>JAKFHU010001684.1:20000000-25000000 GCA_023783475.1 Daubentonia madagascariensis | reverse complement strand
ACTGAAGTGAATGAAAGTCTTATGTGTATGACATTGGCAGAATACAATGTGTAACTTAAAGGCAATTGACAAACGCATTTTCATAATTGTTCCCACCTACTCTTTAGAGCAGGAGGTCTGGAACATTTTCAATTGCTTTTTATAGCAGAATCTCAGTTAGACAATAGGATTTAATTAGAATACACTTGAGCAAAAAGAATTGCACACACAGCATCATGAGACCTCGGTTAAGATGCAGCAGGTGGACAAGAAACACTGTAGCATGCCAGTGAGAAACAGCACTTTAGTGACCACCCTGCATATAGGAAGTAAACAAAATAAGATAAATGCAATGAGAGTATGAGAGCATACTGTTAATTAGGCTGCATTCATGCTTCAGCGATGCAGCAATGATACCACTCCCTTCTACAGCCTATTGTGCAAATGCTGCCACCATGTTTCTGGGTACATATAAAGGGGCACAATATGAGCTCCATACTGAGATGTCATTACAATACTAACCACTTAAAGATAAAACTTTTAAAATTTACATTTATTTGCCATTAGAAGAAAATATATCAGTAAAATTGTTACTAGTGTTTTAAACAGTAATTTAGTAATTTTCATAATACTTCTATCATTGAAGCTTATGTACCTGAAATCATCTAGTAATAATTTTTATTTTTTCAAATTAGATTCATACAATTTCTCCATATAATGGCACTTTTAACTTTGATCTTCGTGGTTTCTCCTATATTGGTGATAATTCATATATATTTGTCTGCAAGGAATAATAATATTTTATACCTTACAAAAAGAAAAATAATGTAACAAATGAATAGCTACAGTCATCCATTGCTTGATGATGGGGAGATGTTCTGAGAAATGCATCTTTAGGCAATTTTGTCATTGTGTGAACTTCACAGAGTACACTTACACTTACTTGGAAGATATAGCCTACTACACACTTAGGCTATATGGTATAACCTGTTGCTCCTAAGCTTCAAGCCTGTAGATCATGTTACTATACTGAATACTGTAGGCAATTCTAATATAATTGTAAGTATTAGTATATTTAAACATATCTAAGCCAAGAAAAGGTACAATAAAATATGATATAAAAGATAAAAGAAATTGTACATTTGTGTAGGGCACTTACCAAGAATAGAGCTTGTGAGACTGGAAGTTGTTCTCGCTGAGTCAGTGAGTGGTGAGTAAATGTGAAGGCCTTAGACATTACTGTCATTCTTGTAGATTTTATAAACACTGTACACTTAGGCTACACTAAATTAAATTTTTTTCTTTCTTCAATAATGAATTAACCTTAGCTTACTGGGTTTTTACTTTATAAAATTTTTAATTTCTTTTAACTTTTTGTAATAACATTTATCTTAAAACATAAACATATTGTAGAGCTGTACAAAAATATTTTCTTTTTTTGTCCATATTTTGTAAGGTTTTTTTGCTATTTTTTTCCACTTTTTAAACTTTTTGGTTAAAAACTAAGACATAAACACACACATTAGCCTAGAGTCAGGATCATCAATATCACTGTCTCCTACCTCCACCTTTTGTCCCACTGGAAGGTGTTCAGGCACGAAAACACTCATGGAGCTGCCATCTCCTGTGGTAACAATGCCTTCTTCTGGAATACTTCCTAAAGGATCTGCTTGAGACTGTTTTATAGTTAACACTTTTTATAAGTAGAAGGAGAACACTCTAAAATAATGAAAAAGGTATATTAAATAAATAAACCAGTACTATAGTCATTTATTATGATATATAATAAGATACTATATATAATGATACTATATATAATATGTACTATATATAATGTATGTGCTATACTTTTATATGATTAGCAGTGCAGTAGGTTGGTTTACACCAGCATGACCACAAACACATGAGTAATGCATTGTGCTATGACACTACAATGGTTATATCACTATGCAATAGGAATTTTTCAGCTCCATTAAAATCTTATTGGACTACTGTCATGTACGCCGTCTGTCATTGATCAAAACGTAGTTATAT
This sequence comes from Daubentonia madagascariensis, assembly GCA_023783475.1. NCBI lineage: Eukaryota > Metazoa > Chordata > Mammalia > Primates > Daubentoniidae > Daubentonia > Daubentonia madagascariensis. Next base: position 24,997,987 of record JAKFHU010001684.1, on the reverse strand, counting down.
GGCTCATGACTGCATTGTTTCATGTGGTACAGTACATGCATACATGCAACTCATATTCTTTTACATCATCCTTTGACAACTTAATAATGACCATTTTCCTTCAATGGCCATATGTGTGTATATTTACACATACACATACACATATAGATATATGTACCTATCCAGATCAGTACAAAAACCAGATTATATATCCATTACATGAAATTATTTTGGTTTTAAAAAATTACTCTACATCACTATTAAGTTATCCTAATATGTATTTACATAAAAACAGAGTCGGAATCATGTCATTCTGATTTTTAAATAACAGTAACATTAAAACAAAGCCAAGTCTGCTGTTTGATGTTTGGCTTTCCTTACTATTGTCATCAATAACAATTCATCCACAGTGAAGTGTGCCATTAAGTCACCTCTGAATACTGGCCACTTGCTCAGTCTGACTACATTTTTACAGAATTGCCAAGGCTAATTTGTTTCTCTCTGCCCTAGATTAAACTGACCACTTTCTCAAGTATAAATGCCTACCCTTTTGCCAAAACAATGGTAGGCAATGGCATAGTATTTATTTGCTTTGCTGTAACTTAAACTTAAATATTTTAAATTAGTCTTTAAAATATACAGTAATTGCTCAGTATCCACAGGTAATTGGTTCCAGGGCCCTTGTAGATACCAAAATCCACAGATGTTCCAAGTCCTTTATATAAAATAGTATAGCATTTGCATGTAAACTATGGACATCCTCTCTTATACTTTAAATTATCTCTACATTACTTGTAATACCTAATACAATGCAAATGCTATGTAAATACTCATTATACTGTATTTTTATTTACATTATTTTTTACTCTTGTATTGCTGTTTTTTATTGTTTTTTTCTCAAATATTTTTGAGCCACTGTTAGTTGACTCTGCATGTGCAGAACCATGGATATGGAGGGACGACTTATGTATATTTTTGCTTTCTTTTTTTACTTTAAACATACAAAATGAGTCAACTGTCTCCAAAGGGCCAAGAGTGAATGAGCAAGGTACCTTTTTGTTTTGTGGGAGAAAGCACCCTCTTTTCCTTCTTCGCCTTTCTATCATCTCAGAAAAGTCTCCGGAGCTGGTGGGCATTTACAGTAAATGCCTTTTCATGTTTGAGTCAGGATTGTGTGGATTAAACACACTTAAAAATCTTTATGCCAACATATATTTTTTCTCTCCTACCACAATTCAGAGACAGGAACAGAATATAATTAGGCAAGAAGGGATTGGGCCTTTCAGAGTGTTTCTATTTTATAATGTGATTAACATAGTCCCAAAGGACCTGATTAATTAGGTCATGTAAAAGAATTTAGCTGATACATTGGAATAAAAATTGTTGTTATAGATATATCTAAAAGTGCTCAGACTTCACACTTTTACAATCTTCTAAAATGAAAAATGGTATAAGATTGTTCAGATAAAAATAAGATGAATAGAAAATTGTCTGTTGCTTTTCTTTCCTGATCCTAGCCAAAGACATTTCTACATGAAGCATCAGCTATTAGCCTGAGGACTTTTGTGAAAATGAAGCTGTTTAAAATGTGCAATAAAAGTATTATTAATATGGGGTCATGTTTGAGTTTTCATTGAGTTACAGACCTTCAAAGAGGAAGACCAAAATCTTCTGAAGGATTCTAATACAATGAAAATGCACATGCACACACACACATCAAAAACCTAGTATCAATAGCATATAAAATAGATAAAATGGATAAAATGGATGTATTTTGTTTGTTCTTTGTTTGCTGCCTTACCATGAAAAGTAGTATTTTCCATTTGGAAATTGAGGACAGTTTTAACATTGCATTGCTCGTTTGGTGCAAACTAGGAAAAAACAAACAAACAAATGACAAGCAGCATCACAGCAGTAAAAGTGAATTTAAAATCATTATCCCTTCCCGCATTTGAAAACCTATTACAACTTATGCAAGCAGTTCCTACCCCAAATCTTCCTCTGTGGGCGGAGGGTTTAAATTTAGCCATATATGTGGCAGTGTGTCACAAGAATCAGCAAGATGGTGTGTGGTCTGAGAATGCCACAGTTGTTTAGCATTAGTCTGTGTGGATCTGTGGATAATTTATCTTAGTCATAATTTGTAAAGGCTAAAAATCAATTTTGAGAGTAATATTATACTATAGTTCTCTTTGCACATTACTTTATTGACTTGGCACAGATGAGGTGGAGGAACTGAGCACAGAATAGGAGATAAAAATTTCATTACTCATTTAGGAGTGCTATTCACATATACCTTAAAGGAGTAAACAGTTGAAAAATGAGTGTTGTAGAATTAAAAACAAAATATTTGAGGAGTACATTTGCACATAAAGATACATTTAAGAGAAAAGTTTGTAGAAAAAAGACTAAACTCAGTACCCGATATATAAAAATATACTTGAAAATTGCTGTTTACTATTATGGCAGAAATTGGAGTTATATTATAGGAAGACTAAATTTGTCTATTTAATGACATGCTAATTTAAACAAAGCTAGTACACATACAATGGCTGAGGTAGAGAATTATTTTTTTTCTCTTACATATTCCAGCTACAGATATATGATAATCTAAGAGTTCAATATACTTACTTAATTTTATTTCTTTTTATAGTTTGGAGAGGCTTATGGTTGGTTGTTTTGTCTTGGCTTAAAATTTAGTATTTGACTCAATGATTTGACTTAGTGTTATTATTTGTGAGGATAATAAAAAACATTTTAGTGGGCATAATGAAAAACAAAATTATTATAAAGAATTAAGATATGTCTATTGAATTTTTGTTTTGTTTTGTAAAACAACTTTGTTTTACTTTTGGATTCCTTATTGTCTTGGAAAATAGTTAAGCCTATAAGAGTTCTACATTAAGTTGATAATGTAACTTAATTATAACCAATCAAGTGTATGTCTCTTGCCTTTATTTGTTAGCTTTACACTTCCTTTATGTTCTTCCTATCTTTATACCTGTTGTAAGTAATACATATTCTAATATTTCTCTTTTGGATAAAAAACATAACTGGAAGAAAAGTAAGGACAATTGAATTTAGTTGTAATGCCATGTTTGAAATACAAGTTTGTAAATGGATGTATTAGTTTGGGTTCTCTAGAGAAAGAAACATTTGGGTGGGTGGATGGATAGCAAGCTAGCCACCTAGCTAGCTTGCTAGATAGATAGATATTGCTATAGTGTATATATTTGTCCCCTTTAAGCCTTACGTTGAAATTTGATCCCAATATTGGACATGGGGCCTAATGGGAGGTGTTTTGATCATGGCAATGGATCTCTCATGAATATATTAATGCCCTCCCTGGTGGGGAAGAGTGAGTGAGTTCTTCCTCTATTAGTTCCCATGAGAGCTGGTTGTTAAAAAGAGTCTGGCACCTCTCCTCTCCCTTTCTTTCTCTTCCTTTCACACCATGTGATCACTGAACAGCCTGCCTCCCTTTCACCTTTCACCAAGCGTGAAAGCAGTCTGAGGCACTCACCAGAAGCAGATTCTGGTGCCATGCTTCTTGTGCAGCCTATGAAATCATGAGCCAAATAAACCTCTTTTTTTTTTTTTTTTTTTACAAATACCCTGTCTTAGATATTCTTTTATAGCAGCAAAAAATGAACTAAGACAGTTAAGGATTCAGATTTATTATAAGGAATTGGCTCATAAATTGGCTGGGAAGTCCATTATCTGCCATTGGCAGGCTGGAGAGCTAGCAGAGCGTAAGTAGTAGTTCCTCTTTGAGTACAAGTCTGAAGGCAGAAGACTGATGTCCCAGTTTGAAGACAGTAAGGCAGAAAGAATTCTTTCCTACTGAGCCTTTTATTCTATTCAGGCCTTCAACAGATTGAATGAGGACCACTCACATTGAGGAGTGGTCCTCATTCTACTCATTCTACTGATTTAAATGTTAATTTAAATTCTACTGATTAAATGTTAATCTCATCCAGAAGCACCCTCATGGACACATCCAGAAATAATGTTTAACCAAATATCTGGGCAATCCATGCTCCAGTCAAGTTGACACCTAAACTATCACAACCACTCTCAAGTGTGAGTTTTGAAGGCACTGGTGGATTACTGTTTTCCGTACAATACTATGTCATAATTGCCTTGCCATCTTCCTTATGGTCAGGGAGTGGAGCCCCTGCAACTTTGTCCACTGCTGATTTGATTAGGCATCCCTGTCATCTGGTCATCTGAGTCAGCAGCACTGTACTACACTCTAAACTTAACCCTCCTTGTCTCACTATACATTATCCTCCAGACAACTTTACCTTGACCAATTGTTTATAACATTTTTTAACATTCTTACTTCTAGAGAATACAAATATTTCACATATTTTCTCATTAAAATGTTAGCTTCTTAAGGGCAGAAATATTTTTTAGGATTTTTCTACTAATGTGTCTTGACCACCTAGAAATAGCGGGTGCTCAATAAATAGCTTTAAGTGTTTAATAACGCCAAATTTCCCTCCAAAAATTGTTTTCAGGATTATGACCCCAAACAGGATAAGAGCGTATTTGTCAAAATTATCCCCTAATATTAGAGATGCATTTTCTTCTCATATTTATCAAAACCTATTCACACATATTTACCAGTTCCTGATAGGGTATACTTTTTATCATATATATGTGCATGTGTATACACACACACACACACACACAGGCACGATAGTCTATGCCTTAGCCACAGAACCACAGTTTCATTTACCTCAATTACAGTTCTTTGTGATCAACAGCATTCTGAAAATATTAAATGGAAAATTCCAGAAATAAACAAGTTTATAACTTCTAAATTGTAGCTATTCTGAGTAGCGTGGTGTAATCCTGTGCCATTTTACTCTGTCCTGCTCAAGATGTGTTTCATCCCTTTGTCCAGCATATCCATGCTGTAGATGTAGCATATCCTGCCTCTTAGTCAATGAGTAGCCATCTTGATTGTCACACCAAAATAACAGTATTTGTAGGTTATGATACTATCTGCAGTTTCAGGCATCTGCTGGGTGTCTTGGAGCATATATTTTGCAGATAAATGGGGTCTACTGTATTTTGTTATGTGTCAATTATGTGCCAAACACTTTGCTACTTCCTAGGGATTTAGTACCGTCTTAGGTCAGATTAATTAGAAGCAGAGCCAGAGACAGAATATGTTAAGGAAGTACTCTTAGGAAAAACCTGTAAGGAAGCATCCTAGGCAGGTATATTAGGTTGAATAGTGTTCCCCCTAAAACCAATTCCACCCAGAACCTCAGAATGTGACCTTATGTGGAAAGATTGTCTTTGCATGTGTAATTAGTTGAGTTACAATCATGTCACACTGGATTAGGGTGAGCCCTAACATCAATAACTAGTGTCTAAGAAAAGAAGAAGAGACAGAGATACAAACAGGGGAACAGATCAAATAACAACACAGACAGAGATTAGAGTGATGCAGCTATAAGCCAAGGGACACCAATGATTGCTACGAGCCACCAGAAGCTAGCAAGAAGACGGGAATGATTTTTACCTCGAGCCTTCAGAAGAAGCATGGCCCTGCCCACACTTTGATTTTAAATTCTACCCTCCAGAATGGTGAGAGAACTAATTCCTGCTGTTTCCCATCACCTGGCCTGTGATAATTTATTATGGACACTCTAAGAAACTAGTACAGAAGATAATGAATCTAAGCAGAGAGATGGTTTCAACTAAAATCCAGAACTTCAAGATTTGGCATGTAGGCATGTAAACAGCACCAATATTCTTTTTTTTTTTTTTTGTTATTAATGCCTTTTTTGTTCTATTGGGGTGACAAGAAGTTTCTCCTGTTTTCTTTTAGTAATGTTTTAGTATTAGCCATTATATTTTTATTTATGTCTAAGCTACATTACTTTTAAATATTTTTATTTATGGTGTAAGGTTTATAGCTGATATGTATTTTTTCCATATGGCTAATCAGTTGTTTGAACATCATATGTTGAAAAAAATCTATCCTTTCTCATTGAATTACCTTTACACCTTAATTAAAATACAATTGGTCAAATCAATTATGTACAAGTCTTTATGAGGACACATGCTTAAATTTCTCCTAGGTAAACACAAAGCAATGAAATTGCTAGGTTAAATGATGCAGCTATAGCAAATATATGTGGATTTATTTTGTGGTATTTTGGGGTTCCATTGACCTATATGGTATAAATTAACTCTTAAATCAACTTTTTATTAACAATCAAAGTCAGGTATTTTAAATCCTCCAACATTTCTTTTCTTTTCCCACAAATATTTTGTCTGCTTTGGTCCTTTGCATTTTCACACGAATTATATAGTTGCCCATTTCAATAAAAGAAAAATCTGCCAGGATTTTGATTGGAATTTCTTTGCATTTATAGATGGATTAGATAGAATTGAAATCTTAACAACAGTTATTCTTCTACCTAGGAATACAGAATATTTTTGGCCTTTTAAAATTTCTCTAAGCAAAGTTTTACAGATTTCAGTGTATGGTTATTGCACATATTTTGTTAAATTTATTTTTATCTATTTATATTTTCATGCCATTTAAATTCTATATTTAAAAATATTTTCTATTTTGGTTGCTAGTTTATGTACATATAATTGATATTTGTATGTTGATCTTGTATCTTGCAAACCTATAAAATTTATTTAAATTTAAGTAGATTTTTTTATAGATATGTAGACTTTTCTACGTACTCAATAATGTTTGTGAAAAAAAGACAGTTTTACTACTCCCTTTTCAATCTGTATACCTTTATATAGACTTTCCCATATGGTTGTAAATTAAAGTGGTATTAAGTGTTCAGTCTTTCTTTCACTATTAGGATGGTGTAGGCTATACGTTTTTCATACATTTCCATTATTAGGTTGATGAATTTCTTTTCTGTCTCTAGTTTGCTGAAAGGTTTTATTATGAGGAAAATGAGAATTTAATAAATAATTCAATAAATGTTTTTAATTAACAACTGAACAAAAGGATTCTCTGAATGTAGGAATCTCTACTCAGCCAGATCTACAAAGAAATATTACACATGCAGCTGAGATGAATTCTGATTAATATAAGCAACAATGTTGATGATTACAATGATGATGATGTTGATGATGATTTATTTTGGAAATAATACAATAGAAGGTAAAGCTCTCCAACCACAACTGGAGAAGTAGATATACTCATATAAGGGCAACTCTAGGAATCTAATTAAGAGTATGTAACTATTGGAAGCTCTTTTAGAATATTCCAAGTGGTGTGAATCAGTTCTCATCTTGTTTTCTTCCCAGGTGACTCCACTGAAAATCAAATTTCCAGGCTGTTAGAATCAAACAGAAAAAAGAGAAACTATTAATAATGTTATGTATTCATGACAGTAACCATTTCCCCATCCACCAAGATATTGCAGTGTATAGATTGAAAGAGAAATATGTTTTATTAGTGGGGGAAATGGAAATCATTTTATGGTAATTAATAGGAATATAAAAGTTCTTTACTATGTATAGCTATGAAACCTCTCTGCTTGGAAATTTCTGTGTAAGTGGTTATATCTTGAAATGTTTAATTCAGTAAATATATATATATAAACATGTATTTAAAATTTTATAAAAGCAATTGAGAAGAACGCTTCCATATTTGTTTAAATTCCTGTGGCCATATGAATGTAAATTGAGAGTATAGCACAATAAAACCAAGAATCTGGCGAAGACTGAAATGAGACTTTACTCCTAGGTACTACACCAGCTTCTGGGCCTACACTACCACCAGACCCTAATTCCATTAGAAGAGAGGTCTTTTCATTCATTCTCACAATTTAAAGGACCCTTCGAAAAAGTAGTCAAAATGGCTAACAAGACACAACCTTCCAGAGCCTATGCAATTTCAAACCCAACTTTTTGCATACAAGATATAAGTTCATAGAATTCACTGCCCCTATCCAATGACACCATGACTATTGCCATTATCTGTGCAAACCTCTTTTCTTTGTCTCTCCTTCCATATTGGACTATGTCAGTGCCCACACTAAGAGTCCAAATAGTGGCTAAGGGGCAGAAATTCACAGGCTTTTAGATGGATTTTGGACAAGCAGGCTGATATGTGTACAAATGCCCACAGAAGTCCCATTGTAGTAAGATAAGGGAATATTGTGAAAATAAGTTTGGTCCCCATTTCCTCTCTGTCTCACATGCTCACTTGCCATTCTGCCCTCTTGCCTTGTGGCGCCTTCCACCATGAGATGAACATCACGAAAATCCTGGTGCCATGCTGTTGGATTTCCTACCCTCTAGAACCATGACCCAAATAAACTTCTATTCTTTATAAATTGCCAAGTCTGTGGTGTTTTGTTATATCAGCAGAAAATGGACTAAGATACCCAGTATCTTCAGTGGTATTTATTCACTATGATCTTGTAAGTATCATAACTTGTATGTTTTTCTACTGCAGCTACTTGTTTCTCCAGAGCTATGCCCCAATGGGGCACAGAATTCTAGGAGAGCACACATTAGCACTTAATTAGATTTTTCTCGATTGCCAGTGATTGCAAGTTTTCTATCTGTAATATGAATATCAGTTTTCCTGCATTGCAGAGAATTTCAAAATTATAAACATTTCCAAATGTGCCAAGTATTTCTGAAGTTCTGTCTAAAAAATTCCTATCTGCTATTTTCTTGTTTATTTTTCATTTTGAATTCAAACAACAAAATCTGACTCTGGCTCACTTAAGCAAAAAATTAATAATTTACTGGGAAGATAAAGAGTAATATGTAAATAATCAGGTTTCTAAAGAATAAGAATTAGAGCAGGCGATTGAAAGTTTCTCTCCAGGACCCTGCTAGTAGTTAGAATCAACTCCAAATGTCTTTTGACCCTTAGGTCCACTTTGCTTAAAATGGAAATTTCAGGTGGAGAGTCTCATTGATATAGTTTAGTTCATATGCCTGACCATTAGGATAGAGAAGATCAAAAGACAAAGAAGAATGCATATAATAAAAGCAGAATTTTCCCAGAAGAAAATTATTGCTATCTTACCACCAGGAGAAGGAAGGGATATGAGGTGACCCAAAATAGCAGAAAACATTCTATAGTCCAAGGAAAATCTTCTGAAATAAAAACTCAAGAATTTAGAACGACAAGACATAAATAAGCCCAAGTAATTAAAAAGTAGAAGGAATATATTATTCAAGAAGCAGGTGTTAACAATAATATCAAAAACACATTAATAACCAAATATTTTAAAAAAACAACTTGTACTTAATTTTAGCAGTTCTGATTGCAAAGTTTAATTCACTTGTTTAAAAACAAAAGCTAAGAAAGTAAGAACACAACAAAAAGTCCAAAACTGAAACTTCAAGTGATTTCAACAAACAAAGTAAGTAAAACAAGGGAAGAGAAAATGACAACCCACTAAACTCTGTGTTGTTTTATGGTATGGGGGAAATAGGGACAAACCTATGGACTTAAGATGCACCTAAAGAATGTTTATCAACCATGGTTGTAAATGAAATTATCTGTAGCGCTGTTAAAGATTCTTACATACAAGGCACAGCAATTATCATTTTAATCATAACCTCTGGGAGAGGGACCCTGGTCGTTGCCATGTGCAGCAAAGGTTGAGAACTACTGAAAGTAGAAAAGTAAGAAAGGGGAAGAGGAGGAGAAAGAGGAATAATGATAGAATCGGAGGAAAGATTGCAATCACTGTAAAGATTCCCTTTCTTTGTACTCATCTCAAGTTCTTGAATAGACACTTTAATTTTCTAAGGTCAGTTGTGCCCATAAAGATGAAACCATATACCTAGTATTTTATGTGTTCATATCTAAATAACTTTAACAAGGAAAAAAAGTGTAAAAGTATCACTTTAAGAGCTGCAATTTGAATAATTTGATTCATGTATATGTAACAGGAACAAAAACCGACTTTGGCTAAGGAAAGTAAGACACCATGAGTTGATGAAATTGCTTTACCTATTTAATCCTGTTTAGTGCAAAGGGGAGGTACAGACAAAAATGGAAGTTTAACAAGAGAGACTAATAATAAAAACACAAAATCTGAGGTCAGTAATAAGACCAAGTATATGTTTTCCCAATAAATATCAGTGGTAATATTTATGTAATAAAGGAAACAAAATCTGAGATTAGTATTTTAAAAATAAGCTATGTAATTATTATAAGAGGTAAAACAAAAAAGTGACATAAAATTAAAGGTAAAAAGAGAGAAAAATAAACAAAGTAAATACAAACAAATTTATAGCAGCAGGAATCATATGACTTAGTGTCCAATGCCTTAAAATGGGATATCGACAAATGTCATAACTCATAAATAGCAATGCTGGGGCTCAGGAAACAGTACTCCAAAATGATGGCCTCAGAAGCAAAAGTTTTTCTCTGACCTTCTTCTGTCCTCTGCTTCTCAGTCACATTCTTCTGACTCAGAAGCTTGAACTCCTCTTCCCTAAGGTCATAAAAGCCAGAACCCCTTTTTTTCTTGAAATCCAGCCATAAAACCTAAAATTATTCAGTATAAAAACTGGCCACAGAGAAGTTATCTGACCTACCTTTTTTGACTATAGGTCACAAGAGTCCCATTCCAGAGAAGGTCCTGCCCCACATCCAGAAGGAAGGAAGGAATATATGTTCAGAGAGGACAAGAAGAATATAGACTGATAGACCATGCTGGGTTTCCCAACTCAGTGAATTAGCATTAGATCATACACTTTTTGCCCAATCATATTTCTACATGGCTTTTCATACTTGGTTGGACCTAAGCATAAAAACAAACAATTTCCCCTGTACCTTTGGGTCTTCATTCTGAAGGCTGCCATGTATACACATTCAATATGTATGCCTTTTCTCCTATTAATCAACCTGCCTCATGTCAGTGATTTTTCAGTGAACATTTAGGGGGCCAAGGCTCTTGGTCCCTATATCAGTCAATAATTTATGTGCATAAGATGAAATAACATTACAATATATTAACCAAAAACTGCATTTAGACATTGAAAAAAAATTAAGTGAGAAGTGTCATCATACCTATCTTATTCAAAAAATTAAGATTATTCAAAAAATTAAATTATTCAATAAAAAAGAATGTTTTGAAATAAATACAGTATATATGTATATAATGTTGAGATATATATAAACATACACACACAGATGTGTGTGTGTGTGTATATATATATTTAGAATAGGGCATTTTCTGGTGATTGTGTTTGGTCTCGTACTGCTTTCTTCAACTGTAGAGGCTTGACTTTGCTTGGTCCTGACTGGAGGATTACTGTGTCACTAGTTATGGTAACACCAACAGGACAAAGGTTGACAGTGCTATGGAATGTCGCATGTTTCAAATGTGTATACTGCAGGTTTCTGAGTAAAGGCACTCTGAGCAAAGGCACTCTGAGCAAAGGCACTCTGATAAATTACAGAGCCTAAAGTAGAGGTGAAGAAAGATGTAATCATATTTTGATTACAATTTTCAGGGATATATTAATAAGATCATGCTCCAACATTTTTATAGAAATTTTGATAGTTATCTGTAATGAGCTATTTTAGTACAATTTAAAAGAAACACAACAGGCAAACCTTCAAAATTCAACAAAGGAATGTTTGCATCTTGAGGAATGTACAGAATAGTCACTTTTCTTTGAGTATATTCAATCTCCAAACTTCCACTTAAGAATTGCAATGGTTCAAGAGAAGAAAGACTCAAGCCATTGATATTTTGTAGAATTTATTACGGAAAATTAAGTATCATGAATCATCATTTACTTTTGTAGCATTACGAGGAGGAATCACTAATGAGCTTCTTTCTGTAGAGACCTAAAACATTTAGAAAGACATGTGAGAGGTAAGAGGATGTTGAGTAAAAAGTGTTGCTTGAAAGAAAATTGATTATACAGGAAGAGAAAAAAATCATCAATATACCTAGTATGTAGCACAGTATAAACAGTAGATATCCAAAGGACATTGTAGAGAGACTCCAATCTTGGCCTAAAATAAGTGTCAGAAAAAGAACTAGGGACACTGTGGAATGGCTTCCTTATTTCAATTAAAAGAATGTTTCCCACTTTATGGTAATGCCAATTTCATGAAACAAAGGACATTCAATATCCAATGATGCAAATAGTAGTGAAAGCAGGGAAAAATTCTAAGAAGCATTAGAGAAGCAAGATATATATGAGTGTGTGTGTGGGCACATATATATGTATGTATATGAAATGGAAAATAATAATTAATAAGTACAAAAGTATTGAGTTGACTTGTGAATGTAAGTAACCCATTTTCCCCTCTACAAGTATCACATTTCTTCGCTAGATCTTGGTGGTCTTCAATATTTAGAAGATGCTGGGGATTGGCTATTCTACTACATCTTGCTACTAGTGTAAAAAAATTTATATTTGCCATGTTTATAGACATTTATTAGCAAGTGGGCACAAAACTGTCCTGAAATCTTTCTATATGCTTGATGAATATCCATCTCTCTCCTTTAGAGTATTTTGAACAAAGAAGGGGAAAAAGAGCCTTTGAGTAGTTTTACTGGAAGTGACTGTTACCATATTGCAAGAGCTCCTTTGCCTCACCATCCTTTAGACTCCAAACCAAAGGCACCATTCTTTAAGTCTAACCACTGAAGCCTTCCTGGATTCTTACCCCTCTGAAGAGGGATCCTTCAGAGGACACTGAGCATACCTAAAATATCTGAGTCAGCCCACACATCTTTGTTAGCACCAATTTCACAAATGAAAACCCCTTTCTAAATTTCATTTTGAAAATTAGCAAGTCAATGGAGCTGATCATAAAAAAGATAGATGAAGTACTCCAATAGCCACCTCCCTGAAAGTGAGTTTTTAATTAAATGCTAGCTGATCACCCTTGGAGTATGAAATCCTCAATAGAGCATATAACTGGTCTAGGTTGTAGATCAAATTAACACATAATACCTCATTACCTGTGCTGAAGAATTTTAACATTTCCCTGTGGACTCTAGAGTGCTACTGGTTATTACTGTATTGTTGCTTCTCCTACTGATCATTCAAATTAATACCGGTAATAAATTATGTCATTTCTTATCTACATTTTTTTTTTCTTTTCAAGTCTACCGGCATAAATTGCTGCTTGGAAAGAAATCTCTGTGGCCAGGAATCCTGTATTAAGAAAGGATCAATGTTTGCTCACCAAGCATCCTGCTTAAGTCTCCCAAACAATCTAGGTGACCTCAATCTTGAGGCACTCTTCTTCTCTAACCATCACCCCAGATGGTTAGGTCTATAAATAACACAATACAAAATTTTAGTCTAGAATATTATGTAGAACTTGATAGTCACTACATTTACAACAACCTTCTTTTTAAAGCCTTTCCTTTCTGTGAGCCAGAATTAGAGTCCTCTGCCTAAGATTACTTCCAAAATTTTAAATATATATTTAAATTTTTAGTTTCAAAAAACATATGCTTAAAATATGCTCTTTGCTTAAAACATGTTAAATCTGGATAAAATTGATAGAAAATGAAAGTTTCAACTGTTCATTAAGGCTTTAAAGTTTATTTATACATAGGTTTTTTTTTCTAACATACTTCAGTGTCCTGTCTTCACTGTTACATAATATTTTGTGATTTGAGAGCAGAATTGCCTCTATTTTTAGATTTCTTTAAAGGAAATTTAATAAAAAGGTTTTGGGGGGTTTATCTATTTTCTGCCATGATGGATTGAGTCACTTTTTTTTTTTTTTTTTTTTTTTTTTGGAGACAGAGTCTCTCTCTTTCACCTGGGCTAGAGGGCAGTGGTGTCATCATAGCTCACTGCAACCTCAAACTCCTGGGCTCAAGCATCCTCCTACCTCAGCCTCCCCAGTAACTGGGACTATAGGTGCACGCCACTGGGCCTGGCTAATTTATTTCTATTTTTACTAGAGATGGGGTCTCGCTCTTGCTCAAGCTGGTCTCCAACTCCTGAGCTCAAGCAATTTTCCCACTTTGGCTTCCCAGAGTGCTAGGATTACAATTGTGAGCCACTGTGCCCGGCCTTGAGTCATATTTTAAAACATTATTTAACTTTTATTTATTTAAATCTTTCAGTTTGTTCATATTTACTAAAAAGTATTAATTTTCTTCTTTGAATGTACTCATCACTGAACTGGTTAAGATTTAACACATAAATTGCCTTCCATCTAACTTTCTTTGTAAATGTATTTCAAAGAGTCGTGAGTTGTTCACATATATACATATATAAAATATCTGATATATGTATACATATACATATGTGCATTTGTTTGTGTATGTAAACAAATGTCTACACACACATTGTCACAAAAGTTGATGAATATGTGTTTCTTGAATGCATGTTTACTATTAAATATATTAAAGATAATGGCACCTTTTGCTTATAGTAGATTTAGGTTCAACTTATTCTCAGTGGTATCAAATTGCTATCATAAAAGCATTAACTAAAATATTTCAGTGACAGAAGAAATTACTTTTGAGTAAATATACTAATTTTCAATTTCAGATTACTTTTCTTTTTTTACAAGATGTCACCTGTGCAAAACTACATTTGTGTATGTATCATAAACTTTAAAATTAAGTTTTAAGTAATAAAATTGCTGAAATATTTTATTGAACAAATACTCATAATTGCACAAAAGGACAGGTCCTGACTCTGGAATCCATGCATACCCATAATATCATTGTTAGTATTTCTTTGTGTCAACACCCAGCAGAAGTTTTGGAGTCATCATTATTTCTGGTGTCTTTAAATATTATTTGAATCTCATAATAAAAATATGAAGCAGGCAGATCAAACACTATTAATGCAGATCATATATTTCCTTTGAAATGAAGGTTTTACATTTACATATAATACATTAAAAAGTGTAAAAATCATAAATATATATGACAAAATGAACAGACCCATAACAAAATCCAAGTCAAATAATGAATAGAACATTTCCCATACCCCAGAAGACTCATCTCATGAATATCCCCACCAAATCACTACTCACTTCCTTTCTGTCAAAGATAAGTCAATCCTAACTTCTGTTTTCTTTGCTTTGTATTGTTTAGATGTTTACTTCCACTTAAATGTTGATGAACAATTTTGATTATTTCCAGTTTGGGCTGCCACTTCTAATAATGCTATGAACATTTTTGTATGTACATTGGTATAGATAATTATGTATTTCCATCGAGTTCTTAGTTCTTGTGGAAATTGCTAAGCCACAGGGTCCACAGATATTAAGCTTGAGTAAAAACTGTTTGATAAGCTAGTTGTACCAGTATGTGCTACCTCCCTGGAGTGGAAGAGAGTTTCAGTTGCCCCATATACATGTCAACACTTGGAAATGTTTGTCATTCTTTTATTTTAAGCAATTATACTGTCATATTATAGTATTTTAATGATATTTTTTAATGTTTGAATAATCTTAGATTTACTAAAAGTTGAAAGGATAAAACACAGAGCTCCCATATGGCTTTTACTCAGCTTTCCCTAATTTAACATTAAGCATGATCCATTTGATAAAACTGAGATAGCATTGATACATAAATAAGTTATAGACTTTATTCAAATTTCACCAGTTTTTTTTTTAATTAATGTATTTTTCCTGTTCTAGGATCCAATTCATGATACTACACTGAATTTGGTCTTCATTTCCTTAGTCTCTTGCATCTGTAATAAATTCACTTTTTGTTTATTTTTCATGACATTGAGAGTATTGAAGAGACTAATCAGGTGTTTTACAGAATTAGGTAATTTATAAATAACAGAAATTTGTTTTTCACAATTTTAGATGCTGGGAAGTCCAAGATCAAGGCACAGGAACATTCAGTGTCTGGTAAGGTCCTGCTTTCTGGTTCATAGATGGCTTCCCCTCACTGTGGTCACATGGTGGAAAGGGCAAAGCAGGTCTCTGGAACCTTTTTTATAAAAGCATGAATCCCACTCATGAGAGCTCTGCCCTCGTGGTATATTGATCTCCCAAAGACCCCAACTCCTAAAACCATTATATTGGTGATTAAGTTGGCCATATGGATTTTTGAGTGATACAAAAATTCTGACCATAGCTGTCCTTAAATTTGACTTTGTGTGATATTTTCTTATGATTATATCAGGATTTATGGGGTTTGGGGAAGAATAGCACAGAGGTAAGTTTCCCACCTCATTGCATTTAATAAGGGTATATGACATCAACCTATCACTGGTGATATTAAGTTTTATTACAGTCAGCCCTCTATATGCTCCTCAGACAGGGATTCAACCAACCATAGATTGAAAATATTCAAAAAATTGAGTCTGCGCTGAACATGTACAGACTTTTTTCTTGTCATTATTCTGTAAACAATACAGTATAATAACTATTTACATAGCATTTACATTGGATTAGGTATTATAAGTAATCTAGAGATGATTTCAAGTATGTAGGAGGATGTGCATAGGTTATATGCAAATACTACACCATTTAATATCAGGTACTTGAGTATCCTCAGATTTTTGTATCCACCAGAGGTCTTGGAACTAATCCTCCACATATACTGAGGGGCAACTGTATTTGGTTAAGATGTTTGCCAAACCAATGTTACTATTTTTCTCTTTCTATACTATGTTCTTTGGAAGTGAGTTACTAAGACAAATGCACACACAACAGAGATAAAATCAAGCTTTTCCTCAAAGTGAAGAGAATGTCTATTTATCTAGGTCTCTCTCTACTTTCTCCTGGCCCCCTGCCTCTCTGATCCTCTTTCTTTTCCTAAGCACAGGGAGGTACTCTTTCTGGTATTTCCTCAACTGACTTAGGAAAATTTTTTTCTAAAGAAATGCAATTATCTTAAGACCCCCTCCATAGTGATCTCATCAAATAACCAAGATAGATTAAACATCAGAGAAGAAAAGAGACTAAAAGTTTTCACGATGCCCAGATAGACTTTTCATCTATTCTTCTGGGGGCAAATCCAAGAGATTACCTGGGAAATTTTAAATGCATAAAGAGGCAACCTTTATTGACCGTGAATTTCCCACCACTTACCTTCCCAACCAACCTCCCAAGGACTCAGAGGATCTTTTTCCCAGGAAAAGTTTGGGCTCATTCATTTTCCCAAAAAATTATTTACTACCCTTCTAAAATTACTTATAGCCCCCTACTTCTCTCTTTTTTATGAAAAGGGTATTTAAGTCTCCATCACATGGCCTTTCAGTTAGTCTCATATTTATGACCCTTCCATGACCATATGTATGTTAATACATTTGTGTGCTTTTGTCTTCTATTAACCTATCAATTGTCAGTCATTTCAGTAAAACTTTAGTGGATATGGAGGAAGATTTCCCTCTACCCCTGCACATACAATATTGTTATTAATGCTATTGTACAAATTGTTACAACTTCTGCCATTGGAAGCTCTTTCAGTTTTACTCCTGTATCCCTTTGGCATGCTACCTTATATTTTATTTTGTGAACACTTTCTTTCTTTCTAATACTGTAAGATGAGCCACGCTCATCTTGTATATTTCCTGCCCAAGTCTTAAAATCAGAGCTCTAATTTGTTTTATTGTAAATGATATTTAGAAACCAAGTTATAATATTAGAGTGTGTTCATTGATATTGGGTTGTCACTATTTCTCAGCTTACTCAGTAGACAGTGTTGGGGCTCAGAACATCATCCCAAAATATTCCTCTTTGGCAAATCGATTATTAGCTGGTTATTTCGAGAAACTGCAGACACAAGGGTAACTTTGAAAAGCTTCCCTTTTGTAATGAAAATTTACATCTACAAAGAATTGACTACACCAGGAGGAAAGCTGCTCAGAGGCAACTTTTATCATCTGAGAGACTCTTATCTGTACACAATGCAACTTTTTTCACTATACATTTCTTCCCTTCACCCTGCTATAATTTGTCTCCACCATCCCCCAGAAAACTAGAGTCATCCTTATTTTTTGTAGCTCAGGATTCTTTATAAGCATTAATCATCAGTCCCTCCTTCCAGTCTCATATTTTTGTGGGATTCCCATGCATATATACATAATTAAATATGTTTTAACTCCTGTTTATCTATCTTATGTCAGTTTAATTCATAGACAAGCCAAAGAACCTAGGAGGGCAGAGGCAAGCCATTTTTACTACCCCTATAGCAGATATAAGAAATGCTTATCTATGAAATAAAACATGGGGACAAACATATCTATAATTGGTTCTGTGTCTATCTCTGTGTGTGTTTTATATGTAAACATTACATATATTTATATACACTTTTTGAAATTATGGAATATAGTTATAATAACTATTTGAATGTCATTCAAAATAATAGAATCTGTGTCCATTCTGGGGTTATTTTCATTGCTTGAATATTCTCATTATGGCTATGTTTTCCTGATTTTTTGCGTACTTATAACCTTGTAAGACATTGTCAATTTTATCTTGATGGATGCTGGCTATTTTTGTGTTTCTTAAGAACATCTGAGCTTTTTGAGGGGGTTATATGAAAACATGAGGGGGGTTATTTGAAACAGGTTGATCCTTACCAATATCCTTTTTTATGATGTTTTTAGACAAATTCAGGGTAGTCCTCATTCTAGGGCTTATTATTCCCCTCTACCTAGACAAGGCCTTCTTAAGTATTCTACCTGCAACACAGGTAAAGGTCTGAAAATGGGCAAAATATTTTATGATTTGTCTCTCTAAAACCCCCATCCTTTTGGGGGATTAAAACCTGCATTCCTTCCCCGAGGCCAGTAATCAAAGGGGCAGGAAAATATTATTTGCTGTTTCTTTTCTAATATCTTAAATCACAGGAGATAGGTCAATAGAATTGTACGGATAAAGGTCACGAGATTGTCTTCACCAGAGATAAGGTTCACCAAAACCACCAACCATAGTTAAACAACAACAGCTCGAAGCTATGACATGTGACACTGGTCACATAGACATGAACCTAACTGCTGAGACCCCTTTCCCCCTTTAAAAAGCCCTGCATTTCTGCGTAAAGGCAGGGTGGCAGTCTTTTAAGGTGCTAGTCTGCTGCCTTCCTCATTTGCCAGCAAATTAATAAAATTCTCTTTCCTCTTCCTCAAAGCACTTGTCCTTATTCTTCATTCTCACTGATTTGGCCTTGGGGACAAGTACCAAACTTTCAGTAACATACCCAATGTCCCATGAATTATGAGATTGTCCATCCTGGCTTGTGAGAAAAAGAGTAATCCTGTTTGAGCACAAGGTACTATTTATTCTAAGGCTTTTGAATGGTCATTTGCAAAAATATCCAGAATAAACAATGAGAGAAAAACCTATGCATTAATTATTGTAACCCAATAGCATGGATAAATTATTTCCAGAAGATGTAGAGACAGCTTCAGCATAAACAATTGGTTTGCTTCTAGTCAATGACTTTTTCCTTTGTCTTAAATATAGCCAACTTCAGCATTGACTTGACACCCTGGGTCCCTACTGTGTTGCATCACGTTGGCAATTCTACCCCCTGCATCCAAACTGAAGGGTAAAAACACAAGCTTTCAATAGACTAATCAAAGCCACTCCCATACACTCTAGGAGGGCAAATTAAGTTGATTATTTTCATTGCTCAAATGCAAATGCTGTAGCACTAAAAATTCAAGATACACAATGCTTAGGTTGCATTCAGAGTCAGCATTTTAATATACTCTTGTAGAGAAACCCACACAGTGATTTGAAATATACACATAATTACAGAGAATTATATCATTAAATTTTGGTGTGAAGCTATTAAGCAAAAGAAGTTTCTTAAGTAACCATAGACAACTTTTTCATTTTTAAATGACACTGGATATTTTTTAAATGGTTTATATTATTTCTGATGTAATTTCTAAATGCATATAGTGGAAGAGTCAATGAAAAAAATACATACTCTAAAATGGAAATATTACCGTTTCATTTATATGTGTTTTTAGTATTCAAGTAAATCATACACATCTATGTAATATAGGGCAAAATTTCAAATCGTACACATCAAATTACCAAAAATTAAAATTATACTTCATAGAACCATTACACTAAAAACAGAGTTCCTTTGACTAAAGGAGATTTAAACATACACATAGTCATGGTATAAAATTCATGGAGGGACAGGAACTATCACATGTAAAAGTTTTACATAGAATACCTTCAACATGAGAAAAAAAGAATGGTTAGTGGTTTGGATTACATTCCAGTGCACTACATGAGGGGTCCCTTAAAAAGCCAGATGTACAGTAGTTTAAATGTGAACACAATTTCTAATAGCTTGCTTGGTATTGTAGGGGCCAGGGAAAAACTTCCACTTCACCCTCTGAAGTTTTCTTGAAAAATCAACTGAAAAAAGGCAGATTAATAGGAGAAATGACATACAAATTTATTAACATACATAGAGAAGAAATCACAGAGTGATTATCCCCAACTTCCCAATGGGGTACAGACACTTATATACCATACCATCTTGAAGTTACAGAAAATAATGTGGGCTCAGAGCACGGCCAAAACAGGTGGTCAATCAGGTAATGGTGCTGTCAGGTTGGCAGTCTGTTCTTGGTTCTTGGTGTGTTCTTGGTCAAAGAATGACCAGACACACCAATAGCAAGGTCAGCATGAAACAAAGTTTATTGAGGAAGAGCAAGATAGGCTTATAGAGCAAGAGCAAGATACATTCACCACAGATGATGAACAGGAACCCTATCATAACAAGAGGCTCTGGTTACAGCCTGGGGTCCTGTTTCATATCGTATGGATTGGGCTTTCCTCCTGGTTCAAACATTACTATTGAACTACTTTGATGAACAGTTAATGACATGATAATTAGCCTTAAGTTACTCTGGGTCATTTTCTAGATCCTATTGTGCCTCGGCTGTCTGGCAGGTGGGCTGGGGAATTCCTTGCATTCTTTTGCAGATTGTCAGGGTATTCCTTCTCACCCAGGTGTGGCAATGCTCAAGGCAGCACAAAGGCGGTGTGCCCGCTTTTGTCCCTCGGTTTCAAACTTAAAGTCAGGGGTTTCTATAAACATAGCCTGGAATTTTAATAGGCAGCTATCTGAAATCCATTTTGTTGCCCCTCGCTGGAGGAGCCCAGAGGCCTGGTGAGAGCTTCTAACAGTAAGAGAAGCTCCCATAGTGAATTTAGTGGTCTCTGGTAAGTACAAAGATATGGCTGCTATCACTCACAAAACAGGCAGGCCATCCTGCAGCCGTAAGGTCCAAGTTCTTTGATAAATAGGCCACTGGTTGTAACTGTGGCCCCAGAAGCTATGTGAACATCCCCAGAGCTATTCCCTGTCTCTCATGGACATATAGAAAGAAGGCTTTTTGAGGATCTGGCAGGCCCAGGCCCAGGGCTTGTAGTAAAGCCTTTTTTAATGCCTGAACAGCCTGTTTTTGTTCAGGCCCCCATATCAGAGGTTCCTTACCTGTGTTTCCTTTTAGGCTTTTATAAGTGGGCTTAGCCAGAAGCCCATAATTAGGTTTTCAAATTTGCCAAAATCCCATAAGCCCAAGAAAATAACACAGAAGGGGCCAAGTGGTGGGTTCAGGTAGGTGAACTATGGCCCGGATGCACTCCAAGGACAGCTCTCATTTTCCCAGGGGGAGAACAAGTCCCAGGTAGGTCACCTTAGGTTTAGCTAGTTGGGCTTTGGGATGGGACACATTGTACCCCCTGTCAGCCAGGAATTGCAGGACTTGAATGGCATGTTCCTGCACCTCCTCTAAGCTGGCAGAACAGATCAGTAGGTCATTGATATATTGAAGCACCACATGCCGGTGGAGTTGGGGGTTACCTAAATCTTTCCCCAAGGCCTGGACAAAAAGAGGAGAGCTTTCCTAGAACCCTTTTGACAACACTGTCCAGGTTTATTGTGGGGTGTACCATGTGGGGGCATCCATTCAAAAGCAAACAAATTTTGGCAGTCAGGGTGGAGAAGGATGCAAAAGAAAGCATCCTTTATGTCCAATATGCTATGATGAGTAATCTCTGGGGGAATTTTGCCCAGTAACATAGAAGGGTTGGGCACCACAGGGTGCAGAGGCACCACTGCCTCATTGACTGCCCTCAAGTCTTACACCAATTGGTAAGTACCATCCTTTTGTTGGGTAGGCAAAATAGGGGTGTTACAAGGAGAGCAAGGCAGGGTAAGTAGTCCCAAAACTATGAATTTTCTTGTAAGGGGTTCAAGACTTGCCTGGGCCTTGGGCCACAAGGGATATTGATTAACACGGGGATATCCCTGCTGCAGATGGACCACAACTGGCAGAGCTATTCTGGCACACCCTGGGGAACCAACATCCCAGACTACCACAGGGATATCTGCCTCCCAGTCCTGTTGATCTTGGCCTGGGACCTCTGATTCTGCTAAGAGGCTTTATGAGACTAGGTTCTTCCTGGGGGTAGAAAGAAGGTAAACATGCTCACAGTTTACAAAGCCATTTTGCCTGGCAGCCTTGAGGCCAGCCTGGACATATACTAGAGAGTGTTCTCTTCCCCACTTCTCTTCCAAGGAGCTATTATCCCATCCTGGGTCAGTCACAAGCATCACTGTTTCACCCACTGGATATCCAGGATTTCAAAGGTGTAATCCAGTGGCAAATTTTTGCACCTCCATTAAGACTCTGGATTTCTCAAAATCATTTAAAGTCTGCCTTAGGATAATATGCATATGTTTCCATGTCAAGTCATAGGCTAGACACAACTGCTGGAATGTCTCTACATACTTATCAGGGTGATTGGTGTAGCTCCCCAGATCCTGTTTTATTTGTTTTAAGTCTACTAAACTAAAGGGCTTATGGACCAGGGTTGGTCCAAACTCCCCCACTGCCTCTACCAAGGGTAGGAGCCGAGACGCCTTTCCCCCTGGTGGAGGTAGGGATGGCGCCACCTCCCCCTTTGTAGGGCTCCCTTCAAGCCTCCCTGAATGTGGGGACAGCTTGGAACAGGTGGGAACCTGGGGAGGTTCTCTTAACACCACAGTTTTACTTGGCTCTGAACACACCTTTCCCCAAAATGAAAGAAAGCCTGCACAAACAGTATTTTGACCCATTTTCCTTCCCTTTTGCAAAAGAGGCCCATTTGCAAGATGGTGGAGTGATTTAGAGTCCCATGTGGTGGCCACTGTTCTCCACTGTCCAGCTTGTACTGCCAGGTGGTTGTGCAGAAGAAGATTAAATGTTTCTTCAGAGTGTCTGGATCAAACTTATCCCAGTTTAAGAGAATGCACCCCAAGGGGGTATTAGGGGGGATTTTTGATCCTATTGCCCCCATCTAGAAAGTAAGGAAGGAAATTAAAAGAGGAGGGGAAAGTGGGAGAGACTTTGCTAGCTGAGGTCTGTTACAGTTGAGTGTCTCAAGGTAATGACCCAGGCCATCAGGCCAAGGAACAAAGGAGGGAAAGGGGAGAGGCTATACCCACTAGGGTCCGTTAGAATTGGGCATCCCCAGATAATTACCCGGGCCACTCAGCCAAGGAACTGGTCCAGATGTCTCCTTTCCAATTTGTAGGAAGAGGGGCTGTGCATGACCCCTCAAACCTAAGAGCCTTTAATTTTTTCAAGCATCAGGACAATGTTATCTGTTGGTATAACAACCTGGTCGTTTGTAAAAGTACTAGCACCAGCAATTGGGTGGCCAGCCATGACAAGGAAGGCACTTCCTGGGACAGAGAGAAAGAAGCAGCTAGAAGATGAAGGAGAAAGGACCAATAAAACCAGAGGTATGAGTATTTAACTGTGCCCTGTGTAGGAGAGACGTGGTGGTGACAGATGCAGAAGTGATGCCTTAAGGTAATCCAGATCTGTTCAAGTACAGGCATGTACATAGGCTGTATAAACTCTCAGGTTCTAATAGGCCGCTACAAAGTAGGCACCGATCAAATGCTACTTTCCTTATTACCAGGCGTGGAAGTTTACTCTGAGATAGTAAGCCAGGCACTAAATGGCTTAGTGCCAACAGAACCAGGAGGAGGAAATGTTGTTTAGCCTTAACACAGGAAGGGGCTGTAAGCCCCCCATCAGATTGGAAAGGGAAGTACATTGTCAAAACAAGTGTAAAGCCCAGAAGCACAAGAGTTACAGGGCACAGCCCTCTTCCCTAAAGTGAAAGAAAATGTAGGACTTTTCTCTTCCCATGAGGAACGCATCCCCAAACTCCTTATCACACCACCCAGGTTTAGATGAGAACTTGACCACGCAGTCTGAGCAATGGCAAGGGTAGAAAAGCAAAAGCAAGCACCAGCACCCCCTCAAGCGCCGGCTGCAAGGTGGGAAGATCCAAAGCAAGAGCGCTTTCGTGGAAAAAGGTGAGCTGGCTTGCCTAGACAGAGTGATCCGAGTCACAGCACCAAAACGTCAGGTTGGCAGTCAGTTCTCAGTTCTTGGCATGCTCTTGTCCAAAGAATGACCAGACACGCCCATAGCAAGGCTGGCACGAAATGAAGTTTATTGAGGAAGAACAAGATACATTTGCCACAGACAATGAATGGGACCCCTGTCACAAAAAGAGGCTGTGATGATGGTCTGGGGTCCTATTTTATATTGTCTTGATTGGGCCTTCCTCGTGGTTCAAATGTCACCATTGAACCACTGTGATGGACAGTTAATGACATGATAATTAGCCTTAGGTCATTCTCGGTCATTTTCCAGACGCTATTGTATCTGGGCAGTCTGGCCCACAGGCTGGGGAATTCCCTGCATTCTTT
The DNA here is from genome assembly GCA_023783475.1 of Daubentonia madagascariensis. Classification (NCBI taxonomy): domain Eukaryota; kingdom Metazoa; phylum Chordata; class Mammalia; order Primates; family Daubentoniidae; genus Daubentonia; species Daubentonia madagascariensis. The sequence goes on along the minus strand of JAKFHU010001684.1, from coordinate 24,973,322 downwards.
TGGAGATTGTCAGGGGGTTCCTTCTTCCCCAGGTGTGGCAATTGCTGGAGGCAGCATCAAGGTAGGGCTCCCATTTTTGTACCTAGGATTGCTGGAGATCCCGCTACTTAACCGTGCCAACACAGCTTATGGGAGGGAGAGAAAGGGAGGCCTGGTTAACAAGGGTGGTCGTTTTGTTAAGTAGACAAAACCTCACAGGTAGCAATCCTTAGAGCAAATAGATAGAAAATATTTCTTTCAGACTTTTACATGTGTGAGACATTCAGTTAATTTTCCCTAGATGGCACAAGCAAGGCCCTTAGAGAAAGCCTGGCTGCATCAATGCAGATTTTCTACAGATGCAAATCTCACTTATAAAAGGCAGCTATGCAGGGCTACTACTCTTTGCTGGCTCTCTAAATAGACATCTCAAAATATGTCAAAAAAAACATATATGTGGGTGAAATTTTTTCCTCAGTATAATATAAACTATAGTCTAGGTTTATATTTATTTTATAAAAGAATAATTCAATAAATGCTATGAATAAGTTCAATATTTCCTGTAAAGAAATTTTGGGCCACGTTATTGATTTTTTCTTAAAATATAATTAGCTTTGTGTGTGCGTGTGTGTGTGTGTGTGTGTGTGTATATATAATCTGTCAAAATATAAAATTACAACAAATTTAGTTATAGATTTAATTGGTTTTTATTTGCAATTCATTAATGGGGCAGTCTCTAGTCTACAAAATAGTATATGAAAGATCCCCCTTGGCAATGGTGGAACATTGGGTTTTGAAAGGTGGGAAAAATAAAACAGAATAATAGAAAAAAATGATTTGTTAATATTCAGGTTACATTTTTATAAGGGTTGAAGCAGAGGGGAATTCCTTATTAAACTGACTCATGTAAACTGGAATCTCCTATTTTCAGGAAAAACTGGTCTGTTTTGAGATCTATCTATTTCTTTAAAATTTCAGTTTGATTATGTGTAATTTAGCATGAGTAATTCCATTTTGGTTTCGTCTAGTCTGTTGAAACCTGGTATAGGAGCTCAGTCCAAAACAATGACATCCCATAATTTTGTTTAACAAGATGTATATACTGTTACATATGAATTCACAGTATAATTAATTTTTATAAAAAGGGTTCTTTTGTATTTAAAAGATACATGTGAAATAACAATTTAGTTATAAAGTTGTTCTTTTATAAAGTTAGGGAGATTCCATAGAAACTCTTTATGATGCATTTGTAATTGTAGCTATGAACAAGACAATCTTGTTGTATAAATCTATAGCTTTATCTATAAGTAGAAAAGGCCATTATTACAATATCTTACAATTTTAAGAAAGGTTATGTTTTCTTTCACATTCTCTGAGATGGTTTTATTTCCAAATTGTATTTTTAATTCTCTATGTGTTGTTCAAATTGCAATAACTGATGAAATTTAATAGAACAATTATACACACTATTCACTTTGGCCAAGTTGGAGAAAAACATGTCATTTGAAAAGCTTCATGGACCTAGGGAAATTGCTTTCATTGTAGATTGGCCAAGACCTCAACAAATACTGATAAGAACTCCTCACATTCTTTAAACTTCTGCTTGGTATAATATCTTTCATTGATTTCTAAAAATATTGACTAGAGTTATTGTTAGCTGTAGCCTACTTTTTGATAATTGACTAGAATTATTAATGTTAAGTGTTTGAGTAATTTTATAAAACAAATTATAATTTATTTCCTTTTTTCTTTTTGAAGGAAAGTAAAATAAAATGTCTTTAACTTTTTAAAAGTCAAAAAGGTAGAGACTACAAACTAGACTTTTTGAGGACCTTGCCATTTCTTGTAAAAATGGGAGAAACATCTTTTTCTTTTGTTATTTATTTTCTTCAGAAGAACTCAAACTCTTAGATTGTCATGATATCCTAATGAATATAAACAACTAATCCCATTTTTAAAAATAGAAACAAGAACAACTTTAATGCTAACTTTAAATGAAAATGATGATATAATTTAAAAATATATCATAAGTAAATTTTTCCCATATGGAGAATAGCCAAAAATGAAAGACAAGTCAGAGACTGTGGGGAGTTACATGTGATCATAATATACAGGAAAAGAAAAACGTTGACAATACTAGAAGGCAAACTAAAAATTAACAGTATATTTAAAAGCATACTATAAATGAAAAGCACTTTCTCAATTTGTTTTTTAATAATATTAATATTTATGTAAATATTTCATTATTTAGATTGGTTCATGTACTAAATGGCTTAAAAAAGTACTGGGTACTGTTTGAGAAGAGTCTGTTAAAGTGAGAATTTTTTTTAAAAAATAGGTTAATATATGTTTATTAATCATGTATAAATTTAAATATTTGTATAAAAGGGTGGAAAATGTAGAAACAAAGGAAATTTACTTGTGTTTACTGATCAATTACCGATTGAAAGACTGATTTATTATGGTCAGCAATTTCCAATCACAGAGCTTTCTTATCTAAAGTTAATATTTTTGGCTTGCATGACATAATTCAATTTTTACAACTCTTTACTCAGCCGTAATTAAAAAAAAATATTCACCTCATTTGTTTTTGATAAGAAAAGTTACATTTTAGCAGTAATTATTTAACAGAAAATTATAAAATTATTAAATAAGTTATAATATTGTATTCTACTAGTTTTTCTTTAGGATGTGGAGCCTTTATTTTATCCCGATTTTTTTTTAGAGATAAACCTTGTTTTTGTTTAAACGAGTTCTACTTGAGCCAGAACATTTTCAATCACATCAAATGTGAAAAGAGTTGAATGTAGGACCTGAAGCTGCATTTCAGGAGACATATGAAGGATATGCTGTCAACTACGGTTATAGAATAAAGATATGTAAATTTTTTCACTATATTCTTGGCTATTTTTAATCTCTGCTCATAATGTGCTTTTGCCATATTAAGTCCTATTTGGAGTGGATTTAGGAAATGATTCTCAATCTTTTCTGAATTCTGTCTGTAATCCAGTTAGATTCTCAATGCTGGGGCCCTGAACAAGATACTCCAAATTATGGTACCTTGGCATACTGAGTTTCTTAAGCTGGAAGAAATTATGATAAGGTAGGAAATTTACTCTTTGACCTTCTCCCTCTCTTTCCCCTGATGACCCTTACATGGCATGTGTCCTGCCCTATGCCCAGAATGAAGGGATGTCACACAGGGATGTCAAAATGAATCTGAACAAATAAGCCTTGCTAAGTTTCTCTAAGTTTATTATCATTAGATCATGGACTTCTGTCCTTCAATCATAATTCCACATAACTGTCCATAAAAATACACAGTTTTCCCTGGGTATTTAGGCCTTCATTTCTGAAGTCTCCTGTGTCACATAAAGGTGATATCAGATACATTTTTTATGCTTTTCACTTGTTAATCTGTGTTTTGTTTTAGGGATCACAGCCATGAACTTTGTGGAGGGTAAGGAAAAGAGATTATTTTTGTCCCTTTTACCATTTTCATTATTTTTCATAACCACAATACTTCAATAATTTTAATGACATCATAATCATAGCTGTGTGTTGCAGTACATCTGTTTTAGTACCCTCTGAGAGAAAGAGTACAAAGTATAGATAGGAATTCAGCTGTGGCCCTGTAAACCATTTGTTGTTATGTGTTATCTTTAATGACACATTGATTGGATTTTTGATAGTTTAAATAATAAAGGCTTTCACACTTGAAAGATTAACTTGTATTGAATAACATATATTGGATAACATATATTAACATTTGTCCTGTGAATCCAACTTGTTAATATACAGCTGAAACATAGCTAAATCCTATTTCCTCAAGGTCTCGATGGGGTAGAGTGGCATCACTTTCATTGAACTCTAAAGTACTGTAAGGAAACTCTTGATTTCTAAGTATTGGTGAAGTACACTTTTGTCTTCTCTCCTCAAATAAACCATTCTCTAGCAGTCCAATCTTGTGGAGAAAATAGACACTTATGTTATTTGAAAAATGACTTAAATATGCCTTACATTAAATTGCAAATTGCAAAAGTATGATGGGCTTAAGACAATTGGAAGCTCATCAATACTGATGTTCTACACAAATACTAGACACAACAAAAAAGTCATAGAATCTGATAATTTTTGCCTTATTCTTCCTCATATTAAACATAATCCTAAGCCCTTTTTTTCCTTCTATGATTAAAAATCATTTTGGGGAAAGGGTTAATAACTGCTAGGAAAAACAAAACCCTATTTTTCAGACGCAAAATACTTTAAAGGATCATGTCCAGCGTCTTCAGACTGTTCAAGGAATTGTGCTGTCAGTAAAGCGCATTACAAGCTTTGGAAACGAAATCTCAGTAATTCATCCTTCATATTTTCACTTTAGTTTTCTAGTACATTTTCTTTGTCATCAATGACTTCTTCCACAGAAGGTTTGTGAACTCTATTAAGGCTTACAACACTGACAAAGGCCATAATCATCTGTTTATTTGTACTTGTTCTTTGGAGTATGAAACTAAAAGTGACCAAAAACAACATGAATTAGGAAAATTCAAAGGTGATTTTTATTCAAAAATAATTTTGTTCAATTGAATGTAAACTTAGATCTGCAAAATCATGAAAATAAATGTGCTATCAAATTTCAAAGGTTATATAAAAGTTCATTTGTTCCTTTAAACTCTAAATAGAAGTAACATATAAGTTGCCTATTGCACATTTGCCAGCATAACTCAACGAAGCAGCATGTTTAGAGTTTTAAATTTTGGATTTCCATGAATTTCTGTATTGTTTCAGAGTAGAATGCTGTGCTTAGAGAGATAATGTCTTTTCTCAAAGAAATTAAATCTATATCTTCTTTAAAAATTCAATAGAAAGCACTTGTTTTGCCAGGATGGCACATCTTATTGTTATATTCTATCTCATTAAAGTAGTGGCATGTGTCTCAACAGCCACACTTGGGTTCCCTGCTGCCATTATAAATGAGTATGAAGCCATTAGCCTGGTGGGAGTAGCTCTAGAAGTGACATTTCATTATACTGCAGGGAGCCGATGTTCCACCAAATACAGCAAAACTAAATGCTTCTCTTCTACTCACTACTTCTATTAAAAAAACTCAAAGGAGATAGAAACAAAAATGCAGTTTAGATTAATGTAGAACAATTCAATTGAATTATAACATTTTGTATCTATCTTATTAGGCCACCTATGGATCTTTATACCTTATGATCAGGAGCATTATGATATTTGTCAAAGATCCAAACCATTGCTGGAATTTTATGTAAAGAAATCTAATTCAATAATATATTTTCTTCTTAGATATAATTTACTTATCTGACTGATATTAGACAGAGTATATTTTATAAGCAATGGAAATTAATTTGCTAAGAAGTTAAGAAAAAAATATTACTCTCCAGTTAGGATTTAGTTTATGTAGTCATTTGATTTTATAAGCTACTTTCTAAATTTACTCTTTTAACTAATTATTCATGTACTTCACTAAGCAAGAATGACTATATTCATATCCTTTATAGATGCATATGTTGCCTTAGTAAATTTAACATTTCACTTGCAGTGGTACGATAAGAGGAAAGATACTGTATTTTTTCTGGTTGCCAGGAATTGAAAGTTTCACAACATGGAAGCTAAAACCACTTTCTTGGTCTTGTGTAGAAGCCACATCATGAGACAGAGTACCTTTGTCTTCATACTTCATCCAGTAGAGCTCATCATTTTTTTTTCTATGTTAATCAATAATTCTTGCAATGTAGTAAAAAACATTTATTTATTTATTCATTGCTCCAGTTACTCAGTCAATAATTATTGCATGCTTTGATGAGTAGGCACTACATAAAATAACCCATACAAAAAGTGTGAGTTTTAAAAATCCTATCATTAGTTACTCTTGTGTTTTGCCAACTCAATTCTAATGATGAATAATAAGAAGCATATTTGAAAAAAAAAGTGATTTTCAATGCTAGATATTGAAACATTTAATAAAGTTCATCAGTTAGAGAATTTCAGCAAACTTACCAGATGTCCTCTCTTTCTAAATGTCTTATTTATTAAATCAAGAGAAATATTTTTAAAAAAATGTAAGTCATGAAATTTCAATTTGAATATCCTTCTACTTTAAGTCTATATACTTTGAAGTAAAAGCAAACATATGCAGGATATTTTGAAACAAATCAAATAAATTAACCGAAATCATTAGATATACTTATGTGATTAAACAGAATTTCTCCAAAGCGGCAAAAATGTTATTAAATTTAAAATTGATAATTAATTCTATTTTGAAGAGTACTTGGGGAAATCCATAGATTATTTGTTTGGCCATGTTTAATTCAGTTATATTGTTATATTCAATTTGACTGAGTGTCTGATTTTTACTGCTTTTACTTGATAGTTTATCACTCTATATGTCCAGGAAGGATGTGACACAAAATAAAATTTGTTTCTGTTTAATAGCTTTTGGTGAAAAAAATCCAGCTACTCATCTATTTTCTTGGACAGATTAAACTCTTTAAAAACATTGAGAATTAAAAATTTTATTTCTTCATCAAATATATACATTTATATATTTAACACCAGAAATAAAAAAGTAATTTGACCAATTTTGCCCTCTTCTCATTGTATGACTTAGGACGTACAACAAGCATCTTTTCTATGCCTTGGTAAACTGTTAGACTCGTTTCTAAGGTTGGATCAACTTCCAGTATTTTTTCTTTTGAGCTTTCATTATTGTGAAACATCTTTGAAAGTTCTTATAATGTGAAATTTTGGCTGACATCACTTCCTCTGAAACATCTTCATCTTTTTTTCACAATCACTTTCTTTGGGGAAATGGGGAAGAAGAGTAGGCAAAGGGAAACTTATCCGTTCATTTATCTTCTCTAAATTCCTCTGACTGCAGATCAAGACTTTCTGAAACAGCCAGTGTTAACAAGCACTCCCATGGGCAGCTATTTCTTGTGTAATTCTATTTATGTTGGAATTTCACTTCCAGTGTTATCGCTTTTCTTTCCCTTTGCAGAAATTTTATCATTTTTGGTTAATTCTCACTTTCAATTATCCACTTTTGTAAAATGTCGCTTGGGTTTATCACTGGGAGACAAGAAAGCAACACAACTCCATGCTTGTTGTCGGCAGGAATTGAATAAAAAATGCTTACCGTCCCTTTGCCATGAGACTTTGAGGTACATGACTGTCAGTGATCATGATGAATAGGGTGTTTATGGAGTGATGTGTGGATGGAAGAGTGAGCAGGGAAGTTTGTACTTTATGCAGTTAATCACAGTTAATACAACTTGGTAACAAATTTCAACCATTATTTTGGGGGATTGATTTTATGAACTAAAGGTGGTAAGAAATATTTGTGAATATAGGAATGATGCAAAATGAGGACTGCCTGTTTATAATTTCAGATAGAAACAATTTTAAAAACCTTATATATATTATTTTTATATAACTGTGTTCACTGAAGAATTGATCACTAACAAAAACAAAGATATTAATACATTTCCTCCATTTAACTTAAAGAAGGTTTTATGGACAGTGAATATTTTCTCCATCTCTCTCCTATGGCCATACCAAATGTATTCCTCTGTGCATTCCAAATATTTGGGATTGAACTCTGTGCTTATTTTTGCTTACTGTTTACAAACTCACACAGATCCAATGTTTATCTTTCAGTGTCCCTCTAGCAAAACAACAAATGCATTCAATTTTAGTACACACTTTGTCAATGTCTAGATAATTCTCAATTCTTTTCATTTTTTATCAATGTTTGTATAGGAGGGCTGTATGATTTAGTGTACATCACAGGCACTCTTGTCGGAGTAAAAACAAAAATGAGAGAAGAAAATTATTCTGCTATCTCATACGACTGTACTTTGTTCTTATATCATTGCAACCAATCACTAGAAAATGTTGTTGGTGAAGAAAATGTTTCCTCCTAGTGGGAACAAAATTTTTGATAGGCAGAGCGGCTTTAGTCATGAGTTAAAAGTACTCCCCTGAGATTTGGTCGATTTTTGTCACCTAGCAGGGTCCACTCACACAAAGTGTGAAAATGGCAGGGAGTCATCAAGCTAATGTCTGGTTAGAAAACGTTTGACGGTAACCTAGTGCCATACCGATACCAAATGTAGGAACAAGCAAGGCAGGGATTAAGGAGCACAAAGAGGTCAGGAAAGCAAATGTAAACTCTCAAGTACAAGCAAACTGGTGAACAGGCCTATTGGAGACAAGCGAATTTGACAACAGTACCAGTAGGAAAGGTCCCCGTATTTACTGTGCAACCTGCATTACATTCAAATGCTATTCTTTTTTCCCCTAAAATTCATATGGATAATGTCGCCACTGCTAATACTTCTAATACTCCAGGAATGTTAGATATAAATAATTTCAAAAGGAAGAAGATTAGTAGTAAAAACAGAGATTACTTCAAGAAAAGAAAATATTTGTCAATGAGACATTTTTTTCCTTTGTCTACCTCTTGGCCCCATTTCTGAAATTATAAGTGAAATATGCTGTTATTGTAAGAGTTAAAGTAGAAAAAATTATAGTGTACTATATATTGAAAATTGAGTCTAATCCTCCTTCTCAGACTAACTTCCTCATTTCATGTTATTTGTCTTTCAGACTCTAAATAAATCAGTATATAATGGGATGTTGATTAAGACTTTTCCTGTTACTCTGGATTTGGAGTAGTTAACAGAATTATTAATCAGAGGCCAAAGCTGAAGAGAAGAGTTGTTGAATCCTCCACATTCTAAAGAGAGCCAAAAATTACTGGGACAGGTATTAACTAGGGCTTACCCAAAAAAAAAATTGTTGCTACTACCAAGTACTGTATCAATCATCATTTTCCAACATATAGTGAATGGAGAGAAGGAAGCAAGCAAGAACCTTGGAATCAGGGGTCTTTTATGTCCCAGAGAAAACCGTTGAGGCTCTTTAGACCTATAAAATAGAGGGAAGTACTTTTCCTCCTTTCTGGTTCAGCTAAGGAGAAACTGGCTGTAAAAGAGCCAGGTATAGAAATAAATATTTTGAAGAAAATGAGGCTTGGCCAGGCATGGTGGCTCACATCTGTAATTTCAGCACTTTGGGAGGCCAAGCCTTGAGGATTGCTTGAGGCCAGGAGTTCCAGCCTAGCCTGGGTAACATAGTGAGACCCTGTCCTTAAAAAAATTTTTATAAATTTTCCAGCCTTGTTGGCATGCACTTTTAGTCCCAGCTACTCAGAAGGATGAGGTGGGAGGATTGCTTGAGTCCAGGAATTTGAGGTTACAGTGAGCTATGATCAGGCCATTGCACTCCAGCCTGGGCAACAGAGCAAGACCTTGTCCTGGAACAAAAAAAAAATGGCTGGCTAATATTTTGTTCCCTAGTTGGACTTATAATGGACTCTACAATCTGAGGGACATGGGTTCTTGGGAGATCTTGATATGTTAATCTGGGATTTGAGGAAAGATTTTAAGCACCGGGACTGGTGCCTGCTTCTTTCCAAGACACAAGGTTTAAAGAAATAACCCACAAGCTCCTCTCCTGTCTTGGGCTCTGCAATGCAAGCCATAAGGGTCAGCAGCTCCAAATTCCCACTCTTGGCACCTCTCCCCAGGATGGGCACCCTCTCACTTTCCTGGGGCTCCAACATCCAAGGCCAGTGCTGATGTCCTTTTTCAGGGGCACTGTCCAGAGACCACTTGGGCTACCTTGTCTGCCACCACTCTGCATGGAATTATTTATTACTCAGGTTGTTCTCTGATACCCATCTCTGGACCACCAGGAGTCCTCAAACCAATTTATACCACCTTCCAAGGTAAATAAAGTGTTTCTTTCCATATACTTTTGTCCATACAAAAGTATAGAATTGATAAAGTTTTTAAAATATGATAATCTGATAAATGAATGCGAGGGTCTCTTCAGGTTTTGATTTGTACTTCTTAATTAAGAAGTAGCTTTCATATATTTGTTGGATGTTTGCATTTCTTTTGTATGAAATATTAGTTCATATATTTGCTTTTGGTTTTTAGGTAGAGATGTTTATCCCATTTTATTATATTCTAACTGCTATTAACATATACCTTTTTGACTTAAATAGCCTTTGTCTGTCAGATGTTATACAGTTTTTAAAGCATGCCATTGAACTGTTAACTTTCTCTTTTTTTTAAACCAGAGAAGTATTTAATTATTATGTAGACAAAGATATCTTCCTAGCTTTTGTGGCATACTTAGAAATGCCCTCTCCAACCAAACTTATGAGGATAGTTAGACCTAAATTTGAGTAAAATGTGAGTATAATCTAGCATTATGATAAAAAAGTGATAAAACATCATTATCACTATTATTATTATTTCCACATATTTAATATTAATAACTTTTCCCATCATCACCTGTAGTAGTAAAACTAACTTCAAGTGGTATCAATTTCATAAATTATATCATATATTTGTATTTATTTAAGATATTTTAATTATTTATATTGACTCATCTATTCCTTAATTAGTACTATATTTCAATTACTGTGGTCTTATATCATGCTTTATTTTCTGCTGGAAGTATCTCTCTTATTAATCTCCCTTTCCCTGAGTTTTCATGATTATATGCATTTATTTCTCACTTACTTTGCCAGATGAACTTTAGAATCATCTTGTTAATTGATACCTTCCCCCAAATATGCATTCGTTTATTTTTATTGCCTTGACTTATAAAATAATTCAAAGGAAATTTTCAATTTTTTAATACTATCATTTTTAAGGACATGCAATGCTTAATCACTTATTCAAATCATTTATATCTCCATCTGTTATTTTGCCTTCATATCTGTCCTTTTTGTTTCTTAAGACAACACATAAATATTTTCAGACACCACACACAAAGCTTGGCTATAGATAGCTACATTCATACTCAATGATTAGTTGTTCTAAACAAGTGTAATTCAAACATGTCTCAGGGAAGGAAGCAAAAACACTGTTCACGTCCTTCTGAAAGTGAAGAACTCAGATATATAAAAAAGACAAGGCCAAACTTAGAGACATTTGAAAACTCTAAAAAATTCATTCACAGAAGAAGGATTAAATTTACCAATGAAATTGCATTATCAATTTACCTCAATTATAATTCAAGAAGTGAAAATTAAGTTAAAATGTAAAATTACACCTACCTTATAGAATTTGAAAAACAAATAAAATATTCATACTTTCTGATGGTAAAAGATTTAGAATTGTTTACAATAACAATTTTGTTTTCAAATAAAATGTATTATAAAACTAAGAGTCGGTTTAAATGAATGACAGTTTAGACCTACAACCAAACATTAGGTGGCTTTAAATAGGTATGGCTTTAATTGCACTGGCTCAGGATTCAGACTGTCTGCCTTCAAATTCTCACTTTCATATTTACTGTGAATACTAAGCAGAGTTCTTATCCTATGTCTCAGCTGTTTATCTGTAAAAGAGAATAAAATGATGCTAATAGTTATGCCCACCTATCTCATAAGGTGTGTTAAAAGAAAAAACTGTAGGCAAATTAAACTTAGCAGAGTTTAACTAAGCAAAGAAAAATTCCTAAATCAAGCAACCATCACAGCTGGAAGAGGTTGAGAGAACTCCGTCCTACAATGTGGGCAGGAAGCATTTATGGATGGAAAACAGAAGTGAGGTGCAGAGACAACTTGATTGGTTCCAGCTCAGCGTTTGCCTTAAACTTAAACTTTGTTTGATCGGTTGGCAGCCTAAGATTGACTGAAGGTGGGCTGCTGTGATTGGCTGAGCCTCAGCTACTTTTTACAAAGTATGCTCCTAAATGGGGTTTTCAGTTAGTTTAAGTACTAAGTTAGGTTGCAGTTTGTTACTTAAGGACTCAAGTAGGAGGCATCCTGCGGACAAATTTTGTTCAATTTAACAGGTGGTTTATGAATATTAAGTGCAACAATACAAGTCATGGCTAAGAACAGTTTCTGACTTATTCTTAACACTCAATATATGGTATCTATTGTTGCAATGATGCTACAGATATTTCTTTATTGAAAGAAAAAAATATTATTCCTCTTTTAGAGAAAAAAGCATTAAGAGTTTTATAACTAATTTTTAATGTCAGAACAAATATATTATAGATAATTATCTTTGAAATGTAAAATTATAGGGCAGTTGTATTTTTATCCTTATAAAATAAATTTGTATTAAGTGTATCATCTAAATGAAGTAAAATTATGAATATGACCCAAAAAGGTAAAGGAAAATCATTACATAGAAAGTAACACTCTTAGTTATTGTTGACTTAGTAAATGTGAACAAATAAAGCATAAATATGGATTAAAATTATAATATCTTTTAAAAATCCAAAATTATGTCAGGGAAATAATTAAGCAGATCTGTAGTATTCCAATTATACACTTCACAATATCATAACCATTTGGTACAATTAGTAATAATAAACAAAGTGTTTTCTCTGTCAATATTTGCACCTTACATTCAGGGGGAAAATAAAAGACAAAGGATCCAACTAAGAGAACCAAAGTTACTTATTGTATACTAAGAACCTGGGCCTGGGTTTCCAAGGGTTACAGAAAACACCTTTTTGCATGCCTCACTTGTCCATATCTGAATGTTTAATTCTTTTCAGTAAATAATGACCATAATTATTCACATTATAATAGGACCAAAATGCAAATCACTACCATGCTTGACAATTCTTGGACCGTAGAGTAAGATGAAAATGTGTGTTATCTTACGTTCACACTATTCTCTGTTGTACAACTCAAGTTAGCTTGCAAATGAAAGACACAAGGAGGAAAAATAATGCACTGGGCGACGGATTTCTTGAGAGGTGATAATCAGCACTCAGCTAAATATAGTGGGGCTCAGTCGTGACGAAGGAAAGTGAAAAACTATTCAAAACACTTCTGCCCACTTAAATGGTCAGCAGAAAGAAAATATTAATAGGTGGGCATGCAATGTACTATAATTGCCTTTCTAAAATTTGTTACAATATTAAATATGATTCTGAACTACTTCTCAAAATGGCATTTAAATATGTTCTCTATTTAAAATGTACATCTTTATAATATTTCTTTTATTTTCTTCACAGTGGTTCTTTCCCATCTAGCTTTTTCATGTAAATTGCTGGCTGCCTATTTTTGTTGTTGTTGTAGCTGTTTCCCTTCTTTCTTGCCTCTGTGTTCTTTCATCACATATTTCCAAAAAAAGGAATTTTAATAACCTTTATTTCAGTCATATTTTTCACTATTATTTTTATGCTAGAATCTCACGTTTTTGTATAGTACCATAGTTTACATTGGCATATTTTAAATTTTAAAAAGTGTTTTAAGAAGTATTTAATAAGGAAGTTCTTATTTTTTCCAGAACTTTGTATTTTTAGATTGGATATTTTTTCCTAAAGTTGTCATCTTTTTTAAGATTAATTTATTTATTATAATCTTGCCACCCTACTGTACAAAATAGTTTAAAATAAAAGTGATTTTATGTTATCTTTTTTGTTGTTTAAGTTCACTAAAGTTAAGATCTCTTTTATGTAAGTTGATTTTAACATATTAGAAATTTTGTAAAACGTTGTAGGAAGTACAAAGATTATTCTCAATACTAAAGGAAAGAATGTTTAAAATGGTCAAATATGTTTATTTTCACATAAGCATATAATAGTAGCCATGACCTACACCCACTCACCTTCTCGTGAAAGTTACAAATTATTTGTTTCAATGGTTTTATTACTTTTGTTCCTCCTAGAGGAATCGATCACTCTGCATGAATGTCTTTAAGTGTGTGCGGGAAGACAGTGAAAAAAAAATCTAAATATAACATACATTTTACAAAAAATTTTGTTTAAATATATTTGTAGTTAATTATTCAGTTTATATATCAAATGTCTCCTGAAGTACATTACTCTGTTCTAGGCATTTTGGAGAGCTGAAAATAGTTAAGAACATTGTAACTTCTCTCAAAGAATTTGAAGGATTTTTTTTTCTGATTTTTACCTAAAATACTCCTAGTTAAGAATCATGACTTGAAATGCAATCTTCCATTAAAACATTTCTAATCACATTAGTATAATAACAGTATATGTCTTTTAAATAAAATACATTTATTTGAAAATCTAATATGGGATCCAATTTTTAACACAATCAAAATATTTTGTTATATTCTGTATTAAAAAATGTTTTTAAAACCTCATTTTATTTCCTGAATTTAAAAAATAGTAACATAGTTCTACTTTCTGAAATAAATTTTATATGCTCACCTACTTTCAAAGATGTTTTGGGGAACTAAAAATTCTGGATATGAAAATATTTTATACAGTATTTTAGAAGATTAACAATTTATGTAAAATAAGTTGACTATGTTATAATAAAAATCACCTAAAATCATCTAACTCATGTTTAGGGACCTACACTTTTTTAAAAATTGTAATCCTCATTACCATAAAAAGGCTGTAAAATTAAGTAAGCCCAAAACATTCTTCCCCCACAGACATGCTGCAATAGAATATATTTCAAAGAATCTAATCAGTTTTTGTTCTGTGACAAGGCCAAAAATTATACATTTACATAACATTTTTTACTTTGATGCCCTAAGCATATCTCTATTATAATGTCTCACATCTGTGAGTTTTGCTAAAAGCATTTTCATATTCCATTTCAACATTGTAAATCTGTTGACCTTGAAAATATAACAGAAAATTTCTATTTTATCAAGATGAGAAATGTGGGTGCTTCTATTCCACTTAGATTAAAATTCAAAAAACTATAATTTTACTTAATTCTACTTTTATCTACTACTTTAAGCACCAAAGTTCAACTTGAATATGAGGGCTATTTTTCTTTTAACTCCCAAATACATCTAGAAAGAACATATATCATAAGTCTCCTACCTTGCTTATCACCTGCTATGATATGATTCATTTGTGTGTGTTTGTATTTGTTTATGAAATGCAAAATGCCTGGAGAGCATTTGAAAGTGCATTATTGTATCTAGATTAAGAAACATTTAAAATAATTGAGAACCATCTACTCCTAGAATTTGAGGTTGAGATAGAAATACAACATGCTTTTCTTATGCATCTTTATACTTAAAAAGAGGGAATGCCAAATATGTTTGTACAAAACATTATGTCAATAAATCTATCAGGCCTATGCTATAGGGAGAAGCAAAATAGAAAGAAAAGGAATTAGAAGGTAAAATAAAAAGACTCAGGAAGAGAAGAATGAGAATACTCATATATTTTGGAACACATAAATACACACATCCAAAATGAGAAAATACCAAGTGTAATATAAAGTGATAAGAAATGCTGCTGTAATAATATCAATTTGTATTAAAAAAAATTTCTGTTCTTCGTTTACAAATTTTGATTCTCCAAATAACAATATTTGCATCATGGAAAAAATGAATAAGGCCACTGGGTGGGTAATTGAGCATCAACTCAAACATTTGAGGGAAACAGGTAATAAAACAGGATTCGTTTTTTGCTTAGAGTTGTTGGCTCTGTATTTTTAGAAAAAACAGGGTTAAAGCTACAGGATAGTGTCAGACATGAGTCCTGAGCATATCTAGGGAATGTGTGGCTGTGCCTTCTTTTCCTGTCATGCCAGCAGTGCAGTTATGGAAGAGCACAGAAAATGAAACAGATGGGATGCAACAAAAAATGTTTAAAATCAAAGCTGAGTCTTCCTTCTGGTAAGAAGTAGAGATTCCACAAAATCATTTGATATGCTGTCTGAAGCCAAGGGGAATATGGAAAGGGATATAAGAGAGGATTTCATATAAACCAGTCTCAGAAGGCAATCCATTACATGAATACACAAAGGCCTGTGCTTATAATCCCATTTTTTAAACATCATCTTTATACTTACTAGATGTATGTGTATGCCTGCACATGTGCATAAATTTCCCATGTTTTATTTTTACCCTCCCACCACCATTTTATGTAGATGTCCTTATGAATACATTTTCCTTTTAGTTTACCTTAATAGAAGACAAAGACATTCTACGAGATAGGAAAACAATATTCATATGTCCTAGAATGCACTAAGCATAGCATCTCTCACATTATATCTTTGTGGGTAGGAGCTGAGTGTCGATTCATTCAAACAGGTATTATTGTTTGTCAGGTGGAATTTTGAAATAAATTAATGTGAAGAACGGTGTGTGGATATTGAACTATCAAAAGATAGCGCATTGTGAACACTGTATTTTTCTTGCCCTTTGTATTTTCCCTTCTTTTTTTTCCTATTAAGAGAAGCCTAATTTTCCTATTAGGACAACCAAATTTTGTGCACAATAGATACTCTTAAGGAGAATGTTGTTCAGGTTTATTTTCCCTCACTGGCATGGTACCCACTTCAGACCTAATAAATTCCCTCTTGCCGCCTCTGTGGGATACAGTGAAAGAGTGGAAAGTGGTTAGAGTTTCCCCACTGTGGCAGTGTCCTCAAGGGAAGGTCTGTTTGCTTTTGTCAGCCAGAACCTTTGACCTACTCTCTGTGCAGTGCCTTTTCCTTTCACCCTGCTAAACTGTGATCTCCTCAGCTTCAAATGATTTCTTTTCCTGCCTTCATTATTCTAGAAAAATTTCTAGTTGGTACTTACAAACAAATAAGGAAATATTTGAGGTTTTCTTTTCCATCAGTGCTGATTGAGATCATACTTATTTCCTAAAACAACAGATCTATAAAAATAATAACTTTCTAGAGAATAAAATCTCCTGTTCCTCTTAACGTGAGCAAAAGTAGGTGCTTTTGCTCCTTCCTTTGTGGTTGTTCACCATATTTTTTACTTTCATGTCTTACAATTAAAAGCTTGATTTATATATAAGTGGGTATATCTACTTTCCTCTGAAGGTTTAATTGAATAAGTGCCAAAAATAAAATTTGAAGCTAGTTTTTAAGCTTTAAAAATAATATTTTATAATAAATAAGTTTAACATTTTACAACAATTATAAATTAAATCACTACATTTGAGATGGCATTATTTAATCACAGATAGAGATGCATGTGGCAGACACTTTTAGAACTCCTTTCTTTCTTGGTTTTCAGAACTGCAGTTTTGTTTCAGCAGCAAAGTGTCTACTTCAGGCATATCATTTTAATTGAATTCCCTTTTGTCAATCAGTGGTCTAGAGAAGGTGTATGAATGAACATTTCTGGCTAATGAGATGTGCATGAAAATTTGTCACTATACTTTGCAGAAGATTTTATTCTCTGATTTAAAGAGTGAAACAAGTGAGCAAAAATAACTTGCAATTTTTTTTCTATTGGCCATTGTGAAGGAATTAGTGAAATGTTCAGATCTTCTTCAGCTACCCATAGAGGATATAACCTGAGGATGGTTAATAGGTAGAAAGATAAGAAGTGGTTGGGCTCACACTGTTGTCATGGCTCAGTTGAAACAAACTTGTATCTGCCTAAAGATCACTAAGCAAAATTTCTATGTTTGGTTGTGCAGCTTGGCACTGCCAAAACCTAGATTATTAAGGTCTATATGTGACTGCTGTCAACCTTCATGAGAATGTGTCCCAGGTATTGTTCAAGGTGCTACATATCCTTGTGGCATATGTATGTGCTAGGCCAAAAAAGTGAGATGGTAAATGTACTTACTGTGTGTCACTCTTATTGGATAAATATTGTATTTTTTGCAAGAACACCCTGATGTAAAAGAGTCTGGAAAATAAATATTTAGTTAGTTAATTCTCTTGCCATAAACCACTGTAAATGATCATATACGTTAGTAATATATTAAAATATAAATTGTCATAAATAATTAATATCATCCATGAATAAAGAGTCAATATTAAAAGAAAAAGTAAGAATTCTTATGGTTTCATGTCTTAGATTTAAGTCTTTATCCATCTTGAATTAATTTTTGTGAGAGATATGGATTCCATTTCAACTTCCACATGTGGCTATCCAATTCCATGTATTGAATAGGGATTCTTTTCTTTGGAAAAACTCTTCTAGATATAGGCCTAGGCAAAGAATTTATGAAGACGACCCCAATGGCAAACAAAGCAACAACAAAAATACATAAATGGGACTTGATTAAATTAAAAAGCTTCTGCACAACCAAGGAAACAATCAACAGAGCAAATAGACAACCTACAAAATGGGACAAAATATTCATATGCTATACATCTGATAAAGGTCTAATAACCAGAATCTACAAAGAACTCAAGCAAAGAAAAAAATGAAATAACCACATTAAAAAGTGGGCAAAAGACATGAACAGAAGCTTTTCAAAAGAAGACAGACTAATGGCTAATAAAAAAATGAAAAAATGCTCAATGTCACTAATCATCAGAAAAAGGCAAATCAAAACCACAATGAGATATCACCTAACCCCAGTAAGAATGGCTTTTATTAAAAAGTCCCAAAACAATAGATGCTGGCATGGATGCAGAGAGAAAGGAACATTTATACACTGTTGGTGGGACTGGAAAGTAGTGCAACCTGTATGGAAAACAGTATGAAGATTCCTCAAAGAACTAAAAGTACAACTACCATTTGATCCAGCAATCCCACTACTGTATATTTACTCAAAGAAAAAAAGTTATTTTATAGAAAAGACATTTGTACTAGAACGTTTATTGCAACACAATTCACAATTGCAAAGATATGGAATCAACCCAAGTGCCCATAAAATCATGAGTGGATTAATAAAATGTGGTATATGTATGCCATGGAGTACTACTAAGCCATAGAAAATGAATTAATACCTTTTGCAACAATCTGGATGGAAGTGGAGACCATCCTCCTAAGTGAAGTATCACAAGAATGGAAAAACAAACAACACATATACTCGCTATTAAATTGGAACTAACTTATCAGCACTCATGTGCACAAATGGAAGTAAAACTCAACAGAAATCATGAAGGTGGGAGGGTGGAGAAGAGGATGGGTGAAATCACATCTAATGGGTGCAATGCACACTATCTGTGTGACGGGCACACTTATAACTTTGACTCAAGCAGTACAAAAGCAATCCATGTAACCAAAACAGTTGTACCCCCGTAATATTCTGAAATTAAAATAAATAAATAAATGAATAAAACACTAAAAAGTAAGCTAAAAACAACAATGAGATACCACTAAACACTTATTAGAATAGCCAAAACCAGAACACGGACAACACTAAATTCTGGCTAGGATGTGGATCAATAAGAACTGTTGTTCATTGCTGGTGAGGTTGCAAAATGGTAGAGCAACTTTGGAAGACAACTTGCTGGTTTCTTACAAAAGTAAACTTCTTATCATAGGATCCAGCAAACACGCTACTTTGTATTTACCCAAAGGAGTTGAAAACATATTGAAAATCAGCACACAGATGTTGCTTTATTTGTAATTTCCAAAACTTGGAAGCAACCAAGATATCCTTAAGTAGTTGAATGGATAAAGAAATTGTGGTACCTCTACACAATGGAATATGATTCAGTGCTAAAAAGAAATGTAAGAAGCTTATCTTAAAAAGTCTACACACAGTATGATCCCAACTATATGATATTCTAGAAAAGGCAAAACTATGGAGAGAGAATATCAGTGGTTGCAGTGTCAGAATCCCATGTTTCAGAAGAGAGAAAAAAATGGCAGTCTGATACAGTCCTCTCACCTTACCACTCCCAGGGAAGGAGGTGAAAAACTCCATTGGCTGCCTGTGCATGTGTATCTCTCACTCCAAAAACAGTATTGTGAATTTACAGACAAACATCGTGGGACACTCAGCCTAAGAAAACAGGTGACAGTGAGATTCATTCACAAAGATCTGAGAGTGCAGGGGGTAAAATAGAGTCCAGAGCATGGGAAGGGTGCACTCGCCAGGTCAGCATAGCATGACCGGACCTACAAGTGGTCATACACCTTCCTCACAGACTTCGCATCCACTCAGTCAGGGATAAATCCAGAGTTGGGGCAAAGCTGTAGCTCAAGACAGCAGGCTCTGCAGAGAGGAAGCAATTGTGGGAGCCATATAGAACTCTCAGCTACACTATACAGGGACTGCTCAGGGCCGGGTAGGGACTGGAGGAGATATAGCTTCCCAGGACAGTACATGGGAATCTGCAGACCAGCACCTCGCCACTGGAAGTCAATGGGACCTGGGCACAGAAGTTGAACGGAGAGTGGGACACGCCTTTAGTGGCTTCTGACAATTGCCTCCGTGGGACTCAGGCTGGTTGAGAAAATCTGAGCTCACGGACATTATCTGAGCCCTGCTGTATGCCAGGCTGGTGGCGACAGCCATCTTTAAAGTGTCCCACCTAGAGCTGTAAGCCAGGTCTCTAGCTTCACCCCACCACTGGCCCGGGGGCTCTTTGGCCGGGGCGCAACAGGCTTCGCCTTTGGTGGCCAGGGACAGCTGCATCCCTGGGTTCCAGGTAGCACAAGATACTGGAACTTTAGTGGCAGAACCTTTGTGTGTTGGAAACAGGTTGCAGCCCATCCATCCAGTCCTGATACCCCAGCTCTGGTCTCCTATGAGTCTGCTATGTGCTGGTCCTAGTGCCCACTCTTCAGGTCCCAGCCCTCCTGTACCCCAGAGGTCAGACATTTTGAAGGTTGCTGGTTATAGCGACACATTTTGTATAAGTACTGGTTCTCATGGCAACTGAATGCCTCAAGAACCACAGGCTGAACCAGAGCAGCTCCCCATAATGCTGCCCACTTCATTAGGGAATTTCGCTCCATCCAAGAGTGCCTCCAGTGGCCACTATTCCCCCCCATGGAACATCCCTCTGGCGGAGACTTCTGGGGATAGAGATGCTCTCCCGCATCACTTTGGGGCCTAATGGTGGAAAAGGGGTACACAATTGGAGATCCACCTATCAGCCCGTGTCACATAGAGACACACATCAGAGGGCCAGAAACACACAGCTGGATAAGCAACCTCTGAGCTGTGTAGAATTTTTTCGATTGAGCTCTTGCACTGCAGCCAAAAGCATATTGTGTTTCTACCCGCACATCAAGAGGACCAGGGACAAAGTAACCCCTAGAAGCTACAAGGCCCCTCCCAAAGCTTGGGGCTTTTGCATACCCCACCTGGGGGATCAGAGTCTACCACAGACACAACAGAATACCTAGCTATTAGGGAGCTGTGGATTCATACCCTCAAGTACAATTCACCAGCTTAGAGCTCAAGCTGGGAGGACATTCTCACTACACTCCACCGGGAAGAGGAGAAGACAACAGGTCAGAGATAACCCAAGATCCACCAAACTTGCTAAAATACACCTAAGGCAGTACAGGCCACTACTTCTCTCCCTGGCTCTGCCAAGGAACGAACCTCGAAGGCGTGGACACAGGGCCATAAACTAGCCCTAACACTCCCAGCTCTTGACCAAGAGGCCAGAGGAGAAAAAATCAGCAAAACAACTCAGGAAAATGGAAAACGAGAGTGAAAAGTCACCCCCAAAAGAAATCATTAGTTCCTCAGCAATGGATACCCACTCAAATGAAATGGGTAGAATGAGAGAAGAGGAATTTCATTTATGGATTAAAAGAAAGCTCAATGCAATTTGAGAGAAAATTGAATCCAAGCACAAAGAAACCCTAAGAAAAATGCAAGAAATGAATGAAAAATTCTTTAAAGAAATAGAAGTATTATGGAAAAATCAAATAGATATTCCAGAAATGAAAGCGGCATTCAAGGATCTACAAACACAGTGGAAAGCCGTAAGAATATACTGGATCACGCAGAGGAAAGAATATCAGAGCTGGAAGATAACTCCTTTGTGCTAAATGAATCAGTCGAAGAGAAAGAACTCAAAAACAAGAAGCATGAACAAAGCATACAAGAAATGTGGGATTATACAAAGAGGCCAAACAAAAGTATCATAGACATCCCTGAGGGAGAGAAAGAAAATTCTCATGGGCTGGAAAATTTATTTGAAGGAATAATGGAGGAAAATTTCCATGGCCTAGCCAGAAATCTTGATATCCAAGTACAAGAAGCACATAGGACGCCCGGGAGACTCAACATGAAAAAGCATTCACCCACGCCACATAATTATTTGATTGACCAAAGTAAACAAAAAAGATGCACACTTCATAGCTGTGAGGTGAAAAGAGTAGGTAACCTACAAAGGAAAACCTGTCAGATTAACTGCAGATTTCTCAGCTGAAACCTTACAAGCCAGAAGGGACTGGGGACCCATCCTCAGTCTTCTAAAACAAAATAAAGGCCAACCCAGAATTCTGTGTCCTGCCAAACTAAGCTTCTTATATGGGGAAGAAATAAAGACTTTTCCAGACAAGCAATCACTGATAGAATTTGCGAAGTCCAGACCGGCCTTGCAAGAAGTGCTTAGGCCTGCATTCTACACTAATCAGCACAACAGACATCCACCAATGTAAAACTACCCAAAGCTAAAACCCCAGAATCCAGATTTCACAATGACTCAAGAGGTAAAACATAACAAGACACTACCCAACAGAATAAACAGAAATCTACCCCAAATATCAATTCTCTCAATAAATGTGAATGGCTTGAATTGCTCATTGAAGAGACATAGACTGGCTGAATGGATTAAAAAATACAATCCAATTATCTGCTGCCTGCAGGAAACACATCTTACACACAAAGACACATTCAGACTCAAGGTGAAAGGATGGAATACAATTTTCCAGGCTAATAGAAACCAAAATTAGTCTGGCCTAGCCATCCTTATTTCAGATGATATAAACTTTAAAGCAACAAAAGTAAAGAAGGATAAAGATGGACACTATATAGTGGTGAAGGGGAAGTCTTACAAGATTTAACAACCCAAAATATTTATGCACCCAACACAGGAGCACACAGATACATAAAGCAAATACTGCTTGATCTAGATAATATAATAAATAGCAATACCATAATAACAGGGGACTTCAACACCCCACTGACGGAACTGGACAGATCCTCCAAACAGAAAATAAGTAACGAAACAAGGGACCTAAACAGGACTCTAGAACATTTGGGCCTAACAGACATCTACAGAACACTCCACCAAAATAACACTGAATATATGTTCTTCTGATCAGCTCATGGAATTTTCTCTAAAATTGATCACATCCTAGGCCACAAAACAGAGCTCAACAAATTTAAAAAAATAGAAATCATAGCATGTATCTTTACAGACCACAGCAGGATAAAATTAGAAATCAATTCCAACAGAAACTCACATCTTCATCCAAAAACATGGAATTTAAACAATCTGTTGCTGAACGACTATTGGGTCAAGGAGGAGACTCAAATGGAAATCAAAAGATTCTTTGAACTAAATGATAATGGGGCCCCAAGTTATCAAAGTCTGTGGGATACAGCAAAAGCAGTCCTGAGAGGAAAACTTCTTTCCTTAAATGCTCACATCCAAAAGCCAGAAAAGTCACATATCAGTAAACTAATGAATCATCTTAAGGAAATGGAAAAGGAAGAGCAAACCAATCCTAAAGCCAGCAGAAGAAAAGAAATAACCAAGATCAGAGCAGAATTAAATGAAATTGAGAAAAGAACAATACAGAAGAGTAATAAAAAGAGAAGTTGGTTCTTTGAAAAGATAAACAAAACAGACAGGCCACTTGATGGGTTGACTAGAAGAAGAAAGGAAAGGACACTATTAAGCTCAATTAGAAATGAAAAAGGAGAGGTCACGACTGATATCATGGAAATACAAAACATCATCTTTGAATACTGCAAAACTGTCTATGACCAAAAACATGAAAACGTGGAGTAAATGGACAAATTCTTAGAAACATACTACCTCCCTAGGCTCAACCAGGAAGAAACAGAATTCCTACACAGACCAATATCAAGCACTGAAATTGAAGCAATAATAAAAAATCTTCCAAGAAAAAAATTCCTGGACCAGATGGGTTCACACCTGAATTCTACCACGCCTACAAAGAAGAACTGGTGCCTATACTACAGAAATTATTTGAAAACATCCAGAAGGATGGAATCCTCCCAAAGTCATTCCACAAAGCCAATATCACCTTGATACCAAAGCCAGTGAAGGACACAAAAAGAAAAGAAAACTACAGACCAATATCCCTTACAAATATAGATGCAAAAATTCTCAATAAAATCCTTGCAAACTGAATTCAAATGTACCTCAAGAAAATAATCCATCATGATCAGGTGGGCTTCACCCCCGAGATGCAGGGATGGTTCAACATAGGCAAATCTATAAATGTAATTCACCACATAAATAAAAGCAAGAACAAAGATTATATGAATCTTTCAATAGATGCAGAAAAGCCTTTTGACAAAATCCAGCACCTTTTTGTGATAAGAACTCCCAACAATACAGGTATAGATGGCTCATATCTCATAATTATTAAAGCCATTTGTTATAAACTCACAGCCAATATCATACTGAATGGGGAAAAATTGAAAGCATTCCCCCTTAAAACTGGAACCAGATAGGGTTGCCCACTATCTCCACTTCTATTCAACATAGTGCTGGAAGTCCTTACCAGAGCAATGAGACAAGAGAGAGGAACCAGGGGTGTCCAAATGGGGGCAGAAGAGGTCAAACTCTCACTCTTTGTGGACAATATGATGTTATATCTAGAAAACCCCAAAGATTCAACCAAGATATTACTGGAATTGATAAATGAATTCAGCAAAGTCTCAGGATACAAAATAAATGCACACAAACCAATAGCCCTCATATATGCCAATAACAGTCAAGCCAAGAAACAAATTAAAGATGCAATATCTTTCACAACAGCACCAAGAAAATTAAATATTTAGGATCACATCTAACTAAGGAGGTGAAAGACCTATATAGAGAGAATTACAAAACACTGAGAAAAGAAATTGCAGAGGATGTAAACAGATGGAAAACCCTACCATGCTCTGGGATAAGTAGAATCAACATTGTTAAAATGTCTTTGCTACCTAAAGTGATTTACAGAATCAATGTAGTGCCATGAAAATACCAACATCATTTTTTTCCAATCTAGAAAAAATAATTCTAAAATTCGTGTGAAACCAGAGAAGACCCTGTCTAGTCAAAGCAATCTTAAACACAAAGAACAAATTGGAAGGCCCAATCTACCCGACTTCAAACTATACTACAAGGCTATAGTAACCAAAACAGCATGGTACTGGCATAACAACAAAGACATAGACCAATGGAACAGGACTGAGAACCCAAATATAAAACCATCCTCACACTTTCATCTGATCTTTGACAAATTCCACCAAAATGTACACTGGGGAAAAGATTCCCTGTTCAATAAATGGTGCTGGGAAAAGTGGATGGCCACATGTAGAACTCTGAAACTAGAGCCACACCTCTCACTTCTCACAAAATCAACTCACGATGGATAACAGATTTAAACCCAAGACGTGAAAACATAAGAATTCTGGAAGAAAACACTGGAAAAACTCTTATGGACATTGGTCTAGGCAAAGAATATATGAAGAAGATCCCCAAAGTAATCACAGCAGCAGTAAAAATAAATAAATGTGAAATGATCAAATTAAAAAGCTTCTGCACAGCCAAGGAAACTCTCACTAGAGTGAACATACAACCTGCAGAATGGGAGAAAATATTTGCATGCTACACATCTAATAAAGGGCTGATAACCAGAATCTATACAGAACTTAGGAAAATCAACAAGAAAAAATCAAACAACCCCATGAAAAAATGGGAAAAGGACATGAAGAGAACATTTTCAAAAGAAGACAGAATAATATCCAGCAAACACATAGGAAATTGCTCAACTTCTCTTATCATCAAGGAAATGCAAATCAAAACCACAATGAGATATCACTTAACTCCAGTGAGATTGGCTCATATCAAAAAGTCTCAAAACAACACATGTTGGCGGGGATGCGGACCGATAGGAACACTCATACACTGCTGGTGGGGCTGCAAATTAGTACAAACTCTATGGAAAGTAATATGAAGATACCTCAAAGAACTAAAAGTAGAAGTACCATTTGATCCCACTATCCCACTACTGGGTGTTTACCCAAAGGAAAAAAAGGCACTCCATAATAAAGACATCTGTACTCAAATGTTTATAGCAGCACAATTCACAATTGCAAAAATGTGGAAACAACCCAGGTGCCCATCAATACATAAGTGGATTAATGAAATGTGGTATATGTATACCATGGAGTATTACTCAGCAATAAAAAACAACGGTGAATTAACACTACTGGTATTATGCTGGGTGGAGCTAGAGCTCATTCCTCAACGCGAAGTATTACAAGAATGGAAAAACAAGCACCACTGGTACTCACCATCAAATTGGTACTAACCGATCAATACTTACGTCACACATGGCAATAATATTCATCAGGGGGTGGGCAGGTGGGAGGTGGGTGGAGGGGATGGGTGCGGGGCACACAGTTTAGGGAATGTCCATGATTGTAGCTCTGACATGTGCAGTGCATGAGCAATATATATAAACAAAGTGTTGTACCCCCATAATATTCTGAAATAAGAGGAAAAAAAAAAAAGAATCCTGGTTTTCAGCACCAAGGTGTCAGGATTGGAGTCTGGAGTCTGCTCTCGGTTCTTGGTGTGCTCTTGGCTGGAGGAATGACCAGACACACCGAAGTGTCAGGTCCAGACTATTATGCTCATCCTCTGAATCCTTTCTTCGGAAAATCACCAGCAAGGCCAATAGGATTGAGTAACCTCAGGCAGGGAACAGTTTCATAACAGCAGCTCTTTATTATAGAATAAAACGAGTCTTCCTCCATGAGTGGAGAGAGACAGACCAACTAACTAACTGACTGGCCCACACATTTTTTCCTGACTTCTCGGATTGTTTCCTTTCATTAACCCTGTCTAGAGGAGGGCTCTTGGGAGGTGTAGGGTGTTGTCAAATGATCAGCAGGTGTCCTCAAAATTCCATTTGCGAATATGAGCCCCCTCTAAGAAAGCCCACCTGGCGGGTGGTGAACCGCAATGCAGAGTCACACTTATGGTATATTATTACCCTTAGGTTACTATAGGTCACTTTCTAAATATTATTATGCCTGGGCCAGGGAATTCCTAGATTGATAAAGCATTCCCTCCTTCCCCAGGTGTAGCAGTTGCTCAGGATAGGATTAATGGTGGGGCAACACCAAAATGGAGTGCCCGCCCTTATCCTTCTTCCCAGGTGGAGCAAATGCTCGAAACAGCACCAAAACAGGGAACCACTGTCCTGAGAAGAGCTGGAGATCTTAACTATCTACCTAACAGCAGTACTTAAGGGGTAGGGAGGGATGGATAGGCAGAGAGTATTCTTAGGGTAGTGAAATGATTCTGTATGATACTGCAGTAGTGAATATATGCCATTATACATTTGTACAAACCCATAGAGTGTACAACTCCAAGGATGAACACCAATGTAAACTATGGACTCTAGGTGATAATGATATGTCAATGTAGCACCACAGTTTTAATAAAGGTACCACTCTGTTACAGGATGTTGATAATGGGGGAGGCTGTGGATGTGGGGGGCAGGGAGTATGTGGGAAATCTATGCCCTTTGCTCAACTTTTCTGTGAACCTAAAACTACTCTAGAAAACAAAATTTTTTTTAAAAAAGTAAGCTAACTCTCTAAGGTTTAACTATAATATTACAATTTTTATACTTATTTAGTCTCTTGTTAACATCTAAGTTTATAGCTACTTTGGTTAAATTTTATTATTCTTTTAAATCGCTATTAAATAATATATGTCATTATTCTGTATATTAGGAAGGTACTAATTGGTTATACTATTGTTGATCCAAAATAATGTACCAGTGTTTCTGAGAATGCTATCCTGGTAATAATCTTTATATGAAAAAATATGAGTTTTAAGAGAAAGAAATGCAGGGTATTAAATGAAAATAAAAATGAAAATTAATCTAGAAATTATAAATTACTACATAAAATATAAAAATATAAAATCCTCACTTCCTGGCTTAATTAAAATCATATCTCTATATATACTTTTCATATTAGTTTAGGAAATATATAGCCTTTCAGTGTGTTTTTAAATTTTATTTCATAGGTTTTTCTTTAGTTTGTTTTTTAATTTTTTTTAGAGACAGAGACATGCCCTTTGGCCCAGGCTGGAGTGCAGTGGCATGATCACAGCTCACTGCAGCCTGGAACTCCTGGGCTCAGACGATCCTCTTGCCTCAGACTCCCGAGTAGCTGGGAAGCCACCATGCCCAGCTAATTTTTGTTTTACTTTTTGTAGAGACAAAGGTCTTGCTATGTTACCCAGGCTGGTCTTGATCTCCTGCCCTCAAGTGATCCTCCTGCTTCAGCCTCCTAAAGTGCTGGGATGACAGGCGTGAGCCACCACTCCAGACTTTCAGTTTGTTTAATTTATACATCAACATATTCCGTAAATAAACTCCACAAAGAAATTTTTGGAGTATTTCTGAATGAAGTTAACATGACAATTGGTGGCAGACATGGTTTTGTTTTCAGCACCAATGAAGTGTTTTATATTAAAGTGCTTGAAGGATCCCAAAACACATTGGTGTTAATTATACCAGCTCTCATTTAAAATAATATGGAACATAGGAGTTAAGAAAAAAAAATGCTGTTAAAGAGAAAATACTTCTGCCTAGTCTGCCTTAATTAGATATGAACAAGTTTACAGGCCTTAGTAATAAAGGACACAATGTAGTAAAGATATTTTTGGAGCTGGGTTATTGTTTTATTTGTATACTACTTTTTACCACCTAGAGAAATTAAATACTGACATGATTGACTTCATCAAGACACTTTTTATCTCCATCAAAATGTTTCATCCCTCCTTAATGCTGTTATAAATAGGGTCACTGTAAGGGCAATTAATCCATTGTGCAGCAGAAGAGAAATAGAATGTGCTTGCTTTGACATCTTTTATTGTGAATTAATTCACAATCAAAACTATTGGAAACCGTAATTACTTTAACACATTAATCTCACATTAATCTCATAGAATACATGTCTATATACTGTGGTTCTTGGATGTACAGTAAATATATATTTTAAAATATGTAACACACATAAAAGAGATTTCTGAGGAAAGTTTGTTAGGTGTGTTTGCATTGTGGCTACATTTGCATGGTGACTCAAGACTTTTTCACACTGCTCACAGATACTGTATTATCATACAATTGATCATGAGAAGTCTATTTCAGCTAGGATTAAGATGACTACTCTATAAAATATGTTTTGCACTGTAACTTCTTAGCATAAAAGGAATGGAATAGTTCTAACAAATATAAGCAGGTGTTCTTTGACTTAAAATATTTGCCTATTAGAATATTTCCCTTATATGAAATGTCATCTTGCTAACATTAAGTTGTTGCTGAACTTCTCCAAATGATATAAAAATGTTACCAATTTCAGTTCTTCTGTACACCTGAAAATTTCAACAAAATACCCATAAAGTTCTCACTAGAACTTTACCCTAGAAAGGGTAAAAGCATATTTTTATTTTTCAATAATTTGTCAAAAGTTTATTTGCATGATATTTTGACTATTTCTTTTGCAGTCTGAGAAAATGTGATTGTGTTCTAAATTACAGTAATTCAGGTGAACAAGTATGCATACAGAACACAAGAAACATGATGCTCTGTGAGAACCAGAGAGATACAGAGGAACATTAGAAGCAGTGAGATATTGAGTCTTTTTGGTTATGTTTATATTTTCTGCTTTGAAAGGAGAGAAAAGATGTCATGGCTGAGTTTGCTAAAATTCCTGTCTTTGTCTTTTTTCTTTTTTATTATAGGAAGAATCTATAAACCTACAGATTTACACTTTTTCCCTTCCTCACACTATTTTATCACCAACTCCTCATAACTGTTAGGACTACTGAGGAACATTGTCATGGCTAATTAATCCTAGTAGGAACCGCCTGCATCTCAGCCTTGGAAGGAATTCATTTGCAGCAAATATCAATATCATTTTTGTTTTTAAAGTGGCTTTTACTACAGGTTAAAAGGTAAGACATGGGAGGACTTTGAAAAGATCTCACTTAGGATCTCAAATAATTTGTCTGATTCTTGGGTCAACAATCAGACAAATAATTGACCATTAGGGATGGAAATGAAGGTGGGTGGGTAATTAAGAAAGTATTTAAATATTACAAGTGCCAAATAATTGAGCCTGAATCAGTTTGAAGATAGTGGACATGGTGAGAAGAGGTTGAATTGTTGATACATTTGAGCAGACAGGATTTATAGAAGGTCTCAATGTAGAATATAAGAAAAAGAAAAGAATCAAGCGTATGCCAGTATTTGAGGCATAAATAACTAAAATATTTGAATTGTTATTCATCAGGATAGGGGAGAATATGGGAAAAAGGTTTAGAGGAACAATTCAGAAGTTCAGTTTGTGGCTTGTCAATTTGCAAAAATCTAAGAAACATCCATTTGTCAAATATGTTGAATGGGCAGTTGGATAAATGGAACATTGTTTGGAGTAGAAGTCCAAGGCTGAGATGTAAATTTGGGAGTCTTCTCACTGCAGATTATGTTTAAAGCTATGGAATCAGATGAGATCATCTAGAGAGCGAGAGAACATGTAGAGAGAAGAGGTCCAATGACTGACCCAAGACCCATGGCAAAATTTGATGTCTTCAAAGTGGGTAGGAATCAGGCAGAGAAGATAAACCATGGTTTCTCAATCTCAGTACCACTGACATTTGGGGCCAGATAATTCTTTGCTGTGGGGGGCTATCCTACACAT
Source organism: Daubentonia madagascariensis (assembly GCA_023783475.1). Taxonomy (NCBI): domain Eukaryota; kingdom Metazoa; phylum Chordata; class Mammalia; order Primates; family Daubentoniidae; genus Daubentonia; species Daubentonia madagascariensis. The sequence goes on along the minus strand of JAKFHU010001684.1, from coordinate 24,942,677 downwards.
AGTAGGACGTTTAACAGCACTTTGGGCCTTTACCCACTAGATGCCAATAGCACATCCCCTCCCTAGGGACAAACCCAAAAGGTTTATCCAATCTTGCCAAATATTCCTGGCTAGGGTGGGGTAGGAGTGAGGGGCAGCACGATAACTCCAAGTTGAGAACCACTGTGCTAGACTCCTAGAAAGGAAACCAGGTAACAATTATGGACTAGGAAACTAAGCAAAATTTTAAACGTTTTGTGGAGGAGTGAGCAATCAATTGTGCCAAAGAGGTGAAGTAAGATGAAGACTCAAAACGAATTAGCAATATTATGGTCATTGATATCACCATCTCTCTCTCCTGGACTAAGGCACTAGGCTTATAGCTGTTCTTCCTGCTTTTCCTCTTGTTTTCCCATGTTTTATTTTCCATACAGCAGCCAGAGTGATCCTGTTAACATATAGTTCCGTCATGGTGAAAACTCTCCATTGCCTTCTTATCTTTCTCAACGCTAACTAAACGTCTTTGTAAAGCTGACAGTCCCGCGCACTGTTTGGACCCCTCCTACCTCTCTGACCTTACCTCTTCACTCTCTCTCCCTTGCTCATTCTTTTGAAGCTTTTTCTGCAATACAAAAGTTAGATCTCATCTTGGGCATTTGGCACTATTCCTTCCTTGCCTGAGACTCTCTTCCTCTAGATATTCAGTCCCAAATCATTTTGACACCAGGGACCGGTTTCATGGAAGACAATTTTTTTCCATGGACCAGGGCGTTGGAGGGCAGGGAAGTGGTGGTGCGGAGCTCAGGTGGTGATGCACGGCTCAGCCCATTTCCTAACAGGCCACGGACCGGTACCAGGAGTGGCCCGGGGGTTGGGGACCGCAACTGTAGATGACCATGTGGCTGACTACTTCATTTCCTTCCAGTCTGTGATCAAAAGTCAGCTTCTCAGAAAGTTTTTTCTCATGATCTTATTTAAAATTGCAGACTCTTCCACTTGACTGCCTGACCTATTTTCCCTGTTTTATTTATCATTATAGCATTCGGCACCTTCTCATATATTTTACATAGTTTTCGTGTCTGTACTCACTAAAAAACAGTTTCATATTAGCAATGCTTTTGTGTTTGCTTATTTCACTGTTATATTCCCAGGAGAAAATACTGAGGAATATCATGTACCCAATAAATATCTGTTGCCTAAATTAGTGAACTAATGAATTAAAGAATATTTTCTTCCCCACTGTAAATGTGAATAATCAACTTCTAGGGAGTATAATCAGAAAGAGAAGCAAGAGTAGGGCAGTGGATTGAAAATAAGGTAATATTTAAGTTCCATTACAGACATCATATCCATTTAGTTGAATTGAAGAGTTACTGAATAACACTTATTTGCATCAAGGTGTTTGGGAGTTTTATGCAGGAAGCTGTAAGTAGTGTGTCTCATTTACTCAGGGCAAGATGGCTGTGATGGTTGATTTTATGTGACAACTTGACTGGTCATGGGGTACCCAGATTATCCATGATTTCTGGGTGTGTCTCTGAGGTTGTTTTTAGAAGATAGTAGCATTTGAATCCATGGACACAATAAAGCAGATTGCCCCCTCCCTCCGAATGTAGATTGGCATCATTCAATTTGTTGAGGGTCTGAATAGAATTAAAAATGGAGAAAAGAGGAATTCACCCCCCTTTCCCCCCTGCCTTACTCTCATCTTCTCTGGCCATCAGACTGAGATGTCCACCATTGGCTCCCCTGCTGTTTGTGTCTTTAGACTTGGACCAAATTACACTACTGGCTTTCCTGGGTCCCCATCTTGCAGAAAGGAGATTGTAGAAATTCTCAGCCTCCACAAGTGTGTGAAATAATTCCTCATAATATCTCTTTCTCTCTCTCTCTCTGTCTTTCAGAAACAACTGGGGCTGTTTCTCTGGAGAACCCTTAGTAATACAATGGCATTTTCATCTTTAGAAAAATTGATTTTCTAGGTATGTGAGTAGCCACATATAGGAGATAAAATATATACCAGCTAAAAAATATATGTTTCATCAGATTTAATTTTTAATAATTTTTATAATTTTATTTTAAATTTTTATTTTATTTTTAAAATATAAAATTAACATAATCCATCTTAGTTAATTTTGTGCTGCTATAATAAGATACCTTATACTGGGTTACTTGTAAAGAACAGAAATTTATTTCTCACAGTTCTGGAGTCTGGAATGTCCAAGATGAAGATGGCAGCATTTGATAAGGGACTTCTTGCTGAGTCCTCTCAGGGCCAAAGACAGAAAGGTAAAAGGGAATGGGCACTGGGTCTTCACATGGCAGAAAAGCAGAAGAGAAAAGGAACCCACTCCTGAAAGCCCTTTTAATAACAGAAGTAATCCATTCATAAGGGTGAAGCCCTCATCACCTAAACACCTCCCCTCCAAAGACTCCACATCCCAACATTGTACCATTGGGGATTAAGATTCCAACACTTCAGTTATGGGGGACACACTCAGACCATAGCATATACTCACAGGAGTACGTGAATGTTTTCACACCTCTGTAACTTTTTAAAGCAGCAGTTATTAAGCTGTTAACTGTGTATCAAATGATGTGCTAAGTATATCCATGCATTGTCATATTTTAATTCTTCCAACAACCTTATGATTTCCTCAGGTTCACGTGGCTATTAAATGCCATTGACAGATTCAAATCTATCACTCTTCTAAGCCTATGGATTACAAATTATGTTCCATTGCCCGCTATAAAGTTTCTTGAAATAATGCCATTGTTGAATTACTCTTAATATTACTGTTAATGTTACCCAATCTATTAATTCTAAAACACATTTTTGTATATTTAACATTGCTACATAGAGAGGCATCTTAGAGTTGATAGTGCCTGTAATTGTTGTCAGCCAGGTTGCAATTGTAACTAAATCATGTCAAATCCCTCCCTTGATACCTTCATGTAAGGAAGAAATCATTAGCATTGGAGTCTTAGAATAGACGAAGTGGATAGAAGCATTTCCTGTTACAATAATACCATCTAGAAGTGTTCCTGTTACAATACCATCATCCTCATTTATTGTATAATTATTCTTGATGGTAAGCATTATTCCAAACTGTTTATATGGTTTAATACTTGTAACAATTCTCAGGTCGGTAATTTCCATTCATGTTTTGCAGATATATATCATTTATATCAAGTTCTTACTACTTCTCAATGATACAGTCTGCATTTTAACCCAGGTAGTCTGAGATCTCAGAGCTGTTAAGTGGAAGAGCTGGAATTTCAGCAAATCTGTATGTCCTATATGTCATGATATTTGGTCTTTAATCTAAGTTTATTGTTCCATTTGTTTTTCAAGTACAGTGCTTGTGTATAGTAGGCATTTAATTATTTTTAATGGTCAGTTATTATTACATTACTCAAGGCATAGGTCAAATGCCAAAGTAAAAAAAAAATTATCCATATGTTTTCTATTTTTGTTCCCAGAGAACTTTGTAGTTAATTTTAAAATTACACTCAGCCTTTTTGGTTTTAAGAGGCAAATGTTTACAAAAATAAGAAACATTTATATTTCATCTCTGTAGCCCCAAACAACTTGTATAGCACATCAAACATGTGAAGTTCCATTGATCTTAGTATTTAAAGCAAATCAATTAATTTTAATCTTAAATCTATGGCAGTTCAATATATAAAATAAATCAACTCTGGGTAAAATTAGGTAGATAATTATAAACCCTTGACCTCTTTTTTTCAACCCCACTTCACTGTAAATCACAAGAGTTGCATCTTCAAGCGAGGCTCCACCCCCAGCCATTCTTATCCAATACAATTTGTATCTATGTTTCAGTAAAAGCCTTAAGAGATTCTGATGCTCTTACACACAAGATTCATTTCAAGAATTTTCTTCATCATGAATTCTATAAATGTAAAAAATGTTCTCTTTTTCAATATTTTCTGTTTATATTTATGCACATATTCTCTCCCATGAATGTGCTTGTGCTTGAATAATTTATGTAATATACATTCATATACAATATACATATATATTTATATTCCAATAAATAAGAATTCATTCAAAATTTTTAAGAATATATACGGAGAAAATGATAGAATCAACTTGGATATTTTTGTATCTTGTTTTACTCTGAAGTTTTTTTTTATAAGAAATGCTACAAATTTATCAACTAAGAGTAATATAAAATAGGAAAAATTTAATATAATTGACACTGATTATCTCTATTAACATTTATCTTTATGTTTTAGTTATAAGCACTTTTCATTAGAATTATGTGGATTTTCACCACTCCACTTTGCATGGTCATGGCTTAGAAAAAGTCAACTAGGTATTTTGGAAAGAATTTACTTAGTAAAATTAATATGTGTGTGCTTCAATAATACATCTTAGTTTCATTGGCTTATGATTCGAAGTGCAGCAGTATTAGTTAAATGTGTATGAAAGCAAATTTAATCATGTCTCAATTTATAAGCATGGAGAATTAACAAAGTTTGAAGTAGCTCAAATGTAGCTCTTTTCTGAGCACATCTCCAATGTAGCATCTACACTGGTATTTTCTATTAGTCTATTTTTTGTTTCATCTGACAGTATATGCTATAAGATGGAACTAAATTATATATTTGTATAAAATTGTATGTATTTCATGTCAGAGCAATCTTTCAAATTTGTCGCCCTCCAAAACAGTAATGAATCAGTGGAAATATGTGATTTTGCTCCATTATTCAAGCATAATGGGAGCACCGGAATACGTTAAATACGTTTAGGTGAAACATGATTTATAGCTTTTGGTAAAAACCTACTGATAATGCCATCTCAATATTATACTTCTTCATCTGTGTTATTTATTTTAAAATGTAATCCATATTTCAAAGAGAAGTAACATATTCTTATTTCAGTGATGGAACATTAATTGTACATTCTTGCATGAAATATGGTTCCACCAAATATCACCTGCAGAATTTCACCTGTAAATTTGTTTCCTCTGTATGAATAGTGATACTCAAAATGATAGTGTACAATCTCATGACTGATGAAATTAAAGAGCACAAATATCAAATCGAAATCCAGCACACTATGAAACATTTTTTATGCTTTATAGACAGAAATATACCTTACAAAATGATAGACTTAGCACAAGCAAGTTTAACAAAGATCCTGGGAGAAATGTGATATTGAACATTTCTCACAAATGCATCATTTGTTTGCTGAATTGTCTCTGGCCTCATATGGTCCCAGTATCCCTTTTAATACCTGACTCCGATCACTCTGATTTTTCTAAAACCATTCAGCTTAAAAGATATAAGCAACTATAAATAGTTTATAAACCTTATTTCTGAACAACCTAATTAAGAGAAAAGTAAAAAATAAAACAGTTGCCAAATTTCTTTGGAGATTCTATTGTTTGGAATAAGTAAAACACAGTGGCAAGCAGTTGCTTTTGAGCCAAAGTGTGTAGGCTGAAATTCTTACTCTAAAACCTATTAACTCTGTGACCTTGGATAAGTGATGTAAAATAAGGCTAAAAGAACTACTTACAGCATAAGTAAGTCTTGTCTTCTTGAAAAGACAAGATAAATTTGTACATGTGATGTGTTTAAAACAGGCCTTGAAATATAGCAAATATAAAATAAATGCTAGTTAAAATTATACTTTTTGGTTCTATAGGTATATGCAACTCACCCTCCTTTATTTCTCTTTTCATATTGAAGGAGTTCAGAATATGCCACCCCAAAATATGCTGCTCTGGTATATTGACTACAGGCCCCTTTATTTTGTCACATTTTCATAATTTACTACTTTTTGTCCAGTTCAGTGTATGTGCTCAACTCTGAATGCATCTTTGGATCTTCATTTCCTTATGAAGTCTCCTGTGCCATGTAAAACTTATTAAATAGATTTATATGCTTTTCCCCTGTAGAGCTGGCTTATGTCAATTGAATTCTCAGGTCCACACAAAAAACCCTAAGAGCCGAGAGAGAAAATTTTGCCTACCCTGCAATATATATCCACTGGCATTGTTTTATGTATATCTGGCAGCACTTTTCCTTTCTGTTATTAAATATAATATTTGATGTCTTTCACAGTGAATAAAATATTTGTTCTATTAAAACACTCAGGCCTGGAGCAGTGGCTCATGCCTGTAATCCTAGAACTTTGGGAGGCCGAGGTGGGAGGATGGCTGAGGCCAGGAGTATGAAACCAGCTTGAGCAAGAGCAAGACCCCATCTTTACAAAAAATAGAAAAATTAGCCAGGCATGGTGGCATGTGCTTGTAGTCCCAGCTACTGGGGAGGCTGAGGCAGGAGGATCACTTGAGTTCAGCAGTTTGAGGTTGCAGTGAGCTATGATGCTGCTGCCACAATCTAGCCTGGACAACAGAGTGAGATCCTGTCTCAAAGAAAAAGAAAATCATTAATTGCTATTGCTGTCTATAACAGAAATTTTGTCATTAAGGTGGTCAAGGGAAACTCTACCCAACTTCATTAACTCTTACATAAGAAAAGAGAAATATAAATGAAAGCAGAGCATTGTTAATGAAAGCAGAGCATTGTTAATGAAAACTTGGCATTTAATATTTCTTAATTTTGAATATTAGAAAATTTAACTTTCTCTATACAGCAAAAATTTGAAATTAAAACCAATCACCCTTCGTGTACCAAATTATCTTTCTGATATACTTAAAATCCACTCTAAACATTTAAAGAAAAATGGACAAAGGTTAAGGAATCAATGAAATCCAATTTCCTCAATCTTTAATTTAATAATATGTAATCATTAATTCATCACATATATAATGTTTTCTTTTTATGCTTAAATATCAATCATTTTAATATTTGTGTTTCTGCATGATAAAAATTCAAAAATGATTAAGGAAATTACTGATTTGTGGTATGTTATGATGAGGTTTTTCCAAATTTAATTTTTAAATTTTATTTATGACATTTTCTACTGCATAATTTAAAAATCTGTTTACTTGTAAAGCATTTCGTGAAAAACATTAACATGAAGAGAAAAATGAGTATTTATATATTCCAAGTAGTATAATGCTGGAAAACTAATAAATATTAGGAAGAAGGCCTATGTTTGAATACATAATAAAAGGGAATTTATTTTCTCTTTTTTAACAGAAAATAGACTGAAGGAAAAATAAAACAGACATTACAATGAATTAGTTTAGACCCACTGCCATTTTGTAAACCTCATAAAGTTGTGTTATTTCACTTTTAATATCTGTCCATCTTACAGGAAAACATATTGTATTTACTAAATTATATATACTTATAAAATTTTGCAGCAAATATGATATTTCCCAAACCAATATTCTAAATACTTTCAATTCAGTGCAACATTTTTTGGTATAGCTTTACTTATATCAGGTCAGACATAAAAATAACCACATGTTTTCAGTGTCAGTGATTAAAATATTGGTATGAGAAAATACATAATGTAAATATTTGGAAAATTTTTTGTTTTCATGAATTGCTTGTTGTGAAAATATTAATAAAATATAGGATGCACACATTCTAAAACCTGATCATAGAAAGCATAAATATGATCCTTGCCTCCTTTAGAGATTTATATATTTTTTAAGTTCTTTTTTAAAATTTTTATTTATTTATATTTTATTACAGAATATTATGGGGGTACAGACACTTTGAATACATATATTGCCTATGCACTGCCCAAGTCAGAGCTACAATTGTGAATATCACACAGACAGTGCACACTGCACCCATTAGATGTGAGTTTTCCCATCCCTTCCAACCCCACCCACCAACCCGATGCCAGATGAATATTATTTCCATCTGTGCATGTATTGATCAGTTAGTACCAATTTGATGGTGAGTACCAGTGGTGCTTATTTTTGCATTCTTGTGATACTTTACTTTGAAGAATGAGCTCTAGCTGCATCCAGGATAATACCAGATGTGTTAATTCACCGTTGTTTTTTATTGCTGAGTAATACTCCACAGGATACATATACCACATTTTATTAATCCACTCATGTATTGATGGGCACTTGGGCTGCCTCCACATATTTGCAGTTGTAAATTGTGCTGCTATAAACATTCGACTGCAGACGTCTTTACTATAGAATGTCTTTTTAACCTTTATGTAAATACCCAGTAGTGGGATTGCTGGATCAAATGGTAGATCTACTTTTAGTTCTTTGAAGTATCTCCATATTACTTTCCATAGAGGTTGTACTAATTTGCAGTCCCACCAGCAGTGTTTGAGTGTTCCTATCTCTCCATATCCATGCCAACATTTGTTGTTTTGGGACTTTTTGAAATAAGCCAATCTCACTGGAGTTAAGTGATATCTCATTGTGGTTTTGATTTGCATTTCCCTGATGATTACAGAATTTGAGCAATTTTTAATATGTTTGCTGGCCTTTATTCTGTCTTCTTTTGCAAAGTATCTGTTCATGTCCTTTGCCCACTTTTTCATGGGGTTGTTTGATTTTTTCTTGTTGATTTTCCTAAGTTCTGTGTAGATTATGGTTATCAGTCCTTTATCAGATGTGTAGCATGCAAATGTTTTCTCCCATTCTGTAGTTTGTCTGTTCACTCTAGTGACAGTATCCTTGGCTTTACAGAAGCTTTTTAATTTGATCATTTCTGACTTATTTATTTTTATTGCTGCTGTGATTGCTTTGGAGGTCTTCTTCATAAATTCTTTGCCTAGGCCAATGTCTATAAGGGTTTTTCCAACATTTTCTTCTAGAATTCTTATGGTTTCATGTCTTAGGTTTAAATCTGTTATCCATTGTGAGTTGATTTTTGTGAGAGGTGAGAGGTGTGGATCTAGTTTCAGTCTTCTACATGTGGCCATCCACTTTTCCCAGCACCATTTATTGAATAGGGCATCTTTTCCCCAGTGTATGTTTTTGTGGAATTTGTCAAAGATCAGATGACAGTATGTGGATTATTTTACATTTGGGTTCTCAGTCCTGTTCCATTGGTCTATGTCTCTGTTCTTTTGCCACTACCATGCTGTTTTGGTTACTATAACCTTGTAGTATAGTTTGACGTCTGGTAGATTGATGCCTCCCAATTTATGTTTTTGCTTAAGTTTGTTTTGTCTAGATGGGGTCTTCTCTGGTTCCACACGAAGCATACAATTATTTTTTCTAGATCTGCAAAAATGATATTGGTATTTCGATAGGTACTGCATTGAATCTGTAAATCACTTTAGTAGTATAGACATTTTAACAATGTTCATTCTATCAAACCAAGAGCATGGCAGGGTTTTCCAACTGTTTACATCCTCTGTCATTTCTTTTCTCAGTGTTTCATAGTACTACCTATATAGGTCTCTCACCTCCTTAGTTAAATATGTTCGTAAATATTTAATTTTCTTTGGTGCTATTGTGAAAGATATTGAGTCTTTGATTCGTTTCTCAGCATGACTGTTATAAGCATGTATGAAAGCTACTGATTTGTGTTTGTTGAGTTTGTATCCTGAGACTTTGCTGAATTCATTTAGCAATTCCAGTAGTCTCTTCATTGAATCCTTGGGGTTTTCTAGATATAATATCATATTGTCAGTAAAGAGTGAAAGTTTGATCTCTTCTGCCCCCATTTGGACACCCCTAGTTCCTCTGTCTTGTCTGATTGCTCTGGCAAGGACTTCCAGCACTATGTTGAATAGAATTGGAGATAGTGGGTAACCTTGTATGGTTCCAGTTTTAAGGGAGAATGCTTTCAATTTTTCCCCATTTAGTATGATATTGGCTGTGAGTTTATCATATATGGCTTTGATAATTTTGAAGTATGAGCCCCTATGCCTACATTGTTATTAGTTCTTATCATAAAATGGTCCTGAATTTTGTCAAAAGCCTTTTCTGCATCTCTTGAGAGGATCATGTAGTCTTTGTTCTTGCTTTTATTTATATGGTGAATTACATTTATAGATTTGCATATGTTGAAACATCCCTGCATTTCGGAGACAAAGCCCACCTGATCACGATGAATTATTTTTTGGATGTACATTTGAATTCGGTTTGCTAGGACCTTATTTAAAATTTTTGCATCTATATTCATAAGGGATATTGGTCTGTAGCTTTCTTTTTTTGTTGTGTCCTTTCCTGGCTTTGGTATCAAGGTGATATTGGCTTTGTAGAATGAGTTGGGGAGGATTCCATCCTTCTCTATGTTATGGAATAATTTCCACAGTATAGGCACCACTTCTTCTTTGTAGGTTCGGTAGGATTGAGGTGTGAACCCGTCTTGTCGAGGACTTTTTTTTGTTGGATGATTTCTTATTACTGCTTCAATTTCTGTGCTTGATATTGGTCTGTTTAGGAATTCTATTTCTTCATGATTGAACCTAGGCAGGTAGTGTAGTTTTAAGAATTTGTCCATTTCCTCCACATTTTCATGTTTTTAGGCATAGAGATTTTTATAGTACTCAAAGATGATGTTTTGTATTTCTGTGATATAAGTTGTGACCTCTCCTTTTTCTTTTCTAATTGAGCTTATTAGAGTCCTTTCCTTTCTGCCTTTCATCAATCTAGCAAGTGGCCTGTCTATATTGTTTATCTTTTCAAAGAATAAAACAACTTTTTGTTTTATTAATCTTCCATATAGTTCTTTTGCTCTTGATTTCATTCAGTTCAGCTCTGATCATGATTATTTCTTTTCATCTGCTGAGTTTAGGGTTGGTTTGCTTTTCCTTTTTCATTTCCTTGGGAAGATTCACTAGTTTACTGATTTGAGACTTTTCTGTCTTTTGGATGTGGGCATGTAAGATGATAACTTTTCCTGTCAGGGCTGCTTTTGCTGTATCCCACAGATTTTGATAACTTGTGTCCCCATTATCATTTAATCGAAGAATCTTTTGATTTCCATTTGAATCTTCTCCTTGACCCCATAGTCATTCAGCAAGAGATTGTTTAATTTCCATGTGTTTGGATAGAGATGTGTACTTCTGTCGGAATTGATTTCTAATTTTTTTTCCATTGTGGTCTGAAAAGATACATGGTATAAGATCTATTTTTCTTTAATTTGTCGAGATCTGTTTTGTGGCCTAGGGTGTCTTCAATTTTAGAGAAACTTCAATGAGCTGTGAGAAGAACGTATATTTAGTGTTATTTGGGTGGAGTGTTCTGTAGATGTCTGTTAGGCCCAAATGTTCTAGAGTCCTGTTGAGGTCCATTGTTTCTTTGCTTATTTTCTGCTTGCAGGAATTGTCCAGTTCTGTTAGTGGGGTGTTAAAGTGCCCAGATATTATGGCATTGCTATTTATTATTTTGTCTAGATCTAGCAGTATTTGCTTTATGTCTGGGCACTCCTGTGTTGGGTGCATAAATATTTAGGATTGTTTAGTCTTCTTGTAGGATTTTTCCCTTGACCACTATATGGTGACCATCTTTGTCTTTCTTTATTTATGTTGCTTTTAAGTTTATGATATCTGATATAAGAATGGCTACTCCAGCTTTCTTTTTTTCCATTTTCCTGGAAAATTATATGCCATCCCTTCACCTTTAGTCTGAACGAGTCCTTGTGTGTTACGATGCATTTCCTGGAGAAAGCAGATACTTGGCTTGTATTTTTTAATCCATTCAGCCATCCTATGTCTCTTCAATGGGCAATTCAAGCCATTCACATTTATTGAGAGAATTGATATTTGGGGTGGATTTCTCTTTATCCTGTTGGGTAGACTCTTGTTTTGTTTTATGTCTTGACCCATTGTGAAATTTGGGTTCTGGACTTTTAGCTTTTGGGTAATTTTACACTGAGAGGTGTCTGCTGTCCTGGTTAGTGTATAATTCAGGTCTGAGTGCTTTCTGAAGGACAGGTCTTGTCTTCACAAATTCCATCAGTGATTGCTTGTCCAGAAAAGTCTTTATTTCTCACTCAAATAAGAAGCTTAGTTTTGCAGGATAAAGAATTCTGGGTTGGCCTTTATTCTGTTTTAGAAGACTGAAGATGGGTTTTCAATCCCTTCTGGCTTGTAAATTTTCAGCTGAGAAATCTGCAGTTAATCTGATAGGTTTTCCTTTGTAGGTTACCTGTTGTTTTCACCTTACTGCTCAAAGGAGTGCCTCTTTTGTTTTTACTTTGGCCAGCCTAATAACTATGTGGCATGGTGAATTCCTTTTCATATTGAGTCTCCCAGGTGTCCTATGTGCCTCTTGTACCTGGATATTGAGATTTCTGGCTAGGCCATGGAAATTTTCCTCTGTTATTCCTTCTTATAATTTTCCAGCCCTTATGAATTTTATTCTTTGCCCTCAGGGATGCCTGTGATTCTTATGTTTGGCCTTTTTACATAATCCCACATATCTTGTATGTTTTGTTTATGTCTCTTGCTTTGTGTTCCTTCTCTTCGACTGACTTATTTAGTGCATAAGAGTTATCTTCCAGCTCTGAGATTCTTTCCTCTGTGTGATCCAGCCTATTTTTAAGGCTTTCCACTGTGTTTTGTAGATCCTTGAATGCCTCTTTCATTTCCAGTAAGTCTTTTTGGTTTTTCCGTAATACTTCAATTTCTTTAGATAATTTTTCATTTATTTCTTTCATTGTTCTTGTGGTTTCTTTGTGCTGAGATTCAATTTTCTCTTGAGTTTCATTGAGCCTTCTTAAAATCCATAAACAAAATTCCTCTCCTGTCATTTTACCCATTTCATTTAAGTTGATATCTGTTGCTGAGGAATTAATGATTTCTTTTACAGGTGAATTTTCACTCTAATTTTTCATGGTTCCTGTGTTCTTTTGCTGATTCTTTCTTATCCGGTCTCTTGGTCAAGAACCGGGGGCACTAGGGCTAGTTTATGGCCCTATCTCCAAGACCCTGAGGATAATTCCCTGGCAGAGCCAGGGAGAGGAATACTGGTCTGTATTGCCTTAGGAGTATTTTAACAAGTTTGGTGGACCTCTTGGGTTAACTCTGACCTGTTGTCTTCACCTCTTCCCAGTGGAGTGTAGTGAGTTTTTTCTCCCAGCTTGAGCTCCAAGCTGGTGGATTCTACTTGAGGGTACGAATACACTGCTCCCTAATAGCTTGAGATGGAAGGCTATATTTTTAGCTATGGGGTTGTTCCTTCTGTCATTGATTGTAGTTTGTGTGGAGGAGCCAGTTACCTAGGTAATCTGTTTTGCCTGTTGCAGACTCTGGTCTCCAAGTGAGGTATAAGAAAACCCCAAGCTTTGGAAGGGGCCTTGTTTCTCCCAGGGGTTACTTTGACCCTGCACCCCCTGAGGTGGGGGGAGAAGCAAGATAGCTTGCAGCTGGAGTGTGAAAGCTAGGTTGAGTAAATTCTACTCAGCTCAGAGTTTGCTCATTTGGCTGCTGGGGGTGCTGCTGGTATGGAGTTCAGAGCTCTCTCTCTTCAGGCTTAGAGTGCTACTTCGGATGGGAGGGACCAACTGGTGTGATTTCTGAGGTCTCTAGCCAGTTTTTTTCTTCCCTGTCCTTAAGCTCAGGCATTTTCACCTCTGATTGGACCACTTGTGGGCTCTCGAGCTTCCCCACAGTTCATGTGTCTGGCCCTCTGATGTGCATCTCCCCGTGTCACTAGCTGATAGGGGAATCTCCAACTGTGCACCCCTTTTGCACCACTAGAACCCAAGGTGAGGTGGGGGGGTTTCTCTATCCCCAGAATTCTCTGCCAAAGGAATGCTCCCAGTGGGGGGAATAGTGGCAGCTGAAGGCACTCTTTGATCAAGCAAACCTCCCTAATAAAGTTAGTAGGGTTAGGAGGATCTGCTCTGGTTCAGCCTGTGGCACCTGAGGCATTTGGTTGCCATGGGAACTGGTACTTATACAAATTGAGTCACTATGGCACAGCAACCTTCAATATGACCATTCTCTGGGGTAGGGGAGGATGGGGAACTGGAGAGTGGGCACTAGGACCGATCACATAGGAGAAGGTCAGAGCCAGGGAGGTAGGACCAGTGGATGGGCTGCAAACTGTTTCCAATACACAAAGGTCCCACCAGGAGTTCCAAGGTGCTGTCCACAGTGTCCATGGGAGTAGCCTGTTGGGCCCAGACAGAAGAGCCCCTGGGCTGGTGGTGGGGTGAAGCTACCTATCTAAAACAGTCAGTTCCAGGCACTAATCCTCAAAGATGTCTGCTGACTGCCAATCTGGCATACAGCAGGGTTCAAATCACGCAGTGAACACAGATTTCCTCAGCCCGCCTGGTGCTGTGGAGATAACTGCCAGCAGCCACCAAGGGCATATCACATTGCTCTCCATTCAACTCCTGTGCACTGGTCCCGCTGACTTCCAAGGACGAGGTGCCCATCTCCAGATTCCCATGTACTGTCTCGGGAAGCTGTATCTCAGCCCAGTTCCTACCTGGCCCTGCACTGTCTTTGTACAGTGCACCCGAGGGTTCCGTTTTGTTCCCACAATTGCTTCCTCTCCACAGAGCCTGCTATCTCATGCAACAACTTTGCACCAACTCTGAGCTTTTCCTCAACTGAGTGGATGGGATGTCTGTGGGGATGGTGCTTGACCACCTGTAGATCAGGTCACAATGTGCTGACCCGGAGAGCGCATCCTTCCTGCACTCTGATTTCTATTGTATTCCCTGTGCTCACCAATCTTTGTTAATGTATTTCCATATCACCTTTTTTCTTGTGCTAAGTGTCCCATAATTCTTCTCTGTAATTTCACAATGCTGTTTTTGGAGTGAGCGATCTGCACACAGGCAGCCATTGGTGCCCTTCATCTCCTTCCCTGGGCGCGGTGAGGTAGGAGGCCTCTACCAGACCACCATTTTTCTGAACCTCAGAAAGAGAGATTTATATATTGACTTCATTGAAATTCTGCTATGATTCTCAAACATGATAGAAACCAGCATGTGTAAACCAGTTTCCCAAATATTATTCATAAAATTGTGTTTCAAAATTTAACAGCTTTACCATCATTTTGAATTGATTTCATCCACTTTTTGAGGTACGCTGTACAATAACCTGCTTTCTTGCATAATTTATTTGGAAGATAACATCAAATAAATAAATATTTTAACTTCTACTCTTCAACAACACAATACAAGAGACTTTTTTATCATTGCTTTTGCTCATAAAACATCTTCACAATAAGATTACATCAATTTTTTGTGAACCAATCTAAATTCAACCCAAACCATCTTTAATGTTAACTAATATAAATACTTTTGCCAAATTATCCATATTTTAATAGCTCTACTACAGGACATTATTAGCAATCATTATGAAACCATCCTTCCCCCCTCCTCTTTCAAGAGAATGAGAAGACAAGGTACAGATGGGGAGAAATTACTTACAAAAGATACATCTGATAAAGGACTGTTATCCAAAATTTTCAAAAAAACTCCTAAAACTCAAAGATAAGAAAACAATCTGATTGAAAAATGGGCAAAATGTCTGAACAGACACCTCACCAAAGAAAGTATGAAGATAGTAAATATTGATGTGAAAGGATGTTCAACATCATTTGTCATTAGAGAACTACAAATTTAAGTGATAAGATACATCTGCACACCTATTAGAATGGCCAAAATCCAGAACACTGACAATTCCCAATGCTGGTGAGAATGTAAAGCAGTAAGAACTCATGTTCACTGCTGGTAGTAATGGAAAATGGCAGAACTACTTTGGAAGATAGTTTGGCAGCTTCTTACAGAACTAAACATATCCTTACTATACATTTCAGCAATCAAACTCCTTGGCATTTACTCCAGTGAGTTGAAAACTTATGCCTTCACAAAAATATGCACATGGATGTCTTTATAATAGCTTTATTAATAATTTTCAAAACTCAGAAGCAACCAATATCTCCTTCAGTGGTGAATGGATAAAAAAGAAATACTGTGGTACATCCACAGAATGGAATACTCTTCAATGCTAAAATGAAATGAAAAGACATGGAGGAACCTTAAATGCTAAGTGAAAACATTAATAAGAAGACAATTTGAAAAGCCTACATGCTGTATAATTTCAATTATATGACATTCTGGAAAAGGCAAAATTAGGGAGAGGGTAAAAAGCAGTTTGGGAGGAAGGAAGGATAAATATAGGCAGAGCACAGATCACAAGCAGACGATTGAAATTTATGTACTCCACTAAACTTACTAATCTTATTCAGTTTTACATGTTGTCATTTATGTGTGTGTTCATTTAGGTCAATGCAATTATATAATGTGTAAATTCATGTATCCACCATTACAATTAAGATACAAATTTCTTTTGTTATCACCAGATCCCTAGTACTGCTCTTTCATAATCACATCCACCCCATTCTCTAATCTATGTACTGTCCTGCATCTGTAAAATTTAGTCACTTTAAAAATAATATATGAATAGAATCACATAGTATGTTGCTTCTGGGGCTTGGCCTTTTATCTTACTCAGGATAATTTCCTTGATATTCATTCACGTTTTTATATGTATCAGTTGTTTGTTCCTTTTTATTTCTGAATAGTATTCCATTGTATATTTGTTTATCCATTCACCATTTGAAAGATATTTGGGTCATTTCCAGTTTTTACCTATTACAAATGAAGCTACTATGGACATTCATGTCAGGTTTTTCTGTGAATATAAATTTCCAATTCTCTGGGATAAATGCCCGACTATAATTTTTAGGTTGTACCGTGATTGCATGTTTAGTTTGATAAAATCTACCAAACTGTTTTCCAGAGTGGCTGTACCTTTTTACATCCCTGCCAGCAATGTACGAATAATCCAATTTAGCTGCATCATACTCAGCGTTTGATGTTGTTCTTATTTACTTATTTTTATAGCCATTTTTACAGGAATATAGTGATATCTTGTGGTTTCAATTTGAATTTCCTTGATGGCTAGTGATGTTAAATATATTTTCATGTGCTTATTTACCACTTACTTATTTTTTCCAGTGAGATGTCTGATTATGTCCTTTTCTACTTGGAATTTTTTATTACTTACCTTACTTTTGTGCTTTGAGGGTTCTATGTGTATCCTTGATACTTGTCCTTTGTCAGGTATCTGGTTTGCAATTATTTTCTCCCACCTTTAAGATTAGTTTTACACATTTTTCACAAAGTCTTTCATAGAGAAAAGTTTTTAATTTTGATGAGAGTCATATACCATTTTTTTCTTTTATGAACTATGCTTTTGCTGGTAAATCTAAGAAGTCTTTGCTTAATTCCAGATACTGAAGATTTTTTATTCATTTTTTCTAATATTTTATAGTGTTAATATATTTTCACATTTAAGTTCATGACCCATTTTGAGTGAATTTTTATGTAAAATGTGATGTTTTTAGGTTTTGTTTTTCTTTTTTGCCTATTGGTGTCCACATGTTCCAGTACCATATGATGAAAAGTCTATCATTTTTCCATTTAATTGCTTTGTCACTTTGTAAAAAATGAGTTGGTCATATTTGCAAAGGTCTGTTTCTGAATTCTCTATTCTGTCCATTGATATAAGTGTTTTCCCATCCTCAATACTACAACCATACTGTCTTGAATAATGTAGTTGTATAGTGAATATATATACATATAAGTATATATATATAAAAGTATAATTTCTCCCACTTTATTATTCTTTGGAAAATTTTTTAGTCTCTACAACCTGTGCTTCTCCATGTAAATTTTACTATGTCTATCTATTTCTACAAAAATACCTTGCTGAGATTTTGATAGGAATGTCATTGAATTGATAGACCAATCTGGGAAAAATTGGCAACTTACTATGTTGAGTCTTCCTTTATATAAACATGGTATGTTTCTGTCTTACTTATTGTCTTCTTTGGTTTTCTTTCCTCACAATTTTGTAATTGTCAGCATACAGATACTTTACATGTATTCTTAAGTTTATAGCTAAATATTTCATTTTTTTGGAGCAATTATAAATAGTATTATTTTTGAGTTTTAGTTTCCAAATAATAATATATGGGATTACTGACCATTACAGAATAGCCCTCAAAGTGGAAACTATTTAAGAATCATAATACTATTTTAAAGCTAGAAAGGAGCAAAGTATGAGACATGTTTTCTGGGACAATATAACAGAGGAAAGTCTATTTTTTCTTATTATATGAGTTATTTATTTAAAACTTAGAAATCATTTTAATTTTTCTTGTGCACTTAATAAATTCCAATTTTAATGTTGACCAATTAATTTGTTAATAATTTTAATAAACATGTAAAATATTCTGAATATCAATTTTGTAGAAGAAAACAAGTGATCATGGAAGTAGCTGATATTATTGTTAAATCTAAACTAAACTGTTTTTGTTTTAAATGACTTCAGCTATTTTAAGCTTTGTATCCCTAGTTATCCACCACTGCCCACGTACAATTATTATCCATCTCTTTAGTAGAAAAATAGAGTTGTACATCCCTTTGATTTCTTTAGTAAAGAGATAAAAAAGAGAGATAAAACATCTTTAAGTAAATGTTCTATAAATAATTTCTATGTGGAGGTTTGCATGCTTAGGATTATTTAAATCAATCCACTAATGAGGCAGGTACTCCAGACAGTCAAGATATTCTCTAGGGACTTTCTCGGCACTTCTGGGAACTAGTTTACAGTTTTGAGGCCACTTTTGGACCATTTAGTGCACTGAAGCATTACTTATATAAAGGATGCCCTCAGGATCTAAAATAATTAAGTGGTTCTAAACAGCTTTCCAAATTATCAGATATAATTTTAAGGACTTCTATAAATAAAAAGATAATATAAAATGTCTATTGCAGTTGTTTTTATCAACTAATGTTTATAGTCATTGCTTTTATGTTATAAAGTGGCAAAAAATGGAAATAAACCTTTCAAGGCCATCTAGTTATGTTCTTGTGAGTAAAACTGTTTTCCTTCCATTGATCTGTAGAGGGAAAAAAATGTCAAATCCCCTGTGATATCTCGTATGCAATTTTTAGTTTCTTTTCAAATAGCCTCCAATACGATTCCTTATTGGCCAATTTAAGTTCATTATTTCAGGAAAATGGAGAGGGACTAATAATGTTCTTTGGCATGATGATACCATATAATTAATTCAAACCTCAGAATTCATTTTCCCCCCTAAATAATAATTCTCATCATCTTAAAACTTCCTTGTAGGACTTTTGATTTGATTCATACTTTAATAATCCATTGGTTTCCTTTGAACCCTTTACAATTTTGTTCTAGAGGGCAGAAAAGGGTAGAATAACCAGAATCTGACCATGAAGAGTCTGATGATGTGCATGAAATGGCACATTAAATTAAAGTAAGTTATCAATAAATGTCTATTTAGCAGATGAATGATTAATTTAAGTGATTGTGTGATTTGTCCATTAAATACAGAGGGAGGCAGAATGTGTTCTAACCTCAGCTCTTGGGCAAGTTACTTAGACTATTTAAGCCTTAATTTCTTCATCTATTAAATGGCTTTGCTACCTGTAAAATCCTCTCTTACGTATTTATATGAGTGCATTATCAAGTATTTTGTGAAAATAATCCTAAGAAAGAGAAAAATAACTGGAGAATATAAATTCATATTCAAACCCCCTATATTATGCAGAATGATTATGTAGATCAAGGGTCTGCAAACTACTAGCCCTGGTCCAAATTCATCTCTCACTGATTCTTTTGTAAATAAAGTATTATTGGTAAATGGTAATGTCTATTTCTTTACATATTGTCTGTGGCTGTTTTTTGTGACCATGGCAGACTGGAGTAGTGGAAAAAGAAACCTTATGTCCCAGGGTACTGACAAGATTTACTGTCTTGGCTTTCACACACACATACACACACACAGTATTTGCACATTTCTGATATAAATAATGAAGAAAGAAACATATTCAGGAATTGAATATATTAATAGATATATTTAAATTATATAAAATAATAAATTTTTACAATTCTTAATGAAAAAATATATAATCCATTAAACACATTAACATATCTAAAAGTAAAAACTTACAAATTTAATATATTTTTTAAAAATTGGTCAGACTTACTCTGTGAAATATTAATATGTTTAGTATAGCAGGGATTGGTGCAAGTAAAGGGTAGATGTTAAACCTAGAGGATATTTATTTAATATCCATAGTATTGAATGTTGCCTTTTGATGTGTAGGTAACAATGCATATTAATATTATTCTAAAACAAAAAGGATAATATGCAATCATCTCAAAAACAAATGCACATGCAAAATTTAATGTATATTATGTCACAAATTAAGCTTCAACATATTACTTGAAGCAGAAGTTTTTATACAAACTCCATGAAATAAAAAAGCCAACAGTGAAAGCAAAAGTAAAACAATTACAGACATTTGAAATTAAATTTTTAAATTCTAAAAATTATTTACCTGAAAAGTAGTTCAGAAAAATATTACAAATTTTATTTAAAATTGCAGAAAACACAAAATATCAAATCTAGCCAAAGATGTAATAAAAGAAAATGTATGCTCTTGAATATTTTTTACAAAATAAAATAAAATTAAATTTATTAAGCATTAAATGCAGTGAAAGCTCATAAACAAGCATGTAAATTCCAAAATTAATTAGCATTCAGTTAAAAGCAATAGAATTAATCATAGAATTCAAGTATTTTTCCTTGGGTAAGGGATTTTAAGACCAGTAGCTGGTATAATTTGATGCAACATGTGGTATAAACCAGGTAAACAGGTAAAACATCATAGGAAGAGGTTGATGCATAGTTAATAATTAGTTCACTGGAAGGTTAGTTTCAAAGAGATCTAAATTACTTTAGGATAAGGGAGTAGTTTAATTAAGACTGAAGAATGGGAAGTGATGGTCAGAAAGTAGAAGACTTAAAGTAACATTAGGTCGTTAAATATGAAATGTCCGATTTTGAATTAAAAGCTTAATTTATTATATCTCAAACAAGAAGCAGTACAATTAAACAAGGTATGCGCCTAAACTATCAACACAGTTTTGCTATCTTAACAGTAGCTTGTTTATGCCAGCAGCAAAGAAGCCTGGAGAGTGAGTGGTGATGAAATAGCCACAGCCGTTTTCCACAGCTTGTTGAGAATTGAATATTTTTTGAGATGGATTCGCTTCCGCTACAGCTTTCAGTTCATCATTAGGCACCTTCATGTCAGGTTGCCCACGTGGCTCATTTTCAAGGTTAAAATCACCAGAACGGAACCTCTCAAACCATCCACATACTGTGTGTTCATTACCGGCATCCTTCCCACACACTTCCTTGATATTTTGAGCAGTCAGCGCAGCATTGGTTCCATAATGGAACTCATATTCAAAAACAACATGAATTTTTTACTTATCCATGGTTTCACAAAAATTGCTTTAAAAAATTTTGAAAGATAATCAAAGCCAAACCGGGTGTTTGAAAAAATGAAGATGTACTTTCACAACAAAAATAAAAATAAGAAGTGTCAAAGTGAAACATCAGAGATATCAACTGTCAAACTTGGTACTTAAGGAAATCGGACATTTCATACTTAATAACCTGATATTTCCAAAGGTGTGGCATGATGCATGTTATAACTATAATTTGACCTAATTGGGTATTAAAAGGAAGGAAACTTAACATAGCAAAGATGTCAATTCTCCTCAAATTGATCTCCCATTTCAATGCAATTCCTATCAAAATTCCAGCAAGGATGTTTGTTAACATAAAAAATGTATCTAATATTTATATGCAAAGGAATGAGCCCTAGAGTAGCTAAAACAATTTTAACAAGTATCAAGTGAAAGGGATCACTCTATTTGATATCAAGGCTTATTATGTAACTATAATAATCAAAACAGGGTAGTATGGCAGAGGAATAGACATATGACTCAATGGAACAGAATAGAGAACCCAGAAATAGACACACAAACATGTTTTCAAAAATTTTCCCCCAATTTATTAAGATATAATTGACAAATATTTTATATATATTAAATATATTGATATATATTTATATTGTGACATTTTTAAATCAAGCTAATTAACATATCTATCACCTCACATATTTATTATTTTTTTATCAGGAGAACATTTAGAATCTATTCTCTTAGCAATTTCAAGTATGCATTACGTTATTAACTATAGTCACAATGTTTTACAATATATCTCCAGAACTTATTCATCCTAACTGAAACTTTTTACCTTTTAACCAACTCCTCCAGCTTCTGACAACCACCATTTTACTCTCTGCTACTAAGAGATCCACTTTTTTAGCTTCCATATATAAACAAGATCATGTGGTATTTGTCTTTTTGTGCTTGGCTAATTTCACATAAGGTAATGTCCTCAAGATTTATCCATGTTTTAAAAAATGATAGGATTTTCTTCTTTTTAAAGTCTGCGTAGTATTGTCTCTGACCATTCACCTGTTTATAAACATTTAGGTGGATTTCCTATCTTGGCTATTTACTTTTAAGTTTTTAATCCATTTTGAGTTGACTTTTGTTTGTAGTATGAGATCAAGGTCCAATTTCATCCTATACATGTGGATATCTAGTTTTCCAGCACTACTTACTGAAAAGACTATGCTTTCTCCATTGTGTGTTCTTGGCTACTTTGTTGAAGATCAATTGACTGTAAATGTGTGGATTCATTTTTGAGTTCTCCATTCGGTTCCATTGGTTTGCATGTCTGTCTTTATGCCAGTATCCTGCTGATTTGATTACTATAGCTTTGTAGTATATTTTGCCATCAGGTATTGGGACGTCTACAACTTTGCTGTTTTTGTTGGACATTGCTTTGGCTATTCGGAGTCTTTTGTGGTACTATACAAATTTTAGGGTAGTGTTTTCTATTTTTGTGAAAGATATCATCAAAATTTTGATAGGGATTACATTAAATCTGTAGATCATTTTGGGAAGTATGAATATTTTAACAATATTGTATCTTCAAATCTACAAAAAGAGGATGTATTTCCATTTATTTCTGTCTTTTTCAATTTCTTTCATCAATGTTTTATGCTTTTCAGTGTAAAAATCTTACACCTCCTTTGATAAATTTATTCCTAAATATTTCATTTTTTGTAGCGATTGTAAATGGGATTGGTTTCCTAGTTTCTTTTTTGAAAAGCTTGTTGTTAGTGTATAGAGATGCTCATTATTGTTGTTGATTTTCTATACTGAAATTTTACTGAATTCGTTTGTTAATTCTAACAGTTTTTTTGGTGGAGTCTTCAGGGTTTTCCATATAAGATCATGTCATTTGCAAACAGGCAATTTTATTTCTTCCTTTCCAATTTGGATCAAGTAGTAGGAATGGACATCCTTGTGCTGTTCCTGATCTTATAGAAAAAGCTTTCAGCTTTTTACTGTTGAGTATGATGCTAACTGTGGGCTTGTCATATATTGTGTTTATTGTGTTGAGTTACATTTCTTCTATACTTAATTTGTGGGCAGTTTTTTTTTCATGAAAGTTGCTGAATTTTTTCAAATGCCTTTACTCCATATTGAGATAATCATATGATTTTTACCTTTCATTCTGTTACTGTGATTTATCACATTTATTGATTTGTGTATGTTAAACCATCCTTATACCTAGGGATAAATCCCACTTGATCCCACTATGATCATAAAAGGATCATAGTGTATGATCCTTTTAATGTGATATTGAATTTAGTGTGCTAGCATTTTGTTGAGAATTTTTGCATTAATCTTTGTCAGGGGTTTTGGCTTGTACATTTCTTTTCTTGTTATGTCCTTGTCCCGCTTTGGTATCAAGGTAATTCTGTCCTCATAAAATGAGTTTGGAAGTGCTACTTCCTCTTTAATTTTTGAAAGAGTTTAAGAAGGATTGATATTCATTTTTCTTTATATGTTTGGTAGAATTTAGCACTGAAGCCAACAGGTCTTGGGCTGCTTTTGTTGGGAGTTTTCTGAATACTGACTCGATTTCTTTATTCATTACTGGTTTATTCAGATTTTTTATTTTTTCCTGATTCAGTTTTGCTAGGTTTTGTGTTTCTATGAACTTACCAATTTCTTCCCAGTTATCCAATTCGTTGGCATATAATTATTCATAGCAGTCTCTAATGATTCTCTGTATTTCTGTGGTATTGGTTGTAATGTCTCCTCTTTCATTTCTGATTTTATTTATTTGAGTCTTCTCTCTCTTTTTTCATCATCTAGCTTATGATTTGTCAATTTTATCTTTTCAAAAAACTAATTCTTAGTTCCAGTCATCTTTTCTATTGTTTTTCTAGTCTGTATTTTATTGACGACTTCTCTGATCCTTTGACGTGGGGCTTAATTTGTTCTTTTTTTGGTAGTTTTTTGAGGTATAACGTTAGGTGATTTATTTGAGATTTTTATTCTTTCTTAATGAAAGCATTTATTGCTAAAAAACTTGCCACTTGAATCTGTTTTTGCTGCATCACATTTGTTTTAGTATGTTGTATTTCATTTTCATTTATCTCAAGATTTTTTAAAAATTTCCCCTTTGATTTTTTCTTTGATTCTTTAGTTGTTCATGAGTATATTCTTTGTTTTCCATATACTTTTAAATTTTCCAATTTTCTTCCTGTTCCTGATTTCTAGTTTCATACCATTGCGGTCAGAAAATATACCTAATATAATCCCAATTTCTTGAATTTGTTAAGATTTGTTTTGTGGCCTAACATTTGCTCTATCACGAAGAACATTCTGTGTGCGCTTGAAAATAACGTGTGTTCTGCTCCTGTTGGATATAATGCTTTGTATATATCTGTTACATCCAGTTGGTCTATAGTGTTATTGAAGTCCACTTTTCCCTTATTGATTTCCTGTCTGGATGATCTATCTATTGTTGAATGTGGGGTATTAACATTCCCTACTATTATTGTATTGCTGCTTATTTTGGTTCTATTAATATTTGCTTTGTATATTTAGGAGCTCCAATATTGGATGCACATATATTTACAATTATTATATCCTCCTGATTAAATGACCCCCTTAGTATTATATAATGGTCTTCTAGTTGGATCTTGCTTTTTTTAAAATAACCCATTCAGCCGCTCTATATCTTTCAATTGGAGAATTTGAATCATTTACATTTAAAGTAATTATTGATATGTAAGGACCTTCTGTCATTTGTTAATCATTTTCTGACGATTTTGTAGTATCTTTGTTTAATTATTCCTCTCTTACTGTCTTCTTAAGTGATTTCATGATTTTTCATAGTGGTATGCTTTGACTCCTTTTCTTTACTTTTTTTGTATCTACTATAGTTTCTTTTTTTTTTCTTTGTCACTACCATGAGGCTTACATAAAACACCTTATAATTGTATTAATAACAGTCTGTATTAAGCTGATAACAACTTCACTTCAACTATATACAAAAATTCTCCATTTTAACTTCTCCTCCCCCAACATTTTGTGTTATTCATGTCACAATTTGCATCTTTTAAATATTATGCATCCATTATCAAATTTTTATAGCTATAGTTATTTTTAACACTTTTGTATTAAATAATTTTGTGGTTTTATTGGACATGGATTATGTGATAGGATATATCACTTATTTTTGGTTCTTCAAATCAGTTGAATGTATATCAAGTCCTATCGCTAGAACACCTTCAGTTCTTTTACTTGCCACAGTGAATAACATTACCTCAGTTGGCAAGATTCCTTCAGCACTGCAACCAAAGACTAAGGTCTAAGTTCAAAGCCCAAAGTGTCTGTTGACAAAGCCTGTATTTACTTTTATGCCATCATCCTACTTTGGGAAAATGGAGTACAGATGTGAATGACTAAATTTGCAGAAGGTTCCTGCCATATTTGTTATTGGAGACTCTTGATGGAGTTAACCTGGCCAATGTTATTGACAAGTTTCACACTCTGAAAACATATTTTATGATCCTGTTCACAGTCTTACAGTTGTCAATATGCGGCACAATGAGTATTATCTGGAGATTATAATTGTTTTAATATTTGTTGTCTCTGTCAGCTTTTGCACACCATTATTTTATTTATTAAAGAAAAAATTACCACTTTCTGGCATTGATATGCAATACATAGCACAAGGAGAATGCTAATGAATAATGAACCTGAAGGCCAGAAAGCAAGGAAGGTCACTGGCATGCCAATATTCTGTGCTGATTAATCAAATGCATGTGACTGTGTTGATTATATTGTGCATCTGCGCATCTAGATAGGCACAGGCATTACTCACCTAAGGAAGAGCTGCCAGCATGGAGGGAAAATAAACGTTTTCAAATATGACATGATTTAGCAATCCTTCCAATTCATCTTCAACTCTGGTAGAAAGAGAAAATGCTACAATTCCAAGCTGCAACGATAATGAGCAAGATAATTATCCTCTTTGCATAACCTATACATAATTTAATTGAGCCTAATTTTCCTCTTAAATTCCAAAAGGGAGATCCTTCTTGATGTCAGAAAATTTACCCTTGGGAAATTCTTCTTTCCCATCCAATATATCCCCTTGATGCTGAGAATTACGTTAACTGTAAAAATCCCATTTGTTTTCCAAACATCATTTAAAAATGTTCCATCAAAAATTGTTCTAGCAGTTTCTATTTGAGTTTGTTATTCTACCAGAATTGAGATGGTAAAATTCAAATTTTCTTTACAGTTAATTTTAGTATTAAATAATAATTCAAACTAATGCACACATTTCCATGCACATGTGTGTATGAGCACACACACATATACACGCATACAAGGAAATCCAAAAAACAAAAGGAAAGAAAGAAAACAGTTTTATCACCAACCATTTTAAGAAAGTGCTCTTAGGAAAATAATCAACTTGGTATTTCTTCAGTTTCCTTGCTATGTTAAAAAAAGATATAAATAGTTTGGAGTTTGGGATCCATACATATATTTCTATTCCAAATTTTTGATGATACAGATATAAATGCAGAGGAAAACCCTATCAATTTTTTATGTGTCAATTTTAAAGACATTAATTTTTATCTGAAATTAATAGTGATTTCTTTTTTATTTTCCCACACCTTTATGCTTAAAAGTTATTTTAAGGTCATTGCTTGGAGATTCCAAATAGCTGACAATTATGAAATAGTTCAGAGGAAAGCAGTTATGCCTAAGTTATTAATATATTTGTTGGCTAAGAACTAACTTTGTCCTCATTTTTTTGTGAATTTCACAGCAATATATGCTCAGCATATACAAGTTGAAAAATACAGTACAGTATAAAGAAGCAGCTCCTAACCACTCATTATTCTATTGCCTCCTTAATGAGAAAAAACTACTGTTGGATTGTTTATTTAAAATTCTATTTTTAAATGTATTTTTAGTGAAATACATTTCCAGGAGAAATAGGTTTGACAATTCCTCCACATTCCTGCACAGTATAACATGGAGGACTACTTGCCAAAACTTCCACTGTGTGGGGGAAGTGTCAGACATTAACCCTTTTCTTCACATTCTTCTCCTTCTGCCCTAAGGAAAGTGTGGGATTTAACAGATTGACGAGGGCAGCGAGAATCTGGTGTTTACTGGCCACATTTTCCTATTAAGCAGGATGAAAGCAACAAATACCAACCCCCAAAAAGTCTTCCTATTGGCAATATGGTATGTTCAGGCACAGCAGATACTTTTACTTTTTATTTCCATGTAGAAAGATAATAAATAAGTGGGACTTACTTACCCAAACCCACCATCCTCCATTCTCTTTGCTTAGGACATGGTGACTGTTATTTACTTGGAAGTCCAAAAAGTTAGGTTTTGCAAGTGAAGTAAATGACAAAGAGACCTGAATTTATTTGTGATAGTTGAACAATTACCTTCCCACATTAAGAAAACCTGGTGCTTTCATATATCGACTGGTAGTCCTTGTGAGAATTCTCAAGTAAAATGTCCAGTGATGGCAGGAACAGCAGTTACAGCTCCCAAAACATCATTGTAAAATGTTCTTCTGGTGTTTTATCACATAATAGTGCACCTCTAATAATTTTCCATTATTATTAAATTATCTCTATTATCTTCATTTTATTGATTTAACACACCATCTTAGGCTCCTCTTTCTTCTCAATTTTTTACCCTATTATAAATTGCTCTGTAATAAACTGTGTTTATATTCAAATTGCCACAATGACAGTCCCATCTACGGTTACTGTGTTGAAGAATATGATAGAATCATATAGTCTCACTGACACGTTGCTTTTCAAAATGTTTGTTAATTTCCCTAGGATAGGCAATGTTATCTGTTATTTTTAATTGTCTATTTCAACACATTCTCACCAACACTGATAATTCCATTTTAACATTTTTTTTTTGCTAATGTGCAACACATAAATTGAAATTCTTAAAAATTTTACCTGCAGTCATGTGCATTTCCTCTTTTATGAACATTTTTTTATGCCATGATTATTTATCTTTTGGGGAAAAAAAGAAAAAAGGAAGGAAGAAAAGAAAGACACTTTAGTTAATAATAATGTGCCACTATTGGTTCATTGATTGTAAAAAATGTACCACCCTAATGCTAATAATGCCAATAACAAAGGAAACTGTGTCCAAGGGAGAGGGAACGTAGAGGAACTCTGTACAGTCTACTTGATTTTTCTTTAATTTAAAACTGTTCTAAGCAAATGAAGTCTATTAATCTTTAAAAAAAAAAAAAAAGAAAGATGACAGTCACGCTAATTACTTTGAGTTGATACATCCAAAGATATGTTCCTGATCATGCCATGTTTCCAGATGGGCACGCACATTACCCGTCTAAGGTACAAGCGCCAGCAAGGCGTGTTTCCATGAATGCCATAAAAGTATTGTATATCTTTGTTTTCCCAAACATGTTACCAACATATTTTTTCTTTAACAAATATTTTAGCTTCCTTCTCATACTAATCATTAACTTTCATCATTGATTCTAAATTTCTTAACATTTTTTTAGTTTTTTAAAGTCAGTGCAATTCTCTCTATTGTATTTTATAAGTGTTTATTGTTACTCTAAAAAAGCAGAGTTAATTGTTTCCTACTACTCACTTACTGACTTGGCATTAATTTTAAAGGTTGTTCATTTGATCAAAATGGATATTTGTCTTCATTGAAATAAGCAGCATAAATTGCCCTCCATGCATAAAATATTATTTGCTATGAACAGTATTCTTTCTATCATTTCTTTGATAAAGGCACAAGAAATAGGAGTAAATGTGACCAAAGAATTCAAGAAAGTCATATAGTTTTAAATATTATGCATTTTATAAACCAGAGATGGAGAATTTCCATCCCTTGGGTTGCAATAAAATTTTATTCAATTTTATACTAAGAGGATGTAATTATATATAGTGGAAATTGTAAAAAGGAATATAATATACTTAACAACCGTTAATCAAGCACCTACTATGTATCAGGCAATATTCTAGTTTCTGGGGATTTATTAGTGAACAGAATATCAAAAAAACCATAGCTCTCATAAAGTTTATAATCTAGGAGGAATTATTAATCCAAAAAAAACCACTATATTGCTTTAATCTTCCATTCAAAAATTATAAACATGCTCCACATTGGAAATATAAGTGTAAACTCTCAAATGTTTACAAAATTAAACTATAATTAAAAATACATTAAATAAATGCATTCTAGAATTATATCTTTATGTTTCTGAATAGAATGATGTTCTTTCCCTAATTACATGGGTACAATTTTCTAAATGAATTATAACACTCTCAGATAAAAGTGATGTTTGGTAAGCTGAAACGTTTTGCTTCTGATTTGTCATCTTTCTTTTTCTTGCTTACAGATTTCAATACAAAACTGAAGAATAATTTTTTTTGCTGCTACATTTTTATTAGTTTTATTTTCCATAGCCTCATGTGCTTCAAGAGAGAATTGATATATTTTATATTCACCAACAAGAACAAACAAAATCGGTATTCCATATAATTGTGAGACTCAATTGTTATTTTAAATTTAGTTTTATTTTCCCTTATATATTTAGACAGCTAATTTAAAAATATGTACTTTTATTTTAAGAATGCAAAGCCTACAAGAAAAAAATATTCCATGATTATGTTTGTTATGAATGTCAAATACACATGTGAAAAAACAATTGGAAAATTCTTAAGTTAAGAGAGTTAGTACACTAAATTACACAGTGAAGTCACTTCAACTCTGTTTAATAAACATATCTGAAAAAAATTAGATGTTTAGTTGCCTCAGTTAATGACTACTGTATTTCATTGCTGTCTTTGGAAATACAGAAGACAGAACATTGCCTCATAGTGGGTGTTGGGAAATAAGGAAAAAATACACCTAATGTCAAAGGATGAGGAACATAGAATAGGGGAAAGGAGGACATGGGGACTCAAAGAACAGAATCACATGAATTTGGAACTAGATTTCTAACTAAACAGGGAACCCCCTCTGTAAATAGGAGATCTGCTATTTAAGTAGCTCAGCTACTGTTAGTCTGTATTTTTTCTACCAACTAACCATAGTATCTATAGCTGCAATTCTATCAGATAATTTGAATGACCTAGACATTAGCCATTATTCCCATTAGCACAGTGCCTTCATAGAAAGTTGTCACAAAGTTACTGGTTGGCATGGCGATGGCTGACCACGTTTCTGTTGCTTCACTTAGTAATTTGGAGAGCCACTGGGAGTACATGGGCAACTATGAGGAGGGACTTATCTAGCTTGGTATACGACTGCAAAGAATAGTAGAGGAGAAACCATTATAGAAGACAACTATGGGGAAGCCACTGTCCCTTTCCTACTAGATGCACAGTAGCCCCTTAAACATCAGCCATCCAATTTCACAAGCCCCCAGAGGGATGTAAATTTTCAGTATTATTTCAAAAGATGTAAGTCTGAGCATTCTCAAGTTTCAGGTGTCATCTGTTTATTCTCTAACTGTATTTTGATCTCATCCTATAGTATTTCTTGCAATTTTACTAGTTTTTAAAGAAATGGTTTAACTATTCACAAAACAAACTCTTTTCAATATAAAGATAAGAAAACTACTCAGCCATAAAAAAAAAATGGTGAACTGATACCTTTCGTATTATCCTAGATGGAGCTGGAGACCCTTCTTCTTAGTGTGGTATCACAAGAATGGAAAAACAAACACCACGTGTACTCCCCATTAAATTTGAAATAATTGATCAACACTTACGTGCACATATACAAATAACATTCATTAGAAATTAAGCAGGTGGGAGGGGAGAAGGGGATGGGTAAATTCACACCTAACGTGTATAATGCACACTGTCTGGGGGATGGGCACACATAACTTTGACTCAAATGGTACAAAAGCAATTTTTGTAACCAAAACATTTGTACCCCTATAATATTCTGAAATTTAAAAAATAAATTAATTAATTAATTTTAAAAAGAACATCACTAATCTACATAACAATATATTTTAAAAAGGAGTAGAAAAATCAAACTTTGAAGACCCAAATAGTAAGAGAAGAAAGAAAGAAAGAGGAAAAAACGTAAATTGACTAGAATCTAGTCTAGTGGCTAGAACACAAGCCTTTATTTTTGAAAATGTTTATGCAAGTGGCATTACTTTTCATCACTTTCTTCTCCTAACTTTGTGTTAAAACTTTGTTTCATTAATAGCTGCATGAGTTCTTGGTTGTTGGTTCGTTGGTTGGTTTTTGCCTGGTGGTAAAAAATGAGCTTTCATTAGTAGGTAGTTTGAGCTCCTAAACTTGTTTCATCAATACATACCACTGGGCTAATTAAATATAAAGGTAAAACTTGAAATGTATGAGAAGATTATTATACACCTTTTTGAGGATGCTGGAACTAGAGGAACCCTGTGAATTTGCTAGAATTAGGAGAGATGTGGTCTTGATGTGGAACCTCTAGTGCATTTCTCCAAAGTGCATTGCTGTAAATTGTGGATGAAATACATAATATCACTAAAAAGTAGCATCAGACATATATTTTAAGTGTACAATATGTTGCAATCATATAATATGAAGTATTATGGGTAAATGTCTTATTTGCTAGACTATATAAAATTCTTTTGTCTGATAATGTTTGTTCACTTATCAAAATGCCCACAGTCTTACCCTGCAACACTCCCTGCTAACCTCACCCACAACAGAGCTCATCTGCCTTCCCACAAATGTCCTGAAAGCAGTCAGCGTAAACAAGGTTTTTACTGCTTTTCTAAACCAGAAGACAGCCCACATTCTCCATTAGCTTACTCTCTTCCAACTCTCACAGCCAGAATCTGGGCACATCCTGCTTCAGACCTTTATCTAATTCCGGCATTAAAATTTCAATGTTTTTTCCCTTCACAGTTTGTGAGGCCACCCCCTTCCAACCTGGTCTGCGTGGATACTAACAGCAGAACTTCACCCACAGTCCATGTCCCTTCTTCTCTAACAGTTCACTGCTTTACGTTTTTACCTGACACCTCTCAGACTTCTCTTGAGGGTCTTTCCTCTCTATTCTCTAGAATTCTCATTTTTTCTTTATCTAATATCTTGACATTCTCAAAAGTTTTAACCAATATTAGTTTTATGAGGACCTAGTGAGGAACTCTATAAAATATGCCTCAGGCATTTCTGTCCAGTAGACAAAAACAGGGGAGTATTTATTCCTTGGCTGTCTTACCCCAGTGCTCAAGTTTTGATTCAAGGACTTTTAATTCCCTGCTGAGGTTTACACATGACACAGAATGCCTGAGCAGTTTCTATCATCATCCACACCATAGAGACTCTGAGGAAGAAAGCAGGAGATACTCAGTGCAGAAGAGATTGGGTGTATTCAGTTTACTCAGGTGTGTGACTGTTTGTTATGGCAAGAATAAGGGTTGAAAAATTAGCTAACAGAATGTGAGGCAGGGCTCAAGGTTTGTCTGAAACACTATATGAAAACCTCCTTCATTTCAGATCCTTGTGTCCCTTGTCAAGGATGAGAATTTTGGTATTTTATCTTTATTTTCTCTTCTTTATCCACTCTTGAAAGAGAAGCCTGCAATCCATACCTCCATCATCTCTACTTCCTGAACTCCCACTTAATTTCATCCACAGCCAAAGCTCTTCAATAGTATTAAGAAATACCTCTAGCTCTGCCCATCTAATTGTGGCTGTTCCTTGCTTTTGAGACATCAAACTCCCCTGAACCTGCTCTTTCCTCTAACTAGGATTCCATCCAGGACTCTCTGCTCTTCCTACTCTACTGAATTTATGCAACAATATTGGCCAATAATAAATTAGGAACAAAATTTTCTAGGGATTCTGACATGATGCTAATCATTCAACATATATTACCTTATATATCCCTTAAAATAACCTAAGATGCTCCTATTTTTCCGATTGTATATTGATGAAAAAAATCCCCAAAATATAGGGACATAAAATTTTTTCTTTATATATTATGATTTTGTGGTTTAGGAATTTGAGCTGAGCAATTCTTTTGCTCCATCTGATGTTGATTAGGTTGTATTCACGTGGTAGCTGGTCTTCTGTGGAGAGTCCAAGAGGCTTTATTCACGTGCTTGCTCTCCAATGGTGTGGTTAGAAGGCCAGACTCATCTGGACCCCATCCTTCTCCATGTATTTACAAAATTTCTCTGACTGGGTAGTTGAACTCACATGGTGACTCACCAAGGTAGTCAGAGTCCGTAAACATTGGCTCAGGGCTCCCAAGCAGCAAGGTGCTACTGCCAATCCCTTTAAATGCTAGAGCTGAAACTGTCATGGCATCAGTTCAGCTGCAGCATATTGCTCAAAGCCAACCCAGATCCAAGGTAACAGAAATAGTCCCCTTTTCTCAACGTGAGGATTCTTAATGTATTTATTGCCTACTATTATCATCACTATTTTGTGTTTAAGGCACTGAGTTTCAGCTAAGTAAGTGACTTGCCTATATTCCTAAAACTAACAAGAGCTGAGGTTATTGTTCATACACATTTTTCTCTCAAAACCACATCTTTAGTTTAGACATATCTCTGAAAATTCAGATTCATATTTTCAACTTAGACTCATATGACTGACCAGGTATAATCATGTGAATTATCAAAAAATTCTTTAATCTGAGCATACCTTACAAACAGGAAATTAAAATAATCAAGTAAACAAACCCCTGACAATACAATAATCTATTGTCTTCTGCTGTAGACAATGGAGAGGACTCCTAAATTTCATCTACCTCTGAAACTCTGATTGGTTTAATAATTATTTGCATATAAACTACTTGAGAATAAGTACCTCATCAAATTCCTTTTGAGGCTTCAGTTGTAAACACAGAGCCTGGCACAACGTATGTGGTCACAACTGTGGAAAAAAATAAATGAGTTGACATATGTGAAGTTGGCTTATTTCTATCAAGTTAATATGTCACAATGCGAGATCAATTAATATTATTTAATACACGGTTTAGTCTCTATGAACTTGCAATAAAACATACTGACAAATACTTGTTTATAAAATAGTATTAAATTTCAGATTTTGTCTGCTTCTGGACATAAAGATATTTTAAAATCCTTAGTATTATTTTTTCTGGCAAGACTAGCTTGCTTTCAGGAAATAGCAATTGTCATCCCTAGGAGATAATTAATTCATTATTTTAAGGAGGAATGATAAATGATGCCTTAAAAAACAAAACAAAAACAAAGTTATAGTTTGGTGCATACCGAACTAAAACAAAGAAAATGTTTCACCTCTATCTATAATAATTTCAAAAACTATCTCTTCTGACAAAATATCACCTATAAGAGGATTTTAAAATAAAATGCACATCAGG
The DNA here is from genome assembly GCA_023783475.1 of Daubentonia madagascariensis. Lineage (NCBI taxonomy): Eukaryota > Metazoa > Chordata > Mammalia > Primates > Daubentoniidae > Daubentonia > Daubentonia madagascariensis. Next base: position 24,908,116 of record JAKFHU010001684.1, on the reverse strand, counting down.
ATTTTAGACATGTTTCCCTTTAGTATAATCATATAATATTTACATATATGCTTGTGTTCTCACATGCTATCATTTAAACTATATATTGAAATTATAAATAATGGTGGATAATTTTAATAAGGTAAAGCGTTGCGAGTTACCTGCTTTGGTTTTAAATGTATTACTTTCTCATACAAGTGCCTTTGAAGTAACACCACAGTGATTATTCTCACTTCAAATTCTTCCGAAGTTATACAGTTATGTCATTAGAGAAATTTACCTCATATTTGAACATGCTCAGTAACTCCACCATATTGTCTAGCTTAATATTCTGAGGGGAAAGGTATGAAGTGCTGTGTGAACTGTTGACTGATTGCACTAGGTATAAAATTGCCTGCTCATTATCATCCAAATCATTGGCAGCTTAACAAGTCAACTCCAGTGATGATAATAAAACATATGTCGCCATACTGTACATGTGGATGTACTTGGACCAAAATAGCATTTTTATACATAAGATACTAAGGAAGTATTTTTACTGTAGTTTAGGAAATTAAGGTCAAAGTTAATGCTGCAGCATTTACTAAAACTTGCCATATATTTCTCATTAGTTTGTGATTCAGGTGTCTCTTTAGGGCACATATGCATTTCTTCTTTTCCAAATATTTCAATTTAATAATATTTGATAATAATTTGCTTGTATTCCTCAAAATTATAATTACAGAGTATCAGTAAATGTATATCAAATATAATACAAAACTGATTTAAAGTAGATAGTGTAAAGGAGTCTTATGGATTAAATCATTGCAGTGAAAGATGATCAAAAATTTTACATTCAGCTTTGTAATATAACAAAATAAAAAATAAATTGAAGTAAATAATTTGTGTTTTATTAAAGATAAAACAACACACTATCCAAGAAAAACTTACTTCATTTTACATTATTTTGATATGCAACACTGTACACTAATATAGTGCCTTGTGGTTCTATGGTAATCGAGTTTTTCAGTTTTTTAATTTGCTGTTTGGCACATAAGAACCTCTGTTGTTCAATAAAAATATGTTAGAGGAAGAAATCAATGAATGGCTAAGCATAACAATCATGCTTTCTGTACGTAATTAATATATTCTGAATCTCAAGAACCCCTTATTTGATTAAATGACAAAATTCAGAGGGGTTTGATTCCCAGAAGATTGTGGTGTTAGCACCATTCCAAAAGTAAAGATTTGAATCTGACTAAAGTGCCCCATCTCCAAACTCATTTGTTTTTGATGGCAGTGCAAGGAAAAAATAAAAAAAGAAAATCTATAAAAGTCTCAATTTTTTCAAAATGCTGTGAAGGGCCAGGATTGAACGTGTTTAGTGAAGTCAGAGATGTTAGACTGCGACTATTTATTGCAATGCGCTCCACAGTTCAAACTGTTACTTGCAGATGTGTATTTAAAGAGATGAGAAGGAGTCATACTTTAGAAGTTTGCTCCAACTGAAGTGTATAACTTATTTTGTGAACATATTCAAGTGAACTAAATTATTAAAATTGAAAATGCATCACAGAAAATACTTTTAGTAGAGATTCTATGCTGGATCAGAACTCAGTGAAATGATTTAGCCTTACTAGTACTTACCACTTCTCAGGCGGAGACAAATTAATAATCTGTATAACTAGATTTTACCATTTACAGATATGAATCTGAGGCTGTTCAGAAGGCAGTAAGCCGAAAACTTTTATACTCGTGTTCTTTTGATTGAATAACCATAAATCTATACATTTTTATATAGAAGAGTCCTAAGAGGAAACTCCAGGCAATTATATTTTTGACCATGAAGTGGCATAAAATGCAACATATCTTATAATGTTGTATATTTTACATAAATTGAAAATAGTATAGCTTTTCAATTCTGGAATGATGAAAGACATTGCACGCACCTAAACAACTAGAAAATCAACAGGAGGATGATTAGGAGCATCTCTGAAGACTTTGCATTTTAATGAGACTGTAATTATTCATCCAAGCTTTCTCTAAAGTTTTTGCTTATGATATGCAGAGCTCATTAAAGAAACATGGTATTCTGAGAAAAATGCAATGATATTTAAATTAAAGGTTAAGTGCCACAGTAAAAATGAGACAGAAACCTTGAAAATTTTAAGAAATTGACAGCTGAAGTAATTGTATTTGTTGTATGATTAGGAAAATAGTATTCTATAATATAAATGGAGTGATTATAAAATGATGGTTTTCGGGAGATAAAAAAATTCTCTACCATATAAACAACTTGTTAAATGTGAAATCATATCAGACAAACTCAATTTTAACATATATGTTAAATGCCTTGAAAATAATTATTTCAAAAGTTATTGCATAGGCCTCAATTTCTAACATTAACCCTCATCACAATGATGATGATAAAATTCAGTGACTTTTTATACAACTTTTAATGCAAATATTTATGGTCAAAAAGTCTCCTTTAATTTATTCATTTTCAATAAGGTGTCTTTTTATTATTATTTCCAAAAAAGGAGTTTGAAGCAGCTATGTAAATTATGATATAGACCTTTCCAGGATAAAAAAGAACCTAGGGCCTAAAGTAGAAAGCCTAGGAGAAATCCACATACTTCACCATTTTTCTTAGTTTAATGGGAAAAATATCTTCAAGGAAACTCTCTGGCTTGAATCCGCATGTTCTTTCAGCAAATTTTAAATTCTCAATTTACAAATTAAGGTAGGATCAGTAAGATTTTTGTGTGGGAAAAAAGGCAGCTTTAAATTTTCTTTTAAAAGAAAATCAAATGAAAGAAGAAGATAAAGGAAGTGAAATAAAAATGCTATGACACTCATATGCCACTGAGTAGAACATTTGTTTGCTGCTCTCTCTTTAAGTATTCTCAAAGTCCATTGGAAAGGCTGCATATGAAGTAAGAACAGGTGGTTGGGAAAGTGTCATTGGGCTGTGCCTCAGAAACCACAGTGCCTTGAGTTATGTAGATACTTGGGAAAAAATTTGGAAGGAGCTGAGATTCTTTCTTATAAAGAAATTTGTAATCATTAAAATAAACCAATTAAATAGTATACCCATGTTTCCAATTAACCTCTTACATTGTGATGTCACTTTGATGTAAAAGAAAATTAATATCAATGTCATCTTATATATATTAAATGATAAAAGAGGGCATCTGTTTTATCAAATTTCCAGTTGCCATTTCCCTGCACACTAATCTCTAACTGTTCGTCTACATAATGCTTGTGAAACTTTGTTTGTTTTGTTGTACATAATACTTATGCTACAAAATTTTTTTTCTGTATCTAAACTCCATTAAAATTAAGTTAAATGTTTTTCTTCTGTTAATACTCTTAGTTGTTGACTTTTACATCCCAGGTGTGGGCATATTCAAAATATGTTAACTTGGCAAGATAAGATAGAAGAAACTGGATCTACCTCAGTTAACCATATGTAAGTTCTCACTCTATACATAGACTAATAGGGTTAATTTAATTGACTTAATTTTATTTCAACATATTATTCTTTAAGTTTAACTATTACAGGAATTTATTTCTCTGTTCCTTTACTTTACTTCTCTCCCTCCCTTTTTCCTGTGACCAATTGCCCACCAAAGTTTTCTGTAAGCATCACATGTCATTATGAGTGTCTCAGTCTGTTCAGGCTGCTATAACAAAGTTCCACAGACTGGGTAGCTTAAACGACAGACATTTATTTGTCACAGTTCTGGAGATTGGAAATTCCAAGATAAAGGTGCTGATTCAGTTCATGGTGAGGTTTTTCTTCCTAGCTTGCAGATGACTATCTTCCCTCTGTGTCCTCACGTGGTAGTACAAAGAAAGAGAGCTCTGATATCTCCTTCTCTTCTTATAAGGACGCTAATCCCATCATCTTGTCCCACTCCCTTGGCTTCATCTAAACCTAATCACTTCCCAAAGGTCCCCCTCTTCCAAACATCATCACATTGGGTACTAGTGCTTCAACATATAAGTTTGGGAGGAGGAGACACAAACATTCAGTCCATAGCACATAAGGATTATTATTTTTGACAACATATTCTATACCAGCACTGACAAACAACCTATTTGGAAAGTGGTCAAGAAAAGGAATGCATAAGTGAAATACATTCTTTTAATTACAGATTAATCTGGCAACATGGCCAGACAAAGGTTTCTCGATACATTTCTTTGTCATCATCATTTGTGAGGTTACAATGAGTAATTTATTTGTAATGACAAGAAGAGTAATGCTATTTCTACAAAGCTTATTCATAAAAGAATAACATTAAAATTTTCCAAATAATTTCTTCTTAATTGTTTTTGATATGTTTTATTGAATTGAAGAGGAAATGACATTCATTGGGAATTTGGGGACAAACAACATCTACCTTTTTTATTTTATAGCTGTATAGAATGACTATTAAAAATATAGTAAGTAGTTGCTAATGCTATGAAATTCTATAGCATGATATTTAGAGTGGTAGATGATGAGACTGAAAAACCAGAGCTAAATCTTGGAGAGCCTTTCAAGCCATACTAAGGGGTTTGGATGTTATCTCATGAACAATGGGAACCTAGAAGATAATGATACAAAAATATATAAAATTATCAATATTTATTTGGAAGGGAAGATTTTGACTTAGATTCAAGTGATGGTAGATTAATTTGGTAAAAGAAGCCAGATTATGTAGATGATTGGAGGTATGACCAAGAGGACTAAGGCTTAGATTTTATGAACTGAAAGAATAAGAAAGTGTGTGGTATTTATTGCTCTCCATCAATGTATGCAATACTGTTGATAAGTCAAGGTAATAGGAAAGTTCAGTGAATGTAGAAACAGGAATATCTTTGTCAACCTTTTCATATCCAGATGTGCTCACACACACACATACACTCACACACACACATCTGTTACACCACATGTGGAGGAGTTGTGTGTTTTCCTGACCAGTAAGTCTGTCATATTTTGGTGAAATGAGACTCTCAGAGAGTATGGTCTGAAGAAAAAAAGTGAAATAAATTCCAAGAATTCAGTGAGGGATGGGAGCATCTTAGGGTGGTCGAACATAACTAGGAACATTTAGCCACCAATACCTGGGTTGGCATAATAACAGTTAATACACTTAACAGTAAGATAAACTTAATAAGTAGTTATCTGCAAGTGGTCTTCTGTGGCTTTCCCAAAGTTTTCATAATCATCACATGTGGGTCTTGTGAAAAAAAAATCATAGAATTCAGCAGAAATGCTAAATCAAAATATTCCATAGTGAACTTTGAAATTTATGTTTTTCCCAGCAGTTTCTTAAGGTAACATGAACTTGCAAAATATTGGTATATTTCATAGAGATCCCTTGCTATGTGAAATAACTAGGAATCTAGATATTAAACTGATAGAAAAATAAAATACTATTTAGTTTATATAAAGAAAATCTATAGCTGGTAGGGAAGTATAATTCCAGCAGGGTTTACCACAGTTTTTCTGTACAGGCTATATGAATTCTGTTGCAATTGATTCTGCTATTGTGTAAAAGCAACCATAGGCCATTTGAAAATGACTAGGTGTGTTCCAATAAAACTTTATTGATATAGAACAGGCATAGAAGTAGATTTGGTCCATAGGTTAGAGTTTTACATTGTTGGATTTACATTGTTGAATTTAGTGTTCCAACTACTTACCAATTTCCCAACATGAGTCAGTTCTAATCTTCAGTGTCCCTTAAAAATGCAGCATTGAAGAATAACTGTGCTTTGTTATTCTAAGTACATAATCTGATCATTTCTCCATTTCTTCCAATTTCCAACCTTTGGGTATTTATCTGTGTAGCTATACTTTAAGAAAAGCATTATTATTGGTGACTTCAAAAAAAATCTTGACAATTAACTCTAAAATAATGTTGATTTGTGGGACCCAAGATGCTAACGTGGCCTAACACACAGAGAAGCGCGTGTCTGGTGATAAATCTCTATTTAAGTAAAAGACTCCTCATGCTAAACCTTGAGTTTATTTCTCCAGACCGTGAACCATAAAGTAAGGCCAACTATTTTGATAGATAAGGTTCAGTAGAAATCATTAGAGTTCTTCCTCCTTGCCAAAAGAATGAATTACAAACAACATCAGACCTCTCTGTATGTGTATGCTTACTGCTCATGTCAGTGCCATTATCAAATATTAGAAGGATGCAGTGTTAGTGATGCATTTGTTACCCAATTGTATTTGTTCATCCAGATATCTTCTTCTAACTGTATTAAATCAATTCAGTCACTGCTAGCAGATATCCAGCAATTAATCTTGAAGTTCTCTTGTCCCCTAATCTGATGAACAGAGAATAGTTTGCTTTCACTTAACAGTGACAAAAGCATACTGCCTCAGGCATGTGACAGTGCTCTACATCCACGTCACAAGAATTTCAACCTTCTGAATATAACAGAAAATATTATTTCCATTACATTGACATTATTCTGAAAAGATATGGAGAACAAGGAATTGTGGGTAACCATGAAGCAGTTAATTTGAAACATGAGTTTTGAGTTGGTCCTTGAGTGGAGATAGCTTTCTACTTACATGTCCCTCTTTGCCATTTTGTCCCTTTGACTCAGTAGAGTAAGTTAAGAGTCTGTGGCCTATTCTAGATCCTCTATGGAGGTTATGCAAGTTCCACTGGGAGATTTTTGGAGCAAAGCCAAGATAACATCAAATAATCATTATTAGAAATTTGAGAAAAAGATTTTGTTAATGTCAGAGGCCTCCATTTGAGACTGAACATCTGGCTGTCAGACTTTAGGGGACTTTTCAACTCATAGTATGCATGAAGAGGCTGATGGCACTCTATCTTCCTGGTCACAAAGTAGGGCTTTCCCTTCATCACTCTGTTATGAGTTGGGTATAGTTTGGATGTAACAAATATTGGAAAGTACTAGAGTTTTATGAACATGTCTCTTACAAACCTTCTGTTCCTTCTTCTGTGTTACTCCTAGTTTTCTCTCAGTTCAAACAAGTTCTTTCAAGGTTTATTGTTTTGACTGGAAATGAAAGAAAAAAATGCCTGAATTAGTGATTCTGAGTGATGATATGCTGGAACAAGTTGGAAGTGGATCATTATGAAATTGTAGGGAAAAGAGAACATCTACATTGGTCATTTTTGTGTACTATTTCTGATGCTGTTCCATATATTTTCATCAAATTAGTGTTGTTGAAAATGTACCTCAACTAATATAGAAATTCATCTTTGTAAATCACATATAATATGTTAGTCTACAGTAATGATATACTCCAATTAGGGTATCTCCAGCTAGCACAGAAGACGACATAAAACAAGAAAAATAAGTTGAGGTTTCTAAATACTCTTTTTTTAATGCTCTTTTCCTGAATGTTTGTGTAGGGAGAGAGTAAGAGTGGGAAGAAAGAAACCAATGAGTGATGGTAGTCCTTCTAAGTTTTTTTTATTTTTGCCCTGATATTAAAATGTATAGGTCTTCATGTGTACTTTTGCTTTTCGTTGCTTACTGTTAGTAGTTTTGGCTTTGGCTGGCAGTGTAGTTGAATGAGGAAGCACTGAAGGAAGCTACCTGTAAGGTAGTCAAGTCATAGGTGTAAAAAGAAGTCATTTTTGCAGCCAAGATGCTACAAATATATTTGAACTGTTTACTTACATCTCTGCTCTGGCTGTTTCCTCCTTGCTTTTGAGTTGCTGATGGCAAACTGCTACAAATATTTTCTTCCAAAAGAAGCATAAATATTGTTTGTGGAAATTGGTTGAGGAACAGTCACTGCATATCATAAACTGACAAGAGTTAAAAATGAGATGACATTCTGGTTCCCTGACAAGAAATAATTGCTAGCAAATCATGCAATGTAATATTATTTCCAGAGTTCCTATTTCCAGCATTATTATTTGTTTACTTATGTCCCAATTTGAGGTGCCTTATGAGAAACAGCACAGTTTTTACAAAACCACAAAGTTTATCACAATCAGACAAAAATAATCAAAGAGGAGAGAAAAAAGTGAAGGAAAATTTTATATCATAAAAAACAAAGAACAATATCAACATGATAAAAATAATCATTCTCTATTATAACAAAAATGAAACATATGCTCTCTTTATATCTCAATAAAAACAATTATTTTATTTTGAAAAACATAAAATTGTAGAACTTGACGCTTTGTTTTTCTTACCTTAATTTATGATCATGTAGATTTGCATGGAGATAGGCTAAAGCATTAACTGTGGGGAAGGCCAGAACATTTCTCAGAAGATTTCTTAGAATTCTTCCAAAATTCTCGATAATCTAGTAGATATACTATTGAGTTTTGTTATAAGAGTTGCATTTTTTTCAGCTTTAGCATTGCATTAGGTTGGATTCAGAAACAGCATTCGATATAAGCATTGTCATGCATAAAGCTTAATTGGGAGGTGAGGCCAGGGAGCAACTAAAGGGTATGGGAAAGTGAGACAGGGAGAGGAAAAAGGCCAGTAAAGAAGACGTTAATGACCATTTTATTGCAATTGATAACTGGACCTTTTTCCCACTGGGGAACTCTGGGAGACAGCACAGATCTGTCTTACCCCAGATTCCAGGAAGAAGAGGCATTTTTTCACTAACTGCGATGTATACTTGGTTTAATGCTATCTTCAGGGGTCTTAACTACTGGCAGGGCTCAGCCATCCGCCCCTGGCTTAACTACTGTATGGAAATGTGTTTGAGTTTGATTCCAGGATTTTAAATTCTTTTTCTTAGTACCTTTGAAATTATGAGTTCTGTTTGTGAAGGCAAATATTTGTCTATTTGGAATCCAATCTCTAAGAAATTTCACTTGACCCACTATATCTTGGGTTGAAATATGTGGGATTCTGTTTCTTTAAATTTTATATTGCCAAATGGAACTGGAAATGCATTAGCCACAAAATGATATGTAAAAATTCTCTCATGACAAGAGATGATAAAAGAAATATAGAAGAAGGATGAGTTAGAGAAATGAAGGAAATACTAAGAAATTAATCCACAATAGGTATTGTAAAATATTTATTTTATATAAAAAACTATTTTATGACTAAGACATGTTATTAGTTTATTAAATAGATTAAACATCACAATGATAGATTTTCAGTTCTAATTCATTTATATTAATTTAAAATAATATCATTGCAGTGAAATGTATATAATGAAAATTGCAGATAACAATTTGTACAGCTGGTTACATTATCACAAAGTGAACACATGTGGTGATGAACACTCAGATCAAGAGACACAACATTGCCGGGGGAAAAAAGGTCGGTCTGATAAAGTCCTCCCACCTCACCGCTCCCAGGGAAGGAGGTGAAAAACGCCACCGGCTGACTGCACGCGTGAATCGCTCACTCCAAAAACAGCATTGTGAATTAACAGAGAAACATCATGGGACACTCAGCCCAAGAAAACAGGTGACAGGGAGATTCATTCATAAAGATCAGAGAGTGCAGGGAGCACAATAGAGCCCAGAGTGCGGGAAGGACGCATTGGCCAGGTTAGCACAGTGCAACCTGACCTAAAAGCGGTTATGCACCTTCCCCACAGACTTCCTGTCCACTCAGTCAGGGATAAGTCCAGAGTTGGGGCTAAGCTGTAGCTCGGGATAGTAGGCTCTGTGGAGAGGAAGCAATTGTGGGAGCCATATGGAACTCTTGGCTATCCTCTACAGGGACTGCTCAGGGCCGGGTAGGGACTGGGCAGAGATACAGCTTCCCAGGATAGTGTGTGGGAATCTGCAGACCAGCACCTCGCCACTGGAAGTCAGTGGGACCTGGGCACAGGAGTTGAACGGAGAGCAGGACAAGCCCTTAGAGGTGGCAGGCAATTGCCTCCTTGGGACCAAGGCCACTTGAGAAAAGCTGCATTCCCAGGCACGATCTGAACCCTGCTGGGCGTCAGGCTGGCGGTGGCAGCCATCTTTAAAGTCTCCCACCCAGAGCTGTGAGCTGTGTCTCTAGTTCCACCCCACCCTGGCCCAGGGGCTCATCCACTGGGCGCCACAGGCTACTCCCTTGAAGGCCAGGGGCAGCTGCATCCGTGGGTTCCAGGTGGGACAAGATACTGGAACTGTAGTGGCAGGACCTTTGTGTATTGGAAACATTTTGCAGCCCATCCATCCGATCCTACTACCCCTGCTCTGGCCTCCGACAAGTCCACTATGTGCTGGTCCTACTGCCCGCTCTTCAGGTCCCAGCCCTCCTGTACCCCAGAGATCAGTCATTTTGAAGGTTGCTGGTTATAGTGACTCATTTTGTATAAGTACAGGTTCTCATGGCAACCGAATGCCTCAAGAGCCAAAGGCTGAACCAGAGCAGCTCCCTGTGACCCTGCCCACTTCATTAGGGAATATTGCTCCACCCAAGGGCACCTCCAGTGGCCACTATTCCCCCCCATGGGACATCCCCCTGGTAGAGACTTCTGGGGATAGAGACTCCCACCCACCTCATCTTGGGTTCTAGTGGTGGAAAAGGGGTGCACAATTGCAGATCCCCCCCAACAGCCAGTGTCACGTGGAGATGCACATCAGAGGGCCAGACACATGAGGCTGGATAAGCAACCTCTGAGCTGTGTAGAATTTTTCCAATTCAGCTCTCACACTGCAGCCCAAAACATTTGTGTTTCTACCTGCACCTCAGTACGAGCAGAGTCAAAGTAACCCCTACGAGCTACAAGGTCCCTCCTAAAGCCTGGGGCTTTTGCATACCCCACCTGGGGGATCAGAGTCTACCACAGACACAACAGAATACCTAGCTATTAGGGAGCTGTGGATTCATACCCTCAAGTACAATCCACCAGCTTGGAGCTCAAGCTGGAAGGACAATCTCACTACACTCCACTGGGAAGAGGAGAAGACAACAGGTCAGAGGTAACCCAAGATTCACCAAACTTGTGAAAATACACCTAAGGCAATACAGACCACTACTCTTCTCCTTGGCTATGCCAAGGAACGAACCTTAGGGACCTGGACACAGGGCCATAAACTAGCCCTAGCACCCCCAGCTCTTGACCAAGAAGCCTGAGGAGAAAAAAATCAGTGAAAGAACTCAGGAAACATGAAAAATCAGAGTGAAAAGTCACCCCCAAAAGAAATCATTAGTTCCTCAGCAATGAATACCCACTCAAATGAAATGGATAGAATGACAGAAGACGAATTTCATTTGTGTATTATAAGAAATCTCAATGAAATTCAAGAGAAAATTGAATCCCATCACAAAGAAACCACAAGAAAAATGCAAGAAATGAATGAAAAATTTTCTAAAGAAACTGAAGTATTATGGAAAAATCAAATAGAAATTGTAGAAAAAAAGAGTCACTCAAGGATCTACAAAACACAGTGGAAAGCCTTAAGAATGGGCTGGATCACACAGAGGAAAGAATCTCAGAGCTGGAAGATAACTCCTATGTGCTAAATAAATCAGTCGAAGAGAAAGAACACAAAAACCAGAGGCATGGACAAAGTATACAAGAAATGTGGGATTATATAAAAAGACCAAACATAAGGATCATAGGAATCCCTGAGGGAAAGGAAGAAAATTCACATGGGCCACAATATCTATTTGAAGGAATAATAGAGGAAACTTTCCATGGCCTAGGCAGAAATCTTGATATCCAAGTACAAGAAGCACACAGGACTCCTGGGAGACACAACATGAAAAGGCATTCACTATGCCACATAATTATTAGGCTGACCAAAGTAAGCACAAAAGAGGCACTCCTCAGAGCTATGAGGCAAAAAGAGCAGGTAACCTGTAAAGGGAAATCTATCAGATTAACTGCAGATTTCTCAGCTGAAATCTTACAAGCCAGAAGGGACTGGGGACCCATCCTCAGTCTTCTAAAACAAAATAAAAGCCAACCCAGAATTCTGTATCCTGCCAAACTAAGCTTCTTATATGAGGGAGAAATAAAGACTTTTCCAGACAAGCAATTACTGATAGAATTTGCGAAGTCCAGACCAGCCTTGCAAGAAATGCTTAGACCTGCATTGTACACTAACCAGCACAACAGACCCCCACTAATGTAAAACTACCCAAAGCTTAAACTCCAGAACCCGGATTTCACAATGACTCAAGAGGTAAAACAGTACAAGAGACTACCCAACAGAATTAACAGAAATCTACCCCAAATATCAATTCTCTCAATAAATGTGAATGGCTTGAATTACCCATTGAAGAGACATAGGCTGACTGAATGGATTAAAAAATACAAGCCAAGTATCTGCTGTCTCCAGGAAACACATTTTAAACACAAGGACACATTCAGACTCAAGGTGAAAGGATGGAATACAATTTTCCGGGCTAATGGAAACAAAATTAATCTGGACTAGCCATCCTTATTTCAGATGATATAAACTTTAAAGCAACAAAAGTAAAGAAGGACAAAGATGGGCACTATATAGTGGTGAAGGACAAAAAAATCATACAATATTTAACAATCAAAAATATTTATGCACCCAACACAGGAGAGCACAGATACGTAAAGCAAATACTGCGTGATTAAGACAACATAATAAATAGCAATACCATAATATCAAGGAACTTAAACACCCCATTGACAGAACTGAACATAACCACCAAACAGAAAATAAGCAAAAAAAAAAAAAAAAAAAAAAAAAAGCACCTAAACAGGACTCTAGGACATTTGGGCCTAACAGACAACTGTAGGACACTCCACTCAAATAACACTGAATATACATTCTTCTGATCAGCTCATGGAACTTTCTCTAAAACTGATCACATCCTAGGCCACAAAACAGATCTCAACAAATTAAAAAAAAATAGAAATCATACCATGTATCTTTTCAGACCACAGAGGAATATAATTATAAATCAATTCCAACAGAAACTCACATCTTCATCCAAGAACATGGAAATTAAACAATCTGTTGCTGAATGACTATTGGGTCAAGGAGGAGATTCAAATGGAAATCAAGAGATTCTTTGAACTATATGATAAGGGGCATACAAGTTATCAAAATCTGTGGGATACAGCAAAAGCTGTCCTGAGAGGTAAACTTATTGCCTTAAATGCTCACATCCAAAAGACAGAAAGGTGACAAATCAGTAAACTAACGAATCATCTTAAGAAAATGGAAAAGGAAGAGCAAACCAATCCTAAACTCAGCAGAAAAAAAAAAATAACCAAGATCAGAGCAGAATTAAATGAAATCAAGAGCAAAAGAACAATACAGAAGATTAATAAAACAAAAAGTTGGTTCTTTGAAAAGATAAACGAAATTGACAGGCCACTTGCCAGGCTGACCAGAAGCAGAAAGGAAAGGACTCTAATAAGCTCAATTAGAAATGAAAAAGGAGAGTTCACAACTGATATCACGGAAATACAAAACATCATCTTCAAATACTACAAAAATCTCTATGCCCAAAAACACAAAAACATGGAGTAAATGGGCAAATTCTTAGAAACATACTACCTCCCTAGGTTCAACCAGGAAGAAAGAGAATTCCCAAACAGACCAATATCAAGCACCAAAATTGAAGTAGCAATAAAAAATCTTCCAACAAAAAAAAGTCCTGGACCAGATGGGTTCACACCTGAATTCTACTAAACCTATAAAGAAGAACTGGTGCCTATACTGCAGAAATTATTCGAAAGCATCTGGAAGGATGGAATCCTCCCAAACTCATTGTACGAAGCCAATATCACCTTGATACCAAAGCCAGGAAAGGACACAACAAGAAAAGAAAAGTACAGACAAATATCCCTTATGAATATAGATGCAAAAATTCTCAATAAAATACGAGCAAACTGAATTCAAATGTACATCAAAAAAATAATCCATCATGATCAGGTGGGCTTCATTCCTGAGATTCAGGGATAGTTCAACATATGTAAATCCACAAATGTAATTCACCACATAAATAAAAGCAAGAACAGAGATTATATAATCCTTTCAATTGATGCAGAAAAGGCTTTTGACAAAATCCAGCACCCTTTTATGATAAGAACTCTAAACAATACAGGCATAGATGGGTCACACCTTAAAATTATTAAAGCCATATATGATAAACACACAGCAAATATCATACTGAATGGGGAAAAATTGAAAGCATTCCCCCTTAAAACTGGCACCAGACAAGAGTGCCCACTATCTCCACTTCTCTTCAACATAGTGCTAGAAGTCCTTGCCAGAGCAATCAGACAAAAGAGAGCATTCAAGTCTGTCCAAATGGGGGCAGAATAGGTCAAACTTTCACTATTCACAGATGATATGATATTATATCTAGAAAACCCCAAAGATTCAAACAAGAGATTACTGGAATTTATAAATGAATTCAGCAAAGTCTCAGGATACAAAATCAATACACACAAATCTATAGCCTTCATATATGCCAATAACAGTTGAGCTGAGAAACAAATTAAATACACAGTACCTTTCACAATAACACTGAAGAAAATTAAATATTTAGGAACATATCTCACTAAGGAGGAGAAAGACCTATATAGAGAGAATTAGGATACACTGAGAAAAGAAATTGCAGAGGGTGTAAACAGATGGAAAACCCTACCATGCTCTTGGATAGGTAGAATCAACATTGTAAAAATGTCTTTGCCACTTAAAGTGATTTACAGAATCAATGCAGTCCCTATCAAAATCCAACATCATTTTTTGCTGATCTAGAAAAAATAATTCTACGCTTTGTGTGGAACCAGAGAAGACCCTGTCTAGCCAAAGCAATCTTAAGCAAAAAGAACAAAATGGGAAGCATCAATCTACCAGCCTTCAAACTATACTACAATGCTATAGTAACCAAAACAGCATGGTACTGGCACAGGAACAGAGACATAGACCAATGGAACAGGACTGAGAACCCAAATATAAAACCATCCTCATACTGTCATCTGATCTTTGCCAAATTCCACAAAAACATACACTGGGGAAAAGATTCCCTATTCAATAAATGGTGCTGGGAAAAATGGATGGCCACATGTAGAAGACTGAAACTAGATCCACACCTCTCACCTCTCACAAAAATCAACTCACAATGGATAACAGATTTAAACCTAAGATGTGAAACCATAAGAATTCCAGAAGAAAACGTTGCAAAAACTCTTATGGACGTTGGCCTAGGCAAAGAATTTATGAAGAAGTTCCCCAAAGCAATCAGAGCAGCAACGAAAATACATAAATGTGAAATGATCAAATTAAAAAGCTTCTGCACAGCCAAGGAAACTATCACTAGAGTGAACAGACAACCTACAGAATGGGAGAAAATATTTGCATGCTACGCATCTGATAAAGGTCTAATAACCAGAATCTATACAGATCTTAAGAAAATCAACAAGAAAAATATCAAACAACCTCATTAAAAAATGGGCAAAGGAGAGGAACAGAAACTTTGCAAAAGAAGACAGACTAATGGCCAGCAAACATATAAAAAATTGCTCAACTTCTCTAATCATCAAGGAAATGCAAACCAAAACCACAATGAGATATGACTTCATTCCAGTGAGATTTGCTCATATCAAAAAGTCCCAGAACAAAAAATGTTGTCAGGGATGCAGACAGATAGGAACACTCATACACTGCTGGTGGGACTGCAAACTAGTACAACCTCTATGGAAACTAATATGGAGATACCTTAAAGAATTAAAAGTAGAACTATCATTTGATCCATCAATCCCACTACTGAGTATTTACCCAAAGGAATAAAAGACATTCTATAATAAAGACATTTGCATATGAATGTTTATGGCAGCACAATTCACAATTGCAAAGATGTGGAAACAACCCAGGTGCCCATCAGTACACAAGTGGATTAATAAAATGTGGTATATGTATACAATGGAGTATTGCTCAGCAATAAAAAACAACGGTGAATTAACACATCTGGTATTATCCTGGATGGAGCTAGAGCCCATTCTTCAAAGCAAAGTATCACAAGAACAAAAAACAAGCACCACTGGAATTCACCATCAAATTGGCACTAACTGATCAATAGTTATGTCGCACATGGCAATAATATTCATAAGGGGGAGGGCAGGCAGGAGGAGGGTGGAGGGGATGGAAAAACTCTCACTGAATGGATGCGGGGAGCACAGTTTGAGGGATGTCCACAATTGTAGCTTTGACACAGGCAGTGTATGGGCAATATATATAACCAAAGTGTTGTACCCCCATAATATTCTGAAATAAAAGGAAGAAATAAAAAAATAAATAAATAAATAAATAAATAAAAGAGACACAACATTAATATTATCAGAACTTCAGAAGAACTCATCCTGTTCCATTCCAGTCACTTCCACACATAATTTGATTTCTAAAAACATAAGTTATTCCTGCTTGTTTTTGAAATTCATATAAATAAAATATATATGTGTATTCTCTTGTAGCTGCTTTCACTCAATAATAATGTTTTTAAGGTTCATTCATGTTATTGGATATAGACATATGTCATTGATTGTCATTTTTATTTAGTACTTCATGGTATAAATATATCAATTTTTATTTAACCATTCAGTTGTTGAAGGATGAGAAGGGTACCCGTGCATAGTTATGTTTATATACTTATGAAAAAATGCTACTTCAGAGTATTTTTTGTGAGAAGTGAAATTGTTGGGGCATAGGATATGCAAATATTGATTTGAGTAGATACTTCAAAATGGTTTTCTAAAGTGGTGGTAGTAATTTATACTCCCACCAGCAATGGATATGAATCCCAGTCACTCCATAATTTAACTAACACTTAGCATTGCCGATCTTTTTCATTTTAAACTTTCTGCGAAGTATTTGGTGGCATTGCATTCCTGAGGATTATGAAGTTGAGCAACTTTTTAAATGTGCTTATTGGTCTTTTAGATACCCTTTTTTGTAAAGTGCCCATTTTGCTTATTTTTAAAAATTAGGTCATATATATTTATTATATAATATTCCTTTATGTATATTACATGCACATTTTTTTAAATGTACATTTCACAAATATATTCCTTCACTCTCTTTCTTACCATTTTACTCTATTCATGGTATCTTTTTAGGAACAGAATTTCTTAACTTTAATGTGGTATGCTTTAATATTTCTTTTTTTTTCTTTATGGTAAACTACTTGTCCATGCTAAATAAGAAATCTTCACCTACTGTAATGTCATAAATTGTTATGGACTGCATGTTTGTGTCCCCTCAAAATTAGTATGTTGAAACCCTAAACTTTAATGGGATGGTATCAGGTGGTCGAGACTTTGAAGGTAATTGGGTTTAGATGAGGTCATAACGGTGGAGCCCATATAATGGGATTAGTGTTCTTAGAAGAAGAGAGAAACTAGAACGCTCTCACATAATGTCTTTCTCTGTTTCTCTCTCTTTCTCTGTCTGTCTCTCTGCCATGTGAGGATACCAGGAGAATACCACAAACTGCAAGCCAGGAAGAGGGCCCTCACCAGGAATACTAGGAATTGGACATGCTAGTCCCTTGATCTTGAACTTCCCAGAACTGTGAAAAATACATGTTCTTTATTTGAACCACGCAATCAATGGTACCTTGTTATAGCAGCCTGAACTAAGAAATAAATTTATTCTTTTCATGTTTTCTTATAAAAGCTTTACTTTTTTTTACAGTTTACATTTAAAACTAGTTTTCTAAATTGATTTTAATTTATAGTGTGAAGTTATGACCAAGAATGGTTTTCATCTGTATGCAGTTTACTAAGTACCATCTATTGAATTACTGTCTCTATTGCAAAAAAGTGCTGGCCACCATTGTCATAAATCAGGTGACTATGAATATGTGGCTCTATTTCTGGACTCATTATTATTATGTTCCATTGGTCTATGTGTATATATCTATAGCAGTGCCCCACAATAACCCTTACATGTCACCCCCACATTACCTACCTGCTCTCTATTTACCTCTTTTACTTACTACAAATTATTCACTTCATAATCGAATGGGGCTTCCTTAATAAGCTCCTAGAAGCCCATAAGTAATGCTTACCATATTTACTGAGAAATATTCAAAGAAAACAAGGTAAAATTATTTTTGAACAATAAATATAAAATGTGTGATTTCTGAGAATATGATTACTTAAATCAATATATTCTGATTTAATTTGATGGCCCTTTGCCCAATCACTGATTTGGCCCTTCTCTCTTTTCAGTACCTGAAACATGACAAGTCCTTTTCTTTGAAATTTCTATGTTTTCTCTATGGCTAGGATGCTTGTTTGCTAGATACTTCATGATTGTCTTTACCTCAAGTCCAGGGTTTTCCATTTTTACCTTACATTTTTATTATGTGTGACTCTGTGTTCCAAATAAAATTAATTACAGAAGAACAGAGACAGTGCCAGTTTGATTCAGTTTTTCATTGTGACGTTCCCGGCTCCTAGCACACTGGATGATCCTTAGAATATACTCATTATGCATTTGGTGAGTTAATTAATAAATGAATTAATGTGTTTTTGATGTCTCCTTTTCTTAAACTAACACTCTGGCACTGATTAAAAGCTATACAGAAAGTCCCTGATTTATGATCGTTCAACTTATGATTTTTGTGATGGTTTGAAAGTGATAAACCATAGTTTCAGTTTGGAATTTTGAACTTTTCCTAGGCTAATTATGCAGTACAATACTCTCTTGGGATGCTGGGAAGCTGCAGCTCTCACTCAGCCATGCCATCACAAGGGTAAACTGATACTCTACATTGCACTATACTGTTTTTCCACAAGTTTTTGTCCAACCATAGGCTAATGCAAGTGTTCTGAGCGCATTTAAGTTTGGCCAGACTAAGCTATGATGTTAAGTAGATTAGGTGTATTAAGTGCATTTTTGGCTTAGGATATTTTCAAGTTATGATGGGTTTATCAGAAAATAATCCCAATGTAAGTCAAGGAGCATCTTTAGTTCGCTATAAAGAATAAAAAATTCTGTATTCTAGTTGCTTTTGTAGCAGAATGCTGATTTTTGATAAAGTCGTTTTTATATAAAGGTTTCTTTATCAAAAAACCTCGTCATCTCTTGCCTGCACTATTATAGAGTTCAAATTTAATCATCCTGGACAGCAAAATATAGCCCATTCCTAAGTAATAAAAATACAATTATTTAAACGAATATATTAAAGATTTTAGTATTAATTTTATTTTAGAAAAGATAATCACTCCACATATAGTGCTTGCGTATATGGCTTACATATTTTGAAAATATATTCTATAACAACAAAATTATGTAAGATTTGCTTTATCACATAATACAAACAAAATTAACATGTATACACACACACACACATACACACAGGTTAGAAGACAAATGGTGGAAACAATCAATAATTTGTCAGATAATGCAGTATAGATGTAGCATAGATGAAGAAAAATGAATCCTTGAAAATATTTTACTTTGTTTTTTGTTCTCAAACATGTTCATCTTAATGATCTTCAGAATATTTCCCTTTAAAAGATTAATTGCATCTTTAACATTTAATTTGATTATCTGTTATTATTAATATAGTTAATTTTGAATGCCCACATATGTGATACAATATGGAAAAATATGAATTTAATACTTTACTCAAAGTAATAGGTAGTTTAAATATAGCATTTGTAAGTGTAATGATCTCTAAAAATTGATCACCATATTCTTCACAAAAATATTCATTTTCCTCTTCACTGATTTCTTATGGAAATTAAAATGTTGAAATGTTATTAATTTTTTTGAACAGCCTCTTCACCATCTATGTTTTTGTTATAAAAGTGTTCAAAATGGTAAGGTGAAAGCAATAAAGTATGAAGTGGTTAATAATAATTTAATAGTACTTAATTAATTTTATAATTTTATACTGAACTTGTTTGATTATAAACTATTCCGCCATTAGCCTCTCTTAATCTGCAGTTTCTAAGAATACTTGAAGGTGAAAATGTTACCCTCGAGCAACACCATTAACCACTAGGTGGCAGTATACCCTTTCTTATTTTATAAAAATAGTCACAATTTCTATTCGTTTTTAAAAAATATTTAGTTGTTAAGAATGATAGCACTTTATTTGCAAACGAAAGTTTACTACTATTTTATGTTTGTGTTATTATTTTACTTTTTGATTTTGGGTTTTTCCAATTTTCTGTTTTATTCTTCCTTGTTATGGAGAGTGTAAGAAACACTATAATGATTTTTATTGTTCAGGGTTTTATTGTTCAGATAATATAGAAATAAACTATTTCTAAAATTACAAGCAGAAATTTAGGCAGTGTTTATCATTCTATATTAAAACATTATCTACATTTTGGATTTTTAACTTTTATTTTACAGGAAAAAAATCTCTCCATCCACAAAAAGTTATGAATAGAATTTCTTTACTGTAAATACTATTCTTAATAAGAAGCTATCCTCATTCAATATCTGAAGACTCTCAGGAGGGCAGAAAATCAATTAAAAATAACACATTGTTTCAAAGGTGATATCACTGAGTAATTAATTGCTTCTTTTCCTTTCCTCTTCACCTAAATAGGCTGTTATAACCCTTGTAAAGAAGGGCAGATTAATTGTATGTTGTTTTATTTTTATTTTTTAAATTTCAGAATATTATGGGGGTACAAACACTTTGGTTACATATATTGCCTTTGCACCGCCCAAGTCAGAGCCACAGGTGCGCCCATCTCCCAGACAGTGTGCCCTGCACCCATTAGGTGTGAATCTACCCATCCCTTCCACCCCGCTCCCACCTGCCCGACACCCAGCGAATATTATTTCCATGTGTGCACATAAGTATTGATCAGTTAATACCAATTTGATGGTGAGTACAAGTGGTGCTTGTTTTTCCATTCTTGTGATACTTTGCTTCGAAGAATAGGCTCTAGCGCCATCCAGGATAATACCAGAGGAATTAATTCACCATTGTTTTTTATGGCTGAGTAGACTCCATGGTATACATATACCACATTTTATTAATCCACTCATGGATTGATGGGCACTTGGGTTGTTTCTACATCTTTGCAATTGTGAATTGTGCTGCTATAAACATTAGAGTGCAGATATCTTTATTATAGAATGTCTTTTTTTCCTTTGGGTAAATACCAAGTAGTAGGATTGCTGGATGAAATGGTAGTTCTACTTTTAGTTCTTTGAGGTATCCCCATATTACTTTCCATAGAGGTTGTACTAATTTGCAGTCCCACCAGCAGTGTATGAGTGTTCCTATATCTCCGTATCCATGACAACATTTGTTGTTTTGGGACTTTTTGATATGAGCCAATCTCACTGGAGTTAAGTGATATCTCATTGCGGTTTTGGTTTGCATTTCCCTGATGATTAGAGATGTTGAGAAATTTTTCATATGTTTGTTGGCCATTATTCTGTCTTCTTTTGAAAAGTTTCTGTTCATGTCCTTTGCCCACTTTTTAATGGGGTTGTTTGATTTTTTCTTGTTGATTTTCCTAAGTTCTGTATAGATTTTTGTTATCATCCCTTTATCAGATGTGTAGCATGTAAATATTTTCTCCCATTCTATAGGTTGTCTGTTCACTCTAATGATAGTTTCCTTTGCTGTGGAGAAGCTTTTTAATTTGATCATTTCCCATTTATTTAGTTTTGTTGCTGCTGTAATTGCTTTGGGGGTCTTCTTCATAAATTTATGGAAGTAGCAACACAAATATTATATAGACACCTGCTTGAAAGTGTTATCTCTTTTAAAATTACTAGATTTATCTATCAAATATGATTACTTCATTACAGAATATTGCAAAGAAATAGAGAATTGAACCTTCTCGTATGCTGTTACTAGAGGTTGAAGTTGGCCTAACATGTCTGAAGGGCTATTTTAAAATGCCTTGTAAAAAAGATAATCATTGACATGGAAACCATAATTCTAGAAATGTATCCCATGTATTTATGAAAAGGTGCAACAATTTGTTCATGACAATATTATTCATAAAAGTGAAGAGTTTGGTATTGTGTACACACAAAATAATATACTATTTTAAAAATTATTGACAAGTCAAATAATGGGAAACTAACAATTAAACATGTCTCTATATTAATTCACATGGAAATTTATAAAATATTGATTCACACAGAAAAATCACAAATTATATATTATTTAGTCCAAAGGCAGGTAAGTATATTATCAGAATATGAGCTCACATATATAAGAAAAATCCATTACTTGTATCTTATTCTATAGAGATTTCTATATTTATGTTTGTATATATGTATATAATAACCCATTTTAATTATATTTTCATCTTAAGAATAAAAACATTTTACTAAAGGAAGATAATCCATATTTCTGCAGCACTGGAGTAGAGACTAGATCTATATTTATAATTCTTTTTTAGTTTGCTTACACTAAGCATACAAACTTGTATGAGATATAAATAATATTTTCAAACTGTACTTTAAAGAAGTACTCAGATATATAACATTCACTATGAAATTAGGGAAAATGAGAAATATATTTCATATGTTTCTTCTTCCTTAATATAAAATAAATTTAACTATAAAAGTAATAAAAATATTAAGTACTAGTAGTAGAACAGTTCACAAAATCTTTTCATGCAAATTTAATCTTATGAACTTGTGAAGCATAACATATGATAATTGTCATAACTTACCTGGACACTGAGGACTTCAGGGGCTAGTGAGTAGGAATTGGCTACCCTGGGGAATACATAAAGGAATTTGCCTCAAATTATTTAATATGATAAAGTATTTATTTAACAAGAATCTTATTTGAACAAATATATCAATGCTGAAAATTTTTCTATAGTAAACCAAATGTAGACACACATTAATTTAATTATATATAAAGAACAATGTATTCTTGATATTCTTTCAGTAAGGTTGATGTTAATTTGTATATTAAATTATTCAGAAAATATTAGACTTTTAATCATTATAGTATGTAGCAAATCAGAAATCTAAAATGTATCAAATTAATATGAATCCATTACATCATCATTTTTAGAAACAGTTGTTTAGATGTGTATTACTGTATTATAATTGTCTTCTTTGTAATCATACCACTAAGGAGTTCTTATTGGGCTCCTCTTGGCTGTACAGCTAAATTCTAATTTTATTCATTTATTATATTTACCGTACAAGGTTCTCTAATTATACAATTTTCAGTAGCCTCCCTAGAAGTCATGGGAAGAAGATCATAGTTCAGAGACTTGCACAAAGTACCTTGAATTTTTGTAGAGACAGGAGGAGAAGAAAGCAGAAGGGAATAGAGAAAATAATAATTCCCATTAATACTTATATTAGAATGTATTTTACTTCTTATTAAATCTGATTTTGTATTAGTTAACATACATATTATATATATTCACATATTTCCCTAATAATGCAAATCATATTTAATAAGCTATTACCTATATAATAAAAATATGCCCATGTTTATATATTGAATCAATAGATTAATTAGAGAAGAACCAACACTTTAACAATAACAAGTCTTCTGATTTATGAGCATGCTATATCTCTCCACTTATTTGTGTGTTTTTAATTTATATCATTAGTACTTTTTAAAATATTTATATTTTGTTGGAATGCCTTGTTAAATTTTCTTTAAATATTTCATGTTTTGGGTTGCTATTAAACGATATGCACTCTCAAATTTTTGCATTTTTAATCTTTTGCTGCTAAAAAATAGAAACATAATAGATTTGGGTCATTGGCCTTGTACTTTACTAAGTACTAAACTCACTTAGTTCTAGTAGTGTTTTTGCAGCTTTATTGGATTTTTATGTAAATGATCCTGCTATCTGTGTATGAACACAGTTTTATTTGGTATTTTTTCGATCTATATGTGTTTTACTTCTTTTTCTTGATTCATTGTGCTAGCTGGGACTTTCAATACAATGTTGAATAAAATGGACATGCTATTGTCTCCCCAATCTTAAGGAAAAGTGATCAGTCACTCATGATTAATTTTAAGCTGTGTTAATATAGGATCTGCTGGCAACATATTTGCTCAGGTTAATTTGTTTGAAAACTTTTTACTGCTTATAATTTTGAAAGATATTTTGTCTGGGTACAGAGTTATAGATTGACTGTGGTAGTTTTTGGCTATTGTAAAAGTATCACATTCTCTTTTAACCTGCATCATTTCAGACAAGTAGCATGTTTTTATTCTTATATTTGCTTCTCTGTACATAATATATCTTTTATCTCTGGCTGTTTTAAAAATTTTCTCTCCCTTTTTTTTTTTTTTTTGGTAGACAGGATCTTGCTCTGTCATCCAGGCTGGAGTGCAGTGGTGTGGTCATGGCTCACTGCAGCTTGAACTCCTGTGTCAAACGATCCTCCTGTCTAAGCCCCCTTAGTAGCTAAGACTACAGGTGTGCACCTCCAAACCTGACTCATTTTTAAAATTTCTTTTGTAGAGGCAAGGGTCTAGCTATGTTGCCCTGGCCGGTCTCAAACTCCTGGTCTCAAGTGATCCTCCCACCTCAGCCTCCCAAAGTTCTAGGATTACAGGCATCAGCTACTGTGCCCAACCTAAAATGTTTCTTTTATTACTAACTGGCTTTCAGCAATTTGATACTGTGTGCTTTGGTGTAGTGTTTTATATGTTTATCTTGCTTTGAGTTATTGAGATTCTTGGGTCCATGTGTTTAGCACTTTCATCAAATTTGGAATTTTTTTAGTAATTTCTGCTTCACTATTTATTGTACCTTCCCTTTGAGGTACTCATAATATATATGATTGAGTGCTTGATATTTTCCTTGACATCATGTACAGATCTGCTAGTCTTTCTCTCTCTCTCTCTCTTTCCTCTGTCGGTCTTCATTTTGGATATTTTCTCCTTTTATATCTTCTATTTAATAAATCTTTCATTCAAAAGTGTCTAAACTGTTCTTAAAATTTAAGTGTTTTTGTTTCTAGACATTCCATTTGGCTCTTTTTATATCCTTAATTTATTTCCTTATTATATATATGTTTTATTAAACAGAGTAAGCATATATGAATGAGTATATATGCCATACATATAATAGCTAATTTAACATACTTTGCTGATTTCTTTATTATTTCTGTTTCTGTTTTTAGTGATTTTTCTCCTGGTTATATGTTATATTTTTCTGCTTGTTTGTTTTTTGGGGGTATCAGATATTGTGAATTGTACAGTGTTGAGTGTTCAT
The DNA here is from genome assembly GCA_023783475.1 of Daubentonia madagascariensis. NCBI lineage: Eukaryota > Metazoa > Chordata > Mammalia > Primates > Daubentoniidae > Daubentonia > Daubentonia madagascariensis. The sequence goes on along the minus strand of JAKFHU010001684.1, from coordinate 24,883,053 downwards.
TAGATTTTGTTGTATTCTTTTAAAGAGTGTTAAAATTTGTTCTGAAAGTTTAATTACTTGGAGGTCAGTTTGAATCCTTAAATGCATATTGATAAGTGTTCTTAGGACAGGTTTAGAGTAGGTTTCACTTTAGGGCTAATTAACCACACTTCTTAAGTATGGCCAGTTAGGGATCTCTGATGAATGTCTTGTGTATTTAAAACAGTTTTTCAATACTGACTATCTTTGTATGTGAACTCTTGGATTTTTTAACTTGCAACTCCTTGGAAATTGTTCTTTCCCTGGAAAATGCTCTGTCGAGGTCTCATAGTGTTTCACCCTATGCATGCTGTAATACATAGTCAACTGAGAATCCCAAGGGAACTCTTACTTATATTTCTGGAATTCTTTCTCTTAGAATCACCTCATCTAAGGAACTCTATTTCAAAAATTATTGCTGCCTTAGCCTTTTCAACTCTGATGTCCATTTCATCATGCACCAATTCAGCGAGGATGCTGGGCCCTACCTGGCTTTCTTCCTTTCTTCCTTTCATACATTACCTACAGCCTGAAAGCCTGGATGATGGCAGGGGTCACCTGATTTGTTCCCCTTCTCTACGGAGCACAGTTCTCTGCTGCCTGTTGTACAATGTCAAAAAAAAAAAGGATACTCTCTATATTTTGTTTATTTTCTAGTTGCTCATTTTTGTTGGGTAATATAGGATCATGTTACTCTCTCATGCATAAAAGTAGTGTCAGGAAGCAATGCTACATGAATGTTTTAATGCTTTCTCACAGTCTGGACTTGATGAGTAAAAGTCACTGGCAACCAACCAGTGTTAAAGTATTAGTAAGTAACTTGGAAGTTAGAGATTGTGTATTTCTTAGTAGAGGTTTACAGTTTTATCTTCCCTGGAGCCACATGTTTACATATCAAATAGTAATGAATTTAGAGATTTCCCCCTCAGATCCACAGAAAGGACTTGTTTATCTTAAAAAGATGAGGTATTTTTCCTTTTCCTAAGGGGAAAGAGGAAGTTGTAAAAGCTGCCCTGTATGATCTGTGAGATTTGCAATTTCAGTGTTTCTCTCTTGTGATGCAAACCCCCATATTGCATATGCACAGTCATATCTGAATCTGACTGTGTCCTTCCTTGGGGAAATTGGGACATGAGAGATTGTCACTAAGATTTTATGCAAGTGAATAATCTGCTTTTGATCCAGAAATCTCATGTTTACTGTCAAGATACTTATTTTAATAAATGAAATATTAAAAACATATTAAGCAAATATCACAATAATGTTTTATTATATGATGCCATCATCCTCAAACTGTAGTTTTGATCAAGGTAATATAGATAGGCATCTTTAAAGGAAAAATTGCAGTTAAAGGTCAGATATTATACCAAAGATTTTATATGATATTTCCAGGGGGTAGTTACTACAGTTAAAGTTCATGAGTTTATCTTAATGTTATAGCAATTACTAATAGATTTACTTCCTTACTATGTGTTTTAAAATAAAATTTTTAAATCTTTATTTATTATCAAATAAATTCTGTGATCATGGACTCTATATAAATATAAGATATTTATTAGAAAATGTAATAATTAGAATTTAAAAATTTATATTTTCAAATAAACTTTATTATTGCTCGAATTACTTTTTGTGATATATGTGAAAGAATGTTTAATTTAAAAAAATCATTATTTTCAAAATAGGCATTGTTGTCCCAGGAAAGGTACTTTTGAATATAAGAAGTAGCTATAATTTATACGTATCTCATGGTTTTAGAATGGTGACACTTTTAAGAAATAATTTCCAAGACAAGTGCTCTAGAGATGATATTGGATAGTAGCAGGGCTGTAATTAATGAAGTTGCTAAAAGCTGTTTCATTTGAGGCAAATGCCCAATGTTGATTTTTCATCCAGATAATCATGTATCTTTAAATGGCCCTGGTTAATTAGAAGTCTTTATATATATATATATATATATATATATATATATATATATATATAAATTAACTTTATATATATAATTTAATTTTATATATACACAATTTATATATATAAGAATTTAAGATGAAATACCCCCCAATGTAATCATTTTTTATAAAAGAATAACAAGGTATAAGTACTATTTAAAACCTAGTAATTTGGAAGGTAAGATCATTTGTATATTTCTGCCTTATTAAGATGTTTATATTCTGAAAGTTAGTTTAAACTCAAATACTTCATTAAGTCAATACCAATTTAAAACCATAGCTCCATCAATCTTGTATCACAATCAAATGCTAAATTGTGGGAGTGGGGGTGAGGGGAGGGAACACCCTGAAATAAGACCATCCTGCTTCCCTGCCTCCCACAGGAGTTTTGCACATAGTACCTAGCCAATAAAAAATTATAATTTATTTGTTTATTGAATGAGATGAAATCCTGAGATTTTCTATTTGTCTAACAGAACATTCCATGCTTTCTTATTTGTGTTCTAAAGGCCCATTCTGATGACTACCCTGAAATTGGCACTCTTTCAATAACGATGAATAGCTAGGCTGGTCCTGGCCAGGCATCACGATCACCGAGGTGAAACAATCAAATGTGTCTTCAAGGACATCACTGACTTTCTGGAATGAATTTCACTTGGAGCCTCACCAATTCTCTTTCCTGAGCATCCTCACTTTTCATTACCTAACAGTCTGCCTTCCATCACTGACGGTTTTCTTATAGCCTTCATTCACTTAAAGCTTCCTCAAGTTCTTAAGCATTTGTTTTTCAAAGGCATCTGATCACATCCTCAGGACTTCATTCTTCTTCCTTCGCATTTTGCCTAATTGCTATAAGTGCTGAAGTTGTTAGGAATTCATGGTCAAATGTACAGAAAATAAGATAAGTGAGTATGGCTTATGTCATTTGTCTATCCTGAGAAGTTGTTCTTATTATATAAATTTGTTAGAAATTATACCCTACCACAACTTTTTATAATAAGGCTAAAATTATCATAGAATTTAACAATGAAGTAAGAGTTACACTTAAATATTTATTTAATAAGATTTTGTTTGTTTTATATGACTTTGGCCAACCAGTAATTAATTTTTAATAGCCTCAAGCTTTCTATTTGCAAAGTAGAAGTGATTATAATAAATTTCTATGTAAGAATAGGTTATTCCATGGTCATAATTTATGTATTTTTCATGACAGCTCTGACACTTTAAATGAAAATGCTTCATTTTTTCTCTTTTTCCTCTTCTTTCAAAATAACTCTAATAACTCAGCAAAAAGTCACATGACTCTAGTTGTTAAGTCAGTACTGAAACAACCTGATTTACTGTTTCGTGATCAATTTTAGTTTTATTCTGCTAAATTCCCCCCATATTTCAAATTTCCTGTGCAAAACTGACAAAGGAATTGTTTTGAATGTTTAAATCTATATCTTATTAGTTCTGCTTCCTATAACTTCCAAAGGTAGTGATGTAACCTGTATTTTATGAATAATCTTGTGATCTACAAAATACCATAGCCATATAATACATTTTGCTTGTAATCAGAAACATATAAGGTAAATATTTGCACCATACAAATGCTTGTAAAAAAGCAAAGAAAAAGTGTATATACTGCTCATTTTACAAAAGCTCAAAGAAAGCATAGCCATTGTAAACAAAGGAAGTAGATAACAGATCGCTACAGAAATTTAAACAGGGCAAAGTACAGAGATTGAGACAGATCTGCGTATGTGGGTTAAACACTCCCAGGCTCTCTTTTACTTTGTAACAGATACTAGAATCTGGAATTTAGAACCATAGCTCAAAGATTTGCAAAGTTTTCTTTGCCTCCAATATGCTCAAGAAGGTTATTTTATTTATATATAAATACATATATAACCCAAACATGAAGTTAAGTTTAGAAGTAGAGTAGCCAAAAGCAAATTTGTCCTATATCATTCTACATTACTGAGGGACTAGAGGCATTGATGATATCAGAACTTTTAAAATATTTTACTTTGTTTTGCTACTGCAAAGCTTACTTTAGTCTTTTACTATAGCAACGTGTGTTGAAGATGTGAAGGGATCTTTGGTAGTATTTAGAAATAAGTTTAACAGTATGATGAACATATTATTGTGTAGCTTGAAAATTTTTACATCTACTTTTTCCTGGCACAAAGCATTGCTTGCATATAAAATTGAATTAAGCTACTTCCTTATATTGGTAGGATATAGAAAGATTTGACAAATGATTGCTTTCTCACAGCAAAGGGGAAAGTCCAGGTAAACATCCTCCTAGGAAAAAAAGAGACTCATGGTTGCTTTCAGCCCTAAGGCCATGATAAAGGTGGAACAAACTGCCAGAACAGTTGAACTTTAACCTCCAGGTGTGAATGAGTGGTAAACAGTATAATTCCAAAGTTCCTCCGTCATGGCATCATTCCGATCCCATGAAGCATTTACTAAATGCATATCAACAGAACACTGAAGGTTCTGGGCGGGTAAAGAGAAAACAGGATTCTCCCTTAGATACATAAAACCTTCACCAATGACATTGTTGATGCAAGGCAAATAAGCTTAGAAATATCACCACTTGTGCATAGTCTTTTTTTTTCCCCCCCACTGTATTATGATAACCCATTAATAATGGGCACGGGGTAGTAGAGTGGAGATATATTTTGGAGGTATGGAAAGTGGAAGGTGAAGATAGAAAATAAGATGAATACCACAGTAAAAACAATATCTTACTGGTTTTCTGTAAAGTTTCTATAAAACATCTACAGATAACAAGTCTGGCATCCGGATTGTAAAACATACAGGCATCTCTAAATTCAATTGTTGTTAACATATCAAGATGTTACCCCTACTAAAGAGAATACTTTAACCTGCCATTAAAATATTTGAAACCAGTGGTAAAATTAACTTCAATAAAGCTACAATGTAGCCCAGATCTAGTTCAAATATCAAGGAAATTAACACCATCCCCACTACCACCACCCCTCCCCACAATAAACAAAAACTAACAACAGAAGTAAATGTGTAGATTTTTCTGGGGGTAAATTTTCTACTAAAGTCTAAACTGTTTTTCACATATATGATATACAATCAGAAAATTACAAAACTCATAAAGAAGTAGGGAAATATGTTCAAAATTTAAGACATAAACAGTTACAAGACACTGACCCATAGTAAATGGAATACTTAAGAAATGCACAATAATATCAAAAAGTATAATATATGCAAAATTCAAGCCCCATAAGAAGTGAAGACAGAGAATGGAACAGAATAATTATTTGAAGAAATAAGCCTCTCTTCCTGACTTACAGATGGCCACCTTTTTGCTCTATCCTCAAACAGAATATTTTTGTGCGTGTATTGAGAGAGAGAGAGAGAGAGAGCATGTGTGCACACGTATAAGTGAACATGAGTGCTCTGTTGTCTTTTCCTTTTCTTACAAGAAAATTGGTCTTACTTTTATGATCTTATTTAATCTTAATTACCTCCTTAAAGGCCCTGTCTCTAAATATAGTCACACTGGGGTCACACTGGGGGTTAGGACCTCAACATAAAGTTGAGGTAGGCGGGCACAATTAAGGTCATAACACAAAGTAGAATTCAAGATTAGGAGCATTCCCAGGGTGATTTGGTAAAACATAGAAGATCCTTAAAAAAAAACTTTTTAAGTGTGTTTACATCTAATAAAAATATCTTATTTAAATATAAAAGTAAAAATTTTACTACAGAGCAAAATTATTGACAAAACTAAAAGGAAAAATGCAGATAAATTCACAATTATAGTTTGATATATTAACATCACACTTGCAATAATTAATAGTGAATGCAGGAAGAAAAATATTAGGGGGAATTGAGAATATCTGCAGAATATCATGACTTAGCTTGACCTAATGAATTTCTTTTTAAGTAGATGTACAATATTCACCAATATTGCCAATACAGACCATATTTGGAGCCCCAAAATGCCTCAGGAAATTTAAAATCATGTGTAGTTTATTCTCCTACTGTAACAGTATTAAAATAGAAACAAATTACAGTAAGTTGTTTTTAAATCCCCAAAATGTAAAAATTAAGCAACCCATTAATAATTCACAGAATATAGAAGAATACAAAACAGAAACTGGAAAATATTATCATGTGATTCAAAATACAAAAAAATATCAAATTTGAAGAAGCAGCTAAAGTAATGCTTAGATGAAAATTTAGATCTTCACATGACTATAATAGAAAATAATTTATACCAATGATCTAAGCCATCAAATTAAGAAAATAAGGAGAAGAAAAGCTATTAATGAATATAACATAAGAAGATAGAAAATAGTAAAAATAAGATTAGAAGTCAATAAAATAAGAAATCAATAAAATTTTAAAAATCAACAAAAATTAGAAGTTGGTTTTTGAAAAGATTAACAAAACTAACGACACTTTATCATAGTAGTATAAAAAACATACAGTTACTAAATACCAATATTCATATTAAAAAGGCACAGGTATGATAATAAGAGAATATTATAAACAAGTTGATGTCAGTAATTTTATCAAAACAGATGCTATTAAGAAAACCAATACTTAACTTATCCTAACACAGGACAAATTAGAAAATTTCAGTATTTCTCTAAATATTCATTTAAAAAATGAATTTATAATTCAATACAACTTTCCCTTAAATAAATTTTGAATTCTAGTTTGCCTTACTGCTAAATTCTATCAAACATTGTAAGAAGAAATAATAAAATAATATACTATCTTAGGAAATCAATAATGAGAGAATAATTTTCAATTCCTTTTATAAACCCAGAAAAACCCTGATAGTAGAACCTGACAAAGATATTACCAAACAAAACTGAACACTCTCCCACTTGAATGTAAATGCAAAAATCTTCAAATAAATAGTAAGACATTAAATATAAAATGTATAGAAATGATAATATTTCATGATCATGTATACTTTATTTAAGGAATTTGGTGTTGGTTTTGAATTAGAAAACCAAACAATGTGTAATTATTCACCACATTAAAAGCATAAAGGGGAAAAGTCATGTGATTATTTCAATAGAAGCAAAAAAATGATAAAAACTGATATAGCCATTTATGATTTAAAAAAATTCAGAAAACTAGGAGTAAAATTTGTTTCAGTTTACTAGGACTGCCTTAACAAAGTTAAGTTATGCCTTAACCATAAACTAGGAGGCTTAGAATATCAGAAATTTGTTGTCTCACAATTCTGGATGACCAAAGTCAGAAATCAAGGTGTCAGCAGGGCCTACCTTTCCCTAAAGATAACTAGAGAAGGATCTGTTTCAGGCCTTTCTCTTCAATTCTGGTGGCTTTTTGGTGTATGGCACTCTAGTTTTCACATGGTATTTTCCCTGTGTGCATGTCTGTGTCTGAATTTCCCTTTCTATAAGGACACCATTATTTGAATTGGGGCCCACACAACTGCAGGATGACCTCATCTTATCTTAACTAATTCCATCTGCAATGACCCTATTTTCAAATAAGGTCACATTCTGAGGTACTGGGGGTTAAGATTTATGCATTTTTGGAAGGTACAATTTAACACATTGACTGCCACACTAGAAAAAAATTTTTTTTCCTTAGGCCATGGTGTTTTATTATGAAAATAGAATAAAAATTTCCAAAACAAAATGATCCTTTCTAATTTAATGAAAAATTGGTTGTTTTTTTATTGTTTTCTGTGCATGAAGTTATATGCAATAATATTGTCAAAATTAATTGTAACTATAAGAACACCAACAAGTAAGATTTTCACAAACCAACTGCAGTTACATATGCTTTGCAAGGCCCTGGGCTCAAAACTAGCATGTGTTAAATACAACTTACATGGCAGTTAATGTGTTAATCCATAACAAAAGTGAACCCCAGATTCTATCAAAAAGAGCCCATGGAAAATGCCGATTATATCGTAGTTAATGTTGAAATTCTAAACACCATCTTCCTATGAAAAGTATCAGGGTTTCTATTGAACATTGCCCTGTAAATCCTCACCAGGAGAGTAAGGCAAGAAGAAAAACTATATTATGGACATTGGAAAAGAAGAAATTAAAATATCTTCATGTATGCACAATAAATACTCAAAAACAAGTAAAATTGAATAGCAATGTCACAGATAAAAAATTCAGTAGGATTTTTTTATGATAGCAATGAACAATAAGAAATTGCTTTTTTAAAAAAAAACATTTACTATAGCATCATATATACGAAATACCTGTTATGATCTGAATGTATCCACCTAAAATTCATATGTTGAAACTTAATCACCAGTGTGATATTGTTAAGAGGAGGAGCCTTTAGAAGGTAATTAAGTAATAAAGGCAGAAGCCTTACATATGGGATTAATGCCCTTATAAAAGGGCTGAATGGAACAAGGTAGGCCGTTTTGTCCTTCTGCCCTTTTGTCATGTGAAAACACAACAAGGTGCCATCGTGGAAGCTGAGACTGGGCCCTCACCAGACTCTGAACCTGCTGGTGCCTTGATTTTGTACTTCTTGGCATCTATAACTGTGAGCAAGAAATGTATCTTGTTTATAAATTACCCTGTCTAAGATATTTTGTTATAGCAGCAGGAATGGACTAAGACAATACCAAAGAATACATCTAGTAAATGATTTACTTGAAAAACACAAAACATTGCTGTGATAAATTAATGCAAACCTAAATAAATATGGAATTTTACCATGTTTATGCATTAGAGAACATAATCCAATTGATGTACCCATTTTTCCCCAAACTGGTCTATTTATCCATCATAATTCCAATTAAAATATAACAAATACCTTTCACTTCCTGCCAATATGGAGTAAGAGACCAGATTTACTTTCCTGCATGAAACAACCAAAACTAAAACAATCAAACAAACAAAATTCAATTAAAATACTTAAATCAATAGTTTAAAAGATACTGGACATAGGCAATGAATGACAATGCTCACTGATACAAACAATATGAGCTCTACAATTGTTCCCATTTAAATACCTTGGCAGAGCAGCACTTGGTGATGGTGGTGATGATGGGGGCAGGAGAGTTGGGCAGGGCCAAAGTAGAGGCTAACAGAATCCCTGAGTTGAAGAGGTACAGCTGAATGTCTGGGAGAGCAAGGGAGTTAAACTTCACAAGGTGTGGTAGCAGAGAGGAGAGAGATACACATAGAGAATCCCAGAGTAATTCAGAATTTCCCCCTCAAGTATTGACAGAGTATTGATCAATGTGTCCATATGAAGAAAATACCTGAGGCTTAAACCACCATTCATTTTAAGGCTGTATGCATTTTAATGCAGCCTCATTTTATTCAAAATAAGCTCATTCTCTGGTAGTTGATTATTCCTCAAATAAGTAAATTGAGAGTTAGAAAGATTAAATGGCTACTGTTAACATCACAAGCTTGTTCTCCAATGGGAACACAAAATAAACTACATTTGATGCATTAAGATCAAATATATTACCATGTAAAATCCCCCAATATATGGTTCAAATATAGATGCCCTAAGTCACACTAAGAAGAATGGCCTCCCACTAACGTATGTGTTGTTTTATGTATCAAGAGTTCAGGGTTTATTTTTATTTTTGTATCATCTTGCAAAATGTCATAGATAATTTAATATCTTGGTCATGATGCATAATACATTTATCTACAAAGGGGAAAAAACAGGGAAATGTGAATGGGATGTTTGGATCAATACTTCATTATTACCTTCGACCACATTGAAGAGGTTCAGTCAACTACATTAAAACTGTGGTTTGCTAACATCCTCCTTGAGTGATCTTTATTATTATTCATGCTCTAGTGTACCACAAAGGAATAACTCTAGAGTCAGACAAAAATTAAGAGTGGTCGGAGAAAATTTGGAGCAGTCAGACAAAAATTGAGTAAGGGACAATTACTCTATCTTGTTTTTCCCCACAAAACTTGTGAAATAGTGGCTATACACTAACATCATCTGAATAATAGTTACATGGTGAGTGAGATTATTGGACAAGATTTATTCTGGTTATAGGTAATTATAGGTAATTATAAGGGGAAGGATTTTATTATAAGAAATTTTTTTTCATAATCTTCATACAAGTTGACATCTTACAAAATCAGAAGATTTTGTTTAGTTATTAAAATGCATAACTATTGTTTTTAATTAAGTCTTTTCGTATGTTTTTTATATTTTACACACTTTTTTGATTCTTCCCTATTTCAGAAATATTTACAGTGTATTAGCCAAAGTTAAGTTATTAAATAAGCCTATACTTACCTAATTAAGTGAATTTCTTACCAAATTTTATGCATCATGGATCTCCACCATTTTCAAATTGCCATCAGTTTCTGTAACTACAATACTCTTTTCCAAACCTATACATTTGCTTATGGAGTGATCTCTGCAGAAAAACCTCTCTTTTCCTATTATTTTCCTGGAAAAATCCTGCTCATCCTACAGAACCAGTTTAAATAGAATTTTTATTATTGTAACTTTGAGAATATTACGACCTTCTCATTATCTTCTTTAAATTCTGTTAGAAGTGTCCATAAATTCAAGACTAACTAACTGTGATGTAAATTAGGCAAGTAATTTGTTTGTAGGTAGAGGTTTTGGGTTAGGAATAAAACATGCATACATGAACATTTTTAGGTAAATGTTTTTATAGGTAACATATAATGTGGCATTTTACATACCTTATATGCAACAATAAGGTTTGGAATAATTATTTGAAAGATAATAGAAGAAAAGAGCTATATTTTTGTCTCAATACCTCAACCACAAAACTAAAGGAATTGCAAGTTCAAATCATTTTAGCCTTCTTCTTTGTGCTTATTAAAATATCTCTCATGTATTTATGAAGTTGGCTTGCAAGGCTCATAGACCTTTCTTTGTGGGGAATCTCTAAATTCTAAAAGGTTAATAAGTGTGGTAATGACTGTATCAGAAAACAAAGGAGATGCAAAATATTATTTCACTTTTTCAGGGAGAGCTAAAAATGCATATTTGTGTGTGTGCTTGTGTGTAATAAATTATATAGATTAATTTTTTAAAACCACATAATTTTTTTTAATCCTAAAGTGTGGTACTAAGGAAAATAATTGAAGTTACTAGATGTCAGGAAACATAAAGGGAAGACAGAAAGTGGGGGGCTGAGAAGATGACAGAATGAAGATGTTCAGAAGACATGGATGCTGTTGTTATCTTAATTAAATAATTATACTTAATAAATTAATCACCTTCATGAGAGTTCTTACCTACATCTCAATTGCATGCAATAAAAACTCCATACTGTAACATGAGCATAAAGTGAGAAATAATGACATTTTTGGTTCAGATAAATTTTTAAACTATCATAGCCTTGTTTCTATCCCTCCCTCATAACATAGGTATGCAAATCCAAGTACTCCTCTATAGAGGAAGAAAAATAAAATAGTATATGTGTATATGTTACATGATATACATTATTTGGGAAATGTAATTAAAAACAAAATACCTCCCAACCCAGAAAGGTAAGGAGAAAAAAATTACTATTAATTTATTAACATTTTAATTATTTTAATATTTATTTATTACTTTATTCATTATTATTAATAAATATATTTTAATTATCAATATAAATTATTAAAAACAATATTATTATTGAATAAGCATTAAGCTAGATTATAATATGCACCGAACAAAATTTGTTAAGAGTCTGCAAAGACAGAAAGGTATCTCACCCTTTTATATAGCCAAGCAGATACAACGCATTTCACACATGTTATAACAGAAGCAATAACTAGTCCTCAAGTAATTTTGGAAGTGACAGCATCATTTGTCACAAGTATCCTAAATTCACATGACAATTGGGTTGATCTATCTGTGTTAGCCAATGATTTTATTCAAAGGAAAAATAAACTTATATTTTTAATGTTAAGAAGTATTTTTACACCATGCAGTGAGGTGCCTGCCTAAGTTGGGCTCCTACCCTTCCACAGAAACTGGAAGACTATTTAAGAAAATATAGAAAAAAGTTAAAATATTGATTCAATATTGTGTGTTTCTCCTTTGGTTTTATTTGAAAACATTTCTTTAACAACTGTGGTTAGGACTAAACATTAAGCATTTGCTAAACTCATGACCTATACATTCTTATATTTTTATATTAATTTGCAAACATTATTCAATTAATACATAATAGAAAGCAGATTAAAAGGCAGCAAATGTGTTTAATACAAATATATTAATTGCTTTATTAGCCGCAAACTGACACAATAGGAAAAAAAGTATTGAGTGACTTTATAATCACAAAAACATGTGTGAAGAAAAGGGAAAAAAAATATACCAGTACACAGATTTCTTTCTTTCTAAATTTCTGAATGCTATAGTAAACAATATGTTCTGTTCTGTTACAAAATTAAGTGTCTTTTTACTATTTCACTTTGGCACACCTCTGCTCATTTTAAATTAAAATGTACCATTGCTTATCATGGGAAAATAATTTAAAACCCTTATAACATTACACTAACGTTAATGCTGTCGATACGTAGCTTCCTCACGCCTGAATTTCTACCCTGGTTTTAAAAGCTTCCCTTTAGAACCCATAAGCACCATTGTTGAACCACGTCCCACCCTGGGGATTCCTTCCCAATTCATTTCTCTTTTTCTCCTCTCCTATTCATATTTGTCCCAATGTTCTATTTGTTATAGTCTTCCAACACACTTTCATTTTTGCAGCATTTTGAGTCATTTGAAATGGAAATACACCTAAGTTCTAACCTATCATTAGTCCTAAGCCCTCTTCTTTGCACCACTGTCATATTTTCAACTATTGCTGGGGTTGCCTTTAAATGGTATGAAATGGCATAACAAACTGGGATCATTGATTTCTCAGCAAAGTTCTCTTAATTTTATTCTGTAATTTAGTGACTGTCATTTTCCAATCACCATAGCTGAAAACATCAATTGTATTCAATCCTGTTCCTCTCCGTGGTTGCTAGTGCCAGTCACCAAATATCTTTTAAATTCATTTTTAAAAATTGTTTAATATATAATTATCCCTTTATATCACATACCACTATCACCTGATGTTACATCCTTCACATCTCAAAATTGTAGCAATTTATAAACTCCATTTTTCAAATTGTATTCTAACTCCTGCTTCTACCTTTCCTACCACCAGCTTAACTCTCTTTCAACATTGCTATTAATGCACTATTGAAAATTCAAAATCCTTTCTAAGGAATAAAACAGCATCTCTGTAGTGCCACATCTTAGAGATTCTGCAATATAGCTTCCACCTTACTCTTCAACCCCATCTCTCCTAAATATTCTATGTACATTTTTTGACAAGTATGAAATAAATGTTTTTTAATAAGGAATACATTTCTCTCTTGCTATTTTCAACAACTCAATATAATTTATATTGCAATATTTCAACATTCAATTTATACTCCATTAGAGAGTTGAAACAACCTGAGTTAGTTGGAGATTTCCCAATCCTAGCCCCTTTCCCTGAGCTTAGTTTCAGAAGGAAATATATTTCCAAGGCAAGTGTACAGGAGTGGGGATGGATATAGTATTTGATGGCATCTGTTATAGAGACATTTCTGCGGTCCTGCCTGATTCTCAGTTTTTAGCTTGTCTAGATTACTGCTAAAATCTCCCTGGTTCGCATGCACATGACCTATTCTGTCCTACTGTCATTCTCTGTCCCACACTTTCATGCAAGATTGAATCACAGATTGAGTGACATGCCGGGATGTGAGGATCTCTGAGGTCGCTTTAAAGATCAGTGTGCTAAGACTCACCATGTGATCTTCCCCAACCTGGCTTCCTCCCATACACATTCAGGACTCTACTTGTCCTCTCAAGCACATAAAACTCATTGGGATATTGTTCTTATCCTGGAGGCAAGGTCAAGAAAATTGCAAGTTTCCTCCATTTTACACTCGGTGGTATCTAGAATTTTATGACTTGCTTTTCTTTATTGCCTTCTACCCCCGAGTAGAAAATCTTTTTCTTTTTTCTTAGTGGATGAGGGAGAATGCCAAACTTAAGCAAACCCACTACTAGCAAGCATTTTGTTTAAGCTTCTTTATTTCCCTAAACACGATTTGTTTGTGGATGGTATTCACAATCCATCCCAAATATCTACTAAGAGATTTTTTTTAATCTCTGCTTTCTTCACATATGAATACTCCTTTGTGACCATGAGCATACAATAGGCTTCTTCCGTGAATAAGGAAGAAGGCCAAAAACAGTGATGCTAATATGACAAAATAGCAAATCACTTAAAATACAATCCAAACTCATTTTATTTTATACTGATTTGTTTCACATAAAGGACATTTTCTTCTTACCATATCAGGTTAATTTACTGGCCATAGGGCCTACTTTGAATTTGACTTATTCCTCACTTGTACTCATTTGTAATCCTTTCTCTTTCAAAATAGCCTTCAAATTTTATTTCTTCTGTAAAGTCTTCTATAAATACTTCAGATAACAGTGATCACATTTTTTCATATTTCTTATATCACATGAGACTGCTTAAATTAATCTGACAGATTTCCTTTATAACATTTGCCTTCTGATATTGCTTACAGGTGTACCTATATACAACTGACATGACTACATTGAATATACCCCCAATCTACAGGTACCAAAAGATAACAGGATTAGCCCAAAGATTAATCATATAGGAAGCTTATATTAAAATGTATGGCTTCATCAGAGGGAATAGATCTCTCTTCCAGCTATATTTATACAGACTTATTTTTTGGTAAGATGTCTAGATCCAGCTTCTGTTAATATTTTTCTTATTGCCTAATTTTCTGCTACATATTTAAGTTGTATCAAGAGAACAATTAAAGCAATAAAGGTGTAGCTTATTTCCAAAAGAATAAATAGTTACTGATAAGGATTAAACACTACAATGGCTCCAGATGTAGTTCTTAGAATATAAAATGATTTAAAATTAAGGCACATTTGCGTTACAGTTATTATCAGGTTAAAATTGTGTTCCTAAGTCCTTGCTTATTTTCTTTCTTTAACGGGTGCAAACTGTGTAGGTCAGGTGGTTGGGTAAAATCTCCACTGCAGGAAATACTAATTTTAAATCTTTCAAAAGGCATTCCTTTTTATTCCCTGCAATTAGCCAACTAATTCTTCTGGGGTTTATAGAGTGCATGTAGTGAGGCAGAGAGAAGTAAAGAAAAGTTGTAAAATCAAATATTTCAATTTTACTTTAAATGTCACTGAATCATATGACCTGCCTTAGAAGTATTTAACTAGAACTAAAGAACTCAGGGAAAAATGAGCTGAGTAACTCAAACGACAAAGTATTTTAATTAGTACATACAAGATTTTCTTTTAAAAAGCTCACCAGTGTGTTGAAATAAATAATTTAAACTATTTTGTAAATACCACACACCATAATTTATCTGTCATTGTTTTTAGAGAAATATATATACATCCAGCATTTTAATTTTCTCCTATGATGCAAAATAAAGAGATGGAATGATAGAGGGTTTCTTTTCCTTATTTTTGTGATTTTGAAATGTGTTTTGAAAAGCATGAATAAAATCCGAGTTTTGGATATCAAGATCCTAGGGGCAGAAATGGATTTAACTGATAAAATATTAACAATATTCATTGAAAAATATATTCATGAACTTCATGTACAAATTAGTATTTTATAAAGTGAAATAGGATTTTTAACTAATTTTATCTAGCTGATGATGATAGGGATATGATAAAATGTTTATATTTATAGCTTAATGATAAATGATTTTAAACTTGAAATATTTCAACAAATACTGTACACCATATGTTCCAAGCATGTATATCATATCCTACAATATGCATTGAATGTTGTATATAATAAATACATATGAATCATGTTTTATATAAAGAGACAATATACCCTCCATTCAAACTCCTGTGGTATGCATATATTTAATATATATTAGTATATAAATAAAACTTGAATAAATTTTCATGTGCAAATAAGAAACATCATTAACCACAGCAACTACCACAGTTCATATTCTCTGATTGTGAATACATAAAATGGGGTATTCAAATCAAAGAGCCAAGCAAATATACTCTCCTAAATAGTTTTGGGTTCAGCACATAATTATAATTAGTTAGAAGATAATTATTATTAGAAAATCATACCAGCTCTGTGCTATGGCAGAAACTGGTAATTAACTGGCAGGATAAAGTATCTCCATATCTATACTTAGGTAAGTTCCTGAGAGGCCCATGGGCATTAGCTAAAGTTAGTTTTCTCAGCCTCCCTTGCAGGTATTGCTAGACTTTGATCTCATGTGGATTAGCGTACAAGCTATGTGTACAGCTCAAATCATGCCCTTAAATGGACAAACTGTGCCATTCCCTTCAGCAATTGCAGTGCAGTTGTGATGCTGAGAGCAAAAACAGATCTTTGGTACTATCTGTTCGATATAACCGAGCAATGAGAGAAAAATCCTGGGTCCATGAGCCGGGGAATTTCTCTTTGTAGCATTGGAACAAGCCTCCTAGACACATAGGGAGAAATAAATTTCTACTTGTTTAAACTGTTGTGTATTTTACTATTCCTTTTACAACTCACTTATTTTTATACTAGATGATACATCATTACTATTTATTCCTTGCCACACCTGAGTGATATAATTATTTCATACAACTAATAATATCTCATAATACCATTTTTCTTACCTTCCATGTGAGAGACATGATAGCGCCCAGTGAAACTCTAATGAATCTTCATCCTTGCCACATGATTATAGGCATTTAAAGAAATAACAATAAAAATTAAACTTCAAAATTAATAATTTAATTGGAAAATTATTTGAACAGAAATGATTTTAAATTAATGAATAATAAATGAAGTCATATGAGATTTTAGTTTTAGAAACAATTAAATCAAATGCAATTAAAATAGTATGCTACTGGCCAAAGAAGAAAAAAGTTTAGACATAATAGACTTAAGTAAGACATCCAAGAATATCTGGATATTTAAAATATTTTAAAAATATTAACTTAAATCAATAAATGAAAACGGCACAACTGATTATATATTTCGAGGGAAAAAAATTGGACCTCTTAACTTATTTTATATGTGTAATGTAAAGAAAAGAGCAAGGAATATGGTTCTTTAAAATAGTCTTTAAAGTTGATAAGAAAATGCACATTTCTACAGCAAAATTAAAGGAATGTGGATGTGTACATCACAAAGGAAAAAGAGACAATTGTCCAATTTTATTAGTTATCAAAGCAAAATAAATAGTACTTTGGGGATTAACTCGTATTTTTTTAATAATTTGACATACGTTTCTATGTTCCTAAACAAGCCCATATTTAATTCAATTAGAAAGTGTTATATTAAATAAAATATAATTATGTATACTTATTTCATCATTTAGTTATTCCTTCATCAATATCTATTCAGAATTTAATTTTTTGCAAATATTCTTTCTGGCTTTATTCTGTGTCAAGGAAAAAACATAACTATACTCAATTAATAGTAATTGCCATAAATGAGGTAGAGTTTAAGTGATATGTAAATTTTAATTGAGATAATTTAACTCCTAGGATGTCTAACATCTGTCTATCTTTACACATATGTCATACATATATAAAAATGTTATTCTTTTAGTTGGATTTCAAAATATCTCCTAAATTTGACCATTTCTTGGCAAGATCACTGCTACCATCTTGATCCAGTTCACCACCCCTTTCTCACCTGTATTATTACAATAGCTTCCTTATTTGCTACCACTCTTCCTCCAGGTCTCTTTGTTCTATCTCCACTGACCTTCACTAATCCTATTCCCATTACAGATTATTTCTCTCTGAACATTTCCAGTGTCTGAAATTCTCTTGCTTGATATCTAAGTTATTTGTGCCTTCACTTTCCTTAAGACTATGTTTACATTTTACATTTTCAATTAGCTCATCCTCCATTACCCTTTATAAAAAAGCAAACATCTTCTTGCTCCATTGTTTAGAGCTCTCATTCTTCTTTATTTTTCGCATGGTACTTAATAAAATATAATTTATCAGTATATGTATTAGGGCTCTGCTGAGAAAAAGAAACAAATTTTGTGTGTATGTGTGTGTATATTTATATATGAATTGTGTGAGATATATATATTTTATTAATATATATATACACACACACACACACATAAAATGAGGAATCGGCTCATGCAGTCATGAAGGCTGAGAATTCCATGACCTATCATTTGCAAACTGGAGACTCAGGAAAGCCAGTAGTGTCCAAAAGCCTGAGAACCAATGGTGTAAATTCTAGTCTAAGTCCAAAGCCCTGGCCTGAGAACCAGGGGGCTGATGTGTAAATTCTAGTCCAAGGGCAGGAGAAGATCAATGTTCCAGCTCAACAGTCACACAGAGAGAGGGATTCTCACTTCTTCAACCTTTTTGTTCTATGCAGGTCCTCAGTCGAATGGATCATGCTCACCCTATGGAAGAGGGAAATCTGCTTTACTCAGTTTACTGATTCTAAAGCTAATCTTTCCCAGAAACACCTACCCAGACACACCCAGAAATAATGTTTAACCAGATATCTAAGCGTTCCAGGGCCCAGTCAAGACGACAAATAAAATGAACTGTCCTGGCGTATTGTTAACTATCTGCCTTCTCTTTACTGCACCCACACTCATGCCAGTAAAAACATTTTATGATTCCACCATTGCTGTATCTTCCACACTTAAAATAAGTGGTAGAAATATTCACTCAATATTTGATAAATGAATGAAAGGTGGAAGGAAGGAAGAGTGGAAGCGAATGAGAATCAAAGGAAACTGAAGCAAAGTGAATAAAAGGGAAAAAAGGAAATGAAATGTGAGAATATTAGTTTCAAGATTCAAGAAGATAAATTTATTTGAAATTACATCTGAGTATAAGGAGAAAAGGGATTAAAAATATGGAATACAAATGCCACTTAATCTAGATTGGCAGGAGCACAGGACACAGCAATGGGTAGTGGTGACGTGTTGAGTTGGGGTCACAAAACAGACAGAATACAGTTGACCCTTGACCAACACGGGTTTGGACCGTGCAGGTCCACTCATATGTGGATTTTCTTCTGCCTCCGCCACCCCTGAGACAGCAAGACCGAGCCCTCCTCTTCCTCTTCCTAAGCCTACTCAACGTGAATGTGACCAGGGTGAAGACCTTTATGATGATTTACTTTCACTTAATGAATAGTAAATTTAATATTTTCTTTTCCTTATGATTGTAACAACATTTGCTTTCCTCTAGCTTACTTTTTTGTTAAGAACACAGTATATAATACATATAACATTCAAAATATGTGTTAGTCAACTGTTTATGTTATTGGTCAGGCTTCTAGTAGACAGAAAGCTATTAGTAGTTAAGTTTGGGTGGAGTTAAAAGTTACACACAGAGTTTTGACTGTGCAGGGAGGTCAGTGCCCCTAAATCCCATGTTGTTCGGGAGTCAGCTGTATATCTTCATCATTATCTGGTGATGTTGATTCTCTTTTGTTAATAGATTGGTCTTTAGTTTGTGGGGGTAGTGTTTACCCCCAACAACAACATAATTGTAAGCATGTTATTAAATGCCGTAGTGTGTACATTTTGAAATGCCCTAAACAGACATGTTCACTGAAGATTGAGGAATAAATACAATCACCAAAAGCAAAGTACAAACAGAAAAGTCAAATAACAAAACAAAATTTGATAAGTGAGGTCAATTACCAAGAGGAAAAAATGTAATCAGTGAAAAAGAAACAAACAAATA
Source organism: Daubentonia madagascariensis (assembly GCA_023783475.1). NCBI lineage: Eukaryota > Metazoa > Chordata > Mammalia > Primates > Daubentoniidae > Daubentonia > Daubentonia madagascariensis. Next base: position 24,863,323 of record JAKFHU010001684.1, on the reverse strand, counting down.
AATTAAAGCAAGAAAAAAAATTTTGATTATATACCATGAGGAAAATGAGAAAACTTGATGGGGACAAAATTTTTGTTAATCTTTTCCCCTGGTGTATCTTTATCACTTAGCAAAGAGCTTGGCAAAAAGAAGAAACTTAGGAAGTTTAAATAAATGAGTGGAGGTGAACCAATGTGAAAGCTCTGTAAAAGTTTTCTAGTAGGTAGGTCCAAACTGACAAAACAAAGCATTATATTTTGTGATTCATGGTAATTTAAAAGAAAATCTATGTAAATAGAATCATGTGGTAGTCGATAGATGTTTCAAAAAGATAAGGAGTATACAAAAAGCAAACAAAGGTGTTGGATTGGTATAAATCATTTGAAGAATGGTTCTGAAGAATGATGGAAAAATCATACAGTATGTTCAAATGCTCTAATTATACATCTATAATAGTTAGCAGAAGTGACAGAGAACAAGAAGCTATGTTAGCTAACGACCAAGTAAGAGTTAATCAATTTTTATTATTGCATTGTTAATTCATGAGAAAACTCATAAATTATTTGGTCTATAATTGCATATGAAGTGATTTTAAAATGAAAATGTTTTTAAGTCAATCCCTAACGGTTTCATTGAAACAACTCCTTTTAAATCTTCAGGACAGCAAATTGTGTTAATTGGATGTGTGTTTTTCACAGCTGCACAGGAATTCCTAAGACACATGAAATGTGCTTCAGATGGGGAATTTACCTGTTTCAGATTTTCGTTGCAACAAGGATATATTCAGTTTCAATCAAATGTTGTTTTGAGATTAATAGCAAGATGGTAAGTCCTTTTTTCTCTATTTAAAGCTTCCAAGGACTAACTGCTTCTCCTTTACAGTTACATCCAAGGCCTGTAGGTCTCAACTGCTTTTTTCAGTTCAGAGTTTAGGAAAAGTGGATTGTGCATAGCCTCTTGTCACCTAATATGTTCTCATGAATGATGTCCATGAAACTCAGAAATTCTTAGTCTTATATCTAAATCAACAATTAAGTTAATTTTGAAGAGTTTTAAATTTTTTATTACTTAATATGGCTTTTTAAGTTACCACTATCTTTCAATAACCCATTTTAAAAGATAATTCTGTCTAAAATACTGTGATAATCTCAAGGTCATTGCTTTTATTGCCTAGAATAAAAAATTTACCTATTTTTCAATAAACTGAAACAAGCGGGTGTAGAAAATAAAGAATAGTTGGAGGAGAATTTGGGGCAGCCAATGAGGTAGGGAGATGACCTTGATTTTTTTCAGTTAGATATATGTGGTGATATTAGAGACCGGGAGAGAGAACAAAAGGAGTAAGTGGGCTAAAGATCTGTCAGAGTGGGGGAATACGATGAGTTCTGAAGAAAAGATGTACAAAAGGATAGGCATTTAGCAAGAAAAGCTTTACTGAGTCCAAAGCCTCTGACATTTTAGAGATCACAAGCACCACAATTTGGTAAATTAGAGAAAAGTTGGATAATAATGATAGAAAGTCAAAAAGGTGATCACACTCGAGTGACGTTAAAGGAATCCTTGAGGGGATTGATAAGTATTTCCATATATGTGGAAGACACACAAGTAAACAAACAAAATACTTTCGAGGACACATTCCTTAATTTTTCTGTCAGATGAAAAAAAAATATCTGTGTCTTCCCTAATATTAAACATCATGACCACATAATTGATGCTGTTTTATTGTTTTAAGTGAAATCTACTTCTTAGGAATAAGGTACCAACTTAAATTAATTTCACATTTCTGCTTCTGAAAAATATAAAGCTCAAATAAGTCAATAAACTCATAAACCTCAAGGTGTTATCAAAGTAGCTAAGTTCTGAATCTGCCCCTCTGTGTGTGATTGTGTGTGGGGAGAGGGGTGATTTCCCTTTATTTAGAAGACAGGAGATGGCAGTATCTGATCATTATTTAAAATATAAAGTAATTGACCTTATTTAGCACTTAAGTTTCAAAATATACCACATATACATGCACAAAGTCCTCTATCATTTTTCAATTTCGAATATAACATTACATATTTAATTTGAAAAAAGCATTAGGAAGAAAAACAAAGATCTCATTTACCTTTGTTCATTGATACAAGACACTATGAACCAAAAAAGATGTATATTTATAAACTCAGATAATGAATAAATTCAAATATTTAGAAAGTAATAAAAACTAAAAGACAGACCTATAAGATCCTGTACTTTTAGGAAGTTTGTCCTCTCTATTGTATAGAGTTATAAATTTGATGAATAAAATTCTAATTTATTTACTACTATTGATGCCATTTAACAATGGTTTAAAATATAAACAAGCAGTTAAATCTAAAGATACTGGTTAAAAATTAACAAAGAAGGAACGAAAACTGGAAGATAGTGCGGACAACTTTGCCAACCAACTTGCTATTTCTGTCTGTGTAAGTTAATGTGTATTATTAGCTGTGGCACACATTGTTGATAGCCTCACAAAATAATTTGCCCTTGCTTTTTCTTGCGCTCTGAGTCTCCCTCTGTAGAAGCTAACAATGCCAAGCCCTCAAACAATTGTCCTTTTCACTAGAACATGAATCACCTTCCAGTAGGGTGGTGAGGTGAGTGGGAAACTTCTAAGGTTGAGTTTTCTTCCTGATAAAAAAGAAAGTCACATATGGAGAAGATAGCCTTTTCCTGGGTTTGGTCTATACCGAATGAGAATATATTATCAGAGCTTCCACGGCCATGTTACAAACAAAGGAGAGAAAGAAACCATAAAATTTACAAGAAAGCTGATCCAGGTATTTTATAATTTTGCAGCTGCTGAAGGCTAGCTACAAAATTTTGGAGGCCTGGTACAAAATAAAAATAAAAAATATTGAGGTCTTTCCATTGTGAAGCAGGTTAAAATATTACCTTTAAAATAAACATTTTTATTTAAATATTTAAAATAAATTTTTAACATATTAAATATTTAAAATAAAATATTTTGCCTCTTGATTTGTTATGATGTTTTCTATTTGCTATTTTGTATACTTTTAAGTAAAGAAAAACTACAATTTTAAATGATTAGCGCGACTTTTACCATTTATCTTTGTATTGTACAATTCCAGTTTTAACTACAAATATACGAGCATTGTGTGTGCAGAATCACTGAAATTATGCAATTCCTGTTCCTTAGCTAGTACATGTGTATGCATTCATTCTTACCAAAACAGTGAAAACATTGTACAAAACTAACCCCATAGCTTTTATTTCATTTCATAATATGTGACCATTCTACCAACACTCTCCCTTCATTTTACTAATGAGTAAGAGATGAATGAAAGGCAAATGAACTGTGGATCACCCTGTGATTATTTTTAGTATATGTACTTGGCTAGCAAAAATAACATGAGAAAGAAAAGATATGATAGGTGTCATGTTTCTTAGAATGCCACTGACTACTTTCTGCTTTTGAAGCCAGTTCTTATTTAAAAAGAAAGTGTGGCCTCTTGGGGCTGTCTGTACCCCCACTTAATTATAGATGTAACATGCTAAGCTTGTACTTGCTTTGAGATTTGCTGAGTCCCACACATTGTGGATCCACTAGAATTCTGCATTCATGGGTCATCATGGATGTCTACGTGAATGGACGGCAAGGAATAGCATGGACGGCAAGGAATAGCAAACCTGCATATTGTGTGTCTCCACTACTTGCATGCTTTTGCCCCACAGTATATCACCTTCAATACACAAGTTCCAAGATAAAATTAAGATTTGTTAGATAGTGACAGCACAGCATTAAACCAAGCCAGGGACCCTTCACAGTATGGGGCCTTACATGACTGTAGGTCACACACCTGTAAAACCAATTCTATTGCTGAACTTTATCCTGAAACTATGCTCAGAATTATACATGGGTGAAAAAGATCAAGCCCTTTTGTTTAAGCCACTTATAGTTAGTGTACTGGACAGTCTTCATTTACCCTCAAGATCTAATCTCCACAATCTCTACCCTTGTCCAAACTTTTATGTGCCCCAGATAGTTAAATATTTGCATGCTGAATTACTTGGCACTGGTTGTATTTGTCTGCTGAAGACCTAGGCTTCTGATATAGGCAGTTCTATCTATCACTAGGTGCCAGAAATATCTTCCTCAGCCTTTCAGGACTGGAGATCATAAATGCTTCCTGGTGTTACTATTCCTGGGTGCCTCACAATCTCTTGTCTGTTCTCTTAACCCTTCCCATACATTTGTAAATTATTCTTTCATTAATTCTTTCTAATCCTTGACTGTGCCATTCTTTTGCTTTTTGGATCCTTAGTGATACAACTGGAGATACTAAGCTCTTCATGAAGCCGAAAACATCTTAATTGCTGTAATAATCTTACCCAGATACTACCAAAAGAACACTGGAAATACGCCCGTATTCAAACAAAGTTGGGTGTGGTGGCTCATTGCAAGTGAGAACATGAACCATAGAGAATTATGAGGCATCTCATTGAAATGTTAGGAAAAACTTATCACAGAATCCGGGCTGGTGTTGGGTGATTTGGGGGATGGCTCATAGAAGCAAGATTTGTTTTGGATGTGTGGAAGTAGGAGTAAAACTAAGATTGTATATCTTATCCATGTGATCTAGAGGAAAGAAAAAATAAAATGAAGTTTTCACTGGAAAGAACCAGCAGTCAGTCTGGAAAATGGAATGTTTGATATTTATGGGGGTTTTGAAAGGGTGGCTTTTTTTTAGCTTTTTGTCATGCACCCTGTGAACTTGTCTGATATTGTCGTTCTGTGAGATTGTTTACATTCAACAAGAGGACACTGAAGCCTAGCTGTGCATGCCTGGTAACTTCTAACAACACCAAAATCTAGCAGTCAGGGTGAGGTCTGTGTCCAGCTATCGGGAGCTGCTTTTGTATTTTTTCTCGCCACTTACCTGTTTAATAATATCCTATTAATATTTTGATGTCCAACTTAAGCACTGCCAACTCTATTAAGACATACACAATTGATTATTCCCATTGTCAGACATAATATTTCCTTCCTTACTCTCTTATACTGCAAATCAGCTTATTTGAACTTCAGCTCTTTATAGTGCTTAGCTTGCTTTCCTCAACTAGATTGTAAATTCATACAAATTAGTAACTAACTATATGTTTCTTTTTATCTTCCAAAATGCAGTGTTTTGTATACAGCATATATGTGCGTGTGCATGTATACATGTGTGTATCTTAATGAATGCTTTTTAAATGAATGCTGATTATACCCACAAACATGTTGCAGATGGCTTCAAAAAGATGAGACACTGACCTTTAGTAATAAACATATTTACACAAAATTTTCTTGATAGCATGAAATATGTACATTCATTTCTCTCATACACTAAATAGAGTAGTACATTTATGGAATTAAAAAACATGCTCTTTTTTTGACTACTCTATGTTCCACTATATATGGAATTTCTGAGGGTATGACTCTCAATAGGAAAGATAAATATCTGCAGTAGTATTGCTCAACCAATATGCTAATTCTTTAATGTTTTGATTTTAACAGGATGTGGGCTTACAGCATTTCATGGAGAATATTGTTCTGTTTGAAATTGTTAAGATAATGAGCCTGAACTAATAAAAATTATACTTAACATTATGGTGATACTTTCTGCAAAGCGAGAGAGTTAATGTTTGCTATTTATAAATATGTACATATGGTCCACAGCATCAACACCCGGTTAAAACCCAAAGGGAAGACACAAATGCATTGCCGCTCATGTCTAAATAAGTGCTTAATTATATTTACATGGGTGCCTGATAATGAAAACTATATCATTCATTCCTTCCCATTTTCATGCATAAACCATCTTATATGGTTTTGCTAAGGTTTTCTTAGAGGCAAGTGGTTCCAATATGTACTATATTATTTGGATACAGATATTTTATGCTTTTGCATATTGCCAAATGTTAGAAATAATATGTATTTATTTATATATTTAATTTTTGAGACTCTAGTTCTTTTTTTTATACAAACTAACTTTATATTTAAAGCCAGAAAAAGCAGAAAGAAGTATCAGCACTCTTCCCCTTATAGACACTATGTTGAGTTGTGAAAGCAAGTAAAATGCCATGGAAATCAGAGAAATTTGCATGTTGATCACTCTGGGATAGGAGATTTAATAAGATTTTTAGAGAGAAAATAGAGCCCTATTTGCAAACAAGATATGCCTGTACCTCCCAATGAGTTCTTGCCAACGTCCTTCCCACTCCCAGGCAACAGAAAAATTAAAAAGCAACAACACTCTCCAAAGTGTGTGGTTCTGAAGGTGGAAAAATAGAGAAGTTATACATGGGAAATGTTAACGCAGCTGTACTATATCAAAGCAAATGGTATATCTGAGCATGTTGTAATAAAAATCCTGGATTAAACATGAATATACCAGAAATAAATAAGATGGCAACTATAGAAACTACAGAAGAAAGTAAGTAAATTTGAAAAAGAAGGATTAAAAATGTAATATGTTTTAAAAAGACAAGCAGCAGAAAAATTCCCTGAAGTGCCTCATATGATAAAATTAGAACCTTATGCTAACATGAGCTCAAGACCTGAAAGATGTTTTAACAGAGAAGCTCAATAAGATGAAAACAGAGATTATGGGGTAATTATAAGCCATGAGGAACTCAGAATTCACTGATAAAAATCTAATCAAAAGCATAGAGGGAGACTTTTATATTATTAAAATTAATATGGAGGAAAAAACTAGAAAAGAGACTAAGAAATTGGAAAAATACAAAGTAATATGGAGGTGAGACTAATATTTTCCAGTATAATAAATGACATAGAAATAAAATTTTTATGTATAATAGAAGGAAAACATCTAAAATGAAAAATAAAACAAAAGTGTATTATATAGCATACAATATTTTAAATAGAGCTCTCATATTAATTTACGTATATATAATTGTTAAATTATAGAAACTAATTGATAAACAGAACTTAGAAAATATCACATAGAAAATGCCTGTCATCCAAATGATAGGCAGTGGGGTGTTACTTTAACTCTGCACGGTTATGTTCGAAAGCAAAAGAAAATGCAACATAGCCTCGGATAAAGTATGGTCCACTGCGTCATACTCAGCTTGCCATTAAGGGATGCAAATTCTGAAATATGAAAGAACTGAATGAATCTCTCCCTGGCTGTTGTGAACAGGCATGTTGTCGGCCCTGTGTGAGTCTCAAGCATCACTCCCTCTAACCTTTTCAGGTGGTTTTTCCTGTATTTTAGTAGTTTCCTCACACACATGCACTGATTTATATTCATCTGAATATTTTGGATGGAGTCTTTAGAAATCCTTGGAGTTTTCTTTCTTTACAGTTCTCTCTTCTCCTATACTATTCTTCATGAAAGAGAAGACTCCAGCTGTCTTGGCTTCCCTGGACTTCCAGCTCTGTCTCCTCACCTGGACCTGATGGCCTGAATTCCCCTTTCCCCATTCCATGGCCTACAAACATCCTCTAAGCAATAAGTTGGGGCAATCATTAGGCTTACCTTGTCTGTTTCCTTTCTCTCATGGTTTGATGTTCTTCATTGCAAATATCCAATGACTTGAGAGTTATTAATTCATATTTTGTGTCCATTTAAAATTTTTTTCCAAGCCTATGAGTAAATATCTCTGTAACTCCATATTGGACACAAAAAATCATATATTCTTAATGTTTGAAGCAAGCTTACATGGTATATTATAGCCCCCCTCATCAAACCCCTCTGCTTTAATTTTTTTAATAGAATAAGAATGGAAGGAAGAAGAATGAGTAGAAGAGTAGAAGGCATTTTCTCAATGACAACAAGTTCCTGATATTTGATGGCTATGGACATCACTTATTCCAGCTTCAGAGATTCTGGAATGTATATAGAATCATGATATGGCACTTTCATTATGTTTGTTTTCTATATATCCACATGGTTAACAAGTCTTCACTAGATAAGAAAAAAATATTGTTTGTATGCAGTACCCAAGTTAATAAAACTGATGTCTTACCCACCACTTTATAATTATATAATTATGATTATTTCAAGAAATATGAGAACAACCACATTTAAGAAGGTCAAGGAATGATAAACATTCTACACTTATATTCTTATCACAGTCATCATGGACCATATTTGGATGCCTTCCCTTCTGGGTACCAAACAACATGTAACAACTACAACCTATCTGTATGAGTTTGTCTTCCATTTGCATAAATGCATTATATATATATATATTTTATAGCTATAGGTCAGATATGGAAAATCCACAGCTTTTAAAAGGGAACATTTTGTTGTTGCTTTTTTTCTTTGTAGCCATTATTATCTCCTTTCTTTCCTGCATCAATGTCTGCATTATTGCCTCTTCTTTAATTAACTAAGACCCCCAAAACTGCAGTTTTCCTTAAAAATGTATGTAGTACTATAGTTATTAATATGGATGGGCTTAACCTTAGCCATTTGATTAAAAACTATATATATTTTGGTGGCTTAGACTCAGTGAAATATAATGCTAAAATCCCTTGCAATAATGTAAAGTAAAAGATCCAATGATTTAAATGGGTAGCTACATTGGAGTGGATTTTTCACATGTCAATCACTCACCCACTACTAACTTGGACCAGAAAATATTTTTCTCCAAAATGTTCAATATGTATTGGTGAGAGAAACACCCAGAATCTGTTACAAATCCTGTAGAAACCTAAATTCCTATAAATTTGGGGATAGAAGAGTTCCTGGTATTGAAATAGGCCCCTGGTATCACTGGGATGACAGAATTCTATTCTGTAATAGGCAAGAGGCAGCACTAAAGCCAAAGTGACAAAGGACATTTGGGAATGTCTAATAGAGTCTAATCACAAATCACAGAATTTCTAGAAAAAATACACATGGGCTAACCACAAATGCTCTTTATCACTATACCTAAAATAGTTCAGATATGAAATTTGAAGACTTTACAGAGCCAATATTGAGTCTGGATCCTCAATTTCCAGACCTGAATCATTTCACATACTCAATGCCTATCAAAGAAAGGAAATATCATTCTTGAGAAAGTTCCCTGTGATACCACTACAGATACTTAAATCTTCCTCCCAGGCCTCCCAAGACAGTATTAAAACTATATATCAAGTTTACTCCTAACTAGAGAAATAAAAATTTCCTAAAAATTTTGACATTTTTAAATTGTGAATCCAAACTAACTCCTGAGCACACCTAAGAAAAAATTTTTCCACCAATCAGAGCAGAATCATATGAATGTCCTATGATAAATGAATATAATAAGTGGAATTCTCTCTAAGTCTTTCACAGAGTGAAGTTATTATATCTGCACAATCATCCTGTATTATTTACCCAGTTTCTGGGAATATAATTAAAATCCAAATACTCAACACCTAGTTGAACATCTACATTAGTGCCATGAAGTGTGACTTTTTCTTAGGTTTTTTACTTAATGGGAAATGCTGATTCTCTTACAGATCCACCCCCTCCAACTCTCATTGCTCCTAGAACTATAAGCAGACTCAAACATTAGAGGGCCCCAAGTTATAGTTACAATGTGTAACCTAGGACACAGTATCATACTCATCAGAAGAATTGCAAGATGTCTTCATTCTTTTATTGACAAAAAATTGAGCTGTGTGTACTAGAATGGTAACTCAGGGTAGGACTGTAATGTCAGATAAGTTTAAATCTATCATTTTGTTTTTCCCTTCATTATATGAAGGAGAAATCCTAGAATTTCTCTTGTAGAGAGGAAAACATCCAATAGCTGAGGTAGACTTATTTGCAGTTCAGCTACTCTTAATGAAGTTCCAGAAGACACACCTTCATAAAGTTTTCTGGAAATACATTGTTGAGAGGAGCATCATAATCCTTATCTACTCTGTGGGCCAAGGATGATCATGTGAGATGCTGGCTTCTATGTGGATTCCTTGAATGCAATGGGAATGATGGAATCACAGAATGTCAGAGGAGAATTAGTGACATGTTACTACGAAAGAAAAAGTGGACACAGCTGGCATAATGAGCAGCAGTATGAAAGCACTAATTGCAATGAATTTATAGAAAGAGATCTTTTGTGGTGGCTAATTTATCATAGTGTTCCTAGGAATGAAATATTCATTTGTCCAACAAAATTGTACTTGATTTGAATAAAAGAGAATATCTAGGTCTGACACATAGTGTAGAACACAGGAGCAAATCATGGCCCCTCCCACATTTCCATAAATGAATAAACTATCAGACTCAGAATCCCTTGAATAAAAGGGAAGGCTGGGTACTTTTGAGGAAGAACCCTGTTATACAGTCACACATCATTTAATGATAGGGATACCGTCTGAGAAACGCACCATTAGGCAATTTTGTCATTGTGTAAACATGACAGAATGTATTTACAAAACTAAATGGTATAACCTTCTACACTCCTAGGCTACAGACCTGTACAAATTGTTACTGTACCAAAGACCGTAGGCAATTATAATACAATAGTAAGTGTTTGTGTATCTAAACATATGTAAATACAGAAAAGGTACAGTAAAAATATAGTATTATAATCTGATGGGACCACTGTAGCATATGCAGTTCATTGTTGACTGAAACATTGTTATGTGGTGTAAGACTGTACTTCCCAAATGTTTACTATGAGTATTCAGTCTGATATTTCCCTAAGGGGCATGCATTCATTTACTAAGGAACTGGTATATTGTTTGATTACTGGACACTATTTGTAAATTGACTAATTCCTCTTGTTACAACCAGTCAATGTAGGCAATGTAGAAACTTGTGGAAATCAGATTTTTGATGGAATTTTTGTTCAAGTACATCTCACAATGACTCCAGATAGATCCTAAATATGTATCCATAGTTAGTTCCCCAGGTCCAGATATATAATTAGAATAGACATATACTTCTACTAACAGAATCCCTATTTACTTTCCCAGGCCTGTAAGGTGATGTATATTTAAGTAGAGAAGGCATGATGGATAAAAGACTCAAACCGATGGCATGAGATCATAAGAATTCTAGAAGAAAATGTTGGAAAAATGCTTATAGACATCAGGTAGGTAAAGAATTTATGAAGAAGACCCCACAATCAATCACAGCAACAACAAAAATAAATAAATGGGACATGATCAAATCAAAAAGCTTCTGCACAGCCAAAGAAACAATCATTAGATTGAATAGACAATCTACAGAATGGGAGAAAATATTTGCATGCTACACATCCATCAAATGGATAATAACTAGAATCTATAAAGAATTCAAGCAAATAAGCAAGAAAAAAAAATAACCCCGTTAAAAAGTGGACAAAGACATGAACAGAAACTTTTCAAAAGAAGATAGACTACAAAATCAATGCACACAAATCAGTAGCTTTCATATACACCAATAATAGTCAAGCTGAGAATCAAATCAAAGACACAATACCTTTCACAATAGCATCAAAGAAAATAAAATACTTGGGAATATATTTAGCTAAGGAGGTGAGAGACCTATATAGGGAAAACTATGAAACACTGAGGAGAGAATTTGCAGAATATGTAAACAGATGGAAAACCATACCATGCTCTTGGATCAACAGATTGAATACTGTTAAAATGTCTATACTACCCAAAGTATAGACAGAGTCAATGCAATCCCTATTAAAATACCAACACCATTTTTCACAGATCTAGAAAAAATAATTCTGTGCTTCATATGGAACCAGAGAAGACCCCGTATAGCCAAAGCAACCTTAAGCAAAAAGAACAAAATGGGTGCCATCAATCTACCAGACTTCAAGATATACTACAAGGCTATAGTAACCAAAACAGTATGGTACTGGCACAAGAACAGACACATAGACCAATGGAATGGAACTGAGAACACAGATATAAAACCATCCTCATATTGCCATCTTATCTTTGACAAAGCAGACAAAAACATACACTGGGGAAAAGAATCCCTATTTAATAAATGGTGCTGGGAAAATAGGATAGCCACATGTAGAAGACTGAAACAGGATCTGCACCTCTCGCCTCTCACAAAAAACAACTCACAATGGATAACAGACTTAAACCTAAGGTATAAACCATAAGAATTCCAGAAGAAAATGTCGAAAAAACTCTTATAGACATTGGCTTAGGCTAAGAATTTATGAAGAAGACCCAAAAGCAATCACAGCAGCAAGAAAAATAAATAAATGGGACCTGATCAAATTAAAAAACTTCTGCACAGCCAAGGAAACTATCACTAGAGTGAACAGACAACCTACAGAATGGGAGAAAATATTTGCATGCTACACATCTGATAAAGGGTTGACAACTAGAATCTATGTGGAACTCAGGATTATCAGCAAGAAAAAATCAAACACCACCATCAAAAAGTGCGCAAAGGACATGAACAGAAACTTTTCAAAAGGAAGACAGACTAATGGCCAACAAACATATGAAAAAATGCTCAACATCTCTAATCATCAGAGAAATGCAAATAAAAACAACAATGAGATATCACTTAACTCCAGTGAGAATGGCTTATTTCAAAAAGCCCCAAAACAACAAATGTTGACGTGGATGCATAGAGATAGGAACACTCATACACTGCTGGTGGGACTGCAAACTAGTGCAACCTCTATGGAAAGTAATATGGAGAACTAAAAGTAGAACTACCATTTGATCCAGCAATCCCACTATTGGGCATTTACCCAAAGGAAAAACAACATTCTATAATGAAGACATCTGCACTCGAATGTTTATAGCAGCACAATTCACAATTGCAAAGATGTGGAAACAACCCAAGTGCCCTTCAATACATAAGTGGATTAATAAAATGTGGTATATGTGTACCATGGAGTACTACTCAGCCATTAAAAAATGGTGAACTAATACCTCTAGTATTAACCTGGATGGAATTAGAGATCATTCTTCTAAGTGAAGCATCGCAAGAATGGAAAAAGAAACACCACATGTACTCACCATTAAATTGGAACTAATCAATCAACACTTATGTGCATCTATGGAAATAACATTCATTGGAAATCAAGCAAGTGGGAGGGAAAAGGAAGGGATGGATAAATTCATATCTAACAAGTACAGTGCACTATCAGGGGGATGGGCACACTTATAACTTTGACTCAAGTGGTACAAAAGCAATTTATGTAATCTAAACGTTTATACCCCTATAATATTCTGAAATCTAAAAAATGGAGAAGACCAATTAAAATGGTCTATTGGTCTCTCTGCTTCTGACCCCTTCTTCTTCACATTACATTTCCTAAGATATTTTAGAAATTAGTATCACCATAAACTTGAGTGACATGGGTGGTTTTACCCACATATTTCATCAAGCTGTTTATTTGTTCTCTACAAAAGACAGACTGGTCTTGGAAAGTGTCAGTGGATTGTAATAAATGTAATCAAGTAGTGATTCCAATATTTGATATTTCAGATTTTGGTTTTGTTTTTGTTTCACTTTCTGAAGAAGAATCAATAGAAGCTCTGATATTGGAAATGTGGCTATTAAACTGGAATTTTTTTTCTCAATTTTTGTTAATAAAGACTAACAGAAGGCATTTGTTTTCATTTGAACAGGACAATCATTTACACTTGCAATTAAATCTCAGAAGTATAAGAACTCTGTATACCTCTGCTATGATCTAGCAGAAAGGATCTTCACAGATCTTCACAGAAATCTTGCTCATTTTACCATGATCCACTTCATGGGTCCTGCTATACGATGAGTTCCCTTGTCAGAAGTAATGATATGTGGGATAAATGTTGGTGACATCATGCTGGTCCATAGTCATTACAAGGATGATGTCATGATAACAAGACTTGAAAAAAAAGAGGAAATAACAAATAACCCATAAAACTTGAAAAGGAACAAATTTTCCAAAAGGTGGAAAATAAACTGAATAAAAATTCAGGAATTTGACATCTTATGAAGAGTCTAGGGGTATGGTAGTCTAGACAATGTGAAGATATCCCTTCCTAGGTAAAGTGCAAATTCTTGCATCTAGCACCTTCAACCACTAATCAACCTCTTTCAATTTTGAAGGTAACATATATCAACCTATTTACTGAGAAACAGGAAAGGTTGCCAGTTTTGATTATAGTCCAAATCAGAAGAAATCTCTCCAACATGTTCAGCCTTCTATGCTGCATACTACCCAGGAAATTCAATAGCTCTGGAGTGTCAGGGACAGCTAAGCATGCTGATGGAGCCTTTGACAGGCCTCTTTAGTTCAATTACAGTGGAAAATTATAGAATTTTTGAATGAGTTAATGCCATCACCTAAAGAAAACTATTTTTTTTCTAATTTTTTAATTTTTTTAAATTTCAGAATATTACAGGGGCACAAATGTTTTGGTTACATGAATTGTTTTTGTATTGCTTCAGTCAAAGTTTTTTTTTTTTAATTTATTTTTTTAATTTCAGAATATCATGGGGGTACAACACTTTGGCCATACACATTGCCCCTGTTCTGCCCGTGTCAGAGCCACAATTGTGGTCATCTCCCAAACTGTGCTCCCCACATCCATTCAGTGAGAGTTTTTCCCATCCCTTCCACCCCCTCCCGCCCGCCCGCCCTCAGATGAATGTTATTGCCCTGTGTGATGTAAGTGTTCCTCAGTTAGTACCAGTTTGATGGTGAGTACCAGTGGTGCTTGTTTTTCCACTCCTGTGACACTTCGCTTTGAAGAATGGGTTCTAGCTCCAACCAGGATAATACCAGATGTGTTAATTCACTGTTGTTCTTTATTGCTGAGTAATACTCCGTGGTATACATACACCACATTTTATTGATCCACTCGTGTATTGATGGGCACCTTGGTTGTTTCCACAACTTTGCAATTGTGAATTGTGCTGCTATGAACATTCGAGAGCAGATGTCTTTATTATAAAATGTCTTTTTTTCTTTTGGATAAATACCCAGTAGTGGGATTGCTGGGTCAAATGGTAATTCTACTTTTAATTCTTTGAGGTATCTCCATATTCTTTTCCATAGAGGTTGTACTAATTTGCAGTCCCACCAGCAGTGTATGAGTGTTCCTATCTGTCTACATCCCCGCCAACATTTGTTATTTAGGGATTTTTTGATATGAGCCAATCTCTGCTTCAGTCAAAGTTTTAAGTGTATCCATCACCAAGATAGTGTACACTGTACCCATTAGGTATGATTTTACCCATCCCTTCCTCCCCTCTCCCACCTGCATGATTTCCATTAAGTTTTATTTCCATCTGTGGATATGAGTGCTGATCGGTTAAGGAATGTGACTTTCTATGAGCCCTAGATGAGACTGGTTGTTTAAACATATACCACCAAGTTAACGTGCAACATGAGCTGCCAATCTTGAACTGGGTATTAATAAGTTTGCCCAAATGAGGCAGTAGTAATCTATCATCAAGCTTAATCAGGTCTTGATGATGTGAATATGTTTGATAAACATCGGTTCTGCCTCCTATGGCTTAAAGTCTTACTGTATGTATACCTCTTCCCCAACCTATGTCTATAGTCTCAAGAGGAGTTCTCTGTTACCAGTTAACTTAAAAAGAAAAATTCAGGCCGGATTTTCAAACCTTTTGTACAAAATCCTGAGTTATTTAAAAGTGATTTGCTGTTGCTTTATGACCTCACTCAGCAGTAGTAGTGGTGAAGGGAAATCCTTCCAGGGACAGAGATGTAAGCAGTGCATCTGTGTATTATAAAATTTTTAAAACTTCATATTTTCCTTATGCCCCAATGTCCCCAAAAACCAGCTGTGAACATTCTTTCCAAGTGAACAAGTACAACAATGTGATAAGCCTGGTCCTGCCACAAATTCCCCTTCTTGCTCCCCCCCAACTGGGACATTGTGACATTCAAATACACCAATGAAACCTTCAAATACACCTTTTGTGTGTGTTCTCCACCCTGATCCCCAATAAAGGTGCTTGCCAGGGTTTTTTCATTCTCTCTCTCTCTCTCTCTCTCTCTCTCTGTCTCAGCTCCCCACCTCCTTGGTCGAGCCTGCTCCCTGAGAGCTCTTCCTACATGGCACCCTATGTGCCATGTGCCATGTCATGCCTTCTGTCTCTAGGACCTGGAAATATAATAAATCCTTTAATTTCTTATGCCTTTTCACGTGCAAATCCCACAGCTGTTTTGGGGTAATCCTAAGGACCCCACAAGAGGGACTTAATCCCCCATTTATGAAACAATCTGATTGCTGATTATTCGTTTTACCTAGAAAAGGATGTGAATCTATATTGATTTATAGGCTATAGCTAACAGTTTGGCAGGACGACGAGCGGAAGGGAAGAAACATATGTATAACATTTACACAACTGATGATAAGACCTCTCCAAATGGGTACAGAGCTGAGGATATTTCTGTCTCAGTTAAATGCTTTCCAATTGCAACCATGGCAGAAGAAACTCTTACCTATCAATTGGACAAAATATTCCATTATACAGATGTGAGTTTCCTCCCTGCATCCTTTCCCTTACCTAACAGACATGTTGAGCAACTTGGCCATAGGAACATGGATGAAATTTACACAACAGTTTACAAATTGATATTTTCATTTATCAAGGCTCTTGCCAGTTTTAAATGGCCAACATGCAGAAACTATCATAGAGTCCCAATAAGTCACCATTCCCCAGGTGTCAGCCTGGTAGCAGATTGGTTACATAGGATCTTTTCCATCATGGAAGTGAGAACATTTTGTTCTTGTTGGGATAAATATTTAATCTGGATATAAATTTATCTTCCTTGACTTCAACACTTCTGTGAAACCACCATCTATATATTTGTAAAATGTCTATTCACCACAATGCATCATACATATCATCACTTTTGACAAAAGAACTCATTGTACATCAAAAGAATTGAGGTTCACACCTATGGAATTTACTAATCTTACCATGGTTCCATCTCTCTGAAGAAGACAATATGATTGAATGGTGGCACGTCCTTTGTAAGACTAATTTATGATGATGTTTGGGAGACAAAAAATTGTTGGACTAGAGAAATGTTCTGCTGGATGCAGTATATATTCTAAATATACATGAAAATGCATGATCAGTGAACAATGTATGGTAAAATTCTTCCAGTTTATAGCACACATAGGTAGTATTCAAGTGGTAGAAATGAAAGTGTCTACCCCTTATTATTTACTACCCAAATTTTTGCTTCCTATCAGTGCCCCTTAGTATCTACTAGTTAGAGGTCTCAGTTACTAAGAAGGGTCAGGGTTACATTTGACTGCAAACTACTTTGGACTCCTCATTCTATTGAGCCCACAGACACATAAAAGGGTTACTGTATTGACTGAGCCAATGAATCCTTACTATTAAGAAAAAATTGGGTTGCCACTCCACAATGTAGACAGGGAAAAATGTAGTTAAAACTCAGAATATTGTCAAGGGGACTTACTACTCCAAAGCTCTTGGTAAAATTAGTAGGAAATTCAACAATATATTAAAAACATGACTGCTAATGACACAAACTGTGCAGTAGTAAAGGTTGCTGTCATGTACCAAGCAAGGTATCACAATTATTTGGCATGCTTGCTGAAAGAAAAGCAGATACGGACTGTGCACTGGAAAAAAAGAATTTATAAATACCTACTATGACCATGTGAATAGTTTAAAAATAAGGATATATGATTTGATTTGATGTGAAAAATTGTTTATGAATATTAACCAATTCTTTTGCATTACCTGTGCCTGTTACTATCAAAATAAAATGTGCTAAATAAAATAATGTTAGTAGTAGGCAAACCTGTATTTCAATATTTAATTTCAAAGTATTTAACATTAGTCTTTAACATTAAAGAAGCATTATGTATCAGCTAAAAGAATGACTATAATTCAAAGGTGAACTAAGTGGGAAGTTTTACTCTTTGAGGGTTAGTGTGTCCTCTCTAAGCAATAGTTGCATTATGTTTTATGGAAGCATGATATTGCTAATGTTTTTGTTTGGAAGTTAAATAAAGTTTAAGGATTAAGTATGGATGCTGACTTCTTACTTTGCACCATTGTTCAAGTCTAAAACTAGGTACATTCTCTAAATTCTCATTTCTATATAGTCCAGCAGAGGTTGAGATTTGGTCAATGTATTGTTACTTTCAAGCATTTTAGAAGGAAGAAGTGAATTGGTGGCCACCATTCTTATTAAAGATGATGATGATGGAAAGACATAGGTGTCATTTAGGGCCCAGCTTATCCTTGTACACTATGTTCAGGTCCCAGAGTGCTA
This sequence comes from Daubentonia madagascariensis, assembly GCA_023783475.1. NCBI lineage: Eukaryota > Metazoa > Chordata > Mammalia > Primates > Daubentoniidae > Daubentonia > Daubentonia madagascariensis. The sequence goes on along the minus strand of JAKFHU010001684.1, from coordinate 24,845,119 downwards.
GCTCAGCAGAGGTAGTGGACTCCATGGAGCTTTCCATGAAATCCCACTCTCTAGAGTTAGCCTTTTGGAATACCCCTTCTCGTAACCTGTATAAAAATTTAAATATTTACATGGCAAAATCCTATGTAAAAAACCCACACTCCATCATATATAAAATATATAAAATTACCTAATATGATATGTATTTTATGTATTAATTTTATTTATTTTCTGACACTGCCATTAAAATGTAAGCCCCTCAGGGCAGAGATTTTGGTCTCTTTTTGTTTACTGCACATTTCTGTGTAACAGAGCCTGATACACAGTCATCATTCAACATATTGTTACATATATTGTTAAATATACATATATAAGTTTACATCATACATTGAATAACTGGTATTGATTATTTAAGAAATAAATTATAATAATATCTTAGATAACCTATTCAAGAAAAAACAAATTTATATTGTATCTAAAACCAAATAGAAACAAAATTTTTGTTGAATGAAATATGACTGAATGAGCAGCTAAAAATCATAACGACATCTTTTTTCAAATGTTTTATGCATTTGACTCTTTTTTTATCGTTTCTTTCTCCTTGCCTTCGGCCTTACATATATTTAGTGGGCCAAGTAGTTTTTAATAGTTCTTGTTAAAAAAAGATCAGTAAGGCAGACATGGGCTCTGCTCCAGTCAAAATAAATCTTCCATCATGGTACTACTTAACATCTGTTAGGAAAGTAACTTAATGATGATTTGACTATAAAAAAATAGCTCTAGGTACAGTATTGTAAATATGTCTTATAAAGGCTATAAGGTTTACTCACATTAGATTATTCCGAATAAATTTAACAAAGTTTGGGACAAAGTTATCATGTCCACTATTTTAGTTATTTAGTAGTTTTTAGTAATTGACACTACTAATTTATACTTTGTCATTCTTAATACAATTAATGCCCAAAATTCTACAGATATCATTAATTTATGATATTATATAACTCACTTGTGGCATTATATCTAAGTAAATTTGGGTTTGTCTTTTCTCATCTAAAATTTGTTCTTTAAAATTTACCAAAATGGGACCAAAAAGGTTGTAGATCACAAATGCACATGGAAAATGTCACAACATCATCTGCCATCAAAATTCAAATTAAAATGACAATTGAGTTTTATCTATCTATCCATGTTTTTTAAGAGGTTGAGGGATTCCAAGGAGAAATGCTGACACTAACAAAAGGATCTAACTATATTACCAATATTGGAAAGAAAGTCACTGAAGGTGGTTAGTGAAAAAGGTGCTGATCTAAGTAATACCAGAAATGAGTTGAGTCTATAAACCTAATGGCACAAGGAATCATACATAGCACTGTACACAAGCTGATAAATTTCCTGTGGTGGTACAGGTTAACAATTCTTATACCAATATACATATATACTAAGATCTAAAAAATTAAGTAAAAGAATGGAAGATGGAAGGATCCATTGGTGGAGTGGGAACTTATAAATAAGCTAGGGGAAAAATCTAGAATGACCCTTTTGGTAATGGAATAGATTTGGGAATATCAGTATGAACTCCCATTTAGCTTAATATAGATACAGATGTGTATGTGTCTGTGTGTGTGTGTATAAATAGATAGACCTATATAGATATAAATAGATAGAGGTAGAGAGATTTCTCTTTCTATCTATCTTAAAAAGACACATGCATAATGACATTTTTCCAAATGATACAGAATGGAAAGGAGGGAAAACGAGTAATTTTAAAGTGGTAAACCTGACAAACACTATCTCAGCCAGGCTATCAAGGTTAATATTAACAATGACAAGTCATGCTGATAATATGAAGCCTTGTGATATGATGAAAATGACATATTTCCTCTGAGTCCTCCTCTCCCAAACACAAAAACCAAGTATAATCATGAAAAAAAATCATTCAAATTGCAAATCTCATTCTGCAAAATGTCTGACCAATGCACCTTAAAACCATCGTCAGTCATCAAAAACAAGGGGAGAGTCTGCAAAATTGCTTTAGCCAAGAGGAGGAGTCCAGGGAGACATGACCACCAAATGTAAGGTGTGTCTTAGTCATGTTGGGGCTGCTTTAACAAAGTACCATAGACTGGGTGACTTATAAACAACAGAAATTTATTTCTCACATTTCTGGAGGGTGGGAAGTCCTAGATGAGTGTGCCAACATGGTCAGTGCTGGTGAGGGCCTTCTTTCAGCTTATAGGCTGCCATCTTCTCACTGTATCTTCACATGACAGAAAGAAGATGAGAGAATTCTCTGGGGTCTCTTTTATAATGGTACTAATCCCATTCATGAGGGCTCCACTCTCATAAGCTAATCACTTTCCAAAAGTCTCTACCTCTTAATACCACTACATTGGGGAACAGGATTTCAACATATGAATGTTGAGGGGACAAAAACATTTAGCCCATTGTAATATAGCATTCTGTATTGAATTCTGGAATAGCAAAAACATTAGATAAAAATTGAGAAAGTCAGAATAATATATGTACTTTGGCTAATAATGTTTTTTTAATTACCAAATAAATTTAAAAGCTGAATCTAAAGGAGGTGCCATTAAATTCAAAAATATTCCCCAAGAAATATTAGGAATACACAGAGTTTATATATCATAATATTTTTAATTTGTCATACTCTATAACTGATACATATTTTTATGCATTACTAATTAGCAAGTAATTTAATGAGAATTATTGTGATAGAAGGGAAAGCACAATGCCATCCAGTAATTTTTGCCTTATATCTTTTTTTTTTTAAATTCACTATCATAGTGTTAGTCAAAGAGGTAGCATAAATCATAGCAAGTCAAGTGACTTCATTGAATCCTTTTATGGAAAAAGTAGAACAATTATGGTCATACCTTTTTTTGTAAATAGTATCTTTGTATTCAAAAATGAGTTATAGCAAAATGTGTTTTTTTAAATGTAAAAAGAACAATTGAAAATCTTTCACATGAAAATATACAATGTTTTGTGACAATTCATTTAAAAAATCAAGATTTATATAGATTTTTTTAGAAGGTAAAATATTACCTGTGTCCAAGGAAATGCAATTTACACAATTAATTCACTACAGATCAATAAGGATTTATGAAGTGAAAATCAATCCTATTAGCAATTTAAGTCTTTAAGAGATACCAGATTTTTCGTGGAGTTGTTGGAAAAGCTGGATCTACTTTTTGTCATGCAAATAAACACTTCTTTAACCAGAATGGATAAGCCATGAAAAGTAATAACAGAAATAATATATCGCATACTAAATCAAGCACATATACCCTGTCTCATATATATATGTGTTAATTTTTATGCAGATAATCATTGGTCTATGGAGGGGAAACTATTAAAAATGTGACAGCTACTCCAAAATATATATGGCTAAAACCCTCTCCCATAAAAAATTTCAATTATTTCATTATCAATAAATTAATCTAGTTATTATCTAATTCCATTATAATTTTTTCATTTTATATACATATATGGTATATATGTGTATGTGAGAATATATACACACACACGACATAATTAGTTCACTAATTGCATAATGGCAGCTTTAATAAGTAAAGGCAACTTCTACATCTTGATTGTTCTCTAACTGAAGGTATGTGTGTGGTTAGCAATATCAGAAATAAGTCCATCTTTAACAAACACAATAAATTATTTGAATCATGCCTGACAGATCATATTCAATTCTCATCTTTGGTTTTCTCTTTTACTAAATTTGCTTAAATGTTAGAAATAGCATCAACTAATACTTAATAGTTAGATAGCTGAAGATGTCATTTGATTCTCTTTCATATGAATTTACTCAAAAATACTTCTTATTTGTTAGACCTATTTCATTGTATTCACTGTAGCAATTTTTTTTCAGAATATTATGGGGATACAAACACTTTGATTACACATATTGCCTTTGCACTGCCCGAGTCAGAGCTACAAGTGTGTCCATCCCCCGGACAGTGCGCCCCCACACCCATTAGGTGTGTATTTACCCACCCCTTCCCCTCCCACCGGCCTGATACCCAATGAATGTTACTTCCATATGTGCACATGAGCGTTAATCAATTAGTACCAATTTAATGGTGAGTACATGTGGTGCTTGTTTTTCTATTCTTGTGATATTTCACTTTGAAAAATGTGCTCCAGCTCCATCTAGGATAATACAAGAGGTATTAGTTCACTATTGTTTTTTATGGCTGAGTAGTACTCCATGGTATACATATACCACATTTTATTAATGCACTCATGGATTGATGGGCACTTGGGTTTCTCCCACACCTTTGCAATTGTGAATTGTGCTGCTATAAACATTTGAGTGTAGATATCTTTATTATAGAATGCCTCTTTTTCCTTTGGGTAGATGCTCAGTGGTGGGATTGCTGGATCAAATGGTAGTTCTACTTTTAGTTCTTTGAGGTATCTCCATATTACTTTCCATAGAGGTTGTACTAATTTGCAGTCCTAAGGCAGTGTATTAGTGTTCCTATCTCTCCACATCCATGCCAAATTTGTTGTTTTGGGGACTTTTTGATAAAAGCCAATCTCACTGAAGTTAAGTGATATATCATTGTGGTTTTGATTTGCATTTCCCTGATGATTAGAGATGTTGAGCAATTTTTCATATGTTTGTTAGCAATTATTCTGTCTTCTTTTGAAAAGTTTCTGTTCATGTCCTTTGCCCACTCTTTAATGGGGTTGTTTGATTTTTTCTTGTTGATTTTCCTGAGTTCAATATAGATTCTAGTTATCAGCCCTTTATCGGATGTGTAGCATGCAAATATTCTCTCTCATTCTGTAGGTTGTTTGCCCACCCTAATGATAGTTTCTTTGTTTTCATTGCAGCAATTCTTAAAATGACCTTAAAGTTACTCATCTAGATAATATTATTTCATCACTAAATTTCCCACTGACAAATTCAAAGTACATTTATTTATTAGCCAAACTTTATATCTTCTTCACTAAATGTGTAAACCCCCTTGGAGTTTGTGCATTTAATCTATTAATAGTCTTATAAAATAAAAACCAGTGTATTTTATACCTCTTTGTCTATTTCCTTAGTTTAAGGATCTTCTTATAGTTTATATGAATCTAGAGATAAATACAATCAAGAAAATGGGTATTCCCATCTCAGAATTAATATGTATTCATGGTGGGTCTTCACTAATCTCTCTAATATCCTTTCAATAATTTTCTAAGTAATTGAATATGGTGGGGTTTGTAAGTTAATTTTTAGGCAGATAATCCTTGGCATATGGAGGGGATACTATTAAAAATGTGAGGGCTACCTCAAAATATATATGGGAAAAAACCTCTCCCATAAAAAATTTCAATTATTTCATTATCAAGGAATTAGTCTAGTTATTGCCTAATTCCATTATAATTTTTTCTGCTTTATTTCTTCTCTGTAAAAGCAGTAATATTCTTTTGTGTGCTGCAGAGGACACCAAGGCTATGTCTTGCATCCTTGTGGTTGAAAGGCCAGTGAAGACTTTCCTGTACAGAATTCTTCACTTGCAGGTATCTAAAAAGACTCTTGTAGTGGTTTTCTCAGATCAACTTTGGTCAAGAGTTTCCCTCAATTTTTTACATTTAATTTATTTAATTTGTATTTATTATGGGTACATAATAGTGTATATTTATAGGGTACATATGATGTTTTGATACAGGCATACAATGTGTGATAATCAAATCAGGATAATTAGCGAATCCATTACTTCAAGCATTTATTATTTCTTTGTGTTAGGAACATTCCAATTCCACACTTAATTATTTCCTCATTTTTGTTTACTAAAATGATGCAAGGTCAATGAATAACATGCCACTAACCTACTTTATTTTTTTACTTGTAAATATTCGTGAGGGAAAAGCACAATTTTGTTACATTAATATATTGCATTATGAGTGAAGTCAGGGCCTTCAGTGCATATATCACTGAAGCAACACACATTGTACCTAGCAAGCAATCTCCCGTCATCCACCCTCCTCCCACCTCCCCACCCTTCCAAGTTTCCATTGTCCATCGTTCCACACTCTGCTACCAATTATAAGTCTTGCCTTAAATATAAACACAAACCAAGGACCTCTTCCCAAGTCAACTTGGGTCTCTTCCCATCATGCAAACATCTGGGTCTATTTAGACTGCCCTAGTTTCTACATTTTCATTAGGTACTTTCTATTTATCTTTCTATATTAAGATTAAGCATTCTTTACACCTAAAAGAAAGCGGCAACTTTGGGTTAAATGGTGTTAGATACCCTTTTTTATCAGACCCTTATTTAGTATTTGCAAGAGTTCAACTGGGGTCTGGAGATTAATATGGGCCAAGAGTTCATTGAAGATCTGTGTTTCATATGTTTAAATATGTTAAAGTCATAAATCAAGCTGACAACTGCTATAACACATCATATTATATCCCTCTATCTTGACAAGTATATCTTTATAATGACTGTGACTCTGGGTTCAAGTTTAGAATTTTTGATGCTTCAAATTTCCTAGTCCATGGCTTGTGATTTACCCTTTTATCCTTCCCACTTTGGAGGGCCGTAGTGTGCGTCTATGTGGATAAGCAGCCAGCTTGCACATTGGTCTCTCAGCCACTGTTCAGACTGTTGGGTACACATTAACGGTACATTTGTCCTTAGGAGGACTGACACACATAAATGATAATGCATGCCCTGCATGTGGCTTCAGGGTTGTTGATGAAAAGTTCTAGAATCACAGATACCTAGAAAGTGGTTTAGATGGGAGGATGTTGCCAGGACACATCTCCTTGGTCCCTCAGACTATTAGCCATGAGGTGAGGTGCTGATGGAGCAGAGAAGGTAAGGAGGCCTTCACAAGAATGGAACCTAGCTAAGCACTTGTCTTGCCTATGTCTAAAGACAGTACTCCATCCTATTTTCCCTCCGAAAGCACAGGCTATTTCTTATTCATATTTATGTTGCCAGTGTTATTTGATGCCCAATAAATTGGTTTTGTTTATTTTATTTGTTATCATTAAATGAGTAAGTTTAAAAACAGAGACATAATGCAATTGTGACTAAGGCCATTTAGCCAGTGAATTTAAAAAAGAAGTCCAAATTCAGACTTCTAAATCAGTCTTCTGGCTCCAAAGTTCTCATTCAATGAGTTATCATTTCACAAATGAATTTCACACTGGAAAGGGGGATCATAATTGGCATTAAGCAACCAGAGGCCTGATGTGTTATAGGATCCTAAATGAAGGAAAGATTAAAGCAGCATGCAATAATGACATATAATTTTATGGAGAAAGCATGATTGGGGCAGGGTTTTTTCAATTCTGGATATGATTTATTTAAGAATATGGAGGATATTCTAAAAAGGGAGGAGGACAACAACCAGGTCCTTGTTTTATTCACCTCATTATTCCAGAATAGAGAAAAAGATTTTTTTAATTTCAGAATATTATGGGGGTACACACATTTTGGTTACATAATTCGCTTTTGTACAGTTTGAATCAATGTTGTAAATGTGCCCTTTACCCAGATGCTGTGCATTGTATATATTGGGTATGAATTTATCCATCCCCTCCTACCCTCTCCCACCTACTTGATTTCCCTTGAGTTTTACTTCCATATGTGCACATAAGTGTTGGTTGATTAGTTCCAATTTAGTATTGAGTATGTGTGGTGTTTGTTTTTCCATTCTTGTGATACTTCACTTAGATGAATGGTCTCCAGTTCCATCCAGGTTGTTACAAAAAATACTAGATCAGCATTTTTATGGCAGAGTAGTACTCCATGGTATACATATATGACATTTTATTAATCCACTCAAATATTTATGGGCACTTGGGTTGTTTCCACATCTTTGCAATTGTGAATTGTGCTGCTATAAACATTCGAGTGCAAGTGTCTTTTTTTTTTTTCCTTTGGGTAAATACCTAGTAGTGGGATTGCGGGAACAAATTTTAGGTCTATTTTTAATTCTTTGTGGTATCTCCATACTACTTTCCATGGAGGTTGTATTATTTGCAGTCCCACCGACAGTGTCTTAGTGTTCCTTTCTCTCTGCATCCATGCCAAAATCTGTTGTTTTGAGACTTTTTGATAAAAGTTATTCTCACTGGAGTTAGTTGATATCTCATTGAGTTTTTGATTTACATTTCCCTGATGATTAGAGATGCTGAGCATTTTTTCATGTTTCTTGGCTGTTAGTCTATCTTCATTTGAAGTTTCTGTTCTTGCCTTTTGCCCACTTTTTAATGGAGTTGTTTGATTTTTTCTAGAAAAAATATATTGAAAATAAAAAACAGCTTAGAAGAAAAAGATTCATTTGCGATAACAAAAAAAAGTTAGGAAAATTTTTAAAATTAGTTGTATCTCCACTTTCTCAACAATCAGAACATATCTAAATTGAAATGTTTACACATTATTTTAAAGACTAAATCTAAGGTAAGCCTGTTCAGACCAATATATTTAAAACATATTTCTTCCAAAAAAAGAATTAAATCAAGATTCAATTCATTCTAGCAAAATAAATCTTTCAAAATCTCATCTTTATGTTAAGGAAACTATTTGCAATGGATATATATGTACTCCTTGGTGTTTAAAAATTCTCTCTCTTTCTCTCTGCCTTCTCTTCCATTTATCTGGATAATGACCACAAGCAGATTATAGTGCAAACCACAGTAAAAATGCTTTTCCAAATAATTGTGAAAATTCCCATTTCCATAGAGGTAAGGTGTCTGCTGAATTGTTTAGCAAACCAGGATTTAATGGGGGGGAAGAATGAATGATTCTTTTCCCTTGTGAAAACAAGTCCTATTTGTCCCAATTATAGCAGCAGGCAGGGGGAAAGATGTACCTAATATGCAAATAAACTATCCAGGTGCAGAGTATGCATGCAAAAAGATAAGCTGGGTAGAAGCTGAGTAATTACTGTAATTCAGGACATGTAAATATATCATATGGACCAAAGAAACATAAATAGGTGTAATAGAAATGGAGCAATTAAGAAAATATGCCTTTAGGTTAAATAGCAGTGCACATTCCAAACAAAGGACTTAGTTACTCACAGGACAAAATCAAGGATAATGTGTTCATTTGAGTAACAAATTTTAACCATATTTCAAAGTCAAGTGTATACTAAAGCCAAGTTAATCACAGCTGGTTATCTGAGGTGGAAAAATTATATCATGCTGCATTCAAGGAATATCTTTTTATGAACAAATTTCAATTTATGCCAATTGTTGCATATTTGCTCTAAATTCTTTAGTATATAGTGATAAATCACTAAAGCAGACAAAACAAATTTCAGAAACAATAGAATAAAGTGGAAGAGCATCTCATTTCATTAGCACTGTGCTATATCCTCTGAAATATATTAATCTACTTTTGCAAAGTTAATGTTAAGGTGACAGGGCAAAGGGACAATTAGAGCTGTTGCTTTTCCAGACATCTTTAGTTCTGTGTATAATTCTGAAGGTTATTGGGTAGTATTCATATATGTTTTATTTTTTAAAAAACATGTGCTTTACATTAAATGCATTCTCTAATATACATTCTTTAGAAATAGTTCTCTTAATACTATTGTGTAAAGTGTTTTAATGTAATATTATGAGTTCATTTTTTTTTCAAATCAAAGCTTAATAGAGCCTCTAGATAACCCACATTAAGGTTTTTCACAGATACAAAGTGATGGATAATACTCCTCACAGAGCACTTTAATATGGGTCTAGTAACATGAATAATGGCCAAATAATGCACACATCAAGATCTCTGGAGCAGCACCCAGAAGGAAAACTCATATAGAAATAATCTCTAGGAGATGTTTAGGATAACCTGTGCTCCAACACACTGGGGGGGGCAGTATATATATATATATATATAAAAACGTATGTGTGTATATGTATGTATACAGTGATATGGCAAAACAGGGGCTCTGAATCAAGGAGAAAGAACAAAACTATAAGACTGTATGGGAATTTGAGCTAAATGATTAACAAAGCAGTGGTCTCTCTCCTGATAAAATTAGTGTCTAAGATATAATAGCAATATGATAAGGTAGAAGCTACATAACAGCCTTCTTTTACAGTTTAATATCTGTGGTTGGAGGAGCATCCACTTCTGTCAAGGAATAATCAATATATTGATGCCAAAATTGAGTATTGGATTAGAATTGATTATTATTAAGAAGTGGGGCTTCAACCAATTTCCTTGAAGCCTCCCAGGACAAGACACATGGTAGGAGTTTAGTCTATAGATTTTCAATCTAGAATCAGTACAACCTCACTCTCCTATGGTTGTTACCATCATCAGCCTTTGTGATATTACAGCTCTCACTGCATGCATGCTAATAAAGGTGTTGGAGAAAAGTGCAAAAAATGTCAAGCCTATGGTCATTTCTTTCAAGGGACACCCAATATTGTATAGAAATAAAAAATATAGAGGAAAAAATTCAGCACTGAAAATTAAAAATTTTTGGGTGAATGAACAATAGAAAAAAAGAAATATGAATATCCCTAAAGTAGTACATAGTGGTTAGAGAAATATGCAAATTAATAAACATCAATTAATTCAATCTCTTTTCTCGGTAGGAAGAGTACAAGCAATGGTTCACCAGAGCTAGCTCATGCTGGCTCACGGGGGCTGATTGTTAAATTTTCAGATAGTTTATAATTAGCTAGTACAAGAGTATTCACAGCATGGGACTCAACAAATTCTAAAAGTGAGGGCTTCCTCTCCCCACCCCTACCCAGTACTAATCAGTAAACTTTCCAGCCAAGACAAAGTATTGAGAAATTTGTGAGAGAGTATTTGCTGCAGGGCAGGTCTGGTCTTGGCAAATTCCCTCAGTGTTTGCTCTGAGATTCTTTCTTCTGCCTGGTCTGGTTTATTATTAAAACTTTCCACTGAGTTTTCTATTTCCTTAAATAAATTTTTCATTTCCAGAAGTTCAATTTGATTTTTTTTAATATATTGATCTTTTTAGTGAATTTTTCATTCATTTCCTGAATTATTCTTCTGGTTTCATATAGTTGGTTTTCCATTTTCTCTTGGATTTCATTGAGCTTCCTTACAATCCATATTTGGAATTCTTTATCTATCATTTCAATCTTTTCATTTTTGTTGGCATCTATTGCCAAAGAGCTGACATTATACATGGATCAGCACAATAGACACCCACCAGTGTAAAACCATCCAAAAGCTAAAGCTCAGAGCTCATATGAAACAATACCACAAGATGTAAAACACAACATTAAGGTACTACCCAAAATAATGAACAGAATAGCATCCCACATATAAATTCTATCAATCAAGGGGAACAGTTTAAATGCCACTCAAGGGACTTAGGCTTGCTTGAATGGATAAAAAAATAAAAGCCAAGTAACTTCTGTCTCCAGGAAACACATCTAACCTAAAAGAACTCATATAAACTCAAGGTGAAGGGATGGAAAAAAAAATATTCCATGCAAATGGAATCCAAAAGAAAGCAGGTGTAGCCATTCTCATATCAGATAAAATTGATTTTAAATAAACAATAGTAAAGAAAAACAAAGATGGTCATTACATAATGGTAAAGGGAGCAATTCAACAACAAGGCACAACAATCCTAAATATTTTTGCACCTAACACAGGAACACCCAGAGACATAAAGCAAACCCTACTAGGTCTAAGCAAAGAGATAAGATGCAGCATTGTAATTACAGGGGACTTCAACACCCCATTGACAGAAATGGACAGATCATCCAAGCAGAAAATAAATAAAGAAACTGAACTTAAATGGGACTCTAGAACAAATGGGCCTAACAGACATTTACAGAACATTTTGCCCAAAAACTACTAAACATACATTCTTCTCACCAGCACATGCAGCATTCTCCAAGATTGATAATATCTTAGGCCACAAAACATGTCTCAACAAATTCAAAAAAATAGAAATCATATCATGTATCTTCTCAGACCACAGTAAAATAAAATTAGAAATCAATTCCAAGAGAAACAATTAATTCTGTACAAAGTCATGGAAATTAAACAACCTTCTGCTGAATGATTATTGTGTCAATAATTAAATTAAGATGGGAATGAATAGACTCCTAGAACTGAAGGACAAAGTGGACAAAAGCTATCAAAATATATGGCATTCAGCAAAAGCAGCCCTATGGGAAAAAATTCATAGCCTTAAAATGCCTACATCAAAAAGACAGAAAGGTCACATATTAACAATCTAATGACATGTCTCAAGGAACTAGAAAAGGAAGAGCAAACCAAACCCAAAGCCAGCAGAAGAAAAGAAATAAATAAGGTCAGACCAGAACTTAAAAAAATAGAGAAGTAAAAAAAAATACAAAGGATCAATGAAAGAAAAAATTGATTCTTTGAAAAGATAAACAAAATTGATAGACCTCTTGCTAGATTAACCAAGAATAGAAGAGAAAGGACACAAATAAGCTCAATCAGAAATGAAAAAAGAGAAATTACTACTGATACCACTGAAATACAAAATATCATCTGTGAATACTATGAAAATCTCTATGCACACAAATTCAAAAACATAGAGGAAATGGACAAATTCCTAGAAGCACACAACCTCCCAAGACTCATTCAAGAAGAAATAGAACTCCTGAACAGACCAATAATGAGCAAAGAGATTGAAGCCACAATAAAAAATTTTCCAATGAAAAAAAGCACCAGACCAGATAGATTCACAGCCAAATTTTATCAGACTTACAAAGAACAGCTGGCACCCTTACTGCCCAAATTATTCTATAATTTTGAGAAGGAGGGACTCCTCCCCAACTCATTCTACAAAGCCAGTAATGCCTTGATACCAAAGCCAGGCAACAATAAAACAAAAGAAGAAAACTACAGACCAATATCCTTTATGAATATAGGTGCAAAAATCTTTAATAAAATACAAACAAAAGAAATTCAACAGCACATCAAAAAAAAATAATAATAATCCACCATGATCAAGTGAGCTTGATCCCAGGAAGCAAGGATGGTTCAACATACATAAATCAATAAATGTGGTCACCACATAAACAGAAGCAAAAAGAAAGACCATATGATCATCTCAATGAATTCAGAAAAAACATTTGACAAAATTCAGCACACTTTCATGATAAAAATACTCAACAAACTTTTTAATCGTAAAAACCCTCAACAAACTAGGCATAGAAGGAAAATATCTCAAAATGATAAAAGCCATATATGACAAACCCACAGCCAGCATCATACTGATTGGGGAAAAGTTGGAAGCATTCTCACTAAGAACTGGAACAAGACAAGGGTGCCCACTCTCACCACTTCTATTCAACATAGTGCTGGAAGTCCAAGCCAGAAAAGTCAGGCAAGAGAAAGAAATTAAGGGCATCCAAATCAGGAAAGAGGAGGTCAAACTATCACTTTTTGCTGACTATATGATCTTATATCTAGAAAACCCCAAAGACTCCACCAAAAGACTCCTGGAATTGATAAATAAATTCAGCAAAGTCTCAGGTTACCAAATCAATGTACACAAATTAGTAGCCTTTCTATACACCAATAACAGTCAAGCTGAGCGTCAAATCAAAGACTTAATACCATTTGTAATTGTTACAAAGAAAATAAAACAGCTAGGAATATACTTAACCAAGGAGGTGAAAGATCTCTGCAAACAGAACTATGAAACACTGAGGAAAGAAACTGCAGATGATACAAACAAATGGAAAAACATACGTTCATGGATTGGTAGAGTCAACATTGTTAAAATGTCCATACTACCCAAAGTGATTTATAGATTCAATGCAATTTTCATCAAAACACTCATGCCATATTTCACAGATCCAGAAAAAAATTATTCTATGCTTCATTTGGAACCAGAAAAGAGCCTGAATAGCTAAAGCAATCTTAAGCAAAAAGAATAAATCTGGAAGCATCCCATTACCAGACTTTAAACTACTACAAGGCTATAGTAACCCAGACAGTATGGTGTTGGCACAAAAATAGAGACATAGACCAATGGAACAGAACAGAGAACCTAGATATAAAACCATCCACGTATAGCCAACTTATCTTTGACAAAGCATACAATAATATACAGTGGGGAAAAGAAGCCTTACTCAATATATAGTGCTTGGAAAATTGGATAGCCACATGCAGAAGGAAATAGGATCCATATCTCTGACCACTCACAAAAATTAATTCAGATGAATAAAATACTTTAATGTAAGGCATGAAACCATAAAATTTCTAGAAGAAAATGTTGGAAAAACTCTTTTAGATATCAGCTTAAGCAAAGAATTTATGAAGACAACCCCAATGGCAATCACAACAACAACAAAAATAAATAAATGGGACTTGATTAAATTAAAAAGCTTCTGCACAGTAAGGAAATAATCAACAGAGAAAATAGACAGCTTATAGAATGGGAGAAAATATTTGCAAGATATACTTTTTCTTTCCTAAAGCAAACTTGTGGTTTAAATATTAGATTATTTTTTTTTAGTCACAATAGCATCACTTTCATAGCTCTACAAAAAAAACATTGATAATGGTTTTTGCTATGTAGTATGGTCCTTTTGAAATGCTTGTGTGTGTCTCAAAATAATTATTTACTTCTTTTTGTACTCCAAACGTGCAGAAAGTTTTTTAGTTTATACTTAACAACTAGCACAATGTTTGGCATACAATAGTGTTCAGGTATTATATTTTTAGAAAAAAATTAATGGCATTCTTTAACTCCAGGTTCTCTATGCCATGTACATACATTCCCATTGGACATAAATTATTGATCTCTCAAAAAATCCTTTATCACTGATGTAATACTTCATAATCGTATTAATCCATGTATAACTTTGTGTTAATATTATTAAAATTTACCTCTCTTTGAAGTGTCTTTTTAACATGATATATAATTAAATTTTAGATGATTATTTTAGTTTTTTCACACTATAAAATTGCTTTGATATACAGATAAACAAAATCAGAGAAGTTATGATGTTATAATTAGATACATCTTCTGTTAACAAGATTATGTAGCATGAATGCTGTCATATAACTTGACAAGAAACCACATGACCCCTGGAATTAGTCCCAGGTTTTGAAAAATTTCATTTTATGTTAAAGATACTGAAAATTCAATATTATATTACTATCTATCTAGTAATATGAATTTTTAAATCATCTACTACCTCTATATATTTATGAAAAATAGCATTTGATTTAAAAATAACACTAAGCATTAAAAAAAGAGTTTAACACTATACTGTGTAATAAATGATGTGAAAATGTCTGTACAATGATAAGAGTTGTTTAACCACATTTTCAATTGTTCCCCAAATAAGAGAAAAATGTATTAATTTATTTATTAGATTAATCTGGTGTATTACTTTATAGAGATCAGTTATGTGTGTTTTATTGAAAATGTAGAAAAGAGATATATTTTGATCTCTTCATCTCAAGAGCTATAACTTCATATACCTACCAGGTACACATGCAGTTTACAGTGTAGATTAAACCAGACAATTCCAAGTTACTCAGTTCGCTGAATTTAACATTTGTAAATTTTCTTTTCAGGAAACACAACATTGAATAAATAAGATAAATAAAGAAATCAAAATCAAATATTAGCAAGTTTACCACATTATTTGTTTCATAATTTAACAATAGTAAATTATTTACTAGTTAATAATCGATATGTGTGAATTTAGAATGGGTGGCAATATGTTATTACTCTGATTAATTTTCCTTCACAAGCATTTATTTGTTTGTTCATTCATTCACTTTTATTCATTCAATAAATGCTGAACATTCACCATGTACACAGTACATTGTAAGGCTTTTCCAAGTGATAAATTTGTAAATCAGTACAAAAAATAATTTTATCATGGTAAATTCTCATGTAATATAACTTATCATGTAGTTTATAAACTTCGTTTATGAGCTTTGTCTTTCAATACTTAAAATCATTTACTATTATTATGAATGTTGTATGTATAAATTTAAATCTGTCCAGATTTATGCACCTAAAATATTTTATAATAAGTATTTCTTATTCAAATAAGGTTATTTTTCTGCTATATTACATTTAATGTACTGTGTGATGAAACTTTCATCTCATCATTTATTTTGATTTAAAAAAGGAAATAAATGAAGCAACAAAAGTTTTTTAAAGTAAGATGTTCTAAAAATTTTAAATTTTATGCAAACATTATTTATTTTTGAAAATGGATCTATGTTGAAAGTATAAATCAACTCAAGCGATGCTTAAAGATATTGACATTAAGGCCGCAGAAGGCATCCATGCTTTAAATGGAAAATTTATCTCCTGAAAAATTATTTCAACATACCTATTATGCATGTGTTAAAATATATCCTGTATAAACCTGTCAATAAAAATGTAGTGTTTATAAAACAATGTGCAAAACACAAGTGACAATCTTTATTCACAGTTTTTGCAATTAGAAGATTTATGATTTCAAATATCTCTAATATATTAATGCTTTATTTTCTAATTAATATGCCAGGTGTTCACTATTATGGGATATATTTATGAAGTGATTTTATAATTACTTTTTTATTATATCAGAAACAGCTTTCTTCAAAAGCTTTTATTATATTTATTTACATTATATGTCAAATTTACTGGAATAATTGTGGTAATCTCTTTTTGTACATTTCACCTTAAATGAATCTAGCTATACGCAGTGGTAGTCTGGTTGTAAAGTAACAACTTAAAAATTATATAAGTTTATGAGTAAACCAGTCAGGTTATCTTGGCAAATATCTGTTATTGTGGTTTGGCTATCTGTAAATTGGTATTACTGTATCAAAAAGCAAATATGAGTTTTGGAGGTAGGAAAGGGGCAACCTAGGGCAGATGGAATCCTGTAATGCTCTAAACAGCATCCTACCAAAAGACTTTTACCTACATTTAGAAGTCAAAAGAAATACTGAAAAAATTTATTTTTTGTTCTTTGGGTCAAAAATTGGAGTGTGGCCCTGCACACCTATATCTGATACTGGTGTCTATTAACAGCAATGACCATCTCTCAGGTATCCCACAGGAAACATACTGTCTTCAATATGTAGATTTCAATTAACAATTTTTCAATGGACACTTGTTATGTACAAATGCTATTTCAGAAAAGAGAAAGAGATGTTTCTTTGAATATTATCATTTCTGTGGTTA
This sequence comes from Daubentonia madagascariensis, assembly GCA_023783475.1. Classification (NCBI taxonomy): domain Eukaryota; kingdom Metazoa; phylum Chordata; class Mammalia; order Primates; family Daubentoniidae; genus Daubentonia; species Daubentonia madagascariensis. Next base: position 24,827,974 of record JAKFHU010001684.1, on the reverse strand, counting down.
CTGAAGGAATGATAAATTTTCTTTAAACTGACCTAGTGTTCTTCAGATACAAATTATGCTGAGAAGTCTCTTGCATGAACTTAAAAATTTTGAGAATGCTAAATGTGTACATATTTAATACATTGACCCTTTTATTTAGAGTATTTGCTTGGAAAGCAGGAGTCAAAACAACCATCACTTTGGATCTTTTTCAGAAGGGAAAGTTAACCCCTTCCTATTGAGAAGTAGCTCGGGCTAATTTACCTTGTCATCCAGTATTTGATGAGTTTTCATTTTTATCTAGTGGAGTAGTGCATGTATGGCACTAAAGTTATCATCATTTTCATACATTTATTTATGCTTTTTGATTAGCACACACTTCCATATCTATGTATTGAGGAGGGTATACCTGCAAATATAAGTGTAAAGTGTAAAGCTCAAAATAAGTGGAAGAGTTTACATGGTGATAAGAACGAAGCTTACACAAAACTGAAGACCATATAATTTCAAGCTCTAAAGTTTATATGTAGTTGTTTTAAGGTGCAACTGTAGAATATTTCTACATTTTGAAATTAATATCAGTAGTATAGAAATTAATATGATTTATGTGGTTAATTATACTGCATGCAATCATCAATGACTGATCTTTTTAATGATCTATAATTAGATCTGAATAATATTAAATATCAAAGATATAAAAAAATAAAGATGTAGCATCATAGGAAAAAATATAATAAACTTTGGTCACATAAGATATATTTTAAGAAAACAAAGGGAGAAAATGAAAAAGAGCAAATTAGGAAAACACAAAATAAAGAGAAAAGAATGTGTTTGTGTTTGTGTGTGTGTCAGAGAGACACAGAGAGAGAGAAAGCGAGATTGATCAACCGTGTGGGTGGGTTGTTGTGATGTCTATATACTACAATTTTATATATGTATATATATGGATGCATATAGCTTAAGGCAGGTGGGGGAGGGGAACTGGAGTCTATCAGTCATTTTGGATCCGTTTGAAGATTTAGTATAAATCATTTAGTATAAATCATTGATTAGCAGCTATCAATGCTTTTTGAAAGTTAGCTGCCCGATGTTGGAGATTCTTCACCTAAGTTTTTATTTAAAATTTTTAAAACCATTTTGAAAAGAGTAATTTATCTTAGAAAATTATTATCTGGATTGCGTGAATGTGTCAAAACCTCATCATGCAGGAAATTTTTAAAAACATAGGTTTGTAATCAAGAGAATTGGTCATTTAGGATAGACCATAAATAAGTGATGGAAAAATATCTCAACTGGCTTTCATTACCTACAGACTCAAATCTGGATTTTAATATTTGCAAATAGATTAACCACCTTCAATTACTCCTTGCTGTCCACTTGATACAACTAAAACCACTGCATCTTTTCTTAAGTTACCCTTAAACTGTGGCTGCATCTTACAATTTCTTAGTGTTAGCACTCAATGTCCATCTACCTACAACTTTAGTCCAAACAGATTAGTCTACTTTTTTTGGGAATGTAAATTAGCACAGCTACTACGGAAAACAGTATGGAGGTTCTTCAAAAAACTAAAAATAGAACTATCATATAATCCAGCATTTCCACTGCTTGGGTACGTAACAAAAGAAAGGAAATCCATATATCAAGGAGATATCTGCATTCCTATGTTTATTGCAGCATGATTCACAATAGGCAAGATAAAGAATAAACCTAAGTGTCCATCATCAGATGAATAGATAAACAAAATGTGGCACATATTGTGGTACATAATGGAATATTATTCAGCCATAAAAAGAATGAAATCCTGTCATTTGCAACAACATGGATGAAACTGAAGGACATTATGTTAAGTGAAATAAGCCAGACACAGAAAGACAAATATCATATGTTCTCAGTCATATGTGGAAGCTAAAAAAATTGATCTTTTGGAGATAGAGAGTAGAACCATGGTTACCAGAGACAGGGAAGGGTAGTAGGGAAGGAAGGATAAGGAGGGATTGGTTAATGCATACAAATATACAGTTAGCGAGAATGGATAATATCTATTGTTCAGTAGCACATTAGGGTGACTTCAGTTAACAATACTTTATTGTATATTTCAAAATAACTAGAAGACTGGAATTGGAATGTTCCTAATAAAAAGAAATGATAAATATTTGAGGTAACAGATACCCCAATTACACTGATTTGATCATACTCACTGTATACTTATATCACTATATCACAGGTACCCCATAAATAAAACTATTACGTATCTATAAAAATTTTTTAAAATAATGTTAAAAAAGATTAGTCTACTGTCTATTGAAACATGCGTTTTAATAGTTTTCTATTTTTACCATTTTGAAAATGGCCCCATTCTTCCATCAATTCATCCATTCATTCATTCAGGGAACCCCACTTACTAAATATGAATATATCATATACCATATCTAGATCACAAAAAGATGAATAAGACACTAGCACTGCTCTCATAGAACTCTGCTTCCTCACATCCTCTCTACCTAAATGCCTCAATTTCATCTTTAGTACAGTCTTCATAGATACAGATGTCACAACTCAAAGACATCATTTTTGAGTTTACTGCATGTACAGTCTATACTTTCCATGTAGTAGAAATAAATATATAACATTTTTTATTTGTATTGTGGTAAATTTTGATTAAATGCCTATGCCATTTTATTTGATCACCCCATCTAAATCACAAAGTTAAGATCAAGAATTATACATTAAAACTCTTTATAATCTAAAAGCAATTATATAATAGTATTTTACACATAGCAAATCATCCATGTTATTCTCTTAGGAATTTTAATTGCAAGCAATAGAAAATGACTCTGTCTTATTAAAGCATAAAACTAAATTTATTAAAATAATCTTACACAGGTTAATACTTCAGTGGGTAGCTTCAGAACCAAGCTTAGAAAACAAGAAGAAACAAACAAAGAAGGATAAAGAGCTGAAGTTAAAACTTATCTCTGGTCTGAGCACCAGAGAACAAAACTGCATCAACATTTATGAGGTGAATGTTGAGTACCAACACCAAAAATGTAGGATATAGCCACAGTTTGGAGGAAATTTAAGGAAAGCTCTAGTATATTTAGGTTTATCAAGTATGCATGCCAATGGCACAGGACAAGGAACACCAACACTGATACTACTGTCACTGCTACTCTTATAAATTGGCTGCTGCTGCAATTACTGTTTATGCACCTTTTTTTGTTATAATACCTCTGAATTAAAAGTATAAGTTGTGCCTATTGGCTGCCTGAGACTTAATCCACTTCCAACATCCTAATTCCAGCAAACTAAAAAATTAAATGTCTAAATATTTTGTTTCCATAGTGAGAGTTGTCTCTTTAATTGACCAAAATTCACAAGATAGGAAAATATGTAAACATAGTAAAGAGATCTTGATTTAGGGACAGAAAAATAACCAATGTCCATTAGAGTTGTGGGTGGCACTGATGTCTCCTTTATCTTTCTTGAATATGGATTACTATGCAGAATCATATTGGATAACTTGCTGTTCAATTTGCCAAAAAAACCCAAAAAAACCAAAAACCAAAAAAAACCAGTAACCAGAAATTATTCCTATAAAGGTGTCTCCATTGTGAGAAGATATGCATTCTGAATTTATTAACATAGTAGCCTTAAATTAAATAAGTTAGGCTTTTGCATTTTTAGTTTAATAGAAGGAAAAGTTCTCAACTTCATAAAGAGTATCTACAGAAAACCTATAGCTAATATACTTAGTGGTGTGAAACTAGATGCTTTCCTGCTAAGATCAGAAACAAGGTAAACATGCCCTTCACCACTTCTGTTCAACGTTGTACTGAAAGTTCTAGCTTATGTAATGACACAAGAAGATGAACTAAAATATACACAGAATGAGAAGAAAGAAATTGTCTTTGTTCACACATAATATGATTATCCAAGTAGAAAATTTCAAAGAATCAACAACAACAAAAAATGGGAACCAGTAATAGATTATTGCAAAGTTGCAGGATATAAGGTTAATATGCAAAAATCAATTGTTTCTCATAAAACAGCAATAAGCAGAGTTCAAAATTAAAAATACAGTATCATTTACAATAGCACCCAAAAATGATATACGTAGCTATAAACATAACAAAATATGTAAAATATTTATGTGAGGAAAACTAGGAAACTTTGAAAGAAGTCAAAGAAAATATAAATAAATGGAGATTATTCCATGTTCAAGGATAGGAAGACTCAATATTGTCAAGATGTCAGCTTTTCCAATTTATGTTTGCACAAATTCAAAACAATCCCCATCAAAATCTCAGCAAATTGTTTTGTGGATTTCAATGAACTGATTTTAAAGTTTCTGTGGAAAAGCAAAAGACCAGGTCAACATGATACAGAAGAAGAACAAAGTCTCAGGGCTGACACTACTGGACATACCATCGTATTACCTAAAAATAGCCATAATGGTTATTACTCTTATAATAGCTTGGTTTTACATTTCTGTGATATTGAATGTTTACATATATCTCCATGTTTCTTTTATGAAGCTAAAATAAAATAAGCATCTGAACAGCCAATTAATTTTATCATAGATAAGTAATAATTCACTCTTCAAAAGATGTTGTCCTATTATCTTATTCTAATTTAATAGCAGTTAATTTGTCTTAGTTTTTCCTAAAACCTCCTCAACCTATCATTTTCAAATTATGGTATATGTACTTATATTTTATTTATGGACAACTAAATAACTTGGTTATTTTGATTCTTATATTTATTAATATTTCCCCTACTTTGTCCATATTCTTTTGGAGCAAATAGCTGATCTCCTTAACATAATTTTTTCTCTTGTGAGGCTTTGTTAAGTAGTTTACACTTGATCCTAAGAAGATTTGTAAAAGATGGCATTTGAAAATTCAAGTCCTTATATATTTTAAATCAATTTACTAAGAGTAATGTACATTTTTAACTAAAGAATGAGTAGCCTTTCTCTATATTGGGTAATAATCACATATAAAATAAGCAAAAGTAGAAGATGATAACCTATAACTCTTCATATAATCCCCTTATGCCTTGGTGATCATTTTGGTCCTGGAGGTATAACCTGCTCAACCTGAATTGTGAGACATATTTATGCTAATCCTGTGGCTAAGCAGAATAAGTGCTTAATGACCTTGCTTATATTTGCTAGCTGACTAGAGTACTGATCAGAGCCACCCCAAGTTTTTATGGATATGGACATAATTCTTAGTACTCTCAGACTCACATTCAATGCTGCCATACCTAAAATTCCTCAAATGTTATTGTTGCTAATTAAAGTTAACATCAAGTGAGAATTATGAGGTGGTATAAAAAGAAATTTAGAAATCACTTGAACAATACGTTAATAAGGCCAGTACCTAGGAAAGAACGTCAGGGTACAGAAGAAGTTGCTTCTTTTTCTTTTTTTTTTTCTTTTTAAATTTTTTTTATTGTCACTGGAAGGATTGGTCATGCCAATTTCTTGATCCAATTGAGTATCTTCTGTTCTGCTATTCACCCGTTCTAGGCAGGGTGAGTGGATTATTGAATGACAATATTCTCTGTGGAAATCTAGAAATTAGTCTGCTCAGGCTACCATTACAAAATATCACAGACTGGGGGGCTTCAATAAAAGAATTTTTTTTTCCCACAGTTATGGAGGCTAGAAGTCCAAGATCGAGGTGTCAGGAGATTTGGGTTCATGGGAGGATTGTTTCCTTGGCTTGTAGACAGCGCTTTCTCACTATGTGTTAATATGGTCTTCATGGCGTGTGCTTGTCTGTTGTCTTGCACACTCTTTCTCTCTGTCCTAATCTCCCCCCCTCTTTTAAGGACACCAGTCATATTGGATTAGGTGCCACCCTAATGAACTCATTTTAAATTACTTACCTCTTTAAATACCCTATCTCCAAAATAGGTCACATCCTGAAGTACTGGGTATTAGGGCTTCAACATACAAATTTTGGTGGGACATAATTAAGCCCATAACAAGGGGTAACATTGCAACTTGTTAGCACTCTTATTTGCCACCTTTGTTTAATGCCATCTGTCCCTCTCTCCCTCTCCTTTACTGCCACCTTGGGTTCTGTTACAGTATCAGGAAATCAAGCAGTGCACAATTTCAGAAACATATTTTTTCATGCATTGCTATGCCCCTGGCTTTCTCCTTCTTTGCAGTAGCTTTATCAGTTTCTGCAGAGAGCCATTTCGTCCCCACTAAGCCTCATTAGCAGGGTTTTAAAAAAAACATCAGATAGAGTAAATCAGGCAGCATCTGAGCCTCTTTATGAGGCAAAACAACTATTCATTTGAAACTTGCATTAGATAATTTTTAGATCAGAAACAATCGTTGAAAATTTAGGAAACACATTCATCTGTTAAATATTTTCTTGATCCCAAATCTGTTTAAATTGGTTTACAGCTCTTAATCTGTAGAATATGCACATTACCATTTCTTATGAATAAGAACAGGGTACTGTGAGATATAGGGACTCAACAAAGTACAACGAATTTATTACATTTATTTAAAAATCCCAAATTCACTGTTTCTACTGGAAGTGCTTTGTGTCCAGGCTGGTTCCTGAAGTTTACAAATAGATAAACAATGCCATTTATTGGTAATATATAATTAATTAACCCAGATGCAGTAATGGGAGGTTTCAAGCCTTTCAAGGAAATGAAAGTAGAGGAAAAAGTAATTTAAAAACTCAGTAAGCTGTGATTCCAATTAGCTAAAGCTTTGTAAATGTAAGTCAGCACCTTAAGATAATGTTTTAAGTAAGTGATCTGCTGTGGTTGGTGGATTTTCCTTTTTTCCATTCTTAAGTTCCTTTTCTTTTCTTTTCTTTTTTCTTATGCACTATTTTATTTCTCAAATCTCTTATAAAGGTGATTATTTTGATCTCTAAAGAATATTTCTTCCGTTTTTCAAAGCTTACCTGTTTTCTGGCAGTAAATTGGTGACTATCTTCACAACTGGAGTAGACAATGACACTATTATTAGTGAATTTTCAACTTGTTTCAGAAATGATGATAAGGCATCTGGCAAGCTTTGTCATGACCTTGGAGGATAATGTGGTAGTTTCATAAACAATACTTGTACAAAAAGAAATAGTTTTAAAGGAAGTTGTTTTATCCCCTAGAGGGAGAGAAAGTAATCAAAATGTACACACTGAATTTCAGGTATTCTAATTAACTTATTAGTGACCACTTACACTAATGAGCTGTTTTTATGATGATTCTCTACTTGCATATATTACCCTCTTATATTGTACAATAATCCTTATCATCTATGACTATGAATTATCCATACTTTTGAAAAATAATAATGTTGACTTTTAATCTCTAAATATGAAATTTTCACCATATCATTATGTTTCAGAGTGGTTATCATTAAATTCCACCTGGTCATCTTAGCTATACCTTCAAATACATTGTTTTGCCTTAAGATTTCCAGAGAAATGTTATACTCACTGAGCATAAACAGAGAGAACATCTTTGGAAATATTCTCTCACAAAGAAGGGACTAATTTCATAGACATCAGGGAACATGACCCCCCTACTATATGTGTCTCCCTATTTTGTGATTTTTATTGAGAGTTTATCATCACCTGCTGTTCATGTGTTTGTTTATTTGTTTTCCTATGTAAAAAAGCAATTGTGTCTTTTAGGACACAGGCTTGGCTCTGGTACCAAACAATGAAAACTTAAGAGTAAATTAAATAAATAAGATTTTTTCCCTCTATTTCATAGCAATCTAATAATATTCACCAGTCCTAGAAGACATGGTGGTGCCATTGTGTAAGGAACCAAGTTTTTTTCTATCTTGTTCTGCTATCCTCAAAAGACACTTTTGTGGCTGGTAAAACAGAGCATAAAAAAAAGGACACAAGAGAAGACTAAAACCAGCCTGCTTCCTGCCTTCACAACCGTATACCAGGACATGGGATATTGTCTACCCAGAAGGGCACCTTTTTCCTTGGTCCAACAAAAGGAGATACTATTTTTTTTCAACTGTATCTAGTAAAAGGAGAGACCTTTTCCATTCCCACAGAAACTGATCTGTGCTATCAGTGCCTTGTTATCATGATGGTTTTATATCTCTTATCATGAGTCACAAGACCTTTTGTTATCCCTATTTCAACTCTTCTGGAAGATCACTGCCCATTTCTCTATTGTGTTCCCCAGATCTTTGAAAAGTTAATGAATCAGACACTTATAAATATTTATGAAGGTCAGTGTTTGTTAAAAACTTTATTTAAAATTTTCTTTAAAAAATTTCCTAATAAAATCTCAAACTTTAATTATCTTAAATCTTAAAATTAAGAAAAACATCTGAACAAATATATTCTAAATATCTTATGTTCTAGAACTTTGAACAGTCCATTATTTATATAAAACTTTTTTTTTTATTTTTCAATACTTTAGGGGACATCCCTTTATAACATACCCAGGAGGCAAAACTCTGTTCATTTAGTCATTCCAGCCGACAGTGAAACTTATGTTAACTTTCTCATTTTGGTGTTTGTTTTTAAAATTTAACATATTATTTATATAAAAATTGTGTACCTAACATGCATCGGGTGTTAGGCAGGTGGGAAGGGGGTGAAGGGGATGGGCATATTCACACCTAATGGGTGTGGTGCGCACTGTCTGGGGGAGGGGCATGCTTATAGCTCTGACTCAGGCGGGGCAAAGGCAATATATATAACCTAAATGTCTGTACCCCCATAATATTTTGAAATAAAAATAAATTAATTAATTTAAAAAATAGTATACCTATATGTATTTATATAAAATTAGTGTACCTATAAGTTTAATTTCAACTGTTTGAAATTTTACAAACCAAATAACATTATATAACCTGACTGCAGATCAGGAAACAGAAAATTGTAATACTCTAGAATTCTGACTTAGCTCTTTGCAAGTCACTACCTCCAAGTTAACCAAAATCCTGACCTCTAACACCTTTTAGTATGTTTTCCTGAGGGTGAACTTACAATAAACATAATCATGCAATTTGAACTCTACTTTACATAAGAACACCTGTCATATTCTATTAGAGGCCCCGTCTAATCTAATGTGGTCTCATTTTAACTTAACTAATTACATCTACAAGGAATCTATTTATTTTCAAATTAGATTGTGTTCTGAGAAACTGGGGTTTAGAATGTTAACGTATGAATTTTGGAGGGATACAATTTCAGAATTGAAAATGATTGATGACTTATAAGGTGGGGAATTATATTAAAATATCATGATGGCTGCAATGTACAAAATCAATTGGAGTGGAGCAGGAGTTCATGGGAGTAAAACTGGAGGCAAGGAGAAAATATAAGAAACAACTAAGCAATTATATGGAAAGATTAAAGTGTCTTGGATTAGGGAAGTACCACAAATAATAAATAAAAATGCATTATATGGTGTACAGAATTTGGCAACTGCTTTGAATGTCCTGATGAGAAAGAGTAAGACTCAAGAATAATTCTCCAGAATCTGACATGAAAAGTTGAGTTGAATTAAAGAGACATCCAAATAAATGTTTGGTGGAAGTGGTCATAGTGGTTCATCAGTTAGCTAGTTAGTATTTTTATTTATTTATTTATTTGTAATTGGAATCACAGATATACAAATAAGAAAAATCTAGCCTGGAAATATTCGGATTACATGAAACTATAATGACAATGAAAGCAATAAATATGAGACACTTTACTCAGACTTAAAAGGATGGAGTAAAAAACCTTTGCGAGAACTCTATAAGAAATTAAGAAAAGGAATTACCTCAAGGAATGGCCAAAGAGACAACTGAAATCAACATAATGTGGTGTTACAGAATCAAAGGAAGATAGAGTTTCAACAAGGAGTGTTCAGTAGGATCGATTTCTGCAAAGAATCCACGAAAAGTAAGGGCTATGACATGACTACTGGATTAATAAATAAGGAATGGCATCTCATTCATTCTGAATGGAGGGAAGAGAAAGAATAAAAACTGATACAAAGAGGAACTTTTGATTTTGGAAAATTCATTTCCTTTTATAGCTTCTATTACACCTGTGAAGAAGGAATTGAGATCATCTAATTTAAATGAATGGGGTAGGGTCATGGTGTGAAAAAGAACTGACTTGGGAAGGGAAAATAAAAGCATTTCTTTGTAGCTTTACCAACTTGATGCAGCTATGAGATCAGCTTATAAAGAGTAATGCTTGGAGGGTTTGTGTCCTTTACTTTGCAGTCTAAGTTTTTCCCTTGCAGATACTGGAGGGAAATTTTAGATTGACATAGGATTGGTGTTTCACCAGGCAGATGTGCTTAAAGGCCAATGAGGCAAATAGGTTACACACATTTTGTGAAGAGTTGAAATCACTCATGTGAAATCTTAGCTGAATAGAGAAGGAAATGAAAATAGACATGACAGAGAGACAATGAAAGCATGTTCAGTGACTGGGCATCTTTGTGTTAGTCAAAGTGTAATTTGAGAGAAAGTGAGAGAATCAAAATGAAAGAATTAAATGGTATAATGCTGTGATCAGCAAAATGGGTATCTCAATATATTATTTGATAAGTTAAACTGTTCAAGATGTTGGCTTTGTTTTTAGGTGCTCAAAATACTGATGAACTTTTCTTTCACCAATGGTTGATTTCCATTTCAAAGGCATGAATTTTCTGGTGGGCAGACTTTCATGAGAGTGTGCAAATTAAAGAAGTTGTTTGTATAGCAACTGCTTTTGAAATGTAAGTTCGGTTCATATTTTGGGCTTTGTGAATGATCAGGAACTACTGTTGTGAATAACAGTCCTATCTACTGGTCTCTTTAGTCCCTTTTTTCTTTTTCTTTTATTTTGTTTTTCCTTTTTAAAAAAATGTTTTCTATTATACAAATTTTTAATCTTAAATCATTAGTTTGTTTATTTATTTCTTTATTTGAGACAAAGTCTCACTCTGTCACCCTGGCTGGTGTGCAGTGGCATCACCATAGCTGACTGCAACCTCCAATTCCTGGGCTCAAGTGATCCTCCTGCCTAAGCCTCCCGAGTAGCTGGGATTAAAGGTGCGTGCCGTGTCACCCAGCTAATTTTTCTATTTTTAGTAGAGATGGGGTCTCACTCTTGCTCAGGCTGGTCTTGAACTGCTGAACTCAAGCAATCCTCCCACTTTGGCCTCCCAGAGTGCTAGGATTACTGTGCCCGGCCTTTTTTTCCCTTTATATATTTAAGTAAAATAATTAAAAATATTTATATACTTAATAAAAATCATGAAGCTTTCATCATTTATGGTGAACTGGAAGATTGGCAGAACATATGCATATAAATAAGCTTATAAATGAGCACAATAAATAGAACTGTGTCTGTTATTATGAATGTTTGGCAGGTTAATATTTTTAGGTATATACTGTTTCTACTTGCTGAAAATATTGACATCTGTATTTACGCATCCCATGGAGGGGAACATAAGAATATGGCTAATATCCTAGAAATTACAGTCTTCAATATGATCCGTGAAGAAAAAAAATGAAGGAAAAAAATATCTATCAAAGTTGTAAACCCTTGGGAAAACATTCAGTAATTAAATATTTAAACTCTTAAACAAAACAAAAGCATAAAAATTGATGGCCTGGGACATGTTATTTAAAGTTAATGGGGATTATAAACTAGAGAAAAACTAGTAAAGAAGAGATTAATTAAAAGCTACTACATTTTGAAACCAATTCAAGAGAACTCAAGTGAAATTCATTGCTTGGCGTCAGTGAAGTGCATGAGAAATGAATGTGAGAATCTTAGAAACATGCTTTTCAATATAGTCAAAAATAATGCAGCCTTACAAATGTGATACATTTCCAGATTTTTATTTAAGAAGTAGAAGAATAGTAGGACAAAAATGTGAGTGATAGGAAGGATTGTCCAATAATATATTGAAAGCAATGTGGTGGAAATGTTAAAGAGCATAGGCCTTGCCAAGAGAGACACCTGGTTTTAGTCCCCAGGTGCACTGCGTGATAACTGGGTCAACCTCTGCTTCTCAGTTACTGCATTTGCAAAAGTGCACAATATGATATGCCTGTTCCTTAAGGTAGTTGATGTAAGTGAAGTATTGCTTGTAAAGTATTTGGCAAATGATATGTTATGCCTACAAATGGTAGGAAACATGCCTGGATAAAATATAAAGAATAAAGTCCATTTATAAGGTATTTTATCTTATTTCACTTCCATTATCGTGATGTTTATTTCATAACACAATAACCCATACGTGAATAAAATGAATGGGTTGATCAGGCATAGTAATGATTTACATATTCTAATGTCACTTTTAATCCTGATGCCTCTAATGAGCTCTACAACTTTAAGGATATTTTTTTATTTCCTTGGGCCTGGTACATCATTACTGTTGCTTGACAGTTGTACAAATGTAAACATCAATTCTATGAACATATCAGGAGATTATCTGCAAACAGATTTTATGCCTATGTAGAAAATTTAATAATTTAATATATCTTTACTGCTCACTGGACTTAGGACATAGAATCTACAGGTTAGAATAAAAATAAATAAATTACCAGAATAGGAGAGATGGCATATTGAAGAGTTCTCATTGTAGGACAATCAATTACTTTGTATTTCATTAAAAGAAAAAAAAAATGTGAGCAGATATCAATGCATCACAATTGAAAGATATGACATGAGATAGAAACTGAGAAATTTACAAAGTTTGGGTATTATTATAGTTTGAACAAAAAGAGCATGATAGAGAAAACAAAGAGTAACTGATAAAACAGTGGAGGAAGTTTGGAATCTAATAGGGCAGGGAAATTGAAACAACTGTTTAGCAGAGTAAAAAGACTTCCAACCCACCAAGACAGTTATTTGCTCTAGATTGAAAATGTATGGATATATCATTATGTTTTAAAGAATTTTAATTAAAACTATAAGCCATATTTTATTTTTTTGTTTCTAAAAACAGTGCTTTTTGAAAAAAATTTCAGGATATTACAGGGGTACAATTATTTTGGTTACATGTTTTTGTATTGCTTGAGACAAAGTTATAGGTGTGCCCATCACCCAGATAGTGTACATTGTATCCATTAGGTATGATATCACTCATCCCCTCCTGCACCCTCCCAACTTGTTTGATTGCCATTGAGTTTTACATCCTATTGTGCATGAGTGCTGTTCGGTTAGTTCCAATTTAACAGTGCATACGTATGGTGTTTTTTTTTTTTTTTCCTGTTCTTGCGATACTTCACTTAGGAGAATGGTCTCCGGTTCCAACCAGATTGTTACAAAAGGTATTAATTCATTATTTTTATGGCCGAGTAATACTCCGTGTTATATACATACCATGTTTTATTAATCCAATCATGAATTGATGGGAACTTGGGTTGATTCCACATCGTTGCAATTGTGAATTCTGCTGCAATAAATATTTGCTATGGTCATGGATAGGCCAAACCAACATTGTTAAAATGTCAATACTACCCAATGTGATTTACAGGTTCAATGCAATCCCCATCAAAACATCAACAACATTTTTCACATATCTAGAAAAAATAATTATATGCTTCATTTGGAACCATAAAAGAGCCTGAATAGTCAAAGAAACCTTAAGCAAAAGGAACAAATCTGGAGGCATCACTTTACCAGACATCAAGCTATACTACAAGGCTATAGTAACCAAGACGACATGGTACTGGCACAAAAATAGAGACATAGACCAATGGAACAGAACAGAGAATGCAGATATAAAACCATCCTCATATTTCCATGTGATCTTTGACAAAACAGACAACAATATACACTGGGGATAAGAATCCCTATTCAATAAATGGTGCTTGGAAATTGAATAGCCATGTGTAGAGGTTTGAAACAAGATCTATATCTCTCACTAGTCACTAAAATTAATTCAGGTGGATAACAGACCGAAACCTAAGACATGAAACCATAAGAATTTGAGAAGGAAATGTTAGAAAAATTTCTAGATATCAGCCTAGGCAAAGAACTTATGAAAAAGACCCCAATGGCAATCACAGCAACAACAAAAATAAATAAGTGGGACCTGATTAAAATGAAAACCTTCTGCACAGCCAAGGAAATAATCAATAGAGTGAATAGACAACCTACAGTATGGGAGAAAATATTCACATGCTATATATCTGATAAAGGGCTAATAACCAGAATCTACAAAGAACTCAAGTATATCAGCAAAAAAAAAAAAAAAATCAAACAACCACATTAAAAAGTGGGCAAAAACATGAACAGATACTTTTTAAAAGAAGATAGACAAATGGCCAATAAGTTTATGAAAAAATGCTCAATGTCACTAATCATCAGGGAAATGCAAATAAAAACCACAATGAGATATCACCTAACCCCAGTAAGAATGGCTTTTATGAAAAAGTCCCAAAATAATAGATGCTGGCATGGATGTGGAGAGAGAGGAACACTTTAACACTGTTGGTGGGACTGCAATCTAGTACAACCTCTATGGAAAACAGTATGGAGATTCCTCAAAGAACTAAAAGTAGACCTACCATTTGATCCAGCAATCCCACAACTGGGTATTTATCCAAAGGAAAAAAGTCATTTTATAAACCATATTTTAAAATAATTCTTTTAATGGTAAATGATAGTTTTTATGCCAGTGTGTCCAAAAAGACCATTGTATCTCTAGCTGAAAGTGTGTTAGCTATCAGCCTTCACACATATAAGTATCATTATTTAATGTTGCAGGTCATGTTCCCTGGCAACATGTAAGTTTGAAGGAAGTTTATTGTGGAATGGTCTTGTGATCAAAAACTGTGAGAGAAATGACAGAAGCAGGATTGGGCACAGAGAAAAACAGAGCTGCAATTCAGTCATAATAAGACCTTTGCAAAACGATGGAGCACCTGGGAGCCAGAATGTCCCTTCAGAGTCTTCCTGATTTGGAGAGATTAATTTGGGCTTTTAAAACTACACATAGACCAGGAATTGGATGTAGGCTGCTCCTAATAAATGAGACATGGATTTGGGTATGGTAGAAGACAATTTTAGAAATGAGGGAATAGTTCCTTCAGTTTTAGAGGGAAGATTTGGGTGGTGTAACACAGCACAAGTGAGCAACTGAATATGAATGAATGACGAGGTCATATATTAGAATTCTAACCTCCAACCTCTGCAGCAACAAGTCCAGAAAACTAAACCCCAACCCCTGTAGCTATTGGCCTAGAGGAATTAGCTTCTGTGTTTTTAATGTTTTAATGACTGCCAGCTTACTGGCTTTTTGTTTGTTTGTTTGTTTGCCTATTTGTGTTTGCTCCTACTTCCAACTCTGGATAAGCAAGAGAAAGACAAATTTGCTCCACAAACCAAGCACATAAAAGGAACTAATCAGCCTATCTCCAGCTTCTCTATGCCTACTTTCTCTCATGAGAGAATATTTGAAACTTTCCTTTCTTTTCACCGTAAAGGTTTTCAACTCCCTTACCTGACATAGAGTCTCTGACAAAGAGAAGTGATGGTGACTGACTCCCTTGTTATAGCAACTTCTGAATATATAGACTTTATTTGTTCTCATTTGCATGGCCTTTACACAACTGCTAGAATTCCAATCATAGCACACCTGAAGTCTTCCTTTTTTTCACTATAAAATGTTCCCACATCCTGTCTTTCTTACAGTCTCAGCAAAACATAAGTGATGGTAGCTGATTCACTTGCCATAGTGAATAAATAGCTTTTATTTGTTTTCATTTGAGTGGAATTTGTTTATCTCTGTAGTTTTCCTGATGGCTCCACCATGATAGGGTCTGTACTGCTCTTAAAGATTACTCTGTATTGTCTTTCTTTTCTTTCAATCTACTGAAAAATTTTCTTCTGAAGCAACTCAGATTGGGATCACTAGCTCTTCTCTTTAATCCTCAACTCTTTTTTCTCTGAGGTGATTAGAGTGACCTCCTAATTAGTGAATGTATTTATATGTTTGCCCTTGCAAATATTTAATCTGTCTGATGCATTTGCACAATTGAATACATCCATTCTTCCCTATATTTTACAACAAATTTCTGTCCTTGTTCTTCCTGGGCAATCATCATTGACACTATTTTATATCTGGCTTTTTTGGAGGGGTGGGGTACTGTCTCTCCAACTAAAATATAATTTCCACAAAATTAGGGACCATATCTTCTTTGCTCCACACAATACCACCCAATCTCAGAAGAGTGTCTGAATCTTAATAATCAGAAAATTAATATTTTATGTATGAATAAATGAATGGATGAATCATTTGTAATGCTTGTATCTTGAACCCATTTTTCTTCTTTTGCCCAAACTCAGATCTGCTCTCTTGCTGTGTTGTCTCTCTTAGTGAATGGAATTCTCATTCAGCCAATTGTTCAAGTAAAAAATTATAAGCTATCCTATACTTCTTCATTTCTACCCGTAGTAATTAGTCATTAAGTACTTTGGTTTCTATCTCTTAATTAATTATTGAATTTGTCCTCTTTTGTACAAATTCACACCCAGAGTCTCCTTTCCTCATGAAGCTATCTTTTCTTAACGGATCAGTACCTAGTCTCAAGATCCACCAGAATAAATTTTCTTACACCCAAATTATGTGCATAATTGAGGTGACACAAAAGATGCTCTTGAGATATATCTTAAAATTCAAATTGTTTGGTTTGTCATTACATTAAGCAGCTATTAGTCAGATACAGAAATATAAAAACAATTGAATGCCAGGGAGCCATTTATAGATTTTATGTAGTAAGTGAGCAGATTATACCATGATAAAGCCAGTACCTGTTATAGTTCATGGTATATTTAGTAAGTTTTGGTCAATACTTTTGTTACCTAAAATTTCTATGGTTCACGTCAATTATTTTGTAGTAATCACACTGGAACTTTATCAACTTCTTCAGTGTAACCTAAGTCTCAGAATTAACCTTGTACATGTTTCAGGCAGAAAGTATGTACTATGTGTATGTAAAGTAATGGCACATATTTTGTAGCAGGATGTGAAGACTGGTACACTTTTAAATACAGGTGGTTTTTTCCTCCAATGAAAATCAAACCACTTTTATAGTGTCTACACAGCACCAATATATTTTATCTTGAAGTGGATTAATTAACCCATTACAATACATATTACTAATCTCTTTGGTTGATTATACTAATTTTGCCATCATTTTAAATGTCAGAAATATCACATAAAATATGTATAAATAGCAGCTTTTGAGCAATACTACTCCCCACTCCAAAACCATTGTTCACCAATAATTCACCTTATCAAAACCATTTAGACAAAATTCACTTAACTTTCACATTCTCTTTCATATATTGTAGTAAAACCAAATAATGCTTGTTTTGTTAGTAGCTCCATCTTTTTTTTTTAAATTCTAACAACTCATCAAATTCTTAATACTATAGCATTATTGATCTGATAATATTGTTTAATCTTCTTTCTCCAATTAAAAAGCTAATCAATCTGCTGTTTTGCTGCCCCAATTTCATGATACACCCTAGAGGTCAATAAGCCCTATTTTTTGTCAGGAGAACAAACTGCTCTCCCTCTCATTTAATATGATCTGTGAAATTGACGATGTCAACATTCAGGGAATAAAGCATATAATTCCCACCTACGATCATCAATGTAGAATTATGAACTAAAATGTTATAATGAAATCTGAAATATCTCATATGTCAGTGTTCCAAGCATAACTGGTATAGGTAAAATAATGTGGTAACAAAAGAATTATTCTCATAACCTGAAGAAGAATGCTTAAAGGATTCATATTAACTCCAAAAATTAGGAAATCATAATTGATTGATTTTTCAGACTGCAGTAGTAATCTAGGAATGCTCATTGACTAGACAAAGTCTAAGTATTGAATGTTTAATAGACGGGTTATATAGTAATTTCTGTTAATTTTCCTTATTAATGAAACCTATTATTAGGTTATTATATACATACTCTCAGGAGTGCAAGAATAGATAGAGTATACTAACTAAATTAATTTACATAATCTATTACAGGAGAAATTAACATAGAAGTTTAAAAATTTAAGTGATTTACTTAAGAGCCTACTATAATTATTGTCCCATACTGCATTATCCCTGTATTTGAGACACTATTCAAATGTTGAAGGTAATTGTTGTAAAACTTCTACTTTATGGGAATGTTTAATAGCAAAAGCTGTAAAACTTTTCAACAGGATTCCCATTAGAAGTGCATGCAAATACAACCCCTCATATACTATCTGTAACTCAGAATTCTTCATCATATATAATGATGAAATGATATATAATGATGAAATTAATGACAAAATACTATTTAAATCCTTGCATTTAGAAATACTTGCCAGCCATTAACAAAATTATAAAATGATTTATTCTTTCTAAACTATCACTTGTAATTCAAGTTTTTTGGTTTGTCATTACATTGAGCATTTAGAAATTACCTAAAATTCGTTAATGAAATAAGACACCATACCTCTCAATCTGTTTTTGCTGCCCCAATTTCCAACTGCTAAAATTGCTCACTTTATGCAGATGCATTTTATTTGCAGAGATAAGCTTTGTGACTTTCTATTTCAAATTTATTTGATGGCTAAGTTGTGGTCTTAAAGTCTTAACTTTTAGTTAGGCAAACAGTGAAAAGATTACTTCCAGTACCGTAAGTAGCTAATGAAAGGAAGTATTCAGATGTAAAGCATTTCATCACTTTGTCTCTTTGTTCTATATAAAAATGGATTTTAAATAGGTAGTTCTTGAGTAGTCTACAGTAATAGTAAATAGAGTGGATAATTTATCCATGCACTTACAGTTTTCACATATAAGCCAGAGAATATGTGAATGCATCTTAAACAACCTTATAGGACTGTTTTGTTCCTTTTCTCCATCTTGGAACTTGGTTATACATCCAGCAAACACCAAGATATATCTTAATTGATTCTATAAATTTGATGATTCTTCTTGCAATGTTTAAATAGTGATAATATTATAATATATAATATAACATATTATATATTATATATTATAATATATATATATAATATAATGTATAGATATATTTTACATGTATACACAATTTAAAAGAAAAAACCCATAGTATGAACACAATTATCAGGCAAGGCCACTTCATGACTGTGGTGTAAAAAGACATAGATATATATATTCCATTTTGTACATTGTTTATTTATTTATTTTTTCCTCCTTATTCAGTATTAACTTCATTTTTTCTTTAATTGCAGAATATTACAGCAGTACATATGTTTTGATTATATAATTTTCTTTTGTACAGTTTGAGTCAAAGTTATAAGTGTGCCCTTCACCCAGTCAGTGGGCATTGTACCTGTTAGGTGTGAATTCACCCATCCCCTCCTACTCTCTCCCACTTACTTGATTTCCCTTGTCATTTACTTCCATATGTGCACATAAGTGTTGATTGATTCATTCCAATTTAGTATTGAGTACATGTGGCGTTTGTTTTTCCATTCTGTCATACTTCACTAAGAAGAATGGTCTCTAGCTCCATCCAAGTAGACTAGATCACCATTTTTTCATGGCTGAGTAATGCTCCATGGTATACATATATGACATTTTATTAATCCACTCAGGTATTGATGCGCACTTGGGTTGTTTGCACATCTTTGCAATTGTGAATTGTGTTGCTATAAACATTCGAGTGCAAGTGTCTTTTTTATAAAATGTCTTTTTTTCTTTTGGGTAAATGCCTAGTAATGGGATTGCTGGATCAAATGGTGGTTCTACTTTTAGTTCTTTGAGGTATCTCCATATTACTTTCCATAGAGGTTGTACTAGTTTGTAGTCCCACCAACAGTGTATAAGTGTTCCTTTCTCTCTGCATCCTCACCAGCATCTGTTGTTTTGGGACTTTTTGATATTGGCCATTCTCACTGGAATTAAGTAATATTTCATTGTGATTTTGAGTTGGAGTTCCTTGGTGGTTAGAGACATTGAGCATTTTTTCATGTGTTTGTTGACCATTAGTCTATCTTCATTTGAAAAGTTTCTGTTCATGACTTTTGCCCAACTTTTAAGGGGGTTATTTGATGTTATCTTGATGATTTGTTTGAGTTCTTTGTAGATTCTGGTTATCAGCCCTTTGTTGGATATATAGCATGTGAATATTTTCTCCCATTCTGTATGTTGTCTATGTGCTCTATTGATTGTGTCCTTGGCTGTGCAAAAGCTTTTTAATTTGATCAGGTGCCATTTATTTATTTTTGTTCTTGCTGTGATTGCTTTTGTGGTCTCCTTCATAAATTCTTTGCTTAGGCCAATATCTGTAAGAGTTTTTCCAATCTCTTCTAGAGTCTTTATAGTTTCAAGTGTTAGGTTTAAGTCTGTTATTAAGTGAATTAATTTTTGTGAGTGGAGAAAGTTATGGATCCTGTTTCAGCCTTCTACATGTGGCTATCCAATTTTCCCAGCACCATTTATTGAATAGGGATTCTTTTCCCCAATATATGTTTTTGTCTGCTTTGTCTAAGATCAGATGGCAATATGAGGATGGATTCATATCTGGGTTCTCTGCCCTGATCCATAGATCTATGTCTCTGTTTTTGTGCCAGTACCATGCTGTTTTGGTTACTATAGCCTCGTTGTATAGCTTGAAGTCTGGTAAAGTGATGCCTCCCGATTTGTTCTTATTACATGAGGTTGCATTAGCTTTCGGGGTCTTTTCTGGTTCCATAAGAATTGTAGAACTATTTTTTCTAGGTCTGTGAATAATAGCATTGGTATTTTAATGGGGATTGCATTGAATGTGTAAATCACTTTGGGTAGTATAGAAATGTTAACAATGTTGATTCTGCTGATCCATAAGCATGATATATTTTCCATCTGTTTACATCCTCTGCAGTTTCTTTTCTCAGTGTTTTGTAGTTCTTCCTATAGAGGTCTTTCACCTCCTTAGTTATATACATTCCTAGATATTTTGTTTTCTTTGTTGCTATCGTGAAAGGTATTGCATGTTCAGCTTGGTTCTCAGCTTGACTGTTATTGGCATATATCAAAGCTACTGATTTGTGTACATTGATTTTATAGCTTGAGGCTTTGCTGAATTTATTTATCAATTCGACGAGTCTCTTTATTGAATCTTTGGGGTTTTCTTGGTATAAGGTTACATCCTCAGCAAAGAGCAATAGTTTGACCTCTTCATTCCTCATTTGGACACGCTTGATTTCCTTCTCTTGTCTGATTGCTCTCGCAAGGACTTCCAGCACTATGTTGAATAGAAGTGGTGATAGTGGGCAACTTTGTCTGCTTCCAGTTCTAACTGGGAATGCTTTCAATTTTTCACCATTCAGTATGGTGTTTGCTGTGGGTTTGTCATATATGGCTTTTATCATTTTGAGGTAAGTCCCATCTATGCCTATTTTGTTAAGAGTTTTTATCATAAAAGGGTGCTGAATTTTGTCAAATGTTTTTTCTGCATCTATTGAGAGGATCATATGGTCTTTTTTCTTACTTCTCTTTATGTGGTGATTTACATTTATAGATTTGCATATGTTGAACCATCCCTGCATCTCTGGGATGAAGTCCACTTGTTCATGGTGAATTATTTTTTTGATGCACAGTTGAATTTGGTTTGCTAAATTTTGTTGAGAATGTTTGCATCTATATTCATAAGGTATATTGGTCTGTAGTTTTCTTTGTTTGTTGTGTCCTTTCGCAGGTTTGGTATCAAGGTGATATTGGCTTTGTAGAATGTGCAGGGGAGGATCCCTTCCTTCTCAATCTTATGGAATATTCGTCAGTATGGGTACCAGTTCTTTGAAGGTTTGGTAAAACTCAGGTAGGAAACTGTCCGGTCTGGGACTTTTTTTTGTTGGAAGATTTTTTATTGCTGCTTCAATTTCATTGCTTAATAGTGGTCTATTCAGGATTTCTATTTCTTCTTGGTTGAACTTAGGGAGGTTGTGTGTTTCCAAGAATTTGTCCATTTCCTCCATGTTTTCAAGTTTATTAGCAGAGAGATTTTTATAGTATTTAAAGATGATGTTTTGTATTTCTGTGATATTAGTCATGATTTCTCTTTTTTCATTTCTGATTGAGCTCATTAAAGTCCTTTCCTCTCTGCTTCTGGTTTATCTAGCAAGAGGACTGTCAATTTTGTTTATCTTTTCAAAGAACCAACTTTTTGTTTCATTAATCTTCCATATAGTTCTTCTGTTCTCTATTTCATTTAGTTCTGCTCTGATCTTGGTTATTTCTTTTCTTCTGCTGAGTTTAGGATTTCTGTGCTCTTCCTTTTCCACTTTCTTGAGACAATTCATTAGATTGTTAATTTGGATCTTTCTGTTTTTTTGGATGGGGTGATTTAAGGCTATGAGATTTCCTCTCAGAACTGCTTTTGCTGTATCCCACAGATTTTGATTACTTTTGTCCATCCTCATTATCATTTAGTTTGAAAAATCTTTTGATTTCCAGTTTTATTTCCTCCTGGACACAACTATCATTCAGCAATAGGTTGTTTATTTTTCATGACTTTGTGTAGAGATGAGTGTTTCTGTTGGAATTGATTTCTAATTTTATTCCACTGTGGCCTGAAAAGATATATGGTATAATTTCTACTTTTCAAAATTTGTTGAGACCTGTTTTGTGGCCTAGGATGTGACCAATTTCAGAGAAAGTTCCATGAGCTGATGAAAAGAATGTACATTCAGTGTTATTTGGGTAGAATGTTCTGTAAATGATTGTTTGGCCCATTTGTTCTAGTGTTCTCTTTAAGTCCATTGTTTTTTTGTTTATTTTCTGTTTGAATGATCTTTCCAGTTCTGTCAGTGAGGCATTCAAGTCTCCAGACATCATGGCTTTGCTGTTTATCATTTTGTTTAGATCAAATATTTAGCATTGTTAAGTCTTCTTGTTGAAATGTTCCCTTCACCATTATATAGTGACCAACTTTGTTGTTCTGTACTTTTGTTGATTTGAAGTCTGTATTATCTGATACAATAATGGCTACACCAGCTGTCTTTTGATTTCCATTCACATGGAGTATTGTTTTCCATCCCTTCATCTTGAATCTGAATGGGTACTTGTGGGTTAGATGCCTTTCCTGGTGGCAGCAGATACTTGGCTTATATTTTTTATCCATTCAGCCAGCTTATATCTCTTTAGTGGAGAGTTCAAGCCATTCACATTTATTGAAAGAATTGATACATGGGATGGATTTCTGTTTATCTTGTTTGGCAGACCCTTATTGCTTTTTTTAACCTCTTGAGCCATTATGGTATCTGGGTTCTGAACTTTAGCTCTTGGGTGATTTTACTCTGCTGGGTGTCTATTATGTTTATCAACATATAATGCAGGTCTGAGAACTTCCTGCAAGACAGGTCTGGTCTTCACAAATTCCCTCAGTGATTACTTGTCTGGGAAAGTCTTTATTTCTACCTTATATAAGAAACTTAGTTTTGCAGGATGCAAAATTCTAGGCTGGCCATTAATCCATTTTAGAAGACTGAGGATGGATCCCTAGACCCTTCTGGATTTTAAAATTTCAGTTGAGAAGCCTGCAGTTAGTCTGATAGGTTTTCCTTTGCAAGTTACCTCTTGTTTTCACCTTATGGCTTGTAGGACTGCTTCCTTCATGTTTACTTGGACAGCCTAATGACTATGTGATGTAGTGATTGCCTTTTCAAGATGAATCTCCCAGGAGTCCTGTGTGCTTCTTGTACCTGGATATCTTCATTTCTAGCTAAGCCAGGGATATTTGCCTCAATTATTACCTAAACTAAATTATCGAACCCTTGTGTATTTTCTTATTCACCCTCAGGGATGCCTATGATTCTTATGTTTGGCCTCTTTATGTAAACCCACATATCATGGAGGCTTTGTTCATTCCTCTTATTTCTCTGTTCTTTCTCTTCGATTGATATTTTTAGCTCATATGTGTTATCGTGAAGCTTTGAGATTCTTTTTTCTGCATGATCTAGCTTATTTTTAAGGCTTTCCACTGTGTTTTGTGATTCCTTGAATGAATTTTTCATTTCAAGGATTTCTGTTTGGTTTTTCTTTAATACTTTGATTTCTTTAGAGAATTTTTCATTCATTTCCTGCATTGTTTACGTGGCTTCTTTGGGTTTCTAATTTCTCTTTTATTTCATTGAGTTTCCTCATGATCCATATTCAAAATTTTCCATCTGTCAATTTAGCCATTTCATTTAGGTTGGTATCCCTCAGTAAGGAGTTACTGATTTCTTTTGGGGATGGCCTTTTGCTCTGATTTTTCATGTTTCTGGAGTTCTTTCACTGAATCCTTCTCATCTGGCTTCTTAATTGAGAGCTGGGGGGGCTAGGGCTGGCTTATGGCCCTGTCTCTGAGTCCCCAAAGATGGATCCCTGACTGTGCTGGGGAGAGGAGTGCAGGTCCTGAGTTGCCTTTGGGATGTTTTAGTAGGTTTGATGATCCTTTTGGGTTACCTCTGACCTGTTGTCTTTACCTCTTTCCAATGCAGTGTAGTGAGTTTGGTCCCCCAGCTTAATCTCTGAGGTAGTGGATTGTACTTGTGGGTATGAATCTGCCACTTCCCAATTGCTTGGGGTGGAAGGCACTATGTTTAGCTATGGGGTTATTCCTGCTGTTGTTGATTGTAGTTTGCATGGAGGAGCCAGCTGCTGAAGTAATCTTTTGTGCCCATGGTAGGCACTGGTACCCCAGGTGGGGTACATGAATGCCCCAAGCTTTAGGGGCATTTAGCTCCTAAGGGGTTGCTTGGTCCCTACTCCCCCTGAGATGGGGGGAGGAACAAGATAGATTGTGGCTGGAATGTGAAAGCCTGAGTGAGGGGCTTTGCTAAGCCTCAGTGGGTCTCAGATGTTGCTCAACCGGCCCCTAAGGGGAGCTGCTGCTGTGGATTTCATGGCTATTTATGCAAGCTTGGAGAGCTGCTCCTGATGGGAGGGGCCTAATCATGTGATTGCAAAGGCCCCAAGTCGGACTTTTTCCATCCCTGTCCGCTAGCCCAGTTTCTCTGTGGGGTGGGGCATGTGCCCTCCCATTTTTCTCCCTGGAAATCCACCACACTCTCCCCTCTGATCAGTCCACATGCATTCCCTCTCTTCCCAAGACCAGCTCTTGAGCTACCCTACAGTTCGTGTGTCTGACCCGCTGGTGTGCATCTCTGCGTGACTCTGGTGGGTAGGGGCACTTCCAATTGTGCACCCCTTTTCCACCACTAGACCCCAAGGTGAGGGATGTAGGCTTTTCTATACACAGAGGTCTTCGTCAGGGGCATGCTCCCGCCAGGGGAATAGTGGCAGCTCATGAGTCTCTTGGATCAAGCTGCACTCCCTATTGAAATGAATGATGGGAGGGGATGATGCTCTGGTTCAACCTGTGACCTAGAGGCATTTGGTTGCCACGGGAACCAGGAGATATGCTAATTTAGTCCCAAGGCTGCAGCATTCTCCAGTAGAGCGATTCTCCAGCCTGGGTTGGGGGATGGGGTGTGCTCACAGCCCCATCCTCCTCTGTATTCCTCCACATCCTCCTTTTGGGTATGGCCATAGTGGCTCTCTCCCCACCTAAGCCTGAAACCGTGACCTCTCCCCCATGTCTCCCCACCTTGCTCTTGTAAGTGGGGTGCACCAGGTTCGGCCGGGCTGTCTGAGCCTCCAGCAGGTGAAAGTGCCAAACACCTGTGGGCAGGAAGATCACAAACTAGGGCTGTCCTGCTGGCTAGTGCAAGAACGTGCCCTTAGCACTGAAAAGCAGGCTTCTCAGCAGAGAGCACTCTAGCAGTCTCTATGGTGGGGGAAGGGCTGAGGTCTCCCTGAACGGCTTTAATGTCTGGGAGTCATTAGGTCCTGCCGGCCTATCCCAGCCACCACTGCTGTGGCTATGCTCTCCAAAATAGTTTTGGATAGGAATGTACCCCTGTTACAGAGAAGCAAGTCTCCCAGCACAGACCAGTTTTGTGGTTGCTATGGGGAAGGAGGGGCCACTGGCTTGAGCCAAAATTACTTTCTAGGATGCCGGGAATGGAGGAGGGGCAGAGGAGCAGGCGTCCAGACGCAGGAATGCTGGCTCTCTGGTCCCTCATGGCACTCCACCATGGGATGAGAGCCCTGTGTCCCCCTGCTGGCCAAAGGCACCTGGGTGGGGGAGAGGAGACCCCCTTACCCTTTCACTGGGCTCCGGGCCTCCCTGGATTTGGTCCACACTGCCAATCTCTTTTCTATCCTCCTTTCTCTCAGCTTCACAGATCGTCTTGGTAGGGTCCCCGGACGACTCTGCTGTCTCTCCCTGTGGCCCACATCTGAGCAGTGATTGTTCTCCACTCTCCTCAGTTCAACTATCTACTCTTCTGCGAGGACAGTCCTACAAGTTTTGTCTCTAGTTGGCCATATTCTACATTATGTATTTAAAAAAGACAACTGGATGCTCTACAAACACAAAAATACCTAAATATCTCCCATTTTTTTACTAACACAAATGATGACTGTCTTTTTCAATTGAAATTAAAGTTCTGTTTTAATTTTCCTACCTCCTAGATAAAAAATTACAAAGATGTTCAATCACCTAGTGGCCTCTGATTTGTCATCAGCATCCAGTGTAGAACCAGCCTCAATTTCTATATACCCTCCTTATAATCTTCTTAAACACAAGACCAATTTAATAATAAGGCCTTTATAACACTCTTACTGTATGGCTCATAGTCCCTCTGGTGTACTCTTTTCCTTGCTCTAAGCTAAATAAACGTAACTTTCTTTTACTATAGATTATTGTTATTAGACTTCAACAAAAGTGGAGGTTTCACCATGCTTTGACCTAGACCCTCACTCTGGGGACTAAGACCCTTGAACTGATAATAGTGTTCACATCTAAGACCTCTTGAGTGTTCACATAGTATAAATCCTCCTTCATTGGATAAAGTCAATATTGGCTTCTTGGGTATGTGAGCTGTGTCATTCCACAGGGACTCATGCTCAGAAAGAACCATTTCGTTAGAACTTGGCTTAATGCTGTACAAGATCTTGAAAAATCTTTATATATCTCTGAATTTCTTTTTTCTAATGCAAAAACTGTTGGGACAACACAATATATATATGAGTGGAGGAGATATGTGCAGTGTGCATGTCCAGCATTCCTTTTACTTTCATTCCTGTACTGTATTCACGAAGCCCCATGAGCAATGAAATGCCAGGGTATGTGCATTTCATGAAACTTAATTAAGTAGAAGTTAAAAAGTAAGAGTTTCAAAGCAAAATTGGTAGCAAAGTTAATCACGCAAGAAAGATTTTACTCAAAACTATTGCTGTCTGAAATCCAAACAGCAATGCAGAATGCAGTCTGAAGTCAACTCTTTTGAAAGAAAGAGCAAGAGAGTTTTTAAAAGCTGAGCTGGGAAGAATTTTATTGGGCATCTGTGTTTACTGATTGGCCTTAAACAAAGGAAAAGTAAACGTTCTCATACCTTCATGACAAGAGGTAGTTTACAACTTGTAGTAAGGAGCCCACCAAGATTAGGCTCCTATCCTCCTACATTGCCTGAAAGATAGAGGCAGTATCGTTTTTAAGGATAACATTTCAAAGAGATGGCTGCCTCCTTCTTGAGAAAACTGGACCTGGGTTGTAAAACCTGAAAGAAACTTTGCTTTTAAAAAGATTGAATGACATTTTTCAAAAGAGGACATACAAATGGCCAACATGCATATAAAACATGCTCAACACTACTAATCACCAGAGGATTGCAAACGGCAACCACTAGGAGATATCATCTTACACAAGTCAAAAAATAACAGCTGTTGACAAGGACATGGAGAAAAGGGAACAGTGGTCTTTAGAAACTAATTAAGGTTTCATATGATTATGACCATATAGGTACCAGACTTCCAGCCTTTAAAACTGTGGGAAAATAAATTTCGGTCGTTTAAGCCACCTAGTCTACGGTATTTTGTTATTGAAGCCTGAACTAAGACAACATGTAAAATTGGCATTACATACTCTAAAGATGAATGGTAAAATTCAGGCTAACAATTTAAAGCTTTAATATTTTATTTAATTAGAATGACATTAAGTAGCAAGTAAAAAAGCACCATAACAAGCCAAGAGAGAAAGACTAATACATTTTAATGTATTTAAGAGCACATTTTTCCTTCTTTTTAAATTAGAATCCCTGCATTTTGAAAAAGGTAACTTTTTGCTGAATAGGGATCTGAATATTCCATAGAGCCTATTAGTGCTAGCTTTATATTTAATTATTAGGACTTTGAATTCTAATGGTTGTATTATTCCTTGATGAAGTCTGGCTTCTGGCCTTCTAACTCAGGGTATTATCTGTCTGCTTTTTTGGTACCTATATGTTGTGTCATAAAGTATCATCTTTAAGAGAAAAGTTTATTGAGAAGAAATGAGCGTAGGGTTAATTGATTCCATCTTTTGCTTGTTGTCATGGCTGATGAATTCAAGGTACTTCAGAATAACATGCTTGGAACAAACTTAGGACAAATTTTGTTTCAGGTCACCTTTCAATTCCTTATGAGAACTTCTCTCTATCTTACTGTTTTGTCTCTAAGAATTACGTTTTGTAGTTCTATCTGCCAGAGCTGTGATTTTAGGGGGAAGGGGTGGATCATAGTTAGTGGCAGTGTGTATTTGGTCAAGTTTCAGCACTGTTTTCATGTGGAAATTCCACATGAAAATTCCACATGGTCAAGTTTTCATGTGGAAATTCCAAGCCTTTTCCATATAAAGAGAGGATTATTTCCTTTAACATTAGGACAAGTTTCCCTACCTTGGGATAGAAGATTTTTAACCATACAGTTTTGATGGAATTGTCAAAAGCCTAAAATATTTTTTAACGTTGGTCTTAGTTATTCTTGACTTTCTGCTTGTCAAAATGAGATTTCCTCCATCCAGTTTTACTCTACTTCTTATGGGAAAGATAATCTCATTTTATAGTGATCATTTCATATCTATTGGTGGCCGGCTCTTTCTCTCTTCTTTTTCATTTTTCTAAATATTTTTCTCTACCATTTTGTTCTCTTGAACAATATTAAATATTTAATAGTTCAATTTTTTTGTATTATTATATATTCTAGAACTATCTAACTAGATAGAGTCAATGATTTTCAAAAGACAGAAAACGAAATTATAATGTTTTAAATTAAATAACCTGAGACTTTAAAAAATTCTTGCCCAGATTTTAACTAAAAAGAGAAAGTTCAACTGTGAATCTGAGTAGTGATGTTGCTTACTCGGTTACATATCAAGAATGAATTATCTTTGTTACTAGATTGCATGGTAAGAAAAAAGGCTATTGTACATTCCTCAAAGAGTCTTTGTATGTTTTCAACTAATATGAAGATTGAATACTGTGTTAGAAAATAGTTATATATATACATTATGTATTAAAATGTGATATAAATTGTTTTGTGGAAAAAAAATCTAGACAGTTCTTCATTTACATTTTCTAGTTTTCTCATCTTGGTTGACCATTTTACCACACTTCTGGATTAAATTCAATTGTTTGAAACTTGGTAATATTACATAGTTGTTTGGGTTAACTTTGATTTAATTCCTTATACATAATGAAAAACTATGACATTCTATATTGGCAAAAACAAAACATGACAACTCCAATAAACAATAATCTTGGCATCAATTCTTTAGTATCTACTCAACAATATAGTCCGGCAGTCTACCATTCATTTATCCATTTACTCAACACATTTTTATTGAATACTTATTATATACCAGGAATAACAATGAGTAAAACTGAGTTTTACTCTTGTGAAGTTATATTCTACCAGAATTAAAATTAAGAAGTAAGTTATCTAATATTCGAGGTGACAAATATTATGCATAAAATAAATAGAATATAGCAAAATAAGGAAATTTGGAGTTCTAAAAGAGGAAAGATTTTCTAAATAGAATTTTAGAGTGGCTTTCATTTAGAAGATGATATTTGAGAAAATATTTGAAAATATAAGACAATTATCTGTTTCATATCATGGAGAAGAGTTTTCCAAGAAGAGGGAACAAGCACTGAATATGCTCCAAGTTAAGAACATGCAAGGTGTATGCACAGACCTATAAAATGGCAAGTACGGCTGAGATACAGTTTAATAGTAAACTGTAGAAGAAGAGATCATAGAAATAATTGGGTAGGTGGGGGTTGCAACCCAATGTATGTCCTTGTATGACAACCTACAAGGAACTCTTGCAAGGTTTTGAGAGAAAATATGATCTAACAGCTATTAAAAACAAAAGCAAGCAAGCAAGCAAGAAAACAGACAAACAAAAAACTGCTATGGTTTCTCTGTTGGGGATAGTCTTTAAGTGAGCGATTATGGAAATAGGAAACATGGTTCAGGAGAGTTTTGAGGTAATCTAGATAAAATGATTTGGAGCTCATAGAAGAATGATAGCAACAGAGATGGTTAAAAGTAGTTGAATGTTGGGTATATTCTGAATGTGATCCACACGAAATTTCCCATCCCTTGTTCATTGTAAGAAGGAGCTAATGCTGTACCTAATTTTAGGGATATATTCACCTATTCACCTTGAAATGATACATGTAACCATGGTAAGGGTGTGTGTAAAATGCCCATCAATCTCTTCTGCTCTCTACTGGATATTATCATGACCATGCCCACATTTAAGCCATACTATTCCTTATTTGGGTCCTCTTGAAGTAACTCAATTTATCATAGAATTTGAAAAATTGTTATTTGTCAAGTCACCAACCACCTGATTTGAAGTTCACCTTAGTCAATATCTAAGGAAAGGTCAAATTTGTATACAAATAACATGAAAAATAGTTTGTGGGTTTAAGATTTGATTCACATACATAAAAGAAAACACTATTAAAGAATGATTAGCTTCTCATTTGATTATTTTGATTATCAACCTGAAACAAAGTGATTTGCTTATGACTCATGATTTATTTAATACTTATATAGGTTTAGTTGGCAAAATCTAGTATTATGATGGTTCTTGTGTTTTTTCCCAGCTTAAAAGATGGGTCATAGAAATAGAATTTACATTAAAAAATCTTAGACATTATTTGACTATACCTAACTTTTCCAATAATATGTTATATTCCCATTTCAAATATCAGATGTATAATAATTATGATGAAATATATCAGAGAAAAAATAAGCAATTTATGTCGATAATTTAACATTTCCTGTCTTAAACAAGAATATTGAACTACAAATTAAATGATTCTAAGTGCTGTTTCTGGCATAATGCAGCACAAATAAACTGCCATCTGTTCCATTTACAATCATTATAAAATATAAAGGCTTAAAGTGAATCTAATTTCTGAATTGTATTTAAGTTACTTATAAGAAATTTTTCAAGTATTTCATGGATTGAAAAAGTATACATAAGCAGTAATAATGAGCAATAATAGTGACTTAATACAGGCAAATCTGTTTTTATCCATTTTCTCTATAGTATAAAGAAAAAATTATATGGAAATGCAACTATTTCAGATTTAATAATATATACTAGCATCTATGAATAATATTTCTCAGCATTTTCTTAAACTATAAATTGAATATATCTTTTCCTCTGTAATTTCAAAATATATTTACTCTTAATGTTTTTCCATAGTACAAAATAACTAAAAAGAACACTAATAGCAAACTAGGTAAGGAATCACACACAAAAAAAATGCACACAAACCTCAGAATCTGTTGATAAATACCTTCCAAACTTAATTTTCACTGCAGCACACTTCCGCCATCTTTGCACAAACATCTTTGGATATAACAAAATAAAATATGAAGTCAAAATTCAGATAATTAAATAAAAACAAATTTGGAAGTTATATAAGAAATATAGTTATAGTTTATTTAATATCTACAAAAAAGTTCTTCATGTTGCTAATTCATTAATCTCAATGCCTATGTTGGTTTATAACAAATTATGATATTTTTCTAAGAACTTGTTATATATTTGTTCTTACACATAGATAAATACTGTTATCTCTAGATTTATAATATTCTCTCTCTATATATATATTGCCATATAAATGTACCACTTGTGATCTTATATACTTCTTTCATGGGCATACACATGTATGTGTACTTGTGTGTATGTGCACGTGTCTGCGTTTACATTTTAAACACATTGTTTACATATTTCACTTGCTTGTGACAATGAGGCACTCATGAGGAAACATGAGCCAATCAAGCCAAAGTATCAGTTCCTTTTCTACCCAAGTGCAAAGGCTTTTCAATCTAGACTTAACTTTTTTGTTACAAACTACCTTTTGGCAAGCTAGCTAAACTTTTAGGAAATAATAGCAAAGTGGAAAGAGATTACAGGCTGACTTTGAATGCACAGGTCACCATGTGTTCCACAAATGGATGTGATTTTTAAACTAGCCAGAAATGATATGGAAAATATCATTTCATTCTACGGAAACGTTTCCATAAGAGCACAGGCATTGGATTCCAAGGGCGTGAATGAAATTCAGGAAGCTATTATTCAGTCAGAAAGGAAGTTATATGAAGTATTCTTTTATGCCATGAAGTCCTGAGCACCTCTCTACCTCCAGCAGGGACTTCTCTAGAATTCTAGCCCTAGAATTCTAAGAACAGCAACTGTCACAATTCAACTGTTAGTTCTACCCCAAACATTGTAGTCTGACCTGATGCATTTGAAGCCCAGAGTCTAGCTAAGGACAAAGCTAATATTAGAAGTTTTTAGACAAGGAGATTTAGAATCCCACATATATCAAATTTTAGCTGGAATTTTGGTTTGAATTTTTACATTGATACAAAAAAACTGATGTGTCAGATATTTCAAAGACTGTAGCAAGTATTCATTCATACTTAATAACAAACTCATGAATCGGATTTTTAAAATTAATTATATGACTATATAGAATAATAATCTTATATAAAATTGTATATAAATATGTTATATAATATATAATTACATTTATAATTGTACATAACATATTATTTTATAATCAAATATAATTTAATTATATTGTTAAGGAAAATGTCTAGATTTTAATTTTAAGTTTGGTTAGCTTTTCTTTGTAACACATTTTCCTTTTTTATTGCTTTGTAAATATCAGAATTTCTGGTTTAAGAAAATCTAAATTAATAAAGATTTATTATTAATTCATAGGATGTATCTAAAAAATAGGACATATTTTTAAAGCATCATTACCTAGATTTATTATGTACATATATTAGTTTTCTAGGGCTACTGCAACAAAGTACCGCAGAAATTTATTTTCCCACAATTCTAGATGCTAAAAGTCATAGATTTTTTATTATTGTATAACTGTGGTTATTTATTTTTTTCTGTGTAAATAAAAAGTATATATTTATATATATGTGTATACACTCCCCCTCTCCACACACACTGAAGGTGAAGGGAAAGAGAGAGAGAAAGAGAGGGAGACAGAGACAGAGACAGAGAGATAGAGAGAGACTGCACAAGAGATTGTAAGGACTGGCTTTGGCTCACATGGTTATGGAGGCTGAGAAGTACCATGATCTGCAGTCAGAAAGTTGGAGACCCAAGAGAGTGGATGGTGTAGTTTCAGTCTCAGCCTGAATGCTTGAAAGCCAGAGTAGCTGATGGTGCAAACCGAGGTCTCAACTCAAATACAGTCAGAGAGAACAAGGAAATTCTCTTATACTCTGCCTTTTTGCTCTATTCAGGCCTCCAAAAACTTGGGTGGAGCCTACAACATTGGGGAGGGAAAATTGCTTTACACAGTCTATTGATTGAAATATTAATCTCATCTGGTAATATCCTCATAGACAGACCCAGAATAATATTAAACCAAATATCCAGGCACCCAATGGCCCAGTCAAAAGATATATACATATATATATGTAGAGAGAGGGAGAGAAAGAGATGTAAATGAATGTGCTAGTATCCTAATAGAATACTAGGATAAAATATATACTAATAATGAAGAATGGTTTGGAGAAGAGAGACTTGAAATGAGGAATAAGAAAAACTTTACCCTTATTTTCCACCTCTCTCTGCACTGTTTGAATTTTAAAGTTTGCCTGTGTTACAGAGTATATATAGATGATGTGTGTTAGAGTTATTTAATATTTATTTACTTCTTGTACATTTCTGGAGTTTTAAAGTGAATAAATTATATTTCAAAAGTATCTTAATTTGTATCTGCTAAAATAAATGAACATTTATTTTTGCAGTCCGAAATGAACATAAAGGCAATAAATACTTATTTCTGAAGTATACTAGGTTTTATTTTTACTACAAGAAATTATAATATTAAATTAAATTGGAGCAGGTGAAGCGCCTAGTTAACCTCTGCTTGCAAGCCTCATGAACACATTATTAACAATTTTTTTTTGTCTTGCATTGGCCTGGTAGGAAAAGCTTAGGCCTTTTCAACATAAGTATCTTGGATAAAAACGTAGAGAGTTGTGTCCTGACTTAGAAGAAAAATTAATGCAGGAGCTAAATAAAAATGTGTTAAGCTAGTTTTAGGACTGAAAGCACATGATATTGATGTTGAATTGGAACCTAATAGTAAATTTTAAATAATAAAAAGTTAAATTATGAGAAGTCAATAAAAAGAACATTAATCTCTACATTTGCAAAGTATGGAGATGAGCTACTTTGAGATGTTATGTCTTAGCTACGAGAACATTATTTCTACTGTTAGGTAAAGATATTCTTTTGCTATAGAACTTTAAGAGTATTCAACATGTAGTCATAAAAAAATAAAATTGATCT
This sequence comes from Daubentonia madagascariensis, assembly GCA_023783475.1. NCBI lineage: Eukaryota > Metazoa > Chordata > Mammalia > Primates > Daubentoniidae > Daubentonia > Daubentonia madagascariensis. Next base: position 24,793,300 of record JAKFHU010001684.1, on the reverse strand, counting down.
GCAGAGGAGAAAAATAGGCTTTGTAACAGATTGTGTGTTAAATATGAAAGTTTTTGTGCGTTTTCAAAAATTTTCTATAACAATAATTATGAAACTTACCTGAGAATATAAGCAGCTACATAGAGGCCACAGTGGAAAGGCCAAAAGTCTATGCACTGCACCTTCTGTGCCAGCACCAGTAGAAAAGCTGGTATTGATTAGGGCTGCTTAGTATTCTATTTGGTTGAAGATTCAACTCTTTGAAACAAAATCAACTAAAATATATATCCCCTTGAAAGAGAAGATGAATGTCTGGACATAAAATACTACTTTTCAAATGGAGAAAAAATAAATGGGGTTGGAAAAAATTGCAGGATGGCAAAATATATGTTAATTCCATCATTCCCAATCAAGTAAGTATTTTTAAAAACCACAGTGTCTGTTTTTTAATGTTATTCCACTCTTTTTCCCAGTCCTACACTTCAAAAATTCTCTTGAGTCTCTTTTACATGAACATCTCTGACTACCCCTATACCTTTACTTTAATGTCGCATGTTTTTGTCCTCTCTTACTATTAATATGTTTTGCCTAAACTATAGTTTTCTTCAGAACATGATTTATTCTGTACTTTATTTTTGTATTATAGGTACTTTGTTCTTCCCCTAACATTGGCTCAAGAAAAGCTCACTCATTAATTTATTAGGAAACTTTATTAGCATTTATTTAAATCCCAGCTAAGTTCTAGTTTCAGTGATCACATGACAGTGTGTTTAGATATCAAGAGTTTTATTAGTTAATTGGAGGAAAATGCAAAAATATGGGTGATAAACATGGTTACAAATAATTACAATAAAAATATTTTGAGGCCAATAGACATGCAAGTGAGATCTATAGGAATCTAAGTTAACTTAGTGTATTGCGAGGTTCAAATGGTGCTACTGAAAAGTCATGTGCATTAAGCTTTCTACATATGTAAGTTAAGAAAAAAAGTAAATGAGTAAGTCAGATTGATCAAGAAGAGAAAATATGATTAGTATTAGCTGGAATTTAAACTACATGGATAACTAAAAGCATATCAAACAGGAAAGATGTATACTAATCTATCACATGAACAGTAAAATGAAAGCGTCTCATGTATTTATTCTTGTTGATGTGATTGACCTTGGAGTCTTCTTCATAAATTCCTTGCCTAGGCCAATATTTAAAAGAGTTTTTCCAACATTTTCTTCTAGAATTCTTATGGTTTTGTGCCTTAGGTTTAAGTGTGTTATCTATCTTGAATTAATTTTTGTGAATGGTGAGATAGACATGAATCCTGTTTCAGTCTTCTACATGTGGCTCTCCAATTTTTCCAGCACCATTTATTGAGTAGGGATTCTTTTCTCCAGGGTATACTGCTGTCTACTTTGTCAGAGATCAGATGGCAATATGTGGATGGTTTTATATCTGGGGTCTCTATTTTGTTCCATTGGTCTATGTCTCTATTTTTGTGCCAGTACCATGCTGTTTTGGTTACTACAGCCTTGCAATGTAGCTTGAAGTCTGACAAAGTGATACCTCCAGATTTGTTCCTTTTGCTTAAGGTTGCTTTGGCTATTTGGGCTCTCTTCTGGTTTCAAACAAAGCGTAGAATTGTATTTTTTAGATCTGTGAAAAATGATGCTGGTATTTTGATGGAGATTGCATTGAATCTGTAAACCATTGGGTAGTATGAACATTTTAACAATGTTGATTCTGCTGATCCATGAGCATGACATGTTTTTCCATTTGTATACATCATCTGCAATTTCCTTCCTTAGGGATTGGTAGTTCTCTTTGTACAGATCTTTTACCTCCTTGGTTAAATATGTTCCTAGTATTTTAATTTCTTTTTAGCTATTGTGAAAGTTATCAAGTTTTTGATTTGATTCTCAGCTTGACTGTTGTTGGTAAAGAGGAATGCTACAGATCTGTGTACATTGATTTTGTGGCCTGAGACTATAGAACAGAAGCTTTTCAAAAGTAGATAGACTAATGGCCAATAAACATATGAAAAAATGCTCAATGTCACTAATCATCAGAGAAATGCAAATCAAAACCACAATGAGATATCCCCTAACCCCAGGGAGAATGGCTTTTATCAAAATGATCCAAAATAATAGATGCTGGTGTGGATGCAGAGAAAAAGGAACAATTATACACTGTTGGTGGGACTGCAAACTAGTGCAACCTCTATGGAAAATAGTGTGGAGATTTCTCAAAGAACTAAAAGTAGAACTACTATTTATCTAGCAATCCCACTACTGGGTATTTACCCAAAGGAAAAAAAGTCATTTTATCAAAAATACACTTGCACTTGAATGTTTATAGGAGCACAATTCATAATTGCAAAGATGTGGAATCAACCCAAGTGCCCATCAATTCATGAATGGATTAATAAAATGTAGTATATGTATACCATGGAGTACTACTCAGCCATAAAAAATGAATTAATACTTTTTGCAACACTCTGGGTGGAACTGGAGACCATCCTCCTAAATGAAGTATCACAAGAATGGAAAAGCAAACACCACAGGTACTCACTATTAAATTGGAGCTAACCAATCAGCAGTCATGTTCACAGATGGAAGTAAAACTCAATGGAAATCATGCAGGTGGGAGAGGGAAGGAGGGGATGGGTGAAATCATACCTAACAGGTACAATGCACACCATATGAGTAATGTGCACACTTATAACTTTGACTGAAGCAGTACAAAAGCAATCCATGTAACCAAAACATTTGTACCCTCGTAATATTCTAAAATAAAATAAAATAAACTAAACTAGTTAGTATATAGCAAAAGGTTAAAATAAAAAAAGAAAGTATCTCAGGGTATTGAAGTTCTTTAGGACCTAAAATGTTAACAGCTTTTTATTTCACCATCTCTGTGATGTAGTCATTTTCTCATGTTATAAGATATAGTTCCATCCATTATATCCATGTGCACAGCAGCTTGATGGAGGAAGGGAGGAAAGAAAGAAAAATTCCTAAATTTTATACATTGTTTTCCTCATTTATTTGGTTTGATCTTAGTCACATTGCCATGTTTATTTGCAAGGTAGCCTGGAAGATGGCTTTGTATGGAAGATGGTTTTATATGAGTAGCCATGTTACCATTCAAATGCTACAGGTTTTTTGGGGAGTTTTAGGAAAGTAAAATGAAGGTGCTAGAAGCTCCACGATACTGATAGCAACAAGTGAAATAACAGAGCAAGCAGGAGTTTAGCAAAGAACCAGAGAAAAGAACAGGCAAGAAGGTCCCCCCTGGGATCATAGCCAATCCTGGTGATCAGTAAGTACATTCATGTGCTAGCTTGCATCAGCTCAGGAGTAATGAGAACAGGACATTCGGCAGATCTCAAAACATTCTCCAAACTACAACAGATACATCAAAAATGATCAGAAAGTTTTACTGGCACAGCATCTCAAAATACCTTGGATGAAGTATAAACTACTCTATCCAGGGCCAATTTCTAGTAAGTCAGGATAACATAAAATTACATACATTACTGGAAGTCTGGTAGACTGTGTATGCCCAAAGTTGCACTCTCTTTCAAATATCAGAGGAAACATCCAAGCTATTAGTCCCTAGCTGAACATAAGGGGGAAAACATCACCTAGAATTGCAATATCAGTCTGCAAGCTATAAAAATTCCATGCTAAAGAGGAAAAATCCAACTGGCAAAACAGAGTAAGCATAACTTTTGACCAATAAGCAGCTCACACTAACTCAGGGGCGACCTGTAGTTAGCCAAGTCTAATGATAAAACAAGGAAAAAATCTTAGAATGGCCCTCAGAGACTGCATTCTGCAGAGTAAGTATTAATATATGTGACAAAATAAATTAAGCCAAGCCACTAAACAAATAAATGAACAAGTAAGCAGCAACAATGGCATTAAAGAAGGACATGGAGTGGAGTAGGGAAGAGATGAAATCATTGTTCAGAGTAGCAATAATATATTATCTGAAATATTCAATTTTTAACAAATATTAAGAAAGCTGTAAGGAACCTGGAAAGTGTGAACCCCGCACACACACAAAAGATGAGAAAGTTGTTTTGAGGGGACCCAGATGTTGGATTTTGCAAAGACTTCAAAACAACTGTTAAAAATATGTTCTAAAATGCAAAAAAAGTCTGACAAATATAAGACGTGTATGTTGACAATATCTAATTAAATAGATAATATTCATGAATAAATAGAAATTAAAAATAAGAAGCAACTAGAAATTATGAAGTTTAAAAGGATAATAACTGAAATTAAAAAATTGGCCAAAGAGGCTCAACAGTAGATTTGAGGTGGCAGGAGAAATAATCAGCAGTCTTGAATACAGGCTGTTATATATGATGCGATATGAAGAGCAGATGGCAAAAATAATGAAGAGAAATGTGGGCATCATCAAGTGCACTAACATAAGTGAAATGTGAACACTGGAAAAACAAAAGCAAGAAAAAGGGATAGGAAATATTGAAAGCCAAAATAACAAAAAACATTTAAATTTAAAGAAAAAAATCATTATATCTTAATTAACTCATAGTAATATATAAATAAAAAGAGATGAACACACAGAGCCATCATCATCAAAATGTTTCAATCCAAGGATAAAATTGTGAAAGTGCTAAGAAAAAAGATGAATTATCACATACACGAGAACTCCAATAATACCAATAGCTGAGTTTTCATCAGAAAATATGAGTCCAATGGCAGTGAGAAGACATATTCAAAACGCTGACATGCTCCTAACAAAAATGTCCAAGATACATGAAGCAAAGTTGACAGGATTGAAGGAAGAAACAAACAATTCAATAATAATAGTTGGAGGTTTTAGTACCCTGCTTTCAATAAATAGAACAACAAGGCAGAAGATCAATAAGGAAATTGAAAACGTGAACAACACTATAAGCCTACTACACCTAACAGATATTTATAAAACGACAGCAGTATACTCATTCCTCTCGAACATTCGTGGAACAATCTAAAGGACATACCACATTTCTATCTATAGAACAAACCACAGTAAATTTTAAAGGACTTATATTATGCAAAGTATGCTCTTTTACCATAAAAGAATCAAATTAAAAGTCATGAATAGGACTGTGGGGAAATTAATAAATATATGGAAATTAAACAACAAAATACTAAATAACCATTGAGACAAAAAGAAAATGATAAGTTAGTAATATCATAAAGATAGTGGGATAGGAAGCCAAGACTCTCCTTCTTCTCATGGAACCACAAATTCAAGAACAACACACAGAACAATTCTTTCTATGAGATATCCACAGACTAGTTAAGAGACTACTACTCCTCTGGTGAGCATGCAAGTGGACACACTGAAGCTGGTAGGAAAGTGTATGGCACCATCTCTCCATGGTCCCTCATCCAGACATAGTTCTACATGATATAGAACATACCTCCCAGATTCCAGCATCTTCTTGGGGAAGTAAAAGGACTATTGGATTGTATATTCAACATTCTGACTTTTTGGGGAGACTGCCTGAGGGACTGCCTTTCACCTCACCTGTCTCAGATTGTTGATGGGACCCAGCATCCTCTAATGTCTGGGGAAGCTGAGAAGAAAAAAGACCTGGGCAGCATGCTGTTGCACCAGAGGACCAGCAGAGAGAGCTGGTACAGACTGATGGCCTCTCATGTGGAAAGAAAAGAGTGGAATGTGCTTCTAACATACCATCTTTTTAGAGGGATGCCTAAGGAAATGATTTATACATAGGATGACTTGAGGTGCTAATAGGATCTGACATACTCTCAATGCCTGAGGGCTCGTGATAACAAAAAAGAACTGGGTGGTGTGCTGCTGCCTCATAGGACCTATGATACAGAAAATAGAAACCAGAAGAAGCAAGAAGTCACATGCTCATGAAGGAAATAATCGAGCAAATCCCTGCAATTAGGAATCCATATGCACAAATCAAAGCAAGAGTCATCACAGAAAAGATCTGAGGGACACATAAAATTTCTAGCTGAGATATTTTGTGAAGAACTTTCACTATATGAAACCAGTACATAAACACTAGGAGAAGTGGCTGTTTTCCAGGTATATGGATACCAACACAAAGTTACAAGAAATGCAAAGAAACAGAAAAAATGACCCAATGCAAAGAAAAAAATTAATCTCCAGAAATCTATCCTATGGAAACAAAGGTATGTAATTTTCTAAAAAATAATTCAAAATAACCATCATAAGGATGCTCAATGAGCTCAGAAATACAATGCATGAACAACATAAAAACTTCAACAAAGAGATAAAAAATATTATTAAAAAAACAAATTTTGGAGCTGAAAACTGCAATAACTGAACTAATTAATTCACTAGAGTGGTTTAACAGCAGCCTTGATCAAGCAGAATAAAGAATCAGCAAACTCAAAGACAGATAATTTGAAATTACCCAGTCAGAGAATCAAAAGGAAAAATGAATGAAAAATAGTGAAGAAAGCTTAAGCGACTTACAAAACATGTCAGCTGGAACAAGATACACATTTTGGAAGTCCCAGAAGGAAAGAGAGAAAATGGTAGAAAATTTATTTAAAGAAATGGTGGTTGATAACTTCCAAAATTGGGAGAAGGAATGAACATCTGGATTCAGGAAGCCCAATGATCCCATTAGAATTAACTAAAAGATATCCACTCTGAGACACATTATTATAAAATTATCAAAAAGTGAGAAAGAGAAAATTTTGAAAGCATTAGGAGAAAAGAGACTTGTCACATAAAATAAATCTATACCCAGCAAAACTGTCCTTCAGAAATGAAGGAGAAATAAAGATTGCCAGACAAACAAAACTTGTGGGAGTTCATTACCGCTAGACTTACCTTACAAGAAATGCTAAGGGAATTTCTTTAAGTTGGAACAAAAAAAAACACTAAACAGCAACACAAAAGCATATAAAAATATAAAGCATGCTAGTAAAAGTAAACATATAGACAAAACCAGAATACTGTAATAGAGGTGTGTAAAACACTTTTAATTGTGTTATAGAACTTAAAAGATAAAAGTATAAAAGTAACTATAAATTTAAAAATATATTAATGGCTACCCAATATTTTAAAAATTAGAATTGATGACTTCAACATTAAGAGTCGGAGGGAGAGAGTAAAAGTGTAGAGTTTTGTATGTGACTGAATTTAAATTGTGTTTCCATAGACTAACAACAAACAATCTGGAAAATAAATTAATAAAACTATCTTATTTAAAGTAGCATCTAAAAGAATAAGTTACTTATGAATAAACTAAACTTAACCAAGGAGGCAAAAGACTTGCATGCTAAGAACTACAAAACATTTCTGAAAGACATTTAAAAAGATGCAAATAAATGGAAAGATATCCTGTGTTTATGAATTAGAAGACTCAACATTATTAAAATGTCCATACTACCCAAAGTGATCTGCAGATTCAATGCAATTTCTAACAATTTAGTAATGGTAATTTTTACTGAAAAAGAAAAATCAGTTCTAAAATTCATGTAAAGTCACAAAGTACCCTGAAAAGCCAAAACAATCTTGAGACAGAATAATAAACTAGAGAGATCACACTTCTGATTTCAAAACATATTACAAATCTACAGTAATCAAAACAATATGGTACTGGCATATAGACAGACATATAGACCAATGGAACAGAACATTAATAGAAAGTGCAGAAATGGACCTAGATATACAAGATCAACTGATCTTTGAGAAGGGTTTCAAGAATACAGAGTGAGGAAATGATAGTCTATTTAATAAATAGTTTTGGGAAAACTGGATATCCAATTGCAAAATAATGAAATTGTACCCTTACCTTACACAGTACATGAAAATCAACTCCAAACAGTTTAGAGACTTAAACACAATACCTGAAACTGTAAAACTTCTAGAATAAAACAAAGGAAAAAGTTTTGGTACCTTGGTTTTGTCAATGGTTTCTTAGTTACGACACCAAAAACACAGTAAACAAAAACAAAAATAGATAAATGGGATTATATCAAACTAAAAAGCTTCTGAACAGAAATGGTGCAGGAAGACAGGTTATGGTATGACCTTAGCAAACCCAGCTCTCCCTGCCACCCTGGTCCCCCACTTATAGTTCTCAGAATAACTACAGAATGTTTTCCAAGAATTCAATATCCTAAGATAAGGGGGAACTCTACGGAAAACATCAGGCTTAGTGCTCATTCTTCCTAGAACAAGATGTCCTATAGCACTTCAGCTCAGCAACTCAAGTTGTACCCAGGGTATACAATCAAGATTAGAGTGATTTTGGGGTCCCTCAGCTGTGGCAGGATGTGGGGTACACATAGATGAGACTCCATCTTCCCTGGGCAGCTTTCTAGAGCCTAGAGGAACTGGCTCACCATGGATCCTAGCCTTTCTTGATTCTTACTGCCTTCCTGTGAGTAATAAAGTTGCCTTGCCTAACATTTTGTTAAAGTGTTCTCTACCACTGGACTCACACTCTGGCAGCTGTATTTGTGCAAAACCTCCTGCCAGATCTGGGAAACATTGCAGAAACAGGCAAGATGTTTAGAGTTCTCACCAGATTAGTAACTAGTTCATGGTGCTCCCTCTGAGGAATTGATGCCCATACATGGCATTCTGCTTAACAAAAGGAAACAATCAACAGAGTAAAAAGACAACCTGAGGAGAGAGAGAGTATATTTGCAAACCATGTAGCTGAGAAGGGGTTTATTTCGAAAATATACAAAGAACACCTACAACTCAATAGCAAAACAAAACAAAGCAAAACAAAGCACAAATAACCCAATTTAAAAATGGACAGAGGAACTGAATAGACATTTCTCCAAAGGAGAAATAGGAAAGACAAAGAAAGGTCTATGAAAAGATATTCAACAGCACTAATCATCAGGGCAATGCAAATCTAAACCACAATGAAATAGCTCACATCTGTTAAGAAGGCCATTACTAAAAACAAAAACAAACCTGAAAATAACAAGTGTTGATCAGAATGGGGATATATGAGAACCCTTGTGCACTGTTAGTAGCAATGTAAATTGGTGTAGCTGCTATGGAACCAGTATAAAGGTTTCTCAAAAAATTCAAAATAGAACTACTATATGATCCAGCAATCCCACTTTTGAATCTTTATCCAAAAAAAACAAAACCAGGATCTTGAAGAGCTACTTGTACTCCTATGTTCATTGTTGCATTATTCTCAGGAGTCAAGAGTTTTTAACAACCTAAATGCCCATAGATGATTGAATGGATAAAGAAAATTGTGGCATATATGTACAATGGAGTATTTTCCAGTCATAAAAAAGAAGTAAATCCTTTCATATGCTACAATGTGGATTAACATTTAGGACATTATATGACGTAAAGTAAGCCAGTCACAGTAGGACAAATAATACATGATTCTACTTACATAAAATGTCTAAAATAGTCAAACTCATTGATGCAGACAGTAGAATGGTGATTGCCCAGGGGTGGGGAAGAGGGAAATGGGGAGTTGTTGTTCAAAGGGTATAAAGCTACAGCCATGCAAGATGAAAAATTTCTAGAAATGTCCTGTAAACCATTGTGCTTATAGTTAACAAAATTGTACTGTACAGTTAAAAATTTGCTGAATGTAGATATAATATTACGTTTTTTAAATTTCTTGTGATTTAGAGACATCACAAATTTAAATATTTGGAAAAATGTCCAATAAGATGCAAAATTAAATCACATATTTGTGAGATCATTAGCAAGTTGACTCCATCTTCTCACATTTAAAATCAGAATAATAACATACATCTAATTTGATGTTGTTATAAGAACTGCAGAAAATTACATATGTAAAATGGTGTCCCTGAGGAAATATCAAGACTGGGTTCAAAAGAAATTTTGAGACTGGACCTTGTCGTGGAGGGAATCTTAGCCTGGGCCCTATGATTTATATCTTTGGGCATTCACTCACATACATGGTTTCCTTCCCTTGAGTATTTCTGGAACCTATGATTTCCTTTTAACCAATGGAACTTTGCAAATGTGACAAGACGTACATGATTATGTATACTTGACTATGTAGTTACATTATGTAAGAGTGGGCATAGATCTTGCTGGAGTCTTTAATTTCCTTGAAACATTTGATAAAGCAGAGGGCAAGGGTCCAAATGACAAGGAACTGAGAGTAGCCTCTAGGAGGTATAGGTGGCCTCCAGCAGATAGCCAGCACATGACACTGGCAACAATACTGCATGTTTGGAAGCAGATTCCTTCCCATTTGAGCCTCCAGGTAAGAACCTATCACTAGAAAGAATTTTGATTGCAGCTTTGCAGAGGACCCAAATAGGCGAATCCTAGGCACATGACCAACAAATATTATGAGATATTAAAATGTATGGTTTAAGCAACTGAGTGTATGATGATTTGTTACAGAGAAAACTAAAACTAATACAGATTGTGGTACATAGAGGTAAGATACTCGCATAACAAATACCTAAAAATGTGTGAGTGGCTTTAAAAATGGGCAGTGGATGGAGGCTGGAAGAATGTTGAAATCCATGACAGACACAGTCAAAATCATCTGGGAATAAACTGTTAGAAATCTGTATGTTAAGGATGCAATTAAAGTATGGCTCGGTGACTGTAGAAATCTTGACTTGTGGGATGCTGCTGATGACAGCTCAGAAGGATATAAGGAATATGCTATTGGGGAAAAAAGGATTCAGGATCATTATTACACAGCTGCAGAAATCTTAGCAATGTTATTGGCTACAGTAATGTGAGAAGTTAAAAATATGCCAAACAGATTTGGTGATCTTGCTAAAAATGATTTCCAAATACAGTGGAAAAGGTATTGTCTAAATCAGGGGTTCCCACCTTATGGTGAGTTGTATAATTATTTCATTATATATTGCAATGTAATAATAATAGAAATAAAGTGCACAATAAATGTAATGTGCTTAAATCATCCCGAAACAATCCCCCACCTCCCTGGTCCATGGAAGAATTGTCTTCCATGAAAACGGTCCCTGGTGACAAAAAGGTTGGGGACCACTGGTCTAATTTCTTCTTGCTGTTTACAGCAAGATAAAAGAGGACGGAGATAAATTGCAGGAAGATCTGTGAGACAATAATCACAGCAGCAGCAACGACAGCAGCCAACACATGATGATTCGGGGCATTCTCAGCTTCTCCAGATGGGAAAGATGCTAAAATTTACAGATTTCTGTTGAAGACTGTCAGAAAAGCATACCTAGAGAAAAACTCAAGACTGTGATGGTACAATCATTTTTTATAAATCCTTAGATTGAAAAGTGAAACTATGTGGTCACTCAAATTGCCCTTTTAAAAGATTAAGGGAGTGCCTCACTTGTAGACTCTTGCTGTCAAACCATAGCATCTCTGGTACACTTAGGAGCGTTGTTCCTCAGACCTCTCAGCCAGAACTGAAGGGAGACAAAGGCTTATCTTGAAATGATCTGTGTATATGAACTTTGTGTTCCTCAGTGAGTTCCATGGGAGATACACAAAGTTTTTAAGAAAATTCTTTCAGGAGAAACATCATCAGTTAGGTTTGGAAAGGACAGAGGGTACAGAAAAATCTGTCAAACACCCCAAATTCTTTAGGTCATGAAATATGAAATGTCAAATCAAAAGTTTATTATATCTCAAACAAGAAGCAGTACAATTAATCAAAGTATGTGCCTAAACTATTGACACAGTTTTGCCATCTTAACGGTAGCTTGCTTATGCCAGTACCAAAGAAGCCTGGAGAGTAAGTGGCCATGAAATCGCGAAAGGAGTTTTCCACAGCTTGTTGAGAATTGAATATTTTTCCTTGCAAGAAGTGGTCCAAAGCCTGGAAGAAGTGCTAGTCAGTTGGTGCAGGGTCTGGTGAATACATTGGCTGACAAAGAGTTTCCAAGTCCAGCTGGTATAGTTTAAGCAGCGTTGTTTTTTGCAACATGTGGTCTTGCAAGAGATTGGTCTGTCTCTATTGACCAATCTCAGTTTCTTAATCACAATCATCCTCATCATTTCATCCAATTGGTTGCAGTAGACATCCACTGTAATAGACTGAACAGTATTCATGAAGCTGTAGTGGATAATACCAGTGCTGGAACACCAAACAGACACCATTAGCTTTTGTTGGTGAATATTCGGTTTTGGACTGTGTTTTAGCACTTCATCTTTATCCAACCATTGTGTTGAACACTTGCAATTGTCAAAAAGAATCCATTTTTCATCACATGTAACAATATAGTATAGAAATGGTTCACTTTTATGTCCTGACAGCAAAGAAAGGCAAGCTTCAAGACAATTTCTCTTCTGATGCTCATGTAATTCATGCGGTACCCATCTATTCAGCTTCTTTACCTTGCCCATTTGTTTCAAATGGTCCAATATTGTTGGAATAGGAATTGGAAACCTTGCTGCTAATTCACGCATGGGTTGAGATAGATTCACCTCCACTACAGCTTTCAGCTCGTTATTATCCACCTTGGCCTCAGGTCACCCACATGGCTCATTTTCAAGATTAAAATCACCAGAATGGAACTTCCCAAACCATGGACATACTGTGTGTTCATTAGCCACATCCTTCCCAAACACTTTGTTGATATTTCGAGGCTTCTGCACTGCATTGGTTCCACGATGGAACTCATATTCGAAAATAACACGAATTTTTGACTTATCCATGATTTCACAAAAATTGCTTTAAAAAATTTGAAAGATAATCACAAGCCAAAACATGTGTTTGCAAGACTGAGAATGTACCTTCACAATAAAAATAAAACAAGAAATGTCAAAGTGAAATGTCAGAGATATCAATTGTCAAACTTAGTACTTCCATACTTAATAACCTAATATTTCCAAGAAGTAGGCTGATAAAACTACTTATTGCCATGATAAGATCTGGAATTTGAGCAGATGCTACATTGGATTAAAACCCTGGTGATTTTCAGGGACAGGGGGATATATATATTTCACGTGTGAGACAGATGTGACTCATTGGAGGCTAGAGGGCTATCTGTGGTGGATGGTATTTTAGGGTGATCCCCATGATTCCAAAGCCTTGGTATTCATGCCCTTGTGTGATCCCTTCTATTAGAGTGTAGGCAGAACCTGTTGATTTGCTTCTAACATATTCTAACAATAGAATATGTCAAAGGTGACAGGGTATTTGTGATCATGTGATTAATTTACCCAGGATTGTAGCACCCATTTTGTTGGAGTCTCTCACTCCCTTGCTTGAATTGATAAAGAAAGCAGATTTGTTGGAAGGTACACATGGCAAAGAACTAAGGGCAGACTCCAGTTTTGGCAGCGAGAAACTAAATCCATTATTTTTAAAGCATTAAGGAAGTGAATGCTGGCAAAAAATATGTGAGCTTAGAAGCATATATTTCTCTACTAGAGCCTTTATATGATAATCTAGCCCTGGGTGCAACTTGGTTGAAGTATTTAGAGGACCCAACTAAATTATGAACAGATATCTGACCAACAGAAACTTTGTGTTAATAACTGTGTGTTTTTTTGAAGCTTTGATTTTTTTTTTTAATGAAGCAATGCAAAATAAATACAGATACTTATACCAGAGGGTTACCTGCTTAGGGCACTTCCCAGTGTTTTTGTACTATAAATTGAGCCATTAGATCATTACCTAAACTATTGTTCCAGACTCTTTTGTTCCAAAAGTGGAAACTCTAGACCATTGAGCTGTATTAACTTGCCCTATTTGGAGAACAATTTGAAAAGGAGATGATAAACAAAGTTAAAATGTCATATTGAAGAAGAGAGAGAAAATTTAGAGTTATAATTTTCTTAAAATAGTTATTACATAAAAGAAAGCACTTTTTAAGAAATTCTATGCACTAAATTCAGAACTGTAATAAGTTACTTTTTATTAGTAACTTCAAGATAATTGAAAACAAGAGAAAACATTTTTCTATAGAACTCAAATGTATTTTGTTTACAGGTCATAAATAATATCTTCATTTCCTTTATTTTCTTCTTGAAACTGCTTCTATATATGTCTAGAAATAAGATCTCTACTGAATTTTACAAATAATTACATTTACCATGATATATAATTAATTTATTGCTTCCAAAATATATGATGAATTAAAACCACCCATCTTATATCCAGTACTAGCCACCTGCACCATTCCTATCAATTACAGTAGTATTTTCTTTCATTTCTGTCCATTCATACAGGTTTTTTCCCACATAGAAGTCACAGTGATCTCTTTCTTCCACATTTTATTAAAGTGAAAAAACCCCACAAAATTGTGTACAAATCATGGGTGCACAAATTAATGAATTTTCTCAAATTGCATATACTTACATAGACAACTCCCATATCACAAAATAGAATATTAGCAAGACCTCAGAAATAGTCACTATCCCATGACCAGAACATCACACCATGTCTCTCAGCATAAGTTAATTTTGGCTGTTTTTGAATTTTGCACATGTGGAAACAACAGGAAATATCATTTTCTTTCTGGTTTTTTTCAACCAACCTTATGCTTGTGAGAGTCATCCAAATGTGCAGGGCATACTTAACAGTTTCTTCATTCTCAATGCATTACTATAGCATAATTTGGGCAACTATTTTACTGTTGCTGGGCATTGAGGTAGTTTCCAGTTTGGGGCTATTATAGGTAGGGCTGTTTTGCACATTCTTAAATATACTCACTGATATATATCTGTGCTTGTTTCTGTTGAGTATATAACCAAGAATAGTATGTTGCAAAAGTATAAGTTATGCAAATGGGTAGTTTTAATGTATACTGGTAGATTTGCCAACTGATTATATAAATTCACACTTCCAAAAGCCACGTCTATGATAATACATTATCAAGTACATAATAAGTACTTGATACGTTTTTAACAAGTAAATGGCAAATGTACAAGTATAAATATTCCATGATTTCTACTGACCATTTTTTAGTTGACGTATTCAACACTAATAAGAAAAGTGGACTGATTAAATTTCTGAAATATTTATTGCACTGATCCCTTAATCTACCATAAAGTTACAATTTAGGCCTGGCAAATTTCCTCTCCCAATCGAATTGTTGGTGACCAAAGAAAGCTATGTAGTGAAAGTGAGCAATGTCTCTTGTAAGTATTTATACTTACAAAGTTAATTAAGGAAAATATGAAGTGATCTATAGAAAAGGTGTGGAAGCTGTATCAAAATGCTGGCAATCATGTCTTCTTCATTAATTACTTGTGAAATCTTGGAAAAGATATTTAATGTTTTTTACCTGTCTGATGTAACAGATCTATAAAATTAGGACGTGAGAATAATTGTTCATGCCTGTTTTAGCTCTGAAATTTCATAACTCTGATCTAAGTAACTATGTCTTAAATTTATTGTACTAAGAATGTTGGAAAATTAATGCAAAGGAGAATTTTGCATCAGTTATTTAGATCTACTTATATTTTCTTAATATTTCATTTGTTGCATATATAGTACTTAAATAATTCAGCTTTTATCAGCTCTCAGTTGATTCTTTAGTTCAGGCATCAAAATATGGTTTTATTCAACAATGACAAACCACACAGCTTTGCCGTGATTCTTGTTCTAGTCACCTATCACGGGTGGGTTGCTTTTTGTTTTTATCATCCCAGGAAGGTCTAATCATTAGCCACATTAACCCTTTTTAAGCCCAATGCTCAGTAGGCTGGAAAACTAATCCCATGCATAATACTATGTGCTTTTGTTTGATTTCTAGTTAACAGAGAGATTTCCTTTTTCTTGTTTTTACAGTTGATGATTATTAATTAATTTATCAATTTGTTATTTTATGTACCTGGCTTTAGAAGAGACTGTGTAGTATATACAATGAACACGTGCATTTCCTGAATGGAGATCACAATATTTGTTTTATTTGCTACATAAATATAGGTAAAGGAAAGTAAGTAGAGAGTAGGCACGTGTAACCTCTTAGGTGGATCTAGAAGTGCCTGTAGAGTGCATGAGATGGTGCAAGAGAAATGTGGAAAGCGAGAGCAGAAGGTACGATGGGAAGGAAAACAAATACCTGTGAATAGGATTTTTGCCAACTAAACTAGAATACTTGGATACAAAAGAAAATGTTCTCTTTCTGTATAAAAGGTATACTTCCAAGATATCTTTACACTTGGAGTGGTATTTCTATTACAAATTTGAAGAATAAAATATGTTTCACAGATACCACAAGTTTTCTTATAGTTTTCTACAGAGTCCAAATTCCTCAACTGTTTTGCCTTTTGATTTTTTTTATTATTATTATTATGCCTTTTAGTAAAAACTCCAAAGCTTCTGTGGAATTATAACTAAATGACTCAAGACCTGTACCAATCAGGGTCCAGTAAGCAGATGGCATAGAAAACCTGAGAAATTTAAGAAAAGATTCATATAATAAAAGTCTGGAAAATCAAAGACAAAGAGTGGTTAATGAATGTGAAATGAGCATGTGTGGAAAGATCCTCTCTGACAGTAGTGGTGAGGTGAGGTGACATATTCATCCCCACCTGATAACAGAGGCAAGGAAATGAAGGCAACATGCAATAAACTCACACTCTTCTCTTGTTCTGATTTTTTGTGCCAGGGATCCCTGTTGGCCAGAACCAACACAAAGCCAGAAGAGAGCCCATTAACAAAGTTCACAGAGTCAGCCTCCAGGGCGCAGTTAGGGGTGAAGAAGGAGGGATGATGGATAACAGTGGGGAGGGCAGATGAGCCAGGACAGACTCACGAGCCAGTGACAGGTCATTTTAAAAACTCAAGTGTCCTGTGGTTTTATCTGGATCTTATTCCAGCCAAGCCTGCCACAACAAGCTTCAGTTATTCTCAATTACCAAAATTAGTGTAAATCAATACTATTAAACACTGTCCTTATGCCCCCTTTTTCCCTTTTCCTCCACATCTACCGATTGTTCAAAGTTGAGGTGTAAGTCCCTGTGTTTTTTGTTTGTTTTTGTGTTCTAGAAAACATAGATATGAAGTATAGATTCCATGACGCTGCCAAGCATATCCTTTATTTCCAACATATAATTATTCTTTTGGAATTATTCTTCAATTCTAAGAATTCAAACAAACCTTTGGAATTTTGATAAAACATTATTTGTTGCACTAAAACTCGCTATGTGTTTATGGATTTATACTTACTCTTTACAATAAAAAATTTCCTTGCTTCCCCAAATTTTTATAATTATACTTTTGTCAGCCTCCTCCACTTTCAAGGATTAGAAACATGACCAAATTTACTGAGTAACCGAATCTTCATAAGAGAGAGAGAGAATCTAGCCTTCTGTTGCTCCCTTAAGAACACACACTGATTCATATTTCCTACTCCAGTGATCTCCCCTTATAACAAATTACAAGTTTATCACCTATGCATTTACTTCTTGTGACACTAAAGCATATCTCTACTGTCCTTCCCAATACATCATAGCTACTTCATTCTGTTTTCCCCCGTGTTTTATTGGAATCGACACTACCTACTATTTGTTCTTGCTCTTTCTATGAGTCTACCAGAAAGGGCCACTATTAGAGAGAACGTTGGAAACAAATCTTATCTTGTGGGCTCACCAGATTTTCAATGGCTGAATTTAGATCAGGTATCCTTCCCTGGTCCAGTTTTATATCTGAGTGATAGGATGTTGTTATAACTGTGTATGCATAGTGCAATAATTGCCAAGAATGTGTATAATGTCACTTCTGTTTGTTTCAGAAGATAGATAAGTATTAATAATGATGCCTTCCTTTCCGGTTATATCATCAAAGGTCATATGTTTATATTTTATTTATAGAAATTATTTTTATTTATTGAAATAGATTAGATATTTAGATAAATCAGTCAGATATTAATTTTCTAGCCTATCCTAAAAATAGGCTAGAAATAGGATATTCCTGGTAGAATTTTTTTTTAGGTTTTTGAATGAACTTTATCTAAATAGATCGATCTACCTAACATATACATTGTATGCAATATATGTAATATGTATATGTATATATATTATACATATAAAATGTGTTGAAAACATGACTGTATGAGGTTGGTTTATGAACATGTTACTCTATCAGTAAGTCAGTAAATTACATATTTATTAAGAAGAAAAAGTAGAGTAACTAAGAATTGAAAGTAACATAATTAATTCTCTCCTGTGTTAAAACTGGGGGAAGACATAATTTCCCATTCCTGTATTAAACAGTGTTCAGACTGAGAAAGATCAAATTAGCTGCTTTCTCCAAGACATACCTTATTATAAAAGATAAGACTGTAAATTCATATTATCAGTCTCCTGGGCCTGCCATAACAAATTGCCACAAACTGGGTGGATTAAAATAACAGAAATTTATTGGAGGCCAGAAGTCCAAAATTAGGCAGGTCCATATTTTCTCTGGGGGTTCTAGGGGAAGATCCTTCCTTGCCTCTTCTAACCTTCTGATAGTTGTTGAAAATCCTTGGTCTTCCTTGGTCTGTAGATGCATCACCCCAGTCTTTTCTCCGTTTATCACGTGGTATTCTTCCCGTGGTCTGTGTCTATGTTCTTCCTGTTATAGAGAACCAGATGTTATATACTGAATGTTTATGTATTTAAAACAGAGATAGTAATTAAAACAGTACTTATCTTGGGAGCAAGATAGACTAGGAGAGGCTACAAAGAGACTTGAAGGGACATTCCAGAATGAAGATAACCTGTTGTATCCTGTCTGATGAATTTTTCACATAAATTTATATATTTTTAAAAATTCTGTCAATTTTACTGTATAGCAAGTTAAATAATCATTATTAATACATTAGCACTAATCTTGTAATGAGTCTTTATAATCATATTTTTAATATTCTTTCAAAAATTAATATGAGAGGATTTTGTACCTATAATATTGGACTGATATGTAACATATGGTCATCCACAGCAATGTCAATTACAGCTTCACCAGCGTATTTGCTTATTTGTATGTACTTTTACTTTTGAGAATATAAATATAAAATATAAAATGTGTGTGTGTGTATAATTCTCTCTCTCTCTCTCTGTGTATATGTATATATATATATGTAATTGGGACATAAAATTAGGGAGGTGAAAAAGGTCCAAAATCTGCAGGTTGAGTCAGAAACCTGGAAACACAGGATAGACAATGGTTTAGTTTCAGTCAAGCTTAAAATTCTGAGAGCCAACGGTGCAGTTCCTGTGTGAAGGCTGAAGGCTCAAAACCAAGAAAGAACTGATGTTTGAGTTCAAGTCCAAAAGCAGGAAAAACACTGATGATACTAGCTCAAAGGCAGCTAAGCAAGAACAGAAGAACTTTCTCTTACTTGAAGGAGGGCCATCCTTTTTGTTCTATTCAGCCTTTCAATTTTTTAGATGAGGTCTACCCACATTAGGGGGGACAATCTTGTTTACTCAATCTGCTAATCTAAATGTTAATCTCCTATGTTTATTGGCCATATGTTTTTCTTCTTTTGAAAAGCTTCTGTTCATGTCTTTTGCTCACTTTTTAATAGGGTTGTTTGTTTTTTCCTTGTTGATTTGCTTGCGTTCTTTGTAAATTCTGGATATTAGCCCTTTATTGGATGTGTAGCTTGTGAATATTTTCTCCCATTCTGTAGATGTCTATTTGCTCCGTCGATTGTTTCCTTAGCTGTGCAGAAAAAAAAGTACCTTCACAGAAAGACAAAACAAAATAGTATTTTACCAACATCTGGGCATACTTTGGCGCAGTCTAGTTGACACACACAAGTGACCATCACAGGTAGCATATCCTCAGTTGTTTGATTCTGAGACTTCACAATGGCTTTGAGAGACACTTCCTTACTTTGATTTACTCCTCAAGGCAGAATTGAATATTTCTTGTTGTAATTGTTTTTAATGATCTATTCAGCCTTATCATTTCCCTGTTACTGGGTAGTGGAATGAGCAAATTTTAAAATAATAATTGTGAGGTTATGTATTACCCTGCCACTTGCAAATTATGCCCTTCGACAAGTCTCTATATCTTAGATTAGTTTTGCATTTTGAAGATAATTATGCATATTGGTAAGGTTACTTTAAGAATGAACTTAAAAAAAAGTATGGGAAATAGCTTTGTCAAATGTCAGTATAGTTTGTCTAAAACTAATAAAATATAAGACCTCAAGCTGCCTCAGCTCAATGCATAATTAAAACAGGGGTTTTAAGCATTTTTGACTGTGAAATATAGTTTGTATGTATTACAATTTTATGTTTTAAAAATATATACACATATATAATTTTATTTAAAAAATTATGTTTGTTTACTGCCTATGGTGAACTCTGATTCATTCTATTCTATTCTATCTTTTCATTTAAAAAAGCTGTTTAGAAATGGGGAAAAGTTGGTCACCAGGTACAAAGTTGCATAAGATAAATAAATTCTTGGGTTCTATTGCACAGTGGGGTAATTTATAGTTAACAATAATATATTGTATATTTCAAAAAGCTAGAAGAGAGGACTTTGAATGTTCTTACCATAAATAACAAGGGTTTGAAGTGACGGATATGCTAATTACGCCAGTTTGATCCTTACACAACGTAATGTTTCAAAACATCACACTGTACCACATAAATATGTACAATTATTTATGTGACAATTAAAAACAAAATAAAACTTTACAAAATGCTATTTGAGACTCAATTAAATAATTGAATTTGCTACCCTCCAATATGTAAGGTTTCAGAGTTTGAAAAATATTGTGTGACAGTCCCTGTTTACTTGTAGAAGGTAAGTGGTGATATCAGAGGAAAGAGTTAGATTTCAATGAATTATGAAAATTATTTTGATATTCATTAGAGAAATCCACAAACATTCTGGCTTTCCTCTCTTTTAGGCTTTTATCAAAATGTATTTACTCACACTATTAGTAGGAGTTTTTGATTAAAAATATGCGACATAACATATTTCAATTGTAGATAGAAACACTAAGAAACCATAAACTACCTCTCTTACTTTCTTGATAAGTGTCTATGTTCCCTATGATGCACCTCTGTCCACCTTGGTCTCAGCATGAGAAGACATGGCGCACGGCATCAGATAGACATGTATTGTGAATAAGCAATAAACTTTTCCTATTCTGACTGATAAAGAAGTTGGGACCACATTATGCCGATGTAACATATCCAGTCACTTAGCTTGGCTTGCTATTCAAAAGGAGATAGACAAATAAACTATTATTTATTAGACATTGAAATAACAGGGACCCATATTACATAGTTGTACATATTATTTTTTAAATGTTACCTGCAGAAACTTGGGTTTCTAATATACTACCTAATACACTTGTATGTAGCACTAGGATGAAGGTAGGAAAATTAGAATGTTTGCAGGTTTTGTTTTTTGCTGTTGCTTCATTTGCTGTTAATCATCTTTGAAGGATAAAAGGAAAAAAAGTGAGAAAATACATATACTCAGAAATTGTAGTACTTTAGAGGTAAGTGCTTCAAGTAACATCTTGACAAATTATTACGGGTTGTAGTTTACCTAAAGATTAAATCTTCTTCCTGAATTCTGAGATTAACTTTTGTTCATTAATATTTTTTTTTACATATTGAAAAAATAATGTGCTTTAGAATGAATGTAATTGTTTCATATATGGAATCTACACCAGGCCAGTATTAAATTTTGTCTCTTAAAATTAAAGACAAAATAGGGGAATTAATGTGTTTTTAAGTTGCAGAACTCTTTAGATCATTTTACTTTTATACATTAAGCACTCTATTAGACACTGGAGATATAATAATAAATAAGTCATGAAATCCACCCTGAAGTAGCCTGGTGGGGATACGGATATGCAAAAATTTTTAAAATGCCATATAAAAGTATTATTGTAGAAATAAATTAATATACAGAATGCAGGAGAATATTGATGAGGACATGACAAATTCTGTGTGAGATCTGATGAGGTTTTGAATAAGGATGAATCTGACAAAGAAATAAAATTTAAAGTAAGTCTTTGATGAATAATAAAAAAAAATATTAAGATGGAGTTGGGAATGTCGTAATGACATCTCAAACTGGAGGGAGAATTTATTCTATTAACAAACATTTACTTAGAACCAGTTTTCTGCCAGTAAGCACTATTAGGCACTTGGAATATGAATATCACCTTTCCCTGTGTGAGGACACAGAAATAAGGTTCCACGCTAGAAGCAGAAAGCAGCCCTCACCAGACACCAATGCCAGTACTTTGTCCTTGAACTTCCTAGCCTCCAGAACTGTAAGAAATAAATTTCTGTTCTATATAAATTGTTCAGTCTTGGGTATTTTGCTCTAGCAGCACAAAAAAATATTATCCTTATTTTCAAAGACTGTTTATTTCAACATTAAGGAGAATCCAATGCAGTTTAAATTGATTTTAAACTGTGATGGAGAGTTTGAAAAAGTAAAGGTAACTGGAGGTTATAACAGGTCTTATTACAGAAATTCTAACAACAAGTATAATATCATATTTAAGATTAGGAGCAGTGCATCCAAATTACCTAGATTCAAATTTTAGTTATGATCATTACTAATTATATGAATTAGGACAAGTTACTTTACCTTTCTTTACTTTAGTTTTTTTCGTATTTAAGATAGGTATATAGTAGAATTTATCTCATTGAGTTTTTATAAAGGATTAAAAATGTTCATATGTATCCATGTGTGTGTGCATGTATTCTTTGCCTCCCATTTTGTAAGCAACACTATAGAAGTGATTTCGATAATTATTTTATCCCAAAGAATAGACATTTTGGATGTGTTTTTTTGTGTGTTTTCTTCTTTGTTTCTTTGTTTTTAAGTTTTCTTATTTCAATTGGCTACAACTTATTGGAGGTGTATTCAGAATGGGGATGACTTGCTTCATTGAAAATGATTTCTCTAACCATTTCTTCCTACTTAGTTTCCTAAACTTGCATTTCTTTATTTTCTGAATGCACAGGCATTGGCTGTTATGTTTCAATCAAAAGTAACAGTCAACATAAAAATATTTAATTGAGCAAATTGTATGGATGTGATGTTAAATAAAAAAAGTTTCACTACATTATATCAAAATGTACCTGCCTTAGTGTGTTCAGGATGCTATAACAGAATACCATAAACTGGCTTATAAACTTGAGAAATGTTGAAAATTTCCTGCTTTCCACAAGCAAGCTAGTATAGTTAAGGTTTTGTTTTGATTTGGTCATAACGTTTATCATTGATTTTCTTTAGACATTTGAGAAGATAAATTCCAATCAGGTTAACCTTATGTTAATAAATTATGTTTGGTTAACTCCTGATAGATATCTTTACCTACAATATTTTGGCCAATATTTATCCTATTACCAGATTGCAATGCAAACATGCATTATATGAGATTAGAGCTGTATCTTCAGAGATATTTCATTATAAGACTACCATAGAGGAAAACACAGTATACTAAAACAATCGATATTAAAATATAATGTTTACTATTTGAAGTATGAAATTCAATAAGATTAGTTTAAAATTTATAAATTTTACTGTAAGAACACTATTATAGGATAAGACTAAAGATACTTGTGTTAGATATTTTAAGTAATATTCACTATATGTCCAACATTATTCTCAGTGCTTAGTGTGCATTAACATATTTAAATTTCACATAATCCCGTGAGATAATTATGCTGTATTTCCAATCTTAGTATGATAGAATCTGAGAAATGAGAAGTTTAATAAATTTCACAAGGTCACATAGCTACTAAAATTTGGAGCTCAGTTACAAACGTAGGCATTGTATTTACTACTCTCCTTTAGTGGATAGAAGATTTCCATATTTAATATTAATTTATAAAATGGAAAAATACTCTTATAAAAAGTACATTTGAAAATAAAATATCCATAGTATATACTAAATAACTTAAGAGTTTAGAAATTAATAAATAAATTGTGAAACAAAAATTTAAATGGAGAGAATAACTTATATAAATCAATAATTAATTTAACAACACAACCATATATAACACTGAGCAAGATTTATGATAAAAAAGAACAAATATATAATTATTGATCATTGGTATCACATTCACATTTTAATTGCAACAGTGCAGAAATTTCTGGTCAGAAATTTACTGTCTTAGTTCATTTGAGCTACTATACCAAAATACCATCAACAGGGTGGTTTATCCACAACAGAAATTTATTTCTCACAATTCTAAAGGTTGAGAATTCCAAGATCAAGGTGCCCACATAGTCAATGTCTGACGAGGGCCTGCTTTGTGGTTCATAGATGGTGTCTTCTTGCTTGTCCTTATGTGGTGTAAGGGGCATATGTGCTCTATGGGATTTTTTTTTATAGGGGCGCTAATCTCATTCATGAGGGCTCTGGTCTCATGACTTAATCACTTCCTTAATTAAGCTCCACTTCCTAATAACATCACCTTGGGGGTTAGGATTTGCAGGGGAGGGGAACACAAACCTTTAGATCATAGGACATAAATTAGAAAAATTGGTTATAAAAACTTTTCACCTAAACAACATTCAGGGTATAAGTGTGTATACTATTGTCTTTTATCATAAATCTTATCAATATAAAAATTCCAAAATATAAAGCCTTGCCTAAGCTCTTCTTTGGCCATGGTCCCATCATAAACATCATTTCCGTGGCTTAAACTATTCATGTATTTTGATTCTCTAGTCTAGAACTGCAGTCTGCCATACTAAAGTTCTCAGGTCAACTTCTACTCTCTACCTGTTTCTGTAAATGATGTTTTATTGGAACACAGCTACACACATTTATTATGTATTGTCTGTGGCTACTTTCATATTACAGTGCCAGAACTGAGTAGTTGCAACGGATACTATATGTGCTGGAAAGCCTAAGATATTTACTTCCGTACCCTTTGCAGAAAAACTTTGCCAACCATTGCTCTAGAGCAAAAGATTTTGTGATTTAGAGTTCCCTGTCTTATGACTTCTGATTACAAGAATTTTCTAAGTTTCTCCACTAGAATATCATTGAACAAATAAAACTACATGGTATTGGAAAAGTAGCTTTTGTAAAGAAGTATGCATGAGTGTGCATATTGGGAAGGAACAATCCCTCTCTTTCAGTTCTACTAAGAATTTCATAACTTTGGTCTCAGGGATCAAAGCATGAGATTGGCAATAAAGAAAAATGGAAAATCTGAAATGTATATAGTTGTATAGTCTAGATAGCATATAACAAATGTTTTTCCAACTTTATACAGGTTTATAGCAGAAAAATTTATCTGCAATTTATAAGTGTAATTATATATACTTGTATACAAACATACGTATTTCATATTTATTAACCTCACTCTATCCCATGAGCTTAATTAATAAATCTTTTACCAGATTCCGAATTTAAATGTTTGATTTTTTTGCTTTTGAGTGTGATCAAATTTAGCTATGACCATCCCAAATCCATCGTTGTGGTGTAATGTTCACACAGTCTGTCATGTGTAGACAACATCCTATTTGGTCTATTTTAATGATGTGCATTAAATTGCCCTAGTGCACCTTGACTTTTTACAATCAATAAACATATTAATATGTCTAAAAAATGACAGTTTGCTTTAAAAATAACACTGTAAGTTACTGCTTGGGTGGAATATATCTTACAAAATTAGCAGGTGAGTATTTTCTGTAGGTGATCATTAAGGTTGCTATTTTCGGAAATTGACAACATATAAATATATCTCAGGGAAGAAGGCATGGATTTTTTTTTTACAAATAATGTCAGCACATCTTGACCTATCTGTTTACATGACAAATAGGCAACATGGGTCTCATTTGTAAGAATGACCTATTTTAAGACAGAGTATGACTGAAAAAAATGCTGATCTCAGAACCAGTCCTGGAAACTCTCCCTTCATTTGATTAAAATGGACAAAGGTGCTTCTTATTCTAAAAACAAATTGACCACTTCCTCCCAAAAAATTTTTATTTGGTAATACTGAGTAACCTTATTGTCCTTATTTTTGTTAGTTCAAAACTAAACTTAAACTTAATAATTTATCCAAATATTTACTCCCTTTTTCTCAATAATGCAAATACTCTAGCAAGCAAATAGACATACCATCTTTAAGCTTTATTCCTAATTTTCATATGTGCAAGTTTTAGTAACAAACTATCAGTTTTCTTTGAAATAGCACAAATAATAAACCTAAAAAAACAAAACCCAATAAAAATGGCATAATTTTCCTACTGTCTTCCTTAAGATTTCTGTACGACATGGGAAAATTTTTAATTACTCATCAGGGTATTAGTTTCAGCCTTAATTACATGCGCTGCATTTAATTATCCACTGGGTACTATTGGAACTTCACTAAGTCTAAATTGTACATGTGCAATTCTTATTACTAGCTATTTTAAAATACCAAGCAGAGGATACCTAAGTGAATAGTGTACTAAACAAAGAAATGAACAATTAGAAAACATTTCTTGAGCATGTATTATAAGAAAAGCTTCTAAGGAAACAATTGGATGAAGAACAAGAAAGGTTTTTGTTTGTTGGTTTGTTTTTGTTTGTTTTTATCTTCCTGGTGCATAATAAACTGTTCTGCCAGTTTTTAGTTGAGAAGTATACAAAGCTAAAGGATTGTAAGAATGCATTGAGTTGGTTGTCAGGGTGGTAACAAATCATCTCACAAGAAAATTTCAAAAGAGAAATTGGAAGAGTTTATGGGAAATTTACTAATTCAGAGATTTCTTAAGATTTGGTCTAATAAAAAATAACTAAAGTTAAACAAAAATAAAGGTTTCAAAATAAAGATGGCTGCTTTTGTTATTTTTCCTTTATAAATATTTTTCTTTGAGTATCAATATAATTAGGAGTTTTCTGACAGGCAATGCCTGATTTAATCTTTTTAAAATTATGGAATAAAATATAGGAGTAATGTGTGCTAAAAGAGAGTACATAAAATAAAAATCAAGATCATGATTCAAAAAGTTGTTTGATGGCAAAAATGACAGTGCCAAGAAATGAAATTAAAATTTAGTAAGTATCAAGTATAGGTCCCATCTTTCATCCAAAACAAATGGTCTGTACAGTCCTGGCTAGCAAGTGTTTAGTTCACTGCAATCCACATTCCACAAATATAGTGGAAATCATACAGTCAACATTGTCTAGGCTGGGTAATAGTAGTCTAGCAATCATAACAATTAAAGTTCTGCTTCTGGAATCACATCTTGACTATGTGTTTATTTATGAATATAATTTGTAAAATGGGATATTGCCAGAGAAAATAATCCAGGAGATTAGAGATCTAAAGCCCTTTGTATTAGATGTAGTAGAATAAAACAACATGGATCTTTGAAAAATGGGAAAGAAACATTGAAAGCTATGATTATTAAATGACGTCTTCATATATTTAAAGAACTATCCTGTAAGGAAGAAATAATTCTGCTCTATATACTTCTGGGAGCGTTACTAGTACCGAGGAAAGAAAGTTGTTGGAGCAGTTTTCTGCTTAAGGTAGAAACAGTTTTTCAATAATGAGAAATGCTACCAATTGAGATGGGTCATCTTGTAAGAAAATGTTTTTAATTAGTAGCACAGGTTATTCTTATTATACTCAATATATGTTGAACTGAATGCCCTCTGACATTCCTTTAAATCTAAGAATCTATGATTAATTTTTTCTGAACGCCAGATTTTTTCGATTAGTATAAATATATCTTGCTAATTCCTTCGTGTACATCCTTTGTCAGAAGAATTAAAATTTTTACATTTTCTCAAAACAGCCATAGATAGTAGTATTTTTAATATAAATGCAAATGGTGAGTTAAAACACTTTTTTACTTAAAAAACTTTTGATAATTATTCTCAGTTAAAAAATGTGTTACATTTCACAACAATCTTTCAGATTCTAGATGTTCATTATGTAACTGTTACTCACAGTTAAATGTGTTCTAGTATGATTTTTAGAGTGCTTTTTACAGCCTCATGTTTCAAGTTGAGCAAAAAAGTCTTTGCATAATCCCACGGAGTGCAGTCTGCACAATCATATTTGTTGCTGCCTATTGAATTTTCATCAATCTTAACAAACATAACTGCCTACAATATTGACCAAAATCTTGACATTGATTTTGCCTGACAGTTATGATTTGCACAACTATTATTTTCATGATATTGTATTACATCACTGGTAGATATCTATGGTCACACAGTTATAAAATAGAAGGACATTTTAGTTTTTCTACCTTGGTTAGCTGTTTGCTGCTTATTATCGATATCAAATTGTAACTTTTCAATCATTAAAAGCGATCACTGTAGTTGGTCATTTCATTTACTCATCAACTAAAATTTCTCTAAAATATGTGCTTCAGTAGATGGAAATTCACAAGAAAAATAATACAGCTTTCTAACCACTGAATCTGGTGAGCCAGGTTAGGCCATAAGAGATGATCAAGAGATATCCTTTTTTCCTCGGATTGTGTATTTCTGGAGATTTCTACACCTGAGTAGCAGAACTTTGGTGATCCTTTCACAAACATTGAACTGGCAGAATTTTAACTCAAGGTGGGATACTAATTGCAAGGGAAATCCAATGTCAAAATGGAGAACAAGCAGAGATACTGAGGAGAATTTTTTTCCCAGAATGTTTGTGTTTGCTTTTAAAAGTACTTTTTTTTGACTTGGGTGGACTCTAAAGGAAATGAAGTTAGGTTCTGTATTTTGGCAAGAAAATCTACAGATGTATGTAAGTCAAATTTGCTTCTAAAGCGACCTTTATACTTTCAGATCACTGTCAAGAATGGTAAAAATTATTATTGAAACTATTCACTTTATTTGTCATTTATAGAATTTTGTTAAATGTTTCCCATTTTAAAATATCTTATGGGTTTCTCTATAACAATATTTCATGTATAAAATTCGTAGAACTAATATGAAGCAGGTGGAAAGGGAAACAATTTGTAGTAAGAAAAGTAATCTATAATTTATTGTTTCTGCATCAGAGTATTTGAAAATATT
This sequence comes from Daubentonia madagascariensis, assembly GCA_023783475.1. NCBI lineage: Eukaryota > Metazoa > Chordata > Mammalia > Primates > Daubentoniidae > Daubentonia > Daubentonia madagascariensis. The sequence continues at coordinate 24,764,405 of JAKFHU010001684.1, read as the reverse complement.
TTAATGCCTAAGTGTATGTAAAAGTAGTATTTTATATCATGTTAGGTTAGTGGAAATTTGAATAAATATTTCAGAAATTATTAAATCTGTGTCCTCCGTATAGGAGCAACTATTGTATATGAGTAATTAAGGGAGAAATCTCTGAAAAAGGGAAATCAGTCCTGTAGGTAACCAAATCAACCAATGTAAAAACATTTACAGTTTTAAAAATTAAATAATTATTTGGTACTTACTTAATTCCGGCCATTGTACCAGACATTAGTTTTACAAGGTGCATAATGTTGACTTGCCCACTTCCATCAGGAAGCATTCAGTCTTATCATGACAGAGAGAAAATCACATACAATAATATTTGATTCATGCTCTGATCACAAGCATTAGAATGTGCTGTAAATAACAGCACTGAATAAGGACATCTGACTCAAACTGAGAGAGGTAAAATACTACTCACTAAACACGTTTTGGAAGTACTAATACTGACCTGTGACCTAAAGTTCATGTCAAGGTAGACAGGAAGGCTATGAGGTTAGGGATATAGCATGGAAAGTCTGAGCCTGAGTGACTATCGTGTAACAATGAGAAAAATAGTGATCATAAGGGCCCTTTGCAAAAATGGAAATATTCCATGTAACTGAACAATGAACTCTGTAGAGGGTTTTGTGGGATTACAAGGAATGGCTAAAAATCAGGTTTATAGAGGTGAGTAGGACCCTGATCCTGCAGAAATCTGATGAGCTGGATCTGTGGTTTCTCTTCTCTTGAAGTAACTAGAGGCACTTTTTTCTTAAAGGGAGAAGTCCACTATATCTTCTCTGTGTCCTGTTATTTTACCCCACATATTGATTCTTTTCTGATTTAACTCTGACAATTCAGGTCCCAGTATTTGCCTTTTCAGCTCTTATTGATTCTTAATCCACACCTTCAAGTAGATATTTCAATTCTTTACTTCTTTTAAAAAAAGGCATCTATAAACCAAATTAGCATACTCTTCCATCATCCATTTTCTTGATAAAAATGGTGAATGATCATATGCCTTTAATAAGATCTATAGAACATTCTCATCCCTTTAGATGAACTAAAGAAATAATAGTGGCCATAAGCTGACAAAGTAATAGAAACAAAAGCCTCGATATGGTTTTATGACAACATGCACAATATGCATTATTTTTGGCCTATATAACCATTAGTCCAAAAATTGGACATGATATTTTTTATCTTAAGCAAGGTGGTATAAATACAAATTGTGTTATGTTGTTTCCACATTATTTTATAGGACTTCATATTATGCTAAGTTTTAGTACTGGTATTTTAGAAAAATATATGTTCTTTACAAGCCAAATTGAAAGAGAACCTATGACTCGTTTTCCTGTCTTGGACAAACCATGAGTTTACTTTCTTCTGGGACTCCAGCCAGGAAGATGGTGATATTCAAATAATGTTGTTTCCCTGTTATGATATTTATTATTCAATTAATTTTTTGATGTTTTCATCTTCTGTGGGCAAAGATAGTAAGAAATCCCTTGATTACTTTCCATTTCACATAGAGCTGCTTTGAGTAATCTTAGAAAATAAATTCTAATTAAGATTTTTTTTTGATAACTGTATTGTACCCATGCTCTTTAGCCAGTGTTAAACATACGGCTTAGTGAAACACTAGTTAGAATGAAATTATTGAAGCCTTTCCATCAAATTTGTTTTAGTTTTACAGTATTTTAGGCTTTTCATTTTTATACATGCAATTTAAGACTATAATAATAAAATTTTGAATTTTTTCCAATGCCTATAAGTGCTATGACATTTCCCAAGTATCCTGGTCCATCCCTGGGGTCAATGGTTACAGACACAGGTTAATTACAATTTTTCTTCCTTTAAAATAAAACAATGTTGATAACAGAATTGACCGCATATCAATTTGTAAGCATCTGATCAGATCTCTGCAAAGTTCATTTGATTCCATCATCTGTGTAATAAATATTAAATCACAAATGCTTAACACCATTATTTCAAATGTTTTAATGTTAGGTTTAATTGTTCATTTAATAATGTATGTATAAAGGTTACTCAGGTTCCATATTTGAAAGGATTCATAGGACCCAACAAAGCATATTCAGTTAAGGATTTAGCAAAGACTAGTAATGTGGTACAGTTAGAGAAGAGTTCAGGTATATTTGAGAAGATACAAGAGACTTCCAGAACAACACTCTTGGCTTTTTCTTATTCCTACAAGGAATCTAATCTTCTTGAAATTGGACCAACAAGATTTTTGTGATAAATCTTGACTTGGAGAGGACTCAAAGAGGCAGATGTTTCCTGTGGGAGCTTTTATATTTCTCTAGTCGTGTAGCCAAGACATGCTGTCTGACCTATTACATCAGTTGGTTTGCAAAACTCAGACCAAAAGAAACTTAAAGCATAAATGATACTGTGTGTTAGGAGTCCCCAAGACTACTATTAGGCCCAATAATTAATTAAAAGAACTCACAGGACTCACAAAAGCTGTTATACTGATGGTGTAAATATAGTATTATTATTATTATAGTAAATGTGTTCCTATTAAAAATCAGCAAAAGGCAAAGCCATATTGCACAAATTGTGGGAGAAACCGGGCACAAGCATCCAGGTGTCCTGTCCCAATAAAACAACCAAGATACACTTAATTCTCCCAGCAATGATGTGTGATAACATGTGATAAGTGTTCCCAACCAGGAAAGCATACTTGAGCCTGGTTGTGCAAGGTTTTTATTGAGAGTCAGTTACTTATGCATGCAGCACCTTTGTGCCTGACATCAGATACTCAGATTCCAGCTACCCAGAGCAAAAACAAGCACTTATCACAGATCACATTGTTAGCATAAACTATATGATCAAACTAGTGCCTTGTACCCAAAGATGTCACATAGCAAAAATATTCTTAATAGGCAAAATATTTCAAGGGCTTAAAGCTCATTTCCCAGAACACAGACAAATATCAGTTGCAAAGATTGACCTTTCTTGGGAATGTGCAGGGTTTGAGCAACTCAAGTCTGCTGAATTAACTCTTTCCTACACACACAGGATTTTCAACAAAAAAATTATGAGGTAAAATAAAAGACTAGAGAAGGAGCTCATAAATCAAAAACAACTGGAAGGATAGGTCAATCTATGGCAACATGTGGGTTTTATTTGAAGCATTATACAAACAACAACTATTTATGCATGTGTTTGTGCGTGTGTGTGTATGTGAAACATTTATGAAGCAACTAACGAATAAAGCATTAACTGGATTTTTAAATCATAAAAATAATATTTTGCTTATGTGACATGAGACCTTATTTTGTAGTCATGTATGCAGAAATATTTAGAAATTTAATTAAGCTAAGTGTTAGGTTTTCTTCAATATATTTTGAAGTTAGAGAGAGTGAGAGAGTATAAATTAAACAATTGTGGCATAAGGTGACAATAGTTATAGCTGAGTGACACACAAAGGTTTATTATACTCTGCTATAATAATGTGTCTAAAATGTGCATATGAAAATAAATTTGGATAATTAAAAAGAGATGAATTATGAAAAACAATTTTAATAGTTTGTGAACAGAGTATAATGATGTGTTCTTGCTAATATTGTGGTGCTATAGAGTTACTGTGGTTTTATAAGAACCATTACAAAGTATTTAGACTTGAAATAATGTAATATCTTTTAAATATTCATCAAAAGAAAAAGGGGGTGGGGGTAGATGGAACAAGCATTGCAAAATATTGGTAGTTACTGGGTTCTGGTGGGGAATCTATTCACAATCTAATTTTGTGTATGTGTCTTTTAAAAAATGAGTAAAAGGCAAAGAAAACTGAAACTCAGAGTAGAAGGAGCATCATTTTCCTAGACATGCAACATAAATATGATGCATAGTCATATCTTAGATTTTTTAAGGGACTGATTAATAGTTTGTATGGTGCCAAGTTTGGCAATGAGTTGGCATTTTTAAAGTGCATTGTTAATTTGAAAATGAACATTTTAGAATAATATAATAGTAGGTGTAACTTTTCTCCATTCTATTTCTAGCTTTGATGTGTTATGTTTAATTCATGCTTGGATCTTTGTGTTTTTATTTCTTTCACTCATGTTAGGAGCATTGGGAGCAATAAAACATGATCTTCCTGGAATCCTCTCTTCTCCTATGTATCGGCATTAAAGTACCTTGTCCTTTCCTTATATTTGTTTATTACTTTTCTGCACTTTCATTATTTTTCTCTGTTCCTCAAATCTTGCTCTCACATGGATATTTCCTAAGATTTTATTGGCATTTATCTTATAAAAATATTTCTTAAGAATGTCCTTATTTGTCCCAGACTCCCCTTCTGCACTCGCTCTTCAATTTTTCAACTTTCCTTTGTTTTCATCCTTATTCTTTAGCATTAACTTGGGTTTAACGTGGACGAAAACAACCTAATTACACTTCAGTCTAGAGCCTCATCATAACCTCCTTAATTTAAAGCTTGAAGGTAGGGCACTGTGGTTCACACCTTTAATCCCAGCACTTCGGGAGGCTGGCGTGGAAGGACTGATTGAGGCCAGGAGTTCAAGACCAGCCTACATAACAGAACAAGACCCCATCTCTACAAAAAAAAATAAAAATGAAATAAAAATACACTATTCTGGTGACGGGTACACTAAAAGCCCTGAGGTCAGCATTGTATAATTCATCCATGTAATAAAAAAACACTCGTACCCCCTAAATCTATAGAAATAAATAAATAAAAAGATAAAAAATTAAAAATTTTAAAAAATAAAATAAAAATAAATAAATAAATAAAAATACAGCACGATGATATGTTTCTCCAGGTTGTCTGTAGTTGTAGTTTAACTCATACTTTTTCTTTATTCACCATATCTAATTAATCAGTAACTAATAATATTTTAAGCTTTATCATAGCTCCTCTTTGTCTCTTACTTTCCTCCATTCCATACATCCAAATACATCCACAATTTCATATTCTTATTGTTAGACCATCCTAATCACTTATTAATCAATAGCTTTACTCATAGGTTTTTTTGTGTGACGTTTATCGAAGAATCTATTTCTTAAAGACCACATTAACCCCTGTACTAAATCCTAATGCCTCCACAGGTGCTGGTCTTCAGCAAAAAATGCTAATTTCTTTGCATGTCATATAAAATATTCAATGATATGTCCCTGAACTGTTTTCCACCATATCATGATGATCACACCCAATCTTGTCACGTTATTTAACATTTCCTTTTCAATGTGTACTTTTCACTACTTTTCTCTTCTAGTCTCTAAATTTGAATGTATGCGAAGGTTAAAGAAGTGAAAAGAAAGTTATAAAATACCAAGAGCTTCATATCCCTGTTCAAGAAAAATCAGAGCTTAATGTCTTTTGATGTCATCTGAATCTCTTCTTCGGAGAGCCAGAAAATTTTGGATTAAGTGTGATTAAACTAGGATTCTGGATCTATACTCCTCTGCCCTTTGTCAGATACATATTTTTGTCACTCCTTTCTTTTTATTCAGTAGTTGTTGCTTAATTGCTTTTCTTTTCTACTGGTGGATTGATCCCCACCTTCCAATTAACAGGACGCAGATGAACACCTTCCCAGAATCCTAGCTATTATTACCATTAAGATCCTTGTTAATTAGGCACCTTTGGCACTTCTTGCTTATTCTACCTTTGTTTTTAAAAAAAGGAAAACAAAACCAAAAAAAAAGACAAAATCTCAAAAATGTGCTGTATTCTTGATGCATTTCCATTACTACTGTTAATAACAAAACTGTAATTTTTTGTCAATGTCATTTTTCTTACCTTATTTTGTTTTATACCTATCATTTTCATTTAATAATTCAAAATTAAAAACCTGTACCCAGAAAGTCTTAATTATCTGCCTTTAGCCACCTATAATCACAGTCTCATGATATAAACACAGGTTTATGTATATAACATAATTTTCAATATTTCAAAATTTAAATAACTTGAATAGGGGATTCCAGCTCAAGATGGCTGACTACATGCAACAAGTGGGCACCCCTCCCACAGGAAAGGAATCAAAATTAGTGAGTAGATATTCACATTACGAATGGATAGTCTAAGAGCGTGCACTAGAATTCCACAGAGAAGCAACAGGAATTGGGAAAGCAGAGGAGAGGGAAGCCAGACTCCTCCTCAGCTGGGTTTGGCAGAAAGATAGGAGAAGCTCCCTGACACGGGGAAAGCATGAGTAAGAGATGCTGGGGTTTCCACACTCCTGTCAATTTAAAAATCCCAGCCAGTGGAGAGCCCCTGGACCTAGACAGTGTGCAGAACCATTGCCTGAACTCCTGTGAAGTCCCACAGGATTTTGAGCCCTGAGCAGCTACAAAGAGTTGTACAGGCTTCTGAGCCCTGAGTCATTCAGAGAACCCAGATCCCAGAGGTCTGTGTACTCCTCAGGTGCCACTCCCTTCACTGCTATCACCACTGCCACAGGTCCACCAAGGGAGCAGGGAGGCTGGGCACTTGTGTATGCCCCTAGGACTGAAACTGCTCTCATTGCTGAGAGTAGGCAGGGCAAGCAGTTCATGCTCCCCACAACTGCTTTCCTCTACCTGGAGGAACCTGTCCCCCCTGGTAGCGAGTCTGTAGAATCACTGCTCATCTCCTGCCTGAGCCTTCCAGCTGCAGCCTGCAACCACTCTGGGAGCCCAGCCCCCAGCAGTCTGAACCATCTCTGCCACCACTGCAGCTGCCAGGCCAGGGAGACACCTGGGAATCTAGGTAATTTTGTGCACCCCAAGGATGAGACTAATGCCACTGGTGAGGGAGTTAGGTGGAGAGACCTGTGACCCCACAGCTACCTGCCTCCACTGAGAGAGGTCTGCCTTCCCTGATGGCAAAACCACAGCACAAATTCCCTTCCCCTCCCAGAGCATTCCAGTGGCAGCCTGCATCCATTCTGAGAGCCTACTCTCCAGAGGGTTGAGCCACTGCCACTGCGTGGCTAGGAAAGGACAGGGAAGCTGGATGCCTTTGCACACCCAAGGACAGAGACTGCTGCTGAGGGACAGTGGTGTGAGCAGATCATGCTCTGCTAAGCTGATCCCCCTATCTGAAGCACAATCTCTCTGCTCCCACATGAGAATTCCAACTGCAGCCCGGTGGCACCATTCAGGAAGCCCACCCCCAGAGGTCTGTGTCCTGTGTGCCCTGTACTACATCTGGTGAGTCCCATAGCTGCCTGTCTCTACTAATCACACTGGGCAGGACCTGCCCTCCCTGGTGGCAGGCCCACAGTGCTTCCGTTTTTCCCCTGCTTGAGCTTCTGCCAGTGACCGAGGGATCACCTGCCTCTCCCTATCATAGCCAGCACCTGAACCCAGGGAGCCTGATGACAAGTTTTCCAGCCTGGTCCTTGTCTGGTCCCTCTGTGATTCAAGTATGCCATCCAGGGGCCTAGGGGTTGGGGATTACCTAACCTAGTCTACCACCACTGGCACCTGAATGCTCCCTCAGGGATCTAAGGTCCAGCTGACACAAATTGCCACCACCACCACAGCTGGTACTCACCTGCATGTACCTAAAAGCAGGACACCTCTCCCTCTCTACGTGGAGCAGCAGTGTTCCCCCGAGAAGAGAACAGGGAAGTCACCAAGGTATCTGTTTTGGGCAGAGGGCAGAAATTCTGCCCTGAAACCATTTAGGTGAAAAGTTATGGGAAAGAAGTTTTCTGTAGCTCTCAGTGCCATGTGGCCTGGAGATAGATGACAGTGTTTGACTAAACTGAGAGTCACTAGCCTCAGGACAGGCGTGTAACAGGGAATCACATTGCTTTCCTGCCACACACTAGTCCATTGCCTGAGACAACAGAGAACCCTTCACAGTAAACACAGTTCAAACACATACTCACCAGCTTCTACTACAGCTGGCTCATACCTGAAAGTGCCACCTACTGGCCCTGGAGGTTAAAGTGTACAGCCCAATGTAATACCTGCTATCAGAAGGGCATAGTGCTGGAATTCTAGTCCTACAGAAGGTAGTGAGCCACTTGAATACCCAGTACATCTCTACTACAATTAGCATCTGAGAAATCCACCCCAAAAAAAGCTATTTATAACCAAGGAACTCATACAGAGGCTTGGCTCCCTAAAAGCACCCAAAATCAAAGCCAAGCAACCAAACACAGCATACATTATAGTTATACATATATATTTCCCTCAAGAGGGAAATAATTTTTTTTAAAAGATCCTGTCCAAATGAAAGTCAATTCAAAAATAAGAAGTGACCGCTTTTCCAAATGAGAAGGAATCAGCATAAGAACTCTGTCAATATGAAAAAAAAAACAACCACCAGTTTCTACACCCCCAAAGGATCACACTAGCTCTCTGGCAATGGATCCCAACCAAAAGGAAAATTTTGAAATGAAAGATAAATAATTCAAAATATGAATTGTAAGTAAAATCAATGAGATTGAAGAGAAACTTGCAAACCAAGACAAAGGAGCCAAAAAAAAAAAAAAAAAACTTCAGGACATGAATTAATAATTCACTAAAGAGATAAGATATTTTTAAAAAACTAAACAGAACTTCTGGAAATGAAAAACACATCAATAGAATTAAAATGCAGTTGAAAGATCAAACAATAGAATAGACCAAGGCAAAGAAATAATTTCAGAGCTCGAAGACATGTCTTCTGAATTAACCCAGTCAGACAAAAATTTTTTAAAAAATTATAAAGAATGAACAAAGTCTTTGAGAAATACAGGATTGTGTAAAACACCCAAACCAATGAGTCTTTGGTATTCTTGAAGAATAAAAAGTAAAAAGTGTGAAAAACCTGTTTGAGGAAATAATTGAGGAAAACTTCCTTGGTCTTGCAAGAGATTTACACAGCCATACAGAAGAGGCTCAGGTAACATCAAGGATATGCATTGCAAGAAAGGCCTTACCCAAGGCCTATAATCACCAAAGATCTACAGTCAGCATGAAGGAAATAATTTAAAATTAGCAAGACAAAAAAGCCTAACAACCTATAAAAATAAGTCCATCAGACTAATAGCAGACTTTTAAGCAGAAAACTTATAAGCCAGTAGAGATTGGGGTCCTATTTATATTATTCTTAAAGGAAAGAACAGTCAGCCACAAATTTTGTATCCTGCTAAACAAAGCTTCATCAATGAAGAAGAAATAAAATCTTTCCCAGACAAGCAAATGCTAAGGGAATTTGTCACCACTAGACTGGCCCTACAAGAAATGCTGGAGGGTGTTCTAAACACAGAAATGAAAAGTCAATACTCACTATCATAAAAATTTGTGAAACCATAAAGCTCACAGGTCTATAAAAACAATTTCACATTTGAGAATACAAATCAATTAGGTAACACTTAACATTATATTAACTTTGAATGCAAATGGGCTAAATGTGCCACTTAAAAGACACAGATTGGCCATGTGGATAAAAATACTGACTCAAAATATTCATGCTTAAAGAGATTCATTTTACTAATATTTTCACAGACTCAAGTTAAAGGGGTGGAAAAGATTTCATACAAGTGGAAATCAAAAGTGAGCAGGGGTAGTTATATTAATATCAGATAAAAAAAACTTTAAATCACAACAGTAAAGAAAGACAAAGAAAGTCATTACATAATTATAAAAAGATCAATAAAATGAGAAGATAAAACAATTTGAAATATAAATGCATCTAACACCAGAACACCCAGACTTACAAAATAAATGCTACTGGATCTAAGAAAAGAGATAGACAAAAATACAATAGTGGGTGATTTCAACACTACACTGACAGCAATAGACAGATCATTGAGGCAGCAAGTCAACATAGAAACACTGTTCTTTCACTGGACTCTAGAACAAATTGACCTAAAAGATAATTACAGAGCATTCCATCTAACAACTGCAGAATGTACATTCTTCTCATTAACACAAGGAACATTTTCCAAGATAGACCATATGTTGGGACACAAAACAAGTCTCAGTAAACTTAAAAAAAATTGAAATCATATCAAGTATCTTCCCAGACTGTAGTGGAATAAAACTAGAAATCAGTTCCAAGAAGAACTCTCAAAACTATAAAAATACAGGGAAATTAAACAACCTGCTACTAAACAATCTTTGGATCAACAATGAAGTCAAATGGAAATTAAAATATTTTAAAAATAAATGATAATAGTGGCACAACTTATTAAAACGTCTGGGATAAATAAAAGCAGTGCTAAGAAGGAATTTTGTAGCACTAAATGCCTACATCAAAAAGATAGAATGATCACAAAGGAACAACCTGTCACACATCAAGTAACTAGAAAACAAGAACAAACCGGACCCAAAGCTAGCAGAAGAAAAGACATAATCCAGATCAGAACAGAATTAAATGTAATTGAAACAAAAAAAAAAAATTACAAAGGATTGACAAAACAAAAAGTTGGTTCTTTGAAAAGATAAACAAAATTGATGGACCAATAGCTGGATTAACTGAGCAAAGAGGAGAGGGGATTCACATAAGCTCAAACATAAATGAAAAAGGAGATATTACAACTGATACCACAGAAGTACAAAAGATTATCTGAGGCAACTACCCACATCTGTAAACCCACAAACTAGAAAATCTAGAGGAAATGTATAAATTCCTGGAAACACAAACTCCCAAGCTTGAATCGGGGGGGGGGAAAAAAAAGGAAACCCTGAACAAACCCATAAGGACTAATGAGTTTGATTCAGTAATAAAAAATCTGCTCTTTCCCCCTGCCCCTGACACACACAAAAAGCCCAGGACCAGATGAATTCACAGCTGAATTCTACCAAATGTACAAAAAAGAACTGCTACCAATGCTACTGAAACTGTCCAAAAAGATGGAGAAGTAGGGACACCTCCCTAACTCATTCTACAAAGCCAGTAACACCTTGATACCAAATCCGGGAAAGGACACAACAAAAAGTAAAGGAGACTGAAAACCCTTATGAACATAAATGCAAATATCCTCAACAAAATACTGGCAAAATGAATCTATCAGCACTTCAAAAAGATAATACACCATGATCAAGTGGGGTTTTTTTTCCCCTAGGAATGCAAGGATGATCCAACATATGCAAGTCAATAAATGTGATTCACCATATAAACAGAATTAAAAACAAAGACCATATGATCATCTCAATAGATGCACAAAAAACATTTGATAAAATTCAGCATCACTTTATGATTTAAAAAAAACCAACACACTATCCATAGAAGGAACATACCTCAAAATGATAAAAGCCATATATGAAAAACCCACAGCCAACATTGTACTGAATGGGAAAAAGCTGAAAGCATTCCCCTTAAGAACTATTCTTATAGAACAAGAAAATGATGTCAACTTTAACTACTTCTATTAAACGTAGTAGTGGAAGTCCTATCCAGAGCAATCAGGTAAGAGAAAGAGATAAAGGACATCCAAATAAGAAAATAGGAAGTAAAATTATCTCTAAATGCTGATATGATCTTAATCCTAAAAAACTCTGAAGACTCCTCCAAAAGACTTCTAGATTTGAGAAATGAATTCAGTAAAGTCTCAGGCTACAAAATCAACATATGCAAATCAGTAGTATTTTTATACACCAATAACAACTAAGCTGATAACCAAATAAAGAACTCAACCCCATTTACAATAGCTGGAAAAAAAATACCTAGGAATATACTTAACCAAGGCAGTTAAAGTTCTCTACAAGGAAAACTACAAAACACTGATGAAAGTAATCCTAGATTACAATACCAAATGCAAAAACATCCTATTCTCATGTATTAAAGGAATTAATATTGTTTAAATGACCATACTTCCTAAAGCAGTCTACATATTCAATGCAATTTCCATCAAAATGCCAACATCATTCTTCACAGAATCAAAAAAAAATCCTAAACTTCATGTAGAACTAAAAAAGAACCCAAATAACAAAAGCAATCTTAAGCAAATATAAAAAAAAAACAAAAACTGGAAGCATCACATTACCTGACTTCAATTATACTACAAGGCTATATAACCAAAACAGCATGGTACTGGTATAAAATTAGAGACACAGACCAGTGGAACAGCATAGAGAATCTAGAAGTAAAGCCATAGACCTACCACCTCTGATCTTCAACAAAGCTGACAAAAACATGCACTGGATAAAGACACTCTATTCAATAAATGAGTGCTAGGAAAATTGGATAACCACATGCAGAAGAATGAAACTGGATACCTATCTCTCACTATACAAAAAATTAACTCAAAACTTAAATGTAAAACCTGAAAGCATAAAAATTCTAGAGGAAATGCCAGGAAAAATTCTTTTGGACATTGGCCTATGCAAAGAATTTACATCTAAAACCCCAAAAGCATATGCAACAAAACCAAAATAAGTAAGACTTAATTAAACTTAAAAGATTATATATAGCAAAATAAATAATCTACAGATTAAATAGACAACCTACAGAATGGGAGAAAATATTTACAAACTATACATCTGACAAAGGACTAATATCCAGAATCTACAAAGAACTCAAACAACTCAGCACAAAAAAAAAATGAAATAATCTTCTTAACAAGTGGGCAAATGACATAAGTAGACATTTTGCAACAGAAGATATACAAATGGCCGACAAACATATGAAAAAATGCTCAACATCACTCGTCATCAGAAAAATTAAAATTAAAACTACAATGAAATACCACTTTACCCCAGTCAGAATTGCCATTACTAAAATTCAGGTAACAATAGATGTTTGGTGTGGAAGTGGTGATAAGGGAATGTTTATACACTGTTGGCAGAATGTAAATTAGTACAACCTATATGGAAAACAGTGTGGGGATTTCTCAAAGAACTAAAAGTAGATCTATTATTCAATCTAACAATTCCACTACTGAGTATCTGAGGATAAGAAGTTGTATCAAAAACATACATACATTCATATGTTTTTCACAGCATGATTTACAATAGCAAAGATAGGGAATCAATCTTACGTATCCACCAACTGATGAGTATATATATATATGTATGTATGTGTATATATACACATATACATACATACACTCACACACTTATGTATAAATATATATACATCATGGAATACTACTTAGTCATAAAAAAGCATGAAATAATGTCTTTTGGAGTAACTTGGATGAAATTGGATCATTATCTTAAAGTTAGTCAGGAATGGAAAATAAGACACCATGTGTTCCCACTTATAAGTAGGAGCTAAACTATAGGTACATGTGATCATACAGAGTGGAATAATAAACAAGGAAGATTCCAAAGGTGGGAGTAGGGGGTGAAGAAAAGGATGAAAAATTACTTATTGATTACAGTGTACACTTTTAGGGTAATGGGTACACTAAAAGCCCAGACCTCACTGCTATACAATATATGCATGTAACAAAACTGCACTTATACCTCCTAAATGTATTGAAATTTAAAAAAATAAATAACTTGAACATGCATAAATACATGTAGTTTTTCCTTTTACTTTTTATTTACCTAATTTATATTTTTTGGATAATAATTCTAAGTTGAAGTAATCCTCCTTGTGTAGAATGGTATTTACTTCTGTCTAAATTCTTACTCTTTTATATAAATTTCATGAGATAACATGTACAAAAATTCTTTTCTGATGATAATGTCAGGATCTTCATTTAAAAATTTTTCCAGTACTTACAAACAGATCAATTACATTATTTATTTTGGGTTACATAACTATTCACTAAAATAAAATACAAAATATTTTGCAATCTATTTTTAGTATTTTCTAATATGCATGGTAAAGCATGTTAAGTATATTTGAAGGTTGTTCATTTTTAAGTTCTTACTATTTAACTAGTCTGAATAAGTATAAATTTGTATTTGTATAGTTTAAGGGAAAAAAACTATCAAACAACATATACTAGGGAATAATTAGAAATGTAATCATCATATAAAATGTATTTCCAAAGTAAATTATCTTCATTAAACAATTTGTATAGTATTACTATTTTTATAGTTCTTTTACTCATTTTAGCTATTAATCTCCAATTTTAACCAATAAAATCATTAAACAATGGTATTTTTAAAAAGTTGGCTTTAAGAGCGTTCTGGGAAAAAGAAAATGTTCAGATAATGGGTAGTGATTACTTGGGCTGAGCATGCTTTACACTTTCCCTTTCTCTACCTATATGTTTAAATTTTTGAGAGGCTATTCCAATACATATGAGAGGAAGAAACTTGATGGAGGCATAAAATAAACTATAATCAATTTTTTCTTCTGAGCGTTTTTCAGGCATAAAATAAATTAATAATGTAGTTTCAACACAATGTAACTTATAATCATTGATATAACATGTTTATTTTAGTTTTCATATTAACAAAATGAAAAGTAAATTATAATCAATTGTTATTGGCAATTTCTTTATGTATTATTAATTACTTCTCTGGTTTGTTGACAACCAAAAATGAGACTGGTACATTATATAATAGCTATACAGACAGAGTTATGGCTGTAAATATGTTAATTAGACACCCACAGATTTCTATGTTGCATATAATAAGTTAATTTTATATATCATTTATATACTGTATACTGATTGAAATTTTATACAGATTATAACATTGTAATAGTTCCAATTTAAAAGAAAATAGAATGTGAGCTAAGTGATATACCCATGGATATTTTCATGGATATTATAAATACATACCAAATCACCAATGAGTAAATCTGTTTTGAAATGTTTGTCAAAAATACATAGATACTTTTTTTAACTTCAAAATACAATTTTCTGCTTAGGCTTTCATACTCTTCTGACTGCACAATTCCAACCTTTTTTTTCCAGTGAAAATTTTCAGAGCATTTTTAATAGGGCTAAAATTTTATTCCCAGAAACTCATACAATTAAGAGGCTTGGAAAGAAAAAATAAAAAATAAAATAGCCTACAATTATGTAAAGGTACATAAAATAAACTGTATCACTGGAATAATGACAGACTACTAGAGAAATTATTCTGCTTATTTGCATCCATTTAATGACTATTCAGTTGTCCTCAAAATCAAGTTCTCATTAAAATCAAAAATTTAAAAGTAATATAAAAAGTATCTATTGTTGGTCATATCGGTGAGCAAGTAGTGGAATATCAAGTAATAATTATAAATTGTATTTATCTCTGTAGTTAGTTATATACTGTATGTTTTGTTATATGTAATTACAAAGTGTGTGCATGTGTAATTAGTATGCAGATGTACAGCTACTTCTCAACTATTCCTAAATTATATTTCCAAAGTGAGTGGATGATTCAAGAATGTTAATTAGCTTTTATGAACTATTACTTTGAATAGGGTATTAATGATGTTTTCCTAGATAAAATAGAAGGAGTTTATTTCACACATTTGGAGAATTTGTGTAATTTAGATGAGTGTAATATTATTATATATGTGTTCAATGAAAAATGAAATTTTAGTTTTTAAAATCAGATAGATAATTTTGACCACTTAATTGTCACCCTGAAGAAATGCAGAACATAGGCTATTTAACAATAACCAAGGATGAATAAATTTGATAGGTTTGACTGAGTCAGGAAAATAGACCAACTACAGGAATTAATGGGTTTAATATAGGAGTAGGAGTTTACCTGAAGGTGGGAGAAGGTGGGCAAGAGGGAGTCTGAAAGCTACAGCCATTTCCTATGTTATTCAGAAACACTGAAGTGGGTGGGGAAGCTGGATCTATGAAGGAGTCTAGAAAGTTGAAGTTGACGGTGGTGGCCCAACAAAGTACTGCGTTTGACTACTATGGCTACAAAACAGAAGTTAGAACGTAAGCCTGAAGGGTCATCTTATCTGGTAACCAAAATTGTGAAATGAGACCTGAAAAGAAGTCAGAGGGTCCAACACATCTGACCGCTATGATTGTGAAAAAGGGACTACAACATTGTGTGGTGATGACTGACTGCCACAGCTTCCCCAAAACAACCACCTGCCATCCTATCCTCCAGAATGCTTGGCAACTTCTCTCATTAGCAAACTCTAACCCAGAACTACGTGAAAAGTCTGTTCAGGAAATGGAGCTTCTGTGCACTGCAGAGGATTTCTTAGAAGTGAGTGGTCCTAGTTCAAATTTGACAACTATCGATCAAAATAGGCCACCTGTTTGTCAACTCAACATCAATATCATCCTCTCTATTTGTATTAAATTCCAAACAATGTTAATAATATCACACTTCTGCCTAACCTGATAGAATGGTTCAGTTAGGGTTCAACCTCCAAAGCAGAACCATTGTATATGTATATGCACTTTTATTTATACATGTAATTATATTAATATTTGTATTTGGATAAGAGATTTATGACAAGTTAATGACTTACAAAATTGTGGAGGCTGATCAAGCCTGTCCAAGGCTTACAGCGTTGGTACAGGAAGCTCAAGATCAAGCTGGATCTCTACGGTCATGTATAGAAGATTGTTGTACACTTAATGCAACCAGGAAGGAAGACCAAGGAAAAGAGAGAGCAATTATAGATCTAAGTGTAGACCTCACACTTCCCTCACCGTCCAGGGAATCTATATGGAAATTTCCTCAGCTACTGCCCTCTATTTCAACACTGCATTCTTGGACTGGGAAAATAACCAATGGGTGGGTTCTGTTACCCACTGACACTACTATTCATTGTAATCAGTCTAATAATCCATATATCACTTGACCGCTGTGAACCAGACATAAAGAATTATTATAACCATTGTGCAGTATTTCCTGAAAGTATTTTTCTTTCCCTTAACTAATGGCCACAGATAAATATGGAGAAGGCTAGGATTATTGTTTGACATAATTTTATGTATTATAATTAACATATATATTATATGTTATAAAATATATGTATTATATTATGTTATAATATTATATGTATTATATTATATATATAATATTTTGTATATGTTCATATATGTTTGTGTATATTTAATTTAACTTATATTTTGTAGATAGGAAATGTCTGTATATATTACTCAGCTGGTAAGTAAGAATGCATGATTTGGAACTAGAAGGTATGACTTCAGAATTGGCACTCTAACTCTCATGCTGTATTTTCAATACAGTTCATTTTTTAGAAACTTCTTAAGATAAAATGCATGAGAGGAAAAACATCCAAACCTTTGCATTCGAAAATGCTTTTGCTATATAGTTCATCTTTTGATTATTTGTCTGGGCAATATATTATTATAAAATCATTTTACCTTAAGTTCTGGGTTTAGTGTGGATCAGCACATGTCTGATGCCAGTTATCTGAAATTTCATAGCAATATGAGAATATAGGTTTTTACTCTTCATTCATCAATTGTATGAGGCATTAGTGATCCTCGTTCACTATGAAACCTCATTTTCATTATTTATGCAACATAAGTTGTTTATTTGATGATTTTCTCACTTCAGTGTTCCATTTTCAGAACCCCTACTAGCCGGATGTTAGGTGTTCTGATGCAAAGCTCTACTTTATATACACACACGCACACACACACACACACACATATATATATATACTTGTATGTGTACATATATTTTAATTTCATTTCTGTATTTCTGTTATTTCATCCTGCTTTCTGGAGATTTCTATAAAATAATTCAAAATCTTTGATGATTTTTTACACTTATTTTATCATTTTTAATTTTCCTAATTCCCTATTTTATCTTAATTTTTTATTTTTGTTATTTATAGTTTTCTGATTGATCTTGATTTATGGCTCCAATGGCTTTTTAACTTTCTGCAGATTTTTTTCTTCTATTACTTGCATTGTTTCTGTTCCTTCCAAAATTCTTTCAGCTCTTTATTTTGTTCATCTCTTTTACTTAGATTTTTCTCAAATACCTAGAGATACTTGGCTTTCCGTACAAATCTAAGATACATTTACTAAATAATTCCCTGGAAGCTTTGAGCAAAAACAAAAACAACAAAAAAATTACTGATTGATTAGGGGATAGAACCGTCATACAAACTAATAATCATTTTTTTAATTCAGTTTGCCTGACAGTTTTAAAGACTAGAAAATGATGATTTAGAAATAAAGAAGATTAGGGGTTTAGGATCTCACCAATTAGAATGTAGGTATTATTTATAATTTAATTATATTTTTTTCTTTTATATATGATTCCCCACAGTTAAATGGGAATAGTGTCTGGGAGAATCTTTCTCTTGATTATACATAATCATTCTTCCTGATTTCAGTGTGACCTTTATCCCTTTTGAGAGGTTATGAGTTCTCTCCTTATAGCAGTATTTACGAGATTTGTCTGCAAAGTATCCAGCCGCATAATATGAAAAATAGAGACATTTATTGAAGAAGGTAGAAGATACAAGACACATTGTACATAGGACACCTCAGTCCCCTTCAGAGTAGGCACCTTGGGACCTCGCACAGTTCTCCCAGAGTCTCTTAACCTAACCCATGCATGTTCAACATTCTCAGGTGTTCTGCTTTTTGCAGGCCTTCCAGGAGGTGAATCACTTTCAACAGATTCTCAACCATATTTGAAGCATTTTTGGCACATTTTTATCTGTGCTCTATTCATTGCATTGTCCCCAAAAGCCTTCTGAATCATCCGAATAGTCTCTGAGAGGAATGTTCAAGTTTAACACAAAATTTGATGCAGATTAATTGCTCTACTCACTCAGTAATTTTGAATGTGATGGACACAGTACACATGCTCACTCAAAGGTGTCTAGTGACCCACTGACTAGTACAGTGAAGTCGTCATTGTTCACACATGTTCATTACAATCTGCTCTCCTTGGCTGCCAGGTTACATCGATGTCGGGCAAACTGTTCTCATCGCATTAACAATGGCTGGATAGTTTCTGGATAGACCCCATATACATATCAATAAAAATTACATGGGTAAGCTTTTATTTCTTATTCAGAAATAAACATCAAATAAATTATAAATATGATCAATGGCACATACAATTATATTAATATTAAATAAAAATTAAAAGTATAAAATTTAATATCCAAAAGCTATATATTAATATGCTCTTTTCCCAGAAACAAAGTATATACTTTAAAATATACCTATGACTATTTAAATATGGAATTCTAAGGTATCATATATTGGACCTAATTTGATAAACTGGCTACAGTAAGCAGTAATTATATATGTAAGAATATTTTTAAAATTTGAATCCTTAGACCCCTTAGAAAAATCCAAAGGCATGATTTTAAAATTTGAGAACTTTTGGCAAGGTGATCATGTTCTTTAGCAAATGTCTCTGCAACGGTTAATTATAAGTGTCAACTTAACTGGGTAAAGGGATATCTAAATAGCTGGTAAAGCATTATTTCTGGGTATGTCTGTGATGGTGTTTCCAGAAGAGATTGACGTTTGAATCATGGACTGAGTAAGGAGGATCTTCCCTCATCACTCTGGATTAACATCACCCAATCCATTGAGGGCTTGGATAGAAGAACAAAAAGGTAAGCAAGTGGTGAATTTGCTCTCTTTTGGAGCTGGAATATCCATGTTCTCCTGTCCTCGGACATCAGAATTCCTGGTTCTCTGGCCTTGGACTCTGGGACTTAGACCACTGTCCCTCTAGGTTCTCAGGCCTGTGGACTCAGATAAATTATATCCAAAACCTCCCTGGTTCCACAGCTTGTGGATGGCATAACATGGAATTTCTCAGTCTCCATAATTGAGTGATTCAATTCTTATAATAAATTCCCTCTTCTCTCTCTATCTATCTATTTCCTATTGGTTTTGTTTTTCTGGACAATATTGATTAATAGAGTCTCTATTTCCCTGAACAATTTTCCATCAGGAAACAGACTATTCCTATGATTATAATCTATTTTGAAATATAATCAAAATATTGGACTAGTTACTCAATAGATCATTTTTATTATCATTGTGTTTTAAGGGAAGTCTTGGCCAAACAACAGGGGAGCGAATGCTGGCTGTTTGCTAAGATCTTAATTTGATTTTGATTCCACTTTTATGGAAAAGATTGCAATGCTCAAAACTGTAAGAGTCAATCAAATGTTAATTGTTTATTCAAAGCTTTCTTTAGTTTTCTTATAACTATAATAATACTTATCATATATTAGCCAAGAAAGCTTCAAGACTCTTTCAGAACAACTCAAAAGATCCCTTTTAATGTCCTGTTTCACGTAATTTTGTATTGAAGGGCAGGAAAAATATTTCAGCTATTGACATTCAAGCTTTATTGATAGAATTTGATCATACATTCTTCCCAACAAGGAGATTGACAGTGTTGACATTAATTTCATTTTGTTTTTCTAATAATTGAGAAAAAAATGGAAAAAATTATCTTGCTATAGAGCAGTATGTATACATAAACAATGAAGATAAGTTATGTATTTATTCCCTCCTAAGGTGTTATTTAGATACATTATATCTTGGATCAAGCCTTGCTGTCCCATGATTTCCTGATGATTTATAAGTACCATTGGTACAGAGTGACCAGTAAACACAATAATTTGGCAAATAATTACTTTAATGGGTGTGATGGAGCTAATTTTTCTGTAGGACATACTCATAGCATGTTGATGTTTTAACATACTCATGTGGTGAAAAGTAGATATAAAACTATCTAGCAATACACCTATCTAGCAATACACTGGTCTATATAGATGCAGGAAGGGCCATTATTTTCTCTTTTACAATTTTTAAGCATTTTATATGAAGTTAATTAATAAAACTTTCCACCATATACTATGCATATGCTGTTAGAGGTAGTTCTTTTGTTTGTTTATTTGTTTTTTAAATCTTCTATTTATCTTAATTAAGAAAAGTGTTCAATTGATCTTTACTACATGAATTTTGTGACTTTTTTCTTTTCAAATACAGAGTAATATTTAAATAGAGAATATGCATATGTTGAAACTCATATTTAAACTGTATACATTAACTATGTACAGCTTTTTGTGTATAAATTACATGTCAGTAAAGCACTAAGTGTTCTTACTAAACAACAAACCAGAAAAAAACACAAAAGAAAACAAGGAGATTTTTGGTAATGATGGATATTTTTAGCATCTTGGTTGTGATGATGGTATCATGAATATATATTAATACATATATCCAAACATCAAGATATATAAGGTAAATGTGTGAAATTTTGTGCATATAAATTATATCCTTAATAAAGCTTAAAAAAAGAAAAAAATAAACAGACTATGGATAAGAAAAGATATATTATTTGAAAATAATGATAACATTAACTTGTATTGTAATATGTGTCCTGTTTTAGATACATGGACTTAATAGCAAAGTATGCTCCAAGAAATTAAAATATTAATATCACATTATTTGCTAGAAGTATTTTCCATTTTTGTTTTCAAATATAAGACAGGAGGTCTTATTAAGACATATTACAAAAGAATAATCTAAGTGAGCTTACTGTTTTTCTGTCCAACATTGTTATCAAACTATGTGATTCAGAAACTTTAATTTTCAAACAACTGAAAATATTCACTGAAGAAATTCTGCCACAGATTTTAATAACTTACGTTTATTAGTATATGCTTTGTCTAGCGTCTGTACAAAGAGATTTGTCTCTTTGTATTTGAGATTGTATTTAATTATACCTAATGAGGTATTCTCAACTTTTTAAATAAAGCCAAGAAAACTTGTTTAAATATGACATATGGTAAATATCATTATTTACCATAGGATAAATTGTGCACTCCAGATTTTTCATGTTATGGATTAGAGAGATTGATTCCTAAAGAAGTTTAACAATTTGTTCAGGTCAGATCTAAACCTAAACTGGATCTAAGTTCATAGGTATCTTATTTTTGAAGTTAGTGCTCTTTCTATAGCAACAACTACAACAATAAAATAGTAATAAAAACAACAACAATATAACACAACACCACAAATAAGCCATATCTAACATTTATTAAATGTTTACTATGAGTAGATCTGTTTTTTGAACATTCACATTAGCTTCTATAAACCATTTACAGCACTATTAGTAAGTATTATTAGGACTTTAATTTCAATAATAAAGAAGATGAACCAAAGTGCTTCAATTTACATGTACATGTATCTGGTTTTGTTTCTTATTTAAAGGTTTAAAAAAGTTTTTTAAAGCCAAATGAGTAAACTATTTAGATCTAAGACTTTATTATATAAATCATAAGGAATACAGGTTTAAAATGAACTGAACTAAAGGCAAAAGAGTTATTTCTTCACAAATAAGTATAAAAGTATTCACAAATAGTATAAAATAAAAATATAAAATAAAAACAACCTATTATTACTAGTCTTGACATAACTAGCTGTATACCCCAGGCAAGTTACATGAGATATTTTTATTTTTCTCTCATCTAAAAGTTTCTAATTCTATGAAAACTATTTCTATAATATAATTACATATCCCTCTCTCTGAAAAAACCATGTCTTTGAACAAAAATATTTATTAGTCAAAGAGGAATGTATCCAGTGTAGTGTATAACACCAAATAAAAAAGATGTTTGGTTTGGTGTGTTTTTCTAATTCCCATTGTAAATTCAATATCACACAAATAGAATTTAATGTACTATATTAAATTGATTATTAAATGTTTTTAAAGATTAGATGAGTAAAGCATTCTTATAAGCATGCCAAGAATTAGAAAAAGTCTGTGCTTTTAATAGTGTTCAGCATGACATTTCAAAGAATTCCTTCTGTGAAAAAGAACTTACAGAGAAATAGATTTAACAAAATATGCCCATATGGAATTAGTACTCCTCTTCTCTTCCATTAATCTAATTCATTTTATTGTACAAAGTTCTCTTATAAATGTGCCTGGGCACAGTGGAAATGTCAGTGAATGTAATAGAGGAACTTCCTGGGAGATTTATCATGGGATGTAATTTTTAAATTACCCACATTGTTGTGCTGGGCAGGATCACAGATGAAACCTATTTTAAATCACTGTTTCTTAGATGATCTTGAAAAGCTTAAAAGGTCATCAGGCTCCCCGTTGTAACTGAAAGTTAAAGCATAAGTTAAAGTGCTACAGAAAAAAATTTTACCAAGACATATAGCCATCTCTTGTTTTTGGATGCATAATATTTTTGGCTTCTGTTGAGGTTTTTCAAGTGTAAGGAAAAGTTGACTTCATTTTTTAATTAATAATATGTGCTGTAGAATTGAAGTGTGTGTGGGGGGTGATTTAATATTAAAATATTTAATCAAAACTACAAGTGCTTGGTCAAAAATATTACGTTACTGAATATGGGATCCTATACAAAAAAATGAAGAGGGAGTGTCCCTGCTCTATGAGATATTAAATGAAGACAATGGATAAAAGCATGTGAATGTTATAAAAAATACTTGAGGATAATAAAAATATCCGTGACAATTTAAATATACTATCAGATTATAGACACACAGGCTGATGAAATAACAACTGGAGATTATACATGTGTATATACACATACATATATGGATAATGTGGACAGATGTTCCTTGACTTACAATGAGGTTATATCCTGATAAAATCACACTAAATTGAAGTTATTGTAAGTCAAAACTACACTTAATACACCTAGCCTATCTTAAAACTGCTCAGAATACTTACATTAGCCTACAGTTGGGAAAAAATCATCTAATACTAAAAATCTAATGCAAAACCTATTTTATAATAAAGCATTGAATATCTCATGTATCTTATTGAACACTATGCATTACATCAAAATTGTGACAGTCTTACACTATTGTAAAGTTGGAAAACACTAAGTCAAACCACTGGAATTCAGGGAATGTCTGTATAAACACATACACACCCATATATGGTTGTAAACACTGATTTACTCTGGCAAACCTTAAAAGCCCAATATTTCACTTCCTTGAGTAAGAATGCAAATCAAGATAACTGGTGGCCTGGCATGGTGGCTGGATCCTGTAATACTAGCATATTTGGAGGCTGAGGCTGGAGGACTGCTTTAAGGCCAGGAGTTTGAGACCAGCCTAAGCAACATAGTAAGGAGATCCTTTCTCTACAAAAATATTAAAAAATTATCCAGGCATGGTGGTGCATACCTGTAGTATCAGCTACTTAGGAGGCTGAGTCAGGAGATCTCTTGAGCCCAGGAGTTTGGGGTTGTAGTGAGCTATGATGATGCTACTGCACTCTAATCTCTCTAACAACAACAACAAAAAAGATAATTTGCTATACAAAGCTTAGCTCAAGAAATAGTGAAAACAACTGACACTCTTTGTATGAATGAAAGAGAATCTTTTGAAGTTTAGTTTAAAACTTTTGAGAGCATTATTAAAGATATTTCATAAATTTTATTTGAAGTATTTTCAAGTATGACGTATTCATAAGCACTTAAACCTTTATTTCATCATGTTTTAAAATTTTATTAACAAATCATTAAATTTGGAAATTTATCAGAAATGTAACTGAGTTGGGATAAGAAATAGCAGAAATTTAAATGGATCAAAATTAAATTTTAAAATAAAATTAAGAAAATTTTCTGCAATGCAGACCTGTATTCTTCTTTCCGTAGAAAAAGCTGAGACTGTTTAAAACCTATTTGGCTCTAGAAGAATATTATTTAAACAGATGACATATGTTATCCAGTGTCAAGAGAGACAATAGACTCCACTATTTTATTTTATTTTATTTTATTTAAGATAGGTCAGACGTTGAGTAAACTAAGTACATTTAAAGCTACTAAGTTCATATTTACTTTTACATTTAGTTAAGCATTATAGGGGAGTGTGCCAATTGAGACCACATAGAATTCCAATGGCAAGTGAAAATTAAAAATAAATAAATAAATAAAAATCAAGAAGGGATTCACTACTCATATTTTACCAGAATGCAGATATTTTCATAAGCAAAAATATTGTCACATAACTAAAATTTCCATTTTGATACAATTTTAAGAAGTCTAATTATCTGAAAGCAGCAAGGTCAGAAACGAACAATAAAGATACATGAAAATTTACAAATAGTATATAGACATTTACGTAAGTAAATGAAATAAAAATGTGGCAAGTACTAACTAATGTGGTGGGTATGAAATAGTAGAATGGATAAATGAGTTCAGCAGAGTTGGAGGATATAAAATCAACAAACAAAAATCACTATCATTTCCATATGCCAGCAGGAAACCATCTGAAAAAGAAATCAAGAAAGCAATCCCATTTGTAATAGCTACAAAAAATAAAATACCCATAAATAAACTTAACCAAAGAATTGAAAGATCTTCACAATAAAAACTATAAAACATTGATGAAATAAATAGAAGAGGAAACAACAAAATGGAAATATACCTCATGTTCATAGATGGTAAAAATTACTATTGTTAAATTGTCCATACTACCAAATGCAACCTAGAGATTCAGTGCAATCCCTATCAAAATAACAATGACATTCTTCACAGAAATAGAAAAAAAATCCTAAAATTTGTATGGAACCACGAAAGACTAAATAGCCAAAGCAACCTTGAGCAAAAAGAACAAAGCTGGAGGCATCAGGTTACCTGACTTCGAGATATATCACAAAGCTATAGTAACCCAAACAGTGTGGTATTGGCATAAATACAGACACATAAACCAATGGAACAGACTAGAGAAGCCAAAAATAGATCCACACATTTACAGCCAACTCATTTGCAACAAAATCACCAAGATCATAGATTGAGGAAAAGACAGTTTCTTTAACAAATGGTGCTGGGACAACTGGCTATCCATATGCAAGAGAATGAAACTAGACCCCTATCTCTCAGCATATGGAAAACTCAAATAAAATGGATTGAAGACTTACATGTAAAACTTGCAACTATGAAACTACTAGAAGAAAACATTTGCAATATGCAGCAGGACATTTGCCTAGGCCAAGATTTCTTGAGTAAAACTTCAAACTCACAGGAAATCAAAGCAAAAAATGACAAATAAGATTACATCAAGCTATGAAGCTTCTACACAGCAAAGAAACAATCAATAAAGTGAAGAGGCATCCTACAGAATGGGATAAAATATTTGCAAACTATCTGACAAAGGTCTAGCATTCAGAATAAATAAGGAACTCAAGCAACTCAATAATAAAAAAAGCAAATTGTCCAATTTAAAAACTGGCAAAATTCTGAATAGACATTTCTCAAAGACATACAAATGACCGACAGGTATATAAAAAATGTTCAACATCATTAATCATCAAGGAAATGCAAATTAAAGCTACAATGAGATATTATCACACCCCAGTTATTATAAAATGGCTTTTATGAAAAAGAAAGCTCAAAACAGATGCTGGCAAAAATGTGGAGAAAGGGGGAAAGCTTAAACATTGTTGATGGGAATGTAAATTAGTACAGCCACTATGAAAACAGTATGGAAGCTTCTCAAGAAAATAAAACAGAACTACCACATGATCCAGCAATCCCACTATCTAGGTATATCAAAAAGAAGAAATACTTTTATCAAAGTGTTATCTGTACTCCCATGTTTATTGCAGCACTATTCACAATAGCTGAGATATGGAATCAATCTAAGTGTGCATCAATGAATGAATGGATAAAAATATGTGTTATATGTACACAAATGTGTGTGTATTCCAATCACCCAGATTTGATCATTACACATTGCATACTTGTATTAAAATATCACATGCACCCCATAAATATGTAAAACTATTATGTATCCATAAAACTTAAAAAAATAGATTAAATGAATTTATAAATGAATCAATTAAAATACAACTAAACAATCATTCAACATTTCTGAGAATGGTCATTATTATAATGTATTTGAGGACAAATCCTGGCTAGTCTACTCTTTCCTGAAAAGGATAAAGTGGAAGGATTTATGTTATTTGATAGGGTCTATTATACTTTTCATTACGGTACCTAATTTCTTTCATTTCCTTATAGAAGAAACATTAAAATTGTCAAAATGACTATTCGTATTCTGAAATTAAAATCACTTTCTGTACTCAAAGATTCTCCCAATGTTTTATAAAAGCCTAGTTGTGTAAGGCCTGACTTGCAATCCAATAGTGGAAAATAACCATACAAATACTGGTGAAGGCATTTGAGAAAGATACACTAATGTTCCCTCTCAGGAAGAGATAGGCCATCAGGTCAACTGGTCTACTCTGTCTTTATTTATTTATTTTGATTAATCTTGTGAAGAAATAATGCTCTGTTTTATCTTGAAATATAGTAG
This sequence comes from Daubentonia madagascariensis, assembly GCA_023783475.1. Lineage (NCBI taxonomy): Eukaryota > Metazoa > Chordata > Mammalia > Primates > Daubentoniidae > Daubentonia > Daubentonia madagascariensis. The sequence goes on along the minus strand of JAKFHU010001684.1, from coordinate 24,737,274 downwards.
ATATGATTATATTAATACTTGTCCCTTTTAATTGCAAGGATTTATAGTCTATATTTTGCATTTGAAATTTTATCAGTAAACTTTTTGTACTCAGTCACTGCCCAGTTGGAAAGTGAATTTCCCTAGATTTACTTCTTCATTTCCCTTTTTGGCTTACAATTGAACTGAAAAATAACTAAAACCAAGAACTACCAAAAAGTTGAGAGAATTTCTTCTGCCAAATTTATTTTTAAGTTTGGAATCTAAAGCAGGGTTAAGAGCAGCTGGTATATGTGAGTCATGCTTGTTACAGCAAGTGAAACCAAACACAACCCAAGCTCATCATTTGTAAATACACCCAAGACTTCTTCTATTGCTAATGTATCTAAGAAGTTGTTCATGCTCAGTCCCAAAGAATACTTGTACTTATATATCTATAGCTATTTCTATCTATTTATGGTAAAGACTCAATTCTTTTTTTGGCCTAGATTTTTTACAACAAACTTAAACACATGAACAAAAAGTCAGAACTTTGAAATGTTAAAGCTATGAAAAAGCTTATATTTTATATGTTATGTATGATAAAACCAATCCTGATAGAGTTATTTAATTATTTCCACAGGGATAAAATTATTATTAGTGCTTGAAATAAAGCAAAATTTCTTAACTCCCTGTCTAGGGTCCATTCCTTTAAGTCATAAACCTTCTTTTCTAAATAATGAGTACTTCTAATGTGCTATGCAATATTTTGAATTCTTAGGGTTATTAATTCATTTACTTCTTATAAAAACACTGTACAGTAGCTACTGTTTGCTCCATTTATCTAAGGAAGAATCTGTGGGACTAGATAATATGATTTTTTTCAAGATCACACAGGAAGTGAAGATCTGTACCCAAAACCATGTACTTGGTCATGATGCTAGGTTGCCTCTCTTTTGCTCGTAATGTTTGCAACAGAAAGCTAGATTTTTGTATAGAAAATAATATGAGCTCAAATATAGTGGCAGAATGACTGACTATACAATCTTTCTTTCTAAAGACAATATTTTCTTGTAAGCATTATAGGATCAGGAAAGCATAAGATATCAAGAGAGAGTAAATAAACAGGCAGATACTGGCACCATATATAAAAATAGAACTCTGTCCCACAATCTGGGCAGCAACCAGCCCAAGAAACTCACCCTTTATCTACAGTAAACAACCCAGGAAGACATTCTGGCTACCTGTAAATCAGACTTGTAGTCTGACTGTTATCTTTAGTTACTGGTCCAGAAAGCTAATATAAGCTTTGTAACAATCAGCCCAAAATGGCCAAAACTTGACTAATAACTAACAGATTTCTTAATATTTTCCCTCACTTCCAATTCAGGACCAACTGGAAAAATGCAGGTATGCTCCCCTAACCAATCACATGGTATGCCAGGCTTATTAGCCCACTCATAGCTCCTCCATGCCAAGATCCTTCAATCAGGAATACATGAAGCCTTCTGTTTCTACTATCTAGCTTGAGTCTCTGCTAAAATGCAAATGACTGCAGCTGACTTACTTCATAGAGCAAGCTTTGAAAACATAGCCTTTTCTCTTTTGGTTGGTCTTTGTTTATTTCCACAATCCTACAGTATTTTAAATCTGAATTGACCTTACTTGCTTTGAATAATTTTGGTCCAGATTATACTACATTTCATGCTTGCTTAATGTCTTAGTTTGTTTTTTGTTGCTATAACAGAATACCACAGACTAAATAATTTTAATATAAAGAAAAGATGTTTATTTAGCTCATAGTTCTGGAGGCTGAGAAGTCCAAGAGAATGCCACTGGCATCCGGCAAGGGTCATCCCATGGTGGAAGACAGAAGCAAGCATGTGACATCAGAGAAATCAACCAAGTAGCATTCATTTTTGTAACAAACTCAATCTCACGGTAACTACCCCACTCCAGTGGTAATGGCATTAATCTATTCATGAAGGATGAGCCCTCATGAGCTAACTGTCTCTTGAAGGCCCACCTCCCAATACAGTTACATTGGCTATTAAATTTTAACATAATTTTTGGTGGGGACATTGAAATCATGGCACTTACTCTATGTGACAACATAGGCCAGATCTGTGTCTCTGGTATGTATGGTTTTATATTTTATAGGGATGGAACAAACAGCATTAGGGGAGAGGGGATGATAGTGATATTTAGACAATTAAAAATTTGATGAAATAGAAGTACATCACAACTGTTTTTCCCTACTATTGTTTGTGATACTAAATTTCCATGTGTAGTCTCTTTAAAATTTCATTCTCAGATTCCTTTTTTGCTTATCAACATAACTCCTGTTACTAACACAACATGGGACTGGAAATTTCTTTAATTCAGGAGCTTAGACTTCCCTTTATGTCTTAGTTTGATCAATTACTTAGCTTTCCCTTGGATGGATTATTTGAAATAAAAATTTTAGTTATTCACTCTATGTTTTCCCCAATGATCCTTAAATTGTAAGTATATAGACAGGATGTTGTATTTCCTTGATTCAGGGAATGTTTATGGAGCAGAAAGAAAAAGGCTGTTTGAAGTCAACAGCTCAAAATAATTTAAAAATATATATATAAAATTGAAGAAACCTTAATTAGCGTCCTGGAGTTGATGAAAAATAATGCCTTTATGAGTACCAACAGTGAGAGAATAGATTCTCCTGGCCTTAGGAACTAATATAATTTAAGGTTTCCGTGAGTTGAGAAAACTGTCAATGGATTATGGGAGTGAGGATAGATTGGTCATCTGTAAATATGTGGTGGGCAGTAATGTTTGTTAGAGGATTTGTTTTATGTATATACACACACACACACACACACACTGAACTGAAAAAAATTGCTATCTGTAGTCTCATGCACTAGTTATGTTACTCGGTTATTAGTAACCAATTGAAAGTATCCTTAAGGCCACAGCAAATCTGATTTTCTATGGTACATAACAATGAAAAGTAATCAAAATGTATCTTTGTTGTCTTCTTATTTTCTTGTTTAACCTTCTCCCTGTTCTCTGCTCTTCAATTATTTTAATACTGAACTCTAGTCAGCCTAAAATCCCCACCACAATGAAGGTTTATGCCCTAGTTGAAGAGTTGCCTCTGCTTTCTTTTCGTCAAAGAGAATCACATATCTTGAGTGCTGCTTTAGCACTTTCTTCCAGTCACAGTGAGATAGATTATCAGACTCATGTTAGACGACCTGTCAAGAGTATTGAGCCTGCATTGTACAAATTAGTCTTAGGTACCAAAACAACAAAGGATGCTCTGAAAAAAACTCACAGATTTCATGAATTTTAAGCACAAATTAATTATACTATAAAATGAAAACTACAATTATCTAGAAAACACAAAGTTTAGTGCATTTGATTATTTACCAATGACAGTTGTGTCTTTATAGAGAAAAATATGTTGGAGAATTTTTATAACATTAATAATTTTTTTCTGATAAAACTGTAATTATTTCTACATAATATGCATTTTACTCCAGAGTCTGCAAACCCAAAAAAGTATTTTGAATTTTAGGAAAATGAGTTTAAATTATCCTTCCTTAATACTCTTAAGTAGTTTCCATTGGGTTGTATTTATAAAAATAAATTATTATTAATAATAGAGAGTTCTTACAAACTAATATCTTCCCTTAGTCGTAATGTAAAAATCGAAGTCTCTAATTGATTTGTCAATGCAAAAGTGATTCCACTTGTTTTGTTGAAGATACTTATAGATAAAATTAATGGTAGCAATAAATTTAATTTTAGCATTAAATTGAACAGAAATGTATCCTTTTCACTGTTTCAGTGGAAACAAATCCACAGTTAATGTATAAAAATCTAGGTAATCAGGATAGATTTGCCTCTGTTGTTTTCAAGTCTAGCAATTGAACTCAATGGAAATAATCCCTTTGTAATCAACCAGTCTGTACGCATAACACATTTATGGAATTTCAGCTTAGCTCTGCATTTAAAACAGGCAATCTAAACATGTTCTCAGTGGATAAGAATAAGCCCTGAAGAACTACTCTTTAAACTTTATATTTTTCACAGAAACTAGACTTCAAAGATATTCTGAAAACACCATAAAGTTTCAAACTACAGTGCCTGCAAACTTCGCACATGGCTCCCATTACATCAATCAGAATCCTATGTGCATGGACTGAGGGCAAAGCATAACCTTTTATATGGTCGACAATATGTTCTAAATGACTACAAAAATGTCTCAAACTTCAAACACTGCACTGAATTTACACTTTCAAAGGACACTTAGTTTTAGGACTCCAACAAATGCTAAATATGCTGCATTTTACTAGTTTAATTTCAAATTTTAAAAAACTTCAGAGAAATTTTTTTTTTTGCTATTTGAAGGTCAAAATTAAATTAACTAAAACATCAAAAATGTTAGAGTAATATGGTGGCTTTTAAAATATATTTTTAATCAGTTATTTCTTCTTATGCAGAGTATTGATTTATTAAGTAATTAATAATAATAAAAGCAATTTGGGGCATAATATTGTGGGAAAAAACATCAAATACACTTTAATGGTAATTATAAACTGTGGAACAAAAAACATACAATATATAAGGAGATATTTACAAAATAGATTTGCTATTTTAAGTAACATTAGCTGATCGCATTTGTGATTACGCTTCCTGAAGTTTTAATGCCTTTGGATCTCTGTATTGTAGATTGGTGCTTATCCATCAGATGCAGTAACCTCACAGATTGAGCTCTGTCTTCTGTAAAGAGATTTCTAGTGCTTTTCTGTTCCCGGGAATATGTGGAATATTTCTGCATCTAACTAAAATGATTTAAGTTACATGTGCAGGAGTGAGTTTTAAACACCTTTCTCATTGTTTCTCATTGTTCATGGAACGCAATATTCAATATTTTATATAGGTACAATGAACTTTCTCATTACCAAAACCTACTGTTAGAATGCAATTATCACTTGGAGACATAAGCTGCTCTCAGCAAGCTCATTAATATTTACTGGGCAAAAAGAAAATAAAATATTTGAAATTGATGTCTTTTCAAATAGGATATAATACAGGAATAGGGAAGTTAGAAAATTTAGAAAGTAGGAAAAATAAGAGGAATTAGAAACAAGGGATCTCCAAAATGAATTCTAACTATTTGATTATTTCTTACCCTAACTTTACTGTTATATTAAAATTTGACCCTAAAGTATTGACATGGGTTGTCCTGTTATTTACAGTTTTCTAACTGAGAAAACAAACAAATATTGAATTTTCATGTCAGGCTGGATTTCATTAGCAACTCAACATGTCATCACAACATAGGATTCAGGTAACAGGTTAAGTAGTCAAATCTGGAGGAAAGCTTCATTTAGTAGAAAGGCTTATTAGAAAACCTTTGTTTTCTAGAGGAAGAAATATTTTTAAAAAGAGTTCCTAGGACACTTACTCCAGGAGTTTGGAAATAAAATAACAAAGAAACATCATCTTGGGAGCCATAGGAAACTATTTAACACTAAGTATGGTGCAGTCATCCATGGTCCCAGACAGAGATAAAGAAGCCTCCTGGAATCCCTATTATACAAGATTTATTAGCACCTTTTAGTATCTGAGATTGGGGAGATCCTGGGAGTGAGGCTCAGCAGTTAGGTCAGGAGAGCATTTGGGGGAAGATTGATGAAGCAGCTATTCGCCAATGGGACTGAAGTATTTCAAATTTTTACAAAATGGTTTCATCTTGGTTGTGTACTATGGTAATTAGGCTCCATCACATATTTAACAATTTTATTTGGTACAAGATTTCTACCTACAAAACCAAGGATACATAATTAAAGAGATCTCCTGTCCTTACCCATCTGTTCTTACACTACAATGCATGTCTGCAATGTGCTATCATATATTAGTTAGAAGTTTCTCCAGTACTATTTCACAACTTTGTTTTTTAGTATCAAGACATAATGTTATATGAATAACCTTTGGCCAAGTTAAGATAGAGGTCACCAGATTTACTTTCTCAGATTAAAAAAAAAAACCCAAAAAATATATAAAACTCAAGAAAATATATAAAACAATACTTTTCAGATATTTAAACAGCAGGTGGCATATCTGAGGGAAGGGAAATAAATAAGTTAAACCCTAACTTATTTCAGTGTACTACCTGAAGAGGGTTTCCAGGTTGCAGTTCAGTAAGGGTGAAATCAGGCAGACCCTAGATGAGTCCTGAACTGTGGAGGCAAAGCTGAGAGTCAAGGGAATCCAACTCACCAAGAGTTCACAGGACGGAGTAGTGGAGAGGACAGATCTGTACAGACAGAACTCTAGAAGACTGCAGTTTTCCTTCAATGCTCATTAGAGTACTGACTGGCACATGTGCTTGAAGGAAATACCAGAGGCAGAGGAAAGAAGTAAGTGAAAATATTAGAGGAAACAGGACCAGTTTCTCACATAGGGATGAAAATACACCTGTTCACATCAACCTGCTGAAAAGCATCGTGATCCACAGCTGTGGGTGCAGTACTCAGAAGGTTCTTGCCTCAGGTGTTTGGAATAACAAGCTATAGATTAAACACTGCTCTCTTCACACCTAGCAAATCTTAAAGGCAAGGCCCCAAAGAATTAAACTATTTCCAAGCAAATTAATTGTATTTTTGAATAACAGTTAAGAAAATATATAGAAATACACATATATTCAGCAACTACCAAGGTAAAATTAATAAACTTGGGCATCTAACAAAAATTACCAGGCAAGCAAAGAAGGAAAATGTGAAGAAAACAACCAATTGAAACCAAACTGGATATGACACAGATGCATATCTGTAATATTTAAAAGAAAAGATTAGTGAACTTGAAGACAAATAAATTGAAATTATATAGAATAAGAAGCAGGGAGAACTATTATAATAAATGAATACAGAATCAAAGATCTTAAGAACAAATTATAGTGGACTGGTATATATGGAATTGGAGCTTCTAAATGAGGAAGGGAGCATAATTTTTTTTTAATTTGAAAAATATCAAAAAGCCACAGATTCAATAAGTTTAATGAAAGCCAAGAAAAGACACATGGATTAAAATACAGCCAGGTATACCATGAACAAATTGCTCAAAACTAGTAAGAAAGACAAAAACTTAGAGGCAACCATGTAAAAATTCTATGTATATGCAGAGGAACAAAGACAAGGATTACAGCAGATTTCTCACCAAAAAAAAAAAAAATGAAAGCAAGAAGAGAGTGAATCAGTATCTTTAGGGTAATGAAAGAAAAAAATCTGTCATATTCTATTTGTAGAAAAATATTTTTTAACATCAGAAGTAAAATTTTGCATAGTTGCAGATATAGAAGTTTAAAAAAATCATCACGAGCATGACTGAACTACAGGAAATGATAAAGAACTTCCTTCAGGAAGAAAGACAATGAAACCAGATGAAAATGCATAAATACAAAAATAAATAAAAGCAGTAATATGGTAATAGTTGGTAACTATATAATTTTTTTTCTTATTTAGACATTAAAAAACAAAATAGACTGTTTGAACAAAACATATGCCCATATAGTTTGGACTTTATAACATATGGAGAAATAAAATGTGTGAAAATATAGCACAAAGCCTGGTAAGAGACAAATGGAAGCATGCAATTTTAAGGGTCTTATACAATAAGTGCTATAATATTGTATGGAGGTTGACTGTGATTAAGTAGTGATGTATGCTATAAACAGTAAAGCAACAGTAAAAAGTAACACAACTTAGGGTTATAGATAATAAGCCAGCAAGGGAGATAAAATGGAATCAGAAAAAAATACTCAAGTAATCCAAAAAATGCTCTAAAGAGTAAAAGGGAAGAAAGAACTGAAGGGATGACTCAAAAACAATTGTCAGGATGGTAGATTTAAAACTAACCATGTTAATAATTGTATTAAATGTACACACTCTAAACATGACAATTAACTGCACAGATTGAAAGATCAAATAAAAAAAATGACACCACATAATGCTTGCTACAAAAAAATGCAATTTAATATAAATACCCAGGTAGGTTAAAATTTAGAAAATAGAAAATGTTACCATTTCAGACAAAGTAGATTTCAGAGAATATCATGGTACTAATGATAAAGAAAGCCCTTTCAAATTGATAAAGAAGTCGGTTCTTCAAGAAGACATCATGGTCCTAAGTATGTATGTACCTAATAACAAAACTTCAGAATACCTGAGACAGAGCTGTTTGTGCTTCAAGGAGAAATTTCTAAATCAAAAAAGGTAGTTAGAAATTACAATACTATCTATCTGTAATTGACTGAAAAAGTAGACATGGAGTAAACAAGAAATCTTTAAGAAATCTATCAACTATTGTGAGAGAAGAATATTAAGGTCTCATGAGAAAAGTTTAAGTGTTGATGGATATGTTCACTTTCCTGATTATGGCAATGACTTCACACAGGTATACTTACATCAAAGTTTACTGAATTGTACACCTTAGCTGTGTATGATTTACTGTATATCAATTATACTTGAATAAAAATGAAAAAAATATGATGCCTTTTCTTATTTAGTTTTGGAATCTTTAAACTACCTATTTTGGGGTAATGAACACTCAGCATTTAGCTATTTCAGTATTATGTAACTATTTAATAATTATGTATAATTATCTATTATATATAATTAATTATTAAATTATGATAACCACTAAACAACTATTAGTTGTAATATTACATCATAATTATTTATAATCATGATCATAATTATTTTAATAATTAATTATATTTAATTATAATATTTATATAATACTAAAATAGCTAAATATTTTTGAATGTTCATTAGTTGACAAATGCTGTCCTTAGTGTTTTCTATATGTTAGCTCATTAAATATTGCCACAACCTTATGGTATAATTCCTGCTATTGTATCCTCATTTTATATAAGTGAGACCTGATATTAAAAAGATTAAATAATTTTGCTAAAATCCAATAGACAAAAAGTGGCAATATCAAGTTTTGAGCTCAGGCAGGATCACTCCAGAATGTGTACCTTTTTATGTTTTTTAAAAACTTTTTGTTTTTAATTATTATGGTACATAAAAGTTGTATGTATTTATAGAGTACATGTGATGTTTTGTTACAGGCATACAATGTGAATTAATCAAATCATAGTTTTTGGGGTATCCATCACCTCATTTCTTTGTGTTAGGAACATTCCAATTCTACTCTTTAGGTTATTTTAAAGTATACCCTAACTTATTGTTGATTATAGTCACTTTGTTGTGCTATCAAATATTCATTCTATTTAATTATCTAACTATATTTTTGCACCCAACAACCATCCCCACTTTATCCCCTGCTCCCCATTATCCTTCCCAGCCTCTGAGAACCATCATTCTACTGTCTGTCTCCCTGAGATCAATTGTTTTAATATTTACTTTCTAAATAGGAGTGAGAACATGTAAGATTTGTCTTCTGTGCATGGCTTATTTAACTTAATATAATATTCTCCAGTTCCATCCATGCCATTGCAGATGGCAGGATTTCATTCTTTTTATGGCTATATAATATTCCATTGCATATATGTACCACAATTTCTTTATTCATTTATCCATTGGTGGACATAGGTTGATTCCAAACCTTGTCTATCGCGAATAGTGCTGCAATAAACATGGGAGTATAGATATCTTTTTTGATATGCTGAATTCCCTTCTTTTGGATATATACCTGGCAGTGGGATTGCTGAATCATATGGTAGTTCTATTTTTAGTTTTTTGAGGAACCTCTCTACTGTTCTCCATAGCGGTTTCACTAATTTACATTCCCACCAACAGCGTACAAGGGTTCCCCTTTCTCCACATTGTCAGAATTAGTTGTTGCCTATCTTTTTCATAAAAGCCATTTTAACTGTGGTGAGATTATATCTCATTGTAGTTTTAACTGAGGTGAGATGATATCTCATTGTAGAATCTGTACTTTTAACCATTACAGTACTCAGTGCTTCTGTTATTTGCAAACTGCTTAAAACATAGTCTGATACAAGCTAACAGGTCAGAAAACGATAAGTGTAAGATTCAAACAATAGCATTTACTTAGATACATATATTAGTTGTGGTGATGGAATATACTTCTTTTGCAGAAAAAAATCAAGGTTGCATGCTTGAATTGCAAGGGAAATTTGTGTTTTTATGTGCAGCTTAGATGCAAGGAAATAATCCAACTGGTCAGCTGTTGCCGTGGCTGCTGACAATCAGTCATCCCTTAGACAATTTTTTTTAGAATGATCTGTAATTTTCTTGAGGTTTTTACTTATTTATTTTTTCCTCCCTTCGCTAGAATGGAATATCCATGGGAACAGCATTATTTTTTTAAATTTCAAAATATTATGGGAGTACAAATGCTTTGGTTACATAAATTGCCTTTCCATTGCCCAAGTCAGAGCTACAAGTGTGCCCACAGCCCAGACAACACCCACTGCACTGCACCCGTTAGGTTTGAATTTACCCATCCCCTCCTCCCCTCTCCCATCTGCTTGACACCAGATGAATATTATTTCCATATATGCACATAGGTATTGATCAGTTAGTACCAATTTAATTGTGAGTACATGTGGTGCTTGTTTTTCCATTCTTGTGATACTTCACTTAGAAGAATGGGCTCTAGCTCCATCCAGGATAATAGAAGAGGTAGTTCATCATTTTTTTCATGGCTGAGTAGTAATCTATGGTGTGTGTATATATATATACCATATATTATTAATCCACTCATGAATTGATGGGCACTTTGGTTGTTTCCACATCTTTGCCATTGTGAGTTGTGCTGCTATTAACATTCGAGTACAGATGTCTTTTTCATAGAATGTCTTTTTTTCCTTTGGGTAAATACCCAGTAGTGGGATTGCTGGATCAAATGGTAGTTCTACTTTCAATTCTTTAAGGTATCTCCATATTACTTTCCATAGATGTCATACTAATTTTCAGTCCCACCAGCACTGTATGAGTGTTTCAATCTGTCCACATTCACGCCAGCATTTGATGCTTTGGGACTTTTTGATAAGAGCCAATCTCACTGGAGTTAAGTGATATCTCATTGTGGTTTTGATTTGCATTTACCTAATGATTGGAGAGGTTGAGCAATTTTTTATATGTTTGCTGGCCATTATTGTGTCTTCTTTTGAAAAGTTTCTGTTCATGTCCTTTGCCCACTTTTTAATGGGGTTGCTTGATTTTTTTCTTGTTGATTTTCCTAAGTTCTGTATAGATTCTAGTTGTCAGACCTTTATCAGATGTGTAGGATGCAAATATTTTCTCCCATTCTGTAGGTTGTCTGTTCACTCTAGTGACAGCTTCCTTAGCTGTGGAGAAGCTTTTTAAATTTGATCGGGTCCCATTTATTTATTTTTGTTGCTGCTGTGATTGCTTTGGGGGTCTTCTTCATAAATTCTTTGCCTAGGCCAATGTCTATAAAAATTTTTCCAATGTTTTCTTCTAGAATTCTTATGGTTTCACGTCTTATGTTTAAGTCTGTTATCCACTGTGAGTTGATTTATGTGAGACGTGGAGGTGTGGATCTAGTTTCAATCTTCAACATGTGGCTATCCAATTTTCCCAGCACCATTTATTGAATAGGGATTCTTTTCCCCAGTGTATGTTTTTTCTGCTTTGTCAAAGATCAGATAGGAAGATGAGAATGGTTTTATATCTGGGTTCTCAGTCCTGTTCCACTGGTCTATGTCTCTGTTCTTGTGCCAGTACCATGCTGTTTTGGTTACTGTAGCCTTGTAGTAGAGCTTGGAGTCTGGTAAATTGATGTCTCCCAATTTGTTCTTTTTGCTTAAGGCTGCTTTGGCTATGCAGTGTCTTCTCTGGTTCCATATGATGTGTAGAATTATTTTTTTCTAGATCTGCAAAAATGATGTTTGTATTTTAATAGGGATTGTGTTGAATCTGTAGATCACTTTTTGTAGTATAGACATTTTAACAATGTTGACTCTGCTGATCCATGAGCATAGTATGGTTTTCCATCTATTTATATACTCACTATTTCCTTCCTCAGTGTTTTGTGGTTTTCCCTGTAGAGATATTTCACCTCCTTAGTTAAATACATTCCTAGGTATTTTATTTTCTTTATTACAATCATGAAAGATATTGAGTCTTTGATTTGGTTCTCATCTTGACTGTTGTTGGTGTATATGAATGCTATTGATTTGTATACATCGATTTTGTAACCTGAGACATTGCCAAATTAATTTATGAATTCCAGTAGTCTCTTGGCAGAATCCTTGGGGTTTCCTAGGTATAGCATCATATCATCAGTAAAGAGTCATAGGTTGACCTCTTCTGCCCCCATTTGGATGTCCTTGATTTCCTTCTCTTTTCTGACTGCTCTGGCTAGGACTTCCAGACACTACGTTGAATAGAAGTGGTGATAGATGGCAATCTTGTCTGGTTCCAGTTCTAAGTGGGAATGCTTTCAATTTTTCCCATTCAGTATGATGTTGGCTGTGGGTTTGTCGTATATGGCTTTTATCATTTTGAGGTAAGTCCCTTGTATGCCTATTTTGTTAAGCGTTCTTATCATAAAAGGGTGCTGAATTTTGTCAAATGCTTTTTCTGCATCTATTGAGAGGTTCATATGGTCTTTGTTTTTGCTTCTCTTTATTCTGTGAATTACATTTATAGATTTTCATATGTTGAATGATCACTGCATCTCTGGGATAAAGCCCACATGGTTGTGATGGATTATTTTTTTGATGAGCAGCTGAATTCTATTTTCTAGGATTTTATTGAGAATTTTTCCATCTACATTCGTAAGGGATATTGACATGTAGTTTTCTTTTTTTGTTGAGTCCTTTCCTGGCTTTAGTATCAAGGTGGTGTTGGCTTCATAAAATGCATTGGGGCAGATTCCTTCCTTCTAGATGTTGTGGAATAATTTCTGCAGGATAGGTAGCAGTTCTTCTTTGCGGGTCTTCTATAACTCAGATGTGTAAACATCTGGTTTGGTACTTTTTTTGGGGGAAAATTTTTTATTACTGCTTCAATTTTAGTATTTGATATTGATCTGTTCAGGAATTCTATTTCTTCCTGACTGAGCCTAGAGGGTGTATGTTTCTAAGAATTTGTCCATTTCCTCCATGTTTTCAAGTTTATATGCATAGAGATTTTTTATGTTATACAGAGATGATATTTTGTAGTTCCATGGTATTAGTTGTAATTTCTCCTTTCTTATTCCTTATTGAACTTATTAGAATACTTTCTTTTCTGCTTCTGGTTAATCTAGCAAGATGCCCATCAATTTTGTTTATCTTTTCAAAGAACCAACTTTTTGTTTCATTAATATTCTCTATGGTTCTTTTTCTTATTGATTTTATTTGTTTCTGCTCTGACCTTGATTATTCATTTTCTTCTGCTGGGTTTGGGATTGGATTGCTCATCCTTTTCCAGTTCTTTGAGTTGATTCAGTAGATTGCTGATTTGTGATCTTTCTATCTTTTGGATATAGGAATTTATGGCTATGAATTTTCTTCTCAGGGCTGCTTTAGGTGTATCCCACAGATTTTTATAAGTTGTGTCCCCTTTATCGTTTAGTTCAAAGAATCTTTTGATTTCCATATGTATCTCCTCCTTGACCTGACTATCATTCAGCAATAGGCTGTTTAGTTTCCATGAGTTTGTGTAGAGATGAGTGTTTCTGTTGGAGTTGATTTCTAATTTTATTCTTCTGTGGTCTGGGAAGATGCATGGTATGATTTCTATTTTTGTTAACTTGTTGAGACATGTTTTGTGGCCTAGTATGTGATAAATCTTACAGAATGTCCCATGAGCTGGTGAGCAGAATGTATATTCAGTGGTTTTTGGGTAGAATGTTCTGTAAATGTCTGTTAGGCCCATTTGTTCTAGAGTTCTGTTTAATTCCATTGTTTCTTTATTTATTTTCTGTTTGGAGGATCTGCTCAGTTCTGTCATAGGAGTGTTGAAGTCCCTGGCTATTATGGGCTGCTGTTTATCATGTTGTTCAGATCAAGTAGGATTTACTTTATGAATCAGGGTGTGGCTGCATTAGGTGCATAACTATTTAGAATTATTATGGTTTTTTGTTGAACTGTTCCTTTTACCTTTATATAATAACCATCTTTGTCTTTCATTACTGTTATTGATTTGAGGACTATGTTATCTGATATGAGAACTGCTACACCAGCTTTCTTTGGGTTTCCATTTGCATGGAATATTGTTTCTATCCCTTCATCTTGAGTCTGAATTAGTCCTTGTGGGTTAGATGTGTTTCCTGGAGATAGCAGATAGTTGGCTTGTATTTTTTTATCCTTCAACCAGCCTATGTCTCTTCAGTGGGTAGTTCAAGTCATTCACATTTATTGAAAGGATTGATAAGTGGGGTGGATTTCTGTACATTCTGTTGAGTAGAACTTTGTTGCTTTGTTTTATCTCTTGAGCCACTGTGGTATCTGGCTTGTAATTAATTTTAATTTTCCATTCCTAATTTCTTCATATTTTTTAAACAAAATTTTATTTTCTCCTAAAGATGATTATAAAACCACCCTATACCATATACATTACTTTCACTACACTGCCCTAACAAACACACTTACCAGATATAGAACTCTCTTGTCTGCTATTGGTTGGAGATGGTCTCTCTAAGTGCATGAGACTGAATATAAATGTGCAAAGATGATTTTTGCTTACATTTATATATTTATTCCTTTATATTTATGAATTTACTATTAGCTTAAACTGTGATGTATTTATATTTGTATATGTATGTGGAAGTACATTTATCTATTTATTTCAGTTGAGGTATAATTTACATATAATAGAGTATACAATAACCACATATACAGCTTAACAGGTAACTATATATATGCACATGTAACAAATATGTATATATTGTACTCATGTAATCAAAATTCAGATCAAAATACTAGAACATTTCCAGTATCCCCAAAGATTCCGTCCTCTTCCTTCCTAGTCAATACCACCTGATCCAAAAAGAACCACTTTAACAATTACTATTATAGAAGAGTTTTATCAGCTTTCTACTTATAAATGGAATTATATAACATGTGGCTCTTTTGTGACTGGCTTAATTTGGTGCACATTATGTTTTTGAGATTGTTTTTAAAAAAGTATATTCTGAAAATACATGTTCCGTATATCAGTACTTGTTTCATTTTAATTTATGTAAGATCTCATTGTGTGAATTTAACATGATTTATTTATCCAGTCTACTGTTAAAGGATGTATATGTTTTCCCAGGTTTTAATTAACACAAATTATAGTAATATGGTTGACATAAATATTCTCTTGTGTTAGGTGCATGCCCAGAACTGGAGTTGCTGGGTCATAAGGTAAGGCCATAATTTAGTTTTAGGAAAAGCTATTAAAGAGTTTTACAAAATGATTAAAACAATTTAAATTCCTATCAACAACATATGACATGTCTCATTTTTCTTAGATATCTTTTAGCTCTTGGTGTCTATATATATTGTCTGTACGTCTAATTTTAACATAATGGGTGTATGGTGGTATTTTGTTGTGATTTCAATTCAAATTTTTTGATAAGGGATAATGTTCAACACCTTCTCATGCATTTGAATGACCATTTGATTATCTCCTTTGTGAAATGCTGCTTATGTTTTTTGTTCATTTATTTTGAATACATTATATATTTTTGTTGATTTATGCTAATTCTTTAATAGTTCTGTATTTAAATAATTTACTACATGCTCTGTATAGGTGATCTTTGTTAAATAAATGTACTAAAAATTTTATTCTTAGCCCATGGCCTTCAGTCTCCTAATGGTGACTTCTGCTAGACATAGCTCTTATTTGTAATGAAGCCCAATTAATCAATGCACAATCAATCAATACATTTTCCTCTGTATATTTCATGAAGGCAATAGTATATAAAATATACAGCTACTTTATGACTAAACATATTCCAATGTTACCTATTACATGGTCACTGGTAGATGAACTATAGAGGCTTTACTTTCCTGCAGGTACATATTTCAAGCACATATATCCGGGTGTATAGAGGAACATACTCCACTCTGATTTCAATAGTAATTTGCAGCCGCTATCTGTCGTAACAGAGGCCCATGTCACACTAATGAATAAATAGAATAAATATTTTGATGGTTGCCCCTGCACTCATGAATGTGACCATGAAATGACAAATAAATAAAATGCTAAATTAACTGCATTTCATAAATATTAAGTAGTATAACTACATTACCTTTCTAGAATCTTTCAGAGTCATCCTTGTCATAATTGTTCCTGATTTATTTTAATCATATTCCTAAACTCATGATGTTTTATCTTAATTGTTCATGGTAGTGAGAGTTAGAGGGATCTTGAATATTCCCATCTACCCTGGGTTACTTCAATTTTCCTCTAATTGTTATTTCTGCTTCCATTCTTAGTTGCCTAAATTCAATATTTACAAACAGCCAGAGTTACCTGTTTAAAAGTTACCTCAGAGCATATCATTCTGCTGCTTAAGATGCTTCAGTTATTTCTCATTACACTCAGACTGAAATTCAAACCTTTCTATATGGCCTGAAAGTGTTTGCACAGCTTGTCTCTATATATATACTGAGTTTTACCTGGATCTTTGTCTTCTTGCTTTGTACAAGCTTGAGTCAAACCATTGTTCTGTTTATTCCTAGAGCATACTGGGCTCTGTCCAGTTTCATTTCAATTGCTGATGCTGCCTTCTGTACTCTAAGCGCTCCTCCCCCAAATTCCACGTCCATCACATTCTCATTTCCTACAGGTCCTGTGAAATATCACATCTTCGGAGCAGTTCCTTGGCCACCCAATCAGACAACCACCAAATTCCTTTTCAGCAAGAATCATTGTGCTAAACTGTTTTAACATTTTATTTGCTTACTCATTTTGTCTCTTTAAACTAGGATGACTTTTTTGAGAACATGAATCATACATTTGTACCCTGAGGAATATACAATTTTTGATACACAGCAATTGTAAGAAGTATTAATTGATTCAGTCAGATAAATAATAACCTGAGACAAGGTAACATGTTGAAAATCATGTGAAATATATTACCAAAGATAAAGCCAGACACTAGTTAGAGTGGTAAGGATAGGTTTAATTCAATATCTATAGTAATAGAGAAAAGAGTGCAGTGTAAACCGAACTCAACTTGGATTTGTGCAGAAGTGAACGGGCGTTTTCGAGGGAGAACGAGAGAACAGAGAAGGGGTAAGGCAGGGGCTTAAGCTGACTCAGGGAAGTGGAAATTTTCAAAACATCTGGAAGAGGTGTTGTTTAATATGATTAGGCCTTCTGGGTTTTTTAACTAGCATTTACTGAAGTTAGGCTCCTACCCTCCCACAAAGACTGGGAGACAGGGGCCCTATCTTCAAGTGTTTCCTGGAATAAACAGCAAATTCTTTTAGCAACCATGAGCTCTCCCAGGAAGGAACTTAAAGGGGCTATAGTCATTGTCTTAGGGATACAGCCTTGAAATGTTAGAAATTATGCTAGTGTTCGAGTCTCCAGGTGGTGGAAATTGGTTGGGGGGATCAATTATGCTGAGACTCTGTAATTTTTATAGGCCAAAGTTGAGGACTAGTCAAAAAGTGGGCTCAGAGGAGACTGACCAGAGTTTTGAACTAAGACAGTCTTTGTCCACATGCACTGCACTCAGCGCTACCATTGTTCTTACTCTTCCACAATGAACTTAAATCTTAATTTTCTCAAATCTTATCAACACATATTGCTTCCAAAATTCTAAGAGTACCTACCCTCAGTGAATAACAAATAAGACAGGACATGATAAAGAGAATTTTTCTTTGATCATTTATGAAGTATAATTGCTATTATGTGATTTTTATGATTTAATTTTATGATTTTTAGTTTGTTTATATTTATATAAACTGGGTTTTCAATATAATCCTTTGTGTTTTTGCAGTACATACAAGTTTCTGTGAATAGATGAATAAGTTAATGGTCACAAAATGCTTCAAAATTGTGTCCTTTGTATTTCAAAATAATCAATCCTATTCAAGTACAATTGTATTATAAATTTGTAATAGTTTGACATTCTGGAACAATGCATTGTTTTACGTAGTAGTACAGTCTTAGTTTATACATCCCTAATGACAGACCTTGAGACAAGCAGTATATTTTTAAGGTAATCCCTGTAAACCCAGGTCTGACAGTGGAGTGGGGAAGTAAAGGAAGAAGGAGAGAGAAGGAAGCCGGCAAAGGATGCACACCAGAGCGCATCTTCCCAAAGTGCTATCAGGGTTCAATTTTGCTGAGATCTTTCTGACATAACAAGAGAACATACCTTAAAATTGTGGCTTGGTGGAGGATGCTGGAGTATTTATTTACCAATTCTTTTTCCTCATTTTTGTAGATTCATTCTGGGGTCATTGCCTTTCCGGTACTTCCAGCCACACAGCATAGGTACCAAAGAACACACTGTGGCCAAAGATTCTTTTAGACTGAGAGATAGTTACCAGATGTATTTACATGTATAGGAAATTTTTGCAAGAGAGCTCCAGGATTGGGCTAAGTATGTATTGACTGGGTACTGACAGCATCTTCTTCAAGAATAATATATGTGAGACACTATTTTTATTATGCAAAGTTTATAATGAGAAAAGGAGAGAAAAAGGAGATAAGATAGCTAGGAAATTCTCAGATTTATGGGGTAAGTTTAAGAGAGATGAAGAGGAATCAACTCAAGGATCTTATCCTTTTATTTTCTACCTACCTCAGAAGAATGAAGTGGCATATATACAAATTAAAGAGTCTTTTGATGTAAAAAGTGAAGGTTGCAATATTTTGGTGTGTTCTCTTTAAACAAAAACCTTAGGTGCTTAGAGATAAAAATGCATTTGAAAAGGAAAATGAAATGTTGAAACTGGTAAATGCAATTAGGTGATGATTACTGGAATAAAAAGCTAGTGCTTTTGTGTGAGTGTTACCTGGCAGCAAGAAACAGATAATACCACTACAAAAATGGACCCATTAACCTTCAAAATCTATTTAAGTGGAGGTTGTTATATCTCTCAATGAGTAGAAATAGGTACAAACATAAAGAAACTAGCTTTCAACATGTTTATTGATGTCATAATATTATTGCTGATTTTGTCGCCTTATATTTTTATGAATTATTTTTTATGCATACCTGGCAACTATTTTGAATAGTCATATAAGGTAATCAATGTTGAAAAGTTAGTCTTTTTCCTCAGCCAAATTTTTTAAAATGCATTTTGTATGGTATTCAGTCATATAATAATGGTATTTCCAGGTTAATTTTGTGAATTAATTACTACAGGTTTTATTCAGTTGTGTGAACACCTGGGTCAATATCCTTATTTAATTTAAAGAAAGCTATTTATCCATACAATGGTTGTTAATTTGCTCAAGATTTTCTTTTTTGCTTCTTCATTTCATTGAAGAATACTTAAAGCACACACTATGATCATAAAATTTAAAAATGTGTGTAAAGATCGTTTGTTGCCATAAAATGTTACACCTTATACTAAGGCTAGATGTCACTGATAGGCTTCAAAAGTAACTCTGCTTTAAATAATAATCAAACCAATGTGATAAAGAATATAATTACAGTTAAAATGTAGGTCTTTTAATATTTCAATCCATTTTGTTATACAATATGAAAATATTTATAAAAACTTAGAAGATTAACAATATAAATATTTAAAACATGAATACACAGGACATGTTTCTTACCTTTTTTGCAGTTTTGAATTCATACGTGGTAAAATTAAAAAAATATTTTTGAAATTAAACATGTCACAGATATCTTTGTATTCCTTTAACTTCAGATTAAAAAGCAATATTTTTATGTACTTTTTCTATAAATTTGATTGAGAGCCAGTAAGTGATATCTGATACCATAAGAATGGCCTTTTCTTTTAAATAATGGCTTCTGATTATTAAATTACTTATCTTTTAAAAAATATTGAAGATCATTTATCTTTTTTGGCTCATTAAAAATATGTATATATATGTTTAAAGAAAGTTTTACTTTTTTCCTTTCCAGTTTGGTTGCCTTTTTTTTTCTTGTCTCCTTTCTTTGGCTAAAATCTCCAGTGCAATGTGGAATTGCAATGGTAAATGTGGCCAGCTTTGCCTTGTTCCTGATCTTGCTGATAACTCTTCACTCTTTCATCATGAAATACTTTTTAGCCATTGAACTATAAATGATCTTTATCATGTTGAAGAAATCCCTTTTATTCTTAGTTGTGAAAACATTTTATGAGGAATAGATGTTGAATTTTGCCAAATGCTTTGTCTGAATTTATTCGGATGATCACATTTGTTTGTTTTTTCTCTTTTTTGTTAATTTAGTGAATTGCATGAATTGATTTTCTAATCGACCTTGCATTTCTTGGATAAATTCCACTTGATCATGTTGGGGCTCAGAAAACAATACCCTGAGATATGGTTCTTTGACATGCTGAACTAAAGAAGCAGCCTCAGAATCTCTCTGACCTTACCACCTATCTCTACTGCCTCCCAATCTTCTGACTCTGTTCTCTGAATTTCCCTACCTAGAAACCACCAGATCCCCACAGAGGAACATGATTGTCTTCAATCCCTTCCTTGAGATTTCATTAACTAGAGATTAAAACTCATATCACAGAAAAAGACTGAAAATAAACACCCTATCTACAGTCCACATGAACTTTGAACTTTATTGCAAACCATTGTCTGTTCTCTTGTACCATTAACTTTCCAAAGGCAATCATTCAGGAGATAATGTCTACCTCCTAGGTCCATTGATCTCTTCTAAAATAATTTATTCTTATACTACCCTCCCCCAATCTACCTTTCCTTATGAAGATGGGTATACAAGCTTCTGGAATTCATTGGGTTATTGGATAATCATTCTTATGAGATTTCTCCAAGTTTAAGTATATTAAATAAAATAAACCTGTATGCCTTTTCTCCTATTAGTGTGTGTATTGTCAGTTCATTTTCAGCAAACCTTTAGAGGGTGGAGTGGAAAGCTTTCCTTTGGATCCTATAATCAGGATACATTACCGTTTCTATGTTCTTGAATTCAATTTGCTGAAATGATATTCGGAATTTCTGCATCTGTTTTCATAGTGAGATGCCCCAGAGAAAGCCTTTTGTAATTACCTATAGGCAGGCCTGAGAAATCACACAAAGATTTTTAACAAAAAGCTAGACTCCTTAGTTTTTTTTTTTTTTTTCCCCCATAGCTTTTCCTTTTCTTTCTTTCTTCCTTTTCTTTTTTGGTAGAAGTCGAATTTTTTCTTTCTAATAAGGATATTTAATGCTATGAAATTCCCCCAAATTTCCCCCAAATTACAGCTTTAGTGGCACTCCACAAATTTCAATATTCTGTGTTGACATTTTAATTCCATACCAAATACTCTTTTATTTTCTTTTTGATTTCTTCTTTGAATACAGATATTTCTTGTACTGATTTCTAGTTTAATTCCATATGGACAGAGAACAAAATTTGAATGGCTTGAATTTTCTTAAACTTAAACTTATGAGACCTGTTATGGCCAAGAAAACAATCTAGCTTTGTAAATGTTCTGTAAACACTTGAAACAGATTTGTAGTCAACTTTTGTTAGTTGCATGTTCTATAGCTGTCTCAATAAGGTCTAGCTGGTTGATAATTTTGTTTACATTATCTATATCCTGGCTAATTTTTGGTCTACTTGTACTATCTATTATTGAAAGAATGTATTGAAATCTCCAACTTTTTTCATTATTTTGTCTATTTCTCTGGGCAGTTCTATCAGGTTTTGTTTCTTTCATTAGTAAACTCTGTAAACAGGTGCATATACACTTAAACTTTTAATTACACATGAATTGATTGCTTTTATAGATGCAATTTTAAATTTATAATCTATTTTATTTTGTTGTCTTATTTTAAAATATGTTTAAATAATATTTAAAAATATCTAAAGAATAGCCAAGGAAACAATCATTAGAGTGGATTGACAACCCACAGAATGGGAGAAAATATTTCCATGATATACATCCAATAAAGGGCTGATAACTAGAATCTATAAAGAACTCAAGCAAATTAGCAAGAAAAAAATCAAACAACCCCATTAAAAAGTGGGCAAAACACATGAATAGAAACTTTTCAAAAGAAGATAGACTAATGGCCAATAAACATGAAAAGATGCTCAACATCTTTAATCATCAGGGAAATGCAAATCAAAACCACAATGAGATATCACTTAACTACAGCGAGAATGGCTTTTATCAAAAAGTCCCAAAACAACAAATGTTGGCGTGAACACAGAGAGATAGATAGGAACACTCACACACTGCTGGTGGGAGTGCAAACTAGTACAACCTCTACGGAAAGTAATATGGAGACACCTCAAAAAACTAAAAGTAGAACTACCATTTGATCCAGAAATCTCACTACTGGGTATTTACCCAAAGGAAAAAAAGACATTATATAAAAAAGACATCTACACTCGAATGTCTATAGCAGCACAATTCACAATTGCAAGGATGTGGAAACAACCCAAGTGCCCATCGATACCTGGGTGGATTAATAAAATGTGGTATATGTATGCCATGGAGTACTGCTCAGCCATAAAAAATGGTGAACCTCTTGTATTAACCTGGACTGAACTGGAGCCCATTCTTCTAAGTGAAGTATCACAAGAAAGGAAAAACAAACACCACATGTACTCACCATTAAATTGGAACTAATTGATCAACACTTATGTGCACATATGGAAATAACATTCATTGGAAATCAAGCAGATGGAAGGGGAAAGGAGGGGATGGGTAAATTCATACCTAATGGGTACAGTGCACACTATCTGGGGTTGGGCACACTTATAACTTTGACTCAAATGGTACAAAAGTAATTTATTAACCAAAACGTTTGTACCCTCATAATATTCTGATATAAAAAGAAAAAAAAAGGAATGCCAAGATGAAGAGTATTGAATGCTTGCATATGTATATATTTTTTGGCAGTGGGGGAGGGGGCACTAAAGCACAGTGTGTTCTTTGATTTTAACTTTTTTCTTTTAAGAAAATTTTAATTTTAAGAAAATGCTCTTATAGTAGGTAACAAAGCATATGTGTTTCTATTAGTTTATTCTTATTTTGTGTTGGATTGTCTTTGACTTTCTTCTATTTTTGTTTAAATTTCATTGTTTCAATCTCCTTTAGTTCCTTATTGCTGTCATTGTGATCAATGCCATCCTTTTCTGTAGATCTGAGTTTTGATATTCAGTAATGATTATTCTCTTCATCATGGTTTCAACTTTATTATTTCTCTAAATATATTTTATTTTAAAATTTATATCATTAGGTCTAGAGATTCACTTTAATTTTATTATTTTGTTTATTTTTTCACTTTTAATTTTTTATCATATTAATGCTTTTATTTTACTATTTTTCAAAAATTGAGACCACTTGAAAATTTCCTTTCAGTTTTTTTTCCTGAATTTGATTCTTATTTTAAACTTTTAATTTTTCTTTTTCTTTTTATTCCTCTATATGTTGCTCATATGTGGTGGTTATTTGTAGACATTCTATCTGAGATCAATTTGTTTCCTCTCCTACTTAATGTTTGAAAGCTGAGGATTTTTTGCTGGGTACTTTTCTTTTCTTTCTTTTTCCTTTTTGGTAAACTGAGCTGAAATATTGATAAATGGAGCAAAAAAACTGTAATAAGGAAAAATGCCATTTTTCTTAGGAAACTTAGTCTTTGGTCCACTTCTGAAATCTGATCAATTGTTCTTAAAATAACTAATAAGGTGACAGAGATTTAGATATTTTTCTTGAATTCATTGAATGATCGTGGATCCTTTACATATATCATTTGGAGTCAGACGTATTATTTATTTCTTTAATTCACTGATTTCTCCCTAGAACCTATTTCCATTATTTTTCTATAAGACAAAGAAAATAATAGATACCCACTCTGTTTTATTGTTACAAAATCAGAGGTCATCGCTGAGTACTCTCAGGATTATGCTGACCTGCTAGTCCAGCTTCTATAGGATAAGGAATGGTTGGATGTGAGACCTCTCTATTCTGCGTTCCTCCTCTCTGAGTCACCCACTACCTGTTTGTTCATTTGTGTGAATTTTCAAAGAACATTGTATAAAATTATGCTGCTTCATTTGTTTAGTTGCTGGTGGTATTTTGTCACTGCTTCATTGTTGGTTCACTTATAACTTCCCACTGTTGGTTTAACTTATAATATCAAAGGAAAAATGTTTTGTTGCAATTTCCTTCTGTCAATATGAGTTTCTCAGATGTAATTGTGTTTATTTATTGCTTGTTTTACTTTATTTTTAGAGAAAAATTGATCGAAAAGCCAACTGGGATATTTTTTCCACCAGAATTAATAGATACTTCATCTACCCCTAAACCAGCATATGCACATAAGGGTAGAAAACAGAATAAAAGCACACAGAGCTTATTTAATTATTATCAGAGCAGTGGTCAGAGGCAGTGATCTTTACTATTTGAGGATTTCAATTTATAAACATTCTTATCTGAAAAAATATTATTGTTTCACTTGTAGTGTGAATTGAAATTGAAAAATAACCAGTATTCATTTAGTCACATATTAAACTAGGATAATAACATTAGAAAAGTTAATTAGAATCTTATTTTATCAAAATAGTGTTTGTTAAACATACCAGTTTCAAATTCTGAACTTCAAACATTGAGTTTCACTCTGAGGTATAACTTCTCAATGTTTCAAATAATAATATTCCTAAGTATTAGTAGCAATAAATTCAATACATGTAAAAATTGTAGTTAAGCTTTCATATCTATGTATTAGTTTAGTGAATGAAAAATTAAGTTATACCAAAGAAAGATTTTTGGGCATACATAAATCCAGGAATAAAGTTTACAAATTATGACTCTTTTCTTTTTTTAACCTTAACATTGAATACATATAGTGGTTTATTTACCAATATAATAAATCACTATTATTTACTTATCAGAAACAAGTACAATATTATTTAGTTTGACTTCTCAAAGGAAAGGAAATACTTTACAATACACAAATCATCAAATTTATTTTTAATATCATCATAGGACTGATATTTATTCACAAAAGAATTTAAACTCAAACTATATATGTGATGTTTTGATCAATTTAACATGATTTATGCATCCTTTTTTGCTTTTTTATTGTATAAATTTAAGGTGTACAACATGATGTTTTGATATACACATACAGTGTAAAGTGGTTACAGACAAACAGATTAAAATAACCATCATTCCATGTAGTTACCTTTCTTCTTTTGTGGCAAAACAACCTAAAATGTTTTCTGTTGGCAAATTTTCAGTATACAATGCAGTATTATTAAATATATTCCTCATACAGTACCTTAGATCTCAATACTCTTTGTATCCTTTGATCTACATCTCCCTCTTCTCTTCTTGTAGTAACACCATCATTCTACTCTCTGTTTGTATGTATTTCTTTTCTTTTAGATTCTACATATTATCCTTTATTTTAACGCATAAAAGTTTAGACCAAATAGAGATTGTATTTCCACAAAATGAAATTCTTTTTCACTTTCTCAGACATGCTAATTAGCAACTACTAGAGGTCTCATACTCATACATTATCTTTTTACATGGAAAAAATAAGGAACTCATCATGGTTGGTTGAGAAGAGAATAACCTGGGAAAAGACAATGTTGTTCTAGCCATATGGTCAGTGACTGTTATGTTCTCCAACGGGCTTTCTTTTTTTTTTTTAATTTCAGAATATTATGGGGGTACAACACTTTGGCTATATATATTGCCCATGCACTGCCTGTGTCGGAGCTACAATCGTGGTCATCCCCCAAACTGAGCTTTACGCATCCATTCAGTGAGAGTTTTCCCATCCTCTCCACCCCCCTCCCTCCTGCCCGCCCCCTGATGAATATTATTGCCCTGTGTGAGTAAGTGTTGGTCAATTAGTAACAATTTGATGGTGAGTACCAGTGGTGCTTGTTTTTCCATTCCTGTGACACTTTGCTTCGAAGAATGGGTTCCAGCTCCAACCAGGATAATACCAGATGTGTTAATTCATTATTGTTTTTTATTGCTGAGTAATACTCCATGGTATACATATACCACATTTTATTGATCCACTCGTGTATTGATGGGCACCTGGGTTGTTTCCACATCTTTGCAATTGTGAATTGCGCTACTATAAACATTCGTGAGCAGATCTTTATTATAAAATGTCTTTTTTTCCTTTGGGTATATACCCAGTAGTAGGATTGCTGGGTCAAATGGTAATTCTACTTTTAATTCTTTGAGGTATCTCCATATTCTTTTCCATAGAGGTTGTACTAATTTGCAGTCCCACCAGCAGTGTATGAGTGTTCCTATCTGTCCGCATCCCTGCCAATATTTGTTGTTTGGGGGCTTACTGATATGAGGCAATCTCACTGGAGTTAAGTGATATCTCATTGTGGTTTTGATTTGCATTTCCCTGATGATTAGAGAAGTTGAGCAATTTTTTATATGTTTGCTGGCCATTATTCTGTCTTCTTTTGAAAAGTTTCTGTTCACGTCCTTTGCCCACTTTTTAATAGGGTTGTTTGATTTTTTCTTGTTGATTTTCCTAAGTTCTGTATAGATTCTGGTTATCAGCCCTTTATCAGAGGTGTAGCATGCAAATATTTTCTCCCATTCTGTAGGTTGTCTGTTCACTCTAGTGATAGTTTCCTTGGCTGTGCAGAAGCTTTTTAATTTGATATACCCACATTGGAGTATGAGACTGCTGACAGCTGGTTGCCTGTTTTAGATGACAGCCATGTGTAATTCCTGATGCTTCTGAAATCTCAGCTCCAAAGGCATTAGGTGACCCCAAGGAAGAGCTCAGCTTGTAGGAGTCACTGTTTTCCTCTACTTTTGCACCCAAGAGGATGAAGTACTGATGTATTTCTGGCTCCAAAAAAGATGAGTCACAATGACTGAAATTCACCCTTGATATTTACTTTCTAATTTAAACACAGAACTCATTAAATTGTAGAAAAGGCAGTGTGTTATATAAAAAATAGGGAATTTTAAACTCAAGTTTTGGAAGTTTGAGTAAGAGAATATAGCAATTTATACAAACTGAAAGAAAAATCATCTTTTACTTGGGAAGAATACAACAAAAGAGATACAAACACTATTACAGTGGTCTAAGCAATTAAATCATGTACAATTAATCAGTTGTGAAACATGATATTAAATAAGAATTAATTTAATTTAGGCAGCATGATATATAGTAACCTAGATTTAATTTTTGTGTATGGAGTGAGGTAGGGATCCATATATTTTCAGAAGTGTATAACTATTGAAGCACCATTTTCCTCTCATCTGCAATGTCAGCTGGGATACACAGAAGCACTCACATATTTTAATATATATATTAATCTGTTTCTTGGCTCTTTTTTATGCCCAATTCATTTGTTTCTATTTCTCCAAATCTTCACTGATACCATACTGGTTAACTACCATGCAGAGGCCTAATGCTACTGTTTCCTCATGAGCAATTATACTGTTTGTTTTTGTGTTCTCTTTTTTAATAAGACTTGACTTTGTAGGTTAAGATTCTAAAAAGATTTTGATAGGCATATATAGATCAATTTTGAAAGTATTTGATATCTTTATAATATTGATTCATTCTATCCAAGAACAGTACATTTTCATTTTCTATAATAAGGGATTTCACATACTTTGTATACTTCTTACTACGTGTTTTATATTACCTATTGTTATTATATCTTTAAATTATATCTTCCAACATCTTGTCACTAACGTAAAGAAAATTAATTGACTTTGACATATCATTGAGTGTGTGCTCTATGTGTTTCTGTGTTTGTATGTGTGTTTTATTCAATCCACAACTAAAATGCCTTAAAAATTCGGTTCCTTTATTATAAATGAGGTGATGATATTAATCTTTATGCAGAAAATTATAATTTTAAAAGCATCTTTCTACATATATATATATATTTTTTGGTTTTTTTTAGTATAAAGTAGAATAAGTCAGGATATGGTGTGTTTTTTGGTTGGTCTACAAAGGCAGTCATTTCAATATTTCACAATGAAGAATGCTTTTAATAGTTTTAGAAACCTTTTATCAGTTAAAAGATGTTTCCCTTCACTTATAATATATAAAGTCCTTTTAAAATTAATAGATGTTAGATCATTATATTTTTTGTCACTTAATCTCTTAATGTGATAAATTACATAAATCAAATTTCTAATATTAAAAACTTTGTATACAAGGGATAAACTAGTTTGGTCTGATGTATTATTCTCTTTGTAAGTTGCTGAATCATTTTTATAATATTTTATTTAGAATCATTTAGTGAACATCAACATGAAAATTTAGACTAATTTTCTTATCTAGTTTTTGTAAGAAAGGTATGTTCAATTTATAAATTGGTATGGTGATATTCACACTTATAAATGAGTTTGTTATTGTTTTTTATGTTCCCTAGAAAAGAATTAAAATAAATTGACATTATTACTCCTTAAATGTTTGATGGTACTTTAACACCAGTCTGACTTGGATGAAAGTTTTTATTTTATTTTATTTTTTTACTGACTTTTTCTTTAATAAATAAGTCCATTGACATTATTCTTTTTTCCTGATCTTTTCTCAGTTCAATTTTGCTAGTGATAATTTTTCATAACTTCTGACAATTGTAATTTTTTAGATGACCCTCTCATTGTTGAATTACTGCAACTATGGTAGATACATACTTGTATAGTTTCCTAAAACTTATCGCTATGGTTTGAGTGTCCCTACCAAAACTCATGTTGAAATTTTAATTCCTAGCGCAGCAATGTTGAGAGGTGGAAACTTGAAAAGTTAGGGCCTAATCAGAGGTATTTGGATCATGGGAGCACCACCCTCCTGGGCAGTTTTGTGCCATTCTCACTGTAGTGAGTCCTCCTTCTCCGAGGGTTTTTAAGCGAACCCCCCCCCCCGGGACCTTTCACTTGTTTCTGGTACACTTCCGTTTCCCCTGTGTTTCTCCATCATGTTGTAATGCAGCACAGGGGCCCTCACTAGAAGCCAAGCCGGCGCCAGCACCATGCTTTCAAACCTTCCAGGTCACCCACCTAATTACATCTGCACACTTCCTTGACATTTACTGAATTCTGCAAGTTGCAGTTTCCACCAGAACTTTAAGAGGGGATCTACAAGTGTTAAAAGGGTGTTAAAACAAGTGTTAAAACCTTTTAACATTTGCAAATTTTCCAGATATCTCTTTTTTACTTGATTTTAAGTGCAATAATAGTATCTTCTGAAAGTGTGTTTTGCATGATTTCAGTTCCTTTAAATATATTGAGGTTTGTTTTAGGGATTGGAACATAGTCTATTTTAATGAATGGTCCATGTAATTAGAAAATAATGTTCTGTTGTTGTTAGGATGAGGGAGTGTTCTATAAATGCCAAAAGGACCAATTTATTGATAATGTTATCCAGTAATTCTCTAACATTACTAATTTTCTTTGTACCCACTCTATAAATTACTGAGAGAAGAGTTAAAATCTCAAAAAATGTCTATTCTATTTTGAGCCCTCTCCATTATTGCTTTATGCAGTTTGAACTGGCATTGCTAGGCACATGCCCATTTAGTACTTTTTATAAAAGACACTATTGTACATTGTACTCATTTTGCAAAGGTATCAAGAGCCTTAAAAATGCTTACTCCTTATATCTCAGTAGTTTCAATTCTAAGAATCAACTGTAAAGGAATAATTAAAGCTATAATTCTATTTATATGCAAAGATGTTCACAAGCATCATTATTTATAATTGTAAAACACTGAAATAACCCAAAGTTTAAAAAGTTTGATGTAAATGGTTATGTAAACAATTTTTAAAAATAAAAATAGATATTGCTTCCAAGGCACACTTCTTATTGTTAATTTTTATGTCTTGGTGTCCTTTCTTTCTTTCTTTTTTTGCTTCTTTTCTTTCTTCATCCTGCTTGAGGTTTTTGGGCATACTTGATCTGTGGATTCTTCTCTTTAATTTTGGAAAATTTTCAGCTATTAATTTTTTCTTATATTTCATTTACTTGTTAAATAATAAGCCTAACTTTGTTTATTACAAGTCTGTTTCTGACGGTCTTTGGCTGATTTGTCTTCAAACCTTTCTTGATTACTATCTTCTCTGATAATCTTATTAAAAAGAGTGCACTATAAAATTACTGTTAACTTTTGCTCTACTACACAGGACTCTTCCATTCTTTATAATTATATACAGAATTGTTTGGATTATAAATCTCTTCATACAATCCAAATCCCTATTTACACCTATTGTTCCCTAGATTTGTTTTTTATAGTTGTTATTTTATACGTGAATTGTATTATAAGAGGACTTATGGAAAAAGTGGCACTCATGGAAAAAGAAAAAAAAATAATACCGACACGACAGAATGATGATTATAGGCATTCAGATAAATATAAAGCATAGCCACTCAGTTCTTTCAATATTCCAGGTTTCTGTGTGTTTGTTTTTCTTTCTTTCAGTGGTAAATCACCCATCAATTTCTCATTGTATCTATTAATTTTATGCACAAGATTAATCAGTGGAATTTTCTCAAATGTTGCATAAAAATTTGACTTATAGTGTTTCACTTTATTAAAATGTTCCAGCTTTTTACGTGTCTCCAGAGATATTTCAGTGAGGACAAAATATATCTTTTAAAAAACATTAACAAAGTTTCTTTGAAATTGGAAGTCCCTTTTAATGTTGAACTCATCTTGAGCCTACTTTCTCCAAATTGAGTGCATTTATTTGTTCTTGGCTTTTTCTACTTTGCTTTAAATTTTATAAATCTCAACTTTTTTTGTTGTTGCTACCCATGGAGATAATAACAAATCAAACTTGTCTTTACTAAGGTGTTGTGAAAGTCAAAATGTGGCTCTCTTTACATGAGAACATGAATGGAAATATTCTATATGTGTGCATGCATGGTTACCATATTAACCCTTTCCAATTGCCTTTATTTTAAATGTTTGTATTTCCTCACCTTAATCTCTATTCATCTTAAATTTGTTCAATCATTTTCTCAACTATCAGATAAATAATCATTTCCAAAATAAGAATGTACATTTTAGTAGAAATGGCATGTTGATAGTTATTGCTACAGTCCAGAAGAAGAGGACAACATTTACATTTTTATTTGCATATGAAAATAGCCATTTCTGTAACATCATATTTTTAGTTGGTTCTATTATCCTTAAATTATTTCAATCCCAGTCAAACGACCATGTTTGGTGCCCCATTTTATCAGGGGATTTATCTCTCTAAGGAAAATCAACTAAATAAATTCATGTAGCTGTGTTTTGGTGATGATAGAATAATGTATTACTTTCTCCAATACCCAATTAATATTAAGATAAAACCTACAGAGTCTATAATGTAGTGACAATTTTTGAAAATTTAATGTTTTGTCAGGAGTTTTGAACTTGTCAAGTTACTTCACAGATTCTAGCTGTCCACTGTCCTATTCATTTGTACACTTAACAGCTTAAGCCAATGATTTGTGATAATATTGATGGTGATGATGCACACTTTTAGACATAAACATTTACTTGCAAGGCTGTCATATGGTAGATATTCAAGAGATGACAGTTACTTTTCATCAGCTTAGGAAGCTTACCTTAAATTTTGCCTCTAAATTCAAGAAACACTTAACTTCATTTTTCTGCAAATCTTCCTTTGTCCTTCTAATTCCTTTTATTTCTCTAAATTAGGCTCTATACTTTTTGTTTTAGACTACTTTTGTTTCATTTTTGTTTCCCTTTACAAATTGCGAAGTGACTAAATGGCGCGCAAATAGGAGGATAGTTTTATGGACCTTCACTTAAGTTTCTGCTCAAGGCAATGCGGAAGGTCTTTAATTGTTAAAAGCTCTGAATGAATTTGTTTGGATTTTTAAATTAGATTTTTGGATTTTCAAAAGGAGCTCTGATTTCTAAGAAGATTTAACCTATTTTTTAATTTTTGATTCAATATGCATATATTTGACAGCAACTTTAGAGGAAGGACTTGATGTAGTATACTAGAATGTTCAATTATAAAGTATGAAAATGAGTAAATTATATGAAAAGATTCAGGTCCAAAGCTGAACTACAAATATTAAAAGTGATTTTTATATTCTGATTTGAGGTACCAAAAAATCCCTTAATTAGATAGTGTTTCCTGGTTGTTTGATCAGGAACTGAGACAAAAATAAAATGTTAAAACTATAAAACATAGATTTTAGGAAATAATACAAAGCATCTGATCTTTTGGGACTCTTGCCAAACCAAACCATTTGTATTTTCTTTGCCATATTATCTCACAATTAATATGCTAATGATAGGATAATACTGGCAGCAATAACTATATACTTTAGGATTTAGTGGGCTCTACCTGATCATTTTGTGTCCAGACAGATGTGTAAACAGCTGAAAATTGTACTATCAGAAAAGCAACACTAAAAATGGATGTAATTCGTTGGATGCAAATCTGTTTAAAGAAAGAATGCTTTTTCTTCTAATATAAAAAGAAAAGTTTAGAAACAAAATGTATAACCAAAGAATATTTTTCTATTTAGAGAGCTTTTTATTAATTTAAACTACTTGGTGTCTCTTTTGTTCAACGTTATGTCCATAGTGCCTAGAATGATATCTAGCATACTACAAGTACTCAGTATTTTGAAGATAAGAATGGCAAAATACAGAAAAAGTGACTATAATATTATTTATTGGAAAATAGAAAATGCTAAAATTCACTTATACATGTTAAAATACTCATATAGGTGTGATAATATTATATATTCAAGCAATATCATATACAATCCAATATATGTGATATTAACAAGAAATTATGATGATAGAACAAAACAGGTTAACTTTGTGCTTTGTTTTCTTTTATATCTTTTTGTGGGGTGTGTATATATGTGCTTATTTGTGTGTGTGTGTGTGTGTTGAGGCATATGTCTGAGAGTTGGATAAGACTGAGTGAAGGTAGAAACAGAAGTGAATTAAACAAAACCTTAACTAAACATAAAATAATTATCTGTTAAAACTAACATGCGTTCTATTATTCCAGTTGTGTACATGTGAATGTCTTGAGAGTTTTATATATGCTTATTATTATTATGTATGTATATATGTGTATAGAAGTGTGTATGTGTGTGAGGTAGGCATTAGTATCCATTCAGATGAATTGTTTTGCAAGGAAAGACTGAGTCATAAAGTAATAAAGTACAGATAAGTGTAAAAAAAGTCAGATGACAGAAAGTGAGGTGTGTGGAGTATTCATTACAGAGAAAGGTCAGTGTGTTCCAGTCAGGGACAAAGACACAGGAAGCAGAGAGACAATCTAAAATCATATAAGTCAATAAAGGACAGACATTGGGGTACATTGGGATGAGTGACATGAAGATAATACTACTGAAAATGTTCGAGCAATGCCTTTGCCCTATGCAGCTTATGTTTCAGTTGTCCCAATGTGGATATTTGTGTTTCAATCAGCAAATCGAGGTAGAATGCTAATCTAATAATTTAGAAAAGAATAACATTTAAAAAGATTACTTAACTAGCTAATCACTCCAATTATTCAGTTTTCCCAATGGTAATCTAGCTCCATGAACTTTCCTAATTGTAGTTAAGAATAAAGGTAGAATGAGTATTTTTTCACTATAATTACCTTAGATTATATTATAAGTCTATATCCACACAAGGAAGTAAAATGGTTTTAAGGTAAATACTCTTCTTAATTCTACCAAGAAAAATATAAAAAAACAAAAAGTGTATATATGTGAAAACTTAAGTTTTTGAGATAGATTTCTCAGTTGAATGCATTTATGGGATAATCTACTATTTGTTTAGTTTACTTGGATTGTTTACCTAGGCATAAAAAGCAAAACTCTCACATAAAAACTAAAATTAATAAATTTTTTGTAAAATAAAATTGGACATCCCTCCATGGCCTGACCAGCTTCCTCAGACTCATCTTTAGACTGCACCGTGCATATGATTCTGATTGAAGACATCTGCTGCACATTTATAAATTCACGGCTGCCTGCCAAACAATATGACCAAGGAGAGATGCACCTGCTGTAGGAAACTGGAAGCAGTGAAAACGTGTGAACCCTGGCCAGACTGTTAGAAATTTTGAATCCCAGGCACACAATATTAGAAAAAAAAATTGGCTGAAATCACAACTTTGTAACATGCAGTTTTTCAGTTGATGATGGACACATTTAATGTTTTAATATTCATGACCAATGCCAAGAAGGAACTTATTTTAACTTACTTTTATGTGAGAATTTAGAGGGGAAAAAAGTGGATGCATTCTAATATCCCCTTCTAAGTATACAGAGAAATGGTGATTCAAATGCGAAACAGGATAGAGATTAGTTATGATGCCCTACACAGCTTCTAACACTTCTCTGTCCACATTAGTAAAGGTAGGAGTAGCTAGTTCATGGTTTAATGAAAGCAAATATGCATGTGTTTACCTAGATCTGTGAGATGAAGTCCTGTAGTTACTTGGCCCCATGAGATATTGTATCACTTAATCACTCAATTCCAAGAAACAGTCTCAGTTTGGTAATCATTATGTCCACTTTAGAGTAATAAACAAAATTCCAAACTTTAAGTTTAGAATGTTTCCCTCTCCCTCAGTTCAAACAGACTGATCTCAAGGTTTTCTCCTTTTGTCTTTAACTTGGCAGGCCCCCCCGCCACCTTTCCTAGTTCTCACTTCCGACTTTTTTAATGTTGGACTTTAGAGAGGGTGGGGAGGTAAGAAGCCAGGAACAAAAATTAAAAACTTACAACACTGGAACGGATTGGACACTGGGTTCCCCTGGAATTGGCACATATTTAAAGCTGACTCTCACGGAAGTCTTCGTGGATTTTCTTAAGAATCCCATATCCAAGGACCTCAGAGTTTTTTCATTTAAAAAACGTTTTTGAGAACTTCATGTCAACACTACTCAAAATGCTAGTGATACTGCTGTAAAAAAAAAAGAAAAAGAGGAACAAAGAACAAAATATTAATACCACAGTGTAACGTGTGCTTAAGAGTTACAAGCACAGCGAGGAAGCCCGTGTGGCTGGAGCAGAGTGAGACCGAGGGAGATGAGCGGTAACTGGGACCAGATGGCAGGTGGGGAGCCTAGGCAAAAAGGCACATTCCCCAGATATTCTGATGTTACTACAGATGGGATCGTGCATTTGAAATGGTTAAAACCTCTAGTTATTAATATTTTACTGTACAGCTAGATTTATGTACCACAGTTGTAGGATGCTGCCAGCTATTTTGAGCAAATTGGAGTATAGTAGCATGATCCCATCTAAATTATATTTTTAAATTAGCCCTCCTGTTATTGTCTTGATGAGAGATATTAGGGGGTCAAGGATAGAACAATGAGACAAGTTAAGTGGCCATAAAATTCCACGTAGAGATGATGGTGTGTTGAATGAAGATGACAACGGGGAAGTGGGGAGAATTTGTTGAATGTGTTCTAACCAGAGACTTACAGGGTATTCTGGAGAATCAGATGTGAGATATGAGCAAACGAAAGAAGTCAAGGATGACTTCAAATTTTTGCACCTGAGCAACTGGAAGAATGAAGTTGCTATTTACCAAAATGTGGAAATTTTGAAGGGACAGGCATAAAGAGACTATTCCTGATGTTTTCAGGTCAGACAGGGATAGGTATTGGGGTTGTGGGCAGCATTCTTAGAAGGAACAAAGAGATTCTTAGAGTTCTCAATTTCTGCAACCCTGCATGCCACGGACAACACAGTGAGTCTCACTGGGCGCACCCAGAGTTTTGTGGCTTCTGCTTGAATCTTGCCGAGGAGGACAGGAAGACTAGAAAAGGAACAATTCAACTGGAACTCTCTTTTGACTATTGCTAATGGATGATGGAGGGCAAAGTAGCTGTGAATAGATCAATTTTTTAGAGTTTCTTTATCTCCCAAAAATCTCAGAAAAGCTAGCTATGGTAATTGTGAACAAATAACTTTAGATCACTCCTTGGGGAGAGTTACTTTCTAAGTAGAAATACATATTCATATTCTGCCACATAAACATGATTTTCTATTCACAATATTTGGATTTAGTCCTCTCAAGAATGATCCAGAAAACGGGAATATTTTTCCCCCTACAATCTGCAGAAAAGGTAAAGAAATGTCTCTATATAATTCTCCTTGAAGTCTGATTCAAGTTTATAAGCTAAGGATAAAAATCCCCATTGCCAACACTCTTCTCAGAGTTTGCCGGGTACACACATTCCACTTATAGAAAAAAATTCTGGGCATAGCATTTATGAGGACCCTTTTATATACTCTTTATGGTGAGGGTAATAGTCAGAAAACGTGTTTTCATTCACCTTTTGACCTTCACATGTGATGGTGTCATGCCTGACTTTGGAAGCTTGGAGGAGTTGTCACATATTGATTTGGGAGCTCTGCCAAAACTAAAATTACCATAGACTTATTGTAATATATTGTTACATCCACATAGTTCTTTTATTTTACTTATGTCACTTGACCTTCATAATAGCTTATGAGTCAAATATGACAGATATTTATTTTCCTCATTTACAGAGATGAAAAATGATCTCAGAAGTTCAATGACTTGCTTCAGGTTATATAACCAGAAAATAAAGTAATCAATATTTGAACCGAAAATTTTGTTATTTCAAAAAATGTTCTATTGTAACAACACAAGAATGCTTCTATTCCTTTGTTTTCCTCAAAATTATTCATTTAACCATTCCTTTTAAAAGAAAAATAATCTCACATTCACTTAGTATCACTGTATATCTTTCTTTTAGTGTGATTCTATTTAAACATATGTACATATCCTATGTGATGTAAATTTCTAAAGCTTGACAATTGAGAGCAAATAGACAATTTCTTTAAAAAACACAGTACAACCAAACTAATTATATCATTATAAACCTATGGAATAGATATTATTCATTAAAAACCTTCCTACACAGATATTTCTAGTCCTATGTGGCTTCACTGATACATTATACCTGCCTGTATAAAGGAATAACTTAATCTTATATAATCGTTTCCAAGGACATCCTTGTGAATGCATAAAGGCAAGATATAATTTAAAAAGTCATAATGATTGGAAAAATAAAGCTGTGTCTATTTATAGATTACATGATTATCTTTGTGTAAAATTCTAAATCTACAAAATGTATTGTGTTTACGTATATTTACAAAGTTTGCGAAATAAAAGATCAACATAATCTAATCAATCGCATTTCTACATATTAGCAGCAAACAATTGAAAATGAAACCTAAAAAAATCCTTTTACTATACCATGAACAAACAAAATTTTAGGAATAAATTTAATTCTAAATTTCCTCTTTATTGAAAACTGGAAAATATTGCTGACAAAAATTAAAGAAGACTTTACTAAATGGAAAGACATACAATGATTATGGATTAGATGATTCAATACTACTGAAATTTAATTCTCTCAAACTTGTTGTGCAAATTCAAAGTAAGCCCCCCAAGATTTGTGTTGATATTTTTGATAAAAATTAAAGCGATCCTAAATGTAGAGTTTTGTTAACAAATTCTTAATATCAGATATTTCAATTTTAGAATATTTATATCCTTTTATTATATAATAAACATATTTACATTTTCCCTTTTTCCTTCTATTTTACTTATTTCAGAGTTTTGCAACTTCAGAACTACTGATATTTTTGAATGGGTATTTCATTGTTGGGGTGGGGAGCTCTCCTGTGCATTGTAGAATATTTAACAGGGTTCAAAGCCTCTGCTCACTAGATGACAATTGAACCTCTCTCTCCAATTATGACAACAAAACATACCTCCAGAAATTTCCAAATACCCCTGGAAGGGGAAAATCACCCCTTATTGAACACCACTGCTTTATTTAATATATCCATGATACTTATTTTTAAAGTTGCATGTGTCTCTGTGTATGTGTGTACATTTATTCCAATATTTGGATCACTGATGGTTTGTTTTGATAGCCTCATTTTTACCTTGGTTTTTGGTCAGAAATTCTTGTCTCTCGTCTTGCCTTGAGTTTGCTTTATGGTTTATTGAATTTAGTATGTTGTTTAGTTGAAAAATGATATTATAAGTTTTTTAATGTTATGTTCCTCCAAAAGGGTTCAATCTTTGCCACCTCTGTAGTAGTTTCTTGTCTGTAATGTTAGCCTCTCTAGTCCCTATTGCTTCCAGAGGTTCTTATACATTTAAACAAAGATTTTTAAAATCATATACTTTTCTATTTAATCTCAGAAAAGATGGTGTTCTGTATACTTCATTGTAGAAACAGAAGTAATTATTTTATATTAATAATTAATTTGTGCTTAATTCCGGGTAAGCTTCTGGTATACACACACACACATACACATATACACACACACACATGTATTTACCTCCTAGTTCATAAATAAACTCTTCAGCTATATCCATTATTATGTTCATGATATCCATTTACGTTTTCTTCAACCGATCTCTATGTTATTCCCAAATTTTTTAAATCTTTTTTTTCTGTACTTGGTTTCATTTTTGTTTTTCAAGTACTTCCTATTTCTTTCTTTTTCTTTAACTCTCTTTGAATCATTTAATAGGCACTTTTAGCTTTTTTTTTCTTGGGTTGCTAAATTAATGCTTATTATTTGTTCTTGCAGGGGTTTGGGTTCTATTTAATATTGTGCATTGTAAAAGAATCTCCTTATTGACCTTTATTTCTCTGGGTTCACCTCAGAAAAATGAGGAAAAAGAGAGTAGAATTATTCCAACAAAAGGTTTATGTAGTATAAGTTTTTCTATATTTACTACTGGAATTCCTGAACCAACTCAATATTTTTGCTGACAATGAAAAAAAGATAAAGGGTATATTTTTATTTTTATGTGTATGATAGCATGTTAAAGTTTACATTTTTAGTTAAGCACACCAGATTTTATTTACTTAGGATATTTACAACTTCACCCTGACCTAATACTCCCGTTATCTCTAAGGAAGAAGTTGTTTGTCATTCCTCATCCTGACCTAGATATTGAGACTTGCTAGTTACCTTCTTATACAGAGCCATAAAATATGCCAAATTATCAAAGATGTGACAGACTTATTAGAATTGCAACGACCTGTTTTCTGATTTACATCATCATATAGCTATTGTTAATTTTCTTTGTTATTGATTTTATTGTCAATGCCTGACCATTTGTTTCTTTTCAGACAACAAAGAAAATTAAACTATGTACCATGTGGGGTGTTTTCCTTTTGTTGTTTTTGTTAGTTTAAATAATTGAATAACAAATATTTTATCATTAATACATAAAGAACTGTGTTTATCTAGGCATCTTTAGGAATCAGAGCTTTGAGAATACTTTGGGTATTTCCTTCAAGTTCTGAAATCCATTATGTCAACAAATATTTGATTATGTAGTACATATTTGGCCGTAGGGATATGAAAATAGTTATAACAACTCAAAACTCTGACTTAATTGGTCTTACAGTATTGTGAATTAAAAATGTAAAAATGAACAAGCAATACAGCAATAAAGGAAATACAGAATAAAAATTAAGATAGATACCATGGGTGGTGGAATTTTTGTTTCAAAATGTATAATCAAGGAAGATTTTAGTACTGTGTGAATATTGATATTTAAATTGAGACAAAAGATATAAAAAGACATTTTATTTGGGATCTTAAAATTTCCTAAGAATTAGTTGAGTGACATGATTTTTACATGGGTGTTATATAGTTATGCCCATGACTAGATATCATGGGTATAAGCAAGATAACATCACAAGATAACACAGGTTCACAATTCTTTTTCTGGTTATAGAGAATTGTATTGGTTTACATTAATTCTAGCTTCGTAAAGAAGTATCTGCCAATGAAAAACTAAAATTGTAACTACAAATAAATGTAGGAATGGAAAATCAAATAGTCCATGCTCTCATTTCTAAGTGGAAGCTTAGCTACAGGTAAACAGAGGAACACGGAATGGTACAATGGACATGGGAGATTCAGAAGCACGGACAGTGGGAAGAGGGTGAGTGAAAAAAACTACCTTTTGGGTGCAATGTACACTATTTGGGTGACAGTTACACTAAAATCCCAGGCATCATCACTATACAATTAATCCATGTAACCAAAAACCACTTGTATCCCTAAATCTATCAACATATTGATGATAAAAATAAAATGAAGTTGTAACTACAAATAAAATTATCTAATTTTCTTGATAAAATAAAGTTTTAACCAAATATTATGTAAATCTTGTAATTCTCTTATGAAAAAGGTAATTCACTCATTCATTTCATGTATTAATATTTAATAAAGTCTTAGTCATATACCTACTACAAATAGCTATAATTCCTAAATGGCTATCTTTAATGTTTCATATTATCTACAAATTCATTCTACAGGATGAAAATAGTTTCATCTGTCTCCAGTGAAAGTGTCTAATATTTCTGATCCACATGAACTTATTAAAGCTCATTTAGATTAGATCTAATCTGATTCTTTATAACTTTTTAAAAAGTCTCACTACAATACAAAGCCTACTTTTGCACTATAAGCTTCCTTTTAAGAGAAATGTTTTCTTACATCATGTATTCTTCTCAGTCATGCTTGTCTTATAGATGTTTAATAGTCAAGGTATTTGGAATGTCATCAAAAAGTGTGTGATCAATCAGTCTGATATTTTTGTGAGTTTAAGGAAGGAGACATAGCTAGTGACTCAATCAAGTTTATTTATCTCATTGCTGGCAAAGGCTGCCAATTCTCTTGATGATGACTGAGTACTCCATATGAAGCCTCCTGAGGATAAAAGGATAAAAGAAGAGGAAAATAATAGGTAGTACTCAATATTACAATGCTGGGGAAAATGTATTAGAAATAAGTAAAACTAATGGCATCAGAGAATGTTAACTGTCCCTCATATCCATTATTCTCTTTTTTATTTTAGTAAGAGAACACCTCCCACCCAAATTCTTTTTTTAAGTGAATATTTTTTAAAATTTGTCTACATTTAAGGTGTACAAGTGTAGTTTTGTTTCATGGATATATTTCATACTGTTGAGGTCTTGGCTCTTAGTGTAACTATCACCTGAATAACGTACATTGTACTTGTTAAGTAAATGTCATCCCTCACCCCCCTCCCACCTTCCCACTCAGAATTCTTGATGAGTATGAGGCCACATTAAGAGAAATTACATTTCAGTCTCTTTTAAATACTTTTAAGTGGCAGGACAATAAATTCCGGACATTATCATGGGATTGGAAATCATGTTGTAACTTCTGTTTTCATTCTATAAAAAGACTGAGCTGAAAAAAATTTCCCCTCTTTTCTCCTAGCTGGGATACAGCAAAGATTAGAAAATAGGAGTTTAGGATGGCAGGGCCTAGCCTTATATTTCTCACCTCTGTGACAGAAAAACAAAACAAAACAAAACAAAACACCTCCTAATTTAGTTAATCTTTACTTAATCTGCTGCATGTTGGGTTTTTTAAATTAGAAACTGAGCATATCATGTGGAACCCTAAGTGTTGGAGGAGAAAAAAATGGTAAGTGCCCAAAATGGTAAGTGCCGATATCACTCCTACTACACACACACACACACACACACACACAACTCTAATGTGTTTTCTTTGGTATAGTTATTAGAAAAATATTCATCAAACAGATTCATAATTTTCTCTCTTACCTAAATATAATGTAAAATTATGTGTTTCCAATTTCCCCTTAAGAAAATCTATGTCTCAGCATATATTTTTTTAATTAATATATATAGTTTATATAATATATAGTTTATATTAATATTTTATATATAGTTATAATAAATATAATTATATAATATGTATATAATTATATAGTTACTATATAAATTAGAGAGTTTAGATGACTTAACAACTATTTTGGCACCTGCAGTATGTTCTCAGACTCCCCTCTTTGAATCGTACAAACGAGGCACTTTCAGGAAAGTGGGAACATAAAAGAGTTTACATGTGCAGTAACAAGAAGAAAATGATCAAAACAGGGAAAGGCACATATCTGATGTATATTTAAATTCACAGTGTTTGCAATTATGATTGCAGATGGTTTTTACCACATTTTCTTTCTGAAAGTATTACTATAAAATGTTGCACCACTTTAAAAACTTACAGACATATAGTTATAATTGTGTATGAATCCCTGAAGTACTGAACTCAGCAGAATTTTCTTAATACTTGTTGATAAACAATCTTGTACATTGATGGTCTACAGTCTCACAATCTCGAAGATTCAAAATCTAAGGAGCTCACAGCCTACAAGACTCTTGGCCTTGCAAACTTGAAGTCTCCTTATCTCACAGGCTCACATATCCAGAAGTCTTTAGGTTTAGCAATTTAAGGTCTTCAACTTACAAGGAGCAACAGTCTCATGGAGTTTGGCACCAGGGATATTTTGGAAGGAGAAGTCAAATCAAAGCCAAGACCATGAACTTGGCCTTCTATGAAAATTTAAAACCGTAAGGCCTGAGACTCTGAAAGTGTGTGATTTCTTTGTAATTTCCAGCTCCATTCTAACTGCTGCTTAACAAAATTTCGGTGTGGGTGAATTGATGGAGGGAGAGAAGTTTCTTCTTATCTCTTGTCCTGTGTGTGTGTGTGTGTGTGTGTGTGTGTGTGTTTGCATACATGTTTGCTGTTTTGTAGCCTTTAGTTGTGTATGATTTTTTTGTATGATGTATTAATTTTACTTTGTTTTTGTAT
This sequence comes from Daubentonia madagascariensis, assembly GCA_023783475.1. Lineage (NCBI taxonomy): Eukaryota > Metazoa > Chordata > Mammalia > Primates > Daubentoniidae > Daubentonia > Daubentonia madagascariensis. The sequence continues at coordinate 24,694,539 of JAKFHU010001684.1, read as the reverse complement.
GTGTGACGTGATTTCTCTGAGTTTTTTGTAATACAACTTCAACATGATATATAATGCCACTTTTAAACTATGCCAAATTGCTATATCAGCATCATTTTATTTCCGGATCCTTCTGCTGATACTTTCATGTATATATTTGTTTTTGTGTGTCAATATCACAATATCTGTAATTGCTCTAGAATTGAAAATATCTTGGTAAGTCATAGGAGAATACTACTTTCTTGTTCTCTTTTAACCAATTATCTTGAGTATTACAGGAGATTCAGTCTTCAAAATACATTTTACGGTTGGGCTGTAAAGTTGGATTCCTTGAAATTGAATTGGATTTACAAATCAATTTGTGGCTATTATCAGATAGCACGTCTTTACTAGCCTTCCCACTTATAAACATTATATATCCTTCTATTTCTTTGAGTATTACTTTATATAAAACTGAAATGGACTTTTATTATATTTTCCACAAAATTCTTGATATTTTTAAAATTTTATACTTTGTAAAGTTACTTGCATGGTAACCTTTCCTTTTGTGTTGAAAAAATTGCTATGGAATGCATGTCATTAATTTTCTTACATTATTTTATATCCTGACATCTTAGATTCTTATATGTTTTGTACCTCTCTGTTAAAAATCTTGCATTTACTATGAAGATAGTCATATTTTTTAAAAATTGTGACAGTTTTGCATCTTTATTTCAAAAACTTTTTTTATTGTGCTTTTATTTATTATTTTGTTTGCTTGGACTTTCAGGAGACAGTTGGTAAAATGAATTCTTGAATTTAATGGCATGATTCCTAATGTTTTCATTTTATTTAACATGTTTATTAAGCTATTTAATAGATACTCTTTAAAAAGATGATTTTGTATTATTAATGTGTAACATTTTATCAAAATATTTACTATATGTTATGAATATCATATGGTATATTTATCTTTATTTTTAATTGATACATTATGTTATTGGCCTTTGCTAGGTTGAACATCCTGTTGGTTTTCATGAAATTGTCATTACTTATTTTCAAGAGGTTTTGAAAATAGATTTCTTAAACCACTTGCCATTGTGTTCTTCTGTAGTGAGTTTTTTTGTTTGATTGTTTTGGTTTAATTTCTTCTATGACTTGTATGTACTCATTGTATATTTTAGAGTGTGTCATATCTAAAATTGTATACATTTCTAAATAAATTTTCTTCTCTTTAAAATTTATAAAGTTTTGTCATAGTGTCTTTTTAATTATTTAAGACTCAAATATAAGATCTGTTAAGCCTATTTTTTTCTGGAATGTTATTTACTTATGCCTTCTGCAATGTTTTTAACATCAGCTTCTGATCTCCATTTTTGCACTCCATCTGGGAGTGTAGTTGAGTCACAATTTGCAAGGAGGCTGTTGGGGAAGGAGTTCTAAAATCTAGGAATCGGAATGTTCATTAAATTACAATGCCTAGTGAAGTGGAAGGATCTAACACATATCACTTATTTAGAACAGGAATGAAAAACTAATTAAAAAACATAGCCCTTGGTGTTCCCTTGAAGTATTCTATTCCTGTTTCAGCTAGTTTCTTTGCCCGGTCTCAAAAACCTACTCTAGTTTAAGTGATACATTCAGAGAAGCCACAGGGATTTGAAGACCACTGACAGAATACTTTACTTTAGAGTAGGAGCTGAGAATAGGATTCCCATACAGATTAAAATGAAGCTCAGTACATATTAGCTGTCTTTTGACTTATATATTTCATGCATATGGGAATAAATAATCTAAAATTGGTAAATGAAATTTTTGGCTGCAAATGCATGTGAACAAAAGATCAAATCAACTGTAAATTGCCTCAGAGATTAGAAACTATTGACTCAGCCTACATCTTAAATTTGATGAACAGCAGGACTACAGCCTCTGGGATAATGATAAAAGTAGAAAACAAACCCAGCAATAAACTCCTAGGCTCAAGAAATCCTTACAGAACTTACCTGATGTATGCGCTTCTTTTGTTTCTCAGTCCTAGTTTCTGGAAGTCATTTACAAGAGATTTGGAAGAAGATTCAAATAGGTATGCCAGATATTGATTACATTATCTTTGACTTAATACTGGTTCTGATTAAAGATTGCAGGGGACGAGAAAGATTGACTGCATTCAGAAAATTTCTCACATATTCAGACTTTATCCACCCCTTTGGACCTACGCCATATCCATCCCTTCCAGCCTTCATGTTTGTTCTGTGTGGCAAACTGCTTTAAAATTCCTCCACATACCTCTCACCAACGTGCTGCTAGCTGATTTATTTGAGTTTCTTCTCCTAACTAATGTTTAATCTCACATGCATTCAATATGAGCACTGTAATTTGAAGTTTCTATCACCAGGAAAAATTGGAATGTGAACACGAACAGTTACAACTTTGACTTGGACACTTCTCTCCAACCAGTCAAAGTAATGAGATAATTTTGACTGCATTAATTCCTGTGATTCGAGTAATATAAATCATTACTAACTCATACTAGATTTCTTGTTTAGTCTCCTTTCTTGGCGAGGTCTGGGTTCCTCTGATTTTCTTTTTAACGTAATGATTGAACTTGTATTTCAACCAGCTAACATTGATGCCTTGCCCTCCTCCTGTTAAATAGGTACATGTTTTGATCTATATTAAACTCCGTAACAATTTCCCACTCTTAGAGTTTTCTAACACATAATTGTTTTTACTTGGTCAATCATGAAACTCAAATTTGTTTCAGTAGTTCAGAAAGGAGTGTGCAGGATACATGCAGATGTAGAAGTTGTAGAGAAAAATAGGAAAGACATAACCAGTTTTCTTTTTCTTCTGTTTACAATTTGAGCCAGGTTTCTAAAGTACAGGGTCTGATTTATTAAGAGTGCCAGTGAATAAAATCGGTTGAATAGTTTTAATAGAATTAAAAGGATATTCGAAAGGTCTCTTACCTGTAACACCTTGACTTACAGAGCTCTTATTCACAGTGCAGTTAGTTAAAACCAGGGGTGATCAACATGCATTGCATGTATGGCTTAGCAAAGGAATATTTACTAGTCTCCTTTTATTATTTTTTGAGCCACATCTACAGAGTTTACAGATTGTGGAACAATTGCAGACTTTAGCCTCCTATTAGGAATTGATCTAGTAAGTTTCAGCTCTGCTAATGTCTGAATTTTTCTGCAGGAAAAAAGCCAAAATCTATTTTTATTTTTTAGTATACCCTTTTATTTTCAGTATAAAATCAGAATAATATTAGTTCCTCCAGAAAATTTATAACATATCCTGTGAATAGTGCTGAAGAAGGAGAAGAAATATATTCTCTATGATCATTCAAAATCTAATTGTTGGAAGTTTGAATCAGTGAGTTCTAGTGAGTCTGGTAAATAAATGTTTTTAATCCTTTGGATGATAAGGCAACACATATCTATATTATGCCCCATACAATTTGTTGTAAAATATTAATAATCAATTAAATAATTCCAAAGGGTTTTCAGCCCTTCTTAATTATGATATACAATGATACTACAAATCCTCAATGTATATTTTCTTGGATAAGATTTATCTTAACTAAGTAGGTAGACTAAGCATGTAGGAAGAAGGAAACCTACAGATAATACCATAATTACTATGTGTATAATCAAATCTTAGAAGCTTATACTTAAAACAATTTCCACAAAAATACAACTCTTTTATAATACAAAAAAAGAGCTAGAATGGATATGGTTATTTTATATTTCTCATAAACTTCTTACACAATGATATAATTATATTTTAAGTTTAATTTTTAAAAAATGTGCATCACTGTGGAAAATTAAAGACAAATTCATTAGCATATTATGAAAATGCATGAAAATATGCTTATATGATTATGGTTGAATTAAATACAGTGGTGGTGTCCAGTTCCACTGACAACAAAGTGATTTCTAGAGATAAAAGATGTTTCAGTTATCTTGCTGCTTAAGGACACATCCCCAAATTTAGTGGTTTAAACATTAACCATTTAATCAGCTCACAACACGTTATATAAGTCCACTGCCTGATTCTTCAGTCTGGGAGAGATCAGATTATGGATGCTGGATTTACCCATATATTTTCTGTCAATTGGTGCGTCAGCTTGCATCCAGACAATCAAGGATATCGTCATTCACAAGTGTGGCTTTCACAGGCTATTGTGTATGGTGACGGAGACACCTGAGTTTTATTTCTCTTATCATTTAGCAAGTTAGCCTGAATTCCTTCAACTACTGATCACACGTTTACAAAAGCTGCACAAGAAACCATCCCCGATATACAAGCATACAAACACTTGTCAAGCCTTTGTGTCACATTTACTATAAAGTTGCATTACCAAAGAAAGTCGCATGACCATTCCAGTTTCAACAGATGGAACAATATGCCCCACCTTCATAGAAAAGAAGGAATTTGTGAGTATTTAGTAATAAATCATAATCTTCCTTTGGCTTTGGCTTCAATTTATTTATATTTCTCTCATATGGGAGAAAATACCCTGAATCTTATCCCAAGGATCCAAAATATCTCATGCAATTCTGCTGTGATCCAAAATTATGTCTAGAAGGCAGACACAGATACGCTTCTTTTGATCTAAAGAGACAAGTTACCTGTACCCTTCCCACACACACATCCAATGATGTGCTAGACATGTACATGAGACAAATGTAGAAACCCTCCAAGTGAGAGCAGGTAATAGTTTTGCCAGCTGTTTTACTACAAAATGGCAAGGGTCACAATTTTTCCATCTCGTCATAGTGATTTCCTCATTGATTTTTCCAGCCTCCATTAACAGAATATGCATCGTTTTTCCAGCTTCACTTAATAACTTCTTCACTTGTTTTTCCAGCCATCACTATCTCCCATTCCCAAAGTAAACACCACTCCTAAGTGTAATATATTTTTTCAATTATCTATTGCTGTATAAGTACCCCTCAAATTGTTTAAAACAGTAATCATGTACATGACTCCTAATTACGTGGGTTAGTTGGAAAGTCCTTCTTAACTGAGAAAGCCTAGTTGTTCTCTGCTGTCAATGAACAGCTGGATGATTCGTGACTAGCTCACATGACGGACAGTTGGCAGGTTCCTGGCAAACTGGAAGGGACTCGGTCATGTCTCTTGTTATACAGGAGGATAGTCTGGGCTTCTTTATGTGGTAGTTGAAAGGTCAGAACACTGTAAGATAGAGTAAACACCAATATTCAAGCACTTTCCAAGTCTCTGCTTTTATCATGTTTGCTAATGTCACTTTGGCCAAAGCAATTCACATAATCATTACTGATTTCAAAGTTGGAGAAGTAGACTCCACTTCTTGAAAAGAGTTAAAGAATTTGTTGTCATTTTTGCTATCATAGTGGGTTTAATAAATAAGGAAGGCTTTCTTCTGATTTATATTAAATATAATACTCTTATTTTTTCTGTGAGAACAAACAGCCATAAAGAAGGTAGGAAATGCACCATATAAAGTCTCCTTCACATATGTGCCACCTATTCAACTCTCTGGCCTTCCAATTCCTTGAACTTTTCATCAATAATAAAGTTTTCTTTGTTCATACCCTATACTCTAGTGTTCTCATGCTTAAGTTTTGATCATTGCCAATTACTGACCACCTCCAGAAATTTAGATTCATGCATTCTCTGCTATAAATTACAATTTCTATCTTTACAACTTATTTTCTTTAGTTCCCCCCATTTAAAAAAAAATTCATGTTATTTTTGCATATGAGTTCCGTTGTGGAACCAATGCAGCACAGACAGCTCGAAATATCAATGAAGTGTTTAAGAAGGATGTGGCTAATGAATATACAGTATGTGGATGGTTTGAGACGTTCCCTTCAGATGATTTTAATCTTGAAATTGACCCACGTGGGTGACCTGAGAGCAAGGTGGATAATGATAAGCTGAAAGCTGTAGTGAAAGTGAATCTATCTCAACCAAATTAGCAGCAAGGTTTGACATTACTATTCAAACAGTATTGGACAATATGAAACAAATTGGTCAGGTAAAGAAGCTGGATAGATGGGTTCCATATGAATTAAACGAGTGTCAGAAGATAAATTGTCTTGAAGCTTGCCTTTCTTTACTTTCATGACATAAAGGCGAACAATTTCTATACTGTATTGTTACGTGTGATGAAAAATGGATTCTTTTTGACAATCACAAGCATTTGGCAAAATGGTTGGATAAAGATGAAGTGCCAAAACGCAGTCTAAAACTGAATATTCATCAAAAAAAGCTCATGGTCTCTGTTTGGTGTTCCAGAGCTGGTATTATCCACGACAGTTTCATGAAACCTGGTCAATCCATTAGAGCGGATGTCTACTGTTACCAGTTGGATGAAATGATGAGGATCCTTGTGAATAAGCAGCTGAGATTGGTCACTAGAGACAGGCTAATCCTCTTGCAGGACAACTCTCGACCACATGTCACACAAACAATGCTGCTCAAACTACAGAATCTGAACTTGAAAACTTTCTGTCATCCACTGTATTCACCAGACCTTGCACCAACTGACTACCACTTCTTCCAAGCTTTGGACCACTTCTTGCAAGGAAAAATATTCAATTCTTTACAAGCCATGGAAAACGCCTTTCACAATTTCATTGCCACTTGCTCTCCAGCCTTCTTCGCTGCTGGCATAAAAAAGCTACTGTTAAGATGGCAAAACTCTGTTGGTAGTTTAGGCATATACTTTGATTAATTGTACTGCTTCTTGTTTGAGATATAATAAACTACACTTTTGATTCGAAATTGGACATTTCATATTTAATAAACTAATAGCTCTGCGCAGAGCTACTATGCCCTTTTTTTTTGCAAGAGCATCTAAGGAAACAGGGTCAATTCCCTTTTGATTAATAACAACAAATCCTTTATCTGAATCACCAAAGACTTTCTTTTTCAGTTCTATTATTTTTAACACGAATTTTTGACTTATCCATGGTTTCACAAAATTTGTTCTAGAAAAAATTTTGAAAGATAATCACAAGCCAAAATGTGCGTTTGAAAGGCTGAGGATGTACCTTCACAATAAAAATAAAACAAGACGTGTCAAAATGAAATGTCAGAAGCATCAACTGTCAAGCTTACTACTTAAGGAAATCAGACATTTCATACTTAATAACCTAATACTGGGAGAAATATGGACAGGCTGAATCTTGCTTGTGGTGGGGTGGCTCTAAATTCTTTTGATGACCTAAATCTTGATTGTTTGGGACATGCAAGACTTGTCTATGAGTATACACTGGGAGAAGAGAAGTTCACCTTTACTGGGAAATGTAACAATCCTCGCTCTGTCACATTATTGGTCAAGGGACCAAATAAACACAAACTCATTCAAATCAAAGATGCAATAAGATATGGCTTGAAGGCTGTCAAAAATGCTATTGATGATTCTGGTGCTTATACTGCACCAGGTGCTAGTACAGTAGAAGTGGCAATGGCAGAGCCCTGATTAAATATAAGTCCAGGATAAACGGCAGGGCCAACTTGGAGTCCAAGCGTTTGCTTATGTATTGCTCATTATTCCCAAGGTTCTTATTCAGAATGCTGGTTTTGACCTTCGGGAAACGTTAGGTGCAACCTTCGGGTGTGCACTTGAACACAGGTGAGCCAATGGTAGCAGCAGAAGCAGGCGTATGGGATAACTATTGTGTAAAGAAAAAGCTTCTTCACTCCTGCATTGTGATTGCCACCAACATTCTCTTGGTTGATGAGCTCATGTGAGCTGGACTGTCTTCTCTGAAAGGTTGAATTGAAGCATCCCTTGTATCTGAATATTGAAGACTCTACAAAGTGATCCTGAAGAAGATAGCTGTGGAATTTTTGTCCGAGCTTCAAGTCGTTTTCAAAGGAACTTTCTTTTCCCATATGAAAAAAAAAAGGCAAGAACACTGGCACCTATTCAAATTCTGAAGTTCTGAAATTATAATTACAGTTTCTTAAAAAATTACACTGAAATACACATACATAAATTCAGGTCCTTTTTACCCAGTGAAAAGGATGTTTTGCTTTAGCTGCAGTGACATAAAATTACATGTTAGATAAGCAAGTGTTATCTACCTTTTTATTAAATAGTCTTTGAAAAACAAACAAAAACAAAAACAAAAAGAATTCTCCCCATGAACCTTTGGAGTGAGCATGGCCCTGCTGTGACTTTGATTTTGGGCTTCTGGCCTCCAGAACTATGTTAGAATAAATTTGTTGTTTAAAAAAAACAAAAAAACAAAAAAAAATTTGATGTCATCTGGAATTCCAATCCATTAACTCTGTTACTTTTTCCACTGTTCATACTCCCCTCATTGACCAGCTTAGATCCCATGGTATGTTAATATAATTAGTACCTCTCAGATAACCTTAATTTTACTTCCATGCTTCACTTGAGCACATCTGAAACCTGGATAAATCCATTCTTGTATAACTTGGTAACTACATCAGTGTATTTAGCTAACATGCATACATGCATACATGCACATGCAATGGTATGGATAGGTATAACAATAAATGTTTGAACACAAACATCAGCTGTACCCTCAGGATTTCCCGGCAAACCTATTACATTTCCTAGCCAATTCATATGGCTACTCAGTGAGAAAACTTTTCACATCTCTTTATTTCCCCACTCACTTTAAGTTAACATTATTATTTTACTGAGAATATAGAAGCAGTTGGAAGTGAATTCCTGATCTTACTATTACCCAATGTGCCAATTTACTGAAATTATCTGTAGGCTAATCCATTGTTTCCCTTTCCTTATATCTAAAGTCATGTCCTCTGTTTGTACACTGAATACTATACTAACTTACCTAATCAATGTATTTCCCTTGGTAGTTATCTCTTTTCTCTCCTACCATCACATATTTAAATTATTTATTGGATCATATCTATCACTATTTAATTTGATGCATGCTAATCAAATTTAAAATAATGTGAATTCTGCATTTAGTAGTGGTCCCTGTGTATTATTACAGAAAAACTTTAAAGGTGTAAACTTTACATATACATATACACACTTTAAAGAAAAGCTTTAAAGTATGTATACATAAACACACACATACACAAATAAAGTCACAATTTATTGTATCTCATTCTATCAACCTCTGCAATTAAATATTCATCAAGATCAAACCACTGAAACCATTCTTGTCAATCTCGCCATTTTTAAATTCCTACAGTAAACTTGGTACCTTTCAATAATATCTGAAGAAGTTGTTAGGTGGCTCCCTCATTAAGTACTTTTTTCACTTGATTTCTGAGATATAAAAGTCTCCTGGCTTTTCACAGAATTTACTGGCAGTTCTCTCTCCTATTAGTCTCTTCAATCTCTAAATATTATAATTCTTCTTTTTCAATCAGTAAACATTAGGATCCTTCAAGAATCAGTCCTCAGAACTTCCTTTTCTTCTTACAACTTACTACCTTCTTACTGATCTCATATTTCTATGGCTTCAGGTAACATCTATTTACTGATTATGCCTGGAATTACACAGGCAATCTCCATTTCTCCCCAAGCTTTACTTTTGTATTCAACTTTCCACCCAAATTTGCACTTGAGTGACAATCAAATAAGCATCCTTCACATGTCCAAAACAAAAACTTCAATATCAACATTCCCACATGCTCGCCAGTCTTCTCCATACCAGTAAATGACTTCAAAAATCACCCAGTTAATCAAAGGGAAAAAAGTCCAAGAAACTTCAGAGTTACCTTGATGGTCTTACTTTCTCTCCATACCACACATTGACCTTACTTCCAAAATTCATTCCACATTAGGTGGATTTTTCACTAGCTGTATTACTACTATTACCATCTTCTTGTTGGGACTACCTATGCAGGCTTCTGTTCATCAACTTACTATTACCCTTTCTTCCCCACACAGCATCAGGAGTCATCTTTAACAAATGTAAATGAGATCATGCTATTTTTCTTCTGATATCACCCCAACAATAACTTCCCATCAAACGCAAATAAAATCCAAAGTCCAAGGTATCATATGAAGTCACCCATGTTTGCCTTTCTAAGCTCACTTCCTGCTACTTTCTGCTTGTTCAGCTTGTTCTAAGCACACTCACTCTATTGAACCCCTGTTTCATTAAGAACTAGCTGCATGCAAGGATACTGTGTCAGCCATTTGTTTCAGCTTCACTGTGGATCTCTCACTTTATGCCCTAGTGCTTCTTTTCCACCACCACCAGGATGCTTATGGGAGGATGCTCAGTCATTCAGTGTGTGTGTCCATATATACATGCTACAACCTGTAGCCAACGTGATGGATGTTAGTAATTAAATACTCCTGTCTTCTAGCCTTATTGGACAATTCTGAAGTATATTTTATACCACTCCTCAAAAGTTAATAACAGGTTTATGCCTCAGTTGCCTACTGTGATAGCAAACAAAATCATTCACCATTGGATTGGTTTTCCCTGCTTCCCTCTGTCACTATTGCACTTTTTCTGGCCTCTCACTCCTGCTCCAGAAGCATGAAAACCCTTTTATCAGGCCATTTTTTCAGAGCAACACAGACTAATACAATTAGTAATATCAGTGGCCCTTACTGCTTTGGTGAGTGATGTTATTCCAGAATCCCCCAATAGGCTTCCCATTGCCAGTGGTAAGCAGAGAGATCATAATTCTTGGCATGTAGTAGCATTATCATTGCTAAGGTTTTTATAGGGGGTGGATTGAAATTTGGTACAGACAGAACATGAAGCGTTTGTACACTAACAGCACATATTATCAATATGAGAGCAATAGTAAGATTAAGGGCTGTGCAATCAGTTTTCCTTAGTTAAACACTTTAGAAGCTGAGAAAAAAGAAAGCGGCAGACTTAAATTAGCCAGCTATCAACTGAAGGTATACTGTGAAGTCATCCTGTAAATTAGCCAGCTATCAACTGAAGGCATACTGTGAAGTCATCCTGTCAGAACAGAGAAGATATTGATGAAAATCAAGCTCAGGATTTAAAAATAAGGGTGCTAGAGATACAATGGACATTAAATGAACAACACCCATGGGTCTCCTATGCCAAAGAAGAACCCAGATTTGTGTAAAAGAAAGACCTAGAGACCTAGGATGTGTAATCATGTGAAAAAGCCTGAGGATATTGAATTTCAACAGTCATCTTCAATATCTTGTTTGGAAGAAACAGCTCCTTTCTTTACACTAAATTCTTTCCTCTTATAGAGTCCTCATAAAGGCCTCATCTGGTTCCATGCCCTGCAAGATGATGCTTGTATTATCTAATATCTGACCCAGTTTCCCCTTACAGTTTCTTAATCTCTAAGCTGGAACAATTGAAACAGAGCAAAGGGAAGATAATACAGTAGTTTCTTCAGGAGGAAAAAGACAAACACATTCAAATAAACTGAACAATATGACTACTAATTATCAAAAATATTAGGGAGCACATGTTGGAGTGTATCTGGGGGTGGGATTTGGACCAGGACTACAGAATATATGGCTTATTATTGACATGGGGGCACTCTATTGTGATTCAGTGTTTAATGTTCTGGCAGGGACATATGGAAACAATGCTTAGAAGTACTTTTTAAATTTTAAACTATGGTCTGGGGTGAAGGAAATAGAATATTCCAAACAAAGTCAGAAGATTCAGGTAGATAAGCAACAAAGAAGGAATCCAATATTTGATATTAGAAAATCTACCACTGACGTATAATATGTTCCATGGCAAATGTCAAAAGATATACTAGTCCCCTCTTATCTTGGGGAGATATATTCTAAGATTCCTAGTGGATGCCTGAAACCATGAATAGTACTGAACTGCACATATTATATACTATTTTTTTTTAGTCTGATAACCAAGATGGCTACTCAGTGACTAATGAGTGGGTAGTATCTACAGCGCGGATACTCTGGAAAAAGGGATGATTCACATCCCAGGTGGGATGAAGATTTCATCATGCTACACAGAACCTCACAAAATTTAAAACTTATGAATTGTTTATTTCTGGAGTTTCCATTAATATTTTCAGACTGGGGATGACTGTGGGTAACTGAAACTGTACAAAGTAAAACAATAGATAAAGGAGGACTACTGTGTTTCTTTCACTAATAATAAGAAATAAACTGCTAAAACACTGGCATCCCTGAGCAATGCAGGTGTGCCTCTTTCCCTAGGCCGGGGTTGACATTAGAAGCTGCTGCCATGGAACTGGGCTCCCTAGTACCACTGGGTTTGGATTCTGGAGTTGAAGAGGTCAGCAGGTCAACATTTATTATCAGGAATAATCTCAATGTAACTGTCATAAAGAACATCAATATTAAAGCATCAACCACGTGCCTTTACTCAAAAGGATCATGATATTACTAATGTTGAGACAGATAGGAAGCTAACTTGAGTGTTAATTGATTTCTATAACCAGAAAAAAATTGAGAACTGCTTAGCAAATGTCTAACTCAGCTGCCACAATAGAAATTGAAATCTATACTCAGTTTTCATATCAAAGCCAGACAATCCTACCACTAAAAAGAGACTTAGCCATATTCAGAAGATACTGAGATCACTACTACACAATGGTGGCAAGAAGGAGTACATCTGGATTCCAAACATCCCCTAGGGTGTTTGTGAGTGCTTCATGCCCAGTGATAACTAAACCTTTACAAGCATAATGAAACTAAAGATTCTTACACTTTGGTTAAGAGGATCAGAGTCACCCCCAATGAGCCAGAAATCTAGGCACCTAGAAGAGCTGAACAAAGATGAGAAAAAATGAGAAAAATCTAAGGAGGATAGATATTAAATAGGGCCTCTGAAACCACTTGCATCAGCTCATTCATTTAACTTTGTTCATTAAATATTTCCTAGAAAAGGAGGCAAGCCACAATCTTGAAGGCTCTAGAATATACAAGAATTCACACACAGGAGGACTGAAGCTGATCAGTGCAAAAGGATGAAGTGTACTGAACACATCTTACATCCTACCCCATCTTCCAGCTCACCTTTATTCTCTTGTCATGACTTCAACAAAAAGCTGTACCTACAGAAACAAAAAAATAATAATTCAGGACATGAAAGAAAAATTCACTTAAGTGATAGATAACATAAGAAAAGAGATAGCAGAACTTAAAGAAATGAAAGGGTTATTTAAGATATTTCAAAGTACATCAGAAAGATTTAACAACAGGATAGACCAAGCAGAAAAAAGAATTTCACAGCTTGAAGACAAGGATTTCAAAGTTACCCAGTCAGTAAAAAATGTAGGAAGAACAAAGAAGAATAAACAATCACTGTGAGAAATATGGGATTATGCAAAATGAACAAATTTAAGACTTATAGCTATCCCCAAGAGAGAAGAAGAAGAAGCAATAAGCATGAAAAACTTATTTGAGAAAATAATAGAGGAAAACTTTCCTGGTATCACTAAAGGTTTAGATATCCAGAAACAAGATAGTAATTTTGTCACCTGGAAGATTCATAGCAAATAGGATATCACCAAGTCATATAGTCATCAATCCAATCAAAGTCAAAATGAAGGAGAAAATCCTAGAAGCAGAAAGACAAAAGCAACAAGTTACTTACAAAGGAAAACCCATCAGATTAACAGCAGACCTCTCAGCAGAGACCTTTCAAGCCAGAAGGGAGTGGGGACCCATTTTTAGTCTTCTTAAAGAGGATTACTGCCAGCCAAGAATTTTGTATCCTGCAAAACTAAGTTTCATTAATGAAGAAGAAATAAACTCTTTCCCAGACAAGCAAACACTAAGGGAACATGTCACCACTAGACCTGCTCTGGAGGAAATGCTTAAAAGTGTCTATATATGGAAAAAAACAATCCATACCCACCACAATAAAAACACCCAAAAGTTGAAGCTTACAACTCTTATAAAACAGTAACACAAGGGAGAAAACAAAGCAACTAGGTATCTTTCAACATGATGAACAAAACATATCAAGACTAACATTGAATGTAGATGGTCTTAATGCTCCATTAAAAAGACATAGACTAGTTGAATGGATGAAAAAACACACACCAAGTATCCGCTGTCTCCAAGAAACCCATCTAACTCACAAGGACACTCATAGACTCAAGGTAAAGGGATGAAAAATCATTCCATGTGAATCAAAACTGAAAGCAAGCAGGAGTAGATATTCTCATATCAGACAAAATAGACTTTAAATCAACAATGGTTAAAAAAAAAGACAGAGACAGTCATTATATAATGATAAAGGAGAAATTCAGCAAGATATAACAATCCTAAATATATACGCACCTAGCACAGGAGCTGCCTGATTCAGAGATCAAATACTACTAAATCTAAGCAAAGAAGTAAAGAGCAACACCACAATTTCTAGAGACTTCAACCCTCCATTCACAGAACTGGACAGATCATCTAGGCAGAAGATCAAAAAAAAAAAAAAACACTGGACTTAAACAGGAATGTAGAGTAAATGGACCTAACAGACATCTACAGAACATTCTACCCCCAAACTGCATAATATTCTTTTCATCAGCACATGGGACATTTTCCAAGACAGATCATATGTTATACCAAATCTCAGCATGTTCAGAAAAATCAAAGTCAATCCATGTGTCTTCTCAGATCACAGTGGAATAAAACTAGAAATCAACTCCCAAAGGAACTCTCAAATCTACACAAAGTCATGGAAACTAAACAACCTGCTGCTGAAAGATCCTTGGGTCAATGATGAAATTAAGATGGAAATAAAAAGATTTTCAAACTGAATGACAATAGTGACATAAGCATCCAAAACCTATGGGATACCAAAAAAGCAGCATTAAGAGAGAAGTTCACAGCCTTAAATACTTACATCAAAAAGACAGAAAGATCACAAATTAAAACAAACTAATATCACTCCTCAAGGAACTAGAAAAAGAAGAACAAATCCAGCCAAATGCTTGCAGAAGAGAATAAATAACAAAGCTCAGGGAAGAGCTAAACAAAATGCAAACCAAAAAAAAAAAAAAAAAAAAACAAAAAGGATCAACAAAACAAGTTGGTTCTTTGAAAAGATGAACAAAATTGATAGACTACTAGCTGTATATTAACCAGAAATAGAAGACAAGGACCCATATTAGCTCAATCAGAAATGAAAAAGGAGATATTACAATTGATACCACAGAAATACAAAATAACATCCATGACTGCTATGAAAACCTTTACATGTACAAACTAGAAAATCTAGAGGAAATGGATAAATTTTGGAAACACACAACTTCCCAAGCATCAATCAAAAAGAAGTATAAATCTTGAACAGACCAATAACAAGTAACGAGATTGAAACAGTAATAAAAATCCTCCCAACCAAAAAAAGCCTGGGACCAGACAGATTCATAGCTAAATTTCCCCAGACCTACAAAGAATTGGCACCCATTCAACTGAAGCTGTTTCATAACATTGAGAGGGAGGGAATCTTCCCTAACTCATTCTATGAAGCCAGTATCACCCTTATAGCAAAGCCAGGAAAGGACACAACAAAGAAAAACTACAGACTAATATCCCTTATGAACATAGATGCAAAAATCCTCAACAAAATACTAGCAAACCAAATTCAACAGCACATCAGAAAGATAAATCACCGTGATCAAGTGGGTTTCATCCCAGGGATGCAAAGATGTTTCAATATACACAAATCAATAAATGTGATTCACCACATAAACAGAATTAAAAACAAAGACTATATGATCATCTCAATAGATGCAGAAAAAGCATGTGATAAAATCCAGCACGCTTTCATGATTTTTTTGAATATGACCTTGAAAACACAGGCAGCAAAAGCAAAAATAGATAAATGGGATTTCATCAAACTTAAAAGCTTCTGTATAGCAAAGGAGCAAATTAACAGAGTAAAAAGACAAACCACAGAGCAGTAGAAAGTATTTGCAAACCATACATTTGAGAAAGGTTAATATGCAAGGTATATAAAGAACTGAAAAAACTCAATAGCAAGAAAACAAATAACTCAGGTAAAAAATGGACAAGGGCCTGGAATAGATATTTCTAAAAAGAAGACATACAAATGGCCAACAGGTTTATGAAAAAATTATTACCATCACTTATCATTAGAGACATGCAAATCAAAACCACAATGAGATATCACTTCAAACTGTTAGAATAGCCATTGTGGAAGTGATGTGTATTGACAAGCATGTGGAAAAATTAGATCCCTCGTACACTGTTGGTGGAAATGTAAATGAGTACAGACATTGTGGAAAACAGTATGGAGGTTCCTCAAAAAACTAAAAATAGAATTACCATATGATCCAGAAATTCCACTTCTGGGTGTATATCCAAAGGAGTTGAAATTAGTATGTTGATGAGATATCTGCACTCCCATGTTTATTGCAGCATTATTCACAATAACCAAGATATGAAATCAACCTAAGTGCAAACCAATGGATGAATGGATAAAGAAGGTGTGGTGTATATACACGATGGGATACTATTCTGCCTTGAAAATAAGCAAATGCTGTCACTTGAGACAACAGGGAAGAATCTGGAAGGCATTATGCTAAATACAATTAGGCACATAAAGACAAATACTGCATGATCTCACTTATATGTGAGATGTAAAAAAATCAAAATTATACAAATAAAGAGTAAAATGGTTTTCACCAGAGGTTTAAGGTGGGGGTGGGCAGGAAAGGAGGAGATGTTGACCAAAAGATACAAAGTCTTAGTTAGACAGTAGGAATACATTTTTGAGGACTGGTTGCAAATCATGGTGACCATAGTTAGTAATAATGTATTATATATTTCAAAATTACTGAAAGAGTAGATTTTAAATGTTCTCACTACAAAATAATAAGTATGTGAGGTAATGGATAGGATGATTAGTTGATATGATCATTCCACAATGTATACATATATTAAAACATCCTATTTACCCCATAAATATATACAATTATTGTTTGTCACTTAAAACATTTTTAAAAAAGCTTTTAAGTAGCAAAGTTCCATTTACATTCAACAGTGCCAAAAAATTTAAGATTAGGATTGTAGCCTTCCAACATGATGGCAATATCATTAGTTAAGGAAGGAATCAAAGAAACAAAGATGAATTCAGACCTATGGCTAGGAAATAACAAAGTTATAGATACATGCAACTAACTAGAATAATTTTTCAGAAATGTACTATATTTTAACAGAGTTATGCTGCTAAAATTAGTTTAAAAGACAAGATTAATAAACCTTTTTTGGAAACTTAAAACATCCGGTGAATCCACAGACTTACATGATGATAAAAATAAGTTTTATTTTTCCAAAGACAATTACATTTCCAGAATTTTTTCTATCTTTTAAAATTCAAGAATCTATTGTGTTTCTATTAATTATACACAAAGTAGTTGTTTTATAATACATTATATGAATCTTATATATATATATATAAATTTTTTTTTTGCAGACACCAGTAGTTTATTGATTGTTTAGTCCAAACACATTCAAAATGAAAACTCAAAGAATACCTTCTACCTGAAGCAATTATACTAGATTCTATTAGCATATAATGGGTTTTCCAAAGGATTTCTACCTTGCATCTCAGAAGGAAAGAAGAAAGGTAGGGCTGAGAAGACTGTGGTTCAAAGTTATGGACATGATCCAAGTTCAGAAATTGGAACAAATTTATCAAGCTCTACAAGAATATTAAAGAAGTAATCAGTCATATTAGTCATGCTTCCATGAGAAATGATGCCTAAGGCAAGTAATTTCAGAACTTGAACTTTCCTTCCTTAAAGGGATGATATAGATAATTTTCTTTTTTTTCCTTTTTCAGAATATTATGGGGTACAACACTTTGGTTATATTATTGCCCACACACTGCTCATGTAAGAACTACACTCGTGGACATCCCCCAAACTGTGCTCCCTGCACCCATTCAGTGAGAGTTTTCCCATCCACTCCACCCCCCTCCCACCTACCCACCCCCTGATAAGTATTATTGCCATGTGTGACATAAGTATTGATCAGTCAGTACCAATTTGATTGTGAGTACCAGTGGTGCTTGTTTTTCCATTCTTGTGATACTTCCCTTTGAAGAATGGGCTCTAGCTCCATCCAGGATAATATCAGATGAGTTAATTCACCGTTGGTTTTTATTGCTCAGTAATACTCCATAGTGTACATATACCACATTTTATTAATCTAAACCAAATATTCCTTATTTTGGTTAGTTCTATGACATATTTTTAACTAATTAAGCTGCTTTCTTTCCTTATATTATTCTCTGATTTTAAAATATTCAATGCATTTAACTGAATGTTTTTTAGTTCTGAGTAGAATTTTAGCTTGGAACTTCCATAGGTTTCTGAAAATTTGTTTTCTTCTTTAACACAATGGTTACTTAAGCTTCTTTTATACTATTTCACACATATTAACCATGTTTTTTGTTGCTTCCAACTTTGTTAATTATTTTTCCCTTTCATAATATTGAAATTTGATAATTCAATTACTGTATGGTTTTATTTCCTTGATGTTTAAGATCATCAATAGCCTTTCATGTGACATTTTATTTTAGGGTTTGTTTTCTTCCTTTTTTTTTAATTTCAGAATATTACGGGAGTACAAACGTTTAGGTTACATACATTGCCTTTGTACCGCCTGAGTCAGAGCTACAAGCATGCCCCTCCCTCACACAGTATGCACCGCACCCACTAGGTGTGAGTATACCCATCCCCTACTCCCTGATTTTAGGTTTTTATTGACTAAATGAAAGAATGCATTTGTCTTTGTGGGAGATTTCTACTGATAGCACTTAAATCAATCTTATAGACAACATCATTCAGTTTATGTATATAATTATTGATTAAATTTAAATTATATGTCAAATACTTAATGTCAACGTGTCTGGCAATTCTTCCTTATTTATCTCACTGTTTGCTTATTTAGGGCTTTTTTTTTATCAAAGTGCTTATGACTATGTTCTGATGGCTATACACAGTCCACTTTTGAAATTTGGTTAAAATACTACTTTGGATGGTTTTAATATTGTTACCTCTATTTTCATTTGCAAATGTTTGCCAGGTATATATTTGTAAATATTTAGTTTTAAAGTTTATGTGTCTTTTTTATCCAGAGGCTGATATTTAAAAAATCATACACAGGCAGTCCTTACTTAGCATGCTAGCATGTGGTCATAGTTGGAGGATGCATTGCCAATATGCTTAAGTTCCAGTTAATATGATTCTGTGCAAAACAGGGACTGTCTGCAATTGAATTTTTCACTTTCCATCTCACATTGAACATATAATTATTTTAATAGGAGAGACAGTCAGATATATTTTATTTTTATATTTATGTATATGAATTAATTCCTTTTATCTGTATGTTCACTGGTTTATACTTTCATTTTCTTATTTTTTTCTTTTATCTTTTTTACATGCTTTGTGTCTTGTCATAGCAATAGGTTTTTTGTTGGCTTGAAAGATGTCTGTAATATTTCTAATTCTACTAAAGGTTATAGTTAAACTAATAGTTATTTCAGAGTTGTGCAAATCTATATGTAACCCATAATAATTTGAACTATTTTTCCTTTCTTCAAATTCCATGAAGGATTTATTCGTATTTTCACCTCATACTATTTCCCTTTCCTTTCAAAGGTTTAATGGTGGCTACTCTGATCTGGGATGATTAACTTAAATCAGCTTTTTCCAATATTTCTTGGATCAACAGTGATGCATTTATTCAGATGCTGAGCAATTATGTGCCTATTTAAAAATGGAAAAATGAGGATTATGTGTGACACATTGACCAAGAAACAAACAAACTGTAAACAAACACACACAAATGTTTTTAGCTACCAAATCATTCTGAAACAAAGATCTGAGGAAAATTGAAATTTGATAATTATGCATTGTATACATGTATCAAAATATCACATGTACCCCAAAATATGTACAACTAAGATACATCAATAAAACAATAAAAATAAAAAAATAAATATGATGACACTAATTATTTAAGAAACAGTGATGAAGTCAGCATTTACTCATTTGGAATGCAAACATCTGACCTATAAACTGAAAATTTATAAAATATGCTTTAAAGAATTACACAAACAATAATACATAATTATTGTCAGAAAGTATGTCATTTTATAAGTTTGTCCACTTTAATAAACATCTAATTTTCTAAAATTTCCCACCCCCTTTTAAAAGTATTTAGCCTAGAGTATTTCTCTATGTATAATTTATACATTTCCCCCAATTTTGTTATACATTTTAATCTCCATTACATCCCCCTGCTGATAGCAACGTGAAGGTGCAAAGTAAATCAGTTTTTTTCTGCAACCTGATATCTTGGTGTCTTGCCACATGTTTGTCAGCAAAGGGATTATGCATGAACTACTGATAGATTTTATCAGTACTAATACAAGAACGTTGTTTTCTGTAAGCATGATCTTTGCTACGGGACTTCTTGTGTCTGCCAGTATGATTTTGTTTTAAATTGACTTTTCCTACTAAAATGTAAAAGCTAGGGTGCAGTGTATAGGAAAAGTTAAAGGGGCCAAAACATCCATTATTATTATTTCCTTCGTATACATTGAGAATGATCAAGAAACAAAAGGGAAGAGGTTTTTCTCCTTTCAGATAGAGTCCTTGCATGAATTAAGGAGTAATAGTAATAATAATAAAAAACAGGCATGATTTGCTTGGGAATTCTTGAGAGTCAAGAATAATTCAGTTTTACTGTGTTGTGTGTGAGAGTTGTGTTATAATGCCTCCTGGGGGAATTGTAAAATTATTTGTGGACTGCAATAGAATTTCCTAAGTCTTCTAATAGGATCCCATGGGCCAAACTTGCCAGCTCTCCTCAAAAGAAATTCACTCCCTTGAGAATAAAATCTCAAACAGGTTTAATGTTCTGCAAGTTGATAGGATGTTACCAGGGCCTATTCTCTCGATATATTTTCCTTGTGGTGGATGCTCACTGTGTAAATTCCCAATCAGCCTGCCCAAGGTCATCATATTTTAGCCTCTGCCAGTTCAAACTTGTGTTGGACTTCACTGAAATTATCTTAATTCCTCTGTACTATCCAGATATTTTGAAATTATGAAAAATGTCTAAAGGGAGGAATTGCTGTGTGTGCTCATGTTAACACTGTGGGTATATCCCAGAAAATCACATGCTTTAAATTATCAGGTACAAAACAAGTTTTGTAAGGGAGGGAATGATGTGTAAACTGGTCCCTGTACCTGGGCTCATGCTAATCGCATTGCTGGAACTTAGTGTGGTACAAACCAGGAGGAAGCCCTGCTAACATATTCATGACACAACTTGACATGACTTTGGAACAGGGCAAATTGTTTATTTATGGTCAGGAGAAAACTTTAAGCATAAGTGGTAGCCATTAATAATGAAGAAACTGTATGCTCTCAGAAGAGAGCCATTTTGTAATCTCTTGTTTATATAAGAAACTGTAATAATTATTTATCAGACATCATTTATTTTACTATGGATTATATTCTTGCATGACATACACCCCTTGGTGAAACATTTTCTTAATTGAGGTATTTAGGGTAAACAGTCTGAGGATTTATCTCCTCCATATAAAAGAACACCTGCAAATATGGTATACTTCCATTATTCTCTCCAAAGATGCAAATTCTTGAGAGATTGCAAAAGACTTAAAACATGATGTGTATAAAGAGTTCTAACACTTCCCATCAGGGTAGCTTTTAATTTTGAAATTGATATGGATTTTATAAGTGAACTCAAGTAAAGAAGTAGTACATTATAGTACAATCAATGTGATATAAAATTGATTGGTTTGGGGTTGAGAAATAAAACATTCATGTAAATTGGAATGATAATACTAAAGAATCCCAGAAGACTAAAACACCAAGTCAAATTTCTGGGATTCTTTAGGGCTGTCATTCAAATTTATGTGCAGGTCTTATGTAACCACCTCCTGCACACTACTTAATGAGCATCTGGCCAGCCAAAATTTTCTTCCCCAAAACCCCTCATTCCCTGTTATCCCCAAGAGAACTAATATCAAGAATTTCATAAAGAAGTAGTATGTTTATGCTATGGTTTGCTATTTGACTTTTCCAAAACTCATGTTGATATTTAATCCCCAATATGGCAGTATTGAGAGGGCCAATGTAGGTTTTGTGGATAGATTAATCGATTCATGGATTAATGGGTAATCACGGAAGGGGAATTGGTGGCTTTATAAGAAAGGAAAGATAGAGCTCATCTCACAGGTTGGCAGACTTAGCCCCCTTATACAATACCCTGAGCAGCCTTGGGTCTCTTCAGATAGTCCCCACGAGAAAGAAGCCTCTTACCAGATGTAGCCCCATGCCTTTGGACTTCTCAGCCTTCATAACTGTAAGAAATAAATTTCCTTCCCTTTAT
Source organism: Daubentonia madagascariensis (assembly GCA_023783475.1). Taxonomy (NCBI): domain Eukaryota; kingdom Metazoa; phylum Chordata; class Mammalia; order Primates; family Daubentoniidae; genus Daubentonia; species Daubentonia madagascariensis. The sequence goes on along the minus strand of JAKFHU010001684.1, from coordinate 24,672,212 downwards.
AAATTATTCAATTTCTGGTACCCTGTTATAAGCAACAGAAAATGTACTAATATAGTACATGCATGTATAAATAAATATGTATATGTATGTGTATATAGGGGTGTGTGTGTGTGTGTATATGAGTATGCACATGAATATATGTGAATACATAAATATATACTCATATATTTAAAGATATATTGTGTTTATGTGTGTGTTCATTTGAATAGATCATTTCCACATTATAATAATTATGTGTTTGATAAGCTTCCACTGGCTTTATTGGGTCTAGTTTCATTTCCCAGCAACTCAAGCATTACAGCTCCGGAGTTATTTTCTCTTATGTTAGGTCAAAAGACTCTAGTCACTCTCCCATGTTAGTTTAGCTTTCTTCATTAGATAGTTTTGCTTTCAATACCATCAATAGGATCCCACCTGCATTGGCTCTGTTAAGAAAACTCTTTGGCCAGGGGGAATGTCATGCTTTTCTAATAATTTTCCATGAAACTCAAAACACCTCAAAGGCATAATTTTAAAAACCCCTAAAATTTGAGGGGAAACTTAAAATTGCTAGATTCAAAAGATATTCTGCAGACAGATTGCCCTTGACTTAAGAATGTAGATATACCCCAAAGCCAGGAAACTTAAGAATATGACTAAAATTGTAGTTACAATCCCAATAACAGCCCTACTCTTACCCTGCCTCTTAAAAGACATTCTATATGTTTTCTCTAAAAATGCTTGCAGGTCTAAGGTTAATAGATGTAAGTTTGAAGAAACCAAATAACCAAACAATCAAAACAACAACAAAAAAGAAAAAAAAAACAGCTGAGTTTTTGAAAATAAAGTAAGTATTCAAGCATTAACAATGCCACTGAGATTTCTCCTAAGCAATATTACCTGTATTTGGGTCTGATTTACTAAGATTCTAGAACAATTAACATCCATCTGTAGGAGTTAACAAATATCAAAGTTGTCTTGCCTTGTTAGTGTAATGTAATGGTTGCATTGATTGTTAAAATAATGAAGGGAAAATTTCTGAAATAGATTCTTGGATTTAGAATATGAAAGTTTTGAAATCTAGAAAGATAATGTAGAATCTACGGAGGTACAAGAAGCGGACAAGATCCCCACAAAAGTCTGAGGCTAAAGCCTTTTCTATCTCTGCGAAGGAAGGGTTTAAATTATCAACAGATGTGTAAAACCACCCTCAAACTTAGTGGCTTAAAATAACAACCATTTATTTACCCACAATTCTGTACTATGTGCTGAGTTCAGGTATGGAAATATTCTGTTGATGTTGCCTTCAATCACCATGTGGTTACTGGGACTGGAATTTCAAGTTAGCTTAGCATATTGGTACAGCTGCTGCCTCAGCTAGAAAACATGAAGAACTTCCAAGTCATTCATGTCATATTGATTCACATTTTTATATTCTCTCTCTCTCTCCCTCCCTCTCACCCCCCTCTTTGTGTGTGTGTGTGTGTGTGTGTGTGTGTGTGTGTGTGTGTATCTATATCTATTTATCTATTGTCTCTCCATATGGATAGCCAGCACTTCTCAGGCAAATCTCATCTTTAAAAAAATAAAAACAGCAGCTGACAGGACTCTTAAAGCCCAAGTTCAGAATGGGAACAGTGTTGTTTCTGCTCCACTCTGCTGGGCAAATTCATTACAAGGCCAGGCAAGATTCAAAGGGAAGAGAAAATTTTCTTTATGGTGGGGGTGATAAATATTTTATGGCTGTTATAAATCTCCAATAATTTACCTCTACAGTACAAAGTTGACGTGGAAACCCATACTCTCTTGACTCCAAAAGTTTCCCCTCAATGTAACATCCACTCTGGCTTCAAATCTAGGACCTAGTTACCTAAAATAGGTTCAGAGGAGGATGAGACTCTTGAAAGTGGCTTCTTAGGTAAGGAGGTTTTTCAGATACGAATAGCTACGAAATGAAAAGGTTATGTAACTGCAACACCGCGTCCTTTCCCTCAAGGGATCCAACACACAATTGTGAGCAAAGGACAGGATAGTCAGAGTCGGCACTGTCATTTGAAGAGATAAGGGGAGAAATGGGAGGAACATCACAGAAACTGGGCCATAGCAATTCTGAAATCTAAGCAGGTGTATGTCACCACCTCCCCCCGTACCAGGGACAAGGAATGTGTCCTTTTCTCTGATGGGCAGGCAGGGAGAAGAATTTGGCAAGAGGATCGATCAGGTTTGCAGCTGAGTTCTGCTTACACATTTGGATAGGAACTTGGAATTCAGACATCAGGAGTCTAAGGAGATATTTATTTACTTTTCAGCATCTGCTTCCTCAATAATATTTCTATATAAGAGATTACTTATTGAAAAATATCTTTTTTTTTTTGTTAATGTCACCTCCAAAATGAGCTTGGATGCTCTAAAGTTTTACTGGCTTCTCCTCAGCTGAACAAAGACCATCCTTCTCTGGTTGGCTTATTTCACTGCCTGACTTGCCTGTGATCTCAGCAACCAGCACCAGGTAGTAAAGTGTTCTCCATAACTTACTTACTTAGGAATTTCCGTAGCTTCCTTAAATTGCATCTCGGAGGCTAGTTTTATTGATCACTTTGTGTCCATAGTACTTTGAAAGATTTAAAGAATAAAGATATCTCTTTCATCTCGTGATTTTTTATTCGTTTTTTTAGGAAGAGTGGAGATTTTTACATTTTTCTCTATCATAACCATAAATGGAACTCAATTCCATAGTATGTGTGCATGTGTTTGTGTGGGTGTGTCTATCTCTCCATCTATTCAATTCTAGGAATTATTTTCATTTCTTTCAAATATTCTTGGTCTATTTTATTCACTACTTATTTCTCCCTCATTTTTAAATTCCTTATTTTTATTAAACAAACTTAAATTCTCTATCAAATTCTGTGTGATTTTGCATTTCACCAATATTGGCTAGCTTTTTCCATTTTTTTTTTTTTCAGTGATATGCAGGTGTGAGTTCAAATTTCTTAGAAGTTTACCTATGGCTTTTCTTTGAGAGGAATCTTTAAAATTAATTTATTCACTGAGAATTTGTACATGATTCTGCCAGGAGCCTGGTGGTATAACCAATGCCAGATCTTCATATATAAAATAATTAATTTTTTTGACACCACACAGGCCTGTGGATGCAGGCCTCTGAGTGTGACCCAAAATCAAGACTAGAAATTTAAAATAGAGTTTATAAGAGGAGCTTTTTTTTTATTTGTTTGCTTTTTTCCAGTCAAAGCAAACGAATCATTTTTTGTTGGTCATTTTTGTTTGCTTGTTTGTTTGCTTGTTCATTTTTGTTGTCTTTTATGCCTCTAGTCGCCCTTTGATTTTGTTTTCCTCCAGGGGTATTTTTTCCTTCTTGTAAAATTCTCTGATTCTGCCTTCTAACTTGCCCTGTATCAATGTGTCTTCCAAACCCCAGGAAGGTTTTTTTTTTTTTTTTTTTTGCTTTGCTTTTTACTTTTCTAGTATCTGATCAGTTATTTTATTCTACCATAAACCTTACCCATGCTTAAATATGTTCTCTTTTAACATTTAATCCTGTATTTTTATGTGTACTTTACTATAAAATGCTTCTCTGTAAATCTCACTTATTACCCAAAACAGATTAAGTTTCTCATAGTTGTGAAAACATACAAAAATACATTTAAAATGTCTCCTGCTAATGGAGTAACAAATGCCACCCTACATTTAAAAATAATAGATTCTCCATAACTGTAAAATAGTATTCCTTACTTCTTATTATTGCATTCAAGAAACTCATTTTGGTATCTCACTTGCATAAAATATTCCCATAACCTATATTTTAATCTTATTTTTAATATTTATTTTCTTTCTGCTTATGTTATAATCACAATAAACTATACTTACACATATATTTTAATGTATCTTAATTATGTTTTGTCACCCACATGTCCAATTATTAAATTCTCTTCTTTCTATGACTGTTGATGGCAAAATACATTTTCGATAGGCCCATGCTTCTAGAGAGTTCATTGCGTGTTACATATATATTTTACTATAATAAATATATCTTATACATATTTAAATGATTTGGCAATTTTACTGATCTTGGTGGGGTACAAACTGGAAAATGCTGTATGCTATTTTAATATTGCTCCCAAGCATGCTCTGTTCTTCCCATCTCCATGGTTAATGCTATCTCAAACAAAACCTCCAGTTATGCTCAGATATGAAAAAATCAAATCTGGTTCAGTTTAAATATTTCATCTCTCATCCAATTTAAACTTTATTTCTTTGCTCAAGCTTAGGTTGAGCTAAAAACTCAGCTCACAACCTGCAGTAGGAAAGGAAACCCTGAGTCTGTCTTCTAATCTTCTCCCACCTTGTAGTTCTATATTTCTTCTTCCCTGCCTGATTCTTCCATGGTCAGGATATAGGGAGAGAGGATGAGTACAAGATCCAAAATTTGGAGAGTACTTGGTGCTGTGAAATGGATGGCAAATGGATTTCTACAACGTAATAGATCCAAAGCTGAGCTTCTGATAGCCCCACTCCAAAATCACACACATACACTTGCATTTGATCAGCCCAAACACTTTTCCCTCTTAGTTGATGATAACTTCACCCTTCTAGTTGCTGAGGTTCAAATTCTAGAATTAGAAGTATCCTTGACTTTCTCTCTGCCTCTCTGTGTTTCGGTCTCTGTCGCTTTCTCACTGACAAACATACACAGGTGCTTACACGTGCACACACACACTAAATTTTCACATCTAATCTGTCAGAAAATCATGCCAAAACTATCTACAAAATATAACTGGAAACCTACTGCTTCTCACCACCTACCCTGGTCACTACTTTCTAGGATCATTTCAATAACATCCAACAGGTTTCTGTGCTTTTCCCTTGCCCTCTACAATCTATTATTGTAGTAACCAGAATTAGAAATCTTAAACAAGAAATATGACATGATACCACCCCACACTCACCAGCACCCAGCAGTGGCTTTTCAAAGTTATAGTCATGGGTCTAGGAGACTGTACATAAACTGGTTCCTGGTCATCTTTCTGATACTTTCTTCTACTTCTCTCCCTTTGCCTTTTCTCTTGTAGCCCCTTTGGTCTCCTTGCAGACCACCAGGAACTCTCGCTGTAGGACGTTTACTCTAGCTGGTCCCTCTGCCTGGGAAAGATCTTGCCGTGGATGTCAGTTCGGCCAATTGACTAACCTTCTTCATACCTTTGTTCAAATTTTATCTTCACAGTCAGGTCTTCCTTGTTTACCCTATTTAATATTCTCACCTACTCCTGCCCTCTTGGTACTTCAAATTCCCCTTTACCTTGCTCTCATTCTTTTATTGATTTGATGGTTAAGTAAGTCACATGTTTTGGGTCATGGATATATTTTAATATATTCTAAGACAACACCTGTCATTCAAATTAAGATTGGCTAGGAGTCTATTTTTCTCAGCCAATACATTCTAAGAGGAAGCCTTTAATTAATTAATAAATTATCCTCTTCAGAAAGGTACCTTTTTTTGGTGAACATCATATCAATTTCTGCTGTTAATATTATATAACCAAATAGTCAAAATGGAGAAGTGTATTAATTATAAATTATTATTAAATTAGTTTCATGTTTGAAAACTTGGAAAACAATCAACTTGAGCAATATAAAACCATTTTTTTCCTTTTATTCATCACTTATATTGAAGGCCTGAAAAATGTATAAGTCTCATTTGTCATTAGGAAATTAACTATAAAATGGTAAATTGACGTGGTTGTTTCTCTCACTGCCTTGTCACCTTCCGTGTGGTTGGGATTTTTGGATATTCTCTAAAACTTCTGTTGATATGCAAAACAAAAAGTAATAGTATTGCAGTCACTGTGGCTTTTTGTTTAGAGTTTACCTTTTCTCATCATCCATCAAAGACACAAGGAGACATGAAAGCAGAGATTACAAAAACCTGCTTCTTCCTAAGGCATTAGTTTTCCCAATCAGAGTTTGTTTTTCAGTTCAATGGAGTGTTTTACTTTTTAATGGTTCACTTCACTGTTGCTTCAAAGGACACAATATATCAAAGTAGAGAGAATGTTTCGTTATTTTTCCCAACAAAAATTGGCAGAAAGGAACAGAATTTTAGTTTCTATAACTTTTAATATAATGCATCTTGTATACTTTGTAGTTTAATAAACTACTTATTTTAGAGTCATTTTTTTCTGCCTATAATAATTACATTGTGTGCTACAAAATGAATAAGGCAGAAAAACATTCTACGTGATACTACAGTGGTAAATATAGTATTTCTATAATTGCTTATAGGCTTATCTTATATTTAAAACAGAGGGCAGTGATTGTATAAGTTGTGGAGAGAAATATTGCAGTATTGGTTGAGATTGGAATATGTTTCTTGAAATAAAATGTTGTAGGTTGAGTTGAGCCCCCCCAAAAATAGGTTTAAGTCCTAATTCCCGGCATCTGCAAATATGATCTTATTTGAAAATAGGGTCTGCAGCTGTGATCAAGGTAAGATGATGTCATTAGTGTGAGCCCTAATACAATGTGACTGGTGCCCTTACAAGAGAGGAAAAGGCCATGTGAAAACACAAATATGTATGCAGGCACAGAGGGAAAACCACCATGTGAAGATCCAGGCAGAGTTGGAATTCATGTAGCTGCAAGCCACAGAATGCCATGGACCTCCAGTGACATTAGAAGCTAAAAGACAGGCATTAAACAGATTCTCCCCTAGAAGCTCTGGAGGGTGCATGGCCCTGTCAATATCTCGATTTCAGACTTCTAGCCTCCAGAACGACAAGAGAATACATTCCTATTGTTTTATTTTACTCAGTTTGTGGTACTTTGTTATGTCAACCTATCAAACCAATATGGAAAAATAAATAAATTTTCACTTCTCTGTAAGTGGTAACAGGAAACACATGTCTATTCATATTTAGAAAACATGAAATAAAGTGATGTTTATTTAAAGCATTCTAAATACTAAAGCTTTTAATATACATTTAATTTAATTCTCATAATTTAGTGAGCAAAATAAAGCTGCATTTTACAATTGAGAAAATTCATACCTGTATCATAGGGCTAATGACAGAGATAAGATATAAACACATATTTGTCAGACTGAAAAGTCCGTATGCCTTACTATATCAAACTTATACTATAAGTTCTTACCTAACCAAACTGGCTTTCTATGATATCTATGGCATCATGGTAGAGATACATTATTTTCCTTACCTCAAAAAAAGCATTTCTTAACAATTAGTAAGTTTTACTTAAAAAACAGTCATTTGGCCCCATACTACAAGTTTAATTACCAACCAAGGATATTTAAAATTTGATAGCAAAACATTCTTCTTATTAAGATAAGTTATCTGAAATAAGAGCATAAGAGATTACTAGCAATGGAATTTTTAGCAACTGTATAAAGTGCAGGTACTTTCTTTTACTTCATTTATAAATGCATTTGAATGATTTATGAGAATAGCATTTAGCTAAGTCAGCAGAATAGTGAATTTTATTTGAATTCTAAAGATTGCTTAAAAGCTGAATCAATTTGGCAAGTGAAAATGCACTATGGTACTGTCTGAACATCATTAGTGATTAAAAGAACTTGAAATGGCTGGAAAAAGTCTTGGAAGAAAGGAAAGAAGGAAAACTACAGAAGGAAAATAAATTGATATTATGGCTCCTTTTCAATGTTGTAAAGGTTTTGTGGTATTTTTTGAATGGCCAGGAAATTACTAAACTTTTCCACAGAGATGCTAATAATACTTTCTCTTAAAAGAATATGACTACATTTTGGACCTTGTTTGTTTGCAGTCTTTTTTGATGAAACAGTCTGTGTGTATGTATGTGCCTATGTTTGTAGGAAATTATGTTTTGTTGATATACCTTTTTTTTTAATTTCAGGATATTACGGGGGTACAAATGTTTAGGTTACATATATTGCCTTTCCACCACCTGAGTCAGAGCTACAAGCGTGCCCCGCCTCCAGACGGTGTGCACCACACCCATTAGGTGTGAATATACTCATCCCCTCCTCCCTCTTCCCACCTGCCTGACAGCCAATGAATGTTATTTTCATATTTGATGGTGAGGACATGAGTTGCTTTTTTTTCCATTGTTGTAATACTTCACTTAGGAGGATGGGCTCCAGCTCCATCCAGGATAATACAAGAGGTGTTAGTTTGCCACTATTTTTTGTGGCTGAGTAGTACTCCATGGTATACATATACCACATTTTATTAATCCACTCATGTATTGACGGGCACTTGGGTTGTTTTCACATCTTTGAAATTGTGAATTTTGCTGCTATAAACATTTGAGTGCAGATGTCTTTATTATAGAATGTCTTTTTTTCCCCTTTGGTAGATGCCCAGTAGTGGGATTGCTGGATCAAATGGTAGTTCTACTTTTAGTTCTTTGAGGTATCTCCATATTACTTTCCATAGAGGTTGTACTAGTTTGCAGTCCCACCAGCAGTGTATGAGTGTTCCTATCTTTCCACATCCATGCCAACATTTGTTGTTTTGGGACTTTTTGATAAAAGCTGTTCTATCTAGAATTTTCTGGAGTTAAGTGATACCTCATGGTGGTTTTGATTTGCATGTCCTTGGTGATTAGAGATATACCTTTTCTGTTTGGCTTTTCAACCATCCAATAAGTGTATACTGAAAATTTAATATGGGGCCAAATTAGGGGAAATGATGGTAATAGAAATATGAGACCTGATTATTCTTCACAAAAACCTGGCCATCTAGCTAAGGGTTAAATTTAGCATGCCCAAAATCTTTTAAAGGTCCAGAAACTCTAAAGTTATGTCAAAAAATAAAAGCAGGCTAATGAGCCCAGAAGTTTAAAATAGGAATTACTGGATACATTTAAGTTATTTGATATGAGTTATAAATTGTAGTATAATTTTAGAAAATCAGAGACAAGAATGACCAGAAAATTTACTACATGTAACAAAAATAATATTTTGAAATTAATGGATTTGCAAAATAAAGATATCAGTGACTTCAACAAAATACATTAGTATAAGTAATTGTATTCTGTACCCACAAATTACATACTGCTATGAAACTTCTCAACTACGGATAATGCCATTTACTCAACAAAGGAAAAATATCTGAAATAGGAAGAGAATAAAATAAACATTATAAGTAAGAATTCAAGACATATTCTAGAAATAATTTAGTAAGAGATTACTTCACTATTTTAAGTGATGTTTCCAAATTAAAATTCATTTCACTTCCAGTATATCAAATAACTGACACACATGATTGCAGAATGCCTCTTTGCAATATATTTAGTAATTGAGAAGTATTGCATAGCTAGCCAAAAGGTAAAGAGGAAAATGTTCCACAGAGAGAACACAGCAAATTCTTTAAATTATAGCTAAATGTGATGGATGATTAACTATATATGATGACATATATCATTTAAATACTTAGAAAGAGGTGGTCACTAGGATCCAGCATAGACTCACTAAAATATACATGCAGTTTTACACAGACTGCTGCAAAATGGTTACATTTATGAAATATATACATATATAAGTGTATAAATAAATTTATATTTAATTATACAAGATACTTCAAAATGCTTAATGTTTTAATATGAATAAAACTGGGTTAAAGTTGCACTTGGTTTATTGTAATGTAGCTGATAACACTTAAATATATAGAAGAATGTAAACTTGAAGTATTTATCTTAGCAAAACTGTGAGATATAAATTCACAGAATTCTTATTCAAAAATTTTGAAAATAAATAGATCATAGGAAAATGATAAAAGGATAATATTGAAAATAAATGAAGATACAAAAAACCTCAGAAGATTTGAGTAATGGATTCAAACCATTAAAATAAATTGGCACAAAAATTTTTATTTGAGAAAAAGTATATCTCGTATTAATACTATGTAGACCTGGCTTGACAATATTTTATGTAATAAAAATAAAGATCATATTTTGATATATAAAGGAATGTGCTAATTTAATTCAACTTTAAGAATTAAAACTGATATGACTACAAAGGTAACTGAAAATTCAAGCTATAAAAACAAAAAATATTGTGTCAGTACAGAAGTAATACATTCATCCTTCCAATTCAATTTATGTTTGTTTTCCATAGCTAGAGGATTTTGTTCAATCCTTGGCATCAATTTTGATGGATACAATATCAAGCCAGAGTGCATTCAGGAGGAAAATAAGCAGGATGTTGAGGTGTAAATGCAAGGACAAAAAAATCATGGTGCATAATATGTAATACATTTTCAAATGCTTGGAGACATACTGCATGTAATGTATTGCCTGGCATAGCTCCAGAGCTCAGAGCTAAGACCAACAGGTAGTATTTTGGTTAAAATTAAGATGTACTTAATTCCTATAACATTTTAAACTTTTCAAAAATGAATGAGTTGGCCTTAAATTATTAGTGGACAGTAAGGGAAGACAGTCACGTTGTTCTTTGATCAGAGCCCTTTTCTTATGAGCAAAACCCTTCACTTTTCTCCAAATAGGTGGTGTAAAAGGGATCTACCATTTTCATAACCACGCAACGTTAGCTGCATGCAGTGTGACCCTGGAGTAGAGCATGAACCTAATATCTGCTAGAGTTTGCGTACAAAGTCAGCCACAATTCAATGGTCCTGGGTGAGTTTTAACTAAAAAGCCAACATTTTTTTTTCCAATGGAATATTTGTACTGAGAATAATATTATCACGAATCCTCTGTGACGGTAGGAATTGAATGGTTGAATTTGGCACCTTTTGGTGATCATATTCCCAGAGATATTTAGGACACAAATGTGCAGCAGGAAAGAATGGCGTAAGATCTACACAGCATAGCTGAGAGATGGAAATCAACACCCCTGAAGCTAATACTTCTTTGAAGTCTGGCTTTTTCCCCGATTATCTCATTCTTTGATTCCACTGGCTACACCTCTAATATTCCATGTCGCTAGACTGGATCGAATTGCATTTTTGTGTTTTTCTTCCAAAGGGTGTTATCTAAAATATTTGTTTATGAGGGAAGAGCTAGAGTAATATTTCTCAGCCACAATACTGCAAATGAAGGATACTATGGGAGAGAGAGTTGGACGTAATAACAGATGTAATAACATCTGGAGGATGTTATTACTTTGTAACAAAACTTTTATTCCTGTGAATTCCATCCATGATTGAATCCCACAAAATGGCTCTAAATATAAAATCACACAATTTTTAGTATGGCTACAATTCTTTGTACAATATTTTTTCTGTATACTATACATCATTTGATGTATATTGCATATGTTCTTAAAATTACTGTTTTCAAGTTATTTTGAGAATAGAGCAGTCACTACTTGCAATTATAAAATAAAATTGTTTCTTAGTTAATTTGTAGACACATTCAAATGCTACGTTTTTACATGTTGGTTTTTAGAAATGATATTCATCTTCCAATATTTAAATGTTTGAGCTCAATAAACATATACAAACATATGTACATACATGTAGTATTGAGAGAGATGTACAATCAAGAATATACCTGTACTTAATATAGGTGCATGATGATCAACACTGGGGCTGCAACTGATCTCAGCCTTCTTCAATGTTTCAAGGTATTTCCAACAGTTTCTAAACAGATGACCTGTAAGTGCAGATCCTTTAGCAACCAAATTCAAAATAGTTGACATCCAATGACAAGGTCGCCCATGCCTTTGCATTTTGAGAAAGTAGAGCTGCAGTGGGGAGGAGTCTACTGGAACGTAGACCCACAGGATGACCACCAGTGCATAAAGCCTAGCTCTCTCCTCTACAGGAGACAGAGGAAAAAGGGGCCCTTGTACCTGCTGACCTTTGAGTTCTAAAACTGAGTTTGAAATTTGAAAAGATTGAATGACTTCAAGGAAGAAGTTCTCTTAGAAATCTTCTAATCTAATCTCATCCCCAGTGCAGAAATTCTCCTTTCACTAAACTCTTTGTTCTTTTTTCATTTTTTTCCCCTTTCCTAAGTAAGTCTTCTCTCTGAAACACATTATGACAAGATTCATGTGAGATTAAAAAAAATAGTTAGGAAAGAAAATTGGTCCATAAAATTAAATAATGTTCTTCATCATCCAGTTAACTAATTTGCTTTATTTCACAAGTCCTCTCATCGCTTTAAGAGGAAGAAATTTAGCTACAACCGAAAATGAAAATGCAGCCTCTAGCCTCAAGGCATTTATCTTCTGTCCTGGGTGGACATCCAGCACCCTACAACACATGCTCTAGAGTTGTTGTTGTTGTTGTTTTTTTCAAGTCATATTGACAAAGTGGGTAGCAATTGATGAATCTGACAACTCTTGGCTTAATCTATGTCACAATCTGGAAAGTCATTCTAGGAAGGCTGAATGTCCTGATTGGTCATGTTATATTGAAACAAAGTCTGTGGCACGATTATTTCCACTAACAAATAGTACAATTCAAATAACGATACCATATAAAGGAAATTATCTTCCTGTTCAGACACCATCTCCTCTGATGAGTCTTTCATAAAGTAGCACCCCTAATGCTCCCTTATCCTGCTTTATTTTCCTTTATAGAATTTATGTAACTGCTGACATGTCATGTGATTGTCATTATCTGTCTCCCTACCAGATATAAACTCCACTGAAGCAGAGACTTGTTCAGTTTCAGTTTACCTCTATGTCTTTAGTGTGTAGAACAAAGCCTGCTACATAGAAGGCACTCAGTAAACATTGTTAGATGAAAGGATGCTGTTACATTTTTATTAAAAATCAAATCCTGGAAATATAGAACAGAACTGCAGTTTCAAATTATTTGTCTTAAAATAAAATTTAGAAAGGATAATTTTGAACAACTATAGAAAGTGTTCAGTATTATTGTCTTATGAAAATAAATAGGCACCTCAATATTTTATCTCATTTATTCACAGTTAGTGCTTAAACATTTTATATTTATATTTATTTATAATGTAAGAGTACTCTATTTCCATCTAAAAATGTCATGCCAATGGTAATTAAATATAAATGGCTGAACTTTAAACTTTTCAAAAAGCATGTGATTTGTGATGAATTCCATCATCAGTGTATTAGTTTGCAAGGGCTGCCATGACAAAATACCACAGACTGTGATTTAAACAACAGAAATTTATTTTTTCACAGCTACTGAGGCTAGGAGCTCAAAATCAAGGTTTCAGCCATTTGGTTTCTCCTGGGGTATCTCTCCGTGGCTTGTGGATTACCACCTTCTTGCTCTATATTCTCACGTAGCTTTTTCTCTGTGTGTGAACAACCCTAGACTCTCTCCCTCTTCCTGTAAGGACACCAGACATATTGGATTAGGGCCCTACTTTTATGACCTTGTTTAACCTTAATTGCCCCTTTTAAGGCTCTATAACCAAATGCAGTCACATCAGACATTAAGAATTCAACATATAAATTTTGGGGAGGGACACAATTCACTCCATAACAATCAGTTTTCTGAAAACATAGCATAATAAAACACATTTTAGCATGGAATAATAAAACTTTTAATTTTTTCACCACCTCCCTCCCTCAATAATAAAACTTTTTAAAATAAGAAATTGGAGTATGTAAATTGTATCAAAGATATTTTAAAAGTGAAATATAGACAAACTTTGATGCTTGGAAGAACATTTTTTGTGAATATACAATAACATTTTATAGTTTATTTGTCGGTTAACACTGTGACCCCTTACTTTAGCTAGACCATTCTATATTTGAATTCTTTCCCAAGATTTATATCTTATTTTCTATTTTTCTAGAATTTTATCCATCTTATGCTGATCCTTAAATTTATTGAATAGCATTGACCAAATGAATCTTCTGATTATTTAATTATTTGTATGTGTTGTGATTTTCTACTAACTCTCTCTTCTGTTTTGAGTGTTTGCATTTTCTATGTATTTGTTGGTTGTTAGCTAATATTTTACTTTTATTATCAGATCATTGTATTTTAATTTATATATTTTTCCATCATATTCTTGGTTTATAATTTGCTTTTTCTACCTTTAGCTTTGATTGCCTCCCTATGCTTTCTTACAGTTTTCTTTGTTGTTTTTCTTTGCTAAATATTTAAATCCATGAATGTTATTATTTTTAATTTTTAAAGTAATGAAAGTATTTAATACTGTTACTATTTTTCTGTGCTCAAATTTTAACAATATCCCACTAGGACTGATATGTAATATATAATTATTCATATGTGTGTGTATGTTCATTCTACATATTCTTAAACTTATTTGATTCATGAATGATTAATATACTATTCAATGTTATCATGTAATTGTTATTCTTTAGTTACATTTTTATATGTGGTTATGTTTTTGACATTTTGTTTTAATGTAATATAATGACATAGTCTTGTCTGCAGTATTTCTACATTTTTGCATTTTTTAAAAACTGTGCCTAATGAGACTACCTAAGATATGTATTTATTTCTTTTCCATGAACATTTGAAATAAATATTGATTTTATATTTTGGGAGGTATATTTTATTTAGTTCTTTCTTTTATTAGAGTTTTTTTCTCTGTGGAGATTAGAGAAAATAATCTGCTCCACTCACTTCTGTGAATGGAGGACAGTTCAGTTCTTAAACTGTAGAACTGACTGCATTTACTCTCTTCTCCCGCTGTCTTCCTTAGCTTACCCTCTGGACACCTTTTTCTCTCCATGAAACACCTATAAATGTGTGTTTGTAAATTAATGATTAAATATACTCTTCCAATTTGTATCTATACCTTAAAAAAAAGAAAGAAAAAGAAAAGACATTGCAAAGGAATTCAACTCTTAACTCAAAATAACAAATTAAACCTAACATAATTTTAGGTACCAATGTCTTTAACTAGGATTGTTCCTCCTGATGCTAATTAAGTTTTTTGCTGTAGAATATTCTTCTAAATTTGCGAGAAAATTTGTCGTTCTTTGTTGTGTAAACAAGAAACTAAGACATTACCATTTTCCAGGAAGGAGAAAATGTAAAGGGGGGAAACCTGTTTTACTGATATTTATTTCCAGATCTACATATAATTTAATGATTATGAATCCATTATTTGTTGGACATATCTAAGTTATTGTGCTGACAAACTCAAAACTAATGAACCTTATTTAATTAAAAACAATGTTCAAGTTTTAGTTTCCATCTAACATTTTCCATATACATTGAACTCTGTTGCAGTTCATATCCTTTGTAAAACCAATTTCATACAAGCTGATTTTTCTTTTATGATTGGTATAAATATTCTAGACTGAAGAAACAGCATTTTTTTCTTTTTGTTGATTTAAAGGAAACTTCTCACAGAACCCATTAACTGAAATGGACAGTGCCATCTTTGCAAGCTTTGTGATAAGCATGAAAGTATTCACAGGAAACTAATTTAATGTAGTAAATAATGATTTGCAAAACATGTTGTTTTCAGATAAGCAACGCTAGTTAAGAAAAAAATAGAAAATGATCACTAAAATTAATATTTTTACTTTATCAGTGACATACTCATGATGTTGTTGATATATTTTTATAAAATATGAATACATAACTAGAAAATTTACAAAGACAAATACAAAATTCAGCAATTGATTAAATAGTATGACTTCTTTTAAATTTAGGGAAATATAGTTATAATTCTTAAAACACTACTAAATAAAGGGAAAGTATAGAAAACATAAAACATTTTTTATTCATAATTCTACTTTGGCTGACTTTAAAATAAATCAATAAAAATACAAAAGTGAAAATAAACTTCTTATTTAGGAAATAGAAAAAAAATTTGCATAAAATCTGGTTTCAGAAGGTGAGGTTTTAATCATTATGCCCTTCCAGATAACAATGGCAAATTTTTCTTGCCACAATGTTTGCTCTTCCATCATAAATCTATGCTCAGATATTTTTAGTTGTGGTTATTATTGCTTCTATTTTATATCATGTTTATTTTTCTCTTCTTAAGATGGTTTTAGCTGTCTTCACTTTCTAGAACTGATGCTTTCTGAAATCAGTAACAAAAGACAAGTTTCCATTAGAAACTAGGGCTGTGTTAACACTAAGTATGACATCTATAAGCAACCAACATGTAATAATTACCCATCAAAGAAAACAATGTGATTTTTTTTCTTTTATTTCAGAATATTATGGGGGTGCAACACTTTGGTTATATATATTGTCTATGCACTGCCCAAGTCAGAGCAAATGTGATTTATTAATGCTAACTGACTATATATGGGTGTCAAGGTTATAATCAGAAAGAATGATGCTGTTGCATTTTGATAATTTCCTCTACGGCCCCAATCCCCCAAAACTCTCCCCTTCCTTAAGGTTATCCAACTATTCTAAGTTTGCTAAACACATCAAGTGATCCCTGGGCTCCATTCCCATGCCTGCAACATTCCACTTCTCTGTCTTCACCTGGATAACTCTGTCTCATCCTCCAGGTTGTAGTTTCAACATCATTTTTTTCAGAAGCTTTCCTTACCTGAGAAAGCTTTGTCAGGTGCCATTCTTTAAAAATTCTAAGTTAGATAGCAGTTAGCATCCTTAACCCAGAAAACATGTGATTAGTCAAAGTTAAGATCATATAGAATATTTCATGGCAAATAGCTGCTAGGAATGGGGGAACCCATCATAATATTTTCTCATTCCAAAAACCAAATAGGAACTAATGCTGAAATCACTAAGTTCGCTTGGCCTCCCCAGTAACCATTTCTTTTCTACTGGGCTCCAATTTTAAATTGTTTGGCCCTACCCATAAAATCAAATGATGGATTAAAATAAAGTTCAAAAGAGAAAAAAGAAAGTCATAACTGTTTTATAATTATGGACTATTTATTCTAGACTTCCTTATTTCAACATATGGTCTGTGCTAATTAGCCATTCTTGACACCTGGTCCTTTAAAATAAAAGTGTATTTATTCAGGAAGAGGTAGAGATAAAAGATAACATAATTTAGCTCCCTCATACCTTCTTTCCCCCCTCATCACTCCACAGTTCAAAAGTATGTTCAAGGCTTATTGCTGCAGTTGCAAAGGCTTGTGGATCCTCTGATGAAATATCACATACCCATCTAAGTATTAATAGCATATGCTTCACTTTTACCAGGTCCCTCACACAGCTCTTGGGAAGTATGTCTCTTAAAAAGGTAGATGTTATCCTTTGCAATGCTCTTTGCCTGCAACCTTGGCAAAAGAAATACATGTGTTCTTATATATTTCTTTAGTGTTGGAGATGGGAATAATTCTGTATTTAACCAGCAAAGTCTTCAAGGTATTTCAAGGAAATGAATGGTGATTAGCCATTTCAAAGAGTAATCCCTTGCTAAAGGGTATGATGAAGAATCAGCTATTACTGGTTCATATTTTTCCAGGACCACAGAAATAATATAGGTGTCCATTAATCACATCTCTTTCCTTTGGGGCTCCCCCTAAAAGAGTAAATGGGTAAATCCTAACACCTACTGAACTCATGCTAAAATTCCCAAAGCAATGCTTGCGTGGAAACTACGCCTGGACACCAGCTGACGCGAGAAATCAGCAAAACTTCTTTCTTCACCCTCAGTCACAATCTTAGAATAAGCCAGTAAATGGAGGGAATTCGGAAAAGTTACAGTGGGTCAACTTTTGAAGATCTGTCATTAACTACATATCAGAAATACACTATATTTGAGAAATGAACTGTTATAGGTTGAATTGTGTCCCCCAAAAGATGTTGAAGTTCTAACACCTAGGGACCCTATTAGGGCCTTTGCATCTTAACTTGTAAAGATGACATCATCCAATATAAGTGTTGTTCTTATAAAAAGGAAATTGGACACTGACAGACACACAGAGAGTATGCCTTGTAAAGATAGAAGTTAATTCTTCCACATGCCAAAGAATGCCAGAAACTGCTGGTAAACCACAAGAAGCCAGAAGAGAGGCATGGAACAGTCTCTCTCACGGACTATAGAAGAAACCAACCTTACTGACACCTTAATCTCAACCTTCTAGCCATCATACCTGTGAGATAATAGATTCTGTTGTTTAAGCCAACCTGTTTATAATGCTTTTTTATGGCAGCCCTACCAAACTAATACAGGAAATACCCCTAGTTTTAGTTAATAAATTGACCTACTCAAGGGTATTACTTTATCCAAATATGGATAATTGACTCTTCTAGGTTAAATAATATGTTCAAATTTCAAAAGTATAGAAAGATTCTATGACATACATGTGCTGCTCCTATTATTGAATTTATACAACAAATCAGCATAAAATCAATCTGCCTTGATGATTTGAACATGTATTATATAGAATTATTTTTTCTTCACAGCATTCTAATATTTGGCTGCATTTTAGTACATGATAGTGCAATACATTAACCTTTGAATCATTTCAAAATAGGCACAATAAAAGTGAAAACAAATACAAGTAGCAAATGATATTGTTTGCTATTGGCATAGCAGAAGAAAAATAGAGTGAAGCATAGAAAAAGTAATATGCAAACTTGTTACCCTGAGGTTAAAAAGCATTTGTGTAACGTGTCATGTGGAATCATTCAAAAATACGTTTGTATCTTTGATAAAGTGATTCTACCAATCTGCCATAATGTCATGAACCATTTGCATTCAACATTGAAATGGAAAATGATAACAATGTTTTAGGTAATTATACAAAAACAAGATATTATTCCTTCATAGAGGACATTGAAAATCCTTTTAATATATTAGTGTTCTCCCATTCATACTGACATGAATAATCATTTACTTTTAAAGCATAGTTTTTTGTGGACAAAAAAGACAGATGCCATTGTAGTGGGTATACTTTTTAAAAATAAAACTTCAAATGTGCATAGAAAAAAGTCATTTTTCTATACCTCAAACTAATGAACATATTTACCTTTATTACACCAGGAAGAATAAAATATAACTATAAAATCTCCAAGAGACCTGGCCATTTTAAGGATTTTTCCTACCTTCCCCCTAGGGCAATTCTAAACACTGAAGGCTTACCAAGCTCTGCATCATCATGGAGGCACCTACTTTTGCTCATTGAAGCCACATCTTAATGTGTCCTAAAATGGATACTAGTGAAATAACAATGTATCCCTCTCTTTCTTAGGTACCATCTATGTTGGCAAATATTCAAGGACCTACTGCAACTGAGGCTTCCCATCTACTAAAAGTGAAAGACCTCTCAGGTAGACACTCACTCAGCTAGATCTCACACCACTTTATGGGCATGTAAAGCTTAACTTGCCCTACGTTTTTCCTTGGTTATATGGGAGAGTTTGAGGATCACTCCACTTTTATTATCACACAAGACCAACTCTACTTTATCACTTTGTCACTTTTATGGCTTAGCAACCATGTGTTTAAATGTGGCCGCTTAGAGGGAAACCATGACTTTGGTCTCTTCAACACTCATTTCTTCAAATTTATCTGCTGCCCCTATGTCATTCTCCCCAAAACTAAATTTGATTGTGTTCAGGGGGGCGAAGTCTCTTGCATAGAGTTTCTCACCAGTACCAGTCTTCTTGCTTTCTTTCCACTCCAAATCTTTCTCACCCTTTCTACAATGAGGGATCTTTATCTGATCGTAATAACTGGAGGAAGTGATAGCTAGAGTCATAGCAGGTGTTTGTTTAGCAGTAAAATTTTCAAATTTTCCCCTGTACTTCTCAGTTTCTACCATTCTGCTCTAGTAACTTTCTTTCTAAACAAAATAGAAAATTGTTACTTGTGTGGGCTACAGACAGAGCCCTTGTATCCAAAAAAGAAACTCACTGAAGCATCAAGATAACAAATTTATTGGAGGCTACTTTATTTTATTTTTTCAGAATATTATAGGGGTACAAAGACTTTGGTTATAAATATTGTCTGTGCACTCCTCAAGTCAGAGCTACAATCATGGACATCCCCCAGACAGTGTGTCCCACACCCATTAGGTGTGAGTTTACCCATCTCCTCCACCTCGCTCCCACCTGCCCAACCCCTGATGAATATTATTTCCATGTATGCTTATAAGTATTGATCAGTTAATACCAATTTGATAGTGAGTACCAGTGGTGCTTGCTTTTCCATTCTTGTGATACTTCGCTTCGAAGAATGGGCACCAGCTCACTCAGGATAATACCAGAGGTATTAATTCGCTGTTGTTTTTTTATGGCTGAGTAGTACTCCACGGTATATATGTACCACATTTTATTAATCCACTCATGTATTGATGGGCACTTGGGTTGTTTCCATATCTTTGCATTTGTGAATTGTGCTGCTATAAACATTTCAGTACAGATGTCGTTATTATAGAATGTCTTTTTTTCCTTTGGGTAAATACCTAGTAGTGGGATTGCTGGATCAAATGGTAGTTCTACTTTTAGTACTTTGAGGTAACTCCATATTCCTTTCCATAGAGGTTACACTAATTTGCAGTCCCACCAGCAGCATATGAGTGTCCCTATCTCTCTGCAGCCACGCCAACATTAGTTGTTTTGGGACTTTTGGATATAAGCCAATCTCACTGGAGTTAAGTGATATCTCATTGTGGTTTTGATTTGCATTTCCATGATAATTAGAGAAGTTAAGCAATTTTTTACATGATTTTTGGCCATTGTGCTGTCTTCTTTTGAAAAGCTTCTGTTCATATCCTTTGCCCACTTATTAATGGGGTTGTTTGATTTTTTTCTTGTTGATTTTCCTAAGTTCTGTATAGATACTGGTTATCAGCCCTTTATCAGATGTGTAGCATGCAAATATTTTGTCCCATTCTGTAGGTTGTCTGTTCACTCTAGTGATAGTTTCCATGGCTGTGCAGAAGATTTTTAATATGATCAGGTCCCATTTGTTTATTTTTGTTGCTGCTGTTATTGCTTTGGGGGTTTTCTTCATAAATTCTTTGACTAGGCCAATGTCTATAAGAGTTTTTCCAACATTTTCTTCTGGAATTCATATAGTTTAATGTCTTAGGTTTAAGTCTGTTATCCATTGTGAGTTGATTTTTCTGAGAGGTGAGAGGTGTGGATATAGTTTCTGTCTTCTACGTGTGGCTATCCAATTTCCCAGCACCATTTATTGAATATGGATTCTTTTCCCCAGTGTATGTTTTTGTCTCCTTTTTCAAAGATCAGATGCCTATATGAGGGTGGTTTTATATCTGCATTTTCTGTCCTGTTCCATTGGTCTATGTCTCTGTTCCTATGCCAGTACCATGCTGTTTTGGTTACTATAGCCTTGTAGTATAGTTTGAAGTCTGATAGATTGATGCCTCCCAATTTGTTCTTTTTGCTAAAGATTGCTTTGGCTAGACGGGGTCTTCTCTGGTTCCACACAAAGCATAGAATATTTTTTCTAGATCCATAAAAAATGATGTTGATATTTTGATAGGGACTGCATTGATTCTGTAAATCACTTTAGGTGGTATAGACATTTTAATAATGTTTATTCTAACGATCCAAGAGCATGGAAGGGTTTTCCATCTTTTTACATCCTCTGCAATTTCTTTTCTCAGTGTTTCATAGTTCTCCTTATATAGGTTTCTCACCTCCTTAATTAAATATGTTCCTAAATATTTAATTTTCTTTGGTGCTATTGTGAAAGATATTGCATCTTTGATTTGTTTCTAGGCCCAACTATTATTGGCATATATGAAGGTACTGATTTATGTGCATTGATTTCATATCCTGAGACTTTGCTGAATTCATTTGTCAATTCCAGTAGTCTCTTGGTTGAATCTTTGGGGTTTTCTAGATATAATAACATATCATCAACAAAGAGTGAAAATTTGATCTCTTCTGCCCACATTTGGACAACCTGTATATTTCTCTCTCTTGTCTGATTGCTCTGGCCAGGACCAGCAGTATGTTGAATAGAAGTGGAGATAGTGGGCAACCTTATCTGGTTCCAGTTTTAACTGGGAATGCTTTCAATTTTTCTCAAGGCTGGCTTTATGGGTATTCCATTTGTGTAGCTTCACAGGACTCATAGTCAGAAAACATCCTCACTTGGTTTAATGCTCTACACTCACTGCCTTGACATTCTTAATAATATTTGAATAAAGGGCCCCACATTTTCACTTAGACTGGGCCCGACAAATTATGTAGGTGCTCCTGTTTGGCATATTAGGGATTACAAAGTATTGGAAAAATGATAAATCAATCTTCAGGCCAAATGAGTATAAACTATCAGAAATTAATAGTATAAGTAAAATAACTTTTCCATTAAATGTGCAGTTATCATCAGGAGCTATAAATGAGCCCAATTAATTCATTAGAAGTGAAAGAGAGAGTTGAAGATTTTTTTAATGATACAAATCAAATTATGTTCAAAACCATAATGACTCCTTTAGGTTTAATTTGTCACATTTATTGCATTCAGCTGCTCAAGATCCCTCACCTGTATTCTTCTTCTTTTTTAGTGGAATTTATCTCAGAGTTTTTGTTTCTATGTTCACTGTTTCAAATCCATGGGAGATTTAATGTTCATATAGATATATAAACTATCACCTTGAATCCTCAGTTTCTTGAGCTCTGTGCATATGGTAATATTTTTCTCCATGTTATTCTAGTCATGCACTTAAAACTACACCCTAGACCTTTTCATTCTCTGACACTTGTATTGTTCTTGATAAAATAATTCAGAAACTCAATTTGATATCTGAAGTAATTTTTGTTCCATTTTGCTTGCTCAGTTACCATGTAAACATATTTAAATAATTGATGGAGGAATCAAAACATATTTATTACTACACTAAGTGCCCTCTAATTAAAACCTAATGCATCTCACCCTAGTTAAAATGGCTTTGATCAAAAAGATAGGCAAAACAAACACTGTTGAGGATGTGGAGAAAGGGGAACCCTCCTTTACTCATGGTGGGAATGTAAATTAGTGCAACCACTATGGAGAACAGTATGGAGGTTCCTAATAAAACTAAAAATACAACTACCAGATGACACACCAATCCCACTGCTGGGTATATATCCAAAAGAAGAGAATTCAGCATATTGAAAAAATATCTGCACTCCCATGTTTATTGCAGCACTATTAACAATAGCCAAGATTTGGAATCAACTTAAGTGTCCATCAACAAATGAATGGATAAAGAAATTGTAGTACATATACACAATGAAATATTATACAGCAACAAAAAAGAATGAAATCCTGCCATTTGCAACAACATGGATGGAACTGGAGGACATCACGTTAAGTGAAATAAGTGAAGTGTAGAAAAACAAATCTCTCATGTTCTCACTTACATGTGGGAACTACTGATCTCATGGCAACAGAGTAGAGTGATGGTTACCAGATGATGGGAAGGGTAGTGGGGGGGGGGAGTGCAGATAAAGTGGGGATGGTTAATGGGTGCAAAAATATAGTTAGATAGAATTAACAATATTTGATAGCACAACAAAGTGACTATAATGAAATAAATTAAGGTATACTTTAAAATAACTAACAAAGTGGGATTGGAATGTTCCTAACCCAAAGAAATGATACATACCTGAGGTAACTAATATACCAATTACCCTGACTTGATTAATTCACGTTGTATGCCTATAAACATATAGAACTATTATGTACTCATAATAATTAAAAATAAAAAAATTAAATGTTTCAATATGTTGTTTGTTTGAATTATATGGAAACACAAAACACAAAAACCCTGACTTCACATGGGTATGATGTTCATTGATAAGGAAGGAGTATTTAAATAGCTTTTAAAGATACTTGTGAATATTTCACTTTAATACTATGCCAAAACTTTAATAGTTGCAGTTTCTTAAGGGTTTGTTACAGTGTGGAATCCAAAACCATATCAGAGAACATTTTCTATTTTGTTTCCTTAATATTCATTAATCTGTCTTCTTCTTTTATCTTATCTATGCATGATTTTGTAATATTTTGTATTGTCATTTGAATAGTCTTGGTTAAATGATTCTGCAGATCTTCCAAATGTTGAAATATTGCATTAAACAACATCAAGATCATATTCATTATTAATATCGTGACCAATGTCATCAGAAAATTATTTGTGTTGGGAACACGTCAAATATAAGATGAACCTGGCTACAAGTTTTCCACAATACTAATTTGTACTTGAAACCTCAAATTTTATCACTGGCAACAAATGTGTTGTTTTTCTTGAAGTGAAAAGCTCAAGATTTTCAAGAAAATGTCTGCCAAATACTCAAGTCTGAATAATCACTGTCTGTTAGTAATTCTTTCCAAATTGCTTTTGGATACAACTGTCATACATTGGTGTGAAAAAGTTCTTCATATATACTTCTCATTTCATCACATAGATAATTAAGCACTGAAATTTAAGAAAATTTATATTCCCTATTTCATTAAGGTCATTGAAGTTATTGAAACTGGCTTTTTAATTTTCCTTTTTCTCTGTGAGTATGTAGTATTACAGAACATGGCTACTAGGTCAACTATTGTCATTGACTTCATTTGGGTTAAGGCACCAGCAGTTTTGTCTCATTTTGCTTTTGCAACATCAAGCCAAGTGTCAACATAGAGATAAGGGCAAATTATGTATATATAGTTTTATATATATAGTTTTTATATATATATAATTATATATATCTTAGTTTTATTACAAAATAGTTTTGTTTTCGCAGACCCTTGCTGATCTGGATATCTAAAGATAATAATAAATTCTTTTTTTTTTCTTCTCCCAGCTCCATTATATGCCTGACTCTAGTCTCACAACTTGTATTTTATCAAACCTTGATGTTTATTCCAAAGGCCTGCCTTTATCAACAATATTCCAAAGCATTTGTAAAATCCACAATGTGTTTTTCAAATATAGGTGGGACAAAGGTGGCACCTGCCAAGCTGAGCTGCAATTCCTCAGGTAATGTACAGCAGTAGAGCTCTAACTATAGAGCAGACAGAAAAATTTGTCCCTTCATTCTCAGGAGGTTGTGTTCAAAAAGAGCATCTTGAACACAATGAAATGTAAAGCTGAGTAAGCAGCTGTAGTAACAGGTAACACAAGGTATCCTACGGTAGACCTGCTGTGACATAGTACAGAGTGCTTAAATGGATGTTAATCAAGAATGATGTTTTTTCATTTCTGGCTGACAATGAACATTAAAAAATACATTCTACATTATTCCTAAAGAAATTTGTCTTTATATCATTATATTTGACCTCTGATGTAGTCTTTTATCTGTTCTTTAGACTTTCTCAAGGATAATGTCCAACTTGTTTAATCATTTTAATCTTCAATCTACTACCTAAAAATTAGGAAAATAACATTGTGAAACTATTACTGTAGAATAGTGTTAATAATAAGGACTATTAATTTACATGATCAATATTATTTTATATCAGGGAGCATCAATTTTGGAATGGTTTTATAATAGAGCTTTATTATCAAATTTTAATGTATCTCAGAGAAGTAATTCTCATCTTAACACATTTCACACAAAAAATATATTCCTGAAATGTCCATTTTTTAAGGAGAAACTACTTCACCATATGTTCACATAGTTCTTTAGGCTTAAAATACCAAATTGGCTACAATATTATTTTTTTCCTTTCTAACGTATAAAAAACATATTTATTAATGAATAATAATATACCTTTTACTTTTATTAAAAATTATATTTTAGACCATATATCTTTCTTGAAATCAACTCCTTTTAATTTGATTTTTTAAAATTGACTAGTCTTTATTCTGTAAGTAGCTAATTTTAAAGCATTTAAGCTGATTAAATATTTTCTACCCCTTTTGCTGTATAATTATCATATATTTTCCATTTATCCAACTCTGCATGAAAAATAAAGACAGTATTCTATACTATAAACTTCCTATTGCAATTTAATTTACACATTATTGCCATGTTTTGAAAGAAAACAGCAGGCTTCACAATAGCAATCACTTTTCATAGCTACTAAAATTTTCAAATACCTTTAATTTTTCTACATCTATCCACAGGGGTTCAAATACTCATTTTGTTCACATTCCTTTAAGATTTCAGATCTACTTTCACTTCACCCAAGGCATCAGCAGTGTGATGACATATTCAGACATTATTTTTGTTTGTTTGTTTTGCTTCTTTGAAATTCCCTTCCCTCAAAAAAATCTTTCTCAAAAGAGTAGAATGAAACTAAATTTTTCAATGAGGAAAGAAGCTATTGCCATTTGTTAAAATGATTACCCCAAAATCAAATTCTTAACATTGTAAACAATGGCTATCAATATGCATGTATTTTATCCTAGATACACTTTGTTCCCAATAGGAACCACCTTCATATAATTATTTTATGCTTTTGCACTCAATCTGCCATAGTTGTATTTACATAGTAATACATCTAAAAACAAAATGTAATGTTATTTTTTGTTTTTATGTGTATAGGCTGTAATATAAATGGATGAATTGTGCTAAAAAATTTGTTCTGCTTCTCATTTATTTTATTCATTTTTTAGACCTATCAACATTGCTCTGTGAAAAATGAATCGATTCATTTTGAAAGCTATAATATCACATGGTGTACACATGCCACATTTTATCTATCTTTTCAAGAACTGATGAACATTTATGTTCTTGCAAGTCTTTGCTATCACATATAATATTGTAATGAATATTCCCACACATGTCCTTTTTCATGAGTGTGCTAGGGTTTTATGGATTATATTCCTAAGAGTAAAATTGTGGTGTTAAGATTCACTAAATAATGACAAAATGCTCTCTAAAATGGCTATAAGGTTTTATGCTGTGTTAGCATCAATCCCTGAACTTTTCCACTTCACCATTTCTTGTCTCTCTATATATTTAAATTTACATTTAAATTAAAAAATATATATTTTATTTTTGAAGTAACATGGCATCACATGTTTTAATTTCTTTTTGGTTGAATAATAAAACATTTTACTTCTATATGAATATCCTAGTTTATATACCTAAAAAGCTACTTTATATGATTTTCCAAATTTATTCTTTTCTACTTAGTTGTATATATAAGTTTAGATTTTCAGTTTTCCCAATTTAATTTATATTAAGTAAATAGCACAAACTTTATGTCAATCCATCCACTGTCTGATTTTTTTCCATCATCGGCCAGCCATATTCTAAACAATTGATTAGGAAATTATGTATTCAGATGTTTTTACTAGTTACTGTCTATTTTTCATGTTTTTTTTAAAAAGTATCTTTAAAAACTTTCTCCTAATATAGTTCATATTTTGTACAAGGACTTCAAGTCATCAATTTAGAAAGTTTACCTACTTCATGAGTCTTTCATATCTTTTTCTGTGTATGGAACCCAAATCACTTTTTCAAAATACTGAGATGGTGCTACATTTTCTTTCATCCAGTGAAGATTCTGCTCCGTACTGTTTTCTTGAATGTTTTCTTGACTTCAGGGAATGTTTTTAGGTATTTTTTGTTACATAACTTTCGTCTCTAACATATTATAGGCATCCAATTTTTAAATATACACTAGTAAAGTTTTATCATTATATTTATTTTGTTATATATATTTTTCTAATTCTTATTAGTTATAGATTGGATCCACTGGTTTTGTTTCTGTATCTTACTTTATTCTGCCTCTAAATTTTACTAAGGTTTTAAAATATCTTTTATTTCTCTTTTTGGTAGATGGTTATTTAGAAGATAATGTATTTTACTAAGAAGGAAAGAGTTTCACGTTTTAAAAATATAGTTAAAATGAGTAAAGTCACTGTAGCCAGAAATCTCTGTTTAAATCACTAACATCTTGAGAGAAAAAACAACAAATAACAAATGCAGCAAATAGGAGCCATTAAAAATGAACCTTGTATTCTGTCAACAAAGATGGCCAAGACACATATGAAAAAATATTCAACATCTCTAATCATCAGGGAAATGCAAATCAAAACCACAATGAGCTATCACTTGACTCCACTGAGAATGGCTTTTATCAGAATGGGAGAAAATATTTGCATGTTACACATCCAATAAAGGGCTCATAACTAGAATCTATATAGAACTCAGGAAAATCAACAAGAAAAAGTCAAATAACCCCATTAAAAAGTGGGCAAAGGACATGAACAGAAACTTTGCAAAAGAAGATAGTCTAATGACCAATAAATATATGAACAATTGCTCAACATCTCTAAGCAGCAGGGAAATGCAAATCAAAACCACAATGAGATATCACTTAATTTCAGTGAAATTGGCTTTTGCCAAAAAGTCCCAAAACAACAAATGTTGACATGGATTCGGACAGATAGGAACACTCATACACTGCTAGTGAAACTGCAAACTAGTGCAACCTCTATGGAAAGGAATATGGAGATACCTCAAAGAACTAAAAGTAGAACTACCATTTGATCGAGCAATCCCACTACTGGGTATTTACCCAAGGAAAAAAAGACATTCTATAATAAAGACATCTGCACTCAAATGTTTATAGCAGCACAATTCACAATGGCAAAGATATGGAAACAACCCAAGTGCCCATCAATACATAAGTGGATTAATAATATGTGGTATATGTATACCATGGAGTACTACTCAGCCATAAAAAACAACGGTGAACTAACACCTCTTGTATTATCTTGGTTGGTGCTGGAGCCCATCCTCCTGAGTGAAGTATCACAAGAATGGAAAAATAAGCACCACATGTACTTACCATTAAATTGCTACAAATTGATCAACACTTAGATGCACCTATGAAAGTAACATTCATTGGCTGTCAGGCAGGTGGGAGGAAGGAGGAGGGGAGGGGTAAATTCACATCTAATGGGTGTGGTGCACACTGTCTTGGGGATGGGCACCCTCATAGCTCTGACTTGGGCGGTGCAAAGGCAATTTATGTGATCAAAGCATTTGTATCCCAGTGATATTTTGAAATAAAACAAATGTAAGTAGGGGCTTAAAAGAAAACGGTTAAAGAATAACGTGGAGGCCCCTTTTAATGTGATAATTAATTCATAATTACACAAAACAATGCAAAATAGACAATTTTTAAGGACAGAGCAAAAGGTGGTCCATTTGTCTCCACAGTAGAAAAATTAAGGAAGAGGTTTTGGGGAAAAGGTTTGTTCCAATTAAAGAATATGAGGAATACTTTAAGTTATGTATAAAATGTTTCTAAGAAAAACATAGCATTAGGATTTTTTAATGCATATTTGATCAACTCTGTGACAGTAAATAAATTATTTCACGTCCACAATATCTCAAAGCTGCTACTCACTGTTCTCACTTGTTGCAGAAACTTTAGATGGTAACTAGACAGCAACTCTAAAATCTTTGTTCTTAGGATGGTGCTGGATGGTACTTGGCTGTTTTAATTTGCATATGACTCACTGTGAAACTTGCAGAAAGAAGGGGAAAGAAAAGAGGAGCTTCTATTCTGTGGAGGGGGGCCCAAGATTTTGCTTTTCTAAGTCGTTCCTAGAGAAAAATAATTCTACTGTTTGAAGACCACACTTGGATCAGCAGGGCTTAAATTACTCATACCCTAGAGTGTATCATTACTATTTCAAGCTTTGCAGTTACAACTTTTTGTTCACTACCTAGCCAAAATTTGAAATCAGAAATTGTGTGTTCCTTTTTTCCTATTTCTGTGTATGCATTCCTAATTTGACTATTTTTTTCATAAATGCTTGCTCTCGTTTCAAACGTACAATATTTTCCTGAATCCTATTGAAAGTATGACTCAAACATTTTCAAAAGTAGTTATTTTCTGTTACTATTAAATTAATGTTGTAGTGAATTGCCTATGGCTTTCACTTTTAATGAAATATAGTTGATTATATTTGACAGCACTTTTTTGTTTTCTATTTGCTTAACTGTTTTTGAAGAAGTCTGTGAATTCACGATTTTGTCTGTATTCATTAAAATTAGATATGAGATTAAACAGAATTCAGTATAGACTCTACTTAAAAATATTGAAGTTTCTTTAGACATCCTATTTAAGAAAAAAGATTCTCACTTATACACACAATAAATTTATTTTACATTTCATAATTAAATTGTTAGGGAATGGAGGAGGGAGTTTTTATAGTATATTTTCACAAAATAAGATGTTGTTTATATCATAGATATTTATTTGTCATCTGTAGTGTATAAACTTTTTCTGCTTGCTTTGAATACTACAATTAGCTCCTTACTTTCACCTCACAGTCTCACTAGTGAATTTAGATTTTGGTAGAGGGATGAGATAGTTTAGTTCCCAGATCCTCATAGTGGGTTTTGCATGGGAATCCTCAAAATTTCACTTTGAAGATTTAACTCAATTTATTTCAAGGTCATTTTTCCTTTTTGATTGGATAGTGAACTTATGCAGAGTACTTAAATATGATTCAATTGTTAATAGTAAAGATTTCTTCAAATTCCTCATACATGCAATGTTGCTAAATCTTATAAAATGTTTCAGCATGCTTGTGGATTTTCACAGATTTGTATATTCAATTTCTAATTTCAATAATAAGATGTGATAGGGAGAGGACTCTAGATATCTGTTACCTTGCTCAACTATATTCTGTCCAATATTAATCTTCTTAGAATAATTCTGAAGAAAGCCAAATCTCTACAGTTAATTTTAATACAATTTTACTATTATATTGAACCTATGCATTGGCTGTCTATACTGTGAACCATGGATACTTTCACTCAAAACCTCAGAAATAACTTACTCTACTACTCTATCATGCACATATAATCATCAGTAGCTCTCTTAAATATTTCAATTGCACTTTTTAAATTTTTCTTATTGTATCATTCTACTAATAGTAGCCTATAACTGGCCATGCTTTATAGGCTAGTTCACGGAGAGTCTTTGCAGAGACTTGCATTTCATACTGCCACCATGATAAATTAAACAGCTAGCCTAAGGAGGTGATTACTACTGCTTGGCTTTTCTTGAGCTATCCATGGTTGCCAGTGTGATTAGGATATAATTGTTTGATTTATTTACTTACCTAGGCAGCTTGGGGAAAATGCTGTGTATTTGGCCTTAACATCTTTCTTAATTCATTCATGTGAAAATGTTGAATAGAGCATAATTAAATAATCTGTCCAAGTATAACAGTGGGTAACTATAATCATTATATGTCATTTGTTATCCACAATGTAAAACAAATCTGCAGGTTAAAAGAAGTACAGTTTTATCGTTATCATGTCAGTGACTATATTTCAGTTGCTTTATTTTTTGTTCGTTTACATTTTCCTATGGATATTGTATAACCATGTGAAAAAGGTTTCTGTAATCGTGGTTTACAGAGAAGGTTCATAAGAAGTTATGAAATAAAGCGAATGCTCCTATGTTTGTATGAAGCAAATTTATGTATACATAAATATACATTATGATAGATAGAACATCATGGACTGCTAAAAAGGTTAGTAAAAAATATATTATAGTAAGTTACTACAGTCAATCTTTTCCTTATATATTACTGCCATAACTGTTTTAAAATATTCAAATTAACTATTCATTTTTCTTTCTTAGACTTCGATATCAATTGATATTATTATAAACCCATACAGTATTTCCCCCTTTGTCCATGATTTCACTTTCTTCAGTTTCAGTTACCCACTGTCAACTGTGGTTAAAATATATTATAGTGTCTTGAGAGCAAGAGAGAGAAAGAAAGAGAGATATAACACTCGTATAACTTTCAGTAGAATATATTGTTAAAATTGTTCTATTTTATTATTAGTTATTGTTGTTAATATGTCACTGTTCTTAATTTATAAATTAAACTGGGATTTTGGAACTTATTCCCTATTGATAAAGGGAGACTACTGTATTGCTATTTTAGAGAATTCAGCTTGAAACATAAAGATATTTGCTCTTGATTCATGTAGATATAAAAGTAAACTCTTTTTAAGTTAATAATCAGTTTCTCTTACAAATTCAGTAATTTGTATTTTTAGTGCACTGTATTGCAAATTGAAAAACATGTTAGTGCATTTTTGAAAATTTGAAATGAATAATTAATAAACTATTGATATAATTATTGATATATAATCAAAGATAAACACATTAATATTAACCAATAGTTTTAGTTACATTAATAAGGGAATATTTCTCTCAGATCTTCAATATATTGACCTTAAAAATTTGCTATAAATGCCGAGAAACAAATTAAAGATGCTATACCTTTTGCAATAGCAACAAAGAAAATTAAATATTTAGGAATATATCTAACTAAGGAGATCAAAGACCTATATAGAGAGAATTATGAAACACTGAGAAAAGAAATTGCAGAGGATGTAAATAGATGGAAAACCTTACCATGCTCTTGGATAGGCAGAGTCAACATAGTAAAAATGGCTTTGCTACCTAAATTAATTTACAGAATCAATGCAATCCCTATCAAAATACCAACATCATTTTTTGCCGATCTAGAAAAAATAATTCTACGCTTCAGTGTGGAACCAGAGAAGACCCCGTCTAGCCAAAGCAATCTTAAGCAAAAAGAACAAATTGGGAGGCATCTGTCTACCAGACTTCAAACTATACTACAAGGCTATAGTAACCAAAACTGCATGGTATTGGCACAAGAACAGACATGTCGACCAATGGAACAGGACTGAGAACCCAAATATAAAACCAACCTCATACAGTCACCTGATCTTTGACAAATTCCAGAAAAACGTACACTGGGGAAAAGATTCCCTATTCAACAAATGGTGCTGGGAAAATTGGATGGCCATATGTAGAAGACTGAAAGTGGACCCACACCTCTCACCTCTCACAAAAATCAATTCACAATGGATAACAGATCTAAACCTAAGACATGAAACCATAAGAATTCTCGAAGAAAATGTTGGAAAAACTCTTATGGTCATTGGCCTAGGCAAAGAATTTATGAAGAAGACCCCCAAAGCAATCATAGCAGCAACAAAAATAAATACATGGGACCTGATCAAATTGAAAAGCTTCTGCACAGCCAAGGAAACTATCACTAGAGTGAACAGACAACCTACAGAATGGGAGAAAATATTTGCATGCTACACCTCTGATAAAGGGCTTATAACCAGAATCTATACAGAACTTAGGAAAATCAACAAGAAAAAATCAAACAACCCTATTAAAAAATGGGCAAAGGACATGAACAAAAACTTTTCCAAAGAAGACAGAATGATGGCCAGCAAACATATAAAAAAGTGCTCAACTTCTCTAATCATCAGGGAAATGCAAATCAAAACCACAATGAGATATCACTTAATTCCAGTGAGATTGGCTCATATCAAAAAATCCCCAAATAACAAATGTTGGCGGGGATGTGGACAGATAGGAACACTCATACACTGCTGGTGGGACTGCAAATTAGTACAACCTCTATGGAAAAGAATATGGAGATATCTCAAAGAATTAAAAGTAGAATTACCATTTGACCCAGCAATCCCACTACTAGGTATTTATCCAAAAGAAAAAAAGACATTTTATAATAAAGACATCTGCTCTCGAATGTTCATAGCAGCACAATTCACAATTGCAAAGTTGTGGAAACAACCCAGGTGCCCATCAATACACGAGTGGATCAATAAAATGTGGTATATGTATACCATGGAGTATTACTCAGCAATAAGGAACAATAGTGAATTAACACATCTGGTATTATCCTGGTCGGAGCTAGAACCCATTCTTCGAAGCGAAGTGTCACAGGATTGGAAAAACAAGCATCACTGGTACTCACCATCAAACTGGTACTAACTGATGAACACTTACATCACACAGGGCAATAACATTCATCAGAGGGCGGGCGGGCGGGAGGGGGGTGGAAGGGATGGGAAAAACTCTCACTGAATGGATGTGGGGAGCACAGTTTGGGAGACGACCACGATTGTGGCTCTGACACGGGCAGAACAGGGGCAATGTGTATGGCCAAAATGTTGTACCCCCATGATATTCTGAAATTAAAAAAATAAATTATAAAATAAATAAATAAATAAAAATGCTCTGAATTGGGGGGAAAAAAAAAATTTGCTATAAATGTCTGAATATTCTGCCACCCTGACGGAGAATCTTATCATTTCTCCAAAACTGTATTGTTTTTACATGCAACTTATATGAAACATCTTTCTCATTCTGTTTCATTTCTCTCAAATTTCATATATTCTCTCCTTAATACATAATTTAAACAGTCTTTAATTGTTTTCTCTTTGCTGTTTTCTGTTTCTGTCATATCTTCCTATGACAATTTTTCGTGTTTCAAATATGAATTACTTTGAATGCTGTGATTGCGCTTGGGTTAAATTACCTATTTACAAAACAGTTTACAGCAATGTTTTTAAATAATCAATAAGAAAAGTTATAAAGGGGTGATATAAAGCAAAATTAAAGAATTGTGTTTAAGGTTGTCTTTCAGCTTACCAAATTTGTAGTTTGAAAATCACTCATATTAATTAGTGCCAAAGCATGAAGCTGTTGTCACTGATGCACTGCTGGTGGAAATGCAAATTGGTTAAAATTACCTGGGTTGCAATTCAGAAATATTTATTTTAAATTATAAAACATTAATAAACTTAACATTTGTGATGGATAGACATTTACTTCTTACTTTCTAGATAATATTTAAAATGAACAATAACAAAAATACTGCATCACCACTAAAATCTGTAGCATGGTAAAATATACACACCGAAAATATTTGAGGGTACTCTGGTAGGTACAACACAGACGGAGTAGGATTGAAAAATAAGTTTTTGTATATTTTTCATAAAGTGTCAAACAAAAGGACAGTCATGATGTGAAAAAAGAGTCTGAAGTCATTGAAGAAAAACACAGTTTTCCCTGATTTCAACTACAGTATATTATATACATCATCATCATCACTGCCATCATTTTATCAGAAATGTATTATTTTCTGTTTACCAGAAGTCTGAAATGGGTCTCACGAGGTTAAAATCAAAGTGTTGGTAAGACTGCATCCCTTCCTGGGGTTTTAGGGGAGACTCTGTTACCTTGCCTTTTGCAGTTTCTAGAGTTCACCCCCTTTCCCTTGGCTATGGCACCTTCCCCCAACTTCTAACCCAGCAAAATCACATTCCCTGACTCTTCTTTCTTAATCACATCCCTCTCTGATCATTGCTGGGAAAGTTCCTCTGCTGTTAAGGACTCATGTTAGACTGGGCACACGTGGATAATCTGGGAAAATTAAGGTTCTTAAAACTTAATCACATCTATGAATTCCCTTTTGCCATGGAGGGAACACACCCACAGTTTCCAGAGATTTGCACATGAATATATTGGAATTGAGGGAGTGCTGAATTTTTCTGTCCACCACAATTATCTAAGGATTTTTCTTTCTTTTTATTTCTTTTTTGGCTTGGATATCAGCTGCTTCTCACTACATAGGTATCTGAATAAATTGCTCCCTTATCTGGAAACAGTCCCAGAACTAAACCACTGAGTTATTCAGTATTGAGTGGAAAATATTTCATTCATAAATATTCTTATAAATTATTATTTTTTAAAAATCACCTTCAACATTCACCATTGCCTTTTGTTTGGGTTAGGCTTACACGTGGTGTTTTATTTACTTTTGGTGACGACAGAAAAAAAATTCCATTAAATGAGGACACTGAAACCTGCTACAGCTAGCAACCATGGGAAGGAGCAGAGGATTACTACCCCTAGGCTTGAAAGGACAGGGGTGAAGGTGGGTATTCGTACCAGAAGCTAGAAGCTTACGGAGCTGTAGACATTTTATTTTAAAAAAGACATACAGCTCCTCCTGGGTGATCTTTTGTTACAGCCCCACCTGGATTTTCCAAGTATAGTTACATCTATAACCTCCAGGGGCTCAGAGTGTCAGGGGAGAAAGGATCTGGGGAAGCACACAAAATACATTTAGTTCATTCAACATATGCATAGAGTTTTCTCCACCATGCTTTCATATGCCATTCTTTTTTTCTACCAGTATTTCCCCCCAATATACTCCCCAACTGATCAGTCACCTCATTTAGAACTTTGAGAGCATTGTGTAAGGATATTATTTCTTTGATTATCCAACACAAAAAGATATCCCCCATCACTATTTTAGTATCTTATAAATTCTTCTATTGTTTCAATTTTATATTGGATTGTAGAAATAGGTTAGCATTAATGCTTATTTTGCCTTCTTGCTATTTTTTTTTAATGTTTCTGAAGTTGGTAGAGTGCAAAAAATTATTTTGTTATCCTATCACAATGCTTATTGATGTCAGACTTAATTTTTAAAAAAGTTATGTTAAACATCATTTTAAAATTAGCATCACAAACACAGGGTAGAATATAGACATCATGGAAAACTAAAGTTACGCAGTTCTCTTTCGAATGTGGAACTAGGAGAAATAAGAATCATTATCAGGGAGAAAAAACAAATGGTGGACTAGAAGCAGCCTGTCAGCATGCCGCTCCCAAGAAAAGCAGTAAAAGTTCAGGCAGCTGCCCACATACGGATGGCTTTTCTCTGAACTGACATTGGAAAATCACAGAGAAGCGATATGGGACACTCAGTGTAAGGAAAAAAATGGTGATGGCGTGATATATTTAACAAGATCAGAAAACAAGTGGGGAAGAATAGGAAGATAGAGCTCTGGGGCACCACGCTCACCCTGCTGGAGCTGTGCGAGCTGTGAGATGGCTCCCTCCACCACCACAGACCTAGACCTCTACCTGGTCAGACCAGGGACATGCCTGGAGTCTATGCAGAGTCGTTGTAGGAGACAACAGGTATAGTGGGGATCAGGCAGCAGCTTAAGTCATTCTGAGCTCTTGGGTGCATGGGGCCAGGTCCACACCAGGCTGGGGAGGGAGTGGACTAACCGATGGCTTCCCTGAGCCATACCTTGTGACTGGAAATCAAGTGCTTCTCCCCTATGGTGCAACAGGATCTAAATGTAGGAATTGACTGAAGTGCAGCAGGCTCCAACCTGAGAGGCTTTGGGCAACTGCTTCGGCAGATCCTGGGTGGAGCAGGGAGAACTCCATGAACCCTGGGCCACTGGAACTGGCCTGTGGTCACCTGACATGGCATCCATGTGGTCCCCAAGGCTGTGGAAGGCCAAGCCACCTGCTGGACCCAGGCCCCAACTGTCTCCTGCCTGCTGGACCCTGACCCCGCCCTCAGGTCAGATAAGCCCTACGACCTGCACAGCCCTGCTTCTGGCTCAGAGTCCCTGCTCAGAAGCCCTGCTTGGGTTCCTCACCAGTCCCACCTCTGAGGCTCTCACACTGGACCCTGAAACTCTGCCTCTGTGCCTCCAGAGCTCCCTCCAGGCCTGAGACACCATCCCCAAGAATCCAGTGCTGCACCTGGACCCCCAAGACTTCACCCCAGAGCCTCCTCCACTGCTGTAGGGGTGGAGGAACTGCTCCAAAGTCCAATGCCCCCTCCAGGGACCTCCAGCCTCAAGCCAATAGTGCACTGCAACCTGGTGTGAGCAAACATCCACAGCCCAGGAACCCATGACAACTGCCTAAGTAACCTCTCCCAGCTGCTGCTGTGACCTCTGTGTGGAGACCCTGAGTAGAGCAATCTCCACAACACCAGCCTCAGTGAAGAGGGTCTCGCCTAGCTCCAGACTCGACCATCCTACAACTATTTGGTGAATAACCCAACACCCAACACAAACAGCATTCAACACAGGCTTGAGCAGAGGCAATCACAGGCAAACAGAACAAATCAGAACAGCTGCATTACAGGCTTATAGTGCACATGCCCCTCCTCTGCCATGTCAACATTCCAGAATAGGGGGAGAAAAAAGTGCCATCTAGGGACCTCCCCTTACTCTAATCAAGCAGAAGAGTTCCCAGCAAAGAACAGGTGCCTTGAAAACCTACTATCCCTAAGTTGAGAAAAGAGGTTTCAGATGAGAAGAAACCAGCAAAAAGAACCCTGCCAGCATGAAAAATCAAAGCAGATCAATACACCCAAGGGATCACAATAGAGCTACAGCAATGAACTCCAACTACAAGGATATTGTTGAAAAGACAGAAATGGAATTCAGAATATGGATGGCAAATAAGATGAATGGAATTGAAAAGAAAGTTGAAAACCAACAAAAAGAAGTGAAAAAAATATTTCAGGAAATTAATTAAAAAGTCACCAAAGAACTAGATAACATAAGGAAGGATATAATTGGACTTAAAGAAATGAAAGAGTCATTTAGGGAATTTCAAAACACTACAGGAAGTTTCAGCAACAGATTAAACCAAGGAGAAGAAAGAATCTCAGAGCTTGAAGACAAGGCTCTTGTGCTAACCCAGTCATTTAAAGAGGCAGAGAAAAGAACAAAAAAGGCAGAGAGAGATATGGGACTATGTGAAGTGAACCAACATATGGATTATAGGTATCCCTGAGGGAGAAGAAGGAAGTGCTAAAAGCATGGAAAATCTATTTCAGGGAATTACTGAGGAAAACTTCCCTGGTATCACCAGAGCTCCAGACATCCAGATACAAGATGATCATCAAACACTGGGAAGATTCTTAGCAAATAAGACGTCTCCAAGACACATAGTAATCAACCTGGCCAGAGTCAAAATGAAAGAAAAAATTCTACAAGCAGTTAGATGCAAGCAAAAACTGACCTACAAGGGAAAACCCATCTGGCTAACTGCAGAATTCTCGGTGGAAACCTTACAAGCCAGAAGGAAGTGGGCCCCCATCTTCAATCTTTTTAAACAGAACAACTGCCAGCCTAGAATTTTGTATATTGCAAAACTTAGTTTCACAACTGATGGAGAAATTAAGTCTTCTCCAGAAAAGCAAATACTGAGGAAATTTGTTGCGACCAGACCTGCCCTACAGGAAATACTCAGAACTGCATTATACACAAATCAGCACAATAGATACCCACTAGTGTAAAATAACCCAAAAGAGGTAAAGCTCACAACTTCTATAAGACAATAGCACAAGAAGAAAAACAAAACAATAAGGTATTACCCATTATGATGAACAGAACAACATCACACATATCAATTCTATCTTTTAATGTGAATGGCTTGAATGTGCCACTCAAAAGACAAAGTCTGGCTGAATGGATGAAAAAACACAACCCAACTATCTACTGCTTCCAGGAGATACATTTAAACCACAACAAGGATGTGAACAAGCTCAGAGTGAAAGGATGGAAAAAGTATTTCACCCAAGTGGAAAACAAAAGAGAGCATGTGTAGCCATTCTTATATCAGACAAAACTGACTTTAAATCAACAATAGCAAAGAAAGGCAAAGATGGTTATTATATAATGGTAAAGGGAGCCATTTAAAAAGAAGACATAACAACCTAAATACATATGCAACTAACACAGGAGCTCCCCAATACATGAAACAAATTCTACTAGAGCTAAGCAAGGAAATAAATAATGATATCATAATTGCCAGGGACTTCAACAGTCCACTATTAGAACCAGACAGATCATCAAAGCAGAACATAAATAAATAAACAATGGACTTAAATGGGAACCTAGAAAAAATGGACATAACAGATATTTACAGAACATTCTACCACACAACTACTGCATATACATTCTTCTCATCAGCACATGGAACATGCTCCAAAATTGATCATATCTTAGGCCACAAAACATGTCTCAAAAAATTTTTAAAAAATCGAGATCATACCATGTATCTTCTCAGAACATAATTGTTTAAAATTAGAAATCAATTGCAAGAATAACACTCAATTCTACACAAAATCATGGAAATTTAACAACCTCCTACAGAATGATTATTGGGTCAATAATGAAATTAAGTGGAAAACAAAAGATTCCTTGAATTGAATGGCAAAGGGTACAAAAGCTATCAAAATCTTTGGGACTCAGAAAAAACATTCCTAAGGGGAAAATTCATAGCCTTAAATGTCCACATCCAAAAGTCAGAAATATGAAAAATTAATAACCTAATATCACATCTCAAGAAAATAGAAAAGGAAGAGCAAACCAAACCCAAAAGCCAGCAGAAGAAAAAAAATAACAAAGGTGAGGGCAGAACTAAATGAAATGAAAAATCAAAAA
Organism: Daubentonia madagascariensis; assembly: GCA_023783475.1. Lineage (NCBI taxonomy): Eukaryota > Metazoa > Chordata > Mammalia > Primates > Daubentoniidae > Daubentonia > Daubentonia madagascariensis. The sequence goes on along the minus strand of JAKFHU010001684.1, from coordinate 24,632,325 downwards.
ATAATATAAGAGGTCAGGGAAACAATTGGTACTTTGAAAAGAAAAATCAGATTGACAGACCTCTTGCTAGATTAAGCAGGAATACAAGAGAAAGGACCCAATTAAGCTCAATCAGAAATGAAAAAGGAGATATCACAAATGATAGACTAGAAATAAAAAACTTCATCCGTGAATACTTCAAAAATCTCTACACAGATAAACCAGAAAATGTAGAAGAAATGGACAAATTCTTGGAAACCCACAATCTCCCAAGACTCAATCAGAAAGAAATAGAACTCCTGAACAGACCAATAATAAGCAGTGAGATTAAAAGAGTAATAAAAAGTATTCCAACAGAAAAAAGCCCTGGACCAGATGGATTCACAGCTGAATTCTACCAGACCTACAATGAAGAACAGGTACCTATACTGCAGAAATTATTCCATGACATTGAGGAGTGAATCCTCCCCAACTCATAATATGAAGCCAGCATCATCTTGATACCAAAGCCAGGTAGTACACAACAAGAAAAGAAAACTACAGAACAATATCCCTTATGAATATAGATGCAAAAATCCCCAGTAAAATACTAGTAAAGCAAATTCAACAGCACATCAATAAAATAATCCACCAGGACCAAGTGGGCTTCATGCCAGGGATGCAAGGATGGTTAAATATATGTAAATCAACAAATGTGATTCACCACATAAACAAAAACAAAAACAAAGACAATATGATCATCTCAATAGATGCAGAAAAACATTCAACAAAACCCAGTACCCTTTCATGATAAAAACCCTTAACAAACTAGGCATTAAAGGAACATATCTCAGAATTATAAAAGCCATATGTGACAAACCAACAACTAACATCATACCGAATGGGGAAATGTTGAAAGCTTTCCTCCTAAGAACTGGAACTGTCACCACTCCTATTCAACATAGTGCTGGACATCCTAGCCGGGGCAATGAGGCAAAAGAAGAATATTAAGTGTATCCAGATTGAGAAAGAGGAGGTCAAACTATATGCTTCACTGACGATATGACCTTGTATCTAGAAAACCCCAAAGATTCCACCAAGAGTCTCCTGGAATTTATACATAAATTCAGCAAATTATCACACAATATCAATGTAAATAAATCAGTACCATTTCTATGTACTAATTACACTCAAACTGAGAGTCAAATCAAAGACTCAGTACCATTCAAAATAGCTACAAAGAAAATAAAATATCTAGGAATATACTTAACCAAGGAGGTGAAAAATCATTACAAGGAGAACTATGAAATTCTAAGGAAAGAAATCACAGAGGATACAAAAAAAATTGAAAAACACATCATGCTCATGGATAGGTATTTCAACAATTTCAACACTGTTAAAATGTCCGTACTATCCAAAATGATTTACAAATTCAATGTAATCCCCATCAAGTTACCAAAGTCATACTTCACAGATCTAGAAAAAATAACTCTATGCTTCATTTGAAACCAGAAAAGAGCCCAAATAGCCAAAGCAATGTTAATCAAAGAGAACAAAACTGCAAGCATCCCATTACCAGACTTCAAACTAAACTACAAGGGTATAGTAACCAAAACAGCATGGTATTGGTACAAAAATAGAGACATAGACCAATAGAACAGAACAGGGAACCCAGATATAAAACCATTTACCTACAATCAACTGATATTTGACAAAGAAGACAACTACGTACACTGGGGAAAAGAAGCTCTGTTCATTAAAAGGTTTTGGGAAAATTGGATAGTCAAGTGCAGAAGAATGAAACAGGACCCCCACCCCTTCTTACCACCCATAAAAATTAATTCAAGATGGATAAAAGACTTAGATCTAAGGCATGAAACCATAAGAATTCTAGAGGAAAATATAGGAAAAACTCTTCTAGATGTCAGCCTAGGCAAAGAATTTAGGAAAAAGACCCCAATGGCAATCATGGCAACAACAAAAATTAATAAATGGGATATGATTAAACTAAAAGGCTTCTGCACAGCTAAGGAAATAATAGAACAAATATACAACCTACAGAATGGGAGAAAATATTCACAAGCTACTCATCAGATAAAGGGCTAATAACCAGAGTTTACAGAGAACTCAAGCAAATCAGCAAGAAAAAAAACAAACAACCCTATTAAAAAGTGGGCAAAAGACATGAACAGAATTTTTTCAAAAGAAGAGAGACAAATGGCTAATAAACATATGAAAAAATGCTCAACATCACTAATCATAAAGGAAATCCAAATTAAAGTGAGATCTCACCTTACCCCAGTCAGAATGGCATTTATTAAAAAGTCCAAAAACAACAGATGCTGGCGTGGATGCATAGAGAAAGGAACACTTACACACTGTTGGTGGGAGTGCAAATTAGTACCACCTCTGTGGAAAACAGTATGGAGATTCCTCAAAGAACTAAAAGTAGACATAACATTTGATCCAGCAATCCCACTACTGGGTTTTACTCAAAGGAAAAGAAGTCATTTTATGAAAGAGACACCCACACTCAAATGTTTATTGCAGGATAATTCACAATCGCAAAAATGTGGAATCAACCCAAGTGCCCATCAATTCATGAGTGTATTAATAAAATGTGGTATATGTACACTATGGAGTAATACTCAGCCATAAGAAAAGATGGATTAATACCTTTTGCAACAATCTAGGTGGAACTGGAGACCATCCTCCTAAGTGAAGTATCTGAAGAATGGAAAAACAAACACCACATGTACTCACTATTAAGTGAGAATTAATCAATAAGCACACATATGCACAGAGGGAAATAAAACTCAGTGGCAAGCAACAGGAGGAGGTAGGGGAAGGGAATAAACCAACCTAATAGGTACTATGAACAATATTTGGGTGACAGGCACACCTATAGCCAGGAGTCAAGCATTAGAAAAACTATCCACGTAATCTAAAACATTTGTACCTCATTAAGATTTTGAAATAATTTTTTAAAAAAATACAGTGGCTAAAAAAAGAATCATTATCAGTTTAAAAATATTAAAATTTCAAACATGAATATACTATACTGTTCAAAATTGATTACTTCAAACTTCCGAAGCAAAAAGGGAAATAATATAGATTATAAAATTCAGACACTCAATGTAAAGTGTTTATCACGTACCCCTTAAAGTCTTCATTTTGAATGGATTTTAATATAACTTTCCTCAAAGGAAAATAAAATGATAATTCAGATGGAAATAATTCATGATGTATATAGATTTGAACTTACTTGATTGAAGAAACATGCCACTCTATTTCTTGATTGTGAAAATGAACAAGATCTGGAGAGACAGTAGCAGAAAAAGAAAATGTGATTAAGGAAAAGATTTAAAATAATATATTCTGATTACAATCAACCTTGTAGAATTATAAATATTTGAAATGATGTAAAATATGGTATAAGTAATAAAAATGAGTAACAATTACCTTACAAAATTTTTAATGCATAGCATTACATATAGGATAGTGCTTGTTAATATTGTTTCATAGGAAGAATATTTGGAATATGCAAAAATTGTGAAGGCTACACTATTCTGTGGAACAGTTTTGAGAAGAGGAAAAAAGAGGTGATACAAAAGATGATATTTATAATGGGAAAATAAAGAATATTCTTTGAATATTGTAAAATGGTCAATATTATATAGACTCCCTGTCATTTATAAATATAAGAATTTTAAGAGATTCATGTTTGAATGTCCCAATATGTATTTCACACCTATACCCTCTCACACGTTATATATCTCTTACTTTATCTCCTATGTAAAATATCTAATTGACCTTATGTAAAAAATTGAGATTCTCATAAATTCTTTATAAAATGCTACTGAGTTTTAAAATTTATTTTCTATGATTGTATTCACTGCATAAATTTATACTTTCAAATTATAATGTTGATTCTTTATAATGAAACCCATTTTTAAATGATTTTTAAATTCACATCAGTAAAATACATGAATCTTTGCCTATCACAAATAAGAAATTGGAGCATTAAAATAAGATCACTTTCATTAACAAATAGAAATTGACTAAAACTTTATAAAATTCAATTGAGTGACTAATATTCAAAAGAGATCACCAAGTTAAACAATGGAATTTGTGATGTTTGGTGTATTTTTTTAAACTATTCCTGAGTATTATAAAATACTTATTTTACCTTGAAAGAATACCTAATCTTACTCTATGCTATATATTAATGTATAATTGTATCCTGTGACTAAACTCTTTAGGATTTCCAATAAAATGTTACATAGAATAACAGCTACCTTTGTTTTAATTTCAGGATATTATGGGGGTACAAATGTTTTGGCTACATGAATTGCTTTTGTACAGTTTGAGTAAAAGTCGTAAGTGTGCCCTTCACCAAGGTGACATGCATTGTGCCCGTTAGGAGTGAACTTACCCATCCCCTCCACCCCCCTCCCACCTGCTTGATTTCCGTTGAATTTTACTACCATATGTGCACGTGGGTGTTGATCAATTAGTTCCAATTTAATAGTGAGTACATGTGGTATTTGTTTTTCCATTCTTGCGGTACTTCACTTAGAAGGATGGTCTCCACTTCCATCCAGGAGAGAAAGGAACACTTTTACCCTGTTGGTGGGACTGTTAACTAGTAAAACCTCTATGGAAAACAGTATGGAGATACCTCAAAGTACTAAAAGTAGAACTACTATTTGATTCAGCAATCCCACTACTGGGTATTTACCCAAAGAAAGAAAGACATTTTATTTAAAAAAAAAAAAAAAGCCTTTTTAAACTTTTCTTTTTTCTTTTTTTTTTTTATTCAGAATATCATGGGGGTACAACACTTTGGCCATACACATTGCCCCTGCACTGCCCGTGTCAGAGCCACAATCGTGGTCATCCCCCAAACTGTGCTCCCCGCATCCATTCAGTGAGAGTTTTTCCCATCCCTTCCACCCCCCTCCCACCCACCTGCCCACCCCCTGATTAATATTATTGCCCTGTGTGATTTTATGTCAAAGGAAATGACTTCTATGCTTCAACAGTAACTATGATGCTTAAAATGTGGAGATTTTCTTCTTTTTAAAAATTATCTGGATAAATTTAGGTTAGAAGAGTTTCTTTCTTGAACGTTTGAAGGAATTAACATTTATAAACTTGTGAGCTGGGTGTATAAAGAAATCAATTCCTTGATTTTGTTTTTAATGTTTATATACAATTCCAGTTTTCTGTTTGCTAAAATTACTTTGAGTAATTTGTAATTTTCTATTACAACTGAATATTAAAATATACTGGTGTAACATTGTTCACAGGGCTTCCTTGTTGTCTTGTGATCCTCTGCGCTAACTCTATTTATCACAAATCAACCCCCCACTCCCTGCATCCCACTCTCTTCTAATAGGTGTTTGTGACTATCTCCTTTTTTAAAAAATAATTTTCTTTCCAGTTTTTTTCTATCATCATTTAAAAATTATTCTCTTTTTCAATAGTCTATTGTCTCTTCTCTATGACTGGATTTTTCTCTACCACTTTCTTTATGGTTAGTCTCTTTTGTTTATTTTTTCTAACTAGCTTAAATGTTTTTAAAATTTTTCCTCTTTATCCATAAATTTTGCTCTTCTTTCTATTTTTTTACTTTTATCCATTACTCCATTTTAGAGGTGTCTCTTCTAAAAAAGAATGAAATTGTAATGTTTTCTATCCAGTACCAATCCTTATTATTTAAAAAAAAATTTAGCTCAATTATATTGATCATGATTATGTATGTACATGTACAATTCTATCACTTTAATTTATACCTTTTATTATTTTGCTTTCTGTTGTATTGGCCCCTTTTTTATGCTGTTCTTCCTTTGTAATCCTAAAGTTCATTTTTATTAGTGACCTTTTTATAATATTGTTTGTCTAGTTACTAAAGTGTTTCTGTTTGTGCTGATGGGGAGATATTGTGTTTTCTGAATCGTGAACTTCTTCAGTCCTAGAACATTCTCAGATATATTGCCTCTCTCCCGTATGTTATCCTGTCATCTTCTAGTTGATTAGTTTATTTAAAAAGGATACTTTAAAAAATCTTTTTGATTCATTACTCCATAGCTCTTGTCTTCTCTGTTTGCAATATGTGGCACAATCTATTTAATATCCTCATATCTGAAGTTCTCTCTCTGTCTCTCTCATTTTGTTTTTGACTTCATCTGTTTAATTTGCTGCAATTCTGCTATTTGATATCCCCAACAGCCGTAGGGAATTATTTTTTTTTTCTATTTCTTCTTATTCATTTTCCCCCCCCCTAGCTTCATACATTACATTTAGCCCACTCATAGTTTCCCATAGAAGCCGTGATGGTTAATTTTATGTGTCAACTTGACTGGGTTAAGGAATAGCCAGATAACTAGTTAAACGTTGCTTCTGATTTTTATCTGACCCACCAAATCATACAGATGGGCATGTACAGCCACACTCCATCACCAAAAGGAAGTGAAGATATCAGGAAAAGAGTAAACATCACTTAGGACTTTATTTCCTTTTCTGGGAAAGGAAATAGTGTGTTTTTGGTTGTACACAGCATAGTTGTGTCATATTAGATAGAAATACGACCTTTTCTTTGTATTTATTTGGAGATTAAGTATGGCTTAATGAAATGCATATGCATTCCAACTTAACAAGGGGTGGACTTGTGATGGTTACTTTTTTGTATCAACTTAAAAGGGTTAAGGGATATGCAAAAATCTAGTAAAAATATTATTCTGAGTGTGGTTGAAAGGGTGTTTCCAAAGAGATTAGTATTTGAATCAGTTGACTGAGTAAAGAAGATGTGCCCTCACCAATGTGGGCCAGCATCATTCAATCAATCTTTTGATGGTCCAGATGCAATGGATACAATAAATTGTCCTGAGGAAGGACAAATTTGCTTTCCATTTATCATCTAGGACATTCATCTCTTGCCCTCAGACGTTGAAGCTTCTGGTTCTCAGGTCTTTGGCCTCACACTGAGAGTTACAACATTGGCTTCCCTTGTTCTCAGTCCCTTGGACATGGACTGAACGACGCCCCCAGATTTTCTGATTCTTCAGCTTACAAACAATATATTGTGGGACCGCTCAATGTCCATAATCATGTGAACCAATTCTGATAATAAATCCCCTCTTAAATATCTCTATATATCCAACTGGTTCTGTTTCTCTGGAGAACCCTGACTAATACAAAAACTATCATCTTTAAACATATTATAACATGTAATTATATACTGAATTTCCTGTCTCTCTCATTCACCAGAATCTACACTCCATGAGTACAGGGGTTATTTTTCTTTGTTGTTTACTATAGCATGCCTAGAATATAGAACAGTAAGTTGTATCTAGTAGGTGCTCAAATAATATTTGTTGAATTAATGTTGAATAAAGAGGGTTGATTTATGGTATAATTTTTTGTTTGTTTTCAAACTTACTCTTTTGAACTTTATCTGTGGCAATTTTGACAAGCCTGTTTTAGGATTTATTCCTCCAGAAAGCATTTTAATTTACTCTCTAAATAGGATTGTGGACAATCTGGGACACTTTAAACACATTCATTGTATTGAGCTTCTTCACGTGTGTCATGTAGTATGAATGTTAACCTCAAATTTATATGGCTACCAACTACTGTTTACAGATTCTCAAATAAAACCACCTTCTCATTCACTCATAAGAAAGAGAGAAAGTGTCGCTTTTTTCTCCCCTTGTATATGAGCTGTTTTGTTGATTTTTGTTTTTCCTGGTAGATTATCTTTCATTGAGGGATTTTTTTTTTTTTGCATAGGTCCTTTGTTTTTGATGATTTGGCCTTATGCTTCAGCTCTTGTTACCAGTGCAACCATGAAAAATCTTCCCATTATAACAAAATGACTGTTAGCTCCTGGCTTCAGCAGCCACTTTGGATTCGTATTAACACTTCATTTTTGGTATCTAAGGATTTTTCTTACTTTCTCGCAATCTTGTGAATGCTTTCTACATAATCTTTTTAAAGGATTATTTCTTAGCATTCAGTTGTTTGCATTAATATGTTTTTAAGGTAACTAAATTTGACTATTACTGGGGTTGTTTAAAATTTTTAAAAGAAAAAATAAAATTAAAGATTAAAGTAATAGAAACATGAAAATATTGAAAAATCACTAAGGGCCATTCTGGTATCTACCTCTGCTCTTATCTATATCTTTTATTCTCATTATCCTAGAGATGTAGCACCAATTGAGAGAGCCAGTTTTCAGTTCCTCCCATCACTTTCTCTGATGTGGAAAACTACTTAGATTCTTCATGGTTTAAAACTTATGAATTATCCACAATCCTGGTAACATCCACTAATCATTAAGAAAGAATCAATGTTTTTCCCTGGCAGGAGATTGTGTCCTATTTTTGTCTGCCTCTTCTAGAATAGTGCTTAAATACTTGCGTACTTTCAAACTCTCTTGAAGGATTGATCTGACAACATCATTAATACTGGACCTGTGCTATATGACATGGATTGACTCTTTCATTTGATGTGAATTTATGAGATTTGTTATGTTTTTATCATGGAAATCTTATAAATGTTTGTAAGCAAAGGCAAGGAACCATTCATTGTTTTACATTATTTTTGGTTAAAACTATAGTTCAATTTTTCAAAGGAGATAAAGAATGTTAGATATACTTTGAAAAATTTCAAAAAGTTCCTTAAGAAGGCCATTGAGGTATTAAATGGATTATATTTATTTCCTTTCTAAAAACAATCAATAGTAAATAAATGTTAGACAAATGCATTTTGTAAATTTTGCATTTAAAATAATTTCATTGAGAAATGCATAGTCCACTTTGATTTTTTTAAGAGACATTTATTCTTTATTATGAATAAGCTTCTGTTAGTATTTGGATAGAAAAACAGACTTGTCTTTTCCCCCCCATTTCATGAAATGAGTAAAGCAATGGACTAGAATAGATCACCAGAAATTTGAAGTATATACATCCTAAGCAAAAAATATTTATTGAAATTTAAATAAAAATCCAATTACTAGCCCATTCAATAATTGTCTGCAAATTAGATGTCATTTTGTAACTTTAAAAGAGTAAATTTGTGGTCATATTCCACTTAAGATGATAAAAATAAAAAATCTTCACCACTTTGAAAAAAAAATTACCTGGCTATAATATGAGAGGCAAAGATGTAATTAGTGGTAATTCTTCTTTATTGGGATTGCAGCAAGAAACCATGGGTCAAATTGCCTACTTGTCACCTCCGCAGTGTTGATTAGTTTATTTTCCTCTCATATTTTCCCCGACACTATTGATTTTCAAATCAAATAACAAAATAAAAATACTGAAACTTAAAAAAAAGCAAAACTAGAGCTGTTTATATATACTATAGTATAGCATTCTAGGTTCTAAGAAAAGGATTCCAGAATAACAGAAATAACACACTCTATAGAGATTGTTTCACTTAATATAGGCAGGATTTCTTTGTAACAAACATTGTAGATTGTATACTTTATTTTTCCTTATTTAAAAATTTTAACCGGCAAAGGACTACATTTTCCACCTGTTTGTCATCTTTTTTCATTTTATGCTGCTATAAAAGAATACACCAAACTGAGTAAATTGGGAAGTTCAAGATCACGAGACCACATCTGGTGGAGGAATTCTCACTGCATCATAATGTGGCAGAAGGGAAAGTGAGCAGCCAAAGCTCTCATAACCTAATCACTTCTTTTAAGGTTCCACCTGTTACTACTGTTATAAGAGAAATTAAATTTCAACATGTTTTGGAAAAGACATCCAAACTGTAGTATTTTCACTATTTGATTTTGACAAAATATTCTGCCCCATAATAAATTATTATAGGCAAAAAGCAAAATAAAGTTAATTTTAATTATTTTTCCATACAAAGCTCTGAACAGTGAATAGGGACTTTTTTTCTGATAAATGTTTGTGATTATTTTTACATTTTTTCTTCTAACTACTTTCTTAATTTTTCCTTGTTACTGCTCTCTTTAATAATTTCTCATAGAAATATTGTAAAAGTCATACTAGGGATTTTTTCCCTTAATAGAGTCTTGCCATATATATTAACAGTAGGGACCAACTAAACTGTATGAAAACAATAGACAAAATTTCTGCATCTTAGTTTTATGCAATATTTATAAGGAAAGTAAATATTTCTGTAACACATATGTATGTATTAATAAAGTACAGATTACGAATCCATTTAAAAGAAATAACTTAAAATGTAATTTTTCATATTTTAGAAAAACTATTAGAATCATACAGTGCTTATGGCTGAGGAAAAGAGCAAACTAACTTTATTTAGAACTAAAAGTAGAACTACCATTTGATCCAGCAATCCCACTAATGGGTATTTACCCAAAGGAAAAAAAGACATTCTATAATAAAGACATCTGCACTCGAATGTTTATAGCAGCACAATTCACAACTGCAAAGATGTGGAAACAACCCAGGTGCCCATTAATACATGAGTGGATTAATAAAATATGGTATATGTATACCATGGAGTATTACTCAGCAATAAAAAACAATAGTGAATTAACACATCTGGTATTATCCTGGATGGAGCTAGAGCCCATTCTTTGAAGCGAAGTATCACAAGAATGGAAAAACAAGCACCACTGGTACTCACCATCAAATTGGTACTAACTGATCAATACTTATGTGCACACATGGAAATAATATTCATCAGGGGTCAGGCAGGTGGGAGGGGGGTGGAGGGGATGGGAAAACTCACACCTAATGGGTATGGGGCGCACAGGTTAGGGGATGTCCACGATTGTAGCTCTGACTTGGGCAGTGCATAGGCAATATATATAACCAAAATGTTGTACCCCATAATATTCTGAAATAAAAAAAAGATCCTGAAAGAGAATAAGGATATTAGGGGAAAAATTGGTGAAATCTACATAAATTCTGTAGTTTTGTTAATAGTATTGTACCAAGGTTAGTTTCTCAGTTTTTATAATTTTTCTATGATTATGTGTGATGTAACATAAGGGGAAATTGGGTAAATGGTACTATAGGGGAACTTTGTACTATTATTGCAACTTATCTGTAAGTCTAAAATTATTCTGAAATAAAAAGTTAAAAACAACAATAATAAAAAATTATAAATAAATAAACAGCAAATGGACGTGGATTGGAACACTTGTATTGTCATGATTACCAAACACAAGAAATTATTATTAGGAAAGTTTTTTAGAATATCAATTTTAAAGGATTAACAGTCTGAGAAGAATATCTGCCAAGAATGTTTTAGATCAGAGAATGATATGAGGCAGGTACCTGAACTGAACTTTCTTCCTAAATCTAGTTGATGTTCACTTGGAAATGATTTTACATGCCAATTGGTTTTTAAAAGAACTACTTTTTAACACTGTAAAGGGAAAACACTGAATTACAAAGGCTAAAAGGAAAACCAAACAATTTTACCCAGTTTGAAAGGCCTTTTGTCAAAAATCACTAACCATGATAGCTGCTAGTAAAAGTGAAGACAATAGGGTTTGTTTGACAGATTTAATCCAATTTTTGTTTCTTTTTTTCTTTTGTGAAACAAACTGTAAGAAAATCAGCACTTTACTTTTTGCCCTTTCCCTCAAGTGTATAACAAGATGGTTTTATTTAGCATCCCTCTATTTTAGAAATAGTACTATTTTTGTGACTGTTTGTAAAGTTTGAGATATTATTCAGTTTTCCATGGACCCAGATTCATAAAACTTATGTTGCTATCGTTAGTAAGAAAGCACGTGACGGGTAGAGGTAGAACGGTGGAAATAATGAGAGAAAAGGTGAGCACAAGAGTAAGAGGGAAGACAGAATGATTCATAGTTATGTAAATTAACCATAATGGATACAACAATACAAAAGCTCAAACACTTTAAAAATAATGGTAACATATATATTTAAAAATATGAATAGAACATCTGCCAAGAATTATTTGGATTTGAAGAATGATTAGAGGCAAGTGTCTGGATATCTGTATATTTCTTCTAAGTTACTAAAATTAAAAATGTGTACTTCTTTTTAAAATATTACAACTAAGTAGACATTACGAGGAAGAGTCCAGCTGCAAAAGATTCAAGTGTTGTTTGTATTAATTTGCATTTTGGTAAAGCCCAATTTTAAATACCATATGTACTGTAAATGACTTAATCTAGGATGAGAGAAGAAATCTGTAGCTATTTTCCTAAGAATTAAACCAAAACATAATAAGACATTATTAGATGCCCATGAAAACATTAATGAGGAGATAATCATTGGAAATACATTTTCAGGTAACTAATTTTTGTAAGTAAATTGCTTAAGTGTAAAAGTAGAATCACAACAACTGTTAACATAAAATTTTCCCCTAGAATTGGCTCAATCCTTTGTTTTTCAACTATAGAGTCACTGTCACTACCCAAATGGATTTAATTTCCTTAGATTTATCATCCTTTATATTAGCTTTCTTTTTAGGATATATTAGGTCACAATAAGATTATTAATTTCCTGTTCAAAATATATTCATTTTGTCATCTTTCATAGAACCTTTGAGAAGTTTTTGTATCCATGGAAATGTGTTGGTGACTAGATCTTTGCCTGCCAAGCTAAGGATTTTAGAGTAATCATTTGGAGACTGTTGAGTCTATCACTGTCCTAAATTATCATGGTTTAGTGCTAGCAAGGTAATTCTGTGAAAGGATGTTCAAAATAGAACCTAGGATGGAATCCAGCCTTCAACACCCTCTAGCCATGCAACCATCAGGGAGGCCCTGAATATTTCTGATGCTTGTGTATGTATTCTTCCAAAACTTATTATACTTCCTCCTTCACAAAGGTGAGATGCAGATTAATTTAAAAATTATAGTAGAAAAAGTTAGAGATGGTTGGATAGACAGGTTTTTAAAAAGAACAATTATAATTTTGGCAATTTTTCATGATATCTCAAACATTGAGAGTGAATTAAAAATATTTTACAGCTTTAGTGAGGTTTAATTGACAAATAAAATTGTGTATATTTGAAGTGTACAATTCAATGATTTGATATATGTATGCTTTGTAAAATTATTACTACAATCCAAGTACGTAACACATTCATCACCTCATGTAGTTAAGCTTTTGTGTATATATGTGGTGAGAACATTTGAGATCTACTCTCTTAGCAAATTTCAAATATGCATATAATATTTCTAACTAATATGTTTGTAAAAATAAAGTTTCATGGAGACTTATTTTTGGGAATCATGGCATGAGGAGATCAGACAATTCTCTATGTAGAAAATGTGTGTAAAAATGGAGTGCATTATTTGAAACAATTTCAATCACTACATAACAGTAGAAAATTATTTATTCGTGAAAAAGTGCTACTATCTCTGGTAAGTATGGCAAATTTATTGCCTTATTCCTCAGAGGTATTTCCATCTCCTTCCTCAGCTGGACTGGTGAAAATTTTACTAAACAGGTTCAAGTAGTGCCAGAGCAGCTAGAAATTTAAAAAGGAGATTTTGGAAATTGAGAGAGCCATACAATGGCTGGAATAATCTCTGATTTACTAATAAATATTTCATGTGCATAGGACAGCCCAGAGAAACCAGGGGAAAATAAGGCATGGAGGTACTTGTGAACTTGCTGAAGCTATGAATATGTTCTTCAACTCATTCACAGTTGGAGAGGCAGAGGGATATAGTCGTAATGGTTCCAGGTGCCTGCAACATGGAAAAACAGTGAAACTATAAAAGCATAGATGAAACCTCTAGGGAAACACATAGACAGGTTGATGACAGCAGATAAATATATATAGACAAGGAGAGAAACTCAGCAGAGAAATCAATGATTGGTCACCATGGAGAAGAAAAATGTTATCGTTTGATTGTAGGCAAGTTAATTACCTCTTAACAAAAAATTTTTTAAAAAATAAGAAAAACAAAATAAAATCTAGAGTGGCTACAACTTACATTGTGCCCTATTTTCAGACTAAATTACTGGATGTGGAAAAACCATAAGAATAAAATACTTAGGGAAAAAAGAGAAGTCAATAAAGAAAGTCTCTAAAAGGGTCAACTTGTTGGATTTAGCAGTCAGCCTTTAGAGCATTGTATTAGACAGGGTTCTTCAGGAAAACAGAACCAATTGCACATATACAGATGTATACAAAAGGAGACTTATTATAGGAATTGTCTCATGCAATTGCGGAGACTGAGAAGTCCCATGATCTGCTATCTGCAATCTGGAGAACCGGGAAAGCCAATGGTGTAATTTAGTTAGAGTCTGAAGGCATTAGAAACAGGGAGCCAATAGTGTAAACGCCAATCTGAGTTCAAAGGCCTGAGAGAGAGATCAGGAGCAGGGAGTCGGGTATTAGCCCTATATCCATGTCCAAGGACAGGAGAAGACAAATGTCCCAGGTCCAACATTAGGAGCAAATCTACCCTTTCTCTGCCTTTTTGTTCTATCCTGGCCCTCAACAGATTGGATGATGCCTGCCCACACCGGTGAGGGCAATTTTCTTTACTTCCTCTACTGATTCAAATGCTAATCTTTTCTAGAAACACCCTCACAGACACAATCAAAAACAGTATTTTGCCAGCTGTCTTCACATCCTTTAGCCCAGTCAAGTTGACAAATTAAAATTAACCATCACAAGCATCTATTTGAATTCCAAATATCAAAAATCAAAGAAAAGTACATTAAAAATGAATGAATGTTTGCTCAATCATTATAAGCATCCTTTGCTTTATCTTAAAAAAGAAATGGAAACTATATAATACAATGAATAGGAATGTTAGAGCTGAGAAATACAATGCCTAAAATAAAAATCTGTTAGATGGTTCAGCAGCAGAGCTGAGATGGCAGAAAAAAATCAGTAAATTTAAAAATAGATCAATAGAAGTAATATAAATAACAGAGGGAAAAATGAAGAAATAATGAATTAAAAAACTTCCAGGCTTTAAGAAAACATTGACTTGGGAATTCAGGAAGCTCAACCAATCTCAATTAAACATGAAAAGAACTAGACCATATATCCATGTATTAAAGTGCATATAACTTTTTTTTTTTTTTAAGAGACAGGGGTCTTGCTATGTCACTCAGGCTGGATTTGAACTTCTGGGTTCAAAGGATCCTCCCACCTCAGACTCCTGAGTAGCTGAGACTAAAGGCTCACACCACTATGTCAGGCAAAATTTTAAAAAAAAATTTTCTTTTTAAAGAAAAATTGTAACACTATATGATTTATTTAAATATTATATCAATAGTACAAAGTAGTTCACTATTAACTTGAAATAGATTTTGATAGATTTGGCAAAATAATTGCCACACTCTTCAAGATGGGAATATATGGAATCAGTTTAAAATGTTTCAATTACTTTACTTGGGTAGTAGAACATTCACACAAATTACTTATTCCACTACAAATTGTATTTAGTTTCCTGTCCCAAAGATGTTTGCCATCTTCCATATGTACCATGCATTCCTGAAATTTTGCTCACTCGTAAAATCTTGTTCCTCATAAATTATTTTTAACAATTTTATTGAGGTATAGTTGATAAACAATAACCTGAACATATTTAAAATGAATAATTTGATAAGTTTTTAAATATCTATGCACACATGAAACTACCACCAGAATCAAGAAATAAAGATAATGGCTATGTTTATCAAACACAATAGTTGTCTCATGGTCCCTTGTAATTCACATAACCACTGATTTGATTTTTGCTACTAAAGATCAGTTTTAATTTTCATACAATACTTTTCATACTCAATACAAATTTTCATATTATTTTTGCATAGATTATTTCACTCAGCATATTTATTTTGTAAATCATCCCTGGTTTTGCATGTATCAATATTTCAATGGTTTTAATTTTTGAGGAATATCCTATTCTGTAGACATTCTATAATTTGTTGATGGGGGATTATTGAGATTAGTTCTAAATAATTTAAATAAGTTAGCTAGATGTAAAATTGTTTCTATCTGAGTATCCCCAAATTATTTCATTGTCTTATTTAGTCAAATAATTAATCAAATAACAAATTTTCAATGTTAATGTTTGATGGAATTAACCAAAAATTTACAAATACAGGTTGATTCTGAGATGTTTGGATGAGTCAATATTGCCAAGGATTTGCTATTTTTTTGGTTAGTAAGTAAAAAGAATTATTTTGGTTAAAGATTGTTAATTCATTCACATTATATTTTTGTTACAAAGTAGTTACATGTGCTGTTTTATTAAGACCACTATTAATAAAATATATGTTTACACAACCAAATTGGCCAATAGAGACTGTAAAATCTGGACCTTAAATGGAAACACATCTTACAATTTAGAACTATTCCAAATTATGGCAATGCCAATCTACTAGCACAAGTTAACTTTGAGTCATTAAACTAATTTAAATGATTATTAAGTAGAATCACTAATTACATGTAACTATAATCTCAGTGATGTCTAATGAAGAGTAAATGAAGATATCAAGTAATAAAACTTTTGTGAACCACTTTTTTATAGACATATTACTTTTTTATTGTTAATATGAAAAGGGAAATATATAATGGAAATAATTTTAGGTGATATCCAGCAAAAAAGTGGGCAATGTTATCAAAGGAAGGGAGAGAAGATAGCAGGCCAAAAATACGTCCAGTGTTAGATTGTTGTTCATTGATGGATGGTGCAATTAAAATCCTAAGTATCTTTAATTTCTACTTTTCTAAACATTTTACCAGGTTTTCCTACACTAATTAATATTAGATATGTTTCTCTTTTTTCACATCTAATCATTATCTTGTTGCAGGATGAATTATGTCTTATAACAATATTCATATATTCTATATACACAGTGTTATGTTGTGTAATACCTACTAAAACCACAAATCTATTAAAATTGAAATTTCCACAATTTTTAAATATGTAATGCATGTTTAAATTTTTAGCCAGTGCAATAGGGAGCACCTATAGTCCAAACTACTTGGAAGGGTGAGGCAGGAGAATTGCTTCAGCCCAGGAATTCCTGGCTGCAGTGAGCTATGATTGCACCACTGCACTCCAGCCTGGGCAACAAAGTAAGTCCTTATCTCTAAAAAAAATACGAAAAAATTAATTTGTGCCTCTTGTGTTATTATGTTATATTCTTCATCAAAAGTATTAATAAATTACTCCATGTATATAATAATGAACTTTATAGAAATAGTTCAAATACTGAATCTAAATTGACACCTTAGACAAGAAAAAAGTGCTTTTTGTTTTTACATTAAATATTCATTAAAATAATTATTCATTTTTTCTTTGCATAATAAAATAACTATATATGGCCTCATTTTTCTACATATGATTGGGTTATTCAATTCTATATTACATACAAGAAAGACATTCTACCACAATACTGTGCTTCACAAAGGCTTTGTATTAATTACTGTTTAAGTACTTTTATTGCGAAAAAGACAATGTATTGATTTACTAATGATCATAAGTAAAATGATTTGTCTAATGGTACTGACTGAATATCATAATCATGTTTTTATCATGGTGGCATATAGCTATAGAAATATGTTTAAAACTGACACCACTCATAAGTTTTTAAAACTTGATCTTCAGATAAAGGAAGCTTATCTCTTTTATAATAATCTGACAATATTATTCTCCTTCAAAAACATGACATCTTGTCCACCCTTTAGCAAATATTAAGAGCATATGTACCCTCAGGGAGATCTGAACAATTTCTAAATATTACATTGGGAGTAGCACACGTAGAAACTTCCCCCTCCCTGAATTTTCAGCATCTCTTCTTTTTCTTTTACTTCAATAAAGATTTTTAAGTATTTTTTGAAAATTGTTTTTAAGTATTAACCTTTTCTGCAGTAGTTTTAACAAAATACTTCTCAGTATCTTAAGGAGATTAGCAAAGAAAGATAAATGTGTGATTTTGTCAACTTCCAACTTATATTATTCAGAAACAAATCCAAATGTAGACCAGATCATTAAAAAAAAAAAAGAGTTTTTAAATAACCAAGTTCATTCCCAGTGTTCCCCTAGGGATCTACCCTCTCCACCAAATAACTCCTAATCTCTTTGAAAATCCCCCAAGCTTTAGTTCCTGGCTGCTATATTTCATTGCTGGAGACAGCTGTAGAGTAAATCAAGCATCAAATAGACTGTAATTCACCCACCTTTACACTGGTGTGCCTTTTACTGCAAGTTTATAGAGATGTCGTAGAATTACTTGATTAACATTCTTTTAGAATGAGCAATACTTCAGTGCAAACTCATGAAGCTGAACTGAATCAATAAAGTTTGGATGACATGAAAATGAACTTTATTGAACCCTGCAGAGTAGTGGTTATGACAAAATTCAGAATAGGAAAGAAATGGAAAGTATGTTTCTTATTTTTTATTTTACTATATGTAATGTTATTTTGGGGATAATTTTGCCATACTTTTCTCATTACAAAGGAAAGTCTTACCAAACCTGGCGTAGACTCTAAGAGGTGGTAGTGATTATATGCCTATGGTATTTGTGGAATGGTAGATAATCAGAACTCTTGGAGATCAGGAAAGCCAGTGAGTGGCAGTATCATTTAGAACTAGAAACTCTAATTCCAACAATTTATTTCTTTATCTCATATGCCTGCTTTTCTATGTATATTGGCTTCATTCTCTCTTATATCCAATTAGCTTTCTTAACTGATATAGTAGAAATTCCAACAGAGAACAATAGATAATCTCAGCCTCGGTTTAACGGTTTCCAGGAAAAGACTTTCAATCCTTTCTATAATCAACTATGCCCAATAAATGGCAGAAATTAGCAGATAATGTGGGAAACGTATTTGGAGCAAGAAGAAAGTGCAAGTATCACACAGAAGAGTACTGCTCCTCAAGGAAGAGAAGGCAAGTAGGGTAGGTAAAAGGCATCTGTTCTGAAAGGGGAAAAAAAATAGCTACGCACGGTGGTGCCTTGGCAAGTTGAGTACGGCTTGATTGGACTTGTCAATGCTTTCTAGTAATACTTATAGGCATCTTCACTCAATTTCCCCATTGTTTCCAGAGGATAAAAATTCAAATTGTTCCTTATATTCATCCAAACTTAACCATTCTTTTTGTACTTTTATTTGAAGCCTACCTTATAGAAAGTGAGAAAATTAGTGAGAAAAGTTTGAGTGTCATTTGCCATGTGCTTCTTTTCTCCCTTTCCAATACATTTCCTAACCCTAACCTGTTTCTTTTTAGTCATAGAGATAATAAATAAACTTAATTTTCTTGAACCAAAGGTACAAGAAAAATTAAAATATATTGTGCATTATTGAACTTAGCTCAGAAATCATTCTACAACTGATTAAGACCCTCTTCGAATTTATTCTCTGGCTACAATTAACTATAATTTTATTTATCACTATCAGTTTCCCCTTTTATTATGGTAGCATAGTCTCTATATCCCTTTATCTACTTTACTTATAGTTTTTCTTTTATATCCATGTGTGTGTGTATCCTACATGCTTTGTCTTAATCATTTCTGCCATTTTCTAATTAAGAAAGCTTAAGCAAGTATAGTTTGAGTACCAATTGCATAAGTGTCACCTGGGAGCTTATTAGAAAGGCAGAATATCAGACCCAACTCCATACCTGTAAAATCAGATTTTAATAAAATTCATATTTATGTTGGATGCACATTACATTTAGGGTTGAGGGAGCAGAGAAGTCTGTATGATTCTCTCTCTCTATTACCCTCTCATATTAAAAGTCATCATCAATTAACAGAGCCTACCTTCTGAATATCTTTCTTGTGTGATTCCCTACTTCCCAGTAGTATACTTTAATCTTCAAAACTTTTTACCTGGATAATTATAGTAGCCCTTTAACTTTTGTGCTGATAATAGTCCAAACTCCCCTAATCATTTAACTCCATCAATGCCAGCTTGATAGTCTAAATATTAAAATGAATTAATTAAATTATGCAAGTACAATTTATCATAAGTAAAAATTATATTATTTTCAATAACTTTCAGAAAAAAAGATCAAATGACATATTTAGCAAACACACTTCTTTGTAACATGACCCCTTCCTAAATTTTAAAACCCATCCCTTGGTATAACCCAGTGATGTAACTGTTTCCTGAAGGTTTCAAGCTATTTCCTACTTCTGTGAATCTGCTTCTACTAATCCCGCTGAATGAGAGCCTTTATTTCTAATAGACCCTTCTCCACTCACTAATGATTCCCAGTCCTCCAGGAGTGAAATCTGGCATCACTTTAGCAATGACCAATGTAAACGTGATATATCTATTTCTTGGCGTACCCATAGCAAGCCAGTATAATTGCTAATGGCAAATGCTGGCTTGTTGGCATTTGTCAAGGATATTCAAATTTGTTTAGAACAGAAAGTAATTGCATAGTTATCTTTTCATCCTAACTCATATAATAGAGCATATCACAAAGTCAAAGATCATCATGAATAAAACATGCTTTTTATAGTAACCTCACTTTGTTTTTCTATGTTTAGCATTCTTGCTCTAGACAAGGTATGTTAGTCCTACTTTAAGCAAGCCCTCAAAGATCCCTGTCTCCTGAAATCTGCACCCTTGCACAATCCCCTCCTGTTGAGGTGAGTAGGTTTGAACTAGTGACTTGATTCTAAGCCATAAAATATATCAAAAGTGACAAGCTATCACCTCTATGAATAGGTTGCATAAGATTGTGACTTCTTTCTTTCTGGAAGACTCTCTATTGTTTTCTTGGCTACCACACTCTGATGAGACAGCCTGCCATGTTAGAGAGGCCCGTGTGACAAGGAACTGAGGGTGGGTCTCAGCCAAGAGTCAGCTAGAAAATGAGGCCATTAGCCCAACTCTCCTTGAGCAACTGAATTCTGTCAACAACCACATAAACTTGGAATCACTTGGATCACTCCCCAGTCTGATCTTTACATCAGAAACCAGCCCTGGGTGACAAACTGATTGCAGCTCATGAGAGACCCTGAAGTGGAGTATGTAGTTAGGTCATGCCTAGATTCCTGACCCACAGCAACTGTGAGATAATAAATGTGTGTGTGTTTTTTAAGCTGTTAATTTTGTGATAATTCGTTATGTAGTCATGGATGACTAATAAAAATTCTCTAAGACATTACTGTACTAAAAATTATAAGGCCTTAAATAATTTGGAATAAAATGGAATAAACACTTTATTGATATACACTATTTCAGATGCATTGAGGATCCAGAGAAACTTTTTCTAATGCCAGTCAGGAATGCCTTAGACTCTGACAGTTCTTATGTGTTTAAACATGCACTCTTATGATTGTGCTTAGCATAAGTGTCCTCACCATTTATCCCAACCTTCTACATGTGTGAGACTTTATAATTGTGTTTATATTATATCACTGATATTTTTCCATTATTTTTATTTTGATATTATTGAATTTTTCATCTAAAGATTTAACTCATTTGTTTATAAACTTTGTGTTCTCAGAAACTGTTTCTCAGGAACCAGAATAATTGAAAATTATGAAGGATCCTAAAAAAGCTTTTACGTACAATGTATCTACCAATAGTTATTAAATTAGAAAGTAGCACTGGTCACTAAAATATTAATTTATTAACTGATTTAAAATAATAAGCAGTCCATTTTTATAAACTTAGTAATATTTTCCCTTGAAGTAGATATGTTATGCAAAATAAAAGAATTAGAATAGTGTCATAATTTTATAGTTTTCAAATTTCTTTTATATACTGCTTCACATAAGAAAGCTGAATTCTCTTGTCTTTTTGCACTAAAGCACACATTATTGTAGCCTCTGAAAATGTTCACCAATATCAATGAGTGCATGAGATCAAAAGAGGCAAACAATGTCCTAGTATTATTATGAATATAGTTTAGACCTTTTGGATTCACTTAGAGGTTTTCAGGTACATTAAGAAGTAAAAAAAACACACACTTTGAGAGCTGTCAACTTAAGTAGTCATCTATTTTTTCTGAGATTCTGAAAACTAGCTAATAATCACAATAAAAAGATAAATAATAAAAAATTTTTAATAATATTAAATATTTTTAAAAGTATATCACAAAGTATAGAAACCTGTTCCACACAATGGAAGTCTTTTTTTCAGTTTAATATTAATTGGTATGCCTTGTTTAACCATCATATTATTCTGCAGTTCTATCAATTAGTTTACCTTTATCATCCTGTTCTTGAGGATAGAAAGTTTCCAGTGTCGTGCTAAAAGACAAACACATAAGTACACTATAAACTCTTCATTTTTTTAATTTAAAAATTAAATTGGAAACTCAAATAGTAACTGTTTGGTGTCTTAAAACATTTGTTTTAGCTTTTGGTAATTTCCAATTATATTTCTAAGTCATGCAGGATATTATTATTTTGCTTTATAAGCTATGCTGGTATTTTGGTAAATATTTAGTCTCATATTTCACATTTTTTAATTTCTGAAAATAATACACTATTTGAACATTTAACCTCTTTAGGTAATTATCTAACCCTCAGATTTTTCAGTTATTACCAACAATAGCTTTATCTTAAATGTCTGGCTAAATTTTGGTTTCAAGGATATGAGGGCAATCTGATTGTAATTTTATCACTCTAGCGAATAAGTCTGAAACACAATAGAAAAGAATAAATTAAATGTTATTCTATCTTATTTTCTGTTCACATATCTTGACCTGCTACTGTTATATTTGTTATTATTAAATACATAGTTTGATAATGTTCTTTCTTTGTAAGCAGAATGTGCTTTTTTTGAAGTTTGTTTAAACTGATTCTACAAGGCTGGTAAAGCTAAAATACTAATTTAGATTATAATATATTAAGCATATCACAAATGACTGTAATTATCAGTAGGGACTTAATTTATTCACAAATATTTCCATTTAACTTCCAGTCAAACAAATTTAAAGACATTTATTGACTTATTTACTTAAGTTGTCCAGGAGTTAAATATATTTCCTGTCAATTATGACACCCATTTGTTTTCTTATAATAGATCAAAAAGTTTGTTTTTAGGAGAAATCATGAAATTCACACTTATCATTTTAAACAAAAAATTTAAATCCAATCCTTAATCTCTTCAGAACTAACATTTTTTCAACTTCATAACAGCCTTTGGATCCTGATATTATGATGGAATGATTGTCTTATTCTGGTACTGAGAAACCATCTGTTATTCCAATATTTGAAAACAGAAAATTCTGTATTGAGAAGCTACTAATCTTATTATTTCTTTCAGTTGCTTTTCAGAAGTCTGATATGTTCTCTCTTTATAAAATAATTAATGAAGTAAATATGTATTTTAAAACTTGTGGGAAGGTAAGACACTTATGTACATATTGAGAGGATAATTATGTAAACATTCAGCAAGTGAGTAGAAAAGATAGATATTTCAAGCAACATAGATACTTGTCAAATATTTATCATTAACTTACTGTGAATTAAACACTTAAAATTAAACACAGATATGTTTATTAATACTTTTTATGGGTAAAATACTTTACTTTTTATACATATGTGCTTTTAAATAAAATAGTCTTAAAGCATACAATTTATGTTAGAAAATAGAAACCATTACCCTGGCCAACTAGTTTAAAAAGAAAGAAGTGAAAATAGAATTAAAGAGTCTATGAATTTATTTTAGGTTTATTATGAATAATACTAGTAAAAATTTGACATACTCTCTAAAGGATAGAAAGTAATTGATGGTATTTCTTTTGAAATTATTACATGTTATGCTTCATATATTAGTTGTGTCATTAGGCTAGTTTCTGATTTAGAATTCATGGTATTTTAAACAGAAATGATTAAAGAGGTTATTAGTAAATGTACAAAGAACAGGGAATATAGCATTTAAACATTACCCTATCAACTGGGCCACAAATGTTCACATCATTATGTTTTCACAATAGCAATTACTATACCACTGAAGAGTAAGTAATCAATACAGGCAGATAACACTTGTTGCAGTTACCAAAAAGAGTACAGCCTCTTCTGTTCAACCTTTGCAAAATCAATAAGCAGACCTTATAAGGCAGCTTGTTAGTCTCAGTTTCAGGTCACAATGAAAGGCATGAGCTATAATTATCAAGCTAAAAACTGCTCCAGTGCTCACTTTGCTGTTTGCAAAGTGTGATTTGATTAATAACTCAAAGAGAAATAAAAAGGAGACAAGTCACTATGCAAAAAAACACTACTTAAAATCCTGATGATTGTAAGAATAGTAAAATACTACACATGTATAGGTGATTAAACCAATACTGGAAACATTGAATATGAATATTATAGATATGAAAACAATAAATGAAATGACAAGACTAAAAGAAATATTTCTTCTTGAATGCAAAAACACTCTGGCTTACATAGACTCCACCATATCCTTCTATCAATAAAGCTGCTGTTTTTCAAATTGGAAAACGTCAGCTGCATAGCAATCTCACTAACATGGATAAACACCAATGTGTGGCATAATAAATGATGGGTCTTAAAGTCACCACCATAAAGCATACAATGTATGATCTTCATTTGAAAGGATATTAGACATAATCTAAAACATATCTTCATTGTACAGATGGCAACAGTAAGGCTGTAAAAACCTATGCAACAGGGGCAAGATTCATATTAAGTGTGTTTCTGTGTCTAACGTAGTATTTTAATCTCTTGACTTACTGTGTTTTTCCAATGCTCTCATGTTTTGGGGCAATGACTCCCAAATTATGTTGCCATGATTGAAACTATAGTTGGACTGGTTATGCCTTATTCAAGCACAGATCTACACTATTCATGAAAATAAACACTACTTAATAAGGCAGAACTATACCATGGCAAAATCTGGTAACCTCAGAGGCCCTGTATTATTACGGTTTGATTACGGCTGAGAAGATGTGGCTTGGAGAAGACAAAATATGAGGATGACAATGTTGACAGAGAGAGTTCCGCAATACTGAAGCTCCAGTGTCCACTATGCCTATTATTATAATGAATTAATTCCCTCTTGAGTTCTATTATTGTACATAATTTTAGCAACTGTGGAATAGAGGATGGATATGTTGCTAATTGTGGAAAATGTTTTCTATTGTTTTAGAACAAGAGAAAGACTAACGAGTCCATCAACAAAGCTGCATCAGATAAACATCTTACAGAAGGATCTCCCACATGTATCCACAAAGAGTGATTAGGAGAAATTAGAAGTAACATGCTTTATGAAGAGAGATTCTATTCAAGGAAACTGAGAGTTCATGACAAGGCTTGTGTGAGAAAAGTGTAAACAATCTGCGAATTAGACCTTAGAGTTGTGATTACTTGAGTTCATTTTTTGAGTTCAAATTTTTCATGAACCAAATTTTCACTACTGTCGTAGGGATTGTGTATTTGGTGGTGGTGAGTGGTAAGGTGGAAAAATTGGTGACTGTTTATTTTGTTTTTGCTTGTTGATCTAGTTTTAAAAAGTGTTTGAGGAGTGAAATGGAAAGTGAACAGCAAACAAAATTGTCCATAGATTATAAGCTTTTTTCTGCAAACAAAATTTGTTTCAATGTTTTTATTTCAGTCAAGTACTAAGTACTAATTGATTTATAATGATTCCTACAGAGCACTTTTGTCTTTAACTAAATATAAATTTATCTGATGCAGTTCATTGATTATATGTGTAAAACTACCCAATATTTCCCATATAGGTTTTAATGTAATCAGTGTTAATTAATAATTACTGAAGTTGCAAGGTTTCTTCACAAATATCATTAAGCCTGTGCTATTAATGACTTTTCTTGCAGAGAAAATCAAATATCTGATTTATAGTACATTTCCAGTTATAAACAATATTTTTAATTGACATTTTCTGAATTAGTAAGTTCACATATTTATAAGGTGATGGGATTTTCTAAGGTATTTATCATGACTCCATTGATTAAACTGCTACAACTAGACTTGTAGATTTAGGTAAATAAGCACAATTCCTGTGATTTAATGCATTCTGATAGTGAAAGATTAAAAATGAATGTAGAAGTGTTAATTGTCATTTCCCAAGTTTAAATCACTTTATTACTAATGGCTCATCTCTTTCTTGCATTACACTACTTTAAGTGACTCAGTATGTACTAGCATAAAAAAGAAAGAAAAAACATGACAGGAAGAATATGTCCTCAAAATTATTCATGGTATTAAAACATATTAGGAAGGGAAGAAAAGATATACTGATCATGGATTTGAACTCTATTTTAATTTCCGAAGGTAAGAGGAGGATTAAGTGGAACTGGCATTTCATTTTTTCCTTTATTAGGTCCACATCATAATTATGTTCAAATGGCATTTCCTATATTCATTCCTCTGGTCAAGAAAAGCATACATTTTAGATTCCTATAATATATTCTATGGTTATAATATCTAAATTATATTACTCATATTATTTAATTTCTTCTGTATGAATAAACTAAATATATTTTATATCAAACTTATTCATCTGAGTTTTCATAATGTACACATTTAAATATTGAATTTTTTAAAATTAAATGTACATTTAAATTTTACAACTGTTTCTTAGTAGCATGATTTTTTGAACATTACCCAGGTGTAACCCCTAAATTATTTGGTTTCCTTATGTAATAATTAATAATAAGATGTGATAGAAAAAGACAGACCTAGGCACAAAAATTTTTCAATCTAGGATGTTCACAAGTTTACTGAACCTCCATTTCTAAACCATACATGATGGGGAAAGGTTTACAGAATCTATTAAAGCCTTAGAGCTCAAATACTCTAAAAATTTTGTGTCTATGAATAATAGACTCCTGATTCTTTTTTATTATCACTGTAGAAGAAATTTAAATGTATGCCATAGGAATATTGAAAAGTATGAAATCTTATCAATACATATTTATTTGAAAAAATATTGCCAGTAATATTCAGTTCCAAATGCTCTCATATTTCTTGTGAAAACACTTTGAATATTTATTTAGTCCCTTTTCACAGTTTTTATTTCTGCCCCGCAATTTTTCTTCTTTCTATAATCAGATCTGTTGCATTACATATGGTCTTTTAATCTGTGTATTTGAATATAACCAGTTATGGTAAAATGTATTTAATTATTATAGTTTCTATAACAATATTCAGTTGTATCTTTTCCTTATTTTCTCTAAACCTCTATGTCAAGATCTTCTGTCATTTCATTTTACAGTATTTAACTCCCCTAATATAGCCAGAAAACACAAGCCATTGCATGAATTGGTCTCCCACAATTCTGAATTTGCTTTTTCTTTTTTTTTTTCCTGCCTACAAATTCAATCAAATGAACCACATGTATAAATATATTTTTCCTCTGCCACTGAATACTGTTGGAGAAAATGTGCCACCTTATTTATTGTAACTTAAATCAATGGCTTTCCTTTAGCAGGAATGTCTATACCTTTGTTTCTCCCAGTTAATGAAAGTGACTGTTTTCTTGTTTTTGTTTTTGTTTTTGTTTTGTTTTGTTTTAGTGGTTCTTTCTGATCATCATACTTTTCTTATTTCTTTTTCACACTCAAGTCCTTCACTGTGCAGATGTCCTTGTGTGCTACATCATACATAAAATGCTGGTAAGAAAGTTTCTTCTATTTTCTGACCTCATCATCTATTTGTTATTGCTGGAACAAGGCAGTAGGTAATGAAAAAAATCATACTTTATGACATATGCAGTCTTCTGAGAAGATACATATTTTTAAAAAATCACTACACAAATAAACATACATTGTATATATGACAGGTGCTATGAAGAAAAATTCAGGGTGTGATAAAACTAAATAACCAATGTTAGATAAGAGTTAATAAGAGAAGGCCTTTTTGACCAAGAAACGTTTGAGCAAAGACCAAAATGAAGGAAGCATTGTAGACAAGAAAAACGTAAATGGAAGAAAATCTCAGACAAATGGTGTGTCAAAGGCAGTGGTCCTGGGATGTGCAAAGTGTTTTTGTATTTGGCAGAGTAACAAAGGCTATCAACCCAGGAAAAGTTTATTTCTCTTTAGTCTAGGCAGTTCTTCTGGGTGATACTCAGCTAAATAGGATCTTTGAGAGTCACTTGCTGGAAATTCTGCATGCATCTGTCCAAAGAACAAAGGAGCAAAGAGAGAAGATGAAGGAAATAAATCATCCAAGTAGCTTTAGGGACAGCCTGGAAGTGCAACCCCAAATGACAGCAACATGACCAAAACTAACTGCAAGAAATCCAGAAAATGTAGACCTTAGAGTGCCTAGAAAGATTCAATGAGCTGTGTGAGCATCTGGAAAGTCTCTGCTTAAGGATGACTCAAGGTACTAAAAGAAAAATAATGTACCCAATACCTGTAAAGTAAATGGGACTGTGGTGTGATGTTAGGTGGAGAGTCAGAGAGAAACTAAATCATGCATGACCTTTCATTGAACATGACCATGTGTCCTCAAGTTATATCCTTCTCACAGCAAATCCGTTCATTCCATCCACAAATGTTAGCCCCAATAGTCTTAACTTGTCTATCATCAATTCAAAAGTCTAGTCTAAAGTCTCGTCTAAATATCATCTAAATCATGTATGAGTGAGAATCCAGGTACAATCATCCATTGGCAAATTCTCTGGCTTGAGCCTGTGAAATCAAAAAAGTTATGTGCTTTCAAAATATAATGATGGGACGGGCATAGGATAGATATTCCCATTCCAAAAGGGAGAAATAAGAGAAAACAGAGGAGTAACAGATTCCAAGTAAGTCCCAAACCCAACAGAGCAAACAATATTAAATCTTTAGTCTTGGGAATAATCATCTTTAGCCCTGTAGACCCAATGGGGCTGCATTCCTGCCCTCTGCACCCACTGGGGTGGGAGTTTCACCTTCAGGAAACACTGGGGCAGAAATTCTGCCTTCTCCACACTCTCGTATGGGGGTTCTTACCCCATGGCTTTCAGAAGCTTTGTCCCCAGGGCAACTCTGTGCAGGGCCCCTTCTCATAGGCAATTCTCTGCAGGGGCCCCACACCCAAGGTGGTTCTGTGCCTGGATCTCACACTCCTTGCTCCGTGGGCTGGAATTACATTTCAGTGGCTCTACAGATCTGGGATACTGGGATAGCCTTTTATTCTGTTTTATATTCCTAGTCAATTTGTCTATCCCCCAACAATACAACACTGTGTTTATCACTCTAGCTATATAGCAAGCTTTATTAATAATATCAGGTAAAGTGATTATTCTCTCTTTGTGCTTTTTCAATACTGTTTCATAACAGTTAAAAGGGACTGGGCCTTTTCTTACAAATCTTAAAGTGAGATTGTTTATGTCTACCAAATACCTTACTGGCATTTTGTTAGGAATTCATTAAACTTATCAGTGAATTTCAGGAGAATTGACATCTTTACTATGTTGAATCTTCCAATCTGTTAATATGATAAGTCTCCATTTATTTACATCTTTGATTTTTTTCATCAGAATTTTGTAGCTTACAGGATATAGATCTCATACATGCTTTAAGGTTATACCTAAGGATTTCATCTTTGTTGAAGTAATTATAAATGACATTGTACTTTTAATTTTGTTTTCCACATATTCATTGTTACTATGACTGACCCTTGAATAAAGTGGGGGTTAGGGTGCCAAGCACTACACAGTTCAAATTCCAAGTATAACTTTTGAATCACCCAAAACTTAACTACACATAGCCTACTGTTTACCAGAAGCCTTACTGATAACAAACAGTTGATTAACACATATTTTTATGCTGTATGTATTATATATTGTATTCTTACAATAAAGTAAGCTAGAGGAAAAAATTATTAAGAAAGTCATAAA
This sequence comes from Daubentonia madagascariensis, assembly GCA_023783475.1. Taxonomy (NCBI): domain Eukaryota; kingdom Metazoa; phylum Chordata; class Mammalia; order Primates; family Daubentoniidae; genus Daubentonia; species Daubentonia madagascariensis. The sequence continues at coordinate 24,602,604 of JAKFHU010001684.1, read as the reverse complement.
AAAGAGAAAACATGTTTAATATTAAGTAGAAGTGGATCATCATAAAGGTCCTCATCCTTGTCGTCTTCACATTGATTAGGCTGAGGAGGAGGAAAAGGAGGGGTTGTTCTTGCTGTCTTAGGGGTGGCAGAAGTGGAAGAAATCAGCGTACAAGTGGACCCACCAGTTCAAACCTGTGTTGTTTGGGGGTCAACTGTGTATATAGAAATGTGATATATTTGATGATATATTTGTTGATGATATATTGTGCAACATTGCTGACTTCACTTACTAATTCTAGGAGATATTTTTATAGAATCCTTGAGACTCTATGCTGACAATCATGTCATCTTCAAACAGGAGCAATTTTCTTTCTTTCTTTCCCTTCTATTTGCTTTTACTTTTTTTTCACCTTTGTGCAGAGCTTGGAAATTCTAGCACTATGTTACATAAGAGTGGGGAGAGGAGACATCCTTGCTCTCTTCCTGGTCTTGGTGGAAAGGCATTTAATCTTTCACCATAAAGTACTTTATTATTTCTCTTCATTTTCTTGAGTGGAAACCTAGGTTACTGATTTCAGATCTTTCTTCTTTTTTAATGTATAAATGTTCTTGGCAGTGCTGTAACAATATCCTGCATATTTTGTGATGTTCTGTTTTCATTTTCATTTATTCTATGTATTTCTGGGTGTTCTTTTGTTTGTTTGTTTGTTCTAATTTCCTTTGAGACCTCTACTTTGATACGTGGATTATTTAGAAGAGAGTTTAATTTCCAAGTGTATAGAGATTTTCATTTTTTCTTTTTGTTATTGATTTCTAGTTTGACTCCATTATGGTCAGAGTAAAGAATCTATATTTTCTGTATGGTTTTTAATTATTTTAAATTTGTTGAGGATTGTTTTATGATCATAAATATTATCTATCTTGATCATTTCTTCATTTCTGTTACTTTATTTTTCAGTTCTATCATTTCCATTTGATTCTCTTTTATAATTTGTATTTTTGCTAATATTTGCTATTTTTTAATTTGTTTCAAGATCATTTGTAATTGCTTATTGAACTGTCTGTATGATAGTTCCCTTAAAATCCTTCCCATGAATTTTCAGTATTTGATTCCTTTTAGTGTCACTGTTTTCCTATTTTATTTTTTTCATTCAAATTGTGATTTTCCTGGTCTTTGGTACGACAGATGATTTTTGATTGTGCTTTTGATATTTTGGCCATTATGTTAAGAGATGCTGGGTTCTGTTTATTTATCGTTTTATTTTATGAGAAGTCCATTTATTTAGGTTTAGTGTACAGGTGCTAGCCTATTTTTCTGTGCTGTGCTTCTAAAGACAATATCATTTTTCAAGACTTTGTAATACTGTTTTGGTGTCCTTGTTTTGTCTTGTGCTGCTGGACTTCCACTAGTTGCCTAATGTCTTCTGGGATGCTTAAAAAGACAGATCTGGCTTCCCCAGGCACTAATGCCTGTTGTGTTCACTTGTTGTGGTGAGGACAACACTCAGCCATGGGGCTTCTAGATTGGGGAGGGAAGTTTAAGCCTGGCCAAGGAGGAGAGGTCTTACCCCTGGCCACTTATTTTTGGTGGGGGTACACTTGATCTCCTTTGTCAATACTGCTATACTTGCCTGATATTGTAGGCTAGACTCCCCTTCAATTCAGGGGAGGAATAAGCCTACATGGGCCACTTTCTGTTACAGTTTGGTCGAAAATAGTGAGCCTGTAATTATAAGATTCCCTTCCCCCATTCCTGGGATCCCTAACTATTTGGCCTTTTTCTTTCCGATGTTCAGAATTTCTCTTTGCTTCTTTCTTGCATTGTTACCAGGGTTTATAATTTTACCTAGTGGAGAAAAGCAGGGAGAGATGAGTCTATGCCATCTTGTCCAGACTGAAAAGCATTTGCCTTATATTTTAAAGGCTTACTCTGGTGAATATATTAAGAATAAACAAGGAACAAAAGAAAAAGCAAGATACCAATTAGGAAAGTATCATGGTATTCCAGGAGAAAAATAATGGTGGGCTGTATTAGTTGTAGAAATGGATGGATTCTGGGTAATATTTTCAGATTGAGCCAATAGCATCACTTAGTAGGTTGAAAATGTGAATATGTGAAGGCAGAAGAAGTAAAAGTGAAGACAATCTTCTTTACTCTCTCATGTCCTGAGCAATAGAAAAGGCAGATGTGGTGAAGAAGGATGAGGGTGGTGTGGGAATCTGGAGTCCAATTTTGGTCATGTTAATTTTGTGAGATCTAGTACACACGAAAGAGAAGACACCAATTAGATAATCAATTTTATAACTCTTGCCTTTAAGAGAGAGATCTGGGAAAGAGATATACATTTGGGACAACTGAAGTTTTAGGTGATATTGTAAAAGCACATGCACAAGGGTAGGTCTGGAGGACAAGAATCACCTTATACTCATACAATAGCAATGTCAGCTTGATTACAAAGGACAGGGACGGGCATCTCTTTAGGACTACCAACCACTTCTATAGCAATCCCTTCACTTTCAACCTCATAAGGTAGTTATACAGGACTGAAGGTACTAGAGATGGAATTCTCACTGGAACAAATACCTAGCAGGAATTGCCTGTCCAGGGAAAACAACAAATAAGTGTATTTGCTGTTGACAAATCCACATATATAAGCATCCAAATAAACATTTTTATATTGCTCATGTGTCATATGTCTATCACTAATGAACATTTGGAATCAATTTTTTTTTCAATTTCATAATCTCCTTGGGGACAGAAAATATGAAAATATCACCTGCATTAATTTCCTAGGGCTGCTGTAACAAAGTGTGTGGCAAAAAACAACATAAATTTATTGTCTCATAGTTCTGGAGGCTAGAAGTCCAAAGGCAAGGTGTGGCAGAGCCATGCTCCCTCTGAAATCTGTAGGGGAATCCTTCCTTGCCTCTTCCTAGCTTCTGGTGGTTTGCTGGCAATCTTGGGTGCTCCTTGTCTTACAGCTGTCTAACTCCAATCTCTACCTTTGTCCATGTGTTCTCCATGTGTGTATCTGTCTTTAAATGCAGTCTTCTTATTATGAACCAATCATATTGAATTAGGGGTCCAACTATTCTAGTATAAATTATCTGAACTTAAGCAATTGTACCTATAATAACCTTATTTCCCAATAATGTCACACTCTGAAATACTGGATGTTAGGACTTCAACATGTCTTTTAAGGGGGGAAACAATTTGATTCATAAAACTAATCATATTTAAAATAAGATATAGTTTTATATTTAATAAAATATGTAAACAGATGTGTGAAAAAATAGTTTTATTTTTGTATTAATTTACAAGAAACACTTATGCAAGAAATCCCTTAGGCAGTTTTGAAGACTGTTTTGATAGTTGCATGATATATATGCTGCAGAGCATTTTCCTTTTCATTAGAGACATAAAATTAAAATAACTTAACGACTGACTGCTTGTGAAATCATTTAAATTATGCTGTGAATTCCAGCAAGGGCCATGAGTGTAAGAAAAACTATAATACAATCTGTTTATTTTTGTTCACTATATTCATAATTTAATGCTTCAACTAAATTAATAAGGATTTTCTTATAGTGGCATTGGTGATTGCAACAAATATATCTACATTCTAAGTTCATGCTTTCTGAAGTGACTCTTGATTCTGTGATGAGGTTAATTATTTTAGTTATTTTGCTTATTTTAGTAGACAGCATCACCCCTTGTCAACTTAGTTTTCATTTGTTCAAAGATATAATTCCTTTTAATTTAGTGTACATTTTGTCTATTGAAGTACTAACTTATATTTCATTTTTGAAATAGAAAATGAGTTGAACTCTATACTACATAAAGTAAACATATTGTATAATGAGATAATAAGTGTGTTAAAGTATAGACATTTAGACTGAAATTGTTTAATAGCAAAGTAATGATTTGTATCTAAGTTTGCAATAGATACTCTATAGTTTCAAGGAACTGTGGTGAGGGTAGTCATAATAACCACTTTCAATTTATTTTTTCTAAGAATATTCAGGCAACTATACTCCATAATCTAATGATGCTGATCTTTATCTATATCATTATTATAAAAATGCTGTTAGTTCAGGAATCAATATTTTCAACTTCAGCAAACTGAAGAAAAATTTACTGTACTAATTTTATTTTAGTCAATTACATTTGGGCAATGAGGAATAAAATAGAGATGAGGAAGATTATGCAGTTTATGTTGGAAGTAAAATAGTGAATCCATTTCAATAAATTCAAATTTAAAAGCTAGAAAGAAAATCATTCTTTAGGGAGTTTTTTTATTGTTCTGTAAGAATGGGATAGGTAAAGTAGAAAGTTATCTTTCCCAAAATATAAATTTATTATACGCATTTCACATATGTTGATCATACAATTTGTCAGTCAGTTTAACTCAGGCAGAAGTAGAAAGACAAAACCATATACCCAGGTGTTTTTAAAAAACACTAAATTGGAGTTAGGGAATATAGGTATTAATTTTCTTTCTGTAAGCAGAGAGAAAATAATTTAAATCCCTGGTAAGAGTTAGAGTTAGGTAAGTGTTACACTCCTCCAAGTTTAATTCCCAATCTAACATTCTATAATTTGATGTTCAAACATGTTCAGAAGAGCATTTTTAGGTATTTAAATAAGTTTGTGTTTTATTGCCTTTATTTAAATCAGGATAACCATATATTAACTGAAACTACCACCACCAGCTAGAGAGTAATCTATTCCATTTGGTTAATCTTAGAACACATATTTTCTCCTAGGAGCTTTCAGACATTCTTAAACATGTTAGTGATCTTTACTATCTTTTAACTTGAAGTGTTTATCTCTTTAAAAAATTTCTTAAAAGTACTGTTTAGACCAGGGTTGGGGAACCTTCTCATGTTGGAAGGCCACATTAATTTAGCTGTAATCAAATAAGGCCACATTCAAGAAACGTCCATTAGATACACTTAAAATCGAACATTTTATTGTAAAAATCTAACTGCTATGTACTTAATAATTGCAAAAAATGAAAAATATTTATTAATTTTAAAGTTAACTAACCTTTTAATGACTTTGTTGTGTCTGATTTTTGTTGGAAAGCATTTGAATATTTGGATGTCGCATGGAGGTCCACAGTTTCAGTAGATCCTCTAGATGGGTATCAGTCATTTGTTACCTTAAGGGCATCTTCATTTGGGTTAGGTAAGAGAACGTAGATTTGCAGTAATAAGTGGTTGAAAAGCAAGAAAGCACTTTTTGGGCATGTCGTCGAAGGCGTGGGTGTTCCACTGCATGTTTCCATATTTCAATTGGATTTTTCTTGGCATCAAACAGTGACTTCAAAATATCATTTACTGAGAGCTCAATCAATTCCATCTGTAGTTCTCTAGGTGCCTTGGTGATATCAACTAGGTGTGGCTGAAATGCTAATTTGAGTGTGATGTCGTGATTCTCCAAAGTTTGTGAACCTTTCATTCTATTCTCCAATTAATAGGTCTATAACAGCTGCATGTTCTTCAAATGATTGCCATATATCATCCTGCTTATCAATGACTTTTGCTACCTCGGGAAAATGTTCATCTAAAATTTCTTTTTGAAGAAGAAGTGTTTTCAAAAAAGATAACTTTTTTCAAAATGCTTGGATTTTTTGCTACATATAGACAGGTTTAGTTTTACCTTGCAAAGAAACAGTCAAGTCATTTTAATTTGACATGCTATCAAAAAGAAATGCTGCATTCCTATAGAAATCTTCTTCAAATAATTCACATTGCTGACTCTGTTATTCATATAATTTAACTATCTGTTTTCTAAGAGATAAAATTCTGGCTAACACCTGTCCCTGCAATAGCCAACACACTTTAGAAAGATACAGCAAATCCACACTGAATACCTCATCCTTCAACTTTAGCATGTTACAAAACTGACGATGCTGTGTTGCATTTGCACGAATGGAGTTAACAATACTTATAACTTGTTTCAAAGTGTCACTTAAAACAGTAGCTTTAGCACAGAGATTTTTCTGATGTAAGATATGATGAAAAGAAATGAGAGCATCTGGATCTGTTAATACTTTTTTCATATGTACAATTAACCTTTCATATTTTCCTATCATGGAAGGTACACAATCTGTACATACACTCCCTAAATTTACCAAATTCAGTACAACTTCACAGCATTTATCTTGAAAGTTGTTGAAGATAACTATTCCCCATTTTCTGCTCACAAGAGTGCCTAAAGTGAGTAACTCTTCGTAGTAAAGAAAATCTTCTGTTATGACCCAAGTAAAGTATAAAACCTGCACTGAGTCAGTAGTAGCAGCTGGTTCATCCAAAGCAATTGAGTAATATATATTTTCCTTTTAAAGTATTGCATGAGGTTGTTCTATTAATTTGAAGGCAATTCATGCTGCCAATCAGTTATGGTTCTCCTTGAAAGAGGCAGTTGTTTGTACTTCAAAATGTTGTCAGGGTCTAAACATCCTACAACTTTGAAAATGCATTATTTCACAATTTCTACATCACTGAATGGGTTCCCTTTTTTCCCAAGTACATAAGCTACTTTATATGTTGCTTCAGTGGCACTACTTCCAGGTCTTATTGCTCCTTGAATGAATTGCCTTTGCTTTTGCTTTTCATTTTTTAATTTCTGCAATAAAAAGTTTCATGCCCCTCCCTCTAATTTATAATAAAATATCTGTGGTCCTTATGAGTGTTATATTGCTGATGAACATTGAATTTCTTTAATGTTGATTTTGCAGTATCACAAAGCAAGCAAATCATCTTATCTTCAGCAGAAAAAAGATACTATTGCAATTTCCAATCCTCTTTCAAAAATCTGTTTTCTTCCTTCAGTGTTCTCTTGGTCTTCTTTGACATCATGGGCTGTTAGACAGAATTGAAAAATATTGTCAAGCTGTGCAACTATCACAAATTCCACCTCAAACAGAAACACAGTGTGCCATTGCCAAAAGCTGGTAACAGACTGGTGTACTCGGCTCCCATAAACTCTCTCCAACCAGCCTCATGCATAGTGATGCTGGTCAGGCAGGGAAGTTAGAAGTAAATCATGAGCATAGCAGTCGTCATTTCAGCCGTTATGGCTTTACTAATGTTCTAATTGTGCCAGTCAATCTGGGACTTATTTTGAAACTTATTTTATTCTTTGGTATTTTAAATGCATTCATTTTAAAAATAAAATAAAAATATAAAAGATGAACAAAAATGTATTAATAAAAGTAAAAGGATTTTTTCTGTAAAATTTGGATTCAGTCAAAAGGCCACACTTAAGGACCTAGAAGGCCACATGTAGCCTTAAGGCCGCAGGTTCCCCACGCCTGATTTAGACAGTAGCTAAAATATTCTTGGGCCTAACTTAGCCTCAACATGCATGATAAAGTGTGCACTAAATAACTGGGGGTTGATTGTATAGCATTCATTTTCTTGCACTATTTATAGTGCATATATATCTCTTTGATTCCTCCATGGAAATGAGTTAAAATTTTTATTAACCTCATTATTTGAACAAAAGACTGATTTTTCTGATAGCTTTAAGTAAGAATTAACTCCCAATTTCTTATCTGGATGTGTATGGATTGGCACACTTAAAATAGTTACTTTTTTAAAAAGTTCTTAATTATATGTGGCAGTTTATCATGTGACAGTGTATTACACTGCCTTTTATTTTTATAAATTTCTTGAATTTCTTATAATGAACACATAATTTCATTAAAATTTGTTAGTCTGAAAAGTAATGATAGTATACAAAATTGCACTAAACTGAGAAATGGAAATATAAAGACTTTATGTATAATTGTCAACCTTATCTTCTGGAAACAATTTTTAAACTTCAGATATGTCTCATTTTAAAAAGGATTGTACCATATTTAAACACAAAACATTTTGGAAGAAGCTTGTATTGTTAATTTATTATTTATCTTATCACTCCTTAATCTACCATTTCTCTTGAGCCTCACAGAGTGCCAGCCACTTGTCCCCTGGGACTGCAAAATTCAGAGGCAGGGATGGTGGGAAGAGATAGCTTCTTATAACATCTCACTGGGGCCAGCATTATTCCTGGACACGTGGCATTTTAGAGATGACTGGAAGAAATTCTCCTCTTAATACTTGGAAGATTTTTCAATAAAATCCATAGATGTTTCTCTATTCTTTAGCTGCAGAATATCAAATTCACCTCAAAGATCAAGGGCAAAGAAAGGATCCTAAAAACAGGAAGAGAAAAGAAAATAATAGCATGTAAAGGAAGTTTAATATGTCTGGCAGCAGATTTCTCATTAGAAACCACAAAAGCCAGGAGGGGGTGGGATAACATAGTCAAAGTGCTGAAGAAAAAAAACAAAAACAAAAAAAACTGCCAACCAGGAATATTGTATCCAGAATAGCTATCATCCAGACATGAAGGAAAGTTAAAACTTTTCCCATACAAAGAAAAGTTGAAGGAATTCCTCACCACCGGACCTGTCTCGCAAGAAATGCTAAAGAAAATTCTTCCATCTTAAAGAAAAAGATGCTAATGGTAAGTGGAAAACATCAGAAGTTATAAAACTCACTGCTACAAGTAAGTATAAAGACAAATTCAGAATACTCTAATACTGTAATTGTGGTGTGTAATTCCTTACTCTACACCTGTTTCTTAAAATCTATTAACGTTGGAAAAAATTATGATTCCACATATCTACAAGAAGAAAAACAGATGTTGAAATTTGTTTCTTTAGATGGCCATACTTTTCCTGTGCCTCCAAAGCTACAAGAATTATATTTGTATCTCTGATTTCTGGCCTATATGAATTTCCATTCAACCAAGTTAGTGCAGAATTAACTAACCTTAGAAAGGAATATCTAACAACAGTTTATCTTTTTGAGGCCTCGTGACATTACAGCAAACATAAGTACCATGGACATATACATTGACAGTTTTTGTTGATTCAAAAATGTATCTATAAACATATGTAAATCAATTAATAACATCATAACACACAAAAAAAACTGCATAGCCTGTAATAAGTAATTATATATATTTTCAAAAAATTATTGATTTTAAATTTAAAAATAACTTTCTTCCATCTGCTTTATTTCAATTGATATTGTTATACATTAATCCCATTTTCATAAAAAAGTGAGAAATTAAAAAGGTAAATTTGATTTCAGAATCATTCAATTATTCATAAGTAACAACTTTAAAGCCAATGATAGGTATTTTTTAGACATTTTTCTATGCATACTCATGAAAATTCAGTCACAAAAGAGTATTCTACATTGTATGTCTCACAAACTAATTATACATTTAACAATGTATCATGGATATCTTTGTGTGTTAGAAGAAAATACAATTGAGTGCTCTATATCATTCTGTGGAAATTATCACACATATCTTATATAAATCGACTCAGTTTTTACCCTTTTCCCTTTATAAGCATGATAATAAATATTTAATTTTATATTGGATTATCTTCATTAAAAATAATGATATTGACATATATTTTGGAATATCCTAGTAGTATTAACATACATTTTTGCACACGTTGTTATTAGGACAGATTGCTAGAACTGGAATTGATGAACCAATCTCTTTTGCTTTTATAATTACATTTCTTAAAGCTAGGTTTATTATTATTACTTATGTAAAGTCAAATAGAAAATTTTAGTTTAACACATATACACAACTAGTGTAAAGACTCCCACATCCATTATAGAACAATTACATCATCCCCAAAGGTTTGTTACTGCCCCTTTGTAGTCAGTCTATGCATCTCATTTCCTCAGCACCTAGCAACCACTGATCTGTTTTTTCACTCTAAACTATTTAATGTTTTGTTCCCATACATACAGAACACAGATTTTTATAAAGTTTTATTTTATTTTTTAATCAACACAATACTTGTAAATATTTACGGGCTACAATGTGATGTTTTGATACCTGAATACATTGTGTAATGATCAAATCAGGTTAATTAGCTTATCCAGCACCTCAATTATCATTTCTCTGTAGTAAGAATATTCAAAATTCTCTCTTCTGGTTATTTTAAAATATATAATATTTTTAACTCTAGTCACCCTGCTGTGTAATAGAACACCAGAAATTATTTCCACTACCTAACTGTAATTGCCTACCCATTAACCAACCTCTTACCCTACCCTCCCTAGCCCTTGGTAAGCATTGTTCTACTGTCTACTTCTACAAGATCAGCTTTAAAAAATTTTGCAAATGACTGAGACAGTGCAGTATTTGTCCTGTGCCTGGCTTATTTCACCTTAACATGAAGTCTTGCAAGTTCATCCATGTTGCCATAAATAACAGGATTTCATTCTTTTTTATGGCCAAGTAGTATTCCCTTGTGCATATGTGTCACATTTTCTTTATCTATTCATCCATTGATGGACACTTGGGTATATTCTATATCTTAGTTGTTATTTGGTTCCTTTCACTTAACAACGTGCATTTGAAATTCACCTACGTTATATCACACATCTGCAGCTTGTTCTTTTTTATTGCTAAGTCATATTCCATAGTATAGATGAACAAATGATTATTTATACATTCACCAGCTAGAAAACAATTAGGTTGCTTCTATTTTTTGGCTGTTATGAATAAAATCCAGCATAAATATTCATGTGCCTTTTTTTTTCCGGGGGTGGGGGGAGTAAAACATATGCTTTCATTTTCTTGGGTAAACACCTAGAGGTAAGATTGCTAAGTAATTGGTAAATACATGTTGAATTTATAAAAAACTGCCAGAGTGCTTTCCAAAGTGTTTGTATATCCTCATCCTCTCTAACATTTTTTATGCTAAGTCTTTTTAAATCTTAAACATTCTAATAAATGTGTAGTTGTATCTCATCGTGATTTTAATTTGCATTTCCCTAATAATCATAACATTGGACATCTTTTTATGTATTTATTAGTCATTTATATATCTTCTCTGGTGAGATTCATATCTAATTCTTTTGATTATTTTAACTGGGTTATTTGTTTGCTTGTTTGTGAGTTTTGAGTTTCTTTTTGTTAAAAATATATTAGTGATATCAATCCTCTGTCAGGTGTATGCTTTTGAAATATTTTTCCCAGTTTTTTTAATTGTAATAGGTAATTTTTTCATAGATTCTTCATAGCAGAGTTTAATTTTTTTATAAAATCAGAAAAAAATTAGTTCTAAAATATGTGTTTGTAAGTATTTTCTCTATTCACAGCATATATTCTTTTCTTTCTGAAATGCATATTTCAATAAGCAGAAGTTTTAAATTTTGTCAGTTATTTTTTTCTGAGGATCATGTAAACCTTTGCCTAACTTAAAGTCAAATGGATTTTTTTCTAGTGTATTCTAGAAGCTTATTTTATTTTATTTTTTAAATTTTAGTTTTTATATTCAGGTCTTTAATATATATTGTGTTGATTTTGTGTATGATGGATAGTATGGTTCATAATTTTTCTTTTGCATATCTAATTGTCCCAGAACCATTTGTTGAAAATATATTCAATTTCCACTAAATTGTCTTGCCAACTATATTAGTCTGCTAAGAATGCCGTAACAAAATATCACAGAATAGATGTCACAAACAACAGAAATTTATTTTTCACAGTTCTAGAGGCTTAATGTCCAAGATCAAGGTGTCAGGTTTAACTGGCCCGATGAACAAACAGAGGATGAATGCCCATGCATGTTTTCGCTGTAGATTTGTCACGCTTTGGATTCCCAGGCCAGTAGGGCTTGGCAACCAGAACACTGTAACTTTTGTTTAACTAACTACTTGAACTTTTGAGTTGTTTCCCCAAAACGGTGAGTGAAATTTCCACAAGATAACAAGTAATTAAGATTCTGAAGTCCCCAGCCACAGACTCCTTTAAGCTGAGACTCATCATTAATCACTAACTTGCAACTTTTGAATCACATCATCTGCATGCACTGATTTCAACCAAACCTGCCCCAATGCACACAGCCTCATTCCTTAGCCCCTTACAGAGACTCCTCCTCTCCATTAGTCAGAGAGATGGATTTGAGGCTTCTCCCCTGCCTCCTGAATAAAGTCATCCATAATAAAATTTCTTCCTTCGTTGGCAATCCTCTTTGAATCAGTAATTGGTTCTGTGTGCGATGAGTAACTTGATTGACTTTTAATTTTAATATTATTTTAGATTTCTCTAAAGTTTACGATATCCATCATTAACTTATCATGTTGCAGCTCAAATAACATTTTAACTTTTTGCCTATAATATAAGAAACTACACTGGTATTCTCCATTTTCTCTTTCCTTGCCTCTTTAGTATTGCTTTACATTTACTTTTAAATTATACCTTATAATTCATTGTCAACATTTTTTTCTAAATATTCAATAATCCTTTAATAGGACTGAAGACGAGACAAAAAGTATTTTATGTGCACCCATATATTTGGCGATTCTCATGATTTATAGAGTTTCACATTTTCCTCTCATATATTGTCTTCTCTAACTGAGGAAATATCGTCAATATTTTTTGTCAGACTGGTATGTTGGCAATTAATTCTTTCAGCTTTTGTATATTTAAATAGTTTTTATTTTGTCTTTATGTAAGAAAAACATGCATTTCTAAGTTAAGAATTCTTAATTGTCAGCTTTATTTTTCTTTCTGCCTTGTAGCAATGTCCTTGCATTGCTTACTGACTTGCATTGTGTCACATGGCACATATTCTGTATTCTTATCTTTGTTACTCTTTACTTATAATGCCTTCTTTTTAATTGGTTTTTATTCTAATTTTGAGTCCCTTTTTATTGTTTTATTGCATACCTGTTAATTCTTGATTAAATTCTGGATATGGTGAACTTTACATTTTGTGATACTGAAATTTTTTCAACCTTTTAGAAATTTTAATACAATTAAGTTACTTAAAATCAATTTTTTCCATTTGAGGATTGATCTTATAGCCTGGTAAGGGCGAAACCAAAAACAAAAACCAAAATATACTGTCCAATATGAAGTTTTTCAACTCCAGGTGGTGAGAAAACCAAACATTCCTGGCTGTACTTAAGTGCCACATGGTATTCCACCTAATGCTTTCTAGTAATTTTTTTTCACAGATTTCTATTATTTTCTCAGAGAGGTTGTGTATACTAAGTCAGCCAAATATTTAAGGATAATCATTTTCATATCACCAGAGCCCTTTTTCAGCATAACTACTATCATTCCAATAGCTCGCCCTTCCCATTCTAGCATTTTTCGTATTCCCATACATTGAATATTTTCAATTTAGCATAGGGAAATCCCCAAGGTCTCTTTGATTATCACTTCCCTGTAGAATACTTGGAGACTCTCCAAGCAGTGAGCGAGACCACGTGGAGCGCTCATGGCATTCTTCTCTCAGGGATCACTGTCCTGCACTTTCTATTTTCAACTGTCTGAAAATCAGTTTTTTAAAATGTATATTTAAGTTTTCTAATTGTTTACCTTGGCAGGATAAATTTTCTCTCTGTTATTTCATCAAGACTGAATGCAAAAGTCTGCTGTGGACTTTTCTTAGTCTCTAATAATCTTTAGACAATTATGCTTGCTTTGGTTCAGCAATATTTTTGCATATGTATACAAGAATGTTGAACATTTAGTTTATTTTAACTAAATCCCTTCTTATGGCTTGTTATCTTTCACACTGCCTAATGCAAATAAAATTTGTTAAGATAAAAGAATAAAAAGTAATGATAATCATAAAATTAGAAAAAATAAAAGTACATTTAAAAATAAAGAATCGAATATGCTTCTTATGTAGTCAAATAACTACAGCATTTGTTATAAATCAAAATTACTATAAATAATAAAAAACAAAAATTGAAATTAGTAATTGTTAATAAAATTATTACTTTCCCAAATAGTTCTTTTGGCTAATTTTCCACTCAGTGTTTTTTGTTTGTTTGTTTTTAACCTTGATCACAGTCCTATATATTGAAAAGATGCTGGTATAGGTTTTCTGTATAAGAATGCAAGATTCAATGAATATTAACTATTGCATTGGAACATAATATTTCAAGAACTTGTGTAATATCAAATAACAGCTGTTAATTAATTCAAATTATATGAAGTAAATATAGCAATAGTCATGTTTTGTAAGAAGTCATATATAAATATCAAATAAAAGCAAAATTGTATGCATACATAAAAATAAATACAAAAGAACTATTAAGATAAAAATACACTTATTCAAGAATAGATTTTGGGCATTAAGCAATCACTCAGGGAAACTTACAAATCTAGAAACTCAGAACTACTTTATATACATAATTTAGTTGAGAAACTTAGTTAATAATTTTAACTAATATTTTAACTCGTACTTTTTGTCACTAATTCTACTAAGCCCTTGACATATATTTCAATGTAATATTCATAAAAATGATATAAAATAAATATTATTAGTATCCTCATTTGAAAGAATTGTGTTACAGAAAGTTGAGTTAAGTTATTTCATACAAATTTAGTGAGATTTACCCTAAACAACTTTCAGCATGATGCTTGATAATAATTACTATTACTGTGTGCAAAAAAGTCACATGAAAAATGCCAACAATTTGATTTTAACCGACAATAACAATGCTGTTCTAAGGCTTATTGGGATTATATAGGTAGTTGAGACCAAACTGTTTTAATAATTGCTCTTTGAATTAAAATAAAATGGAAAATTGACTAACTTCAATGTTTTTAAATAAACGAATTATAAAAGCTATAGCTATCCACTTCTAAAACTAATGAACATACACTAATATCTTTTGTATCTGTGTATTTTAATAGGAAGTTTAATTAGATCTTATTAATTTATTTTATAGTGAATACTTTTAAAATTATTTAATAACATGATATCTTTGATGAATAGAGCAAACTTTTTCTATAACACAATAAAAAACAGTTTTGGTCTTTTAGAACAGATAAACCTGATTGTCTTGTTTATTTTTGTTTAGTAACCATAATTTGTTTTTTTTTTATTTTCCCACCAATAGATATTCTTAATGAGCTTAAGATTCACATTTAACAGTTGTGCTTTACCACCTGCTTACTAGACTTCTGTCTTACATGGCTATCAGACTATTACATGGATTCCTCAGAACCTGTCACTACTGATATTGTCAATCTTTTCACAGAAGCTATGTGAGCTGACAAGTGGTTTAAATGCAGATGTTACAATAAGTCAGTTTAAGGTTTTACCAGAACAAGTTCTGTTTGTTTCCATTTCCGAAAATAAGGCCTAATTTCTTTTTAACATTTACTTTCAATAATCTAGATGAAATATAAATGTTTTCAGAAGAGATAAAATTACAATAATGTGTTAATAATTGTTGACCTGAAAAAAATCACAGAATCCGGTGAAAAATAGTAGATATAAAATGATTAAAGAAAGAAAACATATTTGAAAATATACAAAAATCAATAGCATTTCACAATGCCAGATATGGTGTGGAAGTTTAAAGATACTAAAATCCTCAGCCAGAGGGGAGTACAGAGAGGATAATAGTGCCACTAAGCGAGATTCACCTCAATAATTATGGAAACAAAACTGCCCCCTTCCCAGTCTTTCTTTCTACCCTGCACACATACATATGTGTACCTAAGTCAAATCCACTCCATCAGTCTCAGTTCTAGAAAAAAATGTATTACTCCAGAACATAGTATGACACGCTGTGCTGAGGAATTGTCACCTGCTTGTTGATCATCTCCAGGCTAATACATTTTGTTCATATTCTCCCCTGAAGTTTGAGATACAGACACAAGGCAAAGATTACTTACCAAAACAACTTTTGAGAATACTTTTCAAAGCCTCTTTGGCTAGTCTCTGGCCCATCCTGGCTATGTTTCTCTGTTTAATAACATCACTCAGCACAAAACTGGGTCTGTTTTAGTGTTTCATAGAGAATCCCCCTATAAAGGGCTGTCTTTAATGAAGGGCAGAATGCAAGTGGTTATTTTGTTGTAAATAATTTAGTTAAAAAAATTATAGAAAGCTCCTTTTGTTACAACTGGGAAAATGAGAATATTATTAGTAGCACTATCAAGGGATAGAGGGAGATGTAGAGGCAAGTTAACTCTATGTCTGCACCAAAAAAACAGCAAGAAATATATAGCACCAAGATCCTCTCCAGCAAGAACATAGAATGCTTAGAATGCTTTATTACCGTATTTGTGATGCGCAATCCATCCATAACTCTAGTACAAAGCTCAAAAGACAAATCTATCAAAAACAATAATAGCTGCAGCAACCTTTCAAGAGATAGGTAATTCAAAAATATGTAAATTAGGACTACTAAAAGTGAATATATGGACGGTAATAGAGTTGAAGTGTAGAATTTTCTGAGGTTTTTTTTTTTTGCCTGTGTTTGTTTCTCTTATTGTGTTCTAAAATAAGTTATCATCTTTTTAAAGAAAGTGTTATATCTATCAAATGTTTTTTGTAAGCCTCTTGGTAACCACAGCATTAAAACTTATAATAGATTCACTAAGAGTAAAAAGCAACAAATTAAAACATATTACCAGTTTGACTGTTGTTGGCGTATATGAATGCTACTGATTTGTGTGCACTGATTTTATATCCGTGTACTTTGTATTGATTTTGTATTGCTGAACTTATTTATCAATTCCAGTAATCTCATGGTAGTATCTTTGGGGTTTTCTAGATATAAGATCATATAATCTACAAAGAGTGATATTTTGATCTCTTTTGGTCCCATTTGGATGCCCTTCATTTCCTTCTCTTGTCTGAATACTCTAACTAGGGCTTCAAGTCAAATACTCAATGCTTTTCATAATAGCAACAAAGAAAATAAAATATCTACAAATATATTTAACTAAGGAGGTGAAGGATCTCTACAGGGAGAACTATGAAACCCTGAAGAAGGAAATAGCAGAGGATAGAAACAGATGGAAAGCTAGACCATGCTCATGGATTGGCAGAATCAACATTGTTAAAATGTCTATACTACCAAAAGTGATCTACAGATTAATGCAATCCCTATCAAAATACCAACAGCATTTTTCACAGATGTAGAAAAAATAATTCTACGCTTTGTATGGAACCAGAGAAGACCCTATATAGCCAAAGCAACCTTAAGCAAAAAGAACAAATTGGGAGGCATCAATCTACCAGACTTCAAGGCTATAGTAACCAAAACAGCATGGTCCTGGCACAAGAACAGAGACATAGACCGATGGAACAGGACTGAGAACCCAGACATAACACCATCCTCATATAGCCATCTGATTTTTGACAAAGCAGACAAAAACATACACTGGGGAAAAGAATCCATATTCAGTAAATGGTGCTGGGAAAATTGGATAGCCACATATAGAAGACTGAAACAGGATCCACACCTCTCACCTCTCACAAAAATCAACTCATGATGTACAACAGACTTAAACCTAAGACATGAACCATAAGAATTCTAGAAGAAAATGTCAGAAAAACTCTTATAGACATTGGCCTAGGCAAAGAATTTATGAAGAAGACCCCAAAAGCAATCACAGCAACAACAAAAATAAATAAATGGGACCTGATCAAATTAAGAAGCTTCTGCACAGCCAAAGAAACTATTGCTAGAGTGAATAGACAACCTACAGAATGGGAGGAAGTAATTGTAAGCATCAGATAAAGGGCTGATAACTAGAATCTATATAAAACTCAGGAAAATCAGTAAGAAAAGATCAAACAACCCCATGAAGAAATGGACAAAGGGAATGAGTTCTCAGAAGATAGAAAAATGGCCAAGAAACACATGAAAAAATGCTCAACATCTCTAATCATGCAAAATGCAAAATAAAACTGCAATGAGATATCATTTAACTCCAGTGAGAATGGCTTTTATCAAAAAGTCCCAAAACAACAAATGCTGGAATAGATGTAGAGAGATAGGAACACTCATACACTGCTGGTGGGACTGAAAACTAGTACAACCTCTGTGAAAAGTAATATGGAGATAGCTCAAAGAACTAAAAGTAGAACTACCTTTTGATCTAGCAATCCCACTTCTGGGTATCTACCCAAAGGAAAAAAAGTCATCCTATAATAAAGACACCTGCTCTCCAATGTTTATGGCAGCACAATTCACAATTGCAAAGATGTGGAAACAACCCAAGTGCCCATCAATACATGAGTAGATTAATGAAATGTGGTATATGTATACCATGGAGTACTAATCAACCACAAAAAAAAGTGGTGAACTAACACCTCTTGTATTATCCTGGATGGTGCTGGAGCCCATTCTTTTAAGTGAAGTATCTTAAGAATGGAAAAACAAGCACCACATATACTCCTTGATCAACACGCATTGATCAATCATTAGTACTGATTGACCAACACTTATGTGTATATATGCAAGTAGCAATTATTGGGTGTTGGGAAGGAGGGAGGAGGGAGGAAGGAAAGGTAAATTCACACCTAATTGGTGTGGTACACACTAGTGGGGGATGATCACGTTTGTAGCGATGACTTGCTTTGCACAAAGACAATGTATGTAACCTCAATGTTTGTACCCCATAATATTCTGAAATGTAAAAAAATAAACAAATTTTTAGAAAAGAATATAATAATTGTTTGCAAAGAAAAAAAAAAACAATTACCAGAGATATTCACCTAATTACAGAGGAATACAATAAGAAAGAAAGGAGGAGAGGAGTCTCAAAACAAACAGAACAAAAGCAACAAAATGGCAGTAGTAAGTCCTTACTTATCAATAATAACCCTGAATGTAAATGGTGTCAATTTTCCCATTTGAAGGCTAAATAGAGTGGCTAAATAAATTTTTACAAAAACCAATACCCAACAATATGCTGCCTTCAAGAAACCCACTTCACCTATAAAGACACACATAGACTGAAAGTGAAGGGGTGGAAAAAGATATTCTACCAAACTGGAAACAAAAAAAAAAAAGAGCAGGAGCAGCTATACTCATATAAGATAAAATAGACTACAAATCAAAGACTGTAAAAAAAAAAAAAGAAAGGTCACCATATAAAAATGATAAACGGGTCAATTCAGCAATAAGATATAACAATTATAAATATTTATGTACCCAACACCAGAGCTCCCAACTGTATAAAGCAAACATTGATAGACCTAAAGAGAGAAATAGGCTGCAGTACAAGAATAGTAGGGGACTTTAACAACACCATTCTCTAGTAATGGACAGATCATCAGAACAAAAGCTATCAAAATACCAAGGACATTCTTTATAGCAATAGAAAAAAAAAATTCCAAAATTTATATAAAACTACAAAAGACTCTTAATAACCAAATTAATTTTGACCAAAAAGAACTAAGGAGGAGGTATCACACTACTTAACTTCAAAATTTATTACAATGCTATGGTAACCAAAACAGCATGGTACTGGCATAAAAACAGACACGAAAACCAATGGAACAGAATAGGGAACACAGATATAAATCCATACATTTAAAACCAATATATATTAGACTAAGGCAGCAAGAATGTACAATGTGGAAAGAACAGTCTTTTTTTTATAAAAGGTGCTGGGCAAACTAGCTATGTATTTGTAGAAGAATGAATCTTGACCTCTATCACTCACCATACACAAAAATCAAATCAAAATGGATTAAAGACTTTAATCTAAAACTCAAACCTATGAAACTACTAGAAGAAAACTTTGGGGAAATGCTCCAGGACATTGGTATGGGCAAAGTGTTCTTGTTTAAAATTGCAACAACACAGGCAACCAAAGCAGAAATAGACAATTGAGATTACATCAGGCTGAAAAGCTTCTGCATCTGCACTGCAAAGCAAACAATCAACATAATGAATACATAACCCAGAGAATGGAAGAAAATATTCTTGCAAATTATCTATCTGAGAATGGATTAATAAAAAGAATACGTAAGAGCTCAAACAACTCAACTGTAAAAAACACAGATAATCTGATGTAAAAATGGGCTGAAATCTGAATTGACATTTCCCAAAAGAAGACATATGAATGTCCAATAGTTATGTGAAAAAAATGTTCAACATCACTAATCATCATAGAAATACATTTTACAACCACAATGTGATGTCATCTCACCCCAGTTAAAATGGTTTTTATCAAAAAGAGAGGCAACAGCAGATGCTGGCAAGGAGGTAGAGAAAGGGAAACCCTTGTACACTTTCAGTGAGAATGTAAATTAGTACAGCCAGTCTGGAGACTAGTACGGAGGTTCCTCAAAAAACTAAAAATGGAACTTCCATGTGATTCAACAATTCCACCACTGGGTATATATCCAAAAAGAAAAAGAAATCAATATATCAAAAAGATATATGCACTCCCATGTTTATTGCAGCACTAGTCACAATAGCCAAAATGTGGAACCAACCTAAGTGCCCAGGAATGGATAAAGAAAATATGGTACATGTACACAATGAAATATTATTCAACTACAAAAAAATTAATTTCTGTTATTTGCTGTAACATGGATGGACTGGAGACCATTATGTTAAGTAAGATAAGCCAAGCACAGAAAGATAAATATCACATGTTGTCATTCCTGTGTGGGCACTGAAAATAGTGGATTCCATGAATCTAGAGGCTAGACTGATTGTTACCAGGGGCTGGAAAAAAGGAGTGGACAGGGGTGAGGAAAGGGAAAAAAGAATATAAATGTGTTTATCACCACTGATCTGGATTATGAATGGTAAAGATGGTAAGTTCTGTATGTATATTTTACCTCAATAAAATAATTTTAAAAGAGAAAATTAAGGATTTCTGAAATTTAAGTTGATGATTAAATAAACTTAAAATATCTTAAAAAAAAGAGAGAAGGAAAGAGTGAGAGGAAGAGGAAGACAGAAGGAAAAGAGAGAGTCATAAGGGTTATATGACTGCTGAAATATGGTTTTCATGGTGATATTTTATTACACCCCCACCCGGCACATGTGGCATCAGGCAGACATGGGTTTCTTTTAAGATGAGGTATTTATAAATGCTTTTTTTTTTTCATTTCTGTAAGTTAAATTTATTCACAATTATAAAATTTTCCCCGGTTGACTATACTAATTCAACCAAATTAAGGATTAATAACATCATACAATATAAAATAAAGATAATAAATTTTTTTAAATACTAATTTTTTAAGGCAGTCATGTTAAAATTGTTTTTATCAACTAATTCTCTCTCTCTTTTGTCCCAAAATGTATTCTTTTTATCTTTCTTCCCTCTCTCTCTCCCTACACACACACATACACACACACACCCCTTAAGATAAATAATATATATCCATGGTCCCAAGGAGGACACTCTGCAATAGAGAAGATACAACTGTCTCGTGAAGACACCATTTTACTGAGATGGAGGTGAAGGAAACCAGAATGTGTCACCCCAAAGTATGCCTCTTTGACATAAATATTTTTGAGCTGAAGGCAATTAAGAAACAACCAATAGAGTAAGAGCTCTTTCTACCACCCCTTTCCACCTAAAGACATAGTATGGATTCTCTCTTACTGTAGACAACTCTTACCAGCTCAGAGACAGCACAAGAGGAGTCTGCAAAGACATGTTCCTTCATTGGTTTACTCCCATATATTTACCTTTCCATAGTTTTCCACTTTTTGAGTCCCAAAATTGCTTTTCTTTTTCTTGTCACTTCTCTAAAATTCACTGTGTGCCATTAAGGATGATGTATAAGCCAGAGTTCTAAGCCGGTGCTTTTGGTTACCCTTCGCCAAGTTTTCTCCCACATGACGTGCACTGCACTGGGTAATAAATTTACTTCTTTTCCTCTTGTGAATCTATATTTTGTCATGGGGGGGGTCTGTCCCAACTTTGAATTTATGATGATTGAGGAGAAATTAAATTTCATCCTCAACAGAAGCAATTTTTTCCTTAGAAAATACCTGATACTTAAAAATTAAGTAAACTTTTTATTTTTAAAAATTTCACTTAATTTTTTACATAAATTTCAAAATTGGTCTTCTCCCTTTTTATTTTTTCTGCCTTCTTATCTCTTTCTTCTTCTATTCCGTGTGAATGCAGTGTAGTCAAAAAGTGAATGGAGGTCAATATATCTTAACAGATTTTTCAAGAAAGAATCATAAAACTCCATTTTTATGAAAGAACTGAATTTGTCTAAATGGAGTTAATTCGTTTAACACTTTCTTTAAATGAAAACCACATCTTGCAATAATTTTTCAGATTTGTCCCTTTTCTTACATTCTCACATTTACATAGACATGTTCCTTACAGAACTTATTAAAAACAAATTTTAAGTGTCTTTTTTCATTGAAAACTAGTGATAACAAAATTGCCATTGCAAAAGTATGCATAACATAGTAAGAATGATGTCTTCAGAATTAATGCTAGACACAAAAATATTCTGCTCTTCTGGTGCTTTATCATATGGTATTAAGTGGTTATTTGTATAAGTGCCCTTAAATTTATGTAAAATGGAACATTATTCTGTGCAACCTTAAAAATAAGATTGCATATAAAAATAAGATTTTATAAAATATTTTATTTTATGAAAACTAAGGTATGATGAATTCATAACAAATATAGTCAAGTATTTATGAAAGTATATTTGTCATAATATCTAGTTTTGATGGCTGTCCATACATAGGAATGTATAAACTATAAACAAAGGTGCTTCTGTCATAGCAGAATAGGAAATGGTCTTTTTAGCAAAATTTAACTTGTATAACTTATCAGAGCCTATTATTTGCTAATATTGATTATAAATATCTGAGAAAAGTACATTCAAATTTTCCCAAAACATTGCTTTTTCTTAGCAATATTTTTGTAACATGAAGCTACATACAGCCACTTTTTTAAAAAAATTAAATAACAATGTATATTAAAAATAATTCATTATGGATGAAATATAAAATACATATTATTATATCACATTATATAATAGACATATTATATATAATGTGATATAATACATAATATGTAATATGATAAAATATGTTACATATTTTATATATATACCTATATAAACTTTAGAAAGTATATTTTGGTGTCCTTCAAACCATGATATGTTCCATACAGCTACAAATCAAATTTGGTATATTGCTTCCCCCAGATAAGCTGATATCCTAAAGAAAGTCATAAGGCACACGCTTAACAATCTTTGGTTACTACAACAGAATATATATACAGTAAAGTGTTAACCTTTTTGAATAGGCAATTAGATAAAAAGCAGTGAATAATGTGCTAATTATATGTGTCTAAAGTGTTAATGAGAAGATCACAGTGTGGCACAACTAGTTGTGATTTTACAGAAAAAGAGAAGATAGCCAGCTGAGAAAGCAAACGACTTAGTAATTGGCATTAAAGAACATGGGAAGTCTTCTGTGACTTTAAAGTGATAATAATTTAGCTACTAAATTTGTTCCTAGAGAGATACGCTCCATTTAAAATAAAAAAAAAAAAAACACCTGGAGTAAAAATTTTCCACATGCCGAAGTCTTTACAAAGTAAAACTTGTAAAAGTTTTTAAAAGTTTAATAAAATAATTAATATTGATAACACTAAACTACATTATTTAAAAAGTAGGAATACAAAGTATAATCTCAGAAAAAAGGACTCATTTAAAATTTTAAGGTCAGGAATATTTGTCTCTGTTAAATTTTCTTTATTCCCCTTCCCCTGTTCATGTTTAATGCTTCCTTAGTTCAACAAATTCACTTATTCCAGCGTATGTTCCACACCTCTAGAGATGTCAATAGCACTATACAAATTTGGCTTTGCAACCAAATTTTTGTGCTTGTTCTCAAATTACGTTTTCCCATCTCATTCTAAAATCATTGGCAGGAAAGTTTTTATCTCTATGCTTTGGTTATATTGTTAATATTTTGCATGTATCATGGCAGGAAACATATATTGTACAAGTGTTTGGAAATTTAGCTAGTGAGACATGAATTTGGTAATAAGACACTGGTTGCTATCACTTCAGACAACTACGAAGATCTCTTTTAGAACCTCCAGCCTGCTTTATTAACTGCCCTATTCTCTTGCTTTCAAACTTTCCCTCTCCCTTCCTTCATCCAGTCCTTTGCGCTCACAACTATTTACCATTCATCTTGTCCCCACAAACTAAATGGCTTTAGTAAGATTTTAATTATGTTCTACTTTATGTGGTCTCTACCCATGAAAACTGTAAAATATGGAATCTAAATGGTAAAGACTTTCTTATGGAATTTCAGGGATCTTGCAGAACGTGAAAAAGACATGGGAGGAATCGAGCATGTGTAGGGATTCTTAACTTCTCAAACTCCTACTTGTGATTGTTGTGAAACCACACAAGATTGGTTGGTTTAGTAGCTACAAAAGCACTTCATCCTTATCATCTTTCTCTCATATCTAAGCATTGATAACTAGGAAAACCTAACAAAGGAGTGAGAAAATAAACGATTGTAAATCTACTCGCATAGCTGCAAATAATGCTTAAATAGACACAAACTAATAAAAGTCAACTATAAGTTAGGGTATACTTTTTTTGGGGTTCTGATAAAGATTTTATTGTGAATGATTTTTAGTTAAATAATTATAGTTATGTAACATGTACAAATTACTGATTGTCAAATCTTGAAGGGTTGGATGCCCTTTGACACCCTACTAAGAAAGGGAGTTGAAACCATGGTTCAGGACTCTAACTTACTAATTGTCAACTTCAACACAAGAAAAGGAAATGCTGACCTTTTCTTTACCAAGGGTCAGCTATTTACTTTAAAATGGACTGGCTACACCTGATGTAGAAGCTCTGATACAGTCCCTTGGGCTGCAATCCTGATTTTATTTTTCTGTCTTTCAGCTCTTTCTTTATCTCCTGGAGGACTCAGTTTTCTTATCTGTTTAAAAGACTTCTTGACTATTTTATTGGCTTATTGAAAGGCCAAACAAATTCTTACTGCTGTATTTTTTTTAAATTTCAGAATATTATGGGAGTACAAACACTTTGGTTACATATATTGCCTATGCACTTCCCACGTCAAAGCTACAATAGTGGACATCCCCAAAACTGTGCGCCCCGCACCCATTAGGTGTGAGTTTTCCCACCCCCTCCACTCCCCTCCCACCTGCCCGAGCCCTGATGAATATTATTTCCATGTGTTTATATAAGTATTGATTAGTTAGTACCAATTTGATGGTGAGTACCAGTGGTGCTTGTTTTTCCATTCTTGTGTTACTTCGCTTCAAAGAATGGGCTCTAGCTCCATCCAGGATAATACCAGGTGTGTTAATTCACTGTTACTTTTGAAGACTGAGTAGTACTCCATGGTATATATATACCACATTTTATTAATCCACTCACGTATTGATGGGCACTTGATTTGTTTCCACATCTTTGCAATTGTGAATTGTGCTGCTATAAACATTAGAGTGCAGATGTCTTTATTATAGAATGTCTTTTTTTCCTTTGGGTAAACATCCAGGAGTGGCATAGCTGGATCAAATGGTAGTTCTAGTTCTACTTTTAGTTCCTTGAGGTATCTCCATATTACTTTCCGTAGACGTTGTACTAATCTGCAGTCCAACCAGCAGCGTATGAGTGTTCCTATCTCTCCACATCCCCGCCAGCATTTGTTGTTTTGGGACTTTTTGATATAAGCCAATCTCACTGGAGTTAAGTGACATCTCACTGTGGCTTTGATTTGCATTTCTCTGATGATTAGAGAAGTTGAGCAATTTTTTTATATGTTTGTTGGCTACTATTCTGTCTTCTTTTGAAAAATTTCTGTTCATGTCCTTTGTCCACTTTTTAATGGGGTTGTTTGATTTTTTCTTGTTGATTTTCCTAGGTTCTATATAGATTCTGGTTATCAGCCCTTTATCAGATGTGTAGCATGCAAATATTTTCTCCCATTCTGTAGGTTGTCCGTTCACTCTAGTGATAATTTCCTTGGCTGTGCAGAAGCTTTTTAAATTGATCAGGTCCCCTTTATTTTTGTTGCTGCTGTGATTGCTTTGGAGGTCTTCATAAATTCTTTGCCTAGGCCAATGTCTGTAAGAGGTTTTCCAATGTTTTCTCCTAGAATTCTTATGGTTTTATATCTTAGGTTTAAGTCAACAGACATCTTGGGTTGAAATCTGTAAAACAAACAAAAATAGTGACAGAATTAAAAAGCATAATATAAAAATCAACACACATAATTGAAGATTTGAATTAACCTCTTTCAGTGACAGATAAAGCAAGTAGAAAAAACTTATGGTATATATATATATACACACACACTTTGAATGTATGCTTAATCAATTTACTTTGCATACATGTTTAGAATACCAGCAGAAAACATCCTTCACTTATTAAAATTTATCATATGCTGGACTATGAAAAAAAAAACACCTCAACAAATTGCACTTATTCAGCATTGTCTGACCACAGTGGATTTATATTAGAAATAAATAAAATATAGATAAGTGCAATTCACCAAATATTTTCAAAATTAAGCAAGGTTCATTAAGTAATTCCTATGTCAGATAGAAAAATTCAAAGCACATTTGAGAAAATTTTATGAAAAATTAAAGAATTATACATGAATAAAGAGATATACTATATTAAATGGTTGAAAGGCTAAATATGGTTAAACATTTAGTTATTTCAAAGGCCCTCACTTAATTTTCAAACATTTTGTAGATTTAATAAAGTCTCAAGCAAATCATCAGAAGGGTTTTATTCCCCCCAAGAGGGATTTTCAGTCTGATTATAAAGTTTAAATGGCAATTTAAAGGACCAAGTTACTACCAGATTTAAAATGATAGTAAAACTAGAGTCATTGTAATAAAGTGGAATTTACAAAGATAGATAAAAAGACCAAAAGAACAGAAGAATAGACACATGTACTATCACATAATTTATAGCAGTGTTACCACTGCAAGTTGGTTGGAAAATGATTGATCTTCTCAATCAAGATTTCTGAAGCAATTGGATATTCTTACAAATATATTAATAACAATAACTATTATTATTATTACTTTGATTACTTAATATCATTTACAGAAATTATTAAGTAATGTCATAGAGTTAAATGTGTGAACTTTCGGCTCTCTAAATCCATAGTTACACAACCAAACTTACTTTCATTTAAGCAATTTTATTTATAATCATATAGTTCATGTTAAATTCTAGAGGTTAATTTTAACATCTTGAAATATACTTTTAACTGTTGGAAATAAAAACACCTTTCCTATTTAATTCACTTTAATTAGAACTTTTTGGTAGTAACCAATAGAAAATGAATTTTAAGTAAGCTTGAAAAAAAATATTGTCTTGCCCTACAAAAATAAAAAGATAACATGCCAAGCAGACATTTTTGTGATGTAATATTTCTTTCTTCTGATAACTAGGAGTTTTCAAAGATTGCAAAGAGTATCAATACCATGTGCAAATATACTTATTATCCTGCGAAATAGCACTTTAAGGACTTCAGACATATCACATTGTGATTCAACAAAGCAAGTCATAGAAATAGTCTTAAAGAGCGTGGAATTTAGAAAAGTCCCCAAATTCTTAGTTTTGGAGAGTTAGGAATGATGAGAAACACGCATACCTTTGCTTTTTCTCACACAAACTCTTCCTCTACCTCTACCCAACTATGAATAAATTGAGGTAGCTTTTTATGTTCACACATCACTGGGTAACATATTGCCATTTTAAAAAATCAAACAAAATTAAAGTTATTTTTGGACTTCCTATATCTGATTTCACTAGAATAGAGATGTTAAGTGTCACATTGTAGGATATACTCTAAAAAGCTTCATTTGCCATGATATGGTTCTGGTTGTTTTCTTTCTTTTCTGAGATTTTAATGCATATTCATCTTCTGGAACTATGGTAGCTGTACAGATTTATCTGCAAATAAGAAATCAAATGGGACACTTTTGGGACATATTGAGCTCATCTTTCTTCTCTTTTGACCTTGTTTTCTGTTTTCCAATGTGTGATGGTATTCCATGAATGAAAAATTGGTAAGCTGTAGCCTGCTATGACACCAAATTTTCTAGTTTAGTAGTCATCATTTTGCATTTTTGTAGCATTTCTGCCACAAACTTATTGTTTATTAACAAGTTAGCTAAAAACTTTTGAGGGTGTTTTCTGGATTGTCATATGCAGCTAATTTTTCTTGCCTTATAGTGGCATTGAAAAGGCTGGTAAACGTATGTAAAAATAATTTTGAAAAAATTTGACCAAAAATTAATTTTAATTACTAATTATTACTAATATTATTATATCAATGTTAATATTGTTATTGATGTTTTAACATTAATGCTTAATGGTATATATTTGAATGTATTTATATTTATCATATTATGCATCTAAACACTACTGTGTCCATCCTTAGTACATTGAAGACATATTCTGGCAGGATGGGTGTTCTTCAGGCAAACCGGTTATGGATTGTGTTATGTAATATCCTGGCATGTACTTAGAAGGAGAAAAGTTGTATTATTTGTCCTGTCCTGAAAATTTATATTCCTATTACAATTAAGGTCTAAAGAGAATCCTCTTTAGAGTAAATACATGATGAAAGTGAATCTTCTCCGTATCCCGTTCTCCATAATTACACCACCATATACATATTTGCTTAGGCCAAACCCGTAAGATTGCTCCTTCTATTCTATCCCTCGCACACAATGGCATGTACTTTCTGTGTTATCTCCAAATATAGCCCAAATTCCTCTCTTTGCCAATATTTTCTATTACGGAAAGCTATTCTGAGCCAATAGCCTCTAAAATACTGCATCCTACCATAGGGATCTTCCTTCTATTTTTCCCCTTGACCAAAATTAATTTTCTAAAATATAGAAGATAACCCTTGTCAAACGTAGATTAGATCAGATCATTTCCCAGCTCATTATAACATTCTAATAAATTTCCATTGCAAGCATCTTCCCTTGCTATACACGGTACTACGCCAACTGATTCCATCTCTCTCTTAACCTAACTTTATACTTTTCTCCAGGAATCCCCAACCAAATGGGACTTTTTACTGTCTCCTCAATTTACTATGATAATTTCCATTGTAGGAAATTGTCTTCCTATATCTAAAATGCACTTTCTCCACATTTTCATATTGCTACTTCTTTATGATTATTTTCTCAGTTCAAATGTCACTATTTCAGAACACGTTCTTTCCTTGCTCCTTACCATTGCCCTGCCTTAATTAATCCATAGCACTTATACCTCATTGAACTTATATTGAAATTGTTTCTATATTAAAAATTGTTTATTATGGCCTTAACCATTGTGGCATGCAGTTTGGCAATCTTGGTCACCAATGTCCTTACTGTGACTAGGATAGTGCTAGGCATAGAGATAGCCCTCTAAAGAGCTGGTCAATTATTTCAGGTATCACTTAGGTTATGCTACAGTGGGATAGTAACGCAATCTCAGAACCAAAATGACCTGCTCTTAGATACCTAACAGCAAGTGTTAATTTCTCAATTTTGTTCCATGTCCATTTCAGACAAATGAGGGACTGTGCTTCATATCTCCTAACTCCGGGGATCCAGGTTATTAGGATATCCACCAAGTTGATTTTTTTTCTGTCACTTTGGCAGAGGGAAAGAGATCTCAGTTGATTTTCTGATTGGCAATTAAATGCTCCAACCTGGCAGTGACTCACACCATTGCCTCTTGCAATTAATTGGCTTAAGGTAGTGAGATAGCCCATCCAAGCACGAAGTAGTAAATGGTAAAATACCATTAAATAGGAAGGCCAAAAGATGAAAATATTTGGCAACAGAGCACAGTAACTTTTATAATTCATAATAGAAAAATGAAAGAATATTAGATTTATGTGAGTTGTGGCTTGAATCAGAGATATCATGGTATGTGGAAAAGTATTGCTAAATTTATCAAAAAATCTCCCTTAGATAAAATGTTAGGGGCACAGAAGTATATTAGATGGTGCCAAGATAAAATATGTTTGTTAATATTTCTTATATTTTACTTTTCCTACTGGCAAATATGCTTTTCATTTATTATCTGCTGCTAATTTAAGGAGCAGAAAGAGGCTGGAAAGGTGCATAGGGAGTTACTTCTCTACCTGTTAATCCTGCTCATTTAGATATATATACTTTTTACCTTTTGAACTTGGATTATTCTTGTCCCTCTGCCCCAATATTGTACCATCAAGACAAAATTGGGTCAAATGGTAGCTCTACTTTTAGTTCTTTTCGAAGCGAAGTATCACAAGAATGGAAAAACAAGCACCACTGGTACTCACCATCAAATTGATACTAACTGATCAATACTTGTGTCACACATGGCAATAATATTCATCAGGGGGCGGGCAGGCAGGGGGGTGAAGGGGATGGAAATCTCTCACTGAATGGGTGCGGGGCACACAGTTAGGGGGATGTCCACGATTACAGCTCTGGCGTGGACAGTGCATGGGCAATATATATAACTAGAGTGTTGTACTCCCATAATATTCTGAAATAAAAGGAAAAAATTAAATTAAAAGAAAAAAAGCACAATTGGCACAAATTTACTTTCATGGGATGATGATTTGAACTTAACTTGCAGACCCATAGCTGGTATCATTATTTTTATGTTCAAACAAGCATTATCCTATCATAAAGATCTGCTGGCTTACAAAAAGGTGGCAATTAGTTGTTGATCACCCCATTTAGACAAATTAGTTATTGGCCAATTCCCTTTAAGAAAATTGTGTAATTGTTTTAGATTTTCTTTTTTACAATATGTTATGTGCCATTGGGCAAAAATTATGAACATATACCTTTATGGAAATAAGTACTTATTTTATATTTGAATTTTTCTAATTTTATGAAAAGATTAAATATAGAGCAGATAAACAAAGGGAATATTTGAAGTTGAATTCATTTTGAGAAATGTCCTAATTACACTGCCGATGCAAATCAGTGTTCATTTGAACAGAATTAAATTAATCCAGATTGCAGTGGTAATTAAGGCCCTTCTAAGTACCTATTGAGCTACAGAAAATTTACCTTCCCATGATAAACAAATTATGATGAGGTCAGAAAACATTAACATTAAAACTAAAAATGAGAGAGTAAATATGCCCTGGAAAAAACTAGAAATTAGCCATACCTAATATTTTCAATTAAATATAAATTATTTAATATTATAGAATTTAGTTTACAGATATCTAGTTTCAAGCAATGATTAATACATTTGATATGCATTAAATCACATATTTATAAAACAAGAGATTCCAGGACTTCAGTAGTCTAGAGCGGAGCTCAGTGAAATTTTAATGCTTTGTGAAGTGGCCATCTTAGCTAGAGACTAGACTTTTAAAATTCTTAACTAATATTCATAATAAGGCTGCCTTGGTTCTCAGCTATTTGCTGTTGTTAATGCTTCATCTTGTTATTAAAGCTAAAACATTTTAACATAGTTGCTCTTTTGAACTAGATTCCTAAGATAAATTCTGAAAATAAAATGAGACTTAAGTCTATGACCTTGCATTAAAGTATCTGCTTGAGTCTTTTACATTAAAAAGATTATCATTGGAAAATAAATTTTAAATGGTAATACTTCAATCTGGATACAGAAAATGAATAAATTATTCTCTTTGGAAGAAGTCCTCTTTCTCTTTCATTTTTTCACTTTGTCAAGACAGTTCTATAAATACATAATTGATTAAACATTTTGTGATTCTGGCTCATGTATGCTCTTGAATGTACTACTATTTTACTTCAAATGATTATCAGAAATTAGCTAAAACTCTTGTCATGTTTCTATATGAATCACATAAAACAAGTGTCATAAATAATTTCTTTCATTATTTACAAATACTTAATAAGCACAAACTTGTTCTTTACATTGAGGCAGTTGGATTTTGTCATGAAGTCATACATATCTTTATGTTAAATATGTGGCCTGCAATTAACATTACTTGCATGTAGTTGGTGCCAAACAAAATAACAGAGGTTAAGAAGTTTCTTCTGGCAGGATTGGAAACTTCTTTTCTTACTCCTAAGCTACAGTGACATCCCTTCCTTTGCTCACTTATTCAACAGACATATATTGAGTGCTACTGTGATCCTAGCTCTACTTTGGGATCATGAGGTATGTCAGTGAACAAAAGAGTCAAATGTATTACTGCCTCATATTGTTTATATTCTGGTGGAAAGAAAAGAACAAAAAAGACTAAATAAAACATAAAAGTGAATTATATAGTATGACAGAAGGGACTATTTCTGTTTAAAAAGTAGTGAATATAAAGATTTTAAAGGATAAGTCAACATTTTAAATTGAGACATCCAGTTCAGCCTTACTTTGAAGCTGGCATTTTAGTGAAGACTTGAGGTTGGAAAGGGTATTGGCACGAGATAAGTGGGGAAAATAATCCCAGGTTAAGAGAACAGTCAACACAGGAATCTAAGGGAAGACATGGTTTGAGGAATAGCCTGAGGACAGTGTGACTGGAGAATGAAGTATGGTGGGGAAGTAGTCGCTGATGGATCAGATCACAAACAGGGGCAACGTTGTCCAGAGCCTTGTTGGACCCTATAGAAACTCACACTTCTACTCTGAGTAAAACAGAAGACATAGCAGGGTTTGTACAGGGAATACACAAAAACTGATTGATTTTTTAAAAAATCTCTCTAGCTGCTATGTGGAGTACAGACCTCAAGGGGGTTTGGAGGAAGGAGTAGAATAGACAAAAAAAGAAAATAGTGAAAGGGTTATGGGGCGGTTCACTGTCCCAGGAACCATGTAGAAGCTTCACTCGTAATTCCATTTAATAACACTATGAAGTGGTTCTTATTATCCCTGTACAAATAGGAAAACTGAGGTGCAGAGATTAAAGACTTTTCTCAAATTGCTATACTTGTTCAATAACTAATAATGGCTTATAGTATTACCCATTGATTCCATTCACATTTTATCATTTTTTATAATAATTCACAAATTGAGGGAATATACATCTTGGATAACTGGAGATATATTTATAGCTGTATACCTATGTATCTGTATGCATCTATAAAAATATATATACACACACACACATGACATATACAGAGAGGGAGAGACAGACAGACAGACAATATAACAATCACCCAAGTTACAGTATATTCACAACATTCAACTACGAACCTCTGAACCCACAAGCCATTCCTGAAAAGTGGGGATGGCCCAGTTCCCACATTCTTTCCCCGGACAAATGAAGAAGGCTCATTTTCCAAAGAAAACATGAAATGGAAGAGGCTGGAATTTTGCTTTGCTCTGTTGCAAATACATAACCTACAACCTACAAGATTTGAGATACTTTTAATCACAAAAAAAAAATAAGTTAAATGGGTAATTCATCACAATAGAAATAAGAGAAATGCAAACTAATAATGAGGAATTAGAGTAATATAAGCAAACAAATAATCAAGAATAAATAGCAAATTGAGCATGAATATTAAATTATGTCCTGCACAAAGTCAAAGCAAAAAGCTAGGAATGTATTAGAACATAATAGTTTTATTATATTCTAATATAAATATATTACATACATGTATATGTGTGTGTACGTATGTGTTTGGATACCATGAAAGAAAACAATTTTTCCCTGACTTTTTAAAAGGAAGCAACTGACATTCAAGGTTACAATAGAAAGAGAATCATATTTGATTGGTTTAAAGAAATAGGATTCCACATGGATTCACCATTAGTATTCTCTTGAAGGAATTTGCCAATGAGGATAAATCATTTTTCCATTAAAAAATAAAAATAAAACCATCACTCCTAGTTTGTGCCAGATAATGTATGACTTTGGAAGTCTCACTAGTCTGCCCTTGGAGCCTGAGCATCTTAATCCATGGTTTTCAGCTGCTAGATTTGTAGCTGGGACTTCCAACAGAGCTTTAAGATTATCCTCTTTCTGCTTAAAAGGACATCTGGGTCGTTGATAATTAATACAAACAGTAAAAATTGTATATTGTAACATCCATTTTTAATGAAATACATTAATATTTACAACCTCTTATCACTTCCCATGGCCTCTTTTAAATGTTTTATAAAAATTATTTTGTGGTTACTTTGCTTAATACCATTTGCTTTTATAAATAAAACTTGTCTTATTTCTTGACAATTTTATTATAACTTCAGCATATCATGAATTGTAGAAAGAGATCTGACCATTAAATACAGATAAGAAATGATAATTGCTTCAGGTGATAGATATTCCAATTACCCTAATTTGATTATTGTACCTTGTATTCTTGTAAAAAAATATCACAGGTACAACTGTTATGTACCCATAATAATGAAAAATAAAACAAATAAATAAATAAAAAGAAAAAGAAAGCCTGTTCCTATCGTATTAAGGGATTTAACTAAGTGAATATAGATTAACATAATGAAATTAACTTATACATCATCCGAAATTATTTAGCAGATTTGATTTGGAAAAAATTTTCTTAATCTTTTATTACTCTTTTGTTTAACTAATGATTGTCAATCTATCTAAAAATGATAATATTAAATTATCAAACAAGCGCTTTACCACAAAAAAGATTTATATCTAACAATCAGGCACAATAATTTGATCACAATGATTTCACCACTCTGTGCATGTTTGTGAATAACTTGGAAGGTGGCATGAGTATTTATTTTGGGGTTACAAATACGCTTTATTAAGAAAGCTAATTTGCAAATACAAAATCTATGAATAAGTGGATTGACTATAATTAGTTCTACCACCCTAAAAAGTTTCCTTTACTTTTCTCTAGGAAAATATTACCTTCTTCCCAAATCCATGACAACCACTGAACTGTACCCAGCACTATCATTTTGCCTATTGCAAATGTCATATGAATGGATTCCTATAGTGTGCGGCATTTTATGTCTTACTCTTTTCATTTATCAAACACATTTAAGATTCATATATGTTGTTTTGTGAATTAATAACTCATTTATTTTTATTGATTCATAGTATCCCATTATATGGATTAGGTACAGTTTGTTTATCCATTTACCTATTGAACGACATGGTCGTTGCTTCTAGTTTTTAGGAATTGTGAAAAAAATGCCATAAACGTTCTCATGTAGGTCTTGTGTGGGCAAGTTTTTAAATTACAGTAGTTGGGAAAACTATGTAATAGTCAACTCATGGACTGTAGAGTAAATCTATGTTTAGCATTGTTAGAAACTGCCAAACTTTTCTAAAGTGGCTATACTGTTTCTCATTCCCACTGAGCAAAGAAGATCTTTTTATGACACCTTTTTGTGACATTTGGTATTGTCAGTTTTGGGGATTTTAGCTATTCTAATAAGTGTGTAATGATATGTCATTGTGGTTTTAATTTGCATTTAGTTTGCATCTTAAGCAATGTTGAACATCTGTTCATATGCTTATGTGTCATCTGTATATCTACTTTAAGTGTCTGTTCAGCTCTTTTGCTCATTTTTAAAATTGGATTGCTTTCTTTTTGTTGAATTTTCAGTTATTTGTATATTTTGCATAGGAATCTTTTATCAGATGTGTGATTTTCAATTATTTTCTCCTGATTAATGCTTTATTTTTTCATTCTCATTACAGTGTCTCTCAAAGGGCAAAAGCTTTAATTTTTGTTAAATTCAATTTATCAATTTATCTTTCAGGTTGTGAATTTATTTGGTGTTGCATGTAAAAACTCATCATAGGATGCCAAATTACAAATTTTCTCATATGATTTTTTAAGAAATTTAATAGTTTTGAATTTACATTTAGATCTATTATCCAATTTGATTAATTTTTCTATAAGATGCATGTGTTAGGGTTCTTGTTTTTTTGATATACAGATATCAAATTTTACAGCATCATTTATTAAAAAGACTGTCTACAATGAATTGTCCTTGCATTTTGGTAAAAAAAAAATCGGTTCATTTTGTGTTGGTCTATTTTGGGGCTATCTTGTTCTGTTGATCTGTTAAGATAGTTTGGGGCTATCTTGTTCTGTTGATCTGTGTGTCTATTCTTTACTAATACCACATTGTCTTAATTACTGTAGTTTTATTGAAATCAGGTTATGTGAACCTTCTCAGTTTGTTTTTCTTTTTCAGATATTTATGTTTCAAAAATTTATTTTCCTTTGTCTTAGCTAATCTAGTAAATTTTCCTTTAAAATAAATTGAGAAATTGTTTGTCAATATTTACAAAAGCTTTCTGGGGTTTTGTTTAAGATTGCATCAAATCTATAGATAAAATTGTGAGGAACTAACATTTTAATATTGAGTCCCTTAATCCATGAAAACAGAATATTTCTCCAATTATTTAGATCATCTTTGCTTTCTTCATTGGCGTTTTCTAGTTTTCAATATGCAGATCCTAAAAATATTTTGTTGAATTTATACCTAAGTGCTTTTTTGGGTGCTATTGTAAATGGTATTTTTTAATTTCACATTCCAGTTGTTCATTGTTGGTATATAGGAAAATAAATGACTTCTGTATATCAACCTTGTATATTATGACCTTGCTAAACTTGCTTAATAGTTTCAGCAGTTCTTTTATAGATTCCTTAGAGTTTTCTATGCTGACAATGTCGTCTATGAAAAAAAAAAAGTTGTCATTCCTTCCTCTCCAATCAGTATAACTTTTATTTCCTTTTCTTGCCTTTTGCCAGAACTGGGGCTTCTGGAAAATGTTTGAATAGTAGGGGCAATAAGACATCTTGGTCTTGTCTTTGATCTTAACAGAGGCTTTCCTGGTAATTCATTCTCACATTATTAAACATGTTCTTAGCTGTAAATTTTCTTTTTTCACGTAAACGTTTTTATGTTAGGTAAATGTGTTAGTTTGCTAGGATTGCTATAACAAAGAACCTCAAACTAGGTGGCTTAACAGAAATTTATTGTCTTACATGCTGGAGACTAGAAATCTGAAATCTAGCTGGACCCAAGGATGGTTCTTTCCGAAGGCTGTGAGGGAAGAATCTGTTCCAGGCTTCTCTCCTTGACTTGTACATGACATCTTCATATTCACATGGTATTTTTCCTGCATGTGGGGACACTAATTCTATTAGATTATGGGCTCACCCTATTCAAGTATGACTTCATATTAATCTAACTAATTATAACTATAATGACCCTTTTTATCATTAATCTAATTATATTGTGTATATATTTATATGTAATATAAACACTTTTACATTATATACATTTATTTTTAAAAAATGACTTATGGAGGAAGTAATTTTACATTAAAAATATATACATTCTAATGTGCAATTAATGAGTTGATAATAAATGAATACAACATTGCAGACACCACCATAGCTCAAATATAGACCATTATCATTACCACAAAATGTTCTGACTATTTCCAGTTAATCACAAACATCAACTGGGCATCAAGCGGGCATTAAACTGTTTTCTGCCAATCAAAATGAATGTTTCTTATTCTAGACTTACATACAAATTGAATAAAACATATACACTTCCTTGTTACTTGCTTTTTCATTTAGTACTTTTTTCATATTCGCCCACATTGTTGTAGTACTTTAAACATTTTTATTGCTGTGTAGTATTCCATTACATGAATAGATCACAAATTCTTTATGTATTTACTTTGTCATTTCTAGTTTTTGACTATCATTACTAAAGCTACCATAATAATTTGTGTTCATGTCTTTATAAGCACATTCTATTTTCACTTTTCTTGGATAAATACCTAAGTGAGTAATTCGTAGGTCATATGTTAAGTACACGTTTAACTGTATAAACAACCACCAGTTTCCCAAAGCAGTTTTATCATTTTAAACTCCTATCCACAATGTACTGAAGTTCCAGTTGCAAAACACGATGGATATCACTTGGTATTGTAGGAATTTTTAATATTAGCCATTATAATGGCTGTATAGGTCTATCTTTTTGTG
Source organism: Daubentonia madagascariensis (assembly GCA_023783475.1). Taxonomy (NCBI): domain Eukaryota; kingdom Metazoa; phylum Chordata; class Mammalia; order Primates; family Daubentoniidae; genus Daubentonia; species Daubentonia madagascariensis. Next base: position 24,564,855 of record JAKFHU010001684.1, on the reverse strand, counting down.
TTATTAATTTGCGTTTTTCAGATTACTAATAATAGTATCTTTTTTATTTATTAGTTATTTATTTATTGCCTTACTAAGTTATGTTCTCAAATCTTTGGCCTATTTTACTTTTTGTTTTTTTTTAAAATTGAGTTAAAAGTGAGAGAGTAAGAAATTTTAAGAGTAATAAACTTAGTCTTAGCAGAGGACAACCTGCCTGGAATGTCAGAATCTCATGCTTCTTGAATTTACATAAAGACTCACTAAAAGAAAAAAAAATATTTCTACAGATACATCTAGGATTAAACATTTGTAATAAAATTTTGTTTTAATTTGTTATGAGGGAATACTTCTATAAATATTACTTTAATTGTAAATACTTTATGTCCTACATTAACTGCTTAATGCCTCATTTCAAGAGTGTTGTCTTAATCAATTTTATGCTGCTGTAAAAGAATACTTGAGACTGGGCAATTTACAAAGAACAGAAATTTATTTTTCATATATCTAAAGGCTGGGAAGTTCAAGATCAAAGTTCTGGCAGGCTAGGGCCTGATCTCTCTGCTTCCAAAATGATACCTTGAATGCTGTGTCGTCTGGTGGGAAGGAATACCATGTCCTCAAATGACAGAAGAGCAGAAGAGAGAGAGAACCCATTCTTCACTGGGCATTAATTTTCCAACACATGAATTTTGGAAAAGACAAAAACATTCAAATCATAGCAAATGCGTTCATAATTTATTATAATACTACAAATATCTCTTTTGCTTTGTAATGGCAAAATTTTTGAGCATATTTTTCATCAGGTGTGGCAATTTTGTGATAACCTTTGATAAATCATTACAGAATACAAATGAAACAACTAATTTTGAGCATAGGTATAGTTGTCATAGAAATCAGTTATGCTAGTACTGGCATTCTAATAAATATTAAACTCATAAATGGCACATCTACTACTTCTGTTCAACCTAGAATCATCTTAATTAAAAAGGAATATATAAATAAAAGAGCTTTGAAGGTTTTTTAGCCAGTATCAAGAAAATTTATAGCTGTGTTCCAAAAGCAATATGTTCTTAAAGTTAAAAAAAATTCATATGAAAATATCATTATCTGCTTAGCAGAAACTGGACTAAGGGCAAAAAATTATGTAATGTATGCCCTGTAACCATGGTCAGATGAAAGATAATTTGGTTATTCCCATCTGGTCCTATGCCCCAATTTATAGACATATTCATTTCTTATGTTTTATATTCTTTATTCAAGACATCCATGATGTCTTGAATAAAGAATCCAAAAATTAATGTGAAATTAAAAGATAAGAATATCCATGTCAGAGTGAATTTGAAAAATAACAAAATTTCAAAATTCAAAATTATGAGACAAGCATTTCAAAGCAAAGATATTTGGTACACAAAGAGTTCCTGTGCAATGATGTAATAGTCACCAAATAGAGGTTTTATAACTTTCTCTCTATTAAATAGCAAACAACAAAAAACCAAATCTTTTAGCTTGCTTCTTGTAAAATAAGGAGGTAGACTAAATGAAAAGTTGTTTTCAAAAAGAATATCTATTCTTTTTAAATAAATATACTGCTTTTGCCATTTCCCTGTCTTAGGTAATGGTGTCACCATCCTTTCAATTACTTATAGATTCAATATTAAAGAGATTATTTCTGGAGCAGTCCTCTGAATATCTCTCCCCATAGAGTTGGCTGTAAAATTTCTGGATTTATAACCACAAAACTTATCATTTTTGCCCTTTCTTTCTCTCTTGTCTGCAATATACCCACTCTGGAAAATCTATGTAAAAATACCACCAATCAATTGAAAATAAAAGTCTAACTCAAAGAATAAAGAACAAGCTTAGCAACCTCAGGGAAGATGACAGTTAAAATGAAAAGTGTGATGAGGACAGTGTACTCTCATACCAAGACTGGATGCCCTACAGATAGACATACAAACATAGCATTCCTTTGAGAGGGGATTAAAATGTATACCAGAAAATACCAATACACTCTTGGAATATTAATCAACAATGAAAAAGTAGACATAAAATAGAAAACACTACAATAAAATGGCAGGTATTTAAATTTGTATATAAATGTGACACCATGTTTATAAATATACAAATACTTAATAAGTGTTAGCGAAGAAAATTTAAGAACTAAAAGCAACATGTTTCAATGAACATCTAGGTAGAATGGTGCGCTTCAAAAACGAAGAGGAAAATATTGCATTGTTTCCACATATTAGCATATAAATTTCATAATTAGTATTAAAATTTAAAAAACTCATGAGTGTCAACTTAATAAATAAACATGGATTAAAATTATATTTTAAAATTTCTCTGGAACATTATGCAAATTCTATAGTATAAAAGACAAGTTATTATTTTTTTTTAAAGAAAAAAGAGAAGAAAACATATAGTGGATTTTTTTTTCCCCAGGCCTCTATTCATTTTGCTATATCTAAACTACAGATTGAAATTACAGTCTTTGTTTTGGGAAATGAATGACAGGGAAGTGAATGATGTAGAGATTGGGACCAATAACTCTAAATCTTTGTGAAATTTGCCATAGTGCTTTGGAGAAAAGGATTATAGAACAATTGTACTGATATACTTATTTTAAAAAATAATTTGATCTGTGGCCTGGTTGGGTGGTAAGAGGTTCATTTGGTTATATATTGTTTGAAGTCTAGTAGGTTAATAGGAGCCAATACCACAAAATTAAAAATACATTCATCCATACATGCATACGTACATCAAACCAAGAGCAGTACTTAGTTTGAGAAAGAAACAAGAGGAAGTTATTTTATTTTATTTTACACGCATTTGTTTCTTTCTTGAAATTGTAAAATTGTCACACATCACACAGTGGCATACCTCATGCACAGAACCATGACCTTTTTGGAGTCTCAGGAATTTTTAGTTGTGAACTATCATGGTAGTAGATCTGACAATTTGACAATTGTTGGTGAAAGTACCAAGTTGTTATATATGTCTGCATATCTTCTTTAACGATCCGCTTCTCACTTTCTCTTTGTTCAAGACATACCCAATTTCTCCATCGAAAAAGTTGCTTTAGAATAGTTCAAGAAATTGTTTACAGACTAACCTCATTTTTCACTGATCACTCCATTCCCTCCAAATATGGCTTAAACTTACTGTAACACTTTTCTTTTGTAAAATGGAGAAACCGGGACACAAATTCACCATGCACTTATATTTGTATTAAACCCACAATGTCTCTTTGAGAGTCAAATAATTAGGAGTGTGTTTTTTAAGAGAAAAATTGGTTGCTATTCATTCTGGATTCCTCAGAGTGATTTCTTTGTTGTTGGAGAATGCTTGTTCTTGACCTTGGTGACATATTAGAATCACCTGTGAAGTTTCAAAAATCTTGATACCCAGGTCACGCTTCAGGCATTAATATTTTGTAAAGCTGTCTATCCAGCTTCCTAGATATTATAATGATGATGTGTATAGACTTTGCCAGAGGTTAATGAATTGAATATTTTTAAATGGTACATAAAATAGCTATGTTCATATTTAGAATTTACTTTAAAGTATTTAAGTTACACAATAAAATTTGTAGAAGAAATGCCTAATAATTAAGTTACTAATGGAATACTTACCGCTATATTTTAGAAAGGAGGCTTTGGTGAAATTTATTATTTTGAAATTATTTGGTTAAAAGTTTATTTTTAATATCAACAAAAATCCATGTAGTTTTTGTCAAAAAAAAAACAAAAAAAGGAAAAAAATCAAAGTAACTTGAGTAAAAGAAAAAGTTACTTGTTTACTTCCAAGTAGGCTAAAATCTTAGGTTTGTTAAAGTACCTGACAAAAGATAGGGTAACTTTTGACAAAGATTTGAAATACTTTCTTCTCATCTCCAGGCTCCAAATTAATTAAAATTTCCTTTTTAGGTAATTAACAAAAAGCATAATTTTTTTTTACATTTAAACAAATATAAAAAAGTAATTTTCTTTTTTTCCTCATCAAATTTATTTTTTGGTGAAGATACTATAATTGGATAACATCTTCCTCTCCTCACACAGCCATTTGCCAATGAGCCTCATTTTTTAATTGTTTCCAGAGTCTGCACAGAATTGAAGACCACGGCATCACTACCATGCCTGTGCTTAGGAGGAGTGAACAGAAGAGGATCATTGAGCTTAATTTCCATGCACATAACCTGTTTGATAATTTTTCCTTACAATCATATCCAGTGTGGTTAATTTTTTTCTTCTCTCATTTTGGTAACTATGAGAAGAAAACTAGAGTTTTCTATGTAATATGCTATTTAACCAAGAACAATTCTGATATAGTTATTATCATACACAATACATATTACAATATGTAATTATCCGTCAAGGTTTCTAGTGAATATTGCCAATGTTAAATCCTATAATGAAAGAGATTGTCTGTAATTAAGTGGAAATAAAAAAGGCATATTAACTTTATTTCAAATTACATCTACATTCCAAAACAATTAGAAAGTAGCATGTATGACTGAAAAAAATTGTAATTATAAACTGTATAAACTAACTAATCAATAAAAGCAATAAACACAGAACTTGATGTAAGAAAGTTTCCTATTAAATAATAAATCTATTTCTTTGATTTTATTATGCATTTCAGGATATTTTGTTGTTTTGCTCTTTTAATATATAAGTGATTATAAAAGGTGAAATAAGTAAAAAACAGTATTCCTAAATTATTTTTCTTTTTGCAAAATAAGTTATTTTACATAAGTTATAGAAAGTTATCTAAAATTACTTATAAGTTAAAAACATATCTGAAAGTTTCCCGTGTGAATAACTCTTCTATTTAAAGTTGTTAAATGCTTAACAATATGAGATAAAATTATTTCTAAATAAAATATTTGAAAGCAATATAACCAATTAAATTGCTGCCTTCTCAAAATATTGAAAATAATTCGCCCATAGTCTTTCTTATTCATAAAATAAACTCTCTATGTCTACTTTCCTTGTAAATACATACATATACACACACACATGAATATATCTCCACAAACTACACACATACTAATCTTATATATTCTAATACAAATGCCTGATAAAACTATATGAATATCCCCTGCACAAATATGCAATATGTTATATCCTATTAAATATTATTTTAATGAAAAGTTATTTGCATTGGAGATGATTATATTTCATAGCCATAATAAAAATTTTTATTTCTTACTTCCTATTTAAAAATGCCAGAATTTCTGCATAAATGTAAATTTATTTCAGTATTTATAGTGTTAATTTTGTCTTTATCTATCAAATCTGAGATACAGTTTGTTGTGAAATATAATAAAATGCATACAGTAAAATCAGAGCTACTAGGACTTATTTCCTAGTAGTATTATTAAGAATTCTACTTATTCTCCTAGTTTGCTTGTGCAAATTCATAAGAACACTTAACTTAGAAATGGGAGCTGTTTGAATCAAGCCCATTTGAAATGTCACTACTAATCTCTCTCTGCACCAGTCCTCATCAAGGGTGACCTTTCTGATTGCCTGTTACAGCTTGACATAAATGCACTGCAACCACCCCAGTGCTACAATTGACATTTAACCACAGTATAGTCATGATCCCTTTTAGTGATCTAATAATTCTGTGGCACAAATATAATTCATTTATTTCAATAATTATTGCTGACACCATGTATTGTGTATATCTTGAACACAGAATGAACAAGAATAGTAAGTCTTATATTTTATCCAAATGGTATTCTTATACTATAATCTTCTTTTACAGTCTTTTTTTTTTTAAATAAATTACATTTGTTTCTCATTTGTGTATGTAGGGGAAAATGGGAGGCATTTGAAATGTCTTTGACTATGTTCTTTTTTTGTGACAAAATACATGTAGCATAAAATTTATCATATCTATTTTAAGTACACAGTTCAGTGTTATTAAATGCATGAGTAATGTTGGACAACCATAACTGTCATTCATTTCCAGAATTATTTTCATCTTATAAAACTGAAACCTTATACACATTAAACAATAACTCCCTATTACTTCCTTCTCCCAGCTTCTGGCAAACATTCTGCTTTCTGTCTCTATGATTTTGACTACTCTAAGTAACTCATGTAAATGGAATAATGCATTAGTTGTCTTTTGTGACCGGCTTATTTCGCTTAGCATTATATCTTCAAGGTTCATCCATGTTGAACCTTCCATCCTTTTTAAGGCTGAATAAGCTATACACACACACACACACACACTCACATGCTGCACATTTTGCTTATCCATTCACCCACGGTGGACATTTGGGTTGCTTCCATGTTTCAGCTATTGTGAATAATGCAGCTTTGGACATAGGTGTACAACCATCTCTTTGGGACCTTGCTTTCAATTCTTTTGGGTACATACCCAGAAGTGGAACTGCTGGATCATATGAAAATTTTATTTTTAATTTTCTGAGGATCTGATATATTGTTTTGCACAGTGGCCATATCATTTTACATTTTCACCAACAACGCAGAAGGGTTTCAATTAGTCCACAGCCTTGACAACACTATTTTCCTTTTTTTGATGGTAGCCATTCTAATGGGTGTATGGAGATAACTCATTGTAGTTTTGGTTTACATTTCTCTAATTATTAGTGATGTGGAGCATCTTTTCATGCACTTGTTGGCCATTTGTATATTTCATTTAGAGAACTGTCTATTCAAGTCTTTTGTCCATTTATTAATTGTGTTTTTTGATTTTTGTTGTTGAGTCTTACAAGTTCTTTGTATGTTCTTGATATTAATCCTTTATCAGACATATGATTTTTAAATATTTTCTCCCATTCTGTGAGTAACTTCCATGGGCTTCACTTCACTCCAATTATCAAATCTAGAATAAATTTAAATGTAATATATAATATAGTTTATGTCCAAATAATATACATTATTACATATAAATGGTCTATGTCTGTTCTAACTAGAGACTTTTTAAGTGCCTTTGACTTAGCTAAAGTCAATCTAGAAGATCTGCTATTAGAAGATAGACTCAATATTGAAAGTAAGACATGGAGGAAAATAAAGTTCCTTGGATTAACTTTTTGTTAAACAAAATACAAATAAACAAACAAAAACCAATGGCTTAATTGTTTCCTGACAAATGAGAAAAAGTTTATGCATGCAATGAGATAGAGCAAACTTAACCCAACCCAAGAGTGGTAAGTTAATATGACAATGGAAAGACAAATTTTAGGAATTCTGTTTATATCTGCTAAACTTGGATTATTATATGATTTTTAGATCCTTTAGAGTTTGGCTTGTCTCAATATTAGTCAGTCAACCACTGTGAAATGAATTTAGCAATTGAGATAATATTAATATCTAGGGCTGGGTACAGTCGCTCTTGTCTGCAATCGCAGCACTTAGGGAGGCCGAGGCAGGAGGATCACTTGAGGCCAGGAGTTCGAGACCAGCCTGGTCAACATAGTGAGACTCTGCCCTTACAAAAAAAATATATATATATATTAGCTGGGCACAGTAGCTTATGCCTGTATTCCCAGCTACTCGGGAGGCTGAGACGGAAGGATTCCTTGAGCTTAGGAGTTCAAGGCTACAGTGAATCTATGATCATGCCACTGTACTCCAGCCTGGGTGACAGAGCAAGACCCCATATCTTAAAAAAAAAAAGGAAGATGATATTAACATCAAAAATCTAAGTTTATCTTTCTAATATCAAAGTTATTGTTTTATAGTATGTAGCATATCATTTTCTTATGGTTAGTATAAAATAACTTCATTTATATCACATAACACTCAAATAGTAGGAGCCTAAAAAATGAATGTGAATTTATTGATATGAGAAAAACATACATAGCTATATTTTCTTCCATGTGTTTTTTGGGGGAAGCATTTCAACATTCATTTGAGCTTTTTTCTCTTCAAATTTTGCTTACCAATTAAATAAATTTAAATACATTCAGGTAACATTTTAAAGCAGAAAATAGATTCTTGCTCTACCCTGTATTAAGTGATGAGAACTGAACTATCACAAAGTTTTGATCTTTACATTTGATAGTCTCACACTTGTATTTTAGCAAATATCATCATAAATTAAATAGCACTAGCCATCGTAAAGAAAAATATTTGATTAAAGCTCCATTTTACTTATGCAACATAGCATTCATTCCTCTTAGTTATAAACACTAAAATGTAAAATAAAAGAAGAAAAACATGTTACGTTGTCTTTATGTAATGTCAGGCATCAATAATACTGATTATAGATTTTAATCAAATGTTAATGATGTCCTACATAGAAAAACCTGATTCACTATTTGCATGGCAGAGGGCAAAAGTGCTTCCATCTTAGCCAGCTAGTGCATTAATTCTGCCATGTATATCTGATTATTTGTACTACAGTTTTAATTGATTAGTTTATTCTTCTTCAGTTGTGTCTGCAGACTACAACAGTTTTCAGGAAAAATGGTCCCCAAATTTCCTCAGTTCTTCTATAGAAAAATAATTAGTACAACAAACAAATTAGAATTTTAATCAAAGGATTCCCCACACTGCTCTTGTGACATGTTGATAACAACACCTCAGTCACAGGACTATTTTTAAGATCAATAGAGATGATATGTGTAACTTAAAACAGAATACAAACACAATTTTATATTCCTTTGGTGGAGCATGCTTTGGTATAAACTTACAGGAATCCTGGCCAAGAGTGAGCGGAAGTCAGAAAGATACATAAGATTTAGTTATACTCAGAGATGTTACTCAAAATGTTAGGGATTTAGATGTCCACTACCTCCTTGAGGTCATTTCCTGCTGAATCTTCTAGAGCTTCTCTTTACCACTCATACATCTACAGGATGTTACAATTCAAAGATATTATCTGGAAGGTGTCCCACATACTCTTGGGAGCTGGTATTGGTGAATACTCTTAAAGAACTAAAATAAGATAAGAAAGATGTTCCCCAGGATGCCTGAGAAGATTTGGTGGGAGAATGGAGGAATGGCTTTCTTTCAGTGACAGCCATAGGACCCCTAAAGAACATTCTAAGTGAAAGAAATATATTTGCAAAATACGTTTACTTGTATTTTACAACTCATAACAAACTACAACAATTACTCTCCCATTCTATTTGGGAAATACTAGTTTCTTGCATGAGCAAAAAAAGAATGTAATTGCAGTACCAATTCTGGAAACATAACTTTCTTTTAATCTTTTCATAATGTCCATTTGTCTGATGACAAGACTGGTTACATAATTCGATGTGACCATAATTTTAGGCATTTCAGATATGGATACATGACATCTGGTTGCCAAGTAAATCCCCATGAAATCAATCTTCCATGCCTTCTTTAAACCATTTATGCAAGTTATCACCTTATAACACTATAATTTTTATGTTCACGCATGTTCTAAATAAAATAAATCATTCCCTGAAGAACCATTAGTTCTCAATTCTAACAGTTCATGCTTGATAGTCAAACTAAAAGTCAGACATACCGATAAATAAATTTCTGTTTCTCCTCTCTTTTTAAATACATGCTTTTCTATATCAACAATATTTAAATTTGGGGGAGAAAAAAAGAAGAAATCAATAAGAAGCTCTGAAAGGCAGTGAATAAGAGAATGGCCCTGAATCTGGAAATGTACTATTTAAAATCTCTGAGTCTCACAGAAGTAGAGAATAGAATGGTGGTTACCAGATGATGGCGTGGTTAGGGGAGAGAGGGGGGTGAAGGGGATGTTGGTCAAAGGATATACAGTCACAGTTAGATAAAAGCAATAAGTTCAAGAGATCCATTTTACAGCATGGTAAATATAGTTAATGATGATATATTGTATTCTAGAAAAACACAGATCATGACTATTAAGTGTTCTCACCACAAAAAGTGATAAATATGTGAGGTAATGCATTTGATAATTAGCTAGATTCAACCATTCCACAAGTATATATACTTCAAAATATGGTGTTATACACAATAAATGCATACAATTATATCTGTCAATCAAAAAAAAAAAGGTTCGGGGTCTACTTAATCCTTAATATAAAAGTACTTTTAAAAATAGAATACTATTAAAAATTCAGTCTGAAACCTAGCTCTACAGAATATCTTTCTTATAAGATTCGTTGTGAGAAGTTCTACATAAAAATTGTTTAGAAATGTGCCTGCCATTTAGTAAATACTATATAATATTTAAATATTACTACTTCCATTTGCCAATGATGGTGGGTCAAAGTTGCCTTGCATTGGTATATCCAGTTTTGGAGGGCTGCATGGAGCATTGTTTTTTCATAATGTAGGTCATAATGTATTAGCGGGTCATAAATAATTCAGTGAGTTACAACCTTCATTTTTATATTGCACGTTCTCACTCATATGTGGGAACTAAAAAAAGTTGATCTCATGGAGGCAGAGAGTAGAATAGTGGTTATCAGAGGTTGGGAAGGGTACAAGAAAGGGGGAGATGAAGAGAAGTTAGAAAATGAGTACAAAGGTACAGTTAAATAGGAGAAATAAGTTCTAGTATTCCATAGCTCAGTAGGGTGACTATAGTTAACAATATTTATTGTGTATTTCAAAATAACTAGAAGAAAATTTTGGAATGTTTCTGACACATAGAACTGATAAATGTTTGAGGTGATAGACATTCCAATTACCCTGATTTGATCAATACCTATTATATTCATGCATCAAAATATCACATGTACCCCACAAATATGTACAATTGTTATGTGTATGAATATATGTATATATTTATATATATATGTGTGTGTGTGTGTGTTAGAACAACTGTAACTGAATAGAATGAAAATAGTACATGTTGCATAAATAAAGTATAGGTTTCTAAACATTATCCAGATTATATCTATATCATAGGCATGCATGACATATTTGGTTGCAGTATAAAGTGTTTTTCATACTGTGCTCAAATACAGATAAAATCCACAGATCCAGGGTAAATTATCCGATGATTTAATGTAAGAAATGTTTGGCATTCTTTGTGAAAATTTGTTCTCCTTAAAGTAAAGACATCTAAGTTTATTTCTCAAAGAATCTTTCCTAATTAACTGATACTATATTGTAAATGTCAAGAAAAAGGGAAGAAAATTGTAGATATCATTTATGTATTTCTTTACTGATTGCTTTATTATCTTATCATAGAACATGATGATCATTTTTAAAATCTCCAAATAAATATTGGGAGAAGATAGCAGTGGGGATAAATCCTAGAATTTCCTGGTAATTCAGAAACTTTGCAAGTATGCATTATTGTTCTACAGATTCTGCTAACTTATAATTAGATTTCTATCTGAATATTTAAGTTTACAATCTACTTCAACAACCTTTGGATGTTCAAGGTAGTTGTCCTAATGCTATCTTATTTTTCCTTAAAAGTAATGGTACTTGTAACATTTGAGTTTTGAAGAAACAGGACTCCATTTTTTAAGGTCAAATTGACTTTTGATAGGAAGGCATTTTCTTCTTGCTTGTCCCCTGTAAACTGGATTTTTTTTGGTCTCTACGAATACGTGCAGAAAATGAGAAAAAATGTTCATAAATTAATCAATTGTATTGTAATGTATCTAATAAAAATTTGCAAGCCTAAAAATGTTATGAAAATAATGCCTATTAATTTAATAAAAACACTAAGCCTTTAAATGACCCAATTAATTCCAAATAACTTAAATGCACGCCATTAAAAATAACAGAAAACAAAAAAACACTACTAATAACATAACAAAACCCAGAAACCAATAGCATAAAAGTCATAGTATTTAGCACCCAATCCAAGAATACCAGATATGCAAACAACAGGAATTTATAACCCACATACATGTAAAACATCATTATAGCAGACTAAGGAATTACTAGAAGATAATGGAGCTAGCTAAAAACAACTTTAAAATAAATGTGATATTTCTTACGTTCCAAAAAATAACATGAACATGTTGAGGAAAGAAATGGAAACAACCTGTACTAGCCAAAGTAAAACCTTTAAAAAGCCTAGTGATTAAACTACAATATCTGAAATGAAAATGATATTGGATGCAAGGAATAGCAGTTGAGACACTATAGATAAATGTTGTTGAACTTGAGAATATAGTATTAAATGCTATCCAGAATTAAAGACAGAAAAACAAATAGAAAGAGAAATCAGTGATGTGTAAGATATTAAGGAATTAAAACTATGAGTAATTGGAGTCTCAGGAGGAGAAGTAAGAGGGAAGTATTTTCTTCAATACTGAAGAAAATGTACTTTAAAAATAATTAGATAAAAATTACTACTCACAAGATTAAATACTCTATGAACCAAAATCTTTGACACAAAAACACTGTCAAACTGGAACTTTGTGCACCAAAATATCTTTCAAAATGAAGAGAAAATACATACCTTTTGTAAGATACAGAAAATGGAAATAATTCATATTTTAGTCAGTTCTGTTATAAAAAATATCATAAACTAGATGGCTTAAACAATATTTATTTCTCACCATTCTGGAGGCTGGGAAATCCAAGGTCAAGGTGCTGGGCAATTTGGTTCCTGGTGAGGATTCTTTTCCTGGCTTACACACAGCTTCCTTCTCACTATGTCCTCACATGGCAGAGAGAGGGAAAACTATGATTATTAGTTTATTAAGTAAGAAATGTCCAATTTCCTTAAGTACTAAGTTTGACAGTTGATATCTCTGACATTTCACTTTGACATTTCTTGCTTTATTTTTATTGTGAAGGTACATCCTCAGTCTTTCAAGTGCACATTTTGGCTTATGATTATCTTTCAAAAATTTTTGAATATGAGTTCCATCCTGGAACCAATGCAGTGAAGACAGCTCGAAATACCAATGAAGTGTTTGGGAAGGATGTGGCTAATGAATGCACAGTAAGTAAGTTCCCATCTGGTGATTTTAATCTTGAAAATGAGCCATGTGGGTGACCTGAGACAAAGGTGGATAATGACGAGGTAAAAGCTGTAGCGGAAGCAAATCCATCTCAAGCAAGGTTTGACGTTACTATTCCAACAGTATTGGACCATTTGAAACAAATTGGCAAGGTAAAGAAGCTGGATAGATGGGTTCCACATGAATTAAGGGAGCATCAGCAGAGAAGTCATCTGGAAGCTTGCCTTTCATTGTTGTACTGACATAAAGGCCACATTTCTACACCATATTGTTACATGTGATGAAAAATGGATTTTTTTGACAATCCCAAGTGTTCAGCACAATGGCTGGATAAAGATGAAGGGATGAAACACAGTCCAAAACCAAATATTCGTCAAAAAAAGCTAATGGTAAAAAATTTTTTTTTAATTAAAATTAAAATTAAAAAAATTTAAAAAGCTAATGGTATCTGTTTGGTGTTCCAGCACTGGTATTATCCACTACAGCTTCATGAAACCTGGTCAACTGATTACAGCGGATGTCTATTGCAACCAACTGGATGAAATGATGAGGATGCTTGTGATTAAGCCGCTGAGATTGGTCAGTAGAGACAGGCCAATCCTCTTGCAAGACAACGCTTGACCACGTCGCACAATGCTGCTCAAACTACAGTAGCTAGACTTGAAAACTCTCTATCATCCACTGTATTCACCAGATCTTGCACCAACTGACTACCACTTCGTTCAGGCTTTGGACCACTTTTTGCTAGAAAAAATATTCAATTCTCAACAAGCTGTGGAAAACGACTTTTGCGATTTCATTGCCACTTGCTCTCCAGGCTTCTTAGCTGCTGGCATAAACAAGCTACCGTTAAAATGGCAAAACCATGTTGACAGTTTAAGTGCATACTTTGGTTAATTGTAGTGCTTCTTGTTTGAGATATAATAAACCACACTTTTGATTCGAAATTGGACATTTCATATTTAATGACCACTCCTTATAGGGGTACTAATCCCCTGATAAGGACCGTAACCTTATTACTTCATGTAAACACTATTACAGACATACATTGGAGATATCATAAGTTCAGATTTAAACCAATACAATAAAGCAAATATCACAATAAAGAGAGTCACACAATATTTTTATTTCCCGGTATATTTTAAAGTCATGTTTAAACTAAACTGTAGTCTAGTAAGCATACAATGGCATTGTGTCTATAAAAACATTGTACATACCTCAATTTAAAAATCCTTTATTGCTAAAAAATGCTAATGATCATCTGATCATTCAAGAAGAATTAATCTTTTTGCTGGTGGAGGGTCTTGCCTCAATGTGGATGGCTGCTGACTGATCAGGGTAATGATTGCTGAAGGTTGTGGTGGCTGTGGCAATTTTTAAAAATAAGACAACAATAAAGTTTGTCACATAGATTGACTCTTCCTTTCACATACGATTTCTCTGTAGCATGCTCTTTTGTTTGGTAGCATTTTACTCACTGTAGAACTTCTTTCAAAATTGGAGTCAGTCTTCTCAAACCATGCCACTGCTTTATCAACTCGGTTAGGTAATATTCTAAATGCTTTTTTGTTATTTCAGCAATGTTCACAGAATCTTCACCAGGAGTACATTCCAACTCAGGAAACCACTTTCTTTGCTCATCCATAGGAAACAATTCCTCATCTGGTCAATTTTTATCATGAGATTGCAACAATTTAGTCACATCTTCATGCTCCATTCCGAATTCCGTTTCTCTTCTTATTTCCACCACATCTGCAGTTACTTCCTCCACTGAAGTCTTGAATCCCACAAAGTCAGCCATGAGTGTTGAAATCCACTTCTTCCAAACTCCTTTTATTGTTGATCTTTTGACTTCCTCCCATGAATCACAAATGTTCTTAGTGACATCTGGAATGGTGAATCTTTTCCAGAAGCTTTTCAATTTACTTTGCCCAGATCCATCAGAGGAATCACTGTCTATGGCAGTTATAGCCTTATGAAAAGTATTTGTTAAATAATAAGACTTGAAAGTTGAAATTACTCCTTGATTCTTGGGCTGTAGAAAGGATGTTGTGTTAGCAGGCATGAAAACAAAATAAATCTCCTTGTACATCTCCATCAGAGCTCTTGGGTGACTAGGTACGTTGTCTATGAGCAGGATTATTTTGAAAGAAATCTTTTTTTCTGAGGAGTAGTTCTCAAGAGCGGGCTTAAAATATATCAGTAAATCATGGTGTAAATAGATATGCTGTAGTCTAGGCTTTGTTGTTCCACTTATAAAGCACAGGGAGAGTAGATTCAGCATAATTCTTAAGAGTCTTAGTATTTTTGGAATGGTCAATGAGCATTGGCTTCAACTCGAAGTCAGCAGCTACATTAGCCACTGACCAGAGGCTCAGCGTGTCCTTTGATGTTTTGAATCCATGCATTGACTTCTCCTCTCTAGGAAAAGAGTAGATGGCATCTTTTTCCAATAGAAGGCTATTTTGTCTGCATTGAGACAAAATAGATAGTTTTTAGATAGTTCTTCTGGATAACTTCCTGCAGCTTCTATATCAGCACTTGCTTCTTTATCTCTCACTTTTGTTTTATGGAGGCCACTTCTTTACTTAAACTTCATGAACCAACTTCTACAAGCTTCAAACTTTTTTTCTGCACCTTCCTCACCTGTCTCAGCCTTCATAGAATTGAAGAATTAAGGCCTTGCTCTGGATTAGGCGTTGGCTTAAGAGAGTGTGGTGGCTGGTTGAATCTTTGATCCAAACCACTAAAACTTCCTCAATATCAGCAATAAGGTTATTTCACTTTCTTATCATTTATGTGTTCACTGGAGTAGCACTTTTAATTTTCTTCAACAGCTTTTCCTTTGTATTCACAATCTGGATAATTGTTTGGTTCAAGAGGCCCAGCTTTCAGACTATCTCAGCTTTTGGCATGCCTTCCTCACTAAGCTTAATCATTTCTAGCTTTTGATTTAAAATAAGAGACATGCAACTTTTCCTTTCACTTGAATGCTTACAGGCCACCGTAAGATTATTATTATAATTGGCCTAGTTTCAATGTTGTTGTTTCTCATTGTAGAGGGAGGCCCAAAGAGAGGGAGAGAGATTTGAAAACAGCTGGTTGGTGGAGCAGTCAGAACACATACAACATTTATGGATTAAGTTTACAGTTTTATAAGGGCACAGTTCATGGTGCTCCAACACAATTAAAATAGTAACCTCAAAATTCACTTATCACATATTACCATAAAAGATATAATAATAATGAAAAAGTTAAGATATTGCAAGAGTTACCAAAATGTGCCATAGTTACATAGAGAACACATGCTGTGGGAAAAATGGTGCCAATAGACTTGCTCCATGCAGAGTTGCCATAAACCTTCAATTTATAAAAAATAGAGTATCTGTGAAGTGCAATAAAGCAATGCACACTAAAATGAGGTAGGCCTGTACATCCCAAAGGCTCCATCTCCAAATACTATCACATTGGGGATTAAGGCTTCAACATATGAATTTTGGGTGGACACAATTTAGTCCATAAAAATTCATTATGTACAGATCTGCACTATAAGAAATATTAATTAAATTTCTCCAGAGAAAAAGAGCATTACACTGGGTAGAAATTTAGATCTTCCCCAAAGAATGAATAGTGTTGCAAATGGTAAATAAATAAATAAATAATATATTTTATCATTTTTAGTGCTTTAATAATTAGAGTTCTTGCATTTATTTACTTCCCTTAGTACAAATACAGCCTCCCCAACCCCAACATACACACACAATTTTTTTAGCTCAGAGAATGTTAACTCCATTTACCAGGCAAAAACCACTATTCATATAAACACCTCTAATTCTTTCCCTGTATCAAATTAATTGTTAATTCTAATTAATGTGTTCTTCTTTCTCTATGACTAATAGATCTATATGTTTATTTCTAATATATTACTTTACATATAATCACAATTATTGCATGATTTACATATAATCATAGTCTAACTTTCTAAACTCCCTCACACACTCCTCTTTACTTAGATTATGCTCACATGATACTGAATTTTGTTGTTCCTTAAATACTCGAACATTTTCCTACTTAGAGCTCATTTTCCCAGATGCTGGTGGAACTCTTTTCCCAGATTTTGCCATGGTTGACTCTCCTAGTAATCAGTGAGTCATCTACCTTCACTGGGAAGTCTGCCTTGTTACTGTTACTGCACTTCCAATCACTGTGTATCCTATTTATAACACTGTTACTATCTATCTGTACTTGTCTTTTCATTTATTTGTTTATGTTTTAGTTTCAGCATTTGCCTTCTAACAGGTACCAAAGTAGCAACTATTTGTTCTATATTCCTGGTACCTAGAAAAATGGCTTAGAAGCAGTTGTACTTCCCACACATAATTGTTGAAAAAATATATTGAATTACTTCAACATTCTTAGTGTTTCATTTAGTTTGTTTCCTTATTTTTCCTTTCCAGTCTTGACTTCTTTATTTCATTCTTTCCTATTTCAGTCAGATTGACAGTTTTTGAAATTTAAATGTGGGAATATCATCATCTCACATCCCTGAATGGTGGATTGGGTTGAGCTTACTTTACCTAGAAACCTCAACCTAATCCACTATTGAAAGGTGTATAGGCATGTACAATAGTTCCCCTAATTCCCCCTTATCCATGGTTTTGCCTTCCACAATTTCAATTACCTATGGTCAACCACAATTTGAATATATTAAATGGAATATTCCATAAATAAACAATTTATAAATTGTAAATTGTTGCCGTTCTGAGTAGCATGATGAAATCTCCTGCCATTCCACTTCTCTCCTTCCAGGTGGGGATGTGAGTCATCCCTTTGTCCAGAGGATCCATGCTGTTTATACTACTCGCCCCTTAGTCACTTATCAGCAGTCTCGGTGATAAGATCGATTGTTGCATTATCACAGTGCTTGTGTTCAAGTCACACTTATTTTACTTTATAATAGCCCCAAAGCTTAAGAGGAGTCATGCTGGCAACTTGGATATGCCAAAAAGAGTCCATAAAGTGCTTGCTTCATTTAAATGAAAAGGTGAGAGTTCTTGACTTAACAAGAAAAGAAAAAAAAAATTCATGCTGAGATTGCTAAGATCTACGGTAAGAACAAATCTTCTATTCATGAATTGTGAAAACTGTCGGATCAGCAGTCTGAAACGTCGGTTCTTGGTGTGCTCTTGGCCAAAGAATTACCAAACACACCGAAAGCAAGGTAAGCATGAAACAAGGTTTATTGAGGAGAGAAAGACAGGATTATAGAGCAAGATAAAGGTTTACAGAGCAAGAGCAAGACACATTTGCCACAGACGACAAACAGACCCTTTGTCGTAACAAAAAGGCCTTGGTTATGATCTGGGGTCTTGTTTTATAGTGTCTGGATTGGGCCCCCCTCATGGCTCAGAAGTCACCATGGAACCGCTTTGATGGACAGTTGGGAGTTATATGACCTGAGTCTTACTGCACATGCAGATCTCCCATGAGCCTCTCTGAAAGCCCATTTGTCGGGGGTGAACCGCAATGTAGATTTAAGCTAATGACATATGACAATTAGCCTTAGGTTGTCCTAGGTCATCTTCCGGATCCTATTGTACATGTGCTGCTTGGCCAGCAGACTAGAGAATCCTCTACATTCTTATGTAGTTGGCGTGGTAAGTTCTGATTGGCAGATCTGTAGGGCGTTCCTGCCTTCTCTAGAAGTAGCAATTGCTAGGGGCACCCAGCTTTGTCCCCAGGAGAAGCCGGAGGTCCCTGGCTGTTGAAGTAACAATAGCATATGATTATAGTTGCTATACTGTATCATTAGGTATTTTTTTTATCTCTTACTGTGCCTAATTTATAAATCAAACTTTATCATAGGTAGGTATGTACAGGAAAAAACATAGTATTTATAAGGGTTGATACTATCTGTGGTTTCAGGCATCTACTAGGGGTCTTGGACTAGATCCCCACAGGTAAGAGGGAGCTACTACATAAATGCAAACATACACTTACATTAACCAGTATCTGTGGTTATCACCTTGCCTCAGCTTCCAACTTATACACAGCTCTATAGGAAAGTCTTCATCCCTGCTTCACCATGTCTCTTCCTTCAGACTGTAGAAGGTGATTCTTAGTGTTTTGTCATGAGGCATTCTGTTTTATTTTCTTGTAATACAACACACTCTGTAATTTAATTGTCTGTTTCAAAACAAAATTATAAACTCCTTGAACACAGATCTTTTTAATTTCTCTGTTTTCTCCCTTTTGAATGACCACACCAGGTTTGGTTTTAAGTCCAGCTATCCATTGTGCTACAGACATGGCAACTTGTTTTCTCCTTTTTATATTATACTTTGTACTTTGCATGTAGTAAGCAAGCAATGCATACCCAATGTAGGAATGCATTCTAAAACTGTCCTTTATCATCTGCTATACTTGATTTCATGAAAACTGCCTTAGTGAGATCTATCTGCTGTCTTCTAAAGAAAGATTGCATCTTCCTCTCCTTGTCTTCATTGATACAATTTCTGTCATATGTTGCATCGCTGTCCTTCCTCTCAGAGTTTTGCTTATTCTGATTAAAAAGAAAACAAATAAACAAAACCTTCAAGCCTGAACTGAGGCTTTATTTCTTTGATCTGTAATCATTTAGTCCTCTATGCATACTGAAATGTTTCCTTCTCTGAATTCTTTAAGTGTAAATGTAACATACTCATAAACTACATTTGACTGCTCTGCATTATAGTTCATTATTATTTCAATTTCTGTTAGTTTATACATTTATATTTAAGGATTGCATCTCTCCTATTTAGCATAAATCACTATATCGTTCACTTTTTTGAACTGATATTATCTAGTGTACTACCTATGTAAAATAGATCAATATTTTTAATAAATTATTTCAATTTATTTTTAAATTGTATATAATCATGCTGTTGTCTGTGGTTCCTATTAAAAACAGATTCCTGAGCAAGCTTTCACATGGAATCAATATCTTCACAGGGATCTATATTTCCAACAAATATTCCAAGAGAGTTTGAAGAAGAGACAAGATAAGAAGACATTGGTATTTTATTTCCTGTTATTGGCTGTGTGAGATACATTCATTTGAATAAAAAATCCACAAAAATTCTATTTTATTTATAAGCATTTTAACTTATAAGTATGAACTCTATTCAGAGCACTAAGATGTTTTTAAATAATTTGCTCTCCACAAATTATATGTCATTTTCCTTTTTCTGTGGGTACACTTCTCTGAAAATACATTGTGCTATTTTAATTATCAGCATGCACATGCACACATACACACACACACACACACACACACACACATATTCATGATGCTCCTAATATACAAAAAGCTATTAAATTTATCTCATTTGAAGTATAAATTGATATTTTGGCTACTTTAGGTAAGATGAAGAAAAATTAAAGGTGATATTTTGGAAGTTGTTTTGCTATTTTCTTAGTGAAGAAAACAATCTAAAAACACTTAATTCCTTAATCTCCTTAACAGAATTACACAGTACCTTAATATCACCATGATACTAGTGATGGACAAAGGAAACCAAATAAAATAGACTTTCTAATACAATTCTATTTCTTTAACTGCTCTTCTTTTAGTACCTTTTACTCAGAAAATATAGCAATATAAATGGAGCAGCATGAATTTGTTAAGAAAAAATAGGCTGGATTTAATACCTTTAAATTCAAATTCGAATTAATGGAAATTACATCAAAGACAGCATTTTAATGTACTGAAAAAGTCTAATTCTTTCAAACTACCCATTAAAAAGATTATATTTAATTAACAAGATTTTTGCTTTTATCAATTTGTAAAGCTTGTTAAAAGCCAAAAGGCTTGAAACAAATTTTTTAAAAAAATAATATGTGTCTATAGAGTATTATCTAGGCTGCTAGGTACCATGCATTACTCCTGAAGTGCTTCAGCTGTACCCACCTAAGCAAATACTCCTGAGGCTTGAAAGAACCATCAGTTAAAGCTATTGTGACCTCATCTGTCAAAGTGATATCTCAGTTACACAAAAACTTCCATCTACATCAGAAATCCATTAACCACTGATCCTAAATAACAGAGCTAACGTAATGGATGGCTGAGTCTCTGCTTGCAATTGCAGTTGGCTTAAAAGGCTGACTAAGCAAGCAAAGCACACTGAATGGAACCAAGATGAATTCTACAACTTAGACAACATAGCCACAAACCTTATTGAGTAAAATGTTGTTCAAAATTATAAATTGATCACAGTTTAAACCTCAGAATATAGAATGCCATTTGATTATATATTTAAGTAATATGACTTTATTTAAAATGAGAGTAATACAACCAAATACTTGTATAATTTTTTGATATTTTAGGCACTGTTCTCCTAAGAGCTTTACAAATATGAACACATGGAACCACATAGAAATCTCTGAGGTGGACGTCTTTATCCCATCACATTTTCTACAGATAGAGGAACTAAGACCCAGAGAGTTGAGTGACTTGACCTAGTTCACACAGCTAGAAAGTGGAGGGGCTAAAATTTTTTCCTAGACATTCTGACTCCAAAGACTATGTGTTTAATCTTCTCATGGTACTGTCTTTCAAAGTAATCATTAGTAAAATTTGTTTGTTAAAACAATGCTAGATTATGACTCATCCAAAATAAAAGATCAAATTATCACAAAAATATCTATCTGCTAATCAGTACTCAGAGAATTATTTTTACATTTAGAAGAATACAATATGTGCATGCTTTTGAAAAGAAGGAGCTGAATTTTTAAAGCCTTGAAAATACAAGTCCCTGAGATCATATGCTGTAATGTGGCAAAGTTTGAGGACATATATAGTAGTAAATCTAGCAGATAAATACCTTAGAAAAATTGAAAGTGAAAATGATAATCTGATATTTCCAAATGTATTGAACTAACCTAAGGATTTAAATGAACTGATGATGCTGAATGAATATTATAGAGTCATTGACTATGAACAACTTAGTATAGACTGTTAGCCAAGGGTTTGAGGTCTCCGGCTCTGGGTCCTTGGAGCAAGATAGCTCTGGATTTGCTTCCCAGTTCAGTCACTTACAGACAGTTACCTCATATGTATATTACCAATAGTATTTACCTCATAGAATGCTTTTCATTATTTAAAAAAAAGAAGGTACAATGTACAGCTTAAGTTCTGGTAGAAAATTAACACTCAATAAATTTTAGACATTGCCATGCTTATTAATTATGAGTTATTATTTAGTTAATCTAATAACATATAGATAACATATAACATAGATAACATATAACATAGCATAACATATCAACCCATCTCTGAAATAAAACTTCAAAATTTAAGAATTAACACTCTTTATTGGTTTGATTTTCTATATAACTTTATGCTTGAATTTAGAATCCCTATTCAATAAATGGTGCTGGGAAAGTTGGATAGCCATTGTAGAAGACAGAAACATGATCTGCACTTCTCACCTCTCATAAAAATTAATTCAAGATGGATGACAGACTTAAACCTAAGACATGAAACTATAAGGATTCTAGAAGAAAATGTTGGAAAAACTCTTCTAGATATCAACCTAGGTGAAGAATTTATGAAGAAGACCTCAAAGGCAATCACAGCAACAACAAAAATTAGCAAATGGGACTTGACTAAACTACAAAGCTTCTGTACAGCCAAGGAAACAATCAGTATAGTGAACAGACAACCTACACAATGGGAGAAAATATTTGTGTGCTATACATCTGATAAACGGCTGATAACGAGAATCGATGAAGAACTCAAACAAATTAACAAGAAAAAAATCAAAGAACCCCGTAAAAAAGTAGGCAAAAGACATGAACAGAAGCTTTTTGAAAGAAGATAGACTAATGGCCAATAAACATATGAAAAAATGCTCAAAGTCTCTAATCATCAGGGAAATCAAAACCACAATGAGATATCACCTAACCCCAGTGAGAATGGCTTTGATCAACAAGTCCCAAAACAACAGATGCTGGCATGGATACAGAGAGAAAGGAATACTTATACACTGCTGGTGGGACCGCAAACTAGTACAACCTCTATGGAAAGTAGTATGGAGATGCCTTAAAGAACTAAAAGTAGAACTAGAATTTGATCCAGCAATCCCACCATTGGGTATTTACCCAAAAGGAAAAAAAAAAGCCATTTTATCAAAAAGACACTTGCACTCGAATGTTTATTGCATCACAATTCACAATTGCAAAGATGTGGAATCAACCCAAGTGCCCATCAATACATGGGTTGATTAATAAAATGTGATATATGTACACTATTGAGGACTACTCAGCCATAAAAAAATGGTGAACTAATATCTTTTGTAACAACCTGGATGGAGCTAGAGACCATTCTTCTAAGCGAAGTATTGCAAGAATGGAAAAACAAACACCACATGTACTCACTATTAAATTGGAACTAATCAATCAATACCCATGTGAACATATGGTGGTAAAACTCAACAGAAACCAAGCAGATGGGAGGAAGGAGGACAGGATGGGTAAATTTACACCCAACGGGTACAATGTATGCTACCTTGGTGATGGGCACACTTCTACCTTTGACTCAAACTGCAAAAAAGCAAATCATGTAATCAAAATGTTTGTACCCCCGTAATATTCTGAAATTTAAAAAAAAAGAAATAAAATAAATAAATAAAAGCCTGCTTCATCCTTCAAATAAATAAAATGCCTCTAAATATTTTCCCACATATTTTTATATAAATCCAACATTTTTTAAAGATAGTGTATTCAGTTAAATTCTACTGACACTCTGATATAGTAATGACAAACCTGGCAATGGTACCAGGTAAGATGTTACCAGGTGCTAAGGTGAACAGAGTGTTGGCCCCTTCCTTGGAACACAACTTAGCTATAGTTTTCTGGCAGCCCTGTCTACACATGTAACCAATTTACTCTTAAGGCCCCATATTCATCATAGGGTGCTCAGAGAAACAGAACCAACAGAATGTGTGTATAGATAGAGACAGATTTATCTTAAGAAATTGGCTCATATGATGTGAAAGTTTGGTGGTCAAAGTCCACAGGGTAGACTGGCAGGTGGAGACTCAGTGAAGAGTTGTAGCTGAGTCCAAGGGCTTTCAGCTGGCTGAATTTCTATTTGCATGGAAGATGCAAGGAGAAATCTCTCTTTGTTCTATTAAGACTTTCAATTGATTGGAAGAGGCTCACCCACGTTGTGAAGGGTAATCTGCTTCACTTAAAGTCCACTGATTTAAGTGCTAATCTCATAATAAAATACTTTCATAGAAGCATCCAAAATTATGTTTGACTCAATATGAGTACCATGGTCCAACCATGTTGACATATAAACTTAACTACCATCATCCCCTTGTAGTATATAACCTCCTATCTATCATTTTTAAACTGTCATAATGTTAAATTGCATAGCATGCCTGGACAATTAGGCAAACTTCATTTTTCTGTGCAGTGAGCATTTTTGAGCCACAGCTTCTTTGCCAGAAACTACTGGCTCTAATCTTTTTTCCCATTAAATAGATAGTCTTTAATGGTATAACTGGGTATGATTAATTAATATTTAATGATTATATATTTACATTCATATTTGTATTTGTGGACAGAAAAATTTAGAATCTCAATGTTACTGAGATTATACATATGTGTGTATACATATTTTTCCTACTTTTTACTTAAATAAGCTACAATAATAAATTCCAATTAGTATCTTACAGCTTCAGTGAATGAGTACAAGCTATATTTGTTAAAAACAAGTATTCAATAATGTAATTGCTCTGTTATGGTTTTTGCTTGAGGTTGCATTTTTGGTGAAAGCAATGTACTTGATTTGTACTGCAAAGTATATACAGCACATTAGATACTGCCTTGAATATCATTATGCTATTTTTTTCCTGTGTAAACAGAGAGCAGCAAACAACATTTCTCCTAAGTGGATAGCTTGGTGATTACATCTTGTGCAAAATAAGCTATGGTGCCACTATAGATGTTTATTTTATATACTAGCTAATGAATATATACTAGACTAATTGAAACATATAAAGAACTAGGATATATAAAACTGCCATTTTAACAAAGATATTTTGAATACTTACCTAATTTGTGCCAGACACTGTGCTGCAAAGAAGGATACGGTGGTAAATAAGAAAAAGAAAATACTGTCTTGCAGAAGTTTACAATCTTATAAGCTTACCCAAATGTGGTATGCATTACACTCTATACTTGACAAATGCACAAGTAGATATATTAAACTTCTGCAGAAGAAAACTTACCATGTCTATAATTAAGAGGATAACTTCATAGAAATATATAACCCTTTGCAAAAGCTTAAATGGTGACCTTTCCAAAATTGCAAGAAATTGAATTTGTCCAAATGATAAAGAGCAACCTGGCCTCTTTAAAAGGAGGATATATACATAGACAGAACAAAAATTCTACAATGTATTTTAGAAACTCTTAATCTCTACAGGTTGCTCTCTTTCTCAGTCCCCTGGGAAAAACCTAAGAATACTGATATAATATATCTAACATGAATTTTGCTCATTTCCAAAAGAAGTCACAAAACAGGGTGAATCCAACTGTTTCCAGAAAAATAATTGCTAATTTTCCTGTGTAGCTCATACTAACACAAGATGAACCCCAAATTTTTGCAGGCTCTCAATGCTTCAGTATTTTTTTCAAATAAGAAGTAAGGGAATTCTGGATGTTCTTAAAAAACCTGATAGCTTAAGTTAGGAAAATAATGGACACTGAATAAAACTTATCCACAGGTATCCAGGAAGAAAACAACAAATCCAGAATTCATTTTTATCTATGGAGATTGTAGAGCAGTGAAGAGTGAAGAATTCTATGTAACATTTTAGACATTTAAAATTAATTTACATTGGGAATATCTTTATAATCTTGTGAATGATCAGTAAAACTTAATTTAGCAAATTTCATATGTAATACTCTGTTCTGTGGTTCATGACAGAAACATAGACAGTGCCAAAACTGTACTAGATTAGAGATTCAAACTGAAACTTAAATATCCTGCAAAATATAGATGTTGTCTAATATATGGATCAGTTCTGAATTGTCATTTGAATTATAATTCGTTCTGTAAAATGAATTGCATTTTATTCAATATATGTTTTCATCCTCTGTACCTTGAACTCACTATGTATGTATGTGTATATATATGTGTGTGTGTATAATGAATGTATGTTTATATCCAATACCATGCTTATTAAATGCTCAAAAAGCAGCATTTTAGTATCCATTGCCATCTTCTGTTTTGCTAAGTCTAAGTTATCACTGAAAGTTCACAAAGGAGTTTGATGGTGGGTGATTTACATCAAATAATATTTTTTAAAGTTCTGTTGTTGAGTTTAAAACAGAGGATTAAATTTGTTCTTTATTTTCATTTGTATTCTCCAAAAAGATTTGCCTTTCTGTGTGTGTATAAAAAGCTACATTCCATTATAGTTGATTACATATAGTACTTATCTATGAATCTTGATAGATTCTTGATTGAAGAAATTAAATTTTAATTTTTTTATGTATTTTAGAATTTCCAACATTCTAATTCTGTTCTATATTTATGTAACAAAGTAAATATTTGTTGGATAGAGAAAATGCTTATTTACAAAAATCAAGTGGTTTTGTAAATCCTATAAAATATGTGTCCTGGCCTTTATTTTTTTTTAATTCTTTAGTAGATCTCTGATACAATAAAAAATCAATTTTTTAAAAGTTAATTGTATGACTTGAATCCGTACTTGCTAAAATAATACAACTTTCACTCTTTACAATTTCAAGAGGATGCTTAACTAATGAATGATCATTGCATGTTACTGTTGAATAAAATGAGAGTATAAAACTACCTACTATACAACATGCCATTCATAACATCATGAAGCCTAGTAATGGATATGAGAAAGCACGTTGGTTTTCATTCAAAGGACTTTGAACCGTCTGACCACACTTGTATGCAAAGCAGTTCATTATCAAACAATCAGTGTGCCCTGAATATTTTTTTTATTTCCACCACTAATGAAGCCTTCTTTTAAAGACCAGTTTAATAAAGTAGCAGAGTGATAAGTGAATTTGGAATTATTGTCCATCTCTTTTACGTGTACATAGAAAATAACAAATTGTTCTTTAACATTCCCCATGATTTCTTACAGTTTACATTATAACTTTATATGCATTCTTCTGTTTTTTTAGGATATTTTGTGGATATTATAGTGTAAGCTTTTTTACTAAATATATAAACATTTATGCAGCTTTTCTTTTATATTCTCCACATTTTAAAGGGGTTGGAAATACATAGGTAAAATTCAAATCATAGATCAGAAGCTTATAGCTGTGCATAGAAATAAAAAATAAATACTCTAAACACACATATATTCATATATACATACACTGGCATTGATACGAGAAGTATACAGATGGTGCTTTAGGAGTAGAGAGAAAAAAAATAACCTCATTTCTTTGGGATGAGAGTGAGAAACGAGGGATAGAGGAAAAAAATTGTGGAGCTTTATGTGCAAACGTTTCTGAAGTGGTGTAGTATGTAGGGATATTCAGGAAAGAAGGATCAAATTAAATACAAAATTATGAATGTGCTTAATATATATATCGCAGATATAATGATCTTAGTACAAAGACAAATTTTATAAGACAGCATCCAAGCACAAATCAGTGTTGGATCACGATGGGTTATACTCACTGGGTGTGTGAAAATGACAGAGGAAGGACGTAATACACACACACAAACGCACAAATATATTATACCTTCATGTGCATCTGTGAAAGTGTTATATAGTCATACACATGTATTTATTTCTTCATGTGAGGAGGGTAAATATGGTGGTGATATGGATGATGAAATAAGTTGGACAAAATTTGAAAATATTAAATTAGGACATCTATCAATATTTGGTTATTGATTGAGGAGAGGTGAGAAGAATATGAAGAAAAACTCCAGCTACATGTTTACAGGATGCAGATCAATCTCTCCATCACCCAAAGATCTTATTTCCTTTTATGTGGTTTTCAAGTAGATAAAGTTAGTTAAGAAGAGAGCAATATATATTTTTGATGATTTATTAGACAAGCCTGCTGTTCTAAATATTCATTAGCTTCTAGAACACAAGCAAATGCTTTATCAATATTTGTGTGTGTGTATATATATATATATATATATACACATATATATGTAAAAAAAAAACTGATTTGAGAAAACTGCTCCAGAACAATTCTATATCCATTTATTTATATCCTCAACACTTGATATATAAATAATTGTTTTGTATGAAAGTGATTAATTTTTAACTTACAGTTAGCCTGTTTTTCCTTTTTCTCTATGAGAAATGTTATTTTAAAATTATATATTGTAACTAATATGTTTAGCCAGACAACATAACTGTTTAAGAATATTTTGCTTTAATAGCATTTAGTTCAAGACTATCTTTACCTTACCACATTAAATAATGCGATGAATTAATTCATGACTGAATCAATTTGAAGTATCCAATGTCATGTTCATTAAATACTCACATCATATAACATGGGAATACAATTTTCCTCATAAGGTAGGACTAGAGCTCAAAATAAATATTTCAGGACATAAATGTTTGCAAATAAAACAAATATGACTTGAGATTGTAAAATATAGGCTAGGTGGTACCAAAATTATTTCTAATTACCTAACAAAGAAGTTAAAGTGAAAATTCTACTCATGGCCCTTTAAATGTGAGAAATAAATCATTTCCTTAGTGATTTGTTCATTTCATCATTTGAGAAACATAAATATAAGACCTCTGTAGGACAGGCAGGTAACAAAATTAAAAATCTATTGACACTACTGCCTTTGGTCATTGTGCATAGACATAAGAAATTAAAAGATAAAAAGATAATTTTCATCCTAAAATGTCACATGACACTTAAAATATATGAAATGGAAGATAAGGAACGACTTCCACCAAAATTTTCATGGCCTATTTCGTGCAGAAGTCAACTGCAAACTATAAAGTACAAGGGTGAGACAGTGTCATTATTAATGCTTATATAAATAATTTATTATTCAAAAAATATACTATCTGAACCAAAAGTAAATTTTTTTTTTACTTACGGTAACTCACAAAATGGAAAGAAGTTTCATGATTACCTGGGCTCCAGGTAATCATAAAACTGAGCTGTGGACCTCACCTGTCCAGGGCACTGTATTTCTTGTTGACTTGTATTCTCAGCTTGTTTCTGCCTCATTCTCTCCCATGGTCTTTTTCCTATAAAATAGGCATTCTCTGTTTTGTTAAACAACAAAATTTTTCAGTATTTGTATAACAATCCTAGTGAATAAATGATGATCATTGTGATTTTCATCCACTGTTTGGACCAATCATTTTGGTCAGAAAAGCGAATATCTACATTTGTGAAACATCCTGATCGTTGGCGTCGGGGACTATGTACACTGATTGAGAGAGTTACAGGACACAACTAGGGGAGAAGCGTATTTCCTCTAAAATATGAGGAAGAAAGTGAAATGAGATGATAAAAACAACAGCAAAGACGTATATGATGCCTTAAAATTTATATAGCAATAAACACCACCATTAAATAACAAGAACAAAAATAACTGACGGTTGCAGTGACCAGTGTCAAGTTGCAGGGCATAGGATACACCATAGCTATGTGAAACAGACTGGTTTTGTATTGGGTGTTAAAGCACTTAGGAGAAGGGATAAGCACAAAGACTGTGAATGAGCTTCCAGCAATCACCCCCTAAACCATATTTGCTGCTCTTTTTGCTGTGAGCAGGTACTTGCTCTTTAAAATGAGAACCTATCAGTTCAGCTACAATCCCTAAACCACCTTGGTGTTACAGTCCACAGGATGGCCTTCTGCTCTGCTTCTCTCCTGGATTACCTCCAGATGAATTTAACATTCACGCTAATGGCAGAACTAAAATTACATCCAACACCCTTGCTGCAACAACATCTCTGAAATACAGTTTTAGATTTCCAAGCTTAGCAGCATTACTATCTTCCCTTAGCACACTTCCTGTTAACAGTCATCCTTTAGATTTTAGAAGACATGTAAAAGGAGGTTGGAATACATGCTGAATTAATCCATCCACATAATCTGCTATATTGGGCAACTTGATTCTTCTTTAACAAAATGGTTAAAAACATAATTTGCACAATAATTTATCTTTTCTTTAGAGAAGACTGGATGACATGTCTTATTTTGTTTTAAAGATAGTAAAATGGTTTTCAGATTATCTTTTGTACCCTCTGTGTTTATGGCTAACAGATAATATCTCATTTTTCCTTCTGGCTTAAATATAATACTATTAAAAACAGTATTCTATATATAATACCCTATATTCATCAATTGTTTTTCTTCATGTTGAAGACCATATAAAATAAAATGCTAATGGATATTTTTCTTTAATATCAATGATCTACTATAAGAATGACAGAGTCCTTTCAGAATGTTTTTACATGACACAGCTTAACAATTCCTTGAGTTATTCCAAAACAAAATAAAATGTAAAAGGTATTCATGCATATGTTTTATCCACAGTTAGGGCCCAGAATTTTATGAGATTAAGGAAGGTTTTTGCCACAAGAAATGTTCAAAAAGCAGTGATAAACAACATAATCCTTACAGGAAACTCTTCTATATTTGTACAAATCATGAAGATTAATTATTGTGAAAAGAGTCAAGTAATTTTCCTGTTGATTTTTGCAAATAAAAAATACAAAAAGACCATAAATATTGTGGTCTGTGAAATTAACTTGGAAATAGTTTTAGAGAGATTTAATTTTAAAAGGAATTGCATAAAAGTTATATGTGAACAAGGAAAAAAAACTTACCGTAAGATCGATTATTTAACTTACACTTTTAGATTACAAATTTCTTAGTTTGCAAGTCAAAATGAATAGTATAATTGTATCATTGAATCTAGGTAATCATCATCTTTTAAATTAATGCACTGGTTATCCATCTTGCTGGAAATTTTTGAAAAGAAATTATCCTAATATTTGGCTGAGATTTTATTGCTCTCTACAAAGCATTGATGGGTACAGAGTGAAGAAAAGGAGTGTTGTGATTGTGTTACTGTTTATAGTTAGCCCCTTATATACTAACATTTATTATAGTAATGACATAGCAAACAAAATATATATGCATATAAATTAAGGCACAGGTATACAGAAATATATGTACAAATATATGTAGGAACCTATGTAAAAGTCAAAGTTTATCTATTTTTAAAGTCACCCATGGAACTAAAAGTTTTTTAGCCCAAATTCTGAAATCCGACTGTAGAAAAACAGCTAGCTTTTTCTCTATACTAACACATACTTTTTAACAATAATGTATATTCACGGTAAAAAGTACAAATAACAGTCTCCTTTTTAAAATGTCATCTACAATATTTCAAAATGTTGATATCTAAGGAATATTCCACACTGTCCTAAATGGTGATTTTATTTGGCTAATCTAATTGACATCTCTTTTTCTAAATAGAATGTTTTCTATATTAAGCCTGTCAGGCAACAATGCTTTCATTTTCCATGGTATGCATGATAAAAATTTTAAAATCTGGCATTTAATGGGAAATATAAGTTCAAACCTAACTCTGCAGTGATCACGTGAAATCAACAGCAATTTGGGGAACTGAAATTGGAAAGTTAATAAGAATTTTGAACTTTAAATATTTTTATATTACCAGTCGGAATATCCTGCAACCTTAGGCTCATCTGTTTATGTTGCATTTGGAAATATAAAAGATAAGAATGTACATGTTAAATATTGCTCGGAAAATGCCCATGATTTTGGCTATAAAATAATTAATGGTAATATTTACAATGTATTCAAATACCTTGTCTTTTCTTTACAATTAACTTTTTATTTACCTATTAAACATCAAGAAGAGTTTCTTAGTAACTTATTTTAAAAATCTGAACATAGGTATTGTGTAATTCAGAACTATGTAGATCATGCATGTTTTGCTAGTTGAATTCAAAGCTTTTGACGCTGTATATCATGAATAGTAAAATTTAAATGAGAATTTATTTTTTCAGTTTTGCTATCCCTATATTATGACATTTTATTTTCTTAAAAATATTTGAAAACATGATTACCACATGACAAATGTATTATATAAATGCCACTCTATCAAAAGTATATATTTTCATTGTCCTGTAAATGACAGAAAATCATAATATGACTGATAGGTACATCAACATAACATTAAAACAGTATTAATATTGTTTCATCCTTAAAAAGGTGGTGACATTAGAGTTCTAGAAGCAAAACACAGTTTTTGGACCCAAATTACACCCTTTCATATTTCATAGAAATTGTAAGAAAGATCACTGAAAATTTGCTTTTGAATGTACCAAATACTTAAATATTTATCACGTCCTAAATATAAATTTAAAATTCATATTTTTTACTTTCTTTATTGAAGTATTTTTTTTCTGCAAATGCATTTAGTGCTAAGGCAGATATAGAAAGGATCTTTTTGATCTCTCACCTGGAGGATGTACAGCCCCTTTGGAAATAAAACAGAAATGGAAATATAGAAGCTGAAGAGGATGTAGGGTGACAACTGGAAGTTAAATCAGAGTATAACAAAGGTTAAATGACCATCACGTTGCAGACATGTCCACATAGTTTACCTCATTTAGTCTTTAGCACTTCTGTTTGGACCCAAATTACTATTCGTTATGTGAATCTCAGACAAAGGCAAAGTGAGAATAAAGGGCTATATACAGTTAATTAAATCTATATGAAGACTAACTGAGGGCACTAATCAAACCTACCAGGTTATTTAAATAAGTAAATTACAGAGATTTAAAAATCTCTTTAAATTGAACTTTTAGAAAGGGAACAGTCCCAATCTGATATTTGTTCCATAAAGACAGGAAAGAATGATATTGAGGTGGTTGTAACACGTCCATGGGATTTTGTAAATACACCTAAATCTAAAATTGATCAGGAAACAGCCCTCATTAGTACATATTTAACAGAGCTTTTTACTATTAAAGTTTTCACACAATAGGCCAAACTCATATGACTTTTGGTGGTCAGCAATATTATTACATATTACACATACTATGATAATAATCATAATATATGGTCACGTGCCAAGTATCAGATAGTGATCATATATCAAAGATCGGTATTATGTTAAGTATTTTCTCTTTCATTATGTTGATTATTTACAGCCATTCCGAAAGTAAGGGTTATCATCACTATTTTACAGATATAAATGTTGGTGGTCAAAAGGTAGGAAAAATTTCACAAAATTTCATATATCTATTTTTCTCTATTTATGGAGAAAGTGGAACTTTATACTAGTCTGTCTAGTCATAAAATTTGTACATCTGTCCATTATCTAGAGTGAGTCTGAAAATTATTTGAAGAAAACCATGAAAGAAATAAGGAAAATGTATTTTACTGTTCAGCTATAGCTAAGTAGTCTCAGGATGAAAAATAAACAGCAAGAAAAAAGAATCCAAATAATAACTGAAGTATAGTGAAATGTTAGTGAAAATACTGCATCTTGTATTTAAAGAAAATGTTAACTTTCTGTATCTGATTATTTTAACACCTCACTCTTCTAAGGAAGAACAATATTAATAATATTTCATTATAAGTTAATATTATTTAATATTTTAAGTGCATTTTTACGCAGTTAAAAAAGAGAGTTTGTATTTAAACATGGGGAACGTATTTAGCTTGTGTCAGATTATATTTTAATTCACATGTAGTCGCACCTTTCAAGACATCTAATGGAATACTGGTTTTCAAATAAATTGCTATGAAGGGAGAATAATATGACATTGTTCTAGGAAGAAAACAAGGAAACAGAAACTGTTTCAACTATTTTGATGTATTAGAATTACAGGTGGATCAAAAACTACTTAAATCATCAGAAGCACATGTTAAATTAGGTTCAAAATGCAAATCAACTTAGTGTCCAAATTTGTAAATAATGTCAGGTCATTTATAATATTGATTGCAAAACATAAGAACAAACTTAAAAACAACTACTTTGTGTTGTCTGTTTTAGTAATCTCGACCCATTTATCCGCTTATTTCTTTTTTAACAGATTTATTACGATATAATTCACATACAATATTGTTTACACATTTAAAGTCTCCAATGAATGCTTTTGTGTATGCTAACAGAGTTGTGTAACTATCACCACAATCAATTTTAGAATGTATTCATCACCCAAAAAAGAAACTCTGTATCCATTAGCAGTCACTTCGCTTCTCATGCTCCCCATGCCTAGGCATCTACTAATCTATTTTCTTTCTTTATGCATTGTCTATTCTGATCATTTCCTACAACTGGAAACACAGAATAAGCGGTCTTTTGTAACTGGCTTATTTCACTTAGCATAACGTTTGGGTTGTTTTCACTTTTTAGCTAGTATGAACTATGATATTAACATTCCTGTACAAGATTTTATGTGGACATATGATTCTACTAATTTGAGGTATATATTAATACATACCTAAGAGTGGAATTACTGGGTCATATGGTAGGTAATTCTATATTTATTATTTTGATAAAATGCCAATTGTTTTCTAAAATAGTGTAGTATTTTATATTCCCAATATGAGGGTTTCAATTTCTCCACATCCTTACCAACACTTGTTTTGATCTGTATTTTTTATATGTGAAAATTTATGGGGCCCATGAAAAATTTTGTTACATATGTGTAATGCATAGTAAGAAGTCAGTGTACACAGGGTGTCCATCACCCACATACAATACATTTTTGTTAAGTATAATCATCCTACTCTACTATAAACCACTGAATTTATTCCTTCCATCTTCCTGTATGTTTTACCTTTTAACCTACTTCTCTTCATACTTCCCCTCTGCCTACACTTATTCTTCCCAGTCTCTGTTATCTATTTATCCACTCCCTACCTCCATATTTTCAAATGTGTTAACTCTCAAATATAAGTGAGAACTGTGATACTTGTATTTTTGTGCCTGGCTTATTTCACTGAAGATAATGACCTCCAGTTCTGTTGATGTAGCTTCAACTGACATGATTTCATTATTTTTTATGGCTGAATAGTATTTCATTGTACACATATATACCACATTTTCTTTATCCATTCATCCACTGATGGACACTTAGGTTGATTCCATATCTTGGCTATTGTGAATAGTGCTGCAACAACCATGCAAGTGCAGTTATCCCTCTTATATGTTAGTTTTTCCCATTTGGGTAAATACCCAGTAGTGGGATTGCTGGATGGAATGATAATTCTATTTTTAGTTTTTTGGGAAATCTCTATACCATTTTCCATAGTGGTGGTACTATTTTATATTCCCATAACAGTGTATAAGGGTTCTCTTTTCTCCACACTCTCACCAACATGCTATTTTTTTTTTTATCTTTTTAGTAATAGCCATTCTGATTGGGATGAGAGAATATCTCATTGTGGTTTTGATTTGCATTTCTCTGATGATTAGTGATATTGAGCATTTTTTCATATACCTGTTGGCCATTCATATGTCTTTTTTGAGAAATGTCTATTCATGTCCTTTGCCCACTTTTAATGGGATTATTTGTTTTTTCCTGTTGAGTTGTTTGAGGTCTTTGTTTACTCTGGATATTAGTCTCCATTCGAATGACCAGTTTCCAATATTTTTTCCCATTCTACAGGTTGTCTCTTTATTCTGTTGATTATTTCTTTTGCTGTGTAGAAGACTTTAAGTTTCTTTGTCTATTTTTGTTTTTGTTACCTGTGCTTTTGAGGTCTTAAGTCATAGATTCTTTGCTTAGACCAATGTCCAGGAGAGTTTTCCCTAGATTTTCTTATAGTATTTTCATAGTTTCAGGTATTACATTTAAATCTTTAAAGCATTTTGAATTGATTTTTGTATGTGGGAAGAGACAGAGGTCCAGTTTCTTTCTTCTGCGTGTGAATATATAGCCATTCTAGTGGGTTTAAAGTGACAGCTCATCATGGCTTTGATTTGCATTTACATAATGGTTACTGACATTGTCTTTTTCTATGCTCATTATCCACTTATATGTCTTTTTTGGAGAAGCATCTATTTTATTCCTTTCCTCATTGTTGACTGGATTACTTATGTATTTATAATTTTTGAGTTGGAAGTATTTTTTAATATTCTGGATACAAGTTCTTTGTCAGATATATGACTTGTGTTAGGCAGGGATCAAATCTACAGGTGGCAGATACAGGCCAGGAAGGCAGTTGCTAGGGGCAGAAAAGTCAGGGAGCAATTACAGGATGGGACTGCAGGAAAATGCAGAACACCTGACAATCATGTGTATCGATCATCTACTAACATCCCACACCTGCCCCCCCTCAACCAGGCCAATAAATGGAAACCACCTGAGAGTCCTTAACATCTTTCCCCACTTGTGGAGACTGACCCATTCCTCTCTCTGGAATGTAGTCTTGCTTTGTATAGCTTCCTTCTTTTCTGCAATACAAGCTGTTTGTGTGGAATTGCTTCCAGTCTGTGATCACTCCGTTGCCCTGGCCCGCTTGTGATTCTTCCAAGTAAGGAGCCAAAGAGCCAGGGCAACAGTCCACCAAGAGGCCAGACCTGACAATTTGTAAACATTTTCTCCCGTTCTGTGAGTTTTCTTCTCATTTGTTTTTAATGATGAACTTTGATGAACAGTTTTTAAGATTTGATAGAATTTTTCTATTTGTTCATTTAGTCATACATTTTGTAATTTATGCTTTTGGCGCAGCATCAAAGTATGTTTTGCTTTATTAATCTAAGGTCACAAAGACTTACTTCTATTTTTTTTTTCTAAGAATTTCATAGTTTTAGCTTTTACGTTTAGGTCTATGATACATTTTGAGTTATTATGTATGATGTACAGAAGTGGTTCAACTTTGTTATTTTGGATATATCTATATCTATATCTATATCTTACACAGTTGTTCCGTCACTATTTGTTCAACACATTATTATGCAACCAAGGAATTATCCTGATATCCTCTTTGAAATCAGGTATTTATTTCATTACAAAAATTTATTGAAAATCTTTTGTAAAGTTATTGAAATATTTTTAGGATTTTATGGTCTATTTATGAAACAGTAACTTAAGCATAAGGGAATGATACAATTTCACAATTTTAAAATGGAGAAATATATTAAAAAAAAGAAAAAAATTCTAAAACTGACTCAAGATATTTTAGCTAAGAAAAAAATACCTTATGCAAAGACATGAGTGTGACAGAATGTGTCATGTTCAGAAAACAACAAGGTGTCATGGATTTATGGAAGATAGATCTGTTTTGCTGGAAGGTAAATTCTAAAAATCAGATAAATAAAATATGGACTTTTTTATATGTCATTCTAAGGGATTCTATTTCATCCTATAGATAATGGGAAAGCACTAAAAACAATAGCAGAAATGTGTCACGGATGCTTGTCATAGAAAAATCACTCTATGTTGAATGAGAAGACCATGATATTGAAGGTAGAGGAAATAATTGTTAAGGTAGATTTTGCCATAACAGCTGCAAGAGTTGTAGATTGACCATGAAAAGGCAGCAGCAGATGTAGCAAAATAAAGTTTGTCTAATAAACATCTTAAAAAATATATATAACAAATCAAATTCAGTTAAGGTTTAGATATCTAGTCCTTCATAAGTAGTATAAATGGAATTATACTTGTAAAGTTTTTCATTTTATGTGAACTGAAAAGATACTGATTTTACATAGTATATGATAAAACAAGAAATTATATTTTAATTTATTGAAAAACTATACACACACACCAAACATGCACATACACAATTTCAAACTAAAAAGAAGGAAATATTAAAAATACTATTACCCAACCCCAAAGAAGGCAAGAAAAGAGAAACAAATTACAGAAAACAGGGAGAAAACAGACAGCATGGGGGTGAATAAATAGAAAGGATAGCAAGATGGTAAACTTAAACTCAATTATATCAATTAAAAAATCAAGTATATTTAACTTCATATTAGACAAAGAATATTATCAAAATGAAAAGAATAATCTCATAATGATAACGTGTGAATTTACAAGAAAATATAATGATTCAAAAGTGGTATCTCCCAAATTCAAGACTTGAAACTATAAAGGAAATAATTTATTTTTTAAAGTAGAAAAATCTGCAAGCTTAATCATGGATTTAATTCTACATTTTTTCAAAATTTGTGAAAAAATTGGCAAAAAACACAGTAGAGGTATTGGCTATTTGAACAAGTCTGGTGATCCACTTGACAAATTTTTTATTGGTAGAATATTACAATACAACTTCAGATTACATATTTTTTCAGGTGCATATGGATGAGTAAACAAGGTAGATTATAAAGTGGCCTATGAAAAATAGTTGTAAAGTCTCAAAGGATTGAGGTAATATGGTGTATATTTTCTGACATAAATGTAATCAAATTAGAAATCGATGACAATAATATATCTGGAAAATGCCCATGTTTGGAGATTAAAAAACACATTTCTAAATAATCCCTGAGTCAAACAAGAAATCATGAGGGAAGTTAGAAAATATTATAAACCAAATGATGGTTAAAGCTCCACATATCCAAATTATTGGAATGAAGTTAAAAAATACTTAGAGAGATCCTTTTGCCTGCCACTGCTTACATTAATAAAAGAAAGCTTCAGAATCAATAATTTAAAACTTCCATGGTAAGAAGCTAGAAAGAAAAGTGGATAGTAAACCCAAGGTAAGTAGGGGAACGGTGATAATAAAGGTTAGAATAGAAATTAGTAAAATAAAAAATAGATAAACAATAAAAAATCAATATAGGGAAAGCTATTTTAGTGAAAATTAGCAAACAGCACAAATATTTATTTAATTTAAGACAAAAGATAAAATTTAAAGTCTTACTGTTAGGCAAGAAAGAGGCTAGGTCACTATAGATCATACAAATATTAAAATAATAATAAAGGAATATTAAGAACAACTTTAATTAAGTCCCATTTATTTATTTTTGTTGTTGCCATATTTGCCCTTGGGGCCTTAGTCATAAATTATTTGCCTAGGCCGACGTCCTGAAGAGTTTTTCCTATAGTTTCTTCCAGAATTTTTAGGGTCTCAGCTCTTATATCTAGGTCTTTAACCCATCTTGAGTTAATTTTTGTATATGGTGAGAGATAAGGATCTTGTTTCATTTGTCTGCATGTGGCTATCCAATTTTTCCACAGTCGTTTATTGAATAGGACATCCTTTCTCCAGTGTATGTTTTTGTTTACTTTGTCAAGAATAAGTTGGTCATAGCTATATGGTTTTAGTTCTGGGTTCTCTATTCTGTTCCACTGATCTATGTCTCCTACTTTATACCAGTACCATGCTCTTTTGGTTACTATAGCTTTGCAGTATAATTTGAAGGCAGGTAATGTGATGCTTAGAGATTTGTTATTTTTACTTAAGATTGCTTTGGTTGTTCAGGGTCTTTTTTGGTTCCATATGAAGTTTAGGATTATTTTATCTAGATGATGTGGGTATTTTGATGGGAATTCTGTTGAATCTGTAAATCACTTTGGTCAACATGGACATTTTAACAATGTTGATTCTTTTAATCCAAGAGCATAGGATGTTTTTCAATTTGTTTGTGTCGTTTATGGTTTCTTTCATCAGTGTTTCATAGTTCTCCTTTTAGAGCTCTTTCACCTCCTTGGTTAAGTATATACCTAGGTATCTTATTTTCTTTGCAGCTATTGTAAATGGTATTGCATTCTTGATTTGACTCTCAGCTTGACTGTTATTAGTATATAGAAATGCTACTGATTTGTGTACCTTGATTCTGTAACCTGAGATCTGTAACCTGAGATTTTACTGAATTTATTTATCAACTCTAGGAGTCTTTTGATGGAGTCTTTAGGGTTTTCTAGATACAAGATCATATAGTTGGCAAAAAGGGATACTTTGACCTCCTATTTCCTAATTTTGATGCCCTTTATTTCTTTCTCTTGACTGATTGCTCTGGCTAGGACTTCCAGTATTAAGTTGACTAGAAGTGGTGATACTGGGCACACTTGTCTTGTTCTAGTTCTTAGGGGGAATGTTTTAACTTTTCCCCATTCAGTATGATGTTGGCTGTGAGTTTGTCATATATAGCTTTTATTATTTTGACATATTTTTTTCTATGCCTAGTGCATTGAGGGTTTTATTCAGAAGTCATATGGGATTTTATCAAATGCTTTTTCTGCATTTATTGAGACGATCATATGGTCTTTGTTTTCACTTCCGTTTGTGTGGTGAATTACATTTATTGATTTGCATATATTGAGCCATCCTTGTATTCCTGGGGTGAAACTCACTTGGTTATGGTGGATTATCTTTTTGATGTGTGTTGAATTCAGTTTGCTAGTATTTTGTTGAGAATTTTTGCATCTATGCTCCTAAGAGATATTCGTCTGTAGTTCTCTTTTTTTGTTGTGTCCTGTCCTGTCTTTGGTATCAATGGTTTCTGCACAGCAAGGGAAATTATAAACAGATTCAATAGACAACCTACAGAATGAGAGAAAATTTTCACAAACTTTACACCTGACAAAGGGCTAATATCTAGAATCTACATAGAACTGAAATAAATCAGCAAGAAAAACAAAACATGAAAAGTGGGCAAAAGGCATGAACAGAGACTTTTCAAAAGATGATATACAAATGTCTTAAAGACATACAAACAGTCTAAACATCACTAATCATCAGGGAAATGCAAATTAAAAGCACAATGCAATACCACCTTACCCCTATCTGAATGGCCATTACTAAAAAAATCAAAAAAACAATAGATATTGGCATGGATGCAGTGAAAAAGGAATGCTGTATACTGTTTGTGAGACTTTAAATTAGTATAACCTCTATGGAAAACAGCATAGAGATTCCTCAGAAAACTAAAAGTAGACCTACAATTTAATCCAGAAATCCCACTACTTGGTATCTACCCAAAGGAAAAGAAATTGTTATATTAAAAAGACACTTGCACCTGAATATTTATCACAGCACAATTCACAACTGCGATGATATGGAATCAACCTCAGTGTCCATCAATTGTTGAGTGGATAAAGAAAACGTGGTATGTATACAACATGGGGTGTGTGTGTGTATGTGTGTGTGTTTATGTATACATGCACATACATACAACATGGAGTATTACTCAGCCATAAAAAGGAATGAAATAATGTCATTTGCAGCAAACATAATTGAACTGGAGAAGATTAATCTAAGTGAGGTATCTCAGGAATGGAAAAACAAACACCACATTTTCTCACTAATAAGTGGGAGCTAAACAATG
The DNA here is from genome assembly GCA_023783475.1 of Daubentonia madagascariensis. Lineage (NCBI taxonomy): Eukaryota > Metazoa > Chordata > Mammalia > Primates > Daubentoniidae > Daubentonia > Daubentonia madagascariensis. The sequence continues at coordinate 24,523,678 of JAKFHU010001684.1, read as the reverse complement.
GGTACACATGGTGATAAAATGTAATGTACATTGGAAACTAAAGTACATTGGAAACTAATAAGGGGGAAGAGAGAGAGGGAGGGGTGAGGTAAAAACTTTCCTGTCAGGTATAATTGCACTATTCTTGTCATGGGCACACTAAAAGTTCTGACTTCAGCATTATGCAATTCATGCATGTAACAAAAACACTCGTAACAACTAATATTTTGAAATAAAAATAATAAAAAAAGAACAATTTTGTATCAAAAAAGTTGACATCATAGATTAAATGAAAAACAATCATGGAAATACAAAACCTTGTTAATCTAACAAAGAAAGAATTAGAAAATATGAATATCACTCTATTAAAATAATTGAATTCACAAGTTAAAATCCTTCTGAAAATTCAAAGCCAGGTCCAAATAGCTTATCTTGTGAGTTTTATCAAATAAATGGGAAAAATTAACAAACAAAATATTTCATAAAATAGAAGAGAAGAAAATATTTTCCAACTAATTTAATGAAATCAGCATAATCTTGATATATGATAAAGATATTATGATAAATGAAAATTACAGACTCATAACATGAATTTATCTACTAAAAACCCTGATATAATATTAGAAAATTTAATATGATAATATATAAATAACACCATTTTTGGATTATCCCAGCCTTGGGTTTGGCTCAGGATCTGCAAACAATCATTGGAATGCAACACCTTGATAGAATAAAGGTGCAAAATTATGTATCATCTCAAAAGACCAGAAAAATAATATGTTGGAATATTTTAACTACTGTATTTTATCATTGTAAGACTAATAAAGAGTATTATATATTCAATCACTTTTAGTAACATTTTTATTAATTAGATCATTTTGTCTTTTTTCCAATATTAGCATAACATTTACATTAATTTCTAACTATTTCTACAGTATTTATATTTATATTTTTAAAAATTCTCATAGTGTATACTTGATCCATTCCCTTTATTTTTTTCTTGATTATATTTGCAGGTGTTTTTCTGACATTATCATTCTAAAAATTAATTTTTTCAAAATGCCCACATTGGCCTTTTTAAAAATTGTCTTCCAAACTAACAATAGTATTTTCAAGATCATTCCCTATAGGACATCAAATCTTTAGCATTTGTAGAGACTGACTTTATAACATGGTTCTGTGATATTGATTTTTTGTTTAGGCAGTTTGTATGTTTTATGTCCTTCACAAATTTAATTTGGCATTTAAATTTTTATTACAGTTTAAATATTATTTGGAATATTATATCTATCATAACGTAAAAATTGATATATTAATATCAGGTGATTTTAAAATTTATTCAATAAAATTGAAATTTCAGAATGATTTAATATCTATAATAATCTATGTAATAATCTTCCTTTGTCTAACTAAACTAATTACCATAGTTTTTCTCCTTCAGTCTCATGGACTTAAAAGATTTTATCATTGTTTTGTAGTTGTCACTGCAGAGTACTTTCACCTCCTTCATTAAATTTATTCCTAGGTATTTTTTTGTCACTATTGTAAATTGAATGAATATTTTTATATTTTTCAGATAGTTCACTGTTAGTGTAAAGTAACACTATTGATTTTTTATGTTTATTTTGTATCCTGCAACTTTACTGAATTTTTTTAATCAGCTCTAAGAATTTTTTGGTGGAGTCTTTAGGTTTTTCTATATGTAAGGTCATATTGTCTGCAAAGTGAAATATTTTGACTTTCTTTTTTCCAATCTGAATGCCTTTTATTTCTTTCTCTCACCTGAGAAGAAATTATGAGTTTACTCAGGCCAGGACTTCAGTACTATGTTGAATAAAAGTGGTGAACATGGGCATTCTTCTCTTGTTCCAGTTATTGCAAGAGAGGATTTCAACTTTCATCCATTCAGTATGATGTTAGTTGTGGGTTTTTCATATATGGCCTTTATTATTTTGAGGCATGTTTCTTCTATGCCTAATTTGTTGAGAGTTTTCACTATGAAGGAATGTTAAATTTTATCAAATATTTTTCTGTGTTTATTCAGATGATCATATGGTTTTTGCCCTTCATTTTGTTGATGAGATGTATGACATTTATAAGTTTAACCAGGTAGGAAAATAACTCTACAATGAAAACTACAAAACGCTGATGAAAGAAATTGAAGCGTATTCAAACAAATGGGAAGACATCCCATGCTTATGGGTAGGAAGAATTAATATCATTAAAATGACCATACTACCCAGAGCAATCTACAGATTCAATGCAATATATATCAAAATACTAATGACCTTAACCACAGAAATAGAAAAAACAATTTTACAATTTGTATGTAACTACGAAAGACCCCAAATAGACAAAGTGACACTAAGCAAAAAGGACAAAGAGGGAGGCATCACACTATCTGAATTCAAAATATACTACAGAGCTACAGTAACAAAGTTACTTGTTATTGGTTTATTCAGGATTTGAATTTCTTCCTGGGTCAATCTAATAGGTTGTACGTGTCTAGGTTTTCCAATTTATTGACATGTACTTGCTCATAGGAATCTTTAGTGATCCTTTGGATTTCTGCAGTATGAGTTGCAATGTTTCCTTTTTTTTAAGTCTCTGATGGTATTCATTTGAGTCTTCTCTCTTTTTCTATTGGTTAGTCTGGCTTAAGATGTGTAAATTTTGTTTATCATTTTTTTAAAAAAAACTTCTCATTTCATTGATCTTTTGTATTTTTTCTTTTAATTTCATTTATTTCTGCTCTGATCTTTATTATTTCTTTGCTTCCACTAATTTTGGGTTTGGTTTGCTTTTGTTTTTCTAGTTCTATGAGATGCATCATTAGGTTGTTTGTTTGAAGCTTTTCTCCTTTTTTAATGTAGGTACTTATTGCTATAAACATTCCTGTTAGTATTGCGTTTACTCTATCCTATAGGCTTTGATATGTTGTGTTTTCATTTTCATTTGTTTTCAGAATTTTTAAAATTTCTTTCTTAATCTCTTCATTAACCACTGATCATTCAGGGGTGCATTATTTAATTTCCAGGTGTTTGTATAATCCTCAATTTTCTCTTGTTATTGATTTTTAGTTTTATTCTGTTGCAGTCAGAGAAAATAGTTGGTATGATTTCATTTTTTTGGAATTTTTTTAATAATTTGTTTATGGCCTATTATATGGTCTATTTTTGGGAATGATCAACAAGCTGAAAAGAAGAATGTGTATTCTGCTGTTGTTGGATGAAACATTCTGTATATATCTAGCAGGTTCATTTGGTCTGTTCATTTTGCAGAGTAAGTCTAATGTTTCTTTGTTGATTTTCTGTCTGGATGATCTGTCCAATGTTGAAAATGGGGTGTTGAGGTCTTCAGTGATTACTGCCTTGGGGTCTATCTCTCTCTTTACCTCTGAATATATTTGCTTTATATATCTAGGTGTCCTGGTGTTGGGTGCATATATACTTAGAATTGTTATATCCTCTTGCTGAATTGGCCTCTTTATCATCATATAATGATCTTCACTGTCTCTTTTTACAGTTTTGTCTTGAAATTTATTTTTTTAATGATAGAAGTATAGCTACTCCTGCTCTCTTTTGGTTCCATTTGCATGGAATATGTCTTCCATCCTTTTATTTTCAGTCTATATGTGTATTTTAGGTGACTTGCGTTTCTTACAGGCCACATATAGATGAGTCTTGTTTTTTAATCCATTCAACCACTCTATGGCTTTGGAGATTTTAGTCCATTCGAATTCAATGCTATTATTGATAGGTAAGGACTTCCTACTGCCATGTTATTATTTGATTTCTGATTGTTTTTGGGGTCCTCTCTTCCTTCCTTTCTTCTTTCCTGTCTTCCTTTGTTAAAAGCAATTTTCTCTGGTAGTGCATTTTACTTTATTAGTTTTTATTTTTGGTATACCTGCTGTAGATTTTTTTATTTGAGGTTTCCATGAGGCTTGCAAAAAACATTTTTAACCAGTTATTTTAAACACAGACAACTCTGCTTACAAACAAAATAAACAAGCAAAGAGAAATCTAACAGAAATTCTACTCTTTAACTCTATCCCCCCACTTTTTAACTTTTTGTTATTTCCATCCATATCTTTTTATATTATCTATCTCTCAAAAATTGTTGTAGTTATTTTTGATAGGTATGTCTTTTAGTCTTCCTACTAAAGAAATAAGTGGTGTATACACCACAATTACAACAATAGAGTATTCTGTATTTGTGTACTTACTGTTACCAGTGACTTGTATACCTTCAAATAATTTCTTATTGTTCATTAACATACTTTTCTCTCAGATTGAAGAAATCCTTTGAATGTTTCTTGTAGGACATGTCTGGTGTTGATGAAATTCCTCAGCTTTTGTTTGTCTGGGAAAGTCATTATTTCTTGTTCATGTTTGACGCATATTTTTGCAGGTGTAGTATTCTAGGGATAAGGTTTTTTCCTTCAACACTTTGAATATGTCACTCTTTCTTGGCCTCTTAGGTTTTCACTGAGAAGTCTGCTGCCAGAGGTATTGGAGTTCCTTTATATGTTATTTTTTTTCTTTTCTCTTGCTTCCTTTAGGATCTTTTCTTTATCTGGGACCTTTGGAAACTTGATTATTAAGTGCCTTGAAGAAGTCTTCTTTAGGTTAAATCTGCTTGGTGTTCTGTGACCTTCTACTTGGATATTGATATCTTTCTCTAGGTTTGTAATGTCCTCTTTTATTATTTCTTTGCATAAACTTTCTAACCCAGTATCTCTCTCTGCCTTCTCTCTAAGGCTGATAACTCTTAGATTTGCCCTTCAAGGCTATTTTCTAGATCTTGTAGGCAGGCTTCATTCTTTTTTATTCTTTTTTTCTTTTTTATATTCTGACTGTGTATCTTCAGATAGCCAGTCTTCAAGATTACTAATTGTTTCTTCTGCATGGTCAGTTCTGCTGTTGAGAAATTTTGATACATTTCTTAGTTTGTCAATTCAATTTATCAGCTCCAGAGTTTCTCCTTGATTTTTTTTATTATATCTATCTCTTTGTTAAATTTCTATGATAGGTTTCTAAATTCCTTCTTTGTGTCATCTTGAGGTTCATTGAGCTTCTTTAGGACAGCTATTTTGAATTCTTTGTCCAAAAGCTCACATATTTCCATCACTCTCGGATTGGTCACTGGTACCTTATTTAGTTCATTTGGTAAGGTCATGTTTTCCCGGATGTTCTTGGTGCTTGTGGATGTTCACTGATATCTGGGCTTTGAAGAGTTGGGTATTTATTTTAATCTTCCCAGAACAAGCTTTTTGAACCTATCCTTCTTGAGAAGACTTTCAACATATTCAAAAGAAATTGAGTGTTATGATTTAAGTTTTTGATTACTGCAGCTTTATTAGCACTGGGAGCACCCCAAGCCCAGTAATGCTGTGACTCTTGCCGATTCCTTGTGGTACCACTTTGGTGGACTTGGGTAAGATACAGAATGCCATGGACAACCAGGCAAAGTCTCTTACTCTCTTCCCTCACTTTCTGTACTGGCCTTTTGGAGTTGGGTGAGAAGTGATGTGGGCGCTCCCTTGTGGCCACCAAAGCTAGGACTGTGCCAGGTCACCACTGAAGCCAGCACAGTCTCACTCAAAGCCTATGATGACTGTTGCCTGGCAACCTCTGGTGTTTATTCAAAGCCCAAAGGCTTTTTAGTCAGCAGTTTGTGAATCCTACCAGGACTAGGTGCTTGCTTTCAGGGCAGCATGTCTCCCTCTGGCCCAGGTTGGGGCTTAAAATCCTAATCAAAAACTAAGGCCTGGAATGAAGAGCTTCGGGAGTCTGCTTGGTACTTTATTTTCCTGTGGCTGAGCTGGTAGCCTTGTTGCAAAACAAAGTCCTCTAAACTCTTCCCTTTCCTTTCACTTGTGGAAGAAGGCTCTCCTTGAGCTGTACTGCCTATGGATGGGGGATGGTGACACCAGCACTGGCTTGGGTGCACCTGGTATCTCACTGGGTCGTGTGCACCCCAAGTACACTGGCTCTGAGCCAGCACAGTTGTAGGAATTGGCCACAGTATGTGGCCCCAGAGTGTTTTTTGCCAGCTGGTCATGGGGCTAGCTGGAACTTGGTTTTGAGGTGGTGGATTTCTCTCTGCCTGTGCTGGTCTAAGTGCTCCCTCTGTGGGTGCTAGCAGAATTCTGCCCTATGCTGTGTCACCCTGTGACAAGGAAACCCTTGTTTCCAATGCAAAGTCCCACAATCACTTTACTCTCCCTCCCCAGGCACACAGATCCTCTCTTCACTTGACACATGGGTGTGGCACTGCTGGGGGATGGGGAAGGGGTGGCATAAGCAATGAAAATCTGTTTTTCCTACCCTCTTCAGTGTCTCTTTCCTTGGTATGGTGCTAAAACCAGGTACTGTAATCACTCACCTGATTTTTAGTTCTTCTGAAGGTGCTTGCTTGCTTGGATAGTTGTTGGATTTGGTGTTCATGTGTGGAGAGACAATCAGTGGAGGTTTCTATTCAGCAGTCTTGCTCCCAAGAGTACCTATTTTTGGTAAGGATATAGAACATTTTTTCTTACTCATTGCTGGTGGAGTTGTAAAAACATGCAACCACTTTGTGAAAACATATGGGAGTTTCTTATAAATGTAAATATTCTTTTTAATATATAAATCACCAATTCCACTCCCATGTATGTATGTTATACCTTAGTTATTTATTGCCTTTATCCTGTTACCAGGATATAAGCACTATAAAAAATATTCAAATTTAACCTCTAACTAATTGGTTCCTCATCCCAGATGCATATTAAGACTATTTTCATATTTAAAAAATACCTATACCTTTTATCCCCCCCTACACTCAGATACACATGCATACATACACACACATGCACGCGCACACACACACACATAAATGCCTAGGCCTCACTCCAAACTAGAATCTCTAGGAGTGGGCCTGGACCTCTCTGTACTAAAATGGACCAAACAAAGCCCTTAGGAGATTAAAGTTATGCTACTCATTATCAAAAATAAAAAAGAAAAGAAAAGAAAAGAAAAAAAAGAAAAAAAGCAGGATTCCCACTTGTTTCAATTAAACATCCACACAAACTCTTTGAGGCATATTTTACAAATAAATCTTAAAATCATTGACATCAATGTGACCATGACCAAAGTCATAAAATATTTCTACCAATAAAATATTGGAAATATAACAAATTAAGAAAACCTGTATATTATATTTGGGTTTGAAATCTAGTTCTATTGCTGACCAATCGTACATCTTTGAAATAGTTAATTAAAATTCTATTTCACATGAAAGAATCTGCCTCCTAAAACATTGCCATATAAGAGGCATAAACCAGTTAGAAGAATATTTGGCATGTAGGCATCTTTCAATGTGTTATTTATGATACTAATAATAACTATTATTAGTATCAGTATTAATATTAATAGTAATATTTACATTGCTTTTATGACCTTCCTTCCAAAATCTATGTAGAGTATAATGTAATGGACCTATAATCATTGAATAAATCATGAAATCATGAATAAATCATGAAATTTATTTTGATTCTGATTCTTCTAGCTTTTTTATTTCACAAGAGTAAATAAAATTAATTTTGCCTCAATGTCTTTATTTTTTAAATAAAATGGTGGTATAGACTTATAGCTCAATGAGGCTCTGTAGCCAGTTTAGAGATTAAGTAGGAGCAGCTAACCACTGAACAGGGGTTATAATTATTTAATATGCATTAATAAAGTCAGTAACAAAGCTTTGGCTTAACCTTACACAATTTGAATGTTATTTTCTTTACCTATGGTTGTATCTTGTATTTGGATCATCTGTATTTTGCAGTCGTTTCCAGCTATATCACAGAGGCTTTAATTAAATCTTCCACAAGTGATTTCAAGGCATAAAGATCTATGAAAAAGCTACTTGTTGAAATAGAAGTCTGTGTGTATGGGTGTGTGTGTGTGAGAGAGAGAGAGAGAGAGAGCCCCAAATTAATTATAATATCACTATGGTCAATTATACCGAGCAATTGTACTTAACTGTAGATGAAAAGATATTAGATTTTTAATTTAAAAGCTATAAACCAAGCACCCCTTTAATTCTTTTTATTAATAGAAGCATGGACCTGATGATGTTCCTCTCAATACTGTGTTTTTCTTTTTATTTTTTGGTACATTAAGCTGTTTGTTCATGTGATTAGAATAATAAGAAGAAAAATTAATTGTAATAGGTAAAATGTTTTTCAGACCATATATGTTACCAACTTCCATTTGCTGCCACTGAAGTTTAGATTATGAGCAGCAATTAAGTTTCCAAGTTGATTTTTTTCAATCTAAGTTAAAATGATCCTTGATAATATATAATTGAGAAAATATTGTCTGCCACTTACAAAATCCATATCAGATATGATTACACAAGCCACCAAATTTCCAAAAGCTAGTACTGTTACTTATTAGAGCCGCCACCTTTTTTTTTTTCCTCCAATGTCTTATCTTTCCACAAATCACAAAATTCTGGCAATTTTTTTCTTTAGTACTTCTCATACCAACCATCTCTTCTACAGCACCACTGCTCCACAGAGATTCAAGTCCTTGTTTATTTCCTACCTGGATTCCTCTAGTAGATGGTTAATTCTTTTTTTATCATCAATCTTGGTTCCTTCAATTTATCTCACTGATCAGCTTGACAAAATGATCTTCATAAAACATATCACTGTCTGATTTTAACATATTTTTAATATCTGCAACATCACATGCAAGGATTTGCACTGTTTTCCTTCTCAGATGTACTTGTCAAAAATATTCTTGCTTTGTGATAATGGACATCTATGGGAATTCTGCCATAGTTAACAACTTTGGTCTTGGGTATCATGGACAATACAAGGGATGTCATGAACAAGTCTTGGAATCAGGGCTATTTGAGACCTTGCACTAGTATCTTCAATAGTGCTCATATGTGTCTGTAGGGAGTATCTACCTGGAAGCAAGGGAAACTCACATTCATAACAAATTCTTAAGAGTGAAGAATCCATGCTTCCTACTTCTAGTTATCACTCTTAAGCCAACTTTCACCACCTGATATAAACAGCTAACTATTTCTTAGGTCAAGATATTTTCCCATGACTCATACAAATGCTTCTTTATGAAATCAGGGTTAAATCCAGGATGGACTTTTAGGCTATGGTGTGGATTTTTGTGTGGAAGAGATGAAAACCCACTGTAGAGCTTAGGTCAGAAGTATGACATATTCAAAAGCAAATAGATCAGTTAGGAGGTCATTGTTTTGTTCTAAGTAAGAGATGGTATAGTTAGGATGATAACAATGGGGAGGCAAAGTATTTGGACTATAGATATATTTATAAGTTTTAGCCAAAGAATTTGATAATACTGGATATAGGATGACAGCAAATGAAAACACTCAAAGCTGACTCATACAGACTTCTGAGGTTTTTGGCCTGAAATACACATAAAGGAGGAGAGAACAGTGTGAACAAGCTATTTTTTGAGAAGAGTGGAAATCAAGAATTAGGTTTTGGTTATTTTAATTTACAGATGCTAATTAGTATTCCAAGAGCCCCATTTCAGATGGCATTTAGATACGTGAGCAACAATATCCAGAGAGAGGTATGAGGTAGAAATTTATATTTAGCTACTGAATTAACCTCCAAATATCTGCGTCTTAACATAATGATATTCACTTCTTAAACCCTAGTTCAGTACATGTTGCATAACTCACTAAAAAATGGCACCGTGACAATAGTCTCCTGTCATTTTGTGATGTGAGGGTTCTATATACTTTTTTCCACGTACTATCAACCAGAACTCAGTCATCTGGTGCTAAACTAAATGCGGAGGAAAGCTTAGAAATGTTAGCCTACCTGTTCATGAAAATAAAATGTAACCAGTAAATACTCGGCAGTCTCTGACAATCTGTGGAATTAATGAACAAGCTGTAAAGGATCTCTTAAAAAGATTACATTTCCTTGTGGTTTGATGGCTCTTATTTATTCCGTGGGGAGGAGTTTTTTGGACACAGCTGAGCTTGTGGGCAGAGGTATCCTGTGCCATAGAACATAGTGAAGCAGGATTCACTCATGCTGACATAATTTGGATATTTGGCCCCTCCAAACCTCATGTTGAAATTTGATCCCATATGTTGGAGGTGGGGCAGAGGTGTTTGGGTCATGGGGTGGGGGCAGATCCTTCATGAATGGCTTGGTGCCCTCCCTGCAATAATGAGTGGGTTCTCACTTTTTTAGTTCACATGAGACCAGGTTGTTTAAAAGAGCCTGGCACCACCTCTTCCTTCTTTTGCTCCTTCTCTCGCCATGTGACTTGCGTCCTGCCCCTTCACCTTTGTTGTGATTGGAAGCTCCCTGAAGCCCTCACCAAAAGCAGATGCTGGCACAATGTTGCTTGTACAGCATGCAGAACTGAGAGCCAAATAAGCTTCTTTTCATTATAGATTACCCAGCCTCAGGTATTTCCTTTATAGCAGCACAAAACAGACTAACACATATGCCAGAGGAGGACTTGGAAAGGGAATTTGGGAAAGATGTCTTGTGTTCTGATGAAGGAGTATTTGGAAAGGAATATCTTATACCACAAGGGGTCTTTGGTCAGAAACATTTTGTTGTAAATGGTTATGTTCCCTTAGCCGGGAAAATCAATTTTGTTAAATGTTGCTTACAAGCTGAGTAAGATGACTTCTGAGAAATGACCACTGGATTCAACATTTAGAGGTAAATCGCCACATAAGAGGAATAGTGGGAACAGATGCCTGATCTGAATGGATTTAAAAGATAACAGAAATATTAGTATTGTGAAAATGAGCAAATAAATGAGTCAGTAGGGGAGATGTAGAGTCATGAAAGGGATTTGCTCTCTTTTTTTGGTTTGTTAATGTGTGCTTGTGCATTGATAGAACTGATTCAGTAAAGATGAAACAGTTAATCATGAAGAACTGAATGGCAAACAATGAATATGTAATGAGATTAAATAATCAAACATATATTTGATTTGGTGCACAAGAAAGAGGACCCGGCCTTGGACAGGACAATAGTTGGTACCTCGGTACATCATTCAATTAAGAAGGGAGCTAGTGAATCTGGTGGTTTTCTATATTTGATTTTGCCTCTGTTTGTGTCAAAAAACCTCTGGAACTGAAACAGTAGAGGACTAGAAGGGATATATGGGAAGTCATGAATATAGGGTGGAGTGTAGGAAGCTTGGATATCGATGAAGACGTCATTATTGGTAATGACAAATTCTGCAGTTTCACCATGGGATATGGGTGAGTAAGCAAGATAAAAGATATTTGGTGATGAATTCAGGGATTTGAGGATACATAATCTGTGTTACTGTATAAAATATAGTTTTATTGCCTTCTCCCTTGCTTTGGCTAAGTTTCCTCACAAAAGACTCCTGAATCACTCATAAAAACAGAACAAAGTGATCAACTGTGATTCTAAAGCATAAAAATCACCTTAGATATTGCAGTCTTGCTTAATGACTTTAAAGAAAATATTCCTGCTGCTCTGATTGACAATAAAGATAGAGAATCCTCATGTAGCTAAATTAAGGCTAAAATTCAACTTAAGTTTGACATAATAATTCTTTCTGTCAATTTATCATTGGTAATTACTATATTAGAATTAAATGTAAAAATTAATTCATTAGTTTTGTTCTGAATGCATGAACATCTATCAATCTAAACAGCGAAAAGAAGGCAATAAGCATTTTCTAAGATGAAATTTTAAATCTGAATGGAATTAAAGAATAATGTCATATCAATATGTCATTCTAAAACAGAATTTAATATAAAGCAAAATTTCCTTTTAGAGAAATATTAACTTGACCACAAACCTCACAATTTATTAAAATGCTAAGCTCTATTCTTTGTTTTGTCTCAATTTTGACAATACAAATATACAGGTGTTTGTTTATAACAAAAACAAAATTTCATTACTTATAAACATATTTGATAAAGAAGTAATGAAAATGTTAAATTAATAACAATTTATAAACTAATATGTATAAGAATTAAAATAAAGTATTGCTCAGAATATAACTGTAAGATATGAACAGATAAAGTTTAAACATTTTTATATGATTTAGTCTTTTAAAATCTACTTTAAAATATAACAAGATGAAGGGAGGGAGAAGCAAAAGGAAGACGGGGTGAAAGAGAAAGCAAAAGATCAAACAAAAAATTCAAAAATAATTTTTTCTTCAGTTTCAAGAGAAATGATGTAACAACAGTACAATAGACATTTAAAATTGAAGGAACAAAAGCTCAGTTCACTACCTTCTACTACTCTTCTTTCCGGAATCATGCCAAATATCAATATTAAGGTGGCTATTTACATATAGTGCCGTAACATGGTGAGCTTAAAGGTTAAAGTTGGTAGTAGAAAGAACTTCATTAAAAAGGCCATATTTTAGAAATAGGAAGGTCTTTTTACAAGTAATATTAAATGGGGAATTAAGGCAATGACCCAAATAATTAAAGTAAAACAAACCCTACGCATCTGGGAGAAAAATAGAACTTTGAGGCTTAAATCATCACAAATTACTGCCTACATTCATCAAATTAATGGGGCAATTACTCAGCATGCACTTTAAATAGGCTACGTATCTTCAAATGGAAGTCATTTCTATACGGAGACACTGATTTACTGACTTTTGCTTTTTCTTTCTTTCTCAAAGTGTCAGTGATTGATTTCTTTTAATAAAGTGAGGTAATGCTGATGTTAAGACAGGAGAAAAATTCTATACTTAGTCTATACTACCTAGTTGTATACTAGGTACTTTATTATTTTGAAATCTACATAAGGCTCAAATGTTAAACTTGTAGAGAAGGTAAAAATCACATAAAATTTTCTCCATTCAAGTTTTCTTAAATATGTAAATTAAAACCTGTGATCATTAAAACTCTGCATACTTATTATTTTCTGAAGTACTTTTGAAACCAGTGCTGTTAGAGCTCACAATGTCATGTTTCAGAAATATCAAAGGGCACTGACAATTGATATTCACTGGTAGCATGTATATTTCTCTGTTCAATTGTTTCTTTTTCCTTCTTGCTTCCTTTTCCTTCCTTCCTTCCTTCCTGCCTTCCCTCCTTCCCTCCCTCCTTTTCCTCCTCCTCTTCCTCTTCCTCCTCCATCTTCTTCTATTTCTTTTCTTCTTTTGACAAAGGAGAACAATGAAAAATAGGAAGTAATGATGAAACGGGACAAAGTTTTAAAGTTTTAAGTTTTTAAGACCAAATTAAGTTACACCACTGCTTAAAAAAAGGAAATTCTAATTTTAAATAAAATGGGAATTTTCTGTGTTCTCACAACAAATTGGTAAGTATATGAGATAATGGATGTTAAATAGTTTTATTTAGCTATTCCATAATGTATACATACATTAATACATCATGTTGTGCATCACAAATATATACAATTTTTACTTGTCATTTAAAATAAATGGAAATTTTAAAGCCAAACTTTAAAATAAAATAGAAGAATTTTACAATAACAAAATTGTTGTAGAAGAAGAAAACAAATAAAAAATATTTTTAATTACATGAGAGATTCTGAGCTGGTGTGAGGTAAGAGTATTGATAGGAAGTGGTTTGGAACATCTAAAAAATGTTTTGAAAATGTTGCAGAGGAGAGAGACTATTATACTTGTGAGGCAAATTGAGCACATCTGGGAGACTAAATTCTTACCCTCCCCTGAACTCTCCAAGGAAGTTTGAGCAACCGACAGTTACATCTCTCTTTGAGGTCTACTAAGATATACAAAGTGGCACTGACAACAAAAGCATAAAGTTTAGGATTGAGATAACCAAATGTATCCCCTGTTTTAGACATTTTAAGTGAGGGAGCGTTAGAGTCATGTAAATACACGTCACCTTAATTGTAGATTCAGCAAATGGTTAATACTACCTTCATGTAGCCTGTTTTACTGAGCTATTGTGAAGTAAAATGGGATTAAGTAAAGAAATCTAGAAGACAGGATAGGTCAAATCTAAGTACTAATTGTTATTCCTTTATCCTCAAACACTTCCCAAATGATACTCACTCTGGGAAGCCTTAATAACCTTTAATTGATGTTAAACCCCATTGCAGAATACAGGAACACAGAATATACCTATTGTTCTACATAAAAGGTGTCAGCTGAACATTGCAGGTAAGTGTACCTCAGAGGAAGGTAAGAAAGATCAAGAGTTAAAATTTCACGGTCAGTACCCTTTAGTCAGAAATTATGTTAATTTTGAATGTGGGCTGGGGAGGGTATCTATATTTAATGTCAAAAGATGGGAAGACAAATTCAAAAAAGAATTAAAATAGCCCTTGTGTGAGAGCAGTCCAGAGACACATATACCTGTGACAATGCATACATGGAAGTTTTTGAGTTGGGAATGAATTATAAGATATCACCTAAGATTTGACTAATTTGCTAGATAATGTTGTATCCAGTTCCTGATTTGTTATTGGAGAAAATTATATGAACATATTTAGGTAAGTAATGGTGGTTATGTATACAGAGCAAAAGGAAGATTACTAATTAACATTTTTCCCACTTATTAAGGTGTAATTTGGCCCCACCCACCTACAGACTTTTACTTTCTATTATATATTTTTGCTGTAGCTCACTACTGGGAGAAATAAATATGGAACTGTCACACTGGTGTGGGAATTTTAGGGTTCACATTGCAGGGCACTTACCACATAGTTCAGGGATGGATAAAGGGATATATAAAAGATAGAACTGTGAACTTGTCTGCAGTCATTGTCACAGATTTACGGATTGTGGTCTGGAGCTTGTGCTTTATGTGATACTATTAGATTAGGGAGGTTTGGGGAATTCTGTCTTGCCTTTGTTCTTCATCTTTTATACCCCAAATCTTGGAGATTGTCTTAAATTTTATGCAAATTATACAATTCATAAGAACAAAATTTGTGATTCTGGAAGTTCCAAGATCAAGCAAATATATTCAATTTTGCTATAGCAGACACTTTACCTAAAACAGGGAAAAAATACTAATTTTGATATTGGAGAGCAGTTTACCAAAGGGGTAGATAATATGCCAGTTAATTAACCATAATTAAGGCAACTACTAGGATTTCTGCTTCATATTGGTGTCCTCAAATATGCAGACTTAATAAATGGATAAATTTACTTAACCATTGGCATAATGCGTTTTTAGATATCTTCAAGGGATTATTCATATTTATGTCATAGAAATAGAAATGGAGGTTGAACAGGTAGAAAGTATTTTACCCGAAAGGCTGAGTCAGGAAAATAGTCATTGCTAAATAATGCCTTTTAAATCTTACTGCTAAATATTTGGAATACACTAAGGAACAAAGCAAACAAAATCTCTTTCTCTTATGGGACTCAGTGTTTAGTGGGTTGTTTAAATGTGATAAAAGGAGGGCTAAACCACTTAATCTAGCTGATTTTGATTAAGATAATGATAGTAGTCTGACTAATCCAAGAAAATTATAAGATCTTCAGGTTTCTGTTTGCTTTTCAATTGATGTGTGGCTTAAATCCCGAGAATACACAAATCTTAAGTGTATAGCTTGATGTTTGATAAATAACCATGTAATCAGCCTCTGTGAGAAAGACAGAGCAGTTCAGCACTCCAGAATGTTATCTTATGCTGCCTCTATGGCACTATCAATTCACCTGGTGAAGAGATTCACTTTTTTATTTTTATCACCAGAGATTATTTTTGTCTGATCTGGCATTTCCTACAGTGTGTATTCTTTTGTTCCTGAATTTTTCACTTAATATTGTATGTGAGAGACTTATCAATGTTTGTGTGTGGCTGTTTTTCTATTTATTGCTACATAGTATTCAACTGTATGAATGTATCATAATTTATTTCTCTTTTCAACTGAAAAATGCCATTGGGATTGGGTCCAGTTTTGTGGTACTGTAAATAAAGCTTTTGTGTATGAGTACGTGTGTCTGTGTCTTTTGATGGACATATGCACTTCATTCATATCTGTTGGATGTTCACTTTTGAGAAAACTTGGGTCATAGATTTTAAGACTATTCAGTGCTAAAATGCTTTCTAACAATGGTTGTATTAATTTACAGTCCTATCAGGAGTGTACAAGAGTTTAGTTATTCACATTAAGTTTTTCCACACCCTTATCAAAATTAATAATTTTCTCTCTTTTAAATTTTAACCAATCTAGTATTCGTGTAGTTGTATATTATATTGGTTTTGATTTATATTTTGCTAAAGAATAATCATATGGAAAACAAGTTTATATATTTATTGGACTTTGAAATAGTATTTTTTGTGTGTGTGTCAATTTCCTCCTTTTCTGTCTTCATTTTTATCTTCATCTATTTTAATGGTCATTAGAATTTTTTTCATATTTTTACACAGCAACAGACGTGTATATTATAAAAAATGCATGAATTTTTTAAGAAGAAGCAACAGTACTAATGTCTTGCTTTTTTCATTCTCTTAATTGTCTCTTTTAGTAAGCAAAATTCTTAATATTAACATAATCAATTTGATAATTATATTTTTTATGTCTAATACTTTTTACTTTCTATTTAAGACAACTTTACCTATGTTACCCAAGTTTATAAAGAGGTTATTTTATATTTATTTCTATAAGCTTTATTATCTTACATTGCAGATTTAGGCTCACCAAACATCTGTAATTAATTTCTGTAGACAGTATGAATTAGGGACCAAGATTCATATTTTTCAACCAAGTATAGCCAATATACCCAGAATGAATTATTGAAAAGATTATATTTTCTCCACTGAAGTATTTGTGGTAACTTTATTGTAAATTAGGTGTCCATATTTTTGAGATTCTCTTTCTGGATTCTCTGTTCTCTTTCATTGGTTTATTTCTCTATTCTTGCACCTGTACCATGATGTTTTATTTAGAATTGTTTTGTTATTTTTCAACAAACCTGGTTGTGTAAATTTTGCAATTTTGTTCATTTTTAATATTGTCTTTCAGATTTTAGAATCTGTGAAGCTTCAGATTTTTTAATCTCTTTACATGTGGGGATTTATTTATATATTTTTCCCATCAGATATATAGAACACAAACTGAAACCTGTTCAGAGTTGATTTTAAGCATTGTTCATATTTGCTTATATACTTTCCTTTTCAACCCAAGATGTAGTCCATATAGAATATGTTCATTTTGTCTTGATTGACTACGAGGGATATTTGCCTCGTTCCCTATACCTTCAAATGCCATAAATTTCATCCTCTGTCTGACCAGTAGCACATGGCTGCTAATATTTTTGCTTAGGATTTAGCACCACAACTACCTCTTTTTAATGAAATTCTTAGTGACTCATCTAACATATGAGTAGTTCACATGTAGAATATTTGATGAGGAAAAACTTGGCACATTTCAAATTTAAATTTTATCGAACTTTTTGCCTCTCCATAATTTTGTCTTCTATATTCAGCTGCTATGGTTATCATGAATTGAATCTCAGTTTCTTCATTCCTTTTTTTCTTCTCTACTGCACCTCAAAATTTTTCCTCTGATGGAATTTTTTTTTATTATCATATAGACTTTCTTGGATGTCCTTTATAATGCATGAAGTATGAACTCATGCAAAACCTCTCTTTCTTCACATTCCTTTCTAGCTATTTATACGCTTGCCTATCTCCTTCATCCAACACTCTTTGAAAAAACTGTCTGTGATTATTCTTTCCAGTTTATCACCTCTCTTATCTTCATAACCTATCCCATTCTTCATCATTTTACTCCAAGTCTTGTTGTCAAGATCACATATTACCCACATATTGCCGAATTTCATGGTTGCTAATCTGTCAGCATATTTATCAGTTTGTCAGCAACATTTGATGCAATTGTTCATTTCCTAAAGATTCCTCTTTTAGCTTCTATGGCACATTTATCTCACACATATATGTGTGTGTGTGTGTGTGTGTGTATTTTTTAATTTCTTTATACACTGGATAAACCATTGACTGTAAAGAGTAAAGAGTAAAATATGACTCTTGGTTTTTGATAGGGATTGCATTAACCTGTAAATCACTTTGGGTAGTATGGACATTTTGACAATGTTGACTGTACCAATCCATGAGCATGATATGTTTTTCCATTTGTTTGTATCATCTGCAATTTGTTTCCTCAGTGTTTCATAGTTCTCTTTGCAGAGATCTTTCACCTTCTTGGTTAAGTATATTCCTAGGTATTTTATTTTCTTTGTAGCAATTGTGAATGGTATTGAGTCTTTGATTTGACTCTCAGCTTGACAGTTATTTGTATATAGAAAGGCTACTAATTTGTGTACATTGACTTTGTAACGTGAGACTTTGCTGAATTTATTTATCAATTCCAGGAGTCTCTTGGTGGAATCTTTGGGGTTTCTAGATATAAGATCATATTGTCTGCAAAAAGTAATAGTTTGACCTCCTCTTTCCTGATTTGGGTACCCTTAAATTCTTTCTCTTGCCTGATTGCTCTGGCTAGGAATTCCAGCACTGTGTTGAATAGAAGTGATGACATGGGCATCCTTGTCTTGTTCTAGTTCTTAGTGGGAATACTTTCAACTTTTCCCCATTCAGTATGATGCTGGCTGTGGGTTTGTCATATATGGCTTTTATAATTGTGAGGTACGTTCCTTCTATGCATAGTTTGTTGAGGGTTTTTATCATGAAAGTGTACAGAATTTTGTCGAAAGTTTTTTCTGCATCTATTGAGATGATCACGTAACAAAGAGTAAAAGGAAAGAGCCATGTTAGTAGGCTATTACAGTAATCCAGAAATGAGTTAAACTTTTGGACACAGGTACTAGAGAAGGATAAAGAGGTACATACGCATAATCAAGACATGATTTTATTTCAATTGATGGAACTATAAAACAGTGTGAACTAACAAGTGAAAGGGAGTAATGTCTCAAAATGACTTAATTTTTAGCTATGACAATTGACTGAATGTGGGTATAATTAACCAAAATGGGCATTTGGGAAAGGAAAAATCTGGAAAAATATAAAATGTCCTATTTAAATATATAAAGTAGGGAACAGGATATACAAGTTTTGTGGGGCTTGAGATATAAATTTATGAGTCCTTGGAATATAATGTGAATCAGAGGAAAGAACCTAGGAAAAGAATGTTGCTAGTAAACAAATGGAAAATAGAACGGAGTCTTTGCTTTTCTCAGTACTTATAAATAAACTCACAAGGTGGAAAGACAAAAGCATTGAAAAAGATGGCAAGAAAGGCATAATTTTGGTGTTCCTAGAAATAATAAAATAAAATATTTTAAGAATATATGAGAATAACATATGAGCAGTCTCTGTATCAAATGATGTTGGGAAATAGAATAATATTGTATCACAAAGGAGGTCACTGGGATTTGTCAACATGGAAGTTACTGATGTTTAAAAAATAATAATCTTGGTGACAAGGGGAAGACAAAATTCAGACTGGAGTGTCTTGAGAAGAGAATAATATATTTTAAAAATAAGAGTAATGAACACAATTATTTAAAGAAGTTTGAGGATGGGTCAGGAAAATGTGTTCCATAATTTTTTGGCACTTTGAAAAACTAAGACACAATGAGAGACATTTTTGGAATAATACAACTCTAATGAGGAATTAGATTTATGATTGAAGCAGTATATTAAAAATTGACTGAAGAATGGAGACTTTTAGGCTAATCTACCAGTATAAAGAAAGGGACATTTTTAAAACTTCATTTCTTTGTATGGAAAAGAGATTGACTTAAAAAAAGGTAAAGGCCTTAATTGTCTCTGTTTTTATCTGATATGCACTATGTAACTCTTTAGAATAGTTGCTTGCCCTAATAGTTTCTTGCCTTTGGATGAAATAGGCTTTAATCAATTTACTTATATTTTTAATCTTTCCTAATTCATCTCATAGTATTTCAGGGGTAACATCAAAATTGATTTGTAAAAGTCTGGAATCAAATAGAAACAGTGACTCTGAGAAGGAAATGTATCCATAAAAGTGAGTGTATTTTCTCTGATGCTCCATGATTTAGCCACACTCCTAGAAGATAATCAACTCAATTAGTAATCCCATCAGGTTTAGAGGAGGAGGAGAAGAAAGAGGAGGAAAATGAGGGACAAGGAGTGGAGGGAAACCTATCTGACCAATCTGTGAGTTAGTCTGTCATGATAAATTTTGGCTTACAGTTAAAGTTTCCTCTTTTATTTCTTTTAATGCATGTGGTGTGCATTCACATTTTCCTGAGCCTTTTTAGCAGTCAGATATATTTAGGACTTTTCTTTTCAATTTTATAATTGGATCATATTTAAAGAGTGGGTGTGAGAGAGTCGAAGGTAAAATTATCTACTGAGGTTAATATCTCCTGCTTAACATCAAGCCTTTCCAAGCAGAAGCATAGCCAAGATACTTTCTATATTGAATTTAGGAGTCAAATACGAAGAAAATTAAAATATGATGTAGTCATGGTTCATTGTCTATTCTCAAATGTCTTGGATCTTGAGGGTCTGCTTAAGGGTAGAATTCAAGTTTGGAGAATATGAACTTACAAATGTCTATGTGTTTATCTATCTGAATCGATTATTGGCATAACAAATAATTTTCTCCAATTCATTGTTGCAAACATTAACAAAATCTCATATTGCATGTCTAGGTTTTAAAAGTCATGTATCAGGAAGTATTTTTTGCTTTTTTCTTAACATGGGGAACAAAAATTCTTTCTATTTGGGGGGAAAAATGCTCCCTCATGCTCATGAATAAGCTAATTATTTGTCATAATTCTAAACAAATAGATATGATAATTTAAATGGTGCTTCAAATTTCTGCAAAGAGTACTAATATTCAAACTAAAACCACAGTACTTTAATATTCTCATCAGAGCTGATAAGTTAACAAAATTGGGTCATTAGAATATAACTAGCTAAGCCTTTCCCTAATGCACAAATCAGCTAAAATAATATTCATAGTTCCCACACTTGCCTAATATGCATGTAGACAACAGTGTTCAAACATTGACTTCTTTTTCCCATGTTACTGAATTTTCTTAATTACAAATTGACTTTTTATGTATTCATATAAAAACACTGGGGAAAGAGAAAATTTAGAGGCAGAAAATAAATTCAGGGTTGGTCATTTGATTGTGTAACTTCAGGGTCACTAGCTCTAGCTAGTCAAATGGATGTATTTCAGCTCTTTTCTACTTTGACTTTGCAGCAGATCTCTTACTCCTTCTCAGCATACTCTTTCTTTCATGGTGACGTCCTTACACTCTCCTGATTTTCTTACTGCCTTTTAGCTGTCCCTTCTCAATTTCTTCTCTGTCTTTATCCCTGTACTAACTAGAAAATTGAAAGTCAATTTGATACCTCTTTCTTCTTCATACCCCATATCCAACTGTATTAGTCAGGGTGTTCCAGTGAAACTAAACCAATATTTTGTGTGTGTGTGTGTGTGTGTGTGTGTGTGTGAATACCTACAAATACATATAGGAAGAGCTCCATTATGAAGAATTGGCTCACAAAATTAGGGAGGCTGAGAAGTCCCACAATCTGTCATCTGCAAACTAGACTCCCAGGAAAGCCAGTAGTAGTTCCAGTCCAAGCCCAAAGGCTTGAGAATCAAGAGAGCCAATGGTGTAAGTCCCAGTCTGAGTCCAAAGGCCTGAGAACCAGGAACACCAATGTCCAAGGACAGAAGAATGTGGATGTCCCAGCTCAAATCTGCTTTTTTGTTCTACTCTGACCTTCAATGCCCACACATATTGGTAAGGGCAATCTTCTTTCTCATTCTACCAATTCAAATGTTAATCTCTTTTGGAAACACCCTCACAGATACAACTAGAAATAATGTTTTACCAGTTATCTGAGTATCCCTTAGCCCAGGCACGATGACACATACCATTAACCATCACACCAATAAACACAAATCCTTGTAGATTCCATTTCATAATAATCCAGAATTTTCACCCACTTTTTCTATTCCAAAATTTTGGCCCAAATCACCAAAATCTGTCATCTGGATCACTATACTTGCAAGTTTTTGCTGGTTTCCTTCAATGAACCCATGCTTCCCCTAGTCACACATGATGAATATTTATTGAGTAAAAATGTATTTTTATCATTCTTGTGCTTATTATAGTAAAAAGGCTGCCAATCACTTTAAAAGAATAATTTCTAGAATAATCTATTTTTTTGCTATTATTCCATACCATGATTTTCCCTGTGTATTTTCTCCGCACATTTTCATACTGTCATACATTTGTATTCCATGATCTAGCCTTACAAGTATTTCTTGGGAAGAAATTATGGTGTGTGGCCTCAGGGCATGCTTTACCTACTGTTTTAAAATGTGCTCCCATATTTTTATTTTTGCTAAATCTAATTTGTCATGTAAATATCTGATTAAATGTTACTTTATAAATAAAGCATTTAATGACCACTAAAATTGATTGAGTGACCAGAGTAGATGGTCTTAAAGCATGCTTCATTTTACATATTCTAAAACTTATAACATACTTTATAATCTATTTGACTGTTTATCCCTCTAGAGCATAAGCTTTAGGGCAGGAAGGATGATAGATTTTGTACACTGGTGCATCGCCGGCATTTCTCTAGTGTATGCTAAATAGAGGAGGATCAAATGATGAATTAGTACATTTTGCATTATAATTCATTTGATTTTAGAAAATATGAAAAATACAATTGATGTTAATCCCCCATATGAATTAATAACTGCCCTTTATGGTAAGAAGTACCATTTATCCCATAAAAATCTCCATTTGGTGCATGCTGTTAAGATCTTAGTACAAAGTAGTTTATCACAATTTTCAAAAGTTAGTAGAACATTGTAAGAGTATGTACAGGTGCATTAGTTAAATATTCTTTAATGAACATATCAGTTTACAGCCGTTCTTTAAAAAAAAACCATTTACATGAAAATAATGGGTTGAAACAATAAATAAACCCAAACGGCCACTGAGAGCAGGAAAAAATAAACCAAGCTTTGGAAACAGGAAAACAGAGGGTTGAAAGAAAGAAAGCAAACATGAAAGGACCTTATATGAAGGCATAAAATAAGGCTGAGATTCTCAAAATATCTCCTATTAGATGATCCAAATACCCTTAAAATTTTGGTGTGCCTGTGAAGCTAACAACAAGAGAAATCCTATTAAATCTGTATAAACAAGGTAGATTCACAATACCCTCCACCATACCTTCAATCCGGTAAATGTCCTCTTCCCTGTTTGACAGTAGACTTTAAATTTCCTCTCTGGGGACATTGAAGCAGAGAGGCTCAGGAGGGGTTCTAAGACACAGCTGAAATTAATGGTACTCTTAATCATGGAAATAATTATAAAGTCTATCTTCAGAACAGAGGTGAAAACTTTTCACAAGACACTTTCTGAAACCAACTGTGAGAGCAAAATCCCACACAGGAGACTGAAGAATCCCTCTTTGGTAACAGTTACCAGTCTAAGAGAAAAATTTGCAAATACTTTCTTTGTTGGTATCTTTATGTAAGTATCTGGACAGATCACTTTCCAGTAAAATAAAAGTCAAGTAGCTCCACCAGTCTACACAGACCTTACAATCAGGCTAGAAAACGTTTTACTCCTAAATACGAAGATAGAGCCAAGGCTCACCAGACAGTAGCAGCATGAGACATGCTCCAACATGAAACATTGATATCAAAGCAAGCAGACACGTGAAAGTCATCTAAGGAAAGAGGAAATTCAAGAACCAGAAAAAAGGGAAATGGTAAGTAAATAAATAATATTTATATCTAAAAAAAGAATATTAGAGTACCCATGCAAAACACCAGTAGACTGTACAAAGGAACAGTAAGAAGGACTTCAACAGTACTTTCTCCAAGAAACAGATAAAATTGCTAATCTATCTGAATGTACTGAGAGAAGAGTTATACTTCTGATGAAAGACTAAGATATATTTTATTGCAGATACATGGAAAAAATAAGCAAACAAAACAAATCTATTCAGTCTAGGGAAAACACAAATTGTATACGTGAGAAATAAAATAATAATATAATAAATTTGCACTGTAAGTAATAATTACCTGGTCTTTATAATGTTAACATGTAATACAGAAGTGACACAAATTATGATATAATTATATTTTAAAAGATATGGAAACATTGTGCACACCTATGTGGGGACACATACAAGAGAGGCAATTGTACTTTTTTTTTAGTTTCCTTTAGTAGAGATACTCTAAAGGAGAGAAACTGAGGGATATAATGTTCTTTTTAAGAAACAGAGGCCAATACAAGAAGAGAAGAGCTAAAACTTGTAATGCCTTTCCCTCTGGGGAGTGGGAATTAGACAGATGAGAGATATGGGAAGGTCCTGTTACTTTTCAACATCTTTTGGGTAGAACTCTAATGATTTTAACTATGAATATTTGTATCTCTAATACAAATGCTTATAAACAAACAAAATCATGCATGCCCAGGTATTCTAAAAATCCTTGGTACAGAAGCATATCATGGTACACTTTATATGTCAATAAGCATGTATATATACAAGGCTAATATGGTCCAGATGTAATTGGCACATGACCTCCATGAAAGTGCTGGAAGGGTGAATCTGTTTAGAGTAAGAGAAAGAAGAAACAAAAGTATTTTTGAATGTGATTGTTGATATGTTTGGATGTCTATCATTTTATTAGGTCTCTGTTCCCTCTGTTTTCCATTACTCTTTCTCCTTTCTCACCTAATTTTGTATTGTTTGAATATTTCTTTTATTTCGTTTTAATTTATTTATAGAGTTTTTGACAGTATCTCTTTGTATAGCCTTTTTTTAGTACTTGCTCTGGCAATTATGAAATGCACACTGTGCAAACACATGATTGCTTAGGTGGGGAAATTAATGAGAATTCTGTTTGAATAATATGAGTTGGCTAGTTGGTATATTTATTTCTCTGAAATTATTTTCAAAAAAGTAACAAAAGTTATATTTTACAATAGCTCATTTTCATTAATATATATTATACAGCTATTTAAAAAGTATAGTGCGGTTATAAAATAAGATATATTTTTCTAACACAAATACAATTAAATTGTAATCATTTTCAAATCTAATGGTAGTGTGGAGCTATGGTGGAATCATGCAAAGCATGGTATTTTGAGTATAAGCCAAGAAATGTTAAAACAGGTAACTTATTTCTTAGTTTTCAGTAAACTCTTTGGCAAATATATCAATATGCTTGAACAAAGTCTTGCTGTATTTGTGAATATAATACTTTAACTTTTATCAGTAATTATTACTTTTCACTCTATATATCTTCCATTTATAAACTTGTCTTAATTTAATTAATACTATTATTTACTATTACTATGCACTTCAGTATGATCAGTGTGACCATTCACTTTAATATGATCCATCTTTCCATTTATTATATGCCAAAATTAGTCAATGTAATTGTGCTTTTGAAAAATTAAATAAATGTAATGGAAGAACTTCAGTAGTTTATTTACTGAGTGCCTAGTAATTTACTGAAATATTCTGTATTTGCTAGCCACTTCCATGGAAAACAGATATAACTTTTAAAAAAGAATTATTAATTTACATAGGTACCTCCTGTCTTTCAGATGATTTATTCACTCAAATGTAGTAAAATGTATTGCTATTATTTTATGATTATTAGTACATTTGCCATTTTTCAAATTAATGTTCAAAAGATATTTATTTTGACTCTGCCCATCAGAATTGTGCATTTTATATTTTACAACAGATATTTAGTTACATTGGGCTATTGACCATGTGCATTTATCAATTCCCAAGACTCTACTAAAGTGATAATAGAGGAATTCTAACAGAAAATAGGAGTAAAATATCAATGGCGAAAAATCAACTGAAGAGATGGGCTATCAACTGAAAAGTACACATTTATGTGAACAAACTACCAAGTAAAAGAAAGATAGAACTGGAGGGCCAAGAAATCCAGTATGACTATTTGTCATATTCAGAGAGATAACAAGAAAAATGAAATAAAGGACATCTCCATTATGAAGGATAATGGAGAGTGTTAAAATTATTTAAATTAGATAGACAGTTATCAATATTCAGATGCAAACTTTTTTTTTTAGAAATCCTCAAATGAAAATCTGAGGGAAAAAATACTGCACAAAACAATTTATAAACAGTGTGGAGCAACAGATCAGTTAGCCTGCATTCCAGAAGAGTTTGTCTAGATCTTTGAATATATTTGATCACAAAGGCCAATGGAATTAAATCATTTAAGTTATTACTAGGGTAAGGACTGAACAGATGCAAAAGACATTTATTAAGAAAACCAAACTACTAGCCTTCTCCATATTTTAAGGACACATTAAAATAATGATGTATACATACAAGGCTAATAGGGTCCAGATATAATTTGACACACTACCTCCATAAAAGTCCTTTCTCACCTAATTTTTTATTGTTTGAATACTTTTATTATTCCATTTTATTTATTGAGTTTTTGACAGTATCTCTTTGTATAGCCTTTTTTTTAGTACTTGCTCTGGAGATAATGATATATGTGCTGAACTTTTCACAGTCTACTTAATGTTACCATTTTACCACTTCAATTGATATGTAGAAACCTTACCATCACATAGATATCATTACTTTTCTCTGGTATGTTAGAGTTATATGTATCATACCCACTTACATTTATATGTATGTATTATGTAAATTTTTAATGTAATAATTTCTTCTTTTATATTATGTTTAACATAGTGCTTACTGTAATAGAGTTTTCCTTTTATAATACAGCTAAGGGTCATTTCAAACTTTCACATTAGTATTTTAGTAACATTTTAATTTCAGTGGTCATATGTATTTGTCCACACAGAAATGTTTAAGCAATGAAATCACATTCCATTAATTTTAAAAAATGGCTCAAAACACCTGGTATCCTAGATCAAGGGGAATAGGAGAGCATGCACCCATCCAGTGGTAGCCACTGTACTGGAAATTGTGATTGTGGAAGTTATTAATAAAATGTGTCTTTTTTTGACTGCCTTTTATTTTTTTAAATTATTATTTCAATAGGTTTAAGGGGTACAAGTATTTTTTTGTTACATGGATAAATTGTATAGTGGTGAAGTCAGAGGTTAATGTAATAATTTAATGTAATTTTTACAACTTTTGTTTTTAACTGTTATACGTATTTTAAAGAGTATAAGGGGGAAGGGGTAATCTATTATAGTTGCCCAGATACTTACTATTTCTGTTGCTCTTCTTTCATTCCTAATGTTCCACATTTCCCTCAGGCATTATTTCTCTTCCATCCAAAGAATTTCCTTTAATGCTTCTTTTAGAGCAGGTTTGCTGGAGACCAATTGTCTTAGTTTTCCTTATTCTGAGGATGTCTTTATTTTACCTTCATTTCTGAAGTATATTTTCACTGGTTATAGAATTCTGAGTTCACGGTTCTTTTCCTTTAAGACTTTAAAAATGCCATTCTATTTCATCCTGTCCTCCCTTGTTTCTGGTAAGAAATCTGCAGTACTCAAATTGTTACGTGTATGTAATGCATAGCTTTTCTCTGGATGTTTTTATTTTATCTATTTTTATTTAATTTTTTAAAAATTTCAATAGATTTAGTGGTACCAGTAGTTTTTGTTACTTGGATGAGTTGTATAGTAGAGAAGCCAGGGCTTTTAGTCTACCTATCACCCGAATAGCACACATTGTACCCGATAGGTAATTTTTGATCCTTCACTGCACCTCCCACTCCTTCCCTTTCTGAGTCTCCAAAGTTCAATGCACCACTATGTATGACAATGTATTCACATTGTTTAGCTCTCACTTATAACTGAGTACCTATGATATTTGTGTATCCATTGCTGAGGTACTTCACGTAGGATAATGGCTTCCGGTTCAATCCAAGTTACTATGAAAAGACATTATTTCATTATTTTTTTATGGCTGAGTAATATTCCATGGTTTTATACATACACACACACATACACACACACACCATATCTTCTTTATTTACTAATCAGTTGATGGGCACTTAGATTGATTCTATATCTTTGCAATAGATATTTTGCTGTGATAAATATTCAGGTGCAGGTGTCTCTCCTGTAAAATGACTTCATTTCCTTGGGGTAGATACCCAGTAGTGTAATTTCTGGATCAAATGGTAGGTCTAATATTAGTCCCTTGAGTAATCTCCACATTGTTTTCCAAAGAGATTGTACTAATTTACATTCCCAGGAACAGTGAATAAGCATTCCCTTTTCACTGCATCCATGCCAGCATATATTGCTTTTTGACTTTTTAATAATGGCTATTCTGCCAGGGCTATAGTGATATCTTATTGTGGCTGTAACTTACATTTCCCTGATGATTATTGATGTTGAGCATTTTTTCATATGTATGTTGCCCATTTCTGTATCTTCTTTTGAAAAATGTCTTTTCATGTATTGTGCCAACTTTTAATTTTTTTTTTCTTACTGTGTTGTTTGAGTTCCTTGTAGTTTCTGGATATTAGTCCTTTGTCAGATGTCTTTATATGATTTCTATAAATATATAAATACAGGACAGAATTTTTGGTATTTTCCATGATTTTCTGGACTTGGTGCTTCTCTCATTGATGTTGGACAAGTTCCATTGTCTAATAAATAAACCATATATTTATATAATTTTGCCACTTCAACATTCTTAATAATTTACCTACTTCAGTGTGTTGTGGAAATCATGGACTGGGAAATAATCAGAGTCCCTTCTCCGTTGTTTCTCTGTGTAAGTTGTTCAGAAATTGGAACTGTTCATCCAGTCTGTTCTATAGACAGTTCTCTCTGTCACTGCCCTCCTTGGGAGCACTGAGCTCACTGATGAGTGGCAATGAACCTGTGTGCCAAAAACAAACAAACACAAACATAAAAATTCTCGGTTGTGTACCATGAATTCCTAAATTGAAGTGATCAATATATCTAACACAAAAAATGAAGGAGGGAAAAAAACAATCTACATCAAGATATGTATTGTATTCTGAAATTTAAACACACCAGAAAAAAAGAAAAAAAGACATTAACTGCCCTCTGATAAATAATAATAATAATAATAATAGAAACCAATAAATGATTACAAATGAAACATACCATAATATACCTCAATATGCCACCACAAAAGTTCCTGAGTACAAATTGTTTTTAACCTGTAATTTAACCCAGCTAAATAAATAAATTTTATGAGAGTAAAATAAAGTTATTTTCATACTCATAAGTATTTGAAGATTTTCAATTGGATCTACTTTATTCTCAGAGAGTTAATTAAGAATGTACTCTGGAAAAATAAGTATGAAAAAGACAAAGAATTTGTAGTATGTAGAAAATTTTGAATTAAACTCAGGAATGTCCCATAGGAAAGCCCCAGGATGACAGCTGTGCAGAAGTGGGAGCAGTCAATATCAGAGTAGGAGGACTGTGTGCTCTGGCATAACACTCTCTGGAAGTGTGAGGAACAAAATGGAGTGTGTATGTGTGTGTTTGTGTGGATATTAATAAACCTCCTGGTAAAGTAGATCATTTGAAAACCAAAAAGAGGATGTCATGGTAAAAATAAACAGTAGAAAGAAAAGGAGATTAGAGAGGCCAGAGAAAATATGATTCATATAACAGCTACTCTTGGATTTAGAATAAACATTGTTTATTTTGTCTTAGGTGTCTGGTTCCAGGGAAGATGTCATAGGCTCACTTTTTCTGAATCTAACCTCTCATAAAACTAAATGCCTTGGAAATAATTCAAAAGATTACTGTAAAAGGACTGTGAGAAGTAGAAGGAAGAAGGCGACTGACTAGCAAGCTCAGGAATTGAAGAATGACTGTGGTCAAACAATGACACTGTTTTTGTTTGTTTGTTTTATCTCCCATTTTATATCCCATATATATTAATATCAAATTCCATACCAGAGAGGCCTCTAACCTAAAACTAGCAACAAGAATAAATAAAATCAAACAAACAAACAAGAAGACATAACCAAACCAAGATAAGTCCATTGTCTTTGGCCAAAGGATTAGAAAGAAAATTCCAGTGGAGATCTAACAGAGAGAATTTCATGACCCATACTCCATGGTAACTGAGGGCCTGATTGTCCCATACAGACTGGTGCCAGCAGAGCCTGGCTAGGCTAACCCACTCCCATGCAGCACAGCCACCAGCAGAGGTGACTGATCTGCCTCAGAGGTTAAATCAGTGTGGTCAAGTGGAGCCAATGCTTCACTCATCCCACACCCACCAGCAGTGGTAGACTTGATCAGTCTGCATCTAGAGTATTAGTGGTGTCTATATGGCAAACCCACCCTCTGTCCCACACTAGATGGTAATGGCTGGCTTGATGTGTCCTCAGGGGCAGGCAGTGTCACCTGAAACAAGGTGGGGTGACTCATCTTCCATCTGTCCCACAAAGAATGTGATGTGATGCCTATCATGTGAACCAGTGACCCCAGATAAGGAGAATCACACCCTACTCTATCCCAGGTAAAAATAGGCAGACCACTTAGCCTGCACCTGCATTGCTGAAAAGTTTAGTTTCTCCTAACCTTATGCTATGTGGCGGAATGCAACTCAAGTATAACATTTTTCAGCTCAAAACTCCCCAGAAAAAGGTAAACCAAGCCAAGTGTCCCATGACCACCTACCCAGTGACATAGAGTTATCTAAATCTAGCTATTCCTGGATATCCATCCAGCAGCAGAAGAGGACCCAGGCCAGGCATTTCCCCGGGGTTGGGAGACAGCTCAGACAGTTTCTTCCTTTCCCTGAAAGCAATGGCAGAGATATAGTAGGAAGATACAGACATCCAATAGCTGGAGTAGAGACCAGGGGACACATGCTCTGTTCTGAGATCCTAGAAACTACCTCCTCCCCCACCAAGCAACACATGGTGGCCAAGGGAAACACCTCACAATCAAGATAGGTGGAACCCCCATGGAATAAGCAGGTGCTCCAGGAAAGCCCTAGGAACAAAGCAAGTAAGAATAGCATGTAAGGGGTCAGAATGCTAAATTTGAACTATAGCCTACAAAAGGACCTACCCTCTAAACCTAATCAGAGTGATTACCTAAGACACATTCAAATAAGATCCAGATTCTCCTAACGTATTTTCTAAAATATTCAGAATACAACCAAAAACCATTTGTCATACCAAGAACTATTGAATCACAAATTTATTGAGAAAAGAGAGTCAACCGATACCAATACTGAAGTGAGTCAGATGTTCTAACAATCTGACAAATATTTTAAATCAACCATCATAAATTTGATTCAACAAGCAATTGAAAAATAAAACAAAATAAAAATAGATAATCTCCTCAAAGAAATTAAATTTTATAATGGAAAATTAAGTTGAAATTATAGAATTGAAATTGCAGTAACAGATTAAAAAAAAAATACTCCTTAAATGAGCTTCATAGTAGAGTGGAGATGACAGAGTAGAGACTCAGTGAACTTGATGGCAGGTATAGAATGTCCTCAATCTGAACAGCAAAGATGTGGACTGAACAAAAAAGGCAAGGAACTTGGAACCTGTGTGAAGATAACAATAAATCCAGCATTCAGTGGTTCATGTTTTTGACATCCTAGTCTGACCGTAGGAAAAAAGTAGGGCTAAAAATTTATTAGAAGAAATAAGGGCTAAAACTTCACCACATATAGCAAAAAACATAAACTTATAGATTTATGAAACTGAGAAAAACTCAGAACAAATCCAAAGAAATTTGTGCCAAACCATGTCAAAATTAAACTTCTAGACAGGAAAGACAAAGATAAAATCTTGAAAACAGAAAGAAAATAATGACTTCTTTTATATTAGGAAAACAATTTGAATGAAAATGGATTTCACACGATTTCACATCAGAAAACACAAAGATCAGAAGGAAGGCAAAAAAGAGACTAGACTGCAAGAGGATCTATATTTAAATAACGCCTAAAGGAACCTCTCTAAGCAGAAAGAAAACAATAACATAAAGCACTTGGAATTTCAGAAAGGAAAGAAGAACAAAAGAATAAGTAAAAATAGAGGTAAAAATTCTTCCTTTCTTTTTATGAATTTCTTAAATTATATTTTACATTTAAAGCAGAAATTATAACGTGATACGGTGTCAAATACACATAGAGTGAATACTTAATAAAATTATATTTTAAAAATAGGAAGGATAAAAGGAACTAAATAGAAGTTATGTTTAATACCTCACTTGAAATAGTAAAACACGTATAATGTAGTATGTGTTGTTACACATATATATTGTAATACTTAGAGATAAGCAATAATCTTGAAAACACTATAAATAAATCAAGACAGAATAGTAAAAATGCCTGTGCAATCTAAAGGAAGGCAAGAAAGGAAAACAACTCTTAAAACTCAAAAATAAGAAAGCACCACCTGATTAAAAAAAAATGTTTCAAAGACCTTACCCTTACAATGACACAGCAAGAAGGCCCTCACCAGCTGCTGCACCTCGATCTTGGACTTCCCAGCCTCCAGAACTGTAAGCCAAATAAACTTTCATTGTTTATAAATTACCCAGTCTGTGGTATTCTGTTATAGCAGAACAAAATGAACTAAAAGAGGTACACAGTACCTCCCTGTATATTCCTTTGCAATTTCCTGTGGATTTATAATTATTTCCAAATAATAAAATAAAACAATGTAAGAGCTAGCTATATAATTTACAATACTGACCTAAATATATGTTGGAATGATGAGACTACAAAATTGGAGTATGTATTGGCCAGTGTCATATCAGACTAAGTATTATTACAAAAGACCAAAAATTTCTCTAGCTAAATACAGAAATTTTTCAAAAAACAGAGTTTAGAGAACTTGTTGCAAGCACACAAATGCTATATCATGTTAAATAATATTCACTGGGTGAAAGGAAAATGGTACAATAGGGAAACCTGTTTTAAAGAATGCCAAGATGGTAAATATGTAACTTAATTAAAACAAATACTTCTTTTCCTTGATAAATTTCTTTAATAGACAACTGAGTTTTTAAAGCAAAAATAATTACCATGCACTGGGAAGTACATAGCTTATGTAGAAGTAAAATACATGACCATGATCATACAAAGGACCACAAGAGAGGTAAAAATATATAATGAAAAGATATTTCCATTATATATATCATAGTACAATATTCTAGCAAACTAGTGTATATAAGGTAAACATTTATATTATAAATTCTAGCACAAGCATAAAAATAAAATGCAAATTAAAATAAAAAGTTACAATTCATAAGGTTATCACGGAGATTAAATGGACTATTAAAACAACTCAGTATATTCTAAAAAAAACACAGTGGGTAAAAGAAATGAAAAACAGAAAGGACAATATGAAAATAGATAAAAAACGAACTCAAAAATAGTCTTAATTATAGTAAGTCTAATTCATCTACACAGCCATACCCAACTGTTAAAAAACCATTTTTTTAAACATAGAGGCACAGCTAGATTAAAAGGAAAATATTAGAATAAATTATTCTGTGCAACTGTCATAAACAAGAAATCTGGGCATATAAGACAACCTAGATATCAAAACATGGAATAAAACCAGGATTAAAGAGAGATGAGACAGGATGATGAAGAGGTCCAGTCATCAAGAAGATTCAACAAACCTAGATTAATATGTTACTAGCTAAAAATGTCAATATAAAAATAAAATATTGACATAAGTAAAGAAGAAATTAAACAAATTCACAGTTATCTATGAGGAACATAACAATCATAAATATTTTTATATTTAATAACAAAGTTTCAAAATACATGACACAAAATCTAAGAGAACTATGATGAGAAATAGAAAGATTCACTATTAAAGTCAAAGCCTACAATACTCCTTTTTAAAAAATTAATAGAATAAGTACACAGAAAATTAGTAAAATATAGAACTAAATATAACTATCAGTAATTTTAGTAATTTATAATATTTCATATTTATATTAGAAAAGAAAGGCCTAAATCTATAATATAAGCTTTTATCTTTAAAAGAAATAATAATATAATAAAAAAGATAAAATAAAAGCCAAAGCCAAGGGACACAAGAATAAGAAATTGGTGAACTAGTAAATAGGAAAACAATAGAGGAAAGTAATTTATCAAAAAAACTGATTTCATGGCTGAGTAGTACTCCATGGTATACGTATACCACATTTTATTAATCTAATCATATATTGATGGGCACTTGGATTGTTTCCACATCTTTGCAATGGTGAATTGTGCTGCTATAAACATTTGAGTGCAGTTGCTTTTCTTATTGAATGTCTTTTTTTCCTTTGGGTGAATACCCATGGTGCAAAGGCAATATATGTGTGTACCTCCACAATATTCTGAAATTAAAAAATTAAAAAAAAATTCTTTTAAATAAATCTTCAGCAAGATTTAGAAGACAAAATTTCAGACATCTGGAATGGAAGATGGGATGTCACTATAGACACCACAGACACTAAAAAGGTAGTGAAATAATATGTTGCCTAATTTTGTTGCAAAATATTCTACAAATTATAGACAGTGGCCAAATTCATTGAAAAATACATGTTTCAATGTTCACTCACAAATAAATATGTAACCTAAATAACAGTGTATTTATTGAAGAAATAAAATTCATAGCTAAAAATCTTTCAAAAAAGAAATCTTCAGGTCTATCTGGTGTTATTGGTGGATTTTACTACATATATATAGAATGAAACGAATTGTATAGAAACTATTCCAAAATGTTAAAGAGACATAAATTTTTCCCCATTAATTTTGGTTGACAACCATTAATATGATACCAAAATCAGAAAAATACATTACAAGAAAAGTGCAGATCAATATTTTTCACAAATGTAGAAATTTGATTGTAGTAAATCACACTTAAAAATACAATGATAGCATACCATAACAAAATGGAAATTTTTGAGAAATATAAAGTTAATCTGACATTCAGAAAACAATGGATATGATTTATCATATGAACCAACTAGAACTATGATACCTCAATACCTATTTATGACAAAAATATCTTAACAAATTAAAAATGTAGGTGAACTTTTCCATTGGTCTATGTCTCTGTTCTTATGCCAGTACCATGCAGTTTTGATTACTATAGCCTTTTAGTATCACTTGAAGTCTGGTAGATTGATGCCTCCCAACTTGTTCTTGTTGCTTATGGTTGCTTTGGCTACACGGGGTCTTCTCTGGTTCCATACGAAGCTTAGAATTATTTTTTCTTGATCTGTGAAAAATGATGTTGGTATTTTAATAAGGATTGCATTGAATCTGTAGATCACTTTATGTAGTATAGACATTTTAACAATATTGATTCTTCCAATCCATGAGCATGATATGGTTTTCCATCTGTTTATATCCTCTGCAATTTCTTTTCTCAGTGTTTTGTAGTTTTCCCTATGTAGGTCTTTCACCTCCTTAGTTAAATATATTCCTAAATATTTTATTTTCTTTGATGCTGCAGAAATTATTCCACAATGTAGAGAAGGATGGAATCCTCCCCAACTCATTTTAGGAAGCCAATATCACCTCGATACCAAACCAAGGAAAGGACACAACAAAAAAAGAAAACTGCAGACCAATATTACTTATGAATATGGATGGAAAAATTCTCAATAAAATCTTAGCAAATGAAATTCAACTGCACATCAAAAAAATAATCCATCATGAGCAGGTGGGCTTTATCCCAGAGACACAAGGATGATTCAACATATGCAAATCTTTAAATGTAATTCACCATATAAATAAAAGCAAAAGCAAAGATCATATGATCCTCTCAATAGATGCAGAAAAGGCATTTGCCAAGATTCAGCACCCTTTTATGATAATAACTCTTAATAAAATAGGCATAGATGGGACATATCTCAAAATTATTAAAGCCATATATGACAAACCCACAGCCAACATCATACTGAATGGGGAAAAATTGAAAGCATTCCCACTTACAACTGGAACCAGACAAGGTTGCCTACTATGACCACTTCTATTCAACATAATGCTGGAAGTCCTGGCCAGAGCAACCAGACAAGAGAAGGAAATCAAGGGTATCAAATCAAACTTTTGCTGTTTGCTGAGGATATGATCTTGTATCTAGAAAACCCCAAAAGATTCAACCAAGAGGCTCCTGGAATTGATAAATGAATTCAGCAAAGTCTCAGGCTACAAAATCAATGCACACAAATCAGTAGCTTCATATACACCAGTAACAGTCAAGCTGAGAATCAAATCGAAGATGCAATACCTTTCACAATAGGTGAACTTTTTAAACTTGAATAAAAACACCTAATAAAAACCTATAGCTTACACTATATTTAATGGTCAAATACTGAATGATATTCCTGTAAAATCAGAGACAAACCAAAGATGTTCACACTAAACATTTTATTTAACATTATATTGGAAGACATAGTCAATGTCCCATGTACAAAAAAGAATCATATAGAAGGAATTAAAAATGTCAGGCTGATATATTCCCAATTTTCTGACTCACAGAAACCATTAACATAATGGATTTCTTGTTTTATACCACCAAATTTTTTTGGAGGTGTGTTGTGTTTCAAATAAAACTGAAGTATATGCTCTATGAACAGGAGGACAGCAATATTTCAGAAAAAATATGATGGCGACTTGGATAAGGTTGTAGCAGTGATGTCACTAAGAACAAATATCGAATATATTTGAAGATGTGAGATGTCTTTTAGTCATCAATGTGGGGAAAGTGAGGAAGCAGTTTAATAGAGAGACAGAATTTCAATGAGAAAGGGCAGAGCAAGATGGCCAAATAGAAACCTCCACTTATCATTCCTCCACACAAGCACCAAATTCAACAACTATCCATACAAGCAAGCACCTTCAGAAGAACCAAAAAGCAGTTGAGTTATCATACTGTCTGTTTTTAACATTACCCCAAGGAAAGAGGCATTGA
Source organism: Daubentonia madagascariensis (assembly GCA_023783475.1). NCBI lineage: Eukaryota > Metazoa > Chordata > Mammalia > Primates > Daubentoniidae > Daubentonia > Daubentonia madagascariensis. Next base: position 24,486,798 of record JAKFHU010001684.1, on the reverse strand, counting down.
AGAAGTCAGAAAAAGACAATCTTGCAATGCCTGTACCACTCCTCTTCCACCCCCAGTCAGTTCTGTGCCAACATGCTCAGTGGAGAGAGAATCTTTGTGCACGGGGGATGGAGAATTAAATGACTGTGGGACTTTGCACTGAAACTCAGGGCTGCCCAAGCACAGGAAAACACAGCATGGGAGCATTTAGAACACAGAGGGAGCATTTAGAACAGCCCATCCAGATAGAATTCTTCCACCCAGAAATCTGAGTTCTGGCTAGCCCCACTACCCAGCTGACAAAAAGCTGCCTGGAGCCTGGACAAAATTTGTAATGTACTTGTGCCAAAATGGCTGCAGAACTTGGGAAATACCTGTGACTGTGGTGGCTTGGAGCCAGTGGATTTGGGGTACACATGACCCAGTGAGACACCAGCAGTGGTGGCCAAACCACTACCTGTTTCAGCACCGCCCCAACTACAGACAGTACAGCTCACAGAGTCTTCTTCCACCTGAGGAAATGAAAGGGAAAAATAAGAGAACTTTGTGTTACAACTTGGGTACCAGCTCAGCCGCAGTAAAATAAAGTACCAAGCAGACTCTGGAAGCCCCTGAGTTCAGGCCTTAATTTCTAGAAGGCATTTCATGACCCATCCTAGGCCAGAAGGAAACATTCAGCCCTTGAAGGGAAGGACTCAGTCCTGGCAGGATTCATCACATACTGACTAAAGAGCACACTGGACTTTGAATAAACATCAGAGGTAGCCAGGCAACAGTCACCACAGGCTTTGGGTGAGACTGGGTTGACTTCAGGTGTGATCTGGTGCTGGTGGCCAAGAGGGAGTGCCTACATCACTCCTTCCCCAACTCCAGCAGCCCAACACAGAGAATGAGGGAAGAGAGTGAGAGACTTTGCCCGGTAATCCATGGAATTCTCCTGAATCTTACCCAAGTCCACCAAGGAGTTACTACCAGGAGACTGCAAGAGTCATTATTGGGCTTTGGGCACCACCAGTGCTGATATGGCTGCAGTGACCAAAGACTTAGATCACAACTTTCAATTCCCTTTGAATACAAAGAAAGCCTTCTCAAGAAGGATGGGTTCAAATAAGCCCAGACTGTGCAGATTAAAATAAATACCTAATTCTTCAATGCCCAGACATCAATGCACACTCACAACCATCAGGAACACATAGGAAAATAAGATCTCACCAAATTAATTATAATAAATAAGGTGCCAGTGAGCAAACCTGGAGCAATGGAGATACGTGGGCTTTCAGCCAAAGAATTTGAAATAGCTGTCCTGAAGAAGCTCAGTGAACTTCAAGACAACATAGAGAAGAAATTCAGAAACTTATCAGAGAAATTTAACAAAGAGATTGAATTAATAAAAAAATCAAGCAAAAATTCTGGAGCAAAAGTATTCAATTGACAAACAGAAATGCATCAGAGTCTCTCAACAGCATAATTGGACCCAGCAAAAGAAAGAACTAGTAAGCTTGAAGACAAGATATTTGAAAACACATAGTCAGAAGGGAGATATTGAGTTAGAAAGTTTACTCAAAGAAATAATAACAAAGAACTTTCCAAGCAGATTTAACCTAAACAAGACTACCTCAAGACATTTAATAATAAAGCTCCCAAATGTCACAGATAAAGAAAAGGTCCTAAAGGAAGTAATAAAAAGGAAAAACATAATGTATAAAGGAGCCACAATACATCTGGCAGCAGACTTCTCAGTGGAAATCTTTCAGGCCAGGAGAGAGTGGCATGACAAATTCAAAGTGCTGAAGGAAAAAAATCTTAACCCTAAAATATTATACCCTGCAAAAATACTCTTCAAACATGGAGGAGAAATAAAAACTTTCCCAGAGAAACAAAACCTGAGGGATTTCATAAACATCTGACTTGTCCTACAAGAAATGCTAAAAAGTTATTCAATATGAAAGAAAAGGGTGTTAATGAACAACAAGAAATCACCTGAAGGTATACAACTCACTGATAACAGTAAGTACACAAATACATAATAATCTATTGCTAAAATTTTGGTGCATAAACCATTTATTTCTTGAGTAAGAAGAGTAAAATATAAATCTAACAAAAATAACTACAATAACTTTTTGCAAGATATATAGTGTGAAACTGTATTGATGGAAACAACAAAAAGTTAAAAATTGGGGGGGAGATGGAGTTAAAAAGAAGGATTTCTGTTAGATTTCTCTTTGCTCATTTATTTGTTTGTAAGCAGAGTTATCATATGTTTAAAATAATTGTTTATAAAATGTTTGCAAGGCTCATGGTAATCTCAAATCAAAAAATCTGCAACAAGTATACAAAAAATAAAAAGCAAAAAATTAAAACACACTACCAGAGAACATCACCTTTAACAAAGGAAGACAGGAAGGAAGGAAGGACCATAAACAATCAGAAATCAAATAACAACATGGCAGTAGTAAGTCCTTACCTATCAATAACAACATTGAATGTGAATGGACTAAACTCTCCAATCAAAAGACATAGAGTGGCTGAGTGAAAAAAAAAAAAAGACCCAACCATGTGTGGTCTACAAGAAACCCCAATTCACCTAAAAGACATGTATAGACTGAAAATAAAGAGATGGAAAAAATATATTCCATGCAAATGGAAATCAAAAAAGAGCAGGAGTAGCTATACTTGTATCAGATAAAATAGATTTCAAGACAAAACTGTAAAAAGAGACAAAGAGGATCATTATATAATGATAAAGGGGTCAATTCACCAAGATGATATAAAAATTCTAAATATATATGCACCCAACACCAGAGAACCCAGATATGTAAAGCAAATATTATCAGAGCTAAAGAGAGATATAGACCCAGATACAATAATTGTTGGAGAACTCAACATTCCACTTTCAGATTTGGAACAATTATCCAGACAAAAAAATCAACAATGAAACATTGGACTTAATCTGAATTATAAACCAAATGGACCTACTAGATATTTACAGAACATTTTATCCAACAACTGCAGAATACACATTGTTCTCCTTGGCTCTAGACCATTCTCAAGGATAGACCATATGTTAAGCCCAAAAGAAGTCATAAAGAAATTCAAAAAAGTTGAAATCCCATCAAGTATTTTCTCTTGCAACAATGGAATGAAACTACAAATCAAAAACAAGAAGAACATTGGAAATTATAAAAACAAATGGAAATTAAACAATATGCTCCTGAATGACCAATGGTCAATGAAAAAATTAAGAAGAAAATTTTTAAAAATTCTCAAAAAAATGAAAATGAAAAGACAACATATCAAAATCTATGTGACATAGCAAAAGCAGTACTAATAGGAAAGTTTATCACAATAAGTGTCTACATCAAAAAAGTAGAAAGCTTCAAATAAACAACTCAACTGTGCATCTCATAGAATTAGAAAAACAAGAGCAAACCAAACTCAAAACTACAGAAGCAAAGAAATAATAAAGATCAGAGCAGAAATAAATGAAATTGAAACCAATATAACAATACAAAAGGTCAATGAAATTAAAGAGTTGTTTTTTTAAATGATAAAAAAATGACACACCTTTAGCCAGACTATCTATTAAAAAAGAGAGAAAACCCAAATGAAAAAATTAGACATGAAAAAAGAGACATTACAATTGATACTGCAGAAATTCAAAGAGTTATTAGAAATTACTATGAGCAACTATATGCCAATAAATGGGAAAACTTAAAAGAAATGGATAAATTCCTAGACATATACAACCTACTAAGATTGAACCAGGAAGAAATCCAAAACCTGAATAAACCAATACCAAGTAACAAGACAGAATTTGTAATAAAAACTCTCCCATCAAATACAAGCCCAGGACCCAATGGTGTCAGTGCTGAATTCTACCAAGCATTCAAGGAAGAACTAATACCAATACTACTTAAACTATTTCAAAAAACAAAGCAGGAGAGAACACTCCCAAACTCATTCTATGAAGCCTGTATCACCCTGGTATTTAAATCAGACAAAGATACAACAAAAAATGACACTATTGGCCAGTATATCTGATGAATATAGATGCAAAAATCCTCAACAAAATACTCTCCAACCAAATTCATCAACACATTAAAAACATTTTTTAACATGATCAAGTGTTATTCATGCCAGGAATGTAAGGATGTTCCAACATATGCAAAACAATCAATGTGATATGTCATATCAACAGAATAAAGGGCCAAAACCATATGATCATTTCAACTGATGCTGAAAAATCATTCAATAAAATTCAATATCCCTTTGTGATAAAAATCCTTAAAACTGAGGAACTTCTGTCAACATGAGAAAAATGATATATAACAGACAAACAACTGGTATCATACTGAATGTGGAAAACCTGAAAGCCTTTCCTCTAAGAACTGGAACAAGACAAAGATGGCCACATTCACTGCTGTCACTCATCATAGTACTAGAATTTTTAACTATAGTAGTCAGACAAGAGAAAGAAATAAGAGGCATCCAAATTGGAAAGGAAGAAGTCAAATTAGCTTTGTTTGTAGATGATATGATCTTATATTTAGAGAAACTTAAAAGACTCCACAAAAAAATTAAAACTGGTAAACAAATTTAGTAAAATTTAAGGATACAAAATCAATGTACAAAAATCAGCAGCATTTCCATATGCCAACAGTAATCAATCTGAATAAGAAACTAAGAAACTAAGCCCATTTACAATAGCTACAAATAAAATGAAATTCCTAGGAATAAAATTAACCAAAGAAATGGAAGATATCTATAACAAAAACTATAAAATATTGATCAAAGAAATTGAAGAAATACAAAAAATATGGAAAGATACTCCATACTTATGAATTGAAAAAATCAATATTGCTAATATGTCCATACTACCCAAAACAATCTGCAAATTGAATGCAATCTTATCAAAAAACCAATGACATTCTTCACAGAAATAGAAAAAAATACTAAAATTTATATGGAACCACAAATGACTCAGAATAACTAAAACCATCCTGTGCAAAAAGAACAAAACTGGATGAATCACAAGACCTGACTTCAAGTTATACTACAGAGATATAGTAATCAAAATAGCATGGTATTTGGCACAAAAACATACACATAGATCAATGGAACAAAATAGAGAACCTGCAAAAAAAATCCACACCTCTATAGTGAACTTATCTTTGACAAATATGCTAAGAACATACAGAGGGGAAAGAACAGTCTCTTCAATAAATGATGTTGGGAAAACTGGATATCCACACACAGAAGAATCAAGCTAGACCCTTATCTTTCACCATAAACAAAAATCAAATCAAAATGGATTAAAGACTTAAATCTAGTATTCACGGATAATATTTTGTGTTTCTGTGTTATCAGTTCTAATATCTCTTTTTTCACTTCTAATTTAGCTTATTTGGGTCCTTTTCCCTCTATTTGTGGTTCATGTAGCTAAAGGTCTATCAATTTTATCTTTTCAGAGAACCAACTTTTTGTTTCATTGATCCTTTGTCTTTTGTGTGTGTGTGTGTGTCCATTTCATTTTGTTCTGCTCTGAACTTTGTTATTTCTTTTCCTCTGCTAGCTTTGTGTTTGGTTTGCTCTTCCTTTTCTACTTCCTTGAGATGTGACATTAGGTTGTTAATTTGTTAATTTTTCTGTCTTTTTTGGTGTAGGGATTTAAGGTTATAAATTTTCCCCTTAGGACTGCTTTTTCTGTATTCTACAAATTTTGATAGTTTGTGTCCCCTTTGTCATTGAGTCGAAGAATCTTTTGATTTCTATCTTAATTAAATCATTGACCCAAAGATCATTCAACATTAGGTTGTTTAATCAAACTATGAAGCTACTAAAATAAAACATGGAGGAAATAATTCAGGACATTGGTCTGGGCAATGACTTCCTGATTAATATCCCCAAAGCACAGGCAACCAAAACAAAATTGGACAAGTGGGATCACATCAAGCTAAAAAGCTTCTGCACAGCAAAGGAAAAACCAACAAAGTGAAGAAACAACCCACAGAATGGGAGAAAATATTTGAAAACTACCCATTTGACAAGAGATTAACAACAATATATAAGGAGCTTTAACAACTCAATAGGAAAAAATCAAATAATATGATTAAAAAATGGGCAAAGGATCTGAATAGATATTTCCCAAAAGAAGAAATACAACTGGGCAATAGGTATATGAAAAAAACACTCAATACCACTAATCATCAGAGACACTCAAGACAACAATGAGATGTCATCTCACCCCAGTTGAAATTGTTTTGTCAAAAAGACAGGCAATAAGGAATCTGGTGAGGATGTTGAGACAGCGGAACCCTCATACACTGTTGGTAGGAATGTAAATTCGTGCAACTATTTAATACTATGGAGAACAGTGTAGAGGTTCCTCAAAAAACTAAAAATAGAATTAACATAGCAGCAATCCCACTGCTAGGTGTATATCCAAAAGAAAGGAATTCAGTATATCAAAAAGATATCTTCACTCCCATGTTTATTGCAGGACTATTCACAATAGCCAAGATAGGGAAGCAACCTAAGTGTTTGTCAATGGATGAATGGATAAAAATATTATGGTACATATGCACAATGGAATATTATATAGCCACAAAAAATGAAATCCTGCCATTGGCAACAACATGGATGGAACTGGAGAACATTATGTAAAGTGAAATAAGCCAAGCACAGAAAGACAAATCTTGCATGTTCTCACTCATATATGGGAGCTAAATGTTAAAAACAATTGATCTCTTGGAGACAGAGAGTAGAATGAAGGTTATCAGAGGCTGGCAAGGTTAGTGGGGAGGAGGGATAAAGTGGGGATGATTAATGGGTACAAAAATATAGTTAGATAGGTAGAATGAATAATATTTGACAGCACAACAAAGTGACTATAATCAACAATAAGTTAGGGCATACTTTAAAATTACTGTAAGAGTGGAATGGGAATAAAGAAAATATAAAGAAATGATAAATGCCTGACATGATAGATATCCCAATCACCCTGATTTAATTAATTCACTTCATATTCCTGTATCAAAACATCATATGTACCCTATAAATATATACAACTATTGCGTACTCATTGTAATTAAAAATAAAAAATATTTTAAATAAAAAAATCCTAAAAAATTGGTCCTCTCGGTCATTTAAATATTTATCCTGATGGGTGTAGTAGAACCTCATTGTGATTTAGTTTTCATTTTTCTGATGATTAAAGGTAATGAGCATACTTTCATGTGGTTATATAGTATTTCTGTATAGTGAAGTGCTTGTTCAAAACATTTCCTATGTTTTAATTGAGTTATCTATTTATTATTGAGTCAGAAGGTTTTTTTTTTTAATATATTCTAGATACAATTGATTTGTAAAGTTTATGTATTTCAATTATCCCTTCCACTGTAAAGATCAGGCATGATTATTGTCCCATATAATAAATATAATATATTCCTCTAGAACTAATGGCAAGCATGTTTAGTGTGCATTGTGGAAGATCTAGGTCCCCCACGTTCTGGGTTCCTCTCTTGTAATGGAACTACCACTGCAGGCACTAGTGTCATCTGATCATCTTTACATTGCCCTGTGGAAATTTGGGCTTGGGGAGTTGGTAAAATATGTTGACATTCTGGCTTTTTTTATTTCCTTAGGAATGAACTTCTTTTCATCTCCAACCCAGGAATTTACAGTCAATCACCATCATTCATGAGTCTATGGCAGCCTAACTTGTTAGTTTGCAAGTTGGTTAAAATCTCAGACAATTTACAACTCTTTACAATGACTTTAACGGCTTTATATCTGTCCATTAGCCCCCTCTTAAGGACTTATAGAGACTTCTAAAGAAAATGTGTCTGAAGAAGAAAAAAAAAAAAAAAAATCTTATTCTTAGGTTTTAGAAGGTTTCTGGCATCAGTTGCAGAGGTCTGATGCTGCATTACAACCCCATACTTATTTGGTTATGTCAGAAAATTGGTGGGAAATCCTCCCCATGTTTAGAATGTTAAAAGTGAATGTTGATGCTTGGCTTTCTTGCTATAAAATATGACCACAGGTAACATATACATTGATTTGTAGATAGTACGTAATAGCCCATGTATGTAATAGTATATAATAGAACCATGTAATACATGGTTCATGGCCATGCATTTGTTGACATAGAGATCTGTGACAGTTTTATGCTGGTAGTAAGGTATATATTTTGAGCATATTTTGTCTCCTATTTAAATGTTCACCAATGTTCACTCACTGTAGAGGAAAGTCTCTATAATCAGGAACACCAAATATACACTTCTATGTATGATTTTCAGCTTCTTTTCTCAGCTACACTATACTTGTTCATTAAGTAATGACTAGCCATGACATCTATCACCATTTCTGAGTGCCCCAACTGTCAATGGTAGAGACCAATGCTGAACCACTAATGTGCTACCTTTCCATGAGAGAACCAACTAGCTACCTGGTGTCAAGTTGATTACATTAAGCATCTTCCAAAATTGAGAGAGAAGTATTATTTTCTTTATTAGAAAAGCAGATTAATCTTAATCTGGATTTACCTTCCTTGCTTTTGATGTTTTTGCCCACTTTTTCAAATGTTGATTTAGTGAATATCTTATTCACTGTCTTGCTATCTCAAATAACATTGTTTTTGAGATGTTAATCATTTTATAGCAAAAGAGGCAATGAGCAACACCCATGGCAGTTAATGGTCTTACTATATATGTATCCTCTAGAAAGAGTCATAACAGACTATTGAAATCTCAGTTACGCTACTAACCAGATAATAATAGCTTACATATTTAGGGTACTAATCTATAAGAGCATACCTTGGACTTAGAATCTGCATCTAAATTTTAGTACTTTTACTGAAGCCATCACATAGGTGTAAGAACCAAGAGATGCAAGCATAATGCTCTCCCACTAGTATCTTTAACTACACTTAATTATACTTAACTCTTACTTGCCCAACTCTGCCCTCTCCTGATTTAGAGGTCTTGTTCCCTACAAGATAGGAGTATTTGCATGAGAGAACACAACAACGGTTCCACTGAACTAGAGATTGATATTGCCAACTGACCATTCTGATCTCTTGATGCAATCCGACCACTGGGGTTCCTTATGGCTGTGGTGATTGATTCTGATTATCATGAACAAATTAGACTTCTGTGGGGCAAGAGGTGTATGTTTGAAAACCAAAAGATTCTCTAGGGCACCCAGACATGGCTAAAATGTTTGATGGGATTTTGTACCTTTCCTTTTGGGGAAAAGGGTGATTATCTGTTCATTTGTGCAATTATATTTGTACCATGTTAAGTGGAAATATGTTTTTTGTTATGGTGTTTCTGTGCTTTAATGTGGATAGAAGTGTGTGTCTTAAAACAGCACCCAGAGGATCAAACTGATTATATGGAATGCTTTCTTTTTGTATTAAAAACTACCATTGCCCTTCTCATATCTTGCTGTGTAGCAAGGACTGGAAACCTAGGACTAAATATCCCAGATTCCTTTGCAGATTCCAATATAGATGCTGCAAATTAGAAACACGTAAAGGAGATTTGTAAATTGGAAGAAAAGAAGCAGCCATTAATCTCCTACACCTGCAGAAATGGTAAATGCTTGGGCACATAGAAGAAATGATGTTTGCTGTGGATTCCAGTACAGCTCTAATGAATAACCTTATAAAGAGATTCAGGCAACTGGATCACTGGAAGTAGTTTCCCTTGACTTCTACATTCCCAGATTTCCTCCTATGGTTCCTCCTGATATCTATTCCCTATATTTTCACAATAGTTTTAAAGGCAACCACTTTCCTGAATAAATCTATTTTTTTTTTTACATTTTTTACTTTTTTTTTTAGAAAATGGAGTTTTGCTATGTTGCCCAGGCTGGTCTCAAACTCCTGAGCTCAAGCAATTCTCTCTCCTCAGCCTTCTGCATAGCTGGGACTACAGGTATGTGCCACTATGCCTGGCTTAAATCATTTAATTCATTTAAATACTTGGAGTGTTTTCTGTTCTCCTAACGAAGTCTTTTTTATATATTAATCTATTTTAGGAAATTAATAGCTCACTTTTGTTTTATGCATTATTTCTTTTGGATTTCTTAGCACAGTTGAGTATCCCTAAATCTGATGACTGGTGTGTTAAGATAATCTTTAAATTAAAGTAAACAGGAAAACATATAAATAACTAGTAGCCTTTCTGACCTGCATGTTATGATGAGTGGCATGTGAGTTCTGTTCATTAAAATTTCTATTTTACTCCACTTGTCAGTGATTTTCAAATCTTTGAGCAGACCGAAATCACTTGCAAGACTGCTTACAACAGATTGAGGGTCCCATCCTCATATTCAAGTTCTGAAAGTTCTGGAATGGGGTGCAAGAATTTGGGTCTAAGGAGTTCCCAGGTAATGCTGATACTGCTGGCTCATAAACCATATTTGAGAACCACTTCTCTCACTATATTTTAATATTTCACTGCTTTCTCCTCCTTTTAAAATAAATATGTAGTAAAGTATTTTACATTTTTTAGCAGTTATTAAATTGTCTTTTTCTTTTCCAAGTCAGACTTAACTACCTATTACTAAATCCTCAGTACCTCCTCAGCTTGCTCATTTGCCCAAGCCTGATGGTCTCTGATGATAAATCTTTTCATTGTTAGCCAGTTACTTTTTAAAACAGCCTGTAGGCATGCAAAAATATGAAATTCTCAGATTAAATGTGCATTTTAAATCACTCATAGTGAAAATGATCAAACATAAGAGAACAAAACAAAAAACTTGGAAATAGTGTGTATGTGTACCTCTGTGTGTGAGTGTGTGTGCATGTGTACGTGGGAGGTGTGAGTTCTCAAATCTGGCCCTCATATATTTGACACTTTTCCTATTAAATCTGGACATTGTGATTGTTCTTCAAAGATGTATCTACTTGAAGCCAAATCAACTATTTAAATTGATCAATTCAGTTCAGTAGTCAATAAAGTTGATTATGTGATCCTGTGAGGAACTGATTATTCCTGAGAATGTGTAATTTGACTGGTAGTAGTTAAATATCCTTTAAGGAATTTTTCTCATTGATACATTCTTTTATAGATTTTCTTTTCTTTTCAAGGTGGAATAGAACAAACTGATTAACTTTGTTGATCAAAGCCAGTATATTATGACATTTAAAACATATCTTTGACTCTCTAATACTGTGGTCCCCAACCCCTGGGCCACAGACCACTACCAGTCCATGGCCTGTTAGGAACTGGGCCGCATAGCAGGAGGTGAGCAGCGGGTGAGCCAGTGAAGCTTTATCTGTATTTACAGCTGCTCCCCATCACTGGCATCACCTCATAAGCTCTGCCTCCTTTCAGATCAGCGGCAGCATTAGATTCTTATAGGAGCACAAACCCTATTGTAAACTGCTCATGCAAGGGATCTAGGTTGTGTGCTCCTTATGAGAATCTAATGCCTGATGATCTGAGGTGGAGCTGAGGCAGTGATGCTAGCACTGGGGAGTGGCTGAAAATACAGATTATCATTAGCAAAGAGGTTTGACTGCACAATAAACATAATGTACTTGAATCCTGAAACCATCCCCCCCGCCGCCAGTACATGGAAAAATTGTCTTCCATGAAACCGGTCTCAGGTGCCAAAAAGGTTGTGGACCGCTGCTGTAATACACCACTTGCCCATTGTCACACAGAGAATAAGTTAGTTAATTATCTCTTTTAGCTCTCTTGTCTAAATAATAGTAATGACATATAATAATTAATAAGTAGTATTATTAAAATCTATAAGCTGAGGATTAAATGAATAGATATAAAATGTTTAGAGGATTCAATAAACATTAGTTAACAGATGAAAACCCAACCCGATCAGATGAAAGACTTTCGTCTGAGATGTTTTCTGGTTTTCACAATTTATTTTCCAATTTTAAGAAGGGAATATCAAAATTTATAAATACAGAAATTTATACATACAGAAACAAGTCAAGCCTGAATGCCATATTAGCTTGTAAACACATTTTATCTCAAATATTATAGTTTGTTTTAATTATAGAATTTTCCAAATTCAATCATCACATTTTTTACATAAATTATAGTCTGGATCTCTTGAAAAATTAGGTATCTTGGAAAATTGAGCCTGGATGCTGGATTCAACCTAGCTATAGTCACCTGGAGCTGGTGACTAAGACAGCCTCAATTCCCCAGTCCATTATCTGCAGTCGCCTTCATTTATTTTCATGATTGTCTGAACTTTTGGTGTATTATTTGCATTTTAAAGATATGCTGTAAGAATGTTAGATACTTTAGGTCAAGTTCCAGAAAAGCAGAAACTGAGACAAGGATTCAAGCGCACTTGATTTGTTGAGGGAGTCCTCTATAGAAAAAGCCTGTAAGGGAGTATGTGAAGCAGGAAGTGGGAGAAACTGAGCAAGGATTTGGTTTCGGGTAAAGCCTAGCCTTAGCCTTATTTACAAAGGAGCCACTCTGGAGTATAAACTGAAGAACAAGATTAGATTATTCCTGTTGAAAATCTAGGCCAGCCTTTTGTAACCTACATCAGGCAACCATTGGCCAAGGGTTGCTGATAGGAGTGAAAATTTCATGGAGAGGCACCTCCATTCAGCAGAGGACAATTCTCCAGAGAAGAGGCACCTATGAGATTTAGCAGCGGACAAGATAGGGGGAAAAAAAAACCCAAAACACTGGTGGGATTACAATTTGTTTTCTTATAATTTTAATACATGCCCCTGTAGTGACAAGAGTTCAGTGTAGTGTTTGAGAGCCCAGATACTGAAGCAAATTCCTGAATTAAAATTCAAAATCTACCACTTAGGATAGGTAGGGGCAGGTTAATTAACCTTTTGTGTCATACATTTTTGCATGTGGAAAAACACCACTGATATGAGAATGATATTTTTATCATAGGGCAGTTATAAAGGTTAAATAAGATCATAATTGTTAAGAATTCAAAATTGTGTTTGTTCTGAATTAATCAGTACATAAATGTTCTCAATTATTTATTATTTTTAATCATTTATGAACATATGTGAGACTGTAGGTGAATAAAGAAAAAGTAGATTAGGTATCTCTGCCAAAATTGAGGCAATATGGAACATGCTTTCATGCAAACTGCTTTTATAATAACTCTATAAGCAGCCTTTTCATATATCCACAAATATAATAATTTTGGTCAAATTATCATAGATGGTAACTTTATTTTTTAATTTGGCCTTGATGAAAATGTTGCAATAAAAGGTGATATAATTATTATGGAGGTAAAAACGTAAATCTCTTTTGTTAAATGCCTAGAAGGGGAATTCCTATGTTTAATTAAAGGCATATTTTAAAGTCTTAGTTGACTTTTACCAGATAGATATTCTTCTGAAATATTGAAAAATGTTTTAATACAATTAATTGTTTATCAGAATTCTTGTTCTTTTCAAACAACACTATATGTATATATACACATATAGTATATACATACTATATATATTTTTTCCTCTTTGCAAATCTGGTAGGTCAAAAATATATTTGACATTTCAATATTCTTCTTAATATTTTTTCATATACTGATGTTAATATATTTTCCTATGACTTTCTACTCTATTATACAAAATTATAAAATTTCTAGTTCTCCTGCTTATATTTATAACTAATCATTCTCAATTTACTAATTTATAACAGATTTCATCTATTAACTTGTTAACTATTATATATCCTATATTATAATATTTCCCATAATCTCAAAAAAGAAAACAATTAATATTAATCACATATCCCTTACCTGATAATGAACCACTTCTCTCTTTTCATCAATAGCATATTTTCCAAAGTATTTTTCATACTCAATTTCTCCAGTTTCTAACTTCCAATCTCTTTCTGTGTGTATTAAGCATAAATATGATTTTTCACTTTTTATTATAAAGGAGAGTAAACAGCATGAAATATTAACGTATGACTGAACGTATTTACTATTAGTTAAATACTTATGGAATTACCACAGGGAAATAGAAATGGAAGATTATCAGGAGTTAAAATCAATCCTTATATATGTACCCATTTTTACTCCCCTTCCACCTCTTCTGACTTCCTTTTTTTAACTTCAAAATATTAAGGGCATACAAATGTCTTAGGTTACATGGATCATTATTGTAATGCTTGAGTCCTGGCTATAGGTGTCTCCATCACCCAAATAGTGTTCATAGTACCCATTAGGTTTTTTTATTCCCCTCCCCACTCCTCCCTGGTTGCTTTGCACTGAGTTTTACTTCCCTCTGTGCATTTTGTGCTCATCAGTTAATTCCAATTTAATAGTGAGTACATGTGTTTGTTTTTCCATTCCTGAAATACTTCACTTAGGAGAATGGTCTCCAGTTCCATCCAGATTGTTGCAAAAGGTATTAATTCACCTTTTTATGGCTGAGTAGTACTCCATGGTGTATATTTACCACATGTGATTAATCCACTCATGAATTTTTGGGCACTCATGTTGATTTCACATCTGTGCAATTGTGAATTGTGCTGCAACAAACATTCGAGTGCACGTGTCTCTTGATAAAATGACTTCTTTTCCTTTGGGCAAATACCAAGTAGTGGGATTGCTGGATCAAATGGTAGGTCAACTTTTAGTTCTTTGAAGAATCTCCATACTGTTTTCCATAGAGGTTGTACTAATTTGCAGTCCCACCAACAGTGTATAAGTGTTCCTTTCTCTCTGTATCCATGCCAGCATCAATTGTTTTTGGACTTTTTAAGAAAAGCCATTCTAACTCTGGTAAGGTGATATCTCATTGTGGTTTTAATTTGCATTTCTCTGATTAGTGATGTTGAGCATTTTTTCATATGTTTCTTGGCCATTTGTCTTTCTTCTTTTGAGAATCATCTGTTCCTGTCTTTGGCCCACTTTTTAATAGGGTTGTTTGTTTTTTTCTTGCTTATTTTCTTGAGTTTGTTATAAATTCTGGTTATTAGCCCTTTATTGGATGTGTGCTTGTGAATATTTTCTCCCATTCTGTAGGTTGTCTGTTTGTTCTGTTAATTGTTTCCTTAACTGTGCAGAAGCTTGTTAGTTTAATCAAATCCCATTTGTTAATTTTTGTTGTTGCCATGATTGTCATTGGGGTCTTTTTCATAAATTCTTTTCCTAGTCTGATATCTAGAAGAGTTTTCCTACATCTTCCTCTGGAATTCTTATGGTTCCATGCCTTGAATCTAAGCCTTTTATCTATCCTGAATTTTTGTGAGTGATGAGAGGTAGGGGTCCTGTTCCATTCTTCTGCATGTGTCTACCCAATTTTCCCAGAACCATTTATTGAATAGGGATTCTTTTCCCCGGTATACATTGTTGTCTGCTTTGTCAGAAATCAGTTGATTGTAGGTGGATGGTTATACATCTGGGTTCTCTATTCTTTTCCATTGGTCCATGTCTCTATTTTTGTACCAATACCATGCTGTTTTGGTTACTATTGCCTTGTAGTATAGTTTGAAGTCTGGTAATGTGATACCTGCAGTTTTGTTCTTTTCACTTAAGATTGCTTTCGCTATTCAGGCTTGCTTCTGGTTCTAAATGAAGCATAGAATTATTTTTTCTATATCTCTGAAGTTTGACTTTGGTAACTTGATGGGGACTGCATTGAATTTGTAAATCACTTTGGGTAGTATGGACATTTTAACAATGTTAATTCTACCTAGCCATGAGAATGATATGTTTTTGCATTTCTCTGTATCCTCTGTGATTTCTTTCCTCAGAGTTTCATAGTTCTCCTTGTAAAGATCATTCACCTCCTTGGTTAAGTATATTTGATTTTGTCAAATGCTTTTTCTCCATCTTTTCTTTGTAGCTATTGTGAATGGTATTGAGACCTTGATTTGACTCTCAGCTTGACTGTTATTAGTATATAGAAGTGCTACTGATTTATGTACATTGATTTTGTATCCTGAGACTTTGCTGAATTTATTTATCAATTCCAAGAGACTCTTGGTGGAATCCTTGGGTTTTTCTAGATACAAGATCATATAGTCAGCAAAGAGTGATGGTTTGACCTCCTCTTTCCCAATTTGGGTGGACTTAATATTCTTTTCTTGCCTGATTGCCCTGTTTAGGATTTCTAGCACTATGTTGAATAGGAGTGGTGACAGTGGGCATCCTTGTCTTGTTCCAGCTCTTAGGGGAAATATTTTCAACTTTTCCCCTTTCAGCATGATGTTGACTGTGGGTTTGTCATATATGACTTTTATAATTCTGAGATATGTTCCTTCTGAGCCTAGTTTATTCAGGGTTTTTAATCATGACAGTATGCTGAATCTTGTTACATGCTTTTTATGCATCAAGTGAGATGATCATATGATCTTTGTTTTTGCTTTTGTTTATGTGGTGAATCACATTTATTGATTTATGTATGTCGAACCATCCTTGCATCCCTGGGATGAAGCACACTTGATCATGGTGAATTATCTTTTTGATGCACTATTGAATTTGGATTGCTAGCATTTTATTGAGAGTTTTTGCAACTACATTCATTAGGGATATTGCTGTGTTGTTTTCTTCTTTTGTTGTGTCCTTTCCTGGTTTTGGTATCAAGGTGATACTGGCTTCATAGAATGTGTTGGGGAGGATTCCCTCCTTCTCAATGTTATGGAATAATTTCTGTATTATGGGTACCGGGTCTTCTTTGTAGGTCTGATAGAATTTGTCTGTGAATCCATCTGATCCAGGGCTTTTCCTCTTGTTGTTGGGAGGTTTTTTTTATTACTGATTTGATCTCACTAATTGTTATTAGTATATTCAGGAGTTCTATTTCTTTCTGGTTGAGTCTTGGAAGGTTGTTTGTTTCCAGGAACTTGTCCATTTCCTCTATGTTCTCCTTTGTGTGCATAGAGAAGTATATAGTATTAATGGATGATGTTTTGTATTTCTGCAATATCACTTGGAATGTCACCTTTTTCATTTCTGATTGAGCTTATTTGGGTCCTCTCTCATCTGTTCTTGGTTAATCTAGCAAGAGGTCTTTCAATTTTGTTTATATTTTCAAAGAACCAAATTTTTGTTATGATAATCTTTTGTATTTTGTGTGTGTGTGTGTGTGTTCTCCAGTTCATTTTGTTCTGCTCTGACTTTCATTATTTCTTTTATTCTTCTGGCTTTTGGTTTTGTTTGTTCTTCCTTTTCTAGTTCCTTGATGTGTGACATAGGTTATCTACTTGTTATTTCTCTGTCTTTTTGATTTAGGCATTTAAGGCTATGAATTTACCCTGAAGAAAGCTTTTGCTTTGTCCAAAAGATTTTGATAGCTTGTGTCCCCTTAACCATTCAGCTCAAAGAATTTTTTGACTTCCATCATAATTTCATTAGTGACCCAATAATAGTTCAGCAGCAGGTTGTTTAATTTCCATGATTTTTTGTAGGTTTCAGTATTTCTCTTGTGATTGACTTCTAGTTTTATTCCACTGTGGTCTGAGAAGATACATGGTATGATTCAATTTTTAAAAATTTGTTGAGAGCTGTTTTGTGGCCTAAGATATGATCAATTTTAGAGAATGTCCCATGTGCTGCTAAGAAAAATGTGTAAACTGTAGTTTTTGGGTAGAATGTTCTGTAAATATCTGTTAGGTCCTTTTGATTTAGAGTTTGGTTTAAGTCCATTTTTTTAATTTTCTGTTTTGATAATTTATCAAGCTCTGAAAGTGGGGTGTTGAGGTCCCCAACAATTACGATGGTACTATTTATTTCTGTGGTTAGCTCTAGTAAGATTTGCTTTATCTGGTAGCCCCTGTGTTGGGCACATATATGTTTAAGATTGTTATGCCTTCTTGTTGGATAGCTCCCTTTACCATTATACAATGACCCTCTTTGTCTTTCTTTACCTTTGTTGGCTTAAAGTCAATTTTATCTGAAATGAGAATGGCTACGCCTGCTCTCTTTTGATTTCCATTTGTGTGGAATATTTTTTCCATCCTTTCATGATGAGTCTGTGTCTGTCCTTGTGGTTTAGATGTGTTTCCTGGAGACAGCAGATATTTGGGTTGTATTTTCTCATCCATTTAGCTAGCTTATGTCTTTTGAGAGGAGCATTCAGTCCATTCACATTGATTGATAGCATTGATATGTGTGATGTTGGTCTGTTCATCCTGTTGGATGGTCCCTTATTGTTTTGTTTTACCTCTTGTTCTATTGTTTTATAGGAGTTGTGAGTTTACACTGAGTTGTGAGTGAATTTATACTGGTGGGTATCTGTTATGCTGATTTGTGTATATCGATGTTCTGAGTATTTCATGCAGAACAGGTCTGGTCATGACAAATTCCCTCAGTGTTTGCTTGTCTGGAAAGGAATTAATTTCTCCATCTTTTGTGAAACTGAGTTTTGCAGAACACAAAATTCTAGGCTGACAGTCGTTCAGTTTAAAAAGATTGAAGATGGGGCACCAATCCCTTCTGGCTTGTAAGTTTTTCACTGAGAAGTCTACAGTTAGCCTGATGGGTTTTCCTTTGTAAGTTACATGATGTTTTCTTCTTGCTGCTTGCAGAATTTTCTCCTTCATTTTGACTTTGGCCAGGTTGATTACTATGTGTTTTGGAAATGACTTATTGGCTATGAATCTTCCTGGTGTTCGATGTCTATCTTTTACCTGTGTGTCTGAGTTTCTAGAAATGTCTGGGAAATCTTCCTCAATAGTTTCCTCAAATAGATTTTCCATGCTTTTAGCTTTTAGCTCTTTCTTCTTCACCCTCAGGGATACCTATAATCTGAATGTTAGTATGCCTTACATAGTCTCATATCTCTCTCAGTGATTGCTTGGACTTTTTTATACTTCTCTCTACCTCTTTGAATGATTGGGTTATCTCTATAGCCTTGTCTTCAAGCTTTGAGATTCTTTTATCTCCATGGTTTAGCATGTGGTTAAAGCTTTCAAGTGCATTTTGAAATTCCCTCAATGACTGTTTCATCTCTTTAAGTTCTATTGTATCCTTTCTTATGTTGTCTAGCTCTCTAGTGACTTTTTCACTGATTTCCTGAAATATATTTTTGGCTTCTTTTTGTTGATTTTCAATTTTCTTTTCAGTTCCAATCATCTTATTTGCCATCTATATTTTGAATTCCATTTCTGCCATTTCAGCAGTTTCCTCATGGGTGCAGTCCACAACTATTGCTCCATTGTGTTCTCTTGGGGGTGTTGAACTTTTTTTTTTCATACTGACACAGTTCTTTTGTTGGTTTCTTCTCATGTGGCTTCTCTTCTCTCAGATCTGGGTTAATAGGTATGAAGGGTACCTGTTCTCCTTTGCTGAGGACTCTCTTGAACCAAATCCAGGAGTGATGGCTGCTTAGGGCTGCATGGTCCTAAGTGAAATGTTGGACCTTGTGTAGGTTCTGCTGGCCCAGCAGTAGTGGTGAGCACTCAGTTTTGGGGTCTTGGTCAAAGCACAACTCTGGAGTCTCAGGGGTGGAGTCACAAACCCAGCAGCAGCCCTGGAGCTACAGGGGCAGAGCCTTGGACTCATTCACAGTGAGAGCTTCAGAGCTGGCTCTGGTGATTTTGGGGACAGAGCCACACATATGGGGGGCTGTTCTGCCAGTGTGAGGATTGCTAATGCCCAATCATGCAGGCAGGGGTTTCTCACAGGGGCTCAGGTTCTGCATAGGCGGGCCAGAGCTACTGGACAGCCAAGGTTCTCTCCTCATACCTAGGACCCACTGAAGCAGTTGCCTGAGGATTCCTAAGTGGTGCCTGTGGCATCTGAGGCTCTCCCTCTGTTTGTCTTCCATGCAGCGGAGGAGGCATGCTCAACTCCCAGTTGCAGGGCTCAAAATGGGGGAGCATCTGTTCCCTCCCTGGCCTGGTGGGGGTGATGCTAAAATTACTGTTGGATGGCTGGGTTCTGAGCAGACCTGTCTCCATGCCCCAGAGTGATCAGGATGTTGTCAGTTGCAGAAGCCTAGGATTGGCAGGCACCAGATATCTGCTGCACCTGCTCTCCAGTGGAACGTCCCTGCACAGATTCTGAACAGCTCCCTGAGCAGTCCAGAGGTCTGAAGTGGAAGAGGGTGATGCCTCACAGATAGAGCTGCCTGTAACTTTTGTTTCTCTCCTATAAACAATGTCCTCTTGGGTTGCCTCTATACTGCTGTCTTCATCTCTTCCCAGCAGTGTGAATTGTATTGGATCCCCCAGCTTAATCTCCAAGATGGTGGGTAACTTGTGAGTAAGAATCAACCACACCCTGTTTAACTGAGTTGGAGATACTGTGATGAGCTATAGAGTTGTTCTCCCTGTCAGTGGTTGATGCTTGCATGAAAGAGCCAACTGCCAAGATCTTCTTTTGTGCTTGTGGTAAGCTCTAGTCCTTCAGGTGGAGCATCTGAGTGCCTCAGGCTCTGGGAGGGGCCCTGTAGCTCCCAGGGGGTTGCTTGATTTCCACCATAGCAGAGGTTGATGAAGAAGAAAGACAGAGCATGGTTAGGTTGCAGGAGCCTGGAAACTTTGCAAAGCCCCAGAAGGGCTCAGAGGTTGCTTTCCTGGACCCTAGGGGGAGCCATTGGGAGGAAAGTCAGGGCAGGCTCTCCAGATCAGGAGGTCTGTTTGTGGGGGAGGGGTCTAAACACTTGGCCGCTATGGTGCTGGGCTGGGATCTTTCCTACCAAAGGGTCTGCCCTAATCCAATGGCACAGCTTTCCTGCAGGGACGCTGTCCCAGATTGCCATGTCTCAGAACTGCACAGTATTCTCCCATCAATTCTGTCCATGTGGGCTCCCTCACCACCCAAGTCCAGCTCTCAAACCTTCCCCCAGTCTGCGTGTCTGACCTGCTGGCATTTGCCTCCATGAAATGCTGGTTGGCTGGGAGCTTGTAGATTGGGCTCCCCAGGCCCACTTCAGGACCTCAAGGGAAGAGGCATGGGCCCCACTCTCTGTGGAGACCTCAGCCTAGAGTGCATACCCACTGGAGAGAGGCAGCTGCTCACCAAACTCTTGGTTCAAAATGCTATCCTGGTTGCAATGGGTGGGGGACAGGCTGCAGTCTCCAGTCAACCGGAGAACCTGAATCCACCATGGTTGGTTTCTATGGCTCCCGGAGCTGGGCTGTTCCTCACTGGAGGACCTGCCTTAATCCAACAGGGTGGTTTTCCTGTAGGGGGGATGGGTGCTGTCCCAGGTTGCAACATATGGGAACCCCACAGTATTCTCTCATCAGTTCTGTCTATGTAGGCTCCCTCACCACCTGAGTCCTGGTGGTGGTTCCCAGACCTCCCCCTTGTATCCCCCAGCAATCCGCTTGAGTCCATGGGGCACAGGGGCTGGCCTGTTTGTCTGACCTGCTGGTG
Source organism: Daubentonia madagascariensis (assembly GCA_023783475.1). Taxonomy (NCBI): domain Eukaryota; kingdom Metazoa; phylum Chordata; class Mammalia; order Primates; family Daubentoniidae; genus Daubentonia; species Daubentonia madagascariensis. The sequence goes on along the minus strand of JAKFHU010001684.1, from coordinate 24,465,519 downwards.
TGTGACTCTGCAAAATACCGGCAGGCAGGGAGCTCTAAGATTGGCCACCCCGGGTCTAGTGCAGGTCCCCAAGGGGAAAGAAGATGGTCCTACTCCATGGCTTAGAGTTTTTGTTAAAATTGAATTGACTCTTAGCTTGGGAACAATGAGCATCACTCTAATGTTAAGTTCTCCAATCTATATACATAATATGTGTTTCTTGTTAACAAAATATTCTTTTCTTCTTAATTTTTCTTATTAGTTTTATAATTTCCTGTGTATGTGTTTTTCACATTTGTTGAGTATTTTTGAATGTTTTACATATTTTCCTGAAATTAAAAATTTATATCTATTGCCAAGTGCATATTGTTTATAGAAACTTAATTGAATTTTTCTATATTGACCTTATATCCCATAATATTTCTAAACTCAGTTTTATTTCCATAAATTTATCTATCAGTCCTTTTGAGTGTTCTACATTTTCATGTTCTACATACTAATGAAAAATAGGATATTTATTTCCTCCTGTGTTATAACCTCATTTCTTTCTTCTTTCTCTTGCATTACCACATTGCCTGTGATCTTCAATTCAGTATTAAAGCTATGATAGTTGGCATCTTTGTCTTTATTATCTTTTCTTGGCATGGATCATTGGCACCTTTTTAAAACCAAACATTAGTTTTTGTTATGCTCCTCTAGTATACTTCTCTCTAATTTATTAATTTTTGTTGTCATCTTTATTATTTGATTCCTTTTACAAATTTTCCTAACTTCTTAATGTGGACATTAGTTCAAAAACTTAAAATTAATTTTTTACTAATATTTCCCACTACAATTATCTCATTTCCTTTAGCAGCATTGCAAAATTTTTCATATGTATTCCTTTTTTAATCATTTAGTTAAATATTTTATAATTTCATTAGGATTTTTTTGATTATTTATTTAATAGAATATTTCTATTTAATAGAAATTATATGTCTGTTCTAGTTGTTTTTTTGGTTCCTAATTTAAAAATGAATTTGTATAATTTGGATCCTAGGAAATGTGTCGAGATTTGCTTTGTAGTTCAGCATATGATCACTTTTTTTGCAAATGTTGTATATATTTTTTAAAAGAATATGAATCTGCTGGTGTTGGGTAGTTTTTGCTTTAAATTTCTGAAACTATGTTAGTAGGCAAACACAAATTTAGAATGTTATGTCTTGTTGCATTATTACTAATATTATTTTGTGAGAAACTGCATTATTACTAAGTATTGTAGATTTAACATAGCTATATATTAATCTGTACTTTTATTATATTCCCTAGCACTGCACTAAATTTTGAACACTTTACCTCCATTTTCCTCATCCATGAAACACCCTATTATGTTCTATATTTTGATTAAATAAACAATTTAAGTCCCACATGGTAGTTTTATTAATTATTTATATCATCATAGTGTGTGTGTGTATGTGTGTATGTAATTTGTTGCCAAAGAAATACACTAGGGGCTATTTCTCTAAGACTTTATTTTTATGTGTTTGATATGAAAGTCTATTTAAAAGTTTATTCATTATTTTATATTTAATGGGGATCATCAGAATTATAAAACACCAATCTATAAAGTGCCAACCATTTTACAAATTGATATCATTCACTAATTTTTGAAAACTTTCAGCTATTGTCCCTTGATAAATTACTTTCATCATCATTTTGTTTCTTACTGGAAATTCAATTGCATGTATAATAAGTCTTCTGTAACCCTAACTATCTCTTAATTTCTATCTCATCATTCAAGAATTGGCTCAAAAATAACCTTGTAGAGGATACTCCTCATACTTTTATTTATAGGATGGTAAAAAACACAAAACCAGCACTAAAGAAATATGTTGGGCAATATTTTAACTCCAGTGGACAATGAAATGTTGCATATGTCAAGAGATCATTTCAAATTCCAGCTCTGCCACTTAAAACATTTGTGCTATTAGTAAATCAGTTATTGTTTGAGTTCCAGTTTCTTTACCTGTAAAAATAAGATTAATAATAACTACAACAAGTATTGTAGTAAGTTTTACATTAGCTAATGCTCATGTATTATTCAATAAAATTTCTGCCACAAAATTAGGGCTTTAGTTAATTTTGTCCAATGCTGAAATAATATTATACAAGCATACACTGAGAAAATTTTTATTTAATGAATTTGGAGATATGATCAAGGTTTATGTTCTTATCTTAGAGTGTAAGTTATTTTAAAAAATGATTGGTTTTAACAAGCTCATTTAATTCTTATTCCCAGTACAGTTTTAAAAAAAGCAGGATTATTTTGAAAAGTTTAATATTAGAAGTTTCATAAGCTTATACTTTTACAAGTATATGCCTGTATGATGGGCAGCTCTATAACATGTTTCATGCTTTTATCTATTTTCATGTCTTGAATACCATCATTCTAAGCAGAGTTTTTTTTTTTCAGTAGTGTTCCAAGAGTTATTTTTGAGGTCAAAATAATAGGATTCAGAAAGCTGAACCTGTATCTAAACCCAAAAGCCATGTTAACATTATCCATTTATCCATTACAGAGTAAAAACTCTGTAAAGCAAGACACAAGTTGCTACTAAAACTAGACTCCTCTTCAGTGTTTTGTTCTCGTTGGTTGCCTTGAAAAGAATAGAAAGTATAGCACAATAGAGATTTGGAAAAAAGGCCTGTTATTATTATTGTGCAAGTTATTAGCAGTGTCAGAATAGCAGCCGTAAAAAATACGCCATAGGGGAAAATGAGTCAGTGATGGGATTTAGCAGCTCAGTAGGCGTGTAAAGCCTATTTGTTTTAATGACATATTTTAACACAAACAAGGAAATACATTTTGTGGTGACAATCTTAATTAATTTGATTTTGGTCAGGCTATATTCCTTTCCAAATATAAAAACAATAGCAATTAGAATACATAGAATTAATTGTAATAATTCACATTATTTACTACTCATTTTAAAATGCCAGCCATTGTAATCCACTGAATCCTTTCCATGCAAATATAACTATCCTGAGAAATTCCATTTAAAGCAATTTGGATATTCTCATGACAATCATTGAACATAGCATGCACAGTACAAAGGCTTACTACCGTATATGTGGACATGCCCGTTTATATATGCTCATGCTATTAACTATTATTTGAGCTTAATTGACACAATTTTAAATAAATTGCTCCATGCCTGTTAGCAATCAATTCATCATAAATGCTTATCAGAAGAAAACATTCTTAATTTGGAAAATCATTCTGTTCACAATCAATTTAAAATATATCAGAAAGCACAAAAGTTAAAGTATTTTTACACAAAAGTAATAGGTTCAGTGATATAAATTTGTTTCAATAACAAGTCAATAAAAGACGAAATTAAGCCATTGTCCACATAATCGCAGCCTTACTGGCCAACAATTCCAATCTGACAGCAATTAAGACAAAATTTCACACTTACTTAATCTCTTATTGCCTGAAGCATATTTCCACATTTATCCACCTGAATTTTAAGTTCAGTAATGATGAAATTGTTTTCCTTTTTATTTTGATAGCATATGTAGCTCCTTGTCTTGAGATGGTATATTCTAAAGCATTTTGTTTGATTTTATTGTTTTAATAGAATAATTCATGTTTTCTATGCTCACCACAAGAACAGTACACAAACTGTTTCTCTGCCTTAATTGTCAAACCCTTTCAAACCCTTGGAAATCCTTGATCCTCAGTGCCTTAGTCAGGTCAGGCTGCCTTAACAAATTACCGTAATGTAGGTAGTTTAAACAAAAAACATTCATTCCTCATGGTTTTGGAGGCTAGGAAATCCTAGATAAAGGTGCCCACAGACTGGTGCCTGATGAGGGCCCACTTGCTGATTTGTAGATGGCTGTCTTCTCATTGTATTCTCACATGGTGGAAAGCAGAGAGAGGGAGAGACAGAGAGACAGGATCAGAGACAGAGAGAGTGAGTGAGCTCTTATATGTTTCTTATACCAGCACTAGTCCCATTAACAAGGCCTCCCCCTTCATGACTTAATCACCTCCCAAAGGCCCCACCTCCTAGTACCATTGCCTTAAAGGTTAGGATTTCAACATATGGATTTTAAGGAGACACATTCTGTCCATAACACTCAGTATCAGAGTGTCCAGTCTTCTACAGTGCCCTGCACGTTCTTTCTCTCCATAGCATCCCAAATCTGAAAAGACAAAACTAAGAACTAATAAGATGCTTTATTGCTTGTAAACTTCCCCTAGCATATCTCTGCTGCTTTTGCAAGCAGACATCCACTTTTTCACACAGGAATGATATTCCTTTTCTCAAAAGATTGTCTTCCCCTTAAAGTATGTTCACTTCTGCTAAATCCTCATTTTTATCAAGCATCTCGGGCTTCTCGGATATTGCTGTTTGTCATTCTCACTACATGGCTTATTTCTGCACAACGTGGAGATTTTTAAAGAGTGAAGCTAGGAAGGTGAGATGGTTTCTAGACCATTCACACAAAAATAATGGTATCTGGGACTCACTAAGAATTTTGAGTGTGTCTAATTTACAGTAGAATACAGGAGCCAGCTGGCATTAGCTGGAGAGAACTAATTGTTAAATTTTAAGGTATTTTGTGAGTCTCTTATGAAATGGGTGTATTTACACCACTTTAATGCTACAAATCAGGATGCTTCTCCCCGCATCTAAGAACTAGTTGTTGAACCAAAATTGACCTTGGGCTATGGAGGAGGCTACCTAGAGCAAGAATCTTAAGATTCTTAGAAGTCCTTTTATCTAGCTGACAGCACATGCAAGACAACACCAAAAATCTGTATGAGGTCTTAAAAAGGGGTCTTAGAGCCTCATCCTTCATTTAATCATTAGATGGAGGCCCAGTTCTCCTTTGTACACCTTTTTCTCCTATGGAGAGATTGGAAAGGAGAAACAATTTTATTTTTCAACCCCAAAGGTCCTGTTTGCAACTAAAAGGGCCAATTAGCACTTTCTTCCACCAGGACACTTCTTAGCTGGGCCCACATCAATTTAATAAATTTTCTATTTTTCCAAGTTACTGCAGACATTTTTTTCCAATTTTCTGTCACTGCATAATATGTGCTGCTTTTTTATCTAATCTTGAATAATAATTTCCTTAATCTACTTCCAGCCTCTACCTATGGTCTTATTGGTATTCTTTCAATCTCTGTTGATACACAATCCCAAAGCCAATGCCATAAATTTTATTCTCACTGCAACATTCCACTGTGGTACCAATTTCAATTATCCATTGCCATGCAAGAATCAACTCAAAACCTCAGTGGCTTAAAGCAACAGTAGTTTATTATTTCTTATGACTCTGTGAGCTGGCTCGGTGATTCTCTGGTGGTTTTACCTGGGCCCAGGCATGTAGCTAAATTTAGCTAGAAGGTTGGGATAAAAGGTTCAAGATGGCTTCATTCACATCCCTAGCAGTTGGTGCTGCCTGTCAGCAGGTGTGCCTTGGTTTTCTTCCATGTAACCTTCATTCCATAATATATGGCTCAGCAATTTGTTTTCTGTAAAAGTCAAGGTAGTAAACATTTTAGGTTTTGTGGGCCATAGAGTCTCCATTACAACTTCTTAACCCTGACTTTGTAGTGTGAAAACAGCCATAGAAAACATATAAACAAATTGAGTGTGGGTGTGTTTCAATAAACCTTATTTATAAAAACAAGTAGTTCTAAACTGAATGTTTGTGTCCCCTCAAAATTCCTATATTTATATCCTAATCCTCAATATGATGGTATTAGGAGGTAGGGCCTTTGGGAGGAGATAAGGCCCTGAGGATAGAGTCCTCATGAAAGGGATTAGTGCCCTTATAGGAAGAGACCCCAGAGAGCACTCATTCCCTTTTAGACTGAGAAGACATCCATCTATAAACCAGGATGTGGGTCCTCATCAGACACCACATCTGCCAGTGTCTTGATCATGTACATTCCAGCCTCCAGAACTGTGAAAAATAAATGTTTATTCTTTAAAGCATCCAGTTTTTGATAGTTTGTTATAGTAGCCCAAATAGATTAAGATGGTAGCAAGCCAGATTGGCCAAACTACAGAGTTGGGCTTTACTTTTCATTCTGCTCCAGTAGCCTATTCTAGTCTTACAGTCTCAGGGCAGCATTCTAAGAGAGAAAGCTCGAATACCTAAGCCCTACTCAAACTTTGCTTGAGTAACACAATACCCCATTGATTCTCTCTCTCTCTCTCTCTTTCTAAGCGTATAACACACACACACACACACACATGAGACATTCTATCATATGGAACACCAAAAGTCTTGGATAATTTATAGTCTTTCTTCACTAGCAAAATCTCAATATTACACCTACTACAAAATCAAAATTTCTGCCTGCTAAACTTTTAGGTTTTTTTCATTTTTAAATTCATGTAATATTATAATATATTATATTTATTATTTCTTAAAATAGGAGTTGGAAAGCTTTTGTAGCAAATAGCCAAGTAATAAGTATTTTAAGACTAACAGAACATATGGCCTCTGTTGCATATTTTTGTTTGTTTTTGTTTTGTTTTATACTTTATAACCCTTTGTAAATGTAAAAACCATTCTTAGCTCTCAGGCCTTAAAAACCAGGCTACAGAGTTTCTCTTGCAGACTATAGTTTGCCAACCCCTGTAAAATAACAGTAACTTTCATCCTCACTTTTAGTTACCTCAATTGTAACGAACAAAGGAAGATCAATAGCTTACTTATTATTACAATTGCTTGTTTTTATTTTGTCAGAGAATGTGTGTGTGTGTGTATTTATGTGAATATATCTTGATTTCATAATTGCTTTACTTAAACTCAGTGTCTTAGTCCATTCGGGCTGCTGAAACAAATTACCATAAACTGGGTAATTCATGACATACAGAAATATATTTCTTATAGTTCTGGAGGCTGGGAAGTCCAAGATCAAGGCACTAGTACATTCAGTGTCTGGTGAGGTCCCATTCCCTGCTTCATAGTGTGTGCCTTCTCCCCTGTGTCCTCACATACTGAAAGGGACACAGCAGCTCCCTGGGGCCTCTTTCATAAGAGCACTAATCCAATTCATGCGAGCTCCACACTCAGGACCTAATCACCTCCCAAAGGGCCCACTTCCTAATAAGATCACCTTGGGGGTTGGGTTTCAACATATAAATTTTGGGGGAACAAACATACATACTACAGCATTCAGGATAAATGTTTTCTTTGGAAGTTTATTTATAGAATAAGTCCCTTAAATAATTGTCAATTGAAAATGGTAGATTTTACCTTAAATTGGAATATGGAAAGTAGCAATTTTAGATGTGTTCCTTTGAGTGTGAAATATTTTAGGTGATGTGACTACTCTTACTATGTTCCAGAGTCATTTAAATATACACATATATATATATATGTAAACAGCAATGATATAAGATAATAAGTTTAAAATCAATCATAAAGTTTCACCTGTAGAAACTAGAAACAAAGCAAATTATGCTCAAAGTAGGAAGATAATAAATAATAAAGATGCAATTTGAAAATAATAAACTGTAAAACAAACACTAGAAAAAAATTTTAAAGGAAAAACTTAGTTTTCTAAAAAGAAAATAAAAATTGATAAACCCTAGCAATATTACCAAGGTTTAAAAGAAGGAAATGAATGAAATTTCCAAAATCAGAAGCAAATCTGTAATTGTCACGAGATTACATAAATACATTTAAACAAATTGTGAATAAAACATATATACATACACATTCAATATTGTATTAACAAATTCACCACCTTTAAGAAAAAGTAAATTCCTTGAAAAACACAACTACCCAAAATGATATAATAGAGCACAAAAATCTAAGTAGCACTTTGTCTATCATATAAATTTGAAATTATGATCAAAGTCTTTCTAAAAAGAAAATGCAGACAAGATGATATAATATATCACAAACATGTTCATTTGATTCAATTAATTCAAGATTGGTTTAAAAGTAAAAAATCAGACAGTATAATTGGCACATTAAGGAAAACTTGGAGAAAAGTAACACAACTATGTCAATAGGAGCAGTAAAAACAAAACGGTCAGATATTGGATCCATTTATGATATAAAAACTCTTAGCAAACCAGGAATAGAAGATCATTATCAGTCAAAAAACATATAGCTCTCATCATACTTAAGGCTAAAATTTCAGGCTTACCCCATAGGATTGAGTACAATGCAAAGATGTCTGTTCTCACCCAATCTACTAACATTTTACTGAAAGTCATAGTCAGTGCCATTTGACCAAACAGAAAATAAAAAGGAAGAAGCACCATTGTCCTTATGTGCAGAACATATGTTGAATACATAGAAAATCCTAAAGAAATTGTGAAAAAAAAGAAATCTGGTAGTTAATTTCACATATCTTCTGTGTATGTTTGACATAACATTTATTAAATTTCTATGAATGAGCAATAAACTTTTGGAAAGTAAATTTTTAAAATACCATTTATAGAGTGCATAAATAAACTTTTGCACATATGGTCAAATGATTGTTGACAGGGGTGCCAAGACTATTCAATGGAGAAAGGATGGTCTCTTCAACAATTGTTGTTGGGAAAACTAATATCCAAATGCAAAAAAATAAAATTAATTTCTACCCTTATCATGTACAATACACAAAAATTAACTCAAAATTGATCAAAGACATAAGACTTAATACTATAAAACTTTTAAAAGAAAATATAGGGGCAAAGTTTTATGGCATTGGATTTGGCAATGACTTCTTCAACATAACACCAAAAACACAGACAACAAAAGTAAAAATAGATAAATTGGTTTACATCAAAATTATAAATTTATGTGCACCAAAGGACACAATCAACAGATGAAAAGGCGACCTACAGAATGGGAGAAATATTTTCAAAGCATATGTTTGATAAGGGGTTAAAATACAGAATATATAAAGAACTCCTTTAATTCAACAACAACTATAACAATAACAGCAACAACAAAAAACAACCCAATGACAAAATGGGCAAGGGATGTTATACTGATATCTCAGTATTTTAGCATATGTAAAAATGAACACTGCATCTCCCCTAAACTGACCTTGTCCTAAATTTTAATACTTCTCTAAATCATCTACATAGTTACTCAAGTAGGACAAATAGAACTCATTTTTCATTTCTGCATTTCTTATGATCATGTTCAATTTGTACAAGTCAAATATATAAAATATAAATGTATATATATAATGAGAGAGAGAGAGGAGGGGGCAGATGGTCGTATATTTATGGATATGAAATAATACATATTTCATAGTTTATCCCAACCCATTGTTCATACAATATAAAGATCAATTCTAGTAAAAACACAATAATATTTTAATAACATTACATAATTTTTATTTTTGATGAATTAAATGTGATATATTTTAAAAGTTAAGTTGAAAATTGAAAATACCATGCAAGCACTAAAAATAATCAGCCAAGTTAAAATGTAGTTTCACTGATTATTTACATTTTTGGAATAGAAAAAAATAATCTGGCATATTTTCCACACAGTATATCTATTTGTATGTAGATATACAAATACATCTGTACCTTCATAACTGTATAGACTCATCTAATTCTGTTAAGGGAGCCTTTTCTTAACAAATGCAATATGCCATGCAGTTTTGCATACTTCTAGCTTTCATGGTAACTAGAAGCCATTTCAGATGAAAGTAAAACTTCCAAATATATTGTGGTAATACGTGAAACAAGATAATTGCTGCTCAATAATGCAGAAATAATATCTATCACTAGCATAAATTCTAGACTAACACCTGAAGTACATTTCTTTGCCCTCTAATTTATTAGTACAGTTTACACATTATGCCATAGTTAAACAGCATTAAGAAAATTGCTAGGCTCCAATAAAAATAGATTTAATTTATACCTGTTTTACATGTCCTGTATGTTTACTTCTGTTTAGTATAATTAAGAACATGGAGCTATGCAATTATCCTACCATCTTTTATGAACTCAAATTATATAGAAAAAAAAGTTAATTTTTTCTGTGCTTTAATTAAAGTTTATAAAAAGAAGAAGATCAAGTCCTGTTTGGTATATATTTTGGTTTTATTTGTCATGTAAGGAGTTATTGCTTCTCATATAAGAAGTAGCAAGAAAAATTATGAAACCAAAATGATGTATTGAAATTGCAAAATCAATATATATGGAAAAATACTAGCCCATGTAGCTGGAACTGAAAGCTCCTTTATACCTGTGAAACACATAATTTTGCAGGAAAAAATGAACAATATCTAGTTTTAGTTTTCAATTTTATTATCATTAATTCACAGAAACATTTAACACATACTTAACTACTCATACTTAATACTGTCATATGTTCATACTGTGGGCATCAGTATTCTTATTTTTGGTCTGGTACCAGCATTCCATCTCCAATGTTGTAGCAATAAACTGCTAAATGGAATACCATAAATGCATGTAGCAACTGAGGTAAAAAGATGTGTTATGCAAATACTCCAAGGTCAGAAAATTAGTGAATGGGAAATAATTTTTAAAACAGAAATATGACTGACTTAAATGTTTTGTCCTGTAAACACTAGGTGTATTGTCTCCATACTTAGGAAAGTGCCTGTCATGGCCAAGGAGACATAAAATTATTCACTAAAAGAATAATTGCGTACAAAGTATAGAAATATCCAATTATGTGATCAAGCTTTGTTTAATAAAAATGTGTTTAAAGTTAAAAATAAAGATTCAACCATATTTTGGTTGATGTCAAATTTCATTTTTGGTTGTGAAAACTCAAATTTCATCATTGAAGTCAATCTTATTTCTAAACTAATCCTTATAATGCATCCATTTTCTTATGAGTATATGATAACTCATGAGATATTTCACAGTAAAATTCTTTCTGACAAGATTTATAGAAATTAGATGATTTTCAAGTTACATCTTTTTATAAAAAAAATCATAGATAATTATGTCTAATTCAATATTATAACAAAATTATTTTGTGGTTAAATTTGAAGTTATGATTAAAATAAAAGAAAAATAGCTGATAATATCAAAAACAGTTTTCAAATATAATCATATAGTTTATTTAATCAATAAGGCTAGAATCTTATATATCCGGTCATTTAAAATTTTTTAATTTTGAGCTTAAAAAAGCACATTTGCATCTAAAAAAGATGAAAATGTCATAATATTTCCTAAAATAGTCTAAAAAAATTAACCATGAAAATTTCTGTTTAAGACTAAGATAAGAAAATAAATTATATTTGATTACCTGATAAATATTAACCTGAGATTAAAAGGTGTTTGCTACAAAAATATGAGCATATAGCCAGCTTTCTTTTATTGATAGGAAATAATTCACTTCCTCATCCACTTACTGATTCAACAAATACGTATAAAGTACTTATAATTTATCTGTGAGCCAATGACACATGATGGAATAGCTTTAGTGATTTATTTCAAAGAGCAGAGCTCTAGGCCAATTAGCTCTACAGTTAGCTCCAAACCAGAATAATACACACTATTGCAAATTGTAGCTTATACGTCAAAGATGATTTAATACATTGAATTCATTTCAATACATTTTATCCAACAATTATACTTAAGACTAAACCAAATTAAAATAAAAACTAAGAGAAAAAAATTTTGATAGTTCTTGGACTCAAAATGAGATGGAGGAGAGACAAAAAGTAAGTAAGGGCTATGAATTTATTAAAAGATTTGCTCATCTTTGTAAATTTTCAATTTTTTGCATTAATTATGTTAGATTGAATGAATGATCTATTACTGTCCTGACATTTGTTTTGGTATGATATTGTCAGGAAAAAATCTGACTTCTGTTTTTTATTGCTTTGAAATATGCACTTAATCATAATTGCAGAAAAGCTTACCAGTTTGCTTATGAAGAGTTCTGAAAGCAGGTTTCTCTAAAAGTGAGGGTTAGTTGTAAATGTACTGCAAAAAGCTTTGCAAGGCGCTGAGAGCAAAAGCCACCCCCAAGCATGCATTCTCTAAGTTCCCTCTTCCAGAGCAAAGAAAACAGCACTATCATTCACTTTTGTCACTTGTTACAAAGCAAGTTATAAACCAATTTAAAATTATAATCCACTCACATATAAACAATACATTATTACTTTAAAATTGCTTGAGAAAATAGACATTAAGTGTCCTCACCACACATACAAAAAAGAGTGAGTTAATGCATATCCTATTAGCTTTATTTAGCCATCTACATGTATACGTCTTTTAAAGCAACATGCTGTATGCCATAAATATATACAATTTTTATTTGTCAATTAAAAAATCTATAAAACATTGATGAGAAAATATGAAGAGGGTACAAAAAAATGGAAAGGTATCCTTTGTTTATGGATTGGAAGAATTGCTATTTTTTAAATTGTTGATACTACCAAAAGCAATCTACAGATTCAGTGCAATCCCTATGAAAATAATAATGACATTCATCACACAAATAGGAAAAAACTCCTAAAATCCATATGGGACCATAAAAGACCTAGAATAGTCAAAGTAATCATGAGCAAGAAGAAGAAAGCTGGAGGTGTCACATTACCTGATTTCAAAATATACTACAATGTAATAGTAACCAAAACTGCATGGTGCTGACATAAAAACAGACACATAGACCAATGGAAGAGAACAGGGAACCCAGAAATAAATCCACACATATACAGTCAAGTTATTTTTGACAAAGACACCAAAAATATACATTGGGGAAAGGGCAGTCTCTAATAAATAGTGCCAGGGGAAACTGGATATATAGATGCAGAATAATGAAACTAGATCCCTATCTTTCACCATATACAAAAATTGAATCAAATAGATTAAAGTCTTAGATGGAAGACCTGAAATTATGAAACTGCTAGAATAAAACATTGGAGACACGCTTCAAGACATTGATCTGGGAAAACATTTCTAGAGTAAGACCTCAAAAGCACAGACAATCAAAGCAAAAATAGACAAATGGAATCACATCAAGCTAAAAAGCTTCTACACAGCAAAGTAAACACTTAACAAAATGGAGAGACCACCTACAGAATGGGAGAAAATGTTTGCAAACTATTATATGAAATTGACAAGGGATTAATAACCAGAATATATAAGAAACTCAATTCAATAGCAAAAACAGAAAAACAAATAATCCAATTAAAAATGGGAAAAAAACAGGAAAGGACAAAACAAAAAAAGAAAACTACAGGCCAATATCTCTTATGAATATAGATGCAAAAATTATCAGTAAAATCCTAGCAAACCGAATTAAAATGCTCCTCAAAAAAATAATTCATCACGATCAGGTGGGCTTCCTCCCCAGGATGCAGAGATGGTTCAACATACACAAATCTATAAATATAATTCACCATATAAATAAAAGCAAGAACAAAGACTATATGATCCTCTTAATAGATGCAGAAAAGGCTTTTGACAAAATTCAGCACCCTTTTGTGATAAGAACTCTTAACAATATAGGCATACATGGCTCGTACCTCAAAATTATTAAAGCCATATACGATAAACCCACAGCCAATACCATACTGAACAGGGAAAAATTGAAAGCATTCCCACTTAAAACTGGAGCCAGACAAGTTTGCCCACTATCTCCACTTCTATTCAACATAGTGCTAGAAGTCCTGGCCAGAGCAATCAGACAAGAGAGAGGAATCATGGGTGTCCAAATGGGGGCAGAAGAGATCAAATTTCACTCTTTGCCGACAATATGCTATTATATCTAGAAACCCCCAAAGATTCAATCAAGAGACTCCTGGAATTGATAAATGAATTCAGCAAAGTCTCAGGACACAAAATTAATGCACACAAATCAGTAGCCTTCATATATGCCAATAACAGTCCAGCCAAGAAACAAATCAAAGATGCAATACCTTTCACAATAGCACCAAAGAAAATTAAATATTTAGGACACATTTAACTCAGGAGGTGATACACCTATATAGGGAGAACTACAAAACACTGAGAAAAGAAATTACAGAGGTTGTAAACAGATGGAAAACCCTACCATGCTCTTGGATCAGTAGAATCAACACTGATAAAATGTCTATACTACCTAAAGTAATCTACAGTATCAGTGCAGTCCCTATCAAAATACCAACATCATTTTTTGCTGATCTAGAAAAAATAATTCTATGCTTCATGTGGAACCAGGGAAGACCCCATCTAGCCAAAGCAATCTTAAGCAAAAAGAACAAATTGGGAGGCATCAATCTACCAGACTTCAAACTATACTACAAATCTATAGTAACAAAAACAGCATGGTACTGGCACAAAAACAGAGACATAGACCAATGGAACAGGACTGACAACCCAGATATAAAACCATCTTCATACTGTCATCTGATCTTTGACAAAATAAAAAAAATACACTGGGGAAAAGAATCCCTATTAAATAAATGATGCTGGGAAAATTGGATAACCACTTGTAGAAGACTGAAACTAGATCCACATCTCTCACCTCTCACAATAATCAACTCACGATGGATAACATACTTATACATAAGATGTGAAACCATAAGAATTCTACAAGAAAATTTTGGAAAAACTCTTATAGACATTGCCCTAGGCAAAGAATTTATGAAGAAAACACCCAAAATAATCACAGCAGCAACAAAAATAAATAAATGGGACCTGATCAAATTAAAAAGCTTCTGCACAGCCAAGGAAACTATCACTAGAGTGAACAGACGACCTACAGAATGGGAGAAAATATTTGCATGCTACACATCTGATAAAAGGCTGATAACCAGAAACTATACAGAACTTAGGAAAGTCAACAAGAAAAAATCAAACAACCCCATTAAAAAGTGGGCAAAGGACATGAACAGAAACTTTTCAGAAGAAGACAATAATAACCAGCAAACATATAAAAAAGTGCTCAACTTCTCTAATCATCAGGGAAATGCAAATCAAAACCACAATGAGATATCACTTAACTACAGTGAGATTGGCTTTTATCAAAAAGTCCCAAAACAACAAATGTTGGCATGGATGCAGAGAGATAGGAACACTCATACACTGGTGGTGGGACTGCAAATTAGTACAACCTCTGTGGAAAGTAATATGGAGATTTCTCAAAGAACTGAAAGTAGAACTACCATTTGATCCAGCAATCACACTACTGGGTATTTACCCAAAGGAAAAAAAGACATTGTATAATAACGACATCTGCACTTAAATGTTTATAGCAGCACAACTGCAAAGATGTGGAAACAACACAAGTGCCCACCAATACATGAGTATATTAATAAAATGCGGTATATGGATAACATGGACTACTACTCAGCCATAAAAAACAACGGTGAATTAAAACATCTGGTATTATGCTGGATGGAGCTAGAGCTCATTCTTCGAAGTGAAGTATCACAAGAATGGAAAAACGAGCATCACTGGCACTCACCATCAAATTGGTACTAACTGATCAATAGTTATATGCACACATGGAAATAATATTCATCAGGGGTTGGGCAGGAGGGAGGGGGTGGAGGGGATGGGAAAACTCACATCTAATGGGTGCGGGGTGCACTGTCTGGGGGATGTTCAGGATTGTAGCTCTGACTTGGGTAGTGAGTAGGCAATATATATAACCAACGTGTTTGTACCCCCATAATATTCTGAAATAAAAAAATAAATCATAAAAAATCTCAAAAAAGTAAAAAATTTAAAAATTTAAAAAATGGGCAAAACTGAATAGATATGTCTGAAAAGAAAAAATGCAAATAGCCAACAGGTATATGAAAAATGCTCAACATCACTAATCATCAGGGAAATTCAAATAAAAAATACAATGATATATTATCTCACCTTAGTTAAAATGGCTATTATCAAAAAGACAGAAATTACCAAACGCTGGAGAGGATGTGGAGAAAAGGGAGCACTCGTACACTGTTGGTGGGAATGTACATTTGTACAGCCCCTGTGGAAGACAGTTTTCTCAAACAACTAAAAATAGAACTACAATATGTTCTAGCAATCCCACTGTGGGGTATATATCCAAAATGGAGAAAATCCATATTTCAAGAGATAGCTGCAATACTTGTTTACTATAGCACTATTCACAATAGCCAAGATATGAAATCAACCTAAGTGACCATCAATTAATGAACAGATAAAGAAAATATGGTATATATACACAATGAGTTATTATGCCACAACAAGGAATGAAATTCTGACATTTACAGCATCATGAATGGAAATGGCAGCCATTATGTTAAGCGAAATAAGCCAGGCACAAAAAGACAAATATCAGCTGTTCTCAGTCACATGTAAGAGCTAAAAAATTGATCTCATGAAGTTAGTGAGTAGAATGTTGGTTATCAGAGGCTGCAGGGTGGTGGTGGGGAAGATAGGGATTGGTTAACGGGTACAAAAAATACAGTTAAATAGAAGGAATAAGATCTTATGTCTGGTAGCACAAGAGGATGGCTATAGTTAGCAATAATGTATTATGAATTTCAAAATAACTAGAAGATTTGGAATGTTCCCAACACAAATAATAAATATTCTAGGTTATGGATATTCCAATTACCCAGATTTGATTAGTACACACTGTATGCTTGTGTCAAAACATCACGTGTATTCCATAAATACATACAACCTTTATATATCCGTATAAATTAAAAATTTAAAAAAAATTGTGACTCACAGACATCTCAGTGTTCTGAATGACATATATAACTGAAAAAATTAAGACAAAATAAACTACTCTAATTACCTACATATTTGTGCTTGAAATTACCTTACAGTAAGAGATTGGCTATTAATAGGTCACTGATGAATGGAGAATTAAAAACCTTAAATTGCTTTCTAAAATGTGTGTGTATATATATATATGTATCATTTTTTTGGTTTATGAAATATACCTAATTATTGTTTGTTCCTCTTTAGCTCCCAGTTTTTACATTTTTTTTCACAGTTTGTTTTTAATAAATGTAATTCAGCTTAAATAACATATTTCAATACCATGACAGAGAATAAGAAAGTGGAATTCAAATTTAATAAATATAACTCTTTATTATACTATTATCTTCATGACTATTATACAGAAGTTAAAACCTGGTGAGGGCAATCTGTTTATTTACACAAACTTTAAATGTACCTGTGAAAGATGATTCCAACTCCTCTGAAAACCAGATTACAGCTGCTGTTGTTGCTTTTGCAGCTGCTGACTTGGAATTCTACTGCTGTGATATCTGCAGGTGGTAGTTGTTATTATGCAAACTTTAATTCAGGTAAAAAGGACAGTTACACAAAAGTGTATATTTATATATAATAATTATATTTTTAAAAAATTATATATGTGTATATATAACTTTAAGCAGTATTGTTTTTTACCTTCCTGCGTAGCACCAAACTGAGTAACAGCGCACAATCAGCATTCCTGAATTGTGTTTTGAAAACCCCAAAATGGACCATCCTTAGCCATTCACCTGTTAGTTTTGAATAAATCATTTAGGTGCCATTACATGATTAAAAGAAATTTTTGAATTACAGTAAATGTTGATATTTCAGTATTTTTCAAGGAAGAAAAAATGAAAGAGTAAAAAGATGATATGTGTTTTTTAAGTCTCCCGATTCTCACCACTAATCTTTGCCACTGTTCCTGCTTCCAAATAAAGTCGAGGAAGTATGGTCAGATCACTATACAAGGAAGGTAGTGCAAATGATTGAGGGAATGACAAGAAGATTTATTATTTCCCAGAAGAAATACATTATTGTAGAAGGTGCTCATATTTTTTATCTATAGTACTAATTTTGAAGTCATTGATAAAAGTATTTGTGATTTGGAAATATATTTATAATGAAA
This sequence comes from Daubentonia madagascariensis, assembly GCA_023783475.1. Taxonomy (NCBI): domain Eukaryota; kingdom Metazoa; phylum Chordata; class Mammalia; order Primates; family Daubentoniidae; genus Daubentonia; species Daubentonia madagascariensis. Next base: position 24,447,726 of record JAKFHU010001684.1, on the reverse strand, counting down.
ATTAAAAAATAGAAAAAAGGAGAACTAGAATTCTTGTCTCTTTCATTTAGGCAAAAATTATGTTGGAATTTAACCATTCTTAGTACTGAAAAATATTTTAATTTATTTCTGTTTATTTTATATCTATTGATATTTAAAAGCATACATATATATGTCGTTTGCTACTTAAATTGGGATTAGCAGAATTGCGGTGTTGGTATCACAATGGAGTTTGAAATGAAGAATCTTATCCCCTGCCCCTAGAAACTAAATCATAATTTGCTTTCTAATAGGATCCCATGTGGCTCACGTACACGCTAAAATTTGAGAAATACTTTCTGGAGTACCATGAAAAAATGTAACTGAATATATATTAAATTTAACTCTAATATAAATCATATGGTTCTTTATACCATTGTTTTCATAAAGTATATGGATTAAACTACTTTGCACCTATAACACCAAACACAAATACATCATTGCCACGTTATTAGGGATGTACCAGTTATCAATTACAGAGGCAAGTAAAATGTTTTTAATTGTCAAAAATGAACATATGCATTTTTATAACCAATTATAGTCTTGGGGTATGTGTCTGGCTTTAATTAGTTCATATATCAATATACATTATATAATAAAATAATATTTATCATGTAACAGAAAAATAATCATAGCCAATATATTATTAAAAAATTGATAGCAGAGAAGATTTAACAATTTTGTTCGTGCAAGAGGCAAAAACTATGTAGTTATTGCTTAAGGTCTTTTTCCATCAAGTTAATCTGACTCATTTGTCCTTGGCGTCTGTAAGCCATGTTGACCACAGGTATAAGTCAAACTTCAGTCTAGCAAAGTGAATGATTTATAGTTTTCATCCTGAAATTTAATACCTGAAAGTGATTGCATTGTCACAATAAACCATTCTCAGACCGTCTCTCTCGTCGAATTTCATACATCAGTTGTTTATTTTACAACAAAAGCTATTTAAAGTTTTGACTCAACTAATAATAGTTCTCCGAAACAGTCAATGTAGGAAAAACCATCTTTAGTTTTTATAGTGGAAACTAATAAGATGTGAGAGAAATGTCCTTATCTCAAAGTACCCTTTCTACTCTAGATACCATATAGCTATTATTATTTCAGGGACTGGAATGCAAATGGATAAAACACTAAGTCCCAATCTTTCATCCCATACTTTTAATGGAAAAGTATAAATCCTCACAGATAAAGTCTTAGGTGAGATCAGTGATCCCTTCTCCACAGAAATATAATTTATACAGATACATGCTTTCCACCTGAACATTTCTAGAGAAATACAAGTTGCTTTGACATTGAGAAAAGAAAGGAGTGAAGTTCAAAAACACAAACTTTATTATTCTTCTGTAATAATTTTCCAGAAAATAACTTCAGAAAGTACCCAATTCCTTATTATGCTCAGAAGGGTTTTTTTTTTTAATGATAAACCAGTTGCTACCATCCATCATAGCTTCTCTCTTCTTTCATATGTATCAATTTCAACCATATTATTAGCAGTAAAACAATACTTAAGTCATAAGTATTCATCAATTTAAACATTTTTTTTTCTAAAAGTTCTCAAGTTCTCGAGAAAGCATTTTTTTTTTTTTTGCAATTCTTTTTTTTTTTTTTTTATTTATTTTTTTAATTTCAGAATATCATGGGGGTACAACATTTTGGCCATACACATTGCCCCTGTTCTGCCCGTGTCAGCGAGAAAGCATTTCTTGAATTAACAAGGTTTGAAAAGTAAATGAACAATATAACGCATAACCTATGATCATTTGACAGAGAAAATTTGCAGGGGTAGAGAATTTGGGGTTATTAGAAATATCTGGAATTGAAAGCCAGCTACATTCTAAAACTCATCTGCATGCAGGAGTATTAAGAAAAGGGCTGGCTGTTGAAGCTGCAACACATTCGTTCCAACCTGCAGAACATGCTTAGGTAAAGAATTCCCATCTCCTTACCACTGAATCCACCCAAATCCCTTAATCTGAACCTACACTCTCGGCTTCTTTTTTAATTACCGTGAGTTAAATATTCCTGCTACTATTTAAGGTCAAACTCTTCAGATGTGGCATGGATATCATCCACTAGATGTTTCTCCAAGAACATCTTCAACCACTAGTTTATCGCTCCAGGTTTTCACCATCCTAGAAATATACTTGACATTCCCTCCAGCTACTATCTTCATTTCTCTCCTTCCTTTCACAATGAAACTCTTTCAAGAAGGTGTCTATAATCACTGCTTCTATTTCCTCCCTTCCCCCAACTTTTTATTTTATCAAGCCAAAATAAATCAGTCTTTCATCCTCACAATTCCAATATATTTTCTGTTCATGGTCACCAAAGATTTCCATACGGCGATGGTCCCTGCTCTGTGCTCAATTTACCTGACCTAAGAGTAGCACTGAGCACCCTTTTATCTCGAATAACTTTCTTCTCTTGGATACCATAACACCTCAGTGTCTTGTTGTTTTTATGTCTTCATGTATCACCACCTATTCTAAATCATCTTGACGACCTTCTTTATATTAATAAAATCTTGATGGTGAAGTGTCTAGAGATTTAGTCCTCAGCCTAAATATTTCCTGTATTTACCCCACTTCTATTTAGTCACATGATGAAATTATTTTGCATACCATTATATGTCAATGTGTCCCAGGTTCATAACACATGCCTCACTGAACACCAGGTTCACATGTCCCGCACTCAATATTTAAGTCATATACCATGCGGCTGTCTAATAAGCATGCTCATAATAACTGTATTTCTACCGATAAACTTTTGCATTCTCCAAAATTTCTTATTTTATAATTTATCAGTCCTTTCCTCAGTGGGTAAATCACAGAGCAAGGGATTGCATTTATTCCTCATTTTCTCTTATTTCTTTCATATAGTCCACAGCAATATCTACATCTATCTAGCAAAATATATCCTTAACATGGCTATTTTTTAATCTCCCTTTACACTTGCCCTTTAACAAGCTGCCACTAACAACCATCTAGGTAGGCCCTGCAGTAGCCTGCTAACCGTTTTCCTACTTTCATATTGTTTACATAGAAGTTAGGGGAACCTTTATAATCATAAGTTATATTATTATATTTACCAAATCAAAATCATTCTTTTCAATGGGTTCAAATGCACTCATAATAAAATTCAAACTCTTTCTTTTTTTTGTCTATGAGGCCTAGTATGGCTTCACCCAAGACTTCATCTTTAAAATCACCTCTAAGTTTCCATTTATAATTCACTAAAGCATAGCTCTGTAAACAACCCAGCTACATTGGCTTTCTTTCTCATCCTCTATTGCACTGAATTTGTTAACACTTTTTCTTTCCTGAAGAATTATTCTGTTTAAATACCCAATTCTTTCTAGCATCTCCTTAAATTCTGCCTTCTCCACTTGACCTTCACTGACCATCCAAAGTAGGGTAATACATAATTTTCTCTACATCTCTTATTTGATTTCATTCATCAGGACAATGGTTTTCTTACTTACCTAATTGTTTAATTTGCACGGTGACTGTCTCCATTAACCAAATTATTATATATATGAGAAGAGCAATTTTTCTGTTCAAGGTTGTATCCCAAAAGCTTTTAAAAGTCCTAGCTCTTAGTGCACCATATATGTTAACTGAATAGGTGAATAGGTTACACTCAGTATTCATGCACAAGTGCTGTCATTCTCACTGGATACACATTGTGCCCTTGGATTATGGACCTAAATATACCCATCCATGAGTAGCTGTAGAACACAGAATTGAACAATATCATATACACTCTTCTAAAGGCAATATAAAATTTCTTTATAGTATGCATATTCAACTGATACTACAATTATTCTTTATTTCCTGATCCAAATATAATTATGCCCAAATTCCACTTTCTGAGTTGTGAGAAATTCAGTCTCAAATTTCTCCTTCTTCCTGACAATCTCCTGACAACTATGGGGACTAAAAATTTTGGTAAGTATATGAACTGTCCATTACAAGAGTCCTGTCAATAAAGTGGAGGTTCAAAAACAAAACTAGATTGTGGGAAAATGTCTTAATTTTTAGAACTTACGATTCAAATTATGCAAAACAAGCTACTAATGACTCCTCAATCTATGTCCAAGTACCCAAACACCCAGGCTTAGCCACTTATTTAGATAACAGAGTAGGAAAAATAAGTACTTATTTTTATTATATTCATACAGCAGAATGAAATAAATAGTAACACCTATATAAATTACCTTGTTATAATTATGTATTTTAAATGTCTGGAAACACCACTCATTCCAATTTAGGTTAATCATGAAATTTTTATGAGCTGAACACAGTGGCCCATGCCTGTAATCCCAGCTATTAGGAAGGCTGAAGCAGGAGGATTGTTCGAAGTGAAGAGTTCAAGACCAGCCAGGGCAACAGAGCAAGACCCCGTCCATAAAAAAAGAAAAAAGTTTTGTCTATTCATAAGTCTTCTCACTTTTCATCTTTCATTATTAAAATGTTAATTCCCTGGTCTTTTTATATGCATGTTTACCAGTTTGGTTTTTACAATTAATGCACTACTGATTCATAATTAAATAGTGAAAATGTGATGTATAGCTTTGTCTCCAAATGATTATTAAATGTACATGAACATGCATCTGTGAATGTAAAATAGCCAGGCTTTATTGAGGGCAGCTGCTACATTTGCTGAAGAGGGCAGTGATCTGTTTTAAAGCAGTTAACCGATGAATAGAGATCTAGGATATTAGGACCCTTTTTCTGGTTATCACTCAGACTGGGAAATATATTTTCTTTCAGCCAAAAACCAAAGAGGCTCGGTAATGATGTCAAGTTCTGCTGGAGCAGACAACATTAGAAACTTCTATGATGGCAGGGACCACGTGTGGCTATCACAATAGCTAATGCATGGCAAACTTGCAGGTAACATTTGTTCAAATTAATGAGTGTATGAGTAGACAAATGTATGGATGAATAAGGCCAATCACAATCTTCAGCATTTATAGAAATTTATAGAAATCTGTACAGTAGGAAAAAATTAAGCAGATAATGTGAAGTACAAATAAACAGCTTATGATCTTCTGTGTGTGTGTGTGTGAGTGTGCTCATGCGTGTGTTCTTTGCCCGCATAGCCCACTGGTACCTAATCCGTGTCCTTCTTCTCCCCTGATAAGACTGTGCTGTTTAGGAACTCTTTCATACGCTGTTTCACTTGTCCTGTTTGTTTCTACTTGTTTTCATGTATTTAAAGTTTGGTATGCATTCATTTTATTTTTTAATTTTATAATTTCTTTCAAATGATTGCTATTATTTATAAATGAAGGACCATACATGTAACAGGCCTAAAAATCTCAGAAAAATAACTCAAAAGTAAGTTTAAATATTTTCAGTTCTTTTCAGTATTATAGACATATACAATACAATAAGCCCCATAAATTATTTTTATCGCTTAACTTTTACTACATGCAGTCTCTCAATCATCTTGTGGATTTACTTATATATCTATATAATTATTAAAAATATCTATATATCTATACCTAAACAAAATTCCTTACTCTTCTGTATTTAAGTTTAATGACTTTTCATTAGTAAGTATATGGAATTGCCAATCATCCTATTAATTGTTTGGAGGGAAGGTGCAACATAATGGATTAAAGTAAATCCTTATGTTATAAATATAAAGCTTTTATATTTATATAAAAATATGAAAAAGAAAGTAAAACAGTGTGATTCAAATTATGTTCAAAGCCAAAACTAATGTAGATTTTAATTTATTTTTTAGTAATTTTATTTTTATCTATTCAAAGAGACATGCATCATTTGTTATCTTAATAGCATCTCTGGAACACTGAATCACTGTTTATCCTTATTAAATCTATTTTCACTTAGTATTTTCTCTAACTCTTAGACAAATTGATGGGTAAGATTAACAACTGAATGACAACATTTTGTGGCTATATTAGATATAGTAAAGAGAGGTCAAGACTGTTTAGTAAGCAATAGAAACAAAGAGAGAAATCATCCACAATCCAAGGTTAAAGGAGCTTGGGAAGAAACAACATTTTCTTGATATTAAATGCTAAAATGACAGAAAGATAAGTTACTGAAAAAATAATCTGGCATTTATATATGCACTATTGATTCATATTATATTACTCAATAAAAATAGTCACATTATTTGTAAAAGAAAAACCTTTATTTTAGAACAATTTTGGATTAACAGAATTATCGAGAAGATAGTAAAGAGAGTCCTTATATGACCCACATATAACCCACACTTAGTTTCCCCTTTTATTAATTTCTTACATAACCATGGTATATTTGTCACAAAACCAATATTGATATATTATTTTTTAATTACAGACTATATTTTACTTGGATTTCCCTATTTTTCCTCATATATATATATTTTTTTTGCTTCCAGGATTCCATTTAAGATATCACGTCACATTTAGTTCTCAGGTCTCTTTAGGTTCCTCTTGGCTGTAACAGTTTCTCAGACTTTTGTTGTTTTTCATGATCTTGAGAGTTTCAACTACTGGTCAGGCAGTTTGCAGAATACTTCTCAATTGACATTTGTAAGGGTTTTTTTTTTTTCATGATTAGACTAGAGTAATATCTTTCTGGAAGAAAGACTAGTAGGCAAAGTGCCATTCTACTCACACCACATCAAGAGCAAACACTACAACTCTTACTTAACACTTTTGATGTTGACCTCAATCTCCTGGCTGAGGTACTGCCTGGCGGTTTTCTCCAATGTTAAGTGACTCTTTGTTCCTCTTTCCACGCAGTATTCTCTATACGGAAGTCACTATGTGCAGCCCATACTTAAGGAGTGGAGAGTTATGCTTTACCTCAATAAGAGCAGAGTACATACATGAATTATTTGGAATTCTCTTATCCAAAAGACTTGTCTACTCTCTCCCATTTATTTATTTATTTCATCATTTATTTATATTAGTATGGACTCACAAAAATCATTTTGTATTTTGAGTTATAATCCAATACAATTTTATTTTGTTCTAATTGCTCCAGCTTAGATCTTTGTGAGTTCATTCCTTTGTCACGGGGGCCCTTTGACATACTCCATAACCATGAATTTTTGTTAATCTTTTGTTACGTTCCATCACTACAATACATTTCCTAGCTCATCTTGTATGTTTTCTTCCTCAGTCCTAGATACACCAGTTTTTCCAATGATCTCTGATTCCTTTTTTTTGAGAATGGTATTGGAAATGAAGATATGGGTGCTAGTTGTGCTCATTGCTACAGGAGTGTCATATATACATATTTGTAAATATTTTCTATGGGACCATCTGTATCAATATTAATCTAAAATAAGTTCATACTGATGTCTCCAACTTCAGCTGTTTAACACATGGGTCACTTTAGGCTCTTCATGTTTCTGTAAACTCCCATTTGTAAACAATGAGGAACCTGGCCCCCACCATTCACTGTCAATTTACTTAATTGTTTAATTCCAGTATATGTATATAGTGGGGTGTCACAGACTCCATGCATTTCAAAAGTTGGTTAAATTATCACATTATTGACCTATCCTTCTAGTGAGGTTGTTTCATTAATTTGTAATACATTTAGATTACTTTGTCACATTTCTCATTTCATCTTGAAATCTCCAACCTTTAAATAAACTTTTTAAAATTTGCATTCATTAAGATTATTCTTTAGACTGTGAAGTTCTATAATATTTGATAAATGCTTGCTGTCTTCAATTCATCTTTATGCTATCATACTGAACAGTTTTACTACCCTAAAAAAATCTCCTAGGCTTTGACTATTCATCTCCTTCTCCCTGATTCTGATGAAACCATTGATCTGGTTGCTGACTCAATAGTTTTGTCTTTTCCAGAAATTCATATAATTGAAATCATAAAATATGCAGCATTTTTAGAGTGGCTTCTTTCACTTAGCAATATGCATTTAAGTTTCTTCCATGTCTTCTCATGGTTTTGTGAATAAAAGTTCCCTGAAAAGAAATTTGGAGGGAAAGGACTTTATTCCAGGCAATAGTTTGCAAACCAAGGAGAAAGGTGTGTTCCAGAGAATGCTTGTGAAGCAGGGCATTGTTTTTATAGGAAAAAGTCCCACCTGGGTTCCCAATCAGGTCCATTTATGCAAATGAAGGATTCAAACTCACTTAACTCTGATTGCTTGACAGAGGTGAGTTCTGATTGGTCAATACAGTTTAAGCTGGATTTGTTGGTGCAGCTGAGCCCTGAATCGTTGGCTCAGGTGAGCGCTGAAATTCCCAAAGTTAAACAGATGTGTGGGATTTTGGTTATCACAGAGTGAATGTGTGACCTGTAGCCAGCAAATGGCTGCTTGCTCTATTTAAAATTTAGGTCCACTTAGCCACTTGGGATCCATCTGGATCTCTCAGGTTCACATTTGTTTATAGTTTGATGGCATATTTCTTTTTATCCCTAAATCATATTACATTGTATGATGTACCACAGTTTGTTAGCCATTCACTTATTGACGAATATCTTGGTTGCTTCTCGTTTTTGGTAATTAGGAATAAGCTGTTATAAATATCTCTGTAAGTTTTTGTGAACGTAAGTATTCGACTCATTTGGGTAAATACCAAGGAGCCTAATTGCTGGATTGTATGGTAAAACCATATAATTTTGTAAGAAACTACCTAACTGCATTCCAGTGTGGTTGTATTATTTTCCATTCCCTCCAGAAATGAATCAGAGTTCCTGTTGCTTTGTGTCATTTTCAGCATTTGATATTGTCAGCCTTTGGATTTAAGTGATTCTAATAGATATGTAGTGCTATTTTATTGCAGTTCTAAATTTCCATTTTTATAATTACAAACTATGTTAAACATCTTTTAATATTATTCTTTGAAATTTGTATTTTCTTTGATGATGTGTCTCTTCAGAATTTTTACCCATTGTTTAAATTGGCTTGTTTGTTTTCTTAGTGTGGAGCTTAAAATGTTTCTATATTTTGGATACATGAGTTTTGTTTTGTTTCTTATTAGATACATGTTTTTAAAGATTTTCTCTTAGTCTATTGGTTCATTTTTTTATTCTCATAGCAGTCTTTTGCAGAGCAGTTCTCAATTTTAATAAAATCAAATATTAATTATTTTTTGAAAGATCATGATGTTGTTGTAATTAAAAATTCATTACCAAACTAAAGGCTATATATATTTTTCTTCTTTTTTAATTTCAGAATATAGTGGGGGTACAAACACGTTGGTTACATATATTGCCTATGCACTGCCCAAGTCAGAGCTACAATCATGAACATCCCCCAGACAGTGCTTCCTGTACCTATTAGGTGTGAGTTTTCCCATCCCCTCCACCCCCTCCCACCTGTCCAATCCCTGATGAATATTATTTCCATGTGTGCACATAAGTATTGATCAGTTAGTACCAATTTGATCGTGAGTACCAGTGATGCTTGTTTTTCCATTCTTGTGATACTTTGCTTCCAAAAATGGGCTCTAACTTCATCCAGGATGATACCAGAGGTATTAATTCACCATTGTTTTTTATGGCTGAGTATACTCCATGGTGTATATATACCACTTTTTATTAATCCACTCATGTATTGATGAGCATCTGGGTTGTTTCCACATCTTTGCAATTGTGAATTGTGCTGCTATAAACATTTCAGTTTATCTGTTAACATTTATTTATCTATTAACATTTATCAGTTATCTGCATTTCAGTGCAGATGTCTTTATTATAGAATGTCTTTCTTTCCTTTGAGTAAAAACCCAGTAGTGGGATTGCTGGATCAAATGGTAGTAGAAGACCCCCAAAGTAATTACAGAAGCAACAAAAATAAATAAATGGGACCTGATCAAATTAAAAAGCTTCTGCACAGCAAAGGAAACTATCACTACAGTGAACAGACAACCTACAGAATGGGAGAAAATGTTTGCATGCTGCACATCTGATAAAGAGCTGATAACCAGAATCTATACAGAACTTAGGAAAATCAACAAAAAAATCAAGCAACCCCACTAAATAAAAGTGGGCAAAGGACATGAACAGAAACTTTTCAAAAGAAGACAGAATAATGGCCAATAAACATATAAAAAATTGCTCAACTTCTCTAATCATCAGGGAAATGCAAGTTAAAACCACAATGAGATATCACTTAACTCCAGTGAGATTGGCTTACATCAAAAATCCCAAAACAACAAATGTTGGCATGGATGTGGAGAGATAGAAACACTCATACACTGCTGGTGGGACAGGAAATTAGTACAACCTCTATGGAAAGTAATATATTTTTCTTTATGTTTACACAAGAAATCTTATAATATTATATTTCACACTTAGGCCTACGAGCCATTTTGTGTAAATTTTTGTAAAAGGTGTAATGTTTATGTCTGGGCTCATTTTTTTGCATGTAGATGTTCAATTTTTCCAATTAGTTTAAAAAACTATCTTTTTCCATTGAATTGCCTTTACTCCTTTGTCAAAGATCATTTGACTATATGTGGGTCTATTTCTGTTCTGTTTTGTTCCATTGATCTATGTGTCTATTCTTTTGTCAATATAATTCTGTATTGATTACTGTGGCATTGAAATCTTGAAATTGGGTAGCGCGAGTCCTCCAAGTTTGGCTTTCTTCTTTGGTATTATGTTTGATATTGTAAGTTTTTGCCTTCTTATATAAATTTAGAATTAGTCTGTCAATATCCCCAAAGTCACTTACTGGGATTTTGATTATGTTGCAGTACATAAATCTATATGTTGGGAATAATTGACATTTTATCAATAGTTGGTCTTCCAATTTACAAACACAGAATATCTTTTCATTGATTTAGATATTCTTTGATTTTTTTAGTGTTTAAACTATTCTGCATATAGGTTTAGTATATTTTTGTTAGATATTAATATATAGATAATTAATTATTTCATTTTTGATATGTATTTGCAAATAGTAGTGTCTTTCCCTTTAATTCCAAATTCCAATATTTTATTTCTGATGTATAGGAAAACTATAAACATTGGTATACTAACAATGTGTCATGAAACTTTGCTATGCTCATTTATTATTTCCATAGCTTTTTTTAAACTGATTCCTTGTGATTTTCCACTTAGACAATAATGTCACTGCAAATAGAGATGATTCTTCCTTTTTAACTACACATTTTTTATTTCCTTTTATTGTGTTAATTTCACTAGCTACAATTTACAGTATGATGGTGAAGAGGTGTGTTCAGAAAGCATGTTCTTGCCTTGCTTCTGATTTTAGGAGGAAAACATCCTGATCCTTACCTTTTTGACAATTTTCTTCCTTAGTCTATGGATGTAGTGATGTATTGATTAATAATCAAAAGTTTAACCAAACTTGCAAACTTGATGGTTGTGTATATTTTTTAATGTATTGTTGGATTTGATGTGCTAATATTTTGCTGAGAATTTTTCATTTATGCTCATAAGAACTATCAGTTTGGGATTTTTCCTTCTAGTAATATCATTATCCAGTTTTGATTTTAGAGCAATGTTGGCCTCATAGGCAAAGTGTTCTTTCTTCTTCCATTTTCTAGAAGATATTGTGGAGAACTGATGTCATTTCTTCCTTTAATGTCTGGTGTAATTCACCACTTAAACGTCTGGGTATGGTGGTTTATTTTTTGGATGGTTGCTGATTGATTCTATTTCTTTGATAGATATATATTTATTCAGGTTATCTATTTCTCATTGTTTGAATATTGGCAATTTGTGCCTTTCAAGAAATTAGTCTATTTGAGTTAAGGTATAAAATTTGTGGGCGCACAATTACTCATAGTATTCTTTTACTGTTTCCATTAGATCACTGGTGATGGCCTCTATTTCATTTGTGATATTGGTAATGTTTTGTTTTCTTTATTTCTTTTATCTTTGTTAACCTCACTGGAAGCATATCAATTTTATTAATTAGGAAAAAACCAGAACTAGCCTTTGGTTATATTGATTATTGTTTTCTTGTTTTTAATTTCACTGGATTCTGTTCTTTTGTTCTCTGCTTAAATTAGGCTTAATATATTCTTTTTTTTCTCTAGTTTTCTAAGATGGGGGGTAAGTTATTTCAGAACTTTCTTCTTTCAAATATCTGCATTTAGTGATATAAATCTCTCCCCAAGCACAGATTTTTCTACATCCTACAAATTTAGATGAGTTATATTTTCATTTTAATTTAATTCAAAATGTTTAATTTCTTTTAAATCCTTCTTTTTATTCACGTGCATTTTAAAAATGTGTTGTTCAACTTACAAATATTTGTGCATTTTCTAGCTAATCTTTCTGTTATTGATAACTAATTTAATTCCATTATAGTCTGAGAATGTATTTGTATAATTTCTATTAGTTTAAATGGTTGAGATTTGTTTTTTGTCCCAGAAGTTGCCTGTCCTAGTAAAAGTGCATGCAGACTGGAAGAGTATGTATCCTGCTGCTATTTAATAAAGTATTATATACATGCCAATTATATCAAGTTAATTGATAGTGCCATTGATGTCAACTGTATTCTTATTGATTTTCTGCATCCTTGATCTATCAATAATTAATATTGATGTCTCCACCCATCATAGTGGATTTTTATATTTTTCCTTTCGGTTCTATCTGGTTTGCCCCACACATTTTGACAGACTGTTGTTAGGCAGCAACAAATTTAGTGCTGTTATGATTTCTTACAGAATTAACTTTTTGTAATGCCCTTCATTATCCGTGCATATCCCTTATGCAGAAGTCCTGTTTGTGTGAAATTAATATAGATAACCCATCTTTTATTTGATTAGAGCTAACAAGGTATATCTTTTTCCATCCTTAACTGTTAACCTATCTGACTCTTTAATTGCAAAGTTCATTCCTTGTAAACAACATATAGTTAGTTCTATTATTCACCGTGACAGTCTCTATTTTTTCTTGATGTGTTCAGACCATTCACATTTAAAACGGTTATTTGTATATTTAGATTAATATTGACCATCTTGTAATTTTTTTTTTTTTTTTTTTTTTTTTTTTTTTTTTTTGCCAGAGCCTTCTCGTTCTGTCTTATGAGGTTTTAATTTTGTTTTCAGGTTTAATTTTTACTTCATGTGTAGTGCAAGAACCTTACAACAGAGAATTTCAAAGTCCATTACTTAGTATATTTCTGTCATTCATGTAACTATTCTACTTACTGTAATCAACCAATACATTGCTACTGTTGTTACTTTAAATAAACAGTTATTCTTTACATAAGTTAAAAATGTGACAAATGGAAGGCTTATTTCCCCCTTCATTTATTCCTTCCCCCAAACTCTTCCTTTCTCTATTTAGATACAAGTTTCTGACCAATATTTTTTTTTCTATCTAAAGAAAAATAAGTCTTCTGGGAATTACTTCTATCAGTTTTTGATTTTCTGAGAATGTCTTTATTTCTTTTGCACTTTTGAAGTCTAAATTATCTGCATATAGAATTCTAGGTTGGTGGATTTGTCTTTCAAGACATTACCTGTTCCAATCCATTCTCCTTTTGCTTGTACGGTTTCTCACATGAAATCTATGGTAATTTTTATCCTTGATCCTCTATAGGTAATTGTTTTATTGCCCTGAATCCCTTTGATATTTGTTTGTTTGTTTGTTTATGATTTTCTGCTGGTAAATATTGTATGCCCAGATGTAGAATTTTTTTGTTTGTTTTGTTTTGTTTTATTTATTCTGCTTGGTGTTCTCTAAGCCTCTAGGGTGGTTTGTAACTCTCATTACTTTCAAAAAGTCCTAGTCCATTTTTGCAATATTTCTTCGGCTTCTTTCTCTCTTTCTTCTCTGGTTCTACATCAGCATGTATTTTACAACTTTTGAAATTGTCCCACCTTTTCTTAAAGTTCTGTTTTCTTCCATTCTCTTTCTCTTTGCATTTTAGTTTAGGAAATTTCTATTGACCTAATTCCAGGATTATTAATTATTTTATTAACTGTATCCAGATAACTAATTCTTTTTGACTGTATCATCTACTGATAAGTCCATGATAGACATTATCCATATCTATTATGCTGCTTTTGATTTCTAGCATTTCCTTTTGATTCTTTCTTAGTATTTCCATTTCTCTGCTTATATTATGTATCTGTTTTTATAGATTGTCTACTTTTTTCTATTACAACTTTTAACATTTTAATCATAGTTATTTTAAATTTCCTGCTTGATATTTTGAGTATCTGTGTCATATCTGAGTCTGGTTCAGATGTTTGCTTTGTCTCATCAGAGTGCGTTTTTCTTTTTCTTCCCTTTTGGTGTGCCTTGTATTTGTGTTGATATTGGTGTTGTTGAAAGTAACACATAATTTATTCAGTATAAGGAAATAGGTAAATAAGACTCTACTGTGAGGATTTATATTAATACATATAAGAGTTGTGCTTATTTATTATTTGCTTTAGAGATTGTGACTAGTGGCTTCAAATTCCTTTCGTGTCCTTGTGTTTTTGTTTCTGCTCTTGACTTTGGGTTTCCATTAATAATCTTCCTCAGAAAGAGTTGGTTTCTTGCAGCTCTTTCAACTGTATTAGTAGTTTCCTAGAACAACTATAACAAATTAACACTACCTTGATAACTTAAAACAACAGTCGTTTATTGCCTCACAATTTCTTGTGTCTATTGCATTTCTTCAGTCCATGTGTCTGTGTTTTTGCCAATATGACACAATCTTAATAATTACATAGTATGGATTCTCTATTTTTTGATCAAAAATCTTTGAGCTATTCTAGGGGTTTTTTCTATTTACTTTTTGAAAAACTTCTTGGTTTTACAAAGAAAGACTACTAATTTTTTTATTTCCTTGCTTTTTAATTGTTCTAATTTTTGAAACTATATACACATATTTAAAAATACAGCATGATGAGTTTTAGAACATGTTGGTAGTAAACATATGCATCACTACAAGACGTTTCCTTGTACCTCATGCTTCACTGCAATCCATCTTCTCTCACACCTTCTGGCCCCAAACAACCACTGATGTGCTTTCTGTCACGATATAGTAGATTGCATTTTCTAGAATTTTATACAATAAATTTGTACAGGATGTGCTTTTTTATAGTTTTTATAAAACTCAACATATTTATTTTGAGATGTATCTTTGTTGTTTTTATCAATAGTTCATTCTGCTTTGTTGCTGAGTAGTATTCCATTGTATGGATAAACCAAAATTTTAGGTTGTATCCAGGTCTTAGCTTTTGCAAATAAAGCAGTAATGAACCATATCTTTGAATGGACATATGTATTTATTTCCCTTGAGTAAATTTATAGGAATGTAATAGCTAGATGGTTTGGTAAGTGAATGTTTAAATTTCTAAGTAATTATGAAATTACCATCCATAGTATTTATGCATTTATATACACAATATATGAGTATTATAATTATTCTATATCTTGTCCATAAGTTGGTACATACCATCATTTAATAGTCTTACCACTGTATAAGATATGTAATGATATATTGTGACATTTTATTTTTCATTGTTCTAAAGTCTAATTCTGTTGAACATTCTTTTACATGGTCACTTGACCTTTATATATTTTCTATGATAAAGTGTTCAAGTATTTTCCTTGTTTTTGATAAGGTTTTATGACTTCTTGTTGAGGTGTAAGTTTGTTTATATATATATATATATATATATATATATACACACATATATATATATACACATACACACACACACATATATATTTTTTCTAGATATGTCTCATATCCCATATATATTTTGCAAATAGTTTCTCCCATTCTATGAGAATTCTATGTTCAATGAAGATGTTTTTCTTTTTAAATGTAGGAGATGTATAACTTTATTTTATATAAACAAAAACTGGGAGGATATATTACCAGCAGATATGGAAATTATTCTGAAAGAAGAAATATGATACAGATTGAAACTTGGATCTATACAGAGAAATATCTTAGGAAATGGGGAGATGAATTTAAATATGAATAACTTTTATTATTACTTGTTGCTCTAAAAGATAAGTGGTTATCCAAAGAAAAAATGCTATCAATGCTTTGTTGTATTATATAATATGTAAATGCAAAATGCCACAAAAGATGAAAGAGATAAATGAGGGGCATATGATTAAAAATTCTTATAATATAATTGAAGTCATATATAATATAATTTGAAGGCAGACTCTCACTAATAATGTTCATATATCTCAAATATCTTTAAAATGTGATTTTTAAAATGTGTCTATTTTTTCCTCAATGTTTTAGTGTAAATACTGGCCTATTGTGACTACTACATTCCCCTTGGAAATAGACACTTTCACAGTTAATGTTGACTTTGTACCACAAAATAAAAATTACATTGAAAATCTTATATTCCAATGTTACAAAAATAACGCCATGCCCACACCTTACAAATCATATTTACCACCATAATCTAGTTTTAATTGGTAACAAATGTTCTCATTTCAAAAAATCTAACTTCAAGAGTCTACTTTAGAAAAATAACAAAATTAAATCAAAACAATCATTCAAGAAGAAAGAATACAAATTAAAGAATACTGCTAAATAAAACACAGATAAAATGATCTGCTAAAAACTATAAGTCTATTTAAAAATTCTTTCTGGAATACAGGTTGTAAATGTAAGTCAAGACTGTTATAAATATTTTACATGAACAGCAAAATGCCTACACCAAAAAGACAGAAATTAAGCAACCTGCTCCTGAACAATTATTGGGTCAAGAATGAAATTAAGATGGAAATCAAAAAATTCTTTGAACTGAACAAGAAAGGGGACACAAGCTATCAAAATCTACTGGACAGAGTGAAAGCATTCCTCAAGGGAAAATTCAAAATATTATCTTATACAGTTCAAAACACAGTCTCATCACTTTAAAATGAAGATATTTTGGAAAAAAAGTCATGTTAACACTGAAATATTAATAGTTATATGTATGTGCATATATATAAAATATAAAAATACCACTTTGAAAAAAATTTAAAAGTATGCAAAACAAATCTGTACTAAGTATCAAACTAGCAAAAAAATAATATTACATAAATTATTATGAAAACTCCCCCAAAATACTAATATCTGGTGACATGCTAAACTTCAGGTTTTTACTCTAGGCACTTGGTCTATTAGATGTGCTTAAAAATAAGCTAAATTATTTCAAATATTTTTATAGTAATTTTCTTCCCACTAGTAATTCATGTAAGGATATCCAACTAGGAACTAAATGTCATATAACTTTAGT
This sequence comes from Daubentonia madagascariensis, assembly GCA_023783475.1. Taxonomy (NCBI): domain Eukaryota; kingdom Metazoa; phylum Chordata; class Mammalia; order Primates; family Daubentoniidae; genus Daubentonia; species Daubentonia madagascariensis. The sequence goes on along the minus strand of JAKFHU010001684.1, from coordinate 24,430,533 downwards.
TATATTTCTAATTACCTTCTTTCAAAATAAAAAATATGGTCTTTGAATTTGCTTTAAATATATTAAATGCTGTGGTAATTTTTTATTATTTTATTTAACACACAGTAATTGCACATATTTCTTGGGTACATAGTGATGTTTCAGTGCATATAATGTATAGTAATCAGATCAGGGTAACTAGCATATCCATAGTCTCAAACAATTACCATTTCTTTGTGTTAGGAACATTCAATATTCTCCTTCTAGCTATTTGAAACTATGCATTATTAACTAGGATCATTAGGAACTCCGATTTGAGTTGAGAAGTGATAAAATGATGAAAAATTGGAAGCCCTGTGTATATAACTCCTTGGCATTTCCAAGTTTAATAAGATATACGTAAAGACAGGCAAACATACTCAAACCTAGACCCCATTCCTATATTTGTAAGGTGATCTAATTGGTCAACGTATGTGGCTAAAACTTGTTTTTTAAAGAAGTACTGATATAATGGAGTTAGAGAATACTGTAGAGACAGTTTTTCACGCTATATAATTATATTAGTGTAGTTGCATTGATGTGTTATAGGAATTTCTGGTATTTATTCTAATGGAGAATGTTTCATACAAAATGCTTTGTATGAATGGAAATGGAAACAATTTTTATTTAAGAATCTGAGTAATGTTATACCCCGATTCATTCCACGTGGGGATAGATTTGGTCCAACACTAAAGGTGTCAATAAAATATTTTTATATGAATTTTAAATGGGCATGAAAGTTTTAAGGGTTGTAAGTAAAATTTTTGGATAAATGGTATGGCACACATATACTTAGTATCCTAAATCATATCAGCAAATTTCTTTTGAAACTATTCCCTGTCAAAGACGAATGCTTTTCAAAAAAAATAATAATAATAGAGTTTAACTTAACATACAATTTTTATGTCAATGGTTCTTTAATATATTTACAGAGTGTCAAAATACTTCCAAAAGTAGCTGAAGCTGTATGAGATTTAATGACCATAATTTCCTGTCTGCACTTTTAACAGTTATACTCTTTGAAACTTTTGAGTATATTCACAGTTGTATTCTCAGTAAAATTGAATATGTTGAGTTGATTGAATATCCAGAGGAACCAATTAAAGGTGGGATATTAATATTAATAAGAATCCTTCATAAAAGATGAAATTACTTATTCCCTATTATTTCCTATTTGAGGATAGATTGCTTCCCCTCCAGAGCTAAAAGCTTTTTAAAATTTTTATTTATTGAAGTATGGGTTTTCTTTAAAAGTGAGGATAGAATAACTCTACATGTAATCATCATAGCTCGAAGTAGGAGAAAATGAACCCTCTATAAAGTCATATTTAATCTATTCATTTTTTAGAATCATGCAGAGAAGCGTTGCCAATGAAAATCCAATCAAAGAGAGCTGTGCACTTGGGCCAACCTCCATTTTAGGAAATAACATTTTCTGATTATGCATGAGAGACCATATTTTGTAGTCGAAATCATATAAATGGGATTAGTCTACCTAATTTTGCTGTTTAGGTTTCCTCTTTGAAATATCTAATATCACTGGTATTTCAGATGAGGAGACAACACAAAACAGGGTATAAGTACGAATTTATGTATTTATGTAGATTTTTTAAAAATTTCAGTTTTGATACATGGACACTCCTAATTTAAAATAACAATAAAATAGAAAAAAGAAAAAAGAAAAGTGAGGCAACTAATGCTAGGAAGATGTGTAAGAGATATTTAAATATGTTTCTAAAACTGCACTGAATATCCACTGAATCAGTAGGTGCACAATTTCTACCCTGAACTCTTGCCTTTAATACACTTTTATTTCACTAAGTTATTACATTATAAGCCTAAAGTGTCATTGGCCCATTATAAAAAGTTAAAATTTTAATTTTTTGGAAAGGAGTAAAATAAAAAAACAGAAAAGCATTTTAAAGCAACTTTAAAATAATATTAGACTAATATGGTATGCGGTTAAACTTGGAAAATACTTTTTATTAGCACTAAAATCATATAATTAATTTTACAATCAAATAGAATGATGGCAAATGAATTTCAATTTAGTATTATGATGCATGCTGTATTTTCTTTATAATTTAATATTATTTTAATTATTTCTATTAAAATGATTTAAGGATAGCAAATTATTCTTCCTCTCAATTTATTTCCTATTATGTAAATATCTTTAAGTTATGTTTCATGACTGTACATGAATTACTACTTCATGGGCCTGCTGGATTTCTCTTCTATCAATAGCCAACAACTGTGGTTAAAATTAGCATAGTTAGAATTGGCTCTTAGAAAATCTAACAACATTGATTTGACTGTATTGTGCCAATTTTCCAGTGATCTCTTCTAAAAACATATCACACACACACACACACACACACACACACAATTAGAATAATTATAACTTTTCCTCTGTAGAAAGTTATCTATCTTGTTTTACCAAATAAGATGTTTCTGGGGTCTAAAAAAACATTTTTTGTTTTAAAATCATGACAATCCTATTAGAAATTCAAAACAATTAAACTATGTTGTTTTCAAGCTCTTCTACCATACATTAAAATTATTAAACCATAGATACCAAACTATCATGGTTTATAGCACCCTAAATTTCTCAGTAATTTTCTTCATTGTTCATCCAGGCCAAAAGAAATAACTAATAGCTTTATTTAAGAAGTAGTTGTGAATAATAGTAAAACACACAGAGACCAAAATATCTCACTGTGCTTCACTAAAAATTTAAATTATTTATTAGTGTCCTTGTGAGTTTGCTGTGATGTCCTAGGACACATTTTGGAAACTCTACAATAAACCAGTAACATTTCTGTAATTATTAGAAAATTATTGTAAAAATATATACTTATTTTCTTTGGTGAATATATTGATACTTTTTCCCTTACCACCTCTCTGAGAATTGTTACTGTATGTAATGAAAGTTAATGGTTTCCACTTTTTCAAATTAAAATTTTCCATTAATAAAAAATGTTTTTTCATTAGAGATGCTCCAAGTGCAGGTGTCCTCAACCAAGAGTGATTTTTCACCCTGGGGATATTTGGCAATACCTGGAGACATTTTTGATTATTACATTTTGGTTTCACCTGAAAAAAGAGGAGCGGTAATCACATCAAATTGGTAGTGGCCAGGGATATTGTTAAATGTCCTGCAATATACAAGAGAGCCCCCTACAATGAAGAATTGTTTGCCTGCAAATATCAACAGGGCTGAGGTTGAAAAAACCTGTCATAGGAAATAAATAATATATGTCAGGGACATTGATAATGTTTAACTTTGGTTGGCAGCAGTTTCCTTTGGCTATACTATCTAACATTTTTTTAAATTTTCCAACCCTCTCCTCATTTTGCTTACCCTATATCCCAATGCGAAGTTTCATGCTTAGTAGTAAAATGTTAATGCCAAAGTGTTGTTATTTTTGGAAAAAAACAAATTTATGGACCAGCCAAGTCTTCATTCAGTGGAATTCATTAACATCCTACATATCAATTATCATATATAGCAAGGAAAGAATGCCTGACTACTGAGACTTTCAGGAAGCTGATGAGTATTAATTAGTTTCCATTCAATTTAGTGGACTAGTACTGCTTTTCTAGTATCCAGAACAACATAATTAATATGTGCGCATCATGATGGTAGGTTATACAAAATAGAAATATGCTACCTGCAAACGTCTGCAGCATAGTATAAAGTAACATTTAAGATGCAAACTTTGATGTCAAACAAATGTTAATCCAAATTATTTCTTTGACAATTAATAGCTGTACAGTGCTGGGTAACTAAAATTACCTCTCTGAATTTTATGCTTATACTATTTAAAATAAGGAATAATAGTGTCCCCCAAATAGTCATTCTATGAGAATGGAATGAGGAAATGCACATAAGTATAGACACACACAAATACATACATACATTTGCTTTTAAATCTGGGGACCTTTTCATAGGATGAAAAAGAAAAAGATAAAAATTAAAAGAAAAAATGTTTACAGTTTTATAATATAAATAGTTTATATACATAGTAATATCATAATGAAGAACTATAGTTTAAGGACATAAAGTTATAAGACAGACTATTATCTACTGCTTTAATACTTTCAAATAGACATTCTTTAAAATGTGTTCAACATTTATTCTAACTTTAAGGATTTAATAAATACCTACCATTTGATAGTGCTAAGTAAATATATGTTCTATTCAAAGAAAAATATAATTTTACCATAGAAAACAATAATCCTGAAAAGAGGTGAGGGTTTGTATAAAAATACCTATAGAAATATCAAAGTAAAATAATTTTCAAGTAATATAGAATGTGTTACAGATTTTTTATTAGACATTTATAAAAAGGTAACTGTCATATGAACTGCATTGATCAGATTTAAACTTCACTTTTAAATTAAAGTTTTTGTCTTTCAAATTTTTCAGGTGTAATTAATTGTTATTATATCGTAGACTGTTGGTATGGTGGTAATGTGTGGGCAATGGTATGTTCTATGATTGTTTTTAATTAAATTTGTCTTTTAGTGGGTCTGTGTCTTTGGCTTGTGACCTTCACCAGTGTTTCTTCTAATATAATTTTTTTTCACTCTTTTTAGGGAAATTAGATGAAACGGGAGTGAAATAAATGCCTAAGTTTCTGGGACAAGGCTCCAGTAAAGTCTTGTCCCCAGGGCAGAAGACCTTTCCTGAGGAGAAGGTCTTGGACGTACCCAAAAAGATTACTCTTCCTCTCTTCCTGCTGGCGCTGCACAGGGACCTTTCTCAAATCCTCACAAGGAAAACTTGACGGGGAACCTGGAGGTAAAATTCCACACAAGTGCGAGGACCCTCTAGAACGACAGCCCCTAGGTCAAGTTCAGTCTCAGTCTCAATATGTTTATCTCTCAGCTTCCAGAAATTTATCAAAATTATCATTTCCCTGTCCTTACCTGTTTATGTCTCCAGTGGCTTCTCCTCCTACTAAGCTGCTCTTTGCTGTTACTTGGATAGCACAGTCCGTCTCTCCAGAATTTGGGGTGGATATTTGCCCTGTGATCTCAGTTTTCTGATGGAGCCAAATTTAGTTACTGATTTCAGTTTGTTCTACTTTCACTTATTGTGAGGACTTTCTTAAAATCTTTGGATGTTGTGATGACTTCCAACCTCTTTACGTGCCGGAACTTAATGAAAACAGAAATTCATTGCCTGCAATCGCAAACCAACCTAGTCACCAGTAAATATATTAAATATCTTTCCAACTTTCATATCAATAAGTGAATATATGCGTGACTTTGAATGATTATGTGAGTTGACAGTCTGCATGATTAAATTACCCCATATTCTAGCAGCTCCCAAATTTCAATCTGCTTATTTCTCTACTATTTATTTTACTATATCCTTCAATGCCATCTCTGTTTTTTCATTAAATTCAAGTGTAACTTTAAAACTACATATTCTAAATATGTAAATTCTTTCTGAATAGTATGCAACATTCATAGCAAACCAATATGATAGTAAAAGAATACTAAAAAATTGTGGTGTTGTAGAATAAAATTTTAATTGGACCTTATGAGAAGCTCAGTTCCGGTTCTTCCCCACTAATTAACTGGATGACGACATTGACAAGAAGAGTCAGCCACTCTGCATACGCTGTTTATTTGAACTTTTATGCAAATAGTCTCCGACTGAACTCCTTGTCTCCCTTGTAAGTTGTTAAATTTCATCAGAAACTGTTTCTTAGCCTTTAGAAAATATTTTGAAAACTTTTTTCCTCTAATTTTTAGTCCAGTTTTAGAAAACTTTCAGCCAAATCTTTATTTAAATTTGATAATAATTTTATTAATGAGACCTTAAACTCATTTTCAATTAAATTTTCTACCCTTAAAATGAACTCATTTCTTAAATCCCAATTTTAAAAAAGTTTTAAAACAATGTTATTTCCTTATTTAACTACTTAAAAGTTAGTCCATACAATTTTTTTCTAAAGATGTAGCAATTCTTTTTTAACTTTAACACTGTTTCTGACTTATCTAAGCATAATTTGTCTCACTTGACTAAATGAAAAACTTCAAAAAGCAAAAGGTCTCTGTGTGTATTTGTCTGTATGATATTATTTAGCACCTAGAATAATCACTAGAAGTAAGGCATTTTTAATGGATTAATTTATAATTACATATGTCTTTTTGTAGGTCAGCAATTCTAAAACATTCTTTTCTCAGGATTCTAAATATTTAACAATTATTGAGGACCTTTAATTTCTTTTTGAAATTTGCATTAGACTTATCAATATGTAACTTATTAGAAATTGAAACTGTGAAGTTTAAAAGTTATCTATCATTTATTTAAAATAACAAGAATAAATTCATTCCATGTTAAGATAAACAACATAGTTTTATGAAAAATAACTATATTTTCTAAAACAAAATGAAACTTAAAAGATAATATTGTTTTACACTTTTAAAAATCTCTTTAATGTATAATTTAAAGGAAAGATGCATATTCTCCTATCTGCTTTTGCATTCAATTTGTTGTTATATCACATGTCCATATAGCCTCTGAAAATTTTCACTGTATACTTGTGACAGTGAAAAAATGAGTCAAAAGAGCAAATAATGTCATACTATTATTATTAAAGTAGTCACCACTTCATAGAACTTCTAAAAGTATATTCAGATGACACTAAGGTCGTTGGTCACATTTTTGATGATTCTTGCTCTAGATAATGAGCACCTATAATAGAGGTGTTTGATTTCATTTATATAAGATTTCTAAGTATATACAGTGTTTGTCACATTGTGCATGACTAATATATAAGTAATATTAATTAACTATGTAATTCTAACACATATGGAAACAACTTTCAACTTACATGCAGCTGAAATTTGCATTAATTCTTACTATTATAACCAGATAATAATAATGAAAGAAAGATCAAAACCAGAAGTTACCTGTGGGATATGACTTGATATCAATAAAATAATCATTGATCATCTACTATGCTTCATAAAGTAAGACACATCGACTTTATTATGCAGCTTTCTTAACTATCTTTTTATTTTATTTGGTGATTTTTAAAAATAACTTCTGAGTTTTTAGCACAACTGTAGCACAACTTTGTTGACTTAGTTTGATTTTTCTACCCAGAAATTTTATTTGAAAAACTATGTACACATGATATAATATTTTAGTTATAGTATTAATCTTAAATTTAATACAAAATTTTCTGTTCTGGGGCTCCTACCAGAAACATAAAGAGTTTCCAGTATGGAAAAAGAAAGAGGGCAGAAAACAATACTGACTCTGTTTGCTTATGTTAAATAAATATTATATGATTATCCATAAAATTAGCTACAGTGTCCCGTATCATTGTTGAATTAAAATAATGCCTGTGCCCTTATCCCTTGATAGATGGTCTTGCATCCCTTTCTGATAATTTTCTCCTCCAAAGCTGTGCCTGAAATTGGGCTGAGCAGATTTTAAAGAAGGAAATACAAAAAAAAAAATTGAAGTTTCTGCAGTGTTCTCTACACTAAAACCATCATCAATTACAAATAAGAAGAGAGTAGAAAAATCACAGGCTATAAAGGCAAGATTGAAAACCTTGCAGGCACCCAGAAAGAAAAAAGAAGATTATAAAGAACAGAACACTGGACTTGCCATAAATAAGAATAGATATAAGATACAATATAATTCTTTCTATACCTAGTTTGTTGGTTAATCATAAAATGGGGTTGAACTTTGTCAATACTTTTTCTACAGCTATTGAGATGATCATGTGATTTTTTTTCTTTCCTTCTTTAAATGTGGAGTATCACATTAAGTGACTTGTGTATGTTGAACCATCCTTGTCACTTGATCATAGTGAATTATGCTTTTAATATACTGTTGAATTTGGTTTTCTAGTATTTTGTTGAAAATTTTGCATCTATGTTCATCAGGAATATTAGCCTATAATTTTCATTTCTTGCAGTTTATATCAGGGATATGCTGCCCTCATAAAATAAATTCGGAGATATTTTCTCTTCTTTAATTTTTGGAAGAGTTTGAGAGAGATTAGTGTTATATCTTCCTTAAATGGTTGGTAGAATTCACCAGCGAAGCCATCTACTCCTGGAATTTTCTTTTTTGGGAAGTTTTTGATTGCTGATTCCATCTCTTTACTCTTTATTGATCTATTCAGATTTTCTATCTTTATGATTTAGTCTTGGTATGTTGTAAATTTCTAGGATTTTACCATTTTTTTCTAGGTTATCCAATTTGTTGCTATATAATTGTTCATGGTAGTGTCTTATGATCTTTATTTGTTTTAATTTCCATGGCATCAGATTTACTGTTTCCTCTCTCATTTCTGATTTTATCTGAGTTATTGTTCTCTTATTCATAGTTAGTCTAGCTAAAGTTTTGTCAAGTTTGTTAATCTTTCCCCAAAACATACTCTTAGTCTTACTGATATTTCTATATTTTTCTATTAGTTTCATTGATTTTTTATTTTTTCCATTTTCTATTTTATTTATTCTCTAATATTTATGATTTTCTTTCTTCAGTTAACTTTGAGCTAAGTTTGTTTTTCTTTCTCTAGTTTTTTGAGGTGTCAAGTTAGGTTATTTGATATGTTTCATCTTTTTTGATTTAGGCATTTAGCTCTATAAACTTCTCTCTTAGTATTGCTTTTCCTTTATTTCATAAGTTTTGGTATGTTGCATTTTCAATTTTGTTTGTCTCAAGGTATTTTCTAATTTTCCTTTTGATTTTTTTCTTTGGCCTATTGTTTGTTCAAGAGTATGTTGTTTAATTTTCACATATTTGTGAATTTTTCAAGATTCCTCCTGTTACTGATTTTAAGTCTTACCATTGTGGTCAGAAAAGATACTTGATATGATTTCAATCTTAAATTTCTTATGACTTGTTTTGTGGCCTAATATATCATCTATTCTGGATAATGTTCCATGTGTGCTAGAAAAAAAAATGCACTCTGCTGCTGTTGAATTGAAAGTTCTACATTTGTCTGTTAATTCCATTTGGTTTATGCTGTTCAAGTCTGCTATTTCCTTATTGTTTCCTTTTTGCTGGATGTTTTATCCATTATTGAAAGTGAGGTATTAAAGTTTCTTACTATGATTGTCTATTTCTCCCTTCAGTACTGTCAGTATTTGTCTTATGTATTAGGTACTCTTGGTGCATATATTTTTTTTCTAATTCTTGTATCTTCCTGATAAATTTACCTTTTTTATCATCATGCAGTGGCCATTTTTGTTTGTTGTGACAGTTTTGACTTAATACCTTTTTGTCTGATATAAGTATGGCTACCCTGTTCTCTTTTGTTTACTATTTGTGTTGAATATTTTTTCCTTCCCCTCATTCCCAGCCTATTTGTGACTTTAAATTTAAAGTGAGTCTCTTCTAATTAGCATATAGTTGGATCTTGTTTTTATTCTTTATGCATTTAGCCATTCTATGTCTTTTGATTGGGAAGTTGGATCCATTTTCATTGAAAGTAATTCATGATAGGAAAGGACTTTACTGCTGCCATTTATATATCACTTCCTGTCTGTCTTCTTGTTCTTTTGTCCCTCTTACTCCTCTCTTGCTGTCTTCTTTGCGATATGTTGACTTTTTGTAATACTATGCTTTGATTCCTTTTCTTTTTTTTTGTAGATCTTCTATAGGTGTTTTATTTGTGATTACCTTGAGCCTTTCAAATAATATCTTATAATTTTAACAGTCTATTTTAAGCTTATTACAACTTAAATCACATATGATAACTCTACACTTTTACATCCCTCTCCCACATACATTAGATTATTAAGGTTGCAATTTACATAATTTTACATTGTGTATCCATTAAAGCACTTTGTGATTATACTGTTAATACTGTTATTTTTAACTTTTATAATAAAATTAAAAGTGATTTACACACCACTATTACAGTATCACAGTATTCTGTACGTCTATATATTTAACTTTATCATTAACTTTTGTACTTTCATATGCTTTTCTTAAATGTTCTTTCATTCTAATATTAAAGAATTTGCTTTACCATTTCTTATAAGGCATGTTTAGTAATAATGGGCTGTTTTTGCTTTTTTTTGTCTTGGAAAGTCTTTATCTCTTCATTTTTGAAGGATAGTTTTCTCATCTTCATGAGTAGAAAGACTTATTATTGTAAAAATATCCTTACTATGTAAAAGGATCTAAAGATCCAATGCAATTCTTATAAAAATCCCAATTGTATATTTCTACAGAAATGGGAAAGAGCAATTCTGAATGCATATGGAACCGTAAACTACCTAGAATAGCCAAAACAATATTGTCAAAAAAGAACAAAGCTTGAGTCATCACATTTCCTGATTTTAAATTAGATTACAAAGTTATAACAATTAAAACAGTTGCTACTGTCTTTAAAACAGACCTATGAACCAAAAAAAAAAAAAAAAAGACTAGCAAGCCCAGAAATAAACTCACACATATATAGTCCAATGATTTTCAACAACAGTGCTAAGAATACACAATGAGGAAATTGATTGTCTTAAGCAAAAGTTGATATCTGGATATCCACATGGAAAAGAATGAAATTGGACCCTTATCTTACACCATACACAAAAATCAACTCAAACTAGATTAAAAACTTAAATGTAAAACTTGCAACTGCAAAAGTTCTAGAAGAAAACATAGAAGAAGTCTTCATGACATTGGTCTTAGCAATTTCTTGGATATAACACTAAAAGCCCAAGCAGAAAAAGTAGAAATAGATAGGTGAGACCACAAAAAACTAAAAATCTTCTGCACAGTGAAGAAAATAATCAACAAAGTAAAAAGGCAACCTATGTAATGGGAGAAATATTTGCAAACCGTATATCTAATAAGGGGTTAATATCCAAAATACATAGGAAGCTTTTACAACTCAATAGCACAAAAACAAAGAACAAAAACTCAAATAATCTGATATAAAAGTGAGTAAAAATTTGAATAGGCATTTTCCCAAAGAAGACATACAAATGAACAGCAGGCATACAAAAAGGTGTTCAACATCATCAGCGAAAGGCAAATCAAAATCACAAGGAGATATCACCGCACACCTGTTATGATGGCCATTATCAAAACAACAAAAGATAACATACGTTGTCCGGGATGTGGATAAAAAGGAACTCTTGTTCACTGTTAATAGGAATGTAAAATGGTGCAGTCATTATGGAAAACAGTATAAAAGTTACTAAAAAATTAAAAATAGAACTTCCATATGATCCAGCAATTGCACTTCTGAGTATATATCCAAAATAATTAAAACCAGGATCTCAGAGAGATATGTTCATTCTTATGTCCATTGCAACATTATTTAGAGCAGCCCAGACAAGGAAACAACTGAATGCCTAGTGACAGATAAAAGGAAAAAGAAAATGTGGTGTATACTTACAATGGAATGCTATTCAGTTTTAAAAAAGAAGGGAATCCTGCCTTATGTGACAACATAGATGAATCTGGAGGACATTATGCTGAGTGAAATAAGCTAGCTACAGAAGAACACATACTAAATGATTCCACTATATGAGGTAGCTAAAATAGTCAAACTAATAGAGCATAGAATGGTGAGGTGGTTCCCAGTGATTTTGGGCTGGGGTAAATGCAGAGTTGTAGTTCAATGTATATAAAGTTTGGGGTATGCAAGATAAATGAGTTCTAGAGATCTGTTGTACAACATTGTGCTTATAGTTAACACTATATTGTGCACTGGAGAATTTATTAAGAAGGTGAATCTCATATTAAGTTTTTTACCACAATTTTTAAAAATACATAAGTAATTAATTAAAAATCAATAAATTACCTTCCATGGAACAAGTTTTTTGTTAAATAAGGCAATATATCAATTACTTCAAAGTGCTGAGGGAAATAATTTTGAATGTAGCATTAGCTATTCAATCACCTAGTCATCCATCTTAGAATAAAAACATAATTTCTATAATACAAATAGTTAGATTATAATTAAGCCTGACACAGCTGAAAAAATAAATAACAACAGGGAAAACTAGAATAACAATAAGTCCAAGAAAATTGATTTGGTGTGTAAGACACAATATTGAAATATGTTTAATTTATTTTTAAGTGTAAATAAAAACGTACTATTGTAATTTGTAAGTAGTAGTCTTGATTTAAAATTCCAGATAGTGCATATAGAATATGAGGACTAGGCAATAAAGAGGACAGAAGGAAATAAAACGTTGTCTTGTTGGGCAATAGAATATGGCTAGCAGTTGGCTTCTGAAAAGTTTGTGGACTTGTGCATTTTGAATATTTATATTAATAATAAAGAATGTAGAAGTAAGCTCTAAAAATAAAAAAAATTAGATGTAATGTTCAATAGCAATATCTTTTTTTTTTTCAAAAAGCAGGGGTGGAATTACATTGGTACGGAAAAAAATGTAGGAGAAAATTAAAAACAAAGACCTGCCTAAAATTTATAGATAAAATACTAAAAATTTATATTTAGATTTTAAAAACCATGATATATAATTTTTATAACTGTTCTGTTTATACAAGGTGCACATAAGTACTAAAACAAAGGTTATAAAATAAGCTCCCTTTTCCATAAGTCTAGAGATCTTAATCATAATACTTTGAGAGATAATACATGATTATAGCTATAATGCATTTGATTCAATGATATGTTTTTGTGACATTTGCAATGCATTTGATACTTTCTAGAGAAAGAAGAAAATCTCTGCTATTAACTACTTTTCTGTGAGAAAATCTTGTCCAGTTTATAAGCTTTTGAAAAAAAATCCTTAAAGGCAAAGCAGATGACAAAATAACAATTTCAACCTAAAGCTGTCAGTTTGGATGACACATTGCGGCAATTTCATTTTGCCATAGGTTGTGAAATATCTACTTACAAGCGCTAATTAAGAGACCACTGATTATAAAGGGATACCTGTTTGAATAAAAATTTATGTTTTTAATTTATTGTTATATGATGTCAATGTTTTATTAAATGTACTAACGAATAACACTAATAAATCCATTTTTTTACATACTGTATTCCTCCTAAAATGCGACCCAAGAGGAATGAGGTATGTCTGTCCTCACTGCATGTTTCAACTCACTCATTTGACCTGAACGTTCTCTGTAATAACTATTTAGGTCATCCCTGAAATATTTTACAATTGACAGTAATAAAGCTTTATAGACTAACACAAAAAGGAATTAGAAAAATAAACAATTATTCCCTAAAGAGGCAAAAATCAGTTATATAATCCATTAACTATTAATTTTAAATAATTATATTCTTATTTTCATTTTTGGTATTGATTGATAGAAAGCAAACAATAATAATAATAATAAAATTTTAGGCTTTTAAAGAAGAAAACATCAGTTAATCATGATTACTTTGTATATTCTCTTATACATGTTAATAAATAATTAATACAAGCAAATAAATAATGCAAAATAACTTGAAGATAATTTTAAATTCAAATAAGTATTTTTCTCTAAGCTCAATTTAACACATAAATAAACTTTTTAAATTTGACATTGGAGAATTTTGAAACAACAAATTATCCTTTTCTTGTCATTATATCACATAGAATTAATAGTTTAAGGTTAAAATTATGCTTCTCTGTTGTAATATCAGGTGTAACAAATAAATTAAATTTTAGACTATATATTTAAAAGTATATTTTGAATAAAAGAGTGGTCAAAGAAAAAATTATGATGATGTAAAACTTGTTAAAAAACAGAAACATGACCAAAATAACTTTTAATATGGACTGTGTGAAATAAAAGAGATAAAACAAAATATATTAAACTTTTTTGCTTATTATAAGATATATTAATGATTAAAACAGAAAGAATAGCAATCTTGTGTGAGTTTTTAGCATATATTAAATTAAAATATGTACAAAAATAGCACAAGGGAAAGCAGAAAAGGAAATACGTTATGAAACAAGCTAACATTATGTTAAGGTAGCGTGTGATTTTTTCAAGATGGATATTATGAAACCTAGGGCAATAATGACTTTTTAAAAGTGATATCAATAATAAGCCAGTAATGGTGATAACAAAGAAGCTTAAAAAATATTCAATCCAAAAAATATAGAATACAGAATCAATATTATATGAAATAAATAGGAAAGTTAGCCAAATCACAGATTTAATCCTATAATTATTAATATTATAATTATTAATCATATTAATAATTAATCACCTAGTATTAATCATATTAATAATTATAATAAATATAACTAGTCTAACCACATCAATTAAGATACACAGAAGTTATACCAAAAATATGAAACTATGGACATGCTAAAATTTAAATGATGTTCAACACAAAAACTGATCAAAGGATATGTTGATATCAGAAAAAAAGTAAACTTCACAATACGGCATGTAACCAAGAAAAAAGAGATTATTTTCTTTAATAAATAACAATCCGGAATGTATATGTACCTAATTACAGTACTGAAAAAATACAAAACAAAATTGAAAGAGAAGTAATCATATTCATAACTAGTGTTAGAAACTCCAATATTTCTTTCTTAGTAGTTTATATCAGGTAGACAGAATATCCAAAACTATATAATAAACGTCAAAAACACTGTAAACCACCATGACAACATTGAAAATTACAGAACATTCAAACCTAATACCTGCCCAATACATATTCTTCTCAAAATCGCATGACATATTTATAGAATACACCATATTCTTGGCCTTAAAACAAACCTTAACTAATTAAAAATAATTAAAATTATACAAATTATGTTCTAATTACACTAGAAATCACACAGAAATTATCAATTATTGTGAATTGAATGAAAATAAAAACAAATGTACCAAAATTTATGGATTGCAGTTAAGCTTGTATTTAAAGGAAATTATGTTACATTAAAATTTTGTATTAAAAAAGGAAGAAAGAGCTCAAATCGATGATCTAAGCTTCTACCTATGAAATTAGAAAAAGCAGAGCAAATTAACCCAAAGGAAATAGAAAGCAGGAAATAATGAAGATAACAGCAAAATCAATGAGTGAAAACAGATATATGACAGAAAAAAATAAAAACAAAGAATTTTTTCCTTATAAACATAAATAAAATTGTTAAAGCTCTAACCATATTGATAAGCAAAATAGGACAGAAGATGCAAATGATCAATATTAGTAATGAAACTAGGGTCATCAGTACAGATTCAACATATTTTAAAATGATAAACAAGAAAACATTATGCTATAAAGTTGACCATTTAAATGAAAAGGACAAATTGCTTTATAAGAAATAAACTAGCAAAGCTCATTGACATCAACATATTAATAAATTATCTGAATATTTCCATATTTTTTCAAACTTGAACTTTTGTTAAATACATTTATATATGTGTGTGTGTATATGTATATATATACATATACACACACACACACACACACAAAAATCCAGGCTGAGGTTGTTTCAATAGTGAATTCTACCTAACATTGATGTGGACATAGTACTAAATCCTACACAAACTTTTTCAGAAAATCGACAAGGAGGAAATACTCCCCAAATCATTCTAAAAGACAGCATGCTCCCAATATAAAAAGAAGGCAAAGATATTACAAGAATAGACAGCTATATACCAATATCTTCATAAAAATAGGCACAAAAATCCCCAGAAGAAATAGTTGAAAATTCAACTCAACATTATATAAAATGAATAATACATACAGCCAAGTGTGTTTTCTTTGGTGATTGCAAGACTAACTCAACAACAAAAAAATCAAGCAATGCAATTCACCATGTGAACAAACTAACCAAAAACAACCACCTATTCAGAGAAAACTTTTAACCAAATTCAACATCCATCCATAATAAGAATAT
Source organism: Daubentonia madagascariensis (assembly GCA_023783475.1). Taxonomy (NCBI): domain Eukaryota; kingdom Metazoa; phylum Chordata; class Mammalia; order Primates; family Daubentoniidae; genus Daubentonia; species Daubentonia madagascariensis. The sequence goes on along the minus strand of JAKFHU010001684.1, from coordinate 24,414,690 downwards.
TTAGTAAAATAGCAATAAAAAATATGTCCTTAAGCTTTTAAGTTCATCAAAGAACATTCAAAGGTAGTGTCATAATGAAAGACTGAATGCTTTCCCTGTAAGATCAGGAACAAGATAAGAATGTCCCTTCTATTTAATGTCATTCTGAAAGTCCTAGGAGAGATAAGAAATATCCCCCCAAGCCATAAAAATTTAAAAGGAATATCTAAAAATATCTATTTACTGACAACTTGATTGCATATATAAAATTCCAAAGAATTCCAAAAATTTACTAAAACTGAAAAATGAGCTTAGCAAGTTCCCCGGATAAAAGGCCAATATAAAACTCCATATGATACTGATATAAAACTGAATTCCATTTCTACATAACAGTAATAAACAATTAAAAACTGAAGCACTAACTAACATATACAATAGCACTAAAAAAATGAAATAATTAGTTATAAATCTTACTACATATTTGCAATGTAAGCATGCCAAGATCTACAAAATACTGATAAAAAATCAAGAAACACAAGTAGAGGTATATACCATATTCATAGATTGTAAGAGTCAATGTTGTTAATTATCTTCACAATAATCTACAAATGTGAAGCATTATGATCAACATCACTGCAATATAGACATACATATATACATATATATTATAAATTACCATCTATACTCTAATATATTTTAGAGAAAGGCAAAGGAAGTAAAATACCCAAAACAATTTTGTAAAAGAAGAAAAAAATTGGAGGACATCACTACTTGATGTTTATATCTATTAATACAATAGAGCTACATTATTCAAGGTAGGGTCTTATCCTACAAAGGATGGACATAAATATCAATAGAATGGAATAGATAATCAAAAAAAATCTATATATATCATCAATTGATTTTCAGCAAACACATAAACTCAAATAGTACTGAACAAATGAAAATATATGCAAATAAAAGAGATGCATAACCTACGTGAAAACTTAAATCTGAATAAATGTATATATGTAAACATATATATATTCTTCAATTCCTACTTCACACTCTCTTTGAGTTACATAAAATAACTCAAATGGATCAGTAACTTAAGTGTATATCTTAAATCATCTAAAATAAATCATCTGAAAGAAAACATAGAAAAATTTGTGACTTTAGGTTAAGCAAAGTTTTGTTAGACATAACACCAAAAGATCACTTTATTTAAAAAATGACAAATTGGACTTTATAAAATCAAGAAAATCTGTTCTTCAAAGGAGACCGTTAAGAGAATGAGAGAGAAACCATAAACTGGTAGAAAAAATGCATATACCAAACTGATTTTAAAAATGGACTGAAATATATGTAAAGAGCATAACACACTTAATAACAACAAATTGAATTACCCGATTTTAAAAATTGGACAAAAATTTGAACGCACACCTAACCACAAAAGAGACGTGGATGGCAAATAAACAAATTAGTCTTTAGGGAAATGCAAATTAAAACCACAATGAGATATCCCTGAACAGATATTTTAATAAATAATCTTTTTAATTTAAAAAAATTCTAAAATGTTAAGCAGTAGTGACGGTGTGGAACAGATGGTATTCACATACATAGATGGGCGAAATGCAAAATATTATGGTCACTCTCAACACTGATAGGTTCTTATAAAGTTAGGAACTTACTCAAGTGAAATGAAAACCTATGTTGACACAACTATCTGGAATCAAATGCTTATTGTAGCTTTATTTGTAATTGCAAAAACACAAAAACAACACAAATGCCTCTCAATTAGATGATGGATAATTAATAAAAGAGGCAACAACATGGATGAATCATAAATAAATTATCATAAGCTTAAAGATGCAAACTTAAAAATGATTCATATTATGTGATTCTATTTATATGACCTCTTGCAAAGGCATATTTTATACACAGAAAATAGAACAGATTGTAAGAGGCTAAGGATGAAGGAGGTGTGAAGTACAAAGGGGAAAGGAAAATTTGGGGGGTGATAAAAAGGTTCTATCTTTGTACCAGACCCATGTTTAAGACTGATATCAAATTCCTGAATATAGAATTTGGTGTATTATGTGTTGATCAAGCATACACATCTGCTCCAGTTAAATATAGTTGGATGCAGAATAGCATATCTATAATTTTGGCTGTGAGAATGAAATATTCTATAAAATATACCTCCAATTTAACAATATTTATGACTTATTTAAAACTCTTTTCAAGTAAAAGAGTGAACAGTCTAGTTGCAATTGCCAATTTAAAAATAATTACAATAACCACAACACTGACATAATTTCCCATGAATTGGCAATGATGAAAATTTCAGTTATTCTTTTTTCTATAAATACATTATTTGTAAAATACTCGTTAGGAGTAAATTTAGAAAAGTATCTAAATTTGGTGTGTGTAAATCAATCCTTAATTATTTCTAGCACTTTGCTGATTTGAAATGTATTAATTATCTATCGCTGTGTAACAAATTACTCAGCATTTATCAGCTTAAAATAATAAGCATTTATCTCATAGTCTCTGTACTTTCCCAAGGCCATTTTTCAATTTCTTCCTAAGTTGAATTGACACATTTTCTGTTTTTCCTCTATCTGCTTTATATATATGCTTTTGTTATTCCTCACGCTTAATTCTTTCTCTTTAACATTATCTCCCCAAGAAACTAAATCCAATATGATAATATACTGGAAAATAAATTGCTACAATTGACAAAAATACAATCAGAAAACTTTTAATTACATTAAAGAATTTTGCAAAACATACTTTACTGAGAACAGCACTTATGTAACAGAGGTAAGCAAACAGTGGACATATGTGAGAGATTGATTTTAAATATAGAGGAGATTCAATTTTATGTGCATATTATCTTCATTTGGCTAGATGGATAACTGTATATGTATTAAGTCTTTATGATTATTACTTTCATAGTGTATAGGAATTCAAAGTATCACGTGTACTTATATGAAATATACACTTTATTATTTTTTAAACTATGAAAAGGTACAAATTAGTTAATTTTGCATGTATAATTAGTTTACACATTGTTTGGGCTTGTAATATTCTAAGTTAAAAGATACTGCATGTATGTAAAAGAATTCACTTTAGGTAAAATTTTGAGTTAGCATTTCCTACACTATTCTTCAGTAGAAATAAAAATGAAAAGTACAATAAAAAGGTCAGTGACCTATAGTGAAAATGCATTCTTTTGAGAGCAGAAAGTAATAGGCATAGTATTGAGTAACCTCTTTATATTGCTGTGGCCTGACTAGTGAAATAATACCTCAGGGTAGCACTCAAAATAACTCTCATTGTGGTCTCCCTAATGCATTATTCAAGGACTCATGAATTTTTACATGATAGTCTGACCTAAAATCATTTTTTTGTAGATACAAATCATATTTTAATGTGGCATTTAAAATTTAAAGAAATAATAAGGAAAATCTGATGTTTTCAAGGATCATTAAAATCAGTATTTTAAAAATGTTTTTATACATATTCTACTAGTTAGACATTTCATTTGTTTCCAGATTTGTTCCCTTAAAAAAATGTAATAGGTCTTCCTTTCTAAGTCTTTCTCTTGATTATAACAAAATGTCTAGAAGTAGAATTACTGAGCAATAGGATAGCCATGTATTTCATTTATGAATAACTGCCAAAATTATTTCCAAAGTACTTGTAATATTTTATATGCATGAGAGTTTTTGTTCCTGTACTCTTGTTTCTGTACTTTCTCATCAATATTTTGTGTGTCAGTCTTTTTAATTTTAGACATTCTATTTATTAGTGTGTTCTTTGTTGTCTTATTTGTGTGTTTTAATGTTTTATTTTTCTAAATTGCTTAAGCTATTCTACTTTCATTGAATTTTCATATCAGTATTAGATTCACCTTTTCTATTTACATCAAAAAGGAAAGATTGGCTGGAAATTTTATCAGGATGTGTTTAATCTATAGATTTTTGGGAAAACTGACATCTTAATAATGTTGAGTTTTCCAATCCATGAACATGGTGCATCTCTCAATTTGTCATCTTTAGCTTGTTTTGTACACTTTATATTCCAAATTTTTATTGTTACATATATTTTAAATTGTTTCTAAATACTTGATATTTATATATTGATGTATATGGAAGTGAAATACAATTTTTATATAATTACATATGTGTAGATACATAATATATGTATGTCTATATATAATATACTTGCAAGTATGTGTGTGTATATAGAGATATATAAAAAGATATATGGAGACAGAGACAGAGACAGAAAGAGAGAAAGAGAGAAAGTGATCATATTTTATCCCTAATTGGGTGTCATTTTGGAATAGTAACAGAAGATATTTCAAAGATAAACTTAAAATGCCTTTTAGTAAAGCTGTAAACTCATATACCACATATCCTTCCTAGTAATTCTTTGAATATTTTAGCAAATTTGTCATTTAATCTTGAAAAGAGGAATATTCAAACAGCTCATATCCTATTCCTGAGAAACAATATTCTATTTATTTTCTCAGTATGTAATTTGATAAATATTATTCTATGGTAATCATTTAAGAATAAAGGGGGAAATGCTATGTTTTTTTACACTTTTCAATTTTTATATATATGTAATATTTATCTGAACAATCATGATAATTATATTTGATTGTTGATTCATTTTCACTTAAACAACACTGTACTAACAAAATATTGGTTTCTATTTTTAATTTCTGTCCTCTCTTCTCCCATCCTGATGGTGTGCTCATACATTTTTATTTCTTTTTGTAATAGCTTATTGATGGTGTTCAATGTTTATAGCTCATTATTTATATAATATTACATTTCTGATGATGCCCCAATTATTGCCATCCCTATTTTCTGACCAGCTGAATATGGGCAGTTGATCTTTATGTAGTGATGTATTCTGTTAGTCACATAGAACAACAGACCTTCTCTACAGGGTAGTTGTTGAAACTTCTATTAGGCCTCTCCGAGCCTCTCTGGGTTTGATCCTGGCCGCTGTCTTCTCCTCTCTATCTTCTTCTTTCTCAGCTTCGCAGTTTTTCTTGGTCGGGTCCCCAGACATCTCTGTTGTCTCTCCCTGTGATCCACACCTGAGCTACAACTGCACTCCGAGCTCCTCAGTCCAATATTCTACCTTCCAGCTGGGATGATCCGACAAATGATCCTGGCGTGGATGCAGAGGGAAAGGAACACTTATACACTGTTGGTAGGACCGCAAACTAGTACAACCTCTATGAAAAGCAATATGGAGGTAACTCAAAGAACTAAAAATAGACCTACCATTTGATCCAACGATCCCATTATTGGATATTTACCCAAAGGAAAGAAAGTCATTTTATCAAAAAGACACTTGCACTTGAATGTTTATTGCAACACAATTCACAATTGCAAAGATGTAGAATCAACCCAAGTGCCCATTAATACATGAGTGGATTAATAAAATGTGGTCTATGTATATGGTGGAGTACTACTCAGCCATAGAAAATGGTGAACTAATACATTTTGTAACAAGCTGGGTGGAACTGGAGACCGTTCTTCTAAGTGAAGTACCGCAGGAATGGAAAAACAAACACCACAGGTACTCACTGTTAAATCGGACACTGTTAAATCAACACTCATGTGCACATATGGTAGTAAAACTCAACGGAAATCAAGCAGGGGGGAGGGGGGAGGAGCAGATAGGTAAAATCACACCTAGCAGGTACAATGCACACTATCTGGGTGATGGGCACACTTATAACTTTGACTCAAACTGTATAAAAGCAATTCATGCAACCAAAATGTTTGTATCCCCCTTAATATTCTGAAATAAAAATAAACAAATAAACAAATAATGTTTTTAAAAAAGAAACTTCTAATACGAAGGCATTCTGCATCTCCAGAGAGAAAAAAATTACAGATAATTATCTGATTTAATACCATTTTTATTCAATTTGTCTCTCATCTCAATGAGCGGTGTTATTCTGTTTCAATATTTTTACTCTTTTTCAAAGGCAATATATTTGGAAATTATGAGAAAATAAAGGGAACCAGACACAATACTGTCCAACAGCTCTGAAAATTACCTTAAAAATTAAATGTGGGTTTGAATTCTTTTGTACATATTTCTAGTTGTAGAACCCTGGGCAACATTTTCAATCTCTCTCAAAGTTTTAGTATCTAGAAAGTAGAGATAAGAAAAGTACTAAGTTTATTAGTTTGAGGACTATCGGAGGTAATAAATGTAAAATATTTAGCATATTGCTTACGAGTAAATATTACTTTCCATTTTTATTATTAGCTATTATTCAAAGAGACTATATCATGTTTTCCTGGACAGATTTAATTTTATTTCAGAAACTAGATGTCTTAGAGATTTGCCAGCTATCCCTTCATTTATAACAACTACCACAAAACCCTGTGGCTTTAAACAACAAATTTATTTTCTGTACATAATCCTATATGTCAGCAACTTGGCATGGGCTTAGATAAATAGTTCTCTTACAAGTTTTGTCTGGAGTCACTTGTGGGACCCTAGTCATGTTGTGACCCTAGTGTTGCTGGATGCTCCAAAAAGGGCTTATATGTTTGGTGTTTGTTATTGACCATCCAGAGGTGGTCACAGTTAGTTCTTGAGTAACTCAGCTCCAATAGAATGAACAGACATTTTTTACACAACAACCTCAAGGCAAATTGCCAAGAAGGGAGAGTGAAAACTTCCTCTCTTCTTCAGGACTACAATTTGAATTTCCACAATGCATTTCCGCTGCCTTGTGTCAGTCAACACAAATCACAAGGCCAGCTTTGATTCCAAAAGTTGGAGAAATACATTCTACCTCTTGATGAGAAGAGCAGTAGGAAATCACATTACAAAGGAGCAGGTATAAACAGGGATGGAGAAATTTGTGACCATTTCTTATTTCAATTAATTACACAAGCTTTATTTCCTAGATTCTATTTTTGATAATATGTACTTTGGACTCTTATGCTAATAAAGCTTTTGCAACTTCTCCATTACGATTAAATCTCTCTTACATTTTCTGAAAATGACAGAAAATTCCTTAATATCTTCTTCCTAATCTGGTGAGAGAGGGTGATGGTTGGTACTGGTAGAGTACTAATGAGAAATATTAGGCTTTATTTTTTCTATCAGGGATATAATTTCATGTATATGTATACACATATGTGTGTGTGTGTATATATATATAAAATATATAAAATATATATAGAGAGAGACAGATAGGTTTTTTTGGTATGTGGAAATTACTTTTACCAGTGTAGTTGTAAACAACATAAATGTATAAAAATCAATGAAATATTTTATACATAAATTATAATAAAGAAATTTAACATTTGACTCGATAAATTGTCTTTAAGTGTTTTCAGAAGTGTCTACTTTTGTCACAGAATAGCAATTGTATTTTTTGTTCTTTGTGTGGTGATATTTTTCCTTATTTTTCTAGTATTATTGAATTATTCATTTGAATTAGAGAATAAAACATAGTCCTATTGAAATATATATATTATTTTACAATTATAAATGTAATATCTTCTCACTAAAATTGTAAAAAATACAGTAAAGAATTTTTTTCTGTAATTTAACCATTAAGAAAAACAAGAAGTAGCATATTTCATATACCCTTTATGTTTTTCATTATATATATATACACACACAAAAAAATTTCAGTATTCTTTAGACTATGTGGGTTTATCCTTTTTACATGCTTGAGGTTTTACCATATTTCAAGATATATATCTTCCAGTTCTTGCTAAACTTTAGCAAATTTTAATGTCCTATGCATCTGTCTGTTATTGTACCTTTCATCATTGTGATTTTGAATTTGATAATGCCTCTGGACTTCACTATGTTGGAAGCTCTCTCTGCCAAGATTGTTTTTCTTATATGGTCATCATTGTGTCCTCTGTGTCATGCACAATACTAGCATACTGTACCACTAAATATATATTTTCCCTAATAAGTGTTGGCTGAAAATGCAAATTGAGTACTTTGAATGCAATTTTTTAATTGGAACTTGAAAAAAACTTTTATTTTACTAAAAAAGAAATTCTTGATCATTAGAAAACATCTAGTGTTCATAGACTAAAGGTCACATGGAGGAATAAGGAAGAGCTAGGTGGTTTGGGATTATAATGTTACAGTACTAAAGGACTAAAGCTGTGATTTGTTTTCCTATACAATGTTTGATAGTGAATGAGAAGCTTAGGAAAACAAATAGCTTCTTTACCTTCCTTGGGTAATAGGACAAGTCTTTACTATTTTTTTATTGTTCTCTGTTTTCTATCAAGGGCAAGCATCTGGACTTTGTACATTTGCTACTTATCCTTTTTAATAGTTGTGGTCAAGCAGAAGTCAGGTCAGGCATGGCTGTGGACTTGGGCTTACCACACCCTGTTTACTAAACCACAGATTAATTTAGCTGTTGACATGCTTTCCTTGTTTACTCAGAGATGTGAGAAAATCAGCAATTTTAGCTGTAGAGGTTGCATCATGAGAAAAGATTAAGGCCATAAGAGGCTGCATCCACTCTGAGTTTCCAGTCTTGAAAATCTCTGCCAAAAGAGTTTGAGAAGACATTTTCGCCTTCATCAATATTTTACAATTGTTATCATGTCAGATGATAAATAATGTCTGTCAAAAATTGTAGCACAGACTACTCCAAAATTGTAAGCACTGTAAGTTAGAAGGAATGAAATCAATTGCATCCAGGATTTATTTTCAAAAATAAATAAAAAATATCATTTTATGGTTGTGCATCTGCCACATGTTCCACATGTCAAGGAGTTCGCAATCCATTGGGATTATTTTCCTTTTAATATATTTTCATAAAAGTATTATTTTAGGCTGTTTTGGGAAGACAATGCTGACTAAAAAGCTTGAGAATAAAACTTCCCATTCTAGTTTTCATCTCTTCTGTATTGCAATATTGTATAATATAAGTAATGTCCATTATCTCGTATAACATACACATACAGGGTAAAATGATTTGAAAGAATACTTCTATTCATATTAAATAATCATACATGATTTTAACTTTGATATTTTCTGGTATGAAAGATCATCTATTCTCATATAGCTTAAGTGAAACAAAACCAAACCAAAAACAAACAAAAATAAACAGAAACAAAAAAACAAGCAAAAATAAACACTAATAAATTCTTCATTTAATTTTTATATTATATCAATGAAAAATTACACCAGACAAGTTGAACACACATGAAAGACTTTATTCAGGATGCCTTGCAATAGATGAGAGAAATTGAATTCAATTTCACTGGGAAAAAAACAAAGCCAAGAGAGTTTTCAACCAGAGATGAGTTACTGGAAAAGTGCTAGAGGACATTAAGAGGGAGATTGGTCAATGTGATTAGTCATCTGTGTTTGCCAATTGGTGATTTTCAAAGTTACACTCCTACCCTCCCGCAGAGACTGGGAATCAGGGAAGCTATATTTTTTTTATAATTATATTTTCCAGGTCCTTGAGAAAGACATTCCTAGGTTATAAACCTGGAAGGAGGCTTGCAGAAGATTTATATATCAAAGGGGCAGAGAAAGAGTTTACAACTGCAAGTTTTCTAAAGTCAATGCTCTAAGAAAAGGGAGGTCATGGGCCTTGAGTCAAGAAAACCCCCGGCTAAAATTTAGTCATGCTGAGGAAAATATTAAGGACATCTTTGTCAATTATAACCCCTACTTCTGTTCACTTGGACAGAAAAGACCTGTTTCCAAAATTAATTATATAAAAGAAATATAAGTTCTAGTGTTCTAAAGCACTTCAGGATGACTATAGTTAAGAATAATATATAATTTCAAATAGCTAGAAGGATGATATTGAATGTTCCCAAAACAAAGAAATGATAAATGTTTGGGATGATGGATATGCTAATTACCCTAATCTGATCACAACACATTATATGTATTACAACACTGCTATGCAACCTATACATATGTACAATTATTATGTCAATTTTTAAAAAATTAAATAAAAAACAATAAAAATGCAATTTTCCAAGAAAGATTAGTGTCATATTCATATGTTTTATTGTTTTCACCTACAACCTAGAAAATTTTAGTCAATCTTACTATGAAAATTTTATTTTAGAAGCTACATTACTGTACAAAACTGAAAATTTGCTTTACATTGAATGTCCTATGAAATATAGTATCATAAATAATTAGATCCAGAGGATTCACTCAGCATATAGTAAATTATGTTTCCCTTGAATTTTAATAATCAGAATATATTCAGTGTGTGATAAAATTATTTTAAAATTTAAAATGTTAGTTGTTATGGAAATGATAATTAGTGTAGACTGAATTACCTTATAAAACTAACATACTAGGGTTTCCTATAAGCCTCTTGTATTACTTTGCTATGGCTGCCATATGAAAACATGACAAACTAGGTAGTCTAAACAACAGAAAATTATTTTCTCACTTTTCTGGAGGGTAGTAGTCCAAGCCAAAGTGTCAGCAGGTTTGGTTTCTCCAGCATTTGTCCTTGGCTTTCAGATGGCCACCTTCTTCCTATGCCCTCACATGGTCTTTTCTCTATTCTCGCACATCCCTGGTGTCTCTATGTGTGTCTACATTTCCTCAAATAAGAACACCACTCAGATTAGTTTAGGGGACAACCTAACAGCTTCATTTTAACTTAATCACCCTTCAGAAGGCACTATCTCCAAATACAGCCACATTCTGAGGTACTAGGTTAGGGCTTCAACATATAAATTTGAGAAAGGGGGGGACACAATTCAGCCCATAACACCTGGTAAATAAATACATGCTCTCATTCTAAGAAGCTCCCAAAATAACATGACTTATCAACCAATTTATAAATATATTTGTCTAAGCACTGACATAAATGTAAATGTCATGAAAACTCTGAAAATAGAATAATCCTCTACTAGAGGATTTACAGTAGACTTCATTAAACAGGCAACATTTGAGTTGTGTCATTAAGTTGGTATTTGTACTAGGTCAAAAGAGAAAGAATGAGTATGCAAGCAAAAATCATCATTAACCTCTCAAATTAGCGTTGTAATACTCGTTTTCTCTTTTTAATACTTTATGTATATTAATTAATGATCACCAAAACATTTGTGGTATGTCCTATTTTTATTCTTATTGCATGTGAGGAAATTGGGGAACTAGAAGGTTATAAAAAAATTTCTAATATCACATAGTAAGTGGCAGAGGCAGTGTTTAACCTCATAATTAAAATAAAAAACAGCATTAACTACCCAAAGTGATCACCCTGTATTTTATATTTCAGTGGTATTTTTACTTGCCCTTTTGCTCATGCTGAAATCATAGAATTTACTTTGATTTCTTTTTCTGCTTGTAGCCCATCTCTCGCCAACTGCTAAGGCTAGAGGGTGCTATCAGGTCCACGGTCTTTCAAGTACATACACATTTCACCATACTTTTGCTTTTACTGATATTAAGGCCATCAACATCTCTTGCTTGTAGTTTTACAATAGCTTCTTTCTTGGATTTTCTTCCTCTATTCTTACAACCTTTCTCTGAAACTTTTCATTCATCACTTCAAAAAAGTCATTTATTGAATGTGAATGTAAATAACATGCCATTAAGTTGGCAATTATATATTGAATGTCAATTACGGCACTATTTCTTTGTCCATATATTTCTCTAGGACTTGGGAACCATCTCTTTGAAATGCAATCATGAAGGAAGATAGAGCCCCTATCTTCCAATTTCTATGGGCGTCTAAGTGCCTAACTTCAGCAGGCATTTTGTTCCAAGTTGCAAAACTACCTCATGCCATAAAGATATGAGAATATTTTCATTTGGATAAATCTGATTAGTGAACACAAATGGCCTTCCCAATTACCAGGTGAAAGTAAGATGAACAGTGTGTGATAAATTGTGCTGTCAAGTCCTCTTACTTGAGAACTAATTATTGCTTATCTTGAGAATATTTATGCAATGGGTTGTAACTGTTTGGCTACATAAAAGGCTGAGATATCTTCTGTCTTTGTAACCCATTAGCAGATTGCTCATGATGCATATCACATTCTGGTTTAATACTATATATTATTTATATTTCTCCAACAGGGAAGAGGGAAGAAGGTTGGAAGCAGTCAAAGGGAAATTGCTGCAACTTAAATGTAAACGTTTCCCTGCTATCCCTATGAAGTAGCGTTCCATCTCCCTAAACTCTCACCAAAAAGATGCATTAATAATTTCTGGTTACTTTTTAGGGATCAACTCAAAATAGCTTCTGTGATGTTTTCCTGCCTTCCAGTTATCTTAGCTGCCTCTCCTATGAGCTCCCCAGTACTGTTCTTAAAAGGCGGTTGCAGTTGTACACAGGAGCCAAAAAGGGACATAGACAATATACGAAACAGGCTTGCAAGAATTGTGTAATTGGTGGGGACTTTGAAGTTCTGCTTCTTATGAAGAAGTCGGATAATGCCATTCAAAACACCAGGTTCAGAGTTCTGGTGCTGGCTTAAATGGGTTAATGACTATAGCCCATACAGGTAAATGGGTAAATGACTACAACACTTATCTCTCACTGATGCTACCACTAAAAAATAAACAGCAGGCAGAATGGAGATCCAATGCAAAGGTTAAATAACGATGCTTAGCAACAATGAATTTCTTGCTTTTATTTCCCTCTTCGCCTTAACATGAAACAAATCACAGAAGTGAGCAACATAAATTTCAGGAGAAAACCCTAATTTGAAACACAGGACATGGAAAAGGGACCTGTGTGTGCCAGAATGCAAGGAGAATCCCATTTTTTGTGTGTTGACCTGCTTGATTTCTTTTCCGTCTCTCCTAGCACTCTCCTGAGGCCAGCTCCGGTGATGGAAAGTGCTTTAGAGGAAGAATCAACAGCGTGGGTGTCTGACCTGACCTGTCTCCATGGTCAGAAGAACCAAGAAACAGAGACCCTGGTGAGTGGAGAACTTCAACATCATAATGCAATAGGAAACACAAATTAAAGCATTAATATGATTCCACTACATACCTATTAGAATAATTTTAAAAGAAAAAAAAGACAATTTCAAATACTGGTGAGAATGCTGGGCAATTAGACCTCTCACACATGATAGCCACTTTGAAAACACTTTGGGAGCTTCTTAGAAAAGTTATCATACTAGAAGATAATACAGGAGAAAATCTAGATGACCTTGAGTATAGTGATGACTTTTTAGATACAACACCAAAGGAACAATCTGTAAAAGAAATAACAGATAAGCTAGACTTCACTGAAATTAAGAGAAGTGTCCTTCTCCTCTCCAAAGGACATTGTCAAGAGAATGAGAAGACAACCCACAGACTTGGAGAAAATATTTGCAAACAGTTATCTAAAATATAATATACAAATAACTCTTAAAATCCAACAATAAGGAAACCAGCACCCTGATTGAAAAATGGGCAAAAGACTTGAACAGATGCCTCATCAAAGAAGATATACAGATAAAATGTAAGCATATGAAAAGAAGGTCGGCATCACATATCATCAGAGAATTGCAAGTTGGAATGACAATGAGATGCCACGTACATACCTATTAGAATAGCCAAAGTACAAAACACAGAAGACCAAACGCTGGCCATGATGTGGAGCAACACTAATTCTTATTCACTGCTGGTGGGAATGCCTAATAGTGTAGGCACTTTGGAAGACAGTCTGGCTGTTTGTTTCAAAACTAAACTTACCACACAATCCAGCAATCTCACATCTTGGCATTTACTCAAATGAATTGAAAACTTGTGTCTACACACAATCTGTACATGGATGTGTATAGCAGCTTTACTGATAATCGCCAAAACATGGAAGTGACCCAGTTATCCTTCAGTAGGTGAATGGATAAACAAATTGTGGTACATCCAGATAATGAAACATTATCCTGCACTAAAAAATGAGTTATCAAGCCATGGAAAGGTATGGAAGAACCTTAAATGCATATTACTAAGTGAAAGACATGAAACTGAAAAATTTACACACTGTATGATTCCAATTATATGGCATTCTGGAAAAGAAAAAAAAAACTAATGGAAACAGTAAAAAGATCAGTGGTTGCCTGCAGTTAGGGCAGAGGGAGGGATGAATAGGCAGAGCACAGAGGATTTTTAAGGCAGTGCAACTATTCTGTTTGATAATGTAGTAGTGAATAAATGTCATTATGCGTTTGTTTAAACCTATAGAATGTATAACACCAAGAGTGAACTATGATGTAAACTACTTTGGGAGATAATGTGGTCAATGTCAGTTCGTGATTATAACAAATGTACCAGTGGATATTGACAGTGGAGAAGGTTGGGTGGGGAAATATGGGGGTATATAAGAATTCTCTACTTTCTGCTCAATTGTGCTGTGAACCTAAAACTGCTCTGAAAAATAAACTCCACTTTTTTCAAAAAGTATCATGATCTGAATGTTTGTGTCCCCCCAAATTCATATGTTGAAATCTTAACCCCCAAGGTGATGGTAGTAGGAGGTAAAATCTTTCAGAGGTTATTAGTTCATGAGGTGAAGACCTCATCAATAGGGTTAGTGCCTTTATAAAAGGTACTAGGCAAGGGAGCTCGCTCATCCTTTTTATCCCTTGTGAGGACACAGTAGGAAGATACTAAATCTGCTGGCTCTGTGATCTAGGACTTACTAGCCTCCAAATCTGTGAGACATAAGTCCCTGTTGTTTATAAGCCACCCAGTTTACAGTATTTTGTTATAGCAGCCTGAACAGACTAAGCCCAAAAGAAATATGCACCTACAAAATGCCCCAACATTCTCACCTTTAGGTATTTTCCCAGAAGAAATGAAGACCTGGATTCATTAAAACATTTCCGTGAGAAACTTTATGCACAATTCCCAAATCAGAAGGCAACCCAAATGACCTCCAGTTGGTGAATAAATAAATAAAATGTGGTACATTCATACAATGGGACATTACTCAACAATGAAAAGGAACAAACTCTTCAACATCCAACCACATGGATGAATCTCAAAGGTATGATGCTAATCCAAAGAGGTCCCCTGAGGCTAAATACTATATGATTCTGTTTATGTCTAACTCTGCAATAGATAAAACTATTGGAAGAGAGAACAAATCATTGGTTTTTGGTGGTTAAAACTGAGGAAAGGGTTTGACTACAAAAGGAAAGTACAAGGGACAATTTTTGAGGTAGTCATGGACCTTTCTCTATCTTGATTGTGGTTGTGGTTACATGACCAAACATTTTTATCAAAATTCATAAAATTTCACACATGTGTATCTTAAAGAAAGAGTTTTATAATACATAAATTACACACGCACAAAATGTTTCCATTGTATCCAGATTTCCTATTTTTCAAGAAAAAGCTGGAATTTTTTTCTGCTAATAATTAAATTATAACATATTTTAAACACTCTTTAGTAAATAAAATGCATAACTACTTGTCAAATACAAATTCCATAGGCCACTAAATTATAACCTTGTAGAACAGTGTGTTGAAATTGTTTTTTAATGTACTCTTTTATGGACAGAAACTTTTTTTCACTGTATATCCTTTGTATCTAGCACAACACTTTAATAATTTTGAGTAAAGCACAGGATTGATTATTTGAGGTGTCCTTCTTTGCTTACACATGCATAAATATAGAAGTATACACAAGAAAGTTTGTTTTGTTTATGTTTGGTTTGGTTTTGTTTTTTAATAATATCATTGCCTGCAAAGGGGAAATCTTGTAGTCAGATAAAGGTGGTGAAGGAAGACTTTTCATTTTCTGTAGTTACATGCACATTGAATTTTGTAAGATGCATTTTGATTTAAAAAATAAATAGGACCTCATTACAAGAGTGTAACTTAGAAGTGGAGCCTAATACAAACTGCAATCTTGATCCCACTTTAAACATATCAAAGTCTTGAGAAATAAGCAAATTTGACAAAAATCTAAAGCTAAGAAATCTATGCATATTGTATCATGCTAAATAAAATTGCACTTTTAGAAAATTCCTAGTAAAGAATCATAATTAATGTAACTGAATGCATATGTTAGTAAAAGAATTTGGAGGCAGAAGTGAGATCATGAAAGGATTTGTAAGCATCTTAGTCTACTTGTGTTGCTATAACAAAATACATGAGACTGGGTAATTTATAAAGAATAGAAATTTATTTCTCACAGTTCTAGATGCTGGGAAGTCCAAGATCAAGGTTCCAGCAGGTTTGATGTCTGGTGAAGCCTGTTCCTCATAGATGGTGTTGTCTAGGTGTCTTCACATAGCAGAACAGAAGGGCAAAAAGGTCTGGATGGTATTTGAAGCCTTCTTTAAAAAGACTATAATACCATTCACAAGGATTCCACCATCATGACTTACTCACCTCCTAAAGTCTCCACCTCTTAATACTGTCACATTGGTGATTAAGTTTCAACACATGAATTTTGTGGGACATTCAGAACATAATAAATAGTATGTCACGCTAAGTTGTTCCTATTTCAACATGAAGGTAATGAGGAGTCATTGAAGCATGTAAAATGAAAATGCCATGATCTGATTTGTCCTTAATAGTGATACGTCCACAGTGAAAGGATGACTATATTAAAGTAGCTTATGTGAGGGGCAGGCAGACTAGTTTAAAAGACTACTGTAAAAGCCAAGTCAAAAAAGATGAAGGCCTAAGTTAACTTGGCAGTGTTATATGTAATTATTTAATGCAATTATTTTAAGATTTTAAATGTAATAAACAGACACAATACATAGATATTTAATATTTTTAAGTAATGCCAAAAATGAAAACTACAGAGATACTTTAACTTAAATGTTAAATATATTAAGTTACAATAATTCATTTATTGACAGAATTTTGTTTTCATTGGTTCCTGAAAATCATCTAAATGTGTTTAGAGGTATACTACTGATTTATGCATGTGTGTGCATATATATATATATATATAAAGATATATATATATTTGTATCTAGATCAATATCTGTATCTATGTCTGTATTTATAGATGTATATTTTAATAATCTGGTAATTCTTGTATTACCTCACATTTTCTTTTAAATGTTTGCTTTCTGAAAGTTCATAGAAAATTCTGTGAAAGTCAGTTTGAATCTATGGATTCACCTATTCTTCTTCATTTTCTTATTACTATATATCTCTCCTACCATCCTCCATTCTGTCATGCCTATATAGGTTTTATTTGGTGTGCAAGTTTAAATAGAGTTGTTAAAGTCTTATGCAACCATTAAGAGTAATATAAGGAAATAATTTATTCAGTTTTTAACATTAGGTAGTTTTGTTTCCTATCACATGTACCATCGCTTTTTACAGAGCTTACAAGACTAAGAGAATTTCAGTTCAATTTTCAACAGAAAAATTTACCAAGTTTTCCTATGAGCATGATTCTGTCACTGAATATAAATTTTCCAGTACCTTTAATAGCACAAATAGTTTGAGCCACTCTTAGTGGGAACATCTTGGTTTCCCGAAGAAGACCCATGCAGTGTTTTAGATTAAGCCATCTACTAAAGCTCAAGACACAATGGAACAATTTTTAGCATATGCGTAAAGCACCAGTAACTTTTCTACATGAGAGCATTTATCACTGTTGTACTTGAGTGTTCTTTCAGGCGGCCAGAAAATGCAGACAAGATTTTCTGTTAAATAAATCCTAGTAAAGCATAGTCTGTAGGATATCACAAATTGTCAGCAAAAAAGAAGATTCAACCTAAAACCTGAACATAAATACACTTTGAGTGAAATATTTCTGAGCCCAAATGTTTGATGTCCCTAATTTTCAAGTATTTTTTGGTTAAATCATTGAAAAAGTTAACATTGGAAAAAGGGGCTGAGGGGAGAACATGGGATTGTCAACCCAAACAAAAAAAATCAGAGGAAAATATCTCCAAATATGTTGAATTTATTCAACAGTTAGAAAAGGAAGATTATAACCCAAGATGAACAGCTATGGCAAGCAGCACACGCATATGGAGTGCGAAAGGGAAAGGGAAACATTTATTGGCAAAAGGAGAAATTCACAAAATTTCATTCAAGAGTTCATTGGTTTGGAGACTCAAAGCCAGATTTGGTATCAGTTCATTGTGGAAATGCCATTAACTGGGCAGATATTTTTTCATCTCATCTGAATTGCTGCAGTGTTTCCTAAAAGAAAGTCTTTCCTGAAAAAAGATTCTTTCCTAAAAATAATTTCTTGTGTGGTTATTTTAGAAAGTCCCTGAGACAATCTTTCTCTCAGACATGCAAACATGAGCCCCCCCCTTTATATTTCCTTGACTCTAGATCATTTGGTTCTGACAAAAAGTGATTTCATCCCAGTATCTGCAACTTCCACATTCCGCCCTTTTGATCCAGATTTTTCTCCAAAAACATCACTGATTGATCAGCATATAGTCAGGTTTTGGTGTTCCTCAGTGCCAGGATGGATCCATCCCAGTTAGTTTTGATACACATCTGGGGGAGGTGATCAACAGCTTGAAGTCCGTGTCAAGACACTTTTTGTCACATTTGAGCAAAAAGGAGGCCAGAAAGAGGAGCTCCCAGGCTTACTCCGTCTGGATTTCATTATTAAATTTGATTCTGTCTGTTCCGTAGGTATTGGCTATTATTTCAAGATGCTGTGCTAACATCATTCTGTTAGGAATTGCATTTCTGTAGAAATTTGATAGACAGTAGGTAAATATTTTTAAAAAATACAAAACAAAAAGAACAGTAACATGACAACTCCAATTTGCATCATGGTTTTAAACCATGAACCTAGAAGTAAAGGTGACCAACTGAACTAATCATATGACCATGTATGACATCTCACCTCATGTAGGTGAGATTTGTTGTAGCCATGTGGCTTGTTCTCTTATTTTATGTAACTGTGTCTCAATTTTCCCAGAAGAGTGTATCCGAGTATAGCATGTAGTATTAGCAATAGCACAGACACCACCTTGCTCAGCTAATGGATAATCAAGAGCAATCCCATTATCTAAAATTACTCTGGCAAAGGAAATTAATGAGTGTTGGTGTGCAGTGATGGCCTTTGCAGTGGAGTCTGTAAGGTTAGCAACAGTGATGGATAGATTTTGAATCATTAATTCATTAGCCCAAATTTCACCCCAGGGAAGGATTCCTTGGAGGAAAGTAGCATAGGACAGTTTGTCATCACCAGGGAGTCATAAGAGAGCATTTCACTTGGTTTGTGATATGAGTGGGGCAGCCCAAAGATTACTCAAATGATCAGTTTCAGATCTGTTATATGTTGACAGCAGAGCATTCAAATATCCCAACCTGCACTGACCTCCTGTTACCCATGTGTCTAAAAATTTGGAGGCCCATGCTGGGGTGCTCTACTCATAAAAGTAGATATACCCAATAAAAACACAGACAATTCTTCCATCTGTGATTTTTCTATATAGAATAGAATTAACACAGGAGTCAGTTATGTTACTACAGTTGTTCATAGCCCCTCCTCCTTAAACCAGTCCCAATAATTTTTCTAGCTATGTTAGGAAATCCTAGTTTTGTAGTTTAAGAGGGATGATCCAATGCATATTTCTGGGGTCCAACTGGGAGGCCACCAATTTAAGAAGGTAATGCAAGAAACAGGAATTAAGGGTAAATGAGAAAGGTTAATCCTATAGGTGTGTCCAGTGGTACAATTTGTACAGGTTGTTGGATTTGGGATGTTAGTGAAATTTGTTACAGGTAGAACTAAGGGGTCCTTATAATCATAGATAGATTGGGATTTTTTGATAACAGATTCAACAATTAGTGAGATCCTGCCCTTTCACCTCCCCACGTGGCGACGGACTGGGAAATGCAGACTAGGGCATTTCCAGGGAAAAGAGAATGAAAATAAGGTAAGAATTAGAAATGAGGAAAGGCTATATAGGTCTGATCTGGGCATCTTGGGAAAAGCCAACTACTCAAATGTCACCTGCTTTAAATCCTAGAAATCTTTAGTTTTAATTTTTCAACAAGAGTGCAGGTCTACTGAGAAGCTGATGTCTTCTTTAGATGAGATACATGTATCCAGGAATCAATTCCTTAAGTTTGGTTGCACAAGGATTGGTTAACAAGACCTGATGTAGCCCCTTCCAGGGAGGGTGGAAGGAGTCTTTTGTAAATGGCTTGTTCAATAGGGAAAATCTCCTGGTTGTAGGTTACAATGTTTCAGGTCTTCATCTCCCAGGAGCCATTGTGAAGAGATTATTCTACCTAAGTATAATTTTTATCCATACTCCTGAATATACTTTTACAATATTGAAACATTTCACCTTCTATTACTTATGGGTCAAAGGAATCTGGGGTTAAATGCATGGGTAGTTCAGTCATTGCCTTGAATAGTGAGAATTTAATTTATGTAATCCAAAGGGAATGGCCCTTAGGTTAAGAAACACTATAGGTAGGGCTTTTGCCCATGGTAAGTGCAAGGTTTCCATCAATTTTGCCAGTTAAGTCTTTACAGTACCAGTGATGCCTTCAATCAGAGAACTGGGGATGATAAGCACAATGAAAGAGCTGTAAAATTGGCCAGATAGTACACACTTATTTTATATCTTGTCCAGTGAAATATTTAAGTTCCTCAGTCACTGTGGAACTCAAGGGGAATACCCCAGTTGGGATTATTTTCTCTAATAGGACTTTAGCTACTGCTGAAGCAGTGCCCTTTCTGCAGGGGAATACTTCAATCCAATGGGAGAACGTACAGACCATGACTAAAATATATCCATATGAGGGAGGTTTTTGAATAAAATCCATCTGCCAAAACTTCAGTAGCCCATTAGGGTGGTTAAAATAACCAGGGGCTGTGTGCACTGGCTTTCCAAGATTTAATTTAGGACAGGTGGAGCAGGCCAGATAAGCACCTTTGGCAGCTTTGTTAATGTTAACCCACCAGTATTGTTTATAAAAGTGATCATCTTTTCTGTAGCCCAGTGAGTTAAATCATGTACAGTAGTTAATGATGAAAACTTCATGGAGTCTGACAGGACAGGTTTCTATTGGCCCAAACCGAGTTCCTCTTTGTCATTAAACCAGCAGCCATTATTTTTCCAAATTTGTTTTTTGACTTCTGCTGCCCAATTTTGTGCATTGTTAGTAATTGTTTTCAAGTCATCTTTTAGAAACTTTTCTAGTGAGCCATGATAGAGATTTGATCAGTAGGACTTTTGAGGGCAGAGTTCTTCGCTGAGTTATCAGTAAGGTTATTTCCTCTAGATTCCATAGTCTAGTTTTAAATGGCCAGAGACTTTGAGGATGATCAGAGCAGCAGGTAGCTGTATTGTATCAAGTAATTCTTTTAAGTATGGCCCATTCTTTGTGTTGTCCCCATTGGAAGTGAGAAAACCTTAGTTCCACATCATTCCAAAATACGAGCAACTCCAAAAGCATACCTATTGTCTATATTAATATTAACAGTTCTTCCCTTAGCAAGGAGGCAGGCTCCAGTGATGGCAAAAAGCTCTGCCAGCTGGGCTGAAGTGGCTACAGGAAAAGGAGCTTCCTCCAGGATTTCAAAGGAAGTAGTAACTGCAATTGTGTAGCCTGACAATATTTACCAGTACCATTCATTACATAGGAGCCACCTGTAAACCAGGTGACTCAACATTGTCCAGAGGAGTCTCTTGCAGATCCTCTGGAGGAGTTATAAGGTGGTCTGTCAGAGTTAGGCAGTCATGTGGTACCTTGTCTGAAAGAGAGGGCAGGAGTGTCGCAGGGTTAATGTTATTACAGCTCGAGAGAGTGATATGAGGAGCAGCGAGTAGAAGAACCTACTTAGGAAGTAAGTCAACTGGTGAAAGATGTTGAGTGTGATATGAGTTTAAGAGAACTTCCACAACATGAAGCAAAAAATACATGGGGGATCCCATGACTATCTCCTCAATTGGCTTGACTGACAGGGCTACTGCAGGGGCTGCTCTTGGGCGCAGAGGGAATCTATGAGCAACAGGATCCCCTTATTGACTATAGTACCCTAGAACATGGTGTTGGCCTCCATGCATTTGTGTTAAGAACTCTAACACATTTTCTCCTTTTTTGTACAAAAATAGGAAAAAAGGAGTTTGCCCATGAAGAGATGGGTATTTGATTTACCAGTGAAGGGATGGTATTATTTTTGTTCTTTAAACAGGGAACAATATAGCAAACGAGAGAATTTGAGAATCAGAGGACCCCCAAGGGCGAGTCAGCACGATTTGTTTTGTCATGCCCAAGGAGATGGATGGGTGCCATGGAGTCAGCCAAGTGGGAATGGAAGGGACTGTGAAACAAAAGCACTTAACAGCTTATTGGAAACTCCCTCCATTGCAGTGTCTTGTTATTCTGAGACAGGGGCTGACAGAGGCTGGTGGGGTGCAAAGGAATCATATGTGAGTTTCATTTTAAAGGGACAGGTTTTAAAAGGGCCAGGTTCAGGCCCTCAGGGGAGCTGAGGAGTCCAGAGGGAAAGGTATTCAGTAAAGAAGGATAGAGAGGGGAAGGGGAGGAAAGAAAAGAGGATGTTTTCTCCAGAAAGGGCTTCTAAGACCTTTTTGTTTTTCCTTAACTGATTATCTCAGTTAATTTTCAGACAGCTTATTATAGGGAGGCAATTTCAGAATCCTTAATGTGCTTAGAAGCTCCAAGGTGCCAATGAACACATTAACTGCCATGTGAGTTGTATTTAACTCACACTAGTTTTGAGCCCCAGGCCTCATGAAGCATATGTAACTCACACGTCTCTTCACCTTGGGAGCCGCGTGAACTATTTTTCAAGTTGCAAGTAACTCACTCACAGAAAACAATGAAAAATAACAAATTTTTCATTAAATTAGAAAGGATCATTTTGTTTTCTAAATTTTTATTCTGTTTTTGTAATAAAACACCATGGCCCCAAAGAAAAATTTTTATTTTCGTAGCGTGGCAGCCAGAGTGTTAAAGTATGCCTCCTATTCAGATTGTTTAATTTTAGGACTGCAGTCTTCCACTTAAGTCCTAAGAAAGACAAGTCTGGGGAACTCAAAGAACCCCAGGATGGCCACTGAAGGTCTAAATTAGTTTCAGTGTACTCTGTCCATTGATTTAAAAACATTCACAAGAAATGACCATAAATTTTAAACATATAGTCGGCTGGGGTCCCAGAAGGGGGACCGTATTTGCATGCTTTGGAATTTAGGAATCTTGTTCTCTTTCTTATTAATCACAAGAGATATTCAGAAACAGAATAAAGGCCAATCGACAACCAAAAATATAAGGGTACACACACAAGGCAAAATAAAACAGAACCAAAATAGTACTTGCTGAGACTAGAAAGACAAAATGTCTTTGTACCAGAAAGGACTTGCCAGAAAAGACAAAAAGTATTTTATACTCCCGGAAGGGATGCAAGATGCTTTATGAAGGCTCCTTAACATAATCAGATCCTGAATAAGGTCAACAGGGAGCTATTATGAAGGAAGGAAGCTCAACCCGAGGAAGGAAAAACGTGGGCAGGAAAGGGCAATCTGTGGACACAGACAGCATGAAGAGCTCAAGTGTGTGTACTTCACCCAGGTCCCAGAGTTGCCGTGCTCTTCCTAAGGCAATCTTGTTTCAAGTCCACTTCTAACACCAGATTATGTCAACCAAACAGAAAAAAATCAGAGAAAAAAAATCTCCAAATGTGTTGCATTTATTCAAGAATTAGAAAAGAGAATTATAACCTGAGATGCACAGTTATAGAAAGCTACACATGCATTTGAAGAGAGGAGGGTAAAGGAAAACTTTTACTGGCAAAAGGAGAAGTTCACATAAGCTGCTTGGAAACAGAGTTCATTGGTTTTGCACACTCAGAGACAGAGGAGCTCTTGGTTCACTGGTGGAGATGCCGTTACTGGGCAGGTTTTCTTTCCAGAGCTCCTCATCTGGATTGCTGAAGTCCTAAAGAAAGAATTTTTTTGTGGGGTTATTTTAGAAAGTCCTGGGACAGTCTTTATTTCAGACATGCAAACATGAGCCCTCCCCCTTCATCCTGTCCTGGCTCTCTAGTTTCTTGGGTCTTACAAAAAGTGATTTCATCCTGATATCTGCAACTTTCACAAAAGGGTGGGAGGAGAAAATATTCTTATTATTTTTAAGTCGTTTCTACACACATATATTTTAATATAGAGGAAAAAAATTTAATGAGTAATTTAGTAGTTGAATTAAAAAACGTATATTTGTGAAATTCACCAAAAAGTACAGACATTTCTAACAAATAAAGAACTGCAAGAAAGTGAATGAAAATGCAGTCTAAATATATAGAGTTTATTTTAAAACTTTAGGCCCTTTGGCTTGAATATTTGCTCTTGTTATTTAGTTTTGTTTGACTCATTGCATAATATAATTATCCTGTTGCTCAAAGTTAATAGATAATTTGGTACACTTTCCCAATAGATGATAAGAGATCTCATCTTATTTGGAAAGTGAGAATTTCTTTGACCTGTTTATATTTTTCTTTAATAAAAAAGTACAATCATTGAACTTTCAAATTTATATTTGAGTACTTTTAAATAAATGTAGCTTGCTAACTTCCTCTTCTGGCTAGAACATAAACAAAGGAAAGGAAGACATAAATATTTTTTCCAGTTCTTAGTCTTGATATCTTACTAGGTTCTTTCTTAATCCTTCAAAATTGCTTATTTTATTAAAAAATAGAGATGTGTAGCTTTTTAAAATGGAAAATATGACCAAATTGAGTTTCGTTTTAAAAGGACAAAAAGAGGATATTACAAAAGAAAAATATATAAGTGTAAGATGGGTAGATTATGGAGATTTAGGGAATGGGATACAAAGCAGAGAACAGGATAAGAGAAGGCAATAAGAGAGTGAATATAAATTGGAAAACTTTAAAGGAATTTTTGGATAAAAGTGGGGAAAATATATTTTTGAGGATCAGATATAATATTTGAAATTTGGGAAGACACATAATGACTACTAGGCAAGCTAATGTTAGCCCTTCTTTGGAAAACATCAATAAAAGTTTAAATTATTCAAATTATTTGAAATAAATTTTTTAAAATTAAATTAAATTATTTTTCTCTATGACTGACAAGTGTCCAGAAGACACCAAAAATTAAAAACTTCATATTTACTTAATTATATTTATTGTACGATGTTTCAAGTTTTGATTTGTCTTCCTTTTTAACTTTTATAGCCTTCAAATATTTTACATTAAAAAATCAAGCTTCTCTTTGCATTAAACATAATTTCAGATTTTATACTAGATTGTCTTTTATCCCACAATTGCTTTAAAAAGCTACTAAAAGAGCAGGCATCATCCTTGCTTTATGATCAGTTAATTGCTATTTTGCAAGAAGCTTTAGAAAGCTTCTCCTTTCCAAAGGCTAAACTGCTGACAATTTTTAAAACACAGATATAATTATAAATATGTCATTATTAAAAATATATAACTATACATATAAAACTACATATATAACTATACTACACATATATAAATGTACATATGGATATATTTCCATATCTTCAACTTTTGAACTCAATATATTCCCTCTGCCTTATTTTTTCTATTATTTCTACCCACAGTGTTAAGCACAAAATTCCATCAAATAAATATGACTATTTCTACTTATAAAAATTTCATGGCAATACATATAATTGACTCAAGTTAATACATATTTATGGGGGCCATATTTGAAAAATATTCATTATAAACATTGAAATGGTTTGAGTATACTAGGCTTATGTCTTCTAATATTAATTATTTTCAGATGTAAATAGCTAATTATCTAAAGTTCATTCATATATAAGAAGAAATATTTGGGCATTAATTAATTTTATAATTTTTGCTTGATAAGGTCAAAACAAAAGCATCTGGTGCAACTTTTGTCTCCTTAAAAATACATTTTATTAGCATAATTTCAATATGTCAGCAACATTTACATTATTGATGAAATAATGTTTTGAAATGAAAACAGGTTATCATAAGTATATGAATGACAAAGAGGCAAGTGATTGCTCTCAAAATAATTGTGAAAATTCAAAAACATCAAAAGAGTTACAACTTATCAACTCATTTTAATAAATCCTTGAATGCCACTTGAATACGGTTCTTATACAACATATGACACTTTTAACCCAGTTAGTTATTTCATAGGCATGTAATCTTTGGGGATTTATTTTACCCTTCCTAAGTGAAAAAGGGTAATTCACTTACCTTTCCTAAGTGAAGTACTTCTACATGGAACCCTTATTCCGTAGTCTGAGTCAAATACTGTATTATAAATTGTCTTAAAAACCCCATTTATTTCCTTTAGATCTCTAATATCAATTGTACTTTCACATTCATTTAATGTGTATCTCCCCAGTTAAGCTCTATGAGTACAAGGGCTAAGTCTAACATCTGCCACATTGTAAGAACTTTACTTATATAAAATACATATTTTTGTTATTCTGAAAAATGAAAGAATAAATTAAAGAATCTATAAGAATCAGCACTAGAAATGTCTTTATGTTGTTTTTGCAAATGATGTAAGAATGTGAGTAACTATGGAAATAAAAGGATAAAGCCAAATATATTTGATTAAGTGAAGTTTATTATAATTTCTACAGTTATAATACCCTGTTATATAATAGAAAATTTGATAAATTGCTTCAAAGTATTTAAAACAGATAGATTCCTGTTGGCCGTGCTTGATAAAGTATTATAAGAAGTGACATTACAATAAGGAGAGAAATTTAGAAAAGAATTGGCCAGTCTGCAAGCATACACGAAATTGAATAGGGGTAGTTCATGATTTCAGTGACTTGTACTAGCAGAAAAGGCAACAGACGTTCACATCCAAACATTAAAAGGTAAACTTGACAAATGCTTTGAATGACAAGACCAATTTATTCTCAATCTCTTTGAAAAGAACAAAGCAATTGGGTGGTTGGCATATTCATTTTTTTAAAATCTCTGAATGGATTTAAAGTAAAGTAAAGGTTCAATTTAGAATAAGGGCCCCAGGAAATTATTTCAACTGGAATAAATAGTTTAGGGGAAAGACTAATGGCATGCCTCTCCCGCCTAGTCTTGATAGTTCTAATTTCCTGAATTAATGTGCAATAGAGAAGAAATTGTATGGGGCAAAGAAAGCAAGAAAATGTAGCACAAATAAAAGTACAGCTAGCAAAGAAGACTCGGTATGACTATTGCAAATAGAGCTGAGTGAAATTAAATAGGCAAAAAGCTAAGTTTTGGAGAGTTGTATACTTTCAAAAGAATCTCTGTGACTTTACAAGACTAAAATGACTCTTGGTTAGTGTCTTAGGCAGTTTGTTCTGTCATAACAAAGTACCATAGATTGGGTGGCTTATAAACAACAGAAATTTATTTCTCACCATTCCAGAAGGTGAAAGTCTGAGATCAGGGTTCCTTAACAGGCTGGTTCTGATAAAGGCCCTCTTCTGGGTTTCAGATTACTGTCTTCTCATATCCTTACTTGGCAGAAAGAGCTTCAGAGAGCTCTTTGGTATTAAGGAAATAAAACAAACAAACCCTGTAAAATAATTTAAAGAAGTTTATTCTGAGCCAACAAGAGTGGCCATGGCCTGAGAATATACAGACCCAAGAATTCTTAAGTAAGTGTTCCCAAGGTGGTCAGATTACAGCTTTGTTTTATACATTTCAGGGAGACAGGAATTGGAGGTAAAATCATAAATCAATTCATGGAAGGTATACATTAGTTTGGCTCCAAAGGGTGGGATATCTTCTAATGGGGATTGAATGTCATAGGTGGATTTAGAGATTCTTTAATTGACAATTTGTTAAAGGTAAAGCGTTGTCTAAAATCTTGGAGTCAGTAGAAAGGAATGTTTTAAGTTAAGATAAGGAAGTCTGTTAATCATAGAGCAAGCTATAATACAGGGATTCAAAGTGATCAGTTAAACAAATTGATGGCCTGCAGGCTTGCCTTAATCTTTGCTTTGCATGGCCTTCAGTCCTGTTTATAATTTAGTATTTTATTTTCACAAAGAGTCTGTTTTGTCAGTTTTATGATCTCCGTTTTACCATTAATATTGGTCAGTTGTTGTGTTTAAACTCCAAAAGGGAGGACATAGAAAGAGGCATGTCTGACCTCCCTTCCCTTCGTGGCTGGGAACTCAGATTTAAGGTTTTTCTAGGGCCCCCTTGGCTAAGGTGAGTCCACTATATCAGCAGGTGGGGAGAGTTTAGGATTTTATTTTTAGTTTACATTCGGATTCCTTTTATTAAGGGCACTAATTCCATTCGTGAGGGCTCTACCCTCATGACCTCATTATCTCCCAAATGCCTCATCTCCTAATACTATCACATTGAGGATTAGGATTTCAACATATGAATGGGAGGGGCACAAACATTTGGTCCGTAACAGTCAGTAAATATATAAAGGCAGGAATCAGGCTTAAAAACTGCTCTTTTATGAAAGAAGAATCACTCAAACACAAAGGAAGGAAGCAATGTCTAACTCAGATAAGTCCAGGGAGGTTAAAAAAAAGTATGAAGTTCTCAGAGGTTGTAGGCAAGGGCAAGGGAGACTTGAGCAAGTGGTCCCACCATGGTTTGGTTATAATTTGGTTTCATACATTTTAGGGAGACAGGAATTACACATAAAATCATAAATCAATACATGGAAGGCATTCATTGGTTTGGCCCAAAAAGGCCAGACATCTTGAAGCGGGGGCTAACTGGTTACAGGTGGTTTTATAGATTCTTTGATTTGTAATTGGTTAAAGAATTGAAGCTTTGTCTAAAGTCTTGGAATGTTTTAAATTAATATAAGTAAGTCTGTTAATCAGAGACAAGCCACTGGACAAATATTGAGACTCAAATGATCTGTTCAGTAATTGAGGACCTGCAGGTATGGTTTACCCTTTGTTTTACATGGCCTTAGACCTGTTAATGATTTTGTATCCCATTATTACAAAGACTAACTCTAAGAGGGACAAGGCATAATCAAGAATATCTGACCTCCCTTCTCCTCATGGCCAGCAACACAGCTTTAAAGTTTTTCTGGGGTCCCCTTGGCCAACCCAGGGTCCATTCACTCAGCTGGGGGGGCTTAAGATTTTATTTTCATTAACACCACAAAATAACTTAGTAATAAAGTTTATATTTCTAAAATAAAGTTATCACAATTTATTTCAGAATTTAAAAAAAATCATTAAAGGTAAGTTTCTGTAACATAATTTTTCTACTGAGAAGGAAAATAAACTTTTTATCTGAGTAATTCAGTCCCCTTTAAATCATCAGGCCATGAGTGGCAGAGAAATGAGGCAGTTGTCACGTCCTTCTTCCCCTCTTTGAGCTGAGTAATCATCTCTTGAAGCTGCAAGCTATATGGACTCTAGACTGAGGGTCACTATAAATAGCTATAAATTAATCTAACAATGCAACACATTGGACACCATAACTCATACCCTATAGTTCAACAATGTATAGCCAATTACTAACATTGTTATCTCTGTAAACTAATAAGAATTCCTGAAAACAACTTTGGTAATTAAATTTCCTGATTTGTCCTTTTTTCTTTAAAAGTTCAAGCCTAGGGGTGGGGAACCTGCAGCCTTAAGGCCACATGTGGTCTTGTAGGTCCTTAAGTGCAGCCTTTTCACTGAATCCAAATTATACAGAACAAATCCTTTTATTTTTATTAATATGGTTTTGTTCATCTTTTATATTTTTATTTTATTTTTAAAATGAATACATTTTAAATACTAAAGAATAAAAGAAGTGTCAATGAAATAATCCTCCCAGGTTGACCAGCACAATTAGAACATTAGTAAGCCATAAGGGCTAAATTGACGGCTGCTATGCTCATGATTTAGTTATAACTTTCCCCACCTGACTGGCACCACTACTGCATGAGGCTGGTTGGCAAGAGTTTATGGGTGGGGATTGAGTACACCAGTCTGTTATCAGCTTTTGACAACGGTGCACTCTATTTCTGTTTGAAGTGGAATTTGTGGATAGTTGCACAGTTTGACAGTATTTTTTAAATTCTGTCTGCTTAACAGCCCATCATGTCAAAGAAGACCAGGAGAATGCTGAAGGAAGAAAACAGATGTTTTAATGAGGGCTGGGAATTGCAATATTGTCTTGTTTCTACTAAAGATAATATGATTTGCTTGCTTTGTGATACTGCAATATCAACACTGAAGAAATTCAACACTCATCAGCATTATAACACTCATAAGGACCACAAGTATTTTTCATTAGAGGGAGAGGCATGAAAAGTTGTATTGCAGAAATTAAAAGATGAAGAGCAAAAGCAAGACAATTCTTTCAGGCAGCAATAAGACCTGGAAATAACACCACTGAGGCAACTTATAAAGTAGCTTATATACTCAGGGAAAAAGGAAAGCCATTCAGTGATGTAGAAATTGCAAAAGAATGCACTGTTGAAGTTGTAGCATGCTTACACCCCTCAATAATGTTCCAAAGTACAAACAACTGCCTCTTTCAAGGAGAACCATGACTGATCGGCAGCATGAAATAACCTTCAACTTAATAGAACAACTTCATGCAATACTTCAAAATGAAAATATATATTATCCAATTGCTTTGGATGAATTAACTGATACTACTGACTCGGCACAGGTTTTATACTTCATTCAGGTAATAACAGAAGATTTTCTTTGCTCCGAAGAGTTACTCGCTTTTGGCACTTTTGCAAACAGAACGTGGGGAATAGACATCTTCAACAACTTTCAAGATAAATGTCGTGAAGTTGTTCTGAATTTGGTAAACTTAGTCAGTATATATACAGATGGTGCATCTTCCAGGACAGGAAAATATGAAGGGTTTATTGCACATATGAAAAAAAAAAAAAAGTATTAACAGATCCAGATGCTCTCATTTCTTTTCATTGTGTCTTGCATCAGCAAAATATCTGTGCTAAAGCTACTATTTTAAGTGACACTTTGCAACAAGTTATAAGTATTGTTAACTATATTCAGTGCAAATGCAACATGGCATCGTCAGTTTCATAACATGCTAAAGTTGAACAATGAAGTATTCAGCGTGGATTTGCCATATCATTCTAAAGTGCGCAGGGACAAGTGTTAGCCAAAATTTTATCTCTGCAAGAACAGATAGTTAAATTTTATGAAGAACAGAATCAGCAATATGAAGTATTGAAAGAAGATTTCTATAGGAATGAAGCATTTCTGTGTAATATCATGTCAAATCAAAACATCTTGAATATTTCTTTGCAAGATAAAACTAAGTCTATATATGATATGTGCCAAAAAATCCAAGCATTTCAGAAAAAGCTATCTTTTTTTCAAAACAATTCTTATTCAAATGGAAATTTCAGATGAACATTTTCCCCTGTTAGCAAAGGTCATTGATGAGCAGGATGATATATGTGAATCATTTGAAGAATATGCAGTTATTACAGACCTATTAATTGGAGAATACAATGAAAGATTCACTGACTTTGAGAATCATGACATCACACTTAAATTACCATTTCAGCCTCACCTAGTTGATATCACCAAGGGACCTAAAGGACTACAGATGGAATTGATTGAGCTCTCTGTAGATGACATTTTAAAGTCATTGTTTAATGCTAAGAAAGATCCAATTGAAATATGGAAAAATGCAGTAGAATACCCACGCCTTCAGCAACATGCCCCCAAAAAATGCTTTCTTGCTTTTCAACCACTTATTGCTGTAAATCTACATTCTCCTACCTAACCCAAATCAAGATGTCCTTAAGGTCACAAATGACTGATACCCACCTAGAGGATCAACTGAAACTATGGACCTCCATGCTGCAACCAAATATTCAAATGCTTTCCAACAAAAAGCAGACAAAACAAAGTCATTAAGAGGTTAGTTACCTATAAAATTAACAAATAGTTTTCATTTTTTGAAATTATTAAGTACATAGTAGTTAGATTTTTACAAAATAATGTATATTTTTTACTATATCTAATTGAAGTTTCTTGAATGTGGCCTTATTGGATTACAGCGAAATTAATGCAGCCTTACAACATGAAAAGTTTCCCCAACCCTGCTCAAGCCTCTCTGTTGTTCGCTGGAGAACTTCTCAAGGCAACTTGGAAGTGTTTCCTGGACAGCTGTCCTCATTTTGGCTCAAGTAAACTCTTTAAAATTATATTTTGTGCCTCAGCTTCTTCCTTTAGGTTAACACTAAAAAATTATTCATTTCCTCCAGTTATCAATATTATTATTATACAAATAGTTAAGTAAGCAACTACCTTTACTTTCATTGTAGCTTATGGTTTTTAATCTATATTTGAATTTTGATTGGTTTAAGTCATGGTTTACTTTTCTCATTGTTCTGGTAAAATAAGCTCTTTTATATATTTATTATTAAGTCTCCAAATTTCTACTAGGTAAGCAATTAATTTCTATTTCCCTCCCTCATTTATGAAGATCCTTCCTGTTTCCTTATCATTATGCAAATTATTGTTATTATCTTTATTATAAAACCATTTCTTAAATTACTTACAGTGAATGTTTTGTTTTTTAGTTTGTATTCTTTCTAGTTTGTCAGTACAATTACTTGAGGCTATAGACTCTTTCTCCAGATAAGCTTGGGTCATTTAATAGGATCTAATACAGGGTTACTTTTTCATTGTACAAGTAGCCTAAAAATTTGATTTTGACACAATTATATCCAATAAATTAGGTTTTATTTGACTAAATGTCATTTATAAATAAGGATATGTGTGTAATATACCTTAAGATAGTATAATACATTTAGGTGTAAAAAGTGACTAAATATTATATCTTGCTTTAGTAGTTTGATGAAGTAAAATTTAATATCTTGGCAGCCTTAGTTCAATAGTATATATGTAGCAATTCTATTTCAGCTTGTGTACTAAAGTTAAATTTGAATTTTGAATTTCCAAATAAATATAATCAAAATAAATACATTTGTACTTTAATTAGTGGTAATAAAAAGTAACAAAAATACCAGGCTGAAATATTTGAAAGAATGCATATTTTTAACTGTACTTAAAGCATATAATTTTTTTAAAAATTTCAATGTATTTAGGGGGTAATGCATAGTTTTGTTACATGCATATATTGTATAGCAGTCAGATCTGGGCTTTTAGCATACACATCACTGGAATAGTGTGCACTGCACACAAGAGATAATTTTTCATCTCTTCCTCCCCCCACCCTCCCAACTTTGGATCCTTCACTGTCTATTATTCCCTCTGTATGACCATGCCTAACCATAGTTTAGCTTCCACTTATAAGTAAAAACAAAAGCACATAAATTTTTAAGACTAAAACTATTGCTGTTAGATAGTTTTCTTTTTATTTCTGAATATAATGATTTTTTTCTTTTTTAACATAAAAGCACAAAAGTATAAAATATTATTTAATGAAAATACTTACCTAGGTTTCTGCACCAATAATTTTATAACACATTTTTAAAAATGTATTATTAATGAAATTAAGTAGTAACAATCTAACCATTGTAGTGTGCTATAATTGTAGTGTCTTTCAATAATATCTCATCCAATTATGAAAATAACCCTTTGAATTAGGCACCTTACTTTCCCTGTTATATTGATGAGGACATTAACTAGAGGAAAGGTTAGCAAAATTGCCTAAGATTATGTTGGTTGCTACATATCAGCACCAGAATAGGACCTAGAAATTTGAACACCAGAGATTTGGTCTTAACAACCCCACGTCATTGCTATTCCTATTGAAGGATACATGTAAATCTATTAGCTTACTATTATATCATGACATCATATATGTTTTTAAAATGTGTTTTAGAATAGGGAATAATAAATACTAAGAATTAAAATATTTTACTTCATATTCAAATACATGTACTTTGATAGGGAAATATTTACAAATTCATTCTGGTACTCAAATACTTTACCAAATCTTGTCTTCTGATTTCAATGATGTCACATTATTTTTAATTGATAAAAACACATTTCAAAGGTCTTTCTTTTAAATTTCTTGATTTCATCAATAAGTAAAAAGAAGGGGGTACTCTATTATAAAATGTTATATATCTATGTCTATTAATATATATGTAGAAAATGTTATATATGTCCTATCTATATATATGTAGAAAATTATGTGTGACAATTTATGATTTTCAGGTATTCAAGTCAAAATGGAATACACTTATTCAAGGATTTGATTTATTTATACTTAAATATCAAACAATAAAGAAATAATATGTTTGGTTTGTTATATTAAGAATGATAGCAGTTGAATTATATTGAATGCTAGAGAGAAAAGTTACATCTTATCTCCAAACCAGTAAAATATTTATAGGGCAATATTACTCAGATTTATACTATTTGAATATAAAAGAATATTACTTATCTATCTTCACCCCTTAAAACATACTTACTTCCTTTTATAATAATTTTACATTGATCTACGGCTTGCAATAAAGTAATTTCATAGTACATTGATAGTTACTAAAATATCTGACTAAGAAATTTCTCTAAGTTTTATTATGATTATCTATACTGACAGTCATAATGAAAAAGATAAAATAAGTTGAAGCCTAGCTTTACTTTTCTAAAAATATTTACTATTTTTTCTTTATCATTAAAGAAAGAAAAGTTATATCAGCCATGTTAAGTAAGGTATAAATCATATTTCTAAACTAAACCATAAGTCAAAGGTAACTACACTCATCTCCATGAACTGACCAGTAAAATATGACATTTAGCATTAATGTATATGTTTCCTTAAAAAAAAATAAGGGACTAGAGGCAATGTCCATTAATATTTCGTTCTATTGACTGGATCAGGATGAGAATTTGTTTTCTTCTCAAAGAACCTGGTAGGAGATGAAGTGATGGTGAAAGGAAGAGGAAAATGGGGGCTATGTGTGGGTAATATAATAGGGGAAAGCCACATCGGGGGTGGGGATATTCCATGGAGAGTTTGTCTTGCAATACCTTGAGTGACACTCGACTAACTTGCCCCTTAAGAAAACACCAGTGATGACATGGGAGGACAAACCATCTATTTATGGTTAAATAAGGCTTGTTACTATTAAGCAACCTGAAGAAAAAAGACCAAAACATGAAGGTGTACCCTGCAAGGATCACAAGTGTGTGAGAGATTAAAAGTACTACCCTTTCCTTCCACAACAATGCTTTTTCATTCCTCTGCTTGATATGCCAATAAATACATGGCTTCTTGTCATTTAATTTTAATATTTTTTTCTAAATTCTTGCATACCAGGGTAGGCTTTTCTTCCTCCCTTGAACTATGTAGATATTTTCCTTGTGTGTATATTTTCATATTTTTTTCTTAAGAATATTGAAAGTCTCTTGCAATTAGTATTTTATATATATATATATATTTTTTTTTTTTTTTTTTTTTTTTGCCAATGAGAGATTAGAATTCAGTCTAAATATTTTTCCTGGATTAATAACTACTTCTCTTTCTTGGTCTCTCTCTTGCTTTTCCCATTTCTTGACTGATAATTTTTATTGTCTTTTTTAAACTCTGTGTTCTGAAATGTTACAAATATTTCTAGGGGGTTCTGGTACAAGATGGCGGACTAATGCGTACCTCTCTCACAGTGAGGAAGCAAAATTGGGGAGTGGGTATTCACATTTCAAATAGATAGTCCAAGAAAGAACACTGGCATTCGACAGAGAAGCAACAGGAAGCAAGAAAGCAGAGAAGACAGATGCCAGTCCCTATTCAGTCAGGATCAGCAGAAGGAGGTGAGAAGCTCCCTGATGCGGAGGGGAAAGCATGAGTGACAGATCCCTGGGTTTCCACACTTCTGCCAGGAACTGTTAATATTCCAACTACAGGAGAACCCCTAGACCCTCCTGGGTCCCCAGACTAATGCAAGGAGATGCCTAAAGAGTACACAGAGATATTGCTGAAACTCACGGGGAGTCCCACAGGCTATTGGTCCCTGAGCAAATACAGCTCAGTGTCGTTCAGAAAGCTCAGCCTCTAGAGGCCTCTGTCCTACCCTGGGGTTGCCACCGTCACTTTCACTGCCACAGCCAGCCACAAGGCCACCAAGGGAGTGGTGAGGCTAGGTACTTTTGTGTGCCCCAAGGACAAGTATCACTGCCACTGCAGAAGGAAGGTTGTATGAGAAGTCTGCACACCCAACAGCTGTCTGCCTCTACTGAGACGACACTGCCCTCCCCGGGGACAAGCCTGTGGCCCAGCTGCCCTTCCTCTGCTCAGCATTCCAGCTAAAGCCCATTCAGAGAGCCCAGCCCTCAGAGGTTTAAACTGCCTCTGCACAGCCAATAGGCCAGGGAGGGAGCAGGGAGTCTAGGCACTTTCATGCACCCCTAGGACAGAGACCACTGGAGCTCCTGCTGCTGAGGGAAGAAGGTGCAAGCAGTCTGCATGCCCCACAGCTACCTGTCTCCACTGAGAGGGGCTCACCCTCCCTGGTGACAAGTCCAGGGCACAACTGCCCTTCCCCTGGCTGAGCATTCCTGCTGCAGCCCACAGCCTTTCTGGGAGCCCAGTGCCCAGAGGTTTGAATGCCACTGCTGCTGCCACCACCGCTACCACCACGGGACCAGGGAGGGATCAGGAAAGCTGGATGTTTTGGTGTCCAGCAGAGACCACTGCTGCTGCTGAGTGATGGGGGTGTATGCAGATCATGTACCCCACAGCTGCCTGCCTCCAGTGAGACGGGTTTGCCCTCCCTGGTGGCAGGCCAAAGGAACAACCACCCTGTACCCAGTTGCAGCCCAGTGGCACCATTCCAGGAACCCAGCCCCCGGAGTTCTGTGTCCTGCATGCCCTGCACTGTGTCCCATGAGCCCCGCATCTGTCTGTTTCTGCTAATCCCACTGAGAGGGACCCATGTTCCCTGGTGGCACGTCCACAGCACACCTGCCCTGCCCCCACTTGAGCATTCTGCCAGTGACCAGTAGATCAGCCTGTCCTTCCTGTCACAGCCAGCACCTGAAGCCAGGGGGGCCTGAGGACAATTCACCAGCTCATTCCCAGCCTAGTCACCCCAAGACTCAAGCACACAATCCTGGGGCCTCGGGATTGGGGATTATCTAACTTAGTCTACCACTGCTTGCACCTGATCACTCCCCTAGGGGTATGAGGGAGGGCTGACGCAAATTACCAGCAACACCACAGCTGGTACTCACCTACATATGCCAAAAGTCACAGTTCCTCTCCCTTTCCACATGGAGGAGCAGCGTATCCTGCAAAGGAGAACAGGCAAGCTGCAAAGATATCTCTTTTGGGCCGAGGGAAGGGGTTCTATCCCAAAAGCATTTAGGCAGAGAGCTGTGATACTGTTTTGTTTTCTGTAGATCTCAGTGACATTGTGGCATGGAGATAGACAACAGTGTCTGACTGAAGTAAGAGTCACGAGCTTCAGGACAGGGTTGTGATAGAAAAGTGGATCCCATGCCAGCCAGCTGAAGATGCTGAGCTGATGCAAACCCCTCTTCCTCCCTACCATGGAGACCTCTGTGCATTTCACCAGGTGCTACCCCCAAACCTCTGTCAGGCTGGAGCCTATGCTTGTCATTGGGGTAACCATGGGTGAGCTTGACAGCCCAGCCCTGCCCATCTTGGGTCTTCCCATAGGAGGAGCAAGGAACTCAGGGCACCAGGCATTCCACAGACCAGTCCACCACCTCAGACAGCAGAGAGACACTCCCAGTAAACAAAGTTCAAGCATATACATGTCAACTTCTGCTGCAGTCACCTGTAAATACCACCTACTGGTCTAGGGGTTGAACGGCAAAACCCAATATAATATCTGCTGGCAGAAGGTCAGCAGTGGACAATACCAGAGGTATTAATTCACCATTGATTTTTATGGCTGAGTAGTACTCCATGATATACATATACCACATTTTATTAATACACTCATGTATTGATGAGCACTTGGGTTGTTTCTATATCTTTGCAATTGTGAATTGTGCTGATATAAACATTCAAGTGCAGATGTCTTTATTATAGAATGTCTTTTTTTTCCTTTGGGCAAATACCCAGTAGTGGGATTGCTGGATCAAATGGTAGTTCTACTTTTAGTTCTTTGAGGTATCTCCATATTACTTTCCATAGAGGTTGCACTAATTTGCAGTCCCACCAGCAGTGTATGAGTGTTCCTATCTCTCCACATCCATGCCAACATTTGTTGTCGTGGGACTTTTTGATATAAGCCAGCCTTACTGGAGTTAAGTGATATCTCATTGTGGTTTTGATTTGCATTTCCCTGATGATTAGAGAAGTTGAGCAATTTTTTATATGTTTGTTGGCCATTATTCTGTCTTCTTTTGAAAAGTTTCTGTTCATGTCCTTAGCCCACTTTTTAATGGGGTTGTTTGATTTTTTTCTTCTTGATTTTCCTAAGTTCTGTATAGATTCTGGTATTCAACCCTTTATCAGATGTGTAGCATGCACATATTTTCTCCCATTCTGTAGGTTGTCTGTTCACTCTAGTAATAGTTTCCCTGGCTGTGCAGAAGCTTTTTAATTTGGTCAGGTCCCTTTTATTTATTTTTGTTGCTGCTGTGATTGCTTTGGGAGCTTTTCAAAAGAAGATAGATTAATGGCCTATAAATATGTGAAAAAATGCTCAACGTCAGTAATCATCAGAAAAATGGAAATCAAAACTACAATGAGATATCACCTAACCCCAGTTAGAATGGCTTTTATCCCAACATCCCAAAACTATAGATGTTGTTGTGGATGCGGAGAGATAGGAACACTTATACACTGTTGGTGGGACTGCAATCTAGTGCAACCTCTATGAAAAATAATATGTAGATTCCTCAAAGAACTAAAAGTAGACCTACCATTTGATACAGCAATCCCACTACTGGCTATTTACCCAAAGGAAAAAAAAGTCATTCTATCAAAAAGACATTTGCACTTGGATGTTTATTGCAGCACAATTCACAATTGCAAAGATGTGGAATCAACCCAATTGTCCAACAGTTCATGAGTGGATTAATAAAATGTGGAATATGTATACCATGGAGTACTACTTAGCCATAAAAAATTAATTAATACCTTTTGCAACAATCTGGATGGAACTGGAGGCCACTCTCCTAAGTGAACATCTAAAGAATGGAAAAACAAACATCATATGTACTCACTATTAAATTGGAACTAACTGATCAGCACTCATGTACACAGATGGACATAAAAATCACTGGAAATCATGCAGCTGGAAGCGGGGAGAAGGAGTTGTGTGAAATCATACCTAGCAGGTACAATGTACACTGTCTGGGTGAGGCACACTTATAACTTTGACTCAAGCAGTACAAGAGCAATCCATTTAAACAAAATATTTGTACCCTGTAATATTCTGAAATTAAAAAAAAAAAACCTGAACAGACCAATAATGAGTAGTTAGATTGAAACAGTGATTAAAAAACAAAAAAAATCTCTCAACAAATAAAAGCCCAGGACCAGACACATTCACAGCTGAATTCTATGAGTTGTACAAAGAACTGGTACCAATCCTAATGCAACTTTTCCAAAAAATAGAGAAGGAGGTAGTCCTCCTTAATTTATGCTATTACGCAATGCCAGTATCACCCCAATACCAAAGCTAGGAAAGGATGCAACAAAAACTGAAAACTATAGACTGATATTCCTGATGAACATTTATGCAAAAATCTTCAATAAAATTCTAGCAAACCAAATCTAATAGCATCTTAAAAAGATAATACACCATAATCAAGTGGATTTTATTTCAGTGATGCAAGGATGGTTCAGTGTATGCAAGTAAATAAATGTAATCCATCACATAAAAAGAAGTAAAAACAAAAACCATACTATCATCTCAATAGATGCAGAAAAAGCATTAGATAAAATTTGGCAACTTTTCATGGTAAAAACCATCAACAAACTAGGAACAGAAAGAATGTATCTCAAAATTATAAAAGCCATATATGAAAAACCCACAGCCAACATTAATCTCCTAACTCCTATTAGTGTTGTTTTGAACCTCCTGGTTTTGGTCTATGTCTTTCTTTTTTTCTCTCATATATTCCATGTATTTCTGTTGTCTCTCTTCATTAATTTGGTGGTTTTGTCATTTATTTATACTTAATAAAGGACTTTTAAGCCATTTCTTCTCTTCTTTAATTGCATAAATAGGACAATTTGATGCTAGGTCACATAGCTACTTGTAAATTCTCATTAGATATATACAAAAGAAGAAAGCACAATGATTGTATTAAATAAAGTAATAGGACTGCTTAAACCCTTCAAGCTGAAATGTATAAGGAGGTGGACTTGCATATAGGAATTATATTTTAACACAACAAATCAATTCTCTCCTGCGCTGTGACAAATTTACAGTGAACCTATGGCTTCTTCATATTTTCTTCAATTTCCTGCTCAAACTCCTCTACTTTGTCTTCTAGACAACACTGAATTGTGTCTTTCTAATTTACCAGTAAATCCTTTCCAGCTGGAGATATTTTAGATAATGTAAATGTGCATAATTTAGTCTCCTGTACATTACATTACCACTCCCCATTACTTAAATCTCTTTGTGTTGAGGAAACTTAGTTCTTTTCAAACATGATAGATCTGATAAAAATTGAAAAAGGCCATGTATAAATTAACTAAATTAGTTTTAAAAAGTTTTCATGTTTTGTAATTATTATTACATATATAATATGCATATATATTTATATATAATCAGATCAAATCAAATAAAATATTTTTGTAATTTGAACATTTTTTAAATTTTCAAAATATTAAGGGAGTACAAACATTTTTGTTACATGAATATCTTGTATACTGCTTAAGTGGGGGATTTTAGCATGCCATTCAGCAGAATAGTGTTCATTGTACCTGATAGGTAAGTTTTTATTCCTTACACCCCTCTCACCCTCCCCCTTCTTGGTTTCCAACATCCTTTACATCTCATTGTACACATGTGTGCCCATCGTTTAGCTCCCATTATAGTGAGAACATGTGGTATTTGTTTTTCCATTCCTGGGATACTTCACTTAGGATAATGGTCTCCACTTCCATCCAAGTCACCACAAAAGACATTATTTTATTTCTTTTTGTGGGTGAGTAGTATTCCATATATATATATACACACACATATATATATATTTATTGTTTATTTATATATGTGTATATATATATATTGTTATATATATACACACATATAACATTTTCTTTATCCATTCTTGAATTGGTGGGTATTTAAGTTGATTCCACATCTTTGCAATTGTGAATTGTGCTGCAATAAATATTCAAGTGCAGGTGTCTTTTTAATAAAATTATTTATTTTCCTTTGGGTAGAGACCCACTAGTGGGATTGCTGGATCAAATGGTAAGTCTACATTTATTTCTTTGAGGAATCTCCACACTGTTTTCCATAAAGTATACTCATTTATAGTCCCACCAGCAGTGTATAAGTGTTCCTTTCTGCATCCACACCAGCATCTATCATTTTTTTACTTTTTAGTAATGGCCATTCTGACAGAGGTAAAGTGGTATCTCATTATGGTTTTAATTTACATTTCTCTGATGATTAGTGATATTTAGCATTTTTTCATGTTTACTGGCCATTTGTCTATCTTCTTCTGAAAAACTTCTGTTGAGTTTTTCATGGACATCATAATATTTTCTAGAAATAATTAGTTTTAGTAATTACTTTCTGTTTTTTCATGTGTTTCAGCTGGCCCTAATTATGCAAATAATAAGGAATCTTCTGTAACTTTCAGGGTATATACTGATTGCTAACATCTTCACTAATCTGAGTGGGACTAATTAAGTGAAAACTCTTCATTTTCAGTATATCGTGTGAATAAACAACAAGCAAACAAAAATCCTCTTCTTCAGGGTGATATGACAAAGTAGAAAACATGATACAGCTTCCCTCTTTCCAATCCTCATTTCTGAAGATAAATTACTTCTTATGGCCAGCCCTTCTCCAGCACCATGGAAATTAAGTGTAGATGGTGTGGATATTTCAGGAAGTGTTCTCTCCTGATTACTCCAAGGCCTGTCGTCTCCAAGCCATCTTTACTTTCTTTTCTTGAGAATGCATAGCAGAATAAAGATAGGCCTGGTCTTAGTAGCCAAAGGACGTTTGACTTTTGTCCAAATTAGTACATACAGTTATGACCGGTTCTTTAATTCTTGACATCAAAATAAGAACCAATCCCAAATTGGTCTACTTCATAGTTTATGCTGTGGTAGGAGTAGTAAGCAACTGCCAGTTTGTTATTATTTATAGAATTTACATGAACTTCTCTCTATTTCTTTCATAGAGGTTTATTTTGAAATACATGTAATCCTTTCTCAGGATATGACATTCATAATCATACTGTAATTTCTTAATTGTTCTCTAATTCTTTCCTAAATATATGCTTCATTATATCTACTTAAAACTGTTAGAAACAGAGACCTCCCAAGAAACAAGATATAAATGTACTTCTCTTTTATATGAATGTCCTGAAATCTTCAGCCCAAGACAGATATGTCAACACTCTTCTACATCATATTACCTATAGTGCAGCCTGTAGGCCAAACTGGCAGCCATAGCTCCAACCATCACATATTGATTCTAGGCATTAGGCTGGGAGAAGGTGAGATGAAGGAAAGCATCAATGTGTGTGTATGAATTATCATTTACAGAAAATTTATTAAATTTCCACACGACTCTTCTGCTTATATTGGCCCTCACTTAATCACAATCATTCCCAGCTATAAAGGAGGCCAAAAAATATTGCTTTTATACTATTCCTTTGTACAAAATATTGCAGCTTCTCAATCTGTTTTTATTGGCTATTTCAGCCAGTCTTTTTAGCTGCAGAATTGGCCAATGAGAAGGAAGCATGAACTGCCAATTCGAAGGTTATAATAAGTAACTTTATACTCTGCTGGTCTATCTATAGGTACTAAACTAACAAATCACTAATATGTATATAGTCAATGTTTACCTATTACTTTATTGATTACTATTATTATGTGAGAAAATTTAACTTCCATGTTAAATGTTGTCAGAAGCAATTTTCCCATTTATTTGATAACTTCCTGTATATTCACTTTCTGTATTTCAGTATCTATCTTTGACTGCAGTACTATGGCTAAAGATAATATCAGTTTAAGTTACCAGGAATTTCTGTTGGTGTTATTCTCATTCTAATGTACCTTAGAAATGTATACAAATAATGGTGAGGTGAAGACAGTGGTAAATACATTTTTACGTTTCTACTTTTCTCTATAGGTTTCAGAGTACTGTGTATCCACATATAGGATTTCAGTATTTTCTCACAGCTCTCTTGTGAGTCAGCTGTTATTATCACACCACAGGTGCAGTGAATACAGGTAAAATAAAGGAAGCAAATAACATATAGGCTC
This sequence comes from Daubentonia madagascariensis, assembly GCA_023783475.1. Lineage (NCBI taxonomy): Eukaryota > Metazoa > Chordata > Mammalia > Primates > Daubentoniidae > Daubentonia > Daubentonia madagascariensis. The sequence continues at coordinate 24,371,420 of JAKFHU010001684.1, read as the reverse complement.
ATAGTTATTAGTAAAATTTAAGAATTCTTCTAGATAGTCTGTCTCTAATTTTTGTTTTATAATTTTCAAGATATTATCTCTTCCATTAATGTATTTGTATATGTGTGTATATGTATGCACAATATATATAATAATGATTTTGGAGAGAAGGTTCAAGAGGGGAAAACGGGGTAGTAATTCAATGTAACTAACACAGTATATGCACAAAGTAAACACTTATCAAACTATATACTTCACACAACCACAGCAAGCTCTTGCCTACACAAGCAATCAAGAGTAGCCACCCACGTGATCTATATTATACACCTTATTTTAGTTCTCAAATTAGTAATTATTATTTATTTATTTATTTGGATTTTTAAAAAATGTAGTCTTTTGGCATTCCCTACTCTTGCTCCAAACAGATAATGGGCTTCAGAAGAACAGAGACTTTATTTCCCCTGGTGGTAGCTTAGTCCTCAGTACTAAGAACACAGCTTGGTACATAATAAAAGTTTAGTAAATATTTTTTGATATTGTAGTCAAATCTTATATCTTGCCATTCTATATTTATGCCTTGTACCTCCCAGTGTGTTTCAATTGCCCATGTCCTTGCTTCCTAGAGTATTCTTATATACTTCTCAGTCTATCAAAAACTTAGCTCTATCTTTGCTACTTACCTCAAATTCCCTTTTGGCACGGACCCTTTGATCATACCCACGACATCTGCTACTTTTCTCAACTACTTTGTATAATTAATCTTCCATATTTCTCTCTTTTTGAGCATTCTATTTATAAGTGTACTGAGTCCTTTTCATAAGTATAGTCATTTCTTTGCAGACCTTTCCCACTTTGATTCTATAATAGATTCCTATAGAAGAGGGACTACATACATTTAAATCTAAATTTCCACATCGCCTGCCATACTGAATTGAAAATAGGATGTGCTTAATTGAATTTTATTATAGATTTGAATTAAATATAAAATATAATATTTATATTAACCAAGAATATTTTTCAGTAAGGCACACGCTACTTTAGCAGGGAATGTTTTCCTTCAGTTAGCTGTTCTAATTGTCAAAAAAATGCATTTTCAAACATTTACGTTATTCCTTATTATAATTTTCTTCTGCATCTCAAACTTTTGCTCTCCCATATGCCTCTCTACCTGTAGTACCAAAGAGTATCCAAAACAAGTGTGTAACATTTTATTGCTAACAGTGTTTTCTTTGAAGGTAGTTATTAGACAATCCTTCCATAGAATGGAGTATTCTAACTACTTCATTAGAAGTATTTGGACCAGTTTAAGAAATCTAGTATGCTGTTGTTATTATTATTAAATATTATATTAATGTTACTTACCTCTGAGAGGAACTATATAGCTTTGCTAAAAAGTTTGTGAAAAATTATGCATCAGGGTTAGTTTTAGCTTTTTTAATCGCAAAGGTATAAATTTCAGGAAATAGCGAAATGGGCAAAATAATTTTATTTATGTGATCAGACTAATTATCCAGTTTAAAGCTAACTCATAAAACATGAGACTATGACTTTCCTGCCATGTTTATCATGTATCATGATACAACAAAACTACTTAAATTGCAATTTAAATGGCTGATAGTATCTATTCAATGTCATATTCTAAAAGAAACTCAAAGAAAAGAAACTGGTGGAGGTAATATCATCCTTCTGATTGTGCCTTCTCAATCTTCATTGAGAAAAGGTATTTTTAGCCAAGTTTTTAGTTGTATTTGATTACATGATTTAGGAAATAGAAAAGTTTAATTAGACCACAAGTATATTTTTCTGTTGAACTAGTTCTGGTTGTCATCATAGTAGATAAATTCTCAATTTGAAATTCTTCTATATTTCAAGTTTAGAATAACTATAAATTGTACTCAGATTTTCTAATATTTCACTATTAAAACAATTAAAGGAGATATTGAGAAAAGATAGATATACTCTTAAGAAGTTATTCTTTTAAAAATCAGAATAACATAAAAAAATCACATTATTCAAGTTTCTTCAGGCACTATGTAGTTTTAGAAGGCATATTTAAAACATAGGCTTCTATGAAATAGTAAAAAAAGTTATAAAATGGATTAATCTGATGAAAGAATCTCAAAAACTTCAAAAATAAAGGGAAAAGATAAGAAACACATCACAGTTATGAAGCTATCTCTATATTCATCTATTTGTTTAACCCATAATTACTCAGTGTCTTCCATATGCTAAGTTCTGTCATGAAAGAAACTATCGTGAATATTAAACAAATAATTACACAAATAAGAAGCAGAAGTACTTTTGGTAGTTGTTATAAGAGGTACAAGGAAACAAGAGTCTAAAGTTAAAAGACAGTGATCGACACCCTAAAGAAGGGATACTTAAACCAGGGTTAGAGGGTGATGGTCACACTTATAACTGACTCAAATTGTACAAAAGTAATTTATGTAGCCAAAACATTTGTACCCCCATACTATTCTGAAATAAAAAAACGAAACAGAGCCAGGCCAAGTGAAAACCATATGGAAAGCCGAGGAGAGATAAGAGTGGGGCCCGTGAGCAGCTGTACCGTGAGAAGAGTGTTTGGAGTGTGTCTGCAGAGGGCGAGAGAGGGATGAGCGGGAGACAGACTGTGCAGGACTTTTTTAGCTTTTCCCCAAAAGCAAGAAGCAGCCATTGAGGTGTTTATAATAGGTAATTTAATTATCCAATTTGCATTTTTAAAATAGTTCTGGTTGCTGAGTTGAAAATGACTTCAAAAGGGTCAAAAGCAAACACATAGAAACCTATTATAAAAATATTGAAAAATATCGAGATGGCTTGAGCTAATTTGGTAGTAGAGACAATGAAGAGTTATGTAGGGTTTAATTTATAATGTGTAATTAACAATTTGCTTTTGGAGTGGAAGTGGGAAGTAAGGTTGAGAGAGGTAAGTGGTGAGATAAACTTCCCAGGTTTCTAGGTAAAACCTACTAAGTGGGTAGCAATGGGACAGGGATTATTTTAGGAACAGTAGTCTTGGGTTGGGCAAGATCCAGAATTCTGTCACTGTACCTCCCTGTTCAAGTTCAATTTTAGAAATATTTAGACAATTTACTCAGTAGTTTTAAGTGGTAAGATGGCTATATTTGTCTGGATCCTAGAAGAAAAAAAATAATTTAAAGGTTCACATTTGGAAATTATTGACACATAAGTAGCACTTGAATTCATGGGAATGATAAAAGCATCTAAGTGAAAAAAGAAGAGAGAGAATTGGAAGGCAAAGTTCAAAACCTCAATAATCTCCAACAGGTGACACTATGTGGATAAGGAAGAACGTATATAATAGGTAAAAAAAAATTGGCTGGAGATAGAAAAAGAAACACAAGAGAATGAAATATCATGCCAAACAAACATAATTTTCGTTGAAGAGAAAGTGGTCCACTGTGTCAGAAGCTGGTTAAATGTCAAGTGGAATAAAGATTGAAAAGTTTCCATTGGATTTAGCAAATATGAAGATTTTTGACAATCTTTTTTCTTGCAGCTTCAGTGAATTAAAGAATTTTTTTTCTTGAAAGAAAAGGAAGTTCATGGAAGAAATATTTGAGCTGATAAGACACTTTAAATGATTTGTCTAAGAAAAAGTAATTTTAATAATGCTGAATATTTAGTTTATATTGTGGAACAAGAATTTAGGTAAATGTTAGGGACCATTTTTATTTGCAAATGACAGACTCCACTCAAGCTGGTTTGTACACACAATTTTATGTGCTTCCGTGTTCTGCTGAACAACCCTGCTACCACAACTTGTAGCCTAGAACTGATCAGGCTCTGAATCCAATGGCTGTCAGATCCTCTGACACAGCTGTCATAAAACCAGATCATTTTGTGATTGTATTTGTCATGCAAATTGATGTGCTCATGTGCACCACCTCCTCATCCTCATGTGGATCACGTCAGTCTCCGCATCCCATTTGGGCTTGTTGCAATGATGGTCCTACCTAAATGTAAACCTTGAAATCACTGGCATGAATACTGAGCAGGCCAAAATGCAATTTCTCCACAGAGCTCCTGGTGGAAGCAACATTCTAAAAGAAACTAGGAACATGTTTAGGAGCTATATTGTAAGCAAATGGAAAGAAAAATACTGAATTATGAAATGACCAACATAATTATAACAACAGAAAATTTCTGAGGTAGGGGAACAGAGAAGACTGACCGACAGGCAATCTCAGACACTACGTGTTAGAGGTTTCAAATGGGTCAGTGTGTTTGGCCAGCTGTACAGTGAGTTCAAAATAATGTGAAGAGTTCTGAGGATGTGCCAACTAAAAGATCTTGAATTTTAGTTGTAATTGTATATTTTGAAAAAGAGAAATTTAGATTGTGGTTTTGGATTCAGAAAAAACCACTGGTTAGTGGTGTTAATGATACTAAAATCCTAAAAATTTAGATTAGTATTATTGTTTATGATATTCAATAATGAAAAAAAGGGGGAGAGGAAAAGGGAATGGCATTGACTACTCAAGGAAGAGCACTGAAAAATCTAGTGAGAAATATCACATCAAAACCACCTTGGGGATGGAAGTTGATATTGGAATGGTAAGTCACCTGAAGTTGAAATTCCAACACTCAAGGCCCACATGAGTGGTATTAAGCTTGTTGTCCCCCTCTACTCCTGTGCATCCTAAAATAAGCTAGTCTTAAATCTTGTTGATCAAATACATGTACCTGCAAAATTGCCAAGAGTTGAGCTACATAATCACAAAGAGAATAGCTATATGATCCATTCAACTAATTATACCCCATTGTACAGTAAACACACTCTATAGAAGACAGGTGCAGAAGAAAATATAATAATGCATTAATTCATAATACTATTGTACAGATGAAGGGAAACCTCATATCATGGAAGAACAGTTGTCAGTTCCATATGATGAGCAGTTATGGAAACTAGACTGACCTTGTAGCTTAGTGAAGCAGAAGTTTTCACCATTAGTTTTGATCATGGTGTTAATGAAGTTTTTTTTTTAAAGCAGTCTGCACCCATGGTGTAATATCTGCTCTTATAATGCTTGCCAGAGAAGTGTAGGGAGGAAATGTGTCTAGAAGACAAGAAATTCTGTTTCCATAAATGAATATACTGAGTTTTCAGTGGTACTTCCCTTTCCCCAGGCAATGTGATTTTGGAAAGAGGAGATAGGGAGGGCAAAACACAATCTCGTGGTACCCTTTCTTTGGTTTGAGGATGAAAGATAAAAAGACAGGTTCTTACTTTGAAAGTGAAGGGCTGTGGTTGGAATATACAATCCTAAACTGTTATGCAGCTCTTTATCTTTTTTCTTTTTCTTTTTTTGTCTTTTTAGTCATCCCATATTATTATAAATTTAGATTTGCTAATAATATCCCTTGAAGCAAGGGGAGGCAACACTGAATCAGTGTTCTCTGAGATTAATTGAGACCATGCTTTCCCTGTTGAGAGAGGCCAACACTAAGGTGAGAGATGACCTTATCTGCGAAGGTAGCTTGAAAATCCTTCTTTTGATAAGAATAGAGTCACTGTTCTTTTTTCTCCACTGTGTTTTTGAATCTTTTCACTTTATAAGGATTTGTCTTTTATTAAGAATATGCAGGCAGGAAGGAAATGAAATGTTTCATACTGATTCAGACATCACGCCACAGCTCCCTATAAATTCAAAGCTAAATTTGAGATTCAATTGAATATATTATTTAGTTCCTAGATGTCCCTCCAAAAATTGCTTTGCAGTTCGCAGGAGAGTCTTGAGACCTTTTGGTGAAGCAAAGTATCTTGTGACAGAGTACACGAAAGCTTATTCGTACATTAGAGAGAGAGGAGAAGAGGTAGCAGATCTTACTGTAAAGAAAGAAGTAAGCTCATTTTAATTTTTTGAGTAACACCATACTGTTCTCCATAGCAGCTGTACCATTTTGCATTCCCACCAACGGTATGTAAGGGTTTCAATTTCTTCATGCCCTTGCCAGTACTGATTCTCTTTTATCTTTTTGACAATGGCCATCCTAACAGATATGAAACGACATCTCATTGGGGTTTTCACTTGCTGTTCTTGATGATTTGTGACAGTGAGCATTACATCTATATTTTCTGGCTATTCGTATGTCTGTTATGGAGAAATGTCTATTCACGTCTTTTGTCCATTTTTAATGGGGTTATTTCTTTTTTGCTATTGATTTGTAGGAACTTCTTATGTATTTTGAATATTAGCACTTTCTCAGATAAATTATTTGCAAATATTTCTCCCATTCCATAGGTTGCCTTTTCGATTTGTTTCCTGTTTGTTTTCTTTGCTGTGCAGAAGCTTTGGGTTTGATGTAGTCCCACTTGTCTATTTTTGGTTTTATGCCTATGATTTTGGTGTTGTATTCAAGAAATCATTTCTGAGACCAATGTCAAGAACCTTTTCCCCTGTGTTTCTTCTAGGATTTCACAGTTTCAGGTCTTATGTTTAAGTATTTTATCCACTTGGAGTAGATTTTTTGTTTATAGTGTAAGATAAGGATTCATTTTTTTCTTTTGCATATAGATGTCTAGTTTTCACCACAACATTTGTTGAAAAGACTATACTTTCACCATTGTGTATTCTTGGTACTGTCATTGAAGGATTCATTTTTGGGCTCTCTATTCTATTCCATTAGTCTATCTGGCTTATTCATGACAGTACCATACTGTTTTAATTATTGTAGCTTTGTAATACATTTCAAAATCAGAAAGTGTGATACCTCCAGCTTACTTCTCTCTCAAGATAGTTTTGGCTATTCAAAACCTTGTGATTTCATATAAAATTTAGGATATTCTTTTCTATCTCTGTAAAAAATTCTATTGATATTTGGATGAAGACAACATTGAATCTGTAGATCATTTTGGGTAGTATGTATTTTTAACTGTATTAAGTCTTCCAATCCATGAACAAGAGATGCCTTTTCATTTTTGTGTGTGTCTGCTTTAATTTCTTTCATCAATATTTTGTAGTTTTCAGTGTACAAGTCTTTTACCTCCTTGGTTAAGTTTATTAAGAAGTATTTTATTTTTCTTGATACTATTGTGTGTGGTATTGTTTTCTTAATTTCCTTTTGGATAGTTCATTCTTAGTATGTAGAAACACAATTGGTTTTGGTAGGTTGATTTGGTATCATGGGAATTTACTGAATTTACTTATAGAACTACCACATGATCCAGCAATCTCTCCTCCAGGTGTACATCCTAAATAATTGAAATCAAGATCTCCAAGAGATATTTGCATTCTCATGTTCATTGTGGCATTATTTGCAGTAGCCAAGACGTGGAAACAACCTAAATGTCCATTGACAGATTAATGGATAAAGAAAATGTGTTATATAACTACAATAGAATGTTATTTAGCCTTAAAAAACAATGAAGAAAATCATGTCATTTAAGAAAACATGGATAAATCTTGAGGGCATTATGCTAGGTGAAATAAGCCAGTCACAGAAGTACAAATACTTCATGACTCCACTTATATAAGTTATCTAAATAGTCAAAATTGTAGAAGCAAAGAATAGAATGGTGGTTGCCAGGGGCTTGGGGAAGGGAAAGATGAAGAATTGCTGCTTCATGAATTAAAGTTTTAGTTATACAAGACAAATAAGTTCTAGAAATCTGCTATACAATATTGTGCCTACAGTTAACAATACAGTATTATGCATTTAAAATTTGTTAAGAGGGTAGATTTCATGTTAAATGTCCTTATCTCTCTCACACACACACACACACAAACACACACACACACACCCCTTACAAAATAAAACATGTGCACACAAATATACACAAAGGGGTAAAAGAAAACTTAGAGGTGATGGATATATTTATTATCTTGATTGTGATGATGGTTTGATGGGCACATGCATATGTCTAAACTTACCGAGTTGTATACATTAAACATGTGCATATATTTTTTGTTAGATTAAAAAAAAAGTAATCTCTAGTAGGCTCTTTATAAGGAGCCGTGATTACCTTTGAGAGTAGTCACTAGTCACTATATTTGTTGAGTAGAACATTCATAATCGATCCCAATTATTACTTTGCTTTCCCAAGAACCTAAAGGTTAATCATCTATTCTCCATCATAATTCAGCCACTCCTCTCCAACAAACCCATCTTATCAGCTTTTGAACATGTTTATGCTTATTCTAATATGTCATTTTTGCATACTTAAGAATTTAACGAATATTAATGTAAATGACCACAATAAACGTGTAAGAAACATCAGATTATTTATATTTTAAAAAAGAAACATAATCCAAATTTAGTGGACTGTCAGGAAATTCAAAATTATGTTTATTCCTGGGGTTGCTCAAGTGTGGGGATTTAATTGCACTCAAGGCATTAATAGGGCTATTCTGAGCATTGGCCATTCATCTCCACTGCAATGATGTAACTTACATGTATTTGAAGAAATTCTTTTCCTGTTTCTAAATTTAAGAGGACTGCTACCAAGCATTCAACAGTAATCATATCATTGTCATTCCTGTATTTATTATGTTGAAATTTATGGCAAATATTGAGATAAGCATATGCTTCTGTTTTCTTACTTTAGCCAACAAATTAGAAAAATATACTAGCAATTCTTTGCTGACATAAATCCAACTTGGCTATGTTATGTTTTTCTCTTATTTTCTGCGGGCTTTTTTTTTTCATTTTTGTTAAAATGGATTTAAGGGGTACAAGTGGTTTTTTTGTTACACGGATGAGCTGCACAGTGGAAAAGTCTAGGCTTTTAGTTCACCTGTCACCTGAATAGTATAAATCGCAATCAATAGGTAATTTTTCGTTTCTCATCATACCCGCATCCTTCCCCCTGGTGAGTCTCCAGTGTCTGTTATTACACTCTGTGTGACCACACATACCCATTGCTCATCTCCCACCTGTAAGTGAGAACTTGTGGTATTTGGTTTTTTGTTCCTTGGTTATTTTTACTTAGAACGATTTCCTCTGTTTTTATCCAGTTTGCTACAAAAGGCATTATTTCATTCTTTTTGATGGCTGAGTAGTATTCCATGGTATATGCCACATTTTCTTTATCCACTAATTAATTGATGGGCAGTTAGGTTGATTCCATATCTTTGCTCTTGGGAATTGTGCTCCAATAAACATTTGGGTGCAGGTGTCTTTTTGATATAATGGCCTCTTTTACTTTGGGTAGATCCCCAGCAGTGGAATTGCTGGATCAAATGATAGATCTGCCTTTAGTTCTTTGAGAAATCATTATACTGTTTTCCATAGAGGCTGCACTAGCTTACGTTCCCACCAACAGTGTATTACTATTCCCTTTTCACCACTTTCATACCATCTATTGTTTTTTTTTTACTTTCGAATAACAGCCATTCTTACAGGAGTAAGGTGGTATCTCGTTGTGGTTTTACTTTGCATTTCCCTGAGGTATAGTGATGTAGAGCATTTTTTCATAGGTTTGTGGGCCATTTGCATATATTCTTTTTAAAAACATATGTTAATGTTTTCTGCCAATTTTCAATGCAGTTATTTGGTTTTTTTCTTGCCGATTCGTTTGAGCTCCTTGTAGATTCTGGATATTAGCCCTTTGTTGGATGTATAGTTTGTGAATATTTTTTTCCCATTCTGTATATTGTCTGTTTACTCTGTTGGTTATTTCTTTTGCTGTGCAGAATTTTTTAGCTTAAGTCCCATTCACTTATTTTTGTTGTTGCTATATTTGCCTTTGGATCTTAGTCGTAAATTGCTTGCTTAGGCCAATGTCCAGAAGAATTTTTCCTACATTTTCTTCTAGAATTTTTATGGTGTCAGCTTACATTTAAGTCTTTAATCCATGTTGAGTTTATTTTTGTATATGTTAAGAGATAGGGATCCAATTTCATTCTTCTCTATGTGGCTCTCCAAGTTTACTAGCACAATTATTGAATGAGGTGTCCTTTCCCCAATGAAGGTTTTTGTCCGCTTCATCAAAGATCTGTTTGTTGTAGGTGTATGGCTTTATTTCTGAGTTCTCTATTATGTTCCATTGATCTATGTGTCTACTTTCATACCAGTACCATACTATTTTGTTTACTATAGCCTTGTAGTATAATTTGAAGTCAGGTAGTAATATGATGCCTCCAGATTTGTTCTTTTTAATTAAGATTGCTTTGGCTATTCAGGCTTTTTTTTTTTTATTCCATATGAAATTTAGGATTGTTTTTTCTAATTCTGTGAAAAATGATGTTGGTATTTTGATGGGAATTGCATTGAATCTGTAAAACACTTCAGGCAGCATAGATATTTCAACAGTATTGGTCCTTTCAATCCATGAGCATGGGATGTTTTTTCATTTGTTTGTGTCATCAACAATTTCTTTCACCAGTGTTTTATAGTTCTCCTTGTAGAGTTCTTTCACGTCCTTGATTAAGTGTATTTAAAGTTATTTTTCTTTGCAGCTCTTAGAAATGGTATTGAGACCTTCATTTTATTCTCAGCTTGGTACTTATTAATGTATAGAAATGCTACTGATTTGTGTATATTAATTTTGTAATCTTTTGTAATTTGGATTCCTTTATCAATTGTAGGAGTCTTTTGGAGGAATCTTTAGGGCTTTCTGGATATAAGATCATGTCACTGGCATCCCCTTTCCCAGTTTGGATGCCCTTTATTTCTTTCTCTTGCCTGATTGCTCTGGCCAGGACGTCCAGTACTATATTGAGTAGAAGTGGTGAAAGACACCTTGTTTTCTTCCAGTTCTGAGGCAGAATGACTTCAATTTTACCCCATTCAATATGATGTTGGCTGTGGGTTTGTCATATATGGCTTTTATAATTTTAATGTATGTTCCTTCTAGGCCTAGTTTGTTGAGGGTTTTTAATCATGAAGGGATGCTGGATTATATTAATACTTTTTCTGCATCTATTGAGATGATCATATGGTTTTTGTTTTTAATTCTGTTTATGTTGTGAATCATATTGATTTGCCTATGTTGAACTATCCTTACATTCTTGGAATGAAACCCACTTGATCATGGTGAATTATTTTTTTGATGTGCTATTGGATTTGATACGCTAGTATTTTGTTGAGGATATTTGCTTTCATGTCATTAGGGGTATTGGTCTGTAGTTTTCTTTTTTTGTTGCATCCTTTCCTGGCTTTGGTATCAATGTGATACTGAATTCGTGGAATGAGTTATGGAGGATTCCCTCCTTCTCAATGTTATTGAACAGTTTCAGTAGAATAGGTACCAGTCCTTCTTTGTAGGTTTGGTAGAATTTGGCTGTGAAATCATCTGGTCCTGGGCTTTTGTTTTTTGGGAGTATTTTTATTAATGATTCTATCTCAGTACTTGATATTGGTCTGTTCCGGATTTCTGTTTCTTCCTGATTCGAGCTTGGGCGGTTTTGTGTTTCCAAAAATTTATCCATTTCCTTTAGATTTTCTAGTTTCTGGGCATAGAAGTGCTCACAGTAGTCTTGGATGATCTTTTATGTTTCTGTGGTATTAGTTTTAATGTCTACTTTTTCCTTTCTGACTGAGTTTATTTGAATATTTTCTCTTATTTTCTTGGTTAATTGAGCTAGAGGTCTGTTGATTTAGTTTATCTTTTCAAATAACAAAGTTTTGTTTCACTGATGCCTTGTATTTTTTTGTTTGTTTGTTTCCATTTCATTTAGGCCTGCTCTTATCTTTATTATTTCTTGTCTTCTGCTAGATTTGGGTTTGGCTCATTCTTGTTTTTCTAGTTCCCTAAGAAGTGACAATAGGTTTTTATTTGTGATCTTACTGTCTTTTTGATGTGTGCATGTTTCCATTGTCATTCCATTAAAAAAAAAATATTTGATTTCTGTCTTGATTTCATCATTGACCCCCAAATCTTTCAGTATCAAGTGTTTTCATGTCTGTGTATGTGTATGTAATTTATTTCTAGTTTTATTCCACTTTGGTCTGAGAAGAAAAAAGGTACAATTTTGAATTTTAAAAATTTGCTGAAACTTGTTTTGTGGCCTAACATATGGTCTACTTTTGAAAATGTTCTGTGTGCTGATTAGATGAATGTATATTCTTCAGTTTTGAGGTACAATGTTCTGTAAATGTATGTTAGGTCCATTTGTTCTAGGGTCTCATTAGTGTCAAGTGTTTCCTTGTTGATTTTCTGCCTTGATGATCTGTTCAGTTTTGCCAATGGAGTTTTGAATTCCTCCATTGTTAGTATGCTGATGTTTATTTCACTTTTAGGTCTAGTAGTATCTGTTTTTTGAATTTGGGAGCTCTGGTATTGAGTGTATAAATGGTTAGGATTGTTATATCTTCTTGTTGATTTGATCCCTTTATCATTATATAATGACCATCTTTGTCTTTTTTCACTGTTGTTGACTTAAAGTCTGTTTTATCAGATATAAGAATGGTTCTTTCTGCTCAACTTTTGTTTCCATTTGTGTGGAATATTTTTTTTCCACTGTTTTGCCTTGCATCTATATGTCTCCTTATGAGTTAAGTGAGTTTCTTGGAGACAGCAGATATTTGAGTTTTGTTTTTTCAATCCATTCCACCAATCTATATCTTTTAAAATGGGGCCTTTAGATCATTTACATTTAATGTTAATATTGATAAGTGAGGCACTATTCCATTCATCATATTTATTGTTATCTATTTGCTTTGCGTTCTCCCTTATGCTACTGTTTTATAGGAGCTGTGAGTTTTTACTTCTACATGTATTTATACTGGTGCATATCAACTGAATGTCTCTTCAGTATTTAGAGCTCTTTTGAGCATATCCTGTAAGGGAGGTCTAGTGATGAGAAATTCCCTTAGAGCAGCAGTCCCCAACCTTTTTGGCACCAGGGATCGGTTTCATGGAAGACAAATTTCCATGGACTGGGGGTGGGGGAGGTGGGATGTTGTGGAGGACCTGTTTCCTAACAGGCCACAGATCAGTACCTGGCTGCAGTCTGGGGATTGGAAACCACACCCTTAGAGTTTGCTTTCCTGGGATAGATTTTTTTTCTTCATTTATGAAACTTAGTTTTGCATGATATAAAATTGTTAGCTGACAGTTATTCTATTTAAGAAGACTAAAAATGGGACCTCTGTCCCTTCTGACTTGTAAGGTTACTGTTGAGAAGTCTGCTGTTAGTCTGATGGGTTTTCCTTTTTAAGTTACTTGATGCTTTCATCCTGCATCTTGCAAGATTTTCTCCCTCACTTTGACATCGGCCAGACTGATTATTGTGTCTTGATGTCCTATTTGTGATAAATATTACAGGAGTTCATTGAGTTTCTTGTGTCTGGATGTCTATATCTCTATCAAAACCAGGGAAGTGTTCCTCCATTATTTGCTCAAATAAATTGTATTATCCTTTTCCTTTTTCTTCTTCTTCTTTGTTCTCAGAAATACCTATGATTATTATGTTTGTGCACATCACATAATCCCATATTTCTCCAAGACTTTCTTGATTTCTCTTTTTTCTATTTTCTTCATTTTTTGACTACTGGGTTAATTCAAAAGCATTGTATTCAAGCTCTGAAATTTTTTCTTCTGCTTGGTGTAGTCTGTTGTTAATATTCCCACTGTAGTTTGAAATTTTCTAAATGATTCTTTCATTTCCAGGAGATCTGTTATTTTTCTTAATACTGTCTATCTCTTTAGTGAATTTTTTATTCATGTCTTGAATTTTTTTTGTTTCTTTGTGTTAGTTTTCAACATTCTCATCGATCCCATTGAGCTTACTTGTGATCCATATTTTGAATTCCATACCTGACATTTCAAAGGTTTCCTTTTGGTTGATGTGTATTGCTGCAAAGCTAGTATGACCCTTTGGGGATGTCAAAGGAGCCTGTTTTCTTCATATTGTCAGCATTCCTATGCTCATTCCTTCTTATCTGGAATCTCTTCTCTTGGCTCAAAATTGATAGCTTTGCAGTACAGCTGTTCTCCTCTGCTGAGAACTCTTTTCTTCGGCACAGAGAGGGAGAGGTTCACTGCCTTTCACTTCACTGTTGCTTGCAATCTTGGTCAGTTGGCATTCAGACCCCTGGGAGGGTGTTTCAGGTGCCAGTGGTAGTGGACTAGGTTTGGTAGTCCCGGTTCCCAGGCACCTGAATGGCATGCATGAGTCCTGTTCCAGAAGAATGCTCAAGCAGGAAAGGGGCAGATGCACTCTGGGTCTGTAACACTGCTGTTCTCTTGTGTCTCTCCTTTACTGTGTGGTTGTCACAAACCATGCAGTTTCTGGGGAATATTCATGTAGAGGGGTGGGCTGGTACCCATGCCATTGATGAAAGTTCAGGCAGGGACAGAGTGGGTCCCTCTCCACAGTGGCAGGAGAGGCAGGTGGCTGTGGGGATTTTCTGGTGCCTGGGTCCCCTGGTATCAGCAGTAGCAGTGGCAGGGGGCTGGGCCTACTAAATGGTATCAGCAGGAGCTTGTGGCCATATGCATTTGCTACAACCTGAGTTCTACCTGGGTGGCAGCAGCTGCAGTGGCAGAGGGGGTGGAGCTCACTTGGCAGCATCAGCAGGGGTGAATGGCTGTGTGTGTTTGCTTCTGCCTCGGTCACCTGGCAGTAACAGCTGCAGCAGGGGGTGGGGCTGGCTTGACATTATCAGTTGGACAGGTGGCTGGCCATGTGCACTTGCTCCTGCCTGGGTCCCCCAGTAGTGGCAGCAGAAGCACCATGGTGGCACTTGACCCCAGGGCATGCAAGAGTGCCTGACCCCCCAACTCCCTCCCTGGTCTTGCAGTGGTGATGATGAAGCAGCAGTGGTAGAAACGGCCACAGGGCAGACACAGCACCCTGGGGTGGGCTCCCACAATGGTGCTGGCCACAGCGCACAGGGCCTGGCAGCCTGCAGGCCCCCACTGTGCTCCCTCCATATAGCAATGCTGCTACAGTTTCCAGGCCATTCCCCATGTCAGTCAGGAGGCCCGTGGGGGTGGAGGGGCCCTCTCATAGATCGGGTTGCAAAGTCCACAGGGGAATTATGGGGCACCAGGGGTCTCTTACCTGTCCCTTCCCCACATGTGGGTGCCTGTCCCAGCTACCACCAATCTGGCCAAGCTGGTCACTGTACTTCCCTCTCTGAATTCTGGTGCTCTGTCACAGATGATCCATCTGAAATTGAATATCTACTCACCTCTTTCAATGTTGTCCATGAGAATGGTGTGTGCTGGCTGCTTCTAGTCCACCATCTTGGCTGGAAGTCCTCACTACTGACTTTTATAGTAATGTTCATAAATGAAATTTATCTGTACTTTGGAGAGCTTTGTTCTGTGCATGTTTGTGTGTGCAATATTTTTCATGTTTTAGTATACTTATTTTACTGTCTATAGTAGAATTTGGTAGTACTCAGTCTATGCCCTCCTGGCCAATGGCTTCTGCTACAAGCACTGGCCACACTTTGCCTAGGATATTCCCTGGCCAGAAGAAAGCTCATACCAGCAGAAAACATGTAGATTCTGTCCATATGCAAGATGCATGCCAGGTGCTGGAGAGTGTGTATGCTTGGGAGTGCCCTTCAACCAGTGATAGAACATAATAGATAAATACTCCAACTTCCACATACCCAAGAGGGAAAATTTGTAGACACATTCTATAATGTCTTTTAGAAGTCCCCATCGGTGGTAATCTGATCATTAGACACCCCCAGTGTCTTCCTTTCTTTTCCTGCCTCATATTCCCTTTTCTCTACCAGTATTTCCTGGGATTACCTACCAAATAAACAATTTACATACAAATACACATAGGCACACAATTTCATTGTGTGCTTCTGGGGAAACTCAAACCAATAATATTTCCTTTTTAGGTGAATTTGGACTTTGGACACTGTTTCTCTTAATATGCTGCTGAATCCTTTTAAATAACATATTTACCTAGTATTTATGGAGATATTCATAAATAAATTTTTCCATTTCCCTTTTGCTAATTGTTTTTTTTTGTTTGTTTTGTTTTTAAATGCCCATGGAGTTAGTTCTAATGATATGTATTTTGAAAATCTTCATTTGAGATTTACAATTATTTTGGAAATATTTTAGCAATAGTCTCTTACAGAAGTTCTAAATTCTTTAAACATGTGGTAAACTTCCAGTCTTATTGCTTATAACATTGTATGTGCATTATCTTTTTGTTTAATTAAGTAGCCCAGATGTTCAATTTATTGATTTATTGATTTTTCAGAGCTCTGTTACTGAATATATGTATTATTTCAATTATTCTTTGTTTAAAGTTTATTTATTCCTATCTTTATATCAATTATTTTTTACATTGTTAAATAAGGTAGAGTTAATTATAATTATAAATATTATTTGACCAATAATTCAGTTATTTTAACTTGTCTAGGTAGTAAAATCTGTGGGTATGAAGTTTTTATATGTAAAAATTTTAATCAAATTTCATGTTGCCAAAATATATACTGCTTGAACTTACTATGTGGGTTATTATGACCAGCATTTATATTTACTTCCAGGTGTTAAAAGATTAAAAAAATAGTTATTAATTTATAGTTACCTGCCATAGTGATTTGTGAATATTTTTGTTGTCATAATTAAAATATTTACTTTTCATATTATTGCTACACACTTAGCTATATATATTTATAATTGTTTTCATTTTGACTGTTATCTTTTATGCTGCTTTCCTAGTTAGTATTTTGGCTAACTAGGCTATTGGTAACAAGTTTATTTTTTTCTTAATTTCTTGGTTTAATGGAAAACTATATATAATTTTATTATTTTATTCTCTTTTTTTCCTTTGTCATCCTTTTACTGGTCTCCCAGTAATTCTTATTTTACATTGTGTCATCCCTTGTAGCTTTGTTAATCTCAGCCAGTTTTCTTTTAAATGTGTGTGTGTGTGTATATATATAATATATAATATATTTTATATGTATATAAAATGCTGTACTTTTATTATGGTGCACTGCTTGTTTTCCTTTGAAAGTTTGTTCTTTTCCATAAATTTGATAATACCAATATAATGTTTTCTCAAGGTAATCATATTTTTTCTACTGAAAGTTATCAACTGTACAGATTCCTCCTTTGAATCTCTAGTGTTGTATTTTCCCCCTATATTTTGTATTTTTCATAGTTCCTCAATTTTTTTCCAATTTGTCATTAATAAGGAAATGGTCTATCTAAGTTTGATATTTACCACCAGAAAATAAATGGAATTACCTATTTCTCCATTTTATTCAGGATAGTTACTCAAAATTTCTAAATCTAAGATTCCTGAGAATTCTGAGAAAATTGCTCTATCATCTCGTTATTTTTGCATTTCTGGCATTCTTATTCCAAGTTGTTAATATAGGTTTATTTCCTAGTTATTTTGAAATTTGCTTAACAGAGGAAGCTATAATTTTAGATATTTGATGAAGATTATATTAAACAATGCATGAAAGATGCCAATCATAATTCCTGGCTCACAATCACTATTGTTTTCTAGACATTATTTTTAATCACTCAATCTGTGAAGCTTTTGTGGTGTTTTAGTTTGAATTTCCAAATTCTGTTGCAGTAACACACACCCTCAAAATATCAGTGAGCCATTTTTCTGAAACTAAAAAGCTCCTTAATACATATAACCTTTAAGGCTTGATAGTTATTAGCTTTTGTTTTGCATTGCTCAATTTATTTTTATTTGGTTGTAGATGAAGAAATATTTGTATCTTTTCAATCTGCAAGTTCTAGAATTTAAAGAATATCTCTTTCCTATTTTATCCTTGATGGCATAGCAGCCAAATCTTTTTTGAACTCAACTCTTTCTTGTAGGTTCTTCGTAAATTCAGCCTATACACTAAAGCATGCTTGAAACAGTGTATCCTTAAATCTCTTCAATAAACTATAGGCTCAGTTGGTGTAGTTTGTCTCCACTTAGCACAATAAATTTTGCTAGATGCTTACACTTTGGTATAGCATGATTCTTTATGTCTAATCTCCAGTAATAATTTTCTTGCTATCTGTTGCCTTGTCCTGAAGCCATAGTCACATATATTAGGTTTCAATTATTGTGGCACCCCAATCCTTACACAATTTTTATATTTTTAAACTCCTATTAGGTTATGCAGTAGTAACAATCTCAACATTTCATTGACTTGCAACAAATGATTTCTTTCTCACCCATGCTATGCTACAACTGCAGTGAGGCTTTGGCTCTGCTCTGCTCATTCTGCTCTATGTATCTTCTTAATTCAGGAATCCAAACTGAAGAAACAGCCCCAAACTATGCCACACTATTCTCGTGGCAGAGTGAATAAAGCAATGGCAGAGATATTAAAAGGATCTTAAAGTTTCTTTCAGAGCAATACACATTTATATTTTCAAATTTTATTGGCTATAGCAAATCACAAGGTCAAATTCAATGTCACAGAGAAAGGGGGAATTCATGCCTTCAAGAATCCATGCAGGGCACGTGGAATTCAGTGCAAAGGTGTAATTGTATTATAGTGAGAATAGTCGATAACTAGTAACGATAACATAATAAAGTTTATCAGGGGACCATTTAATGTGCTGATCCTGGATGGATTTTGGATTGTATGTGACTTCTCAGTAAAACAATAAACAGTGACTATTTTAATCTTAGCTTTCATTTAGGAAGCCAGTCTTTCTGCCAAATAACAAAATTACATTTCTTTATACTTCCTACCCTTATTCCCTCACACTTTCCTCTCCCTGTCCTTTCTTTTTTTTGCGTTCCTTCCTCTCCTTTCTCGTTGATTGTCAACCACCTGAGTCAAATACATAGAAAAATCTCTCAAACATGGTGGAATAAGTGGTTTAGAGAGAAAGAAATCCACCTGGCTGTGGATACAGACTTCTCAGGGAAGTAAATCATTCAAAAGAACTCTGTAGAGAATATTGTGACAAAGATATCTCCCTAGATACACTGTCCATATTTAATTGATACATCTGAGAAATGAAACTGAAACTCAAAAACATGTTTAAGTATTTTCAAAAGACATTTTAATGGATAAATATATCCCAATGAGGAATCTCATATAATCATAAAAATGAAGATCAAAAAATTAGAATAAACAATAAAAGAAGAATTTCAAACAGACCAGAAAAGAGCCTTTGCCTTCAACTAAGGATTTTCAGTAATTTAATAATGTGAAAGATATTGAAAATTAACATCAGAAACTCACTGCATAATAGAACTTGTCTCTTTATATAGAAATGTGTTAGATTAAGGGTCAGCAAATTATAGCCCATGGACCAAGTCAAGCTATCTACCTGTTACGGAATAAAGTTTTATTGAAAGGCAGACACGCTCATTTACCTATTTTCTGTGGGTTTGTTCATGCTAAAATGGCAGAGTAGAGTAGATGTAAAAGAGACTGTATAGCCCAAAGCCTAAGATATTTACTGCCTGGCCCTTTACAGAAAAAGTTTGATAATCCCAGGTTTAGATAATTACATATTCTCATGTTCTTATTCAAAAATAAATTATCAACATTGACTTTTTTTTTACACCATCAACAAATCCCTTATTTATAACCATGAAGTCTGAGTGTAAAAAATAATCAAAATTCAATCATTCTTAAAGATAAAATTCTCCAGTGATTTTAAGCATTGCTCTAAAGATCCTGATTTTCAAAGTGGACAACCAAAGAATCCAAAGCTGCATATATAATGCCAGTTTATACAGGATTATTTCTGTCTAAACATGATACAAACTAGCCATTTGATAACCAAATGAATTTATACATAATTCAACACCACAAATGAAATTTTGAAAACAATTATTGAATACAAAGTAGTGTGGGAAATCTGAGTGTGTTGCAGATTTAAATATCACAGAAACAATAGTATAGTAAAGGGGGACATGATATAAATAAGTAAATATTTGTGCATTTTAAAAAAATAGATACATGAAGGAAACCTAACGACTGGTAGGATTAGTGACATGCTTTTTAAAATATCTCTATAACGGAGCTCCCTTTTGAAATGACTTCAGAAGTCTGGTTAGAGGTTCGTAAAAAGCATGATTCTATTTGAGAGAGAAAGTGGTAAAAGAGAAAAATTATAGCTTTATTCTCAGTTTTTTATCCATAAAATTCAAGCAATGTCATCAGTTTTCAAGCTGTTCTCATACTGATTGCTCAATGTTGCATCATCTAAATTGTGCTGTATTTCCACTCCTTTATCCACAGGAGTTCTGGGGAGAAATTATCAGGGGTTTAATCATTAATATTTCAAGGTGGTTTTCAATCACAGACATATATCAATATGATACTAAAACAATGCTAACAGTTCACTTTACCAAAGATATATCTTTGAAGATGTTTGTTTATCAAATACACACACACACACACACATATACACATATATAGAGAAAAAAATCAGAAGCCTGGCCTTTCCCTATCATTGCAAATGCATCTTAACTAGGTGTGTGTTGCCTTGAGGTGATCCTGTTTTGTGAGATATCTAAGCTTACTAATGGGTCAAAAACAAATCCACCCCATGTGTGTGTTTTCTAAAACTGTGAAAGATCCTTTACACTGTGAAGAGTTGATGGCATTTTAAAATGCCAGGCTTAGCAAATGTAGTTAGTTAGGCATATTTAGACTTTCAGAGAGAGAAAATGAGGTTAAAAGGAAAAAAAAGAGAAGAAAACTCCCTGCTAATGTCTGAGGGCATGAGAACTTTAGTGACAGATCCAAAGACACCAACATATGCATTTCTAACTTTAGATTAGGGTCAACATACTTCAAAAGAGAGTTAGTATTAATATTGTAGCAGTTTCTCGTATGACACATGCATGCTGTCCAGTCTCTGGTTGCCAGGATTTGTGCGAATTGAGGAGGTAACCCAGCAGAGAATGAAATAAACAAAGGCAGAAAGCCCTGAAAATCTTCATTCAGAATATTTCTTTTTTACCTCCAAGTTCCTTTTCTATTAAAGAAAAAACATCTATTTTGCTGTCTAATTGTGAGTACAATATCTAATTAATGTAAATTATTTGGAAAATGTGAAAATATATTTAAAAAGTATAAAATCCCTCTTTATTTCTACAGTGCAGCAATTAGCATTGCTTGCTTTTTTCTTTTAGTACTTTGTTTTCTTCCTTTAAATATAATAATAATGAGTATAGGCAAAAAAAAAAAAAAAGAAAAATTCCCACTTTCATTTCTTTTTTGCTTTTTCTTTTTTCTAAAATGACACTGTCCCCCTACAACCCCTCCAGCCATCTTTGGAGTATAACTTTAGAAACATTTGTGACAGGATGTTAATTTGGGAACTTCCTGTGAAAGTCTGAGATAGAATAGATGCCCGATTCTAAAGTAAGTTGGGAGATAGGCCAAAATGCGTATTTCCAAGGAAACAGTTAGGTATTTTTTTTCCAAAACTTGAAAAACCCCCACTTGCATCAAAGACCTAAAAAGGATCAAGAAGCAGTTTTAAACTGTGGGTTTCTGAAGATATATCCTTGGAGAAAATTATTGCCATGCTCTGAAAGCCCCTCCAAGCCCCAACTCAACTGTCAGCCCCAAGAAATGAAGGATGCAGGGGACTTCTAACGCCAAGCCCGACGAAGGCCCTTCCAGGAGATCACCTAGAGAACTGGCACCAGGTGTCCTGCAGTTGTGGGCTTACCCATGCATTATTTTGGTGTCTAAAGATACCAGCGTGTAGCTGCATGTCTTTGGCAGGATGGTGACAGAGAAGAGAGAAGAAAGAGAATGGATGTGAGGGTGGGAGAGGTTGTTGCTGACTTGAAAAATAGCTCTACTTCCTCCCAACAACTGTAAGCAGTAACTGAAACACGAAACCCGGGGCTCAGATGTGGAGCTCCATCTAGCTGTTTACGACCAGGGTCATCTTAAAAGGAATCTTGCTTCAGACTATGTGCTAGGCTGGGATGGCAGGACCATAAAGCAGAGTAGGTATGAGGTAGACTTTAAGAAACTCAATCACTGAGAGGGGGCAGGAGAAGCCAGATGAAGGACAGGCCCTCCTCCAAAGGCGCCTCGCAGGTACCCCTGGGAGTGGTCGCTGGAAAGATCAGAGGTGAAATGACAATTCGGCTGTGCTCTTTTACCCTTCCACCCCGCTCAACCATCCTTAAGCTCCCGCAGAATATCAGACAGCTTCAGGGAGCGAGGGAAGAGGCGGACAAGAACGTGCAGGGAGAGAGAACCTTGACTTAATCTTTTCTGCCAAAGCATCAAGAAGTAACACTCTGCGCCCGACCTGCCCGCCCACTATAGGCATTTACTACACTAGGAGCCCCCTACCCCGCCTCTTCCTTTCTGTCCCAGCAACACGCCTTAGCCAATCGGGAAGAACAAGATTGTGAGGTCAAAATCCCGGCCCGTGGGATGAGACACAGCCGTAGGTCTGCCTTGGGATAAGAGCGTGAGAAACTTCCCTGCAGTGCGCGCTGGCCACTCTTGCTGCCCCTACGCGCCCTTCTGATCAGAAGTAAAGATTTGCCTTGCCCAATTTGCAGTGTCTGACTGTTTTCTTAAGGACACCGCAGTTTACTTCTAACAAAAGGACCATATACTCTTCATTGAATACAAATGAGACTTTCAAGCTACTGGAGATAAAGTGAGGGAGAAATCTCACCTTTGATCAAGGACTGAAGTATAATTAACTTATTGGATAAACATACTCGTTTTTTGGAAAACTGTGTTTTGAAAGTTAAATTGACTGTAAATATATTCTACCATCTAAGATTGATTAAAACAAGCCTTTGGCCTACTTTAGTTTTCATACAGTGCCATTGTAGGGGCAAGGAAGCAAATAGGTTTTAATAACCTTTTTTTGTCGACTTATATAACCTATAAGTTACCATATATATAAAATTTGGATAGGATAACTTAAAAAAAAACATTGTATTTAACAAAGTAGGGAGAAACTCAACACATACCTAAAGGCAGTTTTGATGAGCAAATATTTGTCCTAATATGTTAGTTATTTGTCCAGGTAAGTAAACTGTTGCCCTGATAAGGCAACAAATGCCCAAATGAGAAAATCATTTACCCAGAAAAATTGGTTCTAAGGGTTTTCTGAAGCAAATGCTAAATTATTTATTCTTTTGTCATCTTGACTTCCTAGTCAAAAATATCCTAGTGCAAATAGCTAAATTATGCAGACTCAAGTGATCTCTCTTAGTCCTCTCCTTGTGTAATAAACACGGCCGTGGGGTGATGAGTTGAGTTGTTAAGGTTGCATATCAGTGTTCCAATAGTGGTGTTCTGTTCTCTGTTACTGTCTTGTTTTCTCATTATTTTTGTTGCATGATTCTTTGTTGACTCACTAAACAGGACAGAGATTGCAAAATAGCATTTAAGACTCTGGAAATCACTCATTTCACCACTCTGACACAGACGAACATTTAAAGAATGATGGTGATAGAATTTTTAGTCCACTACGAAGGCCAGAGTGCCCAAATTAAACTAAAAGAAGAAACCCATCTTTATTTCAAAAAGACCACAAAATCTGATATGTGGACATTTGCCAAATTACCTCATTTTTCTGATGTTCTTGTGTGTTTCTTGGATCATTTTTGTAATATTAAATATCCTAGAATGCCTAAAATTATGCAAGTAAAATAATTTTTCCCCTAGATGAAGCATATCCAATCTACATATAAAGAGGACAACTTTACTATATGTAGGGCTTCTCTGTTTTAAACCCTACCGATCAACTTCCATGAACTTCTCAAACAAGGAATTTTATGTCCTTTGAGATATTGGTATCTCTCCTGTCATTCTCTGAATGATAGTGATAGGATTTTTCCACCTTTCTGAGCCTCTTGTATATTGTGAAATAAAGAGGCTTAAGGACAAAAGGAAGAAATTCAGTCCAGAGTTTCCCTTCAGTTGTTAAGGCACTGTATTTTAAATCAAGGTCAAGTTGTTTTTGTTTTTACTTTGCCCTCCTTTTTGAAGTAATTTATCTAGTGATCACTTTTTCCAAGAGGCAGAATTAATGGATTAAATTTAGCCGTTTGTACTATGAGCGGCTGTGTTTAATTGAGACATTAGTTTACCAAGGTAGTAAATCTCTGTTCAGTGTTCTGGTAGAAGCCAATTGTTTGTTTTAAACTTTATTGAGGAATAATTGAATTACAATAAACTGCACATATTTGAAGAATTTATCAGTTTTGTCATCTGTACCCATGCTTGAAACCATCACCAAAATCAGGATAACAAACTGCCATCACCACCAAAACTGTCCCTATGTTCCCTTTAATCCAAGGCTTCCTCTGTGCCCATCCCTAGGCAACAGTGTCACTGACCACCTTTCTTCCATGTATTTGGCATTTTTAAAACTTTAATAACGGGATACAATGTGTATGCATTCTTGCCTGGATTTTTGACTCAGACTAATGATTTTGACATCTATCCTTGTTGACTCAAGTCAAAATTTCCTCTATTTTATTGCTGAGCATTTATCATTGTATGAATACTCTACAATTTATCCATTAACCTGTTGCATTTCAGTTGTTTGCATCTTGGGGCTGATTTGCTAATAGTATTTTTGTGCTAATTTTTTAATGTCTATGGAATCTGTGATAACCTCTTTTTCATTCCTGAAATCTGCAATTTCTGTTCTGTCTCTTTATTTCTTGATCAGTTTAGCTAGAGGTTTTGCAAACCTCAATGTAGTGGTTGTGACTTTGTTAGTTTTCTCTTTTGTCTCTTTGTATTTAATTTCATAGATTTCTGCTCTTATCTTTATGTTTTCCTGTCTTCTAATTACTGGGGATTTACTCTGCTTCTTTTCTTCAAATTTGTTAATGTGGAGAGTGAGTTCACTGAATTTATCTCTTTCTTTTCTTAAATAAGCACACTTTATGTGCTTTATTTTCAAAGGACATAATGTATCATTTTGATCCATTAAATTTATTGAGGTTTTTTTAAATCACTTAGCATGTGGTCTCCTTAGTAAATATATCATGTGCCCTCGTTAAAAATGTATTCTGCTCTTTTGGAATAGAACAAAGTAGTTGATAATGTTGTTCAATCTTTTGTGTTACTGATTTCTTTTTGTCTAGTTTTTCAATCAATTGCTGGGAGAGGCACATTAAAATCTCTTTCTTACAGTCTGGAAGTGTCTATTTTTGTTTTTCATTGTGTCAATCTTTGCTCCCTGTATTTTGAGGCTAGACACATCCAAATTTGTAATGGTTATGTTTTTCTAAGGAATTGTCCTTTTCGTCATTACGAAGTTTATCTTTCTCTTTCTGTTAATATTCTTATCTTGAAAATTATTTTATCTGATGAATATTATACGGTAACTTTCTTAAACAGATGGCATAAGTACATTATTTTTCATATATTTACTTTTAAATTACCTGCTTTAATGTACCTATTATAGTCAGTGTATATTTGAATCATGCTTTTTTAAAATCAAAACTGTCAATATTTTCATTTTAATTGGAGTGTATAAGCTATTAATATTTAATTCCCTTACTAATTATGGTTAGATCTAAGTATATCATTTTATTTATGCTTTATGTTTGTCACCTATTTTTTTTTTTGTTTTATATTTTATTCCTCTGTTTCCTTTTTCTGCATTTTTGATTATTACAATGTATACAGGCATATTTCATTTTATTGGACTTCACTTTATTGCGCTTCACGGACATAGAGTCTCCTAAAAATTGGAGGAACCCTACATCGAGCAAGTCTATCAGCATCATTTTTCCAACAGCATGTGCTCACTTGGTGTCTCTGTGTCACTTTTTTAAAAATGTTTAATTATTATGAGTACATAATAGTTGTGTATCTTTATAGGGTACATGTGATGTTTTGATACAGTCATACAAGGTGAATTAATCAAATCAGGGTGATTGGGGTATCCATCATCTCAGGCATTTATCATTTCTTTGTGTTAGGAACATTCTAATTCCACTCTTTTAGTTATTTTAAAGTATACCCTAACTTATTTTTGACTATAGTCACTTTGTTGTGTTATTGAATATTGTTCATTCTATCTAACCATATTTTTGCACCCATTAGCCACTCCCACTCTATCTCTCCCTCCCTGCTACCCTTCCCAGCCTCTGGCAAACATCATTATACTCTCTGTCTTCATGAAATCAATTGTTTTAATGTTTAGCTACCACATATGAGTGGGAACATGCAAGATTTGTCTTTCTGTACTTGGCTTATTTCACTTAACATGATGCTTTCCAGTTGTTGAGAGGGCAGGATTTCATTCTTTTTTATAGCTATATAATAGTCCATTGGGTACCCTAAAATTTTATCCATTCATCCATTGATCGACACTTAGGGTGATTCCAAATCTTGGCTATTGTGAATAGTGCTACCATAAACATGGGAGTGCAGATGTTTTTTCAATATACTGATTTCCCCTTCTTTGGATATACACCCAGGTATAGGATTGCTGGGTCATATGGTACTTCCATTTTTAGTTTCTTGAGGGACCTCTATATTGTCCCCTATAGTAGTTACAACAATTTACATCCCCACCAACAGTGTATAAGGGTTCCTCTTTCTCCCCATCCTCACCAGCATTTGTTATTACCTGTCTTTTTGATAAAAGCCATTTTAACTGGGGTGAGATATCTCACTGTAGTTTTGGTTTGCATTTCTCTGATGACTAATGATGTTGAACATTTTTTCATATACCTGTTGGCTATTTGTATGTCTTCTTTTGAAAAATGTCTGTGCAAATCCTTTGTCCATTTTTAAATCAGATTATTTGATTTTTTTCGTATTGAGTTGTTGGAGCTCCTTATATATTCTAGTTATTAATCCCTTCTCAGATGGGCAGTTTGCAAATATTTTATCCCATTCTGTGGGTTGTCTCTTCCCTTTGTTGATTGATTCCTTTGCCATGCAGAAGCTTTTTAGCTTCATGGGATCCCAATTGTCCAATTTTGCTTTGGTTGTCTGGGCTTTGGGGGTATTACTCAAGAAATTATTGCCTAGACCAATAAAGCATTTCTCCAATGTTTTCTCTTAGTAGTTTCATAGTTTCAGGTCTTATATTTACATCTTTAATCCATTTTCATTTTATTTTTGTATATAATAAGAGATAAGGCTCTAGTTTTGTTTTTCTGCATATGGATATCCAATTTTCCCAGCACCATTTATTGAAGAGATTGTCCTTTCCCCCACTGTATGTTCTTGGCACCTTTGTCAAAGATAAGTTCACTATAGATGTGTGGATTTATTTCTGGATTTGCTATACTGTTCCATTGGTCTATGCGTCTGTTTTCTTATGCCAGTACCATGCTGTTTTGGTTACTACAGCTCTGTAGTATTATTTGAAGTCAGGTAATGTGATTTCTTCAGTTTTATTCTTTTTGCTCAGGATGGCTTTGGCTATTCTGGGTCTTTTGTGTTTCCATGTACATTTTAGAATTATTTTCTGTGTAGAATGTCATTGATATTTTGATGGGGATTGCATTGAATCTGTAGATTGCTTTGGGTAGTATGGACATTTTAATAATACTGATTCTTCCAATCCATAAGCATGGAATATCTTTCCATTTTTTTGTGTCTTCATCAATTTCTGTCATCAATGTTTTATTGTTTTCATTATAGAGATCTTTCAATTCTTTGGATAACTTTATTGCTAGGTATTTTATTTGCAGCTATGGTAAGTGGAATTAATTGCTTGGTTTATTTTTCAGATTGTTTACTGTTAGCGTATAGAAATGCTACTGATTTTTGTGTGTTGATTTTGTATCCTGCAACTTTACTGAATTTCTAAAAGTTTTTTTGTGGAGTCTTTAGGTTTCTCTAGATATAAGATCATATTTTCTGCAAACAAAGCTAATTTGAATTATTCCTTTCCAATTTGGATGCCCTATATTTCTTTCTCTTGTCTGTTTGTTCTAGCTAGAACTTCCAGTATTATGTTGAAAGTGGGCATCCTTGTCTTGTTCCAGATCTCTGATGAAAGGCTTTCAATTTTTCCCCTTTCAGCATGATACTCACTGTGGGTCTGTCAATTTTGCTTTTATCTTGTTGAAGTAAGTTCCTCCTATACCCAGGTTTTGTGAGTTTTTATCATGAAGAGATGTTGAATTTTATTGAATGCTTTTTCAGCATCAATTAAAATGATCACATGCTTTTTGCCCTTTGTTCTCCTGATATGAGGTATCACATTGACTGATTTGTGTATGTTAAACCAACCTTGCATCCCTTAGATGAATCCCACTTGATCATGATGAATAATCTTTTTAATGTGTTATTTGGTTTCCTAGTAATTTGTTGAGGATTTTTGCATCTATGTCCATCAGAGATAATGGCCTATAGTTTTCTTTTTTTGTTGTGTCTTGAGATGTCTGGTTTTGGTATTAGAATGATACAGCTCTCACAGAATGAGTTTGGGAGTATTCTCTCCTCCTCAATTTGTTGGAATAATTTAAGTAGGATTGGCATTAGATCTTCTTTGAATGCGTGGTAAAATTCAGTAGTAAGGCCATCAGGTCCTGGGCTTTTCTTTGATGGGAGACTTTTTATTACTGGTATCTCATTACCTGCTATTGGCTTATTCAGGTTTGGGGTTTCTTCCTGGTTCAATCTTGGTAGTTTGTATGTGTCTAGGAATTTATCCATTTCTTCTAGGTTTTCCAATTTATTGGCATATAGTTGCTCATAGTGGTCTCTAACGATCCTCTGGATTTCTGCAGTATCAGTTGTAATGTCACCTTTTTCATCTCTGATTTTATTCATTTGGGTCTTCTCCCTTTTTTTCTTAGTCTGGTTAAAAGTTTTTCAAATTTGTTTATCTTTTCAAGAAACCAGCTTGTTTCATTGATCTTCTGCACTGTTTTATGGTTTCAATTTCATTTATTTCTTCTCTGATTTTTATTATTTCTTTTCTTCTACTAATTTTGGGTTTGGTTTGCTCTTGTTTTTCTAGTTATTTGAGATGCATCATTGGGTTGTTTATTTGAAGTTGTTTCTACTTTTTTGATGTAGGCACTTATTGCTATAAATTTTCCTCTTAGTGCTGCTTTTACTGTATCCCATAGCTTTTTATATATTGTGCTGTCATTTTCATTCATTTTGAGAAATTTTTTACATTTTCTTCTTAATCTCTTCTTTGGCCCACTGGTCATTCGGGAGCTTATTGTTTAATTTCCATGTGTT
Organism: Daubentonia madagascariensis; assembly: GCA_023783475.1. Classification (NCBI taxonomy): domain Eukaryota; kingdom Metazoa; phylum Chordata; class Mammalia; order Primates; family Daubentoniidae; genus Daubentonia; species Daubentonia madagascariensis. The sequence continues at coordinate 24,342,392 of JAKFHU010001684.1, read as the reverse complement.
TGTATAGTTTCCAGTGTTCCTCTTGCTATTGATTTCTAGCTATATTCCATTGTGGTCAGAGAAAATACTTGGTACAATTTCAGTTTTTTAGAATTTTTAAAGATTTTTTTGTGGCCTAGTATATGGTCTATCTTTGATAATAATCCATGAGCTCAGAAAAACAACATGTGTTCTACAATTGTTGAGTGAAAAGTTATGTAAATACCCATTTGTTCTATTTGGTCTATAGTGCAGATTAAGGCTAGTGATTCTTGTTGATTTTATGTCTGGATGATCTGTCCAATGCTGAAAGTGGAGTGTTGAGTTCTCCAACAAACATTATACTGGGGTTTAATGCTCTCTTTATCTCTGATAATATTTGCTTTATATATCTGAGTGCTCTGGGGTCAGGTGCACCTTTATCTGGATTTGTTACATGCTCTTGTTGAGTTGACCCATTTATCATTACAAAATTACCTTCTTTGTCTCTTTTAACAGTTTTGTCTTAAAATCTATTTTATGTGCTAGAAGTATAACTACTTCTGCTCTTTTTTTGGTTTCCATTTGCATGGATTATCTTTTTCTATCCCTTTATTTTCAGTCTATGTGTGTCTTTATAGGTGAGGTGTGTTTCTTGCAGACAAAATATATTTGGTATTTTTTTTTTATCCATTAAGCCACTCTATGCCTTTTGATTGGAGAGTTTAGTCCATTCACATGCAATGTTATTATTGATAGGACTTACTACTGCCATGTTATTACTTGATTTCTGATTATTCTGTGGTCCTTTTTTTCTTTTTTCCTTCCATCCTGTCTTCCTTTGTTAAAAGTGTTTTTTTCTGGTTGTGCATTTTAATTTCTTGCTTTTCATTTTTTTGTATCTGTTGTAGGTTTTTTGATTTGAGGTTACCATGAGGCTTGCAAAAAAATCTTATCACCAATTATTTTAAGCAGATGGCAACCTAACTCTGCTTATAAAAGACAAACAAGTAAAGAGAAAGTTAAAAGAAACTCTACACCTTAACTCCATTCCCCCACTGCTTTTTGACTTTTTGTTGTTTCCGTTTATATCTTTTTATATTTTCAAACTCTTAAAAAGTTGTTCTAGTTATTATTTTTAATAGGTTTCTCTTTTAGTCTTCCCACTCAAGAAATAAGCAGTTTATACACCAGAAATACAGAAACAGTCTTCCGTATTTGCATCCTTATTTTTACCAGTGAGTTGTATGCATTCAGATGATTTCTTATTGTTTATTAATATCCTTTTCTTTCATATTGAAGAATTCCTTTTAGTATTTCTTGTAGGTCAGGTCTGGTGTTGATGACATACATCATCTTTTGTTCTTCTGGGGAAGTCTTTATTTCTCCTTCATGTTTGAACTATAATTTTGCAGGATACCATATTCTAGGGTTAAGGGTTTTTTTTCTTTCAGAACTTTGAATATGTCATGCCACTGTCTTCTGTTTTGTGAGGTTTCCACTGAGAAGTTTTCTGCCAGACATATTGGAGCTCCTTTATACGATTTCTTTTTTCTTTCTTTCCTTAGGACCTTTTCTCTATCCAGGACCTTTGAGATCTTGATTATTGAATGTCTTGAGGTATTTTTGTTTGGGCTAAATCTGTTTGTAAGACTCTGTAACCTTCTTGTACCTGAATATTGATATTTTTCTCAAGGTTTGAAATTTCTATGTTATTATTTCTTTGAATAAACTTTCTACTTCAATCTCTGTCTCTACCTCATCTTTAAGGTCAATAATTCTTAGATATGCCCTTTTGAGGCTATTTTCTACATCTTGTAGGTGTGCTTTACTCTTTTTTTCTTTTTTCTCCTTTGACTGTCTACTTTCAAATAGCCTGTGTTCAAGGTCACTAATTCTTTCCTGCTTTATCAATTCTGTTGTTGAGAGACTCTGATGTATTTCTCAGTTTCTCAATTGAATTCTTAAGGTCCAGAATTTCTGCCTGATTTTTTTTTATTTCAAACTTTTTGTTAAATTTCTCTGATAGCCTTCTGTATTCCTTCTCTGCATGTTTTGAAGTTCATTGAGCTTCCTCAGGACAGCTATTTTGAATTCTTTGCCTGAAAGCTCACATATCTTCATTACTCTGGGATTGGCCACTAGTACCTCATTTAGTTCATTTGGTGAGGTCATGTTTTCCTGGGTCTTCTTGATGCTTGTGGATATTCATTGATGTCTGGGCATTGAAGACTTAGATATTTTAATCTTTGCAGTCTGGACTTGTTTCAACCTGTCCTTCTTGAGAAGGATTTCCAGATATTCAAAGGGAATTGAGTGTAGTGATCAGGACTGGGTCCTTCCCTTCAGGGCAGCATATTGTCTTATGGCCCAAGGTGGGTCCAGAAATGCCTTCAAGAAACTAAGGCCTGGACTTAGGGACTTTAGGAGTCTGCTTGGTACTTTATTTTACTGTGGCTGAGCTAGTACCCAATTTGCAAGACAAAGTCCTCTGAAATTTTCCCTTTACTTTCCCTAAGTGAGAGAAGACTCCCTGAATAGCAATGCCTATAGTTGTCAGGGAGTGACACAGGCACTGGCTTTTCCACCAGCACTGGTGTCTCACTGGGTCATGTGCATCCCAAGTCCACCAGCTCTGAGACAGCACAGTTGCAGGAATTGCCAAAGGCCTGCAGCCCTTGTGGCCCAACTGACTTACAAATTTAGGCCAGGCCCCAGGCTGCTTTATGTCAGCTGGTTGTGAGGCTAGCCAGAACTCAGTTTTGGGGCAGAAGATTATTCTCCGGCTAGGATGGTCTAAATGCTCCCTTTTTGGACATTGGCAGCATTCTGCCCTATGCTGTGTTCTCCTGTTCCAGAGTAGTTATGAATTTCAATACAAAGTCCCATAATCACTTCTTTCTCCTTTCCTTGGGCACCCAGATTCTCTCTCCACTTGGCATGCTGGCAAGCCACTGCTAGTGGATGGGGGTGGGGATATGTAGCAATGTAAGATTGTCTTTTCTTCTCTCTTCAGTGCCTCTTTCCTTGATATGATGTTGAAACCAGGTAGTATGATTGCTCCCCTGATTTTTGGTTCTTTTGAAGGTGCTTGCTTGCTTGCTTGCATGGGTAGTTGTTGAATTTGGTGTTCATGTGGAGGAATGATGCTGGAGGTTTCTATTTGGCCATCTTGCTCCACCCCCTCCCTCTGTGCCATATTTTGGTAATTCTCACACTGTTCTAAACTTTTCCATTATTATTACTATATTTGTTATGGTAATCTGTGATCAGTGATTTTTGAAGTTACTATTATAATTGTTTTGGGACACCATAAACTGCAGTATTATAGCAAACTTAATTTATAAATGTTCTGTGTGTGCTGACTACTCCACTGACTGACGATTACCCCATCTCTCTTTCTCTCCTTGGCTTCCCTATTCCTTGAGAAACAGCAATATTGAAATCAGGCCAATTAAAAACCCTAAAATGGCCACTAAGTGTTCAGGTGAATGGATGCATCACATGTCTCTCACTTTAAATCAAAAGCTACAAATGATTAAGCTTAGTGAGGCAGGCACGTGGAAAGCCAAGATAGGCCAAAAGCTAGGTGTCTTGCACCAGTTAGCCAAATTGTGAATGAAAAAGAAAAGCTCTTGAAGGAAATTAAAAATGCTCCTCTGGTGAACATATAAATGACAAGAAATTGAAACAGTTTTATTATTGATATGGACAAAGTTTTAGTGGTCTGGCTATAAAATAAAACCAGTCACAACATTCCCTTTAGTCAAAGCGTAACCTAGAGCAAAGCCCTAACTCTTCTCAGTTCTATGAAGGCAGAGAGGTAGAAGATGAGGAATAAAAGTCTGAAGCTATCAGAGGTAGATTCATGAGTTTTAAGGAAAGAAATCATCTGTGTAACATAAAAGTGCAAGGTTAAGCAGCAAATGCTAATGTAGGAGCTTCAGCAAGTTTTCCAGAAGCTCTAGCTAAGATAATCGATGAAAGTGTCCACACTAAGCAACAGATTTTCAATGTAAATGAAACAGTCTTCTATTGGAAGAAGATTCCATCTGGGACTATTACAGCTAGAGAGAAGTCAATGCCTAGTTTCAAACTTTCAAAGGAAAGGCTGATTATCTTGTTAGGGGCTAACATAGCTGGTGACTTTTAAGTTAAAGCCAATGCTCATTTACCATTCTGAAAACCCTAGGGCCCTTAATTAGGTATTACCCCTCCTTACATTTAAAACCTCATCAGATAATAGGTTTTGTTTTCAAAATCTTAGACATTTTAGATCTTGAGAAAAAAAAATCTTTTACAGTAACCCAGATATTTGCCATTTCTATTGCTGTCCTCTCATTCTTGATGATCTAAGGTTCTTTGTTGCGTTATCTCTTTTCAACCTACATATTCAATTTTAACATTTCTTGTATAGCAGTCCCACTGTTAATACATATTTTTGGGTTGCTGTTTCATCTGAGAATTTTTTATATTTCACTTTGTTTTTATTTCTGAAGAACATATCACTAGATAAAAATTGTTTGATGTGTAGTTGATTTTTGTCTGCCCTTTAAAAATATTCCATTTTTCTCTGGCCTCCATGAGGCCATATTTTTTAATTTATTTATTTGAAGATAAATTTGTTATAATTAAATTGTTTTCCCCTTGTATACAATGTGCCATTCTTCAATAGCTACTTTCAAGATACTTTCTTAACTTTTGGTTTCATGATTCTGATTATAATGCCTCTAGGTATGATATTGTTTGAGTTTATAAATTTTATGGTTCACTGAGTAACTGGAATCTGTAAATGTATATCTATCAGCACATTTGGGAAGATTTGGGCTATAATTCTTTCAAATATTTGTCTTCTTCAATCTTTTTCTTCCCTTTCCCAAACTCCTGTGATATGTTCAGTTAACTTTTTGATATTTTCTCACATGTCCCTGAGACTCTGTTATTTTTGCTCTGTTCTTTATACTTCAGTTTTTATTGATCTGTCTTTAAGGTTACTGATGCTTCACTGTCATACCAGTGAGCTCATCTAATGAAGTTTTAAATTCAAATATTTTGGTAGTCAGTTTCAAAGTTCTTTCTTCTTTCTTTTAAAGTTTAAATTTTCCTGAAGCTCACTGTTTATATTTATATCAGTTATGTTTGGTTTTAGGTGAGTTATCATAGTTTCATTGATATAAGAACTTCTTTAAAGTCTTTACTTGATAATTCCAGTATCTGCCTTATCTCAGGGTTAGCATCTGATTGTGTTCCCTTGAGACTTGGTAACATTTTCTGTCTATCTGGTATATTTGTCTATTTGTTTTTAATGTTGAGTAATTTTGGATTTTATTCTCAATAACATGAATGTTGTGTTGTGTAGCTACTGAATGTTGTTAGAATCCTCTAAAGAATGTTGAGACTTTTGGCTTAGCAGGCAACCTTCACAGCTAAGCTCAAATTGTAAGCTTTGCCTTAGCTTTTATGATGGGCTGTTCAAACTTCAACTTAATTATTTATGCCTTTGTTGTGACAATTTGGATCTATCTTTTACATAAGTGATTCAGGTGTATAATGATCTTCATCCACCTTCCCAGAGCCCGATCTTGCAAAAAGACATTTGTGTCTCAACTCCAATAACAATCTTTGGTAGTCACCCAGTGATTTTAAGCAAAATGATCCTCTGAGGTTGTTGTATATTACTCTGTGGTTTCGGCAGCAATTTATAATCATGGTCAGGTGTGAGGCAGTATTATTGGTGAGTAGGGTGATAGCAGATCTCAATCCAAAGATCCACACTGAATCTTTATTATAAAGTTTGTAAAAGTGAAACAGCTTCCAAATATGTGTCGTCTATCATGTAGTCACTTTCCAAGGTACATTTTATAATAGTCAAATTAAAAATTCTATCTCCTATTAAAGATCCATGGTGGTTGTTTTATTAAAATAGTAACTTCCATTTCTATGTGTGATTTGATTGGAAATTTTAGACTTTTGACTATCTGAACTATCATGTTGTTTGCCATATAAAAAGTTACTAAGTAATTCACTGTAATTACCCATGAAACCAACTGTTTTGTTACAAGAGAAAGAGGGCTGTGTGACATGCAGAGGGAAAAGGGTACAAACCTAGACATTAGCTTGATTACATATTTTAGCAAAATAAAGAGAAAATCTTAAACAGATATTTGGTGTTACTAAAGATGTAACTATCATTACCCAAAATATGGGCATTATGGGTATTATAGTAATGACATAACAATGATCTGAAAGCAATACAGACCCTTAAATAGACAGAAAACAAAATATCTAAGAAAAAAATAAGTGCAGGCAGATTAAAGCATGATTATCTGAAGTTTTAGTCATATGCAGCTTGTTTGTAGGGTCTTAGACAGAAACTGTAAACATCACAAAGTTGGCTACTAGATTTGAAGATCTTGGAGAAAGCTTGTCCCCTTTTCCAAAAACATGTTTATGAAAGATTTCTAAGAATTCTCAGCTTGAGCTCACTAGCTCGAAGATCCCGTGATCCAAGGATAACTTACATCTCTTTAATTAAAAAACATGGAAGTAGGGATCAACACCTTGGGCATTCACTATTATGATAGTTATTAATTTTAACTGGTAAAGTTCGTTCAGTAAGATTTGAAAGCAGTCTTTCCCATATATATTTTTCAGAAGATTTGAGCTTATCTGAAACTTTTTCTCATTTTAGCTTATATTTCTTTTTAACCTTTCCTGTAGACTGGGGAAGATACCGATGTGGAAGTTTCTGAATAATCTCAAGTCTTAGTGAAGCAATTCAATGTGTGCCCCTGACAATAGGTTGGAAAGTCCCACATAAAATCATGAATTCTTTTTATACTTCCAATGCCAGAAATTTCTGTCAAAGAAGAGTTTCTACCCATAATGAGAGAGAGTATAACCCATACCATATTTATAACCATTGAAGGTTGTAATTGTATGAAATCCATTTGGAAGTCTTCAGAAGCATGAGGCTTACTTGGGCGATTGTCCATATATTTCCTTGATAGTTTTATCAAGATTGTGTTGATAACATAGGAGTCATGCTCCAGAAACACTCTTGCTAATTTGTAAGACTTTCCTCCAATGTTGATTGGGTATGGTGGCCATTGCTGTGACCTTGCTGTGATGGACAAGTTCATGTAAATTTTTTGAACATTTCTATTTGAGATCCTCTGGTGCCATTACATGGCCATCTTGATATTGTTGTAAATTATTCTCTTGTAATTTGCGTCCAGATGTTGTCCCATTGTTTTTTCATATTCTGGAACTGTTGCTGTAATTCCATGGCATTTTCAAAATCCAGAACTATGTAGTTTTGAGGTAGCACTTGGGCTAAGATTTTAGTGAAATTTGCCTTTTGACATAAAAATCAACTAGGGTATTTTCCTTATTCTCTGTATTAACTCTCTGTCACAGTCCAGTGGTTGTTTTCCTTCATAGTAGCCACTTCCTTTAGTTGGCTTAATAGTCTTAGTTGTGATTCCTGTTGAAGTAGAGAAACACTTTTGTTTTTAAGGCTTTCCCAAACCCTTATTTATCCCCAAATACATATCTATCTTCCAATTTTGGAAATCTCTTATGAATGAACTAACTTACAAGTCTGATAATGGGTCTTATTATAAAAATGAGTTGAGAAACATTATTATGCATTTAACCTATTAATTTCTTATTTTGGTCATAATATAGGACCCATCAATTAAGAAAAGATAAAATCAGATTTTCTAGATGTCCATTAAATATGTTGGTGCAAAATAGTTCTCGGGCAAAAGCAAAGCAGCCGTGAATTTCATAACAATATTAAAGTATTGCAATAGAAATGTGTGAGGAAGATTGTCATTGAATTTCATTGGAGATAAGTTTACACATAAGAACGCTGTATCAGTGAGCAATGTAGATTGTACCATGTAAGGGACCATCAATCTAAAGAAATACCTCAAAACCAAGTTGGCAAGATTGCGCTAATTTAGTTCATCTGTTCTTGTCCTAAGGCAAGGTCAGTAGATTTTTTTGCCCCAAGGTCAAGAGAAAGGGTATAAAATGTATTGGTCTCTGATGATTTTTATGGAGTTACATTAAAAACAACAAAATTAAGATTCATGATAGTTATGCAACCCTAGGGTGGAAGATTGTTTAGAGCTAATTTTAAATCACAAAACATCTTTCTGATAATATGACAGCAAATATTCATTTTGATATGTTTTCTTAGAGTCAGATATTTTATATCCTAACACATAAATTCCAAGTTTCCTTGAGTTTTAATGAAAATACAAAAGCAGATTTAGTGATTCATTCCTTCTATATCCATCCACTTTGCATAGCAATAACACAGTTTAAGGAATTGAAATTAGCTCAAAGGTTGGGACTGATTGGTCTACACTTGCCAGGATTGGTTTAGGATGGTGAGCTATTTCTGGCTTGAATTCCATTAATTAATTTCACATGTCATTAAGTGAAATTCATTAATTCTTGCATTTAATTAAATGCAAGAAAGGTTTGCTTAAGTATTTTGTGCATTTTCTCTCTCAGAAATATTTTAATTGAAAGATTATGTAGATGAGGTAATGCATATGTTAAATAGCTTGATTTAGCCATTTCACACTGTGTACAAATATAAAAATATCATTTTGTACACTATAAATATATACACTTTTACTTGTCAATTAAAAATGATTTTAAAAAGGAACATTAAACAGGGCAAACCAGATATTTCTACTTAGAAAGCATCATAATTTAGCATTTATTTTTATCTATTCAAGTGAGACTACAAAATAGGTTTTTGTGTTTTTCTCAATTCTGAAATAAAAATCAATACAATTTTAAGAGTACTGGATTTAAATTTCCAGTTATATTTTTTTAGGAAGACTTCCATTATCAACTGGAAGTTTACCTATGTTGAGAGGAAATATAAACGTATATTCAGAACCAACCACTTGCAATTTTATTTGACACTTTGACTCTAGTACATGTTTGTGTTTCCTTAGTTTTTATGATGCAGAAAAGTAGAGACCAATTCTTTCCTTATGAGGAGTGGCATTTGCAAAATTCACTCCTTTACCTGAAGAAGAATATAGAGAAAATGTTTAACATTGCTATTACAGCAATAAGCCTTTTTCTTTTTCCTTTTTTTTTAACTTCAAAAATATTTAGGGGATACAAATGTTTTTTGTCACATGGATGGGTTGCATTATGCTGAAGTCAGGGCTTTAAGTGTACCCATCACCAGAATAGTGTATATTGCACCCAATAGGTAGATTTTTTATCCCTCAGGCCCCTCCCACACTTCCCCTTCTTAGTTTGAAATGTCCATTACACCACTTTGTGACCCCATGTATCCCTTGGTTAGCTCCCACTTTTAAGTGAGAACGTGTGGGATCTGTTTACCCATTCCTGAAATACCTCCCTTAGGATAATGGTCTCCAGCTCCGTCTGAGTTGCTGTAAAAGACATTATTTCATTCCTTTTTATGGCTGAGTAGTATTTCATGGTATACACATACCACATTTTATTTGTCCATTCCTCAGTTGATTGGCATTTAGGTTGATTCCATATCTCTGCAATTGCAAAATGTTGCTGCAATAATCAGTTTGGTGCAGGTGTCTTTTTGATATAATGACTTGTTTTCCTTTGAACAGATACCCAGTAGGGAAATTGTTGGATCAAATGATAGGTCTACTTTTAGTTCTCTGAGGAATCTCCATACTGTTTTCTATAATGCTCGTACTAGTTTACATTCCCACCTACAGTGTATAATTGTTCCCATTTCACTGTATCCATACCAACATCTATTGTTTTTTAACTTTTTAATAATGGCCATTCTGACAGGGGTAAGGTGGTATCATATTGTGGTTTTAATTTGCATTTCCCTGATAATTAGCGATGTTGAGGTTTTTTCATGTTTTTGGCCATTTGTCTATCTTCTTTTGAAAAAAATTTGTTCATGTCTTTTGCCTACTTTTTGATGGAGTTATATGTTTTTTTTTTCCTTGCTGATTTGTTTGAGTTCTTTATAGATACTGGATATAAGGTTTTTGTTGGTTGTATAGTTTGAAAATATTTTCTCCCATTCTGTATGTTGTCTATTTACTCTGTTGATTATTTCCATTACTGTGTAGAAACCTTTCAGTTTAATTAAGTCCCATTTATTTATTTTTGTTTTTCCTGTATTTGCTTTTGTGGTCTTGGTCATAAGTTCTTTGCCTAGGTCAATGTGCAGAAGAGTTTTCCCTGAATTTTCTTCTATAATTTTTATGGTTTCAGGTCTTACATTTAAGTTTTTCGTCAATCCTAAGTTTATTTTTGTATATGTTAAGAGATAAGGATCCAGTTTCATTCTTCTTCATGTGGTTATATAGTTTTCCCAGCACTATTTATGGAAGATAGTGCCCTTTTCTTGGTGTAAGTTTTTGTCTGCTTTGTTGAAACCTTATCTAATTTCAAGATATGAAGACTTAAATTCACCTTTTATAACCTTATTCTTTATAAAACCACTTAATGTACCTTTTATCTATGTAAATATTTGTAAGCAAATGTACTCTTTTGAAATGAAGTTATTGTATAAAGCTGAGGACTTTAGGGGTTGAAAAAGCTTCTATGAGATTGAAAATAATTTTTCATGTTGAAATGCAACTTACTTATCATTAAGTTATGATTCATTTTGGGAATATATAAGGACAGATTTTGATAATACCATGTTATAACCTATAATGTCTGTTTGCCAATGAGGTATGATTGTATGTATTTGCAAGTCCTTATAAAATGTGGAAGCATTTATTGTCATAAAGTTTTGGGCAGAAGCAATATAGGTTCAAGTTCAAATTAAGAAGAAGAGATTTGAGACATTCTGAACAGAATTGAGAACTGTATTCATATATAAAGAATAGAAACAATGGGAGATGACACCTCTAGTGTGGACATTGGATATTATTAGCTTTCAATTTGTGACTTCTCAGGCTTTGAAACTTCAAGGAACTCAAAGCACAAAGGAAATACATGGTGATGTAACTGAGCCGAAAGATGACAATATATACAAAAACAAGAAAACACCTCCCTAGCATTTTCTAGAAATAATAAACTTTGTGGACAAAAGAGTTTCTAATTGGGAAGTAGAAAAAGAGAAACTTGAATATATTATGAACATGACACTATTTATATCCACAAAGTAAAAAAGTCTTGAAATATTTGAGGTAAGTAGAAATACAGATTAATTTGCATAAGAAAAGTTTTTGCAATTTTGAACCTGTTTGTGTTGTCAACCTGCCTTTGTTGATTTTGTCATTACTTTTCACATCAAGGTAGCAATGAGGAAAATTTTATTCCACCTACGTTTTCTTAAATGCCATGATTTCTAGGTCTACCATCACTAAGGTGTAATCCTAGTTAAATTAGCTAAGTATAATCAGTCTCAATCTCTCAGCCTGTGAAATGGGGCTAATGAACCTACCTCAAAAACAAATATCCCTTTAAAAAGGGGTAAAGGATATAAATAGATATTTTTTCAAAAGAAGACATACAAACAGCCAACATGCATATGAAAAAATACTCAACATTACTGATCATCAGAAAAATGCAAATCAAAACCAAATGAGATATTATTTTACACCAGTCAGAACGGCTATAATTAAAAAGACAAAAATAACAGGTATTGAAAAGCATGCAGAGAAAAGTCAATTCTTATACACTGTTGGTGGTAATGTAAATTAGTATAACCTCTATGGAAAACAGTATAGAGGATTCTCAAAGAACTAAAACTAGAACTACCACTTGATCCAGCAATCCCACTACTGGGTATCTACCCAAAAGGAAATAAATCATTATATCAAAAAGATAACTGCCCTTATATGTTTATTGCAGCACTATTTAAAATAGCAGGGTATGGAATCAACCTAAGTGCCCATCAACAGATGAATGGATAAAGAAAATGTGTTATATATACACAATGTAATACCATTCAGTCATAAAAAATAATAAAATCATATTCTTTTACAACAACATGGATGGAACCAGAGGCCATTATCTTAATTGAGATAACTCAGAAACAGAAAGACAATTACAGCATGTTCTCACTTGCAAGTGGGAGCTAAATAACATGTACACATGGACGTAGAGTGTGGAATGATAGACACTGGAGATGCAGAAGGGTGAAGAGGTGGGAGGGGGGTGGATGCTGAGAAATTACTTAATGGGTACCATGTACGTTACTTGGATGATGAATACCCTAAAGCCCTGATTTCACTGCTATGTGATCTATGCATGTAACAAAATTACACATGTATCCCATAAATTTATGCAAACAAAAAAATTGTCATAAAGAATAAATATGGCACTGTGTGTAAAGAGTTTAGCAGGGTGCCTTTTTTGTTCATTTTGGAATTGCCATATTATTTTTAAATGATTTAGCTATATCTATGAGAACAGCTTAAAGGTAAGAACAACAAAGAATCAATTATATAGGTGTTCTAAGATGTGGTACAAAGGTAAAAAAGTTAACATGTTCCCTTGGGTCTGAATGATTATAAAATATGAACATTAATTGACCGTCAGAAGACAGAATTGGGCAAGAGTAAGGCACAGTGAAATTTTTGGAAAGGTGCTTCCCACTGTGTCAAAACACCTCACACAATGACAAGCTTCATTTTAAGTCTATTCTGGGAACTTTGCCCAACATACACACATACTCACATATGCAAGCTTTCTTGCAACTCTCTTTCCACTAAATAAAAGGTTTCAAGGGGATTTTCCACTGCAGAGTTCTATTTAGTTTCTACCTTTAATATTATGTCAGTCTCTTTGCAGATCCATTGAAGTTCTGGGAAACTCCTTCCGTGCTGTGTGTGGTCTAATCTGCAACATTTGATAAGTGTCAAACAGGTCTAAAAATTGAGGATCAATAGTGTGAATAAACAGCTCTTCTACGGTTGACAGTGATATCCACACTTTAAAAGTTTTGTTTCTCTTGTCTATGGTTTTAAGATAGGCCAACTAACAAATTCAATGATAGGTTTTAGGAAATACTAAGTAGTGTACTAAGAACCTATGTAATTACAATATTAAGGACATTTTTGGTCACAGTTACTATCTCATGTCTGTGTATGTAACACCATATATAACGAGAAGAAAATAAAAATGATTTAATTAAAAAGTAAATTAAATATGGCAAGCTGTTACATTCACAGCATGTTGTGACAGCTAAGTAAAGGAATGTTTGCTTATAGTATTTTAAAGCAGTAAGTTTTATCTCACAAAATTCTAGTACTGCTGTGGACCACATTAACATTTTTTCAAAATGGAAGTTTTATAACACGAATTGAACTTTATACAAGCAAAGGGATATCTAAAGAATTAGTAATTGTTTGTATATTTAAAGTTTCCAAGAACATAAGATAATAAATAGATAATTATTTTATAATTATTTCAGTACTACTTTCACTTAAACATGTCAAAGGAGCTTTCTGTTAAACAAACATGCTCTTGACACACACAATATCACAGATACATTCTGCAAAGGAGAAACACAATATTTATTTAGTGAAAAAATGTTATATATAAAAATAAATATAAAATTAAAAAATATGTTTTTTATATATAATATATATATAACATTTTTCACTAAAATATATTTAAATGAAAAATGATACTACCAGTGAAATAAATTGACAGAAAAATGGCTGTATATTTAATATGAGGATTTGTAAGATAATCATTTTTTAAAGAAAAGTCAAGTGAGGCTCTTAGGGAGAATTCTAGACCATCAGGAAAAGACTTCAAGCTTTAGCTTGTGAAATGTGAATTAACCTGGATCTGGCATCTGGCATTTCCTTAGATGAGATTCAAGGCAAGTTACTTTAATAACTTTGAGAAATATTTTCCAGAAAATTAAGTAGGTGCAATGATATTAAAGTCTTCCTTATGGTCATGTTTTGAGGTTTAAATGTTATAATTTTCATGTAAGTACCTATTAGATCGACTTATTGTAAATCCTATATATACACATATTACTTTTCCAACTACCAAGCTGTTTTATTCATGTTAACTACTTCATTTCTCTGGCTCTCCATTCTGTCAGATGTGAAGTGAAATATTCCATTAATAGTTCTCATTTCATTAACTGGTAAAACTTGTTTATATGTATGTGTGTTTGTGTGTGTGTGCATTTTATTTATTTTAAGATGGTAATTCCAGGTAAAGTTTGAACTGATATTCCTGATATAAAGGGTTTCTTCTCTTTCATGTTATAAACCCTCAAGATAGACTTGTGAAGAAAATATAAATCCAGTTGTGTAATATCACAGTAGTAGGATTTCAGAATATTTTCATACCATTGCAGTTGCATCAAAGTTTTATATCTTCTTTAGAAACAAAAAATATAATCCTGCACTATTAGTCTGGGTCCTCAGAGAAGCAGATCCCGGAAAGGAATTCAATGTTTAAGGAATTTATAAGGGGAAACATTTGTGTGAAAGAGAATACGAAAGGGCCTTCAAATGCAATTCTGACCCCAAGTAAGGGAGAAAAGCAAACAAACAAAAAGTGTCTTGACTGCCTTTTATTTTAATGAAGCTTCTTCAAATTTAGGAAATCCTTGAGCCAAAATTGGCTTAGAAAGTAGTCTAGTCTCTGAGGAAATGGTCTGCTTCAAGATCTCTGCTGTGTTCATTCATGAAAGTCTGGCCTTAGCGTAACCATGGCAATGGATTTTCAAGGAATAAGCCAGGGCACTTGGTCAACTGTGCTCCTTGTAGGAACAGGTGTGCTAGTGTGCTCACTTGGCCACCACACCTGGGACTGTTTTCCAGGACTCTCTTGTTTGTGGCAAAAGATCCTAGAGTCTTAGCATAGTGATAAAGTTAGACAATGTCCTGTGTCACTACAAATAAAGAAAACTTGTTAGACTTTTGGGAAAACTCCTATTGTCCATTGGCATCATGGGAGTCAGATACATGCCACTTCAAACCTAATTCAGAGGCCAGACATTTTCTCTGAAAACTTCTATAAATATTATTAAGATTTAGATATTTTTCCACAAAACATCCCCAATAACAGCCTATCCTCTCATAGCAACTCACATTTCAAAAAAACAAATAAATAAATAAATAAAATCAAAACTAGTTATCCTACCTGAGCTTTTGAATAGCTCCCTATTTCACCACTGCTATGGCTAAAAATATTTTATATAATTCTGAATATTTTGTTTGTGCTCTTTTAATGTTATGCTACTTCACCTACGTATGTAACCTTAAACCAATATTCAACAACCAGAAAATCCTTCACTGAATAACTTTAGCAGCTATCATTTGACAGACATTATAGTGTCTGAACTGTTACGGAAAGGATATGTAAAATGCAATGTCAGTCCAGATGTTTCCCCCTGTGTTGAGTACACAGATCTACTAAACCCCTTCAAATGTTTTTTTCTTCCAAAAACTTCATATTTAAAAAAAAACATATTTTGCCATTAATTTCCCCTTTTGTCTAATTGATTATATCTCAAGAGGACAAATAGTTATTATGGTTGATATAGAAACATTTAGAACATTTAAACCATTGATTAGACTTAGATGCATTCATGATTTACAATTTTAATAGTATGATACAGGATATCCTTAAGAAGAGTAGCATGTTTTTAAATGGATTATTTTCCTTATGAGTTTACTTTAATAACAGAATTTATTGTAGACAATATTTACAAGAGCTATTATGAAATGGAATTTACTCAGGATATTGAAGATGGCACAGATAGGAGGATACAATGGAATAACCAATATGTCTTCCTTTACTCTGATTCTTAATTTCTTCTTGCTCTGGTCCTTAGACTTTATGAATTTTACCACTATTAAGTAAATAGATAAAAAAGTCTGTCTAAATGTCATGTAAAACTGAGACCTTGCTGATTAGCTATTTGTAAAATAAGGCATATATACAGTGAATTGGCAAAATTACTATATCATAACCCTAGCCGTAAGAGAACAATGTTAGCCAATTCATTATAATAGTCTCAAAGAGTGACAATCTAATTTCCTAGTAACCTGACATCAGAGAAAAATACTACAATGTAATAAAAATATTTATCATATGTTTCAATGTTTTTATCATATGTTTCATTTCAAACTAGCTTTTACCTAGTATGAAATATGCAACATAAATTCTAGAAAAATACAACATAAAAATAATTAGAATACTTAGAATAATGACACAAACTATTAATGCTCTTCTTGAAAACAAGTCAAAAATAGAGCACAAAAAATGAACTCCTAAAATATAGACTTCTATTAAAAATTAAGTATAAACTTTAGAGACAACACAGGCACAGTTGGTTAGATTTATTTCAGCCTTGCACTTTGATTTGTATTAAGTTCCCATTTCCTCCTGCTTCCTCACTGGTACTTGTTTTCATGGGTGGTTTATAATTCATCATTACATTTAGTGAAGCATATGGCTCCTTCCACATGCAGCAAATAAAATGCGTGTTCTGGGACTACATAACTAAATATGGGCCTTTCTTTACTATCTGAGTATTATTTTCAGAAATCTCTGTGAGGCTGTAGCTACAGCAACATCTCTTACAGATCATCAACACTAACACTGTCAAATGCATTTAGAAAAAGAGTCAAATGGGCATAGGCAATTTTAGTGACATAGAAGAAGTTGTGTCTGTATTTTTAACTGCCTGAAAAAAAACTGCAGGATATTTTAGCAGTGAAAAAAGTACACAAGTGGTACATTCATCATTTTCCCCTCTCTCTGGGTTCAACATAACACAAAGAAGAAATATGATTCTACTTTCATCATCTCATACTAATCAGTGCGGGAAAAATAGTAAATTTACCTTGAAAAGAACAAAAATTGTATATTGGATATGTAAATGTTCCTAACTCAAAGCTGAATATAATGGACACATATAAAAGGGACATATATAAAAAGAAGCAATTCTTTAAAGTTGCATGTAAAATTATGGACAATGTGATATGAGGCAAGTCCAACAAAACTAAAACATGAATCACAATTTTATTACGAGATAGAGTGAAAGCATAAAATGAAACAAATCACTAAATATGGAAAAGAAGGGCACTTTCTAATGCTAACAGATATAGCTTAAAATAAAATACAATAATTTAAATTATGAGTCAAAGAATGTACCAGCAACACTAATTTTAGAAAGTGTAAGATAAAATAGAAACATTCAAGTAGTTGGATTTAATTTATTTTTTAAACTGAGGTATAATTTGCATGCTGTGAATTGACTGTTGTTTGTAGTTCTGTGTTTCCTCACATGCATACAGTCCTGTAACCACCAGCTCAATCACGATACAGAACAGTTACAAGGCACCCTACCCCCTTCCCCTGCCATTCCCTCATGCTCCTTTGTAGTCAACCCCTTTCCACACCCCAGTCTCTGGCAAACACTGATCTGTTTTCTACCTCTATAATTTTGCCTTTTCCTGAATATCATATAGATGGAATCATACAATATGTGGCCATTTTTGTCACGCTCGTTTCACTTAGGATAATGCCTAATGATTCAGTCATAGTGTTTCCTACACGTAGTTGCTACCATGGACACCAATCTCATATAAATGGACTTCATAAGTTTTATCAAAGATTCTTATTCTATAGATTGAGGATGAGGCATGAGAGACCATATTTGCAATAAATTATCTCAGATTATTTTGATGCATGAGATCTTTGGAATACGCTCTGAGAAGCCCTGACCTGGCAAAGGTAAATTTCCCTTAACTAATTCAGAAGACTGTTTGCAGGCAGAGTGAAAGGGGTAAAGACTTACGGCTCCTGGCGTTCTATCCATTCTCAAATTTGTTAGAACCATGAGGGAGCAATGGATCCTAGTCTTATTGGTCAAGGTCTCATGCACTAATAAAACCCCTCACTCTATAACAGGCTTTAAAAAGTTGAATTATTAAATCACAGATCTTACATTTAGTGAAATATGATTGTGTATGCAAAAAGGCAGAGTTCATTGGTTATAAACAATAGGGATGCTTAAAACTAGAGAAGTAAAGCTGGTATATTGGGACTATTTTATTTGTAATAAACTAGCTAAAGCAAAAATATTAATTTATTAGCTTTTGTATTTGGGATGTTCACAGTTAGGATTGGCAACAGGCACAGCTAGTTCTAGAGATTCAAATATTTCTCCTCTTATCACTATTTTATCCTGTCTTTGCCCCATATTATGGCTTGAGCTATGCCTCCACCTCTCCCAAAAAACAGATGTGTTAAAGTCATAACTCTTACGTACCTCATAATATGACGTTATTTGGAAATTAAGGTTATTTCAGATGTAATTAGTTAAGATGAGGTCATGGTGGAGTAGGTCATGGTGCAATATTCCAGTATGACTGGTTTCCTCATAACACGGCCATATGAAAACAAATGCTCACAGGAAGAACACCATGTGACGACATAAGCAGAAACTGGAGTTACTCAGCTGCAAGCAAAGGAATTCCAAAGATAATCATAAAACTACTAGAAGTTAGAAATCAGAAAAGAAGTATTTCTCTGTAGGTTTCAAAGGGAAATATAGTTTTAAGGACAAGTTGATTTCAGACTTCTAGCCTCCAGAACTGGGAAAAAATAAATTTCTTTTATTTATTTTTTGGAGTTCCTTTTTTTATTCTTTCTCTTTTTTAAATTTCAGAATATTACAGGGGTACAAATGTTTTGGTTACATGGATTGCTTTTGTACTGCTTGAGTCAATATTATAAGTTGTCCATCACCCAGATAGTGTATATTGTACCCGTTAGGTATGATTTCACCCATCCCCTCCTCCCCCCTCCCACCTGTATGATTTCCATTGAGTTGAGTTGAGTTTTACTTACATCTGTGCACATGAGTGCTGATTGGTTAGTAAGCTACCTGATTTGTGATACTTCATTATAGTAGCCACAGGAAACTAATATACTCCACTACAAATAACCTGATTTTTTTTCTATGTTAACTTTACTGTCATGTACTGCAAGTTGGTTTCCTTTATGAAACAGAGAGAAGGGGAGAGAAGGGAGGCATAATCACAGAATGTTCCAGATTTATATTTCCTTTGGTTTTTGTTTTGTTTTGTTTTGTTTTGATTCTCCAGAGAACTGAGTGTTCTGTGCATTTAGTTTGTGCATATAAAATCCAAGGGAGTAAGTAGCATTGGTTAGTCAATGTGATTGTGGGGAAGGAGTATGGTGATGGGCGTGACTGAGATGCTTACTGTCCCCTGTGGCAATAGGGGAAGAAAAGTAGAGTGATTTACAGTCCCTTCTAGAACCACATGGAGTACAGATGTGTAATGAGGAGGGTAAATTCGGAGTGGGATGTATAAAAAATTCCATTCTTGGTTCAGAAGATTAATTGACATTAAAAATAGAAAGAGATAGATAAATGCATATGTGCAGTTGGTTGTCTGTATCCATGGATTCTGCATCTGTGGATTCAAAATATTTGGAAGAAAAAAAAGTACCTATGCTGAACACATGCAAACTTATTTTTCTTGTCATTATTCCCTAAATGATAAAATATAACGACTATTTATAGAGCATTTATACTGTGTTAAATATTACACATAATCTAGAGATGATTTAAGGTATATGAGAGGATGTGTATAGGTTATTTACACCATTTTACATAAAGAACTTGAGCATTGCTGATTTTGGCATCCATGGAGGTCCTAGAACCAATCCTTAATAGATACCAAGGGGCAACGTTTATATATATGCATATTTATATAGATATATAAGTAGATAGATATCTAAATATATACACACATAGACACAACAGTGAAACAAACACATTTAGCCAACTTTGTTAATTTCTCCACGACTCAGCTGTTTTGAGAATCAAGTGAGTTAATATGTGTTCACTTTGAAGAGTGTTTGAGATGTAATAAGTGTTAAATAAGTGGTAATTCTTATTTAACAGGAGTAAAGATTGTTTAATATCTAGAAATATGAGAAGATGGGGATTAATTTTGAAAATTGCTGTAATTGAAATGAAATATTAATCCACACACCGTTGCATAAATGATCGAGGTAACATCAGTTCATTGGTAGCAAATAAAAATTTATTTAAAAATGCTTTGCATAAATATATGAGAACACTTTCCTAAATGTAACTAAAATAAGTGGGAGTGAGTGAAATACCACCAACCACCCATTTAAATGGTTATAATAATAACCACTGACAATATCAAGTATCCGTAGTGTGTAATGCCACCAGAACTATCACCCCACTGCTGGTGGGGTTGTAAAATGGTGCAACCACTTTGGCAAACGGCTTGTAGGTTTTTAAAAGTTAAACCCACCCTTAATATATGACCTTGCAATTCTACTCTTAGATGTTTATCCAAGAGAAATGAAAATATATGTCCATAAAAAGATTTGTATGTGAAAGTTTACAGCAGCTTTATTCAAAATAGTCAAAAACTGGAAATAACACAAATGTCCATCGGCATGACGACAGATAAATTGTGATGAAACTATATACAAGGAAATGCTTCTCAGAAATAATATGAGATTAACTACTGATACATGCAACAATGTGCATGAGTATCAAAAACATTTTGTTGAGTGAAAGAAACTAGATGAAAAAATTCATACCATTGATTTCATTTATATTAAATTATAAAGCAGCAAAAACAATCTATAGTGGCAGAAAGAAGCTCACTGGTTACCTGGGCCCAGGAGTGGGGAAGTATTAACTGGAAATACGAATGAGGGTAACATTTGGTGTAATGGAAAAGTTCTGTATCCTGATTGTGTTCATGGCCACATGGGTCATGTATGCATTTGGCAAAATTAAGTGGTCTGCACACTTAAAATGGGTGCATTGTATATAATTTAAACCTCAATGAATGACAAAAAATGAGGACTATACCTAATATTAAAGATTAACTATGGCAAATAAATATAACTGTCAAAATTTATTTGCCTCATGATGGACAAGAAAAAACTGGACTTGATGATAGTGATTCTGACTAGATAGAAAATCATTCTGCGGTGGAAATGTTTACGAATACATAAACATTCATTTACTTTACTAGTACAAATTACCTGGCCCCATAGTTTTTTCTAAGTGTTTCTAAATCTTTTTCAAATATTTTCTTAAATATTTTAGGAATTGGCCCATAATATTTTCTGTCCCTTGTTCTTCTCAGCTCAGCACATCATTCTTTACATTGATGATGGTTATGAAACAACCACACTATGATAAGACACAGTAATCTTCTCAGGATTGACATTGTAATGACCCTTTTGTCTGTAGGGGGAGAGGGCTGATTTTCATCTCTCTATAATTAACTCCATTTCAACTGTATGGCAAAATATTTTTTGATGTTTTTTGTTTGTTTGTTTGTTTTATGAGACAGGGTCTCACTCTTTTGCCCAGGCTGGAGTGTGATGGCCCGATCATAGCTTGCTGCAGCCTTGAACTTCTAGGCTCAAATCATCCTCCTGCTTCAACCTTTTGAATAGCTAGGGCTACAGATGTGTGCCACCATGCTTACCTATTTTTTAAAATTTTTTTCTAGAGATGGGGATCTCGCTATGTATGTCTCAAATTCCTGGCCCCGACCAATCTTCCTGCCTTGGCCTCCCAAAGTCCTGGGATTACAGGGATGAGGCACCATGCCTGACCTTTTTTATATTTTTAGAGATAGGGTCTCACTGTGTTGCCCAGGCTGGTCTCCAACTTCTGAACTCAGGGGATCCTCTGGCCCCAGCCTCCTGAGTACCTGGGATTACAGGCATGAGCTGTCACACCTGGAGGCAAAATATTTTTTATACCTCCCAGCAGAGTAGAAAACAGGTTATTCCTCTATTGAGAGGGCAAAGTAATCATGACAATGAGGTATCACATAGAGTAACTTCCAAGTGTTGGGGATTCCTTGAGACCCCCATCCAATACACATCATCTGTTTTCTCCCCAGATGTTGAACAAGCTGAGATATAAAATTAGGAATCAATATAAAGGCCAAAATATTACCTTTGTAAAGGATAGAACCACGTAGGAGGACATAGGTTAGTATGAAAACAAAATGGATCCTCTCATGCAAAATTAGGGAGACTTAGCACACCTGTCAGAGGTGGTACTGGTCAGGAGGCTTAGAGACCAGCATAGCAGATAGAGAGCAGAAATTCTCTGTGGCCAAGCTGGATTCCCAGAGAAAAAAGAAACACCAGGTATTTATCTCAAATTTACAAACATATATTTCTTTCTACCACACAAGGGATAGAGTAGAGAAAAAGGCAAAGTAGAAGGAAACATTGGGAACGATGCAATAGCATTCTCTCCATGTAGAGTATGTTTTTCTCTACCAGATTCAGTCTCCACCCTTCTCTGTCCTGATTATACCCCAGGGGGCTGAATTTATGGACTAAATCAATAGGGTTTCTTGCCCTTTATGCCACTGTGTTTAGCTAATGGGAACTTTGAGGTAAAATTTTACATCTACCCTCTTAGGGTCTCTGCCTGGGCCCTGAGAATTAAACGGGCATGGGATAGATTAACAACAACAGCAACAACAAAAATACAGATTTTATATGTATGTGGGAGCACCCATAAGAAGGTGAAGACCCAAAGAAGCAGTTAAAGCCACTTACATACCAAAAGACAAAGAGTATTAAATTGTGAAAACATGACAAGACAGAGGGACTTGAACTACAGCAATTAATGGTAGATAAATGACTACAAAGATACAAATTAGTTTAACAAGGCTTGTTTGTACAGATGTCCCTGGGCCTCAGCTCCCTGTCCCTGGTGATAAGAATGTTTCTTTCTTTCTGGGACAGGGAGGGTGTCTTTCTCATAATAGTTTCATCTCCAGTTTTCAGGAAGAAAAAGGCAAATCTAAGTGCTCTTCTTACATCTGTTATGTTTTGAGTATCTTTAAGTCAAAATAATCTTTACGCCAGTGAGGCATATTTTGGGGTGGTATATTCTGCCACCCTTCAAGAAGCACTGACGGGAGATGGGAAGACAGGAATAGGGGGATGAGGGTAGCCAGTGGCTTCATTTCTCTACCGAAGTCTAAAGCTATTGTTGGGTGATTTTTCTAAAGCTCTGGTTCTTGGTCTCTCTCTGGATTAAACCATATTTTACCCTTTGACCCTTCTGTCCTGTGGATGGTAACATCTTAGTTTGCTTTAATCCTGGCCACTCAGGTAAATAATCCTTTCTGTGACTCTTCATGACTGCCTGTTCGAGAGTCCTATCTGTGTTTTTGCGGCTGATGTATTAAAATGGCAATTTGTTCCCTGTTCTTCTCATCACAACACAGTCAAGTGCTAACATCCAGGTCCTCTCAGGATCCCCTTATGATTCTTACGACAGAAAAAAAACTATTGACACCACCACAGCTTGCAAACACAAGAGAAGTTTGAATAATTGACAGAATATAACCACATACTAATGGAGAACTGGTTATAAATATGAGTGATTTATTAAGTATTTGGCATCAAATAAGGAGTGTAAAATTCTTTTTAAAAGTCACCTTAGTCTTCCTACAGTTGGCTTCTAGTCATGATATGTTGATAATGGATAATCACTATAGACTATACCAGTGTTTTCTGGTTGTTTCAGTTCTATGAAAAGGAAACAATGCAACTTTGGGGGATGATTTATTATATATTATTTTCTGGTCCAAGAAATGTGAACATCAGTCACTTAAAACAAAAAATTCATCAATATACATTTTTTTCTTTGAACCAGTTTATAAAGATTTCATAGAAAAATTTACTTCATGTGATACTTTGCAGTTCCTCAGTTCCTTATCAGTTTAAAATATGTATTTTTCTTACCAGATAACTTACTGTGGGGGGGGGAAACCCATCTGATATACATAGAAGCCTAATAAAACGATACTGTCTTTGTCACAGCAAGTACAATATGGTTAGAATGACAAAAACTTCATTCCAAATACAGATAAAAGTAAAGAACATTTTTACTGACAAAAAGACATTTTAAGTACTTTGTAAATTTTAAACAACTTTAGATATGTGTCAATTTCCATACCTTAAGGCAGTTTCAATTTGAACATTATGAAATCAAGCAGGTTGTCTCCCTTCTAGACCACAGTTAAATAAAATTGTTTCATTACCATATCTACCACTAAATTGCATGAAACATTAGCATCTGTTCAGAAGTGAAGATATCCCTGGGGCCATGTGTTGGAGAACTATGTGTGTCCCAGTGAATCTGAGAGAAGACTTCAGATCCCCAAAATGTCTCCACAGTAATTTACTTTTTAGCAGTAGGAAGCCTTGGTCTGAGGAACAGAACTCTTTGAGAAGATTTCAGTTTAATTATGAAGATTATTTGTTTTCATCCTACTCACCATGTACAGCAGCATTTTTCTGTTGTATAATTGCACTCCTAAATGACTAACTTATTAGGTGAGATAGATTGAATATGTACTGTTATTGGACAATTCATCAGAAGAGATCAAAGAAGCAGTCTTGTAGAGACTCTGACAAGTTAAACATTTTTTATTTAATCATCTTTTTAATTTTTTTAAATTTCAGAATATTACAGGGGTACAAATGTTTTGGTTACATGGATTGCTTTTGTACTGCTTGAGTCAAAGTTATAAGTATGCCCATCACCCAGATAGTGTACATCATACCCGTTAGGTATGATTTCACCCATCCCCCCTTCCCCCTCCCCCCTGCATGATTTCCGTTGAGTTTTACTTCTATCTCTGCCCATGAGTGCTGATTGGTTAGTTCCAATTTAATAGTGAGTACATGTGGTGCTTTCTTTATCCATTCTTGTGATACTTCACTTAGGAGGATGGTCTACAATTCCATCCAGATTGTTGCAAAAGGTATTAATTCATTTTCTTATGGCTGAGTAGTCCTCCATGATATACATATACCACATTTTATTAATCCGCTCATGAACTGATGGACACTTGGGTTGATTCCACATCTTTGTGACTGTGAATTGTGCAGCAATAAACATTTGAGTGCAAGTGTCTTTTTGATAAAATTACTTTTTTTTCCTTTGGATAAATACCCAGTAGTGGGATTGCTAGATCAAATGATAGGTCTACTTTTAGTTCTTTCAGGAATCTCCATACTATTTTCCATAGAGGTTGCACTAGTATGTAGTCCCACCAAAAGTATATAAGTGTTCCTTTCTGTCCACAGCCACGCCAACATCTATTGTTTTGGGACTTTTTGATAAAAACTATTCTCATTGGGGTTAGGTAATATCTCATTGTGGTTTTGATTTGCATTACTCTGATGATTAGTGATGTTGAGCATTTTTTCATATGTTTATAGGCCATTAGTCTATCTTCTTTTGAAAAGCTTCTGTTCATATCTTTTGCCCACTTTTTAATGGGGTTGTTTGTTTTTTTCTTGCTGATTTGCTTGAGTTATTTTAGATTCTGGCTATTAGCCCTTTATCGAATGTATAGCATGTGAATATTTTCTACCATTCTGTAGGTTGTCAGTTTGCTCAGTTGATTGTTTCCTTGTCTGTGCAGAAGCTTTTTAATCTAATCAATTCTCACTTATTTATTTTTGTTGTTGCTATGATTGCCTGTGAGGTCTTCTTCATAAATTCTCTGCCTAGGCCAATACCTAGAAGAGTTTTTCATCTTCCTAAACAGAATAATGGTTAGCCTAGAATTTTGTACCCTGCAAAACTAAGTTTCTCATATGACAGGGAAATAAAGACTTTTTCAGACAAGCAAACACTGATGGAATTTGTCAAGACCAGACCCACCCTGCAGGAAGTACTCAGATCTGCTTTATACATCTATCAGCATGATAGAAACCCACCAGCGTAAATTCACCCAAAAGCCAAAGTTCAGAGCCCATATACCATAATGGCTTAAGAGGTAAAACAAAGCAAAAGGTCTACCCAACAGGATGAACAGAAATGCATCCCACTTATCAATTCTTTCAATAAATGTGAATGGCTTGAATTCCTCACTCAAGAGACATAGGCTGGCTGAATGGATAAAAAATACAAGCCAAGTATCTGCTGTCTCCAGGTAACACATCTAACCCACAAGGACTCATTCAGACTCAAGGTGAAGAGGTGAAAAAAAAATATTCCATGCAAATGGAAATCAAAAGAAAGCAGGTATAGCCATTCTTAATTGTTAACAGTAAAAAAAAGTTAGGTCGTCAATCTTGTTCTCGGTTCTTGGTGTGCTCTTGGCCAAAGAATGACCAGACATGTCAAAAGCAAGACAAGCATGAAAACGAGGTTTACTGAGGAATAGCAAGATAGGTTTACAGAGCAAGAGCAAGATATGTTCACCACAGATGACTAACGGGCCCCCTGTCATAACAAGAGGCTCTGTTTATGGTCTGGGGTCCTGTTTTATACTGCCCAGATTGGGCCTTCCTTGTGATTCAGATGTCACCATGGAACCACTTAGATGGACAGCTAATGACATAATAATTAGCCTTAGGTTACTCTAGGTCACTTCCCAGATCCTATTGTGCCTGGGCTGTCTGGTCCACAGGCTGGAGAATTCCCTGCATTCTTTTGCAGACTGGCAGGGTGTTCCTCCTTCCCCCAGGTGTGGCAGTTGCTTAGGTAGGATTAAGGTGGGGCAGCAACAAGATGGGGCACCTGCCCTTGTCCTGCTTCCCCAGCTTGAGCAATTGCTTGAGGCAGCACCAAGGCAAAGCACCCACCTTCGTCCCTAGGATAGCCAGAGGTCTCTCACTATCTTTCTAACAAAAAAGAATTAACTAGAGACATGGTAAAAGAGATAAATACGTGCTAAAAAGAAGTAAAAAGAAGAAGAGGTCTGATGCAGCATGTAGACAGCTTGCTGAACTAAGAAAACACCAAAATTGATATCAGAAAAGTGTAATCAGTGCCTTATTTTTCAGTGCCCCTTTTTAAAATTTTCCTGCCTGTTTATACTGACCTTTACCTTCCTTCTTTCCACCAGGCACTCCCTTGCACAAGTTTCCTATCTAATTGTGTGCTTGTCTATAAAATTCCAGAGACTGAGTCTTGAAACAATCCATACCCCCACCTGGAGATCACCTCAAGGCCACAGTTAATCTACAGATAAACAGCCTTCAAGATGGCCCAGCCCATTCACCAGGTGGAGCAATAATTCAAGATCCTCATTGGGGCAAGTCACACTGACCAGCACCTCCTTGCCACTCCTACTTGTCCTTCATACCAATTCCCTTTTTAAACGCCTACCCTCAGCCTAAGACTTCAAAATGGTTTCTTTGAGGCATGAGCTTTGGCCATTTCCCCACTGCTAGCTCTGGAATACAGTCACGTTTCTTTCATCACACCTTGTCGTTATTACTGGCTCTTGTAAGCAGCAAGTTTCTGAGACTGCACTCAATTACAAAAGCATAGTTTCTTACAAGTCTGATGTTAACTAATAGCATGATCTTTTGGCAAGTCAATTTTTGTATTCTTTGAGTTTGCTTTTTCATTGGCATGAAGAACTCTTCCATATTATTTCTTGGGTTGTGTTTGGCTTTTCCATTCTGAAATTCTAGTGGTAATTAAGTTATTAAAATAAAACATGCTTCCATATGAGAAATAAAAGAAATTTTCATCTGAGGAATGCAAGGCCCGATCAGATCCATAGAGACATTAGAATGAGAGAGCAGTCACTTCCCACTTTCCCCCTTTAACTGAGCAATCATTTCTTGAAGTTGCTTAGTATGTGGACTCTAGACTGACCAACACCACATCTAGTTATGAATTAACCTAACAATGTCACACATGGGACACCCTAACTCATACTCTACAGTTTAACAATGTATAACCAATCACTAATCAATGTTATTTCTGTAAACCAATGAGAATTCCTGACAAACAACTTTGTATCAGCCCATTCCTTGTTCCCCTTTTTGCCTTTAAAATCCTGCTTGTAAAAAAGGTCAAATCGAGCACTTCTCAAGGTAACTTGGAAGTGTTTTCCAAGCAGTTGTCCTCACTTTGACTCAAGTAAACTCTTTAAAATTATGCTTTGTGCATCAGTTTTTTCTTTTAGGTTGACATTTCTGGCACAGCGAGTAGAGTTCAGAGCAACACTCCCCCCAACTCCTGCTCCAGCCATTTAACACTCTTTCCAAATTTGGTTCCTGGAGAGCAAGAGCCCATTGTTTTCTTTGGGCTCCAAGAGTATTGTTGAGTATTAGTGGTGAATCTTGAATTCCTACCTCCCTACTCTTTGGTAACATCTTGACATTGCTTGAACTGTTCCTTCCAACTCTCCATTCATAGAATGGAAATTTCCATCTCTGTATTCATACAGGAGATTCAGATTTAAGGGAAAGAAAAAAGAACACTGTCTTTTCTGCCCCTACCTTTGGCCAGAGGTTTGGGTTATTAGTTAGGCAGTGGAAAGAAATTGTTTTGAAGCCACAGTTATTTGGACCTGTTTTACATTTTTTTGGTGATCAGCTCCCATTAGTTCTGCCCCTGTGTTTTATGAGGGTGATTTCCCACCCTGAAGAGAACAGGGAGTTGTTCTCTCTGACCCATTCAGGTGCTCTAGGTGACTATAAACTTTGCAGACATTTGTTCCTGACCTGTAGCAGTCCTATTGGGCCTCCCTTAAAGAAAGCCTGCAGGGACTTTCAGCTCAGTTGGAAAGCGCACATAAGAATTGGTCACCTGTCACTTTGAACACCCTGCCGCCAAAGGTGATCAGAAGTTCTGAGATGCATAACAGAGCAACTCACAACTCTTGGGTGACACTTTGAAGAGGGGGGATACTCATAAGCAGCACACTTCAATCCAAAACACATTTCTGGCTTTGGTCACTTTCAAAAAATTTCTAAATTATAGAAAATCAAGTTTTAAAATCTGAGCACTCTTTTAAGGGACAACTTCCTTTGGAAAATTCAGCTGGTTTTATGTACAACACTTAAAGGGTGTCCTCCTGTAAATATGTAGGAAAATGAACCCATATAGCCCAGGATTGTCATAAACAGCAATGGCTAAGATGGGGGGCTTTTGAAATGCCTGAAATACTTTATTTGTGTGCACTATTGGAAAAAGCTGGTTTTAGAACCAGAAAACATGAATGGGAGACTTACTTTCAATGGCACATAGAAGCTTCTAAAAGAAATCTTGTTATTCATGAGGTAAACCAAAATACATCTGGAACTATTTCTGAATTTAAGAAGACTTTGAAGGCCTTCTCCCTTTCATCTTCAACTGCTCCTTCTCCTCCTATTCCTGAGCCTTTACATTTTATCTTATCCAAACTTCCCTGTCCTAATTTGCCTCCCTTCCACCACCACTACCCCCAGAGGAAATTTCCCAGGTCTCTGACCTCATCCCTGAAACTCCTTTTGGCAACACCTTTCAAGGGAAAACCCACAGGAAGAGGTAAGCCTGCTATTGTGTATACTCTTTGAAAAAATCCTCAACTTAAGAATATCATAAAAGACTTTGCAAACCCAGTCCAAGATCTTGTAAGGTTTGCAAAAAAAAAAAAAAAAATTGTTTCAATTGTTAGGACTTACGAGCCCAGAGCTGGCATCAGAAAACAGGGCTATAGAATGGTTGAAAAAGGAAAGCTGGAATAATCTTTCAGAGGATTTTCAAAAGGAGACGGAAGCTGACCATGAAGGGGTTCACACTTTAGCCAAGGCTCTTCATGACGCCATTTCCAAGGTCTTTCCAAAAACGTAGACTGGGGGAGAATTCAACAATGTTTTCAATGGCTAGATGAATCTGTTCTTGATGATTTTGAACAGTTTGAAAAAAACCTTTAATCAATATTCCAGAATGGCTCACACCAGCCTCCAAATTATCATGATGATTTCCTTATAAATCCTACTTTCCTCATGGGCTTAATGGAGGACTTGGTTACCTTAGTTAAAACATACCAGCTTAACTGAGCAAATATGTGAACCCATAAATTAGTAAGCCTGGCAGATCTACTTTCTAAAACTATTCAGAAGGAAGAAAAACTAAGCCCTCAAAGATTGTGAATTTCCAACTACAACTACTTACTAGTCAAAGCAGGCCTTTTAAGAAAAGATAGGTGCCTCCTTCTAAAGATCAAAGGGATGTTAGATTGGTGTAAAAAGCCTTGCCATTTCAAAAAAGATTGTAGAAATCTTAAATGATGCTAGCACCAACCAAAAGATAGGATCTCACAAAACAAATAGCATTGTTCTGAGGATCAAAAAGGGGCTTTCCCATCTCTCCTGACTAAATACCTTAGGAGAAATGGGAAATTTCCACAAATGTAGAACAGACATGTACCCTCATAGACGCTGGGGATACTCTTTCTGTCCTCAACCACACCACTTCAAATTGCTTCCTTCCTTAGAGTAATGAAACTATGCAAGTGATAGGAGTTAGCTAATCAACCTATGACTGTACATGAGTCCAAATCCTTAGAATCCCAGGAAGTCTGACTCCGTGGCCTTCATTCTTTTCTGCTGATTTCCTTATCTGCCATACATCTCTCAGGCAGAGAGCTTTTTGGAACTTCGCAATGCATACATTTCTTTCTGACAAAAGGAGGAAATATATTTAAATTTGGAATAGAAGGAGCAATTGAAACTACAGCATGAGAATGAAACTACTGAAATTGTAGAAACACAAATCTAAAATCATTTTCTAAACCAAAGCTAACGAATGGCACCGATGGCTTATGGCAAGCTTTGCCAGACCACTTACGGTCCCAGTCTTCCACTGACATAGATGAAATATATTCAGCCACCCCATTACAGTGGAAGTAAGCCCTGCTAACCCTGATACCCAGTATCAGACAATATCTTCTAGGCCTGAAGTAACTGAAAGAATCAGACACATGATAAAAGACTATATAAAAAAGGAACTAATTGTTCCTTGAATCAGCCAGTGTTATGCTTCCATCCTCCTTGTAAAGAAGATGAATGGGTGGGGCCGGCATTTTGTAAAAGATTTGAGAGCTATCAACAACATTGAGATCCCAAGACATATGATGGTACCAAACCCCCATGCTTTCTTGGCACCAGTCCCTATTGAAAGTAAGATATTTACTGTAGTTGATTTATGCAGTGCTTTCTTTAGTATTCCTAGAGACCTAGAGAGTCAATACTTGTTTGCCTTCACTTGAGACAGCCACTAGTATACTTGGACCATCATGTCCCAGGGTTGTACTGAGCCCTTCCTATTTTTCTTAAGTATTGAAATCTGACTTGCATGATGCACATTTCTCAGGAGGATCTACACTTATTCAATATGTGAAGGATCTCCTTTGTTCTCCAAACATGCAAACCTCTAAGGATGACAGCATGCCTCTCTTAAAAGAATTGGAATGTATAAGACATAGAGTTTCTAGAAAGAAACTCCAATTTTGCCAGATGTAGGTAAAATATTTAGGACTTTAATTTCTAAGGAAGGATTGCTGATGAACGCACATAGGATTAAAGGCATCTTAGCCTTCCTTAAGCCCTTGAAAAAGAAGTAAATTCAAGAATTTCTGGGATTGTCTGGATACTGTCAGGATGGGGTACTTAATTCTTTAATAGCTCAGCCTTTATATACCCTCCTAAAGATAGATCAGCCTGATCCTCTTGTTTGTACTTCCAGAGAAACTGAAAGTATTACAAATGATCAAGGAAAGTCTTACAGCTGCTCCTTCTTTAGGGCATCCCAGTTATAGCCTTCCATGTTTCCTGTTCATGCATGAAGATCAGGGAAATTCCTTGGGAGTCCTAACTCAGAAACATGGGGATCAAAATAGACCTGTTAGATATTACAGTCAGTAACTTGATGCATTTGCTAGAGTGATGCCATCTTGCTTAAGAGCAACTCTTTTTCTCTTCCCCCTACCCTTTTTTTTCCAATTTCAAATGAGTTTTCAATGTTTATACTGTTGCCAGAACTGGCTGTTTTAAGTAACCTTGAATTAGTGATATCATAGATAATAAGTTTTATCTCAACACCAGTAAATTAGTAGTTTTAAAGCGGACAGAAAATAAAATAAAGTCAGATAGACAGAAAGCTTAACAAACTCCACATTTTTATTTATATATTTATATATATATATAAAATGAGATATATTTGTTAAGACCTAGGACAGGTTGTTTACTATAATAGTTAGTTTGAGATAAGATTCTTAAAAACCTCTCTGATGTAGTCTTCCCGGACTTATGTTAAAACCTCTTAAATTTCTGTTCTTGTACACATGTTAAAACTGATAGACAAATTACATCAAAAAATTTCAGAACTTAAATGGTCAATCTGCCATTATAGGTACACACCACTCCTCCCATTGTTCATACTAGTTATTAATTCATATGTTTACCATATATTTATAAGGAAAAATTAATGTATTAGTTTGCCATTGATGCCTTAGCAAATTACCATAACCTTGGTAGCTTAAAACAACACAAATTTGTTATTTGACCATTCTGCAGACTGATACAGGCCTCACAGAACTAAAATCAAGATGTTTTCAGGGCTGTGTTATTTTCTGGAGGCTCTAAGATAGGAATTGCTTCTTTACTCGTTCAGGTCATTGGTGGAATTCAGGTCTTTGTAGTTATAGGACTTAAATCCCTGTTTCCTTGCTGGCTGTCAGTTGAGGACTGCTGGCAGCTTTTAGAGAACACATATTTTTTCTGGCTGGTGTCCTCCATTCTCCACCTGGAAAGTCTTTACTGTGGGTCAGTTTCTCTCATGTTTTCAATCTCTCCCTCTTCTTATTCCATCTTGCAAGCTGCTTTCACCATCAAGATACTAAATTGTTCATCACCAGAGAGTTCCTTTGTGCTACCTCTTTATTATCACTATAATCACACCCAGTTCCTTCCCTCCCATCCCCAATCCCTGACAGCCACTGTTTTGTTCCTATTATATGTATTCCAAGAAATGTTCCATGAATTTGTCTACACTTCTACTCTTTCGATGCATTTTTCGTCTCTCATGTTTGATATTACTAATGTGTGCATCAAGATTTGTCTTATATTGCTGATTTTCAGAATGATTGCCACTGTTTTCTCACATTCTCCCAGAAGGGACGTTGGGCTTGCTCCAGTGTTTGACTTTTTGATCATGTGCTATAATTGTTATCTAGAACTTTCATGAATGTCATTGCTTTGTCTGTGATTATTTTCCAGGTTGAGTTACCATTTTTTTCCAGATTCCTTTTAGTCCTTTTAATGATACTGTGTTCTAGTCCCTCCTTTTTATCCATTAATTATATTTTACATTCTTCATAGTTGCTTTTATCCACTTGCTTGTTTTGATCTCTGTTGTTCATGCTAGTAACTTTCCAGTGACACCTGCTGATGCTTGTATTCTGTTTGTATTTAAGGGTGAGCTTCTAAATTGTTAACAGAAGGTTCTGGACCCATTATTTTGGCATGCTAGTAATACATTTTACTGTAATTCATTGGGCAGTGGTGTTTCATTGCAAGATTCCTATTTGCTTTAGTTGTTACCTGCTAAACTTGACAGACCCCCAAGGGAATTTTCTTCCAAGCATTTGCCTACAGAATGTATGGAACTGGTAGTTAGCAACTATGAAAGCTGCGTATGGGTAGAAGGTTGAATGTTTCAGCATTTACTATAATATGTAAGTATACATTAAATACAATCTTTTCAGTATTTTTTCCCCAAAATATGCAGGAATTTCTCTGTTCAGAGAATCTTAATATTTTTTGGCATGGTATTACCAGAGGTTCGTCCATTTTACTAGTGTTTACAAAGCTTCACTCTATCTTTGCTTTGTTAACACTCATTATCCTACTTTTATTCCCTATTTTATTTTTAAGACAAAATGTATAAAATATCTACTGCCCTATGATGGAGGCTATTGTCTCCATTTCCATCTGACTACTTAAGGAGAGTGGCAGAAACCTGAATGATTATTTTTCAGATTTTAGCAGTTGCCACCAGAGAAAAGGGTATGTACTGTGCCAAGATATATATTCGGGTTTATGTGTAAATTATGATTGTGCTATTAGTTTGGCCCAGGCCTCCACATTATTCCTTTAAATAAGATAAACACAAATAAGAATATGAAATTTAAGTGATTATTGCATAAAACTATTGAATGAATAATCACTGTGTTCTTAAAAAGAGTTATATCATGAAGGTGCTAACTGAAAATTAAGGAATAAATTGTATTAGTACCAATAATTGTATGATTTGAATATCTTTCTATGAGTCACAGATTCTAATAATATATAAGTCCTTATTAATCTTATAAATCTGAATTTAAGGATATCTTGGGAATAGTTAATTTTAATACTGTACACTTTTTAAAAGGTAAAAAAGTAAAATGGCATATTGATAGTTATATCTATCAGTGATTTTAAATTTCATTTAACACATTTATATAATCCTGTTGAATATATATAGATTCATAGTTAAAAGTTGAATCTATAGGAATACAAACCAAAGAATATAATTATTACTGCTAAGAAATAAATTATTTACATATCAGACATTAACTGGCATGACATATTATTGGATTGACCACATATCAGTAAATGAACCTTGTGTCTTTCTTACTCACTGGTCAAAATATAAAGAATGCAATTTTCAGATTTTGCAATCTATTAAAAGTCTTAAAACTTATGAAAGAATACAACCACATGGCAAGTCAGTGTTCTGAGTATTAAATATCAAAGAACATAAAAAGCTGAAACATTTGATGACTAAAAGAATAACTATTTTCATATCACAAGTTTTGTCAAAAAGTAGTTCCCTAGGGTTAAATGCAATTTTGTTGATTTAAGATTTTCTTTTTTTCCCAAATCAAGAAGTCATTCGGTGTTGTCAGAATTAGTATAGACTTTGTCTGAATAATATTAATTCATTGCTTACAGAATTTTGTTGCAGCTTGATAAAAATAATCAAATTGTCTAGAGAGTGAATAATAAAATATAATTTAAGTTAAATTATTAATTTAACCAATTAGAACATTTCTTATTATGTGTTTGTGAGGCAACATTTTTCACATAACAAGTTTTTAGCTGTGGTATTTGAATATGCTTTTTAAAAATCTGTTGACTTGACTTTTGAATGATCAAAAAGTACATATAAATTATTTGTAAGACTTAAAGTCTATCTTATACAAATAATTACATTTCAAATTTTATTAATTGAACCTAAAAAAGTGTATTTTTAAAATATTAAATTTATTTTCTAGTTTCATGATTTCTTTTTAAAGCCAACGCAGCTTGTATTTATATATAAATTATGTAAACATAAGTTACAGAATCTTGCTAGAATTTGACAACATGTGGAGTAGAAACCATTTCTGGTGCAATGCTTGTACTTATAATGCTTTCCCACCTATCTTTAGTAACGAAGATGGCAGAGATCTTGCAAACTTTACTAATTTCTGAATAAGCGAAGGCTTACACAGCACCTGAAAATGGTAGGTACTAAAATAAACATTTGTTAAATGAACAAATAATCCCAAATACACATATGTTCTCTTTTCTTCAAATGAGAAGTTAAATATTCCAATGTGCAGAGTTAAAAGTTTTCTAAAAGGAGAAACTAAGCAATATGACCATTTAAAAAAAAAATCTATATAGAAATAGAGGATGAGTCTACCTCCATGATTTTGTTGCTTCTGCAGTTGAACAGTTTTATTTTTTACTTAATTATGTATTTTACTTAATTAGAAGAGAATAAAAAATCATAGCAGTCTCTAACTTCCTGAACAAAGCACATTTAATACCATTATTTGTATTTCTTAAATGCAAACTTGGTACACATTATTGACAGTATGTTCCTTATACCTACACAGCTGAATTGATTACTGTAGATTGAAAAATGCCAGGAGGAAAAAACTGTTAAAGCACTGCACTAGTGAGAAAGACGAAGAAGCTCTGTCAACAGAAGCTTCAGATATGCCTCCATCCCTTGGTGTGATCTGTTGTGTTAAGTTCTACACTAGCTTATCAATTTTCCCCAACATTTGAACTACATTAATTAAATTACATAAAAGAGAACCTACTCGTCATACCCCAATAAGAACTTAATTATTAATATATATTAGATAATATTCCTAATTATTGCAGTTAGTATGATGTCGTGAAGGACAAATCTTCAATAAAATTTACTGATTAATTCTTATTTGCTTAAAACTGTAACGAGAGTTATATACAAATAGATAAAATGCAAAGGGCATTTGAATATTTAAAGCACTCTTTATATTTTTTCATGAGTTCAATGACACAGCTAAGTACAAATTTCTTTGGAATATTAGAGAAGATAGGGAACAACCTGAGTCTGAATTCTAATTCCCAAATTGTAGAGTGGTCTTGCAATAAAAGATGAGGCATTTATGATAACAACAATCATAATAATAAGAGCATTATATGGTTAATATACCTATATAAGTGTAACTTAAATATGAACTAGGCTCTGGTTGAACTTTAGAAACTAATGAAGGTCAAGAACATTCTCATAAAGTTTGTCAGTTATCGCACATTACCTGCTGATACTTCTTTTTGACTCCTTGATTCTCTATCGGGGCATATTGTTTCTGTTCCTTTTCATTAAATCAAATTTCAAACAAAACCCTTTCATTGATGTCCATAAGGAATCTCCTCTCATAAAGCATAGCGTGATCTTTGCAAAATTTCTCTCACAAGTATGACTTCTCCTTCCACGCTTTTAATGGGATCTGATGTTATATTTGTGATAAAACTTTAACACGTAACATTTATCTCAGCATAGAATTTTTTGTAATAAGTACTATAACTATTTAAATATATTACAATAAATATATTAAATTAAATAAGTCATTAAATAGAATACAACATTAACAATTCAAATGGTGATTCTGAACTTCAAATATAAGTCAATTACACTATTTGAAAATGATTAATGTTTTTTTCAAAATGCCATATTAACCTAGTAATGTCATTAAAAGCAAAATCCTGACATGTGAGATAAACAAACAGAAGGAAGGGCACCACAGTCAAACACTGAATCAATTGAATAAATTAACTAGTCTTTTAAATGACTTTATTAGTTACAAAAATTAAAATGATGGCACCAACTAGACATAAAAATACAGATGGAAGGTTCATGAAGATCATGATGATGATGATGATGATTTACTAAATGTCTGTAATTCTGTATATTTTGTGGTCTTTAATTGGCCTTCATATTTTTTCTTATTCCTGCATTTATTTATCAAGTTCCAAATGTATTTTCCTCTGTGCTTTTGTACTGTTTTCATTTTAGAAGGTCTCCAATGGCCCACTTTGTAGTACAGACATGAGATAATTCTGTGCATTATTTTATTCTATGAATACTAAAATTATTTTTCTTCTTTTTCATCTTTATTTATTTATTTTTGCAGCTAAGGATCTCATTAGTATGAGAAATGAATAAGGAACAATCACTTTTTGGTAATAGTTTTCTTTATCCTTTTTATTCTTCCTTCTCAACACTTACATAACTTTAAGAATGCCGGCTCCTTTTACAGGCAATTTACTCCAACACTTTATGGTATTGCATCTAATAACTAAGTGAATAGCATTCCACTGCTGTCAAAGATGCTCAAACTATTAAAAATAACTGTGGATATTACTATGTTGCTCATGTAATTTAAGAGCTCTTGAAAATTTGATCAGTTAACATCTCTTCCAGTTGTTAAATTTTTAAGATGGCTGACAAAAGAGAGTTCTACCACTTCCTCTATGGAATAGCTAACTTTTGTGTGTTGATTCCTTTTTCATTACTTATTTGTATGCATACTTCTCAGTTGCTCACAAGTCTAAAGTATTCCCCCTTCTGAAAATCTGTCCTGGCCGTGAGAAACAATAGCAAAGGAATGTAACTATTTCAATGTCCCAGGTAGGATATTATTTTATTTACTTCATTCCATCACCCACTTACTGTAGAAGCAAATTCATTTTGAATTAACACCGTGTAATTTTATCTAATCCTTTAGAAAAACACTTTTCTGGTAAAGAAATATATACTTTCAGAATAGACTGCATAAGAGTTATCATAAAGCACTTAACCTCACAGAGTTTTGTCCTCTGATTTATTGCTCCCATCCATGGAGTTAAAAGATTTTTAAGCAGATAGGTAAAAGATTTTCAACCTTTCCTTTAAATTGTTTTGAAATGCTAGGAAAGAATTATTCATATGAATTATACTCAAATCTCAGACTATTTGAGGAAGCATAAAGAAATAACCATTTCATAGATTGAAACAGATTGAAACTCTGCCCATATTTATGGTATCTCTCTGTTTAATTTCTAAGTTTGTACTTATTATGAAAGTCATAGGTGAATAAAAAATTATATCCACAAAGTGATACTTTTATCCCCCTTATTAGGGATGTTTCTTCATTAATCCTAGCCATTTTAAAATAAAACATCTATCAATAATTCCCACAAATAAGCCATACACAGAAAAAATTCCTCAGCCTTAAAGGAATAACAAACTACATTTCCATAATGCTCAAATTGCCATTAGATTTACTACCTTTCAAAATATGCATGCCCTTATTTAAATAATTAGCAAACACTTATTACTGAATACTGACTAGGATTTAAATAAGTAGTCGGAGTTTATGAAGCCACGAACAATGAGGAAGAAGTCACTGCAAAATTATTAGGAAATTCACTAAGGCACATGAGCAAAAGTGTAAAGATACTAGAACTGAATATAAAAGGCTCAATTTATGTGAATTTTATACTTCTGGATTTTGAATAGATCTTTGGTGTTAGATGCATTGTCCTATACCTGAGGCAAGGTAAATATTGGTGGTGCCATTATTGGATCTGAAGAAAGTAGAATGGGCTATATGATGGTGCCATAGAAAATAACTTGATTATTGCCATTTTGTTTCACCTTTCCTGTTATTAATTATGTTTTAAACCAAAAAATATAATGTTTCAGATTGAATTGATGGGAGAATGGTTATTTGTGGAAATTCTCTTTTCTTTACTACAACTTTTTCTTATGAAATAGAAAGCAGGATTATTAAATGTCAGTCAGTTTGACATGATATTGAAGTAATGTGCCCCAATTTGTTAATACCTCCCTGTATCCACATTTTTGGTTGGTCGCACCCACACTGACTTGGCAATATACTGACTTGGCCCTAAGAGTCTCTCTAAGGAAATTTTTTCTAATGACCTCTCCAGAAATAGTTATGGAATGTGATAAAGAGAAAGGAAACCACAGAAGGTAGAAACAAGAAACATGAAAAAAATATGGGAAGTCAATCACCAGAAACAGAACAGGGCCTACTCAAGGAGCATCCTTGTCCCTGAAATAGAAAAATATGACATATTGGCCCAATCTGATTTCAGAAGTGCCATGGATCAGGGAATGCATGTGGTCCTTTGTTTCTCCTTTTCAAATGGTAGCATTTCCTGTGGTTATTCCATCCTGTATAACCATCATAAATTGGGTTTACATAGTGCAGATAACACATCTTTTCATCATGATGTCTCAACCGCATCCAGTATCACGGTGTATTACAAAATTCACGACTTCAAACCTGATGCTTTGATTATACGGGAATTTTAGTGTTTTTGTGAGAGAGTGAATGTACTTTATATGTGGGAAACAGGTGAATTCTTGGTGCTAGAAGCGCACTACATCAGGTTATTTCAGTAATGACCCCCAGTTTATTCATGTATTCATGTTTTCCTATATCTGCAATGTGGGTTGTGATCTTACATGTTGAATATGGGGTTGTTCATCTCATATTATTTGAGCAGTGAGACAATAGGAAAAATGGCATAAGCAGAGACTTGAGAATTGCTTGTGTATTGGGAATTGTCCTATCTCTTGCTCTTCTTAAAGCCTACCCCATCACTACCATATGATGAAATCCTGGATAATTCACTAGATGAGAAGGGACCACTGGCTCAGTAATCCTTGTCATTTCATCCATGAGCCAGAAGTTGAAATGTTTGGCTGACCACAACTTGCCACTGGTATAGATGAGCCCAGCTGAGAACAGTAGGGCTCTTAAACCACAGAATTGTGAATTCAATCAATATTGTTTCAAAGCACTAAATTTTATTGTGCTATAGCATGCATGGGAAAAAGGACTTGATCAAGTTTGGAGGAGAGAAGATGTAAAGCTCTTATGTATTAAATAAATTATATAAAATGTATTATTTTTAATTGGGGAAAGTAAAAATGTATATGGGAAAATAAGTATTAATCTGAGAAAAAATTGGGGAAATAAAAATTTGTCTTAATAATATATCCTGTCACTAAATATTAAATTTAAATGAACACTGTAATAAAATCTTGTAAATACATTCTTATAAAATATAGTTAGCTTAAAAGTCTTTCTTTAAACAATATCCACTTAAAAGGATGAAATTAATTTTCTTGATGAGATTTAAAAGATTATATGTTATTTTTAAAAGATTTTCTTAGAATAAATTGGGGACAAAAACAGAAAATATGCATCCCCAGCTCTGGCTTTAAACCTTCTATGTTAAAATCAACTCACGATAGATAACAGACTTAAACCTAAGAAGTGAAACCATAAGAATTCCGGAAGAAAACGTTGGAAAAACTCTTATAGACATTGGCCTAGGCAAAGAATTTATGAAGAAGACCCCCAAAGTAATCACAGCAGTGACAAAAATAAATAAATGGGACCTGATAAAATTAAAAAGCTTCTGCACAGCCAAGGAAACTATCACTAGAGTGAACAGACAACCCACAGAATGGGAGAAAATATGTGCATGCTATACATCTGATAAAGAGCTGATAACCAGAATCTATACAGAACTTAGGAAAATCAACAAGAAAAAAACAAAAAACCCATTAAAAAATGGGCAAAGGACATGAACAGAAACTTTTCAAAAGAAGACAGAATAATGGCCAGCAAACATATAAAAAATTGCTCAACTTCTCTAATCATCAGGGAAATGCAAATCAAAACCACAAGGAGATATCATTTAACTCCAGTGAGATTGGCTTATGACAGAAAGTCCCAAAACAACAAATGTTGGCACGGATGCGGAGAGATAGGAACACTCATACACCGTTGGTGAGACCTCAAATTAGTACAACCTCTATGGAAAGTAATATGGAGATACCTCAAAGAACTAAAGTAGAACTACTATTTGATCCAGCAATCACACTATTGGGTATTTACCCAAAGGAAAAAAAGACGTTCTATAATAAAGACACCTGCACTCGAATGTTTATAGCAGCACAATTTACAATTGCAAAGATGTGGAAACAACCCACGTGCCCATCAATACACAAGCGGATCAATAAAATGTGGTATAAGTATGCCATGGAGTATTACTCAGCAATAAAAAACAACAGTAAATTAACAGATCTGGTATTATCCTGGATGGAGCTAGAGCCCATTCTTCGAAGCAAAGTATCACAAGAATGAAAAAACAAGCACCACTGGTATTCACCATCAAATTGGTACTAACGGATCAATACTTATGTGCACACATGGAAAAAATATTCATTAGGGGTCGGGCGGGGCGGGGGAGGGGATGGGAAAACTCTCAGCCAATGGGTGCAGGGTGCAGTTTGGGGGATGTCCACGATTGTAGCTCTGCCTTGGGCAGTTCATAGGCAATATATATAACCAAAGTGTTGTATCCCCATAATATTCTGAAATAAAAGGAAAAAAAATAACTAGTATGAGAGGCTATTGCACATGCAGCCAATTCAGCAAAAAATATTTATCATGTTGTTCCTATCAAATTGTTCAAGAAAGGCTATCTCATTTTTTATTAAAATCATCTTTTATTTGATTAAAAAAATAAATAAACCCTCTATATTTGTTTGTCCATCTATGAAATAAGGAAAGTGGAGTAAACATTCAATGTCTGTTCTAGAATCTACTATTTTAGGATTTTAAATACCTTTAAGGTACTTGCTTTCAGATACACACTAAAAACATACCATCAAAAACTAGAAGACTATTTCATAACAAATCCAATCAAAAAATCATAATTGCTTAACATTCTTATTGGTTGTCCCCCCAGATATAAAAGAATGATGCATTGTTGGTAATTAATTTTTCTTTTATATCTATTTTATTCTCATATAACAAAAAGTCTTTTCTTCAGCATCAAAATTAATCTTATTTTCTTAGCATTGTATTTCCTGTATCTTTTAATAAAACAGTCAAATTATGTGTACCACAAGCATATTGGGGCTTTACAAAATTGTAAGTAAATATCCAATATTGTAAGTAAATATCCAATATTAACTTGTGGAAGATAAGTACATTTCATAAGATGAAAAATAACCACCAAGTATTTCATTTGTGGTTGGTAAATAACTTTGTGAAACAAATTAACAGAAAAATAGGATGGAAGGGGAGATAATTATTTCTACTTGTCTCAGTTTTTAATTAACCACAATAATGGTAATAGAGCTATTCACTCTTTTTGTTTTAGTACCCACCTCCCCACATACACTCATACACAAATACACACAAAGCTGAATTGAGCAATAAGAATAATTAACATTATCTAAGACAGTTTAATTAATGTGCCCATGTCTTAGCACCACTTCTGCAAGTTAATCAATAGATAGATCCACAGTGTGACTTGTTACTTGGTCTTTTCTTTAAAATGACAAAACTAGAGTCATCATGAAACTCAACTTATCTTTTGTTCTACTCTATGTCTCATTAATTTGGTTGTATAATAGGTACATACTTGTGTTCCATACAGATATATGCCTTTATACTATGTGTGCTTAGTTTAGCTGAATAAATATGTGATGTTCCTGTCTACTTAAAAGGAGAAAGGCCAAGTTGAAGTAAGTCTTAAACACTATATCTGTTCTTAAAAAAAATAAGTATCTGATTTTGAAGTTCAAACAGCATACATTGTTTAGTATTCATACCTACATAACATATAATGTATATCATATCTATGCTGTCCCTTAATTTATTTCCATTTCATAGATAAGATCCTAGAGAAGGCTATCTTTCTCTGGATAAGATCTAAGGTGACCCAGCTCATAATTAGCAGGTTTAGTATCCGATCACGGCTTTCTGAATCAATTTGTATTTGATGGAAATATATAATGGAAAAAAATATATATATATGACAGTTGCTTACCAAATTAAACAAGCAGAATTCTCAAGCTAGAAAGATGCATATGCTAATACTGCATGAATTTACAGTATACCTTGATTTTCTTGTTTATAATGAGTCCTTCTAGAAACTCACCTTTATTTCACGCTAAAATATGAGTGTTTCATTTGTAGGAATTTTAAGTTGTAAAATAGTTTTTACAACTTCTTTCTTCTTTCTCTGAGGCATCTGACAAGCTGATATTTCCTAACGCAAAGAATGATTAACTGATAGTGCTAATTACAGCCAGGTAAGTGATAGATTTTTCTAACCATGGATCTTATGATGCCATTCGAATTATATCACAGTCCTATTTATTTCACCTGTAGGTGAAGATTAATTTTTCTCATTACCAGTTAAAATTCCTTGTAAACGGTCACAAGGAGTACAGATTAAAAATTCCCAATGACTTCTGTGAAAATCTTGTGAGCATTGATTTTAGGTATGAAATAAGTTCCCTGTATAAAAGTGACTCAATCACCAGAGCTCCATCCAAATAACAACAGCTAGCATTCATTTAGGGCTTACTGCGTGCCAATTACTAAACACTATTGTGATAAGACAGTATTAACTGCTTTCCATATACCCATTCTCTCATCTTTCTTTCCTAATTTGGTTTCGGAAGGGCAATTGACTCATCTTAACTATTCACCTGCTTGACTCCATCACAAATAATGGTGGGTACA
Organism: Daubentonia madagascariensis; assembly: GCA_023783475.1. Classification (NCBI taxonomy): domain Eukaryota; kingdom Metazoa; phylum Chordata; class Mammalia; order Primates; family Daubentoniidae; genus Daubentonia; species Daubentonia madagascariensis. Next base: position 24,298,716 of record JAKFHU010001684.1, on the reverse strand, counting down.
CAGCTCTGGTCAAGGAGCGGTATAAATGGTTTCTGAGAAAGCATTTGCCTTCCTGAAACAGGCTCTCTTTGTCTTGTATTCTTCATTTCTTCTTTTCTGAAACATGTAGAGGCTATAGCCATCTTGAAATTATCAGGCAACCACCATAAGTATGAAAGTTAACCTGGAAAGGTGAAAAATAAATCTTGAGTATGATTTTATAACCCAGTGGTTGTAGGCCTTCTTGTTATTTCTAGCTAATTAATAGAGCTGGGCATACTTTCGTGCATTTATCTTAACAATAACACTGTGGGTTATATCTTTTATTACAAGTAGTTTGCACATTAAAAAAGAATAATCCAAAGAAATGTTAATTAATTGTCTAAGTCCTCATAAAACAGTAAACAGTTGTGAAAATGGAAATTGTATATACACACTTATATATATGCACACACACCCATATATACACACGTTACATATAATAGTATATATATAATATAATAAAACACATACACATTGTTGATTCCAAACATAAGATGACTGACCTCTGTAGGTTTTCTCTATTCATGTTTCAAGAAGGAATAAAAATGTTTTGTGACCTTTAATATTGAAGACATCTGAAGCAAGAGGTTAGGATTATGGTAGAATTTTATAACTACATACAAAGAAAAAACAAACTCCAGGCAGGACCAAATAATAGAAAAACACAAAATAAAACAAACAAACCTCCATGAGAACTGACATGACAAGGTTTATGCTCAAATGTAAGTGTGTCACTTGCTCTTAGCCAACTCACAAGTTGAATAATCACAAAGGATTATTACAAGTTGAGAAATATTTAGAATAGTTAGCTTCATAGCCTCTGAGGTGAGATTGTCTTTGTTTTATTTCCAACTTGGTATGTATCCTCCCTAAGCTAACTTCCATAGGTTACACACTACTTAATCACTTTTGGTCACAGGCTCCTAATACGTAAAATGGGAGTAATCAGAATAGCATCCAATCGAGTAGCTGTTGAAAAAAGTAAAATGAACTCATAAATGTAAAAAGGGCTTAGTCAGACCTCTGAAATTATTAGAAAATGACAATTGTTAGCTGCATATTCACAACATGTTCGATAAAACTCTCATATTTGAAATACTAACAGATGCTTTAAAGAAAACATTTCTGAGACAAAATGATCTTGAGAAATATAAGGGAAAACAAAGTTAAGTATGTGTAATTTATCATGTTGCCCTAATGATTTTATTGCATGTTTGTTTTTGTCCTATGGGAGACATCTAGGAGCACTGGTATTTCTTCAAAGAACAAAGGTTAGTGAATGGGAGAATATGGTAAAAAGCACAAGCATAGAAGTCTCCAGGTATGCAACAGAATATAATGCTCGTCAAATTTGTCTCTCTGAGGTCATTTTTCAAAAGAAGGTATAGTACTTCTCCACATCGTCCAGAAAACATTTAAGAATGCATCTTTTCTGCCACGTGGAAACTAAAATTTGTGGTAATTTTTCAGGAAATGTCTGATTTATCTTCATGTAAAGTTTTTTTTTGATTAGCTGTCAAAGCATATATTAATTGGTTGTATATTAATTTCAAAATGAAAGCCGTAGTTACCAAAATGAACAATTCACATGTTGTTTGAATAAAAAGAGCTTTAATAACAGGCAAGTTGTAGGCAAGAGAATTGTTTTAATCATTTCATCAAGTCATGGCTTTAGATAAGGAGCCAATTCAATGTGAAGATACAGTGATCCATTTGATATGCAAAAATGAAGTTTTCTAATCACAGTTTGCAAGGAACATGTATTTTTTATTATCACAAAACATGAGATTTTGTAAAAAATAAGTTGAAAGGTCATCTATGATTTTAAGTATCAAAATACTGCCGGGTGTGGTGGCTCATGCCTGTAATCCTAGCACTTTGGGAGGCCAAGTCTAGAAGATCACTTGAGGCCAGGAGTTTGAAACCAGCCTGAGCAACCCAGCGAGACCCTGTCTCTACAAAAAATGCAAAAGTTAGCCATGCTTGGTAGTATACGTCTGTAACCTCAGTTACTTGGGAGGCTGAGGCAAGAGGCTCACTTGAGCCCAGGAGTTTGAGGTTGCCGTGAGCTATGATGACAACACCACTGCACTCTAGCCTGGGTGACAGAGTGAGATCCTCTCTAAAAAAAAAAAAAAAAAAAAAAATCTGTATTACATATTTCTAGGGAAAAAAATTCTTTAAAAATGTAAAAGCATTATAGAATTTTTGAAAGCTCATTTATATTTCTATGTGGAATAATTTTCTTTTCTTTTCTGCCAATTCAAATAATGTTACATAATAAAAATAAGTATTACCATTCAAATTATGTACTATAATGTATTATTAACTTGTTACTTGTAGCTTTGGTCATCACAAAGGATTATTAAATAAATTTGCACTGAATGAACCATATAATTACGTACATTCTCATTTGTTTTTAGCATCACTTGTAAGCCTTCAAATGAGTGCAGATTCATGTTACACCCATTTACTAGATGTGTGAAATAGGTAGCTATAATTATCATGATCAACAAAAAATCATTATAGCAGATTTACATAACCTAATAAAATGGAGAGTTTCTGTAATCCAATTCCAAAATGGGTTTCCAGGATCCTAGAGATATATGATATAGAAACTGCTCAAGCTACCTTAAATATGCTCATATTAAAACATCCCAATGAAGATATTTACCAAACAAGGCTTCTGAATCAGGTTGTAATAATATGTAAAATTATACTGAAATTCAAAAACTTACCCAAAAGCAAACAGAAAAGCAAACTTGCAGCTTCAAGGCACACATATACACTATACCCTGCAATTAACTGAAAAAAAAAGTTGATCTATTCTTACATTCTAAAATAAAATGTGTGACTATTTGGTACCTTAAGAAAAAACAGATATTTTTTAGTGTTCACTACTTTTGTGAAGCTTTACCAACATGGGAAATAATATTTTAAAAATTGCTAACTTTTTCAGAAAATTATAATTTTATTCTCTGCCCAAATGACAAGTTATGTATCAGCAGTTTCTGAAAGCTTAAACTGCAACAGTTATTTTTTTTAAAATTGCCTGTGACTTTTTATCTGAGTCAGGGTTTTCAGCAATAAAATAATTATCTGTCAGTACTATGACAATGGAAATGGTTTACCCTAGGGGAAAGGGCAAAGAAAGGATTATCTGTTTGAAAAGTTTTATGACTAATCTTAAAGATAACATTGTTACTTCAAGGCACATCATTGTGTGAAAGCTAAACATAAAGGGAAGTCAAATTTAACCAGTGTGGCTTTTTTTCAATAAAAATGTAACTATCAAATATTGGTTCTATATATTGATACTATTCCTGTTGATTGCTGAGTTAAGCATTCAAATTTAGTTGAATAACATATAAAGCCAAAGATCATCAAAAAAATACTTGTACTATTGGATTATATTTGGATTACTTGCAATCGGATTACTGAGCTACTTGCAGCAAGGGAGAATGCTAATGGAGGAACTTTGGGCAAACCTTAAGGGTTGTTGATGGATGAGAATTGTAATCCTTAGGCAAGTTGCTGCACTGTCAGATTATCTGTGGTTTTATTTGGGACACATAGGTTTGAAAGACCTGGTTTCGAGAGTTCTAATTTAGATATTCTATGATGCATGTCATGGATTAGTTTGTTACAGTTTATCTGTTTTGAGAAACAGGGGTAGTTCATTTTGCAAATTGTGGTTTCTGTTTTAATCTTTAGTACTATTTTAGTGGATTGCCAGCAGATCCACTTTTTTTTACTTTTTTTCCACCACCAATTTCCACAATTCTTTAGCCTAAGCTAAATGAATTATCTTTTGAAGATATGAAAAATCCAGATCTGCACTGTAATGCAATCCATGTTTTATAATCATATATCATGTGATTTTTTTCTTTTTTACTTTTTAATTGACACACGGTAATTGTACATATTTATGGGGTACAATTTGATGTTTTGATACATGTATAGGTTGTATAATGATCAAATCAGAGTAGTGAGTGTATCCATCACCTCATGCATCTATCATTTCTTTTTGGTGAGAACATTCAAAAACCTTTCTTCTGGCTACCTTCTAATATATGATACCTCCCTGTTAACCATAATTACCCTACTGTGCAATAGACCAGTATTACTATTATTCCTCCTATTTAATTGTTAACCTTGTACTCACTGACCAACCTCTCCTCATCTTCCCCTATCCTATCCCCTCTTCCGTCTCTGGTAACCACTGTTCTCTACTTCTATCAAATCAACTTTTCCAGATTCCACATGTGAGTGAGATCATGCAGTATTTGTCCTTCTGTGCTTGACTTATTTCACTTAATATAATGATATTTAGGTTTATTCATTTTGTCACAAATGACAGGATTACATTCTTTTTTATGGCTGAATAATATTCCATTCTTTATATATATCACATATTCTTTATACATTCAACCATTGTTGGACACAGATTGATTCTATATCTTTGGCTATCATAAATAGTGCTGCAATAAACATGGGAGTGCAGATATCTTCAGCATACTAATTTCATTTCCTTTGAATATATACCCAGCAGTGGGATTGCTGGAACATATGGTTGTTCTATTTTTAATTTTTTGAGAAACCCTTATAATGTTTTTCATAATGGCTGTACTAATTTACATTCCCACTAACAATGTGTAAGTGTTCCCTTTTCTCCACATCCTCACCAACTCCTGTTTTATTTTATCTTTTTGATAATAGTTATTCTAACTGGAATGAGGTGGTATCTCATTGTGGTTTTGATTTGCATTTTCCTGATGATTAGCAATGTTGCACATCTTTTCATATAGTTGTTGGCCATTTGTATATCTTCTTTTGAGAAATGTCTATTATGGTTTTTTGTGCATTTTTTAATTGGCTTATTTATTTTCTTTGCTGTTGGGTTGTTTGTTTCTTATGTATTCTGGATATTAATCCCTTGTCAGAGGTATACTTTTCAAATATTTTCTCCAATTCTGTAGGTTGCAGCTTCACTTTGTTAATTTTTTCCTTTGATGTGCAAAAGCTTTTTAGTTTGATACAATCCCATTTGTCTATTTTTTTCTTTTCTTGCCTGTGGTTTTGAAGGCTCACTCTAAAAATCCTTGCTCAGCCCAATGTCTTGAAGCATTTCCCCTAAGTTTTCTTCTAGTAGTTTCATAGTTTTGAGTTTTATATTTAAGTCTTTAATCCATACCTCAGTGCAATGATGGCCATATATGACAAACCCACAGCTGACATCAGAAACATAACAAGGATGCCCACTTTCACCACTTCTATTCAACATAGTACAGGAAGTCCAAGACAGAGCAATTAGGCAAGAGAAAGAAATAAAAGGCATCCAAATTGGAAAGGAAAAAGTCAAATTGTTCCTGTGTGCAGATGATATGATCTTATACATAAAAAATCCTAAAGACTCCACAAAAACACTGTTATAACTAATGAAGAAATTCAGTAAAGATGCAGGATACAAAATCAACATAAAAATTCAACAGCGTTTCTTAACACTAATTGTGAACTATCTGAAAAAGAAATTTTTAAAAATCCCATTTACAATAGCTACATAAAAAAATACCTAGGAATAAATTTAACTAAGGAGGTGAAAGTTCTCTACATTGAAAACTATAAAACATTGATGAAAGTAATTGAAAAGAAAACAAATAAATGAAAAGATACCCTATGTTCGTGAATTAGAAGAATTAACATTGTTAAAATGACCACACTGCCCAAAACAATCTACAGATTACTAGTGCAATGTTTATGAAAATACCAATGACATTCTTCACAGAAATAGAAAAATACAACTGTACTATTCACATGGAACCACCAAAGACCCTGAATTGCCAAAGCAATCCTGAGCAAAAAGAGTAAATCTGGAGGCATCCCACTACCTGTCTTCAAAATAAACTACAAAGCTATAGAAATCAAAACAGCATGGTATTGACCTAAAAAACAGCCACATAGACCACTGGAACAGAATAGAGAGCCAAGAAATAAATTCACACATCTAAAGCTAGCTGATTTTTGACAAAGGTACTGAGGACATACACTGGGGAAAAGATAGTCTTCTTAATAAATGATACTGGGAAAATTCAATATCCATTTGCAGAAGAATAAGAGTAGATCCTTACCTCACACCATATACAAAAATTAACTCAAGTATCATGTTTTTACGGCTGTTGTTTTGACCTTTACCAGCAGCAGACCTTATTTTTATTGATGTTGATGATCTTGCTTTGAATCATCTACATTGATAGCAGTTGCTTGTCAATAAAACAAAAATTTTTATTTACATTTGAAACATGATTTACATGTCCTATAATATTCTTAAGATTTTTTTTATGTAACCAAGTGATATTTCTTTTTAATTTGATGTGAGTTGTCTAATTTGCAATATCTTAGAAAATAGTTCCAATCTAGTGAATCCTCTATTGTAGTATCACTTGATAAATTTATAAGATTACATATCTAGACATTTAATCTATCACACAAAGTATACTATGTATGTCCCCAATTTTTTAGCATATTCAATAAGAAGTATTTTTAGATAGCATTGGTCCTGTCTTTGCAAATACAATTTAGTATGTGTCACTTAGCCTAGAACACATTTTAACAAAGCTTTGGTTAAGGTTTCCTATAATAAAAGAAGGACATAATCATTGCAACATGGTTAGATTATTATATTATACAAACACATAATTAATCTAGGATTTTTAATTTTAATGCATTCATTTTTTTCTATTTCATTACAAGTTGGTAAACAAAGGAACCCTCAAAATAACTTTGAGCTTTATGGAGAGTGCCAAGCACATTTAATCATTTTTAGTTTCATTCCTTTTATAAATAGCTGTGGTAAAACTTTGTTTTGTAGAATGGCTACTCAGGAAACCCAAAGATTTTTAGGTGCGAAAGAAAAATTGATATTTTCTATTAATCTGCATTTATGGCTTGAACTTGGAAGGACAAAACCAAGAATAGTGATCAGAGGAGGTAGATGTGCTTAAAGCAAGAAAGAGTTACAAGATGATATTATAAAAACACAGCTGTAAATGACAATAATGTAACTTTTTTCAATCCTAAGGAACATTTATAAAAAACCATTTTAAAGTACACAAAATAGCCAAAGTGTTAATGACATATTTTAGTGATTACAAGAACTGCCTCTCTCTGGGTACAGAAGGATTTATACATTTTCAACAGAAAAAAAAATCAAGTTTTATATTTTTTCATTATTATCCACACTATTTATAGTAAAGTATTTATTGATAATCCTTTCTTCCTTATAAAAAATTACAATTGACTAATTTAATTTAACAAATATAATTGCATCTCACAAAGTCAGTTCTTGTAGGTAATAAGAAACTGAGTAAATTAATAAGCTTCCACTCAGATATTATACATAAATAGTATAGTTTATGTATATTTAGTTTTGTATTTTTTAATTGATATATCATAGTTGTACATATTTTTGGGGTATATTTGATATTTTGATAGATCTAATGTTTAATGATCAAATCAGGGTAATTGGTATATCCATCACCACAATCATTTATTTTTTGCTTGTGTTGAAAACATTACAATTCTACTCTTCCAGGTATTTTGAAATATATAATAAATTATTGTTAACTATAATTTCCCTACAGTACCACTGAATACTATGATAGTACTTATTCCCTTTAATTGTATTTTTATAGCCATTAACCAAGAAATATATTTTAATGTTTTCTTTGATATTCTAGAGCAATGAAGACATTTCTTAATTTAAGAAAAATAATTTTTAATTTTTTTTCAGAATATTATGGGGAAACAAACGCATTGGTTACATAAATTGCCTTTGCACCTACTGAGTCACAGCTACAAGCGTGCCTATACCCCAAACAGCACGCACTGCACCCCTTAGGTGTGAATTTATCTATCCCTCCTCCCCCTTCCCACCTGCCCAACACCAGATGAATGTTACTTCCGTATGTGCACATGTTGATCAAACACAAAAAAATAAACATCCATTATTCTGATACCAAATGTTCATTTTATATGTTTCTTTAAATAAGAACACATGCATTAATATAACCTAAAGTTATTTACACATCAATTTAGTATTAATATGTTATAATGTATTAAATGAGATTACAGGTATATTAAAATTGTGTTGTCTAGGTGTCTGTCCTCTTGTATAAGATGGTTTATAAATGGACTTTAAATTGTTTACCATTTTAAACATGAAGCTGTAATATGTTAAATGTAAGAAAATTGCCTCATATTAAACTTAAATCAGTAATTTATAGAGTGATCATTAAACCATAATAATTTGTTGGACATTTTAGGACAATATTTTAAAAAATATTTGTTTGTTTTTTGTCTGCCCTTATCCTCCTTTCTTTCTAGGATTTTAATTAATTTTTGTTGTTGTTGGGTTTCTTGATATTATTCCTCAGGCCTGTTAAGGCTTCATTCATATTTTATCTGCCTTCTTTTTCTCTGTTTTTTGACTGAGGAACATCTATTAATCTATCCTAAAGTTCACAGATTATTTTGTCTGCCATCTTCAAACTGCTGCTGAGACCCTCTAGTGAATTTTTCATTTTTAACAGTGTACATTTTAACTAGATTATTTTTTATAGTTTCTCTTTCTCTATTTACATTGCCTATTTGTAACTCATGAAGGCTGTTTTGCTTTCAATTCTTTGAACACATTTTTCTTTCATTTTTTGAACCTGTCTATCATAATTAATTTGGGATCTTTTCTTCTGTTAAATCCAACATCTAGTCCTGCTCAGATGCAATTTCTACCTACTACATTTTTTTCTATTATGGGCCACATTTTCCTGCTTCTTTGCCTATCTAATATTTTTTGGTTGAAAACTTTCTTTTGTAAATAATACGTTGCTGTAAGTCTGGATTTCATTCTGTTCTTCCGAACACTTTCTTTTTGTTGTCGTTCCTTTTACAGATTCTAGAAGCAAATATCCTTTTTTGTCCTGAATTCCTTGTGATCCCCTCTACGCATGCATAGTTTGACTATTAATAAAGGACTTGGACAGAGTTCATGTTCAGATATTGCAGAGCACTTTCTCAGTAATTTCCTTGTTTCTGGAGCAAGGACTCTTGCTTCTAGAAAGTCCACCCGAAATTTCTAGCTGCTCTCTTGTATCAGGTTCTGTCCTTTGTCACACCAATTGAGCAAAGCCTCGGTTTTCAGTCCTGTGATCTGAAAACTCACTGGGCAATGTATTCAATTTTAAACAACAAGAAAGACTCACAAATATTACCTGTTGCTACTCTGTTAGTGGCAATTTCTTGTCTGATCGTTGCCTGTATTTTACTTTTTTTCCTAGGCCCCTGGAAACTCCTCTTTGCACATATACTTTACTGGTTGGTAATGAATCTCAGCAGAGTTTATATTCAGATTTTGTATATCGTGTCTTCTGAAGATATCTAATTTTTAGAACTTTTCCCTTAAATTTTTAGTTGCTTTTCTATCCCTGAACTATGTTCTCTGCCAACTGTTACTGGTAAGGCTGTGATTATTTTTCTACTCTGGTCACGGTGGCCAGAAAGTAACATTAGGTAAGAAAACCACAAACAGGCTACTTCATTGAAGATATTCAAGAGATACTCTGCTGTCTTCTGTCTGTTTTGGGAACATTTACTGATACTTTTAAATGTTCCTTTTATTTTATTCAGATTTCAAAATAATTAACTGCAGGAGGGTTCATGCAACCACTTAACTGTACTTTGTTATATTTCATTACCACTGACGTTGACTCTAGCTAATATTTAAAAATATACGTTAAATTAGCTCAAAACTTTTCTCGAGTATGAACTCTCTGTGTACTCAGTGGTTTAGCCAAAACAATGAAACTAATATTGATTTGTATTCTGTGTAAACAAATACAGATTTTTTTTTTTTTGAGACAAGGTCTCACTCTGTTACCCTAGGCTGGAGTGCAGTGGTATGATCATACCTCACTGCAGCCTCAAACTCCCAGGCTCAAGTGATACTCCTGCCTCAGTCTCCCTAGTAGTTGGGACTATAGACATGTGCCACCACACCTAGCTAACTTTTTTTATGTGTGTGGTAGAGACGAGGTCTCGTTGCCCAGGCTGGTCTTGAACTTCTGGCTTAAAGCCATCTTCCTGCCTTGGCCTCCCAAAGTACTGAGATCACAGGCATGAGCCACTGCTCCCGGCCCAAATGTAGATTCTTTATAGATGTAAGTCCCTTAATTCTCTATCCACTTTATCTTGGTAAATTTAATTTCAAAAGAATGCTCTGTAATTAGTTTTGAGTATCATATGTGGTTCCATATTTTTTAATCTCCTGTTTCAAATATCACTCTACCTATTTTTAGTTCATACTTTTCTGATTTCCATTCATTACATTTATTTTATGTGATAAGTTTTTGTTCATTTGTTCATGCATGTTTTTCATGAGTCTTCATTATTTCTCAAAAAATAAGGACCTTTACTCATTTATCATTTTACTATACAACCTGAAGTAGTAATAACTGACAGACTGTGTCCTTGGTCACTAGGCAGATAGGTCAGTCATCTACAGGAAGCAGATGAAATTTCCTCTATGAACATTGGAAGGAGAAGGTCATTTGGTATGGTCATGGTTTCATCATATGGATTTTTACTTTGGTTTATGACATACCAGATTTCTTCCTCCACATGTGGTGTTTTCTTGATGGCAAATCTTTAGTCTTAGAATAGGAGAAAAGGAAAGACATTTCCAATACTTTCCTGTGGCCTTACTATTTTTTCTTCCTCATCTTTCAATTTTCTAAAAATATTATTATTCAAGTTCTGTATCAGAGCACAAATTACAAATATAAACCTTGGATTCAGTGGTCAATATCAATGATTGCCTGAGAAACTAGTAAAAACAAGATCAAAAAACAACAAAACAATTCTTGATCATATACGAGCATCTTTATTTGATGTTCCAGTGTTAGAAGAGCAGCAACTAAGAACTACAGTTCCAAAGAGGTAAAATTATTTCTTCTACATCATAAGATTATATGATTTATTTAGCAGACAAGTGAAAATGACTTCCAAATATCTGCATGTACCACATCAAGTTATTGGATTATATTAATATTTTCTCAAATCTGCATTATATTTCATTCTAGCTCATTGCTTATATTTTTATACATTAATTTTTAAGCAACAAAAACAAAAACAAAACAAAATAAGTGGGTATTTCTAACCAGCAAAAATCATTCTGGATATAAAATTGACTTTTAAAATGTATATTCCAAATGTTACAGCTTTAGGTACATAACTATTCCCCACCAAATAAAAATCTTAATTTAAGTGACCAGATGAAAAAAGCCAGAGATAAGACATAATCTAAACAGTTAATGGTATAATATAGCCTGAAATTAAAATAGATCTTTATGTATGCTACCAAACTATATATATATATTTAAAATAAAAGTTTTTACCAATGAAAATAGAATAGTTTATTCTGTGACAAACCACAAGATAAACAACATTGATTCAAAAGAATACTGGATACATTTTGTTTCATATTTGGTCTCTGTTTTTCTATAGCACTGGCTGATAATAATAATAACATTATATGTATAGAGCAACTTGTAAGTTTAAGTAATTTTTATACATTGTCTTATTTTAAAAAATTATTTTTATGGAAAATTAATAATAAATTAAAGGTCTAAATTTAGTCTAAATATTTACCTTGAAAATTAAGACTTTATTTGGGCTTAAATTACCTTGTAAAATTCATATTAGCAAGTTGTAAGAAACATTTTATTTAGTGGAAATGAACAAGTGACATACTATTTTATGCTATTCATTTTCTAAGGCAAATTACTTCTAATGTATAACTACAGATATTATTTTTCATAGAATTACAGAGGGACTCTCAAGATGCATTAACCTAAAGTGAACTAATCAAGCTTTACCATCTTTAATTTATATGAAGCAATTCATCTTCCTGAATATTTTACAGTTGTTGCTGTTCAGTACACATTATCTAACTGTGCATACCAGATGCAGAAAAGGATAAAGTGTTTGTTGAAGATAGAAATCATGTATTATATTAATAGTAATCTAATTTTTTAAACTACAGTAAAACCAGATCTCTCCTCATGGGAATGTCTGATTAAATTTGTTTCTTGATCATGTTATAAATTTCAAAATAATAGATATAACTCAATTGGATAACATAATTTCAAGGTCACTATTAAAAGAAATCCTATCATTTAGAATAATTTTCAGCCTGAAAAACCATTTGTGAAAAAAATTTTAAAAGAAATATATCAGATTGAAATCACTCTGAGATTGCAAAGCTATAATTTTGTGTGCTCACTTCTTTTATTTTTCTCCAGCTCTGACAGAGTAATCTCCTGACAATATTTTAATAGATAGATTTCTAAGCCAGTTCTGAGCAGAAAATCAAAATCCATTTTGTGATTCAGATGCATTATAGTTTAAACCCCTGGAGCCTTTAATTATCATTCTCTTTTTTCTAAAAATCTGCATTTTTCCTTTTTGTTTCCATTTCATTATGGTATTGAAAGGGCAACTCTTGGTAAGACACTATTTTATGAAAACTGACTTAACTGGAAGATATTTTCACATTCAAATAAAATTCATGAGGCATTTTTGAAACAACAGTAAAATCTGTTTTATTAGTCATGCATAAAATACAGTTCTTATTTGATAATATTAGATATGTTCTATAATTTTGATTCTGGATATAAAACTCACTAATTAACAATGTTAAGTGTGTGTAACAAAATATTTCAAAATTTAATCTGCGAATGTGAATAATGTCATGTTTTGAAATTCTGCACATGTTCTTTTCACTTTTTTTCCCCTTAACTAGCAAATTCTACAATACACATGGAATTTGAAGCATGGTGAAAAAGGTAGATCCTGTTTCCCATGAAGAAAGATTTTTGTTCTTTTATTTGATTATTCATTTATTTATTTTTAGAGATGAGGGTCTCGCTATGTTGCCCAGGCTGGCCTCGAACTCCAGGGCTTAGGGGATCCTCCTGCCTCAGCCTCCTGAGTAGCTGAGACTGCAAGTGTGTGCCTCTGCACTCACCTTTTGATTCTTTTTCTTTTGCTCTCCTTTTCCTTATAAGTGACTCTACCAAATGGTCCATGACAGGAACCTTGGGATTATCTTTAGCTGTTTCTTCCCATTTATTCCCAGCCTAAAGTTGATCCCACCTCTTTAATAACTTAAAAATTGAATGCCTTTTTCTCACTCATACCTCTGTTGCCTTAGTATTAGCCCAATCACATTGACCCTGGAGGACTGCAAGAGATACTTGTCTCTGCTGGCCACTAGTCTGTTGCCATCTATTAAATCCTTCACATCGCTGCCAAAAGTTATTCTAAAATGTGCTTAAAATTAACACTTCATTGATATCATCTGTAACTGCCACTTTATTATATTCAGGCCAAAAGTCCAAAATCTTTTGCCTATTACCAAGGGCTTATGACCCTGTCCTAATTTGTGTAGAATCTTCTGCCAGATTCTCAGGTTTACTCAGGACTCTAACAACCCCAAAACATCAATAATTTTCTATCATGACTCTTATTTGCTAGAAGGAATTGAGACCCTTTTAGCATATTTACATAGAGATATAAAGAAAAAATTTAAATAAAATTATTGTGTTTATTGAAATATCTATCTGGAAGTAAACTTTGAAATAAATGTGTTGAGTAATTTTTCCCTGATTACAAACTTTTGTCCCAAGTTTTCCTCACTTTTCTGTAGCAAAGAGTTTGTTAGAAGTTCACAGTTCTAGTGAAAGAACTGTGAAGTTCTAACCAACTTCATAGTTGATGTGGCAGGAACCATGAATATGAATGGATAAATTATTTGTAAGGGTTTTCCAGAAAAACAGAACCAATTGGATAAATATGTATATGTGTACATATCCATATGTGTGTAAATATGTAGAGAGAGAGAAGAAGAGAGAGAGATATTATGAGAATTGGCTTACATGATTATGGAGACTGTCTGCAAGCTAGAGAACCAGGAAAGCTGGTGGCATAATTCAGTCTGAGTCCAAAGGCCTGAGAACCAGGGGAGCTGATGATGTAAATTCTCCTTTTGAGTAGCAAGGGCAAAGGATCAAGTAACGCTGATGTGTGAGGGCTGGAGAATATGGATGGTCCAACTAAAACAGAAGGTGAATTGTCCCCTCTTCTACCTTTCTGTTCTAATCAGACTCTTAAAGGATTAGATGGTGCCCACCCACATTGGTGAGGGTGATCTCCTTAACTCAGTCTACAGATTCAAATGCTAATCTCTTCTGGGAACAGCCTCACAGACACACCCAGAAATAATGTGTTACCAGTTATCTGGGTATTCCTTAACCCCTCTAAGTTGACACATAAAATTAACTATCTCATGCCCTTGTTAACTTGGCACCCATACACATCTCCTTAAACTATACTTAATCTCCAAATAAAGATAATAACAAGGTCATAATTCCACCTAACATGAAATAACTATCCTGTTTGTAATCCAAAATGCACTAATACCTTCCCCAGAAGAATAGGTAAAGTCCAGCAATGATGTGTACTCTTCTCCTGGTATCCTATAGCTTAAATGCTATTAGGTAAAATTAACAATATTTAAATACTGATAAAAAGGCAATACATGTTATGTTACATGATAAGAGAATATATAAGAGAAGAGAACAAAGATATTTGCTTAATATATGTATATGTAAACAAAAATATATTCCTAATAAAAATAAAGGAAATATTTATGACAAGTACAGTTCTCCTTTATGTAATGATCATGTGTCATAGCTGGTATTTATAACTACCTTCTTCTAGTACTCATTCTGTTTTCCCTTTGCCTTCAGGAAGCACCTCAGCTGGGCATGGTTATTTACCAGGCTGGGTGACTCAAACCTTCATTCATGAAAGGTCTGGGCCATTTGTAGTCCTGTCTAGACTGGATTGTTATAGTTTTTCATTGACCTTAAAACAGGGCATGGTAATACTAGGAGACATCCTAAGACCTCTCTTGTATTCCAAACATACCCTTCCTTTCTTCCACTGTGTACCAATAGTCCAATTTTCCCCTTGTAGTTGAATCAATTACCCCAGCTAACACCAGAACTCCCTTCTTGGCATGTTAGCTCAGACATGAAGAGCCCAAGGTGGCCTAGTTGCAGTCTTAACCTCCAGTTCAATGGACTCATTTTTGTGTATCTTGGTGGAAGCATTTTTCCCTCTAAAATGAAGACTTTTAAGCCAGCAGAGCACAAAGTCACAGAAACAGAATGCAAAACTTATGCTAGTTGGGTTCCTAGGAGTAATAGTGAGTAGGACCGCTCTCATTTCAACCCCTTCATTCCTGGATCTTTGAATCCTGGCTGTCAGAGAAATAGCACCACATATTGGATGCTGATTCAGAGAATATACAACTTTCTGTAGAATCTTGCCCTATCCCTGCAAGGTGTTACCACCTAGTGGTCATTGTAACTGAATCTTCAAAAAGTCATCTCCCCATTTTATCAATCCAGCTACTTCAGGATTGTGGGTAATGTGGTAAAGCCAGTGAATTCCATGAGCATGGGCCCATTGCTGCTCTTCTTTAACTGTAAAGTGAGTTCCTTGATAAGACACACTGCTGTGTGGAATACCATGTTGGTGGATACAGCATTCTCTAAGTCCACAGATGGCAATTTGGGCAGAAGCATTGTCTTCAGGGAATGCAAATCCATATCTAGAGTGTCCATTCCAGTAAGAAGAAATCACTGCCCCTTCCATGATGGAAGTTTTCTAGTGTCTTCAACCTGCCACCAAGTAGCTGACTGATCGTACCAAGGAATGATGCTATGTCAGGTGCTCAGTGTTGGTCTTTGCTGCTGACATATTGGGAAATCAGAAGGGGCCATACAGGTTGGCCTTGATGAGTGGAAGTCCATGTTACTGAGCCCATGCATAACCTCCATTTCTGCCAACATGGCCACTTTGTTCATGAGCCCATTTGGTGATGACAGGGGTGGTAGGGAAAAAGCTTGACTGATATCCAGAGAACAAATCATCCTGACCACTTGATTATTAAACATTTCCTCTTAAAGTCACTGTTTGTTGAGCATTCACATGAGACACAAATATCTTCATGTTTTTTGTCTTCAGAGAGGTCTATGTACATACCTTTTTCCAAAATTTCTTTGTCACCAGTTTTCCAATCATGTTCCTTCCAAGCCCCTGACTATCCAGAGAAACCACTGGCTACAGCACATGAATCAGTATATATTTGCACATCTGGCCATGTCTTCTTCCAAGCAGACTGCACAACCAGGTGTACTACCTGGAGTTCTAACCACTGAGAGGATTTCCCTTCAGCACAGTCCTTCAAGGATGTCCCAGGGAGAGGATATGGCACTGCAGGTGTCCACTTTCACGTAGTTCCCAGCATGTCATGAAGAACCATCTGCAAACCAGCCCTGAGTTTTCAGTACAGATCGAAGAATTAAAGTTTAAACTCTTTCTTTTTCTTTCTTTCTCTTTATTTCTTTTTCTTTCTTTCTTTCCCTCCCCCCCTCCCTCCTTCCCTCCCTCCCTTCCTTCCTTCCTTTCTTTTTCTGGAATTAGCAATCTAAGCCCCAGCATTATGTTCTGTTTGTGGTAAATGCTTAAGCTTCTACAGGCCGAATAGCATCTCTCTTTAATTGTGGACTGCTGTTGAGATATCTGTCTCAAAGGACAGAGTTGGCACAGATCTAATGCCAGCAAGCCCATGTTGATTTAGTGACTATGTATTATATCAATAGTAAGCATTACCATTTAAGTCAGTTCATCATGATATTTTGTCATTGTTTAAATATCCCAGAAAAATAAAGGCTTTACAATAAATTGCTACAATGTAAACATCTGCTGGTGCATTGGCAAATACACACAGAGTTATTTATATTTTGTGTTTAAGATAAGGAAATTGTGTTTAAAAAGGCAATAGTCATTCAAAGAAGTATATCCTTATGCCCAGAACATTGAGAAATCTGAAATAATTAAATATTAATTAATTAAAGAGATATATATCTTGATGTTTATGATAAAATAATTTTTCACTTTGGAAAATAATTCAGATTATTTATAGTGTACATTCCTTAATGTGATGTAATGTTTCTCAGGAGTTTGATATATACATAATTGATTATGAACCTGTTTGTTTCATAAAAGGAAACACATTTCTAATATTACACTTTTCCCTGTAAGGGCTTGTCATAATATTTTTGTTGTAAATCACTTTTTAATGTAAATAATCACTATGTAATTTAACTACTTTTTAGATTTTAAAACTAAGAGAATATTCAATGCACTTATCATTTTGGTAATAAGAACATTGAAAAAATAAGTTATTATAGTGTTAATATCTGCAGTAATTTTCACAGGAGACACATTGATTTTATGTAGCATAGCCTATTTTATTAGTGAAATTATGAATCTATATCCTTTAAAGGTCAAAATATCATCTGATATATGTGACAGTTTTTTCATGTAAATATTTTATGTAATTCCTTTTAAAATTGTCTTGCATTATTTTTCCTAATTTACTTGACGTTTTGTGGTTATAGTTGGAAAGCATCCAATTTAATTCAAAATCTACAAATATGATGACACAGATGGATGTTTTACTTCCATAAGTTGTATAATTAATCAAGACTTTTCCAATTACATCAATGACAGATTAGCATAAATATTGTTAAATTCTTTTCTAAATCTTAATCACTATTCATCTGGCCAATACACATATGGCATATAAGAAAATTTGCATCACAAATGTAGTGAATAGCTGATGAACAGTAGTGGTAAAATTTGGTAACTATAAATCTCAAGACAATATTGCTTTGCTTTGTTTTAATTTTACTTTGTTTGTTTCTTTTGTAAACTAATCCACTATACTGACATACTAAAATGTCCCTTTCTTATTTTAGGAATTTTTGAAATTAATATTTTGTATGCTTATGTTACATACCTGTTTTATACAGTTATTTTACTTCCTGTTATTGCTAAACATGATGATTAACAGGCCTTGAGACAACATCAGCAACAAACTGACTTTGAATCCCAGCTCCGCACTGTCTACATTTGTATCTTTGGACAGGTTATACAGCATATGTTGGACTTTGGTTCTGCATCTGCAGCATTTCTCAATCAGCAGGATTGCTGCACAGACTTGAAACCACACACCCATGACATAAGTATTATTATTTGGTGATTATTCTTCCGATATGTTTTCTTAAGGACAGGTAGTGCACATAAATGTTTGGTCCTGCTGCCGGATCAAAACATACAGCCACAAACACATGCAAAAAGAATTTTTAAAAGGCATTATAACATGTTGAAATATGCATGCCATGTTGTAATCTGTTCTATATCTGTGTAAAAAACTATCATTGAAAAATTCCCTGTCAACAAATGAACTATTATTATTTAGGGGTCACATAACATTTCTGGCATGATTTGAAATAATTTCATAATCACCACCCTATTGTTGGATATTTCAGAAGTTAAAAACTTGGCATCTTTTAAATAATATTGTTTTCTTTTTGTCTAATATTCTTGGACACTTAAAAATATTTTTTCTTATGTGTCGTATGGCAATTAAACCTGCTATGGCATACAAGTTTTCAGATAGTTTTCTGATACTATATTTGCCTTTCAATCAGTTAATGTCCTTTTCTGAAATATACATAGTTTATTAAATTACCCATTTATTTATATTTTAGCCAAGTCTATCCATATTTTTTGTCAAATTTTCTGATATTGGTTTATTGCTTAAAATACATTTATTTCAAAATTATATATATGAGATATATAACACAACTTTTTCCTCCTTTTCATTAAAATTTGTTGCTTTGCTTTTTTTTGTTATAAAAATTAGGAACATACTTGTGATTTTAAGTGATACTCTGGGATAGCATGAAATATTTCCTGTGTAGTGTAAAGATTATAGAAATTGAAATTTATAGATAGGATACAAAAGAGAATGAGACACAATCTCTATGTTACAGAACAAGAGAAGATATTTTCTTTCAAATTAAAAAAAAATTACAATTAAAAATCAGTTCAGTCATAAACAATGCAGTGTCAATAATGACTGGCATGCCATTGCATACGTGGTGATATACTGTTAATGTTATCTCCCTTTTATCATTTTTCTTCTCCCAATCTCTACTTATATAAAAATAAGTAAATTTTTAAATCAACATTTTCCTTGGTGTTGCCTTTGAGTCTTAATTTTGACAGGACTCAAAATCAGTCCTGTTAGTGACCATTTATGACATTCAGAATCATACTGCGTTATTTCACACAATGCATTAAAACAATCGAATTACCTCTTCTTCCACAGAAAAATTCATGAGGGATGAGCTTGACTACTGGCATCGGAATAGTCTTGTAATGTAAGGTCTTTACTTCCAGATTTCACTGCTTGAGTTCAAAGCTCAGCTGGGACACTAATTAACATGACTAAGGGTGCATTTCTTAAACTCTTTGGGTATAAATTACTCATGCGTAAATGGGAAAATAACATTTAGTACCTCATTGGGTTAGTGTGAAGATGATGGACTATACCAATGCATTGATTGATAGATACATAGATAGATATCCATAAGCAATATATAGTACCATTTTTATCCTTTTTCATTTTTAATCTATTGTAAATCATCTCTCTTTCCTGCTGGTTATGTATAAAAATTCTGGTTTTGTTTTGTTGTTGTTTTGTTTTGTTTTTTAGTTTTCTTTTTTTTAAATTTCAGAATATTATGGGGGTACAAACACTTTGGTTACATATATTACCTATGCACTGCCCAAGTCAGAGCTACAATCATGAACATCCCCCAAACTGTGCACCCCGCACTCATTAGGTGTGAGTTTTCCCATCCCCTCCACCCCCTCCCACCTGCCCAACTCCTGATGAATACTATTTTCATGTGTGCACATAAGTGCTGATCAGTTAGTACCAATTTTGTAGTGAGTACCAGTGGTGCTTGTTTTTCTATTCTTGTGATACTTCACTTCGAAGAATGGGCTCTAGCTCCTTCCAGGATAATACCAGTTGTGTTAATTCCCCACTGTTTCTTATTGTTGAGTAATACTCCATGGTATACATATACCACATTTTATTAATCCGCTCATGTATTGATGGGCAACTGGGTTGTTTCCACATCTTTGCAATTGTGAATTGTGCTGCAATTTGATTACACTCTGTCTAGGAGCAGATTCTATTTAATTTATAATTTTAAAACTTCATTGAGAATCTTGAATTAAAAGTCTCTTTCCCTCTTCCAATATTAACTTTTCACTCCTTTTCATCTATTTTCTGACTACCAATTTGTTTTATGTTGGGTAGACCACTTTTTTGTGTCCTTCATGCCTCTTTTTAAATTTTACTTCAAAATATGAAGGGGCTACAAATGTTGTTGTTACATGGATAGCTTTTGTAATGCTTGAGTCAGGGCTATAAATGTGCCCATCACCTGAATAGTGTTCATTGTACCCGTTAGGTAGGTTTTTGCCCCTCCCCTCCCCCCTTCCCTGCTGCTTGATTTCCAATGACTTTACTGTAACACGTGTGTGCACATGGGTTAGTTCCATTTTATGAGAGTACATGTGGTGCTTGTTTTTCTATTTTTGAGGTACGTCATTTAGGGTAATGTCCTCCAGTTCCATCCAAATAGCTGCAAAGACAGTTATTCATCCTTTCTTATGGCTCAGCAGTACTCCATGGTATACATATACCACATTTTCTTAATTAACTCATGAATTGATGGGCACTTGGGTTGATTCCATATCTTTGCAATTGCCTCTTAATTTGTCATTATTTTTAATCTCCTTTCTGTCATATTTTTGTGCTATATTTTGGGTAGTATGCTGAAATTTACTATTAAACAATTTTTTAAAAATTTCAGTTGTTATTAACTTTACTGATTTTCCCTTCTATACCGATTATTTCTTGGTTATTCTGTGGATTAAACTATCATTTGAGATTCTAATTTAATTCTCTTATTCATCTATCTATCTAATATATCTATGTCATTCTATCTATGTATCTATATCTTTTTATCTGTTCCACTATTTGGCTTATTTTTTTCCCTAGCATTATTCTATAGCATAATGCTTATTGCCCTTATTTTTAATGCTGTATTTTAATAGCCATTTATATTATACTATATTATATTATGTCATATTATGTTATAGTTATTTTGTACTCTAATAAATCCAGTATCTAAATTTCTGAAAGGTCTAATTCTTTTTATGAAATTACTCACTTTTTGTTTATTCCTCATGTTTAGCCATTTTGTGATTTTGAACTTATGTTTGGCTGATCTTACTCTGTAAGTTGCTTCTTCCAGGTTCTTCCAGGTTGCTTCCTACAGTAAATCACTTCAATTTAAGTATTTGGTTTGGGAATTTCCAGAAGCCATAGGTAGTGTGAATCCAAACCCCCAAATGTGCATAAGGGTAGAGTTATTGTTAGGAATTCTGGTGGGAGACAGTTTTCAACCTTGAGTGAAAACCAAAAAAAAAACGTATTTCCTTGATTACTAATTTTAATGAGTGGATTTGGATTTTTGTAGCTTATCATTTTACTTTAACATAGTCCTTTAAGGCCTTGCTCTTCCCACTTCATAATGCGACTTAGTTTCCCTTAACTTATGGGAACATATTTTTGTTTCCTACATCATGGGCTGCTGTAATCGCCAGTGTTATCAACTCCCCCTCCACTTATGACCAGTGTTAGCTCATGCATATGAACCTCCTTTTGTTCTTTCCTTGTTTTTGGCTTTGGAAATTTGATTTTGTAGCAATATATTTAATAGGTTATATGTGGCATTTTGTTCAGCATGCTAAATATTTTTAAGAGGAATTTTTCTTTTTTAGAATATATAAATTGCCATAATGCCAAAGCAAAAGTCCTTTTCTTTTTTAAAAAATTTCTTATTTTCCTATCTAAATTCCCAATAAATGACTTTTGGTTTTTTTACATAATGATAAGTTTGGAGGAACACTGGTGTGGGTTATATATTGCTCATCAAATACATTTCTCTGACTAAAATAATTTTTTTTCATATGCATGTTAATTATGTATGCATTATATGTTAGTTAAATATAATATTAATTATATATACTATACATTTAATATATATGTATTTATATATTGTGTGTATATTTACAACCCCGCCCCCCCGTCCTTGGAAAAATTGTCTTCCAAGAAACTTAGGAAGGGGGGTGGCGCACAGCAGGAGGTGAGTGAGCAAAGCTTCATCTGTATTTACACTTGCTTCCTATTGCTTGTATCACTGCCTAAGCTCTGCAACCACCACCACTCCCCACAGTCTGCCCCCCATCCACCTATACGTGAAAAAATTGTCTTCCATGAAACCGGTCCCTGGTGCCAAAATGGTTGGGGACCGCTGCCTTAAGGCATCAGATAATGAGTTATTTATTGATAGTCACAATCTTGGTGCCAACATAATACTGTATAAAAGTATTAAAATTTACTGTTACAACCATGTTATGACTAGTGCTATATCATTGTAAGAAAGAAAATGAATTTGAAGTAAATTTCTCGATTTAACCCCATTTTCTTGTTTTGTATCATTTATATTTTATTGTAAAATCTCTAATTCCAGATGATAACAATAGTCCACACTTTTAAAATATTTTTTTACAGGGAATCAATGAACTTTAAAAATTACAATATATTAGTTTTTATCAGCATAATTATTGCACAGGTAGGCAATTGAGGAACTGTTATCCCCAAATTTAAGAGGAGAGAACTGAGAGTCAGAAATTATGTGAATCATGACAACTAAGCAGGAAAATTAGAACTCAACTTCATTCCACTATTATTTTACTTCTAATTTTTATATTTAATGAGACTGAAGTATACATAAAAGGATGTATTTTTAATAGAGCCACACTGATGTTTTTGCATTATGTATTACAAACAGCCATTAGTCCAGACAGTGTGAGCTATCTGAATAGAAAGTACTTCCTTTATCTTTAAAAATACAACCTTATTCATAGAACTGTGACTCTTTTCTGATAAGGAATATTTCATCAAAACAGTAAAGCTCTCTGTTTCAGTATACTTTGCTTGTGAAGGTTTTGGCTGCAGTTTATCTATTCTATAGACATGTAGCTCCTATAAAAATAAATTATTTCAACATTAAGGTTTCTGAGTGCTTAATATTTCTTTTGACCTCTTTAACTATGTCGGATGTTTCAATAACAAAGTGTAGAAGACTTACTGGGAATTTGGCTTCAGTTTTCTTTATTTCAAGCTTTTGTTTTTTATTCTTATAAGGGAATTGCAAGAAGCTGGTCATAGTGTAACAATCTTTTACAGTGGTATAACAGCAAAATCTTCAGAGAAAAAAATTTTCCAACAAGAATATCCATCCTATTTTAGGCAGAAACCAATGGAAATGAGCCAAATTTTAAATTTTAATCTTTCAATGGCCATAGGCATTAGCCTTCACCCTAGCTATTTCCATGATTACTAATCTGGGACATCAAGGTATTTTAAAAAGAAATCAGGTAGAAGCATGTTTACTATTGAACACAACCTGATTACTAAGATTGGAAAATTTACTCTGAAAAGCAAAGTTGGTGTTGGTGATAACAGCATAGCAGTTACTTTGTTTTTTGTTTTCCCATTTCATCATTATAGTTTATTTCATATTCTTTCAGGATTCATCCTGCTATGACTAGATCATCTGGTATCAGGTTGAATAGAAGTAGAGAGAGAGGACATACTCTTTTATTATTGTTTTAAATCTCAAGGGAAGGTTTCCATGTTTCATTAAGTAAGATGTTTATGCTCGATATTTTGTGTACTTTCTTTACTCAAGAAATGAAAACATAAACCTCTGACTTCCAAGTGTTGGTTTTTCTTATCCTGGCTTTCCTTTCCAAAATTGCTAGTAGTTTAGAAGAGTTTAACTCCATTTATACCATTCCAATTTATAAGCCAAATATGTCAGATGCTTTAATTCTACATATGTGTATTTTTAAATCCCATAAAACATTTTTGTTTTGGACAATGAAATTCATTTATATTTACTTACATATTTACTTTAATTCCAAATCTGTTAACATCTTCATCTAATCATCATATTTTATTGCACTTTAATCTTCTATCTGATATTAGTTTCCTTCTTTTGGTGTAACGGTCTTTGAATTTCTTACACTATTCATCTTTTGGTAGTGACTATAATTTGGTTAGTTCAGATAAAAATGCTTTTATATGTCCTAATTCTTAAAAGATATTTTTTCATTACCATTTAATTTCTTTCAGTACATAGAACTAACTGACATAGATTCATTGGATTTCTTTTACTGCTTCTGAAGTCATCAGAATAATTTTTCCTCATTGGAGTTGGTCTTTGTTCCTGCCCACCTCTGACTTTTAAAAAGTTTTCTGTGTCTTTGATATTTTGCAGTTTTCTTATGAAATGTATAGTTGTCATTTATTTTTATTTGTGAAATTTGGGCTCTGCTGGGCTTCTTAAATTGGTTGATTACCCCAATGCTGAAGAGAGGAAAATAAAATCCTCTCTAAAACAAATGTGGAGATTAAAAAAACAAGGTTAGATTTTCCAAGCAATGACTGGAAAACTATAATAATGTGTTTTATAGATAGTGTCTGATAATTTCATTAACTTCAGCCCCTTAGAGTGTATTTCTGTCTTTGACTTGATCTGCTCATTCAGACTTATATTGTTTTTTATCTTCTTATGTGCCTGCTTGTCTTAGAGTATGCTCAGTATGCTGTGCTAAAATAATCACTTACACAAATAATTTGAGACCTAAGATGTTATTATCTTACTCCAGAGATTTTCATTTTCTCCTAGTAGACACTGTGGATATTAGCAGTCTAGAACCCAAATTAATTGCTTCCAGGTATGCTAGAGGACCTGCTGAGAAAAACTCAACACTATTATTCTTAGTGCAGAGGCTTATGTGTTCTTCAACCAGAGCTGGGTATGTTTCATCAAGGTCTAAATGTCTGGCAGTTGCTAGAATCCAACCTCTGGTCATTCAGCTCTTCAAGTTCACTGAATGCAGAGTTCTATATGTAAATTTACAGGAATGAAAGTATTTAAAGTGGTTCAATGCTCCTGTGGCTCCAGCCCAGATGAAAGATAATTGATCAGTGTTTCCAAGTGTGGCTGGCATTGAATTTCAAGTCTTGTTTCACCATCCTTGAAGTTATTCTTTAAATCTTGGTTTAGTTGCTCAGATATTTATTCCAGATCACCAAACACATCATGGTGAAAACAACCCAGAATCCCCAGCTTTCTGTTTCTTCCTCAATTTTTCTTGATCATTCTTCACTTTGATTTTTTAAACATATGGTTTTGATTCTTTTGTTTTAATTGTCTTTAGAAGGATTGGTCCAAATCAACTAGACTACCATTAACAAACTATAAAACTTTCATATATCATTTCTATGTTCATTGAAATGATCAAATATTTTTCTCTTTGTAAAAATAATACAGTGAATTAAATCAATCAATATTTCTAATATAGATAAACATCACATTCATGTGCTTAAATCTAGTATTTTTATTTGTATTTTCCTATACATACACACACATGCATATATTGCATGATTTAATTTGCTAGTATCTTATTTAAAATTTTTCCATTTATGGTCATCAGTGAAATTTGTCTCAATATTTAAATTATCAAAGTGTTTTTGTTAGTTTTTTTTTTATAACAGCTATGCTGTTCTCATTTTAATTTCTGTACTATTTTTTCTTTTTAAATTATATGTAAAAATTTGGTTCAAGCAGATTATTTTGGCTTTATAAAAATATTTGGCGTATTTGCCACCACCAAATTAGTTTGTCTAGCTCCAAGTGATATTCGAAGCTAAGAGTACTCAGGAGTAAGTTTGATTAGCTTTAAGAAAGAAGATAGTGTAGCTTTTGTCACTCCCAAGCCTAAATTGTGATGTTTTTAATCATACTGCATAAGAACGTACTTTTTAAATAATAATCAATGCTGTGACCTCAACTCAGAAAAAAAAAACCGTCATTTCTGTATCCTTTTCACTTTCACACCTTGGTTTGCGAGCAGCACTCTTTGAAGTGTTAGATTAGCTTCAATTCTTTTGCTGTTTTCAACAATTATAGATAAGTAAAATAAGCCATTTTGACAGGGCACACACACAAGATGCTTGACAGATATATTCTTATAACAGCCTTTAGTAAGTAATCTCATCAAGAACATTAGCTTATATCTGCTACAATCGTATGCATTAAGATTGCTTTTTACTGAGGTAGGATGAGAGAGATTGCACATCAGTTGCTAAAGCTTTCCTTCCTTGTTGAAGCTATGTAAGACTGAGCTTTTCTTTGTGAGATTTTTGAAAACTAATTCAGTACCTTTGTAGTTAGATGGTCACAAGTCAAGTTTTCAAATTTCTCCTAGAACCAATGTCACTTATTCTATAATTTCAATTGGTTCAACAGAATACTCAATATAAAAAAACTAAACTACCATTTCTGGAAAATTCCTCATTTCCTCACAATGCATTATTTAATTTTTCTATGTATCACTTATCCTTACCTAGAATAATATCATCCATTTATTTATTTAATATATTTTCTTCATTTCATTGTATTACTTAAATATTAATTTTCTTATCCAAATACTATGGCCAATAGTCAGAACTGACTAATTCCATTTTTATTTCCTCCTTCTTCACACTAACAGATAACCCACCAGAATTCCTTTCAAACTTGAGTGCATTTTAGCTAATTCTTTGGTATCAACATAAATATAATATTTGATATCACTAACTGCAATACTGATTGGTAAGTTATTATGTGCCCCTTTTCTCCAAAAGTCCAATGGTTTTGTAAAATTCTCTTTGGATTGTATAAAAGTCCACATTAATAGCATATTAGCAGCATTAGAAGAATATAGACCTACAGACTAGATAATTATAATCTTTAGAAAATAAAATATTTTACTATATTATATAAAGATGTATCTACATAAAACATAACTACTTTAATAGCATCTTAAAATTTTAGCAGAAAAATAAAATTTAACATTTTTCATGGTATAATTTGGTCACAGATTAATGACTCCAGTATTTTTAAATATGTTGGAAATGTTTAACAGATGTAGTCACAGAATGATGAGCAAATGGTCTGTGTGTATAGCTTAGCTGGTGCCGACACTCAGGAAACGTCCATGACACACATGAATACTTTCTTCAGAAGATATTGGAAACTGCAAATTCTACTTTAACTCTGCTTTCTTTAATTCTTCCTGTTACTACTATTACTATTTTTAGTAAATTACTTGTGTTAAATGCTCTGAAATAGGAAAAGTGTAAAGAATAAAAATTTCTATGAAATTGAGTGTATGTCTAATTTTTCAGTGTCCAATATCAATTAACCCCTTGATATAACTTCAAAATGTAATAATTACTCACAATGAACAAGTGGAAATTGAAATGAAAAGCACAAGACCATCTACATTAGCACTCAAAA
This sequence comes from Daubentonia madagascariensis, assembly GCA_023783475.1. NCBI lineage: Eukaryota > Metazoa > Chordata > Mammalia > Primates > Daubentoniidae > Daubentonia > Daubentonia madagascariensis. Next base: position 24,271,162 of record JAKFHU010001684.1, on the reverse strand, counting down.
AATGAAATACTTGGGTATAAACCTAACAAAATATGTATGAGACATATATGACAAAAACTACAAGACTGACAAAAAACAATCAAAGAACCAAGTAAACAAACAGATATTTCAGCCTCCCAAGTAGCTGAGACGACAGGTGTGCCCCACTATGCTTGGCTAAGTTTTTTACTTTCTACAGAGACAGGGTCTCGCTATGTTGCTCAGGCTGGTGTCTAACTCCTGGCCTCCAGCGATTCCCCAGGTTTGGCCTCTCAAAGTGCTAGGATTTCAGGCGTGAGTCACCACACCCGCCATATATAATGCAAATTACTCTTATGTACCTGTGAGTCTACTAGGTTTTTTTTTTTTAATTTTTAATTAATTAATTTATTTTTAATTTCAGAATATTATGGGGGTGCAACACTTTGGCTATATATATTGCCCATGCACTGCCCGTGTCAGAGCTATAATCATGGTCATCCCCCAAACTGTGCTCCCCGCATCCCTTCAGTGAGAGTTTTTCCATCCCCGGTACTAGTTTTTTTTTTATGTAAAATTTGACATTAGACACCCTCTCATTCTTCCACTCACGCTCATTCTCTTGCTTTCTTGCTTTCGTTCTTTCTCTCAAACATTATATTAAGCCACATGAGTTCTTCCAGCTATAAAAGACAGTAATTGTTTACATGGTAATATCTACACTATTTTGGTCCCCCCTTTCCTTTATTAACTGCATAAATCAGAGCTACTTTTATGATGAACAATTCTCTATGTCAAAATAAAGTATCTCTATAAAGAAGTAATTTCATCTATGGTTTAATTCAAATCATAATATGATGGACAGAAGAATAAGGACTCTCATATTCTTATAAATTTTTCTTTAGCACCTTATCTATTTGAGATGGGTTCTGAATAGTAAAGAAAAGCTATGTATTTTTCATTTGCAAATATTTTCCAAACTCACAAAGAATATAAAAAATAAGAGGAATTATAATACAGCCAAAGTATATCGTCATAAGGGTACCACCAAGGGAATGCAAGATTTCAGAAGACTGTTTTGGTTGGAGAAAATCACACAAAATCGCATGTACAACACTGAAAGATAGGATATTATTTCAGCAGAAAAGCAAGTAGCTGATTAATGCTCCAAGCACAATAACAGAAGTGAGAAAGGGTGAATAATGCAACAGTCTAAATGATGGACAAGAAAAGACATGTCATTTGAAAGTGCAGCTGGGGCAAAATGTAATCCAGGAAAAAAGAGACAGGGTATTAGAAATTAAAATGTTTAGATTTGATTCAGTACACTATAGAGATATTACTGAAGATCTGTGATTAAGTGAGTAAACTATTCATATATTTAGTCTAAGTAAGTTTATCTGGGTAACAGAGATGGAAAAAGAGAAACAAGCCAAGAGGCAACTAGACTAGTTAATAGGCTATTCAATAGCTTAGGGAAAAGCTAACATAGATTTCAACCACCTTTATACTAATTAGAAAAATCTTGCATCTAACACTGATAAAATAAATGTTTTGAAAGTTAGTAGACTAAATTTAGAATGCAGTTGTTCTGAGGTATTTCCTCTTTTAAAGTAGAGGTCAAACACAATAGCACATAAATGGAAAACAGCTTGTGGATGTTTTGTTTGGCTTGCATACTGGCAAAAAATTGAATATTTCAAAATAAAGGTAGTCTCTCTCGTTCATTAACCCATCAATGTTCTATTGTTCTATTTGTGCCTACCTTATGATGTTTATTTACTCAGTAAAGTTTACCCTAACTAATTAAAAGTAAAAACATTCACAAAGCCCTACGTGCTTTGCTGTACATTTTAAATTATTTTATTACTTTATAAATTCTTATTTTTAAACAATTATTGTCTCAGAAGCAATTGTAGAAATTGTATATTGAAATATTGTATCTTGCCCAATTTCAATTTATTTTTTCTTGGCACTTATCACATAAGAAATACTATAATGCAGTGATTTAATATTTCATTGCCTGTATTCTCTTTCCCCGACACATCCTACTAGAAGGAACTGCACAATGGGAAGAATCTTTGTTTTGTTCACTGATGTATAGAGCTCAAAATTTTGCCTGCCACAGAAGAACTTCAATAAACATTCATTAAGAATGTGGCCAACTTAATAATAACTAATACTAAAATGGCGTTTATTATTTTTCACATACAATCTAATTATATATATTGACTTATACCATAAAAATCAAAACCCTGTGAGGTCAGTGCCAACAATATTTTTACAGTGATTATTCGTAGGTCTGAGCTCAAATTCAACTAAATTTCTTACCTCTGATTAAGACTTTTATTGTATTTGTGGTTTCAAATTTGGGACAAAATACTGGAAAAGTGAATGACATTTTCCAGGCAACAAAAGACATTTCAGGTTTTGGTAGACTTGCTATCTTCTGTAAACATATTGTTAAACATCATGTGTGATGGGTGGAAAGAAGTTGTACGTGGTATTTTCTCTCATCTTATTTTGGCGAGAGATAATATGTTCACTGTTAATCCACATTAACTATTTATAGAATATGCTAAATATTGAAATGTAGTAACAGCAATAAGACAATCTCCCTGTCTCTTAGTAATTCATTATACACTTTACAAACAAGAAAACAAACTGTAATACAGAGTAGAACTGAAAAGAAAAAAATGAACAACAATGTGTTATAAAGACTAAGAGGATTGAATACACGCACACATAAACATACATTTTAAATTTCATGTGGATGTTTTGCTGCCATTAAAATTCAATTTAAACAGTGCGTAGAGATACAGGCAGAATTATTTAGCATTCATTTTCTGTTTGAGGGAATTTTGGCTGTACATTCATTCAAGAAGAGACTATGTTAACATATATGCCCTAGGGCGAGACTATATTTTGGCCACTTATTCATCAGAGTAGCACAGATGAAAATATTAATTTTCATTTTATATTTTGCAGAAGTTTTTATGAAACCCTCTAAGATCTTGACAGTCTACTGGTATTGCAAACGACTCTGGAAAAATCTAAAGCCAATCTGATATTTTATTTTAAGACTTGGATGAACATCGGACTTATTACTGAAATCAGGACATATGGAAGTTTATAAAAAGCAGTATTTATATCAACTCTAGACATTTATAAACTAGAACTTTCCTATGCAATCTTGACATATCATTATTCTACTTATAAATTGCTTAAATTTATGTAAAACAAAAATTTTTACATAGGAAGAGGTTCAAATAATTTCTTCTTTATTTGCGAAGTCTCATAAAAAGTAATAGGATTTGTTTCTATTTTTATAATTATGAATCAATTACCCTTGATATAAGATTCTCTCTTTCCATTTAAAACCTAATGTTCTATTTTCTCCTTTTTTGTGTTTTCTCTATATCCTGCATGTGTACTTTATGATCTTCCTTCATTAAAGTGATTTCTTCATCTTTTTTAAACTCCTTCTATAATATTTAGTTACAATTTTCCTTTGCCTTGGGGCAGCATTTTTCTGGAGCTTATTTTGTTTTGGTTTGTTTTAGTAATTTCTCTTTCTCTTAACCTCTTTTTCTTGTTAGAGTGCATATATTTCTCTTATGGTTTAACTTTTTAAAAATAATTTATCATTTTATGGTGGTTCCTCAAGAACATAAACGTAGAATTACCATATCATCCAGCAATTCCACTTCTGGGAATATACTCAAAAGAATTGAAGACAGGGAATCAAAGTGATATTAGTACAGAAATATCCATACCAGCATTATTCACAGTAGCTAAAAGATGAAAATAACCATAATGTCCATCGAAGAATAAATGGATAAACAAAATATGGCACATATATGCCATCAGGTATTATCCTGCCTTAAAAAGGAAGGGAATTGTGGTATATGCTACAACACGAATGAATCTTGAAGAAATTATGTTTAGTGAAATAAGCCAGGCACAAATTGACAAATATTATATGATTCCATGTACATGAGCTACCTAGAGTAGTAAAACTCATAGAGACAGAAATTGCAGGGTTTGAAGGGATGGGTGAGTGGCAGATTTTTGTTTAATGAGAGTAGAGTTTCAGTTTGGGAAGATGAAAAACTTCTGGAAATGGAAGATGGTGATAGCTGTACAACAAGGTGAATGTAATTAATGCCGAGGAACTGTACTTTTAAATATGGTGAAAATTGTAAATTTTATGTTATATATACTTTAACACAATAAAGTAGTCATTTATCATTAAATAATTTTAATTTCCTGGACAAGGCATTTGCTCAATGAAAGAGTGATAAGAGAAAGGTTCAAATAGTTTTCCAGGGTAATTGATTTACTTTAATTTTCATTTTAGAACAGTTCTAGGTTTATAGAACAGTTGTAAAGATGGCTGAGTGAGTTCTTATATACTCCATCCTAGTTTCCCCTATTATTAACATTTTATATTATTAAGAGTATGATGCATTCATTATGATAAGGAACCTATGGTGATACACTGTGGTTAACCAAAGTCCATGTTTTACTTAGATTTTCTTAGTTTTTACCTAATGTCCTTTTTCTGCCCAGGATCCCATCCAGTATATCACACTACGTTTCATCATCATGTCTCTTTAGACATTTCTAGGCTGTGCAATTTCTCATGCTTTGTTTTATATGACTTAAGAATTTTGAGGAACACTGGTTAGATGTTTAGTAGAATATCCCTAAATTAGGGTTCCTCTGATATTTTTCTCAATACTACATGGAGGTTAGGGGTTCTCAGGTGGAAAAGCACATAGGTAAACTGCCATTCTGGTTACACCATAACAAGGGTGCATGCTATCAACATGAATGACATCACTGATTATGTTAACCTTGATCAGCTGGCTGAGATAGTGTTGATCAGATTACTTCACTGTATAGTTACTCTGCCCCACTTCCCTACTGTACTCTGAAAAATATCAGCCCACACTTAAGAGGTTAGGAATTATGATCTTCATTTTTAAGGGTGGTGTATATAAATGAATTTCTTAAAATTCTTCTTCATGGGAGATTTGTCTGTTCCCACCTATTTATTTATTTATTCAATTATTTATTTATGTTAGTATGGACTTACGCATATTTGTTTTATAATTTTGGTTATAAACAACACTTCATTATTTAATTTTTACTCAAAAATTCCAGCTTTTTAAAAAATATATATGTTTAATGAGAAACTTCGGCAAGTTTTCTGGATACAACATTAATATATAAAAGTCAATATTCTTTTTATGTACTAGCAATGAACAATTAGAAGACTACAATTAAAATAACAGAATATCAATTTTAATAGCATCAATCATATAAAGTAATTTGAAATAAACCCAGCATAAGATGGGCAAAATGTCTATGGAGAAAGCTACAAAACTTTATTGAGAGGTATGAAAGATATCTTCTAATTCCAGCTTTTTCTGAAAGTTTTTTCAGCTGTTTCCTTTGTCTTTTTACCATAACTTTTGTCATTCTGGTTTCTTTTTAGCACTTTCTTACTTTCTGGCACTACAGGAGGCTTGTCTTGTATTTTCATTGCATGAGCCCCAGAAATAGCTATTTCCCGAAGGGCCCTGTTTCCTTTACTGGAGAAGGCTAACAGAAACCAAGATCTGAGCACCGAGGGTGCTCATTGCTACAGGGTTATTGTTGCGTCTATGCTCTTAACAGCTAACGGAGCAAGGAAATGGAAATATATTTGTGCTTCCTAGCCTGTGTTTACATGCACGAATAATATCGTTTTTATAGGGATATATCTGTTTCTTTATTAAGCTAAACATGAGTTTTTATTCTGTCATATCCAAGTCTAACTTAGTATTATGTCATTCTAGCCAATCCTCTTGCTTGACAATAACCTCACACTCCAATAGTGAGAAACCTGCCTTCCATCATACACTGTCTGTCTACTGAATTGTTCATTTGCAGTATATTCATGCACTTACTTCAGAATTGTGGGAAACAATTTTACCAGCTAGAATATAATTCTTATACATTCTTCCTTTTGCCTTGAATCTTACAAATCTCTATTCATTTCCAAATTATTTCAGTCATTGTCTCTTCAACCACCCACTTCAGTGAGATTATTTATATATTTTTTCAGCTTTAATGAATTATAATTGAAAATTAAAAATTTTGGATAGTTAAGATGTAAAATGTGATGCTTTGAAATACATACACATTGAGAAATAATCACCAAAATCAAATATCTATCACCTCATAGTTACCCTTTCTCTCTCCTTTTGTTTTTTCTTCTATTTTTTTTTTTTTTTGGTAGGAACTCTTAACACTTGCTACCATCTTAGATAGTTTTAAATATAAAATAGAGTGTTGATAACTATAGTCACATTGTTGAACATCAGATCTCCAGAACTTATTCACCTTGCATAACTGAAATTGTGTATCCTTTGACAAACATCTTCACATTTCCCTGTTCCCCCCAATCCCTAGGAACACTTTTTGATACTGTTATACTATTAGATTTTTTTTTGTCACTGTCTGTATTCCATTCTGGGATTCTTCAAACTTCTAATTGGTTTTAATTGCATTGCTTATATTAAGATTGCTCTTTGCAGTGTAAAGTTCTATGAGCTTTAATAAAGGCATAGTGTCATGTACCCACTATTTCAGTGTCATACAGAGTAGTTTTCCTGCCTTAAGCTATTCACTATGCTTTATTATTCAAGCCCCCTGTCCTTTTCTCCAAACCCATGTCAACCACTGATCTTTTTACTGTCTTTGTCATTTTGTCTTTCCCAAAATGTCACATAAATGTAATCATACAGTATGTAACATTTTTATACTGGCTTTTTTCCCACTTACCAGTATGCATGAAGGTTTGCAAGTGTTTTTACCTGGCTTGATACCACATTCTCTTTTATTACTGTCTCGTATTCTGTTGTATTGTACCACATTTATGTTTTTCCATTCACATACTGAAGGAAATCTTGATTGCTTACAGTTTTTGGCAACTATGAATAAAGCTGCTATAAATATCCATGTGCAGGTTTTCATGCAAACATAACTTTTCAAATCATTTGGGTAAAAACTTAGGGTGCAATTGCTGGATCATAATGTAAAACTATGTTTATCTTTGCAAGAAACAGACAAATTGTCTGCCAAACTGGCTATACAATTTTGAATTTTCATCTCAATGAGTAATAGTTTTTGTTTCTCTGCATCCTTGCTCACAATTGGTATTGTCAGATATTTAGATTTTAGTCATTCCAGTAGGTATGTATTGGTATCTCATTGTTGTTTTAATTTATATTTTACTAACAAAAATGTATGTTGAGCATCACTTTATGTGCTTATTTGACATTTGTATATCATTTTTTGGTTAGGTGTCTCTTTTCTGATCTCTAGCTTATTTTCTAATTGAGTTGTTTGTGTCTTACTTTTGTGTCTTAAGAGTTCTTTATATATTTTGGATACAAGTCCTTTATCTGATAGGTGATCTGCAAATAGTTTCTCCCAGTGTGTTACCTGTCTTTCCATTCTCTTAATGTCTTTTGCAGAGCAGAATTTTTTTTAACAAAGTTTCTTATTAATTTGTCTTATTTAAATTATAACTTAATATACGTCTTAATATTGAAGGCAAAAAACCTCACTAAATTATTTCTAGTTCTTTAAAAAATGTTTTGATTCCATATTTTAAAGTATTTATTTCTTTTTGTATGTATTTTTCTTTTATCCTATCAGTTATTAATTTAATTGTTTCTTTATTCATTCTTTCAGCAGTATTGGCAAAGTTGCTTTATTTAGTATTCTTTAAGTCCCTCTTCAAATTTCTGAAATACTATTATTGAGCAATTCAGACTATTTTTCTCTCTTGTTCTTTTCATTATTCGGGTACCTACAATAGCCATGCTGTCAATCCCTTCAACAACTCACTTTTTACTTAATGATATTTGTTCCTACATAATTCAGTCTGTTATATAGCTTTAAGAACAGGGATATTTAAATCAAATTGGAGTGACAGCATTCTAACACTGTGATGATATTTTTATTTGTTTTTTGCTTTGATGATTTGCATAGCTTATTTTTTTTTTTTATATTGTGCCTTTTGCTAAGGTTAGAAATAGTACGATAGGGTGTAAATAATTCCTCCCCAAAGTTGATCTTAAACCATACAACATGAGAATGTAGTATCTTACTCGGTAAAAGGGTTCTGTGGAGATGATTACATTAAGAATCTTGAATGAGGAGATTATCCTGGATTATCCCCGTGGGCCCAATGTAAGCACAAGGGTCCTTGTAAAAGGTAGACAAAAATATTAAAGTGAGAAAGAGGAGTCATGATGTAAAGAGTAGAGTTGGTGTGATGTGTTTTAAAGATGAAAAAGGAATCACAAAACAAGGAATGCAGGTAGCCTCTAGCTGACAAATGCAAGGAAATAGACTCTCCTCTAAAGTCTCCAAAAGAAATACAGCTCTGAGGGCACCTTGATTTGATCCCGTAGGAAACTTTTCAGAGATCTGACTTCTAAAACTGAAGGATAGTAAGTTTGTGTTATTTTAAGGCATGAAGTTGATAAGAAATTGTTACATCAGTGATAGGAAAGCAATATAGATGCTATTTAACTTTCCATGTTTTTTTGGTAGTATAATGAAAATCAGATCTAATGTTTTCCTTTTTTTTTTTTTTGAAAATGGAAGTTATGGTAAAGAAGACAGTGCATATGGATTTAAATGTTATCCCATGTGTTGAAATGTAAAAATTATTTTTCTGGAAACTCGTTGGGATCTAATTTCTTGGTAACATAACAAAAATGTGCCACAAAATTAGTAAGTGCCTAAATGAGTCTTTGGAAGGGAAGCTACAAAATGTCTACTTTTCCATAATGACGCTAGCTCTTAAAGTAAATAGAAGAGAGCTAACAATGGGAATATTCAGAAAACAGAACATAAAAAAGATATGCCCTCTTTAAATCTGGAAAAATAATATATATTGATCAGGCATTGGAGAGCAAAATGGAGATATATTTTCATAACATGATTTCCTATTTACAGTCCTTCAATATTATAAATTACTATTTTGTTGTATAAATTAATGTTTCAATAAAAATAATGTTCAAATTTATTTTGTTAAAGTGGACTATAAATCTTATTAATTTGAATGTATTTTGATAAGATATGCTACCTTGGAAAGAATCATTTAGGATAAACAAGCTGGCAGTAGTACAAGGCTTTGAAAGTCTTTGCCAACTTCCCTAGTTGTTCAGATTCCAGCAAATGTCTTCACTGATAAATTCCTTTCCAATTCCCACTTTGTTACATGGCTATATTCTCATTCTTAAAGGAAAATAAGATGTTTATTTTCTTGAAAAAATATATATTCAATTATTTACATGAAAATTAAGTGTCATATCATATTTGATCTTAAACTATTATTTTGGTGAGTATCTACATAGTAATGTACTACTTATAGTACTCTATTTACTAGTACTTCATGAAAGAGTTAACACTTAAGTTTGTCCTTCTGCATTTTTGTCAACATTTATATCATATCCTCTATTAGATAAGTTATTTAACTTTGAACAATAGAAGTAGCCTTTGGGAAATTCTAACAAAAGAAAAGTGTAAACAGTTAGAAGAATATATTATAGCTTTTCACAGGCTCAAATAAAATTATTAATAATTATTAGAAAGAATATACATGTAGGTGTGCATCACTTAACAATAGAATATGTTCTGGGAAATGTGTCATTAAGCAATTTCATCACTGTGTGGACATGATAGAGTGTACTCACACAAACCTAGATGGTATAGCCTACTACTACTGAGGCTATATGGTATAACCTATGGTTCCTATGCTACATACTTGTACAGCACATTACTGTACTAAATATTATAGACAATTATAACACAATGGTAAGTATTTGTGTATCTCTACATATCTAGACATAAAAAGGTACTGTAAAAATATGGTATTGTAATATTATGAAACCTCTGCTGTATATGCAGTCCATGCTTGATCAAAACATTGTTATGTGGTGCATGACTGTATACAAATATATAACTAATAACACATAAAATGTAAGAGTTTGTCAAAGTCTTTTTTAAAACACTTTCATTTGGTCACTTATAAATAGCCATCTGAAATTACATGTATCTTTACTAACAATTCCCATACTCAGGTAAAAAAAAATCCCATTGGCCTCTCTTGGATGTTAGGCAGAGATCAAATCTGCAGGTGGCAGATACAGGCCAGGAGGGCGGTTCCTAGGGGCAAAGAAGCTGGGGACCAATCAGGGGAAGGGACTGCAGAAAACCACAGAACACCTGACAGTCATGTATGTCAATCATCTGGTAACATCCCACACCTCCCGTAAGCCCTCCCTTGGACTAGGCCAATAAAAGGAAATCACTTGGGACTCATGAACATCTTTCTCCACTCATGGAGACTGACCCATTCCTCTCTTTGGAACATATTTTCACTTTGAGTACCTTCCTACTTTCTTCTTTCTTTTCTACAATTGTGTAGCTTTCTTTTCTTTCTTCTTTTCTACAATGAAAGCTGTTTGTGTGGAATTGCTTCCCATCGGTGTTCACTCCGTCGCACCAGCCCTGCTTGCTATTCTTCCCAGCAAAGAGCCAAAGAACCAGGACAACATTTCTTTTTCAAAAACCAACTCTGACATTGGTAAGTATGGAAAACATAACAAATGTGACTCTTCTGTTACTATATGTGTCTTTGGGTTGAGAGAAGGGTGTGATGTCCTCACTGACTATCTCAAATAAATCATATGGAATTGGAGAGGAAAAATTTCCTAAAAGAGTAGTGATGAAAAGGACAGCATGATGATGTACCCACTAGGTGTATGTCCAAGATTTGTTTTACACTTAAAACTGTGAGCTCTCTGGTCAGTCAGTTAAGCAAGTGTTGAATTTCACTTAAACTTGACAGTGTCTTTTTTTCTTTATTTCATGTTCTTTGCCCTTTAGTAATCTTGTTCTTTACTTTTTTCATTTCTAGGGATGCTTCATGGAAAAAGTCAATAAATGATAGTGAACTAGTCACCTCAAATCTCATTTTATGTAATCTCAACATCTCTCCTTGCCAGAAATGAAATTTTGCTGTAGATATTTCTTCATTCTTAGCTACTAGACAGTTGTTATTTTTCCCCAGGTAACTTTTTTATCCAATTTACTTTACATATAGGTAAAACTATTTTAGATATGACTGAATGATACATTATTATAATTCCATTCTTTAGCACCTCATCATACTGGCCCTATTCAGCCACTTCATCAAATTAGCTTCCTTTAAGAACAGGGAAGATAGAGGAAAATTACTATACAAAGTGATTACATGTAATTTTCATCTTGAGCTTTGTTAAATTGAAATTTAGATGTATATACTCCAAATCATGAAGCCATGGTTCTACGGCACCAACCCTATTTTCATCTGAGGAAATTAGCCCCCCCTTAATTTTACCTGCCCACTAGCTCTAAGAATGTACCAGTATTCTGATTCATTCATGTTCACGACAAGTCCTGTGGGTCCTTTAATTCAGAGCTCCTATTTTTCACACTACTGCCTGTCTCTGGCCCTTGTAAGATTGGCAGTGGGCTCTGCCCAAAGAGTGCTGTGATGCATATTGATTGCACTCTTCTGTGCATTTATACTTCACCCCAAATATAGGCAGAAAAAATCCCTAATTTATTTCACAAAATTGGGATAAGATTATATCATTTAATAAGCTAATGCTAAAGACTTGCCAGTAGCAGAAAAAATCACAGTGAAAAATAACTTACAAGTAAGTACTGCATAGTCTAAAATCCATCCCAGGTCTCTTTCCATGCCTCCTGGCTTTTAGCATCACTCCAATTGGCAAAGGAGAACTCAACCACCCCTCATACCACCATCAGTGAAGTCTTCCAGGTCTTTCTGGCAATCTCTTAGAATGTGGGTCAAACTAACTCTGCATAATAGAAGGAGGTAGGAGATATTTTTTTCCTGTCTCTCCAGTCTGTGGCCTCTCTCCCAAAGCTGGATTTAGGTAATACATTTTCATATTCCACAAATGACTGTTTTTTTTCAGGGTCCATACTTTTGTAGAAATAACCCACCTTTACCCAAAGAAATGCAGTCTGTTCTCATGACCCCCAAAAAGAAAATCACCAGCAAGGCATTTTCCAAAGTCTGGGTAATTTGATATTTAAGACATCTCAGGTGAGATTTCACAGGTATTCCTCTTTATTATAAAAATATGTATATTAATACATATTCTTATGTAATCTTTCCTCCAGACTTAAATAAAAATATCCTATATTCTATTTTCACTACTTTCTATCCAAGCTCCACCTATGCAAAAAGTTATACAAATAACAGCATTCACACCAAAGAAACACACGATAGTTTGTAAGAATAATATAATATAAATCAACATTGAGAAATAGAAATGATTTCTAAAGGAACATTATGTGCAGAAGCAGAGTTCTGCTGAAAGTCTACCAAACAGAAAAATTAACTTCTTAGTTTAAATTATTTGAATTTTCAGTATTTTATCTTACTTAAACTTTTCACAAGAATAATGTATAGTATATCCTCCACAATTGTATCTGAAAAACTAATATGTGTCTAAGTTTTAGAAAAATATTAATAACAAAACTTTTTCAAATCTTGTTTAGATTCTCATCAAATATTGGCCATTGAGAATGAGATAATTTATTTAGCTATAAACTGAAAAAAATAAAAATGAAGAAAATCAAGCAATAAGTCAAAATTCTCCAATAAGTAGCAATTTATACATAAACTAGTATAAATAGTACATTAAATATTACAATACAAAATATTTTAGGTGTCTATTTGTAATTTTTGTACAACCTGCTTGAATATATGTTGAGTTCGTTTTAGGATTCAGACATGTCTCTTTTATTCTCTTTTCAGGGAAGACTTAGGAGTTTTCTAGGAAAAGGAAAATAGAGGAAGGAAATTTTGAAGAGAACATGGTAGTTGTCTCTCCTGTTTGTTGTTAGCTTAGGCTCCTTTATTATGCCTGAGTTTTAAGGCCAAACACAGCAAAAAAAGTCAAATAAAAGGAGATGTTTTATTAATGACATATAATAAAGGTGACTGGATTAGGAAGGTATTAAGGTTCTAAACTACTGAAACGTACATAGTTGGGATGGGCTGTTCCCAAGAAGAGAGCACAGCTGAAGCAAAGTGTCAGCAGAGGCAATGGTGGCTTCATCAATTTTCAAGACATACACACATAGATGGTAGGGAAACTTGGCGAGTATAATGCCTGTGAAAGTAGCACAGTGCACAGGCCCTGGCCCCATATCAATTGGACTCGTACCCTGGATCCACCACTTGTTATCAGCATCATCTTGGATAAGCCCCAATTTTTTCATCTATACATTGATGATAAATTAATGATAGGAGCTGTATCCCAGAGCTGCTGTTAAGAGATTCTGGTGACATGTCAAACACAGTGACTAATGCACAGTAAGTTTTCTATAAATGTTACATCATTAATTTTTCTCCATTCCCAGCAGTACCCTTGGACAAGACAATGCCATTGTGACAGCGACTAGTGTTGTCAACATTGATGTTGCATCAAATGAGAAACACCTGTGCAAAATCCGATGACTTTGTGCCTTCAACAACATGCCTTCACAGAATTCCGAGTTGCAGATATAATTGCAGCAACTGAGATCACAATAAGAAGACCAGAGAAAGAAATAAGTAAAAGTAAAGGGGGTAAGGAATAGCCAAGTTCCTTCAATTCAATAATACTACCTCCTTTAAAAGTCTAATCCAGTGTCTACTATATTTGTTTTTTGTTGTTTTTTCCCAAAACTAATTTCCTGCCAAAAAGTGTCTATTATATATTGTTGCCTCCATTTCCTCGGTTTTTACTTTATTTGACATTAAAAAGTATTTTTGTTTTTTTTTAATTTTTATGGATACATAATACTTGTACATATTTGTGGGGTACATGTGATATTTTGATACAAGCATACAATATATAATGATCAAATCAGTATAATTCAGATATGCATCATTTCAAGCATTTATAATCTGTTAGGAACATTCTAATTCCATACTTGTAGTCATTTTGAAATATACAAATAAGCTTTTGTTAACTATAGTCACTCTATTGAGCTACAAAACACTAGATCTTATTCCTTCTAATTGTATTTTTGTACCCATTAATCAACCCCTTTCTATCTGCCCCCACAACTAAACTTCCCAGGCTCTGGTAACATCATTTTATTCTAGCTCCATGAGTTTTTTTTTTTTTTTTTAGTTCCCACATATGAGTGAGAACATGATATTTGTCTTTCTGAACCTGGCATATTTCACCTAATGTCTTCCACTTCCATCATGTTGCTGCAAAGGACAGGATTCCATTCCTTTTTAAGGCTGAATAATATTCCATTGTGTATATGTACATTTTCTTTATCCATTCATCCTACATTTCCATCTATCAAAGCTTTTGTTCCTTTATGGTTGATTTTATTTCTTTTAAATTCTAGCATTTCTAGGCTAGATATTTTTAAAAGGTCAGTTTCTGTGTGTTTCTGATTTTCTTCCATCTTTATTTCTGGATTTATTTCTTATTCCAACAGTAATCATTGCTTTTATGTGAACGACTACACATCTAAATCCATTATTTTCAATAATTTTTTCCTTCTCTATAAGACTGATAGTAAGGATGCATGCTAGCCAGTTAACACCAACTCATTAAGTGAGTGACAGAGACCATAATAATATGGGGATGAGGTGTGTGTGTGTGTATAAAATACAGTTTTATATAACTATTTATGTGTTTTTCACACTCTCCAGTACACCCACTTACATGCATATCTATAATAACTGGTCTAAATTATTACTTCCTTAACAAACATTCAAATATGTAATATTTTATCATTGTAGTTTTGAATATGTATGTATTTTCATTTCATGTACCTTCATAGATCCTTAAAAAAACACAAAAAAGTTTTCAGGAATCTTTATTCCCTTTATATTCCTTCATGGCTGTATACTATTATTTTAGAAAATATAAGTAACCTATATTTGTGAATATTTTTCACGAAGACCATTTATGATTACATTTGAATATATAAATAATATATGTTTTGGATATCTTCCCTTAAAATTAGCATCTATAACCACCTTTTATAAATTTACATATGGCTATGAACAAATTTATGTTTAGGTGGAATGTTATGGTCAAGGCCACGCAGTTGTCTTAGGTCCATAAAAGCATCCTGGAATCCACTTGTAGGGATTAAGTAGTGTAAGGGCAAATGGAAATTAAAAATATGAGGCTTAATTCTCCCTGATGAAAATAAGGTTAAGAGACTTTTCTCTACTCCCTTTCCATAGAAAACTTACATTAGAAAAGTTGTAAATTATTTCTTCATCTATTTAGAATGTAATAAATCTTCTAAAAAGCTAAATAAGCTTCTTGCAGCTCTAAAACTCAGGAATGTCTTTCTCAAGAACCTGGGAACAATATCTTTCAAATGCAATCATCAAGGAAGATAGTATCCTATCTCCTGGTTTCCATAGGAGGGTAGGAGCCTAACTTCAGCTGGCAGCTCATGCCATATTGCAAAACTACCCTTTTTAATAAACATATGAGATATTTATTTATCCTTTGCGAATTAACATAGATGGTCACCCAATTTCCATGTAAATTTAGAATATGTGATAAAAGGCGCTATTAAGTTCTCTTACTTGAGAACTAGTTGTTGTTTATCTTGAGAGAAATCTATGTAATGAGTTTGTGTCTGCTTGGCTATATAAAAGGGTAAGATTTCTCTGCCTTTGCAATCTCTTCATGAATTACTGATCATGCTCATCATATTCTAGTTTAGTGCTTATTCAGTAACAATTTTTTTTTCTTTTTCCTATTATCTTGCTGGAGAGCTTTTCTGGGTTAGGAGAAGATTTTTTAAATTATATTTTTATATCGGGTGGAAGTCTTTGTTTTATGTAAAATACCATTCTCCCTCCACTCTTTAATTCATGGAATAAATAAGCACCAATCCATCTGTGTAGCTAAGGAAATGAAACATCAATATACGACTATTCCATTGATCATAACTACTTACACATCAGAAAATTTTATTTATTTCTTATTTTTTTAGGGTATAAGAACTTTTATTTTTATTTTTATTTTTTTGAAATATGAACATTTTATTTTTTTTTAATTTCAGAATATTATGGGGGGTACAAACACCTTGGTTAATTATATTGCCTATGCACTGCCCAAGTCAAGCTACAATCGTGAACATCCCTCAGACTGTGCACCCCGCACCCATTAGGTGTGAGTTTTCCCATCCCCTCCACCCACCTCCCACCTGCCCGACCACTGATGAATATTATTTCCATGTGTGCACGTAAGTATTGATCAGCTAGTACCAATGTGATGGTGAGTACCAGTGGTGCTAGTTTTTCCATTCTTGTGATACTTCACTTCAAAGAATGAGCTCTAGCTCCATCCAGGATAATACCAGATGTGTTAATTCACCACTGTTTTTTATGGCTGAGTAGTACTCCATGGTATACATATACCACATTTTATTAATCCCTTCATGTATTGGTGGACACTTGGGTTGTTTCCACATCTTTGCAATTGTGAATTGTGCTGCTATAAATATTCGAGTGAAGATGTCTTTATTATAGAGTGTCTTTTTTCCTTTGGGTAAATACCCAGTTGTAGGATTGCTGGATCAAATGGTACTACTTTTAGTACTTTGAGGTATTTCCATATTACTTTCCATAGAGGTTGTACTAATTTGCAGTCCCACCAACAGTGTATGAGTGTTCCTATCTCTCCGCATCCACATCAACATTTGTTGTTTTGGGTCTTTTTGATATAAGCCAATCTCACTGGAGTTAAGTGATATCACATTGTGGTTTTGATTTGCATTTCCCTAATGATTAGAGAAGTTGAGCAATTTTTTATGTTTCTTGGCCATTATTCTGTCTTCTTTTGAAAAGTTTCTGTTCCTGTCTTTTGCTCACTTTTTAATGGGGTTGTTTGATTTTTTCTTGTTGATTTTCCTCAGTTCTGTATAGATTCTGGTTATCAGCCCTTTATCAGAGGTGTAGCATGCAAATATTTTCTCCCATTCTGTAGGTTGTGTGTTCACTCTAGTGATAGTTTCCTTGGCTGTGCAGAAGCTTTTTAATTTGATCAGGTCCCATTTATTTATTTTTGTTGCTGCTGTGATTGCTTTGGGGGTCTTCATAAATTCTTTGCCTAGGCTAATGTCTATAAGAGTTTTTCCAACGTTTTCTTCTAGAATTCTTATGGTTTCACGTCTTAGGTTTAAGTCTGTCATCCATTGTGAGTTGATTTTTGTGAGAGGTGAGAGTTGTGGATCTAGTTTCAGTCTTCTACGTCTGGCTATCCAATTTTCCCAGCACCATTTATTAAATAGGGATTCGTTTCCCCAGTGTATGTTTTTGTGTAATTTGTCAAAGATCAGATGACAGTATGAAGATGGTTTTATATGACAGTATGAAGATGGTTTTATATGACAGTATGAAGATGGTTTTATATCTGGGTTCTCAGTCCTGTTCCATTGGTCTATGTCTCTGCTCCTGTGCCAGTACCCAGCTGTTTTTGTTAATATAGCCTAGAAAACCAAATTCAAATGCACATCAAAAAAATAATTCATCACAATCAGGTGGGCTTCATCCCTAAGATGCAGGGATGGTTCAACATATGCAAATCTATAAATGTAATTCACCATATAAATAAAAGCAAGAACAAAGACTATATGATCCTCTCAATTGATGCAGAAAAGGAATTTGACAAAATTCAGCACCCTTTTATGATAAGAACTCTTAACAATACAGGCATAAATGTCTCATATCTCAAAATTATTAAAGCCATATATGATAAACCCACAGCCCATATCATACTGAACGGGGAAAAATGGAAAGCATTCCCACTTAAAACTGGCACCAGACAAGGTTGCCCACTATCCCCACTTCTATTCAACATAGTAATGGAAGTCCTCGCCAGAGCAAACAGACAAGAGAGAGGAATCAGGGTTGTCCAAATGGGGGCAGAAGAGATCAAACTTTCACTTTTTGCTGATGGTATGATATTACATCTAAAAAACCCCAAAGATTCAACCAAGAGATTACTGAGATTACTGGAATTGATAAATGAATTCAGCAAAGTCTCAGGATACAAAATCAATGCACACAAATCAGTAGCCTTCATATTCGCCAGTAACAGTCAAGCCAAGAAACAAATCAAAGACACAACATCTTTCACAATAGCACCAAAAAAATTAAATATTTAGGAACTTATTTAAGTAAGGAGGTGAGAGACCTATATAAGAAGTGCTACGAAACACTGAGAAAAGAAATTGCAGAGGATGTAAACAGATGGAAAACCCTACCATGATCTTGGGTAGAATGAACATTGTTAAAATGTCTGTACTACCTAAAGTGATTTACAGAATCAAGGCAGTCCCTATCAAAATACCAACATCATATTTTGCTGATCTAGAAAAAATAATTCTACACTTTGTGTGGAACCACAGAAGACCCTGTCTAGCCAAAGCAATCTTAAGCAAAAAGAACAAATTGGGAGGCATCAATCTACCAGACTTCAAAAGATACTACATCAGAAATTTTAAAAGCAGAAGTAATTCAGCACCACTGAACGATGCCTTTTAAGATTTTCCAAAATATAATACAAAAATTAGAATGTATTTATTTTTTAATAGTGAGCTATCCTATAAAAGTAACAGTACACATTGCTGTCATACTTACATAATATTTGCCTAAGAGCATTCCTTATCCATTGAAATCACCTCCATGTGACTGAGTAAAGATAGGTAGAAGCAGTTGAAATTAGCCAGAATAGTCTTCAAATGTCTGCTGCAAATGTCTTCAAATGGTGTACTACACTCAGAAGTTGTTTGCTGTCCTTGAAATTGTAAGGATAACCCTAACCTTAAACCTTACACCCCAACCCTAACCCTAACCCTAACTCTTTGGGGAAGCTTCAATTATCACTCTATACATAGGTAAAAATTAACACTGTTTCAACGATAGTGAAATACATAATAAAATAAATGATTCCCCAGAGCTTTTTATTTTGATGAGTGTATGATTAGTATGTTCACATCATTTTTAAAAATAGCTAGTGTCAGCTCCTTCCACTTTGATGCCAAAGCAGCCTGTTGAGAAAGCTGCTATGTGATTTACTAGCTCCAATGCTTCCAAGGTGCTTTCAGGAGGTTTATTAAGAGTCAGGCCACAAGGCATTTTCAAATGTGGCTCAATTAAAAAAAAGAATTAAAGTTTTCAAACTCTGACTTTTGATTTATTTTTAAACAAGACTATATTTCATCTAAAAAATTGTATTGCCAAAGACAGATCTGATAAAGGATTGCTATCCAAAATATACAAAAATATCTCAAAACTCAAGAACAACAAAATGAACAACCAGGTAAAAACTTTGGAAAAAGACCTGAATAGACATCTCACCAAAGAAGAGATACAAATAAGCATATGCAAAATACCCAACATCATATGTCATTAGAGAATTGCAAATTAAAACAACAATAAGATACCATTACACACCTATTAGAATGGCCAAAATCCAAAGTACTTATAATAGCAAAAACTGATAAGGATGTGGTACAACAAGAACTCTCATCATTGCTGTGGGAATGCAGAATGGTGCAGCCACTTTGGAAGGCAGTTTGAACGTTTCTTACAAAACAACACATACTATTAACCATATGATACAGCAATCACACTTCTTGATATTTACCCAAATACATCGAAAATCTATGTCCACAAAAAAACCTGCACATGGAGATATATATATATATATATATATATATATATATGGCAGCTTTATTGATAATTGTCAAAACATGGAAATAAATAAAATGTACTTTGGTAGGTGTATAGTAAACTGTGGTACATCCAGACAATGGAATATTATTCAGCACTAAACAGAAATGAGGTATCAGGCCAAGAAAAGAGAAATTTAAATGCATATAACTAAGTGAAAGAAGACAGTCTAAAAGGGATGCCTACTGTATAATTCCAACTGTATAACTATAGGGAAAAAATGTGAAGACATTAAAAAGCTTAGTGGTAGCCCCGGGGTGAGTGGGAAGGGAGAAATGAACAGGCAGAGCACAGAAGATTTTTAGGGCAGTGAGACTACTCTGTTTGATACTGTAATGGTGGACACAAGTCATTATACATTTGTCCAACCCTCAAATGTACCACTTTGGTTTGGAATGTTGATATTAGGAGAGACAATGCGTGTTGGGGGATCTGAGATGGGGGTATATGAAAACTCTCTGTACTTTCTGTTCGATTTTGCTTTGAACTTAAAAACACTCTAAAAAATAAAGTTTATACAAAATGCATGAACACATTTACGATTTATGTAAATCTATTTTATATATAAATTTTATTGCAAATAGGTTTACTTTAAAATGCAAACTTTTCTTTCCACTGTTCTCATCTTCTCTTTTCATCTTCTGACTTATAAAATGGTGTTTCTTATTCCAGACAAATTATAAAAACTCAAATATATGGTTTTAAGTCTGTGTATTATTTCTTGAAGGTGAATGCCATATTTTTTTTCCCTTACCCTTCTATTATTTCGCATTCACTTTGTTTCCAGTTTTGTTTTTTTTTTCCAACTACAAATCAGGTAGCAATATGTGTTCTTGCAATGAATCCTTTATTTCTAAAGGTTCCAGAAGTGAATTTACTGGGTTAAAGGCCGCATTCAATTTCCATATTAAAAGTTGTTTCCAAGATGCTTTCTATAAATGTTACGATATCAGCACTGAATAAAAATAGTCCTTTTTTATCTTCTTTATTCATTAGAGCCACATATTTGCTCTAAGTATGCAATCCTCTTACTTCTATCTAGTTTATATAGCATTTCATGTTTTTGATCTTGACTTTAGACCTCAGCCATTTTTGAACTTCCAATTATGCGAATTGCATCTTCATATCTTTTGTCTATTTCCTATTAAGTTGTTTATTGCATTCTTGTTAACTTATGAAATCTCTCTCTTATACATATATAGACATATATATATATATGTATGTATATATTTATATGCTTCTGTTATCTGTTTTCAGTTTTGTTTTTTCCCAAATTAGTTGTTTATCAACTAAGTTTATGATGCTTTTTTTTCTATTGAAAATTTGAAATTTTAATTGAAGATACATTTCTACATTTCTCACACTTATTTTATAGTACTAGTGTTTCTGTCTTAATAAGGTTCTTTAATTCTTGTTCATGAACCTTCTACATGTTTTTTTAAAAATATATCTGTTTACATATGAAGTGTTTTAAACCATTTGAAATTATTTCCATATCTGTGTAAGATTTACATTCAACTTCAGATTTTTCCTGATGGATAGCCAGTTGTACCAGCATGACTTAACTGTTTATTAATAGTATTTACTTTATACATTACACTAAAATAGGGCATTTTCACATAAAAACTGGTGTATACATGTACACATAGACACATACCATATTTATGTAAGATTATGTCTGTGAATTCTCTTTTATTTGGCTAAACTCTTTGGTTTCTTCTCTCAATATCAGATTGACTTCTTTGTAGTATTGTTTATTTGCATTTTATTTATTTATTTTAAGTATTTGATAGGCCACCTTAGCATTTCTTTTTCAAATATGTTATTGTTCTTTTCAATGACATTTATTCTTCTATATATACCTCAATATAATTTTATATGATTGAATTCTAGGAATTGCATCAAATATATCAGATTTGCACTAAAGGCATAGAATAATTTTGAGGTTCACCATTCTTGTGACTATTTCTCTTTGTTATTTTATTTCTTTATAATGCTAATAACAAATACTATTCTTTCTCTGTATTTCCTGTGTGTCTAGCTGCTTTAACCCATTCCCTTATTATAAAGGGAATTTATTTTTATTTGTATATTTACTTTTTACTTAAGCCTCCTGTAAAATCCTTCTGGATTTTCAATGAATATAGTTATATTATGGCAATGAGATGTATTAGTCATATTATTTTCTCACACATCTCTGTTATTTTTATTCTTTTATTTTTTATTATACTTGCTAAGACCTACATGATAAAATTAAATAATGATAGTCCCAAGCACTCCTTTCTCCTTTATGATTTTAATTAAAATATTTTAAATAATTTGCCATGTAAGATACCTTTTTTTGGTAAAATATGTTTATGGATTAAAGAAAAGTTTTACTTTTGTGTTAGTATGCAACACTTTAAGAAAAAGTACCTGAAATTTATTAAATAACTTTTTACCTATAGATATAGTCATATCTTAATATTTCCTAATTGTTAATAAAGAAAAATAGGTTAATTATATTTGTTGAGATTAAACCAAATTTACATATATATTTGCATACTTTGTGATTTTTTTTTTGTATTCCTGTATTTTAATTGCTAACCATAACATCTTATTTAGAGTTCTTAACCGATTTTGGTCTCAGAGTTTGTTTTGTCTGTGTTTAATAGTGAATTTACGATAGTTTCATAACAAAAATTGACAATGTTTCCACTTCTTTCTGTAGTATGCATAGCTTAAAAAATATTGAACTTGTTACTCTTCAAAAGTTAGATACAACTCAAACTGAAGAATGTATATTTATTCTCAATCATTTTTCCCAAAAATATTGAACAAGAATATATTTGTGCTGTCCAGAAAAAGTGTACTTTTAAAGTAAATAGTGCTGAAAACAATGGAACTGAAAAGCTAGACATACTAGCAGGCTGATGTAAAAACAGCTTGAAAAAGAATCACTATGTAAATCCACAAATAGATTGAGTACCTGTTTCTTTCTTTCACTTAAGGTAAGAATTTCTCAAGTACCAGATATTCACTGTTCTCTGGTAAATATTGGGAATAGCAGTGACTGGAATGTCACACTTGATATCAAGCAGTCTCTTTCCCTGTGTTCACAGTAATATGGCAGAAAACATATATTAAAGCAATTATCAGGATTATGTCAAAGCAGTTATTCAGGAACAGTAAAGAAATCACCTACCTTCCACCTACTGAGTCAAAACAGGATTTTTTCCTGTTCCAAAGTCTATGTGAACATGTCGTTGGCAAAAATATCGGCTTCATGTCTTAAATTGGTATTTATATGGATGAATTTGATATAAAAATTACATAAAATTTTAACTTTAAAAAATTTACATTCTTTGCTTAGACACATAAGAACTTAGGTATTAATTAGAATTCCTCATAGCTTCCTCTGATATCTATTTAAATAATATTTCAATGTCCACAAGATTGAATGTTATGAAATATTTATTTCTAAGAGTTTTATATTAAAATCCATAATATGCCTGAAGTTTAATTCTTCTTTGTTTGTTTCCCCTTTAGTCAAGTTTGTGAATATGTGTATATGCATAGGAGCTTATACATGTGATACACACATATACAAACACACAGATATGTACATATATGTTTATTTACAAAATGTCAAGAAAATATCTTAGGGGTGCCTAAATTTTAAAAGTGTTCAGGAATATGTAGTCATCTAATTAAAATGCTTATATTTCATGAAATAGTAAGAAGTTATTATGTTTAAACTAAACTTTAAGATTAAATATTGACATGAATAAAGGAGATAACTTTTCTAGAAGTCAACAGCATACTTGAATTGTCACAGGTGCTTTGTATATAATAAATTGGCTGCATTCACTAGTTCATGCATCATTTATGAAAAAGAGAAAAGGAAAAAAATTCACATAAAATAAATAGCAATAATAATTAGATTTTTAAAATCTTAAATGGAGAGATGAAAGAAATTTAGGCAATTTATCTGGAGAAAGAAAAAGTTCATCACAGCATTAATTAAGAAAATTTTGGATGACTACCATTCATAAAGTGTTTTTTAATAGAAATATTTTCTTTTTATGGAACTCCCTTCAACACACACACACACACACACACGAACAAGTTTACGGGATAAAATAGGTAACATACTTTTTCTTGGTTTTCTTTTTAACCAACTGAGTACCTTGATCTCTAAAGTTTGCTTCTACTTCCAATATGTGTGTAAATTAAAATCATGGAAGATTCAGTGAGGTTTCATAAATAGTACCTATCATGTTATGCATCATATTGCATACATGTCTATTTTTATCTATAATGTCTGACCTTAATACTGAACCCTCAAACAAGCTGCCAAATTAAAATATCTACTTGAAAGTCTCAGAGGGTTCTTATACACTTTTTTTTTGAGGCAAGGTCTCTTTCTGTTGCCCACGCTGGAGTGAAGTGGTGTGATCGTAGCTCACTGCAACCTTGAACCCCTGCACTCAAGTGATCCTCCTGGCTCATCCACCAAGTGGTTGGGAATACAGGTGTGCACAACCACATCCGGTTTCAAAATTGAAGATTTGATGTCCCCCTCCCCCAAGCCTATCTCGTGCACAATTGTCCCTGTTTCACTTAATAGCTACTCCATTGCTCTTGTTGCTGGGGGCAAAATCTTGGAGTCATTCTTGCGCTTGCTCTTTCAAAGAATATTCAATCCATCAGTAAATCTTGTCAGGTCTTCCTTGAAACAAATTCAGAATTCAAAATCCTCCAATAATGTCCACCCTTACCCCCTTAATCCTATCACCATCATCATTTATCTCAAGTACGATATCTCCCAACTGATTTGCTGGCTTCCTTTCTTGTTTCCCTGTGGAATGTTATATGCTTAATTACAAGATGATATTTTAAAAGTGAATGTCAGAGCATTTTACTCCTCCCCTCTCACCCAGTGTCCTCGTGATTCCCTCAGAGCTAAAGCCCAAATTTTACAATGGCTTACACTGCCCATCCCCCTTACATCTCTAACCTTGTCTCAATTACTCCCTTTCTACTATTTTTCTAAACCAGTAATACTGCTCTACTGAGGAAGAATACGTTTATATTTTTTTCTTTTTTTTTCCTCCTACATTTCATGGAATATATTTTATTTAGATTTTACAGTTGTAATGAAGTTATATAAATACAAACAGTATGCTTATCAGTGACTTCATAATTATAGGGAGGCTGAAAAATAAGGAGGCTGATCTTTAAGAAACACACCAGGCATTCTCCCTCTTCAGGCCCTTTGCATATGCTTTTCCTTCTGCCTGTGATGTTTTCCCCACATAGTCTAATGGTTTGCCCTTTACTTTCCATGCTCAAATCTTGCCTTATATATAGGCCTTCTCAAATCACCCTAAATAAAATAACACTACCCTGTCATTCTCAGTTTCCTATATTCTGCATTCCTTTTCTTTGTGTTATTTATTACCATCTGCAGTATTATATATTTTTGTTCTTTCTCTCTTCAAAACATGATCTCTAGGAGAGCAAAGAGTTTTTGGTTCTATTAGGTGTCATATTCTCAATGGCACGTAGTAAAAATTCAGTATATATCTGTTGTGTGAATAAATATTTCATTGTCCCTGGAGCCTTTCTTCATTAATTGCAAAAATTACTTACCATGTATTTGATTTCCTCCAGAAACTGTATATAATATAAATCATTGAAGCTTTTACGCAAAATTTAGGTTGTGACTTTGCATGAAATAACCACTATAACTACACACGTAGCCTAGAAAGTAGAAAATTACAAATGACTTTTCTTGATACATAAACAACTGCATTAGAAAGGTATACCCAAGGTATTTACAGAAAGTTCAAACTGATTGAAATCATCATTTCTGCTCATCAAACTACGTGAGCAGAGACTTTGAAGGGAAAGTAATCCTGATGCTTCCCTAACACAACTCTGGGCTCCTGGAAAACAAGAAGCCTACGTTGATCAATTGGAATTTTTCATAATGATCATTCTGTCAGAGGTAAGGTGGTATCTTAATGTGGTTTTAGTTTGCATTTTGTTGATGATTAGTGATGTTGAACATTTTTTTCAAATGTTTTTTGGCCATTTGTATACTTTCTTTGGAAAAAATCTGTTCATGTCTTTTATCCACTTTTTAATGTGGTTATTTGTGTTTTTTGTTTGTTTATTATATTTCAAAGTATTATGGAGGTACAAATACTTTTGGTTACATTGATCATTTTTATAATGCTTGAGTCATCCAATTTTCCCAGTAACGTTTATGGAATAGGACATCCGTTCCTAAGTGTATGTTTTTGTCTGCTTTGTAAAAAAATCAGTTGGTTGTAGGTATATGGTTTTATTTCTTGGTTCTCTATTATGTTCCATTGAGCTACGTGTCAACCTGTATACCAGTTTCATGTTGTTTGGATTATTATAGCCTTGTAGTATAATTTGAAGTCAGGTAATGTGATGCCTCCAGATTTGTTCTTTTTGTTTAGGATTATTTTGGCTATTTGGGCTCTTTTTTTATTCCATATGAAATTCGAGATATCAACTTACCCCTGTCAGAATAACCATTATTTAAAAAATCAAAAAATAGTAGATATAGGTGTGGATGCAGTGAAAAGGGAGCACTTATATACACTGCTGGGAGGAATGTAAATTAGTACAACCTCTATGGAAAACAATATGGAGTTTCCTCAAAGAACTAAAAGTGGACCTACCATTCAATCCAGTAATCCCCCTACTGGGCATCTACCAAAAGGAAAATAAGTCATTATATCAAAAAGACGCCATGCACCAGAATGTTTATCCCAGCACAATTCATAATTTCAAAGATATGGAATCAACCTAAGTGCCCATCAATGGAGAAGTGAATAAAGAAAATATGGTATATATATACCATGGAGTACTACACAGCCATGAAATAGTGCCTTTTGCAGCAACTTGGATGAGACTGTAGACAATTAAGTATCTCAGGAATGAAAAAATAAATACTGCAAGTTTTCGCTTATAACTGGGAGCTAAATGATAGGTATAATATGGTCATAGAAAGTGGTATAATGTACATTGGAAACTAAGAAGGGAGAGAGTTGGTGAAGGGTGAGGGATCAAAAATTACCTATAGGGTACAATGTACACTATTTGGGTGACAGGTGCACAAAAGCCCTGCCTTCACCACTATACAATTCATCTGTGTAAAAAAAAACCTCTTGTACCTCCTAAGTCTATGGAAACAAATTTTAAAACTCGATTTGGTATTAGTAGTAAATAATATATTATCTAACACACGATAATATTTGTAACAACAAAAGAATTGGTTGAGTAAAATAACCATAATTTGAAAGAATAGTCTTCTCTCATAATAGTACTTAAAAGATTATTATAAACCAAGTAGAAGTAGATGTAACTATCATGATAAATATTTTTAAAATTTAAATACTTTAAAATTATAAAACTACTTTATAACTCAGACATCTTTGATTATTTTAAAATATTAAACATATTGTGAGAAAGATAATTATTATTAATATAATTCCAGGAAATAGAAAAGAAAGAAGCATTTGCATTTAAGATGTCTTTAAGCTGGGTGTAGTGTTCAGTAATACAATGGGAAATGAGCTAGTAGAAAGAGAAGAGAAAAATGTTGAATAAATTTAAGTAGAGTTACATAAGTCACTAAAACAATGTGTCATGTAAGTAGTAGAGAAAGATTATTTGGGTATTAATATTTTTTCGTCTGTTAAAATGACTCTTAGTAAGTAGATAAATATTCATATATATATTCCTTACTTTTATTTGTGCACTCTTGCAAAGGTGAGTTAATGTCATCATCAAAATTATATTTTAAAATACAATGTAAAACACATTAAATGCTTCTGAACATGTTTTATAAAATTTTACTTCTAAATACATTCATTTGTCCATTCATTGGACAAATATTTATTAGGAACCTTTTATGTACCAAGAATGCTTCTAGAAGCTGGAAATATGTACAGCACAGAACAGAAACAAGCTTACATTCTAATGTAAGAATATAAGCTCATTCACTGAGCTTACATTCTATTGAAGATAGTAATAAACAATAAACAAATTAAGAAGTACAATTTTTCAGGTATTATAATTACTATGGGGAAAAAAAGCCAGAGAGTGGGAGGCAGCTATTATTGACAGGGTGGTTAATAAGTGCTCTCTGAGGAGGTGATATTTAAGAAGAGAATTGAATAAGCAAAAGAACTCATGGTCATACACACCCAAGTGCCTTATCTATGTGGCTGAACCTACACAATGGAGCTCATTATTATTTTCTTAATGTATAGATTTAAAAATCGACCTATATAACTTTTCAAAATACAAGGGCTTAGGCCCAAGGACGGGTAGTCTGAATCTCAGTGAAAGGTTCTTATTGCCAAAATTACCTTCCTGTCCAGCTGAGCTAAGTTTTAAACAGACAAACAAGCAAACAAAAACTAAATACATAGTCTGATTGTAAACAAGGTTGTTAAAAAAATACAAACTTTTTTACAAAAGGTTGGAGTTTGTGAGTTATGGCATGATTATCAATAAAAGAGATGTCCAAATTTGTTTTCTTTTTGAGGCTTTTGTAATTTTTCTTGGTTTGGATTATGTCAAATAATAAATAAATTTACATATCATTTCATATTAACAATAGGAATATCTGGTCTACAGTAAAATTAGAATTAAGATTTTCACATAAAATTGCTTTACACTGGAATCTCACATTTGATTTTACTTCATTGACTGCA
Source organism: Daubentonia madagascariensis (assembly GCA_023783475.1). NCBI lineage: Eukaryota > Metazoa > Chordata > Mammalia > Primates > Daubentoniidae > Daubentonia > Daubentonia madagascariensis. Next base: position 24,242,596 of record JAKFHU010001684.1, on the reverse strand, counting down.
TACCCTTTCGTGGGGTTTTTTTTGCTTAAAAATATCTTGATTTTAAAGTTCAACTTTAAAAAGTTAAAACAAAATTAAATACCAAAATATTACTTGCACACAGCTAATGTCTGAAAGTTAAAAAAATCCAAATAATAAACAATAGTATTCATTAAAAAATAAAATCCAACACTGATTTGGCCTTTGCCTGCTTCTGTTTTACAAGTAACTTGTATATATGTATTTGTGGAGAAAGGATTAACGTGTATGTTAGACTGAAAGATTTTGTTAGAATACAATGAGACTTTCACAGGATTTCATTAAGGTCATCAGGTTATGGAGCTTAACAATAACAAGAAAATTATAACAGCAAACATTCGTTGAAAATTTTCTATATGTCAGCATGTTTATAAAAGCATTTGATGTTTTTACCCTTAAGATAAGTACTATGATTATTTCCATTTTACTGATGTAAAACGAGAGATCTAGAGATGTGGTTAATTTGCCTAAGATCAAATAGGTAATGCAAGGCAGACCTGGGCTTCCAGCCAAAGTGGTCTGTATTCAAAGGCTGTGGAAAACAGGTCCCCTTGAAGCCAGAATGAGAAAATCTTTGTGAGGTAGACAATTGCACAACTCAGTATTAGAGCCAGAAAACACAATGAATAAAAAAAGGGGGGGGGGGGACTGGAATGATATAATTTGTCTAGTACACTGTGGATATGTATTGTCTTTGGGGATAGTAGATATGAAACAAAAAAACTGGAAAAAGAGTGAGAATACAGATAATTAGATTTGTTTTAAGGGTTTTAGAAGTGCATATTGCACGATCCTTAATTCCACATCTGGGCAAGCTAGATGGAGAACGTTTGTAAAATTAAGTGACTGTACATTCACACAAAGTTGCATGTAAAGTCCTTTATCTGGAGCTAAGTTTTTACAACAGTGTGATCACTTAGCAGCTAAATGGAAGAGGACGAGGAAAATTTTTAAAAAACTCTAATCAGGAGTCTTTCTTTCTCATCTCTAAGAAAAAATTGGAAATAAAGGAAACAATGCAACAAAATATCACTATTTATCAGATATTTCTCCCAGATGCTCTTGTCATCCCAGGAAATGACATAAGTTTTTCTCAAAGCTTAAAATAGGAAATAACAGTAAAATAGCTACAGCCCATCTTAAAGTAGGTTGTATACTGTCTTAACGGAATCTTGGGAACAGGAAGAGAAAACATTAATTCTATATTCTAGAAAATAGAGCAGCTGTTCACAAATCTTCTGGTGTCAGGACCCCTTTATATCCTTAAATATTATTAGTGACCTCACATGTCATTTCTATGTATGTTATATCTGTCAAAATTTATGGTATTAGAAATTAAAACTTAGAAATATTTAAACTTAGTTATTCCATTCTAGTTATTAATTAAGTGTAAATAACTATTAGGTTATTAAGTATGAAATGTCTGATTTCCTTAAGTACTAAGTTTGATAGTTCATATCTCTGACATCTCACTTTGACACTTCTTGTTTTATTTTTACTTTGAAGGTACATCTTCAGTCTTTCAAAAGCATGTTTTGCCTTGTGATTATCTTTCAAATTTTTTTAGAGCAATTTTTGTGAAAACATGGAAAGTAAAAAATTTGTGTTATTTTCCAATATGAGTTCTGTCATAGAACAACGTAGTGCAGATGGCTGGAAATATCAATGAAGTGTTTGTGAAGGATGTGGCTAATGAAAGCACAGTACGTCAATGGTTTGAAAAGTTCTGTTCTGGTGATTTTAATCTTGAAAATGAGCTATGTAGGTGACCTGAAACCAAGGTGGATAATGATAAGCTGAAAGCTGTAGTGGAAGTAAATTTATTTCAACCTACATGTGAATTAGCAGCAAGGTTTGACTTTACTATTTCAGTGATATTGGATCATTTGAAACAAATTGGCAAGTTAAAGAAGCTGGATAGATGGGTTCCGCATGAATTAAACAAGCATCAGAAGAGAAATCCTCTCAAAGCTTGCTTTTCTTTATTGTCACGACATAAAGGCGAACCATTTCTACATCATATTGTTACATGTGATGAAAAATGGATTCTTTTTGACAATTGCAAACGTTCAGCACAATGGTTGGATAAAGATGAAGTACCAAAACACAGTCCAAATCTGAATATTCATCAAAAAAAGCTAATGATGTCTGTTTGGTATTCCAGAGTTGGTTTTATCCACTACAGCTTCGTGAAAACTGGTCAATCAGTTATGACACATGTCTACTGCAACCAATTGGATGAAATGATGAGGATGCTTGAGATTAAGCAGCCAAGATTGGTGAATAGATACAGGACAGTCCTCTTGTAAGACAATTCTCAACCACATGTCGCACAAACAACGCTGCTCAAACTACACTGGCTGGACTTGGAAACACTCTGTCATCCACCATATTCCCCAGACTTTGCACCAAATGAGTACCACTTCTTCCAGGCCTTATACTACTTCTTGCAAGGAAAAATATTCAATTCTCAACAAACTGTGGTAAACGTCTTTCACGATTTTATCACCACTCACTCTCCAGGCTTCTTGCTGCTGGCGCAAACAAGCTACCGTTAAAATGGCAAAACTGTGTCAATAGTTTAGGCACATACTTTGATTAATTGTACTGCTTCCTATTTGAAATATAATAAACTACACTTCTGATTCAGAATCGGACATTTCATATTTAATGACCTACTATAATAAACATGTTAACAAAAATAACTTACTTAAAATATTACACTTTCCAAAATAAAATGTTTAGTAAGAAAAGGTGGCTTTATATTATGTTTTTCTACATATCTTTAATGTCTGACTTACTAGAAGACAGCTGGATTCTCATATCTGTTTTTATATTCAGTCATTTATGATATCATACAATATATAGCTCCTGGAATACTTTACCATGTACTCTTGAGATATTGAAAGTGAAAAGGGCAGATACCATCATAGTACTATTATGAAACTTTAAAAAATTCTTGGATCCCTGTATTGTAGTAGGGTTCGTAGTTTGAGAACTGTTGGTCTGGAACAATGCCCTGATGGAGACTAGATTTTAAAGTAACACTTTTGAATGAATGAATGTGCACCTCAGCTGCAACTTGCCATAAAAGTTTGTTCTGAAATTGCATTAAAAGTCATCTTGGGAAATAATCAGTTAAACAAGTCCCTGTATTCAGACTGCCACATTCATCAAAAGTCTTCAGACTGAGAAGTCTTGAGAGAATTGACTAACCTGTGCTATAATGATCTGGATCTTAGGGTAAGAGAATGTGGCTGAGGAAAACCATAAGTAAATAAGACTTCAACACAAATATGCTGGAAGAACTGTCACTCAGCTGAAAAGCTCTTTGAACTCTGAATAGTAAAACTATTTAGAGATCTAGCCTGTAGGATGTAACCCCCAAAGGCATGAAAACTCTTATTTCAATAAAAATAACGTTTTATTGACTATATACTATATGTATGTTACAGTGCGTATCACTAAACACTAGATTAAAGTTCGGGATAAATATACATATGAATTTAACATAAATAATATATATACACATACGTATAAATTTTACTTGGGTTTAAACAAATTAAATTTAACAGGATTATGATAAAATATAAAATATTATTCAAGATTCGAAAATAAAAGAAAGATCAATTTTCTACTATAAAATCCTCATGAAATAGCTGTTTAAAAAAAAGGACTTTTTGTTGTGCCATTTACCTTTCCCAGTGGAATCTCTGCACTAATATGAAATATCAAAATCTTAATGTCTCATCTATCCTGGGAGAGGTGCTTTACTACTTCAACCTTTTCAATATTTTGTATTTTGATTGCCCTGCCCTTCTACTTCACTTATAGTTTACAGCCTTAGTGAACTGTGTGGAAGGACTTAGATTGTCCAGGAAAAAAAAAAAGACACATAATGCTAAAGATTAAAGGCATAGCTCTAAATGTTAAATTGTCTTATTTTATTCACCTTTTTTAAGGACTATTAATAATTTTGGTGCTCATATTTTGGGAGAGATTTTGAGCTAAACAAAGATGACTCTAATATAATTTAAGGTCGTGAGATATATGCATGCAGAAGTGGGTGGGGTGTATGTGCGGGGGTGTGTGGGTAAAGCAATACCACTTTGTAGAACAGAGACTGTTTTTTAATTGGTTGTCAGGCTGTGCAATAGTTTCAAAGCAAGGATTGGAATTTAAATGTACAGAGGAGCAGGCAAAGTTGCTAGGTTGAAGAATCTGAATCTAAACCTAACCATTCATGGTCAGGGGGATGCAGATGGTCTGTAAAAACCGAAGAGCAGCTGTATTTGCCTAAGTGAGAAAGAGAAAGTGAATATAGGTGACAAATACTTCATTTTAAAACACAAGGCAATTTCACGGAATGTAACACTCATGTTCACTGCTGAGAAAAGGCTGTTATAATTAGATCAGATAATCAGAAAAAGAGGAGTTTGGTTTGAAAGCTTAACACTGGGTTGAAAAGAAGAGAAGGTAGGAAATTGGAGTGGTAGGAAAAGCTACTCTGCAAGACTAGTGCCTCACTTACATTCAAACTCACCGGGAACAATCTTATCAAACAAAGAAATCCTACAGGTCTTCACAAATGCTTTCAGTTGCACTCTGTAGTCTGCTTTCTCCTCTTCTCCTTTTCTGTCTATACTTTTGCAGATGTATATATCTATCTTCATTAAAACTCAGTCAAGAAGAACATTTGTATTTCTAGCTGAGATACATTTTGCATGGGTTGGTAAGCAAACTGCTTTATTGTGTTGCATATTATTGTAGTGCAACTCAAGAATGGCATTAGATAAGACATTTCTTTCCATGTTTGGTTTAACCTGAGATTTTTTTTTAAACAGGTGAAATAAAGTGGATATGTACCTATGGAAAATTGCGCTTATGGGAAATTCAATACCTAAAGCATGAAAAGATAATGTTTTCTGTTAATCATATGCATTCCTGAGCATAAAATGATAAGCAATGACGAACATTTCTAAACACACAAACATTTCTAGAAATTAAAAATATGTAAAATAGCATTTTTTGGTACTATTTAATAGATGAAGAAAATTCACATTTTGATTCATTTGCTAATCCACAAAACCCCTCCAATAGCAGTAGCACAAATTGTATACCTTTACATTTGTTTGCAAAAGCATGTATGGGAAGAAGAATATTTATTATAGCAGGAAATCATTCACCAAGATTTCATAGCAGGGTCATGACTGGGATGGAAAAGAAAAAGGATGTCAATGTCATGCATTTTCAGTGAAGCCTACGTCCATTGCTTTATTACAGGTTGCTGGCACAAACTTCACAACCTCTTGAGAGTGGGTTATATAGTCAAATGAGAAATTAAATATATATAATTTTCTCTGAAATATTTTTAGTTCCAGTACCTTTAAAATTTTAAAAATGAAATAGAGCATCCATAATTATGTTTGAAAAATATCAACTTTTTTCTTTAAGAGCTTATCACAAACTTTTCAAAATTAATAAATTATAACCTTTTTAATGTACCTTAAAATATGAATGCAGACTTTCCTTGCATAAATTTTCTCATATGAATATTTAGTTATATATATATATTTAAATGTATTGATATTAAATATGTATTTTATCATACAGGGAGTATAAAACAAGGAGTCTCTCCATGCATAAACCACCATTAAAATAATTATTGTTAAAACCTTAAGGATACTACTATCTGGGCCAGATCCTGATTCACAGATATCAATCTTCTTTTAGAACAAATGAACTAACTGAGTTTTGCAGGAATAATAACAAATAAACAAAGTAAAATAGCCAATATCAAAACTGCTGCATTAAGGGTACTTCATCTCAAGCCCACTATCACTGCTGCCTCTTCCTCCCGTGTTCACTTTCTCTCTCTCCGTTAGCTTTATGGTTGCAGCTAGAATAACTATCCACTCCTTAGTTCTCTCAGCTAATATTAGATGATAAACCTGAGTAGGGTGACAAACTGTTATAATAATCACAGAATAATTATTATCATCATCACTTATTTACTTCCGTTTTGCCCTTTTTATTAAAAAGAGAGAAATTAAGTCATAAAATGCATAATTTGAAAATTAAATATGTCAAAATTAGTAAAATTTTGTGAAGAGCAGATAGGCCTTAAAAATAAGTTTGCAGAAAGCTATCAGTAAGACTGTAAAGCCCTTCTTTCCCAGATGAAAATACTAATTTAACAATACATAAAAAAACTATCTTTGTGAGAAATCTAGGAATGAATTAAGAGGCTCTTGCACAAGAGGTACACACAAAACCAGCCACATGGAAGCTGGAAGGAAAATTTGAAGCACCCTGTCACCATAATCCGCCCCCCAAGCATAACATCGCTATATGGAGGAAACCCCTAGATCAAAGTTTCTCCCTGGGGAAAGAAGGAAAGTATTGGACTATCTGTCCAATGTTTTGACTTTCTGGAAGCCACTCAAGTGATAAGTTTCTCTCTTGCCTGAGTCTGGGCACTGACAGCAAAGGACCCAGGTTGGAAACTGTTCAGAACAAGGATGGTGGTTTTTACTAGCACACATCCACTTGCCGTAGCCCCTTCCCTTGGCTCAGTGCAGAGCTAGCTGCCAGAAACCTCCATATCCCAGCTTCTCCCTGGAGAAGGAAAGAGTTGGGACCATGTGTTCAACGTTAATAATTTTTCGAGGTTGAGTGTTGATGATACTCTACATGCCTGGGAATCACTGAAGAAGGTGACATCTTGGACTAGTATGCATTCATTGGCTGGAGCCCATCTCCCAGCACAGTGCCACAGGATTGGAAGGAAACTCCCACTTCCCAGCTTCTCCCTGGAGAGGGAAAGAGTTGGACCTTGCATGCAACAGGACTACTTTTCAGGGGATGCTCAAGGGACTGGTTTCTGTCTCATCTGTTTCAGAGCACTAGTGGGACCATGAATACTCTATATACCTGGGGGCTGTTGAGAACAAAGGAAAAAGGTTCTCAAGGCTCAAACACACTCACCCATCAGAGCCCTACTCCCAGCTCAGCATAATTGGGAAAACTCCCAATTACTAGCTTATCTCTGGGGAGGGAAAAATGAGACTAACACATTTGCAAGTGTTCCAACTTTTTAGGTGGCTGCCTGAGGGATTGATTTTAGTCTCACCTGTCTCACAGTATGAATGAATTCTGACACTGGCTGTGGCCCCTAGATGCCTGGGGGCCACTGAGAACAACAAAAAAGAGTTTCTGCAAGTTACTACTTCAGAAGTCCCATGGTACAGCAGACAGACAACAGAGGAAGCAAGAGATTACAAATCCCTTAAAAAGAAAAGAAAGCAGCATATCACTTTGTTTAGGAATTTACATGTACAAGTCTAAAGACACATACTCAGAGAAGCTTGAGAGGCCCCCAAAATCTCTGGCTGGACTGACGATGAGTGTCTTCTCCTCTGTGAGGCCAAACTGTGAAGATGCGGAGAGGTGGCTATTTTTCTTTTAATCTGTAGATACCAAACAAAAAGAGTAAAGAAAAATAAAGGATCGGATATGGTGTCTCACGCCTGTAATCCCAGCACTTTCAGAGGCCAAGGCAGGAGGATTGCTTGAGCCCAGGAGTTCACACCCAGCCTGGGCAACAAAGGGAAATCCTGTCTTTACAAAAAATAAAAAAAAAAAATTAATTGGGCGTGGTGGTGCACGCCTATAGTCCCAGCTACTCGGGAGACTGAGCCAGGAGGAGAACTCGAACCCAGGAGTTGGAGGTTGTGGTGAGCTGTGATCACGCCACTGTGCTCCAGTCTGGTTGACAGAGCAAGACTTTGTCTCAAAAAAAGAAGAAAGAAATAGGAAAACATGGCCTACACAAAGGAACAAAGTAGTTATTCAAGTTGAAACAAAAGAATGCTAAACAGCAACATGAAACCACATAAAAGCATAATACAAGCTGATATATATATGGACAGTACAGAATATTGTAAAAGTATAATGATGGTGTGTAAACCAGTTTTAATTCTAGAATAAAAATTTAAAAAACCAAATTTATAAAAATAACTAAAAAATAAAAATATTTTAAGAAATAAAATATGTAAAAAGATGTAAAATGTGACATTAATAACAAAGTTTAGGAGAGAAGAGTAAAAATATAGAGTTTTTGTATGCCATTAAAGTTGTTATTATCTGCTTAAATAAACTGTCATAACTGTACAATGTTTTGTGTAAGCCGGTGATAACCTCAAAGAGAATACATAGAGAAGATACCCAAAAGAAAATGAGAAAGGAATCAAAGCATATTACTGCAAAAGACAAACTAAACACAAAGGAAGATAGCAAGAGAGAGAAAGAGGGACAGAAGAAGTATAAGACAGAAAACAATTAGCAATTCAACAACAATAGTAAGTACTTTACTAAAAAATGCACTTACCCATTCTAACCAACCAAAAGGCATAGAATGGGTAAGTGCATTTTTTTAAAAAGTATGTTTATATTTAAGGACACACATACACTGAAAGAGACGGTATGGAAAAGATATTCCATGTAAACGGTAACCAAAGGAAAACAGGAATGACCATATATTAGACAAAACAGACTTTAAGAAAAACATGTCACAAGAAACAAATAAGGGTATTATACAATGAAAAAGATGAGTTCACCAGAAAGACATAACATTAAAAAATATATATTTACCCAACATCAAAGCACGTAAATATGTGAAGCAAACATTGAAAAAGTTGAAATGAGAAGTAGACAGCAATAAGATATTGTATCGCCCCATATTCAGTAATAGATAGACAATCTGGACAGAAATTCAATAAGAAAACCAATGACTTAAACAGCACTAAAGACCAAATGGACCTTACAGACACATGGAAACATTACACCCAACAGCAGAAGAATGCACATTATTTTCAAGAACACACAGAATATTCACCAGAAAAGATCATGTTAGGTCTCAAAACAAGTCTTAACAGATTTAAAAAGATTGCAATCATGCCAATTACCTTTTATGACCACAATGAAAGAAAATTAGACATCGACAGCAGAAACAAAATTGGAAAATTGACAAATACATGGAAATTATACAACATTCCTGAATAACCAGTGGGTCAAAGATGAAATTTAAATAAAATAGAAGATGTCATATTAATATCTAAATTAGAAAATCTCTAATGTAATCTATTAACTTAAAAATAAAAACACAATATGCCAAGATTTATGAGATGCATCAAAGCAGTACTAAGAGGGATGTTTACAATGATAAACACCTACATTAAAAAAAGAAGGTCTCAAATAAACTACTTAACTTTACACTTTAAAAAATCAGAAAAAGGAAAGCAAACTAATCCCAAAGTAGCAGAAGGAAGAGAACAGAAATAAACAAAATAGAAAATAGAAAAAAAATAGAAAAAAGTCAACAAAACTAAGAATTGTTTTTTTGAAAAGATAAATGGAATTGGCAAACCTTTAGCTAGACTAAGAAAAAAGAAAGAAGATCCAAATAAATAAAATTAAAAATGAAAGAGACATTACAACAAATACCACAGAAGTAAAAAGGATTACATTATACAAATTGGACAATTATATGCCAAAAATTACATAACCTAGAAGAAATAGATAAACTAGTAGAAATATACAATCTACTAAGACTGAGTCATGAAAAATTAAAAAAATAAAAATGAAGAGACCTGGAACTATTAAGGATATTGAACCACTAATCAAAAACTTCTCAACAAAGAGAAGCCCAGGACTAGATGACTTTAGTGGTAAATTTTACCAAATATTTAAAGAAGAATTAATGACAATCCTTCTCAAACTTTTTCAAAATATTAAAGAGAAGGAAACTCTTTGAAATTCATTCTATGAGGCCAGCATTACTCTGATACTAAAGCCAAACAAAGATACTACTAGAAAAGAAGATACTACAGGCCAATACACCTGATAAACATAGATGTAAAAATCACCAAAATACTAGCCAACAGAATTCCAGAGTACTTTCAAAGGATCACACAACATGACTAAGCGAGATTTATCCCTGAGATTCAAAGGATGGTTTAACATACAAAAATTAATCAATGTGATACACCACATTAACAGAATGAAAGCTAAAAATCACATGGTTACTTTTAAAGATGTAGAAAAATCATTTGGCAAAATTTAACCCCCTTTGATGATAAAAAACTTTCAACAAACCTGGTATAGAAAGAAATTGCCTCAAAATAATAAAGGCCATATATGAAAAGCCTATAGCTAATATCATTTTCAAAGGTGAAAAATTGGTAGCTTTTCCTCTAGAATCAGGAATAAGACAAGAATATCTACTCTTGCATGTCTATTTACCATAGTACTGGAAGTCCAAACTAGTACAATTAGATAAGAAAGAGAAATAAAACACATTTCAATGGGAAGGAAGGAAGTAAAATTATCTCTTTTCATAGATCACATGAACTTATATATGTAGAAAATATTAAAGATTCCACCACAAGACTGATAGAACTAATAAATTAATTCAGTAAATTTTCAGGGTACAAAATAAATATACAAAAATCAACTGCATTTCTATACACTAACAACAAACTGTTCAAAAATTTTTGAATGACCCCATTTATAATAGCATCAAAAATAAAATAGTTAGAAATACATATAACCAAGGCATGAAAGTCTGTAATCTGAAAACTATAACACCAAGATGAAAGAAATTGTAGGAGACACATATAAATGGAAAGATATCAGATGTTCATGGATTGGAAGAATTAATACTGTTATTATCAAAAATGTCCATACTGCCTAAAGTGATTCAATGCAGATTCAGTGTAGTCCCAATCAAAATCCCAGTGGCATTTAAAAAAATAGAAAAAACAATCTTAAAATTCATATGGAACTACAAAAACTTTGAGTAGCTAAAACAATCTTCATGAAGAAGAGCAAACCTGAAGCTATCACACTTCTTGATTTCAAAACATATTACAAAGTTGCAGCAATTAAAACAGTATGGTATTGGCTTAAAGACAGACATATTGACCAATGGAATAGAATGAAGAGCCCAAAATCAAATCCATGCACATATAGTCAAACGAACTTTGAAAAGAATGCCAATAATACTACATGGGTAGATGATAGTCTCTTCAAAAAATGGTATTGGAAAAACTGGATATCAACATGGAAAAGAAAGAAATTGAACCTTTATTTTACACATTACACAAAAATTAAGTCAAAATAGATTAAAACCTGAAGTGTAATATTCCTAGAAGAAAACATAAGGGAAATCCTCTAGACATTAATTTGGCAATGATTTCATGTCTGTGACAGCAAAAGCACAAGCAAGAAAAACAGAAATAGACAAGTTGTATGATATCGAAATAAAAATCTGCACAGCAAAGGAAAAAATCAACAAAGTGAAAAGTGAATCTACAAAATGGGAGAAAGTATTTGCATAATATTTATCTGATAAGAAGTTAAAATCCAAAAGTTATAAGGAACTTCCACAAGGCAAAACAAATAAACAAATATTAATAATAACCTACAAATCCACTCAAATAATGCAATTAAAAATGAGCCAAAGACTTAACTAGGTATTTCTCAAAATAAGACATACAAATGGCCAGCTAGTGTGTAAAAATTTACTCAATGTCACTACTCATCAGAGAAATACAAATCCAATTCACCATGAGAAGCCATCTCACTCTTAGAATGATCATTATCAAAATAAACAAACAAACAAACAAAATAATATGTGTTGGTGGGGTTCTGGAGTAATTGGAGCATTTTTGCACAGTTAGAGAAAATGTAAAATGGTGCAGCCACTACAGAAAGTAGTATGGAAATCCCTCAAACAAATTATTACAGGATGACTATATGATCCAACAATCCCACATCTGGGTATACAGCCAAAGGAATTGAAATCAGGATCTTGAAGAGATATTTGCACTTCTGAGGGAAGAAGACAAGTTCCACACCACTGGCTTTTAATGTTTAACAGAACTTTTCTGCAGATTTCTTTTGAACCTAGAGATGTAGATCAAAGAAGAAAGCTGAAAGAAATACAAAGCACAAAGGGTATTCTTAAGTAACTCCTCTTGTGCAGATGGTCATAAGTCTTAAGACCAGTGTAAACTGTTTTAAGCTGCCTTAGTTGCCTTGTAGTATCATTTAGTTAATTGTAATGCTAAAGTCCCCACCTAATGGGAAGTAGTGTGCATGCTTCACCCCTATGGTATGTAAACATGCAGCAAGGCTGAGAAAGAACTCTGAGTCACTTGCCAAAAGGAATTTAAGACTCCACCATGGGCAGGCAATGTAGCTCTTACCTGCTGCCTCTCAGGAGTGAATGCCAGGAGGATCCTTGTCTTGATTAGGAGTGAGAGCTCTGTGTAAGTGACCTCTAATACAATTATCTAACTTGCTAAGCTGGGTATGTTTGAGTCATTCTTTGGTCTCTTGGCACCATCTGAGTTTGGAGGGCAGTTTTTCTGTACTATCCTGGGATTTTCCCCAAATAACTCTCATGTACATTACAGCATTATTTATAATAGCCAAGTTGTGAGGAAAAAAAAATTAAATATCCACGGACGGATGAATTGAAAAAGATAATGTGGTATATACATACAATGAAATATTATGCAGCCTTAAAAAAAGAAAGAAATCCTGCTATCTGTGACAACATGTCTTCAAAGGGTATAAAGTTTCAGTTAAGCAAGATGAAAAAGTTCTAGAGATACACTCTGCAACATAATGCCTATAATGACCCATACTGTACTGTACACTTAAAGATTTGTTAAGAGAATAGATTTCATGTTAAGTGTTCTTAGCACAATAAAAAAATAATAAGTAAAATAAAAATAACAAAAAAGTTTGCATCAGGCTTATATAATGATGGTGAAAATGATAAGAAAAATAATTTAACCAACATTTCTGGGCTTTTCCCTATTCCATTTTTCAAAATGTTTTCTTTTCTACCAGGCATTTCAAATTCTTCTCTCCTTCTTTTGCATGTATCCTTTGTGGTGGATCCAGAGTTTTAAGTCCTCCTATGGTATAAGAAAATCATGAATTTTTCCAAAGTACTTTCCACCTGAGAAGTCAAGGCTTTTCTTTGCTGGAGCTGAGAGATACTGAAGAAAAACAATCATTTCCCTACAATTTTTGTTTCCTAGGCTCTTTGAGCCTCTACACACTAATACTTCAAACAGCTCTGCAGTCTCAGATGGGGACAGTCCTTCCAGATTGAGCTTGAGGAGAGAGAGTTATGGTTGTAAGAGATAACTTCTCAAAAGGTACCGTGACTTCCATAGAGAAATCCAGACACTGTACCTCAGGCTTATTTTGAATGTAGCCAGCACTGGATACCCAGCCCCCATTTCTTCTTCTGCCAATGCCCTAATGGTCACTTATGGCTGTATCAAACAAGAAGCCGGAGCACAAGAGAGCCTATACAGAACGTAAAAGTCAGGATCCCAACACAGAGCAGACTGAAAGAGAGAACAGAAAGAAATCAAGAGGCCTGGGCAAATGAAAACTGGAGATTAATCTAGGAATAGAAACACTCTGGCATAAACATGTTTTCTTCTCTTAAGTAATAAAATCTTCCTATGACAAAGTTGTTTTCCTCCTATTCCTCTAGGTAAAGGAAAAGAAGAAGCAATTTCATAGATTCTGGAACAGGGATAAAGGAGAAGACTAGCTTCAGCATCCTTTGAGTGATGTTACTTAACTATCCCGTGACCTTGAATGACAGAAGCACAGTTTTACAGTAGACTTCATTTTCTATTGAATCTGATTGATGGAAAAGCATACTTTTTTTCCCCTCTGACAACCCCACTTTATATTTCAGTAAAGAGTCTCTGCAAACTTGCAGAAAACTGAACCTGTCTTTGCTGCCGGAAAAAGAGAAATTTGTGAAGTGACGATAGCTGTAACAATTTTAAAGATTCTAAGTAGAAGTTGGTCAACTATCCGTGCATGTGGTGGCAGAAATGGGAACCAAGATGTGCTGCTTCTACCTGGCTCAGGGGCAAGGCTTCACTTACTAAGTGGGCTTCTTTGCACTTTAGTCGTTGTGTCCACTCAGGTGGATGCAATTAAGTGGACAAATGGGCCAGAGAGATCTCATCAACAGCAATCGGTTCACTGTCCACAAAGCAGGGATTTGAATTATGTTAACTTTTAATGTGTCTGTTAAAACTATAACTATCAAATCATATTGTATTCAATAAGGGGTCCAATTCGTTTTAAAGGGATGTAGAAATGATAGATAAATCAGAGGGTTGCTATAGACTGGAGATCAATAGTATTTCAACTTAGCAATATCCATGCTACTTTGACAATTAAGGAGTTTAGATCCATTAATTATATTTATCTCTCATTTTACAAATATCAGTTGAAATTTTTGATAATATTTTTGGGAAGGCAAAAACAATTCACTTACCTTTTATAACCCTAGAATCATACAAATGCACCACACTTTCAGCCTTGTGAGAGCAATGCTGGCCTGTCTGTTCATCAAGGTAGATTCAGGTACCATCATACTATTGTCCCATCATTGGTTTTCAATACATACTTGTTAAATAAATAAAGAAAGGAAAAAATTAAAGAAAGAAAACACTATATTGCAATATCCAAAAGGGTAGTATTTTGTGTCTTTTTTATTCCCAGGAGTCTAGATTAATACTTGGCACATAGAAAGTGATCGGTAAATATATGCCAAATAAACAAGTCCTAAACTCTTTCAACTTATAGTATGCTTGACTAAATCCATCTTCTAGGTTACTATGCAAAAGGTTTATGCATTTGTTGATCTGAAGTTTCCATAGATATACTGTATGTCCTAACTTCCTCTAAAGTTTTTTGTGCTCTTTTTTTTTTTAATGATTCTGGCTATTGGACTTATTCAATTTAGTTTCAACCTTTATTTTCCCCCTAGTGGGAGAAATGAAAGGTCAGAAACCCTTATTGCTTAATGGTTTGTAATGTTTTCTTACAGTTTCTCGGCTTGCAATATCTGTTCACAGTTATGCAAATGAGAGTCTGGAAGAGCAGAAACACAATTGATTGAGGGCTTATGGGGGACAGCTGCAGCCCTGTTTTAGATTGTTCTTATTTAAAACCTGAGAAAATTGTGGTTCTTCCATGTCCAAAGTACAAGTATCACTAGTGATACTTGTATTTTGTACTTTTTGTACATTGAGATGAAAAGTATGGAGACATTTTGTACTTTGAAAAACCAAAGGTTATTCTATGGACTTTTATGCATTTTAAATGGTTGTAAAGTAATTGTCATATTACTTCTTATATAATTACCACTTTTGACACTTCAGACAAGCATACACAGAGAACAACACAGAAACAGATACTCAGTATTCTGTTGAATTAACTTGTTGATTTTTATTTGTTCATTGCCACAGTATCTCCTTTTTTAAAGTACCCCCTGTTCTCAGTCCTAAGAGGTATAGTTGTACCAAAGTATATGTTCTATCCTTAGGGTATGTTCTGTTATTCCCTAAATGTATGTTATTTCCAAACATCTACATAGACATATTAATGTAAAATATGTTCATCATGATGATAGATAGATATCATTAAAGAGATATAATGTATTACTTATTCTTTGCATTAACTCAACTATGTAGAAATATACTAATTTTCTTCATAGCTATTCAACTTTTTCACAGTTTTCTATTTACACTCGGCACCCAAAAAACAAGGATTGTGTCTAGTTAGGCCTACTTAAATTAACAATCACTTCTGATTCAATTCAGACACTCACAGATTTACACAGACTCTTGTGGGTAAATACTTAGTCTTCCAGAATTTCTAAATGCTTCTTCTATCCAAGGTTACACACTAGTTCATAGGTATTTTGTTCTGTGCTATGTCTTTAGACTTCAGTTTCCGTCCTTACTGTATCCACTGCTGAAGTGCATGATGTAGCTTCTTCTGTTGCCATAGTATCTCCTTTCTTTAAACTACCCCCTGTTCTCAGTCCCCTGCATAGACCTTCAGGTAACTCACGATGTCAGTATTACAAGCTATCTCTCATGCTCGTCACTGAGACTCTTAATAACGTCAGAATTCCACCCCTACCCCACCCCAACCCCAGCCCTATAAGAGCAAAAAAGAAGGTTGGTGATGGTGGTAGACGGAGAAGAGTAGGTGTGTGGAGGATGAGGGATGGTAACAAGCTCAGAGACTCTTTCTGTCCTGCCTTTGTATTACTTAAACCTCTCTCATTTTGTGAGACAGATTTTCTTTAGGGTTCCAAGGGCATAATAGTGTGAACTAAAATTAAATAAAAGGCTTCCCCCCAACCAGCTGACCGAACGGACCCCCTCCTGGCCAAGAAGATATCCTAAAACTAAGTTGTCTGCCACCTGGAGGAGGTCAAACATGCCTCACCATGCCCCCCTCCCTTCTTGGAGATATGCTTTGTAACTCATCAACAGGCCTAAGGCTATGCAAGACAAACCTACAGGTCCCCAATTTACACAACAAATATAAGTCCATGACTTGTCTCTTCCTTATCTAAAACATTCCAAGCCTTTAGACAAAGCTTCATTTTTTAATCAATTACAAGTCAAGGAGTCTTTAAACCCACCTATAACCTGTAAAAGCCCTCCCCACCCCTGGCCCCTCGCCCCCGCTTTGAGATGGCCAGCCTTTTTGGGCCAACCCAATGTATGCCTTCCATGTATTGATTTATGACTTTACTGTAACCCCTATCTCCCTAAAATGGGTAAAACCAAACTGTGGCCCAGCCATAGTAAGTCCACTTGCTCAAGGCTTCTGGGATGTGGCTCTGGGTCATGGTCCTCAAATTTGGCTCAGAATAAACCTCTTCAAAATTATTTTACAGAGTTCGGCTTCTTTTCAATCGACGATAGGAAAGCAATCGTCTTTGCTATTTTAATACATAAGCTTATGGTGGTTGAGATATTTTTAATACCTAAGACCTCCAGATGCTGAGATTCTGAGCACCAAAATGGATTAGTGTCCTTTCAGAAAAGTTTCCTACATAAAATTATTAATATTTTACATGCCCACATCTCCTCACCATCTGTATGGATTGTATATTGCCACAGTTATGTTGTATAACAATCACGAAACCTAAGTGGCACAAAGCAATAAATGATTAGCTCAGGAATCTGAGGGATTTAGCTGATATAAGCTGGGTTAGTAGGAGGCTCTGGAGTCTGGGTGTTGGTTAGATTTTTGTTGATCTTTGGTAGCTTTGGCTAAGACATCTAGGGCCTTGTGACTGTGGTCTGTATATTTCTAACACTTCATCTTGGACTAACCTAGGCATGTCCTCTTCACATTGATAGCAGAGGAAAAGTATAGAAGCAGAAACACTCAAGCGCTCTTCTTTGTCTCTTTGTCATGCTTGTTAACATTTCAAAGTGAATCAAATGACAGTGCTCAAAGTCAAGGGGCAGTGCAGAAAGCTCTGCCCATTATAGACTACAATGTAAGGTTACACCCAAAAGGTGTAAATACAGGAATGGGTGAGGGGTTATAGCCAGTAATGCAATCAATTTAGCAAACGTTTAGTCTTTGGGATTGGAAAGATGTCTATAATTCTTGAATCTTTCATCCATGATTATTCATTTTAAAACACTATGCCCAATAATTTTAAGCCTACATTTCTTCAAACAAGGAAAGTCATTAAGTCTGGAGAGAGTATGTTTTTCTTTCTATATTTTTGAAAATTTTATTATCGGCTAACTCTTGCAAGTGAAATGACTTCTTTGAAGAAAAATGTGTATATTTTCTCATCCACCAATAAACTAAATCCATGCATTCCACTGCAACAGCTTCATACCGGTCTTCCTGATTCTACTCTTGTTTCTCTACAATCTCTACATAGCAGTGAGAGTTATCTTTTTAAAACACAAATCAAATTTTTTCACTCTGTGTCAATACCCCAGCATCTTTACATACTGAATACAATTCAAAATCTTTTCCATGATTTATAGTACCCTTTAGGACTCAGTCTCTACCTGTTTCTCCAGCTTCATCATCTATTACTTTCATCCATCACTGAACTTTAATTTCTACAATCATACCAACTGATATAATATAACTATATAATTCTGTTCTTCTTACTTAATGGAATATTCTTCCCCAAACCTTCACATGACTGTCTCTCTACTTATTCAGGTCTCTGTTTAAATATGAATCACTCAAAAAGACTTACCCTAACTACCATATAAAAATAGAACTTCATCATTCTCATAACCCTGGTTTGATTTCTTTAGAGTGCTTATTACTATGTTAAATTTATTTCATAGTCTATCAATTTATCTGTATTCTGCTCCAGTCAGTAAGCTGTGTTAGAGAAAATAGCTTATAATTCTTGTTGACTACTCTTCTTTTTCTAGTGCCTAGAGCAGAGTTGGGCATATACATGTGTGTTTATTAAATTATGTATTAGATAAATCAATAAATTAATAGAACACGAACAGCAATGACTTTTTATGTGTAAAAATACTGTCTTCCTACAAATTTATTTATGCTTTGATGATAAATTTGAATGTTTAGGGAAACATAGAACTAATCAGGAAGAGCTACACAAAGAGCAAGAAAAAACAAAATGTCAACATTGTGCATTTAGTATATGACATTTAAAATAATTCTATTAGGTAGATATTTCCCCTGCTTTTGGAAGAGGAAACTGTAGTGTAGAAAGATTTAATGACATGACCAAGTCACCTAAATGTAATATTATTCATGAGATACAAAACTAGTTTATGGAATTTTTTAAATTTCTGTTTGGATAAATTTCTATCTCTAAGTTGTGTTACTTAGAACTGTTTAGTAAACTTATATATGTTTATAATACAGGAATACAGAAATATATGAATAGATAGATAGTGATAGATAGGTGATAGATAAATAAAAAGTCTACCAAAGACATTTTTGGGCCATGTTTACTATTAAAATAGTTTGTGTTGAATTGTTGGCTATTTAGGCTAGGTAGCATAGTTTCACTAACCATATTTTATTTATTACAAAATTATCATCTAATTATTTTAAAAAATTAAACATCTGAAAATATAAGGTGTGCAAATTATGTCATAGTTTGATATGGACAAATCACATTATTTTCTTCTATTTTGTTTAGACTGATTGACATCTCCACATAGATTTAGGGTATCACTAGAAAAACTGTAACTAAATATCTAAATGTTTACATTTGTTAGAAAGCTCAAAAAGCAGCCAATAATAAGTAAAGGCATGAAAAATTTAGATAATTATTTAGAAGAAAAGAGAGAGTAACGAAAAAAAATTTTTGGAAGGATTTTTTTTCTTTGCAACATTTGTTCTAATATTGAGGAAATTTGTTTCAAAAGAATTGTATCATGTACTACCTCATTTTAAGTGATAACTGAGAAACTTGAAATTTTCCTAGCTTACCTTCTAGCTTTTAAGTCAAATGTCTACTCTCTACAACTATTAATATCCTACTTGTAGTAGAAACAGAATTGCAACCTGCGACTATGTGGAAGGCAGAATTTGTAAGAAGTGAACTTGGATATTTAGTGGAGGAAATTTTCAAGTAAGTGATGAAGAGGAGGGCCATTTTTTCTTGCTGCTTATAGTTAAATGAGAGAGAAAAAAGGTACATTGAGAAAGAAATATTAAGGTAAATAAAATCATGACTTGAAGTGTGTATATGCATATGTACATTCTATGTGTATATTATATGTGTGTATATCTACATACAGACACATACATACACATATATATATATATGTAGTTATACATATTATTATTTTTGGAAGGGTATCTACCTACCCAAACCTAAGCTATCAATGTTGTTTCTATAGATTTTAGGAGTCTAACCAAATTGATAGGAGACACCCACCTGCCCTGTATCTGCATGTGTTTCCATGCAGCCCCCGCTCAGTGATAACTTATGGGCATACAGCACTGTTTGGCATCTTCTGGGTGTTACACTTTGGGGTTACTGGGTGTAGAACACTTCGGGAAGAGTAAGATTTCTCTGACAAAAGGCAGCATATACAGGGACAAAAATGAAAAGGCATACTGTATGCAATTTTATAGGCCTGTGTGAGAGAATGTTATAGCATTTGTACATGAGGAAATATGGGCAACTCCAGAGATGCTAGAAAATAAAACAAGAAGCTGTGAGTGGCACCACAAGAATGGCATTTCCACAGTGAAGAAGATGAGGTTAGTGTCAAGCTAGCAACAGTGGCTATGAAAAATGTCATGGACTCATTTTTACCCACAGACCTATGAAGCCCCTGGAAAGCGGGTTAGTGAAGAAATAAAGAGATAATATGTGTATTATTTCTCTCTTAAGAATGCCAGATGCAGGGGCTTAGCATTTTGCCTAGATAAATGTTTATTGTATTAGAGTGAACGTGTGTTGATATCAGTCCTTTGTATTAAAATGGTATACACAATCATGAAAAAATGTTTCATTTCTTTTTAATTTAATTTAAAATTTAGCCAGTCAGGAAAAAAAGATGCTATGAGAGAAGAATCACACGGGGTCTATCCCCGTACCCTTGCGAAGCCTTCGCATCCTACAAACATAACAACGTGAGATAAACTTTACACAACCTCTCCTCTATGATCCTATGTGTATGATTGTCATCATTCTGGTTGTAATGATTTGAAATTGAATATGGCAATTAAGCATTTTGATTTATGAGATCTACCTGCTTGGATAGATCGAAGTATTTCTGAATATATTTAAAAACTTTGAATATTTAAACAGAAAAACTTATTCAAATATGATAGCGGGCTGTTATTTACAATTTATAAATGCAGTCAGAAACTAGTTTGACTTTTAAAACAGACTTTACTAGCTGGAGAAACAGCCTGAATGTCAGGAAATGACTTAATTGCTAGTGGAGAAGATAGCAGTGCCAATAAGTTCTGTAAAGCAAGGTTTGTTACAGGTAATCTATAATGTAGTAATCCCAGGAGATAATCAAGAGCTCACTATAAGTTGAAAATACACTGGGTACTACTTGGCAAAGCACTTGAAGAAAAATCTTTCAGGTGGAAAAAACAAGTAGAAAATTAAATGGAAGGCTAAGCAAACACCTGGTCCTAAATTGCACTTGATTAAATTGAAAACGGAAAATATGTCTAAGTTTAACTGTGCTTTTTAAAAAATAATAGCAGTTAGCAATATATTTGTCTAGAAATTTTTATTTTTCTCAAAATACTTGCATAGTTATCATATTATAATCACTCAGCATTAGCCCAGGCTACAGAGGTACTTTTTCATAACAATACATTGCATATGTTTACAGAACATAGAAAAAGTGTTACTAAAATTTTAGAAAGTAATGGATAACGTGTATCACTATCATATTACTTTTATTATATATATCCTAACATTGCTTATATCTATTATTATATTATTATTATTAGAGTATTTCTTCAATAAGGGCAGGGGTTTTTGATAGCCCTGCAGTGCCTAAAAAAGAACCTGGTATATATTCAATACCAAAAAATTAATTTCCTATGAAGGAATAAATGAGTGTAAGATAAAACACATAGCAAAACACCACCTATGGGAGGCACAAACAACATTGAGGGCACTAGTAATACAACAATTTTTTTTGGAGATAAAAACTATTTAACAATTTTCCTTCAGGAAAACAGTCCCATCTTTACCTGCTTAGTATTTAGAGAGCAAAAAAAAGTTTTTGAAGAGAAGATATTATAGTTTACTGACTGATTTTTGACTGCTCTCTTTATATTTAATAAATATAGTCTAAATTAAAGTTCTTATTTATCAGTTTAAACTTTATGGGGGAAAAAAGCCATTTATTTGCCTCCCTTGTGCACCTACTACAAACTTAAATGACACCTACTAGTCACTTAATGCCTTCTTGGGACTTTGATTTATCTTTGTTCATGATGACTTTATTTTTAAGATGGAAAAAATAAGATTTTCAATAATTGTACTCATTCATAGAAAGCTTCACATTTTTTCTCTCAAATAAGTGTAAAATCCAGTGATAATCCCTGCCAAAACAGAAGGTTTTTTTTTTTCTGGAAATAAGTGAAACTGGATTTTGTATAAATCTTTCCTATATTTAATTGCCTTATATCATATTTTTATGTTTATGTAAGCATTGCTAGAGGCTGTCACTACTCAGATAGAAAATGCATCTTCCTTAAAATGGTCAACATATGTTCATCAAAATATTTTTAGATCATCTTTAAGCACAAATTATTTCTTCATTTTCATTTGAAAAACAGCATGGAGATTCCTCAAAAAACTAAAAATGGAACTACCATAAAATCCAGCAATTCCCTTCCGAATATTTATCCAAAAGAATTGAAATCAGGATCTCAAAGAGATATCTGCACTCTTATGTTCATTGCAGTGTTATTCACTATATACAAGATTTGCAAACAAATCAAAAGTCCATTGACAGAAGAGTGGATTTAAAAAACAAAACAAACAAACAAAAAAGAGGCATTTACATACAATAGAATACTATTTAGTCTTTAAAAAAGGATTGTCACAGTAGGTGACAACATAGATGAACTTGGAGGACATTACAATAAGTGAAATAAGCCAGTCACGGAAAGACAAATACTACATGATTTCACTCATATAAAGTATCTAAATTAGTCAAATTCACAGAATCAAAGAATAGAATGGTAGTTGCCAGGGGCTAGGGGGTGGAGGAGTAAATGAGGAGTTACTAATCAACAGGCATAAAGTTTCAGTCAAGAAAGATGAATAAGCTCTAGAGATCTGCTGAACAACATTGAACCTATAGTCAACAATAATGTATTGTACACTTAAAAATTTAAGAAGCTAGATCTCATGTTAAGTGTTCTTACTACAATAAAATAAAAGGATTAAAATCCTTTTGATTTTAATTCCAAAATAGAATTAATATCAAATAGCATTCCTATGGTCTGAATGTTTGTATGCCCCAAAATTCATATGTTGAAACCTAATCGCCAGTGTGATAGTATTAAGAGGTGGGGCCTTTGAAAGTTGATTAGATTATGAGAGTGAAGCCCTTATGAATGGGATTAGTGTCCTTATAAAAGAGTCCCAGGGAGTTTGTTTGCTCCTTTCATGATGCAAGGACACAGCCTAAAGTCTTCGTCTATAAGGGACAGGTCCTCACCAGACACTAAATCTGCCAGCACCTTAAGCTTGGACTTTCCAGCCGCTGGAAATACTAGAAATAAATTTCTGTCATTTACAAGCTGTTCAGTTTATGGTATTTTGTTATAGCTGCCTGAAGAGACTAAGAAAAGTATCATTAATTTTTCACCCTTCAGCCAAACTCTTATACATATCTCTGTGCACGTGCATACACAAAACTGCACACACATCCTCACATCCTCATTCTCTCTCTGCTTTCTTCTATACTGGCCTCTTTTTCAGGCAATTTGCTCCACATTGTGAAACTGCCCTTTGTCACTTCAAGCTTATGGCATGCTTAGCACTCTCAGTCAGTAAAAGAATCGTGATCTTGCCTGAGTTCCTTAGCTCCCACCACATACAATCACTGTATCCAAGGAGGAGTGATGCAGGACATGGAGTGGACACACATAGGCCAGCTTGGGTCTCATTTACATCTTTATGACATGAAAGGCAGAGTCATAGCAATGATAGCGTCACCAATTACGTAGAATAAAGGATAGGCAGTTTCTCAAAGAAGGATACAGGGAAGCCAATAGAATTGGCCACATCCATGGAACATCCATGGGTACACTGAACATCCATGGTACACTGATCATGTACAGACATTTTTATCTTGTCATTATTCCCTAAAAAATACAGTGTAACAACTATTTACATAGCATTTGCACTGTATTAGGCATTATAAGTAATCTAGATATGATTTAAAGTACATGGGAGGATATGCATAGATTATATGTAAATACTACCCCATTTTATATAAGAGACTTGAGCATCTGTCGAGTTAAGTATTCACAGGTGATCCCGGAATGCATATCCCACAGATACTTAGGGATGACTGTATATAGACAATATGCATTTCATGTATTCATTTTCCAGTTTCATATCTTGGATAAAACTCATAATATTATAAATTTATTTTAATATACTCACTGGCTATAAGGACAGCTTATTCCAAACTAGGTTTGATGTGGTCACCACCACTTTTATAAAAATAAGTTATTGTACATTTTCTAAAAGATTTATCCTTCTAGCACAAAGAGAATAATCCTGTATTTCTTATACTCCAGAATTCAAGGAGATTAATGTATAGGAGGGTAGTATAATTTAGGACATTTAATTTAACTCACATTGAAACTGGAGAGGAGTTAAGATTTACATAAATCACATGGAGTAGTTTCTGCATAGCTTGTCAAAGCCACTGGTACCTGCCAGCCTACATTTATTTTCACATTCTCAAATCATTCCTAAAAGGCAATGTGGCATTCAACTTAAGGGTACAATCATTGTAAATATACAGCACCCCCAAAACTCCCTACAATATCATATGTCTAAAAATTATCAAACACTGCAGAAATAAATGTATCATGCAATATAGTTTTTAAAATATTTTTTAAAGACTAAGAATATCTAATCAGAGAACTAACATTGCAGCTAAAAAAAAGCTAGTCAGATTGAATACAGCAACTCTGTGTTAGTTAAAATTGAAAGAACTATTTACTATGCACCATGTCTGAGAAGGAAAGCAGGTGACTTAATTACGAATCTGAACTTCTTGAGCTTGACATTTATCTCCTTGGTGCATAATTTTTTTAAAGCAGTAACCCATGCAATATAATACAGGGATGCTAAACTACATAAACTCACATACACACAAGATACCAACTAAGAGCCCAATTCAATTATGGGTAAACTACCAAAAGAATTTTGCTATAAAGAAAACCTATTATCTTTACACTAAATATGCAAATAAGGTAATACACTCATTGAAAGAGGAAAGGATAAAGGCTCTAGACAAACTGTCACAAAATGTCATGCATTTCCATATTCTTATCAAACTGCTTTGATTTCATTATTGAAACTAATAATACTATTCATTTTTATACCTATTAATCACCATGACACAGAAGAGGAAAGTAAAATAAAAGACTAAGGTCACACACATGACCTTGGTTGTTTCTATACAACATTCTTCTTAACTCACAAATTTGAAATTTCTGAGACAATGATTCATATGAGACCCAAGCTGGCTTATCTGCATCCATTCCATCTCCTTGGATGTAATGGATTGTAAGCTAAGATTCTCCTTGTAAACTAAGATTCAAAATATTTCTGATAATATAAGGAGTAGAGTGTAAGAAGAGTATTCTGTGATAAATCTTTCATGTAGTGAAACATGTGGTTTTCTAAATAAATCATTATGCTCTCTTTTAAACTATGTATAGTATCACATAGTCTAGCCAAAAAATGATTTTTATAATAACTAAAAATTAAATACCTCCCTTGTTAATTCAAATATCATACACATATTTTTAATTTCTTCTTTCAAGATTTAGGCTTCTTTTACTTTAAACAAATTTCCCAACATATTATTCTTTATTTTGGCTCTTGCTCAGCTGGATTTTTTTTTTTTTGCTCTCTAGACTTATACCACTTTCACAACCCATTGCTTTTAGTCACCTTTTCAAAATTGAATGAGTTTTTTTGTCTATTGAAATATGTCTAATATCATAGAGGCAAGAAAAAAAGGATGCCACACTTTTTATCACTATTAACTAGAAATATCTGTCCCCTGAACTCTGATAATGTATTATCTGTACTTCTGTTATCACTTTATATAAATCCATATTTTATGGAGCATCTATATTTTCCAGGCCATGTACTTAGACATTTTTGAAGCAAAGATGAAAAAGATTTTAATCTGGTTTGCTTTGATCAAGGATATCCTAATTTTGAGAGAAAGACAGACATCTACAGAAATAACTGGTAGGATTGATTACAAAATGCTTGTAAGGGTGCTAAAGAAAAGGCAATTATATCTGACTGAGGTTTCACAGAAGACTTAAAGGAAAGATTGCCTGTATGACAGACCAGCTAAAGAGAATCACAGTGGTGGAAAAACAAAGTCTCAAAACCTACCTCAGAATGTATGTTGGGAAGAGCAGCTGGGAAGAGTAACTAGAGTGGAAAATATACTATGTGTAAAATAGTGGTGGTTGGAAGAAGAATGATGTATTAGCCTACACAGCCTACCATAACAAAATACCACAGGACTGAGTGGCTTATGGGCAGAAATTTATTTTCTAACAGTTCTGAAGCCTGGAAGTCCAAGATCAAGATGCAAGAAGGGTTGGTTTTCATTGAAGTTTTTCTTCTTGGCTCATAGACAGTTGCCTTCTCACTATGTCCTCGCATAGCCTTTTCTCCGAGTACACACTCCTGATGTCTCTTCATCTTCTTATAAGGACATCAGTCCTAATGGTTTAAGGCCACACTCTTATTACCTCATTTTACCTTAATTACCTCCATAAAAGGCCCATTTTCAAATACAATCAGATAGGTATTAGGGTTTCAAAACATGGATTTTGGGAGTACATGATTCAGCTTATAATGTCACAAAAGATGATGCTGAAAACATAAGCTGGAGCAAAAATAAGATTAGCTTTATAATTCATGCCAGAGAGATAAGGCATTATTATAAAGGCCAACAATGGGAGCCTTTGTAGTATTTTGCATAGTGGAAGAACATGATATCATCTAGAAAGATTAATCCTGGAAGTAATATTTATAGGTAATTAGGGAGAAAAGGATATAGGATCAGAACAACCAGTGAGAAAAATGTTGATTGCCTTTATCCCTTTAAAAAATCATAAGACCATTATCAGACTGGTGGAAATAAATAATTGAATCCACAGATGTTTTATCTGTAAATATGATGAATTTTCTCTCTAATTGTTTTGTAGGCATTAAAGAGAGACAGGGTGAAAATTTCCTCCCAAAATTCTCATTTCAAGATTCAGGTAGACAATGGAGCACTAAATCCATGTAGAACTCGGATTTAGAAAATAAGGTTGCCACATATACAGTGGCAAGAGAATGGGGCAAATAATGGAAATATTGGCAACTTTGAACACATTGATTTTGAAGTGTCTGTTCCAATTTTTATATAAAATACCAATAGATATTTCTAACTCTATACAAAAGGATATTCCAATGAAGTAATAACGTATTATAGGCTAAAATCACTAAAAAGTTTAGAAATTTTCTGCCTTAATTAGGGTGAGTAAAAAAAAAAAAGGACAACTAGGCTAACACATTACTGTGTGTGGCAGGTCATTATTGTTTTCTATCTTGGATCATTTCATCTTTTATCTTTTCTTATAAAATTATCCAAATTATCCAAATCCAAATTTTGTTTGCTTTCCAGATTAAAAAAAAAAGGCAAAGAAGAAGAACTGATTCGCTGCTTCCTTTCAAATGGTAGAAACCATGTGACACAATTCTATTTCATAACATATAAGAAAGTGTGTGTCTTTTGAGCAATTTGAAAAAAAAGCTATTATATGCTTAATGAAAAAGGCAAAACTCGTTGATGTAGAAATGTTGATCTTTATCTTTCTCTCTTAGTTTTCTCTGAAATTTTAAAATGGTTCTAGAGATAAAACAACCAACTAAAAAGAGAGCCACATACTTAGAATTTCGAGTGGAAAGTAGAAGAAGCCTAGAAGCTTGAGAAAAGCAAGTGATTGCTATCTAGCATCTGACTTTCTTGTTATGTGACAAAAATAAGTCCACTGGGATCTTCAGGATAAAAGTGGTGGATTCTTCTCCAATTCCACCTGCTGGCTTCATTATTTGTATATCCTGATAGGAAATTTAAGTTCCCTGGATCAGAGAACAGACCTGCCACACACAGTAATGTGTTAGCCTAGTTGTCCTTTTTTTTTTTTACTCACCCTAATTAAGGCAGAAAATTTCTAAATTTTTTAGTGATTTTAGCCTATAATATGTTATTACTTCATTGGAATATCCTTTTGTATAGAGTTAGAAATATCTATTGGTAATTTATATAAAAATTGGAACAGACACTTCAAAATCAATGTGTTCAAAGTTGCCAATATTTCCATTATTTGCCCCATTCTCTTGCCACTGTATATGTGGCAACCTTATTTTCTAAATCCGAGTTATTACTCCAGAGTATCTTCATGTGGCGTCCATGCATCCCAATCCACAAATGAAAGCTTGATGTCCCACTCTGCATATTACAGGGTTGACAACAAGAGAATAGCTCTGAAATTATAAGACTCAGAGTTTACATACACAAACTGGCACATCTGCCTCTCCTCCTCTCAAGACAGAGTGAGAGTGAGCAATTGAACACTTTACTATGGAAAGTAAACAACTATTCTCCAGGAAGAAAGAGGAAAGTTTACAGTTTCAACAATCTAGAACGTAATACAATGGATTCAGAGGTGAAAATTTTCCAGACCTCTCTGGAGCAGTATGTCATCTCTAGAGTCCTGAGTGTGTCATTTTCTCTTGCTTCTGTTATAAATTACCATACATTTAGTGGCTTAGAATAACACAAATATATTACAGTTCTTTAGGTCAGAATTCTGATGCAGGTCTCACTGGGCAGAAAATCAAGGTGTTGGGAGGGTTACATTCTTTTCCACAGGTTCTAGGGAAGAATTAGTTTCCTTGCCTTTTCTAGCTTTAGAAGCTTCCCACATCCCTTGGCTCTTGGGCCTCTTCTATCTCCAAAGTTAATAACGACTAGTTGAGGCTTTCACGTATAGCATCATTCTAACCCTGCCTTTTCTGAATTCCTTTTACATATTTAAGGGCCCACAAGATTATATTCAGCTCATCCAAATAATGCAGGATAATCTCTTTATTTTGAGATTATCTGATTAGCAACCTCAATTTTATCTGTCATTCCCTTTTTGCATATAATATAACATATTTAAAAATTGCAGGGATTAGGAAATAGACATCTTTGGGAGGTATCGTTGTGTCTATCACGCATGGCACATTTGCTATTGAATTATCTTTAAACTAAGTTTGCAATGATCTTTGCTCAAAAATCCCAGACTGTGAAGAAAGTTGAAAATATTCATGGAGAATTCTTTCCAAAAAATCAACACATAGATGCTTTATAAAGCTATAAAACAAAGTGAGGTCAATTAGAGAGTTGTTGTATATGGAATTGTTGATGAGACAGTTTAATATAAGACTTTACAGAGATAAGGAGGAGTAGAAGAGACTGATGCAAGGGACAGCACAGGTTGTGAATGTTAAGTTAAGCAATAGGGTGTGGTCTTTTGGAAGCTAAATGAAGAAAGTGATGAAGAAAGAAATGCTTGAGGTATTCAGATGATGTTAAGTAAAATGTGGGTTGAGTAATGACCATGAAATATGGTAGCATAAAAGAAATATACCATTTTTAAAAGACATCAGTATGGGCTATACCTTTAGTAGTTCATATTATTTGTCTCATACTTCTTATGATCTATATAATGATATTTCCATTAGTTTTTAATATTTTAATAAGAAATGAGTAAATTAAAATGTTGAGTAAAACCAGATCTATATTACATTTCACATTTATATTGTAATCCAATTTTTTATTACATCTCACTATTTACAGATAACATAACAATCATGTGAGGATAACAAAACACAGAAGTAATTGAGAATCATAAATAAAGCTTTAAAAAAACAAATCTCAACTCATATTTCCAAGAATTTATAACTATGATGATGTAACAGAGATAAAGGTCTGAAAAAGGGCAAAATGTATTACAAGGTGTCTCTTTAAAAGCTCCCACCCTTTTTGGGAATTCAAACCTGCAGTCCTACCTGAGGTCAGTGGTCAAAGGGACAGAAAAATGTTTTTTGTTCTTTGTTTTCAAGTATCTTAAACCACAGGAAACATGAGATCATTTTCATAGGAGATAAGGTCGACCAAAACCACCAACTACAGTTAAACAACAATAGCCCAAAGCCACAACATGTGACAGTGGTCACATAGACTCGAGCCCAACCCTCTGAAAACCCCCCTTTAAAAAGCCCTGTATTTCTGATAAAAGGTGGGACAGCAATCTTTCAAGATGCTAGTCTGCCGCCTTCCTCATTTGCTGGCAAATTAATAAACTTCTCTTTCCTTTTCCTCAAACCACTTGTCCTTGTCCTTCGTTCTCACTGATTTGGCCTTGGGGACAAGTTCTGAACTTTCAGTTACAAAATATGGGGTAACTGAAATTACAACTGGTGGAACAGCACCCCATGACTGCTGCCATGGCTAGGAGAGGTGGGTAGCAGCCCTGGGTCAAGCCATGGGTCTTTGCTGTAGGACCATCATCTTTTCTTTGTGAGAAAGGGAGGGACCACTCTAGCAGCTGCTGGAGCTGGTTTAGCTCTGGGGAACTCCCATCTCTCCCTCCGCAAATTAGACTCAACTCCTTGCAATTTGAACCTCGTTGAGGAAAAGGAAACAGATTTGGGAAGAGTTGCAATGCCTCAGCCCTTTTGGTAAGTTCCCCAATGTGCACACCAAGGCCTTTGATTCCACCCATTTGGAGAAGGTTGTGAATCTTCCAGCTTTGTAGTAGGGCATTTGGGCTCTATCAGTGTGGAAGTCACACTTGAGTGGAAGCTGGAAGATTCATCCCATTTTGGGTTAAGAGAATTTGGTTCTCTTTTGCATGGTTCCCATTTGTTTGGTAGGCCTTGGCACTGAGATGGAGATTGTTAGCTTTGGGAATTCCTTGTGTTGTCTACTTGTCAACTTGCATTTGTTGTTGTTGTTTGTAAGTTTTGTTTTAATATGGGAGGCTCCATTTATATTCTATCTGAAGGTCCCTTTGGGAGAATCTTGGCTAAATGATCAACTTATAGCTATAAACCTATGTCTAAAAAGAGTATGGTGTTTTATTGTAATACTGGCCAATGTATGTGCTGAAGTGTGAGAAGAAGTGGCTGTTGAATGGAACCTTAAATTATTATATTATCTTACAACTGGAATTATTTTGTCAAAGTTCAGATAAATGGGTGTCTCTCATTGTTACAGAATGCCTGTGGGGAAATATAAACTCAATCTTAAAGAAAAACATTTAAACTCAAGAGCAAAAGGAAGGTAAAAAACTCTTTTCTCTGTATATTCATATTTTGATTCCACTACAAATTCAGTTTTAGGGCAGATTTGATGTTAAAGAAAAATGAATCCTTACCAAAGTGACAGTTTTCATAAATTTAAATACTTTTATATTCCACTCATATAAATAAATGAAAGAAAATATACAAAAATATGACTTCTTAAATGTATATAAATGTGTGTATACATATATATATTTTATACATAAAATATATGAAAGGAAAATTATTGTATTTAGATCTTTTCTTTCTCATCTATGACTATAGGATGTTTTTATTTATAATCTTAACAATTCCTCATACATTCTCAATAAAATGGCAAAATTATGTATGATATTCTTCTGCAAAGCCATTGATAGGACAAATATAACACATATGGAAAATTCAAATTGCATTTTCAGTTTCATATTTTATTTCCCCTGTGTATCTAACAAAGATAATCTTTAACCCTTCACTTTTTTTTCTCAATGCATTGAAAGTTTTCTGTAAATGGTCATTAAAGAGTCTAATTCTCAGCAGTATTTCAGGTCAGCTTCCCTGATAAACCCTCCCAACTTAAATAAAATACAATTGGGGTTAAAATTAAAAACACTTATTTTCCTTAAAAATAAAAATGCAGACACCTCAGAGCAAGTAAAACTAAGAACCTTGTGAAGTAATGCAGTACCAAAGCTGGATTTTGGTCTGAGTGTGTCGCTGAACCACCAAGAACACGGGCTTCCACCCAGGTAATGACAAGTGGTCTGGGAGACAACGGAAAAACTAGTGTGTGAACTCCAATTGCATATGTCCATATGTACCTTGAAACCTAAAGAGACACATTGGTAATAAACAAGAAAGAGGTCCTGGCACATAGAAGAGACCCTTAAGAAATTTTTGTTCTATTCCAAACCAGATGCTGTTGGCAAAAAAGAGTCTTATGAGAAATTTGTAACTTTGAATTAGTAGTGCTTATGCTGATCTATAGTCTGAGTCCCCTGGGTGGTCTGAAAAAAACTACATAGAAATATTAAAATGGCTTTCGGATTGGTAATACCACTAGGTGACTAGCCAAAATACATATGAAATCATATAGATAGATAGATATGCATTAATTATTCTGAGAGCTATATATACACACACACACATATACACACAAAAAAGTGCCCATTATACTAAATAAATTTAGTATAATCATATATAATCATATATAATGAACACTAAAGAGCAATTCAAAATAATGAACTACTGTTAAGTGCAACCAAATAGACTATTTCACAAGCATAATATTAAGCAGAAGAAGCAAGGCAAAAAAGGGGAGGGCATATTGTTTGACCTCATTATATAAAGGTAAAGATGGCAAATTAATCTATAGCAATAGAGGTCAGAAAAGTGGTTTTCTTTATTCAGATATTGACAGGGAGGGACCACAAGATAACATTCTGGGAGCTGTTTTGATCTAGGGGGTAAAAAACTGGATATATGAGTTTAAAAAATTAAGTAAAGCTGTACCGTTTAGATTTGTGCATTTTAAAAAATGTAAATATGTAAAAATTCACATAGTAAAAAAATAGTTTTCTTGTGTTTAAAGAAATAAACAAAGCACTTATTAATATTAATTTGGACAAGCAGATTTGGAATAGATGTCAATAGAGCTTCTAGAAATAAAATATACAATAGTCAAAATTTTAAATTGTGTAGATGGTTTATTGTGTATAATAGAGAGTAAGTAATTGAATGATAGAACTAAATAAACAAATAGAATTTAGTCCAGAGACACAAGGAATGGGGAAATATAAAAATATGTGTTAAGAGATAAAGTGTGATGATTTGAAGTATGTTTAATGTTCGTACAATAGAAATGAAACAAAATGTTAAAAATGAAATAGGAGATAATAGAAAGAAAAGGAGAAAGGAAATATTTTCAGAAATAATGACCTTGAATTTTATGTAATTATTAAAAGGGACAAATCTTCAAATCCAGGAAATTAAAAAATGCAAATCAGTACAAACTAAGTATGATTTTAAAAAACACCTACATGCCTATCTTCATTATGCAAAACACCAGAGAAAAGGAGAAAGTTTGAAACTCAGTCTAAGAGAATATATACATAAATCAGAAAGAGTACTTATTAGATGAAGTATTAATTAATTAAACCAAATATTAGGGAAACAGTATTTTGAATGCATTGAGATAGAGTAATTGTCAACTCACAAATCTATATTCAGTGGCAATTTAGTTTTAAAAAGAGGATTAAATATTGTCTGATGAAAACATGCATAAGAATACATACACACATACAACTATACACACTAAGCTACATGCATAGACAATTAAAAATATTCTCCAGAATGAATATATTTCAGACAAACAAAAATGATATCGGATGAAATTTCTGAGCTGTAAGAAAGGTTGTGTAGACAATAGATTAGTAAATTTGTGGTTATAATCATTCAAACTTTTACTGAATAAAATAATAATAATTAATGTGAAAGACAGGTGTTTTTGTAGTGTTTCAACTTCCTTGATTTTCTTTATAAAAACAGGGCAACTATGAGAGAAAAAAAAAGACATAAAATTAAGTAAAGGTGTATTTCTATGAACTGCAGTGGATAAATTGAAACCTGAATGTAAGACCTGCGTGAGTTGACAGATGTGTAAGGAAGCATCACAGCCATGAGATAAGAATTCCAATGCTTCTAAGTATTGGCAAATTTAAAAATACACAAAACATTGAACAAATTTCTGTCTACCAGGAAATACCTAAGGAAGTCTCATCATAAGAACTGGCATTGATAATTGAGTAAGTAACTGTATAACTATGACTAGATGGGGATAAAGTTGATAGAATATTACATGCAATGCTCTAACAATTTAAGCAAAATATTAATATAACCATCAAACTATAGGGGAGAATAGAGAAAGACTATGGAAAGTAGAATAAGCTTGTTGATTGTATCAAATGGATTTAGAATAAAAAATGTTATCTTAAATTTGATGTTAAATGAAAAAAAGGGGAAAAAGAAACTAGATAATTTCAATCTTAATCAAAGAAACCATCAGACTATGTTAAAAGCAATAATGAAATGGGAATTATATTAAGGTATTAAAATATACCTAACACTTAAAACTAGTATAAAACATCTCTAAATCCCAAAAGAAATATAAAAAATGAAAGGCCTAAAATACCAAAAATAAAAGCAATGAAAACAGAGCACACAGTGGCAAAGGGTTATATAAATGCAATAATGAAAACAAAGAAAACTGAAACCAAACAACGTATTAATTAAGTGCATGAGTTCTTTATTCACCTACTTAAAGAAGAAAAAAGAATGAGACTGGAGAGCAAAGTAAAATCTAAGTCTGTGCTGTATGTTTAAAAAAACAACAAAGATTATTAGAATTTTTTTTTAAATGATAAAGAAACACCAGGTAAAAGGAAAATGGAAAACGCAAGGGTCCCAATCTTAATACCAGACAAGTGACATTTCAACTATAATATATGAAAAACAACAAAAGACATTATAATTCACAGCAAAGTTATTAAATGATTTATTCCTCTTTACTCAATGGTACAGAATGTATTTAATACTTCCAAATAAACTGAAGATGCAAGAAATGTAAAAGCATATAAATAATGAAATACTATAATATACTTATCACAACATAAGAAAGGATAAGTGGGCAAAAGTTAATATTATAAAAAGATATTAAAAACTCACATTATAAAGCATATGTCTTTTTAAGAACAGTGGGTTTTACCCTACTTTCAAGCAAGCAATTAAGCCTGCCACAGTTTCCTGGACATTTGTAGGGGACACAAGATTTGAAGGTCACATAAAAAGGTCAGTTAATTATACACAGCAATGGCAACAGCAAGATTGTCATAATATACTTATGCTGGATCTCAAAACCACAATTTCCACAAGGTAAAATGATGAAAACCAGGTGACACCTACACAAACAGTGTGTTGTGTTACAGTAGAGGAACCCTGAGTTTATGGATCTCATGTCTTTTATAATCTACAGTAAGCAGTTCTAACCTTGAGCTCCCAAAACAGACATTATCTGGACAGAAGGAAAATCCACCCTTAGCTCTGGAGGCAGGAACTATCTCTGTATCTTTCAAGGCTAGAAGCAAACATGCTTTTTATTCTGGAGAGAGACATTATCTTCCAAGGATGTTTCCTACACAAATATCCTTGAAAAGATACTCCGGAATTATAAAAGGAAGCCATTACCTCTGGCTGCAATGTGAAATAAAAAGAAAATCCTGATCCCCCACCCCCTAGGTTGAACAGACCCCACTCAGCCAAGGAGACCACAGAAAAACTTTAACGTTAACGTTAAACGTTAACGTTTCGTGGCCATGACAAGACAGGAGGTTGGTCATGCCCCGTTGTACCCCCTTCGACACTAATTTTTACCAAATTATTTCCTAAGAGTTAAACAGAAACTGGCCCTGGAGAACCAAAAAATGGAACATTTGCTCCACTTGGGACTTGCCAATGGTAGGATGCTGCAGCAAGACTCCCCTCCGTCTCTGTGGTCTCTGTAGGACAACTGACCAGTTTTACTCTGCATTCCCTCCTGACAAAGTTTCCTGTCCACGAATTGGTTCTGGCTGGTTTATAGAGGCTGTACACAAGATGCCTCTGTGTCCCTTGCTTCACCTTTTCAGATATAGAGCCTCATTTTAATGCATTTAAATGTTACGTCTCCACCTCAAAATGAACATGGGAAGTATGTAACATGTACCTTTAATTGGTATAAATGGCACGCCCTTCATGAATATTCATAGCTCTGCATATAACCTGTGGAATATGTATATTTACCCCATACGTTTACATAAAACTTTGCTACCTTTGCTCCATTGAAGTGCCTGCTTTCTAGCTCAGCCTAAGCCTCCACTTCCTAGCTAGAAGGTTGCAACTCTTTTTAAGAACTGAAGCTCTCCTTTCCAAATTTATGGATTTTGTGATTTTTAAGACAACAGCAAGATATGCAAAACTATAAGAGACCTATAGAAAATCATTTCTCAACAATCTATACATACAGTTGATCCTTGAGCAACAGTTAGAACTGCATAGGTTCATTATCATAGATTTTCTGCTCTTCCACCCCTGAGATGTGAAGAACAACCCTTCCTCCCCCTCCTCCTCCTCAGCTTACTCAGTGTGAAGATAAGGATGAAGGCCTTTATAATGATCCACTTCCACTTAATGAATAGCAAATATATTTTCTCTTATGATTTTCAGAATAACATTTTCTTTTCTCTAGCTTACTTTATTGTAAGAATACAGTATATAATACATATAACATACAAAATAGGTGTTAATCAACTGGGTATGTTCCAAGTAAGGCTTCTGGTCAACAGTAAGCTATTTGTACTTAAATTTTTGGTGAGTCAAAAGTTATACTCAGATTTTCGACTGTACCTAATCCCCGCATTGTTCAAAGGTCAACTCTATAGCAAACTCTAAGCCTAAAAATAGAGAATATATCTTTTAATATGTGGTATATTATTGATGAAAGCTGCCTATATATTAGGTGACAAAACCCCAGAATGAAATCTATTAAAAAATGTAAAAATCTATTCAAACCGTTAAACTAAAAATTAACCAAATCTGGAAACAAAACATCATTCCATTTGGAAATTAAAATTATAAAAAGGTATTAAATAGCTCCTGGGTCAAAAGAAAAGTCATTTCAAAATTTCTTAATTTCATGGAAATAATAATAATGCAAACATGATATATCAGAATTAATTGGAATACAGCTAAAGCAATTTTAAGGAAATATTTATAGCACTAATAATACCTATTAAAAACAAATTTTAAAATTGAAATGTAATAATTCAACATCCTCATTGAACAAAGAATAACAAAGCAAACAAAAGGAGAAGTTAAGTAAATACAACAAATATAATTTAAATGGTTCATTAAATATAATATAATAGCCAAAATTAATAGAACAGAAAATACGAAAGAGTTGAGCAAAAAAAAAATCCAAAGGTTAAGTCTTTGAAAAAAAATTAACTATATAAACTCACTACTACATAATCTAGTACTGAAAAAAGAAGGAAGCATAAAAAATACGAAATAAAAAACAACTAATTAGATTATCAAAAAAGGGAAAATTTAAAAATGAATAGAACACTTTAAAAAAATTTAAATTTAAAAATGATAGAATATAAAAAAAAACAAAATCACATCCAAACATAACATTTTGAAGACATTTATATATTTCTTATGGAATATAATTTACCAAAATTATTTTTAATAAATATGGAAGGTCTATATATACCAGTGTCTATAGTAGTTACTGAGAGGTTTGGACAAGAACTCCTTTAAAAGAAAGACTAATGGCCAGAGGTTTTCACAAGTAACATTTAAAGACTAGAATAAGCTTTTTCTCCTTAAACTACTCCAAAGCAAAAAAGAGTGAAAGCTTCCAGTTCCATTTTCTGGAGCATATATGCCATTGATATCAATATTATGACCAAGATGGACACAACTCTTAGAGAGAAGAAACCTAGAGTTCAAATCTCACTTAAGAATATTATCAAACAATCTTAACTATAACATTTACGGTTTATGGTCACCTGGGGTTCTTGTGAAGGAAAACAAGGCTAGTTCTGCATGAGAAAATTTATGCACAAAATGTATTATATAAAAAAAAATTGTGAAAAAAATGTAACCTAATCCTCTTCACAACCAACAATTTTTTAAATAATTATATTAATACATGCTAAAAATGTCCAGTAAATTAATTATATAAACAAACAAGTAAACATAAACTTATACCAATAATCCAGCAATAGTTTATAACTAAGCAATTCAAAAGAATGCATTACAATAAATATAAACTAAAAGACCTAGGCATGAAGCTAACAAAAATTATAAAATCTTAATAAAGAAATATATATTAAACTCCTAAAATAAAAGTAAAATTTTAAAAATGAAAGAAAACATGTCAAAAGAATACTCAATATTGTAAAAAAAATCAATTCTTGCTCCTAATAATAAGTAGTGCCAGCACTTTTTCTACTCTGATTAAGTACATACTGGCTTATTCCTTACTGAAAATAAACACACAAATTTTTATATATATATATATATGAATTTTATATATATATGAATTTATAAGTATATATATAAAAAAAAGGAAATGAGAAACAAAGTATTGGAAACTGTACTAAAAACTGTCCTTGTTATAAAGCAGCAAAGACCTTGGCTGAATTTTCTTCATGTCCTGGTAATTTATGCAACACAGCATTTAAGAGTGATGAACTAGGCTATCTGGAGGGGAAAAAAAAACTTAGCAGCAAAGCATTCAGGCTTCTATGTGGTTAGAATGAGATGCATGGGCAAAGAAATGACTTATAGATGGAATCTATAATTAGAAAGAAAGAAAAGTAGAAAGATTTGGAAAATTTACAGCCTGTCCATGTAGAGTGAAAAAACATGTTTAGGAGAGAATACTATGGGTGTGACCAAGTGACCATTTGCTAAAGAGACTAATATGGATACAAGGAATATTCATTAAGAAAATGGGAGAAAGACCTTTTTCAGCATTGCAGAGATCTGTGCGGTTGTCACTCCCATCACAGACCCAGAGATCTAGGAGAGCCGAATAGTTTCTAGAGATAGGCCCAGGGCACCCTCCACGTGGTCATCACCAGGGCTGCCCTGGGGCTTTGCTCCCCACATTCCAGTGCAGAGCACGTTGGTCATCCAGCTGTGGCTCAAGCAGGCTTAGGTATGGCTCAGGTTGCCACTCTGGAGAGCACAGATGGTAAACCTCGGGAGCAGCCATGTAGTGCTGATTCTGTAGGTATGCAAAATACATGAGCTATAAAGATATTTTCCCTCATCTAGATTTCAAAGGATGCCACACTCTGCCTGAAAGCCTAGGCAGAAACTTGCCATAGGGGCAGTGCCACAATGAAGAGCCACTTCTAGGGCAATGAGTGGAAAGTGGGATCAGAGCTACCACAGGGAGTCCTCACTTAGGCAAAGCCTACTAGAGCCAGAGAAGTGGGACCACCCCCAAGATCACATAACTATAGGGCTACCAGTATGCAATTCCAGCTTGGGAAAGCTGAAGTGTGGACGGACCCCAGTAAAGCCATAGGGACTGAGCTGCTGAAGACATTGCCCCTATGAGGGTGACCAGAGGATAATTCCCCTTTCCCCAAAAGTTTGCTGAAAGATCAACTCACAATCCGGGTAGATTAATAAGAGAAAGAGGTTTATTTACCATGCACACAGGGAGAATCACGGAGTGATTACACAATATCCCAGTGGGGTCCAGAAAGTTATATTCCCTCTTTTTAGAGGGAGAGGGAGATGAAGAATATAGGTAATTCTGTTTAGGGGCAATAAAAGGTTGCTAGGGAGGAGGAATGGATGGGGGAGACAGATTTACTTGCAAATGATTCTCTTTGCAAACTAAATTAACCTGAGAGACAGGCATTATATTTAAAATGATTTGGGCCCCATCTGGTTGCATTCTTGATCTCCTTTCTTGCAATATATTGAGATAACAGGGAAGGGAAAGGAAGTCAATTGTTCTTTTTGGTGGCTCCATCTGCTTTATTCAGAGGGAAAGCCCCTTTCAATACTGTTGATCTTTAAGGGCCTTTAATTCAAAATACTCTTTATACCAAGGAGTCATATTTTGGGGTGAAATTTCCTAGGCTCCTTCACCCCCTCCAGTGTAGTGTACCCAAGATGCGAGACATGGAGTCAAAGTTGAAAATTCCTCAGCTTTAGGACTTAATGTTGCTTTCCCTGTTGGGCTTTGCACTTGGTTAGGACCAGTTACCTCTTTCTTCTTGCCTACTTCTTCCTTTTGGAATAGGAATGTCTATCCTATGCCTGTCCCACCATTGTATTTTGGGAGTGGATAACTTGCATTGATTCACAGGATCACAACAGGAGAAATTTGCCTTGGGAAAAACTGTGTCTTGAGTCACATCCATATCTGGTTTAGATGAGACTTTGGACTTTGAAATTTTGAGTTGGTGCTGAAAATACTTAAGACTTTTAGAACTGTTGAGATGGATTGAATGTATTTTGCATGTGAGAAGGAAATGAATTTTGGATCACAAGGGAAGAATGCTATGGTTTGAATGTGTCTCCCAAAATTTCATACGTTGGAAACTTGGTTGCCATTGTGGCAATGAGAAGTGGTGGGGCCTTTTTAGAAGGTAATTGTATCATGAGAGCTTTTCCCTCATGAATGAATTAATGCCATTATCACAGGAATGGCTTCCTAATTAAAAGGATGAGTTCAGCTCACTTCCCATTCTGTCTTGTGTGCTCATTTCTGCCCTTCTGCCATGGGGTGACCCTTGCCAGATGTCGTTGCCATGCTGTTGGACTTCCCAGCATCCAGAACCATGAGCCTAATGAAATTCTTTTCTGTGTAAGTTACTCAGTCTGTGGTATTCTGTTATAGCAACAGAAAATGGACTAAGACAATAATTTTGATATTTTTATATTGAAACCATTATAGAGATGTTAGTTTAAGGAAAATAAATTATTTTTTCAATTATGTCAAGAAACAGTGTTTTCCAATAAAAAGATATTGAGGGGTAATTGGAGATCCTGGCCCCAATCTTGCTCAAAGAGACTGAAAGAATTAAAACAAACAGAGCTGCAGGGGATTGGACACACCCCTGTGGAGCATGACTGAGAACATGCTGATCTTTAAGGAAGACTGTCATACCATACCTGGTGACACACACTATATCCCCAAGTTAATGTTTCTTTGTTTGTTGTTGCCTATATAACCACTTACTGTTTCTGGGTGCAGCATAGAGAATTGCCTGGCCTGCTGCCACTGGTGACTGGTGTGTAAGTTCCCCAAATAAATTCATGTCTCTTTTTTCTGGTCCTCCAGTTTTGTTCTTCTTCCTTGGTATCAGCTCACATTATGTGGAAGCTTTAAAGGCCCTTAATTTGTTAATCCACTCATGAATTGATGGGCATTTGGGATGACTCCACATCTTTGCAATTGTGAATTGTGTTGCAATAAACATTCCAGTGCAGGTGTCTTTTTGATAAAATGACTTCTTTTTCTTTGGGTAAATACCCACTAGTGGGATTCTGGATCAAATGGTAGGTTGACTTTTGGTTCCTTGAGGAATCTCCATACCATTTTCCACAGAGGTTTTACTAATTTGCAGTCCCACCAACAGTATGTAAGTGTTCCTATCTCTCTGCATCCATGACAGCATCTATTGTTTTTGGACTTTTTAATAAAAGCCATTCTGACTGGGGTAAGGTGATATCTTATTGTGGTTTTGATTTGCATTACTGATGAGCACACATGTACACAGAGGGAAGTAAATTTCAATGGAAATCTAGCAGAGGGAGGGGGAAGGAAGGGATGGATGAAAACCTACCTAATGGGTACAATGAGCACTATCTGGGCCATGTAACCAAAAACATTTATACGCCCGCAATACTTTTAAATAAAAAAAAATTAAAAACGCCCTTAATTTGCATAAAATATATCTAAATATAAAATCAAAGAAGTCAAATTAAACCTTAGTAATCTTCAGCTGGGTGCGGTGGCCCACACCTGTTATCCTAGCACTTTGGCAGGCTGAGGCAGGAGGAATGATTGAAGCCAGGAGTTTGAGACCAGCCTGAGCACAAGTGAGATCCCATCTCTACAAAAAACAGAAAAATTAGCCAGGTGCTATGGTGTGTACCTGTAGTCCCAGCTACTCAGGAGGCTGAGGCAAGAGGATCACTTGAGCTCAAGGGTTTGAGGTTGCAGTGAGCTATGACGACACCACTGCACTCTAGCTTGGGCGACAGAGCAAGACTCTGTCTCAATCCCCCTCCTCCCACAAAAAAAGCCTTAGTAATTTTAAAGTTTAACTGGAATATCAGTTTGAATTCTTGATTTCATTTTCTTCATTAAAATAATATCTATTTCTTGGGTCTCTCCATTGAAAAATCTACATAAACAATGACAACCCAGTAACATTCAGAATTCCTGGTGCTTGCATTAAGGTTTTTGAATTTTTATTTCCCTGTTGAAGGAAGCAGAATTTCTTGCAAATATGTTTGATATATATTAGCCCGGGAGATGCATGAGAAAAATTTTGACCAATGAAGCAAGGAAGGCAATACACGTTAGTTTTCTATTAGCTATATATATAACAAATTGCCACAAGTTTTGTGGCTTAAACAACTGCTGTTTTGTTGTTGTTGTTGTTTTTGTTATTTTTGTTTTTATCTGTTTTGTTTTGTTTTGTTTTACTCTTTGAGTAAAACAAAGAACCTTTACTCTCAAAGGTTCTGTGACTCAGGAATCTTTGTGTTAGTTGTGTACTCAGCTAAAGAGTCCTCACCAGGCAAAAATCAAGATGCTGACTGGGTCTCAAATCTCATCTGAGGCTGGTGATTTCTTCCAACTTCACTGGTTGTTGGCAGAGTTATTTGCTTCCTGATATTCCTATTGGTCATTCACTGGGGATATGCCCTCAGGTGCTGAAAGCTTCTCTGATCTTCTTGCCACGTGTTCGCATCATAAACAAATCACAACCTGGTTGTTTTCTTCCTTCCAGCTCTGTCATGTAGTGTCCACCACTGTTGTTGTCTCTTTTAGGGTCCACCTGATCAGATGTGGCACACTTGGGGTTGATCTCAGTCAACTAATTATGGACTCCAGTTACATCTGCAAAATCCCATTTACTACAAAGTGTTTGATATCACCTCATATTTGTAAGTCGCACCCACACTCAAAGGGAGGAGATAATACAGCATTTTTATATCAAGGTGCAGGAATCTCAGAACCATCTAAGAAATCTACCTGACAGAATTTGAACAGCTAAAATTAATGCCTATAATGGATTGAAATGCATCACATATACATATAAAGAAAACCAAAAGATTTTAACTTTACTTTA
The DNA here is from genome assembly GCA_023783475.1 of Daubentonia madagascariensis. Classification (NCBI taxonomy): domain Eukaryota; kingdom Metazoa; phylum Chordata; class Mammalia; order Primates; family Daubentoniidae; genus Daubentonia; species Daubentonia madagascariensis. The sequence continues at coordinate 24,199,615 of JAKFHU010001684.1, read as the reverse complement.
AAAACACAAATTTGTCATTTTTTACTTTCCTAGGGGCTCAATTAATTATTATGTATATTAATACAGGAAACAAACAATAAAGAATTAATTTTACCTTCCTTATACAGTTTGATTTTGAAGTAAACAATTAGTTGATGAGAGAAAGTTTTTTACAGAAGAATTCCAGTAGTAAGTTTGAAAAAATGATAAAATTAAAGAGCTACCCTTTTGGAAATGTTAATGAAATAATCAATCTAAGCAACTATCATCAATCACTGTTAAACTTATAGGTGAATCATTAATGGGGAAATTGTTAACAAATAAAGTTGATAACACCTAAATTCACTGATCCATATAAACAGAACTAAAATCGAGATAACCAGACAGTATGTGCCTCCTGGACGGTACAATAGAAAGTTTACAAGATGGTTTACACTTTTATTTTTTCCAATGATCTGGAAATTAGTATAATATAACCTTTATGTCTAAGTGCTATTTTGCAGAATCATGACAATAGAAATACGGGGCACACTACAATGGGTCATATTGCCAAATCAAGAATGTGACATAGATAATGGGACAAAAGACTTAAGTCTGTAGGTTCCTCCACAAAAAGTGGTATAAAGATAAAGAAATGGGAACTCCTGTTAATTAGAAGATATTTAAAGACATAGCAAACAGTATGCAATGTGGGCATCAGTCTGTATCCTGACACAAACCCCAAGCATAAAAGCACTATTGCAGTAATTAGAAAATTTTGGACATGGACAAAAATCAAATATTAAGAAATAATATTTAATTTTGTTACATGTTTTATGTTGATAGTAATCCTATCTTTTAGATTTATCAACTAATCAAAGATAGAATGATAATATAGAATTTGCTTAAAATGGGGATGGATAGATAAAATCAGATTAGTAATATGTTGACAAGTACCGAAGCCAGATTATGACTGACTGGGATCCATTATTTTACTCCCACTAGTCTTGTTTATGTTGGAAAAATAAATCCACAGCCCATGATTTGCTGTATTTGGCTCCCTAATCGTAATTTTCTGAACTCTGCACTAAACTTACATTCGTTCATAGGTAAGAATTAATTAAAACAAATACTGGTACCAAGTTAGGTTTTGAAAGCTTTATTTATACTACATTGTGGTGAGGTTTTTCATATTTTGCAATTATAAAATTGATACTAGCCTACCCTGAAGAATCTTGCAGACATAAAGTGGTGTAACATGCACACAAATAACTTTTACACCAGTGAAGAGTTAATTACATTTTGTATATATAAACAGCTTCCAAATATTCAAAATGATTTGTGCTGCAATGCTATCTTATTTTTTTATATACTTGAGCTCTCATAGCAAGCCGAAAAGGTAATACTTCCCCCCTAGATATTTCTAGTTATTGAATCCAGTTGAATTATACTACCTGTTAATCATAATCCAGGCATTATAATAAAAAATTTTCATTTGTAACAACCCAAAAGGAAGACATATTTTTATTCTGTTTTAGCTTAGGTTTGAAAAACAAATGGCTATTAGGCAGCTTCAAAGACAATTAACCTAATGTAATGAAAATTCCAAATGAATCACTAGTCTTGTGCCAACAAGCTGATTACAGAACACGAGAATGTATGGATGCATGGGAGATGAGAAGAGGTTCCTTGGCCAGAAGTAGTCCAAGCACCTGCCAAAATGTCGACACATCAGATGCAAGGAATTTTAAGGTCAGATCGGAGTTTGAGAAATTGGTCCGCTAACTACCCAACAAAAATCCCCTTTCTATGTCTCAGATAGTAAGCTTTTACAAACAGAAACAGGAAAAAATAGTCATGGAGAGATATTTGAAATTTCAGGTTACCACTCCTTTAACTAGCAAATTGACACCAAACACACAAAGACACTTTGATTTAGCATAGGATAGAGGAAAAAGATTCTCTAAACCTTAGCAGTGCAGTTTTAGCATAAAGTGTCACTGGCAACATGTTATTTGTGGAGGCTTCAAGAAGGTGCAAGCAGCAACACTATTTAGCAGGGCAGTGCTGAGGTCACTTTATATGGTTTTTCTGAAAATATCAACAAAGGTAACCTCAGAAGAAAGGGAGAAAAATTGACACAGTATAAATTTCAGGTGACTGTACAATTTGGTGATTTAGAAGTAAGTAGAGGAACCAGGGTGAAATTTGGGAAGGAGGGCACAGAAACATGCTCTTGTATTGTATTTAAATTATTCAACTTCAGCTTTCAAAAGAACACTAAAGCTTCTGAATACCAATTGTTGCGGTTGCTATTTTGTCTGTGTTATCTGTTGAGCCCATTCGGGGGTTATCTCATAGCCCTCAGAATCTATCTATAACCTATTTTAACCTGTTTTTATCTGCATACAATTCTTGTTTTTTCCTCTGATTAAAACAATCCAGTTGATATTTTTTCTCTAATTACTTACATTACTTACTTTTTATCGTCAAAGGAAAGTTTATTTTTGTCTCGCCTCAAAACTGAGGAAAATAATTACCTTATAGTTTAAAATCTTCATTAATGAAAAATACACATTAGCACATGCTTTTAAAATATTAGTTTAAGTTCTAATATCACTCCAAATTTTAAGTGACCAAGATTGAAAATCCACTCATTCCAATAAAATTGGAAGATTTTAGTATAGTTGACAACTTTGTAGTTGTTTATATATTTAGACAAGAAATATTGTTCAGTTTTATGCTCTGTCAAATTAAAGAGCTTTTTAAAAAGGCCACAACTCTGTTAAAATGGAAGTAGCAGCAAATTTCTGGAACTTTGCCCAGAAGAACTCATACTTTGAAGTTTTTTATTCATTTGTCTTGCTTTGTTTTTGTTTGTTTTTAAAGTCTATAAATTTGGATAAACCAAGCATATTTGTATCTGACATTTGTAGCTTTCCCGTCTTTGAATTCTAGTATAGATAGTTCCCAAATACATTGACAGATTTCTATTTATTAGGACTCATCTTCACATGAACCTCACTTTTTAGTTATGTTTTATTTAAGAAAGAAAAATAAATGTTGCAACAGCTGTCAACCCCTCCTGGTAATCTATTTTCAGAAAAGACTCATCATACTGCCCAAGAAGAAATTATCTTCTAAATGCAATGTCACTTAAAAGTTTTGAAAGTACTTTTAATATTTTACCAATGTGTTCACTCAGTTCCTAATTATTTTTGGATCCTGCTGAGTAAATTTCTCAGCTTTTTAGTATGATGATTTGCATTCTTTCTCACATCTGGCTTCTTTTTCTGCCTTTTATTTTATATTATTTGGATTGACATAGAACTCTCCATTTTCTCTTCTTAAGAAGACAAGATAAACCTTTTCTTAAAAATGAAAATTTTCTGCAAACTTGTAAGTTGTCTCTAGGTAACTTACTTTTGCATGCTTGAAAAATGCTTCAGTAAGTAATGTTTTGCTTTTATCGTCAAAGGAAATTGTCTCCTGGATTTGATTTTCCACCCCAGACCTCTGCTCTGGCAGAGCCTGTGGTCATAGCACTATCTTCCAACTTTATTCTGCAATAATGAATGCTATGGTTTGAATGATAGTTTCCCCTCCAAAGTTAACATTGTACTTAATCCCCATTGTGGTGATCTTGAGAGTTGGAGCCTTCTGGGAGATAATTAAGTCACGAGGGTTCTGTCCTCATGAACAGGATTAGGTGCCCTTATAAAAGGTATTAGGCAAGTGAGTTTGGCCCTCTTCTAACCCTTCTGCCTTCTGCCACATGAAGATAAAGCAAGGTGGCCTTCACCAGACACTACATGCCTGTGCCTTGATCTTGGACTTCCCAGCCTCTGGAAATGGGAGAAATAAAATTCTATTATTTATAAATTACCCAATCTGTTGTGCTTTGTTGTAACAGCACAAATGGACCAAGACAGAAATTGATATGAAGAAATGGGGTGTACTTTGAAGTGAACACTGGCAAAGGCCTGTATTTCTGTGAGTGGAGCATTAAGGGTAATTTTGTTAAATGAAGGCTGAGAAGAAGAGAGCTGTAGAGAAGCCCAGGCTTCCTGGAGATTATCTAAGTAACTGTGAATGGAATGTTGGTAGAAATATTAATAAAAACACTAAGGGCTGTTCTGATGAGGTCTTAGAGGGAAGTGAGGAACGAGGCATTGGAAACTGGAGGAAAGATTAATCTCTGTTACAAAGTGGTAATGAACTTGGTAGAATTGCGTTGATGTTCTAATGCTTTGTGGAGGGAGAACTTGAGAGTGATGAACTACGACATTTGGCAGAAGAAATATTTAAGTAGAGTGTTCAGAGTGCTGCATTGCTACTTACAGTAAATCGTGAGATAACAAAATCAATATAAAGACAGAATTTACAAATAAAAGGGGAGCAGAACGAAAAGATTTGGAAAATTCTCAGCCTGTCCATATAAAGAATTAAAAAAATGTGTGTTTAGGAAAGAAAATCAAGGGTGTGGTCAAGAGACCATTTCATAAGGAGATTAGTATAAATAGAAAGAAGCCAGATGCTACTCATGGGAGAATGATCCTGCAGGCATTTCAGAGATCTTTGAGGCTGTCCTGCCCATTACAGGCCCAAAGTGCCAGCGACTTGAGGGTAGAACAGTTCCAAGGGAGGGGCCAAGGCACTCTTGAGACCTTAGGACTTACTGCCTAACTACAACTCAAGTTTCTGCTCCCTGAATTCTGGTTGTATGTTGTTATAACAGAACAAAAGTACTACAGCAATGAGGCTGTTCCCCTTCCCATCCAAGTCTATGGGCTGAACCTTGACTGCCACCCACATCATACAATAACAAGGTGGAGCCCTCCCATGCCAAGTTTGTGGAGAAAGCCCTGCCATCTATTCCACCCTACAATAATGAGAAGGCAACGCCCCCAAACAAAGTCTGTAGGTACAACACCTATTCCCTCCACCAGCCTGTAGTGACAAGGTTGTGTCTCTCTCCCTACTCAGCTGGCTCTGTAGAGACAATGGGTTGGAGTTTTGTCGTGTGTTTAATATACAAGTGTGGTAGATGAGAGTAGCATTCTAAAGTCTTTTTAAATTAAAATTTTACTTAAACCACCATCAACAAAAGTATGCCAGAACATTCATTCTAAACCTAAACACAATGACTACTTGCTAAATTAGAAGATTTAAATAGAAACCGGATTCTTACAACATGATATATGAAATGTCTAGGATATAGTCAAAATTACTCACCACATCAAGAACCAAGGAAATCTCAGCTTGAAGGAGAAGAGATAATCAACAAATATCAAGGAAGGCGCATATGTTAGAACTGTTGGGCAAAGATTGTAAAGCAGCTATAATGAATAAATTATCTAAGGAGCAATCATGAACACTCTTGAAACAAATGATGAAAATAGAATATCTCAGCAAAGCAATAGAAAGTGTACGAAAGGATCAAATGGATATTTTATAACTGAAAATTAAAATAACCCAAATAAAAACCTCACTAGGTGACTCAATAGCAGAATAAAATTAATAGAATAAAAAATGAGTGAACTTGAATTTATATTAATAGAAATTAACCAGTCTGAACAAGAGAGAGAAAGAATAGCAAAAACTATCAAATGAATCTTAGGTCATGTAGGACTGTAAAAAAAGATCAGAGACCCAAAAAAAGAAGAAGAAGATGGGCTGGAAAAATATTTGACGAAATAATGGCTGAAAGTTCACAAATGTGTTGAAATACATAAACTTCAAGATCTAGGAAGATTATCAAACTCCAAACAGCTTAAATACGAGGAAATCCATGCAAAGGGATATAATAGTCAAATTTGTGAAAGATAATAACAAAGAAAAAAATCTTAAAACATCCAGAGAAAAATTGCATTATCTATGAGGTAATAAAAATTCAAATGACACTGAATTCTGATATGGATATCAGAAAGAAGTGGCAAAGTGTTTTCAAGTGCTGAAAGAAAATAACTGACAACCCATATTTTTATACCAAGTAAAAATGTTCTTCAAGAATGTAGGTGAAATAAAGACATTCTCAAGTAAAAGAAAACTAAAATAATTTGACACCAGCATAACTGCCTCAAAAAAAATTAATGCATAAAGAGGAAATCATAACAAAATGAACTTGGAACATCAGAAAAGATAAAAGACCAAGGAATAGATAAATATATGGATAAAGGCATGTGCTTTTCCTCTTAAGTTTTTTAATGAAAATTTACTGTTGAAAGCAAAATTGACATACTTAACAACTTGGACAAATCTTAAGGGCATTATGCTGAGTAAAAAAGCCAATTGCAAAAGACAATATATAATACTATTTGTATAATGTGCTCTAAGTAACAAAATTATAGTCATGAACAGTTCAATAGTTACCAAAGGTTAGGTATGAGATAAGCATATGATTATTAAAGTGCAATACAAGGTCGTTTCTTCATGATTATTGAACAGTTTTGTATCATGACTGTGCTGAAGGCTACATCGAATTATACATGTAAAAATTATAAAACTATGCTAAAAATAATTTTTTCAAAAGTGAATGTAAATATTAGTAAAATCCAAGAATTCAAACATGGTTATCTGAGTTTGATTGTATGTCAATATCAACAGTACTTTTTACAATGTACTGTTGTCATGTACTGTTGCAAGTTTTTGTGAGACAAACTATTCCAAAATAAACACATTAAAAAATGGATGAAGATGTATTTTATCCTCTCATTTTCTGATAGATCTTGTCTACAATTGGTACTATTTCTTACTTAAATGTTAAGTAAAGTTCACCAGTGAAGTCATCTGAACTTTGAATAGTTTGTGGGAAAATGTGTATTTATGGATTTTAATCTCTATATTACATATATGATCCTACACATTTTCTAATTTTTAGATCATTTTTTTAATCTGTTCATTTCATACATGTTGTTTAATTATTTAAAGTATAAAGTATAAATCTCTTACAAATTCTTAAAAGCATTAAGAAAGTTCTTAAATGTATTTGATATTTTAGTATCATTAAATTTAGCATATATTCAAGAATCATCTTTAGTTATTGATTGTGTAACTCATAGTTTCTATTTCCTCTTATTTCAGAGTATTTCAGGGGTACAAATGCTTTAGTTACATGAATTGCTTTTGTGAAATTTGAGTCAAAGTTGTAAGTGTGCCCATCACCAAGACGGTGTGCATTGTACCTGTTAGGTGTAAATTTACCCGTTGCCTCCTTCACCCTCCCACCTGCTTGGTTTCCGCTCAGTTTTACTCCCATATGTGCACATGAGTGTTGATTGATTAGTTCCAATTTAATAGTGAGTACACGTGGTGTTTGTTTGTTTTTCCATTCTTGTGATACTTCACTTAGAAGAATGATCTCCAGTTCCATCCAGGTTGTTATAAAAAGCACTAATTCACCATTTTTTATGGCTGAGTTGTACTCCATGGTATACATATACTACACTTATTTTATTTTTTTATATTGTATTTATCTCCTTATCTTTTTATTTCCTTTAATTGATTTTCTTTTTTTAAATTTATTTTTAAATTTTAGAATAATTATGGGGATACAAACATTTTATTAATCCACTCATGTATTGATTGGGCACTTGGGTTGATTCCACATCTTTGCCATTGTGAATTGTGCTGCTATAAACATTCGACTGCAGGTGTCTTTTTATAAGATGTGTTTTTTTTTTCCTTTGGGTAAATACCCAGTAGTGGGATTGCTGGATCAAATGGTAGTTCTACGTTTAGTTCTTTGAAGTATCTTCATATTACTTTCCATAGAGGTTGTGCTAGTTTGCAGTCCCACCAACAGTGTATAAGTGTTCCTTTCTCTCCGCATCTATGCCAGCATCTGTTGTTTTGAGATTTTTGGTTAAAAGCCATTCTCACTGGAGTTAGATGATATCTCATTGTGGTCAGCACTCACAAAAATTAATTCACGATGGAAACAGACTTAAACCTAAGGCATGAAACTATAAGAATTCTAGAAGTGATTGGAAAAACTTATAGATATAAGCCTAGGCAAATAATTTATGAAGACCCCAAAGACAATCACAGCAGCAGCAAAAATAAATAAATGGGACCTGATTAAATGAAAAAGCTTCTACATAGCCAAGGAAACAATCAATAGAGTGAATAGACAACCTACAGAATGGGAGAAAATATTTGCATGATATACTTCCAATAAAGGGCTAATAACCAGAATCCACAAAGAACTCAAGCAAATCAGCAAAAAACCATCAAACAACCCCATTAAAAAGTGGGCAAAAGACATGAACAGAAGCTTTTCAAAAGAAGATAGACTAATGGCCAATAAACATGTGAAAAATGCTCAATGTCTCTAATCATCAGGGAAATGCAAATCAAAACTACAATGTGATATCACCTAACTCCAGTGAATTTCTATTTTTATATTGATCAGTTAGCTAGAGTTTTATTACTGTTATTTAAATAAGCAGAGGTTGATTTTATTGATTTTCTGTATTGTCTGTTCTCTATTTTATTGATTTCTACCCTTCCCTCTTTTATTTCTTCCTCTTCTTACTTTATATTTAATTTGCTCTTCTTTTTTGTAGATTCTTAAGAGAGATAATGAGATCATTGTTTTTAGAGTTTAATCTTACATAATAGAAACCTATAGGGCAATAGATTTTTCTCTAATCTTACATAATAGAAACCTATAGGGCAATAGATTTTTCTCTAATAGAATGTGACTAAAGCTTTAGTCACATTCCATACATATTGATATGCTGTCTTTTCAATTACATCAAATTCACAATAAATTCTATTTTTTTAATTTTCATTTTGCCCCATGTGTTATTTAGGCTATCTATAAAAGAGAATAAATAAAATATAATAGGAAAATTGGGTTAAAATACAAGGACTAGAAAACAACACCTCCGGCAATTGCTAGCATAGTGTTGTTAATATCAGAAGAAATCAACTTTAATAAAAATGAATATATTATAAGCACTAACAGAACATCAGTTAACAAGATAAGCAATACACATGGACTGTGTAGGAATCCTGGTGAAGTATCCATTAAACAATATGATCCTGAAATACATAAAGAAAAAAAAGAATGAATATTTAAAGACAGATTAATATAGTGTAAACTGTGATGAAATAAGTTAGCCTAGTTCTCTCTAAAAGTGATAGATTAAGGAATCATAAAGCAATAAGGATATAGATAATTTTATAAAATATTAACAGATGATAAATATAAATAAAATCCTTTAGTAATAGGAGTAAATAACTTTTTTATAAGCATGTGTGGTTTACTTCAATTGTTGTCCACATACTATGCCACAAAAGAAGGCTAAGTGTAATAAAAAGAAACTGTGCCATAATCTATATACTTAGACATCAGTTAAAAGTCATGACTCTAAGATGGCTCCTAAACTTTAAACATTAAAATATACTCATATATAAAATTAAGATAAATATAAAATTAAAATTAAAATCATGGAAAATTTAGCAATAAAAAAACAATGTAAATAAATAATTTTTGAGACAAGGTCATACTGTGTTGCCCAGGCTAAAGTTCAGTGACATTATCATAGCTCACTGCAACCTCAAATTCCTGGGCTCAAGTATTCCTCCTGCCTCAGCCTCCCAAGTGGCTGGGACTAGAGGCATCAGCCACGACACCCAGCCAAATACAACAATTTTAAGTGATGTACTTAAAGCAGTAAATAGAGGGAATGTTGCCCTGCAAAATGCAAATACAAGGGAAGACTTAATATTGAGTTTAGCAATTGTCTCAGAAAATAGGAAAAAAAAAAAAAGAATTGTGCCAAACCATGAAAGTAAAAGTAAGAAAGCAATAAATATAACAGGAGAAATTAATAAAATAGAAATCAAAGAAAAATATAGATGATACACAGCACCAAAAGCTGGTTCTTTGATTTGAATCACAAAGTAGCTCAACCACTGATATAGTAAGAATATTCTGGAAGCTTCAAAATAGCAAAAATTGAGAAGGAATCTAAAGGCATGTTGACAAAGGAATGGATAAGTAAATTGTGGAATATTCATAGAATGTTGCATTATAAAGAATTAAGAAAAGGGAGATAAGCAACTCTAAGTGAACCAAAATAGGTAAATCTTTAAATCCACAACAAGTAAAAAAATGTAAGTTGCAAAATGATGTGGAAAGCAAAATTATTTTTGTAAATCATAGCATTATATGTTATATATGGAAAAACATCTGCATAAAATTTTAAAATCATATGTTATTATGTAGCCCAGAAATACAAGATAGTAGACATATATTAAGAGGAAAGAGAAAACATGATCTAATATTAACATTTTCTGAAATCTGCATAATTACTACATAATTGCATGCCACCTTATTTTTAGTGTGTTTCTGAATGTTTTATAGATTTCATAATTAAACATATAAATATTTTTCAAAGAGATAGAAATTACCTTTCTAGATAAAGCATGATACTTTTGAAAGTTTCTCTCACTTTGGATGTTTATTTAATTTAAGAAAGAATTCTCTAAAAGATATGTGGATTTTGTTCAAAAAAGCAAAACAACCTTAAGAAAAAAGATAATCAGAAATGTGGCAGGTATAGAATTCTAGCTCAGGGAGGAATGACACAAAATTGTTCATCATACCTTTTTTATTCATAGAAATAATTAGTATTTTAAGTATTCAATTGTAAATTTTCTTTTATAATTCTCTGGATGGTTTTTAATATTTAAATCCATATTTAATGCCATATTTGGAATTTGGTTGTTAGTTAATACATATTTTTGAAGGTATGAAAAAAATAGGTGATAAACAAAAATTAAAATTCCTTCTTTAGTAGGTAGAAGAGAAAATTTGAAGTGTTTCCCCAAAAAAGAAAGGATAACTGTTCAAGGTGATGAATATCCCAATTACCCTGATTTGATCATTCCCCTTGGTATGTATGTATCAAAATATCACATGTACCCCAGAAATATGTAAAGTCATTATGTATCAATAATAAAAATTCCTCCTTTTCTGTCCCAACCTCATAGTTATCAACTTTACATTTCTTATTCCTTTTACCTATATAGTTACCTAAATAGATTTTTATATACAAATTAGTATCTGAATTTATTCTGTACCTTAATAAATAATAAATAAATATAAAAAGAAATATTTTAGACAATGGCCAAAAAATACTTTTTAAATGTCTAATTCTTTCTCCTGTATCATTCACAGAGGAACACTTTAACTGTTATATTTTTATTAATGTTTTATCAGATGAATACTGATAAATATCACACTGATAAATATCTTTTTACTGCAATTATTAATTTTGCAAATTTACACTCCAGCTATTTTATCCCTAATCTTGAAGGTGAAAAATTCACTTATTTAAACAATAGTTCTAAACTTTTCTAATTTGTATTTATAATATTTATACATTTTCAACTTCTAGTCGTAATTTTAATACTTCTAAATAATAATCTTAAATCTTTATATCTTATTTCAATAATATTCAGTCTTTTATATTGAAACCTCATCAGATACAGTGAAGAAATATTTTCCACATATTTTTTCCCACATCTTACCAGCCCCACCAATTGTCTCATAAATAAATTAATTTTATACTGCTTTACAATATTCATATTTTTGCAACTTTAAGTTATATATGATCTGTCTGTAGATTCATTTTGAAAAATTAAAAGAATAATCATAACTTAAGTATGCAAATAATTGTTTAATTATTATTTATGGCCAAAACCAGTGGTCTTGTTGACGCGAAGAGAAGATGCAATACTCTGTCACAAAAGGGAGTTAGAAATCAAATGTTCCAATCCTCTTTGTCACGAGTCATAATCATTTGTCCAAAATCAGGTTAGTACCATGAGTTTCTTTTATACTCTTTCTCTCCCATCCTTTCACAATAGACTTAATTCTTCTCTCCTCTATGATTATTATGGGAGAAACATGATTTCTTTATAGATTTACTATACAGCTTCTTAATCATAATGCTTGCTAAACGCTCTAACAGATTGAATACTGTGTTGACCTTTTACACAATTAACATACTGGATTTTTCTTTTTTCTTCTTCTTTTTCAGATCTATTTTTTTAATCCTTCTCATGTCTTCTTATATCTTAGTTTCCTTCTTGGTTTGCTGGAGTACTTATATAAGTATTTTTTCTAGAAAGTATATGTGATATACACATTTTCTTTATTTTAGTCTTAAAATTTTAAATGCATTTCCTCAGAACCTTGAGAGTATCTTTTGGTAACTTCTAGAATCCACTCTTGCTGAAAAGAATTCTACTGTAAATCATATTTTATTTGGTTTTGTTGGTAGCTTATATATTTACTTTTAAGTTACCTCCTTGATTCGGAATTATATCCAGTATTTTAAAATCATTTCTTTCTGTTTATCCTTTTCTCTTTTCTGCTTATTTTCTTAGCATATCCTGTAACATTTAGGTTTATTTTTATTTATATTTGAAAGGATCTGTTAATTCATGGAAGTACAGTCGGCCATGTGTATTCACAGATTCCACATTCGTGAATTCAACTAACCCCAAATTGACCATATTTGAAAAATAAAAAAAAATTAAAAATAACAATGAAAAATACAAATTAAAAATGACATAGTATAACAACTGTTTATATAGCAGTTACATTGTACTAGATATTGTAAGTAATCTAGAGACAATTTAAAGTATATAGGAGTATGTACATGGGTTATACACAAATACTATACCATTTTATGTAAGTGATTTAAATATCTGTGGATTTTGGTATTTGTGGGGTTCCTGGAACCAATTCCCTGTGGGTACTGAGGGATGACTGTACCGGTTTTCACTTGCATTCTTCTGCTAATTCTTTACCTTTAATACAGCTCCTTTTCAGCTTGTACATGTGCCTACGGCATGTTTCATAATGAGTCATTTACAGGTGTAAAATGGGTCACAAACAAACATGTCAAAATGAGAATACAGCTTGGGATCAACATTCCAGTGGAAAGTATGACAATCCAAGGTGGATCTCTTAACAGTTTTTATAAAGTAATTTTTCAATTTACACCTAGGGTAACTGAAGCTTTATAACAGTCCTTGAATCGATTACCTGGATTTCTACAACTCGTATTCCCCAGTTGCACCATGGATTCATCTTTATGTGTTCTGAAACGAGGTCTTGTCTGCAAAAGTTTGTTGATCATGGGATCCCACATTTCCCCTGTTTTCCAAAAATTCATCAGTCTGGGCAACTGATATCACTCATATTCAATCCATTTTAAATGTGTTCTTCTTTGTATATAATCATCATGTTACTAATATCTTCAAACAGTGGGGAGGTAAATCCATTTGATGAGTCCATCATCTTACACTGGACATCTGTCCTCCTTATTTTAAAGCTAATATTTTGGAAAGACTCAATAGTATCTCCTGTTAGTTCAATCAATATGTAGAAACACTTTTAACTTCTGGATATGTGGCCAAATTTTATCAATATTTTTCACTATTTTTTACCAAAATTTACACACAAACATATATGTTTGGTCTGAGTGCATAGGTACTTTCATTGGAGTTTGGGAAGGGGGAAGGTGTTTATTATTATGTTGATCTATTACTTATTAGCATTTTTGAAGTTTTCCTTATTTATCACCTAAAGGGGTCACCAGATCATTCATGTCTAATACAAGAAGAAAGCTACAAGTAGCTTAAGTTTTAAAAACCACCCTGTCTCTATAAAAAGTAAAAATAATAAAAATTAGCCATGCATGGTGGTGTCCACTGTAGTCCCAGCTACCTGGGAGGCTGAAGCAGGGGGATCACTTGAGTCTAGGAGTTTGAGGTTGCATGAGCTATGATCACTCCACTGCACTGTAGCTCAGGTGACAGAGTGAGACCCTACCTTAAAAAAAATTTAAAAATAAAATACATAAATAAAATAAGTAAAAAACAATAAGCAAATATACCACGTTATTTTGAAAATAATTTTTAAATCAAAATTATTGCCATGCCAAAAGGATAAAGTCCTAAAGCTTTTCGAAAATTATATATGATTTTTAACTTTTAGTTATCTTTAACTTAAGGTAGCTCTAAATTCTTATGTAAAATTTGTACAAATCATGATATTGTCATTTTTTTAAAGGAATTTCTTTTTTTATTTTTCAGAAACATGGTCTCACTATGTTGTCCAGGCTAAAGTTCAGTGGCTATTTCCAGGTGCAGTCATAGCACAGTATAGGCCCAAATTTCTGGGGTCAAGTGATCCTCTTGCTTCATTCTCCCAAGTAGCTGGGCCTACACACACATGCCACTGTGCCTGCCTTGTAATGTTGTAATTTTTGACACCAATTCCAATTGTGGAAAAAATGCATGCAAATACAGTAAAGGGGGTAAGATTTACATTTTTTGTTATCAAAGCTAATGGTAAGTGGTTTGTACTTCAAAAAACCTTAACCTTTGGTAAAAGCAATACTAATCAGTGGAACAAATATGAAAATTGCACTAAAAAGTAAGAATTAAAAATAATTCTGTGTGAATTTTGTTTAGTCATCTAATGACTGAAGCAAAAATGTTTTTGTATATTCTATGATATATTGAACTCTGAGGTTTTTTTAATAACCCATAAATTTGGCTATTATTTCTTCTAAATTAAATGGAAGCTGAATTTATGAGCATGGTTAGCAGTGAAATTTCAATCTGTTTTATAATGGTTGATATGTATTAGTTTGATATAAATTTAAAATGAGTTATTTGAATTAAATTCAATCATCTTTCAAAAATAGTCTTAAAAATATTTCTACAGTGCCAATTTGTACATACAGAATGGTAGGAAATTCTCATGTTCAACTATTCTATGAAACAAATGTCTAATAAGTTACTTCTTTGGTATATCACTATTGAAATGAAACATGAATTCATTTACATGTTAAAAGGATATGTGTTTTGCTTGTTAATGTAGTTTTAAAAGTTGAACTTTTTAAAAAGAATTATATTGCAGCCTTCTATGCAGAGTTTTATCAAAAGCTTGCCTTTTAAATTTTAAACTGTGTTTATTTTGTTGCTTTAAGTCTCACTTTAATTGGTTTGCTAAAATATGATTACTTGATTTTTATTTCTACTTAGAATATTCAGATTCATTGATAATATTTCTACTTTCCAACTCCCATTTGGTGATTTCTCTTAGTTCATAGCACAACAGCAATATAGACCCCTCTCTTTCAAAATTGTGCTCACTCAGGCACTTAGATGAATTAATTTAACTTTGGCAACTTTTGTAAACTGAAGGCAACAATGTTTCAGGCACATGTCTCTAAACATTTCATTTAATATCAATATCTCTTTCCGTGGCTCTCCTACATTTCTAAACTTCTCTCAAAGCTAAGTCTCTGTTTAACCCATTACATAATGAGCTGCATGGAGTGGTATTAACTAATAGAAACAGGTCAAAAGAGGAATTTATGCCACCATACGGTTTATTAATTTCATGGACATGACCAGAAAATTTGGGAGAACGAACACTTCTGTTCCTCATATGTTCTTAGACACAAATATGTGGCTTTACAATGTCATTCAAATAGATAGTAGTAATGATAATAACTCACTATCTGCTCTATTCTCATTCTAGGTTTCACTAGATTCCCACTGGTACTCCCCTCAGGGAACTTTCCAGGGCCCTGTCTATTCTCTTTGTAATAATTTTATTTTAATATGGGTAGGGCTTGCTATTTTAGGCAACCTCGTTTACTGCCTTCTTAGACCTTCCTTGGCCCTATTACCAATTGATTTTCTTTCACATATGTGCGAAGTATACTATAATAGTGATCAAAACTACAAAATTATAAATTCAATTCCTATGACTCTTGTCATACCAAATGGATTAAACCACCCTGTGTGTTTTCTTTTTGCCTAAAAATCTTGTATATATTCTTTCAATTGCAAGACCTTTTTTGCTGATATGATTAAATCTTCTTCCTATTTGAATACAATTTGTGATTGACTGAGGTACAAAGCAAAGAATGAAGCACACATGCAAAGATACAGATCTACTCTGTGCTGTATTAGCATTTCTATGTTATTATTTTGACCCATTTCTAGTTTTTCCCTCGTCTTATCTACATAAGCAAATTCTTCCAGTGCTAGTGTGGACTTTGGAACTGCTGCTTCTTATCCAGCAAATACAGTAACACCTTAAGCTGCTATTTTAAACTCCTGCTCTGTCTCTTCACCTTAACTGCAACTTAGCTCTTCTCCAAGGAAGTCTTTTTCCCTGAAGTCCTCCCAAGTGCTGTTTCCTTGTTCCCTCTCTCATACACATCAGAATTGCAAAGTGGGTTTGCTGTCCTACTTCCTCACTGTTGCTGCTTTATGACATCATTCATTTATTAAGTTAAGGAAAAAACTTTTTAATCCATGTCATCCTCTCTACCCTCCACAAATCTTTGTGACATTCTCTCTCATTGATTAAATATTTATAGACATCATTTTTTTTGGTATGTTTGTGTGTCTTTACTCCAGACTCAACCATCCTTGTGATAATTTTTTTACTGTGATAAGAATACTTAACCTGATATTTATCTGCTTAACAAAGTTTTAAGCCTATATTGTAACATTGTTGTTAATATAAGCACGATGTTGTACATCAGACATCCAGAACTTACTCATCATCTAACTGAAACTTTGTACCTCTTGAAGAGAAACTTCCCATTTCCCCTTCCCACTAGGCCTTGACAAACACAATTGTATATGTTTCTATGAGATTGACTATTCTAGATTCCTCATATAAGTGGAATCATGTAGTATTAGTCTTTCTATGACTGACTTATTTCACCTAGTATGATGACCCCCTGTTTCATTTATGTTGACACATATGGCAGGATTTCCCTTTTGTTAATGCTGAATAATATTCTGTTGCATGTATATACCACATCTTCTTTGTCTATTCATCTATCAATGAACATTTAGTTTTCCACCGTATCCTGGCTATTGTGAATAATGTACTAAGAACATGGAAGTGTAGATGTCTCTTTGATATCCAGAATGTATTTTGGATAGTAACTTCTTACATTGTTTTCTGTGCAGAAGCTTTTGGGTTTGATGACGTCCCAGTTGTTCATAATTTCTATCTATATGGATGGTCAGCATGACACTCCTAAAAATAAATAAAATCCTAGAAATCTGATCACCTCCAATCGTCCATCTCTCCCATGTTACATTTTGGAAAGTTGCATCACCAAATTTAGATAACTCTTATCATTTAAACTATGAATCTTCTGAGAGTAAAAACTGGCGTTAATAATAACCAGGCCAGTAGAACACCATCATGAATGACTACTGCCCTGGACGTCCTGGGATATATAGGCACCCTCTCGTTCACTGATCCATCTAGAAATATTATTGAGCTAACAACCTCTCTATCTATATCTAATCTCTTGTCCTTATTAACCGTATAGCACTCAAATAATATTTCAAATGAATGTGTTATTTGAATAATAAAGGAAAATAAATAACAAAATTTTGTGGGCATATAAAAACTTATTTGAAATATATATATATATATGTGTGTATGTATATATATAAAATGATTGGTTTTTGTGAGCATATATACCTCTTTGTGAACCTGGAGCTTCTTGCTATTTTCCTGTGTAAACAATGGTGCTTCCTTCATTGCCTAGCTGTCAGTTTCTAACAAGTTTAGAGTGGCCATTATAAAAGAAAACTTCAATTTTCCTGTGTTTAACTATGATAATCAACAACTAGTAGATAAAGGCTGTCATTCCTAGTATTCTTGGTCAATAAAGGCAAATTAATTGTTCTTATGAATGTGCTGGATGAGGCTGATGGTATCTTTATGCCTGAAGAATCCCCCTTGGAACAATTTGCTATAGCTCTCAAATACCTACTAAGCAAACATGTTCTGTGTCTGAAAGATTAATTGGGCCCAGAAGTGAAGAAAGCCTATGCCTATGCTGACTTAGCTGCTTTGTTGTCATCCTGCTGGAAAACTTTTGTTTTCATGTAGAGAAATAAGAGAAGGACAAAGATGCTTCCAGAAACAAGAGTAAATCGATACCACCAAAAAAGAAGTATTCCCAGTCTTGCTTTTCAAACCAGGGGTTTTTATGTAAAAAAAATGTTTATTTCACTTCTCACCAAGTCACATTTTCATGGTAGGAATGAACATGATATAGAAGGCAGGTTGTTTCTTGATGAAGGAGGTGGATTTCTTTGTTAAGTCTTTAGCAAACCCAGAGCAATCCTTCCTAATCATCTCGAGTGTAGCTAAATCTAGACAGGAGCCAGCTGAGAGTTAATGTAATGGTAAAGTCAATGGCATGACTTTAGGGGTAGAATGGGTTTACCTTCCTTTAGATGTTCAATAACACAGAGATTTAAACTTCATGTTTAGGTGAGTGAAGAGCTAAAGTTCAGAAACGAGAAGATAATGAAGATGATGATATGTTTGTTGACTTTTTCACTGCTTACTAGTTTGATGAGAATGACCAAACCACCAAAATCCTGTGGTCTCTGGAATAATTGCTGGCTAGATGGGCTTAGACAGAGGTCCTGAAAGCAGAAGGAAATATTCTGATGCTGTGGCTTGGAAAAAGCATACTGTATGGAATGGACCGGTAGGGGTATTTGAATTAGAACCCATCGACAGGGAACCACAGCACTCATGGATAGGACGGGGGAAGCCACTTCTGGGTCCTGCATCACTATCACAGGTGCTAGAGACACTGCCATTTGCTGTGGTAAATGGAACAAAAAAAAATCAATCATGTGATTGTTAAGGATGTTGTCAGTCTAGATTCTGGAAAGCAAATTTTTCCTTTCTTGCCTCCTGGTTCCTGTGCATCAACCCAAATTCAAATTAATACTTTCTTACATGTCCACTCTACTTTAATTAATATCTTCCCCACATCAAGGCTCAGCCGGTGGCCATGAGGTGGAGCATCAGAAATTCTTTAATGGCCTACAGCGTCTTAAAACCTAGGTTTTGACGCACTTTGGATTTGGATTTGCTTAAACTTTTCAAGATCCCACTAGAATTTCTTTTTGTGAATATACTATTTGCTTTCTTGAGTTCATATATTTATGTTTTATTAGATTAAAAATAACTGAGTCATATAGCTGTAATCTGCTTTTGAATTACTTTATTCCAATCAGCTTTATGAGTATTTATTGACATAGTATTGTGTCATTTTGTGTATATATATATAGGGATTTTTTCATGATTACTGGCTCATAATTCCCGTAGTCCTTGTTATAATGTTGGGGCACTATAGGCCTCAAGAGCAGGCCTCAGGAGATAGAATCTCTCTCTCTGACCTTTTCCTGTCCTCTGTTCTCTTGCCCAAGGCAGGACTCTAATTTGATTGTGAGTCAAAAGACCCTCATTCCAGAGAGGGTCCTGCCTCATACCCTGGAGGAAGGAATGTTGCAAGGAGAGGCCAGGAAGAATCTTAACAGACAGGCCTTGCTGGGTTTAGATCATGTGCTTTTTGTCCAAACATATTTCTACGTGGTTATCATGACTATGTAATGAAGCTTCCATAAAAACCCAAGAGGACTAGGTTCAGAGATCTTCCAGATAGCCGAGTACAGGGAGGTTGCTGGAGGGTGGCATGCCTGGGGAGGGCATGGAAGCTCTGCACCCCTTCCCCTCTACCTCACCCTATGCATCGTTTCACCTGTATCCTTTGTAACATCCTTTATAATAAACTGGTAGACATAAGGAAGTGTTTCCCTGAGTTCTGTGAACTGTTCCAGCAAATTAATCAAACCCAAAGAGGGAAGGGGTTGTAGAAACCCCAGCTTGAAGCTAGCGAGTCAGAAGCTCCAGAGGCCTGGACTTGGGACTAGTGTGTGTGGGGAGGGCGCGGGGGCTACTGAGCCCTCACTCTGTGGTATCTCCAGTAGATAGTGTCAACTTGGATTACAGCAGTGGTCCCCAACCTTTTTGGCACCAGGGACTGGTTTCATGGAAGACAATTTTTCCATGGACCAGTTGGAGGGGGGGATGGTTTTTGGGATGATTCAAGGGCATTACATTTATTATGCAGTCAAACCTCTCTGCTAATGATAATCTGTATTTGCAGTTGCTCCCCAGTGCTAGCATCACCACCTCAGCTTCCCCTCAGATCAGCTATTAGATTCTCATGAGGAGCCCACAACCTAGATCCCTCACATGTGCAGTTTACAGTAGGGTTCATGCTCCTGTGAAAATCTAATGCTGCCTCTGATCTTATGGAGCTTATGCAGGGATGCAAGCTATGGGGAGTGGCTGTAAATACAGATGAATCTTCCCTGGCCCCCTGGTGCTCACCTCCTGCTGTGCAGCCCAGTTCCTAACAGGCCATGAACCACTACTGGTCCGAGGCCTGGGGGTTGGGGACCACAGGATTAGAGGACACCCAGCTGGTGTCTGCTGCTTGGTATGCAGGAAAGAAACCTCACATTAGGCCACAGAAGTCTTCTTCTGTGTTGTTGATTGTTGATCTTTATGGTGTTTAGAGGAAAGCACAGTTTGAAGAGTGTTTTCCAAAAGCACAAAGCATGAAAACAAGATAAATCTAGTTGTGGGCTGGGAGGGGAGTAAAGTAGAGAATCTATTAAATAATAATAATATATGTTTAATAATATTTAAAATTATTTTAAAAGAAATTACTTTTTCCCATCCCCTCCACCCCCATGATTATAGCTCTGACACGGGCAGTGCGTGGGCAATATATATAGCCAAAGTGTTGTACCCCCATAATATTCTGAAATAAAAAAAATAAATAAAAATAAAAAAGTAAATAAAATAAAAATAAAAAAAGGCCAAACCAGCAGCCAGAAACCTGTCCTATAAAGTATAATTGCCAAAGCTTTAAAAAAAAATTAAAAAAAAATAAAAGAAATTACTTATGTTCCTAGTGGTTGATTTATTTACAAAGGGGATGAAAATAATTGGCATTCAAAAGACTCAGAACTAGAAACAGCATATTTGATTGGAGAATGTCTTTCTCCATTTTCTTCATGACCTGCTTAGTTATAACTAGAATTTTCCAGGTAAATATATGTCAATTCACTTTCATTTTCCTCTTTAAGAAATCAAATGTATTATTTCTGTCATATTGTTTTCAGAATTTAATAAGCAGCCATGAAACTTTTGTTATTACTGGTAACTTCCTTTTATTCATTAATAAAAGAAACCTGTTGTTGCAAATTAGAAAACCAATGGGGACATTATTTGCATAGGCACAGTGAAGGAGTGATTAGATTAATCAAAACTCTCTGATTAGGAGAATACTTCCCTTGTGTCAGTCTCTGATAATTACTCGAAAACCATCATATTGCATGATATATTAATTGAAAATATTATTGCCCATGCTTTCTCAGCTGCTGCACTTCCTATGAATATATGACTATGCTTAATGTTTTAGGGTTTATAAAAATATTCTAGATCATTCTTGCCTACAACCAATTTGTGATTAAGTTAAGTGACTGCTATAAGTCTCAATTATCCATTTTTATCATCAAGGTACTGCTAGAATTCATCAGTAGGAGGACTAAAAAATGCTATATATTTGTGTTTGTTTTAAAAAGAAAATAAGGAACACACAAATGCCCTGGAAGTCTCTTATCCACATAAATATGAGAGCAAAGAATTTTTTTTTTTTTTTAGTAAGACATAATTATCTCTGCTTTGGAGCTTACAGGAAATGATTTTACACCATGAAATTATTATTACTTAGTTAAATATTTTCCTATTTTTAAAGCTCTGATCATGTGTAGAACTAGTGCACAGTACATAATTTTTTTAAAGTGTTTTGCATATGCCAATATTCCTACACAGACATTTTCCCCAAGGTTTCTCACTTCAATGAGAAAGTAGAAGCTGTCAACCAGGATCTTGTTCATCATCACACTTCAAGTCATGAATCTATGCTTTTGCAGTGATAATATTTATTTTTTCTATTTTAACAAATGATGAAGTATTTAACGACTGTGGTCTTTTTGTTCTGATGTAAATATAGCCCATTCATTAAGTTGTTTTCTGTTTAAATTCTATATCCTTTGCAGGAACGTCACTCTAGTATTTATACCGCTTACTATCTTGCATTACTAATGGCAATTTTTCACTGGAAAATTTCCATGAGTATATGAACATGCTCCAGTTCTTCCCAAATGAAACAGAAAACAAACACACAAATGCACCCTACACTGGCTGCCACTCCATTTGTCTTCCCATTCATGGAGGGGAAAAAAATGCTGTTTCCACATTATCATTATCACTTCAGATTCTCTCCTGAAGCCCCTTTACCCTCATAACTGTATAAAAACTGCTTTTGCAAGACCTCTGTACTGCCATATGCAATGGTCCCTTTTCAGGGCTCTTCTTCCATAACCTGTCATTGGAATTTGAGCTCTTGATTTTAAAACTGTCTCTACTATTGGCCTCTGTGATGACTCCTGCTTGAAATAGCTCATTTAATCATTAAATTTTTAAATTCCTCAGAGTCCCATAATATAGCACATTATTTATCCAAAGATCATACCTGGAGGGTTGAATATGACATAGTCTTAGATTCTCACCAAGGTGATTAATTACAATACAAGTAGCAGACACAGCCCTCTTTTCTTACTACATATTTTCTGATGGCTACATTCATCACAGTTGGTGGAGAGTAGATCAAATTAATACTATAAACTCTGTTGGGTTCAGAGAGCTTTAATTACTTCTTATTCTGGGGGTTGATACACACAGGTGATGTATTAACAGAGATACATAAATTACCACCAGAATCCATCCATCTTCACAGAATTCTATAAAGCATTCATAAAAAAATAAACTAAAATAAACAGTAACCCCATAGTATATAATATGTAATGCAAAATACATTTTATATACGCTTATTAAAATTAAATGTTTCTCAAAAATTCCTATCTTTTCCCAAGTACATTAAAATGTATAAATTGATTAGAATGATGAAACATATAACAGTTTTGAAGAAAAGTAGTGGAACAAAGTATTTAAGTCATTAATTAGGCCCAGAAATATAAGTAGTGAAAAGATAAATCTGTACTTTCCAATAAGTAATTTGCTTACCAGTATAGCCTTAAAAATAAGTTGCTAGACATGGAAATGATAGAAAAAAATAATGAGTGGATAAGCATCCCACCTTTCTCACCTTTCAGGTAGGAAAACACTGAGACAAGCACTACACAGTCCCCTTGAGGTTTCCAATTATACAGTTACAACCTCCTCCTTGATGCAATGTGTATTGCTTTCCCTCCACTGGCTGCTCACCTTCATATTCACTCAACATTGTTTCCAGGAATAACCCCCTGAATGAATTACTTGCACCCAAGTTCTGTTTCCAGTTAGAATGTAGAAAGCCACAAAAGGATATTGCTTCCACCTGAAAACAAAGTAAATAAACAAACAAACAACAACAACAACAACAAAAAAAACCCGGGAAAGTCAACAGAGTCCTAACTTTTTTCAAGTGCATCAGGGAACTATCGTTCCAAGGTTACCAGGTGAACCAAGGTGACAGGCCTCTATAAGGAGAGAAAAGATGGAACACAGTAGAAAAAGTTGACTACCCTAAAAGTGTGAAAGAAGAAAACAACCACAATTTAACAAATTCTTAAGTGTCAAACATTGTAAAGTATGACAGTTTGGAATCCCTGGGAGCCCCAGACACAAGGGAGTTGACACTCACTTTTGAATTTTTTTCCATCCCTAGTTATTCATGAGATAAATAAAGGGCAGGGCAAATAGCTGAGAGAAGATCCTCAGGCGGACAAAGGCACAAAACTCTAAGTTGGACAGTGGCATGAAGCTCTGGTCATTTTCTGGACCTTTCTCTCATAGAAAAGCAAACACCATAAGCAGCTTGATTAAGGGCAGGAAATTGTTCTGCCACTGGGGTCGTGGAATAGATCCGCTGCTTCAAGGTAGAAGCAAAAGCCATGTACCCTTGAGGAAAGGGGTAAGAAATTACCTCAGCTACCACAATAAGCTTTGTACCAACCGATATGCAAAATAATTGGGAATGAAGCAGGAAACCACTATCCTTGCCCTGACCCCAGGCAATGGTACACTGCTTCTGAGGGAAAAAAATTGAAGCAAAAGGCAGCAGTGTCTGGTGGAGGGCAAGCAGCCTACTTGGGGCTGAGAATCCTGCACTGATTCAAGGAGAGATCAGTATTGTCATGGTAAGTTATGTGCATGTGTGTATTTATTTGGTCATTGTGCTTCTAAAATAGCAACAAAGAATATTTCAGAGTAAGCAATATTCTTACTATGATTTCTCTAATATAAATGATTACTATTTCCATATGTTTTATCAGGAATAAAATTAAAACACTGTTAATATAATGTCTGTCTTTGTTTGAGCATAAGTAAAGTACTAACATCCCAGTATCATTCAAGGCCAGATTTATTGTTAATCAGTTCACAACAACTATTTATTGATATACTTTCTAAAATAATGGACATATACATTGGAGGTGTTTGGGTCATAGGGGCAGATCCCTCATGAATGGCTTTGTGTAGTCCTTGAGGTAATAACTGAGTTTTCCTTCTTTCAGTTACTGTGAGATCTGGTTGTTAAAAAGATCCTGGCACCTCCCTCCCTCTCTCTTGCTTGCTCTCTCACATGTGATCTCTACACACACCAACTGTCTTTCACTTTCCACCATAAGTGGCAGCAGCCTGACGCTCTCATCAGAAGCAAATGATGGTGCCATGCTTCTTGTACAGCCTGCAGAACCACGAGCCAATAAATATCTTTTTTTAAAATAAATTACCCACCCTCAGGTATTTCTTTATAGCAGGAAAAACAAATTAAGACAGCTGCCAAAAAAGCTACAAGCAAACACACTCTAATAGAGAACTTTTAATGCCATTTGCATTAGATATAGAATATTTCATGCTAAAGGTTGTTTTCATACATTGGGAATCCATGACAAAATTGTATGGTTTAAAAGTCCAAGTTTAAAACCATTACCCCATATGGTTTTGAAAAATAGGTACCATTAATTTTAAACAAATTTCCACTGGAAAAGAGAATACAGGACATAGAAGCCTGTTTTTAATCCTGAAATTTAGAAATTTTTCTGCTACTAGTAAAATGCAGTTGGACTAAAAAAATCCATATTATTTATATATTTCATTCTATGAAATGCTAGAGCAGTATCAAAAAAGTGGAATAAATCATACAGTTAATTCAGAACCGCAACTGTAACTTTTGCCAACAATGAAAGACTCATTTCACTTGACAGCTACTCACCAATCTCCCCAAGTTCTTTTTGGTTTGTTGGTGCAGATTGTTTTCCTTAGATAGTTGAAACTATCCAGAATGAACGAATAATTTCACAAATATTATTTTTAAAGAGCAACAAATGGATATTAGTTCATGAATTTAAGATTCAACATGGCAATATATAATAGTGGTAATAAAAGCCCATTTTGTTATGTCTTTTTTAACCATCAGAAGGATAGGGCTTAATATGTCTGTTACTGAGGCAAAACTGTAATAAACTCAGTAAATCTTAATTGATTATGGTTTTGGTAATTGACTTAGAGAAGAAAACTTAAAATTTAACTGGAACTTCATTAGTTTAAATTCAGAACAAGTATCTGAAAGATTTATTTTATTAAATAGCACATTAAAAAGGCTTATACAATACACATAGTTTTAGGCACATTGAACACCAAGAGACCTACTTTTAGCAAATCTCTTAGAAAATGCATTTGTAAAACACCATTATGTCCTCCTAAAAGCCTTAGAATGCCTTGACTGATACATTGTTTGTACCTCTATCTTTCAGGCCCTCCTACACAATCTAAAGTATATAAGCTCTGCTTTTTAAAAAAATGTCAATACCTACTAATTGCTTCCTGAGTAGGTTTTGGTGTTATTTCAATGAAAGGTATAATTTAGCAAACAGATTTAGCAAGCAGCAGATAAAACAATTAGTACAAAGATCTTTTGTGAAAGAAGTGACTAGCAGTACACCCGCAGTGAAGGCTGAATTTGTAATTTAGAAAACAGATTTAGCAAGTGGCAGATACAACAATTAGTCTAAAAATCTTTCTGTGAGAAAAATAGCTCACAGAATAGGAAGAGGGAAGACACATTTACATAAAAATAATATGTCAATTTCTCTGAAAAGCAAATAATTTTCCATCTCCACCATTTAACCTTTTCTTTTCCTTATGACTTTTTTTCCTTATGTAGGTAGGTGGTCAAGGTACTAGGATATTTCAATTCATGACATAAGCAAAGTTGTCTCCTTTAATAGGACAACTAAATTTATAAAGAATAATCACCTCCTCTCACTAGGCCACAACATCTACTGGGTTGTGGAAGGAAATGAACCTTTTTTTCCTTTTCTCTTCTGGGTCTATGTTTTGTTAGTCATAGCTTGGGCTTTGCAAATATAATTGACAGTTAACAAAAAAAATTTAGAAGCCCATACCAGCATGGGCTTCCCATAAGAGTAACTATCCAGGATAACATTCACTATTTGGGTCTTAATGTAGAAGCAAGGAAAGCATTTAAATAGTGTAAATAGATCACAGAATGGACTCACAATAAGGTTTCATTGGATTGTTTTAGCTTCAAATTTCTTCCCTTATATAGGAAAGGAAGTAAATAGTGTGGCTATTGGACCCTCAGGACAAGGGCCCCGTGCAGCTGAATCAAACTTCCATCAAGGGACCTCAGATAAAAACCAATGATATGCATTAAAGCAAGAGGCCCTGTTTAGCAACAGAAAGCCTTCCTTGTTGAGCTTGAGCTCCTGTAAATACAGTGATGAGAAGCCCACCAAAACCCACAACTATTGCTGGGGAACTCTCTTGACATTGATAGTTATAAAGTCCTTGGGGATTACACTTTGTTAAACAATTTACTGATTTCAGAGATATTATGTCAGACTTTCAGGTTTAGAACTCACTTGTTTGATTCTGATGTGTCCATTGCCAACAAACAATCACTCTTGTGTTGGTCATAGTGTTTAACTATCAAGCCCCGTGGATGATACTGCAACTCCTTTATTTTAAGCTTACTCCAGCTCATTAACAATAAGAAAAAGCTCAAAGGCCCATACGGTTTTTTAAAATTGATGTTACACACATACATTTATATATAATTTTCATTTATGTAACTCTACAATTGAAATATACTTAATTTACTCAATCAGAAGAATTCCTTGTATAAAATTCACATTCTTATTTATTTTTCAGGTTCCATTTGTTATCCATGCTCATCCTAGCATTTTTTTATCGTTGTTCAATGTTTCTGTTATCTGTGTTTGTTTAGTTCTGCACTATTCTCAAAGTAGGGGTTGGCAAATACGTTTGTAATGGAGTTTGCAGGTTTTGTGGTCTCTGCTGCAACTACTTAACTCTGTCATTGTAATGTGAAAGGCGTCTTAAATAATACAAGCAGGCATGGTTGTGTTCCAATAAACCATCTGTGAAAACAGATGGCAGGCATGATGTGACCCACAGTTGCCATAGTTAGCCAACCCTTGCTTTAAGGAATCATTAATCAGTGTCAAGTTGTATACACTCACTCATACTGTATTCATGCTGGAAGAAACTTCATTGGCCATGCCCTTAGAGGATGATTGCTCACTCTAGGGCAACCCTAGGAAATATGAGTTTGGTATTGAATAACAACAAATCTACAAAAACAATATCTTTAAATTTAGTGAAAAATCTTCCAAGTATTCCTGTACTATGTAGTAGTAAAAATTGTAATTTTACTTATAAAACAATATATTTTAATATGTAAATTTGATATGTCATATCATATTATATATCACACATTAAATGATATTTACATATAACACAATTTCAAATTGCTTTAATTTTTAATGATTACTATATAAACATAACCATTAAAAGTTTGGAATAGAGGTATTGGAAGTAAAAGGGATTGAAGAAATAAATTAATCCAACCTCCATATTCCTCAAAGAGAAATCTGTAACCAAGAATGCCATATGTTTCATTGTTCTAAGAAAAACAAGATTTGAACATGATTTATTTGATTCTTTATTATTATTTTTAAGTTTTTTGCAAAATTTGCCATTCTTTCCTCCAATTAATTTATTGATCAGTTTCTGATGGAGCACAAATTCTATCAGCAGCTTCCACAATCAAATATGCTACTTATTCAATTGACCAAGTAATATAGTTCTTTCTTTTCTTAAATGTTAAAAATCATGGCCTATATTTTAACAAAAACTCATTTATACAGTTAATGATCATTAAGTAGTGATAACCATATATTGCTTTCATGCAACTTAAATTATACTTCTATATGATTTCTTTTGGCAGTAAGATATCACAAACGGAAATGGTTTCTAGTATAGCAAAAGAATCTCTCTGTAATACGTTTATTATTTAGATAGTGTTTTGGACATTTTTTATTTTTGTAATTAAAACATCTATCTTCTACCAAGTTTTTCTTGATGATAGATTTGTCCTCTGAAAATGGCTGAGTCAATCAACAGAAGACTTTGACATTGATCTTGCAGCCTATTAACTAATATTGAAAATAATCAGTCCATTCAGCATTTCTATAATCGACATATTCAAATAAACATAAGACATTGTCCTTCATTTGAAGATCATACAAAAGTTAAACTGTAGATAATATTAATACTGATAAATACAAACCAAAAAACAATCCTATAATTTTTGAATTTATTCAATAGCCGAGCTGTTTGATTTAAAACATACATAGTATTAAAGGGTGAATAATGCCACAAATCTATTATTTATTTATAGGAAGGGTAAATTTATTTGGAATGAATTCTTTCGATCAAAATTATACTTCCAAAATGACCAGGAGTATATTATGTTGATGACCATAGCTATGATGGAAACAGTTAATATTTTTATCTATTCTTTTTTCTGATTTAGCAATTACTCTATTTCTGCAAGTCCAAAGTCTACCTATTTTCAATAGCATAAGGTTATGAAGTCATCATTGTTGGCTTGCTGGAAATACTCTATTCATTCTAAGGACTCTTATAGCACTTTATCTTTACTATTCTCATATGATAGTATAAGTGTTTTGTTTATAAATATTCATATGTGTATTTTATCTTCTCTGCTAAACTTAAAAAAACCTTAGAGATCAGGATCCATATAATACCAGGTTGACATCTGTACATAATCTAGTTTGTCTATTCATGTATTTCAACAGTTACTAACTGCTGTAGGCTGAAAAATGTCACCCAAATAGATCCACATCTTAATCCACAAAACCAGTGAATATGTTACTTTATGTGTTAAAAGGAATTTTGAAGGTGTTATTCAGTTGCGAATACTGAGATGAGGAGGTTTTCTGCATTATCTAGGTAGGCCCAATGTAATCAGAAGGGTCCATACAGGAGGGAGGGAGGAGGGTTAGAGTCAGGACAGGTTTGAAGATGCTGTCCGGCTGGCTGTGAAGATGGGGATGGGGCCACCAGTGAAGGAATGCAGGCAGCCTTTAGAAGCTAGGAAAGGCGAGCAAATGGATTCTCCCATACAGTCTTTAAAAGGAACATAGCCCACCAACACCTTGATTTTAGGACTTCTGACAATTTTTTCTTTCTATAGCATATATTACTATCAAGAAATAACAGTAAAAACTGTAAATAATTTTAGTAATTTCAAATTTTTAGAATTTTATATTGTTTCACCCTATATTAGGGAATGACATCCTTCTTTCACTCCTATTTCTGCTTAATACCCTAGTGAATGAGGCAGCCATTCTTGGTCCACATTCAGGGACATACTTTTGCTCCGGTATTCTTCCTCTATCAGCTTCTCCAGTGGCAGGAGGGTCTGAATGAAAAGACTAACACTCACCAGTGAGCATTTACTGCACAGTGGGAAGAAACCCTGAATTAAAGACAAAGACCAAGTTTATATTTTCTCATTCTTTTCTTTTTGCATTTCGTGACCTCATATAAGAAATGCAAATGTGTGGGCAAATTTCTTCTCTACATAGTGTCCTATGAACCCTATTTATTCAGCAGTTTAGGTAAATGGACTTGGAGTGGATAAAGAAATTATCTTTCAGCATCAGATCCACTTCCTGTCTCCAAAAAGTATCCTGGGAACATTTTAGGAATTATGGGAAGCAGTGCCGTCTAAATGAAGATTTACTACCTTTCCAAGCTGACTAGAGCTCTTTAGATTCATATTATTAGTGAAAGCTTCACGGAGGAAGAGATGCCCATGGGACCTCAAACCCACAGCAATGTGATTCTGGCAGCAGTATTGCAACGCAGATGTCAGGCATTATTATAATTTATCTTTTGCTGATGAGAAAATGGAAGTGATATAACTAATCAAAACAGACTCAAGACTCATACCCAGGCCTTCTGATTTAAAAATTGCCTCTTATACTACATGTGATAACTTAATTATTAATTTTCATATAAAGTTTATAAAATTTTAAAATTACCAATTTGTTCTAGGATTTGCAAAGGAATTCTTCAAGTCTAAATTTTCAATATCACTTCTTATGTGCATAAACTCTCACCCTAGACAAATAATAAATAAATGTATATATTTCTTGGAAAGTATATATACACACAGACACACACACATATGTATATGTGTGTGTGTGTGTGTGCGTGTGTATATATATTCTTTTCCTATTCCCAAGCTATTTATTTGGCCTGAAATGCCATACTTTAATCAAGCATTTTTTTGTTCAAAGATAATTTCAAATTTTGGGATGACTATTATAAACATATTAAAGTATGTTAAGAACTAAATAACAAGCCCTCTATTCATCTCATATGTTATAATGAAGACTTAATGAAATTATAAATTTAAAGTAAAACATGCAGTTCTATACCACCCTTTTTATTATCCATAATCAATATTAATAATAAACCATTGTTGGTTATAAGAAATGTAAATATTTGATATCTAACACCTTGAAAAGTAATCTTAAGATACACTTTAGTGTGTTTCTTAAGAGAAACACACTAAATGCTGAAAAACTGACACAGAATCCAAGACATAGACTTGGATTTCACAGAATAGAAATCATATCAGATACTCAATAGGTGGAGTCCCAAGGAAATTTGTCTTTATATCTTTAGATCCCTTCTTTCTTTTTAAAGGCAGAAATAATACTTCACTCATCTAGATTATCAAAATATTATACAAATATATTTTCAAAAGTATTTTTGAAACTAGAAATAAATATGTATAGAATTCAGATTACAACGAGCTAAGGGCTTGTCCAGAAGACAAATTTGAACCAAGTTGGGCCAGAAAATAAAATTACTGCTAAAAGCTGAATCAAGGTAAAGATTTTTGTTGTTATTTTTGATGATTTTTGTTAATTTTTTATGCAGGAGATCTGAACTTGCTAGAAAATAGAAAAGGCTACATATATATGTGAAGATGTAAGATCCTTGGCAGAGAAAATAACATTTTGGTAGCACTGAGTGAGTTCTTCAAACTCTCAGTTTATGCCAAAAAATTTCAAGGGAATACCTAGAGAGCTTTGCTTCCTAATGTTGTAACTGTTAGCCACATGTGCCTATTGAAATTTAAATTAGTTTAAATTAAACAAAACCAAAACTCCAGTTGTTTAGTTGCACTAGCCTCATTTCATGTGCTCAA
Source organism: Daubentonia madagascariensis (assembly GCA_023783475.1). Taxonomy (NCBI): domain Eukaryota; kingdom Metazoa; phylum Chordata; class Mammalia; order Primates; family Daubentoniidae; genus Daubentonia; species Daubentonia madagascariensis. The sequence continues at coordinate 24,168,056 of JAKFHU010001684.1, read as the reverse complement.
TAGCCGTATCAGCCTGGTGGATACCATAGTGCAGTGCAAATATAAAACATCTATTATCACAAGAAATTCCACTGGTCAGCAATAGTCTAGACACAGAAATGAGTAAATATAGATAGTTTGTAATAAAGTATAACTAGATAAAAATTGTCTGCCACAAAGACAAAGCCAAGTGTCCCCTTGGCATTCTATTTTGTACATGTGATATATTCATGACATATTTCCTGTTAAAGAAGCCCAGTTCTGAAGAGAATTCCAGTTTATTCCTAGAAAAACCCTATACTTTTGATGTATTATGTAGAGAGGATAAAATATCTTGCCACTTCATGACATTTTTTCCTTGGATTCCTTCTTTTGAGAATCTTTTTCATCATTTTTGAAGTATCCTTACTGTAAGAAGAATCAATGAGCTAAAACAAACCTCAGGTGCTTCTTTGGGGCAGGGCTCCTTGCACTGAAAAAGCACAGGTTTGGGTGTATTAGGACAATTCTTTTCCTCCACAGAGTATTTTTTTCTCCTTTGCATACTCTTTTACTTAATATTTATGTATTAATGACAATGCAATCTAGGAAATGAAGGCAATGTATGAGTGGGCTAAAAATATTGGAAAAGTCAGGGAATCTTATAAGTGACTCATTTGGAAAACAAAAGCAATTTCAGTGTATAGGTGGGAGCTGGAATAAGAGAGATTACAGATAGTATTAATATCATAGAAAAGGAAGAATGCAACTTAAATTCTGTGCCATGTGATAATTAAGATCATGGTGATCGAATATAAAATTAAATTTGTATAGTGTTAAGGAGTTCGAGGAATCTTAAAATCAAAGACTCAGAAGAGTCCTCAATACAGATGTTAACATCACTGAACACTATTTCCATGTCCTAGGTAAACAAAAAAGATTCTGCTCTTTCATATGTACATTTTGACAAAGTCACACAAGATGATAGGTAGCCTGGATCACTGAAAAGGGTGAGAGACACAAACTATGAAATTCAAATGTTTATAAGGAAAAACAATCATAGATCAATGATCTGGAAGTGGCCTTGGGGGATAAGAACACAGCCAATATTATAACCACTTTCACTGAAGTCCAAGAGGGTAGAGAAAAAGCCTCACAGTGGAAGCATCTGGGTAGAGTGTCTGAAAGAGAAATAACATGCATACAATATTTGCTGAATTAAGAACAGTATTACAATGGGCTGTAGTACAAACAATTATAGGCAGGAAAAAAGAAGCAAGAGTATATTTTTTTAAAAAGTGAATAAAGCCAACAAAAAAAGATTTGTGATAAGGAACTTATGCAAGCAAAAAGATGAGTTCATTTGCATAGTGGTCGATGTAATGAGTAGAGATGATTGAAACACTTGATTAGGAGCAAAATGTATTCTAACATTTTAAGTCTGATTTACTCCATTGAAAAGAGAGGGTTTATTTTCACCTAGGTGTCTAAACTAGTATATGGCCATCTGACTTAAATGATTATCTAATCTTCTGTCAGAGTTAAAAAAAAAAATTGTAAACTCAAGCTGTCATCAAGGAACAGGATGAAGTCATTTTTATACCACCATATTTACATGTTAAAATTTTATTCAACCTTTATATCTCAGCTCAAATAGTTCCTCTTTAATGCGAATTACTTTGATCCCTGCTCATGAGTAAATTCATTTTGATATAAGCGGCATAGAACATCAAATTATCTGACAAAAAAGAGAAGTCATAAAGAGGCGGACAGTTGTCATAGAAGTGAAGAAACAAGTAAAAAGTCAGATAGAACAAAAGCAGGAACCAGAGTACTCCTGGAAACAACAGCGGGAGACCACACAATATAACACCAGCATCTGTGATTAGCATAAATCAGTTGTACTCCATTTTTCTCCATCATTCTGTTTTACTCATTGATTCAGTCAACTGGGATTAAGTTTCAATTTTTTTCTATGGAAGACCACAGGACACTGTCTAGTTGATGACTGCCTTGTCTTACACATAAGAAGTAACTACACTGCACCACACAACACTAAATGGAGGTAGGGGAATGCAGGGGGAAGCTGGTGCATTCACTGCTGCGTTATCCATTCATTTGAGACTTTCGATAAAACAGATTAATTATTAATAAAAGAAGTGGGGGGCAGAGCAGAAACTTCAAGAAAACTCTAAATTATTCCCTGCCAGAAGTTAACTTTCTCATCTGAAATGCAATAGAACTTTTATCTATATCTATATATATAGCGATTGATACATTTATCAAAGTTTCCCCTTGCTATAGTAATGAAATCACATATCTGCCCTTGTAAATGTATGTTTCTTGAGTGAAAGTCAATGAATTATCCTTTAAGTATCTTCTTCAGTCACCTTTGATGGCTCCTCGTCCTCTAACCAGTCTGAGTGATGCAGAGACATAAGACTTAGTCCTTGGCTCTTTGCTCCTCTCTAAATACTTTCACTCCCAATATGACTTCACCTCTGTCCATGTCTTTAAATGTCAGATGAAGCTGGTGATGCCCATAAAATTTTATTTAGTTCATACTTCTTCTCTGAACTTGATTCAAATATCTAAAACAATCTTCAATATCTTAGTTTGGATGTCAAGAACCATCTCAAAATCAACATACCAGTAACAGTGTGTTCAGAATCTTCCCTACTCAATCCCCCTTCTCCTCCTGTGTTTTCCATTTCACCAATTGATACCACCAGTTAATCCTGCGATTCAAACCAAAATTCTAGGGATCAGTTTTGACACCTTTCTTTTCCTCATACTGTAGTATAGATCCCAGTATTCAACCCATCAGAAAGTCCTGTCTTCAAAGTCATGATTATAATCCAACCATTTTCCACCACCTGCAATAATAAATTTAACTAAGATTACCTCTTGCCTACCACAGTAGGCTCTTATCTCCTCTCCTAAATTCTACTCTTACTCTTGTCCCATCAGTGTCCACAGAGTTGATGGAGTAAGCCTCTAAAAATTGAAAATCAGATCTGACTATTCCCTCACTTTCTAAATATCTCTGAGACTTAGCCTGGTTTATATATCTCTATTTGATCAGGTTATTTGCCAATTTCTGACATAATCTTCCCTTTAAATGCTCATATTTTGATTATTAAACATATTTTACGTCTAACACATTATGATTAAGCCCATCTTGGATTAAAACTCTGAGTTATATATAAAAATGCTATTGTTGCAAATATTTAATATTCCCGTGACTACATATGCCTATTGTCGTGTTATTTTAATAAGTTGTACTTTCCTTTTGAGGCTACTGTCTGTGGAAATTATTCTTGATCAATGTGAAATTCCCACCCATTAAAGATGGAGAGGTCACAATGTACTGTAAGTTACTTATATTTGTATTTCCTTTTAAAACTAAGTCTTTTGTTGTAGCATATCTCAGTAACATATCTTTCTTCTAGTTTCATTTATTCATCTATTGTTACTTGAAGTCACTGGTAGGTAATAACAGATCCTTAAGATGTTTAAATTTTGGTACCAACTCACTTCTCATAATCTTGGAGCACTGTCTACTTTTATAAAAATGTTGACATGTGACTTTTCTAAACTTAACATTCACAATGGTGATGATAAGTGACCAATCTGATAACCTGCAAGTCATAGTGTGAAAAGTAATGATGCAATGAATAGTTCCTAAATGAGTATGCCAGATTTTAAATAAATGTTGTATATTTATGAGAAAATTTGCTGTTGGAGAATAAATACAACAGCTGCTTTTTAATGATATGTAGAAATTATGATTCTAATCTGTTACATTTAATAGCACAATACATTTGAAAGAATGCACTACTAAGTATTCATGTTACTAAGGATTTTTGCACAATAAGCATCACTAAAATAACTCACACTCTATGTTTTTGAAAATAGATTGGCATTTTTTTCACTGGGCTTATTTCTTTCCCTAACACGTGGCACTATCAAATAACCATGGACTTAGTTAGAGAAAAGGCTTCCATCTTTGTTTTCTTAGCTCTTCGAGTTAGCCATCCATGTCTCTATACTATGAGTGAAAGTCTTATTTCTGGGTAAGTGACATGTCTAGGGTAGATTAATGTCCCCTTTCTTCAAATGCTTCAATGACAATATAATCAACATTGCTGGTATAAACAATAAATCTTTCTACATTAAGTAAGTGCTTAAAACCATATTGTAAACAGTGGTGGCACTATTAAAAATAGCACTATCCAGGTACACCTTCATGGTTATGATATTCACATATTTTATTTCAAAACGTTAATTAACCCTCATAATTCCAGAATAGTCATCACTATTTACTATCTTAGTCCAATAAATACTTCTTTTAAAATGTCACCATAAGAATCAATCTAAAAGGAAAATTTAAGGGATATTTAAAAGCAAAATCATCATAAATTTATACATTTTAAACATAGTCAACAAAAATTTTTATTTCAAAATCTCCTGATTTTAAAGACATATTGCAATGTGACAGAGTGAGGATCTTGGCAATTTCTGTAAAAAACAAAAAAGTAAGGATGTCCAAAACAATTATTTCAGGGCTATACAAATCAACCAAAGGTATTCAACAAAGTAGACAGTAATTGTTTATGACATACTATTGAATTTTGGATAAGAGCAGTGGTAGCCTGACATGTTATTGCCTGGGATCACTCCTGTTTCCTATATTGCTCTTAGCATGGTAATTTAACTAGACCAGGCTGGCTGCAGAAACTAACAGCCTCATTGATAGATATTAGAATATCTGACAAGGGGTAAGTATCCAAAATATATTAAGATACTCAACAGCAAGAAAACTAATAATCTAATTTTAAAATGGGCAAAAGACTTGAATAAACATTTCTCAATAGAAGATATATAAATAGCCAACAGATATATGAAAAAAAATGCTCAACTTCACTAATCATCAAAGAAATGCAAGGCAAAACCATAATGAGATATCACCTCTCCCCCTGCCTCATTAGCATGGCTATTATCAAAAAGACAAAAGATAAGTATTGGTAAGAATATTGAGAAAAGGAAACCCTTACACACTTCTGTTGGGAATGTAAATTGGTAAAGTTGTTATGGAAAACAGTATGGAGGGCCCTCAAATATTAAGAACTAAGATATGATTCAGCAACCCCACTTCTGTGTATATGTCCTAAAGAAATGAAATCAGGGTCTCAAAGGCATATCTGCACTCACATGTTCATTGCAGCATTATTCATAATAGCGAAGATGTGGAATCAACCTAAGTGTCCATCGAAAAATGAATGGATGAAGAAAATGTGAGACACACACACACACACACACACTCTCTCTCACATACACATACAGGAATATTATTCAGTGATTTAAAAAAAAAAAAGAAAGCCTATCATTTGCCACAACATGGATGAACTTGGAGGACATTATGCTAGGTGAAATAAGCCAGTCATGGGAAGACAAATATTTCATGATCTCACTTATATGTGGAATCTAAAATAGTTGAACTTACAGAAGCAGATAGTAGAATGGTGGTTACCAGTGGCTAAAGGATGGGGAAAATGAGGAAGTATTTGTCAAAGAGAACAAAATTTCTGTTAGGCAGAATGAATAAGTTCTGGCGATCTGATGTACAACATGGTGGCTATAGTTAATAACACTGTATTATATATCTGAAGTTTTCTAAGAAATTGGACCTTAAATGTTCTCACCACACAAAAACAAAATGATGAATGTAAAGTGATAGATATTCTAATTAGATTGATTATGGCAATTATTTCACAATATAAACATATATCAAAACATCACAGTGTACAGGCATACCTCATTTTATTGTGCTTTGCTTTATTGCACTTCACAGATATTGTGTTTTCTACAAATTGAAGGTTTATGACCACCCTGCTTCAAACAAGTCTGTTAGCTCCATTTTTCCAAAAGCATGTGTTCACTTGTGTCTCTGTGCAACATTTTGGTCGTTCTCACAATATTTCAAACTTTTTAATTATTATTTTATCTGTTATGTTGATCTGTGACCAGTGGTCTTGGTTATTACTATTGTAATTGTCTCACGGCGCCACTAACCGTGCTTATAGAAGATGGCTAAGGATCGATGAGTGTGTGTGCTCTGACTGCTCCACTGACTGCTCATTCCTTCATTCTGTCTCTTCTCTCTTTTCCCTCATGTCTTTCTATTCCCTGAGACACAACAATATTGAAATCAGGCCAGTGAATAACCTTACAATGGCCTGTAAGTGTTCAAGTGAAAGGAGGAGTCACACATATCTTGCTTTCAAACAAAAGTTAAAAATGATTACACTTAGCAAGGAAGGCATGTGAGAAAGGCACAATTAAGCACAGTGAGGAAGCTCAGATAGGTCTGTTGTGCCAAAAAGTTAGCCAAGTCATGAATGCAAAAAAAGTTTTTGAAGGAAATTAAAAGTGCTACTCCAGTGAACACATGACTGATGAGAAACAACCTTATTGACAATCTGAAGAAAGTTTTAGCGGTCTGGATAGAAGATCAAATCAGCCACAACACAGAAGAAAAGTGGGAAGCTAGCAGAGGTTGGTTCATTAGGTTTACAGAAAGAAGTTTTCTCCATAACATAAAAGTGTGAAGTGAAGCAGCAAGTGCTAATACAGAAGCTGCAGAAAGTTATCCAGAAGATCTAGCTAAGATAATTGATGAAGGTGACTACATTAAACAACAGATTTTTAATGGAGACAAAACAAATTTCTATTAAAAGAGGATGTCATCTAAAATTTTCATAGCTTGAGAGGAGAAGTCAATGCCTGGCTTCAAAGCTTCAAAAGACAGAATGACTCTCTTGTTGGGGTTTAATGCAGTTGGTGACTTTAAGTTGAAGCCAATGCTCATTTACCATTACAAAAATTGTAGGGGCCTTAAGAATTATACTAAATCTACTCTGCCCGTGTTCTGTAAATGGAACAACAAAGCCTGAATTATGGCATGTCTGCTTACAGCATGGTTTACTGAATATTTTAGACCCACTGCTGAGACATACTGCACAGAAAAAAAGGAATTCTTTCAAAATATTACTGTTCATTGACAATACCCTAGTAACCCAAGAGCTCTGATAGAGATGTACAAAGAGATTAGTGTTGTTTTCAATGCCTCTTAACACAACATCCATTCTGCAGCCCGTGCATCAAGGAGTAATTTTGAGTTTCAAGTCTTATTATTTAAGAAATACATTTTGTAAGGCTATACCTACCATAGATAATGATGCCTCTGATGGATCTGAGCAAAGCAAACTGAAATCCTTCTGGAAGGAGTTCACCATTTTAGATGCCATTAAGAACATTTGTGATTCAGGGGAGGAGGGCAAAATATCAATATTAACAGGAAGTTGGAAGAAGTTGCTTTCCACCCTCATGGATGACTTTGTCACCCATGCAGTACAGGAAGTCATTGCAGATATGGTGCAAACCACAAGAGAGCTAAAATTAGAAGTGGAACTTGAATATATGACTGAATTCCTGCAGTCTCATGATAAAACTTTAATGCATGAGGATTTGCTTCTTATGGATGACCAAAGAAAGTGGTTTCTTGAGATGAAATATACTCCTGGTGAAAATGCTATGAACATTGTTGAAATGACAACAAAGGATTTAGAATTCTACATGGTAATATATACTATTTTTATTTTTCATGTTACCTCAGTAAGGCTGAGGGGAGAAAAAAGATACAATGGAGTCTACAGGCATTGGATAAAGACATTACCAGATAAGAAGAATTGAAAAAAAATGTATTGCTGGACAAGTTGCTTACCAGAAATATTAAAGCAAGGCTTCTGGGCTTAAAGGAAATCTCAACAGATGATAATGCCAATATATTCAGAGACATGAATAGCACCACAAAGATAAATATTTTGGTAAATATGAAAGTCCATATATATATATATATTGTTTTCTTTTTTTCTTTAAGTTCTTTATAAGTAATAAGATTGTTTAAAAATAATTATAATATATTAATTGGTTATATTATATATAGATGTAATTTACAGGCATATGTTGTTTTATTATGCTTCGCTTTACTGCATTTCGCAGATGTTGTGTTTTTTACAAATTGAAGGTTTGTGGCAACCCTGCATAAAACAAATCTATTGGCATCATTTTCCAACAGCATGTGCTTACTTTGTGTCTCTATGTCATCATATTTTAAACAATAAAATATTTTAAATTAAGGTATGTACATTGATTTTTTAGATAATTCTACTGTATACTTAATAGAATACACTATAGTGTAAACATAACTTATATGCACTGAGAAACCAAAAAAATTGTATGACTTGCTTTATTGCAATATTCACTTTATTGCTGTGGTCTGGAATTGAACCCTCAGTATCTCTGAGGTATGCCTAACAATGAAAACATAAAGATGGGGAAGAAGAAATTGAGCTATATTGAAGCAAATTCTCTATAGTTTAAATAATTGAAGCTGTTATTAATCTTAAGGTAAATGTGATAATTTTAAGGTTCATATTCTTGTTCCCAGAGTAACCACTAAGAAAATAATCCATAAAGTATAATGGATGTGAATAACATCTTTCTTCAGGAAAGACTTATGTGTGGCCAATAAGCACACGAGAATATGCTCAACATCACTATCCATTATAAAAATGCATAGGAAAATAATGAAGTTTCCTAACTTTGCAAACACTAGAATGGGTATAATAAACTGACAGGCAATAACAAACATTGGCAAGGATGTGGTAGAATTGGAGCCCCCACATAAAGCTGGAAATGTAAGATAGTACAGTTACTTTGGAAAACAATTTGGCAGTTTATCAAAGTATTAAACATAAAATTAACATATGACCCAGTAATCCCATGCCTACACATACAGTTGAACATAAAAGAGTGGAAAAGAACGTGTTCTCTCAAGCATAAAAGAACAAATGGGTAAAACGTTTAGCTTACTTACCTGCCAGCAGTAGAAAATATTAGTGTTCAGTATGATGTTATCCCTTGAGGAAATTATCCAGATATGAGAAAACAGTAACATCACATTGCTTGTATTTGTTTACTAAGGCTGCTGTTACAAATTACCACAAACTTCATAGCTTAAAACCACAGAATTTTATTCTCTCACAGTTCTGAATGGCAGAAGTTTGAAATAAACTGGTCAGCAAGGCTATCCTCCCTCTGAAGTCTCTAGGGAAACATTCTTCCTTGCCTCTTACAGCTTCTGGTGGTCCCAGGCATTCCTTGGCCTGTAGATCATAATTCCAATCTCTGCCTCTGTCTTCGTATGGTTGCCTTCTCTCTCTGTCTCTGGGCCATCTCTTCTTTTTATGAGGACAATATTTATTGGACTTAAGGCCCACCATAATTCAGTGTGATCTTATTTTGGTTCTTAACAAATTACATCTTCAAAGATCCTCTTTCCAAATAAGACCATATTACAGGTGGTTCCAGGTAAATTTGAGCTTTTGGGGAATAGTAGGCAACCCACTATACCTTATAACATATAATGGCAGATTTTTATTCTTACTGGAATTGAAGCCTTGGTCACTACATAAGCTCTTACAGAATGTCTAATTTAACAATACAGGATCAGGTACAACATTGCCTCAGAAACAGGTCACTTTTGTTTGAAAATTTTGCAAGATTTGATTTGTGATTACTGATATAAGTACATGCCACATCATCAAGAGGCAGACAGACTAATAGAATAATGGGATGCCTTTTTTTAGGCAAACCTAATTTGTTAGCACAGGGACAACACCTTTGAGTTTCTGCAATTCAAGATACAGCATATTCATCTAACTAATGATTAGGACATATGCCCCCAGTAGTAGAATAAATGGGTGAAAACAAGATTGGCCTTTCTCACTGCCCTCCAGCATCCCAATTGGTAAATTTATTTTTCTTGTCTCCAAGTCATGAGCTCTGCTAGATTAAAGGTTCTGCTTCCCAGAGAGAAAAGCTATGGTTACAGCTATAAAATGTGGGAAGGGAAAAGTATGTCAGGAATATTTCCTCTTGGTGTTTTCAGGCTCTGTAAAAATGATTAATGAACAATTTTCACAACTACGGTCTGTCAAGGGCAAAGCTAAAATCTGGCCCATATTGGCTAGAACAGCCAATATGGGCAATCTATAAAGTGTCTCAGAGGACAAAGTTGATGAGTATCAGAATCAGCTGTAGCACAAGGGACTTTTCAGCAGTCAACTTGTATTTAGTCTCTTAAAGAAATTGTTACCTTGTATGATAGAATCACTGAAATAATGAAGTGAGGGGGTTTGGGCAGCATAAGAGGTGGACAGTGGCAGGCAGTTTTGGTTCCCTACATAACCTCAATTTTGTGCACTTCTCATTTCAGAAGATAATTCCACCATAGTTTACCCTCTCCTCATGCTGACAAAATACCACTTTAAGTGTGTGCCTCTCCTTTATCACTTTTTGTCATGCCACTTTTTTATCAGTGTAGAAACGCACTTGTCACCAGTATAAGTGCAACCTGGTAATGGAAGAGATAATATTTCAGAAACATCAACTTTGGGGAAAGGAGAAACTTTATGAATGCTTCAAGCTCCTTTCTTTCAGTTTACAATTCAAAAAGACAGGCTCTGTACAACTGAGGAGGTACCAATAAAATCAAATTCCAATTGCCCATGAATTGCCTTCAGTAAGAAATTTATGTTGGCTTTTCCTCCTTTCTGCCTCAGTTTACCTGTCTCTCACTTTTGCTTTCTGAGATCATCATCTCAAAAAAAATTAATTGGACTCAAGCCCTTTCTAAATTTCTACTTTCTTCAAAACATTATCTAAGTCATAAAAGTACAGCATAACATTTCACAATTGACCATAATAACTAGTAGCAAGGATTAAGACAATTTATGCCTAGACATTCCTTTTCCAAAAATAAACCTAGTATTTGATTCTTTTAATCTTTTGTTTTAATGAGCACTGCTACATAAATGTAGTTCCCAAACATAAAATTGAAAGGCCAAATCAGATTGAATGCATTTTCTGCAATTGCCAGTTCCATCCTTTTGGGAATTTCTACAAGTATAAATGATTACATGTGAATTCATCAGGTTGAAATTTCAGTTTTTACAACCACTTACTCATATTCAAAGGGCTTCCAATTTGGATCATCATTGTCATTAATAATAGTACTACAGGGATCTGGAGATAATTACCATCAATCTGCCTTAAATTGCAAGTTATTACTTGTATCTGGAACGGAACTTATAAATTCCTCTCTCAATTTGTGCTTTTTTTCAGAAGCAAGAAAGAAACAGCAGACAAAATGCTCTATAGAGTACAGGAATATGGTAAGTCTTAGTTTATTCAAAAACTCAGCCGAAAAAACTCACTTCTAATAAAATAATGGTATCATTTATTCTTTACCTGGTATTAATTATCTAAAAGATAAGATCTTATTCTGTTTGAAATGTTAATTGAGTGGAATTTCAAAATTCTTATATAAATCTGTAAAAAAGGAGGACAATTCTACAAGTGACAGATACTTTGCTATTAAGGAGAGAAAGGGATTTTTTTCTGGTTATCTCCAAATCTTTTTCAAATGTGTAAATGTGGCAATATAAACTAAATCTAGGTTACTGTGGCAAGGGACATTATTTTATTGTCTTTACAAAATTCTAGGATATTCACAGATATTTTTAATAAACGGAGGGGTCACATGAACTTAATCTTCTCAATTCAGAAGATTAAAAAATAATAAACTTATTATTCTGAGAGAATCTGTATGAAGGGGCAGATAAGACTTGTCTGATATTATTCTATTGTAGGGATTTGTAACCATTTTCACACCAGAGACTTGGAAAGTCTGATGAAGCCCACAGATTCTTTCTCACAATATATTTCTATTGGGATAAAACATACGTATCATAAAATTTGTCATTTTAAAGGGCACAGTTTAGTAGTGTTAAGTATATTTACATTGTTGTGTAACAGATATCCAGAATCTTTTCATCTTGCATATTTGAAACTGTACTGATTAAATAACTCCTTTCTGCTCCTCTCCCAAGCCTCTAGTAACAACTATTATGCCTTCTACCTCTATGAATTTGACTACTTTAGATATCTTATGTAATTTGAATCATATAGTATTTGTTCTTTTGTGAATGGCCTATTTTGTTTAGCATAATGTCGTCAAGGTTCATCCATATTGTAGCTTGTGACAGAATTGCCTTTCTTTATAAGGCTGCATAATATTTAATTGTATGTATATACCATGTTTTGTTTATTCATTCATCCACAAATGAATATTGGGTTTCTTCCACTTCTTACTATTGTGTGTAGTGTTGCCTTGAACGTGCATGTACAAATATCTCTGAAAACCTCCTTTCTATTCCCTTGGGTTTGATATTTGGATAAATACCCAAAAGTGGTATTACTAATTACTATATGGTAGTTCTATTTTAAATTTTTTGAAAAACCACAATACTGTTTTCCATAGAGCCTATACCATTTTATAAGCCTACCAACAATGTACAAGGGTTTCAGATTGTCCATATCCCTGCTGATATTTGTTATTTTCTGGTTTTGTTTGTTTATCTGTTTTTGATAGCACCCATCTAAAAGATGTGAGGTGATATATCACTGTGATATGCATTTCTCCCATGATTGGTGATGCTGAGCATCTTTTCATGTGTTTTTTGGCCCTTTGTATATCATCTTTACACAATATTTATGCAAGTCGTTTGCCCATTTTTAACTTGAGTTATTTGATATTTTGTTGTTGAGTTGTAAGAGTTCTTTATATATTCTGGATATTAACCTCTCATCAGATGTATGAATTGTAAGTATTTTTTCTTATTCCATAGGTTGTCTTTTCTCTCTGTTGATTGTAGCCTTTGATGAACAAAAGTTTTTAAGTTTGGTATAGTCCCATTGGTCTATTTTTAAAATTTATAAAACAAAATACATAGGATTACATGGGAATCAAATGATTTTGAAATACATTTAATCAAACTATTACAATGAACTTATATATGTGATTATATTGACACATCAAATGATGAAGTCTTGTGGAAGGACTAATAAGTACCAAAATATAGCGGTAGAGATGATTATAAATGTAAAGTTGGCTCACTGTACACTGCTACCCAACTTGTCTGAATCAGGTCAGATAGAACATGAACAGTCATATTAAGTAGGTTTGTTACTTACAGATAAGCATGACGGAACACCAAAAGCCTAGTATTCATTGTGAATCAGTCCTCCATGTCTCAGGAAAGCTGCCCAAGGTGAATGGAGTCCATCCTTACTTGCATGCCTCACTTGCACCACAGTTGAGGGACTCTGGAAGGCACCACACCCTGAATTTTATATCCCAGGGATTCATGAATTACTGGGTTAAGGTATTAAAGTACATCCTGTTTCTGGGAGGACTGGAACAGAGCCCAGGCTGTTCCAGGCAGTCCCTTCCTATCTCAGGATATTGCATTCCCAGCACATTCTACAGTTTTTCTTGATAACTACAAACAAGAATAGGGAAAGAATTGGGTTGGTCCAAGGCCAGCCAGAAAATTGTCTTCCAATCAACATATTTCAAGATAGCAGCTCGGGTAACGTGATATGAAAATATATGCAATTTTAACTGGTGACAAGTTACAAGCCAGACAATCCAATACTACTTTTTAATGATTTTTATATTTAAGATGTACTGATTTTCAGCTAGATATTAGTGAACACAAAGATGTTGTATTTTTGTTCCCCATCAAAATTCATAGGTTGAATCCCATTGTGGACTACAGATAAAGAAGCACTTCTGTAGTGTTTGAGTACATCATCTAACAACTGCTATCTAAAAAGCTGGGCCTCTAATTCACCCCCACTCCACAGCCCTGCCACTCTCCTCAAGAGTCTGCTGACTACAATTGTCCAAAAGAGAGTCTCACAACTAAGGACACTGGAATCAACATTGTGCAGAAGACAGGATACACAGCAGAAGAAACAACTTTGTCAAAGTGCTTGCTAAAGTCCTTTAGATGTCAGGATTATTTTATTCACAATAATTAATTAAATTAAATTAACCTTATAAATATACATATTTGAAATTTTTTAATGAGCTTTTCCAATATTCTTTTTCTCATAGATTTTTATAACAAGAAGCATAAAGATTTAAGACCTTTCAGTAAAACACATTTACACAGTAGGCATACAGGACTATGTAGCCCACCCAATCCCCATATTGGCAATTAAAAAATAAATCCTTGTAAGAAAGAATATTCATAGAGGAGATGTAACTCGCCCATATGTGTCATTCCTTGGAAACTTATTCAGTCAAAGAGCCAAGAAAAATACTGAATAAAATAAAAGTTTCCATGCTTTATGAACCAGGGAAAATGGAGTGAATTAAACGCAAAACTCTGGGAGCTACCTCTATTGAATTAAGCAGCAGGATTCTTCCGTTGGTCAGTTGCTCCAATGAATACTGTCTATAATTAAATCAAGACCCTAACAAAATGACTTTTATAATGAAAGAAAATGGTTGACAGGCAATAAGACATGTGTGAATGTGCCTTTAAAAGCTTATAAACACAAAAGAGCAATATTTTCAAAGGAGCTTTGTAAAAATATAACTTACGGGAATAATTGAATTATGAATAGACATGTTAAGAAGGCAATTTAATTGCTCTTTATCTATTTCAGTAATGGAGTCCTTCTTGATATTCCTTGTAATTCTTTTAGAGATCTCTTTCTATTTCATAGATTTTTTCTGAATTAAAATGTAAAGTTACATCAGTTATACTTTATGATTTCTATTTGAAATTTAACTGAAAAGGGTTCAGAAAACTAGTGTTAGTGCTATCTATATCTATCTGTATATATTTACACACAAACACACATTATACACACAAATATATAGATATATAATATCGATCTATATAGATATAATTTTTAAGTCCCATATATTAAATTCTTTCTTTAGTAATGTTAAGTTTTCAGAAATTAACACAGCTTCACAGTAAAAATAAGTTACTTCTAAAAGGTATTTTTAATGTCCTTAAATAAGCAATTTTCAATTTTCACAGAGTCAATTGGTAATAGGAAAATTTTTAATGGGATTCTAGAGTTAAAACCAAAACAAAACACACTTTAATTAAAAATATCTAAATAATTCGGGCACATTCTTTTGATGTCACTTTTATTGGATGACTTTTATTTCATTTACTCTAATTCGTACTGCATTTCCCCCCATGAGTGCTAATTCACCTAACATACTAGCTGTGTATTGCACATTGCACTTAGTAGATAGTATTTCAGGTGCAATGGTAGAGCTTCTCCTTGGACAGAACCATTTGTTATAAAGGCAACTTTTGTAACTTTTGTAACATATTGCATGGGTGAAAGTTTGCTCGTGTGTGTGTGTGTTTGTGTGTGTGTGTGTGTGTGTGAAGTTTCTTAAAAGATGATCACACAAACAAATGTACTTTTTTCTAAACACAGACAACTTTTCTCGATTTTGTGCATTTCATTTTTGATAACCTTATAGTTCTCACAACATAATATGCATTCAATAAATGTGTATGGCAATATGTTATTTCACTTACATTATTCAGATACTAGTCAATTTCATCAGTTGAGTATGAGGCAAGATAAGGGGATATTCCTATATAAAACATAGATATGTCAATTGATTGGATGGATAGGATGATAGATATGTAGAATAAATTGATAAATGGGAAGGTAGATAAGATTATAAATGAGAGAGAGAGACAGACAGACAGAGAGCATATGAGAAAAAGAAAGATGAAAACACGGTATTTTAAAGCGTAGCTTTCTAAAATCAGATCTCTGGATTCAGTTGCCTCAGAGCACTGGCTTTGCACTGTTGTCATGGAAAAGGTATTAAATATTTTCTAAGTCTCAGTTTCTTCTCTCATTAAAAAGCATAATAATTAAAACAAAATATTAAAATCAATCTGAAAATATGTATAAATATTTTTTAAAAGTTGTTATAAAGAAGAGCTTAAAGTTTTTACTAAAATAGTTGCAATACCTCCAATAATCATTAAGAATCACACTAACACTCTCTACTAAGACTCGGAAAAAAGTGTTTTAAAAAAAATGGGGAGGAACTGGTTAGACTCTTTGAGGTATTCCTAATGTCAGCATATTTTCTTTCTGCACTAATACAAACACTACAATTCCCTGAAAATACAGTGCGAGGAGGCATTTTATTGTGAGGAATGAGAGTAGAAATGTGTAGTGTTGACCAATAAAACTGAGGTGGGGAAGAGGGAATATTTTAGGGAGAGGAATGATTCTGGAGGTGGTGCAGAATGGGGATTAATTGTTTATCCACTTATGTTCTCAAGTTGATAGATCAGAGAAGTAAGGAAGGATCAGAACAAGAGAATACATATTTGTAGATCATGAGTCTTATGAAACTAAATTCTTTCAGAGATAAATATAAGAAAATATTTGAACATGGGTCAGCGCTGTGGAAAAAATAACTGTAAAAAAAGAACACAGTGTTAAAATTTTTAAGTTTTAAAATGACATACAAAATATTTCAAAGACAGTTTTAGAAATGTCTTGGCAATGTTAATGAAGGAAGGAAGATCCTTGCAAGGGATTTATATAAATTCCACTTTCCATGTGGAGGGGCTTCATGTTGAGAAATATTTTTACCTCTTTGCTATGCCTCTTCATCATGTTGTTGAATGGCATCCATTTGTTAATATTCCTTGCTTGGGTGGAGCTAATATATAATTTGCAAACATTCTTGTACTTGTTTTATTGTTCTGCCCTCTTTATTAAGAAATCTGGATAAATGCACCAAACCTGAAAATACTCAGTTTTCCTAGGTGTGGTATCCCGGTGTGCAGACTGGTGCTGTGAGCAGTGATGGGGAGGGAGAGTTTGCAAGCACTATGATGATAGATCTAAACATTCTTTACCAAATCCTTTTTCAGTACCAAAGCTTATGTTGTAATTCCATATGAATGCTTCTTTATTTTTCAGTTTGGCCTAGACTTGAAAGGCTAAGAAAAGTACAATATTTTTAACTCTCCTTATAAAATATTAAATAAGATCAGAAAATGACAGGGAGAGAACTATTTAATTTGAGAATATAATACCTAGGACCTAAAGTAAGATGAACAGAATACAGAATTATGGTCATGAAAATTAAAATTTAATGAACATTTAAATTAGAATTAGATATAAGCTATATAAAATTAGACTAGTAGAGAATTAAAATTGTTACAGTATTTTTGTTATAGAATATAAATAATATGTAAACAAACAAAATAATTAAGCAATGATATAATGAAAAGATTACAGCAACCTATCATAAGATTAATAAATAACCTTGACTTATAAGATTATTTAGAAAATAAGCACTAATTCTCCATTAATTAAAACAAAAATGTTTTATGAATTGGGAAAAAAAAAATCCCGTGCATGCAGAAAGGTAGATGCATATTCAGAAAAAAGAAAAAAAAAAAAGAAAGAAAAGCCAAATGGTTCAAAACAAAAACCACAGCAACTTTTATGTCTTGGTCACATGGCAAATTTGAATTAAGGAAAAGCATAGAGAAATAAAAGCCAAAGTAATACAAGTCAGATTAACCTAAGACTTTTTTATTGCTGGAATAAACTTCAGAAAACAGTTGGGTATCATTTCTAAATTTTGAAGGTAAAAGGCTTTCCTCCAATCCTAGAATATTGAGATAAATTGTCTTTCATGTCTTAAATCATCTCAATCTCAGATGTCAAACATCTCAGAGAATCTAAGGAATATTGACTTAGGTCAGGCCTAGTGCGAAGAAAGTATAACAGAGGATCCTTGCAAAGGTGACTCTCGAGGTAGTGTTCTCGGAGGGGGAACAGAGAGACTGGATAGGGCAGGTCAGACAACTAGCAAAGGATGAGATCTCAGCTGGAGACAAGACTTGGCCTGGTTTCATGGGGCAACTGGAGCGTGAACTGCACCACAGAGTTGGACCCACTTTGAGGGCCTGTCACCAGCCTTTTCACTTCTGTGTCAGTCAGAGGTACGCTGGGTGTCTGGCTGGCTCAGGGGCCATCACTTCCTGGGTGAGGCAGCTCACTGAAGTGAGGTGAGGGAACTGAGCGCCCTTGGCAGCCAGAAAATAGGCACACCAGCTCAATGGAGGGGCTCTGGACGGGGTCCCGGCATCTTCCCATTCCCTCACTCACAATGCTCAGAGTAACTTGTTTATCAATAACACAGATTCACAGTTTCTGTGAAATGTAATAGACAAGAACATTAGTGTGAGGAGAGTCTCTGCTGCTTTAGCTGGTCCCGAAGCTAAAACTAATATGTCTCACCTCATTTCGTCTTTCTTTCCCTGCACCTAGCACTTCTGCTGAGCTTCCTGCTCTGCTACTAGACAGTGGCTTCCCTGGTGGATTGAACCACAACCTTAGCCCTGAAGGACCTGCGCTCCCGGTAACCGAGCTCATCTAAAGTCCTATGGGCAGCTAAATCTTCCCAGTTAGATAAGCCATAGAAATACTGAGATGTGGTCCCCTGGATCACCAAGGAATGCCAGCCAGCTAGAAAGCTACTAGGAAATTCTGAAAAGATTAAAATATAGAGTTAATTCAAAATAAGTGTCATAAAATTTGAAAGAGACAACTTATAGGTTAAAACATATGTTTAAAGGATTAAAATATATACACATGGTCTCTGACTTTATGATGGTTTGACTTACGAATTTTCAGCTTTAAGATGGTGCTGAAGTGATACACGTTCAGCACGAACAATACTTCAGGTACCCATTCTTTTTTTCACTTTCAGTATAGTATTCAATAAATTACATGAGATATTCAATGCTTTGTTATAAAATAGGCTTTGTGTTAGATGATTTTGCCCAACTGCAGACTAATGTAAGTGTTTGGGGCATGTTTAAGGAAGGCTAGTCTAAGCTATGATACTTGGTAGGTTAGGTGTATTAAGCACATTTTCTACTTAAGATATTTTCAACTTATTGGAATGTAAGTGTATCATTAGTTGAGGAGCATCTGTAATGTGAAGATAATTTTTAAACTGTAATTTGGGTTAAAAATTCCACTTTATATTTATACATTTCTGGAAAATTTGGGGAGGATGGAAGGAAAGAAATGTGTGGAATTTCTTGCCTTTAACTGGGGTGAAAATTGGGAGAGATTAGAGGTGCGACAAGAATGTAACTTGACATTACAAAATACATTGCAATTTAACAATTTTTTTAACTTAATGTAAATAAATAGTGGGAAATGTTTAAGTAGGACAACAGACTTGTAAAACACTATACAAAGAAAAAAGGAAAACAAATCCTTTCCACAATGGAAAAATTTTTTAAAAATTAAGTAATCGCAAAAAGATGAAAGAAGTAAATCAACTCTTCCACATTTGCCAAAGGAGTCAAACTCTTCTGTATTGAAAGCTTAAAACCAGGAGATTTTAAAAAACCTAAGTGTATGTTTCATTACAGAAGTAAAGGGATATGAAAAGAAACTTCAAACAGAAGCAAAAATAAAACATAGATATCATTCATAACACTAAAAGAAGCAGACTCCAAGCCATACAGTATCAACCACAGCGAAAAGGGTAAATTCACACCAACTAATAATTTGAAAGTAAAAAAATCAGTAGTATTTATCAGCTTGTGAACATTAGTAAATACACATGTCATGTATAAAAAAAGTTTATTTAAAACAATAAGAGACATGGAAGAAAAAAATGGTTAGCTTTTTATCACTCTGATGCATCAAGAATGAAAAGTAAAATTAGGGTATAAAAATATTAACAAGAGTATTATCTTGATTACAAAATATATATTTTAATTTTTAAAAAGAGGTATCATTCAATTTCTAACTGTGTCATGTTTGTCTGAAAAGCTAAATTAAATCAATGATGTCCTATAATTGATGTGCCTTAGAATTCATAAATAACATATTTAGTAAATATTTATTTTGCTTGGGAAACTGATTTGGCTGTTGTGCCAAGACAAAATACACATGGCTGAAATAAGATGAAAGTTTATTCTTCCCTTGTACAATTCTCTGAATATAAATCATCTGTGGCTGATTGGGTGTTGCTGTGGTATTGGGGCAACTGACTCATTCTATTCAGCTGTTTCATTTTTCTTGAAATACAGTTTCCTTGATGAATAAAATAACTTTTCTTGTTCCCATGTCATTTCACATCAACTTTAATGTCAGTAGTAAGTGTTGAGGGGGAAATATATTTATTTTTGCCACTTGAACCACACAGGTTTAAATGGCTCAGGTCCACTTACACACAGATTTCCTTTTTACCTCTGCCACCCCTGAGGTAGCAAAACCAATCCCTCCTCTTCCTCTTCCTCCTCAGTATACTCAATGTGAAGATGACAAGGATGAAGACCTTTATGATGATCCACTTCTACTTAATGAATAGTAAATAGACATTCTCTTCATTATGATTTTCTTAATAACATTTTCTTTTGTCTAGCTTACTTTATTATAAGAATATAGTATATAATACATGTAACATGAAATATGTGTTAATTGACTGTTTATATTATTGGTAAGGTTTCTGGTCAACAGTAGGCTATTAGTGGTTAAGTTTTTGGGGACTCAAAAGTTATATGCAGATTTTCCATCCCCTCGTGTTGTTCAAAGATAAACTGCATATATATAAACAAAGCCCTAAGAATAAATTTATAAGAAAGTTTCAGAACTTTTTTGTTGTTAAATACTGACAATTAAGAAACATGAAGAATACTTTCACATCAAAATGAAGCTGTTTCAAAAGCATCTATTCAGCAGGACAAAAATATAACTTTCTTTTAATTCTTATAACTCCTCACAATTCCTCATTTTTTTCTAAAGATAGGAAAAATAACATTGCTCTAAATGATAACTCAATCATTCCTTCTATAAAATAATTCCTCAGAAGTCAATATAGGTCTATATTTCTTATCTTTTCATTTGGGGGTCAAATGTGAATGTGAAATGAAAATTTTTCAGATTTTACAGAGGTAAAGTAGTCTCTATGCTGTCTAAAATGTTCATTGGGCTCTTGAGCAGTGGATCACGTTCAAACACACTCGTATCTCTGCCATAAAATATGTGACAATTCATAGGTAGTTAAGTCAATAATGACTTGCAGTAATTTCATTGTCATCAAATTACTTTGGGAGCTTTTCACATATAGGAACTGGGGTACATAGTTGTGAACCCAGACCAAATTTGTCAGTGTTTCTTACTACCATCTTGCTGTTTGTTCTCTACTGGGTTAATAGAAGTTCCTGGGGGAACTTGCTATCATTCCAGATTTGGGGTGGACGATTAGATTATTACACTGTCTTCTTTCCACTTTGGTCTTTGCTGCAATTAGTTTTGATACCACGTAAGCACTGGATAACATACCAAGTTAAATAAAGTGGAAAGTGCTTGTAATCCCTAGTACTTGCCATTTAATCCATTTGTGGTCAGAAATAACCCTCACCTTTTTTTTCATATAAACACAAATATTTTTCTAATACTATAATACTGATTTTTCTCAGGTTGGTGATTTTTACTTGCATTAAAAAATTAGTAAGCAACATTAAAATAAACATTCTTACTGTGCCACCTATGTGCCAGGCCATTTTATGTGTTCTTTATGAATAACAACGAATGTAATGGGTGTGGATATTTCACTATTATTTTTATGTGAGAAAATTAGAGCACAGAATTGAAGTAAATCTTTAGTATCACATAATTATTAAACATCTTTTGATATTTTCTTCCTCTTTTATATGTTTTTAAAATATTTTTCTATAACATCTATCACTCACTTGTGCTTTCTATGGTAGAGGGGCTTTATATTCTCAGCCTTAATTTCATCCAAACCCCCAAGTTACTTCAAGCCCCATATTCTTTTCCATTCCATTGCTATTCTTTTTATAATAAAAAAGACCAACCCTTATTAAGAAGGAAGACATCATTCCTGTCATTTTCTGTACTTTGATTTTAAAATATTCTACTCTTCTTTCATTGGTATCTTTAAGTGTTTAAATTATGTCTTTTCCTTTAACAAATGTCTACCATCATTATTTATTGATTTTAACTCTATGCAATGCTCATCAATGATAATTCTTGAAGTTATAGTTACATTCCTGAAATATATTTTCCATGCAAATCACTGTGATTTTTTCTTACATAAATAAGCAAGGGTACAAATAATAAAAAAGATTCTACCTAACCCAGCAATATATTTTGAAATTCAACAGAAGAGGTGGGAAAAGTAGAGAAAATTACACGGTTCCTCAGCTAATATCCATTTCTCTAAATATGAACAAAGATGCCTTAAAATGTTCTTTTTTAAAAGCATAGCAGCTGCAACTTTATTGCCTTCCTTGAATTGAATGTGCAGCTTGTAATATGATAAAATGCTCTATGTTATTTTTTAAAATTTATTTCTCATATTCAAGCAACTAAAAATTCAGACATTAAAACAAAGATGAAATTTTGGTTTTCACGCCATCTAAACAAGCTGCTGTTCTTTCCGTAAAATATGCTGCAGAAGGAAAAAATCAGAGAAAGAACTTCATCTATCAAAACTTGAGATAGGAGCAAAGCAGAGAAAAGGAGAGGCCCTCAAAACCACCACAGCCCCTACCCCTTGAAACTACTTGGTCACAGAAAGAATTATTTTGTACCAGAGCATGAAACTTCTTAGACAGATTTCAATCAGAAAATTATATGCCAAGTCAGAAAGCCTGTATTAGCTGAATATTTGTTTCAAAAGTAATTTTCAGCCCAGAGTGGGCGTGAAATCTGTAAGCCACCAATGCCCCTTGTCTCTGTCTGCTGCTCTTTCTTTAACTTATTCTAAGAATGTCTCTCTCATACCTCTCTTATCCTTGCTCCCACTGTGGATATTCCTTTTCTCTCTTGAGAGCTAAGGTGGATGAAGCTGTTCAGATGAGCAGCAGTTTTGACTTCAACTTTCTCAAGACTTGCAGGGATGAAAGTCTCTACATCTTTTGCCAAACTGTCAAGCTGGGCATATCAGCATTCTGGTTAGTAAATCACTAAGTTAATTTTCAGAAACTTTCTGAAAACCACTGACTACTCTTTTTGTTTGTTTGTTTTGTATACAGAACTTTGATGAGTTCCTCCTGAGAGCCCCATTTTCTTGCTTTAGTTTAGAATTCCTATAGGGTTTTTCCTATAGGGTTATAATTATTATAGAAATAATTGTAAGTTACTTCTATTCATTCAAGAAGCAATACAGTCTCATTTTTCTTTGTGGCAAGCTAGTTTATAAGTGAATTCCAGAAAATATGTGTTAATGGCAGTAGAGTGTATCCAATTCTAAAAATGACTTACGTTTTCAGAAAATTATAGAATATAGAAAAGCTGAAACTTTTAGTATCTTTATAAAAATATTTAAAATAGAGAAAAAGTGAAGAGAAACTGACACTATTTAGTCTGATGTTTCATAGCAAGGCAAAGATAGTGACTGGTTTTCCTTAGATTATCACATGTTAGATATAATAAAACCCAGGAAAGTTCAGTTAAGAGCAATTAAATAGCATCCACAAGCAATGTGGTGTAGTAGTTAAGCATATGGGTTCTTAAGTTAGACTTTGGATTAAAATGCTAATTCTACTACTTCCTAGCTGGGTGGTCTCTCACCAATTAAAAACAAGAAAGTGATTAAACTAAAAAATCAACTGTCTATAAGATTTTAGATAGTGTATTATGCAAGAAGACATGGAAATCAAAACTGTAGTATGTAAAGATGAATATTCATTATTAAAACCATTACATCTCAGAATCTACTTAATATCATTAAAAGAATATTCGGGAAGAAAAAAACCTCTATTTTAAAAATATCGCTGAGAGAAAAATAAAGAGAAGGAGTGGGGGGAGAGGGGATGTAAAAATAAATTAAATTATTGATTACATTATTAATTTAATTATTATTTTTAAATGAAAAATTTTAAGATACAGAATTAAAGCAACCCATTCATTACTTGAGGGTAAAATACAAAAATAAAATTTTACACAAATGTAAAAATGTAAAAATGAAACAAAAATGTGTATACCTCTGGGTAACTTGATATTGTTAAATAAGAAAAGAGTAAACATGTATAAAATTATAATGAGAAAATAAAAATATTACAGGCCTAATAAAGTCATTACTAAAATAAATATATTAATTAGATTTGCTGAATTTAAAGAAACATATCTAACTGTTTTCCCAGAATCTACTACTTTCTAGAAAAATGTAAATAAAGATAATTCATTCCAACAAAGGCCAGAAATGAAGGTGAAGAAATGAAATCAGAGGTATAATGAGGGAAAGGTAGGAGACAAATTATCTTTTTCTAGATGTAATAAGACAAAAATGACCTCCTCACCTTATTACCTTGCATTACTCTATAATTGCTAACCAACCTACTGGATAATAGTAAATAAATATTAGATATTAAAATTTGAAATACAGAGAAAATCATCATTTATGTCTTAAATATCTAATGCCCACAATTCCCAAGAGGACCAACTATAAAACTAATGTCACAATATGTACATTCAGTGAGATTAGATATACAATGAAAATAAAAATGCATTTTCATTCCTATATATAGGAATAAACTCATAATGTAATGAATTATAAATCATTTAAAATATAAAATAAAAATAGCAATAAAGTATGCATGAATAAACTTCATAAGGTACCCTACATATTTGGAGAAAATTCAAAACTCTCCTGAAAAATATTGAAGATTTGAATAAAAATAATTACTCTTTACTGAGAAAATAATATAAACGAACCAGTCTTTCTTTATGGACCAATAAACTTTAGTAATCCAATAAAATATAAAAAAAATTATCATTGACAAAATGATCATAAAATATACAAACAAAATAAGAATATCAAAGAAATTAATTTAAAAAAATAAAAATGGTAGAAAAGCATAATATATAATATTAAAATATTATAGTATTATAATCAAGTGAAATAAGTAATGTAAGGAAAAAACAGATCAATAAAACAATGTTTATCCCAAAATTAGCCCAAACGCATGAAAAAATTCAAATACATCTAGGAACCATTTCAAATTACTGGGTAACATGTTGGTTTTAAAATAAATCTTAAAAAATAAATAAAATAAATAAAATGAAATAAAATAAATCTTATAGGAACAACAAGCTAAATATTGGTCATGGGAGGGAAATCCCTCCCTCATACTTCAAAATAAATTACAGATGTGTTAAAATGTATATACTTAAGTATGGAAACATAAATATGGAAAGTAAAGTAAACATTTAAAATGTAGCATTATTGAAAGTTCTTCATAAGCAAGACATTACCTTCAGGTGACACACAAAAGATACAAATATATTTCACTAAATGGAAATTTAGAAATCTATGCAGAATAAATATGTGTACAAATACAGATTATAAACACATACACACACATATTACAAATATACACTCATATGTATATTTTTATTGACATGTAATAACTGTACATTATTTATGGGATACCAAGTAATATTTGTATACAATATGTACTGATCAAATTTGCATAATTAGCATATCCATCACCTCAAGCATTTATCATTTCTTTATGCTGGAAATATTCAGAATCCTCTCTTCTAGCTATTCGAAAATATGTAATAAATTATGGTTAGCTGTATTCACCCTATAGTACTATAGAACACTAGAAATTATTCCTCCCATCTGTAATTGTGTATCTGTTAACCAACCTCCTTTTCTCCCCTCCTCTCTACACTTCCAAGCCTCTAAGTAACCAGTATTTTTCTCTCTACTTTTATGATATCACCATTTTTTAGCTTCCACGTATGAGTGAGAATATGTGGCATTTATCTTTCTGTGTGTGGCTCATTTCGCTTAACGTAATGTCTTCTTGGTTGATCCATGTTGCTATAATAACAAGATTTTATTCTTTATTACGGCTGAATAGTATCCTATATATATATATACACACACACAAAAAAAAAAGTTTTTAAAAAAGAATATAAAGAAGATACAAATGCTTGTAATTTGCATGATAAAAAGGGTCTAATATTTTTAAAACATTTTGAGACCTTTTGGAAACACAAAAGAAAAGCATTAACAACTTAAAATATAAAAGGGCAAATGAAATTGAGACCAAAAAAAAAATACAAAGGATTAAAGAAACCAAAAGTTGTTTCTTTTAAAAGATAAACAAAATTGATAGACTACTAGTTAGATTAACCGAGAAAAGAAGACAGAAGTTTCAAATAAGCTCAGTCAGAAATTAAAAAGGAGACATTACAACTGATACTACAAAAGTGAAAAAGATCATCCAAGACTACTATGAACATCCCTATGCTCACAAACAGGAAAAACTGGAAATGGGTGAATTCCTGGAAACTTCCCAAGCCTAAATCAGGAAGAAATATTAGCAGAAATCCTGAACATACCAACAATGAGTGGTGAGATTGATTCAGTAGTAACAAATTTCTCAGCAAGAACAGCAGTGAAAATACTCAAGGCCAGAGAAATTCACAGCTGAATTCTACCAAATGTACAAAGAATCGGTACCTATTCTACTGAAACTTCCAAAAGAATGAGGAGAGAATCCTCCTTAACTCATTTTATGCAGCCATTATCACTCTGATGCAAAAAACAGGAAAGGATGCAAAAAAAGAAAAAAAAACAAGAAAAAAGAAAAAGAAAAATAGAAAACTACAGACCAATACCCCTCATGAACATAGATGCAAAAATCTCAACAAAATGCTAGCAAACTGGATCCAAAGCACATAAAAAATATAATACAAAGATGATGGTTGCCTACAGACATCAGTCACCAGATTGTCTCAGAAAGAAGGAAAAGTTTTAGATTGGAAAAAAACAAACATAGCTCAGGTGTGATTCTGAGGAAGAAGTGCTAGAACCTACTGGAGATTCTATGGGACGAAGTTGTAGAACAGAATAAGAAGGAGCAAAATTTCAGCAGAGATCAACCGCTGAGAAACCTGGAGCCCTGTGGAAAGGGTAGGTGGGTTTTTTTCCTCCCCCTCTCACACCTCTGACAGACTGCAGGGGCCCAAGCTGCTGGAGAGTTTCGCTAGCCTCACAAGCCAAAAAGCTGCTGCTGCCAGTGAACTGGGAGTTTTTTGAGAACAATCACTGGGCTGCTAGCCCCCCACCCTGATGTTGCTTCTCCTCACAACCGACCTGAGCTGAGGGAGTGGGCACCACACTGCTTCTCCACCCACTGTGTGCCTTGTCCCCCCCAGGGAGCTTCATCCCTTCAGTTTTTGTGTCACTAATACCCACACAAGTATTTCCCAACTCCAACCCAGACTTCAGTGGCCACAGAGGGCCAGGGGGTCCTGGGGCAACCGTGTGATCCCACAGCTAGGACTTTTTGGGTGGGCTGCCTTCCAGGGAGAGGGAAAAAGGGGGCAAGAGTGCCAGCTCTCCTCCATTCAGACTTTTCTCCTCCCTTTCTCCTTTTTCAGCCACTGCTACTGAGTGGCAGTTCCCATGTGAGTTGGCATGGGTGCCCCAAGGGACATTTCTCAGTAGTGGTTGCTTCCCCTCTGTTGTGCACACCATCACACTGAGGTTTCCATGGAGAGTGAGGTTCACACCTTTCCTCTTAAAGACCTGCAGTAGACCAAGGAGGGCTTAGACTGCTTGCTGCCTGCCTGCTGGCCCTCTCTGGTGTTGCTCCAGCAGAGCAGGGAACACTCTGAAGTGGAGGGATATTAAGCCTACTTGAGCACTCCATGGGACCAGTATGCTTCTCTCTGGCACAGTCAGGGATTGAACTTTGGAGACCAGAGGACAGGCCTGTAGGCTGGATCCTGTACCCTCAGGACTCGACTCTGTTGCTCAGGGGCACAGAGGGAAGATTTGTGAACTAATCTTGGGAGATGAGGAGCTCATGTGGGCTGAACTAAAAGGAGAGTACAGTGTGGGTCTGAGCTGCAGCACACTCATGGAGGACAAACAGGAAAGCTGCACTTTCAGTTCGAGGCAGGATCCTGGGCATGGAAGCTCCCAGCCCACAGTGCTGTTGCTGGTGAGCTCAGCTAGTTTGGGCTGTTGCTTGTGGCAGGGCAAGAAGGAGATCCACGGGGTAAGGGAAGAGGGAGAAGAGCAAAACTCACTCCCAACAGATATTGTATGAATCCCAGGTGGCCCCTCCCCCAAAAGCAGTCTTTCTGGCTTGGTGGGATTGCTTCAGCCCCTCCCTGTTGGCTTTTCCTATTGAACTAGGGGCTGACCCTCATCCCCTGCAAAGACAGCTCTTGTGCCCACCTTTGTGGAGACTGAATTAAGGCTTGTCTGGCCCAACCTTGCCTCGACTTGCCCCTCCACACACCTCTGGTGTGATGGAGAATAAAGAGACCCCTGGGAGCTCCACGACCCCATCCACCACTGAGGCCTTCTGCTCGACTAGACCTGGTCATAGATCCCACAAAACAACACTGTAGCTGGCTGTGTCCTGCAAGAACCACCTACTGGCCAGGAGGACAACTTGAACAGCTCATTACAGCATTTACTGATTCAATCATGCAAGGCATGGCTGACATTTACCTACAAGCAACACCTACTGTCTCAGAGATTAAACTGGGTGTCCCACTGTAATTGACACTGTTAAGAAGACCAGAGGGCTGGGGAAAGAGAAAAGATTTCAAAGACCTACATCTTCCCTTGTCAACAAGAGACAAAGAATGTGCCCATGCACATAGTATACCACACCTACAGTCTACAAATACCTACCAATTGAGAAAATGACAAAACTAAAGATGTCTATAACCAAGGCATCCATCTAGAACCTAGACCCCCATAAAATTACCCATAAGCAAAGCCGAAGTCCTTACCTAACATAGAAATTCATTGCAAAAAGGGCATCACCAAGGCATATAGTCATCAGATTGGCCAAAGTCAACACAAAGGAAGAACTCCAATGAGCCATGAGGTGAAAACATCAAGGAACTTACAAAGGAAAACTAATCATTCTAACAGCAGACTTCTCAAGATAAACCTTACAAAACAGAAAGGAAGTGGGTCCTGTCTTTACTCCTCTTAAACAGAATAACTTCCAGGCAAAAAATTTGTATCCTGTTAAACTAGGTTTCATAAATGAAGGAGAAATAAAGTCTTTGCCACACAAGCAAACACTAAGAGAATTTGTCACTACTAGATCTGCCCTACAGGAAATGCTGAAAGTGCATTATACATGCAGCAGCACAAGAGATACCAACCAGTTTAAAAACACTCAAAAGTTATAACACATAGCTCCTATAAAGCAATAGCACAAGAAAGAAAACAAAACAATAAGGTATCATCCAACATATTGAACAGAACAGCATCCTACATATCAATACTAACACTCAACATGAGCAGTCTGAATGCACACTTAAAAGACATAGACTGGCTGAATGGATGAAAAACACAACCTAAGTATTTTCTGTCTCCATGAAACACAACTAAACCACAAAGACTCATACAGACTCAAGGTAATGGGATGGAAAAAAGTATTCCGTGCAAATGGAAACAAAAAGCAAGCAGGTATAGTCATTCTCATATCAGGTAAAATAGACTTTAAATCAACAATGGTTAAAAAGACAAAGACAGTCATACAATGAAAAAGGGAGCAATTCAGCAAGAAGATATAACAATCCTAAATGTATATGCACCTAACACAGGAGCTCCCAGATTCATAAAACAAATTCTTCTGGATCTAAACAAAGAAATAAACAGTAGCATCTTAATTGTCAGGAACTTCAATTCTCCACTGACAGAACTGGACAGATCATAGAAGCAGAAAATGAATTTATTAAAACTGGACTTAAAAAGGACTCTAGAACAAATGGACATAACAGATATTTACAGAACATTCTACCCAAAAACTACTGAATATACATTTTTCTCATCAGGACATTGGCATGTTTCAAGATTGATTATATCTTAGGCCACAAAGCAAGATTTAGTAAATTCACAGAAATTGAAATCATACCATGTGTCTTCTCAGACCATAGTGGAATAAAGCTAGAAATTAATTCCAAGAGAAACATTCAAATCTACACAAAAACATGGAAATTAAACAAACTTCTGCTGAATGATCCTTGGGTCAATGATGAAATAAAGATGGAAACAAAAGGATTCCTCAAACTGAATGACAAAGGGACACAAGACCTCAAAATGTATAGGATATACCAAAAGTAGCCCTAAGGGGAAAGTTCATAGCCTTAAATGCCTACATCAAAAAGACAGAAAGATCACAAATTAATAACCTAATTTCACATCTCGAGGAACTAGAAAAAGAGGAACAAACAAAATCCAATGCCATTAGAAGAAAACAAATAACAAAGCTCAGAGCAGAACTAAATGAAATGAAAACAAACAAAAAAATACAAAGGAACAATGAAACAAAAAATTTGTAGGTTGAAAAGATACAAAAAATTGATAGACCACTAGCAAGATTAACCGGAAATAGAAGAGAAAGGACTTAAATAAGCACAATGAAAAATGAAAAAGGAAATATTACAACTGATACCACAAAAATTAAAAAAAATAAACCCATGAATACTATGAAAACCACTATGCAAACAAACTAGAAAACCTAGAGGAAATGGATAAATTCTTGGAAACACATAACCTCCCAAGCCTTAATTAGGAAGAAATAGATATCCAGAACAGACCAATAATGAGCAATGAGATTGAAGTAATAAAAAAATCTCCCAACAAATTTATCTCCCAAATAAAGCCCCAGACCAGATGGATTCATAGCCAAATTCTACCAGACCTATAAAGAAGAAGTGGTACCTATCTTGCAGAAACTGTCAAGAAGGAAGCAATCCTCCCCAACTCATTTTACAAAGCCAAAATAACCTTGATACCAAAGCCAGGAAAGAATACAACAAAAAAAGAAAACTACAGGCCAATATCCCTTATGAACACAGATGCAAAAATCCTCAATAAAATACTAGCAAACCGAATTCAACAGCACATCAAAGAGAAAATCCACCATGATCAAGTGGGATTCATCCTAGGGATGCAAGGATGGTTCAACATATGCAAATCAATAAATGTGATTCACCACATAAAAACAAAAACAAACACCACATGATCATCTTGATAGATGCAGAAAAAGCATTTGATAAAATCTAGCACCTTTTCATAATATAAACCCTCAATGAACTAGGCAGAGAAGGAACATACCTCAAAATTATAATAGCCATATATGACAAACACAGAGCCAACATAATACAGAATGAGAAAAAGTTGAAAGCATTTTCTCTAAGAATTGGAGCAAGACTAGGGTGTTCACTGCCATCACTTCTATTCAACATAGTACTGGAAGGCCTAGCCAGAGCAACCAGGCAAGAGAAAGATATAAAGGGCAGTCACGTTGGGAAAGAGGTGGTCAACTCTCCCTGTTTGCTGACAACATGACCTTGCATCTAGAACATCACAAAGACTCCACCAAAATACTCCTGGAATTGATAAATCAATTCAGAAAAGCCTCAGGTTACAAAATCAATGTGTAGCATTTCTATATACAAATAACAGTCAAGTGGACAGTCAAATCAAGGACTCAGTACAATTCACAATAGCTACAAAGTAAATAAATACCTAGTTATATACTTAACAAAGGAGGTTAAAGACCTTTACCTGGAGAACTAAAAAACACAGAAGAAAGTAACCACACATGACACAAACAAATTGAAAAACTTCCCTGGATCATGGATTGATAGAATCAACATTGTTAACATGTAATTTGCAGATCCAACACAATCCTCATAAAACTACCAGCATCATATTTCAGATATCTAGAAAAAATAATCCTGAGCTTCATTTGGAACCAAAAAAGAGCCCAGATAGCCAAAACAATCTTAAGCAAAAAAAAAAAAAAAAAAAAAAAAAAAAAAAAAAAAAAAAAAGAAAGCAGGAGGCATCACATTACGTGACTTCAAATTATAACACAAAGCTATAGTAACCAAAACAGCATGGTACTGGTATAAAAGTAGAGATACATATCAATGGAACAGAATAGAAAACCCAGAAATAAAAACATCTACCTACAACCAACTGATCATTGACAAAGTAGACAACAACATATACTGGGGAAAGGAAGCCCTATTCAATAAATGGTGCTGGGAAAATTGAACAGTCACATGTAGAAGAATGAAACAGGACCCCTATCTCTCACCATATAGAAAAATTTTTTAAATTTTTTAATTAATTAAAGATGGATTAAAGGAAAGGCATGAAACCATAAAAATTGCATTAAAATATAGGAAAAACTCTTCTATATATCAGCCTAGGCAAAGAATTTATGACTGAGACACCAAAGGCAGATATAGAAACAACAAAAGTAAATAAATGGAACTTAATTAAATTAAAAAGCTTCTGTATAGCAAAGGAAATAATCGACAGAGTACCTAGACAACCTACAGAATGGCAGAAAATATTCACAACCTATATATCCATCAAAGGAATAATATCCAGAATCTACAATGAACTCAGATCAACAAGAGAAAACAAACAACCCCATGAAAAAGTGGGCAAAAAAATGAACAGAACTTTTTTAAAAGGAGATAGACAAATGGCCAAGAAACATATCAAAAAAGCTCAATATCACTAATCATCAGGGAGATCAAAAATCAGTAACATTTCTATAAACCAATAATGACCAAGCTGAAAACCAAATCAGGAGCTCAATTCCATTTGCAAAAGCTGCATAGATAAAAAAGTACCTAGGAATATATAGAGAGAGTACCTAGGAATATTTTTATCCAAGGAGGTGAAAGATCTCTACAAGGAAAACTACAAAACACTGATGAAAGAAATCACAAATGACATAAATTAATGGAAAAACATCCCATGCTCATGGATTAGAAGAATCAGTATTTAACATGACCATACTGCCCAAAGCAATCTACAGATTCAATGCAATTTATATCAAAATGCCAACATCCTTTTTCACAGAATTAGAAAAAAAATCCAAAAGTTCATAAGGAACCTAAATAAAAGGAGCCCAAATAGCCAAGGCAATCCTAAGCAAAAAGAACAAAGGTGGAACCATCACATTACCTGACTTCAAATTATAGTGCATGCCTACCATAACCAAAACAGAATGACACTGGTATAAAATAGACACATAGACCAATGGAACAGAATAGAGAACCCAGAAATAAAGCCATATATCTGCAACCAACTGATCTTCCACATAGAAAACATAAATATACACTAGGGAAAGCATACCCTATTCAATGAATGGTGCTGGGAAAATTGGATAGTCATGTGCAGAAGAATGACAATGGATCTGTATCTCTCACCATATACAAAAATTAACTCTAGATGATTGCATAATTATATTTAAGACCCCAAGCTATAAAAATTATGGAAGGAAACCTAGGAAAATCTCTTCTGGACATTGTCCTAGGCAAATTATGACTAAGAACCCCAAAAGCAAATGCAAGTAAAGCAAAAATAAACAAATAGGACCTAATTAAACTAAAAAGTTTCTGCACAGCAAAAGAAATAGTCAACAGAGTAAATAGACAACCTACAGAATGGGTGAAAATATTTGCAAACTATGCATCTGACAGAGGACTAATATACAGAATCTGTAAGCAACTCAAACAACTCAATAATAAAAAATCAAAGAACCTCATTAAAAAGTGGGCAAATGACATAAATAGACATTTTCAAAAGAAGACATACAAATGGCTGAGAAGCATAGGAAAAAAATGCTCAACATCATTAATCATCAGAGAAATGCAAATTAAAACCACAAGATACTATCTTACTCCAGTCATAATGAACATTGTTAAAAAGTCAAAAAACAATAGATGTTAGTGAGGATGCAGAGAAAAAGGAACAGTTATACCCTGTTGGTGTGAACCTCTATGGAAAATAGTATGGAAATTTTTCAAAGGACTGAAAATAGAACTACTGTTTGACCCAGCAATCCCACTACTGGTTGTATGCCGAAATTAAGTCAATATATAAACATGATACCTGCACTTGTGTGTTTATCACAGCACTATTCACAAAAACTAAAACATGGAATCAACCAAAGTGTCCATCAACCAATTATTGGATAAACAAAATGTGATTGAGATACACACACACACCATGGAATACTATTCAACCATAAAAAGTGAAATAATGTCCTTTGCAGCAACTTGGCTGGAAGTGGAGGCCATTATCCTAAGTAATCAGGAACGGAAATCAAATATCACATGTTCTCACCTGTAAGTGAAAGCAAAACCATGGGTATGTATGGCCAAATAGAGTGGAATAATAGACATTAGAGACTCCAAAAGGTGGCAGGGTGGGAGGAGGGAAAGGGATGAAAAATTATCTACTGGGTATAAGGTACATTATTTGCATGGTGGGTACACTAAAAAATCAGACTTCACTGTGACACATTTTATCTATATAATAAAACTGCACTTGTATCCCCTAAACCTATAAAAATAAATATAAAGAAAATATGTAAAAGGGTAAAGATTGATGAAAAGTTAATTCAAAGAGAAGATATATTATGACAATATTAAATGCTGTTCAAATGTGCTATCATTATCTTTTGATGAACATGTAAATTTGTCCCTTCCAAAACTCATGTTGAAATTTAATTGCCATTATGATAGTATTCATAGGTAGAACTTTTAAGAGGTAATTAGGCCATGGGGGTTCCACTCTCATGGATAGGATTGGTACCATTACAAAAGGGCCAGTTTGGCTGCCTTTTGCCCTCTCTCACCTTCTCACCTTGTGTTGTGTGGTGATGCAGCAAGGAGACCCTCACCAGATACCGGCAATTTATATTGGACTTCTCAGCCCTAGCACTGTGAGACAGTAGATTCTGTTCATTATAAAATACTCAGTCTCACATAATCTGTTACAACAGCACAAAATAAACTAAGACAATGTGCAACATGCAGAAAGTATCACTGAAGGAAGAAAATTTCTCCTACTCTTCCTACTTGTGGATGCGACTACTAGAAACCATCTCAGACCATGTGGCAGGTGTTGTATGTTAGAGATGTTGGAGCAACCACGTAGTGGTATTCTCTATTCACTATAGTACTAAAGACACACTATCTGGCCTGGACTGCTTACATTTGTATGAGAAAAGAATAAGTTTTTATGTACTATAAGCCACGATAGAAGTGTTAAAAATAACTCTCTTTGATCACAAATAAAATTCCTGTAAGATAATATATATTGTCAGGTGATTACGGGTTACAATGGCATATCACTGTAAATTCTACATGTATAAAACGTGAGTGCTCGGGGGATGAAGACGAAAATTTACTGGAATAACATTACAGAAAATGGTTTCAGTGTCCTTATCCATTGAGTTTTGAGTAAGAAGTGTTGAAAGATGGACAGAGGTTAGAAAGGAAGAGTCTACCAACTATTTAAGGGGGTGGGAAGGGATTTGGCAGGTAGCAGTGCAGCAATGACATAAGAGGAGCAGAGTGGGGCAGTGCATTGCAGATGAAGTGGTCTTGTCGTTGACTATTTCTCTATCCATCAGTCATTTGTTCAAACTTCCACCTAAGTACTAAGTAGCAGCTGCAGGTTTTCTGAAATGCCTTGACATATCTTTCTTATATTTCACTTCTCAAAAGAATTTTCAGCTAGAGCAACATATGTAAAAGGAAAAGAAGTTTTACTGTAAACTGAGATGAATTAGTAAAAAGGAGTTATATATGTATATATGTGGATGTATATACACACACACAAACATATATGTGAATATATGTACGTATAAATCAGAGTATGTAACTTCAATTTTACGAGAAATGTCTTATAAATCCTGGACTGCTCTACAAATGAATACACCACAGTGTGGCTGTATTTACGTAATGAATAAAAAAGGTAAACGACAGCTGAACACGCCCTTCCCTGGCCACCCTGTTTAACCCTGTAGAATGCCCAGCTCCTTCCATTTTGCTTATCTTCCTTCTCCATAGCCCTCATAACCTTCTAACACACTGTGGTAACTTAGCTATTCAAAATAGTGTAGGATGATTAAAAGTTAAAATGCTGCTGTCTTTCCTCTTACTCTTATTACTATATAAACCCAATGAAGGATTTTTTTTCACTTGTATATTCCTAGGACTAGAATGATGTCTGGAACACAGTAAGCAGGAATACTGTTTGTTTGTTTGAGAATGAATGAGTGAGTGACTAAACTATTAAAGTAAATTACACAGAATCAAGTTAAAAATTATACTTTTTTTCATGCCCATTCCCCCCATCACAATTGGAAAACATATTTTTCTGGTATAAATTAGTCTTACTGACTGAGTCCTACTGCACACACGAAATGGAGTTTCAAGAATCCAAGGTGTGAGAAGTAGGAGAGGCAGCAAGTCTTCCTACGTAAAGAAAGCAGTATCATTAAATGTGGTTGTATCTCAATATTATGGAAAAATTAATGCCAGTCAATTTATAGAAATAATTCATTACAATTTATTTTACCTGATATAATGATATTATAGTATTTCAGTATCTTTTTGAAATTGAAAACATTTTATTTTATACACACAATATACAAAACCAAATACTTATGTGTATGTATTTTTTATCAAAATGAATGAGCACTTGTGAAGCTACCACTAAATTTAAGAGCAAAAATAGTAAAATTAAAACTGTGTGCTCCTTCCCTAGATCATCTTCCATGCTTTTACCTGAGTTAGCTTTTGTATATATTATTATGCTTTTTTTTGTTTTTATCAATGTATATATATCAAAGCAATGCTAAGTTTTGAGGTTTATAAGAATGAAGCTATGCACTATTTAATTTTGGAAAACATGTTTAAGAGACTCATTACATTCCAGAATCCATCCACGCCTCTCAAGGTATTTGAGCTCATTTATTTTCGCTTTTGTTATAATGTTTTTAATATGTGAATATACCATAATGTATTTCTCTTGTCCTTGGACGTGCTTTCTTTTTCCAGTTCATTGTGGTGGTTGTTGTAATAATGAACATACATGTATACAAGTCCTATTGCATGTCTGTGTGCAAATACATGCTTAGGAATGGATTGCTTATTAATAGAACAAGGGAATATTAATGCTAAATTTTTTTTCAAAAGAGACTGTACTTAACACTTCCACCAAGAGTATGGATGAATCTTCTTAAATCCAAATGATAACTTGGTATTATTATATTTACTAAATGTTTCCAGTCAAGTAGGTGTAAGATAGTATCATATTGTGGCTTAACTTACACTTTCCTGATAACTAATGAGGTTGAGTATCTGTTCTTATGTTTACTCAATGTTTGTTTTATTTTTCTTCTGCTATATCTTTTCCCCATTTTTCTCTTGCCTTGCTCATATTTTTCACAGTGATTTATAGAATTTCCTTATGTAATCTGAGTACTAATTCTTCAGCAACTATGAAATATATTCTTTGAAGTTTAAACTATCGTTTTGCTTCTTTTGATAAAATGAACTCTTAATTTCAAAGTGGTTGAGTTTGTTATTCTTTCATTTTATGGTTAACAGAATTTTTATCTTGTTTAAGAAATTCTTATTTAATACATTTTATCATACCCCCAAACTCAGTAAAATATCTACTATTTTCTTTGAAAATGTTTAGACATATGTTTTTACTTCTAAGTGTTTAATTCACCCGGATGGATTTGTGGTTAAAAAAGCTGTTCTCACATCTGAGTGTGCATCAGTATCACTATCACTTGGGTGCTTAAAATACAATTGCTGGCTCAACTATCAGAGTTTTTATTCAATAATTCTGGGATCGGGCCCATGACTATAGATTCTATAATAACATATTCCCAGTTTATAATGATGCTCTGGACTAGAGACTTCACTTTGTAAATCAATACTTCACATTGTGAAGTTGGAAAACCAACTTAATTTCTATAGAAGTGACTAATTGTTTTAGCACCATTACTGAAAAGTCCATCATTCCCCCACTGATCTGTAATGTCAAATATATCATAAATCATTTTATGCATGTGAGGTTTTATACCTTCCTTATTTCATTGATCAACTTGTTTATCTCTGTTCAATAGCACATCATCTTAGAATAGCAAGTCAACAAACACAATTTTCTTCAGTAGGATTTGGCCTTTCTTGGCCCTTAATTCTTGTATACATTCATAATCAATATGAAAATTTCACAAAGAATCCCATGGGGTTCTTATTGAAATTGCACTAAATAATAAAATAATTCTCTGAAATTTGACAGCATTATGCTATTGAGTTTTCCTATCCTATCTCTGTCTATATAATGTAATTTAATTAAGTCTCAGAATTCTCTGCAGGCTAGACTGGACATCTTAAATTTTAATTTGTCACTAACTTATGCCTATATATCTATGTCTAATTTTCTATCTATTTAAACTTATAAATAGGCAGAATGTTTAGCTATGTAACTTGTTTTTTTTTTTTACTTTTTATTTTAAAATATGTGTATATTCACAGGAAGATGTAAAAATAGCATAGAGAGATATTATATAGCCTTCACTTTATTTCCTCCAAAGGCAACATCTTAGTAATTATAGTACACTATCAAATTTGTAAAATTGGTCTTGGTACAATCCATAGAATTTACTCAGATTCCACAAGTTTTGCATACACCAATTTGTGTGTTTATATTTATATGTGGTTTTATCATGTGTGCATATTTGTGAAACCACCACCACATCAAGACATAGAATTATTGCATGACCACCAAAATTCTTTGTGCTACCTCTTTATAGTCACATCTATGACCCTGCCCACTCTCCCCTGACCCCCATCAACCACTATTCTATTCTCCATCTCCATAATTTTGTCATTTCAAGAATGTTATTTAAACAGAATCAAAAGTAGTTAAGCTTTTGAGATTGATTTTTTCACTTTGCAAAATTCTATTGAGATGTATACTTTTTGATTTATCTATGGATATTTTAAATGTATCTCATTGAAGAATTTTTAGTGGTTGTTATAGGTATCACATTATAAATATGTAACATACATGTATAATATAGTACTGGTGTCGATATTTTACCAGTTTAAGTGAATTGTAGGAAGATTATTTCCATTTAAGTCTTTTTACCATCCTCCTTAATAATGTATTGTCTTAAATATTTCTTTGAAATATGTTCAGAATCATCAATGTTGTAATTTTCCTTCAGTCACCTCACATTATTAAGAACATTAAAAAGAGGGATAGTCTATTATGGTCACTCAAATTTTTACTTTTTTTGTTCTTCTTTTCTTATGTTCCATGTTTCCTTCTTTTATGATTTTCTTTACATTTAGAGCACTTAGTAATTATTCTAGGTATATTTGCAGAAATACTCTTAGTTTTTCTTCATTTCAGAATGCCTGAGTTCACCTTAATTCTCCAAAGATATTTTCAATGGATATATATTTCTTTGTTGATGGTTTGTTTTTGTTTTATTTTCTTTCAGAACTTGAAAAGTGTTGTGCTATTTTCCTTTTGTTCTCCATCATTTCTGGTAACAAATCCATGGTATTTTATTATTATGCTTCACTTATAGGTAATGTTCTCTTTTTCTGTAGATGTTTTTAAAATTTTTCTTTTTCTTTACTTTTTAAAAATTTTATTATG
The DNA here is from genome assembly GCA_023783475.1 of Daubentonia madagascariensis. Taxonomy (NCBI): domain Eukaryota; kingdom Metazoa; phylum Chordata; class Mammalia; order Primates; family Daubentoniidae; genus Daubentonia; species Daubentonia madagascariensis. The sequence continues at coordinate 24,128,539 of JAKFHU010001684.1, read as the reverse complement.
ATATGCCTTAAAATGAATTTTTGGATTTATCTTGCTTGGGTTCATACAGTTTCTTGTATATGTAGGTTTATGTCTTTCACCAAATTTGAGACATTTTCTGCAATTATTTCTTGGAATAATTTTTCAGCCCCACACTCATTCTCCTCTATTTCTGGAATTCTGATATGGAGATAGATCTTTTATTACTGTCCCCAGAATTGTTGTTATGAACAATCAAATCCTATCTATCTCTATCTATTTTCTATTTTTGTAGTTGTACAGACACCTTGTGACCTACAGAGCCAAAAATACTTACTATTGACCATTTGTAAGAAATGCTAGTGCAATAGGTTAAAATTCATATATTGAAGCCCTAATTCCCAATGTGATGGTATTTGGAGGTGGTGCATTTAGGAGGTAATTAGGTCATATGAGTTGAGCCCTAATGCATGGGATTAGTGGCATTGTAAGAAGAGAAACAAAATAGATGATGGCTCTCTCTCCACCGTGTGAGAAGACAGCAAGAAGTTGGAAGTCTGCAAGCCAAAAAAATGGTCCTCACCAGAACTTACCATGGTGGCACCCTGATCTTGGACTTCTCAGCCTCCAGAATAGTGAGACATAAATTTCTCTTTTCAGGCCACCTAGTTTATGGCATTTTGTTATAGGAACCTAAGCTAAGTCAGTTGGCCAATGTCTCGCTACAAGAATACTCTAGATCCAGTCTACCTGAGTTTCAATCTTGGTTCAGCTACATACTGTCCTATTTATTGTTTGCTAGTTTGTTTCCTAGCTCATGTTTTTTTCCTAGTCTATGACAAATATGAGAGCATGAATTAGATGTTTATTCAAGAGATAATTTGTGTTTATTCCAGAGACAATTTGTGTTCCCTTTTACCAAGGCCTGGAAAAAATTCTAGATTAAGGATCATCTTGTACCCCTTCCCTGTACTTCTACTTAAGCCAGAAGAATGATATCTTTGTCAGCGATGCTACATACACATACACACACACACACACACACTCGTATTTTATAAAAAATACTTTTTCAGATCATCAAACAGCTAGCCCTTTACAGTGTCAAAATCTTTCTTACCTTTTTTATACTTTAATGTTAATTCATTTTATTATGATATTAATATGTTGAAATAATTAGATTAACAATAGTCACTTTTTTGTTTTTATGAAAGTTTTATAACCATAAGTTTTTATGACTTTTTATTTTTATAATTTAAAGATTAAACTCACGGCAATTACTTATATTTTGCAGTGATATCAGATCTTAATTATTGAATTAATAAGGACAGAAGCTTATTTCAGGTTGGGGGAGTGAAGCATTTAGAATAGTTTGGTAATTCAACTATTTTAGTGATATGAAGAAGAGACATAAAGCCAAATCAAACTGATTGGAGTACTCTTTTAAAAATCTACTTTTAAAAAGTTTATCTTTACAAGTGCTTAGGTACATTTTTGCTTTTGTTTTCCTAGGCTATAAGTAAACATAAATACACATTTATATTATTTATTTGTTTTTTGAAATTTTATAACAGCTTTATTCATAATAGCCAAAACTGGAAAAAAACCCTCAAATATCCTTCAACAGATGAATAGCTAAACAAGTGTGGTACATCTATATCACAGAATAGTATTCTTCGAAAGGAAACAACTCATTAATACATGCAATAACTGGATGAATTTCCAGAGACTAATGCTAAGTAGAAAAAAAATAAAGCTCCAAAGTTACATACTGTTTGATTTCATTTGTGTAATACTCTTGAAATGAAAAAATTATAGAAATTGAGAATGGGGGGGTAGTTACCAGAGGCTAAGAAGGGGGAGGGGGTTTGAGGGAGGTGACAATGGCTGTAAAAGGGCAACCTGAGGGATCCTTATATTTACGGAAATGTTCCGTATCTTGACTGTATTGATGTAAACATACTGATTGTGCCTGGTACTATAGTATTACAAGATGTTACCATTGGGAAAAGTTGGGAAGAGGGTACATAGGGTTTCTGTTTTAATTGATAGGTAGCGAAAATTTTTTTTTCTTAATTAAAAACAGTGATAGCACATATACCTAAGTTCCCAATTTCTAACATCTTCTAATTGTGATCATTCTACCTTTTAATATATTTAAAGTGGAAAATGTTTTGTATGTAATTTAAAGTTATTTATTATACTAATAAGTTGTACTTTTCTCTCAATTTCATTTTACAATTGTACAAATATTGTTACAATAATAAATACCAGTTAATGACTCATAATGTATGTGCACAACTTTATATTCATTCATTCATTTAGAATCTGTCTTATACATTACCAATATTGGAGTGTTATTGCAATTCTGAAAATTTGCAATATTTTACAGAATTTCAGGGGTACAAAGGGTAAGTCACCAGCAAGCAAATAGCAGAGCTGGCTTCTGAACTTGTTCTGTGAGGATTGCTGAGCTCTTATTCTTCTCAGAAATATTTTATAGTGTAAACAAATTATTTACAGAAAAAAGACCTCCATAAGCAGGTGACTGGGAACTGAAATCCAACCAATGCTCTGCACAAGGTATGGCTTCCAGTGTGTTACTTCTGCTCAGAGAGGTACTTTGTCTCCTTTGTAATCAAACAAGTGGGGAATGGGCTGGTGACAACCCACTTCAATATGCATGTCATGTCTGGTTACCTTCCTATGCTGCTCTACATTAAGAAAACTCTATGCAGCTATCCTTTGTCATTAAGTATAGTCAATTTTATTACCCTCATTCTCACTAATGAAAATTGAGAAGCTTTGGATATAAAAATATTCAGCCTTGAAAAATAATCATGTTGAAAGAATTAAAATAATAAGCTTTACATGCTTGCCAAGTCTTTTAATTTATGTGAAATATGTTGAAGGCAAAGGTTTAAAGTACAGATGATTGTGGAGATAGGATTTACATTTAAAGAATCATGTAGTAGTTACATTGAGGCAAGGACCCTATTTTCATTTAAAATTATTTTATTCTTCAATGAGTATAAAAAAATTAAATTCAGAAATGATAGCTATAGCAAATATATAGGCCATTAAAATCTTAACTTATTTTCTTAAATTATTTTTTACCTACATTTCTTCTCTTTGCTTCTCTGGGAGTAATGCCACATATTGAATGCTTATTAATTTATTTTGCTTCTTGAATAAGCACATGAATATGAGTAAATCAGCTTTTGATGGGGTGTTGTGAACCTTATACTCATTAAGAATAACAGTTTTTATTCAGTGTTTTTTTTAAATAAGTTGTATTTCACCTCAAATGAGGGGAATTATTGATTAACATTTTCTCTAGAATATAAGAAAATCCAGAGTCAAAAATTTCTTATTTATAATATCTTATTCTGAGTAAGAAAGTAACGTATTATTTTTTAAAGCCACACAGCATAACAAATGCTCTAGTCATCCAGTTACCCTGATAAGAAAATTGGCTTGGCTCAATTAAAATGGAGAAAAATCTGAAAAGCCACTGATTTATGTCCATGGGCTTTGAGTAACTAGACATGTTGACCAGAAGACATTTATTTGCATAGCCTTTTTTCTGTAGTGCTGGCTTGCTCATAAATTTTGTTTTAAATATTGTCCTGAATTTAAAATATCAAAATTACATCATATAATTTGTAATATGAAAATGCAGAATATCTAAAAGGAAATGTATACTTGTAGTGTACTGCAAGCCTTGGAGCTAGAATTGGATATTCTCCTGAAAATAGTTCTGATCAAAGAAGAGGGAAGATGAAGCCATTCTCAGAATGATTTTTTTAATAATCTGAAAGGGACTTTCAAGATGATTAACTCTAACCCAATTATTTCATCAACACAAATGTAGAACTAAGGCTCAAACAAATCAAGAGATTTTTAAGGTTAAATATCAAAGACTTTCACCATGAAATTTCAGTGGCTTTTCCATGACATGTGCTTTCCCTAAGACATCAATGAGACTCTGATGACATTGATGACAAACTTACTGAAAATCATGCCAAGGAGAAGTTATTAGAACCAGACTTGAAACTGTATATTTGTTAGTATTATATGAATAAGAAAAGATTAACGGTTTTGTAAAACATCCTCTAAATTATAACTAATAAAACAAGTCTTTCATTTTACTTAAGTAGCCAGTAAAAATGACCGAGGTATAAATTAACATGAAATGTAATTTTCTCTTCAATTAATTGATAAGGAAGGCATTTTTTGCCACGTGACTACTCACGCTTATTTTATTTTGTCAATATGATTTTAGTTTGATCTCAAACTATGATTTCTTTTCAAAAGTATCTAGAATGGGCTTTATATATTTTAACAAAGGAAATATAAATTGGCAGAGAATAACTTGTTCAAATGTTCATGTAAGGCCTCTAACCCTGATAAAATATTTCAGTAAAAATGCTGCTTAATCAGCATAATCTACAACCAGCATAAGAAATATCCTGCCAAAATATTTCATTCTTTTTAAGCAGAAATTTAAGAAAATAACCTGTTGCATATATAAGGAATCTTTTCTAATTGTATTTTACTCCTTCTACTTGTTCATAAATAATATGTTTGGAAAAAATATACACTTGGATTGGTACATTTGCAGTGGTTTGCTCAAACTTAAAATAGTTCTTAACCAAATACATTTATTTTTGAAAATGGTTTAGAATTCTGAAAACTTCTAGTTCTAAATGCAGGTTTTTATCAGTTAAGAGAAAAAAATGACCTTTTTTGTATTGAAGAATACAAAAAATAAAAGAACATATTTTTTGTATCTGTAATTATTTTCAGTTTCTGCTTTAATTTAGAGTTCCTTGTTGCAAAACTAGAAAACCATTCTGGATTAGTTAGTTAGGTGAGAAATTATTAGAAGGATAGGTGATAGCTCATTGAATATATGGAAAAGATAAAAGGAAAACTTGAGAAATGAGGAAGAACCTGGAGAATCTGGGATGAACAGAACACAGCCTTCCTGTATTCCTAATATCTATAGATGCAAAGACCCATGAAGGAATGTCTAATTGGCGCCTCTAACTCTTGGAATATGTGAAGACCTGATTTATCTGTTTTTTCTCTGGTAATGGGAGAAGATAATGATTTCACAAAATATATGAAGAGAGTTCAAATGCTAGGCAAACATATATACAGTTTACCCCTTTGGATATCTAGTATCAGTGGAAACATTGGTTCATGTTCCTATAATCCCGATACCCCAAAATCTGTTAAAACAACATTTGTCTAACCCAAACACATTTACTCCCAAAGGGGGAGACCAAAGGCTCATCAGTCATGGTAGCCAAATTCCAGTTTAAGACTTGTGCATTGTAATCATCATCCCTCCTGTAATTTGGCTTTACCAATTATTAATATTAAATAATATTAATATTAATAATATTAGTATTAATTAAATATTAATTAAATAATTAAATATTGATTAAATTTTAATTTAAACAGTAAACCACCATCAAACAAGATATAATAGTAGAGGAAAGTGGAAGGATATAAAAGAAGCTTAATTAGTAGTTTGTTTGTAATAGTTTATGATATCATTACTATTTTGTTAAATTTCTCCATTGATCACACAAAATCCATTGTACTCAATCAACTTCCTAATGCCAAATACTTTTTACCAAAGGAAGGTATTGTTTGCAACTCTAGACTGAGTTTCGTTCCACGTGCACTTTGGTGATATCTCTTAGAAGACTACAAAGCCATTTTTTTTTTTTTAAAAAAGAGTGTAATTATCACATATATTATTTAACCATACTTCATTAAATTTACCTTTTCAAGAGGAAACATTATTAGGGGTTGAAATCAGATATCTGAAGGAAAATATAAAAGTTTGTGTAAATAAATTTTGAAGTAAGAAAAACCTACACTTTCTGAAAGCAATGAAATTTATTTTTTTTAAAAGTGTTGAATTTGAGGATATATACAATGAACACTGGATCAATGAAGAAATTATCACCATCCCAAATACTACTAATGAATTAGCATTAAGCAACCACAACTATCAATCAAAATTGCATAGTACATATATTTTTTAAAACTTTTCAGATTTAAAAAAATTTTTTTTTTAATTACTTCAATAGATTTAGGGAGTACAAGTGTTTTTTGTTACATGAATGAATTGTGTAGTGGTGAAGTCCGAGCTTTTAGTGTATCCATTATCCAAATAGTGTACATTGTATCTGGTAAGTAATTACTTCATCCCTCACCCCCATCCTAGCCTCCTCCCTTCTTAGTTTCCAATGTTCATTATACCACTTTGTATGACCATGTATACTCATTGTTTAGCTCCCACTTAAAAATGAGAATATGTGGTATTGTTTTTTCTGTTCCTGAGATAATTCACTTAAGATAACGGTCTGCAGTTCCAACCAAGTTGATGCAAAAGACATTATTTAATTCCTTTTTATGGCTGAGTAGTACTCCATGGTATGTATATTTCACATTTTTTTACTCTACTCTTCAGTTGATGGGCACTTAGATTGACTCTGTATCTTTGCAATTGTGAATTGTGCTGGGATAAACATTCAGGTGTGTGTGTCTTTTTGATATAATGACCTCTTTTCCTTTGGGTAAATCCCCAGTAGTTGGATTACTGGATTGAATGGTAGGTCTACTTTTGGTTCTTTTAGGAATCTCCATACTATTTTCCACATAGGTTGCACTAATTTACATTCCCACAAACAGTGTATAAGCATTCCCTTTTCACCACATCCATACCAACGTCTATTGTTTTGCATAGTACATACTTAGATGATTATTTTAAATAACATTTGCTATTAAAGAATTTGAACCAGCAGAACCTCAAGTTCTTTAAAATTAACAAATCTGCAATGATTTTTATAACAGGCAAAATTTGTTGAAAAATTACCTGGATAGTTTGCTTTTTATAAGAAAGACATCTTATTCAGGAATTATGTTTTTAAAGTAGAAATAAATCTGTTAGTTCAATATTACTGAATTATTTTTGAGGTCAGTTTCAGAAGTCATTTTGAAGTTGTTCCAGATCATAAATTATGATGTTAGTGGTATGCATTTGTAGATGTTGCTTATTAGTTTGGGGAAATTATCTGAATTCTTAATTTGCTCATAGTTTTTTTTAATCATAAATGGATATTGAATTTTTTCAAATGATTTTTCTGCAGCTATGGAAGAAAACCCTATCTTGCATACCTAACAAATGTGTATGTCTTCTGTTAACATGGTGAAAACGATAATTTTGCTTAGACACTGATAGTGCCTTGCCTTCTTCCCTGCTTTGGGTTTAGTTATAAAGCTTCTTCACATAAAATGACACTATAGCATAATGTCCAATTTAGTTTTCTGTTCTTCCCTAAATTTATCTCTTGACCATAGAATGGAAAGAGAAAAGAATAGGTAGAAAATTCAGTTTATATCACCATGTTTTACCACATTTTTAGTAAATTCTTTATTTTAGAATACTTTTAGATATATAGAAAAGTTGTAAAAATAATACAGAGAGATCACATGTACACCTCACCTAGTTTCTTCCTTGTTAACATTTTATATTACCGTGTTCATTTGTCAAACTTATTTACTTATTTGCTAAATTCACTTAGTTCTAGGAGTTTAGTCTAAGAAACTAATATTTATCCACCATATTTTAATAGTCAGATAATACTTCTGGTAATAGCAAGTAGTTCATTCTTCCTTCCTTTCCCAGGGAATTTTTGAGAATTCAGCTCAGTTGTGCTCCCCTGACTCATATATCTGTGCTGTTGATATACGGCACTCTTCACCAATAGTCAATGACAGCCACATATGAGGCAAGACAGAAGCTAAAGTTGCTTCTATTATCTCATATTATTTCTCCATGTCTTACCATTTCCTTTTCAAAGGATGCTGTCACTCACTTTCAGATAAGCTATGAAATTGGCACACAGCATCCTCCAACACTGTCAGTGAAATTTACACATAAATGCAATCTCAAGTTTTCTTGCCTACTCCTCAGCAGATTTCCATATGGGGAGAGACCACCTATAATTTTTAAATATAATTCTCTTGCACTAAAAATTATTAATGCTCATGATGGTTTAATTAATCTTGTGGGAAATATCTTTACTGATAATTTACAAATAGTTACACTTTGGTATATTTTCAGTATCATTACACAATGATGAATGAATAAAGCCCATGGGTCTCTGCTTCATCACAGCATGGGTACCTCATGGGGGTCAGACTAGTTTTATGATGACTCAAAGATCCAAAATTGAATGATTGAAGAGAACCAGATGGAAGCTGTATGATTCAGAACCTCAGAAATAACATAGCATTCATTCTGTCATGCTCCATTGGACAGGGCATTCATAATCCTTCCCAGATTCAAGTGGTCAGGAATCAGATCCCACCTTTAATCAGAACCCACCTCTCAATTCTTTGCAAATAATTTCCAAACATGTTTTAAAATTGTCCCATAAGGCAGTTGTTTGATTACAAATTATCTGAAATTCCAACTCAAAAAGTAATGCTTCCTAAAACATCAAAAGCACAGAGGTCATATCCAGTTTGAAAACTCAAATTTCCAAGTATATAGGCCCCTGGCTATTTACTATTAGGTTACCTGATTTTATAATGAAACAGTTCTGGTCATGTATAGTTTGTGACTATCGTTTATTGTGGCATTACTTCTTCTAGCCTTTGCTTTGTACTATGTCTGTTTTGTAGCAAAGATAACTTTGTACTCAAAGATATTTAGTTTGTAATCAGTCATGTCTTTATTATATTAATCTAAATTTATTTATGTTTCTATTCATAAAATAAAGTGATTTTAAAATTATCTCATGAGTTGGAGATATTCTGTGTGTACTATTTAAACAATAACTCTTTGGATTACAGAATCAATAAACACACATATATAATGTAGCAGGTGGTTATTTAACTAACACCTATGGAGAGTCTGACAGTAACCTGGAAAGATCTTTTCTAACAGAAATCCCAAAGAACTGGTTACTTTGACAACAGGGAATTTAAAATAACATATAAACCACCCTGAAATGATTTTTTGCTTTTATAAAGACTTAGTAGTAGCTGTTCAGGAAACACAAATACTATATGACATAATATTTTAAAAGATTTGAAAAATTTCTCCATGTACTTTGTCTCATTTATTCCAATTGACATTTCCAGTTTGTCAAAAATATATTAGTTAATAAAAAATTTAGCAGTAGTAGTAATACTAATTTAAGCCTATGAATCATTTTGATTTCTCTAGAGTACTTTCTCATGCTACAGATTTTCTGTATTATTGGAAGATCTATTTACATAATTATGTTCATTTAGCAGATGATGTACGAGAACCTCAGATAGGTTAAGTGACTTTTTCAAGACTGCACAATGAGTAAGTGGAAAAACTGAAACAAATTCTTCAGAATCCTAGACCTATACCTTTTTCCATTGCCACCTGTAAAATTAACATGTTTGAGAAAATAAAATGAAATGCAAAATAGGAAAGATACAAATAAAGAGAAACCATAAAAAAGTAGCATGGCACACATAAAACCTCATGATTTGCTCAGTGAATACAGCAACCTTATTTGTCAGACTCTGTTCTATTTACACTGAACAATTTCCAACCCCCCACATTTGCAGCCTCTGCTCCTGTTCACATCCAATTTTTGGCACAAACACTTTTTCTGCTCTCTGATACACACTTTTCCTCTTTTAAGATGTTGTAAATGTCTCTTGTTATTTGTAACTCACCTTACATGTCACCCAGTCTAGAAGTCCATCACTGTCTTTCCCAGTTTGGGATCATCCCTCCTCTTCTATGTTTTTATAGTAAATTAAGCATATTTTGATTTCACTGCCAGGCAAAAATCACAGTCTATTGGAAATCTTGCTGACGTGCCAGGGCCACTCACTAATCTGCTATCAATTTCACAGCAGAATCTGTCTTTAAAGAATATATTTTTTATGGGTTTCCTTGTCCTACTTACTATGATACCTAACCCATAGCTTATTCAGAATGACAAAGTGACTGAAAATTAAAAAGAAACTTATATGTATTGATGTCTTTATTTGGACAGTACCTTTGGTTATAAAAAACCTGAAAGTTAACTTAAAAATATTTTATTGGGTTGCTTTTTTCCTGAAGATACTATATTAATCACAGATGTGACATTTCAGTTGGATGCAATATAGCATATAAGTAAATATATGGTGAGCATTATCAAACTATACATGTGGAATTCCATTTTTTTCTTTTTATCATTATAGAAAATTTGGATGCATAATATTTGTGTTCCTAGATTTATAAAAAAATAAAAATTAAAATGAGACATCCAGTTAAATTTGAATCTGAGACAAACAACAATTTTTATATAATTATTTAAGTTTAATTATTACAAAATTTGTGTTACAATGTGTGTTTTTCCTTTTTTCATTATATGTTAACATATTTATTTCTTTATATCTCTACTCCTTTTCTTGTACCAAGATGTAGTTTTGTCTTGCCTTTTTTATTCAATATAACAATGTTTGCCTTTGAAATATTTATACTATGTACAATTAATTATTGATATAGTTAGGTTTGAGTTTAACATCTTGCTATTTTTTTATGTTAGTTTTATCTGGCCTTCCTTCCCTTTTTCCTCATTTTTAGAAAATTTTTCATGTTTGAATTGAGCATTTTTTAGATCTATTTTTGTCTCCTTTATTGACTTATTATCTATAACTCTTTATTTTATTATTTCAGTGATTGTTTTAGGGTTTACAGTTTACATGGTAACTTGTCACAGTTTACTTTTAATTGATACTAAACCACTTCACATATAAGTACTTCAATTTCTCCCCTCCTGGCCTTTATGCTTTTATAGTCTATATTTTACTTATGTATATACATATGTTATTAACTCCAAATTATATTCTTACTGTTAATCTTATTAAGATTAGTAAGATCTTTTAAGGAGATCTTACTAATAAAAATATCTCATATATAGTTACATGTAAATTAATCCTCATGCAGTTTTGATTTCCATTGCTCTACATTCCTGAGCATACATCCGTATTTTCATAGGTGAAAAGTTGTGTTTTGTTCATGCTCAGTTTGAGATGCTCCAAAGACAGCCAATTAGGTATGTAACAGGAACAAGTTATGACTGAATTTATTGTTTTAGGAGTAGTAAGGTCACAGTATATTCTACAGAATCAAACTTTACTACTGCATATTTAGCCTTGGCTGGGAAGTAAAAAGAATCATCAGTTTTGTCATTATCTATAACTGCATTATAAATAAAACTTTGATTAATAAAACTTTTTTCTACCCAAATAAGTTTGATTTGCTTTCTTTGTTAGGTGTTTAATTATACCAGGAAATAACTAAATTGGAATTACTTAGTGGAGCCATGTCTTATCTGAAATTGCCAATTAGGTGAAAAAAAAATTTTATACCAGCAACAGATTTATTTTCGTTTAATTAATCAATGTATCTTACATATATGAGTGTATACCATGTACTTGTACCTTTAGGAGAAGTAGACTGTTACATTTTAGTTTTGTATAAAAATGACCTGGAATATAAAAAAATATATAGAAAGAAATATAATTTTCTTTTCTAAACATCAATACCTATAAATAACACTTTTAAAAATATAAATGTATACAGTATTTATATATAAAGGTTCAAAAGGTAGAATAAATCATGACATTATCAAAATACCTTTAAATTAATAAGAAATTCAATAAAATATCAGTTATGAAAACAGGTCCATATCTCCTTGCTATATGATTTTAATTATACCTAAAATAATAAATATGCTTCCTCATACTTATGAAATATTTTAAGCCAATTTACCCTTTTATTTTGCTCATAATTTTGTAGAATATTCCCTTTGAAATGTTAAATATCACTTAATAATTGATGTGTTGAACATATAAAAAATCAGTGTAAAAGCCTTTACATTTAATCAAATTCCAATGATGTGTTAGCAAGTATAGCATTGTAATCATGTTTTGATATTACTCATTTTGATGTTGAAGATTATGAAGTCTTTCTAATACCATTATGTAATATAAAGTCATAATTATTTAAAATAAACTGTTTATCAATATTTAATAGAAACTTTTATATATCTTTATTAAAAAGTGAGCAAATATTAAAATTTGGCATGGCTATTTTACCATCTATAATATAATCAATATTAATGCTGAGTACAATTATACCAGTCACATAGCTAGTAAAGAATTTTTTGATACAAACCGTATTTTTATGCAACAAATACTAATGGCAATCAACATCAAATCTGCTTAGCCCACCCCTGAACTCACTGGCAGAGGTAGTAGGCATTTTCAAGCACTCTGAAGCTTTGACATTTCATAGGAACTTAGGAATTTTTACAGATAGCTGTGGTGTGGAGGGAACCCCCAAATGGTTAACATTTACTTTTCCATAAGTCCAGTGGAGTGGGGGTTAAATCCTATTTTAGTAAAGCAAATAATGCAATATACAATCATTGTCCATCTGACTTTGGGATTGATAGTCACAGTGATTATGATTGATAGATAAACTTGTCATGGAATGCTAATATAAAATAATGTCTAACAATAACTGTCATAATTGGGAGATACTACACGTTTCGAAATGATTCCAACATACCTCAAGAAACTGCATTGACTGAATTTTAAGTTTTCCTTAAAACTTAAATGTTTTGCAAATCAAATAATAAAGATTACAGGAAGGTTCCTTAGAGTCACACAGTGAAAGATACTAGACTTGAACCCCGTTCTCACACTTAACTCAAACTCTCTTCCTCATACCCAACAAAGTGAATATTGATGTAGTAAAAAGAATCCTGGTGACATTTACAGGCTTTGCTCATCTCTGTACATTTCCAAAGGCCTATCCCGGTGCCTAGCACAGAGTAAACATTTATCAAAGAAATTAATGAATAAATGAATGAATGATTCCGTGAATACTGAAATGAGAAAGTATTGCTCTGTCACTGTTCTGAAGTGAGTGATCAATCAAAGGAGATTGATTATAACATAAGCTTGTTAATTTGGTGAACAGAGAGGAACATTGAATCTATTACTGAATCTATATACCTATTATAGTTGTGAGAAGTTCCCAAAGTGGCACATTACAAAGAACTGGGCAGTCTTCTTCGCATTCAGTGGATCTTTGAATTAATAACTTTCCCAGATCTTCTTGAAAATACATGACTTCCAGGTGTTCTTAAACATTTAACTATTTAATTAAATAACATTCTCTAGTGACACTTTGTATGCTGTAATGACATCCATTTTATTGCATTTTGATATTTGCAGAGTACTGTTTTACTGTTATTTTTATTCTCACTAAAGTTCCTGCTTTTAAGTCTATCTGAGAATGATACAAGTAAGCTTTAAAGAATAAAAATAGATGAAATGAAACACAAACGTAAGTCCTATGTCTCAACCAATTATTTTTCCTCTATACTGCATACATATAAAACTCTGGATTTCTCTTTCACTGTCCAAGGTAGCTTCAATACATATGAGGTCTACATTTCATTCCTACTCTTGATTTATGACTTGTCTATTGTTTCAGCTTTGACCAGAAAGACCAAATGAAACACATCAAATGCTGGCCATATAGGTTGGTCTAGGAATTCTTCTTGCATTAATGTCAGTACCTAAAAAGAGAATGCGGCCAACATTAAGATCTGAGCATTGCCAATAAGACAACCTAATAGGAAATAATTAAGTATGAATTATAAGTTTTATAGAACCCCCAGGAAGATAATAACGGGAGGTTCAGTAATCAGAATTGAGCTCTCTCATAAAACATGGCATATACTTCCATGTGTTTTAGGCTCTTTAAAACCACAGATCTAAAGTAATTATGAAATACAGTCTGTCTCAAGGATGTTCTAGTATCTTCTAGTGCTTTCTGTACAAGCATGTCAAGTGGTATTAAGAGGGGAAAAAAAGACCGTCAGAAAACAGATTGAAAATATTGTCATAGGTACATATAATTAGTAGTATTCCAAAAATATGAAAAGGTATAACATGAGAACACAATCCTACTTTTGAAGACATATACACCTTTACAATATGATTTTCCAAGCCAGAAAAAATTTATGTGTACGTGTACTTTTTGACTTTAAAAACCACTGGTGAACATTTTTGTTAAAAAGCATAAGAAATATTTCAAAAATCACATTCTTATATGTACCTCGTGATTCTTTAAACAGCAGACATACAAATGCAATTATATATTTAGTATTGAGAAGTTTGTGAAATCCTCTGGCTTATGTATTTATTAAAAATTAGTATCATGTGAACATATAGATTGTTGATTTAAAATCTTGCTGCATTATCATTAGTTTTCAGACAGTAATTTTTTCATGTTAATTTGCAACCTTTTTAATGTATTAAAAAAGGTCTAGGAAATTAATAAAAGCACTCCCAGTTTCCATGATTTCTGTCTGTAAATTATTCCAATATTTTTACTTAAATATTTCTTACATATGACAGTTCAAAAAAGTAAATAAAATAAACTTAAGTTATTAATAATTCCAATTAAAACTTGGTCACCCTAAACTAAAAGCTTTTCAGAACCCCACTGAAAAGCTGATAAGAGCATTTAAATAAATTTATTTTAACATTTCGAGAAAGGTATTACAATGACAGAAGTTGCATTTTTCCTCTCATGTTTAACATCCCTTAAGGATTCAGATGAGTGAATAGAATGCAATGTTCAAGGACACAGAAAAGTAAACGCAATGAGAGAGGAATGACTGTTACTTCAATTAGTGAAGAATATTCAGCTACATAGAAATAATTCAAAAAGTATTTAGGATTCAGAGGTTATGAAGACAATTTATTGTTCAAGTGTTTAGCTACCTAGAAGAGGTTATGAGGCTGACAGGGGCAGAGAAAGCCACACATCACTAAACCCCAGGGTTTAGAATGGCAATTATCATAAATAAAGAATAAAGTGGTGTGAATATTCAAAACAGATATTATATCTGATTAGCAAATCAACAAAACTTCAAGAAAAGAGAGTTGTCTTAGGTGGCTCTTGAAATATTAATACGTTGTGTGATGGATGGGCTTGGATAGGAAGAAGCTTTTAGGTTAGGTGGGTGGCAGGAGCAATGTTTGCTATCGTGGGGCATTTATTAGGCAATCTCAGGTAGTTTAAGTTGACTGGAGCTTGGGGCACCTGGAAGGGTATAATGGGACCTAAGACAAGTCAAATATATTGAGATAGACCTTGATTGCCTTGAGGACAATTATTAAGTGACACAGTTTTCAATCAGCAGGAGAAACAAAACAGAGGCTTCCTTTGTCATCTGGAAATATCCTTGCACTAAGCTCTCTATAGAGGGCTACCCAACTGAGGCTGAAATCCATTGTATATTCACTTTTCCTCCATATTTTTATAGAGTTAAATTTGAGAGTTTACAATGAAATAAAGATAAATTTAGTATTACTTTTTGGGAGGCTGACAAGTTCATATATCAAATAGGTTGCCAAAACTGCTTAGCAATGCTTTTCTCACCTTTAATTGATTGGCTTTTGACTGATCCACATAACCATTTCAGACCTCTAGTCTGCCCCAAATACACTCTTGCTCCCTTTTCCCTCACATTTGGCTGATAACTACACCATTTACTTTACTGTGAAGACTGATTTCATATTACAGAAGTATTTTTTTCAAGTGTTCATCCTTCTCATTTTTTTTGAATTCTCACCAATTATTTTCTATTTTCTTCCACATTTACAGTGGTATTGGTTCATCCTTACTCTTCAGGGGTCTCATCCTACCTACTTACTATTCCTGTGTCCTTCTAATACTATTTCACCTCTCGTGCATCTTTTGTTGCTCAATTTGCAATTTTTCCTTCTTTGACTGACAAATATTAATCTGAAGATTATTAAATTGGTAGAAATAATTTCATTCAAAGTACGTTTTATTCTCTTTCGAACCTTTCTCTCTGATTATTTCATGAAATTTTAAGTTAGGTTTCTGGCTCAACTAATATTAATACTATCTCAAAATTATAATTTTCAAATCACTCAACCAATAGTCATTTTCAGTGACTATTCTGTACAATCTTTGTTATGTCAACTGTGAATGACATTTCTGATAAAATCACTCTTTGATTGACTTTTAGGAAACTATATTCTACCTGTTATTCAATCTAGGAATCTTTACTGTTCCAACACAATTTTGACAACATGATGCTTCCTGAGAACTGTGACAATTTAAAGTCAAGTTGTGACATGGAAGCCCAAGAGAGTTGACTGTGCAGTACTACACAAATATTTTAGAAATGCTTTCTTTTTTAAAGAAATCTACTTTTTTGCCTTCTTAATTTTCTCATGAAACAGTTTAATGGACAAACTAAAGGTTAAATAGGCATTAGAATCATGAACAAGTGGGTACAAATTTCTGTTTCATCATGTATTTGCCGGACAAACAAACTTATCCCTTTGAGTAACATTAACTCGTATGGCTGTTGTGATGATTAAGCCAAATAATGCTGATTAAGTTAAATGGATTAATGACTTTCATAATTTTTTTCTTAAAATTTTCTTAAAATTGATGTTTTTCATTGATTCCCTAATTGCATTGACATAATCAACTTGCATAACTCTCTTTGTCTAATAGTGTCAAGCATTCCCAAAACCTGCCTTGTGCCTCTTCTGCATCACCTTCTCTTTGCCAAAGATAGTTGGTTGTTTAATTAGCAGATGCCTTTTTAAATTATACTTTCAACTTCATTCCTTATTGATGGGAAATCTGTGAAAGTATGGTTACATTGTTTTTATGCATTTTTAACTTTATTAATCAAAACCTTGAGGGTGATATATCAGTTCAAAATTGAACATCACAGCACATCTGAACACAACTTCAAGGAGCTTTTACCTTAAAACAAAACAAAGAAGGATGATAATACCAAAGAATCTGAACTACCTTATTTAATTTCTACTCATGTCCTTACCAAAAAAAATTGTGTGACATAATCCAAAATACTTAGAATGATTGTATTAACCAAAATAGAGATAAACTTCAGCCTTCAATTTCAAGGATCTGTAGCAAGACTTCAAATCCGACATGAGACACAGTCAGAGAATGAACTTTATTTGAATGATTAGAGAAAGCTTCCCTGGAGCCAATTCATTGACTTGTATCCTTGTAAATAAAGTAATAGGCTTTTTTTTTTTTTTTTTTTTTTTTTACAGTTTATTCATCTTCTGAGGTAGTAAAAACCTTTTTTGGTAGGGAGTATATGAAATCAAAATATTTTGCCTTCCAGAATAGAGGAATCTTCTCTAGGTTTAGCATTTCAGTGGTTTTTAGATTTTCTGCTTTACAAACACTAATTTTGCAGTAGCTATATGTTGATCAAGCTTCTTTTTCTGTAAACAGTTTCTTCATCTATAAAAAGAATGATCTGGAATCAGTCACCATGTAATCTGTGGCTCTGACTGAACAGAAGGATTTTAAATTTTTAATTTAATCTAATGTTGGAAGCCAAGATATAAGAAATAAGAATATGAATAAAGAAATCATGAATGGACCTTATAGTTCAATACAGGGATTGAGCTTTATATTTAGACATTTTATAACTAAAAGGATAGTTACAAAATTGCTAGTGCCATCTCATTTTCCAAATCAGAAAACTGAGACCACCAAAGGATTAAATAACTCATCAAATGTCATGCATTTAATAAAAAAAAATTGGAACTAGAAATTATATCTCCAGATTTATTCATGGTGTTTCAACATCATATAGTAACCTGCAGTACTTCTACCCCCAGTAAGCTGAGAGGTTCTATTTATTTTGATTGGTATATAAAACAGTTGAAAGGAGCTGTGTTTTGAAATCTATGTAAAGATTTCTTTTCACAGGACTTATTTT
Organism: Daubentonia madagascariensis; assembly: GCA_023783475.1. Lineage (NCBI taxonomy): Eukaryota > Metazoa > Chordata > Mammalia > Primates > Daubentoniidae > Daubentonia > Daubentonia madagascariensis. The sequence goes on along the minus strand of JAKFHU010001684.1, from coordinate 24,110,684 downwards.
TCATCTCTTCACATTGTTCCTTAAGCCTAATGAACAATTTTATGGCACCATAATTTGACTATTTTAAGCCAATCAAATTATTTAATTTCTCATGAAGTGACTGCCTTAGAAAGTTCTATGATTTGAATGTCCCCTACAAAACTCAGGTTGAAATATAACTGCCATTGTAACAATATTAAGAGGCGGGACCATTAACCTATTAAATGATGAAGGTTCCACCTTCATAAATGGATTAATGCTGTTATCACTGGAGTGCGTTCTTGATAACAAGGATGTGTTTGGCCTCTCCCTCTCTTGCTCTCTGTCTCTCTATATGACATGGTCACTTTCCCTTCTGCTGTGTTATGATGCAGCACGAAGGCCCTTGCCAAATGCTGGAGACATGCTCTTGGACTTCTCAGTCTCCGGAAATGAGAAATAAATTTATTTTCTTTGTAAATTACGCAGTCTATAGTACTATTATAGCAGCAGAAAATGAACTAAGACAGAAAGGAAAGTGTGGCCCAATGCTGGCCAATAAAATGTGAGAGAAAGTCAACTATTGTGAGCACAGGAACTTGGGGAAATATTTCCTTACTCTTAAAAAGTCTGTTCTATTCTTTGAATCTTGTAATTTTGTGTATGAAAATATAACATGTGCTGTTTCTTCATACATCTTGTGACCTCAAGGAGAGATGAATAACATGAAGATAACAGAAAAAGACAGAGAATACCTTGGTCTTTGATGGTAACAATGAGCCATCAAACTGACCAAATCCAGAACGTCATTATTTCAGAATATTATTTAAAGCAAGGGAATAAATATTTCTTTTTGGGAAAGCCACTTTAGTTGTATTTTCTATTGTACAGAAAATCATCTCAACTGACCCTGGTTAATAAAATCTACAAAAGAAGATAAATGCAAGACACTGCAATGATCAAAAAATTAAAAAAGAAAAAGCAAAACCACTGGAACATGAAGCGAAACCAGGGTGATTACAGTAGCCTAAGAAGGAGGAAGTACTAAACAAATATTCATAAATATTAATAAAAGAATATATTTATTTTCTACTTGTCATTTTGCTGAAGATATAAATGCAGAATGGGACCACTTAATTACCCTGGCTTCTGCTATGTGTCTACCCCTTGATTACAGGGGTAAAGATCAACTGATTTACAGTCCCTTGAGATTGTATTTAATATAACAGAGGTATTTTCTTAAAAAAAGAAAAAGAAAGAAAGAAAGAAAAGAAATGAAAGGATTAGTAAAGATTTTGGGATGTATAATGTACAACAAAACTTAACAAATGTTCATGGCATTTGTGAGAATTTCGTGGGTATTCGTTAAGTCTACAACAATGTGTGAGAAACTGTGCTAGCACAGGAATTGTATTGGGGAGTCACAAGTACTACTCCTTATCCTTGTGGAGCTTATAGTCAGCAAGGCAGACAATAAATTGTAATAAGTTCCATAAGCACATGAATAGACTGCAGAGGTGGAGAACAATGATGGCTTTAGAATAGGTGCAATTTAAAAGGAATTTTCTCTTACAAGGCAATATTTAACTGTGGACCTGAAGGATAACCAAGTCAGCACTGTGAAGACTTGTGGTGTGGCAAGTATTCCAGGGTAAGGAAAAGGCACAGTTAAAAATTCTGAATCAGGATAACACTCCACTAAGTTTTAGAAAGTGGAAGAAGGCTATAGAGAGAAGTTAAAATGAGGTGGGATCAAGGAAGAATGGAGTAATATGTGTTTGAAGTACACATACACATATGAAGGGCTTAGCATCTAGATCATAGTAAGGAGGTTGGATTTCATTTGAAGTCAACGAAAAGTAATTAAAGGATTTTTATTCACCATAGTGAAATGGCTCAGTTAATACGCTTTTAGGGATATATGTAGATGATATATGGAGAACAGACATTAGGGACTAGGAATAAAATTCAAGAGATATGTAAAGATCTAGTTGCACTGTAACAAGAAGCATGTGATGCCATTTTTGGAGGCCTATGCAGAACCAGTCTGGGAGCTGGATTGAGAGTTTTGTTTGAGAAAGTTTAATTGGATGTGGCTGTAAGATGTCCAAATGTAAATACCTGAATGTTTGGTATTTGCATAGAATTTAAATACATGGGATTGTATTAATCACCAAAGGTACAGAGAAAAGGAGAAGAAAACTTGGGAGAAATTCCGATATTCAGATGTAACATATAGAAGAAAGTACTTTATCTGCCAGAAAATTTAGAAGAAAATCAAGAAAGCATTATACCATGAAAAGGAAGAAAAGATAGTGGCCCCCCAAAAGAGGTAGTAGAATCTCTTCTTCCTAGCACTCAGTTGAGTTTTGCTCCCTATCCTAATTCATGGCTTTTGCTGCATTGTGGAACATGGGTAAGAAAAAGATTTTTGGCTCTCTTCTTGGCCTTTAAATGGCATGAAAATTTATAATATGCTATGGCTGTAGTACTTCACTTTGCAATTCTATTTTGGAAAACCCCATAATATTTTTGGTTGATTCCCGTGCTATAGTAATCTAGTCCAAAAGTTTGGACTATATACAATTTTCTAGTACAGTTTTCAATAACCATCAACTCAATTAAATATCTGGCATTTGTGAAGTACTGAACTAAGCTGTGTGTATTGTACTGATAGAAAGAATTGAGTTTGGTTTCAAGTTCAAATAAACTGATATCAGGAAAAGTCTAACTTAAATGAGGATGATAACATATTCTCCCAAAACTCTTATTAGCCTCTTTTGCTTCATCATCCAAGTATATTTGTTTTTCTTTCCATTCTGAATTAATAATACATCTATCCATTTCCAGTCATTTTTCCCTTCTTTTCCACTATCCCTATGAAGGTATTAAAATACCATTAGAGTATAGCATAAAAGATGCCAAAAGTAGATTTGGATTGTAAGTTTGCTTTTCTCCTTCTGTTGTTCACATTTAAATTGTTATGGCCATATATAAGTAAAAAGGCCTGATTCATATTATGATTTGCCACAATGTATCTATTTTTCCCCTTTTTTTAAATTGATACATACCACTTGTACATATGTATGTAGTACATGTGATATTTTGGTATATGCATGCAATGTTTAATGATCAATTAAGGGCATTCAGAATATCCATCATCTCAAACATTTATCATTTCTTTGTGTTGGGAAAATTTCTAATATTCTCCTCTAGCTATTTTGAAATGTACAATAATTTTTTTAATTATAATCACCAAACTCTGCTATTGAACACTAAAACTTATTCCAATTAATTGCCTTTTTGTACTGAATAAGCAACTTTTCTTTATTCCTTGTGACCCCATACTTCCCATCCTCTGGTAACTATCATTCTACTCTCTACCTCCATGAGTTCAACTGTTTTACCTTGCACATATAAGTGAGAAAGTGTGAAATTTGCCTTTTTGTGCCTAGGTTATTTCACTTAACATAATGACCTCCAGTTCCACCCATGTTGCTGCAAATGACAGGATATCATTTTTAATGGCTATATAGTATTCTATTGTGTATATATACCTCATTTTATTTATCCATTCATCTGTTGATAGATACTTAGGTTGATTCCATATCTTGACTAGTGTGAATAGTGCTGCAATAAACATGTGGGCACAAGTAACTTTTTGATATACTGATTTCCTTTTGTTTAGATAAATACCCAGTAGTGAGATTGCTGGATTGTATGGTAGTGGTATTTTTTGTTTTTTGAGAAACCTCCCTACTGTCTCCCGAATAGCAGTACTAATTTATTTTCCTGCAAACAGTGTATAAAAGTTCCCTTTTTTCCACATCCTTGCCAGCATTTGTTGTTTTTGTCCTTTTGATAATGCCATTCTAACTTGGGTGAGATGACAAATCATTGTGGTTTTGATGTTAATTTCCCTGATGATCAGTGATGTTAAGCATTTTTTCACATACCTGACATAGAAAGCCATTTCTAGGTCTTTTTTAAAAGAAATGTCTATTCAGATCCTTTGCCCACTTTTTAATGTTTTTTTAAAAATTTAGTTAAATGAATTAATTAATTTTTTGCTGTTGAGATGTTTGAGTTCCCTGCTTATTCTGGTTATTAGTCTTTCATAGAATGAATAGTTTACAAATGTTTCTACCATTTTAAGTTGTCTTTTCACTCTGTTGATTGTTTCCTTTGCTTCACAGAAGCTTTTTGGTTTAATATAACCCCATGTGTCTATTTTTGGTTTTGTTGCCTGTGCTTTTGAGGTATTAGCCATAAAATATTTTCCCAGACCAATGTCCTAAAGCATTTTCCCTATGTTTTCTTCTAGTAATCACATAATTTCAGGTCTTATGTTTAAGTGTTTAATCTATTTTGTGCTGATTTTTGTATATGGTGAAAGACTGGTGTCTAGTTTCATTCTTCTTCATATGGACATTCAGTTTTCCCAGCATCATTCATTAAAAGTGGTTCCCTGTTCCCTCTGTATGTTTTTGGCACCTTTGACAAAAATCAGTTGCCTATGAATATGAGGATTTATTTCTGAGTTCTTTATTCTGTTTTATTGATCTATGCCAATACCATGATGTTTGGTTACTATAACTTTGTAGTATATTTTGAGTCAGGTACTTTGATGCCTCCAGCTTTGTTCTTTTTGCTCAGTATTGGTTTGGCCATTCACAGTACTCCCACATATATTTTAGTAATTTTTTTCTATTTCTGTGAAGAATGTCATTGCTATTTTGATAGGGATTACATTGACTCTGTGGTTTGCTTTGAGTAGAATAGACATATTAAAAATATTAATTCTTCTGATCCATGAAAAATGTGTTTCCATTTGTTTGTGTCCTCTTCAATATATTTCATGAGTGTCTTTCAGTTTTCCTTATAAAGGTATTTCACATACATGGTTATATTTATTCCTAAGTATTTAATTTTTTATTTATTTTTTGATAACTTATAAATTGGGTTTTCTTGATTTCTTTTTCAGCTAGTTAGCTATTGGTGTATAAATATGTCACTGATTTTTGTATATGGATTTTGTATCCTGTAACTTTATTTGTTTATCAGTTCTAATACTTTTTAAGTTTTTCTATTTATAAGATCATGTCATTTGCAAAAATGGACAATTTCACTTTCTCTTTTCTAATTTGGATCCCTTTTACGATGTATCTACTTTACCTTAATGATTGCATATGCTTTAAAACAACTTAATAATAACAATAAACTTATGAGTAAAATTGTTTAAAGGGTTGTATTTAAAATTATTTTAGAAATAAGAGCAAAAGTGAGTTTCTATGGCTTCTACAGCCAAGATGTACAATGTATCCAACAAAACGTGCAGTAAAATTTTCAACATTTTGTAATTAATGCTCATGTTCCTCAGTTTCAAACACACTGTGTAATCATTCCCTTTTTTTGTCATTTAATTTTAAATGTGTTGAATCTCACAGCTTGTCTCATCACAATGCCAAATTAACCATTCTAAAAGGAGTAAGTACATGAAGCCATGAATAGGCATTTTTTTAAAAGGGAATAATGTTGCTTACTCTACAAAGCCTCTCATCAAAATACTTGTTTCAAACCAGTATATTTTGTATAGTAAAGTAATGTTTTCCTCCTATACTGATTTTTTTTCTATTTTTCTTAGGAATGACTTTCACTGTGTTCTATGGAAGAGTGAATATCCTATCACCATACCTTAAAAATAGAGGAAACGTCAATCAGTTTGTATAGAGTAGAATTTTTTTAGCAATTATACAACAGTATGTCCTCGGAGATTATCAAAGGTAATAGCTTTAATTCTATAAATAAAGTTTTGTTTCTTTCCTTAAGATTTTAATCCCCTCATATATTTTCAGTTTAAATCTTGAATCATCACAGTGAAGTATCCAGAAAAAGTATTCAAGAAATGAGATCACAAGTCAGCCACTAACTAGCTGTGTGTTGACTTCAGTCACTTAAAATTTCAGGGGTTTAATTTTGCATTAGGGAAATTAAAGGGTTTGGACGTAATAACTTTTGAATCTCCATTCCGCTTTTTAATTTTCTCATCTTGCCCCTCTAATCATTAATAAATTCCAATAAAATATTTTTCATAATCATAAATTTATTCACACATATACATATGTGCATTTATACGTATACTGTGTGTGCATATATATATGTGTATGCATGCATATATATTATTTATGAGTTTATGAAAACTTATATTAGAGTCCAGTTCTATATAAAATTATAAGCAATTCTACTAATTAATATTCCAGAAAACTCTGGAGATATTTTTTCCTCAATTACATTCTACTAAGGAAATAAAGTAATAAAGTCAGAGCACTATGTCCAGAAATTACTTGAATCAATTTATTTTTTTCCTGCGTTGGTTCTATTATCAATGTGAATGCTAAGTCCATTACTATCATTTTACATTCATATATACTTCTCACTTTTTAATATTAGATTTATATTTTGATTATATTAAATATTATCTCTTTCTTTTGCTAGGTTGAAGTGTAGGGTCATTGATAGTATTTGGGGGGGATTGGTTTGCTTTCATTTTTGTCATGCTTTAAGTAAGTTGCTTAATTTCCATCACATGCTTCCTTCTTTCCCTTCAGTACCACATGTACACAGGATGCTTTCTGCTTCTAAGTAGATTTCTTTTGCCCAGAACTTGTACCTTCTCAATATTGCTGATTGTTTCTCACATTTTCTAGACCAGTTTCTCAAAAAATACAATGCACTGATTGACTGGATTAAAAACTTGTTCTTAGTATTCCGACTCATGGTGGGATGCTCTATATCTGGGGGGATTTTTTTTTCTGTGTTCCACCATCATTAATCTCTCTCTGCGCTTATTTATATGTATACATTTATTCATTGAACATAATTTATGCCAAGTTCTACGAATTAGAAATCCAGTAGTGAATAAAATAGATGGAAATGTCTTCCCTTTGGGAGGTTGAATTCCAGTGTGTGTACATACTGGTGTAAATGCATAAAAAAGCCTGCAACTAATCAACCTGATAATACCATTCTCTCCTGAAAAAAGGAATTGTGATGTGAGGGGATTTTTGTTCATTTGGCTTATCTTATTTGAATGCTTCTAAAAGTACTACATTTTCTGACCTATGTGATTGTACAGGACAGAAAATGAATAAAATAAAGTTAGTCAAGAGTATGCTTTAGGACAATAAATACAACTTTTTTATTGTGACACGTTTATTATTCTAAGGCATAGTTCTCATGCAGACATAGGTATAACAGAGATTTTAATTTCACACATTGAATATGTTCCTAGAAAATGTGCAATCACTGTATTATTTATGTTCCTATTTTAAATATTTTAATACTCAATGTATAATGGTGATAATAACATCAGTAATCTAAAATATTTTTAAGATGTGAAAATATATAATTTTTATAAGATAAGTGTTAATTAACTTTAAAAATACTTTTAGTAATATTTTAAATTAATTTTACAGGTAAGGAGTATAAGAAATAGATATTTAAGAAAGTTTCCCAGAGCCACATAGCAATATCAGAATATGCTACACATATCTGGTGACATACAAATAGAATAGATATAATTGGGTAATGGAGTCTGAACTAATATCAGTATTTATTAAGAGTCATCAAGTAGTAAAAGTACCTTGGATAAGTGGCTTTGCTCTTCTCCCCTATGAGCAGCAATGAAGTCCAGAAATGATATGTATTATGCACACTCACATATCCATCACAAGGTTACTAGAACAATTTCCCCAAATACCCTTTGCCCATGTAACCACTCTGGCATACGTTGTTCTCTCCATGACCTGCACAACCTGCCTCCGTCCTTTCATTCTTGTTTCTCGTTCATTCCTCCCCCTTTAATCAGACATTGATGTTGACACTCCCTTAGATCCTACCTTAACCATAAGAATTTCAACACTCTCCCTAATCACCTCCACTCCCTGCTTTCCTGTCTTAATTTCTAAGCTTTTTTCAAATTTTTCCTCAAGCCCTGCTTCCTCAGTGACACGTCATATCCTTCTAACTTGTTTATTTTTTTAATACGACAATGTCTTTAAAATTTTTTTTTTCTTTTTAAATTTCAGAATATTATGAGGGTACAAACACTTTGGTTGTATATATTGCCTATGCACTGCCCAAGTCAGAGCTACACTCGTGCCCATCCCCAGACAGTGTGTCCCACACCCTTTAGGTGTGAGTTTTCCCATCCCCTCCGCCCGCCTCCCACCTGCCCGTCCCGCAATGATTATTATTTCCATGTGTGCACATAAGTATTGATCAGTTCGTACCAATTTGAAGGTGAGTACCAGTGGTGTTTGTTTTTCCATTCTTGTGATACTTCTCTTGGAAGAATGGGCTCTAGCTCCATCTGGGATTATCTTGGAAGGATAGTGTCTTAAATATTACTTGTTGTGTTTATCTCAGGTGCTCGGCACTTCATGATTTCACAAAAATAGTAGATGAAGAACATATAGTTGAACTCAGCTATGAATTTTGCAATCCTAACAATAAAGTTATCCCTGAGATTTCTAATGAGTGGATCCCTAGGAATTGCAAAGGGAGAATCAGACATCTCATCTTTCAGGATATGTGTGATTGCCCTTTTATGACCTAAAATAAATGCATTTTAGCTTAACCACTGTTCAATAAGAGGGCTTGGTCTGCCCCAAATATAATTTTGCATGAAGGGATTATGCTCATCATTTCATAAATATAAGTTCTATATTTATCATTTCATAAAAGAAAATTAATAAAAATCATGTATAAAATATCTTAATTATAATATGTAAAATTATCAATCAAATGGTTTTAATGGTTCAATACTTGCTAAGCTGATATTTGCATATACTCTTTGGCAATATTTTTGTAAATATCAGAAAAGTATTTATTTTTCATCTATCATAAGGAAAACATAAAATACAAGCTGCTGCAATCTATTAAAATTAGCCATCTAGGATATAACATTCTTTCTCAATATTGGGCCTCACCCTATATTGAGAAAGAATGTCATAAAGATTCATTGTGAAATTTTTCATTTTTATCTTCCTCAGATAAATAGTATATAATTATAAAATGTATTTCTATCATCAAAAAAAATCAGCAATTCTTTAATGGGTTTCAATTGTTATTAAAGATGTCATTGGGGACACCATCTCATCAAATTGCCTGTTGTTAATGAGTAAGTTAACAGTGTGATATCTGTTTCTGAAGAAACTCTGGCTCCCTGCTGAATGATATATCTCTGTGTTTATTTTGGAAAGCTTACATAAGGTCTTATGCATTTTCTTGGAACTGTTTATTTCATATTTATTTAATTAACTCTAAAATGCTTTCTTTTCCTGTTATTTGCCTGTTATAAATTCTTGATGTTTTGATTGAATCGAAAATTTGTTGCCCAAAATTTAAAAATAGTTCAACTATTAAATATTCCAAAAGTAATTAGAATAATAATTGATAAAATAAGTGAATGGGGATACATATTTCACATTAAATATAATATACTGATTCTATAATTCAATTGTCATTAAGGAAACCAGAATAAATTGATGAGATCTGGATTCAGTGAATCCTCTTCCTGCAACCCTCAGGATCTACTTCCCTAGTGAGGCAATAATTCAGTTTTCCTTACATAGAAATAGGAATGAATAGCTTGTCATTTTTTAACTTTTAAGACAGAAGGAATTATGTGTTTTTAATCTACTCCCCTATATCAGAAACAAAGTAAATAAACTATGGTTCAAATATGTAAGTATTCCATGGATGATACAGCAGATGCTGGAGACAGCTTAGAACTCATAATTGTGACTCCAAAGCCAATGCTCCTTCTACTTTCACCCACTCCAGAGCCAATATCAATATCAATATCAATGTGGCAAGAATACTACTAATTGGAGTAATGAGAAATGTACACTCACACGGCGATGGAAATGAGAGAAAGTACCAGTATTTACTGTGTCCGGTAGACTTTGATAGCTTGTGTCCCCTTTGTCGTTCAGTTCAAAGAATTTTTTGATTTCCATCTTATTTCATTCTTGACCCAATAATCGTTCAGCAGCAGGTTAATGTCCATGACTTCGTTATTTAATTTGCTTAGCCTATTAAGTTTTCTGAAAACTTTTCTATTTGATTTACAATGTTGTGGGATTTTTTTATGTTATTAAGAACAACTTTAGTAATTAAAATTATTAAAGATATACTTGCTTCACTTCACTTCAATTTCTTCTGTTAGTATCAAAGGAAAATAATAATTATATGAGGAAATAGTACACATAATAATAACCATATTTAGGGAAAACTCCTCTTTCTTTTTCTTGTCCTATCCATGTTTCTATCTGTAGTAGGTATAGAAAATGCTGGAATGAGTTTCAACTAATACTAATGATATTTTGGACCTGAAGGTTGGGGATTGTAGTGACTTTAACATTATTTTTCTCCTAACTTCAGTTCTTTCCAATGATCATAATGAAATCTACCAAAAAATTTACTATTTTACTATTTTATATTCAATTACTCAGTGTACAATGCAGTTAAATATCTGAATATTTAATTAATTACCTCATCTCTATTAGAAATAAATTTTAACTTAAAAGACGTTGTTACTCCATTTGTCTCAGCATATTAAATTGAGTATATTAGTTTTATATTTGTATGTTATGAACTGAATGATTAAGACAGAAATTGATACCAGGAGTAGGGTGCTAATATAACAAGCACCTAAAAATACAAAAGTAGCTTTAGAACGGGATTATGGATAGAGGCTGAAAGTTTGTGAATGTATACTAAGAGAAGCCAATATTACTGTGAAGGGCCTTTTAAAGTTAATTGTGGTTAGGGCTAAGAAAGGAAAGAATGGAGCTATAGAGAAAGTTTCCATCTTCTTAGAGAATATATAAGTAAACATGGACAGAATGTTGGTAGAAATATGGATTATAAAGGCCATTCTGATGAGGTCTCAAATGGAAATGAACAGCATGTCATAAGACACTGGATAAAAGATGATCTGTGCTACAAAGTGACAAAAATGTGGTTGAACTGTGTTTGTGTTCTTGTGTTTTGTGGAAGGTAGAATTTGTGAGTGGTGAAATTGGATATTTAACTGAGACTGTTTCTATGTAAAGTATTTAAGGAGTGTTTGGTTCCATCTGACTATTTACTGTAAAATGAAAAAAGAGATAAATGAATTGAAGAAGAAATTGTTAAGTCAAAAGGAACCAGAACTTAAACACTTAAAATATTCTCAGCATATTTGTATTATTAAAAAAATGTGAAAGAGTGTTTGGAAGAGAGCAGTAGGAGTGTGGCAGACCAGTCGTTTGATAAGGAGATTAGTGTGGGTGTGAACCACAAGCTTAATCGACCATCTCAACAGATGCCAAGAATAGAGATGGCATGATACCAACAGAAACACTGCCAGCTAGGACTAAAGGAAATGAAGGAAATAAGACATCATGAAGGAAGGCTGTAAGTGTATGCTATTTCACAAGGAAAGGGAAGAAGGACCCCTGACGGTGATTGAGAGGGAATCAGGAACACCATTTATCAGGGCAGAGGCTTCCATAAGAATCTGTGAGAGGTGGCCCACCCAGTAGGGCTCCAGTAGATGACCCCTGCCCCGCAGAGTCTTAGCATGGGTGAGGACACTACAGATTTCCACAGCGTGGACAGAACCCTGCTGAGCTCTGGGGGTAACATTGCTATCCCAGTGGGTCTGAAAAGCAGAGTATCAGGCCAAAGAAGATTATTCTTGAGACTTCAGATCCCACAGAGTTTTCCTTGCTAGGTTTTAAACCTAGGCACCCTTGACTCCTTCCTTCTTTTCTATATCTCCCTTTTGGAATGGAAATGTCTCTCCTATGCTCATTCCACCATTATATTTTGGAAGCACATAACTCGTTTGGTTTCACAGGTTCACAGACGGAGAGAAATTTTGCCTCAGGATAAATCTTATTTCAAATATCATCCATGCCTGATTTAGATGATATTCAGATGATACTTTGAATTTTAGACTTTAGAGTTGATACTGGAATCAGTTAAGACTATGGGTATTGTCGGGAGAGAATAAAAGTATTTTGCATGCAAGGACATAAATTTGGGGAACATAAAATTTGGAGTGGAAAGTTACAGACAATGTTTATGTCCCCCCAAATTCATATTTTCATAATTTCCAATGTGATGATATTAAGAGGTGAGGACTTTTGGAGGTGATTAGGTTATGAGGGTGTAGCTCTTATGAATGAGAGTAGTGTTCTCACAAGAAGAGACATGAGTGCTCCCTGCTGTCTCCCCTGTAAGAACATGGTGAGAATATGGCTGTCTACAAGCTGGAAGGAGTGTCCCCACCAGACAACATATCTGCCCTCACATTGATCTTAGATTTCTCAGCCTCCAGAACTGTGAAAAACAAATTTATATGGTTGAAGCCACCCAGTCTATGACAATTTGTTATAGCAACCCAAAGAAACTAAGACATATAATATATCTAATCATATTTCTTCTCCTTGCATTTTTCCAAAGAGATACATTTTCACATATCATTTTTTAGTTTCATTTTTATTTACATTTTAAAGACCGTACTAAGTACTCAATAACTTATTGGACATATTTATACCAATACAATTAACATTGATATCTTTTAAATTAACATTGATATCTAAACAATAAATCTCCATTTTTTGTAATCATTATTATAATTTTCTAAGAACATTAATAAAGTAATTAATAATATATCTGTCTAAGCTGATTAGACAGCATAAAAAATATTGGTGTTCATTCTTTCAACGTGAATATATTGAATTGCTTCATCATCCTTGGCATTAACTGGGCCCTAAGCTGAGTCCACACTTTCTAGAGTGTGAAAGTTTAAACAAAGAAAAGAAAATTATAGCAGAATGGGGGGGAGGGGAAAAAAGCAATAAGTTTCCTGACAAAATTATTGAAATTTTTATAGGTTCTTTACATGTTACAGGGTCTTCTTTGAGCTATTAGAATTATAGGATGTAAAACATTGCATTAATGTCTCTGCAAGTCAATGATAAAAATATTGGAAATAGTAGTTGCAATATAGGTTTCCAAAGTTTTTTGCTTGAGGTAATGGTTTACAGGGCCCATGATCATTTAGGCTTCAGCAGTGTATGCCCATTATTCACCATGAACTAATATGTCTTTCATCTATTGAACAGAGAGACGTGATTTACTATATCTAGAACATGTTACTGAAAATCATAGGGCACTATAGTATCGGGTATAATGTTTATGTTACAAAAATGGATAAAACAAAAGCATTCACTGTTTTCAATCTTTACAAATTGCCACATATTACAATGCTTGCATGCTTGTTACTTTGTAATGATATCTATAGAAGAAGAATAGGAAAACAAAATATAATTTCTCTATAACTAAAATGAGAAACTATTGTATTAGGTGTCATTACTACCAACCCTCTTTATATAAAAAAACAACAAAGGATGGAACTGGAGAGCATTATGCTGAGTAAAATAAGCCAGATTCAGAAAAATACTATATGAGCTCAATTATATATGGAATCTAACATAATCAAATTCACAGAAGCAGAGGGTAGAATGGTGTTTGCCAAGGGCTGGAAGGAGGAGGAAATGGAGAGGTAACTGTCAATGTTTACAGTGTTTCAGTTATGCAAGACAAATATGTTCTGGAGATCTACCACACAGCATAGTGCCGATAGCTAGCAATATGGTATTGCACACTTACAATTTGCTAAGACAGTAGATCGTATATTAGATGTTCTTACTATTCACAAACAAAAGTAACAAAAATAATAATAAAGGGGGTGGAAGGTGATGGATATGTTTATATCCTTGATGGTGGTGATGGTTTTATGAGCATATACTTGTCTCCAAACTCATTGATTGCATACATTAAATATATACAGCTTTTTATATCCATACTACTTCAACAGAGTGGTTTTTAAAAGTTCCCTTACCTTCAGAAGTCTGACAATATTACAATAATATTTGATTTTTAAATTTTATCTTAATTGGTAAATAAAGAAAATATTTTGAAAAGTCCAATTGACTACTATTTCTTCTTTAGACTACTGAATTTTTTAATAACTAATATATAAAATAACTGATTTACCAATCTGGTGTCTGGTGAAGAGAAGAGAGTCACTTCGATTTCTGGCCAAAAATTCTATGGTAACTGGATGATTGAGAAAACTGTGAATTTTGTTTGTTTGGTTGTTGTTTAACCCCTTCTGATTTTAGTTTATAAAAAGAACACTTAGTCATAAAAGGTGTTGCCAAACATTTGATGCTATTATCACAGAAAAATCCAACATTCCTCCCTAATAAACTATATGAAATTTTAACATACTCCCTGATTTTTTTGCAAGAGTGGTAGAGTTGCTTGCCATTACTAGGTTCATTGCCCTGTCCTCTACTTTCTGATTAGTCATTGTTTGTAATTATATCTATTGAAAAACTAGATCTTTGTCTGAAATCTGTGTCTCAGTATCAGATAGGTTCATGATCAATACATTAATATTAAAGAGAAACTTATTGTGTTTCATTGTTATAATAACTGAGCTCAAGAATTGCTTTAACTGCATATTATAGAAGACATTTTGTTATTTTCCTTTGCAAATTTATTCATATGTTAATTTTTCATGAGGCCTTAAGAAAAAAATTCTTTATCTCTCTCTCTCTCTCTCTCTCTCTCTCTCTCTCTCATATATATATATATATATACACACACACACACACACACACACATATATTTGAGGGTGGAGGGGAAGAGAGAGGCTTCCTAAAAGAGTCAGTGGTCAAAAATAAGAATTAAAATGAGTAAACTTTATCCTCTAATAACTTCAAAAGTATGCTCTTTTAATGAAAAACAAAACAAAATAAAACAAACCCCACCAACAAATTAATTCCTATGCAACTTAAAAATGAGAAAATACATGAGAAATACTCAAAGATAAGTGTATTTAATATATATATTTATTCAATATATATTTGTACTATATTATATTTTACTTGCTCTATATATGTTCAAGAATCAGAAGTGCAATAGATACATATTTATATAGAAAACATATATATAGAGAAAAAATATATATGTAGAGAGAGAAATAGAAACATTCATATATATGAATTTTGTAACCTTTATAATCCTTTAATTTCTGAGATAGGCCTACTAGCGTTTAGGGTCAATTGTTTAGCAAGTGAAAATAAGTTAAAGGATGAGTTGATTCATGAATTATTCCACTGATTTGACATTATGACCCACTGTGTTTGTTTGGGCCTCTTGATGAAAGCAGACTGAAATGTCTAACACTAAACACTAATGCATTTTGCACTAGACCTAATTAGCTGGAGATGCAGAATCTTAGTTATTTAGTGCCAAGGAAATGATTTTCAGTATTGTTTTTGAGAGCTAAATTCATTTTGTTGTACTAAAATATTTCTTATGTCAATATCCTCAAATATCCATTGCTATAATTAATAATCACTTAAAATATATATTAAATTGGAAAACTGTAGATATAATGAGAGTTTCAAATAAAAAAATTCTGTTGACCACTTCTTCATTGTTAAAGTCACTTTTTTTATGTTTCTTTATCTAAATAAAAAATAAGTAATTCCTTTACATGGTCAATAAGAACTTGAGTTGCTAAACACTGCAAGTGTTCCTCTCTCTTTAATTTAAATTTCCAAATAAATTTGAAGTAAATTGAACTTTAAGCATCAATAAACTTAAATCAATGAAAATTTGGATTTATTAAGAAGTTCAGTGATGGAATTGTTTTTCTGTCACTTATAAAATAACTTTATTATTGTGTAAATTTTTAGGATTCAAGTATTTTTTCATTATGTAGTAGCATTTTTGTTTTCCTTTCACATGCCCACTTGGAAAATGATGTCAAAGATGCATAGTGCCTTGGAGGATATTTTCCCTTGAATATGGTAATTATGTTAAGTTCTATTATGAAAAATTATAAATATAAACAAACATGGGACTTATAAAGATATTGGAGCACAGAGGGTGCTAGTCCAACTGCAGAGTGCGGTTTGTGGACAGCTTTCTCCATGCCTTTAGATTGCTGATTTTTTTAAAAAATGCAAAAATTTTGAGTGTGTATCATTGACCTTTGTGCAGCTTGGGGCACAGCTGCAGTGATCCTTTAATCAAGACTATAATTACAAAAGAATTAAAAGGAGAATACGGTTAGAGTCTTTTCCTCTCCATTTATAGTAACCTAAATAGTGAAAATTATAGTTTATCAACTCAGTTTTGCATATGGTGTCTTTAGTACTAACCACAAACTTTTAAATTTGGTGTTATCCATATTTGACAAGTCAGCAAAATGAATGACGATAAAAGCTAAGTGATTTGTCCGCTTTCCCCTGACCGGAAATCTCTAAGGCTAGATCTGCATGTGGGTCCGTTCTGCCCCCTGTCACTTGCTACCAAGTATCTTTACATTTCCTACCCAGATCAAAGGGCCCTCTTCCTAACAATGATAAGTACACTTCTTTCCCGTTCAGTGATGAAATCTTTTATTTTAAAATGTATTTTTGTGTAAATTCCACCTGCTATAATGCAGTATCATAGAATGAGTGGCCTATAAACAACAGAAATTTATTTCTCACAATTCTGGGGTCTGGAAGTCAGAGATCAGGGTGCCAATATGGTCCATTCTGGTGAGGGTCCTCTTCTAGGTTGCAGACTGCTGACTTCACATTGTATCCTCATGTGTCAAAGAATGAAGAGCTATCTCATGACTCTTAGAAAGGCACTAATCTCATTTATGAGGGCTCCACCCTCATGACCTCATCTAATCCTAATTACCTCCCTAGGCCACACCTCCCTATCCCATCACATTGGGGAATAGACTTCAACATATGAATGTGGGGGGACATAAATATTTAGTCCACAGCAAAAGTCAATAATCTTAAATGCATATACACACACATATACACACATATGTATATATCTAGAGAGAAAGAGATATAATATTAATAGATTTGTAAGATATGAGGGAAAGTCAAAACAGAAAGAAAAATTCATGACAAAAGTCTCAAATTTTGATAATCCTTGAAAACTGTACAAAATAATTTAATAAAATTTTTTCATCAAGTAGTATTCATCATGTAGTGCAATCACATCTCTAATGTATATTAGAGAGACTTGCTATGATCTATATTGTGTAGTATATGGGAACAAAATAGCCAAGAATTAGTAGTCCTTGTGTAAGAACTGACTATAAAATTTAAAGGAGACAAAACATACAGGCAACTGAAATAAAAAAGTAAATGGTTTTTTAATCTCTAAAAGAATTGCATAAAAATTTTCCTACTTAATATATTTCATCTTTTATAAATCACATCTTAAGAAAAAAATTGATAGTTAAAATGGTAATTCAATATAATTTATTTAGACTGAAGCCACATGAATTGTTTCCAAAAATATAAAAAAAATTGTTATAGCTTCATGCTCAGTGTCTATTCTATGTCTGCCAAATATGACAATATTTTGCTTTATGTGTTTAAAAACCAAAAACATTACACCATAATGTTATAATATCCTAAAAATTAACATGGGTCTTTTTCCTAATATGATTGATTTTTATTTTATTTATATTTCTAATTTTAAAAATCTCAAATATTTTCAAATGTACAGAAACAAAATAAGAATAGTACAAATATTTTTTGCCATGAACTATTTAAGAATAAATTGCTGTTAAATCTTAATTTTTGTTTGTTTGACATTTATTTTGATTAGATTTAAAGTGTATGTTTGAATTTTACTTTTAATATTATAGTGTGACTTTGAAGAAGCTTTTAAATGGAGAAGTGCATAATTTCCCTTACTCTTATGATTATGTGAAACTCATGAAAGATAAAGTCTCTGTGATATGCAAAAGTCCCATTACAAAGGATCTGATAACATGTTATTCCTCTAACTCATTTTTGGACTGAAGCAAGGAATTAATTAACAATTTAACTTAATCTTGGTGTTCTATCCCTCACACATTGTCTTACTAAATGAAATTTAACAACTGAGTACATTTAAAATACTCACTTTGAGGAATTTTGACAGATGTATATACCCATAAATTCACTGTCATAATTAAAATACAGAGTGCTGTCACAATACCTAAAACATTCTTTGTGACCCTTTCTAATTGATTCTTCCCATTGACTTTGGATGCACGTAACCACTCATGATTTATTTGCATTTTATTAAATTTTATTGAATTTAAGACCTACTATATATATTATTTTGCATCTGACTATGTTCACTCAGCAAAATTACTCTGAGATTCAAACATGTGGTTTGTTTACCAGTATTTTCTTCCTTTATATTGTTGCATTGTATTACATTGTATAAAAATAACACACTGGATTTACCTATATATATATATATATGTGGATGGACATATTAGTTCATTTCAGTTTTTGGCTAATTATAAATAAAAGTCCTATAAACATGTGTATACAAGTTTTTGTATGTAAACACACTCTCATTTTATTGTGTAAATGTCTAGGAATGAAAAGACAACATTGTATGGTAAGTGTATAACTCTAAGAAATAAAAAAATTAAATAATTGCCCAAAGTGGAATATGTTATATACCAAGCAGTAAGGTTCCAGATTGCAAACTTTTGTTCAGCAGAGGATCAGTCTGATAAAATTCAGCCATTCTGATATATGAATATTGACCTTTATTGTGATTTTAGTTTGAATTTTCATGATGATGATTTTTATCATCTTATACGTTTATTTGTGATTTATATATCTTCTTCTGTGCCTTGTTTATGAATATATGTTGCTTGTTTCATTAAATTTCGTATGTGTCTTATTGATACAAGTTCTATGTCAGATATGCAAGCGATTTTTTTTTTCCAAATGTATGTATTTTTTCCTGGTTACCTTAATGGAGTCCTGACCAAAAAAAAAAAAAAATTTGTTGGAGTTAATTGATTATTTATTTTTTATGTTATGGTTTCTGCTTTTTTGTCTTCCAGATAAAAAATACTTACCAAGGCTAAATTTGCAATTTTTCTTCTTTTTTAAATATACATTTATGGTTTTAGGTTTTACATTTCAAGTTTTTATTCATTCAAGTTAATATTTGTATATGGTGAGAGATAATGTTTAAGGTTCATATTTTGTTTAGTTAATAACTCAGATATTTAGTATTTACAGCACCAGTTATTGAAAAGACATTCCATTCTTTTAATTCCCTTGGCCTCTTTGTCAAAAATCATTTGACCACACATGTGTGGGTCTATTAAAGCATACATTATTGGATACATTGACCTATATGAATGATTGTACATATAACAGAGCTATGTAACTACTCTTTTAATTATGTAGTGTAAATCTCCCATCTTTTAAATTTATTTAGCTATTCCTGGTCTGTCCTAGGTTGTTTTGTGCTTCTATAACTGAATACCACAGACAGGGAAATTTAAAATGAACAGAAATTTATTGGCTCACAGTTCTGGAGTCTGAGAAGTTCAACATCAAGGGGCCAGAAACTTGTGAAGGCCTTCTTACTGTGTCATCCCATGACAGAAGGGCAGAGAGAGAGAGAGAGAGAGAGAGGAACTCATCCTTTTACAAGGAATTCACTCCTGGTATAATGACATTAATCCATTAATTAATAGATTAAAACACCACTTAAAGTTTCCAGCTCCTAATACCTCCACATTGGGGATCAGGTTTCCAAGACATAAACTTTGGGAAACACATTCAAACCATAGCAAGGGCCTATACTTTTTTATACAAAATTTAGAACCAGCTGCTTTTTAGTTTGTTTAAAAAAAAAAAAAACACATGGACTTTGATTGGATTTATGTCACAGCCATTGATCAATTTGGGAAGCATATATAACTTAACTATATTCAGTCTTCCAAATTATGAAGAGGGCTTATCTCTTTATTTACCTAATTACTCCTTGATTTCTCTTAGTAAAGTTTTGTGGTCTGTAGTGTCAAATCTTGAGTTTATTTTATAAAATTTACCTCAACTATTTCAAATCCAGTGACTATCATTTCTATTTTGCTATTAAGACTGTCCAGTGAATTTGTATCTATTTTTAAGTTTTTATTTAAAGTTTCAATTTCATTCTCTTTAAAATATATTTTTTATCTACTTGGATTTCCTATCACTTCATTTATTGTAATTTTATTTTCTTTTACTTCATTTATCATAGTTATAATTGCTGCTTGAAATAATTCTAACAAATGAGTCTTCTTGACTTTAGCCACTATTAATTGTCTTTTCACTTGAGACTGGTTTAGATTTTTCTGGTTCTTAGTATTTTGGACAATTTTTATTGTATTTCAGACATTGTGTGAATTATGTTGTGGCAACTACTTTCTTTGATATTCCTCTGAAAAAAGTTGATATGTTTGCTTCAGTAGACAGTGAATTCAGTTAGATTAAATGTTCTCTTCATCTGGCCCACAGTGGGTCTCTTCCTCGCTCCAGACAGCTTTTAACTTATCACTTGTATATATGGCTCAGGGGCCATGAAGTGTTGTGGCTTGAATGTCTGTTCCCTCCAAAACTCATGCTGAAATTTGTTTGCCATTGTGGTGGTGTTGGGAGGTGGGACCGGTGGTGATTGGATCATGAAAGTGAGATTAATGTCATAAAAAAGCAAGTTTGATATCCTTTTGCCTCTTCATCCTTCTGCCTTCACCACATGAGTATGCAGCAAATGCCAAGCACTTCAGTCTTGGACTTCCCAGCCTCCCTAACTGAGAGAAAATTAATTTTCTGTTCATTATAAATTGCCCCATCCTAGGTCAGCTGTTACAGCAGCACAAAACAGACTAAGACATCTGACGACTATTGCTTTTTAATACACACAGAGTTTGAAATCTCTTATGACTATTTAATTTCTAGAATAAGCTCCTGACATTCCAGCATCACTTGCAGTCCCAGGCTCTTTACTCTAGTTCCTCTGGCCAAAGGAGAGATAGTGGAGTTTCTTTTGAAGTTTTAGCTAACCTGCATCATACCAAGATGCTGTTGACATTAAAGTAAAGCCACAGATATGTGAAACTTTCCTTTTGCCAATCTCTTGCACAAAGTTTTGAAAATCCTCCAAATTCTGCCCATTTCTATTCACTCTCCAGCTTACTTAGTTAGTTTTCTTTTCTTTTTCTTTTTTCTTTTTGGAATTTTATTTCTAAAGTATTTAGTTGTTATCTGTGAGTGGGTTAGTGTGTTAGGACCTTTTCTTTCCATGCGAAAATGCAAGCTACTATAAATACTCTTGCAAGGTTGCTTGTATTTTTAAAGATACATTAAATTAAATTAATTGCCTTAAGACTGCTATTTTTGTCTCTCAGATCTACTAAACAAGCAAGTAGAATGGAGGCAGAGTTTCAGCAGCCAATGAGTGCTTAAAGGAAGTTATAGGTACACATACAAAGACACATACAATGACAAAAATCAACGTTACCAAAGGAAGAATAGATACTCATTCCCTCTTCTGTCACACAACAGTGACAAAGCCAATTATCTCCTTAACCACTATCATAATTATGGACATATTGCTGTGACCTCTTTAGCCTTTATTCTCTATTTGGTTTTGGATATTGGTTTTCATATGTGAGTTAGGTTGGGGAAAATAAAATGAAATAAATCACACCATATTTGATTTGTTGGTGTCTTGGATGCCAAATTTCTAGTTGTCTTTATATTCTCAAGTTTTACAGAATCAACTGATATTGAAATAGGATGATTTAAGGACTTAGTTTTAAAGCCACACCCCACTCCATTAAAAATGAAACTGGAAAGCACATAAAAACATATCTATTTTTAGACATTAGACACCAGGCTTCACAGGACTCCAATCCCTGTGAAAAGGGAAATACATAAGATGAGCTCCACAATTGCCCTATATTGCCATTTGGAGGCATTTTCTAGAATACTGGCTCAGGAAAGAGAAACCCAAATTAATTGTAGCAGCGTTACAGTGGAAAGAAAAGATATCAGAGTTCAGGGAGGCTGAGGCTAGAGGAAATAGCAAGGCAGAATTCCAGAATGAAGCAGACTGGCAGAAAAAGAGCTACAGAAACCCAAAAAGGTTCCTCCAAAACCAAATAACACAATGATAAATGTAAAGCCAACAATATTTCAATATATTACATATACGTGGTATAAACATTGCAGTTAAAAGGCAAGTTGATAAACTGAAAAACAAAAATAAAGCGTGTCCCAAGCTTATGCTATCTACAAAACAGAATGGATTATGCACCAGAAGCCATATTCAGCTATCACTGCCAATCCTCAAAAAAATACTAGTTAATATTTCTCCTCATTATGCTTCTATTTTCTGACTATCCCACTGAACTTTGATAGCCAATAAGTTCAACAAGGTGTATTTATTATTATTCCATCCTTCTGTTAGTCTGTTATCTCAACATAATAGCTGTATAATTATAAATATATCTTTTCCCTAAAAATAAATTTCCTCTACATAAATGCCTCAGAAATAATTTTTGATCTGTAGTTATTAACATAAAAGAAATAATACAAAATATGAAAAAGTGGAGGAAGCACCCACTTTATTAAACAGATTGATTTTTCATTAATCAACTCGTCCTTTTCCTGTGGTTTATCACATAGACTAGTTGGACTAAAGAATAAGGGAGTTGATGGCAAGTCAAATGTGTTCAAACTTCATCAAAATTTGAGATACTCTCTAATACATCAGCAGTTAGATTTTGAAATTTCTTTGTAAATTTGGAATGCCTACATATGAGACTGTTTGTTGCATGTTAAAGAGACAGTTGTATTTACAAGTAGGAAAAGGCAGAAATTCAGATGTAATGGAAAAATAAGCAATCTTCTTTTGATCCAGGCATTGTATAATAGATTATCAGACATAAAGGAGAATGTAAACCAATAATTTTCAAAATATGTGTGTATTTACTTGTATTAACGTTGTTATATCATCTAGCAAACACAAAGTAAGATTTCTATTAGAAAATATTTTCCTTTTAATTGCAGTCATTTTTTAACAATTGTGTACATTAACATTATAGATATGAATTATTTTATAGTTCATTGTCTTTTGGTTCTTTTGTTTCAATATATTGATTTGTTTCTTCATTTATTTATTTATACTTCAGAAATCTTCTAATTCCAGTCAGGTATTCAAATTTGCAATAAAAAATGGAACATTTGTAATGCTAACTGTGCATGAGCTGTGGTGCTGAGGTAGGTAGGTTTAAAGGTTTGGTAAGTTAGCAGAAAAGTAAGTTGCCAAAACATAGGACAATACAGTAGATTCTAACACGTTAAATTACTTTCCATGCTTAGTTGTTTACTGGAAGAGCTTGGCTCTGCTAGCCTTGGCAGGCAAAAGCCAGGGTTAAAGATATCCTTTCCATCTGAGTATTTTAAGAAATTAAATTATCATGTAAGGCACTCCCTATGAGAATGTCCTGTTATCTTTTGTCAGCATTCCCCTTTTCATGACCTTTTAAAACATTTTGCTTTTCAAACATATTTTTCCTCCAACTGTTCTCTAGAAAATAAATTGAAAGTTCACCGATGGTGATTGTCTAATAAGAAATACTTTTCAATGTCAAATTGAAATTGGAGAAACATATTAAAATGTGTCATGATTTCAGATATATTTTTCCCCAGAAGCTAAAACATTTTTCATAAGACTTCTGTTTTTTCTCCTAAAAAATTAAATTAAAAAACTTCTTTTTTGCAGGGTTTTTGAGTGGATTAAATGATGTACTCCACACATTGCTTCCTAATATATTATGTGTTTTCTGATTCATGGTTTTGGAGAGAAATTAATAAACAGGGTTGCTTTGACCCCCTTTCCTTACACTATAGTTATTTATGTGCATGCTTTATTTTCCCCTATAAATATGTAATCATGATGTTAGGTAACATGTCTGTTCTATTTGCATAATTTCTCAAAGCTAGTAAAATGATGCATTTCACTCAGAAAATAGTCAATAAATGTTTATTAGCAAATGTAGCATTTTACATTTATTATAAGCTTTTTTTGATAGCAAATGGTCATAAATTCATTATTTATGTTAATTATCATATGAAAACTTGTGAGGCAGGCATCTTTATCCCATTTCATTGATGAATAACTAAGATTTTCAAAGGTTAAGTGATATACTAAACAAGGTCATATGGTAGTATGTATGTTTTAAAGTTTAGAAAATATTTTCACATATCGTTTTATATTACATGATTTATAAGAAATTAATGTAGAGACAAATGTGCCTTATAGTGTTTTAAAACAATTTCCCATGAAAAAATGTGTTTTTATTCAAAAGTAATTATCATAGCATAAGTATTATTTTATAATTTTTTATCAAGGGAGTGAAAACCAGTGGGCAGCTTGTGTGACATCAGAATGTAGTTAGCTTGATAGATTTTACTAATACTACTTTACATAAATGCCAATAGAAAGGGTTAATATAGAGTTGATGCTCAATAAATAGTTGTAGAATGAAAAAATTAATATCTCCCCATATTTTCCATTCTTTAATGAAATATCAAATATCTGCATCATTCTGGTAGAAAATTTCTCAAAGACCTACTACACCACCCCTAGCCACAAAAATATTTTCCTCTTTTTTCCCCCCCATTTTCCTCTTTCTTGAATGTAAGAAGTTGCTTTTATTTACTTCCAACTTGCCATTTATTCATGCCGCTGAGATGGTAATATGTTGCTTCAGATGATGTCTATGAAATCACTGCATTTAGTAATTTTAGAGAATAGAGAAGATACACATTGAAAAGAAAATTATCAGCATTATATTGTCATCAAGCACATTGCATTATGATAGCACTATAATGCAGTTATTTGGAAATCTACAAATGAATGTCAGAGGATACACATATAGAAAACCTAGGCAAGTTTTCCTTTTAAGAGTAATTGAATTAGACATGTTACAAATACATGATAATTCACCTTCTTGACTGACAATAAAATAGAATGTTTTGTATTAGTTAGGTTTTTCTGTTCTTTGTAGATGTTTTAAAACTGAATAGCATAAAAATGTCTGTGATATACTTTACTCCTGCATATCCAAAACTTAGCTCTGTGCTCAATATCTAAGACTTCTGGTTTCAGTTCAAATATGTAAATGGCTTGGAAATCACCACTTGCATACTTACAATAACAAAAAGCCTATTTACTCCAGTTCCTATTATGTTATACAACATGCCTGGTTTTCAACAAAAACTTACAAACCATGCTAAAAGGTCAGAAAGAAAACAGTTTACAGAGATATAACAAACAACAGGACCAAACTCAGATATAAAACAGATAATAGATTTATAAGACAAGGAATTTAAAATAACTGTATTTAATATGTTAAGACTCTGCTGGAAAAAAAATAGACAAGTGCAAGAACCGATGTGAAATGTTAAAGAAGATCTAGAAACTCTAGTAGAAAATTTAAGAAATGCTGGAAATCAAAAACACTGTAACAGAAATAAAGAATGTCTTTGACATATTCAAGGAAAGAATGGGTGACTTTGAAAATATGTCAATGGAAACATTCCAAATTCAAATTCAAAAAGAAACATGAATGAAAAGGAAAACATAAAAACGCATCCAAGAACTATAGGAAAATTTCAAAAGATGTAACAATATGACCAATTGGAATATGAGAAGAAGGAGAAGGAGAAGGAGAAGTTAGGGAGAACAGAGCAAAAAATAGGAGTAAAAATAATTGAGCATTTTCTGACATAAAACACAGCCACCAAACCAAAGATCCAGGAAATTCACAGAACACCAAACAGGATAAATCATAATTTAAAAGCCCCCCAAAAAGCCACAAAAAAAGACGTGGGTATATTATATTCAAATTGAAGTAAACAATGACAGAAAGAAAATCTCGACAGAAGCTAAAGGTGAAGGGAAACACCTTACGTAGGAAGAAGCAAAGACAGAGTCACTGCAGACTCCTCATTTGAAAATGTGCAAGTAAAGAAGATGGTCCATGGAGTAAAATATCTCGGTGTTGATAGAGGAGACACCAATTAGAATTCTATACCAGTACAATATCCTTCAAAACTGAAGGAGATGATAAGACTTTCTCAGACAAACAGAAACTTAAAAATTAATTTCCAGCAACTCTGTCCTGAAAGGAATGTTAAAAGAAGTTTCTCAAGGAGAAGGAAAATTATACAGGTTGTAAACACAGATCTACATTAAGAAAGGAATGCCTGAGAAAGAATAAATGAAGGCAAAATAAAATAGTTGATTTTTCTTAGTACTAATTACTCAAGATATATCTGTTTAAACAAATGATGATACAATATATGGGGTGATTTTAGCACGTGGATATGTAAAATGAATAATAACAGCAATGTCATAAGGGGCAAGACAGAAAACTTTTGTAATTGGTAGATGTTGATACAAATGTAGCAATAACCAATTTAAATGTGAATGGCTTAAATAAGTCAATTAAAGCAAAATTTGTCAGTGTATTAAAAAAAAAAGACCCACCTGTATGTTGTCTGTGACAAGCCCATATTAAACATAAGGATTCAGGTGATAAGGTAAGAGACTGAGAAATGTATACAAAAAAAGCTATGATAGTTATATTAATTACAGATAAATCAGTTGTCAGGAGAAGGATGTTGCATCTCTATAAAGAGGTCACTTCTCCAAGAAAGTACAACCATTTAAAATGTGCATGTATCTGACAATTGAGTGCCAAAACATGTGAGGCAAAAACTGATAGAACAGAGAGGACTGATAGACAAATCCACTCTTATATCATAGAATTCAATACCTCTCCTTCAATAATTACAGACCAATAGTCAGGAAATCAGTAAACATATAGATGATCTGAACAGTGCTATAAATCAACTTGATTTAATTGGCATTTATTAAGTATCCCATCAAATAATGGCAGAATATGCATTCTTCTCAAGCTTAGATGGAACGTTCACCATGATAAAGCAAATTCTATATCATGAAATACATCTTAACAAATTTAAGTGAAGAGAAATCATATAAAGTATATTCTCAATTCACATTGATATTAAACTAAACTTCAATAACAAAAAGCAACTGGGAAATACCCCATATATTTGGAAAATAAACAATATACTTATAAATAATAAAGTTTCAAGGGAAATTAAACTTATTTAGAACTAAATTAAAATAAAAATTAAACAAATTTAAATTTCTAGAAAAGCAGTATTTAGAGAGAACTGTGTAGTATTAAATGCACTTATAAGAAAAAAAATTAAAAATGAATAAACTAATCTTCCACATCAGGAAATTCTAGAGTCTGAATGTTTATATTTTTCCAAAATTCATATTTAAAATCCTGACTCTTAAAGTGATAGTATTAGGATCTAAGGCTGTTGGATGTGATATAAATAATGAGAATGAAGATCAAAAATAACTCTCATTCATTGTTGGTGGGATTGAAAATTGGCAGGCCATGTTGGAAAACATTTCAGCATTTTCTTAAAAAGCTAAATATAGTCTTACCTTACAATTTTTCCTTTAAGTATTTACCTATTTGAAACTTACCTCACACAAAAACTTTCATGTGAATATTTATAGGAACTTTATTTATTAGCCAAAAACGAGAAGCAACTAAAATGTTCTTCAATAGTTGGATAGATAAAGAAATTGTTGTACATGCAGACAATGGTATATTATTCAACAGTTAAAAGAAATGAACTATCAAGCCACAAAAAGACATGAATGAATCTTTAATGCATATTGCTAAGTGAAAATAGCCAGTTTGAAAAGGCTATATAGTGTATGATTCCAATTATATGGACATTCTGGAAAAGACAAAGCTAGAAGGATGGTCAGTAGTTGTCAGGGTTTCAGGTGACGATGAAGGAGGAGCATTAATAAGTAAAGCACAGAGGATTTTTTTAGAGTAGTAAAACTATTCTGTATGCTATTGCAATGATGGATACATCACATCATGCAATTGTCAAAGCTCATAGGACTTTACAACACAAAGAGTAAACTCATAGAACTTTACAGCACAAAAAATAAACCTTAATATATTCATATTGGTGAAAAATAAATTAGGATATCAGAGGATCCTGGGATGGAATGGAAAATGTCTTAAACTATCTAACTGTGTCACAAATACGTGAAACAAAATCACTGAACATGGGGAGAAATGAAGGGCTCACTTCCATAACTTTGGAAATTAGAAGATTCTGTAGGGGTAAAGGTGAAATGGACTGTAAATAGGCACTGCATTCTAGTTGATAAAGCTTTTTTCATGAGGATGTGGGTTAACAATTCTGATGCTGCTGTACATGTAGAGTGGAAATGAATTAAGTGAAATGAACGGCAGTTGGTGCAATCTAGGTTTCTCACTGTCGAAGTGGAAGTTTGCAAGTAAGTTAGGGGAGGAGGCTAGAATAATCCACATGGTAAAGCATTACAGTTAGACACATCAGTATTAACTCATGTATAGATATTTTTATATATTGACATATTTAAAGATAGCTGTATGTAAATAGTTCAGTATTCACACACAGATTTCTCTGTTGTGTCAGCTGAGAGGGCCCAGAAGCAACAATACCTCAAGAGCAATGAGCACACTTAGAACTTAGATGTTGATTTCTAATATCATTTTCTAGTAAAAGAACCAGGCTCCTTAGAGAAATGCCTGATTTTTGGACTGGAGCAGGAAATATACAAAATAATCATGGAGCATCTGTTAGAGCCAGAAAGTAATAAAGTGCTAAAACAAACAAACAAACAAAAATGCAGTAATAGCGGTAATGTCAAAGGGACACAGAATCCAATAGAAAGACCCCTTTGGCCAAATCTGTAACAATCTGAGTAAAAATAAATAAAGTAGCATTGGATTATAACCCAAAGTAAA
Source organism: Daubentonia madagascariensis (assembly GCA_023783475.1). Lineage (NCBI taxonomy): Eukaryota > Metazoa > Chordata > Mammalia > Primates > Daubentoniidae > Daubentonia > Daubentonia madagascariensis. Next base: position 24,081,853 of record JAKFHU010001684.1, on the reverse strand, counting down.
AAATAAATAACAATGACTCCACACTGATATAAATAAATGATTCAATAAGTAAATAAATAAGAGAGAAAAGACAAATATCTGGTGTGCAAGAATTCCAAATAATTAAAGTAGATACTCTGTCCTGAAAAAGATGGAACAACTTCCACCCCTAAAGATTGGACTGTACACAATGACACTTTTCCCAAAACTACAATGTAGAAAAGGGAGAAAAAGAGTAGCTTTCCAATGATGAAACCTGACAAATACTACCTCAGGCTGATGGTTGAAATTATCAACAGTAATAAGTCATGTTGATAATATGCACTTTTCATATGATATTATGAAAATGGCACTTTGCTTCTGCCATCTTCCTACTGAAAACACATAACCCCAGGGATAATCCTGAGAAAAACATCAGAAAATTCCTAATTGAAGAACATTCTATAAAATAACTGACCAGTACTGTTCAAACTGTCAAAGTCATCAAAAACAAGTCTGAGAAACTGTCACAGCTAAGAAAAGCTTAAGGAATGTGATGATTAAATGTAATTTAGCATCCTGAATGGGATCCTAGAACAGAAAAAAATGACATTGAATCAAAACTAAGGAAATCTGAAGAAGAGACTTTAGTTAATCATGCATCAATATTAGTTTAATTGTAACAATGTATTACAGTAATAAAAGATGTCCTAAAAATTTGAAGAAAAGTCTTTCTTCATTGCTGTCAAGTTTTATGATGAACTTGAAGAGTTTTCTCATACCTACTTTATTAAAAATCTTAAGGGGGGATTGACACATTTAAGCACAGAAGATACTTCCTCTTTATTATATTTTTTATTAGCCACTATCACAAAGCTTTGAATTATTTAACTGACTCACATGCCTGCTGTCAATAGCTTCTTTTCAGTATCACATTAGTTAAATAAAGATAGATACTTCCCTGAAGGTTTTCTTTTAATAATAATAGCACTTTATATTGGTGTGTTGCTTGAAATACCCAAAGTGCTTTTACATTCATTCCTTGATTAAATTACAAAAATAATACTTCAAAAAGTCAGCAGTCTTCCCAACTGTTTCTATTTATGTGGTGACCTTTCACATTATCTGTATTTACAACAATGTTTTTCACAAAGTGGATGCTGTGTTGTGCTTATCATATCTTCCTTTAAGGTAAAGGTGCTCTTTTCTCAGGTACTGGGAGTATTTAGTGCTAATAGTTCACAGGAAAATGCAGTCTGCGCCAGGAAGTTTCCCTCTTCATAGGATGCCCCCTCGTGGGGGCGGTTTGCATCCCATTTAGTGATCCATCTGCAGTTGAAAATTCCAGGCCATTTTCTCAATAGAGAAAATTCTGAAGTCCTATTCCAATTCCAATTATTTCTATAGAATTGTCTGAGGCTCATCTTTACAATTGAATCTTAGTTCAATATTTCTGTGCTTCTAATCCAGCTTCCCTCACACCCTAACAGCTGTTGTTATTAAGAGTACTCACCAATAAACCTTCTGCATTTCTGCTTTGTAGACTGTTATCTCGGGAAACCACCCAAAGTGCAGAATGTCAGGCAGCATGCCTGATTATCTGATTTGTGCAGAAATACAAACGTCCCAAGGTAAGAACAAATGAACCTATGGGTAGGGAGAAATAACTTAGGTGATTGATTGGTCAAGAACACAAAAGGGAATGTTTGGGCATTATGTCTCTAAATCTGTGGAAGAAACACGTGGGTGAATCCATGTGAGTCAGATCACATTGTGAAGATCTTTGTATTGCATTTTATTCCTACCAGTGAGGTAGAAGAGTCAGTCCCTAGACAATCACATAGAAACAATGACTTGGCAAGTTGTCATTAGCTAGTATCTGTCATTATATACCCCAAAGCGGGCACAAAGTGCATATATGTAGTAGACACAGTACCAAATATGGAGGATATCCATGATCAACAGTATAACCTACCACTCAAAAAAGTTGATCTAGTTAATGCTGCTGCTGAACACCTAATACCCAAGGAAAAGAGACCTTTGATATGGCACCATTTTTCCAGCCACTTAAAAATTTGGTTACATGGGACACTCGATCTGGAAGGGGAGTTCATTTGTCATTATTATAACGTGTCCGCCTTTCCTCTGTGCAAGGCATTGGCCAGCACTAATAAATATCCAAGGACTTACTGAATGCTTGAACCACTGGTCTAGAGATCCTGCAGGACCATTCTTTAGACCAAAAGAGCCACTTTACACTAAAGGATATATAGCAGTAGGGATATGACCGTGGGATCCATAAATCCAAATATATACTGCACTGCCAGAGATGAACAGGAAATAAAAGAAGCCAGCATGTTGTCAAGAGTAATTAACCCTGATCATCAAGGCAATGTGGGGCTGCTGTTATCCTATTGACCCAGAGCTCTTTATTTAAAAAATAGTCCTGTATGTACCATTCTGCTTTGCTATAAATTAGTGCCGTTTATACCTATGTCTGTTTCTAGAGATTCTATTCTGAATCATTGTTTTTTCTACCCTTGTGTTAAGATCACATTTATTCTTTTATTATAATTTATGATAACCTTTGGTTTTTAGTGGAACATATTCTTCATATTGTTCCTTTTAAAATTTGTCCTGGATTTTCTTGACCATTTTTTATTTCATATAAATTTTAGAATTTGTTGGTCAATATTCACAATAAATCCTGCCTGAATTGTGGTGTGATTGGATTGAATTTAAAATTATTTTTCAAAATAACCAATGTCTTTAAAATGTCTTCAAATAATTAATATTATACTATTCCATTCATTTACTAAATTTATATGTTACAATTTTTTCTGTGGATATCTATCTCGTTAGATTTACTTCTAGCCCTCTGATACATTCGTAAATGGTATCTTCTAAAATTTCATCATGCAAATATTATTGCTGGCAAATAGAAATAAAGTTGATTTTTCTTTCAAGGTAAACTTGAACTTATGTTCAATATTATAAATTCACCTTTTAATTATAAAAATTCTGTAAGTAACATGTCTTTGGCTTTTCTGAACACACAATTTGTCTGTGAAAGATGACAGTAATTTTTCTTATTCCAATTCTTATGAAATTTATTTATTGTTCTTGTTCTCTTTCTCTGCTTAAAAACACTATTGGAATGTTGAAATGAAATGGAGACAGTGGGCAGGACTCCACCCCAGGGAAATGGTGAAAATTAGTTCTACTCTTAAGGAATCCAAGTATGCATGGATGCAAGTATCCATTCATTCCTATGTGGATACAAGCCATAAATGGTTGGCAGCTGACTACAGTGCCACTCAATGTGGCCTTGAAAAACAGGGGTGATAGGAAATCCTCCTTATGGGCAGAGCTTTAGGTGGTACACCTGCTTTAACACTTTGTGAAATATATGTAGACTTTTCACCTGGCCAACTGGGTAAGAATGTCTGGAATGAAAAATAATGTAATATCAGAAACAAGGAGTTCTGAGGTAGAGACATGTGGGTGATATTCATCACATTTTAATACCCATAGTAGAGCACTTCAACAAAGCACAGGTATTAAACGATCATGTATAAAAAAAAATAGCCAGGCAAGTTTTTATTAGCCAGCCTTAGTCATTGGTCATAAAGTGGCTTTAGTAGTACAAATAGAGGCTAAGCATGAAGACATCAGCATGACTATTTGGGCTATTAGGACCCCCAAATGTCTATCCTAGAAGCAACAAATAAAGGCTAAACCCTCAATAGAGATTCATTTCTTGAGAAGATCATGTGACCTCTTGATAGCAAGTTGCCTAGAATGGGCCTTTCAACTCTGGAATGGTGAGTGGCTTATTCTCATATGAATGCATATGAATTTTGGATGTGAGTTTCTTATTTTTTTATATGCAGGGGCTCAGCCAGTACCAATATCTGAGTACTACTAGCATGAGATCTCATAATATCACGTAAGATCAGGAAAAATGCCTTACTACAAAGAAATAAAGAAGGGCCCCATGGCCATGGTACCCACTGGTTATATGGGTATATAACTTGTTGCAGCAAGGCAATATGTTTTATTCATTGCTCTGGAGTTGCTAGGCAAAGATGATTCCCAATAAGCATTAGATAGTTCGAGTTTCAAAAGCTAAACCCACAATCCATTTTAGGAATAAATAAGCTACAAATGCAAATTTCCTTGTTTAACAAAACACAACATTCACTTCTAACACAGCGCAGAAAAATAAAGTGCTTGGGAAGAAAATTCTAACACTTGCTACATTCAACACCATAAGTCTGTATGTGATGCATTTAGCACCAAAAATCAGCATTGACACCTATCTAAAAAAGTGTAAATGTATTATTTCTTAAAAACACTACCCCTGCATTATGATTTATTCACACAAAAATATAAAATTTTTGGGTTAGAATAGTACAATTTCAATTCTAAATTTAATCAGTTTGATATGTGATTTTAGTATAATTTATTATATTTATGAGTAGGCATATAAGAAAAAATTACTTTCATTAAAGTGGTTTTAATAGTTATTAAGCTATAATTCATGCTGATTTTTGATGATTTTTTTAATGTTGTCATTGTTATTTTACTTTTCTTGGCAATGTTATTTGATTGTGAGATAAAAATGTGGTCTTTGACTATGTTATACCTCCTTCTAAATATTTATGTTCACCAAGTGTGTTTATTCTTCTCTACTTGAGCAAGCAGTAAAGATCGTAACAAACTGTCCCATCTTATACCAGTGAATACTGTAGATGTGATAGTCTAAAACTTAACATTTTTCATTATTACATTTTCTTTCTTATTATATACTTATACATTGGTTATTGTTTCTTTTAGTGATTTCCTAATGTATTTCATCAATGCATTCAGAATATTTTTAAGTACAATAAAATTATTATTTTCATTTATTTTGGGGCAGGGAGTGATATTAAGTTACTTGAATATATTTTTCTTCCTGATTTCTTTATCATTTTCCTGTATTTTAAAACTATATATTAATATATGTGTGTATATAATAACCTTCATATGAGTATTTCTTTTATACAGTTCATATACATTAAGACTCAACCATGTATTTAACATATTTTTTCCATTTATTTGGAAATAATTCCCTATTTTAGGACACAAACAAGTAAACAAACAAAAAAAAGGAAACATAGGTACATGTAAAGGAATAATTAATTCATCAATAGGTACCATATAGAGATTGGAAATACAGGCCACAGACTTGGAGATGATATTAGTCACACATCTGACTGGAAAATAATTAGTGTCTATTAAGTAGAATAAAAAAAGAACTGTTTGGAAAATACAAACTACTTGATAATAAAATGATAAAGACATAGACATTTTGAAGAAAATATATAAAAATATCAAGTAAACATATAAAAGCCATGTATTTCTTAATCATAGGGATAAGAATCAAAACCACAATGGAACAGCAATCCACACAACTATGTGGCAATAAATAAATAAATGGCCAGATATTGACTTCTAGACATGATTTGGAGTAATATAATACTCATGTTCTCATGCTATCATTTTCAAAATATGTGACACAACCACAAATATATACATACTCATATATATGTGTGCGTGTATGTGTGTGTGTGTACACTACAAAAGTGAATATATACATACCCAGAAGGTTCACAGAACTTCAACTCCTATGTATAAAACCTAAAGCAATTTGTGCACATATGTGTGAGGCAATATGATGTTCCAAACAACAGGTTTTGTAATCTTTAAAAAAAAAAAGAAAAAAAAAGAATTTATCAGTGATAAAATGGTCATCAAATTGTGACATATTTTATACAATGAATTTCTGTGTGATAATGAAAAGAATTAAATGCAAATATGTAACAGAAGGAACAGCCTGAAAAAGGGCAAAATGTTTTATGAGCTGTCTCTTTAAAACTTCCCCCACTCTTTTTGGGAATTAAAACCTGCATCCCTGCCTCAGGCCAGTGGTTGGGAGTGGCAGGGGAATGTCACAGGAGATGGCTGAACAGAATTGTCCCGGGAGGGGGTCACCAGATTGTCTTCACCAGAAATGGATTGGATCAGGACCATCAACTATATTTAAACAATACGCTGAAGCTGAATACCCTCCCTTTAAAAGTTCTGTATTTCTGCTCATAGGGAGGACAACAGTACTTTAAGATGGGAGTCTGCCATTCTCCTCATTTGCCAGCAAATTAATTAAACCTCCCTTTCCTTCTCTTCAAACCACATGCCCTCATTCTTCTAATGTGGTCTTGGGGACAAGTGCCCAACTTTCGGTAACAAATATATATCAGGATGGATATATTATAATGTTGGAAAAGAAACCAAGTCACAGACAAATCCATACAGTATATTTTCATCCATTGAGTGCACAGAAACAATAAAACTAAGCAAACAAATAAATGAGCAAAACCTACAAAGAAAAACAAGGAAGTTATAACATTTGTCACACAATATACAGAGAGTAGAGAGTTGATTACCTGTGGATAGGAGGAGAGTAACATGGTTTGAAGGAGACTTAAAAGGAGTAGTGCAGTAGACTTAAAAGGTCCTGGTGACATTTTATTTCTTAAGTGAAATTGTGGTTACTCAAATCTTTATTCTATCATTTTATGATGACGGACTTTGATCTATTGAAAACACTATGAATTGCTAGATTTTTATTTTGTTTTACTATTCTTCATAATGAAGTAACAGACAAAATTATGAAAAACATCCCACTGTATTTAAATGAGAGGGCAGTGAGCCATTTAACATTTTTCATGTTATATTTTGAATATTTGAATTGCTCGGCAATAGGAGACCCATCCAAAATGTACAGATAATTAAAATAGAGAAATACTATTACCAAAAGTATGTTTAATTCCCTAGATTGCTTTCAACTGGGATTTGTCATGTTTTCTCTCTGATACCAATATCTCTGATGTTCAATATTGACCAATGATATTCCCTTATGTCTGAAAACTATAAATCACAATTAAGCAAATAATTAAGCAAAGGCTTGAATTAGTGTTAAATTTTTTATAAAGGTGAAAGACTATGTACAGTATTTATAAAATGTCTAGATACAGAACAATAGATTTCTCACCCAGTCTAATGCAAGATTAGCCAGATAATTGTCTTAAATATCTGAAAAAGATATTTAAAGCAATACAAATGGGTATTGCTATTTTATTGAAATATAAAATACTACATTGTTAACCAAGTACCATAGACTGGGTGGCTTATAGACAGTAGAAATTCATTTCTTACACTCTTGGAGGATGGAAGTCAGAGATCAGGATACCAGCATGGTCAGTTTCTGGTGAGGACACTCTTCAAGGTTGCAGACTACAAATTTTCATTGTGTCTTCATATAGCAGTGATAGAGCCAGCTCTGTGCCCTGTTCTTATAAAGGCACTAATCCAATTTAGGAGGGCCCCACCCCCCTGATCTAATTACCTTCCAAATATCCCATCTTCAAATATCATAACACTGGGGCTCAGATTTCAACATGTGAATTTGTGGGCTGGGCAGTGGATCGTGAAAGACACCAACATTCATCTCGTAATAAGTAACTAGCTTCTTTCGCTAAAACTTGAGATTTGACAATCAAAGCCTACATCTAAAAGTCACATTTTTGGGGTCTATTTTTGTGTCCCACAAAGGAATAGATTGGTATCTAATGTTCTCAACAAGTTTATAGAGTATAATTTTAAGTAAGACTAGTTGGTTACCTCTGTAGTTTAAGTGATCTCTCTGTATTTGAGAATCTTATCTGACACATTTAGACATAATTATCAAGAAAGAAATCTTAAAAAGCTTATTTCCACTATGGAAAAAGTTCACTTAATTACATATTTAGGAACAATATGCTCAAATGTGGAGGAGCTGGGAGCTGATCTTTACATTCCAATGATTCCAAATCTATTCAGATAATACTCAATTTTTACATTGTTTCAGCAGCCAATTACCTAAATATATAAAAAGTTTGCTTTCTTTCAATAGTTCTTCTGGCTCTCCCTCTCCTTCTTCCTCTCTTCCCTTCCTTCTCTTCTCTTTTCTTCTGCTCTCCACCCCAGCAATTTGGCAGTAACAGAGCATCTGCTTATGAATGCCAAGACTATAACATTAATGAAGGTTGCAAAAAATGTAAGTTATTTTCAAGTACACAATGTGAAACATGATCATTTTATAAGAAAACCCCATTTAGCTATCAAAACTAATGCAATGTCTGCGTCAGATTTATTCTCTTCCAATATAGAGATCTTAGATCTATTTTCTTAGTTTTCTGGAATTTACCTTGTAACTCTTTTGTAGGAAACTTGATGCTTTGGTAAGCCACATATTATTAGACTTTTTTAATAGATAAATTACAATCTCTCAATACAGCATACATTAAAGAGAATACTCTAATCACTTAATAGTTGCCCATTACCCTGGCCATGCCTATCTCAAAGATAACTTTTCTTTTTCCCTGTCCTCAGGTTTCTGAAAAAAAAGTCGGAGTTAAAAAAGTTGATCATACTAATTGGAAAACTATCATAGAAAATTACTTCTTTGATTCAAAGTATAAATTGTTCCTGTTTTCCAGTTCCTTGGAACCCCAAGTGTGACTTTTAGTTCCAGTTATTTGGATAATAATCTCAATTCCTCATTTCCCTTGGTTATGAAATTTTACCCTGGGCTTTTTATATGAATGAAAATATGCAATTGAGCTGTTAAATGAATATAAGCTCAGGATATTTAAAAGTTTAATGAATTATTTGGTGTATGCATTTAATACCACCAGACCCTTCCAACCATTTATATAAATGCAACTACTAATCACTCATATTAGAATGTACTGATATGTCAACAGCATCATCTTTAAACTCTTGGGGTTTCCATCTTCTATATGAGGTACTTAATTTCATGCTCTAATAAAATTGCTGATTTATATTCTCTACTAACTAATCCTTCTTACTCTCTTCAATGATAATTAAATTGTATGCTGTTTTCCAAAAGGTCAATTTTAAGCTGTTATGGGAAAGAGAAAAGAGTTGCTTGCATAAATGTAAACTGTCTTTGTTGTTTATTAATATGGCTAAAATTCCTCACTAAATTGAAATATACCAATGTATAAATTAAGGGTGTAGAAGCTTAGAAACTTTTCAGAATTAGTTATGCCCTATACTTTCATTATGTTTTGAATGCAAAATTTAAATAAACCAAATTAGAATTTCCATTATTTTCTTTGGCAAAATAAATCACATTATTTGCAGTTGATAATGCACTTATGTAATTTTGCATAACTCCAACCAGACAAAACTATTTAAATATCTAATTCATTCCCTCAGTTTGATCTATTGTTAATAATTCTTTGATATTTCTCATTTTTTAACTTATGGAATTCAGGCTTACTCTTAATAAAACCAAAATGCATGGTTTTAATAACCTAATTTCAAAAAAGTGCACATCATGCTTAAATTTTAGAGAAATTATCCTGAGTTTAGACTATCTACTTTAGAAATATGTGATTAAATATACATATATATACTCTTACATAAATTTACTTATTTTTTCAAATTATAAACCTAAAATAATCTAATATTTTAAGCATTTTAATATTTAAAAAGAAAAGCAATATTTCTGTTTTTGATCCAGGTTCTATCGACTTTGAGCATTTGAAGTATTTGTTGGAATTTTACACCTAAGCAAGCATATTATGCTATTTCTGAAAGAAATCAGTTTTCTCAATTCAATTCAAACTAAAAAGCTGATAGGTATTGGGTACTATAACAGAAAATAGTGAGTAAATTTCTTTGTTAGAACGTAATTTGTTGAAAAGCTTTAGGTATATTCTGTACCTTACTTCTACTTATAACTTTGTTAAATGGACTGAGTTGTGGAGGGATGTAGTAATTTCTGTTTTGGGAAAAAAGAAAAATACCATTTCAGATATCTGCTTTTGAAATAATGCAAACATCGTATCTACATTTTCACCTAAATCAACTGTTTTGTTTGTGTTTCTGTTTGTTCATTTTTTCTAAAGTCATACTGTTCTAAATTCATTGGTGCTTTTTCTTTTTTATCTTTATGAAAGTATTGATTTTTTCATTATTATTTCCTGCATTTTGCTTGGACTATGTGCTGCAATTTATTTGTCATTTAGCTTGATTTTTATCTTTTATAGTGTATATTTTTCTCTAATTTTGGCTTCCTCAGCTGGCAGGTCATGTTGAAGAGTATTACACTAAAGGAGACCATTGTACACTTCTTGCACAGGAAGGCTAATTACAGGGGTCTTCAGTCTAGCATATGATATTACTAGGTTTTTCCTAGAAAGACAATCAAATGCTATTACCTAGATATTTTTATTTGGTCTTGTTAGTTTCTTTATAAAAAATGTAGCATTTTTCTTAATAGGGGATGAAAGCTTGACTGTCAGTGTGCTAGGCACAAAGCAGGAAAATAGAACTGGGACAACGGCCACATCATTCAATTAATACATTTTCTTCTAATCTTCTATTTTCCATATGGTAGTCCCACCTGAGCTGTGCCTGATTTCCTTAAGGCCATATTTCCTCTGATGGTTAGTTCTCTAGAAGCCTATTTATATCTTTCAAATTTTCCTTTTTTAAAAAAAAATTTACAGATGTCATAAAAACCTCAGCCTATCCTAAATAACAGGGCACTCAGATGATATCTGAGCTTCCTGTTGGTTTTTCTCTTTGCTTTCTTAATCTAAGTCAGTTATCATTAATTTATTTGCTTGTAAATCTTCAGGAAAAAAAAAATTTATACTGCTATTTTTCTTCTGTTTCCGTTGTCCTTGTGAGATTTATCCTTCCCCCCTTTTCAGATCTTTTTATTTTTATTTTTTTTGTTGTCATTGGGCATTGAGAGGATATTAAGTCATACACATATGCAAAATCCACCATTTTTAACAGGAAATCTTTATTTTAAACTACATAAGGAAAAAAAGAGAAAGGTGTTTGAGCAAAATATTTTAGAAGGTAAAATGTAGTAAATATATATCCTCACTTATAAGACTTTGATATGGTTTTGTGGAAAAGAAAAATAAAAGAGGTGTGTATCCTAATTTGACCAAGGTGTGCCTTTTTGAAAAGAGGCTATTTCTTTAAATATTTCTTTGCAAGACACTTTTATTATTAATTAGCAATATATTACTCAAACTTCTAGGTTCAAAGAATGGAACAAAAGTTATGACAGGATTTCTCCCTTTAAAAGGTATATATTGTGAAATATAATGTTCTCCTGAAGTTTCTTTTGGTTTTGATTTTTTGTGTTTTTTTTCCTCCCTTAATTATCTTTTTAGTGCTACTAATTGATTAGAAATTCAGTTACTTTTCAAAGTCCTAAGTACAATTTTCAACATTAATTTTCCTATGAAACTTTAAAAAACACCCTGCAATTTTGAAGGATGGCTTTCCTGCCTGTAGAAATTTCTTAAGCTCTTTGATTTGAATTAGGGGAGTGAATTGTAGACACTTGAAGCCTACTAGATAAAGTGGAGGTGAACAAAATGCTAGATATTGCAGTTATTAGATCTTTCATTTATCACATCCAGTTGTCCATTATCTTAGCTTCTTCAGGAATAGCTGTTATGATTGTGTATTTTAACTGAGTTTTGGATAAATTTAAATCCAAGGAAAATACTACTTGATATTAGCAGTCATTTTTAAATTTCCCTCATATCCTAGCTGTCTTAGTGCCAAAATGGATTAAAATGGCCAAAATGGGTGGGAGTTGGGTTCCCAAGGCTCTAGGGGACCCCACCTGCATAGCTGTACCTGACACAGCCCACAGTGCTGCTCTCATGGGTTGGGTTCCAGTGTCTGCAGTTCTCCCAGGCTGCAGTTGCGTGTCGGTCACTGTACAGCTCTGGGGTCTTGGGAGCAGCAGTGCTCCCACAGCCCCACTAGGCATAGCCCTTGTGGGGGCTTTCTGCTATAGCCTTGACTCAAAGGTTGTGCTGGGCATTGCCACAGTGGAGACTCTCTGTAGTGGCCTCAAACCCAGGGCTCTGCTGGGCACTGCCCTAGTGGGGTCTTTCTGTGGCAGTCCCACTCTTTGGCAGTTCCCTGCCTGGTTACCAAGGTACCCTAAGGCAGCCTTTCAAGTATAGATGTAGGTAGCCATGCCTCCATAATTTGTGTACTCTGTACCCCTGCAGAGTTAGCACCATGTGGATGCTGTCTATGTTTACCATTTGTACCTTCCAGTGTGGTGGCTTGAGATGCATCTGGGCCCACTTGTACTACACCTGGGGTTGCCAAAAAAGTATTTCACTGGAATATATGAAGCAAAAACTTGATGTGGCCCTGGGTGATGAGTCCTGATGTCCCACAGGCTCTTCCCTTGAAACTGTTCTGCCCTCAAGGCCCTGGCACTCTTGGTCCTGTCCTGGGAGTGGCAGCCTTGAAGATCTCTGAATGCCTTCAGGGTCATTTTACTGCTGTCTTGATAAATAGTATCTGGCTTCCTACTATCCATACTAATCTCCTTATCAAGGATATCTTGACGATGCCCTTGGCATTCTCTCCTAAACATGCCTTGTTAGTCTTTATAGCCTGGTCAGGCTGAGAATTTCGCAAATCTTTACATTCTATTTCCCTTTTGATTTTAAGTTTCATTTTTAATTTGATTCTCTTTCTGCATTTTACTACATGTAATTGAGAGAAGCTATGAAGTACCCTCATCACTCTGCTTAGATACTTCTTCAACCAAATATCCTATTAATTGCTTCCAAGTTCTGCCCTTGTGTTAGAGCATGGACATGAGCACAATTCAGTCAAGTTGTTTGCCACTTTATAATAAAGGATGGCTTCTTTTACAGTTTCTAATACCTTATTTCTAATTTCAAAGATTTCATCAGAATTGCCTTTACCATCCATATTTCTACAAATATTCTTATCACAACCACTTAAGTAATTGCTAAGAAGATTGAGGCTCTCTCTAGAGCTCTCCTGTTCTTCTGAGCCCTCACCAGAATAGCCCTTACCACTCTGTTCATGGCAACATAGATGCTTCCTAGCATGCACCTTCAAACTTTTCAAGCCTCTACCCGTTACCCAATTCCAAACCTGATTCCACATTTTTAAGTGTTTGTTATAGCAACACCCCACCTCTGGTACCAATTTCTCTCTTAGTTCATTTGTGTGTGTATAACAAAATATCTTGGACTGGGTCATTTGTAACAGAAATTATGTCTTACATTTCTGTTTACTGCTAAGTCCAAGGTTAAGGCAGTGGTAGGTTTGGTGGCTGGAAAAGGCCGTGTCTCTGTTTCCAAGATAGTGCCTTGTTGCTGCATCTTCACATGGCAAAAGGTGAAAGGGCAAAAAGGGCCTAAGCTAGTTTTCTCCAGAGCTTTGAGAAGGCACTGATCAGTTCCCCAAAGCCCACCTCTAATACCACCACAATGGGGATTATGTTTCAACATCAATTTTGGAGATAACACATTCAAATCATAGTGCTTGTTTTAAGACTTTTAGACTCCAGAACTGTGAAAAAATACATTTCTGTTGTTTAAGCCACCACGTCTGTGATACTAGTCCCAGTAGCCATAGCAAAGTAATACAGCTGTATTAAATTTTCACTGACATTTAGTTGACAATTTTCCATCTTGCTTTCCAGTATGAGCTTTTTATGTTTCCCTTACAGGAAGAAAATAATTTTAGTTTCAACATTTCAATGTATCAGCTTTTGTCTTGGAGCTCCATCGGAGGAGACTGACATATGATACCTAAAATCAAATTTAATATTTGTATCCCCTGTCACAGAAGGAGAAAGTGGAAACAACGTCTTGAATAATAGAATTACCACCTTTTATATTACGCCTTCCACAAAATTGTGGCTTTTGTAATTTGAATAAAAACTTTGCTTGGCAGTGTTACTTTGGGTACTACAGTTGGAATGACTTTTCTGGGCCCAAAGCTTGGGAGGGTGGGCTATGGCTTTGCTTCTGATTTCAAAATTTCCTTCTTTAATAATATCCAAGTGTCCCATTGAAGATTCCAACTGTGTCTAGTTTCTTTTAAACATAATTAACTTGCAAAGACTTTCACTATGTTGCCTCAGGGCAACTTATCCTTGCAGGGATGGCCTAGATGCAAGATATGGTAAATAAACAAGTATAGAGTTGATTCCCTACCCTGAAATAATTCATCATCTAGTTGAGATGATAAACAAATAAGCAAATAAATTATAATGCATCATGATATATACAATAATACCTGTACAGTGTTGTAGTATCACAGAGGTAAGTGGAAGGTGAGAAGTTGGAACAGAGAAGTGAGAAGTCATCAATTGCTCTGGTTTTTGAAAAACAATTTGCCGCTATTGAAGTACGGGTGTAGAGGAGACTGCTTGTTGTGTACTGTCTGGCCTTCTCAAGGGTACTTTTACCTTTGTTCCCATTTGATTTGGACACTTCAGAGAAGTCATGATTTCCAGGCCCACCAATTGGGGTGGTGTTGAAAGCACCTTATTACATTCCATCTTTATGCATGATACAACCTCCATTCTACACCATGAGTTTTAATAACCTGAATATCAATTACTAATTAGATATCACAAAGTGTATATTTTAAGCTGCTATTGGTTTGAATGCCTAACAAAGAAAACTACACCTTGTAAGTCAGAAAAGTCAGAGTAATTCAGAACTCCATCATTGACCCTGTCATTCTTCTGCATTCCTTTGGTCATTGAAAGATGGCCTGCAACAAAAATAGAGTAAAGTCAGGGCCAGAGGTGATAGAGATGTGTTGGCAGATTGAAGAGAAAAGAAGAAAGTGGTACATTTTATTTATTTTTTTTAGTTTTTCCCTTTGCAATTTGAATTTTCTTATAATAATGAAATGGCTATTACTGAAAGTATTGAATAAAATTGGTTATTACATGTCTGCCCCCTTGGTTTCTCATTGAAATAAAAATAATAAGATCTTTCTAGATCACATTAGAATTCTCAATGATGCAGCTATGATATTATCAGAGAAAATGTATTTTCATTTCTGAACACAACTAAAAACTCAGATAGATATCGGACTGGTTTGAAACTTACATGGCACCCATCACATATAAACAATCTTGTAAACTATTGATTCATAAATAATGTGAAAAATGTAATGACAAGAAAAAAATCAGGTACAACATGCCATACATATTTTTACATCACCTAATCTCAATCACTAATATATCCTAAAGTTGAAAAAATTGGCTATGCTAAGAAAATATGTGTGTGTGTTCATAAATATATGTTTATATTATATCCATTTTAATATTAAACTTTATTATTTTCTATCCTGGGAAAAGAAAAAGTCCTCCATAATTTATTTATTTTAAAAAGTTGAGATTTTGTGGCCTGCATAATTTTACATAAACACATTGAAATTGTGAGTATACATTCTTGCAATATATTCACCGTATTTTAGAATTATGTCCATAGGTTTCTTAAAACACCTATGACTATGTTAAACAAGTCAAAATTCTTTTCATAACAAATCTATTGTGTACTTGACTATGATATTTATTAACAAAATTAGAGCTTTCTCATAATCCAGATTAATGCCAAGCTTACTTTAGCAATATGGAGTGAAATATTACTTCACTTAGATTATTTTGGTTTGGTAAACTATTCAAATAATTGATGACAAAAAGTTACATTTATTTCTCTTATATGTTATCTACTATATTTTATTAATAAGTTCTAAACTTGGAAAGAAATTTATAGATGTACATTTTGCAAAAAAGTACATTTTTAATATACATTTTCATAAAAATATAGAATGGAAATAACTATTTTATGTACTTGAGTTTTAAATATCTAGGCCTTATTTGGTTTTTCTTTAATGGAATTGTGTCAATATATTTTTTTTCCCTTAAACTTAAGTTGCATTACAAAATTGGTCAAAGTTTTAGGATCTTTAACTTTATTGGAAAGTAGTAAGAGCGAGGAGATCCTACACTGAAATACAAACCTTCTGCATGTCCTACAGGTCACCCAGCTACCAGCATGGCTCTCCATGGTGTGATGGGAGGATGGGGTATGTCCCGCTTACGCTTATCCCACATCATGTGATGCTGATTTTAACGTAAGTACTGGTGCACAAAAGGGGGAGCCTATAAACAGACCCACCTTGGCAGACTTTTAAGGCAGATATATATTATGTATACATATAAAATTATTTGACAAAAGTGCATTGATCAAAATTATACCACTATACATTAGGAGAAGCAATGCAAACTCTTTGGATAAAAATTAGCCAGTAAATTCTGGGTATGCATAATCACTACTGGGACGAATGCAAAAATAAAACAAAACAAATATCAAACTAAAAGCTCTGTGTTGGTCCAGTTTTGTGCTTTTTGTACCTGCTTTCCACTTGGCCAAAATTGGCTTGATCTCACTTGCCCCCATGAGCTCTTTCCTCAGGAAAGATGGGTGGCTGGTGTCAGCATTCTACCATTGCTTCAGGTTCTAGCACCACATGCCATGTTATCCCCTCCAGAGGAAGCCTAGGCAATTCTCCTGCTTGTAAGAGATAGGAAGGCATCTTTTTTTCTAGTCAAGACCTGGACTTCAAAAGTGAATGCCATAAGATCACACCCCCCAATTACATATTTGCGTTTAAATTTTACCTCCATTTTCTAGGATATTCAGTTTACAAAACATTTCCTTCTGGAAAAGATTTATATTGTGCTTTTTCTATAAAAAAAAGCTTTTCAAGCTTCAACTTTTGCTGTGTAGATACAGAATAGAATTTATAATAATTCATTTTAATAAAATATTTCATTTATGTGTATTTCATAAGCTAATAGTTTCCCCAAAGATTAGAGTTTCTTTTATTTAAATTTGTATTTTTCTACCCAAATAACAACATTAACAACAATAACGATAATACCAAAAACCCTATATTTATAGCTAATTTTGTGCCAGGCTATGTTTTCATTTAAATTGTGTCTTTATGTCTATTTCTTATCTATTCTACAAAGATCTTTTCTTTCCTTATTCTTAACCTTATTGACAATTTATTTATTCTAATAAATTTGTATAGCTTACACATCAATCTTGTATGATCTGTCCTCCCAGTACGTGTGTGTGTGACTTTGGAAGTCTATTATGTCATAGTATAAATTAACTGCTAAGTAAATAATCACCACAATTCTTACTCATCATGCTAAGTATAACCTTGTACACTAGGATATATTTTTATAATATGTGTGTCACTGTATGGTAAAACTTCAGAGAAGAACTAGAAAAATATACATGAAATTCCTGACAGTAGGCACTACTTTAGGGAACAAACCATATATTGTTTTCCCGAATTAAAAAAGGATAATGTCTCCATTGTAAGATAATATTCTAGAAAGAGCAGTGGACTGAATGCTAATGACACCTTCTAGTATTCTCTGCAGCGGGGAAAGGGATCATATTTCTGCATCTTCCAATTTCTTTATCTCATGATCTGTACAATAAGAGATTTGAAAGATGTTCTCTGGGGTCTATTCTAATTGCAAACTTTTGTAATTTTAATGGAAAACAATTTAAAAATAAATCAAAGTTTGTTTCTAATGAATATTATTTCAAGTTTCATTGAGTATCTTAAGTGAATAATATCGCATTGGAGGGATCCCAGAAGACTTTAATAACAAAAAAGGAAAGAGTAAAATACCATTGTGAGAAAGTAAAACAATTTTTTCTTCTCACTTATTGCTAAAAGTCTTCAGTTCCTATTCCCCATTAGATCCGACTTTATATAGGTCATTATAAATGTCTCTTTGTTTGTTTTATTGTTTTATTATAATTTTCCCGGTATTATAAAAATATATCAAGTATATCAATGGGTCAAAGAGTTCTATGATATGCATTTTGATAATTCTGAATCTAGCTGCATGGATAACCACTTCTGACAATGAATATTGCCGGGATGAAATGACAGGAATTCCAACAATGGCCCTAGAGGATGTTTGATCTGATTTAACTTAATGGCATAGCTTCCCTTCCAAGTTATTACCAAGGAAAGGGATTTCCTTCTCTACACTCTAATTCAGGCCAAGTCATAAGATAAAGTTGCCATTTCTAAAGCAGGCAAAATCTGTAGTGTTAACTAATTTTCTTGAGGAAAGATTAAACTGAAAGTCTCAGAAAATGTGAAAATCAATGTCATAAATCATAGATTGTACACACAAACACACACACAGAGCCATGCGTTAAATCTCTGCTGTGAATTAAGAATGCACATTTGTTATGAAGGAATACATCTCCACATGTTGTTTCATTGTTTGTGCTAATATAGGGAAACATATGTCAGCTGTGTGAATTTGCCTTTTAACATCTATGTAAGATAGATTTGAACTCCTTTCCTTTGCTCATGAGAAAATCCCTCAACTGTCTCATTATTTCTATGAATTCCAAGAGGTTTATGTTTCCATGTATACTTCGGACTTTAAGATTTTACTATGCAGAATCTTAGACAGTCATTGTCATATCTCTGAGACCTAGGCATTGTACTTCAGGGTCGTCTGAATCCAGAAGAGTAACTGAGATCATTTCTCTGATTTCCGTTAAAAACAAGAACACAAACAACTAAGAACGAAAGGAGGAGAGAAAGAAAGAAAGAAAGAAAGATGAAGGAAGGAAGGAAGGAAGAAAAAGAGAGAAGCAAATCAAATCCAATGAGGAATTTTAGGGTTTATAATTCATCACAGAAATGAAAAAATCTTCAAAGAGAGTACTGTTTCAAGAACTACAAAGGGTCCGTGATTTTTTCCTTACTTGCAAGCTAACAATCTAGCTTGCCACAGTATCACGCATGCAGGCAAAAGACAAGAGCTTATTGGTTCAGTGAAAAGAACTTTATGACTCATGGCAGAGCAGGCAGCATGAGATTCATGTTTGTTTAGGTTCCTCTTGTCCCACAAGTCCCACTGGGGCAATGCAGAGGGATGTTCCAACTGGATGCTGCACATCTAGTGCCTTTGGCTGAAGAGGCCCAAGCTTAAGAAATGCCAATCACTATCAGGGGACTGCAAGCAAACCGGCTCAATCTTTGCAACAGAGGGCAACATCAAGTTTCTTATCCTTGACAGCAAACAAATCAGTCCTCTGGGCTGGAGTGAGACATTCTCTCTCTTTTCTAAGGCATTTTGTTATACAAACATTCTTGAAAAGACAGTCGAGAACAAAAAGCTGTCAGTGACTCTACTCAAAACAGGTACAGAAGTGAAAGAGCACTATGAACAACTGTCCCCCGACAGTCTCATTTTATGATCATTCCATAAAATAATTTGAGCATGATGCTTTCTGTACCCTATCGCTCTCTTTTTATTTCTGAGTCTGCTTTATTTTATTCCCCAAATTCTTTTTGTTTGTAATGCTAAGAAGATCAACTCAGTTTGCATTTAGTGGTTCATATTAAACAAGATTCTCCAGATCTTAGATTCTACTCCATAGGATAAATTAAGCTTTTTAATAAAAGTGACTTTTCCTTCTCAGAGTGTAATCAAATTCCCAGCTAACAAGAAATTATTTTTTGCCATACTACTTCAATAATATAGTCCCCAAATCTAGAGATCACACATTTTATATTTATTTCTGTTTCATTTCAAGGAAAGACTGATACATCTTTAGATATTCTCTTAAGCTTATACAAAAAAATAATTTTGTATGTAAATTAATTCTGGAGGCCCTCAGATCCAGAAAAAGATGTTGCTAAATCATCATCAGCTGATCCAAGTTAGTGCATACTTTTCAAAAATTATTTACCTGTAGTGGTAAGACAAATAAATGAAGGAAAAAAATGAAGAAGTTTTGACATTAACCTGGATATTTCAAATGTATGGGGAACACCCAAAAATTCCCTATATTAGAAAGAAAAAGGGCTCCCTTAAGAAATTAGAATGACTGGCATGAGGAAGTATACATGCATATAATAAAAAGAAAATAAAACTTAAAATATGTCAGTAAAATATAAGTAGAACAAAGAAAATTAGGCAAGCCAAGTATAAGTTTAAAAGTGCTTAATTGAAACAATACAACACAAAATGGCAAAGCAAATTAAAGAAAATCATATATATAAATATACATATACATACATATATAGAGAGAGATAGAGAGAGAGAGAGAAACTCTAGTTTCTGAATTGGGCAGCTGCATCATGGGAAATTAATTATATTTATTGAGAGAAAAATAGGAAAGAGATGCAGTTAAGTAGGTTGTTTTGGTCTCTATGATTTTAAATCTTTATTTAGTAATTGTTTTGAAAGAATCGATAGGAAAATGGATTATTTTAGTAATAATATAAAAATTTTAGTTGTTGACATAATGTCTGACATGTCCCTACATTTCGAGTATTTAAAATATGTTTTAAATATAAGTACAATTTTAAGGTCTAATTATGTAAGAAGGGTCTGAATCACCTTTAACTAACTTACTATTTCTTCCATCCATTTAAGGGATTCATAAATATGCCTAAAGTCTTTTTAAATACAAGGCACGCCAGTTAGTCAGTTGTATAATGGCTACATCCTAAAGTGTCTACATGGTACCTATTTTTGTTTAACATAAATATTATCTGTAAATCACTAAAAATCATAAGAGCAATGGACTGGTAAATCAGAATTTCTGTATTCATAGTCTGACCATGTTAATGATAAGCTCTGTCATCCTGGGCAATTGTTTTTCTTTACTTTGTTTTATACCTTCAAAGTGACCATGTTGGTGAGCATGATGCTCAGGTGACATTTGGGTTTTGAAATTCTGTGTCAATAATAGAATCAAAACCACCTGTTCTCCAAGACAAACTTTGCTTAACAGTCCATTTCAGTTTTGCTTTCATGTGATGTGTCTGCTTTTGCATCATCAAGAGGAAGCTTTCTATTCTTAACTCTTGGCTTAATGTATGAGTCACTTTGGGTCAATAAAACCAAAGCAGACAGGGTTGCAATGTCCTCCATTAAAATTACCTGAGCATGCTATGGTACGGGCAATAATATATTTTGATAACCCTTTAAAAAAAAGAAAAGGAAGGAAAGAGAATAGGATCATTTCACAAATGTGATTTAACTATGGAATCAGAGAAAAAGATAGACTAAAGGAAAGGAAATTTACCATACCATTATTTTGGGTTTCCTGGGTACTTTAACATTTCATTTTCAGAGCTACTTTATTTCATTTATTTCCTTCAATATTTTTCCATGACATTTTATTTGTTTTATGCAGATCATTCCTGAAGCATCCAAAAAATTCCCAATTGGGAAATCTAAAAATATTCCTGCAAAATGTAAATTTCTTACAAAATTTTTTTAAAAAACCTTCAATAAAATAAAATTTTGAAGATATAATGTGACATATAGCAAATCTGAGAGAATATTATTTATAAACAATGCAATACAAATAAACAAAACAAAGACATTTTAATCCATTTTGGCCATAAGACAACTAGGATATCAGGGAAACTTAAAAATGACCACTAATATCAAGTAGTATTTTCCTAGGATTTAAATTTATACAAAACTCAGTTAAAATACACAATCTCAACAGCTATTCCTGAAGAAGCTAAGATAATGGACAACTGGATGTGATTAATGAAAGATCTAATATCTGCAATATCTAGCATTTTGTTCACCTCCACTTTATCTGGTAGGTTTAAAGGTGTCTACAATTCACTCCACCAATTCAAATCAAAGAGTTTAAGAAATTTCTACAGGCAGGAAAACCATCCTTCAAAATTGCAGGGTTTTTCTTAAGTTTCATAGGAAAATTAATGTTGAAAATTGTACTTAGGACTTTGAAAAGTAACTGAATTTCTAATCAATTAGTAGCACTAAAAAGATAATCAAGGGAGGAAAAAAAACACAAAAAATCAAAACCAAAAGAAACTTCAAGAGAACATTATATTTCATAATATACACCTCTTAAAGGGAGAAATCCTGTCATAACTTTTGTTCCATTCTTTGAACCTCGAAGTTTGAGGAATATATTGCTAATTAATAACAAAATTGTCTTGAAAAGAAAAATTTTTTAAAATAGCCTCTTTTCAAAAAAGGCACACCTTGGTCAAATTAGGATATATACCTCTTTTATTTTTCTTTTCCACAAAACTGTATCAAAGCCTTATAATTGAAAATATATATTTACTACATTTTAACTTCTAAAATATTTTGCTCAAATACCTTTCTTTTCTTTTTCCTTATGTAGTTTAAAATAAAGACATCCTGTTAAAAATGGTGGATTTAGCATACGTGTGTGACTTAATTTTGCATTTAAAAGTTAGAAAACAATAACATTTATGAAAAAAACAGTTAAAATGAACCATTCCAAAACCAATAAGATTAGTGGTTTTTGGCTTATGATACATTGGGTTTTTTTTAGAACAGATTTCATTCATTTCAAGTCATTTGTTCAGCCTTGAAAATATAAGCATTTTGTGCCATTGTTTTCTGGAAGGTGGGACATGGGAGTCAAAGAAGATCATTCTTAAGCATCAAGACTTAATGTCATTTGCCTTGCTGGGTTTGGACTTGCTTGGGACCACTTATCCCTTTCTTTCTTTTTTTTTTTTTCCTTTTCTCCCTTTGAAATGGAAATATCTTCTCTGTGCCAGTGTCACCATTGTATTTGAAACCACATAACTTGCTTGATTTCACTGGCTCACAACTGGAGAGCAATTTGTCTCATGATGATTTATTCCCTTGAGTCTCCCCCATTATCTCATTAGATAAGAATCTGGACTTTAGACTTTTGAGTTGATGCTGGAACAAATAGAGACTTTTGGGGTTATTGGGATGGAAAAAATGTATTTTGCATGTGAGAAGGACATAAATTTTGGGGTGCAGATGTATAATTCTGTGGTCTGAATGTTTCCCCCAAAAGTTCATATGTTGAAACTTAAGAGGTGGGGCCTTCAGGAAGTGATTAAGTCATGAGAGAAGAGCCCTCAAAGCTGGGAATAAAGCTTTCATAAAAGGGATTGAGCGGTGGGTTCACCACTTCTTTCCCTTCTGCCACATGAGGACACAGCGTTCCTCCCCTCTGAAGGATGCAGCAACAAGGCACCCTCTCGGAAGCAAAGACCAGGCCCTCACAATGCTGAACTTGCCAGTGCCTTGATCTTGGACTTCTAACTTTTAGACTATAAGACATGAGTTTATATTATTTATAAATTATCCACTCTCAGGTATTTTGTGATAGCAGCACAAATGGAATAAGACACCAAGGTATCTGCAGGGTTGGTTCCTGCTGAGGATCATTTGGGGAAATATTTGCTTAGGCCTCTTTCCTTGGCTTATGGCTGCCTGTCTTCTCCATATCTTCACAGTGTTTTCCCTGTGTACATCTGTGTGCAAATTTCTTCTCTCTAAAAGAACATCAGTCATTTCAGATTAGAGCCCACTCTAAAGACCTTATTTTAACTTTATTACCTCTGTAAAGACGCTAACTCAAAACATGACCACATTCTGAGATGCTGGCATTAGGACTTTAGCACACGCATTTTTGGATAAACACAATTCAGCTGATAACAATGGCTAACTCAGTTCTCTAAATGCCTTATATTGTGGATATGTTTTACTGAAAGTATTCAGAATTTTGAAGTAGATCTTGTTGAGTGCTAAAGAAAATTGTTTGATTCATTTCCCCAAAGAGCACATCTACACAAATATATTAAAAAATGTTTATTCTGGATATCTGCATTAGGGATGTAAATCTGCTGCTACTTTATAATATCACTTTTCACTTATTCATGTGTAAAGCCATATGCAAGACTTTAGGAATACACTCACTTTGAGTTGTAAAACTCACAGTAAGGCTGCCAGTTCTGTTGCCTGAAGAGAATGTCTATGCTACCTCCTCTTTATTCTTATGGAAACTTTATTTTCCACATTATCAACTGATAATTTGACAAGTACTGACAACTGCTCTTTGTAGAATCACCTATACTACGTAATATGTATGCTTCTGAAATCTCGTATCCACATCTGGCTAGAAGAATGTATTATAAATATCTAGACACATATTTATTTTACTCACATTTCACCTGTATTTGCTAGCAGCATCAAAATGTAATGATTGTATTTTTATTCCTTTCACCTGGATAAGATGCACTTAAATGTTTTGGAATATTAGTTATCTATGTCTAAATAAAAACAGTGTGTCACTAATAAAACAAATAAACTGCTAAGAAAAGCCAGACAATCATCTGAACTACAAACCTATTTAAAGCTTTCAACCTTTTCAGTGAGGAATCTTGGCCCTAGGAAATGATACTAAACACTTACTCAAGGCTTACTATGTGTCAGGCACTGTTTAAAAAACCTTTCAAATATATATTATCTATGAACACATGCCATCTTTACAACATACTTTCAAAGAGGCCCTATTATTATCTCCATTTTACATATTAAGAAACTAGGGTACAGGTAAATAATTTATTCTTCATCACACTAGTGATTACAATGGGTGGTATAAACAAAATTTAAAGCAAAGCAGTCTGACTCCTGAATTAAAGCTCTTAGCTACTGCACATACTGCCATTTATAAGGACCCTTAAGCATACTGACTTGTGATCATGACACATGAATTCAAACTAGCTGTATCACTTATTATCAGCATAACCTTCCTGAGTCTCACAATAGTCTGACCACTTAGGCTTAACCAAACCCTCCATATCTATACAATGCAGAGTCTCTTCTTTGGTGTCACAAGTCTCCTCAATATGCATTCTAGATGTTCCATTCAAATACATTATGGCTCTCACTTAAATAATAATCCTCTCTCATATTGTGATTAGGTAAAAAGTGATTATAAATTCAAAGAGCTTATGATGGTTCCAATCAGAGTAACTACTCAATAATCCTTAGCTATTACTATTATGAATATTTTTATCAATAGTGCTACCATCCTACTATTAATATTATTATACCAGTACTGATAATACTACTAACAAACTTGAACTATGAGACTTAAAATAAGAAATTAATTTAAATATTTTCTAATGTAAATTTTCTGCTGTGATTTAGAGTTCAATAGAAAACAAAATTTCATACATGTAATTTTGATACTCAGAAAATAGAAGAAGGTGTAAGTCAAAACTTCAGAAGAAATGTTGCCATAGTTCAGAGACAAAAAGAGGGATTTCCTTGCACTGTCTTTCACTCCCACCAGCCTTTCCAACACTGCTTTCCTGGGGCAAAGGGTTCTTTCTCAATCAAGAATAAAAAATTCTATTTTGATTGGATCTCCAATACATTACATTTAAATACATTTAATTTACTGATGAATATAGATAAATGCTTCTACTTTACTGAATCATGGTTTACCAAAATAGTAGTTTTCAAAAATTTTGCTAATTGGGGAATTTCTCAGCTACTAGTATTCTTGTATTTTATATAATTTATATTATTATCTTTTTCCATAGCTAGCATATAATTTAGTTCATGACGACAGGGAGTAAGTGAAGATATTTATATTATTCTTCATTTTAAATTTTAAAAATATGTAAATGTTATCTGTAGTTGATGATAAAAAAGTATTTTAATTAGAAAAAACTTTTATTATTAATAATATTTATATAAAAATATGATGGAGACAAGTATAGAGGAATCAGGAAACAAATATTTTCCCTATGGAAAAAGGATAAAATCTGTGATTTTAAAAACTTTAAAAAAATAAATAAATTATTAATGTTCTCATAGTTACTAATGATATAATTTATTTTATGGTATGATTACCTGGACATTGCCACTCAATGTTCTACACGATGATGCTGATTATAATGACAATAAAAAGTAATGTCTATTAAATACTTACTATATAAAATATATGGTTATTTCTGAAAAATAAGTTAGATATTAATTGGTGTATCTTTATCTAGATTATTATTTTGTTTTGCTGTGTTACTGACAAAATGGAATATAAATTATTCTTTATAATATGAGTTTCAATACTGCATATGGTTTTAAATATTTTATTTGCCTAATATCCCTAAATCCAACACAGTGTCTGACAAATATTTGATGCTTAATAAATAATTTTGGATAAATAAATGGCTGGTATTATGAGAACATTTTTTTTTATTGATCACATCAGTGGTTAATGAAAAAATACAAAAAATGAGATAAAGTTCTTTTAAATGGTTCAATATTAAAAAATTAATACAACATTTAAATATTAAGGAGTACTTTTATTATCCACAATTTCTTAAAAGTAAGTAATTTCTACTTTAGCAGTTGACAAAGGAGACCTCAGTGATGACATACTTGTGAAACATTCTAGAATGTACTGATGGGTACTAAATAAAGTATACTTTACTTTATGCTAATTATATGGCTATGAGCAAAGGAATTGTACACTACATACAGAATTAAGAATGGGATCAATATCAGCAGTGTTAGTTCTGCAACATTAAAATATTTAGAACAAATATTGTCATTTGTGTATCAAATATTCTCATGAAGTAGAGACCAAGAAAGAGATATATTTGAAACCTATGTATATAAAATTTATTTAAAGAATATCCTCACATAGGCCTGCATGATAGATAATGAGATCTCATTAAACTTGAGCCCAGCATGAAATCCAACTGGAAAAAAAAATAAAGAAAGAAAGTTAAAGAATGAATCAATGAATTAAACCAACAGTCTTGAATTTTGACAACCTGTGACCTTTTCTAGATACGTCTACTATCTGCTGATATGTTGATCTCTTGTTCAATTTGAGGTCATGTCCTATTTCGTCAGTTGACAATTATTAAACAAGTGCTTCTCAAACCATCTGTGGTGGAGAGCATATTCTTAATTTCTAACTACACATGGGCTATTACTGGAGTAAAATACAATAAAAATAAGTAACTAGAAAACAATGAAATAAAAAACTTCTAAATATAAAACCCATACCCCATTTTTAAATTATTGGATTCTATAGCCATAAAATCACTCCGTGATATTGCAAAGAAATGCTCTGTTTATTCATAACATCTGTATGTATATTGTCATGGATTGATAACAGATTGAGAATTTACTCAGTCAGCCAACCCTGCTGTGAGTAGCACAACACTACACAATGTAGCAGGAATTGCACATGAAGATTAGAGAAGCTAGTTAATAGAGTAGTATAATTTACAGAACAGGTGGGTTTTGTTGTTGTTTGTGTGCTGGTTGTTTTTAGTTTTGTTTTGTTTTGATGTTTCTATAATCTAACCATCCAAGAGTAGACCTTTTTAAAGGTATTAAATCAGATTTGGTATCAAATTTTTATCCTATTTTCCTACAAATTCCTCTTCTCATTTGCAACTTGATTACCCAAGATATACATTTGTGCAAAAGTTGATAAATGATATGACATATAGCACGTAGACAGTGTTTTCCTCTGTGGCAATGACAAAATTCTTGTGTGGGATTGGAAGTATAACTTGACTTCATTAACTCTTACATCCAGTTGTAAAAGTTATGTGGATTTTTCAAAACTTTAATTAATATACACATTCACTGAAAAGCTGTGGCAGCACTATGGAGCAAGTAGTTCATACTTGGCAATGTATGTTTTCCATAAAAATGGGAAATTCTTCTCATTCTATTAGATGCAAGCTGTTTCTGCATTTTAACTACAGTAAAGTGCAAACATATCATTCAGTTTGCCTCCCAAATTTTTGCCAAAGTTACAGCTTTGAAAATGCTTTTGAAGATTTGTGGAAGTGCTATGATGAAAAATAATGTGTTTTGGCATGGTTGCTTCCTTTTTGTAGCCCCTTTTACATCCCCTTCTTATACATGAGCAATAGCTACATAAGAACACATAGAGAAAAAAATATATGAGGTACAGCCCTTAAGATAACTGCATTCTAACAGAGTTAACCCCTATTAATTTTGGGAAAAATAATCATAGTCAGAAGGTATGTGGAAAGGGACAGATTTGAGAATGATCAAACATTTCCAGACACTAAGTGAAATAGCCAGTGTAAAAAGTTTTACTAATAAATTGCCCTTTACTACTTTGATTTAAGTGCTTGTTATTTCAATTAAAATATTTTTCTAATGAAAGGAATAAACAACAATTTATAAAGTTGGACAGATTACCTCATTCTTCCTTATTATTGATAGCATTTATTTTAAATCATTTAAAATATTTTTTCCAGAATTGTCAAGAAAAGCATATACACATACATTCACATAAGGGTATATAAATATGCTGGAATAACTAATATTTACCATTTTCTTTCATGAGATAGCACAGTATCATGAATGCAGCTAATAACTGAGTAGTATACATTTAAATTTTGCTAAATGAATAAATTTCAAATGTTCTTATCATAAAAAATGTTAAATTTTTGAGGAAATATATGTTTGAGGAATATGTTAATTAGCTTGATTTAATCATTCTACATTGCATTCAAAAATTGTAAAATCACTTTGTATTCCATAAATATATAACAGTATAATTTGCCAATAAAAAAAAGAAATCCTTTCCTATACAATTGACATAAGAAGCAAATACAATATTCACATATTCATATATATTATAAAATATTATTGGTGATTAAGTACATGAAAGGTTTATTTTTACCCACAGAGAAATATTAGAAAGGATGTCAAGCAAATATTAAAGATAGTTAAATGATTATTCAACATTTATAACATGTGTAATTATAACAGATTAATGGCAATGGTGATATCACTGGAGGAAGACAGTAAAAGGAATATTTGTTAAAGATGCTCTAGTATGTCTCTAGGCAGTTACTGATGACCTCTGCTGAATGATAAATTGTTGTGCTGTCCAATATGGTAGCCACTAGCTCCAAACAGCTATTGAACAACTGAAATGTTGCTATCACAATTAAAATAGACTCTAAGTGTAAAATCCATACCTGATTTTGAAAACTTAGTATAATATCTCAGGTCTTTTGAAATAACTTAATCAGGTAAAAAAAAAAAAGAGAGAGAATGAAAAAGAATGAGGAAAGCCTATGCAATATATGGGACACTATCAAGCAAACAAATGCTTGAATTTTGGGAGTTCACAGAGGACAAGAAGTAGAAAAAGGCATAAAAAACCTGTTCAATGAAATAATAACTGAAACTTTCCAAGTTCTTGAAAGAGATCCAGACATCAGATACAGGAGCATCAAAAATCTCCAAACAGATTAATCACCAAAAGTTCTTCTCCAAGGCATATTGTGACTCAACTGTCTAAAGTCATAGGAAAAAAAGAGAATTTTAAAAACAGCAAGGAAAAGTGTCAAGTAACATATAAATGACCCCTGCAGACTAATAGCAAATTTCTCAATAGAAACCTTACCAGCCAGAAGAAAATGGGAATATATATTTAAAGTACTAAAACAAAAAAAAACCCTGCCAGCTGACAATTACTATACCCAGCAAAACTATCCTTCAAAATTAAAGTAGAAGTAAAGTATTTCAAACAAAACTAAATAGATTTTTCACCACTATACCAGTACTACAGAAAATTCTTAAGGGATTTGGAAGCAAAAGGACATTTGAACACAAAAAGATAATATTCACCATCATGAAAACACACAAGTATAAAGTTCACTGAGGAACAGACCCAAATAAGGAAGAAAGGAATCAAACATTGTCTCTGAATAAATCAACCAAATTGCAAAGATCAGCAATGAGAAAGGCAGAAAGGAACAAAGGATAGAAAAAAGAATCAGAAATTAACAAAACAATAGGAGTAAGTCCTCACCTATCAATAATAACCTTGAATGTAAATGATTTAAGTTATCTAATCAAAAGATATATAGACTGGTTGAATGGATTTTTTTAAAAAAGACCCAAATATATGTTGCTCACAAAGAACTGACTTCACCTGTTAAGAGATACATAAACCGAAAGTGAAGAGATTAAAAAAAGGCAGTCTACATAAATGGAAACTGAAAGCATTCAGGAGAAGCTATAATTATATCAGGTAAAATAAACTTTAAGATAAACAACAAAATAAGAGACAAAGAAGGTCATTATATAATGACAAATGGATCAATTATGCCAGGCATGACACTGGCATAAAAACAGACACATAGACCAATGAAACAGAGTAGAGAGCCCAGAAATCCGTGCACTTAAAGCCAACTTATTTTTGACAAAGATGCCAAGAAAATACATTGGGGAAAGGGGACTCTTTTTAATAAGTGGTGCTAAGAAAACTTGACATCCATATGCAGAAGAATGAATCTAGATCCATATATTTCACCATATACAAAAATCAGCTCAAAATGCAATAAAGACTTAAATGTAAGATCTGAAACAATGAAACCACTAGAAGTAACACTAAGGAAATGCTACAGGACATCAGCCTGGGCAAATATCTTTTGGGCAAGATCTCAAAAGCATAGGCAACAAAAGCAAAATAATAGGATTATAGCAAGCTAAAAAGCTTCTGCACAGAACAAGAAACAATTAACAAAGTGAAGAGAAAATCTACAGAATGGGAGAAAATGTTTGCAAACTATTCATCTGACAAGGGATTAATAACCAGACTATATAAGGAACTCAAATAACTCAATATTAAAAAAACCCAAATAATCTAATTTAATAATGGGCAAAGCATCTGAGTATACTCTTCTCGGAAGAAGATATGCAAATGGCCGAGAAGCATATGAAAAAATATTCAACATCACTAGTCATCAGGGAAATGCAAATCCAAACAACAATGGTATATCTCACCCCAGTTAGAATGACTATGATCAAAAAGTCAAAAAATAACAATTCTAGTGAGAATGCAGAGAAAGGGGAATGTTTGTATGCTGTTGGTAGGAATGTAAAATAGTACAGTTATGGTAAAAAGTATGAAAGTTCCTCAAAAAAATTAAAAATTGAACTACCATATAAATCCAGCAATTTCACTGCTGGTTATATATTCAAAAGAAAGCAAATCAGTATATTGAAGAAATACGTGCAATCCCATGTTTATGGCAGCACTATTCATAATATCCAAGATGTGGAATCAACCTAAGTGCCCAGCAATGGATGAATGTGTAAAGAAAAAAGAATATCCTGACACTTTGCTGAATTAATTTATCAATTCCAGGAGTCTCTTGGTTGAATCTGTAGGGTTTTCTAGATATAATATCATATCATCTGCAAAGAATAAAAGTTTGACTTCTTCTGCCCCCACTTGGAAACTCCTGATTCCTCTCTCTTGTCTGATTGCTCTGGCCAGGACTTCCAGCACTATGTTGAATAGAAGTGGAGAGAGTGGGCAACCTTGCTTGGTTCCAGTTTTAAGGGGGAATGCTTTCAATTTTTCCCCGTTCAGTATGATATTGGCTGTAGGTTTATTATATATGGCTTTAATAATTTTGAGGTATGAGCCATCTATGCCTATATTGTTAAGAGTTCTTATCATAAACGGGTGCTGAATTTTGTCAAAAACCTTTTCTGCATCTACTGAGAGTATCATATAGTCTTTGGTCTTGCTTTTATTTATATGGTGAATTACATTTATAGATTTGTGTATGTTGAACCATCCCTGCATCTCAGGGATGAAGCCCACCTGATCGTGATGAATTATTTTTTTGATGTATATTTGAATTAGGTTTGCTAGGATTTTACTGAGAATTTTTACATCTATATTCATAAGGGATATTGGTCTGTAGTTTTCTTTTCTTGTGTCATTTCCTGGCTTTGGTATCAAGACGATATTGGCTTCATAGGATGAGTTTTGGAGGATTCCATCTTTCTAGATGTTATGGAATAATTTCTGCAATATAGGCACCAGTTCTTCTTTGTACATTTGGTAGAATTCAGGTGTGAACCCATCTGGTCCAGGATTTTTTTTGTTGGAAGGATTTTTATTACTGCTTCAATTTCGGTGCTTGATATTGGTCTATTTAGGAATTCTATTTCTTCCTGGTTGAGCCTAGGGAGGTAGTGTGTTTCTAAGAATTTGTCCATTTCCTCCACCTTTTCATGTTTTGGGGCGTAGAGATTTTTATAGTATTCAAAGATGATGTTTTGTATTTAAGTGATATCAGTTGTGACCTCTCCTTTTTTCACTTCTAATTGTGTTTATTAGAGCCCTTTCCTTTCTGCTTCTGGTCAATCTAGCAAGTGGCCTGTCTATTTTGTTTATCCTTTGAAAGAACCAACTTTTCATTTTATTAATCTTCTGTATAGTTCTTTTGTTCTCAATTTCATTTAGTTCTGCTCTGATCTTGGTTATTTCTTTCTTCTGCTGGGTTTAGGTTTGGCTTGCTCTTCCTTTTTCATTTTCTTGAGATGATTCATTAGTTTGCCAATTTGTGAACTTTCTGTTTTTTGGATGTGGGCATTTAAGGTGATAAGTTTTACTCTCAGAACTGCTTTTGTTTTATCCCACAGATTTTGATAACTTGTGTGCCCATTATCGTTTAGTTTTAAGAATGTTTTGATCTCCTTCTGAATCTCCTTCTTGACCCAATAGTCATTCAGCAATAGATTGTTTAATTTCCATGTTTTTGGATAGAGATGTGTGTTTCTGTTGGAATTGATTTCTAATTTTATTCCACTGTGGTCTGAAAAGATACATGGTATAATTTCTACTTTTTAAAATTTGTTCAGATCTGTTTTGTGACCTGGGATGTGATCAATTTTAGAGAAAGTTTCATGAGCTGATGAGAAGAACGTGTATACTCAATGTTATTTGGGTGGAGTGTTCTGTAGATGTCTGTTAGGCCCAGATGTTCTAGAGTCCTGTTTAGGTCTATTGTTTCTTTGCTTATTTTCTGCTTGGAGGATCTGTCCAGTTCTGTCAGTGAGGCGTTGAAGTCCCCTGCTATTATGGCATCGCTACTTATTATGCTATCTAGATCAAGCAGTATTTATTTTATGTATCTGGGTGCTCCTGTGTTAGGTGCATAAATATTTAGGATTGTTAAGTCTTCTTGTAGAATTTTTCCCTTCACCACCATATAGTGACCATCTTTGTTTTTCTTTACTTTTGTTGCTTTAAAGTTTACGATATCTGATATAAGAATGGCTACCCCAGCTTTCTTTTGGTTTCCATTTGCCTGGAAAATTATATGCCATCCCTTCACCTTGAGTCTGAACAAGTCCTTGTGTGTAAGATGTGTTTTCTGGAGATAGCAGATACTTGGCTTTTATTTTTTTATCCATTCATCGGGCCTATATCTCTTCAATGGGCAATTCAAGCCATTCACATTTATTAAGAGAATTGATATTTGGGGTGGATTTCTGTTTGTTCTGTTGGGTAGACTCTTGTTTTGTTTCACCATTTGAGCCATTGTGAAATCTGGCAATATATGTAACCAAAGTTTTTGTACCCCCGTAATATTGTGAAATGTAAAAAAAATGGAAGTTATCTCTTAAAGTTAAAACTTTGGTGAGGCTATATCCAGAAGTGACTAAAGTAATTCTCTCCTTCATTCTGGTCAAATAAATGGCTTTATAGCATAAACTTCTATCTTGCAACTATCTTATTACAAATATATATGAGTTTCTGCCTTTAATTCCTCAAAGTCCAGGCTCAAAATGAAGAAAATTTCTGACTTGCAGAGACAAGCAAATTCCAAAGTATTTGTATTGATTCTGCTATTTGAGGTTTAATTATCTATTATACAACTTTATGAAACTCATGAAGAGCTTATTTCTCCAATGAAAACAGACTTGTAAAATACTATTACCTAAACATCTGCTGTCTTTACATTTAAGATCAGTTTTAGATGACAACAAGCAGGAGAGATATTGCTTTGGGGCTAAACCTTGCAATTCAGCCTATTCAGCAATCTCTAGAATATTTTCCTATAATTACTATCGTTCACTATCAAATATATTCTATGTTTTTATTACTAAGGTTAAAAAAGGAAAACACTTATGATGTTTAAATGATTGACCATTTCACATTTACTTGAACAACACAACAGCATAATATACCCATACATGAAGAGCATTGAATATTTTATTTATTCAGATAATCAAAATAATCTGCTAGAAATTACATACTGGATAGATAAAGGTGTACACTTTGTAAAAATTCAATGAGTTTATGACACGTTCAGTTATTTTCTTGATATATTACATATCAATAAAAGTTTTAAAGATCATAGTTCTACATACTGGCAAGAAAAAGTAGAATCTAAAATGGAAAATATTTTACTCAGTAGCAAATAAACATCTATTACCACCAATTATAGTGAACAAAATATCCACAGAACATGTGCATGTGCACAAACATTAAAAATACTAACATTATTGTGAAAAGTTAAGTCAGCACTACATAAATGGAGTTGTATGCCATATTCATGGAATGAAATGCTGTATTATAAAGATGTCAACTCTCCCTAAACAGTTCTCACAGTTCAATGCAATTCTAGCCAAACTCCCAGCAAACAAGATTTCAATCTATTATATGGGCACATTAATTAATTATTTAGATATATGTAGAAAAATAAGAGGTACCTTTTATCTAAAAGGCAATATGTCCTGTAAATAAATTACATAACCACTCACCTGACCTGATTTTATGATTGAAGAGGTGCATGTCATCCATTTTCACCCCCATCTCATCTAAGCGGCATCATGACACTTGAATTTCTGTGATTGTTGTTTCGTTTCTCTAGCTTAAGAGTGTTTTACCAACAATTTTTAATTCCCATTCATATCCAATAACCCAGAGAACTATACCTATTTAAATTGTAATAATAATTTATAGCTAACAAAATCACGTCAGAGAAAAATTTTCATGAGAAAATAGGGAGTAGGAGGGAATATAAAGTGTCCAAATGTAGTTGATTAGGAGCTGAAAATTTTAATTTATAGCAAAGGAATTTAAAATGCTGGCACACGGAAGATAAAACTTTGACCTTTTAACAATTTTATCTGGTGACAATATTTTCTGACATCCATTGATTATAGTTATAAAATATGCTATCACTATACTGCACTAATTATATTGCTCTTCTTCCCCCTAAGCTTCCTTCCTTAAGCTCAAAGAATAAAAAGGAAATAATCTCATTTTTGTGGTAAAAGTAAAAGTTTTCATCATCACTGTTATAAACCTAGTGAAGAAAATACACACATATTTCACTTACAAAATAAATTTTTAGCATTCATATTTAATGATGTTTGCCTTTTGACTCTTCTTAACATCAGTGGCACATACTTGCCCATTATATTCCACTGTAAACCTCATATATTGATCCACATTAATACCATTGCTATATTCTCACATTTATCCTTAAACTGTTGTTTGACCTCAACATGTATAATGGTAATTTATCTACCATTCACTTATCAACACCTCAGCGTTGTGTACCTTTAATTCCAGCAGAGGTAACACCCTATAAATATATATGTGTATGTGTATATGTATGTATATGCACACAGTTATTTCTATATGAAGGTATTATGTTCATACAGGTATATATGCATTTCATTAAAATAATTCATTTACTTCATAATAAAACTACATTTTATCCTACAGAATACTCAGAATACTCAAACTTATAATCACATTATTTCTTATTTTATAACTTTTTTTACTCAAAAAGTTTGGAAGCAGTTGACTTTTATCTCTAATTTGACTTTCGAAGCTTGCTAGGCGTCCTTCAACCTACCAATTCATTCCATGACCTTTCTTCAGTTAAGTACACATGTTTTTGAACTCATGTCTTTCATTTTACTAATTATTCTAAAATTTTGGTGAGTATATTCCGGAATGATTCTATTAGACAGAGTTATATGTGATTAAATTACTGCAAACTTAAAATTGAATATCCTTATTTAGCTTTGGCACTTGATTTATAGTGTTGCTGGGTTTATAATTATAGATTTTATCAGCATCAGCAACACATTCAGTTGATAGTAACAGAAACTTCCCCAAAATGGTTAAACAAATGAAAGATTTATTTTCCTTAGGTACCTAGAAGTCTGAGGATGATTTGGCAGTTCAGTGACATCATCAAGGAAAGAGATATTACCACCTTTCAGCAACAGCATTCTCTGTGTTTACAGTTTTTATATTCATGATCACATGATCATTACCACCTCTAGCTCTCATGCTGATGTTCTAGACAGGAAAAGGAGAAAAAAAAAAAAAAAAAAGCCTAAGTGCTTAACTTCATTGGAAAGAGCTGTTTCACAGGTTACTCCTACCTCACTCTCAACTAATTGCAAGTGAAACTAGCCTAGCCTATCAAGTATATTTTATTTCTCCAGTATCTGCAGTAGAGAAAGCAAACCTAAATAATCCAGATGTTTTCAAAATTATTTTGCTTAGATCATGGAGTTAACTGTCACATTATCTTCTAGCATTCTTTATTTCTAAAAGTGTTATACAAGAGTCATTCATTTTCAAACTTAACCATTAACATTTACATTTTATTTGGAAACTTTGGGGATTTTTTCTTTCCCTTGCAGGTAATAAAATTTTTGAAGGATATGTCTAATTGGAAATAAATTTTAATTCAGTTTCTAAGCCATGTTTAGGTTTTCCATGCTGAAAAAAATTTCTTCAGGTTTAGGAACTTTTCAAATCTTTGATTATATTTTCTACTTATTTTGGTCAGTTCTTTTTTTCTACGACTATATTAGGTAGATGTATAAGCTTTTAGGTTGGTCTCTATGTGTCTATACACTTCTGATTTTTTTTTTTGTTCCACTTTCTAGAAGAATTTCTTGGTTTTTTCTTCAATATTCTATTGATGTTTTAAAATATTATATATTTTCCCACAAATGCATTTTATTGTTTCATATCCATTATTAAACACTTAGTTTTTAAATGTCTCCTGGATGGGACACATATCTAATATAATGTGATATCAACTCCATATTATTTTGATTTACTCTATACCACTTTTGACTATTAATTTTTTTAAAAAAGAATATTTTAATTTAAAAAATCTTCATATATATATGTGTGTGTGTGTGTGTGTATATATATATATATGTATATATATATTTTAAATTCCAGAATATTATGGGGGTACAAACACTTTGGTTACATATATTGCCTATGCACTGCCCAAGTCAGAGCTACCATCGTGCCCATCCCCCAGACAGTGTGCACCACATACATTAGGTGTGAGTTTTCCCATCCCCTTCATCCGCCTCCCACCTGCCCGACCCCTGATGAATATTATTTCCATGTGTGCACATAAGTATTGATCAGTTAGTACCAGTGATGGTGAGTATCAGTGGTGCTTGTTTTTCCTTTCTTGTGATACTTTGCTTCAAAGAATGGGCTCTTGCTCCATCCAAGATAATACCAGAGGTATTAGTTAACCATTGTTTTTTATTTCTGAGCAGTACTCCATGTTATACATATACCACATTTTATTAATCCACTCATGTATTGATGGGCAGTTGGGTTGTTTCCACATCTTTGAAATTGTGAATTGTGCTGCTCTAAACATTCAAGTTCAGATGTCTTTATTGTAGAATGTCTTTTTTCCTTTGCGTAAATACCCAGTTGTGGGATTGCTAGATTAAATGGTAGTTCTACTTTTAGTTCTTTGCGGTATCTCCATATTACTTTGCATAGAGGTTGCACTAATTTGTAGTCCCACCAGCAGTGTATGAGTGTTCCTATCTCTCCGCATCCCATAAACATTTGTTGTTTTTGGCCTTTTTGATAAAAGCCAATCTCACTGGAGTTAAGTGATATCTCATTGTGGTTTTGATTTGCATTTCTCTGCTACTTAGAGATATTGAGGGATTTTTCATATGCTTATTGGCCCTTAGACTATCTTCTTTTGAAAAGTTTGTGTTCATCTCCTTTGCCCACTTTTTAATGGGGTTGTTTGATTTTTTCTTGTTGATTTTCCTGAGTTCTATATAGATTCTAGTTATCAGCCCTTTATCGGATGTGTAGCATGCAAATATTTTCTTCCATTCTGATAAAACCATTTTCACTGGAGTCAAGTGATATATCATTGTGGTTTTGATTTGTATTTCCCTGATGATTAGAAAAGTTGAGCATTTTTTTATATGCTTTTTGGCCATTATTCTGTCTTCTTTTGAAAAGTTTCTGTTCATATCCTTTGCCCACTTTTTAATGGGGTTGTTTGATTTTTTTATTGTTGATTTTCTTAAGTTCTGTATAGATTCTGGTTATCAGCCCTTTGTCAGATGTGTAGCATGCAAATACTTTCTCTCATTCTGTGGTTGTTATTCACTCTAG
Source organism: Daubentonia madagascariensis (assembly GCA_023783475.1). NCBI lineage: Eukaryota > Metazoa > Chordata > Mammalia > Primates > Daubentoniidae > Daubentonia > Daubentonia madagascariensis. The sequence continues at coordinate 24,043,772 of JAKFHU010001684.1, read as the reverse complement.
TGATAGTTTCCTTGGCTGTGCAGAAGCTTTTTAATTTTATCAGGTCCCATTTATTTATTTTTGTTGCTGCTGTGATTGCTTTTGGGGTCTGCTTCATAAATTCTTATATTTTTAACTGCAAGGAAATTATTAGTTTTTTAATTTTTACATACTATTCATAAGATAAAAACTTTTTCCTCTTTCATAAATTCAATGTATTTTCAAGACTTTAAGAAGATATGAATTAGATATTTTTAAGTTTTATTTCCTTTCCATGAATTATCACCAGTTCTCCAGGGCTGTAGTTTTAAGTGTTTATCTTTATTCTTCTAATGTTCTTATTGGATTTTCTTAAATGCTTGGTGAGTCTTTAATTTATGTTTGGTTTTAGTATTTTTCTGTGTGTGTCCACAGCAGGACTCAGGCGAGGTTATTGTCCTTCTCCATATAGATTATTTCTCCCTATTGCAATCTTGACTCGGTCCATGACCTGACCCAGTAAATGATCTTAGGAAAGGATATACATGGCAATATTAACGTGGTAGACCGAATTCTAAAATCTTTCCAGGATTTCCCATTCGTGTGTACATGCCATGCACAAGATTGTAAATTAGATGGATTTTATACCCATTGTTAGGTTACATTGTATTACAAAGTTGACCTTAAAATAGAAAGATTATATGGGTGGTCCTGACATAATCACATGTGCCCTTTATTTTTATTTATTTATTTATTTTTTTATTAAATGCACAGTTTTCTCCCATTGATTATAAAAGTTGAAGTTAGGGATTTTAAGCATTAGAAGAATTTGATACAAGGTTGTTGGCTTAAAGTTGGAGGATTCATATTCCAAGTACAGCAGGTACTGTTCAGGAGATGAAAGCAGCTCCCAGATGACAGAATGGGGACCTCAGTCCCACAACCACAAAGAACTTAGATCTTTTAACAATGTGAGTTATCTTGAAAATGGATTTTTCCCCAAAGCCTATAGATGGGAACTTAGCCTGAAAGACACTTTAATTTCAGTCTTGTGAGATCCTAAGCAGAGTATCCAGCCACAGTGGCTGGACTTCAGACAGTGAGTAGGGACTGGAAGAATTGTGTAGAGCAAGACAGAAAAAATTGAAAGCAAAAAATAACTAGGTTGCCTTGAACACATTTTTTTGTGGAAATGTGGATATTAAAAGTGCTGCTGGTGAGGGTTCACAAGGAAGTGAGGAACATTTTAGAGAAATTCTAAATCACCTTTAAAAAGTCTAAGTTACAATAAACAGACTTTTAATAGAAATCTGAACTTTAAGTGCCAAGTGAGGGCTCATAAAGAAGTGAAAACCAAATTATTGAAAAATGAAGTATGTAATTTTTTACATTTTATGTAGTGGTCATATCTCAGTAAATGTGAGTCTTGTAAAGCATAACTCATAACCAATAAACTTGAATATGTAGCTGAGTTTATTTCCAAGCAAAGTGTTGAAGGTATTGCCTTGTTTATTTTTGCTATTTGTAGTAAAATGTGAGAGGTGATAAGTACATTGAGAGGACTGTTAAGCAAAAAGGACCTATGAAATTTTGATTTGGAAAATTCTGAGCTTATTGAGATGACAAAAGATGCTAAGATTCAGAAATGGTTGCTAAAAGTGTGACATAGAGAAAAGGGTGAGGATATGGCTTACCATCTTTTGCAGAAACCTCAAAAATATCAAAGATCAGAGTATTATGTCACTTTAGATTAAGAATGTACATTATAGATCTTCTCAATCAAGCCAGAAGGCATCTAGAAAACTAAGACCAATGGGTGTTGTCCCTCAGCCATCTAACCAGAAGTCAAAAACATAGAAAGGATGTCTATAACTGTTATTTTATGCCTATCCCACCATTTTATATTAGGAGTGTTGGTGGCTGATTATTGTCTCTCTACTTTCTATGGTCCAGAGATGGAGAGGAATTCTGTCCCAGGAGATATACTAATCAAATTTAGGTGAGATTATAGAGTTTTGAGCTGATGAAATATAGATCAAATTTTTGGAATCCGAACTGATGTTGTAATGAGATGAGACTTTTAAAGACACTTGGATTGGATAAATGGATTTCACATATTTTATCTTTTTTCTTTTATTTTAGAATATTATGGGGGTACAACACTTTGGTTACATATATTGCCTATGCACTGCCCCAGTCAGAGCTACAATTGTGCCCATCCCCCAAACAATGTACCCCACACCCATTCGGTGAGAATTTTCCCATCTCCTCCACCCCTTCTCACCTACCCGCCCCCTGATGAATATTATTTCCTTGTCTGACATAAGTATTGATCAGTAAGTACCAATTTGATGGTGAGTACCAGTGGTGCTTGTTTTTCCACTCTTGTGCTACTTAGCTTTGAAAAATGAGCTCTAGCTCCATCCAAGATAATACCAGATGTGTTAATTCACCGTTGTTTTTTATTGCTGAGTAATACTCCATGGTATACATATACCACATTTTATTGACCCACTCGTGTATTGATGAGCACCTGGGTTGTTTCCACATCTTTGCAATTGTGAATTGTGCTGCTATAAACATTCGAGTTCAGATGTCTTTATTATAGAATGTCTTTTTTTCCTTTGGGTAAATACCCAGTAGTGGGATTGCTGGATCAAACGGTAGCTCTACTTTTAGTTCTTTGAAGTGTCTCTGTATTACTTTCCATAGAGGTTGTACTAATTTGCAGTCCCACCAGAAGTGTATGAGTGTTCCTATCTGTCTGTATCCCCACCAACATTTGTTGTTTTGGGACTTTTTGATATAAGCCTATCTCACTGGAGTTAAGTGATATCTCATTGTGGTTTTAATTTGCATTTCCCGATGATTAAAGAAGTTGAGCAATTTTTTATATTTTGGATGGAAATGAATCTTTTCAGGGTCAGATGGTGGAATATAGTAGGCATAACTCCAGTGATGCCCCCCTCCCAAATCTGTGTCCCCTGGCTATTCAAACATTAATGTAGGTACAGCTATGATGGGATTTTGCATGTGTCTTCTCAATCCCAAATCAGTTGAGATTACCTGGGTAGGCTTAGCCCAGTTAAGTACTAGGTGAGTCTTTTAAAAGCAGGGAGCTTTGATTAGCTGGTAGCAGAAGTCAAAGATACCCAAAGTGGGATTTAATATGAGGCTGTTCAGATAGATGGATCACATCCATGAGTAGTGCTGGGATGAAGGACCTGACAGCAGCCTGTAGAAGATAAAAGTGGCCCTAGGATGACAGCCAACAAGAAAACTGAGACTTCAGCCCTACAATTAGAAGGAACTGGATTCTTCCAACAACCTGAATGACCCTCTCAGTGGGTTTTCCCCAGAATCACTAGAAAAAGCTTAACCTGGTCCTCTTTGAGTTAAGCCTTTGGAGATTCAGCCAAGCCTAGACTTCTGAGCCATAGACCTGTAAGCAAATAAATAGGTTTGTGATCATTTGTTACACAGCAATAGAAAACTAATACAATCAGCTACCTGAGAAGGGTTCTTGCCTCACTGGAATTTTGTTTTAGTTACTCTCCCACTCCACAGTTTTCCAATATAAGTTAAAAAAAACTATATATTTCTAATTAATCCATTTTTCTATTTATCATAGTTGTATTATACTGTATCACTACCAGCAACATTCCACCAGAAGCCCAAGTTAGCATTCTTAGTGTACATAAATAGACAGGTAAGAATGAGGAGAAATATAAGTAAAACCAGTAGCATGAAAGAGCAAGATCATGAGCAACTGAATTGAGAACTCCCAGAGAAATAGAATTTCAGAGAACTAAAAAGGAATAACAACAATAAAATTATAGAAACAAAAAAATCAAAACTCTTATAATTACTGACCTTGGAACTATAATAACCACAAAAACATTTGACTTTATTTCTAACACTTTTAGAGTTTTATATGTACTAATTTACTAATTTCTCCCAAGAAATTTATAGAATGTTTGCTGTTTTATCTGTGTTTTATTGATAGAAAAATTAAGTCACAAGTCAAGGTGAATAATTTGCACAAATCTGGGTTTCTAGGTAAAAGCAGAGCTGTAACGTGAACTGAAATAATTTAATTTTAGCACCACGAAGAGCAATACACTCCAAAATAAGGAACATTCAGAAAAAAAAAATCTTTCCTTATACATATATACACACACACATAATTTTGTGTGTATATTAACAAATATATTAAAACTTTTAAAAATTGCTGAAATGTTTAGAGTATTAGGTTCATATAGGACTATAAACAAACATACGGAATATATCAAAATTATATATGTATTATATAGACATCAAAAATGAGATAAATAATATGAATTCTACAAAATTGAAAATATAGAAGAGGAAATCATAAAGAAGTAACTAAAGAAATCTTCTTAGATTTGAAGGTCATAACAATTGTCCAACATAAAGTGAAATGGATAAATCATTGAGACCTAGTCCTAGACATACTTTTGTAAAATTTTAGAACACTAAGTAAAAAAAAGAAAGAAAAAAAAGTCAAAATAGGCTTTTAGAGAATAAAAAGGCAAAAACAAAAAAGGTAGGAAAAATCCTATTTCAAAAATACTGGAATCTGGAAACTGCCATTATTTGTGATGCTAACAACATTCTTTTCTGAGTGGTCCAGGACTTGCAATACTATGCTAATGTACATCCAGCTATGTAGTGAATAATACAGACATTATTATGATAATGTAAATTAAGTTCAATTTTTCTTTAATTTTTTTGCATCAAATATAGCCAATACCCAGAAAACAGTTATTGCTATAGAGCAGAATATAGCTATTAATAAATACAAAAATATAACACAAAAGGGATGAAGGGAGAATGATGGCATGAGGATGGGCACTAATGTCTTTACCTTTTCTAGAATAAGTCACTATCAGAAATTCATAAATAAATACATATTGCATAAAATTCATATATAAATTATAAAGGTGTGCAGCAGAATAACTACATATAATTATGTAAATATCAAACTTTGGGATGGAGTGGGAGAGAAACAATGGATATTTAAGTCAGTTGCATCTCACAAGTAAATAGATATGTGCTAATCTGAAATATTAAGAAATAGATATTCAAGCTTAGTGTTAAAATTATGGATGTAACTGTCCTGAGGGTAGGTCTGCATTGAGAGAGAAGTTGTTGTTTCTAATAATAAATTTATATGTATTCTCTTGATCAAATAAATGTTACTTCTTATTTAAAAAGTTTGAATAAGTTTTCATCAAATCATATATCCAAACATTTTTCTGGATTCAGTTGCACAATTGCAATGATAAGTCATGTCTTCTTGATTAAATGTAAACTAAGAATGTTAAGAGTAATTAGTAACTTGGTTTTTACCAGGAAAAAAATTCAATGGTAGTGTTCACATTGAATTTGAAGTTTTGTTAAAGTTGATGCATTTAAAAATTAACATTTTTTACAAAAATTGTATACTTTAAAAAAAAAGGAATGCAGTATTGTAAAATTATAATATTACTTTCTGAAACCTCATTGAATCAGGGTAATATATCCTGATTTTTCATTTATTATTTATAAATTATTATCCAAATATTCCACCTATGTAGTGTCTCAAGATCTATCTATAAGGTAGAACAATAATGCTTTACCAACCTATCTGTATGATAACATTAACAGATAAATTTATCATAATATCTGAAATATATCCTAAATTTAGTAAGTATTTTTGAGTACTTAGTCATTCATTTGAAAGCATTGTGCAAATGACAAGACTCTATACAATGGTAAGTAATTACTAATGCCAGTTTAGTGCATTCCTTCAAAATTTGAGCATATTTAAGAATGGCTAACAAAAATAATATATGAAGCCATTTACCAGGTAGGGATTGACAGCATTTCACTTAAGATACAATTAAACAATATAAAGTTTTTTAACTGTAGAAATAATGTGGATACAAGCCAGTCTTCAATTTTGGAATATGATTAGAAACAGTTTTACATATATATTTCAAATTATGGAACTGGGAATAAAGGTTGTATTAAAAAATATGTTTCAAATGTAGCATAGACAAAATAGACATTGAGAGACAAACTGCTAATACTTTTTATGAATCATGAAAAAGGATGTTTGTCCTCAAAAAGTAGGAAAACAATATGATGATAATTCTACATAAATCTACCCAGAATTAAAACAGTACACTATGGCTTAAGTAATCATTCATGTTTAAAAAATGATTTTTTAAATTAAATCATCAAGTATTTCAAAAATACATGTTTTCATTGTCTCTAGCAACTAGGCACATAAAAAATAATTAAACTTCAAGGCACTTGGAAATGAATAAAAATATAACATGTGTTAAACACTGAATACAACCTAAGTAACTTCATATCTAAAACTACAATTTTTTTGTTATAACCAACCTCATGAAGTAAATTGGATTATGGTTTAAACATTGTAATTGAGAAGGTAAGAGATTACATCAAATATCATTGTAATTGATATCAACACTAACCAGGCTGACTGTTTTCCAAAACGTGGAAGCTGTGACAATAATAAAAATAACTTCTATATCTAAGTGTTTTACATAAATTATCTTATTTTATCCTAATACGACAATCATTTATGTTGCAGTTTGTAAGCCGGTAGAACACTTAACATCCGGATCCACATTGTGTAGAAGAGAAATAAGGTCAAAATAAAGCCAATGGTTACTCTAAATCCAAATGAGCCCCTTGTGCATTTCTATGTTTCTTGGACTACTATTAATATATGCTTATTGATAGATTATTTCTTTCAAATAATAAAGGGAAAAGTTAGTTAAAATTCTTTTTCCATCAGAGAGGCCAGTCATGTGCCCTGACTCTTTGAAACAAAGATAGGATCCTGCATTATCTCCTGGTAATGTGTAGCTAACATAAGAATTTTGCATTTAAAAGTTAGAAAAAAATAATGTTTATGAAAAAAACAGTAAAAATGAACCATTGCAAAACCAATTAGATTAGTGCTTTGTGACTTATGATATATTGGTTTCTTTTAGAACAGATTTCATTCATTTCAAGTCATTTGTTCAGCCTTGAAAATATAAGCATTTTGTGCCATTGTTCTCTAAAGGGCAGATCATGCCTTTTCCATTTGGTATACTATTTTCAAAATGTCACAAAATGGCAAAGAGTAAAAAATGCTAGAGACCAAGAGAAACAAGTTTTGCATATTTAATTGTAAAAGAGACAGCAGAAAAATATTCCCAAGGCTTTTCAAGTAATTTTTATCTGAAATATGCATGAATATTTCATTTATGGATATATCAAATAGAAAAATAATCATCTCTTGATTATCTGTGTACAGATTTTACACTTAAATATATTCATGACCGAAAACATTCAGAAGTACTATTTAAATGAGGGCATGATTAGAATGAACATTGTTTCCAAGTCTTTGCTTCTCTATCCTTTCTTCCCCCAGTCTGTGAAGATAGCTAATGATGACTGATTTTGATGAAAGTGATGGTGTGATTGAATTTTTGGGAGACTTTATAATTTTCCTCTGTTTGCTGAAAAATGTCATTTTTTGGTGTGTGATCTCAGTCATTGTCATGCTTCTCAATATAGTTACACAACTCTTCTGATGAAACTTAAATTTTAAGGCTCTCTAATTTCCAAGTAGATATATTAAAACACACTAGACATTGTTACCTTATCATGTCACATGTAAGACAAACCAAATATGACCCAAACTGAAGTCTTCATGTCTCCTGCCTGGATCCTGCCCTTCTCTTGAATTCAATTGTACATCTGTGGTATAGTCAGTTACTTTCAAGCTGAAGGCCTTGGATACATCAGTGATTCATGTATTTCCATTACTTCCTTGTGTAATCAGTCGTTAATTTCTGTAGATTCTACCTCAAATATGCCCTTTCTTCTTTAACTCTTCTGCCACTAAGTGCACCTTTCACCATTTCCTGATTAGAATTCTATACTATACTGTTAACAATCAATATGAAATTTCTTTCACTCATACTCAAAGATTTTATTATCTACCCTACTTCCCCCACCTATTTCTACTGGAGTCATTTTCTGCAAACAAACACTGATTATGCTACCATAGTAATTACTTATCTTCTTTAATTTACAGTTACTCTTGGATTGCATTGCAAATATCTTAGCATGGCGTAAAAGCTTCATCAAAATCTGGTCCCAAGATCTTAACCACTAATAGCCTACTGTTGACTGGAAGCCTTACCAATAACATATACAGTTGATTAACATATATTTTATATGTTATATATGTATATATAGATATTATATGCTGTATTCTTAACAATAAAGTAAGCTAGAGAAAATAAAATGTTATTTAAAAAATCATAAGGAGGTGAAAGTATTTACTACTCATTAAGTGGAATTAGATCCTCATAAAGGTTTTCATCCTTGTCATCTTCACATTGAGTAGCCTGAGGAAGAGGAGGGCTGGTCTTGTTGTCTCAGATGTGGCAGAGGCAGAAGAGGTGGAGGAGGTAGAAAGGGAGGGAGGAGAGGCAGGCACATTCAGTGTACCTTTAAGGAAATACATCATAATTTCCAACAGACTTGTTCTTTCATTTTTCTAAAAAGGTTTCTGTACTATACCAATTCTTTTTCCACCATTTGTTTTAGTTTCAGTGCCTGCATCATAGAAGGGCCCCTGTTGTAAACGGAGTCAAAAGCAATCTTGAATAATTGGGACCTTCTGTCAATTGTCTAATGTCAATTTGTTTTCTGGCACTGCTTCTTCTATGTCTTCTTCCTCATTATCTGGCACTGGTTTGCAAACACTCATCCCCACCAAGACATCTTCTGTTAATTCCTGTGGTGTGGTGTCTGTTAACTCTTGAATTTCTTCAAGATCTACGTCTTAAAACCCTCATCTCCTACCTTTTCTTATGTGGATGTGCCATATCCACAATCTCTTTCATGATTTCCATTGGCTATGTAATAAATTCTGCAATGTCAGGCACAACATCTGGACACAGTTTTCTCCATCAGGAATTTATTGTTTTGGTCTTGATGGCTCTCACAGATTTTTCTATAACAATAATGAAATCTTCAATAGTGTAATATTTCCAGACTTTCATGATGTTCTCTCTACTGGGGTTCTCTTCCATAGCACTAAAAATCTTTTCCATTGAATAACGTGTGTAATGAGCCTTAAAGGTTCTTATGATCCCTGATCTCAAGGATGAATTAGAGACATTGTGTTTAGGGGCAAGAAAACTACTTTGATACTTTTCGTGTTGAACTAATGGGATTCTGGGTAACCAGGAACATTGTCCAGTATCAGAAAACCTTTAAAAGGCAGTCCCTTACTGGCAAGATATTTCCTGACTTCAAGGAGAAAACATAGGTGGAACCAATCCAGAGAAAGTATTCTCATTGTCCAGGCCTTCTTGTTTTACAACCAAAAGACTGGCAGCTGGTTTTTACCTTTTCCCTTTGAGGCTTGGGGTTAGCAGCCTTATAGATAAGGGCAGTTCTGATCATAAACCTGAATGCATTTGTACAAAAAGTAGAGTTATCCTACCCCTTCCTGCCTTAAATCCTGGTGCTCTCTTCTCTTCCTTACTAATAAATGTGCTTTGTGCCATTTTTTTCCAGAACAGGGCACTTTTTTTCTTTTTTTTTAATTTCAGAATATTATGGGGTACAAATATTTAGGTTACATATATTGCCTTTGCACCTCCTGAGTCAGAGCTACAAGTTTGCCCCTCCCCCAGACAGTGAGCACCGCATCCATTAGGTGTGAATATACCCATCCCCTCCTCCCCCCTCCCACCTGCTCAACACCCAATGAATGTTACTTTCATATGTGCACATAGGTGTTGATCAATTAGTACCAATTTGATCCAGCAATCCCACTACTGGGCATCTACCCAAAGGAAAAAAAGACGTTCTATAATAAAGACATCTGCAATCGAATGTTTATAGCAGTACAATTGACAATTGCAAAGATGTGGAAACAACCCCAGTGCTCATCAATACATGAGTGGAATAATAAAATGTGGTATATGTATACCATGGATTACTACTCAGCCACAAAAAACAATGGTGAACTAACACCTCTTGTATTATCCTGGATGGAACTGGAGCCCATCCTCCTAAGTGAAGCATCACAAGAATGGAAAAACAAGCACCACATACACTCACTAATTGAACAGGGCACTTTTGTCTGTGTTAAAAACCTGTAGATTAGCTTGAGATTACAATAGTCACCTTTGATAAATCAATGTATACTTTCAAGTAATTTTGCACTACTTCATAAACAAGTTGAGTGTACCATCTGCCCTTTACCCTCCCACTTTCAAATATTTTAATTCTACATGTTATAAACTGAACACATTGTTATTATGTTGCTTTAAACCACAAATAATTCTTTAAATAGAAAATGTAGATAGATACAGAATAAAATGAGCATTCATATATTCCAACACATTTACTCTATCTGTACCATGTAGTATAACTTTCCCTTAGCCTGGAGAGCTTCCCTTAGCCTTTCTTACATAGATATGTTTGTTAAAAAAAATATTTCAGCTTTTCATCCAACAATATGTTTATCTAATATTTGTTGATAAGAAACATTTTTAATAAAAAAAGTTGAGTTCACATCCTTTTTTATTTATGCATTGTTTTTGCATTCATTCTCAATTGATTTATCTTCTTTATAGTTATACTAAATTGACTTTGCTTATTTCCCTATATCTGTGGGTTGCTATTCTGGTCAATTTGGAATCCACAAGGTTATATGGCTTTGGGCCTGTCACACTGAAAACGTGAGATCTCAAAACTGTAAGTTTGTTCGATTGTAGAACATGTGAAGGAACAACTGACTGCAAGAAAATAAGATTGAGAGGCTATGATACATTGAGACATCAAGATTGTGAGCCTCTGATGGTGCCAGACTACAAGAACACATCTTCCATCCCTAACCTCAAACTTTACTTACCCAGAAAGTTCCCATAAAAAAGAATTACTTGTTGAAGAGGATTAACTTTGTGTTTGAGGTTCTTTCACATTTAAATACAATATGCCAGCCCAGAATTTATCAAAATGTGGCTATTTTTCCAAACACTATTACTCCCAATGTCACCAACTGTTCACGTGTATGACTGGTCCTTTGCTCACTTAGGAAAGACTATTCCCTTTTGAAAAACAGGGAATATCTTTTATAGAATATCTTTTGTATTTCTTGTGTCTACTTATTATGACTTTAAAGAAATGTATGATTTTCTTTAACCCTGTGATTTCTCATTGTTTCTGTATGAGTGGTTATCCATGACCTTCTACAACCTAATCATAAGGGAACCTTTTCAGACTCCCCTTCAAAATGCTTTTCTAAGTTGGACTCTTTGATTTGCCTATGCAAATAAGATGACTATTACAATAGATGGCTCCATCCCTTTGTTATAAGAGTATGTTGCTAATACCCCTATTTTTCATATAATGTATGGTGTCTAATATACAATATCATCTATCCATCTGTTTCAAAGTATCTAGCAATCTACTTCTCTGTTTATCTTTCTATACCTATTAATCATACATAAGATGCTGTGCTTAATTTTTGTATTTCAAGTCCCTAGTACATAGTGTAGGATCATGAAACAATTATTGAGTAAATAAATGAATAGATGAATAAATAAAGAATTTTCTATAAAATGCATTTATAATCAATCCACTTCAGTTCCATATATATAAGAAAATATATATGTTCCACATATATAAGAATATATATATGTTCATATATATATATTTTCATGGATGGGATACTTTTTAAGACTATATACAATGTCTCACCTTTTGATTAAAATCTTAGAAATTATTTTGTATAATTATGGAAAAACTAAGATAAGAAATAAAACAAATTATCAAAGAGGAAAATTTAACATTAATTATTGTCCTGAGATTCATACTATGCTCCTCAGGGCATGTTATTTATCTGTTGCAGTAAATTTATTTCAATTTACTAATTTTTATCCAACAATTCTGATCACAACTCAGCAGGATGTGACCAATCGTCTGTTTTTTTAAAAAAGAAGTTCTGCAATTCCAAAGTCTCTTCACTGATGTATAACTTTTTATCTACCTTGCCTATGTAATCATTGATATTACTGCTTTGCCTTTATAACTGGTACTTGTATGACCCCTGCCTCTTCAATACATGAATTCAGACCAACGTATGAATGGCAACAGGTCAGCACTACTCAGATGAGTCAGAGTGACAAGCTTGATAAAAAAAGGAACCAGTGTATTGTAAGGTACCAATAATGCCATCATGTTAGTTCTTATAGAGTTCCTTATGAAAAATGAGAATAACTTTAAGGAAGAAGATAATGTCAATGGGCTGGCTTTCTAGTTCTGGTGAAATTGTTGTTAATAATGAAGCAGAACTGCATGTTTCCTGAACCCCTAACATTTAGTTGCCAATTTTCTCATTTCATGATATTTCTGTTAGTTTTGACTACATAGTTATTTTTACATGTGTCTGTTTTGTATAGTTCCACATCTTTTATTGCCTTCTGCCAGATGTTTGGTCAATTAAGATTAGTATCTGAAGTAGCTTAAAGGAAAGGAAGTATCAGTGAAAATTCTCAGTCTAGCTAGGGCAGAGGTGAAGTCCAACTGAGACAGGTGAAGAGCTTTTGGAAATAGGATCAGGCAGCCACACAGAATGAGGCATGTTGGGTCAGTCACAGTGAGATACAGCAACAGTAGTGAGCAGGCCACACCAACCTGAGCACTGATTTCAGGGCCAATCATGGAGGATATATTTTAAATTTAACCACAATATGTGTGTAATGCCTAAAAGAAATGTCTGTCTCTCAATAGGATTAGTAGAGGTGCTGGCTGATGTCAAACCTTATTCTTAACCTTTAATTCCATCCTCACATAGAAATTTTGGGTGCTGTTTAAGACTTAAGGACTGTATCTGGTAGCTTTCCATGTGTTAAAGCCTGGCTTAACCCTCTCCTTTTTTTTCTTAACTCTTGAAACTCTAGTACATTTTGTTATCACAATTTCAAAATGGGCATTAAAATGTGATGAGCAATAACATTTAAAAGGTTCTATTAGGAAAAAACCATGAGTACTATCTATTCTACTAAAGGGAAAGCTCTGGGTGTCATGGAAACTCTTTCCTTAAACATGTAAAGTTACTGAAAGGGTAGCATCATCTTCCTCAGCTATTTTCCAGTTCTATGAGTGAACTGAAATGTGGAAAGGCTATTACTAGAGAAGACTGGAGGAAAATTAACTATGGAAGAAAAGTACTCTAACAGTAAGTGCCTATTAAAATGAAATTAACTAATACATTTTATTTCCCCAAGAAAGAGCTCACATCACAGAAGAGTTGCAAGGAACTTTCTCTGAGTATTTGATTAGGTGATCATAGGAGATCCTTTTAAACTCCTTAAGTGCAATTCTCATAGTTGTGAAAAAGATAACTAATGAACTAGATGTAAAGAGGAAAATACAGTCCAATGCAATAAAAAGGAATATTGCCAGTGCTATGTACATCTTAAGGTCCTTTTATTTCCCAAATGAATATATGTTTAAATGATAAAAATAATATTTTAATATTATATTTGGACCTGCCAAACAGACCCTGAGATTCTTTACTTTGCACTTTTGTCTTTACAAATAGTTTAAATGTTGTATAAAATACACATGAAAACTTAAACATGATTTTTGAAAATGTTATATTTTACCAATTTGAACACCTATTATTGATAGTACTAAAACTAATTATCAACATTATATTAAAGCTTGACAGATTTAAATACGTAAGCAATTACTAGAAAAATTTAAAAAAGCATATTTGTTGTTTCTTTCTAACAAAATGTAATTGTTTAGGTAATATTGAAATAATAACAAAGTAAGGTTATTTTTCAAAGAAGAAGAGAATACCAAAAAAACACAAAGAAAAAGTTTGTAGAAAATTAAAAACTTAAAAGAAGAAGGTAGTTAGAACAAATTAAAGTTAAGTCTTTGTTATAATTAGGGCAAATTAGAACAGTTTACTGATTGAATTCTATTCTTTCTGCTTCATAAAAACTCAGGCTTATCAAAATAGTTAGCAGTTGTTTTCAAAGTCATTATTTTATGACATAATGTGTAGTCATTTATACACTTATTGACCTTCTGTGGAATAAAAGTCAAATTCCAGTTACACTATTCCAAGCTAAAAATAAATAAATAAATAAGTTAAACTGTGCAAATGAACAAGAACTTCACATTGCAGTGAGAGAGGAAAATCTAAATTTAGGAATTTTCTTAACTCTTGTATTAATATTTAGCAAGTAGAGAAACTTTGGAAACACTAAAAATACATGGAAATTAAACAACATGCTCCTTACCATTGGGGCAATGAAGAAATGAAAAGGAAAACCAAACAAATTATTGAAACAAATGAAAATGTAAACACAACATACCAAAACCTGGGATGCAGCAAAAGTAGTGCAAAGACGGAGTTTTATAACAATGAATGCCTTTTAAAAAAAAAGTAGGAAGATTTAAAATAAACAACATAATGGAATGGTGTACCTCAAGAAACTAGTAAAGCAAGGAAAAACAAAACTCAAAATTAGTATAAGGAAGAAAATTATAAAGATCACAGCAGAACTAAATAAAATAGAGATTAAAAATTACAATTACAAAGAATCAAAAAACCAAAAATTAGCTCATTGAAAACATAAACAAAATTGATAAACCACTATCTAGATTAACAAATAAAAAAGAGAAAAGACAAATAAATAAAATCAGAAATGAAAAAGGAAACATTATAACTGGTACCACAGAAATACTACAGACAATTATGAACAATTATATGCTAACAAATGATAAAACCTACAGAAAATAGATAAATTTCTGGACACATGCAACATACAAATATTGAACCTGGAAGAAATAGAAAATCTGAACAGACAAATAATGAATAAAACTATTAAATCATTAATAAAATATCTCCTAACAAAGAAAGCCCAGGACTGAGAGGCTTTACTGCTAATTCTATCAAACTTTTAAAGAAGAACTAACACCAACTTTTCTCAAACTATTCCAAAAAATTGAAAAGAAAAGAATTCTTTATGACTTATTCTATGAGGTCAGCATTTCTCTGATGCCAAAGCCAGACAAGCACACAACAAAAAAATAAAACTACATGCCAATATTCCTGATGAACACACCTGCAAAAATCCTCAAGAAAATAGTAGCAAACTGAATCCACCAACACATCAAAAAGAAAATGCACCATGATCAAGTAGGATTTATCCCAGGAAAATAAGGATGATTCAACATATGTACATCAATGAATGTTATACAAAAATATCAACAGAATGAAGAATAAAAAACATATGAATTTCTCAGAGGTTGCAGAAAAAGCATTTGATAAAACTTGACATCCCTTCATGATAAATACTCTCAAAAAATTAGGTATAGAAGGAACACATATCTACACAATAAAGGAAACATATGACAAACCCACTGCTAAAGTCATACATAATGGGAGGAACTTGAAAGCCTTTCCTTAGAGCTGGAACAAGACAAGGGAGGATTCTCACTTTGAGCACTCATTGAAAATAGTATTGAAAGTCATTTCCAGAGCAACTAGGCATGAGAAAGAAATGAAAGGCATCCAAATTGAAAAAGAGAAAGCCAAATGGTCCCTTTTTTAGATAATGTGATCTTATATATAGAAAAACCCAAGGACTCCTTCAAAAAAAACTCTTAGAACTGATAGATGAATTCAGTAAAGTTGCAAGACACAAAGTCAACACACAAAAACCAGTAGTGTTTCTATACACTGAAAACAAACTAGCTGAAAAATAAACAAGAAAACAATCCCATTTACAATAACTACCAAAATAAAAATACCTAGGAATAAATTTAACTAAGGTGGTGAAAGACATCTAAAATGAAAACTACAAAACATTGGTGAAAGAAATTAAGAGGACACAAACAAATGGAAAGACATTCCATGCTCATGGATTGGAAGAATTAATATTGTTAAAATGACCATATTTTCCAAAGCAAACTAAAAATTCAATGCCATCCTTATCAAAATACCAATGACCATCTTCACAGAAATATTAATAGAAAAAAATTCTGAATTTTGCATAGAACCACAAAAGTCCCCGAACAACTAAAGCAATACTGAGCAAAAAGAACAAAGCAGAAGACATCAAACTACGTCACTTCAACATATACTACAAAGCTATAGTAACCAAAACAGCATGGTAATGGTATAAAACCAGACACATAGACTGATAGAACAGAATAAAGAACACAGAAATATTAATAAATCCACATATTGACAGCCAATTGATTTTTGACAAAGGCATCAAGGACATACATTCAGAACAGAACACTCTTTTCAAAAAATGGTGCTGGGAAAACTGAATATCCATATTCAGAAGAATAAAACTAGGCCACTATCTCTCACAATACACAAAATATTAACTTTAAATAGGTTAAGGACTTAAATGTTATGACACAAAACTGTAAAACTACTAGAAGAAAATATGCGGAAAGCATTACAGTGCATTTGTCTAGGCAAAGATTTTATGGCTAAGACTTCAAAAGTGCAAGTAACAAAAATAAAAACAGACAAATGGGATTATATTATACTGAAAAGCTTCTTTACAGCAAAGGAAACAATCAACAGAGTGAAGAGACAACCTATGGAATGGGAGAAAATACCTATAAACCATTCATTGAACAAAGGACTTATATCCAGAATATGCAAGAAACACAAACAACTCAACAGCAAAAAACAAATAATCACATTAAAAAGTGGACAAAGGTACTGAATAAACATTTCTCAAAAGAAGATATACAAATGGCCAACAAACATATAAAAATAGACTCAACATCACTAATCATCAGGGAAATGTAAATCAAAACCTCACCCCAGTTAGAATGGCTATTACCAAAAAGTCAAAAACTAACAAATGTTGGCAAGAATGTGTAGAAAAGGGAACTCTCATACACTGTTGGTAAGAATGTAAATTAGTACAGCCATTATGGAAAAGAGTATGGGGATTTCTCAAAAAACTAAAAATAGAACTACCACATGATCAAGTAATCTCACTACTGGGTATTTATCCAAGGAAGAAAAATCAGTATGTCAAAGAGATACCCGCACCACCATATTTGTTGCAACACTATTCTTAATAGCAAAGCTATGAAAACAACCTAATTGTCCATCAACTGATGAATATATAAAGAAAAGTCAATATTTTACACAATGGAATGCCATTCAGCCATAAAAAAAATGAAATATTGTCATTTGCAGCAACGTGGATGAAACTGGAGGTCGTTATGTTAAGTGAAAGAAGCCAGGCACAGATAGACAAATATTGCATGCCCTCACTGACGTGCCAGGTAAAATAGTTTATCTCATGGAGATAGAGAGTAAAATGATAGTTACCAGCAGCTGGGAAGGATAAGTGGGGGGATGAAGTGAGGGTGGTTAACTGGCACAAATATGTGGTTAGGTAGAAAGAGTAAGTTCTAGTGTTCAATAGAATTGTAGGGTGACTATAGTTAACAACAATTTATCGTATATTTCAAAATAACTGGAAAAGAAGATTTGAAACGTTCCCAACACAAAGAAATGATAAACTTTCAAAGTGATAGATATCCTAATACCTTGATTTGATCATTACATATTGTATGCATATATCAAAATATCACATGTACCCCAGGAATATATACAATTATTATGTATCAATAATTTTAATGTATGAAAGGAAAAATATAAAAAAAAATTTTAAAGATTTAACATAGATTGACATGACCACTACAAAAAGGGTAGTCAGAGTTCACAAAATATTTCTGCCTGGCTAAATATACTGAGTTTCTCTCTTTACACAGCTTCAGGATGAGGAAAACTATCACCCTACTTCCAAAGAATAATTATTATAATGGGAAGACTGAGAACACTTGATGACAGTTGAGAGCAGATGGGACACCAGGCCAAGTCAGAAGTATGATATAAACCAACTTTGGTTAAAAAGTACAAAGTTACTTATTTTTAAATCATTATTTTTATTTTAATGAGAAGGACATGGAAACTGATATCAGAACTTAATCTACTATAGTTCTGTGTAGATAATGTTTAAAAGTACTGGCTTTGAAATGAGACTGGTTTTGAAATTCAGATCTACCCAGTTGTACAATCTTATAAAAGTTACCTTCTTTGTTCCTCTTAAATGTCAGTGCAATTGTGAAAATTAAATAAATCATGTAACATGCTTGTAACAAGGTTTGCCACATTATAAATACTGAAGGACTATTATCCACGTATAGCTAAATTTACTCTCTATTATAATAGTACTTTTATATAAAGTAATTATACTATATTCCCAAATATATAAGAACTATTACAATCTCCTTTGAAATTATAGTAATACAAGGAAAGGGAGTCGGAGAGAGTTCATGTGACTTGCTCAACTTATATTGAAAGTGACATAGGTGGGATTTGAACTCAGAGCTTGACTCTACTTTTTAGATTTAAATACTTCACCATACTGCCTTTTATTTTGAGAATTACAAAAGATAAATATAGATAGATAGATAGATAAAAAGATAGATAGACAGATATAGACCAAACCAGGTTAATAGAACAGGGGCATTTGAAGAAAATAGAACAGTATTATGGAATTCACATTAGTCCTGTAACTATTAGTCTGCCTTCTCCCCATAGATTTTAAGGTCTTACATACAAAGCATATTTTTACATTGCTAAAAATTATGCAGTGCTGTGTTTTTCTCTTTGTAGCTCTAACTAATAATTTTATTGCCTTTCCTTTGTAATTCATCCATAATGTGATTTTTGGGGGCTATTTGACTAAGAGTAACTGGAAGTATGCTGATATCACCATTAAATTACTTGTGACAGTAGCTGTAGATTAATACAAATGTCTTTCCCCCCAAGGGCATGCTTCTGAAAATACAACACAAAGAATTAAAAGCTGAGAATTCTTTATGGTCTGTAGAAGAAAATATAAAGGACAACTGTATGAATCTCCTTGGTAGTAAAAAATGGCATTAACATTTGGGTTCAGATAAGAATTTTACCCTATAGTAATTTAGAAATGATTAAAGAGAATTGAAGATTTCATTTCAATTGATTATACTGAGATCTACCAATAGGTATGAATAAAAATGAAACTTTTCATTTATATTTTAATACATTTTTCCCTACATTGAAGAATATGGTTTGGAATCTTCTTTTAGAAAAGAGATTTGCAAGAGTGAATGATGAAAAACATGGTCAAACTTTTACTTAATTTCTATCAAATGATAACAAATGAATGAATAAAAGATATAGTAATCTTTTTATATAGCATAATCTCAATTTCCTCTCTTGAAATGTGAGGTATTGTCATTCTACAATTTTGAAAACATTTGCATCATATAAAACTTATGTTCAAGAGCAATATCTTAATATGGTAGGGACAATTTGTTCATTTGTTTGTTTTCAGGACATCCCAAGTTTATACCTGTTGGGCTAAAACAATAACAGAGCCCTTTCTACTCACAGAAGTGTATCTATTTAGACAATAAATTATGTAGTCACCCTATTTTATCTATCCTGTATCACCTATATACCTATTTTATACATTGATTTCAGAAACAGACTGGCAATAACTTATAAATAGAAAAATCTCATGCCACATGATTCAGCATATCTCTGAAAGAAATTTGTTCCCACGTTTGAGAAACAGAATCAAGAATGTTTTTAGAGAGAAATGTTCATAATAAGTAAAAAGTGAAAAAAACACCTGATACCTATAAATGAGACAGTGAATGTTTAAAGCATGCTATATTCTTGTGATGGTATATTATATATTAAGATAAATGAATTAGAACAAAATAACTTTTTAAAGTTTCATAACATATGTACATATATATGTGTGTATAAATATAATCATCCCTTATTTAGAGCTAAAATAATTTAAATGAGAAAAATATACTTTGTAAGTATATAGTGAATGCTATAAATTATATTTTTTAAAAAAGTAAGATAATTATTAGTATTGACTTTTAGATATTACTTTATCAAAGTTGGGGTGAGGCAAGGAAGCAAGAAATGAAATGGAAATGTGTTCCCCCCCCACTCTTAAGGCCTGATGCCTTAGCTTGTATGTGTGTCTGCGTGGGAGAGAGGGGGATTGTGGTTATTTTATAGTTTCTTATTACATAATTAAAATAAATAATTAACAAAAAAACAGACTATGCATAGACTAAGAATATATTTTGAATCAAGAATTATGATAATTCTCTTCTATGGATGGGGGTCCAATTACCTCACCCTAACATACATATATATACAGACCACAGGCACACAAATACACTAAATGACAGATAATACTTACAATGCATTCAAAACAAATGTGAACCAATTGCACTGAACGTGATTTATCATGAGAACTGTTAGTGTGATCAAGCATAGAATATTTAAACATTGTATTTGACAAATAAATTATCTTTCTGAATTGTAAAATGTTTCTTGGCCATGTCTTACATTGAGATTATGAAAATGAAAATTCCTTTCAAGTTCAACTTTAAGTTCAATTTTAGAAATAAATAGATGTTCAAAGGATTCACTCATCTCTGTAATGTAACTGTAACATTCCACTTTACAATAAGCTGTATTGGTCATGCTTACATTAATAAAATTGGTAATTTTGCCACTAACAGGTTTAATTGGCCTATTTTCATATATACTATTTCCATTCTTTTAAGAAATATATATTCAATTTGTCAAACGCATCTTCATTTTTGAGGCATTTTGAACATACGCATCTTTCTCAAACAATCAATACTCTCTCATGGGAGCAGTTAGGTTACATGGCCTTTCTCATGTATGAAATATATATCTGACTTCAAAAAATATGTCTTTGTCTTTTCTGTATAGTTTAGAGCAGAAAAATGTAGAAAAACATTTTATGTAAGATACTATGCCCTTTGATTAACAGAAGATACCATAAACTATCCTACATGAATCAGAAACGTGAATATGCAGGTAATTTAAATTGGTATCTGGGATTCAGACTATAGTCAATTAACTCATGATTTAATTAATAAAAAATGAAAATAGGCAATCTAGTTTATATTTACATAGTAGTAAAAACAAATAAAAAACGCAAATTAAAAAAACATGTCTTATCTTCTTATATGAATTCATTTTTTTACTGTTTGCTTGAATTCCAATAAAAACCATTTGTTTTCCATTTTATTTTAATCACGCTACTATATTCTCTTGCCAAATAAGTTGATACTTATTTTAAATCCATATGAGCAACTTTTACAAAATTACTTTCAGAAACATTCAAAATGTATCATTTAAAAATGTACTCAATGCAGATTTCTTCAAAATAAACAGAGAACATTGTAAATGTAGAAAATGTATATGAATGTTTCAATTTATTTTCGAATTATGTAGTACATCAGTAACAGGAATATTTCATAACAGAAAATACATTGTAAATAAAAAAATACCAGAAGCTTAGACAAGCAGGAAAATTCTCCTTCAATGATTTCAGTTGCCCATACTCTTGTGCATTCTTATAATTTTAGGAAATGCATATTATAAGGAAATTGTATTTTAGTGCTTCCTATAGACTGAATGTTTATGTCCCTCCAAACTTCATATATTGAAATCTAATCCCCAAAGTATTTGGGGGTGGTGACTTTGGGAGATAATCAGGTCATCAGGGCAGAATTCTCATGAATGGGATTAGTGCCTTTATAAACAAGGCCCCAGGGAGCTTCTTTGCCCTTTCTACATTGTGAGGATACAGTGAGGAGATGGCTGTCTTTGAACCAGAAAGTAGGCCTCACCAGGTACCAAATCTGCCAGCACCTTGATCTTGAACTTCCCAGCCTCCAGAACTGAGAGAAATAAATTTCTGTATTTCATAAACCAACCAGTCTATGGTATTTTTTTATATCAACCTGAACAGACTAAGACAGAAATTAGTACTGAGAAGTAGTGTTACTGGTGTAAGAAATACCTAAAAATGTGGAAATGGTTTTCGAACTGGGCAATAATTCAATTTCCAGAATATTCTTTCCTAAATATTTAACCATGTAGAGTAGGTGGGATATTTTTTATGCTGATTTGAACTATATTTTTTTCTCTGTTTTTTTTTTTTCATTTTCATTTTTGGTGGGGGAATATAGAGAGTGTTTGATGACAGGCATTAAAGATAAATTGAAGAAGGCATATAAATCAGATTTTTTTAAAAAATCTATATCTGTGCATTTTTTTCCACTTCTTTCCTAGAGCTATGATAATATATGCCTTTTTTCCTAAGGTTTTCACATACTGCCATCTCAGTTAACTACACATTTATGATCTGGCATTTAATCTTGCATACATGATGTTGCAATCAACTTTTAGTTATAAAAGACTTAGTTTTCACACTTTCAATTCTTCATTATTATTTTGTTGATTGTTATAATAGACTTAAGAAAAGAGTGAAATGGAAAGGAATCTCTGTGAGAGTAAATAATGGTGAGGCAAGAGGTAAAAATATTGCTGTGGATATCCTATCTCATTTAAAACAAATAAATATTTTATTATCTGAAATAGAGACTCACAGATCAAGATATTCTGCATATAAATTGACATTAGTGTCCTGTCAGTAGTAACACTTTCTTATTTATCATGTTAGGTAACATTCGCACCAACATTTTTATACACAATCATTCTTATAGTTGTTTAAATTGCCTCCTTTTTTGTGCTAAATTCATGTCTTTGCTACCAGTTTGTAATGGAGTTAATACAGTAACTATGTATATGTTTCCTATATCTTCATTTTTATGCTTTCAAAATAAATGTTATAACATCTTAACAGAAAACAAAAGGCATTACTTACTCTGTTGCCCCATGAAGAATTTCCCTCAGAAGAGTATATCTATCATAAATTCAAGCTTTAATTAGGAGACAGTCTATTTTATATGTTTGATGGATTTATGGCTCCCACTATGAAAGTGAACTAAGCCATGCAAAGCCAATCTTCCTAACAGGAATAAGTCTCTAAAACAGAACAAATGAAAGACACTTAAGCAATAGAGATTCCCTATGTTCTTCATCACATGTGTGGGGAAGTGTTTAATCAATGAAAAGTACCAAGTAACATTAAACAGAAGTACTCTTCTATATACTGATAATGTCTTGAAGTTTGACTTATAGGAGTACGTATATAGAGTAGATAGGC
Organism: Daubentonia madagascariensis; assembly: GCA_023783475.1. Classification (NCBI taxonomy): domain Eukaryota; kingdom Metazoa; phylum Chordata; class Mammalia; order Primates; family Daubentoniidae; genus Daubentonia; species Daubentonia madagascariensis. Next base: position 24,020,568 of record JAKFHU010001684.1, on the reverse strand, counting down.
ATAGCAATTCAATCTTGGCATTTAATCTTTAGTTAATTAAGTTTCTCAGAATATGAGTGGTCACCATTTTTATAATGATATAATTTTTTCAACTCTTATAAAATAAAATGTCATAATAGCCTAGCGGTGTTGCACAGTTTGTTAGAATTTCATATTTATAAATCACATTAAAGCATTCGGGAACATTCTCTTCTCTTCGCCGCTAAACTATTCTTTAAAAGAGCATAAATAGACATTTAAGGATCAATGAAGTAATTACCACGTGTTGAAAAAGAGAGACTCCCTAGAAAATATTTTATGACATTTAAATAGTTGGGGCTAAGGCAAACTGGAAATAATACTGGAGAGAAGATGCATAAGTGTGATAAAAATTTGAAAGGTGTAGCTCTACAATTTCTATTTCTTCTCTCTAAATTTCTTTGTTCTGCTAGGCATTGTCTCCAGATTTAATACTTTCTTCCCCAAAATTTCATATGAGAATTATCTGATATTTCTTTCATATGCTCATGAATCTTTAGGTCACTGTATAAGATCATTTCATATATTCCCCATTTCATTCATTTCTGCAAAGTCCCTGATATAGTTCTTCATTAAAACTCCTATTATTGACTTTTAACTCACAACATAATTAGTTTTAGTGTCAAAGTAATATTCTTCAATTTCCAAAAATGTGTAAACATTTTATGTACTTCTGCTAATCTTTGCACACTAAAGTTGCCAGTACATTGATCTCTCCTAACACAGCAGTTGTATATGTTTTAGAAATGTATGCCATGGAAATCATGTAGCCTTTCCTATTTAACGTGTGTAACTTTTCTTGCTCAACTTTATTTGTGCAAGATTTATCCCTTTGTGTGTGTGTGTGTGTGTGTGCTTGTGCACACTTTCCTGCAGTAATATGTTGTTCCTCGTGCTTATTAATGTATGGTATTACATGGAATGAATTTATGGCAGTAAATAATTAGTTTCATTTATTTTACTTAATATTATTTTCATTAATATTTTTTGTTTTATTTTTTCCTAAATTTTAAGAATTTCAAATTTATAGAAAAGCTGCAAGAATATTTGCAACATCTGTCTGCTTTCTTTCTCTCATACACATATATATGTCTATATTTTGCACACATATATTTTGTTTTATTTTGCTGAAGCATATCAGGGTAGTTATAGACATTACATTTAACACTAAATACATTAGAGTGTTTCTCATAAGAAGGAAGATAAATTCTCCTACATAACCACGACAGAATGATCACACACGCAAAGTTAGAGCTATTGCAGAACTCTTATCTAATATAAAGTTCATATTCAATTTTCTCCAATTAATCAGAATTATCATCTTTCTGTTATAATTTTGTTGCTGCTGCCATTGTTTCTTCGCTCTCTCTCTCTCTCTCTCTGGAGAGGAATGATCCAATTTAAGACACTACCTTGCAGTGTAATGTGCACATTACACAGTCCCTGTAATCTAGAACTTTGCCTCAGATTTATTTTATTTTTATCCTTTTACATTGTGTGTTTCAATATATTTAATGAAAATAAAACAAAACAAGGTAAAAGGAAAATTATAATGCCCTCTGAAAGCCAAGTTATTTTGTCTAAGAAAGAGTTGTCATGTGCAAAGTCAAACAATTCTTTATTTTTTAAAATTTTTTAACTTTTTAATTTTTTTACCTAACAACTCTTTATTTCTTAGTAGCAAAAGTCACTACCGAAAAGTAGTCTTTAACTTCCCTAACAATAAGAGTAGATGAGGAAAAAAATACATGAAATTTATTGCTAATTGACTTCTACCAATGTGATTGCTAAGTTAACTCCCTGAGTGTCATTTGGGTTCCTCATGTCATTGGGATCCTCTGTCCCAGTACCTGTTCTTCCTGAGTTCTCCAAACTCTCCAGGTCCAGTAACTTCAGAGAAGCTTAGAGAACCTGAAAACTGCATTATAAATAGTCAGAGCTGGATGAGCAGACAATCTATAAATTATTTTTTAAAGAATTTTAATATACTTTAAAAATAACCTATAAGCTATATATTCAACATGCTCAATATTAATACAATCAATGTAAAACGTAATCTTGTAATTATTTTTGTCTTTGTGTCCTAAGTATTATGTACTGTTCCAGAAAGCACTGACTCTACTTTTTTACAAAGAAAACGGGGGCCTTTTTGACTTTCAGATAATCTCTGATTTTTATATGATAAAACAGGAGAATTTAGGGAATGAGTCAAACCACTGTCTCTATAATAGGCTTTGCCCTCATTATGTTTTTATTAGCATTTTTTTCAAGACATATCATTCATTTTGTTTCTTCACAATTGTTTTATATTTGCATATAAGGACCTTTGTTATTTTTTATTCTGATTTCAAACTAATGTTGCAGAGAGTAAAAACAAATTTGAATACTGTAATGAAAATTCATGTGAGCAATTTGTCATAAGTAGAACAAACACAATGGTATTATAGTTCTCCAGAGGGGGGAAAATTCACAGTAACATTGACTTTTTAATAGGATGTGTTTGAGTTTTCCACATTGACTTTATGTAAACTTGGCTGTAAACTCTGTTTATTTTCCTGTAATTTGAATTACAGATTCTATCTTAAGTCAAAATAGGAGATAGTTTGCCATATAATATTAAAAATTCTGTCTTAGTTGAATGATACCCCAAATGTCAATATGAGCTTCTACATCATGCTTCCTGCTGTGTACGTCAGGAAGTGCACAAAAATTCAGGCAGAGAAAGAGCTAAACTCCTCCAGCACTAAACGATAATGATTGCCTTTTTCAGGCAGGTCCATCGTTTAACCTGTACCTAACTTGACAATTTTATATGATGTACATGTAGCTATTTTAGGACAAGATCTCTTTGTGTATTTGAAGTTAACTAAAATTAATTATTTTACAAAATACTTGAAGATATAGTGGTAACCTGTGATTAAATAGCATATGTTGTCTTGATATTAAAAGAAGATACTCTTTCAAAATTTTTATGGAAAACAAGATTTGACATCTGGAATTTTTAAAAAATATTACAATGGAGAAGGAGGTAGTGATGGTAGGGATGAAATAAGATTGACCTTGTGTTGAATATTGTTGATGCTGGATGGTGTGTACACTGGGTTTCATGCACATTTTTTCCACTTCTGTATATGTTCTAGGTTTTTATTCAAAAACAAAATTATTTGAAGGCAAGACAAAAATGTTCCAGGCGAGCTTGCTACAGCTTTGAGATGGCTTAAAAGTTCCAGGTTAGAGAGACATCTTTTCTCTGGTGAAGGACTGTGTAAACCATCCTTAAATCATTGATACCTGCTTCTGAGTCAACAGTTTTGTTTTCACTGACAATGCAAAATATTCATGACAATTATTCTCAAAATAACTCTCTTTGCCTTTAAATGCTGCTGTCTAGTGTGATCATCTTGTTACAATAAGGAACAAGAATTTGTGCCTTTAACGGAGCTTTTCTCCCTGATAATAACACACCAGGTTAGTCACTGAGGTCAGGAGAGAGTGGAGCAGTAGCCAAACAGCCAAGCACAGATTTTAGATAAAAGGGGTACTGGAGAAATACAAAGAAAGAAAACAATTATTCAAAAAGTATAAAAATAAGGGGAAAAAAGTAAGATTGGGCAAACTTTGACTTTTCTGTTTTTCAAGTAGTAAAAAATTGGCTCCATTCTGCCTGTTTGAAAAACTTGAAAATCGAGCCTGTTAAGCTACTGCACAGAATAGTCCTGTGAAAAAATGAGTAAAAGGAATTCCAATTAACTTGGCAGAATTTTTTAAGGAAATGTTATTCCCTTCTTAAAATATAATTTGTTTCTATCAAAGATTTAAACTTAAATAAAACATCCTTTAATTAGGAGAAAAATTTTTAAAAGATTTGGCCCCCAAAAATGAAAAAAAAAAATTGGCCCAAAGAATAAGAGTTTCATTTTATTTTTTTGGTCTCTAACTCTCACTACCCTGCCAATTCCACGCTCACTGCAGGGAATACAGCCTCCCTATTGACCCTCAGGCCTAAACTAGTTCTTGGCATACAGTAGGGGCTGATTCTAGAAGAGAGTCATGTCTATTTGAAAGCATACATGCTGTAGCCATTAAGCTGGAGGCTAATGTCCCAGTATTTCCAAGACAGCTGCTCACCTTATTAGAAATTTCTCTCTCTCTCTCTCTCTCACCATGTTAATAGTTGCCTTACTTATGATCAGTATACATCACAGGTCCAGCCCACTCAATTTACGTTTAGGCATCATGACTCCCATGGTGGTGCCCTGGCTGCATTCCCAGAATGTGTTATTGGTGACCCTGTTGTTCTCTTCTTTAAACACAAAATTAATTATAACTTGTTGGAGCCTCTAATAATATCTGATAACCTTTGAGACATCATATACTCCCTCACGAAGCTTCTAACACGTAGAACAGATTCTATGAGAGAAAGTTTCCTCTACAAAAAATGCCAGAACAGACTAGGGCAAAGCTAATAGTCTCTTCTGATGAAGTGAGGCTGAAGACAATACATTTGTGAAAACTCACATCCTTGGGACGGGATGGACTTTGGTGTTATTCCAAGAGAATGGAATGCTAACAACCTTACCTCTGAGTAGTGTGTGCTGAACTAAATATGAACTGGAATAATAAGGCTGAGAATACAGGATTCTACAATACTAATTTCTTTCTAAAAGGTTTGGATTTTCACAGGTTTATACAATAGCCCAGCCCTAGGTTAGCTTCATTTTAATTGTTAATTTGATTCAATTTGCATCTAGATGCATTAGATATCAAAAACAATTTTAGAAAAATATATTATATTTTATTTTAGGTTTAAAATTATCCATGAATATATATTAAAATATAATATATGTATTAAATGTTTGGTCTTGAAAAATGTTTTCCTCTAGATTATGAATTGTAGAATTAACACAGTAGTAAGTTTGACAAATGGATTCACATTCATGTGATATTCATAAGATTGTGATTGGTGAATTTTAGCAAAATATATATCATTTTATTCAATATTTCTCATAAATATTCATGGTATTTTTGCTATTGATTAATGAAGATTGCTTGACGTGGTATCTCTTTTTTCTTTTCATAAAGTTAAATTGAGTTTTTAAAAATAGGAATATATTTTTATTTATTTAAGATATTCCTAGATAATAGAATACAGCTATTTTGTACTGAAATCGTCAAAAATAAAAAAAAATTGGGACCTTTCCATTTTATTAAAAAGTAAGAAAACATACATATATCTAAAAAATGGTATGTTTTCATCCATCACAACCTGAAATTTATGTATATTTACCTTATATCCAAGACATTGATAAATTCGAATTTAGAATTTCATGGGTAAAGAATAAATATGCACATAGTTGCTTTTTACCATGATTGTGTTATTATTATTTGGGTACATAATGTATAATATGACTTTATATTAGTGATGAATTTGTTGATAAACTTGCTTCTCCAGGATATGACATTTACTTTGAAAATATGCATGTATATTTTATATGTGTGTGTGTGTATATATATATGTGATTTGAAACAGGCATGAGAGGAAAATAATATAAATAAGATGGTTACATTATGATGCAACTAAGGACAGTAAACACACTGATAACAGTTGAAACAGCAGGGGAAAAGAACAATAGATGTGTTTGAAAGACAACAGAATATGGAGCTGTAAATGCTATCATACAACCTTCTTTCACCAACTAACCTTTAGGCAATTAGGGTGGTGTTAACTCAGGGTATATTATAGCATATTGATGCTGAGATTATCATTTTTGAAGGTCTGAGATGAGGCACAGGTAGAAGGAGATTGCTTTGTTGTACTCTAGTTCTAATACTTGGACAGAATAAAGGCAATAATAATTATAAAGGTTTAGTGTTTAACTGTTTTCTGTGTGCCTTGGAAGCCCTTGATAAAAAGGCTGATGTGGGCCAAATTACAACTCAAGGCATGCTTTGGAAGCCAAAAGGTTTCCATGGCAGAGTTTTGTGAGATACTCAACTTTTGAAGCCATAGAGCAAAGTGCTCCAAATCAGGCCACAGATTTACCCATAAATACGAAGAACTGTAAATAAAACAATACAGAGATTTGACAGATCTCTTATAATAAAACCAGGGCCTGATAGGGAATAAGTGAGAGACTTGGATAGCTGCACATGGGACACTTGAATACACAGATTCCCTTAAACACTCAGGATAGGCACAGGCAGCACACACCTCATGGCTACAAGAGAATATCCTCCCCTTGCCTGGGAGTCTTAGAAAAACCTTCCCTGAAGCATATCTTATAAAAAGGATACCTGTCCTACTCCAAATTCACTCCTGCACTAATCATTATTCCAGACAAAAAACTGGGTTTAGTTATCATCAAAGCTCAAAGAGAGAAATATGTATTCCCTGCTGTGAGGTTAGGTAGCTTACCTATAGAAAAATATTGCAGAACCTGACAAATATGTACCAGCAGAAACAAGAGAAATATTTGTGAGAGTGGATCTTAAGGTTGTTGGACTAAGATGGCATGAAATATATGGCTGAATAAAACTAATTTTATGGATGTTTGATCACTTACCTATGAGTCGAATTTTAACATCCTGACAAGGACACTTGGAACTGGTCCTAATAGACTATTAGGCTGGATAATTAAGGGTTTGAAACAACATGGCCTACTCTAAATGAAATTATAGAAATTTCAAACTTGTCAGAGTTTGGGGGAGGGAGTAAGAAAAACCTTAAAAGAATAGATTTTTTTTACAAAAGACTAAAAAACTCATCATCTATGTTTTCCAGTATAGCCCATGAAAATAATAAAGATCACACTTGTAGAGAGGGCATTCCATAGTTAAATTCAGTAGTGGCTATAGGAAAAGTTGCTGTGGAACTGTTTCTACATTTCAACTGGGGTGATAGGATTCCAGAATGGTAGAAAACAGGTGGCTGCACTTCCCTATCAAAGAAAAGTTAGAATAATATTCTAATGGAAAACAATGCCAGGTTGGCAACCAAGGTGCCATATTCCACAATGATCTATTGTGATCACTAATAAACTGTAGTACTCCTATAGGTAAGGTAGATATTGATATGACAGCTTATTGTTTAATTTGTACAAGCAGAAGAAACTCAAGAACTGTTATTACCACCAAAACAGAAAGTCATGATCCCTCACTCAATTTCCAGATTCAAACCCATTTTCAGTTCATGTATGTATTTTGCCTACTTTTTAATGGGGTTATTTGATATTTGCTTGCTGATTTTCTTGCAAACTTTATAGATTCTAGTTATCAGCCCTTTATCGGATGTATAGCAGGCAAATATTTTCTCCCATTCTGTAGGCTGTGTCTTCACTCTAGTGATTGTTTCCTTGGCTGTGTGGAAACTTTTTAATTTGACCAGGTCCCATTTATTTATTTTTGTTGTTGCTGTGATTGCTTTTGAGGTCTTCTTCATAAATTCTTTGCCTAGGTTGATGTCTATGAGAGTATTTCCAACATTTTCTTTTAGAATTCTTATAGTTTCATGCTTTAGGTTTAGGTCAGTTATCCACCATGAGTTAATTTTTGTGAGAGGTGAGAGGTGCAGATCCTGTTTCATTCTTCCACATGTGGCTATCAAATAGTCCCAGCACCATTTATTGCATAGGGATTCTTTTCCCCAGTGTATGTTTTAGTCTACTTTGTCAAAGATCAGATGGCAATATGAGGATGGTTTTATATCTGGGTTCTCTGTTTTGATCCATTGGTCTATGTCTCTGTTCTTGTGCCTATACCATGCTATTTTGGTTACTATAGCCCCATAGCATAGCTTGAAGTTTGGTAAATTGATGCTTCCCAATTTGTTCTTTTTGCTGAATGTTGCTTGGCTATACAGGGTCTTCTCTGGTTTCATACAAAGCATAGAATTATTTTTTCTAGGTCTTTGAAAAATGATGTTGTAATTTTAATAAGGATTGCATTGAATGTGTAGATCACTTTGGGTAGTATAGACATTTTAACAATGTTGATTCTACTTTTCCATGAGCATGGTATGTTTTTCCATCTGTTTATATCCTCTGCTATTTCCTTTCTCAGTGTCTTATGGTTCTCTCTGTAGAGGCTTTTCACCTCCTTAGTTAAATATATTCCTAGGTATTTTATTTTCTTTGTTGCTATTGTGAATGGTATTGAGTCTTTGATTTGGTTCTCAGCTTGACTGTGGTTGGTGTATAGGAGTGCTACTGATTTGTGTACATTGATTTTGTAACCTGAGACTTTGCTGAATTTATCCACTTTCAATTTTTCCCCATTCAATATGTTGGCTTTGGGTTTGTCATATATGGCTTTTATCATTTTGAGGTAAGTCTCATCAATACCTAGTTAGTTTAGTGTTCTTATTATAAAAAGGTGCTGAATTTTGTCAAATTCTTTTTCTGAGTCTATTGAGGGGATCATATGTTTTTTGTTTTTACTTCTATTTATGTGGTGAATTACATTTATAGATTTGCATATGTTGAACCGCCCCTGCCTCTCTAGGATGAAGCTCACTTGGTCTTGATGGTTATTTTTTTGATAAGCAGTTGAATTTGGTTAGGATTTTATTGAGAATTTTTGCATCTATATTCATAATGGATATCGGTCTGTAGTTTTTTTTTGTTGACTCCTTTCCTGGCTTTAGTATCAAGTTGATGTTGGCTTCATAAAACATGTTGGGGAGGATTCCTTCTTTCTCAATGCTATGAAATAATTTCTGCAGGATAGGTACAGGTTCTTCTTTGTAGGTCTGGTAAAATTCAGGTGTGAAACCATCTGGTCTGGGACTTTTTTTGTTGGAAGATTTTTTTATTGTTGCTTCAATTTCGTTACTTGATATTGGTCTGTTCAGGAATTCTATTTCTTCCTGATTGAGCCTAGGGATGCTGTGTGTTTCTAATAATTTGTTCATTTCCTCCATGTTTTCAAGTTTTTGTGCATAGAGATTTTTATAGTATTCAGAGAAATGAACAGAAACATTTCAAAAGAAGATAGACTAATGGCCAACAAATATACGAAAAAATGCTCAACATCTCTGATCATCAGAGAAATGCAAATCAAACCCACAATGAGATATCACTTAACTCCAGTGAGAATGGCCTTCATCAAAAAGTCCCAAAACAACAAATGCTGCCGTGGGTGCAGAGAGATAGGAACACTCATACACTGTTGGTGGGACCGCAAACTAGTACAACCTCTGTGGAAAGTAGCATGGAGATACCTCAAAGAACTAAAAGTAGACCTACCATTTCATCCAGCAATTCCACTATCGGGTATTTACCCAAAGGAAAAAAGACATTCTATAAAAAAGACACCTGCACTCAAATGTTTTTAGCAGCACAATTCACAATTGCAAAGATGTGGAAACAACCCAAGTACCCATCAATACATGAATGGATTAATAAAATATGGTATATATATACCATGGAACATTACTCAACCATAAAAATAAATGGTGAACTAATACCTCTTGTGTTAACCTGGATGGAACTGGAGACCATTCTTCTAACTAAGTAGCACAAGAATGCAAAAACACCACATGTACTCACCATTAAATTGGAAATAATTGATCAACACTTATGTGCCCATATGGAAATACCATTCATAGAAATTCAGCAGGGTGAAGGGAGGAGGAGGGGATGGGTAAATTCACACCTAACAGGTACAGTGCACACTGCCTGGGGGATGGGCACATTTATAACTTTGACTCAAATGGAACAAAAGCAATTTATGTAACCATAACACTTGTACCCCTGTAATATTCTGAAATAAAAAGAAATATTTTCAGAACAAGTCCCAATCACTTGTAAAGTATTATAATCCCGGAAAATTCTTGTGCAATAAATATTCCTTTAACTTCCTAGAAAACTGTGACTATTTACCTGACTATAGTTCACTTGCAGAAAAAAAAATACCTTGTCTATTTGATGAGTTGACACAGATACCAGGGTTTCCAAAGTGTCATCATACACCCCCGTCAACCACCAGTTAGATTTAGGGTTTAAAAAGGTCAAGTGGTAGAGATTCCTTTCCCTAGTATGTCTCAAGTATGTCCAATTGGTCAGTGGCCCTACTCACTGGTCGTTTTCTGATTCTTGGATACATAATTGGTATCAATCTTCTTAACGTGGGCTAAACTCTCACAGGGATCCTTGATTTGTGGCAGTTACAGCCAGAAGAGCCAAGCGAAGTGCCTGACATTTCACTTTCCAGACAGAAGAGTATATCAGAAGCATTACTGTATCCTTACAGAAATTCAAAGATCTCAAAGATTTATTATGGTTGTCCCCATTGTATCAACACTTAATTCTCTGGTCTCAGGTAGTTTCCTCACACACTTGTGCTGATCAGCACTAATTGAATACATAAGTGAGACACTAGATATCTGTAGAGTCCTCCATTTGTGCAAATCTCTCCTCTCCAGTACTCCTTCCTCCCTGTGAATGCTAGCTAGCTGCCTTGACTTCCCCAGGTTCACAGCTCCATCTACTTAATTCAAGAAGAGTTCAGGATTGTATCTGGGTTCTGCTTTTTCCTATACTATGGCCTGGAAATTTTTTGCAGCCAGGAAGCTGTGGCTATCATAAGTCTCACCTCATCTGTCTCTCATGGATCACTGCCCTTTATTGCCTGGTGCTGTTTCATACTTTTTCCATTTTTCCACTTTGTTTCAAGTGGGATAATGAATACGGTCTCTGTTACTCTATCTTGACTACAAGAGAAAGTGGGTAATTGAGTTGTTTAGGTGTGAGATACGAATGGCCATGAGTGGTCCATGTGGTAGGCTACAGTAGAATCTTTTAGTGCTCTAACAGTATGCCCTCTGCCTAGGTCTTTAATCACCTTCACTGTGTTGGAGAGTTCCAGTGCATGCTAACGGATCTCACTCAAGTTTCTGCCCATTCTTTCTGCTCTTGTACTTTAAAGACTTTTTTCACTCAGCCCATAAATGGAATGGTTGGGAAGTAAAAGGAAGTTATTGCCCTCCAGAGAGGGCAATTTATTCTCAATAAATGGAAAAAGGGAATTAGTGAAAAAGTGTGCCTGTCCTTTATCCCTGAAAAGGATGAGTCCTTAATACATTCTACACAGGTACTAAGATTCTCCATTGGGATTGAGTCCTATTCTCCACAGTGGTTTCTAGCTCAGCGGCCACACATTGTTTGTCTTCTCCTTTGTCTCACACTCCCAGAGTCCTCTTTCCTATTTCCTTAGATCAGATCCTCAACAAATTACCTACACCCAAATCTTTGTCTCTAACCTCTGCTGTTAGAGAGGATCAGAACTAAGACATCCCACAATTCAGTTTATGTTACAGTGTATAAAAAAGGGCTTGGACTTCCCTAGAAAATGGCTGCATGTCACTCCAATATGGATATTATGATAAACAGAGCAATATACTTCCTCCTTTTGAAGAGGAGAGTGACCAAATCTTTATCATGGACAAGAGACCACCTCCCATGTCATAGAAAGGAAATAGTTGCCTCATGTTAGGCTGGAGAATGATTTTGTTATCTCTGTTACTTGGAAATTTAAAATCAGTAAAAGGGTATGTATCGATCATTAATTAATAAAGGAGTGGATTTTCCTTTATTTTCTGTTATCAGTTTGTCATCACCTCCACCCTCTCCACTGAGGTACCTTCTGACTTTACCGGGCAAACCTGGGAACTTCATTTCCCAGAGTCCTTTTCTAATATGGTTCTGAGACAAAGTCAGTCCATGGAAGGTCCTCACACAAGATTTAGGAGTCAGAAGATAAAAGACAGGAGATTTATAGGTCAGAAGAAAAATAGAGTCCATCATTCTTTGGAGATAATTGCAGATGTGAAGTTCACCACAATTTCTTGTCAAACAACATGGGAGCATTTGTATTGGTGCTCCAGACTGAGATATTTTGGAACTCTGAAAGTTTAAGATTTACAACCGTTTCTGAGAACTACCAAAAACACCATGATGGTGTTGCAGATTGAGAACATGGGTGATCACTTTGCTGATCTTTGTTCCAACAATGATTGAGTAAACCTATAATTTCTTCCATTTAAGCCTTTCATGTCTGAATACCAGAGAGGGGCGTCTGATTCCTGACCGAATGCTATGAGGGGCCATTCAATAGGGCAAGTCTGTTTACTTGCCAACCCCTGATGCCCACAGCTGTCAAAGATGTCTTAACAAAACAGAATTTTGATCAGATTACATCCTTGATAAAACCTCCCTAATGACGCTCACTTGATTTGAGAATAGGATCCTGTAGGAAATTGCCTCTGATCTCCTGTTCAGTCCATAGTGAGCTCTCTGCAAGATTTTTACAATGAAGCCATCCCATTTTCTTTCAGTTTTTTCAATATACTGAACTCCTTCCACCCATGAGACAACAACCAGCTTTGCTTTCTTTGTGACAGGATTTTCTTTACCACCTGTCCTTTATGTATCTAATTCCTACTTGTGTTTTCTATCTCAACTAATAAATCACCTTGTTAGAGAAACCTCCCTAACTCACAACAATATAATTCCTGCCTGTTTTACTGTATACTTTCATTGTGTTTATCACAAATGTAATTAAGTCTTTGCATATATATTTCCAAAGAGAGATGATTAGTTACTTAAGGAGAGAGATGATGTCAGTTTGGTTTATTTTTCAATTTCTACCATATGCTACCGTATTTTCTTTTTTTAAAAAAAAGTATTTGTAATTGACAAACAATAATTGTATATATCTTAGGGTACAATAAGATGTTATGATACATGCATACATTGTGGAATGATTAAATCAGGCTAATTAACTTATCCATCACCTCATTTCTTTTTTGTGAGAACATTTAAAATCTACACTTTTAGCAAGTTCAAAATATATAATACCTTACTGTTAACTGTGGTCACCATGCTGTGCAATAGATCACTAGAACTTATTCCCCCTTTCTAACTGAAACTTTCTACCCTTTGACTAATATCTCCCCTTTCTTTGTGTGTCCCCTTCCCCCACAGCCTCTTGTAACTGCCATTCTACTCTCTACTGCAGGATAGTCCTCTGGGTGGCCTAGGAGCTGTCCATTCATTCCTCCTTTCTTGCTTGTAGCTCTCAAGAACAACTGTAGAATGTGCTGGGAATCCAATATCCTGAGATACAATGGAACTGCCTGAAACTGCTTAGGTCTTGTTCTAATCCCTCCAAAAGAATGTAAAATCTTAAGTCAGGGAGGAACTTCCTAGGACTGCCTGGGTTTCGTTCCTCTCACCTCTGGAAGCAGGATGTCCCTCAAAGCTTTTCCCAGTGTGTCATGTTGCCCCTGAGGTATATAACCCGGGGTGAGCTGCTTTCTGTGGTCCCTCTGATGTGGTGCAAATTGGGGCATGCACATTCAGTTGAGACTCTATCCACCCTGAGCAGCATTTTTGAGCCTTGGGGGACTGGCCCACACTGAATCTTAAGCTTCTTCTGTCCCTTACTCCTTATTTGTAATTAATAAACTCAATTAATGTATCTTGTTGCATGTGAGTGTGTTCTCTCCCTGAACTCAGACAAGTTGGCAATAAGTGCACAGATAGATCTACTTCTGCTTCACATCTACTTATATGAGTTCAATTTTTACTTTCCACATATAAGTAAGATCATGAAATATTTGTCTTTCTGCGAATAGTTTATTTCACTTAGCATAACATCCTCCAGCATCACCCATGTTGTGAATGACAGAATTTCTTTCTTTCTAAAGGCTGAATGCTATTCCACTCTGTTTATATAATCACATCTTCTTTAGAAGTTTTTTAATCAACAAGATTTTCTTATATAAAGAAATGAATGAATAAATGATTGAAAAAACATGTTATCACATAAACAAAACCTTCTGAGGTAATATAATTAGTCTGAGCAAATTTATAGACTCGGAAATAAACTCAATATATGTAGTAAGCTCTAAGGCTGCAAATAATAAAACGACCAATAAAGACAAGAGGAATAGGAAGAAGAAACATTAATAGCCAGGTGAAGATTTGAATCTGAATTAAGTTTCAATAAGGGTCCAATGAAGATATTTAAATAAGAAAGTTACTCTAAAAAAGTAAAAACAGATGGTATATAATTATACATTTTTATTTTTCTGATATTTCTAAAATTAGGTATTCTGCTTTTTTATTATGAGTTACCTCAATAAAATAAAGGTGCAATTATACTTCAAGCTTTGAAAGAAATATCACTTGTGTATACATTTATATGTTTACAACAAGAAGAAAAGTGAATTAAGTCTTAACTAAGGTGTTTTCTTTTTTAGTAAAATTTTACAAACATTCAAAAATAAGGAAAAAATGCCAAATGAATTATAGAGCAAAAACCTAAAATGAATAAATATAAATGAGTTTTAAGAAGTTTTCCCATCAAAAATAAGGAAAGTGATGTATAGGTTAAGAAAGTTTTGGGGACTGTGAGACTATGTAAGAGGCAAGTCTGAAGGCTGTTGTGTCTGCCTTCCCACAGCTGAGAATTACAGTTATGCAACTTCTTGTAGCCAATATTAATGAAAACAACAGAGAGACTGAATACTCTGTCACCAGTAGCTTGACAATAATGACTGAAATGCTAGGTGTATTAGCCGGCCCCAACCAATACAGTCTGTACTCTCTTCCTCTTTCTAATCTTCATCTACCAAAATGCACTAAGCCTAATGGGGAAAAGATAAATTGTCAAGTCTCCTTTTAACAGTTAAATGAGTTTTCCATTCTGAAACACAACAAAAAGCCATTGACACTATTTTTTTTCAATATCATGACCCTTTTTTTCAATGTTAACAAAGCTCCAATATCTTTAGTGTAGATTTTACATTTTTTTAAATTTAATTCATAATATTTAGAGACTGCTGTAATGAAAACCAAAAGACCAAACAATCCTCTGGAATAAAAGAATCTGGTGTCTTTCTTCAAGGAATACCTTTAAGGAATTTGGAGATCATGACAGATAATAGACAATATCAGTTTTATTTTTAGTGATTTCTTTGTCAATATGAACCAACAGACATGATAACAGGAAGTAATTGGATTATATTACTCCATTCACAGGGGATTAATGCTGAGAAGAAGCCAAGCAAATTGGGTGACCTAAAAGTGTCTCAAACTCTCAAACAGAGAGCAGGAAGACGAGTCTTCTCAGATGAAGTTAATGAAGAGGACAGTTGAAGGAGTGGAGCCAGTCCTAAACAGTAGCGAAAGCCCATGCATAGGGGAAAAAAAATGTATTAAAGTTTCTTGATTTCAGTTATCCATGTGTTTGTTTAGCAAGGATTATGTTTTATTTATTGATAATAGGATTGTAACTCACTTAATATCAAAGTAAAACAATGTTTTAGAACAAATGTGAAATATGTTTAGAGCTAAAAAGAATCTTGTAAGTTTTGCAATTAAATTCTTCCATTTACCAATTATGAAACAGATTTTATGTGGCAGATTCTATTTACAGAAGAAAAACACTTTGCAAAAATATAAAACATCCTCAGTGTTCAATTTTCAGGGATAGCATGACCCACCAATCATCCACTTTAATTTCATTCATTTACATTTGTTTTAATATTTTGCATATTTGTTAACTTTATAGATATGTACTTTTCATGTGTCAAATAATCCACTAGATTGAATATATTTTAGAAATAACTCTAATGTATTTATTAGAGCTCACTGGGTAATCAAAATAATCCTAAATAAAACTCTTTAACATTTAATTTAAATCCTTATAGTTTATGGAGGCTGAAACTATAATTTTCACTCCCACCTATTACTGGAAGTTCAAAATAATGCCCTTCTGAATAAATTACCTATTTTCTCCAACATCTGCTCAGCATTTGTGGCTTTTAATTTAATCCTCCAATTCCATTAATCTCTATGTAGCATGCATAGATTTTCAGTTGCATTAAAAATTCTTGAAAGTAGTGAATATGTCTGATATTTTATCTCCAGGGCCTAAAAATACATATATAGGACATGATCCATAAATATTTGTCAACTGAAAGAATAAATTTACTACCTAAATTGATTCTAAAAGCATTAGTCAATAGGTTTCAAACAGAGCTATTTTTCTTAAATTTCCACATTTATTTTCATTAAGCCTTCAGGAATGTTTTACCCTTTTCTTTTTTCTATTTATGAGTGCAAAAATCATACTTGTGAAACTGTCCCTTATTCCTTGCATTACTCTGGAACATAGTTTATAATAAACAATAATGCTTTTATGAATATATTGACAATTAGAGAACATAATATTTTGAAAAATAATAACCTTTTGAAATATAATAGACTTGATATTTCTAAATATATTTTTTCAAGATGGAATAAAATAAACTGTGACTATAATGTCCATACCTTTAATTTCAAATAATTTATTCAAGAATTTGCAAAATAAAAAGCAAAAGATCTAAATAATGTTAATGACATTGAATATAAATGGGCTAAATTGTCCCAATGAAAGAAATGGAGTGGCTGAATAAAATATAAGACAATATCCAACTATATGCTGCCTATAAGAAACTCCTTTCACCTACAAAGATGCACATAAACTGATGTGAAACATAAAGTGAAGAGAAGGAAAAATATTTTCCATGCAAAGGAAAACCAAAAAAGAGCAGAAGCAGCTATGCTTAGACAAGATAGACTTCATGTCAAAAGCTGTAAAAAAGAGAAAGAGAAAAAGGTCATTATATAGTGATAAAGGGGTCAGTACAGCAAGATGACATAACATAGTAAGTATACACGCACCCAACATCAGAATACCCAAATATATAAAGCACATACTAATAGATGCAAGGGGAGAGGCAGATTGCAATACAATATTAGTAGGAGACTTCAACAATGCACTTTTGGCAATGGACATATCATCTAGGGAGAAATTCAACAAAGAAACTTTAGAGTTAAACTATATTTGAAACCAAATGGACCTAACAGACCATTCCATTGAACTGCTGTAGAATACACATTGCTCTCATCAACACATGGAATATTGAACAAAATATACCATATTTAGGGGAAATAAACCCAAATATCAACAAATTCAAAAAAAGAAAAATTATATCAAGTATATTTTCTTGAATGGAAAAGAACCACAAAGAAATAAAACTAGAAATCAAAAATAAGAGGAACTTTGAAACTACACAAATACATGAAAATTAAACAACATGCTCCTGAATGACCAATGGGTCAATGAAGAAACTAAGAAGGAGATTAAAATATTTCTTGAAACAATTGTGGACGTCCCCCAAACTGTACCCCGCACCCATTCAGTGAGAGTTTTCCCATCCCCTCCACCCCCCTCCCACCTGCCTGCCCCCTGAGGAATATTATTGCCATGTGTGACAGAAGTATTAATCAGTTCATGCCAATTTGATGGGGATGTCCACGATTGTAGCTCCTACATGGGCAGTGCGTGGGCAATATATATAACCAAAGTGTTGTACTCCCACAATATTCGGAAATAAGAGGAAAAAAATATTTCTTGAAACAAATGAAAATGAAAACAAAAGTACTACAACCTATGGGATACAGAGAAAGAGGTACTAAAAGGGAAGTTTATAGCAATATATGCCTACATCAAAAAAATAGATATATTCCAAATAGACAACATAATGACTTCAAGGAACTAGAAAAGCAAGAACAAACCAAACCCAAAACTAGTAGGAAAAAAATAATAAAGAACAGAGCAGAAATAAATAAAATTGAGATTAAAATAATAAAAAGATCAACAAATTGAAAGGTTATTTTTTAAAAAGATAAACAAAATTGTCAAACCTTTAGCTAGACTAAGAAAAAAGAAAGAAAACCAATATAAATAAAATCAGAGATGAAAAAGGAAACATTGTAAGTGATTAAGCAGAAATGTGAAGGATCATTAGAGACTATGATGAATGACTATATGCCAACAAATTGGAAAACCTAGAAGAAATTAATAAATTCTTGGACACATGTAACCTACCAAGATTGAACCATGAAAAAACAGAAAACCTAAACAGACCAATAATGAGTAATAAGATAGAAGCAGTAATAAAAAGTTTCCCATCAAAGAAAAACACAGGACCTAACGAATTCACTGCTATATTCTATCAAAAATTTAAAGAAGAACTAATACCAAGTCCATGCAAAATACTTCAAAAAAATGGAAGCATAGGAAATTCTTCTAAACTCATTTTTCAAGGCAAGGAATACCCTGATATAAAAAGCAGACAAGGACACAAGGAAAAAGGAAAACTATAGGCCAATATCTCTGATGAAAATAGATGCACAGACCCTCAACAAAATACTAGCAAGCAGAATTCAACAACACATTAAAAAAATCATTCACCATGATCAAGTGGAATTCATTGCAAGGATGGTACAACATATACAGATCAATAAATGTGATATATCACATCAATAGAATCAAGGAAAAACCATGTGATCATTTTAATAGATGTCAAAAAAGCATTTGATAAAATTCAACATCACTGCATGATAAAAATCCTCAGAACATTGGGCTCAACACAATAAAGGCCATATTGACATATATATGACATATATATATGACATATATGACATATATATGACATATATGACAAACCCACAGCTAACATCATACTGAATGAGGAACAATGGAAAGGCTTGACACTAAAATCTGGTACAAGAGAAGGAAGCCCACTTTAATCACTTTTAGTCAACATATTACTGGAAGTTCAAGCCAGAGCAACTATGCAAGAGAAAAAAATAAATAGCATCCAACTTAGAAGGGAAGAAGTCAAATAATACTTGTTTGAAGATGACATTATCTTATATTTAGAAAAACCTAAGACCTCCCCCCAAAAATTCTTAGAGCTTATAAATGAATTCAGTAAAGTTGCAGGACACAAAATCAACATATAAAATGAAGTAACATTTCTATATGCTAACAACAATCACACTGAAAAAGAAATCGAGAAATCAATCCAATTTACAATAGGTACAAAAATATTCCTAGAAATAAATTTTTATTTCTAATCAAAAGTGTAGTTTATTATATTTCAAACAAGAAGCAGTACAATTAGTCCAAGTATGTGCCTAAACTATTGACACAGTTGTGCCATTTTAATGGTAGCTTGTTTATGCCAGCAGTGAAGAAGCCCGGAAAGCGAGCGGTGATGAAATTGCAAAAGGTGTATTTAAACAAGTAAGTGAAAGATCTATACATTGAAAACTGAAAAAACACTGATTAAAGAAATTGAAGGTGACAAAAAAGAAAGGAAAGATATCCTAAGTTCATGGATTGGAAAAATTAATATTTTTAAAATGTTTATACAACCATAAACAATCTACAGGTACAATGCCATCCCTATAAAACTATCAATGACAGTCTTCACAAAAATAGAAAAAAAAGCCCTAAAATACCTAAAGAAACACAAAAGCCTTCAAATAGCTAAAGCATTCCTGAGCAGAATGAACAAAGCTGGAGGCATTACGCTTCTGATTTCAAATTATACTGCAAAGCTTAGTAACCAGGCATGATATTGGCATAAAAACAGACACATAGACCAATGAAACAGGGTAGAGAGCCCAGAAATCCGTGCACTTAAAGCCAACTTATTTTTGACAAAGGTGCCAAGAAAATACATTGGGGAAAGGAGAGTCTCTTTAACAAGTGGTGTTAAGAAAACTTGATATCCATATGCAGAAGAATGACTCTAGATACACATATTTCACCATATACAAAAATCAACTCAAAATGGAATGAAGACTTAAATGTAAGATCTGAAACAATGAAACTACTAGAAGTAAACACTAAGGAAATGCTACAGGACATCAGCCTGGGCAAATATCTTTTGGGTAAGGTCTCAAAAGCATAGGCAACAAAGTAAAATAATAGGATTATAGCAAGCTAAAAAGCTTCTGCACAGAAAAGGAAACAATTAACAAAGTGAAGAGATAATCTACAGAATGGGAGAAAATGTTTGTAAACTATTCATATGACAAGGGATTAATAACCAGACTATATAAGGAACTTAAATAACTCAATATTAAAAAAACCCAAATAATCTAATTTAATAATGGGCAAAGCATCTGAGTATACTCTTCTCAGAAGAAGACATACAAATGGCCAAGAAGCATACGAAAAAATACTCAACATCACTAATAATCAAGGAAATGCAAATCTAAACCACAATGGTATATCTCACCCCAGTTAGAATGACTATGATCAAAAAGTCAAAAACAACAATTCTAGTGAGGATGCAGAGAAAGGGGAACACTTGTACGCTGTTGGTAGGAATGTAAAATAGTACAGTTATGGTAAAAAGTATGAAAGTTCCTCAAAAAAATTAAAATTTGAACTACCATATAAATCCAGCAATTTCACTGTTGGTTATATATCATTCAAAAGAAAGCAAATCAGTATATCAAATAAATATCTGCACTCCCATATTTATGGCAGCACTATTCATAATATCCAAGATGTGGAATTAACCTACGTGTCCAGCAATGGATGAATGTGTAAATAAAAAAGAATAAATCTACAGGCAACACATGGCCATACTTCAAACTATTCTATAAGGCTATAGTAACCAAAACAGCATGGTATTCATACAAAAATAGAGATATAGACCAATGGAACAGAACAGAGAACCCAGACATAAAACCATCTACCTACAACCAACTGATCTGTGACAAAGCAGAGAACAACGTGCACTGGGGAAAAGAAGCCCTATTCAATAAATGGTCCTGGGAAAATTGGATAGCCACTGCAGAAGAATGAAGCAAGACCACTATCTCTCACCACTCACAAAAATTAATTCAAGATGGATAAAAGACTTAAACCTAAGGCATGAAACCATAAGAATCCTAGAGGAAAATGTAGGAAAAACTCTTCTAGATATCAGCCTATGCAAAGAATTTATGAAAAAGACCCCAATGGCAATCATGGCAACAACAAAAATTAATAAGTGGGATTTGATTAAACTAAAAAGCTTCTGCACAGCCAAGGAGACAATCAGCAGGGCAAATAGACAACCTATAAATGGGAGAAAATATTTGCAAGCTATACATCCGATAAAGGGCTAATAACCAGAATTTACAAAAAACTCAAGCAAATCAACAAGAAGAAGACAAATAACCCTATTAAAAATAGACAAAAGACATGAACAGAAACTTTTCAAAAGAAGAAAGAAAAATGGCCAAGAAACATATAGAAAAATGCTCAATGTCACAAATCATCAGGTAAACACAAATTAAAACCACAATGAGATATTACCTTACCCCAGTTAGAATGGCATTTATTAATATTTAAAAATCCCAAAGCAATAAATGCTGGCATGGATGCAGAGAAAAAGGAATGCTTATACACTCTTGGTGGGACTGCAAATTAGTACAACCTCTATGGAAAACAGTATGGAGATTTCTTAAAGAAGACCTACCATTCAATCCAGCAAACCCACTACTGGATATTTACCCAAAGGAAAAGAAGTCATTTCATGAAAAAGACACCTGCACTCAAATGTTTATTCCAGCACAATTCACAAGTGAAAAGATGTGGAATCAACCCAGGTGCCCATCAATTCATGAGAGGATTAATAAAATGTGTATGTACACCATGGAGTACTACTCAGCCATAAAAAAGATGAATTAGTACTTTTGAAACAATATGAATGGAACTAGAGACCATTCTCCTAAATGAAGTACCTCAAGAAAGGAAAAACAAACACCACATGTACTCACTATTAAATTGGAACTAACTAATGAGCACACATGTGCACAAAGGGAAGTAAAACTCAGTGGAAAGCAACCAGGGAGGAAGAGGGAGGAGGTGAAGGGAATAAATCGACCTAATGGGTACCATGAACACTATTTGGTGATGGGCACACCTATAGCCATGACTCAAGAATTACAAAAATGATCCATGTAAGCTAAAACATTTATAACCACTTTATGTTTTGAAATTTAAAAAAAGAAAAAAAAAGAAGAAAATGTGGTATATATACACAATTGAATCTTATTCACCCATAAAAAAGAATGAAATCCTGTCACATGAAGCAACATGGATGGAACTGGAGGTCATTATGTTGAGCGAAATAAGCCAGGCATGGAAAGACAGATATCTCATGTTCTCACCCATGACTGGGAGTTAAAAAAGTGGATCTCATGGAGGTAGAGAGAGAACAGTGGTGGCAGGAAAGGGAAGGGAGGAGTGAGAGATGAAGAAAAGTAGTTTAATGGGTACACAGATACAGTTAGAGAGAAGGAATAAGTTCTAGTATTCAATAGTACAGTAGGGGAATTACAGTTAATAACAATTACTATATATTGAAAAGCAGTTAGAAAAGAAGAATTGTAATGTTTCCAGAACAAACAAAAGATAAATGTTTGAAGTGATTGATATCCTAATTATCCTGATTTGATCATTACAAATTATATGTGTGCATCAAAATATCACATGTGATGGGCATACTGAAGCATAACAAAATTGATACATGTAACCAAAAGCATTTCTACCTCTGTAATATTTTGAAATAATTTTAAAAAATAAAATAAAATGCACTCAAGAATTTCAAAGACTTAATATGAAAAAATGTAATATATCTCACTAATACATTTTCATATTGCTTATATAAATAATAATAGTTTAGATATATTGCATTAAATAAAACATATAATTAATATTAACTTAGAAAATATCACATATACCCCAAAATACATACAACTATGATATATCAATAAAAAAGTAAAAATAATTTCCATAGTTAAAAGATTAAATCAATTCTCTAAATATATTTTAATCAATTACTGGGTTTGTATCTATACAATTATTAGTTTTAAAATTGAAAAGCAATATTTTCTTCTAATGTGTTTTCATTTTGACATGTCTTTAATTATTTTATACCAGAACCTCCAGTAGTTTATTCTGGAAGAGTTCTGTTTGCTACCTTTCTGAGTTCTTTTGTCCTGTGTAAGTCTTCATGTTGCTTTCACTCAATAAGAGATGTTTTGCACCATGCAGCATGTTTGATTAACACCATGTGTTCATTTCTTTTCTTCAGGTCTCTGTACATACTCCATTTTCTCCAAGTATTTTTATCATAAAGATGAATTTTAGGTCAATCTGAAAAAAGTAGAAACTTTTTTCTGTATCTGTTTTTTTTCTGGATATTAGTAGGAGTCATTATTTTTAATGTTTGAAAATTATAATAGGACAAATTATTTTTGCTTCTCCTTTTACATCCAATCATAACTTTATTTCTTTGATTTAGTGTCATTTTGTGCTACAAAACATGTCTTTGTACTGTTATCACTGTAATTCAAATTTTTCATAGACTATGTCTCCTAGATTCATTTTCCTTGTCTTACATATTCACATTACTTTTTTAAATCTATTTTTTCTTACTTATTTCTCTTTTTTTTCCTCTACATTCTTAGAATATTTTTTTAATTGGGCTTTTTTTTTTTTTTTTTTTTTTTTTTTTTTTGAGACAGGGTCTTGCTCTGTTGCTTGGGCTAGAGAGCAGTGGTATCATCATAGCTCACTGCAACTTCAAACTCCCAGGCTCAAGCAATCAATCCTTGCACCTCAGCCTTCTGAGTAGCTAGGACTACAAGTGTGAGCCACCACACGCAGCTGATTTTTCTATCTTTTGTAAAGACAGGATCTCGCTATGTTGCCCAGGCTGGTATTAAATTCCTGGTCTCAAGTGATCCTCCAGCCTTGGCCTCCCAAATTGCTAGGGTTACAGGTGTGAGCTGCCTCTCCTGGCTGGATTGAGCTTTTAAAATAATGTGATTGTATTCTTGGCATAAAATTAAATCAATTTTTCACTGTTACCAAATCAATTTAATTTATTGCCCATCATTTTTATGTTTTTTAGTATGTTTCGATGTGACTTTTATGTTCAACTCAGTTGACCACATTAAAAAAAATTTTTTTTTCGGTAGCATTTGTCAAGGTTTTTGAATGTTTTGGTAGCTTTTTAAATGCCATATTAACAATTTAATGAGCTGAGACATATAGCTTACACACTGACACATATTTTATTTGAAATATCTTATACAAATAGTTCCATTGTTAAGAAAAAAAATTAGAACTGTGCTCAATGCCCTCAACAACTTAATATCTCCCTTGGATTTGAACTCCTAAAGCCACCTCACTTTCTTTCTATGCTCCAGCCACTGTGGCTTCCCTCTAAGTCTACAGCTGCTCAGGGTCTTTACACTCAATATTCTCCTTACATGGATGATTTTGTTGTCCAGTATTTGTGCTTTAGTCTTCTATGTCCCTCAGTTTTCTTTTCACTTCTAGAGGGATCCTCTCTCACCACCTTGTCTAAACTAGAACTCTTCCTTCCTGATCCATCAAAACTGTCACTCCCTGGCTCCTTATTGTGTGTGTTCTTATTTGCAGTACATTTCACCATCAGCCATGTTATATACCTTTTTGATTTGCTTGTCTCACCCACTAAAATATAAACTAGCTACAAAAGCACTGACATTATTTTGATATCTAGTGTTTCTCCAAGGTTCGGAACATTATCTGATATACACGAAGCTGTATGTGAGATGATTGAATGAAATTGATTGCATTTTATTTTGCAGCATTATTCCTAATATTTAATAATATATCAACACAAGTCAATATTAGCTAATTTAATAAAAGTATTTTTACAGCAGTTACTGTAAAATGTATTCTCTGTCGAAAGGCTTTCTTTTTATCTGAAATAAATAAGTTATGACTTCCTAGTGCCTCATCTAACTGCCAAAGTGTACTTGTGTTTAGAAGAAAATAACAGAAGCTTGTTTAAAATTAAACATTGTGTATTTTATAAATCCAAAGAGTCTCAATAAACTCCTAGCAACGAGGCACTTTCTAAATCAAAGGTTTTACTATGTAAGTGGTAAACTAAATCAAGTCATTTACCAATACAGCACAAGTTATTGAATTTTTGTTGAAGAAAATGTCACTTCAATTAGAAACCTCCTTTGTAAACATGACACCATCAGGGTAACATTCTACTAACATAAAATAAAGACTTTTGAGAGTGCTGAGTGGATTTATAAACAGTGTTCCTTCCAAAGAAAATATCGCTTTATGAAAATGACAACACTCAACAAAGTAGCAGCTATTCTGTAAATGCAGTCATCTTAAAAATAATAGAATTGAAATGATGAGCTATCTAAAGAAGAAATAGTGTTAATGTGACATTTTGTAAAGAGGAACACAACAAAATATAGGCAATGACAAATCAAATCCTTCAGTCTTGACTGTAAGATGAATGTTGGTGAAACATTAATCTTTTTAAATTGTCTTTTGAAAGGAAATTACATTAACAAATGCATGTGTTACACTATTAGGTGTTGCATTGATGCACTATTAATATAGTACACATTGGACTCTTTCTTCACCCCAGCAACTTTAATTGCTGCTTCTCATTTTCCTATTGTGGCTGAAGCCAGTATCTTGATGAAGGTGCTATCACATAAAAGGAATATTTTTATATAGAAATGAAAAACTGCCCTAATATATCACAGCACAACTACTCTACTCTAGAATAGTATTAGAGCCATAAATAAAGTCTTGCTTCTGCTAAACAAAAGAGGAACAGCAATGACATTAACTGTCCAGCTGGAAAAACACCTAAGTAAATATTCCCAAAGGACATCTTAGAAAAAAAGACCAGCCACTTCTTCAAGTTTGTGGCATGAATTCAAAATACAACTGTGCAATTGTCAAGGGCAATACACTTTCCCCACGTACGTTTATTGTTTAGATAATGCAAGTTAAGAATAAAAAACATATTTACATGCTTTTTTAACCTATGAAATGTACTTCAGAGAGTCCTGTTCCTAATCATAAAATCATATACACTTTTGACATAGTATTCTTTCAATGTCATTTACCGAGGTAAAATACTACCATTTTTGCTTTATCCATCTGTATAATTTCCTCAGCCTGCAAGATATAGGGAGATGTAATACTGGTGAACTATTAATAAAATAAGTGCTCAAGTGGTCATTGAATTTTCCTTTTACTTAATTTGATTTTTTACTTTATTTCACTTTGTGTTGGTATAAAATACAGGATTATGAAAATAAAATTTTGTATAATTATATCTAATACTTTAACACTTATAGACTGTATTATTGCACAAAGATTTTGAGTACACTAAGAACAAAAGCAATGGTCCAAAAAAAGAAGAGAAAAGGTTAAGTTATGAATAGGAATAAACCATTAGTGCAAAGAAAAATATAAATATTCACAGGAAGCTAGAAATTAGGGAAGGACACAACTATGAAGATTATAGAATTGGTTAAATTAACCTTCCGTTTGAATTTTAGATTTCTAAAAGTTAAAGTGAAATGGAGAAATTCTCATTTCATTGGTCTTAGTAAAAAAAAAAAAAAAGAATATAGATACCTTAGGTAAAGCAAATAATGAATCTGTCACAAAGATCTCAAATAATATTACTACATTATATCTCATATGTTGAAATTAGGAGTATCCTGAGCAATGTCATCAGAAGTATTGCTGTGACAAATTCGGGAATGAATTTTAAACAAACTTTCCTTAATATGTTTTTAGATGATGTAAAAATATAGTACAAGGTTGTTTTGGGATAACACATGATAATATTATTTTAGTAAATTGCTTTTTGGTGTGAAGAGCATTCTTATTACCTTTTAGATAAAAGGATAGACTCCTTTACTTTAAAAAATTCTCTATTAACAACACATCTATACTTTCATTTATGCTTTCTAAGAAGTTAGATAAAAGATACTTTTAAACAGAATTCTCTGATGGAAACCTGGAGAGGGTAGGCACTCTGCACTGTTGGGCGAGACCATATGAATGAGGGATGGGGGACATCCTTGTTAAATTAAGGAGCATGCTGAGAACTAAGGCCTAGAAGGAGAGCTGGATGAATTTGGCTAAAGAGGTGCCATCAGCCAAAGCAAGGATGTTTATTTTTTCATAAAGATATGTGGATCTAGTCTAGCACATGAAGAGTTGACTAATTAAATACCTAAAAGTATAAACCATACAGCATGTTTGGTATCATTTTAGTTTGATAATTTTCAAAATTCATGTCATTATCTGTTATTTGCAGTGGCATAAAGTTGAAAAAGATCTATAATTCATTCATTGATGTTTAATTTTATGCAACATTGTGTCTGAACGATTCCTGGAAAAATTAGTTTCAAAAATACACCTGATAAAGTAAGTGAAACATTTCGAGAGCTGTATACTCTCTAAATATGTAAAACTTATGAAAAAAGAGGTATAAGTTTTGTACAGTTAATGCTAAGAACTTTTTATATGATTTTATAGCCATTACCTGTTTCAACTCACAGCTAACTCTATTAACTCCTAGTAAACAACTAGTACAGTACATAGGATTTATATATCCTAATTATCTATAATGGACAGGACTAGTTTCTGAGAGTGGTATGCTGGTGATTGGTAGGAGAGGGGGTGGAATGAGCTATAATTTGTACATTTGCCAATTCCATGGTGTAAATACTCCCACCAAAGCCAATTTCAATCTACCAACGTGTTATTACTGAAGGTGGATCTGGGAGGAGATGCTAAACATCATTACATAGTATTTTCAGCATGCAGATTTCAATATAGATCTCACCACACAGTTACAACATATTTAAATAATCTCAAGAGTTTAGACAATAGTAAAATGTGGTAAAATTACTAGAAAGTTATAAGTTTTGATAATTTATTTGTAAGCAAATATGTTTTAATTTTTAAAACATATTTAAAAACTAGGTTTAACAACTGACTTACAAAATTCCCCAAAATTTAATAATCAACCTCACAAGCCAGTATGAGCAGGTTCTAGCGCACCTATGATTGCAGACCATCTAAAGACAACAGCTCATAACTTAAAAAATAATTTTTTTAATATGAGGGAGGACAGGCAAAAAAAAAAAAACCCTAAAGACCAAACATATTGGCTTGGACTTTGCCAAATAGGGTGAAAATACAGATTGGATATAAGCCTTAATGAACCAGATTACACACTGCCTCTAAGCAGCACAGACTCAACAAGTTTCCTAACCAGTGTCAAAAGTCAAGAAAATTAGAAGAAATATCCAGAAAGCACTTGTATGTGATAGAATGTGAGGAGAAACTTTTCCTGTTATCTCAAAATTGTGGATGAGTCTATAATGGTGAAATCAATCACAGCTTAATGTCTCTACCTTTTAAAAAGGAACTGCTAGGTACCTTCCTCCAGTACTTATAAGAATTTGCTAAACTTTTCCTGCTACTTCATCAAACCGCCATTCATTAATTATGTAAGCAGAAAATAGAGGAATTCAAGATCAGTGTTAAGAATTGTAGACCTAATTAAACAGTGCAGTAGTTCCCTATAACCTCAGATGTCTCGTGCCTATTTTCTTTTTCCCTCTTGGACCAATAGATATGTGGGGTAAACCAACCAGACCATTGCTGAGGCGGATGTCAAGTACGGGATTAACTTGCCAGCATCCCCTCCTTGCAGGATTTACACTTTCCACAATCCCGTGCACTGAGAGAACAGAGAACTCACACATTCACCCACACTCAGGAAATGATTGCAGCAGCACTTGCTGGGTAAAACAAAAGTCATCTGCATCTCCTCATCTTCTCTTCCAGTCCCCTGTACAATAAAAGAGAGAGGGCTACTCAAAGAAAGGGAGAAGGGGACAGAGGGAACGAACAGACTGTAATCCGTCCCATTCGAAGCTCCTCTGATCAGGCTAATGATGAACAAGATAGAAGAATATGAATCCAACGTCTGAAAATAGATGAATTTGAACTTCATGGACTATTTTATGTCCAGATTGTCTGAAAGCCAAGAAAATTTGTTTAATATGTAATATGTGATAGGAAAAAAGATCTGATAGCTCATGGTTGAAGAAAATGATTGAGAAAATATATATGTATTATTCATATGTATTTGTTTAATAGTAAGATTAACAAATTTATCTTCCAGAGAATATAATTAGTTCTGTTAAAGTATAAAAAATTTATATACTCCCTACATCATAGATTGGCCTGACAAAAACTAATTATTTAGGGTATGTTAGAAAAAAATATAAAATATAGAGCACAGAAGTAGAAAGGCAATGTATCTTGAAAACAATGGTGAAATATATGTTAAGCCTCTTCATTCCAGATCATAACCATGTATTCATTTGGGTTCCACTTCTTATAGCCATATTTCCTAAACACATATTCAGAAAGAGATATTTGTATTTCCATTTAAAGTAGTCTGTGATGAGAAAACAAATATTTTAAAAGGTTACAAATGAAATGCTTCAATATATGGCACACTGACTTCATATTGAAATAGAAAACCCTGATTTAAATATTAGTAATATCCCCTTTACTATCCTGAATTAAAACATATGGATATTAAACTTACCTGAACACACATTTGAAAAATCAATATAATGCTTTAACTGTAATATAAAGAAGAAATTATATAAGAAGTGATTTACAATAAAATAAGACATTTCAGTTTGCAAAGGAACAAGAATAAATCACTACAAGACATGACGAAGGGGCAAAATTCTTGTATTTATATGTAGAATCACCAAAAACGTTACAGTTACATAGACTGATACCGGTGGTATTAGGTGGCTCAAATACCAAGAGCAGCATTGCCACTGGGTATAAGGGTTTCCACAATGGTAAACCACCTGGTAAAATTTTGGAACTTTCTTTGATTTAAAGTAAATTTTAACTTTGGAGAAATTCTATATACTTTGGAGAAATTCTATATTCCTTGGAACCTCAAAAAGTCGTTTGTATTGATAACTCTTTTAAATAGATTCTAAGGTAACTATAAACATGTTTCACTTACTTGAATATCCACTGGCCATTTGAAATATGAGTAGAAAATAAGGCAGGACTGTCCTGGTGATGCTTTATCTTTTCTATCTCCAGCACACTAAAGGATAATAGTGTTGTCTAATCTCTGTGACAACTAGAAAAACTACATAAATGTGCAAGCTATTCCCTACCAGTAGTAGTACCACCACTGAAAACCACTGTAACAGGCATTATAATAGAAATCAGAGCATATGGGCTCTGGTTCCTAGATTCTATTAAATAACAATGAATGCCTCTATTAATCTCTTACCTAAAAGATAATTTCTAATATTAAAATTATGATTTTTGGTAATATACAATTAATGAAAATCAGAATATCAACAAATTGTAAAAAGACTTATTTCTATTTCCTCCTAGTAATTCTCAAATGTCTTATACTTAAAAATTATACATAAATATTATTCAACAAAACCCTAGTTTCACTAGATATATATTGCTTTTATTAAAGACAGCCATGATATGCTATAGTGATTGTATTTCTACAATTTGTTGAGATTATGTTCCATAAACCATTTAGAGCCAAAAAAGACATAGGTATTTATTTCTACAAGTAAATAATTTTTTGAGTGTAAAGTGTTTGCCCATGTGATTGCTCACCAATTTAGTAAATGACATCTTGCAGTATACGAATTGCTACCTTGGTTAATTCATCTCACATAGATATAACGTTAATCACCAAAAGGAACTAAAAGAAGTGGAGAACATAATTGTACCTTAAAAATATAAATATAACCTTCTGTATCCTTCTAAGCTTCCTCTAAGGTAACAAAATAAAACATTTAATTTCCAATATCTTTTAAAGAAATGGTGCTTTCCAAATAGGCAGTTACATTCTAGTAATATTTTCAAATGCTTCACAGAAATTTTTAAAAAACGTGTTTTCTTCGTAGATGTATAAGTTATTTCCATTTCACAAGTCTAAAGTTTTTAAACTGTGCAGTCTGATTGCTTTTACTGATCCATTTGATACAAGCAAGCATAGTACTTTAGCATGCAGATTCAATCTTAGATACTGAGACACAATTATGCTGTATTGATCAATGGATACTTACAGACAAGCCTAGATATCATCCCTTAATCAAGTTCTCACAGTCTAATGGCTGAAACAGATTCATAAACAGATAATTTGAATACAAAATGTGAAATGTTCATAGGACATCATGGAATCATAAATTAGGGGACTACATAAATTAAAGTAGCACAGGTGGCTATGAAATGTAAATACTGGAATATCTATGTGTTCATATAATACAAGTTTATTTTTCATTCACATAAACACCAAAAATGGTGTTTTTGACCAGTGCCCAGGCAAATCAAGGGTAGGGGAGTGCTTTGCTCCACTGAGTCACTCAGCAACTACAGTCTCCAACACTGTTTCTGGGGTTATCCACGTGGTGATTTCAAGCTACCAGAGGTGGGAAGGGAGGGTAAAAATGACATATTTGCTTCCCTAACAAGCTTGAACTGAAAGTGAAATCCTTGTTTCCGTTTGCTTTCCATGGTTAAGATCCATTTCTAAGTGCAAGAGAAGCTGGGAAGTAGGGTCCAGCTGAGATCTGAGAAAGAAAGAAGGAGAAGGGGGGGGGAGAGGGGGAGGGGGAAGAGGGAGAGGAAGAAGAGGAACTCTGTTTCAGAGGTTATATAGCATTCTCTGTCACTTTTTTCTGTGTTAAAGCTAAAAATAAAATTAAGCAAAAAACAGCCGTAAGCAATAGGAGATTTTAAAGGAGTTTCAATCAGAAGAGAAGTAATATGATCAGTTGCATATTTTAGATGGATGACTCTGACACCTGTGTGTAGGAAGGAATTTGGGGGTGGTACATTTCTGGGAAATTACATTTGTAACAGCAAGCCTGAGCAAGGAGAAATTAAATGTAGCATGGGTATTCTCATATAAATATCCCTCAACTGAATAAGTAGAGTGTATAATAGAAAATAATTTTAATAGGGGCCAGAAATTTTCCTATAACGCTGCTGCTGACATTTTGTCTGTCAAGTACTACCTTTCTGCACCTTAGATAAATGAGAAAACTTAGAGCAGGTAAGTTAGAAAATCCCTTCCATTCCTACTACTCTAAGATTGAAAATAAGTCTTCAGAAGTATCATACGGGATGAATTAGGGCAGCTCTAACATTGTCCACTTGACTTTATGAGGAACATACAAACCAGTCAAAGTAACTCTAAAATAGCAGCAAAATTTATGGTAGTTGCTACAACCCGAGTTGGAGGATTGGTAAAACAGATACTTGATTTAATTTTTAAATTTATAAAAATAAGGAAGAAAGGAAATGCATTTGCTACATGACCTTAGCCAAGTCATTTAACATAATTTCACATCAGTTTACTTCTCTGTAAAATAGAGATTGAAATAGTCCTTACCAAAGTAATGAGTTCTCTTGATTAAATTAGGTCATCCATGTAAAGCAATCAGCATATTTCCTAGTATACAGTAAGTGATTAATAGAGGCTAATAGCTGTGATTATTACAAAATGAGTATGTCCCACTGCTTTGTCCACTAGGTGCCAAAGTGGGGTGATGTCAATTTTGCTCTTCCTTGCTACTTCCAGACCATTCTTCCTCATCACCCCTAAAAATCTCCAGCTTTAGATCTCATGTCTTTACACTGTACCAGTGGTCTTCAAATTGTAGGGTATGTCACAATCACCTGAAAGACATGTGAAAATGAAGATTGTTGAGTTCTAATCAGATTTTTTAATCAGTCCTCTGGAATGGGCCTAGAAATTTGCATTTCTAACAAGATCCCAGCAATGCTGTTATTGCAAGTCTCATTTTGAGAGACCACTTCCCTGTAGCATACACAACCACTTATTGTTATTAATACTAATATTTACAAAGCTCCAGGTCTCTCCTCATTTCCTGAGGGTTTAAGTTCTTGGCTCACCCTCACTCTTTCCAAAAATACTTTGACATAATTCTCAATAATTTCCATAGCCACTTAGACAGCCTTTGCAACTCTCTGGCCCTGGAGCTCAGGCATTGGCATTCTTTTAGTAAGTTTTGCTTTTTTTCCACAGTGTGTCTCAATCTTTCGGTTGCATGACCCTGCGCAAAAATATGCCATTAGCAATAACTGCAACATCTCCATTACCTCAGTTTTACACATCTGCCTCAAAGACCAGCACTTATTTTTCTAGCTGCTTCTTACCAATGCTCACGCTCTTACAATCTGTTGGACGTACTTTCCACTGATGCCACCACCTTTTCACTGTCTTTCATCCTTGTCATGTATTTAATTGCTTCTTCTCCAGCTTAAATTTCATGGTCAATTCTGATTGTATAAACTGTCAACTTCTTTGCTTCCATTTCCTTTTGTCATACTTACCTGGAAAAAACCCAAACAGGATCAAATACAACTCCCCACCCTCTGCGTGCCACATTTGCAGATTTTTATGCAGCTGGAGGAAAAACACGGTACACTGGCTTTTTGCACTTTTAGTTCATGATTGACAACCTAAAGTGTGCCCTTAATACTGCTTGTCAATGATATTACTTAGTCAGTTTGCTCTCTGAATGATCATTTCATATCTTCTACTCTCTCCTATATTCTCTGCTTTCCTCTCTCTATCTTCAGTTATACTTCTAATTTTATTTTCAAATCATCAGAAGTTTCCAAGGTACTACCTACCGTTCCACGCATCTAGCAGAACCTACCCATATAATCTGACTCCCCTTCATGTTATAATCCACGAGCTGTCAGTTACTCTACTCAAAGCCAACTCCTCACCCATGCATTAGTGCCCATCTATTGTCACCTATTCAAAAACAATACTCTAGCAATTTGTGCATATCTCTTCTGATGGTTGTTATTTCCTCTCTACTGACTTATTTATTTAGTGTATATGATGGTTTCTATGTGTCAACTTGACTGGGTTAAGGGATACTCAGATAGCTGGCAAAATATTATTTCTGAGTCTATCTGTGAAAGTGTTTCTGGAAGAGATTAGCATTTGGATCATTAGACTCATTAAAGACCTGTCCTCGCTAATGTGAGCAGATATCTTCCAATCCCTTGAGCGCCCAGATAGAACAAAAAGGCAGAGGAAGTGCAAATTCACTATATAATCTGGAGGTGGCACATCCATCTTCTCCTGCCCTTGGATACCGAAGCTCCTGGTTCTCCGGCCTTCAGACTCCAGGACTTAACACCTGTGGGCCCTTTGGTTCTTAGGCTGAATGCTAGCACCTTGATCTTAGACTCCCTAGGTTCCAGAACTGTAAGAAATAAATTTTTATTATTTATAAATTACCCAGTCTAAGGTATTTTTTATAGCAACAGAAACAGAAAAGTGAATCACAAAGAGTTTAAATAACTACCCCAATGCCATACCATTAGCTGTTTTGAAAGTAAGGCAGTCTGTACAGTATAGTAATTACTATACTGTACTAACTTGACCATTTTATGGGTAAAGATTGACTTATTATGAAAGTATTAAGAAATTAATTTTATGAGACATTTAAATAAAAACATAAATTGAGGAAAATAGACTAAGGTTTTGGTCAAACATTAAATTCATATGAAAACTAGATATTTTTATTAAATTCAAATAATATAATAATAATAATACAGAGAATATTAGGAATATGAATTAAAACAAATATAGCCTATTAAATTTATTTATTTAATACATGTATATTCATTGCTCTTAATAGCATTATTTTAGGCACTGGGAATGCACTCAAATAATTTTATTAGAAACAGGTGTTTCTAATATTTGTAATATAGTAATAAATTTTGATTTTTGCTGGGCACTTGAATACCAAAAATAAAGATTACATTTCCCAGGCTTCCATGAAGCTACCTGTGACCTGGACTTATTTCTGACCTATGAGACACCAGTGGAAATATTGTATATAAATTCTATGAAATATCTGAAAAAGAGAGAGGGCATAGACTTTTCCTCTTTTCTCCCTCTTGCTAGTTGGAATGCTGAAATGACAACTTCTAAAAGAACAAACTTATTGGATCCTGAGGTGGAAGCTGCATTCTGTGGATGGAACACCAGAAAGAAAATAGGAACCAGAGTCCCTGAGGTTCATGGAACGACTGTACCATATTGGCACTTAGCTTGTGAGAAAAATAAACTTTAATTTTGTTTAAGCCACTATTATTTAGGTGTCCTCCACTAGTCAAAGCCAAAGCAAATTCACACTGAAACAATAAAATGAAAAGTCATAACTGACATCCAGCATAGTTCTTACCCTCATGGAACTGTTAGTCCTCACTTATAATATATCTTAAATAAAAATAATTTTTAAAAATTGTAAAGTAAGTACCTTGTCAACTGTATAAAAGCTTGAGTAAAATAAAGTTCCATTTTGTCTAAGTTTTCAACTTGTGCTTGGACCTTTCAAAGGAAAGTAAATCCTATTCTACAGAAATTCCTATATCAGATCCTTAAGATATCTGTTTATTCTTTAATACTAATAATTATTTCAATAAAATTTCATATTTAGCTGAAAGATTTGCATATAAAAGATATTATACAAAATGATATTGACACTACTTCTCAGGATAGTTTATTAGAACATACTATGACTTACTGAGAAATATGCAGTGAAATATTTTATCATGGTATAATAAAGTATAGACTACTCCCATAAACTATTCAAGCAAATATCTAAATTTTTAAAGCTATTGAAAATATAAATTCATTCTAGTAATTCATATTTGTAAAATGAACAAAAAATTAATTCTATGTTAACAAATTGTAGTCTTGAATAAATTACACAATTCATAGAACCATATAATTGTCCTGTTCTTAAAATATGCTTTCTTTCAAATAGAGGTAATAAGGGTAGCTAAAGAACTAATGCAAAAAAACTTTCAAATAGAGATAATGAAGATAGCTAAAGAAGCAATGCAAAAAAAAAGTCACATTTTTTCTGTTCAGTGAATTGTACTTTATAGGTGGTTGGCTTGAAAATTAGCAGGTCCTATTTTCTGTGGTAATAAATCCTAATATTTGAAGAAAGCAAGTGCAGATGGATTACCAGTTCATTGCCACTTGCCACAGTACAATGAAAATTTAATCTTTATGCTGAGCAGTTTAGTCTTTATGCTTCTGGTATAGTGACATTTTAATATAAAATGCCTTATTCCATTTATAATGTGGATATAACACTCCTTCACAGTTTTGTACAGTGAAGTTATTGGCATATTGGATAATGTTGGGACTTTATATAATTACAATGGTGTTATATATGAGTTATAGAAAAGGTTTTAAAGTGAAAAAAGGAATTATGATTGTTAAATAATCATAACATGTTTCTATTGTGTCTACATGAAAACTAGTGAAACCATTTAAAAGGCAAATATATTTGTATCAAGAGAAATAAAGTGTTCCATGAATGCCATTTATGGGACTAAATGATAAGTCAGCTATCCTAAACATTCTCCCTTGTCTGATCATAGACTTCTATCGCCCAGCTGTTCATTACTACTCAATTTTCAATATTTAAATAAACGCTGCTTACTTTTTCAAGCTACTTTTAATGGATGAATTTTTGAATTTATAAAATTAAAAAATAGATTCCTTATTATAAATCTCATCTTTCAAGATAAAAACTTTTAAAATTAAATTCAGAAGACACTGAGATACTGTACACGTGTGGGCAGTGTGGGAGGAATAGATGATAGTGTGGAGGCATGGACCATAGCAAATATTCATAGACAATGTGTTTTGTTAACAAGTGAAAGGGGATGTTTGTCTTGCTAAAATATATTTATCTGTATTAGCTTTTTGTAACATAGTGTAACATACATGGACATTTTACCTCATCTTGATATAGATCATAGACCAAATGCTAAAGCTGGTAGTTTAGATGCTGAGCGTTATAACAACCAATATGGAATTTTGCTTTTGTATTCCATCCAGTAAGGTCTTTCTCTCTCTCTCTCTCCCCCCACCTTTTCTCTCTCTCTTTCTCTCTTTCTTTCCTGCCCTCTTCTCTGTTATACCTGTCAGCTTTCCAGGTAATCACAAATTGTTACTTTTCTTGTAAGAAAATGTGAAATACTTCATTAAATTTTTCCAGATCATGTTTGTTACATTGTTTCTATTCCATTAGTCTATTTGTTATTCACACATTGCTGCCATCTTCCTTGTGGATGTTTCTCAGGACATCTGCTGCCTTTCAGATTCTTTGTTTTTGGTTTTTGGTTTTTCTCCTCCTATTGTGTAAGAAATTATGGAAATCTATTTTATAACATCACTAAACAGATTTATAACTTCACTATAACAGATACAAAATTCTCAATGCTCTGGGCCAGAGGACATCCAGCATCCTTGTCTCTGTCTTTGCACCACAGATGTTAGACTTGGTTTCAGTATTGTTTCTTTCTCAAGTGAATTAATCAACTAAGGTTCTTTCATTGACATAATCATGGTCTTGCTTTATTCATGTTGCCCATTGACTCAGTTTTTTTTAATACATACAGTAAAAATCTCTTAAATAACCCTTGACTTATTCCTTTGTTTCATACCTAGTGTGACCATGCAAACTGGTTTGCCCGGAGTGTACTCTATTTGTCCCTATTTTTCCAATGTCTTTTCCAATGTAGCTATTAAGATTTTTCATTTTTAATAAAGTAATCTTCTTAATAGTTGCAGTAAAATAAGCCATGGTGGGTTTGTTGAACCAAAGGTTCTGCCAGGATGTCCTCTGTTAGTGATTGAGATACATGTGCAGTGAATAGATTTCTCAATTGAACATGTGTTATATCTGAAAGCTGAGTGGTGATAATCCATCTCTCTTTTCTCAAAGTTTTCCAAACTCAAAGTAACTAACACTTCCCTTTCAAGCATACCACACATCATGCTCACTGGTAAAACAAGGTGCTCTTGGTTACAAATGGCAAAAGAAAGCCAAGGCCTTCCAGCTTCCAGGGGTAGTAGAAGACAGGCTACACAGCTGCCCTTTCTAGTCATTTGTCCAAGCCAATCTGCAATGGTTTGCCCAGTGCCATGCATGTTTTCAGGTTGCCAGCTAGTGAAAGCCAGTGAGAAATGGAAAAACCATCTATTAAGTGAATATAAAATATGGGTAGAAAATAGAGGATGCGTTGTGCTACTGTGGAATGCAAAGAGAATAGTCTAAACACTCTTGCTACATTGTTTTGTCAGTTACTATATATTCTAAACCTTCACTATTGTATTGTTTGGAATACTTCTAAAATTTGTTTTAAAAAAAACCATAGGCAGCAATTAGCCCCCAAAATGTGAAAGTGCATGTTAAATGTAAAAGTAAATCTCAAATTTATTTCTTGAGAAAGTCAGTGTTGAGCGTTTAACTTGCAGATGATCTTCATTGATGTTTATCATCCACCTTAGGTGTCATACTGATACTATGAACCACGTGAGAGCTGAAAGAAACAAGATGTATGGGTTTCCACTTTAAAAGTCAGTGTTTTAAAAAGCTTGTGCCTAAAAAAGACAATTAAGAAAAAATCTAGCCACAGAAGATGGGTTTGCATAACATCCCATGAAGCAAGAATTTTCGTTTGGAACAAATCACTGATCTTACAAATTAACGCTCTTATTTTTTATTCTAATACTCCTTTGGACATAAAGAAATAAAGGGATAGTTATTAGTATGCTGTCTTCTTCAGCAGAACTTCATAAAGAATTACATGAAGTCCACAGCATCATTAGGTGCTTCAAATAGAAAATCAATTAAGTAAACTCCAATAATAGATTGATTTTTTACATTCAATTCAATGAATCAAACTGATTCTAAAACTTTAGAACTTGTTCTATCAAAGGTGAACTCTTTGACATTATAGTAAAGTTTATCATAAATTGTAAACAATGTTAGCATTTCAGGATTAAAGATAAAATTATTAGTTCCTGAATTAATATTACAAATGCTAGATTAAGAAATTTATGCAAGAGAAATGAACTTAGAATTGATTATAATGGAAACATAATTTATATTGTGACCAAACAAGCATCAATATTTTGCCAATCAAAATAAAATATATATTTGTCAAATTTATATATTTTTAAAAAATATACATATGTAGAGTACTGAACTACAATATTTTCATGAAGCTAATATCAAATGCAAAAAGTCTTCAGAATTGCA
The DNA here is from genome assembly GCA_023783475.1 of Daubentonia madagascariensis. NCBI lineage: Eukaryota > Metazoa > Chordata > Mammalia > Primates > Daubentoniidae > Daubentonia > Daubentonia madagascariensis. The sequence goes on along the minus strand of JAKFHU010001684.1, from coordinate 23,981,608 downwards.
AATACCTTTCTTTCTTTGCTGTACATTAAGAAGCAGACATTGGAAAATCTGAAGAATTACTCTTTAAATCAACATAAATGTCCCACTAATGGTTTTGAACAGTATTGTAAATGAGTCCTTTAATTTAAATTTCATTTTATTTTTCTAAATTAGTTATAAATCTTTAATCAAAGTATTCACTAAGTGTAACATCACAAAATTTCCATTTTTGAAACTGTTAGAATAAAGTGATAAGAAACATCAAACTTATTTCTATAAAAACAAACTAAAAGAAAATGTCTTGGTCTGTGACAAGAATGATTGACTGGAGCTCCTATTTTTATGTGTATTAATTTATATACTGTCTGAAATAAAATGAAATTGAAAACAATTTTTAGTATCTTTATTTGGCGAAGTCTTCAAATAATATAGATAAATTATTAACACTGCAAAATGAAAAAAAGTAGAATAGGCAATGTCCTCTGGCAGACTTTTCTCTGAATTTACCAGGCATCTGAAATTCTACAGAGAATAATTTTTCAAATAAATTTGCTATGTTATAGAGAATAGAATCACTTATGTGTAATGATTTTAAAAGTATTAATCATAAAAATGCAAGTTTGAACTAAATTGTGGAATCATAGAAAAATAAAATTAAAAATGCACCATATTTTAAAAAGAATATTCTCCCAAAGGTACAGGTGGCATAGTATTATGGACAAATATAGCTAAAAAATTATTAAAATACATAAAATATATGCAGAATAATTATCCTGTTTATGTTATATTTCAACGTTCAGATAGCAGTTTTTTGGTTTAATTTTAGTTTTTTATATATAGATATTATATCTATGTAAAAGTAATTTTTACTGAATATTTTTTAATAGAAATATAATACAGGGCACTAGTATAATAAAACCAATTTGTTAATAAATATTTCAATGTATTATTTTACTGATTTTATCATCCTGTTCCACTCTTTAAAATTTTTCAATATAGACAAAAATTTAAATTGTTACTGTATCCTTATGCTGTATCCACCCGTAATCAGGAAATTTATGCATCATGAAATCATGTTGGCCTCACTCTCAACATCTGACCACTTCTCACCGTATCTGGTATCTCCTCACTCCCAAGCCACTGTACTATTTTACCTAGATATCTGTAGTTGCCTCCAAGCCCGTCTTCCTTTATTTACTCTTGTCCTCCTAAAATCTATTCTTCATATAGCAGCTAGAGTGAGATTTTTTCCTTAATGTAAACTTGTTTAAAAGTTCATAAATGCTTCTTATTTCACTCACAATAAAAATTCAAAATCCTCACTATGATCTTCAATTCCCTACAAGAGATCACCCTGTCCGTTTTTGGACTTTATCTATTATTAATATAATCTGTCCCTAGCTCACTTCGTTTTGGTCACACTGACCTCCTTGCTATTTCTCAGACATGATAGTCACCTTCGCTATCTAGTGGCTTTTTTCTAGCTGTTCTACCTCCAAAAATATGTTTAACTTCTCACATCCTTCAGGTCTTGATTCAAATTCATCCACCAATGGGCTTTATCATCCCTCTTCAACACTCACACACATACTACATGCCAACTGTTCTTCCTTGGGCCAAAGAACTTCCTCCTCTCCACTCCCTTCCTTTTCCTATTGTTCTTTTCATCTTCTTATGTGCCACATGGCTCACTTACTTATTCTGTGTAATGCTTGTGGACTCTGTAATCTTCTAGAATGCCTCAAAGTAGGGAATTCTGTTAATTATTCACTGATAAGTCTCTCATATACAGAACTATGTCTGGCATATTGTAGGTTCTTAAGAAAGAATTTTTTATTAAACTTATATTTTATGAAATGTTGATAATCAGATATTATTATGACACACATAGTAAAACTATTTTGGAAAATACATATATACATATTATATATACATAAGGTATGTATTTTTCATATATATAGTGTGTGTGTGTGTATATATATATATATATATAAAATCACTGCATAACATTTCAGTTAGCCATGAAATGGTGGTCCCATAAGATTACAATACCATATTTTACTGTACTTTTTCAATGTTGAGATACACAAATATTTACTAACGTGTTATAATTGCCTACAGTATTCAGTATAGTAGAATGCTATACAGGTTTGTAGCCCAGGAGCGATAGGTTCTACCATAGCCTATGTGTATAGTAGGCTATATTATCTAGGTTTGTGTAAATATACTCTACAATGGTCACACAACAATAAAATCACCTAACAATCTTCCACATTAAGCAATGCATGACAGTAATGACTATATATATTTCCAAGGCCATTCTTTTTGCCACCAAATCACAGTCTGACATCAAGGAAAATTGATTTGCACAAAACTGGGAAAAATATTATAAGGAAGGAAAAATATTTTTCTTTTACCCTTCTTTTCTATTCAGCTGGGGACCCTGTAAAAAAAGACAGATTAACAAGAGAAAATCATGCAAATTTATTTAATATAAGTTCATAAGGAAATGAAGACCTGAAGAAACTGTCAAACCTTAGTGGTTTTATATTAACTTTGATGAAAAGTAGAAAGTTGTGGGAAAACATGACAGATCACAAAAAGCTATGAGCTAAGTGCGGTAAACTTAGCAAGACCTGCTCATTAAGATTCCTCTTGGCATCGCTCTGCCTTCACAGATAAGGATGCTTCTTCCCTCTGGGTATAAAGGCGTCTCTCACATGAGGATCTTATGACTTGCTTCAGCAGAAGGTCAGAGAATCCTTCCTGTGCCTGTCATTTCTCAAATTTCTTTAGCTTAACATATTCAATATGCCAAGGTGCCATATTTTGAGGTGGTGTATCCTGAAGCCAGTCAACATCAAAATGTCTTCATCTGTTTGCAATAGCAAAAATTGACCAATAGCAATGTTTAATATTACGATAATTCAAAAGCAGAGTAAGGAATTCTTCCTTTTTGATAAAAATTACCCTATATATCTTTGACATCGTAAGATACCTTAAAGTTTTTTTGGTGTTTGTATTTGTTGTTATATGTTAACAATATCATCAGGAAAGTTCAGGATATATGATTCAGTAATGGAAAAATTTCACACAAACTATAAAAATCAGAAGTAGAGTCCAGGAAACATAATTGTTCAAATTATAAACTTTATATTGAGTATTTATTCTCCTAATCATAAACATTATGTAGCCAAAAAAGAAAAGGGAAAAAACACAATTAAATTAGGGTGTGTCGTGGGAGGTAGAACACAAGATACTCAACTACTTTTATGACCTACTATTATTTGTTCAAGACTTTAAAAATTGAGTTTGAAGGCTGAATTTTTTAATACTTTTAGGCTGTTTACTGTATGCATTGCTAGATACAATTATTCATTACATCTCTTAAATTATGAATCAGAATATATTTAAGTATTTTAAACACCTACATATTCTTTCCTCATTAGATAAAGAATCACTAACATGAGCAATAGACTACATTTTTTTTATTATTAAGGGATAAAATATATTTTAATATTATCTACTTTAATGTGTGCAACTTAACATCTAATTGACTTTTATTAAATCTTTCTAGGTATAAGATCATGTCAGCTGCAAACAGGGAAAATTTTACTTCCTTTTTTCCAAGGATGCCATTTATTTTATTCTTTTGACTAACTGCTCTGGCTAGGACTTCTAAAACTATGTTGAATAAGAATAATGAAAGTGGACATCCTTGTCTTGTTGCAGTTCTTACAGGAAAAAATTTAGCTTTGTCTCCTTCAGTAAGATATTAGCTATGGGTTTGTCATATATGGCTTTTTTTTATGTTGAAGTACTTTTCTTCTATATCTAATTTATTAAAAGTTTTTAATCATTAAAGAATGTGGAATTTTACCAAAAGCTTTTTCTGCATCTATTGAGACCATCATGTATTACTTCCCCCCCCTTCATTCTATTGATGTGATGTATGACATTTATTGATTTGCTTATGTTGAACCATCCTTGCATTCCTGGGATAAATCTCACTTGATTATGTTGTATCATCTTTTTGATGCATTGTTGGAGTTGATCACCTATTTTGTTAAGGATTTTTGCATATATGTACATTAGGAATATTTGTTTGTAGTTTTGGGTTTTTTTGTTGTGTCCTTGTCTGGCTCTGGTATCAGGATTATGCTGGCCTTGTAGAAAGAATTAGGAAGAATTCCCTCTGCTTCAATTTTTTTGAAATAGTTTGAGAAGAATCAGTATTAATCCTTCTTTAAAGGTTTAATAGAATTTACTGGTAAAGTCATCTGGTCCTGGAATTTTCTTTGCTGGGAGACTTTTTATTACTGATTCGATCTCATTACTTGTTATTGGTCTGTTCAGGTTTTCTGTTTCTTCTTGGTGCAATCTTGGTAGGTTGTATGTGTCCAGGAATTTATCCATTTTTTCTAGGTTTTTAAATTTACTGGCATATGGTTGTTTATAGTAGTCTCAAATGATCTTTTGTAATTCTGTGGTATCCGTTGTGACATCTTTTTCACTTCTGTTTTTATTTGTCTGGGTCTTCCCTCTTTTTTTCTTAGTTACTCTAGGTAATGGTTTGTCAATTTTGTTTATCTTTTTGAAAAAACAGCCTTTTGTTTTGCTGATACTTTGTATTTTTTTGTTTCAATTTTGTTAATTTCTGTCCCAATCTTTATTATTTCTTTCCTTCTAATAGTTTTGGGTTTGGTTGTTTATTTGAAATCTTTCTAGTTTTTTGATGTAGGCACTCACTGCTATAAACTTGTCTCTTACTGCTGTTTTTTCTATGTCCCAGTTTTTGGTATGTTGTGTTTCTATTTTCATTTGCTTTAAGGAATTTTTAAATTTCATTCTTAATTTCTTTCTTCACCCATTTGTCATTTAGGAGCATGTTGTTTAATTCCCATGTATTTGTGTAGTTTTGAAAGTTCTTCTGGTTATTGATGTCTAGTTTTATTCCACTGTGGTCAGATAAGGTACTTGATGTGATTTAGATTAGATTGTTAAAATTTTTTAAGACTTATTTTGTGCTTTAACATATGCTCAATCCTGGAGAATGTTCCATGTGCTGATGAGATGTGTATTCTGCAACTGTTAGATAAAATGTCCTATAGATATCTGTTAGGTCCATTTGGTCCATGATGCAGTTTAAGTCTGATGTTCCTTTGTTGATATTCTGCCTAGATGACCTGTCCAAGGCTGGTAGTAAGGTGTTGAAGTCCCCAACTATTATTGTATTGATGTCTATCTCTTCTAGTACAGCCACTATGGAGAACAGTAGGGGGCTACCTCAAAAAACTACAAATAGAATTGCCATATGATCCAGCAATCCCACTATGGGGAATTTATCCAAAGGAATGGAAATCAGTATATGAAAGAGACATCTGCTCCCCCATTTTTTTGCAGCATTACTCATAATAGATAAGATACAGAATCAACCTAGGTTTCCAAAACAAATGAATCAATAAAGAAAATGTGGTATATACATAATGGAGCACTGTTCAGCCATAAAAAGAATGGAATCCTGTAATTCATGGCAACACGGATGGTACTGAAGGACATTATGTTAAGTGAAATAAGCCGGGAACAGAAAGTTAAACACTGCATGGTCTCACTCATATGTAGAAGCTAAAAAATGTTGATCTCATAGAAATGAAAAGTAAAACAGAGGATATTATAGGCTAGGAAGAGTAGAGGGAATGGAGGGATATGGAGAGATTTGTTATAAGAACAAAATTACAGCTAGATAGGAGGAATAAGTTCCAGTGTTTTATACCACTATAAGACAAATTTAATTAACAAAAACATGTCATATAGTTTCAAATAATTAGAAGGAGGATATAGAATGCTTCCAACACAAGGAGTAATAAATGTTTGAGATGATGGATATGCTAATTACTCTGATCTGATCACTGTACATTATATGTATCAAAACATCACTTTATACTCTGTGAAATGTATAATTATTTGTCAGTTAAAAACAAAATAAAAAACAAGATGTTTTTCCCTATAATAGAGTTATTTTCTCTCAAAAAAGTAAAATAAATAAAATAACAAAGGTTAAAAAAATTCAAATCCAATACAGTTTGTTAGAATTTTGTACAATCTGCAAGAAGACAAAGCTCACCACTTGGAAAAAAATTTTCATTCTCTACCAAAATTCATTTTAATTTTTGGTAAAATAAAGTCATATGCAAAAGTATGCAACCACAAGCCTTGGAGCAAAAATAAAACTAGATGATTCAGAGATGTCTTCCAAAAGCAGAAGGAAAATAAGTCTCTCAACAGTGTTTGCACTGCTTAGAATATGAAAAAAGAAAGCCAGATACTGCAGTATGAATTAGATAAAGCCTGAGTGAAGATAATATAGATGAATAATATCTTCAGTGAGAATAATATTGAAAAATAATAGCCTGTGATTATGAACATACCTGTGATTGAGTAAAATTTGCACTTGGCAAGTATATATCTGACATTGTTCTTATTATCAATATCAAACTTGACCAATAGGAGTAATATTCATCTCAATGTATTTGGATGTGTCTATATACCTTAAAGTGGATATAATTTCATCTTACAAAAGGTCAAATGGAATATGTAAGTACTAGTATAGTAATATCAATTTTGCGTATTTCACAATGTAGTTTATTTAACATAATTGCAAAAAAACAATAAATATGTTTGTCTTGACAGGTGAATTATTGTCTATTTTTGCTATAGTAAAATATCACATATTGTGTGACTTGAACAATAGAAATTTATTGTCTCAGTTCTGGAGGCTAAAATTCTGAAATCAAGGTTTCAGCAGGGTAAGATTCTCTTTAAAGCATCCAAGAATGGATTATTTTTTGCCTCTTCCTAGCTTCTAGTGGTTCCTGGAAATCCTTGGCATTCCTTGGCTTGTAGACATACCGTTAAATATCCCTCCATCTCACATGTCTTTCTCCTCTCTGTGCCTCTGTGTCCAAATTTTCCTCTTTTATAAAGACACTAGTCATTATATCAGGGCTCACTCTGATCCATTATGACCTCATCAGAACCTGATTATATCTGCAAAGACCCTATTTTCAAATAAGGTCACATTCACAGGTACCAGGATTTAGAACTTCAACTATCTTTTGGAGGGGATATAATTAACCCAGAACAAGAGGTAATAAAGGCAGGGAAGATGAGTAAAACAGAGAAAAATACTAAAAAATGTACATTATAGGAAGAGCTGAGAGTACACAAGCAGAGAAAGAAAGTGGAATAGTAGGAAAGAAATGGATATTCTTAGAAAATCATTGATGAAAATCATATGTGAGATGAAGAAGATGAGAATCATAGGCTTTGTGCATTTTATATACATATATGAAGAAAACAAATATCAGCAGAATTGTGGAAAAATTTAAAAATCCATCTTTATATAAACCCTACAACAGAAATAGAAAAGTCTTTAGGAAAACAGCTCTGTTTGTGCCTTTGTCCAGACTTATGTTCCCATTACTAGTAATTGCAATCTCGGGAAGCTGACTTTTTCTAATCAAAGCCAAAGACAAGTGGTTCTTGTTTTTATAAAAATCCACTTAATTAATGAGAAACATCCCAAAGACCCAGGGAGTTTTTGTGGCAAATTTAATTGTGCCTTATGAATTTAAAGATTTCTAAAAAGCCATTTGTAATATCATGTCCCGTTTTTTTTCCATCCAGCTCTGTTATTCAGTCCATTAAAAAGGTGACTAATAAAAAAACAGTGATGCTTGCATATGACGAATCCTTCACTCTTTTGCTTTTTTTGAAGCACAGATGTCAATCTCAGTCACAGAACTTAGGGAGTATCCAGTTACAAATCCAAATTTACAATATAAATTTGTATGCAATTTTTATTCAGAAAAAGGCTTCAATTTTATGATCAATGTGACATAAAAATATGTTGTACTTATTTAATATACTAAATTATATGTGCCTATAAACACAGAGAATTCAGTATCTTGGTCAGTTCAGGCTGCTACAACAAAATACCATTAAATGGGTAGCTGATAAACATGTGAGAAATTTATTCCTCACAGTTCTAGAGGCTAGTTAGTCCAAGATCAAGATGTCTATAGATTTGATGTCTAGTGAGGTCCCAATTTTTGGTTCAAAGATGGTATCTTCTTGCTGTGTCCTCACATGGTAGAAGAGCAAGGCAGCTCTCTCTTGTGCCTCTTTTATAAAGGCATTAATTCCATTTGTGAGGGTTCTGGCCTAATGACCTAATCTCCTCCCAAAAGCCCACCTCCTAATACCATCACATTGGGAATTAGGTTTCAACATATAAAATTAGGGGTAACTAATATTCAGACTGTAGCACTCAGTAAAATTCACCTTTTCAAGTATTACTAGGGTTAGAAAATGAAATACCTTTGTTCAAAATTCCTTAAAAAATTCTGAAGATAAATGCATAGTTTATATATTGATATCAATTAATTTTAAGTAGAACATTATAATTAACTTTTCTCTTATACGAGAGAACTCATGTCAGATTTAAAAAATGACAATTCATATATTTCCTAATGAAAATAAAATCAAATAAAAATATATCTATATAGAAATACATGTATTTATATTTCAGCATATTTTTACCTAAAGCCATATGTATTTACATTTGTGTGTGTGTATATGTATATGTACATGTCTGTGCATGTGTGCATATTTTAACAAATATTGAGCTCCCTCCTTTTAGAATCCTGCTTGCCTGTAGAGAAGGTGTGTCTTACTTTGTTGTCTCACTATGCAGTAAGCCTCCTGCTTGAGGGAAGGTACAGAAAGCACTTTCTTGTCCAGTGGGCCCTATGATGTGATGTGTGGGTGAATCAGTCATGACAAAGCCAATCTGAAATAAAACTTTTTTGGGGGATCTTCCTGTACTTTTGAAATGTCATGATGGTGAAGACCATAGCACCTCCTTAATACAGGTTTTCTTCAAGTCTCTATTTAGAAGTAGGCATACCCACAGCCAGCTCAGGGCTTGAAAGAATTACAACTCAGTGCAGTATATGAATAGCACAGGGTTATGGGGATGGGAAAGAGAGTAAAATATTTCAATTTAAAAGTTGTTATTGGTTGAATCACTGTAAAGAGCTTAACTTGGTTAATGCTTTGACCTTAACAAGATAATTCTAACATTGAATGTAAATGGTCTTAATGCTCCACTTAAAAGATACAGATAGGCTGAATGGATGAAAAAACACAACCCAAACACATGCTGCCTCCAAGAATCCCATCTAACTCACAAGGACTCTCATAGACTCAAGGTAAAGGGATGGAAAAAATATTCTGTCCAAGTGGAAACCAAAAGCAAGCAGAAGTAGCTATTCTCATATCAAATAAAATAGACTTTAAATCAACAATGATGAAAAAAAACAAAGACTGTCATTATATAATGATAAAGGGAACAATTCAGCAAGAAGATATAACAATCCTAAATGCATCCGAAACACAGGAGCTCCCAAATTCATAAAACAAATTGTACTAGATCTAAGCAAAGAAATAAACAACAGCATCATAATAGTTAGGAACTTCAATACTCCTCTGACAGAACTGGACAGATCATCATGGCAGAAAATCAACAAAGAAACACTGGACTTAATCAGGACCCTAGAACAGACAGACCTAATAGACTTTATGGAACATTCTACCCCAAAACTAAAGAATATACATTCTTCTCATCAGCTCATAGGACATTTTCCAAAATAGATCATATGTTAGGCCACAAAACAAGTCTCAGCAAATTAAGAAAAATCAAAGTCAATCCATGTATCTTCTCAGATCACAGTGAAATAAAACTAGAAATCAATTCCAAGAGGAACTCTCAAATCTACACAAAGTCATTGAAATTAAACAACCTGAAGCTGAATGACCTTTGGGTCAATGATGGAATTAAGATGGAAATCAAAAGATTTTTCAAACTGAATGACAAAGAGTACACAAGCTTCCAAAAGCTATGGGATACAGTAAAAGCAGTGCTAAGGGGAAAGTTCATAGACTTTAATGCTTACATAAAAAGCAGAGAGATCACAAATTGACAACCTAATGCCACACCTCAAGGAACCAGAGAAAGAAGAACAAACCAAACCCAAAGCTAGAAGAAAAGAAATAACAAAGCTCTAAGAAGAACTAAATTAAATGGAAACCAAAAAATTGATACAAAGGATCAATGAAACAAAAAGTTGATTCTTTGCAAAGATAAGTAAAATCAATAGACCACCAGCTAGATTAACCAGAGATAGAAGACAAAGGACTCATATAAGCTCAGTCAGAAATGAAAAAGGAGACATTACAACAAATACCACAGAAATACAAAACATATGTGACTACTATGAAAACCTCCACATACACAAACTAGAAAACCTATAGGAAATGGATAAATTTTTGGAAACACACAACCTCTCAAGCCTGAACCAGAAATAAATAGGAGTCCTGAACAGACCAATGAGTAGCAAGATTGAAGCAGTAATAAAAAATCTTCCAAAAACAACAACAAAAAGCCCTGGACCAGATGGAGTCACGCTTGAATTCTACCAGACCTACAAGGAAGAACTGGCACTCATTCTACTGAAAGTGTTCCATAACATCAAGAAGGAGGGAACCCATGCTACTAAACCAATATCACCTTGATACCAAGGTCAAGAAAGAACACAACAAAAAGAGAAAACTACAGATCACTATACCTTATAACATAGATGCAAAAATCCTCAACAAAATACTGGCAAACCAAATTCAACAGTACTTTTCTGTCTTCTGAAAAATCAAATTTTGGGGGGTTTAAAATTTAAAGAAAGGGATCCAGAAAGCCCTTTTTACTTGTGTACCTGGCCAGAGGCAAAGGAAACAATCAAGCTCAGATTAAGTAAATATTTTCGTTTAGGTATTCTAGCCTAAATTCTAAGACTAGTGGTAATTTTATCCTTCTAAGTTGAAGGAGACTTGAGCAAACATATACCCAAAGCGCTTTTATTTTCCAGATGAAGAAAATCAAATCCAGAGAGAGTATGTCGTGAACTCTAATTTATTGAAAATTTAGCAAAGGAAAATCAATATTAATCAGAGGGTGTTAATTCTCCAGAATTCCGCTGATTCCTTAAAATGGGTCACATACTTATCTACGCTGAACAAGCACTGTGGTGGTATAGTGGAAGAATGAAAGCCAGAAATAAACTAGGATCATCAGTTACATATGAAACACAATGTTCACAGACTCTTTGGATAATGCTGCTACAGATACTTTTGACACAACACAGCTGCTTTGGGAAGGGTAAAGAGGGTCATTCCATGCTTTAAACACACACATGTGCATACACACAAAAATCAAAGGCTCTTGAACAGGTTGGGCAATAATAGTCCTAGCGGTAATGTTTAATCAAAACACATAAACTCTCTTATGTTAAGCCCATTCTTCGAAGCGAAGTGTCACAAGAATGGAAAAACAAGCACCACTGGTACTCACCATCAAATTGGTACTAACTGATCAACACTTACATCACACAGGGCAATAGTATTCATCAGGGGGCGGGCAGGCGGGCAGGCGGGAGGAGGGGATGGGAAAACTCTCACTGAATGGATGCGGGGAGCACAGTTTGGAGGATGACCACGATTGTAGCTCTGACACGGGCAGTGCATGGACAATTTATATAGCCAAAGTGTTGTACCCCCATAATATTCTGAAATAAAAAAATAAAATTAAAAAAAAAACCTTGTTAAGATATTTGCAGATATAATAATGCCATTTTTGCTTAAGTGTATTCTTTAAGAATTATACATACTTAAAGAAAAAGCAAACTAGATTTTTGACATTCACCATCCTACTATTTCCGTGCCATGTTTGCAGTAGACGGCAGTTTCCACTGTGGTCTGCATTACAATAAATCAAAAGGTTTTCCAATTCCCATGCACAGATGCACATTCACACCTGTACACGTACACATACATACACAGATTTACAAAATCCCACTTTTCCCTTCAAAATTTCTATCACTTCCTCAAATAACATGAACTATTTTAACATCTCTCACAGCTCTTCTCTTTCCCTTCTGGGACACCCAAACTATTTAGAATCCTTTCAGAGCAAAATATCCGTTTCAAAGTACACTGTATAGCAAACACTAACGTGTACCTTTTTAAGAGATACAAGCATTGTGTTCCCATTAGAAGACAGTTTCAGTTTTCCCAAGTGCATAGTAATCTCAGGGAGGTCTCTCACTTGTCCTCTGGCAGGAAAAAAAAATGCTCTTAATGATACCAATTAAGAGGTGTGAATGTCATTTCTACATCTTTGTTCTGTTTCAGGTCAGCAAGTCCAGGGCTCAAAACAAAGTCATAACAACCTTGTTAAAGCTTGTAGACTTTTGTAACATTGGATTGCAAAGGCAGGCATTTCAAAATAACTGCAAATGTTTTATGGTATTCTCAATAAGAAATTGTATTATTTATACTCTATTTTTATTTATCTTTATGTTCTCTCTATAAAACAAAAGAAGAAAAATGTGTAGAAAATGTCTGTCTAAACTTGTCTGACATTCTCTTGTCAAGTTAGTATTACTATGAGTTTAACTGTAAGGTATAACTTTTGTTAAATCCCTTTAAATAAGCAATGCAATTTTTATATAACATTCCTTTGATTACCCTTTTTGAGAATGACAAGGACAGCCATTCTTCTGTACTTTTCTTTTGACCTCCCATCCAAAAATGTTGATTCCCCCCTCCTTAATGTTTACACTTGCCCATTCAGCAATAATTTGTCAACTATATCTGGATCAGGTTGTGTCTAAGTGCCATTCAAAACCAGTTCTGCTCAATGAGGCACTAAAGATCTGTGGTTTCTGGGGTATTCCAGCTGAGATTTCCAAAGTGAAGTATGGAGGAAAGCAGGTAGGTTCATTTTGCAGGAGGTGTTTTAATCCTGCAAAAGCAGTAAGAACTGTGCCGTCCTGCAGTAAAAGGCTATGGTTCCCTTGCACATAAAATTTATGTTTCCATAGTTGAACACAAATATTAAAGTGTAAATTTTTGTAACTAATTTATTTAATTAGCTTTACATAAGCTAATTTTACAGCATATAATTTGGTTTAGTTATACAATAGTATATCTTTATTTCGCATAGCATTTAAATTGTTTTTTTTTTTTTAATTTTTAAGGACACAGTAAAGCAAAAACAAAAATACATTTGGATTTATGTTTACCCTAGGTAATATTAGTATCAATAGTATCAATTGTGTCCAGCATGTTAGCTCATAAAAAACTCTTACAAAGAGTTCTAGATCAACTTACTTTCCCAGCAGAGTTGAACCACGTAGTCAGTTTTCTAAAGCAGTTTTAAAATTCAATAGTTTATACAATAAAATCTTAACACTTTGCAATGCATTGGATTATTGTTCCAATTTTACATAGGAGCAATCTGAAACCCATAAACTTTACATGATTTTCCAAGATCACTAAGGAATAAGTAAACAATTCGGAAGCCCACTAAAGTATCAGAGGCATTAGGTTCTTGTACATTGTTTTCCTCAAAATATGATGAAATCTTTTCTGATTATTAATTCCAGGGAATAAGGTGAATATAATCAAATTCTTTTTTTTTTTTTAATTCTTCAAGAAGCCACTATAATCAAGCCAGATTAAATTTCAGGTGGGAGGTTATATTCATCTTTTTTAACAGAACTATTCAGGAATATATGTGCATATCCTAATTTCTTCAGCTTTTTTCCATCATTAAAATCATTGATCTCAAAAAAATAAAACATAAACATAGTAAAAAAAGTATATTTTATAATAAAAAGTAAAGTTCTGTCTTTGGCACAAAGTTATCAATTCCACTCTTCTGTAAGTGATCAGGCCTAAAAATTTCTTATGTGTCTTTCTATAATTATATGTACAGAGAAATATACACGTGAGTGTGTATAGAAGCACACCCACAAGTATGTATGTGTATTTACACATGTACTTTGATTTTGTTTCCTTTTCAGGTAATCATATATCTTAAGGAAATTTCCATATGGGTACATATAATTTTATCTTATTTTTTTCTAATAATAACACAGTATTCGATTGTCTTTAAAACATTGTATATAGCAACTGTTTACCCAATCACCTACTAGTGATTTATTTAGGTGTTACACTTACATGCTTATAACTGTCTATTTTATTTTTAGAAGTAAAATTTATGAGCCAATGGCTAGGTGTATTTTGTGTTTTGATAGATATTATCAAATTGTCCCATATAAGGTTTTTTGTAACTTACACTATCACCAGTACTCTGAAAAAGGGATTGTTTCATTGCACCCTTGCCAACACTTACCATGATCAAATCTCATGTCTTAACTAATCTGTTGAAAATCCACACATAGCTTTTGATTCCCAAAAACCTTAACTTCTTTTTTTTTTTTTTTTCAGAATATTATGGGGGTACAACACTTTGGCTATATATATTGCCCATGCACTGCCCGTGTCAGAGTAACTTCTAATAGCCTACTGTTGACAGAAAGCCTTATCAGTAAAATAAACAGTTGATTAACACATATTTTGTGTGTTATATGTATTACATATGTATTCTTACAACAAAGAAAGGTAAAGAAAAGAAAATGTTATTAAAAAAATCATAAGAATTAGAAATATATTTACTACTTATTAAGTGGAAGTGGATCATCAGAAAGGTCTTCATCCTTGACTTTACATTGAGTAGGATGAGGAGGAGGAGGGAGGGGAGGGTTTGGTCCTGCTGTCTCAGGGTGGCAGAGGTGGAAGAAAATCTGTGTATAAGCGGACCCACACAGTTCACACCCATGTTGTTCAATGGTCAATTGTATATTCAGATTATGTAAACTACCATATTAGTAGTTTGTTTCACATTTCTTCAATAATGAAGAGATTTCATAGTAATTCATGAAATCCCTGCTCGTTATTGACCCATGTTTCTGTAATGTTTGTGATGCTTTGGTGAGGTTAGAATATAGGGAACTTTTGCAATTTCTTTCCTGGCCTTGACCTGTTTATAAATATCTTGCCTTTCTTTTCTTGCCATAGATGCTCCATCAAGGACTGAGCACCATTCAATTCTTTGTATTTGTTGTTCCTTCTTCTGCCTCAAAGCATTTCCACATGCACAGAGACCCAGGAGAATGTCAGTGCTTGAGGCAGTCTTCCTGCTCATCAGGCAGTTTGCTGCTCTCTGACTTCAGATTTCACCTTTCAGATTACTTTCAAGAAATGATTTCAGGAACCTGCAGACTAGTTTAGATGTCCCTATTCTACCATAGCATTTATCACACATTATTGATATTTTCTGCTTAACTATTACTCTTCACTGCTAGGAATTTTAGGAAGGAAGGCAGGAAATGCATCTGTAACTCCAGCACCGAGCACGATGCCTGGCACATAGTAGGGATTCAGTAGATAGTTACTTCTCTGAGCAAAATCTTCATTGGGTTAAACACATTCTAAAGCTTTCTTATATATGTTGAGTAATTTGAAAAGAACTGTAGTATTGAAACTAAATTATTTTATTTGTTCATTCAATTATTTATGCCTGTATTCATTCTATAATATAAGTAATCACCTACCATAAATTTGACATTAAGAACAAAATAGCAAACAACAACACTAAAGTATTGAGCAAGTGGTTTTTTTAATGTACAATGTCCTTTGCATGCATTTTGCATTAATTCTTACAAAAATTCTGTGAAGGGTACAACACTTATTATAGAGGTTTTACAAATGAAAGTGAAATTAAGAGAGCTTACGTATTATGTCAATATTATAGACCTCCTAGGTATCAGAATCTGGAGAATTGAATTCTAGTTTTCATTGATTCTATTATGTAAATATTTAACCATCTCAATAAAAAGATATTATTTCTATTTTTGAATAACCAAAGAGACTCAGTTATATATAATTTAATTAGTAAAATATTTCCCATTATATGACGTCCATCTTCAATATTTTTATTTTTTTCTTTTTCTGCATTTATTGAAACAATGTTATGATACATTTTTAATTCTGTGAATGTATTCAAGTACAGCAATTGATTTTAGAATGTTGAAAATTCATTTAATTCCTGAAATAAAACTCTCTTGGTGATAACCTATTAAACTTTTCATATATTATTGAATTTAATTTGCTACTATTTTTTGGAGGATTTCTCCATCTGTGTTCATGAAATTTTAATTTTTAAAATCTCTTTGCTAAGTTTGGTATTAGGGTTATGCTAACTTTGTAAAAATGAGTTGAGAAGTGTGTCCACCTTTTCAATTTTCTGAAAGAATTTATAAAATGTTGGTATTATTTTCTTTTTAAATGTTATAAAAATATAAATATAAACATAAAACTGTGCTTCAATTTTGGTGTAGGCTCATTTCTTCCTGTTCATCCCTGCCAAGTATACCCACATCCCCTGGAAGTAATGCAATAGGCAACAAAAGGAGAACTCTGAAAAGTGGTAAGAGGAAGTTGGATGGGTAAGAGACCCCAGGACTAAAGGAATAGCATAGCATTAGGATGTCTTGTGAATCACCAGCCAACAGAAAAATGGGACTCAGGTCTGATGTTTCCCAACCCCCAAGTTAGCAAGAGAATGTAGTTAGGTAAGTTCATCATTCACCTAGATCAAATGGGAGTCCTGCCAACAATACCAGGTGAGCCTACCATAACTGGAAAGAGGGATTGATCAAAACATGTCTGACAAAAATCAACAGGGGAAGTGTTGTCTTTCCCCACAGGACTTGAGATTCCCCTCCTTGCCACAAAACACCAGGCATCTTGGTGTCATCAGCAAGTGGGATCTCACCAAAACAAGCAACAAGCCAGGGCAGAACTCTCTGTTCCCTACAGGCAAAAGGGTCGCACCACAGGGAACTCAGTTCAGAAACACTATTTGTCCTTGTGGGCCCAAACCTCCCCTCCGTCACCTAGAGAGACTGGGTAGTCAGTAGGCACCAGCAAAAAGGATCTGCCCACAAGAAGTAGTCCAGCTTACGAAGTGTTTTTTATTCTCACAAGCCAGACACTCACTTCCCCATCATGGCCCAGGCTAGTGAATACCTTCTGTCTTCTCAGGCACCACCAGTGGTGACCAATGGGAGCCCCAGTAGAACCAAATAACCCAAGCAGGCAAAAATAACCCTGCAAAGGTTCTAAAAAGTAAATGGTCATTGGATCCACAGACCACAAATATAAGCCAGAACCTGTGTAGTAAACCTAATCAAGGTGAGTGCTTACTAAAATAAAAGCTTGACTAGGACTCTGAGTTTTCTAACATAATAGTTAAAATGTCCACAATACAATAAAAAAATCACCCATGATGCCACAAATAAAGAAAATCACAACTTGAAGGGGGAAAAGGAATTCACATAACACCAATATCAAGATTAATCAGGTATTAGCATTATCTGCCCAGGATTTTTAAGCAGCCGTAATTATTTAAAAAAAAAAAAAAAAAAACTTCCACAATTCATCACACATTCTCTTGGAACAAACGAAAAAAAAAAAAAAGAAAAGAAAACACCAGCAAAAATTAGACAGTATACAAAAGAACAAATGGAAACTATATAAATAAAAAAATATAATAATAGCAGAAAAAAACTTGACGGGAGTGCTCAGTAGTATAGTGGAAATAATAGAGAATAGCATCATCGAACTTGAGGACAGATCAATAGAATTTACCCAATCTGAACAATGGAGAGAAAAACCATTAGAAGAAAAATAGAACATCAAGGACCTGTGGGAAAATAATGTAATGTTGTGCTTGAGCACATAAATCACATGACTAATCTCTTTAGCAAATGGTTGTCCCTCGGCTCTGCTTCCAGAGCATGCTATCTGGATAAGTGGAGCATTTTTCAAATCATCAAGTACTTTCTCCTTTTTTCTTAGCAGGGCCTTGTTTAACATATCTGTTTCATCTCACATTTTACTATGAGCAGCAAGGAAAAACCGTACTGCATCTTCCAAACTTTGCTTGAAAATCTCAGCTAATATCCAGGTTTATCACTTAGAAGTTCTACTTTGTACCCAATAGCAGTATACAATGTGGCCATGTTGCCTGGCATTTTATAGTATGGATTCCTGCAGTGTCCAGTAACATGTTCCTCATTGCCTTCTAAGACATCACCAGAAGCGCCTTTGATGTTCATATTTCTACCAACATTCTTTCCATGAAAATATATGTATTCTCTAACATGAGAGAATATTCTCTGTAGCTCTCTTCACTTCTTTTTGAGCCCTCACCAGAACGACTTTTAATATCTATATTTCTGCCAACAGTCATTTCATGGGAATCTAGGCATTTTTTTAATCAAGCATCTCAAAACTTTTCTAGCTTCTATCCATTATCCAATTTCATAGCCCACTTCCTCATTTTTAGGTATTTGTTATAGAAGCACCCTACTTCTCTGTACAAAACTTTGTATTAGTTTGTTAGGGCTGCCATAACAAAGGACCACGGAACAAGTGTATTAAAACAACAGAAACATTTTGAAGGTTAGAAGTCCTAAATTAAGATGTCAGCAGTGTTATGTTCTCTCTTATTCTACCTTGCCTCTTCTGGTGATTGCTGGCAAACTTTGATATTCCTTGGCTTGTAGGTGTATCACTCCAACCTCTGCCTCCATAGTCATATGGCATTCTCCTTGTGTTTTTTCCCCTATAACTGTGTTTTATCTTTTGATAAAGGCATCAATCATGGCATTAGGGCTCACTCTAACCCAGTATGAATTCGTATTAACTTAAAACTAATTATACCAGCAAATATGGTCATGTTCTGTGGTTGTGGGTTTCTGGGAGACACTATTGAACCCAGTACAATATTCTTCCCCGCATGAGTTTAAAATTTATTTAATTATTGAAACAAAAATTATAGCAACATCTTATACTCAAGGCAATATTATTTAAAAGTAGTTAGATAAAGCAAACTAAATGGAAGTAAAGTCTTTAGTTGTACTTCAAATGTTAAATGTTATAAAGGAATAATTTTTGAAGCACTCTGGAATTGGAATATATTTTTGTGGGAAGGTTTTGATTTTTAATTCAATTTCTTTAATAGATATGTGGCTCTTAAGATTCCCTATTGCTTCTTGAATTAGTTTTGCTAAGTTGTATTTTTCAAGGAATTTTCTATTTCATCTAAGTAATCAAAATTATTATAAAGTTTTAACTTATCCTTTTAATATCTGAATGATCAATACTGATATTCCCTCTTTTATTCCTTATGTTGGTGATTTGTGTTTCTTGTCTTTTTTTACCCCTTGATTAATTTTGCTGTTGGTTTATCAATTTTACTAAACCTTTGAAAGAACCAACTTTCCTTTTTTTTTATTCTTGCCTTTTATTTCAATGATTTCTTTTTATACCTTTATTTTTTCTGCCTATTATTTTTAATTTAATTTGCATTTCTTTTTTGAGCTTATTGGGTAGAAATTTCTGTAGTTGTTTTCAATTTATTCTTTGAAAACACAGACATTTAAAGCTACATTCTTGCCTCTAAGCACTGCTTATGCTGTGTCCTACAAATTTAGATATTTTGAGTTTTCTTTATTTATTTTGCAATATTTTAAAATATTTTGGGGGATGTTTTCTTTGATGTACGGGTTCCTCAGAAATGTGATGTGTAATTCTCAAATATTTAAGAATTTTCTATTTCTTGTTTTATTGATTTCTAATTTAATATAGTTTGGGTCAGGTAAAACATTGGGCATAATTTTTATATTTTGAAATGTATTGAACCTTTTTTGATGGCCCAAGATATGTTTTTTCTCTACATGTATTTATAAATCCTGTACATTTGCAATTGTTGGATGTAGTATTCTGTAAATGTCAATAAAGTCAAGTAGGTTGATAGTATTGTTCTGATCTACTATATGTATACTAGATTTTGTCTACATATTCTATTAGTTACTGAGAGAAGGATGTTAAATTCTCAAATTTAATGATTTGTCTATTCCTCTCTTCAATTCTGTTCGGGTTTTTTTCATGTATTTTGAAGTTCTATTGTTAGGTGCATACATATTTAGAACTATTATGTCTTTGTAATGAATTGCCCCTTTATTATTATGAAGTGTTTTTCTTCATTCCTTGCCTTACTATTTTTGTAAAGTTTATTTCGTATGATAATAACATAGCTGCTGGGATTCTTTTGCTTACTATTAGAGTGGTATATCCTTGTACTTTCAACTTAATTGTGTCTGTAATTTTAATATGTATTATTTGTCCCTATTCCAAAGTAATAGCTCTTCCTTGGTCTCTACTACATGGCCCGAGATTAAGGAGCTCTCTCCCCTCCACCTGGGCTAGAACTCCAATGACCCCCAGCACTGTTTGACCTCTCTTATCCCTGTTCTTTGCTCTCAACTTAGTTGAAGCTGCTCTGTTGCAAGCTTAGTGCAGTCATACTCTGCACATGTTCAGTCAAGCCCTTCACCATAAGAAGCCCTCGTATATATTTCGGGCTCCCTCTCCCCAAGCATTTGATGCTACTTCCTTTCCAACGCCCTGCCGTGGGGATTCCGGATTGCTGGTCCGAACTCTGCTCTCTGCTTATTGGATTTCCTGATAACACCATGCTCTGCTAAGACTCTAGCTTGTGCCAATTTGGGGGAAATTTTAATCAGGCGAGGAGCTGAGGTGATCTTGAGCTTCACCTCCTGAGGTTCTTTTCCCTTGGTGATCAGTCATTTGTTGCTTGTTTTCTTTTGCCTGAAGGCATTTGTCTCATATGTTCTGTCTAGCTTTAAAGTTGTTTACTGTGGCACGGCAAGTCCAGTACCAGTGATACTATCATAGAATAAGAAGTATAATTTCTAATTGTTGTGGGGTTGTTTCATTTCATATTTTCAACCTTATATTGAATGTAGGAAAATAGTTTTGACTCTCACTTAGTAAGTTCTGTGACATCCTGATGTCCTCCAGGGGGCGCCAAAACATTAGTCTGCCTGTATAATGCACCTGAGTCTCTGAGGTTCTGCTGACCGTCAAGAGATTTCAGATAAAATCTTGCTAAGAAATGCCTTAACTTTTTTTTTAAATCACAGTAGATACCTTCATCTTAATCAGAATACACCCTAGTAAAGGGAAGATTTCCTCACAAACATGGTCGTCTGATCAAAGTCACATCTGTAAAGATGATCTATGGCTTCAGAGGAGATTCAAGGCCCCAGGGCTTTAGAAGGAGTTTTGAGTCTTTGAAGATAAATAGTGGGAAATCTATTATTTGATAAGGTCTTGCAATCAAACTCTTGCAATAGTTTTAATAGGGTCATTTGAATGTTTCCTGTAATAAAAGGATAAAAAGACTGTAAATATGGTGAGTGCATATATTTTATGTAGGACTGTTTAAGTTCAGAGTGTTTGCTCATAATCATTTTTGTCTTTATTTTCATTGACTAAATTTCACTTTAAATTTTTAAAACTCCAAACCACTTTACATATTTTCTTTTTAACACTGCCCTTCCCCTTTATTTATATATTTACATCTTTGATTGTTTGCTTCAGTTTTTTGTGTCTTTAATATCACTGCCAAACTCTGGCTCTAGGGTTGTACTCATTCCAGCCGAATTTGATTGTGAACAGAAGTAAAATTGCAAATAATCAAAAAGTTGTGATAAAAATGGAAGCCTACTCAAAGGAGAAGAGTAACTCATTTGTTTTCCTACAGGCATCTCCTAACTGGTCTCTCCAATGCCTATTTCACTTTTCTTTAATCTATCCTCCATATTTTGCCCATGTATTCTTTCTAGATAAAATTATATTTAAGTCTCTCCCTTGCATCAAACCTATCAGTGACCGATCATGACATAAATTTCAAAAATGAATTTCTTAGCAAGGCATAATGGAGGCCCTGTGTATCCATTAACCTCATCTCTAACCTGCTCTTCTCTGCACACCCTGCGCTCCAGGCATTCTATGAAGAATGTTAAATTCCACAATGATCTATTTTCTCTTAACTCCACTTCTTTATTCATACTGCCCCTCTGGCTAAAATTCCACCTCCAACCACATGCATCTATAAAGTGCTTACTTCCCTTTTTATTACTTTTTAAAAAAGTGTCACCGTTTTTATAACTTTATTGACACTCCCTACTCCCTCAAGGGTTCATCCCTCCCTCTTTTGCAGTTCTCAACTGCATTCTCTAGGCATTTCTACTATAATAAAATGTTGAAGTTATTTGTGTAATTTATGTCTATATTTCCCTATATAGTGTGTGGTTCTTATCTGTTTATGGACTGAGTCCCCCATTACTCTGAAATTCTCCAAGTCTACAACTTGGTTTTATTTATTTTTATGTCTTCAATACTTTTCAAAATTATCTGACACATAGTAGAGGACCTGTACCTGGTAAAAACAAAAAAGGAAACATGAAAAGAGCCCTGTTCATATATAAGCACACTAACAGAGGTCAAGGGCACTACAAAAAAACCCTTTTAATCTACTACAAGTAAATCAAAACTCAAACAAAATATATTATTTTTTAAACCATTATTTTTTTTCCTGGACATAATAAGAAATGTAGGAAAAAACAGATATCTGTTGAGAAAACAATAGTAATGTCTCTGGAAGATGATTTCCTTCCCAAGTCAATAGTTGAGCAGAGAAATGGCTTCACGAGACGAAGCATTCTGCGGAGAGATAACACCTTTGGCTGATCTACTTGTTCCTGCTGTGCAAAGCTGTTCTCTAGGACCTCAGTGAGTAGACACATTCCTCACTGTGCACATTTTCTAGATGGATTCCTGAGCTTAGGCATTTCTTGATTTTTTGTTTGTTTGTTTGTCTTTGTTTCGTAGAAAAAATAGGTGTTACCTATAACCTCTTGGCCTATTCTGTAGATAGTAACAATGGGTGGGAACAGGGCCTGCTCTCTTTGTTGGGATACTCTCAGCCCCATGTCTGGCCCAGGCATGCTCCTGTCAGTTGGAATCTTGGTGAAAATGCAGGAAGAACAATTGTGCCCAACCTAGACTGCGTAATTAGTTAAAGAACATCCTTTATGTTATGTCCCTGCTTGTAAGCTTCCCCCAATAAAACCTGTCATATCTGCGCCAGGAGACACTAGCAGTGTGTTTCAGTTTCACCCTCAGAAGACACTGGCACCCAACATGGGTGATACTTTACTCATCCTGTTGCCATTTTTTTTTTGTTCATTTGTATTTTAGAGATTAGTCCACTGAGCCATCTCATTCCCTGGGGAGACTAACAAGTAACCAGGAAGTGTTGTAATTTAGTAATCTATAATTCCAGATTGGGTACAGTGGCAACAAAGGCCCTCAAAGCCTTAACCACCATCATTAACAGGTGGATGCTCACCACAGCACTCGGAGACAATCTTACTCACTACTTTAGTCCATTGTCAGATCAATGGGACCCTTGTTCTCAAGTCGTGATGCTCCAAATACATTATAATTCATCAGTGAAAAAGCTTGCCTCCAAGGTGGACATGCTCAATAGAACACAGTAGTCATCATAATAAATAGACAGGTTATATCAATATTTATGGCCTCCAATGCTCTGCCTAATGGTCTGAACTTCAAATGGTATTGCTGGCCATAGATCATGTCACCCCAAAATTTATTAGATATTTATTAAAACACAACTTTATGCAGACTCATGGGCCAAAAATAATGGTCTAATTCCAAAGTCAGGCTACTGGGCCACTAAGGAATATATTAGGAATGACACACCCAGATGCAACAATTTGCTCATGAACTTAAACTGTATGTTACATAAAGAAAAGGTGGACTATTAATACCAAATATGTTTTATACTATTGCTTTTTGACACAAATGGAAGCTATTGTTGCTGCAAGGTTTTTATTATTTGATAACTATACTGGCTTCTCTAACAAGGACTTCTCCAGGGCCAACCAACCCAAAAAGTTACTCATGGATGTGCTACTTTTTACCTTGGCTGAACTTTCAGGGGGTAGAGAAGCACTTGAGGACTGTGCCTTAGTCAGTTTGAGCTAACACAGTATCACAGACCGGTTGGATTATAAACCACAGAAATTTATTTCTCACAGTTCGTGAGTCTGGAAGTCCAAGACCAGGATGCCAGCATTGTGGGGTGTGGGCCCTCTTCTGGGTTGTAGACTGCTGAGTGTTGTCCTCACAGGGCAGAGAGGGGGAAGCAAGCTTTCTCAATACTCTTATAAATAAAGACACCAACTGCATTTATGAGGGCTCTACCTTCATGACCTCACCTAATCCTGAATAATTCCCAAAGACCCCACCTCATAGTACCATCACATTAGTGGGTTGGCTTTTAACATAAGCATTTGGGGGAATACAAGCATTTAGTCCATAACTGACTGTGTGCTCTGAGGAGTATAGATTCTGGCCAAAAATCTCTGTGAGATCTTTCAGGCCCAACCATAGTCAATCACATACAAAGACTTTACCTGACAGACTTCAAGTGGAAAGCTGCCCTGCTCACACCAGACTTGGTGCACATCCAGTGCATTGCAGTCCCTGAAGGGAGTTGCAGTTAAGGACTCAGTCTCCCATGACCAGCCAGATATTCTCTTACACTTAGCTGCATTCCTAGCCCAGGTGCCTCCATTTGGAGCCGCCTTTGTCTTCAGATGAGACTTTCCTCAGGTGCATCTAAGAAGACCACTTTATTGGGGAATAAGGGTCCTTGAAGTTACTTTTGTCCACCCAGACACAGTACTCACTACTTTTCCAATCCTATTCCTACCCCCTTTCTCTCCATGCTGGCCCCCAGGTTAATAAAACTACAAGAAGCTTTTGTTTATGACTCCCTTGTGTCCAAGATAAACAAAGCTGGACAGTAGTTGAAAAGGTAAGGACATGTTATATTCAGTAACACTATTGCATTAGGGACAAGGGTTCAATGTGAATGGAACTCAACTTCACTGAAACAATAGGCTGCAGACATTTTAAAGGCTGAAGTTTAATAAGAAAAAGGCACTGAAGGTGTTAAAGGGGTTTGTCCATATGACTAGGCCACCTGGACTTGTTAACTGGTGTTCATGTGGAAGGGAAAAAAAAGAAAACTTCTCCTGTTTTTATGACGAGGCAGTGATGATACAACATGAAGCAAGAGCCCTGTCCTGAAGTTAGACTGTCCTCTCTCAGAGACTGAGAGAAAAAACAAGAGTTATTTCCCTGAATGTTTGCTTTTCAAAGTGATGGCTCTCAGGTCCTTCAGGAAACAGTTTTGGGTGGTAGCTTTACATCTCAAAAGGAAAAGGATGCATAACTGCAAGCTCCCTACAGAGTGGATATTTGTGTACCCCTAAAATGCATATGTTGAAACCTAATCCCCATTGTGATGGTGTTAGGAGGTGGGGCCTCTGGGAGGTGATTAGGTCATGAGGGTAGAGCCCTTACTGGATGGGATTAGAACTAATATGAAAGAGACACCTGAGAGGTCCCTTGTTCCTTCCACCACGTGAGGATACAATGAAAAGACAGCAGTCTGCCACCTGGAAGAGACCCCTCCCCAGAACAGGATTATTCAGGTGTTCTGATCTGCAACTTCCAGCTACCAGAACGGTGAGAAATGAATTTCTATTGTTTATAAGCCGTGCAGTTAGTTAATAGTATTTTGTTATAGCAGAATGAACAGAATAAGACACAAGCTTTCTGAAGTAACTGCTCCAAGAGGGTGTTCAGAAGCCTATCTGCCTATCAGCAGGTTTTGGATGGAACAAATAGTAAATTTTCCATGCAGCATTGAGTTTTTTCAGGCAGACATTTTAAGACGAGGGGAGGGACGACCTGGAGAAGGGCAGGAGGAGCTGGGTCATCCTAGGGACACAGCCTTATGCTGCCAGAAGCCATTCTAGAGTTTGCTCATCTCTTAGTGCAGAGGTTTGGATGGACTCGTGTGCCCAGAGTTCCACAGTTTCCACTTGCCAGTGAAACAATCCTCGTGTATGTTACTGTTCAGCCTGACCCTGCACTGGTGCCATTCCTGAGGAAAAGAATGGAACAGGGGAATAGTCCTTTCTTCAGGTTATGCTCTTGCTCATACTGTGGAGGTAGGTGACAGAAGGCTTGACTATTACTCGTTTTGGCTTGTTGCCTAAAGTGGCTACTCCCACACCTTGCAACTTGGCTGTCTCCTACTCAGCGGGGCTCCTGCCCTTCCTCTCTTTTTCATAATGTGTCCTTCTCTTCCCTATTTGTGCAGGAATAGTATAATTCCTTCCTCTTTAGGACAGTATAGTTCCTGTTCTTTTTTTGTGCCATCTGTGACCTCTGAAAATGGATGAAAATTTATCCAGCTTCTGTTTTGATCTAAGTGGATGAATAGACAGATCTGATGCTGAGATCAAGGATACCTGAAATAAACATAAACTTGGACACTGTTTCAGTTGGTTCTCAGACTCCCCTCCTCTGCCCTAGAGGTCACTTATGATGACAACACAGCAACTAAATGAAGACATTATCACTTCAGAAAACTGACAAATCTTCTGCCTCTTTCTCAAGAGGTCATGACAGAGTTAAGATATTCAGGCATATATGAATACAGGCTCATCCTTGGGAAATGAACAGGGGGAGGGTGGTTGAGAGTAAATAATTGTCTCTTTTTCTATTGTCGATATGCATAAATATCTCCAAATATCCAACAACAACCAATCTTGGCAATGACTCATAAGTTAAAGTCATCATAAGTTTGGATATATCAATTCCCATTTAACCTAGCTTTTTGCAAACTCCTTAATGTTGTTCCCGGCTGTCCGGCAGACCAGACCACACTGAGAAAACTATGCTACGCCCAGACAGCGTTCTGAAACCCATTATGATCAATCAGAACTAATTACAATACTTACATTTAATGATACCCCAAGACTCAAGGGGTGAGCTGATGAGGAACCAATCTGGGTGGCCTGGAAACTCACTTCCTTTCCCCTTTCCTGTTGTTTTGCTCAAAGCTGGCTCATCTGGACTGAGCAGTTTGCAAAGAGACAGAAAGTTCTTTGATGTCTGCATTCCTGGCACCCAAGACTATTCCCTTGATAGATGTCTTGTCATTCAGAAAATAAGTGTTTTCTTACCCTCCTTGGGCTAATCTATAGACATGGAACACTGTGGGGAGGGGGGTCACTCAGGAAGTAGCTCTTTTTTTCATGTCTGGCTTGTGAGCTGAGGCAGGCATCTCTGCTGGAACCTTGACTGTGGTGCATACAGAATATCTATATCCAACCTAGGCTGTAGAGCAATTAGAATTAGGGAGACAGTGTATGTTCTGCTCCTTCTTTGCTATTATATATCCCTAGTAAGTCCTGAGTCATATCTGGATCATGTGGACCTACTTGTCTTTATACCTGACCCACCCCCCTACCCCCACACAAAAATATGCAACCAAATTTGTATAAGTTTCCATTTAATATATATGAACATGTGTGGAATAAATTAGTCAGTTAACCATATTTATCCAATGTTTGCAAATTTTGGGGTCAAATGAGAAACTCATTCAAATTTGTAATAATATGACATGGCAGATAATTAATTTTAACATATCACCTATCATTAAGTTAACTGGCTAAAAAAGTATATGCATTTCCACATTTTAATTTGACTAATGTGAGAAAATTACACAGGAAATTGTTCAGACACATGACCTGAGAGTGTGTGATTAGTTAACAAGTGTTATTTATTGATGACGAGTGTTGGGATTCAAGCTCTGGAAAATAACCGCAAGTAGAGTTGGTTGTGAGTTCTGTTTGATACTGTGCAGCGTGGCAATGACAAAGTAAAATATTTAAATAATTTTTTGTGGCTATTCAGTGAGAAAAATTAACTCTGACAGCAAATCTCTGTAGTAAACATGCAATTTCCACTGATAAAATACTTCTTGACCTTGACAACCCTTAGTTATTCCAAGTTTTTTGAAGCCAAGCATTTCAATTGCTGGCATCGATAGACTGTAACTACCTTCACCAGAGAGGGGAAGTTTTATGTTATGCTGAAGTTAAGATAGAGAGACTTCCTCAGAGGTGTCTCAGGATCAAATTGCAGTTAGAACAGTCCTTGACAAAGAATAACCATGTAATAATTTTGTATATACTGAGATGATGATGCTTTGATGATATCCAAGAGGATTTCTGGTAAATAAGTTTGGGGCAGTTCCTGATTATAGGAAATTTCATAATCCAATATCAAGTTTCATTGCTCTTATTGTATAGTTAGATTATTTTGTAAATGTCCTAATTATAAATATTTATATCAGTAATTGATCTTTATTATCAATATTTCAAATATTAATTCATTACATTCAATATAATGCATTACTTCAATGTAATTCATTATATTAAATCTAAGTAAATGTTTTATGGAATCAAAAATTCTGTTCATTTTAAAGAACAAACATTATAAAGGTATTTAAGAGAGAAGTAGTTATTTTGTTCTTCAGAAATAGCCTTGATCTAACTGTAAATCTAAAATGTCTATGACCTTGTTTTACGCATGCAGGTTGAAACAAGCAATTACATTTGTCTCTAAGCAATTCCTGTCCATCAAGTCCTTGGCAGCCAAAGCAACATCGTTATTGTCACTACTGCTTCTTAGCCTCTTCAATTCTCTCTTTTGAAAATAACAGTATACATATAAAGAGTCTCCATTTGGATTTATTATAAGAAATTTCATAATATTTATAAGATATACAGCATTGTGAAATTATAAAATAGTAAGGGTGAGTTTCATCAAAAGAAAACATGAATAGTTTTGTTAGAAATAGCTTTTCTTTTTCAATAGAGTCACATTTTTCTTCATCTTTTAGTTTCTCTTATAGTTTTTAAATCCCCATATGCTCAAATGGAACAAGAGCAATTATGCCAGGAGGTATAAGGTGTTCTTACCATGCTTACTAGAAAGAAAGGCACCCACACTGCATGACAGTTATCTTTGGATTTACTATCTGTCAGCAGATGCTCGCTGAAATGAAAATGTTCCCTGAACTTATGTCCTGCCTGTCTTCTCTACTCCCTGGTGCCTTTCCTCCTGGGGGAATTAGAGGGATAAGAATCTCTCCTTCTTATAGCTAACATTTTAGAGCTCACGGAGAAGCGTGTCTTTTGCCCCTCTCTGGGGTGTCGTTTATCTCCTCTGAAGCACAATTTTATTATTTTGTTTTAAAGAGCAAGGTTTGGGTACACGTAACCCATTCAGTTATTGGGGTCAAATGCAATTGTTTCTGGCTCCCAGAGTGCATGCCTTTGCCACATGATGAGTGGTTTATAAATTCTGCACTCTGTGATTTCTGGCTTTGCTACCTACTCACTTAAAAAAAACATTATTCTTTCCAATGCACACTGCATACATTATAAAAATCCAGTGAAAATTATTTTTACTGACAATATCCCAATTAGATGATCTGGAAAGAAAGAAGACAGCTGTAGAAGAAACAGGGTGTCACAGACAAACTTTGTAACCTCTCCAGGATCCTGCTCTGGCATTTTGTTCAGAATTTGCCTGTTCAGTCCCTTGTATCTGTTCAATGCTCCTTACCATCTCTCTCTCTTATCCTTTGGCACATTCTCTTTTCACTGATGTATCTGTGGATTAAGGTGGATTAAAGAGTGGATTAAGGTGTTAAAAAGCCTGGAGATGTTTAAAATATAACTTGCCCACAGTAACATCAGTAATACTTCTACTACTACTACCGACAACAACAACAACAGCAAAAATCTTCGATATTTACAACACACTGGTGAGATAGGCAGAAAGTATAGATATTTTTATCTTCATTTCATGGAGGAGAAAAGCCATGTTAAAATATAAACCCAATGTCACAGGCCTGGAAAAAAGCAGAGATCAGATTTGACCTACTCCTTACTGACTCAGGAGGATTTAAAAAGTTTCCCTCCTTAAAAACACTTGGCGCGTATTCTACAGTGGTCAGAAATAAAACCTTTGCCACGCATACTGAAGTTTATCATGGCTCTTTTTTTATTTTCCTTTTGTACTTCCAACTCTATCAGTACATGGAAATCTAAAGTAAAAGATCACATCCATGTAATTCATTAGGCACTAATGAATAACTGATTCATGGCAGGTTCCAATTGCACACTTGTTAAGAGAGTACACCAAAGCCATCCATTGTGCCAAATTCCTCTTTCAAAGTATTCACATCGTGTATAGAGATGTGGAGATATTGACACAATGGATTGTTGATTAAGACTGGTTGACTAATTGAATACTGGCAATCTCCTATATAGATACACAGGTTGTGTTTAAAAAAAAAAGAAAAGAGAGAAAAAGAAAGCACTGTGCAAGTAGACTCTTTCTGTATTTAATACATTTTCCCATAAAATGCATTCTAAACTGTAGTTAATTTATCAAGCTAGAAAAAGATGACTTTAAACAAAAAGCAAATATTATGATATGTACATTACTCTTCCAACTCAGGTAATATGCAATTATTGTGAGTTGTGTGTTGAACAAAATATTATTCAATAGTATTTGTTAAAGCATGGTAAAAAAAGAATTTATTCAGGACCATCACAATAGGTAGAGGGACCACTGCAATGGAATTTTGCTATGGGGAGGAGAGATTGTGCTCAACTCCAAGGGCAAGAGGGGATTTATAGCCAAGGAGTGAGTGGATGGTGAATTATGAAGAAGAAATATCAGAGGTAAGGATGATTCTGGCTAAACAGACTTAACAGGATTCTTGCTGAAGACAGACGTCACCCGGGCGAAGATGGAAGATAAGGAACCTGAATGAGGGTGATCAGATCTCAAGGGTGGAGGGTTCTTGCTGAAGTGACTTAGCCAGGTTCTTGCACAGATAGGCCTAGGAGAAGGCTCAGAAGACTGAGTAAATCTTGGTCCAACAAGGAATCTTTGTGTTGTATGTGTGTGTTTATCAGATATTTTATATTTTCTTAAGATAAATCTCTATTATAAGTCAAGTGTCACCACATATTTCAATGTTCAGTATTGAGATCAATTGTCCAAAGGAGATGGGAGACATGTTGTCAGTATATCTGGATTCATTGTGAATATCTGTTAGGGTTTGGCATACTCCCTCTACCTATGGTGTGCACAGATTAGACAGTAAGCATTGTTTTGGTACCAATATCACTAAAATGCCCTGTTTTCTGGAGAATGAACAATGTAATATTCTCATGGGTTTTTTGTTTTGTTTTGTTTTTCTATCCAAGTATTTGTATTTTTTTTTTTCGGGGGAATCTCCTACTTTTATTCACAAAAAACTACCTCTTCAACCAAATACATAATGAATATTACAGCATATGGCACACCAGCTCCATATGCTGGTTGACAGCATTCTAGCAAAGGCTTCATTTCCGTTCCCAATGCAGAAAAAGAAAAGTACCTATACCCACACTGAAGAGTTTATTCAGTACCTGTGAAGGTGTGAACACATGTAGTACAGTTACGATTCAAAGAAAGTCTCCATCAAAAGAGGCTGCTTTTGATAACTTGTATTCTTTAGAATGTGAGACCTAATATCTCAGTAAAGCCACCAGTTTCTATTGAGGTCCCTGTCACATTCACAAGCTTCTGTCAAAACAGTCTTAGATGATTTTGTTTTAAATAGTCTTTGTTCTCAAAGCAATTTAGGTTGTCAGAGAAGCTCACAGAGCTTAGGTAAAACTTGAGAGGAGCTTGAAATGAGAACATAAAGGGCCATAAATCATTTGGATTTTAGTTAACTAAAATAAATATGAAACAATCTTCTATTTCTTCCTTTGTTCTAGAAACATGTTTATAACCAGCCTGTCCCCACCCTTACTAGCCTGAGAGAAATAATTCTTGTAACGTGATGGACAAGGATTTAAAGTTATAAACAAATTACAATTTGTATAAAATTACAAATGTGTAACCAAATAGTCCCATAATGTCTGTTCCTTCATTTGTCAATGAGTTTTAGGGCAGAGGAATAACAGACAGCTATGTCAACAACATATCTTTAAAAAGTTAAAGATCACAGATGTAATGTTCGTTTATCTTTTGTTTTCAAGATTACCTAATTGGAGTACATATCAGTGTGCACATCTAAGTCACCAGCAGTAACCTTGGTTTATTGCAAATGTTCATATTTGCAAACTGTTTAGTGTTTGACTTAGTATTTATTAACTGTTAGGTCGGAGCCTAGAGGAAGACACTCAAGGCTGAGATGTACCAAAACGCTGTTTATTTGGGCACCTGGGTGCAGGTGGGTGGAGGACAAAAAGAGCGTCCACCCTGGCGAAGGGGAGAGTGGTGAGTTTTACAGAAGGTTTGAATGAAAGTTTGGGGAAAGGGAGTTCTCTCTGGAACAGCCGCTGATCTTTACAACCTCGACTCTCCAGACCCCTGTGGCTCGTGTTTCACCCTCCATGCGGCCCTTATCTAAGTTCTTCATCTACCCCATTCTGTTCCATACATATTTTCCAAGTTCCCACCCCAAGCAGGCCCAACGTTAATAGTATTCTAAAATAAAATTAAAGTGTCTGGAACCAGGATTAAACTAATTCTTTACCCTAGTTTTATCCTCTGTTTCCTCTATATTATACTCTGTTGTCCTCAATGCACTTTGTCCCAAACATCAGTGGATTTAGTTGCTATTGTTAACCTACCCAAAATCTATCTATCTTATTTCTCCTATAAATTCTGGTCTAATTTGATCAGTTAAGTGATGGCACCCAATAGAAACCAAAAGTGTGCATGTGTGCATTTTTTTTTAAAAATTCATTTAGATAAATAAATCCATAGGGGTGTGTGTGTGTGTGTGTATGCATATATAAATATATACACACACGTGTGTGTGGATATACCATAGGATAAATAACAAATCACTCTTACACTAAACTTTGTCTTGCAGATACAACCTAAGGCTTCAATTTTCTCGATGAGTCTAAGTAAATTACTGATACACAAGGTCAGCGGAAAGCAGGAGGAAACCTTCTGACAAAGAAGGAAAGGAAAGAGACAGAGAGAGACAGAGAGAGAGAGAAGAAAGGGTAATTAGCTGAATTAGCTGAGATCTCTCAGAAAAGATACATGATACCTTACTGAATTAACATATTTTTTACATTTTACCACAACTTTGTGTTATTTGCTTTTTAATTTTAAAGAGGAGGGAAATATCAAGAAAAAAATGAAGAACTAAAGCCAATTTTATCCCCTCTGTCTCTTTCATAAAGTAAGAATTCTTAAAGACTTTTGTAAGCTAATAACAAATTATCAAATTTATTTACTACCAGACTATATGAATTGATGACTTAATTCACCTCTGAATTACACTCTTGTTTTCTGTAAAAACAATGTTTTAAAAGTTGACTAAAATTTCTTCTACTCCAATGTTGTGACCAAGTTCTGTCTTGTTTTATTATGTCTTGCTTTGTTTCCTTTAATGACCTCAGGTGATCATGGTTAGATTCGTGTAATGTCTTTATAAAGGGCTCATGGTCCTTACTCCCTCATCCCCTGATTGTAGTAATTTCTTTCTATTTTTTTTCTTTTTTCTTCTCCCTTTCAGTGATTCTTTACATTGAATGCTCCTCTAAAAACCATAAAAGTTTAGTGCATAGTTTTGGATAAAGAGTTATGATTGTTTTGTGGAATTTCTCTTCCTGAAAATTTAGAATGTGTTGATTACATTGAGTATACTTGGAAATAATGAGGTTAAATTTTAGGACAGTTGTGTGGATGCATAGATTTCTTTATAGCCCACCCTATCTGGAAGGATACTCGATAGGGGATTCTGGGAAAGAAAATGTGGCTTAGCCAAGCTGACAGCACAAAGCCATCGCAGCATGACACCAGACGTTGTGCTGTGAAAACAATGTGTTTTCTCAGTGTGCCTTTCTCAAGTCTTCCCCTCTGCCCCCATCTCACAGCTATTAGAGTCAGCTTGTTTCCTTGTCCACAAACCATTTACTTGCTCTTTGGGAAGTTAGGTCGAAGACAAAAATAAAAACATTTGTGAAAGTCATTTATACCTTACAGTGTAGTCCCAGACCTGTAGCTTCTATATCACTTGGAAACTATTTAGAGAAGTAAATTCTCAAGCACCACACCATCACATTTACCAAATCAGAAATTCTAGAAATGGGATTCAGTAATCTGTGTTTTAACAACCTTTCCTGGTAATTCTGATGCACACTAAAAACTGAGAAGCACTGCTTTCAGTGATGGAACTCTACTCCTGGCCTGCTTGCAAGTCTGATTTCCAAATGGTTTGCTCCTTATGCTGTCGATATTCTCTCCACACCTTCAGCTCTTACACCTTCAGGACAAGAAATATTACTGCTTTGAAAAAAATCTTGTATGTATTCTTACAATTGCACTGCTCTCACTTGCCAGAAAATGGAGTATTAGCTCCTTGTATCTTTCCTCAGCTTCATCTAAATTTCATTGAATCAGGTTGCCATTTCACAATGTGTGGGACGATGATGGGAACTTGTCTAGTTTTACTGTAGATGAAGTTTTCATGTCTATTTTATTGTGATTTATATCACTTTTAATGTCTGTCAAACAATTTTGGAAATATGTACCAACTCTCTGTCTTGGAAGTCTCTCAGTGCACTGCATATTTATTAGATACTAACATCTAATGGAATGTAACTTCTTTGCTTTAAAATATAAACTTCCTTGCAATGTCATGGTTTCAGGTACACCTGAGAGCTATTTCAGTGCATCGTTATCTCCAATGAAATGGAAATGGTATCTAGGGGTTATTTCTCTCTAACAGCAGAAAGGTATACCAATCATGCTGGAAAGTAAAGTAGCTTGTCCCCAAGTATTGACCGAAAAGAAACTGGTATTTTAAAAAAGCATAGTTCCACTGCATATTAGAAGGCTCTGAACAACTACGTTTGTTTTGCTATCTTGATAAGAATTCAGATCACATATTGGC
Source organism: Daubentonia madagascariensis (assembly GCA_023783475.1). Classification (NCBI taxonomy): domain Eukaryota; kingdom Metazoa; phylum Chordata; class Mammalia; order Primates; family Daubentoniidae; genus Daubentonia; species Daubentonia madagascariensis. Next base: position 23,946,795 of record JAKFHU010001684.1, on the reverse strand, counting down.
TTCTCACTGCTGCTCTTAATAAAGAACAGTGTGCCAAAGAGGAACTGCAGAAGGAAACTGATTACTGAGGTTAGGGAAAAAGCAATGTGCATAAACCAACTGTTTGTAGAAAAACACCTGCTCTAGCAGGCAAAACCTAGAGGGAGAGCTACCCTAAATGCTACGCCTCAAAGAAAAGAAACATAAACCAAGAGGATCTGCAGCCACCCACCCTTACTTTCTTCTCTCCTTTGTTGTCCTTGACTAAGAAACTCTCTGGTTTTCTCTTACTACGTGGAGCCCTCGGTTCAGTTTCATTTGCTTCTTATTCATCTCTGTACTAAGACCTTTACAGACCCTGAGTCCTTGAAAGGTAGCAGTGCCCCCACCATATATCATATGGCTTTCTCTATTCTTTTAATTGGAAAAATTCCTGGAATAAAAAATTTTCTATTGAAAAATTCTCAACCTTTTTCAAAACTTGTACTCAGTAACTAATACCTTTTAACTAGAGTTAAAACATTTTTATTTATATTTTTATGTTGTATTTATATTATTTTAACTCTAGTTAAAGGATGTTAGTTACTGAGTGCAAGTTTTGGACTTGTATTTATGTACAAGTAATGCAAGTTCAAGTTACATACAAGTACTTGTAGTTTTGGACTTGCATATAAATTGCAGGAAGTCCAACTTAATTCTCACTTTTCTCATAATGATATATTGATGTTTACAAGGATATCAAATATAAAAATTTTTCAGAAAATATTTGGTCCTTCTGCATGCCTTTAGGCCTCTGGTTGTATAATCTAGCAGTGACTATGAGTAATATTTTTGCTCTTCAGCTCCAAATTTGCAAATATACCAGTGGCTGATGGAATCATTGACCTTCATATGAAAGCAAGTAGTGCCATTCAGGAAACTCCGTGTGCCTTGTGGAAAGAAGGCCTGTTGGAGGTAAAGTTCACTTTAATAATGTGGAGACAGGGCAGCAGGAGGTGAGGTGCAGCACCAGCATGAGGAATGGTAGGCCAGAAAACTGGCTTTATAGTAAATATGTTTGAGGAAATGGACTTATATATTATGAAGAATATGAGTAATATTGAACCTATTAATTTATTTTATATATTATTTTACTATTTATATAAACTATTAATATATTATGTTCTTTCTTGCTCCTGCCGTATATTTTATATACACAAGCAACTACTCATATTGTTTATAATTCTTTATAAACTTAAAAAATAACTCAATCTTTATTCCATATAGAACACTACACTCTCATAGTTTATTAGGGTCTAATTTTTTTAAATTTCAGGATATTATGGGGGTACAAAACATTTTGGTTACATGAACTGCTTTTGTACAGTTTGAGTCAAAGTCATAAGTGTGTCCATCACCCAGATAGTGTGCATTATACCTGTTAGGTGTGAATCTACCCATTCCCTCCTCCCCCTCCCACCTGCTTGATTTCCATTGAATTTTACTACCATATGTGCACATGAGTGTTGATCTAATAGTTTCAATTTAGTAGTGAATACGTATGGTTTTTGTTCTTCCATTCTTGTGACACTTCACTTAAAATGCTGGTCTCCAGTTCCATCCAAGTTGTTTAGAAAAGGTATTAGTTCCCCATTTTTTTATAGCTGAGTAATACTCCATGGTATGCATATACCACATTTTATTGATCCACTCATGTATTGATGGGCACTTGGGTTGTTTCTACATCTTTGCAATTGTGCATTGTGCTGCTATAAACGTTAGACTGCAAGTGTCTTTTTTATAAAATGTCTTTTTTTCCTTTGGATAAATACTCAGTAGTGGGATTGCTGGTTCAAGTGGTAGGTCTTCTTTGTTCTTTGAGTTATCTCCATACTACTTTCCATAGAGGTTGAACTAGTTTGCAGTCCCACCAACAGTGTATAAGTGTTCCTTTCTCTCCACATCCACTCTAGTCTGTTGCTTTGGGACCTTTTGATAAAAGCCATTCTCCCTGGAGATAGGTGATATCTCATTGTGGTTTGATTTACATTACCTTGATGATTAGAAATGTTGAGCTTTTTTTTATATGTTTATCAGCCATTAGTCTATCTTCTTTAGAAAAGCTTCTGTTCATGTCTTTTGCCCAATTTTAACAGGGTTGTTTGATGTTTCCTTGTTGATTTCCTTGAGTTCTTTGTAGATTCTGGTTATTAGCCCTTTATCAGATGTAAATATTTGGTATTTTCAAATCATTTTACATATAATAACACTTTTCAGGAAATACATTTAAAGACAAGATATGTGGGGTAAAAATTAAAATAACTGTATAAATTAACTCCTAATACACACAATCCAAGTTCTCTCGTACTGTGGGTGAGCTAAACTGTTAATCAATGTAATGTATTTAAATTTTACATACATGAAAGTTAACTAAGTATAAAAGATAACACGTGAAAAATTTAAATTTTTTAACTTTAGCATAGCATTATTTTAATCTTATAGTAATACCAGAATATCGAATGTGTTAAGAAAATGTCATAGTGAAATAATTATTTTATACTCCATCAAGCATGTTTCATTTTGAAAGCACGTGCTTTATGACGTGTACAACTGTACATCTTAATTGTATGACTTTGTGCGATGATGTTTTCTGAGACTCTATATTCTCAGACAGATATCAAATTTCAAGTATAAGAGTGTGTGTGTGTGTGTGTATAAAGGTTAACTTACATAATATTTCTGAAAGTACCTAAAACAGAATTTCTTCAGTTGGCTGCATATCCTTATTTATAAATTTAAAGATTAAAATATTGTCATATAATAATAAAATTCTGTCTTCTTACCTTTTATTTATCTTTATTTCAGGTGAAATAGCACTTTGACCTGCATTATCTTCATGAATCCTTCAAATTTCCATTATGATTTACATATGTTGGTAAGGCCTACATAGAAATGTACTATGGCCCTTGTTTGTCATTTTTACCTTGAAAACAAAGCAACAATTCATGAAATAATTGGTGCCATAAATAATGGAGGCATTTGTTGAATTTTTTCACTTGAAAAGTTATAGTTATTTTTCATGTGGTTTTAGATAGTGCTCTGCCTACATGCCTGTACCCTTAATAGAGTTATCTATTAGTATTTGTACCTAGAGAACAACCAGACTTTGATAAATAGAAAGGGACATCAAAACTCATGTTGAAATTTAATTGCCAATGTAACAGTGTTGAGAGGTGGTGGGGTCTTTACAAGGCGTTTGGGTCATGAGGGACCCATACCAACAGAGGGATTAATGCAGTCTCACAGGAGTGAGTGAGTTCTCTAATGCTCAATGGACTGGATTCGTTCTATTATAATATATAATAGGTGTTTGACAACACTTTGTTATAAAAGGATTCTTTTCAAAGACAAGTGTTTTTTTTTCCTAGTAGATTGCTTTGGGTTTCTAAAATTTTTTCATTCCTTTATATTTATATTTAACTTTTCCTCATCTCCATCTTTTGTGGGGCTGTTTCATATAATGCAGTAGAAAGGATAGTTGCTTTCATAGTCAATAGAAATTTTTATGGTTAATGTTGCCTTACTTGTGCTAATTGTAATATGGAGAAAACTACAAATAACATACAGAGTAAAACAGAGTTTGGCAATGCACTTATTTTGTTGGAATTTTATGTGGAGTCAGTCCTCCAGCTATAAGACTGAAGTCTGTAGGGAGTCCAATATTACCCAGTATTAGGGTCCAGTATTATCAGGTATTAGGGTTATCGAGACAGACAGAACCAATAGCATCTATAGATAATAGATAGATAGATAGATGAGAGGGGCTTGATTAGGGGAATTGGCTCATGTGACTATGGAAACTGAGAAGTCCCATGACAGGTACTCTGCAAGCCGGAGACCCAGGAAAATTGGTAACATGACTCAGTCCAAGTCTTAAGGCATCATAACCAGGGAAGCTGGTGGTGTAGCTCTCAGTCTGAGACTGAAGCCTGAGAATCTCAGGAGCTGCTAATGCAAGCCCCAGAGTCCGAAGGCCGAAGAATCTGGAGTTTTGACATCCAAGGCAAAAGAAAAAAGGTGTTCTAGCTCCAGGAGAAAGAGAAAATTCACCTTTCTTCTGCCTTTTTTTCCACCTGGGCTCTCAGATGATTGGATGGTGCCTGCCCATATTGAGGGCAAAACTTCCTTTTGATTCAAATACCAATCTCTTCAGAAGCCATCCTTATAGATATACCCAGAAATAATGCTTTACCAGATATCTGCATATCCCTTAAACCAGTCAAATTTACACCTAAAATTAACCATAACACCTATCAAACAGATAATATACTAAAAGTATTTTGATATTTTTGAATCCTTAATAATAACATATAAAATTAAATTGCAAGTGGGTAACAGGACTCCAAACTCTATTTTACTCTATATGTTATTTGTAGTTTTCTCCATATTACAATTAGCACAAGTAAGGCAACATTAACCATAAAATTTTCTATTGACTATGAAAGCAACTATCCTTTCTACTGCATTATATGAAACAGCCCCACAAAAGATGGAGATGAGGAAAAGTTAAATATAAATATAAAGGGATGAAAAAATTTTAGAAACCCAAAGCAATCTACTAGGAAAAAAAAAACACTTGTCTTTGAAAAGAATCCTTTTATAACAAAATGTTGTCAAACCCCTATTATATATTACAATAGAATGTATGTTGAGTACCTAATACAACTTAAAATATTCTATCATTTCTCTGTTGCAATAAAATCCTTAAATGACAAACAACACACACATGCAAACACACACACAAAGCACATAAAATGTCAAGGCCATCAAAATAAACATATTTGCTCATGATTCTGCAGGTCAGCTGTTTAGGCTTATATTGACTGTGTAGTTTTTCTGGTCTCAAATAGTTTTACTCATATAACTGGCCATCAGCTTAGCACTGGCCAGTCTGGATGATCTTGGCTGTATGTCTTCAATAGACTAGCCAGGGCATAAACTTATCGTGATCAGTAGATGGAAAGAAACAAGCACAATTGATTAAGTACTGTTTGAGTTCATGTCATGTTTTGGCCTAAGAAGGCAAAGACCAGAGTCCAGTAGGAAAGCACTGTAAGGTTAAGCAAAGGGTGTGGATTCAGGAAGATGTAAAGAATCAAATTTACTAATGCAACCAATATGCCATAATTATATAAAGCCAAATTAAATAACTACCAGGGAAAAATAATAAAACTTCTAGTATGTACAGATATTTTAATACATTTATTATAGTAATTGATCCAGCAGAAAAAATTAATGAAATATCTGAATAACTCAGTTAATGTGCTTGGACATTTGTACAACACAGAAACACAAACATTTTTTCCCAGCAAACGTGGAACATTTACCAGTGGTTCACATATGCAAGGCTGTGAAGCAAACCTAAACAAAGTTCAGAAATAATTGCTTTCATTCATTGCCTATAATTGATTAAATTAAAATTTACAGAAATATAACTATCTAAACCAAATAGGTAGAGATTATTTTTTTAAAAAACCTCAACACATTTATGGTTTAAAAAATTCACAATGGAAATTAGACATTATTTAGAACTAGCATTAAACAGTCAAGAGTGAAAAGGCAACTTATGGTATGGGGAAAATATTTACAAACTGCCTATCTGATAAGATGTTAATATCTAAAATATATAAGGAACCCCTAAAACTCAATAGTGAAAAAACAAATAACCTGATTAAAGAGGACTTGAATAGACATTTCTCCAAAGAAAACATACAAATTGTCAACAGGTATATGAAAAGATGCTCAGCATCAGTAATCACTAGGGAAATGCAAATTAAAACTGCAATGATATATTACCTCATGCTGTGAAGCAGTTTCACTGTGCACTGTTTATCAGCTTGTCTGAGTCAGGTGAGAGAGAACACACTCTTATGTAACAGTTAATGGAGCAGATGTGTTACTTACAGATAGTAAGGGACAGAAGCCTAGGATTCACTGTGAGATGGTCTCCCAAAGTGCATGAAAGCTGCCCAGGGAGGATGGAGTTTTAACTGCGTGTGCTCCACTTGCACCACAGCTAAGAGACTCTGGAAAGCAGCCTACTCTGGCTTATGTTAGCTCAGGGAAATATGACATGATGGACTAAAGCATTGAAGAGCATCCTGTTTCTAAGGGAGAACTGAAACAGAGCCTGAGCTATTCTGGCCAGTCCCTCCTTATCTCAGGATATTACATTCCCTAGTACATTCTGTGTTATTCTTGACAACTACAGAGAAAAAGGGGGCAGAACTTGAACACTCCAAGGCCATGCAGAGAACTGTCCACACACAGTTATTAATACTCCATGTAGTCAAACCATGCAGTATTTGTCCTTCTGTGACTAGCTTATTTCACCTAGCATAATGTCCTCAAGGTTCAACCATGCTGTCACATATGACAGGATTTCCTTTTTTATTTAAGCTGAATAATAATATCCCATTGTATGCATTGGATGTATATGCTTACAATGCATATACCACATTTTCTTTTTTTTTTGTCTTTTTAAATTTTTAATATTATAGGTACATAATAATTGCATATATTCATATGGTACATGTGATATTTTGATACAGGCATACAATGCTTAATAATCAAATCTGGGTAATTGAGGTACCAAGGTAGCATTTATCATTTCTTCGTGTTAAGAACATTCCAATTCCACTCTATTAGTTAGTTTAAAGTATACCATAACTTATTGTTGGCTATAGTCACTTTGTTGTGCTACCAAATATTGTTTGTTCTATCTAAATATCTAACTATATTTTTGTACCCATCAACCATCCCCACTTTATCCACTCCCTCCCTGCTGCCCTTCCCAGCCTCTGGTAACCATAATTCTACTCCATATATTCTTTATCTATTCATCTGTCGGTAGACATTTGTTTACCTATCTTGGACATTGTGAATAATGCTGTAATGAACCTGGAGTGCAAGTATCTATTCAAGATCCTGATTTCAATTCTTTTGCATAAGTACTCAGAAGTGGTATCGCTGGATCATACAGTAATTCTATTTTTAATTTTTTGAGAAAACTCTGTACTGTTTTTGATAGTGAAATTTTCCATTTTCCATTCCTACCAACAGTGCATAAGGGTTTTAATTTCTCCACATCCTCACCAACACTTGTTATTTTTTGTTCTTTTGATAATAGGCCACGGTATTAGGTCATTAAATATGAAATGTCTGATTTCAAGTCAAAAATTCAGTTTATTATATCTGAAACAAGAAGCAGTACAATTAATCAAAGTATGTACCTAAACTATCCACACAGTTTTGCCATCTTAACGGTACCTTGGTTATGCCAGCAGCAAAGAAGCCTGGAGAGCGAGTGGTGATGAAATCCTGAAAGGCGTTTTCCACAGCTTGTTGAGAATTGGATATTTTTCCTTGCAAGAAGTGCTCCAAAGCCTGGAGGAAGGGGTAGTCAGTTGGTGCAAGATCTGGTGAATACGATGGATGACAGATAGTTTCCAAGTCCAGCTTCTGTAGTTTGAGCAGCATTGTTTGTGCAACAAGTGGTCAAGCGTTGTCTTGCAAGAGGATTGGCTTTCTCTTAAGAAGCTGGAAGGTTATTTATGCTATAATACATATTTTACCTACTTTAATTTTTAAAATATAATGACAATTGGTTATTCTAATAGTGTATCCAACTTCTACATTTTAATCTTTATCTTATTTAAATGTGACACCACATTTATTAATTTATAATATTTAAGGGTTATTGCTAATAATTGAGATTAAACAGAATTGGTTTTATTTTATTCATTTCTACACAAATGCCCCAATTGGAATAGACCTTGACCCAGTAAATAATGCTATTTTGGACATTTCATTGATCACATTATTTTGACATTTAGTCATTATAATATAATTCTATTTAAATAATCACAGAGATTATCTGAATATTCAAACTGATCATACTCTGCATATTTGCAATGTATTAAATACAGCTCTTACCCATCTTAAATAAGTCAAGGTTGACATGGAGATTGTGTTTACTAAATAGACAGAAAAGTGGAGCTATTGTAATTGTTTGGTTAGCTGACAATCAATAGGAGATTATAAGCACTAAAGTGAATTGAGGGTGAAGGTGGTGCTAAATTGTCTGGTTATGTGTATTGATCAAGTTAATAACATAATTGCTGAATCCCTACTTCCTTCTCTAGCGTATACATTAAATTCCAAATGTTTTAGTTCATTTGCTCCTTCAAGAAATGTACAAAGGTTCATAATGATCACTTCCTCTTCAAAAACGTCTGTCATTTTTATATATCTCTGTTTGTTATGGGAGGCTTAAGATTTATTGTATTCTTCTCCATTTAATCCTTACTTTCTTTTTTCCTCCGTGTTTACTACTTTGCTCTATTTTCCCACTTTTTAATTTATTTATTTCTTCCTTATTTGGATTCCTTCCTTACTTTGTATCGATTTTTGTCATCTTGTCCTTGCCATTTTCCCTCTATTCTAAAGTATTCCTCATTTTCAGATAATTATAGTTTGGTGAGAATTCATTACAAAGAAAATGAAGGAGCACATTTGGATATTTTTGTTACCCCTAAAGCCTGCCACATTATTTGAGTATCAGTTAAAGGTAGGGCTAACACTGTTCCCTGAAAATGCAGGTCTCTGTACTATTTTTTGTATGTTCTCCATTTGTAATATGGAAAGTCAGAAATTTCCCAACACTTGATTAAAATGGAACTTAGTATAATAGTTAAAACAAAACTTCTATGTGACTCATGAATAACTAACATATTTAGAACACGAGTCTTGCCATATTATATTCTACCTCTGCTCCATGTTGGCAAGCACCAGCGCCTGCCAGAGAGTGTCCAGCCTACTGGTCTACCGTACAAATTTTGGACCTGCCCGTCCTTACAATCATGTAAGCCAATTCCTACAGACAGAAAGATTATAAATATGTGTATGTGTATATGTATGTGTGTGTGTATATATATGCGACTACTAGTTCTCTTTCTAAAAAGAAACTGGCCTTTTGTGTGTGTGTGTGTATATACATAATATATATACACAATGTATATATTTATATATATATTTTTTTTTAGAGAGAGAGAGAGAGAGAGAGAGAGAGAGAGAGAAAGCATCACCATTGTGCTAAGTTTGAATCTCAGCTCTCCAACTTATTACCTGTGTAGCTTTACACATGTTACTTAAGCTTTCTCTGCCTGTGCTTATGTCACTTAAGCTTCTTATCTTCAAAACAGGAAAAATAACATTCTTTATCTAAATGAATCAATATAATAATATTTAGAACATTTGAAATAATATCTGTCACAAATATAGAGCTCAGGAAATGCTAATTGTCATTTTAATGTCATTATTAAAATATTACTCATATAAGGACAAAACATCAAGTAAGATAGTAGTGGATACAATGGAATGCATCTTGTTGGCAATTTCAGAGACAGGTTGAGGCATTTGTCTGTTTAGTTTCTTGGGTGTTCGAGGACCCAACACCCAAGAAGAGACAGTTGTCTTTTTAGTTTATAGTCCCAAAGTAACCAAGAGCAGAGAAACTGCAGGTTTCAACTGGTTTTCTTTAGGTATTATTAGAAGGTAGATGAATGTAAGCTTGGGGATATAAAGGTACAGGAAACTAAAAAGTCCCTTGGCTTGCCTTTGACTTTGGAAATTTTACATTTAAATCCACCTGTTCTTTATTTCTACACCACTGGTTGGAATCCCTAATATCTCATTTGCACATAGTACATGGAATTAGAACCTATGATATTTTAAGAGTCTTATATTCTATTGATAAATGTTATGTCAAAACAAGGGAAAAGTGTGCTCTCACTTGGTTCATAAGGTTATCCATTTAAAAACAAATTTTAAGCACTTGTATTACAATAAAAATGGCATGTCAATCCCAAAATTAAAAGAATGTGGAGTAAAGGTTGATTTTCACAAAATAGCATTCTTAATAATCTGCTCTAACAGTGGTATGAATATCTCTAACTCTTGAGAGTAGAAAATTCTATTCAAAATGATATATTTAAATAAGCTCTGAGTCTTTAGATTTCTTTGTCTTAAGAACATAAAAAGATCTTTACACCATGATAGAAAAAGCAATATATTAGAGCTTATCTAAACAAACCTTACAGTTTAAGACAACATTATATTTTACTTGAGAAAGAAAGAATGTAGTGTGCAAAACTGGATCTTCTTGAGTTCATTTTTTTTTCCTTTCTATCTTGAAGATGTTATCTTTTTTGTGGAATCCATTATAATTCATACATAAATGCATGAGATTCCCTAAATCTTTATTGATAGTTCCATGATATACAGGTTCTCTCTGTATTACAAACCAGAATAACAAAACTGTTTCTTTTGGTTTAGTTAAAACTTTGCCCAGAATAGGCTATTAATTCTTTGGCTAAAATTGCCATCTAACCCCACAAACATCTAACCATAAAAGTGAACAATTTTTTCACCTATTCCATAAATTGGCAGTCTCTGGTGACCAATGCTATTACTTCACCACTTCAATTGAATGCGTGGGCAATTGCTGTGACTTCTTTCTATATACCTTTATGGATTTTTTTAAAATTGCACTTCACTACCAGGTAAAGCACAGACTTAAAATCAAACATACATGTGTTTAAATCCCAGTTCTTGCATTTATTAGCTATGGCAGCATGAGAAGTTGCTTATTTTCTTTAACAGTAAAATGAAGATACTAATAATATAGTAATATAATGTAGAATTATTGATGAACCATTCCACTGTATGGTAATCCTATTCATGCTATGCTTTTTTGGTTGATATTTCCCCTGACATTTATGCAACTCTCTCAGTTTGGGTATTTCAGGAAAAAATTGGGTTCAATATGATAAAAATATTGTGATATCCCAAATTTATTCTCACATTTATGGAAAGGTGTTACAATGGCCCAAGACTTACCAGTCTAAAGGAATATTCATGTTCATAGAGAATGCATCTTTTTTTAAATAATAAGTTACATCAGTGATCTCAATTTTGATTCCAAATTTTTTCTTAGGAATTTTGGAACATATATACCTCTATGAGTTCCTATTTCTTGATCTAAGTACATTTTTACTGCATTTATAGGACCCTATCCCTGCACACCTTTGTTGATTAAGAAGATAACTTTATAAGCAATGACAACAGTAAAGCAGAATGTTTTACTGGAGAACCTGCCCTCCAACAAAGAAAATCTGTCTTTCTGAAACCATTTGGCATGAGGCAACGTTATTTCTCTGTAAGCCCCAGATTCTACCTAAACAAAAGGAGATAAAAATATTACTGATTGCAGTAAGATTTTGTGATGATTATATGTAAAGTACTTAGCCGGTAACTAACAAATGCAAGGATTTAAGAAAGGTTGGCTAGTAGTTTTATATGAGTCCTATTTTTCTTACAAAAAATCATGGAATGATTTTGCAAAACCCCAATGTTCTTCCCCCTGAATATCTCTTGCCTGCCTGTAATAATATTAAATCCTACACTAGAGCTAAGAAATTAGCTTCTTCCAAAATACCCCATTGAAAATCAATATCTTTGCTTATGAAGACTCCTTGCTTCCACTATCTCTTTTGCCTTATTTAGATTTATTTGTTAATGTGCAGTTTAGGCAATCTTAATATGAGTATTATTTAGATCACGCCATGATAATATCTTTGATTTTTGCCATCTCACTGCCATACTTTAAACGTCTTGGTGGAAGGAAATAAACAAATCTCCAAAAATATAAATCTACGAACATCTAATATGAAGATATACACCCTTTGGGCAGGATGATTTTCAGCTGATTGCTTGCAAAGAAATTTGCATTGCTTGCTCTATTTGTACGACGGACTGGGAGTCACCCTTCCCCAATTCTCTCTATAACATAGAAGAATGAGTCCAGTTCCCCTCTTGTAAATCATCAGTTTTGACAGGGTCAGGGGCACAGTCATCCTCCAAGTGGGAAAATTAACACTCTTTTTGAAATTTGAAAAAAAAATTTCTTCTGAACCTTATTAATTGAAAATATAACTTGGGCATATATAACAAAACATGTAATTTGCACTTTGTATTGTTTTGCTTAAACTTTGATAAACATTTTTCAAATGTCATAGTAGTCTAAAGTGTAATTGTAAATGCTGCATAATACTAAATCAATTTTGTGAATATTCATTTAATGAAAGCTATTGTTCCCTGTATTTATTTTTCATACTGTAGTAATTAGCATCTTGGTGCATATAATTTTTACTTTCCTAAAATTTCCTTAGGATAAAATCTCTGGAATTATAATTGCTAGGTTATTAAAATTTCTACTACTCTTATTAAAAAATATTTTTCCAAAGTTGATGGAAATTTAGGTCACATATTTTGTTGCTCAACACCTTACTTTTAAAACATTGTTGAGGCCTGAAGTAAACACAACCATATCATTTTATTTCATTTGACCCAAAAAATATGCTTGTGCTATTTAATGGCATTTAAAATCATTGTACTTAATAGATAGAGTGTAATTATGACAAATACTATTTGGAAGAATCATACATAAGCCTGAAAGAAATACACAATTCAGAAAAGTAAGAAAATATAAAACCAAATAAACAAAAAAAAAAACTAACATGAAATTAAAGTTATTTTCAAGATAAAAACAGCTATAAGGAAGATTTCATATCTAAGTTACAGGATAAGACCTTTAACTTTAATTGAATTAAATTTAATTTAATTCCCATATACCATATACCATATACCAGGCTAAGACTAAGGTAATATTTTCAACACTTACTACACTGTGACTAAAGAAGACTCTCAATTTATTTAATTTAAATCCTGTGTAAATTAACCAACTTGTTTGTTTAATTTATAAAGGCATATCCACCAAGGTGCTGTGTGTACATTATTTCCTCTGTACAGTATTGATTGCTGATAGAGGACCAGGAGACAGGAAGCTTTACTTGTCTAGTAGCTTAAAATCTAGTTCTAAAAATACAGCTTTTTAATTAAAGTAGTAATTTATTTATTCATCCAACACACATTAATTGAGTGCTTATTATTTGCCCAGTGATATTTCACACAGTAGATTTATGTACAAAAATTTAAAAAAAAATAAAACAACCAGCTACCAATAGTAGACAAGTACTAATTATAGTACTTTAGAGTATATGATAATGGCAGATGTGTATGTTCCTAAAGAGGGCTTGACTAAATAATAAATTTTATCTAAATATTAAATGCATTAACTTATAACACTGAAAACAGAAACATATAGAAGGGACAGCAAAAGCAAAGCCTCAGAAGGATTAGTTTAAATTTTCATACAACCAGGTGTACAGACATAAGCTCATAAGTGACAGAAAACTAATAACAATAGACAACATTTGTGTACTAAGGGCATAATCTGTAACAAGTGCTACCATAAAATAGTTCACATGAATTATCTCATATAATCCCACAACAACCCTTTGAGTGTGACATTTTCAAACTCATTTTATAAATGAAGAAACTGAAGTTCAGATAGATGAACAAATTGTGCCCAGGATTAAATTGTTAATAAATGGCAGGGCTATACTTTGAACATATTTGTCCTAATGCTAGAGTCTGCAGTCTTAGGGGTATAAACCAGAGGGGACCAGTCTTCTCAGATGTGCAAATACTGAAGGGATTGACATATCTATGAATGTCAGAAGGAAGTCCATTCTGCTCTAGAGAAGAAAACCATTGAAGACTATGAAATCAGAGACTCCCTTTGTACTCTGTATGAAATTTTGTGAAAATGTGTTTGTAATATAATTTAATTTATTATCTCTCTAAATATATGCCCAACTTTCTAAGTTGCTACATTGCTAACCTCTCCAGAGCAATGTATCATTTCATATACAGGGATGATTTGGAATTTTTATGGTGTTCATTTTTTGCCATAATTTTGTGCAAGTTACAGTTAAATAAAAAATATAAGCAGGCCATGATAGTCTAGGCATGAACAAATTATAATTAAACACATTTATTCTGCTTTATGTTTTCCCTGAGGAGCTAAGTCCTTTAGGAATATTACCTAATTATTTAGGCCATAACTTTCTCTTTACAAGGAAGAAAATTAAACCAATGGCATGTGTAGTGGCAGAGCTGTTTCTCTCAGAAAGACAGAAAAACTTCCTCAGTCCCCACAAAAACCAAAGAGCAAAAGCAAAAACAGAGTTGAACCTCTGTTACTGTTACACAGATGGATAGAACCATGTTTTCACTTGTTCTCCACTGAGTTTGCTGTAGGAAAGTCACAGTTAATGATTCTATTATGTTCAAGTAGGAAGGTCTTTATGGGTCAAATAAGTGACAGAAATTAATAGGCACACTTAGACTTGGTTAGGAATTGACTAGCACTTTCTGGTTTGATTTTCAAAATTAATACTTGAAAGCTGTTCTTAGGTTGTAATATGTGAAGTATTTGATTATATGGCAAGTACTATGTGAAGGTTGGGCCATATTAGCAATTAGAAGCTTGGGAAATATGATTTTTGAATTATTTTCTTTTAATGTAAAGTTGACATGTAATCATCAATTCCCCTGGTAGGAAATTTGTGATGAATACCCTCAGACCACAGATTAAAAACAAGCCTTTCCAGAGATCTAACCTCCTTAGTTGTAGGTCTAAGAGATGGACCTTACCTTAAGTTCTGGGAATTGTGGTTTGAATTTGATGCAATACACTGTATCTGTAATTGCCTATTAAAAAGCCCAGTTATTTCATCAAATGTATTTGCCATGGAGACTTAAAATTTTATATTAAAAAAATCAGTAACTTCAAGAGTGTTTTGCTCAGTGAGGTTATAAAAATCTAAAAGTGTGAAAGATTATATACCACATGGAAAACTAGAGCATTCCATATTATATAATGCTGTATAAAGGATTTTAGTAGAGTAATAAAGCTATAGTTTTACAAACCAACACTAATGGTTGTGGTAAAAAGGATGTCTACATGACTCAGAAATGCCGTAACTTTTACTTCATATTAAGTTAATGAATCTCAATGAGGAAATGCAATTTCTTACCCTTTACTTTTCTAAAACATATGCTATTTATGGTTCTGAATTAAATGCTACATTTGTATTTTATTTGCATGAAAGAAGATGTTAGCAAAAAAATGTAAAATTGAAGGAAAATATGAATTTTATACCTCCAGTATTTTTACTCTGTATTTTTTGGTTTTACAAAATGTTAGAAATGCTATGCAGATGTCTCAGTTCTGCACATTCGCAACTATCTTGATTTTGGCGGGGATAAGACAACATCTAATGATTTTGATCTGTTCCATTTCTGAATAAGAATCTATAAGACACAGTTCTGTAAGAGCTCTTTTAAACTACTTTAAAATGAACAGTTGTTTTATAAACTAGTGGTTACAAATTTTCGCTCCATTTTCTTCAACTCTTATTTGTATTTGAAAAAGAAAACTCTAATCAAATAAAAATTAATAAGTTAAATTCTTTATTTAAACTTATAACTAACTTGTTTATTTGAGGTTGGTATGCTATTAATTCCATTCATTTTTACATGCATGGGAAACTTTCTTTTCTCTGGATAAAACCAGTTTAGTTATTTTGCAGTTTCTTCTTTTACACAGATAGATAGAACTGTAACCATAATTAACAATTAATTATTGTTTTATTTTTCTATTTGTTTTTCACCTGATGGGGAGCAACCCTATGTAGGGAAAAATGCCTGGGGCTTGGGGACAGAAGACATGACCTAATTAATCTCATTTATCACTAAATAGCTATGTAATCCTATGTCAGTCTTGTAAACAGTACACATTTGATGCTTGTGACTATCAAATGAGAAGATGTAGATGAAAGCAGTTTATAAACTACAAGGTCTCTACAAAATTGTTAATTATTACATTCAGAAAGAAATGTGATTATCTTTTGTAGTATTATGAAAAACTAAGATTATTAAAGTAGCTTAACATTAACAATTACTTTGAATTCCCAAAAAATCTACTGTATTGGATTTCATAGTAACTGAACCTAATTAATATTGTCACTGCTTGTACTTACTCACCAATTAAACTTTGGTCTTTTAGTACTACTCAATTTAAAACACTGCCATATTTGTGTAGTGTGAATTTTTGATATCTGTGGACTTCTTGTCATCCAGTATCTGTGTTGAGGTCAGCAGATCCAAATCTCTTTATAAGAGTTTATAATCTAGTATAAGAGTTGGCCAACTTTTAGTCAAGGGCCAGATAGTAAGTACCTTGGACTTTCTTAGCATATGGTATCTGTTGCATATTCTTATTATTACTATTTGTTTATTTGTTTGCTTATTTACTTTTTCAAACCCTTTAACGTGTAAAAAAAAATAGCTTGAGGGCAGTACAAAAACATGCTGTGAGTTAAATTTGGCCCATGGATTGTAATTTGCCAATTCTTGGTCTACTGTCATCTAGGGGTGCTTCATCTTAAATAAATAGTAAGAAATTAGATTACACTTGAGGAAGGTGACCTGCTTAGCTAAGGGAAGATGTCATTTAAAAAACCAAGTCTAGTCTTTGTGTGTGGATGTACATTCATTTTCAAAAATTATTTTTTATTTTTTATTTGAAAATTATATTTGATATGAAAATTTTCAGGAGCCAGTGAAGATGAAATAAAATTAATTTTATTTGTTGAGAGCATGTAATTTAAGAGGTTTCATGAAGCAATGATCTAAGATTTGTATAAGAATGAATTACCACCTTTTAGATGTATGCATAAGTATTTTCTCATTTCAATTTCAAGTACTTTTAACAATATCATCCTGACAGAAGGCAGATATTCCATTCTTGCATGCAAATGGAAAAGAAGAACTAAAATGATTACATGCAGTGTCACCATAGAGGAAAATGACAAAAGTTGGAGTAGATCACACTGTTATATCCAGATTATATCTGGATTTAACTGCCCATAGATGCTAATTTCAACTCCATCCCAAGTGGTGTTTAAATTAATAAAACTTTTCATGTGTATTTTAGAACATCAGAGAAGCCATCTGGCCACTGACTGTCACCTTAATTTTTAGTGTCTTTATTGTGAATTTTACAGTCCGATGTACCATTTTAATACCAGGGTATGTTTTATCATCCATACTTAATTATTAAGTACCTAAAATCACTGACATTTTGAAACCAGATATTATAAGGCAGATTAAGACCGTGCCCATACATGCCAAATAGAGTGTTGGAAAATTCTTTGCAATTCAAGCCGAAAGACTATTGACCTGAAATAGGCAGATATCTTAGGTGGAACTATTATATAATTTGCATTATATCTGTGAGTGGGACAATTCCCCCTATTCACTATGTGCATATAGACTCAGTTATAATATATTATTAAATTGCTTTCATAAAAACTCATAAACAATAATTATTGCATAGAAAGTATAATAGACATACTTAGGAATTTCCCACTTGATAGAGTTGTATTTGATAATAATTAACATATGAAGAATTCAGCTGATGTTATTACTATGCTCAGAAAATTTAAGGATGCTATATGCTTTGGTATGAATTAAAGGTAAATCTGTCACTTGTATTAGATTCTCTTTTATTAATGTGGAGTTTTAGAATGATTCCATACACACAGTAAGAAGTATGATTCTTTAGATTCTTTAATCAATGTCTATAAAGGAACACGGTGGTTTGACATTTTATGGAAGCATTTTGGATTTCTATGTTGTTTATATAAAATACAATTCTTCTCATGAATTTTCGTGTTTGTTAAGGAGTTAGACAAATTTATTGGTTTATTACATGATGAAAGCATACAAAAAAAGCACATGCTTAAAGTGGTATATGTAAAAAGTAAAGTCTGCTTTACCATTTGGAGCCTAATGATTTCTACTTTTAGGCATGCTGTAAATAACAGTGATGGATTTACAAGATTGGAGGAGTACAAGGTGAGACACTGATGATATGTTGGAGAGACTTATATTTGCTAGCACATAAAATGTCTGTCATCAAGATTTTCCACCATGGCTCTCTGTAGATTGCATTACAGTAACGATGGGTGCTGGAGCAGGCTAGAGTAGAAGCAACAGGGAAATAATTTATAGCACTATTAACTAACATTTACATTGATTTGCCATTTCCTTTCTTCCTCCCAATGAAATGAATAGTTTCTTAAGAGCTAGGATGGTGTCCTATTTGTCCCTGTTTCCCCTGCACTAGCAACTGTGCCTGGCACTGTTCTAAATGCTTAAAAATATTTGGTGAACGGAACTGACCTAGGAAGCTAAAATTACATGTGGCATAAAATAAACCATCAAGAGTTGTATACAGTCAAGAGAATCAAGGCTGTGTCAAGAAAAGCAGCCAATGTAGAAGAAATAATCAAAACAGAGCACTACTACAATTTGTATTAGAATCAAGGGACCAAGATTCTTAGGGGTGGTGTCAGATTTGAGGGCTGCACCAGAACTTGGACACTTGCAGACCCAGAGATGTGGGAGGAGGAGGCATGGGACCAGAACCAGATATAGTGGAAATGTGACATTTGCAGCAGCCCTAGTGAAAAGGAAAAGTTGTCCATGACTACCAGCAATAGCCATATAGCACTGGAGAATTAGACTGGAGTAGACTACAAAGGGGTGGATCGTTAAGAATCCTTTAATCAAGATTAGATTGGAAGCACCCCTAGATGTTATGATTAGGAAGAAGTGGAGCAGACTTGGGCACAACTGCATCAGGACCAAAACTGATTTAGAGCAGTATAGAAAGACCCAAGACGACCTCACATTGGCCCAGGTAGATCAGTATCCAAAGCAAAGGGAAAATAACATGAAACGTTTCCTTTCCAAGAGAAGGTTAAATCCTGGAACGTAACAGACACCTCGAGGCCAGGAACAAGGAACATTTTCTGACTCAAATTCACATTGATTATTTCAAGGCTGAAATATAAATGCCAAAGTGAGATACAGAAATCCTGAAATATGGTCAGAGATTAAACCAGGGTGTATAAAATTATTTTCTAGAAACATATTTGTCTTCAACATATAAGAACAAATGCAGAAACATTTCTGTATTTCTCTCCCTACATATTACAAATATTCAGCTTCTTCAGCTACATGATGCTAATTAGACTCCCATTAAAAAAAAGAAGGTAAACTTCTAAAGTAACATTTATGAGATAACATCGATTTATTCAAAAGTGATAGAAAGTAACCTGAGACTATCTCTTTGTATTTATGAGGTTGCTCACATTATTTTTGTCTCCTTAACATTTTTAAAAAATAAAAATAGTATTTAACAATAATGCCAAAGCCAATATAAATTTAAAGTTCTAATAGTAAGCCATAATGTGAGTTGTTATGTGTTTTCGTTTATATACACCTCCTAAATATCTGGCTGAAAAGAGAATAATGCAAATAGTTACAAATGGCAAGCAATATAATTAAGGAGTCAGGTCAATTAGTTAATAATGGTGACATAGTAGACAGATTTTTGAGGCAAGATGATGAAAAAAATACCACCAAGTTTCCTTGTTTTTAAAGATAGAGTCTCTTGCCTTCATTGTTTAAAGTCTTGGTCCCTTTCTTCTGACATAATTACTTATACAACAGCTAATGTCCACTTATTTGTATTATACTGCATGCTTCCTGTTGATATTACCTTGATTCTGTTGAAACCATATTACAGAGCAAATTAAATATAACAGAGGACCTTTGCTAAAAATAGGGTAAGGTCTTCCGACTTAACCTTCTTTTATAATTACTGGATCCCCTCAATACAATTATTTTGTTGGGAGAGAAGACTTTGGAAAAATGTGTGTATATAAATTTACAATTTATAAGTATTATGGAACAAAACAGTAGCATTTCTATATTGTGGTGGCAGTAACATCCCAATATGAAGCATTTAAGAATGTGTCAGAGCAGATAGATGGAAGACCATTAAATTTTCTTAAGAAGTTAGTTAATATTACATGGAGCTTCACAGAGAAGATATAAATATTTATTTATAATGATATATTCACTGTGAATTGACTTTTTTATTACAGTGAGAACACTTAACATGAGGTCTACACTCAACAAAATTTTAAGTGCACAATGCAGTGGTGTTAACTATAGGTGCTATGTTGAACAGCAGATCTCTAGAACTTACTCATTTTACTTAACCTGAAGCTGTATTTCTGTTGAATAACAACTCTCCATTTCCCCACCCTCAGACCTTGACAACCACCATTCTCCTCTCTGTTTCTATAAGTTTGGCTATTTCAAATAACTCTCATAAGTAGAATCATGCAGTGTTTGTCCTTCTGTGAGTGGCTTATTTCACTTAGCATAATGTCCTCCAGGTTCACCAATGTTGTCACATAATAACAGCATTTCCTTCTTTTTTAAGACAATATTCCATTGTATATATATATACTATATCTGTATTCATCTGTTGATGTACATTTAGGTAGTTCCATATCTTGTCTAATGTGAATAATGTTACAATGAGCATTGAAGTGCAGATATCTCTTCAAGTTCCTGATTTCAATTATTTTGGATAAATACCAAAAAGTGGAATTGCTGCACCATATGATAGACATTTCTACAAGGAAGACATACAAATTGCCAAAAGGTATATGTAAAGATGCTCAACATGATTAACCATCAAAGTAATGCAAATCAAAACCACAATGAGGTATAACCTCAAACCTGTTAGGATGGCTACTATCAAAGAGAAACAAAAGTTAAAAAGTGTTGGCAAGAATGTGGTAAAACTGGAACCCATGTACACGGTTGGAAAGTAAAATGGTGCAGCTGCTATGGAAAACATGGTGTGACTCAAAAATACTGAATTGACTTTTAAGTGGGGAAACAAACTAGTAGATTTGCATAAAGAGATCAACAAGCATTTACATAGATAAAAGTTTATTTTCTCAGAGTCTTCTCCATTTGAAAACTTCACAAGTCCCAGGAATATAGTTTTTCTTCCTTTCATAGACCTTGGTTGTTTATGTTATATATGAACTACAACTTCAGGCACATAAAACTCAGTAAATGACAAAATTATGTCCTTTTTATAACAATTTCTTATATCCTACTCCCTTCAAACTGTGTTCTGTGTTAAAGGGGGCAACCTGTTTTGGTGGCTCTTTTCTCTTTTCTCCAATGTAGATACATCCTAACATATTAAGATGTTTTGTTCAGACATTAGCTTAAAAATTAGAAAGTAAATTATGACTCTAATATAGTCTAATAAATGTAAGTGAAGGAAGAAGGTTGTGGAAATATGATCTTAGAGGTTGATTATAAATGTCAGGTTTCATCATGGGGAAAGATTTGCTGGGAGGACAAAACTAATATAGCAATGACCCCACTCAAGGCATCCTGCCATACAATTGTAATGTCTATGTAAGCTACACATGTCCCTTTTTGCTAATTTTATTTAGTAGATTAAAATTAAGAGATCATATTGAGGATATTATTTACCAAATCCTTAAAACAAATAAACATTTAGAAAAGGTAAAATACCATTAATCTTGTATGGGAAATCAAAAGCCCTAAACACGATGCATCAGCCAACATAACCTATACAAAATTTTATTCGAGTAACTTCTGAAATTCACACATACACATCCACACCCCCCCCCACCAATTTAGTTTTTTTGATTTATATACTTTCGCTAAACTTTAAACATTCCCATTTTCTCTGGAGAGAGGAAAAGTCTACTAACTAAAGTGGTAGAATAATTACAATGGGAACTGAATGAGAGAGAGGAATCCTTGATAGACTAAGCATTCTTCATTTTTAATATAGTATTAACCTTAGGATATGTTAGAAAGTGCCTACTCTTTAAAAATGCCTCCTCATTTATATTGTTTGTGACCCCTTCTTCCTCATAATTATCTCCTCTTCTCCTAAGCCACTCGTCCAGTCCCCTATTTCAATAACTGTCACACTATCACAATTACAGCAGTTTAGTAATATTTTCACTTACTTATCTCTTTCCAGACCATTCTGATCCCCATTGTACAAATCTAAAGTGGTATCTCAAGGTATTTGTCTAAGAAAGGGAAGAATCTTTAGTTCCAACAGATACGTTAACTACATCTGTACCCAGCCACATAAGTATGAACTAGGCAATGACTATTAACCATTAATAAACATTTGAAGTTTTCTCTGTCAAATAAATGCATCAGAAGATCCCTTGCTGATCAAACATGACGTG
Source organism: Daubentonia madagascariensis (assembly GCA_023783475.1). Lineage (NCBI taxonomy): Eukaryota > Metazoa > Chordata > Mammalia > Primates > Daubentoniidae > Daubentonia > Daubentonia madagascariensis. Next base: position 23,924,629 of record JAKFHU010001684.1, on the reverse strand, counting down.
CTAGGTTCAGTGGTTTGCTGATAGACCCAGCTCTGTGAAAAAAAGAAAAGGAGAGCTCCTGTTAGTAGTGTCTGACAGTTTTCACCATGTAAATACTCCCACAATGGCCAATTTAAGTTGTCAATGTGATATCAAAGAGTTTACAAAATTCTTGAAAATTTAACAATTAGCTCTGGTAATCCAGTACAAGCTAGAAAGTAGATTAAGTGCTGGGAATTTTGGATGGCTGTTTATGGGCAAATTGGTTGCAGGAGGAAAAACAAATAGACCTTGGTATCTTTTTGTCAAAGATTTATGAATGTTTCCAAATTCTTCATAAAGCCATATATGAACTATTGCTAACACTTCCACATTTTTGATGGCAAAATACTAAGTATCAATACCATAAATTATGGCAAAACTGAAAATCAAGATCATAAACTCTTTTTCCATGCCGTAAAGCTTAGGAAAGCAGCGATAAGCAAGTAGTGGCTGATCATTGCATGCTCATCATGTGCAAATGAAAAACAAAATTTCTATAATGTCTCTTCTTGTTCAGTAATTATGAGAACTCCATAAACAGTAAATGTAAATGAAAAAAATGTGTTCAAGAATAGTTTATTCCATGTTGCTCATGTTTTTTAGCTCCATCCTATGGAGCTCTGTCTCTTAAAATTTATTTTACTAGCAATGAGTTTATTTACATTTGGGAAAGGACCCTAAATTTGTATTTTTTATCTACTACATTAAGAATGAGCACACTCTGGTTTTAAAAGTTAGAGTAATAAAATTTCTTTTTTTGATCAGGCCCATGTGGTAGATGGGAGGATCTAAACATCAGGATGATATGTATTATTGTAAGTTTTTATCAGATCTAACTTAGACTATCTTTTATACATGTCAATAAGGTCAATTTTATGATTTGCAAAGTGATGTTTAGGCTCTATTAATAGTCTTTTATGTAATTTTTTGTCATTTTATAATTACTTGCAATTATTACCATGTTATCTCCAAGAGTAATTTGCATTAAAACTATCAACATGAAACAAATGTCTTAACAGAGACTTCTAGGAGTTGTTATTTGTAAAAATGAAAATAATTCAACATTATTTTCAAGTACATAATTGTTTTCATTTGTTATGCATTTCTTGGATAAACTGAATTATCATTGATTTGGCAGATGTCTCATATAATTTAGGATGACATAATACATGTCATCAAGGAAATATATTGCTTTTATTACACATTAAATTAGACTGTCTCCCATCGTTTTAAATTAAAACATTGTTTTAAACTGTTTAACTAGAATGAATTATTGAATGTATCTATGGAAAATGTGTAACAATGTACACAGGATTAAGTCTTTTAGGCAAATCAATATCATATTCTCTATTATATATTTTTTTGGTTACTTTTGAGGGTTTTTATAGTTATAGCTTTCTGAATTGGGAAATCTCACTATGTGAAGCTTTATATATACAGAGCATATTTTCTGTGTTTTGCAGTGCAGGTGTCATCATTTTTTGGTGGTCCAAAATGTTTATAAATTTTTCCTCTATTTGTAAAATTGATCATATTGAGGGTATGTCCCTCCCCAAGGTAGAAACTCATCAGAAAATCATCTTCTGAGGCTTCCATCAGGCAATATAATTTTGTCCCACTAAAATTCATATGCTGAAGCCCTAACCTCCAATGTGACTGTATTTGGATGTAGGTCCCTTAAAGAGGTAATTAAAGTTAAACGAGGTCATAAGGGGGGGGCCTAATGCCATAGGACTGGTGTCCTTTTAAGACTAGGAAGAGTCACCAGATCGCTCTCTCTCTGCTTATGCACAGAGGACATAGAGAGGAGACTGCCTGCAAGCCAGGAAGAAAGGCCTCATCAGACACCAGTCAAGTAGGTGCCTTGAATCTCGGAGGACTTCCAGCCTCTAGAATTGTGAGAAAATAAATGTCTGTTGTTTAAGTCACCCAGTCTGTGGTATTTTGTTATGGCAGCTTGAGTAGACTAATATGAGCTGCAACAATCAGTAATCTTGCTTGAGATTTTTATTTATAAACTTGAGTTATAAAGAAATGATACCCTCCTGTGCATTTTCAGTGTCAGCAGAAGAAGAGTTTCCAAAGGCAGGGTACAGTGTCCAGCATCTATGACACAAACTGAGCTATCTGTGCTCAGCAGCAGCAATGATGGGTTCCAAGAACACTTCTGCTACATCATTTGAGTGTAAACTTGGGTTGTATAAACTCCAAAACTGGAGTTATACAGTTACATAGTTCTCTGTTATCTGAGGCTATTCCTTAGATATCAAATATCAATTAATACATTTATGTTTATTCTAAACCAGTTGTTTTTAGTTTCCTTATTTATAACCAAAAAAGAGAAACAAATTGTTTAAAAAAGTGTTTTTTTAAATTGGTAAGTCAAGAAATAAATGTATTATCATAGCTAATTTTTTAATTAAATAGAACCAAAATAGCAGAGTAAAACATAGTAATATTATAGTTTCATGAAATGATTGTTTCATGCATGTGAGTATATGTGATACATATGCATATGTATATGAGTGTATGTGAATACACCAATATATTTACATATGCATGTATACACACATCCAGTGTATGAGTCCTAGATCTCAGGTAAAACCTACTTGTTACTGAACTTGGGGGTGGTGATCTTACTAGCCACCGGTTACATGTATTTTGGTTAGAGATTTTGGGTGGTATAGGACACTTTTAAAGAATTTTGAGATGAAGTAATATATGGTTAGATTATATTAATTAATCACCAAGTAAATTTTTCATTATTCCCCCTAAAGAATTTCCCACCCTATATTTTTAATATGTAAAAAACCATATTCAGTATAGTCAGATATACTTTACCTTTGAGTATATTGGCTACACCTAAATTATAGAACAAAACAAAGCATTCTCATCAAATCTTTCCCAATTTAACTTTTTTTGTTTGTTTTTCTAATATCTTCTTTTTTTTTTTGGTTTCAGAATATTATGTGGATACAAATACTTTGGTTACATATATTGCCTATGCACTGCCCAAGTCAGAGCTGCAATCGTGAACATCCCCCAAACAGTGCACCCCGCACCAATTAGGTGTGAGTTTTCCCATCTTCTCCACCCGTGTCCCACCTGCCCGACCCCTGATGAATGTTATTTCCGTGTGTGCACATAAGTATTGTTCAGTTAGTACCAATTTGATGGCATCAATCACCAGGGTTGATTCAGCTGATCTGGCTGGCTGGCGGGTGTCCCCTTCCTCCCTCACTGCTCCATGTGCACCCCTCCCCACTCCATGTGCATCCCTCCCCAAGCTGAGCTTGGTGGAAGAGGACAACCTGCCCCCGTGGAGGACAAGTAGCTGCGCTCCCCTGCTAGAACCTCCAGACAAGCTCTCGAGGCCAATTTAACTTTTAAACAGAAATAATCCGCTTCCCTCATATCCAGAGAATTAAGTTCTGCTCCTTGTTCTGATGACTTTTTCCCCTCCCAGTAGTACCTAAAGAGTTGTAATTGAGCTGAATCTAAAAAACATGGTATCATCTCCTAGTATGATCTTAGCTTTTTTTTTATTGCAAAGATAGAAAGCTTTTAGAATTCTCTCTCAGAAGGATAAGAAACCATGTACACCACTATATAAAAATATCAAGAGATTCCTTCAGTGAAAAGTTCATATCTAATTTATTGGAGTTATTTTATAAACTTCAATAGTTTATTTCCTTTTTTGGATTCTGTAGTCCTTTCTCTTTGTGAAAAATCTCTTGACAACCATGATACATGACAAAAGTCCTGGGCAGACAACATGCCAAGTACCTTCACATCTAGAAAATGTACTCTCTGTTGGGACATGAACACAGGGTCATAGTATAAAAATAACAAAAGCAACTACTTAAGAACATAGAACAGATATAAACCTCCACTGACTCATTCAGTATAAATGGAATACGTGTGATTATTTAATTTATTAATTTGCATGGTAGACCAAGAGGTAAATATGAAATGGAAATATACATGCAACCAGGGAGATCAGTATTGTAGATTTATATTTCTTGGGGTGATTTTGTTTATAGAAGGGAAGAAAAAGCTAGATTATAAAAGTAAAACATTTTGAAAATGAACTATTATTTGCTCACAATTATTTGTTTCCCTGCCACTCTTGCCATGCTTCACTGGGGGAGTACATGCCCTGCCCCCCTGTTGATTCTGAGATTCACCAAATGATTTTAGTTGCTCAGTTGAATGTAGGCAGACACTTCCTAAGCCACATTCACCTTAGAGCTTTAAGTGCACTGTACAGTTAGTATCTGCTTCCTCCTCCTCTTCCCCTTCTAGCTTCTGTCCTCCACTAGGACAATACTTTGCTCAATATGGCACCTGCTCCTTCATCCTGGGCCCTAGAAAGAAAAGACACAAAAATTTTGGCCCAGCCTGGTTCCTCAAAGCCCAGCTGCAGAATAAACATTTCCTTCACTTAACATAAACAAGCATTTAGTGTAGTCCACTGTGTTTCGAAGATTTTTTTTGTTGTTGAATCCAAAGCTTACTTATATAGAATTTAGAATTTAAAATAGTGAAGATTTTCTTGGATGCTTGTCTTGTAGTATATAAAAGAAAATAAAAATATAACTCCCAAGAAGAAACAAAACAAAAAAAAATTTTAAACGTCTGTGACATTTGGGAGAAGCTGCTGAATCAGTGTTATAGTGCATATAAAAATGGAATTTCTTAGAAATGTAGAGGCACTTGTGACCCAGATAAAGAAAAAGTATCTTAATAAAGAGAAAAGCTAGAACATGAATTTTGCTCTTTAAAAGGTTTTTTGACCTTCAAAATGTCATAACTTGCCCTAACTAAGCACCTTGATTTTAACCATTTATGCTCCTAATAAAAAACATATAGAAAGCAATTTTGTCTGTTATCTGAAAGGGTAAAATACTATAACATTTTAGAACCTCCTCCTTCTAACTTATTACATTGGGGAAATAATATCAGCCTTAGAATTCTTTTAGTTTACAATCAAATGAGGCAATGTACATAACACAAGGTATTATTTGCTGAATTATTCACTGACTTTCACACTCACATATTTAACAACTTGCTTGACACCTGCAGATACATACATAATTCACATCTCAGAATGCACGTGTTTCCCACCCCTCCCCCCTGCATGCCTGCTCCTACAGTCTTAGCATCTCAGCTCCTGAGACATTACTCCATTATTCTATTGCTAAAGCCACACACCCTGCTGTCCTTGACCCTTCTCTTTCTCACACATGTCTACTTTTCAGTGATCAGATTGACTCTATCTTCAAAATATATACCAAACTTGACAACTTTTCACCTACTCAGTGGTCACCATCCTGGCACAAGTCACATTCCCGCTTTCTAGGTTTGTTGCAAGAGTCTGGTAACTGATCTCCATATTCCTGCCCTTGCTCTTTTCATAGCAGTCTCAACAAAGCAATCATAGTGACCATGTTAAAACATAGTAAACAAGTTCACGTCCATCCTTCACTTAATATCCTCCAGTGTCCTCCTATCTCATCAGGGTAAAAGTCTAAGAGTCCTTAGAGTTCACAAGGCCTGCTAGTGGCATGTGGTACTTCTTGGTCCTTATCACTTTATCCCGCTCCGTCTCCTTAACCCACTTCATTCCACGCTATTGACCCTGGCTTCTGCATGCTTTCTTGGACATCCAGGTGTTCTCTTGCTTCAGGGCCCTTTGAACAGGTGAATCATTTTGTCTGGAAAGATCTTCCCCTATGTCACCAAGACTCTCATTTTTAGATCTCTACTCAAATTCAACCTCCCAGAAACCTTGTCTAAAATTTCAACTCCACCTACCCATATATATATGTACTTTTTTTATCTTACTTTTCCTACTTATTTTTCTTCTTTAGCACTTATCGCCATGTAACACACTATATATTTAACTTTTTTTTAGGCTTCTAAGCCCAAATATGGCAGAATTTTTTTCCCTTTTGTTTATCCTCAGTGCCCAGAATACTTTCTGGTAATGGGCAGATGCCCAGTGTTGCCTAAATTATGAATTTATGTAGGACTTGCAGAAAAATACTAAAAAAACAGTGCTGGTACTCTTATCCCATCTTCTCAGCAAAAGTGAGAATCAAGAGGTGAGGGGTGGTAGTTTGGGGGTGGAAGAGAGCTCTATGAGTGTGTTGTGCAAGCCAACTGCATCAGAAAGGATATTTATAGAAAGGACATTGTAAACAGCTGACCTTTGGAAGACTAGTTTTCTTATCAAGAAAGAGGATATCTGGTAAAAGTTCAGGGGGTGGAGAATCTGAGAAAGCCACGAAAGGCCCTGTGAGAGAAAGAACAAGCTCTAGTCATGTACCATGCCTGCCATGTGATCAGCTGAAATTTCTTCTAATCCTCTTTCCTTGGACCCAGCCATGGAGAAGTGATGACACTGGTGGGTGTGGGGTGGGGGTGGGGGTGGGGGTGGGAGTGGGGTAGGGACAGTATGTCTATTGCAGAGATCAGAGGCTGATCATGCCCTCTGCCCCATCGCCCCACGGCTAAAGCAGTGCACAGCAAGGGGGTGGGAAATGATCTAACATCTCTGACCCACAGCAGCTTCTCAGTTCAATTTCTGGGGTAGGTGGTAAGAATAGTGAGAGTGTCGATTCTCTGGCAAAGTAGAGGTACAAACAATATGTACTAGTTTAGGAAAAAAAAAAAACAGATCAGCATTCACTGGAGTGTGGGAGAGGTTTAATGAAGGAGGGAGCTAAAATTGTCACTGATAATCTGGATAGGAAGAAAAAGATTTTGATATCAAGGAAGGGGACTGGAGATTAGAAAGCCTCTGCAGGTGACCCTAAAGAGCACAGGCACTGAAGGAAGAAAAACACATTTGTGGTGGACTGAGAATTTTGATTTTTTTAATCTGAATTTTTAGTGACTATGCTCAACTGTCTCATAAATTAGGAATCCAGGGGTATTTAGTTGTCATATTTGAAATTAAAGAAACATGAAATCAATGATAAATCCACAACTCCAACAATGGTTCTGGTAAAAGTAGTCTATGTTGATTTATGAGTTGATCTGTGTGCTGGGACTGTATAATTGTCATAGGCATCTTATGTTAATCATGAATTGATGTGTAAATAGTATGATTTAATCTCGATTTCATCACCAAGAGGCACCATATATATATATATTTTTTTTTTTCCTGTTTAAATTGTCTGGCTTATCTTAAAACTCTTCTTTTGCAAACTAGACTTTGAATTGAAACTACACAAAGAATATCTAAACATCATTAACCTAGCACTAGATACCAAGTTAATGACCATTTATGATAATTCACAAAATAATTGAGTGATCAATAATATACTTTTTATGCCCCTATGTGGCAATATGTGCCAGAGTGTAATTAATCCCTGTAAGTTTACTCAGGAGACATGTACCATGTATATAAAGACCAAGACTAATCTCTGTTATAAGACATGAGAAGAATAAGCACACTAATTAAAAATACATTAAATTATTTAGTTTTATATTCCCATTAAAAATCCTACAGTATTACCCTTTGTCTAATAAAAATGCTTATTAGACAACCCATTTTGCAGAACAATAAAAATAGGACTTAGTGCCCTATCTTTATGAAGATTACCTTAAATAAATTATGAATGTACATTGAAATAAGTTGAGCACCTATATATGTTTATGGTAAAATGCCCTTTTGTAATTTTACTTATCACTATGCATTGTGAAGCCCATATTGTACATAAATAATGTTGACAAAAATTTTAAGAGAAAATGACATTGTGTGCTAGTGATTCAACATTAAGGTGGCTATTTTTGTCACATCCTATAATAATAACTTTGCCTTTGTCAGGGAAGAAACCTTGAAAGTCTGAGTCATTGTAGCTGCAGGAAGTTGCTCTCACGTCCGTATGTTAATAATAAGAAGTAGAAATATAAAATTTGAATGTGCAAATATACTCCCCAAAATTATAATAAAATTAAACGTGAAGGCATCATGTTTCATGTATATTTAACATTAAACACTAGGTGTGTGCTGTATTCTCAATTCTGCTGGCATATTTGCATATTAAATTCTTCTTAGAACTAGTTCATGAAGACATCGCATGATGTGATATAGGAGTTTCTGTGTAACAACAAATCATGTTACCACAGAATATCTTGACAGAGTATTACCAACATTCTAATATTCTGTTTATTTGCATCTTTGGTAATGATATTGGTGATCCTATTCTTCCTTCATCAGCTAAACTGATTTGATCACCAGTACGAATGATGGCATGTCATAAATGGCAAATATTCAAACTGCACCACAGTTGTATCTCTGAGATGTGGACAAAAATTCTCATGTTTACATAGAGGGCAATGAGTTATTTTCTATATCTGACTTATATTGGTTCTTATGACCAGCAGGCAGATGATGCAGTTCATCTTTGGGACCCAACAACTCCCAATCAGAAAGCATATTCCTCTGGTCACTACTGAGTCTAATATGCATTTGCTCTTTTTTCTTTCTTTCTTTTCTTTCTTTCTTTCAAACACAATGGAGTTTCTTTTGCTATTAGGTCATGGAGACAGCAGAAGTAACACAGTTGCAGTAAAGCCTTCGTAAACTAACCATCATTAAAATTAATTCACTTGTGCTTGTAAAATGAGATTCTATATCCTTTGGGAATTTGAATTATTGACCTCACTTCTAACAATCTGAATATTGTCTTCAAATTTTAAATGTCATTTATTTATTATAAAGGTGGTACTAACACAATTTGTCTGGAATTTTTGAATAGAAATGTGCTGAATTTTCTAAGATAGTTAAAAGTAAGTTTAACAAATTCTTGGAAATTGCTGATGCAGATACTAATTATATTACGAGTTTTAGTGTATGAGATAAATATCTTTTAGACTGAAGAGTGCTAACTCTTGCAAAATTACTTAGTTTTAAAATAAGATTTTGAAGTTTAGGAATAGCCTTCTTGACAATATTAAGCCAAGGGATTTTTATTTAATGGAGAAGATGCAAAGATGCCCAAATTTTGAAATGCCAAAAAAGTTTTTGACATAGCTATCATTGTTTGTAAAACAACTTAGGCCAACTAGAAGAGTTTTTGCTTTGTTTAGTTTTAATTTAACAATCTTGGTCACCACTTATAAATACGCTTGTGCAGTAGGTCTAGTAGGATGTACAGAAATCTGGATTTTTAACCTCAGGTAATTAACTCTGAAATGATTACAGTTTAAACACACTAATGGGGATTACACTCCAGATCATTCTCTATCACTCTTAAGTTAATAGCAAATGGAAAATATATTTATTTTGCATTTTAAAAATTAGAAAAAATAAACAAAATATTTCTATTAATATTAGACATGCCCAGGATAGGCATCAGGAGGAATGTATTTGCTGACATGTTTTTATCAGCATACATTTGGCTGCAAGTAACAGAAACCCCTACTGATCTGGCTTAGAAAAAATAAATTGCTTTGCCATAAAACAAGAAGACTGGAGATAGAAGTCTTCAGAATTGTGAATTTAGCAGCTATTTTAATAATGACCAATGTACCTTTAAAAATTTATGCTGCCACTCTTACCAAGTTGGCTTGTACACAGAATAGTGCTTCGCAAGACCACAGGAAACCTGCATCAGTGCCAGCCGACACGCCCAAACGTGGAAAGGGCATATGTGAAGGGGAGATTTTTTTAAAAGATTATCATCTTTCCCAGAGTTCCCTGGGAACATGCCTTTTCACCTAATTGGGTAGAATTGTTTCACAAGTCAATTCCTAAATCCATTACTGACAATGAGAATGGGGCCAGAGTAACTGGGTCAAATTGACAGGTATTAAACCTGAAGCTGGAGATGAGTGACTATCTACTAAGGTGGTGGAGGATGCACACAAAAATTTGATTCTGTTGTAAAGGAAGAAGTTAGACAGCCAAAAGTTTCTGCTAGCGGTTGCGGTAATTAAATGTTTTTCTTCAAATATTTTCAGAATTGCATAATTTTTTTCACCTAGATCATAGGAAATATTCATAAACCAGCTCTGTGTTTTGTTTTGCTCAGATTTTTTAGTTGATAAGTCAAATACACTTGCAATATGAGTTGGATTTCTTAAATTCTTCCATCTAATTTGAATATTTTTATAATATCATCACTTGCAAGGTATAACTTGGGGGCTTGCAGATGTTCCTCAAGAGTAAAACCTGTATTGCATTTACCCTAATAGTTTAAGTGATGTAAGTCAAGCAGGTACTTTTTGGGGGCCGGGGGTAGAGTTTAGCATCACTGGTTACTGTGGAGGGAGAAGGGAAGATAACTGATGAAGATGAGAATCATGAATCACATGAGATAAGTAATCAGGGTTTCTATTTTTAATATAATCTTTCTCAGTCCCACTAGGTCCCCTATTTGTCACTATTCTCTACATGCTGTCAATCTCAAAGGATATAAATCACTAGTTAATCATGTTGTTTTTTATCATCCCCTAGTAGATCAGCATGCATTTCACACCACACTGGTCCAACATGATAGGAATATGAAATCAAAGGACATTAGGATGTTGTGTTTTCTCAGTTGGTACCTATGATTGATGCTGTGGTTGCTAACGTGGAATTCATGCTTGCTCCTATCAACGTAAGACAACTGGAACAGAAACCTGAAGTAATATTAAAGTGATAAATAAGCCTGTCATCTAAAAATAACACCTTTCTTCAAAATCTACACCTAGTTTAACACACATTATTAAGCCACATTGATTATGTGGCTCAGCATGGTACATTAACGTTTCTTTTTCTTAAAATGTACACGTTGTCCATGATGGTATTAAGTCTGCATATTTAGATTGACTAAGGTTGGAGAGAACACATTGAATTAATTTTATCAGTTAGCAATTGCCTTTGGCCAAGAGGAACAATGCTTTACACAAATTTTTAAAAAAATTGTTTTATTTACAGAAACTTTAAAAAAGAAAATCTAAGACAGATGGTGTAGCATCAACACATTTTCAAAGCGAAACAGTCTCTTCTGACATCGTTTGTTTCCAACCATTTGTTATGTCCTCATTTTCACATTTGAAAGATGGCTGCCAGAGATCCAGCCATTAAGTTGATATTTCATAAGGAAGAAGACAAAACACAAATAAGGCTCGTGTCAAATTGACGAGTTCCCTTTAAAGGTCTCCCAGTGACTTCCACTTTTATCTCATTGGTAAAAACTGATACGTCACAATAGCAGCTGCAAAGGAAGTTGGAGAAACTTCTCGTGGGGCCATGGGGAATGCTTATTAATGCCACAGGTAAAGCAAGTTCCATACTTAGGAGAGAAGAAAGAAAGGATATTGGGATGGCATCTAGCTGTTTGCTGTATTTGTTAGAATAAAAGAAGAATGCTTTTAACAACTTGTTTAACTGTGCCAAAAAGAAAAGAAAAGAAGAAGAGGAAAGCAAAGAAAAGGATGACATAAATAGATAAAATGAAGTTCAAAATCAAGAATATTTTGTCTGGGATGCTGATGGCATCATAGCCAGAAAAGAGCAAAGGAAAGTAAAATGTATCCTAACCCCTTCCCTTGGGGTTCACTAGAATCTCATCTGCTTCCACAATTTCAGCTCCTTTTTTGTATTGATAACTCTCAAGTACACAAATGATATCTTCCCCCCATCCTTATCGTATGAATGCAGACACCTAAGTACCCCAGTGTTGACTCATTTATATCAATATGTTCCAAACTGAATCCGTTCCTTTTTCTGATTTTTTAATTTCTGTTAATGGCTTGAACATTCTCTCTCAAGCAGGATTAAATACCTGAAGTTAACTTTTATTGTGTATTCTCCTTCATTTACCTTACCTTATTAGCACCCAGTACTATAGATCACATCTCCAAAATTTCTTTTTAATAACCTTTTCATCTACTCTTACTGACACTATCTCCATTCATATACTGGATTATTCAAGAAGAAACTGTTTTCCCAGCTTTTTCTCTCTCCTTTGTACCATCCTTCCCACAAGCAATAGAGCTTTCAAAAACCTTGTTGCAATTACTTTAGTCCCTTGATGAAAGTCATTCAAAAATCATAATAAAGTTAAAACACCTTATGAGAGCTTTCCAGCCTCTTAATAATATCACCCAATTTACATTACCAGTCTTAATTCTTAATCTCCTATTGTGTAATAAATTCATCTAACAGACTAATTATTTACCAAAAAAACCCCTTTCTTTTACATCTGGACTTTTGCTCAAACTCTAACTTTCTGTGTGGGAAACACTTCCTAGGTATCTGTTGACATTTCAATTATTTTCAATTTCAAATTCAAATGAAGTGTTCTTCATAATTTTTTTTTTTCATTTATCCTGCTGGTTGTAATTTTTACTTTCTAATCTTTTGCATGTTAGTGCAGGACAAGTTCACAGATGGCCTTAGCCAATCAAGCTCTTCCCTTCTTCCCCTCCTTTCTTGCTTGTAATTCTCAAGATTAACTATAGTTTCTGTTTGGCTTATTTCTTACAAAAAAAAAATGTAGGGCCGGGTGCAGTGGCTCATGGCTATAATCCTATACTTTGGGAGGCTAAGGCAGGAGGGTCTCTTGAGGCCAGGAATTCAAGACCACACCAGCCTGGGCAACATAGAGAGGCCCCATCTATACAGTTTTTTTTTTTTTAATTAGGCAGGCATGGTGGTGTGTGCTGTAGTTTCAACTACTTAAGCCTAAGGCAGGAGGATCACTTGAGCCCAGGAGTTCAAGGCTGCAGTGAGCAATGATCACACCACTGTACTCCAGCCTGGGTGACAGAGCGAGATTCCATCTCTAAACAAACAAACAACGGTAGAGTGTGCTAAAAATGCAACACCCTGAGATAAAGGAGGAACTTTCCAGAAAAGCCTAGCTCTCTTCCCATCCTTCCTAGAACAGGATGTCTTGCAACACTTAGTAAATTCAGTGACCCCTGGGTATAAAACCCAGAGCTGACTGCTTTTGGAGTCCCTTAGCTGTGGTGCAACATGGAACAAGTACAGACAAGAGTACATCCACCCTATGCAGCTACCTTGAGCCTTGGGTACCAGCTTGCCATGAATCCTAGGCATCCATTGTCCCTTGCTGCCTACTTGTGAGTAATAAAGTTGCTTTGCTTCACTTGGTGTTCTGGCTCACCAGACTCATGTAAGTATTAAAAATTGCAGTTCAGTAACCAGTGCAGGGTGAACTTGCTTTATAGTTAGTATTAGTATTTTTCCCACTTTTAAAGCATTTAATTTGGTACTTTTCTCATTCCTGTGATTGATATGGTTTTATACTCTCTTCTGGATTGTATATTCCAGGCAATACTAATTATTATGGAATGTGTACCCTGATATGCTAATCACAGTAAAGAAATGTTACCCATTTATGTATCCAGGAAAAAAAAATACGGACATTTATATTTGTGAATGAGGTGTGTGGCATCATGCATGGGATCCAAGTTCAATATCAGAGACCAATATTTACTTTCAGACCACAAAAGATTACTTGTATGTAATCTACATCAGTGCTATTAAAACTTTAATGTCCATATGAACCACTTAGGAATCCTATTAAAAATTCAGATTCTAATTTAATAGTTCTTTGAGAGAGCCTGAGACTCTGCATTTCTTGTAAGCTTCTCAGTGATGCTGTTGCTCCTGACTCTACAACTAAACTTGAGAAAGAAGGGAAATAAATAAAGGAACAATTCAGAAGGACATTCACATTTTTTTTCCTATGTCTAAGTCTACAAATAGAACACTAATAACGGTAATATATACTTCATGCTGTTATGGAATTTAAATTAGATTATGGCTAAGAAAGTGTTTTGGAAACATAATTGTGCCATTTCTTTAATCAACATATCTATGTGAACATACATGCAAGTTTTTCTTCAGAGGACTGAAGTTACATATGTTGAAATATAAGGAAATCATATATATTTTTATTGTAACCATTTAAAAACAATGTTCTACTGTTATTTTCAAGACCTCCTGAGGATCTTTCTACTTGGACTTTATGATCTAATTTTTGGCGTCTGAAGTCCCTACAAATATATGAAGCAATGAGTTTAGAGCTGTGGACCCTAGATTCTATTGTTCCTAAAACTCTTCTAAATTATTCTGTAAATTTCTATTTTGTGTAGGCTTTGAAACAACTTTGAAAACTCGCTCACATTTTGTTTCTAAAACTATCTTAAATTGCTCTAAATGTCTGTTTTATTGAGGCTTTGGAACAACTTTGAAAACTCACACTCAATACCGAGCAAGATATACATAGCTAAAAAGAGAGTTTGTATACGTGGAAGCATTGTCAGTGTGTCAAACCAGCCAAGCCATTTAGCAATTAGCAGCCATAGTCACAAAATGCCAACGAAAACCAGAAGCATGTTCCTCTCATCAAACAGTCCAATTGTTTATATTGATGCAAAGCTTAGTCATAGAGCAGGTGCTCTGAGCTTTAAATATGAATTCATTTTCTGAAATTAAGTCTGAAAACCTAATGAAAAAAGCTGAGTGTAATTGCAAAGGATACATTACATCATGACAATAGCCAGTTATAAATGATTCAAACTGCAGTTGAATATGCCTCTAACTTGCTTGACATGGGTAGTGAGAAGAAATTCCTTTAGCTCAATTTACTTTTAGTATTTTACAGCTGCATTTCTCAGGAATATAGAGCCCATTTCCACAACTAAAAGGCCAATAGATTTTCTTTATATAACACTCCATCGCACTGCCTAACCTCAGCAGGCATAAGCATTTATCCTATTAAAAAAAAAAAAAAGTTTTTTTCAAAAAACCTCTCTGACATTGCAGTGAAAATTGTAGTAATTGTTGGTAAAGATGATTTCTGTTTTGCTTTTTCACGAAATTAAATGCTTCTCTGTAGCACAGTGTGGTAGCTTTTGTAACCTTTTAGATGTAAAAATGAGTTATTTACTGTTTACTAGAGTGTTTCTTTTGTAAGGTAAATGAATTCAGTTGATTGAATTGTGGTAAGCAATGAATTCATCCACAAAAGTAAGAAGTTTATTTGCTCTGTTTTGCATGTCAAAGAAATTTTATGCTCTGAAAAACTATTCTTGTAAATATTTCCTTTATGTTTATTTTAAATAAACAAAGACACATACATTAGGTTCTTTAATTATGAAATGATATATTTCTTAGTAATTTGATAAATGAGCAAAATATTATAAACTAGCACTAAGTTTAAGTTGGTGTGCATTGGTGGGGAAAAGTCCAAGTGGTAAGGGTTTTATAAAATTATTATATAGTGTTCTGTTTCAATACTTTGGTATTCTTAAAAATAATTGATTTATCTGAATTTTTAACACACACACACACATATATTTGCTCAGTCATTCTTTTCTGACATTACTAGATATTTCAAGCAAAATTGCAAAGAATTTCTTCATGTAAAATGTAAAGTCTGGAATGTATTAGTAAAAAAGTGATTAATCAAATAGGATATTTTTGTTTCTACAAATAAAATAAAGTATATACTTTAAAGTGATCATATTGCACCCCATAGATGTTAGCTGTGATGAGCTGATATGGTCCCACTGAATTGGATTCTATTGCCCACTGCACAAAAGGAAGCCAATACACTGAGACAGCAGAGGTTTCAGTGGGAAAAGAATTTAATATTGCAGGGCACTGAGCAAAGAGACAGGAGGAATTTCTCAAATCCATCTTCCTGAGAATTTGGAGACAAGGGTTTTTAAGGATAATTTGGCAGGCAGGGAGCTAGGGAATCAGTATTGCTGATTGGTTGGGTGGGGGTGAAATCATAGGAGTGTAGAAATTGTCTTTTTGCACTTAGTCAGTTACTGGGTAGGAGTCCCAAGAGTAATTGACTCAGTTCCTTGGTGTGAGCCACTGCTTTGTTTGGGTGAGTTAGTCCATCAAAATGCAGGGTCCAGAAAATATCTCAAGTACCAGCCTTAGGCTTCACAATGGTGATGTTATCTAAGGGAACAATTAAGAAAGTTGCAAATCTTTTGACCACCAGTTACATGACTCTTGAGCGGTAAGCAATTATATGAAAGCAAGCTAGGGAATGATGGCTGGTTATCTTATAAACATGCCTGCACCTTTGCAGAGTTCAGGCCCCTACCATAGTTCCCACCTTGCAGCCCTTCATTAATTTTATAAAGGGCAGTTTCAAAACTACACTTTGAAGTTCTGTATTTATTCCAAAATTGTATTACTACATAAGCTAAAGGATGGCTGTGAATGACAGTCATGAAAAATATATTATGAATATATGCATGTAAAAATAGGAGGATTAGGAATCACAAAATATTGTTGTCAAAAACTGCATTCATTATTCTACTTGCTATTATACTGGTTACTATAAAATCAGTTTAATAAAAAGTATGTAATAGTTTTGAACTCAGAAAAATAACACTGAGCATTTGTACCCTTAAGGTCAACTTACCCCAGGGACAACTGAAATTTTCCTGTGGAGACTGTGGGAAAATGGAAACAATAATAGTGCAACATCAAATGATCCTTGAGGACAGTTATTATAAGAGTCTCCCTTAAGGAGAGCACTCAACTTCGACAATATCAATTTGAAAGTTTCCTGACATTGGAATTCATGTGAATAAAAGAATGAGTTAGTATTAAAAATTATAATTTCTGACACAGTAGAAATACTGTCAAGGAGTAGGACAGAAAAATCAATTCAATTATAGATGGGATATTTTGTGAATGAAATAATGAAAATAATTGCAAGTTGCAAGATGAAGAATTACATAAACAAATGCCAATATGTACTAAATACCTACTTTGTGCCAGAAACCTTTAAGTAGAGCTAAGGAAAATGAGACATTACTTTGTTGTCAGAAGACCTACAGCAAGTGATGCACTGAAAAGATAATAACAATGGAGTATTTTTGAAGGATAGAGAAGATAAAAGATAATAGATCAAAATCTTACTAGGTTTCCTTCAATATTAAAAAAAAATACAAGATAGCCTTAATATCACACATACTCTAAATTATTGAAGTTTGTTTCTCTGTTAATATCTATCACCTTGTGGGTAGAAAGAAACTCTTTTGTAGTTATAGACTTCAGGGTTTTGGACTTCAATTAGGCTAAATCAGCATTGTCATAAGGAGATAATAAAAAGTATGTGTTTTTAAGTCAGAAAACCCTTAGTTAGAATCCTGGTTCTACCTCCGCCTAGTTGATAACATTTGGTATGTTGTTTACTGCTTTGAGACTTGCTTTACTCATTAGTAAAATATATGCATTAATACTTATTTAAGATTATTTTTTAGATTAAATAAGTTAACATGTAAATCAGTTTGAATGGTTTCGAGGCCAGGAAAGGTCTCAAAAAATAGTACTCAACAAACAAACAAGGGGAAATTGACAACTTTTTTTCAAATTTAATTATAAGATTGAGAAGGTCAGGTATTCTTGTAGAATGAAATGCTGACCCTACAAAGATAAAATGACATAAATATATTTTGAAATAGAAGGAGGTATGACATCACCAAGATGTCAGATTAGGAGATACCAGCCTTCATTCCCCACCAACACATATATATATATACACACAAACCAAATTAACTCTGAGAGGACTCAAAGGCCCATTAAAGAATCTGCCTGAACAAACACAGTGGAGCAAAAAAATAGAATATCCACACAGAAATGATTGCTGCTTATATCAGCATACTTGAGATGCAAACAGATGGCTAGAAACACGGAAGAATGGAGGAGGCTATTAGTGTGAGCGATGTAGTGGGAACCACCTTAGCTCCCAGAAGCCTACTCTACAAAAGACACTGACATCTTCTACTACTGAGGTGACAAACAGTTATCTCTGTCAAGGAAACCCACAGGGGTAAGTGCAACTGTACACCCTTCCCCAGCTCCCTGAGAAACAGCCACTGTTAAGCCACTTTGGGAAAGGAGCAGCCACCTCTGTCAACCCCACTTGAGACCAGTCCCATAGCAGTGCTACTTCTTGAGTGCTCATGCTCCAGACCTGCACGATGTAGTGGCACTGCACACACCTACATCTCTAACACCAGAGCCACCATCACAGTGAGCCAAGGTCTTTATGAACATGCCTGTGATCCAGGCACCAGCTCAGCTGCTATTAGGGCTAAAACCCACACCAACCCCAGAGCCACTGTAACTTGGAATACAACTGTGCTCCCATTCTTGAATCCCTGGATGTTTTATAACCATCCACACCTCACATAGAGTTACCAACATGGCAGTGGGGGTACCTGTACCCTGGGCACCAGTGCCTTTACTTCACCGGCTCTCAGAGTCATAGTTCCTCCACTTATGCCATGATTCAGATCTCAGCTCTGAAGTCACTTCATGGAAGCCACTCATCAGACACTATGCCACCACCATTGCAAGTGGGCCTGCAAGCCAGACCTGCTGGCAAGAGCATTCCCCTCAGCCACAACTTCCCTGGTGAGAGAACAAGGGATCAGGAAGTCCTTAGCAGTCATTACCACTGAAGATTCCAACAACCCTTACCATCACTGAAGACATTCACAGCACTGGACACTGAGGAGGCCTGCAATTGTTGTCAACACCAAGCTCAGCTGAAAGAGCTGTACAGAGAATACACAGCTGCATCCTCATAAGTGTCAAAACCACTATACCACAACCAGCAAGTGCCCTCAGACCCACCCCTATATGGAAAGGTCTTTCCACACTGAAACTAGTCCATACAGTTTGGAAAAGATGACTGATCCACCAAATCTTCAGACATCAACATAAGGCAACAAGAAACATGGAAAACCAGAGACATATTATCACCACAAAACTACAACAATTTCCCATTAGCTAGCCCCAAAGAAAGAGAGATGTACAATGTGCCTGACAAAAATAAAAATAATTGCTTTAAAGAACTTTAAGAAGCTCAGTTAATTTCAGAAAATTACAGGGAAACATTTCAGCAAAACCTGGAAAACAACAAGATATTTAACAGACAGAAATTAGATAAGAAAAGGAAATAAAAGGCATCCAAATTAGAAAGGCAATGGTTAAATTTTCTCTATTTGCAGAAGAGATGATTTTATATAGAGAACACTCTGAAGATTCCACCCAAAAACTGATAGAACAAATAAACAAATTCAGTAAAGTTTCAGGATAAAAGCTTAAAATACAGTCAGACAGCACTTAATGGCAGTCAGGCGTCATTAAGCAATTCCATCATTGTGGGAATATTATAGAGTGTACTTACACAAACTTAGATGGTATAGCCTACTATATACCTAGGCTACATGGTATACTCTATTGCTCCTAGGCCACAGTTCTGTACAGCATGTTACTATACTGAGTAGTATAAGCAATTGTAACACATGTTAAGTATTTGTGTACTTAAATATATCTAAACATAGAAAAGGTACAGTAAAAACATGTTAGAAAAGATAAAAAAAAAAAAAAAAAGGTAAACCTGTATAGGGCACTTACCATAAGTGGAGCTTGCATGACTGGAAGTTGCTCTGGGTGAGTCAGTGAGTGAGTGGTGAGTAAATGTAAAGGCCTAGGACATTACTGTACACTACCATATACTTTATGTACTCTGTACCCTTAGACTACACTAAATTTACACAAAAAAATTTATTTCTTCAATAATGAATTAACCCTAGATTACTGTAACATTTTCACTTTATAAACTTTTTTTTTAAAACTTTCGATTCTTTTGTAATAAGACATAGCTTAAAACCCAAACATAAATGCAATTTTGTACAGTGATACAAAATTATTTTCTTTCTTTATATCATTATTATATCAGTTTTCTTCTATTTTTATTTTTAGTTTTAGTTTTTAAATATTTTTGTTAAAAACTAAGACAAAAACACACACATTAGCCTAGGCCTACATAGGTTCAGGATCATTAATATTATTATCTTCCACCTCTGCACTTTGTACCACTGGAAGGTCTTCAGGGGCAATAACATGCATGGAGCTCTCATTTCCTATGATAATAATGCCTTTGTCTGGAACATCTCCTGAATTACTTGCCTGAGGCTGGTTTACAGTTAATTTTTTAAAATATAAGTAGTCAGAGTACACTCTAAACTCATGATAAATATATAGTATAGCAAATAGATAAGCCAATAACAAAGTAGTTTTTTTATCAAGTATTATATACTGTACATAATTGTATGTGCTATACTTTTATATGACTAGAAGCGTAGTAGGTTTGTTTACACCAGTATCAGCATAATCATGTGAGTAAAGTGTTGCATTATGACTTCATGATGGCTATGATGTCACTAGGCAATATGAATTTTTAGCTCCATTACAATCATATTGGATCACCTTGGTATATGCATTCCATTGTTGACCAAAAGGTTATTATGCAGTGCAGGACTATCCAACAATCAGTCGTGTTTCTATACACTAAAAAAAAAATGTGAAAAAGAAATCAGGAAAACAATCTCATTCATAATAGCTACAGAAAAAGAAAATGCTTAGGAATAAATTTAATCAAGGAGGTGAAAGATTTGTATGAAGAAACCTAAAAAACATTAAAGAAATTGAAGAATAAACAAATAAATGAAAATCATAGACTAGAAAAATTAATATTGTTAAAATGTCCATACTACTCAAAGCAATCTATAGATTCAATGCAATCCCTAACAAAATCCCAATGGTAATTTTCACAAAAATAAAAAAAAAATCCTGAGGTTTATATGGAATCACAAAAGACCCTGAATAGACAAAGCAATCTTGAGCAAAAAGAACAAATCCAGAGGCATCACAGTACCTTATTTCAAATTCTACTATAAAGCTATCATAATCAAAACAGTATGGTACCAGCATAAAAACAGACATATAGACCAATGGAACAGAACAAAAATCCCAGAGATATATCTGCACATTTATTGCCAATTGATATTTGACAAAGATTCCAAGACCACACAATGGGGAAAATACAGACTCTTCAATAAATAGTGCTGAGAAAATAGGATATCCACCTGTATAAAATTAAAATTAGACCCTCATCTCACACCATATATGGAAATTAATTCAAAATGGATCAAAGCTTTAATGTGAGACCTAAACTCTAACACTACTAAAAGAAAACATAGGAGAAAAGCTTTATGACCTTAGTCTGGGCAATATGCTTTTGAATATGATCCCAAAAACATAGGAAACAAAAGTCAAAAATACACAAATATGATTATATCAAACTAAGAAAAATCTGCACAGTCAAGGAAACAACAGAGTGAAGAGCAAACCTGTAAAATGGTAATATATCTTTATAAATTATACACCTGAACCCAAACAACTAAACAGTAAGAAAACAAATAATATGATTAAAAAATGTCCTTACTTGAGTAGACATTTCTCAAAAGCAGAAATACAAATGGCTAACAGGTATAGAAAAAAATATTTAATGTCACTAATTAACAGGGAAATGCCAATTAAAACTACAATGAGATATCACCTTATACCTGTTAGAATAGTTATTATCAAAATGTCAAAAGATAAGTGTTGGCAAGGATGTGGAGATAAGGAAACCTTTGTGTACTGTTACTGAGAATGTAAATTAGTACACCTATTATGGAAAATAATATGGAAGTTTCTTAAAATATTAAAAAAGAACTACCATATGATTCAGCAATCCCATTTCTGGGGATATATCCAAAGGAAAAGGAATCAGTATGTCATAAAGATATCTGCACTTCCATGTTCATTGCAGTATTATTTAAAATAGCCATGATATGGTATCAACCTAAGTGTCTATTGAATGAAGCAACAAATAAAATGTGATATATATGTACAATAATATACTATTTACTCTTAGAAAGAAGGACATCCTGTGTTTGTGAAAACATGGATGAACCTGGAAGACATCATATTAAGTGAAATAAGTCAAACACAGAAAGACAAATACTGCATGACCTCACACATATGTGGAATTTTAAAAAGTTGAATTCATAGATCAGAGAGTAAAATGGTGGTTACCAAAGGCTACAAGTGGGGTGGTTGGGAAGATATTTGTTGAAGGACACAACGTTTCTATTAAACAGAAGGAATAAATCCAAAAGCCCTATTGTACATCATGGTGACTGTAGTTAATAAAAATATGTTATATATTTGATAATTTCTAAGAGAATAGATTTTAAGTGTTCTCACTCAAAAAATATATGTGAGAATATACATATGTTAAATAGCTTGGTTTGGCCATTTCACAATGTATGCATACATGAAAACATTATGTTGTATGCCATAAATATATACAATTTCCACTCATCAATTACTTTTTTTTAAAAAATGTGAGTAATCCACTCTACATCCTCACATCAGAGTACTGGACTTTGCAGAATCTAATGGAATTTGCTGATGGTCCTGAAGGGCATTCACATGGAAGAATGAGTTAAGAGTTACAGGCACATTTGTTGAATGACTACTTTAAGACAGGCACAATTCTAACTGCTTTATGGGGAATTTTATTTCAGTGTCTTCTTTCATACTCAAAGAAACCCTTTTTGGAGATCCTATTATTATTTAATTTTTTTTTTCCATTTTAAAGATAAAGAGACTGAATAACAGATGGGATAAACAATTTCACCTAAGTCATGCAGGCAGGAGGTGACAAAGCCAAATCCAAACTAAAGTAATTTGACTCTGGAATTTATATACAGTTTTCTATACTTCTTCTCCAAATAAAAGGGACTATTTTTAAAAACAGCATATCCCATTTTATTAGCTTGTCAAATAATATTTAGATATGCTACACATGTTAAAATATTTTCATAAATGCAGTTTTATTCTTAAAGTTAATCATTTGCTTTATGCATAAAGAAATAGGAATATTTTTAAGTTCAAACTTTAAAAATCACAATAAATATCTAGCGAGATATTAAATTTAAAGTGAAGTACTAGCCAGAGCAATTATACAAGAGAAGGAAATCAAGGGTATACATGTAGGGGGGCAAAACAAATCAAATTATCACTTTTTGCTGATGATATGATCTTATATCTAGTAAACCCAAATGAATCTGCCAAGAGACTACTGGAACTTATAAATAAATTCAGCGAAGTCTCAGGTTACAAAATCAATGTACATAAAGCAGTAGCATTAATATACACCAACAACAGTCAAGCTGAGAACCAAATCAAAGACACAATACCTTTCACAATAGCAACAAAGAAAATAAAATACCTAGGGATATATTTAACTAAGGAGGTGAAAGACCTGTACAGGGAGAACTATGAAACACTGAGGAAGGAAATAGCAGAGAAGGTAAACAGATGGAAAAACATACCATGCTCATGGATCAGCAGAATCAATACTGTTAAAATGTCTATAATACCCAAAGTAATCTACAGATTCAATGCAATCCCTATTAAAATACCAACATCATTTTTCACAGATATAGAAAAAATAATTCTATGCTTCATATGGAACAAGAGAAGACCCCATATAGACAAGGCAATCTTAAGCAAAAAAAACAAATTAGAAGGCATCAATTTACCAGACTTCAAGCTATACTATAAGGCTATAGCCACCAAACCAGCATGGTACTGGCACCAGAACAGAGACATAGACCAACAGAACAAAACACGGAACCCAGATATAAAACAATCCTTATATTGCCATCTGATCTTTGACAAAGCAGACAAAAACATTGAGTAAAATATTATTCTGAAAGGGCCTTAAATAGATTTATGAGAGCATGTAGCTTTGGGGTTAAAACTGATAACCTATGGGTTGCAGTTCTTTTCATTGTTTAGACTATTACGGAGTTCAAAATTAACCTCCAAAACTTGAATTTCTGGGAACTTTAAATTGATAACCAAATTTTAAATTTATTTCCAAAACTAAAAGATGTGACTACATTTAGCCTTCATTCCCACCTAGCAAGCATGTACTACTTCTCAACAATTGCTGCCTCTTTAGAGGAGACATAAGTTGTCCAGTTTCATTGTCTTACATTCTGCCTGCTCCTTGTACTTATATTTTGTGTCTGAATCTTGTAGGAACTGAAATTTCCTCATGTTATCTGAGAATAAACTTTAGCAATTTAAGAAACAAGTTTGGTTTTATATTTTTAAGAATTTTATTAACACTTTTTTGAACTTTTGAATAACATGAGGGGAAGTACAAATTTGGAAGTACAAATTTTTTCAGTTAAATATCCATATGATCTGAATAATTTAAGTAAATTTATGCCCAGATAATCTCTATTCTGGGTTGGTATCATTGTCAGAAATCAGAAAACATGTGCATTAACATAAGGCCGATTCGTCTTGTAAGGAAATATGACTATGTCAGGGCACTAGTGTGGACACCAAAGATAGAAATGTCCATGTCTTTATGTAGTTAGTTTACATTTTGGTGGTAAGACTGAAAATAAATAAGTTAAAAAACAGATTTTCTTCTAGTTTAAGATAACAAATGTTATTTAAAAAATTGAACATAGAAACAGAAATGTTAGGATTTGGGAGATGTGTTTTATATAAAGGATGGATATGGAAAGTCCTTCTTCATTGATGACACAGTATGTAAATAGTGACATGAAGGGATGTAAGGAGTCAGTGTTGTGCCAGTTCTGGAGAAAGAACTTCCCAGGCAGAGCTCTCAGGGCAACTTGATATTACTCAGGTAAAGATCCAATAATGCTACAAATAGTCTTGTTTTTATCTTAAGAGTCTTGTCCACAATGTGGTAGAGCATATAACAAACATCAGTGATGGAAATGGTATGACTCAATCCTGCCTACTCCTCATGCAAGATATGTAGAACTACGCTAATTATTCAAGGAGAAAACTGGCATATCATGTTAGATGGACTGTTGAGTTAATATAGTAGTATATAATTTGGGAGATAATGTCATCCTTTAACACTGGTTATATCACATTCTGGAATAACGAATAATTGATATCAGCCCAGCAGAATGGCAGATGTAAAACAGTAACCATTAAGGAAGTAACCCCGAATTATTTCATAGTGTTATCAAATGGAAAAGTAGACACTAGGATGATATGGTTTGAAATCAGTGCTATCTTTACTTATTTATTTATTTATTTTTAAATTTTAAAAAATTATTTTTAATCATCATAGGTACATTATAGTTGTATATATTTATAGGGTACATATGAAGTTTTGTTTCAGGCATATAATATGATTAATCAAATCAGTGTAATTGGGGTATCCATCACCTCAGGCATTTGTCATTTCTTTCTGCTGGGAACATTCCAATTCCACTCGTTAGTTTAAAGTGTACCCTGACTTATTGTTGATTATAGTCACTTTGTTGTGCTATCAAATATTGCTCATTCTACCTAATTATCTAACTATATTTTTGCACCAATTAACTATGCCCTCAGTAGTATGTTTATATATTGTGCCAATGGATATTATTAATAATTGGGTAGTTATTCTGTGCAATGCCCCCAAATCACGGACAAGATGGAAAAAGAAGTGATAAGAATCACGTCTAAGCTTCTGTCTTTGGTTACTTGGTAGTGCCAGTCGGGCAATTCAGAAGGTATAACTTTGCTGGGGAGAGGAGTAGTGAAAGGGAGAGAGGTGTAAACAAGCCATGACTAGCTTTGCTGTATACTCTTTTCTTGCTAATGATCTGGTGGAAGGAAGACAGACAGCATTCCAGTAAGGTAAGAGTTTACATGGACTGCAGATATTTTAATTAGTGCTTCCTTAATAGTGGGTTAGGGGAAGAGAATATGGACTTGCAAAATATTTTGGATAGCTATTTGACTTAATAAATCAATCAGGCAAATGGGATTTGTCTTTAGAGAGAGCTGTCGGGTGTGAAGGATGTAGTTTACTGCAACATAATAGCCTGATAACCTCAACTGCCCCTGATGTTAAAACACCTTCAAGTATTTCTTTTAAGCTCAGCTGAGATTATAGAAATTAAAAATGTATACAAAGTTTTCCTTATATTATCATTGAATCCTATTTCAAAACTCAAAGTAAACAACATATACAACACATAAACTTACCATAATTTGTTCAGTATGTTTAAAACTCATGGCCTGAAACATAAATGTAACATTAGTAAACTATTATTTAATATTGTTGATAATTTACTTGTTAAATAATAGGAAAATACAGCAGTATGAAACATGTATTTGACCCCCTTATTTCAAAATCAGCCCTCAGGAAGCATAACTTCTTAATATTTAATAATTCCATTATCATCCTGAAGTTTTAAGCACTGACAACTTGAACAAACTAAAAAAGTCAATTTGATAAAATCTTCAGCATAATTTTCAATTTTTAGTTTTAAAATGGCTTACAATTTTGTTTCTATGCCTCATTATTATCAAAAATGTTATTTATTGGATTTTATTTCAATATCATTACTTTATATTGAATCCACTACATAACTGATAAAAAATATGATATATTATACTAATCTGATTTTTATACAGTTTCTAAGAAACTGTGTGACACAAAATTGAAAGTTGACTGTTTACATTTATCAATCAATAATCAATAAGTGCCTGATTTAACTGATTGTTTCTTCCATCTAATTAATTCTATTCTATAGTGACAAATGACAGGCACTACCTTAGTCCTAAATATATTCAAATTGCCCTGAATATTATAGCTTATTACATAATCTTTTATCAGAGGGCTTTAACATTTTTGAGGTTAAAGTATACACAATAAATTTTTAAACATGATTGCTGACTGGTACCAGCCCCCTTTTCAATAATTGAACTCTATCCCCTTCGTCTTTTAAAAGTTTTTACCACGTACAAGTTTTATAAACAAATAAAGAAATAAAACGAGACACAATTATCTGATTTTAATATTATTTATCTAATCTTAAAAATGTATCCTAGGCTAGGAAAAATTCCAATTTGCTATTTGCAAAATTATTTCTTATTTATGCAAATGTATTGAAAATTTGTCTCTCTGTCTTTACTTTTTTAAACATTACCTGGTATACAGGGACATATGTTCTCTTTTTATAAATGAAAATAAAATACTTCTCCACCTTACACAAATAATACATTTTTATTTTTAGTAAATGTTTCATTTTAGAACAGTTTTACATTTACAGAAAAGTTGCAAAGACAGTATACGTTCTCATATACTCTGCACCCTATATATCTTATTATTGACATTTTACCTTAATATGGTACATTAGCCACAACTAATGAACCAGTATGAAAACATTTTATTGACTAAAGTTCATTCTTTACTTGTGTCTTAGTTTTTACCTAAAGTCCTTTTTCTGTTTCCAGAATCCCCTCCAAGATGTATTTAGTTGTCACATATCCTTAGACTGCTCTTGGCTATTTTTCAGATTTTTCTTGTTTTTGATGACCTTGGCAGTTTTGAGAAGTATATGTCTGAAAATTTTGTAGATTGTTAACCAATTAATTTTGTCTGATATTTTTCTCATGGTTAGATTGGGATTACAGGTTTTGGGAGGAAGATCATAAAGGCAAAGTTCTATTTCTATCATATCATTTCAAAGCTCCATGCAACCAACATGTTTTATCACTGATAAATGATGTTAATCTTGATCACATGGCTGAGATATTTTTTATCAGGTCTCTGTATTGGGAAGTTACTCTACTTAAAAATAATGCTCTAAAAATTTTTATACATTATTTTAGGGAATAAAATAATGAATATTAGCAAAGACATATATTTAAATTAATATTTGATTTAAATATCAGGCTTTCTTCAATGTACACATTTATTTTTATAATAATTCACACTTACATGGGATAAATATTATCTAATCTACTAGAGATGAATATTTCACATTCTGATTCCCTTGTCTTTATATCAAAGCCTGAGTAATCAAACATATAATTTACTAGTCTTAATTTATGTTATTCAATGTTGGCATATTCAACCAAGTCATATTTATTTCATGCAGGTTTGGAGGTTCCTCAAAAAACTAAAAATAGATCTACTATATGATCCATTGATTCCAGTAATGAGTGTATATTCAAAAGAAAGGAAATCAGTATATTGAATAGATATCTGCACTCCCAGGTTTTACTGCAACCCTACTCATAATAGCAAAAGTATGGAATCTACTTAATTGTCTGTCCCTCAATGGATGAATGGTTAAAGAAAATATGGTGTATATATGCACAGTGGAATATTATTCATTAATAAAAAAGAATGAAATCCTGCCATTTGCAGCAACATGGATGAAACTGGAGGTCATAATGTTAAGTGAAATCAGTCAAGCATAGAAAGACAAATATTGCATGTTCTCACTTATATGTGCGAGCTGAAAAAGTGGATCTCATGAGGATAGAGAGTAGATTGGTGGTTACCAGGGGCTGGTAAGGGTAGAGGGTTAGAAGGCATAAAGAGGGGTTGATTAATGGGTACAAATATACTGTTAGAAAGAAGAAATCAGATCTGGTGTTTGATAGATCAGGAGGGTGAGTATAGTTAACATCAATCAGCTGTACATTTCCAAATAGCTAGAAGAAAATAATTGAAATGTTCTTAAGATGAAGAAAAGATAAATATTTTGGGAATCATTTTATTTTCTTTAAAAAAAGTGTGATTCATTATGTGTTGTGTAATCACTTTTTTCCCTTCAAGATTTTGCTTTGGGTAGTGCTTAATTTTAAGCAATAAAAAGCCATGATTATGCTATTACACTTTTATTCCTCCTGTCAATGGTAAGGAATTTTAAAGTCAATAAATATATTCAAAAGTTATGATGTGAATAAATAATATGGAATTATGAACCAAAAATCAAGGCATCTTCATAATAAAATGATGCATCTTAGATAATTTTATAAGCAAAGTAGCTGATTCCATTATCCAAAGTCTGACTTGTACAATGAAATGTCATTCTAAATTTATGATTATTATAAAGTTGTGCCTAATATATTGAAAACAAGCAGAAAAGGCAGTTCAAGAATAATATATTATTCATTATGAATAGACAAGAAAAGCCAGCTTTATAACTAGAACTTCTACAAGGCTAGGAAAATATATGTATATATTTTAATACATATGTGCATATATTAACACATACAAATATTTATATACTTGATATTAAAACTCAGTGGATTTTTAAAAAGCTTATTAAATGAAGCTTAATTGAAAATTAGTGAACTGTAAGACTAAGCTAAAATTATATAAAATGCTGGATAGATACCTAAAAACATGAGAAAATAAAACAGAAGATAAGAAATATAGAATACTAAATGAGAACAACATGCATAAAATTGGAGTTTCAGATGTATAACATATCCAAACATTTTGGATACATGTCTGTATCTGCTTCATTCCACATCATTAAGCATCAACTTTGTCTAAGTCATAACCCTGGGGAGAATATACATCACTGCCTATTTTTCAGTCTCTGCTCAGAGGAGGAAACCCATCTCATATCTTGATTTCAGAAGGTCAGCAAGATCCCACATTGTAGGGACCCCTTTTTATTTCTATTACCCCCCACAAATCCTCATTTCCTTTTTCCTCTGCTTATTTTCTGACAGCAAAAGTAGCAAGCTAGTGTATTTATGTATTTTTTTTATTTCAAAATTAAGGAAAGGAAATGCAAATTAAAACCACAATGAGATATCACCTTACCCCAGTTAGAGTGGCTTTTATGAAAAAGCTTGCGTATTTAAACTCACCTACTGCTTTGTTTTTATATTTTATTTGGCCCTAGGAGATGTTTTGGAGGAATATGAGTGAAAGGTTCATGGGAGATATATATATATATATATATATATATAATGTGTGTGTATATATATATGTATATTCATATATATATATGTATATATTCATATATTCACTCTCTGGGAATACATAATTGTTTCAAAATAAAAGTTTGTTAAAAATAAAAAACAAAGATATTTTGTCACATACAACAAAAGTTGAAATAATTTGTTATTAGCAGGCACACACTACAGGAAATGTTAAAGGAAGTATCAGGCAGAAGAAATGTAATGCCAGATGGAAATATGGGTTTATCACTAAGGAATAAAGAACGCCAGAAGTTGTAACTACAATAAATGTTATGTAAATATATGAACTGTATGCCTTATTCAAATCTCTTTAAAAGATAATTGCCTGCTTAAAGTATGAAAGCATTGTGGAGTAACAGCATATATATGTCAAATACATATGCCAAAAATATACATATGTGTTTTATATATATATATATGTGGCATATATATGTGACACACATACACTTTATATATATGTGTGTGTATATATACACACACATACATACATAGAGAGAGAGAGGATGGAGAATATACAGTTAAATTAGTAGTTAAGTTTTGGGGTAGTAAAAAGTTATAAGCAAATTTTTGACTGCATGGGGGTTGGCACTCTTAACCCCTGTGTTATTCAAGGGTCAACTCTATATGTCAAATGTGTAACAACATTTTCGTAAAGACCTGAAAAGAAGAAAGGAAAGTATGGTAAATCCTCATTTAATGTTCTTGACAGTTTCTTGGAAACTACAACTTAAATCGAAATTGCATATAAGGAAACAATTATTTTTTCACACCAATGTTGAGATGTTGAATGAAAGGACATTATTTGAGGACTTCCTGTATGCTGTTTCACATAAAGGGCAGTTTCCAAGAACCTACTTATGAGTGAGGACTCATTGCATCCTATTTTATGGTCCTAAAAACTATGTAGAGTGGTATAGTAGATATCACATCGAGGCTGTGATTAGTTAAAGCAACCACTAAATTTAAAAAAAAACAAAGACATATAACTAAACAGACTAAAGAGGGAAAAAAATGGATTTATAACAATACGCAGTTAATCCCAAGGATGGTGTGGAAAAGAGGAAAAAAGTAAGTAAAGAAAAGATGAAGCAAATAGAACATAAATACTATAATGAAAGACAAAAGCCTGAATATATTAATAACACATTACATTTAATAGTCTAAATATTTCATTTAAAAGGCAGAGATTTTCAGGGTTAAAAAGCAAGCTCTAATTATATGCTATTTATAAGGAAAAAAAATCTATAAGTATAAAACCACAAGTAGATTAAAAGTAAAAGGATTGAAGAAGGTACATTACACAAACACTAATCAAACGATACATGTAATAACTATATTCATATCCAAAAATATGTGATTCACAGCAAAGAACATTACTGAGTATAAAGAAAATAATTTCATAATGATAAAAGGGTCCATTCACCAGAGGACATAGCTTCAGAGTACATGAAGGTAAAACCAATCTATGAGAAAATCCACAATTATAGTCAGAAATTTTAATCCTTCTCTTCTAACAATTGAGGGAACAAATAGACTTAAAATCAATAAGGAAGACTGGGCAACATAGCGAGACTCCGTCTCTACAAAAAATAAAAAATATAATATTAGCCAGGTGTGGAGGCACATGAATGTAGTCCCAGCTACTCAAGAGGCTGAGGCAGGAGGATGGCTTGAGCCCAGGAGTTCAAAGCTACAGTGAGCTATGATCATACCACCGTACTCCAGCCTGGGTGACAAGTGAGACCCTGTCTCAAAAAAACTATACACACACACACACACACACACACACACACATATATACACATCAATGAGGATATAGAAGGCTTGACAACACTACCAAACAACTTGACCTAATTAACAATTATAGAACACTCCAACCAACAACACACTTATTCTTCTTATGTATGTATGAACCATTTACCAAGTTAGACCACAAATCAAGTCTCAATTAACTGAAGAGGACTGCAATCCTACAAACATCCTATGAATTGAGTTAAAAGCAAATAAGAGAAAGATCTATGAAAAATCCCCTGTCATATAGAAAGAAACACACTTCTAAATAATCTGTGTCAAAGGTATTAAAAATGAAGTTAGAAAGTGTTTTGAACAGAATGAAAATAGAAAGCACAACATATCTGAATTTGTGCAATAATGCTAAAGCAATAATTAGAGGAAAAGTCATGACATTAAAGAAGAAAAATCTCAAATCAGTGCTCTCAGCCTTGACCTCAAGATGATAAAGTAAGAACAATAAATGAAACCCAAAACTAAAATAATAAGAAGCAATAATAATAATGATCAGAACAGAAATCAATGACATAGAAAACACAAAACCAATGCAGAAACAGCCATAAAAACAAAACTGGTCCTCTGAGAAAATCAATGAAATTGATAAATCTGTAGCCAGACTTCTCAGTAAAAAAAAGAGAAAAGAAAAAAAAAAGAAGCATCAAAAGGAGTCACAAATCATCAAAATGAGTCACAAAGGGAAAAAAAACATCTCTGGATGATTACACAATTAGGGATTATTGTTGTGAAAGTGTGAAAATTGTCAGAATCAAAATGGAGTCACTTGTGTTTAAAAAAAAAAACTGACAAATAGAGCCTGGGAAGGCTATTAAGAGAAGGTTCTCGTGCTTGCATGCCTGATAACAAAACTATCACAAAAGACTTCGCAAAAAACACAGCCTTGCACAAAGGCCATCACAACCTTACACCAAAAATACTTCTGCAAGGTCATCTATCTGCTCAGCAACTGCCTGTCCAACCTAGAACTGGCATCAACCTTGTTATTGATCTTTGCAACCAAGGGTAATTATCTCAAAACAGTGTATTCTTTCTTATTTTTCCGTTAAAAAGCTTTGCCTTCCTTTACCCCTCTGAATACACACTTAGTTTAATATGGCATGTGTATTACCATTGCAGTGCCCTTTTCCTTAATAAACATTATTTTCTTTTAAAGAAGTTATTTTAGTTGGCATTACAAACAACTTTATTCAAATAAATTCAACAACTTAATTTCAACATTTCAATTTTCTTAAATTACAATACCAAATTTTAATGAAGTAGAAACAGATGCCTAGTACATATCAAAAGCAGTGGAATTTTAGTTTAAAAATTTCCCATCAAGAAAACTCTATAGCCCCCAATTTTTCCACTGGAGAATTATACCAAACATTTAAAGAAGTAATAGCAATTATAGAGAAACTCAGAAAATTTAAGAGGATGGAACTCATTCTACAAGGACAGTATTATCTTAACACCAAAACCAAACATATTGTAAGGAAAGAAAGCTATAATCCAATATCTCTAATGAATATAGATGTAAGAAAATGTTTAACAAAAGTTCAGCAAATAGAATCCAACAATATATAAAAAGGATGTTTCACCATGATCATTACTTCGGAAATGCAAAGTTGGTTTCACATTCAAAATGGTTTAAAATAGTTAACCACATTGACAAACTGTGATATTGTGAAATATATATTTGGTCTTCATTCCAGTTTCCTGGCATACAAATTCTAAAACCATTTTTTTCCGTACCTTTGTAAAGCCATTCATAATAAATTGGTAAACTTAAGTGTTTTCCTGAGTTCTATGAGCTATTGTAGTAAATTAATTAAACCCAACGGGGGCTTCTGGGAATCCCAGTTTACAGCCAGAAGCGCAGGTAAAACAACCTGGTGCTTGCAATTGGCGTCAGATGTGGGGGGCAGTCGGTGGGACTGACCTCTCGACCTGTGACACTATCTCCAGGTAGGTAATGTTAGAATTGAACTTCATTAGGGGGCACTCAGCTGGTGTTTGCAGCAGAATTGATTGCTTACTTAGTATATGGGGAAATTTCCCCACATATCTGGTAATAGAAGTATTGTGTTGATTATTACTGGGTGATGGCAGAGGAAAAATAGTTTGTTACTTTACTCACACATCTGGAGTCACAAGTGTGTTGTGAAAGTATAGTGGGAGAAACTGGGTTTTTTCCTACACACAAACTAAAAAATAAAAAATAAAAAATCATCTCAATAGATGAAGGAAAACCCATTTGAAAGGATCCAACATTTATTCTTGATAAAGGCTCATAAAGCTTAAAATAGAAAGTAACTTATTCAAACCCATATAAGACAATGCTGTAGGCAGAATATCACCTCTCTCCCTTAATTGACCAACTCCTAATCCCTGGAACCTGTAAATATATTACTTTGTATAGCAGAGGGGAATTAAAGTTGCTAATTCTCTGACCTTAAGAAGAGATTATCCACATGCATCCTGTGTTGTCAAGAATATTTTTAAATGGAAGAGGAAGGCAGAAGAGAGAGAACCAGAGGGATAACCACGTGACAAAGACTGACCCTACTGTTGTTGGACTTGAAGACATAAAAAGAGGCCGCAGCCAAGGAATATGAGTGGACTCTGTACGCTGGAAAAGGGAAGAAAACACATTCACCCCTACGGAGTTTCTAGAAGAAACAGCCTCGCAGAAACCTTGATTTTTAATGTAGTAATAATGTGGAGCTGTCCCAATGAAAGGAGGAAAGCCCCCTGAACTTGCCAAGTGGGTTCTTGGCTTCATGTGGGAATGAATTCGAGAGTGAGCCAACTAGCTACAGGAAAGTTTTACTGAGATAGAAACAGACAACAGATCCTACTCCACAAAGTAGGGGTCCTTTTCCAAGCAGGAGAAGATACTCCTTATGGGTCAATGGTAACGTTTTTATGTGTTCAAAAACCCCATGAGGAAACAGCTGTACTTGACCAGCACTGACTTGAGGTCAGACCATAAGCTGTTGTCACAGAAAGGTAAGCACAAACAATTTGTAAGGAATCTGGCTTAGTAATTCATCCAATCCTCTGATGGTCCCAGGCCTGCGACTTGCTGGCGACTTCCTTGCTCAGGGTGGTTGGGGTCTGGTATCGGTCAAAATGGCTGCACTCAGGTTCTTTTGACCTTCATTTTCTGCCTCATTCCTTAATTAGTAAGAGTCATTTTGAATTTTTGACCTCCATAACTGTAAGATAATAAATTTGTAATATGTAAAGTGAATAAATGTGTAGTAATTTGTTGCAGTAGCAATAAGCAATTAACATATGAGTATTTGCAAAATATACATACAGCTAATGTCATAATTAATGATGAAATTAATGGTAAATGTATTCCCACTAAGATCAGGAACAATAGAAAGGTGTTCATGTCATCATGTATTGGAAATTTTAGTCTTGAACAAAAGCAAGGAAAAGAAATAAATGACATTCAGATTCTATGCAAATAGGAAAACTGTCTTTTTATTCATAGAAAGCATAGTTGTCTATAAAGAAAATCCAATGGAATATGATAAAATCTAAAAAAAGCCCAAACCAATGCTACTAGAACTAACCAGTGATGCTAGAAAGTTTACAAGATACAAGACCAATTTACAAAAATCAATTGTATTTACATATACTAGCAATGGTCAATCAGAATTAACTTTTTAAAAAATTCACTTATACTAGCTTAAAATATGAAATGTTTAGGGATAAATCTGACAGAATAGATGCATGACCTTTCCAGTGAAAATTACAAAACATTGCTGAGTGAAATTAAAAGAGACCTGAAGAGATGGCAAGAGATACTTCAACCATAGGTCAGAAGGCTCAACATTGTTAACATTCAATCCCCTTTCCCCCCACTGATTTGTTGATAGATTTAATGTAATCTCTAAGCCCATTAAGGTTTCTTTTGTTGTTGTTGAAGTTATAAAACTAATTCTAAAATTTATTTGAAAATCTGAAACACCTGGAATGGTCAAAATAATTTTGCATAAAAACTCTTACTAAAGAACAAGCTTTGGAATGTAAAGGGTAATTGAACAGATAGAGACCTCCAGAGAGATTTAGAGAGTTATCTCCCTGGATGAGTACATTTATACTTCAAAAGGAGAGAAAACCTAAAGCTAGTCGTATAGTATCTCTAGGGAATTAGTTCCAGGATCTCTGTGAACACCAAAATCAAGAGATGTTCAAGTCCCTGATAAAAAACGTCTTGGCATTTCCATATAACTATGCACACACTCTTACATACTTTAAATCATCTCTAGATTACTCATAATACCTAATACAATGTTAATGCTATGTAAATAGTTTTTATACTATATATTTATTTGTATTATTCTTAATTGTATTATTTTTTATTGTTTGATTTTCTTTAAAAATATTTTCCAAATGCAGCTGATTGAATCTGAGGATGTGAAACCTGGAGACACTGAGGGCCCAGTGAGTGTATACTTATATCCCCAAAGCATTATAAACTAAAGCTCTCTCCCTTCTCTTCCTAGGGGTGATTTGTTTATATTGGGGAGACAAATTATTTCTGTTTCTCAGTCTCTTTGTCTTAAGATCTCTCTCTCTTTCTCTATCACCTTAATATAAACCTGGACTTTATTCATATAAAGAAAGGAATTATAATACAGATCACTATATGTTAGTTATAACCAATGCATAAAGTTTAGTTAATACATGTGATTAAATGAATTTCTGGGACAAATATAATTTTATAGGCACTGCCAAGAAACATGATGGAGGCATCATCCATTCTCTCAACTAGTTTTTATTGAGACTTAACTAGTTGCTGCACTTTTTGTGGAACCAGGAACACACCCATGAAGAAAAAAATAGTATCTGTCATTCAATATTTTTAGAGTGAAATGACTATATGTCAAGCCATCCAAAGCAGACAAGCACAGCTAATTAAAATTGTGTTATATGCAATTCTGGAGTTTAAACAGATGGTACATGACCAGCAAAATAAAATTGCTATAAAACAGAAATACAAGGGTGTTGCTTCTTTTAGATGGAGATTTGTACCCCCCCCAAGTGAAAACTATTTTGTGCTTATGACAAATTATGATTAAGCAGCGGAGAGGAGAGGGATATCAGTTATCAACAAAAAATTTTAAAAAGGAGAGAATTAGAATTAGCACAATAGGATAACATAACATGCAAATACCACAAACTGGTAAAATGGAATGAAACGGGTAATACGTCCTCACTGAAGATCACCAAATTAGAACCGGGACAAGGAATAACAGTGGTAAAGCAGTAAATAGCAAAAATGGTACAACAATGTAGCATACTTCTGACCTGCCTTGTGTACTTTATTTTTTATAATACTGAAAAAGCAACAAGGGCTGTTATTGCACTAGACTAATTTTGAATAACAAAGATGGATTCACTGGTAAAAGTCAAATGAAAATTAAAGCACTATACACTGAAATTAGTGGCATCTGGGGAACAAAATTTTA
Organism: Daubentonia madagascariensis; assembly: GCA_023783475.1. Lineage (NCBI taxonomy): Eukaryota > Metazoa > Chordata > Mammalia > Primates > Daubentoniidae > Daubentonia > Daubentonia madagascariensis. The sequence goes on along the minus strand of JAKFHU010001684.1, from coordinate 23,887,630 downwards.
GAATGATTTGAACAGGTACCCTAGATTTTAACCAGATAAATTACAGTTATAAAAACAATGAATTTTTTAAAACCTTAGAGCATTTTAAAGATCTTTGAAAATTATATTCTGAAAGCATAATTTTGAATGCATGAAATGAGAATAAAAATGTGAAATGATTTAATGATATTAACATATCTAACACAAAGGCCCACAATTAAAACACCTAAAGGTTAAGTGAAATGGACAAATAGTTTATAACCAAGAAAAAAATACAAATGTTAGGAGTCTATGTAATTAGTGTTGGAGACTGTAATGTTAATTTTATATGACAACTTGACTGGGCCATAGCATGTCCAGATATTTAGTCACACATTATTTTGGGTATTTCTGTGGAGGTGTTTTTGGATGAGAGTAATATTTACATTGGTAGGCTGAGCAAAGCAGATTGCCCTCTCTAATGTGGGTGAGCCTTATCCAATCAGTTGAAGGTCTAAATGGAACAAAAATGGTGATCTTCTCTTAAATAAGAAGGAATTTATTCTGCTTGACTTCACGATGGAACATCAGTGTTTTTCTACCTTTAAACCCCATTGAAATATTGAACCTTCTTAGATTTTGAGGCTGCTGGCTTTCAAAGTGGGAGTTACACCATTAGCTTTCCTGGGGCTCCAGCTTGCTGACTCACCTTGCAGATCCCGGAACTTGTCAGCCTCCATGATCATGAGAGCTAATTCTTTCTCTCCTAATAAACAAACTAATCTCTCTCTCTCTTTTTCTCTCTCTCTCCTCATATTGCTCCACCTCTTCGTGTGTGTATGTATGTATGTTAATAGATTACAGCATAGAGGGCAAGGGGGATAATAGGTGCACTATTTTCTGTGCTGGTCATGCTTGTCTGAAATGCTGTGTTACATTCTTGATGAAACACATTTAAGAAAAATGCTGACATACTAGAGCAGCTCATCTATAGAAGTATAAGCAGAACGAAGGGAGAATTGAAGCCATAACATTAAAAAAGACATGTGGGGTGCATGAATGATATAGCTAATGAGAAAAGACACTTAAGAGCAACAATTACAGGTACATATTTAAAGACACGGTGTTTTGGTCAGGGACTTGGGAGGTATCTTGCATAGTTTTAACTAGAAAAAATAAAACAAATCAGAAGTCATACCAAGAAAAAGCTTTCTAATAATCATCCCCTCTCCCCTCATGGATCAGGTTGTCTCTCATTGAGTTATAATTTGATTTGAAAATGTAGAGGCTGAAATTGGTTTACCACTTAGTGCAGATGTTTTGTTAAGGATGTGAGAACTACGTGTTGGAGCTCAGAAGGCAATACCCCATAGTATGGCACTTTGGCATGCTGAGTGCTTTGTCCTAAAGGAGAATCAAGGTCTCTCTGACCTTCTCCTGCCCTCCTGTTTTTCCCAGCCTTTTTCTTCCCCAAAGCACAGGGAGGGGCTTTCTCTGAACTTCCCTGATCTGCCTAAAGAGCTTCCAAAAAGGAACTCAATTGTCATGAGTCTCCTCTCAGGGAATTTACTTAGCCAAGAAGATTAACTCACAGGAGAGGAGACACCACACTCCGATAGACTTTGTCACAGACTATCTTCTATTCTTCTGATGGGCTCCTCTGAGACCACTTTTATTACTGGAGAGACTTTCTATCTGCATAACAAGGAAAACTTTTTTCGCCATGCATTTCCTCCCCTCACCCTCGCATAAATTGTGTCACTACGGTCCACAGAAGCCACAAGCCCCTATTCCTTTCTGTAGCTCAGGATGCTATGTAAATTTCACTCATCTGGTGCTTTTTTGAGTCTCATATTTTGTGGAATTCCTGTGTGTGGTTTTTCTCCTATTAGTCTGTCTATCATCAGTTTATTTCATGGAATGAATTGTGAAATCTTTAGAGGGTAGAGAAAAAGTGTTCTGTCCTTTACATATGAAGAAATAGAACAGTTGATCTTAAGACTTTCTTCCAAATCTGGTTGTATGTTGATAGCCACAATACTGTGCTAATTTGTGCAGCTCTGAGAGAAGAAAATACAATCTGCATATTTCTATAAAAGTGCTTGACTATCAATATTTTTTTAATAAAAGCTTTACTCTGGCTATGAGGCCACTTATGAAGAACTACAGCTTATATCATTTAAAACTGGAAAAATTCCTACCAAAAATATACTGTAGAGAATACCCTGCATGTCAAGGTGTTGACCCAGATATTGCTTCAGCACTGTAGAAAAATACATGGCACAATTAAAATATGTAGTGCATTACTCTAAATATGTATTATAGTCATTACATTGCCAAGTGCAATACATTCTTTCCCATTTAATCTGTAAATCTCTATAATTAACAATGTATTCATTATAGGAGCTATGTCGCATATATCATCCAATTCACAGAATTAAGTAGTACAGTTGCCAAGAGTAAGTGCTTCACCTATCTATAAAAGAAAACACAGCATTACACATTTTTATTTATAAGACATTTTCTCTTAGTAAGTGAACCAACATATTTAATTTAATTTTATATATATATATATAAAACTTAGAAAATATCAGTTATAAATAAATCAAGGGTTATAATTTGAGCTCACCACCCCTCTTCCCCACCCTAAGTGCATAATGATATTAGAAAAATTACAAAGATAAAATATTTAAAAGAACAAGCTATGTTTTCAACAAACATATTCTATGACCAAAAGGAACATAAACACAAAGCAATAAACAGGTTTAAATATGCAGGCTTGCTAGTTCCAGAGTCGGAAAACAAGCAGAGGAAGGAAATGAAGTCTCTTTTGGGGTAAGAAGAATTAAAAGGATTCTCTGAAATGCAGGAATTGCTGACTTTTTGTAATCAAGATGTGAGATTGGCGTCCAACTCTCAAAGAAGACTGAAAAAAAGTCACAGTGGCTGTTCAGGCTGGGATTATGACTTAGAAGGAGTTGACACTTCATGAGGTGGAATGAAGCAGATAACAGCATGCAGCCAATCATGCTGGACATGTCATGTATCAATGTCATTATGGAACAGGGGTCAGAACCAGCTGTATAAGATCTTTCTGGTTCTGGTTAGGAGAAACAAAATTATGATACACAAAATCATATTATATAGAGGAAGAGGTGAGTACACATAAAAAAAGAGAGAAACAAAAATAAAAGTAAAAACAATCCCCACTTAGTATAAACTTGCAAACCAAAATTTGGAAGCTCAAATTGATATTAAGAGAGATAACTAAATATATTGGAAGATCAATGTATACTACATAAAATGAAAAAAATAGAGGAATGTCTTAATCCCTTCATGCTGCTACAATAAAACATCATAAAATATGTAGCTTATAAAAACAACCAAAATTCATTTCTCACGGCTCTGGAGGCGAGGAAGTCCAAGATCAAGGTGCCAGTAGATTCACTGTCTGGAGAGGGCTCTCTTCTTGGTTCCTAGAAATGGTAACTTCTAGATTTGTCTTCACATAGTGGAAGAAGAGAAAGACTTTCCTTGAGCTTACTTTAAAGGGGCATTTTTCCCAATAATGACAGCTCCAGGTTAGAATTTCAACATATGAATTTTTTGGTAGGAGGGAGACACAAACATTCAGACCACTACAAAAAAAAAAAAGACTTTATTATAAACCTTTTGAATAGGGATAAGTAGTGGAATGCCATTTAAAAAAGGAAAAAAAATAAAAAGATAGAAATTATATAAATATATGTGGTTATGAAATTAGCTTATTAGAAGTCTTGAAAATGAGAAATTATAGTCATTTAATTAAAACAAAAAATGAGTAGAATGAACTATAGACCCCATATAGTAAAGAAGGAATTAGGGCATCATAAGATTGAGGAATTTTCCCAAAAAAATTAAAAAAAAAAAAAAAAAAGAAAAGCAAGACTTAGAAATAACAACACAGGTCTAATAGGATTTCCAGAGGATAATGAGAACATGTCAAAGAAACAGGATATAAAAACAAAAATAAACTAGAACTTTCTTAGCAATTTCAAATACTAAGAAGTCTCAGGTTGAGAGCAATATTTTGAGTGCCAGGAATGATAAATACAAACACAAACATTCCAAGACCCTTTGCAGTAAAATGGAAGACTAATAACAATTAAAAGAAATATCATAAAATTGCCAAATAAAACAAAATTCTAGAAAATAAATGATAATTAGATTGACAGTAAGTTTTTCATCAATAATTTATGCCAGAGTCAGTGGAATAAAAATTTTAAATTTATGTCAGTAAATAACTGTCAACAAAGAATTCTCTGCCCTAGTACACACTCACTTAAAATTGAGGGAAAAATAAAGATATTATAAAGCTATCCATGTAACAAAAACATTTGTTCCCGCTTAATATTTTGAAATTAAAAAATTTACAAAAATATTTTTCAAATATATAAATGTGAAGAGAGCTCACATGCAATACACCCCTCACTTTAAATTTTACTACAGTATAAATTTTGGCAAATAAGAACCTATATGAAAGGAATAAGGTGCCAAAAAAAGGAACACCAAAAAATGGCAAAATAAATTAGTAATTCAATGATCATGTGTGAAAACAGTAACAGCAACAATGTTCATTATTAAAACTTTAGAAATTAATTTCTAAACACAATCAAAAAGGACAATATGAAAAAGTATTTTCCATGTGGTTAAAATTTTCTAAGGGTTTTCTCTTAAACAGACAGAAGCTGGAGGGACTAATCATAAAAACACCTACTTAGATACATAAGTTAAAGGTACTGACTGAGAGAATATAAATACTGGGTTAAACTTCCAAGCCATTAGAGACAAAAATGGTTCTGAGTTTGGCAGGGTATAGTGTGTTGGTATAAAGAGATAAAACATACAAGAGTTAGAGAACCAACAAGATGAATCCCACCAAAATTACACTGGCAAAAAAAGACGGGTCTGCATCAAGCCTTGCTATACAATTAAATGGTTCATATTTGAACAATATCAATTTGAATACTTAGCACAAATCTTCCCAACCCGACAAATATACTACTTTTTCCTCCCAATCTTGTGACATATCTGAAATCCTGTGCTCTTCATCTAGGTTCATTTACTTCTTGGAAAAGTCAACTCCTACCCTTTTTGAAACAAAACTCTGCAGGCAATTTTCTTAGTATTTGTATCTCACATTACAAAACACCATTAACAATGGCTACCTCTAGAGCAGGGAACTGAAATACCAGGCCTGGGTTAGAACAAATACGTTTCTCCTTTGAATTTCTTACCATGAGGGTGTTTTATACGTGTTGTGCAGGGTAACTTTCATTTCCTCCTTTATATTCACTCCCCAGCATTCTGAACCCTGTTACCTGCTACATGGGGCTGACCTCCACCTCCCTTGTGTTCTGATGTTACAGTTGGTCTCAGACAATGAGATGCTCTGAGCCAGAAGAGAGAGGGAAGACTATAGCTCAGGGTATTCATTCCCCCACTCCCTCTCTGTGAGGTTGCTTTGAACTGTACACTTAATTGAATGTCACTGCTCCTGTCAAGGGAGACTCTATTCTATGATTTTCTTTTGTCAGTTTGTTAGCACTACTCTCTCTCCTTCAGGACTGTGGCTTAGTGGCTCTCCGTTGCTACTAAGCCCAAGACACAGTATAGTCACTTATGTTTCATCCACATCTGTGCAATAAACTCTTCTAATTTGACTATGCCATCTAGTTCTTACAGAAACCCTCATAGGTATGCTGTTCATTAAATATATAATTTTCAAAAAATGCCTTAATTATTCACATACTAAATGGAGATACAGTCATAAGTTGCTTAATGACAGGGGTATGTTCTAAGAAATGCATTGTTAGGCGATTTGCTCCTTGTGCAAACATCGGAGAGTGAACTTACACAAATTTAAATGGTATATCCTACTACACACCTATGCTATATGGTATAGCCTATTACTCCTAGGCTATGAACCTGTACAGCATGTTACTCTACTGAATACTGGTGCAGTTGTAACATGATGGTAAGTATTTTTATAGCTAAACATATTTAAACATGGAAAAGACACAGTAAAAATAAGGTATAAAAGGTAATAAATGGTACACCTTTATAGGGCATTTACCATAAAGAGGTATTGTGGGACAGGAAGTTGCTCTGGGTGAGTCAGTGAGTGAGCGGTTAGTGAATGTGAAAGCCTAGGACATTACTGTACACTACTGTAGACTTTATAAACACTGTATATTTATGCTACACTAAATTTATAAAAGTATTTTTCTTTCTTCAGTAATAAATTAGCCATAGCTTACTGTAACTTTTCTACTTAGTGAACTTTTAATTTTTTTTCACTCTTTTGTAATAAGACTTAGGTTAAAACCCAGATATATTGTACAGCGGTACAAAATTATTTTCTTTGTATCCTTATTCTATAAGTTTTTTTCTATTTTTATATATTTAGTTTTTTTATCCAAAATGCACATAGGTCCAACCTAGTCCTACACAGGCTCAGGATCGTCAATATCACTGTCTTCCACCTATGCATTTTGTCCCACTGGAAGGTCTTCAGGGACAATAACATGCATAGAACTGTCATCTCCTATGATAACAAGGCCTTCTTCTGGAATACCTCTTGAAGGACCTTCCTGGGGCTGTTTTACAGTCAACTGTTTCATAAGTAGAGTGCACTCTAAATAATGATAAATAATAGTACAGTATAGTTAAATACATAAACTAGTAACATAGCCATCCATTATTATTATCAAGTACCATGTACTGTACACAATTATATATGCTATACTTTTGTATGATTAACAGCACAGTAGGTTTGTTTACACCAACATCACCACAAACCTGTTAGTAATGCATTGTGCTACTACGTTACAACAGCTATGATGTCACTAGGCGATAGAAGGTTTTCAGTTTCATTACAATCTTACGGAACCACCTTCATATATGCCAACCATTGTCAATGGAAACATCACTATGTGGAACATGTCTGTACTTTATCTTTTACATATACAGAGATGGAACTCGTCATTCTTATTTAAAATCTTTCTCTCCATCCCTTTGACTCTCGTAACGATACAGGACTTTCTTATAGCATAGTGTATTAAAATATAGAGGAAGATATTTGTTTACCTAGCAGCTATTTTCTTTCTCATTCTTATTTCTTGCCAAAATCAGCATTCCCTGACAGAGGGTGAAGATTGATCAGCTGTGTCTTCCCAAAATTCTTGTGAATAAAAATGGTCAAACAACTCGGTTCTCATCAATGAACTGTAAGGGAAGACTATTTGGAGGACAGAGGGATTTGGAGAGAGAGATTCTCTTTAATAAATGAAGGTGTTAAAAGAGGAAGATTTTGTACTATATTTCTCTCTTTCCTGCTTGGAATGCTGCCATGCTTTGATCTGACTCTTAGAGACAAAATATTTGACTTTCAACATTGAGTAAAGATATTTGCACAACAAGGAGGATAGAAGAGTGAAAAGTAAGAACCTGTGTGCTCCAGGACGTACTGGGAACATTTCTAAAACAGCTAACATTTAGACTTCTGGTTATGTGAGATAATTGGATGTCATTATATTATAACCCACTCTTCGGCTACAGCTAAAACAATATTTTATTGATATTGTCAATGAGTTGCAAGTCACAAAAATCTGACTTAAATTATATAAACTGAAAACGTAGACTTTTGAATCTATGTATTCCATGATGACTCAAGAATGCATCTCTATTCCAGATATATTATTTAATATTGTATATATTTATCTTGTGCAACATGATGTTTTGAAATATGGAACCTGGTAGAAATTGAGCTAGTTAACATATGCCTTACCTCACACATTTATTTGTTGTGGTGAGAACACTTAAAATCTGTTAGCCATTTCTAAGAATGCAATACATTGTTATTAACAATAGTCATCAACTTTACACAGTAGACCTCTTGACCTTATTCTTCCTGTCCAATTGAAATTTTGTATCCTTTGACAAACATCTTCCCACCCTACCCCCATTCCCTGATAACCACCATTCTATTCTCTGCTTCTATTAGTTCAGCTTTTTTAGATTCCACATGTAAGTGAGATCATACAGTATTTGTCTTTCTGTGCCTGGCTCATTTCACTTAACATAATGTCCTCCAGGTTTCCATGTTGTTGCAAATGACAGGATTTCACCATTTCTTAAGTCTGAATACTATTCCATTTTGCATATATACTACATTTTCTGTATCCATTCATCTGTTGATGGACACTTAGGTTGTTTCTATATTTTGGGTATTGTGAATAATGCTTCAATGAGCATGGAAGTACAGATATCCCTTTGACACATAAGTTTCATTTTCATTGGATATATACACAGCAGTGGGATTGTTGGATCATTTGGTAGTTTTAATTTTTTGAGGAATCTTCCTACTGTTTTCTGTATAGCTGCACTAATTTACATTTGCAACATCACACATCCTTTTTATTTTAATTTTTTTAAACTATCCCTTGTGGGAGAGAATTTAGTCCCATGGACACACCTACTTCCTTGGGAGTGTAGAAAATGTTATCTTTTTTCCCTCTGTTCAATAATGTGCCCAGAACATAATAAAAGTTTTGTTACTATGAAGGAACAGAAAGGGACCATGGTCTTTTCTCGTTGGCAACTTATTTCTGTGGCCTTTCAAATATCCATGCACTCACTTCTTTTGCGTGATACAAATTCTTCCCATTTCCAGCTAAAAAACAAAGAAAAACAAAACAAATAACCATCCTCCCACTAAATTATAATAGTAACTAAATATTGATGAACAATGGATAATTTCCAGCAAGTTCCAATTTGTCCTACTCTTCTTTATTTCTTCAATTTATGTCAGAATGTCATATGGTCCAATGTTGATTGTCTCCAAAACAACACAATGTTCCTTTTTCTATGCCCATAGCCTCAATTCTCTTCCACTGTTCCAACCCACATAATGTGACCTTGTAAATATTCTTTTTTATTTCTTTTTATTTCAGAATATAACTGGGGTACAAATGTTTTGGTTACATGGATTGTTTTGTACTGCTTGAGTCAAAGTTTTAAGTGTGCCCATCACCTAAATAGAGTACATTGTACATGATAGTTATAATTTCACTCATACTTTCCTCCCCCTCCCACCTGCATGGTTTCCATTGAGTTTTACTTCCATCTGTGCACATGAGTGCTGATCAGTTAGTTCCAATTTAATAGTGAGTATATGTGGTGTATATTTTTTCATTCTTTAGATATTTCACTTAGGAGAATGGTCTCCAGTTCCATCCAGATTGTTGCAAAAGGTATTAATTCATTTTTTTTATGACTGAGTGGTACTCCATGATATATATGTACCACATTTTATTAATCTACTCATGAATTGATGGGCACTTGGGTTGATTCCACATCTTTGCAATTGTGATTTGTGCTGCAATAAAAGTTATAGTGCAGATGTATTTTTGATAAAATGTCTTTTCTCCTTTGGGTAAATACCCAGTAGTGGGATTGCTGTATCAAATGGTAGGTCTACTTCTAATTCTTTTAGGAATCTCCATACTATTTTCCATAGAGGTTGCACTAGTTTGCAGTCCTACCAACAGTGTATAAGTGTTCCTATCTCTCTGCATCCACTCCAGCATCTATTGTTTTGGAACTTTTTGATAAAGCCATTCTCACTGGGGTTAGCCATAGTGGTTTTGATTTGCATTTCTCTGATGATTAGTGATGTTGAGCATTTTTTCATATGTTTATAAGCCATTAGTCTACTTTCCTTAGAAAAACATCCATTCATGTCTTTTGCCCACTTTTTAATGGGGTTCTTTGATTTTTTTCATGCTGATTTGCTAGAGTTTTCGTAGATTCTGATTATTAGCCCTTTACTGGATATATAGCTTGCAAATATTTTCTCCCATTCTGTAGGTTGTCTATGTGCTCTGTTGATTGTTTCCTTGGCTGTGCAGAAACTTTTCAATTTAATCAAATCCCATTTATTTATTTTTGTTGTTGCTATGATTGCCCTTGGGGTCTTCTTCATAAATTCTTTGCCTAGGCCAATATCCAGAAGAGTTTTTCCAACATTTTCTTCCAGAATCCTTATGGTTTCATGCCTTACATTTAAGTTTTTTATCCATCTTGATTTAATTTTGTGAGTGGTAAGAGATACGGATCCTGTTTCAATCTTCTACATGTGGCCATCCAATTATCCCAGCACCATTTATTGAATAGGGATTCTTTTCCCCAGTATACAGTTCTATCTACTTTGTCAAAGATCAGATAGCAATACGTAAATGCTTTTATATCTGGGTTCCCTGTTCTGTTCCATTGGTCTATGTCTATATTTTTGTGCCAGTACAATGCTGTTTTGGTTACTGTAGCCTTGTAGTATAGCTTAAAGTCTGGTAAAGAGATGCCTCCCAATTTGCTCCTTTTGCTTAAGGTTGCTTTGGCTATTTGTGCTCTTTTCTGGTTCCAAACAAAGCATAGAATTATTTTTTCCAGATCTGCAGAAAAATGACCTTGGTATTTTGATACGGATTGCATTGAATCTGTAAATCATTTTGGGTAGTATTGACATTTTAACAATGTTGATTCTGCCAATCTATGAGCATGATATGTTTTTCCATTTGTTTATATCATCTGCAATTTCCTTCCTCAATGGTTCATAGTTCTCCCTGTAAGGGTCTTTCACCTCCTTGGTTAAATATATTCCTAGGCATTTTATTTGCATTGTGGCTATTGTGAAAGGTATTGAGTCCTTGATTTGATTCTCAGCTTGACTGTTGTTAGTGTGTAGGAATGCCACTGATTTGTGTACATTGATTTTGTAAGCTGAGACTTTGCTGAATTTATATATCAATTCCAGGAGTCTCTTGGCAGGATCTTTGGGGTTTTCTAGATATAAGATCATATCATCAGCAAAGAGTGATAGTTTTACGTCCTCTTTCCCCATTTGGGTACATTTTATTTTCTTCTCTTGCCTGATTACTCTGGCTAGGACTTCCAGCACTATGTTTTATAGAAGTGGTGACTGTGGGTACCCTTGTCTTGTTCCAGTTCTGAGTGGGAATGTTTTCAACTTTTCCCCATTCAGTATGATGTTGGCTGTAGGTTTGTTTTATATGGCTTTTATAATTTTGAGTTATGTTCCATCTATGCTTATTTTGTTAAGAGTTTTTATCATAAATGGGTGCTGAATTTTGTCAAATGCTTTTTCTTCATCTATTAAGATGGTCATATGGTCTTTGATTTTGCTTCTGTTTATGTGATGAATCACATTAATGGATTTACATATGTTGAACCATCCTTGCATCCCTGGGATTTTTTTTATGTGATGCTGAATTTGGTTTGCTATAATTTTATTGAGGATTTTTGCATCTATATTCATGAGGAATATTGGTCTATCATTTTCATTTTTTGTTGTGTCCTTTCCTGGCTTTGGCTTCATAGAATTGGTTAGGGAGGATTCCTTCCTTCTTGATGTTATGAAATAATTTGTGCAGTATGGGTACCAATTCTTTGTAGTTCTGATATAATTTGACTGTGGAATCAACTGGTCAGGGACTTTTTTGGGGGGAAGATTTTTATTGGTGCTTCAATTTCATTGCTCGTGATGGGTCTCTTCAGGAGTTCTATTTCTTCCTGATTGATCCTTGGGAAGTTGTGTGGTTCCACAAACTTGTCCATTTCCTCAATGTTTTTGAGTTTAGGTGCATAGAGACTTTTATAGCATTCACAATGATATTTTGGACTTCTGTAGTATCAGTTGTAATATCTCCTTTTTCATTTCTGATTGAGCTGATTTGGGTCCTTTCTTTTCTATTTCTGGTTAATCTAGCAAAAGGTCTATCAATTTTATTTATCTTTTCAAAGAACCAACTTTTTGTTTTATTAATCTTCTGTATTATTTTTTTGTTTTCAATTTCACTTATTCTTCTCCAACCTTAATTGTTTCTTTTCTTCTTCTGGGTTTGAGTTTGGTTTGCTCTTCCTTTTCTACTTCCTTGAGATGATTCTCTATATTGTTGATTTGTAATCTTTCTGTCTTTTTGATGTAGGCATTTAATGCTATGGATTTTCCCCTTAGGACTGCTTGTGCTGAATCCCATAGACTTTGATTACTTGTGTTCACTTTGTCATTTAGTTCAAGGAAGTTTTGATTTCCATTTTAATTTCCTCCTTGACCCAATAATCATTCAGCAATAGGTTGTTTAATTTCCATGACTTTGTGTAGAATTGGGTGTTTCAGTTGGAGTTGATTTCTAATTTTATTCCAACGTGGTCTGAGAAGATACATGATATAATTTCTATTTTTTAAATTTTTTGAGACATGTTTTGTGGCCTAAGATCTGCTCTATCTTAAAGAATGTTCCATGTGGTGATGAGAAGAATGTATATTCAATAGTTTTTGGGTAGAATATTCTGTAAATGACTGTTAGGCCCATTTGCTCTAGAGTCCCATTTAAGTACAGTGTTTCTTTATTTATTTTCTTCTTGAAGGATCTGCCCAGTTCTGTCAGTGGGGTGTTGAAATCCCCAGCAATTATGATGTTGCTGTTATCTCTTTGTTTAGATCTAGTAGGGTTTCCTTTATGAGTCTGGGTGCACCTGTGTTAGGTCCATAAATATTTAGCATTGTTATATCTTCTTGTTGAATTACTCCCTTTACTATTATATAATGACACTCTCTGTCTTTCTTTACTATTGTTGATTTGAAGTCTATGTTAACTGATATGAGAAAGACTACACTGCTTTCTTTTGATTTCCATTTGCATGGAATATTTTTTCAATCCCTTTACCTTGAGTCTGCATGAGTCCTTGCGGGGTAGATGTGTTTCCTGGAGACAGCAGATACTTAACTTGTATTTTTTTATCCAATCAGCCAGCCTATGTCTTTTGAGTGGGAAATTCAAGCTGTTCATGTTTATTGAAAGGATTGATAAGTAGGATGCATTTCTGTTCATCTTGTTGAGTAGAACCTTGTTGTTTTGTTTTACCTCTTGAGCCATTATTTTATATAGGCTCTCAGCTGTAGCTTTTGGTAATTGTACACTGGTGGGTTTCTATTGTGCTGATTGATATAGAATGCAGATCTCAGTACTTCCTGCAGGGCAGGTCTAGTTTTGACAAATTCCCTCAGTGTTTGCTTGTCTGAAAAAGTCTTTATTTCTCCCTCATATAAGAAGCTTAGTTTTGCAGGATACAAAATTCTGGGCAGGCCATTGTTGTGTTTAAGAAGACTGAAGATGGGGCCCCAGTCCCTCAGGCTTGTAAGGTCTCAGTTGAGAAGTCTGCAGTTAGCCTGATGAGTTTTCCCTTGTAACTTACCTGATGTTTTCACCTTACGGCTTGCAGGAGTTCCTCTCTTGTGTTAATTTTGGCCATTCTGATGACTATGTTTCATGGTGACTGCCTCTTTGCAATGAATCTCCCAGGTGTCCTTTGAGCTTCTGGTACTTGGATATCTAAATTTCTAGCAAGACCAGGGAAGCTTCCTCTATTATTCCCTCAAGTAGTTTATCCAACCCTTGTGTGATTTCTTCTTCACCCTCAGGAATGCCTATAATTCTTATGTTAGACCTTTTTACATAAACCCATATTTCTTGTAGGCTTTGTTCCTTCCTCTTAATTCTCTGTTCTTTGTCTTTGATTGACTCATTTAATTCAAAGGTGTTGTCTTCAAGCTATGAAATTCTTTCTTCAGCCTGGTCTAGTATATTCTTAAGACTTTCCACTATGTTTTGCATTTTCTTAAATGAATTTTTCATTTCCAGAAGTTCTATTTGATTTATTTTTAATAATTCAATTTCTTTACTGAATTTTTCATTCATTTCCTGAATGTACTTTGTGGTTTCTTTGTGTTGGTTTTCCATTTTCTCTTGTATTTCCTTGAGCTTACTTGTAACCTATATTTGGAATTCTTTGCCTGTCATTTCAATATTCTGATTTTGGTTGGTATCCATTGCTAGAGAGCTGGTGTTCCCTTTGGGGGTGACCTTTTGCTCTGATTCTTCATACTTCTGGAATTCTTTCACTCATTCCTTCTCATCTGGGGCAGCTGTTGCTTCCTATTTTTGGATTTTCTTTTGTTTAGATAATGTCACACTCAGTTTAATCTCTGAGATGGTAGATGGTGCTTGTGGGTGAAAATCAACCACATCCTGTATGATTGAATCAGAAAATGCTGTAAAAAGTGTGCAAATTGACCTCCCTGTCAGTAGGTGGCGTTTGCCCTAAGGAACAAGTTGCAAGTTGCTTTTGGGTCCTGTGACAGGCTCTAGTCCCTCAGGAGAAGCACTTGAATGCCCCAGGTGGGGAGGGGGTCCTGGAAGTTCAGGTGAGCCCTTATTCTCTGGCACAGCAGAGGTAGGTGGGGGAGTGCAGCCAGGCCCGGCTGGGATAGGTGAGCTTCCCCTCAGGCTCCAAAAAAGCTGGCAAGGTACCTGTGTCAACAAGAGTCAAAGGTCTGCTCCCAGCTTCTGGGCAAAGCCACCAGAGAGGGGCTAAAAGGGCCCCACCCAACCGGAAAGTCTGCCTGTGGAGGCAGGGCCGTCTGAGATTCTGGAAATCTGAAGCTGGCCTCACTCTTCTCCACCCTCCCCATCTCTGAGGTTCCCCCCAACATCTGCTGGCAGGCAGGAGCTTAAGCCAGCTGGGCTCCCCCACAATTGTGATGCGGTCCAGGAAGTTTCTTGCCCAGGATCCCAGCATGAGCTGACAGCATAGCCCTCCTACGGTGGGAGGGGTGCCCTGTGAGCACACTGCAGCTAGGACCCACATTGCACTCTCCCCCCTGATCTGCCCATGCGGACTCTCTCATCTCCTGACACTAATTCACTAATTTCCCCTCCCTGCCCCCAAGCAATGTGATGGAGACCTAGGTGTACAGACGGTATCTGGCCTGCGGGTCTGTCCCCACGTCCCTGAAGATCAATCCCTGACCATGCCAGGGAGAAGCAAGCTGGTCCCCAGTTGCCCACGGGGTGCCCAAGCAGGTTCCATGTCCCTCCACCTGGGGATGTGCCCTGCTCTGATGGAGCCACTGCGCGAGCAGCACCAGGGAGAGCTGGAGGGCAGGGAGTTCACAGTGTGAGCACTCTTCAGTTCACTGCAGGACTCTAAGAGGAAAGGTCTGAGCCCCGCTCTCTGTTGAAGTCTCTATGTGGTGGCTCAATTTTCTCTCTTGGTAGCCAGCCACGTGTGGGGGAGGGGAAGTGGAGAAAAAGGGTCTGGAGGGAAGAAAGCTAGCACTCTGGTGGTGCCCATCTCTCCCTCTGGGAGGCCACCCACCCAGTATGTCCAGGCACTGGAATCACACAGATCACCCAGACCTACTGGATCCCTGTGGCTCCTGCAGTCTGGGCTGGAGTTGGAAAATATCTGTGTGGGAATGAGCCAGATGAAACCTGAGGACTTGAACCTTCCAGGGAAGAAAAAGTACACGGTGGGTAGAGAAGCAACATAGCACCTACCATCCAGGCTCAGGTCTGTGGGGCAGGAAGTGCCTCAAGGGGGCTGGGAGCCTGGTGCCCTGTAGACAAGAAGCTCCCAGCTCACTGTTGGCAGCAGCCTCTGGGCTCATGTGGGCAGAAGGTCTCTCCTGCAGCTCAGGAACCCACCATCCATCAGAGATGCGAGCAGGGTAAAAATAAAGCATTCCACCTACCCTTGTCACTGGACTCGAGTTCTCTCGGGGGTTGATCTTTGCCAATACCTTCATCCTTCCTGTTCTGCTCCATGACTTCTTCCTGTGGAGTCTCTGGTCCAGGCTCAAGGCAAGTGATCCCGGTGCCACAGCAAAAGTGAGCAAATCGCTTGCTCAATCGCCCACCATATGTCTCCTATGCACAACCTCAAGGAGCTGGCCCGCACCTCAGTGCTGCTCACCAGGCCTTGCTCTCCGCTGCCATTCACCTAGCAGCGAGACAGCTCGGCCACCATTTGCAGTCACCTTGTAAATCTTGATTGGAAAAAAAAATCATAGTGGTCCCATGGTGGTGCCAGAGTGGTGACATCATAATTTGCATATGGATGACTTCTAGTGTTTGGCATGTGACTAAATGCTAGGCAGTGAGATTTGAAAGCAAGTCAGTAGTGGTGAAAAGACCGTTAGGAATGGGTCCTTATTTCTTAAAACAGGAAACAAAAAGAAATGATGATCACTTTACTGGTTTGGATATTGGTGTGTGATGTGATGTTTGGAGCTATTGCAATCGTCTTGTGACCATGAGGGAAGCTAACAAATACTCCCGCAATATTAGAGCAAAGATAAGAAAGAAGCTGTGAGCTACTAAACTGCATTCCTCAAAATTATTACTATGAAATATAATGTTTCTTTAATGTTTAAGTCACTTTGATTTAGGTACTTGTTTCCTACAAGTGAAAGCATCCTATACAAATTGCTCCATTATTGAAAGAGTTCTGATACACTGTGAAGTAAATAAAATTGACCAAAGTCTAACTATGCATAGTAAAATTCTGTTCTAGTGCAGTTACTTCTAAAGATAATAGTTCTTTTTAAGGACCCCAATACAGAAGATTCCTTCTGGTATTTACTTGCTAAATAAATTTAAATTATTTCTTATTTAGATTTAAGAATTTGTATGTTTTGTGAAATTTGAAACTAATATAAAGAAATTAAGATCCATTTAATTATTTAGCACTTTTGTGTAATTAATATGGTGAGAAAAATTTATTTCTCCTAGAAGATAATTTTTTTTGTATTTTATAAGAGGACTATTTGAAGCCTATGACATTCCAAATTACTGAATACTACCTTTAAAATATTAGTTTGTTTTGTTTTAAATTATATTCACACATTTTTTCATGTGCACTTGGTAAGTTTTAAAATTGACTCTCACCCTTAACTCTATGTGAATTAGCTGTATGATAATATAGTAATACAATAGAAGATGTATTACAACAAAATTCTTAATATTAAGTATTAGGACTACATAATCATGTTATTTTAATGATATGTAACATAATCATAAATTATATTAACAATTATACAATAAATATAAGCTAATTATATTATTTTCTTTATCCTATATAGAGGAATCACGACATTTCTACCACCAACTTTTTCATGAATATAATTACATTATTTTCTTTCATCTATACAGAGGAAATAAAAATTTCCCAGTACCAAATGATGAGGATGACCTTCCCAGTGAAATCTAAGGTTTTTTTTTTTGGCCTGTTCCATTCATTGCAAATATTTACTTTGACTTTATTAGAAAAACATTAAAATACTTTTTGGCAGAGTAATGATAGTAAAGCCCACTGATATTTTTCCCAGTGCACATTACTTGCTTCATATGTTGCTTCCCTTATTTTCATTTCCATTCTGGTCCTCATTCATTTTGTATCTCAAATCATTTTGTACCTCAAAATCCTTAGGATTTTGTGTCTCAAACCCTAATTCATGGATAGTATCTTAATTATTTTGATTGCATGCCCTGATAAAATCCTGTGTGAATTTATTTTATGAAGACCTAAGTACCTCTTTCTTAATATCTACATTAATGATGCAATTTAATCTGTTTACAAATATCTTGTTAGCATAGAATAAAAATTTACTCAAAGAATAATATACATATTAATAATGAAATGGTTCTAGTCTAAAAAGTCTTTAGCCTATAACATTTGGCAAAATCTGAGACCACTTTTTTCTTGAAACACAGTCCAGTTCATTCCACCATTTGGGCCCGGACCAGGTTTGCATAATCACGCTGATAAAAATCATTCCAGAGATGCTAATGAATGAAATGAGAATGTGTTTTCTTTTCCAGATCTAGAGACAATTCTGCTGATAAAATTCTGGTAGTTGCCAGATTGAATCAGATCCATTATCTTCCAACCTAATGTCCCATACAATAATTTTGCCTGTAATTTCATTTGATATAAACTGTAACTGCTTGGGATGAGACTCAAATACGGTAAACTGGGTTGAAATATCATACGGGTTTTCATTGATTCAAAAGTCTTATCTACTTTTAAAAAGTGTGTGAAATCATTTCTGTTAAAACATTTTGGAAATTAAATGATATAAGGACTTGCTCAATTAATTTCTATTCATTGTTGTTTTATATATTATTTTATCTACTGTTACTGTTTACTTTTTCTTCCAAACTCTGTAGACTCTCAACAAATTGCATCATTCTTATCCTTGACTCAATTTTGTCTTTTTCAACACAATATTTTCATTAGATAGCTTTTTTTGAGAATGAAAGTTTTGACTGGAGACATAGGTATATATGTGAATGTATGAATATAAATATAATGTGTATTGTTGTCTATGTTGTTACAGTAGTTATTAGATAAATTTTATTAGTGTTTTCATTTCTTCTATAGCTTCATTAAATTTGTCTACTTTTTCTATCAATCACCCAATAATATGGTGGATTTGTCAATATCTCCTTGTATTTTTATGTTTTTTTTAATATATTTTGAAACTATACTGTTAGATGCCCAAAATTTGGAATGTTTGTAAAATCTGGCATATTGAATCTTCAGTTTGATATATTGTAATATTATTTATTATTAGTTTTTTAATTTTGTTTGCTTTGTATTTTAGCTATTATTAACTGCTTGACAAATTTATTTTTGCTAGTATATTTCCCATGTTTAATTTTTAATTTTGTGATATTATCTTTTAGGTATATTGTTTGCCTTATTGTGCATAGAACACAACTACACCCTCCTACACGCATACATCCCCACACACAAATTATAGCTAATGTATCAGATTCGGCCTCAGAAGACTTTGAATTATCAATATAACATCTCAAAAAATCTGAAAGTTTTTGCTGTTTTCCAGAGTTTTATTTTAGGATTTTTACTTGGCTTTTACAGTAGCAACTAAATACATATTCTTTATTGGCTACCTCCCCATTCCCTACTTCCCTGCTTGTGTTCATGCAAACACCAAATAAATTACATGTACTCCAATCCTTGCCTCATGGTCTTCTTCTGGGAGAACCCAAAAGAGAAATGTAATTTTCCAGTTTTTTTTGTTAACTAGAGAATGTATTCATATTTACATTTATTGTGTTTTTTTACATGGTAAAATTTATTTTCACCATCTTATTTTGCCTTTTTAATTTCCCCATATTTATAATTTTCTTTATCACTTGGAGTATACACAGGGACAACATACTTTATTTCAGAACTTACTTTTATTTTTATTTTATTCTACCAAAAGAAAGGAAGCTTGAAATTAATTTTAAGGAGAAAATGTTTTTGCAATGCAAAAAGGAGAAAAAAATCTATATATGTTAAGTAAACCAGAGCAAGCAGTAAAAAAATAATTCTAGAGTATGATTTCAAATTACCTGTCCAAAAGACAGGAAATAGTTGTAAATTACTGAGGAATATTTTATGCTCGAGCATGTCCTTTGATCATTAAAAAACAGTTACAATATCAAAATATTATTTATTTTGTAACTTTGAAGGGGGAATACATTATAAAAATTGAGTAAGTATAACAAAAGCAGCTACCATTTATCAAGTACTTACAACAACAAAGGCATAGTGGTCAGAATATTTCATACATTCCCTCCTTTAAGCTTCATCACAGCCCTGGGAGTTGTTACACTGTTATCTCTCTTTTACAGATGAGGAATCCAAACTTTCTATAGATTCAGTAAATTGACGACATGACAGAAATGCACAAGTTATTCTCATGAATATTAATTAAATAGTAGGAATTTTTAAACGTTTTGGAAGAGGATAAAGTTGAAGCTATTTTTATGAGGCAAAAGTTTAAAAAATTGAAATATTTAATGCTATTCTGCAGCTCCATAATACAGATATTATAATTCAGAGAAGCATCCATCTAAACTTTTTGAGTAATATTATAAAATTTCAAAAAATACTTTCATTGCTTCATAAATATCCCTCTCAATCTAGACTTTAGATGTATCTTTCATATATATTTGTATTTTTCATGTACATGTATATTTTCCATATACATGCCAAAATTCATTCTGCTTCTTAAGGGAGTCTTCATGAGTAAATAAGCTGAATCCTATAATTGTTTTGGAATGTGATAAATGTTTCTAACATCCTTCTTTGGTTTATTTAAACTCTATACATCTTAATGAAAGTGCTATAAAATATCAGCAAATACTTTAAGAAATGAAATAGCAATAATGTTTCAGAACAAAGAGTAATACATACACTCAGCAAACACATATAATATTTCTGGTCTTGCCATTTATGTAGTAGTCTTTGCTCTAGACTTTTCATATCTCAAGGCCTCATTTTCCCCCCATGAACATAACACTGTTCTGTATTCTTCACAGAGCTGTAGTAAGGATCAAATGAAATCAGGGTAAAATGTTTTAAAAGCTGTCAACTGCTATATAGAGAAAACTAATTAAGGTACTATTGTTAATAAAATAACCATTTACAGGAATTTTTCATTTATATTCTCCACTAATGTTTCTCTGATGGAATGTTTTGCCTTAGCCACTTAAACTGTGTCCACTATAGATAACCTTTACCATCTTGACTTTTTCTGATGCCAAATAATAAAATCTGTGTTCATCATTTTGTTAAAATTATATTAAAAAGAAAAACCAAAGGACTGACCTTGCCTTTATTTCCCAATACTTGCTGTATGATGTGCCTCTTGTCAGACTATGTCCCCATGGGATTTCTGTTAAAATGTTTGATGATTTTAGTGTTAAAATAAAAGATCCTTTTGGTCTTCTAACCTTAGAAGTTCAGTAACTGCTTCCCCTCCAATGATCTCATCCTTCAATCATTCCCTCTGTGGTCATGCCCTAGTTCTTATTATTTCCAGCAACCACTTTCCTTCTTTAATGTAAACTTGAACCTTCACACTCTCCAACCACCACTTCTTATCTTTCCAATCAAACCATTTATTACTTCAGAATTCCCAGAACATTTTTTTCCACCAGAACCTTCTCCAATCCATTGACCTACTGCTGTTTGTCAGCTCCATTATGTCTTTATTCTCTTTATTACCTCCTTTGGTTTCTATAACCTATCATTATAGTCACTCTGTTCCATCAACTTTCAATGTCCTTTTCCCCTTTCCCTCTGCATTTGGGTGCCTTGAAAAAAGCCCCCACCTTAATTAAGTCTCATTGTCTACCTGTTCTATGCCTGCATCTGAGTAACTCAAAGCAGCTGAAGAAAACCATACACAGCCATAGTGACTGATCTCACTTTTACCTCATGACAAGTAAGCTTAATTTACTTCCTGCTCAGAGATCCTACTCAAGGTTCCTTGTGTATTTACTCTGCAATTTAATCTCAGGACTGAATTATTTTTTAAGTTGAAAATTATACTGAACCAGAAGTACAATACAACAATTTTCCATGATCTACCTACCCATCTACCTGAATTTTAAAAATAATTTTTATTTCAAAATATTAGGGGGTACAAGTGTTCTTGTGACATGGATAAATTGTATAACGCTGAAGTTAGGGCTTCAGTGTGCCTGTCACCAGAATAGTGTACATTGTACCCAATAGGTAAGTTTTTATCCCTCACTCCCCTCCCATCCTCTGCCCTTCTTAGTTTCCAATGTCCTTTACACCATTTTATGACCATATGTACTCAGAGTTTAGCTTCTACTTATTAGTGAGAAAATGTGGTGTTGGTTTATCCATTCCTGAAATACTTCGCTTAGGATAATGGTCTCCAGTTCCATCCAACTTGTTGCAAATGACATTATTTCATTCCTTTTTATGGCTGAGCAGTACTCCATGGTGTGTATATACCACATTTTCTTTATATCTGGATTTCTGCTCTCTGGTTTTTCCACCTGGTTTAAAGTTTGCCTTATCTGTGTTATTAACTAAGGCCAAAGACCAAATCCTCACCTAGAGCAATGAAATTATCCCCTCTCAAACTATTTTCTTGTGTACTTTTTTTTTGTATTTTTAATCATGTGAATTATCAGTTCACAAATCTCAGTGCAGAATAAATTTCAAAATGTTTTTGACCGTACATTCTCCCTGCTGTCACCAACTCTATTGCTTGCCACTTTATAGTAAAACTAACCCAACATTTGTCTGTGTTTGTTGAATCCGGTATTTCTTCTCCCATTCTCTCTTGAACTCAGTCATGTCTGATAATACAACAATTGTAAAGTTCCCAAAGAAATTTGCTTGTTAAATCTGCTGAACAATTATTTGCTCTTGTCTTACTTGAGTTCTCAGAAGCAATTGGCAGAGATTATCACTCACTTCTCAGAAACAGGTTTTTTTTGAACTTGGTGTGCAAGACCCATGTCATATGAATCATCCTCCCATCTCACCTTTCAGTCACTTTTGCTGATTCCCCTTCTAAATTTGCCATGCACAGAGCTCAGTCTTTTCTCCATTTCTAATGACTTTCTTAGTGATCGTATCCAGTTTCATCGCCTTAAAAATCATATAAATGTTGAAAACTTAATTTTTTTTCCTCAGTCTGGATCTTTTGTCTGAAATATGCTTGCTCAAAACATACTTTCATTCCTCAGAGTCATCACAAACTCAGCATGTTTTAACCTGTACTTTGATTATTTTCACTCTCTCCTGAACTTACTTGTTTTTCATGTGTTCCCATTTCCGTAAATAACCATTCACTTCTTCCTGTTGCTTATACAAAAACCTTGGGGTTTTCTGGACTCCTCTCTTTCTCTCTTATTCCGTATCAATAGCAAAAGCTAACAATGATTACTATGGGACACATACACACACACACAAATATACATATATATGCAAGGAATTTTCACAGCTATCTAAGCTCGGTAACATAGTCACTCATTTTTCACAGATAAGGTATCAGAGAAAGTTTAGGTAACATCTGTCTATATAGTAAGAAACAGTCTATTTTGGCTGGAGCCAAAGTAGTCTGGCTCCAGAATGCATACTCTTAACTACTCTATTATACTTTCAGAATATAGTTAGAATCCAATTAGTTTTTATGGCCTTCACAGTTACTGACTTGCTCTAAGCCACCATTGCCTCTTAACTGTACTGTTGTAGGCACCACAGTCTTTACCTTACAGGCCCTGATAGAACACCCTGCTCCACACACCTGCTTGTCTTGTTCTCTCCTTTCCTTCAGGTCTGTTCAAGTGTTACCTTATTAAAGAGGCTGTCCCTGTTCATCCTGTAGAAAATAACACCTGTCCCTTTCTTCCTATTACTAGGCCTTGTTTTCTTCATAGCTCAGGGCTCTGTTAGATCAGGGTGAGTGTTCATCTTTTTTCCCAACTGCTTTAATCTTTGAAGTGTGGCAGATATTAGTAGATACTTAACAAATATTTATTGATTAAATTAATCTTCTGTGCAGGTACTGAAAATATTCTAAGTTGTCCAGAAACAACTACAAACTAGAAAATATTCTAAGTTTATAGTTAAGTTAAACTAAGCTAAAATCATGTTGTGTGTATTCTTCTTCTTTTCAAAGGAAATTGACAAAATTAGCTGCTTATTAAGTGATAAATACTATCAATTATTGGATAATTTGATGTGAAAATGTCTGGAACTACTTTGTCATATTCTATTCACAGGTAGAGGTAGAACAGAATAACTATTCCACATCATCAAGTCTGGAATTAGACAACCTCCCAGTTACCAAGAGGTGATTTACTAGCTATACTCCTGAGACCATTTGGAAGACTCCAGAGACCATTCCTATACCCTTGGTTGGCTGTGGTAGAGTTGTCCTCTGTATTCCCTAAAATGAGTTGTCTCCAAAGTGGGGTGTATGTATCAAGATGATCCACTGGGACTGCAGTTTGCTTTTTATACCCCAGGCAGTGAGTCCGTGGCCTGTTAGGATCGGGCCATAGAGCTCCACTGCCCCCACCCCCACTCCCTGTCTGTGGAAAAATTGTCTTCCATGAAACCAGTCCCTGGTGCCAAAAATGTTGGGGACTGCTGCACTGGGGTGTAAAAATAAAATGTTACAATGGATAATATTTAAACATAGAGAAAATTAATGTTACTACTGTTTAATGTATGGATAAATACTGATGTTCTCACTCCATCTTATGACAGATAGGGGATTGTCCCACCTGGTGCAAGATGCTCCATGAGGGGAGGGTGGTAACTTCAACCAGGGGGAGTGATAATGTTACTTCTTTCTCTCTCCCCTAACAATTTGTCATGTATGCCACATACCCATTCCAGGGTCAGTGAATATTTGGAGAGTGTTATTTCATTTCAGCTGCTTATAAAATGGACAAGCAGCTGAAAAATATCCCTGCAAAGAACCATGGACTGATGATACTGGTAACAGTATAAACAGAAGCAAACAAGAAATGGTAGAGCATACATTTTTCTTAGTTAAAACATAAGAACTTTGTCAATTACTACAGAATAAAACAAATGTTAGTATAAGAAGATTTCAGGGGACAATGACAAAAATTGAAATGATCAGAAAACAATTGAAAATGTGCATTTAATTCTCATCTTATTGTGTGTTATGCATTAAGATAGTGGTTGGTTAATGATAGTGTTTAACCATAATCATTAGCAAAACTGTTAAGAATTAAGCACTAAGAAGTGCCAATCTTGGTTTTATTGAGAGTAATAAGTATTAATAATTATTTTATAGGGAGTTTTTGTGAAAACAATGAACAATATAAAATAAAATATAAAATCATATGGCATTTTTACAATTATTTCATCTTTTAATTTTTAAATTTGAACATCTACCTTATAGATATTTTATGACATACATATCAGTATGACAGTATAAGTATATAAACTATAAACAAATAGTATATATGTGTTCAAAAAATTTTAACAACAGAGGTTCATGATTGAAATGGATTGGTACTGAAAGGCTCATAATCTACATATGGTATTCACACAAATATCAAACCACTAATGGAATTTTTTTATTCAAGCAATTGAATAATTTGATAAATATTTAAAATCCGTTACACAGACTGGTACTATGCAGAAAAAAGAATGATTGCATTAATACCAAAAGACCCATATTAAAAAATGAGAATTTTGAGAATGTTTTAGCTAGTTTATTTTACAGCATGTGGTGAAGTTAGAATAATTCATCATATTACATAAACATCAGAATAGGCCCCCAAATATGATGTGAAGGACAAAATAACAAAAATAAAAACAAGTGATATTTTCACATAGCAGTTAAATCATGTTTATGCATGAATGAACTTATACTGATTGCAACTCTAAAAGCTTATTTTTTATAATAAATTGGTATATTTAACATAAAACACTGTATAATTTATACTATACAGCATATAACACTAAATATTTTATGTAAAAATGCTCACATCAATGTGAATTACATTGTTCCTGATTTTAGAAAATGTAAACATTTTTAATGCAATGCAATTGTGTCTCTAAGATACTAAAATATTGTTCTTGAAATATACAATATGTATTAAGTTTGCAATTAGATAATAGTGCATAATTTTAAAATATCTGCACATAGTAATTATTCATATTTATGGTTTTTAAATATAAAGTATTTTAATAAATGCAAGAAAATCAGATAAGTTTGTATTTCACTTAAAGTTGTGTATTTAAAATTAACTTAAAATGTGTTTTTGAGAAATAATTTGTTCATATATATTTTTTATTTAAAAGTTAGTAGTATATTGAAAGGAACTCAGAAAATAGCCAAAAGAATAGTAAATCATACTTTCATGTTTTTGCATTGCATTTTAACAGGATAAACTCTTTAAACTTCCCAATTAGAGTTAGTATATTCACTATTATTTTTGAACAAGAGGAATAAAATTTTTAAATTTGATTTTTTTTAAATGAGAAGAATAGAACAGAGATTAGATTATGCTTTTTAAATATCAGACTTTTTAGAAGTATTGGGAAAATTTTTATAACATGCTAACTTATATAATATTTAAATTATGATTTTAATTTTTCAGTTGGGAAATAGTGATTTACTTACATTTTATTCACAGAGTATGATTTTGATTTTGGTGCTTGGGATTCTAGGAAAGAATACTTTAGAATAAACAAAGTCTTCTGAGCATTTGTGGAATTTTATTAAACCCACTATGTTTTTCTTCCTTTGATACAGAAACTAAAAAGTAAAAGAAAATGAAAGAAAAGCAAAGAAGGAAAGAAACTGCCAATCTTAAAAGAAAAATGCTTCAAATAGATAAAAATACACAATGGTTCTATTTCCACCTCCCAGGCTCAATTGGTATTTCAATTAAATATGAGGTAGTCAAGTAGGGTAGTCAAATAAATGTAAGATAATGAAAAGATGAAGAGCTCTTAATATAATCATCTTCAATTTAGAGTGCAGATAATAAAGTGAGCTCACTGATGGCAAACCCAAATGCAAAGCAGTCCAGACATTAATATTTATCATGTTCGAGGGAAGTTCAACAATTGAACTAACACGTAAGTAGGGTGAAAATTTTTAATACCTTCGAGACACAAATTGCCTTTCTGTAAAAATGTTTGCATTATCTAATAATCAGGAGCAATTATAATTCACATGGTTGTAAGCATTTGACCCTTAGATAAAACTTCTTAATGAAAAGACAATGCCATGATTTGGGTATTAGGACATGGCACCTCCCACATCTAATAAGTCAACTAAGCCAGTCAGTTTCACCTCCAAAGCATCTGTCTCCACAATCTTCCTTTCTTTGTCATCTGCAATACACTGCAGTCCCATTTCAGTGAGATAACATCTCTCAATTTCCCTATTAAAATATCCCTCTTACTCCTAATCTTGGATTCACACCAGCTACCACTGTCACAACCTAAGTTATATTTCCTAAAACAAACACCTTTGATACCGGCATCCCTGCTTATAATAACAAATAATAATAATAAGAAGACTAGCAAAAAGCAAGCCCAAACAAACAAGTTAGCTACCTGTTGCCTTCCAGTTAAGTTTATGACCCCAACTCCTGATCTTTTCCAGCAATGTACTACCCAATCTTTCTCCAGACTGATTAAGACTCATTATACTCAAAGCTCAGCCTTCTCCCCAGAGCATCCTATGTCATTGCTACTACAAACTTTTTGATTGTCACACCAGGACACACATGAGCTGTTCAATGCACTGGACCTTTACAAATTTAAAGGTTAAAGAAGGATGTAAGATATTTTTGTACAGTCTAAACATATCTTTATCAAAATATGTATTTATATTACTGTATTTAATTTATGTTCTCAAATTTGTTGATATTCCTCCCTTTAGTAGGTGGAGCTTAAATCCCGTCCCATTGACCTTAGATTACATGTACAGTTTCTGCAGAGGCAACTTTAGAAGTTTATGAAAAGAAGTATAGGAAGTTTTGATATACAGGAATTTTCTATATATTTATAAAGAACAGTAAAATCAGTCATCTTGAACTTTCTGGGGTCTTTTAAAAATGCCCATTTTGAGTAACTTCAGATTTCTCTATATAATTGAAACAGGTAAAATTATGATGTAAGGTATAAAATTACTCAAAAATACATTCATAAGGAGTAGATTTGCAACTTTTTTGGTAGTAAGATAAAAACTAAAGCAACTTATGGACCTTTGTTTTCTTTTCCTCCAAACTTAAATCACACCTTTTGTAGAGGCTATTCACTTTAAAAGAGCAGGTACAGTTTTTAAAAAATTACTTTTCAGAGCAAATTAATGAAATCAAGTTAAGAAACTATTTCAAATTTGCTTAAATCACAGACCCATGAGCACATCTAGTCCTATTCCCTAACCTCATAAGTAACCAGTCAGTACACACAGATGCTAATGGACACTCAAAAGACAGTCCTGTGGGAACCTATACAAACGTGGTAAGTTGTATAGTACTAGCTTATTAGTAGTAGCATTTAAAGAGTGGTGTTATTTTTTAAATTTATATCTAGAAATAAAATTAATGCTTTTATTAAGTTCATTTCCTTTTGCTTAGTCCTGTGTGGACATAGAAAACTACATTTCTCTCCTAATTACTCTATGTATGACTCATTTCTATAATCAAATCACCCTTGTCCTTCCTTTCTCTAAGCTAAACAAATCTAATTCTTTTAGTATCCCTATTTGCCAGAAGGTTAATTGTCCTTGTTTCTCTTCTCCGACCATCACCTATTTTTCCACCTTTTTTTTTTGAAGGTCAGCATCTAAACCTTGACACAATTATAGAAAACTGATTGATGTAGAACAGCAGAAAGATTGCTTTCCACTTTTTCCATAATTATTTTTAATACTCCTTAGTATCTTACTGGATTATATTTTATCATGGCATTTCATTGTAGATTTCACCATGGCCATAAATGCCAGTTTTAGTAATTCTTTTTTTTAATCTTATAGATAGCATTTCCCCCAAAAAAAGTCCTCTTCTCAATTCATTTCTAGATCAACAATTTTGCGGTTCTGACAGTATCATTTATCCTTGTCTCTCTCTTCTCCAATCTATCCATCTTCCACCATCAGACTAATTTTCTTAAAGTAGCATCAGTTACCCCCACCCTGCAGGAAGCCATTCCTTGTTAACTGTCACACCAAGTTCAAAATCTTCTGGCTAGTTGCAAGGTGTTCCTTATTCCATCCCTACACTGAAGGTGAGCTGTCTATGCTCGGATGTATGGTCCTGAAGATTTCTCCTATAATATGATCTTCCTGCTCTATCATAGCATTTATAACATTCTAAGTTCTATTTAATTGTCTTCCTTGTCCTACTCTAAAGACACACTATTCGATTCACCATGTTATCTTTATAGCCTGGAGTTCTGTGCTAGTACTAAGATACTCAGTACATCTTTGTTAGCAGAATAAATACATAAATTAATTAACATACAAATAAGGTTGTGAAAATATTAAATTAATATATTTTAAATACTTTCATAATTCAAGTTTCTCTGCAGCTCTTTAACCACGTCTGAATCAGAACTTTTGTCTGTCCCATAAAAGGGGGAAGCATGAATGTCGTCTTGAAAGGAGAACACGACAAAGCAGTAGTCCAGTGAAATTAACAATTTGTGCAGAGAGGGAGAAGAAGGAAGAGGACAAGCAGTCAGATTCCAGGTTCATGAATCCTCATCTAGGTTATAACATCATAGGGAAAGGGCCACTAACTATAAAATGTCCCCAAATAGAGGAAAAGGTTGAATATAGCAGACGTTTGTTTATCTTCCCATTAGGGAATCTGGACCACCTTGACGAAAGTCCTATACCTACACAATTTTATAAAAGAGATGGTCCTTGGTTTGTTTAGATTCAGAGAGGGGCTTTAGAGTATTCCTTATGCACGCACATCCAGTCTTAAGTGCTGTGCAGAGATAGTTTAGAGCCAGTAGGTCTATTGTATTGAGAGTGGGTGTTGTCTGCATTACAAAGGCTACAGCTTAAAGAACCTAGGACACATGCTGAATGAAGGACATGTTTGAGGGCCCAGGATTGAACAGCATCAGCAAGAGCCAAGGTGGGGATGTATCCTCTAGGAGGGCCCAGCGGGATCTGACTATGGAAAGAACACAGATGAGCTGGCCCAGCCACAACTTGTGGCCTAGATGGCAGGAAGACGCCCAGTGCTAAGGAGTAGTGATGCATGAGCCATAGGACATCCCAAGCATCTAATTTAGAGCTTAGGTCCATTTTTCCAACATGATGTAGGCGTATAAGCAGTTTTATACATATCAGCAATAATGAGGAGAAGAATCCTTGGAAGACTGGACATTTTCCCCAAAGGAGACTATTTTAAAATGAAACAAGCTGTGTTACTTTTAACTTAGTTTTTCAAAGCTCTCCTGCTCTTAGCAGAAATGGAAAGTTGTGAGTCTAATAAAAAGGTTTGTAAGAATTAAGACTACTATGTTTTCTAGCATATCTAAGGGGTGAAACACTTTTTACCCATTAACAGATAAATAAAAGGATGATGTGCCTCATTGGCACTGGGGCAGATGCACAGTAATTTTTGCCCCTTCACAAACTCTGTGTATTCATCCCAAACCTGCATTCAGAGTCAGAATCAAAACCTTCCCACAAAATCCAGATCTAACATACTTACTCAAGCCTATCATCCACTTGGCATTAATATTTATATCCTCCCTAAATAGATTTTCTAGTCCTATTGATCTCTTCATTGTTTTGCACAGTTTCCCATCTTTGTGCCTTTCTTCATGAATTACTTCATCTTTCTCATTTTTTCTAGTCCCCCTACTATCGATCTTTAAGATCCAAGTAGGCACCTATTTTCTAGATACTCACATACCTTCATCTCTCTCTATGCTGGGATTTCAAAGCTGTACAGTTTAGCTCTTAATTAAACCTATGCTACTCATTTTTCTTTATTTGACTTCGTTCAGCAATTAGACTTTGAATCTTAGGGAAAGTATGCAATGTTTATACTTACTAAATAAATCCTACTATACCCCACAGAAAGTTTGACTAGTGAGTACATTATCTTAGCTTATGGCCAGTGATTACCTTTCTAGGTCTGCTTCATTTGTAGTTTTGTGATGTCATTTTATTATCATAAATTTTAATTGCACATTAGTTGTTAATTTCCTTTCCAAATGTAGTTTTCTTATTGATTTTATACCTTGTAGAGTTGTTTAGACAAATGCACATTTTTAGTTCATTTGTTTTCTGTTCTTAAATTTTGCTATGTGGCCACATATTCAAAATATCCAAGCTTCTTATTTCCAAACATCATTATAACATGTCTAAAATAAAAAGCATGGAGTCAGAAGAACATTGGATCAGTACTTTAATTTCTCTGAGCTTTGTAGCACCCTCTTAAAAGTATTTAAAAAAAAAACTATTTTGTACTTTATTCTAAAGACCAAATAAAAAAGTATATGAAAGTATATTTAAACCATGAAGAACTATAAAAAAAATTTATTCTTTGGAAATATCAGATATTTAAAATTACGATAGTGCCAACTAATTGAATATATTATAAAATTTTTCTAAACAACTTAAAACAAAATGTTATGTCATATTTTATATACTTCTGTAGATGTCAATAGTTTATCAAATTGATTCATCATTTTGTTATTTTCTTCAATATAATTGAACTTTCAAGTGTCTAAGTTAGTATGGCAACTCTAGTGATATCTTTTAAACAACTGTTCTGAAAGGCAAATTTTCTAGGTAAACTACAACAAACTTATGTCACTTACATATATTAAAGTGTTTATCAGAGTCACCACTTTGATGCCACCAAATCTGTGGATTTAATTTTACTGCTTTTCTATGTCTTTCTTTGAAATAAAAGGCCTACATGAGATAAAGAAGAAAAGGTGTTCAATGATGAACTCAGTGAGAGTAAAGTCAGGTTTCAATAACAACGTGGCCTACTTTCCAGGAGAAGGCACTTTTGAATGGTGCAAAGAGGTAGGAAAGGGCCAGGAAAATGACCATTGCCTCCTGTTTGGGACATAAAAGAATGTGTGTGTACATAGATAAATGTGAATATACACGTGTGCATGCCCATGCACACACACATTTCACAATTTCTTTTTTTTTTCCTATGTCCAATATGTACTCTATTACACTCAAAGTAAGAACCCTGGGAGATTATTTACTGTGTCATGTGTTACTGATCGCCACCCAACCCCGGATAACCATTGTTTCTAGAAAAATCTTACGCTAAAAACACCTGGCATCTCAAGTTTGATTTACAAATTTCCATTTCATAAACATTCTCATATAGTCATATCAAGAAAGAAGAACTTTTTAAAATGTAAGATTCATTACAGTATGTTGTCTTGTTCTTTTTGGTTTTATCATCTCTGAATTGTGTACTTCTCATGATATAGCATTTTTTTAATCAAAACTAGATATTGCTATGCTGTTCATAGAATACAAAAAAGAAAAACTCAGTATTAAGGGCAATTACAGAGTATAACTATCATTTCTATCTGGCTATTACATTTCAGATCAATATGACAGCAGCCAAGAAGCATAGGAGGTAATCTCTTCACTAATAAACTGTAAATGAAGCTCTGTGATTTATTATATTTTTAGAATTTAATGTGCACATAAATATTGCAATTTTCTCATTTCAAATGTATTCAGAAACATTCTAATAGATAGTTGGATAACACCAAAGTCATGAGGTCTGAGGTTTTAAAATTAAATTATTATGCTAAATGGAAATAACCAGTAGTGAATGGTTATTTTAGTTATAATGTATCATACTTTATATTTTATTCATCTTTTACTCATATAGGCTTTCTCCAGGAATGTTCTTTCTTATTCTATTGGCCCAAATCCTACAAATCCAGAATAAGGGAACCCTTTATGTCTATAATTTCCAATTGCACTTCATTTTTATCTTTTCTGGCATACAACTTTCTGAATTATACTCTGTACCTACGTATCTCTAGTTTTCTATATTAGGTTCTACTAAAGGTATTTGAGGATATAATGTGTTTATCATCTCATTATTTTCTACAGAACCTGGTACAGGTCTTTATATAGAGTAGATATTCAATAAATATCTCCTAAATCACTAAATCTGTAACAGATTATTAAAGGGAAGTTTCCTAACTCACTTTTGTCTGAGACATAAAATTAATAGATGTTGCATTTCCAACTAGCTTGTAAAACATAACTCCAAGGAGACATTTTATAGCAGGTAGTTAAGAGCCGGTTAAAGAACTCACCCATATCTAGCATATAAAAGGGTCAGATGTGTCTATAGAATATTGTAAGGAGGGTGTAATTGGAAAGATCTAAAATTCCAATATTCAACAAGGTGGAGAATGCATTCCCCTCACCTCGAGTCTGTGGATATAGTACCACTTGAAAAGCTTACTATTTGTCTCCTGATGCTAGAGATTCAAGGGACTGATATCCGACCCGTGCCTGACAAAGATGAGGGTGGGAACCTCACTAGAGCAGCCTGTGGTGGCTGAGAAGTGGAATCAGAAGATGAAGGAGAGGCGCAATCTTTATTGGGAAAGTAGCAGTTAAAGGAGCCCAACAAGGCACACGTGGCCACAGAGCATGAAAGCGCAAGAACATTTTAAGATGATACCTGTTCAGTAAAAGCTTTTTGTTTCACCTTCCCTCCTATTCTCAGACCAACTCTGGAGGGCCAGAAACCTTATGGTAAAAGGAAAACATCAGATAGAAGAGAGCAGAAGGCCTCCTAATCTACTTGCAAAACTGCAGGTTTTCACCTGCAGCGGGTACCAGCTGGAAGTGAGTAAGAGACAACTTACTGTAATTTTTTTAAAGAGCTTTCTTGAGGTATAACTAACATAAATAAACTGCACAATTTAAAGTGTAAAATGTAATAATTTAGACAGTGTGCAACTATCCCCCAATCAAGATAGTGAACATATCATCACCCCCAGAACACTCCGCATGCCCCTTTGTAACACCTTCCTCTCATCCATCCTGTTACCCTGCCATCCCCAGAAAGCCACTGTCTGGTTTCTATTGCTGTAGATTAGTTTGAATTTTCTTGAGTTTTATATAAATGGAATTATATAATATATATTCTTTACTGAGGAGTGGGGCTCCTGGCTTCTTTTATTCAGCCTAATCATTTTGTGATTCATCCATGGTGTTGGTTTTGTCAGTAGTTCACCCATTTTCATTGTGGATATTCCATTTATTGAGAACACCATAACGTGTTTATTTATTCACCCATTAATGGACATTTGTGTTGTTTTGGGTTGTTACAAATATCTCTGTTATAAACATTGATGTACAATGTATTTCTTTTTATTACTTTGGGTAAATAGGACTGGAATGGCTGTACCATATGGTTGACATATGGTTAACAAACCAAAAACAAAACAAAACAAAAGCAAGCAAAAAAAGGTGCCAAACTGTTTTTCCAAAGTGGTTGTATCATTTCATATACACATCAGCAATGTATGTGAGTTTCAGTTTCACCTCACTGTCTATGTTAACTGGGATGGTCAGCCTTTTTTAATACTAGCCATCTTCATAAGTACATCATAGTATCTCATTGTGGTTTTAATTTGCAGTTCATTAATGATTAATGATGTTGAGCATCTTTTAATGTGTGTATTTTCAATTGACATAAGACTAAACATTTTAAATAACAGAAATTATGTAGTTTATATGACTTTAAATGACTATAGGTCTGTTTCTTGCTTATGCAACATACCAGTTATAACTGCATGAACTTCTTTACAGTTCATTATTTCAATAAACTGACTCAATAACTCAGTAAATCTGCACATGTTGTTTAATTTGTTAAAAGTTACACAAAGTTATTATTGTGGCAGATTCTTAATTAAAGAAAACTACATTTTAGGAAACATTAGAGTAAGTTTTTGACTGTCATAGTACCAGACAAGGCAGTTGTGAGAAATTAAGCATATTGCCAAAAATAAATGGCAAACTGAATGATAATGTGAGGTCCACTAGATATTTTTTAAATGTTTTAATGCATGTTTTAAACAACTGCTTCAGACTGGAGGCACGATACTAAGTATTACCTAATAAATGAAAATTAAATATAAAATCACTAAAATATGACTGCAAAATTAATTTCAAATTATTCTGTTTATACTAAACACCAATATTATATCTAACAAACTGTGATATAGAAGAGGCTTCAAATCCATAATATGTAGTTATTCATTGATTCAGTAAAAGTCCTTCAGTAATGTCTTTTTTAAATGGGGAGGTGGTAACACTGATGAACAGCCACAAGATATTTCCAGTTTGATAAATGCAAGTCCTTTGACATTACATTAGACCTTTTGCATTATTGATCTAATGAGGAAGAGGAATGTAAGAATGGTGATTTAATATTAACCCTCAATACTAAGACTTCAGCAGCATCCTGTGCTGTCAGTCTACTAGGATGATTATAATAAATTGGAAAGAAAACTCACCCAAATAACTTGCTTTATCAT
This sequence comes from Daubentonia madagascariensis, assembly GCA_023783475.1. Taxonomy (NCBI): domain Eukaryota; kingdom Metazoa; phylum Chordata; class Mammalia; order Primates; family Daubentoniidae; genus Daubentonia; species Daubentonia madagascariensis. The sequence goes on along the minus strand of JAKFHU010001684.1, from coordinate 23,852,851 downwards.
GAAAGGTAAAATTATCACAAACCCAAAAGTTTCTTTTGCCAAAGTATACATAGTTTGAGAAAGCTTAATTATTTTTTGATATAAGTTTTTAATCAAATTTTACTTTGGAAAATGAAAATGCTAGGAAAGAAGAAAAGTGATTTCTATTAGTTACAACATATTTTCAAAAATCTGTTCAACACTTTTTATCATCAGTGCTCAGAATGGAAGACAAGATGAATTACTTTTGCTGGATAGAAATCTAAGAAAGATTGTCCTCTAGTTATAATGTCTTGGTAGAAGATTCTTGATCTATCATTATTGTCATATTAAATCAACCTTTTAAACATTTTATAATGATTTATCACTGTATATATTCATTTACTTAAGTTTTAAAACGTGACATCAAAAAGCTAATCCAAAGGGTAAAAATATGAAAGCAGGTAAAAATATGTGTGAATAACCCTGTAAATTTTAGTAAATATCAATTGAAGGATCTTAAGTTTTAAGATCCAAATGAAATTGACCATATAGTGTGGGAAGGAAGTCTTGAATACCTCTAGAGCCCTAAAATAGGTAATATATACTTATATAATATGTACAGATTTATATATACATACATACAACTTATGTACATATGTGTGTATCTATCTATGTACCTAATAAGCTGATACTACCAAGTCCAATTCCCCACTAGATCTGTTCTATTCCCAGACCCCTTTCCACATGGTGATTTTCTTTTCTAACAGTGAAATACATTGCTACCATTGTCCACAATATATAAACTCATTTGTCCAGTCTTAGATTACACAGAAGGCAGTTTCAAAATTACTAATCCATACCAACACAAAAATCTTGCTAAGTTTCAGAGCCTTTTTAAAAAATATTTTGTCTTTACACTGAAGGAAATTATAGTCAAAATACTGTGATACACATTAGTGTTTACAAGTTACTTGGTTTAGTTCTTTGTTCCACCCTTCACTTTGGTTGTGTTATTCACTTGAAATGTCAGGTAAGCAGTCTGAAATATTGGTTCTTGGTGTGCTTTTGGCCAAAGAATGACCAGACACACGGAAAGCAAGGTAAGCACGAAACAAGGTTTATCGAGGAGAGAAAGATAGGATTACAGAGCAAAAGCAAGATATAGTTTTACAGAGTAAGAGCAATATATCTCTGCCACAGGACAGCGAATTGGCCTCTTGTCGTAACAATAAAAGGCCTTGGTTACAGTCTGGGTCTCGTTTTACAGTGTCTGGATTGGGCCCTCCATGTGGTTCAGACACCACCATGAACCACTCTGATGGACAGTTGGGAGTTTTATGACCTGAGTCTTACTGCACATGTGGATCTCCCATGAGCCTCTCTGAAAGCCCATTTAGAGGGGTGAAACACAATGTAGATTTAAGCTAATGACATGAAAATTAGCCTTAGGTTGTCCTAGGTCACCTTCCAGAACTTGTTGTACTTCTGCATGCTTTTGCAGTTAGTGCACTAAGTTCCGATTGGCAGATTCATAGGGCGTTCCCTCCTCCCCCAGGTGTAGCAATTTGTCCCCAGGAGGACCCGAGTCCCTCACTAGCTACGTAACAGAAGTACTGTGAAATTTATTTGTTTGTTTGTTTGTTTTTCATTTTAAAGGTGTTTCTCCCTCAATCCTTTTTTTTTTATTTGTTGACTCTGTAAAGTATTAATATGGGTCCAAAAATCAAAACTATGCCAAAATGGGGGGTCTGAGAAATTCACTCTCCCTCTAACACCTCTTCTTCCCATTTCTATTTACCTTGTATAGATAAGTATATTCTTTTTCTAAGGGTGTCATAACAAAGTAACACAGGCAGGGTAGCTAAAAACAACAGAAGTTCCTTTTTCCATAGTTTTGGAGGCTGGAAGTCTGAAATCAACGTGTCAGCAGGGCCACACTCCATCTGAAGTCTCCAAGGAAGAATCCTTGTTTGTTTCGTCTACCTCCTGTTGTCTGCAGCATTCCTGGGCTTGTGGCACGATAACTCCAATATTTGCCTTCATCTTTCCATGGCCTTCTTCCCTCTGTGTGTTTGTGTTTCCAAGTCTCCTTTTCCTATTACAATAAGGGCACCAGTCAGTGGATTTAGGGCCTACTCTAATCTAATATGACCTCATCTTGACTTCACTACATCTGCAAAGACCCTACTTCCAAGTAAGATAACAATCACAGGTTGCTGGGAGACATGGATTTTTGAGGACACTATTCAACCCACTATAATGGGCAATATGATTAGTTTTAGATTTCTCATTCTTGGGATTTGTTTCACAGAAATTATCCAATATATGTATATTTCCCTTTACTCCTTACTGCAGGTTTTATTTTCCTTAACATTCCATGGAAGTTACTTCACATATGTGAAAACAGATCTTCCCCATTTTTTTAATCAGCTGCATAGACTTCAGTGTGTAATTGTAACACAGTGTATTCAACCAATCTCATATGTTTGTAAATGTATTTTCACCCAATATTTTGCAATCAAAAAACAATGAAGCAATGAACAACTTGTTGCATGTGCAGTTTCATATTGTTGAAGATATATTTTAACTCCAAAGACTGAAATTGCTGAATCCAAATGTAAATAAACACTTGTTTTAATACATACAAAAACATTCTCTTCCTTCACTTCCTTAAAAGCTATATTAACTTATATTTTTACCAGCAATCTTTGAGTGTGCTTATTTCTGCTCACCCTCTTTCCCTCTCTTTGTCTCCATGTGTGTATGTTATTATATATATACAATTTACAGGTTATAATAAAGTTATAAATTTCATTTAATTATATCTGGCATATATTATCACTTTTATAATATTTTATATTATAAATTATAATATTTTATAATATTATAAATATATGATAGTTTCAAGAATATTTTAATAAATAAACTATTTTATATGAAAATAAATCAGAGCCACAGAAAGATATGGATATTTAAGTGAATATTTTAAGCCACTAATATTTTCTGTATTGTACAGGTTCTATATTCCCAAATGTGAATATTTATTTTATATATATTAATGTAAAAATAATTTTTCATTTTGACAATTTTTAATTTTTCCACCTTTTCCTATGTAATTGGCTTCTGGAGTCAAGTCAGTTTTATCCTATGTTAAAAAAATTTAAAACATGCTTTTGTATATGACTTGAGAACCTTAGAAATAGAAATACCAAAAGAACATTAAATATCATCCAGTATATTTTCTAGAAGTTCCTGCCTTCAAACTGACTCAAGGAATGTTCTTACAATAAGAAGAACGTAGGCCAAAAACAACACTATTTGAATGATTCAAATCTTTTATGTAGAAACATGCTTCCCATGAAGATTATTGGGGAGAATTTATGTACTGTGGAAAGAACTGGAGATGGATATTAGATCCAACAGTTTTTTAGTTTTTTTATTTTGCAGGCTCTTGGAAGGAAAACAAATTAATAAAAGTATGCTTTGGGGAATAGTGGTATTCTATTTATATGTTTGTTGGTTGTTATTGTTGTTGTGTTTTGTTTTGTATTATTATTCCAAAAGCAAAAAGAGAACAAAAATGGTGGTTGTTAGGATAGAGTAGTGGTAATTGTTACTATTTATTGAATGTTTACAAAATTTTCAATCTCATACTAAGTGCAGTACATAAATTATATCTTTATTTCTCACAAAATTCCCATTTTATAGTAAGTAAAACGGAGCCTTTATGAAGATAAATCATTAACTCCCAATTCACCTAGGTAGTCATAGGTGATATCAGTTGTATCACTCAGTGTTCAGTTAGGGAACCAGAAATAGATAAATCAATAGAAATTTGAAATCATGCAGTAATTTCAGAGGTTTGACCTCATGCAAACTGGCTAAGCAGTATCTGTAAATATCTTTTGTTTTTGTCTAATACTTGATCTTTAAGTACACAGGGCACAGGCCTCAGGGAAGGAAGGGTAGATATCAGATGGGTGACAGAGAGCATTAAATGAAACCCAAAAGCACAAGATAAAATCCAAGAGGACAGACTAAAAGCTGGGTCAGTTCTGGTTGCCTCTGAACCTCAGTGTTACAAATATTTTGCAGAAGAAAGGCCCTTCAACACAGACCTGACACAAACCTGAGACAGGAGTTTATGAAGCCAAAAGAGGAACAGTGAGGAGGAGGAGTACTTGCAGGCTTGACCACTGCCTCACATCAAGGAAGCGAGTTATCAAATCAGCCACAAGATGTGAAAGCTGCAAAATGGCTGCTGCTTCGCTTTCATTCTCCAAAGCTCTCAACAATCCCTTCTGTAGCCCAATTAACCAGAAACACATAGGAAAGGAAATAATGGAAAATATATTTCAGTGTAGTTAAATTGACACATCAAAAAGCTACATTAGGATTCAATCCCAGAGTTTTCCATTTTCAAAACCTGAGTTCTCAAATCCAGCGCTATAGAGTTATCTACCATTGCCAGAAGTTTAGAGACTTCTCTTCATGATTTCTGAGTCTAAGTGGAAGAGAAGCTGCTCGTGTCCAGGCAACTGAAGAAAATGCATTCTCAAAGAAATGATACCTAACCAGAACTGACAAAAGCTAGCACTGCGCTCCACAATTGCTTGGCAAAAATAAACACTCAATAAGTACATATGAAATAAAGGACTAACTGGGGAAAGTGGAGAAGGAAGGGAAAACATAAGTCACAATGGATGAGAAAGCAGGACACACAGTGCCAGAAACTAAGTAGGCCTGAAGAACCAAAAAAAAAATGCCTGAAAACCAAATCTTCTAAAGTCAGAGTTTAAAGCCTGGTGATTCAAACTCTGGATTTTCACGTGGTACTTGTGATCTAATAAATAGGTGGTCTTCTTTGTGTCTTTGTTTTAAACTTCCTTCTAAATATTTACCTTAACAGAGCTATTAACAAAGTATTCTGTGGATTTAGTGTTTTCTGTGATATGAGCTAGAAAATTCTGGTCTTTTGTTTTCTGCCATCATCCACATGCACAGATTTAAAACAGACTTAGATTTGTTAAGAAATTAAAATTATTTTCTTTTCTTTTCTCTTTTGTTTTTAGAGACAGGGTCTTGCTCTGTCACCCAGGCTGGAGTGCAGTGGCATGATCATAGCTCACTGCAGCCTCAAATTCCAATTTTTTAAATTCATTGTAGCGACTGGGTCTTGCTATATTGCCAGGCTGGTTTTGAATTCCTAGCCTTAAGAGATCCTCCTACCTCAGCCTCCCGAAGTGCTGGGATTATAGGTGTGAGCCATCATGCTCTGCCAAGAAATTAAAATTCTTATACTCAGTAAACAGTATGAACTCCAGTAACTATCCTCCTTTAAAGCTATTGCTTTGATAGCAAAGAAAAAAAATTTTCTGAAGAATTTTGAAGGAACTATTATTTTTTGATGAATGTGCTTTTTTTATAAGTCTGTTAGTTTTATTTTATTTTATTTTTTAATTGATAATAACTATACGGATTCATGGGGTACATAGTGATGTTTTCATACATATAATGTATTATGATCAGATCATGGTAATTAGCATATCCATCATCTCAGATATTTTTCATTTCTTTGTGTTGAGAACATTCGACATCCTCCTTCTAGCTAATTGAAACTATATAATATATTATTGTTAACTATAGTCATCCTATTACTAGAACTTATTCCTCCTATCTAGCTGATAGGGAGATAGTTGTTGAATGAATTATTAAAACAACAAATTTTTGGACTATATTTTCTTGGAAAGTATTTTTTTTTTAATTGGACAAACATTATAGTTAATTCAGGGAGGATTTTAAGTGCAAATGAAAATGAGTAATTTTTAAATTTTTATTTTATTATTAGATTAGTATGATAGGCTAGTCAATATGATCTGATACATTAATCGTTCTAACATAACAGACCATGAAATATTATTTTGTCTGGGATTTCAGTCTTGATGAAACATAAAAGCAACCTGTATCATATAAATATTATTTTAAAAATCAATAGTGATCAGTGATGGATGAAAAGTGGAAATCCCTAACTTTGTAAGCAATAGAGTTGTTAATGGAACTAGCCTATATGGTCAAGGGAAGATCATGTGTTCCAGTTACAGTTCATGCAGGTAAAATGTGGGAATTAGTTTTGCAAAAACCACAGAGAAGAAAAAAATTAAAAGCCAGACATTTTTAATCTTAAAATACCATAGAGTATTCTATTCATTAGCCTTTGAAGTTTCCTGTTTTTCCATTGATTATTCAGTATAATTATAACCATGTATTCCAACAAGGTCACCTAGGACATAACTGAATATAGAGAGCTTGAGTTTTAGTTTTGGAGCCTCACTCCAAAATGGAAATGAGTGCAGTTGCTTAGAAAAATCATTCTCAAACCAATTAACACATTCCCATTCTTTCCTTTATGATGCAAATTGCCATCAAAAGCAGTGAAAAATTTTACTGCACATCACTTAATGAAATGAAAAAGTTCATACCATCTAACTTTAAGATGTGGAAAGATTACCACTATCAATGCTTCCAGCATTCTGAATTGTACCTTAACATTTCTCAAAAAATGAAACGTATAAGCCAGTTATAACTGCCAAGGCACGCTATTTTATTTAGCATATAAATATCCCACGAGGTAGAGTAATAGCGTGATTAATCATAAACGCACACACATGCATACGCACAACACATCTCTAATTGTCAACCTCGTGGTCCTACTTCTTCATTCACTGAGAACTGAAAGACCCACTTAAAAGACTTTCTCACTTCCACTCCTGTCACTAACCTGATCCATACCAAACTCCACATGGGCTGCCTGTCCAATACTGGAGCCTTAATTTTATATCAGCAGCCAAAACAATTTCCACCCCTAAAATTTCATTATCACCTGGAATATTTCAGTTTCTAAAATCTCACTGCATTTTCCCACAGCCTAAGGCATATATTCAATAACTTGTAATACTACCACCACTGTCTTTCATTCTCCGGGTTGTCTTATCTGCACTATCTGCTCCCTGACCAGTCCCATCTTCTTTGAGGTCACTCTCCTTTTTCTTACATCTCCTCATCCTGTACACAATACTGGATTTGCTGAAGGAAAAAATAATAACATGCCACCAACTTATTGTTGTCATTTCAAATGCAGTGTCATCAAATACTGACAAATCAAATGATTTCATGTCTCTTATTATCTTATCTATCTCTCACCTGAATTACATATGGTTAAACATTTAAAAAAATTTTTGTGAAACGTTTTCTTTTTGTCTGTAGCAGCAACTATCTTGGTTGTCTTCCTGCAACACTGGTTTTCCTTCTCAATCACCTTTGCGAGCTCTTTTTCCACTACTTGATCTCTAAATACAGAGAAGCACTTTGGTCTTTTTCTGGATTTTCCTCTATTCTCTCTCTCCATTCTTCTTATTTATTAATTTATTTCTACAGCTTCAAATCCAATGGCATTGCTACTCCCAATATAGAAAAAAAATATTGTCCCCAGTTCTTCACTGACCCTCCCTGTAAGAGAATTACGGCCATCCCCAAATACCAGGATTATCATTACTTCCCTTAACCAATGAAAGGTGATCAGCAATGATGTATGCCATGTCTAGGTCATCTAAGTTAGAAGTTTTAAGGGTTGCAATGTGCTTCTGCAATTCTACATTCTTTTTCTCTTTTTCCATGAGAATATCTTCTCTCAGATGGAAGTGTTTCTGCAACTTGCATTCAAAACGGACGACGACAGGTGGCAGAATCATCGTGTACCATCAGCTGACATGCAATTGAGTAAAAATAAAATTTGGCGTCTGCGTGCCACAGAGATCTGGGATTATAAGCAGTCTTCTTGTAATTTTCCAAAAGAGTTGTTCACACTTAGAATTAAATTCGAACTACTTACTTTTTCTTAAAAAAAATGTTCTACATCATCTGACACTTGCCTAATTATCCAACCTCTTCTATTACTCTTTTTGCTTCTCTCAGCATGCTCAGGCATCTTGATTTTTTGTCATTTTCTCCATGGGGCATTATATCATCTATTACCTATGCTTGGATTGATCTGTTCTCTTGATTTTTGTATATCTGGCTCCTTTTGTTTTCTTCAGGTCTTGGATTAAATGACATCTGAGGTACACTATTAGCAATACAAAAGAAAATAAAACAAACCCCACACATTAATTTTCCCCTCTTTATACATATGTTTTGGTAGTGCCTGACCACACTGACTCTGGGCTTGTCCATGTGACTTGCTTTGATTAGTGAGAAAATGGCAAATGCGATCCAGGGATTTCTAATTGCTCATGGCAACTCACTTTTTTGGTAGCTGTTGAAACCTTTTCACTCCAGTGTAAACAAGATCAGGCTAGCTTATCACATGACAAGAAGCGTGTGGCCTTGATGTCTTTCGGCCAACAGCCTGCTGATCTCGAAGTATGTGAGTTCCTCCAAGGTCACCCATCCCCCAGCCAACTTTACAGCTGATTGAGGATACATGGGGAAACCCAGACCAGAACAATCAGGAAAATATCCCAGACAGTTCAGAGATAAAGAGAGGCTGGTTGTTTTAATCCACCACGTTTGGGGGATTTATTATGAAGTAAAGAGCTAACAATCACACATCAGAGTCATTGCCTTATCATCCCAGAGAAGCTTCTCTATCACTTCTGTTAGAATTACCACGCCATGCCGTTAAGAAAAATAGACACTGCAAATTTTCTCGGCAAGGCAAAATCTTTACTTCTGATCAGAAAGGCGGGTAGTGGCAGCAAAAGCAGCCAGTCAGCGCGCGCTGCAGGGAAGTTTCTCGCGCTCTTATCCCTAAGGCAGACCTACGGCTGTGTCTCATCCCATTGGCCGGGATTTTGACCTCACGATCTTGTTCTTACCCGATTGGCTAAGGCGTGTTGCTGGGACAGAAAGGAAGAGGTGGGGTAGGGGGCTCCTAGTATAGTAAATGCTTACGGGGGGGGGGGGGGCAAGTCAGGCACAGAGTGTTACTATCTGCTACTTTGGAAGAAAAGATTAAGTCAAGGTTATCTTGCCCTACACTTCTTAACATGTCATCCCATTTTATTTATTTTTATTTTATTTTATTTTTTTGGATTCATCTGGATTTATTCTAGCAAACATTTAATGTCAAAGATAAAGAAAAAAAGCATTTAACCAGCCAGGCTGAAAAGAAAACAAAACAGGCTGTTTACACTGAGAAATAGCAGATTTGTCCTCTACAATCTTAAATGCAAAAATGTCATTCAGTAGCAGAGCAGATAATAAATTTGGATAATGGAAAATGATACAACAATGAAAATGAGTGTGCTTCAACTACATACGTCAGCATGGATAGATCACATGCACATAGTATCAGGTAAAAGGAGTATCATAAAAACACATATACTGTATGATTCTATAAAGATGGTCCCCAATTTACAATGGTTCGACTTAGGATTTTTCGACTTCACCATGGTGCAAAAGCAACACACATTCAGTGCGCTCCTCAACTTATGATGGATCATCTCTGGACAGCCCCATCATAAGTTGAAAATATCGATATTTTCAACTTATGCTGGGTTTATTGGGACGTAACCCCATTTTAAATTATCTGCATAGCATTTGTGACCACCTGATTTTTGCTTCTTTTTTCCCTGTATTTCCTGCACTTCATTGTAAGCTCTAAAAGAGCATGATCTTACTCGACTTCTTCACTCATATCTCCCCAGAGCCTAGAAAAGTTTTTCAACAAATAACAGGAATTTGATAAATATTTTTTTAAAGAATGAAGAAAGAAAGAAATGTAGTGTTTTCATAATCATAAATGAACTGTCAATGCCATTCTTTAAGAGACTCATTCCTTATGGATTTTCTCAGCAATAATTTTGAATCTTTGCCAGACACAATTTCAGTTGTTCAATAAATATTATTTTCTTTTTGCTTTCATTTTGAATCCAAACTCCACCAAGTAGAAAAACTTCATTTCTGTCCATTTATGGCATCTCAAGCCTTTGCATAATGAATAAATAAGACTACAGAAATTTAGGCAGTGCCAGATATTAGGGTGGTATTTGCTACTAGTTTTTCATTTTTTAAAAATTTTCCAGAATCTTCTGAGAAGTTCATGTTCTCGTCTGATGGTTGGATATAAGTCAATGTCAGTCTTGGAAGCATCTATAAATTCCTCCACCCCGCCCTGCCTGCCAACTCTAGGGCTACCAGAAAATTCAGTGAATCTGTCTTGGGCCTTCTACCTATGTTCTTACTTTGCTTTACATAAAAAGAAAAATCATTCTACTTCTTATGGAGCCATGCTGGGGTATGCAGAAGATCTATGAAATTATCTAAGACCCTCCCACTTTATGAAAACCCAATAGTAATTTCTAACCTAGTCCTCTAGCGATGCTTGTGCAAGCAAATCTTTAGGATCATGCCATTATCCTGGGCAAAATTCTGCTGCAAGTTTCGGTTTCCTATACATTCTGGGTTTCAGTTATTTCCTTCCTGACTCAGCCCCATGGGTAAAACCACGCTTAGGACCAAGTTTCCTTGTCTAACTCTTTCATTATTTTCCTATAACATTCCCTTCCTCCTCTAGTCCAGGGTCAAGGGACACTCTCTTCTTATCTTCTAAATCTTTGCAGAAACATACTACCTGGATTTAAATCACCAAACATTCTTATTCTTAACCTATGTATACATTAAAGGAAATCAAGGGTCAAGTTAAGGAACTTTCCTCAGTACCAAGTCTTATATCAATTCAGCCACTCCAAATATTAGGGCAGGGCTTATCTTTTAGCACATTACCCATTCTCACTAAATGTCCCTCAATACCACATGTTTCTGCAAACTTATACTTATAGATACATGTGTTGAAAAGCAGATATTATCAGTATTTCTAAGAGTGCAAGAGCGACTTGCCTGCAACAGAATCACCTGGGTGCTTGCTTAGAATGCAAACTCTTGATTCTCACATCAGAACTACTTAGTGAGAATCACAAGGATTAGAGATCAGGGATTTGATTCTTATGTGCTTTAAAAATAAATACATTTTGAAAAGGAAACCATGTAAAATGTACATAAGAGAAAGTGCTTAAATAGTTTTACATGATGTAACTAACCCACTAACATATACACATGTAGTTATCCTTGTTTTCATGTTCTAGAAAAAAAATCCAATTCAATCCTCACCTTCAGGGTAAACCAATCACTTAGTCCTAACAGAAATGCTATCCATGTTTCAAGAATGCAATGACCAAAGAGTACAGATATGTATTGAATCCTTCCAGAAGTCAACCAGACATTTAAACATAACATCATATTGAAGCTATTCCAAGAAATTTGGAAATTTTAGACACTATTGATTATATCTGAATAACGCAGTTTGGCTAATATGAATTAATTAGCCTACTTGGTTAGTTTCAAGACCTTGATCTTGGCTTACTTCCCAGGACTTCATATTGTAGAAAGATATTTAATTCATAAACTTGTTCTGAATAAGTCTGTATTTGAAAGAAACCTCTAAAGTAGTTAAACAACTATTCACTTTTTTAAAGCAATTAAGTTAATTGATCTATGGAGATTACTAAATGTTTAATATTTTAAAATTATTTTTACCAAATTTCTATACAAGAATTAACTTTTAAATATAAATATCCTACACACTAAGAAAAATATTTTTTCCTTTTAATTATAAATAAATATTTTATACTTGCCTAATAAAAAATAGTGTCAGTCAAGACACTGTTCAAGAATGCTGCTAATCAGAATACATTACAAATACAATTATTTATTTTTAATATCAATGAAGAATAGCTTTGTATACTCAAAATTCTCTGAACAATTAACATTAAACATCATTCTATTTCTGGAATTGTCTTAAATATGTGTTAAACTCAGATAAAAGACTTTGAGAAAAATAGACATCATGGTAATTATGAAAATGTCTATTGAGTCTTGCAATATTAATTATTTACTCCCTATTTTAGCTTCTAGTCTAAAGCCAAGTAGCACAAGCAATTAAGAAATGGGTTCTGGACCCAGATTTTCTGGCTACAGACTTCAGCCATGTCACAATATTAAACTTTGTCTGAGTCTCAATTTCCTAATATAGATGGTTTGAGGACAAAATAAGTTATTAATTTAACATGTAGTTAATGCTCATGAAATGATAGCTATTGTTAGAGCCTAGAGGTTTTGGTTAGTTATATTCTTTACATATTCCAAAGTAGCTAATTTTTTTTATGTGGACCCTTCTAGGTCTGCCATTGTTTGTATATGTGTTACACACACATATCTGAGCTTAAATTTCATTGACTATGTTCCACTCTTTGATGTAACAAGAAAGCAAATTTTATGGAGCTGTAAAGATTGTCCCAGGAACAGTGGGGAATCACACATAAACTTGGAATATAAATTCCAGGACTCAGACTAAGAAATCCACTTTTCTTGCCAGTACAGTCTAGTAAAAACCACATGTCATCCCTAGTAGACTTATTCAGTCACAAGTTTTTAAAGGACACAATGACTGTGCTTTATTTGAATTAAAGTTTAAATGAGAATTGTTGGTGTATTTTAAAATATCTCAACAAAATCCCACTTCTGTTTTCTTTGGTTTATATTTTATAAGTGATGCTTAAAAAAATGCTTTGTCAAATAATCAGCGTCTTTTATAAGCATATTGTGACTCTAATAATCACAGGTGTGGCCATAGTGAAAACAGACACAGTGGGCTGCTCTATTATCATAGGATGTACATACTCAGGTGAAAAAAATCAACAAGATGAAGTTCACCTAGCTTCCATTCACAAGTGTTGGAGTAGTATAATAAAGAAGAATGTGGGAAGGAACTATGGAATCTCAGCCATTTTATTAACTACATTAAAGGAAGGGAATTACCATACTAGATAACAAGGGGGAAAAATATGACATTCTGCCGTATATTTGTGTAAAATGCAGTAGCGTGTATCATAATGTGAACAAGTTTTTTTTACAAAAAGACTTAAAAATGTAGGCTTCTAATTTTGAAACTTGTGACTTAACATAAAAGAAATCCTATTTTTCATTTTCCTCAGGCTATTCCAACTAACTTCTTCTAATTTACCAGCCAAATTGGTTTCCCAAATTCTAATGTCTGCCTATTCTAATAGAATCTATAGAGCTATGTAATTACATAATCCATCCATTATATGGGATAAAGATAGTACAGTTAAAATGTCAAATAAAATCAAGGCTATCTGAATGAGAAATATTTTCCATTGTAATTTTTCCTTTCCCAAAGAGACTTGAAGATATAATTTTCTGCATGCATGAAATGTTATATTAAACTTCCAAAAATAAAAGTCTCAAGAACCATTTCAAACTACAAAGTGACTTTGTACAAATTTTCTAATTTTTCGTGGCCTCAGTTTCCTCATCCCTACGGTGGCAATTAGAAGCCAAATTGCCATTGTCCTTCCACTGTGTTAATAACCAAGGGTTTTATGAGACCCCCAAATAATCATTTTTTTAAGTAAGAAAAGAATTAGTGGAATTTAGCAATTTAATGGGACTACAACAATTATAATATTAGATTGACACTGAAAGCGAAATAGTTAATTGGAAAGTGTTTTATAGGAAAAAGGTAGAAACTGCAGTTCAGTAAACTGACATTTCACACCCACATGCTTTGAGCAACTCTTTTATTTTTATTTCTTTTTTTTTTGATCTACCTCAGAAACCATGCATTCCTGCAAAAGGGTGCAACTCAGAAGCAGAGAGAAAGCAAAAAGGACAGAACACGTCCAGAGCCCTTTATCATTATTTTGTGAGTGTTTTCACGAGCACTACGTATGTCCACCTACGATTAAGAGTGCCAATGAGAAAGGAAAATTAATCAACATTTTGTCTGTCACACCTACACACACACCCTTTGCACAGGAAAATAAATATGATCTTTGCATTGTCAGTGGATGCAAAGTGAAACAATTTTGTGTAAACTGCATATAGTATGGAGGATCCAAAGAAAAGATCCTGAATTTTAAAGAACATGTAGTATACATTCTTCCAAGAAATATATTTGAGTATTTAATATATCAGCCACTTGAGATGTATCAGTGAAAAAAAATCAAAGATCCCAGCTCTTGTAAGCACATACATTCTAGTAAATAGTAGACACAGTAGGTAAATAATATAATATGTTGAGAGCAATAACTGTTTGGGGAATATTAAAAAAAAAAAGAAGAGGAGCAGGTAAAGGGGTTTGGGAATACCTGCTGCCAAACTACTTTTCAGTCGCTTTCAGCTACATGCAGTATAAGCATGGAATAGTCAGAGAGGTGAATTTAACCAGGTGTTTGAAAATGAGTATTTGAAACCAAGAGAGGCAAAGGAGATCTGGGGATGTAAGCAAGGGAATGATTATTATGACTGACTACCATAGCATTAAACCTAGCAAACAAGAGAGAAAAACCGTTAAAGTACGGAAGAACAGTTGAAAAAAATGGTATGTAGGATCAATGAAATGTATGTTTGTTGGGTCATGGAAGAGCACAAATTAGAAAATAAGAAGAGATACATTCATTCTAAACCTAGATCCTTACATTGATCTGATGGTGGAGTGGGTTGCATGAAATGGAAATTGTGGAGAGGTTGTACACACTGGTAATATATAAAGTAATAAACGTTCTTGTCAAGAAAGAGTAAAATAGTTGACATTTTTATAAAAACATAAAGCAATAATTCAAGAATATTCTATAGTAAATCATTGACTATTTGTTTCATTAGGAGAAATAAAATTATTTCAATCACATCAAACTGAGTCAAGGAAATGATGTAAAGGTTTTGTATTTTATTTTAAAGTTAATATCCATCACCGAAATGACATTGGAGATTTGCATCAGCTTCCCTTACTTATATTGGTTCACATGCTTTTCATGGAAAAACTGTCAAGTAGGTAGCTCAGTCCATATTTTGCCAATAAGAAAACAATGACACAGAGAATTGAAATGACTTTCTGGTAGACTGATGTTCTTGCACTCAGACTAAGCAATCCACTTTTGCTTGCCAGTACATTCCAGTAAAAACCGCATGTCCTCCCTGGTGGACATATTCAGTCACATTTCTGTATCACTTTGTGAGTAGAGTAATAGATACAGGAAAATTTAATTGTAATGTAAAAGGTGAGGAGTTTTCCTATGAAGATTACTTAAACTATTATTTACAGTATTATTTTATATAATGTTACAATAATGATATGTAATATTTAGATACATACAAAAATAAACAATAGTTAGAAAACTAACAATTTGAGGGAATAAAATTCTGAATATCCTTTTTGTTAACTTGGAGGAAGGAGGAAAATCTCTCAAATACCTTCAAATTGAATTTGATTAATTGCATTTTTGCCCATCTCCATAGCAATAAAGTGCAATTTTTCTTATAGCAAAGATGTCAACGATTGTTTTCCTAACAGATGCAGTGGTGTCCAACTTCATGTAATCCTGACGCCTTCCCTGAATATAAGGCAATATATCATTTTGCAATTTTACTATAATGAACATCCTCCAATGTCGTTTTTTTCTCTTTGTAATATAATAAATAGAGGTGGAACTATTTTATTTTCTAATCTGTGATGAGTTTTCATTTAAAAGAATAAAAATTAATATCAGACCTTTTGAATGAAATGCAATTTAACCTTAGTGTCATATTTTGAAACATACTAAATTCTTCAGCTAGAATTGATATAACTAAATAATTTTATTCAGCCCAATAATTTTAAAAGAAAAAAATCCTTTTTAGTGCATCTCAAAAAAATACGAAAATCATCAGTGACAAGGTTAACATTCCAAGGCATTCAATCTATCTTTTGAATATGCATTGTCAGACAAACCCCAGATACCACCAAAATATGTTTCCCTAACAGTAAATCATTATCATGATTGCCATTATTGATCTGTAGAGTCAGTAACTGAATCTATCCATGGGATTCAACACCATCTATCTTGATATTATATAGCTCCATCCTCCTGCCTAAACCCATTAAACTGTCATCTGTGGGTTTACATCATTTTTATTTGAGGGACCTAGTGAAACTTTGCACTTTACTTGATTTCTAAAACAGTTCTAAGACCCAACTATCTCATCAGGAAAATTCCATTATTTCCTGTTAATGTCTGTCATTTCCTCTTACATCTGTTACTAAGAATGGAGGCCACAGTAACTTAAAGTGGGAGGATAGCCATCATCACTAAACATAGCATGTCATATAGAGTGTGCATGTTTATTTTTATGTCTACATGTATACTTACATGACTGTATAATATAATGATAATTCAATAGCTATCAGAATCTGAGAAATATTATATAATAATGTCTGTCTTCAGATTCATTTAAGAATTGGTGGAAAATATTATTTTAGTGCTCTTACCCATTTTCCCAAAATACTGAAATAATATTAAATAAAAAATGTAAGTAATAAAGTATATAGTTCATACTATTTGCCTAAAGTTAAGTTAAAGGTCTTTTAGTGTTCGAAATCAAGGTCTTTCCTTATCATTTCCAAAGACTTTCCAGGGATTTATTAATGGATTTCAATGCGTGTGTGTATCTTGAAAATGCATGCAAAAGATTGTCTCTATGTACATTTCTGCTAGCAGGTGAGGAAAATATCAATAATTTTCAATAGATTCTCAGGAGAGCCCATACTTCACAAATCATTAAAAGATAAAGGATAACTAGAAATTATTATTTTAATATAAAGAGTAATTACAAGAATAAATGTACTGAAAATAAAAATGTGGCTTATTGTACTTAGTATACATCGAACACATTGAAAGTAAGCATTGAATATTAGTTCAATATCAAAATGAAACATGAGGCCAGGCACAGTGGCTCATGCCTGTAATCCTAGCACTCTGGGAGGCCAAGGCAGGAGGATAGCTTGAGCTCAGGAGTTCGAGACCAGCCTGAGCCCTGGGCAAGAGTTAGACCCCTTCTCTACTAAAAATAGAAAAAAATTAGTAGTGCGTGATGGCAGGTGCCTGTAGTCCCAGCTACTCAGGAGGCTGAGGCAGCAGGATCACTTGAGCCCAGGAGTTTGAGGTTGCTGTGAGCCAGGCTGATGCCATGACACTCTAGCCAGGGCGACAGAGCGAGACTCTGTCTCAAAAAAAAAAAAAAAAAAAAAGAAAAAGAAACACGAAACACAATATATATATAGCTTAAAGCTCATATGTTAGAATCTTTTGGGAAAAAGCAGGCACATACTTTATTCACGAAGTAGAAATATATGTATATAAAAGTTGGTATAATGTACATACTTTGGCTTATAAGTAATTGATGCTTTTGCCTATAATTTCTGTATTCTATTACACTTCATACTTAGAAAAATATTTTCTGTTATAATATAGTGAATTTTTCAATCATAGTTCATAGGTGATGAAACTTTGAATTTTTAAATCATAGAAGGTATGGACAATCAAATATACTCTTTCTAATATCTATCTTAATTGTAAATAAGAAAACAAACTATAGCTAACTGAAAAAATCATTCCTGTTTTTGTTGCCACATAAATACCTGGAAAGAAAATTTGAGAGACAGGTAAAATAATTTCTATTAACTTGATAGAAAGTGTACTGTTCAATAAGTGGGAAAACAAAATCTCTCCTGCCCATGGTTACAAAGCTGCACTGTTGTTTCTCATAGCCCTGGATCTAAAGAGTAAAGTTTTAAATAAACTAGGTGAGGTTTTTGTTTTGTTTTGTTTCGTTTTTACTTTCTCTTAGAAGACATAATCCTCTTCATCATAGTAAAATTTCCAGAATTTGTGAGAACAATATCAAAAGCAATATTCAAAGAAATTTAACACACACACAATTTCCTTTTAATTTAAAATACTGTGTCTTCTATAAGACAATTCCTGTCATATAGGTTGATTACTAAGTATATATATATATGTGCAACATACATACGTAACATGTTTACATACGCATTCAACAATCATAGGGCAATATACTACACACTAGACTCTAGGCATCAAAGGTGGAAAATGATGTCTATCAAGTATCCCTACCTTCAAGGAACTCACAGCCTGGTGAATGATGTAATTATAATATTGTTCTAATACAATGAGGACACTGCAATGACGAAGATATTCCCAAAGCAGG
Organism: Daubentonia madagascariensis; assembly: GCA_023783475.1. NCBI lineage: Eukaryota > Metazoa > Chordata > Mammalia > Primates > Daubentoniidae > Daubentonia > Daubentonia madagascariensis. The sequence goes on along the minus strand of JAKFHU010001684.1, from coordinate 23,834,770 downwards.
ATTAGTGGGATGCTGAAAAGATTTTCTGGGGTAAATGACAGCAGGACTGCACATGTCTTTACCTCCATCATTCTGTGAACTTTATGATCACTGGCCCATCATCTTGTGGCACTGAATATAACACACAGCACATAGCAAGGTACATTTCATGCATTGGGTGCCTTGTAAATACTTTATAGTGAATGTAGTTTAAGTTATATTTTCATCCACATTTTATCATCTCCACCCTACTTAGGCCTAAACCTGGATTTAATTAAACAGGTTTTGAGGACAAAAGTTGAATATTACTGAGGATGTATATATCTCCATTTTTGAGCATTTCTAAGATTTTGGTCTTTGAAGTAGTTCTAGTCATGATGAATTTTACAATCATAGACATAATTCTAGGCACAAAAGTACATTTATTCACATCCACTTTCTATATATACCTAGTATACACATACATCTATCTCCTTTATAATATAGTTCCCACAATTTGTAATATATACACATATATACATACATATATACTCATTATATATTATATATTTCATTTTTTAAGAACTTTGAATTATGAAAAATATATAAAAATAGAAGGTATAGTGTAATGGATCCCCATGGATCTCCCACATAGCTTCAATAATTGTCAACACAAAATTAGTCTTGTTTCATTTATACCATCATCGTCTTATGCCCTGGCATATTGTTTTGAAGCAAATCCCATATGTTATGTCATTTCATTTCTAAATTTTCAACATGTTACTTAAAAGACAAGGTTTTTTCCTTTTTTAGAAACTGATTATTTATATACCTATAAATATATAGAAATTAATAAGAAACAGACAATAAGAAGGTATCAACAATATAGTAAGATACAGAAGGTTGAAATGGATCTTGTTATTTGCCGTAGCCAATATAGTAATATAGTAAATAAACTTTTCAAGGTAGATAGATGAGTTTACATATTTAAAACATTTCTAAAGTCATTTCTGAGCATTTACTGATTTTCATGTTGAAATCATTTCTTTGAAATTTTCATAATAAATCTAAATGTGTTTTGTCCTATAGAATCCCATTTCATACTGTTTTTTAAACAAAAAACATTTATTGAAAATGTGGTGGACACATTGTTCATACTAGAGGTTTAAAGAGGAATAAGAAATGGTTCTAAATCTGTGGACCCAGAAAAATGTATTCTGTGTGATATGTGCCAGGAATATTCTCAGAGAAGCAGGTATTTTTTTCTGGGTCTTAAATTTGAAAAATAATTATCTTAGCCCCACCACAAAATTACTATGTTTACTAATAAATAAAAGGAAACAGCATGTGCAAGAACTACTCAGAGGTGTGAATGCACTTGGTGTGCTCAGGCAGAGGGAAGGGTTGTGCTTGGTATGTGAGGGAGGAGGCGGAGAATGGTTGTAAGGAAGAAAGGAGTCAGGGGGGATATTGTGCTGAGGAATTCAAAGCCTTATCCTCTCGGCAGAGGGAAGTGACCGGAAGATTTGTGAACAGATTTTGTGCTTTACAAAGTCTAGGTTCATTGTGAGAAGTGGACTCAGTGCAGGAGACACTGGAGCAGCAACAGGAATTTTTGCAAGAGCTGAAAAGAGCCGTTAGCTGCCCTGATGCAGCCTTTCCCAATATCTCTCAGTAAAACCAAGTGAAGGCCTATGTGCCCTCATTCAGTTGTATGCCAAGAGTAGGGTATTGGGAACAGTCTACTCTGGGTACAGACAATAAAGGGGTACATTCTAGGTGGAGAAATTTAAAACAATAATAAAACTGAGTAAAAGTCACTCTGCTTTTTATTATCACCATGAGCTGACAATGCTAAAATATATCAGAAGATATCTTTTGTTAGTCTAAGATATAAATAATTGTTGCAGTTAATGTTTAATTTTAGTAATACATCTGTAAGTTACAACTTGCCACATGTGTCTTACTTATGCTATAATAAACATTATATTCGATGTGAAATTTAATGTAGAGAATTCCTAGTTATACAGTCAGCCCCCAGTGCAATGAGATTCACCTGCACATGTTCATCTTGAGAGAAAATTTGTAAGAATGAATAACTGGTTGACCTCCTTTCAGTTCATTTTGTGTTTTTAACCTCAAAAGTATTATATAATTCTGTATTCAAGAGCTGTATGCAATTTTTCTTTCGTGAGTTATATTTTTTTCCTCTAATGTGAAGTTTTAAATGAGGTTAATCAGAAGCAAAATACATTCACAAACAGCCAGAATTAAACTTGAAAAAAAAATGTTCAGTGAAACACTAAGCTGAAATCATTCTTTGAAAATCAGTGCATGGAAATTATGGAGTAGGCCATTAATTATGCAACCACAACATTAAGGAAATGCATCCTTCCAAAAAAAGTAGACTCAAATTTCTAAGAAGACCTGGAGAACTGACAAAAGATACTTGTCTTATATTGTCAAAGATATCAAAAGTGGACTGGTTTACTGCCTTGATTGTTTTCATTAAGAACTGGAGGCTCATCTAAATTAATGAATCAATAATGCCAATGTTTGCTATTATTTGGTGGTTTTCCACAATTTTTGTAAAAGAAAAGTAACTGAACTTTTTCAATAAAACTAAAAAAAAATTGAAATTCTTGGTGTATTTTCTTTTGAAGATAATTAAATGGAAAATTTGTGAGAGCAGAAAGCATCATTATAATAGATTCCCAAATAGGATATTTATGAACCTCTGCAAAACTCATCTTTATATTTAAGACTCTTCTTGACAATTTGTGTATTTGTTCCTTAATGCGAAAGAAAATTTTCAAAACTAAAATTAACAACTAAGTATCCTTTGACCAAGAAGAAGAGAAAGCAGACTGACAAATCTGCTTATAATAGCTACTGAACATTAAAAAGATCAATTTTAATGAAGTCATTGAAAAATGTGTGTAAGTCAAACCTCAAAAACAAAAATTGTAATATTTATTAATGTAACCAATCAATATATAGGCATATGTTTTTTTCCTTTTTCCCCAAAATTATATGTGATTCAATTTAAAAATATTTATCCATTATTTTCCTCTTTATAATTATTTTTTAAATTTTTCTGTCAAGATTTTACATACATGAATTTCAGTAAAATAAAACTCCCAATCTGCAATTTTTTGGCCATTATTAGCACTTATTTCATTTTATTCTTGAAAATAATTGTGTCATATAGACAAGGAGGGTGCTAAAAAATTATTCACCCTGGCTATCAAACAAGCCAGGTATTACAGTGCCTTCATTAGAACTCCAAACACCTTGATTTAAATCACCCTCTGCCAACCCCTAGGAAAATTTAAATAAATTCTATCAAATGTTCATTGTATAGATTGGATACAATTACATCCTTAAGGAATTATTATAAATTTTGTTAAGTATGATAATGGCATTGAGATTATATTAGAAAATGTGAAATGCCATAAAGTCTAAAATTTGTTTTGGAATGTTTCATCACCAAAAAAGAAAAAATAAAGGCAAGAACAAGGAAGATACTGAAAAGAAATAAAACAAGTATAGAAAACATTTATTACTTTTTAATTTGAATGGTGTGCATTTGGAAGTTTATTATTATATTCTCTCTATGTGGGGAATGATTAAAATTTTTCATTATTAAAAAATAAAATAAACTCTAATCAAGAAAGAGTTCATCTTTTTATATGGACCTGGGTTGACACACTATGTCATTATGCTTTCTGAGAGAAGTTGACTATCAGCAGGACTGAATAAAAAGAAAACAAAAAAAATTTTGCTCTCTTGTACTTGTCTTAAAGGACCAAAATTTACACCAAAATTGTGTTATTTTTCCACGAAAGAGATACTTATTTTGTAGGAAGGATATAATACTTGCACAGTCTGTCTTAATCTCTCTCTCTCTCTCTCTCTTTCTTTCATCAATATATCTTATTCTACCTCCATTCAGAAATTACAACTAGAAAAATAAGCAGGTCTTGAAATTGAAAAACTATAGTAAATATGATCACAAAATGGTAAATAATGGAGAGAGTTCTTGTTGCAATGTATTATAGGAATTATAAATTAGTTTATTAGTTTATGAGTTAGTTTATAAATTATGAATTAGTTTATTCATTAGTTCATATGAATTATGAATTAGTTTATTCATCAGTTCAGAGATTCCATGAAATACTCACTGAGAATAAGAGAAGAATCCAACTCAGTGAAGTGATAGCCCACAAATAGTCTCAGGTTTTTACTTTTTATGTTCCAGCTTCTCTGCTAGTTGATTTGCACATTTCTATTTCTAGTTCATGAAAAAAAATTAAGTAAAGGTGCACTAATCTAAAGAAAGTAAGAGCAAAAAAAGACTAGGAAAATCTTTGCACTAAGTAGGAAAACATTTGCAACAAGTATAGCTATGGACTTGGGAAAAGAAAGTACAGATCTTGCAGTGAGGAAGCTGGACCCAAGCAACTAATCCATCACCCATGGAAGCATCAAGCCAGATAAGGCACCTAACCTGTAATAGCAAATATGTGGAGTTAAGGTTAATGAAGCAATCCGTCAGAGACTTACATTGACAGAGACCACAAGAAAGGAGGTAAACAAGGTTGGAGAACAGAAGTTTATATAATTATTCAAGAACCAATCTGTTTCTGGAAAGGTAGAGAGAATAAGAAAAGACCACTTCTGCAGAGACAAGAGCAGAATATATAATCAGGAAGTCTACAGGGCCAAGAATCAGGAAAGTCCCTAGCTAGTGTCAAGGAAAAATTAAACCTGACAAAGTTAAAAAGATAAGGAAAATTTTATTCAAGATTGTTGCAGCAGGGAAGAGAAAAACGTCAGTCTGCACTGAACTCTCCTGAAACAAAAGGCTGGAGAGTTTTGAAAAGCTAGAGTGGAGGATAATAGTCCACTTGTGTTCACTAATCAGCTTTACTCAAAAAAATGTAAACTCTGTCCTTTATGATAGAAGGGAATTTTGCAACTTGGAGTTAGGCTTCTATGCTCAGAAACTGAGAGATAGGTTGCTGTCTTCCTTAATGATTGCATTTAAAAGGGTGGCTCCCAGGTCCTTCAAAAAGACAGTCCTAGGCTATAAGACCAGCAAGAGACTTTTTAAAAAGATTTACATCTAGGAGGAGCAGATCATGAATTTTTAAGTGTATATTTTCTAAACTGTATGCTCTAGGAAAGGAAGTTCAGGGACCTAGAGTCAGGAAGAAGCCTGTCCAAGCTTTCGTCAAGGTGAAGGGAACGTTAAGGCCATCTTGGCCAATAGGTTGTTGTTAAAATGGAGAAGTGAAGAACAGAACTATCTCTAGTTAGTAGTTACCTCTGAATTTCTTAAAAGAAGACCCTTTTGTGCTTTAAAGGGTCCCAGTCATTCAGGTTAGCCTAATTATGATCAAATGATGCCCTTCTCCATTTTGACACTTCTTTCACCAAGGCACATTTCCCTTCTAAGATTTAGAAAAAGGTATCAAGTGTCTCTTCACCAAGGTCTTCAGTAAACCTGGGAAGTCGATCATAACGAAAAGGAGATGAAAGTTAAGGGAAGAGCATATACATGTGGTCAATATTACAGATAACGTCAATAGTGGAGGTAAAACTCTTTGTGTCAAGTTTCACCTTCATAGTTTCAGTCTGGAATTAGCCAGTGAGACTAGCTTGTGTGATACAAATGTAAAGAGACGCTAAGGAAGTATCTGACCATAATGCAAAATGGATAGAGAAGGGCAGTTGCTGATAAGATATTTACAAGATAAAAGAGGTACCCTAGGTCAGAGTCAACCAACATGGGAAGGAAATGGGTTAATTAAAGGGTGCTGAGCAATGCAGTGAAGAGTCTCCAAAGTGCTCGCCAAATCATTCTTTTCTTCATGGACACAAAGCTAAACAATCCCCTTCTTGCCTACTAACACCATCTTTTAGGAAGGTGAGACCACGGGATCAGGTTTTGGCTGATAGAATGTGGGCAGAAGTGAGGCACCTCTTTTCCAGGTCTATTCCTTAAATTTTCTTTCTCTCTCTTTCCTCTTGAAGGCTGGGCAGATGAAGACGATCCTGTGGAGAATGCCATTTTCCTGGCATCCATTGGGACCACTTGATGGATGAGTCCTGTAGTCTGTTTCTCAGTTCTTTGAGAAATGCCATCCGATAGAGCTGCATGTTTGAGAAATCTACTTGGGCTGGGAAGAGCAAAACATACACATTAGTTGTGTTATGACACAGAGATCATTGATTATTTATTTGGGCAGTTCACTGAGTTCATAATCCTAGAGCTAAACTGAAAAAAAGCAAAGCTGGAAATATAAATGTAGAATGTAACAACAAAAATGGAAATGAATAAAATCTCTAGGGGAAAGAAAAAGGACAAAAGAAACAACGTTCAAAAATAGACCTTTGGGAATACCTAAAATTAGGAAACAAAAGGAGGATAAGTAGCTATAAGAGAAGAAAATAATCTGATTATAGAAGAAAAATATAATTACATAGTGTCATTAAAATGAGAGAGTGGACATTTTTCTAAAGGAGAGTTTAAACTGAATAAATAAGATCCAGGACAATGTTGACTAAATATTTACATGAGAGATATTTTGAAATTTCATTTTAAATTTATCATAAAACCTGAAGATGACAGAAGACATTTTATTCAGTGTTCTCATTTTAAGAGAGATGTGGACAAATTAATACAGAAAGATTAGATGGTTAAAATTGTGTTATATAACTCTTAAAAATATAGCATATATTTTAATCAAGATAAACCATCATGAACATTTGAGCAACAGATATTTTGGGGAGATTTTTGTCTGTTGTTTTATGTTAAGTTCTGTGCCAGACACTAATGGAGTCAGCATAAAAGTGGATTGTGTTTCTGCCCTCTTATTCCAAAGCAATTATTAGCAAATTGGGCAATTCTTTTTTATATTAGAAGGAAGTTTTGCTTGCATTGTTATTATACAAAAAAGACATTAGCAAAAGTATATCTAAACCTCCAACTAGCTATATCGTACAAACAAACAGAAAATTCTAAAATTTTATGCAATTGTAGTTTCTGCGTCTAAAATTATTTAGCTACTAGGAACCTCTGGGGAATATGCATGAATGAGCTAAAAGGTGTTATTATATTCTGGAAATTAAAAGTAAAATGCCAAGTACAAGTTATTTTCATGGAGAGAGGAGGTATAACTTTCTTCAAAATTTCAATATGTCCATGAATCCAAAAAGATAAAAAAACATCATTTTAGTTCAACTTTATCTTTTTTCAAATAAGGCATATGAAATTCAGACCAATGAAATGTCTTATATAAAGTCACACAGATAGTTAGTTATAAAATTGCAACCAGAATATCTGTTTTCTTATCTACATTACTATTCTTTTCCAGATATTCTTCTCAATACTTCTACTCTTTTCTGAAGAATTCTAAAAACAATGAAAAATTTCAAATCTAACAATTTAGTTATAGTTACACTGAGAAGCAGGGAATTATTTTTTCTATTCTTAAAGACCTTACAGCTGTTATGTTCTGTTTCTTCCTCTCAAAAAAGCCTGGAACCATTCTAATAAGCTTAACATTTTATATGATTAGGCATAGTTATTAAATCCGTCTAGTCCTTTCAGGCAAGATATTTTCAATTCTACTTTTTCTTTACATATCGTATTGCCCACCACTTTTCTATTTGCTCTCTTATGAAAGGTCTTCAAATCTTTCCCATGTGTTTTGTGTTGGATAACTACAGATAGAAGACATGGTAAACACTCTAGTAAAATGTGCATTTCCTGAAGCATTTTACATTCTTTATTCTTTCCTCCTGTAGATATATCACTTATGTAATTCTTTCATTCCTTCTAAAGTTGAAGGAACTTGAAAAGTATTCATATAACTGAATTAGATGCTTGAAAATGTTTTAACACAAGTTTTTGAAATTTTTAATGAAATTTATTATCAGCCTGGTGTAAAGAGAATAGGATATGAAGCTTTTGTAAACTGCTTTGAAATCTTCTTTCCAACAATTAATAAATTGTGTAACATTGGGCATGTTATTTTATTTTTGTGAGTCCCTATCTCATTCTTAAAATGGAAATATTAATAGAGAGATTGAATATGTTTACGTTAAATATATTAGTGAATTGCAAAAAATAGATTTAAATTTTCTATTACCCTTTCTGAAAATTGTAGTTCTTCATTAAATCTTGATTTATCTAGTGAACTATGTATTAACATCCTTACTCAAGGCTATTAATTTATGCCCAATGAAAATACAACACTGGTGATTAGAGTCATTTTATCATTTGTATATATCCTATATTGGTATTTTTCAGTTTTTATGTTAATGTTGAGTTCTACAAATAGTTCATGACTTTCTCAGTCTTATTTAGCTGCAAAACCCCTGGTTCAAAGGGAATCACTCATGACCCAAAAATAAAACACATAAACATCAGCACTGCTCTCATTTAATCATGAGTTGGGGGTTCAGCAGCTCACCTTCTCACTTGACATTTTTTCCCCCATCACTATCATTCTCCTGAGAGTTTCTACTTGAAATAGTAACTTGAGGACATATTTATTGGAGGACTATGTTTGAACTCTCTATCTTTTCCTAGGTACAGGTTTTATTTTGTGTACTATATTAATATTTTGAAAATATAAATTGTGTATATGCTTGTGTGTGTGTGTGCCTGTGTACATGTGTGTGAATGGTGGTGAGGATGTGCGTAATCTTCAGCCTTAGCATAGAAGAATGATACTATCGACTCCTTATTTTCAAAAAGTCACTTTTACTTCCCACATCTTCTTATTATCCCATTTTTTGTCTAATAATTTATCTCTAAGAAATATTTCTTAAAAGTTTGGGAAAAAAACCTAATCCAAATTCTTAAAAGTTTGAAAAATAACCAAGTCTGAGGAACATAGATGGAAGAGAACCAGAATAATACTGTAGAGTCAGTGCTTTATTGAAATAACATATTCATATGTCCCAGAATCTCATTAACTTGAAACTCTTTCCTTATTTTTTTAGTCATTTATTTTCACAATTAATTTAAAATATGTTTACTAGTATAATATGAAGAGTCACAACAAGTAATTGATACTACTGTGAAAACAGATATATTTTATAGTGTGAAATATGCATATTACAGCTATTCCAAAAAATGAGAACACTATCTTTTCTAGATAAAGAGTAGTAGTCACATAAGTTAACGTCTGAATTACAGTATGATAAAGCACAAGGTAGCACAATATGTCACAATAACAACACTGAGTACAATGTACCTTTCTGTGTTATAAACTTTGAATTGTTTTATTGATGGCCTGACAATGTAAGCATGAGTATCTGATTATAATTTAACATGAACAGTATTTCTGCAGGCATTTTAACAGTAGAAATTTTTATTGTTAGTCAAATCTAGCTTTATGCAAGGCAGGTAAACATAAAACAAACATGACATGTTACTTCATCATTTAGTGACCGATATATCCAAGAAACTCTTTTTCCAAAAGCAAATAACTTTCCCATTTGTTATGCTAAGAAGATAAATATTTGTCAATATTGAGTTTATTGAGTGCAGTGTACTTTACATGTGATTTCTTTCACTGTTATATAAGTACATAGATTTTAATACATGCAACTCTACATGCTTGAAAAAATGTATATTTCATTTATATAACTGAATTAATTAAAGAAAACATGTCATGGCTTTTGTAGGCTTACTTTAAATATAGTAAGTACTTAACACAGTACCTGCTACTTAGACACTTGTTTCTTTCAATTTCCCATCTTTATTAATTTTAAGTTTATGATTTACTTTCTGCAATCTTTTAAAGCTTAATTTACTGTCAACCCATAAATTGACAGTATATGTCAACATTCTCCCCCTCATCCTCAAGCCTAAAGCAATCTCTTGTTCTTGGACAATCTCATTCATTTGTCATCTCTAAGCAGATATCTCCCAAATTTTAAATTATACATCGTTTTATTTTCATTTGTTAATCTAGTCACAAACATGTGTTGAATACATTTCACTCTAAGCACTACGCTGGGCAAGAAGAGTACAGTGTCAACAAGAAAAATAAATTTCCTGTCCTCAAAGGCCTTACATTCTAATGGAGGAAAGCAGAATAGAAACAAATAAGTAAATAATTTAATTTTGGAGAATATTCTGTGCTTTGAAAAACCTAAGCAGAATTATTGGTCAATGTATAACAAGAGGCAAAGCTGCTTTGGAAGAATATTGAAAGAATACTCTTTGATAGTAATGTGTCCTGCGCCTTATTAATAAGCCATGTAAAAATCTGAGGAAAAGACCATCCACCCAGGGAAAGAAAAAAAAGAAAAAAAACCCAAGAATAATGCCTTGAGATTGGAATAAGTTCGATTCAGCAAAGAAAATAAAATTGCCAGCTTCAGTTTACATTACAGAAAGAGCTTTCTAGCTATTTCATCCTTGCCATCCTACATTCAGTTCTCCAGACAGCAGTGTTTAAAAACCTCATCAGATGCTTCAGTTGGCTAGTGATAGGACTCCAGTAGCTTATTTCAAAATGTAAAATAAATTTCCAATGATTTACCATAGCCTGAAATTCCAAGTCACGTTCAATCCTATCTCGGTGACATCGTCTCCCATCAGTCTTTTCCTTACTCACCAAAATACAACTCTATTGGCTTCATGGTGAAGGGTAGAACATGAATACATACATACTTCATCCATTTGCAGTTGACAACAGTTTGAGGACTGAGATACATCAGGGAAGGTGACAAGTTGTATCCTAGACTTGGAATATAATCATACTTGATAATCTGTAGAGTTGTAACAGAGAAAAAAAGCCAGGATATGCCCGAAGTTTTTGGTCTGAGAAACTAGGTGAGAGGAACAATGCGACCAGGTATAACCTGGGCAGAGCTAAATTTATTATTGCTCATGCAACCCCTCTGAATCTGACCCTTTTGCTCCATTACCAGGCAAGTCATTCATTTGGGCTTTTTTCAGATCTATTACCTTTGTGCCTCACGTCTAATCGGTAATCAGATCCAGTTGATTATACGGTCTTAATATTTTTGTGTCTGTTCTCTCTACCACAATTATCTATTACCTAGGTTAGTATCACCAACTATATATATACTCACCTCCCTGTTTTTAATTACCTCCTCTTGAAATGTTCTTTCTATAATGCAAATCCAACCATGTCATGCCCCACAGAAAGTCTTTAGTGACTTGTTATCACCTTCAAAATCAAATGTATACTTAGTAGAATGGGATATATATGTGCCTCCACCATGAGGTTTCTACTTCTACCTTCAACCTCACTTTTTACTATGTCCTATCTAGTAGTTCTTGCTTTTAGATATTCTAAAATAATGACCTCTAAAAATGAATGCTTCATAATTTTATCTATGCTTTTTTCCCTCTTGAATGTCTTCTTCTACCATCGGACACTTGTTCATGTTTAGATACCCAGTAGTGGGATTGCTGGATTGAAGGGTAGGTCTACTTTTAGTTCTTTGAGGAATCTCCATACTGTTTTCCATAGAGGTTGTACTAATCTGCAGTCCCAGAAACAGTGTATAAGCATTCCTTTCTTTCTGCATCCATGGCAGCATGTATTATTTTTGGGCTTTTTAATAAAAGCCATTCTAACAGGGATAAGGTGATATCTCACTGTGGTTTTAATTTGCGTTTCCTTGATGATTAGTGACATTGAGCATTTTTTTAATTTGTTTATTGGCCATTTGTCTATCTTCTTTTGAAAAGCTTCCGTTCATGTCTTTTGCCCACTTTTTAATGGGGTTGTTTGTCTTTTTTCTTGCTGATTTGCTTGAATTCTTTGTAGATTCTAGTTATTAGCCCTTTAGCAGATGTATAGCTTGCCAATATTTTCTCCCATTCTGTAGGCTGTCTATTTGCTGTGTTGATTATTTTCTGAGCTATATAGAAGTTCTTTAATTTAATCAAGTCCCATTTATTTATTTGTGTTGTTGCTGTAATTGCCATTGGGTCTTAGTCATAAATTCTTTGCCTAGGTCGATATCTAGAAGAGTTTTTCCTACATTTTCCTCTGGAATTCTTATGGTTTCATGCCTTACATTTAAGTATTTTATCCATCTTGAGTTAATTTTTGTGAGTGGTGAGAGATACGGATCCTGTTTTATTCTTCTGCGTGTGGCTATCCAATTTTCCCAGCACCATTTATTGAATAGGGCTTCTTTCCCCAGTGTATATTGTTGTCTGATTTGTCAAAGATCAGCTGGCTGTATGTGGATGGTTTTATACCTGGGTTCCAGAATGAAATAACAGAATTTTCATTTTCAAAACTGGTTTATTATTATATTGTACCTCTTTTTGTTCAGAGTGCTTATCTGGTTTACATTCTATGCACTATGGCTGGCACAAGGTAATCATCCACTAATGCTATATATATTAATAAATGACAGAATGAAGGAACCAATGGGTTATATTCTTTATTATGGGCATTATGACACCGACAGATTATTGCAAATAGAGTTCACGTCAACTCTTGTTTACTACCATAATATGAAACCATGCTGTATATGACAAAAAATCAGACAATTTTCAAATACTGAGCCAGGCACTCTCTACAGGAAGAAATGATCTGTGAAGCAATTTGCTTTAATGTTTAGTTAATCAATTATTTAAATCAATCATATTCAATATAGTTCCAGGAGGTATATGTGCTCTAACCTGCCTGTTGAAGGACAATATTTCATGCTTAATACCTAATCAGGAGCCAGACATAATTCCTTTCACTTAGTGCATACTTGTTAATAGATGACATGAATTCTCCTGTACAAAGCACTGAGACACGTAAGTAGAAGCTCAAAATTTCAGTGACGAGTTTTGCAAATGTTCTGTTCAATTCGGGTACATACTCCACTTTAAACACATTTAAGCACATTAGAAGGTTAACTTTGTTCACGTATGAAGATGGGGCACAGAAGAGTGAGAAGAGCATGGTGGAAGAGGCTGACCGGGACAAAATGATGTGAATTAGTTAGGAGTATTAATTTTGCACAGCTACATACTGAGAAGGTACATAAATAGCAGCAAAAATACAAAGTAACAACAACAACAAATTTCTTGACAAAGTCATGCACAAATCCCCACATATATAAATATATATATATATATTTTTAATAGGCTTCCCTAAATGGAACAAATGAGGACAATTGGATAAAATCATAGTGACAGAGAAATGATTCACATTAATGCTTTATATAATGATTGGCATTCTGTCCAAAATTAGGATTTACACAATAGAGTGGTGGATGGAAATCCTGCATAAAACATGTACTTCGAGTAGAGGACGTGAATAGGTTAACTTGTTGGTTATAGTTTTGCAGACATGATAGCTACCTTTAGCAATACAATACTTTTATGGATGCAAAACACTGATAAGTACCAGCAGCATCTAACTCTAGTCATAACTACTGTCTGTCCTGAAACCTGACAGAACATTAGTCTTTTTTTTCTGTGGACCTTTTCTCATCATAAAGTGATACATCGTGTTTTAGGAGCTGCAGCACATGTAACCTTTGCCAGATATGCATATGAATGTGACCATTTTACGAAAATTACGTATTTTCTGGAAAGACCTAGAGAGATGAAAATACTTGCCCTCCTACAAGGAGTTTGAGAGTGATCCATTAAACTTAGTGTAGCAAAAACATACTGTTTGGGATCATTGTGTGCTTGCTTTGGATTTTCATATGTTTAATGCAAATCTGTGATATTCAATAATTCAACATAGAAATACCTATTCATCAACAAGATAAAGTTTTCATCTCAGTGCTTTCAGGTATTGAAAAATATATATGTAAACATATGCACATACACACATATATATGCATACATACATATGTAAAATCAAGATATGCAACTAAGCTGTAGATATATTAAGGAGATATCGAATGTCAAATAAAATAACCTAAATATGACTAAGGAAGGAAAATAGTTACCTGGATTGATTGTTGTTAGAATTCCCCCTTGATCACTAATCCTTATTATGCTTCTTTATAATTAAACATTGTATTTTTTCATAGCAGGTTGATGAATATAGTGTTTGGGACATTTTTAAAAAATATTGCTCTATTAGAGTACTCTAGAAATAATTTTTTAAGTGCTGATCCAGAATTCTTCAAGAGTGGGGTCTTCCAAAAGATTTCAACTTGACCTGTTTTTATATCTCATTTTGGCAGACCGTGCTAGAGAGATCCCAAATAATTCCTACCTTGTGGTATTCAAACCTTAGTGTGCTCCCCTCCCTTTGGCTGGAGGTAGGAACTGTGACTTGTTTCTAATCATTAGAAACAAAAGTAATGGCATGTCACTCCTGTGATTAGGTTACATAATATGGCAAAGGTGAAGGGACACCTCTTCACCTTACATTATTTAAGACTCCATTTTAAAAGACTGAACAGGAACTTTCTCCCTTGTGGGTTTGAAAGTAAGCTGCCATTCTTGAGAGGAACTACAAAGAGGGCCATGTGGCAAGAAACTGCAGATAGCCCCTGGGAACAGAAAGCAGCCCCCAGCTGGTGGCCAGCTAGAAAATGTGAACCCCAGTCCTACGTGACTCATACTAGGAGAGCCTCTGATGAGACTGAAACCAAACCATGGCCAATGTGACTGCAGCCTGGTGATGCCCTGATGTAGTTAAATCCAATTATACTGTAGCTGGACTTCTGACATACAGAAACTGAGATTCTAAATGTGTGTCGTTTTAAGACATTAAGTGTGCGGAAATCTGTTATGCAGTATAGAAATTAATACACTCATACACTAATATGCCTGCAGCCTAAGTAGAACACTTCAATATATCTGAACCTTATGAAATCAGCCATGATTTTAAAAAAACAGACACTTTCAACTTTAACAAGCATTTAACATTTTATGGAGGTATATTTAATGAGGAAATTATTTTATTTCTGTATTTTTTTGCCCTGGATCCATTAGAATGAGGGTCAAACTAGACCAAGAAAAAGAGCTGTTCTTCTCCCAGGATTTACAGTCCTTAAATGTTGTGGTTCTTAGTGGCATTGTAAATCAGAATCATCTGGGAACATTATTAAAAAGTTATGACAATAATTAAAAATTACTCTCAACCTGTTAATATCTCTAATGACTGAATAAGGATCTCCATGTTTTCTATCTCTAGATACGTGGAGGAGTACTATGGTCTGAAAGTGTTCACCAAAATTCATGTGTTGAAACTTAATTCCCATTGTGGTGGTATTAAGAGATGGGACTTTTGGTAAGTGATTGAGTCATTACAGTGGAAACCTCATGAATGGATTAAGGCCAATATAAAAGAGGCTTCAAATAGCATTTGGCTTTTTTTTTTCTTTTTTTTTTTTTTTGGTGCCCCTCTGCCTTTCACCATGTGAAGACACAGTGGTTGCCCTCTTTGCAGGACACAGCAACAAGGTGCTATCTTGGAAGCAGCCTTCTTCAGACATGAGACCTGCTGATGCCTTAATCTTCTACTTCTTAACCTTCAGAACTGTGAGAAATAAATTTCTATCATTTAGATATATATTTATTATCATCTGTTATCTGTCTCAGGTATTTTGTTATAGAAGCACAAACGAATTAAGACAGGGAGCAAGAAAGAATTGAGGGTCTTTCTGCAAATGGAAGTAGCCTTTTTAGGGACTGCAAAGGCAAATCTGGGTCTTTCACTGTTTAACAGTCACCACTCTAATGCCCTCTACTTCCTGTAAGACCAAATGTAGTCTGACATCCAAGGCTTTTCACAATATTACTCCACTTATTTCCCTAACATCCTGCCTTGCATCCAAGGGATTAAGAAAATGTTCAGTTCTTTAAACAAGCAATGGAATGTGATGCTTTTTGGTTAACAATCTGCCTGTAATACCCCTTCCTACTTTGTTCACTAGCCAGTTTGTTCAGCTCCTTCAAGTTTGACCCTGCAGGCACATGTCGGTGGCACTCCTTTCCTGCTGCAACCTTGCTCCTGCCTTCCCACTCCTCTCACCACCGAGAATGCTGTGCTGGGATTATTTGTACATACACCTATCTTTTTAATTAGACAACAATTGTCATGAAGTCAGGGACAGTGTGTCATTCATCTTCATATGGCCAGGGTTTAGCAGAATGCAGTAACTAGCACAGAGTAAACACTTAAGAGATAAATTCAGCACACACACACACTTATACACATATATATATATAATAAATGTTATCTAGTAGGTAGTAAGCACTCAGATAATTGTTGAATGAATGTAAGACAGTATTTAATTGAAAAATGTTTTCACAAAAATAATAAGTTCTTCAGAGGAAGCTTTAATTCCATAATAATTTCTTTAAATATGTTGGTTAACTTTATCTGTCAACTTCATTAGGCTATGGTGCCCACTTATTTGGTCAAACACTGGTGTAGATGTTGCTGTGAAAGTATTTGTGGATGTTATTAACTTTTACAATCAAAGGACTTAACATAAAAGTAGATGACCCTCCTCATATGGTTTGATGTTTGGCTCCTCCAAATCTAATGTTGAAATTTGATCCCCAGCGTTGAATGTGGGGCCTGGTGGAAGGCATTTGGGTCATGGGGATAGATCCCTCATTGGCTTTGTGCCCTCCCCGTGATAATGAGTGCGTACTCCCTCTATTAGTTCACCTGAGAGCTGGTTGTTTAAAAGAGCCTGGCAGTTCCTCCTTCCTCTCTCTTGCTCCCTCTCTCACCATGTGACATGCCTGCTCCCCCTGCACCTTTCACCTTGACGTTCCCTGAAACCCTCACCAGAAACAGATGCTGGCATGATGCTTCCTATACAGTCTGCAGAACTAGGAGCCAAATAAACCTCTTTTCTTTATAAATTACCCAATCTCAGGTATTTCTTTTTTAGCAATGCAAACCAGACTGACACACCCCCATAATGTGAGTGGGCCTCATCCGATTTGTTGAAGGCCTTAAAAGACAGAAGATTCCCCCAAAAGAAACAATTCTTCCTCAAGACTATAACATAAAAATCCTGCCTAATTTTCCAGCCTGGCTCACCTGAAGATTATTTCAGATTTAAGACTGCAATACTATCTCTTACCCGAATTTCCAGACTGCTACCTACAAATTTGTAATTTATCAGCCCCCATATTTTGAGAGCCAATTGCTTAAAATAAATCTCTCAATAGATACATGATGATGATGATAGGTAGATAGAAAGAGAAACAAAAAGAAAGAAAAAGAAATAAAGAAAGAAAATAAATAAATGGATAGAGCTGTTGGCTCTGTTTCTCTGGAGAACCCTGAATCATATAGTTAACAAATTTTAATTCATGATGGCTTGATATTGACTCTGTCCTTAATATTGATCAAGCCAATAGGAAAATTCAAATAAGTCTTTTTAATCTCTTTATTTGGAATCTTAAATAAGATTTATCCTTTGGATTTTTTAAAAATTGCTTTTGGCAGTGAAATGTTATATTTCTAAAATTTGTGATGGTTAAAAGAGGAAAAATATAATACAAAGATCATCTTACTTCTCACCAACTTTCCTTATGTATCCATGTTAATTATGTAAAGCTAAATCTTAGTTTCAATGGAAGATTAGATGACCTAAGGATGTCATTATGAGAAAAATTGCTTTTAAAAAGGTTTTTGGTTGTTATATGTGCTGGGATATATTTTTATGTCTTTGCAGTATGTTATTTGGCAGAATTTCTATATAAAATAAAATGAAAAGAGTTACTCTTCTCAGTAGGTATATGTCTTATGGAAATACTCAGAGCAATAAAGGCTGTAGTAAGCAGAGTATGTACCCTGTCCCCTTAAAAACATGTCCCCATTCTAATTTCCAGATCTTGTTAATGTATTACCTTATATGGAAAAGGGGATTTTGCAAATATGATTCAGTTAAGGCCCTTGATGTGTGAAATTATCCTGGGCCTGGTCTAATCACATATATCCTTAAAAGTGGAGACTTTTCCCACCTATAATCAGAGGGAGATGATACAAGGGAAGAGAAGCCAGACAAATGCAAAGGCACTGCTTCTGAAGATGAAGAAAGGTGGCCAGGAGCCAAGGAATGTGGGCTGCCTCTGGAAGCTGGAAAAGGCAATGAGCTAGACTGTCTCCCAGGGTCTCCAGGACATAATGCAGGAGGTATTGACACTTTGATTTTAGCCCAGTGAGGCCTGTGTCAGACTTCTAACCTGTAGACGTACAAGACAATAAATTTGTGTTGTTTTAAGCCACCAAGTCTGTGGTAATTTATAACAATTAGAAAATTAGTACAGAGGTTTTCAAAGTAATTATGATATGGAGACACACACATAAAGTTAAAAATGCAAAAGAAAAAAACACATGGTTGATTTTGACAATCTTTCCCATGTTCTGCAAAATTGATAACCAAAAGTGGTCAGTATGTTTGCTGCATTAATAGTCCATCTATTAATAGAATTTTCCTTTCTCTGCACAGTTCAAATAAGATCATCTAGCACATGAGAAAGTGTTTGTTCACACAACTGACAGCTTACCACCAGCAGGCAATTGTGAGTACAACTCAGATGGTTCAGTTGGTGACCTTACACAGCTAGAACTTCCAAATTGTTTCAATGGAGGATACCTCAGTTTAGAGCTGTAGCCAAGCTTGTTGGAGATACAGGGCATTAGTGGGGAAAGTTAGAAATTTTGGACTTCATAATACTATCTTCCTTCTCAGCCTGCCATGGTCTGAAACTCTTGTCTTCCGTGTTTCTAAAGAGTAGCTTTGCAATGGCATTATCTCAAGTGGGCCACAGATGCAACATCCAAAGTTAAATAATAGAATAACAAGGGACAATGAAATCATGTAGATGGATAAGTAGCATATTGGGCTCTAAAAGAATGTTATTGAGGACAGCCAATTTGTCAAAAGGTTGTCAATTTTGTGAAAATAAGATATATCTTGTGTGTGAATGTTGAATGAAAGACTAAATTATGAGCTATTCAATGAAGAAATGTTGCTTTAAACTGCTCTGCTCCCTACATATATGCAGGTGAGTACAGGAAAGGTAAAGATAAAATGGAGATAATGTCTTTCCTAACACACAAGTTTTTTCTGAGGATAAAATTGGGTAAAGAAAAAAATGTTTGAAATGTTATACATATGAAAAAGCAAAACTTTATTAAAAACAACAAAGTACTGAAGAGAAACAGAGATAAGAGAAAAATATTATAACATATCTTTTGTATTTGCAATTTATTAAAATCATGAAAGGATTCAATAGCAGCAATAGCTTTAAAGCATTTCCTTCTCTAAATAAACTTTTGGTTCAATCTTAAAAAAAAATTGAGAGTTTGAAAACAGCTAATTGAGACCATACTCCCTAAGCTAAATTAAGTTTAAACTTAATATTCTTTGATGTCCTTAATGCCCATATGCTTGGAGATCAGCACTGTCCAATAAAGACAAAATGAGAGATGCATATTTAATTTTAAATTTCTAGAAGCTACATTTTAAAAAGTAAAAAAATGACACAGGTGAACTTAATTCTAACAATATATTCGTTTATTCCAATATATACAAAATAGTATTGTTTCAGTAATGTAATTAATATTAAAAATTATTATTAATGTATTTTGCCCTTTTTCTATGTCTATAAAAGGTGTGCAAAGGTATTTTGGACTGGCCACATTTCAAGGGTCTAGTAACCACATGTCGTTAGTAGCTACCATATTAGCAGGAGGAATAGCTCTAAATTTAATGCTTTTACCATACTTTGTTTAAAAAAAAGTTTAACAATATAAATAAAATCTCAGCTAAAATAGCACACCCTAGGAAAGTTTATCCATTTGATTTCTCAGAAAACAACTTGATACACTCTGGACCAGTGACCTTTAATCTGTGGTGGAGGTATAGGCAGATATGAGCACTTACACCCTTTTGCAGCTTTAACCAGAGCCATTCTAATTTATACTTATTCATTTCCTCACATTTCCATATAATTTGTTTTGGACCAACTTTCCTTGATAAAATGTAAGCTTGAAAACAATGTTTTAAGGCAGTGATCACAAAATATAACCCACAAACAGAAAGAAACCCCTGGTTATAATATATTTGGTGCCTGTATAATATTTTATTACTATTTTTCACCTAAACTGCTACATATGTAGCTTCTTTCAAAAAATGAAATATCTATTCATACATTCCTTGCATGCTAATTCCTCAGTCACCCATTGACACTTCCGCCACGTAGTATCCTATATTAATACCTAATACTCATTTGAGAAACTTATCAAGTTCCTATAGAAAATAAAAAATTTCAAATTGTGCTCTAGCATTGGAGGTGGTATTCAGGACCAGACACCCAAGATATCTGCTCATATGAAGAGAAAGTCCCCGGTTAGTTTTTTCTTTTCCAAGTACTTAAACAACACCAAACAATATAATTAATAAGAAAGCCTAAAAGTTATCACAACCAAACTTAAATATGCTTAATAAACAATTCTGTTAGATATGCCAGAAATCATAGTTAAGGTATATGGATCAGATTTTCAAGGAATGCTAAATACAATTGTGTCATTTACTGACCATTATAATTTGATTGAATTAAGGAACAATAACTATTGTACCAAATACCTCTCAAATTAAAGGCCCCCATGTAAATTTCTGATCAGTTGTTTTTTGTTTCTAATCAGCTAGGGATTTTATTTTTGCTGTTATTTTTGATGTTTTTAAAACCTTAAAAAAAAACCCTTTTATTATGGAATATTTGAAACATACAAATCTGGATCATACAACTTGACCAAAAGAACCAGGCATATAAAAAGATGAAAGCTCTCTTATGAATATATTTTTGAATGTAGTACTTAAAAAGATAGAGATGTTTCCAGAAGTAATGACAGAATTCATGGTCAGAGTAAAGGATAGAATCTCATTTCTTCTGTTATATTTTCCACCCCTCTCTATATTCTTTTTTACAGGTCTTCTCCACATTACATATCTGTTTATCTCTTTAGTGACTAGCACTATTAACTATAATACTAGTGGTTACCCATGTGGGCTGCATATTAGAGTCACCTGGGAATTCCTGATGATCCCAAAGTTTTAGAATCAATTGTAATGGATGTGGACTTTATACCAGGATTGTTATCAGTTCCCATATGATTTTAACATACAGAAGTTAGAGAGCCACTGGACTATAAAATTTCCTGTGTAGAACCTAATTCATCTTTTATTTAGTCCCTATCAACACTAGCCGAATACACCTTTAAAAAATCCTGTCAACCTGACTTCTTAACTCTCTATCAAATTCAATCCCTCTTTATATATACATTATCACTGCTTCATGTGAGGAGCTCATCTTTCCTTAGGACCATTTCACTAATAAAATTAATTATACTGACCATGATCTGCCTCTTGGTCCAAAAACTCTGCAAATTGTCATTGGACTACTCTGTATAAATTACAAAGTGGATAATATTTTACACCTCTCATAAAACTTTCGAAGGGTCACTATTGTTTTCAGTATGAAGTCCAAATGCTTTAGTTGGAGATACATAAGACTATGCTTAATCTGGCACCTTCCAGGTTCTTCCCTATGACAGCACTCCTCACCATTCTACATTTTACCAACCTACGCCCTGTGCTCTACATAATCAGTGTAAATCTTCTCAAATTTCAACATTTTTCAAAGACATCAACTCCTTTCTAACTTTTCTATCCTATTCCTCACTGTATACTCCACCTGCAGTAGAATCTTCATCCTTTTTTTTTATGCCATAAATTTTTGCCTTTTTTGAATATGATGTATAAACTTTGTTGCCTTATTGGTTTACAGGTTTGGCTTCATTCTCTAGATTTTAATCTTTTTAAAGCCAAGTACCATATTTTATATTTATATTACATTTGTGTCCACTGAAGTGGTCATAACTGTATGATTAGATACTATCCTTTCCATAATATTAATTCTATTTTAACAAAGGGGAAATACAGTGTTGAAAGGATTGTTCTCTAATATTGACATTTTAAACATCATGAAATATCTTTTGAATGAGATCCTCAAACTAGATGGCAGTCTGCCCTTACCCAAGTATAAGTAGCACCTACACTTCCTTTAATAAAGCCACTTTATAACTTTCATGGGTTTCCTTCACATATCTGACCTAGAGCAGTGGTTCTTAAGGTGTGATCCCTGGACAGCAGCAGCATCACCTGGGAACTTGTTGGAAATGCAAATTCTTGGGTCTTATCCCAGTTCTACTTAATCAGATATTCTGAGGGAAAGTGCTGGCAATCTGTGTTTCAGGAAGTTCGTCAGATACTTGTGACATGCCAAAGTTTGAGCACTATTGTAATGGTCAAGGAAAGAGCTAACATTTGCTGCCTGCCTAATTTTTCCCCTTATATCATAAAGTCTGGAAGGGGGACTGGAGGAGCAAGCTGTGAATGGGAATTATAGCTCCCACTCATCATCTGAATAACATGAGGAAGTGGCTTAATCTTTTGAACTTTAGTTTCCTTGTTTATATAATGGGGTAAAATATTGCCTACCTCAAGAGTTGCTGAGAATATTAAATGAGTTCATCTATAGAAAATGTTTAGGACAATTTGTGGAAGAAGTGCTTAGCATAATGATTACTCAAAATGTTTGGGTTTTTTTTTCCCTTTTTTTATTGTTTTTTTGGAGGGAAAATACATACGAATTTATTAATGTGTACATGGAGACAATGACAGAGTGATTACCCCCCTCTTTCCCCATTTTTGGTGCTATTGCTGCTATTTCTACTATTACTATTAATACTATTATCTACTATTACTACTATTACTATTAGCAGAGAATGCAATTTTCATAGTAAATATTATGACTTAAATAATCTATACTGCTAGCGAAGGGAAAATATTTTAAGAAATGTTTATTAACCAAATGAAGTGGAAATTAGGTTATGTGATTTAAAAAACTATAAATACTTTTAAGTAATGCCAAGTTAGTGTCTTTTTAAAAGGTAGTAACTCAACATGTCAAAGCAGAAGCACAGTTAAAATATGCCAGTAAAGATACAATTCTTATGTCTATTTTTTTGTTTTTCTTTTGAAATTTGGTATGCATTTCAACCCAAACTCAAGTGTATAAAAAATGCATTGTTTTTTTTCCAAAAGATTCAACTTAATTTCTATCTTGAGTGGCCATAACAATGAGGTTGAAGACAAACTCACTCAATCTAGAGTGTTTACCTGGTACTGAGATGTTGTTGGGATCACTTAGCCCTAAAGTTATCTGTCCATATGAAAATCCTCTGAGATTTTATCTCATCTGGTCCTTGGTCACGGTGCATTCAGGTGGTCATTGAAATACTCCCCTTTCCTTTCTGCTGACTTCCTTCAGATTCTGTTCTTCTTGCTGCTACTTTCATGACATTCCTAAGTAAGGTCAAGGTCATCAATTCTGGCTTCTTTGTCACCCTGGGACATGGAAATCTGCAAGATTATTTGTTGCCCTTAGCTGCTTAATCCATCCCCACCTATGATGGACACAGTATTGCCTAAATGGTTTGGCACTACAGGGATTGAACTATTGAGAAGATAAAAGTGATATCAGTTTTTATCATTAAAAATTCAGTCCCATTTATAAACATGATATAATTTCTGTAATATTTCAAGGCTGAAATCCTATAACCTTCTCAAATTCACCAAGTCTGGAGTCACCTAAGCCCTTTAGCTTTCTTTCACAAAACAAATGAACAATTCACCCTTCTGCTGATAAACTGATCATGAAATGCACACAATTCTATTATCTGTAATGTGCTTGGCAACAACATAAAAAGTTTGTATGCACTAACAAAGACATTAAAATCTTTACCCAACAGAAAGATGAAGAGAAACATATGGTATTCACAATGTTAGTGATTGAATCTCAAGAAGCATATGAAAAGGAGCATTAAGATCTTGCAAATGGAGTGAAAGGACATTTACAATGGTCCGTGCATTAATGGGGAAATAGGGGGAAAATTAGGTTTATCAAAAAAAATGTGAGTTGAAATTGATAAACCTAGTCCAAATGACAGAAATAAGTTTCAAATGCCATCAAGTCCAAATCTCAGCTGTCAGGGAAAATTGACTCAGAACAGAATACAATAATTGGTTTTGTGTCCTTGCACACTGACAAAACACACCCACACATACACACACCCATGCACACACGCTTTTTATTTTTGATATATGCATTGTAATAAAGTTTGGTCCACAGACTTTTTTTATTGTGTAGGCTTAATTATTGCACTCAATAATTCATACATTTATTTCTAGTTTATCTTAATAATGGAGTTCTTATTTTCATTATCTGTGTAAACGAAGTGGTGGTAGCTGTTTGTCAGAATGCACAAGCTGACTTCATGATCCAAAGCTCAAATATCTAATCCCAGTGTTAGACAAGTTCATAAGGCTTGTTACTTACCAAGAGAGAAAAGAAAACCAAAGCATTCATTTTTAAAATTTAAGAAAAACAGTGAGGAAGACAGAAAGGGAGAGAAGGAGGACATCTGGAAATGAAGGAAGGGAGGGAAAGGAGGAAAGCAAGTAAAAGGGAGGAAAGGAGAAAGGAAGAAAAGAAATGAAGACACAAAATAATTTTCTGCAACTCCAGTAATAAATGTGCAAACTCCTTGATGCTGTTCTTGCTATGACCATTAGTTATTTCTTCCTTCAACTGAAACATACCTTTGCACTGTAGTATCAGCCAGATCTTTACAACGGCGAGAGAGAATCCTGTTTCTTTCAGTAGAACCACGTTCTTCCACTCATTTGGTTTAATCCCAGAAGCTGTTTTTAAAAACTCGCTTTGTTTTGACACAGATTTCAATAGCTTCTCAGAAACTACTGCTACTGTCTTGTAAAGCATCTATATTTCTTTTAAATGTCTGCTTTCACCCCCATATTTAGATTGTTATAACCACCACTTTAATGATTCCCAAGAATTAGACTCTCCTTATAAGTAGGTCCCTACAGACCTACTCAAAACTCATAAATGAAATAAATCAGGTTAATTGTCAAAATCCATGCTTGCTTGCCATCATTCCTTAAAATGGTTCTCCATTTTGTATCATATCCAAATTCGTAGTCTTGCACCATTCCCAATTTGCTCCCCAACTACATTTCCAAACTTATTTTCCACTATTTCTAGGCATAAAAATCCTCATCTCCTCCCATGCTGACCTCTAAATATTACTCTCATATGCCCACCTTGTCATCTTTTCTCTGGAGTTCTCCAACCCTGAATCTTTTCCCCTCACCTCTACTTTATAACTCTGACTTCCGATCCCAAGCCTAACAGTCCCTATTCTTGTTGCAAGCTTCCTCCTGCCAATCCAGTGCGTGCTGCTCCTGGGCTCACCCTCATGTTCATGGCAGCTACAGTCAGAACATATATTCAGCATATGCCAAGCTGTGTTCAGTGTTTTTAGTTAACATTTTCCAGGGGACAGCAGTCACCTCCTTATAGGTTAGAGGGACCAAGAAAGGATTTGGTAGACAGGCAGCTTGACATTGTGGTTAAGAGCATGGATACTGAAACCAACCAAACCAAAGTATACATGTTCTGGCTTTAACACTTACTCTCTTAGGCAAATTACTAAGCAACTCTGGACCTCAGGGTTTTTTTTTTAACTGTCAAATGAAGGTAATTACAGCATTGACTTGATAGTTATGTTATGAAGGGTAAATGAGTGGATATATGTAAAGCTCTCTGAACAGTGCTGGGACATAAAAAATGATATTTTAAAAGTGGCTATAATAATAATAACAGGTATTATTATTGCTTAAAAATAACTAACATTTGCTGAGAAATTAGGCATGTTATTAACCACTTTACAAATATCACATTTATTTAACATCCATAACCCTGTTTTACTGACAAGGCAACTGGCGCTCAGGGAAGTGAGTAATATATTTTAGGACACACAGCTGCTAGGGGTCACAATGAAATTCGAACTCTGTCTCTGTCTCACTTCCAATTCCTGTTAATAACCCCTAAACTATATAGATTGAATATCAGTTCCTAATAGATGTTTTTGGTTTTTATTGACTTTTATCATCTTTTGAAAAATAATGCTTAATATAGCAGAAGACAAGTTGTAAGGCTGTTAGTATTTTGATTTCCAAAGTCCATCAATTAGTTTAGTCTTTTACTGCCCATTTTTTGGACTATTTTTGTGGTTCTCCACAATATCATTTCCAGTTTTTTCAGGTCTTTAAAGATTTCTAATACTATTACCTATGTGTTACCTATGTATCTCTCTATATGTTGAGTTAATCTTCTTAAAGTAAGTATATAATATGATAACAAAAAGTATTAAGACACTAAGATAAATATGCAACTAGCTCAATTGGATTTTTAGAAAAAAAATTCAGAGCTTATCTGTAAAAACTATTACCGGATGCTAGAATATGTGTACTGGGTATTAAGAAGGGATCAGAGTAATATATGATCCTAAGCATATTGCTACATGTGCATAATGTAAGAAGAAAGCACAATATGTAACTAGAGAAAGCTTTGAATACTTGTGACGTCTTTTAAACCTTTGAAATTCATCTAAATTGTTATTATTCAAATTTATTCCAAAATAAAAGTTTACTAAACAAAGTGCAAATATTATAAAACAGTTATTTAGGAGGACTGCATTTTCAATGGTCACCCAACAAATTTTCACTCATAGTCATAAAGAAATATTGGACTCTTTGCGTACCATTCTGCCATAATTTTGTCATGCTCTGGGGTCTTGAACTACTTCAAGTGCTTCCTCAGCCATGATTCTTTTCAATTGAATACACTTTTTCAAATCTGTCAATCATAATCCTTCCATCCTATCACACAATCTGGTTCAAATGTCAACTTATTCCCCATAACCTCTCATTCCTCTTAATTTTGGAGTTAATGAAAAACAGCATAAGATGCACAATTTCTACTGCACAATTTACAAATATCTAATATTTTAACCATTTATTATTAACTTATCATGCATTAGTTTCTTACCTCCCTAACTAGATTTTAACTGTTTTAACTTTATGTTTTGTCCAATAGATTAGTAGCTTCAGGGCAGCTTTCTCAATGTTTTGGTTTTTTTTGAGTGAAATAAAATTCCTATCGTTTTCCTTCATATTTAAATATCAAATTATTAAATAATTTAGGTGATATTTAAAGAGACAATATCTGCTTTGAAGTTTATTTCCAAACTAAAATGTGCAGGAGTTACAGAATTGAGTTTTTAGCATTTAAACTGCAATCTGAGCCTCAAGCATTTGTGTTTCAAATCGTGATTTCTAAGGGAATTATTAATCATAATTATCCTTTATAATATTTTTACATCAAATGTGTTTTGATGTAAAACTTCTGTTGATCCAAATCTTGCCTTTGTACATAAATTTACCTTCTGGATTAGGTTATGATTTTACATTTTTTGCAAGAACTAGAATACTAGTTCCCTTTTCTTATAGACAGAGACTAGCAGAGTTCAAATCACAAAGTGCTATGTGAATACAATTTGTAAATTTACACCACAAACTGTAAATTATTACTACATTAAATGCAAAATATTAAAAAAGCATTTTCCTGGACATGTAAATCATCCCTTGAAATATTACAAATGAATGAGGAATAACATTTGCAAAGTATATAAATGTGGGCCATGGTTTTAGTTTTAATAATTTACACTCACCTCTGCTTATCAAAAGTATTTATACATAAGTAAATAAACACACTTACATTTCAAAATTCTCATGAAATTAGTCACTTGACCTTCTGGAAATATATGGATAATTTACTGTGTGTCCACAGTAACAATTTTCATTAAAATCTAATGTTCTGATTTGAGCTCACACATAGGATCACACCTCAGCTAGAATCCAAATAGGGCCTTAATAAATAAGAATACTATAATCATGTTTATGAACATAAATTATAATTTTCTTTGGTCCCTTAATAAAAAACAGTTAGCTTTAGGATAATATTACAGACAATAGATGGTATCCCATCTTTCACAGCATTATATTTTTCTTCTTTATATGTCCTAATTTGAAAAAAATCTATCAGGAAGATAAAAGAATATATGATGAACATATGCATGCCCTTCACTTACCTAATTTCATTAATTGTAATATTTACTTTTTTCCACATATGATTTCTCTCCTTCAACTTAAACACAGACACAATAACATACACATACAGAAATATTTGAAAGTATGTTGCACAATTTATTCCCAGAAAACTCTACATATTTTCTATGAAATAACCCTCATAATTTCTTTTTTAAAGACATTGATGTTTTTTGAAGAGTCCAGGCAGGCCAGATGTCTTATGCATAGAAATAA
This sequence comes from Daubentonia madagascariensis, assembly GCA_023783475.1. NCBI lineage: Eukaryota > Metazoa > Chordata > Mammalia > Primates > Daubentoniidae > Daubentonia > Daubentonia madagascariensis. The sequence goes on along the minus strand of JAKFHU010001684.1, from coordinate 23,806,495 downwards.
ATAAAGACCACCGAAATGAGAACAAGCAAAGGCTATTCATTCAGAGCTTGTTACACAGGAAGCCAGCCACCATCACTTGTAGTTCACCAGTCACCCAAAGACAGACAGACTATTGAGAAAGCCTTATAGAGAAGAAAAAAAAAAAAAAAAAAAAGAAGGCTTCAAGTGTGCCTGGTCGGAAACTTAGCACAGGGAAGCTGTAGATAAGTTAAGTAGAAGCAAGACTTCCTGTGCGATTTGTTAGAGATGCATATTTGGCTTTCTTAGGTTTGTCCTAAGTAGGAAGTAGGGGTAAAAGTTAGGGAAGCTCTCTGTTATTCACTAAGTCCTGGCCATTTGGAGGTGATTGTTATGGGGTTATTTTTTTGGCTCCCTAGAGTGGTTGCTAGAGATAATGGTGTGACATATGATAAGTCTGATTTGGAGATAAATAGTAGGTTGGCTTCATGGGCTGGTTGCTGCAGATTGTGGACCAGAGTTTTATTTTTACATAGGGTTTGGCCACTGTCCCTTTGTATAATCAGTTTCTCATATGGAATGTCACACAATCTGGATATGTGTTATCTTTCCTTATGATTACAACTAGGTTAAATTTTATTGCCAAAAGTGTTACACAATTGGTGCTATATTTTCATTGCATCACATATGTAGGCGCTGAGAGTCAGTGTGTACCATTATTTGCGTGTTAAGTTTAATCAGTTGGCTAAGGTGGTGGCTACAAGAATTCTCTGTTGCAAAGTTTTTTTTTTTTTTTTCCTTTTTGCAATCAGTTAGAAGTTAGTGAGGTGATACTTTGTGATGCTGTAAAATATCCTATAAATATCCTGTTCTCCAACAGCATTTTACCCAGTACTTTAGCTGCATTGATGATTACTGCATTGATGGTGGCAAAAAAACCTGATGTTTTCAATTCTGTCATTCCTTCTCTGTGTGTTAGCTTTCATTGTTCAGTAAGAAAGAGCATTCTTCTTACCCTTTTCCCTCCTTTGCTAAAGCATCATCACATCACAGATCCATGGAAACTTTTGTTATTCAATTTTTAAAATCCATTCCCATCAATCATTTGATTTCTGTGTTTTTCTTTTTAAATACACAATTTGTCCTAAATCTGACTCATGGTAATACCTTAAAACCAGGTTCTGGCTCTTTTAATATATTCACATCAGACTTTGAAAACTTCCATGCTTTCTAGAATAAGATGTTAAATACTCATCTTCTGCTTTGCCTGCCTTCAATATGGAATCAGTCATTTTTCCAAAGAACACTGGTGCCTTTTGCTGGGAACACACTTTACTTTCTTTTTATTGCAGATAACTGAAATAATATTTTCTACCTCGTGGGGGTATTTGTTAAGAAAAAGCTATATTAAAATATTAATAAGCTTAACATTGAAAAAATTATTCTATAGTGACCAAATAATCATTTTCAATATCACATATACCTCCAAGTTATTACCTAATAATTTGCTAACCAGAAAATGGTTTATCGAACTACAGTGATCTTCGTACTTATCTTTGTGTATGGAAATACACATGGATATTCATGGACTAATTGATAAAATAGTTAAGACACGCAAGGAATAAAATTCTGTTAAGTATCTGTTAAGCCACATGTTCTTGACCGAAATTTTTCTTTTTCAAAATAGTAGTAAATAAATAACAATATCAAATTCTCTTTCAAATTTTTGGGTGTGTGAGTAGTCATAAGAGGAAAATTCTTGAGTTTAATAAGTAAAAAAAGTTTGAAATTGTTCATGCTAAAGCAAAGCTTAGAAAATACTTAGATAAATTATCACACTACTTCATATGAGAATGATGTAGGCTGACATAATAAATTATTTTGTAATCTGACTGATACATGATAAATGAGATATAATTTAAATACTAAACAAGACAGCAGACATGTAGAAGACAACAATTTACGAGTCAAGTTTAGAAATCAATGAAAATTTTCATAATTCATTAAAATAATTTCTATGTTAAACATAGACTTTATTTTTTATGTCAAGTGGATCAGATTTCTCGCACATTGAACTATCAGTAACTTATGAAATGCCCCTTCTAAATAGAGAAAATAATTACTGCTAAAGCAATGTATTACTGGATTGCTACTAAACGAATTTATAATAACTTAATTTGGATTGAAAAAAGTATGTTTTCATTTATATATATATAAATAATTATTTATTATGAGTGTTTTCTACACTATTTCCAAGTTTTATGTTCCCTTTTAAAAGAGGGACTCTCTCAAAACACTAAAAAATGAAATTGACTGTAAAATTAAATCCATACATTTACTCTTTCTAAAGTCAGCCCTGATCACATTGGAAAACTTAGTGAAAGTGTTGCATATATTAAAATATGAAATTAAATAGTATAGGTGTATTCCAAATTGGCTAGAGAAGAAAAAAATTGAAAAAGTAGAAATTCCTTCCAAATATGTTTTGATTTCTATCTGGCACATGCTTATTGATTTAACAAACTTCTATTTAGCATATATTGAAAATGCATTAGAAGCAGGGACATGGAAATATGTTTACAATAATAACCACAAGAAGAATCTCATCGCCCGACACTGTTCTAAGTGCCTGAGTGACTCATCAATCACACCAACAATCCTTCAAGAGAGATACCATTACTAGTGACACTTTACAGATGAGGAAACTGCAGCTCAGATAAATTAGATAACACACCTGTCGCAGTTTAGCCTTGGAAGAAGGAAATGAGGCTTTAAACCAGGCAGTATTATTCCACAGTCCCTTGTCCTAAATCATGTGGTAATATGCTTCAAAAATAGACTCAAAACAATATTAATAAAAAGGGAGAAGAAAAATATAAGCAATAATATTAAAATTGCTTCACATTTTAACATAAAGTATTTGTTTTTGCTTGAAACTTAAAAAAGAACGAGATAACCACACTGAATTTTATTTCCTCACAGTTTTATACAAACTAACTTTCTCTAAAGTTAAGTGATTTTCCAAACAGTTTAGAAAGTGCTAGAATTGGGATCAGATACAGATTTTCTGAAATTAAGTCCAGTTTTATTTTTGTAAGAGCAGAAAGCCTACTAATAAAAATTATCTGGATAGTGAATAATTAAATAGGGGAGAGGGGGCACAATGATAATAATCCCAAATGTAGTGCTTACTGCATGCCAGCTGCCTTTCTAAATTCTACGTATTTTAACACATCTAATCCACACAACAATCATGTGATGTAAGTTTTTTTTTAAATTATCTCCACTTTTGAGATGAAAGAACTAAGGCACAAAGGACTTAATAAATTTCTCAAGGTAACAAAATTAATAATTTGCAAAGTCAAGATTCAAGTTCATGTTGTTTGGCTTCAAAGTTCTCTATTTTTAAGTCCGAGGAAATTCCAACGTTTATGTTTTGTGTGAGCAGGAGGATTTCTATTAGGAAGGTAGAGATGGCTGGGAAAGCAGATACTGTTCCACAATTTTATCCCCCCCAAAATTGAGAAGATGAGTAAAAGTTTTACAAATATTATGTTTGAGAAGTTAAAAGCAGTGATATCCAAATGGTAGCACATTTGAAAATGAAAATAATATATGGGACTAAATGCAGCACAGAAACTTGAATAGAAATTTGTAATTCATCTACTAGAGGGGATATTTAAACTAAGACAGTGAAAATGATCATAATTAATAATACTAACTGTTATTAAAATATAATATATAATAATTCATTACCTTTCCATTAATTTTACATTTTATGGCTAGAGTGTCACACATATTGTCTCATTTAACTATATATTTTATTTAATTTGTTCTCAGAGGTCAAGTTCAGTATGGAACAGAAGAATTCCAAGGCAATTCAGGAAGAAGAGGAGTCAACCCAGGAACCAGAAGCAACAAAAACAAGAAATGACCCAGAGCCACAAAGAAAGGGGAAAGAATGTCAGAGGAAATAAATTGATAACTTCTCAGGGGTTACCAAAAGCACAAAGATACTAACTTATTGAAGACAGCATTGAGAATAATTTATCTACATTAACTAGATATCAAGAGTTTGAGTAGTGAATAGACAATGAGCAAGTGAAAGCAGCAAGGCATGTCTACACTTTCAAAAGGTTGTCAGGGAGAGAAAAGAAAGAGAAAGAGAAAACTTAAAGAGCTGAAAAGATCTAAAGGAAATAAAAAACCTTTTAAGATACATAAAACTGGGACATATTTACAGGAAGAGAAAAAGGACTAATAGAGAAAAAGAAATTGAAGTACAGGCGTAGAGGAAGAGATAAGGAATTGTGTTCCTTGAGAAACATGGGTGCATGAGGGCAGAAACCACCATCTTCTCCATGAGAGATCAAGAATAACCAGGATAAGGGAAGTTTCAGTGGGAAATATGGGGTAGATATCTAAAACATTTTGAGATTGAGGACTTCAGAGAGGTATAAGATTAATTTACCTATTGAGAATAAGGAATGAGGGAAGAGTACTAACAGAAAAGATGGCAGAGACACTGCAAGGAAGTGCATTAGTGGATCAAGAAGAGAAGCATTTTCAATAAAGACTGTGGCATCCACTTCTTAGGGGGGATGCTTTGAACTTTTCCCCATTCAGTGTGATTTGGCTGCCCATTTTCACCACTTCTATTCAGTGTAGTACTCTAAGTCCTAGCCAGAGCAGTCAGGCAAGGGAAAGAAATAAAAGGCATCCAAATTGGAAAAGAGGAAGTCAAATTATCTCTGTTTGCTAATGATATGATCTTATACCTAGGAAACCCTAAGGACTCCCTAAAAGACTCTTGGATTTGATAAATAAATTCAGCAAAGTCTCAGGTTATAAAATCAATGTACAAAGATCAGTAGCTTTTCTGTGCACCAGTAACAACAAAAAATATGAAGAAAACCAAGAATTCAATCCCATTTACAATAGCTGTTAAAAAAAATTAAATACCTAGAAATATATTTAACCAAAGAGGTGAAAGATCTCTATCAGGAAAACTACAAACCACTGATGAAAGAAATTATAGATGACACAAACAAATGGAAAAACATCACATGCTTATGGATCAGAAGAATCAATGTTGTTAAAATGTCCATAGTACCAAAAGCAATGTACAGTTTCAATGCAATTCTTATCAAAATACCAACATCATTTTTCACAGAATTGGAAAAAACAACTCTAAAATTCATATGGCACCAAAAAAGAGTCCAAATAGCCAAGGCAATCCTAAGCAAAAAGAACAAGACTGAAGGCATCATATTACCTGACTTCAAATTATACTGCAAGGCTATAGTACCCAAAATAGCATGGTACTGGCATAAAAGTAGACACACAGATCAATGGAACAGAATAGAGAACCCAGAAATAAAACCATATACCTACAACCACCTGATATTTGACAATACAAACAAAAGCATACACTGGGGAAAAAATACCCTATTCAATAAATGGTGCTGGGAAAATTGGACAGCCATCTGCAGAAGAATGAAACTGGATCCCTATTTCTCACTATATACAAAAATTAACTTAATATTGATTAAAGACTTAAATGTAAGATCTGAAACCATACAAATCCTAGAAGAAAACTTAGGAAATATTTTTCTGGACATTGGCCTAGGCAAAGGAGTTATGAATAAGCCCCAAAAGCATATGCAACAAAAACAAAAATAGACAAATAGGGCTTAATTAAACTAAAAACCTTCTGCACAGAAAAAGAAATAATCAACAGAATAAATAAACAACCTACAGAATGGGAGAAAATATTTGCAAACTATGTATCTGACAAAAGACTAATATCTAGAATCTATAAGAAACTCAAACAAATCAGCAAGAAAAAGCAAACAACCCCATTAAAAATGGGCAAATGACATGAACTAGTACTTTTCAGATAAGATATACAAATGGCCAATAAACATATGAAACAATGTTCAACATCACTAATCCTTACAGAAATGAAAATTAAAACTACAATGAGATACTATCTTCCTCTAATTAGAATGGCCATTATTAAAAAATTAAAAAACAATAGATGTTGGTGTGGATGTGGTGAAACCTATACACTGTTGGTGTGAATGTAAATTAGTCCAACTTCTATGGACATCAGTAGGAAGATTTCTCAAAGAACTAAAAGTACATATGCCATTTTATCCTGCAATCCCACTACTGGGTATCTACCCAAAGGAAATGTAATTATTATATCGAAAAGATACCTGTGCTCATATGTTTATCACAGCACAATTCATAATTGCAAAGATATGGAATCAACCTAAGTGCCCATCAACCCATGAATGGATAAAGAAAATGTGGTATATACACCATGGAGTACTACTCAGCCGTAAGAAAGAATGAAATAATTTCCTTTGCAGCAGCTTGGATGGGACTGGAGGCCATTATCCTAAGTGAAGTAACTCAGGAATGGAAAAATAAATTCTGCATGTTCTCACTCATAATCGAGAGTTTAAATATGGCTACACAAGGACACACAGAGTGATATAATGGATATTGCAAACTCAAAAGGGAGGAGGCTGGAGGGAGGTGAAGGATGAAAAATTACCTATGAAGTGCAATGTACACTATTCAGGTGATGGGTACATAAGCCCAGACTTTACCACTATACAATATATACATGTAACAGAATTCAACTTTTATCCCCTAATTCTATTAAAATTTAAAAAGAGAAAAAATAAAATAAAATAAAGCCTAAGGCAAAAAACCAAGACTGTGGCATCTTCAGTCCATTTTCTATCTAAAGTAAGAATATAGTTTTTAATCACTTCAATCTTTTAAAATTAAAAAGTAAGGTTCATATTTCAGTCATAATATAATTATTAGATAGATGCTCAGCTAATTGTTGTGCTAAGTAGGCAGTTAATGATATAAGAAAGACTGAATGACTTCTCAAATGGACCAATAAAGGATTTCTGTCAGCATAAAATGTTAAATAGAAAATGATTTTTAATTGTAATTATCATGATCTACATTGAAGCTGTAAGAAGGCAGTAAAGTCAATCACTAAATCATTTATTATCAATTAATGTTGCAATGTCCATATGGGATCTCACTGTTACTCTATCATGCAACAGTTATAGGTATAACAAATTAACTTTTAAAAATTATATTTAATTTCTCTAATTACACAGTTTTAATTATTTTAATCTTTAACATGTGAAGTTATTTTTCACATGCTCATGTGTCCAAAATATATTATACAACTCTTATCAGAAAACAAAATAAGAAAATAATTTAAACTGAGAAAAAAAACAAGTTTTGTTTCTAGTAGCATCTACTTTACTTAAGAATTGTGAATTCCATAGAAAGTACCAGGAAAATATAAGCCCATGATTTTTTAACATTTGTATTTGAATGAAACTTTATGTAGGGCTTTAACAATACGTATGTTTATGAAATCTCCTGATGAGTTCTAAGAACATCCAGACACAAATCATGTGCAAAAATCAGAAAAATGTTGTGACTGAAAATAGTACCTAAATTGTCTGTGCCAGAATCACAGATGCATTTTCCTTGCGCAATAATGATTATTTTAGTTAGTGCCTCAATGTAGAATTATTTATCAGAGTTTTAGCTAAATACTGTCAGAGAAACTAAGGCAACAATAAGAAGATCCTTTTAAAACCAAAATGAAAATTCACTCTCTAAATATGCTGTGTGACCCGTAAAGACAAAGTTCACAGTGTTCATTTATTATACAGCATGTGCATTAGTTTCTACAGCTACTATAACAAATTATCACAAACTTCATGGCTTAAAACAATAAAAATTTATCCTTTTGTGTTTCTGGAAGCCAGAAGTTCAAAATCAGCTTCATTGGGATGGAATCAAGGTGTCCACTGGGCTACCCTTCCTCTGGAGGCACTGAAGGAGAATTGTTTGCAGCTTCTCAAATTGTATTCCTTGACTCATGGACCCTTGCTCCAATTTCAAAGTCAGAGGCATAGCTTCACTGTCTGACTCAGCTTCCCTGTGCTTCATTCACATGGCTCTCTTCTTCTGCAGTCTATGTTAAAACTCTTTCTTATATGGATATATGTGGTTGTATTTAGGGCCCATCAGGGTAATTCCAAATAATCTCTCTATTTCAAGATCCTTAATTTAATCTCATCTCCAAAGACCTTGCTTGCCATATAAGATAACATTCATAGGCTCCGTGGATTAGGATGTGGTTATATTTGGGGCGGGGGGGGGGGTTTCATTGTTCAGCCTACCACATTAAGTAAGGCATGCAATAGTCTATAATTTGCTATTTTATGCAGTTTTTCCTTTATCTGGTGTATAAAAAGGAAATTGTCAGGAATAATCTTAATAGTTTAGAACTTGAAATCTGAAAGGAGAATACAGAGTTTAGAAAATTATGCTTCTATAAACACACGAAAAACAGAGGCTGAATTCTTATTCTAAGAAACTGTTACTTGTTTTACCCTCAAATCTCCCATAACAGATAACTATGTGAACATTTCCAGGTTACGGCCCTTTCCTGTCAAGGACACTATCTAACAAGTGTTTACCCATGGAAAAAAGAGTAGAAATATAAGAATTAAAGCAGACTATCATGAGGTCAAACCAAAATCAAGAACCAGGTGGACCAAAAATGCAATGAGAGCAATGTTTAGAAAAAGTATCAGAGTGTATATAAATAAATATATATATATACACACACATATAATTGGTGATTGATTTCTTACAAGTGTGTGTGACATAACAGTTTAGATTAATGGTGTTGATCTAATGGTATCTGTCAAACAGCAGTGGCAGAAAATGCAAGGTATTTAAAAATATTTCTTTTTAAATCACAAATCAGTAACAGAAGCTGGCATATGCCCAGATGAGTTCAAATGAGAAAGCACAATCATGCTTTGGCAACAGAGACCTGGACATATTTTGACATGGGCTTATTTTTTCGTGACAGGTGTGCAAATTCAGATCTTCATAAGTGCCTAATGAAGACATAGGCTCAGTGCCCATGTGCCACAAATTGGGCTATTATGTGAGGGCATCTGTTAGTTATCTGTTCATATTTTTTATATATCACATCTTCAACTACAGTTATTTGCCTCTCATGGGATAGGGCATGGCTTAGGCACAAGACATAAGGGTACATCACAATACGTTTTCTGAAAAAAATATTATTTGCTTTCAACAATGTCAAACCTAAGAGTTCAAAGTGGTTGCTCTGCTCAAAAGTCATTCAAGCAAAGATTATGAATCTGTTGTAATGCCTAGCATGGCACCTGGTACATAATATGTAACCACTAAAAGGATATCAGACAGAACTCATCAATACAATTTGTGAAACAGAATCTATGTGCAGCTAAATAATTTATTTTCAAAATAAAAAATATGTGCTCAATATCAGGAAATTCTTAGCTAAATAAGAAGGTGCCATGTTTTTCTCAGGCGTAATAACAGTACTTAGCCAGTGATACAGAGGTAGACTCTCCTCATTTTTCATCTACCTCTTTGATTCACACTTGACTTTACAGACATTGCTCGGATGACTGACAAGGGCTTAAGATAACTTCTCATAATGAAGAAAAAGAGAAACATATCACAGAGACTGTTCTATCTGAGTACATGATCAACCAATATAAAAATTATATATTTCAGTCTAGTTTTCAGCTATGTATGGTCTTGAAACTATGTTCTGGACTCCAGGATATAAGTATGTATAATCTCTGAAATTGCTGAAATATAAAAGGAAAGAGTCCAGCCATTTCCTGTTTTTAATTCCTTTTTACTGATTGGAATTTAGACATAATGGTTGAAGCTGGAGAAGCTATCACAAACCATGAAAAATCTACGTAAATGGAGGCTATCAAAGGCTGAGTTATCCCAAGCAGACACTGAAATGGAGTTTAGCATGCCGTATATTTATTAATAATGCCAGATGGATCATTCAGAGTAGAAGATATGCAAAAGAAACCAGATTAGACAGAAAGAGGAGTTGAACAGAGATGAAAGCCCCACAACATCTTGAGATGTAAGGATTTGGAGTTGTCCTTCAGAATAGTTCCATAGTGGTTTGAAGTGTCCAGAGCTTTATGCTCTTGTATTGCTCATTCATTGTCTGTGGGTTACCCTGGGAAGGTATGAGACCTTGGGAAAGGAAGCTCTTTGCAGCTGCAACAACCCTTTCAGGGGCTAACAACTCAACAACTAGGAAAACAAATCTTTCAGTGATGGGGATCTGAATAGTGCATCACAATGTCCAATGAAGTGGTATGTTCAACAAGTATTAAATAATAAGATAGAGAAGTATCAGTGGTCTGGACTCCTGACAGAACTTTCCAGCTAGATGCTAACCTCTAGCCATTGATATGACACAAAAATATTCAAATACACTCACTGTTGCATCTCCTCTACTAGCATGACTTTTACTAGCATTTTTATTATCAAGAGTCCCAAATCTTTATCTCCAATCTAGATCAAATACCAGTCCCATGTAGTCAACAAAATACTTGCCATCTCCAGTTAAAGAGTGACTACATCTGCATTTCAACTGGTTCAAACGAAAGTAAACATCATCCTCTACCAAAGAACTAATATTATTCTCATTATATTAATTTATATTATTATATAGTTATTATATTATTTATTATATATTATATAATTATTTATATTAATTATTATAATAATTTTATAATAACATTGTAATATTAATTTCAGTATATGTCACAAAAATCTATGTATATGTTCTTGTTTCACAGTCTGAATTCTTAACTGAGTTCATGAAGCATTTCATGAGCTGAGTTTTCCTATACCATCTCATGGCAGTCTCCACTGTATACTCAAACTTTCTTTCAGTTCTATAATTGGGCTATTTTCTCTTCTTTTGCTAATCTGTTGTCCATGCCATTCCCTCTTTCTGTATACTCTCATGCTTTGTCCCCTACCAATTAATTTCTATTCTTATATAATGCCTCAAGTTAGTCACTGTCTTCACATTGTAAATCAATTGCATTTGTAATTATTATATCTACCTCCAAAACATAACTTTTATCATGTTGTTACATTATCGTGTCTCCAGTGCCACAAATTATCTGGCCTACTGCAGATGATTGATAAATATTGAGTGGATGAATAATTACATGAAGGAATGAAAAAAATTCTTAGTTTCATCTATTCCAGTTTACTTCCCTTTCTACACCAGTGTGTCACCATCCAGTCTTCACAGTTTATAAAAGTAGTGAAAGGTAAACCTGAAAAACACATTAGAATCAAATAATAGACAATGGTAGATATTGGGAAAAAGTAAATTGTACTTAATATGTTAGACACTGTGGAGCCATTGAAAAATTTTAAGAAGTCTTCAGGCAAAACCATGAGTTAAAATTCCATGCTAAAATTAGAACTACTTGTTGATCCAGCAATCCCACTGCTGGGTATCTATCTACCCAAAGGAAAAAAGTCATCCTGTAATAAAGACATCTGCTCTCAAATATTTATAGCAGTACAATTCACAACTGCAAAGATATGGAAACAACCCAAGTGCCCATCAATACAAAAGTGGATTAATAAAATGTGGTATATGTATACCATGGAGTACTACTCAGCCACAAAAAACAATGGTGAACTAACTAATGCCTCTTGTGTTATCCTGAATGGTGCTGGAGCCCATTCTTTTAAGTGAGTATCTCAAGGATGTGAAAACAAGCACCATATGTACTCACCATCAAATTGGTACTGATTGATCAGCACTTATATGCACATATGCAAGCAGCAATCATTGGGTGTCGGGCAGGAGGGAGGAGGGAGGAGGGGATTGTAAATCACACCTAATGGGTGTGGTATGCACTGTCTGGGGATGAACACGTTTGTAGCTATGACTTGGTCGGCGCACAGGCAATATGTGTAACCTCAACGTTTGTACCCCATAGTACTCTGGAATAAAAAATTGAAAATTAAAAAAAAATTCCATGCTGTAGTTAATTAAAGTTAACCAGAATATTCACTGAATTAATTGAATTCTTTCTAGAGTATGTGGTCAGTGTTAAGCTGTGAATCATTTTACAGAAGAAACTGTGAAATCAAGATGATAGAATATCAATTGTGCTCATTGACTCTTCAGATAACATTAAACAGCAAGAGAGGAAAAGGATGTGGCTTAAAACTAAGGGTACGATGACAATTTAAAGTGAACAACAGGAGTAGAAAGACACAGAACAAGATGTATTAAAGACAAGATGAGGGAAATATATGTTTTAAAATGCAAAAGTACAAGATGTGTAAGTGTGACAGAAACACAGCTAAGCGTCATAGTATATAACAAACTGTCCATAATCAGTGATGCAGCTCTAGAGAAAGCAAATATAGCACTGAATTCTAAGTAGGAACAGTGCACCCAGGGACAATATGGTGAATTCTCAAATTATATTCTCAGAGCTTTGGCTATTTTTTTAAAGATTTTATTTTTTAGAGCAGCTTTATGTTCATATCAAAATTGACAGGAAGGTACAGAGATTTCCCTTATATCCCTTATTCCTACCTGTGCATAACTTCCCCTTCTATCAATATTCCCTGCCAGAGTGGTACATTTGTTACAACTGATGAATCTACGTTGACACATCATGATCACCTAGAATTTAAATTAGGGTTCACTCTTGGTGGTTTACATTTTATAGGTTTAGACAAATGTATAATGACATGTGTCTGCCATTATGGTATTATACAGACTAGTTTTACTGCCCTAAAAATCTTCTGTGCTCTGCCTTGTCATCTCTCCTCTCTTTCCACCCAAACTCTGGTGACCACAGATCTTTTTACTGTCTCCATAGTTTTACCTTTTCCAGAATGTCATACAGTTGGAATCATAAAGTATGCAAACCTTTTAGATTGGCTTATTTTACTTAGTAATATGCAATTAAGATTCTTTCATGCCTTTTCATGGCTTGATAGCTTTTTTTAAGTGCTGAACAATATTCCATTGTTGGGATGTCCCACAATTTATTTATTCACTCACTGAAGAACATCTTGATTGCTTCAACCAAGTTTGGTTATCAGCAATTATAAATAAAATTACCATCATTCACATGTAGGTTTTGGTGTAGAGATAAGTTGTCAACACCTCTGTGTAGATACCAAAGAGCGTGATTGCTGGATCGTATGGTAAGAGTATGCTTAGTTTTATAAGAAACTGTCATACTTGTCTCCCAAAGTGACTGTATCATTTTGCATTACCACCAGTAATAAATGAGCGTTCTTGTTGCTGGCTGTTTTTTGTTGTTGTCGTTCTTGTTTTTGTTTGTTTATTTGTTTTATACTTTGTGATTTATGGAAAATGTGGGGCAAATTTAGAGGAGGACTTATAGTCTGTTAAAAGGTTAATTAATAAGTTCAGTAAAGGAAGAGTAAATAAGAAGTGACCATACTCAGAGGCGACTAAGAGTTATGTTCAGCACATGAAAGGCTCCTCTGCAAAAGGTGATGCCCAGGTAATTTCCAGCAAGCCTCATAGCCCAGAAGGAAGTGAGAGCAAAGAGTAATACAACAGACTTCATAGGAGGAATGATTGCCTAACATTTTAAAATAAACACCAGAATGAAATGCTGGTGTTTATTTTAAAACAAAAATAAAAATTGATTATTATTTTCTTTGAATGATTTAAGTAAAATTCTATTGAAGAAGTGATAAATAAAAACCTTTCTGTGTTGCCCTTATTCATCATAAACATTTTGATTCTATCATTTTTAATATTGATCCAACAAGCTGATTTAAAAAATTATATTGTCCAGCATAGATATTTAAAGAGAGAAAAAATAGTGACGTGGAGAAGGAGAGAGCTGACACTGAGGCAAACCTGCTGCAGAGGAACAAATGCCAGCCTTACAGACGATCTTGAAAATCACTATAATTACTGTTTCCAGTGATTCAGTAAGTCCTACGCCAGGAACTATACTGCCCCATTCAGCGCATGGTCACACTGTATACTTTTGGTGACTCTTTGAATAAACACTATCAACATCTTCAATTATCCTATGGGTAAACAGAGGCTTAACTAGATTAAACAACTTTCACACGCCAATACAACTAAAATTTGTATCCAAACCCATGTTTTTTGGATACCAAAATGCCTATTTTTTTGGTTTTAATTTTATTTTCTTAATTAACAAACAACAATTGTACATATTCATGGGGTACATGTGACATTTCGATACATATAATGTCTAGTGATCAGATGAGGACAATTGGTATGTCCATCATTTCTTAACTACAAATAATAGTAGCATATAAGTGTTAAGAAAACAGGAGAGTCGGGTTTATTATTGATTGAATGTCCATATCTCCAATGTCAAGTGCATGGTATTTACTTAGGTATTCATTGAAATAATATTATGAATTACAAGTTTTGGAAAATGAATTGAGATAAAGTGGGAGACGATAAAGAAACAGTGTGGAGATTAAAACGTGTTCCCCAGTGATTTTAAATCGGGTGGTATTGTGGACTGAATTGTGTCCTCTCCAAACTCATATGTTGAAGCCTTAACCTGCGATATGCCTGTCTTTGGAGATATGGTTTCTAGTGAGTTAAGTAAAGTAAAATGAGGACATGAGGTCCCACTCTGGTAGAATTCATGTCTTTAAGAAAAGGCCTCGCTCTCTCCACAGGTACACAGAGGAAAGGACACGTGAGGACACGGTGAGAAGAGAGTGTCTGCAAGCTGAGAAGATACCCCTTACCAGAAACCAACTCTGACAGCACCTTGATCTTGAACTTCTGTCCTCCACAAACGTGAGGGAAGAAATTTCTATTGTTTAAGCAATCCAATCTGTGGTATTTTGTTATGGCAGCCCTATCAGACTGACACAGGGGTTAGACTACCATTCTTTACATACATATATGCACACATACATACACACACACATATACACACACACGCATGTTTTATCAATCAAATCATCAAGTATTAAATTCTTTTGGCTATGTTTTATAATTTCTGTTATCATTCTGAGTTATAAGTATATTTTTAAGTTTGTGAATATATTAGTATAATAAGAGATGGGTTAAAATAATATTAGTGAAATAAGTTCACTCAGAATTATATTAAAATTTCTTTACAGCAATAGAGTATATAAAAATAGACACGATCTTGAAGTTGGGAAATTGAATATAAGAATAGTTTTTGTTCCAATTTTCTAAATGATGACAATGTAAATATGATAAAGACAAAACTAATGAAAGCCTGAGTCATGGAAAAGATTATTATGGGAATATGAAAAAATTACTAGCATTATTTCTGGAATTGATATCTGTTATAGACTGTATGTATGTGTCCTGCCCAAATTCATATATGAAAGCCCTAACTCCCTAACCTACAGTGTGGCTGTATTTGGAGTAAGGAAGTAATTAAAATTAAATGAGGTCATAAGAGTGGGGTTAAGAAACAAGGGGATTAGTGTCCTTATAAGAAGAGACATCAGAGAGCTCATTCTGTCTTTCCCTTCCATGTGAACACACAAGGAGAAGGCTGCCTGCAAGCAGGAAGAGAGCCCTTAACAAGAATCAAATTGGCTGTCACCTTGATCTTGGACTTTACTTCTAGAACTGTGAGAAAATAAACTTCTCTTGTTTAAACTACACAGTCTGGCAGTCTGTGGTATTTTGTTAGGGCAGCTGGAGCAGACTAAGACAGTATCTTTTATTTAAAAGAACTGTACTAAAAAATCATAAAGTTTTAAAATATCAGGTTAATAGGGTAACATATCAAGCACAGACTTTAGCACCATGAAGAATAACGTCAGAGAATAAGTTGTGAGAATACTGTCTATTTGTAAGGGAGTAAGACTTTCAAAGACATTCTACACTTTATTATTCACTTCTTAGAGGAATAGGGAAGGAAAATTATTGCTGTCATCACCATTGTTGTCATTTAGTTTTTTGAATTATTTTTAATCTGGGATAGACACAGTTCTCCTGAATTATCTCTTTTCTTTTTATTTTTGATTACATTGTCTGCTGAAATTAAACAGATCAGATTTGTTAAATATTCATGTAACATTTATAATAATTGCATATTTGTAGAAAATAGCAGAAAAGTAGGACCAAAGAATATCATTTGGGGGGGGCACACTAAGGAAATTTCCTCATGGGGGGGTCCTCTGTGGCATTTTTTTAATGTGCTTTTTTCTATTTTTTGTATCACTTCAAAGTCTATGGACTTGGTTGAGAAGTAACTAGCTTTAGCTTTAGAAGAACTAATATAATATCTTGCTTTTCCATAATTCCCTACAATTTTTTGGTCATGAATAGGAATTTTATTAATATAGAATTTTTTAAGTATGAATATATTTATGTGTACATAAAATAGTACAATAAACTAAAAACTTTGGAAGACACAAATTTGCCATAATGTCATTTCCTTGATTAATCTTGTGAGTTGCTTTCTTTCCATTACAAAAGGTTTAAATGAAAAAACTAAATAAAGAAAATACGTTGAGTTTCTTTGAAGAAAGGCATTGAAGCCTTAAAAGGGATTAAAGATAAAAATGTGCCAACTGAATATATAAAGATTTTGCTTTCTCCAAAATACAAATTTGTTGATAGTGATTTGGTTTTACATTCTAAGCCATAATTTAATCTTCTGTGTTCCCTAATGAATAATTTATTTTCTGAGAAATAATATTTTCTGTTTTAATGTAACATCTGATTCAAAATTTTAGAGCTGTTCTTCATCATTTCCTGCTGAAATTGGGGGGAGGCTGTTAATTCTCAAATTATCACTACAAAAATTGGTTTTACTAATATTACTAATACAACTTCAGCAAAGTGTATTTGACTATGACTATTTTAATATGTAATGTCTTCACGTATATCATTCTAGTTTAATTCTTAATTATTTAGCAATATTGGAAAAGTTTTCTGCTTTAAATATTAAGCTTCTCTGAACTTATTTTCCTTATCTATATTTTGAAAAGACAATTTGCATCAATATGGCAGAAAAAACTGAGATGAGAAGTTATTTCTCTTTTTTTATATTTCAAAATATTAAGGGGGTACAAATGTTTAAGGTTACATGGATCACTTTTGTAATGCTTGAGTCCTAGCTAAAGGTGTGCCCATCACCCAAATAGTGTTCATAATACCCATTAGGTAGGTGTTTGCCCCTCCTGCCCCTCCATCCCCCTCCCCGCTGGTTGATTTCCACTGAGTTTTACTTCCCTCTGTGCACATGTGTGCTCTTCGGTTAGAAGTTATTTTTCTGTTCCAAGGAGATAAAAATATTTTATAAAAAGAATGTATTTTAATTCATGACAAAGTTTTTAATACATAGCAATAAAATATTTATGATATTCTTCAAGAAGAATAGAACACCTTTAAGTCTTATGTATAGCATTAATAATTGTGTTTGGTTTAAAAATGTTTACACACATTCAATAAGTGAATAGTAGAGATGTAGAGATTAAAAAATAATTAAAAGTAAATTCATTAAAAAATAAAATGTATAATATGTACTCAAAAAAGACATCTCAAAATTTGAAAATACCATTTTGGGAGGGGGATTATATGGAGACTACATAGTTTATTACAAACTTATTAGAGAAATATAAAGCCTAAAATATATTTCACTAATTAAAATATCTTAGTGAAAAATAATTTTAAGTAACATGCTATGCTATGCTTAAGAACAAAGTAAGACCATCTCAATTTCACATTTGTAACTTATGCAAATTGAAGACCATTTTGCACTTTTGTTTCCAAAGTGAAAATCTTTTATATTTAAAACCACAACAAAAAAATTGTCACTCAGAATCTAATTATATTTGTAACAAATTCCATTTTGAAAGGTTCTTCTGACCGAATCCCTGCAGTTGAATTTCACTAAAGATTTTTAATTCTTATGTTACATTATTTGAGCCTCTGAATCTTAATAAGAGTTTACAGACACATTTTTGCTGTTTGAGTAGTACTCTCCATCAATGTTAATGAATATTTCCAACATAACTTGTAAAGAACTGTTCCATCCATTAAATTAGATGGGACTTTTAGCATCATATTGAAAAAAAGATGCATCAGCTGTTTCCAAGCACTTTTTAGTATGAGATATATAACTTATAGACTACAAAATGAAGTTGGCAGACTGCATATAAAATGCTCTTGATATTCTCATACAAGCTTTTCTAAGACCAATGTCATTGGAAGGGGCAAAAGATTCGATTAAAAAAAAAAATCCTAGCTCTCTGCAAGGCCGAGGTGGAAGGATTGCTTATGCTCAAAAGTTCCAGACCAGCCTCAGCAAGGGCAAGACCCTACCTCTACTAGAAAAATTAGCTGGGCATTGTGGCATGCTGTAGTCCCAACTATTTGGGAGGCTGAAGCAGGAGGCTTGCTTGAGCCCGGGAGTTTGGGGTTGAAGTGAGCTACGATGACACCACTGTACTCTACCAGGGATACAGAGCAGGACTCTGTCTCAAAAAATAAAGTAAAATAAAATAAAATAAAAAGAAGAAGAAGAAAAGAAAATGTTGGAAAAATCTGAGAAAAAATGTCATGTTTGGTAAACATGTTTAAAAACAAGATGTGTTTAAAGCAATATTGGACATAACCTTCACATCTGTTTAAAAACTAAAGAAAAATTGTTGTTGTTGTTTTTAGTGATCAAATCAGGGTAATTACGATATCCATCACCTCAAACACTTGTTATTTCTTTGTGGTGAGAACATTCAAAATCCTCTCTTCTAGCTCTTTTGAAATATACGTTATTGTTAACTATAGTCACCCTACTGTGTAACAGAACACCAGAACTTATTCCTCCTATCTAACTGTAACTTTGTACCTATTGACCTCCTCTCCCCATCCTTCCCTCCCCACTACTCTCCCCAGACTCTGGTAATCATTATTCTACTTTCTAATTCTCTGCGATCAACTTTTTCAGATTCCACATATGAGTGAGATCATGTGGTATTTGTCCTTTTGTGCCTGGCTTATTCCACTTAAAATGTTCTCTAGGTTCATCCATGTTGTTGCAAATGACAGGCTTTCATTCTTTTTTATGGCTGAATAGTATTCCATTGTGTATATATACCATAATGTTTTTTAATCTCTTCATTCACTGATGAACAAGTAGGTTGATTTTCATATCTTGGTTATTGTGAATAGTGATACAATAAATATGAGAGTGTCTGAAGAAAGTTTTAACATAAGTATGATTACCTTGAGACAAGCACAGGCAAAGATAGATTTAAAATATGTGCTAATGTGCATATTTGATGCTTTCACTGTCTTTTCTTCCCAAAGATGTAAGGAATATTAGAAAAAGTTTAAGCATTACTAAATTTGAGCTTCTTTTCTGGCTGAAATGGGTGGGCTCTGGGAAATACTCTAAATGTATATAACACCAAGATAAAAATCTCTTAATAGTTCCAGATGTGTGAGAAAATGACATGTTTTTTGTTTTTTTAAAAAAAATTAAGAAAAATAAATATCTGTTGAATGTTTTTACTACTCAAAATATTAACAAATATTAACAATTTACTCTATTTGAAGAGTAAAAATAATTGAAGTTACTCAACATTTACCAAATTAAACTAGTAGAAAACATTTACAGAATAAATATTTTATCACATCCATATTTTATGGGTCTACCTTCCAAATATTTAAATTTAATAGCAATGTAGCCCAGAACATAAAATATTAAACACGTGTAATAGGCAGCTTCTTTCCCCTAATAAATCTAATGAAAAGTGAGTTATGTTTTTGTGAAAGCAACTAAAGTTTCTCTGTTTCAGAGGCTTTGGAATAATACATCTGAACAGTGATGGGAAACAAGTATCTCCAGTATTGTAAAATTATGGCAACACAAAATACATTGTGAATCATCTTCTGGACATCATTAAAAATATATCAAAATGTCTGTATGTGTTTTATGTTTCTCCTTCTGCCAAAAACACATCCTTCTATAAACTACCAAACTGTGAACAAGTTTCAATTAAGCATGTCTTATGTATTTTATGTATATTTCATTATTCAACTGGTGCTCAGATGCAAATTAGTCATATTCTCTTTCCAATATTAAAATATAGGTCAGATAAAAATCCGAGAGCTTACGTTTTTGTATACAGTTAGTCTCATTTTAGACTTGACAAACTAAATCTCCAGTCTCCTCAAAGTATATGTATTCTATGAAGCTTAAAATTGCTTCCCAGTTCTTTATTTAAGGCAATCTGCATTCACCAGATGTCAAGACAACACATAATATAGAGCATTAATTTGACGCCTAACCCTACAATGTACATTTGTATTCTTTAATCAATCTATTTTTAGGTTAAAGTGACTATATATTTGTAGCAACTGAGATAAAATATATAATAAAATGCAAGTGCTTAATCACTTATCTGTGATTGCAAAATCCAAAAACCTCAAAAAAACTGAAAATGTTTTCATTACTTAATTGGAAGTAAAATTTGATCTGCTGTGTATTCACTTAGTGAATGAATAGATTTAAGTTTACTTACAGTTTTTTCCTTCCCACTTAGTGTGCATATTCATATGATTTGCTGTGATCATAAAGCTGTGTTTTATTACAGACCCCACTAGGATTGTTATGTGATATACAGTAGGTGTGCACATTGCTCTCCAAAGTATTTCTGAAATTCTATATTCTAAAACACATCTGGTTTCCTGGGTTTCAGAAAGATATATCTAGATATCTAAATATCTAGATATATGTGTATCTATAGATATAGACAGACACGTGTGTGTGTGTAAGTGTGTATTATTTAAGGACAATATTCTTAATTAAATAAAAGGAGCATGACATTTTCCTTATAGTCCTCCTTCCTGAGCTCTTTGTAGCAAGATGAGAGCTATGAAAAACCACTGTGACCTTAAACCTATATCTACTACTGTCCTCCCTGGAAGTGACATCTATCTGGATGCTGTTGTACTACTCACCGCTTCACTTTTTGGGAAAGTCTCAAAAGTCAAAGTGGAACCTGGGATACCACTAAAGCCTTCTCCTCTGCAGTGGTAGAAATGAGTTTTATGCTATAATTTTGCTGGAAGGAAATGTTTTCTTGCCTCCATAGTCAGAACTGCCCATACCATGCAGCAGCCTAATCTGACTGCCCTACCCTGAGCTTGGGTTACTGCAGGAACCACCAAATAAATTGACCTTCTTCCATTATTGTGCCCTTACATTGTCTTGTCAACAAAGCAGTTGGTGTAAACCATGTCAATCCTCAGCTTAAAACCTTGCAGTGGTTCTAATTCCACCCAGAGTAACATACAAATCCCTTCCAAGGATCCAAAGGCTTTTGGGTCACTTACTGCTTCTCTGACCTTGTCTCCTATGACTCGCTCTCTGGTCCTCTTAGCTCCACCTACAGTGGCGTCTGAGGGGCTCTTCCTCTTGCGCAGTTTAAAGACTTGCACTGGCTACTTCCTCTGACTGAGGTGTTGTTCCCCAAAATGTCCACCTAGTTAACTTCCTTATCTCCTTCAATCCTTTGCTAAAATTTCACGTCTTAACTGAAGTTCATTGACTACCTTTTCCAAATTTCAGGGGTCACCAAATGCGTTCTCTGCACTCCAAATCCCACTTAATCTGTTCTCTTTTTTTTCTGGAGTACATTAAACCTTTTCACACACTATATAATTCATTTATTTAATAATCACCATGATAATACGTGATTTTGCCTGCATGCCAAGTTCATAAATCAGTTTTTGTCACATTATAGGCACCTACCAAATAGTTGTTGTGTGAATTAATGAATTATTGAAATAATGGTATTGGTATGGACTTAATCCAACTGTGAGTTCAAAAAGTGTTGTATTATTGAGAAAAAGATTGGATGAAGAATTAAGAGATCTAGACTCCTGTTTATTTTTCTTCTGGTAATTGATTATGCTAATATTGGGCAAGTTACTTAACTCTGGCTTCATTAATACAATGTCACAACAGCAACAAAAATGGAATTGGACGAATTAATTTCTTATTTTCTGTCCTTTTTATTTTCCATCCTCTCACTCAATAAGTGTTTCATAGTTTCCCATAAAAATATATTTAAAAGTGCCAAAAACCAATGTATAAATATTTGCAATGCATGGCCTGGAGTAGGGATTGAATAAATAGCTGTTGAATAAATGAATGTATGGATGGATTAAAATTTTTAAGTGTATCATTTTAAATATCAAATGATAAGCTTATCAAGGTATTTCAGAAAATAATTCTGGGACTAAAAACAGATTGTAGAAGTACTACAACTCTCCCACAGTACGCGAATAGAAAGGGGTGGAATGACAATATAAAAGTCATTGATAGGTCCTATTCTACTAAGTGTAATGAAAAATGATTCTTGCAGGACTGTAGAAAGAACACTTAGGGAAGTGTGCCGTGCCTGTGAAATTCTTTCTTAGTCTTGTTAGTCTTAAAAATGCATCTGCAGTTGGAAATGGATAATGACCTTTGGGAAATAAAGGATGACCTAAGCTTTCTCAATCTTGTTCTGATGAAAATAAGATGTTAGTCCAAGAAGAAATGTTGCCAACAGTTAGTCCATATGCTGTATTTCTGAAAGTGTTGCAGTGCCTGTCATCTCCAAAAAAAGACAATGATGTAGTAGTGCATTAATTCGTAGTTTCACTACCAAGCTAAAAAATAAATTATATTCTACATGCCAACAATTGATTATACCCTTGAAATTTAGACAAAGGTTATTTTGGTGGTATTGATATACACTTCTGAAAATTAATTGGATTTGTCAAGGTATTATAATCAGAAATAACTCGAAGCAGAATTAGTGGTTTTGTGCTGACGTTAATATTTATGTTATAGGTAAAAACAATCACTAGAGATAAATACATTTAAATTTATTAAATCCATTCACATAAAGAAATATATTGCATTGAGAACAATCAGAAAGAATTTTTAAAGCTTTTTTCTTTATGTAAATGGGTAAGAAATTATATATGAATTTTGTCCAAAACATCAGGATAAACTAGGAAGGAAGATAATCCATCGTATACAGGACAGACAGAACCAGATGAAGAGGGTCCTGTGGACTTTGTCAAAATCAGTAAGAAAGAGGAAAAAAATCTAAAGTAGCCTGAGGCCATAAAAGTGCTGTGGAAATTTGAAATAAAATTTAAGAAAAGCCAAATTCATAACTTATTCAAGTGTTTATAATATCACAGGGACAGAAAGTAGTAGGAAATAAAACAGGTGGAGGCAAAGTATTTGTGTTTTAGAGATTCAAAAATGGCAGCAAGACAAGCTATTCAGAAATTGGCATGGGCCACCTGAGGGTAGAATATAATTTAAGCAGGCACCCCTTTAAGGGTGTCTGTTAAGTGTTGTCATATGAGGTAATTTAAAGGACCCACTGAGAGCTATTAACCACACAATATGACAGAAAACCAGTCTGAATAGTGCTTCTTCCTTATAATAATAATTATGCTAGAGAGAAAATGTATTTGAAGTCAGGAAACCTGGATTCTAGACTTAAGTATGTCTCAAATAAAAACATATCACTAAACAAATAATGTAAGAATTCAATCTCTTTTTCTAACCCATTAAAGATTATCAAATAGCCTCTTAATTTAAATATTACTATAGCCCTCAATAGTGTGTTTTTAATGCATAAACAACGAGCAGTATTTATGTAGCTATCCTTCACCTGTTCTGAATCATATTAGATATAAGTAGAAATGTTTTATTTGAATTCTCTCCAATTAAGTTAGGGATCCATCATATAATAATTTATAACACTATTTTCCCGCATCTTCATACTTTCCATCATCTCTGCTAAAAAATTTTCCATCCTTTCGTCCTTCTTAGGCTTTTGAAAATCAAATTCTCTTTTACCTTTGTTCCTTCTACACCTAGTACAGTGCCAGATACCTGGCAGAAACTTAGAAAAATGTGTGTTTAACTGAACTAAATTTTGACTACCCTTAGAACATTCCACAATATCAAAATCAA
Organism: Daubentonia madagascariensis; assembly: GCA_023783475.1. Lineage (NCBI taxonomy): Eukaryota > Metazoa > Chordata > Mammalia > Primates > Daubentoniidae > Daubentonia > Daubentonia madagascariensis. The sequence continues at coordinate 23,782,595 of JAKFHU010001684.1, read as the reverse complement.
AATGGTTGCTGCAAAGTTTCCGGGTACTCCCTTTATATTGTGAAAATAGCAAAACTTTAACAAGTCTGCCTAAATATTCTTTTACCGTGTTTCTTAGTTTGTATTCCTAAGAACGATGCCTGTAATAATGACTTGAGTGTCTACAGGTGTTAGGAATGACCCTAAAGTAGCAATGGAGGGTAGGAAGACAGAGAGGAAAGGAGGGAAATTATAGTAAAGAGGGCAGGAAAGAAAAGTATAATAAAGGAGGAGCGATTGATATGATTATTGGTGTGAGCATCTGGGATGCCATTCCTCTGGGGACAACTGTGTAGAATAGACCTCAGAATTGTCACGTGAAGGACAAGAGTCTGGGACACTCATCCATCGACTCCCATCCCCAGTGGACAAGGTTATTACCAGTGGCCTTAACATCCCTAAACTCCAGTACAGCTCCTTCAGGAAGGCTGAGTGGTCTCGTAAAGTTTTAGAAAAAGGTGTTAGGCAAAAAAAGCCGAGAAACTTCACACAGTACTTTTCAGGTGGGACACAGTCGGCCTTCAAGGCAGTTCCACCACAGTTGCGCTGAAATCAGAAGTGTGCTGAGGTGATGTGATATGGGCTACAAACACCATGTGCTCTACAAGGAAAGCCCCCAATATTCTATTTTTAAAATGTTATAGACCATATTAATGCAAAGATAATGACAGTAAATTTGAATACTCAATATTTATAAAAGGCAAATACATAATTTCTATAAATGGGGAAATATCAAATGCATTTCCTATGTTCTTTCACGCATAGCATGTCTCATAATACTCAGTGTATATTATTTATTCATTTATGTATATGTGTGAACATGTATGTGTGTGTGTGTGTATATATATATACACATACATACATATTTTTACTCATATATATACACATTGAGGGATAATTATAGTCAGGCACTGTTCTAGACAGAGGAAACATTTATTGACAAAATAGAGAGAGAACTGCTCTCTTTGACCTTTTATTTTATAGGGTGGAGGTTCCAGGTATTATATTATGCAAGAGCTAAGGAAAGTTGGGTTCTAACCATCAATATAATTTAGTAGTTGTTCACAGATGGCAAAGCCTTGGGAAATTTTGTTTTCCTAATTAAAATTTAAGATGTCTCATACTATATTTTCTGTATTAACCTATAAATAAAGCACATTGAGTGTCCAAGTCATGAAAATATATGGTAGGTTGTGACTGCATTTCATTTTTACTTATCCCATATAGTAAATCAAATTAAATGCTTAACTGAAATACATATTATGCCTGTAGTATAAATCCAATGGAATGAAGGCTGCTTGAATTAAGATTAAATATTCCTTGGACTGGTAGCAGTAATAATAGCATCACCACATGATGACTAGTACTTGTTCAATAGACAGCTAGGATAATAAAATTTACATAATCAGAACATTGGAAGAGGTTAGATGAAAGGCGAGCAGAAAAGAAAGCTCATTATCATCAATAATGAGGTTAAAAAAATAAAAAGAGCTATGTTGCATAACTCCCTAGGCTGATATGCTATATACCAGACTTCCTATGTGGAGTCTGAATATGTTGTTGTCCAGACATTACGTCATTTGCAAGGAGTTTATTATGGTAGTTATACACCATGAAATCCGGGTCCCAGTGGGGGGTCTGTCACTCCAAGTGTGGTATTGTTATTGCCCAGCCAGGTTCGTTGCTTGCCGCCCAAGAGGAAGCCAATACACTGAGACAGCAGGTGTTACAGCAGAGAAAGGGTTTAATTGCATGTAGCACTAAGCGGGGACATGGGAGGAATTTCTCAAATCCGCCTCCCTGAGAATTTGGGAAACAAGGTTTTTAAAGACAGTTTGGAGGGAAAGGGATTAGGTAATTGGGGTAAAATCTTGTGTGGAATTTGTTCCTAGGTTGGGGTTACAATTCCAGCTGAGTCAGTTTCTTGGTATGGGCCACTGGTCTGGGTGTATCAGCTGATCCACTGGAATGCAGGACCTAGAAGATATCTCAGAAACTACCCTTAGGTTTCGAAAAGGTGATGTTATCTACGGAGAAAGTTAAGAATCTTTATGACCACCAGCTACATGACTCCTGAGTACCAATTATAGGAAAGCAAACTAGTGGGACAGTGACTAATTATTGTCAAGGAAACAAGGGGACAGTGGCTGATTATTATTATTATTTTTAGCTAGGCCTGTGCCTTCACAGAGTTTGGGCCCTTAACCCAGTTCTCACCTTGCACCCTTTATTGATTTGTAAGGGCAGTTGCAGTATCTATGGGTGAGTCATTTCACTCTGCTATGCATCAAGTAAAATTTTTACACTCAATATGTTCTCAAAAGTTTTACAACTAAAATGTTCTCCATAAGTTCCCTGAGTCCATAAATAATAATTCTTGGGGAAAATACAAGTAAACTGATCAAACCAGGGTTTTTATTATTGGAAATGTATTTGCTTGAATATTGGAACAATAACTTTTACCTTTCAATGGATTACATACTTTTAAAACTAAAAATATCACTTTAACCTTTTTCCTGTTATTTACTTACACAATACTTATGAATCAAGATTTAGAGAGAGTCAGCATTAGAAATCCTCATGATATGCACACCAGAAGTGGGCAGTATGTGCTCTATTAAAATATATTACATTATTCAGGACGACAGCCATGCATCATAAACTTAGAAGCATTAGAAAAGATGAAAATAACAAAATACACCTTTTACTTATTTCTAACGTCTTTGCTTTACGGTTATAAGGGGAGAAAAACCATATGTTAGTTCATACATAGCCTGTATTAACAAATGAAACACTTTCAATAATACGTTGTAGTTTAGTGTCTCCTGTGGCTATAATAATTATTTTGAAAAAAAAAAAAACTACTTTTAACCTCCATAATGGAATTTTATGGTCCAATGATTGAATCACCAAAAAAGGGTGCCAATCTTTCTTCGTTAAGCTACTGCCTTCCAACTCCAAACATGGAGCATCCTTCTATGCGTCATTTAGTGAAGTTGGGACTGCATCTTAGCAAGGTACATCTTTTCTTTCTTTCTGGCTTTCTAATTGATTCTGTTAAAATGAAAAACCGGAAGGTGGTTGAAAGCAGGAGGGCAGGGAAAAGACTGAACCTGTTCTATTTGCAAGGTGTTTCTAACAGCTTCTCCTCAGAAATTAACATAAAAACAGGCAGCAGTAAAGAAGCTATCAGTTTCAGTTCAGTTCAGCTCATGTTTTGTAGGATCCCTTCCAGAGGTGCCAGCAACAGCCAGGCAACATCCCGTTCTGGGAGTCTTAGCCCCATTTCAGGGGATCCCTTCTCCAATTTTATAGATTTCCAGAACCCCAACTTCCTCCTGTTGCTTCTCTGGCCCGATATCTATGCTACCCAAATGATCCTCTTTTGCTTTATTAGTTTTCCAGCACCGATATAACAAATCACTCCACACTAAATTAATTCTGTGGAAATACTTCATCTGGTTTCTGTTTTCCTGAATGACTCTTTACTGATACAAAATATTTTCAAGAATGTATTCTGCTAGAATATTTTGCCTGCACCAGTGAGTTTCACAAACCTAAACAATTTTCAGAAATTAAAAGCTAACATAAAAAAGATATGCTGACACTTGGATTGATCCTAAATATTTCTTCAGTTTTGTATCCTTTAATGTTGAAAAAATAACAGACTAAAATATTATAAGAACAGATAACAAAAATTTTCTAGTATTTATGTTGTTTTGGCAAAGAGCATCTCTGTGATTACTAACTAGCAGTAAACTAGAAGTTTATACACACATACATACACACACACACTTACATACATAAACTGTATTAAGGTAATTTTTCTTTAGATTTGAAAGTTGAGTTATTTTTAACAATCACCAGTATATTGGCAATAGTTTGAAGGCTTTGGAATAAAAATAATTCACCCAGCTGCATTTTATCAGTAACTTTTCTGTAGTTTAATAGAAAAAAATTATCAAATTACTCAATTTTCAAAAGGGTATATTTCTCAACCTTCAAAAATAATATAAAAATAACACTATCATAAGACAGCAGTTATTTTTCTTTAATGCATAGTTAAATGTCTTTTAAGTAAGGACAGATAATTTTGAATCCTCAGGTGAAATTTAGAGTACATCATGTTATTTCAACAACTATTGTAAGATCTATAGAGAAAATGAGGAATGCATGAATCTAAATTGTGCTTTTCCCTTTCTAAATAAAAGAAACTGTGAGTACTTATGTCAGATTGGGGAGGGGAATGGAGCAGTAAAAACAGAGACTATATCATATTTTAACATTCTAATATGATAGAAATATGAGTTACTCAAAATCAGACCAAAAAACTTTGTGAAATCTAAACCAAATTAGATAAAAGAGTACATTTTAATGCCATTGGACAATTTTTATCAACCACTGCAGGCAAAGAATTGCAAAAAAGGTAATATGGATATTAGAGTAGTTCCCCCTTCACCTCGGAGGATACATTCCAAGACCCCCAGTGGACGCCTGAAACAGAGGATAGTCCCGAAACCTGTACATAATGTACTATGTTTCTTTCTATGTGTACATACCTATGATAAAGTTTAATTCATAAAAATAGGTACAATGAGAGATTAAAAGTAATAACTAATGATAAAATGGAAGAATGAGAACAATATTCTGTAATAAAAGTTAGGTGAATGTGGTCTCTCTCTCTTTCTCTCTCTGTATCTAATGGTCCCGCACTCATGGTTCTTCTTGTGATGAAGAAAGACCAAGCGAGGGAGAGAATGCGAGATTGGGATTTCAACGTGCTACTCAGAAAGGCATGTAATTTAAAACTATGAATTTTTTATTTCCATAATTTTCTTTTATATTTTGGACTGTGATTGATCTGGGAATGGAAACTGTGCAAAATGAAACTGCAGACAAGGGTGAACTACTGTAATCCCTGCAGGAAGTTTCTTTATGGTATTTGAAAAGAGCATTGGATTTATAACACTAATGTGCAGCAAGACAACTACAAATAAATATTATGGGAACGCACACGAGTGATTGAATAATCTTAAAATGCTATGTTTCTTAAAAGTACTCAGGTAACACAGGTAAATGCTGAAAGGAAGAATCCTCTCTTACATTTCTTAAGAAGACTTTAGATGAGAAGAATTTTAATGCATAAATATGTGTGTATATACTGGAGGGTGGGCAGTGGACACGGGATACTGTAGTCTATGAGCAGGGAATGGTATGAACAGAATACAACTGATAATATAAAAGCATATTAAGAGAGAGAGAATAATATACCCAATCTAACTCCCCCTTAAGTTTTCTGACCTCTGGTTTCAAAATACAATTTGGTTCCTAATTTTTTTTCCAGTACATATTCAACTTGGTTTTGGTTTTGGAGGATAACCTGTAAAGATTAAAGAACTATTTCAAGAATTACAAATATGTTTTATAAGCAACAAATTCCTAACTGTATTTGATATAGTTCAGCCATTCACCTTCAAAAAAAAGTTCTAGGTGGAATGATCTATTCATTGAACACTTTTCTTGCATGTCTACAAAATTGTTGGATGTTCAGATTTTAGGAAGAATATTTTATGAAAAAGTGTCATCAACAACTCTTCACTGTCTCTTGTTGATGACATTTTCAGTTCATTTAATTAGGTAAATTCCTTGCATACTATATTATGATACTCAAAAATAAGATATTAAAAGTAAAAATCTGCCCACTAATTCTCTCACGGTGTAAAAAGTGATATAAATTAGAGATTTCACTATTCTTTTTTCACCAAACCTCATAGAATTTTTTTCTCATAATAGAAGATCAAAAATTCTAGAAGATAGAGAAAGAGCAGCATAATAACATAACAAGCAGGAGAAAAACAAGAGAAGGATGAGGAGGAAGAGGAGAAGGAAAAACGGAAACTTTGATATTATTGCAGCCCTTTTTCTCAGCATCTTTGAAAATTATTTTTTCTTTACTAAACCCTAAGTTTTAGGAGATGCAACTGCTTTACTAAACTTTATATATGCATAATTTTCTCTTAATTTATTTGTGATAGTATAAAAAGTATTTCAATTTTCATATTATACCTTTAGGCACAAATATGGACCTTTACATTTTACCTTTGAGAAATTCAGGCAGACAGCAGTGAATATTCACAATGTGAATCAAAGATGGGATTTGCATGTACATTAGGAGAATTAGAAAATGATAATGCTCATGACTTCAATATTCATAGCACATTTCTGAACACTTTTTGAAGTGGGGATTGATACATTTTCTTCTTTTTTAGTGCCTCATTAATGTCCATGGGTAAATAAGATCCCCAAAATCTGTCTGTGAAATTTATTCTGCTCAATAGGAGGGTTGGGGCAACATTTAATTTTGGAATAGTGCTATAATATTATATGTGATACAACAAAATGTTTTACTGATATATTATTTTAACAGTAGATTTTAATAAAATCTATTTATTAAAAGAAGGCTTAAATCCACTGTTAAATTAATTGAATACCTATAATATGCAAGGCACTATAACACGCTTTATGGGGACATATATTTAAAAATGCACGCATAGTTTGTTATATAACTATTAAACACAAATGAAGCCTTACCATACATAATGTTTTCCTTTTTCATAAAGCTTGCTGCATTTATTTATTTATTTACTTGCTTATTCACTTATTTTGCTTGCCTGTGCTTCAACTATCCATATGTTAACTTATATTGACACCAGGAAAATAAATGGTGAAGGCAGCAGCTCTGCCATCTCTCCTCAATCATGGGAGGGCACTCAGATCTCCAGGAAAGAAGAAAGACAGACCATTGGTAATACCACATTTCCCATCAAACAGGTCATTGGCATTTGCTAGGCGTGGCTTCCTGGAAAATGTCACATAAGCTTTGTAACCGTCTGTGTAAAATAGAGATGGTCCATGACTGAGATAGGTTTTTATATTTTTGCTATAATTTATGTGGCCACAGTCATTACTTGGAAGCCACACATTTTAATCTTGGCCATGACATACTCAATGTCATAAGAAATCACCTGATGAGTTGTATTCCTGTCCCTGATGTATCCCTGCATTGCTTGTACCTGGTGACTTCTTACATACTTGGATTTATAGTAAAAGTTAATTTTGGTGAAAAATATCCAATTTTTGTGAATCTGACTTAACAGTTGGATGCTTTGGGTTATTCAATCAACTTTGTACTAGTAAGGGTTATCCAGAGAAACAGAACTAATAAGTTGTACATATACGGAGACTAACAAGTCCCAAGAAGTACAGTTGGTAAGCTGGAGACCCAAGAGAGCCAATGGTGTAGTTCAAGTCCCAATGCTGGAAAGCTCAAGACCCAAAAAAAGTTGATATATTAGTCAAGTCCTAAGGCAGGAAGGAACTAAAGTCCCAGCCCAAGGCAGTCAGTCAGCTGGAGTTCCTCCTTACTCATAGGAGGGTCAGCCTTTTTGTTCTAGTCCAGCCTTCTATAGATTGGGTGAGTCCCACCCACATCAGGCAAGGCAATCTGTTTTACCCAAACTATCAATTCAAATGTTATTTTTATCCAGAAACACCCTGACAAACACACTCAGAAATAATTTTTGACCAAATGTCTGGGAACCCTGTTGCTCAGGCACATTGACACACAAAATTAACCATCACACATGCTATGCATTCTTCTTTTAAAAGAAAATTCAAATGACATACAACTTTTGCTACACCTTGCTTTTTTTAACTTAACAATGACTTAGAGAACTCTCCCAGCTAAACTGGAATGATGAATATTCATTATATTTGATGACTATGTAATTTTCCATGGTATATATTTCCATGGTGTACACATAAATATTTTGTCTATTTTTTTATTGATGACCAGAACTCTATTTCTAATATTTGCTACTTAAAATGATGTTAGAATAATCATCATTGTGCATGTATTTTTATGTAATTTCATTTTTATTTCTTTCATATAGTTTTTTAAGGAGTCAGAATGCTGTGTTTAAAGATATAAGTATTTTTTTATTTTAGTAATTGTCCCCAGAAATAATTCAAAAGATACATGTGGACACTGTTGTATGTTAAGTTACAAAATAATGGACTTGCATGCATTAATTTTATTATAAATTCTATACAGAATGAATAAATGGTCTAATAGCTTATGAAGTAACAAGATTGCCTGTCACTCTTTGTTCCTTTGCTGTTGCACAACTGACAGAATTGTTTCATGTAGATATCAGTGAAAAAGCTCTCCTCTTTTGTTCTTATATTCTTAAACCCTAGCTGTCTTTTGATGACTTCTATGAAACCATTACCTAGCCCGAAATGACTAACATGGGGTACCTACTGTCTTAAAATACTCACTTAATATTATGAATCTTTAAGTAGACAGTCCTTTCTTGAAGTCAAAGGGCTTCAATTCTCTCTTTCTTTATGTTAGTTATTTACCAGTAAGCAGTTTATAGAAAGTGAGTTCCATTAGTAATTCCCCAAATTTTCCAACCCTGTGTAAGATACTACAGATCTAGAAATGTGGAACCTTTAAAAAGGTGACTGAGTAGTTGAGGGGGATGAGGCTTATGGAAATGCTATGAAAGTTGCCATTGTGAAGCATCATTGTAGTGTTAAAAGAATAAAGAGATTAAAAAAGAGTAGCAAGGACGTAAAGGACAGGCAGAGGAATTTGATGTTAATTATAATGAAAGAGAGAAGACACTGTATTAGAGTGGAAGCAAGGGAAAAGGGTTTTAAAAACTAGAAAATCATAAGCATTTTTGCAGTTAAAAAGGATTCCATGGAGAAAGTTTTGAGAAGCATGACAGAGTAAGGAAATAATAGAACAAAATCCCCAAAGATATAGAATTAGATTGAACTGAGGACACAAATTAAATTTGCTTTGATGAAAATGAAGGTGACTTTTCACTGAAAGATAGAATGGTTAAAGAGAAGGGAGATAAAGATAAAGGAAATTTTGACACATAGAGAAAGTCAATTCTGAAAGTTCATATTGAAAATAACTTTTCATTTTTCAATTAATTAGCAATGTGATCCAGCTTTTGAAAGTAAGAGGATGGAATGATGAAGTGGGGTAACTGATCTCCCCAACAGAGCCTCTTCCACTGGGCCCAGAGAAATAGGGTATGTTGTTTCATTTACCTGGCCTGGGTGAAGAGGTGGGAAAGGACGTGTCCATAGCTTATGTGTGTGGAGTCAAAGGAACGACAGGAGAAATAGTTTTACAGAAAAGTCAACATCTAAATCCAGGGATACATTCTAACAAAGGTGAAATAAACAGAACTTGGGTAGGATGGAAGGTAATAAGATAGAATCTTGGGAAACCAAAATAAATATTGTGGGTAGAACATGAAGTTTCTAGAAAGTCTGTGAACTCTGTGAAGATATTCACAATTGGTATGTGTGAGGGGTGTGTGTGTGTGTGTGTGTGTGCAAGCATGCATGTATGTACTTACGTACGTTTAAATAAAGAGGCTGTTGCCTCTTGCAATGTGTTGAGAAAGCTACTAAGAAGTCAGAGTCAAGTCTACCCAGGGCGCTTAAGGAAGGCAGAAAAAGATTGCAAAACACATTGGATTAGTGTTAAGGAAAATGATGTAAATGTGTGAAAAGCAACGAAGAGAAATCATCAAAGTTTGGATGAAAGAAATTTAAGTAGACAGTCACTTATTTTTATGACTTTATCTTGCAACCCCTAGTAGTAATGTAGCGGTGTCATAAAACAGGCTTATCCAAACACGGGGAGTTTCATGACTGATATAATTAAAGACCATAGAAAAATCAAGGGTGTTATGGATAGGGTGAGTGACATGTTTCTATGTGGGCTGGATAAGAAGGAAATTAAGACCAAAAGGGTAATTATGATCTCTGATAAATGGAAGATTTTGAAGAATACATGGCCATAATGAAGGAAAATATTAGACGCACTAAACCCGAATGTATTATAAATGAGAAGCATGAGATGGAATAAATAGCAACAAAAATTTTAAAGTGTTAAGTTTGGAAAGAGTGCAGTTCTGTGTTGTAAAGAGTCATTGTATTTGTTTGCTGGGGCTGCCATCAGAAAATACCACTGACTGGGTGACTTAAACAACAAAATTTTATTTTCTCACAGTTCTGGAGGCTGGAAGCCCAAAATCAAGGTGTCAACATGGTTAGTTTTTCCAGAGGCTTCTCTCCTTGTCTTGCAAATGGCCACCTTTTCGTTGTGTCCTCATATGGCCTTCTCTCTGCGAGTGAGTACCTCAGGTGTTTCTCCACGTCTTATAGGAACACCAGTTATATTAGGTTAGGGCCCACACATATCACCTCATGTAACATTAATTACCACTTTAAAAGCCCTGTTTCCACATACAGTCACATTCTGAGGTGTACTGGGGGTTAGGACTTCAACCTATGAATTTTAGGGGGCAACAATTCCGTCAATAGCAATCATGTTATAGCCCTGCCTGTGGGTATGAGACGTGCAATAGAGAAGAAAAGGATCAAGAAAATGTTGGCAAAAACATAGATAGAAATTAACCAAATGTGAAGACAAGTAAGCTAAGTAAGTTACTCTGTGAAATTAAATTTGAGTCATGTAATTTTGGAATACACTAGGTAGCTATTAATAATTAAGTGATTAGAGCTATATTAACAAATTTATTTAGACTATTTCCTATGTCAAGCATTGAAATAACTGCTTTATATCCATTGATCTTGTAATATTCATAACACCTATATGAGATTGGTGCTACTGCTAAGCCTCTTGTACAAATGAAAAAACTGATTCTTTCTCAAAGGGAGATCTGGAAAGAATTTTTCCTGAAAAAGAAAAAAATTAAGGCTCAGAAACAAAGACTCAGCAATTTGTCCACAACCAAAACAGTGCTTTAAACTGGGATTCAGACTCAGGGTAGTCTAATTTTAGAGTCTTTACTCTTAATTATTGCACACAAAACTATATTGACTTAATAAGCTTGCCAGTCTTTACTTAAGATTTATACATCATTGGGGATTTTACTTGCTATTTGAATTATAAATAATATAATCCTAACTAAAGGTTTTTAAAGAATCATTTGCAACAAATACCTGTGGCCTATACTTCCCTGTTACATAACTGGCTGAAACAAAGTTTAAGTATGAATTAGGTAGGTTAAGTTTTATTTTGACTTACATTTTTATTCTCTTTCCAAATCTATTCTTTCCCAGCTGATCTTCATGATCTCTATATTTTATTTTTTTCTCTATCATGAGAAAAGTTACCAGAGGGTTCAAATAGTTCATCATATTACTGATTTTTAAAATCTTTTCTCACAAAAATGGGAATTGAGGGCTATCCATAGCACAAATTTAGATGTCCATAAAAACTAAGTAATGTTATATGCATATATATGTAAATATGTTTATATATACTCATGCACACATATACGTAATACAAGTACATTGTTGAAAGAATATTAAGAAAAAATCTTTAAGATCTTCACACTTTTTGAAGACCCTTAGTATTTCAAAACCATATATATACTCATAGTATTTGGGATATATTCTGGTATATGCCTTAAATTTATGGACATTTATTGTAATGATGTTTCTAAAGACAGTACCTTTAAGTTATGCAAAAATACAAAAAAGGTGTACATAAATTAGTATTTCCCATATTTTGTATCATTGTCTTCTTAATATTCCAAATTTCCTTTCTGTAACAAAATTCACAATTTTCTAGTTATTAATTTGATTATTATCCTGTTTAATTATTGATTTTCTCCAGGCCCCATTTCCATACTCACAAAGGAATCTAAATGTATCAGAGTATTATATTTTGAATAGAATAGGAAATATAGCATGGTTCACACAATAATGATCTAATTTGTGCTAATTCATGATAATATTCAATTATAAATTATATATAAGTTCAATATAGAATTGAATAAATTCTAACATAAATATTTTTGATTCATTATCTGTTAAAGATTTGTATGTGCAGTACCTTAAAGGTTTGTTGTTTAAAAAAAACCCCAAATATTGTAGAATGATAATTTGTATGTTATAATGTTACCACTGATTCTTGAATGTAAGTAATAATGAGCCAAATGTTATCATCCTCTGCCCGGTGGAGTCCCATAAACTTTCTTTATCAGTCTAAGATCATTCAATAAAGACCTTAACATATAGTCCCAATCAGGACTGTAAATCCTTCCTCTTTCTGATACTTCTGAATACCCAGCCAACAGATCTCTTGTGTTTTTTCTTATTTACTAAATTCTACAAAAGAACTTATAATCACCATTTATTTCAGAGCACAAAATGTACCAAATTTTGTTTTTGATTTCTACTTCTACCTGCTAGAATTACAATGAAGCATTAAATCAAAGAGTTGACAGAGGTCTGGGAAATTCAGTATGCCACAGTTAAGGTTTTGTTTAATTATGCAAGAAAATAATAATTTAATCCACTTTTGACTTTTTCACCCATCATAAGAATAGTTATAGAATTTTTTTAAAGGCTCATGGATTTGTTCCTACAGCTACATTTTAAACAACTCATGAAAAAAAGATCATGTTATTGATTTATTTTTAATTTTTATTTTCCAAATAAAGCCTTAAGACATTTGATTTTATCTTTTATTGCCCTTTACTGGGCCAGATACATTTGTTAAAAAGTGACCATTTTATATTTTAAGAAATTAAAATTGTATCAATATTTATTAAGTTGACTAGATTGATCTACTTTCCAATATGTTTTCGCAGATGAAATATTTTTTTATTCACCCAGTACATTACCGGCACGAGCTCAGCATAAACTGTCACTCACAACCATCTAATGTGCTGGAGGGAATGGAACACAAGAATTCTATTGAGAAACTGAGGAAACTCCCGGGAAAGAACTACTCTTAAAGGATAAGGAAACCAGACACAATGAACCTGACCTGACTGAGCCCTTTACATTGGAGGAAAAGGTCATCAATTCCACCTGCTGATTCTTCTCTAGGCCTTGGGCCAAATTTAACTTAATTCAGAAAGAGCTATTTCTCTAAAACCATTGTAAGATATTGAGGCAGCAGCAGCAATACTTTATTGTATCTTAAGCCAAAATAAATCGTCTAGTCTGTCAAAGGCAGCTGAGATTTCTAATATAATAAATACTAAAGAGTACTCTTTGGATTTAGAAACCAGAGACTTTATTTTTGACCTTGGCACAAGCTCCTTTAGAATAGAGTATATATATAGAGAAAGTGAATGGTGACAACTCTTGCAAAAATGTTTGTGGGGAAACACAGGAGATAAGCAGGATTACACCCTCATGGGTATTGAATGGGTACAATAAGAGAGAGAAGCTTCTGCTTTGTTTTGTTAAATGTCTGCCTGTTTGTTTTAACAATGGGAGAAAATTGAGCCATGTTATGAGAACAGAGAAGTAGTAGAAAGAAGGACATCAAAGATACTGGAGAGAGGCAGTTAAGTGACATGGTGAGGTGGCAAGAAGGAATATAGGGATGAAATTCATAGCAGATGTGGAGAGTTGAGACTTTGTTAGGAGCAGATGAAAGCAGATGCAAAAACCCTTACAAAATTGGCAGCGGACATTTGAGATGGCATCTACCTTATGAAGTCAGTGGTCACTGTAAACTACGAAGTGAGATCATTTGTAAGAGTATAGTGGAACAATGAGGAAGAAAGTAGGGGTAAAATTGAGAAATTTGAAATAATACTAATAATTATAGCATGGTGTAAGTTTCAAAGAGGAACACAACAGTATTTCTCATCTGACAGGCTCTTCAGCACTGTGGCATTACCACTTTCCAATTAAGAATTGAAGTCTATTTTTCAGTCTTTCTGAATCTGACCAGTCCCAGTGACTGCTTTCACCAATAAAATACAGCCAAAGTGACTCTGCAAGTCCCAGATGTAGCCTGTAACTGGACATTCAGCTTCTGATTCCTCTTCTAGGGAGCCAGGTCCATGTTAGAAGTATGGTTGTACTGAGTCCATCATGTTATAAGAAGCCAAAGCAATAAGAAGGCCATGGGGACCAGATGTCATACAGACAGAGCTAGGAAAAGGAACACCAACATACCAAACGAGTAAGAAAGCCACCTTGAATGTCCAACACACTTAAGAATTCGGATGACTCTATGCCAGACACTATCTGTCTGTAATGGAAAGAGATAACTACTTGGCTGAACAGAGGCAACCTACAGAACAATGAGATATAGGGTTTATAAAGTATTGATTCAAACCAAGAAGTTTTGGGGTGGTTTGCTATACAACAATAAATAATTAGAAAATAACATTGAATATGCTGTTTTGGAAGGTATTAGTGTAAGCTAATTTGAGAAATATAGTAGGATGTATAAAGCAATGCTGAATGCCTAACTAAAATGTTTACCTTAATTTATTTAGGTAAATTCTACACGCAGTTGAGTAAATCCATTCAGCAGTAGTCATTAGCAAAGTATGAGCACTGAGCATGAAGAAAAAACTTGGGCTTAATCTAAGGTTAATGTTTAGCCAGAGCAGGTACAAGAAAATGAAAATTGGTCAAGAGAGTAGAAGATTATAATAAAGAATTATTTGAATTATTATTTCAACCTAAAATGAATGTTTTATTGTCTTTAATTTTTTATCATTTTTATTCAAAGTGTGTTCTGGTGTGCTCTGAGTCACTATGCTCATCCTCATCATCCCAAAACCTGCTCTTTCACTGAATCTAATCACAGTTTCTCTTCATCAAAACAATGGGTGGAAATCACTACACTTTTCCTTTGGGCTGCTGTACACACTTTCTAATCTTTCTCAAATGATTGACATTAATTATAGATCATCATTCCTGGGAGGGTATGTGCTTTTCCGATGTCTGATTTGGCACTGAAGTTTCTCTTTGTTCCTCCTCAAGTTGATGCTTATAATATAAAATCTAGGAAATTATATTGAATCTTGAAATAGCAGGCAGGCTCTCCTTTCCAACATTTTCCCCCTAAATAAAGTTCTTTTTTTAGTGTTCTTTCTTTTCCTCCTTCTTCTTCTTCTTTTTTTTTTTTTAAAGAAATAAGAATTCTACTGTGTCTACTGTGTTACTTAGGATTATACCAGAAGGTTTTATCAGAGATTAGAGAAATTATTTAGAATAGGAAATGAACTTCCTCTACGTTTATTTTTTAAAGCCAGTCTTGAGCATGTGAAATTGTTGGTGGTCTTAAGCAAGCAATTTTACGATAAGTCACACCTACGTTTTCCCCACTCTCTTGAACTGTGAGTCACAGTTACAGTTGCCAAGAAAAAAAAAATACGAGTGCTTTAAATTTTAATCACTGATTTGCTGTGTTTTTTTGTTTTTCTGGCTGCCGGAAAAGAAC
The DNA here is from genome assembly GCA_023783475.1 of Daubentonia madagascariensis. Lineage (NCBI taxonomy): Eukaryota > Metazoa > Chordata > Mammalia > Primates > Daubentoniidae > Daubentonia > Daubentonia madagascariensis. The sequence continues at coordinate 23,767,252 of JAKFHU010001684.1, read as the reverse complement.
TGCTAGTTCTTTTTTATGCCAATGTAAACTGAAATAGAATAAGATGCGTTTACACTGATGGTGCCAAAGGGGAAGGATGTGAGAAGCTGATATAAATGAAGTTGAAGTGTTCTTTCTAGTTTTACCTCTTCTTAGGAAAGGGATTTACCTAAAAGAAAATACAAGAATCTCATAACAGTAATTTATTTTAAATTCATTTTTAAAATTAAAAATTGAATTGGCCCTAAATATATTCCCTGTAGTCTTTAGCAATGCACGGAGATGAAGACTTGATGGAAATTTTAATTATTTATTTATTTCAAAAGATTTATGGGGTGCAAATATTTTTTTGTTACATGGATGAATTGTGTAGGGGTGAAGTCTGAGCTTTTAGTGTACATGTCACCCAAATACTGTACATTATACCCATTAGTAATTTTTCATCCCTCACCCTAAGTGGGAGCTAAGCTATGGGTATGCACGGTCATATAGAGTGTCATAATGGACACTGGAAAATTTTTAACAGCCGGGCAAAGAAGAATGTAGAACAACAGGGTATACTCCTTGGACAAGAAAGATGTGATCCTACTTTTTCTATTCGATCATGCAGCCTACACACAATTATCTGCTTTAGCCATTCTATTAAGCAGTGCAGTCATGTCCAAGAAAGAATAAAATAGAGGGAAGCTATTTGTCTTCTGAGGTTGCTTAGCCAGTAGAATTTATTCCCCTCCTTTTTATAACACAGTCCTCACAGGTATTCAAGGTTTCCTTTATTCACATAATCACAGATTAGGCAAACTCATGTTTATATTATTTTTTTCCTGTTTCAAATGCTGTATCCAGTCACCTGGAATTGTGTGATATTTTTTTCATAAGGAAAGGACCCCATACATCATTACTACGTGATTTTATTAATAGCATTTCTCTCGATTCTCTAACCTGTAAAGAGTTGCATCCACAGATGGAAAACAACAGGTCCACACTAACTATGTTATATTAATAGTAAACCCTGAGATGCCTGACGTTGCATTCCTTTCTGTCAGTGAAGCAGCTTTGAAATATTTTAGACAAACAGATGGGTATTTATGTGGATACTGATAATCCTCATTTTCAAAATTAATACCACATTGGCCAGTATTTATCCTTCAAGACTTTGGATTGGTGTTCATTGGGTATACCTGGGCTTCTGCGTGAATTGTAAACTCTCCCTCATAAGTTTGGGATGTTTCTGAAGTACAGAATCTCAGCCTCAGGCAGTGGGATACCAATACTGACTGCCACCTGCAGTTATTCCTCATGCCATAATCCAGACACAGAGCAGGGCTGACTGAGGCTGTCACCATGAACCCCCAAAGAATTTCTCTCTTGCTACTTAAAATGACTTATAACCTACTACAAAACAGCTGCTTGAGGATTCTGCTTGTGCCCTTCCGTTCTTCATACAAGATTATCTCTACATTGCAGTGTGAGCACAGTTCAGACACTGGCAGAATTGCTACATACCAGGACTTTTGATCAGTGACCTTTGCCTCCTGATGAAGTGCCAGACTCAGAGGTAAAGCTTCTGATATTTTGGAAAAAGTAAAGGTCTTAAAGTCTAAAAGTTGGTTACCCTGTTGCATTGTCTTAAAGACTTCAGTTTTGTTTGAAGTTGGATGGCACATTTGACAAAATATTCTGTCACTCAGATTCACATATTTCCAACAAACCACAACAGATAATATTATCCTAGTGTTCTGCAGCTGGTCAGAACCTGAGCCCAGAAGGTCAGAGAACTTGCACAGAGCAGGTAAGTGTAGTTAGGATTCAGACTCAGTTAAGAGCACATCCAGTGTGACCTCCATGCACAGTTAAGTAGAAAGGGAGAAAGAAAGCAAAAAAAGTAAGATGAATTTTATTGTTTTTGAGAGAAGGGAGTGAGAATTAACTTTTTAAAATGTAGGTACATACCTGTAATGATATATGATTAAATATGAAGTTGTAAGCTTTGGTCAATTCAAGGAAATTCTTTTATGTAAATTAATTATCTGTAGGAATGGCTTCCAAAAGGCCCTTTTTCAAATAATAAAATTAATTGACATGAACAATGCATTGTTTCTATCTAAATTTATAAGTGTTGTTTTATTCCTTTTCCAAATTAGCTTTGAAATTTTTTATAAGGATAACATTTACTGAGAAAGAAAATCTCATCTTAAATGATGCAGTGCTGTTGTCAGAAAAAAAAAACTGAATGACTTTTTTAAATGATCCAATACTAAACATTTAAACATAATCCTGGAATATTTTGATATTATAATTTTCACAGTGATTTTCTAAAGTATAATGAAACTTTCCCTGTTAAAATTGTGATTATGCACAATAACCATCAATTATTCTATAAATAATATGTAACAAAAATATTTTTATTGTTCTACACTTAATTAAATGACAATATTTAGGAAACCTGCTAACAGTATATGATGATTATTCTATTTTGGACTTTTGAATTTTTTTGTTTCTTTATTTTATGTCCTACTAGCTGAATAAATAATATTTTATTTGTTATTATTGTTTTCTTGATAGCTTAAATGCCTTAACCAGTTAAAATCATCTGCATATTTAGAGTCAATTATATTTCTACACTACAGGCAAATTTTAAAATGTCCCTAGTAATATCATTTTGTTTGCCTTCCTATATTATCTATAATAGCACTAACCAATATAAAAATGCAAGTGACATGTAATTTTAAATTTTATAATAGCCATATTTAAAAACTAAAAAGAATGGGAAATTTAGTTAGGAAACTTTTTTATATATACCAATATGTTCAAAATGTTATTTCAAAATGTAATGATACAAAATTATAAATGATATATTTTATATTTTTATACTATATATGAAATTCATTGTGTATATTTCAAGATAACTAAGAGAATAAAATTCAAATGTCTCACCACAAAAAAATGATAGGTAAGTGATGTGATGGATATGCTAATTAGCTCAATTTAATCATTCCGCATAGTATACATATATCAAAACATCATATTTTATCCCATAAATGTATGTAATTACAATTTTTCAATTAAAAACAATGTTTTAAAAGAAATTTATTATGTGCTTACACTTACATTACATCTCAATTTCAATTAGACACTTTTCAAGTGCTCAATATTCACATTTGTCTAGTGAATACCATATGGGACAATGTAGTTCTTAGAAAGCTGAAATAGTGTCTTTAAATTGCTCTCTCCAAACTAGTACATAAAACGTTACTTAACAATAAAAATAAATACCCAAATGTTATCACTTTCTCTAAATTTTAACATTGTTTTAAACTTTATAATAGAAAATTTTTAAACAACTCAAAAGTAGACTCAATAATATAATGGGTTCTTTGTATTCATCACTGAACTTCCAGAGTTATCAACTTATGGTAGTACCTGTATTCCATGTCAATTCATGTTTCATCTGTATCTCCACTCACACCATCTTTTATTTTTGTTATAAAGTAAATTACAGACATCATAACATTTCATTCATAGATAGTTAAGTATGTATCTCTAAAAGATAAGCATTTTTTAAAACATACTCAATGTCACTAATATACCTAAAATATGTGTAAATATGTTAATATTTAATATCAGTGTTCACATTTTCAATCATTTCAAAATTGTCCAAATATTTAACCTTGCTTTGGAAGATATTTATAATAAAGTGCTGGTTTTTGAAAAAAGTTTTTTCTTCTACAGATTCTCATTTCTTCTGTTTCTGTCTCTCTCTTTTTCTCTCTTTCTTCCTGCCTCCTTCCTCTTTCTCTTATTTTGAATTACTTGCTGAATAAACTGTTTTTGTATTTTGTTTTACTCCCATTAAAAAAAAGTTTCTATCGCATTTTCCACATTGTGCTGATTGTATTGTTATGAAGTAATCAAACAGCGCTCTCTGTTCATTATATTCCTTCTACATTGGTAGGTGAATCTAGATGCAGGCTTTATTTATTTTTTTTACAAGATTATTTTATAGCACATATGTGTGCTGTTGTGATTTTTTCCATCAGGAGATACATATTTTCCATCAGAAAAAACATACTGTCTTCTTTTCATCTTCTTATGGTGCTAGCAGCTACTGGTGATTACTTCACAGATTCATTATTTCATTGAAAATTTTTAAAAGATAATATTTGAATGCAATTGTTCTTTCTTTATGTATTATCTGGAAAAATTTTATAAAAAGAAATTTGCCATCATTTCCTGCTTGACTACTAAGTGGTACACTTCCTAAAGAAAAAAAAATTGAATAAATGATTTTTTTCTTTCCTTGAATTTATCTGGTTTCAAAATAATTTTTCTTTAATCTCGAAAAAAATTTTTAAAAATACAGTTAAATTATGGGTATAAATACATTTGATAGATTTATTTTTGGTGATATCAAGCACATGTTATCTTTGGTCAGTGAAAACTTCTTCTATTGGCTTCCTGCACCTTTGAGAGCGTCCTTGTTATCTAAAATATTAGGTGTTACAAAACACATTTTATGTATTATCTTGTCCATAAGTAGAATAAGTTATTTCTCTTCAATTCCTTGGCACTAGGAAAGAGTACTATTAACAGGGGAAAGCCCTATAGTTTCTAGGTCTTTATAGTAGAAACTGCTAGAAAAATTTTGTGGTTGTTTTTCTTTGTTTTCTGGTTTTGAAGATAAAATACAAAATAAGTTCATGATAATACTTTCAATTTAAAATGCAGATTGTAGGATTTATGCTCAACCTGTTTTACCTTACATTTGGATCTCCTTTAGCCATTCTGAGAAGCTCATTTCTCTAGGACATTAGGAATGATAGATTTCAAATATTACAAAATTACTCAATTTTTATACCCTACAACACACACAACCATCTCAGAATAAAAAAAAAAAATTTTTTAAAAATTTCAAATCTTTTAAATACCTATTTTTGTCCCACTATAAACTTGTAGTCAAATTACTGTGTTTTAAAAGCATTTGGCATAATTCCCACCTGTGCAGATATGACCAACTGTGTGTATTTCTATATACATTTTTTACTTTTCATTTTGGATTATATTATTTGGAATCTTGAGTTTAATTTTGTTTAGTAATTATATGTAATATTTGCATGACTCTAAAGTAAAATTTACAAAACAGGGACTATTTAAAGATAAAGTTTGTAATCAAATTCCCTTCTGTATTATTTCTACCACTATACATGGCCCTTTCTTTTAATTTATTTATTCCTTCGTGCTTTGTTCATAGTAAGCATATATTTTTGTATTCTCCAACTTTCTTAGATAAACTCACCATACTACACATGATTTTATAATACTATATAGTGTGGGTGTGAGGGGAAACTTCCCCTTTCCCCTGAAAGTTCACTGAAACATCAACTCACAATTAAGGTAGATTAATAAGAGGAAGAGATTTATTTACCATGTGCACAGGAAGAATCACAGAGTGATTACCCAATATCCCAGTAGGATCCATGTATTTTTATTCCCTCCTTTTAGTGGGGATGGTGAGATGAGGAATATAGGCAAATCTGTTTAGGGGCAATAAATGGTTGCTAGGAGGATGAATGGATGTAGGGAAAAGATTGACTTGTAAATGGTTCTCTTTGCAAATTAAATTAACCTAACAGACAGGTATTATACTTAAAATGATTTGGGCAAAGTCTGGTTGCATTCTTGATCATCTTTCCTGCAACATAATGAGATAACAGGAAGGGGAAATGAAGTCAATTGTTCTTTTTGATGGGTCAGTCTGGTTTATGCAGATAGAGGAAAAGCCCCTTCCAATGCCTGTAGATCTCTAAGGGCCATTAATTAAAAAATACCTAGGAATATATATAACCAAGGGGGTGAAAGATCTCTAAAAACAGAACTATAAATCACTGAGGAAGGAAATTGCAGATGATGTAAACAAATGGAAAAACCTATCATGGTCATGGATTGGCAGAATTAATGTTGTGAAAATGTCCATACTACCCAAAGTGATTTACAGATTCAATGCAATCTCCTTCAAAAAATACCAACATAATTTTTTTCAGATCTAGAAAAAATAATTCTACACTTCATTTGGAACCAGAAAAGAACCTGAATAGCCAAAGCAACCTAAAGCAAAAGGACCAAATCTGGAGGCATCAGTTTACCAGACTTTAAGCTATACTACAAGGCTAGAGTAACCAAAACAGCATGGTACTGGCACAATGGAACAAAGCAGAGAGCCCAGATATAAAACCATCCACACACAGCCAACTGATCTTTGACAAAGTAGACATCAATATACACTGGGGGAAAGAATCCCTATTAAATAAATGGTGCTGGGAAAATTGGATAGCCACATGTAGAAGATTGAAACAGGATATCTCTCACCACTCACAAAATTATTTCAATATGGATAACAGATTTAAACCTAAGGCATTGAACCATAAAAATTCTAGAAGAAAATATTGGAAAAACTCTTCTAGATATCAGCCTAGGTAAAGAATTTATGAAGAAGACATTTATGGCAATCATAGCAACAACAAAAATAAATAAATGGGACATGACTAAATTAAAACTCTTCTGCATAGCCAAGGAGACAATCAACAGAGCAAATAGACAACCTACAGAATGGGAGAAAATACTCATATACTATATATCCAATAAAAGGCTAATAACGAGAATCTACAAAGAACTCAGACAAATCAGCAAGAAAAAAAATCAAAGAACCCCATTGAAAAGTAGGCAAAAGACATGAATAGAAGCTTATCAAAAGAAGATAGACTAATGGCCAATAAACATATGAAAAAATGCTCAACATCCCTAATCATCAGAGAAATGCAAATCAAAACCACAATGAGATATCACCTTACCCCAGTTAGAATGGCTTTTATCAAAAAGTCTCAAAACAATAGATACTGGCATGGATGTGAACAGAAAGGAACACTTATACACTGTTGGTGGGACTGCAAACTAGTGCAACCTCTGTAAAAACTAGTATGGAGAGTCCTCAAAGAACTAAAAGTAGACCTACCATTTGATCCAGCAATCCCATTACTGGGCATTTACCCAAAGGAAAAAAAGTCATTCTATCAAAAAGACACTTGCACTAGAATGTTTGTTGCAGCACAATTTACAATCCAAAGCTGTGTAAACAACCCAAGTGCCCATCAATTCATGAGTGGATTAATAAAATGTGGTATATGCATACCATGGAGTACTACTCAGCCATAAAAAATGACTTAATACCTTTTGCAACAATCTGGATGGAACTGGAGACCATCCTCCTAAGTGAGGTATCACAAGAATGGAAAAACAAACACCACATGTACTCACTATTAAATTGGAGGTAACCAATCAGCACTCATGTGCACAGATGGAAGTAAAACTCAATGGAAATCATGCAGGTGGGAGGGGGGAGGTAGGAATGGGAGAAATCATACGTAATGTGTACAATGTACACTATCTGGGTGATGGACACACTTATAACTTTGACTCAAGCAGTACAAAAGCAATCCATGTAACCAAAACATTTTTACCTCCATAATATTCTGAAATTAAAAAAATACTCTTTATACCAAGGAGTCATATTTTGGGGTGAAATTTCCTGAGATCCTTCAATAGATATGTAATGTTAAGATTTTCAAAGAATCAAACACGTTTTAACAAGAAGATATTTAGCTTTTTGTAATAGAATGAAAGAGTGAGAGAATCATACTTTGCTTTGCTATTATAGTCTTTCTGAGTAAGAACTTCATAGGTACCCAAAAAGATAAGAAGAACTTATGGCCTCCATATGAAGGGAAGTCTTCATAGTCCTATAAACTTTACATATTCCATTGGAATATATGTATTTTTTATTTCAAAATATTATGGGGATACTAACATTGAGGTTACATATAATGCCTTTACACTGCCCAAGTCAGAGCTACAAGCATGCCCATCCCTAAAGAGTCCATACCACACTAAGAAAAAAATTAAACAACCCCATTAAAAAGTGGGCAAAGGACATGAACAGAAACTTTTCAAAAGAAGATAGACGAAGAGCCAAGAAACATATGAAAAAGTGTTCAACATCTCTAACCATCAGGGAAATGCAAATCAAAATCACAATGAGATATTACTTAACTCCAGTGAGAACAGCTTTTATCAAAAAGTCCCAAAACAACAAATGTTAGCATAGATGCAGAGCAATAGGAACACTCATATATTGCTGGTGGGACTGCAAACTAGTACAACCTCTATGGAAAGTAATATGGAGATACGTCAGAGAACTGAAAGCAGAAATACCATTTGATCCAGAAATCCCACTACTGGTTATTTATCCAAAGGGAAAAAAGTCATCCTATAATAAAGACATCTGCACTCAAATGTTTATAGCAGCACAATTCACAATTGCAAAGATGTGGAAACAACCCATGTGCCCATCAATACATGAGTGGGTTAATAAAATGTGGTATACATATACCATGGAGTACAACTCAGCCACAAAAAACAATGGTGAACTATCACCTCTTGTATTATCCTGGACGGTGCTGGAGCCCATTCTTTTAAGTGAAGTATCACAAGAATGGAAAAACAAGCACCACATGTACTCACTATCAAATTGGCACTAATTAATAAACACTTTTATGTGCACATATGGAAGGAACATTCATCTGGTGTCAAGCAGGAGGTGGGGGGAAGAAGGGATGGGTAAATTCATACCTAATGGAATATATTTTTTAGCCCAGAATAATTGTTCATTTTGCTCCTGCAAGAGAAGGGGGTTAGATCTGTCAGATTTGATTGTCACTCAGAGTTGGAAAAAAATGGCCAATGATTCTGCTTCATCTTGCAAATTGGTGTATGCTTTCTAACAGCCTTTTTTTTCCTCTGCATTTGACGATATACCTTGCCCAGTAGATAGTAAAAATTACCTTCAGCAAGATGCATTTATCTTCTATAAGTATCTTATATTCAATTAAGCTTTGTATTTTAAATAGTATTTATTAATATGTTTCATTTAATGGATGATAGACCCATGTGAGAAGATTTTGCATTAAGTAATGTAAACCAATTCAGAATTATCCTTAAGTAGTGATTTTGAATTGCTCCAGTCATAGCTAATTACCAAAAACCTAGTTTTAAATCCTTTCCATTTGTCTTCTCTCCTAAATTTAGCAAAGAGAAAAGATGTTGATGGTTGAGGTAGTGTGTGATTTGCTCCAATCAGAGAATTTTTGTCAGGTGTTTATATTTGCCTTCTCCAGTGAAAGTTTGCATGACTAAAATACCTGGAAACAAGCTTAGTAGGAATCATAATTGTCATGTTGCCTTGAAGACACATCTGGGAATTTGCAGTGTGTTTGCTTTAACCAGAAAATATATTTAAAAATATATATCTGCAATTCCTTTACAAACCCATTATGAGAAAGTCACAAGTATACTGATCTTCTTTTATATACGTGACATATAGAGTTAAAAAAATCAAATACCCTGTCAACTAGACTACATATTTTTTAATGTAAACATCTAGGAAGTCCATTCTCTCTCAATTTTATATGCCTTTATTTCATATCTTAGCAATCACAAATGTAAGTACATACTTCATTAAGAAATGAAAGAAAACTTCCACCAACAGCCTGGTGTGATGTATGCATGTAATAAAGAGCACATGTGAGAAAAACACACTAAAATGTGGAAAAGGGAAACGTCTTGAAAGAAAGATAGGAAGTGTAAAAAATGCAAATTTCCTGAAAGCATAGATAATATCGACCTCTACTGAGTATTACACCATCCCATTACAGAGATATAAATTTCATTTAATAAGCCATCTTAACAGCATTAGCATGTTTAGACAGGGGACAAAGAATGGCACAAATAATGAGGGTGATGATCATGTTGATGAATCATGCTTTGGAAAATTGCCCATGAACTTATTTATAGTGCTTTTGAGATGTGCCCCTCTATAGCCAGTGTAAACCATGAGCTACTTTACTACACTAGATTGTTGGGAATTCAACCAAAGGAATGAGGTGCAAGGCAGTTGGGAGCAAGGTACAAAGGAAAAGCACTGTAGCTGAAAGTGTGTGCAAAGGGTGGGCAATTGAGTGTTGGAAAGAATTTCTGTATCCAGTTTTATCACGAAAAGTATTTATCTATTCCACCATATTATAATTTTTAAATTATATATATTTTCTCCCATGACTGTGAACAATTCAGAGTTGTATCTCATTTATTTCATTTTTATAGACCCCAGAAAAAGATTAAAGTTTTTATGATTTAGAAGGAAAAAACACTCCAAGATTTAATGATAACCATGCCAAAATAATAATCCATTGAAAATTGGGGGAAAATAAATGACTCAAGTATCTTATTCCTTTCCATGGCCACCTTCATGATGCCCTTCTGGCAATTAAGGTCCATTTAATTCAGCTCTTGCAGATATTAAATTCTAAATATTGAAAAAACCACATTTCATTGAAAAGTGCAACACTTTCATTTTGGAATAAAAGATTTAGTTCATAAGAGATGAGACTCTAATCTCAATTTCCCATTTAAGGGTATTACATTTCATTATCTGGCAGCTCTACATATAAATGAAGATGATAGATTATTTTTTCCAAACTCATGATATTTAGAGATCCCTTCAAAAATGTTCATTTTCTTTTCATATATGGAGATTTGGGTTCTGAATTAATGAACTGCTATTTTAAGACTGAAAATAGTGTGTTAGTCAATCTAAAGTTCCACTCCACATCTTCAAATGTGTCATCCGCTTCTTTCATAGCCATTATTTCCAGATGTGTGGTAGGTGGCCCAGTTCCTAATTATAATTATAAGAACTTTACTATGCCTCATCCAAGGAACAAGGGAGAATTGGCAACTTTATTTACTGTTTCAGCACTCAGCTTTTTCTACGAAAGTAACTTAGAAATGCATGGAGTTTCTACCCAACCCTTCTCTCTACACTGTCTTTAAAAGTTCTAAGATCAGGGTAAAAGTGGTTTCTAGTCAAATCACTCCACAAAACCTATATTTGTGAACTCCTAATTAAGTTCTCACATAAAATATAATCCTAATATTTAAATTAGTAAAGGAAGAACAGATATTATTTTCACTTTACATAAAGAAACTCAAGTCCGAGAAGAGGTTATAGATCATGCTCAAGAAGAAGCAGTTCAGAAGATAGGAAAAAAAAAATTTTAACCTGTAATCACTTGGCTCCAAATATAGGTTTCTTTGTACCACAGGGTCTTTGTGCAATATTTCAGAGTCAGGCTTAGTAAAAAATGAATGCCTTGGAAGACATATGGACATTTGATTCCACATTCTCTTTTTACCTCCTAGTGTTGAACATCTTGGGATTAATTTTAGGTCATTTTTGTCATGCTCATTTACATTAATTCCCTCAGGCACTTCACCCCTCCAGTGATATTGTTAAAGAAAGACATATTCTGACACTTGGTAAAGATGGTAAGGAAGACTGTATTTGAGGAACTACTGCAATAGGGTTTTGCAGTACAGGAGAGAGATTGGGCTCAAGTCCAAATACAGCATGGACAAGTGGCGATTCATAGCTGAGGAACAGAGGGGATCAGAGGATGGAAAATTACTAAAAGGAAACATCAGAGGTAAGTGAGCATTCTGGTTAAATAGACTTAGGATTCTTGCTGAAGACAGGCCACGGTGATCAGATATTACCTGGTAGATGGTGGAGGATCAGGAGTTTGATTAGATGTTAAGGGTGATCAGATGTCGAGGGTGCAGGTTCTCACTGAACTGATTTGACAAGGCTCTTGCTACAACTGGGCTCTTGAGGACAAGGCCCAAGGATGAGTTGAAAAGGGCTCAGAGGAGTCTGTCTAGAATCTGGTCAAAGAGAGCCTTTACCAATATCAACAATGGTCTTTAAGCTCATAATAACAGTGTCTCCACCAAAGTTCTATCTTTGCATATTTTTAAAAAAACTCATGTGTCCAACTCTACCAAACTCCTTATAGATGACCTACTTATGTCTTAAAAATAAATTCTTAATTTTTGCTTTTCTTCCCAACTCTCTTACAGTACCCAGTAGTTCCCAGTAGTGCCATTATACCTCTGTGAGTTCCCTTTTCCCCAGACACCCCAAGTTTACTAGATTTGGGGTTATAGGCTTTATTGGTCTCTTCCCACTAGTCCCTCTCGACCACTCTCACTGTGATCTTAATGCTAGGACTTGAGGAAACATGTTAAATATGGAACAGAGACATTTACCACAGTGATGAAAACACACACATTTCAAGAAACTCTTTAACATAACTTGAATATTTCTATGAAACATTTTTGCCAAAAGTGTTATAAAAATATTTCCTTGTGCTACAATATATTTTTTTAAAAATCTGTGACCGTTCGACCGAAGATGTTGCTGAACCAATTGTACTTCGTAAGAGATCTTGATCTGTAAGACATCGTCTCTAGATCTTCCAGATTTTTCAGATGCTTCTATCACATATGACTCTTTCTCAAATAATGTCTGAACTCCTAAGAACTTTTGCAAAACAGCTACTCTCTTTTAACAAAGAACAAGGAAGAAAAAAGGAATTTTAGTTTTTAGTTACTACAACACATTGTATTTCTGGTAACTTCATCATTGTCATTTCTCATTCTGTGTATTTTACTATTAACTTGGGTACACATGGTCATAAAGTGGCATAAAGAACATTGGAAACAAAGAATGGGGGGAGGCTGGGAGGGGAGTGACGGATAAAAACTTACCTATTGGGTACAATGTACACTATTCTGGTGATGGGCACAGTAAAAGCCCTGACTTCAGCTTTATACAATTCATCCGTGTACCAAAAACACTTGTACCCCCTTAACATTTTGAAATAAAAATTATTAAAAAGAGAAAATTATGCATATGCAATAATTGAAGAAAATAAGTGGGTTACTGAATTCATGTTAGCTAGTGCTATTATGGGCATTTTTCTACTTCTCTGCTTTTCTAGTTTTTGAATTTTATCCAATATGATTACATCGCTTCAATAGTAAAAAATATAAAAATGATCATTATGGATAAATATATAGAAAAAGTACCAAAAGGATATGCAGCAGACTATGAATGATGTTACCTCATTGAGAGAAATGAAATTTGGGAGGCAGGTATGAGTATGACGATTAGGTTCCCTATACACTTTTGTATTCTTTGACATTTTTACACAGAACATTTATTCATGCATTATTTATGTAATTAAAATGAATTAATTACATTTTAAAATGCATTATTTTAAAAATCCTTTCTTGTTGCCACCATAATCATCTTCCTAATTTGTAATCAATCATTCAATATCTGTATTTGCCATCGGCTGCTGATCCTGCTACCCTGCTCTCTTTTGTATCACTATGTTATGTCCAATTTACCGAGTGTTCTTATCTCAGATAGAGCAAAAATTTTCCTAGGTTATGCTATATATGTTTTTCTATTTTTACTTAATTAAAGTTAGTATTTTCTTAATATGCCTTCAGGTTTTCTTTTCTTCTTCACCAGTATTATTCTCTTAGCCCTTTCTTCCTGACATCATTAGCAAATGAAGGGCAACTCTCGGTACTGTCAGCACTTTTAGTGGAAGCCAAAAAGATTGTCAATATCATTTATAAGTCACTTATAAGTCATTTATTTCTCTCTAGGTGTTATTAAAATGGAAGATGATGTCTGTCTAGGTGTTATAGCCAATAGCCCATTTTGATAAGACACTGAGGTTGAACACTACTAAGGATTTACCTAAAGAAAAAGAAATCATTGTATCAAGAAGATACCTGTGCTTGTGCGCTTATCACAACACAATTCATAATCACAAAGATATGGAATAAACCTAAGTGCTCACCAACTGATAAGTGGATTAAAAAAAGGTGAAAAAATATATATATATTTCATGGCATACTATTCAGCGATAAGAAAGAATGAAATAATGTCTTTTGCAGCAACTTGGGTGGAACTGGAGGCCATTACCTTGAGTGAAGTAGCTCAGAAACAGAAAAATAAATGCTGCATGTTCTCACTTATAAATGAGAGCGAAGCTATGGCTACGCAAGGACATACAGAGTGGTATAATGGATACTGGAGACTTAAAAGAGGGAAGGGAGTGAGGGTGAGGGATAAAAAATTACCTGTTGTGAACAATGTGCACTATTCACGTCATGGATACACTTAAAGCCCAGACTTCACCATTATACAATATATACTTGTAAAGAAATTCAATTTGCACTCCCTCAATCTATTGAAATAAAAAAAATAGTTAATAAAAAAAGTTATTGAGTAACTATATGACTGAATAAATCAGGAAATATTTTTTTTCTTTGGAAAGAAGACAATTTTAAAACATAATAATGATATATATTAAGTTATATTTTACAATATTTATTAGATGCTGACTACTATAAATGAGCTAATGAAGAGCCTTTGCTTTTTTTTTTTTATTTCAGAATATTATGGGGGTACAACACTTTGGCTATATATATTGCCCATGCACTGCCCGTGTCAGAGCTACAATCGTGGTCATCCCCCAAACTGTGCTCCCCACACCCATTCAGTGAGAGTTTTCCCATCCCCTCCACCCCCCTCCCGCCTGCCCGCCCCCCCGATGAATATTATTGCCCTGTGTAACATAAGTATTGATCAGTTAGTACCAATTTGATGGTGAGTACCGGTGGTGCTTGTTTTTCCGTTCTTGTGACACTTCGCTTTGAAGAATGGGCTCTAGCTCCAACCAGGATAATACCAGATGTGTTAATTCACCATTGTTTTTTATTGCTGAGTAATACTCCATGATATACATATACCACATTTTATTAATCCACTAGTGTATTGATGGGCACCTGGGTTGTTTCCACATCTTTGCAATTGTGAATTGTGCTGCTATAAACATTCGTGAGCAGATGTCTTTATTATAAAATGTCTTTAAATACCCAGTAGTGGGATTGCTGGGTCAAATGGTAATTCTACTTTTAATTCTTTGCTGTATCTCCATATTACTTTCCATAAAGGTTGTACTAATTTGCAGTCCCACTAGCAGAGTATAAGTGTTCCTATCTCTCCGCATCCACACCAACATTTGTTGTTTTGGGACTTCTTGATATAAGCCAATCTCACTGGAGTTAAGTGGTATCTCATTGTGGTTTTGATTTGCATTTCCCTGATGATTAGAGAAGTTGAGCAATTTTTTATATGTTTGCTGGCCATTATTCTGTCTTCTTGGAAAAGTTTCTGTTCATAGCCTTTGCCCATTTTTTAATAGGGTTGTTTGATTTTTTCTTGTTGATTTTCCTAAATTCTATATACATTCTGGTTATCAGCCCTTTATCAGAGGTGTAGCATGCAAATATTTTCTCCCATTCTGTAGGTTGTCTGTTCACTCTAGTGATAGTTTCCTTGGCTGTGCAGAAGCTTTTTAATTTGATCAGGTCCCATGTATTTATTTTTGTTCTACTGTGATTGCTTTGGGGGTCTTCTTCATAAATTCTTTGCCTAGGCCAATGTCCATAAGAGTTTTTGCAATGTTTTCTTTGAGAATTCTTATGGTTTCACGTCTTAGGTTTAAATCTGTTATCCATTGTGAGTTGATTTTTGTGAGAGGTGAGAGGTGTGGGTCCAGTTTCAGTCTTCTACATATGGCCATCCAGTTTTCCCAGCACCATTTATTGAATAGGGAATCTTTTCCCCCTGTGTACGTTTTTCTGGGATTTGTCAAAGATCAGGTGACTGTATGAGGTTGGATCTATATTTGAGTTCTCAGTCCTGTTCCATCGGTCTACATCTCTGTTCTTGTGCCAATAACATGCTGTTTTGGTTACTATAGCCTTGTAGTATAGTTTGAAGTCTGGTAGATAGATGCCTCCTAATTTGTTCTTTTTGCTTAAGATTGCTTTGGCTAGATGAGGTCTTCTCTGGTTCTGCACAAAGGGTAGAATTATTTTTTCTAGATCAGCAAAAAATAATGTTGGTATTTTGATAGAGACTACATTGATTCTGTAAATCACTTTAGGTAGCAAAGCCATTTTTACAATGTTGATTCTGCCTATCCGAGAGCATGGTAGGGTTTTCCATCTGTTTATATCCTCTGCAATTTCTTTTCTCTGTGTTTCATAATTCTCTCTATATAGGTCTTTGACCTCCTTAGTTAGATATGTTCCTAAATATTTAATTTCTTTGGTGCTATTGTGAAAGGTATTGCATCTTTAATTTGTTTGAAAACTTATCACCTTAAATGCCCACATCCGAAAGACAGAAAGGTCACAAATCAGTAAACTAATGAATCATCTTAAGGAAATGGAAAAGAAAGAGCAAAGCAATCCTAAAGCCAGCAGAAGAAAAGAAATAACCAAGATCAGAGCAGAATTAAATTAAATTGAGAACAAAAGAACAATACAGAAGATTAATAAAACGAAAAGTTGGTTCTTTGAAAAGATAAACAAAATAGGCCACTTGTCAGGTTGACCAGAAGCAGGAAGGAAAGGACTCTAAAAAGCTCAATTAGAAATGAAAAAGGAGAGGTCACAACTGATATCATGGAAATACAAAACATCATCTTCGAACACTACAAAAATCTCTATGCCCACAAACACGAAAACATGGAGTAAATGCACAAATTCTTAGAAATATACAACCTCCCTAGAGCCTTTGCTTCTTAGGACAGGATTTATAGGAGAGAGGTATCCTTATGTGTGTTCTTTATCCATAACCTCTGTGTAAAAATAGAACTGCAAGCAGCATTCCAAACAAATTTACTGATAAACAGAAAAGTCAGTCTCAGACAACACATGTATCTTAAAGTTTTAAAAAACTTTTTATTGCACAATTAAAAAAATGCCCTTTGTTACACATACTGAATGAGTTCAAATACTGATCTCTTTTCTTTGAAGCTATTTTAAAAATTGATTTCCAAAGTTCATCTTGCAATTTTAATATCATGTTAATCAATATCTTAAAATCTTGTGCATTTAAAATATCACTTTTTTAACACTAATTTTTTTCTTTTGTAGATTTTTTAATTTAAAAAATTCTAGTATTCTTATTTCATAGATTGACATGGTTTAGTTTATCAAATGTATATGAAAATTCAGGTAAGTCACATTTTTCCCCACAGAAATCTATGTAGCATCTGTAATTTTTTGTTTCAGAATCTGGTAACCAATGTGGTTATAAGGATGAATGAAAACCATGCTGCACCCTAAAGTAATTTATATGCAAATGGAATTTGAGGGAAGTAAACTGGAAATTATAATATAATTTGTTAAGTGTAACAATTAAACTAGAGGTAAGAAACAAGAAGAGAAACACCTATCCCATGCTTGGAGAAAGAGATCAGAATCTTACTTAAAAATTACTAGAAAACTAGATAGGATATGACTATTTTGTATTACATTGTAGTTTTTGTAGTTGACAACTGTAATGTTTTCATTACATTATAGTAATGTGGGAAAACCTCCCATCTGTAATCAACAGAACATTATACCTGTAACCAAACTATTAAAATATGTCTTTAATAGTTTTAAATTCTTCCATATTTTATTCCTTTTTTTCTATATAATTAGTGTAATTCACTTCCTTTTCAAATATGTAGTGGAATTTCCTTTCAGATATAAACTTCACCTTATTTGCTGAGCCTCTCCTTTTAAAATGAATATTTAAATACATTTTTTAGATGTAGATTTACCTTTTTGACGTCCTTCCCTCCTTCCAAAATGTATACTTGCATAATTTCCCAAATGTATATTATTAGGTGTGGGAATGTCCTGTACTTTTGAGTGTAAGGGCTTTTCCTTTTCCTTCCAGTCTCAAAAAAATAATTGGAAATGTGGAGTAATTGGGAAGTGCACTTATAGAAATTATGTGTTATTACTGGTGAGATAATGTCCTGTTTCTGCCTAGTGGTCAACAGCCTCATTTTTTCACTCAGCAGCTACTTATTAAACAAAATATATACCTTAGTACATGCACTCTCATATTTGTAAAGTTTGTGCTTTTATTTTTTCAAATCCTGGATATATTGGGATAATTTTTAACCTTATAAATCCCATCAACTCAAGATGAATCCTATCAGCTCAAAAAAACTGAAAATATCAGCCTCTGTTGGAGTCAAGATTCAGAGATAGAGCATTGGCTTTGCCAATCAGATGAACTCACAAGATACTTCAATTTGTAGGGGACCATCTGGTAAAAGAAAGCATATGTCCAGGCTTCAGAGGTGCTAGGTATTGTAAGGTTGAGATTCTGCAGTGGCTATGGGAGTTTCCTCTAGAGCTTAGTCAGGGCAGCAGGAGCTGAAATGGTTTCCTTAGCATCCTGCTCTGTATTTTAGGAAGCTTGTTTTCAAGCCTGGCTCCCCTGACCACTTAGCCTTTCACATGGACTATCAAAAAAAACAAGCAAACAAAAACAAAATCAAAAAACTCTCTTTCTGCTTAATCAGTAAGAGTTTATACCTGCTCCAAACAGAACTGATTACTGTGGCTTTGAAATGGTTAAATCATAACACCTCTCTGACATAGAAAGCCTATAACTTTAAACTATCATTGCACTTAGAGAAGCATAAGTTGAGGAGCATCAGAAAAGAACACAAAAAAGGTTCTAATTGATATATCAGTGTATTAGTTATTGATGATTGAATGACAAGTGACCCCCAAATTTGACAGTTAACACATACTTACTATATTATGGTTTCTATGGGTCAATAATCCAGGTATGGTATAGCTGGGGCCTCTGCTTCCCAATCTCCCATTCAGCTATAATCAAGATGGGGGTCCAGGGTCTGCGGTCTCACCCAAATTCCCGACTGGAGAAATCATTTTCAACCTCACTCAGTGATTGTTGCAGCATTTCATTTCTTGCAAAGTATTGGACTAAGGGCCACAGTTCTTTGCTGGTGGTTGGGCTGAGGCTGCTGGCAGTTTCTTGCCATATGGCCCTCTCTCACATGGCAGTTTGCTTTATCAAAGCATGCAAGTCGAGAGGGTAATTAAGAGAGTGTGCTAGCAATACAGAAGTCACAGTCTTTTATAACTTAATCTGGGAAGTAAATCTCAACTTTGCTGCATTCTGTTGGTTAGAAGCAATTTAATTGGGAGGACGATATCACATAAGGCTGTGAATATCTGGAAGCAGGAATCATTGGAGGCCCTCTTAAGGTCTGCCTAACACATTTAGACATTAGTTACACTACATGTGACCTTTTCTGTGCTTATCCAACAAACAGCTCAAAAATAAGTCCATATGTTGAAAGCCATGGAAGGTATTGACAGATAGCTAAAGCAATTACATTTATTAAGGCATTAATGTAGACTAATTTAGAAGGGGATTTAAACTTTAACTATTTGCGTAGATTGTGCAACATAGAAATGAACAACCAAAGAGCTATAGCATAAAAGAAAAAAAATAATCTGTGCTGTAGAGGAAAAAAGAGATTTGGGAATTTTAGAGTATGTCTACAGACAAACTCTATAATGACTGTTTTGACACTGATACCAATAAATTACTATTCAGTTGTGGACTATTGTGAATAATAATTGGCTATAAAATAATTTGCATTATAAAAATGAGACCAAATGAAGAAATCCTAGACAATAAAAAGGAAAACACCATAGCCTGGTGAAAGATTTAATCACAACCAGGGGAAATATTAATTTGCAATTGATTATTTGATTTATAAAGGGTTACTCTTTAAATATTATTATACGTCTATGACACGAACAATATAGATTTGTGACTCCCCAAAGACCATCAGAATAGCCTGTTGACCAGGAAAATGCTAATTTTATTACCTGCTAAAGTAAGGGAGAGCATCAATCTGACAAAGTTATAATATGGCTTGGAAAAAGGAAGGATAGGGACAAAAAGTAGTGTCAGTAGCAATAAGACACGTTTCTACTAAGGACAAAAATTGGCAAATCTCATTAAATAATTAAAAAATTTCAGGAAAGGGTTTTTCATTCCAAGAATAAAAAAATAAACTCAAGTTGGCTGGTCATTAGAAAGAAGACAGAAAAATAGGAATTTGAGTTATTAGGGAAAGGAGGTAAGGGAGAGATTAATTAATAATTCTCACTTCTCCATAGCACACACCCTAAAGGTAAATAATTAGGGGATAAACACATTCTAGTGATAGGTTTTATCAAGAAAATGAGTGGTCGAGTCCAATGCTTGCAACTTTCTAAGTGTTGCAGAAAACATTTTAACTGCTTATATTACCCAATCTTACACAATTGGAAAAGTGGCAGAATCTGTATTGGAAGCTAAGCCCATCTTATTTAAAAATCATTCTTTTAAATATTCTGAAATCAGGAATCATGTTGTCTTGCACATTGTTATATCAAACATTTAACAGTTCTATATATACAGTAGGTTTCTGCTATGGACTGAATATTTGTATCCCCCTGAATTTGTATGTTGAAATCCTACCCCCAAGGTGATGGTTTTAAGAGGTGGGTTCTCTTAGAGGTGATTATGTCATGAGGGAGGAGGCCTTAGGAATGAAATTAGTACCCTTATAAAAGAGACCCCAGAGAGCTCCTTCAGCCTTTCTACGATGTGAGGACACAGCAAAAAGACATCCGTCTATGAATCAGAAAGGCGGCCCTCATCAGACACCAAATCTGTCAGTACCTTGATTTTAGACCTACCAGCCTTCATAACTATGTGAAGTAGTTTATAAGCTACCCAGTTCATGGTATTTTGTTGTAGCAGCATTAACAGAATAAGAAAATTCCTGCTATATACTGGATAAGCAAATAAATATGTTATGCTGTCTCTAGCTTCATACATTGATGACTCCTCACTAATTTAATTGTTTTATCCATCTATTATACATATATGCATATGTATGTGAAGGAGATAAATATATTGCAGCTTATTTTATACCTTGTGATATTCAGAAGACAGTATAATCATGGTTACATATTCTGATGATATAAAGTTATTTCTTTTTTCCACCCTTTTTCCTAATAAGTAGAAATGGGAAAATTTTTTAATTTTTCTTAAAGAAGAATGTGCACTGAACATCTGTTCTAATTTACTTTACTCAGCTTTATTTAAATGTTACTAGTTACACACACTAATTAAATATTTTATAGTCATAAACAAGAATAAGGAGCTAAAAAGCTATAGATAGTGAAAGATATAACACTTTCATCTGTTTATGTATTTATTAAATATATATTTATTGATTACTGTGTGCCAGGCACAGTTGTAAGTGTTGGGTATACAATGCTGAAAACAGCATAGTTCTGATTCCAGGACCCTTATATTAGCATAGTGCCAATGATAAATATTTGCATAGTGCCAATGACAAATTCTTAGATAAAACAAGTTGAAGTAAAATCATATATAAAGCACACATGCTTTCATTATATATGTATATATATGTATACACACAGATATTTACATTATGCATCCACATATACATCTACATGTGTACATATATAACCTGTCTTCCATTAAGAAGTCTGGAAAATACCTTTTACCTATGAACACTAACATTTGAAAAATGGGCAAAGTGTTTTACTTTTTATTTTCTTTTTGTTGCAGAATATTTAGAATATTTTTATTTTTACAACATGCATATATTACTTCATAATTAAAACTAAAATTAAATTTTATCACTGAGCAAAGTTCTAATTTAACAAGATCCTTAAAATGTTAAAAAAAAAAACACTACAATAAGTGTTACTACTAGATCTACTCATAGAACTAATATTATGTGTAAATAACTTCTAATTAAATGACTTGAAATAAGTCATTACTTTTAAAGTACAAGTCATACCTTTTTTAGACTCGGGTTTCTCATATGTAATTGAGGCATTTATTTACATCATAATAAATGTCACTTCCGGTTCTAATGTCTTCTGATTTTAAACTATTGTTGTTATCAGAATCTCGATGACGGAAAAGCATAAAGAGTAGAGAGGAGGCAAAATAAACTGATAACGTAATGGTCACCCATTAAAGTTTATATACAAAAACAAGAATCCTCAGATTTAAAAGTATGCCTTGAATTTTCTCCATGATTGTACAAGATTCATTGGATATATCCTCCAATTACAATTCACATGAAGAATAGGAAAAAGAGACAATCTCTTAGGTGAGATACCCAACTTAAATTCTCAAACAATTTTCTCAAACCAGGGTCTTCAGAAAACCAGAAGGAGAATCATTAGGGGAAGTTTTTTAAACATGTGGATCCCTGGGCTGTATCCAAGATCTATGGAATTAGAAATTTGAAGTAGATCCCAATAATTATCACTTAGGATAAATTGCTCAAGCTGTACTGATAACATCTGAGAACCATCTGGAATTAGAATTGGGAAAAAACTGCAGCCATCAATAACTACAAAACAGAAATAACAGGTTAATTGCAGATTTCATCATATATGATTTGTTTTTTAAGAAACATGTCATGTGTCATCTATTCTGTATCTGGATGACCACTGCTTCCAAGTTATGGGAATTTGAATTGATAACCTTAGAAAGAATGTAGTAGTAACATAGCTAATGCAAGATTTCCAGGTTAGTATAGAACTAGATTTTAGGGAATAGTAACAATGGTGGGTATGGTGGGAGGGAGTCTGTTCAAGTAGTTCAATGAGACCATAGAAATCTTTACTCCTTATAATCACTCCCATAGCAACCCAAGTGAAAGTTCTCAAAGGCAATGCAATCCCATTGACTTTCTGATTATCAGATCTAGGAGAAAATGTGGCTGCACCACCACGATTCCAGAGAATGTGTTCAAGGATAAAGTGGGTATTCTCAAATTCTCCATAGTGAACCAGTGGATGGGTAATGATATGCCATCCACTGAATCAGCAATGACAAAAGTTCAAATGCAAAACTTAAACTTATGAATTTTTTTAGTGGCCCACTTAAAGCAAACCATTTCAAAGGATTTCATGTCAGTAAATATATCCAACAATTTTAAGAAATGCAAGTAAGTTAGAAAAAATTTGGGGGGAAAAATAAGAGGAATATTTCTATTTGATTTTTTCATTGGAGCAATAAATTTGTAAAATGTTTTTGGTAAGGTCACTTGTTATTTGATTCACAAATGTTTTAAATGTCATTGACAGTAATGACTATAACTTTATTAGGGTCACAAACTCAAAAAATGATGAAAAATTTGGCTTTCTCACAAGCAAATTTCACATATACAAGAAATTTCCGTGTTTTTCAGAATCTCTTAAATCTCATTCATGGATCATGAGTTTTTATTTTAGATGGTGTTTCTGGAAAAATAGTGAAATAAAGTAACAGGTATAAGTTGATCTTATTAAAGATTTAGCTTTTCAAATCTGGCAAAGTAAAAGGTGCTTTATGATTTTTTTTAACTGTCAATCACACCAAAGTATGAGGTAGGTTGTTCTACATATTAGTCATTTAATTTTACCTGTCAAAATGGAAAATATGTGGGTAGTCACTTGAAAGTTCAAGCAAATTTAAATGAATTAAAGGTTCAAATAAGTAATTACTGTCATTGAATAAAAGGTTACTTAGGACTAAACCTGACCACTCCATCTATTTTATAGTCTCCAGTCAAAGTTAGCAGCTGTAAATCATTGCCACTCTTAAAAAAAGCTGACACAGGCATTAGTATGCTGACATTGAAACTAATTTTACAAGTTATTTTGAATGTAACTAAGCATGAGACCTGAGGTCTAAAGATATCCTTCTCCTCTTTAATTCTAAGGACATATCTCTGACAGATTAAGTGCTATAAATCTCTTACAAACACTGTCATGAGTGCCTGCAAATGCTACTCAATGTCCCCACGATTCTTTCAGAAAAGAAAGCTCAATTATAAGTAAACATACAGGGAGGGTGGCAAGAAAATCCAATTTTTTCAAAGAATTGCAATGCTGATTAGAATTTCCTAAAATATTAGTCAAATTGCTCAAAGACAGAATTAGTGATAAATAATGTCAATTACAAGCTTTAAAGCTTTGAGAGAAAATATTAAAAACAAGAATAATAATATAAATATAAAGCAAATAACTAAATTATGTGATGTCTAAATAATGACATGTAATGAATAAAAATAATAATAGTTTGTTGAGCATGTACTATGTGCTAAATACATTTCATTTATAAAGTTTATCATCCTCAAAATTGTACAAGTTTATATCCCCATTTTTTTTCTTATGGCCCAATTAAAGTGATGCAAAGTTAAGAGACTAAGGGTCACACAAGAAGAAAGTGTCAAGGTCCAGATTCAAAGTCAAGTCTTGCTAGTCTCAAAGTACCTGCCTTTTTCCAATTAAACAGAGATTTTGTAATCATCCAGATTATGTTATTCATGTAGTTAACTAAATAATTAACCTGGTTGGAATTCATATCAGTTTACCTTTACTACATAACAATGTGCCCCTCCTTCTCCCCTGGAAAAATTAGTGGTTCAAAAAGAATTGTTTTTTTCTTTGACTGTTGCTTGGCCAGGTGATTTCTTTGATCTGGATTGGGTGGTCTAGGATGGCTTCTCTCAAGTGTCTGGAGTATTAGCTGGGACTGGCACACTTTGGCTGTCTCTACAAGTGGTCTCTCATGATCTAAAATACTATACTGGACCTGTTCACACAATGACAAAAGGGTTCCCAGGGAGAAGGGTAGGCAAGTCTCACTGGGCAAGCACTTTTTAAGCTGTGGGTTACTTCACATCTGCTTCCACTAGCCAAAGTAGGTCACATGGCAGATTCTGAGCTCAAGGCAATGCTCTGATAGAAACTGACTCAATCCTATGACTATTAAAATTTTATTAAAAAATCAGTGTTCATCTCCAAAAACAAACAAATTATTTTTGAATGAACACTTTCAAATAAGCAGGGAGTATGCATACTAAATAGGAACAGAACTCTTGATCTTCCCTTCCAAATCTGCTCCGCTGCAGTCTTCTTTACATCCAGGTGATGGCAACACTATACCCTTCCACTTACTCAGGCCAGAAGGTAGGCCCCTTTCTTGACCCTTCTCTCTCCTTCTCACATCCTGTTTCCAATCCATCAGGAAATTCTGTGGCATTTACCTTGCGAATACATACAGAAAATGACCACTGCTCACCACCTTTCTTACTAACATGCTGGTCCCTGACATTATCATCTCTTGTTTATATTTCTACAAATAATTGCATCTCACAATTATTTTCCCTAACTCTACTCTTACATACCTACAGTCAACCCAGCAGTCAGAATGACTGTGTCAGAGCATGTCAAAACCTACGATTGGTTGCATGTTTCAGTCCGAGCATAAGCAAGTCCTTACAGTAGCTCACGGGTCCCTAACAATCTGCACAGCACCATCCCCTCTCTCAATACCCTTCCCTTGAACATTGCAATTCAGCCTTACTGACATTTCAAAGGTTCCGCAAGCAGGGAAGGCACACATTCGCCTTACGAACTTGTAAGTATCCACACGAGTTAGTGTTTTTCCTCCTTCAATTTGTTGTTCAAATGCCATTTCCCCAACGAGGGCTACGCTGATCCTGATCAATCTCTTTATAATTGGTTTAAGCCATGATACTCACCCCTAATTCTCCAAATATCTCCTTGCTTGATCTAATGTTACCATATTTTCCTTGTAAGATTCATCACATATAAAGATATCATATAATTTACTTGTTTGTTTTATGTTTGTTGTTATTTTGTGAGAGGGACAGAAAGTTTTGTTGTGTTTAGTGATGTAGTCCAAGCAACCAATAGGTGCTCAATAAATTTTGAATAAATGAATGCATCATCATAATAATCCAGAGGATTAAGGTGTATTAATATTTTGGCAGAGAATAACCATATTTGACTATTTAAATTGACCAAAAAAACCCTAAAAAACAACAGAAATTTACATTTTCTTCTTTATATTATGTACCTAATCTCAAGTAAAGGTTCAATATAGTAAACCAAGCTCCCTCACTGATGCGTATGAGCTTGAATCCTGCTTTTATAGAAAATAATTGTACATAATCAATATCTCTGATGAGTAATCCATGAGGAATATCATACTTAAATTTTTTTGAAATTCCTGGAATCAATAATAAGGATTCATATGCAGTAAAGTTATAACTAAGTGTAATGATAAAAGCATTTAATATTCCTAGATAAAAAATCAACTTCTGATTGATTTTTATTGTTCATAACTTTCATTTCCTAACCATTTGGAAGTGACACTTACCAACACATTAGCCTATTGCATCTAAAAACTGACTCTTTAATCAGCATCTTTGAACTTTTTTTCCCCAAAATGTTAACTGCCTAATATTTATGTTGTAGATTTTGACTTTTTCCAAATTACAGAAAGGAATACTTCATTCATACTATTTCTATGATGAATAGATTTTTGAATAATTTTATGATAATTTTGAATCATTTAAAGAGAAATAAGGAACTAAAAATAACTTCCTGAATTATTCAGAATACAAAGGTTTTCTGAAAGCACTAAATAATTGAGATTAAAAATGCTCTACCTTGTTTATTTATTTATCCATTCATTCATTTATTTTATTTTCCACATTCAATGTGTACATATGTGCATTAATTATATGTTCACTTAGCATTTGTATGGGAAGCTTCAGAATAAAAAGAAATTATTAAGCAAATTGCTAAAAGAATTTATGCATGTGGGTTAAAAAAGAGTTACAATGAGGCTGTCATAAATAGTAAAATAAATTACTATTTTTTCAATATGCTATGTGTTATTAAATAAAACTAAAAATGGAGAATTTATCTATATCTTCATTACCTTTCTCTTAGACAACCCATTTCTTATATCTTCACCTTATGATATGATTATTTTCTATATATACGCTATCTAGAGTAAATATGCTAGTTAAGATACTACTTAAGACTTTTTTCTCTGGTCTATTTAAGGAGCTATCTCTGGCTGCGTTCTTATACTCTCACTAACCCTCACTAGATCCAGATGTCAGTTTTAACACATGGCTCCAAATTCTCTTACATTCATTCCATCAAGACTAGTATCTCTACTGCCTTCCCTTAAAATGCATTGACTTGTGTCAGCCCCAGTGAATAGCATGTGGAGGAAGTTAATTCTATAATGCTTATGAGCTAGTTTATAACAAGTCAGGCAGCTACCACTTAGTTACCTTAGATCATTTTCTCTCTGGATGGCCGCCTTTTGATATTGGCCTTAGCAATGATTTTGGATATCATACCAAAAGTTCAGGCAAAAAATATATATATATATGCACACACACACACACACACACAAACACATGCAATAAAAAAAAAAAGCAAAAATATACTAGTGGGACTATGACAAACTAAAAATGGTTCTGCACAGCAAAAGAAACAACCAACAAAATAAAAGACAACCTATGGACTGGGAGAAAATATTTGTAAACCATATATCTGATAAAAGTTCAATATCCAAAATACATAAGGAACTTACATAAATCAACAGCAAAAAACAAATAACCCAATTAAAAAATGAGCAAAGGACCCGAATAGACATTTTTCTGAAGAAAACAAAAATGGCCAACAGGTATACAAAAAGGTGCTCAACATCACTAATCATCATGGAAATGCAAATCAAAACCACAATGAGCTATTATCACCTGTTAGGATGGCTATTTAAAATATATACGTATAAAAGATAACAAGTGTTGGAAGGTTATGGAGCAAAGAGAACCCTTATGCACTGTTGGTGGGAACGTAAATTAGTACAGCCATTATGGAAAACAGTATGCAGGTTTGTTCCTCAGAGAACTAAAAATAGAACTACCCTATGATGCAGTAATCCCTCTTCTGGGTGTATATACAAAGGAAAGGAAACCAGCACATCTTACAGATATTTGTGCTCCCATGCTCAATGCAGCATTATTCACGATAGCCAATATGTGGAAACAACCTAAGTGTTGATTGATAAATGGATAAATATATGTATACACACACACACATGCACACACACAAGAATATTATTCAGCCTTAAAAAACAAAGACATCCTGCCATTTGTGACAACATGGATAAAACTGAAGGACATTATGCTAAATGAAATAATCCTGAAACAGAAGGAAAAAATACTGCATAATGTCACTCATATGTGGAATCTAAAAAGGAGTCAGATACATGCCAATTCTTGTTAACTACAATCATTTTGTTGTGCTATCAAATATTGTTCATTATCTCTATCCAACTATATTTTGTACCCACTAACCATCCCCACTTTACCCCCTGCTCCCCAGTAGCCTTCCCAGCCTCTGGTAACCATCATTCTACTGTCTGTAAATATATGTAACTATTATGTACCCATAATAATTATAAATAAGATTTTTTTTAAAAAATAAAATACATAGGAATAGAGAGTAGAATGTTGGTTACCAGGGTCAAGGAGGTGGGGAAATGAGTACAAAGTTGCAATTGCATAGGATGAATAAGTCTAGAGAGCTAATATATAGCATGAAGAATATAGTTAATAATAATTTACTGTATACTGGAAATTTGATAAGACAGTAGATTTTTGGTGATATTACCCCCCCACCGCACGCACACATGAGCGGGCACACACACACACGGGCAACTATGTGAGGTGATGGATATGTTAATTTGCTTGACTGTAGTAATCATTTCACTATGTAAATGTATATCAAAACATCATTATGTGCACCTTAATTATAAGCAATAAAGACAATTTTGAAATAAAATAAAAAAAGAATCTTTATACATTCAAGTTATTCCCAGCCACTGGAATCTTTCCATTAGAAACAAACCATTCCCTCTGTGTCTAGTCCGAATTCCTCATGCAGAGAATGGGGGACAATAATGAAACGGTGATTATTTTAAGTCTTTAAGTTCTAGGTAGTTTGCATACCACAATAAATAATTGGAACTCTTAGTACTCACCTCAGTGACCGATGATGGTGATTGATTGTACGACTGAATGACTGATGGTAACTTCTGTTCTTTTTTAACTAATCAAGATGCATTTACATTAGCAATTCAAAATTTTGGGTAGAACTATCATTGTTACTTCATCATGAATGCAGAACTAGATACTGGTCATTTTTCAAGGCACAAACTACGGAATTGTTAGATCTCCTTAACCACTTCACCCAGCATGGTCACCAAAGCTGACCATAAGCAACACTTTCTAGATCAGCTTGTCAGAGAAAAAATAATGCTTCAACAGAGTAAGCCGTATACTATTGCAGTCAGGAGAGTCAGGAAAAACCTGAACTGATCTTGTGGCTATCATAAAAATAATCTCTGGTTAATTAAAATAAAGAGGAAGGAGAAGGAAGATAAGAATTACTGCTACTGTGAATAGATACAGTGAAAGCTGACAAGATTTAGTTGGTAAGCTCTAAATCATAATTTTCACTTTAAAAACTATTTTGTAGTACTATAAATGTAACTTAAATTCTATATCAACAAACACGCTTATAGGAGAAACTAAGTTGTTAAGTGAAATTAAGATGCATTAATTTTTCAAATGGCTATAAATTAATCTGCAAATAAAAATTTTTAAAATGTGATTGACTTTTATGCTGTGTGATATCCTTTACAAAAACAGAACAATCTCTGACAAAAATTTCTATAGCTGGGTTTTAACCAGCAAAAGCAAATTATAGCAGTAATTAACTAGATCATCAGTAAATATTTTGATTTTAATTAGTTTTACCTGCACTGTCAGTGGCCCAGGTTTTCTTGATCAGTTTCATCAATAGTGCATTTCAGCAATGTTCATTTGCTTGTAATTCTATTTACATTTATATTTCATTATATGTCTATATGCCTCTATATGTGTGTAATTACATATATACAATTATGTTTCATCAAAACTAAAGCCCTGTTCAAGAATAAAAAAGTTAAAAAATAGGATTTCATTAAAATGCATTACATTCTGAAATTCACATTTCTTATCAGAAAGGCTTTTTCATTTACCTGTCCGCTGTGATGGTTAGTGCAAAAAACAACTAGAATTATGGTAATATTTCTATAAAGGTGAATTAGCCATGAAGATAACAGCTATTATATTTACCAAAAAAAGTATGTCACAACCAGATAATTTTGTTTTTTGTGATTTTTCGCATTACCTACAAATAATGCAATTATTTTATCTATTCACATTCAGTTCATTGTATATTTTGTCTCCTCAGAAACTTGTTAACAGTTACCTGTCAGGAGAAGTTTTAGAAAGCGTAAGAAGATTGGGGAAAGTGTGAAGTGATCTAAGAGAGTAGAAAGGAGAATGGAATAGAGAAATACAATTCCCACATAGGAGCAGGGTCTGATAACTACAAACAAATGCATCTTCTTGAGGGAATAAGTTGTGTATTATCTCCCTTTTTGAATCTACAATATTGATAGAGTATCTACCACATAACATTTACTAGGTATTTATTGAATTAAATTGAAAAAAAATGAATGCTGTATGATTATGACTTATCTCTGATCTTATATATGGCATCTCATGCTTATGAATAATTCTATTACAGGAAGAAGGAATTTTACACTTGCTTTCTTGATTGCCTTTCACCACTACTGCTGGGACACAGATTAGAAGTCCTGGTGTTTGCCAATGTTGATCTTTCTCTCTCTTTCTTGCACATGATTTTTGTCATATGTATTGCTGCCCATCCTCTGGGAGAGATCTACAAGCTTAGAGTAATGTAGGACTGCTTGGATCATCTCCATGGGCACCAACTTAGGTGATTCTAGGAAAGAAAGCCCATCATTTATCAAGAACTTCCTTTTAGAGCTTCTTTCTGTGATTTCACTGCTGGGCTCAATGTCTATCCCCCATCACTTTACTACCTCTTCCCTTTTTAAAATGTGCTTCCTCTCCAAATCTCCTTGAAAATTGAAATGTCCCTCTTCAGTAGACCATTCCAGTAGAGAGAAAGCAAAAATATCAAAGAGGAGCCCCTACCTTTCTGTCTCCTTTTTTTCTTCTCCTTATTATCACCTTCAGGGCTCATTTTATAATACCAAAAAACTAAGACCAGCTTGCCTAGGGGTCAGGGTATAATAATTATTCTTTATACGTACCCCTGGGTTTTTTTTTTCTGAGCATCCCAATGATACTAGTTCGTGAGTATTGAATCAA
Organism: Daubentonia madagascariensis; assembly: GCA_023783475.1. NCBI lineage: Eukaryota > Metazoa > Chordata > Mammalia > Primates > Daubentoniidae > Daubentonia > Daubentonia madagascariensis. The sequence continues at coordinate 23,736,239 of JAKFHU010001684.1, read as the reverse complement.
ATTAAATTGTAATTTTAAACCTCACACTGAACCTAATTTAATGTAGTAATTAAAATGACTTATAGCTCTATAATTTTTCACTTTTCAATTTGGACTCCCTTCCTTGCTTTCCTTTTACTGAACACCGTCATGCACTGCATTATGCTTAGCAGAGGAGAAGGACAATGTTGAGAAGTATCACATGAGTTCCTTTTCCTCAGGACATTTACAATGTTAATAGGGAGACAAGAAATGTATGCATAAGATTTTTTAAAATGACTGTCAAATTTCAGTATAATAATGAAGTCCCAAGAATTACATTCTTGGTATAGATGAGTTTAGTTTAAATGGTGTCAGTTAAATGGTGTCAGATGATGGAAATGCATTCAAGTAGAAAAGTCCTGCAGGCAGTTGAAAATGCAGGACTGAAGCTCAGAGAACGCTGAAACTAGAGATTAAGGTAAATTATTCTATTGCACAGAAGTGGGTGAGTTTTTAAAGGGAGTTCATTTCCATAGAGAAAAATTACCATGGAGATGAATTTAATAAGATGAATGAATACTGTTGAGATATTTGAGTCAAACAATGGATTAGAACTTGGTTCTACATTTTTTACCTGTGTGCTATGGCATAAATCACTTGCCTTCTCTGATACTCCATGTCTCATTAAGTGGTATAATGAAATGTATACACACTTGCAGTGTATAAAGTAGGTGAAACTTGTCCAGCTGTAAAATAGGTGTTGACTGCTGGCACCATCAAAAGATAATAGAATAATCTGTTAATCAAACAAAGATAAGTTTATCTGTCCCACTGCAAAAAAAAAAAAAAAAAATGTCCTGAGTCTTTGCAGTGTTTCAGAATGGAATGGTCAGAAGAGGATATTTCCAGGATGTTGGGGTCTGAGATAAAGCATATTTTTTCTAGGTCTTTCAAAGAGGGAAATTAATTGGGTTTGAGCAACGATTGTGACACTATTAAGATTAGTGGATAGGGTAAGATGAGTGCCTAGATAAGTTAGCTGTTGTTAGATAAGCAGGCTGCATGGACAGGTTAGAAATGTATTGTCTGAGGGGAGACTTGTTTGCCCAAAAGAGCTAACTCTTTGTGTTGGAAAAAAAATAGTTTGCAAGAATTTCCTGAATAAAATGTAAAATTGTTTATTGATTTACAGCCTTATTTTCTTGGGTAAAAACATCTGGACCAAATAGATAAGTCATGTCCACACAGGTGATCTGAGTTCTCGGTCCTCAGTTCTCAGGTATATGGATGCAGGAAGCCTCAATTTTCACGGATGCACAAAAAGTGTAATCAATGTAGTGTAATTATTTTCTGTGAGAGATTTAATTTCTATTGTGAGCCAACTATTCTGACAATGGCAGAAAATTTATGCATAGCAATTCATGGTAAATTATATAATTTTAAACATTTTCTAAATAGAATCAAGATAAACTGTCAGTTTGGTAATCCCACACCAGATCACCTATTTGACAGTGAACATTTATAGAGTATCAAGTGGAATAGGGTGCCACTGGTCTGCAAAAATAGATAATATTTTCAAACTAGAGATTAAGGTAAATTATTCTATTGCATAGAAGTGGGTGGGTTTTTAAAGGGAATTCATTTCCATAGAGAAAAATTACCATGGAGATGAGTTTAATAAGATGAATGAATACTGTTGAGACATTTGAGTCAAACAATGGATTTGAACTTGGTTCTGTATTTATTACCTGTGTGCTATGGCATAAATCACTTGCCTTCTCTGATACTCCATGTCTCATTAAGTGGTATAATGAAATGTATATACATTTGCAGTGTATAAAATAGGTGAAACTTGTCCAGCTACAGGTGTCACCTTTGCAGCCAGATTCCTAGGGCTGAATGTTTCTCTCTGTCATGCAAGTCCTATTACCTAAACTCTCTTTGAGTTAGGTTTTTTAATCAGCAAAACGGAAGTAATAATAGTACCTGCCTTATTAGTTTATTGTTGGAATGTTGCAATAAATTACAAAAAAGTACTTAGAACAATGGCTGAACCATAGAAAGAATTTGATAAATGCTATCTATAGTAAGAGTAATAAAAGTCTTATAAGTAAAAATATGGTATTTATCCTGCCTGCTCTTTGAGCTTTTGGATCTATGGTTTGATTTTACCTGTCATTAATCTGACATTCTTAACCTTTATTACTTGGAATATTTCTTCTATTCTGTTGTCTCTTCTAGTACTGATGTTCCAATTCTGTTTATGTGACACTTTTTGAAATAATCCCACAGTTCTTGGGTGTTGTTCTATCTTTCCATTTTACTTTAAGAAATTGCATTGAAATTTCAAACTCACTGAATTGTTCCTCAGTTTTGGCGAGTCTACTGTTGAGCCCATAGAAGGTATTCTTCATTTTTGTCAGAATGTTTTTTATTTCTAGCATTTTCCTTTGTTTCTTTTTTAAAGTTTCCATCTCTCTGTTTCAATTACCTGTCTGATTTTGCACATTTTTTTTACTTTCCATTAAATCCTTTAAGATATTAATTGTTATTTTAAATCCCATGTCTGATGATTACATCTGTATCATCTTTTAGTCTTTTTCTAATGATGTGTTGTCTCTTGTGAATATATTTTTTCTTGCCTTTGGCTTCCCTCGTAATTTCTGTTGAAGCTTGACATATTTTACTACGTAACATGAACTGAAGTAAAAAGGCTTTTCATGTGAGTATTGATGTAAATCTTGCTAGAGAGATGGGTGTGTTTAAGTTTTGCTGTGCCTATTGATGCCAGAAGCTTATCATTCTCTATTGTTCTTGTTTTTGTCTCTTCTGTTGATTTTGGACTTCCCTAAGTACTCCTTCTCAGTAAGAGTACGTGTCTTTCAGCTCTTTTAGCTTCAATCAGTTGTTATTATACTGTATTTCTGGGGTGATAAATTGTGAGGAAGGTGTGTGGGGCCTTCTTAATCTTCAGTCTTCAGTCTTTGAATGGGCCTATGCCTATGTCTTGGGATTTTTTTTAAATCTCCCCGCTCCCTATTCCTCTCACTGGCTGCAGTATTCACAATCTATTTCCTTGAAATTCTGACTCCTGTGGACTAATTTTTTTGTTTGTTTTTTTCACCCATAGGTGAGACAGGAAGCCTAGAGGGTATTAGAATGGGAGGAATTCCCACAGCTTGGAAAAGATCCTGGAGAAGTGTTTTTCCACAGGGAGTAGGCCTTTGTTACAGAGAAGGCTGCAGCACGTTTCACAACGACTATCCTTTTCTCACCTGCCTGAGTCACAAAGGCGTCTTTCTCAGACCTTCTCAGTGAGAACCTGGTGATATTACCAGAGATGAAGCCCACAAAGGGTGGGGCCCCTTGGAACTGTGGCCCTCAGGAGTGTCTCACTCTCACGCTGGTCCACACTCAGTTTCCAGCAATTCGTGAAAATTATCATTGAAGTACTTCTATCAGTTTATGGATCCATGGCTCTAGCTTCAGTAAGCAGACCTCAGCTGTCACTCTGTGGATGGATGCACCTGTGCCTCTAGACTTTGGTGTGGCATTTTGCCCTACAACCTCAGTTTTAGGAAGGCTCTAAAATGTTGTTGATGTTTAATTTCTTTACTTGTTTTGTTGTTGTCATAAGGACCACTTCTTTGATCACTGAAATGGCCCCCCACTGTTGTCCATGTCCTAATCCCTAGAACCTCTGGATGTTATCAGAGATGGCAGAGGGACTTTAAAGATGTGATTAAATTAAGGATCTTGAGTTGCAGAGATTATCTTGGATTACTCATGAGGGTATGATGTAATCACAAAGGACCTTAGAAGAGGGAGGCAGGAGTTCAGAGTCAGTCATAGGAGAGGAGATGATGGAACCAGCAGGTTGGAGTGATGTGAGGAACAAGCCAAAGAATGCAGGCAGCCACTAGAAGGTGAAAGGGCAAGGAAATGAATTCTCTCTTCAAAGCCTGGAACCTGCCTTGCTGAAACTTGCTTTTAGTTCAGTGTGGGGACTGATTTTAAACTTCCAACTTCCAGAGATGTAAGATAATAAGTTTGTATTGTTTTAAACACTATGTTTGTGGAAACTTGCCACAGCAATAATAGGAAAGTAATATAACTTCTAAGTTCTTTTTATGCCATAGCTGGAAAGGGAAATTCCCAAAGAAAGTTTTTATTTATTTCTATATTGCATGTATCTGGTGCTTGTCGAGGGATGGAAGTAGATGTGATCAGGTAGCAAGATAGGAGGAAAGCATTCCTAAAAATGCTTTTCAAACCTAGGTGCATATTAGAATTACTCAGAGAACTTAAAACAAACCATAGTAGGCCGAATTTAAAGATCTGCCCACAAAATTCCTATCCCCGGCTTATTCAATCAAACACGGATCTAGGTACTGCTGTAAAAGGACTTTGCAGGTGAAAATAAGGGTACTAATTATGATCAGCTCACCTTAAAATAAGGAGATGGCCTTGAATAACAGAGGGTGAGGCCAGTGTAATCCCGTGGGCCTTAAACAAGCAGAAGAGAAAGGAAAAGAGAGAGATGTAGAAGAAAAGACAGGAGAGATGAGGCAGGAGGACAGGTCACAGAGATTTGATGCATGAGAAGGCTCAACCCAGCATTGTGAGCTTTGAAGATGAAGTAGTAATTGGTCACAACCTAGGGAGTGTGGGTGGACTCTAGGATTTGGGAGCAATATGTACCTTATATCCAGCCAACTACACAAGGACTTCATTCCTACTACTTCAAGGAATTGAATTCTGCCAACACCCTAAGTGAGCAAGGAAATGGATTTATCCCCAAAACCTCTAGAATCATACCTGCTGACACCCGGCTTTTGGCCCTGTGAGACTAATCAGAGAAACCAGCTGAGCCACACTGTACCTATACTTCTGACCTACAGAACTGTGAGATAATAAATTTGTGTTGTTTTAAACCACTAAATTTGTGATAATCTGTTATGGTAGCAATAGCAAACTAATATACAAACAAACAAACAATACAATACCTGAGTTGATCCCAGATCAGTTCAAATTGAATCTGTTGGTAGGAGATTGGGCATGGGTTTCTTTTCTTGCAAAAAATCCTCAGATAACTTGGACAAATGACGAGAACCACTGCTAGGGTGACTAGCTTGTCCTGTTTTGGCTATGAATTTTCTTGGTTTTACCACTCTTGGGAAAGCCCTTTCCCCTGTGTAAATTAAGACATTTGGTCAACCTATATCCACTGCACTAAGTGACGCTGAAGCTATATGGAATATAGGAGAGGCTATTGAATTGTACGTTGGAAATCACTTTTAAATATCTTTAAAATTCCTCTGAAAATAGTTTATTTCAGAACTTTTAATACAATTCTGCCCCTGTCTTCACAATGGTCATTTGTTTCTTGAACTTTACTCCCGTTTCTTTAAGCATTTTTGTGTAGTCATGTAGATGCCTGGAACCTAACTGAAACTTTCACCAAAAGCCTGTGTTTTCTTGTAGCGAGTCCAGCCTTGTCATTTGCACACTTTATAACAGCATCACGGGATGGCACTCTTACTTTAACTTACTATGCGTAGGTACACCATGCTGAGTATTTCCACAGATAACATCTTAATCTCAATCAAGCTAAGAAGCCATCCCCCTCACATTGCATTGAATCCCTATTCACACAATTACAGATTGTTTTCACTTGCTCTGAATGAAAATCAGTGTTCAGTCTTAGTATACTTACATATGGCATATTTATACACTATAACATGAACATATTTGTCTTTTTCATTTCTAGTGACTAAACACTTGTAGTTTATCTTATATATGAATATTTATTCATTTGTATTTGACCAGTTCTCAAAAAATCATTTTCTATAATAAACAACATAATATCAGGAAAGCAAACATCTCCAGCTATCCATATCATAAGTGTTCCCCTCAATGATAATATCATTCTCTACATTTTCTATTAAAACATTCCTGCTAACCTGTATTCAAAGAGGTATAAGTCCAAATTACTTCATAATCCTAAATGCATCCTTAGCATAAAAATGACAAGTATATTGATTTAAAACAGCTTACAAATTTATATACTAGAATAAAATTTAGGAAAAATTCACAAATCAGAACCATTAATATGTCTGATTGCTGAATTTGAGCCATATAATCTAAACAAAATAAATAAAAACATAAATGTGAACTCTATAAACAAGTGCCATTAGGATTTTTCCATTAATCAATGACAATAATGAAGTAAAGAAGATTAGAAAGTCAACTTGGTTTTGCTAAAGCCATCAAACACAACTTTTGATTAGAGGAGTTATAGGCACTAAAGTAAACACAGCAAACTCTTATTTTTCATTGAGGATACCTTAACCTCATGGTCTCCAGCTGGATCTGAATAGTCATTCGGTTTTATTTCATACAAATAGTCCTTGAGGCAGAATACCTACTTCAAAAATTGTTATACTTCATATTAAATATTAACTGTTGCAAATTCATGTTCTGTTTGTATATTTTATGCTTACTCTTTGAAAAAGTGAAATGAGGTTAGAAATTATATTTGCCTTTATGTCATATCCTTCTTCATATATAAATAAACATGATGATTTTGGCTCAATTGATTTCCAGCTCAAGGAAATATAAATATAGAATGGATATGAATATCCTGTATTATTTTAACCAAAATATCCCTCTAGCCTCAATTTAGATTGATTGAATCTTATCTTTTTTAAAAATACTTCCAAAAATACCTTAAAATTTCTTTTTTTGAAGGACATTTATTTATGACACACTCAAATCAAGTATTTTCTGAACAATTCAAGACTTTTTTTTCCCTAGGGAAGATCATGTCAAGTCATATGTTTGATCAAGATAGTTCACACTTTTGACCACTTTCTAAATTTAGTACTTTGTATTAAATTGGATTCCCCATGTAAGTTTCCACAATGGCATGTTCAAATGACCTGAAAATATTTAATTTGTTCATTGTGAGAGGCTTGGTCAAATCTTGAGACTGAATCTAATGTGAATAAATTAGTCTTTGTTAACCTCACCTTTTTCAATTTGGTTATCTTAAAAGCAGGGCTATTATGTTGTTGAAACAAGGATTATAGAGTAAACCATTGTGGTGGGCACACACAAGGTGGCCCCTATGTGTCATGCCCTTGAAAAGTCTCCTCCCCTTGAGTGTGGATGAAACCTATTACTTATTTTTGCCGGTGAAATATAGCAAAGGAGACAGGATAGTCACTCCCGTGATTCTTAAGTTAAATAAGACCCCATCTTAGCAGAGTAAAGCCAGAAAGACTCTTGCTAGTCTTGAAGAATTAAGCTGTCATGTTGTCAGAGGTCTGTGAGAGAACTCGAGAAAGGGCCTCAATCTAAGAAACTATGGGTGTCCTCTGGGAGCTAACAGCATCTATCTCCCAGCTGACAGCCAGCAAGAAAAGTGACCATATTCTTGTAGTAGCAAGGTGATGAATTCTATCAATAATCATATGAGCTTGGAAAGAGGATCCCAAGCTTGAGAAAGGAATGCAACCTGGCGAGAGTCCATGAAGAAGACCAAGCTATGTCATGCCTGGAATTCTGATACACAGAAACTATGAGATAATTGATGTTTGTTGTTCTAAACCTTTAAGTGTGTGGTATTATGTGACAAAGCGGTAGATACCTATTACACCCATGCATGCTTTGGTTCATAAAATTACTCATACCTTTTTAGTAATATCTTAGAACTTTACTATGTTTTATGTAATTTTTAGTTGGTTTCAAGTAGATCTTGAAAATTTTTCTCAGTTTTTTGTAATATAAAAATATGTTATTTTTAATCTTTCAATCTTAAGGATGTCAATATAGTGGATTCCAATTTATAAAGAAAATAATTCATTATAAGTAAAAATAACAATAATGATAACTGACATATAACATATCTACATTTTATTTGACACTGGTTTTATATGCAATATTTTAGTTGCTGTGCATGCAGCTCATAATCAAGCTTTGACTGTAACTAGGTCGTCAACAGAAAAAATTAAAGAGGAATGTTACCTTTTGTAAAATCCATGCAATCATCCTTTACACCAAGAGAATGGCACAGGATGAAGTAGAGATGGTAGAAATTCAATAATGTCAGATGAGGGAGTGGTGCCAGCTGGGGCTGGCAATAAGGACAGCATCCCTGCCAGGGACTACAGAGCCAACAGCAGCTGGAGGCCATTTCGATTGCTCTGTAACATGCATGACTGAGGCACCCTCTACAACTAGAGGGGAAGACTATAACGGGGTACCCTTCCTTCACACAGGGAAGGAAATTTATCCCCATTGTAGAGAAGGAAAGCCTTGCTGTCAGGAAGTTTGGATGGGCTGAATTAGACTTCAGATTGTAAAAAGACTAAGGTGAGAATAAATACTTATTACAAGTGTTTCAGGTTAGTTCTTACTGAAGAAAGTTATTTTCATACAACACTCATACCTTCCTATATTTTATCTAATTATTTGCTTTCTTCCTATAAAATCACATACATTTTGAAAAATTAAATCAAATAATTGTTCCATAAACAGTTGAATAAAATGAAAATAACTCTTATTCAAACCGTTAAAGATAATCATGTTAACAGTTTTTGTAAATCTGTTTCAATTTTTTTTTCTCTTTATAAAAATGTTTTACAAGAATGGAATCTGCAATATCTATTTTGTAATCTCAATTTTTGTTTTTGAAATAACACCAGCCCATGAAACATATGAATAATATTAAAAGTGAGTCCCTCAACCCCAATCCTAGAAATAAGCATATTCATTTGTTATTTGTTTCTCCTTCCAGAAATTTTTCATATACATCACGCGTATGTATCTATCAAGGTACACATGTCACTTTTATTTTGTGTGATAGAAACATATCATACTCACTCATCCTTACCTTCCCTTTAAATGGTTAAGTCTTTGGTTCCAGAATCTCAATGCTTCTATTTTGTAGTCCAGTGGATGCTGACAGGGAGTTTAGCACTTTAGTACACAAGAGATTCCCCTGGATAGCAACACCTATGGAAGGGAGGAAAAGGAGCAGAAGTGTCCAGGGGAGAGGTAGGTCCTACAGCCTCAGCTGATGACGTGGTGAGCTCTGGAGCTGGCATCACCCTTCAGAATTGTCCCAAGTTGGCTCAGGATGTCCAAACCTTTTTAATCTGGCATTAATCAGCTTTTGGATGAGGGCCATCATGAAAGAAGGGAGTGACCTTGTGCCAAGTGGCTCTCTGTAGCACTAAGGCAATCCCCAAGGGCCTGACATCTGAAGGACATGTATCTGCTGAGAGCACTCCCAAAGGCTGGAGCAACCAGTCCTTCATAGCAGGGAGATCTGCGTGGTACAACGTAGACTCCATTATGCTCTCTAACCTCTGCTTTTCATTTGCAATATAAGTTAATAAATAATAGTATTCTCAGCAAGTTGTAGAAAGGTGTAAATGCAAAAATACATTTAATTGGCTTAGTATTCATCTTGGCACACAGAATTCTGTAATAAATATTACTATTTCTATTATTTGTACTAGAGCTATCACCATTGCTAAAATTGATTTAACAATTTATCAACCTAACAATACAATGTTTAATAAAAATGATTGAATAGCCATATTATTGTTATTAATCTAACAATAATAATATAAATTCAAATTAGTACTTCATCTTATTCAAAGGTGCATAGTATTGAAGTGTAAAATTTTATTTACTAGCTCCTATAAGTGAACATTTAGATATATATTGATTTTGTAATTATAACGAAATGTCATCAGACATCATTCTACATAAATTTATGTGTACATGTGTGAACATACATGAAGACAAATTATTGCTGGGTCACCAGTTATTTCCATTTAAAAATTTTCAATAGCTATCATGTAATTACCCTGTGATCAGTGTGTCCTAACTTGCAAGACTGACAATAGTTTTACCTGTATTTTCACTACACCCTCACTAACTGCAGGTTTCAAACTTTATTATTTTGTCAATCCATTATGTGTTACATGGTGTCTAACTATTTTAATTTGCATTTCTCTATAAATAAAAGTAGACATTTTTCATATACTTACAAGGCATTTTAGTTAAAATTTGTATTGAAACAATTGCAGATTCAAATGTAGTCATTGGACACTCATGCTATTTTTCAAGCTAAACATAAAAAATTGCTATTTGTGTTATTTTTTATTAGTTAATATTAATGAAATATATGCTTGTTCATGTTGGAGAGCAAGCAAACACACTGAAAAGAAAAAATTTTAAATTATAATCATGTAATATGAAATATATTGTATTGAGTTTCTCTTTTTATAATCATCAATATTTGGTGACCACCTTTTCTTAGTAAATACATAAAATTAATTCAAATTATCTGGTGGCAAGCAACAAAAACCAAAGTAGGGTACTTTAAACAAGCAAACAATCTTATATATAGAGACTGCCTTATACAACCTATAGAGAAGCTAAAGAACTGGACGAGCTCCAAGGATTTAACCAACAGAGACCAAGAAACAATCAATTTCAGGTGTCCCTGTTGGGATTAATAAGCAATAACTGTTAAAAGTGACTATGCTGTTCCACTCAAGATCCAGGAGAAGGGAGGGCACCTGTACACTCCCCATCAGGACTCTTTCTATTATGTGTGTGTGTTGGTAGGGGGAGGGGGTGGTAGTTTGCAAAAGCTAATTGGTTTGAGTAGGAAGAAACTGATGCAGTTCCAGCTGCTACAACAGATGCCCCATACATCTGTAATGTGATTTTAATGGCTTGTTAGTATTCCACTTAACAGATTACTTAATCAATCACTTTCTCCTGGACATTAACTGCTTTCTAATTTTTGTCATTTCATACAATATTGTGATTATTATACTAGTAGTTGAGGCTTTCTAAGACATCTCCAATATGCTGACTCAATGCAATGTAAACTTTTTTCAATTAATTGCCCAACAGAACATTTGTACCAATTTAAACTCCAACCGCTAGTTTAAGGGACTATTTCTAAAACAAACATGAGACCTATTTTTGCTGTTGTTATTTTATGTCATTGATATTTCATTTGTATTCCTTGAATCTTCAATTAAATCAAACATTTGGATATGCTATTCATGATGAGTTTTTCTTTTGTGTGTTGTCTGGCCTAACCATAGTTCAATTTTTCCACCAGAAAATTTGTCTTTTAATTATTTATTTATAAGAGATCTTTAAATGTTTTGCTTTTTAATCTTTGTATTTCATGTAGATTGCAATTATGTAAAAAATTGTTGCTTATCATTTACCACTTCTTTTACACTACCTTCCATTACACAGAGGTTTTACATTTATATATAGTCAAAATATAAAAGCTTTTCTCTTATAATTTCTACTTTTTTCTTATTGCTTTGTAAGGTTTCTGGTGTGAAATACAGTTGTCTTTATTTTGTTTTTAATGATTAATCAGTTGTACCTGCATGATAATGTAGTGATAAGTTTATCCCTACAGTTCTTAGTTGCAATCTTATCTTCATCATGTTATTTTTTTAAATGTATATACTTGGTGTTAGTAATGAAAATTATCAGGCATATGAACACACATAGAATTCAGAATATTCATCTTGAAAGTTTCTCTTCTGCCTGAATTGCTTGAAAAGAGGGTTTCCCCTTGGATGGTTTTTTTGTCTTATAACCCACAGTGACCATGGTTGCAATTCCTTCTTACCACCACTTTGAAATGCAAGGGAAATCTGGTTCTTTATAGCCTCCGTAGGTGGGTATCTGAAAAACACAGACATTGCCACATGGCTAACTAATAGGCAATTCAAACTCAAATGACCCAAACAAAACTCTTAATTCACCAACAACTCTCTATTCACCAACAACAAAATCACTTTTTCCCAAGTTTTATTCATTTGTTCCAAAAATATTTATCTAGGAACATTTTTTTAAATAATTTTCTGCCCAGTTCTCTGAGCCATAAGCTAAACCTCAAATGCTATTTTGAATCTCCCTAATAAATTTTAATTTTCTTACCCTACTATTTTTTCAAGACTTCCTATTCAAATGAAGTTCAAAATTAGATAACATGCAATATTTATAATAATAAATTAGTAGTGTCTACTTGAAATTCAGTCTAACTTTTATACAATACCATAAATGTCCATGTGACTTATAAACTCTACTTGTTTTTTAAAAAAAGTATACGTAAAATTGAAATTTTTTAGGTTAGATGTTAGGTGATGAAATTTTTACTTTTTTCTTCTGATTTTTGTTATATATGCAAATGCAAAGTGGAGTACAAATTTAAAATGACCATTTTAGATATTATTTAGTATAAGTTATGTTTTAGTATAATAGAAAAGGCCCATATTTTGGTAATTCATACCCACAAATTCTTATCTCAATATAAATATGCTTCAAGGAAGTTCCAAAAAATTGCCTATATGTTATCTGCAGGGAAGAGTCTAAGTACTACTAGCAAGTCCAACTGCATTCAGAAACTGATTTATAAAGATTTAAAAGTACTCGAAGCATAACAGCCACAACAAAACCAACATATAACTCCTTTGCATGGTACTTTCTTTAAAAAACATCAACATAATAATTTTTGTTGATGAAATAAAACTTTTGACATTTAAATGTTAATGAAAAGCTCTCATATAGCGTTCGGGCACAACTTACACAGTACCAGGTATCATAGAATGAACAATTGCATTTTTAAAAATTTTTTTTTTTTTATTTCAGAATATTATGGGGGTACAACACTTTGGCTATATATATTGCCCATGCACTGCCCGTGTCAGAGCTACAATCGTGGTCATCCCCCAAACTGTGCTCCCCGCATCCATTCAGTGAGAGTTTTCCCATCCCCTCCTCCCCCCTCCTGCCCCCCCCCGATGAATATTATTGCCCTGTGTGATGTAGGTGTTAATCAGTTAGTACCAATTTGATGGTGAGAACCAGTGGTGCTTGTTTTTCCATTCCTGTGACACTTCGCTTTGAAGAATGGGTTCTAGCTCCAACCAGGATAATACCAGATTTGTTAATTCACTGTTGTTCCTTATTGCTGAGTAATACTCCGTGGTATACATATACCACATTTTATTAATCCACTCGTGTATTGATGGGCACCTGGGTTGTTTCCACATCTTTGCAATTGTGAATTGTGCTGCTATAAACATTCGCGAGCAGATGTCTTTATTATAAAATGTCTTTTTTTCCTTTGGGTAAATACCCAGTAGTGGGATTGCTGGGTCAACTGGTAATTCTACTTTTAATTCTTTGAGGTATCTCCATATTACTTTCCATAGAGGTTGCACTAATTTGCAGTCCCACCAGCAGTGTATGAGTGTTCCTATCTGTCCACATCCCCGCCAACATTTGTTGTTTGGGGATTTTTTTGACAGAAGCCAATCTCACTGGAGTTAAGTGGTATCTCATTGTGGTTTTGATTTGCATTTCCCTGATGATTAGAGAAGTTGAGCAATTTTTTATATGTTTGCTGGCCATTATTCTGTCTTCTTGGAAAAGTTTCTGTTCATGTCCTTTGCCTATTTTTTAATAGGCAATAGGTTGTTTGATTTTTTCTTGTTGATTTTCCTAAGTTCTGTATAGATTCTGGTTATCAGCCCTTTATCAGAGGTGTAGCATGCAAATATTTTCTCCCATTCTGTAGGTTGTCTGTTCACTCTAGTGATAGTTTCCTTGGCTGTGCAGAAGCTTTTTAATTTGATCAGGTCCCATGTATTTATTTTTGTTGCTGCTGTGATTGCTTTGGGGGTCTTCTTCATAAATTCTTTGCCTTAGGCCAATGTCCATAAGAGTTTTTCCAATGTTTTCTTCGAGAATTCTTATGGTTTCCTGTCTTAGGTTTAGATCTGTTATCCATTGTGAGTTGATTTTTGTGAGAGGTGAGAGGTGTGGGTCCAGTTTCAGTCTTCTACATATGGCCATCCAGTTTTCCCAGCACCATTTGTTGAATAGGGAATCTTTTCCCCAGTGTACGTTTGTCTGGAATTTGTCAAAGATCAGGTGACTGTATGAGATTGGTTTTATATTTGCTAAACAGGACTGTAGAACATTTGGGCCTAACAGATATCTACAGAACACTCCACCCAAATAACACTGAATATACATTCTTCTCATCAGCTCATGGAACTTTCTCTAAAATTGACCACATCCTAGGCCACAAAACAGATCTAAACAAATTCAAAAAAATAGAAATCATACCATGTATCTTTTCAGACCACAGCGGAATAAAATTAGAAATCAATTCCAACAGAAACTCACATCTTCATCTAAAAATATTTTATTGATTTATGATATGAAAATAATAGGCAGTATTTTTAAAAATGTATCTTCACAAGATAATTTAAACATAGTAAAATTTAGAATTAACAAAATTTATTGCAATATATTTTCACAAATATATGAGTTTACAGAAGTTAATATAAAATATTTTTTCATATAGATTTCCTTATGAACACAAAAGTATAATTTTTATTTCATAAATCCCCATTAAAGTCATATACATTTTTAAAAGAAAATATTGTCTCATTTCTTTTCCTCTGGACCAATCTAATATCTATATTATCCTAAAGCTTGGGAATTTCATTATGTAAGCCAGGGTCTTGCTTTAGTTAATGGTTGGCTTTCACTTTTGTGATTTCATATAGTTGTAAAAGCAGTGATTTTTTTTTTCACGCTACACTCCAGAGTCTTGATAACAAGAATGGACTCTTTTGTTTGTTTGTTTTTTAAAGCCCGAATGTCCTTTTCTTCTTTTACTGTCACCTAATGCAACAGCACTTGATCCAGCGTGTGAACTATGAAGCAGCAAGTGAACCAGTTTTGGAATCAGAAGGTCTTGATTTATGCCCCTGTGCTCTTTACTAAAGATGCGACCTATGGTGAAAGGAGTATGGTACGGTGGATTGAGTATGGGCTTTTGTAAGCAGTAGAAATGCAGTCAAACCCAAGTCACATCTTTTAATAGCTGCATGAACTTGGCAGGTTACTTAATTTCCTCGAGCCTTGGTTATTTTGTAAAAACCATTTTTGTAAAAGAATAATTGAAATTTTATGCACAATATTGCTGTATACCTTGACCAGGAAAACTTTCTAAAGAGTCTGACCCAAAAAGACTTCACAAAAAATATTAGGTATTTACTACTTCTCTCTCTCCCTGTGCCTCGGTAGCTCATTTGTACATAATCCTTCTCTATGCTTATAACAGTAATCTAATTGTCCCTTGATAACTCCCTGATTTTAGCCCCAATCTTGTCCCCTCTACCAGAGAGAGTACGTCCTGAATTCTCATTTTTTAAAAAGGAGACGTTTGTGTTTCATTTGTCTCCCCTACAATCTTTCCCTAATTATAGCTGTCATACTCAATGGTCTTTGCTCTCATTTTCTCCATTAAGTTTGGTAAGATTTATATTCTGTATTAAAACTACAATTATGTTTTCTAGACTGTGTCCACGAAATGATTTTAAAAAATGCATACCAACAGAAAACACTCACATGCCCATGACTGACTATTCTTCAGAGTTGAGTAAAGGGTTTGGTCTTCACCTACGAATTTTTTATTTCATCAAACTTAATTGATTATTTGTAGGAATATGGAAATTTAAAGAAATAGTTATTTTTCCCAGGGATCTTCAGAGGCTTTGCTCTACTCTCATCTAGCCTCTGGTGTTACTGACGAGCTATTGGATATCAATTTAATTATCATCAACTAAAGTCTTCGGTTTACTTTTTGGATACTGTATCTATTCTTTTGCTCATAAGCAGCTGGAAATTTCACAATGTTATGTGATGACCAGATCTTTTTGTTTTTCCAGTAATAGTTTTGAATAATTAATAGGCTATTCAAATCAGAAGCATATGTCCTTATTCAGCAGTGGAAAAAATATCTTCTATTAATTCTTGATATTTTTCTCTTTTCTATTTTCTAATTCTCTGTTTGGGGAAATGTTTTAAGTCTGGTATTGAATCTCCTTATTTGATCTCTTACGTCTCTGCTCTTTAATTGTCTATTTCTCAAATCTTTTCCGTTGTTGTTGTTTCTGAAACTAGGAGATTTTCTTGGCTTTCTCTTTCAACCCTTCTATTATATGTTCATTTTAGTGAATTCAAACTTGCCTTTGTTACTATTGTTCTTTGCTTCATTTTGAGCAGTTCCCATTTTTGTTTCTTGGACGCAATATCTCCTGTAATCTTTGTCAGAATATAATTAAGCTTTTTTTTCCCCTTAGTTATCTATTGTCCTCAATTCCTTTTAATAGCACTAAGGTAAATTTCACCCTCTTTACTCTTTCAATTTTTTTTCTTTAATGTTCTAAAATATTTGTACCTCTTGTTTGCTAACTTTATAAAATAAAATTATAGATGTGTTTCAGTGCTGTTTTGATGGCAACACATGGATAGAGACGAGTGGATAGAGGGCTAGCCATTTTGCTGAAGGACCTTCCTTTCTTCTAGAAGCTTAAGCTGGGGAATAAAGTAGAAGGAGATAAATTTTTCATTTAAAAATTTTTTAATAATTCCTATGTTTTGGGCCTCACTTTTCAGGGCTACCATACATAGTACTTGCTTCTACTTCATCAGGAACTTCCTCAGGTGTTATCAGCAGGATTGCTGCCCTCCTCTGAAGAGAATCTCCCATTCCCCAACATTTTCAAGCTATCATTTTCTTTAAACAGTCAACATTCTTCTATCCTCTCTTAATTCCATCGATTTTTTTTTAAATCTCTCATGTGTTTACAATCTCTATTCCATACAGTGATTTTATAACTATTTTACTTATTCCTCTGCTATCATTTTAATAATTTTCAGAAGGGGAGATAAATACATATTGTCAATGTAACACCCTGACTTAGCTCTCTGAGGATTTAGAAGTAAATGAAACAGTCGTGGCCATGTTTAGTCGGACCCAGAATTCCACAATTTGTTACTGTGTGGTGATTCACAGTGAAAAGTGATGTCCAATCACAAATGCCTGTAAATCTTCTACATCATGTGCAGCTCTTCCTTGCTTTCATATGCCACCTGAGAGAGGGCACAACACAATCTCCAGCAAGAAGACTCTCAGAAAGTATTGAATTAAAGCAAAATAAGACAAGATAAGACTTTTCTAGGAGGCTTAAATAACACTTCTTAAACTTGGAAATCACTGAATGCATTAGTTCCTTTTATTCTGTCTGCTCAGGCAAATTGTATCTAAATATATCCTGTCATATTCTCCTCTGGTTTCTTCATTATTTAGCTTGTTGGCACTTTTTCAGAGTTGTAATATTCAAACCAAATGAAAGGATCTATGGCTGAAAGGTGAGGTGTTTAATAGCTCTGCTCCTTCCCTTTTAGTGTGCCCTAATCAGAGTCCTGTTGAAGAGTGAGCCTACTTGCTGCTTCTACTTAAGAAACTTTATGGCTAACCTATCTGACAGTCTGCCTCCCTTTCTTAATTTTAAAGTCTACAGCATTTCTTACTTGTGATCATCTTGTTATGTGGAAACAGTTACCACTTTTAGGATAAGGTTTAATTATTGATGCAAGAAAGTCATTTAAAGTAGATTGTCTTCTTGTATTTCTAGTTGGCTTTGTATTTTAAAAAAATTGATATTTACAAATCACTTTTTAAATCCACGAATAATTCATGTACCCTCTGACTTCACTATCTGATATCAAAATGCCTGGGAGAGAGCCTGTCTTTTCATATCTGTGAGAACTCACAAAAGGCAAAGCCAGCAATGAGCCAGCTTACTGTTTTTGAAATACTAAATAGATCTTGTTGACAAACTTGGAAATATCAAAGCAGTGACTTTGGAAACCTGGTCCAACATTACCTGGAAATGCTAAAATTTGAAGGACAGGCAACATGGGAGGCCAAGAGAAGGAGAGAAGAGGTCAGATATATAGGCAATGATGTGGGAAAAGTGTGAATATAGAATATGGGCTATAGATGCCAGGCTTATTTTTCCCTACCTCAGTATTTGACATTTTGATCAGATCACAAACATATCCCAAACTCTGAAACTTGATTTTGATGTTTTCTTTGCTCATCTTGGTCATAATATCTTTTTACAAACCCTATTCTTTAAGGCCCATTTACTTCTCTTTTTTCCACAGAATCTCTTTTAATTATTTCAATACACAATTTAAAAAATATGTCCTCTAAATAACTATAATTCTTATTAAGCCCTTTGTATTATTTAACTATTTTTGGGTGTATGTGCCATATTTATAGCATCATATATCTGAAATCTTAAAAACTGAATTATAGACTCACTAATGGGCACTCTTTTTCAATACACTATTTGCTGTTAATATGTGTATTATGAAATGCTAAATGCTGAAGACTCATAAATACATTAAATCTAAGACCTGCTTCTCTTCACCTCCAGCATAGTATTAGGTACTTCATAAGCTATAATTATTATAAAAAGTGAAAGTTCAACTTCAAACTCTTCCTTTAGTCTTTCTGTAAACTTCTTTAATGCCCTGGTTTTCTTTATACCCAATGCCTTACTTCACAGAATATCAAAAGACTGCACAATATTCCCAGTTTAAACTGATTTAGTGAAAAGTGAGAAAGAATATGGACTTCAGAAACTGACATACAATAAGAAAATGTGTGTGATTAGGCCTAAACTCCAAGGCTACTACTCAAATAAATCAGCAAGAAAAAAAAATAACCCCATTAAAAAGTGGGCAAAAAGCATGAACAGATATTTTTCAAAAGAAGATATACAAATGGCTAATGAACATATAAAAAAAATGCTCAACATCACTAATTATCAGAGAAATGAAAATTAAAACCACAATGAGATGCCACCTTACTCCTGTCAGAATGCCCATTACTAAAAAGTCAAACAACATCAGATGTTGGCAGAGATGTGGTGAACAGGGAACACTTATATACTATTGGTGGGAATGTAAATTAATAGATCCTCTATACAAAACGGTATGGAGATTCCTCAAAGAACCAAAAGTAGGCATACCATTTGATCAAGCAATCCCACTACTGGGTATCTACCCAAAGCCATCATTATATCAAAAAGATACCTGTACTCATATGTTCATGGAAGCACAATTCACAATTGCAAAGATATGAAACTAACTTAGATGCCCATCAACTGATGAGTGGATAAAGAAACTGTGATATCTATCTATATATCTATATCTATATATGTGCATGTATGTATATACCCCATAGAATACTACTCAGCCATATAAAAGCATGAAATAATGTCTTTTGTAGCAACTTGGTTGGAACCATAAGCCATCATCCTACATGAAGTATCCACATGTACTCACTTATAAGTGGGAACTAAACAATGGTTAGAAAATGGTCATACAGAGTGGTATAATGGACTTTGGAGACTCAGAATGGGGTAGATTAGGAGTGGGGTGAGGGATCAGAAATTAGCTATCAGGTACAACATGCACAATTCAGGTGGTGAATTGCCCTAACTTCACCACTATACAATTCATCAATGTAATGAAAAGCCACTTGTACCCCCTAAATCTATTAAAATTTAACAAAAAGTTAATGTCATCAGGATAAACAAGAAAAAATAAAATAAAGTAAGCTAATTTATTACTTTATTAAAGAAAATGTTACTAAGAAGATCATAAAGAAGAGAAAATATACTCATGATTTGTTAAGTGGAAGTGGATCTTCATAAAGGTCTTCATCCTCATCATCTTCACCTTAAGCAGGGTGAAGAAGAGGAGGAAGAAGAGCAGTTGGTCTTGCTCTTCTTGGGTTGCAGAGGTGAAAGAAAATTTGTATTTATGTGGACCCACGCAGCTCAAATCTGTGCTGTCCAAGGGTCAACTATATATAGTTTATGTCTCTTAAATTCCAGCTCTAGTTATCATTATCTCATGGTGGACCACCCCATCTATCAGCATCCATAAATTATGCTTCCCTAATTTTTCTTTTTTTTTTTTTGGAAACATAGTATCCAGCTGTTCTGTCAGAGATGAAATATTAATCCTAACCTCCTAGGATCATTTTACTTATTTTTATTTTATTTATTTTTTAAATTTCAGAGCATTATGGGGATACAAACACTTTGGTTACATATATTGCCTATGCATTGCCCAAGTCAGAGCTACAATTGTGAATATCCCCCGCACCCATTAGGTGTGAGTTTTCCCATCCCCTCCACCCCCTCCCACCTGCCCGACCCCTGATGAATATTATTTCCATGTGTGACATAAGTATTGATCAGTTAGTACCAATTTGATGGTGAGTACCAGTGGTGCTTGTTTTTCCATTCTTGTGATATTTTGCTTCAAAGAATGGGCTCTAACTGCACCCAGGATAATACCAGATGTGTTAATTCACTGTTGTTTTTTATTGCTGAGTAATACTCCATGGTATACATATACCAAAATATTTGTCTGAGTGTTCCAGCACCTTTGTTCAATCTCTGTTCTTTTTGCAATCCAACTGTGCTTACTACATCAGCAGCTAGATGAACAGGACAAAAATAGTAATTGTATAAGTAAATAAAAACTACAGAAAATGCCTTGGTTCTATAAGTTATCACTAAAAATCTCTCAAAATTATTTGACAGTAAATGCTTAATAATTACTTACAGGGAAATAATCACATCATTGCTAATCTAAATTATGTAAAGATTTAAGTATATCAATTTAAAAATTTCTGGAAAAAATCAAGTTAAATTGTTTCAAATACAATTATAAACTTACAGCATTTCTTTCTTGCTAGTGTGATCTGTAATTTTATAGCAACCAAGTTCTACTCTGTAACTTTTCTTCTTTGAATCACTCATAGCAAAATTGGTACAGCAGAAAGGATATGGTTTATCTTTACATAGTTGTTCTCTCCTGTTTCAAGTTGTGTTTAATTTCTTCACGCTGCTGTTTGAAAAGTCATCTACTGACTGCAAGGGTTGAAGAACAGTCCTGAAGGATTCTGTTTGTTTTACAGGTATGTAAGACATGTTTAATCTTCAGATTCCTACAAGTTCGTGATGACAATAGAGTATAAAACACATGGTTTCTAGGTCTTCATAGGAATGTTCATATCACAAAACCCTAGTTTTTCCTAATAACTTCCAACATTTGTTAAAATGAGATTTTATTTTCATATTAGCCAGTATGGTTTTAAAACATAGAGTTTCCAGTTCAAATTTATCTTTTAGTTTATTCTTTTCCCAGAGGCAGCTGCTGAAAAACCACCTTTCTCTAAGAAGCCAGCCTGCATAATTCAAGACAAGTGATGTAAATAATTTGCCCCATATAAGTAAAACGGAAAGACAGCTTGCTAAATATTTTTAGTTCCAATTACTAGGTAACACTGCTATTAAATTATTAAGCTCAAGTTTTCTGGAATAAGTTTAGAAGCATACTTGGCATGCAATACTATTTTTGAAATGTGGGACCTAACTTCTTATTCTGTCAAGATATAGATTAAACATGTATATAATCAATTTCTTGCTCTAGTTGAACTTGCACCTTATGAGAACTATACTACTGGCTGAGATTTCTCTTAGAAATTTAATGTGAGAATTTTGGCCAAAATTAATAATTGCTCTGATTTTTAACTTCTCCACAGAGCCATCCATCTAATCTGTGCATGAAGCACCTTTTAACTTCAAAAGATATTCAAAGTTTAGAAAAGGTATATGGGTGTATGAAAACAGATTATTTTTTATAGGGACATAATTGCATGCTGTGTTAACATAGCATTCTGAATTAAAATAACCTTTCTTTTTTTCTTTTTCAATAATATCTTGACATATGCATGTTTATGTATCAGAAACTTGGAGATGAAATAAATGAACAAATGTAGATTTCATATGATTGGTGTATAGTGAAAGAATTAAGCATAGGAGTCAGGTAGAAGTAAATCTCCATGATTACATGTTATTTTTCAGTATACAGAGAGAATATTTGTGTAATAACATTTCAAATCTCTTATA
The DNA here is from genome assembly GCA_023783475.1 of Daubentonia madagascariensis. Taxonomy (NCBI): domain Eukaryota; kingdom Metazoa; phylum Chordata; class Mammalia; order Primates; family Daubentoniidae; genus Daubentonia; species Daubentonia madagascariensis. The sequence continues at coordinate 23,714,355 of JAKFHU010001684.1, read as the reverse complement.
TTTCCCTATTAGAAGTGAATTAATAAGATGATAAATTATAGTACCATAGAGGAGAAGAAAGCATTCTGAATTTAAACATGGGTGTGATTACTGGATACATCAATACTAGCTTTTTGTAAAACTTCTTAAGCATCTTAGAACCCAACTCTTAAAGGCAGAGCTAAAATATAACTCAAATGCATCCTAATAGGGTAAGTTTTTAGTATAATTTTGTTCTTTCCTGCTAAATTCTCATTTGATGAATGATAATTATCAGTTACCAATAAAGCAGCTGGGCTAATGATTCATTCAAAAATCAATTGCAGGGTCCTACTGAGTATCTGGTCATTTTCTTTTGCATTTTAGAAAATTTTTAAGTATTATAGGTATATAATAATATCTAATCTTGAATTACATATGAGTATAATCTGGTCCTGGATATCAGCAGTCCCTACTGTGCATCTGTTCCCGAATAAAATTTAAACATGATTTAATCTTTGACACCAGAAACTCACAGTCAAAGAGCTGTTACTATTTTGTTATCAGATCATCTCTGGAATGGGATAATAAACTAAAGTGAGTTGCCTTGGGAAAGAAACACTGGGTATGTTTTTACTAGATTCCTTATCTCACTACTTGCATGCAATATTATTATATAGAGGATTTCATCTGAAAGATTTTGAAGGACAATAAAATAGCTTCATGTAAAAAGATTGTCTTCATAAATAGAGTCTCTGTCTCAGATTATATGTTTAAGAGGGCAGAGGTTTTGCTTATGTCTTTGCCTTACATGATACTCAGCAAATGCTGATTATGTGATTGACTGTCCTGGTTCAAGAACTACATGAAGATGGACGCTTTGGGTGAGAAAGGAGCTCTAACATATGCTGCTCTGATTTTTTTTTTCAGTGTTAATGAATTTACACAGTGTCTGTCTCTGTAACTCTTTTCATTATCAGACACAGTACCTATGTGTTGGAAATTTGGTTCTTGGTGTTGGAAATTTGGTTCTTGGTGTGGTGGTGGTAGGTGGTTGGGCCTTTAAAAGATGATTAGGTCATTAGAGGGATTAATGCCACTGTCACAGGATTGGATTAGTTATTCAGAGAGCAGGTTGGTGTAAAGCAAAACCACCCCTCATATTTTGCCTCTTTCACATGCATGCTTTTGCCCTCTTGCCATGTGATTCCCTCCACCATGCCTTCACCAGATGCTGGTGCCATGCTGCAGGACTATAAGAGAACTATAAGAACTATAAGAATTATAAGAAATAAATTTATTTTTTTATAAGTTACCCAGTCTGGTATTCTGTTATAGCAACAGAAAACAGACTAAGACATTATGTTAAAAGCCTTGTTAATGGGAGGGGAAAACCTCTTTTCTGCGACTACAGCTCCTCTCACATACATATAGAGTCCCAACCTTGATGCAATCATGTTTCTACTGAACCATCAACTTCATCCCAACTAGGTAGGTGATGGCTTCTTGAATATAAGAGAAACATCCCCAAATTCCTACCCAGACAGGTAGGATCTGAATTTGATAATGACTGACCTTCAAGAAAAATATCCAAAAGAATTGTTAGTGCTAAGAATCAACAAATCTTTGTTGGGTGGGGAGGTGATCTCAAGGGACAATGATTCATCTGTGTTGTTATTTTTGTTTTCAAAGAGAATGCATTTTTAGTTTTCCTTTTCATCAGGGCTGATTTAAACTTTCAAAAGTGTAGCATCATGTTGAATCACTACAACATTGAATTTATGATGAAGAAAGTGCTCCCCAGACCTCTTATGCTCTGCTACTAGAAACCCACCTAGCAACTGAGGCAAAAACTGATATCTCCATCAGAAAAACAAGGCAAGAAAAAAAATGAGCATGCTCATTTTAACTACTTTGCCATTTTCCCTGTCCGTTTCTCTATTTAACTTCTTTTTTAATACTAGGCAGTCTAAAGGAATAAGCTATGACTTCTTTTCAGAGATGGGGGATATTGATACACTTGATCTGCATGACTCGAAAGTAAGTGTTTCAAACACTGATCTTGGAGTCATGTGGGCCAGGGGTGTCAATCCTGCATTCATCTGTATCTTCTAAGACTCAGTTTACATTTTTGTCAAATGCCAATAAAAGGTGCATGCCTCATGGAGTTATAATGATTAAATAGTATAAAAGAGGTAAGGTTCTTAGCCCAGAGCATGGTATATAATAAATGCTGGGTGAATCCTAATTATTATTATTCCATAATACACATGAAAAGTGAAAATTCAATTATTCAGATAGCTGCTGATAATATGGGTGTTTTCTTTATGATGTGATATGATTACCTGAATTTTTTCATGATGAATATGCCATGATTTTAACATTCATATGACTGCTTAAAGTTTTTTTCTTTTCAATGACAATAATGAAAATCACAACTTACTTAGATCTATAAATTTGAGATTTTTTAACATAATGTATGTGAAAAGCATCAAAATCCAGTCTCTCAAATTAGTAAGGCCCTCTAAGATTTATTTGTTTATGTATGTATGTATGTATGTTTAGAGATAGGGTCTGGTTTTGTCACCCAGGCTGGAGTGCAGTGGCTTGATTATAGCTCATCATAACCTGGAATTTCTGGGCTCAAGGGGATCCTCCCACCTCAGCTTCCCAAGCAGCGTGTGCCACCATATTTGGATAAATTTTTTTTGTTATGTTTTGTAGGGACAGGGTCTCACTATGTTGTCCAGGCTGGTCTTGAACTACTGCTTCAAGTGTTCCTCCCACCTTAACCTCCCAAAGTGCTGGGACTACAGATGTGAGCCATTGCACCCAACCTGTGAGTTTTATTTGTAGGGGAGGTCTTGGACCTGTGGTATTTCAGTTACTACCTTCCCTTTTTGATGGATACCCATTTAAATGGAGACCTAATCTGCTTAATGGTGCAGTTCAGGTCATGGGATAGGGAAACTACTGCTTTAGGAGATGGGCCATGACTCTGCTTTTATCAGCTTTGTGACTATCACTTGATGGTGAAGATCACAGGTGATGTTTAAAAATTCCTTCAGATGAAAGGTGTTAGACTGGGCAAGGTGAAAATCAAGAGCTTGTGAATACATTATAGGCTGAAAGAATTTTTGGAAACTATTACCAAGTATGTATAATGCACAACTTCTAAAATGAGTAAAAGTTTGAAATAAGCTTTAAATGAAATGTTGAAAAGATGTAAGTGTAGCTACTTTAATCTTAATCAATGCAACTTGTGATGAGGTAATGAAGAGCAGGCAATCAGTCAGAACCCAATCTACCCAAATGAAATCTCAAACAACAACAGAGGATTTTTTTTTTACTTTAGTTTGTGTTAAGAGAGATGGGCAATGCAAGTACTATGCAGATTTAATGTGCTAATGAAATCAATTCATCAAGTTTTAAATTATGTAGGAAATTAAAATAAGAAACTGTTCTGTACACAAAAGAGACTATGCCCCAGGAGGCTCTCCAGCCTGGTAAGAACAACCTTCACAAATTTTAGATCAGATTTTTAAAAACCTTATATATCAACTAAACATATTCTAAATTAAAATATATTCCATTTAAATATTCTATTTAAAAATTTTAAATATTCAATTTTAAAAAAAAGTTTCCCTAGTGAGTCTCTAGAATTTTTATTTAGGAAGGATCCTGGAAATAGAAGTCTGGAATGGGCAGCCAGATCTATTGTGCAGCTGTTTGCCTTGCCAGTGTATCCTTGTTTCTCGGATCATAGTCCATCAACTGGGTTTTGGGTGCTCACTGAAATAGACCTAAATGTGAGCACAGACAGTTTAAGTGAATTAATTCCTAATTTAAAGAATTTCATCCTTTATGTTAAATATTGCCTAAGAGCCTTTGTTGGAGCTTCAGGTACTAATTTTCCACCATGATGTAATAAACTCCCAATTTTTGAAAGTAATATACCCCCACACAGTGCTAAACTCACAGAGGTGACTGTCCCAAAAATTGCAAAGATCCAGGGCATCACTAGAGATATCATTGAAATATTTTTATTGGTTTTGAGAAAATAAAGGATTTTAGTAACAGGATAAAAATAAATAAATTTGAAAACAAAATGGTTTTCAGCTATCAGTTTTTGAACAAAACTAAAGGAATTTTCAGCTGATAGACCATTAAAAAAGGAACATTTGCTGAAGAATTAGAATGGAACTTTTGCAAACATCCTGAAAAGAGTTCAAAGACGTGTGACATGTTAGCATAACACACTTACCCCATTTACTTATTTATATGAAACAAAATACTTCAATATCTACATCTATAAAGATAAGCAAAAAATTAATAAAAATAGAATGTATGGTAAACCATCTTATTCTATCAATAAATTACTCATTTTTAGATATCAGACTCAATATTATTAAAAAGTACAACATATCTCATAAAGAGCTATGTTTTCAATAATAATCACTTTAATGTGTTAAATTTGTTTATGAAAATATGTGGGAAATTTACATTGTTTATATTAATTAAGTACTAATATTTACTGTAACAATACCTTATTCCTGAAATAATTTTTCAAAATTTAGAGAGGCTTATGGACACAAATAATAAATTATATCAAGAAAACTATTTCTATACTAAAATATATCACATTATGATAAAAATCAATTTTGGGGAATTGAGTGAAATTGTTTTGAAGGGAAAAAAGAAAAATGTAAAATTTCTGACTGTTAAACAAAACATTGTTAATATCTTTTTAAAAACTAATAATAGTGGATATCAAATTATTTATTGTGTTTTGATCCCACTGCAAAAATTTCAAGAAGTGATGTAACAGCTTAAATACCAATATCCATGTTATGCTGGGAATTAAACTCTTTGGCACTATGAAAACTTACAATAAAAATTATAACCATTTAAGAGTATCTAGTGTATATAATTTACATAAATGCATATGTAAATTTAATAATCAGAGTAAACATTTATTTGTGGTGGCTTCAACATGCTTAAGAAAACTTGATGGATAGTAATGGGTGAACACAGAAAATTTCCATTTCCTCATTGTTAAGTAGAATTCCATTGGCTCAACATCCCTATTTCCATTATATTTTCAGCAAAATCTTTAAAGAAGTTAAAAATCTTAAACATTTGCATAAAACACTACCTTTCTTAAAAAGTATTGAGTACCAGGTGTTTTCCATGGATTACCTCACTTAGACTCACAATACCTCTGTAAGAGCATTATAATAATCTCTTAGAGATAGAGACACTAACATTTTGAATGAGTAATGGAATTGTCTGTAATCTCCTACCTCTAAGTGAAGGGACTGAGATGCAAATCCAAGGAGTCAGCCACTGCAGAGTGTGCTCTTACCCTGCGTTCTTTTCTGCCTTAGTGTTCATCAATTTCTGAGACAGCGGCATTAAAAAGAAAAGTATGACCATCTGCGATGGTTAATTTTCTTTGTCAGTTTGACTGGGCCACAGGATGCCCACATAGCTGATAAAACACTATTTCTGAGTGTGTCTGTGTGAAGGTATTTTGAGAAAATATTAGCATTTTAATTTTTGAAGTGAGTGAAGCAGATGTCCCTCCCCAATATCATTAGATCTCATCCAGTCAGTCGAAGGTCTGAATAGAATAAAAACACTGAGTAAGAATATTCTGTCTTTCTGCCTGACTGTCTCCTAGCTGGGGCATCAGTCATCTCTTGCCTTTGGATTCAGACTCAAATGGGAACTTACACCATTGGCTCTTGTGGTTCTCCTGAACTTGACTGGAACTGTAGCATTGGTTTTTCTGGGCCTCCAGTATGACAGCTGCAGATCTTGGGAATTCTTAGGCACCACCATCATGTGAGTCAACTCCTCACAATAAATCTCTCTCTCTCTCTTTCTCTCTCTCTCTGTCTCCACATACATATACACACATACACACACACATATATTTCTATTTGTTCTGTTTCTTTGAGGAATTCAGAATGATATTCCATCTTAATTGAAATAATTTCCTTCCACTTACCTGTGATATAAAATAGAAAGTTTACACAACCAAAAGACGAATTTGGTTATCTTTCCATTATGCTGCAATAACTTTTCTATATGTTTAAGGAAAACTATGGTCTACATAAAAATTATGATTGATGATTTTGTAACTTGGTATACTGGAAAATAAGTATTTTTAAAATAATTTTAATATAGATATATGCCCATGTAAATATAAACATGTTTCCATATGATCACTGTAGATTCCATATATATGTATTCAATAGGGACAATATAGAAAAAAGGTTAAGAGTGAAAAAACTACTGAAACTACTTGCATGTTAATAGCAAGAGAAATGTATTTGTTCTTTTTCTTAAATTTCTCTCAAGAATATTCAAAATAATTATCGAAATAAAGAAATTTTATCAAATTCCCATGAAATATTTATTACATATCAAAGATTTTATTTTGTACAAAATTGTTTTCCAAAGACAAATGCCAATACAATGAGATATGTAAATTAGATTGCTTAAATTTAGCATGATTAATAAAAATTTAAGAAGAGTCCACATAGACTATAATGAGTGGAATATTACAAGTGGAAACAATATAAAAAGAAAGGTAACAAAGGGTCAAAATGTGTATGATTTTCTGTCTTCAGCTTAACAATTACTATGTTTCTTTTATTAATATTAGACATTTGATCAGAATTTTTTTTACAGATGTGGATATTCAAAGTGCTAATTTAGGCCAAATAACTTACTTAAGATGACTTGTTGATTTTTAAGTCTAGAAAATAAATTAAACTCACAATTTCTGACATATAGTCTATAACTTCAGCTATCATCACACACAAAAATTCATGAAAAAATTAATAAACTTTGGTTGGGTATAGAAGTTCATAGTCTGTTAAAGAAAATGAGTTCTAGATGTTATTTGATATGTTCATAAATGATTGGCCTGATTTGTCTCTGTCATACATTTCCCAGATGCAATGTATTTCTAGAAAGCACTAGATTACTGAGTAAGACCAAAATAAAAAAGTTATCCTGTCATAAACTAGTATACAGGTGTATATGTATGCATGTGCACATATGTGTATATATGTGTACATATTTGAATACAAATATATGTGTGTATACAGATATATAATATATAGCTTTATGTGTGCATGTGCACACACACACACATGCACACATGCACATGTAATGACTAATGGATGACAAAGAGAGTATTGTAATTTTTTTAGACTTACCTTTTTTGAGAAAAGAACAATGCATTAAATCTAATCGGGAATCATAGTTTGGTAAAGGACAGTTACTGTTCTTTGCATGTCCTCAGACTGCCTGACTTCCCACTCACCACCATATCCTAGTAGCCACCAAGCACAATACTGAAAATTAATTACTTAGGTAACTCTCTTTTTCATTTCTATTACCATTTACATCAGCTCTATTCACTTCAACTGAGAGTCTTTCTTCCACCCAGATGCTTCACTGCTGCCAGATATCTTTCTGGTATAGATCTGATAACAACATTCAACTGTACATATTTGACTGTCCAATGCCTTTGGCATCACATTTTATAATATTAACTACATGTGTGAGTGTGAAAAATTAATTTGAAGGAAGGAAGTAAACGTGGTTTTAGTGAAACCAGTTAGTAAGCAACTGTAGTAGTCTAGGCAAGAAGTAATAACATGAACGAGGAAAGGAATGACACATACAGAAAATAGTTACCATATTGTACAGATAGTCAATGAGTAAAATAAATGTGGCTTGATAATGGATTAGATAAAGGGAGCAAGGAAGAGGGCAGCTGAAAAAGTGTAGTTTTTCTGAACTTTATCATTGGAAGGTCGTTGGTAACATTTGCTATGAAACACTATAGAAGGAGTTGCATGGGTTTGCTTTCAGATGGGTTTAATTCAAGGTGCCTCTATAAAGAACGCGGAGATGTGAAGTAAGCACTTGAACAAATCACTATGCATATTCAAAGAGAAGTCAATGCTGGGAGTCACAGAAGTAGAGGAAGAAAGGAAACAGTGTATATGGAAAAATGGCTTTGGAAATATTACAGAGTTAACAGACTAAAGCTCCAAGCTTTAAGCAACATGAATATTTGATGCCCAGGTAGAGATGGATGAGATTGTATGAGGAAAGTTAAAGAAGCAGGAGGAAAACTGAAAATGTAGAGTTAAAAAAGCCAAGGAAAAGCATCTTTTCAAGAAGGAAGAGTTTAAAGAGGACGGAAACTGGGACCCTATCTTCAATGTTTGCTAACAGTTGTGACAGTGTTTTCCGTAACATGGTGAGAATGGAATCCATATTGAAACAGATTGTTTAGAATGGAGATAGTTATTATGTTAACATATACCTTCTCAAGTGCTTGACTTTAAAAAAAAAGGAGATAAAGAAGATGAGAAAGACTGACATATATAAAAAAATACCAATTGTATAGAGCTGGTTAGGATGGATGAGTTTCTCAGGACCTCAAGATCAAAACTGAAATAAAACAAGCAATTAACAAGTTTTGGGCGGTGGATCAATTTTCTCTTTCTCTACATTTCACTTCTCCTTTTTAGTCCCAACTTCTTGTTTTAGTTGAAGTTCATGGAATAAATCTGCATACCCTTTCAATGTGTAAGGCAATTTGAAGACCACTGGTGAGTAATGCAGATACTGCAAAGCAAACAGAATGTAGCAGAAACCCAAGGACTGGAAACTTTTTGCATCGTATCTGTAGAATTGTGGTGAAGTGGTATTAACACAGGTAAATAATTGATGTTACTTATTTATGTTAAGTACTAGTTTTTACTCTTTCCCTTCACTACACACATAACACAAAAACACTATATATATGTGTGTGTGTATTTGTGTATAAATATGTGTGTGTGTATATATACATCTGCCTAATTCCACAGGTAATAAAATAGTAAAACAATGAAAGTGATACATAAGCATATTATGAAACAGATTTCTGTAATGTCTGACATTTATATTCAAACCTTCATTCTAAATGATTGGTATATTCTTTACATAATGTATGAATACCAGGTGTTTCAACCTCCAAAAAAGAAGATCCTCTGAAGGGGAAATAAGGTAATTGTTCTGCTTCAGCAACTGGGAAGATTTTTTTTAAATGGGAGGAGAATCATTTTTGCAACCAAAATAGAAATGTGGAAGGCAAGACAAGGTCAGTCTTACCTTAATTATTGATAATGGACCTACAAGGTTGGCTCTCAAAGGCCTACGGTTGGCAAGAGTTAGTTGCATGTAACATTAAAAAAGAGAGAGAGAGACTCTGATTTGAATGTATCCAAGTCCATGAATATTTGAAGTTAAATATTAAATAAATCCAAATAGCTGTCTAAATTATTAACTTATTGTCCATGTAATAGCCATAGTTTATTTCGCTGTAATTCTTAGCGAGGAAAAAAATCAGAACTTGGCATAATAATTTGAATTATTCAAAGGTAGCCTATTTTATTTTAACTGATATTATCACTTGATTATTGCAGATGAGTTATGATAGTTAAATGCACTCAGGTGTTTGAAGTATTAGAGTCAATTAATAATGTTATATTTTAAAAGTAGAAAATATTTTATTCTATAATAGCACTTAAAATGAAGTATTTAGAATTTTTCAAGAAAAATATAGAAATTGTATTTTATTTGTGCATATGCACACACCATGAACACATACATATATAATGTCTAAATGAGCAAAGAATTTTCTAACTTTTTAGACATACCTTAAGACAGAACATGTTAAAAGGCAAGTCTTTTTGCAATCGATCCGTCTTTGCCACTTCTCAGTTCCATGGCTTCTCCAATACTGTTTAGATCTGTCCATACCAGTGTTGAAAGAGTGTATTTGTTGGAAGGTTTCAATTAGATTCACCAAAAAGTAACTCGTATCTATGAGCAGGTAAATATCAATATTGGTTTCAGTTTAGTTCAGACATAGAACAATTAAAGATATCAAGAAACAGTTGAAAAAATTTTAAAGAAAATTTAATAAATTTGTTTACTGTTTTAAGTTTTAATAATTTAGGGTAAGTGGTAATCTCTTATATAGATATTGTACAGTGGTAAACCTTAGAAGTAAAGATGATAACATGTGTACACATTAATGAGGTAAATATTAGCAAAACATAGCTTCATTTTAACATGAAACTTGGATCATTCTCTCTTTTCTGTGATCCATGAAAGTTAACAAATATAAATGAAAATAAAGCAATTAACTTAGTTATCTTGAATCTTGGGGTAATAATAAAAATTAGCTGAGGGCAACCAATTGATCCAACTTTGACTTGAAATGGTAAATCTACAACATAGCTTCCACCCCAAGATTTTCAAATTAGAATAGAGATCTGTAGAGTTAATATGTAAATACAAAATATTCTCATTATTCACAGTAGTTATGTTTTGTGCAGTCACTGTGAACATGGATACAGTGAATACTGAACCATTGCTCCTAGAGAAGAGGCAGAGCTAGGTTGCTGGGAGACTTTGGTCACAACATTTTCCTTAACCTTTTACCCAGTCTTGTTTTCTGTTTTCCTATTTAAGGAAACTTTTTATTTATTTGATTTATTAACACCGACCTCACAGCCAACAGCACTACAGCTCACGCCTGAAGGAAGCTTATCTCACATATGTATTTTCTCCAGCTTATTGTAACCTTCCTGAACCTAGCAGCCCTAGATAAAACTTCAGCACTATACTTGGGGAACATTTTAAATGGCAAAATCAACAAGAAAAAGCACAAAAATGAAGAAAACATGGCACTAAATAGACCACAAAAAGGACAAAATATTTACAGTGTAAGAGCTGAAAGAAGCAGCCAGAGAGTCTTTCTTGTTTGACCTCAGTTGGAAACGTGCTTTTTGCTTCTGTGGGTGTGTTTGTGAACGATGTTGAAAGATCTAGAAGTACTGATTTGGGGGCTGCAAGTAAATGTTAGCAATTTGGGAAATTTGCAAATATTCAATCTTCCAATAAATGAGGATCTCCTGCATCTCTCCTTCTGTGCCACAAGTCCCTGATGATATAGCTCCAATGGACATGGCCAGCTAGAACTTAGGCGATTCTCAAAAGCACTTGAAATACCTCAAAATACAAAATGAGATGCATACAGGTTAAGAGTAAATTAATCAGAGCTCTATCGTTTAACACAGACATGAAAGAAGATATTATAGTTAACAACCACACGTAAGAAACACATCTATAAGCTTTTTTCCTTAGTTAAATTGATTGTGAGGGCTTTTTGTTTTGTTTTTATTTGGTTTTGTTTTCTATTGTGAGGGGATTTAGGGAAAATGTATGGAAGGATTGATCTGAAACTTGAATTCTTAGACCAGGGCAAGTCTGTGGGTGAAATCAATTACTTGTTTTATGAAGTCTAGGTTTCCTATCTCTAGCTGCTTGACAAAGGATGTATTTGGTGGTGTGGGAGCATCTGGGAGATTACAAAATGCTTTGGAAGCTGTTACTGCTCAAGTTTTCCTGTTCCAAACTGACAGCAACTAAAGTTGCAATACACCACATCCTTCTGGGGTGTTTCCCAAAAGCAAATGCCGACTAACTTATCAAGGTACCCGTGTATATTTGCAGGCTACTGAATTTAAGGACATTCTTAAAGTATAGGCATCATTCTAAAATCAGTTTTGAAGGGATTGATGTACCCTTATATGTAACTATAAAACAAGTCAGAGATATTACTAAAACCCTTTAGTAGAAGTTTAGGGACCTGAAAATCATTTCTGAGTTATTTGTAATCCTTAATAAAAATTTAGTAAATGCAAGGACTCTCTGGAATGTAAATGGTGATTTTAAGGGACAAAAATGAGTACATTTGAAGACAATACTCGATACCAAAAGTTACTTTAAAAAAAAGAATCTTTAAAAAATTCAAAGATTAAAAATTTATTTTATATTCCAAAGAGAATGTGGAATATGAAATTCAGGGATAACATGGCAGGAACAACAGAGATTAAAGTGAATAGTGGGAATATCCAGACAATCTATGTAGTTGGACCACGTGTCATTATTTTCTTTCTTATTCAAAATTAAAATACAGAAAATATGTATTTTAAAAGTGGAAGTTAGTATGTATAATTTACCCTTGAACAACTTGGGGGTTAAAGGAGCCAACCTCTGTGTAGTCAAAACTCCATGAATAAATTTTGACTCCCCCAACAAAACATAACTACTAATAGCCTACTGTTGACTGGAAGCCTTACTGATAACATGAACAGTTGATTAACACATATTTTGTATGTTATATGTATTTTATACTGTATTCTTGCAACAAAGTAAGCTGGAGAAAAGAAAATGTTAAGAAAATCATAGGGAAGAGAAAATATACTTACTATTTGTTAAGTGGAAGCAGATCATTATAAATGTCTTCATCCTTATCATCTTTATGTTGAGTAGATTGACGGGGAGGAGTTATTTTTGCTGTCTCAGGGATGGCAGACACAGAAAAGGGAGAGGAGTAGAAAGGGGAGGCAAGAGAGGAAGACACACTCAGTAAAACTTTTATCGAAAAAAATGCATGTATAAGTGGACCTGCACAGTTCAAACCCGTGTTGTTCTGAGGTCAGCTGCACAAATCCTAACGAGATTTCAACATATTTTTGAAAAACTGAGCAAATAGAGATGTGGTAGTTGACTTAGTAGAGTAATGAAGAAACAACCTAAAAGCAAAGTGACCCCATCAAAGCCCAGAAATGTTCCGCACTTAGGGCATCGGGTAACTTGAAAACATCAGTGATGATGGAGAGCTTGAAGTTGAGATTGGAAACAGAGGATTGGGGGGTGGATCCAGAAAGATCAAGAAGGAAAGTTGAAATTCATAGATTGTGTGATAAATTTGAGCACTTGGAAAATAATATTTTAAAATAGTATTTGACAGGTTTGATACAGCAGATGAGTGAGAACTATTTAATTAAAAAAATGTATCCTAATCATAGCCTTCTCCCTTTTTTTAGCCATGTGTGACTCACTGGTGAAAGTATTAACGTCGTCTAAATATTTACATAGTCCAGATAAATGCTGACTCATAATTTGACCAAAAATCAAGATTCTATTTGAGGGAAATGGAGGTAGGTGGTGAGTATTCTCAACTAATTTGACAGGAAGACAATAGATGTCTAAAATTAAAAATAAGATGGAACAGCACAAACATATTACTTAGAAATATGGAACTAATATATGAAAAAAGAGCTAAAAGGCTTCAAAGTATTTTTCTCTTGTGCTGCAAGTGTGAGAAGGAGAGAGGCAAAAGCGGAATAGGCCAGGAAAAAAGCTTGTTTTCATTATAAATCTTAGTAGCATTTTTAAAAATATATATATACTAGAATGTGTTACTTTTGCTAAAATAGATACAAAAATAACAACAAATAATGTGAAGGGAAATTGGGCAATTGTTTATAAGTGGTTCACGGTATCACTCATAAATCTTATAGGGCCAGTGGTATGACAGAAACCTATATTCTTGAGATAGATGATAGACAGATGATAGATGATAAATAGATAATCTTTTCCACTATTTGTTATTTGGCTTATTCTTATTGGACTATTTTCACCAATTTTAGTTCTGTATTACGTTGTTTAAATATTAATATGAGTGCCCTTACAGCCATCTATGCACTGTCACCTCTGCAAAATTGAATCTCACCCTTTTGCAAAACTTGACATCTAATTTTATACATAAGGCTTATATTACAAAATTAGGCTTTAAATTTCCCACTTGGACCTTTTTTTGCCCTCCATGTTGGCCCTGCTTTAAATATTCTTTTTCATCCTTCCCTCTTAATTGAGTCTTGTTAATAATAAACTAAATTTGGCCTGAGGATACCTCCATGCTTTGAGTCTTCTACATAACAAACTGCAATCTAACTTAGTACTTAAACTAACCGAAAGCCTACTTTAGGACTATAGTTTTGTAACAAATAACCGAGCCTCAGCTAATCACAGCAGCTAAACTTCAGTTGGTCACAAGCAGCCAACTGATCAGACTATGTTGAAATAAGGCAAAGGCTGAGCTGTAACCCATTAAGCTGTTTCTGTGCCTCACTTCCATTTTCTGTCCATAAATGCTGCCTGCCCACATTGCAGAGCAGAGCTCTCTGAACCTCTCTTCTGCTGCCTGATATGTGAACTTTGCTCAAATAAACTCTGTTAAATTTAATTTGTCTGAAGTTTTTCTTTGAACAGTCTTAAATAACACTCAGGATTCTGCTCAAATCATTCCTAGAAGCCCTCTTGGGCCACTGCAGTCCTCGAGTGATTATTGCTCCTGTGTGAGTCGGGACCCATTTAGTGACTAGTGCCACCATGAACCCCATTCAAACTGGCTTACAAATATAAGGGATTTATCAGCTCACATGACTGGAAAAGACCAGGCATGGAAGAGACTCTAGGCATAGCTGGGTCCAGGAATCTGTGTCTTTCAATCCTGCCTTCAGTCTGAGCTTTGTTCTGAGAAGGCTTTTCTAGCTGAGCGGCAAAGATGACCATGAGAACTTCCATGATTTCATCCTGCCAGCCACCCACACGGAAATAGTTCCTTCTACGTTGTTCTGGTAAATCAGGAAGCAGATTTTCGCTGGTCTAGCTTGAGGCAGTGTGGCTAGGGGAAACAACATGCCAATTAACCAGGCAGGAGTCATGGACAAATTCCTGGACTTGTGGGTTCATTTTACTCTTATTATATCACATGTTCAGTACATTTTCAAAGGAATACTGAACTGACAAAAGACAAATTTCCACCACAGATCCCTCCTCTGCCCTATATCACCTGGCATCCAGCATTTACCTTATATCACTGTAGCTGCACTGTATTTTCTCACTTATTAAATATATTTATGAATGCATATATGTTTTCTCATCTAGACCATAAGTCTTTACAGGAGGCTACTTTTTATAATAATAGTTATTTTTTATATTCAGCAACTAGTCCAGTGATCTTTGCTTAATAAGAGTTCAATAAACATTTGTTGATAATCAGAATTATAGGGAAGGATGTCTAGTAATTAATCAGTATATCTTAAGCCATCTTGTGTGTGAAAGCCTATGATAGGAAGATGTTTTAATAAATATCATACCACTTAGTATTGATACAGGAAAGTGGGCACCAAAACTGGCATCTGGCCTGGAGGCCAAGTAGGTTCTTAGCTTCACAGAGGAAAGAATTCAAGAGCAGGCTGACAGAGTAAAGCAAAAGCAAGTTAATTAAAGTAAGAAAAGACAAAAAAGGAGGCTGCCCCATAGACAGGGCAGCGGCTATCTCTTAGAGAGTAGCACTTTGTAAGTTTCCGGTGTCTTATTTCATAACTTTTATTTAATTTTATGTTAACCAGAGGGAGGATTATTCATATGATTTCTGGGAAAGGGGTGGAGAGTTTCTGGAACTGAGGGTCCTTCCCCTTTCTAAACCATATCTGGTAACTTTCAGGAGTTGCCATGGCATTTGTAAACTGTCGTGGTGCTGGTGGGAGTTTCTTTTCGCATGTTATACATTATAAGCGGGGTATACTGAGCAGTGAGGGTAACCTGAGGTCATTTTTCGCTACCATCTGGGCTCCAACTGGTTTTGACCGGTTTCTCTGCTGTCTCCTGTTTTATCAGAGACCTTGGTTTGGGTCTTATGACTCCTTATTGAGTAGGGCCTGTTGTTACCCTATCTCAGTATAAGGGTCTGTTATGAAGAAATGTTATGTACAGTAAAGTCTAACCTATTAGCTATGGCTCTATTCTCCTAAAGACTAAAAATTGATTTAGTTGGTAAAGCTGCATATAAACAGGCAGAAAATAATACTGACCTTATGCAACAACAGAGCATGGTATTTGTGAAACCAAAAGTTTTAAAGAAACACATTATTTAATAAACTGGAAATGGTGACATTTTAGAGCTTAAAGGTGAATTGAAAGGGCATTTCATCAACATTCATGATGTTGTAAAAACAAAGGAAATTACATTCTATAAACTGCATTAAATAGCCAACCACTGTTTCTCCACATTGTTGATTATTCATGAAGGATCTGGTTTGGTCTCGGCTGGCTTATACACTGCTCTGCCTGGTACCCTTCTCTGTGGCCTCCACTCACTAGGTCACATCCAAAGCTGCCCCCTCATCTTCCAGCTTGGCCTGGCCACCACTGTGACTTCTGAAGCCATCTCACAGCTCAAGGTTCTCTGGCTTTGCCTCCAGCTGAGACCTGAGCTGCTGTTTTCATTCCAGACTCTGCTGTGCATGAACTGACCCGAGGGTTTGGTACAGGCATAAAGCTCTGACATTCTTTGGCCTGTTCTCGCCCATTTAACTCTGAATGAGTATATGCCTGTAGGAAAAGTATCAATGGACCTGGAAAGGACAGAGACTCAGAAGCTGTCTAGTGTGAAATTAATGATCAAGCTGTAAAACAATTGGGAGATCGTGGAAAAGCTATGGCCGAAGAGCTGGGAGACTGTTAGGCAACAGATTAGAAGGACGGGGTGGATGGCAATCATGTATACAGGGCCTCGTGACATATGATATGTAGCAGTTGTCCTTGACGTGTGGTCTGGGGACACCTGGGTTTTCCAAGACCCTCCCACAACCACAACATCTACTTATTTTTTAGAACAATACTGTTAGTTGCCTTTTCTACTCATTCTCTCAGGAGCTTACAGTGTATTTTTCCAGAGACTCATGACATGAGTTTGAAAGCAGATTGTGTGCTCATGTGTCTTGGGCTTAAAATTGTTTTAGTTTAAACACATATAACAGTGAACAACAAGAAATATGAGCTACATACACAAAAGTTCTTTGAGCTCCTCAATACAATCATTCCTTGCTTTGCCTTGTTCTAATATTAATGAGTTTCCACTAACAGGGTACTGTGCAAAGTAACGGTAGCCTATAATTTTAACAGTGTGAGGGGTTTTTAGATAAGCATCTGTAATGAAAAAAAGGATTATTCTAGGAATCACAAGGCCTATTTCCAATTCTGACTAATGATCCAATAGTATTCATTTGAATGTTCACCCTTTGTTTCCTGGTGTAAAGAGGGTCTAAGGATCTCTGTTCAGTCTACTTCACAGATTAATTGTAGGGGGTTGGTGACCAGTAAGACCACAGAAATGAAAAACCCTTCAATAACAGTAAATGTTAATGATATATTCCCTTTAACAGCCACTAATGTGAATACTTCTTATGTGACAAACACTGTTCTATGCAAATGATGTCTTCTAACTGATTTGGCCATACAACTACTTTATGAAATAGATACTATTATCACCTACAATTTAGATTTGATGCAACTGAATTCTAGCGAGTTTAAGCAACTTAAAAAAAAACTTAACGAATTTATTTAGAGTAGCATTAGTTTCACAGCACAATTGAGCAGAAAGTGCAGAGAGTTCCCATATAACCCCTGTCCCCACATACCCATAGCCTTTTCCATTGTCAACATCCCCCACCAGAAGGGTACATTTGTTATAGTCCATAATAATAAGACATGATATTATCACCCAACATTCACAGTTAATATTAGGGTTTACTCTTGATGTTGTACATTCCATTGTGTTTGGACAAATACGTAATGGCATGTACCCACACTGTAATGTCATACAGAAGAGTACCACTGCCATAAAAATCCTCTGTGCTCTGTTTTTTCAATCCCTCTCTCCTCTATAACCCCTGGCAACCATTAATCTCTTTATTGTTTCCATGGTCATCATTTTCCAGAGTGTCATATAGTTGCAATCATGCACTATGCAGCCTTTTCAGATTGGTTGCTTTTACTAAGTAGTATGCTCCATGTCTTTTCATGGTTTGATAGCTCCTTTTTTTAGCACTGAATAATATTCCATTCTCTGGATGTACCAGATTTGATTTATCCCTTCACTCACTGAAGGACATCTTGATCACTTCTAACTTTGGGCAATTATAACAAATCTGCTATAAACAACTCTGTGTAGATTTTTGTGTGGATGTAAGTTTTCAATTCATCTGGGACAATACCAAGGAGCATGACTGCTGAATTGCGGGGTGAGAGTATGTCTAGTTTTATAAGAAACTGCCAACCTGTCTTGTAAAGTGTCTGTACCGTTTTCATTTCCACCTGCAATAAACGAGAGTTTCTGTTGTTAAAGTAACTTTTTAACTTGCCCAAAGTCATGTAGCTAATAAGTGGTTGATGCAGGATTCAAACCCAGTAGTAGGCTAATGGGCGTCATAGTTCAAGATCCTTTAAGGTAAAAAAAGCAAAACAAAACGACAACAATAACAAATAAACAGAAAAAACAAAGCAAACCATATATCTCAAGTGCTCTCTCCTTCCCCCATACATACACAGGCCTGTAAAACTGACTCAAGCTCAGAGATTTCTGGTAATTTTTGAAACTACTGTCCTGCCTAGTAGGAACAGCCCAGAATACCCTAGAGTTGCATTCCAGGAACAGGATAAGAGAAAATTGCTTACAAAATGCTGCTAAACCAAATTCCTGTAGTTTCATATACATTTGCAAATACCTAGGAAATAAAATTACAGCTCCCAAAGGTCCATTGATTACATATAACAAAGCTTTGTTAAATTTGTTAATAATCAAGGAGAAACTTGACATAAAGTAACTTAAAGAATTAATCCCTTTCACAGAACAAATAGTGATTCATGACTTCTATACAACAGATTGGAAGTAATGGGAGAAAGTGAAAACATTCAGACTGCTTTTCTTTGGTCTATGAAGTAAAAACTATGCATTTTATAAAGATGACTCAAATTATTTTTGCATAGATTGACCATACTTATTCTATAAAGCCTTATTTACTCACTTTTATTTTTTTATTTTGCATTTTTATGCTTTTGACTCATCAATAATATTTTGCGTGGAAATTGAGAAAGGACTATAAATATGGTACCTGTATTCTCTCTCTTGTCCTCTTTCCCAACATGGACACAGAGACAGAAACTGCTAAAGAAAAATGAAAAATGTGTTTCTGTTATGATTTTTGAGGAAAAAAATAATACATTTCAAAAGTAGCCCCTCTGATCCCCACACCCTGTCGTTAATCACCTTCCACTCCAACACGGAATATACACTAAATTTGGAGGACTCATGGCAACTGATTTACTACAATATTGTTGTTTACGTCTAATGGTCTTTTCCAGTATGTGCTAGATGATAATTGAGTTCCATGCCAGCGGCCCACTTTCTACAGGAATTGGGAGATAAGGGACGATTACATATCCCCAAGGTTTCTCTTCTACTCTAAGTAGTTTGCTTGGGGCACTTCTGATTTACACCTTTCCCCCCAGCATTTGTCCTGGATTTTTCACTTTTTAAGGAGTTGTATTACAAGCTGTTGCATTAAAATAAGCCAGAGAGGTTGCGGCAAAATTTCACTTGTATTCAAGTTCCTGCCAAGGTCTCTGTTAGTGATATGTGAGGTGCATGCACAGTGAGCAAAACTAATAGGTGGGTAAATCTCACCAACACCAGCAATAACCTACCACTCTTTTTCCATCATTTTCTCATGGCAACATACCTAAGGCTGGCCTGCTTTTTAAGATGGAAAGCAACAAACTCGTCTATAAATTCTCTAAGAAAAATTGTACTGGACTAAGTTAAATAGACAAGGAAGACTTTATACAAGACTATTGCAATAAAGAAGAGAGAGTAAAGTCAACTCCACTTAAACAAACACACACTTTGATACCAAACTCTGCCTCCTGGTGGGCCTTCACTCTGGCTTTGAATATGTCTGGAGATAATCTATCCTTCTGGTTTACCTTTCTGATATTCAGGTCTCTGCTTCTGTTTCATCCCAACGACTTGCAGTCAGCCAGATACCTTTTAATTCCAAATATTTATTTAATAATGTAAATACATAAAATATCAAACATCGGACTATACTGCTGACATAACACTGGAATAAACAGGTAGCTTACTGTCAAAGGATAAAATAAGGTCCAATAATTATCAGAGGAAGATGAGAACTTTGCCTCATTGGTTGTCAAATAGTATTTTTATAAATGCTTCTATCAGGCACAATTTTTCTGTGGAAGGCAACATTTAGTTGGTCAGCAATTGCTCCCACAGTCAAAAATGCCAGGGCCATTAAAGTTCCTGAAGTTGGTTTTTAGGGAAACTGATGTAATTGTTATCATTTCTATCACTCAAGAAACCCCACTAGTAGGCTCAGGTGTGACTGAGGCAATAGGACACATCCCTACTTTAAAAGGGCAGTGGGTCCCCCTGGGATACAGATTTGAGGCATCATCAAAATGTCATACCTCTAGTTGATAAATCATCAACTGTGAAATGTGACCTCGAATCCACTTTAGATTCATTTGAAGATGTTTTCTTTCACATAAAAATGCATATTCAAACATTTATATTCAAGTACAAATTTAATGAGCTCAGGCAATGTTGAAATATGACTTTGATAACCAAGCTGATAGGCATATTAAAAAAGGATCACTATGTTGTGTTTTTCCAAAAAAATGTGCATTCAGAATATTGATTGCTGACAGCATTAAAAAATTTCTCCATCTGTCTCTATTGAAACAACACACCTCTAGTCTCCTGACTGGAAGCAATAATGAGAGTTTCCAAGAGGTCCATATTGTTTATTCTCTATACCCTTGTCAGTTTAATAGTGCTTGACATGGCGTCAGCACATAAAATTCATGCCTTGCACTTATGTAATAAGATAGTGAGTCTACAGCTCAATTTGGATTCGGAACAATGTTTACCAATATTCTAAGACCTTTCATGATGGAATAGTCTGTTGAGCTCTTGTTAATGGCATTGTATCCAAGCTATTTCTAATTCCAATAAAATGATACAGGCCTGTATTATACACCAACTTCTAATCAAAATATTTTACACACCTGTGCATGAGGTCATAGCAATAGCCTGAAAGCTGATATTAAGGTATGTCTCATATTTCCTCAATAAATTTGAAACTGTTAATACTATAACAATGGTTTAGAGTCTGTATATGACATAATTGTAAACTTTACAATCTGTTCTACTCTATATTCAGATGTAAAGATAAAGATTCCCTGAGATTTAAAGTTCTAGTACTCACTAGATTGTAATCCTCTGAAAGCCTGCTGTGCTTCATTTATCTTCTTATATCAAGCACCCAAGAACAGTACGTTTTTAAAACCCAGTTCAATTCAGGTGTTTCTTTAGTCTTTTAGATAAAGTGTTTTGATTCTAAATATTAATAGACTTGCACTTACCTGCAGTTATTTCTATACCTTTGCCGCCATTGTGATTTTCAAACTGTATTTTGCCTCATATTAGGGCTCTTTAATATGTCCCAACCACCCTCCATATCTCTATACTCAGAGAACAGTGGCACTTCCCCCACTCTTAATCCACACTTGAGCCAGTTCAGCTCCACTTTTTGTGGTTTCAAAGGTTGAGTTTCTGCATAAAATTTTACTAGGAGACCAAAAAAAAAGAAAAAAAAGAGGAAATGGGGTTCTACTGCTAATACTAAAATTTGCAATAGAATTTTCTGGATCATAGTCTATAAATGAGTAATTCAAGAAGATGAATATACAGTAACTTTTCCTAAATGTTTTGTACCTGTCACTTTTAGGAGCCAAAATATTTTGACTTATTCTAAACCATGAAACCCTGGGAAGTACAAAATGAAACTGTAGAAATACCTTGTTCAAATAAGAATTTCAAGACAGTGACAGCAGAACATAAAACCATGCACGGGGTCCTTCTAAGCACGTGGCCCTTGCAATTGCACAGGTTGCAGGCCCATGATACCCTCCCACCCTGACCACAGGAAGAAAGTCTATGTATTAGTATTCTAAATTATAATTATTTGAGACTGTTTAAAAGTCTTTTCCTATTTGATGACTTATAAAAGAGATAGTCTTTAGTAAAAACTGGAGTCAGCTATTCAAGCACAATTCCTTATTGAGAGCTATAGTCCTGAAATTCATGCAGAAAGACATGAACCACATCATGTTTCTTGGAGTGTCAGCACAGCACTGTGTTGACAATAAACTTGAAGGAGAATGGGGTCATTTTTCAGCCAGCTTTGGCAAATTGCCTCTTTAAAATTCTTAGTTCCTTAACTGCAATAAAGATCCATATTTCCAATCTCTAGACCTGTAAAAGAGAGTTGTAGCCCACTGGCAGTGATTTCTTATTAAAAGTAGGGGGAACAGTAGATAGCCCTACCAGGATTTAAAAAAAAAAATTGAAATGAGTAGGACAGCCACTACTTGTTCCACAAGGATCACCCTGTATTTTGAAAGCAAATGTATCAAAAGAGACTTGAATTAAGCTAAAGTTATTTCTACTTAGGTTAATGTCCCCTGGAGAAAGATCACAAGACAACTCTGAATGTGTGTAATATCCAGGAAGAGTATAAGAAAGCTTTCATTTGCTTCTGCACAGGTAGTTTTTATACATTTATTTTCTCTGTTTTTGTAACTAATATAGTAGTCATAATAAATAAGAAATTCTGTATATAGATATAGTTTTATAAAATAAGTAGAAAATATGACATAATAACCTTAACTTTTTTTAATTGAACAAAGAATACCTGTAAAGGCTAATATCAAAGTACAGTTATAACTAAGCTGAGTTCCAATCATGAAAGTTATAGACTTCAAGGCCATTTTCTCTGAGTAGTAAATTAATTTTGTGGAACGCTAGATTCAATTAAGTCAACATTTTTATGCAATTATTTTGTTCAAGGCATTTTGCTCTTTCCAAGGAGATACAAACCTGACAAAGTTATGGTCTCTGACCTAAAAGAGCTAATACTTTATTGGGTAAGGTGGGGTATATTAGTGAATATACTGGATTTATATCAGTGTGTGTGACCAGTTGTAATTCACATTAATATTATACATGTAATAGCATTATAGATAAAGTTATGGAAGGGCACATATGGAAGTGATTCTAGGTGAATTCTGAGTTATGAATCAGAGAATCTGGCTGGGTAGGTGACCTATCAGTTAGGTTTTGAAAGATGAGTAAAATTTATACATAAAAAAGTAAAGCAAATTCTACACAGAGAATAGCTGAGTAAAGGCACAGCCACAAAGAAGTGTTTGACACATGTAGAAATTATACACATGGCTTCAAAGACCCAGTTGCTTTTGCTACAGGCATGTGTGATTATTAAAGATTCCTTCTCTGTTACTCTTTTTCTTAATTTTTCATAGTCATCATACAATTCATTCTGTATGAAAAGACATAAAGAAATCTAAGGAGAGAAAAATATAGGTAATCAATCAGGTCATAAAATGGATGACTTTGGGATGAGCATGTGAATTTATAATTCAACCTACATTGTTTAAAGCTGAACCTCTCTCTTTATCAGTTGCCCAAGGGGTAAAGGTCATATAATATGGAGTAGTTAGCTACAATGACTTCTTAAATTATTCATTAATCAAACCACTTAAGATGCTTTAAAATCCATTCTTTGACAGTTATATGGTTTCATAAATGCTTTCACTCTTGTAAAATCTCACTGTTTGCATTTATTCATTCTGCAGTGTCATTTTAAAACAATATAATGGGACCCCAGAAAGAATCACTTAAGGATTATTTCCAGAAGTTCAAACACATTGCCTTCACATAGCTTTTTTGTTTATTAAATGTGTAATTAGTTATCCTAACATATTCTATATGAACTTACAAATAAAGCCTCTAAGACCTGAGACATTTAAAATGTCTAATTAAACTTTTAGACACTAATCAACTCTAATTATTTAAGTGTGAATTTTTGACTCTACATTTACACATTCTTAGTAACATCTCATGATTCTGCTTGTTAGTGCCTTAGTGATTCAAATAAATTTTAATATTTGTTTAAGGTAAATAAATCTTTTGTATAAAGCACATATATTACTTTTACTTCTTTTTTTCTTTTAACTAGTGAGAGCAGTCATGAAGGAAATTCCCTGAAATGGAGACTTGAACTGTATCAACATTGATTCAACTTGGCGTGAGAAGAAATGAGAACAATTTAGGGTTTTAGGTTGAGTGCCTCATAAGGGTATCAGTGACAGAGACAAGGAAAACTGAAAGGGAAATAGCCTGGAATACAGAGGATGAAGTCACAATGGGACATATTGAATATAAGTTTCTGATGGAAATCAAATTGGAAATACTAAAGAGATACAGTTGAAGAGGATGCTTTGTGAATAATCCTTAAATGAGTATATAATGTAAAGGAATGAGTGGATGAACAACTACAGTTTTAGATCTCAAGAAAGACTCTATGAATTTCAGTATGAAGATCTTGGTTAAAACTATGGGATTCAATCATGACAGGCACCATGAAAAAAGAGATGAGAAGACCTGAGGAGACTAACAAAGACAACCTGAAGGATATCAACAAGTTCTAGTTTGTGAGAGGAAGAAGAGTCAGCACATGATCCTGAGAATGAGTAGCAAGCAAGAAAGAAGGGAATCAAAGCAGGGAATGGTTCCGAAACCAAGTGGCAACAAATAATATCAGAATATAAAGAAAGCCCTAAGATTGGCCCTTGTAAGGTAGATGATTGCTTTCAGCCTTAGAGTATTGAAAACCAAAAATAGGTCATTTTATGTTAAGGCATATTTATTCTTAGTTACGTTGAGAAGTGAAAAAAGTGAATATGATAAGTCAATGTTGTTGAACTAAAGTTTTTATTATTTATTAGGTTTAGTCCAATCACCTCTTGCCCCATCCTCATGCACCCTTCTCCCAAGGCAAACTTAATTCATTAGTCCACCTGCAGGTAAGGTAAATTCTGGTCAAACCTGAGAGCTGACTTTTAGCTAAAATTGAGCAGAGACTTGGGGGATTTATAGTGCTTAACTTTGAGTAGGCGTAGGCAACCAGAATTTAATTTTAAACTACTCACAACCAATATTTAGACTTCCATAATTTATTAAGTGCCCAGGAAGACCAAAAGGATTATGTAATAAATGATTATAGTACTGGGATATATCCTATGCCTGCTTTCATGAGAATTGCCAGAAAAGTTTTGAATAAACTTTTGAGTCTGTAAATTGAAATAAAGCCAATTAATGAAGGCTGCTAGAAAATGTGTTGACAAAGAGAAATCACACAACATATGTTCAAGTTTTTCATTCACCATTTTAGAGTTATGTAGATTACTTTTTGTCTCCAAGCCTAAATTCTATTTTATATGATACAGTGATAATCATACCTTCCTTTCCTGTCTTACACTGTTGCTGTACAAAAAAGTGTGTGGCATTATTTCAGTACACTGGGAATTTCTCTGCTGTATGAACAGCCTGCTAAATTTATATCTATGCACCATGAATATCATTATAAATTTAATTTATTTGTGAAGTATAACATAAATTATTTTCCATGTCACAACTTTCCATTGTTAGGCTAAAAGAATGTTTAGACAACACTGCTTAAAAGTTTCTTTTGAGGAGCAAAATGGCTGACTAAAAAGCTCCAAGCCCTCATTCCCCCACAGAAACATTAAAAAACAACCAGAAACTCTCTGAATTAACATTATAAGAGTTTTGGAAAACAGTTAAAGGCCTATAGCAACCAAAAAAATACTTAATCAAGAAAAAGTCACCTTTAAAACATTATAAAATTTCATGATGTATCTATTCACCATTGCTTCACAGATATTTGTACACCAATGTTCATAGAAGCACTTTTCACAATAGTCAGAAAGTGTGAACAATCTTAACATCAATCAATGGATTAATAAACAAACAAAATGGGCATATACTTGAAGTGGGATATTATTTAGCCTTAGAAAGAAATGAAATTCTGATAAAAACCACAACGTGGGTGAATCTCAAAAACATTGTGCTGAGTAATATAAGACAGATATAAAATGACAAATATTGTATGATTCCATTTGTATGAGGTACTAAGAATAGTCAAATTAAAAAAGACAGAAAATACAATAGTGGTTACTGGGAAGGAGAGAATGAGGATTTTTGTTTAATGGCTACAGAGTTTCAGTTGGGGATAACAGAATAGTTCTGGAGATGGATGGTGGTGATGGTTGCATAACAATGTAAATGCACTTAATGTGACTGAATTATACACTTAAAATGGTTAAAACAGTAAGTTTTATGGTATGTATATTATATCACTATATAAAAAAAGTATTTCTAGTACTTTTTCTTTTGAAGTGTCAGTGCTCCTTCATAGAATAGCAGGGGTTATTCTTGTAGGCCTATTAATAACTAGGAAAAAAAAAAGCCGTCAATCATTCTGAATTCACTGCGTAGACATCAGTTATTTCTACTGAAAGGAAGTTCAACATTTCCCACTATGTGTTTTTAGGGGAAAAGAGGTGGGGAGATAACAATGCAAGGTTTATTTTGTTTTTAATGCCCTTAAGTGTAATTTTCAATGTACAAAATAGTATTCAGATGTTATCCTCTAGGCTTATAAGTTAATATTCATTAAATTTCCAAACACAAAATCTTAGTTCATTCCAAGGTCTTTTAAGTTTAACTTAGAAATATTCTATTTATAAATCTAGCATGTTTTAACCTTTTCCCTATTTTTAAATTTTAGTTACACTTTCTTAAAGATAGAAATTCAATTCTTACTTAAACTGTACATAGTATTTATATCAAATAGGAGAAAACTATGTTAACTGAAAAACTGTAGAAATATTTTCATATAATTCTTAAGAGTATAATCATGTCTAAATGGGATATATGAGCCTCATGTGATTACATGCAATAAAATTAATAATAAGTAGTAACATAGGAAATTATTGGTATTTATAAATTTTGTATTTCTCTAGGTTGCTTAAAATTTATTTAAATAAGTTTTAATGATTAGAATATTCATTTGAATAAACTTGTTTTAGAAAAATCACTTAGAGATGAAAGTAGCATTTAAAATGTCATGAAATATTTTTATCAAATAGAGTTACAATTGAATAAATATACATTTAAATTTTTAAATGATACTTTTGAATATATTAGAAAAATGGCTTAAAACTTATGACAAATTAAAATACACAAATATCCTCTGTTGATTAAAGGTACTATTACATGAATGCCCACATATTGTGAGTATCCCATTTTGCCCAATTTATTGTTTTTATCAATTTGTTTTCAACCAAATTGCTTTCTACAAATTTAGTTTCCACCAATTCTCCTGGAGCTGGTAAATGCAGAAGAGGGTAGATATTTTAGCAGCTAGTTGTGGTGAGGTGATTGGAGTTGAGCTACTTCATAATTAAGAGTTATTTCCTAGTGAAATTTTCTCTGAGTTTATCTTCTGTGAGGGGCTAGGAGTGAAGAAAGTGATTCAAAGGTGCTTTAAAAAGATTTCAAACCACCTTCACAGAAGTTAGGACAGAACAGAAGAAAAAGATAAAACGTAGAATTTATTCAACTGGGATTTGAAACCATAACTTGTCAGCAGCACAGTTTTGTAATATTGTGAACCTTTTTATGATTCTTATAACCTGAACCCATGACCCAAAAGGCTCTAGTTTAGACACTTTTCCTCCTTTCCTCCCTCTTCAGACTTGCCTGAGGTTGAGATATTTGGTATAATGCACATGTGTTTTCTGTGCCGTATCCAAAGACAAGCTCCAGATCTAGATATGGCTTAAATAATTATTTATTTTTCTTTTGCTTATAATTACCACCTTCTATTATCATCTATCTATTCTGAAGTCTATCTTTGAATTTCAAAAATTAGAATTTTCTTTATTCTGTTCTTAATATCTTAAATGATCCTATTTCCATATAACTAGTTTTCTACAAACGTCAAATCGTTTCTCACTCTTTTACAACATAGTGAAAAGTATCTTTTGTTATGATCCATGCTCTTCTGCACTAGGTTCATTTTTAACAGACTCCTGGAATAGATTCATCTCTCTGAGATAATAACATTCATAATACAGTACCAGGATGGCTAACTGATTAAAGCTCTTTATATTTTGAAGAAATCCCAATGATATTCTCAATCTTTTAACAAAAAGAAACACTAGAGAGTCCTTTCATTTATCAATATCTTTGGGGAAAATAGTAATATGGAAGACTACTAGCTAACTTTATGAGAGATAATATGCAATGTTAACATTTTAATATAAAATGCATTTTGAATGCTTTAATATATGAGCATTCTACCTGACACGTTTACTTTGGATTCTCATATAGTCAAAACTCTGAATAGACAATGATATATTTTAAAAAAGTATGTAGAAATAAAATGTTGAAGAACATTACATTTAAGCCAAGCAAGCATAGAGGTATAATAGAGTTTTAATTATTCACATTACCTTGATGAAAACAAACTTAACAGATACAAAATATGGACAAAAATTTTTCTGTTGACTTCCATGGAAATTTTATTAATACATAAAAATATGACAGTAAAACCATTAAATTTAGTTTATATAAAAAATTGAAGAACAATATTGAAATTTAAGAAAAATGCATTAGCATCAAATACATGTGACTTGTTTAAATAATAAACACTTTCATTTGAGAGATATCCGATTTTGGTAGGTGGTTAAAAACATATTGTTCATTCAATCATCAACAAATGTGTCAACAAATGTGATTTTAAGCCAATAAATAATGTCAAATGAGATAATTTTCTATATGTATTTATTTACATGAAGAACACTTTCCACTTCTTGCACTTTAACATTCCTAAGATAATATGCTACCCAATTTAACACCATTCCAAAATAATTCTGTAAAATGTTAATATTAACATCTCAATGAAATTAATAATAATAGTAATGATAATACATGTTATAACAGGATAGGGATTAAATGTACAGGTTTTTTAAAGGATGATTTTAAAGCCTATGAAATATGAGCATGGTAACCAGTTCTGAACCACACTTGTCATTGGCATACAAATCACCAGCAAAGATGTGAATGAAGCCTATAACATGCTGTTAAATTATCAGATGTATTTGAATCGAGCTGGGACAAGAGTCTTTATTTTGAGCCTGTGTTTTCCACAAAGTTCTGTATTTTCTGCCAGTTCTAGTTACCTTTCTGGAAATAATGACATTTTTGTGTCTTTAATGAACTATAGACTACTTTAAGACACATGATGAAAAGACATTCAAGGAATATAGCCCCAATATTGAGTTTGGATGGGATTATTCAAACTAGCCCTTCACACTGCCCTCTGTCCTCACATTACACTCTGCTCAGGCTCTGCAAAACTCCTTCACCGGGTGCAGAGAAAAGGTAGTAAATTATCTCTTCGATCTAAATTTTGAAAAATAATAATAATACCAGGAATATGAATTAGGGTGGGGGGGCAAATCCCTAGGACAACTACCTACAGAAGGAGAGGGTGCGTATCCCTCCTTAACTATTTCTGTAAGAGCTGGAAGCTTTTCACGGAACATATCTATTTCTCAGACTTTTTTTTTAACTTTAGCTAGTCCAGGAAGGTATTAACTTTAATATCCAAGTCAATGATTCTTCTAATTTTTCATACTTCCAGAATTTTCTGCAATGTTGACATTACAGGTCCTTCATCTGCAGTTCTGAAATCCAGAAATCTCTAAAAACTAAAACATCTTTTGTGACTCATTTGGAGCCAAACCTGACTTGAACTGACACAAATTTTATAGTCTTTATTTATTGTACTTAGGTGAATATTCATTTGTTTTGATTCAGAATAAAGTATTATGAGGTGTTGTCTCAGAACCTGTTGATGAACACTACAAATATACCATTTATGCATTCTAATAACTTTATAAAGTCTGAAAAATTCTACATTGCAAACACATATGGTCCTAAGAATTTTGGATAAAAGTTTATGGAACTGTTTTGGTTATTCCTTTTTTTTGTCTCCATAATAGCTTAAGCTAACGATCCATTACCCTATATCTCTCTCTTCTTTTCTGATTACAGCAGTCCCCTTATCCGTGGGAGAGACCCTCAGTAGATGCATAGAACCATGTCCTAGGCAAGGACAAAATGAGACAGTGAGAGATTTCATTATGAATGACACACAATTTAAAACTTCTGAATTATTTATTTCTGGAATTTTCCATTTAATATTTTTGGTTCATGGTTGAACATAGGTAACTGAAATCCCGGAAAGTGAAATCACAGAAAATGGAGGACTATGGTGTTCTTTCTCTGTTTCCTCTAGTGACATCCTTGCCCATATCAGCTCTGCTCTGGTGTCTGCCCCACTTCTCCTATATGTGTTAGCTATTGTCACATAACTATTGCAAAGCTCAGGGATTTAAAGCAGTAATCTTGTATGATCATTCATACATCTGCAAGTTGACCGGGTGCTCAGAGGCCTTTGACTGATCTCTGATTGGCATTGCAGCTCTGCAGGAAGCTAAGGCGGCACAGATTCCAGCTGCACTGGATGTGTGATCAAACCGCAAGTAGGTTTCTGCCTAGGTCCAGTGACTCCCCACACAGAGAGACAATTATTGAGATCATGAGGATTGCCAAGGAAGAAAGGAATTTTTAATATGAAAGACATCTGTGGAAAGAACAGGGAATCAGCCTCAGATCCATCTCCTCGACTAATAGAGAGCACAGGTTTTTTAAAGAGGGGCTACACACATTGGAGCAGGTTGTGTTGAAATTAACATGGGGCTATATGCATTGGGGCAGGTTGTGGAGGATGGTGAGTCTTGGTTTCAGGAAGTCTGTGCAGAGGCCTTTATAATCTCAACTACTTTGTCTTGCAGAAATTCTGCCATTTCCAGGGAAACAACTCAAAAAAGTCAAATAATTAAAAATTACAGGGTTTTGGTGATCAATCCCTACTAGCCTCAGAATCTAAAACATGAAAGGGAAGAGGATTATCATAAACATATAGGGGTCATGGAAATGTTTTCCTAGAGCCATTACAGATGGGGCAATTCAGTTCCCAAGTCCCTCATCTTCCTCCTGGAACCAGCAGGTTAGCCAAGCCATGCTCTTTTCATGGTGATGCTGAAATGCAAAAGAGCAAAGATTGATTATTAAACTCAAGGAATGGAGGAAGCGGGAGGAAGGAGGAAAAGAGAGTAGAAATGATGGGAGCAAATGACTGTGTCTGATAGATTTTTAAAATATGATATTTCTGATATTTTGTTCCCTCCCTTCTATCATTATATCTCTTTGAGCATAGAGGAGATCATAACGGCTGATATGGCCACTTGTGATGGGTACAAGCACCAAAAATTAGAACATAAATAAAAACTGGAGAATAAATTACCCTATTTCATTATAACCAACCCCCACTTCTAGAAATTAAAAAAATGAGATTTGTACCATCTAAAATAAATACTTCACAATATGACCCTTGTATGGATTACTCCCAAGTTTACACACTGGAAATGTTTTTTATGTTAAAATCCTCCCAAGTAAAAAACAAGTATTGATTATGTTCTGAAAGTCAACCTTGTATATGATGTAAAAATCTGATGTAAAAACACAGTTATTGAACATATGAAAAAGACTCCTCTATTATCAATGTTTCGTTCAAAGTTTCCTCTATTTTTGATGTGTTTAAATATTTTATTAACATACATGCTACTTAATAATTAGCAATTTTTCACAATGCAATGGAATTCAATCTTTGTATCTGGAAGTGCCAAGTAATATAAAATTTTAATTATAATTACTCAGAAACTGCAAGTTACAGTTATTTCGCATAGAATAAGTTGGCATAAGTTTCGAGTGATAGAAGAGTTGCTTCTTCAGGTTTTAAAAAACAAACTTTTCATTTCCATTTTCTGGGTTTCAAAACTGTATTTCTCTGAACGCAATTCCCCAAACCTCCAGCTTGGGGCATTTGTTAAAAGTGCAGATGGCTAGTATTTTCTCAGGCTTACTGTTAAGGGAATTCTAATGGTGTGACCTGGGATTTTTCATTTTCATGAACACGCTGGCAACTCTTAATCACATTAGTATTATAGGGCTCTGGAAGTTTTATAATGCAAAGTGTTTTTTCCTAATGCTATATATTTGCTGGCTGAAATAAGTGCATCATTGATGTTCCAAAATAAAACAAATGCTGATTAAATCAAGGAAAGAATGCATAATTATTTATATTTATGAAAATTACCTTTTTACAAATATATTTATAATTGTAATAGGAACAAAATATAATGAGAATTAATTAATCAATTCTACCATCATAATACACTATAGCTGTGTCTACAGAAGTTTTCAGTCACTCAGAAGTAATTTTGCTCTAGGAGACAGCATCTAGTACCATTTTGGCAAAAATATAAAGACAGTAAGAACTATGTAAGGAAAAATTACTTTTTATCTTTAGATTTTTATGTTTTATAGACAAACCACCTTATACAAAAAAAAAGAACAAAAACTCCCTTTCATTCATGAAATTGGCACCTCTGATAGTTTTCTTTAAATGCAAAAAGTATAGTATTCATTGAAGGAGATAACAGGTGTTTGACTCTCTGATTTCATAACAATGGGTAAGATTTAAAATGTAGTAAGGTAATAGTGTCAATACTCTTTTCATTTAGGACACATAAATTAGTCATTTCCACAACAGTGGCAAAATGATTAAGAACAATTTGTGTAAAGAAAATATTAAGAAAATGGTTTTAATCCACAGAATAGCCTTTGGGGCAACTATAAACGATGGTTTCTGCTGTGCAGTTAATTACAGTGAGCCATAACTATTGGTTCTTTGTTTTCACCATCTTTTCAGAGGAAACTCAAGGAGTAATCCTTTTCCTCATGATACCCCTTCTCATTTTCTTTCACCTATCAGGTCCGGCTTCTTGGCAGACTGCTGTCCTGGTTCTCTGGCTCCATGCTTGGAAAAATCACAAGCAGGGCTGGTGTGACAGAGTGACCCCAGACAGGAAGCAATTCTACACAAACAGCTTTTGTTGCAGAGAAGAAAGGAGCTATATGAAGTAAGAGTACATTCCAGAGAGGAATGGTTTACTCATCACAAGTGGAGAAAGACGTTAAGGACTCCCAGGTGGTTCCCTTTAACTTGCCTGCTCCGGGGTAGGGCTTATGGGAGGTGTGAGATGTTACCAGGTGATTGATATACACGATTGTCAGGTGTTCTACATTTTCCTGCAGTCCCTTCCCCTGATTCTCCACCCCTAGGAACTGCCCTCCTGGCCTGTATGTGCCACTTGCAGATTTGATCCCTGCCTAACAACACTTCAAACAGCAAAAATTGCTCTCTGGAAATATTTAATAAATGTCAGATGTGATATTAAAATTTTATTATTAATATTCTTTTTAGGTTTGCTGATGTTTTCATGTACATACACATTATATGTATGTTTGAACCACCTACCAGAAGGATCAATTAAATATTTGAAAATGTTTTAAAAATCAGAATATCCATCTTAATCATATATAAAATTAAGGAGTCTACTCTCTGATATGAATTGAAATTGACTGATGGATATATGAATCGGCATCAACTCTTACTTCTCCTCAGCCACTTCCCTTTCCTTTACTCAAGTTCCTCTCCCAAGCCTGAATCTGCTGAGATTTTGGAACAGAATGTGATTCCTGGTGAAATGGGGAAACCAAGGCAATGGAACTCAGGGAATGTGTTTGAAAGTTATGGCACACCTCCCATCCTTCATAAAGGACTCAGTGACCTGGAAATTTGGTTTCACTTATATATTGCCTATTCTATAAAAGCTAAAAGTGAGAAATAGTGGCAGAAGAAAATATGAAACATAACTAAAAACATTTATTAATTTTACAAATATCTTCTTCTTAATTATCCAAATATCTTCTTCTTTCTGTATTTTAATTTTTGAAAAAACTCATTAGTTTTCACGGTAGTATTTTCATATAGCTTCCAAGGTGTAAAGCACTGCATATTGCACTGAAATTCAGTATTCTAGAGATTTTGCTATGATCTTGTATGACAAAGGTGACTAATTTGAAACAGAAGCAACCTAAAATACACATTTTCATAAATGCAAAGTCATCAAAGAAAAGATACTTGTCAAGCATGTGCAATTATTTCTAGTCTTGCTGAATAAACTGGAGTGTGGTGATAGAGGTTTGTGAGTCACTTCACTGTGAATAACAGTTTGAAGAAAAATCTTAAAGAAGATCCAAGTTATTTCTTTAGGATATAGATAGGCAGTTATGGACCAGAGAAGATGACTTTAACAACTTTTTAAAATTTCTTATGTTTTAAATTTTATCATGTCAATTATTTTTTTTATTTCCTACTTTTCCATAATGATTAACAGAAATGCTCTAACTAAATCGGTCTGGAGGTTTGCTTCCTTTAATAGCAGCTCACAGCAGCTGGAAGTCTTGAGCTAAAAGAACACCTAGAATTGGGTAACAGCAGCTACCAAAGGCAGACGGTAAAAGACCGAGGCCTGGAGGCCTGCTGCAGAGACAGAGCAAATCCACAGGCAGCAGCTTGAGGCCAAGACAGGATCTGGTCCTGAAGAGCAGGAAGTGTCCTTCGAGCAGTCTCTGTTAGTAGTTGCATTTTACAATTTTACAAGGACTCAAACCCTTCCTCTCCCTATCTAGCAAGCAAGTGATTAAAGAAGAGTGTTATGCTATAAAAACCCTAAAAGGAAGGAAGGAAGGAAGGAAGAAAGAAAAGAAAAGAAAAGCAACCAATGTCATACATAGTAATAAATGTCCTGTGGCATGGCAATGTGTTGAGACTCAAGAATTTCAAGCTCCTTGCCCTGAGGGTAAGCCATTTCAATTTTTGTAACTCAATTTTCTCATTTTAAGAGAGGTAGATTAGATTAGCTCTACCATTTTTTGAGTTCAAACATTCTCTATCGTCCTTCAGTTCTAATGACAACACTGCCCCTACCGAGCTATGTAGCCTTAAAAAAAGAATTAACCAACTTTATATGTTAGTTTCATCCTCTGTAATAACACGTTAATGTAATATTTATCAAACCTGGCAGATAAGCAGAATCACTTGAGATTCTATTCAGAAATGTGGATCCCTTGACTCCATACTACATCTGAATCAGTGTTCTGGGAATCAAGGAAGCTGGGTACCCTCAAATTTTTATTTGGATACAAATTACAGTCCTCAAATAGCTACATTGGAATTCTGTTGGAGGAAGTGCCTATGTTAAAATGTGTTTATGGTATTCACCTCAGATCTGTTCTATCTTGATCTCCTGAAGTGATTCCCAAGATCTATATTTAAGAAGTGCTTCAAGTAATACCAACAGGATGACAGGAATGGAAACCACTGGGATAGATGTCCTCCTAGTTATAATCATGCCAAAAGGTAATTTCCAGAGTCCTCACTGCTCTGACGTTTTGGCGAGGCATTGATCTTTAGTAAATAAGGGTGAAGCTCTAAGAGATGAACAAGTATTTTCAATGTTTGGACTGGAGTAATACCATCTAATCATAATTTGACTCTTTTTCCTCTATCTGATGTTTATAGAAGAGACACTTACAGAGGCTGGGGAAAAGAAAAACAATGCCTGAAATTGTATGAGGCCATGTAGGTGGTCTTATTGCTATTCCAAATATTTCTGATTCTCTTTCTGGAACATGGTAGAATAGCACTTTCTACCTTCTTGAAACTAGAGAGGGTCACATGATTTGTTTTAGAACAAGACATGTAATAGGAAGTTATGTGCATGTTTTTTCTGGGCTAAGGTAATAGGAGTCAGTATTCTTTGTAATTTTAATAAGAAACAAGGTGATCAAGCCATTGCTAATACTTCCTGTTATGATTATTAAAAAAATGACTCTCTACCTCCCTAGAGCAGGCACCCTTTTTATGCAATTTCAGAATTCTTGCACCTCAGCTCTCTAGTACAGTGCCCAGCAATTCCTCAGTGGATTTCACCATCATGCACATATGACTTTAGGCAAATTTAGCTATATGAAATAAAAAAATACACAAACATACTCAGAGACAGAAAGTACAGTCATATACCACATAATGGCTTTTTGGTCAACCGTGGATCACACGTATGACTGTGGTCCCATGAAATTATAATGAAACTGAAAAATTCCTGTCATCTAATAATATGATAGCCATTGCAACACTGTCATGCAACCACTTTATTTTTTATAAATTTAGTGTTCCTAAGTGTACAATGTTTATAAAGTCTACATTAGTATACAGTATTGTCCTAGCCCTTCACATTCACTTAGCACTCACTGACTCACCCAGAGTAACTTCTAGCCCTGCAAGCTCCATTCATGGTAACTGTCCTATACAGGGGTACTATTTTTTTTTATCTTTTATACTATATTTTTACTGTACTTTTTCTATGTCTAGATATGTTTAGATGCACAAATATTTACCATTGGGTTACAATTGCCTCCAACATTCAATACAGTAACATGTTGTACAGGTTTGTAGCCTAGGAGCAATAAGCTATTATTCCATATAGCCTAGGTGTGTAGTAGGCTGTACCATCTAGGTTTGTACAAATACACTCTATTATGTTTGCACAATGACAAAATCACCTAACAAAGCATTTCTTGGAACATATCCCCGTTGTTAAGTGGTGCTTGACTGCATTTATATGATGCCACTAACTCTACCTACTTTTGTCCTCAATGAGAAATTTCTTAGAGGGAGTATGAGATAAAATATGAAAATTTCCTCTTCTCTTGGTTATTTCATTATGTATTCATCCCACAAATATTTATTGAGTGCCATATATTCCAGCCTACTTGAGATCCTTGCTGAACCAAATAAAAATTCCCTGCCTTAGGGAGCTTATGTTCTAGTGGAAGGAGACACACAACAACCAGTAAATCTAATAAATGAATAAATTATGTAGCTTGTTAAAATTGACAAGTATGATTAAAAATGGAAAAAGTAGAGCAGAATGAGGAAGATTAGTAGCATGATGGTGTAGTTAGAGAGGAAGTTATAACACTAAATTAAGTGGTTTAGGTAGACTCCTTTGAGAAAGTCAGATCTGAGGAAAGAGCTGAAGGAGAGGAAGGAATTAGCTAAGGACATATTTTTGTAAATAGTGTTAAAAGTGAAATGGATACTAGAACAAGTGCCCTACAATATTCTCCTGCATTTGTGATCAGTAGACTAGTAGAGATAAGGAGAGAGAAATAATAGGGGGTCTCACGGCTATTGTAACAAATTTGTTGCTCTGATTGAAATAGGAATTAATTGTAAGTTTTTGAGCAGAAAAATGACATGATCTGACTTAAATATTTAAAGATCTGATGGCAATTTTCAAAATAAAACAGACTATATAGGGTAGAAGCAAGGGGAACATTTAGCATGCTATTGCAGTCATACTGACAGGTGATTGTGGAGGCTTTGACTAGGGAAGTAACAGCGGAAAGGGGTTAGGCACAAATCACTTCATTTATTTATTGGAAGAAAAAAATAAAGACCAGAGAATAAAATAGAATCATCTATATACAATCCATATTTTGTTTTTAGTCATTAAGATATTTATGACTAGAAAGGTGTAGAGAAAACTAAAACACCTATGAGTGTTTCATTTATAAACTATTCCAAAATCAAATGACGTCTTGTGTAACCCTACCCAATGACAGCCCCTTACCATTGTTCCCAGAAGTAACCATCTTTGCTATTGTAGGGGTGAAGGGAAAATCTCCCCTTTGCCCTTTGAAGGTTACCTGAAAATCAGTGGACAAAAGGCAGATTAACAAGAGAAAAGGCATACAAATTTTTATTAGTGTGCATGGGGTGAAAAATCACAGAGTTATTACCCCCAACCTAATGGGGTTGTTATGTTCAGGCTTTCAGGGATTAAATGATGCCTGCCCACATTGTGGAAGGCCACCTGCTTTACTCAGTCTACCAATTCTAATGCTAATCTCAACACACCTGAACAGACTTTTGACACATCCAGAAATAATGTTTAATCAGGTATCTGGACATCTCTTGGACCAGTCAAATTAATTCATAAAATTTATCATCACACATGGTACCACATTTTTTGAAATGTGAGAAATGTAGACATTTAAAAATTTAGCAAAAATTAATATCTAGCCTTACCAAACATTAGATATTGAGCCATGGGGATTATCATTACTGTTAGAGGGAAATACAAATTAATTCAACAACTTAAGAACAAATTTGGCATAATTTGCAAATTGAGCCTTTACATATTATAATTCCATAAAGTATGTGTGCGTGAGTATATTCCCAATGAAACTTTGAACATACACACATGAACACATAGACAATATAGTCCACTGCAGCTTGTTAGTTATAGCAAAATATTAAAACTCTTCTAGATATACCTAGACTGAAGATACCATTTATAACTGCTTTAAAGTTGGAACTTATAGAACTATGAGAAAAAGATATCTATCATGAGGGAAGACAGAGAAAGGAAAGGCTTACTAAAAAGCCTTTCTAAACCTATAAAAATATAGGCATGTCTTGGGAAGAACCTACCTCAGCCAGAATGTGAGATTTCTAAAGGATATAATATGTGGTATAGATTGAACATCCCTAGTCTGAAAATCCAAAATCTAAAATAATTCAAAATCTGAAACTTTTTAAGTGCCAACATGAAGCCGAAAGTGAAAAATTCCACACTTGACCTCATGTGACATGTCACGGTCAAAATGCAATCAAAACTTTGTTTCATGCAAAAATTATTAAAAACATTGTATAAAATTAATTTCAGGCTATGTGTGTAAGGTGTATATGAAACATAAATGAATTTCTTATTTAAACCTGGGTCCCATACCCAGGATATCTCATTATGTATATGCAAATATTCCAATATCTGAAAAATTCTGAAATCCAAAACATTTCTGGTACCAAGCATTTCTGATAAGAGATACTCAATCTGTATTTCTAAAAAGTCTGGTTAACATTAAATCATGGAAGGCTTTGCATAACATGGCAAGAAATATATACTTTAGTCTGTGGATAGTGGATAATAAAAGTAGTAATTAAAAAAACCCAAAATCACAGATAATAAGAAAACATGTATATTCACAACTTAAAGCAGAGAGTGATAACAAATATTAGCGAACAACTATATTTGCAATGTAGAGCAGTAAATACCATAAAGCCCAAGAAAGATATTAGTATTAAGTAACAACTAAATTTTATTGCAAGTTTTATGCAGTGACCTACAATGTAGAAGAAATGAAAATGATAAGGGGCATATGGCTAATGTGGTTGCTGAGCAGATAAGGTTTTAGGGAGTAATAGCTAAAATCTTGGGGCCGCTAATCATGTGATTAGCACACTATTCCTGGTATGATGGGCTTGTGTCTGTGGCTTGATCATCCCCTACTTAGTAAGAAGCAAAGGCTCTCCAATAAGAGACATCTGGTGAAATCATGACTACCTTGTTTACCAAACCCAGTAATGGGAAAAGCCTGCTGTAGCTCAGCTGTTATTGCTCTATCATAATTAGAAAATAATATCAGATTTCATGGGAAATCAAGAAAACAAGGGCAGCATGAAACATCAAAATGGAAAGCCTCAATAAAAAGTGATTTCAAGCATAATTGTTCTAGCCTTTTTTCTTTTATTCAAATCAATCACAAAAGGGTCATAATCAGAGAGGTGGATACTCTTTTTATATTCTTAAGAACAAAGTAGTTTAGACCTGAATGAAACTATTATGCCAACACGAAGCTTCACCAAAAGCAATATTAAACATTGAGTAACATCTGCTAAGATATTCCCAATACATTTTAAAATATTTTCTTTGACATTTGGCCAAATATGTCTTTCTTTCATTTGCTATTTTTTGCAAGCTGAATCAGAGCCAATATTTATGTAATTAACAAATATGTTCTCATTTTCTTTTCAAAGGGCTATGTTTCTTTGGTAAAATGTAACATAAATTCAATAATATTAAACATGAAATAAGAAGGTATAAACCACTATGATGACCATTGTTAAAGGCCATTTATTAAGTTTCTGTCTGCACAGCTGCTCTCCTATGCACTGCATAAAGTAAATTAGCATAAACATTCTTTTGGCATCTGACATTTAACCAAGCAAACAAAAGAGGCCCCTCCTTTTGGCAAAAATACATATATGAAGGTGGTGAAACTAACCCGTATTGACCATGAGTGTCTTTATACAATTAATTAAATTTAATCTTCACTATCTTTCTATGAGTTCAGTATCACTCTCCTTTTTGTCAAGATGAAAAAAAACCGTAGCTTGCAAGATGGAAATAACATAGCCCTTGTTGCTAATGGAGGAGTTAAGTCAAGATTCGTTTCACCGAAAACTTTAGCATTTTACATAAATGTCAAAATATACTAATCTAGAGATGTTTGAAGCTACTGTATCTGTACCTCTGAGTCTTTGGTCTGGGGATAATAATCAGTCAACTATTCTCTCTTACTTCTGGGACTTCCACAAAACATATTCCCAGATGCATTCCCTTCACTTTCCCAACTTAGATTCCTAGAATGTTTGTTCCACATATAGATTCCTGGGCAAAAAGTCAAATATTTTGATTCAGTAGAGACAGAGTGAGACAAGCAATTTGACATGTTGGAGTATCAGCACGTTACTCTAAAGCAGATGATCTATGAATCACACCTTGGCAAATATCGATTCTGAGAAGCCTTCTTTGATCACTCATGTCTACCAAAGATGTCCCTCTTGTATTTTTACATATTGCTCTCTGAGTATGTATTTAAAGTGTTCACCACCCTATTACTGTGATTGTCCCTTTACTTTGCAGTCCTCTTGAGTAGATTTAAATATTCTTGTGGCAAAGATACATGTTATTAGTCTTTCCTTATCCTGCACCCAAGTCAGTTTCGGGGATATAATAGATGCTGAATAAGTGTGTATCTAAATGACTGGCTGACTGACTGATACATGTCATTTACAAATACCATTGATAAACAACTGTCTCGCTGACTGAATGATGGTTTCTGTCAATTTCATCAGTCAAGTTCTTTGTTCTAAAAAATAGAATCAATTCTTACTGGTTGAAGCAGAAACATAATTAAAATTATATTAAATAGCACATAGAATCACTCTGAGGCCTAGAAAACAGAATTGAGACTCTACTTCCAGGGAAAAGGAAGGGACCGCCAAAAAGAAAATGCTGTAATGGAAACACTGTTGAAGTCACCACTACCACCTAGCACTCAATGCAAAGACGTTGACTTCTCTGCAACCACCACTACCTTACAGGGATGCTAATTCTGAGTCAAGAACTTCACATTTAACTATGTCTGTCCTTAACACTAGACACCTCTACCACCCCTTGCTCCAGAAAGAGGATGGCTTAATGCAGCTCTGTGTTTTCATGCTGCTCACGTCAACCAAAGTCTCACACAGGTGCATCTGGTTGGGGGAACACAGGTTATATGCCCTCATCCTAGCTGTAGGGAGGGCTGAATTTGAATTATTTTTCCTCTGTGTGGAATGACATGGGAGCTTACCCAAGTGTAAGAAGACTAATCAGAAAATGATGGGCAGATAACACATATCCACTGTATCAGTTAAGTATTTTTCTGCACCTATTATGTGCAAGACATTGAACCAGGCTTTGGGTAGGGGAGAATCCTCTTTATGTTCAAAAAGTCTAAGATCCACTTCAATCCAATAACTACAATGTTACAATGACTTTAATGTGGTCTTCCTGGTGCTGAATTTTTAGAACATCTATACATTACCGAATTGACACATTTGGATAATCGTAAGGGAAAATAAATCCTCCAAAACTTTTTGATTAACTTTAGAAAATAAATTTGAGTGGCACATTGGTATATAAGGGTAAAGCTCTTTCTTGTCTCCTGATAGTATTCATAAAAAGGTGAAAATAAAAACTTGGAAAGACTGACCATAAAATTTTATTGCTAGAATGAACTTATTGGTATGGAAATGAAAGTCAGGTGAAAGTTATTTAAAATGAGGGAAAGTAGAATACCAGATCTTAATAAGGACAAGAAAATGCCTAAAACCTGACACAAAGAACATGCAAAACATTCTCTGAGCATTTCTGGATAAAATTCAAAATGCAGCCACAGTAAGGATGCACAATTTCTTACATTATATTTTATTTCACACATACATCAAAGTTATACATTAAATTGATATAGAATATATTCCTAAATATCCATGCTGGTTTTCATGAATTCATCCAGGAAGTTTAATAGTCTGTTGCTGAGTTCAATATTTTTTTCCTTTTTTATTATGATAAATATATATAAGAAAAAAGTACCATTTTGTCCATTTTTAAGCATAAAATTCAGCGGTATAGGTACATTCACATTTTTGTGCAATTATCAATGCTATCCATCTCCAGAACTTCTTCATGTTCCCCAACGGAAACTCTATACCCATTAAACACTACCCATTCCTCCCCCATCCCCAGCCCTTGGCAATCATCACCCTAGTTTCTGAATCTAGTTACCTCATATAAGTGGAATCATACAATTGTTGTAACTGGCTTATTTCGCTTAGCATGTCATCTTTAATGTTCATCCGCGTTCTGAGCATGGGTTCTGAGTTGAATTCCTGCCACATCCATCCATCCCATTATTCTTAGGAATCCAGGAAATATTAAAAATAAAAGATATGCTTAAATTCAATGAGA
The DNA here is from genome assembly GCA_023783475.1 of Daubentonia madagascariensis. Lineage (NCBI taxonomy): Eukaryota > Metazoa > Chordata > Mammalia > Primates > Daubentoniidae > Daubentonia > Daubentonia madagascariensis. The sequence goes on along the minus strand of JAKFHU010001684.1, from coordinate 23,671,914 downwards.
TGTGTAAGTCATGCCTGATATAAATGTCTTAGGAACTTTTGTATGTAATCACTCCCCTTGTACTATTCTACCCTCATATAATTAAAAACTGTGTATCACTCATTTCACTTGCATGGTTCCATATTAGGACAAGTCAAGGAAATGTCTTTTCCATGGTAGTGCAATAAATTTCCTACCTTTTTCCCCAATTCCATTCACCTAATCCTCTCTATATAGCAGCCATGGTGATCTTTTAAAAAAATTAGATCATGTCACTCCTCAGTTCACAGTCTAAGCAATTTTCAACGATCTTAGAATAAAATTGAGCTCCTTATCTTGGTCTTGAAGGTATGATCTGGCTCCTCCCACCCATCTCAAATTAACCTCTGGGCAGCCTTGGATTCACTCACTAACCTCCAGCAGCCCTTCAGGGCTCCAGATTCTCACCCTCCTTGCAGACTTTGTTCTTCAGTTTCCTTGGTGTGTGTACACCTCAATTCTGTCTAAATCCATACCCCTCTCTGCTTCCCTGTGGATAACTTGTTTCTTTGACATAATATCATGTATTACAATTTCAATATTTGTAGTGTTTTATTTTTTTAAAATATGCATCTGCCACTGGAGTATAATCTCCATAAGGCCAGGCACAAAGTGGTTTTGTTTACCATCACCTAGCCAGAACTGAGCCTGACACCTGGAAGACAGAAGACACTCCATCGATATTGATTAAATGGATGAACGAATGATGTTATGTTATGAAGTTGAAGAATAATTATTTTCTAACACATATCTAACAATGAGCGGGTAAAATTTCATATAGTTACTGGGTACTTCAGCCACCTCAGGCTGCAAACCCCTTTAGAACTCATTCACTTGTGAAACCAAGAGGCATATACTCCTTGTGATCCCCACCTGAAAGGTTTTTACAGTTGTGGGTAATGCCTTCCTTACCATCTACAAAGTCGCTAGCATGAGAAATCAGGGTTAGATGTTTCTGTGACTCTCTTTGGTGCCTTGAAGGTAAAATCATGAATTAGACAAGTAACCTAATGCTCAATGGTAGAAGAAAAAAAGAAAGTAGAAAATAAAGGCTCATATTTTTCGAAATCAGATAACATCAAATTTGCTTTATTCAGAAAAGGACAATGATTTTGAAGTAAGAATTGTTTCCAATCCTGATTATTCACTACTTTGTAAAATTTAATACATTAGAACCTTGTGGGTTTGCAGTCTCTAATTTATTTTATTTTATCTTATCCTATCTTATTTTTTGAGACAGGGTTTCACTCTGTCACCCAAGTTGGAGTACAGTGGCACGATAATCATAGTTCACTGTAACCTCAAACTCCTAGGCTCAAGTGATCCTCTTGCCTCAGCCTACCAAATAGCTAGCACTACAGGTGCACATCACCATGCCCAGCTAATTTTTTTTCAGTTTTTGTAGAGACTAAGTCTCCCTATGTTGCCCAGGCTGGTCTTGAATGCCTGGCCTCAAGCAATCCTCCTGCCTAGGCCTCCCAAATCACTGGGATTACAGGTGTGAGCCCCACTCCTGGCCAAGCTGTCTCTAATATTAAATGCAATTAATAATTCTTGCTCCAGCTATCTCCTTGGATTGTTGAACATCATTAAAACAAAAACGACATCTTATACTCTTTAAAGTGCTTTACAAATATATTATTTGTATAATATACTATTTGTATACTATATTATACAAATATAATAATATGTATATGTGGAGGTAGTTAAGCATGAGTTTCTATAGGATGTTAATGAGTATAATGTACAATGTCCTTAAATCATAATTGCTTTATGCTGTCCTAACAAGTAGGGAACAAAGAAAGACTGTATAGATTTTGACTTTTAAAAGAATAACTTTGTAAAATAATGGAATCCTTATAGGTTTGTTAGTGTGATAACTAGGTCAATTCATTGATTTTGCTGTTGATTTATTCCAGAGATAGTAGCTGAGAGCAACGGCCACGTTCTGTTTGACATGCTCTATTTCACAATATAATTCCCAGTTTTCCACTTCTATTGAGAGTTATGCAGACTGTTTTTCATTAAAACTATGGCATACTTTTATTTTCCTCTTCAGTTTCCCAGGGAGGGAATGTCTCTGAGACCAGTCATTTGTGTTGCATTCCCTCTTGAGAAGCACCACTATTAATTGGAACAAAAATGTTTGAATAGCAAATGTCATTGAATCTCTCAGGATGTTTCAAGCCTCTGCAGCTATGAGAAAACATAAAGCAAGTCATCACTGCACTATCTGGATGAGCTAAGGAAACAAGAGGAAACTTAAATTGTGCCATGTTACAAATAGCCTGAGAACTTTGATGGAATTCAGCAGTGAATGGCATTTACTACATATCACTACACATCTGTTATATGTCAGGCATTTAACCTAGTTATAAGGTTCCAAAGATGATCAGGAAAGCGCCTCCGTCCTTGCTGGATATCTGATTCACAGAGGATGAAAGACAATGTCAAGGCAAAGAGTAATGTGGTAAGTGGAGTGCAATGTGTTGTTGACACCCCGGAGTCAATAAAATCTGCCTTAAGGATTTAGGACATATGGACTAGTTAGTTATTGCTGTGAAACTAATCACTCCCAAATTTAGTGGCTTAAAACAACAAGCATTTAGTTAGCACTCAAGATTGCAGAACAGTGAGCAATTGGCCTTGATATGCGTCTATAGTTGGATGCTGATTGCGACTAGGCTAACACATGTCAGGGGCCTCAGCTGAGAAACTGAGCTGACTCAATTCCGACCCATATGATCAACATTTTTCAGCATGTTATCCCAGACTTGTTTACATCGCAGACACAGGGGACTAAGAGAAAATGTAGCAATGTGAAAGGGCTCTTGAAACCTACACATAGAACTTGCATTATGTCATGTACACAACATCCCCTTAGCCAACACTAGTTACAGGTTCTGTTAAGATTCCAGGAATAGGAAAATGGACTCTCTCTCTCTCTATGAGAGGAGCTGCAAAGACATGTTGTAAAGGGGCATGGACAAAGAAAAGCATATATTTGTGGCCATTTTTGCAAAATATCTACTGTGGCAGATAATAAATAACAAGTGATTTTGACCTATGACTTGAACTTTGCCAATAAATTAGAGGAGGAAAGGACATTCTTTGATAATACTGAAAAAGGACAAGGATGATTCTGAGTTTAATATGTGTTATAAATTCTTTCATTTCATCTTTATACCAAACTATTTATAGAAAGTTTTATAGCTAAGGAAACTGAAACTCAGAGAAAAATAAGTTACTTCAGAGAACTTGTACAGATAGTAAATGGTGAGTAGTAAATTGGCCCAAACTGATTTGACTCTAAAGGTGGTATCATTTCAGTTTTATTGAATCATGTGTTTACAAACAATACAGAAATCCCAAAATATAATGTGATCCAAAATATTGGCTTGTTTTGAACCTTCTGAGCTTCTTAACGAATTTCCTTCTTATTTATTTTTAATTATCCATTTGTTAGTCATATATTATTTGTTCATTTTATATATTTATTATCTATACAGGGCATATATTTGTTGTATCAAAAAATGCTGATACCTACATAAATTGTTATTTGTTTTCTTTTTTTTCCTTCTTGAAGGAAACTTTAATTTTTTCACTTACTGATCCCATACCCCATTTGACTCAAGACCTCTATCCTTAGCTGCAGAATTGTATCCTGCTTATCCTAAGCCAGTTAATGTATGATATTTTGATGTTGACTCTCCATAGTCCAAGGAGAAGCTCATGACCTAAATTAAACAAATCTAGCTGAAGGCAAGAACTTTGGGAACTTGCCTGTCAAGTAGGAACAATGAAACATACAGTTGTGATTACAACAAGCACCTATTCTGTGAAAAGAAACCAGGCATAGATAATTGCCCCCTTGTAGGATGAGCAGACAGGTGAAAATGATCTTTGATGACACCACGAGCAATTGAGCTTACTTTCATTTTACTTCTGGATTTCAAATTGTAAAACATAATGCCTTTTTCTGTTAAATTGTTTAGGCCAGTTTTTGTTGTTATTGTTGTAATTGTTGGTGGTAGTGGTGCTGCTGCTGTTTATTTGTTATTACTTGCAGCCAAAACAAAGATCTGCTGAACTATATGTTGTAATGTTCCTTGTACCATCTCCAAATCCCCATCTTCTGCATCACAATCCTTTCCTCTTTTGGTTCTTAAATTATTCCTGCTTAAAAATTTGACTCTCCTTGTTTACCCCATTACTGACCCATATTTATTTAGATTTATTGCTTTTTGTTTATCCTCTTTAAGGCTTTGATAATCTACCCAAGGTCTTCCTAGAAATTCAACTTGTCACATAGACTAGAGGTGATGATTTTGCAAGACGCAATACAAAGATCAATATACCTGTAGTATTAGCAATAAATGGGTGGTTAGAGAGTTAGGATGGATATTTGAAGGAGATTAGGTTATTAAAATAACTTCCAGCTAATTGTGAAGGATCTTAGTAGACATTCCAAGGAATTTTGACTTCTTTCTGAAAGAGAGTTTAAAACTGCTACTATTAATATAGGTACAACAGGGAAATGTGATCTGACAATAAAATAAAATTTATGGGCCCTGGAAAATCAGAGGAAAAAAGGAGATATTACGGCATTGGAGAGCTGTCCGACTGTTATAAAAATATAACTGTAGATGCTCATAGATATCATCTAGGATATCAATGATATACAAGTTTGAGCTAAGATGATTAGGAAGTAACATAGCAGTGAAGGGAAGTAGAGTAAGGAGAGTGATTTAAAAAGTGTTTGTTATTAGTTTCTTGTAAAATGAAAGATTGTATAAAAATGGAATAACACATATGTAAGCCTTAGCTTAATTTACATATATCAAAAACTATTCCATCAAATCAAAACTTTCAACATTATATATTATTGAACAATTTAGGTCAAGTGTAAAATGATAAAGCTTAGATTTATTATTCACATACCATAAATGTATTTATCATTACATAAATTGCTATAAAATGAAAATTCTACCTGGTATGTCAATATGGTCTCATTTACTGCCTATAATTTTGTGTAGAAAATTGTTTTCTACAATTTAGGATAAAACTTATATCTAACTGTATCATCTTAACAAAGATATAATTTGACTTGTAATTTCTAGAAAACTGTAGTCTGTTTACCACAATGTTGACATATTATAATTTATCAATTTGAGTTTGATGAATGAATGAAACTGATTTTTACACTTTGATCCACAGCAATCAATAACTGCTCTTGTATACAAAGCTTTAGAGACTGTATTGTATAATTTGCATTCAGGAATATGTTTGCAATTAAAACAAATATGCATAAAATTTATATTAATATCACAAAAATGTAAAGTATTTTAGTTTTTAGGATTATAATAATGATTATAAGTGATTATTTATATTCATAAAGAAGATAAGATATTGTTAGAATTATAATGGGTACTACAATGACCATGAACTTAAAAGTATATAGTTAAAATGTTCTAGAGATGTATGTTATAGTTTTAGTATAATATTACATCAACGTATTATGACAAACTAGGTTTTAAAAATAAATAAGCTATTTTAAAAACAAAAGATACCAAAAAACAATATAATCCTTGGAATCAAGGATTCCAGTTTATAATTCATTTTTCAGTGAATCCAAATGTCAATGTGTTTTACAAATTTGTTTTGACAAAAAATTTATCTAGAATTCTCTACTTTAATTAAACTTGTATAAATTGATAGAGCATATTCTAGTCTCATGCATCATTTTCAAAAATAAGACTTTTACTTTGGGGCAAAGAAAGTAATTAAAAACTGAAAAATTGATTACAAATAACTTAAGAAAGTGAAGTATAGTTCAGTGGGAAGGAAAAAATTAAGCAAGAAGCATGATTAGCATAAATCAGTATTTGAATGTATGAATATCTGGAAAGAAGCTTAGACTCAGAGAAAAGAAAATAGAATCTGACGAATGTGTAAAAACAGTAAAAGAAGTATTTAATATTTAAATGAAAATCGGGGCTAACACATCTGAAACAAATGAAAACAATAACATTGCTCTGTTTTGCTAAACAAATTTAAGAATAGAATCAATTTATTCGTTAAAAAAGCTACAAATGATCCTCCATTAAGAATTTTCCAGGCTCAATTAATAAATAAATACAGAAACTTTTTTTTGTATATAAGTTAGACACAGGCTTTTTGTATATTTGTATCTGATGGAAATGTGTCATTTATAGAAGGGCAAAGTCAAATTTTGGAATCATATTGAAAAGTAAATTTTCACAGCTTAATTAGTTCCTCTTTGAGGCTAAACAAGTTACTTGATAGAAGCAGCTTTATTCTCAATTGTTTTGGGTGCTTACCAAAGACAAGCTTAAATGTTGGCCATTCATTGCCTCTATTGGGCATTCAAGCCAAAGAAGATGGCTCCTTAGCTTTAAGTTGACAGAGTGTTTATCTACTAAAACTTAATGAATGCTTTTGGTTATAAGAACAATATGAAGTAATGAATGAATAAATGGGCTATGGATATTCTGCCCTATATCAGGGGAGAGGAAAGGCAAGAAAGTTCTTGAAACAGTGCAGCATCAATGCAACTTATGGCTCCACTGTGATACCACTTCCCTAGCTTTTTAAAACAAATTGCTTTGAAATTCCCTAAAGAAGGCAAATTCTCAGCATCATACATACATACATATATATGTATAATATTTGTATAACAAATATAGTCATACATACAGTTGACCCTTGAACAACATGGGGGTTGGCGCACCAACCCCTGTGTAGTAGAAAATTTGTGTATAACTTTTGATTGCCCAGAAACTTAACTATAATAACCTACTGTTGACTGAAAGCCTTACTGATAACATAAACAGTCAATTAATACATATGTTATATATTTTACATCTTATATACTGTATTCTTTCAATAAAGCAAGCTAGAAAAAAATGTTATTAAGACAATCACAAGGAAGAGAAAATACTTACTATTCATTAAGTGGAAGTGGATCATCATAAAAGTTTTCATTCTCATAGTCTTCATGTTGACTCGGCTGAGAAGGAAGAGGAAGAAAAGGAAGAAAATTGAATGTAAGTAGACGTGCCCAGTTCCAATCTGTGTTGTTCAAGAGTCAACTGTATATGACTTTGTCAATAACCATTTAAAAAAACAACACCCTGTAGATAGAAAGAAACAATATGGACATTAAATAGCCAGAAGGCCAGAAGACACTAGGCTATTTCACACCATTTCTTAACATACCACTGTTACAGGTCTTTATTTTATATATAAATAAAAACCAAGATATCTTCAATCACTACCTACCTTGTCAAGTAATTTTGGTATCTACAGAAGGAGGCTGTTTTACTCACAAATACACAAACTTAAAATAATTGCCTAATAATATATATTTTATAAGTGATTAAAGTGTATAGCTTGATCACATAAGACAAACAAGGAAATGAAGTCAAATATAATACATATAGATTTTAAAAAGATATTTAAAATACATATTTGAAAACAAGAGGAGACAATGTAAGCAAGATGAAACATTTTAAAATACATTTTAAATATATTTTAAAGACAAGGTTGTTAAAGTAAATATTGTAAAACATATTTCTTTAAAAAAGATTCAAATAAGTGTGAAAAGAAAGACAATCACAATATTTGGTCAGAAGAATAAAAAAGAGAGTTTGACAATGAGGGAGAAAAACATACGAGTATTTGTTAGTGGAAATTTAAACTGTTATAATCTGTGACACAAAATCCTACTGATTGTGGGAGAGTAAAAATAATTCATTGTTCTCCCCTCTGTGGATATATAAATGCACACATTTACTTATTATAACACAGTTCCTGTATGTTAGGATCCTGAATGTGACTTAGCTGAGTGCCTCTGGCTCAAGGTCTTTATAAGGCTACAGAGAAGATGTCAACCAAGGCTGCAGTTATCTCAACACTTGACTGGGTGAGGATCACCTTCTAAGTTCACTTACATGGCTTTTGGCTGAGGACATCAGTTCCTTGCCATGTGGGCCTCTCTACAAAGTTCCTCACTAAGTAGGAGATTGCTTTCCCCAGAGTAGGGAATCTGACCAGCAGAAAGAGGGCAAGAGTTAAAAGAAAATGGGGAGAGAGGGGGAGCAGCAGAGAGAGAGAGTCTCTTACGGTCTTTTATAGCTTAATATCAGATTGACATCCACAGACTTCTGTTTTACAGTATTCATTAGAAGAGAGTCTCCATATCCAACCCAGACTTGTCTGGGGGAGATTCCACAAAGGCAGTGATCATTGAGGACCATCTTATAGGCTGCATATGACATGAGAACTGTAATTGTCCAATGTAAGAATTACTTGAAGAAGGTATCAGGTGGGTTTCATCCCCGAGATGCAGGGATGATTCAACATACGCAAATCAGTAAATGTAATTCACCATATAAATAAAAGCAGGAACAAAGACTATATGATCCTCTCAATATATGCAGAATAGGCTTTTGACAAAATTCAGCACCATTTTATGATAAGAACTCTTAACAATATAGGCATAGATGGCTTATACCTCAAAATTATTAAAGCCACATACAATAAACCCCCAGCCAATAGCGTACTGAATGGCAGAAAATTTAAAGCATTCCCCTTTAACACTGGAATCAGACAAGGTTTCCCATTATCTTCACTTCTATTCAACATAATGGGGGAAGTCCTGGCCAGAGCAATCAGACGAGAGAGGAATCAGGGGTGTCCAAATGGGGGAAGAAGAGATCAAACTTTCACTCTTTGCTGATGATATGATATTGTATCTAGAAAACCCCAAAGATTCAACCAAGAGACTCCTGGAATTGATAAATGAATTCAGCAAATCTCAGGATACAAACTCAATGCATACAAATAAGTAGCCTTCATATATGCCAATAACAGTGGAGCCAATAAACAAATCAAAGATGCAATACCTTTCACAATAGCACCAAAGAAAATTAAGTATTTAGGAACATATTTAACTAAGGAGGTGAGAGACCTATAAAGGGAGAACTACGAAACACTGAGAAAAGAAATTGCAGAGGATGTAAACAGATGGAAATCCCTACCATGCTCTTGGATCGGTAGAATCAACATTATTAAAATGTATATACTACCTAAAGTGATTTACAGAATCAATGCAGTACCTATCAATATACCAACATCATTTTTTGCTGATCTAGAAAAAATAATTCTACACTTTGTGTGGAACCAGAGAAGACCCCATCTAGCCAAAGTAATCTTAAGACAAAAGATCAAATTGGGAGGCATCAATGTACCAGACTTCAAACTATATTACAAGGCTATAGTAACCAAAACAGCATGGTACTGGCACAAGAACAGAGACATAGAACAATGGAACAGGGCTGAGAACCCAGATATAAAACCACCCTCATACTGTCATATGATTTTGGACAAAGTAGACAAAAACACACACTGGGAAAAAAAATTCCTATTCCATAAATGGTGCTGGGAAAATTGGATAGCCATGTGTAGAAGACTGAAACTAGATCCAAACCTCTCATCTCTCACAAAAATCAACTCATGATGGATAAGACACAAAACCATAAGGATTCTATAAGAAAACACTGGAAGAACCCTTATAGACATTTGCCTAGGCAAAGAATTTATGAAGAAGACCTCCAGAGCAATCACAGCAGCAACAAAAATAAATAATTGGGACCTGATCAAATTAAAAAGCTCCTGCACAGCCAAGGAAACTATCACTAGACTGAACAGACAACCTACAGAATGGGAGAAAATACATGCATGCTACACATCTGATAAAGAGCTGATAACCAGAATCTATACAGAACTTAGGACAATCAACAAGAAAAAGTCAAACAACCCCATTAAAAAGTAGGCAAAGAACATGAACAGAAACTTTTCCAAGAAGACAGAATAGTGGCCATCAAACATACAAAAAATTGTTCAACTTCTCTAATCATCAGGGAAATGCAAATCAAAATCACAATGAGATATCACTTAACTCCAGTGAGATTGGCTTATATCAAGAAGTCCCAAAACAACAAATGTTGGTGTGGATGCGGAGAGATAGGAACACTTATACTCTGCTTGTGGGACTGCAAATTAGTACAATCTCTGTGGAAAGTAATATGAAGATACTCAAAGAACTAAAAGTAGAACTAGCATTTAATCTAGCAATCCCACTACTGGGTATTTACCCAAAGGAAAAAAAGACATGCTATAATAAACACATCTGCACTCGAATGTTTATAGCAGCACAATTCACAATTGCAAAGATGTGGAAACAACCCAGGTGCCCATCAATACATGAGTGGATTAATAAAATGTGTTATATGTATACTATGGCATACTACTGAGCCATAAAAAATAATGATGCATTAACACATCTGGTATTATCCTGGAGGGAGTTAGAGCCCATTCTTCGAAGGGAAGTATCACAAGAATGGAAAAAAAAGCACCGTTGGTATTCACCATCAAATTGGTACTAACTGATCAATACTTATGTGCATACATGGAAATAATACTCATCAGGGGTCGGGCAGGTGGGAGGCGGGTGGAGGGGATGGGAAAACTCACACCTAGTGGGTGTGGGGTGCACTGTCTGGGAGATATTCATGATTGTAGCTCTGACTTGGGCAGTGCATAGGCAATACATGTAACCAAAGTGTTTATACCCCCATAATATTCTGAAATTAAAAAAAAAATCCAACAACAACAAAAAAGGAATTACTTGAAGAAGGTAAACATTGTCGGAGGTAGGAAAGGAAGATCTCTCTGTTAGAATCACATAACTGAAAACAAGATTGTAAATGCCATATTGACTATATTGTCCAGTGATTTTCCAGTACATACGAGTAGTTTCTCAGGTAGTTTCCTTTGTTTCTACAACATTCTTGAGTCATCATTGTGGCCTTTACTCAGTTAACTGTAGATACCGCAGCTAATCTCTCTTTTAAATTCAAGCTTAAAGCTTCCATTGTGCACTGCAAATATAGGGCTGCCCTTCTGGGCTTTCAGGAATTTTAGTGGTATTTTTAATTTATAGAAAATTTATCTGAAGTATTTGTGTCTGTGTGAAGCAGCACCTTGGCTTGCTTGCTCACACTTCTGCAGAAAATGAAGTCAAAAGAGAAATTAGTTTTGGAAAATGACTGAAGGTGTTGGAAGCATCATGGACCTTCTCATAATGATATGTGTGTTGTGAGCTCACATATAGACTGCCACCACTTTGTTTGTTTTTTACCAACTAACAAGATTTATATCTGAGGCTGCCTAAATCTTTGTTTAAGACCCTTATGGAATGTGCTGTTAAATGGTTTAGCTCTGAGAGCGTCCACCAAGCTCCTCACACCATCATTCTCCCATTCTGGAATTCCTATCCCTTAAAAAAATGTAATTTTAAGTTCCTTTGAAACTTACAACAGTTCATCATTCTTCTATAATCTTAGGAGAATAAAACTCTTAAAGATACTTAAAATTACATGCTATTGAATTCAGGATATTTGCATATCTGTTTTATGGTCTAAGATGACAATATAGAAGGTCATTTCAAGTAAGTAGAGTTAGATAATACTTTCTAACTATGTTATTTACATTTATGAATTTTTGCATTCTTTATCCCCAAAATAAATTAGTAAGTGATAACAAAATGATTAATTAACAAGACTCAGCACAAATGCATTCTATTCTCTTCATCTTAATAAATACACTAGGTTAACATTTTATTTTTTGTGTTTCATTACGGACTCATAATTTTTCATATTCACTGTGAATTAGACAAACTCAATATTCTTTTAATCTAAAACTTTCTACGTTTCCAATGTGATCCTCTGTTAATTTACTTTCTGGGTCATTCATCATGAACCAATTAAATGTGAAAGATGTCTTGCTTTCTGACATAGCAACGTGTTCCATGCTAATCTTGTACCTTCAACTCCAAACATCAATTCAGCCAGTTCTCTAAGGAGCTGTGATTCCATTTAGTGGAAAACAGTATTGGAAACAATAATCTAGATACTTGTATGAATCATGGAGTTGAAATTCCTCATGGGAAATTTCAATGGATATAGCTAGAAAAATACTATTTTGAATTTTATTTTATTTTTTAATACATATTGGCATTTACAATTCAGGTAATAGGGCAATATTCTGCTTAAGTTCTGGATTCTTTCATTGTACTTCTCAAAGTCAACTTTAAAATAGGTGTGGGAAGGCAAGAAGAAGCTGTTGCTATGGGTCTGCTAGTTAAGCTAAATCATTTCTTTATGATGTAGAGGCTCACTATGCAATCTCATTGCAGTGTAAGTCACAGATATGAAGGGCTGGAAGAGGAGCTTAAGAAGTTACAGATTCTAGATAAGAGTAAGGGAACATTAAAGAGGAATAATCTGTAAGAATTCTGTTCATTTTTTTTCATTCTTTCCACATCTCAAATCTTTGCATGAAATAAGATCTACATAGGCCTCCTTAATCCTTTGTTCTTGGAACCTTAATCTCCTGTCTTTAATAGAAACAAGAGGGATGTAACATGAAGTGGTAGTTAAGAGCTTGACCTCTGGCCCAAGACTGACAAAAGTCCAATTTTGGTTTTGCCACCATTTAAATGTGTGACCTGGGAAAATGTCTTAAACAGTCTTGGCCAGAGTTTCCTTCTTTCTAAAAAAGGGCAGATAATAATAGTACCCACTTTAGAGGGTTGTTATAAGGATTAAATCAGTTAATGTTTACAAACATAGAGTATTAAATGAGTTAATAGTTATAAAACACTTAAAGAGTGCCTAGTAGAGGTTGTTACATAAATTCATTATATGATCCTTAAAGAATTCTTCCTAACAATGAATTATTAGACCACAATATTTTTCTTCATAATGAGTGTACAACCTCTGTCCAATCTTTTTCTAAGTTATTGAAACAATTCTTGGGAAAATATGACTAAAGACATATACAAGTCTTTAAAAAAGAAAAACATGTGCAAAGAGAAAAAGCATGGATAAAGCACTTTATGTATAAAGCATGGATAAAAAAATGCTTATCAGTCTTAAATATCTATGACTAATATAATAGTTTAAATCAAGATAATTTATGATTTTGGAAAAGAATGCTTTAAAAAGAAAAGTAAATTGTGGCTATTCACTCTGAATATTCATATAAAACATACATCACTTCAAGGAAGACTTACAGTAGTATGAGAAATGATTATTAGGGTGACTGCTCTTTCTTCTACTTGTATTTTATAATGGGAATTTGCCTCAATTGTTGTTTCTGATGGAGGCTGTACCAGATGTGCTCCTGATGGTTTTTAAAACATATGAGGTTCCTGGGAGTTAATTTCTGCTTCCATGGAAACTATCCTGGTGTGCCCCAGTTTTAAGTGACTTCCTGCAGACTGACACCTGGAGGCACCTGCTCAAAGAAACAGCTTTTTTAGGACTGGAACAACACACAAAATGAGAAAAAAAGTTTCCTACTTTTCTCTGCATTAAATACAAGTTAACATTTTCAATTTTTAGGAAATGCTTTCTTTGGAATATGCATAGCTATAATTTTTTCAAAAGTGTTCATTAATGTGCTTAGCACTACTAGCAGTTTAAGAACATCTCCACTGACATGTAATGTTATTGTATTTTTATAACATTGATAACAAAATCATCAATGGGTCATTTTCTCATTAATTAATTAATTTATTTGACAATTGTTGATTTGATGTGCTAACAAGAAAAGAATCATTAAGATACTGACCCCAAGAATCCAGCAATCTAGTTGGAAAACAGACCCACAAATATATTATTCTAAGACAAACAGGAAAGTGCAATTAATACTAAAAGTATACATGGTAATGTGTGGATATAGGTATCAGGAAGGTATACGGTCCCAAGTGTGGAGGAGGACAAGTCATGTAGAAGTCGTTAAAGTAAGTTAGGAGCCTTACTTCTACTAAAGGAATAGGGCAGTGAGAAGGCAAGCTAGGTGTAGCAAAGAGAAACAATTTGGTATTTGGATATATGTAGGATGTGATAAGTTATTGGGAATTGTGCAAACAGTAAGCACAAAGGAGGAAGTTTAAGAAGGCCTGAAGATACAGATAATGGGGAGGGTCACATGGTCATTATATTATGACTCTTAGCCTATATTTTCTAGGTAAAGGGGAGCCATTGAAAGCTTTACAGCAAAGGAGGAAACATAGTTGGATTTGATTTTTCAATAGGTCTCTCTGGTGGACATGTAAATGGCTCAGAGAGCAGGGAATATGGGTGAGGATGCTATTGTGGGGGTCTAGATCAGAAATGATGAAAACCTACAGCAACACAATGAACAGAGATATATACTGGAAAAATATTAAATATTTGAATGGAAAAAAATCAAATCAAAAGAACTTGAAGGATTGGTTGTGTGGAAGAACACCAACTAAGACCACTTGTGTTAGGTCACTGGTGATTCCAACAGCTTACATGGACAGTATTGGATATGATGAGTTTATATGATGACTATGGGTTACTCTGTTAGAGATGACCATCAGGAAGCTCTCTTTATCTGATCTGAGGTGTAGGAGAAGCCACCGAGCTAGCCATGGAGACTTGGGGCTCATCCACATATAAGTAGTTACCAACTTCAAGTAATGGGTGCAATCACTCAGTGTAAATGAGCAGACAAACTCAGCACAGTAGTGTATTAAGTATGCAATGGATTATGTCTAAAAAACAACATACATATCTTAATTAAAATATACTTTTTTTGCTAAAAAATGCTGTCATCTGAGCCTTCAGTGAGTTCTATCCTTTTTACTGGTGGAGGATCTTTTCTTGATGATGATAGACACTGACTAATCAGGGTAGTGGTTGCAGAATTTTGGGGTGGCTGTGACCACTTCTTAAGAGGATGAAGTTTTCCACATTGATTGACTATTCCTTTCACATGAGACTTCTCTGTACTATGCTATGCTGTTTGATAGCATTTTCTCCAGTAGAACTTCTTTCAAAACTGGAGTCAATCCTCATAAAACATGCCACTGCTTTATCAAATATATCTATTCAATATTCTAAATCATTTATTGTAACTTCAACAATGTTCACAGCATTGTCAGCAGGAGCAGATTTTATCTTAAGAAACCACTTTCTTTGCTCATCCACAAGAAGGAACTCCTCATCCTTGAAAGTTTTATTATGAGATTTCACCAATTCATTTATATCTTTAGGATCCACTTCTAATTCTAGTTCTCTTGCTATTTCCACCACATCTGTAGTTACTTCCTCCACTGAAGTCTTGAACCCCTCAAAGTAGTCCATGAGGGTTGGAATCAACTTCTTCCAAACTCCTCTTAATGTTGATATCTTGACCTCTTCCCATGAATCATGAATATTCTTAATAGCATCTAGAATGGTGAATCCTTTCCATACCATTTTCAATTTACTTTGCTCAGATCCATCAGAGGAATCGCTATCTATTGTACCTACAGACTTACAAAATGTGTTTCTTAAATAATAATACTTCAAAATTGAAATTACTCCTTGATCCATGGGCTGCAGAATGGGTGTTGTGTTGACAGGCATGATAACAACATTAATCTCCTTGCACACCTCTATTAGAGCTCATGGGTGACCAGGTGCATTGTTAAGTGAGCAGTGTTATTTTGAAAGAAATCTTTTTTTCTGAGTTGTATGTCTCAACAGTAGGCTAAAAATAATCCGTATACCATGCTGTAAATAGCTGTGCTGGCATCCAGGTTTTGTTGTTCCATTTCTAGAACACAAGCAGAGTAGATTTAGCCTAATTTTTAAGGGCCCAAGGATTTTCACAATGGTAAATGAGCATTGGTTTAAATTAAAGTCACCAGCTGCATTAGCACCTAAAAAGAAAGTCAGCCTGTACTTTGAAGCTTTACAGCCAGGCATTGACTTCTCCTCTCTAGCTATAAAGTCCCAGATAGTACCTTCTTCCATAGAAGGCTGTTTCATCTACACTGAAAATCTGTTGTGGTAGCCACCTTTATCGATTATCTTAGCTAGATCTTCTGGATAAAACTGCAGCTTCTATATCAGCACTGCTTTTTACCTTGCACATGTATGTTACAGAGATGGCTTCTTTGCTTACACCTGTGAAATAACCTCTGTAAGCTTCAAACTTCTCTTCTGCAGATTTCTTAGGCCTTTCAGCTTTCATAGAATTGAAGAGAACTTGCTCTAGATTAGGCTTTGGCTTAGGGGAAAGTTGTGGCTGGTTTGATCTGTCCAGACCACTAAAACTTTCTCCATATCAACAATAAGACTCTTTTGCTTTCTTATCATTTGTGTGGTCACTGGAGTAGCACATTTAATTTCCTTCAAGAACTTTTCCTTTGCATTCACAACTTGGTTAACTGTTTGGCACAAGAGGCCTAGTTTTTAACCTGTCTTGGCTTTTGACATGACTTCCTCACTAAGCTTGACCATTTCTAGCTTTTGATTGAAAGACATGTGATTCTTCCTTTCACTTGAACACTTAGAGGCCATTGTAGGATGACTAATTGGCTTAATTTCAATATTGTTGTGCCTCATGGGATAGGAAGGCCAGAGGAGAGGTGGAGAAGCAGCTGGTTGGTATAACAGAGCAAACACATTAAAATTAAGCTCTCCATTTTATATAGGCACAGTTTGTGAATCCCCAAAACAATCACAACAGTGACATCAAATATCACTGATCACAGATCACAATAACAAATAATAATAAAGAAAAAGTGTGAAATATTGTGAGAATTATCAAAATGTGACACAGAGACACACAGTGAATTCATGTTGTTGCAAAAATGGCACTAATATACTTGCTCAATGCAAGGTTGCCACAAATATTTAATATGTAAAAAACACAGTATCTATGAAGCATAACAAAGTGGAATGTAATAAAACGAGGTGTGGCTGTAGTTACAATTCTTATACTTTATGTTGTCAAGTAGTCTAGTACTTTTATTCGGTTCTAAAATGATAATTAAGCTTCTGTTCTTATCCATCCACTGTTTCTAACATTAAAAACAAATCTCTGGCATTTACAATACTCTGATTATATAAATGTTGATTACTTTAGAATCAAGCTGTGGGATAGACACATAGTAAAGGAAATGCAAACTTGGAGCCTATATCCATGTCACTTAGAAAAAAATATTACAGGTATCTTTAAGCAGGCATTGAGCCAGCTCCATTATAGGAGTTGAAAAGGGGTGACTCAAACCAGAATTCTCAATTCAGTTTTTAATTAGTTACTCTTACTATTTCCCCATGTCATACTCCTGGATTTTTTAAAATATATTTACTCTGAATTTATGTTTTATGTTTCTACCTACAAAAGAATTCTTTGGTGTGTTGTGTTGAAGTGGATCTGTCAATCTGGTCCTTGTTGATTTCCATTTTTTCCAAAATTTTCCGAATATCTGGGTCAGCACTCTGTAACAGACATGGAAGATTAACTCATTAAACATGTAAGCCAACACTCTTCTACGATGCTTCTCTATAATACAGACGCTAGAAAGTTAAAAACAAAACAAAAAGCCTAAATTTCCAAAATTCCCTTGCAATTTGGGTACTTCAAATTATATTCAAAAGTGAGTTGAGAGGCACAATACAAGCTGGGTGTTGGAGACATTCATTTTGCTGGTGAGAAGTATAGCACAGACATTCTTGCCCAATGACCGCAGTGCTGATGGTGGTCTCTTAATCCTTAGACCATAGCAAGAAAGTAAGTTACTGATGTCAATAGACAACAGTTGTTATGCCAGATTCAACTACAATTTGGAGAGTCATTATTTGAGGCCAACCTAAAGCCTGCTTTTTTAGACCTTCCAACATTTTTGTGTTTACCAAATTCCCTGAATTAAATTCTTTCTACTTACATTGCAGTGTAGCATAATCTTTATAACTTGCAAATAATCATTGCCTGACACATATCCTTTTTTTTTAGTACTGTTATTCTTAATATAAATCTTCTTTTTCATCTCCATTGACCTGTAGAAATTCTGTCATTTAATGAGAGCTTGTAAAGGGGGGTAAGCATATATTTGTATGCAGTCTGATATCCCATATATATTTATAATATATATAGTATATAATAAAATCCTCATGTTTTATCAATAATTATAAAACATAGAGAGTTTAAAATATACAGATTATTATGAAAAATTATACTTTACTTTGATGTATCCTTTGCATTATATGGATTTAAATATTTCTTACTTTAATCTATGTTTTATATATTTCTCACTGTAAATGTTTGTTAAAATTCTGCTAAAAGTGGACAAGTAAATATTACCCTAATACATACGGAGTCTGGGACTAATGGTTTACACTCCATTCTAAATTTGACACTTCTGACTATGAAGAGTCAATGTTTCCATTGTCACTTTATTCATCATTTACACCATACCTTGACAGTTGCTGGAGGCAGATGAATGGTCCAGAACTGGCTTGATTAAATGCTAATGAGTAATTTTACCAGGAAACTTATGTCAGAACAGACTGATTTGAAAGGCATATTTTGCTGAAGTGTTTCATTGAATGCTATCAATCCCATTCTTACTAAAGCATCATCCATTCTATTTTATATTTTTTTACTTTTCCCCTGTTTTTGCCAACATGAAATTCAAGTTTAGAAGAGATAATTCAATCTGAGAATACTACCTCTGGAAAAGAAACAAATTAGAGATTCCTTAGGTTGTACATAACTTCAAACTTAGTGTAATTTTGAGGTAAATACACAAACGTGTCTTAATAAGTTTTAGAAGTAGTGACAAAAAATTATGGACATAATTTTACAAGAATTTGTGCTCATTATATCAGCTCTCTCTCGCTCTCTCTGCTTCTTGGGCTCTATGAAGACTGTCCAGACTTCCTGGAAGTTCCTGGAGGCCTTGTGACTATCCTGACTAATGGACTGTGAAGGGAAGTAGCATGTGTCACTTCTGATGAGAGTGTGTTAGGAGCATGTGTTAGTTCTCCGCATCTTCTCTGTCATTGATGTCCCAGCCATTGAGGCCATCAAATGACTTAGCAGAGCTGCAAGATAGAAGTAGCCTATACCCCATGCCATAGGATGAATGTTTGTGTCATATGTTGAAATCCTAACACCAGAGGTATTAGGATGTGGGACCTTTGGGAGGTTAGGTCATGAAGGTGGAAACCTCATGAAAGGGATTCATGCCCTTGTAAAGGAGACCTTGGGGAGATTCCACACGCCTCCCACTGTGTGAGGATACAGTGAGAAGGTGCCATCTGTGAACCAAAAAATGGGCCTTCACCAGACACCAGATGTGCCGGTGACTTATCTTGGATTCTCAGCTTCCAGAACTATGAGAAATAAATTTCTATTATTTAAAATCTACAAAGTTTATGGTATTTTGTCATAGCAGCCCAAATGAACTAAAAAGCTATGAATGCTAACCACCTGCTGAGCACATCCACCAAGTGTCACTGGATTTAGAATGAGACACATCAAAAATCATTTTGATGTGTCTCATTCTAAAGCCACTGGAATTTTAGGGTATGCCAATCAGTTAAACAGCCTAGTGTATCTTGGCTAAAATATTGGAAGGAATATAGTACTCTTTCCTGATATTATTAAAAACAAGGAGAAAAAAACATCTTACAGAGTGTGAGTATATTTTAAATGCAACATCACATACTGCATTGGACACTATGGTAGCAACTAGTTCCCTGTGGAAATCACAAAAGTAAAAATCCACACCAGTATCCATTGTTTTTTGCCTTTTAATAAAGGCCATTCTGACAGGGGTAAGGTGGTATCTCATTGTGGTTTTAATTTTCATTGCCCTGATGAGTAGTGATAGTGAGCATTTTTTCATATGTTTGTCGGCCATTTGTCTATCTTCTTTCCAAAAAAATTCTGTTACGTCTTTTGCCCACTTTTTAATGCAGTTGTTTGTTTTTGTCTTGCTGTTTTTGTTTGAGTTCTTTGTAGTTTCTGGACATTAGCCCTTTATTGGATGTATAGTTTGCGAATATTTTTTCCCACTCTGTAGGTTGTTTATTCTGTTGATTATTTCCTTTTCTGTGCAGGAGCTTTTAAGTTTAATTATATCCCATTTATTTATTTTTTTCATTGCTGTATTTGCTTTTAGGGTCTTAGTCATAAATTTTTTGCCTAGGCTGATGTCCAGAAGAGTATTTCCTATGTTTTCTTCTAGAATTTTTATGGTTTCATGTCTTACATTTAAAGTCTTTTATCCATCTTGAATTAATTTTGTATATAGTGAGAAATAGGGATCCTGTAGGTAAATGGTTTTAATTTTGGGTTCTCTATTCTGTTTCATTGGTCTATGTCTCTACTTTCATACCATTATCATGCTGTTTGGGTTACTATAGCCTGATAATATAATTTGAAGTCAGGTAATGTGATGCCTCCAGATTTTTTCTTTTTGCTTAAGATTGCTTTGGCTATTAGACCTCTGTTTTGGTTCTAAATGAAGCTTAGAATTATTTTTTCTAGCTCTATGAAATATGATGTTGGTATTTGGATGGGAATTGCATTAAATATGTTACTTAGCCATATGTCACATTACAAGTGTCCACTAGTCACATGTGGCTAGTGGCTACTGTATTAGATAGCACAGAACATTTCTAATATCACAGATTTCTATTGGATAGACATTCTATAGAATATTATGAGGGACTGATTTCCTTCTTTACGTATTCTAGATACTGGCAGTGACTCCAGAATTAAGTGGATCATTGAAGCAGATAGTATCTGAAATTTTTTTTTTGAGTCATAGAACCTTTTTCAAAAAAAACTATATAGTTGCTAAAAATAAGGCTGCTTATGGAAAAAATAAAGTCATGGGTTTTGTCTTTTTTGTCTTAAAAAAAGACACACACACTATATATGTGTGTGTGTGTGTGTGTATATATATACACACACTATATATATGTGTGTGTGTATATATATATATAAAAAAAACTTGAATATTCCTATATTATATAAAATTGTGCTGGGAAATGTTAGAATTTAGACAGCCTCTAAAGTAATACAAAAACTACTAAACTAATATTTGTTGTTCTTGTTCATACACACATACCCCAAAATCCACACACTCCACTTCTATGCCTATTAGTATTCTCAATGTTAGAATTTCACTGCACGTAGAAAGAAAAGATTGTAAGTAAGAATATCTCTTTTTAATTAAAATAAAATCTTAAGGACTTATTTTTTATTATTTCTCCTAAATCTATGTGTGTGGTGTGTGGTGTGGTGTGTGGTGTGTGTGTGTGAAAGTAAAAAGGAGTTCTTGCTTCAGCAGCACATATACTAAAATCGGAACGATGCAGAGAAGATTAGCATGGCCCCCGCACAAGAATGACACACAAATTCATGAAGCATTCCATATTTTTTAAAAAAAGGAAAATAAATTGAACACCTGGAAGGGGTTAAAATAAATGGAGAATAAGAAACTTTTTGAGCCAAAGCCAATGCCACCTAAGGCACAAATAGATTTGTTACCTCGCAACAGCCTGAAAAGTTATCTCTTTGTTTCAGCAAAGATTCAAAGGGTTTTTTTTTTCCTTTTAAACCAACTTCCCACCTTTCCAAGTAACAAATTAAGAATTAGTCTTTAAAAATTAAAACCTTTAGAAATTCTCTGAAAGACATTTCTCAATGTACCAGTTTTGCCTCAAGTTCTACCCCTATCCATCTTTATCAAGAAAAACCGGACTACTATGAAATTCATTAAAGTAATATCTGGGGAAATACCTTTCCTTTTTGACTCATAACCATGAGAGTGGAAAGGAGAAAAAAATAACCACAGTGACCACTGGATTCCACTTTGTCTTATGATCAAATGCACCACTGGCACCATACATGACAGGCTCCATTGTTGACACTTGATCGGTGGCATACCAAAGGAGAGAGGGCACAGGAGCAGTCTGTCCTGTCTAGGATGAACATTTTATTACTGACACTGTTTGGAATTTTCAATATAGAATGCCAATAAAAAAGCAGAATGAAATTGAGTTGGCCTTCTTATTATTTCCTTTTATTCTCCACAGAAAATTTATCCCCTAATTTCCTGCACCAGAAGCAGATCACTCTCACTGAACAACTCACATCTTGGTAGCCTGACTGGTCACATGGACTTCAAATGACATGTATCCTGGGACTGTGTCTGGTCTACAGTGTGGATGAGATCAAATACTTACATTTTCTGTAGCAAATCCATAATCCTACAAAAATTCAGCAGCTTTCTTTTATTATAACAGGGCTCTTCTTATCTCAAATTACACATTTTGGAATAGACTCTTTCCAATTTTAACTGACTCTTGATTTAGTCTCAAATACCCTATAAAATATTTTCACTTATTCTGCCTATTCAATACTTCCTTAGATATTTGTTTTGCAGTTTTGAATTATTCTAATATTCTTTAGGGCATAGTTGGTATAAACCATGACAACAAAAGTAAGGATAAATTATTCTATGAGTCAGTGCCAATTAACTTTAAAGGAATGGATTTTCTAACCATAAGAAAAATGCTTACAGCAGGCTGAGGGTGAAATAAAAACAAAACTGAACTAAACCTTTGAAACCATAATATTTACCCTGAGGCTACTTTGAAACACTATTTTAGATGAATCTAGGGGAAAAATAGTTAGTAAAATCCACATTCTAACAGAATATATGTTGGGATTCAAAAAAGATGGGATTTTATTCAAGTTAATTATTTTTCTATGAGAAAAAAATAAATTAGAGGAAAACTTAATGATGGAAAAAGTTTAACAGTAATTCATTTTAAAGTGAAAAAGTCAGAGGTAAGAATGTTTAATTTTTTTCCATTATAATACCAGATATCTAATTAATTGCCATTGAAATCAACTAATAACTCATAATTTTCTTCTTCCTTTACTACATCTTCCTATTACATCCACACCTTTTCAGATTCACCATAGTAGTTCCCAATCTAATGCAGCTAAACACAGAGAAAGGTGTTGTCAGAATATAAAGACAGATGGGAGTATATACTGACTGGTTGAAAAACTCACTGAACGAAAGAACATCACTAAAAGACCATCTCATTGCATTCTTTGAAAATGGACAAGCCAGGTGTGCTCAATAGCAGCACAGAAACCAACATGGTAAGATGAGTACTTAAAAGTTTCTGATATGCAATCATCTTCTTCCCAATTTCAAACTCTGCTTCCCTTCTCTTTCTACTCTTTGTCAGGAATTCACACCTCTGTTAATCACAGCCTATCTATAAAGTGTAAAAAATTTAATGATTTTTTTTCATTTTTCTTAGGCCTTTCTTTGTTTGGGGTTCAACTCAAAGGAACTATAACCTAGAGCACTGTGAGTCTTCAAGAGAAGGAGCCGGCTGGGACACTACTGCTGAGTTAAATAAAAATATATGTGTATATTTTTAATTTAGGGAGATTACTACAAACATAAACAGTAGCATTTGGAAGGATTTTGATCCATTTTATTTTATTTGATCCATTTTAGGAACTTAATATAATATTTGTGTGTGTTTGGTGGTTTGTACATAAGGTTGAGTTGCATATATAAAAGTATTGAAATACCAGTTACTGAGTGTAAATCACAACAGATAACAAGGGAAAGTGATCAGCAAAGCGTAGTGATCGAAAGAATAAGCACCTTAGAAAGACATGGACCGGACTTTGAACCTTATCTTTATATATTATTACTGTGTGGTGTTGTTACATATTTAACTTATCTGGATCTTTATTTTAGCATCTGTAAAATGAGAATGTTTTTACATATCTCATAGGATTCTATTGAGGGTTTAATTCATTTACATATATAAAGTGCTCCTTACAAGTTTCTAAAATGTTTTAGGCATCTACAAAGTTCTAGCATATTTTTGGTCATGGGTTCTAAATTATATGGTAATCTTGAAAAAAATCAACATCAACATATTCTGCATCAACTAGATATAAATTTCATAAGCAAACATGGCCGTATCATTTTTTTATTTATTTGCTGTTGTGTATTTGAGCCTGTCTGTAGCAAGTTAACATAAAGTCATATTCTGGTGAAGGGTATGAGTAAAGATTTCACTGTGCTTTAAATTCAGAAAATAGCAGAAGAGGTAGGAGACTTTAATTATCCCAAAGTGAAAATTAGCATAGGCATACTGAACTAAAGCAAAACAAAACAAGGGAAAAAAAAGCAAGCATAAAAACATTTACATTTCAAATAGAATATTATCTGACTGTGGTCCTTTTACTCACTAACTTGTAATTGTTCCTTAGAAATAACAAATAATATAAAGTATTATATTTATGGGCACATTATTAAATTGATTACTCCCTTAAAATAATGGGAAGATTATAAAGATTATTTTAAAAGATACATAATCATAGCAATAATAAAGACATGAAAAATTAGGATAAATTATGTTCTGAATAGCAAGGATCAAGGAAAAAGTGAAAAGCAAAACACTTTACTTTCAAACTCAACTCATTAGCATTACAGTTTTAATAAAACAATGATATCTATTATATTACTATAATATTGCTAATTCAAATTTTATTGGCATTGTGGTTTTGTTTGTAACTCACTAATGTATTTGTTGGTTTTATATGTGGATAAGAGCCTTAGACATAAAAATGTTTTTATTTTGTGACTGCTATGGTTTGAATGTGACCCCTAAAATTCATGTGTTGGAAACTTGATCCCCAATGCAGCAATGTTGGGGGGGTAGGACCTAATGGGAGTTGTTTGGGTTATGGGAGAACCACCCTTATGACAAGATGGATTAATGCCATCATCTTGGAAGTGAATTCATTATTATGGGAGTGTTTTTCTTATAAAAAGCAGCTACATGGCATCATAATTGATCTTTAGCGTATTGAAAAACTATAAAAATATGAAAAAACTATATAATGTAGTGACTTTAAATGTTAATGTTGGTTAGTTTTTACTTAGGTTGATAAGATTTATCTCTCTTTCAGTAAGCCTAGATTTCTGTTGCATGTAGACAATTTTTATATCAAGGATTTTCAAATGCATAGGATAGAAAATTTAGAGTTGAGTAAAACATGCAAGAAAAAGGAAACATTTCTTTTTTTACTTTTTGAGAACAGAAAATATACATTTATAATATTTATTTTACCTCTGAATGATTTAGAAGAGTAACAAAATGTTATTGCACAACAATGAGATGTTTGTTACATATTCTGCTTGTAAAAGAAGATGATCTTCTGAAATTGCAATATGAAATACACTGTGATTTAGGAAAGCTACACCTTGACATGAAGAAACGACTCTGATGGAGAGAGTGAAGGAGAGACGTTGGAAACAGAAAACAAGATGGGTCAATATGTGCAGAGTAAGAATAAATTAGGAAAAGGCATATGAAAGAAAGCCATGAGAGGTCAAAAGTAGAGGAAAAGAGTCATTTATTCATTCAGTCATTGAATTAGGCAAATGATAACTCATTTACCAAGAACATATTGAGTTGTGGCTATGTACCAGGCTGCATATTAGGTGCCGAGTACACAGTCGGGACTAAAATGAACACTTTGCTTACGGTCTATGGCAGAGATAGTAATCAACAAGATGAACAAACAAGTTAAATATACCATTAATTTTACTCACTACAAAAGAAAACAGAGAGAGACAGGGGCCACCTATTCTCTTGAAAATCCTAAAAACACATTGGTGCCATGAAGCAAGAGAAGAATGTACAGAAAATTGGTTTTTAGAGTGCCTCTGAATTTATTCTATAACCACACAACAGCAGTTTATTATTTTTTACTCAAAATCTGAGCTTTTTGTTTGTTAGTTTGTTTTCAGTTTGGGGCAGAAACAAATGGATTAATGGTTTACTTGGAGATAAACTGTATTTCACACATTATTTCCTCACATTGTCCTTTGAGTCATTCATTAATTCCCAAACAGAACATTAGAACATAGAGTGACTGCTTTTATTTTAAAATGCCAAAGTCTACAGTTAAACTACAATTTTACTTTTCTCTTTGTCACTGCTGATCCATGCCAACATTTCTGAAAATTATAATATATTAGGGACCAGTAATAATTTAACTTTCAAGGTCATGTTCTTATCAAATTAAATACAGCATTCTGACTTAGTATGATCTTTGTGGAAGTGTTATCCAATAGGAATTCTAAGCAATATGAAAAAAAAAAAAGAGTCCCCTGGTGTTCCTGGACCTTCAGCTTTCTTCCCCAATCCCTTAGAGCCACGGTCCTCAATCTCTATTATGTATAGCAGCAGTCCCCAATCTTTTTGGCGCCAGGGACCGGTTTCATGAGAGACAATTTTTCCATGGATGGGGGGGCAGGGGCAATGGTTTCTGGATGATTCAAGTGCATTACACTTATTGTGCAGTCAAACCTCTCTGTTAATGATAATCTGTATTTGCAGCCACTGCCCAGCACTAGCACCACTGCCTCAGCTCCACCTCAGATCATCAGGCAGTAGATTCTCATAAGGACCGTACAGCCTAGATCCCTTGCATGCACAGTTTATAGTAGGGTTTGCACTTCTATGAGAATCTAATGTTGCTGCTGACCTGATAGGAGTCAGAGCTTATGCAGTGATGTGAGCGATGGGGATCAGCTGTAAATACAGATGAAGCTGCTTTGCTCACTCACCCACCGCTCACCTCCTGCTGTGCAGCCAGGTTCCTAACAGGACATGGACCAGTACCAATCTGCGGCCTGGGGTTTGGGGACCACAGACGTATAGGACACATGTGAGAATCTGTCTGATCAATTTTTTTTGTGCACATAAGTAAACATACTCAATATTTAGAAGAATTGCATAGATCCCATAGACATCCTTTAGTCTATCTTTGAGCCTAAAAAAGGATCTAACCCCTAGAATAATCTTGGAACTAATTTTTAATTCATTGACTCATTAAAGAAAGATTTTTAGAAAAAAACCAAACAAATAAACAAAAAACTATGCTATGCAAAATGAACTACACCTCTTCTTGCCCAGCTCAGTTTGTTGAGGAACCAGAACCAAATAAATAAAAGGCATGGATGGGTTACTGTGGGACTAGAAAGAAGGTAGTAACCGAGACAGGAAAGGAATGCACAGAAACTAAGCTATGAGACAGAACATAAAGAATGGAAGGGAGGGTTCAAAGTACAGAAGACAGAAAGAACATTGAGGCCAGAATAATCATCATAGGCAAGGTCATGAGAGGGTCTGCAGCATAGGCAATGGACGTAAGGATTTCCTTATGAACAGAAGGCATGGCGACAAGGACAATGGGTAGAGAAGAGGCTGGGACAGTTTTAAAAGCTTTGTCTGTATCAGGCTGTGGTGTCTACAACTAATCACTTAGACCACTATGAAATAGAACTGAAATAGACAGGCTGAACAAAGGATATTGTCCTTGGCAAGAAGCTGAATCTTTTCCAAATGAGCTCTCTGCTGGCAATAGAACTAATGTATTTGGTTTGCTATTGAGCACCTCTGTAAAATAACCACTGTGGAAAATGTTCATGCAGTCATTTATTTCCTCCATGGAATACAAGCCTGTCACTGGGCTTGACATTGCTATGGCTATGTGACAGGATAGAGACACAAAAAGTGTGAGAATAGACCAGGTATTTGATTTTATTGGTGAACTATCTAATAATCTATAAGCAATATCCATTTGAATTTATACAATTGGAGCCGCACTACAGCTGTGTGATACTTTTAAAACATCATTTAGTTATTTTAAAATTCCAAATATGGAAACACTAAGAATTTAAATAGCATAATGATCTTTTAAATGCTTCAACTTTGATATAATTTATGTCATTGAGACAAAAATTTTCGTGGTTCATAATACAAGTATATTCTCCCTCAACCTCCTTCCATCTTAAGATGTCTTTTATTTAGAGTAAAATTTTAAATAGCAAACACTTAATGACTCCTTCATTTTCATAATCATTTATGGCCATTATAACATAGGTCACTCACAGCTTTTGTTATTATCAGAACATTAAAGACCCTGCTGGGGCCTCTCATTGTTATTTGCTTGACATCCACTTAATATTTACCACTGGGAACATCACAGATGGCTCAGTTTTCTTCTGATCGTAGTAATGAAGAATAATCGTTATTTTTATGGGTCCTTCTGGGGTACTCTATCTGTAAGTAAATAGCTTATGGAAAGAGAGAAATTATATTTGAAGAGGCATTATCAATTGACCACATCCCACCAAAAAATTTGCACAATTAAATTGAACCTAGACTCCTCAAAGTTTAATCCACTGGAAAAGGTAGAGATAAGATAATGAGTTAAATAAACATGAAAGCACATTGTAATTGTTGCAATACTCACAAATATTTAGGATACGAGTAATAAAAAACAAGAACACTTTACTCAAACTGCCTTAAGATAGGGAATTTATTCCTTCTATAATTGAAAATTTCAAAGGAGGCAATGGTTTCAGGCACAGCTTGTTTTAAAAGTTCAAACAGTGTCATTAAATTTGGCTTTTCTGCATAACTTGACTCTGTTTCTCTGGTTTACTTCATTTTCATACAGGAAACTCCATATGGTTGCAAGATCACTGCCCAACTTCAGGGATTACATCCACATTTAGTAGGAAAGAATTTTTACACTGACAACCCCTGCTGAATCCCAGTGCTTGTCTTTGAATCAGACTGCATATCAGGCCCAGCCCTGAACAGAGAGCAGTGTTTTAGAAGGTTGTGAAAACTGATTGTTTCATCCCTGGCTAATGCAGTGCATATGTGCTAAAAGATGAAAAAATGAAGAAGAGACCCGGAGTTACACTAGGTAGCAGAAGCAACAAATTACCACAATAATAAAATACAGTTAAAAAATTACCTCATGTGACTGACATCAGTAGTGGATAGTTTAGTCATCAAAATCAGTTAAAGCTAATGTTTTAAAAAAGAAATATACATGTATATATTTAAATTTAAATTTTATGAAGGTATGTATTTTACACAAATCTTTTGATGTAGACCCAGGGCAACTCTTAGAACATGGTGTGTATGATTGTCTTTCTTTGATAAAACATGCCCACAATACATATTCTATGATTTCTATTTTCATTTTTCATAATAAATATTGAAAGATACTTGCAAGATAATCTGATTCCACAATTCTTATTTTTAATAATTTTTCACCAATTTTACAGTTGTGTCTCCCACAGCATCAACACTGATTTCTTTAGACATTCATAGAGCATGGTGTTGCAGGTTGTCCTCTTTTCCAAAAACACGCACAAAGCACATATTCTTGGATTTCTATATTTTTGCTTCCTTTAAAGTACAGTGAAAAATTTTCAGTCCAGACAAAATGTTGTAGACCTGTTTCTCTGCATTCTTCCCTCCTCTTCCCCACTAAGAACAACTATAAATTCTGGAAACCCAGAAGATAACCAAAAATGTACTCTGAAATGTAGTAAAACAGTGAATGGGTTAGTTATCCAAGGTTAAAGGAACAACAAAGAGGATCATGCAAAACAGACACACAAACACACACATACACACACACTAGGCCACCTAGACACATTGTTTTCCAACCTCCAGCTAGCAACAGAAGGCAGACCACATAGATTCATTCCTCCCCTGAATGAATCAAAAGGTCTTTCCGACAACAACAGGAGTAGAGGAATCAACTGGGAGCCCACAAACATTAAGCAGCTATAGGGGACGCATTGTCTGTTCCTGCCACAACATGAGAGTACCTACCAGGAAACCTCTTTGTCCACATAAGGCTGATACTCGCCTTTGCTTCTCAGAGAAAGCTTGCCAGTTTAAGGTAGGAGAGAGTGGGGGTTACCAGCAGGGATTACCATACCCCTCCTCTTTACCCTGCCAATCTGGGAAAACCCCTTTAGCCCCCTCAAGCAATACCAGCAGGGAAAAGCAGAGTGTCAGCTGCAACACACAAACCAAGTGTGAATATGATATGAATGCTGTATTTCCCCAAAATTCATATGTTGAAATCTAATCCCCAATGACATAGTGTTAGGAGGTGAGCCTAACTACCTAATTACCACCCACTTGGGATTAGTGCCCTTATGAAATAGGTACCAGAGAGCTCCCTTGCCCCTTTTACCATGTCAGGACACAGAAAGAAGATGGCTGTCCATGAGTCAGGAAGGAAACCCTCACCAGACAACAAATCTTCCACTTCTTTGATCTTGGACTTCTGAACCTTCAGAACTGTGAGAAATAAATTTAGGTTATTCATAAGCCATTCTGCCTATGGCATTTTTGTTAGAGCAGCCCTAACAGACTAAGACACAGAACAAAACAAAACTGCAAAGGCTCTCAAAATTCTACTGACAGCCTGCAAAAGTAGGCTAATACCTGTGGGCTAAACCTAAAGAAAGTGACTGCCTAATGAAATAGTAAGTAAAAATAAAAATAATTAAATAGGCACAGAATTCCTAACTGTAGAGAAATGAAACTTCCTTGGATTTCTCAGAATTCCCATAAAAAGTCATAGTTTCCTCAGTTTTTATGCACCATGAGAATTAGATCTGTAGCCATTTGTCTAATTAATTGCTCTGATCCAGAGGATAGTACAATTTCTTCTACCTGTCTGAAGGGTTCAAATGATTACAGTCCCATTAAGTTTCTAGATTAAGCTACTAAGGAACCAGGAAGACTGGGACCATCTTCCTCAATATTTGAATTTCAATGAAGAATGAGGGCCTGGACCTGGCAGAGAGCTCTAGATTATAATATCTGAGACATGAGGGCCTTTTGATGGTCATTAAAATTTTTTATATATCAAAATTATATATATATATATATATATATATACCAAATGTCTGGAATAAGGAGATACTTTCTGGAGAACAGGAACATCAGCCTCTTTCTTCTTTATAAGCAAACAATTTTTTTTCTTCTAATTTATCTAGAACATGTCCAGCCACTCACGTAGGAAAACTTCCCATTAGCTCTCATCTTGTCTCCCAATAGGTAAGGAAATGTGCCTGAGGGGGACCTACCACTTATTATTTACAGTGAGTTATTTTATAGGAAATCTGTTTCTGATTCAGAAAAATTCAGGTATGCATTCAATATAAAAATTATAAAAATAGGTATTGAAGACTCAACTAACATAATAGACAAACTGACTAGGATTCAATTGAAAATCACAAATCATACAAAAAACCAAGAAAATCATGACTTGATTGAGAAAAGACAATCAACTGATGCTAACATTGAAATGAATCGGATGTCAGAATTATCTAAGGGGGATTTTAAAGCAGCTATCTAAAACTACTTAAGTGATCAATTGCACATTCTCTTGAGACAACGTTTAAAAAAGGAAATACCAACAAAAAATAAAGTTACAAAAAGACACAAGTGGGTATTTTAGAATTAAAACATAAAATAAAAACTCATTGGGTGGACTTAAGAGTACAATGAATACGATAGAGAATAAAAACAATAAACTTAAAGATAGAATCATAGAATTCATCCAGTATGAACAAAGAAAAAAGTAGCTCCAAAAAAATTGAGCAGATCCACACGGACCTGTGGAACAATGATAAAAGATCTCACATGTATATCTTCAGAGCCACAAAAGAAGAGGAGAAAGAGAGTGGAGCTAAAAGAGTATTTGAAGAAATAGTGTCTGAAAATTTTCCAAAACTGACAAAATATTACAAATCCACAGATCCAAAAAGCTGAGTGGACCCTAACAAAATAAACCCAAAGAAATTCAGAACAGAGATATTATAATTAAATTTTCAAAAACCAGAAGTAAAGGGACCCAAATGGAAATATGCTTTCTGTACTTCACATCAAGTAGAAAAAATGTGGACACTGGTAGATTGTTATAAATCACATAGGTATTTTGTAATACTCAGAGCTACTATAAAACTATATAAAAAGATACATACAAAAACCAGAGTAAAGAAAGTAAATTGAGAACTTTAAGGTACTTTATTTTCAAAGAAATCTGATTAAAATATTTTTTCTTGATTTTTGACACCCCCTCCTCCAGTTTTACAATTGTCTAATCCACATGTATTTTTACAGGATTGTTTTGAATCCCAGGGTCCAATTAGGGAGCCTATAGAATTAATTGCTGCCAGCATGCCTTTCCCAAGGGTATAGATCAAAACATCAGGCTCAGTTAAGGTATTTGGTGCCCTTATAGTTTCTTTTCCTAACATGCACTAAAGCTCTTAGTCAATGATCTCCAAAACTTTTGCATATTAACATCGCTTCAAGGGCCTTTAATTGAATGAGGCCATATCTCACATCAACCAAGTCAGAACTTCTGAGGATGAGATTCAGGTGGGACTCCGGCATTATTGCTTTAAAATTTTTCTAATGTTCAGCTGAGTTGGAGAACTAGTGATCCAAGTGTTTGCTTAACAACCCTCAGTAATCTTTGGCTGAAGAAATGACATATATTGATTTAGCTTATGAACACTTGGAACTGGAGGAGAATATACACATAAACAAATAAGAAAAATAATTACTGAAAGGATCAATAAGGCAAGTCATCGTTTATTTTCAGGATGAGCATTTCGAAAGTTTGAATATTTAACCTATGTTGTAATGATCATTTCCCAAAAGACTTTTAACTGTCATCCATCAGTATTTTAATCTTGAATATTAAGAGCCAAACTTGTCTATAGCATTAAAATAAACCTTAAAAATAATATTTCCTAAAAAAAATCATAGTAGGCATAGTAGCCAGGCAATTGCAAATGAGATGCAATTTGTTTTGGACAGTGATTGCCTGGATTTCTTGTGCTGCCATTTCTAATTATGTTTAACAATAATTGAACATAAATAATAGGACATTTGATGAGAATCTGTTAAATGCTCCTTTTGATAATATTTTTTCTCTGGTTGAGTTCTTTCATTATTTATTCTTTCTGTTTTTCTTTTATTCTTTCTATCTTTCTTTCTTTCCTGCATTTATTCTTAATAAAGAGACAGATTATTTATTTTACTTTTTTTCTCCACTTTGAGTTTTAAACCGTGGTTCAAGTTTTCCACAATGATTACTTTTAAATGTAATTTTAAATTTTAACTCATTTTAAATTTTAACTCATTTATTTTAATTTAAGTTTAATTGTATAGCAAAGCTACATTAAAAAGACTCCAACATGCAAAATAAATAATCCATTTCATTTGGAAAAAAATTCAAGTTTTTCCACTGTAAATCTCTCATTGTAAAGAAAAGGCTACTTATTCAGTTTATGACAAGGTGTTTACAGTAATGATGCTTTGGTTTCTTTGTAACTTATCCCTGGTCTATGTTAAGATAAATTTTGAATTGAAATTTTGGTTTATTTTATATTTTAAAAAATTAACTCAATTTTACTTCAATGCCCTAAATAATTTTTATGTTATCTAAATTTGCACTTGTCATTTTTACTATATCCCATTAATATTTTTGAAACGTAAAATTTGTACAATTAATTTTAAATAGTTTCAAAATTTTACTGCTTATACCTTATGAAAATCTTCTAAAAATATGGAAAAAATGCCTTAATTGATTATCTGACACAGTATTTTCAATAATACAGCCTTTGACAGGTGGGATGTCAGGATGTCAAAGCAGGAGAACTTAAAGACCAAATTATACGATTATTTTGGAGTGTATTTCATCAGTTATTTTTAGTTGTTTGGATTTTTCATATAGAAATTGAAAGGTACTGGATAAATAATTTTAATATCTTTAGAGTAAAATGAATTCTTTTTGAGAAAAATTATAATTTGATCTTATCAATTGTACACAGCACAAGTTTTGGTACATTTTGACCAAAGTCACAAGACTGTGTGTTGCATTTAAACATATTTATTGAGTAATATTTGGCAAACAATAAGCTGCACAAGTATATGTACACAGTATGATCAGTTTTATCAGATGTACATAACTATGAAAGTACCAAAATAATCAACATAATGAACATATCTATTACCTCAAAGATTTCCTGCAGCACTTTGTAATCTCTCTTTCCTATTTTGACCCATTTTCCCCAGGCCCGGAAAATTACTGATATTCTTTATTTCACTATGGATTAGTTTGCATTGTTTAGAGTTTTTTGGTGTGTTTTTTATGTTTTTTTCTAATAAATGGAATCATAAAACATGTGGTCTTTTGTTTCTGGCCTTTTGTACTTGGCCAAATAATTTTGAGAATCAACTATATTGTTTTTGGTGATAGTTAACTCCTTTTATTGGTAGCTAGTACAGTGGCTATTTTAATATCAGTAAAAGAGAGCATTTTACTAGGGATGAATAGGATCTTTTCATAATAATAAGGGGGCCAATTCATCAAGAGGACATAATAATCTGAAACATTTTTACATCTAATAATAAACCTCAAAATAAAAGATGCAAAAAGTAATAGAATTGCAAGGAGAAATAGACAAATTCACAATTATAGTTGCAGATTTTAACAACACTCTGAATGTTAGATAAAACCATGAGATAGAAAATCAGTAAGTATATAGAACAATTAAGTAGCATTTTTAACCACATTGACACAATTGGCATTCATGAAATATTCAACCCGATTGCAGTAGAAAAGTTTACCTAGACATTTACCAAGACATATTGTATTTTGAAGCACAAAACAAGTCCTAACAAATTTAAATGCATTCAAGTCATACACATTGTGTTCTTTTAACACAATTTATTTATTCATTTACCTAATAATGTGCAAGTGAAAATCATAAATATTTCTCAATTTATGATATATGGAATATGGTAAGATCTTGATAATTAGTAAGTGACTATTTTGGAATCCCCAATAAACATGGATTGTTACAAATATGTCTATTTCAATTGGTGCTCTATGAACAACTTCTTATCAATTGGAGGAGATAGAACAGAAATTATAAATAGTAAATAGTTCTCCCCTTTCAAAAATTACTAATTTTTTTAATTTAAAAGTAATTAGTTTTCCATATTTTTGGCTGAAGAATTAAACTTTGACAGTTTCTTATAACTCTGGTGTGAAAACAAGGTAGGTGATTATCCAAATCAATTTTATTTGAGGTTGATGAGTTTTTCTCTAAAGTTTAAATGCCAGTGCTCTAAAACATGTTCTATAAAGTCATTCCTTATATTTTTAGACTATTTGTATTCTATTTCTTATACTTAAATATACAGTAATAAGTAATAAAGTATACTTTTAAAATTATATAGCTGATTCTATAATGTTTCTTCATTGCAAAGTTTAAAATGCATAGAAAGAGTATTACTTTTATATATGTGTGTGTGTGTTTGTGTGTGTATATATATAAAATATTCCAGAATATCATATTGTCCTATTGGTTTTGTTCCTCTGGAGAATGCTAATACAAATTATGAAATTGTGGTACCAAGAGTGGTTCTAAAGTAAAACAATTTTAAGGAAGAGTTTTCTGAATTGGTTTTGGGGCTTCTGGAATTGGCTCTCTAATCTAATTAGGTTTACAGATGCTAATGTCTCAATTTCCAGTAATGCAGAGAGCACTGATTGTCCAAGTTATGAACTGTTTCTAGAGATATGCAAATTGCCTGTATTGGTTACTACTAATCAACTGCAAACAAAAAGTAAGGAGATAGGTGATTCTGTATATGGCACCTTCAAATATTTTTGGAAAACTAACAAATATAATGACATGGGTTACTTGCTCCTAATGTCACTGAACAAAAAAAAAAAAAACAAACTATGAGCTCAGGCATTTGAATTTACGCCTCAAGCACAATATCAATGACTTAAGGACTTTTATGAATGCCCTGAAGGAGAGCTTATTTCCAGGAGCCACAGGGCTGAAATTGCTGAAAATCAAACTCAGAACCTGTGACTGGCTAAATTACAAAAGAAGTTGAACTCCCTATTCTTGCAGGTTGTCTACTCTTAAAGTGAGGTCTATCGTGGTGGAAAAGGCCATGTGGAAGCCATTATAACTCCATCTACCTAAGAAAATAACAAATCAAAAGCAATATCATATTCCTAGAGGGATTGTAGAGAGTAGTGCCACCATTAAGGATTGGAAGGGTAAGGGGGAGATCCCCAAAACATTGCTATTTAAGTCACCTGTTTGGCCTCTGTAGAAGATGTATTGATCTTGGAGAATGACAATGGATTCCCATAAGCTTAACCAGGTGGTGACTCCAATTGCATCTTCTCTACCAGATCTTCTTTCATTGCTTGAGCAAATGGATACATCCCTTGGATTCTGATATAAAGCTATTGATCTAGAAAATGCCTTTTTCTCCATGACTATCCATAAGGCCCATGAGAGTCAGTTTGTTTTCAGCTGACAAGGCAAAAAATACAACTTTACTGTCTTTCCTCAGAGGTATATCAACTTTCTAGCCCAATAATTTAGTTTGCAGGAATCTTTACCACATTCCCCTTTCATAAGACATCATACAGATCCATTACATTGATGACATTATGCCAACTGGACTTAGTAAAAAAGAAGTAGCCACTACTACAGACTTATTGGTAAGACTCTTGAATGTTAGAAAATGAGGATTAAATGTTACTAAGATTCAGGGTCCTCTACCTAATAAATTCATAGGGATTCAGTGGTGGAAGGCACATTAAGATATATCTTTTTTTTTCCTTTTATTTCAGAATATTATGGGGTACAACACTTTGGTTATACATACTGCCCACACACTGCCCATGTCAGAGCTGCAATCGTGGACATCCCCAAAATTGTGCACCCCACACCTATTCAGTGAGAGTTTTCCCATCCCCTCCACCCCCCTCCCGCCTGCCCGCCCCCCTGACGAATATTATTGCCATGTGTGACATAAGTGTTGATCAGTTAGTACCAATTTGATGGTGAGTACCAGTGGTGCTTGTTTTTCCATTCCCGTGACACTTCGCTTAGAAGAATGGAGATTGTGCCTCTTTCTTCACTGTGGGAGAGGCCAGATTGAACAATGTATCCTTCACTTTAAAAGATACATATCGTAGAAGATATATCTGGCCTCTTCTACAATGAAGAAAGAGGCACAATCCCTAGTAGAAATGTAAAAATGTGCCTTGTAGACCTGTTTAACTGGATAAATTGGCTTTTAAAAATCTTAAGGTCACTATTCAATAGGACCCCTTTTTGCAGCTCAACATAGAGTGGGAACTGTCTTGAAAAGATTTGAGAGTGTGGCTTTTGTCTATTGTAGTAAATTATAATTTGAAACACAGAAAAAACTCACGCTGTTTTTAAAGAAGTTGTATCAGCTTGAACTTAATGGGATTTAGACAGTTTAAATGAAAATAGGTTTCTATGTGCTAAATATATCTGGCCAAAAAGCAAGCCAAGAAATTTACTCAGCTATAATCACAGACCATTTCCTACAGAAAAGTAAGGATATCTCAAAGAGGCACCCTAACAGCCACTAAGAGCAATAGATTTAGTAACCTCTCCAGGGAGTAGAATCAAGCCCTAATCAAGAAAAATTCCCTATGCTGGAGGCAGGGGTGAGGGGAACTAGTAATTTTTGCCTGGCTGGATCTCAAAGTATCCATAGACAAGTAATTGTCAAATGCCCCCATTTCTTCCTCCATTTTTTGAATGTTAGTGTCTATTGTTATATCCTGCTCCTGCCTTACAATTTTCTGAAGGGTTTTCTGGAGGCAGTGGATAGGACTCTGCACTGAAGAAATGCACCCCCACATAATACCTAAGAAGTTGTTAGCACCTGGAATTGACCTAGTTGAATAAGTTCTGAAATTCAAGCTTGATCCTGATAACTTAAAAATATAAGACTTTGGATGTTTGGGAAAGGGATGAATAAATTTTACATGTGAAAAAGATGTGAAACATTAGGAGACACAAGGAAGATTTTGCTACACTGTAACATTGGTGGTGCTCACTAAACCACGTCCTTGTTTATACTTCCTATGCACACACATTGACTATGTGCTTACTAACATGACTTAATTTGACCAGTTGAACATTGTAAGTGTGATGATGCAAGAAGAGGCTTGGTGGGTATTTACACATTGAGACTTCCATGTGGGTGCCAACTGCCACATTAAGGGGGCTCAGCTGCACCATAGGTTGCAAAATAATTGCCAAGTTTAGCCAAACAAACACAAAATCATTACAAAAATTGTTGTTTTAATTTGAAACCACTACATTTTAGTCTGATTTGTTATTCAGTAATAAGTAAGTATTTAACACGACTTATCAGAATCACAGTTGAAATATGGCAGATATAAAGGTAATCGTGGATGCTATATTTATTGGTATATGTTGTGTGATAGACATTGCATAAGGAACTTCATAAACATTATCTCTATAAATCCTTAAATCAATGCTTGCAGATGACTGTTATTCACTTTAGAACAACTATTTTATAGATGAGGAAGCTAAGGTGTAAATTTTTATATAAATTTATCAAGTTCAGAGTGAGTAATAGGTGGTAGAATTGGACTGTGAACCTAGGTTTATCCCAATTCCAATATCTAGGTTCTTATATATTTTTCAATATTGCTTCAAGGATCCCAGTTCTACCCACTTTGTATCCCCATTGCAAAGATATGAGAAATTCTTTTCTCTTTTTTTTTCCCTCATCTTGGTTTCTGACTTAGTGAAAATTTTATTAATGCTTTTCTGAGGGTTCTCCCCTTACAACTGGCAGAGGACTGTCACATAGTCAAACCTGGCAATAAAACTTCCCCATTGAGTAATCCTGGGTACGTGTCTCATCCCCTTCTATGGATTCAGATTGGGTCCTTGCTTACAAATAAGATGCCCATTAGGGGCTGAAGGGCATTCCCTTCGGCCAATGTCTCCGTATATAAAGAAAATTGCAACGTCCTTCAAAAACTGTGCCTTTTAAAATGACCCCTCAAAGAGAATCTGTAATTTCTTGATCTCAGGATGTGATAATACAGAAGTGTTTTGGACTGAGTTTGCTAATTATCCTTTCCTCTATATATCTCAATCTTCCCAGGTCAGTTTCAGACACTAATCATGATTGTGATACGTAAAAGAGAGATGAGAAAAGTGGGCAGTGTGGAAATTGGAGGTGGAGGTGGAAAAGTTGATATGAACTAAATCACCAAGTTAATATTTTTCCCCAATACTAAGACATATAAATACTAGGAATATCTGCCTTTATAGCCTGATGTATTAATAAAAATCAGAGCAAATTAAATTGGGGTGAATTTGATTTTATTCTATTATAGTGGCCACCCCCTGCTAAAAATTTTTTAAAATGCTATTTATGAAAGATGAGTTATATTATCCAGGAAAGTGAAAATACAAAAATGTATGGATTTTTACTGAAGAGCAAAATTATGCTAAAGATAATTACATGTACAACACACTTCATACAAAATAGAAAATCTTATTTATATTTTGAGAACATTCTAACTTGTGTATTAAAAATTCATATAAAAACTCAGAAATTTAAAATGCTGAGGCCATATATGGCATGAATCTTAGGAGATATGTTCATTACCAATACTAAAAATAGAGTTTATATTTAGGCAATGGTTTGGGTTAGAAAAAAGTAGAAGAAATCCTCTAAAATATTAATAGGGTTATCTGAACAATTTCCAAAATAAATCAGAGACTTAGTTTTGGCCTCTTTCATGTGGCATAATTTGCATTATATTATAACTTTTCTTTTCATAAATATATAATACTGAAAGAACAAGCATGATATCTAAATACCCTTTTGTTCACCCTTCAAAGTGTATTTAATGTTATTTTTATTCTATAGGTGTATGCACTTTGAGAAATTTGTAAAGCTTATAATTGAAAATTGCCCCCTTGTGCAAAGTTGTCATTTAGAATTACTTTTTTTTAAAGAATGAGTTATCCTGTACACTGGTTTACAAAAAAAAATGAAAACAGCTTGTAAAAACGTGAGGAATGATCAGCTCCTTTCCTTTCGTAACTCATGGAGTCCTATAAGAAGATAAAATACGTAGAAAAATAAAATAAAATTTCAATATAAAGTAGAAATTAATACTAGATTATTATTCAAAATAATTTTATCTTTAACTATGTTTGCATTTTTTAAAACTGTTATTGATTTTATTGCTTGTGTTAATGCTCTTATTTCAAATTTGCTTGGGTTTTAAGTGGTTTGTTCCACGCTTTTTTTTCCCTTCAAGTCCTGTTATTTTTAAGTGAATGGTTTTGCAAAACATGAGGTTGTTGGGGAATGCATATATTGTGTTAAAGTATAACTGTCTATATTTAAGGGTTGCCTGGCATTTATAAATTGATATTTGGCGAATGAAAAAAATATATATCTTTAATCCAGTGGATTTCAAATTTCAGTGTGCATCTGAACCATCAGAAATTCCTACTAAAATACAAACTGCAAGTGCCTTCTCCCAGAGTCTTCTGATTTAGCAGGTCTCTGGTGAGGTCCAAAAATTTACATTTCTAACAAGTTCCTAGGTGATGCTGATGCTGCTGGTTGGGGGGTCATATTTTGAGAATGCCACTGTAAACCAACAATTTATTCATGAAATTCTCTAAGCTCTGCTCAGAGAAGTCAAAAGATTGACTCACTGTGAGGCTAGATGACAGAAAGCTTTCTCTTCTTTAAAATATCTGGAGATATGATTGGAAATATTTAAAAAACTAAAAGTATTTGTCACGTCATAAGCTTGCTTATCACGAGATATTATTCAAAATAAACATAAAATGCAACACTTTATTAAAGTAAAAGTATCTTTACTATTAATATACAAATGGTGAAGTGTGACAAGTTTGATATACTATAAGCCATACTTTCAATGTCTCTCATAAATACAAAACTTCAACATTTGCAGTATAATTTTTACAGTTTAGATATATATACAGCATTTCATAGGGACATACTATATGGAAACAATAAGAAACATTGTGGTAGCCAACTTAAGAATATAGAATTTCAATGGATATATAAGTTAAAGAAAATAAAAGATAGTATGTTTTAATGCATAGTGAGCACAGCATAGAATTCACATACCCAAAAAAAAAGGTGTTCTTTAAAATCTTTATTTCTAAGTTCATACATTTCTAACAGGGTTTAGAGGCAAATGCTAAACCATAAATATTTCTTTAAGAGTTTGAACAAATAAGTTTGCTCTTAACAGTACCATTTATTTTATAGTATGCATGTTGTTCTCTAAAAAATCCTATTTGCAAAATTGAATCATAGGTTCTATCTCTGTTAAATTTCTCCTCTGGATTTCACTAGGTTTTCTCCTTTACATCATCATAATTGGCCTTAATTTTCATCTAAGCAACATTTCTAGTCCCTGGTCCAGTACTTCTCAAAGTCAGGTCCTTCTAACCTACTCCAAATGTAGGAGTTCAGTTTACCTTTCTGGATCCTTTCATTTCTTTGTTTCTCTACTCTCCTATGTCTGGTTGTGATTCGAAATCTCCAATGGTCACTGCTTTGCTTACTCTCTTTCATGGATGGCTAAAAGTAGATGCTGAAAGATACGTGTTTTCATTTCAGAAAAGAAAAAAATAAGTAGCAATATTTAAATTTACATGAGCAACAATTATGAACATTGTGTGGTCAGAATTCCAAAAGTTGTATAAAAAAATTTAAAGAGGTGATCCCAACTAATATATTTAAGTTATTGGTAAAATCCTAAAGTGAGTAATAAACTATTTTTCTATGAATATTAAATATTTACCATTATATATAATTTAAAATCTTTTCTTTATATGAGGGGAAATAATTAATCTATTAGCATTCTTTTATAGTATTAAACGGCTGTATTTCATGGGTAAATGCAATTTTTAAAGAAGGAAGGTGGGACCTGGAAGAAAATTATGTTTGTTCAGCAACTACTATATATCTAAGTCCTTTTATAACTTTCTCATTTATACGTATAATTGTTTTATTTCAGAACATTATTAAGCCTATGAGGAGAATACTTTCTTTAAAAATTTCCATTTTAGGATTGAAGTATTTCATTTCTGTGACCATCTACAAGTTGATTTCAGCATATGTCAATACATCCATATGTAATTTCAATGTGAGAATCTTATGTAATAATGCTTCAAAGGTTAATAAAAGGATGCAAATATTTCCTCTCTAATGGAAAATAATGCTAACAATTTTATTTTAAAAATATTTTATCTACTCATAAAGTTTGTTGAGCAAGAACTCTGGATATGATTATGAAAAAGTACTCCATGAGGGATTTAAGTTGAACATTTACATTATTCTCCATGAAAAAAAAAACATTGCAAATTTAAAAAATAATTTAATATGCTATTCTAATTTTTTTTAATTAAGAAAGGAAAAATATTATTCCTATCACTTCAACTGTAGATATTTTCATCAGTGATTATCTTATCATCAACAGTAAAGGATGATTTATGATTCCAAATCAAATATATATCATAGGAATAATAAAGACCCAAGCGACACCATAGTAACTTGCTCTATTTTTAAAAGTTCTATGATGTCTTTGTCTTACAACTGATAAAATTCAATTTCAACAATATCTAGAATGTATGTATTGTCTAGAAAAACAATACAGCACAGATTAGAAATATTCTGTGTGTGTATAAAAAGAATTGTTCTGTCATGAGTGAAAATAAATTACACAGTATAATTTGTTGTATTATATTTTATATTCAAGTTAAAGTAAATTGAATTGAGCTTATTCACTGAAGGTAAATAAGATAGTTTTGTTTGAGTGTCACAGATATAAGCAAAATATATCAATAATAATGGTAATTGTAGTTTTTTCTTTTAATAAAGCAGAATGCTAATTCAAAGGCACAAATACATTTTAATTATTTAAAATAAGAAATAAAGGTATGATTATAAAGTTACAAGTAATTGTTGGCACACAAATAAATAATTTAATTAATGAAACCTATTTATATAAATATTTAATTCAAAGACTAACATTCATATGAAGTTTGCTGGACTAAATAACTTTTCAAAAATGCTTTTATAGGTATTAATATTAAAAATAAAAGAAAACTTAAGAATCTTTACATTACTGTTAGACATTAGTATCAATAGATGTCAATATGCCTTATCCCACAAAAAAAAAATCTTTAAAAATCAAAACTATTAATTAAATTCCTTGCAAATCATTGCAAAATATGGTGACACATTAATTTGTGCCAGTTTTGAAAGCAAAATTGGTATTAAAATTTTGATATTACTTTTTCTTCTTATATGTTGTTGAATATAGATTGCCATTGCCTAATTACACCTGACCTATCAAGAAATACCAATATTTCAGTGATATTTTTGTCTCTTGATTTGAAATAGTCTAGGGTTCAGATTATTTTAACAGTACTTATATTCAGTCAACCTTTTGACATTTTATACTAATACTTAAGAGTACTCTCAAACAGTAAAAATAACATTTACACAGTTATATGGGTATGTTTAGTCTAGAATAAGAATGAAGCATGTTATTGAATTCTACTCATAATTTACAATTTACTACAAGCCATGTCTTATTTGGAAACTTTTTATAAATAGAGTAATTTGGAGCATTCCATTGAAATATTACAAAAAATTATCACAGTATTACCTTGCTCCTGCATGGCATGGATTTCAAGGACAAGAGGTAAGGATCATTCGGACAACTGAAACAGTGCACTTGAAACAGTCTGTGTACAATTAGCTTT
The DNA here is from genome assembly GCA_023783475.1 of Daubentonia madagascariensis. Taxonomy (NCBI): domain Eukaryota; kingdom Metazoa; phylum Chordata; class Mammalia; order Primates; family Daubentoniidae; genus Daubentonia; species Daubentonia madagascariensis. Next base: position 23,628,362 of record JAKFHU010001684.1, on the reverse strand, counting down.
AGATTATCTGTTAATTTCATTACCCCACATGAGGGGCAGGAAATTTAACAACATATATATATGTATATATATATCAATGGAATATTTAAGTCAATTTTTTTACATGGAAAATCCAAATAAATGAGAGGAACAAAATTTCAAATTGAGAAAACACAAACATATTTTGTTCTTTATTATGATTTCTCCACTCTTGAAGTAAAGCACAAATATAACAATAATAAACATGTGGTATCATTTTCTCAGTCGTCCTAATTCTTTCACCATCTTTAGCTGAAAACCATGTGGACCTATCCAGGAAAAATTAGCATTCATGGCTATTGCTTCATGGACACTTTACTAAGCTTGTTTACTTTGCACAAAAAAACTAATTCAAGTATTTTGACAAGTTTTAGTACATTGGTACAAAACAAAACAAACAAGCAAACAAAAACACAATAAAATAAAGCAAACTGGATGATCAGATAAACACAAACTAAAATAGAAACGGTCAAAACCGTGAAAGACCAGTTGGATAATCAAGTTAGTTAAAATGACCTAACTGGTTTGTTTGTTTAGACACTACTCAAATCCTTAGGTAGGCACCGGAATTCTGTTCTTTTCTTGAGAATCTCCCAGACAGATAGCAAGAAGAGATTCCTACGTTATAACCCTGCGATTTATGGCAAAGACACTGTGGTAACTTGGTGCCTTAACACGCAGATGGTTATAATCTGCCTGCGATCAGCCAGAAAAAAGGGGAAATGATGTAAAATTGTCTCTCCTTGGCTGACAATTTCGAGCATTTTGTAAATAAGAATATTCATGAGTGGCATTAATATTAAATTTAATAATCATTAAATTATCTCTACAGAGAAAAACTCCCAAACCAGGTCTCTCTTCACTGTTAAAAATTTCTCCAATGTTCTATTGGGACGCATTCTCCAACCAGTCAATATCTGAACTATAATACACCTGAAACACCAAAGGTTCTAAATGTGATGGGGCCTAAAGAAACCTTTGGCTCTCTAGGTTAAGAAATAATCTAAAACCTGCTCCCAATTGGTATGTGTATTTATAATCATAAGTATTTTTTAAAACTTTATACATAAGTTAAAGCATGTTTCAGTTTTTACCTCTGGGAGCTTGCATAGCTTGGAAGTTGATAAGTATTTTACTCTGGTATAGGCCCTAACAAATGATATTAGAAAGTTTGTTTTGAATAGTTAAGGAATTTCTTCAACCAAAGTTGTTTATCAAAATCTTAAAATGACTTCTAGCTAAACCATCCAGAATAAAAACACAGAGTGGCAATTCAACTGTTTGTCATTGGTACTTTTATGGCACATTTAAATGTTAAATAATTTCTTCTTAACTTAATCAATCTTAAATTTGTAATTTCCACTAACCAATTATATGTAATGATGGATCTATAACAACGGGAAAATTAGTTCTTAAACAAAGATTACCTACAGTTATGGGCTAAAAATGTGTCTGAGGATATGATTTGAAGTATTTGATTACTAATGACTTATTTTTTGATAAATTATTCCAAAAATAAATGATAATCACATATTTATAAATATATCAAGACACCATATTGATATTGTTCCCATTTCAATTTATTTTATTTGAAGCTGAGGGCAGAAATCAATATTTTTTTCACTTGCAATACATTTATTTTTGTGTAATCCATTATGAATGAATATGACATATATAAAGAGATAGAGATTTAGGTAATCTTTCTAATATAATTTTACACACAATGTATATTTTTTCAAATGGGTAGCAATTTTGATCTGGCACTTCAATCTATCAAAAATCAATGTTGAAAATGCACTGAATCATAACTTGAAAAGAGTTCTCAAAGTTTTTCTTAATTTTTAATATCTGCTTAAGACAACTGGCTCCTTCAAGCCCATATTCCCTGAAATTCCCCTGATAAAAAGTGTAATCTTTATTAAGTGCCTTCATCTTAAGCTAAAAGCCACTTTAGGAATCTATTTGCCCAAGATAGGTTAATAAACATGCAGGGCTTTCTTATGCATGTAGCTCTCAAAGCTCTTGTTTTGTTTCGTTTTGTTTCTTAAACCCCTATTTGTTAGAGAGGTTGAAATATATTTGTTGGTGTTAAGAAATATCGTTCTTAAGAAATAGAGCACTTTAGCCATATAATAAATTGCAGTACATCAGTCATAGAATCAAATTAAATACCCAAGAATTGGTGCCAGTCAGGTCTTTATATTGAAATTCTTAACAAAATTAACAACAACAACAACAACAACAACAAAAGGAAATGGACCATAGGGCAGGAGTATTTGATTGTATGTATATGTGTACAAGCTATTCCAAGCTAGAAGTTTCCCAAGAAATTAAGGTCAATGGAATAGTTTTGGTCATAGGGTCACTGCAATCCAAATGCTCTTTGTAGTGTTGTTCAAGCTGTCATAGTATTGTCGTTACGCTTTGCTGTCGTCTTCTTTTGATTGGATGATATCATTAGAAACTTTAATTTCTATAGTTTCTGGATTTAGAACTTCTTTCCCATTTTCTTCTTTTAAAGGCAATTTTCTGGAATAAAATAGAAAAATAATAATTTTCATTTGCTAAGGTATTTTAAGAGATATCCTTTAACATTTAAGTTTCTTTTATATAGGAAATATGCTACATAATAACTAGCAAGAAAATAATAATTAGAAAGAAAAAAACTAAATTTATTAAACTAATATCAAATTGATATAAAATAATCTAAAAGAGAATAAAATAATGAACTGTTTATTGTAAAAATGTAATGTAATGCAGAAAGATAAATAAAACAATATATTTGTAGATTTAGATGCACCAAATTTTTCATTATAGAATGGCTTCGATTTGGTAACTATTTGCTGATATTAAAAATATAATTAAGTGTTTTGGAAGGTAAAAAGCCAAAATATTTTTAAATGTCAACTGTATTATTTATTAGTACTTAAGGTTTTCAAGTGAAATCAATGAGTAATTGTTGCCAGAATCTGTTACATAAAATTAGAAACTGGGTGAATTAGCAATATTCTTTGAAACTTAATATAAATAAAATATATTTTAGGACTTCTTCACTTTTTTATATTTACTGTGTATGTTTTCTTTGGTCTCTTTTAGCTATTATTTTGTTCTTGTCACTTTTATATCACTTATGAGAACATTGAGAGTTGTTTTCAATTGGAACCTATGGAGCAATAAAAACTTTTATTTCTTAATATTAAGACAGCTCCACAAATCTTACTATAATGCCAATGAATTATGCTTTCCAGTTTTTTCTAACATTCTCAAATTCAATGGTATATCATTACATCTTTTGAATGTAATTTTTGGGAGTAATTTTTCCTCCCTTGACAAAATGCTTTTTCTACATCAAGAGAATTAGTTAGACATAGAATTGTAATTCACCACTGTAACTTTAACCTCACCATTTTATGGTAGAGTGAATGTTACTATGTTACTTTCTCTGGGACTTATTTTTAATTTATTTTAAATTTTTGAATAAGAAGGGTAAAACATTGTATTCTGAAGGTCAAAGCTACTAGAACTAATCAGTCAAAAATAAGTCATAGGCAAAAGCTAATAAGATCCTTTGTTGGGAATAAAGAACTATCATACCAATTCGAGCAGGCTCTTTTACACATGCTTTAAATAGTGCATTCCTTGTTCTTTGTACTATGCCCAAGTACTGAAAATATTGACTATAAAAGTTATAAAAACAATGAGTCATTCCTAGCATCAAAACGTAGATAAATTGAGAGTTATGATGGGAGATTAATATAACACTTCATATATCTCTTACTCATAGAACTAGGTATTGAGCTTTTAATGAACCAGGGTTTTCAAGTAATCCTTGGATGGTGTATTTCTGCATATATAATGTTTCACTACTTATGTTTATGTTAAATATTTTTAAAGATTAATATTAATTACTATTAATTCTATTATTTTTTATGGTTCATACTTCTATGACTGAGACCTAGATTAGTTAAATTAACATTTGTTTCCCAAAATATAGCCCAGTCCAAGGACATTTTCTTAACTAGTTTCCATGCACACCAATATAATGCTGTAAGTGTTAATTAATAAACAGGAATGTGTTTTGTTGTGTAATATTTTGCTTCATTGAAAAGATTTCTAATTTATGGAGGTGAGATTATAGAACCCACTTCAAAAACAGTTAACTTCAACTGAGAATGTAATGATCTCTAAATGCAATCACTAAAAAATGGCTTGAGGATTTATATTAAAACTTTTGCTCTAGAATATACTTTGTATTTATCTAAATAGTAATCATTTCAACACCCTGAAGGCAGATAGAGGGGGTTTCAAAAAAAAAAAATCATTTCTGCAGCTATGACAACACCCTGCCTTTGATTTAGGATGAAAAATCTAAATCAGGTTACTCTGCAAGGGAATACTACCTGATAAAGAAAATGAACTGTTTGTTTTGAAAAATAATAAAGTTTAAAATTCACTTGGTGAGCAATAAAGAAGATTGTGATCACCATGGCTTTCTTAGTACCATTAGTACCATACCCATTCAAAAGAAAACAATTATTACCATTTCCTAATAATGGCTTTGCTTTGAGTCATTTTAACTTTACTGTGCATTAAACTAGGCACATGTTCATCTTTGCAGGTTTAGTTGAAATATCTACTGTAATTTCAATGGAGCTGTGAGGAATGCAGAAATGAATAACATAGTCTTGAATGGAGATCAAGCATCACTTACTACATAGACTTTAAAATAATTGTTTAACAGTATTCCCTCCTTTTCTTTACAAATATTCTTTTTGATAATGGTATTGGGTATACTTTACTGTCATTTGAAGATTTAAAGTGATGACTAATGTCCTGACACATCTTTATTTAGTCAAAAATATTATATTCTTAAAGAGTAAGATTAGTGTTGGAAAATCCAACTCTATGCCATACTTCTGTCTTTTTGATATTTTTGCATAAAATTAGAGATATATGGTTAACAATGGACCTTCTCTGGCATTGATAAGAGAGTTTTATTTGAAATTTCTCAATATATGTGGACTTTAGATATTCATATATACTTTCATGGAAAAAGAAACAGTATAATTAATTTACAAATAATGATAAAATTAAAAATACACATTACAAATAAATGATAATGTGTTACACTTTACAAATGCTGATCTAAATATAAGCAAGCCTTTCAAGGTGCATACTCAGGCTCTGTTAGTGGTGTGGTTTCATTTGGTTCATTTACTGGGCTGCCATCTTCATGATTAGTAATTCTTTCATCCTCTGTTCTCATCTCCACTATGGGTTCTTTTGATCCATCTTTCCTAGAAATGTAAAGAAAAACATCATACCTGTTAAATGTAAAAATGGAAGCATTATGGAATACAGTTTAAAATCCCCACATAATCCTACCTCCCTCCAAATAAATCCGACATGGTCAAATTAAGAATACCACCAAGAAATTTTTTTTTTTCCGTTTAAATTTATCTCACCCTATATTTTCATTCAGAAAAAAAAATAGAAGAAATTTCATTCTGTCTGCATCTCTTTTTCTCAACAAAATTTTGTAAATTATTTTGCAAAAGTAGTTCACATTTTAAATTCTATGTACAGTTCCTGTTTGGAAATAAATAAGAATATTATGTTAAATAACATTTATAGCATGAAGTGGCTTTATTTTTCCTAACTGGCCATATTTTAAAACATTTTTAAAATATTAAAAAATATTTTAAAAGCATTTTTAAAATATTTAAAACATTTGAAATATACCAGAAATATTGCTTTTATTTTATAATTTGGAAGACAAAAATTTGTATATATGTTTTGTTGTTCTAAATATCTCCCAATTCATATGAAAGATTTTGAATATAATGTGATCCTTGACTTTTAACATATTTCCATGTTTTCAAGAAAATAGTCTAAATAATAAAATTATTGCAACATATATGCGTGAATTTTCATTTATAAGTTGACATCCTAATGTTATCTCTATCAGATTTCTAAAATATGAGAGTAAGTGTATTCTTTATAATTGATGAAAAATAGAAAGCTTAGTACAAAGTTGCATACCTCAATAAAATGAACAAAAAGAGAGAATAAAAAGAAAGTCATCTGGTGATGGTAAAGGATGAAGTGAGACAGAAGGGTTGTAAGGGATGTACTCCTAATGCAGATTTCAGATATGGTACAGAAAAAAAAAATAAGGAACGGATGGGGTACTTCGACTACCCAGGGACATAATCTTACCACATAATCCAGCATCTGTGCTTCTACGTATGCAAATGAGTTGAAAATTTACATCCACACAAAATATCTGCACGTGAATGTTTATAGCAACCTTATTCATAATTGCCAAAAATTTTAACCAACCAAGATGTCTTCCAATAGGCAAATGGATAAACTCTGGTACAAGTTATAAGATGATATGGAAGAACTTTAAATGTACTTACCAAGGGAACTAAGCCTGTCTGAAAAGGCTACTTACTGTGTAATTCTGATTATATTATATTCTAAAAAAAAGGCAAATCTATGGAGACAATATTAAGATCAGTGGTTGCCAGGGGATAGGGGGAAGAAGGGATGAATAGGTGGAGCACAGGGAGTATTTAGGACAGTGAAACTATTCTATTTGTTATTATATTATAATGATGGACACAGGACATTGAGATTACTTCTTAAAAAGCATATAAACTAGGATTAAAAACAAAACAAAGCAAACAAACAAAAAACTACAATGGCCTAAAGATTTAACAGGCCCCACAAACGCTGAGACTTTTGCAGAAAAATACTAAGGGTGATAAAACACTTTTGATCAGGTGGCAGGTCTGATATTTTTGCTTTTATCTGGGTCTATACATACCTGTAATATACATGCATCAAAATCTGAAGAATGGGTATTGGTAAAAATAAAAGAAAATCTAGAAGTGAGTAATGAAGAACTGTTTTTACCTCTGAAAATTAGATGTCTATAAAAGATAGTGATTCAGACAGGTTTAGCTATATTCTCTGATCAGGGGCCCCAGTAAGCAAGATCTATATAATTAGTAAAGATGATTGAGGAGCCCATCACCACCGGATTTTAGTTTTGTTTTGTTTGTTTTTGTTAGTCTTCAATTGATTATATTAAAACATTCCGCCTGATATCAATGTTCTTGATAACATAGAGGATGATACTGTTTGGGAAAATGTAGCTATTGATAATGATTGTGGCTTAGCAGAAAAGTGATTCAACATATTTTTAAATTATATTAACAATTGGTGCAAATATATGATTAAATAAAACAGAATTAAGAGAGAAGGAAGAACTAGTGAATTTGGATGTTAATTGTGTCTTCCTTACTGAAAATAATCATGCATGCAAACACTTTTAAACTAGAAAGGATAAAGTAAACATTACTGAAAGGCAATGAAAGACTAACAAGTGAAAATGGTAAGTTGTCCCTAAAATCTTCATTTGAGTTTTTAGTAATTTTTAAATTTTTAAAATTTTTTGTTACATTTTAAAATTTTTTCCAGGGTTATTCTATAAAGATAACAGGACATACGTGTTAAAACACATACAGTTATTTTTAAAAGAAATAATAATATACTGACCTTGTATATTGTGCCTTTCAATTAACACTAGGTATTACCTGGAGTCTATAAACAAACATTTAAAACTGCCTCAAAGGAAGAGGTGTGGGCCCCTCGATCTGTGGGTAGGAGCACCCGCCCACCAAAGAGAAGCAACCACTCGCCAACTTCTGGGCACACAACAAAATAAAATTAATAAATAAATAAAAATATTCTATCACCAAAAAAATCTGCCTCTTTCTTCTTCAAGGTGCATACTATCCCATTGTATATATACACCACTCTATATATGACTAGTCTCCAATGGACATTTAGATTGTTCCCAACTTTTTTATATTACAATAAATACTGTAAGGAATATCAACTGCATATTTTAGTTACTCTTAGGTGACTGTATCTGAAGCACCTAAATAATTTATATGAGTTTAATTTCCTGTCCTCTATAAAGTATATTCAAGTACATTTGAGGTGATACCAGAATTATTACCAAAATTTTCAGTGCAATTATAGAGTGAATGAGACAATGCTTTGTCAAAATTGGCATAACAATGTACTATGAATTGGTTTTAGAATTTATAGACTGGTTAACAGTCTATACATTCCTACCATATTTCTAGAACAGATTATTAAACAGAAAATGATGATAACTATAGCATGGTAATTAAGAGGATGTGTCCTGGAACCAAACTCTGTCCTCTGTTGCATAATTAATAAAACACAGATGATAATGACACCAAACTAATTCCTGTAGTTAGAATAGTGTCTAACATATACACAGTACTCAATCAGTGCTAACTGCCATCAGTATCCCAGGAATGGAAAGAAGACTTACGTTAGGAAATATATTACTGAAATTTGCAACTTGAATAAACTTTCCAAATATGAAAATGTCTTGATAGACACTGAGAAAAACATTTTATAAAATTTATCAATTCTTGGATAAAAATATAAAATTTCATGTAATCAATGGCATTGTAAGCAAAATCAAACTTTGGAATACATTGGGAACAATATTTGCAACAAATACAAATCAAATGATTAAGGGACAAATTTTATAAGCAACAAGTAAGAGGAAAAGTTAAATAATTCTATAAAAGTGTGTAAAGAATATGAAGACGGAATTCTTTTTCAAAAGTGACAAAAAAATAAACAAGCTCAGACTCGATCTGATAACCAGAAAAATGCAAATCTTAAATAATATCAAAATAAGATTTTTCACTTATATTGACAAAAATTAAAAATAAATCAATAATAATTAGTGTTTTAGAAGCTGTGGAGAAATACTCATTTTCTCATTTTATTGGGAGTGTGAATTGGAATAGACTTTTGTGGGCAATTTGCCAGCATTTTTCAGTTTTGGCCTTCCATTCTACACCTAATAGCTTACTGTACATTTACAAGATTAATATATAAGGATGTTCAAAACAGCACTGTTTATTATAAAGATATTAAAAGTTTCGTCTAAATTTTTACAATAGAGAAGAAGAGAATAATACATTATTATATCTAATACTATGGAATACTACTTATTTATAAAAAGAATGAGGCAGAGATTTATGGCTGAAATGGAATATTGTTGAAGCTACATAGCTATGTGACAAAAATTTGAAATAATTTATATAAATATATATGCATGTACATATAAATATCTGTGTGGATGTGTATCCTAGGATCTTATTTTTTTTCAAACTATAGACTACATCAAAAATTATTTGGATGTAAATACATAAAAATGTTTATGATGTTATGCCTGAGGAGGAATATAGAATCACTATTAAAGTCTCTGATTTCTACATTATATATTCCTTTGTTGTTTGAGTTTTTTAATAAAATTTTATATATATATTATATATATATATATGTACCTTCTATTGTAACTAAAACTAAAATATTTACTTAGTTAAAGAAACACTAATACTATGTTATGCCGTATTAACAGAGAGACAGAGACAGAAATAGGAAGTTTCCACATTAAAGACTGTAGATGTCCAAATGTATTCTGCCCCTGTAAGATGTCATCTGGTCTATCTTGAGAGATGATATTATTGATTAATTAATAAACACACAATGTCAGAATGTAAGGATTTCAGGCAATTAATACATCATGAAAGAAACATTAGAAATGATTAGTTCAGTAAAGGGAAGAGTAAAAGGGTAGTTATCTTAAAATATAAATATGTATAGCTGTAATTTTTTTAAAAAATTGATTATTCTATATTTTATTTCAGAAGGCAATATTAATAAAAAGTTTAAATCTAATATGAAGAACTTACCTGCAAAGAATTTTGACTTTAATGGAATGGAAGCAAATGCAAAACATAATCCAAATAAAGACATCAAAAACAAATTTAATATTGGACATTTCATGTTCCTTATATCTGCATTTGACAGGAAGTATCATAGTGTGACTTCTTATTCTCCTTATTTTCTCAGATTTTATGACTGATTGCTTGTGACTCACGTTTGGGACCACATATATGGCTAAAATTGAGGAGCAGGTATTTACATAATGTTTGACTCAAAATAATGGTTGGATCCTACTGTCATGATGCTTTAGCAGGAATTCCTGAGTTAAAGGGGATTGAGGTTGAGCATCCAAAAAGACCTGCTTCATCTTGTGTTTTTTAAATTAACTATAAGATTATCTTTTTATAAATTACAGAAGGGCTGAAAGTCATTTAAATATACCAATTAGATTCTCTTATTTGCTACAGTGGAGAGCAAATTGCCACTGTCTTTTGTATCTGCATTCCCTGTGTTCCTCAGGGTTTATGATAACTTGCTGAAGTATTTAATAATCTCTCTTCTGGATTATTTGAAATTACTTTTCTTAGGGATTTTATTCTGTATCTTTACTGTTCCCCAACCTCGATTCTTCTTCCTTCTTTCTCTCTTATTCTTTAGACCAGAGTGAACCAATACAATAGCCACACTTTCAGATGATAAATGTGTGGTTGTCCTGGAGGTAGGAATAAATATTTCTAGGCACACAGATGAATAGGTCCACGAGAAGATAAACCTGATCTATTAAATTTTTTTGTTTTTAGTTTTTCTACTTTCCCATCTCCATGCTTTCGTTATTACAAAGCTGTTAAACATATACATTCTATGGACAATTATTTTAACATCAGGAAAATAAGCACCTATAAGGCCAAGCAATTACAAACTACAAAGAATAATTATAAAAATTCCATTTTTATAGACTACTTATTTAGAACAATCTTAGGTTTACAGCAAAATTGAGCAGAAGATGCAAAGATTGCCCATATACCTTCTGCTCCCACACATGCATAGCCCCACCACAGTCACCATTGTAAACATCTCCCACCAGAGTGGTATATTTGTTACAATCAATGTACCTACACTGACACATCATAATCATCCAAAATCCATACTTTACATTAGGATCCACTCTTGGAGTTGTACATTCTCTGGGTTTGGAAAAATTTATAATGACATTCTCCCACCATTATTTTATCATACAGAATAATTTTACCACCCTAAAATTCCTGTGTGTCCCACCTATGCACCCCTCCCTTCTCTCCAACACCTGGACTCACTAATCTTTCTTTGGTCTCCATAGTTTTCCTTTTGACAAAGTGTCATATGGTTAGAATTAGACATTATGTAGCCTTTTCAAATTGGCTTCTTTCTCTTAATATTAAGCATCTAAGGTTCCTCCATGTCTCTTATGGCTTGATAGTTTCTTCTATTTTAGCAATGAATAATATTTCATTGTTGGGATGTACCACAGTTTGTTTATCCATTAGTTTACTGAAGGACATCTTGATTGCTCCCAAGTTTTGGAAAATATGAGTCAAGTTGCTTTAAACATCTGTGTACAGGTATTGGTGTGGACATACATTTTCAACTCCTTTGGGTAAATACTAAGGAGCTTAATTGCTGGTTCATAAGATAAGAGTGTGTTTAGTTTTGTAAGAAGCTGCCAAATTGTCATTCAAAGCGGCTGTACCACTGCTCTGCATTCCCATCCGCAATGAATGGAATTTCCTTTTTTTTTTTTCTCTCTTGCCTTGCACCTTTTCCCTTTGTTGATTTTTAAATTTTTTTTTGGCATATTCAATTTTAGTTTTTGGTGAAGGAATATAATTTAAATAAAAATAGATTTAAAGGGTACAAGTGGTTTTCTGTAACCTTGCTAAATTTTATAGTGGAGAAGTCTAGGCTTTGCTCCACCTACTCTCCAGCATTTGGTGGTGTCAGTATTCTGGATTGTTCTAATAAGCTTGTAGTGGTAGTGTCTTGCTTCCATTTTCATTTACCTGATGACAAGGAAGGTGAAGCGTCTTTTCATATACTGATTTGGTGTTTGGATATCTTCTTTAGAGAGGTGTTTGTAAAGGTCTTTGGCCCATTTTCTAATTGGGTTGTTACTTTTTTTAAGATTGATTTTTAAAGTTATTTGCGTATATAACAGTCCTTTATCAAATATGTCATTTGCAAATGTTTTCTCCCGGGTGTGTGGCTTGTCTTTTCATTCTCTTAACAGTGTCTTTTGCAGAGCATGAATTTTTAATTTTAATGAAATCCAGTTTATGAATTCTTTCTTTCATGGATTGTGCTTTTGATGTTGGATCTAAAATTTGTCACCAAATCCAAGGTCATCTAGATTATCTTCTGTGTTAGCTTCTAGGGGTTTCACAGTAAATGTAAATCTCTCTCTCTCTCTCTTTCTCTCTCTCTGTCTTTAGTGATTTTATTGATATTTTCAAAAAGTCAACATTTAGTTTTATTGATTTCTCTATTGATTTTCTGTTTTTGAATTCATTTATTTTTGCTCTTATGTTATCAATTTGTTTTTTTTCTGCTTATGTTGTATCTAATCTGCCCATATTTTCTAGTTTCCTGAGGTAGAAATTTTGATAATTCATTTTAAAGTTTCCTTGTTTTGTAATATATGCATTTAATGCTATAAATTTCCTTCTAAGCATTGCTTTTACCTTCTCCTACAAATTTTGATAAGTTGTGCTTTCCTTTTCATTTAGATTAAAATATTTAAAAGTTTCTCTTGAGAAATTTTCTTTGATTTCTTCTTCTTGTGCTATTTAAAATTATGTTGTTAAATCTTCAAAAATCTTAGGTATTTTCTAGCTATCTTTCTTTTATTGATTTGTATCACAGCTGTGATCTCTCGTTGAATGTTCCACGAGAGCTTGAGATGAATGTGTACTCTGCTGTTATTGGATGAAGTAGTCTATACATGTCAATTATATTAATATATAGCTGATTGATGATGTTGTTTAGTTCAACTATGTCATTATTGATTTTCATTTATCTTTATTTTTCTTAATTTTTAAGAAACTTTTTACCTCCTTCTTCTTTTCTCTTTTCTTCCTTTTACTCTTTTTTCTATGTTTTTCTGCCTGATGGATCCGTCCATTTCTGATACAGGAGCGTTAAAAGACTCCAACTATAATAATGGATTCATGTATTTTTCCCTGTGTTCTATCAGTTTTGGCCCCACATGTTTTGATGCTCTGTTGTTAGACATGCACATGTTTAAAATTGTTTTATTTTTTGAAAGATTAACCCCTTTATGATTATGTAATACTTCTTTAGATTCCTGATAACTTCTCTTGCTTTGAAGTTGGCTCTTGTCCGAAATCAATATTTCTAGTCCTGCTTTCTTTTGATTACTGTTAGTGTAGTATATTTTTCTCTATCCATTTATTTTTAATCTATATCTGTCTTTATATTCATTTTGAGTTTTTGTACACAATATACAGTTGTGTCTTGTTTTTTGATCTACTCTGACAATCTTTGTCATTTAGTTGGTATATTTAGACTATTTACATTTAAAGGAATTATTGATATATTTGGATTAATAGCCATTATATTTGTTAGTATTTCTTATTTGTTGCCCTCATTCCTTGTTTTTATTTTTGCCTTTCACTGTTTTTATGCTTTTTGCTATTTTAATTAAGCACTTTATATGATTCCATTTTCTTTCCTTCCTATCATTTATACTTTTTTAGCTTGTTTTATTTGTGGCTCTAGAATTTTCAGTATACATTTACAACTAATCAAAATCCACTTTTAAATAACACTATACAGCTTCACGTGTTGTGAGAGTTCTTTATAAAAAAATTTATTCTTAATTCTTCCCTCCTATACTTTATATCATTGTTGTCATCCATTTATCTTATAAATAAACGTATACACATATATAATAAAATACATTGATGCTATTATTATTTTCAATAAATTGTTATGTTAGATCAATTAACAGTAAGAAAAAAATAAAACTTTTTATTTTTCTTCTACTTATTCTTTCTCTGATAAACTCCCTTACTTTAAACACACCTTGAGGAAAGGACAATGTCTTCAACAAATGGTGCTGGAAAAACTGGATATCCATAGGCAAAAGAATGAAACTACACTGCTATCTCCCACCATATACAAAAATCAAATCAAAATGGATTAAAGACTTAAATCTAAGACTTGAAACTATGAAAAAATTAGAAGAAAACATTGGGGAAATTCTTCAGGACATTGGTCTGAGCAAAGATTTCTTGAGCAAGACGCTAAAAGCACAGGCAACCAAAACAAAAACAGATAAGTGGGATCACATCACGCTAAAAAGCTTCTGCACAGCAAAGGAAGTATCAACAAAGCGATGAGACAACCTACAGAATGGGAGAAAATATTTTCAAATTATTCAACTGGCAAGGGATTAATAATAAGAATATTAATAACAGGAAGGAACTCAACTCAATAACACAAAAAAAATCCAATTTAAGAAGGACAAAAGATCTGTAGTTCTTAATTTCTGACCTATATCATTTTTCTTCTCTCTAAAGAACCCTTCTTTATAAATGTTTCTTACAAGGAAGATCTATTAGCAATAAATTTCCTCTACTTTTGTTTGTCTGAGGAAGTCTTTATTTCTTCACATTTGAAGGATAATTTCACAAAAAACAGAGTTCTAGATTGCTGGGGTTTTTCTCTCTCAACAGTTTAAATATTTCACTCTACTCTCTTGCTTGCTTTCATGGTTTCTGCATATAAATCAGATGTAAATTTTATTTTGCTTCTCTCTTGGTACCTCTGGCTTTCTGGCTCCTTTTGAAGTTCTTTTTTTATATTTGATTTTCTGCATTTTGAATATGACCTGCCTAGGTGGGCTTTTTTTTTGCATTTATCCTAGTTGGTGTTCTTTGAAATTCCTGGATCTGTGGTTTGGTGCCTAACATTAATTTGGTGGAATTCTCAGTCATTATTGCTTCAAATATTTCTTGTTTAACTTTCTCTTCATTTTTTGGTATTCCCTCCCCCAACCGTAGTGGGACAAAATGTCTAGAGTGGGCTAACGTTGGATATTTCCAGGGAGAAGCCTAGGGCAGGGTGGTATTGGGTTTTTCCCTTCCCCCAGGTCAGTTAGGCTCTGGTTAAATAGTTTCTCTTGTGGATAGACTTTGTTAAGATCAGAATGCTCTGGTATGTTTCAAAGTAGTTACTTTCCTCTCTTCCAATCCCAGAAAAATGAGGAGATTTTTTTCTCCAATATTCACTGTAAGAACTTGGTTAAGCACCTGAAGGTAAAATCTTCAAAAGTGTAGGGACCCCAAAGACTGGGTTGTCTTGGAGTTTTCAACTCACAGACTTTTCCACACTGAGCCCCCAGCAATTCATCAATAATATTTTACATTTTTTTTCCTTTCCCAGAACTGGTTCCCGTAGAGGTTTCTGCTTATAGGTTTCTGCTCTAGTAAATTGTATTTTTCTGTGTCCTCCTCTCTCTCTCTTAGATTTTGAGGAGAGCAGTTTGCACTGCAACCTCAAATTTCTTACAAATACAAGAATTGTGTATTGTCAGTTTGTTTAGAGTTTTACTTTTTAATAGGAGGGAGTAGCAACTTTTAATCTCCTTACCTGTTAGGCTTAAAACTGGGAATGTTAACTGTTTTTTTTTTTCTATCAGTGTTACCCAGAAAATACATGTTTGATATTTCATACATATTTCTTTAGCTCTTGGATCAAATCATGTTTTCTCTTAAAACAAAGCTTTTTATAAAGTCTATTCTCTCTGCCTGAAGAGCCATTTTCCACACCCTCCCATACACGCGTGTACGTGCACACACATACACACACACACGAACACACTTCAGCTAGTTAATTCCTACCCTTCCTTTATATTTTAGCTCTCTCATGCTTTGCTCAGATGAATCTAAGTAAATTATTTTTACATAGCATTTATAAGAAATAATTTATTTATTCATTTGCTATCTTTTTAACTAAAATTTTGCCAGAACAAAAGTTTCCTGGTGGCAAGGACTGAGTCTGTTTTTCCTCACAGCTATATCCCCAGAACTTAGGACAGTGCCTTGTTATGTAGATGTTCAATAAATATTTTTGATATAAATTAATGTTTCGGTAAGTAACAGAAAAAGATAATATGATAAAATAGTAATAGTCATTTTTATAAGAAAAACTCTAAGAATGCAAGCATAGTGATTTAAATTGATAAAAGCCAAATTAAAATGGAATATAACTCTAACGCTATCCTCTACAACATTGATCTCAACTTCTCTTTTCGGCTACATGATGCTCTTAAAACAAAAGTGATCTAACTATGTAATTAATGTGCTTGTAATAAATTATCATAGTCATATAATCTTTGATAACAAGAAAAAATTAGTGTCAGAATGTTTGGGGTCATGTTTAAAAGCTAGTATAAATCCAACTAATCAAGTTGGTTATACCCTATTTTTCATTAATATTGTATATCTTTTTCAAACTTGAATAATACATTTTTGAAAAAAAAAGTTGAAAGCTGCTTTCTCAAGGCAGAGGAAATTGTTATAAAAATGATGCAATCTATTAACCATGTGTTTTCATTTTCCCAATTCTTTCAGGTTAATTGAACTCAGCAGGAATCAAACAGAAATGTTGGTGGACAAATTAACAAATAGTAAAGATAAATAAAAATAAACAGCAGAACTTACATGCACCTGGCTGTTTTGTACATGGTTACCACCATTCCTCCAGGTAGTTAAGACAAAAACATGAAGGTCATTTTTTGCCGTCACCCGAAAGTAGGTGACACTACCTAAATTGTAGTGAAAGTTCATCCACCTTTATATGCTTATATGCCTGTTGGCCTTGGGCCAAAAGATGATTATTTTTCATATGGAGTATTTCAAGGTTCTCTCACCTGGTCTCCCTGATTCTACCTCTCTTTCCTCTATACCTACCAGCCCCCATTGATCGATTCTTCATACAGTAGCTAATCTTCTTAAAATTCTTCTAGTAGCAATTTCAAATAAAGATTCCAAGTCCTTGTTGTGACCCAGAAAGATTTAACACTATGGTCCCTAGATAATTCTCCAACCTGATACTTGTACCAGTCTCTCTCTCTCTCTGCCTCACACTACTCACATTCATTTGTCTTTGAACATAGCAAGCTTATTCCCACCTTAGGGCCTTTGTGTTAACTGTCTTACACTTGCCTGGATTGTTCTGCCCCTTGATTGATATTTGCTGGCTCCTCATTACTCTCCCTTCAGCTTAACTGGCATCTTCCCTGAGTGGTCTTTAATGACTCAATATCAAATAACACGGTATCATTCTGCTTCTCATTTTTCTTAGTGTTTATCACTACTGGACATTTTAATTTTTAGCTAATGTTTATTAACTGCCTTCTTGCATTAAAACATGAGCCCCATGTGCACAAAGTTCTTGTCCATCTCATCCCCAGGTTTTATAACAGTTCTTCTTTCCTGGTATTTGTTTCATAATATTTGCTCATTGGATGAGCAAGAATGAAGACAAATAATATTCAACATCTATATATACACACTCATGTATATCCCTTTATCTAATGCTTTATATAGTTAATAATTACATATATTTAATATGCATATATGTAGATATAAAGATGTAATATAACACATTGTGTTTTCAATGTATTTTATCATGTGCCTCTATTTAAAAAAAAACCTAAAGCTAAGTTTTCTGATCTGCTTATTTAGTTAGCAAAACAACATAAAAGTACAGAAAGTTATTAGGAGGTAGAATAGGTTCTGATGAAGAAAGCAAGATATAGTGGGTAGTGAATTGATTTCCCCGTATTTATCACATTGCTCATTAGTATCTTGTTCAAGTGTTCAGTAAAGCCTAAATTCTGCTTGTTCTTTATTATGTTCCATAGCCAACAAATAGGCAGGTGGCTTTGGCTTTGAGGATAATTGAATCTAATTTTTTGGATCAAAAAAATATATGTCCCATATACCATCTCATGAAGTGAAAACACCCCTTACAGAGTATCCATAAGAAATTGTTGTAGACAAATGGCCTAGTAGGATTGAAATAAGTTTGGAGACAAAAAATGATGGAGTCATGCAGAATGGATTATCCTATATTCCTCACCCTAAAATAAAAAATTATATTGAATACCAGGCATTATAGGGGTACTTTTGCATACACTGAATGCATTACTTTATTTAAGCCACACAACATATGAAGCAGGAATGCATATACTCATTTTATGGATGAGGAAATTAATGTTTCCAGAAGTAAAAATGATTTGGCCAAAAATAATGAGCCCCAAGATACAAGCTCGTTTATTTTCTCTTCTGGTTCTTCGAATCTTTCCACAACTGCATAAAAACAGACTGAAAATGGTACTCCTCTACAATGTGGTGAACTTTTAAATCAGTATTTACTGAGGGAAAACTGATGAAGTGAAGTGATTGAGTTAGTTTTTGAATAATAACATACCAAAGAGGAACACAAAGCTTTCTGCTCCCCTTGTTCCTTACAGAATAGATACAGGAGAAAAAGAAGAAACAAGTGTTTTGTTACATGTGACAGTAGGAGACCATTTAGTGCCATAGCTGATTTTTTTTTAAAAGGAAAATTTTAAGAAATAAATATAATTCAAATAAAATATGAAAAGGGATATTAGAATATGATAAATAAGATGTGAGCACACAGAAAAAGCAGGATGTTAGCCAAATTGGTGATATGGGAAAGTTTTATTGAGCTAGAAGCATTTAAACTGAAATTGAAGTGTGTCTTGAAATATACTTGTGCCACTGAGAGAAATGGGGATCCCACAAACAGAAACTCTTTTTTGGTAAAACATTCTAAATTAAAATTTAGATATTTTGGATGTGAGTTACTGCCATTTATTTAGAAGTAGACTTCTGGTAGGCATCCTAATACTCAGGAGAAATACAAGGACGGTGTATGTACATTTAGTTGTATTCATTCATGTGGAGTCGATATTTGAAGTAGGATAAAAGAAAGCCAAGAATGGGACATTGAGGAAATAGACGACACCGAGTCTTGGAAGGGATAATAGAATCTGAGCAAGGGAAAATCTAAACAATGTCAAACGCTCCAAGAGAGTTAAAAAATATGAAAACTGAGGTAAGACATGAGATATCAACAACATAAAGTTTCTCATGATAAAAACAGCTTTAGTGAATGTATAAGTAAAAAAATGTAAGGGGTTAAGCAATGAATGAGACAGTTAAAAGGGAAAATATATGTAAATGGATGACTCCTTTAAATTTTCGCAATAAAAAAGATATAGATTTTGCGAAAAGGAGGGAGAAAACACTGATATACAAAGTAAAATGTAACATTATAGTAAAGGAACATTTAAAAGTCAAGCTCCTTGAGTTTTGGGCATCTAGAAGTTCAAGAGCATCTTTATATTGAAAAAGCAGATTAAAAATTGCATTTTTTTATTTTGAAAAATAAATCATGGTTGGTATGTGGGAATTTATTTTAAGAAAAAAACTTGTCACTCTGTCTTAGAGTTGGAAAAATAATTTTTACTCTTTTTTATAATCTACTTTTAATAAATTTGTATAATAAATTGTGCTAGCTTTATAATCTAATCATAAAAATCTGACTAATCTAATTATAAAATTAGATTAATTCCTAAAATGGATTATTGAAAAAATCATTTGTTTTTTTAAAAAATTTCAATTCTCTCTCCATTTCTTAGCATTGATGTTATGAAATGCCTGTGCAAATCTCTTCCTCCTTATTTCTCAGAGACTGAAAACTTACTCTTCCTTTTATGAATAATACAGAATTTTCTGTAAGAAGTCAGACCCCAAAGAGCACAAACTGTAGTTGTAGTTCCTTGGGGAGTAATTCCTAGGGTGGGATGCTAGCTTTCCTTTTGTTTTCTAAAACTTATGTTTTTGTCATTTCTATTTACATTAAGTACATGGACAGAGTGAGCTTCTGACTCCCTCAAACTCCTGAGACCTTATCATCAACTATGGAGTTAATTACTGAACAATCCATTATGGGAGTGAAATAATTTTAGATTTGTAAAGAAAGTTTAAGATTATGTACTCTATGCTTTCATTTTTATATACAAGGCAAAAATCCTCTAAAATCTATTGCCTGTTCAGATATAAATGAGGGAATTTAATAAGAGGATTTTAAATTTCTAAACTCAGCAGTTATTCTAGCTAATTCTGGTCCTTCATCAACACTTTGTATGAGTTTTAAATTGCATTGTTTATAGTGTCTTATCAATATTCTTAACTGTTCATGGATATATCCATGGTGGATTCCCATAATATATTGGTTTTGAATTATGGTATTACAGATAGTAAATTGAATTTTTCCATTGAATTAATTCTATTAAAATTACCTTATTCAATGAAATGAGATAGAGAAAAAAGTCAGTATTTTTTCAAACTTGGAAAGCTTAAATTAGAGAAAATAGTTTTTGAGTCAGGAAAACAATTTGCTTTGGCTATAGCAAGAGATTAAAAATAATTCTGTTTAAAATTTAGAGACTATATTGATGATTTTAGGTAGTTTTCAAGGGTAAATATTTTAAAGACAAGTGGTTACAGGTAGAAAATTTTTTTTAGTTAATTGTTTAGTTATAATAGCATTCTAATGAATAACTCTTTATTGGGGTATAAGAATTGGCCTTAAAGTTACTGCACGTAGTAACAGCACAAGTCAAGGACCCCACTAGCATTGTATTAATAGTTCATGTGAATGGCCCATGTTGGATTTGTGCAGAACAACATCTACCTGGATATATGCAGCAACTTGAAAGGATTGCATGTGAAAGAATAAAGTGCTTTTTGAATTTCACTGCATACACGAACCTAGATTCTTTTTAAAAAACACACACACAATTATTAATTTGTTGATTGAAAATATTTATATTATAAGGATATTGGTTCTCTCCCAATTAGTCTGTATAGATGTAATGCAATCCCAATCAAAATCTTAGCAGATTTTTTTTGTAGGAATTGTAAATCAGTTTAAAGGATATGCAAGTTAAGAATAGCAAAACAATCTTAAAGAACAACAAAGCTGGAGAACTTACGCTATCAGTAAGAATTATTATAGGTATTTAGTAATTAATAAAGTTTGTTATTGGTAAAGGGTAGAGAAAATGAACAATGTAACAGAATAGCAAAAACAAAAACAGACCCATTTGTATTTGGCCATCTGAGATGTTACAAAAATGACACTGCTACTAGTGAGGAAAGGATGGAATTTTCAATCAATGTGCTATTGTCTAAATATATTTTTTAAAAGAAGCCAAAAATTGTATTTACTCCTAAATCAGGCTTATTGTAGGTCTACATGTAAAATGTATAATTATAAAAATTTAGTGGAAAATATATAACACTTTAGAGACCTCAGTATGGCTAAGATTCTTAAAACAGGACAAAAAAGGGAGAAATTAAAATATCAGACTACCTTAAAAGTAAGGACTTCTGTTCAACAGAGACATTTTGATAACTAAATAAGCCACAGAATGAGAAAAAGAGAGTATATATAAAATTATATTTAAAATATAAATATTTATTAAAAAGGATATTTTTGTATTTATATATTATATACTATATAGGTATATGTAATGATTTATAATAAATTATATATATGTGTTTCATATATAAAATTTATATTTATAGCTGAAGTCACATATGCAGATTATGTTGCACAAAAGAACACCCCTACACATCAGTAAGGAAAAGAAACACAACCCAATAAAAATGGCTAAAATGTTTGAATGGGGACTTCAATAAAAGATCAAAATCAGGCCAGGTATGGTGACTTACAACTGTAACACCAACACCTTAGGAGGCTGAGGCAGGAGGATTGCTTGAGGCAAAGAGTTTGAGACCAGTCTGGACAATGTAGTGAGACCTGGTCTCTACAAAAAAATTTTAAAAAATAACCAGGCTTGGTGGTCACACTTATAGTCCCAGCTACTCAAGAGGCTGAAGCCCAGGAGTTCAAGGTTGCAGTGGCTATGAGTGTGCCACAGTACTCCTGCCTGGGTGACAGAGGAAGACCCTGTCTCAAAAAAAGAAAAAAAAAGAACATATCCAAATATTTTCAAAATATGAGAAAATATCTTTACTAGTATTCAGGTAATGCTAATTTAAATCACAGTGAGATATCACTACATACCAAGCAGAATAATAGAAATAAAAATATAGAGAAATATGCTGGAGAGACCAGCAAGATGGCTGACTAGAAGCAGCTGGTGTGTGCCTTTTCTTCAGAGGACAACCAAGATATCAATCAAATAACCATATTCCAAATTGATCATCAGAAAACAAATGCTTGAAGATAACAGGGTGATATGATGGGCACCCCTCCCCCACAAGGAACAGGCAGTGCAACCATGCTTTCTGTCCTGGGTGGGGAGGCTTCCAGCCTTGGGGTGGCTCTGCTGCCTAAGTACAGTTGCCTTTTGACAGTCCTGGCTGGTTTGGCCTGCTACTTGCAGCCAGACACTAGAGTGAAATCTGTCAGATCAGGGGAATGGGAGGGGAGAAAAACCCACTTCTGCCTACTGGACTGTGGATTCTGGACAGCCACTCCCCCATGAGCAGGTTCTTTGGCATGGTGGGGGGCATTTTGACACTACCCGGAGGCTTCCACGAGTGTCCTGGGAATTGACACATGACTCCTGTTGCAACTGCCTTTGGGAAACCTGGATGCAGGTAAGCCCAACCCAGCTCTGCCCAGCTATGCTCCTTCAACTTGCCTTGGCAGTGGTGGAGTACAAGAAGGGAACCCCTGGAAGTTCCACAGCCCAGCTCATCACTTGGGATGTCAGGGTGTTTCTTCTGATTGACTAGGGCCATGCATAGGTCCCACAAACACCACTGCACCTGGATCTCTCTTGCAAGTGCCACCTGCTGGCAAGGAGGTCAACTTGTATGGCCCATTACAGCATTTAGTGATTCAACTGTGCAGGGCTTGGCTTGCTCTTACCTGTAGGCACCAGCTACTGGCCTGGAGAGTACACTGGATGTCTCAATATAATTCATACTGTTAGAAGTGCACAGGGCTGGGGAAAGAGATAAGAATTCAGAGACCTCCATCTTCCCTTCATGGTATGAGCCAGAGAACTTGCCCACATGAGTAGTACACCACAGCTGCAGCTTACTAATAACAAGTATTTGAGAAAACTGCCATACTGAGCCTATCTATAGCCAAGGAATTCATCCACAGCCTTGGCCCCATGACAGTACCTGCAAGCAAAGACAAAGATCCTTATCCAACATACACTACAGTTACACCCTTAACAGAGGAAAAATGTCCCATCTAAACAGAAATAAATTCGAAAATAAGTAGTGACAGATCCAGATAAGAAGGAATCAGAGCAAGAACTCTGGCAGTATGAAAAAACAGAGTTTAGTGACTCCCTAGAAGGATCACATCAGCTCTCTAGCAATGGATCCCAACCAAAATGAAAATATTGGAATGACAGATAGGGAATTCAAAATATAGACTGTGTGGAAATTCAATGACATCCAAGAGAAAATAGAAAACCAACTCAAAAAAAAAAATTCAGGATATGAATGAAAATTTTACTAAAGAGATAGATATATATTTTTTTTTGTAAAAGCCAAACAGAATTTCTGGAAATGAATTAGGCATTTAGAGAATACAAAACAGAGTGGAAAGTATTAACAATAGACTTGATCAAGCAGAAAAAGAATTTCAGAGCTTGAAGACAGGTCTTTTGAATTAACCCAGTCAGTCAAAAATAAAGAAACAAAAATCAAAAGAAATGAGGAAAGTCTTTGAAAAATATGGGATTATGTAAAATGCCCAAATGTAAGAATCATAGGTATCCCTGACAGAAAAGAAGATAAAGCAAAAAGCTTGGAAAACCTATTTGAATGAATAATGGAGAAAAATTTGCCTGTTCTTGCTAGAGTTTTAGATATCCAGATACAAGAAACTCAATGAGCTCCATGGAGATTCATTGCAAAAAGGACATAACCAAGGCACATAGTCAAAAGTTTAGCCAAAGTCAACACAGAGGAAAAAAATCCTGCAAGTTGCAAGACAAAAGCATCAAGTAACTTATGAAGGAAAAATCATCTGGCTAACAGCAGCATTCTCAGCAGAAAGGTTACAAGCTGAAAGGGATTGGGGTATTATCTTTAAACTTTTTAAACAGAATAATACTCAGCCAAGAATTTTCTATTCTAAAAAACTAAGTTTCATAAATGAAGGTGAATTAAAGTCTTTCCCAGATAAGGAAACACTAAGGGAATTAATCACCACTAGATTGGCCCTACCAGGACTGCTCAAAGAAGTTCTAAACACTGAAATGAAAGGTCAATATTCACCAGGATAAAAACACTCAAAATTATAAAAACTCACGGATCTTATAAAGCAATAACACAAGAGAGAATATAAAGCAACTATGTAAGTATCAAAATAATGACTGGAACGATATCTCACATTTTAATATTAACATTGAATGTAAGTGGTCCTAATGCCCCACTTAAAAGATTTAGATTGGCAGAATGGATTAAAAAAAAAAACAACAAGTATCTACTGTCTCCACAAATCCACTTAACTCATAAAGATTCTCATAGACTGAAGGAAAAGGGGTGGAAAAACACTGTACACAAATGAAAACCCAAGCAAGCAAGAGTGGCTATTCTTATATCAGATAAAACAGACTTAAATAAACAGCAGTAAAAAAGACAAAGAAGGTCATTATATAATGATAAAATTCAAAAAGACAATATAACAATCCTATACACATATGCATCCAACACTGGAGATCTCAGATTCATAAAACAAATACTACTAGACCTACAAAAGGAAGTAAACAGCAAAACAATAATAGAGGAGGAGTTCAATACTCCACTGACAGAGCTCAGCAGATCACTGAGGCAGAAAATCACCAAAGAAACACTGGACTAAAATAAAACTCTAGAACAAATTAACCTAACAGACATTTACACAACATTCTACCCCAAAACTGCAGAATATGCATTCTTCTCATCAGCACCTGGAACATTTTCCAAGATAGACCATATGTTAGGGCACAAAACAAGTCTCAACAAATTTAAAAAAATATTGAAATACTATCAAATAACTTCTCAGGCCACAGTGGATTAAAACTAGGAATAAATTTCAAAAGGAACTCTCAAAACTATACAAATACATGGAAATTAAACAACCTACTGCTGAATGATCTTTAGGTCAATGATGAAGTCAAGATGAAAATTAAAAAAATTTTTGAAATGAATTGTAATAGTGAAAAACGTTGTCAAACACTCTGGTACAGAAAAAGCAGCGCTAATAGAGAAGTACATAGTACTAAATGTCTACATCAAACAGACAGATCACAAATACACAAACTAACATCACATCTCATGGAATTTGGAAAACCATATCCAAGGCCAGCAGGAAGACAATAAATAACAAAGATCAGAGCAAAACTAAATGAAATTCTAACCAAAAAACAATACAAAGGATCAATGAAATGAAAAGATGGTTCTCTGAAAATATAAACAAAATTGATAGACCATTAGCTATATTAACCAAGAAAAGAAGAGAGAAATTCAAACAAGCTTAATCAGAATTAAAAAAGGAAACATTACAACTAATATCACAGAAATACAGGGTGTCCCAAAAGTCTCCATACATAAGGAAAATGGGAAATTGTAGCTAAATGTACCTTATTTTACAAAATATTCATTACAAAATTTTACAACATTTTTCCTTTATAGTCTAGCAGGAAAGAGGGGAGAGGAGCAAGGCACACTCCAGACTGCCAGATTGTGAATCTCAGATGGCCCCACCTCCACAAGCAGACTTTCTGGCTGGGTGGGGCCACTTCAGCCTCTCCCTGGCACTTGAAAGAGAAGCTGGGAGCAGACCTTTGACCACTGCCTAAACAGCTGCCTTGTCAGCTTTTGTGGAGCCTGAGGGCAAGCTCACCCAACCCAGCCCTGCCCAGCTGCACTCCCCCACATGCCTTTACTGTGCCAGAGAATAAGGACTCACCTGGAAGTTCCAGGGCCCCACGCAACACCTGGGGCATTCATACACTTCTGAGGCACTAGAGCTGGTCACAGGATGAAAAGCAACATTGAAGCTTGTTCCTTCTGGCAAGCTCCACCTACTGACAGGGCGGTCAATTTGCACACCCTTTAGAACCTTTACTGACTAAATTATATAGGGTGTGATTGATTCTCACCCACAAATGCCACCTACTGTCTCAGATAATAAACTGGGCATGCCATTACAATTTAACTATTAAGAAGACCACAGGGCTGGGGAAAGAGAAAGGATATTAAAGACCTCCATACTCCATCAACAAAGAAAGACAGGGAATCAACCCAGTCATATAGCTCACCACTCCTACAGCCTACAAACAACTAGCAACTGAGAAAACCACCAAACAAAGGATATCCATAACCAAGACATCCATCCAGAACATAGATCACCATCAAAGCACCCACAAGCAAAGCCAAAGGTTCTTACCCAACATATGCTACAAACACACCCATACAAGTGAGGGGAGGGGAAAAAGCCCTATCTAAACCAAAGAACATCCAAAAATAAGAAGCAACAGCTGCTCTAGATGAGAAGGAATTAGCAAAACAACTCAGAAGTACAAAGAATCAGAGCAAAAGAACACCCCCAAAAGGGAACACCAGCTCCCTAGCAATGGATACCAATGAAAATGAAAATATTGAAATGACAGATAAAGAATTCCTAATATGGATTGTAAGGAAGCTTAACAAAATCCAAGAGAAAATGGAAAACCATTCCAAAGAAACCAGAAAAACAATTCAGGAAATGAATGAAAAATTCACTAAAGAGATCAACATATTAAAAAAAAAGAAAAAAAAACAGATAAAATTTCTGGAAATAAAAAATTCATTGAAGGAAATAAAAAAACTCAGTGGAAAGTTTTAAGAATAGAATAGACCAGGCAAAAGAAAGAATCTCAGAACTTGAAAACAACTCTTTTGCATTAACTCAGTCAGTCAAAAATGAAGAACAGAGGATTAAGAGGAATGAACAAAGCCCACAAGAAAAATGGGATTATGTAAAATGGCCAAATATAAGAATCATAGGTATCTGTGAAGTCTAAGAAGAAAATGCACAAGGGTTGGAAAACCTATTCAAGGAAAAAACTGAAGAAAACTTCCCTGGATTTGCTAGAGATTTAGACATCCAGGTACAAGACGCTCAATGAACACCTGGAAGGTTCATTGCAAAGAGGCAATCACCAAGACACATAGTCATCATACTGGCCAATGTAAACATGAAGGAGGAACACCTGTGAGCTGTAAGGTTAAAACATCAAGTAACTTACGAAGGAAAACCCATCAGGCTAACTACATACTTCTCAGCTAAGACCTTACAAGCCAGAAGGGGTTGGGGCCCTAATTCAGTCTTCTTAAACAGAACAACTGCCATCCTAGAATTTTGTACCCTGCAAAATTAAGTTTCTTATATGAAGAGGAAATAAAGACTTTTTCAGACAAGCAATCACTGAGGGAATTTATCAAGACCAGACCTGGCCTGCTAGAAATACTCAGAACTGCATTATACATGGATCAGCACAATATCACCCACCAGAGTAAAGCCACCCAAAAGCTAAAGCTCAGAGCTCATACAAAACAATAGTAGAAGAGATAAAACAAAGCAATAAGGTACTACCCAACAGAATGAACAGAACAGCATCCTACATATCAATTCTATCAATCAACATGAATGGTTTGAATTCCCCTCTCAAGAGACATAGGCTGGCTGACTGGGTTAAAAAATTCTAGGCAAGTATCTGTTGTCTCCAGGAAACACATCTATCCCACAAGGACTCATACAGACTCAAGGCAAAGGGATGGAAAAAATATTCCATGCAAATGGAAACCAAACAAAAGCAGATGTAGCCATTCTTATATCAGATAAAATTGACTTTAAATCAACAATAGTAAAGAAAGACAAAGATGGTCATTACATAATGGTAAAGGGAGCAATTCAACAAGAAGATATAACAATACTAAAATTTATGCACCTAACACAGGAGTGCCCAGATTCATAAAACAAACCCTACTAAATTTAAGCAAAGAGATAAACAGCAACATTGTATTTGCTGTTGACTTCAACACCCCACCGACAGAGCTGGACAGATCATCCAAGCAAAAAATAAATAAACACTGGACTTATATGGGATTCTACTGCAAATGGAACTAACAGACATTTACAGAACATTTTACCCCAAAACTACTGAATACACATTCTTCTCATCAGCACATGGAACATTCTCTAAGACTGATCATATCTTAGGCCACAATACATGGCTCGACAAATTAAAAAAAATAGAGATCATAGCATGCATCTTCTCAGACCATAGTAGAAGAAAACCAAAAATCAACTCCAAGAGAAATACTCAATTCTACACAAACTCATGGAAATTAAACAACCTGTTGCTGAAAGATTATTGGATCAATGATGAAATTAAGATGGAAATTAAAAGACTCTTTGAACTGAATGACAAAGGGGACACAAGCTATCAAAAATCTATGGGATGCAACAAAAGCAGTCCTGAGGGGCAAATTCATAGCCTTAAAATGCCCACATCAAAAAGAGAGAAAGATCATAAATTAACAACAAATGATAAGTCTCAAGGAATGAGAAAAGGAAAAGCAAACCAAACCCAAAGCCAGGAGAAGAAAAGAAATACCTAAGATCAGAGCAGACTTAATGAAATTGAAAATAAGAAAATTATACAGAAGATCAATGAAACAAAAAGTTGGTTCTTTGAAAAGATAAACAAAATTGATAGGTCTCTTGCCAGATTAACCAGCAATAGAAGAGAAGGACTCAAATAAGCTCAATCAGAAATGAAAGAGGAGATATTACAACTGATACCACAGAAATATAAAATATTATCTGTGAATACTATGAAATCTCTATGCACATAAACTAGCAAACATAGAGAAAATGGAAAAATTTCTAGAAACACACACCTCCCAAGATTCAATCAGGAAGAAATGGAGCTCCTGAACAGACCAATATCCAGCAATGCTATTTAAGCAGCAATAAAAAATCTTCCAATGAGAAAAAGTCACAGACCAGAAGGATTCACAGACAAATTTTATCAGACCTACAGAGAAGAGTTGGCACCGATTCTGCAGAAATTATTCCAAAACATCAAGGAGGAGGGAAAACTCCCCAACTCATTCTATGAAGCCAGTATCTCCTTGATACCAAAGCCAGATAAGGACACAACAAAAAAAGAAAACCACAGACCAATATCCCTTATGAATATATATGCAAAAATACTCAATAAAATACTAGCAAACTGAATTCAACAGCATATCAAAAATATAATCCACCGTGAGCAAGTGGGCTTCATCCCAGGTATATAGAAATGGTTCAACACATGTAAATCAATAAATGTGATTCACCACATAATCAGAAGCAAAAACAAGGATCATATGATCATCTCAATAGATGCAGAAAAAGCATTCTACAAAATTCTGCACCCTTTCATGGTAAAAACCTTCAATAAACTAGGTATAAAAGGAACATATCTCAGAATCTTAAAGCCATATATGTCAAAACCATAGCTAGTATCATACTCAATGGGGAAAAGGTGAAAGCATTCTCACTAAGAACTGGAACAAGACAAGGATTCTCACTGGCACCACTTCTATTCAACATGGTGCTGGAAGTCCTAGCCAGAGCAATCAGGAAGAGAAAGAAATTAGGGGTATCTAAATCAGGAAAGAGGAGGTCAAATTATCACTTTCTGCAGAGAATATGTTCTTATATTTAGAAAACCCCAAAGATTCCCCCAAGAGACTCCTGGTATTGATAAATTCAGCAAAGTGTCAGGTTACAAAACCAATGTACACAAAGCAGTAGCATTCCTATACACTAATAACAGTCAAGCTGAGAGTCAAATCAAAGACTCAATACTATTCACAATTACTACAAAGAAAATAAAACACATAGGAATATACTTAACCATGGAGGTGAAAGATCTCTATAAAAACAACTATGAAACACTGAGGAAAAAATTGCAGATGATACAAACAAGTGGAAAAACATATTATGCTCAAGGATTGGTAGAATCAACATAGTTAAAATGTCCATATTACCCAAGTGATTTACAGATTCAACGCAATCCCTATCAAAATACAAACATCATATTAATATTTCACAAATAATTCTACTTTTCATGTGGAACCAGAAAACATCCCAAGTAGCCAAAGCAATCTTAAGCACAAGGAAAAAACCAGAAGGCATCACATTACCAGAATTCAAACTATACCAGAAGGCTATAGTATCCAAAACAGCATGGTATTAGCATAAAAATAGAGACATAGACCAATGGAACAGAACAGAAAACTGAGATGTAAAAACATCCATATAGAGCCAACTGTTCTTTGACAAAGTAGACAACAATATACACTGGGGAAAAGCAGCCCTGTTCAATAAACAGTGCTGGGAAAATTGGATAACCACATGCAGAAGAATGAAATGGGATCCATATCTCTCACCACTCACAAAAACTAATTCAAGATGGATAAAGTCTAAAATATAAGGCGTGAAACCATATGAATTCTAGAAGAATATGTTTAAAAAACTCTTGTAGATATTGGCCCAAGCAAAGAATTTATGAAGAAGACCCCAGTGGCAATCATGGCAACAACAAAAATAAATAAAAGGCACTTGATTAAATTAAAAAGCATCTTCACAGCTAAGGAAATAATTAACAGAACAAATAGAGAACCCACAGAATGGGAGAAAATATTTGCAAGCTATACATCTGATAAAGGACTAATAACCAGAATCTACGAAGAACTCAAGCAAATCAGCAAGAAAAATTCAAACAACCCTATTAAAAAGCTAGCAAAAGACATGAACAGAAGCTTTTCAAAAGAAAGACAAATGGCCAATAAACATATGAAAAATGCTCCATGTCACTAATAATCAGGAAAAGGGAAATCAAAACCACAGTGAGATATCACCTTACCTCAGTCAGAATGGCTTTTATAAAAAAGTCCAGAAACAATAGATGCTGGTGTGGATGCAAAGAGAAAGGAACAGTTATGCACTGTTGGTGGGATTGCAAATTAGTACAACCTCTATGGAATACAGTATGGAGATTCCTCAAAGAACTAAAAGTAGACCTACCATTTGATCCAGCAATTCCACTACTGGATGTTTAGGAAAAGGAAAAGAAGTCATTTTATCAAAAAGACACCTGCACTCAAATGTTTATTGCAGCACAATTCACAATGGTAAAGATGTGGAATCAACCCAAGTACCCATCAATTCATGAGTGGATTAACAAAATGTGGTATATGTATACCATCCTTCATCAGCCATGAAGGATGACCTAATGTCTTTTGCAATAATTTGGATGGAGCTGGAGACTATTATCCTAAGTGAAGTATCTAAAGAATGGAAAAACAAACACCACATGTGCTCACTGTTAAACTTGAACTCACTGATGAGCACACATGTGCATAGAGGGAAGTAAATCTCAAAGGAAATCAAGTGGGGGCAGGGGGAAGAGCGGATGGGCAAAAACCTACCTAACGGATACAGTGAACACCTTCTGGGTGATGGGCACACTTTTAACCTTGAATCGAGCATTACAAAAGCTACCCATGTAACCAAAAACATTTGTACCCCCATAATACTTTGAAATAAAGAAAAAATTTAAAAAGAATATAAATTATTCAACAATAAAAAGGAATGATGTCCTGATTTATGGAATAACAAAGGAATCCTATAATATGCTGAGTGAAGATGCCAGATACAAAAGAGTATACATTGTAGGAATCCATTTATATGAAGTACTATAACAGGCAAAAAATTGCCTGTGGTGAAAAATCAAGAGTAATGCCTGGGGTAGGGGATGTTAGTGTGGCTTGACTGGAGTAAGGGCATAAAAGAACATTTGGGGAATCATGTTGAGGTTCTGAAGTTCTGAGTTTTGATACAAATTTGGATTACACTTATAAAAACCTTTGTCAAAACTCATAAAATGGAACATTTTGTGCATTTCATCTATGTAGTTTTACTTAAAGAAAATATAAACAAATTTGAGCTGTACGTAATAATGTTCAAGTTGAATTATGTAGGGATTAAGTGTTCTTTTTTTAAATTAAAAAATATAATAGATTGAGTTATGGATAAATATATGATAAAGGAAATACTATAAAATGTTAATTGTATAGCATAAGTGGATGGTAAATGTGTGTTTGTTGAAAAATTCTTTCAACTCGTTTGTATGTTTGAAAATTTTCAAACTGAAATGTTACAAGAAACATACAATATAAAGGTTTTAAGATAAAAAAATAATGGAGATGTCTTGAACTCTTAAAAATGCTTATTTTTGATTGCTGGGCTTCATACATACAGATAGATGTTTACAAACACTCATATATACAGACACAAACCTGTGTGTATATACATGTGTGTATTCTTTTCTGTTCTTGCTGAATTTTTTCCCATTGAGCATATTGTACTTTTGAGATTAAATACAAATCTATGTAAAGACAAACAAGGCAAAACAAAACAGAATTACTAAAACATCTTAATTACCCTTTTACATGACAAGATAATTTTCTACAAAATTCAGCTCCACTTATTTTATTGGAGTTCATATTCTGTTTAATTAAGTGAGACTCCACAGACAGCTCTAAATTATAAAATATAGTTGACTTATTTAAAAATTTGGAAGAGTAAATTCAGAATCTCTAACAATATATTGTGTAGCACATAAAACATTTTCTATGCAAAGAATCTCGACACCTATATGCAGTCACTTACACTTGTGGGAGTTGCCGTAATTTTGGTGTGTTTTTAAATCAGTTTGAGTTTTTCACTCAGATTACTGTTGAGGCCTTTCTTTAATCAACATAAACTGGAAAATGGTGGGAGAAATAAAAATTGAATACATTGGCATAACTATCTATCCATCTATCCATCTATAATCTTTAAATCATTGCAGTAATTCTTTTCAGTGAGAATCCCATTTTGAGGTTTAATTTTGAATAGACCATTGTTAAAGTCATTTGTTTCTATAAGGCGAAATATTAAGGTTGAAGAGATTTAAGGACGGAGAGGAGGCAGCGCCTTGCCCAATGTCCTATAGTCAAATTCTTTACCTTGCTTAGAAACCAAAGCCCCCAAATAAACCATTCAGGCTTAACTGTGGCACTTAATGTAAGATGATGCATATGCCTGGTACTCACAGATATGCAGCTTTTCCTTCCTCCAGTTCTTTACTTTTGCCACTGGAGCCACTTTTCTTTCCGCACATTCTCCTGGTGATGCACATCAATAACCCGCATTGCCGAATAAAAAAGCAGCTGACGTCTGTTACCACAAGGATTAGCAGAAGTGCAGCAACTCCCAGGCCAATGACTGCTCCAAGCCCAAGACCATTAAAAAGTGTGTCTTAAAAAATAAAAATAAAATTGTGAACCCCCAAATTAGAAAATATTAAATGATTATCTTACAAATAATTCTTACCCAAGAAATATTCACCTAAAGGGACAAGAAAAAAGTGATAGTAACTGGCAGACTTCCAATCTCATGATTTTTGAGACCTGTTTTCTGGTTTTCAAACAATATTTTAAGTAACTGATCTGTTAATGATTTGAATATTTTCTCAAACTTTCTCTTTACAAAAAAAATCTAAGTAACTCTTATTTTCAATATATTTCTTGATTCCCTGTGGGGAAGATAATGAATACTCTCATATCTCTAACTGTACTTTTTCAGAAAGTCACAGTCATTAATAGATCATCACAATGTTAAAAGGAAATTTTAGTCAAAACTCCTGTAAGAGAGGTGTTAAATAAATGTTCCATATGGAATTATTTTAGTTTTAAGACTTAAACTTGCAAATGGATGGCTCCAAGCACCTTGCTTTGACAGAGATTGCATTTTAAAATACCTTTCTATGAATATTTTAAAAATCACCATCATAGAATAAATGATTCACTTCTTTTCTAGTTAATATTTTAACCAATAGATTAGAGACAAATTTTTACAGGGTTATGGTACTGATGACCCTTTGTTAGGTCCTATCATGAGAAGGTAGGGGGAGCTGGGAGCCAATTTTCCTTGGCATGTGGTTGCAGGAAATCCTCGAAGACATACAGATAGTATGAAAGTGGTGAATGGGAATTGCATGGAATATGTTGATTGATAAATTAAAAATGGCAAGAGGGCACTTAGTAACAAAAAGGAATCAGTCGTTATATGTCTGTAGTTGAATATGAGGGTAGAATACACAATAGTAACAATATAGATTTTTAAGAAAGGCGATGGAAAGAAATAAATTAAACTGCTGATATTATGTCATCTAGAGGAAAAAGGAGGATAACATAATTCCACAGACATTCAAGTGATTCTTAACACATACGTTAAGAGTTTGCTTACATATATTATAAAGTTATAATTATTCTTTTTAATAGAAAAATACATTTATTACTCAGTATAATCATGGAATATTCTCTGTGTAACTGATGTGGAACACAAGTGACAGACACATGTACAGATATACATTTGGATTTTGAGAGAACTGCTTTTGTAAAATATGCAAATGTAAAACAAAGTTTTTCTAAATCATACTTTTAAACTTAAGCTTAATATTTTAATAACGAAGAAATACTGATTCAAAGGAATCAGAATAACTGCTCTCATCCTAAATCTACCACTAGCAGGTCGACCTAGAATATGTCAGACCTGCCTGCATTTTTCTTGTTCTGTAGAACAACTGAGTCTCATGTCTGCATTTATTTTATTTTTCTAGGAAATAGATTTAAGTTATTTATATTCCTTAATACTTTGGGAGCTTGCAGCTAGATTAAGAAAAATTACTCTGTTTTTGACATAGTGGCCTGGGTTTTTACCCAAGGCAACGTTGTGTTTCGCCTATGCTGGAACGCAAATATACTTCCACAGTGTGTCCTGATGTGGCAGATGAGAATTCCTTAAGCCCTGAATCAACAAATTTAGAATTTACATGCCCAAGCAAAGAATAATTTTTATTATAATTCTTTTTTTCTGATAAAGAAAACCAGGTAATAAACACACAGTAGTCTTGGAAGAAAAATAATTTTTTCATGACATTTTCAGAATCTCCTTCCTCTACCAAATTTTAATATGCTACTTAGATGGTGATAGTTTAAGAAAGTTCTTTAACTAATATCCAGAGAAGTTATTGGTTTTCCACAAAACTATTATCTTATCACATGAACCCACTTTAAGGAATGACTAGAGAAAGAACAGTATTTTTCAGCCATGGGAATTTAGTATCCTCATTTTTCCTTTCGCAGAATCCCAAAAAACAAATGGAGAGTGAG
Source organism: Daubentonia madagascariensis (assembly GCA_023783475.1). Taxonomy (NCBI): domain Eukaryota; kingdom Metazoa; phylum Chordata; class Mammalia; order Primates; family Daubentoniidae; genus Daubentonia; species Daubentonia madagascariensis. The sequence continues at coordinate 23,593,158 of JAKFHU010001684.1, read as the reverse complement.
ATTCTAAAGATTATTTATCAATTTTCCAAAGTTATATCTCTATGTATGATGCAAAAAAGAACTAGTGTCTCATGCTATAAAAATAATATATAAATCAAATTAGGATTTCTGTTATCAATTTTTAAAAAATCATTGGGTATATTTTCTTCCATTATCTATTTACAAATATAAATGACCCTCTTCTGAATCTAATATTACAATTTAATGAAGACAACTTACCTATGGAACACCTTTGATTATATATAAAACTACAATATTTTCTTCAAAATTCATATGTAATCATTTTAGATATGCTGCACACGACTCAACAACAAAAGCTCAGAAAAACAGAGTGGAAACACACCTATATAATTGGGCTTTATCCTCTGTGGATACACTGACTTAATGATCCTATGGTTTGAACTTGTCACTCCTCCCCTACTTCATTTAAGTTCCTGTCACACGCAGACATAATTGTAGGCAATAAATCCTACAGATCAATGATAATGTATCTGGCTTATTATACAAATTCCTTTTTACCTTTCCAAAGGGTGAAGAGTCTTGCTTTGTATTTAAATGCACTGCATTAGGAATCAGAAAATCCTAGTTTCTTCACTTACTATTGTATGTCCTTGGGGTGAGCCATGTAATTTCTCTAAGAGTGAGATTCCTCTTTATTAAAACAGGGACAGTTATGATAACAGTAACAGCTGCAAACCAGGGCTCTGGGTTGTTGAGAATGTGGTAAAGTATTAATACTTAACACCCCTAGCATTTAACTGCCCAGCACGAAGTAAAAATTTAATAAGTATTGATCATTATTATTATGGTTTTACTATGCCAAAATTCTAGAGAAACAATCTTTTGTAGAAAACAATAGATCATCCAAAATTGAATGTTAAACGACTTTGTAAACGTGTCTCTTCATCAGCAATCTGACGTGGGAGGGTTTCTTTTATTAAGTAATGGTTATTCTCTTGAGAATATAGTCACTTTTTTAAAAAATGACTCAAGTTTAGCTCATTAACTTTAAAACAGTAAATATTTCATTCGTGATCTTTTTAGCATTAAAGCAGTATTTTCATCTGCTTCATTTCCATTTTCAGAAAAAGCACTTAGAAAAATTATATTTGTAAAGCATCTTATGGTGAAGAAGTATAGATGCTAAAATAACTATAACTTTTTTCTAGATAAAATGAAATGAAACCTTTAATCTTGTGATTAAAATTTTTGAAGGTTGCTTGAAGTTATTTTTATGAGAAAGTACATATACTTTGGTCATTGCAGAAGATAAGAGCAGACATCACATCGGTTTATATTATAAATATTTAATTAAGTTGTTTTTGAAAGTTATGCTTTATATATATTTTTAAATTTCAGATTAAAAATGTATTTAAATGTTTATACTTTCTCATATCCCATGAGGTTAGGCTACAATAACTATGAAAGCTCAATTTTCTAATGTTTTTATTATTTATTTCGGCTGCAAGTTTACTCTGGCATAAAAAGTTTACTTATTTCTACATTTTATTCTTAAAAAATAAAACTATAACTACATGTAAAATGAAATCATTGGGATTTGGGTACTAGCAATGATTTATTTTCTCAATAATGTAGAGAAAAAATTCTTTCTTTATAAGTTTATTATGGTTTATTATTTTACAGGTTGAAACAGCATACATAATTATTTAGAGGATTTTAAATTCATTTTTTCTTTTTAGCTTTCTGGAATACTTACATATGTACTTTATGTGGCAATTTTCATGACAAATCCATTATGTAGGAAAACTATATTATGAAATCTACTTTTCAGAAGAGAAACTGATGTCCAGAGAGGTCAGTGACCTAAGTCACACAATAACCCTTAAAATTAGACCGTACAAATGAAGCACTTCTTTAACTCTAGGTTTCATACTTTTTATACCTGTGTTAGAGTCAACATTTTACATATATATTTAATTATATTCACAATCAAATAATGAAAAGATAGGGATAAAATATAACATAGTAAATACATCAAAATGTGTAATAGTCTTACAGAAAAATTCCAATAGTAATTTACCTTCACCATTAATGAAGCAACAACTATTTAAAAGCCATGTAAATGAGGTACAACAATGTTTTTATCTAACTTGTATCCCTGCTTTAAACTTTCTCTTTAGTGATCATTTTGAATTGCTCTTGTGAAAAATGGGATTTATATTAGAGTTGAATAAGAATAAATAATTTAGGAAGCAAAAAGTTTAAACTTCTATCTTTGATTCATATTTTATTATTGAAAGCAAATATGAGACTCAGACTGAGTTTCTATAACCCTCCCTCTCAGCTGCATTTCTCCAACCCCATGAAAATTGGAAATTAGCTTACTAAATCTATTTCCCTAGATCTTTATGTAATTGCATTCTAATTTTCATAAAAACATCAAAGTATTAAAATAAAATCTGAGCTCAATTTATATTTGTTGTATGCAGCAGTTAGCCCCTTATCCAAAGTTTCCCTTTCTGCAGTTTCAGTTAACCATGGTCAACTGCAGTCTGAAAATATCAAATGAAAAGTCCCAGAAAGAAACAATCCATAAAGTTTAAACTGCATGCCATTCTGATTAGTGTGATGAAATCTTTTGCCCTCCTGGTCTGTCCAGCTCAGGATGTGAATCATCCTTTTGTACTGAGTATCCATGCTTTCTGTGGTACCCGCCCCATTAGTCACTTAGGAGTTGTCTCTGTTATGAGATTGCCACAGTATTGCAGTGCTTTTGTTCAAGTAACCTTTATTTTACTTAGCAAAGGGTAAGCCCAGTGATGCTAGCATATTATTATAATTGTTCCGTTTTAGTATTAGTTATTATTGTTAATTTCTTACTGTGCCTAATTTATAAATTAAACTTTATCGTAGGCATGTATGTATAGGAAAAAACAGTATATATAGGGTTCAGTACTATCTGATTTCAGGCACCCACTAGGGGTCTTGGAACATATCCCCTCTGGATGGGGGGGACTACTGTAAATGTCTTTCATGTTTCTGTTTCAGAAATTAAGTCACTACTGAAACACAAATAATTTTCCATGAAATTTATTATATTTGATAATATTAGTTTTTCAAAAACCAGTATACTAGTAGATTCATAAAACCAGTCTTGCTTTTTGATTCCTTAGATAATAAATAATTTAGTATTTTAACTCTTTTTCTGTGTGTACATATAATCTTCTCCAACTACATTGAAAATTAATTTCAAAACTTGGAAAGGTGCAATGAAGACATGGAGAAAAAATTCAAAGGGTTCTAAGATGGAGATTTATTGTTGCTTCCAGAATAGTGGTAGCTATTTTCATAAGAAATATTGTTGGATGCAGTATGCAAGTAAATTAAGCATATGAAAGGTAAAGAGAAGACATTAAAACAGCGGTCCCCAACCTTTTTGGTGCCAGGGACCGGTTTTATGGAAGGCGAATTTTCCACAGACTGGGGGGGGGGGAGGAGCATGGGGGATGGTTTCAGGATGATTTGAGCACATTACATTTATTGTGCAGTCAAACCTCTCTGCTAATGATAATCTGTATTTGCAGCCACTCCCCAGCGCTAGCATCACTGCTTCAGCTCCACTTCAGATCATCAGGCATTAGAGTCTCACAAGGAGCAGGCAACCTAGATCCCTCGCATGTGCAGTTTATTGCAGGGTTCGTGCTCCTGTGAGAATCTAATGCCTCAGCTGATCTGACAGCAGGTGGAGCTTATGCGGTGATGCGAGTGATAGCAAGTGGTTGTAAACACAGATGAAGCTTCGCTCACTTGCTTGCCGCTCACCTCCTGCTGTGCAGCCAGTTCCTAACAGGCCACTGACTGGTACAATCCACTGGCCCCTGGGAATTGGGGACTGCAGCCTTAAAAAACCCTGTTTGGTGTTCAGCATGACATTACTATATACCCTATCTTCCCACATTAGAGGTAAGTCCACTTGACTCATCATTATATGTTCTTCCTTCATCCTGCCTAGGGTCACACACTTCCAAACATCAGCTTATACGTAGGAAATGTTGGCATTCGTCTATCACAAATACATGCGTGTATACGCCCTGTGCAGGACGACCTGAGGAGAAAATGGAGAGGATGAGAAAATCCCCTGCAACTTATTGAAATTCCACCTGGTGATGTATAGTCATGGGGAATGTTTTGGTTTGCTTTTTAGATAAAGATCAATAGAAATTATTTCATCAATACTGTTGTGCAATCTTATAAAAGTGAATATAAGTTCAGAATATTTTAAAACATACTCTTAACAAATATTACCTCAGAACTTGAATCATTTAAATAGTGCACAGTTCATCCTGCAATTAAATAAATATGATACCTTGATAGAAAATTAAGAGAATAAATAACTGTTCCTAAGAGTTCTGAAAAATATTTTTAGAAATTATCTCTTATAAAATATACACAAAAGGTACCTTTGAGAGACATATATATAATCCAAAGTTTCAACAACTTCAGTTCAAAATGGCTTGAGGAATTTGTAAAATAAGAAGGCAAAATGTTGAAAACATTACATTTACTTAAAACAAAATAGCCAAACATAATAACTAGACAAAATTTTTCTCACAAAATACTTCAGGCAGTGGAATTGTTTTCCTCTAGGAGTGATATTCTTTTCCAAAAATTTGGAGGGTACCTAATTATTCTCATTTACCAATTTCTGGAAAATTTATTGTCTAAAAGTTGGACTTCACATTGATGTTTCTTAAAATATTGCTGATTTGTATTTTAATATATTTGTAAATCACCAAAGTAAAACTAGCATCATTGTTATTTGTTATGTTCGAATTTGGTATATTTAAACTATAAAGGCAATTTGTCAAAAATCACAACAATATAGTCAATTAGTCTTCTCCCTGTTTCGTATCTGGTATGCAGAAAGGTGGAGCAGGCATCTTTCAGCAGCTGAGCTCCATCTAAGCCAGAATGGTCAGCTATTGTGGAAATAAAACATCCAGATTGTCTAAAGACTTGTGTGCCTACATAGCAAAAAAAAAAAAAAAAAAGAAAAGGACCATAATCCAGTTATGCTTCACAAACATTCCCTGAGTGCACACTAAATTAGTGCAGATCTAGAGGGGTTCCCTGAAATGCACTAAAATAGAATTAAAGTGACTATACTCAATAATAAGTTATGGTATGCTTTAAAGTAACTAAAAGAGAAGACTGGAATGTGCCTAACACAGAGAAATCATAATGCTTGAGCTGATGGATACCCCAAATACTTTGCTTTGATTATTACACATTGTATACCTGTATCAAAACATCACATGTACCCCACAAATATATTCAATTATGTACATAAAATAATTAAAGATAAAAAAATAAAAATTAACTTATTATACATCAACTTAAGCCCATATTTACTTATGAAGCATTATAAATTCTCAAAATGTAATTTCATTCATTGAATTCCAGAGACACAATAAAGGAACAAAGGGCTAAGATTTTTATATTAACAAGGGTATACTGTTAATAGTAAGAACTTTTGTTAGCATGATGATAATATCTTTGCATTACAGAAGACATGCTCTAAGATAATACATACTTTTAAAGAAAAATACATTGTACTAATTTAAAAACCAGCTGCCATATCTAAGAATTTTATGAAGTTTTTTGTTGTTTTATGTTAGACAAGCTGTTTAGCAAGAGCATCTGTTTCTTATAGACTTGGAAATTGTCTTAAATTGATAAATTTATTTTTGTAATATTTTCCCTAGAATCTCCTCAAAAAATAAATACCAAATGTAGTACAAAGAGTGAATTAATATTTAGTAGAAACTAGAAAGAGTCAATAAATGTAGAAACTAGACTCTTTAGGTCAGCAAAATAATAGTTAAAAAGAAATTTAAAAAATTTAATGTTTCACAACTTTAAAAATGGTAGTGATATTGAGAATGAAGTGTAATCACAATATTCTTCCAGTGTAGACCAAATGGCAGCCTTTACATTTATTGACAGAAGTGCTTTGTCAAGAAAGAAAATAATATTCCTCAACTTTATGGGGTTGTATAGAGAGAAGTCTTATTACACATTAATAAGACTTTCTATTCCCCATAGGGAAGAGAGGACATGCTCTTCAGTAATCTCATAACCAAATAGTTTAAATTAGTTAAGATTTGTGTTTGGACTTTGATAGCCTTCTCTCAGTTAAACTAAATGGAGAATCAAAAATACAGGTATAAATGTTATCTTTATATATTTGTACATCTTAAGAAAAAACTATTCCAAAATATCTGTTTTTATATACTTGAAACAATGTGACTTTCAAATCACATTTGCAGGTATTGTAATCACAGATAGAAAAATAAAAGAAAAAAGAAAATTTTGATATACACAAGTTATAAAATTCACTGACTTTTATGTGAAACCACTGATATTAAATCTGAGCACAACGTAACACTATTTCCATTTTTCTAAACACCACATTTTTGTTCTGTATCACGACAGGGAGCCTCCTCCTTTTCTGCTGCTTAGTGTGTATCCATGAATGGATGGATCCATTCAATTTTAATTCATATTTAATTTCCCTGTTTGAAACAAATGTTTGAACTTCTGAGCTTTCCAATGTCTGGTCAATAACCCTTTAACTGTATCAATTAGAAAAAAAGGAGGAAATCATTGCAAATTGCATCAGGAAGGATGTTTAAAAATGCCATTTGCCATTCATTCAAAATTCTAAAAAGTAAACAAACAGCAAACTCAACAGAAGCCATGATTGGATTTTATATTCTGCTTCTCCTTTAGGCCACTTTTTTTTATTGCTTCCCCCATACACCTAGAAAAAAATTAAATATACTCTCCCAAGATATGTGTTTTTATTTTTAATTATGAACTGGTAATATATATGAGTATATTTAATTTTTATTTTTAATTATTAAGTATACATAGTAGTTGTATATACTTCTGGGGTACATGTGATGTTTTGATACAGACAAGGTGTAATGATCAAATCCTGGTAATTGGGGTATCTATTACCTCATGCATTTACCATTTCTTTATGTTAGGAATATTCCAATTCAACTCTTTTAGTTATTTTAAAATTTGATATTTATACATTGAAATATTCATGTACATTATAAAGCATAAAATGGAGAAAGATGAGATCAACATTGTATTAGAGATTTTAATATTTTTTAAATCTCCACAGTGGATTATGTTTTCTCACCCACTTTTCGGACCATACACTACCATTGGAAATATCTAAATAATAGTTGTTGTTCTACTCTCAGTTTCACTACTAATAAAATGGGCATACTGATACCCTCATATCCTAACTAAAATAGAATCATATATAGATTCTATTATATATATTTATCTTTCTATGTAATTTTATATCTATATCTATCTCTACATATTATATAGAGAGATATATTTAGAATTATATATAAAAGTACTTTAGGAATTCCAAAGCATTATACAAATATGCCATTATTTCAATTGTTATACCTATTATTATGAAAACATTTTGTTTATAGTAACTTCTTGTTACTTGTAATTTATTTATAGTATCTTTTTTTTAAAAAATTAGATCTTCTCCACTTTTACCCAAAAGCTTGCTAGATTTTAGCAAGTGTAAACATTTGAACATTGCTACCATTCATGAATGATGATGCATAAAAATAATTGGGAAATGTATGCTTTTATTTCACAAGCTTTATAAAGTTATTCTACTTGATAAATCCTCTCTACTATGGCCTAAGGCTTAAAATCATTTCCACTCTTCTAGTTTTAGGTATGCATTTCACAGTGACCAGAATTAAACAAATTTTTTATTTAAATTCCATTCTTTTTTTATTTTTTCATTTCTTATATAGTAAACTATTTTTTGGGTCATTCCCTTATTCTTAAATGTCAGTTTAAAAATCTTTCCTGAAATTTGTAAGAATGATGTTAAAATGAATGAAAGCCTTATGACTATTAATAATGCTCTTGTTCATATATAATACTGACTTTTCCTCAGTTTTTAGTTAAAAATATATTGTAATTTTTTGGCATTTTCCTCTTCTATAACTTGTTTTTTTCTCTAGATCACCATTAGTTTTTTGTTACTGTTACTGTTATATTTATTTTATTGTTATTTTGTTCAACATTTTAGATAAATTCATGTTCATTGAAAAAGAAAATAAGATTAAAAGTCTCACAAGATTATTACAAAGTGGATCAAAATCACTTCCCTAAAACAAAACCGGTTCTTCTTTTGTGTCCTAATATTTTACTCTGACAAGTCTTAGTTCCCTTTTGGATAGCTGATAGTATTCATGAAGATTTTAAAAAAAGCATTTACATCTTTCAAAGACCAGTTGGATGTATATAGATGGTTTTGTATCTGGGTTCTCTGTTCTGTTCCATTGGTCTCTGTCTCTATTTTTGTGCCAACACCATGCTGTTTTGGTTACTGTAGCCTTGTAGTATAATTTGAAGTCTGGTAATGTGATGCCTCCAGATTTATTCTTTTTGCTTAAGATTGCTTTGTCTATTTGGGCTCTTTTCTGGTTCCAAATGAAGCATATAATTATATTTTCTGGATCTGTGAAATATGACATTGGTATTTTTGGTGGGGATTGCATGGAATCTATAAATCACTTTGGGTCGGTTCAATAAATGGTGCTGGGAAAATTGGATAGCCACATGCAGAAGAATGAAACAGGATCCATATCTCTCACCATGCACAAAAATTAATTCAAGATGAATAAAAGACTTAAATGTAAGGTGTGAAGCCATAAGAATTCTAGAAGAAAATGTAGAAAAACTCTTCTAGATATAGGCCTAGCCAAATAATTTACAACTAAGACCCTAAAAGCAATTACAGCAACAACAAAAATAAATAAATGGGACTTGATTAAATTAAACAGCTTCTGCACAGCTAAGGAAATAATCAACAGAGCAAATAGACAACTTGCAGAATGGGAGAAAATATTCACAAACTGTACATCCAATAAGGGCTAATATCCAGAATCTGCAAAGAATTCAAACAAATCAGCAAGAAATGAACAAAGAATACCATTGAAAGTGGGCAAAAGACACTTACATCTTTCAACATCCTGACAAAATGCATTTATTAACAACTTTTTAAGTTCATTCAAGTTTGTGCTCTTCAGATATACAACTGCTTACAAAACTAATTGAATGAAAACTGTGTGGGTGCAACATGTAACCTCATGCATTTTTCAATAAACAATTTAAAGAAAGGACTATGTAATGCCAGAAATATCTATGATGGCTGTGGAAAGAGCATTGTTATCAGAAAAGAGAAAACTACAGAGCCTTTTTTAAGGGATTACATTCTGGAAAAGGAGTCTTGGCATATTAAAATTAAAAATGTTTAAAAATATTAAAAATAAAAATTGAGTTATAATCATGAAAAAAGTAATTAATTATATGAAATTATACCAGTTTATAGATGTTTTCTGACCAGTCTGAGGGCTTTTTAGTTTTTAGAATCATGCAATAGTAATTTGCTCTATTTTCAAATGAATATGTATTGAGGTCATTGAAGTTCTTTATGTGTCTAGGAATAAACTTCAAAAGTTTATATTAAGGATGAATACACCTTTGTGGATGTTCATTTTATATGCTTTTCTAGCTTTCTTATTCCTGATAATACCATTAGCAGCATCCACGTACTATTTGGGGAATGTGAAAACTACAGATTTTAAAAATTGTGAGTAAAATTCACCAACAATTTTGCAACATTACTTAATATATGCATAAAATCTAGTATTCTTATTTATATGTTTTATATCCTTAGGCTATTTTTGGTACATTTTCATAAGGTCATATGTTCTTTTCTTTGTACCATTTTATGTGTAGTTAGTTAATCTTGATGTAATTGATGTAGAAATTTTATTGCTCACTACCAAATTTCTTTTCACACAACCTTCTTTTTGTGGAGAAGATTGTATTTTCCATCACTTACTTTTTACCACTGTCTCCATTTGCTAGTCATTTTGAATGTTTTCTGGAAATGTTCTGTTACATGTAAAAGTATGTATACAGTTACGATAGATAAACTCAATGATAATCTAAAATTTTCCTTCAAATCACTTCTCATTACTAAGTATTATTTGGGAGGAGGAGGGGTAAAAATGTAGCACTGATAAACCATATTCTTTTAAGTATTTGCTTTTCCTTAATGTCTGATTTAGGGCAAGAAGTAGCTAATTGATAATATTTCATTTAGTAGGGGGAAGGGAATTGTAAACATGTATATTGCATAAATGGCATTTAAATTTGTAAAACTTTATACTTTTTTCTAAGGGTATCTTTTCCTATATATGTTTGTTTACAAAGGCAAAATTATAAATGAAATATTTTCTCAAAATATCTTCTAGCCCCCTGATATTATAAAAATGATATTTTTGACCAGGTACAAATTGGTCAAAATATGTGATCATCCTTTAATTTATCATAATGTTATTAAACAATTATTCAAAGCAGTTGTGAGGATAAGGTAAGAATAAGGCAAAATGACTTTTCTCTGGGGAATTATAATGTATTGGGAGGAGGGATTACGATATATCATTTAGAAACTGGAATGCTGTGTGACTAATTGTTTTCTTATTGGCAAAAATTAACGTGACCTGAGCAGATAGGTGGGAGAAACATATAAGTTAGTAATCAATGGTCACACATAATAGAGAAGCTAACGTTCTAATGGTTTTCAAGAATAAGAACCAGCTTTCCATTCAATGTGAGGAGTCCATTTCAGTCAGAACACTGGGTGAACAACAACAAAATTCTGAAAATATATCCTATATTCTGAATTTAGGAAGAATATATGCCCTTTAGCATAAGATGTATAGGTGACTGGTGGGGCTGAGGTTGGTTAAGTGATGGATAATAAGGTTAAAGAGAACAGGCCTTGCAACTGAATATATTAACAAATAAGTAGGGCGACCAAAACAAAAAATTGACGAATAAATAACACCACCAACAAACTAGGAATTGTGATTTTTCCCCCTCAAAGATTGTAGGCAGCCATTAAAAGTACACAGAAAGGGATATAAAATCTATTGAGGATGATCAGGAGAGAGCTAGCAGAGGCCTGGGCCAGGGCAGTGCCTATGGAACATCTCTCCAGTCTTCCCTCTCTCTTATTACTTGCCCCTTTGCCTACTCCTTACAGGCAAGTAAATTCCCTTGTTGATGTTTGGACTGAATCAGTAAGGAAGTAGTAAGATTCAGTCTCTTATATGTGATTAGTGATGGAATTAGCATTACATGATTAATTTCCATTAATATATTTTCCAAATAAACAATGAATAAAATACTACAAAATTATACAATACATATGTTTATAATTATGTATAACTATTCTATATACTTTTCATTAGAATGACATTTCAAGTGGTCCATGATATTCACCCTGCTTCTACACAATCCTCCTTAAGATTTTGGTATCTAAAAACTGCATGGTATTGGCACAAGAACAGACACGTAGACCAATGGAACAGGACTGAGAACCCAAATATAAAACCAAACTCATACAGTCACCTGATCTTTGACAAATTCCAGAAAAACGTACACTGGGGAAAAGAATCCCTATTCAACAAATGGTGCTGGGAAAACTGGATGGCCATATGTAGAAGACTGAAAGTGGACTCACACCTCTCACCTCTCACAAAAATCAATTCACAATGGATAACAGATCTAAACCTAAGACATGAAACCATGATAATTCTCGAAGAAAACGTTGGAAAAACTCTTATGGACATTGGCCTAGGCAAAGAATTTATGAAGAAGACCCCCAAAGCAATCACAGCAGCAACAAAAATAAATACATGGGACCTGATCAAATTGAAAAGCTTCTGCACATCCAAGGAAACTATCACTAGAGTGAACAGACAACCTACAGAATGGGAGAAAATATTTGCATGCTACACCTCTGATAAAGGGCTGATAACCAGAATCTATACAGAACTTAGGAAAATCAACAAGAAAAAAATCAAACAACCCTATTAAAAAATGGGCAAAGGACATGAACAAAAACTTTTCCAAAGAAGACAGAATGATGGCCAGAAAACATATAAAAAAGTGCTCAACTTCTCTAATCATCAGGGAAATGCAAATCAAAACCACAATGAGATATCACTTAACTCCAGTGAGATTGGCTCATATCAAAAAATCCCCAAATAACAAATGTTGGCGGGGATGTGGACAGATAGGAACACTCATACACTGCTGGTGGGACTGCAAATTAGTACAACCTCTATGGAAAAGAATATGGAGATACCTCAAAGAATTAAAAGTAGAATTACCATTTGATCCAGCAATCCCACTACTGGGTATTTATCCAAAGGAAAAAAAGACATTTTATAATAAAGACATCTGTTCTCGAATGTTCATAGCAGCACAATTCACAATTGCAAAGTTGTGGAAGCAACCCAGGTGCCCATCAATACACGAGTGGATCAATAAAATGTGGTATATGTATACCATGGAGTATTACTCAGCAATAAGGAACAACAGTGAATTAACACATCTGGTATTATCCTGGTTGGAGCTAGAACCCATTCTTCGAAGCGAAGTGTCACAGGATTGGAAAAACAAGCACCACTGGTACTCACCATCAAACTGGTACTAACTGATGAACACTTACATCACACAGGGCAATAACATTCATCTGAGGGCGGGCGGGCGGGAGGGGGGTGGAAGGGATGGGAAAAACTCTCACTGAATGGATGTGGGGAGCACAGTTTGGGAGACGACCACGATTGTGGCCCTGACACGGGCAGAACAGGGACAATGGGCAATGTGTATGGCAAAAGTGTTGTACCCCCATGATATTCTGAAAACAAAAAAATAAATTAAAAAAAAAAAAGATTTTGGTATCATCTTTTTAAATCAATCTTGTGTAAAAAGTGAACAATTAAAATATGAAGTTGTTATGTTTCTATGGAAAGGTTGATGGAAACTTGTCAAGTTCTTGGTATCCCTTAAAGTAGTGGAGATTTTAACATAAGAAGGAGAATTAAAGAAAATTAACTGTGCTAATTTTGAAAAAAATCTTGGCTAAAAACTAACTCGTAGATAATAGCTCTTTTGTAATAAATGTTTCAAATTACTGAAACGTTAGAAGTGAATATTTTAAAATTTGTTTTAATATATCTCATACAAGTATAAATCATGGGAAATTACGAAATATCTAAAGTCCTTGCACAACAGAATATCTATTCTCTTATTGACACTGCCATTTCAAAGTGCTATGTATGTTGGATCTGAGACCATTTTGCCACAAAACCTTCTCCAAAAAAATGACATAAAGAGCATATAAAATGCTTTTATGTGTCTCATCTAACCAGTCAAACTGCTACTTTTGAAGTATATTCTTACCTTACTAACTCTGCACTTTTTCCATATACTGTTTAAATCTGATTATATGTATTCAGTTTGCTTTCAGGAACTTGGTTCATTTACCTCCCATAAAAAAAGAGAAAAGTTTTTATTTAGGTGGAAAGGAACTTCATAGATCTGAATTAATGTGATCAAAACAGATATTGACCAGTGAGAAAGAAGTGAATAATTTAAATATTAGCTCCTTGGTTCAACCATTACCTGGCCAATTTTATTTTTATGTTAGTATTAAAAGGCTGTTCCATATACAGAAAATGGATAATAAATTTTCTTTGTGGAAACAGAAATTATTTTCTTAAAGACTATATTGCAAAATTGAAACACACTTATATTGCATTATACTCCAATTGGTATTTTATAATTTGCTTTTGTAATTCAAAATTATTTAATCTATTTTAATACAAAATTCTTACTTATCTGTAAGACTTATAAATTTTCTAAACATGTAGCAGAATAAATGAAAAATGTGAACAAATATATGGATGGCATGTATTATTATTTTCCCAGGAATTTATGATAATATGTTTTACAAAATTTTCAGTTTTAGATATTATTTGTATTGTGTCTTAGAGATTTCAATTTCTACTTACAGTTATACCAAAAAATATCAAGTATACAGTATTGAAACTACATATTTTAAACATGTACGTTCATATAAATGTCTACTATAATATACTACATCTGAATTAGTACATTTTACACTATGATTTATAAAATAAAAGTGTAGATTTTCAATTTATTTTAATAATACAATGTCTAGAAGCAACCAAGACATCTTTCAATGGGTGAATGGATGAATAAGCTATTGTACATGAAGACAATGGAATATTATTCAGTACTAAAAAGAAATGAGCAAACCATGAAAAGACATGCAGAAACCTTAAATGTATGTCAACAAGTGAAAGAAGCCAATCTGAGAAAGCTACATAATGTATTATTCCAACCGTATGACATTCTGGAAAAGGTAAATCTATGGAGATAGTGAAAGATCAGTGGTCACCAGGGAGTAGAAGAGGACTAGGTGGGATAAATAGGTGGAGCACAGCAGGTTTTTAGAGCACTGAAAATATTCCGTATAGAACTATAATCGTGATTACATATCATCATAAATTTGTCAAAACCTACAGAATATACATCAAGAGTGAACTCTAATATAAACCATGCACTTTGGGTGATCATGATGTACCAGTGTGGATTCATTAATTGTAATAAAGGTATCACTCTGGTGCTGGATATTGATGATGGTGGAGGTTGTACCTAACGTGGGTAGAGGGTACATGGACACTCTCCTTACCTTCACTCAATCTTGCTCTGAACCTAAAATTGTTCTAAAAATAAAGTTTCTTTAAAAGAAAAAAAAATGCAATGGTGATATCTTTAAATCTGCGTGGGAGTGGATAATATGCCTGGACTGATTGAGGATGTTTATAAAAGCAATGTTCACTCTTTCATTTCCTGTAACAACTAAAAATAAAAAAAGAGCATGCATTAAGTGATAGATTAACAAACATACAGGTCTCAAATGTTTTTAGCGTCCTATTTTTGAATATTGGAACCCATCAGTGAACTATACTATTTCCTGCTTTAGAGAAATATTTCTCCCTGTAAATAAACCTTCCTTCGTAATTGAGCCATTCGATGGAACAATAAATGGTTACGATATAAAAACCCCATACAAACTTTTCTGTTTTTCACCAACAAGCATTGAGAAGCAGAATATTTTTCTGGTCATTTTTCAGAAGCCTCAAGGAGTTTTTCATTTAACATCCCATGCAATAATTATCCAATTCAGCTTTTGTCAAATTATATAGAAATAATAGCAAATTGAATTGTGTTGCTCAAACCTCTTTAAAGCAGAAATGCCAAATTGAAGAGATGATTTTTGTTTTTAATCATATTTAAACAGAAAAATAAAGTCCTCTATTTTTAATATTCATTTTTAAACATTTTAAATTCCTCTTTGTAGTATTAAATAAGAAATCAGTAGAGAAGCAAGCACATAGCTGCTATGCAAATTATGTGTGTTGAAACTATTTATTTTGATTTCTTAAAATGAAAGGATGGATATTGAGATGCGAATTTCTATTTTAGTTTTAGTAGACAGTAAATAAAACTATCATTTATATTAATAGAAAATTACCTATTTCTACCAACAAGGTAAGTAAGTCATTTTACAAGATGTTTTCAGAAACTGTGTAAAAACAAGAAAGTGATTAAAATTTAATTTGATATTCATTTAAACCATAAAGTCAGTGTTTGTTTATTTACACTGATCATGGGAAGTAGCTATATGTAAAAGTTTGAGTGAGAAAGACAGCAGCTGACTAACAGAAATATTACGATAAAAATTGTGGTTGGTGTGTGCATGGCCTCTCCTCTGCCACACAGTATTCTCTGTGGGCTAATCAAGAAGAAAGCAAAGGAACTAGGTTGACAACACAATTTACAGGCCACAGATTTAGTAATGTCAACTTTGATTTAGTGTAATTTGATTTAAAAAAAGCTAGGAGGAAAATTGAGAGTCCAAGATGCTTGGCTATGTCAATGACTATTTGGTTTCTCTGATCCTCAGTTTGTTGATATAATAAAAAATAGAGTAGGGTTAGAATATTTCCAGATTTCTTCAAATCTCTTTAGTTTCTTCATAATGGCCCAGAGTAGTAGAGGAATATAGAACTAACAAAGTAATAGGTGTTTTTACTTGTGACTCCTCTCTATGTAAATTATTGAACTTCTCTAGGCCTCACTATTCTTATTGAAAGTATGGGAGAAATGATATTTATTTCAGAGGCATTTTATGAACAGTAAATGAAACATTACATTTATGGCATTCTTCACAGTGTCTGATATAGTTGGTGTCCAAAGAGAAGCTGTTTTTGTTTTCATAATTATTATTATTCATAAATTTCCAAACCTATTATTTTTGTTTAATACGGTGGCAGTGGATAAGCACAGGATGTTAATAGTTTTCTGCAACTGTATTCTCATAGTGCCCAAACCAAAATAAATTATAGTAATGCAGGAACCAAAGAAATTGGAAGAAAATCACTTTATGCATTTATGTCTGCTATCGTGAAATTTTGCTAGCAATGGAGACTACTCAACAATCTCTATATTATTGAAAGTATTAACTATGTTCATGTGTTTTATTAAAATATCATATGATCATTTTTACCTCCACCAGTGATCAAAGATTCTAAGACCCTAGAACTAGTTTACTATGAAAGTAACAATATTTAATATTATTTCTCAGTTATTTTTACATACATGATAATTGTTATGAGTCTGCTGATGTATTGGTTATACAAAATTGAAATTACTCAATTAGTATATTTCCAGTTCCTGACGAGGTAAATAATTTTTAAGATATTAAATTTGATCGAGTTAGAAATGAAAACACACAACAAAGACAAAAAAGGTTGTACCAGTAATAAAGAAAACACATATAACAAAGCTTTTCCTCAGTTTTCTTTATTACAACAATGGAGACACAGAGCTACAGAAAATAAAGTGACATTTAATATACTATGAAACACATGCATAGGATTACACATAGTGTTGGATATTATGTTGGGGGTCTTAAATAAGATGATACTGAAGACAATACACTTATAACATGTACATTTTTTCACGAAAATAAGCTATGATGAAAACAAATGCAATTAAAATGATCAGAAATAGTCACTTTAAAACAGAAACATTATACATAAAATCAATGTAATATGTGAGATAAATATACTCTTGAAAGAAGTTAATGAATTGTGTATGTTATATAAAACAATAGTTTTAATTGCTTACTTTTAGGAAAAAAATGAGATTAGCTAGGAGATTTATTTCATAGTTCCCATTTACTACATACATAGAATAAAAATAAACTCAATATAATTTCTTAAATGATGTATGTCTTAATATTATGCATTCTTTGCCATGTGTAACTTTATATTTTAATTACCTAAAATGGAATGATGAAGAATAACTGAATTTAACTTGAACATACACAAATTAAGAAAATTTGCAACATACCTAGACTTAATACAACCATTAGATTAGTTCACACTTAAAATAAAATTTAATTCTACTTTGATGAATGTATCCTTAAAAAAGTAGATAAAAATAATCTACCAACAAAGGATTCAGATACAGTTAATACCCTCTCAGATACACTATAGAACTCTTAAACATATACATTTTTTACATTTCTTAGATATTGCTTGTTTTCATTTTACTAAATATTAGCCAAAACAGATGTTATAGAATGTTTTATTCTATTTTTAAAACTTACTTACATATATTTTAGGCTTGGAAAATAGTTAATAGTTATGGGGAATAGAAGATGATTACTAGTGATCTTTATTGGTTACATAATTTTAGATAATATAACAAAACTAAAGGTATTTGAGAAACAAAGTATTGATATTAAACTTTCATCTTTCTCTTATTTCAAAAAAATTAAATTTAATTTAAACTGAAGACTCGTTGTCTTAAATAAAATTGAGATTATGCTTATATACTTGTATAATCCTTATGTGTTTATCAAGTTTTTAAGTATGATACAGTCAACAAAGAGAATACTACAAATTTGTATTTAAAGTTAAAAATGTTATTTCTAGAATAATACTCCAATTTAGATAATAATTTTTAAGAGAACATATTAATAAACTATTAGAAAGAGTTATTTTCCATTAGTTAAGTCCTACAATTTACTGTGGTCACATCCTCTGAATATTAACTATCAATAATTAAAAATTAAATAATACTCTTTATTTTATTTATGAGATAACTGATCTGGAAATGACTTGTAACCAATTTCAACTTATACTGTAATTATTTCAAGGGCTATTTGTGTAATATTTGTATATCCAATCATTTAATCATTTGAAATAAGTAAATTTGAGCTACCTATTTAATATATTAGACTTGTTGAAGGTTTTATGACCTATTTCCATACCACCACAAATGATAGGATTTTAAAACTTACAATTGATCAAGAGAAAAATAATAGACAAAATATATTGTATTTATTTATGGCTAGATAAGGAGAGAGGGAGCGGGAGAGAGAGAGAGAGATAGAAAGGGAGAGAGAGATAATTAAAAAGAAAGATCAGAAATAAGGAAGGAAGAAAGAAAGTAAATTTTTAAAACATGAGAAAACCTACTCAATTTGGAAAATTGCTTAAGGATATAACACTATGCCTTACATATATCAACCATGATAAATCACATAAAATTACACATTTAGGTATGACCATTATAATCCTACATCTTTACTCACTGAGTGAAATCATAACACATAAGGGCCAATGAAAACATAAATAATAATATTTCATTTAGGTAATTTCATAACTGATTATTTCAAGATGTTAATGCTGCTAATATCATATTAACATTAAATTTAAATATTTAGGGAGAATGTTACATGACTAGTGGTATCTCTTAATGAATTACTACACACCAAAAATATCATCATGCATATTGGCTATTATTCTTGAAAACTAGACTCAAATATACTTTATTATTGCATTGATGGTATCAAAATTCATACTGATTGCTAAAATCATATATAATTTTAAGATTTTATTTCACCATTCTTACTGTAAGTATACCATATTAACATTTAAAATACTTTTATGTATCTAAAAGATACATAAAGTATCTCCAGATTCAAAAGTACATGGCTTCTTTTTGCACAATATATTTTGTTTAATATAAATGAACAATCATAAATCCAACTGTACATGGTTGAAACTACTTTGGAATTTTCCTCCTTTTATTTTTGACTTACATCAAACATAATAAATGGGCATTCTTACATGGAAAATTTTAGAATTAAATTATAACTATCTCCTAATTGACTCAAACTGTATAACCTGTGCACTACTATGCATACTTGTAACTTTAATTATAAAATCAAAAAGAAATGCTGAATATTTGAAAAGTCAAAGTTGTGTGTATGTATTTGTTTTATATATATAAACTGAAATGACACATATATAAAATGTTAACCCAATGCCTACAATATATGTGTATATTTAAAAAGTTTAAACATTTGAGTTTCAAATGTTTTTCATGTGTACCAGTAATGGAGGCATGTATGTGCCTTTGCATAATGTTTCTGGAAAGCATATGAGTGTCGAGTTTATAAAATTGTACTTAGTACTAATGGCCAATAGAGTTAGCAAAGAGAGGATCAAAAACGGCAATTTACCTAAAGTTCTTTCATGTAAGAAATTTCACAGGATAGAAGAATTTACTGCTACCTCCTAGGCACAGTCTGTGAGCATATCTGAAATGCGGTACTTGTGGGTTTAATAGTGAACTGACAATTACAAAATTTCGATTGGGGTAGACAGACTGGTAAGATTGAGTGTAAAACAGAGGAAAGATGATAGAATATGAAAGGGTTGGAAGGAGGAAAAAGGACATATCCAGGACTATAAAAATTAATTCTGATAATCCACATGCAGATAATGGCCATCATGTATAAATACATCAGTTTAGTTTTATAGCTGTAATAATATGGCCAAACAAACTTTCTAAATGCTTTAACACTAGGAGATATGACACACACGGCATTAGACACAGACATATGTATCTGATTATATGTAGTGGTTAAACCTCACACTCACCTCAATACACAAGTTTATATTTACACATGTTCAAACAATTTATTTCAACTCCACTGTATGAAAAAACCACTGGATGATATGAGGGAGATACTTAAAATAAGTTTGAATTTTTATGTCTTTCTTACCAATAATCACATTAATTTAGACCTATAGACAGGTACTAATTAGACCAAAAAAGTAAACTGCCAGATTTTATTGTTGCATATAACAATAGTAAACTTCAGGTAATAAAAGAGATAACTCAGATACACCTACATAATTAAGATTTTTGGAAAACCCAAGAATTTAGAATTTCTAGGGTCTCATTTATTGACATGCAACAGCTTCACTGCTTATGGTTTTGTGCTGTCCAATTTCATATAGAAAACAAAGCACAAAGTCTATTATTTTAAGATCTCTGATAATATTTTAAAGGATTTAGCAGATCTCAGATCTGTAAAATAAATATTCATCTAAGAATAAACATTTGGCCAAATGAGAGACTGCTTATAAATTTCAGGATTAAAAACTGAATCCACATTCAGATGTTCAAAAAAATCGAAACTGCTTAAAAGTGTACATAACTGCTGTGATAACAAATTTTAATTTTATATTCTTTTCTAAACTACCAAAACGATACATCTCAGTTCCGTGTAAATCCGACCTTGAGTATTCATTGTGTCACTGTTAGTGTCCTTGAGTTATGAAATGTAAAATTTCAAACTAAATCAACTTTGTGTTCTCTTAAAAAGGATATCCTCCACGTTCTCAAAAAATATTTTGTGAACCAAAGTCAAGGTAAATTCTAAATGACATTTTCCTAGAAATATTTATAACTTATTGGAGAGATTCAGTAAGGTTATAGTGAATGTGCAAAACAATTCCTGGAGGTACTACTAGAATTTCTTTCTTTCTCAACATTTTCTACATAATGATAGTCAAGATATATTCTCCAGTTTCAAATATCAAGGAATACAATATATGATTATAATTATTTTTTAATAAACAGAACATTGGCTGTGGTGATTTGAAAAACAAAACTTTCCCAGTAAATTGGTTAGATTTCAATATTGTATGAGTTGGGGAATCCCTTTGTCTTAGCAGGGAGAAAGGAGGGAAGGAGAAATGTGTTTAATCTGTTGATGGGTTATTTCTGTATTCTACAGGTCCATTGCTAGACGACAAGAAAGAATAGCAGTGGACAGCAAAGAGTTTGGAAAAGATAAGTTAAAAGAAAACCCACTACTAAAGGTAGGCCTAGCCCTAGACCTCACATGAAAGAATTCTGTAGATATTTCTTTAAAATGAGAGAGAATGCTTTTGGCCACAAACTAATTGCTTTTGATGAGTGAATCTCAAAGCCCAGAATCCAATCATTTGCTTTACCAAGTAAGGTATGGTCACTTTTATGTATATATGTGAAAATCTGGTTGCTTCCTAATTGTCTTGAATAAGTACTAAAAATCAGTTGCTAGAATGTGTTTTCAAATGAAAAACACAATCTTCTCTTATTTTAAAATGACTGGAAATGCAAAACATGAAAAATATTTTTCATGCTCCCTCCAGTGGAGTTTCCTTTGAAATTTAGAATCTAGTAATACCTTCCTCCCAACTCAAATTTCATCTTCTTGAAAGTGGTGGCTAAAATATTTACTTCTCTCTCTCTGATCCTTGCAAAAAGCTGACTCTCAGATGTCTAGAAAAATGGAATAAATAAGTATATATGTTGTTAAAACAATAGGACTTGATGCCATCTCAATACATAATATGAATCCAGTGAAATGGGTGTAACTTTTTAGACATATTCAAATTTAATTTATTATTTACTATGGGGCAATTGCAGAGAGATATTTTCACTATGAAAACAATAGTGTTGAATTTTAAAAGAAAAAATTTGTTGCACATTTATTCTTTAAGACATTTTAGGTCAATAAAGGAAAAATAGGCAGCACAATAGGGATACACATCTAATAAGATATCATGTTTATGTTTAACATAAATGCTAAACGTCTTGAAATATTAGGAAGGTGCACAAAGTTGGAAACTTACATTTACAAGTAACAAGCAAAAATCAATAGAAGCGATACACAATTCTACATAATAAAATTATGATTTATACAATGTATGGCCATGGATATTGAATTATATTTGCAAAATAATCAAATGAAAGAAGATTAGATGTAGCAAATGATTAAGTTCCCAGTACAAGTGACAAGGTAGTTAACAAGGTCAACTTTAGGAATTAAAGGAAACTTTAAAATAAAGTATGTTATTCAGTGGACTGGTACCTGGAAGAAACAATCTTGACCAAATTTCCTTCAGTAATTTTCTGACCAATTATGCACTTAAAAGGGTGATAATTTGGAGAGGGGGAAAAAGACTAATTGCTCATGGGCATAATAAATACATGCATAATTATTTTGGCCTTAGAAAATTTTTATTATAATTATATAGCCTTGTAATTACTATTTTTTAAATTTGCAGGGCATATAAGGAGATATCATATGATATAACAACAACATTAAAACACACAAGACAAACTTATGGCTATAATGAAAGAAAACCCAGCAGCATTCAGCTGCCATGACTGGCTTCCATTTTCGCCTTTATTCGCTTCACAGCATTTATCTGCATGATGAAAATTGTTTTTGAAAATAGAATAAGAATAAAATAATTAAGAAAAAAGAGTAGTTACAAATATGAAAATAAAAGAAGAAAAAACATGATAGTAGGAAAGAAAAAAAAGAGAAAATAATTAATGCAAGATTTACACAGAGCCATTAACATTACCTACAAAAATTACTTTGATACAAGACAAAGAATGGCTAAAATATTATATAAAACATTTCTAAATAGTTATCATGTTAACAACTTAAATGAAGGTCAATATTAATAATGTTTATTTCATATTACTCAGACATTATTTGTCACTGATTATTTAAATGTGAACATCTTTCACTTGTAAGTTGAAAATATAACTTAGAAGGGAAAAGTCATCAGTAAACCCACTGTGCTACTAGTAAATTCACAGTGCTACATTTAATATGAGCTAAACATATTCTACAATATCTGATGGTAATTTTTTCTATCATAATTTCCTAGAACATATTTAATGAAAGCATTTATATTTTAATAATAAATGAACTACCAAGAAATATAAGTGATAATTACATACTCACATAATGAAAATTTGCAATAATAGAAGGTAAAGGCATTAACCCAATTGGCCATAGGCAAACTCTAGACATATGTCATTGTAGCCCTTTTAAAACAATTTTGAGAACTGAAGATTATGAATGTCATTTATAGACTTACTTTTTCATTATGTGCTAAACCAAATAAATATAATTGTGTATGTATTATCAATATTTAGTTTTGACTAAGAATTCCAGAGATTTAAAACGAAGTTTTGTCCAGTAAACTGGACTTCATTTGCACCACTGTTTTAGAATTTCTTTAACTTATGTTCTAAAGCAACCATAAATTTAATCTTAAGACAGCAATTGTGTTTTCTGAGCCTTTTGAGTTATCCAGAAATGAAAGGGTCTATTCATGTTGCTTGAAACTAGAGTGAAAGTCATCAAAATAATTTTACTCTATAGTGCATTAGAAGTACAATTTAAAAGCCCATGAAAACACAAATTAACTGAAAATTTTTAGCAATATATTTCTTGATGATTTATACCATTTCTTTCTTAGCTTATCTAATTTGAAGACCTCTTATGTATGTATTACATGTTACCAGAGAGTAGAATTATATTACCATTGGATGGTAAGAATGTATGATCAAAATTGTTTGTCATCAAATTATATTGATAGTCAATGTTAAAATTAGACGTATCAACTCAGAAGAACAGGAGAAAAAGGAAGCAATTACTGAAAGATACTAAGGTCTTTCTTTGTTTAAGTAACGACATTAGCTAACATATTGTAAGCCAAAATAAATGGTGGGAAATATTTTTCAAAATAAATTTATCTCCAAGGACTTTTTAAGGCATTAGATTATATCCAATTGAGCAATTTAGTAGTATTTTTAGTCATTAAAATTATAGAACAAATCAGTGAATGCCATTTTATCAGCCTCTAGTTCCATAAATAAGTTGGTAATAATTTTTATAACGTTTAGTTCACCGTAACTTCCCAATATTGTTCTTATTTATAAAATAAATAAAATGGAAGTATTCTGAATGAATATTCGAAAAAGGAACATGACTGATTCTGTGTATTTTATTTTTATGTAAATCCAAAGATACATCTTTCAAAGTAAGCACATATTTAATAAGAAATAAAAATGAGAAAATACTAGTAATTAGAAAATTGTTTTAAAAATCAGAATCATAAACTACTTAGATGTGGTATCCACTAAGATACGTACAAGAAAAAACATTTATTATCAATAGACTATATTGTATATTAATGCAAGGTGAGCAAAATGTTAAAAAATAATGCTTTAGTCAAACAAATAAATGTACTCTAGATTTAGCCTATTGCTTACAAAAATTAAATGTCTAATGCACATAAGTAATGAAATTTTAATTAAAAATCCATAGAACTTATTTTGACAATCTACAACGCATGATATACAAATATAAATAAAAAACAAATTAACCTTTAAACTTTATATCTTCTTCACCTTAAACAAGAAGACTTAAGACCTGCTAGTATATTATAAATAACTTATTTCTAATATGAGTTTGAATATGTTTTTCTAAAAATGGAAAAATAGATCATATAACTGTAAGAATAGTTGTAATGAAACCATTTTTCCATATTTTTCAAATATATAATGTTAATTTATCGGATTTTATGGGTTTAAAGGCTCTCAAATTCCCCATCATCACAGCCTTTAAAGTTGCCTCCAGAAAACTAGATCCAAATTGAATACTTCTTAATCTATAAGGGCATGTCTTTGATACAGGCTTTCCATGAGTCCTTAGCAATAAGTGGATTCTGTCACAGTAAATTAGACATTATTTTGTGACATTTTTACAGATAAAACAAATATATTATTTTTCCCCCTCTCCAATAAGTTGTGTTGACTTTGTATCAGCTGCACAGTCTAGAGGGGATGGATACCATTTCCTACTTTCTCAGATAGCTTTGTCAGTATGCTTGTATGTTTGACTTGTCGGTGACTACTTGTACTTCATCTAGGCTTTTCATCATAAAAGTCCTTCTGACACTGGCTTTTTCCCCCTCTTTTCGTCTTTATAGGAAAACTTCTTGAAGGCTTTAAATAAACAAGGAGTTTAAACTTCCTAACCTCATGTACAGTTCTCAGCCCATTCCTACCTAATTTCTATCCCAACCACATCAGCAAAGCTGCATGTGATAAGGATACTTCACATCTCTTTTGGTTCAGTTCTGTTGACCTCTCAGCATCATTTGACTCTTTACCCCTTTTCTTCTTGAAATATGACTTCCAAGATACTACACTCTGGTGTTTTTCCAGTAGCTCTATTACATCTAAATCTCACTGGGGGAGGTGGGAGGGGGTGTGGTTTCTTCTTCCCATATAACGTTACCGTTGCTTGGGATTAGTTCTTAAGCCTCTACTCTTCACTAACTCAAGAAATACTGTTTGAACATCTATGCTGTGCCAGTAGTCCTATGTGGTGGGAAACATCAATGACTATCACAGACACCAATCCCTTTTCAGAGAGCTTAGAATTGGAAATTACTTGTTGGGTTATTTTATCCTCACCCAGGCTTCAAAGACCATACACCTGTCAAGACTGACAGCCTTATGGTGTATGTCTCCAAGCCATGGCTATTTTCTTATCTCTATACCCACATATCTTACCAATGATTTGACATTTCAAATTTTACAAGTACCGAACTGATCTTATATTTGGTCCTTATTCTCCAAATCTTGCTCCTGCAACAATATTCTTCAGCTTGAGAAATGACTTCCATAACGCTCAAGTTTCCCAAGCAAGAAAGCTAAAAGTCATCATCATAGACTGCATCCTATCTATTGCAAAGGCAGAGTTAGTCTATGTCCAAAATGTGTCTGGAATTTATTCATTCTTTTCTTTTTCCATTGCTGTGCATCCGTTACTTGCTCTTATACATACGAGCTAGAATAATCTGTTTATGCCTATCTATTAATATAATTTTCCTGCTTAAAATTATTTCTTCTTTCAGGATCTGTTATAAAAGTCATAGTTTTTAGAAGCCCTTGGATCATCTGGGTTCTAGCTGTACCTTCAGTCATACACCTCCAGGTTCTCTTCCAGGCATGCCTTTTCTAGTTCCTAAGGAAGATCAAGCTCTTTCTGGTCTCAGAGAGTCCTCCCATGTAACATATTTTCCCTGGAAGGTTCATTCTTGCCAGTTTCCTTTGGAGAATCACTTTCTAAAGGAAATTTTTCTTGTTTGTAACTACTCATTGATTATTCTAACTTGTGTTGAAATGCCTGTCTTGCCTACTAGATTGTGAAATTTTGGGGGACAAGGGCCAGTTCTGTACTTTTCACAGATGAATGCTTTGTACTCATTTAAGTACTTGTCACAAAGCCAGAGCCCAATAACTCTGGAATGAATAAATGAAAAGATCTTAACACTGCAGAGCCAGAAGAAACTAACTTTAGAGATGAGGAAACAGATACCAAGAAAAGTTATGTGACACAAGCAAATGTGGGAATATAAACCAGATTTCTGTCCATTTTCCTGCCAAGTCTTACCCACATGCTCTCAGCCCACAAGTTTTTCAAACTGAAAAAATATATATATTTTTAGAGTAAATTCATCACAGCATATCTTGGCTATTGTTATGACTTTATATATATATATATATTATATATACATATATATATAAAAAATATATATATATATAAATGATTTAATACTTTTAACCTTTTGTCTATACCTGTTGTTGGTTTTTGTTATTAATAATTTCTTATAAAAATGGAAGAGACTCTGGAGATATCACATTAAAAAATCTGCTTAAAGTCTATTTTTTAAAATTTTGTGTTGTATCCACAAAATATTATTAAATTTTTGCCTTCTACTTCATAGGATATTAATTTTTATTTTAATAAAAATTATTCCCTCCAAGTATATATACACTAAATTAAAGATTTACATGGAAGAAGTATACTGTTGCAATCCTCCTTTGGAGACTCTGACTCAGTTTGAGAATCATATTTATATCATATTCCTGATATCTCCATGGAGTATAATTACTACCAAAAATACATTACAATTGCAGAGTCAGTCCTGCATGTTTCACACCCACAGGGGCAATGGATTTGTTAGTACATTCAGTCATTTTTATTTTGATGCATCCTCTCCTAAGGGCATCAGATTTATCCTATCACCAAAAGTAGTTCTGATCTTGAACAGATCATTAAATATCTCAAAATCATATTTGTAAGATGTGGATAATTCTTCCTTATACAACTTAGATTTTAGAATAAAATGAGATAATAAATACAGAAGTATTTTTCAAATTAAAAAGAAAATGCCATCATAATATGATACCCTTATTATTTCTAGAGCCTTTTGACTTTATAATTTTAAGATATAATTGATAGCATATATTAATTAATATTAGCAATACAAAGACACAATGTCAATTACTTTTAAACCTTGTAACCAATAGTAATTACTTTTTATTGAAAGATTAATTGTATAAAACTACTTTCAATTTTTAAAAAAACTGATGTACATTATAACATCATAAAAAATGAGATTAACATCAATTTGAAATTACAAGAGGGTTGAATAACATGACTGATCAGAGAAGTTTTACTCCTTTTCCAGCTTTAAAAATATTATGTACCAATACTGATACTCTATTATAATAAGATTTAAATAAATCTTGGTTTTATGATTTATGCTGCTTTTATATATCTCTCTCTATATGTAAAGAGTACACTATATAAAAAACATATATGTATATGTCTGTATAAAACTTAAATATTAATGGTAATACCTAAGGGAAAAATAAATGTTAAAATATGACCAATATGGCAATTCAGTAACAAAGTTAAAAATGATTTTGAACCAAGACAAATTCTTGCATCTTTACCTCTATAGCACGTACCTGAAAAAAATTAATATCACGCCTGTGGACTTTGATAACATTACTAATATACTAACACGTAATGATGTAAGCACTGTTATCTTTCAAAAGTAAAATCTACCAGTGTGTTGTGAAAACTAACTCTGAATGTCCTGCCACCATATAATTATGTCCTGATATGCTTGAGACTCTAGTTATAGAGTCCTTGAGACTCTAGTTATAGCTCTTATTGAGTTACATTTGTGGCCATTTCTGCCTCACTTTGCAACTGATTTTATGTTTCCAACATCAACTTGCTTGGTCAAGCACAGATGGGCTCATTATTACTTTTGGCCAAAACTAACAAGAAGTGCAGCATAAGACCCCACACGATTGACAGAGAAGTTGCCTGTTTTGCCAAGTTTTCTCCTGGTATCAACAGAAATTTTTCATGTTCATTATCATTAATCACTCTTACTTTCTATCCTCTCCCTCTGTTCATTTTCTCCCTACCAATTCAACCGTCAATGGTGTCAATGTATATTTACAAGTTAATCAATAATCTACAGCAAGAGCAATAAGAAATGTTGACTATGACATGTCACAATAGTCGTGATTAGAACCTAGGGTTTACATTTCACTTTGTTTTCATTATTAAGAAAGAATTTATAAGGCTTATCAAAAGATGATACCACATTTATGTTCAGCCTAAGAAAAAATATACTTTTGCTTACCTTTAATAATATTGGGCTTTGGTGGCATGCTGAACTCATAAACTGTTGGTTCAGAATATCCCAATCTGTTGGCAGCTGTAATTTGAACTTCA
Organism: Daubentonia madagascariensis; assembly: GCA_023783475.1. Lineage (NCBI taxonomy): Eukaryota > Metazoa > Chordata > Mammalia > Primates > Daubentoniidae > Daubentonia > Daubentonia madagascariensis. The sequence goes on along the minus strand of JAKFHU010001684.1, from coordinate 23,564,357 downwards.
TATCCCATTGTCCACTGTAGATGCTCCAAAATGATGTGATCTTTATTTCCCTGAACTTTTTTCTCTAGCCATTGGTCTTCCTTATCTTTCTGTAAAGGTGATAAAAATATATTTTGTAAATATTCATACACTAAAGTGATTTTTAAAAAAAATTAATTTATCTTGTAATTGGAATAATTGGTTTTAATTAATATCAAAAAAGGATATTTTCTTATTTACAGGAATAAAGTTGCTCTTTTGTTAATGTTCCTATTATTTCTAACATTTTTCTATATAAAATTTAATGTCATTTATGTTAGCCAAAGAGTGATGACTTTATAATTAATCCTTGATTCAATGGTTAATAATACACCTCCATTAATTTCTCTTATATTTCACATATATAAGTTTGATTTCTGGACACTTTGTTTATTTGATTATTAATAACCTGTGAACAGGAAAAATGAAATATTATATATAGAAAAAAACCCTAATATGTCAATTAAAATAATTGCCAGAGACTGTCATTAAAAGTTTGTTGAGGGAGGGAAGAAAATAAAGTGCCTTGGAAGCATAGTATGGCAATTATTTTTAGAATTATATTACTACTGAATGTATTTTTTGCTACTATTATGTTTTATGATTCATAATGAAACTACAAGGGAAATTATACCTATGCAATAGGTCATTAGCATAAGAAAATAAAAGAATTTTACTCTATCCTCAAATATTCTACCCTTAAATACTACCTGATTCTTTTTCTAAAATAAAAGTTTTGGGCCATATGATATTTGAATTTCCCTTTATTTGAAAAGAATAAATCATTATATCAAAAACATATTTGCACTTGCATGTTTATGCCTAGCACAATTCACAATTCAAAGATATGGAATCAACCTAAATGTCCATCAAATGATGGAGCAGATAAAGAAAATGTGTGCATGTGTGTGTGTATATATCTTTATGTGTGTGTGTGTGTGTGTGTGTGTGTGTGTGTATCCCCATGGCAGTACTACTCAGCAATAAGAAAGAATGAAATTATGTCTTCTGCAGCAACTTGGATGGAACTGGAGGCTGCTATCCTAAGTGAAGTAACTCAGGAACAGAAATATAAATGCCCCATGTTCACACTTATGACTACACAAAGGCACACAGAGTGTTATAATGCACATTGGACACTCATAATGGGGGAGGGGGTAGAAGGGTGAGGAATGAAAAATTACCTGTGGGGTACCATGTACACAATTTGGGTGATGGGTATACCAAAAGCCCAGACTTCACCCTTATACAATGTATACATGTAACGGAATTCAACTTGTCCCCCCTAAATCTTTTAAAATAAAAAATAAATTACTATGAATACTACAATTAACAAAAAAGTTGATATAATTTTATGAGTTAATTTATTTGAAACAATGTGATCATTGGCTTTGCCATATGTTAACCATTTAAAAACGGGTAAGTTCCTAAACTTTTCGGTCTTGTTTCCCTGCTCTTTATAACAAAAATGATGGTATCAGCTGTTTGACGGAGTAATGTAGAACACTGAGTAAGTTGTGTATTCCAGGACCTTAGGGATCATAATCACTTAAAAATAATAGTTATTTTTAGGAGATAACTGTTTCCAAAATAACCGAATGGAAACGAAACATTTTCTATGGAATCAGGTCTCTAATAATCTATCATTGTAATTGTAAATCTCATTTTCCCAACGTGTAAGTATAAATAAATTATAGCCTGCCTATAGCAAAAGACAGATATTTTTTAACCTCATAGATAACTAAGCCAGGTATTACTTTATGTTGAACCAAAATTTTACAATGTTTCTTTGACTGTAGAGAATAACAATGTTTTGTGAGTTTATGGTAACAATAATTTATTCTATAAAATCGAATTGTGGAAGTTAAATTCATAATTGCATTAAATTTATAGTACTACAAACATGGAGTGTCCTTCAGATGGAGACAAGACGATATTATGGTTTTGATGCCTTACTATTATAATCTTTTTCTACTTAATTATTTTTTAGTGACATAGAACTTTCATTGCAAAGAAAACAGTTTGGCCTGTTCTGCTGTTTCATCTAAACCTGAAGATATTAGCAGCCCTAATGAAGCCATGGTTTAAATGGACTAGCAGTTAAGGAAGAGGCGCTTGCCTTGCTTTTTGAAACTTGTAAATAGATGCATTTGTCAAAGTGGCCTGTTTCCCACTACTATTTAAAATGTTATGAAGTGTACTGGAAAAGCCATGGGAAAACCAAACAGTTTGGGCCAGAGAGGTTTTAACTTGTCTAAGTCACTAAATGACTGGTAAAATTAAGGAAGAAACATAGGCATGCTTTTGAAGTCCTGAGGACAGATGTGCTAAACAGCCATGGTTTCGCCAGCACCCTCTGTCTTCACCTACTCATTTATCGATTATTTGTTCAGTCTTAATGGAGTGGTGAGGCTTTTCTAGGAACTATGAACATGACAGTGAACAAGAGACGCGCAATACCCTCATCTTAGAGTTTACAAACCAGCACAGAATAAAGACACGAGTTCTTTGAAGAATAAGAGGGTATGATAAAAGCATGTACAAAGAGACCTAATAGAATCCCAGGGCCAGGCAGATCTCCTCTGCAAGAGTGATATCACCTTTACCAGAAATAATAAACTCCAGTGTACCATTTTTTTCTTCATTTGTCTTAACCTTGTTAATGAAAGAAGGTGTGAGTTTTACATAGGGCTTTGGATGCAAAAATAAACAAAATGATTTTAAACCCCAGAAAGATGCATAATCACTAGGAGATGTATAAATGAACACTGTAAGCTAATTGTTTCAAATAAATTAAAAAATGTTCCATAGAAGTTGACCAAAACAATAAAGTTTAAAAAAGTCAACACAAAAGTAATTTTAGATGATGTATGATATATATGTACATATGTACACATGAAAACACATGGAAGGTGTACTTTATATGTTATGTATTGAATATACATATATATGCATATAACATATTTTTGCAAGTTATATATTTTGTATACACATACACATAGAGGGAGGAGAGGGTGTGGAGCAAGGAGACTGAAGGGTTACATGAAGACAAGTGCTTCACGAGGCAGAAGATAGCTGCACGCCCCTGTGGCCCTGGCACCACCGCAGTTATTCAGTACCTTCTATGCAATTATGCAGTGCTTGGTGTGAATGAATATTTTTGTGGAAATCCAAGGAGTTGAATATTGCCTTGGATCTGAGTGGAGATGTCGGTGAAAGAGTCAGAAAATAAGCCAAAAACTGAGATCTGGGTTACCCCAGGAAAAAGTTTATTCTTTAGAAGGATAGACAGACTTCATGTCCTTCAGGTAATTCTTCAAAAATATCATTTCTGGGAATTGAGCATTTGAGGTGAAACTTCCTGAAAAGCACAAGATGTGCAGATAGTCTCTTCTGATTTAACAATCATTTAACTCTTAATTGTTGAAGCTGTTAACATGATAAATTAAAAGCCCCTCCCTCCATCATTTTAAGTATCTGGACTGATGGTAAAAGGAACCAAAGGGAGTTATAGTATTTTCCCAATACAAATCAATTTCGTTTTCCACTCAACATTAGACAATCAGGCATTTAAATTCCCTAATTGCTATTCCTAGGGAATAGAAAAAAAAATTAAAGTGGGTGTTACCAAATACTCCCCTAGGCACAAAATCTAAATTATGCATTTGTGGAGTGTCTAATTTACAGAATTTAAATGCCTAGGGAACAATTTAAGATAATCTAGTTGCAAAATGTTCCCCTAGGTAACTTAATGAGATGATTTGCTGAATAGGGCTATTATTAATAAGCCAATTAAATGTTGAAGGGAATCTACTGAAAAAAGAAGTAATTTACTTTGGTATAGCTTCTCTTAAGTGAACTTTTTTTTGTTAGAAAATAGATAGCAGGGCCATATGACAATTAAGGGCACTTCCTATCAGTAATTCTAAAGTCATAGGAAGCACTTGCTATCGTATGTGCAGGGAGGAGACTGGAGAGAAGTGTAAGGGCTTATTATTTTCATGTAGAGGGCTCCTTGATGCTTTTATTCATCACAAGAAATAGCCCATTAACTTTCTCTTTGGGTTCTCCTGGAATATATTGCCAACATCATTTTAAATAAAAACTGAATAATTATAAAGTGAGAGGACAATAGAGGAAGCAGATCATATTAACTAGATGAATTTTAAGTTCTTCTGACTCTCATGTTCTATGACTTAAGACTTTGTATGTATGGAAAGCAGTTCCTGGTTCTTGGATTCCCTGGTGGCACGGTTCAACTATTCATACTGATTTGACCTTACAGAAGGCTCCAGAATTCTGAAAAATTCAGTTTGCTACTCTGAATATGAGACAGGTGATTTAGCAATCCAGATAATTTATATTTTACATATATAGTATGCACATGTATATATATATGAATAAAAAGGTGCTCTACTGAGATTTGAAAAGATCTAAGGTGTAGAAGTTGTTAGGTGAGTTCTAAACTCTAATCTAACCCATCAAAATTGCCTTTGTGTCATGTCCTGAAGGTTGGTAAACTTTTGTCAACTGGGCCTACGTAACCTGTTCCTAGTCTCCACCACTCACATACTACTTACGTGGCAATAATTCTAAAATTTCATATTCATCACCTTATGTGTTCTTACATCCATAAAAACTGGCAGTGTAAGCTTTTTTCCTTGTGTTCCTTATTTCTCATATTTATTAATCTATTTATAATTGCAAAACATGGGCTAATTTATTCACTGATTTATTGCTGCATTTGTTCATTCAGATAACACATAGTCTAATTCATATTATAAATACAAAGATGAATAAAACTCATCCTCTTCATTCACAGCAAATAAAAACTACCAAAAAGCTTTATACTCTTTAAAGTCCATAGGTAGTTATTTTTGAGGATATTTCAAAACTTAAACTTTAATGGCTTTAAATAAATAAATTTCAATGTGCAAATGTGCACATTATTAACTGGGAAATAAGTTCTCTCAACAACCAAATTTCAATTTTACTTTTTTCATATTTTAATGACCTTTTCAAAATTACCTTTTATTTTCCTATTGCATTGAGATGGTATACAACCTCCTGGTCTCCAAATAGCTTAAGAAGGTCAATTAAGACTTACAAACATATGCTATAAGAACTATTACTAGTCCCTAAAGTATCTTCCTCACAATTGATTTTAAGCTACCAATTTTCTTAGCTCAGGAAAGTTATTTAATGTGCCAACACTAAGTGATAAGTATGATCCCATAGCTATCATCAAATTAGAGAGAAAATAGTAAAAAACTCATAAAAAGCATGTAAAAAACTATTTATTAAATTATATGGAGTTATATTGATAAGACAAGTACAAAGTAGATGTAAAATATTCTGTACTTAAAATAACTTCTTGCATTTTTCCAAACATTTTATGCAATTAATATGTTTGTCTTTATTTTCCAAATATATGGTTTAATCTTACTGGCATTGTTAGAGACATTAATTTTCATGAAGGGTTCATAAAGATATCTAATACTGCTTTTATTACTCTAGTTCTGCTCTAATAAAGTCTGTCTTCTTAATGGGTGAGTGAACAAAACCATGTGCTTTGTTATAAGATGACATAGGATAATGGTGCTACCTGGTCCACAATCTACAGGAAATTGTATACTTTCTATATTAGGACATGGCTGGTCTTGTCCTTTCCCAGTGAAAGCTAAGTCAAATGCTTAGATTCAGTGCCTGCTAGAAATCAAGAGTCATGCAAAAAATACATTGTATGGTTTATGCTGTTCTGAGAATATAAAATGCATAGTCCTATGCATAGTGGAGTTGAAATATAGGGCCAAAGAAGAAATCAAGAATTACAAATCTTAGGGGTGTTCCATATTTTCCAGATTCCCCTATCTACTTTTTAAGTAGAAGTTATCCAGTTAAAAAATGAATTGATTATATCTAAATTATTTTTCAAGTTATTCAGTTGCACTTTACTATACTGTGGTATTCATGTACTTTGAGACACTAATAGACGAAGTGGCTTGGAATCATACAAAGAGAGAAGATGATCAAGAACCTTTTGAAGTAATTATTTCACTTTTTATTCAATCATGGTATCTCCAATTGTAACTTCAGAGAATGATGTTGACAGGATGGAGGAAGTGGAGAAGGGAGAGACAAAAATAGGGATACATAGAGTATTTTAAAGTATACAGGCAGGAGGCATACTATTAAATGATATAGTCAAGACAAAGTGTGAGAGAATGCTTGTTTCTGGAAGCACAGGAGCTGGGCAGTTGAGCTGAGATGGGATAGTGGTTGAGGGGTTGATATAATCTCTGCAGGCAAATTCCTATTTGGTCATGACTACTGCAAACAGTGTTCAGACTGTAAAGTCTTACATTCTGATATCTGCTGCTGCTCCCCACTAAGTCACCTAAATTTTCTAAGTTTCAGTTTGCCCTTCAAAAAATGTGAAAAAGTATCACTTCATGTTTGATTAACTATAAAATAAAAAGTCTCCAAGACTGAGCAATGCCTTTCTTGTAATACAGAGGGTATTGAGCCATTACTTTTATAAAACTTGCCATAAGTGCCTAAGTTTCTACTATTAAAACAAAGTTCCCTGTTAAATTGTTGATAGTTCTAAGACAAGTGGCATAGTAATTTATTGTTAATAAATTACAGCTATGTTTGAATTAATACAATAATTCATTTCCATTATAATATTAAAAACAGGCCCTCCAGTACTTTCAGAGTTAGAAAGGGGTGGAAATTAGAAATGCAGGGAAGCAATATAGGAAGACAGGAATGAGATGGAATTGGGTAGGGACAAAGACACCACTTCATTGGGAGGGTGAACATAGACATTGAGTAAATGAGGAGAAACAATAGGTCCTGCTACCATTAGGCTGGGAGGAGAAAGAGAAAGGCAGTAAAATGGAAGATAGAAATTACTGAAGGTAAAAATTGTCCTTATTCAAATTTTAATCTAAGATGAAGTCATATCAACTATTCCTTATCAAAGGTAAAATTTATTAAGGAACATTACGTAAACCTGAATCTCTACAATCTTACTAATCTCATCATGCTTAAAACTTACTTATCTGTATCCATATGCATTTTACACATAATTTCTCAAAAAAGATTAATTCTAGTCCACATGTAAATAAATCAAAATAAATTTGAAGTTGGTTTAAAAGATAGTTATTTATGTTTTAAAATAAATTATATAGAGATATCCCCGAATGTGTAAAACACCATTATTTCCAATTTGTGACTCTAATTGTCTCTAACAGCTGTATTCCCTCTACTTGAGGGAATATTTTTGGTTTCAACAATGACTGGGGCCAGTACCAACAATATAGTGAATGGGAGTCAGTGATGCAAAACATTGGGCGGTAGCGTTCTGGATAACTCCATGTTATACCACCCCAAATGTCAACAGTGTGCCTTTTTAGACATACATAACTAATGACAGCCATTAAGATAATAAAATAATTATACCAACAATTTGTAGCAGACCTTATTGTTTGGCTAACTCAAATCTTCATGTTAACCACTTTTTATTGAAGAAGGTCATTAGATATATTTCTAGCTCATGAGATATAATTTTAATGTTGTTTAGTGGGGTTTTACAAAAAGATTTACTGTATTGCTAAAAGAAAAGACAGATTCAGCTGAAATAACTTATTGTCCCCTTTGTTCTTTTGACTGTCTTCACGTTGAGTGTGGATTTGAAGCCACCTTATAAACCCAAGATCATCTATATGAGGATAAAAGCAAGCCAACATGCTTAGAATGAAATAACATAAAGAAAAATAATTTGGATTCCTAATTTTATTGCTGAGATTCTACCCCAACCCCGGATTGTCTAACACGTAAATGTACTCAATGTGAAAAAAAATCTTCTTGTTTTAATACCTTTTAGTCTTGTTTTCTTTTATCTGTACTCCAAAAGTACAGTTTAACAAATAAACAGTCTCTACTGATTTATGAGTAAAATATATGTAAAACTTACCACATTCTGGAAATAAGATATTAATAAGTTTTTGACTAAATATGTATTGTTATTTATTTATTATTTATTAAATATTTTGAGAAGATTCATGCTGTGGGCAGCAATGTTCTTATTAGTTTCTAAACTTCACTTTGGGATAATTGGAAATAGAAATGCAGCTAAAAAAAGTCACAGCATTCCTGATAAATATACATGCTTTGTTAATAAAAGTCAGTAATAAAAGAAATGAAGAAAAGATGTAATAGGAAATAACAAATATTTGCTATCATCAATTGCAATAAACAAGTCGACTTGAACTGAATATAGCATTTGTGTTATTTCCTATATCAACTCTTTAGAATGGACAAGTCAAGTATTGCTTTTAGTTTTAAGTAAAAATTATGCAAATATAAATATATTAGACATATTTTCACAACTAGTCATTGCATTTTAGTGTTCACTATGGGATTTTATTAGAGTTCGTTATAAACTCTTACTATCCACCTGTATTTTGCACCATAAATTCTTCTGGGTAGAACTGTGGGCTACAGTCTGCTTGGAGGGCCTGTTCTCCCAATCCAATTCATGAATTCGGTTCTCCTAGACAGAGAGACTCTCTCCCTTCCACACATTTTCCAAATGGGCGAATAACAATGATCAAGAGACCTGGCTTGAGTTGCATGACACTGTCAGATTGACTGAGAGACCAATGGGGCTTTCAGAGGTGTCTTGGGGGAGAGGCATAAAGTCTCCATGGCAGAGTATCCAAGACACACACAGCTACTCATCATTGCCAGTGTGAAACCTGAGACAAAGTTGAGATGTGAAGGGACCATTAATCTTAAATTTAAAAAATTGAATTGTTGGCTAAAATTAATTATTAAAGTATGCTATTCAAAATCAAATTTCCTTTTTTATTATCCCTCAAAACTTAAATGTTTGAATTTAGAAGTAGCAATATTATAATATAGAAAATTGTGGATTTGTGCGAAAATATTGAAAATTAATTCACATACAATTAAGGAGCAATTTTTTAAAATGCTATCTGCTAAAATATATTTAATTTAGATAGCACTAATATTCATCAACATAAACATAAAATTCATGCCGTATCATAGGACAGTCATAAACATTAGTAAATAAATCTTACAAAATTTAATTTAAAATACATTTCATTTTTAACATATTCTACAGTAGACACAAATATCTTATAATACTTATGAAAACATTTTTTGGAAAAGTCATTTTCAGTGAACTTTGACATCATTTTCACTAAAGTCAAAGAGGCAAAGTCATAAACATTAGTAAATCAATCTTATAAAATTTAATTTAAAATATGTTTCATTTTTAACATATTCTACAGTAGACACAAATACCCTATAATACTTATTAAAACATTCTTTGGAAAAGTCATTTTCAGTGAACTTTGACATCATTTTCACTAACGGAAAACAGGCAAAGTCCATAGGGATATTTTCTTCATCCCTGTGCAACCAGTGGACATCTTTCACCCCCCATACCTATCAAAAATCCCCGTGGATCTCTAAGTTTTCCCAAGTCCCACACTAGCTAGTGCTGATTAAATTTGAAGAAAACTATTTCCTCTTCCTCAAATTCAGTGTGGCCATTCTTTGTTAAGTGTTAAGGATTAAGCAATCTGATTATTTGATAAAAGTAATTTATTCTGAGGTGTGATTTTCTAATAATCCTACCAGATGTAAGTATGATTGACAAGAGGACCTAGCCTGATTATCAAGTAGAATGGGAAACTTGTCAGGAAAACTGGGAAAATGGTATTTCATTTCTGAAATGTTGACAAGTCCCATGTCACACCTAGAAATGACAAGATGAAAACCATGAGATTATTTTGATCATCTATGCTTAGATCTTACAAAAATATTTCACAATTTATAATGATGAATTTCAGGAATAGAAAATTAGCATTTATCATTACAGTAACTGAATATGCATTTACTCCTGATTTACTTCTATAAACTCAATGCAATTCTCAATATAATTTGAAACAAGGTGGTATAAAATTATAATAAACAAGGTACTTACACTTCTATATTTCACTATGTATTCCAAAATAGGGGCCCCTCCATCATCCTGTTTGGTGATGCTGAGTTTAAAGCTCTTCCCACTGCTTGGCTGTCCATGTATGGATGGAGGACTTGGTTCACCTAGACATACAATACAACAGTTCTTCATTTGCACACATTTCAGATACCTGGAGAAACTGCGTTTAAATCAAAAGAACATATAATCAAAATATATGATGTTATCCTGGATTTACCATTTGATATTTGCCCTATGACGTGATAAAACCTCAGATCCTCATTTTCCCTACCCTATAAGTAGCAACATTCATAAATCTAGAAGTATCATGCCAACACTGTGAAACTTCAGGACCAAATATATTATTTATATTGATTTGCAAATGTTCTTAAAACATTACTACATTATATAAATGTAAAACTTTATTTCTTATCAATAATAGTATTCAAACCTATTTATTTTCTTAATGTAAATTTATTTGGCAAGCATTTACTAATATGAACTTATTAGCACATCAATCTGTACGTATTGTATACCCACCAGGAAAGATAATGACTTGCAATTAGTTATATGCTTTAATGAGCATTTTCTTTCCTAGATGCAAATTTGAATACAATTTATAGTATCGAATTTCATAGACCTATGTTTCAATATTTTATTTTTCTTCAAGCTTCATAAGCATGCTTGCCTTTGATGTTATTCTTCAGCAAAAGATGACCTTATAACAAAGATGTTTATAATATTTTGAATAGAACAGGGATCTATTAAATTATATAAATTTTCTATGTGAAGGATATCATCACTGCTTGGGAACTTGGAAAAGGAGCTCCCTGCTCTGTGTCACTGATGTGACAAGCTTGGATGCTTGGGCATCCACTGGCATCTGTCTGCTTCTATTTCCTCCAATTCTCTACAGATATGTTTGTGCATATGGATATGATAAAACTAAGGATCTCATACACAAACTTAAGTATACAATGTTCCAAAAGTGAAATACCGGTCTACTCAGAGTGATGTCAAGACAAACAAAGCACAATAGAGTAAAGAGCATTGCCCACTTCCGAATGTGAAGAACCTGGGGTTTTTCTTCTCAGCAAGTTATCTTTATTTCTAATATGATGTTTATACCTTACACAAGTAAGGAGTTTGTTTGCAGGAAGGCAGGTCATTAAAGAAATATGACAATGGGGTGTGTTGACATGCAAGTAGGTAATAAAATAGCCTTGCATGATAAAAACTTATAGAAACATTGAATAGAGAAAATGTAGAGTGATTGTGCATTAAAGTTAATTAAATTAGTGTGCAGATATTATGACATCATATTTAGATACAAAATATATTGGGATGAATGTATTAAAACTTCTGTAAAAATCAGTATAATTTCTTTAAAAGTATATTTAATAACATTATGAGCAAATCTAAATATTATATAATGGATTTTATAGCTCAGATGGTTTAGTACCATTTCTAAATTGAAATTTAAAATTTACATATTATACAGTATAAATTTATTTAATAATGGGATTGTAATCATACTATTTTTATATTATCATTTTGACATAATTATAAAGCAGAAACTATTTTCTGTAGCCAGTATTTTACATATTTAAAAATATTTATGCATATATATAATTTTTACCATACACTAAATATGTGATTCTATTACAACTGATACTTTATTTGAAAAGAAAATAAATTTCAGAACAAAGTAGATTCTATCAGAGAGAAATAGGTTAATGGTTTCTAGTCATGATTACAATAGAATGCTCATGCAAAAGTAATAATATCAATACTAATCAATAATTAATAATAGTTATGGCATATTAAGTACTTTGTATATATGATCTCCTTTGAGGTTCAAAACAATACTGAGAAGCAACTCAAATGCATATTTATTTACTTAAAAACTCCAATGTCTGTACCCTCAAAATGCTCACTGGGCAGGGAAGAGGTTGGCAAGTCAACAAAAGTACACTAAGAAGTGTTATAATTTAAAAAGGAGAGAGGGGGAAAAAAGCAGAAAAAGTCAGAGACTGGTGATTTATTTTTGGAACACTAAGAGAGGTGTTTTCTAAGCAAATGAAGGAAGGTGTGCCTAAATGTAGGAGGAAATAAAGTTGGACGGGTAATCCAGAGTCTTGTGGAAGAAATCATGCCATGACTGTGGGTTGATTTGCAGTGAGAATGCACAGTTCTGTGGGGAAAAGAAACAGCATCACCAAACTATAGTTCAACGTCCTGATGCAGAGAGCTTTGTGGTCGTTGGGAGAGGAGGTGTGAGACAGTAGGCAGGCAAAGGTGGGTCTGAAAGGAAGTGGGAAGGTGAAGGGTGGTGCCCTTGAGAATTTTAAGCAGGGAAGGGATAGGTCTCTATTGAAATTTCCGAAAAGTTACTCAAGAATCATTTTGGAAGAGGGGTTGGGAAAGACTAGACTGGAGGTAAGATTATGAATCAAGATCTATCTGGAGTTGTCCTGGTGAAAAAAAATAACACATGACTAAAAAAGACACTAGCATTGGGAATGGAGAAAAGGAAACTCATCTGACATATTTTATGATAACCAACAGAGAATTATTGGCCACAAATTAAGGTAATATAAATTATTGTGGTCAATTTGACTGTCCTAACATGTATATATAACAGGCAGGATTATGCACAGATTTTATAGCAACATTTGTTCAGTCAAACTCACTATGTTTTCTCATATTTTAAATAATTTATTCAACACAAAGGAAAGGTAAGTCTTTTTAAATTTAATCTTCACCTTACATAAACTTAATTGATTCACAATGTGCAAAAAATAGGATAGCTAGCCAGAACAAGGCTACAATAGTTATTCTTCTCCTATAGTCACTGTTGTAATGGATTAATTTAGTAGTTCATTTTTCTCACATTTAGGACCTACATAATTTGTGGGTTAAAGGCAATAGTTATGCTTCACCAAATGAACAGAATATTGTACATGCTACACAGACATTTTTCTACTCTCTCACAGAATATAATCTGAACACTACAGTCCAATTAATCAGACTATGAATAAGAAAGTCACCTTTGTAATGGAGACAATTTCCTGATAGCAATTTTTAGTGCATGTATTCTAGTGCACCTTTTCTTCTTGCCTTGGTCCAAAGCAAGGTTATTTTTACAAATCGGAGATGTCACCATCTTCAGAAACCACTTCAACAAAGACATAATTCACTTCCCAAAAGTGTTGAAACATTTCCCTGCATTTTAAAATCTATTAAATTCGCAAGTGTAGAGAATGACAACAGAGAACAAAACAGTAATGATTACTTACGGACTGGTAATGTTTGGAAAATTTCTATTTTACTGTAGTCTCCTTGCCCCTTTCCATTTACAGCTGCAACCCTGATTTCATAAGTTGTATTTGGTTCCAAGTTGCTCAAAACAACAATTGCTAGAAGAAGAAAAAATAATATATGTATATATATATATATACACACACACACACTTATGTTTAATGAATTTTAATAAGGAAAACAAATCTATGACAAGGCTGAATAATTTCATTATAAAGCTTTCAATGAAATACCTGAAAAAAATAGAAAAGTCATACGGGAGAATGATTTGTGAACAGTCCTCTTTGTCACCTCTGTTTTAGCTTCCAAAACCATGCATTAACTTTCAAACAAGAAAATTAAGAAAGTGGAAAGTAAAATCTTTTGTTTCACCTTTTTAATATCCAAAAAATAAGAATTATGTGAACAAAACATCTCTTCTGTACATATTCCAAGTATTTTGTCTGCTCTAAGTGGATTATTTCTATAGAATTTAATGGAGACATGGACTTCAATATACAGAACACTGACTTCCAGTATAAGGTGTTTTGGTCATGTCAAAGAAGCATTACAAAATGGAAACTACAGCAAAATTGGTTCATTTATTCTATAATCTCAAATCAAATCAAATTATTTAATGCTATCTTGAAGCATTCTCATAACTTGAAATTTCTCTCTGCATTTTTTCTCAATTATAGACTGTATCAGACCTGGATTCAACATGACACAAAGGAGTAGGAAGAATGTGAAAAAGTATAGGGAATTAAAAATTATTAGAAACCTCTCCTGGGTCATGTCAACCTTTTTAGTTTGACAGATAATTTTGGAGGCAATTGCAGATTTCAAAATATTACACCTGATGGAACTAACAAAATTCCATAGTTGCTTCTATCCTTAACTGCTTTTGTTAAAAAAAAGCAAACATTTAACAAGTGGAAATGGCAATGTCTTGATGACAATCAAAAGGAAGTTATTTCTGATTTACCCAATAACTCCAAGTCAAATGATCAATTCATATTAGGAGAATATATATAAAAGATTAAAACATAGGTAATCAGGATCATACTTGCAGAGCTATTGTTTTACATGAACCATGCCTGAAGATGATATACATTCAATAAAATTCTAATCAAATTTATTAATATATTATTTCTGATAATTACATTATAACAGATTCACTTGACGACAGTTTGTCTTTCTACACTGTATGATAATCATGGTATCTATTTAGCTTTTTATTGTCATTAATTAACTTCAATGAATTATTGATCACATTCTAGAAAAGAAAAAAGTTACTGAATACACTGTAGAGATGTTTCTTTGTCTAAAATGCAGAAACAAAAAATATGCAAATTACTTAATGTCAGGTAAATATTCATGGCCAAAATCATATTCCAGATATCAACCAAACCTTGTTTAATCCCATACAGTAACAATAGATTTCCAACTGGCAAAATTTACATTTGTATTTCTTAATTTCTCTACCTTGTAAGAAAACTGAACTTGCTTTTGAGAGTGCACTGCCCTGTCAAACCCCATATTATAACACACAATGTCAGATTTAAGGGAGGTCAATTGGGAAAAGACTGACTGGCATAAAAATCCAAATGATTAGAAGCTTCAAGGGTAAATGGGAAGACCAAGGCTTGAATTTAACAATTTCTGACAGGCTAACAACTTGCAAGCTTTTTCACAAAACTCAAACTCAGTTGGTGACCTGGAGTCAAGAACTATATAAGTTCAGCACCAGAAAAAGAATATAGTTACAATGAAGAGAAGCTGAGTGCATACATGGAGCTGGTTATACAGATTATGGAAGGGGAAAAGGGATACTAAGAGTTAGGAAGCTAAAATGCTAAGAAGTTCAAATTCTGTCATCCTTAAGAGGGAAAGCTTTTGCTCAAAGTCAGAATAACAGGGGTTTCAAGAGTTATAAATTCATAACATTTTATCAATCTAATCCATTAATAAATATAAAAAAAATTAAAACCAAAGTGAACTAGGCTCATATGTCCCAATGCTACATATAGACTTGCTTCATTAGGGTAAAGAATAATACAATTGAACACTGACTGCTCTAAGACATTGTATTGACTGTCCAAAGGCCTAACTATTTTTCTTATTAGGCTTGAAGAATAAGTACACTTTCATAAAGCAGACAGCTTTGATATATGTTACACCTTTCCAAATTTCTGTGATATAAAGATGCAGTTGCAACCATCATTTTAAAAATATGTGGTAGAGTAACTTGGCTGTGTTACTGAGGGCAACTGGTAATGCTTATATTCAATTTTTTGTCTTAATACAATTCAAAAAGAAAAGCAACAGAATTTAAAACACACAATTTTAAAGGCAACTAAAATTTCACATACATTAGAAAGTGTGGAGATCATATTCTAGATATGGTCTCTTCATCTTTTTAGGTTAAAAATTGGTGACAAC
Organism: Daubentonia madagascariensis; assembly: GCA_023783475.1. Taxonomy (NCBI): domain Eukaryota; kingdom Metazoa; phylum Chordata; class Mammalia; order Primates; family Daubentoniidae; genus Daubentonia; species Daubentonia madagascariensis. Next base: position 23,548,579 of record JAKFHU010001684.1, on the reverse strand, counting down.
AGAGTTATCAAAGTACCAGAGCATATATAATAAGATAAAGATTGAGGTTATTACTCAGGCTAAGCAATAAAAACAAAACCTGCCCCCCACCAAAAAAAAAAAAAAAAAAAAAGCAACTCCACATTTTACTTGAATTATCTGAGTATTTTAAGCTCTTTCTGGCTTGGATTGTCAGCATTGGCTTCCTCTAACATTTCACAGGGGCTGTGAGGAGCTTAGAGAGTCCCACTACCTCTACCAAAGGAAAATCTGTTTCCTTAGTTACATGATGATCAATTCCGAATGGATTTTCCCCACGCTCCCTCTTTTCTGTTTTCAGTGGTAAGGCTCTCCCATGTGCTCACTGAGCTTCACATCAGAGCAGCTGGCCAGGACAGGAGCAAAGAGGGCAAACACAATGGTGGCTAAACTGTTATTACAATGCTGGGCTAAAGCGCTCAAAGTTAAAGTGGATGAGGGGAGGTGTTATAGGTGATTTTCAAAATCATAGGGGAGAGGCATGAAAGTAAAGCTATTGATGCAAGTTTCACAAAGTTTATGTACAAGAAGTCAGTTTGTTTTTGACTTCTGACTATAAAGATTTTGCTACAATAACTCTTATTATGAAGCTTATTAACGTTGTGTGAATGTGAAGATTATTGTGTGAAATAGAAAGAACTCCATACATTGAGACCAAATTAAAGTGAAGAAAAGGAAAAATTCAGGGGAGGCAAAGCCTGGAACTGTAATTTGACTTGCTTTTCTTAAATGAGAGGATATATACATTAAAGCATCTGTAATTTACTGGCAAATTACCAAACATAGAGTTTTTGTACGCCCAAGGTGGAGCCTGAAAGCAAACCACCACTTGAAAAATGAAAGGCTGTGCACTCTATAATAGAGTTGTACCTCAAATTATGAAGTTAGTTAATGGAAGACTTTCTTTCCCTAAATGTGCCCATACAATAGAACAACAGATATGCAAATTGAGGTGTAGGATGGGTTCTTATCCCTACAATTTATTAGAAATTCAAACTCCAAAATTAGATGAAAGTAGATGTAGATTACAAACTAGTAAAACTAGTAAAAGTTCTCTAAGGACAAATGGCATAAATTAAGGTATTTTATAGCTATATTCAGTCAGCACGGTTTGGAAATCATAATGAAATGCGTCCAAAAATTACAAAAAATCATGAATTTTTCTTTGACATAGCAACAGGGATAGGTTCTATAATACATATGGTTTCCCTCACTAATTTAATGTTTATTCTTGATTTACCTATAATTGAGTTTTATAAATAACCATTTGTCACCTGCCTATAAATGCAAAAACTACAGCAAAACATTGAGATACATTAAATAATGACATGGAAACTGGTAAGTGACAGGAAAGTATAAGCCTTTTTTTTTTTTATAAGTTTGGAAATCATCACACTAGATAGAAAAATGTGAAATTTGATTCTCCTTTTATGAGAGGAAACAGACTTTATTAAAAGGAGCTACACAAAATAAGTTTTTGTTCAGATAATGTATAGTAAATCCCTTTCTTTTGGCTGTCAAGAAAAGCAGAGGCTACAAAATATTTACAACCTCTGGGGAAAAAAATACGTATTTGTTAACTAATTAGGCTGGGCAACTGAGCAACATTCTAAAGTGAGATTAGATTTATTCATGCTCTCTTCCCTTTCTCAAACATTAGATTTCTCCATGGGGTTTTCCTGACATTCAGTGTAAGTAGATAAGGTCTCCCTTGATGTAGAATTGCTGTATCACCCACCTAAAATGTTCATGTCAGAAACTGTGAAACAATTCACATAGCTATGAGAAATCACAAAGCTTCGCTATGGTAGAACTGATCATTCAAAATTACACTTGCTGTTAATCTCCTCAGATAGATCTGAGAATACAGTGAAGTCCCTGAAGTTTCCCACATAAGAATTAGCTTTTGCTCTGTAAATAATTAAAACAAGCCAAAACATTTTTTTTGAAAGAAAGAATTCTCTGACTCGTTTCTGCAGGAGTTTGCAACAAGCTTGAATAATAATAAAGGTAAATTTTTACTATTTCTATACATAATGTAGAACTTTTTAATATTTTGACACATGTAAACATGACTTCAGGGATAATTTCATTACTAATGGAAATTGTTTTTGAGTTTACTTAAGTTTATGTATGTAATCATCGCAGTTCAATTGTATTTCCATTTGCCTTTGAAATTAAAATTTTCATTTTTGAACAAATTATATTGTGTTTCATATTCCCATCAGTTGCATAAAAATACAGTCTCATCTTTTTAAAAGTACCTAAAAGACTTTTATGAATCATAATACATAACCTGTATCAATATATACTTTGATATAAATAATATTTATGGATGAACTCTTTGTAATAAATAATTCATATGTATATATATTTTGATGAAGAGTAGAAATAAAAAATAATCTCATGAGTATATGTTATTTTTCTGGGGCATTTATCAAAACAATATGTTGATGGCACTATTTTAAGATCACAGTCCAACATTTCTAAATTTTCATTATCTATTTACTATACTGCTTTTTACATTCTTTTCCATCATGAGTATAAGTTATGCATAAAAATAAACAATTTAACAATTGAGTTTTAATTGATATGTGATTTTATATAGAAATACATATTATCCTGTAAAATCAGATAGCTTTCCACTAAAATATAAAAACTTCCCCTATATTAAAAACCTTAATTTAAAAATATGTTTCATCAAGCAAAATATATAATTCATAAAGAATTCATACTTCTTCATTTCAAATATATTCCTAGTATACATAAAGTTATTCATCCAAGAAGGGTTTAATTGATACCTTTTTTTAGGACCCACTAACATATTATAGACGTACAATTACCAAATATTTCCTTCTATAGGAAAAAACAATAGGTTTTTATAAAATACTCATGTTATACCTTGATGACTGAAAATAACCTGAAAATGATTTTTCACTCACAAAACTGATAATTTTCCAAAATGTCCATACCACAAAACTTTCTACTACAAGCTTCTTATTTTTTATATATTTTTTTGGCAGTTGGGTGGGAATAAGTTAATCTTTTATATTAATAATTAAATGACCTCTCTCTCCTCTGTGCCTAGAGAAATTCTAAACCTCATTTGAGCCATTTAATGTCCTAATAACCTCTATACATAAATTTTTCTCAGTTATTGATCATGCTCCCATTATTGTATTTGGCTATTTTATTGTGAGAAACTTTTTATTATAATGATCTTGTGAGAACACATATCACATATATCATAAATATTGTTTCCAACCCTAAAATATTTAAGTGGAAAATAATAATTCAACAAAGAATTTTGAGTTTGGATTTTTAAAAAAATATATCAAATAAAACACCTCTTTTAAAGAAATGACCCAAAGAGGACACTCGCTAAATCTATAGTTGTTATCCTGTATCACTTATTCATTCACTCTGCTCTTGTTGCTGAACATTTGAAGCACATTGTACTTCTCCAGGTAAAACTTTTGTTTTGGGAAAGAAGCTGCTATTATTGATGATATTTCATTAAAACTTAGACAAACCCAGTTTGCTTACTTCTCTGTTTCATAGATAAGTAAATAGAGGCTCAAAAAGTGAACCAGCCACTAAGCAGCAGAGCTTGGATTTGAGCAAGATTTCTACCTTAAGTTAAAGCTTAGCATAGCCCACAATTTTATGGTAACCTATAAAACCAGAGTACAGAAAAGTCTCTGTCAAAATGAATCTAAAAAATCCTTATAAACCTGAATATAAGGAAAACTTATTCTCTCTTCCCAAAGACATTAATGACATATGAAATAAAAATGGTAATACTTGTATATGTGCTTTTCTCTCCAGCTTTATTGAGAGATAATTGACAAATAATATTGTACATGTTTAAGATATTTAATTTGATGTTTTGTTATATGCATACATCGTGAAATAACCACCACAATCAAGCTCATTAACATATTCATCACTTCACGTAGTTACCATTTTCTTTGTGTGCGTGTATACACTTAAGATCTACCCTCTTAGCACATTTCAAATATGCAATATGATATTGTTAACTATAGCCACATTGCTATGCGTTAGATCTCCAGAACTTATTCATCTTGCACAACTGAAACTTTGTACCCCTTTACAAACATTTCCCCATTTCCCTCACATCCTTGGGAACCACCATTCTAATTGCTGCTTCTGTAAGTCTGATCATCTTAGATTCCTCACTTAAGTGAGACCTCATAGTATTTTTGCCTTTCTATGTCTGGCTTATATTATCTAGCACAATATCCTCCAAGTTCATTCACAGTGTCACAAAAGGCAAGAATTATTTTTTTAAGGCAGATTAATATTCCATTGTGTGTGCATATATATATGTGTGTGTGTGTGTGCGTACCATACTTCCTTTATCCATTCATCTATAGATAGACATTTAAGTTGTTTCCATACCTTAGTTATTGTGAATAATGCTGCAATGAGCATGGAAGCACAGATTTCTCTCGGAGATCCTGATATCATTTTCTGTGAATAAATTCCCAGAACTGGGATTGCTGAGTCATAAGCTAGTTCTACTTTTAATTTTTTGAAGAAATTCCATGTTGTTTTCCATAAAACAAGTGTACAAGTGTTCCCTTTTTTCCACATCCTCACCAATACTTACCTTTTCTCTTTGTGAAAATAGCTACCCAAACATGTGTGAAGTGATATCTTATTGTGGTTTTGATTTGCTTTTCTCTGATCACTAGTGGTGCTGAGCACACTTTCATACACCTGTTGGTAGGTCTCATTTTGAGATATATCTATTCAGGTCCTTTGGCAATTTTGTAATTTGTTCTTTATTATTAATCTGGGTTATTTGTTCTCTTGCTATTGAGTTGTATGAGTTCGTTATATATTATGCAGATTAACCCTTTATCAGATATATTGTTTGCAAATATTTTCTCCTATTCCGTAGGCTGCCGTTCTACTCTGTTGATTGTTTCTTTTGCTGTGTATAAGCATTTTGGTTTAATGCAATCCCGTTTGTCTATTGTTGCTTTTGTTGCCTGTGCTTCTGGTGTCATATCCAAAAAGTCATTGCCCAGAGCAATGCCAAGAAGTTTTTCTCTCTATTTTGTTTTAGTCTGTTTGGGCTGCTACAACAGAATACCATAGACTGCATGGCTTATAAACAACAGAAATTTATTCCCCACAGTTCTGGAGGCTGGGAATTCCAAGATCAAGGAACCAGCATATTCAATGTCTGGTGAGGGCCTGCTTTCTAGTTCACAGACATCTTCTCACTTTTTTCTCACATTACAAAAGGAGCAAGGCTGGTTCTCTTATAAGGGCACTAATTCCATTCATGATAGCTCCACACACCCTCATTCCATCAGACCTTAAGCCTTGAGAATAATTCTCTTTGGCTCAATTCTCTGCCCTCCAGGCCCACTAGGGTGGAGGTTCTGTCTTCTGGGCCCAGTGATGCAGAGCTCCTAGCCATGAAACTTTGCTAAACAGGGTTTGGACCACCAAAGCTCCACAAGGCACTGCCCCCATGGCTTTGTGCAGCCCCACCCCCATGGATGCTCTGTGCCTGGGCCCCCCTCCTGCAGAGGTTCTCTGCCTGGGCCCAGGGGCCTCCAAAGCTGGGGAGTTTCCAGTTCTGTCAGGAGGCCCGTCCTTTGCAATCCGTGTGGAGGCAGCCATGCTCCCAGGGCCTGTGCACTCTGCATGCTAGTGGGGACAGTGCCACAGATCATGACCAAAGTTTGCTGCCTGTGTCCTCTGAAGGAGAGCCCACCATGGCCCATACCACATCATGCCCACTGGAGCCACACCTGCGGCAGTGAGGAGAGGAGCATAGTGCCAGAGTGTGAGGAGCAGAGTTTGAAATGAGACGTGGTACCAGGAGGTCATGTAGGCACTTCTGATCCCTCCTTTGCAATTTCTCTCCCCTCGAAGCCCTTAAACCCTGGTCCTCTGATGGAAGTGGTGGTTCTAATAATCTTCAAAGCTGGGGTATGGTCATTCTTGTTTTGAAAAATATTAAATAGTTCCTGGATTCTATTGAGATAGCTGATCCATACTAATCTCCTCACCAAATATTATCTTGGCCAAACCCTTAATGTTCTTTCCCAGTATTTCTCATTTTTTGCAAAATGGTGAAAATTTTCCAAATGTGTAACATCTGCATCCCTTTTGATTAATAATTCCATCTTTAAATAATTTCTTTCTCTTGTATTTTAATATAAGTAGTCAGGAAAAACCAGGCTACTCCTTCAACACTTTGTTTAGAAACTTCCTCGGTCAAATATCTGATTTCATCACTGGTATATTCTACCTTACACAAAACAATAAGCCATGAACACAATTCATTCAAGTTCTTTGCCATTTTATAACAAAGATAGCCTTTCCTCCATTGTCCAATAACATGTTCCTCATTTTTGCCTGAGACCTCATCTAAATGACCTTTAGTGTTTATATTTCTATCAACATTCTGTTCAGGATTACTTAGGTAATCTCTAAGAAAAGTAAGGCTTTCTCTACAACTCTCCTATTTTCTTTCTGGGTACACACAAGAATTTCCCTTAAGGGTCTGTTCAAGGCAATGTAGACTTTTGCTAGCACATATCTCAAAATTCGTCCAGCTTCTACCCATTATGCATTTCCAAAGTCTCTTCCACATTTTTAGGTATTTGTTAGAGCAGCATTTCCAATTTTTGGTAGAAATTCCTGCCTTAGTTCACTTGGGCAGCAATAATGGAATACCATCGACTGGGTGGCTTATAAACAATAGAAATTTATTTCTCACAGTTCTGGAAACCTGAGAATTCCAAGATTAAGGTGTCATCAGATTTGATACCTGGTGAGGGCCCACTTCCTAGTTCATAGACATTTTCTCACTTAGTCTTCACATAGCAGAAGGGACAAGGCAGCTCTCTGGGGTCTCTTTTTTGAGGGCACCAATCCCTCTCATAAGTGCTCTGCCCTTGTGACCTAATCACCTACAAAAGGCCCCACTTCCAAATACCATTACATTGAGGATTAGGTTTCAACATATGAACTTTGAGGGTACACAAATAGTCTATGGCAGTTTTCTTCTAGTAGTTTTATGGTTCTAGGTTTTACCTCTAAGTTTTTAATTCATTTCGAGCTGATTTTTGCATATAGTGTAAGATAATTTTAAAATTTAATCTAAGCTATTAGAGGACACAGTGTCTTTCTCAGGATATGTTTCTGAGATCTCATTAGATTAAACAATGTAAATCCATTCTGATTATCTTCATGAATTCCTACCACTCTAAAATGGATACAGTTCAGTGATTTTTATTATCATTCACAGGAGCACAGTATAATTATAGTAAAAATGCAAAGAAGAAAGATTTAGAACAAAGATGTATTAGACTATCTGATTAATAAGATAATTGATTTTTAGGCCTCTTGTAGAAAAGAGGCACTTACCAGCCACTTCTGCCTATTGCACACTCTGGCCAATCTATTCTGTCATTTTTTTTAACAACCAAATCAATCCGTTTATTTCATGTATCCCATTCAAGACTTCTAGTCACATTTCCAGATAATGAGAAATGAACTGCTCTTGCTTTATTATTTATATTCTTTACTGTGGACCATATCAAACTATGCAGAGAGTTCAGAGATACTGTTAGAATGTGAACAAGAACAAGATTTGGGATCAGAGAACCAAGTTCAACATTGACCAGGTTTTTGTTTGTTTGTCTTCTAGTTTTTATTTTTTAAAGTTTTCTTTCTTTATTTTTAAGGAATGTGCAATATTACTTTTTTTGAAAACATAATAATATTTAAAATTTCTCTGATAGGTCATTTATTTTTGTAGCTAATCCAGACATCTCTATTGTTCTAATAAATTGCTTGTCATTTTTCAATGAAATTCAGGACATAAAAGCATACTACTCTCTCAAGACATTTGTAAACATGTATGGTCCTTTCTGTCCCTTGTTGTTGCTTCACAGTAATTTATCATTTTCTATCTAAATTTAAAAGTTTCAAATTAATTCATATGAATGTGTGCCAAGATTTTCACATCCCTAAAAAATTTTTACAAAAAATGTATTCATAAATAATTCAAACACTGAATATTACATTATATTCCATAATGCTCTTTTGAAAGGTTACACATTATTTTGACATAAAGTACTGTAAAATATGTTTTTTGGACAATTTAAATTATGAGGACAGTAATTCCATGACTAAACATTTGTGTGAATAGTTTATTTTCTTATGAGTATGTCATACAAACGGAAAATGCTCACCTGAATAATTCCACTGGAAATTCTCCAAATTAAAAAAAAAATCACATGAACCTTGAATTTTAAAGCTCAAAGAATTAATGTCTATAAATTAAAGTTTTAATAAGTGTAAATATTATGAACAGAAAATGTAAAAATAATGACAATCTTGTTCCAATAACTTTTGATTTGGAATATTATGGCTGTATTGAGTCATCAAATATGACAAGTGAAATAAGAGATTTTTTTAAGCCAAATATTTTCTCTTTATAAAGACTCTGATTAAAGATAAAATTGTCTTGGAATTTGGTGAAGAAATAATGTGATGTAATTTGTTGTATGAATTTATAATATTAGATGTAAAGAAATTTATAATCTTCTCTTTAGAAATTCACTTCCATTTAGTAAAGCTTAATAAAATGCAAAGAAGAATAAATTACTAATTGTAATTGCTATCCTTAGGCAAATTTGTGATAATTTCCCCTTGTATCTAGAGAAGGAAAATGTATATCAAGTTTATGAAAATTCAAATAATGGTACTAACCACCTGCTTAATGACAAAGGCAAGTGCAACCTGTTTCTGTTATATAATTATTTTTCTATTTATTAGAAAATTTGAATACTTGATATCTGCTACCACCCTTAAAGCACAGATGTTTATAAGGCTTCTAACATTTAAGTGATTTAATAGGCTAACACTTACATTGGGCCAGATCCATTTGTATACTTAAACTTTTGAGGCTCTCTTGAATATGTTTTTTAACCTAGGATCACAAAGTTTAGTTTTAGTAAGGTTATCATTTCTTGAAACAGGGACAAATTTAGGGAATTTATGAAAATATTTTATAGTATAATACATATTCTTTTGAATACAGTTATATATGAACTGCATGACTTGTGTTCATATTTACTAACTGTACTCACATAGATGTGGGGATAGTAACACCTTATAAAATGAAATTATATCTCAAACTCACCATAAAGAATGATAAAAACAAATGGATGAAATAGCTAATGGAATGTGAGATTCAAAAACATTGATTGAATTAATCTGATTTAGACCAATAACACAAAGTGAGAGAAAATAAAATTCAGTGGGTATACATACACATATATATTACACATGCACAATTTAACATGAAGGATTAGGTAAGAATTTTTTTTATTATTGTACTCTCACTACACTGACAGTGTTTTGCACATTTTAGATAGCATGAAAACTTTAATGTCACTCTATAATTTTGTGACTAACACAGGAAAAGTATGATTTTTACGATTGTGTCTGTGTGTATATATGTATTTAGAAAAGGGTAGGTGGCTGTATTTCCCTAAAGTCAGATCAATAAATTTCTACAATGTGGTAACAGGGATCCTAGGCATGATAAATCATAACTTAACTTTGACATACTGTTTAAAAATTCAAAAAGAACATCTGCAGGATGCTGAGTTATTGTCATTGTAGACCTCGATATTTCAAGAATCAAAACATACCATCAAATAAACAAAACCTAAGTATAAACATCACTTTACATTGTAAAGACTAATTCAAGAACATACAGAGGGGGAAAATAAATTTCAATATTTTGAGAACTAGTGACAATGGGAATTTCAAAAATAACACAGAAACATTAATTTAGTCTAGAAAAATAATGAAAACTTATATAAAGTGATACCATATACTAAGTGTTCTTCATCTTTACTAAATGCATATTGGAAGGAAACTGCTTTTACTTTTATAAACCAGAATTTTACTTCATGTGATAAAGGAGAATTTGAGAAAAGTTCTTCCCTAATTACAAGGACCCCTTTTAGTAATACCGGTACTTAAATGTAAAGTCACCTATATTGTTGTAAAGGATTACTTATGAGACTCTCAATGACTTTCAATGACATAAGAATAAAATGCAAAGTCCTCTCTGTAGTCTGCAAGGCCTATTGGATTTGGCCTTGGCTAGTCTCTACTTTATTTCACTTAATTCCAGTCTTAGATCATGGCATTCCAGCCAGGATGTCGTCTTACTGACCTCTGTCCAGGCCAGCTTCTCCAAACATTTGCACGATCACTCCCTCACTTCATTTAGGGCTTTGCTTGAATGTCAACTCTTCACAGACTCCTGCTCTGACTCCTCTATGAAATTGCTCCCACTCCCACCTCTATTCACACACCATCTTCTTGCTCTGCTTCATTTTCCTTCACACTTCATATCACTAAGTGGTTTTAAAATAATATATAATTTTGATAGAATAAATATCATTAATATATTTATATATAGAATTTATATTTTATCTATCTGTCAATAAATATATCTTCTCCCACTAGAATGTAAGTTCCATAAAGACAAAAACTTTAAAGCTTTGTTTACTGCTGAATATCCAGCACCTCAATATTCTAAAATTTACATGGATATTGTAGGTAATTTCAATTTTTTGTTAAATTAAATGAATGAGCCTGTATTATTTTAATTAAGATGATCAAGTAGGGAGCCATTTGTGTTAGAATATGTATGTACACACATACACACGTACATATATGGATATATGTGTGTGTATATATATACACACATATACTCAGTTCCCATCTATAAATCAGAGGGAATAAATAACCTGCCCAAAATTATGCAGCATAAGAGATGAAGTCACTACTAAACTATCCCTTAAGATGAAGGAAGAGGAGCATTCATTAAAACTTTTCAGAATCTGAGCACAAAGAAACACAGAAGAGGACAAATATTTGTAGGATTAAATGAGAATCATTGATTAAAGTAGGGAGTAGAAGATAAACAACGTAGAATGAGTAGCCCCACCAATAGATCGGGGCAGGGAAGACAATGCTATTTGGGCAGAAAATCATACGCCTCACGCCCCAAATCCAAAGTTCTTGCTGTGTGTTTCTGTGTCAAAGGATTCCTACTTGTGGGGATGAAGACCTCTGGCAAGGTGTTCAAACTTGAAGCAGCTTCACGGAGCACACTCATTTTTCTACAATGTAAGAAATACCTTAACTTCCCACTGACATGTCCAGGTTACCAGACCTGCACAGGCTTGTCCTATCACCAAAGGAGATTTCCTGCTTTCTCTAACGGTAGGTAAGCCCTTAGCAGCAACACATGTCACAAAGTGGTTGAATGCTGCTTTTTGGGTCTGAAGGGTGGGAAAAAGAAGTAGGAGCAATTAAGATTGTATATTACAGGAAGAGAAACTGCTATCTCTATTACTAAAGAATCTACTTATTCAGATTTATAATTTTAAAAAAAGTACAACGGATTTTTTTTAATCATGGTAGGTGACATGAAGGTTTACTCATATTCATTAGAATTTGTTTTTGAAGAACAGCTAATTATACAGCATTAGTTCACAGAAAAGCTTGTGGATTCTCTTTCTGGAAACTCCAAAAAAAGAAGAAAACAATTAACCTACTTAGATTTAATTTGACCTGCACATGGTGATAATTTACAGATATTTGGAAATAATTAATAACTATATAATTTTATTTGAGTATAAGCAAACCTAGTAATTAAGCAATCCACTCATTCATCTCATGTAATCCATTCAATTCCTACCATGATCGAGGTGATATAGAAGACTCAGTACGGTAAACTCAGATGTGCAGTCAAGATGGAACCACGTGACTGTAAGTGAGCAGCTGGAAAATACCAGTAGAAGGAATAGATACTTTCAGGGCAGCAAAGAAAGCTAAAAGTATTTTTCCAAAAAATAATCAAATGAATCTTCATATAAAATCTTTCATTTATGTTAGGCCTTGAAGATAGATTTAAAACGAGTGGGAGAAGGAATAACACAAATTCAGGTATGACTGTAAGAAAGTAGGAGGAATGTTGGGAAGTGTGAGTGGACAGGCTTGGGTGTGCAAGTATTGCTGTAGGGGAATGATATAAGATAGAAAAGAAAAGCTACAGTATTAAGACACAGGAAGCACACACACATATATATACATACACATGCATACACTCTTATACAATATATGTATAATGTATACATATACACATATAATAGTAATGTCAATCCTATCTTAATGTGATTATTTGAATTCAAATAATTATTTGAATTTTTTGGTATTATTTGATTAGAGAAATGGAAAACACTGTCTGATTTATCTTTATGCACCCTAACTGTTGCTCTTTCATACACCTTGGAATATGTATCACCCTGGAAATGTGCATCCTGTTTTAGATATCACTGTTATGTGCAAGAGTGGTTTTTAAAAAAAAGCAAACCAAAGCAGTGCATTAATTTAAAAGGTTAGCAGAAAGGTTAACAGACACTGACATGTAGGAAAAAAAGGAACAGAAGAGATGGCAATAGTAATACAAAGTCATAACATTATCTCCACAGTCCACACATAAAGTAAAAGTTATGAGAAACAGGATGGTACCAGTTTCTGAAACCATATCTACTCGTACCAATCTGTGGTATTCATCAGTCCCTATAAGATGGTACTATTGAAAAGATCATTAAAACCTTCCAAATACAAGTATCTTAAGCCATTTAGTGAACAGAGGAATGGCTCTATACTCCTTCTTAACCTTTGAGGATATTTACATACTGTAATAGAGAAAATAAATAATGTTCATAATAATTAATTGTAGTAATCAAAAAGTCAAATAATGTTTAGTACAGTGAAGAATGTTGGCCATGATTTCAAAACCTTTTGTTATGTAATTTAAATATGTCTCTAAAATGTGCTAGCAGTAAAATTCACTATCAAAATAACCATGATAGTAAACCCACTGAGATTCTTCACTGGAATTAAGAAGACTTTTTAAGCTACATTCTAGCAAAGATCACATTTACACGAAATCTTAAAGTGTCCATAAGAGCATATGTTTGAGCAGTAAGAATTAAAGTTTCTGGGAACTATGAATACTTTCTTCCTCCTATGGACTAAATTACTATAAAATACTCATGAAATATTCATATTTGTTTTCTCACTACTCACAAAGACCTTTCCTACATCAATTAATATCATTTCTTTGTACCATTTATTTGTCTGATTCATAAAATTATATAGGCAGAGAAAAGCTCATTAGTTTTATTGAAAATTTAAAAAAAATATTTGCATTGAAGCTCTCTTTATCATATAGCAGCAACCAGGCTGAGTACAGAATTATGTACGAATTTGTGTCTTTATCTTGAGATAGATATGTGAGGAAGTTTCTCACAGACAAAAAATTTTATTGAAAACTGTTATTTTCCTTAATTTCCCTCTGAGCTTAGGGATTGTATACTTTGATTTACATAGTTTAAATTCATTAAGAATGTAATTATATATAAAATTATAATTTAGTTCTGGTTGTCTTTCTGGCCACAGTGAAAACACTCCAAAATTGTCTTATTTTGAATTTTAATAAACAGAAACCTTTACACTATATACAACTCGGAACAACTTTTCTTTCACTGAAAATATGGAATTAGTGTAGATTATTTCCCCCCTTTTTCTGCAATTCATAAGTTATGAATGCACTTGCATTTAACAGGCAGATGTATTTACAGGCAATTTCTTCTTTACCATATGAAATATAGCCATTTAGTAATGATAGTCATTTTTATTTGGGCACATTTAAGTTGGAAATAGTGCAATCATGAAAAATACTCCTTTTAGAGAATTTTTAAAGAGCACTGAAACTCATTAAGATTTTAGAATCTGTAGTAGTTCAGAGTTAACACTGAACACTGATTATTTTTGATTGTTTCTATAATTGTGAAATTGAATAATATGATAGAGGGAAATCCAGTTTCAACCAGGCAATTGTAAACAACCTGGATTAAAAGAAACACTGCAGGATAAACACCCCAAATCATAACTTGAAATGATGTTACAATAACCTTTAGCTATTGAGAAATCTATATATCCTAAAAAACAACCACTTCTTCCATAATGGAAAAGGGCTATCACCCACTGATTAGTTAAAAGTAAAAATTTAGAGCCATGTCATCATAATTGGTACCCAAAGAGGCCTGTTAAGATCTGGTATGCCACAGCATTTTAAAAATGAAATAACTATCAATGGTTATTTGGTTGATAGTCAATGGACCACATGAATTTCTTACTAATTGTTTAAAAAACATGCCTGCTAACACAGCATGAAACAAAATAAAATGCACAGTAATATATTTTTCCACAACACCAAAAACAAGCACAATAGAGAAGAGAAAAATAAAAAAGGAAAAAATTTTATAGTTAAAGTGATCCAGTGTTTGTGGGGGGGGTTGGGAAGAGAGAGAAAGAGAGAGAGAGAGAGACGATCATGTAATGCAGGACATACTCTGAGGTACATTGCCCCCACCCCAAATTTGAGTAACATAGCCTCATATCAAGAATTTCTGTCATTATTTTTAATGGCACCATAACACAATGCAGAAAATTCTCCACAAATTTAGCAAAGTCACTATATGGCAAACATATATATATAAAATATATAAAAATACAAGTAAGCTATACAATGGCTCAGTCTATGGAACTTTTCTGTTCCCCCTTTAAATTTATTCCTCTGTTGATTTCACAACATCATGACTTCAAACATCTAAATGCCAATGACTTCTAAATTTGTGCCTCCAGTTCAGACCTCTCTTTAGCCATCCTTTACTGAAGACATCACCGTAAATCCTAAATCACAAGGCTGATTTCCACTCAGCAAACAAGACCCACCTGTAGTTTTCCCCACCTCAGTGTTCTTTTAGTGGGGATATTAGGTATAAAATCTCATTAGCCTGGACTTCTTTATTACTCTTCTTTCTACCCTATGTCCTAGAACATGTCTTCCATGTTCTTACCCATATAAGGAAATCCTCCTGACAGCACCTTTAAAATATGTCTAGATTCTGACCACTTCTCCCGTCTCCTGAAGTGCCTGGTTGAATGCTGAGTATCTGTAATTTAGAAGACCATCATTGACTCTGAACTGGTCTATGTAATTGCTTTCTTCTCTCAACAGAGTAGGTAGAGTGATACTAAAATATTTCTGGGCATGCCACTCTGCACAAACATGCTGATAGACTGATCCCCCTTTTACCTGAAAAAATTTGAAGTCTTGTGCTGTCCTACAATGTGTTATACCAGTGTTTCTCAAACTTTAATGTATATGTGAATACCTGGTTATCTTTTAAAATGAAGACCCTGATCTAATAGGTCTGTAAAAGGACCCAAGTGTCCGCATTTCCCTTTGGTGAAGTCAATGCTGCTAGTTCACATTCATTACATGACCTAATCCCGCCCCTAACCTCCTACCTTTCTGATTGCATCTCCTTACTCTACCTGAATTTTCTCTCATCCAACCATGTTGACCTCCTTGCTTTTTAAACAAACAAGCCCACTCCAGCCTAAGGGCTTTTTTGTGAGGCTTTACTCCCAAGTTACCACAGTCACCTTTTCAAGTTTCTGCTCAAAAGTTACCTTTCCGATAAAATGACTTCTTTTTCTTGATTTCCAATGACCCAGGAGTGGGATGGCTGGATCAAATGGTAGGTCTACTTTTAGTTCTTTGAGGAATCCCCATACTCTTTTCCACAGGGGTTGTACTAATTTGCAGTCCCACCAGTAGTGCATAAATGTTCTTTTCTGTCTGCATCCACTCCAGCATCTATTGTTTTTGGGGTTTTTAATAAAAGCCATTCTAACAGGGGTAAGGTGATATGTCATTGTGGTTTTAATATGCATTTCCCTGATGATTAGTGATGTTGAGCATTTTTCATGTGTTTCTTGGCTGTTTGTCTACTTTCTTTTGAAAATCTTCTGTTCATATCTTTTGCCCACCTTTTAATGGAGTTGCTTGTTTTGTTCTTACTGACTTGTTTGAGTTCTTTGTAGATTCTGGATATTAGCCCTTTATCGAATGTATAGTTTGCAAATATTTTCTCCCATTCTGTAGGTTGTCTATTTGCTCTGTTGATTATTTCCTTAACCGTGCAAAAGACACCTGCATGCTAATGTTTATTGCAGCACAATTTATAATTGCAAAGATGTGGAATCAACCCAAGTGTCCATCAGTTCATGAGTGGATTAACAAAATGTGGTATATGTATACCATGGAGTACTACTCAGCCATAAAAATAATGAATTAATGTCTTTTTTGGCAATTTGGATTGAACTGAAAACCATTGTCCTAAGTGAAGTATCTCAAGAATGGAAAAAAAAACACCATATGTACTCTCTAATAAATCAGAACTAACTGAGGGGCACACATGTGTACAGAGGGAAGCAAAAGTCATCGGAAATCAAGCAGGAGGGAGGGGGAAGAAGGGGAGGGGCAAAAGCCTACCTAACAGGTATAATGAACACTATTCGGATGATGGGCACACTTATAGTCCTGACTCAGGCATTACAAAAGCTATCCATGTAACAAAAACATTTGTACCCCCTTAATATTTTGAAATACAATAAAAGAAAAAAAAGTCACCTTTCCACTAAGACCTACCCTGACTATCATATTTAAGTTTGCTAATGTCTCCCAACCTTCTCAATTCTTTAAATCCCTCTTTTTTTCTCTTTCCCCCATTGCTCTTTTAAACTTATGAAATAATATATAGCTTAATTATTCAGAGTGCATATTCTTATTATCTGAATCTATTTGTTAGAATGTAATTCCACTGGGGCAAAGAATATTTTTGTTTTCTTCACTGATGTATCCCAAATTTTTGGAATAATGCATCACTGATAGCATATACTAAGTACATCTTATATTGGGCAGTATTAAAAAAAATTATCTTACTTTTTTTGAAGATGTGGCAATTAATTTGACTTTCATCTATCTATGCATGCATGTATCCTTATATCCACCGAATAAATACTGAGTAATCACTCTGTGCCAGAACCTGTACAAGAAGTTTGGGATCTGGTGACAAATGGAGATTCACTAGAATGGCATTTAAAAGTGAGTATTTTTGAGCCAGGTGCAATGGCTTCTGGCTGTAATCCCAGCTACTTGAGAGGCTGAGGGTGGGAAGATCACTTGAGGCTAGGAGTTTGAGGCCAGCCTGGGCAACACATCAAGACCCCACCTCCAAAAAAATGAAAAATATTAGCCAGGCATGGTGGTGTATGCCTCTATTCCCAGCAGCTACTGTGGAGGGGGAGGTGGGAGGGTCGCTTGACCCCAGAAGTTTGAGACTACAGTGAGCTATGTTTGTGCCACTGCACTCCAGCCTGGGCAACAGAGGGAGACCCTGTCTCTAAAAAAAATAAAGTGATTACTTTTGTTTTTTATATTCTATGCTTCTAAAATAATAACTGCCTTTTTTAGTCATGAATTTTGGAGTTTTTATTCTGCTGAGTTAATCTATGTCTGCTGGAAACAGACATAGATTTCTCATGAATTTTATATTAAGTCTACCTGAAGGTGATGTAAATATTAATTATTGCTGAAGCACAAACACCTTCAGTATATTTAAAAACCCATAAATTGGGAGTGAAGCATGGTGAGAGGGAGAGAGAAGGATGTTTGAAAAGTTTGAATTAGAAGACTATAGGTTATAAAAAATTTCATAAAGTTTTATTTAAAATAGTCTAATTCAAGTCATTTAAATTAGTTTGATTGTTAACTTTGACTTATGTTTATACCTAAACATGATTTTAAACAAACAGGAAAGTAAAACACATTTAAAATTTTTATTAAGCTTGGTTAGTACACATAGGTTTCACTTGTTGAATAGAAATTCTGAAATCTTTAACAAGTAGAAATTATTATATGATCTTTTCTTACATTTGCATTTTGATTAATCTAACAATTTTTTTCAATAGGAGAAAACTAAATTATAGAAAATCTGTTTCAAAATGACATGTTATAATAAAGTCTGTAGTTTAGTTAATATTAATGTATCCATGTTGATTCATTAGTTTTGATAAGTGTACCATACTATATTAATATTAGGGGAGGCTGTGTGAAGGGTATATGAGTATTTTTTGAAATCTATGAAACTAAAATTATTACTACTTAAAAGAAGGTTATTCTAATGATGTGTTTTAGATGTCATGCTGTTAGAAACACGTAGGTATGAATCTCTATATCTGCAGGTAACTGAAACAGTATGTTGAGCCTGATGTGCTAAGAGAAATTCTACTATAAACGTAGCCCTGACTAAAGCAGAGCATTGTTGTTGCACAGCTAGGATAGTGGGAGTTACTCATATTCCTCGGGTCAAATCCTCTGTTTTATAAGATTTTAGAAGTTTCATCAGTTACTTCTTATTTTTCACTAATTAAACCATTAACTAAGTAGATGAACATACACATGTCCTATACTTGAATGCATGAATACATTTTATACATTCCCAGCTGTTTATTAGGATGCAGTAGTTTTCTTTGGCAATCTATACCATAGGTATTTTAAAAACATTTCCACATGTGTTATTTAAAGAAATAGGAACAATTTGTTTCCTTGAATGCTGGCTATATTTATTGCTGGTACTTTGCATATTTGCACCTAAGATCTCAGTATTTGATCTACTAATCTTCGCTCTATTCCGATTCAGGCTTCTATTCAAAATTGGTTTGCTGACCCATCAGGCACAGGTATGTATTTCATAAATCAAAATCTATACTTCAAAACAATCTTGGAAAAAATTTATATTGAGAACAAGAAATAACTGCTGTTCCATAAAACTGAAAATGACATTCTCTGAAATACATATTGATTTTTCCTTCAGTTTTTATTAAAATAAGAACTTTTGCTAAAATTAAAAGCTGAATAAAGTTTGGAATTATATACAATAATTCAGCATGTACATAACCCTAATTACAGTGTTTATAAACTAAATACTATATGGCAAGTACAACCTACAAAGGCACATTAAAGGTTTAGTGGAAGTATGCATTGAAAAAACTGAAAAATCCAACTGTGTAGTTGTTTACAAATTGTAGTCAGTTATTGTGTCCTTGATTAGTGAAAATAGTAAGAACTTGAAAATCTAAAAGTTAACAATGAAAGTTCTATTAGGGAAATGCTATTATTTTCAGATAAAAATTATTTCCCTTTTTCTTAGTAACAAAAAGACATTCTACTATAACCTTAGCACCAAATAAAGTAAAATGTATTAATTTTGGTTTAGACTGAATTGCTTTATGCTTTGTTAAAAAGTAGTTAATATTTTAAAATAGTAATCTTTCATTTTTATTTTGAACATTGAAAAAAGTAGCTGTTTTTCAATATTTCAATGTTCTTGGAAGGAAATAAAAAAGTATGCTAGAAAACACATACATACACACACACACACAGAACTGACTTCTGGCAACAAACTTGTCTGGCTTGGCCTTGAACCAAATCCTGGTTTGTGAGGGAGGTTGAAAAATACTTCTTTGAAAATTCATAACTACAGACTTGCTATCATTGTATAGAAAATTCCAAATCAATAATTAATTTAGGGTGCTTTGGTGCTCTCAGCTTTGTAGTGCTTCAGGGCAGATGCCAGAAGCAAAGGAGTATCTTCTGTGGCATAATGCACCCAAAACCCAGACCTTGCATTATTTCCAGAAAACAGGACAGGCAATATACGAGATCACAATCTAAAATCGTAACATACACTAGCAAATAAGCTTCTCTGAGTGAGATTCTGTTGAAACAAACCAATCATCAAATACACCCAACAAACCAAATACTAAGAATTGAATTTGAGTATTCACAACTTCAAAAATTGCAATATTCAAAATCCATATATAGAATAAGTAGGCTTAAAATACTTAAAATCAAAAGAATAATAAAAAACAATATTATTTTTTCAAATTTCAAGCTAACTTGGACAAAAACCAAATAGAATTTATGCAATTTCAAAATATGGGCATTACATTAAAAACTTAATGGAGAGGTTAAACAGCAGATTAAACATAAGTAAAAATATAATTAGTGTTATGGAAGAGAGAGCTGAATAAATTACCACAAGTTCAAATTCAAAACAAAGATTGAAAAGAACAAAACATAAAATATATGTAAAAAGATACCATACACTAAATTTTCAAATAACAAATTTAGCATATTAACTTGGATTTTAGAATAAAAGTATAGAGAGAATGGGGGAGGAAACAATATTCAAAAAGGTAATGATGTAACATTTTCCAAAACTGATGAAAGACATGCTTCTTCAGATTTAGTTATCACACTGAATCCCAAGCAGAATAAATAATAGAAATCCATATTGAGACAGCAGGTTAAATAGATATCATAAAAGCACCCAATCAGAAAAAAAGTCAAAATATCCACAAAGAAATGACAATTCAAACCAATAACAATGAAAGGCAGAAGAGAGTAAAATATTCACTTTAGATTGCTAAAGCAGCGCCAATGTCAAACTTTAATTGTATACTCAGCTAAATAATTTGAAAGCAAAGTTAAAATAAAAACATTTTTAAAATAAAAAAGATAAATTTTTTGAGAAATGAATGAAAACTATGGACTTCCTCTCCAAAATACTCACATACAAACAATTACAAATTTGCAAACAACTTTTCAGTTTCTCACAAAGGCTGTTAACTGTCCTCTTCTTCAGATATATAACTTTCACCCTTAAAGCAAGCTACATCAGAGAGTTGTAAACAGTTGTCCCTTGGTATCTGCAGAAGGTTGGTTCCAAGAATCCTCCTAATACCAAAATCCATGGCTGCTTAAGTCCTTGTATAAAATGGGGGTAGTATTTGCATGTAATGTATACACATCCTTTCAAATCCTTTAAATCATCTCTAGATTATTTATAGTACCTAATACAAAGTAAATGCTACGTAAATAGTTATTACACTGTATTGGTTTATTATTTGTATCTTTTATTGTTTCATTGTTATTTTTTATTGTTTTTTTCCCAAATATTTTTGGTCTGATGTTGGTGTATCCACGAATGTGGAAGTCACAGATACGGAGGGGTGACTGTACTTGGGCTACCTTCTTTAGATTCCTTATAACAATGCTTTTACTAAATTACTCTGATTTTTATATAATATGCCTGGCATTCAAGCACATTGAGAGGAAGCAAAAATATAAATATTATTCTCTCAATTGTGATGCTTTCGAAAACACCAACTACCATATCACATAATCTGACAACACACATATATACAATATTTACATACATTGTCAGGGCTCTTCAGTCACCCTAAGGTCTAGTCAACCATGCATATATGGGGTAGAGTGAATAAACACATTTAAAATTCCTGCTGTGCTCTTGTTAAAGTATGAACTTTGAAAAACATTTTCACAGCCATACTATAGACTTATTGTACCATCCATGTTACCTATCTGAAATCTTATATTATTAATAGCATATTTTTAAAGCTTTATAGCACATTACATAAAACTTTATTCCTTCTTTCTCTCTCTCCTTCCTGCCTTCCCCTCCTACTTTCTTCTTTTCTAATAAGAAACTTCCATAGAACATTGGTATTTCAACTTTATAATTTGTATTTCACTGGGTTAGGCAAATCACCCTATAAATTTTCTATACAACCACCTCCTATTAGCTGTCCAAAACACACTGCACTATATATATACAGGATGTCATACACTCTGTATGGCAGTAACTTGCATGTCCTTTTCTCAACTCTTACTAGTGGGTGAGAAGTGCATAATAGTCAATTTCATAGGCTTTGGAATCTGACTTCTTGCCTGGGTTTGAATTTTAGTTCAATATTATCTATCTATATGGCCTAGGGAGAAGTTGCTAAACATTACAGACTCAGTTTTCTCCTTTATATGGATTACACTCAACTTCTCCCTCTGTAAAATAGAGGATGCTGATACTACCAAATTCTTCAGTTTGTGGTCAAGTTCTATTAACATAATCTATTTTCAGTACTTAACATAGTGACTGAAATAGAATTAATATTTAGGAAGTGTTAGCTATCTTTAACGTACGTTAATTGCCTGATTACTGGAATTTTGCTTTAGCAGGGAAGAACATGGTTATTTCTGAAGGCTATCAGTACACAATATGGGTGGAGTGAATACATTTTGAGTAATTTCACTCTCAAGGATTGCGGGTGAACTTTAGGAGCTAAGAGCAGTCCCTAGCAAGGAAACGAGGACATCGGTTCTATAGTTGCAAGAAACTGAATTTAACCAAAAAGGAAACAAGGCTGGAAGTACATTCTTCCCAGAGACTCCAGAAATTAACAAATTCTGGTGAACACCTTGATTTTTGCCTTGTAAGATATGAGCAGAAACCTAGCCACACTGTGCCTGAACTTCTGCCCTAAAGAACTTTAAGATAATAAATGGGAATTGTCTTTTTTTAAAAAAGAAAAAGACTAATTTCCCTCAAAAAATACATAGTAAATTGTCATGTGTTAAATGAGAATATGCTTACTTTTTAATATATGCTAATTTTGTTCCCTGGATGACCTAACAGAATACTTGAAATATACATGAAAACATTTTGAGGGGAAAAGTGTTATATATATAAATATATATTAATGTTTTATTTAATAGACAGAAATCCTTTGCAATAGAAGAAGTTGAGTAACAGTCCTAAATAAATGAAGATGATAAATTTTGAGGTCTGTATATACACATGTTCATGACTATGCATAGACACATGGATTGTAGAATCTATTATATCTGACATTTCAAATTTCAACAAGGCTTTAAGATCCATGAAATTAGATCAGCCTTTTAGATTTTATTTACAAGAGATATTTTTTAGTACAAGAGATATGTACTAAAAAGATATTATGGTAGATATGAATATTTCACCTCAGATCCCTTTTTCTGCCTAGCTGGAGGAATAGAGTTAAGGTCTTAGATGCAGAGAGCTGACTTGACTATAGTTATGCTCTTACCAGAAAAGCTTGCATCTGAGTAAATGAGGATGCAGGGGTATAAAAGGAGTGGCTACTTTAGCCCAGGGCATACACTCTGGAAGGAATTATCATTCCAGAATTGGCTGAACTATTGCCTGGCCTCCAGTTTGGAAAACCTTCCCTTCTGCCTAATCTAGGCCATGCTTCCTTTCACAGGACATCTAGCTGCCTAACTTCATCACTGTGTCCGCTAAGGGATAATAAACACATGGAGCAGTAGATACCAGAAGCAAAAGACGGTACCAGGGTGCCTGATGAAGCAGGTGATAAAATAGGGCATGCACTAGTGAGTGGGGTGCATGAGACTTTTGTGATTTATAGAGTAAAGAGTAGCCCATTTACTAAGTAGTGCAAAAGGCTACCATACTAGGTTTGAACTGAGACAGTAGGAATAAAAGGTCCTGAAACAGATACAAGCAGTGGTTCAAGCAGCCCTGCCACTTGGGCCATATGATTGATCTGGTGAGATTGATGCTTTTCAATACATTAGAGGTGGAAATGAATGTTGTATGGAATTTGTAACAAGTCCCAGTGGAAGAAATACATGAAGTCTCCTGCTTTCTCAATCAAGGTAATGCCATAATGCCATATACAGTACAGAATTGCATACCTTAAAACAAAACAAAACAAAACAAAACAAAAACGCCTAGCATAATCTACTGGAATCTGCATCATTGTAGTCTACTCCATTTGCCCAATTCCGCTTCCTCCCCGCTCTTTTCAAAAGTATTGATCACTAATAAATACTTTGAACATTAGTCTGCAAAGCAAAGTTCCTTCTGATGGAATGAACAATATTTGATAGCACAATAAAGTGACTATGGTCAACAGTAAGTTAGGGTACACTTTAAAATAACTACAAGACTGGAACTGGAATGTTCCTAACACAAAGAAATAATAAACGCCTGAGGTGATGGATGCCCCAATTGCCCTGATTTGATTAATACACACTGTACGCTTGTATCAAAACGTCACATGTAGCATATAAATATATACAACTATTATGTACCAGTAATAATTAAGAATAAATAAATAAATAAGTATAAGGAAAAGCTGCTTCTGTAGACATATGTTTATAGAAAGGGGGTGTATGATGGATTCACTTATAAAGACCCAATCAGAGGTACTATAAAATAATCCTTTCCATTATCCCACATCTACCAAATTTCAATATTCCCTCCACTCTAATGTGTTTTTGGTACTTGAAATACTAAAATGAACAAGACATACTGGAGCTTATAAACTAAGAGAAAAGATAGAGCAGAGAGTTATAATAGAAGAAATTTAATATAAAATATATTACATGTTAAAATATATACAGTACAATATAATATAAGAAATATGATGTCACTTGCCAGTCACTCATTCTGGGGGAAGAGGGAATTTTAGTATGAGAGCACTTCCAAGGAGTGATTGCAAAAGCATATCGTAGGTGGCTCAGGGCAAAAGTGTAAATTCTGGACAGTGTTAAATAGACCTAAACCTGTCTGATGGGAAAAATGTCAGTAAGGTTGAAAGGTTACATAAAACGACATAGTGACTCAACAAAACCACAGGGACTCAGTGCAAATATGTGTGCTTAAGGCAGAAAGTTTAAGTCAAAACTATGTTATATATTCTGACAATCAAATCATTGTTGTCAATTGACAGTAAACATCACTATGATTATTTACAGTACATTTCACATTTCTATAAGTATAAATAATTTGTTATTCTTATGAAAATCTTCACTATATTTTTACAAAAATGGGAAAGAATAGTAAATGTCAGAAACACATATCTTAGAATGTTAGAAGTGGTCCCAATGGAGTCACCCAGCTTCTTTCTCTGACTAGCCATTGCTATTTATGTTCTCCTTCTAGTCACATATTTATATCCATGCCTGCTATCCAAATATGGGGGCTATACGAAGGAACCCTTCAAAACATGTTTTTATATATAAAATGAGAGCACATTGTCATTTGATATATTAAAGCTTTAAATAAATCACATTACAAAGGTGCACAATCTCAAACAGAAAGAATAGCACCAGCCCAGCCACAGAAACCTGTATGGAAAATTGAGTGGACATGTTTCTGCAGTGCTGGAATTTTCAACTGGTACAATTAATAAAGAGTAGAAAGAGACATCAAATACTAAACGATGGAGAGGAGGATGGGCACTCCTGCACAGCTGAATAATACAATGAGGCTGAACTGGGTCTACGGCCACAGCCATGAGACTCCAACCCCCATCAACACTGCTGTTTCCCAACCGTTTAACCAGAAGAGGGGGCAAAAATCCTATCACTGGACTAGTGAGTCTTCCACCCAGGAGAGTGTGCTGTGATGCCTCTTCTCTTCCTTGTAAGTGAAGGTAACTCAAAAAGATGAATAAAATCCATTGGATGTTTTTGCATAGCAGATGCAAGAAAGGATCTGGCATTTCCATCCCCTTTTGGACTTCTGTTTTTACCGAAGACTGATCTATCTTCTATGACTCTTTGAAGTGGGGAAAAAGAAAAGTGGGGAAACAGATCAACTCTGAAGCAATCTAGGTTCTTGCATTTTAGCTTAGTAAAGATGTGGAACTTTTCTTTGAGTAAAGTGGATATTGCATAGTGGTTTGCAGTCACACTTAAAATGAAACCTGCTGGAGACAAGGGTGGGGAGGTGTCTAAGGAGATGAGGCAAAGAAGCATCCCATCTAAGGAAACTCTGTCTCCAAAAAGCCTTCCAGGGTGTTTGCATCCCAAATGTGCACCCTCAAGGGCAGGTACTGAGATGCTTGTTCCACAGAGAGCAGTGGCAGGGACAGCCCAAAGAGACCTATAGCACCAGAAAATTAAGAGGTAGTCGACTCCTTTCCCCTTCCCAAGAGAAGATGTAGTTCATGCCACCTCTAATCTCCCCAGGGCAAGGTCTAGCTGTTATGGGGGTAGAAGAAAATGTGAGTGTGAAATTAGACATTATTGTAAGTTTTAAGCTGTGCAAAACTCAACTGGACTTTTTATATACTTTAAGATGGTCATAAATCTATAGTGTCTTCCAAAGACATTATTAAATAACAGAAAGGGGGATTAAAAAATGGCTTAAAGAAGCAATTGGATTTTTTAAAAAAATTCATGTCTGTACCACACTGAGTTGAGATCATGCAATGGTTTGATTACATGACTGTAACCCGATTTAAAGTACTCATTAACGGATCTATGAAAGAAGAGTCAGCTATGGAAACAGGAAAAAAAAAGTATTGATGCAGACTTTTTCCTCAAATAAAAGAGAGCAAGCTGAAGTCACAGGATTTTGAGTAATTTTCGCCTCATTGGCAAGCTTTAAGCTGTCCCAGTGTGAAGCTATTAAACGTCTTGTTTATGAAACTTCCCTTGCTCATATCCTGGATGCACCAAACAAGTTTCTGACTCATATTTTGTTTCCTAAATAATATAGTAAAAGGTAAAAAAGGTACTTATCATATAGACTCTGAACGTTCTAATTTCTGGACAATGATTTCTCATTGTAAATTAACAACTGTGTTTTGTTACTACACATCAGTCTTATAAGCATTGAAAATCTGCTTTGGATAGATGGATATATATGCTACAAAGTCAGGTTTTGTACTTAATCAACTTGGTCTGATCAAGGCCATTACAAACTCTCCATGGTATTGCAACTTTGTAAGAAATCTGGAAAGAGTCTATTAACATCCTCCCCAGTGTGAGAGGGGTGGAATGTGGCAGTATTATTGTGCCATGATCCATTTCTGTAATATTCAAGCTTAACATTATTTTTCTTCATGGTTGTCATTAAGCACCCACATTGAGTTTTCTGCAGTGTGAGAAATAATTCATTTTGTCTTTCTGTCTTTCACCTACCACCCTCCTTTCTTTTCTCTTAATAAAAAATTATTATTTCTGCATCCAAGTTAAATTTTTTTTCTATAGTTTTTGACCCTACTCACTTATTCTTTTCTGGGCATTGTCTTTATAAATCTCTCCTGAACCACATAGCATGTGCACAAAGAACATTACCCAAATAGTTCATCATTTAAAGAAATAATAAGAGAGCACCTGTTGAAGGACATTATTTGAAGCACATGGTAAAAATTGATAACTCATTGAATATTATTTCTGACATTTCTATCAAACACCTGTAGTTATTCTCAGTGAAAACGAAAAAAGCAGGTGTCAACAAAGATGGGACTAGAAAGATTTAATTTGCTCTCTCTTCAAGTTCACTGGGATTGGTTCTCTCTTTTCTTCTCAGGAGGGCTCTTGCATTTTACTGAACCCCTACACCATATATGTTAGGGTCAAGGAAAGATCCTTACAAGATGTACACTACGATGCATTAATTTCCTCACTATTTTCTACTACTCTTTTGGACCACTCAAAGTAGGTCTATGTCCTAACCAACAGAGTCCAATATTGGTATTATTATTTCCCACTTTCTTTCTCTCTCCTCATAATGAGGAAACAAACTGCATTTTTGTAACATGATGACATTTTACATAACTGAAAAGAAGTTCTGTGAATTGTTTTGCCTTTTTATAGAAATAAAAAAGTAAATATAAATATAAAAGTAAACATAAAAATATAAAATTCTATAGAATTTTCAGGGATGGCTTCATGAATACACATATAAGACACTGACATTTTATAGTATGATTTTCACACCTACTTATGAAAGAAATATTAATAAATTCAATACAAGTACACATTTCAGAATCTCCAACCATCACATCTAACACATCACGAGTTCTCTTTCCACCAACAAAATTTTAGACAGTAACTTTTTTCCCCCAGAATAGAACTTTGCTGATTCTATTAAGTATTTCCATCTAAAGATGAAAACCTTTACACTGTATATTAAGGTTATTCTCAAGAAGAGTAGGGCGGAGAAAATGTCTTGCCAGCATCACTTTAGTGAAAGAAAAAAAATGTTGAAGGAAAATAAAAAGCTAATAACACAGGTATATTAAAGATAAGCTTCAATCAATCAATACATTTTGAAATTATTGACTCACTTTGAACTCCATGGGAGCGTACTATTTTCCAGATCTCTGATGCCACTTCTTTGACATCCACTTGATAGTGATGAATAGGCACACCTCCATGGGAGTCCGGTTTGTTGAAAGAAACCTTGGCTGTGGTCTGTGACAGCTCTATAATCTTCACTCCATAGGGACTGGATGGCACATCTACGAAGAAGGAAATACAAAGAAAACATAACCAAGATAATGTGGGTAGCCATTATTAACACTTACGATTTTATGAGAATTAGGAATGAAGGAAAATGGCTGCTTATATCACTTAACATATTTGAGTTTCAGAGCGTGCATAAATGCCTGAATGATCTCTTCAAATTCCCAGAGAGTATACACAAGTCAATTTTCATTACCACAGCAAATAAACAGTAAAACATTCAGTATCACACTTCATTTATTGAGGAGATATATTAGTTCTGTGTTTTCTGAGCAATATAAACATTGTACTTGATGTTAAGGAAAGCAAGTCCGTGTGTGTGTGTTTGTACGTGTGTGAAAGAGATGGGGGGAGAGAGAGAGAGAGAGAGAAATAAAGGGGCGTATTTAAAATGTAAGAATAAATAAATCTATTATTCAATCATTGCCGTAAATAATAATGTCTTGTGAAAATGTAAAATTTATTTTCTTTTCGTTCAACAAAATTACATTACTTACTTTTGGGCAACTGCTAAGTATAGAGAAAATGTTAGTATTCTGAACTAAATAAAACTGCAAACTATCTAGTCTAGTTTCATTTATATATTATATAATTTAAGTAAAACTTTAATTGAGATACTGAAGTCTTGTTAAATTATTTTAAAAACAGCTATAAAATCTTCCTTGTATTTGTTATTACATCAACCCATTATTAACATTATTTCAAGTTCAATAAGGTATCCTAGGGGGAACTTTTAGTTTCTAACATGAAAAACATCTTTAGAAATAATTATCTCAAAGGCAGAACAAGCAGAATTGGAAAATAGGAAAGAACAAAAATCTCAATGAGGAAATAAATGAAAACTGTACTCCAGAAGCATCAAGTTTAGAGGCACATTAAACAGTAAAGGAGTTTCTCTCTATCAATCTTGCTCCCTCTTTCCCGTATCACATTTGAAATAAACTTTGGAAAAGGAAACAAATATAAATATTTTCAGAGAGATTTTATATATATAGAGAGAGATTATCTATATATATATAGATAATATATATATACTTGACAAAAATGCAGTCAATGCAAACTTCTGTTCTCGATCAAGCATTCAGATAAAAATCTCAAATGTCAGTCAAAAGTCAAATGTGCTTTATTTGTTGTAGCTAAAAAAGAGCACTGTAGATCATAAGAAATTATGCCTTATAAATGGTACTGGGCAAGAGCCAGGAGGACAGCTTTATGGCCTTTTGGATATGAATATTGCAAAGAAATGCCACAGTGTATATTTCAGCTCTAATTAGTGACTGTAAATTATTTAGAGAGCCTATGAAGGACATTATGTTATGACTCTAAGGTTCACAAACACATGTGTAGAATACTGATGCATCCAAAAATCATAGTACTATTAAAATATTATCTGGAAATAAAAATTTTAAGTTATTTAAATAATATATTTAAACCATCATACATAAATATTCTAATAGTTTTTATGTGTCTTTAATCTCTAAATTAATCTGCAGTTCTTTTCATCTGTAAGTTTGATCCAAAATTTCATCTGTCGGTTTGA
This sequence comes from Daubentonia madagascariensis, assembly GCA_023783475.1. Classification (NCBI taxonomy): domain Eukaryota; kingdom Metazoa; phylum Chordata; class Mammalia; order Primates; family Daubentoniidae; genus Daubentonia; species Daubentonia madagascariensis. The sequence continues at coordinate 23,518,829 of JAKFHU010001684.1, read as the reverse complement.
TCCAAAATAGAGGAGACAAACAATCACACAGGATTAACTCTTCAGTCCATTCTGAGTGACTTTCTAATGTCCATTAGGTCTAAGTTGGACATCACAGCAATTATAGCCTTCATTTTGGGGACACATGTCAAAAGTGAAGGTAGGATATATATCCTTAGGGATGAAGAGAGATTTTATTCTCTTGGAATCCCAACTTGGAATACACGGCATGTACAAGATTCTTTGTTCTCACTCTGACCATAGAAGTTTGCACCATACACTAAGCTGTGCACCTGACCATGGTGCACCTACAGAGAAACAAGATCTTTTTTTTTCTTAGCACAAAAAATGTCCAATCGTCAAAACATGAGCCAATGACTACCCTTTTCTAGCCATACAGTCTATTTTCAGTGACCCTAGTTTTTTTTTTATGTTATTTTTTGGCCGCTTCTTTCTGTTATTTTGTTAAAAGCAAAAGCAAAAGCATGCTTAAGACTTGCAGCTCTAGTCTCTTTCTAGACTTTTTTTAACATTCTAATTTTTGTGTCCAGTCACCACTCGACTACTAAATTACAAGTTTTTTTTTAAAAAAGGGACAAATATTTATATACACACATACACATATGCACACATATATTTATACATACATACATGTAACTTTGAGCACAATGACTCTAATATTGTAAGTGTTCAGGAAATATTTGATGAATTAGATATTTCATTAAACATAATATGCAAGGATACAGAACATGTCCAAGGGAATAGTGTCTGATGTGCCTAGAATCAATACCTCTAATTCTCCACTCTCTCAAGTGTTTTCTAATTGCCTTCATCCTTGATTCCTATTATATACATTCCCAATTAGTCAAAACATTATTTTAATAATTCATACATTACGATCCTTGTATCTGTTTCTTCCTTCCCATTTCCTTGGTTAACTCCTAAACCCTGGCCCTATCCTACTGTGCCTGCAATGCTATTAGTGGCTCTCGGCTTCCTTTTCTATTGGATTTCCCACAAAAACTTCAGTGCACATGACATGCAAATGCAACATCAGTCAGTCTAAAAACCACTCTAATCATCTCACTTCCCTGAGAAGAGGATTCAGGAGCTTTATTCTCTTTACAACATCAATCTAAGTCTTTTCAGTTTTATGCTCAGGATCCTGAATTATCTAACTCACTGGGTATATGCAAAAGGAGAGTATTGTAAAAGACTATCAAACACAGCCTAGTATTTCAGCTGGGGCATATGGATATTCGACTCCACACACAGTTCTCCACTCACTGTTAGCATATTTTTCTAAACCATTTCCTAGCATTTTTCATCTCAATAGTTAATGAATACTACCCACCACTGAATGAAAACAAGTGTGCAAACATATTTAATTACCCTTTCTTTTCATCTCTCCTAGTGCTGGTACAGTGTTAGATTAAGAGACTGGATATGTTGTCAGAATCTATGGATCCAAGGAATGGCCTTGCCGCTTTTGTCAACTACAACCTTGGATAAGTCCCTTAATCCTGTGGTCCTCAACCCCTAGGGTCTGTGACCCATTAGGAACCTGGCTGTACAGCAGGAGGTGAGCAGAGGCCAGGGAGTGAAGCTTCATTTGTATTTAAGCCACTCCCCATCACTCACATCACCGCATGAGCTCCCCTTCCTGTCAGATCAGCAGCAGGCAGCATTAGATTCTCACAGGAGCATGAACCCTACTGTAAATTGCACAGGAAAGGGATCTAAATTGCACGCTCCTTATGAGAATCTAATGCCTGATGATCTGAGGTGGAGCTGAGGTGGTGCTAGCACTGGGGAGCAGCTGCAAATACAGATTATCATCAGCAGAGAGGTTTGACTGCATAATAAATGTAATGTGCTTCAATCATCCCAAAATTTCCTTCCACCCCCATCCGTGGAAAAACTGTCTTATATGAAACTAGTCCCTGATGCCAAAAAGGTTGGGGACTACTGCCTTAATCTTTCACATATCAGTATTTTTCTTTCTAAAATGGAGGTTGGAATAGTACTCACTGCTAGGGTTATTGGGAGTGTCAAGTAAGGTAGAGGACTTAAAACAGAAACCGGGATACATTAAGCACTTAGTAAATGTCAGTTATTGTAATTTTTACTAATGATCCCTGATAACAATCCTCCTTATATTATATTCTTTTGTATACATTGACATATATCAATGTTTTAGAAAAATGTTAGGGAATGGATACGATATCCAGATTCAGTTTAGAAATATTTTGCTGTGTATAAATAGCAAAGAGCTGGTGCTATGATTTTGGAGTCAGGTAGGAACAAACTCTGGTGTTACTGTATTGAGTGTTACCATTATTTAGTGTCAGCTTCCTCATAAGTAAAATAGTAATGATAATGCCAACATTCAAGTTGTTATGAGAATAAGTTGATGGATATAAATCACTGGGCATTCACAAATATTACACTCAGTTATCCTATCCTTAAAAACAGCTGTCCATGTACAGATTATGTTGGTAAACATTTTTATATTTATTCATATGCCTAAAGCCATAGTTTGATCACAGTATAAATGTGAAACTTATTACGTACACATATATATATATATATATATATATATGTGATTGGGAACAGATTTAAAAGAGTAAAGTGTATATGAAATAACATGTTCCTGTCTAACAAAAAAAAAGCTTATCAAATGAAAAATCAGTATATAAAGAAAAATCTTGAAAGGATAGGCCCAAAGGTACTAATGTGGAAGAAAAGGAAGGGAGCTAACGAATATTATACAATGTGGCTGTAAAGGAGATCTTGATGAGCACACACTTTAATAACATTTTCAAAATGAAGGAGAACATGGAATTACAAAACAGCATTTCCTAGGCTTCAGAATAAGCTGAGATTATAAAGTGTTGAAGACAGCAATGACAAAGACTAGCTGTGCATGTATGTATACGGGGATGTGTTTTAACTCTTCCTTAACTACATCCTCAATTCTCAGCAAATAGTGAAAAGAGCAGACATAAAGCAAGTTCACACAAATGGGACCCTATCACCTCATTTTTTCCTGCTTTATTAAGGTATAGCTGAAAAATAAAATATTTTTATGTTTAAGGTGTGCGATTTGATGTATTGATATATATGCACTGTGAAATAATCAGCACAATCAAGCTAGTTAACATATCCATTATCTTACATAGTTACCATTGTGTGTCTGTGTATGTAGTGTGTGTGTGTGTGTGTATGTGACGAGAGCTCTTAAGATTTACCTTCTTAGAAAATTTCATATATAAAATAAGCATTGTTAACTATAGACACATTGCTGTACATTAGATTCTCTGAACTTACTCATCTTGCATAACAAAAACTTTGTATCCTTTGACCAACATATCCCCATTTCTCCTTCCCCCAGCTCTTGGCACCCACCATTCTACTCTCTGTTTCTATGAATTTGACTGTTTTGGAATTTCACATATGAGTTAGATCATGCTATATTTGTCTTTCTGCATCTGGCTTATTTTATGTAATATATATATACACACACACATACACATACATACACATATATACACACACACATATACACACAAATATTGTCATATCTTGCCTATCTTGGTTATTGTGAATAATGCTACAATGAAATCAATATCTTGAGAGCTATCCCTGCTTGATTAACCCATAATGAAAGCCTGTCCTCTTATTTTCCAAAGTTAAACTCTCCACCTCTGAACGGAACTTTTATTTTTTTATTTTCCAGAATTCTGTTTCATCAGATAGCTCTTCTCTTCTTTTTTCTTCTTTCTTGGAATTTTAATCTTTCTTCTCTGTCTTATTATCATGAATTATAAAGATCCTCAAAATGACAAACTTTCTTCAGTCCTACTGTCTCTTAAAACAACAAACTTTTTTTTGGTTTCCTATTATGGTGTTTGAATAGGTTGTTCCTAATTTCTGCCCCAACGTCTTTACGTCTTTTACGTCTGGAAATTTGATCCCCTAGAGTGCTGAGAAGCTAGTGACTAAGGTATGGTTTAGAGACACTGACTCAGCTCTTTCTCCACAGATGAGGTTGTGGTGTTGCTAAACTTAGATCAGGGAATCTGAAGAGTTTGATATTTGTAAACCCTCTTTTAAAAGGAAGCACCTACATGAATATTCTTCCAGAATGGTGTTTAAGACCTTATATCCTATAAGAGGGTTAATATTTTCTATTAACACTCAGCATCCAATTTTGTCATTTAAGTTACTGCTCTTTATCATAAGAAATGGCAGGTTAAAATCTTCATTACCCAGACTCATTTTCTGCTATGGTTCATGTAGGCAACTTAGGATGAGATGCACATGTGTATGGCTTAGAATGCTGCAGGGGTGTGAATGCTGTTCCTGTTTTTCTAAGGACATGCATGTGGACAAGAGGACCTGCAGATGATAATGAGGGCGGCAGCTGGCCTCCCCTCCACACTCCACAGTCAATTCATCCAGTTTCTGGTGTGGGGAGCTGTGATATCAGCATAGGGGTAGCTTGGCAGCAAGGCTCCCTGACCTCCAGTTAGCAGTTGCAGACTTGATGTCTGGACCTCACTTGAGCTATTTTGTGACACTGAAGATGGAAGGGTGGTGACTCTCTTTTGTCTTTCATTTTATCTGCCTTCCCAGTGATCTTATAACCACTTAATTCTCCGTGATAAATTATTTTTGCTTGTTTTCCTCATTAATCTCTGTCGGATAAAAGTCCCAAATATTAAAAGGATTGGCACTTACGTAATCGAACCTCCTAGATCCAGGAAGACTGTAACATGCAGAGTGTCACCATCAATTGCTTGCACCTCAGGAACTCCACGTTGAGAAGGGTTCCATCTGCTTTTGTTCTGAGTGGCCATTTAATTTCCAATTGGGTTTTATATACGTTTTTATTATTTCAATTGTGCTGTGGTCTGTATGTTGGTGTGCCCCCAAAATTTGTATGTTGAAATTTAATCCCCTATGTGATATGATTAAGAGGTGGGGGCTTTTGGGATGTGGTCATGACATGAGGCCCCTTACCTCATAAATAAATTAGTGCTCTTATAAAAGAAGCTGAAGAGAGCATGTTTGTCCCTTTTGCCATGTGAGCACACATAGAAGGCATCATCTATGCGGAACGGGCCTTTACCCAAAACAGAACCTGATGGCACCTTGATCTTAGACCTCTTATCCTCTAGAACTTTGTGCCATAAATATCTGTTGTATGTATATAACAGAATCAAAAGTATTTTGTTAAAGCATCCAGAACAGAGTAAGGCAAATTGTGAACTTAATCTAATATTATAGCTTATCTGCAACACATCTGAAACTCTGTAAATTCCCTCTTATTTCACTACTTATCTGGTTTTCTCCAATTTCCTAATCCAAATCATTATTTTCTTGATTTTTCTCACAGCATTTGATCATTTATATTTACATTTTCTCCTCAGAAATAGTTACACTAACTTTCTGAATAATTGTTTTCAATTTTAGTTGTTCATATGCTTTTAAGTCCACTGACTAAACTGAAGTTGTCCAGGGATCTGACCTTAACTGATTTTTATCGCTAATATTCTCCATGGAAGTGTTCACTCACTCCCAAGGTATCAATAAAAATTATTTCCTCCAACATATCCAATTCTTGATACTCCTCACAAGTCATGGACACCTAGGTCCCTTTATTATTTGGGCATTTCGATAATGGCTCATAAGCAAATCAAATATAACATAACAAACCCTTCATATAGTTAGTTAATAAATTCATCTACAAATATTACGAGCCAGAAATGTATACTGCATATATACAATGATATACAATACATTGTAAATACACAGTGATATACTACATACCCACAGGTGTATATATATATCTGTCCTCCGGAGAAGCAGACATTACTTTAGTATATCAGAGTTTATAGTTACATATTTGGGCTACTCGGAGAAACATGGAAATTGGCAATTGCCCACATAATTTGCTATGTTGAAATCAGCCTCTAGAATTCTACCAAGACAGTTGTTCCAAGATAAATGGATCATATTGCCTTATGACTAAAAAACTCCTAACTTCCCTTGCTGTATACAAGACAAAATATAAACATGATGAATGTTTTTAAGGAGATCCATAATTTGATCTCTCACTACCTCTCTATTCACATCACCAACCACTGGTGCCCTCACACAAGGTACCCCTCCCGTGTTCCATTAAATGCCTCATTTCTTAACAGTTTTTCCTTTTCTTCTTTACTGGACCTGTTTCTACTTACTCCTTCAGACCCAATTCAAAAGCTGATACCTGTTAGAAGCTTTCACCAAGAACTCCAATTCATAATTCAATTTTGTGTTCCCAAGCCTTGATTCACACTTCTATAGCAACTTTTATCTTTTGAACTCTAACTTACGTGTAAAGACCAGAGACCACATACTATTCATCTACAGTTTCCAAATCTAGAACAATGTCTGCCATGTACATGAAATTCATTATATATTTTTGAGTGAGTGAATTAAGACATGATGAGGAATTGATGCAAGCATGGATCCTCTAAAAATATTGTCATGTTATCCTGATTTCCTTTTTTCATAGCAATATGAGAGTGAGATAATAAAGAGGATGTTATGAATAGCTTCATATTTATCACTTAATTTGCCTCATGATTTCTAGAAAAAGATCAAGATGTAGATTTTTCTGGGCTAGATCATAAAACTGATCATGTAAGAGAAACTTGGCTTTATATGCAGGTGAAGAAAGTGCGTTTCCAAATGAACTAATTTTAACCAGCTTTCAAGTTTTATGGAACAAGGTTCTGAACAAGATACAGTCTGGGTACACGGACAAGTAGATGGACTATAATTCCATGTCTGTAGAATTCTGTTCAATTGATCCAGCTTAACCTCTAAGCAGGTCTCTGTTCTCAAAAATGACTTATATAAGGCTTATCCATGACTTTGGTGAAAATACCAAAGGCCTCTTCATGATACTATATTGGCAAATTAATCAATCTTGAAAAAAGAGCTCAAATATTTGATTTGACAGGGTTTCAGTAGGTTCAAAAGATCAGCCAAAACTGACAAGATGAGATTTAATAGGGGTAAGTATAGAGTCCTGAACTGAGGTTAAATAAATCAATTGTGAAGCACAGTATCAGAGACTTTATTTAATAGCAATTTCTGCTTAAAAAAGACACAAGACAAGCTACTAGATGGAAAAAAGTGGCAAAGTCAAATGAAAATTTATATTATTTAATAGAACTGTAGTATCCAGAATAAGTAAGGCAACTGTCCCATTTTACTATGCCTTGGTCTATGATGTCTAGATCAATGTGTTATATCTAAAGAGACATTGACATATTGACTTCTACCCAAAGGAAAAGTGACCGATATGAACTATAATTTGGCTATAATAATAGCTACATAATATTTGTTGAGTATTTGCCAAGTGCTAGGTGCTTTGAATGCATTAACTCACTTATTCATCAGCACACTCTTATCAGGTAGATCTTAGAATGGCTGCTATGGGGCACTGCCCAGCAACCTTCACAGGGCTGAGTTTCCCATTCTTCAGACGATGGATGTGTCACCTGATTGACAGGTTACAGCCGACTCCCTCCCCTAAAATTGCCCAGGAGAAGGTGACATTATTAGATAAGTGCATTAATTAATGAAACAAAGGTGGGATCACTGTATTAAACATTAAGGTTTAATACAAAAAGTTTAAATATAACAATAATGAAATGAATTAAGAAAGTAAAAAATATGAATGAAATTATTTGATAAGAAAGTTTAAAAGTTAGAGTGAAGGTCTTTTAAGAAAAGAAATGAAATACATGTACAAATATATGGAATGCCTGGTGAAGTCATGATATTTTGGAACTAGAAAACTGTAAGGAAGAAATAACACTATATAGTCATAATTTTATTTAGCTTTATGTGTCCTACAATTTTAATTTGCTCCAAGGTATATATCTAAACCCGAAAAGAGAGGATGCTTCCTAACTAGAAAGCAGAATTATCACCTAGGAGGTACATTTTAAAAAACAATTTTATAGTAAGGTCAAAAAAAAATATGCATATATATTTTTATAGTGAAGTCATAAAATATATGTATGCCTCTCTCAGGTCTCCAGTTGATATTCTGATAAATCAAGCATATATGTGAAATATCTCATATTTTCCATAAAATTATAGAAAAAATCCCTTTTTTTTTTCAATTTTCTAAAGACAGAGGAGATAGATCAAAGAGGACTAACCTAATTCTTGCTCATAAAAATGAAGCCAGGATTTAATGACAAGACCTTGTTCAGAGTTTTTTTTTAATTTAAACCAAGCACATTTAATTATCTTTTATTTAAGAATATAATTTGAGAAATCAGAAATCATTGGTTCCTTGAAATTAGTTTTAAGAACATAAAAAAAGGATTAAAAATAAAGGGACTGGAACCATTAAGATCACTTGTAGAAAACTGCATGACAAAAAAGAGATGCTGTCCTCAGGCTAACTCCTTACTTAAGGGAGCCCTTTGATATAGCCAATATTTCATGTTACTCATTGTTTAACCCACAATAATAGTAGATATAATAAAAATATACTGTTTATGTATATTGTTCTCTAATTTATAAGCCTATTTTCCTTCTGTAAAATAGGTATGAATAATCTCTCATGTACTTAATTGAGCTAAGAAATTATTACAATGACTACTCATAATTCAGTTTAGCAAATTATTCCTGTCTTCTTACTATATTTTATCAAGCTTTTCTTCCCCTCCAGAGATAATGCCAGGAGGGAGTGTGAGGCATAGAAATGAAATATCCAGCTAATGAATATATGTGGCTGGTGTCCATATGCCTTATTTCTGAACCCTGTTATAATTGCATTGTTACTAAATAGGGACTGTTATCTTCGTTGCTAAGGACAGTGTTATTATCATATTTATTAAGAGATTTAATACTTATTTCTAAAAGGTTGCTATATTTTAGGGAAAAAGTATATAACTGCATATTACAGAACACTAGAGTTAACTGTTAATAAATTATTATGTATTTTATAATATGTAATATGTTATTTTAAACATTTTTAATCCATCTATAGGGTCATATATCATGATATATATGCACACAAAAAAGATGTGGATGATTATTATCAAGAATGCTACTTATTTTCACATTAGTTCACTTCTCTAAAGCTGCTCTATCTTATGCATATTTGTTTATTGGCCTTAGTTTTCTTCATTTTTTATTCTTTCTTTTTTTGAAATAACTTGTTTTTTATAGAAAATTTGCAAAAAGAGTACATAGAGGTATTTTGTATCTGAACCATTTTATCTAAACCATTTAAGTTGATATGATGCCAAATTTAGTGTATATTTGCTACAAACAAAACATGGTCTTATATAAATTCTATAAAACAATTACATTGTCTTTTGATCTATAGACCACTATCAAAGTTTACCTATCATTTTAATAATGTCTTTTATAGCAAAAGGATGCAGTTCAGAAGCACACATGGAATATATTTGTCATGTCTCTACTATCCTTTAGTCTGGGGAATTTCCTTAACCATCCCAAAGTTTTCATGGCTTTGACACTTTGAAGTTATTTTGTAGATAGTTCCTCAATTTGGATTTGTTGTGTATTTTCACATACTAGATTCTGATTATTCATTTTTGATAGAAGTATCACAGTAGTCATTCTGTGTTCTTCTCATTGACTCTGGTAGTACCTAAATTTAATTTTCTTATTACTGGTGATGTTAACTTGGATCACTTGATTAATGTAGTATCTATTAATATTATACAGGGTTATCAACTTTTAAGTTGCTATTAGCTCATTAAATATGAAATGTCCAATTTCGAATAAAAGATGTAGCTTATTGTATTTCAAACAAGAAGCAGTACAATTAATCAAAGCATGAACCTAAACTACTGACACAGTTTTGCCATCTTAACGGCAGCCTGTTTATGCCAGCAGCGAAGCAGCCTAGGGAGTGAATGGCGATGAAATCCCGAAAGGCGTTTTCCACAGCTTGTTGAGAATTGAATATTTTTCCTTGCAAGAAGTGGTCCAAAGCCTGGAAGAAGTAGTAGTCAGTTGGTGCAAGGTCTGGTGAATACGGTGGATGATAGAAGAGTTTCCAAGTCCAGGTGCTATAGTATGAGCAGTGTTGTTTGTGCAACATGTGGTTGAGCGTTGTCTTGCAAGAGGATTGGCCTGTCTCTATTGACCAATGTAGGCTATTTAATCACAAGCAGATTCATCATTTCATCCAATTGGCTGAAGTACATATCCACTGTAATCGACTGACCAGGTTTCATGAATTTGTAGTGGATAATACCAGTGCTGGACCACCAAAAACACACCATTAGCTTTTTTTGATGAATATTCGGTTTTGGACTGTGTTTTGGCACTTTATCTTTATCCAACCATTGTGCTGAATGCTTGTGATTGTCAAAAAGAATCCATTTTTCATCACATGTAACAATACGGTGTAGAAATGGTTCGCCTTTATGTTGTGACAGCAAAGAAAGGCAAGTTTCCAGATGATTTCTCTTCTGATGCTCATTTAATTCACGTGGTACCCATCTATCCAGCTTCTTTACCTTGCTGATTTGTTTCAAATGGTCCAATATTGTTGGAATAGTAACATCAAACCTTGCTGCTAATTCACAAATAGGTTGAGATGGATTTGCTTCCACTACAGGTTTCAGCTCATCATTATCCACGTTGTTCTTAGGTTGCCCACGTGGCTCATGTTCAAGATTAAAATCACCAGAACGGAACTTCTCAAATCATTGACGTACTGTGCATTCATTAGCCACATCCTCCCCAAACACTTCATTGATATTTCGAGCTGTCTGCACTGCACTGGTTCCACCACAGAACTCACATTCGAAAATAACACAAATTTTTGACTTATCCATGGTTTCACAAAAATTGCTCTAAAAAAATTTGCAAGATAATCACAAGCCAAACTCTGCATTTGAAAGAATGAGTATGTACCCTCACAATAAAAATAAAACAAAAAGTGTCAGTGTGAAATGTCAGAGACATCAACTGTCAAACTTAGGACTTAAAGAAATCAGACATTTCATACTTAATAACCTAATTATTTTTTTTCCTTTTATAATTAATTAGTAACCCGAGGGTAGGTATGTTAAGCCTATTTCTATTTATTATTTCCTCATTGACCTTTCACATACCTGCCTTAGCAACCACTGATACTCCTTGCCTGAATTAATGTATGCTTTGTTGTTTGTTAAAATTGGGTCTGGATTTTTTTGACATGTCCTCATATTTTTATTTTTTTAACTTCATTAATTTCCAACACCACAAGTTGTTGCAAGCTTATTTTATACTTTCTCTATCCCAGTTATGGAATCAGCCATTTCTGCAAGGAGCCCCAGTTACAGGCAGTCAAGAATGATATTGGAAACCAAGATCTGGCTTCTAGGTGTGCTCATTGCTATTGGAGTGTTGCAATTTCCATGTCCTCTCAACTGGTAGAGCTAGCTCAGAAATTGTTTTCTAAATGGCATTCCTAAAAAACCTCCTTGTAGAAATGGCTGATCACAGTCAGACATATACAAATGCACACACATACATATATATACATCTTTTCTCCTTTCTCTCTCCACCCCATACATTAAAATCAGAGTTCATATAGATCTCTCCAAATGCCAAATCATTAGCACAGGATCATTTTAGTTTTTGACCTTTCCCTAACTGTAACTCTCTTCTCCAAAAGTGAGACAACTAACTTTTATTATACTCCCTACATGTACGAATTTTATCAATGTCATCAGAAAAATCAATCCTCCGTCACTCTAAACTCTCTCCCACACCCACCCAGCTTATGTGAACTTTTCCCTATCCTGATCAGACTCCAGTATTCCTCTCTGAGCTGCTGTTTCTTTCTTGACACATCGACACCCTTTTTACCCTGCCTGGTTCCCAACAGCCCACGCTGGACCCCAGAAGTACCTACCCCTCCACTCCATTCACCCCGCTGAGGTTTTGACACCCAAAGCCAAGCTGCTGTTGTGCTGCACTCCCCACCCCCACAGCAATGCCTGCCTTGTCCAATGTAGAGCTACATTATCGAAAAGGGAAAATGGAAGTAAGGAAGGAAGAAAGGGAGGAAAAAAGGGAGAAAGGAAAAATATTTTTGAAATAAAGAACACTAGACAGGTAAATCTGTTTTATATTTTTCACTGAATATGTAACAACATTTTATGCTAAAGTTTGGCTCTTAATTTTTTGCCCTTCAGAAGGGAGGTCATCTGTTACAGTGTAAAACACCATATGCCAAATGATCTTGACCTTTTACTAGGTCAGATAGGCCAATGAAATACTAAACTGTGATATTTATAAATATTTGGAAATATTCAAATTTCTAATTTTTTTCATACATTTCATTTAAAATCACATTACACATTTAGTGTTTGGATTCTGCAGGAAAAAATAAATTTTCTATGAAATATTAGTGTTAAATTAATGGATCATATCAAGGAAATTATATTTATAAATGTTGATGTTTAAATATATGTTTTCCATCTAAGGCTCACTGTCTAATTCATTTTTATGTCTTCATTACAATTTCAGTTGTGTACAGCTTTTCTTGAAACAAATTTTTAGCCTGGAATTGTACAAAACTTGGGCTATTAGAAGAATTGCAGTATTCAAAAACAATTTCCAAAACATTTTCTTATTTAAAATGAATAATTTCAATTTTTATTATGGTTGTGCAGAGGAAAATGCACTAATTTAATATCTTTATTAGAAGGGTAGTCATTAAATATATTTTCCAATAAAAAATGTTACAGTAAGTATTGTGATATATGAAGGTACACAAACATTAAATATTTCCTGTGAATTTAATGGGATTATTTAAATCTCATCAATATAATGTTCCCTTTTTCATATATTTTTCCAAGATTAAAAACTCTTACACCCTAAATAAATTCTGGTCATTTATCAAGTTGAACCTAATAGAAAACTATATCATTTATTAAAATGGCAATATATAAGAGTGCAATATTAATACAATTACATACATATATTAATCATATAGCTAGTTATTTATAAAAAGTTCACACTGATTACAAGGAAGTTCACCTAATTTCCTAAGGCTCACAGTTCACTTGAGTAGGTGCTTCCTATCAGTGCAGTTGATACTTCAACTTATTACTAATGAATTTTGATGTATCTTAGTACATTTCATTTTCCTAGAATTTAATTTGCTTATAAAAATGGCTTCTTCATATTTCTAAGTGTGAAAAGCCTACTTACCATGATTTCCATTAAAAGTAAATTTCTAATGACTTCATGGTAGACAATAAATATTAGTTTATTTTCTTCCCTCTTTCATCTTTTTCTCCCTCTTTTCCCTCCTGTTTTGGCTCCCTCTTATCTTGAATTTTTCTCTCTGCCTTCTACCCTCAGTTCCTTCCACACACTCCCTTCTCTCCCTTCTTCATCAATGTAGTAAAACTTGAATTGAAGAATAACAGGTTTTGCAAGTTATATAATAATTTGAGTTTTATGAGCTTAATAAACTTTTAAAAAAATTTCCCCTGTGGCCTTTACAAATGATGACATTACTTTTGAGAATATATTTATATAACAATAAAAATGAACATCTTTACAACTTAATATAAAATTATACTTACATATAAGATCTCTACTTAGAAATGTTTCATATTTCTTTACAGAAGCTGTTTATTCTATTAAAACATAACACTACAGTAATTTTCTGATATTTCCTTAATAAGTCCTAATAGACTGTAAATCACATTTTTTCCATCTGAGCTATACAAACTACTTTTTAAATTGTATTTTCAGATTCCTAACCAGTCTTGAAAAACATAATGGCAAATCATTTGTGTGTGTGTGTGTGTGTGTGTGTGTGTGTATGTGTGATTTACAAGTCTTTTAGGACTAGGTAAAGAAATATCAGAAAATTACTGTAGTGTTATGTTTTAATAGAATAAACAGCTTCTGTAAAGAAATATGAAAACATTTCTAAAAAGAGATCTTATATGTAAGTAAAATTTTATATTAAGTTATAAAGATGTTCATTTTAATTGTTTTATATATATATATATAAAGGAAATATATACCTGCATTTCTGGTTAAAATGATTTTTTTTGCTGTACATGTTATTATTTCTACATCTTTAAACTTTAGAGCAGAATTGCAATGTTCTTGTTTAAATGAAATGAAACATTTTCAAACAAAAGGAATCAGGGTTTAAAATCAGTCTTGATCAGTAAGTACATTGTAAGTCCTCGCTACGTGTCAGATACAACTGTTCCAATTTTTTAAGTGCTGATTCATTCTTTCAAATAATAACCTGCATCATGACTCATAAAAATGTAAAAGATATTCTTTGCTAACATTTAAAATTAGATGATACAATTTTATCAATTTAAAATTTCATTTACTTACAGAAATATTTTATGAGATCTCAAAAATTATTGTGCTACACTTACCAGCCAGAGCAAGAATATATTCTTGAAATCTTGTTCCTATACGGTTAGTGGCTGTGCAATTGTATCTTCCAAAGTCATTGTCAGACGTAGGTGCAATCTAAAATAATCATAATAATAAAAGTTACAATTCTAAAGCATCACAGAAGTTTTAAAATAAACTATAGTATGCCTACCACTTGCACACATGTTCAATTATTTACCTCACAACTCCTTGCCATAACTCTTATTTTCTTTATCAAGTAAGCATTACTAAATAACATAAATCCTTTTAAGATATATCTATGAACTGATACTATCCATAAGACTAGACGAATCATAGTGTATTTACTAATTAAGTGGACAAATGCCACCATTTTGATGTATCTATTGAATAGCAAAACCATTATATCCTCCTATGTGTAAAGTTCAGAAAGTAGTATTATACATTTTGAAAATAATGTATAGTTTGCAATAGATGCAGGTGGAAACTTGAAAAATGGAAGCTTGTATCAAAAAAAATTGTTAACTCTGTTTCTCTGTTTTAGCTTCAAACTAGGCTGATTTAAAGTTCAAGAAAGGCTCAAAACATATGAGGTTTTTCTCCCTTTCTTGAGCTTATTGAATATAAAATACTAATGAAGGATGAGAAATTATTAAAAACAAAATCTTTCCAGGAAGGGATTCTGCAAGAAAATATTACTCTTGTGCGACAATCCCTCTAGACAGGTACTTTTTCTTGATATCTAATAACAGTATCTTTCCTCCATTTCCATTCAATTCCTATCATTCTGTTTCAGTGTAGGTGAAATATAACTGAACTCAATCCTTACACATTTGAAATCCATAATTAAGTTAACCTTCGGGGATTCTATTGGTGAATATTGGGACCAACATAGTAATTCTAATGTCCAGAAATTCTCAAGTATCAATTTAGAAAAGAGATTTGATGATATGAACAGATATAATTTTCAATCCCAGTAACTATTATTAAGAGAGAATATGCTTACAGCAAGAGTTACTGTTAATTTCAACTCTCTCCCAAAAGAGGGAAAAATGATTTTGTGGTAATGGGAGGCTATTAACTAAGAGTGCAATTTTGAGGTCCATTGAAGATGATAATTCTGAAAGAGCACAAAAAAGCTGTGTCATTCATTTTCCAGTCAGCTGTCCATTTAAGAAAAGATCATAGAATTAAAATTTAGAAGTTTTAACAGCTCTTATATAAGTACTTATAACTGTTTCAAATATTAACATTTACTATATGTATATGTGCAGCTTTTAATAAACAAGGCTAATTTAACTCTAAAATAATTTTACTAATGAGAAAGATTTAACAAAAAAAAAATTCTTATTCTACAGACATATGCAAAAGTTATTTGCATATTCAACAAGGAAGAATGTGTTTACTGAATCAATACAATATAGAGACAGGATAGCAACAAGAAAGAACTGTGACTATTGCACAGCTCCTTAAGATTAATAATTTAAATATAGCCTTTTTCCTTGGAACAATTTCAAAAAGCTCAATTCTTTTTTTTTTTTTTTTTTTCCTGAGACAGGGTTTTCCTATGTTGTTCAGGCTGGTCTTAAACTCCTGCCTTCAAGTGCTCCTCCCCTTCCTGCCTTAGCCTCCCAAAGTGCTAGGATTATAGGCATGAGCCACCACACCTGGCCAAGGCTCAATTCAGTTTTTTGTTGTTCCTGGGAGTTTAACTATCAGCAAATAAAAGCTTTACAACCTGTTAAATAAGTAATTCCTTTATGATGTTTTATGATTAACAAATACAGAAAATACACAACACAGCATAAATTAAAACACACAAACACAGACATGTACAGCTCTAGATATAACCTGGTCAAATCATGTGCCCTGAAGCATATTTGATGTATTCTAGGAGAACAATATGGAACCAAAATCTAATAATGGTTTTACATTCAAACCCTGCACAATAATTTCATCTAAATATAAAATAGTATGCCTATTATATCTTATACAGCATTAAGTAAAAAATCTTTAAATGTTTAAAATGCTTTTTTAAAAATTGATATTGATGATATTTTTCCAGGAAGTACTAGGAACATCTACTC
Source organism: Daubentonia madagascariensis (assembly GCA_023783475.1). NCBI lineage: Eukaryota > Metazoa > Chordata > Mammalia > Primates > Daubentoniidae > Daubentonia > Daubentonia madagascariensis. The sequence goes on along the minus strand of JAKFHU010001684.1, from coordinate 23,502,318 downwards.
ATAAAACCATTTCTTCATATTTAAATACAAGCATACCGTGTTTTTATTGTGCTTCATTTTAATACACTTCTCAGATACTGCATTTTTTAAAAATTGAACATTTGTGGTAATCCTTCATTGAGCAAGTTTTTCTGTGCCATTTTTTCAACAGCACATATTCACTTCATGTCTCTGTATCACCTTTTGGTAATTTTCTCAATATTTCAAACTTTGCATATTTATTGAATCTATTATGGTGACCTGTGATCAGTGATCTCTGATGTTACTACTATAATTATATTGGGGTGCTTGAAACTTTCCCATATAAGATGTCAAACTTAATCAATGAATGTGTGTGTTCTGACTGCTCCACTGTCTGGCCTTTCCCTCATCTCTCTCCCTCTCCTTGGGCCTCCCAATTCACTGAGACACAACAATATTGACATTAGGCCAATTATTAATTTTACAATAGACTCTAAGTGTTCAAGATAAAGGAAGAGTCGCAATGTCTCTCACTTTAAATCAAAAGCTAGAAATGATTAAGCATAGTGAGAAAGGCATGTCCAAAGTCCAGATAAAACAAATGCTAGGTGTATTACAAGAAAGTTAGTCAAGTATTAAAGGTAAAGAAAGAGTTCTTGAAAAATATTAGAAGTACTAGTGAATACATAAATGATAACAAAGTGAAACAGCCTTATTGATGATATGGAGAAAGTCATAGTGGTCTGGATAGAAAATCAAACCAACCACAACATTCCCTTCAGCCAAAACATAATCTAAAGCAAAGCCCTAAATCTGTTCAATTCTATAAAGGCTAAGAGATGTGGGGAAGCTGCAGAAGAAATGTTTAAACTTAGCAGAGGTTGGTTCACGAGGTTTAAAGAAAGACACTGTTTTCCATAAAATAAAAGCACAAGATGAAGCAGGAAGTGATGAAGAAGCTACAGCAAGTTACCCAGAAGATCCAGCAGTGATCATCAATGAAAGTGGCTAGAGTAATCAACAGATTTTCAGTGTAGACAAAGCAGCCTTTTATTGGAAGATGCCATCTAGGACTTTCACCGCTAAAGGGAAGTCAATGCCTGGCTTCAAAGCTTCAAAGGACAGGCTAAATCTCTTGTTAGGGCCTAATAAAGCTGGTGACTTTAAATGTAAGCCAATGCTCATTTATCATTCTAAAAATCCTAGAGCCCTTAAGAATTATGCTAAATGTACTATGCTTGTGCTCAATAAATGAAACAACAAAGCCTGGATGAGCACATCTGATACAGCATGGTTTACTGAATATTTTTAGCCCACTGTTGAGACCTACTGCTCAGAAAAAAAGATTCCTTTGAAATTACTACTGTTCATTGACAATGAACTTGGTCATCAAGAGCTCTGATGGAGATGTACAAAGAGATTAATGTTGTTTTCATTGTTGCTACCCCAACAGCCATTCTGTAGCCCTTAGATCAAGGAGTAATTTCCCCTTTCAAGTTGTAGTATTTAAGAAACACATTTTATAAGGCTATAGCTTCCACAAATAATGATTCCTTTGTTGGATATAGATAAAGTAAATTGAAAACCATCTGAAAAAGATTCACCATGTAGATTCCCTTAAGAAAATAGTGACCTATGGGAGAAGGTCAAAATAGCACCATTATCAGGAGTTTGGAAAAAGTTGGTTCTAACCCTCATGGCTGACTATAAGGGGTTCAAGACTTCAGTGGAGGAAGTAACTGAAGTTGTGGGGATAATATCAATAGAACTGGCATTAGAATGTGGAATGTGAATGAATTGCTGCAATCTCATGATAAAACTTTAACAAATGAAGAGTTGCTTCCTATGGATGAACAAAGAAAGTAGTTTCTTGAGAAGGACTCTACTCCTGATCAAGATGCTATGAACAATGTGAAAATGACAACATGAGGTTTAGAATATAACATAAACTTAGTCAATAAAGCAGTGGCAGGGCCTGAGAGGATTGACTCTCATATTGAAAGAAGTTCTATTGTGAATAACATGCTATCAAACAGCATCACATAATACAAGGAAATCTTTTGTGAAAAAAATCCACAGCCACCCCAACTTTCAGCTACCACCATTCTTGTCAGTCAGTGGCCATCTCCATCATCCACATCAAGGCAAGACCCTCCACCAGCAACAAGGTTATAATATGATGAAGGCTCAGATGATTGTTAGCATTTTTTTAGTAATAAAGTATGTTTTTGGGGGGAGATGGGGGTCTCACTATGTTGCCCAGGCTGGTTTCGAACTCCCGGCCTTAAGCAATTCTCTTGCCTCAACATCCCAAATTTTTGAAATTACAGGTGTGAGCCCCCATGAATAAAGTAGTTTTTAGTTTAGGCATATACATTGTTGTTTTTTAGATATAATGCTATTGCAATCTTAATAGGCTAAAGTATAGTGTAAATATAACTTTTATAAACACTAAGAAACAAAAAAAATTGTGACATGCTTTGGTATGTTACTTGCTTTATTGAAGTAGTCTGGAATAGAACTTGCAATATCTCCAAGGTATGCCTCTATCCAATAAAAATAAATTTAATTTATTTTATGATCTTAATCTTTGCCAAAATATAATCCAATGAAAATAAATTTATTTTATGCTTTTAAGCTTTGACAGAATATAATGGATCAACAAATATAGTTGTGAACATCTAAATATAAGCTGAGAGTACAATGTTAATAAAGAGACTTGCTAGTGTTTTTCTTAAACTTCAAGAAATTGATTCCTTCTTTTTACATATTCCATGATAAGAAAACAGTAGATTTAACAGTCAGCATCCTTACTGAAAACAAGGAAGAATGATACAGATGATCCAAAACATAATATTATTTCAACAAACCTATTAGAAACTTCCTGATCTCGATTTTTGCCATATGATAAGTTGGATTATAACCTTATAAACTCAGGGTATGTTTAGATTTTTAAAAAAAGTTTTTATGACCTTTACAGATGCATTCATTGGCATTAACCCAAAGGGCTTACTGAATATTTGGTTATATTTTAAAGTTCATGAATTTAAAAGTTTGAATATGCATATTTAATCAAAGAAAAAGGGACAACTTAAAAAATCAATTCAAGAAATCTATTATTGATCAATTTGTTAAGTGGATATTTGATTTATTATATATTTTATTATGTTTTTCTTAAGTATTAGCACTTATGTGACTATTATAATTCTTAAACACAAATAATAATACTTTATTATCCCAAAAAACTATGTATGCTACTAATTAAATATTAGTAATGCTAACTGTTGCTTTTTTGTTATTGTTGTTTTGTTATATTTTGTTTTCAAGTTGTATTATACATAAATATTCTTTATTTAGGACTTAAATTTAATTTGTGATAAAGTATACACATAAAACATATGTTCAAAGTCAAAGCTTTAATCAACAGATCACTTAGCTGTGTGCAAAGTAAACAAAAATTGTTTATTTTTCACTTTGGAGTGCAAAGGAATGTCATTTAAGCAGAAATTTAAATAGCATGAAATATTTATATTATTAAAATATGTAAATGTTGTGTCTATAAAATATCCCTTGACATTAACTATGGAGAATTATGAGTTGTCCCCAAAACTAAAAAATTTCAAGATGAAGTAAAGCAGATATTAGTCCATCATTTAAACATAAACTTAAATTTACCTGTTTAGGGCTGAACTATGTCCAATCCACACCCCTGCCAAATTGATATATTGAAACCATAACTCGCAGTGTGACTGTATTTGGAGATAGGATCTTCAAGGAGGTAATTAAGCTTAAATGAGGTCATAAGCCTGAGGTCTAAACCAGTAAGCCTGATGTCCTTATAAGAAAAAGAATAGATACCAGAACACACTCTCTCTCCACACAGGAAAGGGCATGTGAGAACACAGTAGGAAGGTGGCCATTTATAAGTTAAAGAGAGTCCTCTCCAGAAACCAACCCCGTGGGCACCTTGATCTTGGACTTCCAGCCTCCAGAACTGAGAAAATATATTTCTGTGATTTAAACAATCCAGCCTGTGGTATTATATTATGGCAGCCAAGGAGACTAATACACTACCCAAAACTGAAGTTAAATTTAACCTCAGATTTTAAACTAAGGTAAATCCTAAAATTTAGTTTAAAGCTGCCCATTTTTTTTGTGTGTGAAATTGACATCCCAGTCAATTCACCAGTAGCTAATTCTAATACAATTTCAAAGAAACTTATTTAAATTGAAATAGATTTAGATAAAGTGGCTTAATTACCAAAATAGTCAATTATCCAAACATTTAGAGATGTGATGACTAAGTCCTTCTATCAAATAAACTTTTTTCTAAGTCTAATTATCATCAGTGAGGACACCCTAAGTTAATGCAGTGTAAGTATCAGATGTTATTCTAAAACATGCATTTCTTTTAGTTTATGTAAACTGAATTAGTGAATAAATACATAAGAGCTTTTTAGCTAAATAAGCCTGTGCAGATTTCCAGTTATTCTGCCAGCATCGTAAGTGAGAAAGGCTGATGATCATTTTCATAAATGTGTATAAACTTTTGAAATTGATAAACACACATACAATCTGCAATTAATAAATGAAGGCATTTTATTCAAATAGTATTTACAGACCAGTCACTTGGCAGTACAAAAACAATTACATTACTATCTTAATCTTAAAAGTAAGATAAAATGAGGCACTGAAAAAATAAATTTGGTTTATTTAGGAACTTGCACTAGAATTGTAAATATGTAGCCAGCAGATTAGCATTTATATATGCCAGTCTGAGGATAACAAAGTTACAACTCATGGACTCAATGAAAATGTCAACACTGAAGTTGAACTATTGGCCCTCAATAACTGTCAAATTATTAATTTCTTTTCCCTATATTTTTCCTGATATAAATATTTTTCTTTCTAAAAGTAAATTCAAGAAAAATAATGATTTTTGCTATATACCCATATTTCTATGTAAGTAAATACTGAGATATTAGTCATGAATGGGTAATAATCCAATAGACCTTTAAGTAAATAAACATTAAATATATACACTAGGATTTCAATATATATTTGTATATGAAGATATTTAAATAAATCTAAAATAGATAATTGCTAAAACAATGCAATTTATGGATGTATACATGCAGACTTACCTCTAATATCATCTTTTTTCCTGTACTGTATGTCTTTAAATTGGTGGTGTTTTTAGCAGGTAACACTAACTTTTCTTTTCTCCAATGGATTGATGCTGGTGGATTCGATTTCACATCACAACTTATATTGATAGGATTTCCTTCCCAAGAGTAATATATTGTTTGGTTTGATATAAACTTAGGAGCATCTATAAAACAATATAATAAACATTTACAGAACTTTTTAAAGTTAAATAATAATTTAATTAGCATAAATATTAGTAATTTTTACTTGGCAATAAAAATAAGCCATGCAATTCTAATTTCATATACAGGCAGTCTCTGTATTACAGATGAGATACATTCCTGAGAACGTCTTTAGGTCAAATCTGTATGTAACTCAGATCCCTGATGAACAGCGCATATATAGTAATAATAATAATAATAACAACAACAATACTATAATGGCTCATATGTGGTAATAATAATACACTGTAATACTGAATAATAATAACCCTGTACTGTAATAATAAGTTACAGAAACTATTGTGTTCTTTATTTTAATTCAAACAGAACATAAAAACTCATACAAAATTCACATTTTATGCCTGTATCAAAACATCACATGTACCCTATAAAGATATACAACTGTATGCACCCATAATAATCAAAAAATAAAAAAAAAATTAAAAAGTTTAGATGGGAGATAGGAGCAATTTCAAAAAAGAATATTAAAGTTAACACTTATCTAATGTTGCATCAATGCTAGACTAATAGGAATGTGTGGTTATTTTGATCTTCTAACCAAATCAATAATAACCTTTCTATTTCAATAATTCATCCGCTACTCTGCTTAGTAATAATTGATGCTTTCATTGGAGCACAGCCTTTCACACGTTCCATAATTCTCACTTTATCCTTTATAACTGTTTGGAGAGTAGAGGGACTGAAGCCTAACGCTTTCCCAAGGAATGATGGGTCTGGTCTTTCTCTGAAAACTTAAAATTATTTCTACTTTCGTTTTCATTCTAATCGCCTTTCTCTTTGCTGCAGGCTCACCTGGGCTTGCAGTGGACTTTCACTTTGGAGTCATGGTCATAAGAGTAAACACAGACTCACAAAATTGAATGAAAAAGTTAAGACAACAGTGATGCTGTGCATAACTATGCTATGCTAGTGAGACTAGCTGCTAGCATAAAGATGCTGTGCAAACGAACCGCTTATGCCATGAGGGTTTGTTTACATGTATGGAAAAAACTAGTTCCTGAATTATTAATTTAATTATTTAACTATAAATTGCCTTATGTAGAGCTTTGGAAACCTGTTCATAAGTACAGAACACCATTAAGTTGGGTTGTCCATAATCCAGGGACTGCCTGTATTTAATATGCGACATTAGAACTCATGAAAATATGTCATTTGAATATTTCTTAACATAATTTTAATACTGTTAATATGAAAACATTCAAATCTAGCCAATTATTAAAATATGAAACAAAAGTCAGAGTTTAATTTGCTCTTAATAATCTGACAAAAATTTCTATCAATTAAATTAATGGCTGTCTACACTGTAGAAACTGTTTCTGGAACAAACTACATTATAAAGTAAGAGTTTAGTATAAAACCTAATTAAATCAATAGTTCTTATGTCATTTTAAAATCTAGCTTAGGCATAATAATTTCTTCTATTGAAAAATATATGTGTATATATATTTAGAAACAGGGTCTGGCTTTGTCACCCAGGCTCAAGTGCAGTGGCATGATCATAACTCACTGCAGCCTGAAACCCCTGGGCTAAAGTGGTCCTCCCGCTGAGTAACAGGGAGTACAGGTGTGTGCCACCATGCCTGGCTAATTTTTTTTATTTTCCTAGAAACGGGTTCTTGCTGTGTCTCCCAGGCTGGTCTCCAACTCCCAGCCTCACGACATCCTCCCACCTCTACCTCCCAAAGTGCTCGGATTACAGGTGTGAGCCACTGCATCTGGCTTCCTCTATATAACATTTTGAGAAATGAGAATTTTTTTCTAAAGAATCCACATTTCCAATTTGTATTAAACCAGAGATGTTCTAAATTAATCAAGAATAATTAATTTGAATATTAATCAGTCTCTATTCCTATGATTCCATGTCAAGTTTCAGGCTTCTACACCAGAACTATGTAACAATAGCTGAAAGAAAAGAGACGTATATTATATCATTTTACTGAATAAACCTAATTGTGAAGATATACATTGTATTTACTCTTTCTCTACTCCAGAACCAGAACCTACACAAAAATGCCAAATATTGTAACCTTTTTGAGTCTTAATTTCCTTATCATATGATTATTTGAGAAGAATGTTTTTTTATTTTTATATAAAAAAAATTTTCAATTAAGTTGTACCTAAAATGTTGCTGGTATTTACACTGGTTATTGTTTTTAGTAATATTAACAACTTAAACTTAATATCCCATCATAAACAATTTCCATTGTCTAACTTTTAAACATTTTATTACTCATAATAGCTTAAAATAATCTATATCCAATTTTTTTATAGCTACTAATTATATATCAGATATGTAATATAAAATTTTAATCTATAGAACAAATAGAGAAGCAATCATTTAAAAAATCCCTGTCCTATTTTTTGATGTACATTTTTAATGTAAACTTCACAAAAAGTCTGAAATGTGTATTGACTTCCCTCTATATGATAATAAATTTATACATCTTATTGTATTTAATATTTTTAATAACCTCATAAGGAAGGTATAATCCATATTTAATCAATCTAAGATCTGGAGTAAGAGATGTCAAACTCATTCTAGTACTAATTTTAAGGGCTGGGACTTGAATCTAGGGATATTTTAACCAACATCTATTACATTCCCAGTCAAAATCAGAAATAAAATTATAATATTCAGTGCTAGCAACATTTTGGTAAGGTGAACCCTATCACGCATTATTAAGTAGAATATAATTGGAACAGCTTCTCAAGAAGATAAAGAGCCTTAAAAAGCTTTATAACCTTGATTCTGCAATCCAATCCAGTTTTAGGTATCTTTCCAGAGAAAGTAATTAGAAATATTACAAAGGTTTCTGTGAAGGACTTTTAATGCATTATTATTTTAATAATAAAAACTCAGAACAACTTAATGCCCTACAAAAGAGTATTTACTCAATAAATAGTGATACATCTTTGTACTTAGGTGTGCTAAATAGTATACAGACATATTTGCCTATGGGTCTTTTGGTCAACTTAGCATATCCTTCAACAAGCTGCCTTCAAAACTAACCTCCACACTTCCTAAACACAGCCTTTCCACAACCTTCAATTCTGGGTGAGTTTCCCTACTTCATGCACTCACAGCGTTCATGTTCTCTCTCATCATGATCACTAGGCACTGGAAGAATCTGCTTATTTTTCCCCTAAAGGATCTGCATTTGTGCTTTAGAATGTGTCTCCATCATAATTATTTACCTGATAGCTTACACAGTGTTTTCTAAACTCCAAAACAGCACATCAAATTGGCTGAAAGTTAAACAATCAGTTAAATTTTAATTCAGCAGTTCAACTAAATTGAAAACAAGATATGTCCAAGAGAAAAAAACAAAAAACAAAAAAACTTCAAGCCAGAGAAGTGAAGAATCTAAGAACACATAACTAATTAAAGGAACAACTACAAGAGAAGCTAAACTTGACATTCACAGTCAAAAGCTAAGCTTTTATATATATATATATATATATATATATATATATATACACACACACACACACACGACATTTTGTTACTTTTTAATATATAAAATATAATTTCCTTAGCATTATATTATTTTATAGAAAGGTTTATAGATAATATAATTACTAATAAATATAGCCCAATATGAAAATCACACATGCTAATGGAACTATTAATCGTTGATTCACATCATGTCCTGTCCACAATGTGATGTCTGTATGTATGTGTATTATATTATTATAATTTAACTATAAACGTAGGGTAAGATTTGGTTTTTCCATAAAAGAAAGCAATTGCCACTAATTGCTTGCTTGATGATCTCAGTGGGAATTCAATTCAGAATTACTGATGTTGAATGCAATACGTGCTACAGGCCATACATGCTATATACTAAAAGCCACATTAAAAATATATATTTGTGGTGTGAGGCAAGAAAATATTGATAATTCTTATCTACAATAAAACAAGAACTAAAGTTGTGCACAGGATATTCTGTGTCAATATCAAAACAGTAGCAAGGCAGCAATATTCACTGGCACAAGATTACCACGTTACTGAAATTAAAGAATTGGTATTGGGCCAATATGGGACGAAGGATGTGACTCTGGCAGAGCAACATGTGAAGAGGCTAAAAAATGTAGCCATATTTCATGTGGGTATACCAAAAATTGTAATTTTCAGAAAATAGAAGGGCTTTTACATCACGAAAGGCTTCAAATGCTGTACACATGAATATACTTTGGTGGTTAAAAGAAAAGCAGAAAAGGAGGAGAAGAGAAGAATACAGCATAAGCATATCTGGAAAGATCAGCAATTGCTGAATATATATATATATATATCACATATGTATATCTCTATACATCATATATATATATATAAACACACATATATATATATGAGAAAAAAATAGATATGGACAAATTTCCACCACGAAGTTTACTGGGTATTTTTAGGGTTTTTTTTTTGCCTAGGATTTGTACCCCATATTCTATGCATAGAGAAAATTAATTCCTTTGCAGTATCTCCATATTACTTTCCATAGAGGTTGTACTAATTTGCCGTCCCACCAGCAGTGTATGAGTGTTCCTACCTCTCTGCATCCCCACCAACATTTGTTGTTTTGGGACTTTTTGCTATGAGCCAATCTCACTGGAGTTAAGTGATATCTCATTGTGGTTTTGATTTGCATTTCCCTGATGATTGGAGAAGTTGAGCAATTTTTTATATGTTTGCTGGCCTTTATTCTGTCTTCTTTTGAAAAGTTTCTGTTCATGTCCTTTGCAGAATTTTTAATGGGGTTGTTTGATTTTTTCTTGTTGATTTTCCTAAATTCTGTATACAATCTGGTTATCAGCCCTTTATCAGATGTGTAGCATGCAAATATTTTCTCCCATTTGGTAGGTTGATTTTCACTCTAGTGATAGTACCCTTGGCTGTGCAGCTTTTTAATTTGATCAGGTCCCATGTATTTATTTTGGTTGCTACTGTGATTGCTTTGGGGGGTCTTCTTCATAAATTCTTTACCTAGGCCAATGTCTATAAGGGTTTTTCCAACATTTTCTTCTAGAATCCTTATTGTTTCATGTCTTAGGTTTGAGTCTCTTATCCATCATGAGTTGATTTTTGTTAGAGGTGAGAGGTGTGGATCTAGTTTCAGTCTTCTACATGTGGCTATCCAATTTTCCCAGCACCATGTACTGAACAGGGATTCTTTTCCCCAGTGTTTGTTTTGTCTGCTTTGTCAAAGATTTGATGACAGTATGAGGATGGTTTTATATCTGGGTTCTCATTCCTATTCCATTGGTCTACTTCTCTGTTCTTGTGCCAGTACCATGCTGTTATGGTTACTATAGCCTTGTAGTATAGTTTGGCATGTGGTAGACTGATGCCTCCCAATTTGTTCTTTTGCTTAAGATTGCTTTGGCTAGACAGGGTCTTCTCTGGTTCCACATGAAGCATGGAATTATTTTTTCTAGATCTGCAAAATATGATGTTGGTATTTTGATAGGGACTGCATTGATTTTGTAAATCACTTTAGGTAGTATAGGCATTTTAATAATGTTGATCCTACCAATCCAAGAGCATGGTAGGGTTTTCCATCTGATTACATCCTCTGCAATTTCTTTTTTCAGTGTTTTGTACTTCCCTCTATATAGGTCTCTCACCTCCCTAGTTAAATATGTTCCTAAATATTTAATTTTCTTTGGTGCTATTGTGAAAGATATTGCATCTTTGATTTGTTTCTCAGCTTGACAGTTATTGGAGTTTATGAAGGCTACTGATTTGTGTGCATTGATTTTGTATCCTGGGACTTTGCTGAATTCATTTATCAATTCCAGGGGTCTCTTGGTTGTATCTTTGGGGTTTTCTACATATAATATCATATTGTCCATGAAGAGTGAAAGTTTGATCTGTTCTTCCCCCATTTGGACACCCCTGATTCCTCTCTCTTGTCTGATTGCTCTGGCAAAGACTTTCAGCACTATGTTGAATGGAAGTAGAGATAGTGGGCAACCTTGTCTGGTTCCAGTTTTAAGGGGGAATGCTTTTAATTTTTCCCCGTTCAGTATGAGCAATACATGAGTGGATTAATAAAATGTGGTATATGTATACCATGGAGTATTACTCAGCAATAAAAACAGCGGGAATTATCACATCTGGTATTATCCTGGATGGAGCTAGAGCCCATTCTTCAAAGCGAAGTATCACAAGAATGGAAAAACAAGCACCACTGGTACTCACCATCAACTTGGTACTAACTGATCAATGCTTAAGTGCACACATGGAAATAATATTCATCAGGGGTTTGGCAGGTGGGAATGGGTGGAGGGGATGGGAAAACTCACACCTAATGGGTGTGGGGTACACTGTTTGGGGGATATTCATGATTGTAGCTCTGACTTGGGCAGTGCATAGGTAATATATGTAACCAAAGTGTTTGTACCCCCATAATATTCTGATTACATGAAATAAAAATTTATGGAAACATTTCTTAATTGTGTTTCCCCAAAATCCTATTAAAGTCCAAATTAATATATTATTCTACTAATTACAAGGAACAGAAATAACTTTATTGGAAGAACAAATTTTTATCTGAATAAGAGTAGAAAAGAAAAATCAGAGAAATCTGGATAGTGACAAGATGGAAACACATTATTCGCTGGGTGTGGAGGAAGAGATAGCCTTTCAGAAAGCTTCTGGTGCCAATGAAAACCAGGAAAGTGACCAAGACTCCCTCCTTGACCAAATTTTAGTCAGGATCTTCTAAGCCCACTTTTCAAATAGGCGTTGGCCTTGGCCCTGCCCCTGGCTTGCCATTAGCAAGGAATACTGTTAAATCAGTTTAGTGAGAATTCCCTCATTCTGATTTCTGATCACCCTTGACATATGACCAAGCTCTTCATTCCCCACCATTGTGGTCTAAGTCTTTGGCCTGCCATTAGCAAGGATCCATTAGGCCAGTTTAGCAGGAATGCCACCACCTTTGAAGTGTCTAAAGTTCCTTTTAGCAGTTTTTCATCCCCTGATCCCCTAACTCTACTTGTTGGCTACAAATCCCCACTTCTACTTTTACTTGAAGTTAAATTCAATCTTTCTCCCCTTCCACAATAATCTTGAACCACTACTACAGTAGTCTTGAATAAAGTCTTCCTCATAATTTTAACAAGTGTAAGAATAATTTCTCTTGACAAAAGAAGGTAACCCCAAGAAAGGTGATTAAAAGGAAAACATGTTTCCCTTTCTTAAGGACAGAATGACAGAGACAGATACGAAGCAAATATATCACTGATAAGAATTGTTAGATTATTTTCTGTAAATTTTGCACATTTGAAACATTAGAGTTAAATAATAAGCTGTAAGTTTATTTAAAATTGTTAAGTGACAGATAAGTTAACCAATTGTTTCAATATTAGAAAGTCTAAGACAATCCTCTAAATTCCAGTTTGGGAACTTTAAAATACCTTCCATTTTGAATTAATAAGAAATATTTAAAAGTGTTGAAAATGTATTTGCTTATTGCTTATATACAAGATTTGAATTTCAAAGGTGAATTTCAAAATTGCACTCTAACCCTCTTGTGATTAAGAAAGTATCAAGAACTTTTACCTCTGATATAATAAGCACACTGTAGCATCATTCACAATAGCCAAGATATGGAATCCAACTAAGTGCACAGAAGTAGATGAATGGATACAGAAAATGTAGTATACGTACATAATGGAACCAGCTTTAAAAAGAGAAGGAAATTCTGTCATTCATGAAAACATGAATGAACCTGGAGGGCATTAGGCTAAGTGAAATGAGCCAAGCACAGAAAGACAAATACCACATGATCTAACTTCTGTATGGAATCTAAAACAGTCAAAATCATGGAAAAGAGAGTAGATTGGTGGTTACCAGAGGTTGTGGTGGTAGGAGGGAGGGGGACATGTTGGCCAAGGTGTACAAAGTTTCCTTTAGAAAAGAGGAAAACATTTTTGAGATCTATTGCACGGTATGGTGACTATAGTTAATAATAATGTATTACATAATTCAAATTGCTAAGAGTAAATTTCACATGTTCTCATTACAAAAAATTATAAGTATGTGATGTGAAGGATATGTTAATTAGCTTGATGTAAGCATTCCACATTGTACACATATATCAAAACATCACATTGTGACTTGCAAACACATACAATTAACAAAAACCAGTCTGGAGATAGGCACATACACACACACACAAAAACAATAGTGGATATATACAATGGAAAAAATTGTAGTTGCTGCTTATAAACAAAGTATTATAAAGGAAACAGCATTGACCTTGCCATTGGATTTGAGTGCCAAGTCCGCCAAGTAGCAAAGATATGACCTTGAGTTTTTGTTTATTAGTTTGGGATTTTTTCTTTTCTTTTTTTTCTTTAAAGAATTAAAAATTTGCTCTAGGTAACTGATTTACAAATTCCTTAAATTCTAGGAGTCTTTTAACACTTCTTTGGGGCAAATTTTAAAAATATACATGAGTATCACTTTCACTATATATAAAGAGGCATTGGACAATATAAAAGGGGACATTTGCTTTTTGTAAGAATTAAATAAACTTCTAGGGATAATGCTAATTATTTCATGTTTATAAACCTTCTAGTGTAGTTTACTACATACACATACTTACATTACAATGCCAATATATGAATCATAATTAAAATAAAAATAATTCTTTGGTAAATATTATTTCAGTAAGTCCATTTCTTTAAAAGCAGAGACTACGTGAGGGAAAATAATGTAGCCATCCTTGGCGGTAAAAATATTGACTATCTTTAGGCTCCCAAATGTTCTACTTAATGATTATATAACTAATAAAAAATGTATGCATTACTGCATAGATTGTATGAAGGGGGAGATTGCAAACAGGGAGCAATAAGACTATAGACTTTAAAAAACAAGGAACTGTGCTCTCTTAGCTATTATCACAATGAAATGATCCCTAAAGAGAAATTATTTAGATTTAATTAAATGGCAGCTGTACAGGCAGAAGGCTGAGCCACAACATTTAATCAATTCTTATGTCCATGACCTTGACTGAATCTCTGAATTAAAGTTACCAACATCACAAGAAACTTTGACCTGTGCCAGGATCTGAATCTGTCAACTTCCTCAAAGTTTCATTCAGGATAAGCTTATTCAGGGCCAAGAGACACAAAAGAAACTTTTAACCTACCTTTAGACTTTGTATCAAGTTACACGTGTTTTGATAAATCTCCCCCGTCTTTTTTTTTTTTTTTTTTTTTTCCTAATTGTTGCTGAGAGGAGAGCTGAAGTTGAAGCCAGTACTCATCACTGCATTCTGCTACTGTGTGAGATTTCTTGACTTGATTACTAGCTTAATGCAGGCTTTCCACTTTCTTTTGTCATTTCTGCTCAGGCTCTGAAATCATCTTTCTGAACTTTGTTTACTTGTGGTTGGTACCTGGGACCTAAGTAAAGTCTTATTTCTTGCTGAGTCCTGGCCTGGATTCCTGAATTCTGCCTGTGCATGAGCAGGCTAAAGCTGATAACAAAGCCTAACACAGGCTCTGGGAACTGAAATATAAAAATCTTAGGTCATAAGCATTAGAATCAGGCAACTCACTATACAAACTCACTATACACTCTCCATTTTATGATCATACTTAAATGACATTATTAGGGAAAATATTTACAATCAATGAAAAACAAATTTAAGTCTTTTAAAATCATATTGATAATAATATAGGTATTGTCCTTATAAAACAGTATAGGGATTATAGCAAATCTGGCTTGCACACTCTCCAAAGCCTTTACATCCTACAGTGAGCTACATTCTTCTCTTCCAGCCATCATATTGTGTAGTGTAAAATTTTCAAATTTTTTCTTTAATACTAGATTTAAGAACTAAAAATAATGGCAATAGCAATTTTAATGTGTAATAGGGTGTTTGATTTAAAAAACTTTTCCATTCATTTCTCACCATGAAAGCACAATATATAGAAATACAATTCACCTTTCACTATCCACCATTACCTCTCTCATCTAGTTTATAATCGCTACCTGGTCAATTTTAGAAGCCCCTTACTGGCTTGTTGGCCTACTTACTGGTTTCTACTTTAAGAGAATGTTACTATCCTCCTTAAAACCTCTAACAGATCCTATTCACATTGTTAATTCCAAACGTTTATGATGGTTTACAAAGCTCTACATAGCCCGGCCTAGCTAGGCCTACCTACATGACCTTGTTTTATTTAGGTTAACTATGTTCCTTAAACTTTAATCATCCTTAACCCTATTGTCCTTTCAGCCATTTGTACTAGCTGCCCCATCTGCCTAATTACTTTTTGATATATTCCAATTTATTGTAGTCGTGTGTGTTCCATATACCTAATTAATAATTTCCATGAGAGCAAGAACATAGTTGCTTTCCTCAAAGTTCTGTATAGCACCTGAATATGTACTCGACACTCAGTAGCTACTCAGTACATAACAGTAAAATGGATGAATGAAAACCAAGATAAGAATATGTTCTAGATATCATCACTTCATTTAAAAGAGGATGAAAATATACTCAAATTTCTTTGGTATTTCTAAAGACACAGAATTTTGGACTGCAATGCACTGTTATTTCTATTGTAATACCTTGTGTTTCTTAGCCTCTCACTGTTATCTTGTAAAGAAGCTAGCCCCTTAAATTAGCTAAGTATTAACTGCACACTTTTAAAAAATATCTGAAGTACGCTGACTCTTTTTTCAGCTCTTTGAATTTTCTCATTTGATTTACGCTGAGGGAAACTACCAAGGGAGTAAAAACTAATATATCCTTTGGCACATTTAGAGGATAATTCAATTAATGATTTCATAGATCCAGTTCAATGTATGTTCAGTCATATGCAGAATCAGCTATGGCAATTAAATGGATTCAGACCATGTACCAGGGGAATTGTAATGGCTATGTGGAATACAAAATTGGATGTGTGCTTATTGCCAATTAACCATAACACTGGATGTGCAGTTTTTGTACTAAATTTGAACAGCCAAGTTATGCATAAATCTCAGCATATTTTATGACCTTTGAGTCGTAAGAGTAATTTATATTAAGAGATGCCTATATGTGACTTCTTAGCACATACTGGGTTTCTCTCTAATTTGACGATTATTAATGATATAATCATTACTGGCCATAAGAGAAGTGTGATAACTAATGTGAATTATTCGTCTTTCTAATATTATTCTTTTTTCTTTTGTTTGGATATCTCTACTTCCTCAAATCATACATAAAATACTAATAGAGTATTATATGGGTATTGGGCATGGCTATTTTGTCCTTTATTGTGACTTTATATAATCAAATTTTTCATAAAGAGCTACATTATTTTTAAAGACTTTTATTATTAGGCATAATTTCAGATATATTATTAGGCACAATTTCACATATATAACAATGTTTTAATATAGTCTCCATATAAAGGACAAATTTTGTAAAATTTTGTAGTGAATATTCCCATAAACCCTATGTATGGTGACTTTTGGGACACCCTGTATTAAAATATTTGTAGGTGCCTTTAGTCATTTGTATATTTGAGAAGCACTAATAATACTCTCTTTCTAGTGTTATATGATAAATATCATTAAACTGAATAGTTATCACTGAAGTTCTTAAATACAGGTACAGAAAACCCATTTGCTTCTTTAATGATTTTAAAACAATTTATCAAAAATTATGTTGATTTTTCTAATCAATTAGTGACGATTATTCAAGCAAGTCTGAAACTGCTCAGAGAAAAATGCACATATGCATATTTTAAGAAAGCAGAATAGTATTTTAAAACTAAGCAGTATTACTCTTTTGACAGTATTACTCTTTTTATACAATTAGGAAAAAAGGTATAATTTTACATTATGCACAAGAATGCAGTGTTTCCCTGTGATTAATGTAGTTTTTGCCTCCTAGAATTGCTATGTCTCTTAAAAATATAGTCAGCAAGTTGATTTTTATAAATTCTTGAAATCATTTGACATACATATATAATTTAATAATAAATTCAACTTCTGATTTTAATATAATCCATTCTTATTACTATATGTTGGCTATGTTATTATTCTTTTTATTAAGGATGTTCACTGTTATTTATATAAATTTACATTGAAGTGAGGTCAAACTACTATACTATGAAATTCACTTGATTTATTGCAATAGTGTCCTTTACTGTTCTCCTTCCTCTGCTTCCACTTTTGTACCCCTTTCAATACATTCTCAGAACTACAGCCAGGGTTATTCTCTTAAAACATAGGTCTAAGCACATTGCTTGCACCTCTGCTCAAAACACTTCAGTGGCTTTCCGTCCTTTCCAAAGACCTCCTTAAGATTATAAGGCTTATGATTATTAGTGCTGTCCAGTAGAAAGGTGATGTGAATCATCTGTGCAATTTTAAATTTTCTAAAAGCCATACTAAAAACTAAAGAAGAAATAGGTCAAATTAATTGTAATAATATAATTTAAACCAATATATTTGAAATGGTACAATTTAAACATGTAGTCAATATAAAAAATCATAGCCAAGATATGGAATCAACTTAAGGGTCAAACAATGGATGAATGGTTAAGAAAATATGATACATATACACAATGGAATATTATTTGGCCATAAAAAGAATGAGATCCTGTCATATGTAGCAATATGAACGGAAATGGAGGAAATTATGGTAAGTGAAATAAGTGAGGCACAGAAAGACAATTATTGCGTGCCCCTATTCATATGTGGGAACTAAAAAAATTGATGTCCTGGAGGTAGAGAGTGGAATGGTGCCTACCAGAGGTTGGAAATAGGTGGGGGGGGGGCGGTGAAAAGGGGTTGGTTAATGGGTAAAAACGTACAGTTAGGTATAAGGAATAAGATCTAGTGTTTGGTAGCACAATAGGGCAACTATAGTTAACAATGATTTATTATATATTTCAATACAGCTAGGAGAGAAGACTTGGAATGTTCCCAAAACAAGGAAATGATAAATGAGGTGACAGATATCCCAATTACCCAGGTTGATCATTTCCTATTACTATATGATTGTAACAAAAGATTGCATGTATCCCATAAATATGCACAAGCATTATGTATCCATAAAATTTAAAAATAAAAAACAAATTTAATGAAACATTATTGAAGTATTTTACGTTTTATTTTTTGTTCTAAAACGTACAAACCTGTGATAAACTTCACACTTAAGTGTATCTCACATTAGGCACTAGATTTGTGTTGAGAAAACCTCTTCTGCATTTAGATTTTATATCACGTACAGCTAAATAATTACATGAACATACTCAAGTTGTTCCAAACATACTTAAAAGTTTTCCATTAACTAAACTGAGTATATTTCAAATTTAATTTAAGTAAAACAAAATTAAAATTTTAGTTCCTCAGTTGTAGTAGTCATTCTAAGGGTTCCACGTTCAGGTGGGAAACCTGAGGCCTTAGGGCCACATGTGGCCATCTGGGTCCTTGAGTGTGGCCTTCTGACTGAATCCAAATTTTATGGAACAAATCCTTTTATTAAAAGGGGTGCAGCAGAGAACGATGCAGCTTTTCTTGCCTCCTTTGGTGCTTAAAAAAGAACAACCTTGAAATCAGAAGGCTGCAGGTTCCCACCCCTGTGAACCCCTACATTTGCAGTGGGTCCCTCTCTTCCCACTCTGTCTAAATTTCACCCACAAGCATGTACTTCTAACATGGCTTTAATTATTCAGCCAACATTCACTCAAAAAGACCTCCCAATAAAAGATGAACATACTACCCTGATGGATTGATGTTCAGCTTAGCCACCTGCCTATTTGGGATACGACGTGAGCAAACACTTAAAACTTTGCTTTCATTATCGAGCTTGTTTTTTTGTGTTTCTGCCATCAGCCACGAGGTGGCCTCCTCTCTGTACTTGTCGCCTTTTCAGCCTGGTTACACCTGTTACTGGAACCATAGCATGGAGCTAAGCATTGCTCCTTGAAGCTAAGCTCTTTATTCACAACTGGCTTGGGTCAGAGGATTCCAGTCAATGTGAGAATTATTGCATGACATCGAGTTTGGGAGTGTTTATTGCACATGATTATTATGGCAATAGCTGGTTGATGAATCTTGTTGCACTGCTTTATTTTTTCCCTTTTTAGCCTTTTTCACTGTTCCCATATCATACATTTTGCTATTTTATTTTATTATGCTTTCCTTGCCAAGGTTCATAAAGGTAGGTATTATTCCTTGCTTTATTCAACGCTGTATACTAAAAGCCTAAAAAAAAAGTGGTTGGTATACATTAAATGCCTGATAAATATTATTGAAAAAATATAAGTAAAACCCTCACCTCAGTATGCCTTACTTCAAAGAATAATAATTGTTTAGATATATATCTTCCTTTTTACAAATAAGTATACTGAAACTTGGGTAATTTAAATGACTTAATCTTAGGATTAGACCTATCAGATTCATTAAAATCAAAGTAGAGCTGCTAGCATCACCGAAATTTATATATTATATTAGTAAAGTCCTCTGCTACAACTTGTTAGCATATCTATCAGTATCTTTAAGATGAAAAAAGTCTTGAAGTCAGTGAAAGCTCAGTGTGATGTGATCTCAGTGGGCAGTCTCACCCTGTGGAAATTCTGCACTAGTGCCACCTGTGAAGTGGCTTTCCTGCTGTGGACTGAGTGTTTGGCTCCCCACAAAATTCATATGTAAAGCCCCAGTCCTCAATGTGATAGTATTTGGAGGTGGGGCTATTGGGAAGTAATTATGTTTAGGTGAGGTCATGAGGGTGGAAAACTCTAAAATGGGATTAATACCCTTATAAAAAGAGGAAGTGACTTGAGATCTCTATGTGTGTGGGCATGCAGCAAGGAAAGGCCATGTGAGTACATAACCAAAAAAAGGGCCCTCACCAAGAACCGGATCTTCCTGATCTAAAACTTCCAGTCTCTAGACTGTAAAAAATAAATGTTTGTTGTTTAAGCCACCTAGTCTATGATATTTTATTATAGCAGCCCAACCTGATATTCACTGTCCCAGTGAAAACTGGGATCCTCAGGGCAAGTCTTCATTCCAGAGGAAGGACAGAGAGCTATGGTCAGTTGGAAGTAGAGTCCATGGCATTTATGTCTACTAGAGTTAAAGTGATGCCATGAGGCAGTGATAAATCCAGTAGTTGTACAAAATGCATGTTTTTATTAATTTGTTTGATGTTTGTTCATTTCTAAGCCTTATCCTCTCAAGAGTTGGATATTTCCTAAAATTCCTTAAAAACTTTTCATCACCATAATCTCTGAAATATATTTTAAGGAGAAGATTCGATCTGAATCAAATAATATCTGTCAGAGAGAGACAAAAATGTGTAAAACTAGAATAACTGATAGGATCTATACACACAAGAAATGTGATGTTTAAAATTTTCCCGGAGGTTCATGTAAACTTTGGGCTAAAAAAATACAGCTTAACAATAAAAGACTTTTCACCTTTCTTTTTTAATGTTCTGTTCTTTTTATCTTTTGGATAAAGAGATATAATTTGCATATTTCTCAATTGCTGTCCTTGAAATTACCATACTGGATATAAAACCTAAATAGTTGCAGGCAGTAGAACCAATTTATGTCTGCAAATGAGCCATCTTCTTTAAAGTTTAAATGGCTTAAATGTACTATAGTGCGTATAAAAGTCAGGGTCATAAGACAAGATTTTATTCACAGATATAAAATGTGTGCTGCTATGACCAAGGAATTTTTATAACTTCTAAATGTTTACTAAAGTAAGTTTCTTTAAATGCTAAAATCAAGTTCACATCTTATCTACATCATCCTGTATATGTAGCCAATCATGCTAGTTGAATCATTGTTATATTGAGAGAATGTAAAACTTGTAAGGAATTGTTTAATAAAGCATCTATCTGTTAACTCTGGAATGCATGTAAATATAGAAGTAACATGAATTTGTGTTATAAGATGAGTTAATATTACTATAACTTTATAATATATCTGATATTCCTAACTTTCTCTTTTACACTATAGGAGAAAATGCATTTACAAATGCTATTATGTCTAAGAAGAATTAAAGGCAGGTACAGCAAGCTCAATTAGAAAAAAAGGTAAATGAAAAAATTCACTATTTTTTAACATGCATTGTTACCATGTAACTGTTCAATGACATTTATATATAAAATAATTAAGTCTAATTAATAGTTAATATGTAATGCTTACCTAGTCACAAAACTTAATGATACTCTAATTGTAATCAAAGGTACTATGTAATTGGTGCTTATTGCATTAAACTACATATCACGTGCCTGTTATCTCCTTTGTTTTATAAATTGGAACTTTAGTTCAACTCCTGCTTCTTAGTAATGTAACACTTTTAAAATGTTGAAAATGAACTGGCAGGATGCCAAGGAATCTGCTTAAGCTGAAACACAAAAGAGGTTTTGAGCAAAAAAGAGGCTTAGTCTTCTAACACCTTAAGTTTAGTGCTATTACAGTAAATGGGGCTCATATCAAATTATTAATATAAATGGTTTGATTCTTTTCCCCTCTTAGCAACATGACACCGTAGGTGCTTGGTTCAGATGGTAAAGACTGTTCTGGTATTTTTTTGTGACATTTTGTAATGTCTTTGTCATTTTCTTAGTCTCTATACAGTTTTGACAGCAAAAGTTCACAATAAAAGTATTCTAAGCATTCCTAATATGTAAATATTTATTTACAACAATAGCTTTTCATGGTATTTCATAAGGTACTGAGAGGTTTATTACTACTATGTATTTGTTGCTAAATAAAATATCTTATCTAATAATAAATCAGGCTTTAATTACTAAAAAAAAAAAAGAGCTTATTAGACAGCTTCCATAGGTATCATGGTCACTTGGTTGTAATATACAACTACAGTTTCTACTAATCTTCGTATAAGATGGAGAAAAGACATGGATAAATGTAAGGCACAAAATCATAAAAATTATAGGAGATTATAGAAGAAAACGGAGGAAAAACTCTTCTAGATATCGGCCAAGCCAAAGAATTTATGACTAAGAACCTAAAGGCGATTACAGCAACAAAAATAAATAAATAGGACTTGATTAAATTACAAAGCTTCTGCACAGCAAAGGAAATAATCAACAGAGCAAATACACAACCTTACAGAATGGGAGAAAATATTCACAAAGTATACATCCAATAAAGGGCTAATTAATATTCAGACTCTACAAAGAACTCAAACAAATCAGCAAAGAAAAAAAAAACCCTATTAAAAAGTGGGCAAAAGGCATGACCAGAAGCTTTTCAAAAGAAGATAGACAAATGGCCAGCAAACATGAAAAAGTGCTCAGTGTCACTAATTATCAGGAAAATGGAAATTAAAACCACAATGAGATATTACCTTACCCTGTCAGAATGGCTACTATTAAAAAGCCAAAAACAATAGATACTGGAGTGGATGCAGAGAGAAAGGAACCCTTACGCTCTGTTGGTGGGACTACAAATTACAACAACCTCTATGGAAAACAGTATGGAGATTTCTCAAAGACCTAAAAGTAGACCCTACCATTTGATCCAGCAATCCCACTGGGTATCTACCCAAAGGAAAGGAAGTTATTTTATCAAAAAGACACCTGAACTTGAATGTTTATTGCAGCACAATTCACAATTGCTAAGATGTGAAATCAACCCAAGTGTCCATCAATTCATGAGTGGATTAACAAAATGCATTATATGTATGCCATGGAGTACTACTCAGCCATAAAAAGGAGGAATGAATTAATGTCTTTTGCAGCAATTTGGATGGAACTGGAGAACATTATCTTAAGTGAAGTATCTCAAGAATGGACAAACAACCACATGTACTCTCTAATAATTTGCAACTAATTGATGGGCACACATGGGCACAGAAAGAAGTAAAAATTATTGGAAATCAATAAGCGGTAAAAACGACCTAATAGGTACAATGAACACTATTCAGGTGATGGGGAAACTTACAGCTCTGAGTAAAGCATTGTAAAAGCTACCCATGTAACAAAACATTTGTACCCCCTTGATATTTTGAAATAAAAAATAATTTTAAAAAGTATATAAGATTTAATTTAAGTAGTGGTGATGTAGACTAAAAAAAATTTCAGCTTTCATAATACAATCACATTGATTTACAAGAACTATAACTGAAAGAGAAGAGCAGGCTAAGTTTTAAATTACAATCATGGTTACATATTCCAAAATGATTATTTTAACCAATACTGCTTAATATACCAAATATAGATATATACTTCATGGTATTTTCTGTATTTCTACTGTAAGAATAAAATCTGAACTTTAGCAATGTCAACTGAAGAATGACCAGGTACATAAATTTGGAAAGGAGAGCTTTATCTCTCATAAAGGGTTGCAGCCTGCAGGGTGGTCATTCTCACAGACTGGAAAGCGTAGCCTCTGACTACACTTGCCAGAAGCTGGACACATGAACTTCGAGGGGAAGCCAACAGGAACAGGAATTTATGCTGAACAGGGTGGCTGAATATACATATTTAATAAGCTATAGGAGGAATCTTGAATATTTATGAAAGGAAAAACATGAGCATGCATAACTAAGCTTCAAGCCACTTCATGGGATCCATGTACAGAAAATGGTGGTGCTGGCATGTTCTGAGGGTGCAGTTTTCAGCCCTCTGATGTCAAAAGATGAAGCAGAGGACATGGAAACCCTCCCTGTGCATCCTCTGTAGATTGGTCGGAACAATTTCTTGGTCAGTGGTCTCTTATCAGGAAGGAATGTTGGTCAGTTGCAGTTCCAAAATCACAAAAAGGGAGGGGCAGCATTAGGCGGTTATTGAAAGCAGGGGTGAAGCAAGTCCTTTCAAAAGTCTCGTTCTGTTCAACTCTTAGAAAAGAAAGCCTAATAATGGTTAACAAAGGAAGGGGTATAAGAAGATGTGTCCGACCTCCATCCTGTCATGGCTCGGATTTCAGTTTTAGGGTTTCTCTGGAGTCCCCTTGGCTTACAGGGGGTCTGTTCAGTCAGTTGCGGGTTTAGGATTTTATTTTTACTTCTCAGCAATTAGTAAAATTAATATTTATAATTGTATTATTTTCTACTTAAGTATAAATCAATCTTTCATAAGCATGTTTATATAATTTATCATAAGTGAATTACCATTATAGTCATTCACTTTAAAGATATTTACATGATTCACTTTTTTAATACATTTTAATAATCTTTTAGTAGGTAATAATCTTATATCCATAAAATAGCGAACAGGTTAGGCAAATACATGAACAAATAAATATCACACTAAAATTAGGATTTATTCTGAAATGTAGCAAAATGTTGGAAAAATGAGACAGGATTCTAATATATTTTGTTTTGCCCTAGCATTCATGGGTAAATTTAATTGTGAAAAATAGAAAATTCTGACTAATATATCTGAAGAAATACTACAAGAATATAGATTAATTAAAGAGGAAACTAGACTGCTAGAGATTCACAAGTAATGTGTAAGAGATATTTAAAAGACATTCATAACCAGAGATATAAGAAGAGGAAACAGTTTAAATGCAGCATTCATTAGTTGGAGGTCCACAAGAGAAAAGCTCTTCAGTTGGAGTTTGAAAAAAGAAAAGTTGAAATATGTCAATGGAATCCATGCTAAAAGTTTGAGAATCTGTTTAGCGATCTCAAATATAAAACATTTTCTTTTGCTTTATATGAATTGAAATTCAGCCTATATGAGTAGAAATAACTCGTACTAACTGATCAACACCTATATCACACAGGGCAATAACATTCATCAGGGGGCGGGCAGGCGGGAGGGGGGTGGAGGGGATGGGAAAAACTCTCCCTGAATGGATGTGGGGAGCACAGTTTGGGGGATGTCCACGATTGTAGCTCTGACACGGGCAGTGCATGGGCAATATATATAGCCAAAGTGTTGTACCCCCATAATATTCTGAAATAAAAAAATAAATAAATTAAATAAATGAAATAAATAAATAAATAAATAAATAAAAAAGAAAATACTTTCCAGAAAGCAGTTGAGCATTACATATCAATAGCCTTACAGATAATCCTATCATTTTTGACAATAATTCCACTTCTAAGGAAATAGTTTGAGATGAGGCACAAACTTATGTAGAAAACTGTTCCCCATATCATGAAATTTTCTATTAAAAAAAGGATCTAAATGTCCATAATAGTAAAATAAGTTATGGCATATCCACCCAATATAATACTATGCAGTTAATAAAATTAATGTTCCAAAACACAATGGTGTGAGAAAATGCTTACAGTATAATATTAAAAAGGATAAGATTTTAAATTACATATGTGCATATACATACATATATGCATGCAGGAAAAAAAAAGTTAACTATAAGAGTTAAAGGATACTATCAAAAATGCTAAAGTCTAACTCTAAACTCAGCTAAAGCTATAATATCTCTCAAGTTAAAATTTAAAATCATTTACATATTTTACCAATAAACTTACTACACTTTCCAGGAAGGCTAAGTGTTTGTCTATATATGTCAGTGTCAACACATACAATGCTAATGAAAAAGATATCAAACAAAATTTCACAGAAGACTGAAGGGGAAAAATCAAACCTCCAATCTTTTTAGAATTTTGCAATTTAAACAATCATAGATTAGGCAAATATTTTATTTTACAACATATGACATAAAATATTAAAATAAAAAATAAAATTTGAAAAAGAAATGAAGAAGAAGCAAATTAAAAGTATTTCTGAAAACTGAAAATAAAACATACATGTTACTGGTTCCAGGCACTAAGCTAACCAAATATTTTCATGCTTTAAAGTTGCATTAAAATAGAATATATAGACATTTCTGTTCATATAAAGGCAGTGTAACCCCAATATAGACCATTTCCACTACTGATAGGAATTTGAAACTCTGAAAATAATACAAAACAAATTTTTAAAAAACCCAACTATCTAAGGATTCTCTAGAGGAAACAAAAGCAGGAAGATTGTGAAGAGGAATAGAAAGTAGTTCTCAGTGTTTGTTTCTTTTTCTCTCAAAGCTTTGCCCAGAGGGTAGGCCTTCCTTGAAGGGATTCAGAGTGAACCTGGCAACTAAAGAGGTGATTTCCTGCTGAAAACATTCTCCAGATGTTTACCAGAAGCAGAGATTGTATAAAATAATTTTTACCAGGATACAATTCAACGTTTCTTGGCATTCGATGAGCTAGAAGACTATGACCAATTTTTAAAAGGGAGCAGACAAGTAACAGATGCAAATCCTAAAATGACCTAGATGTTGAATCTATCAGATAGGAGCCTTTAGAGCAGCGATTTTAGAGCAGCTTTATCCATGCTTCCCGAGGTGAAGGAAAATATACTTAGAATGAATGAAAATATATGACTTGGCAGCAAAGAGACAGACAGTTTAAAACAAAACAAAATTGAAATTTAAAGACTAAAAAAATAACATTTCAAATAAAAAAAAACTCCCTATTGCCTCAATAGCAGGAAAGTAATGGAGTAAAGAGACAGTTAACTTGAAGAGGAAACAACAGAAGATTATTTAATCTGAAGTGCAGTGAGGTGTAAGATAGATGAAACTGAAAAGTTTCTTATGAGCCTGTAAGATACTTTCAAAATGTCTAACATGTGTAAGTAAAATTCCAGAGATGAGACAGAAAAAAATATTTGAAGAAACAGTGGCCCCAAACTGCCCAATAAATTGACAAATATAAATCTACAGATTAGAGAAGCTCAACTCAACCCAAACAGGAAAATTCAAAGAAAACCACACTTAGACACATCCTAATCAAACAAATAAATAACAAAGATAAAGAAAATAGCTTGCAAGCAGCTAGAGAAAAATGATACATGGCATACTCATTTTCTTCAGAAGCCAAAAAGGCCAGAAGACAGTGGAACCACAGTTTTAAGGAAATGTCAACCTAGAATTCTAACTGGCAAGAAAAAAAGAAAAAGTCCTTCAGGAATAGGAATATGGAGGTGGAATGGATGTCTTCAGAGAAAAAAAATGAATAGAATTTATCTCAAGCAAATCTGCTCCACAAGAAATGGAGGAGAAATTTCTCCAGGCTAAATGAAATCTGTATCTTCAACAATGAAGAAAGAGCAAAAGACATGGTATTTAAATAAATACATAAAATATCTTTTCAGTTCCTTTAAATATTTGTAATTGCTTAAAACAAAATTTATCATAATATCTGATGGGATTTTTAATGAATATAGAAGTAATATATGAGCTATGAAAAATAAAAAGATCAGTAATAATGGGGTTGCAAGATATATGATTGCAAGACTTTTACATTTAATGTAAAGTGTCAAAATACTAACTCTAAGTAGACTGTGAAAATATAGGTTTTTATATCCCTAGAGAATCAGTTAAAACAAAACAAAAAAAGATAAAACAAAAACTAAAGAAATATTGCCAATATAAACTAAAATACAATACTAAAGCTTCAAATAACTCAAGAGAAAGTAGGAAAATGAGAACAGAACATACAAAAAGAAAAAAAACCAAAAAATCAAAAGCAAACACCTAAATGAGATGATATCAACAATTGCAGTAAATTTAATAGTCTAAACCAGTGGATACCAAACTATGGCCCATGGACAAAATCTTGCCCAAAGACCTCCTTTATATATGGCTTATAGTGAAGAATGATTTTTACATTTTTCATTTTACATGGTTTGTAAGAGAAAAAAAGAAATGTGACAAAGACCATAGGCAGTCCAGGAAAACCCAAAATACTCATTTCCTGACCTGTTAATTGCTGCCTCCTGTTTAAACACTCCAATTATAAGGTAGATTTACAGAGTGGATGAAAAAGCAATATTCTACCTACACTGCCTAAAAAGACACATTTTAATTTCACATGAAATATGATTGGTTTAAAGTAAATGAATGGAAAAAGTTATACAAAAAGTAAGCATAAGAAGGCAACAGTAGTTATTTAAATATTAGATAAAACACATCATATTAAGAGATTAGCAGAGAAAAAGAGGGATATGTCCTTCTGATCGAAAGGGCAATTCATGAGGAAGACATATACAGGAGGGAGAACAATGACTTCCCAAAGATACTGGCCTTCTTATTTCCAGAACCAGTGAACATGTTACATTACATGGCAAAAGGGACTTTGCAGCTGTGACTAAGGGTGTTGAGATGGGAGGATTGGCCTGGGTTACCTGAGTTGATACAATTAACGGCAGGAGAGTCCCAGCCAGAGAAGCAGTTGTGAAGAAGGAAGTAGAGTCAGAGTGATGTGATATGAGAAAGACTCAACCTGCCATTGCTGGCTTTGAAGACGGAAGGGAACCATGAGCGGAGGAATGTGGAAAGCCTCTTAGAATCTGAAAAGGAAAAATGATGGAATCTCCCCCAGAGCCTCCACAAGAGAATACTGCCCCACTTGTGCTTGATTTCAGCCCAGTGAGGATGACTATAGCCCTTTGACCTCCATAACTTTTAAGACAATAAATTTGCTTTATTATACAACTAAGTTTGCTGTACTTGGTTATAGCAGCAATAGGAAAGTAATATGACATACAAAGTGTAAATATGTATGTTCCTCATTGAGCCTCAAAATATGTGATGTAAAGATCAACAGGATTAAAGAGAGAGAAAATAATTCACAATCATGGTAGAAGCCTTGAACACCCCTTATTCTGACAGAACACCTACACAAAAAATTCAATAAAGACAGAAGATTTAAACAATACTATCACCCACCTTGACCTAATTGACATCTATAGAGCAAAGTATACAACTGCAGAACACATATGCTTTTCAAATACACATCATGTATTCACCAAAATAGTTCATATTCTGGGACATAAACCAAATCTCAATAAATATATAAGAATCAAAATCATACAGAGTATTTTCTGAGCACAATTGAACTAAATTAGAAATCAATAACAGCAAAATATCTAGGACTACCTCAGATATCTAGACGTTAAAAGTGTTCTTGTGAATAACTGTGGCCCAAGAATGAAATCAAAAGGAAAATTAGAACATGTTTTTAACTAAATGACAACAAAAATGCAACATATCACAATTTGTGGGATGCAGTTAAAGCACTGCTTGCCAAAAATTTTTAGTTTTATATGGTCCCATTAGAAAAAAAGAAATATCTACAATAAATATCCTACAATATTGTACTTTAAAAATCTAGAAATAAAGAGCAAGGTAAATTGAAAATACATAGAAAAGAAATAATGAAGATAAAACAAGAATCATCAAACTAGAAAATATGAAGATTATAGAAAATATAAATTAACAAAACAAAAATCTGATACTTTGAAAACAATAACAATCATGGCAAACCCTTAGCTAGAAAAAAGAAAGACTTTCCAATAACTAGTGATTGATCAACTAGACATGTACATGGAAAGATAATGAACACCAACTCCACAAAAATGAACTTAAAAATTAATTATAGACCCTAATGTAAATCCTAAATCTACAAAACTTTAAAAAGAAAGCACAGACATAAATGTTCATGGCTTTGGGTTAGGTAATGATTTCTTAGAGCAAAAATCGTGTTATATATAAAAGTCCAATTAATAAAGTTGATATTAGTAAATTAGATTTCAGGAAAATTAAAATATTTTGCTCTTCAAAAATCTATTTTAAGAAACCAAAGAAAAATGTTTATTCCAGAGAAAAGAAAGTATATGTTCACGTAATGTTCAAAAATGGTCACAACAGTTTTTTTCATATTAGCCAATAAATAAAATCATCCAAAATACCCTTGAACAGGTACTAAATAAACAAACTCTATTATATCCATAAGATAGAATAACAGGAACAAATATAAGTTATTGATGCACACATATGTATGTCAACATATACTGAATGGAAGATCTCAGTAGGAACAACCCACAGAATGGGAGAAAATATTTGCAACCACACATATGAAAAGGTTAATATCCAAAATATATAAGGAAATCAAATAACTCAATAGCAAGAAAACAAATAACCTGATTTTAAAAATGGGCAAAGGACCTGAATAGATATTCATTAAAAGAAGACATAAAAATGGCCAGTAAGTGCAGGAAAAAATGATCACCATCACTACTCATTAGGGGAATGCAAATTAAAACCACAATGAGCTCTCTTTTCACACCTGTTAAAATGGCTTTAATCAAAGAGATGAAAGATAAATGTTGAAGAGGATGCAGAGAAAAGGGAACACTGTTGGGGGGATGCAAATTAGTATAGACATTATAGAAAATGGTATAGAGTTTCCTCAAAAAACTAAAAATAGACCTACCATATGATCAAGCAATCCCTTGTCTGGGTATATATAACCAAAGGAATTGAAATCAGCCCCTCAGAGAGAGATCTGTACTCCCATGTTCATTGCAGCATTATTCACAATAGCCCAGATACCAAATCAACCTAGGTGTCTATCAACGGATGAATGAATAAAGTTATATATACACAACGAAATACTGTTCAGCCTTAAAAAGTGAGAAATCCTGTCACTTGCAACAAGTTGGATGAATCTGGAGGAAATCAGGCTAAGTGAAATAAGCCAGACACACAAGGACAAGTAGCTCACAATCTCACTTACATACGGAATCTGATAAAGTTGAATCATAGAAGTAAAGACTAAAATGGCAATTACAGAGGCTTAGAGGAAGGTGGAAGGAAGGGAATGGGGAGGGTACAGTTTAGGATAGGCGGGAGGAACAGGTTTTGAAACCTAGTGCACACCTGGGTGACTATAGTCAATAATAATGTATATTTCAAAATAGCTAAGAGACTAAATTTCAAATACCTCACCAGAAAAAATGATAGGTAAGAAAGTTGATGGATATGTTAATTAGCTTGCCTTAATCATTTTACATTATATACACATATCAAAATATCACATTGTACCCCATAAATGTATATAATGATGATTGGCAATAAAAATAATAACATTAACATTAAATTTTGAGCTGGGGCGTTTACTGACAGATGGGGGTGCCAGCACCACGCTTCCAGCCCTGGCGGGGGAGGGGGTGGGTGCCAGGCAGGGAGGGCAGCAGGGCCCTGGGCTCTCTGTCCTGGGGCCAGCCTCAGGCACTGGGAGCGTACTGCAGCACCAGCTGGTCATAAAGCATCAAATTGTACATCATATATACCATTTTTATTTGTCAATAAAAGTAAAATAAATTTCAAAAAATAATGAAATAAAATAAAAACAATACTATATGATTCCATGTATATAAAATTCTTAGTAATGTAGACAAAACTATAGTGAGCAAAAACAGACAAATGAATGTCTAATGATAAATGTAAAAGGGGAGACAGATTACAAAGTGGCCTTAAAGACTCTTGGGGTGATGGAAATTTTTATCTTTATGATTCCAATAGATTTGCAAGTGTATACATATGTCAAACAGATCACATTTTATACTTTATATATGGGCTTTTTATTGTAATTCATGATAATTCAATAAAGTATTAAGGGATATTTATTTTTCTAATAATTCCTGCTCAAGTAGAATACATTTAAATTTTTATTTTGAAAAAAAGGTTAGGAGAATCATAAAACTCTCAACAATATTTATGGAAAATTAATGAAAAGAAAAAGTAGTCATTTTTAAAAACAGTTTACTAGTGGGGAAAAACGCCATTTTATTGTTTTCAAAATATAATTTACCTAGTCAGCCTCTAATCAGCATTGTTGCAACAATAATCTCAGGAAATGTTCAAAGAGTTCTCAAAACATCTATTTACAAGACAAGATCTTTCATCCTGTTTAAATAGGAGAAACTACATAATTTTCTGGTGAGCTTTAGTCTAAACATTTACCTCTGAATAATTCAGTAGAAAAATAAACCAATATTTAAATCTGTAAAGGAGGAATGCATCTGTGATCAAAACCAACTTGTACTTTGTTAGAAATCAGTCCTTGAGAAATAGTGTATCCTAAATACTCTTTTTGTATTAGGGTATTCATTTTATTAAGAGATCACAAGAGCAAATAATTCATACTGCAATATACAGTTGTTTATTGATCCCATTATTTTCCACCTAGCTGAAACCAATGATAACTAAAAATCTCAGGTCATTATATATCAGCATTTCATATTACCTTGATATTTTCTACATCCATCACTTTGAAATTTGAATACATGCTGAGGTGTGATTTAAATCTCAGTTGATCATAGCGTTCTAATAAAGGGGGAGCTATGTTTTATTCATCGTTGCTTCTGCTATCACTTAACACAAAACCTGTATATTAATGTGGACTTCGTATGTTTTCAAAAATTCTTTGCAATAAGGTTTTGCAATATAAACATATAGATATCATAGATCTTAGTCTAGGTTTTCATTTATTTCATATAAATAGCTATGCTGGCATGCATGAAGAATAATTCAGAAGCCCCAGGCATCCCTGATAGATGTGGATATGCTTGAGTAACAGTATTTTTAAATATTTGAGTTTGAAGAGGCCCCACGAGTCTCTTCCTTCAACCATTGTATTTTATAAATAAATAAATTGAGGTTCCAGGCATGCAGGTCATGTGACTAATTAGCATATTAACTAGTCCTAACATTCTAGTATTAGCATATTATGTATGAGCCATTCTACTTTACTGTGTTTTGGAAATATCAAAGATGCTCACTTTTCATGAACTCCACTTTTCTGAGTAATCCCAACAGAGATTTTTTAATAATTTTATGATATGTCAAATAACTTTAAAAACATTTAGAAAATACAAAGAAAAGAATCCTTAAATATTAAGTTTCAAAACAGAGTGTGTTGCCTAGCACTTTTATAGGAGAGTAAGAAGAGGACAGGAGTATTCTAAGGACTTCACCTTCAAAAGGTTGGGCAGTTCAAATAGAAATCATATCTTGGCATCCTTAAGTTTTTGTTCATTTCAATTCACATTAAAGAAAACAATATATATATATATGAAGTAAATTTTGGTCTAAATATGCAAATTTCAAATTACAAAATATAAACAAATGTGTTGAAATTTTGAGGAATGTTTATAATTTGCTAACAATGTTTTGACCTGGGAAAGAAATATACTTATAATAGTAGAAAAATAGCAAAAAAGAGTTTTAGGGGAAAAAGTCACGTTAAGTAAGTTATCAGCATCTGTTCTGCCTTTGTGCATTCTCAATCATATCAAGGATATTTTGTTTGTTTTTTAGGAAGTATGATGGCAACAAAATGACTTTCCTGGAAATTGTCTAACATTAACAAAGTCAGTAATTTGTGATAGAATCAAGGTGGCTTCTTAATCCTTTTGAGAATTTGTTAATTTCTTTCCAAGAATTTCTTGACAAACACAGTCTATAAATATGTACAATAATATGGATTACTTAGCCTGTTCTTGAGAAAATATTTTCTTTCTAAAGGCATTCTCCATAAGAAAATGCATCTTGTTTCACAGTTACCATTACAGTCCATCAGTACTAACGCACTGGAAATGCTCCAATAGAAATGTTTTGTCAATAAGACTATCTCATACATTCCCAGTAGGACAGATATGTCCTCTCAAGCATCAGAGAATCTCCAACATAATGATTCATAAATATTTATTAAGAATGATGTTAAATTTCTTCATTTTCTAATAACATGTCTACTAAATTATTTTAAAATTCCAGGCAATGACGTAAGGTGAATTGTGAAGGCTTGATCCACATTAGCTCTTCCACTTCCCAAATCTCACATAGTTATGAAAATATTTTTATTTCTTGTAAAAACTGTCCTGTAATAGTCCTCCCTTCCAGATAGAGAATAAATACTATTCTGATAAGATACATGTACTGATATATTTCACTGAATTTAAAATACCATTTCATGTTATATGAGGATGTAAATAATTTACCAAATCAACTTGAATTAGAAACTCTTGCTGAATGTCTGAGACACAGCATCATAAATATAAAGAAAGAGACAAAAATCTAAAGATATGTTGACCAAATGTGTTTTGGGTTAAATGTCGCAAAAAAAATAAAGTCACCATTTTCAGGATAATTAATATAAAGATCATTAAATATACTGTGAAATGTACCATAATATCCACTAGATGTCTCCAATAACTGATTATTTTTAATGGCTACATTCCTTCTAAAGCTATGCATTAAATACTAAAACATGAGCTACATAGGTATTGAGATTTTTCTACAAAAATTCATATTTTTTAAAGCAGACAAAGCTCTTTTAATAACATACAAAAGGAAAAAAAAACTTACATTCAATATCAAGGTACATGCTCTTTTGATGCCCTCCAATCCTACTTGCAGCTTCACAGTCATATCTCCCTGAATCTGACAACTTCACATCTTTAATATGCAGTGATGAGCTTCCATGCTGCCCTTTGACTTCAATACGGCCGTCTGGGCTCTGTTTACATCGATTCAGGAAAAAGAAAGATTTTATGCTTGTTTGTGCAAAATGATGACCAAATACATAACATTATATTATTTCCTATATTTCTCTGGCCAAAAAAAAATCATTCCAGCTGCCGAAAATATTTCTGGTATAGCTGAGAATAAGTTTTTTAAAAGCAAACACTTAAAATTCTCATAACAACAATTTCATGTCTCCCACCTCTGTAATCATAAATAACATTGCATTGCCTCCCAAATAAAACCACAATCACTCAGCCTGACATTTAAAATCCCCATGTATCACAACCTTTCTGTCCAAGCACATTTTACAATTTGGACACCATTAATTTCAACTATTTTGAGTTAATTGTGCTGTCCTGAATATCCTGTGCTTTCCATAAGCACCCTTCATAAACTTGTTGCAAATATTTCCCCCGTTTTCTCTTCCATATTTACATGTCAAGACTCTACTGTATATCCTTTAATTTATTGGCCAAATATCAATTTATATTCAAAATTGTCCCTGATTGCCTAAATAAATAACTACAACTTCTTTGAATTCCATACTTTTTTTGGGACAATTGTTTTTACTAAAGTCTTGTAAGAACTTCAGATTTCATCCTGTAGGATGATATAGTTGAAGGAATGTGAGAAAATTTTTAGGGAACTCCATGTAAAAGATACCTGGACTTCTAGGACAGAAGTATTATATTTTAATGTTTTTATATAGCAAATTAAATTATAGTGAAATTTACATGTAGTTGAGTAAAGAAAAGGTAATCCTTCAGCTGTTATTTATTATGGGTTAAATACTTGCAGGTAGTTATTTTTACTAGAATGTAGCAAAAAGTTAGTTTATTATTATAACAATGCAAAGTAAATTATTCATTTTATAAGGAAAATATATTCTTTCACATTTTTGAAAAGTGCATTTTAAGATTATAATTTTCTTCCCTTGAAAATAAATATGTTTTCTTGTTATTACCTGTTGTACATGGTATAGTTTTTAACTTGTGAAAAACCACTGGTGTAGATAATATCAGCATGCTATTATCAGTAAAAGTGTTGGTATTT
This sequence comes from Daubentonia madagascariensis, assembly GCA_023783475.1. Lineage (NCBI taxonomy): Eukaryota > Metazoa > Chordata > Mammalia > Primates > Daubentoniidae > Daubentonia > Daubentonia madagascariensis. Next base: position 23,466,592 of record JAKFHU010001684.1, on the reverse strand, counting down.
AAACATTATTATTAAGGTATCTGAAATTATTAACAGTAATTATGGAAAAACAAAAATTTGGGGAATATGTGTGACTCCTTAGGAAATTATAAGTCATTTTCAGACTTAACATTGGCTCCATAATGATGCACAATGTGTAGCAGACTCAAATACTTGCACTAGAAGACCTAAGGCAATTTAACTCATATCTGACATTCTAAAGGACATGTCTCTCTTTGTGTTACAAAAAAGCATTACACATGTCCAAAAGAAAATTCATTTATATCTTGGTTTTAATGCAACACCGACTGAAGATTCGTTTAAGACATCTGATATTTGACTGAGACAGGTTAATGGGCATTTTAGCTATCTATCTAGTATTTCCAGGTTCTATCACTGAAATAAGTCAGATGATTAGAAAGCAAAGTGTCTGACTATATATTATTACTCCCATCCTTTACATAAATGTACTCTCTAAAATTTTACTTGACTTTATATTCTTTGCCTTTCTAGAAGGTCAGTTTAAGAATTGCTTATTTGAATATTATTTCAATATTTTTATAAAAGGTTATTTTTAGAGTTTACTGTCCTTTCACGATCCCTTCATCAAATATCCATGTGATAAACCACCTTATTAAGTTCCAATTCAAATTTTTTTGTTGGCAATTTCAATTGGAAATTATACAATGTGTCACGTTTATAGGTTATTTTTGTGACCTTACCTGGCTAGACATTTATTGTCAAATTTAGAATCCAATTGTAGTATGTAGCACATTTGAGGTGGTCAGTACTTCCTATCCTTCTTCATTACACTGTATCCTTGAACATTTTTAGAGTCACTAACCTCCTTGGCCTTTTGAGAGAATTATGGATCATGTCACTTAGCCACTCAACAATTGTGTGTGTGTGTGTACGCACATGCGCGCACACAACATTCTACAATAAGGAGGTAGGCACTGGGGATACATGCTGAGCAAAATGGAATAGTTTCTACCCTTAGTGGCATTAAAGTTTATCAGAGAAGACATCTATTAATTTTAAATTACAATACAAGTAAACTGTGAAAAGTACTGTGTAGGAAGACCACAGTTTCATTTTGGGGATAGGTAAACGGAGAGATAAGGCAGAATTAGAGGTATGTTTCCTGAAAAACCAAAGGGTGAATTGAGCCCTGCAAATGGTGAAAGTGGGGTGGTGTTGAGGAGTGAATTCCAGGCAGATGTGCCAAGAGGGTGTATAGAAGTGAGAGACACAAGCAGATGCACAGAAACGAGTGAGGGCATGCAGCTCTCCTGATGCTGGACAAGCAAATAGACACCACATGCAGAACCCAAGACAAATGCATAAACACAAAAAATGCACACCCAATTTTGCACCCTTGCAGTATATATTCGGTTTGTCTCATTCCTATTGGCACTGTTTCATTATTGAATGTCAGGTAAACTCAACTTCAAATACTTGATGGTACAGAAAATGTATAACTGCTAAATATGTAAAGAGGAAAACCAACACTTTCCAAAGATTATGAGCATTAACTTATCCAAACTAACACCTCAAAATCATTTTAATATTGTGTTAATTTGACAAAGTTCTACAGTCATACCAAGAATTTTAAACACAAAGATCATTTTTCCTTCTTATTTCCTTTTATTTACTACTAGCTATATTCTCTTTGCTCTGCATTTGCTCACAGCTTTCTAATTTTCTTCCTATTTTGATTTCATGCACTGAACTTTTTTACAATTACTCTTTCTCCTAGCAGTGTAAATGAAGTCATAAAGAGGAATATGTGCAATAAAAGTTCTTAACTTAGTTTCTTCACTAGGTCCTAGTGCTATTTTATTTTCATTGCATATATTGTCAGTAATTTATTCAACAACTAGGAATTGAAGATAATAATCATTGCAGATAATGCATATGATAAATTACACTTGTTAAACAATATTCTAAACACTTTACATTTCCTTGTTCCTTTAATCCAAATGATACCACTACGAGGTTGGGACTAATATCATACCCATTTTAAGATGAGGAAATTGATGCAGGGAAACATTAAATAACTTGCCATGTGACACAGCTTATACGAGACAGCAGGTGGATGTACAGGCTGCCTGGCCTTGGAGTTCATGTTCTGAATTACTTTTGCAATTTGGTTTACAACCGGAACCACAACTATGAGGTTGAACTACATATCAATCACATTTATGTGACAGACACTATACTGGATTCTGGGGATAGAAAAATAAATAAGAAGGGCAAAACCAAAAGAATGGAATTGGAATGATCCTAACACAAAGAAATGTTACCCTGATTTGATTAATTCACACTGTATGCCTGTATGAAAACATCATATGTACCCTATAAAGATATACAACTATTATGTACTCATAATAATTTTAAAAATAAGTAAAAAAGTATAAAAAAGAATAAAAAAGGAAGGCAAAGCCCTTAGTCACTCAGGTAATAGGGTTTAGAGGAAAAAATGACAATTTATAATACATGCTAGTATAGATGAAATTTAGGAAGAGAATCTAATATGGTCTACAGAGGTGAGGACATTTCCTGTAGGTATTTCTGTCTAAACCAAAGGACAAGTAATAATGATAAGCCAGACACTGGACTGGCTACACAATTTTCAGGGCCCACTGCAAAATAAAATTTGGGATTCCCTGTTCAAAAAATATTACACATTTCAAGATGAAGATAACAGCACATTAAACCAAGCATGGGGCCATTCTGAGTGCAGGGTCCTATACAGATTATACTCCCACAAAGTCAGCCCCGGCCAAGCAAAAAGGAGGGAAAGTAGGTAGGAAATGGGAACTATGTGGGCCTGGACTTGAGGGAAAACATGGTATGTTAAATAGCTGAAGGAAGCTCACTGTGGCTGCCACATTCAATATGAGGTGGAGGGGGTGAGGTATAAAGATGGTGGAGAAATAAACAAGAATACAATCAAAAGCCTCAAAAGGCAGGGGAAGATGAATAAGAACATGAGAAGATGGTCAACTTCATTAGCCATCACGGAAATGCAAACCAAAACCACAGTACCACTTCATACTCACTGGAGTGGCTACAATCAAAAAGACAGATAATAACAAACGTTGGCCAAGATGTGGAAAAACTGGAACCCTCATGCACTCTGAGTGGGAATGTAAAATAATGCAGGTGTTAGATAAAATGTCTGGGAGTTTCTCAAAATGTTAAACACAGAGTTACCACATGACTCAGCAATTATTAATACATTCCTAAGAGAAATGAAAATGTATGTCCACACAAAAACTTGGACATGGGCATAACAGCATTATTAATAAAGCCAAAAAGTGAAAACAACCCAAATGCCCATTCACTGATGCATATATTTAAAAAGTGCTATGTCCACACGAGGGAATATTATTTGGTAATAAAAATAACGTATTTGCACATGCTTCAACATGAATGCATCTTGAAAATACTATGCTACAGGGAAAAAGCTAGTAACAAAGAACACATATTGAATTATTCAATTTATTTAAAATTTCCAGAATAGGCAAATTATATAGACACAAAAAGTATAGTAATGGTTCCCTAAGGCTGGCGGGGGAATGGGAGGTAGTGGTGAGCAGATTGGGGAGTGACGGCCAAGAGGGATGATGAAAATGTTCTAAAATTGATTATGTTGATGGTTGCACATCTCTAAGAATAAAAGGCTTTTAATTGTACAGTTTAATGGGTGAATTGTATGGTATGTAAACTTATGTAAATAACACTGTTAAGAAATAAAAGCCAGTGGCCGGGGTTTGGGTGTTTTGCAAACAATTGGAGAAGTACACGGAAAATTTTAGGCAGAGGAGTAAGGCTGGGGCACTGTGATTTGAAAATGTCACTCGTGCCACAGGGTGGAGAATAAATTAGTGAGGATGCTATGGTCTGAATGTTTGTGTCCCCACCAAAGTTCATTTGTTGAAATTGTACACCCCAAGGTGATGGTACTAGGAACTGGGGCCTTTGGTAGCTGATTAGATCACGAGGGTGGTAAAAGATACCACAGAAAGCTAGCTAGTCCCTTCCATCAAATAAGAACACAAAAAGAAAATGTCATCTATGAGAAAATGGGCCCTAAGCAGACACTGACTCTGTGCCACCAGTAACTTGATCTTGGATTTCCCAAACTCTAGAATTGTGAGAAATAAATTTCTGTTGTTTACAAGCTACCTAATTTATGGTATTTTATTATAGCAGCTTGAACAGGGTGAAAAGAGAGTGTCAGGGAGACCCACTGTAAACACATTACACGGAAAAGGTGGTGGTAGTTAAGATGGGGAGGAGTGAGTGGATTCCATAGACTTACTAAGGTACAAGTGACAGTGTTTAGTGAATGACTAAATGGGAGGTAGTCATGAAAGAAAGGAGGAAAGAAGTATTTCCAGGATTTTGTCACAGACCCCCTAGGTAGGAAGTATTATCTATATTAGTAGATTGTCATACATATATAAAATTATACTGTCCGCATAATTCACATTTAATATAAGCACATGTTTTATAATATGCATGCATTCTATTCCATATTATATATTCATTAAAATTAATATTTAAAATTAAAATATTATAGTAAGAAAATCATAAGTAGAATAAACCTTTTACAGATTTTTATTTTTTAAAAAATGAGACTAGGTGCATTTCAACTGACAATTGTCAAAATGCTGGTTTTCAGAATGAGACCTGCATATTTATATTATATTACTATGTGGTTGTGCTACTTATTTTAATATAACATAATAGTTAAGACCATAGACTTTGTAGAACCAGACTGCATAGGTTTATATCCTGGCTATGCCACCTATAAGCTCTAAGACCTGGGGTAACTACTTAGCTGTACCTCAGTTTTCTTTTCTGTATCATGGGTATAAGGATGCAGATTTCATGTGATTCCTATGCAGATTAAATGAGCGAATATTTATAAAAAGTTTAGCATCTATTAAGTATTTGATAAATTAGTACAAAGTATCTGATATCAAAATATAAGCAATAAAGACATGAGTTTTATACAATTATCCATTTCACTGTGATTTCCAAAAGCATTCTGTGTATATTCTATCCCAAAGTGAAATAATAACTTCCCCATCTTCTACTTAATTGACAGAGTATCATTGCTGTTAGACTTTTCTCTTGATCCTGTGGACCATATGCAAATCATTTATACTATTTTGTCCATGAACAACATGTAGGATATTCAGTAAAGAACAAAATTATGATCAGGACAAAGAACTACTATAGGACAGGAAAATTACTACTGATAAATGTTATAAAATTTCACATGACCCCATGTCTATGATATAACTATTAATTATTATGGTCATTCATTGTGATTGGAGCTCTAACAAAGTAAATTAGAATAAGGGGGAGGTGCATATAGTATGGCTGACCATAATTTTGGCATAACTGTTGGTTACTCTGACAAAATATTTTTTGTTGTGTGGGTATGTGTGCAATTTTAATTGGATTAAAATATAAAACATAATATTTCATATCAAGGTTCTTCAGAAAATTCAGGATATGTACATGGATGCCATAATATGGGGCTAGAGTAGAAAGCTAGGACTTGGAAAATCTCACTGAGTCAAGCTATTAATCCATGTAAAATGTCATTGCTTTCTCCAAGGCTAAGAAACTAGGAATAGTAGGATGATTTTGAATTCCCAATTTGCCTTTATATCCTTCAGAATGGAAAAGAAGGAAAGTAAGAATAACTGTCTATTAAGAAATCAATAAGAGTTAACAAAGCTGAGAAGGTATTCAGATCTGAAAACTGCATCTTATTTTGAGGTAAAATTTACTTCTATGTCACAAAACAATGAGAACACGGAATAGAGATCTGAAAGAATGGCACAAATGATATTATGAAACTCTCCCTGCTCAACATTTATTATACCATGGTCAGATGTACTGTGATGATTTATATCACATAATTGAACCCATCCTATGAAAGTTGATATCATGTTATTAAGCCACACTGCTCTGAAATAATGCAAGCAGTTACTAATAAGTACTGACTGCATTGTTTAAGGCTTTGAGGAAATCGTAAGTCATACGGATCAACTTTTCTAAAATTAAAAAATGTTTTGCTATCTAATACAAAGATCAAATTACCTCTGGGAAAACAGATAAAAATATTAGACTTGGAATGGCAAAGTATTGATAACTATTGATGTTGGGTGATAGACACATAGGATTTTATTATACTGTTCTCTAGTCTTTTGTATTTTTTAAAATTACATTGCAGATTTTATCATGGAAATTTTCGAACAGTACATCCCAGATGGGATCTTTTCCTGCAGCCTGTTTCCTGAATCAGAAACCCATGTGGAGCAGATCAGAACCCAGATTCCAGTGGAGAGCATCCTGCTACCGACTACTTACACAACCATAAATTTTTGTATTGCAAGCCACTGAGATTTAAGTGGCACTTATTTTGCAGAGTTATGACAGTACAAGTGGAGTAACACACAATATTTAGTGTTGTTTGCTTTTACCCACATCTACAAGATTAGGCAGGCTCAATGCTAGGTACATGCTAAATATGATTATAATCAATGTTGTAATTAGTACCCAGTGTCTAAGCAGTATGGGAATCTAGTTCAAATTATAGACAAATATCAGATAATTTTTAAGAAAATTCAAGAAACACAATACCCAACAGGAAAAGTACAAAAATACTACAGGAAGTCTTTATAAAAATGCCTGAGATATAGTACATATTAAACAAATGTTAACTACAGTCATAACACTTGGCTTTCAGTGCGTTTTTATAAAAATCTCCATAAGACATTCTATGGTAGAAAAAATATAGGACAAAGAAACTCAAAATACTTTGGGGACGTTCTTTCTTTGCTCCGTCTACCAGGACAAACAGGAGCCCCATTCTGAGCCTTTGGCCACACCTTACTCATAGCATGGAAAAGACACAGGACCACTCAAAGGGTATATTAGTCTTTTTCCTGTCTGTGTTTCGGTTGGATAGGATATATTGTTATGTCTTTGATTTTACTAATATTTTTCTCTGCAGTATCCAACCTGCTGTTAATTCTACCCAATGTCTTTTTCATCTCAGGCATGTTGTTTTGTCAATCTCTAGAATTTTGATTTGATCTGTTTTATATCATCCATATCTCTCCTTATTGTGCTTGTGCTTTCCTGTATCTTGTAGTGCATATGCAGTGTATATAAAAAAGTGATAGGTTAATATCCCTGTCTACTACTACCATCATCTATGTAATTAATGGATTTGTTTCTATTGATCAGTCTGTTTTTCCTTATTATGGGTTATATTTCTGTGCATCTTGCATACCTCAGAATTTTTTATTTTAAGCCAGATATTGTGATTTATATACTTTGAGTGCAGGATTTTTTTTTGTACTTCTTTAAATATGTTTGTTCTTTTTTCTGAGATACTATTAAGTTACTTGAGAACAATTTTACTCTTCTGAGGCTTGCATTTAAGCTTTATTAGATGAGTCTGCAGCACCCTTTACTTTAGGACTAATTTGTCCACACTAAAGCAACACTCCTCAGCATTCCAGGATTTCTTTCTAAGGCTTAGCATAGTTTCCTCACACATACACTGATCAGTTTTTAGCTGAAGTCTCCAGGGAAAAGCAATGAAGAGCTCTGGAGTTCTCTCTCCACAGGGATCTGTTCTCCCTGGTACCTCACTGTGTGAATTCTAGTATCCTTGGTCATCCGAACTCAGAACCCTGTCTCCTCAACCAGGAAAACAACTGAAGTCCTCATCCCTGTGCTCCATCCTGGAAACTCTCTCTAGACAGTAGGCTTGAGCAATAATAGAGTTTACATCATTTGTGTTTCTTCTCTTAGGGATCAATATGCTACTCATCATATTGTGCATTTTGTTTTGTTGTTGCTGTGGTTGTTTAAGTTCATAGTGTAAATCAGGCCCTACTTAATCCATTATGCATGGAAAGGGAAGGTCTAAAAAGTATTTTAAATTGGCATTAGTGCCACAGTTAATGTCAGAAAATGCAATGCATTTACCGTCTAGTGACCACATTTTGTTACAGGTATGAGATTTCTTATATTATACAACATATCACTCTTAACAGCATTGCTTTTATTGGAATGATACCATAAATTTCAAAGTACCCGGCAGTATATGTGTATTTTTTTCCTTTTTAAAAAAATCACATTATGCCAAATACATGTTGAAATATCTATGCCATTGGCTATATAAGAAATTTTATATAACTAATGTATAAAATTATTGTATGTGCTGATAGCATTATAGCAAATATATGATTCTTTTTTAATATGGAGCTATGCCGAGTGTTTCATATACTTTATTTGTTATAATGCCTCATAACTACACATTGGTTGAGAAGTTCAAGAAAGTGTAAAATGAAACCATATAGTGTGCTTTAAATGCTCCTCAGGCTGTCTTGTTATCTAACTCATATATAATGGATAAACATAATTATCATTAATATAAGAAGTCTATATTTACTGGGAATATATTAAATATTATATAGAACTTGAACATGAACAACTACTCACTAAACACCAAAATATGGAAGCCACAATTTCATTAAATTATTTTTGTTACACAAACATAGAAATAACCTATCTCTGAGAGATGAGAGGCTGAAAATTAAAATTGTAGATAACACAAAGATGAACTGGAGATAACACAAAGATAACAAAATAATGCATAGGGAAAAATGCATAGGTTGAAAATGTTCATGAAATGTTACATTTTTTAACCAAAAACCAGAAGGTTTATTAAAACACTTTTCCAGTATGGGGTAAAAGAAGCAATGCTGCAAACATAAACCACGTAAAGGAGAAGATACAGTGTGGACATCATCAAAAACATTAAGAAAATACAAAGTATCCTATATTTCTATATTATATCCTTGACTCTAAAAGAATCAAAGAAAACGATTGATCAGAAAGGTTTGTTATGAATCTTTACAGTGATGTATATCAATCACTAGATGATAAAAAAAAAACAACTATGAACATAACCATTAAAGAACTCTGGTGTCAGAGGTGTTAGAGACCCATGAAGCAGGTATGGTCAGGAAAATTATATGTATCTTTCCTACAAGATATAAAAATGATGAGAAACAGCCTTCATCCAGCTTCTCACTGTGTTTTGGGAAATGCAGGTATGAATAGTGTTCAAATACTTATACTTCAGGGCAAATTCTTGTAAATTTCATGAAAGCGTATTAAAAAAATACTACTTAGTGGTAAAAATATGTAATGCACTTTCTCATGGTGCTGACCAAAACAAAGCTAGCATGTTTCCTATAATTTAGGAAGAGGTAGATAAAGTCACAGTATACCTCCAATGTTCTCCTCGATACACACAACAAAAGTGTGCAGTTCCACTGCTTTCTAATCTTTTGCTTCTAGAAACTTTGTATGAGATTTCCTTAATTACCACTTTTTTTCTGTCATTTGGCCCCAAAGGAGAGTTTAATTTACAGATAAAATTATTAATTCATTAACCAATCAAAGGATTATATCCATTCATTCAAATGTTTATGAATGAATATGCTACTATAACATTAAGATAAAGCTGTGCTTTGTTTTAAATTTTGGTCCCAATATTATCAAAGCTCCTACCACTCTGCTAGGTATAGTGAACTTCAACATTGAATGCAAATATCCATATAGCAAATCAACTGTGTAGTGTTTCAATACTTAAACTCTAAATTGGCTTCTCATTTTGTAAGTTAATTAACGGTGAGCTGCACTTTATCCCTAGTTTACCTAAATAACCCAACAATTAACCTAAAGATATTCATACTTATTACCTGTTAAAAATCAATAGTCTATCATATAAATTTAAGTTTGTCAGTTCAAGGACTCTCTTAGCAAATCCAAAAAGAATTAGAAACTGCAGTAAGTACATCAAAGTTTTAAGATAGTTTTCACTACACTTTTGACTTGAAATGTGCAGTAAGTATTCTAGATTGATAAAATATACATTACAAGCCATTTAAAAATAGTAATGTCCAAGGATTGATGAGATAAAATATGAAATTTCATTTGGCAAAAATTAACTGATCTTAGTAGTAGGGTTTGAGAAAAAACAGGAGGTAAAGGGTTTGGAAGAGTGGTCTCACATGTTAAGCCATCTAGGTAATAGCAGAGAGTTACAAATGATATGACACTATTAAAGGCTTCTGAGAAGAACAGTGATATTATCTAGCTTGTTTCAAATGGATCAATCTAGCTATTTTTATGAGAATAATGGAGACTATGGGGGATGCACTGAGATCTCTTAAGAAGTTATTGCAATAGCATAGGCAAGTAATAATTATGGCCTGAACCAAGGCATTAACAGCTGGTTTTTGAGAAATGATTGAATTATGAATATATTTAAAGTAGGAAAAGCAGGATTTGCTAAAAAAAAATGTGGATATAAAAATAGACAAGAACCAAAGATGATTGCAAGAATTTTAACCTAAAAGAAAGGAGCCACCATTTAATGAGATTTGGATGATTGAGGGAGAAGCATTTGTGGGGAAAACATATAGTTGAACTGGATATTTTAACTTTGAAACATGTATTTAATATCCAAGTAGAGCTGTCTTGAAAACCATTGGACACAGAAGCCTGGAGTTCAGTGGAGAGGTTCACAGCAGAAATTTGAAGGTTATAGAATCCAGTTAATAATTAAAGCCATACGGCTAGATGAAATCATGAAGACACTGAGCATAGTTCGAGAAGTCCAAGAATGGACTCCAGACTAGGGCTCTCATTTATTTAGAGGTCCGTTAGAACAAAGAATGATCAAAGGAGATTAAGAGGAGTGAGCAGTGTGGTAAGAGAAAAACCGGGAAAGTGCACTGGAAGCCAAACAACATGCTTCAAACAGAAGACACTGTTTAGCTGGGTCAGTGCTGCTGCTAGACAGAAAAAACGTGAGGACTGATAACTGACCATTAGGTATCAGAAAGTGAAGGTTATTGGTAACTTTGCCAGAGGATTTCAGGGGAATGATGTGGTCAAAGCCAGACTGCAGTATATTCAGGGGGTAACTGGAGGAAAAAAAATTTGAGAAAGGAAGTTAAAAACTGTTTACAAAGGATTTTGCCGCAAGTAGAGGAGAGAGATCAGACAGTGTTATCTATCTATCTGTCTATATGTGCATGCATAAATACACACCTATGTATTAAGGATGTCTGTGTGTGAAAAAATAATATTTTTTAGTTTTGATGGGAATGGTCAATGATGTAGTGTATAAAACGTGTTGGCGACAGAGAGATGAATTACTGGACCGTAATATGTTAGAGAGAATGGGATCTAGTATCCACATGGAAACTCAGGTCTATTTCATTCATGGTAATATATAGGTTCAATAATGTTTGTGTGCAGGTGTAGTAGTCAGGATTTGTTAAAGTTTTATTCTGGTTGTTTCTATTAATTAGTAAAAAAGGAAGCTGAGCTTTTTGGCGATAGAGAAGGTTTGTAAATTTTTTTTTTCCAGTAGAAATTGGTTTTATTTTTCCAACTCAGTGAGAATTAAAAAAGTATATAAAGTAGTTATCTAAAATGGTGGTCAAGAAAATGTGCCTAGAAAAAGTAAGATGAGTGCTAGGCAGCAAAAAGAGCTCACATTAGGTTATGCGTCATAATATTTAATAGAGACCATCCAGAATGACTGTGGGTTTTTCTCCAGCTAAGTTCAGTTGTGCTACTGCTTGTGGAGAAAGGGCATAAAAGTAAATTAAACCATGCCTGGTGTTTTGCCAAATATGTTTCGTGAAGCAAAAAAAAAAAAAAAAAAAAGAAACAATATCAACTGATTTCTTTTCGGGAATGGAAGCATTTGAGAAGAAATGTGTTTAACAATATGAACTAGCACACTTGTTGGGAAAACATATCTCTCTTCCTTTTTGTAGCTGTTAGGCAAACTTGAATGTCAGGCTCTATTATATGAATGGAAGAATAAATGTCAAAATATGCAAGAAAAAGATTGAGGAGTAACTATGATGCAGTGATTACAATAATATACAATGAAATTTAAGCTAGAGATTAAAACAAGTGAGAAAGGTGAGTGGCATAGACCAGGGGAAAGATGGTAGAATCCATGAATATTAGAATTACACTGTTCCTACATATGTGATAGATATTAGGAAAACCTAAGTAGGTACATTATTAAATATGTATCTAAAAATCATCTGGCATCCAAGAATAAAAGATTTAGAAATTGAGACAAGAACTTTCGTGAAAGCAATGATGCTACCCCAAGAGATAGATCATGACAATATAACACCATGGCAAATAAAAATTCTCATATAAGAGTTGTTTTTCCCCCTCAAGAAACACAAGAAGCTACTAAATCCATGGCTGATCTTATAACTGAATCTTTGCTTAATATACCTTATTTAAATTTATTATCTGTTAATCTATGAGTCAAGAGCAACCAGTGCATTGCAACTACTGTGTTAAGGTAATTTTCATTATAATGGATTCAATTTTTTAAAATTATTGTGTAACTAATATCTTATGCACTTGTTTTTGTTGCATACTTAAGTTTGACAATAGAATTCGTCAAATGTATTATTTTGCTGAAATTTTTTAGTAGAACGTTTGCTCAAATATTTTCATGGATATACTGTATCTACTTGTATACAATTTATTCAAAGTTATCTTTTCTATATATATATATTTTTAAATTGAACCAAAATATCTGCATTACTACACGCATTCATGCAAATGTATTTTATTGTATTGCTGAAAGTTAATTAACATTAATTCACAAGAATACCACATACATAATTCAAATTACATTCACCAGAAAATTTGTTGTTTTGTATTGTCTATTGATATTCACTGATATCCTTATATGTGTTTATAGCTATACGATTTTATATTTTATTTGGGGAAGTAGTAGATCACTTTATAAGAAGAAGTAAATGCCAACTAAATTCTCTATGTAGGATATGGTATTTATAAGAAGAAAATAATATATTTTCTGCTGCACAACCATATTAAAATCACTTTCAATATATAAATAGCATTTTCCCCAAAAACAATTATTATAAAATTTTGAACTACTATCATGTCATCTTACAAATATGATGACAGATTCTTTCAAATGAAAGTTCTTATAACAGACCAAATAATAGATCATTAATAAATGATTTAAAAGACATAACAATGGCATTTTCATTTTTTAAAATACTTTTTGGAATTCTCTCAAAAATAGTTTTTTAAAAGGACACGTTCACCATATGACTAGACTTCTCTGAGAATCTTTATTCAAGTTGTGGGCTGAAAAAGATTTCAGGAAGTTGTAAATGATTGAAAACCCACCTCTCAGCAAGCTCAGAAGCATCAAGGAAGATTTCTAACATGCCTAATTATATTCTACCACCTACATCCGATGGGGAATAGAAGTATCCATTTTGCCTATTGCCCAGCAGGGACCTACATTATTGCTCTCAGAGCACTAGTATGAAAAAATGCATTAGGTAAATCTTAAAAATGTCATTCAAATAAAAAATCCTTCAGGAAAGCCCATTATCTAAAAAAAAAAAAAAAAATACAGGTGTTTAAATCTACAGGTGCCAGAAGTTGATGGTATGCTCTTTAGCATTCTTCTCCACGATCAGAAAGATATTATCAAAGGAATCTTAGCTTTTCTTACTAATTGAGTTATAGGGAAAAGCTAAATAGAAGAAAATTGAAAAAACATTCCCTTACTGTACTGTTATTAAAAATCATGAACTGAGAAATTAGTAAATATCTTTATATGAGAGCTTAGCACAGACATAAAAAGTGCATCTTAAAACTTATTAAATTTACTGAGTCAACTGAAAGATTTATTGGATGAGGAAATATTAGAAATAGAAAGGGAACTTATTTTATAAATGCTGGACCTGTACCTCAGAAAAAACATGGTAATTTACCTGATCACAGAGCAAATAAATCAGTATTATACCCACCCCATACTACTAATTCACTAAACTCTATTTTCATAAACTGAGAATTCCAAAACTAACGTGACTAGGAAGCCAAGGGTTATAAAAATTAATTTCCTTAATATATCTTATTCTACATGTAGCTGTATTTAATATCAAGATCACAATATTTTTTCTAAATAAATATTTCATGAGTGTGTATTTGTGTGCAGTGCATGTGTGTGCATGTGTGTGTGTATGTGTGTGTGTTTGCGGTGGAAGAAATACAGCCATTTCAAAGACAGAGGATATGTGCAGAGCATATACACAAGAACCATCCCTGAGCATTTTCAAAATAAGGCTTTTAATCCCCACCAAAGATTTAGTAGATCAGAAGATCTAGGAGATAGGCTCAGTCAGATCCCAAGGAGTGAGGCTTAGTCACAGATATGTGCAAACAGCCCCTTATGTGATTCTGATGTACAGATTTGGTTAAAAACCACTACCCTGAATATTACTTCAGAGATCTAAATCCTTAGCAAAGCAGAATATCAGGGAAACTAAGATTATTTGAGATCCTCTAATGCAACATCACAATCAAATGAAAAGATTTTTTTTTAGACATCAATGATCTTGCAGATTTGCTAGAGAAATTCAAGTGAATGAATTGTCTCTCATTTGGAATTTAACACATTCCATTATCTTTAATTTCTGATTGTTGGAAATTCTATGCATTTTTGTAATATCAGCCTTTTTGTCATTCATGGTAATTAAGCTACATGTCTAGTTCAACTGCACATATAACTCTAAAATATTTCAACACACATACCATTGATATTCCTTCAAGTATCTGTTAAAACATTTTATGAAGTTTATTTATTTATTTGTTTTTCACGTGAGGCGTCTCTCCTTCACCTCTGTTTTTGGTTTTAATGTTTTGTTTCTTTTTTTTTTTTTACTCAATCTTAGACTCAAGCATTAAGAATTGCCCATAATTACATCCCAGAATGCACCTTCAGGGTTTGGTAAAAAATGTACAAATAAAATTCTTCATAAAAGTAATAAAAATAAAGCTGTAAAAAACTGCCCGGAAGTATAACTACTTACAAAGACATATAAAAATTCTTATATACTGTTCTTCATGCTTAAAGATAATGTTATAAATATGCCATGGTCTTTTTTATATTTTAGTTTTTCATGTCACTAGAGGTCTTTTTTTTAAGCACACATATTTGAAACTCTACACTCTGTATTTTTTAATCAACAATTGTGGATGTTTCACTCATTGTGGTGATTTCTATTTAAGGAGAAAGTTAAAAATCTTACATTGTCTGCTGTAATATAAAGATGTTGTCAATTAATTACACAATTACATATTTTTAAGGTCTTTTTAAAATCAGAGTTTAAGCAATTTTTATTAGCCTGAAGCAAATTAAGATATTTTGGTGAGAGTAGATTAGGTTGCAACAGGAACCATAACAGAAAACTGTCAATCAAACAGCTGGAGATGGACCTGTGATAGTTCAGAGAAATATGCCAAAGCTACATCTGCGCCTTTGTGGAAGTCCACTTCCATACTCAAAACTGGTATTTTGAATATGAAAATTGCATATTTCAAAATTGTATATTCATAAGGAAATGATTGGTAAATTTAAATATGCTTTGATTCTGTCTTCCTTCTGAAATGTATGCACCATGAAGCAAGAAACTTGTATTTTCCACTGCTGCATTCCTTGTGCCTAGAATAGTACATTCCAACATAACAGTACATTTATTGATAGTTGTTAAGTGAATTGGGGCTAGTGATAAAGGAAATGTTAATCACATAAATTCCTGTCACTTTAATATTATTTACCTGCTTACATTTTATGAAATTTACCCTCAAAAACATTTGCTGGATGAATGAAAAAAAGGGGAAACACATAAAAGGCTAATGTAATCTTGACATTTTGTATATGAAAATGATCTAAGAATTTTCAGTGGCGATTTTCATGTGATGTGAAAAATTCACCCCATTATATTCTGTCTTCTAATAAAAATGGTTTAAGTAAATAATTTTTTAAAATATGAAGTTTCCTTAAGTCTAGAGAGGCAACCCCTTCCTTAAGGGACAATATTAAATTGCAATAAAATATTTGTACATACATAATAAAGAATAAGATCCTTGAGCTCAAAGCAATAATACAACAATGAATGCAGCAGTGTTATAATAAATATTTATATGTTGAGATTTTTAAATTGTTATAAATTTTAAAGCACCATATTTTATTCAGGTACTTTTATCTAAAGAACTGTCTATCCTTATTATTGGGAGAAATCCCTTTTGAATTAGTATTTTAGTGTGCAAAAGCATTTTAAGTGTGTGTCTTCCAGATCATCGTGCTTAAATTCATGCAGGAAAATGCTTACCATTTCTACATTATAAAAATATAAGGCAATCCTTTGGTAAAACTATGACTTCTATATGTAAATGTAAAACTAAGTGTTAAAGTTGACTATTCCTACTTTGAATTAAAATTGAAAGAAATAATCTTAAATTTCAGTTTGAATATATCTATTTATTGAGAGGAATAGAGGTAAAATGGACTCACAGAACAAAAGTTAACGTTGATATTTAGCTCCCACATGTGAGAAATGGATGCCCCTCCCAACAAAAAGTTAATGTTGAATCAGTAAGGCCATTTTCTTTAACACAGAAAGACACTTTTTTTCCAAATAAATGTAAAAGAACAGAAAATCCTACTTTTTAATTGCAAACTTTTGAGGTGATCTAAACTCAGACTAAGACCAGCATTTCATATTTTACTTTAGCTAAAGAAGGAAGAAAAATTTTTAAAGTTGATCACTCTGCTTTATTTATTCACTTTATTGACACCATCTTGAAAGAACAATTTGGTGTTAAAGATTGAAATTAAATGAGTTTCTGTTACAATGAATTGTGAAAGAACTCTGTTCACATCAGTAAAGTGAAGCATATTATTTACTGGAGGGAAGTGCATGACCCCACAAATAGGATAATGGAGAATGAGTTCTATCCTCATTGAAATGTCTAAATATGCTTCACTCAAAATTTCATGGCTAAATTATGCATCACATTAATTAAAAATACATTTGACACAAAAGTGCATTTCTCAAAATGTGGTCTTTGTACTGCTCAGGTTATATAGGCTGAGTTTAGGTACTATTTTGAAAAACAATTTTTATTGTAAAATTTTATATTTTTTTAAAGTCTATTTAAAAATATAACTGGTATATGCATCATACTTTTGATTTCACTGATAATTTGGGTTAAGAACAAATAAAAAATAATTCAATTTAAAGAAAAAAAATGGGCACATAACAGTCCAGGCAGTACAGGAATATAGAAAAGAGATGAAGCTGGTTGTCCAATGACTGAAATTTGAGAAATGTGGTTTCAAGACAGTTATAACTTATTGCCATACATTTCAAATACTTCTCATTCAATGTTGAGTGGGATTAATATCCATCGGAGGTAGGTCTATAATTTACTAGGTAGGACAAGTATAACAGGAACAAAATAATCATGGATTCTGTGACTTAAGAGTAGATAAATGACACAAGAAAGATGTCGTCTACTAGACAATATAATAAGCACTTTATAGTCATTATACAAAACATTCTATTCACATACATGAAATTGCTTACCGTTATGTTTATTATATTCTAAGAATTCTAGAAGCAAAAATCACTCCCTTAGTAGAAGTTTTTACTTTCATTTAATACTAAAGTTGACAAGTAACATAATATTTCTAGGAAAATGTTTAAATGAAACCAGTTTTATCATATGGATATAAAATCAAATTTTGAAAAATTTATAAGGAACAAAAAACTTTTAAGCAACCTTTTTTTTTTTTTTTTTGGTGGAGCACAGCATATTCTTTTTCTTCCTACCTTAATGCCCTGTTTAGATACTTCTTAGAATGTGGAAGAGTCGATTGCACATCATTATTTACTGCTCTATAATATAGAAAGTGTACAAAGACCCAAAAGGAGACAAGAATTCATTGTTTTAGAGAGAAGAACCTTGGAGGAGTGGGGGAAGACAGATGTGAGAGAAAGGGAAGATGATAATGTAAGAAATCTGTGATATTTCTGAGGAAAAGATGCAGGTTCTGCAGCACATAACAGAAACACTGTGCCAGCCTGGAGTGCTCAGCAAATTTGTTACAAAGTAGACTAAATAGGTATCAAGACAACTACTGGGCCCTGGAAAAATGCCCAGCACTTTCTTGGGCGCCTCAGCACTTTCTTGCCCTGAAATGGCTGAGTCAGACCAGCCCTGACTGCTTTAGTGCTGCTTTGGTTATCCTATAGTGCCCTTTAGCTAATTATAATACTAAAATCCCCGCCTAGTGAAAAATTGTAACGTCATTAACATAACATGGGTTTCATGACACTGTATGATGATAGTACTGTGCCAGCCGTGATTTGTTTCACTGTGAAGAAGCAAAGATGCAATGTAAAAGCTTTGCTTTACTCACTGGGAAGAGATTTAAAGCAACCCCACAGCGTGGGTAGATGCAGGTATTGCAGACTAGAAAGCGCCTGTTGAAGAAATTCCTGCGCCACACAAGAGCAACGGCCCTTTTATGTAACTTCTAATAAACTCATCTAACTCATCAAGCTGGACTTGACTGAGTCATTCTTTGGTCTCTCAGCTCCCTGTCAGTTTGGGGGCAGTTTTTCTATGTGGTCCTGGGATTTTCAGGAAACAATTTCTGATTTTGATTTTGTGTCTCAGAGAAAGAGAGACCAGCCTTTGCCACTTAAGAGTGGCCTCAGAATCTATCTCATCTATGATAGGAAGCTAGAGACCTCCTCTGTACTTCCCTGCATGGATGGAGATTTAAGTCAAACATAAGATCTTTAAGATGAAATTGAAATGCAGATTTCTGATATTATCAATTTCCAAGAGTAATGTGATATACAGTCACAAGAACTGGAATTTAGTGTGGTAAGACAACTTGATATCTGAATTATTGAATTAATATTGCTAGAGATTATTTGAGTAAACTTCTATATAGCTATGTTAAGGGAGCACAATCTATGACAACTAGGAGTAGAAGACTCGGTCAGTGTTGTGAACAGTTTTCCGTCATAGAATGCATATATGACCATACTCATAAAAATTTTTACCTGGTCACTTTCATGGCAGCAATCATTGACTAAGACCTAACACATTCATTTTTTTCATTTATCAAAAATCTAAATGCAACATAATAATAGGTATAATACTTAATAAGAGTGTGTACCCCCAAGGACAATAAAAAAATAACACTTCTAAGTTGTTCAAGTTGTGTGAGAGAGATTGTTATGTGTAATCTCATTTCATCTTCAGAACTTTTTTCCAGGCGGGTCTTACTATTTCCCTGATTTCTACATGCACAAACTGGAATCAGACATGAGAAATAACATGGTCAATGACACACCAAAAGCAACAAAGTCAGAATTAGACTTTGATTGTGTGGCAATTTCCATGACTTCCCAATATAATTCATCAATATTTGTGATTTCATAGGCACTAACATTTATTGATCAAGAAGAATGGTGATAAGGGATGATTTAAAGAAACTTTCGCTCAAAAATAGATCAGAGGTGTTAATATGAAGTGGAAACATTTCACAAGTGTTTACTATGTGCCAAGGATTATGGTAAAACACTTTAGACACATAATCTCACATATTCTTCAGGTCAACCCATTGAATGAAGTATGGTTTTATTTAACAAAGGAAGGTTTGAAATGTAAAAATTAGATTGCTTAGTATGCACAAATCAATTTAGAACTTTACTTCAAGGCTATTTCATATTCTGTGGCAATAGCTTTGTTTCTGTCCTGAGTTTTATTATATATACATTTAATTATTACAATTAAGTACACAACACGGATTCAATAAAGAGGTGAGCAGCTTCTAATATTTGTACCCCATACATCTTAAGAAGATGCTAAATTAATGTGCTAAAATTAAGCTGTCAATGTAATGAATTTTTAGATAGACCTAGTACTGTACATGAATGATATTTTAAGGGATATCTCCAATAATACTCTAGTTATCATTAAAATAAATTGCCTAAAATTTTTAAATAAACTGATGATAAATTTGTGATCTTTAAATATTTCTGATGTGGACATTTAATGCTATAAAATTCCCTCTTGGGACTCCTTCCACTGAGTCCCAAATGCTTTGATATGTTGTGTCACTAATTATCTGTTTTGTGATGATATGATCTTATACCTAGAAAGCCCTAAGCACTACTACAAATGATTCCTAGATACTATAAATGAATTCAGAAAAATCTCATGTTACGAAATCAAAGAACATAAGTCAGTAGCATTTGCATATAACAATAACATCCAAGATAAAAACCGAATCAATAACTCAATGTCATTTGCAATAGTTGCAAAAAATAAAAACAAAACAAAACTTCAGAATATATTTAACCAAGGGAGTGAAAGATCTCTACAAGGAAAACTACACAACATTGATGAAAGAAATCAGATGACACAAACAAATGGAAAAATATCTCATCCTGATGGATTAGAAGAATCAATACTGTTAAAATGACCATACTGCCCAAAGCAATCTACAGATTCAATGAAATTCCAATCCAAATCCCAACATCATTTTTCACAGAACTAGAAAAAAAAATCTTAAAATTCATATGGAACAAAAACAGAGCCAGGATAGCCAAAACAACCCTCAGCAAAAAAGAACAAAACCAGAGGCATCACATTACCTAATTTCAAATAATACTACAAGGCTATAGTAACCGAAACAGCATAGTACTGGCATAAAAGTATACACATAGATCAATGAAACAGAATAGAGAACCAAGAAATAAAAATGCATTACCTACAACTAACTGATCTTCAACAAAGCAGACAAAACCATACACTGGGGAAAGGACATCCTATTCAATAAATGGTGCTGGGAAAATTGGACAGCCATATGCAAAAGAATGAAACTGGATCCCTATCTCTTAGCATATACAAAAATTAACTCA
This sequence comes from Daubentonia madagascariensis, assembly GCA_023783475.1. Lineage (NCBI taxonomy): Eukaryota > Metazoa > Chordata > Mammalia > Primates > Daubentoniidae > Daubentonia > Daubentonia madagascariensis. Next base: position 23,445,677 of record JAKFHU010001684.1, on the reverse strand, counting down.
GGATGGATTAAAGACTTATTTGCAAGGCCTGAAACGATACAAATTCTAGAAGAAAATCTAGGAAAAACTCTTCTGGACATTAACATAGGCTAAGAATTTATGACTAAAACATCAAAAGCAAATGGAATAGAACAAAAAACATACAAATGGAACTTAATTAAACTAAAAAAGTTTATGCACAGTAAAAGAAATAATCAACAGAATACATAGACAACCTACAGCATGGGAGAAAATATTCACAAACTATCCATCTGCAAAAGGACTAATATCCAGAATCTACAAGGAACTCAAACAACTCAGCACGAATAAAAGAAATAATCTAATTAAAAGTGAGCAAACAACCTGAACAGATATTTTTCAAAAGAAGATATACAAATGACCAACAAACATATGAAAAAATGTTCAACATCACTAATTATCAGAGAAATGCAAATTAAAACCACAATGAGATACTATCTGACTCCAGTCAGAATGCCAATATAAAAAATCAAAAAAACAATAGATTTTGGCATGGATGTGCAGAAAAGGGAATGCTTATACACCGTTAGTGGGAATGCAAATTAGTACAACCTCTATGGAAAACAGTATGGAGATTTCTCAAAGAAATAAAAGTAGATTTACTATTTGATCCAACAATCCCACTACTGAGTATCTACCCAAAGGAAAATAAGTCATTATATCAAAAAGACAACCGGACTTGTATCTTTATCACAGCACAATTGATAGTAGCAAAGGTATGGAATCAACCTAAGTGTCTACCAACTGATGAGTGGATAAATAAAATATATACAATGGTATATACATTTCTTTATACACCTGTCATGGGATACTACTCAGCTATAAAACAAGAATGAAATAATGTCTTTTGCAGAAAAATGGATGGAACTAGAGGCCATTATCCTAAGTAAAATAACTCAGTAATGGAAAATTAAATACTACATGTTCTCACTTATAAGTAGGATATAAACTATCCGTTAGCATGGTCATAAATGCACAATAACAGACATTTGACACTCAAGAGGTGGGAGGTTTGGAGGGGGTGAGGGATGAAAAATTACCTTTTAGGTACAATGTATACTATTTGTGTAATAGGTACACTAAAAGCCCAGATCTCACCACTATACAATGTATCCATGTAACAATACTGCACTTGTACCCCCCAAATATATTGAAATTTTTAAAAATCTGATAGTTAAAAGTTGGTAACAACTAACTCACTAAAATAGAGAACAAAATATTTTACCAAAATATTAATAATATTGTATATTGGAAAATATTTCTAAAAAAGTAAATGTGCTTATATGTATATTTGAAATTTATCTGAAGAGTTTTTACAATTACATATGAGGCTTTGCATTACATTTAGAAATAGTAATTAGTTTTATAGAGCTCTGTTTTTAAGCACCATGATTTTTGGTATTTTTTTAAACGATATTATCATCTTACACAAGGATACTTTATGGCATATTAATATGCATAGTTCAATAGTTTAATATCATCCACAAAGCAAGAGAGGGTTATCAGCATCAGGAACTAGTAGAATATGGGAAATTTCATATAAAAGGCACAATTTTTTCTCAATAGCATTTGTGTGAAATTAATATGATTCTATCCCTAATTGAAGCTGGCCTGGATTGTAGTATGAAATTGTGCCCAATAAGAATAATTAAAAAAACAGGAGCACATAGTAGTAGTTATTAAGTTACTATCATTAAAACGTTAACCCATATTTGTTGAAGAGAAACTCTGAAAACATTTATTTACTACCTTAAATTAATCATTTATTTTATAAAAAGAATAGTATTAAGATTCTGGATTGTTTCTTAAAGTATGAGCTTTGGTAACACCCATTATAAGAAATAATTTTCAGTAAAACCTATTAAGTAATTTTAGTGTTTACTGACCATCACATTTTAAATAGTTTACAATAGGAAGTATCAGATTACACACAAATTTAAAAACAAAACAAAGTTTCTTCTGAGTTTTCAATTGTATTTGGTTGAATGGAAATATCATTAAATTCATATGAGAAGGCCAGCCGTACTCTTTAATGGAATCCTAATGCATCTGTATAGGCATGCACTATGACGAGTGAGAGACACAGTTCATATCCTGGCACTGCCACTTACTTACTCCCTGTGTGACCTTGAGCAAATCCCTGTATTTCTCTGAGCCTCAGTTGCTTCTTCTACATGTCTGGAAAAACAAGCGGACTTAGCTCATGAGAATATTTTGGAGATAAATTGTTGCAGATATATTTTCAAAAGATAGCCTTAAAAATATCTCCCATCCGACACACTTGTCTACAATGCGATTGTGGACCTTTTGCCATCAAGAGAGGAAGTCTAATTCCTCTCATGCTGGATTTGGGCTGGCCTTATAATTTGTTTTTGACAATTATAGTGTGGCAAAAGTGACAAGGTGTGACTTTCAAGACTAGTTCAGAAAAGCCCATGTAGTGTCTATCTGGCCTGATTGTCTTCCAATGTTCTCTCTGGAGAAAGCCTCCTGACATAGGACAGGACAGACTATTCTGAGACAGCCATGCTGGAGACACTTCACGTAAGTGTTCCAAAAAAACAGCTTCAACCGAGCTTACAGCTCACAGCCAGCACTGACTGCCAACAACTTAAGTGAGCCATCTTGGCTTCTCTGCACAGTTGAGCTTTTCTGTAACTACAACTACAAACAATATCTGAGAGCAAGCACATTAGAAACTCCAAGTGATATCCACTCAGCTAAGCCTTACTCAAATTCCTGATTCACAAAATCATAAACAAAAGAAAACGGTTGGTTTATGCCACTATGTTTTGGGGTCATTTATTATGCAGTAAGAATATCAGAAGATAAATTGGGATAATGTGTATACGGTGGTTATTAAAATGTTATGAGCATATTGTTAGCTGAGCAGTGAACACTTCTAACAGACTCTGAATATTTCTTTATTCCATCAGGAGGGAGCTCTTCTAGCATACCACTCCTTGACTTTCCAACTCCTTTACTTACTTCTCCCAGGAGAAGGAAGGAGATATCTGATTGCTAACTGTGGGGATAACAAATTGGATATACTTCCTAACCACTCCTTTTATTTTTTTCCTTTTCAGAAAGGCTCATAGGTTCTCAATTGCTCTCATCCACAATGGTAACCTTAGTGTCTCTTCTCCCAGGGCAGGGCTGCAAGGTCTAATGCTATTTGGGGCTGTTTTGGGTATATTTATCTAATTCTTGAGTTTAGTATAAGAACATTCACTTACCTATAGATTTAAGCCACATGATATTTTAACCTCATTTATTTCTTTTGTCTTATCTGGTGATTGATTGTGAATTTGACAAGGAAAAGGGATTCTGTTAACTGAGATCCCACTTTTTGAAAAATCTACAAGGATGAACACATTTGCTAAACATGTTGTCATGTTGTTGGATGAAATTATTAGTTTGAACTATATGACACTGAAGATATTTCACTGCCTATGACCTACATGTTTGAAATTTTATCAAAACTTTGATTGGTGTGTGTATAATGGGAATTTTTGTTGTATAGTTTTGTTTTGTATTTCCCAAGTCCCTATTGGTGCCAACTAATCTGTTAAGAGCATTTTTCTATTGAATAGATTAGTTGTTAAATTTCATCTTGATTTAGAGTTATGAGTTGTTTTCTAAAATATGGCCTGAAGACTATATGACACCAACTGATGAGTTTATTAAATATGCATTCCTAGGCCCCAGTCTAGAAATAATAAATTAAATTCCAGGAGTAGGAATCTAGAACCTGCATTATAATAGGCTGTCCAAGGGACTCTCATGGAAAGTACAATCTCACGCTACTTTCCATGACAAGAATGATACAATCTCAATATACTCTGATAGTGTTCAATCAAACCTTAGGTGTCAGACCTTATGGAAACTATTACCAACTAGAATTTAATCAGAATAAGAGCAACAAAATAAACTGTGTTTTACAAATTATGTAATATGACAAAGATAAAAATAAAGTTTATTGAATATTTATAATATACTAAACCCTTTGACATGTATTTTATAATGTATTTCTCATCTTCCTGATGACAATAAGGGAAATAAATATTATTATCAACATTTTAAAGGGGAAGAAACTCATATTAAAAAAGAGTTCAAATAACATTGCCAAAGCTGAAGCATCATCAATGGCAGAGCTGAGATTCAAAACTTGATCTGTTTTACTTCAAAGCTCAGCTCAACCATTCAATTTGTGAATATTGTTGTTGAAGAAACTAGGAATATTAAGAGAAATGAGCCTTACTAGAATTGAAGAAATAAGCTGGGGATCTTAAAATATATTTGGAAAACTGTCGTGATAGAAAGACAATAGCCTTAATTTCTTTATCCACCAAATAAAAGTAGTACAGAAAAGCATATTTGGGCTTCTACAATTGTTTTGTGACAAATAAATCATGTCAAAAAATTTAAAAAGATGTGTTCTTTAATTCGGATAGTCCTTAGCAAACAGGAGATGAAAGGTTATTTTTCACAGGTAGTACAGAAAAATTTCTGTATGTGGTCAGGGTGGCCTGGGGCATAGATCCTAGAATAAAATATCACGGCTTTCTGATTACTTGATAAAATGTTACTGATAAAATAACTGAGTATAATTTACCTTTCATTCTCAGCATATATCTATTAAATGGAGAGTAAAAACCATCTTTGAGAAGAGAACTTTTAGAAAGTTTACAGTAGACATGAAAATAATAGAAAACGTAGCACTGGATATATGAAGGTACAGTTAATAAGGGCTAAAGGCATGAAAATAAATACCTTTGAGTGATCTAATCTAAATAAATATGCTAAATTCAACTATAAAAACAATCTCTAATAGTTTTAAATATCTGATTACATTTTAAAAATTTTATGGAAATTTAATTCTTTGCAGCTTTGGCAACTGTGCCATAGTAATATCTATGATTTTCTGTCAAGAAAATATTAAGGTAACCTGTAACAGTTCTGTGAGTTGCCAAAAGACTGTGATTGTCATTCACATTTTATAAACTTGATTTGCAACTTGAATATAAAAAAATAAGTATATCAAAATAACACAACTATTACAAAAAGAGATATATTTTGGTTCAAAATGCCATAATGAAGAAAAAATGGGACAAAAAAGGGTGATATATATGAGAACATATTCTTTCAAAAGATAAGTAATAAATGGGTCAGAGAGATGCCTTTTTTGTCAATTTATGGGATTAGCATGTTGTTAAATATAATACAGTGAGTTGGAGGGATAGAAAATGTATTGTGGACAAAATGATTTCAATTTATTTTTATTATCAATGTTAATAAGTCAAAGGTACATTGATGTGGGAAAATATTTTAGAAATCAGACTTTTTGCAGAAATCAATTTAAAGCAATGAAAAAAGTTTAAAGGAAGTTTCTCTTTAACACTGAGAAGAGAAAAGCTATATAGTAGCCTAATTTTATAATCTTAACTAATGTAAAAATGCCAATATCTTCACATCATTACTTTACTATCTTTTCCTTTCTCTTTCACCTTTGTGGTTTTGTATGAATAGTTGTGAAAAATAACAGTAATGAATATCCATGAAGGGTAGTGAAACATATAGTAATGTTTAATTGTTTTCTAAGTAACTTGAATGCATTCTGGTGAAAGGTCACCGAAGTGCTGTAATTTATGTACTTGTTTCTCATTATACATTCAAAATTATATGAAAGGAGAAACCTACACGTTTACTGCACAAAGACAGTTTTAAAGATTAAAATGTTAAATGATAACCAGACCTTTTTGAATTTGAATTACTTTTCTTCTTTGAGTTCCAATAAAACTTTATTTACTAAAACAGGTGGCAGGCCAGATTTGGCCTGTGGGCCATAGTTTGTTGACCCTTGTCTAAGTAAAAAGGAAATTAAGTTAATTTGAAATAAATATTTTTTGCAAATCCCTTCCAACACTCATAACTCACTATAGTATTTTCTAAATGCACAATCATTTCTTTAATAAACTGAAATTGCTAAGGTTTAAAGTAAAATGTACTAGTTTGTGAAACTTTATTCCGTTTAAAATGGCAATAGTATATGTCTCAAGTACTTTTTTCACTATGAATGAATTCTCAAAGGCCAGATACTTACACAGCAGGGGTAGAGGATAAAATTGCAATAACATATTTTAAAGATTCAGTGTTTAACCTGAAGTCCATGTGAGCAACTCTAAGAAAAATACCACCAGCCTAAGATTTTGTGACTTAATGAATAACATCTTTAAATATTTCACATTGACATTTTTCTCCTCTGAAGTTTTAGACTGTGATAGTCAGTCTAAAATAATTTTTATCTTTTTTAAAATTAAACCATTTGTGGGATTCCTACAAATAACTAGGTAAATTGGAGACTATGAGATATCTAATAATATTCAAAACACTGGAAATTGCAATGGTATTGGAAACTACTACATGCTGAGATGCTGTTACCTTATCGCCTTCAGAAAATGTGACACCATCCACAGCTCTTTTCCAAGTGATTTCTGGAATAGGCTCCCCTTCCGCATCACATATGAGTGTGACTTGACCATTCTCGTATGTAGTCTCATTTTTAAGCTGTATTATGTGAGGCTGTACTGTAAAGAATATATATATTACTCAATTGGTATTGGAGGAAAATATTACTATTCAGACATAAAAGCCATGGTGGGCACTTAATTTTACTTTAATAGAGTAGGAGACTATCAACTTTGTAGCAATTACAGTGGCATGCTTTGCTTTATAGAAGTGTCAAGAAAATTGCAAAGTACAGGAGAAACAGGAGAAAACATTTTAGAAAAATAATGCTTATTATTGTTATAAAATTAATTTGAGGCAGCTTAGAAACCAACTTACAAATTACAATTCCTTTCAAGATTTTACCAATTTAAAAGCTATCTTCTAATTTATTTTCATTCCTCAATGCCACAAAATTAAAATTTCTTCTTTTAAAGCTACACATGTATGCATGTATATGTGTGCAGATATATGGATACACACACATGCATGCATACATATACATATATATACATACTGTGGTATCTGTTTATTTAATGGTTACCTCTAGAAGTGTAGTAACAATTTTACCAAAGAGGGAAAATGATAATTTATCCTGAATATGTAGTAAATAAAATTATATAAAAATTTGAAAATATTTACAAAGTAATTATATCAACATGTCATTTACATATATTATTCCAGTTTATTTATTTTGACTTCAGTTTACTTAACTATATATTAGACATTGTAAGTAATTCTTTCTTTGCAATTATAACTTCTATAAAAAGAAAAACATTATACCTACAATTTAAATTATCTTAATATTAAAAATATCCCTCCATAAAATTACATAATACCACAGGTCTTTATTTTTTGAATTTTGTGTTATCTGCATTTCTTAAATTTTTGCTTGTTTAAACATAAAACAGATAAAATCCAGCACTTGTTATTTTAATATAACAGTTTCTTTTTAAAAATATTTTAATAAAATTAACCAGGGAATATAAATAAGTTGTTATTAATCTCAGAAAATAACATTTCTGATATCAGAAATTTATGATATCAGAAAAATTTTTAACAATTCACAGTTTATTCCCTTGCCTTTAATGGATTCAGTTATATTCTCACTATATGTACATGATTTTGTGTCCAAAGCAACAAAAATGTGTTCAGTGTTACTAACAAAAGTGATTACAATAGTGACATGACATATAATATTTCATGCATTACTTTCTATTTGAAAGGATGAAAATATGAGAAGCTTTCTTTTATTTATCTCTTTGTTCTCACTCATGGCCACCCTGATAAAAAAGAAGTAACTAAATAGTATTTCAGATGAGCCCACTGAGATAGATTGAGAACATCCATCCTTTTGAATGATCTCATACGCAACGGTTTCTAATTAATTAATTTAATTTTATACTGAGTCAAATTTACATAGCATTGTAGGTTTCAAAGAAAACAATATATTTAAATGGGGAATATTGCTGGCACGTGTTAGGGGCTTTCTATAATTTCTAATAGTTTTAAGTTTATTTACTCTTCTCTCTACATGAGCAATCTTCTCCAGGCTCTTAGCTTGGCCTACTTTTTATCATTAAGGCTTTTTGTGTAAAGATAACCCAAACATCACCCTGCTGAATAACTTTCCAACACCATGCTATCCACAATAATATTCCTCTTTACCCAACACTACCGGATTTATCCAGTTTCACTCTTTTTTTAGGATATCATATTATTCAAATTTAATTTTTTTATTTTAACACATTTTGATATAGCTGTTTATTTTCTGCCTCATTCTCCTAGAATTAGCTTTATGAAAATCTTTCTGGTTTAAAGGTGAACTAACACCTCTTGTATTAACCTGGATGGCACTGGAGATCAATCTTCTAACTGAAGTATCACAAATGGAAAAGCAAACATCACATGTACTCACCATTAAATTGGAACTAATCGATCAACACTTCTGTGCACATATGGAAATAAAGCTCATCGAAACTCAAGCAGGTGGGGGGGAGGAGGGGATGGGTAATTCACACCTATCGGGTACAATGCACACTATCTGGGGGATGGGCACACTTATAACTTTGACTTAAATGGTACAAAAGCAATTTATGTAACAAAAACGTTTGTACCCCTGTACTATTCTGAAAAAAACAAAAAAAAAATGAAAATGCTTCCATCAGAGTGAGCACAGGACTAACCCTCAGAGAACGTGTCCACGCAGGTATTGCCAATCATCTTGTGGGCAGTGTAAGGAATACCTCTGCACCTGCCAATTGCAACCATTGGTCCTTCTTACTCTCACAGAGTTTTCCCTTCTTCCTATTCCCTCTTTTTGTTGTGAAGTCATTTTGATAACAATATTTTTAAAGATGGTAAAATTATACTAAATGTTATTGGTACATATAATTTTTAGTGTTATGCTATTTAAAGAGAAAAATTATATTACAAGTATCCACCATCATAACTGTCTTTCTCCTTGCAAACATAATGAGAGCTAAATCAATATTTCTTAAAGTACTAGTTTTCTGTGATCTATCAGTTCTCCAAAAAAGACAATATGGCTCTTGGTAAATATGGACAATATTTACATTTTATTTTAATATAAAGAAAATGGAATATTTAATTATAGTTATAGGTCAATGTTTCTAAATTATAGCTTTATACATGTGCTCTTTTGAAGTATATTGAAAGTACAACTAATCCCAAAATTTGTCATTTAAAAAGACTCACAAAGATCAACACTTATATAGATACATTACAAACCCCACTAGCTGTAGTTTCAATGAGTTTTCTTCCAGCTTCTCTTTTGATTCAGTGAATATTTTACAAAAACTTGTGTGTGTAATTTTATATAGTTCTTAAAATAATTCTATCTGATAGCTGAAAATTAAAAATATATTACAGAGAAGATACTAAGGTTTAATTATGAAAAATTTAAACAGTTTGTATGAATGACAAAGTAGAATTTGACTCAGATCTTCCTCTGGACATCATAGTTTTAACCGCTATGCTATAATACTTACCAAAAACTTGGAGGAATGTCTGCTTTTCATCTTCTCCTGCCTTATTTGTGGCCCTGCAGACGTAAGGACCCCCATCACTATTGATTATATTCCTGACAGTGAGTTCTGTATTGCTGCCTTTCAATATGTACTTTTCATTTTCTTCAATGAGCTTCCCATTCCTAAAGAAGAAAAAAGGGGTTGATCTTCACAAATCTGACTTTATAACTCAAAAGATTATAATAAACTTTTTGATCTCTAGGCATCAATTAATTCATGGCTACTGTCATTGACAGACATGGCTGTATTCCAATAAAAAGTATATTTTTAGTAGCCCATTAACTAAATACATAAATATTAAAATTATCCTTGAAAATTGTTTTGACTTTAGAGACAAAAATAACATTTGAGCTATGTTGAAATCCTGACACTAGTCAGACATAAAAAACATATCAGTTCAATTCGTACTTTGATTATTAGAAAAAAATAGTTTTATTTGTTGATTTTTAATTCCATGCATGCCTTAAATGTTGGTGAAGCAATACATATTTATCAAAATTATTTATTAACTAGCTTCCTGGGACACATTTAAAATAATTTCTATGGAAACTTCCTTTAAAGAAGTTTAAAATAAATACAATACAAATACATTATAAATTTATGTTACATATAAGTACTGCCAATAAAAGAGCAAGATGAGAGAATTATGTGAAAACACAACTAATTTGAGATATAATGCTGCATATGATAATCTAATTCATTAATGATAAGAAGAAATCATTTTTATGTTTCCTCTCAGACACATATAATTATCAATATTTTCCAAGTTCTTTATGGACTGAAACAGATTTCCTTCTTCTCCAATTCTAGTCATTGTAGTCCTTTAGAACAATCACTTTCAATCATTTTTACTATAACCTACAGAAAATTTTAAATATATTAAAATCTGAAATACTTCTATAGTTCTCTTTAATATTTGTGAAATATTCTTATATTATGTATTTGCTTCACTTCCATTTTATTCTCTTCATCTCCATTTTCTCCTTCTGTCTTTCTTCTCCTTCTTTGCTTCTCCTGCTTTATTTTTCTTACAGTAGTAGACTAATGTAAAAACTTTGGGATCTGTCCTTTTGGTTGTGGAGATTTACTTATTCATACAATTTTAAATTTAAAGAAAAGAAATCTCTACCAAGATTATAAAAATTTGCTCTTGAAATACCATAGAAGATTTCCCTGATATACTAAAAATGTCTCCAGTGAATTCTGGTTCTACTTTCCAGAAAACACTGACATATATACTAATACAACCCTTATTCTTCTATGACTCAATAGCATTTGTTTCTCCAGTTTCTCATGACATCTCCAAGTGTACTGTGAAGTGTGCAAAGATGTCTTAAGAAGAGTGGAGGATCAAGAAGTTAGTGTTTATAAAATAATAACAAATGCATTTATACCATTTTATACTTTTTATGTATTTATTCATATTTTTACTAATCCAATCTTTACAATTACAAAAATAACATTTCAGCATTTTTGTCTAGAATTTAATGTACAGACAGGGCTTTCACCACAATTAGTGATACCATATATTTCTCAGTCTTTTCAATGAATATCATTCATTTGTTTCTAAATAATAATAATAATACAGTAGAAGTTTCAGCACCATACAATTTATAAAACACTTGCCCTGTATTATTTCCTTTATTAAATACAATTAGCCCATAGGATTGCATTTTCATCCTCCATCCTCATTCACAGATCAGAGAACTAAAATTTATGTATATCTCCACCTTTCAATTCACAAATGAAGAGACTCAGGCTCTAGAAGTAGCAGGTTAATTAAGTTCCGGTGTTCTTTCTAATAAAGAGGTTTATCTCCCTACTTCATATGAAATATTGTGCTAAATGTTTGATGTACAGCAAATTAGTTGTCACCCATCATGAAGAATTCATAATCTGGTTGGCATTAATAGAGGGTAATATAGATTCCATTAATGAACTTACAATTTTTTTGAGGAGTGGTCTGTTAATAGCAGGAGAACAGAGAGGGGAAGATGACTTCTACTCTGGGAATTTTCATTAGGAAAAAAACTTGATTTGGCCTTTGAAGTAGGTGGGTACATCTTGAATAGATTTGGAAGAAATCAGTGCATAAAGAATATGTTCCCATTTAATGTTTAATTGAAAACATCATTAAAGCATAATAAATAAGGTGATATTATTAATATCTCTTTCCCAGCTAATGTGCTTCTACTGTTATTCACAGCCCATTTCTATAGAACATCAATTTCTGAAGAAAACGCTTCCAAAGGATTCTGATATACTCCCTTAAGCTCATCTTTTGAAGCTCAAACCACTCCTCTAAGTACCCCTTTTCCAGGTACAAGAGAATAGGAGTGGGAGTTATAGAATTAATGGAAACAATAAAGAATGGATAATAATTTCATTTTTGACAATAATGAAAAAAACAGGAACCATATTTACCCTCCCATTTTAAATGACAAAAACACTAGCTACACATATAAAATTAGAGTTTTCAAATACTGGTCAACAGGTAGCACATGACAGTGGTCATTGAGGATCACTATAGCTTACTGCCTGAAGAGTTTTCAGGCTGAAGCTGGGAGAGGGAGAACTTGAACAGAGTCAGGCAGTGTATGTGGGCTCAAAGACAGAGTTTGCAGTTAGTAAAGGTTAAAGTGGCTAGGATTTGCAGGTTAGAAAATGTGAGAGAAGAGAGCTGCAAAAGCAAGACAGTACAGATATCTGCAGAGGGTCATCCACAAATCTTAACTGAATATTGATTGATAAGTGCATGCCAGTAAGGGAAAGAACCATTGGAAAAGATAAAGTACAACAATCCCAGAAGCTTACCTAATACCAGCACTAATTTGTATCTCAACTATCCATAGTAGAAAGATCTCCTAAACATAGGGCTTTAAGTTATGTCCTTAGAAGAATATTGCCTCGGTAATGGAGACAAATTAACCCTTGCCTGAAGTTGTTCTGGATCCACCTAAAAGAGCCTTAAAGCAAGCCTCAAGAAGAAAAAAACTTTTTCCACGTAACTCAAATGCATCTATAAAACAAAGTAAAAGATTGCTAAAATATCCAGCACCCAAAACATAAAATTATCAATGTCAGCCACCCAATCAAAAATTATTAGTATAGTAAATAAGCCCAAAAATATGATCCATAAAAAGGAAGAAATCAATTAAAATGATATAGAAATCATATAGATGCTAGATTAGTAGACATATCTGTTAAAACAACTATTAGAAATATATCCCAATATGTTATAGGAAGTAAAACATGAGGATGGAAAGAGAGGAAAGGAAGACATAAAAAAGACCATCCTCAAACTTGTAGAGATAAAAAATAGAATGACTAAAAAAATACTCCAGTGGGCTTAAGAACAGATTAGACATTACAGAAGAGAAGATGAGTGAACTTGAAGACATGCAAACTGCAAAACAGAAAGAGAGGACTGAAACAAAGTTCTACCTGTTATCATTTTCCTTACCCCTAAACAAAGCCCTTAAATAATTTTATAGTACTGATCTGATGCAGATAAATGTTTACACACACAATAATAGAGCTTCAAAAAAGATGAAGCAAAACAGAGAGAACTGAACATTGAAATAGATGCATTTACAAACGAAGCTGGAAAATAATGGAAATGAGAAATGATATAGAAGACTTGAACAATACCATCAAGCAAGTTGATCCATTTAATATTTAGAGATTCCCACATACAGTAATAGTAGAATACACATTTCCACTATTACAAATTTTCAAGTGCACATAGAACATTTATTAACATAGACTACAAAGTAAGACTCAATAAGATTAAATAAATTAATATCACTAAAAAGTAAGTTTCCCTGACAAGCATGGAATTTGGTTAGGAATCAATAGCAGAAATATTTATGAAATATACCCAAATACTTAGAAACAAATCAACACACTTCCAAAGAACCAATATTAAAAATAACACCACAAGGAAATTATTAAAAATATTTGAGCTCAACAAAAATGGAAATATGACAGATCAAAATTAGCAGGGTGCCATTAAAGCAATGTTTACAGAGGAAATCATAAGCTTGTATTAGAAAGGAATAAGTGATTAAAGTCAATGACATGCATGTCCACCTCAAACAACTAAAAAGAAAGAAAAAATTAAACACAAGGTTAACAGAAGAAAAAAATAATAAAGATAAAAGCAGAAATCAATAAAATAGAAAATAGAAAAACAAGAAGAAAATAGGTGAAACCAAAAGCTAATTGATGGATAGCATTATGTTTATAAACCCACATCTAGACCAATCAGGATAAAAAGAGTAGAAAAAATAACAAGTTATGATGTTATCAGGATGAGAGAGTGAAGAACATTATAAATAATATGCAAATTAATGTGTGAAAAAGGAAAACTATGAATAACTTTATGACAGTAAATGCAATTTTAAAGAAATGGACAAATTTCTAGAATTGCATAAATCATCACAGCTGAATAAAGAGATTATCTGAATAGCCCTATATCTATGGGAAAAAATGAATCTGTAGGTCAACCTCTACATAAGGAAAACTGTAACACAGATGGTTTCAATAGGAATTTTTCCAAACATTTAAGTAGGAAATAATAAACATTATATACAAATTCTATCAGTAAACAGAAACACAGGAAATACTCCCCTACTCATTCTATGCGAACAGTGTTGCCCTGACCCCTAACAAGTCAAGAACTAGAAAATGATAGTACAATATCTCTCATAACCATGATTCTTAACAAATTATTAGCATATTGATTCCAGCAATGCATAAAAATGAATGCAATCATGCATTGCTTACTGATGGGGATATGTATTAAGAAATGCATTGTTAAGTGATTTTGTAGCTGTGTGAACATTATAGGGTAAACTTATACAACCTTAGGTGGCATAGCCTACTATATACCTAGGCCTATTCCTCCTAGGCTATAAACCTGTACAGCATGTTACTGTCCTGAATACTGGAAGCAACTGTAACACAATGTTAAAGTATTTGTGTATCTAAATATAGAAAAGGTATAGTCAAAATATGGTATAAAAATAAAAAATGGTATACCTGTATATGCACTTGCCATAAATGGAACTTGCAGGACTGGAAGTTGCTCTGGGTGAGTCAGTGTATGAGTGGTGTGTGAATGTGAAGGCCTAGGACATGACTGTACACTACTACTCTACACTTCATAAGCACTGAACACTTAGGATACACTAAATTTAAAAAAAACAAAACAAAACATTTTTTCACTAACAAATTAACCTTAGTTTACTGTAACATTTTTACTTTAGAAACTTTTAAAATTTTTTAAAACTTTTTGACCCATTTGTAATAACATTTAGCTTAAAACACAAACACATGTTACAACTACATAAAAATATTTTCTTTATATCCTTAGTATATAAGCTTTTTAAATTTATTTAAACACAATTTTAAACTTTTTTATTAAAAACTAAGACACAAACACACACATTAGCCTAGGCCTACACAGGGTCAGAATAATCATTATCACTGTCTTCTACCACCACATCTTGTCCCACTGTGCAAGGTCTTCAGGGGCAATAACACCCATGGAGCTATGATAACAATGCCTTTTTTTCTGGAATATCTCCTCAAGGACCTGCCTGAGGCTGTTTTACTGTCAACTTTTCTCTTTTAAGGAGTCATTCTAAAATGATAAAAACTATAGTATAGTAATTACATAAATCAGTCATATAGTCATTTATCAAGTATTATGTACTATACATAATTGTATGTGCCATACTTTTCTATGACTAGCAGCACAGTAGGTTTGTTCACACCAGCATCACCAAAAAACAGGTGACTAATACGCCCTGCTATGATGTTATGATGACTAAAATGTCACTAGGCGATAGGATTTTTTACAGCTCCGTTGTAATCTGCGGGACCGCCCTGGTAAATGTGGCCCATCATTGACTGAAATGTCATTATGCGGGTGCATATCAGGATCAAGCGGGTTTTAAACAGTAATGAAAAGTTGTTTTAACATTTGAAAATCAACGAAATTCACCAAATTAATGGGATAACAATAAAAATTCACATTGTATTCCCAATAAATATAGAACTGTGTGAACGGAAAGGAAGGAAGGAACTTTTGGAGTCCCTGCTTTCCTCCCACTTTGATTTACATGTCACTAAGTGCCCTTGATTCACATTGTGAAAATATCTTAATTTTGGTCCTTAATTATCTTCTTTACTGATATTATGGACTAAATTGTGTTTCCTGACCCCCAAATTCATATGTTGAAGTCCTAAACCCCTGGGGTTACTGTATTTGAAGAAAGGGTCTTTAAGGAGGTAATAAAGGTTAAATGAGGGCATAAGGGTGAGGCCTTAATTGGATAAGGCAGGTGTTCTTACAAGAAGAGGAAGAGACCCCACAGATCTCTTTTTCTCTGTGTGTTTGCACACAAAGGAAACACCACATGAGGACTAATGAAACGGTGGTCATCTGCAAGCCAGGAAAAGAGGCCTCACTAGAAACCAACCCTGCTGGCACTTTGATCTTGGATATGTAGCCTCCTAAACTGTGAGAAGTAAATTTCTGTTGTTTTAGGCACCCAGTGTGTGGTATTTTGTTATAGGAGCCTAAACTGACTAGTGCAACTGACTTTATTCATCTCACTTGGAGATATTATCTCTACGAAACAGTCTGGATCTTTGTCTCAAGGCTGCTACCCTACATTCCCTGAGGCTTACAAAAATATTTTATCACAAACACGACATATCTAGACATAAATAGATCAAAATTTAAAAAAATTCCTCTAATCCTAATTTTATCTCTTTTAATCTCACAACCACACTCTCCCAATACCCCAAGATATATTTTATATCCAGAGACTACAACAATTATTTAGGTTTTAAGTAAATTATTATTTCATCCTGCCCATGGGATAAAACTAATACCATATGAAGATATGGCAAGGATAAATGATAGATTTAAATGGCTTGTTATGTTATCCTCTGAATTTGATTTATATGATGTCTTAATTAAATATAAGAAAACAATTTTGAATAAATGTGAAACTTTAAGGGAAAAAAAACTAAGCAGAAAAGAAGTCTCTCTGGAAAACCAAGCCCCTTTTCCAACATTCCCCATCTGCTGGAGAGTCTTGGTATTCTGGGTAGAAGAAACTGGTAAATTGTTAATTGGAAGGATGGGTGGTATACATAACTCCATATGGCCACACCAAAAGCTTATGTCCCCTGAAGACAGGACTAATGACAAATCTGTGTAACTTAACATCAACTTACATAGGTGGGAAAACCGAAGTACTATCAAACCTGGAATGTCTGTGATGAAGGATAATAGTAGATATCTAAGAAGTAAAAAACTCTTAACTCTCAGATTTGGAGTCATATTTTTCAAGGGCATGTGTTCCGAAACTATAACAAGCATATCATTTTCATAAATTTATCCCTCAGAAAAGATGGAGTACAAGTAAATATTTATTGTAAAGGATAAGATACATGCTCATTTCTTGCTCTTGAATGTAGGCAGTTTCCCAGCCATCTTAACAAGCCCTTTACACAGAACAATTTAGGTTTTATACATTCCTTAATAAGTGACTCAACATAATAATTTCAAAGCAACGTTTATCCACCAGTACTTTCCCATTACTGGTTTGTGGAATCATCAGTTACATTAGCCAAAACAGGCCTGGGCTTGAAGTTTAGAATATTTATCCCATTATATGTCAAAGTGGTACATGGGTATCTCAAGTTCACTTTCATTGTTTAATTTCCCACTGGTACTATTATTGTGCTTCAGTTTCTTTATCTGTTAAATAAATCTTGTTCAAGGGAAAAAAAAGTTGTCTCTATAAAAGAAGTCTCTATAAATCATTAGAATAAGATTGTACAACAATAGTTGTTCATTGTATTACAAAAGTTCTTATGCAAGAGCTTTTCTGTGATGCAGTTAGATCTAGTATTGACTATTAAGGATCCATACTAGTAAACCAGCAGTCTCTGAGATATATGATGATTATCTGGGGTGAATATGTTAATATTTGATGTGTAATCCCATCATTAAAACCACATTATCTGAAGAAATATTTTTATTGTTACCTGCTATATTAAATGGATAAATAGGATAAACAAAGGGTGGAAAGTTAAAGAAAACATCAGTAAATGCTCAGAGAGAAAGTAATGAAAAATTAGTTTGGATTTTCATTATTGTCTCAAAATTATTTTCTTAAACCTAATCCTTACTATGGACACTTCTGCGCATTTGCATGTGTATGTTACTAACTGTTTTCTCATGATTGTTCTTATACATCATGCTTTATGGAGTAAAGAAGTGATTCCATAAATATCTGTAGCTAATGCTTATGTAGTAAGCTGCATTACTAATGTACATTTACAAGACTGCCCGGTTTTAAACTTTATTGTCTACAATTAAGTAGTTTGAGCCACAACCTAAAATAATGGAATATTTTAACGTATGTTTGATCTTACTGGAAATCAAAGAATATTTAAAAATTCTTAAAAAAAAAGACATATGTAAACAATGAAAGAATATATTTAGAATACAGATTTTACTCATTTGATGAGGTAAAATATTTTTAAAATGACATTAAATTCATAGAATTTTCACCCTACATAATTAGTTTTTTTCTGTAATATAGAACACAAGTAGAATGCACAATTACATTCTAATAAAATATGATTTTGTATACATTCAACAGCAGTGCCAGCAATACCAGGATGTCTATTTCAAGACACACTGCTGTGGTAACAATAAAATATTTGACTCAAACACAGGGTTCCCGGGCACATTTTTGCCAGAAACATGCCCTTATAGATAGAATAAGCACAATGGATATAGTCTTTGACTCAGAAAATTAGGGCAAAATCATCCTGTTGATTTCCTTAGCAATTACTACCTTAAATGAAAACAATAGCACCATGAATATTTTAACAAAACTAAAAAAAAATGGTTTGCTACTTGCCAAAATTATTAACATACAAAATATTATTCCATAAGCCAGATTATAGACACCAACCACATGGCTGTGGGTGCATAACCTACCTGTACCAGGAGATAGACGGTTCAGGAGAGCCCGAGGCCCTGCAGGAAAATGTCATCGCTTCTCCTCGCTCTGCTGTGGCATTAAAGGATTTCTGAGGCATTGTGATTGCTGGCGGCACTGAAGGAGAGATGGACATAAAGTAGAGATAAAAACATCTTCACCAACATCATTTCAGAATTTTTTTACCACTTTTATTTTAATGCTAAGCCACAGAACTTGATAGTTCACCTTTGTACTTTGATTAATAAAACTGACTTGGTTTCATAGTAAAATAAGTTTAAGATAACTGATCTACCTTCCAATGTACAATAATTAGATCAATTCATTGTAATTCTCTTTTACTATTTTTAGTCCATTACACTAGCCTAAATGAAAAACTATACATTTTAGCCAACACGTACACTTTTTATGAAATTATGTTTCACAAAAAGACAGACAATACCACCCTGATTTACATCAATACTGGGATCTACTTTGGGCATAAATGGATTTCCTATTTGGGTTCTCACTGGTCTGTGTAATGCCATAAGCAATCAATCATGGCTTCAAGACAGTGCTTTCAAATTAGGTGTCAAACCATAATGTTCTTTGTGATTAACTACACTTAATTTCTTCAAACAACTATAGAACATTTTATGAAGAGAAACTGTGTAAGCCATAGAGAGTATGAAAATAGATTTTCATGAACTATTCAGTTTTAAAATTAAGTGTCCCCAATTTCTAACTAATTACATTGCAAAAATGTATATGCTGCACATTTTGGATATGTTGAAACTGTTACCAAAATGCACTGTTTGCAATAAACAAATAACTAACATCCATAATAGAAGCTAAATTTCAAAGTACAGCATAAATTGTGACTCAACACACTCTTTCATGATTTCAAATTGAATATGCTAAAGTAATATTCCTAAAATTAATTATATCAATAAATTTGTTTTTTACTATTCTACACAACATGACCAGACAGGCATTTAGAAATGCAATTACAATTAATTATATCTACAGTAGCATTCAGGTCAGCTTTGATGCTGCATTATTCCCACTGATGGTAAGGATAAGAATTGATATGTAACTTAGTCATTAAACACAATAAATCAAGTTTCTGTCTTTATGAATTTAGATATAAGGAGCATGATCTGACACATTGTCTCTAAAGTAACATAATAACAACTAGTATTAGATATTATGGACTTTTTCAGATATTAACTCTGAATTTTATGTACATTTTCATTTGACTTTCTGTAGCCTGTTTTCCTTCCCCTGTAATTATGGAAAATAACATTTTAATCAAAATGTATTGCTTTACCTTTTATTTATAAATGTAGTTGCAAAATCACTATTACTATTTTTATTACAATAATAAAGATTTTTAACCCATTCAAGAATTACAGTGTAAATGAACACTTTAATAGAAATTCTCTCTACAATTAAGTATTTATGTGCATAGAAGTACTTCCAAATTGAGAACCAAGTGCTCCACTTCCCGATACTACTTCTAACCAAAACAATTTATTTAATCTTTATCATAATTTTCTTGCCCATAAAGTGAACTGTTTCAGATAGACGATCTCTAAAAATTGACAAATCTTAATGTTTATGTTTTATGATACATTGAATCTGCTAATGCAATATCTGTTCTTACCTTACAGTGTAATTTAGCAGAACAATATTAATACTGCATATTCACATAGTACTTTGATTCACATAGCAATTCCAGAACTATTCTAAAGAATAATAGTATCAAAATCTGAGGAGGTTTTCACAAGGTCAGATGCCAAGATATTCAGGGAGTTTTTTAGCTGCTGTTTTAGACTATAGAAAGCAATTTTACATATACTACCTCATTTGTTTTGAATTCCCTGTTGAGTTGGATTAAATAATTTTAAAAGGAATTGCAATTATATTTCATCTGAAGTTCTTATTCTCATAATCCCACATCTACTCTATTTTTACCTCTTAAAATATTTTTTTTTACATTAGACTACATCCAAATATCCAGTTTTAATATCTATACTAAGACTTGTTTTCTGTATGTGTTAAGTAGTCAACACTTTCTGGTAAGTTTCTATTAATATTTTCATTCTTCAGCAGCAGAAAACATGGTGGTGTGTAGGGAAGTAGCTCTGTAACTCTCACTAATATAGAGGCTATGGTCCACCTTCAAGTTATAATTCCCTTCAGTGGCTGCTTAGACACCAAAGATACCACTAAATTGACAGTTTGATTTCCCCTTGCTCAATACTGGCATCCAGCAGTTTCATATGTCTTCTGAATCTTGCAGGTCTTTCTCCACTCACTTCCCCTCAAATATATCTCAGAAGATGAAGAATATGATCCTAACCACAGAATATGTATTCATGTCACAGCTTGTGTGGTTCAGTTTAACCAGCACCCACTAATTCCTTGAAATTTATTCAGGCTAAGGATAACTGATTCCATGTTACCACAGTCAGGAAGGCTACTATTTTGTGATTCATTTCCTATTCAGCTCTAAATATAAATCACCAAATAAATTCATATGTAGATCCTCCATCTGGCCGAGGACTGCTAATCTTAAGACAATTCTTTTTTGTTTATCTTTCTTTGTTTTTAACTTTTAAAGCTGTGTGACAACTAGAAAGCCACAGAAGCTACCTCAGCCCTTAGCCAAGAGAAGAGATGAACCATTTAACACTAAAGTATCTTGTAGTTTTAACATTGTATGTTGATATTCTCAGTCTGTATGTAAAGAAAATTAGTTTACTTTTTAGGTCTTCTCATGACTTCATTAGCACATGGTTCTTTCCATTGCATATTAATATTGAAGATAGAAAAATTGAAATGACTGAGAAACCACATTGGCAAAGCTGATTCATATTACTACGCGATGGTAGAAAATTGCAATTTTTTTTTAGTTAATTTTAAGAATGCTTCTTTGATAAGGAAGCCAGTATCCTCATTTTGCAACTTATATCTTTGATAATTTTTCATATAATTAATTGTTTATAATAATAATATCATGAAGTAAAGATTGATTGGTATTTTAATATTATGTGGACTCTCCTTATGCAATGAGATATTTCAGGTATAAAGAATACCATTCTCAACATGATTTTGACCATGTGATTGTTACTTTCTGATGGTCATATTAGGCATCAATTGAAATCACTGCTGAGTTGTTTTCTCATTTGATTTAATTTTGTTTGTTTGTTTTGCTCTTCTCTAGTGCCTCAAATGCAAATATTGATTGTTAATTGCAATACTTTTTCATTTGCATTGATAAGGGTGGCCAGTATAAAGGCTATTTAATAGGAATTATTTTTTGAACTCAAAAGGCATACAAAATTTAATAAAATAAAGTATCAAAATGATAGGCATAAAGAAAGTTAATTAATTTTATAATTTCATTTTGAAAAAAGTCAGGCTCACTGATTACAATAAACTAAATATATATAGTGAGTTCTTTTTAAATAAATGTAGTTAAGAGGTCTCCAATCGAGTGTCAGCATACTTAGTATTTCTGCCTTACTACAAAATTTAATCAATACAGCATTTCCTTACATACTAGATTGGTAACAAATTCTTGGGCATTTTCTCTATATTTGTTCCTAATTTGTGACTACAGTATAGCAGTGACATAATTACAATTATCTGGTGAGCACTGAGTTTTAAAAATCGAATCCATCTGAGGAACACATCAAGAGCATTATTTGATACTACCAGATTATAGGATAGTAATCTGTACTATCCTAGTTCATTATGTTGCTTTAAAAAAAACTCAAGGGACAGGTTTCCACAGACATTTAAAATTCCCTCTTAGTGAACCCTTATATGAGAGGAGTCAGCAATTTAATCAAAGAAAGGTTGCCCTCCATGGACAATAAGTATAAAAACAGTGATAAAACATTAAACTGATGCTTTGTTGCATTTTCATAATTATGCTTTTCTCCATTTTCCAAATATTTGCCAATGAACCTGATTATTATAATCTTCTTTTAAATTGACTTTTTAAACAGATCATATTCACAAGTTTGAAAATAAAATAAAAAGATAGACATTTAAAATTATTGGCCAGGTGCAGTGGCTCACACCTGTAATCCTAGCATTCTGGGAGGCCAAGGAGGGAGGATCGCTTGAGCTCAGGAGTTCGATACCAGCCTGAACAAGAGCAAGACCCTGTCTCTACTAAAAATAGAAAAATTAGTCAGGTATCATGGTGCACGCCTATAGTCCCAGCTACTTGGGAGGCTGAGGCAGGAGGATCACTTGAGCCCAGGAGTTTGAGGTTGCAGTGAGCTATGATGACACCATTGCACTCTACCCTGGGCAACAGAGCGAGACTCTGTCTCAAAAAAATAAAAATAAAATAAGATAAAATCATTGCCCTTACCTCTTTTCTGGTTAGTTACTTTAATTAATTGCAGTCTTCTCTTGGTATCCATGGGGGATTGGTTCCAGGAAAGCCCCTGGATACCAAAATCCAGAATATTCTAGTCCCTTATATGAAATGGCATAGTATTTGTATATAACCTATGAGCATCCTCTCGTAAACTTTTTTTACATAAATTTATAATTTACAGGTGAGATTTTGTTACATGCATACATTGTGTAGAGCTTTTAGAATATCCATCACCCAAATAATGTACATAGATTACTTATAATATATAATACAATGTAAATGCTGTGTAAATAATTGTTCTTCTGCATTGTATTTTTTATTGTTATATTTTTTATCCAAAGTTGATTGAAACTATGGTACAGAACCATGGATATAGAGGGCCAACTGCACTTACATTTTTTGATGCAAATATTGATCTATATTTCATGTTTTCCTCTTCCTTTTACAAAACATACCTTTTTCTGTACCTTGCTTCTTTTCCCAAATTAACAGTATATGTAAGACATATATTTATGTCATTGTGTAGAGAATATCCTCACTCTTATTCAGATTGCACAGTACTCCAAACCCTGTGGATATTCTATTGCATGTGTATTAAGTCTTCTAGCCAAATATGGCCAAATATATATTGATTATAACATTTATCTACTGCAATAAATCCTGCATTTAATTACTTAGAAGTGAAATTTATAGGTCAAAGTATAAATGAATATTTAATATTGACTGAAGAAAACTAAATCAGATATTTCAAATTGCAGTTTTCTAAACTAACAATGGACTATTTTATAATCAGAAAAGTATAAATGAACAAATGGAAAACATAACAATAAAAGCTGAAATTAATTTTCATTCAGTTTACTAAAGCTAATTCATAGCTAGATGTCTACAGCATTATACCGCCAAAATAAAACACTTATTAAAGAAGAGAAACATGAAAAATTACAGCTGGAAGTATGGAAAATACTGCTTTGACTTCCTTTTTGTTTCTGCCATAAGAGGTGATAATTAAAGGCCAAAATTAATATGGAAGATCTCACATGCCAATAAATAAATAAATAAATAAAAGCCTAAAAGTTCTTTTAATTCTTGAAAGATAGTTTCACCATTAAAAGTGCCATTTTTATGCTGTTTTCTGAGTGCATTCTATGGTTAACAATACTCTACAGCAGAGGTCCTCAAAGTGTGTTTCAAGAAACCTTGAGGTCCACAACACCCTTTCAGAGGGTCACTGGAGCCATCCCTTTTCCAGTCAATTATCTGTCCAGATGGATTTTTTCCTGCAAAAGTCAGCTATTGGATTGTGCTAATGGAGGAAAAGTTCAATAATCTCCTTATCTGAAAGAGTCCTTTTCTCAGGTTCAAGAATATATCTCAAGAGATTGAATGCAGCAACAGTTCTGCAAATCCACCTGTCTTCTGTTAATCCACACATTAAAGAAATGTGCAAAAACGTAAAAAAAACAAAAGAAACCACTCTTTCACTATTGTTTTTGTTTATAAAATGTAGTTATTTTTATAAAAATGTTATTTTGGTTAGCATATTTATAGTTTTTGACAAATTAATAAATTAACATTTTAAAATTTAAATGAGATCCTGAGATATATTTAAAATTTTTTCATTTTAGTGTCACTATGATACATATAAATAGGTATGACCCACATAAATGAAACTTTTGGGAGTCTTCAATAATTTTACAAGTATGAAACGTTCTTAGGTCAACAAGTTTTGAGACCACCTGGGGTGCAAAAAGGAGTAGAATACAATTTGGTAATTCACATTAGCATTTGAAAAGAAGTCATAAAACTATTCAGAAAAGATGTATAATAAAGACTATAGTGTCTGTCTGTTTAAAAGTAATCTAAATGTATAAGATTTCAGAACATATTCTTAGAGAGTTAGTAGTAATCACTTTTGAGAAATCCTGGGAAAAATAATCTGTTGGGATGTTTTATGAACTTGAAGCTTTCAGGACTGACCAAGGGCAAAGATGTGATGATAGTGGCATCAGTGCACAGTGAGTTTGACTTAGATGGTGCCTGGACAAGTTGCTTGATGTGGGAAATTCCTCAAAGCAGGGGACCTTCTAGAGACAGCAAGTCCGCTACCACCCAGAAGGGGAGGAGGGTAATGGAACTCCTGGGAAGAAGAGAATCTGAGGGGAGGTGGCTAATGTGTCCAGGTGATGTCAGCAGCATAGCAGAGAGTCTTTCAGTCAGCAAGACAGTCTCTCAGAGAGTCTCTCAGAAATCAGAAAGGCATCTGTGGGTGTGGCATCGTATACTGCCCATGGAATTTGTCTATCGCTAACAGAAGCTGGGTGCCAAACCAGGCTGATTCTAAATGGTCAAAAATATGCTTATGTTGGACTAACTTTAAAACAATTGGATGCATAAAATTTTGAATTTGGCATTGGTAGGCTTTTGAGCTAATCATCCCAGAGACCAATATACAAAGGGCATCCTTGGTTTATGTATATTACAAGAGTAAAAGTGAAGCTGGATGATGATGGAGATTTTCAGGAGAAAGGGTTATCTTGATATTAAAACTGGTCTGTTTACTATAATATTTTAATAATACTAGGAAATCATCAAATGATCAGGTGGCTCATAACTTTGGGAAGCTACTATTACATGTTTTTAAAATAACAAATTTTGCAAGACCAACATTATTTCCACCTTTGATAAACTACCAGAAAGAAACAATTGCAACTTCTTTTATTTTCTCCTCTGTAAGTCTTTTAATTTTGTCCCATCAACTAAGTCAGATTAAGTGTGATCTTAAATATACAGCAGTCAAAAGGCAATAAGTAGTATGAGCTTATCCTAAAGTGTGAGCTAAATGTTCAGTGTTACACTGGAGTGATAAACCGAGTATTAATCAAAAGAAGGAAAAAATACTCAACATCATCAATCATCAGAGAAATGCAAATTAAAACCACCATTAGATAATAACTTACCCCAGTCAGAATGGCTATTACTAAAAAGTAAAAAAATAACATGTTGGTAAGCATGTAGAGAAAGGGGAATACTTGTACACTGTTGGGAATGTAAAATAGTACAACTCCATATGGAAAACAGCATAAGGCTTTCTCGGAGAATGAAAAATAGAACTAGCATCTAATCCAGCACTCCACTACTGGGCATCTACCCAAGGGAAAAAAAATCATTATTTCAAGAAGATAACTGCACACATATATTTATCACAGCATTATTCACAATAGCAAAGATAGGGAATTAACCTACGTGTCCATCAGTGGATGACTAGATAAAGAAAATGAGGTGTGCATCTGAACTGAAGGGAGTCCAGAACCCAGAAGTGGGCATCGACATTGCCTGAGAAGACTTCCAGTTCAGACTCAAGGAGGAGGAAAGAAATCTGGTACTGGCGGTGGCAGCAGAGGGGGCCTGCAAGTGCCTAATTTTCTGAGAGAGGGGATTCTTCTTCAGTCAGATGAACTATGATCCCAAGAGCAAAATTCCCACTGCTTTTCTCCTTCTCATTTCTCTGATCAGTTGGACCTGAATGAGGGCAAAGAATGGTAAATAAAACCCCAGCTTTGAGAACTAAAATGTGGTGAACAAAGGAATAGGAAAGTACAGCAGAAATCATAGAGTAGGAAGGGCTTGGAAAAGCAACCACAACAAGTTATTTATGATATTTTGAGCTCTGCTTTGAGCTGTGCTTGTGTGGATCTGATTGTAAATAGTGCCAAGACTTTGTGAATTGAACTGAGAGATAAACCACCACACGGGTCCTGGAATGGTGATTGGTACACACGCAGGACAGATCTGAAAAACACTGAAAAGGCTAGGAAAATGAAACTGATTTTGAATCCGTAAATCAAACTGGTTAGAATATATGGTCTGAATCTAAAAAAATTGATTGCCTGCAAAAACAAAAATTTCACCATTCTTTACAGAACTGAAATAAGACCCACAGTCTGATAATGTAATACTAAAAATCCAAAATATAATCTATATTTTTGGGCATATAAAGAACTAAAAAAAATCTCATGTCAATGGGAAATACCAATGGCATGTTAACACATGTTGGTTTATCTAAAAACTATTTTAAAGCAACTACTTTAAACATGCTCTTAAAAGTATGGTGAACCTTTCTGAAATAAATGAAAACAGAGAGAGTCCCTGAAAAGACACACAATATATTTTAAAAAGTAAATATTAGAGCTAAATTAACATTAACAACAACAAAAATTCATGGATATGTTGAATGTTTATGGCACTGGAAAGAGTTATTGAACTTGAAAAATGACAAAGATAAACTATTCAATATTCAAAAGAAAAGGAAAAACATTAAAGAAAAAGATGAACAGAGCTTCAGTAACCAGTGAGACAATACTAAAATGTCATGAAATCCAATAAGGTAGGGGAAAGAGCACCAAGGAAAATAATGTATGTATACGCATGTGCATATGTATATGGATTTATGGAACTAACATCTGAAAACTTCTCAAATTGACCACCAATATCAAACCACAGGTTTAAGGACAACTATAGTTTAACCCCAAACAGGATAGATTCAAACAAGTTCAAGCCCAGGCACATCATAATCAAAGTGTTAAAACCTGAAAATATACAAACATAAAAAGATGCATTATTTATAGGAGAACAATGATTCAAATAACTGTGGATATCTTATCAGAAACTATGCATGTCAAAATGAAGGAAACACTATTTTTAAAGTGCTAAAATAATAGAACTGTCAAAAACAAGGTCTATTTTCAATGAAAATACCCTTCAGAGATGAAAGTAAAATGAATACATTCTCATTCTCAGATAAAGGACAACTAGTACAACTTCTGCCAGTAGACATGATCTAAAAGAATTGCTAAAGGCACCTCTTCAGAGAGAAAATAAATTTTATCAGGGGAAATACCGAACCTGAGAAATGAAGAATGAGCAACAGAAACGACAAACATATGGGTAAATAGACTATTCTGCATTATTTAAAATATGTCTAATGGTTTAAATAAATAAAATAAATTGTCTAATGGGCTATTCAATTAATGAAGATGTGATATAGAAGACAACTACAACATAAAGGGGAGAAGGTATAAGGATCTAAACGGTGCTATAGTTTCTACATAAAGCTGAAATGGTAAACATTGATTCTAAGTTAAATAAGCACATTGAATCACAAAAGCACCCCAACAAACAACACACTGTGAAAACAGATATAGCCAGAAACATTATATATATACAAAATTGAATGTGAAATAATATTCATATTCAAGAATAAACCAGGGATGGGAAATAGAAAAATGAAAAACAAGAACAAAGTAAACACTATTTTAAAAAAATTGTATATCCACATTAAGTGTAAATGGTCTAATCACATAAGTAAAAAGATATAAAAACATATATCAGGATGGATAAAATATAACCCAACTGTATGCTGTCTATAAGAAAGTCATTTCAAGTATAATGATAAAAGTAGGGTAAAGTGATAGAATGAAAAAAAAAATACATCATTCAAACACTAGTTAAAAGAAAGCTGAAGTGGCTATATTAATATCAGAAAAGGTACATTTCAAACAAATAAAAGTACTAGATGTAAAGGGGAATATTACATGATGATAAGAGGGCTGATTCACCAAGAAGATATGACAATCTATATGTGCATTCATATAACAAAAGAGCTTCAAAATATATGAAGCAGAAACTGACCAGAAAAAAAAAAGAAAGGCAAAATAAGCCAAAATCAAGCAGGAGGAAAAAATAAATAAATAAACAAAAGAACACATCAAAGAAACAGAAAACAGAAAATACAATAGAGAAGATAAAAGAAACCAGTGAGGGTTCTTTGAAATATCAATAAAATTAATAAACCTCTAGCAAGACTCAGGAGAAAAAAAAAAAAAACATGACACGCATTGCCAATATCAGGATTGAAAACAGAGATTTCACTGCAGATTCTACAGACAGTAAAAAGACTTTTTTTAAAAAAGGAATAAGATAGACAACTCTATGCACATAAATGCAACAACATTGAAGAGATTGACCACTTCCTTGAAAAGCAGAAACTACCAAAAGTTATTCAAAATAAAATATATAACACAACTAGCTCTGTAATTATTAAAGAAACATAATAAGAAGTTAAAAGACTCCTGAAAGGAAATCTCTAAAACCAGATAGTTTATTTGTTGAATTTTACCAAACATTGATAGAAGAAATAATAGCTTTTCTATATAATCATTTTCAGAAAATAAAAGAGGAGGGAATATTTTTCAACTCATTTTATGAAGCCAGAATTATACTGATAATTTAACCAAAGATAGTATAAGAAACCTACAAATCTATTGCCTGATGAAAATAGGCACAGACATTTTTACAAAAAGAATAGAAAATAAAATCCATCAATAAAAAAAAGAAAAATATACCACCACCAAGTGTCCTTTTTCCCCCCTGTGATTGTGAAGCTGGCACAATACTGAAAAATCAATTAATATAATCCAACTCATCAACCATCTAAAGAAGAAAAATCATTTGATAATATGATCTTATGCTAAAAGGGCATTTGATGAAATTCAATATCCATTCAAGATTAAAAAAAAGAAAAAACTCTCAGTAACCAAGAATAGAGGGAGATTTCCTTATCCTGATAAAAGACATCAGTCCCAAATTTACACCTAATTTTGACATAAGGGTAAAGAAATGAACACTTTATCTAAAGATTGGGAACAAATAAGGAAGTCCTCACTCAGGACTACTATTCAACATCATACTGGAAGAACAACAGAGTACTCAGATCACTGTAATAAAATACATATTGCAATAAAGCAAGCTACTCAAACCTTTTGGGTTCCCAGTGCATAAAAAAGTTATGTTTACACTACACTGTAGCCTATTATGTGTGAAATAGCATTATATCTAAAAAAAAGTACATTCCTTAACTTAAAAATACTTCATTGCTTAAAAATGCTAACAATCATCTGAGTCTTCAGGGAGTCTTCAGAGAGTCACACTCTTCCTGCTTCACCTTGCGCTTTTATGTTATAGAGACAGCTTCTTTCCTTAAATCTCATGAACCCATCTCTGTTAGCTTCAGACTTTACTTCTGCAGCTTCCTCACCTCTCTCAGCCTCCACAGAATGGGTGAGTGTTAGGGCCTTGCTCTGGGTTAGGCTTTCACTTACGGGACTGTTGTGACTTGTTTGATCTTTTATTCAGACCACTACAACTTTCTTCATATCAGCAATAAGGGCTGTTTTGTTTTCCTATAATTTGTGAGTTCACTGGAATAGCACTTTTAATTCCTCCAAGAATTCTTCCTTTGCACAACTTGGCTAAGTGTTTGACGCAATAGGCCTGGCTTTCAGCCTATCTCTGCTTTGGACATACCTTCCTCACTGAGCTTAATCATTTCTTGCTTTTGATTTAACGTGAAAGACACCCAACTCCTCCTTTCATGTGAGCACCTAGAGACCATTGTAGGGTCATTAATTGGCCTGATTTCAATATTGTTGTGTCTCAGGAAATAGGGAAACCCGAGGAGTGGATGAGAGACGGGGGGATGACTGGGTCAGTGGAGCAGTCAGAGCACACACAACATATATGGATTAAGTTCACTGTCATGAGTGCAATTCATGGTACCCCAAAACAACTACCACTATAACATCAAGGACTACTGATCACAAATCACAATAACAGATATAATAAATATGAAAACATTTGAAGTATTGTAAGAATTACCAAAATGTGACATGGGTACATGAAGTGAGCACATGGCGTTGGGAAAATGGCAAAAACAGAATTTTGCCAAACAGGGTGGATGATTCCATTTACATGAAATTCTTGAAAAGACAAAACTATAATGGCAGGGAACAGAGTGGTGGTTCACAGGGGTTACAGGTTGAGGAGTGGGTGCAACTGCAAAGGGATATAAGACCCTAACCCTACCCCTAACTTATAAGATAATATAAGAGAGTGGAGTGATGGAACAATCCTGTGTACTGATTGTGGTAGTGATATGTGAGTCTGTGCACCCATTAAAATTCATAGGATTGTACAGTTAAGAAAGCAAATTTTGTTGTATGTTAATTTAAATACAAACATGCAAATCTTTAAAGATTACATTTTGTAAGGCTTTTAAAAAATTTGGCATTATTTTATAACAATTACTATCAGATTCAATAAGTTGATGCACTGAAATAGTCTTCAACTCCTGAAGAATTCTATTCCTGATTGTTCTAAAGCAGAGAAAATTTTTCAAATCTCCCTCTCTGAGGGACTCTTGACTTATGTTCAAGGAATGTCCATTTTTACTTCAATATATCAGACTCTTGACCTTTCTTTAACTCATTGCTCTGACGTGCCTGGTGCGTTCTGAAGATCCTTTTGATCTCACTGCTTGTCGTTATTTGTCATGAACTTTAGATTGCGCTGCTTCTATATTCTTCATGTTTATGAGTAACCTAAAATGTTGGCCATGTTTCAGTTCATCGCCTTAGTTCTTTTGAAGTACCATTGTGATACCCTGCTATGAATTGTTCAATGTCAAACCGGAGTACAATTTAACTATTTAGTTAATTAATTAATTAATATAAGTATGAAATAAAATGTGTTAACAAAATAGACAGGAAGTAAAATTTAGATATAGATATATTTATACACATACCTGAAACTGTTTTGAGCTTAGTACAGAATGGCAGCCTGAAATGTTTTGGAGTCTTGTTTTAGGTATAAGTAACATTACATTAAAGAAAATATATTGTTATGACACATTTTCAAGACCTTAGAATATGTATAGAATTTTGTTTGCTGCACTGAAATAGATATGCAAGAATGTCAGCTTTTAGCCAAGATGTAGAAACAGGTACCCAATTTATCCTACCACCTGAAACAGCCATAAATATCATACACATTGTATAAAACAACAGTTCTCAAGACACTGTAAATCAATCAATAAAGTCAGTAAATACTGATCCCTGAAATGTGGTGGGGGGGATGTGGTGAGTCCTATTACTGCCTCAGATTACCGTCTGAATATTGTTTTTCTCTGTAGTACAGGGCAGAGGACCCCAGTTGGAGCCTGGAAGTCTCCCTGAGTAATAAGGTAGGGCTCGTCATCCAGGGTGTGAAAATGGCCATAATTCACAGGGCAGAGCACACAGTGAGGATTCCTTCAGATTTTCAGTGGGCTCCTTTGGGGTCTTCAGGTGAGTACTGATGAGTGCACCGAGGAGAGGAAACTGAGGTGAGAGTAAGTACTATGCAAAGGAATTAGAAGTAACAATTTCCAAGGCTCAGAGTGAAGGAAGAACACAGGTGGTCCCCCAGTTATGGACAAGATGTGTTCCTGAGAATGTCTTTAGGTTGGATTTGTATGTAACTCAGATCCCTGATGAACAGCACATATACAATAATATTAATAAAAATAACAATACTATAATGGCTCACATGTGGTAAAAATAATATAATACTGTAATAATAATAATATCTCTATACTCTAATAATAAGTTACAGAAACTATTGTGCTCTTTCTTTTAATTCAAACAGATATAAAAATGAACTCATACAAAAAGTTTAGACAAGAGATAGGAGAATTTTCAAAACAGAATATTAAACTTAACACTCATCTAATGTTGCATCAATGCTAGACTAATAGGAATGTTGTGCTTGTTTTGATCTTCCAACCAAATCAATAATAACCTTTCCATTTCAATAATTCATCCCCTACTGTGCTTAGTAATAATTGA
Organism: Daubentonia madagascariensis; assembly: GCA_023783475.1. NCBI lineage: Eukaryota > Metazoa > Chordata > Mammalia > Primates > Daubentoniidae > Daubentonia > Daubentonia madagascariensis. The sequence goes on along the minus strand of JAKFHU010001684.1, from coordinate 23,412,967 downwards.
TGCTTTCATTGGAGTGCTGCCTTTCACATGTTCTGTTATTTTCACATTATCCTTTATAATTGTTCTGATAGTCAAGTGACTGAAGCTTAATGCTTTCCCAGTGAATGATGGTGTCTGGTCTTTCTCTGAATGCTTAATTATTTCTAGTTTTGTTTCCATCCTAATCACCTTTCTCTTTGCTGCAGGCTCATCTCTAACTGCAGTGGACTTTTTCTTTGGAGGCATGGTCATAGGGGTAAACCCAGACTAACAAAATTCAGTGAAAGTTAAGACTAAAGTGAGACTGTTAAGTGGCCATATAAACAATAAGACCAGCCTCTAGTGTATAGATGCTGTGGCAAGGAACCACTTATACCATGTGGGTTTATTTACATACATGGGAGAAACTAGTTCCCAAATCATTAATTTAATTATTTAATTAGAAAGTATCCTTATGGGGAGCCTTGGGACCCTGTTCTTAAGTACAGAGCACCATTAATTCTGGTCGTCCATAACCTGGGGACTGCCTATAGTTCCCATTCCTGTGAGTAAGAATAAAAAACTTCACAATGCAAGGAACATAGAGTATTCAGAAAGATTTGTACCTCAGGAACAGAGCAAAATAAGTCCTGGACTATTCTATCAAATCTCACAAAGGGCAAAAGCATGAACTGAAAGGATTAAATTGTTTCCAAGTAGCTTATCTGCATTCCTCAATAAAGACCTAAAATATTTAAAGAACACAACACAAAAAATTTCAGCACATAAAGAGGTAAAATTCATAACATTTAGCATCCAATCTGAAATTATCATGAAAAGAAGAAGAAGGAAATCTGAGACATGATGAGGAAAAAATACAATCAACTACAACTGACACAGATGACAGTAAGTAGACAAGAACATTAAAGCAATTATTATGATTGAATTCCATGTGCTCAGCAATCTACAGGACATACTGAGCACATCAGAGACTTGGAAGATACTTTAAGAATCAAATATCTACATATTAAAACTACCGTGCCTGGGATTAAATGTGTACTAGATGGCTGTGGTCCCCATCCCCCGGGCCAGGACCAGTACTGCTCAGGTCCATGGCCTGTTAGGGACTGAGCCGCACAGAAGGAGGTGAGTGGCAGGTGAGTGATCAAAGCTTCATCTGTATATACAGCCGCTCCCCCATTGCTGGCATAACCACCTGAGCTCCACCTCCCCTGTGCTTACCTCTCCCTCTTCTGTGGAAAAATTGTCTTCCATGAAACCCGTGCCTGGTGCCAAAAATGTTGGGGACTGCTGCTAGATGGGATTAACAGTGGATTAAACATTGTGGGAGAAAAGATTAGTGAACTAGAACATCAAGCAAGAGAGACTATCCAAAAATTAATAAAGCAAAAAAAAAAAAGTCAAAGAACAGCTCAGAAGATCTGAGAGCTGTTGGGTAAGTTCAGGTGGCTTAATATATGTGAAACTGGAGTCCCAAAAGGAATGTGAGACAAAGAACAATATGTGAAAATCTAATGGCTGAAACACTGAAACATTTCCAAATTTGATAAAAAATATCAATCAAGGTTGTCAACAACACCCAAGTACAAGAATAGGGGAGAAAACTTCAGGAAGAGATAAAGAAAAAAATCTTCAACAATCTGGTGGGACTGGATGGATGGGACAAAGGGACAGAATAAAGCTAACAGCAGAGTTTTCATCTGAAATAACTCAAGCAAAAAATAACAACTCATAATTTTTTAAGGACTGAAAAAATAAAACCTGTTAATTTAGAATCCTATATCCAACAGAAATTAATTTTATATATGAAAGCAAAATAAAGGCTTTCTCAGACATACAGAAGGTGAAGTTAATGAGCAACAGCAGATGTGCACTAAAATAAATGCTAATGGAAGTCATTCAAGTATCTGAGAACTGATACCAGATAGAAATCTGGATATACATAAAGTAATGAAGAACCCTGGAAATGGTAACTATGGAGATAAATACTTTTTCTAATGAATTTTACTATTAATCATTAATTTAATAATTGATGAATTAATATTAGCTAATTGGCAGTTAAAAGCTATATATATATATATATATATATATATACACACACACACACACACACAAACACACCCACACACACAGTAAAGTTGTGGTGGGCAGAATAATGCCCCTCCCCAAAGATGTTAATGCCCTAACACCTGACCACCTATGAATATGCTAAGTTACACAGCAACAGAGACTCTGCAAGTGTATTTAAGGTTATAGACATTAAGTAGGAAGAACATCATGGATTATTCAAGTGAGACCAATCACATGATCTTTTAAAAACAGAGAACTCTGTCCAGCTGTAAGAAGAACAGGAGGGCAGAAGAGATGAAGCAGAAAAGAGATGTCAGAAATATTCCAAGTATGAGAAAGATTTTAACATGCTGCTGCTGTCACTGAGATGTAGAGTCCCACATGCAAGGATCAGAGAAGAATCTCTCCAAGGTAAGGGCAGCCTCCTGCAGGTGACATCCAGCCAGCAAACAGGACCTCAGTCCTACAAAAGAAAGACACTGAATTCTGCCAACAATCCAAATTATATCAGTGGGGATTCTGCCCCAGATCCTCCAGAAAGGAACACAGTCCTGCCCACACCATGTTTGTGGTTTTGTAATACCCTGGGCAAATCTCAGCAGAGCCTACATGGATTTCTGACACATAGAAACTGTGAAATAATGAATTTGGGTTGTTTTGAGACAACAAATTTGTGATAAGTTGTTAGAGCAGAAATAAAAAACTATTATGAGGTTTATAATTTATATAAAAATGTCTGATGACATTAGTACAAAGGCTGGAAGGGGATATTGTTATAGTATATGTGCAGTAGTGTAACATTATTGAAGGAAGACTGAAAACCAACTACTGAAAAAATATAACAATGAGTTATAGTTAATAAGCCAAAATAGGAAATCAATTTATTCATTAAAAAACTCAAAATTTAAGGGGGCAGAAATAGAAGAAAAAGGGAACAAAGAACAGACAAGACAAATAGAAAATAAATAGCAACGTTGTAGATTTTAAACCCAATTAAATCAATAATGTAGTTAAGGTAAATTGTATAATACTCCAATTCAATGGCAGAGATTGTCAGAATTAATTAAAAAAAATTAGAGATCCTACTATATACTCCCTACAAAAACCTGCTTAAATGTAAATAAACACTTAGATTAAAATTAAAAGGAAGGAAAACGATACCATGTAAACACTAATGGAAAGAATGTTGGGTTAACGACATTAATATCAGTCAAAGTAGATTTCAGAGAAAAGAATATTATCTGGGACAAATAGAATCATTTCCTAATGAGAAAGAAGTCAATTCATCAAGAGGACATAAAAATTATAAACTTTTATGCATATAATAACAGAGCTTCAAAATACAAGAAGAATAAACTGATAGAACTGCAAGGAGAAATAGGCACATCCATAATTTTAGAAATTAAACAGCTCTCTCTCAATAACTGATAGAAGAAGTAGACACAACATTAAAAAGGATACAAAAGACTAGATTAACATTATCAGCTGACCTTAACCTAATTGATGACTACCAAAACTCCAACCAACAGTAGCAGAATATACATTCTTTTTAAGAGCACAAGGAATATGCATGAAAAGGTCTAAACCAATAAAAAGTATTCTCTGACCATATTAGAATCAAATTAGGAAATCATGACAGAATTATATCTGGCAAATCTATGTATATTTGGGAGCTAAATAACACAATTCTAAATATTCCATAGGATAAATAAAAAATCAAAAGGGAAATTGCAAAATATTTTAAACTAAATGGAGATGTGTACATACTCAACATATCAAAAGTTGTGGAATGAACTTGAAGCAGTACATATAGTAAATTCTTGAGCACTAAATGCATGCAATAGAAGAGAAGGAAGATTTCAAATAAATGTTCTCAGATTTAACCTTAGAAAAATAGAAAAAGAAGAGTAAATTAAACCCCAAATAACCCAGAAAAGATAAAATAAAAAAGATCAGATTGCAAATCAGTAAAAACAGAAAAAAGAAAAATAAGTATAAAATCAAGGAAACTAAAAGCTGTTTCTTTGAGTGATCAATATATCTAATAAAACTCTAGCCAAACTGGTGAGAAAAGAGAAAGAGAGAAAAATTAAATCTTGATAAAATCTCTTAGTAATCTAGGAAAAGGTCACTTTCTCAACCTGAAAAAGAACAGCTCTGAAAATCCTACAGCTAACAACATACTTGACATTGAAAGAATGAATGCCCCACCTCCCCAAAGTTTAGGGACAAGGCTAGGATGGTCACTTGCATCACTTCTATTCAATATTGTACTGGATGTTCTAGCCAGTACAATAAGGCAAGGGGGTAAAAGGAATATAGATTAGAAAGGAAAAAATAAAACTGTCTTCATTTGCAGTGACATGATTAAGTACAGCAGGGGTCTCAAACCTATGGTGAGATATATAATTATTTCATTATATATTACAATGTAATAATAATAGAAATAAAGTGCGCAATAAATGTAATGCACTTTACTCATCCCAAAACCATCCCCCTCCCCAAGTCCGTGGAAAATTTGTCTTCCATGAAAACGGTCCCTGGTGCCAAAAAGGTTGGGGACCACTGATGTAGAAAATCCTGAGGAACCTAACTATAAGCTAACTCTAAGGTACTATAACTAATAAGCAAATTTAGTAATGTTTCAGAACAGACCATTAACTTTTTATCAATGCTTACATATAATGTCACAATCAGAAATTAAAATTAAAAGACAATGTATTTTATAGCAGCATTGAAACACATGAAATATCTAGAGATATATTTGGCAAAAGGTTAGCTAGGACTGTATACAAAACTCTTCACAACATAAGCAAGCATATGAAAAGACGTTCAAGAGTCTGAGTCATTAGGGAAATGCACATTAAATTAACAATGTAAAACCACTAAACACATATAGAATGTCTAAACATAAAAGTTCTGACCACATGAAGTTTTTGGTGAGGATGGGGGACAACTGGAACACCCATGCACTGCTTCTGGAAATACTGAATAGTGCAATCACTTTGAAAAACACGTTTGAAGTTTTTTTGAAAAGTTAAGTGCACACCTACCATATGACCCATCCATACCTCTCACAGGTATTTACCCAAGAAAGATGAAAGGTTATGTACATACAAAGACTTGTATATGAATGTGTATAGCAGTTTTATTTGTATGCCAAAAACTTGAAACATCCCAAAAGCCATTTGGGTGAATGGGTAAGCAATTTGTGAAATAGTCTTAAAATGATTATTGCCAAGCAATAAAAGGAATGACATATTGTTTCATGGGACAACGTGAATGAATCTCAAAACAATTCTGCTGGGTGAAAAAAAAGTGAATCCACTCAAACAAGAGTATTTACTGCATGGTTACATTTATATAATTTCTACAAATTTTTATGGGTGATGGATATATTTACTATGTGCATTATCTTGATTATGGTGATTGTTTTGTATATTATACATATATAAATGAACATACGCATATGTATCTACACATATACAGATATAAATGTATATCTACATTCTAAATGTGTGCAGTTTATTGCATATCACAATCAGTTCAAATACATGAGAGATAACTGGAATTGGATTAGTAGATTGGTAGTATAAGGCAGAAATGTCTTCAAGGTAATAGTAAAATAATATGGATTATTTAACCTAAAGAAAAAAAAAACTAACTAGGAATAATTATCAAATAAGATATCTTTGTGATTGAGTAAATCACATTTTTGCATAAAATAATTAAAAACTGAAGAAATCATTCCAGAAGTTATAGACTGCCTCCTCTGTGCAAATCTCTAAGATGTACCTTAAGGCTGTAAAATATTACCCTCTTTTCTTGAAGGATTAATGTTCTAATCTGTGAAATAATTTCACACAAAAATGGATAATTTCAAGTCAGTGTGAAAGATACACTGTTAGGCTGTAGAAATGGAGTTGGTTTATAGTTAAGCTGGAAAAATTCTATCAATATCTTCAAAGATACTTGTATGGCTGGTATTTGACTTTTGGCCAGAGTAAGGACATTGGAATTTATGATGGACCAGAAACTTCCCTAGCAATTCGCAAAGTCTTTTCTGAACTGATATTTAGCACCTGACCTAAACAATTTGTGAAGCCTGGCTTGATTACTTAACGGTTCCCAACTGAGAGTTTCTTTGAGCTGCCTCATTCAGATCTTGGTGTCTCAAGCTGAAGATACAGCCCCATCTTCTGTGTAAACTGGGCTCTTGGAAATCTTGTGCAGGGGATTGTTGACTGCATTCTTTTTCTCTGGCTGCACCATATTCTTTCCTTTAGAATAAAACTTTTATAAGAGTATAGTTAGCTTTCTCTATCCACAAGTTCCTCATCCAAGGATTCAACCAACCATGGAATGAAAATATTTGAAAAAAGTAATAAAAATAACAATACAACAATAGAAAAATACAATTTTTAAAAATACAGTGTAACAGCTATTTGCATAACATTTACCTTGTATTAGATATTACAAATAATGTAGAGATGATATAAAGTATATGGGAATATATGCATAGGTTTATATGCACATACTTGGACATTTTATATAAGAGACTTGAGCATCAGTGGATTTCAGTCCTGGTGGGGGGCCGGGGGGTCCTGGAATCAATTTCCCACAGATACAGAGGAATGACTATACTCCATGGAGTCTGGGTGAATCCTTTCAAATACCTGAACTTGGGAAAAATTCACAGAGGTGAACCTAATAGTCTGAGATCTCATGGGACAAAATCTTTGTAATAAGGAAGATGAAATTGAGAATTTCTTGCTAGAAATGATATTTAGACTAAGTCTTACAGGGCAAATGGAAATCAGCCTGGTGGGGCGGGAGGAGAAGGGAGGGAGAGAGGGAGACTGAATCATGTTTCAGGCGATTGTACACTTTTCATCCTAGTAAAATTAAGTGCACCTGCGTAAAATGGAAAACCATACTGTGCTTAAGAAGATGATCTAGTACAGGGAACTAGTTTTACTTACAATTGAGTGGTTATTTAATTTGCATATAATGTGAATTGAATTATCTCTGCTTCTTATTTTCACTGTTATAAACACACATGCTCTGGATGCCTACACTTTTATTAAAAGCCATAGGATATGACACAAACAAAAGATGAAGGCAAAAGATACTGGTCATAAGTAACTTTCAATCTGAATAAAATACTGACACTGCTTCCTAAGTTGCCTTTTAGTAAAGCACATTTTGAAGAACAGAACTCAAAAATGTCTCTCCAAGGTAATTTAGACATTAATTGTCCTGAATGCTTTTCATCTCCACATTGTCAGATGATATCTTTTATTGATTGATTCTATGAAATGATAAAATTTTACTTTGTTGCAGCTGTGTCCCCATATAGATTTCTTGAAGTTGCTATTGTTTTTTCACAAATGACAAGATACACTTATGTGCTTATCAACCAAATGTTAAAGAAAAAAAAAATACAAAGGCCAATCCCTACTTGACCAGAATATTGCCATACTGGAGATAGATGAATTTAGAGTGAGTATCTGATTCGACAGTAAGAAAACTCTGCCTTTTCTTTTAATCAGGTATTAAAAGTAATATGTTGAAAAATGAATACATGCTTTTCTATGGCCTTTCAAATATGATATTATGTCAGTAAGTGTACTTAGGATATCTGGGTAAAAAGAAATAGAGATTTAAGGGAAGGTAAGGAATTATATTAAATACTCATATCAATCACTTAAGTGGAGGTAAAAGGCAAAGAAAGATGTGCCTAGATTGTGCAGGTGATCCATCATTTCTATCTATAATATCTATCTCGTTTCTATAATCTCAAATTTTCTAAAATAATGGCTAGTTAAGAGTTAAGGAGAAAACAAATATTTTTCTTTCCTTATATTCCCAGACTGCTAATCTTAGAAATTTAATGGTATTGTTAGGAAAAAAGATAAAATAAAATTAGAAAATACTCTGGTTTTATTAAATGCTTATTTATTGACATTTAAATTATATATTATATATCATTGTTACAAATTCCTTCATGATTTGCAGTCAGTAAACTGATTTAAAATAGCTGTCTGCATGATTAATTTGACTATATTATTGATACACAGGAGGCTAGTTCACTGTCTGTTATACTTATATATGCTTTACATTATAAAATATTGCATACAATTTAAAGAAAAAATTTGACTTAATTTTCAATTATTATAAAAATGTATTTTCCTCATTTTCTTGACTTTAAGAAATGGCTAGAATAGGTAGGAATACAAAATCACAGCCTGAGAGTCACAGAAGTAACAAAGTACACTATACATTCAGATACCCACTTGCACAAATATCTCCGGCCATTATCATCCACTGTTGATTTTAATGTTCAAGGGAAGACCAAAGACACAATTGCTTTAAAATTGTACTACCAGGTGTTTTTCATCCAATCTCAATTGCTCCTGCCTCCATTACCCCAAATTTGAACCTGCAGTTAGTGGATCATTCTTCACAGATTTACAAAAGATTCAGAAAATAATGAATCATCTTACCTTAGAAGAACATCTTATAAAAATAACTCTCTAATGACTATACTTTAAAGTTAAAGGTTATTTCCAGACCTTTCATCTATATGAACATTTTCTTAGTACGGAGCACATTTATTTAACTAAGTGCTAGGAATCAAATGGTAGGAGGATGCATGGGGGTTAAAGCAAGAGAGACACCATCGATCCTCTTTTAAAAGAGTGTGCCTATTATGTGCATAGAAGTGGGTATTTTTGTGTATATGTATAATATAATTACCTAGTTAAAAGAGCTCATGAATTTATAGAAAAGATGGCTAGTCAATTCAGCAAATGTCTCTGTTGATGTGATTTTGGAAGATTTTACATAGTATGTCAGAGTCAAGCAAGGTATGATAATAAATGGAAGACAGTCACTGGGACGTTAGTGAACAGAAAGGCTTTAGGCAGGTTGGAAAGTTTACCTGAAGATCCAATAAAAAGCAGATATAAGCACATATAAAAATATTTGAGAAGGATCAAGAATACATCGACATTTGCTAGGTGAGGGAAATCAGCTAATTGAAAATAGAATGTTGATGCTATGTAGGATTTCTCTCAAATTATTGACCAAACCTATCTGTGAATGTATTCACATCCTCACTCACTTTTACTCATTTTCTCCAGGTTCAGAATAAAAGATATCCTCCTTATGTTCAATGAAAATCTTTAAAATGTCCTAAAACTCCAACCATACCCTGTAGTCTTTAACTCAACTTTGTCATATTTCCCATTTAATATTTAATTCCAACAACCTGAGGTAATAGGTCTCTACTTTCCATACTTTCATTCTTGGATGAATGTACTTGTACATTATTTTTCAACTTCTTGTAATCAGAAGTTTACCCAGGCTACTCAAGTGATATTGTTCACCCTAATGTCTCTTAAAACATTGTAATTGCCAAATTCAGTGGATGTATTTTTGTTCACACCTTTTTGGTCACCTCTGTTTGTATTTGCTGCATTGGAAGACCTAAAATACCCACTGGAAGTCTTGAAATCATGCTTGACTCTTCTTGTCTCTGTGACACAAGTATAACATGTTAACTTTGCTTCAAATATAACCTCATTATATGCCTTCCTCTTCATTTCCTTATCCTTTAGTCCAGGACTTAGTTGCCTCTCCCTTGAACTCACTTTATCTCTCTGCCTATATCCTTCTGCCAACTTCCTTGCTCTCCAGGTTACTTGCTTCTTAATGGTAGCTCATCTTAGTCCCATAGAGGAAAATCAAGTTTTTAATGGAGTATCCATAGACCTCCATGATCTTCCCCCCCTACCTCTTTTCAGCCACATCTCCACCTAATATCCAAACCAACTAACACCATCATTACTCCCATTCTCCCTAAAAATACTAAAAAAAAAAACCAGATATTTTTCACATTCTACACTCTTTTTGTCTTGCAGGTGTGGTTCTATCTGTCTGTAATATATTTCCTTTCTCCTATTCTACTAAATAACACTTTATCATCATCAGATTTATCCCAAATACGAAGAAGGAACTCTCCTCTCTTCAGCTACATGAGGTGTTCTTTCTTATCGTAAGATAGTCTGTGAATGTCTATAAAAACTGCACTTACTATATGCTTATGAATCCAGCCGCTCCACAAACAATAAAGTACTTTAGTAAAGTTGATTATTTTAAGTTGTTGAGATACAACTATAAATGTCATAAGGAAAATGATGCTGTGCTAGACCTGTCAGTATTCCAAGCATAACATAGTATAAAACACATAGCCAGCACTTTGCATATATCTGTGGAATAAACATATTAAGGCAATATAAATTAATTTTAAAATGATAGTAAAAAATCTTCAGTTAAATTTTAAACATCTTGATAAGGTGATAAAAATTTGTGGTAAATGATCAGGTGAAAGTGGTAGTATAAGATATCTAAGGGACACTCAGGTATGTAATTTCAGAAGCACCCCTAAGTCAGATAATGTTTAAATTGATTGTTTAAAAGGAAAAAAAATCCACTGGCATTGCATTTGTCTGGTTTTTTTGTGTGTGATAAAAACAACTTTAAAATTTCAGTGCCTAAAAATTATGCTTTATTTCATATTCATCTTATGTGTGTGCACCTACAGATCAGCTGTGCCTTTGTTTCTCATGTCTTCATCATGGTGCCCATGATGAAAGAGAAGTCCCTACTTGGGGCATGTTAATTTCATAGCAGAAGAAAAGAACAAGGGAGTAAAAGAAAACATGTGATGTTTCCTGAAGCTTGATTTCAGCCATGGTGTATAATATGCTTGCTTATATACCACTGGCCAGAGCAAATCACACGATCCATTGGATGGGATGCATAGTCCTCCCATGGGAGGCACCATACTTCATATGACAATGGTCAGTGGTGTATAACCTTGTTCAAGTGAAAAGAAGAAGTATTTGTGAAAAATGATGCCCAGACATTAAGAAATACATTAAGAAAGTCAGCGAAGGAGTTAAGAAAAAAAATCCTTAACATTTAGTATTGCTGGCACTACAGAGGAGCATAGAAACGATATCTTTCAACTAATTGTTGAAACAAAAGAGTATGAATTGGTGCAGAAAAAAATTTGCAAAGAGCAAACAATGGAATAAAGAGCAGAGCCTCCTCCAGAGCCAAGTTTGACAACAAGGCAGTGTATGCGAACAAATATTTGATTGGAGCTTTTGGTCCTGACCTCAGTATACTTGAGGGGGAAGGAGATAAATGAAAAGGGACCAGGATAAAGGCAAAATAAGTAAAGATAAAAATTAGTAGCAATTAAGTGAGAGGGCTTGGAATATAAATTGAGAGGAAGGGCATAGAACAGGAGTCAAATTTTACAATTGAAGAAAGAAGTTAATATGGATAAAAGTAGTTCTTTTATTTTATTTTTACTTTTTGTAGCCCCAAACTTCTCACTGAAATATGTTCAAGAGGTTTTATAAGAGAGGCATAATAAGGGAAAGCTTTCAGAGAAACTCAAGGTTTAAAAGGAGCCGGTAAACAGGCAAAGAGTCAATAAGCCTGAAGTAGAATGATTTTTCTGGCTGAAGTCAAGGCAAAATGTGAGAGAGAAGCACAGGTGTCTGACAGCATTAGTCAATGCAGTCCCTCGACAAGGTCCAACTGCATCACCCAGAAGGGGAATCAATTGATGGCTGATTTTCTAAACACTGCTATTTTGAAGAGAAGAGGTTCTAGGAATTTTAATGTTTGAGTATTGGTGACCCTAAAGGAAAAATAAGACTAATTAGCATAGTGCAAGCACAGGAGGTCAGATTAGGATCTGTGGTTGATACTGTCAGAGGAAAGTGGGATGTGAAGGAGGAGGATTTGCTTTTGGGAGGGTCAGCCTGACACAGACAAAATAGGACATTATCTGCATGATTGATGTGAGTGGTACAAAATAACAAAATCCAGTATTTATCTCCCTATGGATACTGAAATATATAAGCTGAGAAATACAGAACTAAATATTCCAGTTTGACCGCAGACCATGATAGACTTGAAGATCTAAACTTTGTTTATTGGATGCATACTTATACCTGTATAATCCTTCCTTCAAAATGAATGTAATCATAAGTAAACAAACACTCACAGATAATCTAATATGGAAACATATTAGAACACACTATAAGTGCATTAAAGAAGGTATTAAAAGAAGGAATTACAATAGCAGAATGCGTTAAAAAAAGGGTTACTATGCCTGCCAAATAATACTTCTTTTTTAATATCATACTTGAACAAATGTTTTACTTTAAAAAATATATATATATATAATTACATATACATATCTATATATAATAGCATAATATAGTAAATATATAAACATCACTTTTTAAAGAACTTTATATATATTAGTTTATGTTATAATCCCCATTTTCATAAGGAAATACTGAACACAAAGACTTGCTCATGATGAAATACACTTACATATGCCACTTTAAATCCTTTTGGAAACAAAATGTGGGGGACAGGTAAGTCAATAATTAACAAACTAAATAGCCACTGTATGTTACCTTTGTTTACTGCATATAATAGATAAAGAGATAAGAGATGATATAGATATAGATATGAATAGACATCTCCATATTTAAACCTATGCTTCATGCACTGAAAGTGGAGTTCAATATTCCACTGACTACGACACCCTTAATAAATAGCAGACTCTGCTCTCCTAAAAAAGGCTGCTTAAAAAAGGTAGGTCTCCTCTAAGGACTTGGTTTCTCTACGGCTTAAGTCTAGATTGCTCATGGCAGAATGTTTAAGGAAGGGGGCAAATCACAAAAGGCTTCCTATACCATGAAAGGCTGTTGTTTTGATTTTGTTTTGAAGGTAATGAAAACCACTGAAGAATAATCGTGGTTGAAAGGTTTGGTGGTGGTGGCAAGAATGGTGGAATTGTGAGATTAAGAGTAGAGAAACCAAGTTGTAGCAATTCAAGAAAAAAAATTATAAAGGACAGCACTCTCATGGAAAACATGATAATAGAGAAAACAGACTAAGTTTAATACATGTTAAAAAATACAATGGGCACGTCATGATAGCGTATTAGCTTGCCAGGAGACACCTAGGATAAATTTAGTATCTCTTTTAGCTTCATAGAATGTCATGTTAACACAGGCAGAAAATATAGTAGGACAAGCAAGATTGGAGGAAGAGAGGTCATCATGATTTCATAAACTTAGTTATAATGTCCATTAATACTTGAAAAGGTAATCTTATAACTTCAATTGTTAAATTTGAGAAAAATGCAAAGTGTCAAATAATTTATGCAACAAGTAATTAATGTAATTTAAAAGTAAAATTTAGCGTGATACTTCATTATGCTTATTGGACATTCAACACCTACCAATCCAGTAAAAAGGCAATTACTCTCACGTAGACTTTTTAAAAAGTGTTGTGAAGATAACAGCGTTAAATAAGTCATGGGTCCTGCCTTGAGGCATAATACAGTGTAACAGATACCACCATAGAAGTGGAGAGATCTCTTCCAGGCATAGAAGAGGTTAATTAAGGAACTCTTGCATTTTGAGTTTACACGGTTGCTCTTTTAAGAAACATATTGCTAAAATGAAACATAAAATGAAACATAACATGTGCAAATTATTTACTGCTTACCATTAACAATAACGATGATATCACGAAAGTCAATTTCTCCCCTGGCTTCCACTCTTCCTTCACACCTGTATATACCTTCATCACTTTTATTGATGTTGAGAATCTGTAGATTATTGTTTGCTAACATAGCGAACCGGTCTGGAAAGTAAGCAAAGGGGAGAAAATGATATCAGTAATTGAAGACTGAGTCCAGTGTGCTCTAAATTGCTAAGAGTAAAATATGGCACTGTCTAAAACTATCAAACTTTTCATCAGCAAACAAATTCAAATTTGAAAGTAAAATGTAATTTCAAGACTTCAATTTTTCCACCGCACACTGCTTTGTTACACCTTTTTTATCCCCTGAAATACATTCAAGACTTTATATACACATAAAATGGTTAGGCTATTATTTTCCCCTTGGTACTTTGGATATAGAAATGATACATAAAAGAACAATGCAGAGAGATTAGATATTGCAGCCATGAAAACTTTTGGCTGCAAATATGTAGCAACTTGTGTTAGAAAAGGATAAGAAAATTTATTGGACATTCTTCCTCATACAATAATTAAACTAATAATTTTGCATGCCCTGAGGTGGCAGCTAAATGATACAATAATATTCAAGTCACATAAAGGATATAAAAATTGGTTATATCTTAAATTTACTTAAGGGATTTTTTTGGCTAATGAGAGAATCTGTTTTAGGAATGAATAGATCAGACTCCATTAATTTTATTTAAGTATTCCATTTTGTGTGTGTGTGTGTGTGTGTGTGTGTGCACATGCATACATACAAAAATAAGCTGGTATAGAACGTGAATTAAATGATTTCTTAAAGGAATCTGCTAAAATATTCGGAAATGCCTAAGCAGCATTTGAGTCTGACATTATTTTCCATGTCTGGCCTCAGTTTATAATCATGACAATTTTGTTGCAGTGCTAAAACTTTTTCTCTTATCATTTAAGGAAGGCTTTCATATCTAGTCCTGTTTTGAAACATGTACAGGCAAAATCTTAAATTTCATTAATAAACATGTCCATTGATCTCATTGACTATCATACATTTGCTAGATACTATATTTAAGACGCTTTGATGAATAAGTTTATATCCCCTTTGGGCCTTTTTGTCAAGTATTAATATAAATGTCATTATTTTAAGGTATGTAGCCCCTAAGTTATCTACAGCCCACAGGTTACTCTTTGGATCTATTCCAATTTCTTTACTGCTCTTCCCCTATCTGCTGGTTTGACAGAGAGGTTAGGGATATCACTGAAGTCACATGTGAGAAAAGTAGAGTCTCCATCAGCCTGGATCGTTGAATGGCTGTGTGGGGTAGAGTCCCGCTTTTACCCTTGCTGCCCATTGGGATTTCCATCAGTAATAAAATAAACTATGGTAGGAAGCCATTCGGATGTGGGGGTTAATTTGCCATGGAAATTCGTTAATGGGAGGGGAGAAGTTTGGGCTAGACCTAACAAATAGAGGAGTTACCAGGCTCTAGACAGTCACTAAAATAGGCAAGCAAGCAGTTACTTGTTATCTAAGAGATAACTAATAGGGAGTGAAAGTCTGTACGTTCAGAGGCTCCCTCAGAGAGAAAATACTGATTATAAAACTACAGCCATATGGTTTTCAGCCCAGGAGGTATAAATTTTCCATTGTGTTTAATTTCAACTTTTGCTTGACCCTAAGAGGAGAAACAAAAAAAAAAGTTTATGCAGATCTTTTCTCCTGGTATATTAAAGAACAAACATGAAATTTCCTCACCAAAGGAAAGAATGAGGATTAAAAAAAAATACGCAAAAAATTTTAAACTATAACTCACAAATAGTCCTGGAATAACTCAGAACTCCTGGAAATTCTTGAGTTTCAAAGGGTACTAAAAGATCCTCTTTTTAAGTGTGTGGCAGGAAATTAGAATGAGAAGCAATTATAAACAAAAAAGTTCAAAATTTGCAAGGACACACTTAATCATACTAGATCATTGTAATGCACTTTCTAACTTGTTAAAATACATATCCTCTTTTAACTATAATAGTCATTAGTGGTAACATTTTATTTGAATTAGGAAAAATAGTAAAGGGAAGCATTTTAATCAGGCAGGCAATGCTTAATATAAAAGAGAAAGAATTATAATTACATAATACACATTTTGATGTAAATAAATTGGCATTTTTTTCTAACTGAAAAATTTTATTTTCAAACGGTCATTTTAATGCATTATCTCTACTGTGAGAAAACTATTAGTACATTAGGAAAACAGTAACTACTTGCTAAATCTCAATGAATGCTATTATGTACCTTTATGTATATAAAAATTTCTTTCCACACAGAAAACAAACTATGTGAAAATTTCCTGTCAAATACCAAATGTGTGTGTAAAGCTCATGGACTGTTGTTAGCAAACTATCAAAAAAAAGCACATCATTAATATGAGATTCCAGAAAACATTTGAAGAAAGCACTGCTTCAATCCATCACACATAGTTATGGAGATTAAAAATTTCTTAACTATTAGAGATTATTTGTTTTTCTCAGTTATACAGAAATCCAATTTTCATTATCAAAGTAAGAAAATATAAATGAAATCAGATAATACCCAATAAGGTGTCTGCTTTATGCTTCTTTAATCTAGTTATTTCTAAGTCCTTTTTTTCTCATTCTATACCCACTCAATGGTTTGTCTCATCTACCCTTATAACTTCAATTACTATCAATATCTTAATGACTCACAATTTTTCTTCAGACCAAATCATTCCTGTGAATTCCATAGCTGTTGAACAGTCTACCAGATGTACCTACTTAGAAGGGTTGTAATTACCTCAATACCAGCATGTCTAAAATTTAGCTCACTATCTCCACCTGAAATTTCTCAGCTGGCATTCTCCAGTTCTGTCTTCACGTGCTCTTAAAGGAGCTGTTGCCTAAGGAAAATTACACAAGTTATAGAACTCTGTATGCAAGGCAAATTCCATGAGTCAGCCTTGACATCTTCATTCCCCTCAGTCTGCAGAGCCAATCAAACCCCATGTCCTATCACTTCCGCCTTTATCGTTTCTTAATCTGAGCCTTCTCCCGCAGCAATTACTTCATTAGGATCTGAACTATTCTCAGAATCTAAAGTGTTGCCTTGCCTACTATCTAGTTTATTCTCTTTACTAACATACTATTATCCTTCTCAAATACATACTAGGTAATGACACTGCCTTGATTAAAACCCTTCAGTGATGTCCCCTTTTCAATAAATTCCAAACTCCTTAGCAGATGTCAAGGTCCTGCTGATTTGGCTTGGCCTTCTCCTCCAGCTTCCTTTCTTATTAGTCCTTTATTAACAAACCCTACTTACATTTATCCACTAGAATAACCATTCAAGTTGTACTTATTCATAAGTTTTAGTTATAATAAACTTATTCCAGTTTCGGGAATGTGCTTTCCATACTGTCTGTCATGCCTGGGGCAAATTCACACGATGTTCTCTGTTCCTGAAAAATCTCCACCACCCTTTGCCTGGCTGATATTTGTTTATTTCAAGGTAACTTTTTCCTCCTGACAGGCATCTTTGGCACTCTGTCTTGACCTAACTAGTTTAGGTGTTCTTTCTTTATCATCCTCTATTACTACATTTTCCTTATCACAGACTCAATGTATTTTATTTTCACTGGTTTATCTATTAGGGATCTTTCCCTCTAGACTATTAGTAATTTGAAGGTAATATACTTGTTTATCTTGTTAACCATGAACCACCAATATCTAGCATACTATGTGTTTAATAACTGTTGAATGACTCTTTTATACTAGTAAAGGATTATATAAAAATTCTGTTGAACAAGATGATTTCACCCACAGTTTTTTTAATGTTTGCACAAAATTACATATTTTTGGTTTTTTTATTTTTAATTTTTATGGGTACATAATAGTTGTACATCTTTATAGGGTACATGTGATGTACATCAATTAGGTGTTGACCAAAGCATTAATGAAGTTTAATAGTAAACAGGATATCCCTCCATATCCCTATGGACACTAAAAGTCCGGATACTCAACTTTTATAAAAAAATGTCAGCCTTACTCCCTAAATGCTTGGATCCTTTAGCATATGGATCTTTCAGTGAGCAACATGGAAAACCTCCACTTATATTCTGCAGGAATTTTAATTCTGAATACCTGCCCCACAGCCGTGATCAAAAGCACAGCTAATAAGATGAACATTTCCAAGCCTTTATTGTTTCATCCAGAACATCTAAACTTTACTTTCATATCACATTAAGGCAATAGAAAGTTACCAGAATCCATGACATTATTATAATTCCCCATACATATTCCTTTGATAGTTATAAACCTAATCTTATTCCATTATCTTTAATAAAGAAACCATATAAGGTATAATCAGATGAAGAATATTAGTTCTTGTAAATCCATTATAAGTATACAAATTGTTTGAAAATGAACTATGTGGCAAGTTACTCCAATATTACAAGGTCAGAAAAAGGTATTCTTCCTCACAATTCACTTGAATACTTTAAATCCTATAGTAAAAAAAAAAAAATTGCTATTTTATTTCCTTTTTTCCCCTTTTTTCCTGCCATGCAACTCAGTGATATGTTTTATGTTAAACTATAGTCACTTTCCCCACATTGGATTTTCTGGTTCTAGATATAATGTAGATGCATATAATTTTGGTAAAACTGATCCCAAAATTTAAAAACTCGGTAAGAAGAAACGAGAATGATAAATGTCATTTATTGGGAACCTGACATGTAGCCAAAAATATTTTATTCATTCACTTAACAAATAAAGTACAGCTGAGTTTCCCATTCTTGGATTCAAGCAACTGCTGATTAAATATATATTTTTAAAATTGCATCTGTATTGAACTTGTACCGAGATTTTTCCTGCCATTATTCCCTAAACAATACGGTATAACAACTATTTACATAGCATTCACATTGTATTAGGTATTTTAAGTAATTTGGATATGATTTAAAGTATCCTGGAGTATCAGCATAAGTTATATGCAAATACCATGTTAGTTTGTATCAGGGACTTCTGCATCCACAGATTTTGGTATTTGCGGGAGAGCCTAGAACCAGTCCCCTATGGGCACTGAGGGACGATTGTATGTCTCATGATTTATTTATGACTCAATTTATGACTCAATGGTCTTATTTATGACTCAAAATCAATGTTTAAAATGGATGTAATAATCTATTGTTTATAGATGAAGAGGAACTTAGGTACAGAACAATTAGGTTGTTCAATGCTTCAAGGCAAAGGAAAGGAGTGAAGCCAAAATGAAACTTCAGCTTTACATCATTCCAACCTGGGATCCTGGGAAAACATGCACAGACTGTAGCATAGAAGCATCACTCCTGCATCACCACCACACTTGGCCATCAATCTTTGCTTTGAGGCTTTTGTTCTACCCATTTCAAAACCTTCTTATAATTAACATTTACAATAAATCAGATGTACACTTGAAGCGTAAGATTTGACAGTCTGAAAATGTTTAGACACTGTCATTTTACTGCTATAAAGAAAAGTGCTTTTTCTTTATTATTGAGGGGGAAAGTGCTGAAAATATATCATGCAATTTACTCATGTGGCTCGTTAATAAAATCTAAAGAGTTATGCTAAAATAAAACAAGAGGAAATAAAGTATTGCTTCTCATTAACTTATGATAATAGAAACAGTTTTAGTCCATAACTGACAAGCAATGAATATTCCAAGTTCAGAAATAAGCTCTCAACATTTAAAAAATGACTATTGAACATGATTAGGATACATTATTCCTACATATTCAAAAATAGATGCTCTCTTCTTTCTCTCCTTTACGCTTTAGAAGTTCCATCCCATGGAAACACAAAACAGAATCATCCAAGATGGAAATTTATTTTAAAGATTCAATTATTTTGTACCTCTCTGCAATGCAGGTGCATTGAAAAATACCCTAAATTGAAAATGCTCCCTATGCACAATGGTAAAGGAGCATAATGTAAGCAAATTATGCTTTCAATTTCAGATGTCATATTATTCTGAAATCTTAATTCATTCTAAATCAAAATCATGGAGACAATTTGAATGAAGGTACTTTCTCTGTCTATTATGTATATGCACCTTCCCATAATATTTAGAACATGTAGATGTCTTTGAAAGGACAGCCCCAGAATAATGAACAGTACTCATATTGTTTTAAGTTTACATATAGGGAGCACATGGGATCACTTGTATATTATAATATACAGAATCTGAATGCCACAGGATTTACTTCTTTATTTACTAAGTAATGTTTACAAGTATTTCTTTGAAACTAGAGCAAGGGTCAGAAAACTTTTTCTGTAAATCTCCAGATATTAACTTCTGTAGACTTTGTAGTCCAAACCGTCTGTGTCACAGCTGTTCAACTCTGTCCCCAAAGCTGCCATAGACAATATGTAACAATTGAGCATGGCTATGTTCTGATAACAACTTACAAGAAAAATGGCAGTTGTGGGGCTGAATTTGGCCTCAGTTTGCCAAACCATAGGCTAGAGCTTTAAGGCTCTCACAATAGTTGTTTGACGTTCAAGGTCATAAATTCCAATTTCTATAATGAGCCATGTAGATTCAGTATTTTTTTTTTAAATTTCAATATTATTAGAACATATAACTTAGGGAGTTACCAAAATACTAACTGTCGGAAATAGTGGTGACTTCCTCATTATGATACAACCAGCTGACAGCAGGTGCAGGTGAGCTGCTAACTCGGCAAACAACCTCTGCATCCTCTCCTTGTTTGAATTCTTGTGGAGATACCACTTCTCTGAAAGTGAGTTTTTCTGTATCAGGAAGGTAAAACAAATCATAAAAAGTATTATTGCTTATTTCTCCCAATAATATATTCTAGATTCAATGTTTACTGATGCTATAATAACATAATTAGGCAAACGAAGACACTTTAAAACTTTAAACTAGAATCTAATTTCTCTACCCAATAACTTCCCATCTCACCGAGAAAACCCAAAGATTTTATAATGTCATACTAGATCCCACATAAATGGGAGTCTACCATACAACTCTGATCCCAATTTCTCCCTCTCTTTTCAGTCACTGTGATCTGGGAAAATTGTCTTTTTAGAAGTTGCCTGAACACTCCCGATTAGTTCTCATCCTGTGCATTGGCACTACTTTCGGCTCATTCAGAGTTTTTCTGTGCAACATCCCTTATATAAAATAGCAATATCCCTTTCCGTTTCAACATCCCTATCTCTCCACTCCCATTTAATTTCTTTTCCATAAAATTCCATAGCATATACATCTATTATCTATGTACTTTTTAGCTTATTTATTGTTTATCTGTCTCCATTTAGAGCTTAGAATAGCCTT
This sequence comes from Daubentonia madagascariensis, assembly GCA_023783475.1. NCBI lineage: Eukaryota > Metazoa > Chordata > Mammalia > Primates > Daubentoniidae > Daubentonia > Daubentonia madagascariensis. The sequence continues at coordinate 23,391,960 of JAKFHU010001684.1, read as the reverse complement.
GGGTATACCCTTAGTAAATGTGCTGAATGACTGAATGAATGAACCTACATACATATGCTTGAGGAGAAATTTTCACAAAAGTAATGTATTGTTTTTGCAAAAAAAAAATTTTTACCTTCACAAATAAAATATCAGGGATCTTCCTTTGCATCATGTAAAATAATAAAATAACTTTCCAAATACATGCCTATGAAATGACCATTTCAATTTAACGGTTTGCTATTGTGAAATAGATACTTGAGGGAGTAACACAAATTAGGTAAATATCATTCCTTGAGACGCTTAGAATCTAATAGAAAAAAAGGCCAAATCAAACAAAACAAAACAACAGCAACAATATGCCGAGAAATTGCCCTGGTCATCAAACAGGAAGTCCTACTGTGGGAATGTTCTGACTTTGTTTTTCATATTCTATTTCTAGATTAATATTTTAAAAGCTATAAGCATGAGCCAGCTTAAGAGCTTGTATTCCAAAGACATATTTTTTTTCCACTGGTAGAAATGCTAACTACCACATATTAATTTAAGACATTTTTCCAAGTGTTTTATCCAGTATTATTTAATGCAGTCCTCAAAACAACTCTATGTATGACGACGGTATAATTATTATATTCATTTTACAGATGAGGAACCTGAAGACAAAGAGGTAAGGTGATTTGTTCCAGGTAACTGAAGTAACTGAGAGACTGTTTCAAATCCAGGGAGTTAACAGGTTTCAAAAACAGTGTTCCTAAAAGCTAAATGATTCCTAAATGTGAGAAAGAAAAAGGAACATAGGAAGTCATCCATCTCAAGTCATAAAATGAAGTGTAATTGTGGAACACCTTGTTAATGAAAATGCCTGATGGTAAAAAATCCTGTCTAGAAATTATTTTCTACTAGATTAGTTTTCAGCTTTCTGTCTATTTACTTATATTCACTGACCCTTCCCCAGATTCTGATTCTAGAATGGTCAGTGCTATGACATACACAATTTCATTTCTTCTAACCAAGACAAATTATTTTAGAGTGAAAAATTACCCCTAATAAATTTCATACCACTAAATAAACCACTATGTTCTATTGAACCAATAAATTTTAATAGCTTGAGAAAATGTATACATTTTCATTTATATTATTTAACTAATAGAATTGGTTCCATATATATGTGTATAACCCTCTATTACCTATGATCTATTCTAAGATGCCCACTCTAGGAAAACATAAATAAGCTGATGTTTGTAAAAGTCTTAGAACATTGCATAACACATATTTCTTAATGAGTGTCAGTTTTACAGTATTCAGGTGATGGATACTCTAAAAGCCCAGACTTCATCACTACACAATTCATCCATGTAACAAAAAAACACTTGTACCTCCTAAATCTATTGATATTAATACATAAATGGATAAATATTTTTTAAAAATACATTTTATTCTGTTTGAATTCTTTATAAGCAGTTACAATTTCAATCAACTGAAACTTATAAATACATGACTTACGGTAAATTTCCAAAACTACTGTAGCTTCTTGTGTCTGTCCTTTGGCATCTGTTGCTTGACAACGATATATCCCTGCATCTTCTATATTTGCGTTGTAGATGGTTAATCGTGACCTAACACCTTCCTTTTGCACCACTATCCTCTGTGTTGTAATTATCTTCTCTCCTTGAGGATTATACCAGTCTATACTCTCAGGTTCACCAATTGCTGCAAAGAGTCATGGAAAGGGAAGGTCTGAAAATACATTTCAAATGCTTGTTTTGGCACTGACATTTACAATTATGTAACATTTTTAGCAATTGAGAAACAAATGTAAGTAAAAGACTAGAAATCTTAAAATCTTATAAAATTGAAAGTAAACACAAATGTTAGCACAAATGTTCATCTTTGTTTATCCAACATTGAGGATTCAATCTTGTTTGAGTAAGCAAAACCCAAAATTTCCATAGGAAAAAGCCTGTACAATATTTAAGCTGTGATAGTTGAAACTATACCTTGTAAATCAATAGATTATTACGACGTTTAAGTACTGAAACTGCCTTAACTAATGACCTAGACATAAAACCACCCACTTGATAGATAACGTCTGAACAGAAATATGATTACTAACATGATTTCACCTGCTTAAGTATCTTTGCTAGGGTCAGGAGATAGCACTTTTATTTCTAATAATGCAGAGCTAACAAAAATGTAAACCTTTTACAAAACAAACTTTGGCCTTTGATAATAACAAATTTTGAATCAATTTCTCAAGTTACTAAACTTGTATAGATAAGGCCAATGACCATTTTTAAAATGAAATCCTAATCTTTTTTCCTAACTGAAATGAGTAGTTTCATAATTTTGTCTAAAACTGTTAACTATTTAATCATATGATAATTAGAATGCATTGAAATGATACTTATACTGCTAGGTAATTACAACCAAATCATTACAGAGTAAACATTTATTTAAGTTTTCCAATTCAGAATCTATGTTATTATCCTCTTCTTAAAAGCTGAAGCTTCCTATGTTTGCTTTTAGTTACCAAAAGGATGTATTTCACCTAATTACTTGAGAGATCATTTGTGGAAGCAGCATATGCTATTAACTCAAAAATATCGGGGGAAAATGCATAAAGTTAACTAACATCTGCAGGACCTCTTTGAAGAAAATTATTCCTTCTCATTTTTTCTAAGAAATGGTTTTAGAAACAAATTATCCTACTTTCTATAACAAATTAGACACACTTGAGCAAAAGTATGAAAGTAAGTTTAGTGAATCTTAAATGGATCTTAGTTATGTTATCTTCAGTTTTTCTGAACAAATCATAAAACCATGGTGTTTACAGGATAATGCATTTGAAGTGGGGGATTTATTTTAATTCCTCCCTCCATAAAGAAGTAAAAAAAGAATAATTTAAACGAGCATCACTCTAAATTTGAACAATACAAAATCTCATTTTATACAGTAAATTAAATAGAATATTCTGAGAAATAGTTTAGGCATTTTCATTCTTAATAATATGACAGAAAATTTCATTATCATGGAGAGTTTATTCTGGATTTTCATGAAGTAGTCATAATTCTCTTTTTCCTGGCATATCTAGCAAATAATAATTTTCATCAAAACTTTCCATACCAGTAAGACTGGACAATTGTATAAAGAATTTACAAAAACCATTAAATTTTCACTTTTGTAAAGTTACAAAATTTATTTATTGTATATGACACACTCTTTTTTAGCTCTCTGAGGGTATAACTATCTTCTAGTTTAAATCTAAGCCAAATTTATTTTACTGAATTTTAGATTCTATGTTTTCAATGTATCTGGAAATTTTAGAGTCATATCTATACAGTCATCATTATAGTAGAAAAAATACATACTAGCATTTGGATTTGCCTAGTTTTCCCACATCTTTTTCTTTAGGATCTTGTTTTTCTACTGTATTTCATATAAATAAGACCACTTCTATTATTACAGTACAATTCTTGATGATACATCTTCATATAAAAGAATGTTTACTTAGATAGCCTTATTAAGAGCAAAACTCACTGAACTAACACTGAATGATGTTAATTCACACTTATAAATTGCACCTTAATTTGACCTTTGTAATACATAAAGGCAATTGTATTATGTAATATATGCCTTGCTGATATGAATAAATAAAAATAATATAATTTTATTTTATTTTAAAAATTCATTTTTAACTATTTTACTATTCTATTACTATATCATACAATTGAATGTGTGTATATGTGTGCATATGCATTTACATAGATAAAATATGGATGAGATTTAGAAACAGTGACCTATACTCTTTTGCCAAAGCTCTTCTGACATAATACATGATGTGAGATAGATGTCAACCTGTCCTCTACTCTGATTTTCCATTTGTCAATATAAAAATCAATGTATTAGACCTATCAATTCAGACCTTTAGGAAGGTAAATGTATGATGAAATCACGTGCTCTACTAATGTTTAATAAGATGAGGTATTTTGGTATTTTCTACACATATACTCTGAATATGATTAGTACATATGTTACATATGTTATTATAACTATTTTGTTTTGTAAGAGCTGGGTACTCACTATGTTGCCCAAGCTGGAATGCAGTGGTTATTCACAGGTGAGATCATGGTGCACTGCAGCCTCATACTCCTGGGTTCAAGCAATTCTCCTGCCTCAATATCCCAAGTAGCTGGGACTACAGGTATACACCACCTTTTTCTAGTTGTAATAATTTCAATAATAATTTAAATAAGCCATGTCATTCTCAAGACAAGTTTTATAATGCATCTTATGTCACTAATGCCTATTTTAATCTAGTTTTGAATTGCTTCAGTATAATCAGGATTAGAAACAATTCTAAAATATTCTCATAAGGAATTTTGGCACTAACTGAATATTTTTGAAAACTTTAAGTATGAAGGCTTGTATTTATAAAAATGAATATGATGAATCTAAATAGATGTAGAATGTGTTCATTTGTGAGTTCTACAATACATTGAATTAGAATTTGATGCTGAAGTATTTAAATGTCTTCTGAAAAAATTCTGTACGTACATAATTAGACTGAATGAAGCCCATATAATTTCCCCTAGGCATCATGATATATGATACTTATGACTAATGATCACAAAAATCTTGCAAAACTTTTTCTGATTAAATAACTATCTAATTTTTAAAAGAACATTCCTATCCTAAAATTTTCATTCAAGTATAACTATAGTGCAGTGTGACATATCTAATATATTTGCATATTTACAAAGATAGTTCAGTTATAATGCATACATTCATCCTAATATTACTATTTAGACAGATATAATATTTAAATTGATTTAAAGTTAGACATACATTATATTTGATAATAAGTTATTTTCTAAGTAAATGACTTAGTTTGGAAGTTACAATTAATAAAGTGAAATTGATAGAAATAAAGCCCATAGTGCTTAATATGCAAAATGTGATTATTAACACTTTTCAAATCACTATAAACCCAATGATGAGATGATAATTTTAGAGAAATGAGTCTTTAACTATTTAAATTTAGCCAATATATTTTACTTAGAAATTAGAGCAGAAAACAGGTGATCTGAAAATATTTATAGAAATACATACCTGTACATGTGAAGAATTTAGATTCTCCCACACTAAGCTCTACTTTGCTGAGTGAAATTGTCACTTGAAGAAGAGCTGAAAAAAATGAGTAATGATTAATTGTGGTTTTAAACATGATTTCTAAGATTTTAATATAAGATGTAAAAACCACATGGTCCAAACAACAATTATTTTCCCTGCAAATTTTTATTACTCATAAAGAAAAATGAAAGTTTTGTAAAATACAGTACATTATATATGTTACATTATTATGCATTTAACAACCAGATCAAATGCAGCACATATTCAAGTTAATATGCTGAAATTCTGTTAGTCAAAAAAATGATCAAATTCATACTTAGACACCTGTTCCTTATTCGCAGGCTAAGCCTTATATGTACTACCAGATTAGGCAATAGCAAAATGTTTGCCCCAAAGTTGGAACTTTGAAAGAGTAAGTCCTCTACTGTAATTACAATAATAAAAACATACATATAAATTACATTTTGATGAGCTAGTAAAATATTTCTATGCAAGGGGACACACACAGGGAAGGGAACATTGTTGCATAGGGAAAGGTGAATGAGCATTGATTTTCACAAGATTAATATGCTAAGGAACCAAGACATTGACAATAAAATAGATGAGATGCTCAATATTTTAAATGTTTGCTGTTAAAAATTGAAATAAAATAGCTGAATATTCTAGAATTTTAGAAGATAGTGAAAATGTCATTTTAATATCAATTGAAAGACATATTTCTGACAATATGGTGAACAAGATAGTGTGACCTCTCCCCAAAATCTACTCCACTATCCCTTTCTTTCAGAAATGCATAGTTGAGCTTTCATTAAAGTAATGAAGCTGCAAGGGATAAATGGAAAAAAAAAATCCAAAACTAGAGTACAAGCCTGCACTGGGAATTTGCTGATCATAGTAACCAAAAAGCTTATTTAGGTGAGCATGAACTACACAGTGATAAGATCCAGGCTTGTCCAGAGCAACAGGGTGCTACATAACACCAGATAACACTGGACTAGAATAATATTCACCCTCAAAGGAGGGTGTAGAATCAATTAACCCACTGGGAATGGGAGATGACAAGGTGACTTGCCTCCCTTGAGCTGGGTAAGGGGAAAATGTTTCTCCTTAGATTAACCAGAAGTTCTGTCATATCCCAGGCTTGGAATTTTAATTATAAACATGGGTTATTTAGAAAAACTCACTCTGAAAATCTAAACTAAAACTAAAAAGTAGTCTCATATGTAGGGCTCACAGCTAAGTGGGGAAAGTAAACATAAATCTTCAGAAAAATCACATCCTCAAACCAGATTGCCCAAGAATTTTATAAATGAGGCTCCCTTTAATCGAAACACACATTCTGACATTAAAAAACGCCTAGTGAAATAAGGCACTGTGAGCAAGAGTCAGCAGAAACAACAAACGGGAGAAATAAACCCACACATTGTCAAATAATTTTTAGACTATGAATATAACAAAATTATGTGAAAATGTTTAAAGAAATAAAATGTGGAATCAAAAGCATGAGAAAGGAACAAAATATTTAAGAAAGTCCTGCCAAATATGTTGCTTAAGCTTTTAAAAATATGTTTCCTCATAATTCTCATCTTCAATTGTTAAATTACTTCTTTTACAGAAACATCTCTGGAAAACTTAGAGTAGGCTACATGGCTTTCTCCTCTCCTCTCAACATTGGGCCCTACTTTTATTCATAATTCCCCAATTTTTAGAGAGTGCTTGTTATATTATAGGGGTTCAAAAAATGTTCAAGTAAATCTGATATTTCAGACAGAAAAAGATAAAGAAAATCACAAGTCAGAAAGAACAGAAAGAAAACTAGTAGAATCAAGGAAAAAGGGAGCATCTAAAAACCATTAGAAATGCCAATTCTAGTGAAAATTCACAAAAGATTTTTCCTTTAAAGAAATATTGAATCTAAAAAATGGATGGTGTTATTGGGATCCACAATTCTAGGCAAAGGGGCAGGGATTTCATATATTGGCGAAGCCTTGATAATGGCTATAGATAGAAGGGAAGGAGGCAGAAAAGAGATTATAGGGCTGGAAAAAAAGGAAAATTATAATTATGTTCCTCATTCTCTTTTCTTTCCTCTCTTTAATTTCTCCTTTAAGACATCATCTTATTTCATGGCATAAATTCCCATTTCTCTGTGAACCTTTAATCTGTATTTTCCCAAAATATAATCCTACAATCCCCAACTCACAGCTAACATTCAGTTGGATAATATACTTTTTTTTATTATTTCAGAATATTATGGGGGCACAAACACTATAGTTATATATATTGCCTATGCACTGCCCAAGTCAGAGATACAATTGTGGCACAAACACTATAGTTATATATATTGCCTATGCACTGCCCAAGTCAGAGATACAATTGTGGACATCACAGTGCGCCCCAGACAGTGCGCCCCACGCCCATTAGGTGTGAGTTTTCCCATCCCCTCCACCCCCTCCCACCTGCCCGACCCCTGATGAATATCATTTCCATGTGTGACATAAGTATTGATCAGTTAGTACCAATTTGATGGTGAGTACCCAGTGGTGCTTGTTTTTCCATTCTTGTGATACTTTGCTTCAAAGAATGGGCTCCAGCTCCATCCAGGATAATACCAGATGTGTTAATTCACCATTGTTTTTTATTGGTGAGTAATACTCCATGGTATACATATACCACATTTTATTAATCCACTCATGTATTGATGGCACTTGGGTTGTTTCCACATCTTTGCAATTGTGAATTGTGCTGCTATAAACATTTGCGTGCAGATGTCTTCATTACAGAATGTCTTTTTTTCCTTTGGGTAAATACCCAGTAATAAGATTGCTGGATCAAATGGTAGCTCTACTTTTAGTTCTTTGAGGTATCTCCATATTACTCTTCATAGAGGTTGTATTAATTTGCAGTCCCACCAGCAGTGTATGAGTGTTCTTATCTCTCTGCATCCACGCCAACATTTGTTGTTTTGGGACTTTTTGATATAAGCTAATCTCACTGGAGTTAAGTGATATCTCAATGTGGTTTTGATTTGCATTTCCCTGATGAATAGACAAGTTGAGCAATTTTTTATAAGTATGCTGGCCATTATTCTGTCTTCTTTTGAAAAGTTTCTGTTCATGTCCTTTGCCCACTTTTTTTTTTTGTTGTTGTTTTGTTTGAATTTTCTTTTTTTTTTTCCTTTATTTCAGAATATTATGGGGGTACAACACTTTGGTTATATATATTGCCCATGCATTGCCCATGTCAGAGCTACAATTGTGGACATCCCCCAAACTATGTGCCCCACACCCATTCGGTGAGAGTTTTCCCATCCCCTCTACCCTCCTCCCGCCTGCCGGACCCCTGATGAATATTATTGCCATGTGTGACATAAGTATTGACCAGTTAATACCAATTTGATGGTGAGTATCAGTGGTGCTTGTTTTTCCATTCTTGTGATACTTCGGTTCAAAGAATGGGTTCTAGTTCCATCAAGGATAATATCAGATGTGTTAGTTCACCATTATTTTTTATTGCTGAGTAATACTCCATGGTATACATATACTACATTTTATTAATTATTAAAGCCATATATGATAAACCTTTGCACACTTTTTAGTGGGGTTGTTTGATTTTTTCTTGTTGATTTTCCTAAGTTCTGTATAGATTCTGGTTATCAGCCCTTTATCAGATGTGTAGCATGAAAATATTTTCTCCCTTTCGGTAGGTTGTCTGTTCACTCTAGTGATAGTTTCCTTGGCTGTGCAGAAGCTTTTTAATTTGATCATTTCCCATTTATTTATTTTTGTTGCTGCTGTGATTGCTTTGGGGGTCTTCTTCATAAATTCTTTGCCTAGGCCAACGTCCATAAGAGTTTTTCCAACATTTTCTTCTAGAATTCTTATGGTTTTACCACTTAGGTTTAAATCTCTTATCCATTGTGAGTTGATTTTTGTGAGAGGTGAGAGGTGTGGATCTAGTTTCAGTCTTCTACATGAGGCCATCCAATTTTCCCAGCACCATATATTGAATAGGGATTCTTTTCCCCAATGTATGTTATTGTCTGCTTTGTCAAAGATCAGATGACAGTATGATGATGGTTTTATATCTGGGTTCTCAGTCGTGTTCCATTGGTCTTTGTCTCTGTTAATGTGCCAGTACCATGCTGTCTTGGTTACTAAAGCCTTGTAGGATAGCTTGAATTCTGGTAGATTGATGCCTCACAATTTCTTCTTTTTGCTTAAGGTTGCTTTGGCTAAATGGGGTCCTCTCTGGTTCCACAAAAGTGTAGAATTACTTTTTCTAGATCTGCAAAAAATGATGTTGGTATTTTGATAGGTACTGCATTGATTCTGTAAAACTCTTTTGGTAGTATAGCCATTTTAACAATGTTGATTCTACCGATCCAAGAGCATGGTAGGATTTTCCATCTGTTTACATCCACTGCAATTTCTTTTCTCAGTGTTTTGTAGTTCTCTCTATATAGGTCTCTCACCTTCTTAGTTAAATATGTTCCTAAATATTTAATTTTCTTTGGTGCTATTGTGAAAGGTATTGCATCTTTGATTTGTTTCTCGGCTTTACTTATATTGGTGTATATGAAGGCTACTGGTTTGTGTGCATTGATTTTGTGTCCTGAGACATTGCTGAATTCATTTATCAATTCCAGGAGTCTCTTGGTTGAATCTTTGGGCTTTTCTGGGTATAATATCATATTATCAGCAAAGAGTGAAAGTTGGATCTCTTCTGCCCCCATTTGGACACTCCTGATTCCTCTCTTGTCTGACTGCTCTGGCAAGGACTTCCAGCACTATGTTGAATAGAAGTGAATATAGTGGGCAACCTTCTCTGGTTCCAGTTTTAAGAGGGAATGCTTCCAATTTTTCCCCATTCCATATGTTATTGGCTGTGGGTTTATCGTATATGGCTTTAATAATTTTGAGGTATGAGCCATCTATGAATATACTGTTAAGAGATCTTATCATAAAAGTATGCTGAATTTTGTCAAAAGTCTTTTCTGCATCTATTGAGAGGATCATATAGTCTTTGTTCTTGCTTTTATTTATATGGTGAATTACATTTACAGATTTGCACATGTTGAACCATCCTCCATCTCAGGGATGAAGCCCTAAAACTTTATATTTGAAAAGTGAAACCATTTCCCTTCCACCAAAATTTGCTCACTGGTCACTATTCCATTTTTAGTCAACATCAATCAGTTTCCAACTCTTGGTGAGATAACCTCTGAAATATCATTTATATGCACTTTTGTTTATTTTAAAAGCACATTCCTTATTTTTGTTATATTTATTGATACATAATAATTGTAAATATTTATGGAATGCATGTGATATTTTGACATAAGCATACAAAGTACATTCTATCTTCAAATCTGGGTATTTAGGATATCCATCACCTCCAATATTTATCATTTCTTTGTGTTGGGAACCTTTCAAATCTTCTACCTATTTTGAAATATACAACAAATTGTTGTTAACTCGAGCCACCCTACCAGCCTATCTAACAGTAGAACTCATTCCTTCTATCTAATTTATGTTTGTACCCATTGAACAGTCTCTCTTCATTCTGCCCCAACCTTCCCAGCCTCTGGTAACTATCATTCTATTCTCTAACTCCATGAGGTCAACTTTTTTTAGCATCCACATATGAGTGAGGCATTGCAATATTCGTCTTTCTGTTCCTGGCTTATTTCACTTAACATTATGTCCCCCAGTTCCATTCATCTTGCCATGAATGAAAGGATTTCATTCCTTTTTTTAAAGGGTAAATGATCTGAACAGACATTTCTCAAAAGAAGGCATATAAATGGCCAAGAGATATATGAAAAAATGCTCAACATTACTAATCATCAGGGAAATGCAAGTCAAAACCACAATGTTGTATCATCCGACCCCAGTTAGGATAGCAATTATCAAAAATACAAAAAATATCAAGTGCTAGTAAGGATGCACAGATAAGGGAACTCTTATATGACATTGGTGGGAATGTAAACTACTACAGCCACTGTGGAGAGAAGTATGGAGATTCCTCAAAAAAATACAAGTAGAACTACCATATGGTATAGCAATTCCATTACTGAGCATTTACCCAAAGGAAAGGAAATCAATATATTGAAAAGACACATCTGAACCCCCATGTTTATTGTAGCACTATTTACAATAGCCAAGATGTGGAATCAATCTAAGTGTCCAACAACAGATGAATGGATTAAAAAAATGTGGTATATACACATAATTGAATACTATTCAGCCACTCATTAATTTTAATTCAATATATTTTGTCAGCCCTCATATTTCCTTTCCTGATTTTTACCTCTTTAATCTCTTTTCCCTCCAAAATATTCCTCAGGCTGCTGCATGCATACCTTTCTAAATCTATATTTAATTTCATCTTCCTTCTCAAAATTCTTAAAAGTGGATTTGTTCTGTATAATTAATTATTATACAAATTTTAATTGAAGGAAAACTTACCTTTCCAAGTTTATTTCCAATTATTCCTCTATGATGCTTCTGCAGCTATTAGATAACTAGGATTAATTCCTTCTCTTCCCCCAAACTGACTCACGCTTTCCCACATTTGCTCAAAATATTTCCTTCACCCTCATCTCCTTTTTTCACAACTCTACATTCCTTCCTACATTCTATCTTCAAAAAAATCTAAAATATGAGTAGTTTTACAAAACAATGTCTGATAGCTCCATCTATGATATCAATAAATAAATATCTTTGATTAGTAAGAATTCTCACTAAAAAAATGAAACATTGACAATTATATTCATTTCTCTACCTAATTTGAATATAAATTCATGGAAATTCGGGCTTATAAATCAACCTTCTGTGCTCCTAAACTGATAATATATAAATGGATGGCACAATCATGGAAAAACCTTACTTAGAGCTTACTGTACACTAGGTACAGAACATTGACGGTATCAACAACATATAATTTTGGAGTGACTTCATTACTTTACATTGAATTTAAGGATATCAGAAAGTTTGAGGAATGTCTGCCGATTACTACTTACATAATTCCTACCCCTGACCTTTGAAGTAAATTTACTTTTCTAAGGAATAGTTTATAGAAAAGTGAGAATTTGAAAGATAAAGGCACTTTAAAAGTCAAATACAGTTCTGGACAATTTTTATACTGATTTATTTATAGATGTCAGAAGTTAAATACAGTTCTGGACAATTTTTATACTGATTTACTTATAGATGTTATAAATAATATATATTCATTATAATAAAATGAAATTGAGCATGAAATTAATTAGTTAATTTATATTAAAATACTTGCTTAATTTTTTATTCAGCACAAATTATCAATTCACTGTTTAATTAAGCCATATTTTTAATGGACATTTTGGTGACCGGGCACAATGATTTAGTTCATTGCTATATACAATTAAAATATATAAAGAAAACATACTTCTCTACAACACTTCCCATGGTCAGACTGACTCTAATTGACCTCTACAGGTATATTAAAATATTTGCATGCTAGTAAAAACCTAGCATTTGAGGTCAGCCTTAATCACCACTCTAGTGATTTAACATCCAGGTTTCTTCTTGTGATCAGTCTTGACTTGTGCCCACCTCCAAATGACTGATTCTGGACCCAAATGGCAGAAGAAAACTAAATGGTTTTCTAATGCCAGAAAGTTGTGTTTGGAGAAAACCGGACAGGGATGATACATTTGATTGCTATCCAGCTATCCATAAACACCATTAAACATCTTCATGAGAGTCTTATATAAGGCAAGAAAAAGTTTTAAACCCAAAGATTTTAAAGTGAAGCCTTGATAAATACCTGTTCTCTGTGAACAATTCTCAAATAAGTGCAGGCAATATCAATCTTTAGAGTTGGATAAATCAAAAATTATTTACCATAATCACTAAGTATTTATGAACTATATACATTTGGCAAATCATTCCTCTATGCTATGGTCCTAACCTCAGGACTACAACCATAGCTCGTAACATCAAGGGATTTAAAATTTATTTGGGAGGACAATGGAACTACATAAAAATATGAACAATAAAACAAGATGGTATGTATCAATTATGGCCATTGTAAGATTTATGATCAATAATGTTTTACAAAGGACAATAAAACCAAAAAAGACCAAAAACATGGGATAGATATTGTTGTAAAAGGACAGAAAGAGGGAGGGCATTCTATATTTGGTAAGGGAGAAAAATTCAAGGAACATTCAGGAAATTCCTAGACCAATATAGATGAAGTTCATCTCATACAGACTACTGTTGATACATTGAAGAAATAGTTTGGCAAAGACTCTGGAGGATCTCAGAAACCATGGTAAAAGGTCCAGACTTAAACTTTTATCCATTAATTATTTATAAATAAAAACTAACCAGATAAAATTGTAATTTCTTAACAACTGGTCAGGAGGTAAGCTGACTGACAAATCCAATTAGGCAGGAGAAGCACTGTAGGATATGTTATGATGAGTATCTGTGTTGAATAGTCGCCAAGAATATGGAAAGGTAGTAATGGATGCAACAAACAATTCAAAATTAAGTTTTCTCTGTGATTAATTAGAACATTAGTGATAAAGGGGAAAAATCAAAGATGTTAAGATTTTCTACTTCTATGACACAAGGGTCACCAAAATGAGGAAGACATTCACTGTGAGTGTTTATATATGAGAAATGAGAGGGAGTGAAAATTTAGGATATTTCTCATATCCACATAAAGCTGGAGAAAATATGAAGCCATAAAGTGATTTTATAAATGAAAATTATTTTTCCAAAATAGAACATAGGCAATATTATAGCAAAGATAATTGCTGTTTTCCGTAAAGATTGTACTAATTTACATTCCTACTGGAAGTCATCCTAAGCAAAGTATCTCAGGAATGGAAAAACAAATACTGCACGTTCTCACTTATAAGTGGAAGTTGAACTATGGGTATATATGGTCACACAGCGTGATATAAGGGACTCTGGAGACTCAGAAGAGGTGACAACGAGAGGTGAGTGAAGGATCAAAAACTACCTATTAGCACAAAAGCAAACATGTAATCAAATAGTTTGTACCCTGGGGGATGTCCACAATTGTAGCTCTGACTTGGGCAGTGCATAGACAGTATATATAACCAAAGTGTTGTACCCCCATAATATTCTGAAATAAAAAAATAGTTTGTACCCGGTAACATTCTAAATAAACAAACAAACAAACAAAAACTACTACCTATCAGGTACCATGTATAATATTCAGGTGACAGGCACATTAAAAACCTGAGCTCACCACTATACAATTCATCCATGTAACAAAAAACCGCTTGAACCCCCTAAATCTATTGAAATAAAAATAAATAAGTAAATAAATGAATGAATGATTAAATAAAAGATATTGCCAGCCTAGCAAAGCTTAAATTAATATTCACAATTTACGTAAGCATGCAGATCAAATAGATAAGCAAAAGGGACTTTTTTAATTTACAGGAAAATAAATCTAATGAAGTCATTGGCATTTCTAAGTCCCATCAGGGGACCAAGAGTCCTTTGCTTTGATATAACATTTAGTGAGGTCATTTGAAATGGCCAGTTTATCACCTCCAGAGATTTAAAAACTGACAATTAATCAGTGTACTACCTATCTGACAGAAAGCAGACTTGGATTCACTTAGAATCCCAACAGATATGCAGAAATAACTTAAGGCACTGATTTATGTTGGAACGACTTGCAATATTTTTCAGGCAAGCACTGTATTTTCCTCGGCCTTCACATCAAGGGAGTTAAAAGACTAAGATGCTTATTTATTAATTACAGCAACTCTCAAAGAGTCTTTTTTCTAAAAGTTCCTTATAAATAATTGACTATATAAAATGAACACAATTTTATCATTGAAAACATATTTTTAAATTTTATCTATTCTGAGAAAATTATTTACTTATTCTGTTATTATTGAATGTTCACCATATTAAAGGTCTATGTGGTTATTAAATTCTGAAAATTGCTATAATGTTCAAGAAATTTGTGAACCTTTGGATAACTTAAAAGAGAAACATTCTAACACCAAACATTTTAGAAAACCTAATAACTATGAATGTTTTATCAAAAATATTTTTTATTGTTTCATCTAATTTAACAAGAAAAAAAGTTAAACCTTTTCTTGTAATTCCTCTCTGCCTCCATGCTTCTTTATACCTACACTCACATTTCTTTGTATTTCTTATTCTAAGTTAGGAAAATAAAGATTTCAGTTGTTAGATTATGTTAAGTCCTTTAAGACCAACTGGTCAACCTTCTCCGTGCTTCTTTTTCGCTTGGCCCTTTACTGCCAAGCTGTGAATACTGTTTAATCAATGTCATCCTAAACAATAAATAACAATAAACGAAACAAACAAAAAAGAAAAACAAAACGAAATCACTAAATAATATGAAAAGAAAAATAATCATCTCCCTACTTCTCTCTCAAATTACTATGGTATATCCTAATTGTCTTCATATTGTCCAAAAATAAATAAATAAATAAATAAATAAATAAATAAACTTTCTAGGCATCCATTCATTATTTGATTTTTATTCTGTCCTCTCCATTCTACTAATAAGCTTAGTGTTCTTAAGATCAACTATAATCTTCTAATTTTCAAATCCAATGATAATTTTCAGTTTTGATTTTTAGTTGATTTAAGGAAGGATTAGACACTATTACTTTCTTCTTTAATTGTCCTATTTCCTGACACCTACATGTTTATTCTCTGCTCATATTCCTGATTATTACTATTTTAGTCTTTTGGTTACATCTCTTCTTCCATATATACCTTACATATTTGTGTTTCTTAGCATCTTGTCTTTGTTTTCTTTTCTTGGAGAATTGTATACTGAAAACACATATATGGCATTAATTATGTGCTGAACACTGTTTTAAGCAGTATGCTTATATTAACTAATTCAATCCTCAAAAAATTTTATTAAGTAGATACTATTCACTCCTATCTTAGAGATGAGAAATCTGAGGGAAAGGATGGTGTCATTGCCAATTGTCACTCAGCTAATACATGGTGAAACTAGATCTGAATCCAGCCATTTGTGTCCAGTGTCTATGTTCTTAACCACTTTACTAAATGTCCCTTATATATATAAAAAGTACACATTGTTATCTGGCCCTTTGTGAGCATTCAATACTAGCCTTCCATGTGCCCACTAGGCCCTTTTCTACATTTTAATTATAAATATTGGGTGTGTGTGCATGTCCCTATACTCTCATTTGAAGTCTGGAAACATAGTTGCTAATACATAGTATATGCTTTACTTCGAAAAACTTACATTTCTCAAAGTCAGCATATCAGAACTCAAGTGCATTCTCTTCCTGTCTTACCTCATTCTTTAGTGCCCATCTTAAGTGATGCAATTATTATCCACTAAGTCTATTTTGCAAAAAAAAGTAAGAAATATACAAGATTCTTTCTCCCTCTCCTCTCTCAAATACAAACACTTGTCAGATTCAATTTACTCTTCTTTTTAAATGTGTCTCACATATGCCTCTGTTTTGCATCCTCACTGTCTTAGTTTCATGTCTCACCATTGCTAGGCTGGTCTAGTGAATGGTCTGCAAAATTGAGCGTCATCAGGTATTGAGTTTATCTGGAACATCTGAGGAAGTTTTTGTGTGTTTGTGTAATTTTTTCTGGAAAATGTGTGCAGTTTTCTTTTTATTTGGTTTTGGTCCCATTCCTGGAAATTCTGATTCACTATATCTGGTGTAGGGCCTAGGATTCTCTATTTTTAAGCAACTCCATGTGCTAACCATTACTTCTCAGAAAGTGGTCCCCAGTCCAATACCATCGCCCTCAACTAGGAGGCTTTTTGCAGTGCAGAGTCTCAGGTCCCATTTCAGACTGACTGAGCAACAATCTATAATTTAACAAGATCCCCTGTTGATTCATGTGCACATTAAAGAGTGATCATCACTGGGTTGGACTATGGCAGTCCAATATGTTTACCAATCTGTAATACAAATATACTCCCCATTGTGTATAGATAAAACCCATACTTCTTCACATTTGACATGTAAGACCTTTAACAGTCTGGCCATCACCTCAACTTACTAGAACTTATTTCCAACCAAATCAAAATAAAACACACACAATAGTTAAACTATCAGGGAATTTTGAAAATAGGCCCCACTTTCTTATTTCTTTATTTTACTTCACATTGTACTCCTTATTTATTACAGCTCTCTCCTTTTTCTCAACTATTGACATGCCTATCACTTTCTGTTAAAGATTTACATGAGTCCTCAAAACAGCCAGAAACTTTCAATGTCTTCTAAAATCTTGTAGTACTTTTTTTTGGCGCATTTAACGCACCACACAAAAATATGTTGATAATAATTATATGATTTTTAATATGCAGAAAACATTAATGTATACTTTCACTTAAGCCATCATATTACCTTACCCAAAATCATTTAGTGCTATTGAAGCTAAAATTAATCTAAATTTGAAGAAGGTTACTTGTTTATTTTCAGTTTCTGTACTACTCTCCGGTAGCACTTAACACACACTGAATTTTATTCACACATCTGTTTCTCCACTGGACTATATACTCTTGGAGAATGATGACAATGCCTAATTTATCTTAGTCTATCCACCCAGCATGGGTCTGGAAGAGATTCATACTAAAATATTTGTGCATAAAGGAATTGATGCTATCATAAAATAAAACAAAACCCAAATAAACAAATTGTTATTCATATCTGTCCATGAATCTTGTTGGTTTTAAAAGTTGAATGCAATAAAGAACAATTTTAAATCTAGTTTTATTCTCAGTAGACTTATTACATTTTGCTTACTCATCATACAAAAATTTGTATAAATTAAATTAGTGACAAATTGACTTTTGAGTAAAAATTTTGCTACCATGTGATTATTCAGTCGTATGTGTGTATATGTGTGTGTATGTTTCAGTTCAAATACATATTTCACATGTGAACATAAAATGTACAAAAATGTCATCTAAATGATTGGTACTCAAAAATTAATTGATGTCCAAAAGAGGCCATGTGAATGATAAGAAAGAGCAAATAAGCTTTAAATAAGAAAAGAAAGAATTAAAAGTAAAGGTGAGAATATCTGTAGGAAAATGTTAAAAAATGATGAGTTTAGGAAGACCATGATTGCCAGACAATATATTGTATGATTATTACACAACCATCAGTCAAAACTGAGCAAAATGTTTATTGAGAATCTCTCATATGTCAAGTATTTACAAACCTAGGCTTATCAAAAAATTACAATGAATGCATCACACTGAAGAGGACATATTTGTGAAAGAAAGTTTAGGCTGATTTGAATATATTTTTCTTTTGAAAATAGATACAATGATTTTTTTTCTAAAATACATTATATGAAATTAAAGAGTTTACAATAAGTTTAAGAAGTAAATATAGAAGTTGTAGCTCCACAAATAAATAAATTTTATTGCATAGAAATATTCAGCAAAGTAGTTTATTAATAAAAGTAAAAGTCATTATTTAATTTTAATATGTATTAAACAAGAAGCAATAACACTACCTGTCCCATATTTTTGTTTTAAATTCAATCTTTTTTTTAAATAACTTATTGTAAATAAAAGTAGAATATACCCCTTAATGCCAATTAGGCAGGGAATGTTGTCCTAGTGATGCATGAAACAATCTGTCCTTATGTGGTAGTCAGGCCCTGAGTCCATTACGAGACCAGAAACAGGGCACTCATCACTTATTTTGAGTGTGACATTTAATTAAAACAAAAATATCTTGAAGAGGCAGCTAAACCCAAGTTCTACATCAATCCAAGTTTATTTCAACAGGCACCACTTAGACATGTAAGTTATTAGCCACCTTGATGAAGCCAGCATAGAATATTGTATAAAATTTTTTATCACCACTAATACTATGCAGTAATAAATTAAATTATGGGAGAGTGTTTGCATTGGGCCTAATACTTAGTCTCTGGATACTTGTGCAATTGGTTTGTATACCCCAAGTATGAGCAGTTTCTCTCCAGATTAAGGTCAGCATAAACCTTATTTATAAGCCTGACAAAAGAAATCAGACAAATATGTCACTCAACAGTTTAGTCAGAACCGTTTCACTTTCCTTCCTTTCCTGAATTATATTATACTACTAGGTATTCAACACTTACATTGCTTAACAGTAAACTATGATATACATTGTCAGAAAAACCCATCAGAGTATTGCAAATGCTACTATAAAATAGTGTAGAAAGAAAAAGGAACACAACCTCTTCAGCTTTAGGAACAAAATGTTTGGAATTAGAAGCATTAAAATGAGAGACCAATAAAATATATGACCCTTAATGTGAAAATATGCTATTGTTCTCTGTTCAGTGCAAATCATAAAATTATTACATCATGCGAAATTTAGATTCCAAAACATTTCAATAGAAATATGCTCCTTTAAAATAAACAATTTAGAACAGATATTACAAAGCATGTGTCGTAGTGTTATGTAGGTCTTCAGTACCACATAGTAGCAGTGATACTTGAATAAAATTGACATTTATAATCAAAGATATATACAACTATTTATTCATTAATTAAGTGGTTCAATCAATAACCACTAATGGAAACACTGACGAGCTATGCTTGAGCTGAAATTAAAGTTTGCTGGTATGTATCCACAGGAAGAATATTTCATGAAGCTAAAGAATTCCCACTTTTCACAAAATAAACAATTTCTTTGTTTTACTAGTAAACAACAGTTCTGTTTCTTAGGCTTCCAAATCAGTTGTAGGAGCACTTTATATAATAGTTGGGGCATTTATGTTTATACCAAGATTAAGTATTACACAAAGAAAACACATCTTACAAAGAATTTATTCCAAAGTGTTCATAGAGATAGGAAGAGAAAGAGAAGTTTTAAAAGGGCCAATAAATTTGGATGGGTAAATATAGAGAAAACATTCCTGATGGGGATGGGGAACCTGCAGCCTTCTAGGTCCTTAAGTGTGGCCTTTTGACTGAATCCAAATTTTACAGAACAAATCCTTTTATTAAAAGGGGTGCAGCAGAGAAAGACGAAGCTTTGCTTGCTTCCTTTGGTGCTTAAAAAAGAACAATCTTGAAATCAGAAGGCTGCAGGTTCCCCACCCCAAGCTGGTGCTATTTTGTTGACACTGTTGAAAATTTTATGTGTGGGAGCAAATTCTGCACCTCTCAGAATGGAGAAAAAGTTAATTTGGGAAAAATCCCTTCCAAATTGGAAGAGACAACAGATAGCCCACTACTTCTCCCATGGAGCGGAGTAAATCAGAAGGAAGGTAAGAATTATGGGGTTGCCAGAACTTGTTCTTGTATAGCATGGCTTCTTGGCTTGGACTAAAAAAAACAGAGTGGGAAATTTTCCACTTGTTAAGAGGAAGGCTGGAAAAAAAAAAAAGAAGAAAAGAAAAGAAATTGAAGCTCACAATCTTGTGTGGCTCTGTGTGTGTGTGTGTGTGTGTGTGTGTGTGAGCGTGGGTGCATGCCAGTGAGAGAGAGAATAGGCTGAAGCAACTCCATAGGTGGTGATCCTGCATCAACGTGCAGCAGCAAAGAAAAAAATCACTGTGGCACAGTTAGCCCAAGAGAGAATCAGAGTCATGTCGGTTGTGTTATCCTTGACTGCTGTATGACGTTGGGAAGGTGAAACGTCCCAAAACCCAAACATGCCCCATGTAGCACGAAGTGGCTTCCATCATTATGCTTGCTGTGGGAGGTTCCCTGGTGAGAGGTAAGTGACTGACCTTGAGGCACAAGCCAGCCAGAGGTAAAATGGAAAGTGTAGCTTAACTCTGAGAAGTCACCAGCCCCAGTGGGAACTGAGATGGTGCTGATGCAACATGAGGGAGTCCCGTGGCCCTGACCAAGTCATGGGTGCAAACCACAGATTCACCAGCAGTTTCTCTAAGGGCACCAGTTCAAGGAGCCAGGAAACCCACAAAAGCCACTGACCAGAGGATGAGAATATATCTAAGGGTCTCCCTAATAGCCACAGGTTTACATAAGCAGGTTTTACCTCCCCACCAGACACACAGATATCTTGGAAAGGTGTATTAAACTGAGAGTCTATCTGTAAGATTTTGAATTAACTGTATAAACTACAAGAAACCAAAAATTCTGTCTTTAGTACTTTCTTATACATGAGGTAGGTATGATAATTGTAGCTCCACTGTATTTGTGAGGATTAGTATAAAGCATTTAATTTAATGTCTGATGCATAGTAAATAACCAATAAATGCTAACTGCTGCAATAGCAATTCCCCCTCTTAATTAACTCTAGAGGGGATCAGAAAGACAAACTTTATATTTTTTGTTTATTTTACATAAGAAAATCATTCCATGTTTGTATACCACTGAATTGAGGTTGCCAATAAAAATTGTACTTAGAATTTTTCTTTCTCTTT
The DNA here is from genome assembly GCA_023783475.1 of Daubentonia madagascariensis. NCBI lineage: Eukaryota > Metazoa > Chordata > Mammalia > Primates > Daubentoniidae > Daubentonia > Daubentonia madagascariensis. The sequence continues at coordinate 23,370,433 of JAKFHU010001684.1, read as the reverse complement.
CCAAATAAACTGAGGAATTCTTTACTCAATCCAAATTTAAATGGAATGTGTTTAAGCAAAATTAGTTCACATGCATTCAATGATGTTGACGAACATGCTTAAGATTTCCCCTGGCAAGGTTGTGCAATAGGCTGTAGAATTTGTTGACATATGCACAAATAATACAAGAAGTTCTGATGCTCATTTCCATGATTCTCTATTACCCTGGTGAGTAGTAGAAAATGTAGTACAAAATTTGAAGTTTTACTCTTATGAATCACCAAAAAAAGGCTATTTCCTTAGTAACCGTTTGAAGAAAATTGTGGACTAGACAAAGCGTATTATAATGTAATAAATCCACTTGTAGTGACCAAATTTCTAAATCAATATTAAGAAAAATCATAATAGTATCAAAAGTGGTTTGTTTATGTACAAATACTCTGGTAATAATCATAATTAAATATTCAAATATGCTGTGCTTCAAATTCTCTCACATGTAAGCACGACCCCTCCCCCCACCGGTCCCCCTGGAGAGTTGCTATTTACACATCAGAAATCTCAGACCTTGTTCTGTTCAACCCTTCTATTGCCAACATTATACTCCCATGTCCTGCTTCACTTTGATCCTCCAAAACTAGGTTGTCTTCCTCTCTCTCTCTCTCTGACTGTGCTTCCATACCTCATTTGGGGAATAATTATTTGCTTATATGGCCTTATTTCTAATTAGGATGCAATTTGTGCTGAGAAAGGACAATGTCTTATTCAATTTATTAAACCCCAGAGTATTTCTCAAAGTCTGGAACACTTCAGGCATCTATTATACTTCTTAAATAATGAATGAATACATTAGTTGAATGAATAAAAAATTAATATATTTAAACCTGAATTTGCCAGATAAAAAGGTGCAACTCTATTCCCCACTCCCATCCTCAGGAAGGGAAGGGTAATTATTTTACTGATATTTTTAAAACAGTTTCTAGAACCAAACCATTTTATCTAAATACCAGTTAAATAATGAACGAACTAAATGCATCTGAATATATTCTACTTGATTGACTGATTGCAAAGAAAGGTGATTATTACTGTATCAGTGAGTTCTAAAATAGGCTTCACAACCAAAATAACAAGCTCACATATTCACTAATCCTTTTCATTCAAACACATTACATCTCATATAACAGAGTTGGTTGTATACATGACATTTTTATTATGCTTTAATAATTTATTACTTAGCCTCGTACCTTAATAGAAGTGAAGAAAGTATTACCAGTACATATCAAATACATATATCTTAAAATAGAACATTCACAGCCAAAAATACACATTATATGACTCACAAACGATTTTCAATATTATCTACACAAGTTGCTTTTCAACATAATTCAATGTATGCTAATCTGTCCTGAACTTGTGCTTTTAAATTTCATGAATTAGGCCCTTTGAGACCAGTTTAAGGCATCAGGAAACCAAACAGAGCCCAAAACCAAGAGCAAGAGGAATATGCATGTAACTGAGTTTCTCCGCAAACTTCCCCTCCCCACCACACGTGTGAATGTACCTGTCCAGTAAAAATCAAAAGTTACATGATCTTTCTCATACATCTTTGATTCCCAGGTTCCTGACTTTAATTTTTTGTACTGTTTTTCCTGCCAAAAACTTGGAGGACATTGTTAGATTGCTTGAGTTCTTACCATCTCGATGGCAAGCAACCTGCTCTAATTACTGCCAAGAAGATTGTATAGGACATTTTAGCTGGCTTCAAAAGTACCTGAAGCTTTTGTCTTTCTTTTAGAATGAGGGATAAAATCATGTAAACAGTCTGCTCCACTCTCCATTTAACTGATGGAAAAGAGTGCTTGGCTGTCACTTCTGGGATTTCTCCAGTGAACAGCCTTTGTTCATAACCTCCAGAGAAATTTGGTTGTATTCCAATTCAATCCATCTCTTTCTTTTCAAGCCAAAGAGTTTACAGTTTAATGGAAACCCCAGACAAGTGGTTTCTGTTTTTCATGACTTGTTTATCTGAAATCCTGGAATAGTACAAAGATCTCCTATATACACAAAGCCCACAACAATGCCTCCTAGGACTGGGCATCCTCAATCACTGCAGAAATCCATTCCACCTTAGTTGAATGGTTAAAAAGATGAATGGTTGCAGGCCCAATTCAGGAAAACTAAAGGAGGGAATTCACAATGATCTCATCAAAGATATCTCTATGATCTTGTTAAAGAATAGAAGACACTTCCTTTTCTACAATTACTGAGTACACACTATTCAAGATCACTACCTTTTCAGCAATGTTTTGTGAAACTGGACTTCCAGGGTATATAGAACCTCCTCTGGACAGTGAACACAGCAGGTTGCAACACAAAGAAATGACTTCCCTTCTTCTGAAAGTCCATTAACATGAGAGTACTTGAGTCTATAGACTGACAAACTATAATATAATTGAAACGTACTGTAAATTGTTCTGTTGATTGGACATTGTGTGAGTGTCTGGACCCACCATTTGGATCCGTGGCACTCCTTAAGAAATGCATGTGATTGTAGAGGTGGAACTTTATGTTATCCAAAAATTAGGGGGACTCTCTACCAGGATCCTAGTGAGGGAGACTCTCTAACAATCAAGGGTGATCAATAGTCCATTGCATTTTCAAGAAGATGTGAGCAACCCATCATACAATCTTACACCATTCAGCTAAAATAATAGAATACTATATGCAAGAAAAGGGACTAGTCTGGTCCCTAATATAATCTATGGTATTCTAGTAATTTAAAATATTACTACTACTGCTTTTATTACAGACTACCTAACCCAATAATAACATTATTGAAAATTTGGTTTTAAACGTGGGCCTAGGTGAGGCTGTGGACTTACACTAAGGAGCAGTTACCAACATGATTTTTTGCCTATGTTGTCGGTCATAACCAGACACTATGTTGAAGTCACAGTCAAACCTGACCAAGGAAGGCAAACTTGAGGGCAAACTTTACAATGAAGCCATATTCTGGGCAAAGAGTAAATAGCTGAGTGAGTCTGGCATCCTGAGACTCTTAGGCCTAATCACCACAGCCTGGAGTATGTAAGGTACATCTCGGTCTATGCCACATAAGTTGGGCTGCAATTATTCAACAAATATTTAAGGGAACCTGCTACATGCCACATATTATTCTAGGCAGTTAGGTTACCTCTGTGAAGAAAACAGGTAGAGATGCCTGCTCTTGTGAAGTTTATATTCTAGAGAGGGGAGACAGACAAATGTGAGAAATAATTAGATTATATATTAGAAAGTAGTTAGTGCTGTGGAAAAAAACAAAGAGCGTTCTTCAAAACACTTTGAGAGATTTTCTGCAAACACTCTCAAAGGGCATCCTATCACAGAAGCTGAAACACTATCAGCTAAAAGATATAGTATAATGTTAGCAGCAGCTTACTCACTTCTGGCCATGGTACCAGAGATGCAAAAATAAGTAGAAGCCTAGATATTTCATAGAAGGTGAAGCCCTGCTTTATTAAAACAGCCAGACTTAGATCCTGGGAGGCAAAGTCTTTAACAAAGTGCAACAGAGAAGCACACTTCAGTCTCTTCAATAAACAGCACACACCTCACAAGGAAGTCTAGAAGCTACCCATAAGCTATGGCATGTCCAGTACAGGGATAACTCTGATCCTAGTGCTAAGACAAAAACCAGTCCCAGAAGACATAAAGGGCTACTATGATCCCAATCTTCAAATGACCATAGGATAACTACACTTCACTTGTGCCCTTCCCAGGTTGTCGATATCATTCTGTTAGCTTGACATTTATTCTATCCAAGGTATCACTTGGAATCAAACCTGTTTTGATGCAAAAAATTCTCAAAGACCCTTAGTATTATAAATACACACACACACACAACTATACACACACACAAACTATTGCCAAGTGATAGAGTGAGGATGCATATTGTTAAGAATAAACCCTCAACATCTGTCTTTCTTTAAAACAGATATGCAAAAACAACCTTGCCACAAATGGAGGACCTATCACCCTAAGTTATATAAACTCACTGAGGTGGCCTTCTCCTTCTAATACCCCTACATATACTTCATGCACATTTATCCTGCCTTAGATGTATACTGCTTCATTACAGCTCTTTACACCTAGACTGAGCAAGTGAAGAGGTGAAATGAATTCCACAATATAATATGTCTAACATTAGCAAAAGCATGGTAAGAAGACTACGGTTTGGATGACTGATTATGGTCTAGTATTTAAAGTCTACCTCTCCCAGAAAAAATGCTTCAGAGGAGGAAACCTCAGGAGAAAAGTATGTCAATTGATCAACGTGCCATTTTCTGATCATCCACAAACATGACCTTGCTGGTAGATAAAAATCAAAGCTACAAATAACAGCTTCTATTACAGGCAATTGGCCTAGTTTTCTGAGGCAGAGTTATGAGTTATTAGGAGCTTGAAGTTGAAGTTAGACCTGAGTAAGATATTCTGCCTTTGCCACTTGGTAGCTGAACAAATCAGTTAGCTTTCTGGATTGCTCATTGTTTCAGATGCTTCATCTACAAAGTGGCAGATGAACAGCACTTATGTCATACACTCTTTCTGAGAAGTAAAAGGAATAATAATGCAATGAGCTTGGCGCAGTGTTTGATACAAAGTTTAGGACAAAAATATAAAAAGATAGACAAACAGAATTTAACAAGATGAAATAAAGATTTGGACTGTCTTGATTTTCATACTCCCGCAGTAGAACCCTTGTTTTGGAACTTGCTTTTCCGATGGATGCTTTTGGTTTGTAAAACCTTTATATAATACTTTAGATTCTTAGAACTTGCCATCCAGCAAAGGTCTTGGATTTTATAATCCCTCTGCCTTTTGGAATTTCCTGCATTCTCATAAAACAACAAGGATACCTCACTGCAGTCTGATGGCAAAGAACCTGAGCTTATGATCACGAGTATTCTGCCTTCGAAATCTAGGCCAATTGCCTACTGGGTTCTAGAATCCCAGTGTCTAAGCTGTTTTCCTGATATCTACAAGTTCAAAGTGTAGGCATTTTAAGTTTGAATAATTTTTTTAGTATAGAAACACAACTGTTTCTAAAGTTTTGATTTTAGGATAATTCAGTTAAATAGTGTCTTAGTCATTTGGGCTGATGAAACAAATACCAAAAACTAGGTGGCTTAGAAATAATAAATATTTATTTCTCACAGTGATGGAGGCAAAATCAAGGCACCAGCAGATTCTGGTAGATTCTGGTGAGGGTTCCTTTCTTGGTTAATTGATGGAAACACCTCCCTGAGTCCTCACATATTGAAAGGGGCAAGGCATGTCTCTGGAGTCTTTTTTATAAGGAAACTAGTTCTATTGACAAGAGCTTCACCTCATGATCTAATCACCCCCCAAAGCCCCCACCTCCTAATATTGTAAAATATAATAGTAGTAAATAAGTTTCAACATATGAATTTTGAAGGGACACAAACATTCAGACTATAATACACTGTAAATAATATTTCCTGAAGACCTACCAGGTGAAGGAGGAATGGTTCCAGGTAATGTTAAGGGTTACCAAAGTGAGTCAGCTTCAGTTCACATTGCTCAATCAACTTAGTAGGGAACATGAGACACACATACTCACCCATAATGATATTCAAGAAAGAACATGAGAATAGTGCATAAGCAAAGTGTGATTGTAGTAAAAAGACCAGTAACTTGTAATACCAGCAGAGTGTTGTAAAAGGACTTCAGAAGAAGCAGCCCAAAGATGCAGCTGTCTAGTAATTGAGCACTCATGATTACAGAGAAGGGAAAAGGAAAAGAGTACAACCAAGAACACAAGGAAGGAAGAAAAAATGGCCAGTTTTTTAGTAGTTTTTGATACTGGCGGATTTGACAATTTGGAACCAAATTGTAGCAATATTTCTAATGCCACGTAGATAACCATCAACAGACAAGTAAGAGATGAAACGGGAGGCTTCGACACGAGTGGTAGGACATCAATGTCCCTCCCTGCAAGGACAGGAAAGGAAAGAAATGAGGGGCAGGAGAGTGGGAGGGAGAAAAGAAAGAAAGACAAGTTTTGGGGGTTTGACAGAGATGATTTTATTTTTACTTAAGCTGATTTTGGTTACCTAGTTTATCCCATGTAATTTCTCAAGTGTTTAAGAATACAGTAAGAATGCATGTGTACAGAAGTAGCTTCGTTTGTTTAATTGCTTGACATAAAATTGCATTATTACTTAAAACAGCAAGGAATTCTATATATGTCATTCTTCTTTTGTTTTATTTTTATTTCATTTTTGAAAGATTTTCCTGCATAGCTCTCCTGTGTTTTGGCATCTTCTATAATCAATACAATATATTATATATTATATAATAACATGTTGGATTTTTTCTTTAAAGAGCATATTTGGATAGCTAATAGAGAAAAGATAGTCTGATTCATGGGTAGACAAATTTATCTTGTTAAGAATAATTCTAGTTTATGTATGTTACACAGAGAGTACTTAGCTTTATGTAATGACATATGACCAAAAAGAAAACAAAATCATACGCTATTTACTCCTTTCCCAGTAGGCAGAATAGATGAGCCAGGTGTTAAAAAGAATGATGCACTTAAGTTTAATCAGTTTAATGTAGTTCTGCACTAGTGGAGGACATATTATCTCATAAACAATAAGCAATTATAATCATGTAATATTAGGCTAGCTACAGAGAAAAATCTATGATAAAAATTGCTACAGAGAAAAAGATATTATCAAAAATACAGGCAGACCAGAGAGGGAATTTATTAAATAGATAGGCATATGTATTCTAAGATCATCCTTACAATTACACCAGATGAAATTTAATATACTTTATAACATAATTACGTGAAAGTTTTGAGTTGAAATTTTCTATTAGAGATTACAAAGTGGTCCTCAATGCATACACAGTATGGCCTGTAGAAATGTTTTGTTTGTCTCACAAGATTGTTTTTTAAAAAAATGAATTTGAATTCCCTCTGAGAAATCGTTCATACTCAAGTTTGTTAGGATCTCTACCTTCTTCTCTTCACTAATATTTGTTACTTGCCATGCGTTGCATATTATGTTTATATTTTGTTTGGTTGTTTCTTTTCCTTTTATAGAAAAAAAAAGTTAGTGAGGAAAAGGATGATCATATTTCTACGTATTTTTAAAACTGAACTTTTCACCAAATGCAAACTTAGGACATATATGACATATGTGGTCACATTATGTAAAATGTCAACTGGAAATTTTTTCCAATTTGCTAATGTTTATGGTAGTAAAACTCATAGGTAAAGGAAGCATCTCCCTGGGCAGCATGCATTGTGCAGGACAAAGGTGCTTGTATCAAATTTGATACTAATACAATTTTTTTCTAGCATCCCGTTAGAATTTTGTCGACTCCAAGTGTACTTTTTTCCTTATAAGCTTTGTCTTGCCCAATTAGCTTTCAATGGTGCTTGAAATTCCCACTTGAAATGCCTTATGTTGACCTGTCCGTTTTAATCAAGTTAAATACTACCTGGGAGGAAGATATATTAGCTATCACTTAGGCACAAATTAGTCTATCTGAACCTATTACCGCACATTATCAACCAGCACAAAAGAGGGCCTGAGGGCAGTGGTTCTTGAAATCATTCAAATGCCAGATCACGGAGAGGCATGGTACACTTGGTGGTACACTTAATCCATTAATTACTCTTAAAAACAATTAAATATATTTGGTTGTGCTAAATCAGATATCATTTTATACTGCAGCCTAATACAGCAGGAGAAATCACAGATTTAAATAATTTAACAGAATATAATTTTTTATGAATATTACATTTATTTAAAATTTTAACAATTGTTAATATATTTTACCTGCGGAAAACATCTTGTTTCTTGCAGAGTTGCTCTGCTATAGACCTAAAGAATAGGCAAAAACAAATTTAAAAAAAACAGTAAATCTATAGATTTACTGGAGATATTGATTGTCTGCTAAAGAAGGTACTCAATTTTCTTGATATGAATAAGTCATTTATTGTAAGTCAGGTCATCATCTTAGTTAAAAATTATCAGGAAACAAAGAAAATGTTACTTTACGGGCTGTAGGCTGTGACTGTAAGAAACATCCGAATTTTAGAAATGTGAAAACATATTTACAATATAACTGAAGATGAGGTTCCAAATGAGGAGCTCCAATTTTTTGCCCTGGTTGGGTAATGAGAGAGGCTGGGCAGACGGGTACTGTTTCAGTGTCTTGGGGGTACAGCAGCCCTTCTGAACCACAGTTCAACATGAAAATTAAGCTCCAGTGCCCTAAGGTATTGTATTCAATGTATTAACTTCTCTCATATGCATCAAGAATGGTATTAGCTACACACCATGCTTGACAGAAATGAGAAAATAATTACTCAAATCATTTTCTATAAAATTTAATTCTCTTGTAGAATCTCAATTGCAAAGGCTGGAATATATAATAGAAGTGTTGAAGGAAGAACTGGTCATGGATGTAGGAAAAAAAATCAACATTTTAAAATTTATCTTCTAGGTAACATTAGTTTAAAAGTGTGATGTTATTATTATTATTATTACTGTTCTTTATTCACGATCGGGAAAGAGAGCCTGCAGATCAGGGAGACATAATGGCTTTTTCAAAAATTAGTATTATGTGACCTTCAAAATATTGTTCTAACCCATGCAGTGGACCAACCCAGCAGATACCTGGGTTTGGGATCTCAAAAATGTTTCCCAATAGGCTAAACGCTATTATTTAAAATAAAGCACAAGTTTAATCAGTCTATGTTCCTAATATGAGGGCAAAGGCACTTTGGCAAATGAAGAAATCCATAAATCTTAGTGGACTCTATTTATAAGCAAGCAAGGACTCTTAAGCATGACAGTTGTTTGTGTAAGTTAAGGAACATTTAAAAGAAGAAAACTGACAGATTATAAAGGGGGAAATAAGTAAGGTTACTCAATCATTTAATAACAATCAAAATAAAATTATTTAAATGGTGAAAGAATATCAATAATTAATTAATTAAATAGAAAGCAAAGTGACTTAGAAATCATAATTCAGGTTACTTTTATATAACCACACGGTCTCAAGAAAGACGTTCAGAGAAGACCTAAACATGTGGATCAGCAAGTTAATTAGACTCTTTCTTCCTGAATATTTATACCTATAAAATAGAAATAATACTGTCTTTGTTCATCTCATGGAAGAATTTTTTACACATATGAAGGTCGCTTATTTATGGTATACATATATATACTTCTATTTAATTGAATTGATAAAAACTCAAAGATATCACACACACATACACACACACACACACACACACACACAAATGGCTCTTGTCTCCCATTCTGTTACCTCTCTGTCTATGCCTTCCACAAAGTATAGAACTTCAAAGTCAGTTTAAACTCTTATAGTAAAAGAAATGGAAGGAGCAAGGACAGAGGAAGGAAGGGAGGAAGAGAAGGAGGGAGTGAGGAAGGGAAAGAGGAAGGAAAGAAGAAAAGAATAAAAGGTCTGTTTGCAGTCATGGGTATTAGTAGAAAAAAATTCTCCTCCAGGCTAAAAAAATTGATTCTCATTAGGATAAAATCCTATAAGTGTGTACCGGGCAATTGAAATAAAGCAGGTGTGAATAGAAATGAATGTGCATTTTTCATACTTTTATACTTTTAATACTATAATTATATGGCAATGTGAATCTACATGGAGCAAACAATGGTTAAGATAAACAATATGATTATATGGTGACTCACTTCATTCAACACCAAGTTTCTCACAGGATAAAAATAATTCGCCTTAAATTACAGGGTGGCTATATTTCACTTTCACACTAATAATTTTAGGACTACCTAGATAGATTTTGATTCACCGAAAGCATAGTTAAGTGAAATGCAAATGTTCCAGAATAAAATGGATTTTAAACTTTTAAATTTCAAAGATACATTTTGGATTTTTCTAGTCTTTAATATTAATAGATTTCCTTGAGGTAGTCCTACAAAGAACTAAAATCTCTGTTTAATTAAAGTTCTTCAATATATTAAACTCTGCTATAGAGAGATTGCAATGGAAAGACAGCCTATAATGGTCTATAATTCACATACTAGCCACCCACTACCTATATTGCCTTAGAATTTTTAGTTTCCTCATCCACAAATTAGGTTTGAAATCATTGTACTCCAAAGGGCAGAAGAAGGTAATGACTAACAGCTTTCTGAAAAGTTTCAAAAATTCATTTTTAAATTTAAAAGTTTGAACCAAATATTGAGAGAAAGGAAAGTACATTGCATTGACTGCCAATTTTTAATTGATGCATTTTGTTTCTTTTACTCAATGTGATTATTGTGAACATCCAGAAAGTAAAGGTAAGTAGGTAGGAAAAATAGGTAAGAAAAAGAAATGGGAAGAAATAGGTAAGAAAAAGAAAAAAGGTTGTATGTAAACCAATTTATGTGAAATTGGTTATTACCAAAAAAAGCCAAACTTGTGGCAAGTTAATTTATATAAAATGACAGCTATCACTCTATCATTACGTATATTTTTAAATTTACAAGCAAATTTATGTAATAGCATATCTGTATGCAAAGCTGTCTGCATCTTTCTATATTTCTCTCTCTCTCTGATCTATCACCTATCTATTTATCTCTCTCCTCTACTATTATATCATCTATTGCAGCATATCAAATTACCCTAAACATAATGGCCTAAAACAATACATATTCATTTCAAAGTTTCTGTAGATCAAGAATTCAAGAGTGGCTTAGCTGGGTGGTTCTGGCTAGGGTCTTTTATGCGCTTGTAGTCAGGATGTCACCTGGCAATTCACTTCCAAGATCACTCACTTTTGTGACTGGTAGGAAGAAACCTCCATTCCTGCTCACATGAGACTCTTCATGGGCTCTTTGAGTGTCCTTATGACATGGCAGGTAATCACCCCAAAATTGAGGGAGCCAAGAGAGAGCAAGTGAAAAGGAAGACTCAGTACCTTTTATCACCTAGTCTCCAAAACAGCACATTGTCATTTCATTTCTAATCCATTTGTCAGAAGTAAGTCATTAAGTATAATCCACACCAGAAAAGAGGGAATTAGGTTCCATCCCTTGAAAGGAGAGGTATCAAAGAATTTGTGGACATATTTTAAAACCACCACATCTGTTACCTGTCAGCTCATATCTTACCTACCTACTTACCTTCTCAAAAGAGAAAGAAAGAATGCAATTGAGGGTTTCATAAGAAAAGTATCTGAGAAATAAAAGTATAAAATAAACAACTAAATTATGAACTCTGGTATTTGCAACATGGTTTTTGGAGAGTAGTGCAGTGGAATATTTAGGCACATATTTAAAGAGGAAATATCTGGTAATTTGGTCCAAGGAAAGACATAACCTGACCCACATTATCTTCATGTCCCTTCCTGACCATCTTACTGAAGAGTTGGCACATCTGGCCACTGGAGCTGCATGCCATTACATGTCTAGACGATGAAATGACTTCTCATGTACATCCAACAACAGAGAAAAACTTACACTTACGCCAAAAGGAAAAGACATGTTCATGTTCCCAAATAATTTACCAAAAAGAAACCCCAAAAATGTATATATGCAATCACTCAGATATAAATATACAATGTGATAAAACTGAAAAAAGTCCATGGAATCACAAGGGAGTTAGTCATTGATTATCGCAGGCATGGAAGTAGTGAGTGTTGTATACAAAGCAGGGTTCCCATGGCTGACAATAATTGACTTCTGCGTGAAAAATAAGTGATTTAGGGAGAGAAAGGTGTCTAGGCAGAGAAAATAGCAAAAACTTGGAGGAATGAATGTGTGTGGACTGTTGTGGTGGTGAAACACGTATGGAGTGGTCCCAGATGTCTCTCAATATCCTCCATTCTCCAGTTACTGTCCTGGTAGGATGTATCTTCCTTGGATGCAGGTTATTCTCAACCTTAAATGGTGACTAGAAGAATTTTGACTTCTTCTAGCTCTGCGTCACTAAAAAGGCATCTAACTTGAAATAGATTCAATTCAAAGGAGCAGTTGGGAAAACACATTCAATGAAGTTAATGGATATCACAATGAAGTACTGTGATAGAGAATGTCCTTGGTTTTTTTGTTGTTTATATATAATTTTGGCATTTAATATGGAGAGTATATGCTCAACTCAACTCAAAATTAAAATATTAAATGTACATTTTTTTTGCCTGAGAACTTCATATAGTTCATGAGTAAATTTCCTCTTCTAAGAAGGAAAAGCAGCAAGGTGTTTGAGAGTTTACAATAAGAGTATTAGAATCAGCATAGATCTTGTACTGAATTTGACTTCAATTTGTCAAATTTAAACTAACTAAATATTTCAAGCCACTGTGGTTTTTGGCATTTCTACTCCTTCCGCTATTTTTTCCTTCTAGGGAGAAATAAAACTTTTCCTTTCATATTAAAAGGATTTTGTTCTTTTGACTGTCTAGCTGAGGCTTTTAGGAGATACATAAAATACAATAGTTTGTGTTCCTTCTAGGACTCTACACCAAACTAAATCCGTCTCACCTTAGTACAGGTACTCAGACAAACAAATTTACTTCCTAATCTAGACCAATGGTTATCACCTCTGGTTGTACATTAGATCACATTGGAAGCTTTTAAAATTTAACAGTCCTTGGGTCCCATCCCAGAACAAGTGAATCATAATTTAAGGGAAGGGATATAGACATTAGAAAACGTTCCCCAGGTGATTTATATGTGCATTTTAAAACTAGGGCCATTGCTCTTTATCTTTCTCATGCTATATGCTTTTTTACTTTCCTTGAATAGGACCCAAGCATTATGCTTTCTGTCATGAGTCTTTCAGATTACGTGTATACTTTAGGACCTGTTTAGCGGACAAGCTTTGGTTTTGTAAGCCATTTACATTTCTATCTTTTAAGCAGCATTTGAGGGCTGTAAAATGGGTTAGAAACTTTTCAGAAGAATGGATGGTCTCAGGTATTCCTTAAACTAGGTAGTCATGTGACTCTACTACTGTGGGCACCAATGTCAAGACCAGATGTCTTGACTAAAGCCAAAGCTAGCTGACTGTAATATGGAAAATAGCTTTGAAGGCTTATTTCTCAACGTATCTTAACTGTAAAATAAATTGTCATCAACTGGTTAGCCCAAGCATGCCAGGACTTCTTAAAACCCAAAACCCGAAAAAGGGTAATACAGCACCAAACACATTTCAATCAGTAGTAATTGAATCTCTGCTAAACTTTATGAGCTATAATATTTCCCCTACAAAATATGTAATAGTATTTTATGATTTTTTCAAGGCGTAACTCTCTTTCTCAGGTGGCCTGGAACATATCTATGCATTCTAAATTATTTCCTCCTGTAGTTCTAAGACTTTTGCTCTTTATTAATAGAAATATTGAACTTCTGGGACACCGAGTTTCATGCAACCCCTGCCTGCACTGACATTGTATTATTTCTTTGGATCTTAAACCCTTGCAAGTGTCTGCCTTATGGGTTTTTTGTATCTCTTTTAAGATTCCCTACTTCATCTCTCAACTACCTGTATGTATGAAGAATTAATTTAAGTATTTATGATACCTTAGCTGACAGTTCATCTGGTTTTATTTTTTTAATAAGAGGGTCTAAAATACACAGGGAACAACTATCTTTCTCTATATCTTTCCTTCAGTCATTTTCCTGCTATTCTCACTTATCTCTGATTGGTGAAGTTTCGCTCATTTACCAAACACTTCTTTCTCATCATGACAATTCCAAAAGCCTTACCTACTGCATAAATATTAAGAACAGAGAACAAAAAATTTGAAATCAGTATGCCAAACAGGTACGTGCACTCCCATGTTCATCTCAGCATTATTCATAATAGCTAAGATATGGAAGCAACTTAAGTGTCCATTATCAGATGAATAGGTAAAGAAAAATGTGGTATATATACTCAATGGAATGCTATTCAGCCTTAAATAAAGAAGAAAATTTTGTAATTTGTGACAACATCAATGAACCTGGAGGCCATTATGCTATGTGAAATAAGCCGGGCAAAGAAACAAATACTACATGATCTCACAGCTAAAAAAGTCAAATAAATAGAAGTAGAGGGTGAATGGAGGTTACCAGGGTCTAGGGGAGGCAGGTGGTTGGGGAAAGGGGAGATGTTGATAGAAAGGGAACAAAGTTTCATTTGGACAGGAGGAATACACTTTCAAGATGTATTGCACAGAATGTTGACTATAATCAATAATAATGAATTATATATTCCAAAATTGCTAAAAGAGTTGATTTTAAATGTTTTTACTACAAAAAAATGATGAGTATGTGAGGTGATGGATTTTGCTAATTAGCTTGATTTAATGATTCAACAATTTACATATGTATCAAAACATCATATTTTACCCCATAAATATATATAATTATTTGTCAATTAGATATTTTAAATAAAAATTAAATTAAAAAACTAAAATAGGCAATAGAGAATTTTTTAAAAAAAACAAATAACTGGTCAACATTTGTCTTTGTACTTTTCATATATTACCTTACATTCCATCACCACTCAATATAGTTTCAGGAATTTAATGGGTATTCAACAATTGTGGTGTAATGGCCAACTTACACCACAATTGAATTGCTGAAGGAATGAGTTAATTTCTATAATTTTACTTTGAGATCCATTATTTTAATGTTTTCTGAAATTTTATTTGATTATATTAGCCTGTAAGCTCTCAAAATAGATTTCTAGCTAGAGCATATTTTACAATAAGCAGTATTTTTCTTCACACTTATACTATCAATTAGTGTAGAAGCTAATCAAATAATGAAGGCAGCTTTTTAACTTTCAGGATCAAATTTTATTGATCAAAAACACAGAATCAATATGGTGCTCAGAAGTATGCAACTTTTTGTTCCAAACTCCCATAGATTATGTTAAAAAAATAAATCAGAGCCTTGTTTTCAATTATTTAAATTACCTGGAATAAACCCTTTACAGCTTGGCAAGTGCTTCACATGAATGGAGTTGGCAAGATTTCTCAGACTGCTTGCCGTTAGACCCCTCTCCAACATCTGTCATGCTGCAGTGGGGTAAAGCACATGTGATTTGCACTGAACAAATCTAGGTTACAGCATGAACTCCATTACAACATTCTCAGTGATCTTGGCCAAATTAATTAGCAGGCATTTATTTAATTTCATAATTTACAAACTATGGAAATGAAAAATTTATATGCTGTATGCTTCACAGGAGAACTTAGAAGTTTATGTAAAAAGATTCAACCTATGTAAACTGTGAATATAGATACAATATTTTTATCATTATTTAGAATGGTTTAGACAAGGTTTTTTTCTCATAGATAAATCATCAGGAATTTATGATTTTTTTTAAGGTCAATAGAAATAATTTCCAAAAGCACAACACATTTTTACAAAGTCATTTTTTTTGTTTGTTTTTTTACATTCTAAATGTCATATGACTTTTTTCTTTTAACTGAATGTGTCTGGGACACATAATGGTCCAAAGTGTATTTTGAATTTATTAATAACACTTTACAAATGGAGAATATTACAGTTTTCAAGGTACTTCCAGATGCCATATATAGTTTGCTTTTATCAAATCACTATAATATAGCCTTATAGGACATCTGGTCCTAGCAATTTTAACTGTACCATGATAATGCTAATAATAATGCTGTTTGTAACACTACTACCACCAATAATAATAATTGAGGCATTTATTTGATGCTTATTTTTACCAAAGACTGTTCTAAACATTTTATAAATATTAATATTCATAATCCTGTGAGATAGATAAAATTATCCCTGTATTTTTTCAAATGAGAATTGAAACGCAGAAGATAAATAACTTGCCCAAATTCACACTGAACCCTTAACATATGATACTTAACTGGGGCAAAGTTTCATCTTAAGTGATATGGGGATTCCCCAAATACCTCACTGGGGTTGACATGAGGAAAATATGAGACAGTGATATAAAAATAAACCTTATAAACTATTATAAAATTCAGAATTTCCTGAGACTAAACTGTCCTTCAGAGAAGTTAGGGGATTTCTCTAAAGACAATCTAAGTAATTATTGACAGAACGAGAACCAGAAATGGGGTTAAGTAAACTTTCCAGCACACCAGGCTCTCAGGTTAAAAAGTAGAAAACTTAAGTAGCCTTTCCTTGGCTTGATATCCAACAGTCTTGAACAGGGATCAATTTTCATTTCAGAAAGAATTAATGCAGAATTTCAGCTTTTCCTTTTTAGAAATATTTTAGCAAAATAATCTGATGTATTTTTGCATGTAAATATTATTCAGTAGTTAAAACTTCATAAACTTTTGTGAAAAAACACTTGTAGTTTTGCACATTACTTTTTAAGTATATATGCCACCACCAGTAGGGATAGTTGGTGGTCTAAAAATGGCTAAAAGTAATCTGCTGGGCATTTCACATAGTCCCTTTTTAAAAAAGTTTTAATTTTAATCTTACTTTCAACACTTCTTCAGTAGAGAAATTTTATAACACTAAAAATATATATTTAGCTCAAACACAACTTCCTAGAATAAACAGGAGGTAGATGATAATATCATCGTATAGAAGATGGTGTCATCGTGTGTGTGTGAGTGTCAGAGAGAAAGAGAGTGGGAGAGAGAGAGAGAACAGATTGATTTTCCTAAGGTGATTGCTTTTTGGAAGAAAAAATACTTCCAATTACCTAATATACACACACACACAGCATTTTAAAGTATCTCTGGTCTTAATATTTAAAATGCTAATCCATCAGTATGCTCCTGAGCTCAAGCGATGCTCCCTCCTCAGCCTTCCGAGTAGCTGGGACTACCTCCTAAAAGTTTCAAAGGAGGGTTTAATAATTAGTTGGTCAAAATACCACCTTCAAGTTCAATGCTAAAAAATGGAAAGTCTTACATTTTATTAATATCACCCTAACATTGAACAGTTATCAAGAATATCTATTAATATATTTAAATGAAGAGAATTTTTATGAACATTGCTGGTTTCTAAGAGCCATACCCTATGTAGAGATTATGGGCAACAGACTGGTTGCTTGCTGTTCCTTCCATCAACCACATTTTTTCCCTTTTAAAATGTTCTGCTCCAGATGTCTCCTTGGTTGAGCATTGTGTGAAGATGATTGCAGTGGCAGGCACCCTTTCCTTTCCCACACGGAATCATTACATCTATGTTTTAGTACGGGTTGTAAATGTCTCAGAGAAAAATTCCTTGCAACCCTTTTAGCATTGGGCTTGCCCAACATCTGAAATTACAGTTTGCATAAATGTTTAATTTAAAAAATAAACGTTCTAGAGGCAAAGCTAAGGGAGATGGGGGAGCTGTGTATCTCTATCTTTTGTACAATGTCAACCCCCCAGTTTATTGCTCAATAAATGCTGACAACATTATGAAATATTCTCATGTGAAGGAAATTGGAAATCTAATTTCATTTAGTCCAATTGTATCTAGAGATTACAAATGCTTCCATTATCTGCCGTAATGACCCACAGAGGGGAATTGCTCTGAGAAGATTATGCCATGTGATTGAAGCCTTTATCAGTATTTTAATACATATTTGAGGATCTGCCACTTTGCAACCTCAGAAAATTGAGGTAAACAACTCTCTGAACTTCCAGTTGATGATGTCAGTGGAAAATGTCTATCTTATTACAACTCTTTACAAGAAAGAATATCACTCTAATGTTTGTTTCCAAAATGGCTAAAGATTCAATTTTTACACGTTTTACTCTCTTGAAAAGTGCTTTGAGGTAGGCCTGAGTTAACAAACGCTAATGTTAAGAAGAAAAAAATTTGCAATACTCAACTCTATGTAATTAAGAACAAAAACTTATTTTTAATTAAATTTTCCATGCAAAAGTAAAATGTTTATAATTGTAAACATGTCTATGATTTCACCTCACTCTGCTTTCTTAGTTTCACATACAAGAATGTATTTCATCTTCTGTAATATTTATGTTTAAAAATATATCCTACTCCACGATTAAAAGGTTAAGTAATGCAATTTGCCAGATTTCTAATTATTAGTGTTGGGCAAATACTATTTGGCTGAGAAAATAATTTAATTTATGTATCATTTTAAAAGAAACAAAATGAAGTAAATCAAAATAGTGTTCTGATTTTTGTTCTAATGATCAATTCCTATGGCAAACTCTACAGCAAATGAAAGTAAATGATAGCTATTTTGTAAATTTATCTTGATATTGGAAGTTTTAGTTTTAAGGATTAAAATGCCCTAGGTAATATATAACAAAGTAATAAAAGATCCTTAAAATGTCATAGCCTATTTTTTTGTATCTGCAATTCAACATATAATAATGACCAAATCTTCCAAGCAAAACTAAATATGAACATTGCTAAAGAAACTCCACTGAAATCATAACTATATTGCATGATTTGTAGAATTAGGCTTAACTATTTTTTGTATTAATGCCCTTTATTAGGAAATACACCTGTGTGGCAAATTGAATTTTTCTTTAACTAAAATTTCTTAAAATACAAGTCTTACATTAATTTGAAAAACAGTAAACCTTCAACGTCCAATAGAACACATGTTTTCATGAGCAGCAAAAATAACACAAAATAGATATTCTCAACCTGGGAGAGAAATCCTTTATTTAAACATAATCTTGGGGCTGTAAGGTAAGGTAGAAGATCATTTAACCTCTAACTCTGTCAGAGTTTAGGAAACCAGTGTTGTAATTCATAAAGGAGTGAAAATTTTGTCTCTAGTTGAATCCCAGAAAGAGAAAATAGTAGTCAAAATGTTCATAATTATACCATCATTTCTTATGAAATATACTTAAATATGCTGAGAGTTTTACTTTCTATCTTATCTGTTGCCATAGCTAATTATAGAAAGTTGACAGAACTTTTTCCTCAAAAGATATAATGATATAAAACCTGAAAAAATTTGAAACCACAGTGACAATATGAGCTGATATCTTGGGGATCCCTGCAGGATTAAATACTCTACTAAATATGATGCCTGACTAATGGAAGGATTATGGAATTAGGTAGTCATGCCCATTACAGTTGTATTCTTTCTGTTCATTCTCCTGAAAACACCAACCATGTGCCTCCAGAAATAGGATTAAATATCAATCAGTAATTAATGATCCGGAAAGCAGAGAAAGCAGGGATAGAAACATAAATAATGAGCAGGAATTATAAATTTAACAGGTTTGGCCTTAAGGAACACAAAAAGACAGAAAGAAGCATTGAAAATAGACAAATGTGATAGAGGGGTTTTGCTAAAACAAGATTATCTACATAACTCAATTTTCTATCCTAAACATTCAACTCTGCCAAAGTGCCTAGGTTAAAGATTCTATTGTTCTTTTTGATATTATGGGTAATAGGGAAAACATGAAGGCTTCAAATTTTATTTGTAACATACATGCACATGCACTGTGCACACACATGCACACACACAATGACCTCTGCAGATATTACTGTAATGAACCTGAGAATTTGCTATTTTTCTGTAAGTTTATTGATATGTCCTCTTATATGGGGTGGACAACAACAGTCCTGAATATAGACTTTTATAAATATTACAGTGTCATAAGATTAAATCCAAAGCCTTCAAGCCTAATAGATTTTATCTTGAAAATGCCTGCTAATGTAGGAAACAATTATCTTTCAACAGTCTGTATCAATAATTAGTTTATCAGAGCAATGTACTCATACTTCCCATCTTATAAAGAAATTATGAAAGTTCATAAATGAAGGTAAAATTATTAAATGTATATACATATATATGTAATATAGTCTATTTTGAAAATAGTTTTCTCTCATTTATCAAAATAAAAATTTTTACTTATTATGGTTCTACATGCTCCTTAGATATTCAAAATCTCCCACCACATATTTTTTCAAAAAAGACCAGTGTTGAAAACGTAGAAAATCACTTTCATTTTTATCTCATTGGGTTTAGTAACTACCATGTGGTACTTATAAAGCTTCATGTTTTAGATCTTGCATATCTATTTATTTCATTGAGATTGTATCCCATGGTAAAGAGGACCTATGAAGTTGCCTAGTAAGTATCTACATTTTTAATAAATATTAGGCATCATAAAAAAATTGAGTTTATCTCATTTTACTTACAAATGGATATTTGGAGACTATTATGTAACAAAAATATATTTGTTATTTATCAGAGAATAATTATTTTAAAAGCAGGTAGTCTTATGTGTTTCATTTGCACCAATTTGATTAAATTCAGTTTTGTAGACCACTAACTGCACAAATCAGGATTTGAATTCCTTTCACCATTTGAAAGAAACACTGCTGGTTGTAACACAGGTAAAATCTACAATCTTCAAAAAACAGAAGGAGCACATCTTTCATTTAATTTATTTGTTGACTAAAAATATTTATTGATAGCTGTACATCAATTAATTCTTCACCATGTAAAATTGAAAGGCACAACATAATTTTTGCTCTCCAAACTTTACAATTAAGTAGAAATTACTACACTATATTTATGATTATGATCAATGACAGAGAGATAATATCTCCTAGGGTTTCCAAAACAGGGGAAATTTTTAAAAAAATCTTCTGCTTTGATAATCAGGGAAGTCTCATAGAGGGTAAATTTCAGCAGAAGAAGATGCAATGACAAGCACTGAACAAAGGCCAACAGAAAGTAACATCATTCAGAGTGTTTACGTACATGGTCATTTCATGTGTTAAAAATGGTAATGGATGCTTGACTTCATTCAAGCATTCATTAATTCAGTACACATTACATACTTATGATATGCCAGCAAGAACATAATTAATTATAAAAGTTAATAACTACATTACTACTGCTACTACTAATAATAATGTATACAGTGAAGAAATATATGGTACTATGAGGACATCTAACAAGGGGACTTGATGTAGTTCCGTAACAATAGGGTTGAGGATGGGCCTTCAGTGGCATTGACCTTTGAGCTGAGGTCTGAAGGGGGAGTAGGAATTAACTAAGCAGACAACAGATGGAGGGGTTCACTTTCTGCTGAGTTTGAGGTGTTGGATAAAGTTGCATCTACAGTCTCTATGCTTTTTAGATAGACGAGTCAATTAACTCTGTTCATTATGTAAACCTGTTTTATTTCACTTTTCTGTTACATTCAATTCAAAGCATCCTAACTGATTTGAGGGCATACTGACCACTTGCACTTCCATCATTTTTAGTTTATGAATTTAGATATTTCTGGAGAATTTTATGATTAATGAATTTAATGTAATAGAATAAATAAAAATAATAAAGTAGACTAGGTCCATCTGCTGATATATTTTTTTTCAAACGCTGACCAATTTAATTTACATATATAATATAATAAATAATTTTGATATTATTTAATCAGAGAAGAAAACATAAAACTATGTGTTAAATCTCCTTGCAAAGTTCTAGAAATGTTTCAATCCCAAGTATGTCTTCCTTGCCAAATATAAAATATAAAATATGGAAACACATTTCACTACATTCTTATAAAAATTAAATTGGTTAAAAAAGCAAAAAGAGATATTTTATCTCTTTATTATAAAAACATGTTAAAATTAATTTTAAATCGTCCATTTCTTTTTTGTTTTTTTGCCTGTATACCTGACATAAGATTACCTAAAACTAAGGTGTTTGAATAATTGAATTTGATGCCCTACTTCGACTTGCCTGATGGATATGTAGACACTACTTTAAAACTCTTTTGCTACAATGTTTCACTTATAAAAGTGTAAAATATTATAGAGGACATTATGTTATTATAAAAGTAGACACTATAATAGTAAAATATGGAGTTAAAATACCATTAGCTGCAACTTGCTTATGACTAAATGTCTATTTGAGTTGGAAAATTATCTACTGAACAATTTATTCATCATTCATTTAAATTCTCAGCACAGTAACAGCAATAATGACCTCTTGGTCAGGCATTTCCTGTAAGGTAATGACCATATGGATCAAGGGTCCTCTACTCTGCTTAAAAGCTTCTACTACTCCAGACACTCATTAACTCATAGGAAAAGCTTGGGCTAAGAGGTCATTAATGCTGGGAAAACAACTGCATATATGATTCACACCATGGATAATGTGAAAATGAGAAATGTCTTCACCAAATAAAGTTATTATAAAATTGAAAATCAGTATATTATTTCCACTGAGTACTTTAACACAGTAAATGTTTCTTTGGGAATGCATCAATACTTTAACGCTCTTTAAAAAAGGAGTTTATTTAAATTCTAAGTTAACTTAAATTTCTTTCCTATGCATATTCCCATTTAAAAGAAGTTTCATATTTAATATATTTTCTTACAGGAAATCTTCCTGATCCTGTCTTAACTAAGTTAGATACTTCTGTTATGTTCTCACATAGTATCATATATTTTTCCTAGAATTGCACATATTTGCCCATTTTTTAAATTTCTTATCTTTCCTGAAAAAGTGTAAGTTTCATGAGGGCAGGGCTATATCTTGCTCTTGCACTAATTACGGTATCTCTAGGGCAAGGTGCTGTTCTAGTACACAGTAGATTGTTAATAAATGGACAGATAAATTACTGCAGGAGGACCCAATAAACATTTTATTCAAGCACTGATCCAATATCAATAAATTTTCTTTATGCTAATATTAATAAAACCTCTACAAGAATTTTAAATACCTTTTTTTAATTGGGTGCATGCCAATTGAGCATTTGTATATGTGAAAATTATGAACCCATGCGTGTTGTTAAATATAGTACTATATATACCTACTGATAAATGGACATTCTGGTATGCACTGTATAAAAATTATATTTCAGAAGTTCAGGTATTTATATTGATAATGACATTTAGTATGATGACCAGATTTAATTCTACTACTTCTATTCTAATAACAAATAAAAATCCACAATTACTATGTTTGATTGATACTTCTGGATAGCAAAGTATATTATGACCCAAGATCATGGAGAAAAAACTATTATTGAGTTTCAGCATCTTTAAGGGTGCTGATATATAATTTATTGTGGTTTTACATTTTATTTTTACTCATAGTTGGTGATGCCAAACATTCATTTGTACTCACAATATACCTTAAAAGAATCCCTTAAACTTAAATACCCTCAATATCATTGTCCAGACAGATCATTGCTGTCCACATCATTGCTTTCCAGAACATTGCTGTCTGGACAATGATCTAAAGATAAATGATCTTTATCTAACCAATATGTTATAGTACCATATATGAACTGATCATTTCAGAAATTAACTTGATTAAAATTTCTATGTAGAGAGAAAATGGCATGTTAAACTAAAAGTGCTTTGTACTGATACTGAGACGTTATGAAAAATGTATTTTTGACTATTAGAATAAAAGGAAATAAAACTGTATCCTGGGAAAAGTCATTAGTAGGGAACTCTACTTTAATGAGGTAAAATGAGAAAAAAATGTAAAATTGGAGCTTTGTGGAAAACAGGAAAGTAAGGAAGGTCAACTATCCTGCTGAGTGTGGGGAATGTGTCTTAGGGAATTACATAGATAATGAGGGAGAAAGAATTAAAAACAAAACAAAACAAAGAAAGAAACAAAAAACTTATAAGTTTTTATTAATCATCTTTCTTCTGTCAAGAATAAGGAGAAAATTTTAAAAAACAGAGAAAGAAGTCATAGAAAAAATGAACAACTACCTCTTAAGCTTAACTAACACCAGAAAAAAGGATTACCAAATAAGGAAATTGGTTAATATTTTAGGTAGAGCACCTAAATAAGTCTTCACACCTTAAGTAGAAATATAGGAATTTTCAGCAAAATTCCAGGAATCCCAGGAGTATGGAAGTTTTCATGTCTGCCAGAACTAAAATATGGAAACAAGTTTATAATCAAAGATGTCAAAAGCTTTGAGATTGGTTTAAGTCCAAGTGAAATACAGCACAAGGGTCAGTTGACCACAAGGTTAATGACACTGATGGAATAGATGTAATGTAAAATTGAAACAATTTTGGGATTCCACCAGGAAATTATTTTTTAAACTAAGCTCATTTTAAAAATTTTGTCTTAATAATGTTTATACTTAATTAAAAATAATGCGTGTAATATATGTTTATATATCTAGCAAAATTTAGTCATATTAATTATATTATTTTCCCTATAACAAGTTTAATTTCCCTTAGATCATTGACTATATTTTTAAATCTTCTAAACCCCATTTACCAGAAGAGAAGCAAACTGCCCTTCTGAAACCAAAAACATGACTGCCATCAAGTGGCAATTCCTGCAATATTCAAACATTTCTGTACAATTTAAGTTCAACGATAATTATCGACTGGTTCTTCTAAACAGTAAAAATATTTAATTCAGAGATTTTATAAATAGGACTGTTAATATTAACTTAATAAGTAAATATGTTTATTGCTTGTATCATTAATTTCAGTTTGTTTTCCATTGGTAATTTAAATAAGAATATACATGTTATTTAAAAATTATTTCCTTATGTTTACTTCATATAATTTGAGTGTAATAAAAATTTAAATATGCATGACTGGTTTAAATTTAAGTAACACCAGTATTACATGGGTGACAGGAATCTAGAACTCTAAACCATCTGAAAGCTCCTTATGAATCAAATATGTCAGACTTTGGACTTACTGTATGGTAAATGGGGAAAATGCTTAAAATTATCTTTAAAATTATACATATATTAAAAGTAAGGTGGATGTGTAAAGGGGTATTCTTGAGTTAGCGGCTAAAAATCCACCACCACTGAGAGAAATAGATTCAATTACAAGGAGAAAAATATTTTATTAAAATTAACAAAGTTGGTTTTCATAATGGCAAAACATCATCAAGAAGACTCATTTTTGTGTTGAGTATCTGCTATTTGGGTAGGCATAAAACACACAAAAACGCATTTAAATATTTATGTAAAATGGTAATGATATACAAAAATAAAATTTGACACTTAAAGAGATAAACATCAGTTGTTTGGGAAATCTTAGACCATCAACAGATGGAGAAGTAATATATTAAGATAAGATGTGTTTTGTTGGAAACAGTATAACCTGTATAATACTCATAAATAATACCTCCTCATGAGTGCCTCTCAAGTCAGATAAAATTATTGTACATGATACTAACTTCAATGAATACTTTTTTCCAAGATTTAGAAACAAGATAATATATTAAATACACTTTCTCCTAAATTTTGCTCCCTTAATAATTTCTAACAATGATTAAATCATGCAAACTATCTTTGAAATATAGTTAAATACATACAGTCATTAACCAGCAATAGCCCATAATAATATGCATTAATTCTATAGTATAATATTATAGTTAAAATAAGCCAAGACTTTTGGCACATATATTTAATTTTATAGTCTGTTACTTTATCCAAAAGTCCATATCTTACACCGTTTTCCCAGGAAGTATATGATAATGATACACATATTCCTGTAAGTTTCTTGTCAGAATTTTGCCCATTAAATTATAAAAAGGAGAACTGCCATATAAATTCTACAGTAGTTCAATTTATTAGGTAATATTTTGGATGTTCCATGCACATCTCTGTTTTATGAAAAGTTCTGTTAAATTTACTGCCATCTCATCTACTAAATCAGCTCTATAGCTTCAAGAATTAGGCAACCAGGTACTTTTGGCATTGCGCTTTTAAATTTTCTTAGTACAAATCAATATACGACTTCTGGATTTTTAGCAATGATTAATTTCCAATTGATAGTGCTTCCATCAATCTTAATTGCCTGATAATTTTGTGAGGATGTCAAAATTTTAGCATCCAGCACAAAATGGCGTAATGTCACCAAAAATACTTTATAATTGCACAAATTGATACTGCATATCTCTCACATCTCTTGCTGTAACGAGATATTCCCCTCCTTCCCAACTATGCGCTTAAGGTGCGAAAGCATACTCTGTCCGTGGTTTTGAACTTCACTGGCATTATCAGAAGTGTCATTATTGAACCCACACCTAAGTATATCATATGCAATATTTATGTGCTTAGATTATAAACCCCCAGAATTAACGAATGCTGTGATTTCCCAATTTTCTGGTTCTAACATTAATGCTCTGTGGAGGACAACATGATTTAATTTTGACAAAATTCTTAAAAATTGATTATGGTTAAGCATCCTACTGACAGCAAAACAATTTACAGAGATGAATAAGACAGACTTGATACTTTTCATCATGGTGAGATGACAGTGGGAAAGAGAGAGGATAGAGGGGAAAGAAGAAACATCACAGATTAATATTTGCACTTATAAGATCAAAACACATTGTGATTGAAATAAATTGCTTTAATATCTTTAGGCCTCAAGCTTGAAATTCATGGTCCAGTAAAATTACATAGTGGAAACAAAATAAATATTTTGGGGATAGACATGATAGACATAGGGTTGCCAATTTTTATATTTTTTAGGTAAGGACATTAAAAACAAGCAAACCTGAAATCACCTTTTATCATCACACTTTCAAAAAATAAAGTGAATGATTATTTTTAAAAAATAATTTAAAAGAAGTATAGAAATTAAATAAATATAGAATAAAAATTGCTTCTTTTAATTTAGTAATACATTATGGCTTAATTAAAATAAAAATAATACATTTTCTTTACTTTTTTTGCTTTGTGAAAATGAATAGCACTTCACACCTACTGACAGAGACCCATCATCCAATTCTGTCAATTCATTGCTATGAGAACTTAAATAAATTTCTTATAATTTCTTTGCCTCAGATTACTCATTGTAAAATGTGCATGTTTTTCAAATAAACTGATATATTTAAATCTTTTAGAACAGTTCCTGGGCATATCTGTTTTCAATAATGTTATATAATATTTTTATTTTTGTTATACAATATTTAATATGATCTCCAAAACCCCAACCGATAATTCAGAAAAACTTAAAAACCTAGTCTTATAAACACATATAAGATGTTTAATTTAATTTTTGGAGCATTAAAAATTTTTATCGCTTCCATATTAGCAGCCTAAGAAAAATGAACGATACAAGAACACATTCACAATACTTATAAAACTATTTAGGGAATAGATTCATATACAAGATGGACAAAAGGAATCCATACACAGAAAGAATGAGATATTGGGATAAGTGCTTATCCCTGACGACAGACTATCAGAGCGCAAATGCTAGATGCGCCACTTACTGACTGTGCAACTTTGGGCTACTTACTAGACATTCTCAACTCAGTTGTTTCATCTGTAAGAGCTGTCCCTGTCATAAGGTTTTATGAGGATTCAATGAATGTATATATGCAAGGTACTTACAAATGTGCATAGCACAGAGAAAGCTACAGAAAAATACTTATTAATATTATAATAACTAAAATGTCAACAAATAAATTAAGTTGTTAGTAAAATAATATCTTATTACAGGTACTATTTTATGTTGTTATTTGTTACACATGATATTTCCAATAAAATTCTGATATGAACAAAGTCAGCAGCTTATATAGAAAATATATCTATAACTTTATAATTATTAGGCTCAATAGTAACCAACATAGCAAATCAAACAAAAGTTCTTAAGATATTAAAATGATAAGCATTTGAGAATGCACTGAAGTATATTTTATTATTTTAAAATTATCTTGATACACTAAAATCCCCTCAAATACCACACTAATGACTCTAAGCAAGTTCAATGTGTTTTGTGGGCAGCAAAGGGCAGGGGAAGTAATTGAAGAAGCAAATGTTGACCATTATTATTAATCTCCATTGCACAAGAACACACACGCACAAGTATGCACACACGTATTTTGAAATACACGAGCGTATTCTAATTGAAATCATTTTAATGTTTACACAAAATAATTTTAAATATAATTTATTATAAAAATTACTTTTTTAGTTTAAAACTAAAATAATGAAATGCAAACATAAAGAAAAGTACAGAATAAAAAATTTAACAATTATTACCAAGTATAAAGATATAATATTTTGCCATATTTTCTCTGTATTTTTCTCATTAATAAATGAACAAAAAAGTGTTAAAGCTGGTACCAGTTAAAGCTAATATTAAACCCCCATCTCCTCTCCTTTTTTCCCTCTCAGGAGTAAAAACTATTCCCGAAGTTGTGTGGATGGTCCCCGTGAAGTTTTTGTCTTTAGACTACGTATTAATATATATAATATAAACACACATAACATTTGCTGTGTTTTAAGTTTTAGATGAATTGCATCCTGTTTTCACACTTTTGAAATATTTAATATTTTAGTACTTCTCTCAATATTAGCTGTTCAGGTGTTCAGTCATCATGATTCATGAAGATGTACTTCAGTCCTTTTCAATGGTATATACCATTTCATTGTGGGAATAAATCACAGTTTGTCTATTCTCTAACTGAAGGACACTTAGGTTTATCCCACTTTTCTATTACTACAAACATTGCAATTCAAGACAATGAAAAGTTACACATGCAAGACTAGATATCAGCCAGGAAATTGCTGATGTATCAGAATGTGAATCTTCAATTTCCTAACTTTAATAAATTGTATGGCTTTCTGCTCCCATTAATCACGTATAACTGGTCCTGTTTTTGGACAACTCCTCCAGCATTTGATGTTATTAGACTTACATCTTTTTGCCCATATCCTTGGCGTCAATGGTATCATTGTTAAAGTGTGCATTTATTAGATTACTAGTGATACACTGGACATTTAGTTTTCTTTTTCTATGAATTCTCTGTTGCCTTTCTTTGGCAATTTTCTATTAGATTTCTGTTCTTTTGTTATGGATATGTAGCTTTTATATATTCTGTATCTCGATTCATTATCAGTGGCATCGGTTGTATTTGTGATCGTGATTAATCTTTACTTCGTGCTTTTATCATTTTTCTCACATCACAGAATTTTTTTTTAATTTTATGCAATCAAATTTATTAACCATCATACATTGAATTATTTATCTTGTTGCCCTTAACTAAAAATCATAAAAACTATTTATATTTTTCTAAGTTTTAAAATTTTTCTATTCACATAAGCTCTTTAATTCATTTGGAAAGACTTGTAACATGTAGTGTGAGACAGGGATATAACTTTATCCTTTCTCTATTTAGATAGCCAATTTTCTGAGAATTATTAACTGAATTATTTCACCACAATTTAGAAATCCACAACAAATTAATACAATTTTTAATTAGACTTACTGCCTTCTAGGAAAACTACCCTACCTTGTTTTCTTCCCCAAAATAATCTCTGCTATTCGTGGATGTTTATATTTTCAAATTCGCTTTAGACTCAGTTTTTCATTGAAAAACTTTTATTAAATGCTGATTGGAATTCCAATGGATTTATAAATTGTTTTATGAAATCATTCATAATTATGTTACCACATATTTCTATCAATGAACATATCTTTTCATTATCTGGATCTTTGGGGCTTCAATTATATTTTACATATCTCTCTAAAGCACTTGTACATTAATTTTTATTTCTAAATGTCTTATATTTACTACTCTAAGATAGCATCCTTATATTTGAAAGTAAATATTGTTTTTGTGACTTTATAGTAACTACATTCTCTTTATTTGAAATGTAGTTTCAGTGATCTAGGTAAACTCTTGAATGGACCTTAATAGTTTGCCTGTAGATTCTCTTGGATTTTCTGTTATCAATCATGTCACCTGCAATAATAATATATTTTTTCTTTTTCAGTTCTTTTCATTCTTTATTTATATATGTTTATTTAGCTATTGTGCTGACTAGTACCTTTAATTTTATGTTCAATCAAATCATTGTTGGCAGGAATATTGTCTTATTTTTTACTTTAAAGAGAACGTGACATAAGTCCTCCATTAATTGTATTTGCCACAGGCTATTCATAGACAGATTTTATCAGATTAAGAAAGTTACATTTTATTCCCAGCTTGCTAATAGTACTTGTTATAAGTAAGTTTTAAATTATTCCATTTCTAACATCAACCGAGATAATCTTATGTAGATATATGTTTTCTCCTTCTATCTATTGATTCAGCCAATTGTATTAATAGGCTTTCTAATATTAAAGTAACCTTGCATTCCCAGGCTAAAATGTATGGTGTGTGTGAATTATAAGAGCTTTGTTTCTAAAGTGATTCAACTATACTTTTGTGAGTTCCAAAAGCTCTAGTGTTTATTACTCTCAGATACTAATGTATGCTTTGTTTTTACGCAGGCTGTCCTTACTGAATAACAATCATGAATATAGTTACCTCCAGACAGTCTTAGGTGAATCCAGTGACCTTATTAGGGCTTTTGCTTTCTTGCTATTTTTAAGGTCATGTAGTTCTTTATACATCTTTATTTCTGATAATCATAATAGAAATTGTAGCATTTAGTCCAACAAAACTGCCTGTGATAAAATTCACATAATACATCTCTTTTGATTTTTGCAGTTAGAATTATATCAGGAATTTCTAGGTGTGGGTTTGAGTTACGTTTAGCCAAATTTAAGTCTGGTGCAATGTATTGATATTTTAATATCTCTCATAGACATTTATTTCTCAGTCTTCCTTTATTTTGCCTATTCTTAAATCCAAGAACAAAGTATTTTAGATATTACTATGGATGATAATAGATAAGTATCTCTATAAATTCACTGGTGTGTTGACCTCATTCCAAGACAAGTTTGGAATATACTACATGCTGTAATGTCTAAAAATTCAATTCAATTTTTACTTGCTGTATAATTTACAACTTTACTTTTAAGCAAAATTTGTGAGTAAAGATTAGGATATTAAACAGATGTGATATAAGCAGAAAATTTAAAGAATATAAATGGGTTTATAACTAGTATTAGTGCTAAAATATACAGACATATCCTGACACCTGTAATAAGTTATTTAGTGTCAGTTGAATTAACTAATACACTGAGGAAGGAAGGGTCAACTATGATGTTAACTAACAATTTGAGCTTGGAGAGATTCTGTAAACTTCCTTAGATGTAAGTTTCATCACCTTCAAAACAAACAGTATATTCTGTATAGTTGCAGAATTTGTAAATTTTTTTTGTCCTGGTGTGTGAAGGAGCCAAATGCTCATAGATGCCATTATAATATATAATGAATCAGAGTTCCTATATTTCTACTGTAGTTGATAATGTTTTATTATTATGTTTTAAAGACAATATGCAAGTAACTTTTGTATTTCATTATTGGTTTAATGGCTTAAATTTTTTAAGAGAAATGATATTGACAATAACTCCCTACGTAAGATTAAAATCCATTAACGTTCCAACAGTTTCCCAAGGTAAGGACATCTGTCCTGGTTTAGTCTTGGTCTGTTAATCACACATTAAAAAATAAAATTTTACCAAATGCTGTCACTGTGTAGATGCTATTCTTTTTATATTAATTTTCTTTTGTATTTAATGAAAATTCAAAATATACAAAATGAAGACTGTTAAGAGAATTTTAGGTGTAAACTTATACATTACCTATAAAAATATATTTAATATCTATTTATATGAGTTTTTGCAACAATTACAAGTATTTTGTACAAAACATTAATTCTTTACAACAATTCATTGGTGAAGGACATCTATTTGAAAATATGAGCTATACATAAAAGAATAGTATCTACATATTTGTTTATATTATACCTGAATTACCTTTAAATGTCCTATGTTTAGGGTATAACTAAGACATTTCAAGCACAGTGGATATATAGTAACCATCTGAAGCAAAATGGAAAGGGCCATTCTTTTGCTCTTACAGGAAATAAGATTGCTTTTCTCTTTTGGAGAAATTTCTTTCTTACTCACAGAAGCGTACAAAAGTGAAAAAACCTTCAAGCCTTAAAAACTTTTCAGTATTTGATAACACCCACGGGGAGAAATTTTGTCTTTCACTTTCTGTGCTGACTCTCAAATTGCTGCACAATTGTATGCCTGGATTGAAAACTGAGTGTCAGTGTCTTCGTAAGAAAAGTATTTACAGAGTTCTACTATGATAATAAATGTTCCAGAGAGCGCTGGACCTCCCACTCCCTACCTTGTCATGTACAGCGTTCAGTAATTGCTTTCGTCTTCATATGGACTATATATTTTGGGTCTCTCCAATTGTGTTTGAAATGGGATGGCTGCATATGCTTTTTCTGCTTTATTTTCTGTTTTTAGATGATGCTTTATTCATCTTAGTCATGTCACTTTACGTCTGTTCACATTGTATATAGTTTGGCAGTGTTTTGAGATAAAGCATTGGTTTCTGAATCTCATTAATACAACTGTTTTCTCTTTCAACTGTATGCCTCACTCAAACTCTAATCTGAAAGAAACTTCCGAAACAAGGCTACCTCCACAGTACTGACAAAATCTGCTATATATCACATACCATTCCATGGTGCGCTCATTCATTCTTTGTTTTTCTGTTATATAAATTCTTAAGGGCACTGCAGGGCTGACAAAAATCTAATACTGGTACTCCCTAGGCTGGCTATTACTGATCTGAAGACATGCATACTTGGTTTGAAAGAAAGAAGAGTAATATTTTCCTCTCCATTTATTCACCATTTCCTTTATATACCTAAAAATTGTGAGGTTTCTGACAGGAGAGAAAAGAAACATGTCATTTTAGAGAATATAACTGGATGATCATGATTTTAAAAGCATGGTATTGATTATGTCTAATGGTTTTCACAGATATGAGATTAAAAAATCAGAAAAATAAGAGTGAACTTTTAAAAATACTAAATGTTATTAAATTTATCTTTATTGTCTAGGTATTTTTGTGATTTTAGAAATTTTCTAATTAAATTTTGTATTTATAGAATAAAATCATGTATGAAGTTATATAAAGGTGATTAAACATAATCAAAATATCTAATCAAGGAAGTTTAGTAAATAACATGGGGGCTAAGAGATCACATGACTATGCACATATATGTGCTGTGTAAAATAAAAGGAGCAGAAGTGTTTCTAGGCAAGTTATCAACAAGTATGTGAGAATTAAAAATGTAGGAGGGAAGACATCATTCTCTTTAGAAGGCTCACTAATAACTTTAGTTATATGTAAGAATTTGACTTAGTCTTTGAAGAATGGGTTTAATTTCAAGAAGAGTACACTATTATTTTTAATTACAGAATACCAGCAAATTAAGCCTTTGAGCAAAATATTTTGATGAATGACAAATAGTTCTGTTTCTTTTCAAGAAAGGTACATTTGATAATAAATTAGGAAGATGGGCTGCAGAGGGATTCTCAAAAAATCGAATATACATGATTTTTAGTCTTTGGAGTAGCAATGGATAGTCATTGACTATTTTGAAATACATGTGTTAAGATAAAATAAAGGGATTAGGAAGATATTTTGAGAATAGAATGGAGAGTTGACACAAAATAGAGGAAACATAGCAGAGATTAATGCAAGGTTCAAGTAAGCAGTGAGGAAGGGAGAGATGTACCTGGATCATAAAAAGCAGAATAATTATGGATAGTAAAATAATAGAATAATATTTGTAAACATGAGAGTGGACGAAATTTACAACAGAAATAACATGTAGAGGAATAAGAGTTCAACGGAAGAACTTTAGAAAACTCATACATCTCAAGGCCACGATCTCAAAAATAAATGTGTAATGTAATGCAAGCAAATTTTGAAGTGTGATATGAACTATGTTAGATCCTTTATAAATGTTATCCATTCAGGCATCATAATATCCCTGAAAGATAGGTGTCATTTTTATACACTTATGAAAAAACAAGTTTCAGAAGTATGAGGCTTCCTCAAGACCATAGGATTCTAATCCACGTCTGTTTCCATAACCCATTCCTCTTCTACCACAACATGCTACAAATTGATGAGACTCCCAGACTACCAGGGAAAGAGGAGGAGAGGAGGAAAGCCAAGGGAGTGTTGGATACTGTAAAAAAAAAAAAAAAAAAAAAAAAAAAAAAAAAACAACTTCCGAAGTGTTTAATGGCTCTCTGACATAATTTAAGATTTTTAAAAAAGCACTGGATTTGGTGATCTTTCAGATATGGGTGATATTTAAATGAATAAGTTTAGTGGTTTGGTAGAAGCAGATGTCACATTGCAAAGGAAGAGGAACAGACACATTTAGACAGTCTCTTATGTGAATCTGGACTTCCATTTGAAGGGATTAGAGTTGCTTAGCATTTCTAAACATCAGTTACTTTTTCAATGTTGGGGAGGATAATGTTTATGTAATCAAAATTTTTATGGGTATTACTAGAACAAATATAAAGCCCTAAGCAGAGGTGATTATATGATGGATAATTTTGTATGCCAGGACATAAGGTATATTCTTTAAATAATGGTCTGAAAGAAGGACATGTATGTATGCATGAATTTATGCAACAGTAACAATATAATATAAATAATACAAATGTCATTTCTACATCTATTGGTATAGTTACCACTAATTGAATATTTATTATATGCAAAGAATTACACATTATTTTTAATCACAATCCTGTGGAAAGTATTATTTTCTTCATTTTTATAAGATTATTCATTTTAGAGTCTGAGACAGATTAAGTGAGCTGCCTGTGACTGTGACTTCACAGTCAGTCTCTATCAGAAGGACTTAAATCCACATTTACCAGGCTTTTTCATTTTTTTCCTGCTTAATCAGCATTGTAACAATAGGATCACAACTTAGTCAATGGAAAAAAAAAGACTTATTGCTAAATGTCAATAGATTTTAGTCAAAAAATGCACAGAAGAGATATTTGGAATATTCATAAATTTGAAAAACCTAACACTTCTTATATTCCTGTTTTTCATGAGAATATAGAAAATACATAGGATTTTGGCTAAATGTGTAAAATATGAACTTTTCCTTTAAAAGAATTGTGAAGCTATTCCATTTTTAAATATTTTAGCTTCATTGTGCCAATGATTTGCATACCAATTAGTTCATTATATTTTCCTTCCACTGTATTCACTCAATTAGTTTTTGTGCAACTGGCATTAACGAAAAGGATTTTATAATGTGTTCTAATAGGCATTACTAGAACGTAAGAAAATTTAATGTTTTAGTGAATAAAATTACATAGTGTTCAGATCTATTTATTAACTTGTTCACTGCTACAAAATCTAACTTTAGTAAAGCCAAAGGGTTACAATGTAAATTATACTTAAGAAATATGCCAAAAATGAGAGGAAACAACCAAATGTAATAGGGGAAAATACAAAGTTAAAAATTAGATATAGTAAATATATTGATAGGAGATCAAATACATGAAGAGTTAGTTGAAATTTCATTATAGTAATATTGTATCAAAATAAATAAATTATAGCTATTCTATAGTCCAATGTATGTTACATAATGCAATCATGATGTTTAAATGAGGGGATAAGCCATTAGAACTTTTAGACTGAATGAGCTGAATTCACACTATGTCACTTTCCCCCAAGGGTGTACCTCATCTGGATTATACTTACTTTCTGTACCTATGGAGTATTTCAAAGTGACATCTTCTTTAGTACCTGTCTTTATTTTTCCTAACTGATAAATCACAAGAATAGTGTGATCTGACCAACAATACTGCAGGTATATTAAATTTGTAAACTTAAATTTTAAGTTTGACTTATTTTAATAAAAATACTTCTCAATGACTTATATTTTGCATTCCATTTAATGAGCTCACTTCCAACAGTATTATAGTATTATATTAATTTACTAAAATATACATCAATCATGACTGAGTTTAATTTTATCATCATACAGGCTCCATGATTTAAAGAATGGGAGCTTTGAATTATGCATTCACCTAGTAGGGAGGGCATTTCCGTGATTCAGACTGTCTCTCTCTCTCTCTCTCTCCATCTATCCATAGCCATATATATATACTATATATATATATATATATATGTGTGTGTTTGTGTCTATAGATAGGTAGATAGATATAAAGATATAGATATATATAAAAAAGATTTTGGTAGAAATTAAGATATCTACTCACTTTATCACATGAGGATCTTAATCGCTTCAAATATAGTCACTGGATTAAAAATATTTCATACTGAATCAAGTCTTTCATATATATGAACATATTTATATAATTCAATTTTATGTAACCACTTTGCTAGGCTGTGATGTCAGTTGTTTGGTCAAACACAAGTCTAGATGTTGCTGTGAAGCTGCTTCATTTGCAGATGCCATTAACATTTATAATTAGGTAACTGTAAGTAAAGGAGATTACAGTCAATAATGTGGGTGGGCCTCATTCAATCAACCGAAGGTCTTAAAAACAAAAACGAAAGTTTCTCAGAAAAGAAATAATTCTGTCTCAAGAATGTAACAAGGAAATCTTAATTTCCTGTTTCCAACCTGACAGCCAACCCTACAGATTACAGAATTGCCAGTCCCCACAATCACATTAGTTAATTCCTTAAAATAAATCTTTTTTATATATACACATATGTGTATGTATAGGTATGCATATGGGTATCTATATGTTTATATATGTGTCTATGTGTATATGTATGTATATGTATGTGTGTCTCTCTCTATATATATGTACACACACTGTATATCCTATTGCTTCTGTTTCTCTGAAGAACTGTTACTAATACAATACATATATTTGTATATATATGGACATATATATTGTATTAGTCATATGTATAAGTTAATTTTGTGTGTGTGTGTGTGTATATATATATATATATATAGTATGGGTATATATGCACATATATTCCCAAAATGTGCATCATTTTGGTTCTGAGTAGAAATATGAAAAAAATCCAATATTTTATACATTATTTGGGAAAATAATTACCTTTCTGAAAGAAAGATTAAACATAATTGACAATATGGATAATAACAGCCAAGGTTCACATGGATCAATAAAGCATCATATCCCAAAAAGAAACAGTGCAGAAAAAGAGGGACAAAGAGAATTAAGGAGCTTATAATGTTTTCCTTTGCCTTTTCTCATAAAGTGAAAGTGGACTGGCTGGTGGCAGCGGGGTGGGAGGAATCCCTTCCCACACAGAAAAGATAACACAATTTGTCCAGCTTACCAGATGAAATACAGTTTTAAAAGGTTTATATTCCCCACTCCTCTACAAATATAAATAAAATTAAAGACAGAGAAGAAATCAAAAGGCATAAAGAGAATGACAAAAATAAATGTAGTTATCATATAAATCATCACAGATTGCCATAGTCCTCTCAAACACATGGAGCTATGAACAATTTCCAAAATAAAGGAGGTTATATTTTTCCACTTTTCTTGCACGAGTACTTAAAAATCCATTTTTTTTCTTCAATTGTTAATTTTGGAATGATGATTTGTCCTGCAATAATTTCTTTGTAAGATCTTATTCTGTATCATGCTCAGTTATGCAGTGAAACTCTAATGACCACAAACAATGGAATAAATAATGACCTCATCATTTTTAGAGCTCACATATTCCTTGAGAAATAGAAAGAAGAGAATTTCTACAGAGAAAAGCCTGGAGATGTCCTTCTAAATAACTGGTTTTACTCAGTGTTCACTAAAGTAGCAGGAGGATGATTTAAACATCTAGCACTCTGAAATGTGTTAAAAGGAAGAGTGGACTATCAGCAGAAGAGAAAAGTGCTCTGTGAGTTAACAAATTAAAAGAGAACATGTGCCTTGCTAGACCAGCACTGGATAGAAATATTAGACAAACCACAAGTGTGAGCCATGTACATAATTTTAAAATTTCTAGTAGCTACATAAATAAAATAATAAGATAAATTAATGTTAACGTATTTTATTTAACCTAATATATCCAAATTATTATTATTTCAACATGTAATCAAAATAAAAAGTACTAATGAGATATTTTACATTAATTTTTCACATTAACCTTCAAAACTTGGAACACTTCTGCATTTATAGAACATCTCAGTTCAAACTCTGCAAATATCACATGCTTAATACTCACATGTGGCTAGTGGTTACTGTATTAGACAGTGACATTCCAGACCAATGAACTTCAGCCCTAAGCTGACAGACTGCTAAGATCATCTGGGAAGCTTTATAAAAAAAAAAAGAAAAAACAAAACAAACAAACAAAAACTAATGTTTTAGGCCTACCACCAGAGATTTTGCTTTAGTTGATCTGGAATGAGGCTTTTTTAAAAAGCTTCCTTGATAATCATCAAATCTTGAAAATCTTGGTCTGAGACTCAAGCAAAGGGTTGTGAAGAGGGATGCTTCCAAATTTTGTCCAGACTCTGAGGTACTGGCATGCTGGTGTATGGCTGGGAGAAGTGAGTAGATGATATGCTGGTTCACAGAAGCAACACATAACATGACCTTAGTGGAGTCCACTGTTTTTTTTTTTTGTTTAAAAAGACATGTCAGAAGTGGGATTTTTCCCTTACTAAACATCTGAAAGCAAATTTACTTCCCAAACTATACTAGATATTTTAGGCAGTATCAGGACAGCTACCTGCACGCCTATTAAAAGTAAATTAAGTAATGCAGGGAGTTAAGCAAGACAGCTGAACCAGCCTACCCTTCAGACTAATATTAGGTCACACATTTGGTTGATTATGTACTACTTCTAACCCCTAAATATCCTTCCTAAGTGCAAATCCACAATCGGAGAGTCTCAACAGCAATAAACTGGAACAGCAAGAGGATTTTCTGAAAGTATACTTGGTTAAAAGCTTCTAATGTGAGAAATAAGTCTATTATTTCTATTTCCATATATGCTAGATAGAATCTGGTAACATAAACTTATGGTGCACTGGGCTGTGTGAGAGCTCTTCGTTCAGTATGTAGGCAGTGCTCAACAAGTACAAGTAGGTCCCACTTAATAGAATATCCTAAAGGCATTTGTGCAATGTGTTCTCTATTGCTGCAATAATAAATGACCACAAATTTAGTGGCTTAAAGAACACCTGTTTATTATTTAATAGTTTCTGTGAGTCAGAGGTATGGGCACAACATGGAACAGCCAGTCCTCTGCACAAGGCCAAAATCAAGGTGCTGTCAGGGATGTGTTCCATTCTGGAGATTCTGCACAATTCAGTTCCATGTGTTGTTGGACTGAAGTTTCCATTTTACTTCTGGCTTTCAGATCGGGGTTGTTGTCATCTTCTAGAGGTTGCCCTCATTCCCTGGCTTTTGGCCCACTTCCTCTACTTTCAATGCCAGCATATGTGGTCAAGTCTTTCTCATGCTTTGAATCTCTCTGCCCTCCCCTTCTGCATCATGTCTCCTCTGCTTCTCTCTTCTGAGACATTTCTCTGACTGACACTTTAGTCTCCTCTGCTGCTTGTAAAGGCTAATATGATTACATTGTACCTACCAGGATAATCCAGGATAATCTCCCTACTTTAAAGTCAACTGACGAATAAATTAATTCCACCTTCAAAGTCTTTCCCTAGCAGTACCTAAATTCATGTTTGATTGAATAACCACAGGATGGGAATCTTGAGGGGTCATTTTTAGAATTCTCCCTACCACATGTAAGAACTCCCTACCATATATTAGAACTATATTTAATTTTTTTTTCATTTCTATAGCACCTTACAAACTTTTATTTCTGCAATACAGACATGACTAAATAAATTAGAGAAATAAAAATGTATACCCAAATACTGATTAGGTACCAATAGCATATACTCAGTTAGGAATTCTTAATTCTACATTCCAAGGCCAGATGGGTTGCTTTACACATCCTGTTTTCAGACTTTGTTGCTCTAGGGTTTGTACACAGTCTTAGATCTCTATACATAATTTACCTGAGCATTGATTTTTCCCTAAATGTTGTTTGTACTGAGCTATCTCAATGCCCTGGTGGCATGTTATGTCATGATGATTGTCACTGGATGTCAGATATATTTTTCTCTACTCCTCTAATTTTTGTCTGTCTGTATTCATATCCCCTGACAGCAAAAGCTAAATTTTTACCCAGAGAAAAACTACTGGGCACCCTTAGCACTTCCCCTGTGCTATGTACAAAC
This sequence comes from Daubentonia madagascariensis, assembly GCA_023783475.1. NCBI lineage: Eukaryota > Metazoa > Chordata > Mammalia > Primates > Daubentoniidae > Daubentonia > Daubentonia madagascariensis. Next base: position 23,330,505 of record JAKFHU010001684.1, on the reverse strand, counting down.
TCTGCCTCGTCAATCTTTACACTGGTAGTCCTTCCAGGTTTAAATTCACATTTTTTGTTTCTTCAGGGAATTTCTGCTTGCCAGATATTATCACTTGCCTTTGTTCATAGATACGACTTCAGCCAAGGTTTCCAGATTACCTGCTCCAATCAGTAGACGCTTGCTAAAGACCTTAGTATTTTTTTTTCTCTCCCTTAATTTAGCACATGTAGCTCTGGCCTATAATCCAGGGTTTTTGTACATGTGCCTAACAGAGGGGAATCTGAAGCAACCCTTCTTCTCACTTCTAGAGGAAAGAAATCCCCATTTAAATCCTTAACAGGATTGAAGGAACAAGTCTACCTATCCTTTAAGGCCTCGTATTCACTATAACCAAGAGGGGAATGGTGAGTATAATTGATAAACTAGAGAGAAGGAACTGGCCATGTTGGCTCAGCCCCTGGCTGGGCAGGACAGTGCATTCAGCTGTGTTTCCCAATCCTTCAGTAACGCTACTGGGGCAGGCCTGTAGTTTTGGATGAATGAGTTCAGCTCAGAGAGCAAACATCAGGATACCAGATTGCGGCCCCGTATCTAGGTCATGTCCTTCCAACCAGTTTTAACAGTAATAAAGCTAAAGTTTTGTTCTCCATCTGTCCAACTCCATGTCTATTTCTCAGTTGGTTTGTAACTCACAGGGGAAGAAAAAATGTGATTAATTATGACCCCTCAAAACACAGCAGTATCTTACATCTGCTCTGGTATTTTACCCACCCTTCCCCCACATACTCCATTTATTCTGTTTGTGTTTTTCCCACCTCTTCTGCTCTTTGTTATATTTTCTTTCCCAGATGTTGTAGATCCCGGTGCCAGATAAGTAAGGGTCTGGTATTTTGACAACCTGATATTTTCCTGGTGCCTAGAATAGTGCCTGGAACATAGTTGAAACCCACTAATTATCTATTGACTATTTCTGCTAAAATTACAAGCTAAAAATTGCCTTGGGTATACTAAACCTGAGACGCAAAGACCTAGGAAATAACAGCGCCTGTTTCAGTTTCCAAAAGGATTATTTTATCAGCATTGCATCTCAGCTCTTATTACATTTTAGCTCTCTTCTTGCCACACCATTTATATTTCTTCCCAAACAAGTGGAAAGAGGCAGGGAAAAGAGAGCAAAATTCGTTTTTCTTTTTTCTTTATGAAAAGAATCTGTATCAAACATCTCACAACCCCAAATATACATATAAACATATACATACACATACATACACACACATCCTCTCGAAGAGACTGAATAAATGTATTAGCTCCCTGTATTTATTAGAACACCATTTAAGAACTACTAACGTAATTTAGTGAGCTGTTTTTGTCAAAAATGATCCTCACATGCATTCTTCAAACAACTCTGAACAGTTTTGCTGCTCTAACACGAATACATCTCTGTGACTCTGTTCCACACAGCATTGCCAAAGTCATTTTCTCCTGGAAGTTTTTGATGCATCATGCATTACTCTTTGCATAATGATGAACACATACACATGTAGAGAATCTTATGAATACAACTTCAGTAGATTCATGGAGTATCTGGATTGGTTTCCAATACTACACCATCTTTACTTCATAATAACTATTTTATTTAAGGCTTTGATGTCACAAATATAATGATCAGAAAACTTCAGTACTAGCTACTCCCCATCAATATTTCATATCCCTAGATTTATTCAAAAGACATTTAAAATCAGCGTATTTCCAGGATTTCATCATTCCTCCTGCCGAGAGTTTCTTTTAGTACTACTTCAAGCTACAATTAATTCTATCAGAGTCTAAGTCCCTCTAGTAAGCTAATCCTAATTTCATTTTTCCTTTTCTTTACAAACTTCTCTGCTGTATTTGAGGCAGTGATGGTTTTGTTGATACCCTTTAATGTGCATATACAAATATATTTCAGGGTCTAAAACTTGATTGTATTTTTCCTTCTGTATAATGCCTTGTGCTGATATTTTCTCAAGAAACACCACTTCCTAGGAGTTTCTAAGAAGTTAAAGATAATTATGTGGATTGGAAGGAAGAAACTCGAATCTTAAGGCATTGTACTTAAATAGCCAATCATCCTGGCATCCACATTAAATATGTGACCTTACTGAAATTAACTTTTCACTAAGCTTTGCATAATTTAATAAATACTTCACAGAAAAGATATAGTGGGAAGAATATTGGAGCTGGTCATTTAGAAATATAGACATTATTAAAGAAGCAGAGTACGGGTAATTACCACACTTATTTCAACAATCTTGACCCATAAGCATTTTTCATAAAACGCTTTATTTGGAAAGATTATAATTCTCTAAAATTGGAAAGCTACACAAAAATAAGCTGAAAGCATAAAAACACCCACATAGCGCCATTAGCTCTACTTCCTACACATCCATAGTGTAAGTGAAATTCATTCACTGAAGTAAGGAAAATAAAACAAACACGTATAATTTATTGTTGTTATATCTTATCATGTTGAGTTTAAAGTAGAAACTGATGTTCAGATATTGCCCTCTAAAATGCATCACAAAGATTTCAAATGAATATGTGTATCTAGTGGCAACTGTCAAAATGTAGTTGTCATTTACTCAGTTTTATTGATCTGACTTAATCAAAAGGTCTCTTTGTAGAATATCTGGAATGTTCTTCAAGCAATCACCCCTAAACATTTTGTGTATGTTTACAGTAGGCAGAGTTTTTTGGGTTTTTAATAAGAGCATGTTGAAGGGTATCTGAGTGATTCCAGCTTTGGGCTATTACAATAAAACCTGCCATGGACATTTATATACAGGTTTTGTGTGAATGTACATTATCATTTCTCTGGAATACATGCCCAAGGATGAAAGTGTCGGGCCATATTGGTAATCCCGTGTTTATTTTATAAGAAACTGCCAAACTGATTTTAAGACCGACTGTAGCATTTTACATTCCCATCAACAACATACAACTGATCCAGTTTCTCCAAATCTTCACCAGGATTTGAGGTAAAGAAATGGGAATCAGGGGTGAAGAGGACTTTACAAGGCCCTATCCTCAAGAGCTTATAATCAAGCCAGACCAGGAACTCACAGGCTGCAGACTGTGAGGAGCGGTGACTCCAGCAGAGAAGAAACTATCAGCACTTCAATATTGGAATAAGCCACTCTTTTAGAAAATATGTGCCCTGCTTTCTCCACAACACATATTCCATGAGATATTTCAGTATACTTTCACCTCCTAGCCTAGTTATTTTCTTTAACTAAAAGTTACAATAATAACAATAATCCTCACTAACACACTAGGTGGTAAAATGTATGACTGTGATTTATGGTACCCAAATTAAGGCTATTTCCAGAAATACATTGAAAATGCTAAGGACTCTGCAGTCAGACAGATTTGGATTAGACTCGAATCCTGGCTCTTAACATATGTAAGGCATCTATAATTGTGGTAAGGATTAAATGAAGTTTGTCCCTAAATGATTTGTCACAATTCCTGGTAAATACCACTCTATTTTGTTTCTACAAATAAAAATATTTTGCCAGAAATCAGACATCCTATTGCTAAGCAAGAAGTTTCTGTGCATTTTAGATGAAACTGCCCACGGACTGCTAAGTCTGTATGTGGGGAGAAGACGGTGTTGACCACCGAGCTGAATCAAAATGATTCAGGTATGCAGGTGACAGGGCAGGCAGTTAGACATGCAGGTGGCAGGGTAGGCGATAGCGGGATGCGGTCAAGGGCCGCAGGTCGGGACCAATAAAAACAGAAAAAAAACAAAACCAAAACAAAACAAAAACCCTCACAACCACAAGAACTTGAGGTTAGGGACTTTTCCTGAATGGGAGCATGTGCAGAAGCTAGGAGCTATGACCAAAGGTAACCTTTCCTTCATTAACATAGTAAAACTCACACCCCCTAGCACCATAACAGTTCCTGAGCCAGCCATACAAGGACAGAAAATGGGAGGGTACATGATTCTGGGACTCTCCACCTACTTCCCTAAAAGTACATGAATATTCCACCCCCAGCTTAACATATTATTAGGGATTAGCGTGAATGACAGACCCTAACCCTGGGATGATGCTGTTCCTTATTGAAATAGTCCACTCTCTATTGACCTTAAGAGTATACTATACTTTCTATACTCTGTCTTTAAACTCAAGGTCATCTCCACTCACAGGGACAGACCTGTTTCTCCCTCTGGAACTTATCTTCACTTTGCAATAAAGGCTACTTATGTGGAAGTGCTTCGTGTCTGTCATCACTCTGTCACACTGGCCCTGCTTGAGATTCTCCCAAGCAAGGAGCCAAAGAACCAAGACAACTCTCCCTAACCACACCTGACAATAATTTTTAAAACAGTATTTACTATTTGGGTCTATTTATTGAAGAGTTTAAGGTTATTAAATGTATTTAGTGATTTATAAAAGAAATTGCTGGTGACAATTCTTGATATCACTAACCCATTGTGTGTGTGTGTGTGTGTTTGGGGAGAGTATTAGAAAAGTCCTGTACCTCTTCTATATAGAAGGTTCCTTACCATCCAGTGTGGTGGTTTCTTCCCATTTCCCACCCGCCCAACTCACCACCCCCCACCATCCCTTGTCCCTCACTCCAACACCACTGGTGATTTATCAAAGCATCCCTTTGAACTACAAAACATATTCTCCCTCCAGGGGAGTTCTAATAAATAAGATGTTCTCCACCTCATTGCCTTTTAATGACATTTTGACAGTCCTTATAGATTACAGCCCTGGGCAACTGTCCAGCTGACCTGTCCCGTAATCTGTCTCTAGTTGCCTTTCTTCAAGATAGATTGCTTCATTGTGTTTCCAGACAACAAAGACGCCCTGTCTATTGTGATAAAAAAGGTAAACTTGTCCTCACTAATCAGAACTGGCTATTGTGGCATTCTTTAAATAACTCTGGAAGGAGAAGAAACTTTTCTTTAGGTCTCTTATTCTCCTTGAGTTTTTAATTACTTGTCCTTCTTAAAGGATTCTTACAGTAAATCAGTCATAGAATGTTCTGGTGCTCTTAAATATCTCACTATTTTGAAAAGGCTTAAGGAAATCAATTCTTCAGCTTGTAGAATTTAGGAGATTAAAGCTTTTTCAGGTTATGACCATCAAACAATGGGATAGCTTATAATTATCTCAATTTGTAAATAAACACTCCATTTTTACTTTTTATATGTTTCCAATCTATTTCCTAATTTATAATAAGTTCAGTAAGTACAAAAATGGCAATATTCAGCAATTGACACAATTCTTACCAAATTAGTTTATTTTTCTAATAAAATATTTCAAAGTAACATATATTTGATCAGAGGTAGGAGAAAACAATAAATTGCATGGTCAAGTTTGATCTATTACAGCATTTCCCTTATTTTTATGGCAGAAAGAACAATTGTTTATTATCTATGGCCTCCTCTAAGACACATTACAGTGACATGAGCTCTTGACTTTATAGCTGAAAATTAGCCAGCACTTACAACCCAACACTACTCCTCAGCTATTGCTCAGAAACTCCCCAGAAATCTGTGCTCTGGACAGGTTCCTCAGGATCGTCTACTCCCAACAACTTGCCATAGTATCATGTTACTATCTTTGGGGGTTGAGGGAAGGCAAACATGTGGTAAGCAACATTTTTTAACATAGCAGGACTCTTTCTTCTCCTCAAACCTCTGGTGGAGGGACACCCTCCAGCCCTGGTCTATTTTATCTCACGTGAGGAACACGCACTGTATTTTAATTTCTCAACAGAGCAGAGAGTCAGAGCTTTTATGATAGCAGACTATAACAGAATGTAATTACAATACAGACAACCTCTGCAATGACCTGTATCTTTGTAGATGGACCCACTTCCATGACTAGCTGCAAATCTCCCTGCTCTTTTCCCACCCTGCCGTGTGTGACCAGGACCAGCTCCCACCATTACCGTATATATCACCATGCTTTCGAACTCAAGCCAAGCCCATTATCAACCCTAGAAATGGCAACTTATTCCTAACCCTAGCCTAGGGCTCATTACCATTTCATGTTCTCAAAGTTATCTCTGAGTAGGGTGCTGAGAGTGGAATTATCAAGGTGTCAATAAAGCAGTCACATGAAAGTTCAAAATCAATATATTTCCCAGAGTCAGGATTATTTTTACACTAAATCACAACACAGATGAGGCATCAAAGTGCTAGCCCAGGTTAAAAAAAATGATCCCGTTCAACCCCTGCTTATTAAGGGTAAAATCTTATAGTCCAATCTTAACCAGGTTTACCTAATTCAACATAAAACAAAGAAAAACAAAGTGTGTTTATAAATGTAAGCAAGTAATTTTAGGTTGAATTTTAAGACTTACTGAGCCTGAGATAAAATGATGCAATGACAAACTTACATTGGGAATTTTAAGAATTGAAGAGTTACTTATTTTTCTCTGGTTACTTTTGCCCATAAACTAAGCAAGTACAGAAAGAAAATATCAAAGATTTTTTTCTCTTAAAATCTCATCTTTTTCTTTTTTTTTAGAGACAGAGTCTCTCTGTGTCACCCAGGCTGGAGTGTAGTGGCAGGATCACAGTTCACTGCAGCCTTGAACTCCTGGGCTCAAGTGATCCTCTTGCCTTAGTTGCCTGAATATCTGGGACAACAGGTGTGTGCCACCACACCCAGCTAAATTTTTTGTTATTATTTTTTGTAGAGATGGAGTTCTTGCTGTGTTGCCCAGGTTGGTCTCAAACACCTGGCTTCAAGTGATCCTCCTACCTCAGCCTTCCAGAGTGCTGAGATTACAGTCATAAGCCACTGTGTACTGCACAACTGTTTTCATGATAATGTCTACATTGGTACTACTGCTTTTCAAGCTTTCACATTATTTTATAATCAGAATCTGATCTATCATCAGATACACCCATTAAATGAAAACTGAAACTTATAATCATGTACATTTTACCATAAAAAAGGTAAAATAAAGGATGGTAAGTCTTTTACCCAAGGTCGTTGAAACATTTTAAAAATGGACTAGGAATAAAATTATTATATTTAGGAGATGTCTGCCCACCCGGGCCCTAAATATTACAAAGTCTTCTAATTGGTATTAATATTACAACAGAGACATCAATTCCATCCTCCCCTGCTGCCTAGTACAGATTGCATTTTATTAGTCTGAAGACTTTTACATGGTTTGAAGTGATAATTAAAATGTTCCTTTAATATGTTCCATTTTATTCATTGTCAATTGGTTCAAGGTCATATACCATTGTCCACTGTTACATTCAACACCTTAAACATTTTTCTACTGCAATTTATACCTCGGAAGTATTTATAGCTTGGTATATTTTTAATATATCTTGGAAAATTCTTTCTAGCAACTAACTGTAATTAACCTCAAAGGGACTTATGATCTAACAGCATTTCAATTAATTTGGTTACTCAAGTTCACAGTCACAAAAATTTAATAATGTATTAAACAGTTATTTCATAATTCATAGGCACACTTTTGCTTATTTAACTTGGAAGAATGACAATCATACCTTTCTTAAGGAACATAATAAATAGCACAATTAACATGATGTCTTAGAGTTTTTCTTTAATTCTTTCTGACAAGGCATATGAAAAAGAAGACTAAAGCATTTGTATTTCCATAATATCATGAAGTTTACCTTTAACTGTAATAATTTAGAAGTCAGACTTTTTATGCACATGAGTTATTTGATCTTTTACCTCTCAGAGAGGGGTGGGTCTTCTTATATTTAAAGGTTTAATTTCCTGCTCTCAGATATCTTCAATCTCCTACTGGTTGACCAGTTCTCATGCTATCCCAGAATAGGTACCTAGAATAGGTACCTGAATAAACCTACATAATCCATAGCTCAAGTTTACACTTTCAGGTCGCAGATTTCTGTAGACCCTTAATGACTTTGTATCCTGTTCCCAAGAGTCAGAGTCTCATTAAGTTCCCTCATTAAGTTGGTAAGCACCAACTGACAACTTAGTTCAAATGATCATGCTCTTGTTTTCCTCTCTTGTGTTAGCGTCCCAGTCTTGAGTCCCTACTTGGCATGACAGATTTAAATATAATAGAATGACTTTATTCTCATTAAGCATTGGAGTTCCATCTCTCAACCCTTGCCCTAGAGTGAGGTGATAGGAAAATTCGGCAAAGATATAGGCCAATAAACATATGAGATAGATAACAGTCTGCTTCATCCTGAGTGCCAAAACGTACCCTTGTACAGGTGTTTCCACATTCTTTAAATTAAAGCTCAAGTTTGCTGAAGCTTTCCTCAATTAAAAAGATAACTTGTGCTTCAATATAACAATATTTTGATTCACCTGTGTTATGTGCTATATTATTGATAAAGTCTCTGGTTCTGTTCCTGTATTTTAATATTCCATAATAATCACAATGCCTATACTTTATTTTTCAATTTTCTAAAGAAAATGTTAAAATTATGAAAGATTTCAATGGATATGATTTTTACTTGTTGAGATATTGATAAATACTTTGTGAAATCTAAAGAAATAAATATTGGCTATCACCTCATCCATGTGCAAATTATCCCCTTATAATTTTAATAATGTATTATTCAATAAATATGATGATACAAGTTAACTGTAAATGTTATAGATATCAAACCAAGCAGCACTCTATATTACTCCATTAGGTTGCTATTGAATAAATGTGTACATTCGTCCTTTTATTTAATAAGGATTACATTAATTCCATTAGTTCCATTTCTCAGTACATCTTATATACTGAGAAACTTAAGGTACAAATGTAAGATGTCCTAGATTCCAAAGCGTGGCAAAATCAAAGTTATTAAGCACGTCATTTTATTTTGAAGAAGCATATAACAACATCTATAACCCGAAGTCACAAAAAAGAACATCAGGTCTTTAGAAATAGTTTCTTAAAGCTTTTTTTGTCACAAGAATATACTGGGGGTGGTGTTTCTGATGCCATTAAATATTCAAACTCAGTAAGACAATCTGAGATTTCACCATGCTAAGGAGTCTTATCTGTCATGTCATAGCAGCATTGTGGAGCCTAATTAGCTTAGAATAATTAGGCGAATCAACTATAATTAGGTGAATCCACCTTTATATTATTCCACTGTAATTTAAGTAAGTTATTGAATGTTGTTTGAATAGTTAAGAAATAATTGAAGTTTCCAAGAGCTTTCACAACTTTAGGCTGTGAAAAATCTATCCTATCAAGGTGTAATGACTTTATTATTACATAAATGAGAATTTACAACTTTGACATAAAATTTAATGTATAACAAATTAAAACATAATAAAACTCAAGTTAACCATCATTCTGTCACTTATATACTTCTCTAAACACTCTTCATTCAATCAACTAACATTTGTTAATCACCTATGATGTCCAAGAAAGCATACTACATATTTTAGGAGATATGGAATTGGATAAGTTGCTAAGGGTATTGCTATAGTCTGAATCTGTGTGTCCCCCCAAAACTCATGTGTTAAAACCTAACCACCTGTGCAACGGTTTTAGGAGGTGGGGCTTCTGGTAGCTAATTAGGTAATGAGGGCAGAGTCCTCACGAATGGGATTAGTGCCCTTATAAAAGAGACCACAGAAAGCTACTCTGCCCCTTCCACCATGTAAGGACCCAGCTAAAAGGTGCCATCTATAAACCAGTAAACTGGCCCTTGTCAGACATCCCATCTGCCAGCACTTCAATCTTGGAATTCCCAGGTTCCAGAATTGTATGAATAAAGTTCTGTTGTTTATAAGCTACCTAGTCTATGGTATTTTGTTACACCAGCCTAATTGGACTAGAAAAGTACTCCTAAAGATTTCTAAAAATTTAAAGTCCTTTTTTAAGAAATTAAAGATCCTGAAAATTCCTTTTTAGTAGTCAAATACATACAGGTAATTTATAGTGTTGACTGCATTTCATTTCTTGTTTTCCATTTTAAATGAAAAAAGTGTTGGCTTCAAAACTCATTGCTAGTTACTGAAAATTCTTTAAACTTAAAAAAATATATAAGCCAGAGATAATTCACATAGAAAACAGTAGATCTCAAGGATGTTAATGCACATCAGAATGACCCAATAAACTTAAACGAAACGAAATGTCCAGGCTATATTCCATCAGAATCTGATTCAGTTGGTCTTCAGTAGTGTCCAGGCACTGATATAAATTAAAATATTAATATAATTTAAAAGAGCCACAGTTAATTCTGACATGCTGAGAAATACTAACTGTAAAACACAGAATACAGTTTTATGAGAAATTTGTGATGAAAAGACTGCAGGTACATACAGGAAAAAAACAAATGTTCAGATTGGGTATCAATATACATTTAATTTTTGTCAGCAGGTGAAATATAAAATCTACATTATTAATAGTAGATTATAAGTACAAGAAATCGATAAGTTTCACTATCAGACTCTTACTTTTTGTATGTACGTGCTACACATATACATATATGTATACATATAAACACACATGAATGACACATGTATATATAAATATATGCATCTATATATAAGTTTTGTAGGAAATCCCATCAAATATGTCACATGTTTAGACTTATAGTGAATGATAAATGTGCCTAGAAAAATTAAAGTTAGAACTGAAACAAAGGAGGGAAAGGATGAATGGAATTTGGATATATCTACCAACAAAAGCTAAGTTCCATATTTATGTAGAAATCGTAGTCGGGGGAGCTCCAGCAGCTCCTTGCTGTGCATAACACTCCAAAAAGCAATTAAGAGAAATATTTGCCAGATGGTTGTATGCAATGATATGAATAAATTGGCAACAGCCCAATTTTTCTAAAATATTTTACTATATATTAAAGAGCACAAGTATCACCAGTCTGATAAAGGTTCTTTCAAACAAAGTGCACAGTGTCACTTCAGTCTACGTAAATATTCATGGCAGAACCTAAGGGGTCTGTGTTAATCTGAATGCCAAAGCTACATGACTTTTTGTCAGAATATTGGCTAGAAGCCAGATCTGATTTCCAGTGTGGCTTTCTTTTTAGCTTTAAAAAGCATCACAACTTTGAAAATGTTATTAAAATATAATGAACAAAACAAATTTTTTTCTATCAAAGAAATCCCTTTGTCCCAATTGATTTATAGAAATTATGCAACAAAAGGTTATATAGTATGTGTTTAGTACCAAGTACTCTGTATACCAAAGCTATTGGAAATCTCAAAGATAAAATATGCCCATAAAATAATTTCAGCAATAACTATCTTGAGCATCATAAATATTCCCATTATATTTTCATTTCGTGGTATGGCTCTCTATGAATAATTGCATGCCAAGATGTTGGTAGTAGTAGTATGAAAGCTCAGAACTGTACACTAAAACTGGAAGAACCAAGGAAAACAAAGGTAGAATCACTTTTAAATGATTAAATGAGAGTTCTGACTCAGTAAGTATACATATGTCAAAATTGAAGATGGAGGATATGTAGTAACTGGAGGTCACAGTAAACAGGTATGTTAGGAGATATTTGTTGATATTCAACGGGATACTTGTTGAACAATGAATGACTTTCACTGTTAAATAAAACATGACAAATATCCTGCAATGATATCAAAATCTTTTGTTCATTCATAAGAAGAAACACAAACAGAACTAATGGGCATAGGTGAAGTGATTTTAAATTGGCATAGCTCAAAGGAAGAACTCATATAAAATAAACGCCTAGTGAACTTAATTTCTAAATAAGCCTCTATGGTCATAAATAAACCAGTTTGAACCACAGTGATAGAACATAAAATCAGTATCTCAGTACCTACACATTTTCAAAAGTAATCAGGAAAATCTTTAAATCTTATGTGTTTGAAATACTGAGAATTATACCATTCAATTATTCACATGGTTTCCTATTTCAGGCCTTCTACAGCAAAGCTGCATCTCCTGGAGTTTCTTCACTCATAAAATGAGTTATTTCTTCACTCATAAAATATTGATTAAGTATCTACCATGTGTTAGGAAATGCACCAGACCCGGGAGATTCAAGAATGAATGATACAAAGTTTTTACCCCATAGGAAAACAGTCTAGCGGGCAATTTTACAAGCAATTCTAAATTCACTTACCCTGAGGTCACTACACTATACACATATATATATGTGTGTGTATATATATATATATATTCATATATATATATATGAAATGATACTCCAAAGGAACTTTGTCCAGACAAAAATAAATGTCATTAAATCCATGTGTGAAAAGTTCATTCAGTTTACTCTTATGCACTCTCAGAAACTAGATATTCTTATAGAGGCTAGATGATGTTCTTCAAATTTCCTAGATGAAGTACGGAAACATAAGTAAATAATAAGCAGATCTACAGCTAGCAATAAATAGAAAGAGTGGCAAGAAAACAATAGCGAGCAAAAAGCCAACATAAGAAGCCAGTTAATTTAAAAGTCAAATTCCTTGTACACAGGAATCCTTAATATTTTATTTTATTAATTTTTCAAATTTTTGTTCTAAGGACTCACTTGACAGTCTGATGACTCTGACTTAGAATTATAATTTAAATCTATAAAATAAAATATAACTCCAAAAATACCAACAATATTTATGTGGATTTTAATCCACGAAATTGTTGGTGTTCTTGGGATCTAGGTTAAAGATTGCAAGTTTGAGTATCCTTTAGAATTGGAGACAAACAACTGATGTTAATATTAATATTAACAATAATGATTGGAGAACCAAATAATTATATCTGATATACCCTGATAAAAAAGGTGAGGAAATATACATTTTAGAAATGTATCTCTCCTAAACTGACTAAATTTTTTAAAAAAGATATTAGTTAAATGAAAAATCTTCATTTATTTAGGGGATTTCACTCATGCAGGTTAAAAGTCTGGGGATTTAATTAATTAATTTATTTTTTTTAGTTTGAGCTACTCCAAATAATCAATGGCTTTTTAAAAGTATATAAACAAAGCATAGATGTTCTCTTTATATTCAAAGCATGTCATATTAAATAGTTTAACTATTGATAGTGCTGTAGCTCACATTTATTGAGAATTTACTTTGTGCCATGCACGATTTTAAGTATTTACATTGCTTGATGCATGTAATCAGTGGGAGTACACTATGAAGTACATACAGTCATTATCACCAAATTTACATAGTAGTAAAATGAGGCACAGAGAGATTAAGTAATTTATACAGACTCACCAGGCTGCTAAGTGCCAAGCGTAAATTTTAAACCAGACAATCCAGCTCCAAAGCCAGCTCTTGAATCCTCATGACTCTCTAAAATGACTGTTATATTTTCTCCTCTTTTCAAGAAGATCTTATAAGACTTACGGTTTTCAACCCTAGTTTTCATTATACTTGCAAGGAGTTTTTATGCAATACTGATGGGTAGGCCCCATCCTAGATTCTCATTCTAAAAAAAAATTTTTTTTTTTTTTAAGACAGAGTCTTACTGTTTCACCCCAGCAGAATGCAGTGGCGTTATCATAGCTCACTGCAACCTCAAACTCCTGGGCTCAAGTGATCCTCCTTCCTCAGCCTCCTGAGTAGCTGGAACTACAGGTGTGCACCACGACACCTCACTAGTTTTTCTATTTTTAGTAGAGACAGGATCTCGCTCTTGCTCAGGCTGGTCTTGAACTTCTGAGCTCAAGCGATACTCCCTCCTTGGCCTCCCAGAGTGCTAGGATTGCAGGCGTGAGCCAGCACGCCCAGCCTCACTCTCAAATTTAGAATTCATTAAGATCACCTAGAAGGCTTTTTTGAAAACACATTTTGGGAACCCACCCATATTTTCTGACTCAGTAGGTCTAAGGAAGACTGAGCATTTGGATTTCTAACAAGTTCCCAGATGATGTTGGAGCTATGGTCCAGATACTATACTTTGAGAGCCGCTGTCCTAGATAAATGGAAACAGAAATTCTAGGAGTGGGTATATCTCCTTAAAGGAATTAAATGTACAGCTAGGGATGAGAACCACTGTTTTAACTGATCTGTGTCACTAAATATGTTGTGAAGATTAAAATAATGTACATTAACAATAACTGGAGTGAACTACACCGTGTAGTTCAAGGATCACAGATATCCATCTAGTAAATATTTAATCTGCCTCCATCTTCTAGCTTCTCTTCTTCTGGATAATGCTTTTCTTTCTATTAATTTACTATACATGATATCATTATTGTCCTTTAATTTTTCAGAATCCCATAGTCATTTGTTATTATGGAGTCATACTAAGTTTGCCTGAGCTGGTATTCTTAGGTTGTAAACTTGCTGTTTTGTAATTCTGGCATACACCTACTAATCATAGGGGATGGTGCCTGTGTCACTTAGAGCAGGGGTTCCCAACCTTTTTTGGCACCAGGGACTGGTTTCATGGAAGATAATTTTTACATGGGTGGTGGTGGGGGGGTGGCGAGAAGGGAGCTCAGGTGGTGATATGATGCCAGCAATGGGGAGCAATGGGGAGCTGTGAAGCTTCCTTGCTTGCCGCTCACCTCCTGTTGTGGCCCCGCCTTCCCGTTTCCTAAGTTTCATGGAAGACAATTTTTCCACGACTGAGTTGGGGGGCAGGCCAGCAGAGCTCTGAGGCCTGGTCCCTAGCAGGCCCCAGACTGGTGCCCGTCCATGGACCAGGGGACGGGGACTGCAGATTTAGAGGCATTCCTCGCAAAAACGCAGTGGGAGCAGCATAATTGAAAATTATGGCCTTGAGGGGTTACCTTGTCTTTAGGTATCAACTATTTCATATCAACCCAAAGACAAATTCCTCTGAATTGGACACTAAACTCACATTCATAGTCTTACTTCCCATATTGTTAGGTCAGGTGGAGGGTAAACAGGTGACAAGGAGTTGTCTAAGGGCAGAGAGCGGGAACAGGATTGTACTAGGACCCAAACTGCAGCTAGGAACTGTTCCCTGGTGGGAACATACATAGTAAAAAGTTCCTGGTAACTTTTAACCAACTTAGAGCTCATTACCGTCTAATCAGCATAGCATAGGTGGAGCTTCATGGAGGATTCTAGAAAAGGCACATTTGCAGAAAGGGATTACTGTTATATAACCTATTCTGTTATGTAACCTGTCATGGGATCTGTTATATAACACCAACCTGTCAATCACCCCCAAAGGCTGGAAACAGCAACCCATCCTGCCAGGGGAAAGGCTGGACAAACTAGTGGCCTTATAAAAGGCAACATGTGTTCAGCCTCCAGCATCTTTTTCTGCTCCTGGAGACTGACACATTCCTCTCTCTCTGGAATGTATTTTCCCATTGTGTAGCTTCCTTTACTTTCATTCTTTCTTTTATGTGATAAGCCATTTGTATTAAGTTGCTCTGTGTTTGTGATCACTCCGTCATCGACTTGACTTGCTACCAGTACTCATTCTTGACAGTGGGAAGTGGGGGACCAGGGAACATCCACACAGACGAACTAACAATATCTCCTAATTACTCTTAAAATAAACTATACATACATACGATAAAGAAATGGGATGAAAATGGGAAAGTTGTTTCACTACAGAGATGGGCTTAATTATTTGCACATACGGTATTAGGAAATATCAGTAAAATCTCTCACTATGTTTCACTTTCATGATGGCATTTTGCTGCCAAACTTCTTAGGAAGTGAAAATGTACATCAAAATCATAAAAATGTATTTTATTCATTGCTATGCATGCTGATATATACAGGTGGAGAACAAAGATCCATAGATACATTATGCGGCACCCAATAATTTACAGTCTAGGATTAGGAGAGTGTAAGACAGGAAAACATACACACAGACACACACACAATTTATGAGACCAATTTTATTTCTCAAACATGCAACCAAAATGCTCTTGGAAAAGTTGAAGCTTAATAAAATGAAGGACCACATTAATTAGAAGATTTTTTTAGAACAATCATATTTTGATTCTTGTCACTAATTTATCTGACTCAATCCCTGCTAAATAGAAGACAGCATCATAGAAAGTTAAACCGCAAGACATTGTTTAAAAATGTACTCTGCATTTTCTGTGTATCTCATTTCATATTCCATGGTGAGCAGAAAGTTCTAAGGTTTTACATATCCTACCTGAAAGTTTTATCTGAGCACTTATTGGTCTCCAGCTTATCTCTTAAAATCGGAAAAATAATAGCTAGAGAAACTACTAATGAAAGACAATGAAGATTTCAGTTTTCATTCTAGTATGGTGTTACCGCATTTGGAATTCTCAGAACCCATTCCTGAGGGTTGATCGACTACATGAGTCATGCAACTTCTGAGAACCATCATGCAGTGTTTCCTGGTATGAAGTAAGTGCTGTCACCAATGCAAGTCCATTTTATTGTTATCCAAAGTAAGTGCCATTTTTCAAAATGCATTTCCATTTATGCTTTCATGGCACTGTTACTAAGGGTCAAGCCTGGATTTCACAGGGATAGTTATTTTATCTGTCAGCTGAGTTAGTCCAATCTCAACTATACTTTGGTTTGTTATTCTCTTTCCTTTCTCTTTAGAGCTGCATCCTTGTGAATAGAAGAAAATTGAGACATATTCTTTTTTGGAACCCCTCACAATTTGGGTGCAGTCTTGATGTAGTAGCAAAAAATTATCTTGAGTTAATGTGTACATAGATATAATTAAGAGCATGTGAATTACCCTAAAGTTTTATTTTCTCATTCAATGACCATTTATTACAGTGTATAAGCCACTGTATAAATACTATAGAGTATTCAGAGCGCCAGGCTATAAACGTGAAATATTTTGTCAAACAGAAGACCCAATATATGAAGTGGTATGTGTGTATCCTTATGTACATATTAATTTTATTTTATTATTTTCTTGTTCTCTCTTGAGGTCATGAAGTAAAGCCACCCAAAGTTGGTTAGGTCTGTCGTCTGAATGAGATCGCCATTCATTTTCAAAGGAAGAGGCTCTTCAGAGAGGTAATCAGAATTGGAGAGTGGGCTTAGACAGGCAGAGGTAGGAACTCCTGTCTCCTTCCATGTCTTGCTCTCTTGGGCCTGGATGAAAATTCTGGACATATTAGATGTTTCTTGGCAGTGGAGGGAGACTGACCCTTACCATAAACTATAATATAAATGAGGAAGGGGATATCATTATAATGTAGGGTAATCATACAATGTATCCAAACTGGGCTATATTTAAGTCTTAAAAGGGGAAATTTTTATTTATGCTGGGGCAACAAGCATAAATGTGACAGTTCCAGCAAACCAGGACATAAGGTTACACTACCAATTGGAGACCTTAGATTGAGCCTGACTTAACCACTCAAATACATGGTGGAAAGTTAATTTTCTGTGTTTGCATTCCTTTTATCTCTAAGACGATGGTAAAAATTATTTTTAATGCTCTATTCTCCTCTCTGACATTTATATTCATTAAGAAACATGTATCAAGTACTTGTTATGTGGCCAAGCTCTGCACTGTTGATTTCAGGGGTATATTGTCTATAATATAGAGAGGAACACAGGACAGTTTATAGCCACACTAGCAGGAGTCTTAAAGAACACACATTCTTTTTTTTTTTTTTCTGCTCCCACATCCTTACACCAGTGGTTATTATTAACAGACTGTGAGAAGAAAGTGAATATTGAGGACAAGAGTAAGAGTAGTAAAAATTATTTTTTTACTACTAGCCTTGGATGGCCAATGTTTGATTTTATTAAGTGAACCAGCAGTTTTCTGTTGAACTTCCAAAACATTTTAATTCATTTTTCTGTGAGGTCATTCTCTACTCAAGGCAAGAAACTGCTAATTCAATGCATTTTTGATATCGTTTTCTTTCCAGTAAAATGCATTCTGGCCAAATTGAAAGAACATAGTTTTCCATTGTATTCTGTATGATTACTTGAACTCAAAGTAAATGTGAAAGAGAAACTTACACTAACTTTAATTGTATTAAAATAGATAGAATCAAGTTAACTACATTAAAATTGAAAGAGGACAGACCTCTAAATGAATATATATAGTAATTAGATTCTCTTTGGGTAGATGGGAAGCAATTGAAAAGTCTCTGAAGAATAAATACATATATACATAACTCACAAAGGGTTTTCACATACATTAACTCACATGATCCTCCATAAGTGTGATATGAACCAGATAAAGCAGCAAGTTTATTAGTAACATAATTTAACAGAGGAGAAGACAGAGCATGGAGAGCATCAGTTATATCCCTGTCACAGTTAGTAACAGTTGAGGCAACAATCAAACTCATCTTTTGTTACCAATGGTGGGGTGCTTTCCACTTCACTATGCCTGAGTGATATTTCAGCTCCATGTTAAGTGGGTTCAAGAGCTTCCTTCCCTTCTATACCCCTCAGTTTCCTAGGAAATTCCTCAGCTCAGTCTACTGTGAGTTTCTTATGACCCCAGTCATCTCTATATGGCCAACTCTTTAGCCAGAGTCAGAAGGAAATTGGCAAAGCTTATCCCTCATATTAAAAAGTGCAGATATAATATGCACTAGACCTTGCACAGTCTTATTTTAGTTAGAAAATGTAAAATGTTAAACAGAATCTAAGATTTAAAATCCTTGAGTATTGCTTTACTTCTATGCCTTTTCACACCTGACTTCATGCTTCGAAGATTTAGCAATGAGTCTCCCCTTTTGGTTCTAATGCGTATTTTATTTGCCTCATAATATTTTATTTTGATTGAATTTTATTTTTCTATAGGAGGTTTGTGCGCTTCAGTTTCTGGCCTCCACCATACCACGGCCACACTCACTATTTTATACTTTAACTGATTCACTCAACTAGTTCGTTGCTTACTTGGCTCCTGTAGAATTTGGTCTTGTCACCCTAGAGCCTAGATGAGAAATTTGTCACGAGCTCGAAATATATCACAATATCGATTCTCCGTGAAGTAGATAGACTCCAAGAGAAATTTAGTGCTCAGGTGTCAACCCCCGTGGAAAGGAAGGCAGGAAGGGACAATCGGGAAGAGGGGAAATCCATCTGTGATGCCAAATGAACGCCCAGTGAGTTCAGCTATTCATAGGGGACTATGGAACTGAAATGGCTCAGCAGAGTTACCTCGTGCTGGGATGGAATGGTCAGGTCTTTTTATGCCCATCTCAATCTGCTATTACAAGTGGGTTGCTCCTATCTCAGGCCAGTGGCTCTCTGCAGTTGAAACAATCCCTGAAGGTACTGACAGCTGAGTCTGACTAAACTTTCAGAAGCAGGACCACCAAGTCCTTTCTTAAGGTGGGAACTGAGTGGTGCTTCTCCACATCTGTTATTGCACCATAGCATCTCAATCATGCCAGGGGGCTTTCGGTTAGAATTTAGATAAAGCAGGTTCACAAAAGCTTCACATACTTCAATTCAACTTAAGTTGACTGAGAATGTAAAATATGATTTTAGAAGTCAGGTTATTTTAATTATTTAAACTCAGATATTAACCAACCCTATCATAATTTTAAACAATGTCTCCATCCTCATAATATGTACATAAGGTCAATGTAGATCACAGTTTTACTTAACATTCAGTCACTTACTTCCTAGGTTTGGTACTTTTATATATATAAAACAGAGAAAATATTACTGGAGTCTAACTAACATTTCATCTTCCCACTTTGAATTGTGCATTCAACTGCAGCAATAATGTCTCCAGGATTGCACATGCTGTCAAAATACATGTTCAAGCATCAGTTTATCATACACACATCAGAGTAATTTTTAGTCATGCCATTTTCTTATAATTTCACATGAAATAGAAAATGTCTTTTAGATTCTAGATTTTTTTTTTACTTATCCCATCAAACAGTGTTATATTAATGTAAATTTTTAGAGTTTTATGCCCTTGGGATGATTTGCTATAGATAGAATCCCATGTCATAATAGAAGCAAAAAATAGTGATTTCAAAAAAGAAAAAAAAATATTCTATTATGCAATAATATTCAATATGCAATAATATGCAATAATTATTCTACTTTTTCTTTGACATCTGTTTTTTAACTGTGTAATATTATATGTTCTTATGCATGCACTTCTGTATTGATCTTTAAGAATAAGATAAATATCCAAAACTTTTTCTGTAGAACAATTTTACTAAGGTGTAAACATGGCATATTTTTAAATTCAGATTTATTTTTTCTTTTATTCCATAGTTGAGTACACTAAGTTAAGTGTTATAGTTCTTACATTTTTACAATTGTACATATCTAGTCCTTTATTTTGTTCAAGTTCTATTTGTTTTTCTATGGAAATAGAGCAATACAGATAAATGAATGATGTTTATTAACGTTCTCCATTCCTTATTTCCTCAGTGGTTGCTGTAACACTTATTCCTTCATCCTAAACACACCTCTACCCTATCCTTATCACCAATTACATACACAAAACTGGACACACAGAATGACAATCACTTTATGATCTCACTTATATGTGGAATCTACAAATCTTGAACTCTTAGAAGCAGAGAGTAAAATGGTGGTTGCCAGGAGCCCTGCATGGAGGAAATGGAAAAATGACGCTCAAAGGATACAAACTTTCAGGTAGAAAATGAACAAGTTCAGGGGATCTAATGCACAGCATGTATGGTGATGGATATGTTAATTTGATTGCAGTAATCATTACACAATGTAGACATACATCAAATCTCACATTGTACACTTTGAATATATAAAACCTCTATTTGTCAATTAAATATTTATAATTAAAATGCAAATAAAGTATTGAAATTTATCATATATTTTTCTTTCCTATTTCAATTTTGTAAATTTGCAATACCATAACTACTAGTAAGATTTACTACTGCTATTGAACTCTGTAGAAACACCTAAGTGCACAATAGAGTACTTAGGATCATGTTGGGTTTGCCCCTTACTAGGGAAACCACTTTGGACTAGTTAAACTTTCTGTCTCTCTATCTATAATAAGAGATTTCCCTACTCATTATGAGAATTAAATAAGTTAATAAATGTAAAGAGATTAACTCAACTCTTAGCACATTATCAGAACTCATTTATGTATCTCCCCTCATACTTAAAAGTTACTCTAACCTGGATTACTTTTCTGACAAAAAATTAGAGAAATGACCAATCACAAGGCAAAGTAAAATATGCATATATGAAAAAGCATATACTAATTATCATATGGTTTTAATAAAAGAGAAATTAGAGCTGTTCATTAAGGTCAGAATTTGTCCTATGATAGGCCTAAATTATGTATTATGAAACTTTCTCTATTTACAAAATTATATTTGGGTTGTTTTATTATCAAATTTTAATTCTTTACCTTTTTTTGTTTTCTTTAGTTTTGGAAAATTTTGTTATTTTTGGTCTTTTCATATGAAAGTGAAATGTAACACATGTAACATATAATTCAGTAAAAAAAAAAGTACCAACATGATCAGTAAAAATGTTTTAAGTTGAATACCAATAGTTAATTGTAACAATTATATGTCCTCCTAAATTTGAAATGATAATGAAGAGTATCAGTATGTTGAATTTCTAAATAGAATTGTGATATTATCTGTCATGAAAATGAAAAGAAGTATATCTATCTTCAGCTGTTCTTTGTGGTTTCTCACTTTTGGCTTCATTGTTATGGCCAGAATTATTCCCAGGACAGGCTGTACTGAACTTTTCTGCCAGCAATTAGTAAAAATCTTTGTCTTTTCTGCCTCTTAGCATGGCTCAAACAGGTCAAAATGTATAGGAAATTTTATTAAATATTAAGGAAGGAAATAATCTAATAAATTATCAGCATTGCATACATAAAATACACTCATTCATTCATTCAGTTGTAATCTGAGAGTTTGTTATGGACATAGACTGGCCTAGACATGATAGATAAAGAGATGTTTCTGTTAGGATGGACTAGGATAAAGAAAGAGATGGGGCTAGAACTAATATTTTAGTTAACTTTCATAATCAAAAAAAAAGGAGCTTTGGTTTAAGGTCAATGTTTATTTAATTCAAAGCTAAGTATTTTATATAGAAAAGTTAACTTGAAGAAGAAAAGAAACAGCCCATGATTTATTAGTGTTTTAAACATTTCTTCCATCTTCCCTAAAGCTGCGTGCCTTTGTCTACTCTATCACTCTGCTCCACTAGCCTCACGACCTAGCACATAGAGAGGAAATGTTGATGCTGGGACAGTGGTCAATGAAACCTCTTTCGTTTCAAGTCTCATCTTATTTGTAATAATTATTAGATTTGTATTGCTGATCTCAACCTGCAATTTCATTATGAGCGCCTCCCACGCTAGAACCACGTCTTGTTCACTCAGGGTTTCTTCACTTCATCATCAATCTTAGCCCTTTATGGAACATTCTGTCATGCCGTCCTGCTTGAATATCTTCTGTGTTCAAGATTATCCCTTTACTCCTCATTCCCCTTCAGCAAACATACCAATTCTCTTCCTCCTGTTCAGCCAAATTTTTTGTAAGGGATGTTTTATTTATACTGCCTCTACTTCTCTTTTTTAATTCACTCCTAAATTCCCTTCCGCTTGGTTTTACCCCCCACCATTGCAACAAACAGGCTCTGTCAAGGTTCCAATAACCTCCTTGTTTCGACATTACACCTGGACTTCACTGCCACCTTCCTCTGGACATAGTCTCCTCTACTCTTTGTTTTGGAGCACTCTTGTGATTTTCATGCCACCTTAATTGCTACTCTTTGTCACTCCCATTTGATTCTTCTCCACTGCTCAGATTTTACATATTAGTCCTCTTCTCAATTTCCCCCAGGTGATCTCACCCAATCCCTTTCTATGCAGACAATTCATAAATGTAACACTGTTGATGGTCCATTCCCCCCACTAGGTTGTAAGCATCATGAAGACAGTGACCTTATCTGTCTTATTCATATTTGTATCTCCAGTGCCTGGCTTTATGCCTGCTGCACAGTAGAAACCCAATAAAATACTTAGAATGTTGAATAAGTTAATGAAGAAAATTAAAATTAATGAAAACAAATAAGTGCCAACATCTCTCATACAGGTCTATCTAAAATATGTCTGACTTGCAGAGCTTCATAAATCCTACCAAAGACAAGAGAAATCAGATAACTCTTAAAACTTCTTTTATCACAGTTTTTAAAGTAAGTAAAGTCAGTCATATCATAAGAATTAAGGTACATATAGAAAGTTTGATTGAAAATAAAGCATGTACATTTATCATAAGAAAATAAATATATATTTACATGTATAATTATGAAACTTTTAGTTGTTCTGAAAACATTGCTCCATGCTTGAATACAGAAAGGTCACAACAGGATTAGAGAACATTAAGAAGTCAAGGAAAGCCATCATCGGTCTTATAGCCTATAATCAGAACATCATTACAAGCCAAATGAGCTTAATTTGTCACTTTGAAAATTCTCAGGTTGAGAATCAGGTCATTTCAAATACCAATTTTCACAGGGCAAACAGGTCACGTAGTCCACCTGTTTTGTATTTTTCTCCCAAATAACTTTCAAAGTGGCTGACTCTCTATAAACTATCATTCTTTGCTAAAGGGACCTCCTGATGTTTCCTATCTGATGGCTTCCATTTAAAAATAGCTTTTTTCTTTTAAATCTAGAGAATTATTTATAAAAGGATTTAGAGGGTAGTTTGACAGTATCTAATAAATACTGAATGTACATATTCATGACCTTTGATCTAACATTGTCAGTAACAATATATCCAGCCTACTCTCATTTATAACAATATTAGCAAAAATAAATAATTTTTTGGAATGTTACATATGCTAGGAATTGTGCAACTCATTCATTCCTTGAAAGAATCCTACCAGGGACATACTCTTCTTATACCCACTTCACAGATAAGGAAATTAAGGCACCAAAAAGATAAGTAAATTGCTGGAAGTCATGCCATTAGTAAACGATGGAGCTGGAACTTGATCCCAGGCAGGCTTGTTCTAGAGCAGTGGTCCCCAACCTTTTTGGAACCAGGGACCAGTTTCATGGAAGACAATTTTTCCACGGATATGGGTGGGGTGGGGGATGGTTTGGGGATGATTCAAGTACATTACATTTATTATGCAGTCAAACCTCTCTGCTAATGATCATCTATTTGCAGCTGCTCCCCAGCACTAGCATCACCACCTCAGCTCCACGTCAGATCATCAGGCATTAGATTCTCATAAGGAGTGCCCAACCTAGATCCCTCACATGCATAGTTTACAGTAGGGTTCGCTCCTGTAAGAATCTAACGCTGCCGCTAATCTGACAGGAGGTGGAGCTTAGGTGCTGCTGTGAGCGATGGGGAGCAGCTATAAATACAGATGAAGCTTCACTTGCTCACCCACTGCTCACCTCCCACTGTGCGGCCCTTTCATAACAGGCCACTGATCATTAGCGGACAAGTACCAGTCTGCAGCCCCGGGGGTTGGGGAGGTTGGGGACTGCAGTTCTAGAGTCCATTCTCCTAACTTCCTGAATGCACTAGGCTATCTTAAACAAATATACACACACAGAGAATCTAGTCAGTGGAAGAGAACTAGGAAGATTTACAATCCAAGCTAGGAGTACATACTTAATTCTGTTTCCAAATGTATTGTTAGCACCAGTTGCAAATTCTTACATCAATAACCAGAACGGTAGATGTAAGAGACATTGGAAACCAAGAAGGGAAGAAGGGGGAGGTTGGGAGAGGGTGAGGGGTAAAAACTTAACTATTGGGTACAATGAACACTATTCTGGTGATGGGTACAGTAAGCATTATACAAGGTATCCATGCAGTAAAAACATTTGTACCCCTCTAATACTTTGAAATAAAAAGAAAAGTAAATGAGCAACATGATAAACAAGGAGATTATAACAGTAGTCTCCCAAGCAAGCCAGAGTCATAAGGTGTTTTGGTTCCCTATAGAAAATAAAAGATAACATCTTAACATATGTTCTTGAATTGTTTTTCAGAAACTTCTACCAGATGAAAAATGCCATAGATCTCAGATAGGAGCAACTAAGGACTGAACTCTGACCCCCCCTTCTTTGTTCTAAATTTCTTTCTGAGGAGCCTGGAAAGAGCTACAACCAGGGGCCAAACCAATGGATAACTTCCGTGTATTGATTTACAATTTTGCCTACAACTTCTGCTTTCCTGGTACGTAACCTGTGCCTTTAAAAACCCTTGCTTGTAAGCCATTTGGGAGTTTGGGTCATAAGAGTTAGCTCATGGATTGGCAGAAATAGTATTGTTAAAATGTCCATATCCCCCAGAGTGATTTACAGATTCAATGCAATCCCCATCAAAATACTAACATCATATTTCACAGATCTAGAAAAAATAAGTCTATGCTTAATTTGGAACTAGAAAAGAGCCCGAATAGCCAAAGCAACCTTAAGCAAAAGTAAAAAATCTGGAGGAATCACATTACCAGACTTCAAACTATACTCCAAGGCTATAGCAACCCAAACAGCATGGTATTGGAACAAAAATAGAGCCATATACCAATAAAACAGAACAGAAAACTCAGATATGAAGCCATCCACATACACCCAACTGATCTTTGACAAAGCAGACTATAATATACACTGGAGAAAAGAAGTCCTATTCAATAAATTGTGCTGGGAATATTGGATGGCCACATGCAGAAATATGACACAGGATCCATATCTCTCACCATGCACAAAAATTAATTCAAGATGGATAAAATACTTAAATGTAAGGCATGAAACCATAAGAATACTAGAAGAAAATGTCAGGAAAACTCTTCTAGATATCAGTCTAGGCAAAGAATTTATGAAGACAACCCCAATGGCAATCACAGCAACAACATAAATAAATAAATGGGACCTGATTAAATTAAAAAGTTTCTGCACAGCCAAGGAAATAACCAGCAGAGCAAATAGACGACCTACAGAATGGGAGAAAATGTTCACAAGCTATACATCGATAAAGGGCTAATAACTAGAATCTACAAATAACTCAAGCAAATCAGCAAGAAAAAAACAAACAACCACATCAAAAAGTGGGCAAAAGACATGAACAGAAGCTTTTCAAAAGAAGACAGACAAATGGCCAATAAACATATGAAAAAATGCTCAATGTCACTAATCATCAGGGAAATGCAAATTAAAACCACAATGAAATATCACTTTACCCCTGTTAGAATGACTTTTATTAAAAAGTCCAAAAATAATAGATGTTGGCATGGATGCACACAGAAAGGAACACTTGTACACTGTTGGTGGGACTGCAAATTAGCACAACCTCTATGGAAAACAGTATGGAGATACCTCAAAGAACTAAAAGTAGACTTACCTTTCTATCCAGTAATCCTGCTACTGGGTATTTACCCAAAGGAAAAGAAGTCATTTTATCAAAAAGACACCTGCACTCGAATGTCTATTGCAGCACAATTCACAATTGCAGAGATATGGAATCAACCCAAGTGCCCATCAATTCACGAGCGGATCAACAAAACTTATTATATGTATACCATAGAACACTACTCAGTCATGAAGAAGGATGACTTAATATCTTTTGCAACAATTTGGATGGAACTGGAGACCATTATCCTGAGTGAAGTATCTAAGAATGGAAAAACAAACACTACATGTACTCACTATTCAATTGGAAGTAACCGATGAGCACACATGTGCATAGAGGGAAGTAAAACTAAATGGAAATAAAGCAGGGTAGGGAAGAGGAGGGGATGGGCGATAACCTGCTTCACGGGTACCATAAACAGTATGTGGGTGATGGACACACTTATAACAATGACTCAAGCATTACAAAAGTGATCCATGTAACCAAAAATAATTGTGCCCCCGTAATACTTTGAAATTAAAAAAGAGTTAGCTATAAGTTTCCTTGCTGTGTGGTATGCAATAAAATGCCTTTTTCTCTTGCTGCAAAGAACAAAACAAAAGAAAACAAAAACAAAAACAAAAAAACCAGAACACTGAAGAAGCAGGATTCAGAGTCTAATACTTAATTTTCCCCCACTGCTCATTTCAACTTGTTTAGTAGGGAAATTTCTTCTCCTGCCCCTTTGCCCCTGGATAAAAAGTTGGCGATTGGAGATGGGTAGAGAAGAGAGGTAAAAAGAACTAAAATCTTACTTGATTGGTAATGTCCAAAAATAGCCCTGTGCTTCCTGGAACTGTGAGGTGTTTATAACTAACTCATTTGTTCACAGTACTCTTCTGTAGGTATTTAGAGACCTCCCCTCACTTGAAGTAACTTTTCCAGCAGCTGCTTGCTGACTTTTTAACCCCTAGGAATCCAATGGTCTCTCTCCAGTTTCTTTCTGGTCAGTTTTCATTGCCCAGTACAAAGTCTCAATCAATCCCCTTCTTCTCCAGTGAATCTTTTCTCCATATTCCGAATCTGGTCAGTGTAACACATATGCATTCTTCTCTAGGATAAAATCCAGAAACTGAGAATAAACAGAATTTAGCAGCTACTCCCCTTTGCCCATCTCTCTTCCTATAGACTACTCAGGGACTAGGCAGACACCATTTTACTGTGTCTCTCTGCCCACAGGAGACACATATTGAGATCTCTAGGTGGTCTCCTTACATGATGACCAGAACAGACAGGTGCATGAACCCTCCTCCTTTCCTTGGGGTCTGAATGGAGTAAATTCCAAGCAGTTTTCTCCAAAGATATTTACCCTCAAAAATACCCTTCCATAACCACACCCAACTAGTCATCATTTTTATAACCTGTAGTGTGTGATGATTTAAGAGTAATCCAAAAGTAATCAGGTATAACGTAACTGTTTTGAAATGCAAATCTTGCTTCACTTTGGATTATCACACTTTCTAAAATGTTGCTGCAATCAAGTATGGAAGTTTTAACATCCAATTACTAATCCTTGAAACTCTCATTCACACAATTTTTAAATCTGATCTAGAAGTAAAGGGGTTATATATTTTCAGGCATTATTAACTTCAAAGCTATTCTTTAAGAGATGATTCATTTTTATTCTTATTTTTATCATACATTTAAAAATCCACTTAAAAACTATTTGCTATTAAAACAGGGACCATTTGAACAAAAATTTAAGAATAGAATGGGTATGATACCTTTGATTTGGCTTCAAAAGACATAGGTTCTGACTACTTCTTATGGACAACCACAAAACCTAATGAACTTTAATATCTCATTTGTATAATACAAGAATGAGCCCAGATAAATGTTAAAGTTTTATTGGTTGTAACACTGTATAATTTAAAATGCACATGTGTTCTGCTGATTGCTTGGGATCCCTGGAGGGTTCTTATAAGTTTCTGGGCTGGTTTCCAAGACACCTGCCCTGTATTAATCAGCCTTGCTTTTATACTTTGTGTATGATGAGGTCTTACATTAAATTGTGCTTGAAGAAAAGATTCTGTAGTTTGAATGCTGTTCCCTAATTTTTTGAAACTTCTGCTGAAAGCACATTGAATGCATCTAGCTCTTTATATGCTTTTGTTTTTTAAATGGACAGAACCATTCACATCTCTTGTCATGTGTCTCTTATGATCCTCATGGTCCATATGATGCAATTAGCTCTATCCTTTCCTGCAATTCACTGGCATTATGTACTTTTGCCATCTGCAATGTACATAAACATGAGTACTTCATGACTTGAAATTCCAAGGGCCCTTATGAAATTATTTATCAAACACTTGTTTTAATCCAGAGTATTGCTGACTGTTAATGGGGCATCTCTAGTCAAAATTATATCCTGCTTTATTTTTAATAAGAGCTTTGTTAGACACAATGACATGAGAATACTGGGGTTATTTTAAACCATAGCCACATATAGAAATTTTTCAGTCTTCTATCTTAAATAACCCTTTTAATTTTAAAATATATTTAAGAACTTTTATGGGTAATAATCATACCATAATACCATCATTGAACATAAAGAACAATTATCTATAAAATTTGTTCTGATTTCCATACACTACTAAATATCTGCTAAAACCCAAAAGTATTTATTAACAGTGGTTACTAACTGTTAATATATATTTAAAGAGTTATTTCCTTCATATGTTGCAATTTTTTTTCATTATTGGTTTAGTGATTGCTTTCCCAGTCCCTTGTACTTGTACTTCCTTATGGGTAATCTGTATATATTACTTCAAATATGTGATATGGACTTCACAGAAATAAAAGGGCATGGGAAGGCTACTTAAATCAGTTGTAACCAAGCTACGTGAAGTTATAATCATTTCATTTTAATCCTGTAAAACACTCATAACTAGTCAAATAAAGCATCATTTTTGCAGAAGCATTTATTCTTAACAACACCATAAAAATTACATGTATCACATTTAAGTTATGATAAAATTGTCTAGAAATATGTTTTTATAAAGTTTTCAGTCTAGAAGTTTAGAGATACTATCTGTTTGACCCTTACTGACATAATTTTCCCTATAGATTTCAAGTCTCAAGACAATTTGATGTGTTATCTCACTAATGTGCTCATTCAGTAGTGAGTCAGGTTTAATGAATACCCAAGGCACAACAATTATACAAACTCTTATGTTGTATTCCCAAGGAAGGGATAACGTTTTAATAACCAGAACCACTTGTGTCATGACCTTCTATTTGCATGGTTTATGTCATATAATAATTATATTTGGCTCAAAGTAATGTATTTAACCCTTTAATTTAAAATTACATCATTAAAAAAGAGAGAATAAAAGATGTTTTCTCTTTTGAAAGCCTTCTGTGACCCCACAGCCTACATATTACTGGTAATGGGATGGCGTTTGGCAAAATGCAATTGATTGATTGATATAGAATTTCCTTTCTTATCATTTTTTAAGTCAAAGAAAAAATAATTTGTATATTTAAGATTAAAACAGTCATCTCATATGTATTTTTACTTTTAGGCAGGAATTTCAAAGAAAATTTTATTTCTACCTTTTAAAATTTATTTTAGAAGATATGCTAAATCATAAGCCTTATTCTTAGTCATTATATAGATACTCTTTTATATATGAAAGGATTAAAAATGTAGAAAATTACAAGTATAGCATCTACTGAAATAAATCCAGATTTATGTCCAAATAGTATTTTTTCACATTATAAACTTTTATTAGAGATAAAGTCACATTTAAAATTTTTACAATATAATTTATTGAGGTTCACATGTATTATTATTTTGTATAGATTGAAAGCAGGATAAAATAAATTATTGCCAGTAATTAAATAGTTTCTTATATAGCAGTATTATAATAGATAGCGAGCATGGTCTTATGTATTTTTTTAATTTTATAAAAATGAAATTATTCCTGAAATTGCTAATTTAATTAGATGTTATAGAATTCAGAAATGTTTTATTTTTCTTTTATTTTGTTGAACTAATTTCAAATGTAAACTTGAAATGGTTATTTAATAGCCATCATATTTTATAAATTCCAGGTCAAATCTGGATACAGGTTTTAAGTTCCTTAAAGAAGAAGGGGTAA
The DNA here is from genome assembly GCA_023783475.1 of Daubentonia madagascariensis. Classification (NCBI taxonomy): domain Eukaryota; kingdom Metazoa; phylum Chordata; class Mammalia; order Primates; family Daubentoniidae; genus Daubentonia; species Daubentonia madagascariensis. Next base: position 23,300,128 of record JAKFHU010001684.1, on the reverse strand, counting down.
AAATTAGAAGACATAAATTTGGGTCCCTACTCAAATAACTATTACCCTTGAAACCTTTAAAAAGTCATTTAAGCCAGCTTTGTCATAATTCACTTCTCTTTTTATAATAGGACTAATAACAATTTATTTTGCCTACAACTTAAAGCCTCTCTAAAAACAATACATTTAAAGGTAATAATAGAGAAAAAAATGGTAAACTTATGGCAACTTGAAAATTATTAAACTCACGGCATACATTATTTACTGTTTACATAAATGTCCTTAAAAGGATACATCATTTGCAGACCTTTAAAATACTTAATCAATATTAACACATACCCACAAACACATACTTTATGTAACAAAAGTTTAACCATGTCTGATGGCAATACTTCCTCATTTTCAGGGTAATTAATTAGTAATAAACCACGGCACTCCTATTCAACTTGATCTGATCCAGGATAATAGGACTAATATTGAGGAAATATGTTTCAAATATTATCCATATAGTTTTGCTAATTTAAAAAAAAGCTGCTTGTTTGTTTAAAACAGTAAAGCCTGCAAATATTTTTCTTAAAATTATAGTTCTATAGTTGTTGGAGATAATTTTTATGAGTAAGAGCTAGAGCAAATTTCATTATTTTACAATAAATATTCCATACAAAATATAAGGTCCTACAAAGCATCTAAACAAAAAAGGGGTGAGTGAAAAATAAGATGAATTAAAGGCAACATGAGAAGAATTGATTGAGTTCAGTTGTCTTTTATCATAATGACTTGAGGCATAATCATCAAAACATTCATAAAGATTTCAGGTAAATAGGTGTATCTTAAATGTACATATTTTCATGCTATTTAAAACTCACTTGAAAAATGTTACCTAAATTAGTAGTTCACTCTCTCTCTCTCTCTCTCTCTTTCTCACACACACCCACACACAAACTTAAGAATGTCATGTTCCTAAATCCTGAAAACAGACTGGGATAAATTATAATACAGGAACATATTGAGACAATAGAAACAGCTGAATTTCCAGGAAAGAGTTTGAAACCAGAAGCTGTTAATCAAAATATTACTTATGTTCCTAACTATCACACTTAAGAATATCTCCAATTGTTATTTGTTCTTAAAAACTGCATTTAAATGTTACTATGTCTTTATAAGGCTGTCACATGTCTCTTCAAAAAGACACTATAATGGCCGGGCACAGTAGCTCATGCCTGTAATCCTAGCACTTTGGAGGCAGAGGAGGGAGGATTGCTTGAGGCCAGGAGTTTGAGGCCAGTCTGGACAATGTAGCAAGACCCACCTCTACAAAAAATTTTAAAAATTAGCTAATCTTGGTGGCATTTGCCTATAGTCCTAGCTACTCAGGAGGCTGGGCCAAGAGGATCACTTGAGCCCAGGAGTATGAGGCTGCAGGGAGCAATGATCGTACCACCACACTCTAGCCTGGTCAACGGAATGAGATCCTGTCTCAAACAAAATAATAATATGTTTTCCAGGGATTGGTTTATTTCTGGGAAATTCTGTCGACAAGATAGATTAAAAAATAGTCAATACTGTAATGAATAAAAAGCAAGTAAAAATTCTACTGCTTGATTGAATTAACTGACTTACCCTTTTAATGGACAGTGATAAAACAACCTTTAAAAAATCAGGAACAAATTTATTTTCTCATACTAATGACTTCTAAATTGTGATAATCTTAATTTCCATTTACCCATTTTATAATCTCTTCATCATTTAATATAACATCCATCTAAATTAGTTACTAAGTAAACAATGAAAGTAAAATAAAGCATTAGAATTTCCCTGAAGAAAACTTATTTTCCATAATTCACAATAAATTACAAAAATAGTCAGTTTTTTAAGTTTATCAATCACCTTAATTCTCACATTTTAACCTTTTAAAAACTATATATTTTTCTCTTAGAAATTGGTTTAAACCTCATTTAGTATGTATATAAGACATAAGTTCAAAATTTTGAGAAAACTACTGGATGGAAAAAGTAGGATAATGGCAGTTCAAAATAAATCTTAGGTCTCCTGCAGGAACACATAAGCGACTAAAACTCCCACTAACTATTCAACTCTTAGTTCAAATAGTATAAATATAAAAGAAAGGGAGTAATTGATATTTCACTTGTGAAAATATTAATGCTTTAACATCTATAACTGTTTTGCTTTTGCAGTAATAAGAAATTCCACCATTAATGTGTACTCTAAGTTACTTTTAATAAGAATGCCAGAAAAAAAGAAAAAAAATATATCCTTATATTTGGTATGTTTAGAGTTTCAGCTCAAGTTCCGGCAAATTTTTAGATTTCTCTCATAATATTTGATTAAAGAATAATAGGTATAATATGGAAAAATGCGTGCATGTATAAAGCTAGCTCTCTATGAATTTTCACAAACTGAATAACTAGAATCTACATCCAGCGAGAGAACTATATCAGTGTTACAGAAGCACCTCCTGTGCTGTCTTGTTATTAACACTGCAACCTGCTTGCACTCTGTCCTGGTCACTGATTTTCACTATCCTGCCCTCTAAAATAATATATTAGCTTTGGCCATATTTTTATATATATTAATGGAATTATATATTATATGAGTTTTTTTTTGTTCTCATTCCTTTTCCTCAACATGATATATTGAAAATTACCCATTATTATGCATATAACTTTAGACATTGCTGTATAGAAATGTGAATTGCCACAATGTATTTATCCATTTTAATATTAATTTGCAATCATGTAGTTTCCAACTTAATGCTAATTAAAATAGTGCTGCTATGAAGATATCTTTTTTATTTCTGTTGCGAATATTTGTAAAAGTAGAACAGTTGGGTGATGGTACAAACCATGTAAGGCTTTGGAAGATTCAGCCAATTTTCCAAAGTGGTTATATGGCAAACTTTTAAGTTAAAATCAAATAATAAACTTTGATAATTATCTTTCCATAAAGGGTTAGTGAACATAAAAGAACAGATTATTTTTAAAGTAAACCAGAAATAATTCTAGAAAGAAGATTGCAATTGTAAAAGTCAAAAGATAGAAGCTTGAAATCGGACATCATGAGCAAGTTAGCTAAAGATGAAGTGCAGTATCTGAATAGAAAATGGCTCATAGCTACATGCCACTCAAGTATGAAGACCCGCCAACATTGAGTCTTAGCTAACTACCAGCTAATCTGAAAAGGTATAAAATAAAAATCACATCTAGAGCACAATGGATAAACATGATTTTTAGACAGGCATTCTTATTGATTTAATGCATAAACCCCCCAAAAAACACAATAATGTATATTTCTACACGTAAGAGTAGGTTAGAATTTATTTCATAACTGTAGAAGATTAAACTGTCATTTTAACTCGCTTTGTGGTACTATCCAATTACTGGAAAATGCATTATTATTTTGCATATGCACGTTACTTTCCTCCTACTGAGAATATGGTGCCACTTGTCCACATTGACTAAATTAATGCTGACTCCTCTATCACCTCTGACAAACACATCTGTAAGTATAGTCTATTTACAGCTCTCCCTCCCACTCCAAGTCATAAACTTCTTTTGTAAAAATAGGCTATAGAAGTGCTAAAATGACAGTATTTGCTGAACAGTTTCTAAAATAATACATTTCATTTTCTCTTCCTAAACAGCCTAGGGTTTTCAATGTTGATTCATTTCATTAGAGATTCATTGGGAACAAAGAGCAATTTCTTTCAATATTAACATTCTAGGTATTTACTGGAATGGAAAGTTGGCAAGAAACTGGGATGTGATAAAAGGACACTGTTATTTGAATATCAACTCTTTCCAACTAATAACCATCCTAATTTTAATTTGCTCTAGAGATCTGGATTAGTTGTTATCAACAATGGTTGTGCATTAAAAAATGGGGAGCCTTAAAAAATACATTCATGCCCAGGTCTGCATCACTCCCGTACCAACTAAATCTGAATCAGTAGGGGGAGCCCAGGCATCAGATTTTTAAGGATTCCCATGGCGACTCTAAGAAAGCAGCCCATTTTGAGAACCACTGTATGATGTCATCAGCTTTTAAAATGCCAAAATCTACCCCACAGTTAAAGCAGAGAATGTTCAAGTACTCTTTGAAGTTAGTATAATAAGAGTTACTGTTTTTCTTTTCATTTCTTTTCTTTTTCTTTTACAAATGCCAACTTTAAAGCATTCCCTTGGCATATGAAGTCATTAGCATTTCCCATGTTCTCATAGAAACTAATTCCCTGGTTTTATTCTTTTCTCCACAAATTCCCCAATCTTAACTATCTGATGTTGTCAGAGTATGACCTCAATAAACTAAATTACCTCTCTTAAAAGCATTTTATATAAAACAAATACAAATTTTACAGTAATATAATAGTAAAACCCCTCCAAAGCCTAAGCATATGCCCCTTATAATATTTTTATGGACATATATATATATATATGTATTTGACAATAAATATTTTTCTCCTTTATTATATTTTAATGTCTTAGCTAATAAATATTCTGGTAAATTCGTATTATGATCATAAACAAATTGCAATTTGATGATCAACATTCAATTCCATCTATATACATGTACCAACTACTGTATCATTAAAAATGAAAATGTGGGATTATGGAGTTGGTGGGTTTTGCTTTTGATTTTACTTTTTTGTTATTTTTCCCATTTAGTCTCATTACAGTAAATTGGACTTTGACACCTAAGTCTTCGTGGTCAGTAGGACTGTGGTGTTCTTTTAGATACACTAGATTAAAAGTACAACAAGCCTTAGAACAAGTACTCTCATATTTATCTACATTTGAACCATATACATTTCTCAAGGAGAATTCTCAGGATTTCATACTTCGAAGTTTTTAAAATTTTGCTTAGATGTCACACCTGGTTAATTTACCAATTCAACAGTATCTGTTTAGTGCATTCTCCTGCCAAGTATTGCATAGCCAGGTTGAGGAACATAACAGTGAAAATATAAACAAGGTCTCTCTCTTTACCATTTCCTCATGCCCTTATCTCCTAAAGCTGGTCGTGTTGGCCCCTCTGATGGGTTCCCATAGCATCTTTACTTACAGTAAAGAAAGAAAGATCTGTTTATCTGTCTGTCTCATAGACACTATCTGCAGTGGCTCTGTTATTCACAGTTTTGTGGGAGGCAGCAAAGCATTGAGATTAAGAGACTGGCTTCTGAAGTGAAACCACAAGCATTTTAACTCTGGCTTCATAATGTATCAGTTGTGTGACCCTGGCAAATTTTTTCACCTTGCTGTCCCTGAGTTTCCTCTTCTGTGAAATGGAAATAATAAATTAATGCCTGCCTCATAAGGTTGTAGTTCAGACTGCATAAAGTGATTTTTATAAAGTTCTTAGCACAGTGCCTAAGATTTAGTAACTTCTCAAGAACTGCTACCTATTCCCACACCCTATTTTTAGCACCAAGTGTATCATGGAATATATGCACAGTTAATGCTGGTTGAATGATTTATCATCTGTATTGCATTGCTTAATACAAACATTACAAAAGTACATTTTCAAAATTTGGTTTTAGAAATTATTATATCTTACTTTTCCTAGACTATTTCTTATGTCTCACAGAAGAGCAAATGTTCCATAAAACACTTTGAGCAAGTGACTACAATGGTTTGGACGAGGCATACATACATCTCAGTAGGAATAATACTGCCCAATGTGTCAAGTTTTCAAGTGCTAATCTCTGTCAAAATCATAACTAAAGTATATTTTACAAAGATATTGGCTTTCCAGTGCACTGGGGTATGATAGCAATTGTGTGTAAAGTAACATTCTAAATTGAACAGCTAAAATAAAATTGGGTTGGTGAAGATAGCTGATATAAATTTTATCAAAGCCAATTCAACAAGAGCAAAACAATAATGAAAATGATAAAAGAGACATATGACAAAATTTATATTAGATGTTGTTCAGGACCATGAAACACATTAATAGCTGGTGTAACAGAGATGAATATCAAAGTCGAAGCTACTGTCTTTGCAACCCAAGACCAGCGTAAACCTAGAGCAATTAATTTCATCAGAAAATATGTATTCTGGGTTTACTATGAAAATAGTAACCACACTCAATATTGACTAAGTGTTAAAACATTTTCATACTGTTCAAAGACTTCCTGTTAAAGATATTTGCTTTTTACATTCAGTGAGATGTGTCAGTATGGAAACTAAGATATATTTCTTATTCCTGTTGTGGAATGGAACATTGTTGTAAAGTTGCTAAATAATGTTTTATGACAATTAACATGTGATAGTTTACATCAACACTAATTAAAATATATTTGTTAAATATATCATTAGTATTAATGCTGAGTTATTTCTCAATAATTATCCACTCATTCACTCAAAAATATAACTAAGTGACTACTATGTATTAGTAGCTATTCCAGGTAATGAACAATATTAAGCCAAAGACTATTCCCTGAGGTCACAGAGATTACATCTAATAGGGCAGGGAGGGAGACAGCAGACCGATAAATTAACACAATATAAGATCTGTCTGATGGTGATAAATGTTGTGCAGGGAAAAAATAGAAAGAGGTTAAGAAACACTGAGGGACTGAGGGGGCTGTCACAAAGACAGAAACACTTCAGTAAAGATCTCAGTGCGGGACGAATAAGCCAAGACTTGAAAGTGTCTGGAGAAAAACATTCCAGTAGAAGTTTCAGAAAGTGTAAAGGCCCTGCGGTAGGAAAGGGACTAACTGGTGAGCAGTTGTCCTAAAAAGGATGTGTGGCAAATCAGTCATTAGCACACTAATAAAATGCATATTTTAAGAGGATTATTTTATTTTTATTTATTGGAATGCACATAAGCACTCAATAGGGTTTCAGGGAGTTTAACAACATTAGTTATTGTAAATTATATAATTCTGCCTCAACACTGCTTATTCCACTTCTCATACTAGATAAAGACTGTAAGATGAGAACAGAATAGATTTTTACTTGCATAAAGTGCTCAGATTATTTACATACTGAAAGGGGTAATTCTGTAAAGAGACACATTCAAGTTCTACTTATTCACAGAAGAAACTATATGCGGTAGTTTTGTCCCATTAAAGAGGACATGAAATTAGAACTCAAATCAAAAGTATTTTTCCTCCTATTAGCACATTCCCGTATTTCAGTGAAACTCAAGACAAAGGAAAGATATCTAGGGAAAGGCATGCAAAACTGTGTTTGCATTTTTACAAATGTAATTCAAATGTGGAGATGTATAGTTGTATCAGTAAGTTGGGTTTGAGACCATAGCTTGTTTTCAACAACTATATTCCAACACTGAAGGTGAAATACCAGTCAACGCAGAAAGACATGAGAAAGGACAACGCCGCTTTCATGTACCTGGCATGAATGTGGAATATCACAACATTCTTTTATGATGCACACGCATACACACTCCACACACTTCTGAGAAATACCACACGGATAAGTTCATACTAAAAGAATATCTGCTCCTGAATTTCCCACAGCATTGGTACAGTTTGAGTCCTGAGACATCAACACAATGTAAGCATTTCTCTATGTGACCCTCTTCCTTCTTCCTAGGATGATGGCTTTCTGTTTGTATGGCTTTGCTTCTTTATTATCTTGGAGTGTTTTGTCATAAACCATGATAAGTATGTTAATATTTTACAAAACAAGGCAAAGAATTAATGAGAAATGAATATTTGAATGGATAAAACTCATCTTTAAGCACTCAACGTCTACTAACTCTTCAACATAGCGAGTAATTAACATTTGTTGAATAAATAAAATTGTATTTATTAGTAGTCTAGGGGAGGTAGAATAGATTTAGCTGTTTAACTATGATCTCGTCCCACAAAGGTTTCAATTAGTTGGATATGGTCAGAGTGACAATTAACAAAATGAAGGGACAACCTACGCAATAGAAGAAAATATTTACAACCTATGCAACTGACAAGGGATTAATAACCAGCCTATATAAGGAACTCAGACAACTCAATAGCAACAAACCAAATAAACTGATTAAAAATGGGCAAAAGAATTGAATAGACATTTATGATATGTACCTTATAAATATGTACTATTATGTATCTATAAAATTTAAAAATTAAAAAAACAAGAGTGACACTATGTAACATTGAAGTATGGGTCTTAAGAATTGCACAGCTTTTTCCATGACCCGTTGGAGCATTCATTGCTGGAAGGCAGCCATCATTCTGTGAGGAAGGCCAAATAGCGATGAGGAGAAGCCAGTGTCAAGGACAAATGAAGTACCTGCTCAAAAGCTTCACTACCATCTGATCTGTCAGATGATAGTGGCACCAACAGTCAGTCATTTAAGTGAGGCTATTTGGGATTATCTGGCAGTCCAGTGTCCCAGTTGACAATGAAAGAAAATTTACAATCAACCAACAGAATTATGAAGAATAAAAAAATTGTTTTTCTTTTAAACCATGAAATTTAGTTCTGTTTTGTTACACATCAATAGCAAACTGAAACAACAGATCAGTGCTCCCTCTGTGGTGATACGGTATGGCTTCTTGGGGACATATCTGACACTGAAGTTTATAATGGAGTCAATCCATTTGCCATGCAAAACTGACCTTAAAACAATTACATATTCACCATGAAAAGGACACACATAACGACCAGAGATATTTACTTCTACAAAGAAGTAAATACACTTTCTAATTTGAATAAAACAATCTAGATAGATACACAATACTCAGCTAAAACTATGAAGATGGCTTTTTGACAAATGTCACAAATAAAAGAATACAACAGCTGTTGGGATTAATTGCAGTTAACACTGATAGCATGTTGTGAGAATGTCCTTTTAGGATTGACTGGAATTTCTGATTAGTGTTTTCTTGCCAAGAAAACAATTTCTTAAGGCAAAGCAGTTCATGAGTGGAGGAAAAGAGGAATCTAGGTGAGAACTTCAGTCTGTTTCAGCTATACATGATTTTGCCCTGCTTTCAAATATACAGTATGAGAAATATATCAAGTAAACTATCAGGAAACATTAATTTAATGATACGAACAGCAAATGTAGTTAAGTATACTTTTCCAAGTAGCCATGTAAAAATATCAAGTTAAAGCTGATAATGATTACTTCTATTTCAGGCATAAAGGCTTATTATCTTAAGTTCATTAGAAGGAAAAGACATGTCAAACCTTAATTTCATAAAACAATTACATGAGCATTCAGAGGCAGCTCTGAAAATTCTGACAATTAACAGACTCTGTGTGTCAGTCCCTCTGGCCTGAGCAGCATTCAAATACTATGATCCTTTGCTCTGAATCTGCCCTTACCAATTCTAGCACAAGTAGTAAATAGTTGTAGAATATGCACTACCTTTGTCATGAAATTCCACCCTGCACTTGCAAATATCTGACATACATGAACTGCCAAAGTGTGTAGTCCCTTCAAGCCCTTCAAGCCTGAAGCTTAAGCATAAGAGGACCACTTCACAGGTAGTGGCAATAGTTAATCCTTTTTATAAAAAGATATACTATAGTAAGAATGTATGACTTGAAGACATGTAATTATAACATTATTATTTTTAAGTGATTTCTACTGTCAAATAATTTAATATTAGGATAAAACTTTACATGATTTAATGCAAGTAAAGGTAGATTATTAATTGTGACATACTTTAAAAATACAGATTTGGAAATCCTAGAGTATGGAGTTAGCAAATATCTCTAATTCCTCTCTTTCAACCCCTGTGTCTAGGCTCATAGTATAACTCAATGTATAGTGTTGTCTTCTGTTAAATTCCTTTTGTAGTAAATATCTGTCGCTCTGGCAAAAACTCAGAAAATTAAAAATTTGCTAGGCTGAATGAATAGTTTATATAAGAATGGAAGATTGTACGGGAAAAGACAGAGCAATCAGTAATTAACTTAATAAATATAAATCTTTAGATTAAAATTAAAGGAAAGCACTGCTGACTATATTTGCCATAAGATGAACTAGCTTGCTCATTCCTTGCTTAAGCATGCCGCCTCTCTCTCTCTCCCCACCCCCTCTCTAAAAAAAATCAAGGGTACTAACCAAATTTAGGGTCATAACTGTTCTATCAGAAATGAAAATAAAGATAAAATAATTCATCCAGACCAGTTGCTTTGGTGAAAAAGTTTTATGTGAATTGTTTATCATCATAAGAAGAAAACAGCAATAAATTGTCTTTTATTATGTATCTGAATTGCTAAAATCCTTACATTTAAATTAATGAGATACAAAAAACTAGTTTTCAACTTAAAATATTAATTTTAAAGCAATGACATTAAGATAGTAATAGCTTAATTCCTATTCAGTCTAAAATCAAATACGATAATGTATAAACTATTTTCACAAAATATTTAACAGACATTATCAAGCAAAATATTTCTCTTTTTATTTTATGAACTTACCTATCAGTAATATTATCCCATGGCAAAAGCAGTGATGGTCATTATGACAAGGAAGATGGAGTGCAATTCATTTCATTGAGAGGAAAGTGTCCGGTTGATTGTCAGAAAACAGGAAAGGAGAGGGAAGGGGAGAGGAGGGGAGGGGAAGAAGGAGGGAGGGAAGGAAGAGAAAAGAAAGAGAGAGAAAAAAAGAGAAAGAAGAGAGAGGGAGAGAGAAAGGGAAAGAAATAGATGTTAACATTGTATTACTTTTTACAAGATATGGTTTTCATTAAAAATCAGTGTAATACGTGGTTCCCCTTCACTTCATTGACTTAAAATATATATATGTAATTTATGATAAGGAATTTGATAGAGGTATATGAAGTAAAAATAGCCACATAATTCATTATTATTATTTGTTGTTATTCATGTGAAATGGTAAGCGTTTCGAGGGCATTTGGTAATCCTAATTAATAAATATTCCTAAATTGTTTATGATAACACAGTAAAGCATATAATAGTAAGTTTCTACACATTCTATAAATTCATTTTGAGACATGATGAATAAATATGGATTGTGAGTCAGAGATACATGATAGGTGAAACCTTTAAGCAAGCATATAATTGATATTTAGAAAGTAGTTACAAAGGAAAAAACAAAAAAGGCTTAACATTGATTCATTTTCAGGGTATAAGTCACTAACAGTGAGTTAATAAACACAGGCTTTGCACATGATTTTCATCTAATTTTCTGTTGAAACTAAAGGCGATTTAAAAATAAATTGTTGGAGAGATAACTTTCACAATAGCTCTTACAATACATTATCTCTCTCTCTCTCTCTCTCTCTTTTTTAACATGGTTGGCATTGTCTTTCCAGAGTACATTAAAGTTGACTGATCCAATAAAATAAGTGGAAATGTTCTAAGGAATTTATGTTGAATACAGGCTAGACATTTCTATTTAGATGCACTTTTGACTTGTAGTAAATAATGACATGGGGAGAGATTTTAATTTCCAGCATTTGTTGTTGTTTTTTTGTTTGTTTTTCTCATTCCATCAACAGTTTTATAATCCTGAGCCATAAGTAACTAGTACAGCAATTATCTAGTACAGAAAAATGTTGATTACATAAGGAAAAATATACATGTCATCTGTCTATTTTAACAAAACTGTGGTTCATGATCATATCCAACCTGGAAAATAAAATTTATAATATTTTCATTTAGCAAAGAATGTATCACAATAATAATAAATATATATTTAATATATAAAATTTCGAACTTTGCTCATGGAAAACAAAACCCCCAAAAATACATTTTAAAATATTCTAACATAAAACTGTCCTAAATATGCTATTATTTTCCTCCTCTAAGCATTTTTTTACTTATATTTTGTTCATTTTTCAACATTCTATGTTATGTTATGATAAATGTGTCAAGTATCCACTTAAATTTTCATAGAAAAACTCGAGAGTTAATATTTTTCTAAAGACTGGATTGATATCAGGCAAAAATTTATTATAAAACCAAATTAGCAATTTTATGTGAAAGACAGATGGTTAATAATGAAATTCAATTATGATTATCCATCACCATTAAAAGGATATTTCAACTATATATCTATGTTTGGAATGTCACTTTCATTATTTATGGTTACCGAACTTTTTTGGAAATATTCTGATGATACTTTTTAGTCCAATTAATTGGAAATGGCACTGGTGTTACCAATATAGACTTATAATGTATGATTGATTTTATCTTAGAGTTCCACGCAAATGATTCAGAAAAGGTAATGGAATACTACAATTAACCTAGTTCTCCAAAATGAAATAATTCACAGGTGTTAATCTGTTAACTGAAAGAACCCAATTTTTCATGATGATTTCACAGCAACCCTGATGTTCTTTTTTTAGAATACTATGTACTGCCTAAACATGTTGTACTTTCTGACAGGGAAAGTTAAAGGAAAGTTAACTATTGGATATTTCTGTTTTAATCCAAACTTGATACATAGAATTAGTTTTCTAGGGTCAAGGAAAAAACCAAAAGGTTAAACAAACAAAATTAGTAGTTTTGACTATCAGGTGGAAATGTTGGGCTACTCGTTTTAGGAATCACTTGAGAAATAATATGGATACCTACCATAATATATATCCATTTGTCACTACTGATCATAACACTCGATATTACTTCACATGCCTTCTCTCCACATAGTTTTTTCCTCTGAGTAAAGGCACTGTTGCTATCCCCAGCCAAAATGCTGAGTCAGCTTCCATTCTCACTTTCTGTCAGACCCAACAACTAAACCCTCAGCAGTTCCTAAATGCCCTCCTCACTAAGTCCAAAGCAAACTTCAAATTCATCCACCTCTTACCATCTTTAATGCTACCACCCTGGTTTTTCAAGTCTACCACCACCAGCCCCTTAGCCCCCCACCCTAGATTGCTAAATTTACATTTTCACTTGTGTCCCAGTTGGTATTCTTGCCCTTTTACCGTCTATTCTATGTTAAGCAGGCTCATCTTCTAAAAGTATAAATCAAATTATGTTACTTTTCTGCTTTAAGTCATCCAATTGCTTTCCAATTAAAAAAGGGAAGAAAAAAAGAAAATTTAATTTCTTACTATGACTTGCGAGGATCTGTATAATTTGGCTATAAAGCTTTTCACTATGTTCCAGTAATAATTTTCCATTTCACTACGTGCCAAGTCTTTCTTGATTTAGGGTTTTATTATATATAGATTTGCAGTCCCTAGAAAGATTTTATCTTAGTTTTGGGAATGACTACCTCAGATCATTCTTAATTCTCACTCCTTGGCTCAAGAGAGATCCCCTAAGCTAATCTTTCCCTGGCCTCTAGTTAAAGATGACCTCTCTCTCTCTCTGTCTCTCTCTCTCTTTCTCTCTCTCTCACACACACACATATTATCCTCCTATTTATTTCATAACACTTTTCTCCATTTGTAATTATATTATGTATTATATTATAAATTTTTTTTTCTGTCTTCTAGCTAACCTGTTCTCTCCCTGAAGACAGCAATCCTATCTGTTCACTGCTGAGCACCTAACAGGATTTCTTACATCAAGTAGGCACTCAATTAACATTTACTGAAAGAATTAAATTAAAAATTGAAATTTATACTTATTTCCTTCCAGAGAAATAGAGTCTGTGGGAAGTTCATTATCCCTGAGACAGTACTGGTCATGTGGTAAAAATGACGTCCACCCTGGTCTGCCCCTAGATGGCTCAGTAAAGGCTTGACCCGGATAGAATATAGGACACCCAGTTCAATTTGATTTTCAGGTAAAAACTGTTTTTTCTTTTTTCTTTTCTTTTTTTTTTTTTTTTGCTCTAAGTGTGTCCCAAATATCGCATGGGAAACATTTATACTAAGCAATTATTCACTGTTTATCTGAAATTTAAATTTAATTATGTATCTTGTATTTTTATTTGCTAAATCTAGCAATCTTACCACAAACTATACCCTATGCAGAGGGATGAATGGCTGACTCTTTAAGGAAAAGTTTTGCTTAAGCCTCTTATTTTCAAAATTATATGCCAATCCTAGGGTTTTTGTCTCTTAAAGACTATGGATATGCTAATTATCAGCCACAGGGAATCTCTATGCTCCAGCCTCCATTTTCATCAGAAGTCTCATTGATAAAAATGACATATATGGCAGATAGTTTGAAGGGAATCTGAAATATTTATTTATCTAAGCATGCTAATTGTTATTCCAAAGATGCATGATGATTCAGGATTTAATATACCAGGATATTGGTGTATTTACATCAAACTGCCTAGGCCTCTCACAAAAGAGATTTTATGGCATTGCCTCTGGAGTTATGCTCTTGAATTACTCTAAGGAAATCTAAAGAAACAACTAAATATACCCAATTTAGCATGTTTCACAGGGATACATTTAAGGTCATTTTCTACTGTCTCCCCATGTTCACTAAATGAAGGTGCACACAATATATTATTTCTAACCTCACTGCCATGGTACACTTCTAATTTAATACAAGACTCATTGCTGTTGACAATTTTAGAAACTGAAAGGACAAAAAGTCATTAATATGTCTCCAGGTAAGTTTGTGCTACCCTGAAATGTAGCTACTCTGAAATATCTCTCTCTATATATATATATCTCTCTCTAGAAATTGATAGGTATCAAACTCTTCATTAGATTGTCATATTTAATTCCATTGAACATTGTCCACTTTCTTTCCAAATAGCAGAGAATGAGAAACTGAGTACAAATAGTTCCCTAAGATATACTTCTCTGCTAGTGGAGATATTTTCTTTTATATTACTAAATATATGAAAAAATGCCATAATTTTCATAATTCATTTCTACAACATTTGAATACCCTCTATGCTCCAGGCATTGTGTTACATTAATTATTTACATGACTCTGTACTCTCAAATCCCCTGGCAAGAAGTGAAGTGAAGATACATTTTACACTATAACCATTAGTCAAGTCCACTATTACTGAGTCTCATAAATAATATTACAGTGTAAAAATTGAAAGCAGGAGAGGATCAAACAGGGAAAATGAATTAAACAAATATATTTTAGTTTTTCTGTTTATGTATTCAGTATTTCTTCATTATGAAATATACATTTGGAAAATAATGTATGTTATAAGATGCATATGAAAAGAAAATTCAAATGTCTATAAATTTTTTAAAAAATCTCAGCCAATAGCATGTTTGATGCAGTTTAAAAGGGTCCAATTTCTAGTTAGATAAGTATTTTAAATGTCATATATTCATCTGCTAAAGTATTAATGAATTGCTTGAAGCTCTAGATAAAATTGATGATGTCTTTTAGTAAGTGAGAGGAAACACTTTAACCACTTAAATGTTGGAATACTTTTAAACCAATGCACTGCTTCTTCTATATAATTATGTCAAACTTATAAATGGCAATCAAGTTATATATTTACATATGTCTAAAACTGTGCAATGTTTAATATACGTGTAAAGTATATAACTAAGAAGGAATTATTTTAAAATGTCTTTTTACAGAACTTTCCACACTTACAGATTGGGCATGAGTAGAATGAAAAGGTTTAGAAAAAATATACATAATTCTTTTTTAAAAAAAAAAATCTCCTAATGATTAGAATTATGTTAGGTCAAAATGAAATATAATTGTCTAAGATAAAATGTTTTATTATTGGATGGTTTGTAAAACATCACCAAATTTTGTAATATTATTAAATAAGGGTGGTATATAAGTATACCAACCTTATTTATATAAATACCACCCTTATTTAAGAATATTACAATAGATCTTATATTTTAGATAGTAATACTAGTGTGGATACCTGTTATTTTTTTCCTCCTAATGACTTTGTCACTATTTTGTCAGAAAACAATTGGAAACAAATGCAAGCTTGCTATAAAAAGTTTAAATAGGACAATACACTAAAAAAAAAAAGATCATCTATATTTGGTGAAAAAAGTCAAAATGTGGAAGAAACACATCCTATGTGTTCTATGCTGATTTATCAAGGTTATTTGGTAATAAAAGACATAATTTATTCATTTTCTTACAGTGATTTGCCTTTTTTTAAATGTAAGGAACAGAAATTCTCACAATTTAGAAATATAAATAAGCCATGGCACTACACTAATTGGCATAATTCCTTCCATTTATTCTACACCTACCAAGAAAAAACAAATAAATTCTGCTGATTTAATATTGACCTTTTATTTCACCTACATTAGCATTCTCAGGTACAATATCATATGTTTTAATTCAATCAACTATACCCTGCTATCTTTAAGCTACAGAAAATATTTCCAAAATATTGCTTGTTTTGTTTCTCTTTGCCCATCAATCTTTTCAGATGGAAACTGACCTAGAAAGTGGTAGCATCAAATATTTTTTGCAAAACTCAATGTCCCCACTACTTGAGTCAGTGGTAGTCAAGGGTGTTTAAGAGGCACAACAGAGCAAAGTGGGGACCCATGTGAGATAATTGCTAGAAGGTATACTCTGGAGGCAAGATCATTTGACACCTGCCTCCAACATTTTCTGTGACTTCGAGAATTTAATTTACCTCTGAGTACCTCACAGTTTTCTCAATACCAAAAGAAGACAAAATATACCCTACCAAATAGGGATAATTGAAGGATTAAATAAGATTATTCATGCAACTGCTCTTACTACCAGTCCCTGGCACACACGGGTGCTCACTGGAGTTTAGCTTTAATAACAAATATCTTCTAAATTCTATATGCTTCATCTCTTACTAAATATTGCAGTACTGGCATTTGCAATTTGGAATAGTTCCTTAAGAAAACACGCTAGAAGTCTTAGTCATTCCCTAGTTTAAATAGTAATAATCCCATGATGATTTCTAAGTGTGGTTTCTCAGCTAATGTTTAATGTGTGGTAATTAATCACACCACTGGCTGAAAGTATCACATTATAAATGTATTACCACACCCTTGTCTAATTTACCATGTAATCTATAACAATATCAAAATTTATAGCTGAAATGTGTTTCTAAGTACTCTTTGAATAAAAAGCAGAACTTTGCAACTCATAAGATTTTTTTAAATCAATACATTTAATTTTTCAGAGCTGTTTTAGGTTCACAGCAAAATTGACTAGAAAGTACAGAGTGTTCCCATATATCCACTGTCCCTACACATGCACAGCCTCCACCATTATCAATACCCTGTATCCCACTGGTACATTTGTTACACCTGAGGAACCTATACTGACACATCATTATCATCCAAAGTTCATGGTTCACACTAGGGTTCACTCATGATGTTGTATATTACATGGATTTTGATAAATACATAATGACTTGTATCCACCATTGTAGTAGCATACAGAATAACTTCACTGACCTAAAAATCCTCTGTGTTCCCCCAATTTATCATTTTCTCTCCCCAAACCCTGGCAAACACTGATCATTTTACTGTCTCTATAGAGTTTTGCCTTTTCAAGAGTCTCATATACTTTGAATAATACAGTATGTAGCCTTTTCAGATTGGCTTCTTTAACTTAATAATATGCATTTAAGTTTCCTCCATGTATTTTCTTTGCTTGATAGCTCATTTCTTTTTAGTGCTGAATAATATTCTATTGTCTAGATGTACCACAGTGTATCCATCAACCTACTAAAAGATATCTTGGTTGCTTCCAAGTTTTGGCAATTATGAATAAACCGCTATAAACATCTGTGTGCAGGTTTTTGCATGGATATAAGTTTTGAATTCACTTAGGTAAACACCAAGAATTGCAATTGCTTGACTGTATGTTAAGAGTATGTTTAGTTTTGTAAGAAAGTGCTAAACTGTCTTCCCAAGTGACTGTACTGTTTTACATTTCCACCAACAATGAATGAGAATCCATGTTTTTCCACATTCTCACCAGCATTTGTTGTCAGTGTTTTAGATTATGGCCATTCTAATAAGTGTGTAGTGGTATCTCACTGTTGTTTTAATTTGCAATTTCCTAATGACATATGATGTTGAGCATGTTTTCATATGCTTACAAGTCATCTGTATATATTTTATGGTGAGGTATCTGTTGAGGTTTTTTGACCATTTTTTAATCTGGTTGTTCATTTTCTTATTGTTGAATTTTAAGAGCTCTTTGTATTTTGGATAACAGTCCTTTAACAGATGTATCTTTTGAAAATATTGTTCTCAGTCTGTAGATCATCTTCTCATTCTCCTGATAGAGTCTTTTAAGAGCAAAAGTTTTTAATTTTAATGACGTTCAGATTATCGATTATTTCTTTCATATATTGTGTCTTTGTTGGTGTATCTAAAAAGTCATTACTACATGCATGGTCATCTAGGTGTTCTGCTAACTTATATTCTAGGAGTTTTATAGTTTGGCATTTTATATTTAGGACTGTAATCCATTTTGAATTAATTTTTGTGAAGGATTTAAGGTCTGTGTCTAGATTCATTTTGTATGCATGTGGACGTCTAGATGTTCCAGCACCACTTGTTGAAAAAATTATCTTCATTGTATTACCTTTGCTCCTTTTTCAAAGATCAGTTGACTATAATCATGTAGGTCTACTTCTGAGATCTCTATTCTGTTGCATTGATCTATTTGCCTATTTTTTCACCCATACCACACTCTCTGTACTGTATCTTTATAGTAAATCTTGAAGTTGAATAGCACATTCTTCCAACTTTGTTCTTCTGCTTCAATTCTGTTGGCCATTCTGGGTCATTAGCCTCCCCATATAAACATCAGAATCAATTTGTTGATATCCACAAAATAACTTGCTGGGATCTTATTGGGATTGTGTTGATCTAAAAATCAAGCTGGAAAGCACTGGCATCTTGACAATAGTGAGTTTTTCTATGTATAAACTAGGAATATCTCTCCATTAATTTAGTTTTTCTTTGATATCTTTCATCACAGTTTTGTAGTTTTCTTCATATAATTTTATACATATTTTGTTAGATTAATACCTAAGAATTTCATTTTGGAGGGTATTAATATAAATGGTATTTTTTTTACATTTAAAATTCCACTTGTTCATTGTCGGTGCATAGGAAAGTGACTGATGTTTATACATTAACCTTACATTCTTCAACCTTGCTGTAAGTGCTTATTAGTTCCAAGAGTTTGGGTGTTATTGTTGATTCTTTTGGATTTTTTACATAGAAAATTATGTCATCTGTGAAAAAAGACATTTGATTCTGATGCTGAATTTTAGAAAAAAGATACTTTAATTTATTCCTTACCAATCTGCATACCATTTACTTACTTGTAGTTTTTTTGTTTGTCTGTTTTGTTTTTACTGCATTAGCAGGGACTTCTGGTAAAATGATGATAAGCAGTGGTGAGGGGGGATGTCCTGACCTTCTTCCTGGATCTTAGTGGGAAAGCTTCTAATTTCTCACCATTAATCAAGGTGTTAGCTGTAGGTTTTGGTAGATGTTCTTTGTTAAGTTGAAGAAGTAACCCTCTATTCCTAGTTTGCTAAGAATTTTTAACACAAATGGATGTTGGATATCATCACATACTTTTTCTGTATCTTTTGAGAGGGTCCTATGTTTTTCTTTCTTTAGCCTGTTAATGTGATGGATTATATTCATTGATTTTTAAATGTTAACCCAGCATTGAATACCTGGGATAAATGCCACTTTGCTGTGCTGTATAATTACTTTTATTTTTATACATTGCTGGATTTGATTTGCTCATGTTCTGTTGAGGATTTTTGCTTCTATGTTTATAAGGTATATTGAACTGTAGTTTTCTTTTGTAATACTCTGTCTGGTTTTTGTATTAGGGTAAGGCAGCCTCAGAGAATGATTTGTGAAGTATTCCCTCTGCTTCTCTTTCCCTTTGGAAGAGATTATAGAGAA
Source organism: Daubentonia madagascariensis (assembly GCA_023783475.1). NCBI lineage: Eukaryota > Metazoa > Chordata > Mammalia > Primates > Daubentoniidae > Daubentonia > Daubentonia madagascariensis. The sequence continues at coordinate 23,280,387 of JAKFHU010001684.1, read as the reverse complement.
TCAGTATAATTTCTTCCTTAAATGTTTGGTAGAATTCAGCAGTGAATACATCTGGTATTGATACTCTCTATTTTGTAGCATTATTACTTATGGATTCAATTTCTTTAATATGAGCCTATTCAGATTATCTACTTCTTCTTTTGTGGGTTTTCAAAGATTATGTCTTTCAAGAAATTGGTCTATTTCATGCATGTTATCAAATTTGTAAGCACAGAGTTTTTAAAAATACTATTATTTATTATCCTTTTAATGTCCATGAGCTCTGTAGTTATGTCCCCACTTTCATTTCTGATATTAGTCATTGTGTCTTCCTTCATTTATCTTTGGTAGCCTACATAGAAGCTTGTCAATCTTACTAATCTTTTCAATGAAACTGTTTTGTTGATTTTTGTCTACCAATTTCATGTTTTCTTTTTTTTTTAAATATAATTTAAAGAGTCTACTTGAGCCAAAGTGAGGACAGTTGCCTGGAAGACTCAGACCCAAGTAACCTTAGATATGAACTCCATTTGGCCTTTGTTACAAGTCTTTTTTTTATTTCAAAATATTACAGGGGTACAAATGTTCTTGGTTTCATAGATTTAACTGTTTTATTCTGTTAAGTGTGGATTAATTTGCTCTTCTTTTTCCTGTTTCCTAAAGTTCAAGCTCATACAATTTGTAAGGACAATATGTTATAAATATGGTATCTTTCTTTTATGTTATTGAAACTAAAAACAAATACTAAATTGTTATGCAAAATTAAATACTATCTCTGTAACTGGTCCCCAACTGAACAAATTTCAATGACTCCTGTATAATCTTCTCCCTTAACTATTAATAACTACTTGAACTGTCGTGTTGTTTCCCAGAAATGGTGGATTTTATGCAAGACACAGAAGTTGAGATTCCAAAGGTCCCTGAGCAAGATTCCTGATGCCAAGAATCACCATCCCCCATGACCTGCCCCAATGCACATGACCTACACCAGTGCACACAGTCCCTTGTTAGTTACACCATGACCTTCTCAAAGGCATGTGGCCTCTCCTTTAAAAGCCCATGATTTCCCTTAGTCAGATAGACAGAGATGGATTTGAAGTAGCTTCTCCCATTCTCCAGGCTGTCATATTAATAATTCCTTTCTTCCTTGGCAATTCTCACAATAATTGAGTATTTGTGCAACAAGCAACTGGACCTAGACTGAAACTCCCTTGCAGTTTTGACATTTCCATTGGGTTTTGCCTTTCTTCTTCAAAATCTATATCTAATTATGGCTAAATTTTTTGAAAATATGATTATAAAGCACAACAGATTTCAAGAAGAGAAGGAGAGAGAGATGTTGTGGGTAAAATTGGCAGGTCTCTGAACACTAGACAAGATGTTCACTTTAATTCCTACCTACTCATCCACCAGGAACACCTCCATCTTACCCCCCAAAACCAAACAAAAAACCTTAAGAACCATTTCTATAGAGGTTAGTCACATAAAAGAAAGAGAAAGAAAGAGAGAGAAAATGCAACAACAAAACCAAGAGCATCATTCGCAGATAAGGCAACAATTAGAGCAGGGTAGTTAACAGGTTATGGCAAAGTACTTAAATATTTTTAATACAGGTTATCAATACAACTTAATGAAATCAAATTCAAGTCTGAATATTGTGACTAACCAGAAAGATTCCATTCCACCAAACAAACATTTTTAGGAAGACATGCACTAAGTGAAGAATAAATGACTGTTTGGAAATCCATTAAGCAGAAAGGGACTGTTATTATTTGAACCCGACAGGTTCAAATAACACCCTGCTAACCTTAGTGGCATCATTCTGGGTGACAATGTGGTCATACAATAGGATGATGATGATGATTTGGACTAACTGTTGATTGAGTGGAACTGTAGTAATGTGTCAGTATCTTGTGACTCTTATTTTCTGGTTACATCTACCACAAAGGATATCATTTGGGAATATATTTCCAAAAACTACTTCCTACTGGGCCATCAGACAGTGTGGTGCTATACAACTTCTGGAACACTAATCACTGTGTAACTATAAACCTTGATGACCAAATGCTTAGCAGAGTCCCTGGTTACAATGGACAAAATTGGCAGCTGCATGACTTCAATGTCAAAGTGTGCTTTTTACAAATACATATCACCTTGTTTTGGTTGATGGAAAGCTATTGAACAGGGTTGAAAAAGACAGCAGGTTTTAAGGGAAATAAAGTAATAGGCATCACAGGGTGGGTCCAAATTCCCTTAGTAAATGGCACCATCATAAGATAAAGAAGATTATGAGAGGTCTTATGGAATACTAGAACTAAATTATATCCAGGTGTGATTACAACTAACCAGTCTCAGTACAAGCCTGTGACTGAGACAGAGTGACTTGCTTTGTCCCCAAATGGCATGGAGCCCAGAAATAACAGAATATTGCCAATTGTAATGATTTCTGTCCATAGTACAATATATGCAAGGGCCAATTCTGTTGCGAAGGCATAGTAAATAAATGTGCAACTTTTACTGATTTGTTCTGTGAAGCAAACATAAATGCCATAATAAATATAGATGCTCAGAAAAATATGATTGTTTTACTGTAAGAGAGTCTGGGTCAAGGGCAGATTGAGAAGTAAAAAGGTTAATTCAGCAGGCCTAGGCTGTTCCAACCTTGGCTGGCTCTTAAGAGATAACCTTCTACCCCTTGGAATATTCTGACTGATAACAGTGTTTTTGTATGCTTGAGGCCTTGGGCCACACTGTATCTATGTTGAACACTGGTCTTGGTATGCCTGAGGATTTTGGCCACAGAGCACCAGTTTGCTAAACCATGTGGTTTATGATGAACATCTCTTTTTGCTCTGGAATGGGACTGATGGTATGAGTAGCTGTGCTCAATCAAGAGGGTGCCTAATGCCTACATAATGACCCTAATAAAACTTCTGCACAACTCTTAGGTGAACACTGCTAGTTGGCAGTGCTTTGCATGAGCTGTCACACATTGTTAAGTGTGTCCCTGTGTGATTACACTGGGAGGAGACATTTTGAAGCTTCTGCCTGTTTCTCCTGTTTGTCCCATGTGCCATTTCCTTTTGCCGATTTTGATCTGTATCCTTTCACTGTAATGAACGGTATCCTTAAATACAACAGCTTTTCTGAGTCCTCTGAGTCTTTCTAGTGAATTATCAAAACTGAGAGTTGTTTGGGAGTTCAGCAAAACTCTAACTAACAAGGTTGTCATGAAAATTAAATAAAACAATACATGAAGAGTACTTAAGACAGTGCCTGGCACATGACATGGACTCAATTATTTTACTGTCATTATTATTATCTTAGACCCTTATGTATTGCATTCAGGGAGCTAACAAAATCAGTAGTCACAATATTTATTTATCTATGAATCATCTGTTCTTCCCATTAGAGAGTAAACTCCACAATGGTAGAGCTTTTATCTGCTTGATGCACCATTTGATAGCTAACACCAGAAAAAGAGTAATCGTTCAATTAATATTTCTTCAATAAATAAATTAATAAATATGAATAAGATGCAGATGAATTACAATAAATTAGTTTGGAAAATAACTCTAAAAAACAATCCTGATAATTCTCTTAAAATAGCTGAGGAAAAGTTAAGTTGCAAAGGCCTTATTTTGTTTTATAATGTTTCTAAATTTAGAACTGGGAACAGTAACAAAAAAGTTATGAAGATACAGATTTGGGCTCAATTTAGTGACCAGTCACTTTCTGTCATCTGACCAAAGCTGGCACAGATAGGCTCTGGAGTTGTATTACCTACTATAGAGGTTCAGGCAATATCTCTATTTCTTTGCAGAGATATTGTAAATGAAATTCAATAATTCCATATGTTTAGAACTATGGCTTTTTAATTTCTTTACAAATTTCAGATTCTGTTTCAAAAGACCAAACTTTTATAGTTTACCCTGAAAGTATTTGTAATCATCCATAAAATTTTAATATTCTCCTTTCTGGATTTTTTTTTCCAATTTAAAATGAAAATACAGAAAATTCCACCATAGCAAGATTATTGAAGTCCAGAACATTCCAATATTTCAATACAATGAACTACAGAATTGCAAAACTGATAAGGCTCAGCTTGCCCAGCCAAGGACTATCAGGGATGTTGCTGCATCCATTTTTAATTGTATTTGGTGCCACCTGGTGGCAGCTGTCCAGTCTAGCTTAAATATAAACGAAGACTTTTCCCGGTCGTGGAGTGTTGGCTGAGACTTCCGATAACCCTGCAGTATTTCCAGGAATCGTTGTTAGTTTTCATTCATTGCATTGGTCCCATCCAGAGAGATTGGGCCAGTAGAAAACTGGGGCCATCAGAACCCAATGTGGTGCCACTATAATATTAATAATTAAGAGGTAGAACACAAGACTCTGGGAGCAGAATATCAGCTTCATACTTCATCCCCACCACTGACTAGACGAAACATTTATATTTACCTAAATTTGTCTGGCTTCAGTTTGTCCGTAAAATAGGAGTAATAATCGTAATTTCTCCTTAGGGTTTTTGTAATGATTAAATAGATAATACATGTAAATTCTTAGAAGTGCTCCTGACACTCAGCAAACAAAAATAAACAAGCAAGCAAACAAAAAGCTAATAGTGTCATATCATGCTGGTAACCACATAGAAAGCTACCCTTAAAAAACCTAAGTGCATTAATGCTTAATACAGGTATGTTATCTCAACCAACACAAGCATAGAAAAGAAAAAATTAGAGCATGCTGAATCCATGTTTTGAATGCAACAATAAATAATATCCTAAGCAAAGAAAAATAAAGCAAACTAAAATATGTGAGGATGTTGGGCTTCTGGAATGTATTTAACATTATGTTATAGATATATACGTGTGTGTTTTTTTGAAAATTTTGTGTTATGTGTGAGAAAGGAATCGATCCCTTAAAATATCACTTATCAAAATAAAATGTCTTCAAGAGGGAAGAGTGCTGATTACTCAAAAACATTTAGCATAGTAGGGAACGGGGCCAGAGAGACTAGCTACACTCTGGACAACAGAGCTTTTAATCTCTTTTCTACCTTTCTACATCCCTCTCGAGCCTCCTCTCTTTTAGTTAACTGCCTTTGAAGTACTTCAATCATGCTCTTTCCTACAGGTAATCACTGACCTCTATTCCGGCTGTCACCACTGAACGCAATGCATTTATCTTTATTTTTACTGGACTGTAAGCTTCTACGGGGGAATTGCTGATATTATATCTTAGTCTGTATTCCTGACATCATTAATTCAATGCCATACATCAAGGACAGAAATACATGATTATATGAACATCTCTTTTTGCTTCAACATTACTATTTAGAAAGGAGATGAAAAAATATGCTAATTGGACACTTCATTATTTTAAGTACAAGGACTGAGTAAGCAATTGGGACTTCCCTTTTTTTAATCTATTCACAAAAGCAGTTTAATATCCTCACAGGAACTGCCAAATTTCTTTCATGTGACAAACTTAAACTACTGTTCATGATATTTTCTGACAGATTAAACATCAACCCGGTTTCTTCACCAATAACGGATATATTTCAGATCAGTGTTGATGCTGGCAACATTTAGAAATAACGATTACTTGCTTCCTAAGGTTTTGGGTAATCTGACAGGCTTCTTACGAGCCTTTGTCTGTATCTTGGTACATGCCAATCATTACCAATGACTTTCTTCTTTTTTGTGGTTGCAATCATTTAAGTACATATGTCAAATGTAAGACTGGAATATAGTAACGCAAAGTGTGGACTTTCTCACTAAATGTGTAGAGTGTCTAAGTGTATGAACTTGAGAGGACCTTTCTTTTTCATACAGACTTTCTGCTAATCTAAATATACCCCAATTCCCTTAACAGCCCATAGTCATATGTAAATGGTGATATTTTATGCCAGTAATTTGCTAAACTGGTATTTAAAGTTTTAAGCACAATTGCTCATGAAAATTTACGATCTGGTGAATCAGCAAACATTCATCTTTATGTTTCATGTATATTTTTCAGACTTGTGACCCATTTCATTTTTCCATTTCATAGGAAGAATATTTGTCTTAACTTACATGTACAGTTGTCATTCCATAACATGGTTCTGAAATCATGTCTTAGTATGTATTTGTGAAAATATAATTATATTCCAAATGTGTTACAAATATTTATGTGAAGCACATGATTCTCTGAGTTTGTTTCTTCCATTGAATGTGACATAATAGAGTTTTTTTAAAGTGGTATAAGGTGATCTGAATGTGTCAATGTGAACAATGTAGTAAGTATCTCTGAATATAATATCATATGGTTCAGTAAAACATGCAATAAATTCCTAGTCATAGAATCCTTTCTGTCAAAATCCTCATCATGTTTGAGAAAACTAATGCATAGTGAAAGAGAATCAAATGAGAAATGAAACATTTTTAACTCCTTTACATTTCATCATATCTTGCGAACAAAACTGTTCCATAATTGTTCAAACTGTACCCAACAACATATTTCTAATTCTCATAGACATGGCTTTGAATACCAACATGGCACAAATAGTGGCTATTGTGTCATAAAGAATTTGACTGCCATCTGTCCTTGGTTCCTGGAAGGGCTCCCCTAAATCTTTGCATTTCACAAGTAATAGGATTGTCTTTGCTATTCATGAGCTCCTTGGATCACATCATTTATGCTAATGAAGTGGCTCATGGTGCCCCCCCCCCAAGATAGCTTCAAAATGGGGCAGGTAATGCCAGAAAGACCAACCATGTGATGAGAGCAAGAATTTTGAACCAACCCAAACTCCAGAAAGGGGAGAGAGCTGAAGATTGAGTTCAGTCATGTGGCCAATTATTTAATCAACCATGCCTACATAATAGAACCCCAGTAACACTCCGGACTCTAGCTTAGTGGAGCTTCCCTGCTAGTGAACACACTGATGTGCCAGGAGAGTGAAGAACCCTGATTTCACTAGGAAAGGGCACCAAAACTCTGTATTTGGAACTTTCCCTGTGTGTCTCTTCATTAAGTTCGTCGTGAGTTATACCCTTCATCATAAATTATTAATCACAAGCATAGTGCTTTCCTTAGTTTCTGTGAGTCATTCTACCAAATTATTGAACCTGAGGGGCTCCGGAGGACCCCTTAATTTGTATCCAGTCAGGCAGAACTTTGCAGCTGGTGTCTGAAGTGAGGACCCACTTGTGGAGCACTGAGCCCTTAACCTGTGGGGCCTGCACTTAGGCCAGGTGATTAGTTTCAGAATTAAATTGCAGTATACCAGTTGAGGTTGAAACAGAATAGTGGCTAATTATTCAAATTATATATCCTACATACAAATTTCAAAAAGTACGTTTAAGGTTTTTTTCTCAAACTTAAAAAAAAATTACTTTCTAACCTTAAAGAAAAAACTATTCTCATGCATACTCAAAGTTGATGAACTTAATAAAAAACTCTTTAGTTTGTTAACTGATTATAAAATTCAAACTAATCCAAAAACATTTTTTAAAGTAAAAACTAATATGATTAAACACAACACACTATTGAAACAATTGCTCTCACGTGTGTCAATACAGACCTATTATATTCCTTGACTGGTATTACTGCCAATTCTCTGCTCATCTTGCCTTTCCTTGGCCTGAATGTATCAATTATCAATTATTCCCTGGGTGAACCTCCTGCTCTCTAGCTGTTCTAAGTTGTCTATAGACTTCAAGTATACAATGGCCCGTACAGTAACACTGATATATATGTGTATAACATATATATCACTTCTATATAATATATATAGTTCATATATAAAACTTATATAGGTTATCATATACACACACATAAATGAGAGCACTGCAGTCATTTAAATCACTCAACATTATTCAGTTATGAGATTGTCTTTAAGTCCAGCAAAGCAGGCCATCATCTGAAATAACCTTTTAGTGATCATCTAGCTGTGAGTATAGTAAGAATGACCCTAACACCCAGTAAGTTACTCTGAAATTTGGCACATAGTAAGCACTTAATTCATGTTTGCTGAAGAAATAAAAGAAAACTATAAATAAACAGAATATATCAAATGCCTTATGGACATTGTATTTCTAACTTAATCCTTTTCTGTGTTAAGATTATCGATCTTTTTTAAAATATAACTATTTGCAAATAATATTCATGTGTTGTAAATTTGTTCAATGATCTGGCCTTTTCTGGTTTAAATTAATTCACATGAAAATATCTTCCTTTATATTATAATGATAGTGTGCTAGACAGCAACAGAAAACTCAAACACATGCTCATAGTCCAAAGTTCTCAAACAGTATTTCAGGGATGTCTTTGTTACAGTATGAAGTGATATTTGCCACATTGAAATCTTAAACTCAATATTCCAAACTGAATTAAAAATCTCTCCAATATTCTTTAGTGCTTCAGTGCTCATTCAAATATAATATGTATTAAGAACAAACAACTAAATGAATAATTGAAGCAAAATGTCATTGTATATCAAAACTAAAAAAAAAATGATGTTGGGGCCTTGTTTTCATGCTTTAAGTGTACATGAAATGCAGATATTCCATTTAATAAAGTCTGTTACTTTATCTTCAAATTTTCTAGGACGTCCTAGAAATTTTACCTTATCCAATGATGTCTTGCAGACATCACATTATAATATGGAATTTTAATTTGCAAATGCAAATAGCAAGAAATTAAGAAATGATTTCACATTTAAGATTTATTCAATTTTACTTATATGAGGTTTCAGTATAGTCACTAAATCTTTTCACCTTCAAATTTTGTTCAATTAATTTTAATATTTTTTCAACTTAAATGAAAAGATTTTAGAATATATTTTAAGACTTTAGGATATCACACAAGAAATAAATATTTTTCACTAATAAAATAGCCATCATCATATGTAGCTGTTATATGACACAAATACTCACTATAAATCTAATTTAGTAAAATTCTTGTCTGTGATGGCAATGTATTGAAAATAAATACAAGAATATAATATTTACATTAATTTTTTCATCATAGAAGTACATGGATCTGTGATATTACTAACTAAGCTATTGTTTCTCTTTGCTTATTTCAAAATTCCATTCATTATTTTTTTTTGTCTTTTTTGGACATTATGGAACAGAAATATTTACATTGCAAAAAGTAAATAAAATATAATAACAATTGAGTCTGCCAGAAAATTTACACTGTGCATACATTTAGAGGACTTGTAAAGGAAACATGGTAAAGCAAAAACTCAGTAATTTGACTGGGTTTCACCAAGGCACAATCCATATGAGAACAGAACAGGTATAAACTGGTTTTACTCATTTGTCCCCTACCTCAGTCAATAATAATAAATGCCAATCTTTTAGGGGCTTTTTCTTCCCCTGTATGTATCACTCATCCAGTCCAATGTTGGAATTCAATATAATTCATCTATATATTCCTTTTTTTACATTATAACAAAAATTTTTACATTACAAAAATTAAATAGAATAGTACACACATACACAGTATATACACACATAATATACACACATATATACATTATATATACAGTCATGTGTTTAACGATGGGGATACATTCTGAGAAATGTGTCATTAGGTGATTTCGACCTTGTGCAAACATCATAGAATGAACTTCCACAAATGTAGATGGTATAGCCTATTATGTACGTAGGCCATGGTGAAGCGTGGTAGCCTATTGCTCCTGGGCTACAAATATGTACAACACGTTACTATACAAAATACTGGAGAAAACTGTAACACAATGGTAAGTATTTGTATATCTAAACACATCTAAACTGTGCCTTTTTAGAGGTACATTAAAAATATGGTATAAAAGATAACCATTGGTATGCCTGTACAGGGCAATTACCATGAATGAGGCTTGCAGGACTGGAAGTTGTTCTGGATGAGTCAGTGAATAAACGATGAGTGAATACGAAGGCTTAGGACATTACTGTACACTACCGTAGACTTGATAAACACTGCACACTTAGGATACACTAAATTTATTTAAAATATTTGTCTTTCTTCAATAATAAATTAACAGTAACTGATCATAATTTTTTACTTTCTAAACTTTTAAATTTTTTTTAACTTTTTGATTCTTTTGTAATAACACTTAGCTTCAAACACAAACACGTTATATGGCTGTACAAAATGTTCTTCCTTTATATCCTTATTCTATAAGTTTTTTCTGTTTTTATTTTGATTTTTTTACTTTTTAAATTGTTTTTTTGAAAACTAAAACACAAACACACACATTAGCCTAGGCCTACTCAGGGTCAAGATCATCAATATTACTGTTTTCCATCTCCACATCTTGTCCTATCGGAAGGTTTTCAGGGCTAATAACACAAACGGAGCTGTCATCTATGATAACAATGCCTTCTTCTGGAATACCTTCTGAAAGTCCTGCCTGAGGCCATTTCACAGTTAACTTTTCTCTATTTAAGTAGAAAGAGTATACTCTAAAATAATGATAAAAAGTATAGTACAGTAAGTAAATAATCCAATAATATTGATTATAACAATTATCAGATGTTATTTATTGTACATAAATATATGTGTTATACTTTTATACAACTGGCAACGCAGCATGTTTGTTTACACCAGGATCACCACAAACATGAGAATAATATGTTGTGATACAACATTACAACAGCTATGATATCACTAGGGCATAGGAATTTTTCAGGGCCATTATAGTCTTTTGGGACCACCATGTATGTATTCCATATTCAACTGAAATATTGTTATACAGCACATGATTGTATGTGCATATACATACATTTGGGTGTATGTAAGTAAAACACTGTGAAATATTTTTTAAAATGTAGTTGATCATAGATTAATACAGAAGAGAGGAAAATCTAAATTATAATATATGTGGCACACTATATTACATATATTTTGTTCATTGTTCTAAATTATCATATTTAATTTTTATGAGTCAAGGACATTGACTAGTACAGTTCAATAACTACTTCAGAGTGAACAAACATATGGGAAAACATTGAGGTAAAATTTCCAAAGATTACATTGCTAATTCATACATGAGATTCAAATCCAGATTAGGCTGAGTCCAAAGTCCAGAACCTCTCACCTAAATGGTTCCCAGTTATTAAGTACAAGCATCTTCCATATCAGAGAGAACAAGGAACATATTTAGGATCCACAATTCTGTAACTGGAGAAAGAAATTGTCAAAAACTATGTTCTATTTGGCTACAAATGAAAGAACAAAAACGAAAAAACTTTAAAGGTCACCATTTTGCCTACGGTGTATCCTTCTAAACTTCACCTGTCCTAATACAAATAGAAACTGTGTGCTAAAATATTTCTGTCTTGCAGCTGCAAATACAGGCAGCTGTCCTTTGCATGTTTTACGAAGATGCTTTTAGAAAACACAGATGATTCCATATAAATGAAATTCTTACTCTGGAGATTTTATAACAGGGAACACATTACAAAGTGTAATTCAATTAAATCCTCCCTTTCATTAACCTGACAATGTACAAAGATAGTGACATATGATTACTTTCTAGAATTTTAAATATGTAATTGCTTTATGATCACAAGCCTACATGGTATCTTCAAGACTACCAACTATACTGTGTCCAGAATAGTTTGTAAATGCACAAAAGCAGAATGCATAGAGCTACCTCAATCTATAACACTGCGTGGAAAATATAGTTAAGATTAAAACCCAAAGTGTGGCAGCCAAGGAAAAATATTCAATGGTATTACATAGGACATAACAAGGTATTCATATTTCTCCCCAATGTGGAAGCTGATTTTATCTCAGTGTTCAAGCAATGAATTACTTTTTCTTCCAAAATTCAAGGCAGGATATAATTCCTTTCTATTAAAGCAGAAGTTAGTAACATATGAACTGAGTGCAAGATACAGTCATGCATCCATAGATGAATAGTGAAGTCATTCTTGGGAATGAGGAACATGTGGCAGACATCTTATAGAGTCTATCAGAGAAAGGTGAAAAAGAAAATCTATAGGTATATAGTTGTTCTCTGTGGGGAATTGAACACCTGCAGGTGCAGGAACTTAGAAATTTTTAACAATGATGATTTGGGCTTTGATATAAAGAAGAGCTATTAGTCGAGCATGGGAGAAAAGAGAGGTGGAACTTACACAATGAATAAGGAGACATTAAATCCTTGCTAGAACACATGCCATCATCTTAGTTAACACTGGATTAGATTTTCTCCATTGTCTTTGTTAGGAGGTAAATTAAAACTACTTTACGTTCATAGCCCTTTATATAGTTAAGAATGTGGTTTCCAGAATAAATTTCTCATTTTTTTATACAAGTTCAGTTGTTCTCAACTCATTTTCTTTTTTGTTCCTAGAAAACATCAATAAAAGAATACCATTCCAGGAATATGAAATAGATCTGTAACTAAAGCCATATGTATAATTATACATCTATCTATCTATCTATCACCTATCTATATACACCTGACTTCCATAGTTATGATTTTGGTGCTTACTATATGCAAACAAACAAGAGAAACATTTGCATAACTTTCATAAGATTATCTAGCAATGCTCTTTCCTGACTAGGTATACTACACTTGTATTGTAATATGTACTCCAAATACTCAGACTAAATATGTAGGGCAAACACTCCTTATGAATGGTTTAATGTCAAAATATTTTTGTTCTTGCTGAATATATTACTATCTAATCAACAGTGTTTAAATGTGTCCAGAATAAATTTACTACTTTAGAACTCAAATATCAGTAATTTAGAATTTACCTTAATTTTGTTTGTTTCTACTGTTTTAAAAAAAGGAAAATACTTCATTCTTTATAATAAGAGACAGAAATATTACAGAATAAGCATGTCACAGTAGCACGTACATTGTTCTTTTGACATTCTTGTGTATGGGGGCCTGAAAGAATTGACGGAGATTGAATATGGGTTGGGATTATCTGTGAATATTTTACAGATCAGTCAAGGGCAGGAAGCAAAGAGTACAGACTACTACAAACTCACCAATGAGGACTTAACTAAAGCAAGAAGAACCTTCTACACAAATGGAAATGAAGGTTTATGATAATGGTTCCACATGTCAAATTAAATTAATTATTGATAAGCTGGTTTTGTACTATTTTAAGGGTTTTTTTCCCAATGTATTTCTTAGTATTTTATTCATCTTCACATGCAATGAAAAATTTTGAAAAATATTATTATGAAAAAAAGCTTCCATGGTTGTATAGAATAGAATCAGTGCCTGATTTACTTTGTAAAGAATATAATCAAGCTAAATTGTGTGGCAATTACATGAGTTGTATTTAAATTATCTGAAAGTGCTCTGGATAATTTGTATATTACCATAGTTTCTATTAAATATTTAGTAATTTACTTTTAGTTCTTTGAGGTATCTTCATATTACTTTCCATAGAGGTTGTACTAGTTTGCAGTTCCACCAGCAGTGTATCAGTGCTCCTATCTCTCCGCATCCTTGCCAACATTTGTCGTTTTGGGACTTTTTGATAAAAGTCACTCACTGGAGTTAAGTGATACCTCATTGTGGTTTTGATTTGCATTTCCATGATGACTAAAGATGTTGAGCATTTTTTCATATGTTTCTTGGCCATTAGTCTATCTTCTTTTGAAAAGTTTCTGTTCATGTCCTTTGCCCACTTTTTAATGGGGTTGTTTGATTTTTCCTGCTGATTTTCCTGAGTTCTACATAGATTCTAGTTATCAGCCCTTTATCAGATGCATAGCATGCAAAACTACCATTTGATCCAGCAATACCACTATTGGGCATCTACCCAAAGGAAAAAAGGATGTTCTATAACAAAGACATCTGTAATTGAATGTTTATAGCAGCACAATTCACAATTGCAAAGATGTGGGAACAACCCAAGTGCCATCAATACATGAGTGGATTAATAAAATGTGGTATATGTAAACCATGGAGTACTATTCAGCCACAAAAACAATGGTGAACTTACACCTCTTGTAAGGAGCCCATCCTCCTAAGTGAAGTATCACAAGAATGGAAAAACAAGCATCACATATACTCACCATCAAATTGGTACTAATTGATTCACACTTATGTGCGCATATGAAAGCAACATTCATCAGGTGTCAGGCAGGTGGGAAGGTGGAGGAGGGGATGGGTATATTCACACCTAAGCAGTGTGGTATGCACTGTTTGGGGGAGGGCATGCTTGTAGCTCTGACTCAGGCAGTGCAAAGGCAATATATGTAACCTAAACGTTTGTACCCCTGTAATATTTTGAAATTAAAAAAAATAAAAAATATATTTAGCAATTTAAAGATCTTATTTTTCTAAAAAGGAGCCCACACCATATATTAAAGACAATGTTAACTCCAAGATTACATTATAACATTAATGAGTCATTTATTTAACTAAGAGTTTAAAAATAAGAAAGGAGTATAAAGTGCACTATGATGGTCACAGTGATGTGAAGAATAATTTGAATAACTAACATAAGGCCAGACTGGCATATATTAAATTTAAATAAAAGAAAAAACAAAAAGATGAAATATCCAAAAGACATACATATATATAATGTGTATATATATATAAGTGATTTTAACATTTTAATGAGCTGCTATTAAAATGTGAAAATTTATATGAATACAACTTTTAAACACATTGAAACCAAAATATTTCAATAGTGGCATTAACCAAGACTCAAAAATTAGAGTGTGTGAAGAAACAAAGGGGTGCATTCACCTTTGTGAGGGCTCACATGGCAAACATTTTCTAAAGTGCCTTTTCTTTAATGTACTATCTTACAATTATACCACATTCATTATATTTCCTCCCAAGGCTATACTCCTTTCTCTGTCTGTTATTTTGGTTGATAGCATTACAGTCTATCCTTCCTATTAGCCAAGTACAAAACCTTGGTTTCAAAATTGAATTTATTCCTCTCTCTTGCCCCCAAATATGAAACTGTTGCCAACTTTTTGATTTTACCAAAACAATGGTGCATCTTGAAGCTTGCCTTTACTTGTAGTTTTTATTTTCATTACTACAGTGAAAGCCCCACACTCCCATCCCTTACCACTACTAATTTTCCAGATGTTTGTATGGCTTCTTCTACATCTAATCATTTTTCCAAGTACTTTAATTATTGCTAGCCTCAATGGCAATTTTATACAAGGTGTAACTGAAAGTATCAAAGACATACACACATATAAACATATATATACTCACACACATATATTTCTCTCAAATCTATATCTCTAATCTAAGACTTTTCTTAGCAGACTCCATTTTTTAATGTCATAGAAATGTCAAATACACACAGAAGCAGGAGAGTGTAGAACGATACATTTCTATGTACCCATCACCATCATGTTTAAAGAATGATCAAAATATTGCCATTTTTGTTTTTGTCTCTTTCCATTATTGTATTTTGCTACAGTATTTTAAAGAAAATTAAAGATATACCATTTTATACAGACCTCACTTATAATAGGACCACTATGAAATCCTCACAACTAATTAAGTTAAAACACTTCATCCCATAATATCATATACTGTGCCATCTATATTAAATTTCCCTAAATGTCTCCAAAATATATTTTAGACTTGGTTTGTGCAAATCATGATCAAAGAACATTCCACACGGCATTGTTTATCAAAGCTCATAAAGCCTTTTATTCAATAACAATCTTACTTTTCTTTTCTCATATAATTGATAAGCTAGGTAAAATGTGTCCTTTTATCTATACAATTCCCTACACGAATGTGGCTAATTATTTCATTATGATGTTATATAACCTGTTATTCTATCCTTTATACTTTGTGTTACTTGGAAACTAAAAATTCAAGTGGCAAACATACCTATATACCTGAACAGCAGATACCTCCAAACATACATGCTAAAAATGATACATCTCTTCCTTAAAATTTTTACTCATTTAAAAGCACATCCAATAAAAATAAAAACTAAGAATACACCTTAAACATCCTTGCTCTCTCTCTATCTCTCTCTCTCTCTCCCCCCCCCCTCCTCTTTGGTCATTATAGCTTGATCTAGCTACCCTAAAAACTCCCCAATTAATTCTGCCTCCTCTACTTTTACACTAGTTTCAGAATTATCTAAACCTATCAATCTCTTGCTGAAAATTTTTTGATTGCTCAAATGTAATTTTTCATCATCACCCTATCATTCAATATTCTTCAGATTTTAATCTAAGTTATATTTATGTTCAAATATTCACTTGTATGTTTTCAAATTTTCAAATTTTTGTGCCTTTGTTCATATTGTTCACTATGACTATAACGTGGTTCTCTCCCATTCCAAAATGCTCACACTCAGCTATATGTTAAAAAGGTCATTATGTTTTCTTTCACAGCTTAAAATTTATTTCTTTCTTCTCCATACTTGAATTTAAATATGCATATTTGTGATACTAAATATTTCATGTTTTCTATTATAATTCTTTTATATACATCCATATTTATTTTGTGCATAATTCAGTTATGCATATAAACAAGTAAATGAACAAATAAATATAGTATAGTATAGTAAATGTACTTATGAAGAAAGCATAGAATACTGTGACACCAAATAAAGAAGACATCTGGACATGCAGATCCCAGAGAGCTTCCTAGAAAAAGTGAGTGACATTTAATGTAAGATCTGAAGGACTCAAATAAAATGATAATAGAATTGCATTCCAGATGGAAGGAACAGCATTTTGTAAAGGTTGTTATAATATACTCCAATGAGCAAATTTAAAAAAGAGATAAAACAAAGAAAAAAGATTGTAGATGATCCATTGCTGTCCATGATGGTTTAATTGGTTTCAGAGACCTCTCTCAACTAAACAACTAAAAAATAAAAATGATATTTTTTTGAAAAACTATTTTCACATCTGGGAAATAAGCAGTAAAGAATATCGATCCCTGAGATAAATGGAAAAATTAGATGAGGCCTAAGATTACCCTAATTTTCTGCCAGGAGGCATTTACTGGACACAAGTACACAGTGGGGACAGAGCACAATGGTTTCCGTGAGCTATAAGAACACAGAGACAAGGTTAGAGGAGCTAAGGTGGGTAAAAATTCTGTAAGAGTATTATATAAAAGAAGGTTACATAGAGAAGGAGCTCCAGACATCAGCATAAGTGTTCCGTTGAGTCTTTTGTTGAATACTAAGCTAATCTTAAAGAGGGAAAGAACAACTTCTAAAGAGTGGTAAACTCAAAAGCTACTAGAACTCACAAGGCTGGGTGATTTCCAAGTTCCATTAAGGGAGAGTAGAGTTATTTGCTGAGGAACTGGCTCATTCATTAGGGACCCAGAGAAAGTTAAGATTTGGAAGTAGGACTAAGCTAGCTCTAGAGTACTGGCTCTTCAAAGTCAACTCTAAAATGTTTAAAAATAGGGCTTAAACGGATTAACTTAATCCTCAAATATACCAATTGCTGTCATAAAGAAACACAACCCTCTTTAAAGGAAAACACCAATATCTAGAAACTCAACAATGTGATAATCACAATGACTGGCATACAACAAAAATGAGTACACTGATGAAAAATCATGAAAGTATGACCCATAATCAGGAGAAAAATACATCCATAGAAATAGATATAAATGACAAATAAAATGGAATTAGCAGACATATTCAAGGATTTGAAGGGAAATATTAATTATAATAAAAAGAAATGGAATTATAGTAAAAAGAAATAAAATGGAAGTTTAAAGCCATAAGTTCAATATATAAATTTAAATACTCCCTGGCTGTGTATAACAGCAGATTAGAAAGTACCAAAAAGAAAACATTAGTGAACTTTAAGACATGACAATAAAAAGTATTCAGACAGAGAATCACAGGGAGAAAAAAATAAATAAATGAACAAAGTGTCAATGATTGTGAGACATCAATCACTTCAACATGCATGGCATTAGAGAAATAGAGTGAAAATTTTCAAAATTTTATGAAGAAATACAAAGTCACTAATTCAAAAAGTTTGACAAATTAGGATAAACATAAGGCACAATGAAGTACATCATAACAATATAAAAAAAATCAAGAGCATAAAAGTGACTTTATAAACAAAGGAAAATATAAAAACAATGCTGATAGCACACTGGAAACAATGCAAACCAGAAAACTGTGGAAACACATCTTTTAAAATGTAAACATGGAAAAAATATATCATGCAAACAATAATCATAAGATGGTAGGGAAGGCTATGTTAGTATCAGGAGCCAAGTTCGTTACAACATGACTAGATATAAAGGGGTTTATTATTTCAAAATAATAAAAAGGTAATTTCACAAGAAAGACAATAATCCTTTAGGTGTATGTCACTAATAACAGAGCTTCAAAATACATGAAAACCTGAAAGGAAATACCTGACAGAATTCAAAGGAAAAAAAATCAATGACTATAGTTAGAGACTTCAATATTCCTCACTGAGCTATTAAAACAAGTAGGCCAAAATAGGCAATAATTTAGAAGACAGGAATAACACCATTAAGAAACTTGACCTAATAAATATTAATAATACACTATAACCAACAATTGCTGAATATTCTTTTCAAGTACACATCAAATATTATCTAAGATACTTAATATTCCAAGCTACAAAACAAGTCTTAATAAGTGTAATATAACTAAATCATCCAGAGCATATTCTCTTTAGGTAAAGGAATCAAATTAGAAATAGATATTAGTAACATATTTGGAAATTTTCACATATTTTGAAATCAAACAAGCACTTGTAAATAATCCAGATATCAAAAAGGAAAAGTACAAAATATTTTGAGCTTATTAAAAACATATCAAAATTTGTCAGTACAGAAGTGTTTAAAAACTTGGTTTAAATGATATATTGGAAGGATATAAATTTAATGAGCCTAGTTCCCATGAAAGAAAAAACCTACCAAAACTTATACAAGAATAATATCAATTAAATAAAAATATATTATAGCTATTGCAAAAATAAAAATATTTTAAAAATATTACCACAAATAAAACTTTGTGCCAAGATGACTTTGCCTGTGAATTTTATCAATCATTTAAGAAAGAAATAATTTCAAACTTCTATAAATTCTTTCAGAAAAGCAACACAGAGAATTAATTCCCAATTAATTCTATAAAATAGCATTATCCTTATATCAAATGCAGAAAAATATACTACCAGAAAACAATAATACTATCATGAACATAAACTCAGCAATCAAAAAGAAAGCATAAACAAATAAAAGCCAACAATACATAAAACAGATAATATCCTGATGAAGTTGGATTTATGCCAAGAATGGAAATCAAACAATGTAAGTCATAGCATTTAAAAAATAAAAAATAAAAATCATATGAACATATGCATAGATGCCCCCAAAATCTGACAAAATTAAACATGTATTAATAATAAAATATCTCAGCAAAGTAGGAATAGAACACTCCCTTGATCTGGTAAAGGATGTCTACAAAATATCTACCTTTCACATCATCCATAATAGTGACAAATATGAATGCTTTCTCCTTAAAATCAGGAACAAGACAAGGATATCTGTTCTCACCACCTCTATTCATCATTTTCCTATAATTCCTAGGTGGTAGAACAGGCAAGAAAACAAACAAAGAGAAAACTATAAAGATTGATAACAGGTAAAAGTAATTCACAGATGACTTGTAACAAATTTACAGAGACTACATTAAAAAACTATGAGAATAAGAAAATATATTGGCAAAGTACAGGTCAATATGCAAAAATTAATTGTATTTCTCTATATCAGCAAAGAAAAATACCTTCACTATAAAAACAATACCATTTACAATAATATAGAAACACGAAATGCTTAGGGAGGAAATTTAATAAAATATGTGTGACACCTGAACAGAGTAGAAAAAAATTCCTGAAATTTAAGAAGATCTAGTAAATTGAGAAATATTATATGACTTTAGATTGGGAGAATCAATATCACTGATATTAATTCTCTCCAAATTGATAACAAGATTCAATGTAATCCCCCAAAATACCCTGTAGACATTTTCTTTTGAGGAAATTGCAAGAAGTTCCTAAATTTATATGGAAAATGAAAATCTAGAATAGCCAAAACAATTTTTTAAAAAAGAACAAAGTAAGACAATGTGCATTACCTGATTAAGACTTTATACAAACCTATAGAAATCAGGGCAGTTTGGTGCCTGATAGAAATATAGATTAATTATGATAGAAATATAGACTAAATAATGATAGAAACATAGATTAGTAGAACATAATAGAGTCCAGAAATAGACCCACATAAATATGGTCAGTTGATTTGAATTAAGGTCCTATGATTATTAAATCTGTAAAGATAGATGACAGTAAATATTGCTAGAACTGAATATCCCTTTGAAAAAACAAATGTATCTATGCACATATTACCAGTAAAATAAATAGTTTTAATAAATATTGTTTGAAATATACAGCTTCCAAATCACACTTTATTTATTTCTATGCTAAGAATTATTTGCAGATTAGAAAGTAAATTCAGGTCAATTGTTATGCAAATATTTGAACACCAACTGAATATACTGGGAAATCTAAGGGAAATTCTCAGAACTATTAATAACTATGACAATTTAAGCACTTATGAACACTTCTCACTGCAGTTAATAAAAAAACTCTTCCCACAAAGAAAATTTCAGGCCTAGAATTCTTTTCTACTTTTAAAGATTCTAAAGGAAAATTAAAGACTAAGATATATATTCCTAAGGTTTTTAGTGTTAAATGTTGTGTATTTGTCTACTTTTACATTTATTTTAAAAATCTCCATTTTAAAAGTATTCTCTTCTCCCTACAGGAGGAATAAGTTTTTCCAGAAAGCCTGTCTAATTAAAAAGCAATCAGAGAGGTGACACTAATTGTGAAGCATCTTCCAGTGGCATCTATTTGGTAATCTGCTTTCTTGGTAAGCCCTGATGTATATCATTGCTTGTTCCACGATATTTAAGAGAGAAGGTCTTCATTTCTGCATTCTTAAT
Source organism: Daubentonia madagascariensis (assembly GCA_023783475.1). Taxonomy (NCBI): domain Eukaryota; kingdom Metazoa; phylum Chordata; class Mammalia; order Primates; family Daubentoniidae; genus Daubentonia; species Daubentonia madagascariensis. The sequence goes on along the minus strand of JAKFHU010001684.1, from coordinate 23,259,421 downwards.
ATTTAATCACACACCCCCTGTAATGGTTAATTTTATGTGTCAACTTTACTGAACACAGGATGCCCAGATATCTGATCAAACATTATTTCTAGGTATGTCTATAATAGGGTATTTCTGGAAAGCATGAACATTTCAATTGGTGTAATGAGTGAAGCACATGGCCCTCCCCAGTGTGACTTGGCGTCATAAAATCCATTGAGGACCTGAATACAAGAAAACAGTAGGAAGGCAGGATTTGCCCTCTCTCTGCCTGACTGCCTGAGCTAGAACAGGGGTCTTATCCTGCCCTCAGTACTCCTGGGTCCCAGGTCTTCAGATTCATACTGGAGTCTACACCACTGGCTTTTCAACTCTCAGGCCTCCTAAGTACACCACCGGTGTTCCAGGATCCCCAGATAGTTCACAGCAAACCATGGGAGTTCTCAAGCTCCATACAAATGTGAGCCAATACCTTATAATAATAGATACCTTTATTTACATAGATATATACACATATATATATAAATCTCCTATTGATGTGATATATACAACTATATATTATTATATTTATGTATATTATTGTATATTATATATCCTATTTGTGTGTATGTATATGTATATCCTAGATATATATAATCTCCTATTTTATAAACATATAGTAATATATAATTATAATATATATTTGTATATTTTAAAATATATATACTATATGATTTTTATACTTTTATATATACATATATATAAATCCTATTGAGATATATATTTGTACTGGTTCTATTTCTCTGGATAACCCTGACTAATACACCCTCCAAGTAATTCCAGTCTATATACAGTATTAAGACCTAAACATCTGCTCAGAAGAATCAGATCAAATTCATGTCAGAAAGACAATTTTCCCTTTATAATATTTTATAGTCAGTGCAAAAAAAAAAATCCCTGGATGTAAACTAAAGGCTTAGTGAGGCTGTGATAATAGCTGTAAAAATAGTGTATCTTTTTAAAGTATATTTGTATGAACTATAATATTTAAAAACATTATATTCAGTAAAAATGTAAATATTTTATATATACATATTCTGAAATCTTATATTTTAGAATATTTTTACAACAGCATATTGTGATAGAAATTATTCACTTCATAGTCTCATTTTATTCATTGTTACTTTTGAAAACTTGAAAAATGTGGTCCTCTATCATGAAAGTTTCCAGGCAGAACTGCTATTTTAATATATTGCCACCTTTGCTGTCTACATGGCAGCCCCTCTCTGAAGATTTCCTGGCCCTCCTGCTTTCCTCAGGCAAATCCAATCACACTCTTCAATATTTTACCAAGTTCCTTAAGTACAGCAGTATTGTTAAATGTATCACACCCCACCTGAGTCACTGCCTATCTTTCCTACAAGACTGTTAAATCCTTGGATTATAAAAAAACATCTTATTTATTCACCTTTTTGTCCTCAGTGTTTTGAATTGTACCGTGCATACTGGAGGTCATAAAGCCCCTCTGGATACATGTTTAATTTATACATTCTCTTGTGTTGGCTATATTTTACTATATGTTGGCATATTTTCCTTTTGCAATAATCTTCTTACCCACTTCTATTTTGGCTTCATTCTATTGTTTGTAGCATATAGCTTTATAAAATGCCTTATAATTTTGCAGAACAACTAAGAACTTAAATGTATAATACATAAAAATTATGCATATTCATCTGTCATAAGTAATTGTTTTCATCAACATTTAATTCCCTGTAAGATATACTGCTTAGTTTGGTGGAGAAAAAAACTCATGAACATTGTTTGAATAATAGTGATTCAAATACATTTCAGTAAATTGTTATTAGTTTATACTGTTTCAAATGATTCAATTTTAAAACATCTAAGTAATGGTCAAGATAGTGAAAACATTACACATCATCAAAAGCAAGTAAGCATAATTTATTTTTTGCTTTTGTTCTCTTTCTTGTTATATTGAATGAATCCATTGTAAAAATAATTTGCAATTCATATTAGCATGAGCTTCAAAGCCTCCTATTCTGCTTTTGCTTCATCACTGTCAAAGGTTTTCTTGTTTTTAAATGATAAGAAATCATGAAAAATTTGGTGGAGTAATCATAAAATAAAATGACTTTGATGTAGCAAACTGCATTGGTTATCAATTTAAATCTCTATTAGAAATTCATTCTCGTAAAGAGTAATATTGCTTAAAGGATATTCATATATCAGTGGCAATGAAGTTTTTCAATCTCTATAATGATTTTTTCTTTCAATATCATTCACTGGTTAAGTTCCACTAATGTTGGCATGCTTTCTGCCTATGTTTCTCTACATTTTCCTATATTTCACTTATTGATTATGCATTTCATTAAACAAGATGTCTTAGATTTCCTAGTCTTGCTTCTTTTGTCTGTGGCTAAATCTATGAATGCAGGAAGAAGAAAGAAGAAAAGATGGAGTCATGTGTTGGGCATTTGGGAGTAGAAGCGGTTGATCTAAATTGGGGAGAATTTCCCTTTTGCTGTATGATGAAGGGAATTCAAAGTTGTCCCATGAATGGAAATGTTAAATAATGAAAGAGAAAGAGAGAGAGAATGTGATTGAATGGTATGTGTAGATTAATTTGGGAAGGACTGATACCTTGACATCATTGGATCTTCCAATCCATGATCACCGTACGTGTCTCTGTGTTTAGATTTTATTTGATTTCTCTCAACAATGTTTTTCGTTTACAGAGTATAGGTCTTCAAGTCATTTGTTAGGTATATCAGTTTAAAATTATTTTAAATGATTCTTTCTATTTTGATCATTTTAAATTGTGACTTTTAATTACATAACACTGGCATATAATAACACAATTTGACTTTGTAATACTGAAAATAATGATAATAGAAAAGTATAAGAGTAGACACAAAGAATTAGAAAACAAATATCATATCCTTGGAATATTCCACATTATAAAGATGAGAGTTCTCAATAAACTAATTTAAGCATTTACAGCAATACCAACAAAGTCACAATTATTTTTTCCCTTGAAGCATGAGAATATGATTACAAAGTTAATTAAAAGAACAAATGTGTAAAAGTAATTACTAGCCAAAAAAATTTGAATGAAGAAAAACAAAATGAGCAAAAAGGAGAAAAAGCCTACAAGATGACAAACAGTTTAAATATTCTAAAACAATTTGCTTTTTAGTATATGAATAGACAGAAAAACTAAGTGGCCAAAATAGAAAAATGGCATAGTAGGACACTGAGGGGAAAAAAGGACTTTTAAAGAAGTACTGTTGGGATAACTAGAGACCATATGGAAAAGAGAGAAAATTGGATCAATTCATCCATCATGCAACAGGATAAATTCCAAAATTGCTGGAGATTGAAATATAAAAGGATAAAACCATATACATAATAGAGGAAAACTTGGTTACCTTCTCTATTAGTGGGGAGGGAAAAACCTTTTAAAACTATAATTAAAAATCCAGAAGCAATGATAAAATATTTAGATAAATTTAATTACATTAAAAAACTTGCATGGCAAAAGACGCCATAAGTAAACAGACAAATGTCAAAGTTGGAAAAATAATTGAAACTTAAAATATCAAAGGGTTAATATACTTAATGAACAGCATCTAAAATTAGACAAAATTTTCAACAACCCTATCAAAATAGAGAAATGAACACTCAACTTCACAGAAAAAGAAATAAAAATAATCCAGAAACTGAAATGCCATTTTCTCACCTATTACATTGGCAAAAATCCAAAAGTTTAACAACATATTTGGCTAAGTAGGGGGTGGCTAAATATGAACCTTCATACATTGGTAGTGGGATGACAAAAAGCTAAAATTGCTATGAAGAGTAACTTGGCATATGTGACCAAATTACTTAATCATTTACTCTGTGACCAGCAATATAACTTCTTGGAATATATTGAAAATATACACAGGCAAAAATATTTTTACAAAGATATATGACTATGGCTAATAACTGTAACACTCTATGAAATGGAGGGTGGTGCCCCACAATCTAGTATCAACCAAAATTCCTGTCAATAAGGATATAGTTGAATAAAGTATGCTGCACCTATGAAATCATAGCTCTAAAAAGGAATGAAAAGTACTTTATATATAATTATGATTTGTAAAGTGCATATAATATAGATGTGTGTACATAGATCCTTATATGTACTTTTCTCTACTTTGTTTTTTGACCCAGTAACCATACAAAATATTTTACATAATTACAACAAAAAAAAAACAAAAAATCAAAAGAAAAAATAGTGAAATTAAATATATAGCTAGTTATTAAACATGTACACACTATTCCAAGTGACTTTAAGTCATAAAGTCAAACTATATGTTTTTAGCAAGATAATACCCTAAATACAGAAAGAACTATCATAAAAAAGTCTTAAACTATTTACAGTACTCGTATTAGTTGTTTGATGCTGCTATCTGAGACTGCTTATGTGCATCACGGAATAAAGCAAATATTAATTTATTTCCAATATCATTTTAAGCCAGAAAAAAGGAGATCAAGATGTAAAATTAATAGATTATACAAAACCCCTTAAAGGCTGAATTTGAATTGGAACAGTCATACGAATACTTGATTTATTTCATCTCTCTATTGCTCTCTATCACTATCTATCTATGTGCCCATCTATCTATCATCTTTCATGTATATATTATCTTCATGGCTCTGTTCTCTGAAATGTCCAGAAATAAAGATGAAACCAGTAGTAATTAGCATACCTAGCAACCAGATTATGGTGTCCAGATACAATTTCCCACTAAAAGTAAACATTTCACTTTGGAGAAATGTCTGATTCCTAATCTATTTCTAATCTAGGGCAGGGATTACACAATTTAACCCTGGAACACTTTGTTATGCCAGATAGCATGGAACCTACCAAAGACTATTAGAACTGTGTCCAAAGGATTTCGCTAAATTGAAGAGGCTCCCATGAGTAAAAGAGGAGAAAATTTGAGCATTGATAAGGAGAATATCTTGAGTGGGTTGAAATCCATCAAATATGCTCATGTTTAACTGTTAATAATTATGTTTATAAAAACTAATAATTACTAGATGAAGGTGTGAGGAAAGCAAAACTTCCTTTTGGAAAGTAGTGATTGATGGTAAAGAATCAAACATTTATCCTGCCTTTCTGATAACAGTAGTAACCACATGGTTGATAAGTGGATTTTTTAAATAAGAATATCTGCTAATAAGCGAGAAAAGAATTATGGAATAAAATAAGCATCATCGTATGCCTGTATCACAACATCACATGTACCCTATAAAACATATAACTATGATGTACTCATAATAATTAGGAATAAAAAATTAAAATGAAAACTAAAGGAGAAAAACTAAATAAAATATAATAAAATAAAATAAGCATCATTTTCAACTGCTGGTGGATTAATGGATCTAGGAAAAGATCATCAAAAGCTGCTAACATCATTAAATGAGTCATCAGACAACAAACACATACCTCCTGCTGGAAAGATAATATATAGGAAATAAAGAGAAATGTGTTAAACTGCATCATACCAAGTTTATGTACACATATTTGTAGCCACCCTACAAAATTCTAGCAAGAAAACTTGAAAAAACATTTTCACATAAGTGTAAATTTTGAAATTATGAAATGTTATATCCTGTAATTTTATCAGGAACCAAAATGAAAAAAACAAGGATACAAAAATGTCCAAAGCTGTGAAAATATTTATTGTTTATGATATTCCATCTTTCTCAAAGGAGAGAATCTTTGCCTCCAGGACTACGGATAAATAGCCCATTTTGATAGTTACAGAGGCCTTCAGGGCAGGATGCATCTGAAATCAGGGTTGCATTAAGAAATTAGTTTCTCTCTGTGGTTGCTGCTCACTATAAGCCTTCAAAGAGTAACTAACCCCTACTCCCTGGCCTCACAGTAATATGCATAGATTTTTACCAATGAATTAATTTGACTCCTCAAATTTCATTAGCATTCATTCCTGAGAAGTAAAATGTGGAGTCAGGAATTATAACATCTTAAAATTACAAAAATAGGTAAAGTGATCTTTCAAGATTTTATTTATGGTGGTCTGAATAAAAGAGAGAAAAGAGAACACCAAAGGATAACGTATTTGTAAGCTCCTCATGATCACCTGTAAGTAAGATAATAGTGGTAAATCAACGTACAAGATTCTGGATCCTGGTGATTCCACTAGGAGAAAGCAGTTGGTGAGGCTTAGAATGATGAAAGTATGCCAATCTCACGTGATTTTTTAAAAATTTATTTTTTATTTTATTATAATACATCTCATTTGTTAACATCAATAAGACAATTTACTAAAGCCCAAAAGGAAAATATTATCATGTTTCTGTTAATAGTTTTATTTTCACCAAGAATCACTTGTTGAAGGTATGGCTTACTGGATGTATAATATTTGCTGTGCCCAGAGGCCCCGATGTACGTTTTCAGATGCTTTAGCCAACATTACTAAAATAGAAATGTTTAGCTTCGATGTCCAAGAGGATGCAATCATTTGCCTCTACATCCCACAAAATTGTGTCTACATTTCCAGTACCATTTGTTTTTCAAGACTTCTTGTTCCTTACACTTATTACTCTATCACTTTTAAAATTAATAAAAGCAATAACATTATACCAATTATAATGATTTAAAAATGGATTTCAATATCATTTTCTCACTTTATAAAAAGTAACCTGACAACTTATTCTAGCCACAGGATAAATCTTAGAAGCCATCATCACTTGTTTTATGTTCTAAATTGTTGGAAATACTGTCTTTTTCAGTAAGCAAATTATACAATTGTTCATCATGAAAGTTTTCTTATTACAGGAGTTACCAGTATATTTCCAACAAAGCAAATCTTTATAAAATATGAACTTGAAAATAATTTTAGATTTATTTTACTAGAGAAGTAAATTTAATAATTAAACAATTGTGTTTAATAAATAAGGGTATCTAGTATTTTTGCACATAAAACTAGTTTACTCGAATATCTGTACCGATGTTTAAACAATTTAACTCATTTTTATATCTGGATATCTAAACGTAGAATTTGAAATACTGAAATTTATCTACATAACATGTAAACAGACAGTAAATGAAATAAAACATCTATAGTTTTATAGACCATTGCAATTAGATTTTTTTATGTATAGCTGATATATTAATTTCCTTCTTGTATTCTACAAAGAAAACTAAGTGTATCAATGTTTGTGAAAAAATCATGCTAAATTTTCAGGAACAGGTGCCCCAAACTAGAGACATTAACACATCTGTATTAGTTTTCTGAAGCTTCTGTAAAAAATTACCACAAACCTAGTAGCTTAAAACAACAGTAATGTCTTTTTTCACAGTTCTGGAGGCTGGAAGTCTAAAATTTAGCAGGGCCACACTCCCTCTGGGGCTCTTGGGTAGAATCTGTTCCTTGCCTTGTACAGCTTCTGGTGGCTTTCAGCACGCCTTAATTGTGGCTGCATTACCCCAGTTCTGTCTCTGTGGTCACACTGCCTCTTCTCTCTGTCTCAAATACCCCTCTGCCTTTTCCTTATAAAGACATTTGTCATTGGATTTAGGGTCCATCCAGAGAATTCAGGGTTCTCTCTTCGTATAAAGATCATTAATTCAATTACATATGCAAAGACCCTTTTTCTAAATAAGGTAACAGTCACAGGTTCAGGGGTTTAGGATGTGGGCAAATCTTTTGAGGGGGTCACCATTCATCTGACTGCATTATATAACTATTATTTATCGTTAAAATATCCTAACATGAACAAATTATAAACATGTATGAAAAATAATTACTACAATGACTATATTATAGAGGCATTTTACCTACCTAAGTTAGCTTCCAAAATGTCAAATAAATGGTCAGCCATACATTAAAGTAGAAACATCTTTTTGGTATTAAAATGCTTAGTTATAAAATTGTGTTTTAATTAGTGGGGGTATTTTTCAATATTACACAAACCAACATATACTAATTATTTAATATGAATATGTCACTGCTAAAATCCGTTACTTTTTGGAGCACAATGGTGGCATATATGGGCTACTTTCTGTTTATAATATTGCTGGAGAGTTTATGCAATTTTTAAAAAGTAAACATTTTTTTCTAAATTGTATTGAATGCTACAAAAGTCAGCTGATTTAGAACATTTTATATGCATTTTTAAATAGTAACATTTTAAAAAAGTGTACTTTATCATGAAATGCATGCTTCTTTTAGAAGTTCTAATTTGTAAATAATTTCTGTTAAGTAGGATAATTTTTATATGATGTGCTGGCATAAGCAGTCATATTTTTAGCATAATATTGGTAGTGTATTTTTCTAATTTCTAAATTTTACAATATAGGGAATGTGTGTTAAACACACTTTATAATATGTTTGCAGTAATTTTAACTTGTTAGTTGTATTTTCTAATATTTTATTATCTATTTAATAATGTAATTTTTTATACTATGACTATGGACTTGAGAATAATTTAGGAATAGTGACAATAGTTGTATCAACATTTAAGTAAGAAAGTAAATTCTCTGTGTGTGGGAATGCAGGAAAAAGTAATACTATTTACAATAATATAGGGAAATAATGATATGTACAATAATATAGGGGGTAAAGAACTAAAATGGCATTGCACATATTACTCACACCTCTTCAAGATGCCTTATTAACATTGGAAATTAACTGCTCAGTAAAGAAGGGATACACACAAGAGCCAAACCGAAAGAAAAAAACTTATTTCTTTAAGGAACTAAAAAAATGTTTACATATAAGTATAATTATATTTTTCTTAACTATTGCCAGCATGTTTTAGAAACGGCTACAGAGTACAAATATATGTGCCTTCAGATATTACTTTTAAAATTAATGTTAAATAAATAGTAAATCATTTAAATTTAGGAACAAAAATATCTGATGAAGATAATTCGTTATATTGTCCTAGGTGCTGAATATTTTCTGAAAATAACTACTGATATACTATCTGCTACAACAGATGATTATAAGGAAGTAAACATGGATCTGGTTAATATTGAACCCAACCTCATTTAAGTAGTTCTCAGTCCACAGAAGTATGTAAATATCTTGTAATGATGTAAACACTTTCAACTTCCTTCCAAATCTAAATTTTTCAATATATTTGATCTCTAGAAAGTGCTATACTCAAAAACAGTAGATGAGAATGATTATAGTAAACGATAGTATTTTTATAGATACGAGTTTGGATGATTTTCAAAACAAGTAAAATTTAACAGGAAATATTAAGAAAAGCACCAAAGTTTCCCAGCATAGTATTTTTACATTGACACAATCAATAATAGCTCCTTCAAATCTCTTAACATATGTATAACTGTACTAGAAAGGGAAGTAACAGAACTTGAAATGAAATCTAACCAAAGGTTGAGCCAAAAAGGGTCTACAGTTGAACCTCAGATTGTCTCCAGACACCAAGCAACTCTGTCATGAAAGGGTACTTGTCACCATCCATTTTGGTGATAACAGTAATTCTGAAAATTATACATTTTCGTCACTGTTTATCATTATTTTGTCTTTAAACAAGATAAATCAATTATCTTCTAGCTACTGACATTCAAAATTTAATGTGAGGAACAGCTGACTTTAATGTTGCCTTTGCATTGGTGTCTATAACAGGAAGAGGGATTTAAATGCAAGTATCCTTTTGTGGAAGGGGAATGATAAAGCAAGCAAATGAGTTGAGTACAATTTAGAATGTGAGTATGCCGTATTTACATAAACCCACCTGAGAGATTTTTCAATTCTGTTATCACTTGTGGTATTTCACAGTGTTGTTCACTAATGTTGTTTTCCCTTCTGTATACATGGTTGGATTGTATTGCCATTTTCCCTTAGTTATGGCTATATGACTTCATCTAGCCATTTACATGCAAATGGTAGTGGCCTGTATCAGAAGAAAATGCTAAGGAACAGTGAAGATTCTTCACTTCCTTTATTTTTCCTCCATTAGGACTTATAATGATTGCAGATAGTGTCTGTTTGAATAGTCTAAGTCCAGATTTTAAAACAAAAGTCCCACTCAACCCATACTAGATATGTAACAAGAGCATTAAATAAACATCTCTCGGTAAGTCACTAAGACTTGAAGGTTTTTGTAACTACAGCTTAACGTTGTTCATCACACCAGAAATTCGTACCCAGAAATCAAATGCACAACAAATTTTTTTAAATATATGGGGCACTGACTTAGGGGTTGTGTAATGTGCATCAAGGAAATGCCTAGGATGAGCTGGAAAGATGGAATCCATGATATATGTTATGAACTATTTGGTACAACTGTCACCTGTAATAACTCGGAAGACAAATCTATGTACCTAATGAACTTGGAGTCCCAGTAGAAAATACTGGAAAAAAGCATAGCTTGGTTCTCATTAGTTTAATTTGGCAAAGTATCACAAGAAAGGAACACGATCAGAAAACATTTAGTGAGTTAGCATGCAGAAACAGTAGGGAGTAGTAAGAGTGCAAGTGTTGCAAGGACTTGCATGGTTAGAAGCAGCAATTGCTTATCAAAGCCAACTGCTTTGACTCCATAAAACTGAGAAGAGCTTTGAGTGACAAAGTCAGTTGAACTCAGACTTGCAGCAAAGATGGAATGAAGGGTAAGGCTATCACATCCACTGTTAGTAAGTGTAACTTTATCAAAGTGCTTCAGAACAAAAACACAAATAATATATTTGGCACCTATTAAGTCCTTTCTATTGGACAGATGTCACAAGAGAAAATGGACTAAAACTGTGGCTCTCTCACTAAAGTCACAAAGATGCAGCATAACCATAATTGAGTTGGCAGGAAGTGGAATGGAAGATATAAAGCAAAGAAATATAGTAAATCTAAGGACAATATTTTACTTTCTATTAGCATATGAAAAAGTGTGGAATAAAAATGATAAAAAGACTATTTAGTTTTAGGATACTTATAAAAGAAAACATTTTCCAGGACTAAAGAGCCTGTGGATCTTCAAGGTTTAATTGGCCATCAGGCTCTCTAACTCCTACAGACAAAAACCAGTCTGACAAAGCTGCCCAGAACCCATGAATGCATATAGTCCTGGCCTCCAATGTCTTCTTCAGAGGTAGTTAAGAAGCAAATAGAAAAGGAAAGACCACACAGTGAAAATAAGAACCACAGAAAACTTTGGACAGGGAGAAAATCACAGGAATCAGAAATGAAGTCTAATCTAGGAACATTCTCCACCACTAATGTTTGGAATGTTCATAACATTTGCCCAGTGTTATTTCAGAATTAATACAGACCAGTAAAATCTCAACTTCTTCCTCTTTTTGATGGAGTGTTTTCCTTTAGTATCTTGTTCCTTTTCCACCACTGAATGTTGCGTAAGGGATGTGGGGCAGTTAGCATGTTTTTAATTTTGTAAGTCTTCAGTTGAGGAGATCTGGACTGAGGCAGCAACAATTGTACATTATGTACTGATGATGAAAATACTGCATATCATTCTGGCATCTTGGACTTTGAGTATGATTCTATGATTGAAGGGCTTTTTTGGATTGGCTCCATCAGGGAGGGGTGAGTGTATTTTGTGGACAGAAAGGCCAGTGATTTGAATATTTGATGACTAATTAATACTACAGTTTTTGAACTTAGTAGTGCAGTTCACCATATATGGGTCTTTTTCCTCCAGGTACACAATGTGATTATACTTCCCTGCCTCCTTGAAGTCAAATATGGGCATTTGACTTTACATTTGCTAGTGAATTAGGAGTGGAAGTGAACTGTGTCAGTTCTGGGCAGAAACTTTTAAGGACAGAACACAACTGACCCATTTACTCATTCCCTTTGCCAGGGAAAGTGTCAATATCTCTGATATGCCTGCTGCTTGAGACAGTCTTAAAGACCCTTTTATAGACTGGTGAGGGATGGATAGTGAGACAGGTCAAGGAGTGAGTTTTACCTTATTCTATTCTTTCTGAATTATTCTTATTGTTTATTATTTTATTTGTTATTTCAGCTTGTACTTCTAAGTTACTCCTAAATTACTGCTTATAAATAAATCATGGAATATAAAAAATAAAATACATAACCAAATGCATAAAAACGAGAATCAAAAATAACTGAGCAAAAAAATAAGACATAAAAATAAGAATATATATAATTATAAAATCAGGTATAATTATATATTAAGGATATAATGTGTTAAGGTAAAGTTATCGAGGGTAATTACCTAAGTAGGGTAGTGGTTATTACATAGTTTACCGTGAGGGCTGCAGGATTCTAATCCCGTGGGGTTGTTACCCTGGGCATGCGGGGATTTATGGTGTCATTGTTAAAAAGATTCATTTGCAGCAGTTTAAGCTAGTGCTTGTTCATTTAATGTTTATATTCCAATAAAACTGTGTTGTCTAATTGATTTATTTCTATAAAATTATAAAACCAAGATTGTTATTATTTTGGATATAAAACAAGTTTCTCTATTTTGTGAGTTTAGAAATTTCTTAAGTAGTTATTTAGGTTAGGAATATGTAAAATGAAATTTAGTATTGAGGTACTTTAATTCAATTCAATATAAGAGCTATTTACATTACAATAATGAAAGCTGATATATGACTTGTAAGAATTCCCTCCCCCAACACCAGGATGTCATTATATTCCCTATATCCTGAAGGTGGAATTTCTCATCAATGTATCAATGGACTTTCCTGATTAATAACTTAATGGATTTAAGACAAGTGGAGACTTGATAGTAGGAAATGGGAAAGGACGATCCTGAATTATCCAGGTGGGCCCAGTGTAATCACAAGGGTCCTTAAAAGGGAAAGAGGGGGCAGGAAAGGAAGAGAAGGCTATGTGAGTACAGAAGCAAAGGTCACAGAGAAACAGAGTGAGAGAGCAAAAGGGAGAGCAGAGCGAGGGAGAGGGAGACAGAGAGATGGAGATGACGATGTTACCCAGGTGGCTGTGAAGATGGAAGGAGGGGTTCTGAGCAAAAGCATGCAGGACACCCCCAGAACCTGTAAAAGGTAAGGGAAAGGATTCTTCACCTCAGCCTTGGGAAGTAACATATGCCAACACCTAGATTTTAGCCCTGTATCATTCATTTCAAATTTCTGACTTCCAGAGCTATAAGTTAATAAATTTGTGTTGTTTTAAGCCACTAACTTTATGGTAATTTGTTACAGTAGCAATAGGACACTATGATACCTACTTAGCTATTTACACAAATAAAAACTTTATATTATTCACTTTTCTATATGTAGAATCTTGTACAATGTCTTGGCCATAGTACAAATTCAATATGTATTGAAAAATAAATGGATGCAAGATAAGAAATAAAATGAATAAACAGTCAAGAAAAAGAGAAAGATATGTTAAATTACTGTAGGAGATATATTTTTAATTAATCCTGTGATAATATTTTAAGTGATGATTTTTATTAAATTTACTTAAGTTAAAAACCTTTTGAATGAAATATAAACATAAAATTGAACAAATGTAACATTTTCATATAGCACTGTTATACAGGTAGTGTCAAATACGCAGCTGTATATAAAATTGTAGAAATTAACATATCTAGATAAAAATAAGGTATTATTCTACATGTAAGTCAATACATAAAATTTTTAAAAGAGTATAGCATGAAGTCTAATTTGGATATACAAGTCATATCCTAGAAATAAAGTTACTCATCTGGGATTGCTTTTAGACATGGTTATTGAATGATGATACCTCTGCCTATATCACGAATCCCACCATTTATCCCAAGTATCAATTAGAAGTGTTTATATTAGCTACTATTTTCATAGGTATTAACATAACTTGATATTTTTAAATGAGGATTCCAAACTTAATTACATGAATTTTCTGTTAGTTTTTATTTTGACATAGTTATGTTTTTGCACATACGGATCATGGAAGCAACCAAGAAACACCTACGGAATTTCACAAGAAAATTTTAAATATATTACTCAATGTATTTGTTTAATATCAAACATAATAACTTTACACCTGAAAATCCAGTTTAACTAAACATCATAACTTTAGCATGGTGAATTTATATAAATATAAACTAAAATGTTATTAAATTTCCAATGTATATTTTTGGATATATATATTACCATTTCTACTATTCACCTAAAACATATTTTCAACTGGTTTTGATTTAATGAACTAATATTTCTTTTAAAAATATCATAACAATGTGGTAATTTACATAAAGTCAAGAGTTATAGCACATAGTAAGCAAATAAAAGTAAAGCATTTCCTCAGATAAGGATGGCATCCAATGGCGATGATATTTTAAAATATCAGATTAATTTGACATAAACATATTAACTCATCCCCACTGACTATCCCCTACAGATTATCAATAAACAATTGGGATTAGTTATAATTATAGGGACTTCTTTCTAATACATTATATTGAGGCTTTTATATTAGTAAAAATGTTATTAGAAGCATAATTACACAGGCAAATAAAAGTCTGGGAGATTGATGCACATAAAGTTATATATTATTCAACATCTTTGAGAATTGCCAATATTGACTAAAAATCCTTTTAAATACTTTAGAAGTGTTCCACTAAATATTTATTAAGTATCTTTAATAAATCCTATTGACAATATTTATTTCCCCAGGTGAACAGGATAACTTTTGCATGATTTCCAGGTGTACAAAGCCTTGCATTACCAACGGCTAGATGATAGAAAATTAAAATGTTAGCAGGATTCTACAGTGCACAAAATTGTAACAAACTATCCAAAAGACATTTCATGCATGATTTTGTTATTTAAAATATATTTAGACCATATCCTAGTTAGTTTTTATTTTGTATTTTTCTTTATTTTCTGGTTTTTCCTTATTTAAAGTTTATAGAAGTATGCATATCTAACAATATGATTTAGAGTAAGAAGAGAAGTCCATTATGTAGCACTACCTATTAGTTCTTCTGAAGACACTGGTTCCACATTCCTATATAAATGAAATGATTCTCCTTCAAGTAATATTCTGGGCAAGGGGTCATTAATTCTTGTTCAATGGTTACATTTTCCAAATCTAAAATTCACCTTGCATTTTCCAACATCACTACCACTAGAAGCTGCATAAATGGGTTCTTGTAAAATTATACAGATAAATCATACAATTATTAATAATTTAATATGCTTAAGATCATTTCTTATGCTGAACTTTTGCTATGGACTGGAAGTTTGTGTCCCTCTAAAATCCATATGCTGAAATCTAATTCCCAATGTGATAGCATTAGAAGGTGGGACCTTTGGAAGGTGATTAGCATATGAGGTGGAGCCTTCACAGTATCAGTGCCTTTATAAAAGAGGTTCTAAAGATCTAGCTAGCCCCATTCAACATGTAAGGACAAAGTGAGAAGATGCCATCTATGAAACAGAAAGAGGTAGGCTTCACCAGATGCTGAATCTGCTGATGGCTTGATCATGGATCACCCAGTCTCCAGAACAGCGGAGATAAATTTTGTTGTTTATAAGTCACCAGTTTATGGCATTTTTGTTTTAGCAGCCTCATGGACTAAGACAACTTTCTACTACCAGCAGAATTTACAGGCAAGTTAAAATCTGAAAGACTAGTTGAATCATTATTTAAACCTTCTTTTATTTGTTCTAATTAAATTAATAAGATGTATGGATGTGTTAATTAAATTGATTGTGGAAATCAGTACATAATGTGTAGGTGTATCAAATCATCACCTTGTACTCCTTGAATGTATACAATCTTTGTTGTGAAATACATATTTTTAAAAAGCAGGGAAAAAAGTGTGTGGTAAAGAAAAATACATATAGAAATATATAAAAATATATAGAGATATAAATTATTTTCAGTCAATTTTCAAAGACTGTGAAAAATTTTGATATTATAAAAACTAGTATGATCAATATATTTGCCATAGTATGCGTATGTAAATGCTTACATGTTTTAAAATTTGTTTATCTGTTAAATTGATAATGGCTATTCAATAAGGAGTTTAAAAGCAATTTCAAAGTTAATCATATTTGTTGCATTTGGCTATTGTGTTTGCATTTGTTTTAATTCAATTCTACCCATTATTCTTTCTTTGGATATATTTACATTAGTCTTTCACAAGTATCTTCTAATAAATTGCATTTAATCCCTCTAAGGTTTTCTCCTGATATCTTGTTTTTAATTGAATTTTCATTTCATTTTGTACAGTAATAATTATATTCTTTATGATTTCAAAGGTAGATTTAATTTAGTTATTGATCTTTAGTTCCATTATTATCCTGTTGTGTCAAAACCATTTTTTATCTATTGACATATGTTTTCAACCCATTTTCTTTTCTTGTCTTTTACAATTCAAGTATTTTATATTGACCATGTATATTTTAATTTATGTTTCACTCAGAATCAAATCAAATGAAGTTAAAAAGATCAATAAATCATTATTCAACACCACTTTTGCTTTGTTTCTTCAGGATCTATAAATTCTAACTTTTGGCTATATTAGTATAAAATGCTCAATTTTTATTTTTGCCCACCCTTTATTTTTCATTTTTCTTAGCTCTTAATTAAGAAAAGATCTTAATCTTTTCAGTACCTGCTATATGAAGAATTCACTACATCAGTCATTCTGTCTACTCATTTGTATGCTGATCAAGTTCCACTATCAGATGCTAAGTTGGAAGTCAAAGTGACATGTACAACCCTTACACAAAGTTCCTGTGAATACCAAGCATACATCTATTTTAGTACCGAAGTAAAGACAGACTTTAGCTTACTCTTGTGGTCCTGTCCTTGAAATATAAGAAAAAAAAATTCCTGCGCAATCTGATTCACTCTGTATTTTTTCTCTGACCAACAAACAAAAACTACAAATAAGCTCTCTTTTTCTTAACCATAGTCAACCACTCATAGTGTATTTTCTGTCTGATTTCAGTTTCTTTGAAATTCACATCCCCGATAATATGTAATATGTCCTTCCTGGCATACAGTTCTTTTGTGGTTTTTTTTTGGCTCATTAATTTTATTATATATATAGAAAATGATACTAAGATGACTAAAATCATTTGGAAGGGAAGGGGAAGAAATATGGTTGGGCTGCCTCCCTGCTTGACTCAATTACAGAACTAGCAGCAATTTTTTTGCCCCTCTAAGACTTTTGCATCATTTAGTTCTCCTCCAACTCCAACAGGTTCAAGACACATCCCCCAAATCTACTGGCATACAGTTCTTGCTTTTCATTCATTCATTTCTTTTTCATTCAAAGCAAAAACAGTAGGTAGTAACATGGGGTGGCAAAGGTACCACACTGGCCATCACAAACTGCAGGTCTCATCAGTGAGCTGGGTGCCAGCCAGGTTTCCAATTGTTAATATCATTGTTTGTTCTCTAAAGAGGTTGGGAAGTTTAGCATATAAATGTATGTGTTTAAAGAGAGAAAGATAGAAAATGTGGTATATATACACAATAGAATATTATTCAGCCATAAAAAAGAATGAAACCTGTCATTTGCAGCAACATGGATAAAATGGAGGGTATTATGTTAAGTGAAATAAGCCAGGCACAAGAGGACAAATATAGCAAGTTCTCACTCATATGTGGAAGCTAAGAAAAGATCTAATAAAGGGGGAGAGTAGAATGGTGGTTACCAGAGGCCAGGAAGGGTAGGGGAGCAAAGGGGGATAAAGAAGTGTTGCTTAATGGGTACAAAAATACACTTAGATAGAAGGAATAAGTTCTACTGTTTGATAACACAGTAGGGTGACTACAGTTAACAAGAATTTATAGTATATTTCAAAAAAGCTAGAAGAGAAGGTATGGAATGTTCCCAACACAAAAATGATAAAGGTTTGAAGTGATGGATATCCCAATTACCCTGATTTGATCATTACATATTGTATGCATGTATCAAAATATCAATGCACCTATAAATACATACAACTACTATGTATCAATTATGAAATTTAAAAATAGAAATAAATAAAAATAAAATATAATCAATTTCTTGAATATACTTGCAAATGTTTAATTTCAGCATTTCTCTTCCATTTGAAAATGTATTTCCTAGTATTTATTTTCTAAAAATATATTTAAGTATTCATCTAAGATTCTCTTAAAAGCTACTTATAAATCATTACTATATGTCATTTTAGTATATTTCTCCATTATTAAAAAGGAATAACAATCTGTCATGATTAATACAAATATGTTAAATTTGTAATATTTATATGACTTTGTTTTATTTATAAGTATCATTTATCTTTTAAATTTCTTAGAAGTACTTGGAAGAGTAAAATTTAGATGCAGGTTTGTTTTATTTCTATTTTTTTTCTAGAAGGCAATAGTACCACTTTGCTGTGTAATTTATGTACTTAGCTTTAACTTTTTTCTCTTATAAAAAATGACAATGATCTTTGAAAATTCACACATATGACAGTTTAAAAATATTGTGTATGGGAAAATATTTCATTTTTTTCAATATTACTGCTAACCAAACTGATACTTTGATTGCTAATACTTCTGTAATGAGGTCATTTGCTTTCACAAAAGCATGTAACATATGCATTTCTTTTTTGTGTTATGATTAGTTCCTCTTTCCACATAAGCTTCTGTTGAAATTTCACTTTCTTTATAGGATTATGTTAAGTGTTTCAATAAAAACATTAAATATATATTATTTTCCACAAACTTTAACCACATACAGGAACAACATACACAAACACAAACAGGCATGCATGTAAGGTTAATATTCAAGATGTTTAATAACAACTTGATACATTGACTATTATGTTCCTGTTACAGGAATATAAACAAACAGATCAAAGATTAAATAACATCTTCTCTATTCTATCTAAACTACATATATATGTGTGTGTACATATGTTTGTACATATGTATTGTTAGCATTACCAAATAAGCAAATCTGTTTAGATGTGTTTCACCATTTTACATAATCTGAGAAATGTACCCTACTAATTTCAAAAATATTTTCACGAGGTTACATTAATTCAAAAAAAAGTTATCTCTGTATTTTTTTTTTAACGTTCCATGATAGTATCAGAAATGGAAGTCAAATCTGGCCTCATCTTCTCATAGCACTTATCCCAGTAAAAGTTCCCTCACTAAACTCTGACAAAAGCAATTATTTCATTATGTTTTGCTAAGAAAAACAAACTTCATAAAATGAGACTAATAGAGCATCTTTACTAGAAAACATAATTGGATATGGCCAATTTTTGAAAGCATGTTAGATAAATACTACAACATTAGAACAGGCTTAGGAATTCTCTGGCTTAAACAGGCTAAATACTAAAGTTTTGCGTAGAATTCTTCTTGGTTAAATTTGATACACTGGCGAAGAAAGGAATGAGGTATTTGCTTAGCTTTCTTTCCATGAATCTTTTCCATCAAATCTGAAAATGAATGGAAAATGAACTTCATTCATTTTCAATTTAAAGACTATTGTGCTGTGTTGATTTCATTCTAATTCACAGTCTCTGAAATTAGGTTTGTTTGATCAAAAAGAATATATGGTTCTACTTTGACTGAAAAACCTCAATCTTTTTTTAAAATATAGTATTATCTCCAGGCAGAAATTTCAAAACAGGTTTCCAAGAAGCAGTTAGATGAACTAAAGCTCACATCAAGGGTATGATGCAGTCGAGGAAATATTCTGTACTGAGAAGTGAGAATTCATTTGGAAAAAAACTGCATGACAGATCCCACACAAAAGTGGCAAAGCCACCAATGTGACATTACTGAACATGGTATTCAAAAGAGATGCAAAGTAATACATAATTATATAGTATTTCCACCACACATATACACATACAACAGACATAAATAACATAAAGAACACAGATAATAGCAATATGTAATAAAATATTTAGTGATGAGTTTTAGGTATGTATTACCTTTGCTTTTTAACATAACATATTTATGGTTTACATAATTTAATTCTTAATAATGGCTGTGTTTAATAATCAGCTCACACATTTCCCCCAAAATTTTAATTTAACAATCAGTTTTCTTAAGTTGGTACAATCAGACTCCAGTACAACCAGCCTTCTAGTTTTACAAAGTCTGTCATTTTTCTAAGGGTAAAATTGGTGAAAAATTGTCCCATTGAGACTATTCATAAGAGAAGCAAGAACAAATTTTAGTTGTTTCAAGATGGCAAAAGCACTAGGGTGGGAATTTGAGGTGACTGTACGAGTGGTATCATAGCCTAAGGAAAAGGAGCCTAGGAGAAGGAAAAAATTGTACTTAAAATTACTATCATATGACTCAAGTTTTAAACTACTTCTTACGCTTGGTTCATGGTTCAGGAATTCAACACAATGTGTTTTTTTTAAGTTTCAAAATTTTCCTGAGCATAAGTTTTTTACCCTAATTCTATGTCTATCCAACATTTCCCCTTTCCATCATGGCTAGTTCAATTAGCAAATGTAGTCCTCAAAAATTGATGTCAGTTACTATTTTAGAAGCCTATGCTAGCTACTGAAAGTCCTAAAATATTTCAAGTGACTAAAACATGCTACTTGATATTGCTTTTTTATGTAAACCAGACAATATTCAAGTTGTCTGATCATTGGATTACACATGGATACTTGCAGACAGTGTTACATTTTAAATACAAAAATGCCTCTTAATTTCACTGTAAATAATTAAGAAGTATTGTGGAAAACAAGAGTTTGCTCAACATTACCTGGTGTGCCACCATGTTGATTAATCTTTGAAATGGCCCTTACATTTGCCAAAGATAATTAGCTTGAATGTCATTAGAAAGCAATCAGGAATGAATTCAAATGTGAGCTATTTTTATGTACCTTCGCTTCATCATCTATAAAATGTGGATAAAAATAACACCTAAATCATAAAGTTGTTGTAAAGAATAGGTTATTAGTATAAATACATAATACATATTAGCTCTTCTAATTTACTTATTTCATCAAATCTCACAGCAAAACACATTAATTGGAATGCATATCATAGATGTTTGTTAAAGAAATAAAACAATGAGAGGAAAATATTCCAAGACACTTGTGGCATCTCACACAGCACTGCAGGTTGACCTTAGTAACCATGTTACAATCCCAGACTGTGGCGGTGGGATTTAGACTGAAGAAAGATAGATGATCATATTAAATGAGTGTTAAAGGAGAAAAATTGTAGTCATAGTTTACTGGGTTTTTGTTTAAATTCTCATTACACATAGCAAAATTTTCAAATATGTGCTCAGTAAATATTTTTAAATATTTAATTATATTTGTGTATTTTTATTGTCAAGGACAATGCACAGCCTACATAATGAGGTGTTTATTTTAAATTGACTTGCTGTTACAGTGAGAAACAAGTCAGTTGAGGTAGACTCATTCAGGGTA
This sequence comes from Daubentonia madagascariensis, assembly GCA_023783475.1. Classification (NCBI taxonomy): domain Eukaryota; kingdom Metazoa; phylum Chordata; class Mammalia; order Primates; family Daubentoniidae; genus Daubentonia; species Daubentonia madagascariensis. The sequence continues at coordinate 23,238,060 of JAKFHU010001684.1, read as the reverse complement.
GTCACCTTGTTTGATTTGCTTCTAACAAGTGTACAGAAGACTGCAGTAGATAGCTTGCAATACAGTTTTGTCAGTCTTCTATCAAGAGTTGTAGCTTATTTATCTCTTAATTCTGGGCTAGCCTTTAACTTGCCTAGGCTACTAGAATGCACCCTAAGTCACAGTGTGTCAGTTCTGATCCCAGTATACAACAACTCTTGCATGCTTCCAAAAATTCTTTGAGCTTTGCCTCTGATATAAGAACACAGGACTACCTTGATGGAAGATGTGAGACATACGTAGGAGAACTGAATAAACCCAGCCATGGCCCATCCAACTTCTAGTCAACCACTGACTGCAGATGCTTGAGGAAGTCCAGCCCAGATGAGCAAATATAGGCTCAGATCAAAAGAATCACCCAGGGCCAGGTGCATTCATGCCTGTAATCCTAGCACTTTGGGAGGCCAAGGTGGGAGGATCACTTGAGGCCAGGACTTCCAGACCAGCCTAAGCAACATAATGAGATCCCGTCTCTACAACAACAACAACAAAAATAGAAAAATTAGCCAGGCATGTAGTCCCAACTAGAGTAAGCTGAGGCAGGGGAATTGCTCACGCCTGAAAGTTTAAGGTTGCAGTGAGCTATGATGACGCCACTGCACTTTAGCCCAGGCAGTGGAGTGAGACCCTGTCTCCAAAAAAAAAAAAAAAAAAAAAAAAAAAGAATCACCCAGCCAACTCACAGAACATAGAATTGTAAGAAATAATAATAATTAATGAATAATAAATTGTTGTAATTATTGGGATAGCTTTTGGCACAGCGTTATTGTGCAGATTCGTAACTAATAATATAAGGAGTCTCCATCCTGGGAAAAGTATTCATAACGATCTTTCTTCTACCTGGTACTAAAATTAGGCCTCTAGATTGAGCATTTTATGAAACTCAGGCTTTATACAGTATATGAAAGACCCAAGGCTTTTTGCCATGTTGAACCACCTGTTGTTCCATGTAATCACTTTACCAGATTATATTAAGAGCTTAAATTAATAAATAATAAGATGTAGCATCCTATATTAAAATATTAAATTATTAAATTATGCATGGTCAATCACAAAACAAAATTTCTCTGGTTAAAATGTTGACTTTAGTTTCTTTTCCTAACCTAACAGTGTTTGTTCCCTTTAATGTCTAACTTCACAGTTTCTAAGCATTACCAGACCTCCACTAATAACATTAATTTATTTTAGTTTCCTCTAAAACCCAAGTGGGCCAAATCCTCATCAGATGTGGAGTCAACCCGAGCACCCATCAGTTCATGAGTGCATTAACAAAATGTGGTTTATGTATACCATGGAGTACTACTCAGCCATATAAAAAAAATGGTGACCTAATACCTTTTGTAACAACCTGGATAGAACTGGAGACCATTCTCCCAAGTGAAGTATCACAAGAATGGAAAAAGAAACACCACACGTACTCAGTACTAAATTGGAACTAATCGCTCAACACTCACGTGAACATATGAAAGTAAAAACTCAATGGAAATCAAGCAGGTGGGAGAGGGAAGGAGGGGATGGGTAAAATCACACCTAACAGGTACAATGCACACTATCTGGTGATGGGCACACTTATAACTTTGATTCAAACTGTACAAAAACAATTCACGTAGCCAAAATATTTGTACTACCATAATATTCTGAAATAATTAAAAAAAGAAAAAATGCTCATTATAAAGCTCATACCCTCACATTTCACAGTTGTTCTTGGAAACAGGTAGAATAACTCTTGGATTAGCTCAATGAATTGTCTTTTTCACTTCAACCTGTCCCATCATTTCTGAAGAAATGTAGATCTGGACCTGTAGCTGTGGTATTAGCTTCCTGATTTATCATATACCCGATCATGACACAGGCAGCAGATCCATCCACAGGCCGCTTGAACAGCATGATTCTGGCAGGAATTCCTAAAGGCTCAGCCTATATATAGCCTTTTCCATCAGACTTCCAATCATTTTAGTGAGCAAGCTGTAATTCACGCTATGTCCTTTTTTGCTTAAAATGGCTAAAATGAATTCTCTTATCTTTAAATAAGGACTCTGAAGTAAAAGAAGTATCCTTGATCATGTCTAGACATATATTAATTGCTTAATAAATACAGAATAATAAATAAACTCTGTTAGCTTTATCATTCATAATTTGAGCCCAATTCAAAGTTATTCAGATTTTCAGCTATGATATGTATCTAAATGTAAATTTATGACAAAAAAGAATTGTTCTATTATTTGGACTTTGTATCAAATAATAAATGTCAAGTAATGCTACTGATTTTATCCAGTCTAAACTTGACATTAATTAATGTACTCAGAAGATTATAGCACTATCTTATATAAATATTAAAGAATAATTCTTAATGAAGAGCTTAAAGACAAAAGGGGATGAAAAACAAAGAAAGAAGGAAGAATCTGTGATGTCCATTGTATGTATAAAGGGCTATTGAAATTAACATGTCAGAGTGTAATCATTCATACTTTTATGAAGATAAAATTATGAGACATTTGATAGAAAAATCTGCAACATTAGAAAACATTATTATAAATAATGATCACATGAAATATCAGTGAACTACAGAGAAACCCAACAAAGATATAAAGAATAAAGATAAACTCAGTAAAATCATTCAAAATGTAGAAATAAACAGCAAATTCTTTTAAAACTTTCATTGCCTTTAAAAATGTCACAATACTTTCCCTCTCTGTGTTGGACCAAGAGGGACTCAGCCTCATTCTGGAAAACACAAGCTCCATTTTCATTGCAGGGGCTCTGAATCAGAAGCTTCCACTGCCTGTAAACTATCACCCCCTACCAGCCACCTACTCTCGCCTCATGCTTCCAACGTCAGTTTAAAATCATTTCCTTGGGAAAACACACACACACAGATACACACACTTAAATACCCAATGCCACTACATAAATCCATTTTCCATCCCCAAATTGATATTATTTCCTTCTTTATTGAAAATCACTTGAATTTTTAGTCATGATATAATAACAGCCAATAGTCAAGTGACATCATTTTCTTTTCCAAGTTTTTATTTTAAATAAAATTTTGAGATTTCATGAATTTATGTCATTATCCTTACAAATCATTGATAAAGCTGTTAACTCCAACAAATTTCCATATATTTAGGAAATGCATTATAATTCTACCTAATAAAGTAATGAAACCTCATCATCTACAGCACACAAGGAACAAATATAATCAAGAAACCCTTCTAAATAAATAAGGCAGCAGATTAAAGCAATTATCAAACAATGATGAAACTTTAATACAATCATCACTACTAACTAGGCAACAAGTAAAGCACTGAGGTAGTGGATAAGTATCAGCGCATGGGGACTAATGCAGGTTAAGGTCACAATGGGATTTCACAAAAATTTAAACCAAAGGAGAAAGGTTATACTTGAGCACAGACAATAGAGTTTAACAGTCACTTATCTATTATTGTTTTAAGATCCAAAATTTTCAGTGGAATAAACATAAAAAATGCTGATTTCTATATTTATAAGCTGAATTTGGAATTACTTCTTTTTTCTAAAAGTTTGGATGTAGTGTTAAGAAGATATATCCAGATAATTTATTTTTATTTTGTTCCTAGATAACATTATCAAGAAAAAAACTGAGTTTATAAATAAATCTTCTTAAGGCTCCTAAGAAACTTACATTATTTTCTATATTGACTTACTAAATAGTCCAATAATAAAATGAAAGTTATGTTAAGACACATCTGATTAGTTTTTATATATTTCCTGCCATTTTATAAAGTATGAATGATTCTAGCAATAACAAAAATATATTAGCTACAGAGCAATTATTGCTTAATATGCAACTTAAGGCCAAGAAACAATACTACTATTCTTTTAAAATCAAATACCTTACAGAATACCAAAAAAAAAATCCTTCATTAAAACACTAATTTCTTCTTATTGATGGGGACATGGAAGAGCTGTATGACTATCATAACCACCAGAAATCTGAGCTTATAGTCAGCTAATTTAAGAAACAAGATATGAAATTAGTACCCTGGGGCTGAAAACAAGCACTTAGAATTGAGATGTGACATTAATTAAAGTAAGGAAAGGACTATAATATTACTGTGAAGTAATCATTATGCTAAGGAGAACATATAAAAGAGAATTGGAACTGAAAGAAAATGCCCAATTATCTAGATTCTGAATGAAGTTCAAATGCAATATCATGATCTCCCAAATGAAAAACTACAGTTGAACTTTTGAGAAACAATGCACAGTATGATCAAACCAAAATAAAATATAAAACAAACAACAAAAGAAACCATAAAACACAAAAGAAGGGGGTGATGAGAATGAACATAGATACCTTTATATTAGTGCTCACTAGTCCAAAGAGCTAGGAACGGACATAAAGTTAAGGACTTTAGCATTAAACATAACTTTGTTCTTTTGTTCTTACCAACACAGTCACGTGAAAACATTGGGGAGAGGGAAGCTTATCTTTTTATATGAGAAAGTAAGGAGTGTGGGGAGGGAGCAAGTGAGATATCAAACACCCTAAATACACGTGTGTGAAAGAATGTGCGTGCTGGGCATGCAGTTGGGGAAGGGAATATGAATCAGTAGAAATGTTGGGAAGGGTAAGAATGAGACACGAGAAGAAACAAGAGGAAAGGAGGGAAAGAGTAGAAGAAAAAAGGGAAAGAGAAAGAAAGAAAAACAAAGCAATAGCCTTTGTTTTAGGGTTACTCTAATTAACATGGCTGCTGATCAGGTCCAATTACATGCAGTAATTAAATGTGGAGCATTCTTCCCTGCTGATTTCTCTTCACCTACAATGTCCCTCAACCCCTCTTGTTAGCTTGTCTGAATTGGCTAAGCCTTCAGGGTCCAGTTCAGATCACCTATCTTGCAGGAAGAAAGAACAACCTCTCCCATTCCTGAACTATAATGTGCTTGCTCGTCAATGTATCTTGAGATTAAACCATACTCTGCCTCTTTTATGTCTTTGTGATTGTTTATAATAAATGATTTGTTAGAACAGGTGGTTAGACATATATAATGATGATTTGAACTCTTATCCCTAGTTCCCTGCTGATGAAGTGATCTACATAACCAATCAAGGCTATTGAGCAAGTCAAAAGAAGATGATGGATTTTCATTTTTAAAGAACATCCAAGGTTACCAAAAAACCTCATCACAAGAACATATTCTCTATTTGTTGTTGAGAGTCTTGATAGGCACTTGAACAGGCAAACATTTTAACAGGGGAAATTGGGGATTTTTTTCCAATTTAGCATTCACCAAGAGATTTTCCATTAGGATTTGAAAAAGTATTTCTAACTAAATGCAAAGCCATTTCTAGGCTTATTAATAAATTTAAAAGCCATGAATACCAGACTTAATTTAATTAATCCATTTATTAGTCTAATCATTAAATAGAATCTGGTTGTTTTTAACGCATGCCTAATACTGAGCCATGTCCTTAAATTGTTGATCAAATAAGACAAGGCTCTGTCTTCCAAGAACTTGAAATCAAGAGAGACCATCAATAATCAACAAAGCACACATGTAAATGTAGAATGATACAGTGATACAGCGATACATGCTTTGAAGAAAAAAGACCAGTTCCAATAATCCTCAATCTGACTTCAGAGCTGAGTGAAATGATGAAAGAGCAGAGCCTGTAATTTCAAAGAGTAGAGTTGGCTTATTTCACTTAACACAATGTCCTTCAAGTTCATCCATGTTGTTGCAAATGACAGGATTTCATACTCTTTATGGCTAACTAATATTCACGTATTTATACATATATGTAAGGATTTCTTTGTTCGCCTATTGATGGACACTTAAGTTGATTTATATTGTGCACAATGTTTCAAAGAATGTGGGGGTGCAGGATCTCTACAAGATATTGATTTTATGTCCTTTGGATATACACCTAGAAGTGGCATTGCTGGATCATATTTTTGTTCTATTTTTATTTTTTAAGGAACATCCATTCTGTTTTCCATAATGGTTGTACTAAATACTGTATGATCTCACTTTCATATGCAATCTAAAAAAGTCAAACTCATAGAAACAGAGTAGAAGAATAGTTGCCAGAAGCTGAGGGGTGGGGAAAGTGGGGAGGTGCTGATCAAAGAGTACAAACTTTTAGTTACAAGGTTAATAAGTTCTGTGGATCTCGTGCACAGCATGGGTATTCATAGATGTGTTAACTTGATTATGAAAATCTTAACACAATGTGTAAATATATCAAATCATCAAGTTGTATACCTTGAATATATACAATCTTTATTTTTCAATTAAATAGTTTAAAATTTGAAAAAGTAAAGAGTAGTATCAGTGGTGTTCTGCTTTTCTTCAAAAACTACTGCCTTGAAATTTTAATTATTTTTGAGACTTCTTCATTTATTCATTTATTTGTCAAGTTAGTCAGTGAATATTTCTTTAGCACTTACTATACTAAATGGGCCAGGCAGGTGCTAAAGATAGTGAGCATTACTGATATGTCCTTAACTAAATAGACAATCCAATAAAGGGAAAAGGCCCTTCACCAGCACCATCTAGTTGTTGTATTATCTATTATATACATATATTTTTTTTTTCTGTGTGTGTGTCTGTGTGTAAAACACTCAACTATAAAGTACTTAACGGTAGGTTGTCTGCTCTATAGGTATTTTACATCATCTCCCACAGAACCTAAAAATGTGCTAGTAAATAAATATTTTCCCCTCAACACAATGATCAGAGTGGTGATTTCACCCAAATAATCATGATAATCCCTTCACACAAGGCATGTGATTCACTTCTCACCAAGTAGATGTCTGCTAGAAGCATCTGAAAAACAATCAACTGATCCCAAACTAAGGAATGCAAGAAAATACAGCCTCTTATCTTCCTCTAGACATTATTATGCCTGAACATGATGCCCTGGAACTGCTCATCTATAGGAAACAGGCTGACTTAGGAAAAAACCCAACCCATGAAAGAGAAAAAAGAGAATCTCAGAAAAGTAGAACTGAAACTCTGAACTCCATCCCTACACATGAACTTCTTGTTATTTCAGAAAATGCATCTCAATATTTTGGAGCCGATTTAATTGATTGCATTTCTTTAAATACAAGACATTCCAAATTTTACACACAGACCCATATGTATTCACAATATTCCTATGGTTTCAAACTTATAATTAATCTTATTTAGAAAAATAATGTGTAATTGTTGGGAAGGACATTTAGAATTATGAGTACTCAAAGCAAGAAGACAATTAAAGCAGATTATAGAATTATATAAAATAGGTATCAGGAAAGGTCATCTTAGGAGAAATTTTTCTTAAAAACCCTGTAACCAGGAACAGAAACAATTAATGCAGGGACATTTCACAAACGTATCTACAGAAGCTGGTAATAGGACTTAATAATCTGTGAGAGCTGCACTTCTAACCACTGACCTGGCCATTAGGACCAGGATGGATCTAATATTCTAAATGCCAAGAAGAGATGTGGTGAAGAATTAAGTAGGCAGATAAATTGAAAATGAATTTGAAGATTTTAATGTTTTCGTTTAACTTAACTAATTCCTGTAGAATTTGTACCTTGAATCTCTATTTTACAGTAATTAAATAATAAGGATATTAAATAGTGACTGAGCATTCAGGGTTGGGGCAGACACTAAAGGGCAATGCCACAAGCAGGGCCTAGAATCTTTATTAAAAGGATTTGTTCTGAAAAGTTTGGATTTAGTCAAAAGGCCACACTCAAGGAGCCAGAAGGCCACATGTGGCCCCAAGGCCCCAGGTTTCCCACCCCTGGGCTAGATAAAGCTTTCCTAAACCCCCTTCCTTCATGCTAGTTAACAGCAATAGATATATTCCCAAGCAAATGTAACATTGACCCTGAGGACTCATTAATTGGGACTTGCTTACATCTTTTTCACATTTTTTATGCAGGAAAATTTTATTTTCAAATAAAGCAATAGACAAAATGAGTGAACCAGGTTAAAGAAAGGAAAAAAAAAAAAGAGCAGAGTTGCTCAGATTGAAGGGGAGGAAGTCCTGGGAAGCCCTGAGATCTTTTTGGTGTGCCACTCAGTTCCCCATATCACCCCAAGAAAACACTGATCAGTGGTCCTCTGTAAATAGCTGTTGATAGAACACTTTTGTACTACTCTTTGCATCATCAAAATAGCCCAAGCTGTATCTTCTGTCAAGCTCTTTAGATTTAAGAAACAGCTTTTGGCACAGATGACACCTCTATCCTTGTTACTAAGCTGTTCCTATGGTAGGGCATTAACACCGACCCTTGTAAACTAAGGGTGATATCCCAGGAGGTCCATTACTACATAATTACACTTGTATTCCCAAACAATTTTAGAAACACATTCATGTAAGACCAATTGCAATTTATAAATTGTATATTAAACAGACTATAGGAAAATAAAATATTGCTTATAATAAACCTCAATCCTGTTTAAAGAATAGGATTTTGGGTATAGGAAAAAGGACTTTTAAAAAATAGTATCAAGATGAGATTAAGATACCAGATGTTTTATGTTACTTTCAAGTGTGTACATGCCAGGAGATTCTCAAGGGAAGCTTGCCACACTCTTCTGCTAAAACCTGTGTGATGTATCAGGGTCTTGGAGAGTTAGGTATAATCTAAAAGGCATACTCAAAATGTTTACCAGTTTTCTAATAAATAACATAGAAAATAAATTGGAAGATTTTTTCTTGTTGCACAAGTATTCATAGACTATTAAGAATATTTTATAAAGTCATAGACTAAAAGGGGGAGAGAAATGATGGCTAAACAAGCCATAGCAAAGTTGATTACAACTCTTGATTGATTATAACTCAATAGTCAAGTCAGAGAATGATATGGAACTTTTGGACCATCCTAACCCTAAAATAAAACAATTAGCATGAAGTTGAGGCCATACAAATAGAAATGAAGAATATTTAACAATATTATTATCCATAGTAAAAACCAGCATTCATATTAAATTACCATAGGCCACTGGAAGCAAAAAGAGGCATTAACTTAAGCCCTAAAATCTTAAGCCCTAAAATCTTAAACAAGTAACTTGAGAAAAAAATACACATTAAACATTCATAATGCAGGATAGTTCTATTTAGGATCAATTGATTAAAACACAAATTTTATCAACGTCAACAAATACTGTCAGTGTTTCCTTGAAGTGAGAGATCCATTTTGTTCAGTTTTGAAGAACAAAATTTGCTAACTACCCAAACAAGAATAATCATAGTTTGGCAGCCATTTTTTCTCCAGTAAGAATGGTCCATGTAAAAAATAAATAAAGCCACTAGTTTAGCTCACAAGTCAAATAACCCACACTTGCTTCTTCCTCAAGATAACTATTGTGTCTCTCTTTGCAGAAGAAACATTTTATATGTAGTTTCAATTTTGTCACAATAAATAGTGAAAAGATGTGGAGTTAACTGTTGAGACATAAAGCATTAATACATTTTACTGCTTCTTAAAGGACATTCTTAGATTGGCTTTTCTCCTCCTGTGATTGTGCGATAGTGAAGAATAAAATGACTACTAAAACGATATTGTGCCAGTGTCTGACTCTTGTTAAGGAGAAGCAGTTTTGTCCACCATTGCTTTTGCACCACTAGTGCAAAAGTCAACACAGTGAAATATTCCAGTTACTGTCTTAGTATTATTATGAAAACAGTTTTGTTTCGTTTCTAACCTCACAGACCCCCTGAAAGTTATATCCATGGATCTAGGGGATATTGCCACTTTGATAACTACTAGTATATGTCTTAAATTCTAAAAGCCCCGATACCTCTAACATATGGATAACATAAGCTATCACCTAGCAAACAAAAAGTTTTATGAAAAAATAATCATGTGCAGAAAAGCAACATATGTATTCCATGTATAGGATCACATGCAGGAAAGGAAAAGAATTCAACCTATTCTTTCTAATCCTATGAAGCCAACTCTAAATGTAAGTAGTTTAAGGAAGCCCCAAGATATGCTTTTAGTAATACCTGTTATTGATTCAAGAGTGAAAATATGAATCTAGTGCAACTTGCTCAATTTTGCTGACCAATCTCCTATAATAATCTGCTTTGGGGCATTTCTTTATGATCTGTACTGTTCCTTTAGCTTGACCACTTGCTTGTGGGTGATAAGACCTGATGGTGACAAGTTTTCTCTTCATACATTTCTTAAATGGAGTTATCAGGATGGATATCATCAGGCAATCAGTGTGTCATAAAATAACTTCCAGAGAGCAGTGACTGCAGTCCTTGAAGTACGAGAAGGAACTGAGACATTTCGATTCATTTTGAGGAGTATTTAAAGTACACTGGGGCCACCAGATATGGTTCAACTTTATTTCAAATAGGGAATCAACACTCTTGATAGAAGTTGTGATAGCAGCACTGGCCAAGTCTTTGGAAAAATAGCCACCTTTTTCAAGCCGCTTCTCTCTCTATTCTCCATAGACAAAAAATATTTCTCAATGCCAAATTCAAAATTAAAAGCAGAATGTAACAAAAAAAATAAAAATATATTTTATGGTAAAAGAAAACAGGTAGAGAGAAAGGGAGAGAGAGATAAGAAGAGGAGCAAGGTAAAGACAAAACACAATGAATCATTATACAATATTATGCCTTTTAAAAAAAGGAAAAGAGGCTGGATATGAACTGTAATACCAGCACTTTGGGAGGCCAAGTAGGAGGACTGCTTGGGGGAGGAGTTCAAGATCAAGACTAGCCTGGGCAACGTAACAAAACCCAGTCTCCACAAACAAAATAAGATAGAATTAGCTGGGCGTGGTAGCGCCCGCCTGTAGTCCCAGCTACTTGGGTGGCTGAGGCAAGAGGATCGCTTGAGCCCAGGAGTGAGACATGATCGCTTGGGACACAGAGTGAGACCCTGTCTCAAAAAAAAAAAAAAAATTAAACCAAAAAAGAAAGCAAAAGTAACTTCAAATGTTAAAAATACAGTATTTTGCTTTAACAGAGAAAATAAGAGGAAAACAAAATATATGAAAGACAGTTATAATTAATAAAATGGTAACAGTATTGACAGTCAAATTGTATAACTATTCAAAATATTAATAAAACAGGCTTCAACACAAGTACTATGTGATTCATTAAATAAATGGTTCAATAATTTACACATCTGCTATGCCAGAGACCATGTATGGCACTTTACATCCAATGAACATAAGACTCAGGTTTTGCTTTGAAAAATGCACAGACCATGAGAGGACAGAATACCTCCCTATTCAATCCGAGGTGTCAGTCTTCTAGTGCAGTGGAGTGTTCCAAATCCTTCCCGCGTTCCTCCAACCTCAAACATCTTCTATTACATCCTCCCATTCAGAAGATGAGCGTGTCTCTAATTTTGTTGCAAAAGGAAATAGCAAAAATCTAAAGAGAACTTCAACCTTTCCACTTCCACCAAGTCTACCAAGTAGCTTGCTTCTGTAATCATCGGCTTTGCTTTCTTCTTGTTCCACTGAATAGATTATCCCTGCTCTGAATCAGGTCTTCCCTGATCTGTGGCGTGTGACACAGTGGGTTCTCTCTCCTCGCACTGCCTGCACTTGGCTTCGGGAGCTCTTCTTTCTTTGATCTCTTGCATCTCAGTCTTCTTGTGAGATTAACCTCGTCTTCCAGACCTCCCACAGTGGATGTCCCAGAGCTTAGCCTGGCATCACTCCTGCCATCCACCTTCTGTCCTTCGAAAACAATATCCAATCCCATAGCATCAAATAATATCTCTGTGCTTTCATCCTCAACACACAACTCTAACCTTGATCTCTTTATTGAATTATGGGCTTATATTTCAGAAAAGCAGTCGCGTATGACTAGTAAAATAAAGTCATCTAGACTTGAAAGAATATAATTACTTGCAATTTATTATTTAATTTGAGTTTGATAGAAATGTAGAAAGATTCATTAGAAAAGAATATGCAATGAATTTTACAATTTCTTTTTTCAAATAAAAGTAAACAAACACTTTTATTTGTAGCATAATCCTTTGCCTGGAGCTATATTCTATGCAGAATTTTTTCCCTTTTTTATATTTTTAAAATTCAGAATATTATGGGGGTACAAACACTTTGATTACATATATTGCCTATGCACTGCCCAAGTCAGAGCTACCATCGTGCCCATTCCCCAGTGCGCCCCACAACCATTAGGTGTGAGTTTTCCCATACCCTCCACCACCTTCCCACCTGCCTGACCCCTGATGAATATTCTTTCCATGTGTGACGTAAGTACTGACAGTTAGTACCAATTTGATGGTAAGTACCAATGATGCTTTTTTTTCCATTCTTGTGTTACTTCGCTTCAAAGAATGGGCTCTAACTCCATCCAGTAGCCAGATGTGTATTCACCTGGTTTATTGCTGAGTATACCATTGTATCATATACCACATTTATTATCCACTCGGTATGATGGCACTTGGGTTGTTTCACATCTTTGCAATTGTGAATTGTGCGCTATACACATTCAAGTGCAGATGTCTTATTATAGAATGTCTTTTTTTTTGGTAATACTTGTAGTGATATTGCTGGATCAAATGGTAGTCCTAGTTTAGTTCTTTGAGGTATCTCCATATTACTTTCCATAGAGGTTGTCCTAATTTGTAGTCCCAACAGCAGTGTATGAGTGTTCCTATCTCTCTGCATCCCCACCAACATTTGTTGTTTTGTGACTTTTTGGTACAAGCCAATCTCACTGGAGTTAAGTGATATCTCATTGTGGTTTTGATTTGCATTTCCCTGATGATTAGAGATGTTGAGCAATTTTTTTGTTTCTTGGCCATTATTGTCATCTTTTGAGAAGTTTCTGTTCATGTCCTTTGCCCACATTTTTAAATTTTTTTTTTCCTTTTTTTCAGAATATTATGGGGGTACAACACTTTGGTTATATATATTGCCCATGCACTGCCCATGTCAGAGCTACAATCGTGGACATCCCCCAAACTGTGCTCCCCGCATCCATTCAGTGAGAGTTTTCCCATCCCCTCCACCCCCCTCCTGCCTGCACGCCCCCTGATGAATATTATTGCCATGTGTGACATAAGTATTGATCAGTTACTACCAATTTCATGGTGAGTACCAGTGGTGCTTGTTTTTCCATTCTTGTGATACTTCGCTTCGAAAAATGGGGTGTAGCTCCATCCAGGATAATACCAGATGTGTTAATTCACCATTGTTTTTTATTGCTGAGTAATACTCCATGGTATGCATACACCACTTTTATTAATCCACTCATGTATGGATGGGCACCTGGGTTGTTTCCACATCTTTGCAATTATGAATTGTGCTGCTACAAACATTTGTGTGCAAATGTCTTTATTATAGAATGTCTTTTTTTCTTTGGGTGAATACCCAGTAGTAGGATTGCTGGATCAAATGGTAGTTCTACTTTTAGTTCTTTGAGGTATCTCCATATTACTTTCCATAGAGGGTGGTTTGATTTTTTCCTGTTGATTTTCCTAAGTTCTGTATAGATTCTGGTTATCAGACTTTATCAGATGTGTAGCATGCAAATATTTTCTCCCATTCTGTAGGTTGTCTGTTCACTCTAATGATATTTTCCTTGGCTGTGCAGAAGCTTTTTAATTTGATCAAGTCCCATTTATTTATTTTTGTTGCTGCTGTGATTGCTTTGGGTATTTTCTTCATAAATTCATTGCCTAGCCCAATGTCTATAAGAGTTTTTCTAACATTTTCTCCTAGAATTCTTATGATTTCACATCTTAGGTTTAAGTCTGTTATCCATCATGAGTTGATTTTCATGAGAGGTGAGAGGTGTGGATCTATTTTCAGTCTTCTACATGTGGCTATCCAATTTTCCCAGCACCTATTGAATGGGGATTCTTTTCCTCAGTATTTTTTTTTTTTTGTCTACTTTGTCAAAGATGAGATGACAGCATGAGAATGGTTTTATATCTGGGTTCTCAGTCCTATTCCACTGGTCTATGTCTCTAAGTCTCTGTTCTTGTGCCAGTACCATGCTATTTTGGTTACTACAACCTTGTAGTATAGTTTGAAGTCTGGTAGACTGATGGCCCCCAGTTTGTTCTTTTTGCTTAAGATTGCTTTGGCTAGACAGGGTCTTCTCTGGTTCCACATGAAGCACAGAATTTTTTTTTCTAGATCTGCAAAAAATGATGTTGGTATTTTGATAGGGACTGCATTGATTCTGTAAATCACTTTAGGTAGTATAGACATCTAAACAATGTTCATTCTACTGATCCAAGAGCATGGTAGGGTTTTCCATCTGTTTACTTCCTCTGCAATTTCTTTTTGAATGTTTCATAATTCTCCCTATATAGGTCTCTCACTAGTTATATTCTAATTATTTCTGACTATTGTGAGATTTTGTCTTTGATTGTTTTCTTACATATCGCTAGTTGAAGTCTTGGGGTTTTCTTATATATATCCTACATCTGCAAGATTTGAAATTGATTTTGTGCCCTTAAATGGGTGTTCCTACTCTATATATCATTTCGCAGCAAGGACTTTATCACTAGCCTGAATAGAAGTGATATGGAACCTGTCTTTCAGTTCTACAGGAATGCTCTTCAATTTTCCCATTCAGTGTGATGTGGCTGTGTTGTTTCCAGTTAAAGGTAATTTTGAAGGTTCGGCCATCTATGCCTATATTGTAAGGTTCTTATCAAAAAGGTGCTGACCTTTGTCAAAGCCTTTGCTAGTATTGAGAGGGATCGTAAAGTTTGTTCTTACTTTTAATTTTGCTGATTAATTTATAGATGTATGTTTTGTTCTCATTTTGTCATCTTGGGATGAAGCCCACTGATCTTGATAATTATTTTATCGTGCATTTGGATAGTTGCTAAGATTCTATTGATAATCTTTGATCTATATTTAAAATTGGTTTGTAGTTTTCTTTTTTGTTTTCTTTCCTGCTTAGGTATCAAGTGATTGCATTGTCAATGAGTTTGGTGGATCCATCCTTCTCGAGTTGTGGAATAATTTGTGCATAAAGTACAGATTCTCTTCTTGTAGGTTAGGGAATTATTGATGAACCAGTTTCTTGGTAGGTGATTTGGCGTTGGAATGTCAGATTTTTTTTCAATGTTGGAGTTTTATTTGTCTTTCGGATTCTATTTCTTCCGATTAAGCCTAGGGAGGTTTCTGTTTAAGAATTGTCCATTCCTCAGATTTCGTCTTTGGCATAGATGTTTTACAGTATTCAAGAGATTTTTTTATTTCTGTATCATTTGTGACTCTTTCCTTCCTTTTCATTCTTAATTAAGCTTATTAGAGTCCTTTCCTTTCTGCTTCTGGTCAATCTAGCAAGAGGCCTGTCTATTTTGTTTATCTTTTCAAAGAACTATCTTTTAGTTTTATTAATCTTCTATATAGTTCTTTTGTTCTCAATTTCATTTAGTTCTGCTCTGATCTTGGTTATTTCTTCTCCTCTGTTGGGTTTAGGGTTGATTTGCTTTTTCTATTCCAGTTCCTTGAGAGGATTCATTATATATTCTGTGAAGAATTATTTTTGTTGCCTCTTAAAGGATAATACACAACAGTTATATGTTTCCTGAAATAATATGTGCTTGATGGTTTATTTTTATGTACATAGTACTTTGATATATCCCTTTATTCAACTATTGTTATTAAACAAACATTAGATCCAAGCACTTTTTTTCTTCTTAACTTTTTGATAATCTCACCAATTCTGTGATTATTATCTCTATTTAATAAAAAAGCTGAAGCTACTGGTTTAAGGGACTAAGCTTGCCTCACCTGTAAGTGGTAGAGCCACTATTCAGTCACATATTATTTGCCCTCTCATAAAGGAGAGTAGCTATGATAGTTTTGTAGTAGAGAAAGATGCAATCTCCAAATAAATGTTTCAATAAAATCTTAAAATACAATATTCAAAAAATAACTCATATAAGGCATTCCCTGGTACTTTCGTGAAAAGATCCAGATTCATAATATTTTATTTTACTAATCTGATGTACCCTAGAGCTTGTTAAGCATAGAGAAAATTATTTTTTCATTATGTAGGATTCACATTTTCCCCTATTTTCTTTCTTTGTCCTGGCCCAGAAAATCAGAGTGCCTCGAATACTCTGTGACCCGCCAGCTGTATGCTTTCCCCTGCAGGCTAGAATCCAACATAGGGCCTGGAAGACACCAAGAAACATTCTGAAGCCCAGATAAAGTCATTTAGGTTTTTGCCCCAAACCCCGAAAGATCATGCTTGTTGCTAAACACATAGAAACTAGCCCTGGCCTGAGCCAAATTCCTGAAACCCTCATATAAACTTTATAGCATGACCCCCTCATTAAGAACATACCTGGGTAGAACATCTTTTACCACAGTCTGTCACAAGGATGCTGAAGCTCTCTGTAGATAAGTTCCCCTAATACTGTGAATGATTTGGACTGATCACCCTGGCATTTAGTGGTTCTTTGTTTGGAATCCCCTGGCCGCATCTCGGGATGCTCTGGAGTAGTCCCTTATGGGAACTCCCCTGCCACAGCTTTGGGGGCAACTATAGCCATGAGTTCACACAGACAAAACACATTATATACATGAATTTAGAGAATAATTATGAGCATGTCATATTTCACATTTAATTTTAATTATGGACAGAAAGTACATACCCTGTGTCTCCCTTATATAATCTAACCGGCATTTTGTGTTTGAGGTTCTTCTCTTGCAATATTGAGTTATTACCACATACCAAATATTGTCTTAACAGTTGAAGAACAAAGAGATGAATTGGATACTGTTTCTATCTTCAAAAAGTAAATAGTTAAGATAAAGAAAATAATATTTTAATTGATTCAGCAGTTTGACTATGTATTTATAAAAAAGGAAGCTTGACAAATATTTAATTAGTTCAACTAATTGTCAAAATTTTACAAAACATAAAAAATGAGATGAAAGAAATAAGTCAGTGGGAAAGATATTTTCATCGAACTTTAACTAACATTTTTTAATTTCAATCAATAAGTAAAGGAAATGAGGAAAAAAAGACAAGAAATAGAATGTTAGGAATAGTGGCAGGAATTAGAGTTATTGAAATTTGCCACTACGAAGGAAAAAAGTTTACTTTTTATACCTATATTCTGTGAAAGCTAATTGATACATTTAGTAAATTTTTATAGTAATAATATCTATGATGCATGTATAAAACAATGCAACTCAAATAATTGAATTGCATCTTTCACGAGTTTCCAGTCAGTGCAGAACCATACTTAACTGGTCATTCACATTATTAATCTTAAACAATAGAATTATACCTCACTAACAACAGGCTTATCCTTAGAAAGGCATTTTAAAGGCAAGATGTTTACATCCGATGAAATCTAAAAGTGTATTTCAACCTCTGATCTTTTCATAGTAGCAATGACTCCAGCAACTAAACAACTTTCACATATATGTTAGGCTATTTTCACAATTACTTGGACACCAGAAAAAAAGTATATGTATAAAACTAGAAATCATTATCATAACTATAGTAGAAGAAAATATGGACTTTCACCCACAACCTTTGGTGATACCTGAGAATTAGCAAATAATGAGGTTGATTTATCCTGTGCTTTTTAGATATATGATCCGATTTAGAAACAAATGTATGTGATTTATAACTTTGATTACAAATTCCTGAAATTCCTATATTTTGTATGATGGATAGTTGTCCCAATACAACAAAGAGCAGGGAGGAGATTCACGAGCTATGCCAGTAAGGAATTTTGGATACAGGTAGAAATGTCCTCATTCCAAATTCCTAACTAAAGAATACAAAAAATACAGTCTCTTCTCTTCTTCTGGACATTATTATTCACAAGAAATTAGAAATTAAAAAATCCATCTACTGTAGGATTTTCAAATTATGGCCTGCTCTTACAATTTGATAAATTCAATTCACCTTAAAATCCATGTTTTATATAGAGTTCTTATCTATGCTTGATAAAATTGCAACACTTAATTTCATAACCAGAGATTTTCAATTAGCATACTCACATTTGACAGCAATTTGGATCCTAGTGTGACAGCTTCAGTATAGCTTCAAAATTGAAAGTGCCATCAATGGCCAAATGTATTCTAGAGTGCTATTTTTCAACTTTTACAACAGAAATTAAACTGTAAATGAAATCCAGTTGTATGAATATCTGGCCTCACTCTGCAGAATTCTTGGGTGGGACTTAAAGCCTGGGATACAGTACATTTTAGTAAGTGTTTATTGAAAATAATCAAGAACTTATGATCCAAATTATCTTTTAAAATATGTGAATATGGTTCTATTGAACAATTTGGCTTTTCAAATATAAGAACTTTTTTGTGACATAATACACAAAAAGGAATAAAATTACACTATGAAATTTAAATAATTAAACTGCATGATTATTCGTAATATCACAGCTGCTTTTACTTTAGGGGAAATGTATTTCTGCTTACCATGGGAAATTTAGGTACTCTAAGCCCTACAACATATACTAAGAATGTTCAAATGTTTGTTAAGTATATTAATAAACTATGGAACAAGACTAGATAATATCCAAGTGGTACATTATGAATAAGATTCTGAAGTACCCAGGATTAAAGAAGAAAAATATATAATTCTTCTTCCACTAAATATATTTTAAATCTTAGCAATGGCATCAAGGTTGAAGCAAAGTCAGTTTATATCATATCCACTGGATAGTGCTGAAGAAATAAGATTCATATTGTCAATAACGATGTACTTGGGAAGCAGTTGCTGTACCTTACTGTTCAACATTTTCTATAAAATGATTTATATCCTGAATTACCTTAGTAAGCTCCGTTAGGACTACAGTCATGCCTTAAGTATGTATATACAGTAAATCAATATATCAGAAGTTTTTTAAACTTATTTTTAAATGGAATTAATAGCACAATTATACTCAAATCAAAAATTAAGTAGGAAATAAGCAACTGACATAGTTATTATGCAGGCAGAAAATGTAGGCTGGGAAACTGAGGTGTAATGACACTTTTCAGAAAAAAATTTCCTGTCCCTACGCAATAGTGAAACCAATTGGGATATTTTGGAAGCTGTGTAAGTAAGTCTACAAAAATTGCATGGAAAAAAATCTGATTTATTTTCTGAAGACATGATTTCATCGTAGGCTCTGGAGTTATTGTCTTGTCGCACCACCACTACATTTATAGTGCTGGACAGGTCATTTAACCTTTCTGGGCTTCAGCTGTCTTAACTCTCAAGTGGAGGCCATTAATCAAAGCTGCCCATGTTGTGATAAGAATAAAATCAACAATATATGTGAAACACAAATAGGACTAATAATTACATAAGTAACTTACTATTATTATAGCTCTTATTGCCAGATGTTTTAAGGCCTCCAGTAAACCCTAAACAAGATAAATCAGTATCAAATAAACGTGGAAAGCAGAAATTTCTTAGTGATTTTAGATTTAATCTTTGGTCACTCTCTGAAGAAACAAACTGTAAGGCAATATTTTACTGGATATGATTTTCTTATCACTACTACTTCAGACTTTGAGTAAAGTAAAATTTTAATATGAGAATAATTTTTGAGAAATAGTTTTTATCCTACTGAATTGTTTTTCAAAGATTGACTCAGAACAAAAGCATCATATTAGCAATTGCTACAACATTTGTGATTAGCCTCTGATTTACTTGAAAACCAGGGAATTTGATATTGCTAATAAATCTGTAGTGGATATCTTTATTTATTTATTTTTTTAATACATGCCCTAATGTTTTTTTCTCATTAACAATCAATCAATTCTGTTTTACTTTTCCTAATCATTCATATGATTTTTCCTTCTGTTCTAATTAAAACCAATGTATAAAAAGAAAGTTTTCTAAAGACTTAAAAATGTAAGCAGAAATAGACTAAGAATCTAAAATTATTACTATGAAGAAAATATTTGAATGGAGAAAATGACAAATGAAATAAAGCTATTTTGTAAGTATATCTTATAATAGACAGTCATAATATAGGTAAAGTTTTTTTAAATATCTTCATCAGTAAGCTTTTCTATGTTTTACATTTTTGTGAATAGCTTTGGATTATTTTTACTTGTAAAAATAATGTTGGCAAAAGGAACCTCTAAATAGAGAAAAATATAACTAAGAAATTAAAAATTATCTCTAAATCTAACACCCAGAAATAATCATATTTGCTGAACTTTTTCTAAATATTGCCTTTTTTACATACATATATGCAAACACACCATGAAATATGACATGGATGCATGCAGTTTAACATTTACATGCACAGAGTCATGATAAACATATGATCTTGAAATGTTTATGTTATTCAATAAACAGATTCATGATAAACATATGATCTTGCATTGTTTATATTATTCAATATTATGCCATAAGCAACATTACATATAACATGATGAGCTTATAAACTGCTTCCAATTTCCACCATTATCAACTGTCTTGCAATAAACAATGAATGTACATCAATATTGCAGACATTTCATTGGAATAAATTCCTAGAGGTGGAACAACTAGAAGAAAGTGTATGAACTTTGCAGAGCAGCTTTAGAGAGTTTATATCAACTTTGATGCATACCTACAATAAATGATAGTGAATAGTTTTCCAGTCATGTCAATGAAAGGTTTTATTAGTCTTTTTAATTCTTCAGGATGAAAAAAATATGTCATTATTATTGATGTTTTTGCCAATACTAATGAGATTGAGCATCTTTTAAAACATATTTTTGCCATTTGTAAATTAATTATTTGCCTTTCATTTTTCTCTTTGATCGTAAGTTCTCACATATATTAGAGATACCCCCATCTGTAGCATTTCTTGCCAGTTCTATCTCCACTTGTACCCCTGAAGTCTCCACTTGTCTCCATTTTGGCTGTTCTACTCTAATCAATGTTTTACACACACGTGGATTACTCCTATTAAGTTAACATCATGATTCATTCTATGCCCCTTCAAAGTACTGTATATTCAAGAATCAATTCATTTTTATTTAAAACAAAGTCCAAACATGCTGCATGGATGCTTTTTAATTTCAAATTATTACTCATTAACTTAAAGAAAATCCAAATCTTACAATGGTCTATGAAGTCCTATATCATATCACTCCATTTCTAATCACTCTGTCTTTTTTATTCAGTATCTATTGCTACATAAAATTATAATAAAATGTAGGTGCTTAAGACAATAAACATTTATTATTCTATACATTTTCTGAGGATCATAAATCTGGGAAGAATTGAGCTAAGCATTTCTGGCTCAATATCTTTAATGAAGTTGCAGTCAAGCTGTTTGCTAGAGTTGCAATCTCTGAAGACGTTTGGGCTGGGGGATTCATTCTAAGCTCACTCACATGGTTGTTGGCAGGAGACTAGTTCTTCTCCCTGGGAAACTCCCCCACCGGGCTGCTCACAACAGGATTTCCCCCAGAGCAAGTGAACCAAGAGAAAGAAAAAACAGCAACCATGAGGGACGCCAGAATGTCTCTTATAACTTAATCTCAGAAGCAACATCAATTCTGCCTTATTGCATTGGTCACACAAACCAATCCTGGTACAACATAAGAACAGACTCTATTAGTGGCTTGTTATCACATCTTGCTAACTATACTCCAGCCACAGTATATTCATTCTGTTTCTTGCATATTACCCACTCATCCTCTCTTTAGAAACTTTGCATTAGCTGTACTGTTTGCCTGAAACAATTTTTCCTAGATCATAGCATGACTGATTCTAATATAGCATTCAGTTCTCAGTTCAGATGCACCCTTCCTGAAGAAAATTTTAACCTCTCTAATTGTGTTTACTTATTAACTTCCTCATTCTCTCTTCTTTACTAGAATATATGCTACATGAGAACAAAGAACATATATCTACCTTGCTCCCTAGCAAGCATAAAACAAATGCTTGGCAAATGATAAGTATCTTTGTGAAAGTTATTTATATGCTAGCATCTATTTGAGAAAAATTAATAGATACTAAAAAACCTTTTTATGTAACATGCATGGCAAATATTTCCTTGGTTTTATTTTTCCATCTTATGTATTTTGCATTTAACATGGAGCAACACACTAATGCACAAATATGTATATGTGTATATATCCAATTATAACTACTGCTTAAAAATGACTTACTTAAGTCTCTACGATAAGGGGGAGGAGAAAGGAAGACAACATTTACTGTAAACTTATGATAATATGTAGTAAAAAACAGAAACTTTTCTAAACCATTCTAAACATATGTATTTTTCACATTAAGAAACTGATTTTCAGAGAAGTTAATTAACTTCTCCAAAGTCACAGAAATAATGCTGAAAAAGCAATAACGTTTTACCTAGATCTGCAGATGTCAAAGAAATTCCTCTTTATGGTTCTACTCCATAGAAATTCTTTAACAGTACTCCATCCTACTCCATCCTGGCAAGCCTGAGTCAACATGCTGGAAATTCTACAACCATATTTATTTTCTCAGTTGTTATTTTTTGTTGTCAGAAAAATGGTCCTAACACATTTCATTTTTTATTTGTTAAACTAACGTGTTTCTAATCAAGATCCATGATAATAAAGGAGTCATTAACACACACAAATAAAATGACTAACATTAGGCAGTGTTCACCTAATTACAAAAAGTCTATTTTCCCGTGACAGCAAAATGCATGCCTATCTTCCAAAGCAGCATGACAGTATAAAACACATATACATATTTCTAAAAACAATATTCCATTATGCAGCTTTTACCATCCAAAAGAGAACATAACCAACAAAATGAGCATGCTACATACTTATATGCAAGTACAGAAGCATCATAAATTTTTTTCCTCATAATAGCACTTTCGAAGCTCATTTAGTGCACGCTCTTAATTTCACAGAGAGAAACTTGCTATTTCATGTATTGTTAATTTTCACATTTTACCTTTTGGAATACATATTTCTCCATTATGTATATATATTTCTCCCAATTAATTGCTATTATATTGCCTTATTAATTATTCCATTTGTGCTTTCTGGATTTGTATTTTTCAGTATTTGTTTGATGACCATTCCCTTCAAATAATCAGCCTTTTGTTAAGTTTCCTGAGTTCAATTGCAGTTCCACACACATCAAGAAATGGAAAGTGTCCAGATCTGGGTTTTGTTCATTTTTTCCTGCTTGTAACAAATGACTAACCATAAATACTGTTAAAGAATTTCTTAGACTAAATTTAAAAATAAGGTGAGATTTCGGGGAATACTTCCTTGGAAGATTTTACCCCCAATAATAGCTGTTTTGTAAAACTTGGACTTTCTACAGCTGCTGAATTTTTGAGTTTCCTAGGAGACAGTAAGCTAGCGTCACTTTCTTAAAAACGATGAAAGCTCTCTTAGTCTGGGTCTATGCCTTGTTGATTCACAAGAATGAATCCTTTGATAAAAAGACTAGACAAGAATGCATGCATTAGATGATGAGATTTAAAACTATTTATGACAGATTTTATATAGAATTGTAAAATCAGAAAAGCAGGATAAGACATTAGGATATATTACATAATTATACAGGAGGATTTTTTTCTCTTTCTGCCTTAATGAACACCTTTCAGGAAAATAACAACATACAGAGAAGGACGCTTGCCTGCCTCTCTCCTTTCCTTTCCTTCCTTCCTTCCTTCCTTCTTTCTTTCTTTCTTTCTTTCTCTCTCCCTCTCTCAATAAATAAATACATAAATAAATAAATGAGTAAATTCCAAAAACAAAGATAGGTTGAGTCACAGAAAGCCCTTTTCAAACTGTTTAACAATACATTTATGATATTTCCCACTGGAATTTTTAGAAAATCATCCTATATGAATATCTCTTCTCAAGAATCTTCATTTTCCTTTCTTTTCCTCAAAAACTGATCACAATGCTTTACATATAGTTACAGTTGAAAAATTTTCCTGAATTTCATTTATTTTGACTGCAATTGTTTTGGTTTACACCTACAAGTTGTCAGTTAGTTAAGTGCCAAAAAATGCTATTAAAAGTCCAACTCACCTCCCTCAAACATACTGTTATGCTTATAAGCTTTCTGTATGGCCGCTGGAACTTAATAAAAAGCCATACCACATATTAAATATAAACTGAGAAGTACTATATTTTGAAGAATTAAATATGATATTAAACTGTCAAGTTCTCACAACCTTTTAAATTGAGAATTATAGGTAAATAGTGATTCTAGTAAAAACTTATATGATTTTATATGCTTTTTTATAATTTTAAAAGAAAAAACAAACATAAACAATGATTCATAATCTAAATTAATGTTGCTACAGTTAGGATTGTTACGGCCCTACTGCAGTTACCTACAACCCTAAAGTGTCATGTTTTAACACAAAAAGGGTGTGTTTTGCTCTTGCTTCATCTCCGGCTAAGGTCAGCAGGGGGCTCTCTCATCATGGTACTCAGAGACTCAGGATGATACCTCCACCATCACCAAACCAGTGCAAAGTGCTTCAGTCAAGAGGTGACACATGCCACTCTGGCTCACACTCCATTGGCCAAAGCTTGTCACATGCCAGGCCCAACTTCAGAGACAAGTAAGTACAAACCTAGCACATAGACAAAAACAGTGGGAGCTAGATATGTTTAGTAAATGCCATTTGTAAATTGTCAAAGATACAGTTTCTAGTAGGAGTTTTGGTAAAGTCAAAGAAATGAAAACAAGATTGTGAGACAAATGATTTTAAGTTCATTTGATTTATTTTGTTCATTTAATTTTTTGTGCAAGGGCCTAAATGTATTTTGTTTCCTTCCACTTTTGTTCTTCTGGTTATCTTAAAATCAGAAAAGAACACACTATTGTGACTTTTTTGGAAAATGATTATATTTATATTTTTTTAAAAATCCAAGTGTTACAATTAAAAATAATCAATGTTTTCAGACATTTAATCCATTCTATATCAATATCAACTAGTGAATCACAGACAACTTGCTGCCTTGGCCTGTACAACCACTGTGCCACTTTACTAAATCAGAATTATAGGTTTGAAACAAAAGAAAGCTTTAAAGTTGCAATGATGATCTATAATAAGAATAATAATAAACAGCTAGCAATTATTTAGTGTCTACTAAGTGCTTCCATTATTCTGTTTAATTCTCATAATACTAGAAAGTAAATATTGTTATCATCCTTTTATTGATGAGGAAACATAAAGACATTCAGTGACTTGTCCAGAGTCAAACAGCAAATAATAGTGAAGACAGAATTCATATATGGGTAGAAAACCAGTTAATTATATTGACTCCACCTTGATTCTCAAGAGAATATGCATGTGCCTGTATAAGTGGTGTAGTGTGTATTGCCTGTGCTTCCAAAACTAAAAAGCAGTATCTATGTAATCATAATCACAGAATGAAAAACACAAAGAAAATGTAATATAGTTTTTATTTTGTAATTAGCTATGATCATGTGTTTGCTATATTTTTTGTACATATTTTCCATGTTCTATCAACACATATTTATTGTCTATTATGTGTATAGCTTGTGGGCATGTTACCTCTACATATTATATTTTAAGGAAAACTAAAAGATGTCATTTAATATTTATTTGCATAATTCTAAGATTAAAATTAGGTAATGGGTGTGAAAACACTTAAAGAGTAAATTCAATAGACTCACATAAATTAACAATTATTATTCTCTTTGTAATATCTCACAAAATAGACAATATGATATATTACATACACAGTGTGTCCTCAAATACCACCATGTTCTTTAGTTTTCCTTGGGGGATACTGTTGGGAACATTTAGGGCATAGTCAGTATATCAATGTAACAGATCAAATTCATTAGAGTCTAAGGGACTAGGAAATTGGATCCTAGGAAAACACATCTATTTGTCACAATAAGACAGATAAAGTGGCACAGAGATTCCTGAAAGAAGTGTGCTCTCAAGAACATAGCTATGTATCTCTGTGTATAGGTCCTGCATAGGCAAGGAAGAGGACAAAGAACAGATTATTGGGAGAAGTCACAAACCAGAGATACTGAACAGAAAGGCAAAAGAAGGGACGTATAAGTATTAATAGAATGAAGGGCCAAATACATCAAAAGGCAATATTCAGTGGAGCTAGACTCAAGTGTAAGAAATGTAAAAATATTTTTTACTCCTAAACTGATTCTCTTTTGCAAGATTTTATTCTGCCTAATAACAGGAAATATAATACAGGGAAACACAGGTAAACCTAGTCACTTGCAGGTTCCTCTATTCATATCAGAATTTTCTCCTCTCCCTGTTTCTACATGACATCATGTCAGTTGGGGTAACCACCTGGCTTTGGCATTCAATGCCAGCATCCACTCATACTCTTCCTCTTGGCTTCTGGGGGGCTCACTGACATCTATCTCTGTTGGCCTCTACCTACATGCCTACAGCTCCATTACAGTTCCGGCCTTCAGTGATTGCATTCTGCAAATCCTTGATTCCTCTTGATATTATCTCATAAACTTAACGTATATATTTATTTGGGGCTTCTTTTTGTTGATCAAATATAGAACGCACAATCTTTTCCTCTCTACCAAGCACAACTTTATGATGCAAAAATCCTTTAAAAGTATGGCTTTTGCCAAGAATTTTAAAATTCCTATTTTAGACATGAAAGCTAAGAAATTTATATTTTGCTCACTGTATTTGACTGTGTAGGCCCTTTTCTAGGGGCAAAAACCATGGTCAGTTTTGATGTTGAAAAAGTGGAAGGGTTAAAAGTGAAGGAAGGGAGGAAATAAAAGAAAGGAGGAATGGAGGCATGGGGGAGGGGGAGCAGAAGGAAGGAGGGAAAGAAGGAAGGCAAGAAGGACGACAGGAAATTAAAACTCTGATAATAACTAACACATGACAATTCCTTAATCTGTGCTGATCGGCAGAAAGAAAAAAGAAAGAAAAGGACAGAAAGTCAAAAAAACAGCAGGATTCGCAAGTTTCATGACTAAGGCACGGTCAGTAGTGCAGAAGTAAAGATGACATGGCAGGATGGATTAGGGGAATTAGGATAGATATTATAAGTTTTACATTAATGGAAAAAAGGGAAGTAGAAAAATACTGCCAGTACTGTTTCTGGCACTTGAAAACTAGCTAAAACTAGCAACCTTCACCCTTTTCTTAAAGTCTATCTCATCACTCTTACTTTGTACGTTTATTTTAGCCTGCCTGAGCCAGGTCATCCCAAAACTCATAATTAATAAAGGCACAATGTACGTACTTCAGCATCATTCAAGGCATCGTCTAGGATCCATCTTGCTATGCTATAGAATTGTTTCATTATTGATCCTCATTACTCACTTACTCACCTTGTTTCATTTTATTATTATATTATTATTTGCTATGGCCCTTGGATAATGTCTAACATGTTGTCTATAAGATTGTGCCTCATCTATAAATATCCATTGACACACGAGTGAATAAATGATTTATGGATAGTCACACCCCTTGGACTTGGTTACCCCATTTGATTCTTAGCTTTCTTTATGTGCTTTTATCAAACCTCACCCCTAGCTCTTTCTATGCCTGGGCATTTCAGGCAAAAAATTGTCCCTTCATCAGCCTCTCACAATTGCTTGCTTAAAATTGTGCCCTGGATGACACCTTAGGACTCTGAACAAAACTCAATTTTAAAAAATTGCTTCAATATTGATGTGAACTTACAAAGGTGCTTCTTTCTTGCCCATCTTTATGTCTCAGAACATTAGAATTAATGAACATTCAGAGCAAGTTATGAAGTACATTTCTCTACTTTTCAACGTACATCATAGAAAATACCTCAGTTTTAAAATTAAATGGAACTAATTTTACTGCCTAATACATTGAGTCTCAGTTTATGTGACTGTAAAATGGGGATAATAATACTTCTCTAATAGAGTTAATGTGAACATTAAATATGCTATGCATAATGTGTCTAGTCCAATACCTGACATATAGTAACACATTCAAAAATGGATTGTGCTCCTTCTGGAATTTATTTGGACATTTCTAATATAACATCAGGTTGTCAGTAAGAGTAATAAGACTGGTTCTCTAAAGATTCAATCCAAAAAGCATCATGTTACAAAACTGGTCTATTGTGAAGACAGATACAGAAAAAAGATCTAATAAGCTTTTATAGTTGAAAAATATAGTGATATAATTATTAAAATTTTGACAGTATATAACTTTAAATTTTATATTTAAATAATATTAATGCACATCTTTACAAACCTTAGGTTTCCAAAAATTAAATTCAGAAACAAAGAATCAAAAAACCAAAATGAAATTATTCATGCAACGAAAATAAATTTAAAGTAGTTTAAAAGTATATGATAAATATGTGTACTTTTGACTTTATAAAATTAAACTTTAAAAGTTTACATCAGAGAAATCAAGCAATTTTTGCTATATTCACAAATCACTTAGATTTGCCTATCTGAAAGAGAAACTAGACTAACAATGCAATCTTTTCATTGTGTTTTGCCATGAGGGAGAAATCTACAGTGGTTTATTTAATATTTATCTGCTCTTGTCATTTTGAAAAATTAAATTTAAAAGTTGTATAATTCCAATAAATGTAGAAACATGGGTATAAATTTGTACAAATTACAATATAACTATTACTATCTGAATATTTGTGTGAGGTATGTTTATGTAGAGCAAATATCATACACAAAAAAATTTATGTCTAGCTTAGAAAAAATTAAGTCATGATTCCAATCAAAGGAACTGCATTTTATTCTTACTAATTAACATATATATTAAATAATGCCTAATATTATGCATTCAATTAATAATATATTTATTCCCTGATGCAAATAGACGGGAAATCAAGGAACATTGAAGATTTCAGTATTGTCAGGGGAAAAAAATCATTTTCACATCATAAATATCAATTTCATTAATAATTTCTCTTCAGTTTATATTTACAGAATAGAATGTATACAAAATCTTGTTAATTAAATCCTTATGAAAATGAACTAAAAATGACTTAGTAAGAATTCTAATTTCTATAAATTCAGTCTCAGGAATTTATTTGTATGCATTTTTTTATTACTATGGCCACACATTTTTTTATTCCATCATTTTTATCTGGAAAACAATACAGTTTTCAACAGACAAAATATTTTGAATTCTATTTAAAATTAACAATAAAAGGGGATATTATTTTCTCTCCTCTTAACTGTTTCTATTCTGCAAAGCTAAATAATGATCATCTATAACAATAGTGATTCTTAGTTGCATATGTCATAATGCCATTTTCCTAGCAGATGATAAATATCTTAAATTATTTTCTTAACTTTTGGAATTAAGCACATCTTAAGATTTGCTAAAATTGCAATAATCCCCCATTACCTGCAGACTCTAATGCAGAGTCCAGGGATAAAGTATCTTCTTCCTATGATTGATTATGATACTTCATCATTTGGATAAATGTTACTACTTAGACTGCCATTTCCTTTGTCCTTTAATGTCCTTTAGATCTCCTTCATTTCTTTTAAGTGGCTAAAAGTTAATAGAAAATTGAAAAAAAGTAAGATGGCCTTTTAAACCCTGAAAAATGCTATATTTTACAATAATTACTCCCCTCATATTTGTTGATTAAAATAATTTAGAATTTTAGGATATAGTTAAGATTAAATCTTTCTGGGAATTTCAGTTCTAATAACTAGTAACTACAACTAGAATAAATAATGTATTTTATTATTTAATGTAACATTGTTAATTCATTAAATGGATACTTAAACCACAGAATATGCTATAAAACGAACAATAGAAGATAAATCAAGAGTGGCAAAGGTTAACATCTACTGTAGAATTATACTCATGGAAACATATTTAGGGAGCATGGCAAATGCACACCTGGTAGAGCATGATTTGATTAATTATAGCCAGCATGAATTCAGGCAGGGGAGGTCATGCTTAACAAACCTATTACAATACTTTGAAGTTACTACTGCCAAAATAATTCAAATTCAATTCATAATGCTAGCTAGGCTTTAGGAAAACCCTGGACGAGGATTATCATACAATGTTAACAGATAAATTAAATACCATGCAATGGGAAGCAAAATTAATTAGGATAGGAGAGTATCTTTAGAAGAGAAGGCAATAACGTCAGGATGGAAATATTTCAAACTAAAGAAAAAAATTCATAATAGAGATGAAAACTGTTAAAATCCTGTGTTCTCACTGACAATAGAGAAAGATTACCATGGTTAACTATAAAATAATATGTTGTTCTAAGTCCCAACATTAAGAAAAAAATAAGGATATAGAAATACTAGAGTCATGTAATCGGAAGCCCATAGAGAAACAGTTATTTTGGATTATGTTTCCTTCTAGTCGTAGGAAGAATGCACATTAAATAAAGCCTGAAGATGAAATATGGATATCAGCTCATAACTTATGCTGAAGAAATGCAACATTATATTACAAATATCTAAAAGAATTGTTTTCTCATGATACTTAAGCAACAGAGAAGTACTAACAAAAAGAAGAAATAAATGCAATTTATTAACAGAATTCTAGTTAATCCAACTGTATTCACAAATCACTTCCTGTATTAAACTTTATTTCAAAAAATATCTAAAAGTTAAATCTTTCAGTTGATTAAAATATTATGGTTCATAGAATACCCATAATATACTTGGGACTGCAATAGAAAGTATAGAATCAAATACTTGCATTAAAACTTAATTTTCATAAATAAAATTACTTTTAATATTAACATATAATTAATATTATATTAAATGCAAATTCTACATTATATTTGATACCAGATAATAAAATGGTTTAATCATTTCCTAATTGGCTAAGAAAAGAGCTTCCTTGATTTGGCCACAGTCAAAAAAGTCATTCTTTAATCATGAAAGTAATAATTATAATATGTGTGAATGCTTACAAACACACACACACACACAAAATGAGTAAGATTAGCCATTTACAGAAGTAAACCAAACATAGTGTGTTTAAACTTGTTCATGATGAAGTATAAACAACTTGGTGACGAAACTGGGCTGTGTTTCAACACTGTCAACAGTCCTGCGTGTATTCTTAGGAAAACATGACTTGATTTGGCTGATGTAAAGAAAATGTAATCTGACCCAATTATATTGCAATATGTCTAGAAAAAGCAAAGGATGCTCATTATAAAAAAAATACAAATAAATAGTTTAATGGAAAGAATATGTTTAGTGTATTTCCTGTATTAATCAAACTCAACAATAATAACTAACAGTGCTCAATTGTCAGGCATATATGTAAGTGCTTAATACTTATTATTAACTTATTTAAATTAAACTATTATTTTCTATATTTGACAGATAAACTGGGAAACAAAAAGGTTAAGTACCAGTCCCATTGTCATACAGTAAGTAAGTTGTCAAGTTAGGATTTGAACCAAGGCATTACGGTTGTAAAGCAGTGCTGCCTAATAACACAATATAAGCCACCTATGCAATTTTAAGTTTTCTGTAGGTACATCTTAAAAAGTAAAAAAAAAAAAAGTTAAATTTATTTTAATAATATATTTTATTTAAAACAGTATATCCAAATAATGTAATTTCAATTTATGATCAAGACAAAAAATACTGAGATTTTTAGGTTATTTTTTCATAGTAGTCTTCTAAATCAGACACTTACATCTTAATTTGGACTAGTCACATTTAAGTGCTCAATAGCTCCTATGTGGCTAATGGCTATCATATTGGGATGTATTACTCTAGATTATGTGCTTTAAAGTATTAAGGCATACTGCCTCTCAAGAGGCTTATTCAATGGGAACATTTACTCATATTTTTGTTCTTAGTCCAACCAAGCTCACCAAATGATCAAGTGAAGGTAGTAGGACTGAGGTCCCAATCTAGGAAAATATGTACTGTAAACCCACCATGACAATTTTTGTGCAATTCATGGTTATATTTGTGATTGTCAATTCAATATTTTTATTTGGCTTATCAATTGCTTTCTTGCTCTTTTGGTTAGAATGAAACAATTCCAGAAGATCTGGTAAACAATGAGTTTTCTTGTATTAGCAGTGGTTCTGGACATACAAAGCTGTAGACTCTTCCTTTCATACTACGGCCTTCATAGGCCTAAAACAGCCAGATATTATAGTATTTTTTTTCTATTCACTCAGCAGGTATTTATTAAATATCCAAGTTAGTGCAATGTAAATAGGACTATCTATTGAAAGCTACATGCAATTATAAAATACAGAAAGTTTATATATAAAATAGTAAACCCATGAGAGCTTGTAGCTGATGTCTCATTGCCAAAAAATAGATAATTTTATGTGTCCACACATAATAAAATTATCACTATCCATAGCCAATAATAAAAACTCAGGTAGTCCTTCATTTTTATACAGCTCCAAAATGCATGAGTCTCGGTTACCACACACAGTTTAGTGAAATAATACCAGCTTCACATAACACATTTCAAATTTTAGTTACTATGGTATATTGATTGTATTATAATTGAATAAAGTACAAATTTTGCTGCTAATTCTTCAGTACACGAATTACTATGTAAACAACAGATGCTTATATGACCAATGACTAATCATGTCATTTCGTCTGCTGGTGATTGGCCACTGTGTATCTATTCAGTTCACTCACAGAAGGCAAAGCCTGTGGTTGCATTGCCTTTTTGTTTCCCAGTGATAAACACACATGACTTTTAACAAAAATGGATAATGAAAGTAGGAACTGGCAAACAAAAATAAAGGTTCAAGGAAGAATCTATTATAAGAGTGATAACACTGTAAATGAAACTCAAATCAAAGGTAAATGGAGTAATAGAAGAAATCACTGACTTGGGAATGTTGACATTGACTCCATTGAAGAGGCTTTAGATAGGAAGCCAGAGGAATATAGTTAAGGCAGACGTGCAGACATTGGCACAAATGAGGAAATTGGTTGCGATGAAAAGGATGAAGATATTCCAGAGGAAGTGACACCAAAACAAAACAAAACAAAACTAAACTAAAAGTAAAACTAAACATTAAAGGAACTCTTGGAGAAATTTCATGACATTGAAAGAGTAAAGAATAAAATGTTGGAAGATGATCTAAACTTGGAAAAAAACATGGGAATTTAACAAGGCGTAGAAAAGATTCTTGTTTACGATATTGATAATAAATCATACAGGAGAAGAGAGGCATGGTTTAAACTATTCTTGAGAAAATTTTTACAAAGAAAAAAATGTTTTCATTCTTAATATGTCTAATGTTCTAAACTACAGAGGACTAAACAAATATTAGTTTACTACTTTTTCATTTCTCTATACATTTACATGAGAGTACGAAAGGCGTTAATGCTTTGATAAAAAAATTTAAGTGTCACAGAACAATCATAATTTTTCCATTGACTTGTTTGCCCAGTTTCAATTTGCACTATCATTTTAATGATCCTCCACTATCATGCAAAGCAAAGGCTGTCTCTGTGCACTTTAAGAGATCATTAATAGTGAATCCAGTAAAACTGTAAAAAAGGAAATTCACATTAAGCACTTGAGAATTTTTAAAAAATGAATCAAAACATTTACAGTCAACATCTTATCTCTTCTGAGATAAAGAAAATTGGAATAGCCTGGCAAGGGTACCCTTGCTGATAAGAATTTTTGGCATTATCTAGTGTATTAACTAAAATTAAGAGTAATAGTTAAGAGGTTTTCTGTAAGACAAAGACAAAATACAAGGGGAAATGAAGACTCTCCATGGATGCCCCCATTGGATAATTAAGGACTTTTCTATTTCTCATAAACAGATGTTCTACTCTTATTCCCTTTGATACATATCTGCCTCATTAGCTTCTCTTCTTTTGTCTCTCTCTCTCAATTCATTTTAAATGGTACATCTGTGAATTTCTGATGGGAACGTGTAATATTCAACAGCCAACTCTTAATGAGTTCCCCTGTATGTCAGGTACTGGATTAGATTAGAAGCATAAAGGAAAGATAAATAAAATCACAGCACTCTGAAAGATACTTTGGGAAAGGTGAAAAGTAAAAGTTAACATGTAACTTTTCTGTAATAGGTGATACACAAATATTTAATATTTTCTGATTCACTGACTTTTTGTGATATTCATATGTAATTACTTTTCATTATTTTTTCAGAGGTATTCAGTATCTTCTTTGTATTAATAGAAGTGGGCATATTCTTAAAGCTTCTTATGATCGTTGGGCCCCTAAAGAACTTATTTAGCTTCACTTACTTATTTTTCTTCCATACTTAGTTTTTGGACATGTACTTCCTGTCTATACCCTTCAGTTTTTTTTTCTTTTCCTTTTTTAAGGTGAAGATACAGCTGTCTTCAGATAGAGAGAGAGATAATATATCAAGATGTGACTTTAAAATATTTTTAGAAAATTTATATTTTAACATAATTAATAATCAATTACATTAGCACTTCAGTTTTATTATCAACAGCCGTGTGTGTGTGTGTGTGTGTGTGTGTGTATATGATTTTTTTCCTGTGATTAATGTCACTCGTGATTTGCACCAAAATGTGGCCTCAAATGAAAAGATTAAACTGGAACACGTGAGCATTGAAGGAATCAATTTGCTGGTTTATATTCTTTAACAATTAAGTTGAATTCTCATTTTAGAACGGATATGCAATTTACTACTTAAAACATGAGACACAACCTGACTTGACTTTACATTTCTCAAAGACATTGCAAGATAGATAACAATACTACTTTAGTAAAATGATTATATTTGACTAATAAACTATTAGTTAATTAATGTATATGGATAAAGTTAATGAAATAATTCCATTTTAGTGGTGAATATAAATTCACCAAAATGTAAAACTCTTTTAAAAGTCAACAATTATGCCTTTAATATGTACCAATATTCTTCATTATGCACTGATTTTGATTAAAGTCCCCATGGAAATTTTTCCAATTTGAAGTGTTTAGTTCAAATTTTCTTAAATCTTCATAGGTAATCTACCTTTTGAGAATTAAGTCTTTAAACATGACCCACTTACATCTGGGTATAAGCCTTCCAATAATGTCATATCTGAAATTCTTGCAGAAAGCCACCCTGTAATATACATGATTTTGTAAAGTTCAAAACAAAACACTATATTTTTTCATTCTGAGAATATATTTAGAAATGTTGCAATAACTAACATTCATAAAATCACATTAAATACTTTCATCCAGGAAAATCTCAATTTCTTGAGTTACATTTGAAATTTTAAATAATAGTTTATCTAGAAGACATATACCTAATGTCTGAGTATATGCCTTACCTTTCAGGTAACAAAAAATGCCCAAGGATTTACTGCCTTCATATAACCTTTTCTGAACGCTTTCTTAGGGCATACTATTTCCATCTTTTTCCTGGTACATTTTCTTTTTGAACTATCTGATTGAGGATTTATTTTCCTTATTGTTTGTATGTTTTACAAACAACTCAGTTTCTCTGTAACTTAATTTCAAATTACATTTTTGTATAAAAAACGGACAATGAACATTTGAATTTTGTCTTCATCCATCAATATCATTTAATTTTCAAGTTCTGATGTTTATCAATATTCAATCTATACAGCCAGTTAAAATACCCTAGAATCAAGTGAATCAAGTATATAATCAAGATTAAGTATATAACCTGTGGCAAATGAGGCACTGGATCTCCTCTTACGGAGTTGAGAGGGGGAATGTAAACATATCTCTGGAAACAAAATACCTATAAATTTGCAACTGATGAAAATGCTTAGAGAAGAGGCGTTTGACCGACTCACAGAAATTTCCTTGAGGAAAAGGTTTCTTTGAGGAAGACATACTTTGGATAAAATGTAAAAATAAAGAAAGAAGGTAACAACAGTCTAGGCAAAGAAGCACAAATGAAGGAAGTACAAAGGACTGAAACAAAGACAGCAATTTGGAGCCTAGAGTCCAACGTCAGTCACACGGAGAAAGATGCTGCTGGCTTTGGAGGTAGAAATGAAGCAGTGCCGACACAGACCATCAAGGGAATTATCACTACGTTAAGGTGTTATACTTCACCCTAAGACTAATGAGAGGTCACTAGTTTATTTTGTAAGCAGATAAAAGCTGGTATAATACTACCAGCAATTCAAAAAGGCTGCTTCTCCCAGAGAAGGGACTAGAATGGATGAGAACACTTACTGAAGTTCTACAGCATAGTGCCATGGACCACGATGGAAGTTTTAGAAATGAAAACAAGTGGATGATAATCAAAGATAATTTTACTTAAGGGTTCAAATCTGCATAATTTGTTAATGGATTGTTTATGAACGGGTGATGTCCAGGATAACGCCAGGACGTCTGTTTGGGCAATGGATGAACAGCAATGCTATTCACAGACACAAATATTAGAAGATAGGAGGTTTGGGGATGGGAGTTTATAGCACATGCCCAATTCTGGATTGATCACAATGTTCAAGAGCATCTGTTATGGGGATCCCTAACTAGAGAGAGTAGAGAGGTAGAGAGGCAGTTTCCAAAAGAAGAGGTATTCTATTTTCAGGAGGAAGAAGAAAGTGAAGAAACAAAATAAAATGTTTCCACTATAGGAGACATTTGGCAGAATCTCAGCCTGCCTTCCTATCATTCACACCCTTTGCCTGCTCTTAAGCACCATCTCATTCAAGCCTGGACCCAATTTATTATCCTTATGGAATGATTTTCCCGGACACGATCTTCCTTTGATCCCTGTATTTACTGATCTCTTTGGACTTGACATCAAGTTATGAAGGTCATGGAAAAGTTATGGAGGTTATGGATAATGTCAAGTCACTGATATTTTACTCACTGCTGCAAAGATTCTGTGGGACATTTGATAATTTACATTGTTATTTTAGTTTTAATATTTTACATAAATATTAATAAAATTTTACTTAATAAATGATAATCACAACCAACTATTCATAAAAGGGATATAAAATATTATTTTCTATTACATAATAATAGAGTTATATACCAGTTCAATATGTTTGGAGCATGTCTTTGATTGTAACTATTTATTTTTATATATATATAATACACACACACACACACACACACATATTTTTTTTTTCATGTCTGAGGTAGTAACCAAGAGAATCAAGTTCTTGTCCAAGATTTCCCAATTTTTTTTTCCTTCCTTTGTCCTCATATTTTGTTTTCCACTTTAAAATAGAAATATTATGTCAACTAACTTGATATTTAGTTGACATAATATCCCCATTAGTATTCTGAGGAATGTTACTCACTTGTGTCTTCTACTAGCACCAAAGCAGGTGGCTACTATGAGTTATCATTGCTTATAAAGTGAAAATAATTATTCAAACTAATAAATATTTCTACTGTAACTTAAAGGCAAAGTTAATTATATTATTCATTCAGTAAATTCTTCTAACCTAGCCATAGAGTTTGGAGTATAGAAAGGTAAAATAAATATTCAGAATTATTTTTACGATTTAAATTGAAATTCAATTCAAATGAAGTTATTATAAGAAATCTACTCATTAAAGTAGATTAAATGATATTTCAGAATTTTCCTACCTTTAAGGTTTTGTGACTACCACAGTGGAATATTTAACAATGCTGCAGAGAGTATATTTTATGTAACTCTTGGTTCAGAGTTCTCCTACCCAACCACCTATCCCATTTCATATAGAGAGCTTCAATAAAGAGACCCTTCTCATCATAGGCAATTTCTTCAGAACTCAGTGAAAGGACTTACCCATGCTATACACAGACACATTTAACATAAATTCATTCATTAATTCATTCATTTGTTCATCATCCTCTTTTAAGTGCAAAAAACAGAGGTGTCTAAACCAATTTCCTAATTAATATATAGTGCATAAATGAATATTATTTTCAAGATGTTCCTGTGCATATTTTCATAACATTTTATAAAAAGGAAAAAAAATTAAAAGGAAGAGTCTTTTAAAAAAAATTTCTCTAACATGGAAGTTTAATTATAGAGATGAATTGCATTCTATTTTTTAAGATATTCTATCTAGAGTGACCTATTTCCGATAATTATGAGGCTAACTAGTATACTTAAGGAAAGTAACAAGCAGTTTCAAATCTCTTTCTTAGAATGATAACTGAATAGTACTTGGAATTATCTTTATTATTCTCAGTAAAATGTAAAATCATTTGCACCACCATTCTGATTTGGGTAAAAAACTTTCTCTGAGGATAACTGCACGTTTTCATTATACTGTATGATATTTCCTAATTTAAATTGCATTTTATTCAAACCAAGTAACAAAGTACAGCTCAATTATTTAGTTTAGAATAGAGTTGATAATTAATAGTTAGCACTCACAATTTAAAAGAATTGTATTGAAGAGTATGTTATGTGTGCCCCTGATAAAAGATACTATGTTACAGATACATTTGGAAGTAAGGTAATAGAGATATAAAATTTCCAAAATGGCAAAGAAGTACCACAGATAGTGTATCTGATCTATAAAATAAAAAGTCTTTAAACATGAGTTATAGCTGGACTACATAATCACATAATAAAATCACCTTCAACTGTGTACTACTGCCAAAAACAAACAAACCGAAAGCCCATAGAGAAGTGAGTAGCGTCAAGTAATTTTTAAGCAAGGATGTAATTCACATGCAACAGCTAGTATTAAAACCCTATTTTGTATGTGCCAAGCATTGACCTCAGATTGGGGATACAGTATGAACAAAAACCAAAAAGTTTCTTCTTTCACAGGACTAACATTCTAGTGGCAAAATTCATGGAACAAACGAAACAACTTACAGACATCTAACGGTGGTGAAGGCTCTGGAGAAAAGCATTAACAAGGGAGATATTAAGGTGGGGTTGGTGGGGGTCTATCAAATTTATAGTTTCATCAGGGAAGGCCTGACTGTAAAAATGACATTTGAGAAATGTACTGAGGTAAGGAAGAGAGCAAGCCACGCACATATCTGGGGAAAGAACTCAGGCAGAATTTGCCAAGGAGGTTGAAGGAATAGCAAGCTTGCTGGGGTGGTTGGACATAAAATTTAACAAGAAAAACTGGAGTGAGGTACTTTCAACAAGCTTACAATCTGCTGATTTTTATTCCTGAGTAAGAAGCAGCCACTGAAAGAACCAATAGTTTCAACTTAGGTTTTAAAAGGGTCACTCTGGCTGCTGTATTGACACAATGCACCAGGTAGGTGCGTGGGGAGTGGTGAGGGCAGGCAGCATTATAGGTAAAACAGACCAGTGACATTTATTAAAAACTAAATAAGGTTTGACATATCTACTAATGGAAATACTTGGGTTTTTATTTTACTATCAACAGTTTTAGATATTTAGATGTTACTATTTCTAGAAAATACAAGAATAAGGCTGCCTATATTCACTCTTTGACATGGCATGTTTTAAAACAGAGTTTGCAAACTGCTGGCTCACCGGACCCAAAGATACTTGCAATATATTTTATTTTTCCAAGAAAATGTAAAACAAAATGATAACAATAACAAAAATTGAATCAGACGACAAGCTTTTAAAATTAAGAAATTTCTCGTGAAAAACCTACATAACTATAAAGTAAAAATAAGTCTAGATAGGAAGACACAAAGAAAAGAAAAAAACGGAGAGCAAATCAGTGTTTCTTAACCTTTAATGTGCACACATATCACTTGGGAAAATTGTGAAAGGCAGATTCCAATTTATTTATTCTGGGGTAGGGCCTGAGATTCTGCATTTTCAACAAGCCTCCAGTTGCTGGTGATGCAGGTTCTTGGAGCACGCTTTGAGTAGAAAAGAGCTGAAGTAGCAGTTTTCTACCACGCCCCATCCTCACATCTTTACACATTTGTTGTTGATTTTGCTGGTCTGATGGCATTGATGTTTGTTGG
This sequence comes from Daubentonia madagascariensis, assembly GCA_023783475.1. Lineage (NCBI taxonomy): Eukaryota > Metazoa > Chordata > Mammalia > Primates > Daubentoniidae > Daubentonia > Daubentonia madagascariensis. Next base: position 23,198,230 of record JAKFHU010001684.1, on the reverse strand, counting down.
CTTTTGAGTTTGTGTGCCCTGTTTCAGAATTGGTCTCTTGGATAAAATAAATAAATCAGATGACCATTTTTAAACCAGGAGTTGCTATCTCATGCATACAAACTATATACTTATAAATAGAAAAGAAATAATATTATCGTGTTTTATCATTCAAATATAGGCAGTTGACTTTCAGAAACACATGGCCAGACAACTTAAAGGCACTTTGTACAGAGCATGGTAAGATCTCAAAGGAGAATGCAATGGAAAGGATGGGCGGGCGACACAATAACTGAACAATGTAAACACAGAGAAAACAGAGAGCAGTTGCTTTAGATGTCAGGCGCATCCAGACACAAATCCCAGTTTTAGACAAAGTCATATGGGCATAGGCATTTAGTTTCAGTTTGAAATGGATGTTCAGAAAAATATTCAGCCTTGATGCATCAATATCTGTAGTGAGAGAAGCTTAAAAAGCTAACAGGAAAAAAAAGTTGTTTGTTTTTTTTTTAAAATTCAATTCTTTACTGTGGGCTTGGATTGCTGCTAATAGCTAGCAGATGGGATAGATACATTAGGGACAGAAAATGCTTACAGAACTTGTCTGGCCAAAATAAGCAGTTATATTCCAAACTGCCTCATAACTTTGAGAATAGCAAAATTCTTTTGGAGGAATTTTTTCAGAAAACAAAGTTATTTTTAAAAAGTAGGCTTCTTTATTAACAGTAATTGTTCCCAAATACTTCTGTTGGAGTAATTTTTAAATTAAAGATTTAAAATAAAGATTCTATTTTCCTGCAAAGCATAACTTCTTACAGTTCTCAAATTCTTGTATTGAGTGGAAAATATAGAACATTTTTGTTAAAAATCAAAACAAAACAAATAAACTCAAAAAGGGCTGCCATAATATAGCCAAACACTGAAAGTGTAAATATATGATCTCTGAAGCCTAAAACCACTATGGAAGAATGTCTCTAGTGACTGGAAGTGCTCAATTTAACAGTTTGCTAAATACTGAATGTCAAAGTCAACCTCCCAAAGTTGATCCTGAGAAAAATACCATAAGCACACACTGAACCTCTGGAACGCAAGGCTATACAAAATTTGTCTGCATGCAACATAACTGATTATGGGGCTTGTGATTTGGAGTTTTCCCCTTAATGTGAAAGTATGAGGTAACAACACTGACATTCTGTCTTTAGTTCATCTTCACAAGATGTGAAGAACTCCAATACAAAACTTTTTTTTGGAAACTTACTGTCCATAAATATAATTATATATAATTAAAATATAGTTATTATATTTTACTGATATCATGGATAGCAGTACATTAAACAATGCCATATGAATTATAATTATGATATAAACTAGTATCTATTCTGGCTTTGCATTATTTAAATTTTTATTAACACATGTGTGGATTGTAAAGGATGTAAAGCTCCTCCTAAAGTGATCTAGGTAATATATTTTCTTCTGATTTGTATTGATTGTTAATTTGATTCATATTTAACTATTTGGAAGCTATTAATTTTATACACAAATTAAAATAAATCTATTATTATTTAATATAACATCATATACTTGCCATATGCAATTACAGTTCTACATCACTTTACAGAATTTCAACATATAAAACATGTGAGGAAATATTTATTTTAAGATAAATTTAGAGAGCTTACGTGCATGTGAATGGTGATATTCAGATAGTACAAATAAATTCAATGGCTTATTCCTGACATATTACTCTTAAGACTGATTCCTTACATGTGATAACACAATTATTGATCACACACAATATCAGATTTGCTGGAGATGATGTTAAGAAGACCTTCATCAATTTGGCCTTCCAAAGGTCTAAGCCAGAGCCAAACAGAAGATTCTGAGTCTAAATCACAGGGCCAGGAACCAAATGCGATGCATCCTTAGTACCTTATGCAATAATTTCACACTTTCCTGTCTCATTGCATGCCCAGTCCTGTTACCCAGAATGCTGTATCTCCCCATGGTCCCAACAGGAAACAGACGGCAAACTCAAATTAAGATAACGCCTTATTTACAAAGGGACTAATTACAAAGTTGTGGGCGAGGTGTAGGGGAACCATAAGGGAGGGGTAGGGACCAAGCTTCCTAGCAGAAGAGCTTTTGTCACTCCTTGGTCCAAGGGACCAATGGGAGAAGAGACTATGGGAACCCAGAACGAGAGACAGTTGTGGGACTGGGCTATAGTGAGTGGGCTGGTGGCATTAGGTGAGGACAAAGCTTCCAGGAGGAAGTCAGGAGAATAAATACTCATACCTCTGTCTTCTCTTCAGTTTTTTGACTTGGCTCATCATTGGCCAATCTCAATTGGCTAAAATACACATGAGTTTCTAAGAACAAGAGTAGGGTACAGAAGAGAGAAGAGGAAATCCAAAGGGGCAATGAAAGATAACCAACATAAATCCTCAGCAGAATATGGAATTATCTTTCTTTGATTGTTTTCACAAACTGACATTTCCTTTCTAATGCTAGCAATGATCAGGAAAGGACTTAAGGGAACACACACGCACACACACACACCCTCCCCCATAATCTTAAAGACAATGTAAATTCTCATATAATTTTTGTCACCTTACCGGGAAGACATATTACAATGTTAGATATGTCCACAAAATGATAAAAAAGGATAAACTTATTTTTGCATTTAAATAATAGATAAAATCAATCCATTTCAATTTGAAAAAAAAATCAGCAAGACGTAAGTACCCTGAATAAAACTGTAAAGCCTAACAATAGGAAGAAACACACACACAAACACACTCATGCATTTCAACTGGGAACCTCCTAAAGCATACACTGTTAGGTTTTAACACAAATAAAAGTGTTTGCTCTGCCACTCACGCTCTGGTTATATTAATTGCCCATTTTACTTGGACTCACATTTCAGCACCACCACAACTATTGTTATTAAAAATCTTTCAAATGTCTAATTAAAGATTCTGATGTTGTTACATTTTGCTATACTGAAATACACTTCATTTCTCTTGATGGTTCTGATCCCTTCAGCACCTCAAAATCAAAACTATATGTAATCCAAGCATTGTATTACACAAATGAAGTGGTACAGGAAAACAAGATAAGCTTGCCCTGACCATGTAAGATATAAAATATATATTTTGAACAGCTGTCTACTATATGAATGCAATTCTACCAATTATATATTCCCTTACAAATAGAACGTAAAATGTGCAAGTGGCTTGACCCTCATTGCTGTCTGCAATACGAACTGTTGAATCAAAGGCTAAAACACACTTCAGCTAAGCTGTCTTTTTTTTCTTTCTTTCTGTGGCACCAAAGTACTCTTCTATTCTCTTTTGAGATTCTCTTTTATATTTCATGGCCATAGAAAACATTCTGATATCTCAGTATCAGTAATATTATGTGTCTCTTCAGCTGCCATAATTTCATTTACTTTTTATTTCATTTACAGTAAATGTGTTGATTAATTACAAAGAACATTCCATCTCTTTTAAAGAATGTTTCCTCACATGTTACACTTCAGTCATATGAGAATGCCTTCAATGTATTCCTATAACAAGGTTATTCTGCAAATGAAATATTAAAACGTCCTTAATAGTCTCCTTTAAATAAATCTAAGCACATTCAATTAGATCTGAAGGTCTTATATGGTTTCCATAAAATGCATAATAAATTAATTTCCTCCTATATTTTCTATAATAAACTACACATGCTGAATAACAGATTTACTCCTAGACTGACGAAATTAAGTGAAATAACTTTCAAGAAAACAGCAATAAACAACTGGAAACTAACCTTTATTCATTGTAAAAGTCTCTAGAGATGCTTTCACGTGGCTAGAACCTTATCTCCAGAAAGCTTTCTGCACCCACACCCTAGCAGAGACAGCACACTGGTGTTCTGTGTAACAGGGCCCCAGGTCCCCATCCATGACAGCTGGACTAGTAGTAAAAACCTGACAAGACAGGAGCCCATCCAGTGGTTGGCCATCAGCCTGTGGCTTAGAAGCCCAGTTGGCAGTAGAAGAAATGCTAGCAAAATGAACATGAGATAGAGACTAGGCTGCAACTAGCACCTAAGAGGCCAATGTAATCAGAGGAACCCAGCCCGTGGAGAGAGAAGTAGAGCACACGTGCAGAGGGAGAGGTTCCAGGACAGAGAGGGTGGAAAGGAGAGAGTTTCCTGTTCTGAAAGTGGCTAAGGTCTTCACTCCTACCCAGGTTCCTGAGCATATGCATCCTTTCACAGAACTCCCTTTTAGCATGAAGTTAAATTATAATAAGAGACTCTTCATTCCTTGTAAACAAAAGATCCCTAACTAGAACATACATAATAGTTAATTACAACAACAGGAATAATGATAATAATAATAATGAAAGACTTTTTTTACAGGCTTTAGCTTAGCCAAGTATATTTTTAATAAAGAGATTAAATTTTAGGCTTTCAAAATCTCATGTTAATGAAAGAACTTTTACCATTGATTGAAGATAGTAATTATGGAGCAGAAGTGGGGGTAGAAAGAAGGTGAATAAGTTTCTCTAGTGCCTGTAAAATCACAACAGCACAATGACCAACTATTGAAACTCAACATAAAATATTTTGTTTACATTTTATTTACATGAGCAATGATTATATAATACAAAAAGGTACTATTTTTAATATAACCCTAGAGTATAAAGCTCTATAATTTTAACTACTAAAAATTAATTTATTCATTCATATAGACAAGTTATTTATTAGATTTCAACTATATGATCTGTGACATACACGACAGTAAGAAACTAAGAAGAACTAAGGGAAAAAATAATAGTCCCTACCTCTATGACATAGAGAGGAAGTATCCAGATATGACAGGCTCTTATCCAATGATATATATGACATGCAAAAATGAAAGTAAATTATTATTAATGTTATTATTACTTCATTGACTACCACAATATTTCAAATTGGAAGAAACTTAAAGATTACAGGCTGTATGAGTCCACTTTTATAACATTTTTTAAATTATAAAATTTTAGAAATGGAGAGCAGATTAGCAGTTGCCAGGAATTAGGGGATGAAGGAGGGGTGGGTAGGAGAAAAGTGGGTGTGGTTACCAAAGAACAATATGACAAATGTGAGTGAGGTTGAAACTGTTCAGGGTCTTGACAATGGTAGTTGACAGAAAACTAAACAGGTGATAAAACTGTATAGAACTTATCACCAGTTATGGTGTGAATATTTGTGTCCCCTCAAAATAAGTATGTTGAAATCCTAACCCCCAAGGTGATGGTATTAGGAGATGCAGCTTTTGGGAGGTGATTAGGTCATGAGGGTGGAGCTGTCATAAATGGAATCGACATCCTTATAAATACAGACTCCAGAGAATATACTCACCCCTTCTGCCATAGAAAGACACAGCAAAACGATGGCTTTCTATAAACCAGGAAGTGAGCCCTCACCAGACACCAAATCTGCTGGCTCTTTGATATAGGTCTTCCTATCCTTCAGAACCGTGAGAAATAAGTTTCTGTTGTTTAAGCCACACAGTTTATGATTTTTTTTTATAATAGCCATAATGAACTACGATACTCTATACCCTCCCCAACATACACACAAGTGAGTACAAGCAAAGTTGGGAAAAATTTGAGTAAGACAGGAATAATGTATCAAAGTCAATATCCTAGTTATGATGTCATTTTATGGTTTTGCAAAATGTTATCCTTGGGGCAACTGGGCAAAGTAGATAAGGAATATCTCTGTATAATTTCTAACAACTACATGTAAGTCTAAAATTATCTCAATAAAAAATCAATTAAAAAACGAGTGGGTTATAGAATTCAACTGGGGTCTGGATTCCAAGTCCAGCTCATATGTCTGTGAAGAAATAATTTCAACCACATGAACTTCAGTTTTTCCTCTCTTAAATGGAGATAATAATTACCACCAAAGTAATAAATATGGTAATAATTGCCACCAAGTACCAAAGGTACTATATTATTCATTTATTCATTTGTTTATCCATCCAAAAATCAGACATGCACTGTGTTCCATGTACTATGCTAACAAACTGTGAATATGAACGTTACTACTTTTAATTTTACTACTACTGCTACCACTATTATTACTAAGACTCCTGCTGTTGTTATTATTACCACTACTAATTATAACAGAGATTCCTATCCTTAAGGAATGCATAAGCCAGTAAGAGAATCAAATTTACAGATAGTCTGTTTTAACAAATAAATGACTTGGGAGAAATAAAGGCTGCTCAAGGAGCAAACAGCAGTTCTCTAACTCAGATTTCTGAAAGTAGAGAGACTAGGAAGCTTTCTGGAGTACAGGATGTGTGGATATTTGACTTCAAACCTGAAAGTTACATCAGCGTCCAGCAGTGTGGAAGAGCCTTTCAGGCAGAGGAAACAGAAGTTCAAAAGCTCAGAGACCTAAGATAGATGGGGAATTTGTGAAAATCTAAGACAGCCAGTACAGCTTGAACAAAGAGTAAGAGAGGGGAAAACTGCAGTTCTATTGCAAGAAAACACAAAAAGATGCCCATAATAAATCAGTCCAGTAAAACCTTCAGTTGGCATCAAACACTCAGATAAGATCCATAGTACCCTCCACAGTGCATGGCAAATATAAAATACTTTAGCTATTAGAAGTAGTGGTATCATTAGATGTAGTAGCAGTGGTAAAAATAACATAGGTAGTAATGATATTAAGTATCACTTTTTAAAAAGTCTTTATTTAAATGAAATCTAATTTTTACTGAGCTGGCTTTTTTAAGCTAAATTTAATTATCATTATGGTAGAAAATTTAAATATTCTGTGAAGCAAGACATTAAAGATAAGTGCCACCTATAGCAATGGTCAGATGATGACCCAAAACATTTCTAAAAATTAGAAATTTCTGATCAATTCTTCAAAACATATAGAACTTCAATACTTATTACAATCAGTAAGTCTTTTTAGAGCTCTGATAGGTATAAAGCATAAGAGAATTCTTAATAAATAATATACAGTCCTTTGAGTTTCAGGAATGATGAGAAAAACAGAAATTTACCCAAGAAGATTTAAAATATTTTGAAAGTAATAAATGTGTGGGGCATAAATCATTGTTTATTAATGATGCTTTGGATTCTGACTTAGGAAGTCTGACAATTCATTAAAAGAAAGGTGAAATTTTAATGTCATCTTTAGGGTGTATTTTTGACATTTTATCTATCTGTTTATTTATCACAGCTTTATAGTGTTATAATTATTACCTAAACCCTCTGCAATTATTTAATGTATATAATTTGATTTGGGTTAAACATATGCATATACCCCTGAAACCATCACCAAAAAGTAATAAACATATCCATCACCTCCAAGAGTTTCTTCCTTCCCTTTTGTTTTGTTGTATTCTGTAATTTTTTGCATACATGGTGAGAACACTTAACTTGAGATCTACTCTCTTAACAAAATTTTAAGTGTACAATACAATATTGTTAACTATAGGCATTATGTTGTACATTATTAGTACCATTAAAGATAAACATTATTGTTCCAACCAGGAGCAGCAAGGGAAGAGTGTTCTAAGCACAGGAACAGAAAATGGATAAAGTTAGAAAATGGATGTTTTCTATGGGGGAACCGTTACAGTACTGGATATTTGATAAATGAGGCAGATATGGTGTACCCAGATGGTGAAGGGACACTTGGGGTAATCCAGGAGCATGGACTTAAATGTCATAGTGATGGGGAGCTTTCAATATTTTTAAGCAGATAAGCCTTTTAAGAAAATGGTCTAGTGATAATATGGAAGACAGACCAGGTGGTTAGGGGGTAGAAACAAAGCACAGGCAAAGGAAGTCATAACAATAAAGCAGGAGACAGAAGGTGATGGCATGAATAAGACAAGAATGCAATGACTAAAGAAATGGGACGGAAGAGTTTCTACCAAAGCAAAATTGAGAAAACGTAGTAATTGCTTTAATATTTTATTTATCCTCTTAAAAATATCTTATTACAAGTAATCCTTTTGGCATAATTTTTTATGCATCAGGCTTATTTCCCCTCTGAATATAAATTCTTGAGGTCAAAGGTGTATTTTCATCTTTGACGTACCCATAAATTCTGTCACAGCTTCTCACTCATGGAGGTGGCTTACTAAAAGTCTATTTAAGGAATGAAATTCTCTATTAATAAAGTGAAAAGTGAAAATCACCTCTAAGATGAAACAGGAATTCAGAGTAACAAGTTCATATGCAATTAAATTCAAAAGAAATAGCATTTTTTACATGTCTGAATGAAAATAAAGAGCTTTGTTTCATTCTACAACCAAAGCAAAATCACCAATGCACAGTGAGTTATTTGTGAATGTCATATACTTCATCACCTTTGGCTACATCTAGACAAAGCAGGATGATAAAATAATTAGTACCAAAAACTTATTTACCTGTTTAACCAATATAGTATTACATGATTAAAACGCACATATACCCAAGCACTCAAATACACTCACAAGTTCTCAAACACATAAACATGCCATAATTTGCCCTATTGGAACATTAGAGAATAAACTAGAGATAATTACACTAAATGCTTCTATTTTGTTATATGTTAGCATGAAACAAAATCAAATACACTCTCTCTTTGTAAGTCAGATGAAATCTTTTACTTACAAGTAAGCCATATTCATAGTGTGATATGAATTAGAATTTCACCAACTTCAATTTTACTATCACTGTATTTCTGCTACTATTCCTGTTATCTGAAAACAAAAATTTGATTGTAGAATTCCGTAAATGAAACAATCTTCAAAATTCACTATTGTACTTCACAAAAACATTATTTTAAAAGGTTAGATGAGACTTGGCTAGTGAAAGTCACATGTCAATTTTCTCCCTAAGAGAGAGAGTAATGAGTAAATGAGTAAAACCGTGTGCTAATAAATGAAAAAAAATCATGTGGCATAAAACATTTACCTATAAATAGTCTGTTTTTACAAAATAGTTAAAATACACTTGAAAACGTTTGCAAGGGAGTCAGTAGAAGTAAATCTCAAATTCATCTTAACATTTTGAGTTAAACAATCTTCTATTTATTTAGACTATTTTATTTGCTCTTCCAGGAGAAACATATTTATTTTGTACTTCTCTTTAGTTTTTACTTACAAAATTTGCATTGTAAACACGAAAGCAAAGGTGCTGGGTTGCTTTTTAGAGCATAAAAATTTGGTTACATATGGGCATTCTCATTTACAAATATTATACTCTGAGCCTCTTTAATCTGAAATTGAGAAACAGATGAAGAAACAAGAGTCTATTGTTTTTATTTTTGTACAATGATTCTTTCCCAATAATTTTTCAATTATCTTTCAAAGTCTATTGAGGATTTATCCTACCAAGAAAAAAATACAAACCTAAAATCTATAATAGAAGTATGTTTTCTCTTTTAGGTTTAAATCATCTAATGTGAAGATATTGGGATGAAGTAAAATGCTAAGTCAATTCCAAAGCTATATGTAATTAACATTAAACAATTATCATTATCAGGTGCAAATTGTGGAATAAATAATCTATGACATGAACTTTACCTAAAATATTTTGTCATAAAGTTTTCTTGAAAAATAGGAAAAAAAGTTTCCTAAATGAAAATCTAAGACTAAGAGAAACTGGGTAACTTGCTCAAGATCACAGATCTTCTGTGTGGTAGAAAATGATTCAAAATCTCATTTTTTGACCTCTCTACTCCAAACACTGCGTCCTTTTCTCTTATAAACAAATTGATAATGGAAAGAAATCAGCCTCAACAATTTGGCCAAGGTTGCTGTCACCTCAGACTGTGTCATTATACTTATTTGACAATGGAGAATTGTCCTTCAATTCTCCAACCCATGCTGGCTCTATAAAAGAAGAAAATTGAGAGTTTATGCACATAAATGGCTTATGAGATTCTTCCCCTTTTGCTACAGAAAAAAGGACAATTTGAGCAGAATTGTGTTGTTTTCACTGGGCACAAAAAATGTCCAATTATGAACCTGTACAGTTTTGTATCTTCATACATTTACTTGTGAATATTCTAAAACCTGTATTTTGTGAATCATATGTAATATTGAACATAGGAGGCTTTTTGTTTTGGAATTAATAACCTTCAGAATGTGAGGAAAATGAGATCAAAGTAGACTGACCCAGTTTTAAAAGAAATGATGGTTAAAAAAGAAACAAAGGAAGGAAGAGAGAATGACATGTTTCAAACTGAACTGACAGAGCTATAAAGATCTTTAAAAAAGAAAACTAGACAAAGCAAAATGTACACAAAAGAAGACAGTTAAAAAAATGAAATGGCTCTAATTTTCTAACAAATTTTTGCGAGTATAAGCCTGAAATAATTACTTAGCAAGCATTCAAAGACATCACAACAGAAACTAAAGACATGCTTTTTGTTTATTTTTTTAGTAAATTATAAGGGACCAAGTTTCATTATGTGCTGCTTTAAATGCACAGTCAGCTTAAACAAATCCCATAAAAGTACTATAGAAGAAAGTTTTCAGTTCATTTCCCTTATAATACAAACTACACTTTTTTCAAACTTCTTTTGAAAATGCTGAACTTTATAATCATATTCTTAAACTACATCATTATAAACAATAAAGCTTTTTTATTTTTTAACATAAGTTTCTCAGTTTATCTTTAGGGAAGATTTCATTTTTTAAAAAAAATTGTTTATTCTGTTTTATATTGCTATATTGAATCATGTTTAATACAGAGTAAATGTTTGCATCTTAACATATGTTGAAATCCTAGACCCCAATATGATGGTTTTATGAGGTGAGACCTTTGGGAGGTAATTAGGTGGAGTCCTCATGCATAGGATGAGTGCTCTTTCAAGAAGACATGAGAAAGCTTACTTTCTTTCTCTGCTTTTAGCCATGTGAGGATAGGACAAGCCAACAGCCAACTACAAACCAGGAAGGGGGCCTTCACCAATAACCTGACCTAGTGGCACCCTGATCTTAGAGTTCCAAACTCCAGATCTGTGGAAATAAACTTCTGTTGTTTGAGCAACCCAGTCTATATGGTATTCTGTTATAGCAGCCGTAAGACTCAGACAATGTTCAAGTGGGATTTAAAGATTGAATACTCCAATAAAAGAAAGTCACATATATTTAAATCATGGGCAATTATTCCAGGTCTTATGTCTTTGGAATTAAGTACAGGTTTACGTGAACACCATGCTGAAGATTCATAAAACTGCCATGTAGATCTACCAAAACCTCTCTGCTCTGCTTTTTGTTTAAGCAAAATCAGGCTTATATGTAAGCCCCTAATTTCATTTAGGCATTAGCAAACACAGATAAATCCAAAACTGATTATACATTAAAAGAAGGTGTCCTTTAATCAGATCTGGTTTTTATCACCTTGTTGCCAGCATATGCTACAGAATTACTATGTCTCCCAGGCATTGAACATACCTGTTTATCCATTTAATCCTGCACAATACCTACCCATGTAAACTGGATGCCACCTATCACCTACTGCTTCTACCAATACTTATTGGTCCTATCTACCTCAACAAACATTTGTAGAACTGAGCTCTTTGTTATCTGTCAGAAACCATTTCAGTATATGATGAGTCTGCCCCCAGTACTAGTGCTAAAGTATGACTCAGGTAAGAAAATGTGGTTCTGTTAGCGATTGTTAAAAAGAGAACTGAGTCTCACATATCTACTTGGCACACAAAAAACCATCACCACCATCATCAACAGAGACTTGACTCTTTGCAGTTTCCCTGCACCAATTCTGCCACAAAAATCTCTCTAATCTGACTTTATTAACATCAAAACGGACAGGAAGAAAAGAGAGGACGCCAGAAAGAACAAGTACTAGCTTGACCCTATCCAGTCTTATAGATGGTTCCAGGTTCTCCAGAAACAGAACAATTACTCATGCTTTTCACCTGCTCCACCTACCAGACCCCACTCTCCTGATGAATGCCAGCTCCTGATCCATGTGGAACAGTCCAGCACATCAACCTGGATTCCAGGATTAAGTCAAATGAGACTGCTTTCCACCTGATACTGAATATTAAAGTAAATCTTCATAGTATATTTATATTTACCATTTATCATATAAATTCATTTTATTAAAATTGTTTATTTTAAATTCATTAAAATATATTATATTACATATTACATTTTTCTAATACTAAATTGATAACAATTAATTATATTTCTTTATATACTATATCTATACGATGTACAGAAATATGACATACTTGGACATTTTTCTAAAGAGATAAGACACTAAATTTGATCTTCATAGAGACAATTTCAATACATAAATGGACATAATGTCAAGGGGCATAATGTATGATTTTAACTTTTGAGGTTTTGTAAGTATTCAATAAGTATTCCTTATTTGTTTATTTATTTATTTCTTATTTATTTGTTTCTTAAATAAAAACCTTAGATTTGTACGTGAGAGCTTATCTATTTTTTGGTAACAAGAAAAATTTTAGAGGCATCCAGTATTTACATGCCTGCTATTTCCTTTTCAATACATTACTGTGAAAGAAGCCAATATAGGGTATGTCATTTCTGATAATTCCACTTCCGTTTAAACCTGTCATATCTGCAATCATCAAATTCTCAGTTTCAAAAGTATGACACACAATTGGGTAGTATACATTCTCTTCATTATGGAGCTAACATTTGCTGTTCAAAATGCTATTTTAATCACTCCATCTTAGAGTAATTATATTTTGTCAATTTCCTCAACCTTTTGAAAAGCCAGAAGAAAAGTGAAATAATAAAAACAAGTTAATATTATGACTGGTGGCTATAAAGTATTTTCTAAATACTTTAAATCTATGCAGCAATTCTATAGCCCATAGCTACATAAATGCATTTCAGTGCAACTTCTACAACTCCACCTTAAAGACATGAAAATCTTAATTGTCTCAAACACAAAATCAAATGCTTTTCTTAGTCATCTTGAGCTCTACACTCTGATCTTTATTTCCACATTTATTTTGCTGTTACCCACAATATTTTATTTTAAAAATTCCCAATTTACAAAGAAGTTGAGAGACTAGGTCATCAATACTCCCATAAAGTTCACTAAATTCTACCAATTTGCTTCATTTGCACTAAATTGATAGCTAGCAAGACTTTCCCATTTTCCCGTTCATTCCTCATACCCCTTCCTTTCCTCTTAAATACGTATTGCCTGAAGTGGAACACTATGCCTCACGTTCTTCACTTCTTAGATTCTCTTTCTTGAAGATCTCACTTACTCACATGAATTCATATATCAGCTTTTTGTGAAAATGTTGAAACCTCTGTCTCAATCAGTGACTGCTCAGAAGCTTTGATTATGTATTTGTAATCAACAGGCTCCCGTTCCCTCTTTGATAACCCTCATTTCAATTCACGAAGTTTAGAAATGTACTCTCCAAACTTTATTTCCCATTTGCCTTTTTTCCTGCTTTTTAATGATACCATCATCTTTCCAGTTTTCCAAGCTCGTCAGGGGCATTTCAGACTCTCTAAGTGTTCTTCAAAATTAATAACTAACTAACTACTTTCCACTTGTCCGCTCACAATATTTATTGGATACCCTATTCCTTTCTAGACTCACTACGACCAACCTGATGTAGGTTCCTACCAATTCATCAATAGAGGTGAGAAGGGCTATTGGAATACCCATCATTATAGCAGTCTACCCACCGCTGGTTCTTCTGGCGCATTGCTGTAACCTACTCTCCCAGCAACCCCATCTTGACCATACAATCCCTCTATCTAAAAATAGCTGATGGCTTCTTTACCTGTAACATGAACACCACAGTTATTACCACAACATTTTAGAACCAAATTTGGTTCTACTTTCCTTCTCAGCCTCTAACTACTCACTGTACATAACGAATCATATTTTCATCCCACCAATCTCTTCCTCCACTCAGTCCCACTGCCTACTCCCCCTGGCCTCTTGTCACTACTGGCTACTCCTCTTTCAGTAGTTACACCTGTCCTTTAATTGTCCATTCAATTATATGCCATTTTAACAGTTATTGAAAAGCTTTTGGTACCACCACTTAACAAGTTTTTGTTTATATCTTCTATCCTCATCAGGATTTTCCTTAAATTGATGATATATACTTATACATATATATGTATATATGGTTATATCTATTTTACATGTGTATTAGAGTATATATAATATCCACACTCTCATACCTTTTAGTACGGGACATTTTATGTATCAGCTGTTCAATATTTTTATTGATATGAATTGCCAATAGGGTGCCTATTTTTAAAGACAATTCAAACCCTGAAATTGGGAAAATGGTACTGAAATGAACAAAGACCAAAAAGTTTTAAAGAGTAAATTAAATCCAAACCATATCAAGAGGTAAAAAAATTATCATGTTTTAGCAGTGGTAACTATTTTATAATCCCAAGAGGCCCTCTTCCGTTAGAGAAACAAGTATCAAAATTTTATAAAAGGGTTGTTCATTTTCTGTTTTATTGCTTAATACTTGGCTTTCATAGCAATATGTGTAGGGTTTGATTTTTATAGGTTATCCCAGGTTATAGGTTCTCTCTGAAATCTATTTCACCATATTTTCGTGTACCATGCAATAACATTCACTTTGCTAGTTGTGAAATTTTTAACATGCAAAGGACACATTTAGCATGTATGTGCATGTATGCACACACACAAACACACACTTTAAATTGCCAGAGTTCACAACGTCTGTGAAGTTAATTGCAAGACAATGTATTTTAAGAACAACAGAAAGATAAGAAGGGTACAGGTCACCACAAAAAAGAGGTTTGTGAAATCTGTCTTGGGATGTCCTTGAAGGTCCCCAGAGGATGTGTCACTGAAGTTGGACTTTTAAAGATTGAAAAATTTTCCAGGTAGACATAGAGAGGGGCTGGAAATAAGAAAAGTAAAATGCAATACGGGCTTTCATCTTTTTTAGGTTTGTATCTCCATCATTAGAGAATTTCTTATTTTACCACCTTTCACTTCCCTGCCTTCAACAATAGCAGCATCATGGTATTTACCTAGTCCCATAATTTGTTGCCTATATTTTATTTCTGGAATTCCTGAAAACACATTTGTAAACAGGGATAGGTAGAGAAGTGTTTGGGTGAGTACACAGTTGAAGAATTATCACCAGGTATTAGAACTCACCTATAGCAAAGAGGTACTGTCACACTATGGCTAAGATATGAAAGGAAACATTTTCTTTGCTAAAAGAAAGAGAATAAAACCTCTTTTTTGGTTTGCAATTACTAATCTAGGAAAATATTCAAGTTAAGGAAGGAGATAACTTTATATTAAAGTGTTATTTAACCTAAAAGGTCTTTCTCTAATTTTCAAGGTTGAATAAACATGCATATATAATTTACATTGTTTCTGCTCCTAGAAAGTGATCTGACATAACACACAATAAAAGACACATCAGTACTGATTAAGTACATATTAACGAATTACTCAACTTTCTTCTTAGATATGAACTAGCAAATTCAATTGGTTTCAGTTTGAAATCTGTACATGAGGCCATAGTATGGAAAGTTATGAAAAATCTCCTAAATTTCAAAGAGTTTTTTTAAAATATTCTCCACAGTAAATATAATTACAATTGCATTTTAATCATATACAATTTATTTAGAGTACATGTAACCTGATAAAATCAGTTTTTAAAGTCAGATAAAATTGCATCCCTTTTGAAATTATAAAGCATCGATTTAGTGGAGTGATTCTAGGATGGCATTTGGCTGCAGAAATATATAGTACTTTTATATTTTCAATGAGCCACATGGTTGAATTTGCAGTGAAGAAAACAATATGAATGGTATGAGAATGAATTTTTTTTAGAAATATAAAGTTACTTCACAAATTGGACTATTAACAACGTCAAAGAGGAACTCTGTAGCACCCATTACCCAGACAGTGATACAAAGTGGAGTGTAGTATTAAAAAAAAAAAATCCCTTGGTTGTTGCTAAAAAATCCAGTACCAGGAATATCACAGGACACTGTTCAGTTGTTTGTTTATTTGCTTATGTATGTCCTTCCTGGTTTACGTGCCTTCAGGATGTGAACTATGTCCTGTTCACCTTTGCATCACCATCTTGGAGGATGAAGCACTGTACATGATTGCTGAAGGAAAAATCAGTATCATTATCTCAAAACAATGAAAGTATCCATTATATCAAAGTGAAATGTCTCAAATATTCAAAATATTTTGAAATACTGAGCTTTAAAAACTAAATCTACTCAATCTCTTTTTTCCTTTCCAGCATCTTCAGTTCTAAGATTAATTCAACTACCAATTTTATCTATGCTAAAATTTAAATTAGGCACCCAATGCCTATTGTAATACTTTTTAATTCTATAATTTAATAGAATTCTATTCTATAGGTTTTATTTCTTGTTGAAATAACTGAAAAGAAATGAGAACATATGTGTGGGGTCATTCAAAGTGATAGAGTGAAAATAAAACAAGCCTTATATTAATATATTTATTTGGTTGTTTCTCATATATCTACTCTACATTGGTACCACTTATCCTTTCATTCCACAGACACCTGAGTACCTATTCTTCAGCGTACATTATGTCACACGAATAATTCTTCAGCATTCATTATGTCACACAAATAATTCAGAAGTGTTGACTGGAATGCTTTTATACGCTTTTGTGAAACATGATGTTTTGATCAGTTGCTTTTATTGAATGGCAGGCAGCTGTCATCCTCATTGCTTTAACAAAAAAAGGTCAATTTTAAGCCCATTTTAAAAACTGAAATAAAAATAAATTGTATTTATTATAACCAATCATTTTTCCTTATTTTTCAAAAAGGATGTGCTTTATAACCAGCACTCATAAATCCATAATCTTATTTCCCAAGAAGGAAATTCTTATCTTACAAATTCTAAACCCCCTCTTTTCAGGTCCACCCCACCTACTTTTAGCTACCATTATAATTAATCGATACCTATTAATTACAGTAGTACAAAATATTAGTAGTTCTTGGTTTGAACCAAGTCTGTGATGATTTATAATTCTCACTGCTTTTACTAATAAAAATAGTGTTAAATGGTGCTAATAAAATCAAATTCCCTAAAATTCAGAATATATTACAAACATGATTTAATTAAAAGCCAAATAGAAAAAAAGGTTTTCCTATATTTCTTGAAATATATCAACAGATTCCATTATACATTATCTTCATCATGGTAGTGACTTAAAATGAATCACTACTTGTCTAGATGGTTATATAGCTTGCCTAGGTGTTAATAGCTACCATTATAATTAATAGATACCTCATGCTTCAATTAATAATCCTTATCAAGGGGAGTAAAAGTAACTCTGCCAATAAAATAGGTTACCAAGAGAGGTGTAGAGTTTCATGTATATTGACCTCTTAAGGTGGCTATGTTAGATAAACTTATGCTTGTAAGAAGAGACATAAAATAATGACGTTTGGGGAAGTCATCTTACCTCAATACTATGCAAACTACTGCTAACAAATGCTTGCTCCACCTTAATCTTCTTGAAAGAGAAACACAGTAAGTATGTGGATGATGAAAATATCCATCTTCATGTTGTTATAATTTATTCAAAACATCTATGTTGATTTCTTTTTTACTATGATTGTAATGATGACGATGTTGGGGGGAAGGACTGTGAGTATGTCTAGATATTGTTTAAGAACCTTATTGTATCCTGAAAAGTTAAAGGAAGATTATATATATATATGTATATATACACACACACACACACACACCCCAGTTTCCTCAATTTAAAAGTTCTTTCTTTCATCAAGAGAGCTTTACAAAGATAGCACTTTTTTGAAGACAAGAAATTAATTTTCCCTTATGTTTCTCTGACCCAATTCCTCATCTTATGCCTCAATATACATAATCCTACCTCTCCATTATAATCAATGTTAACAAATCAATGGGCTACATTCCATAATTCCCTTGATTATATAAATATATGCAAACAAAACATATACTAATTTTATGTTTACCAAAAGAGAAATGCTTTAGAGATACAACCCTGCCGCTTTATTTTTTTCTCTTATGTATCATCATTATGTTCTCAGAATAATTTATGCAAGTCTACTTTTTCTCTCTACATAGTAATTTAAGATAATTTTATATAATTAATGTAAGTAGAAAAATTATATTAGATTTATACAAAGAAGGTCTTGCCAGTGTTTGAAGAGTAGTGTGTAGAAAAGTAGTATGATGCAAAGAAGCATTAAGAATGGTTGATTATAAAATTTATATTTAAATATTCATTAACATAGGTCTCATATTTTATATGCAAACATGGTACACAATTCCTTTCTTCATACATGTTTATAAAGAGCTTATTTTTTCTATAAAAGATTACTCTTCAGTAATTCATTTTTAATTTAATTATTATTCTTTCATGCCAGCTTCAAAGATAGATAATTACATACGATGATTAAGTTTTGCAATTACATTTACTGCATAGTAAATTTGATTATATTTAAATAATTTTAAATATAATTTTAAAACAAACATTTATTTTTAAATAAAAATTTAAATATAAATTTAAATATATCCAAAGTTTTAATAATTTATGCAAACAAATCCTTTCTTAATAAATTATACTCCATGTATGCATAAACCTACTTAACTGGATGCACATATTTTCAAAGATTTCCAGTAGCAACGTAACATTTAGATAACATTAACGTAACATCCACAATAGACTGAATATCTATAACACATGCTATAGTTATGCTGTGGTTCTCTCAAACTGCTCAGATCAAATGAGCACTTTCAATCAATAACATAGTAATTTGGCATTTCTAGGGAAAACTGACTTCAGACCAGCTAAAAATGCTGTGCTTACTTACATGAAACACTTGTCAACAAATTTTAGCTTACTTTTTGTTACATTTGCTATAGCTTTAAATTTGAATATATTTAGGTTACTTCTAAAATGTAAATCTGTTTATGAAATCATTCTAAATTTTCTTTGGGTTTTAAAACAAAAGACTTAGAACAAAAGAAAAGCCAACAACCTAAAGTATGTCATTAGAATATTTATTTTACAATTTTACTTTACATATATATAAAATTTAATATATATATTGAAATTTCCTGTACACAGAAGCACCATCAGTAGTATGGCAAAATATCAAGCCTTGGTTTAACAGCTACGTTATTTTTTTAGCTAACTGTATCCTATAACACCAATAACAATAGCAGAAGCAACATCAACAGTAAAACAGAGAAATAATTGTTTGAATTAAATGTCTTAAGTTAAATGCCTTAAAAGTGTGTATGTGTGTATATCAATATACAAATATATGTAACACAAAAACAATGCATTCATAGTCATGAATATTATATATGGAATAATTCAAACCAGGTGTCATTTTTAAATGTGTTAATACTTACAAACATTAACTTAAAGACCAAACTTCATTATCTGGCAAGGGTATGCTAATGAAAAAAATTGTATTCAAAGACTAAACTCTGATCATAAAATCAAGCTTTTATTGAGTTGTAAAGAATATCATAAATTCCTCAGTAAAAGATGAATCTTGTTTAACATTTCAAATTCTGCCAACTGCATAGAGGACTGCATAGAGAAATATCCAAATTACATAGAGAACATCCCATGAGGAATTATCGTCCTTGTGTCTCTAATTTGAAATTCATTCACTGATCATAGGGACACTAAAACAAGGACACTCCCTGCTCAGTAAATCTGGAGACAGGTCATAGAGGCATCTGTTCTCCATATACCTATTTAATGAGGTCATTTGGTACACATACCATGCATCGGGGAGTGCTTAATTTTTAGTAGGACCATTAATCTAGCTAAGAGTTAGTGAATTAAAATTATCTTTGAATTGAAATAGAACACTCCTTTGTCTAATTTGCTCAAATTTATTGACATATAACTTATGTACAAACCATTTTACAAATTGCTAATAATAAATATATTAGTTGTAGTACACATTCCCCTCAAAATAACCAAGCACTTTCATGACCTTGAAAAGTAATTAGAACTCAACACATTTTAAGCAATGAATATTAAATGTGCCTAGCAATATCTGTCCTCAACGATTTGGGACTCTGGAAACCCTGCTGTATATTGATTGTAGGAATAATCTTTCAGGCCATCATTTTTAATAACAAGAGATATTTACATGAGTAGAAATACTTTGTAAAGAAAAGTCACCTAATTAAAAATGAAGAAAATAAAAAGTATCCATGCAATGTCACATAACTTATAGTTCATGATGTTTTGTCTGTGGGCTTATTTAAGGTATTTGTTGTTTTTGTTTTTGTTGTTGTTTTATGTAGTTTGTGTTATCCACAGATCAGATATGAATAAAAACAATAAAGCTTGAGTTCTTTAAAGCTCATGTTCACCTGAGCAAATGGAAAAAAAACCCCAAAAAACAAAGGGCCATACAACTTGAGGTTTTCAAGATAATTTCGTATTAAATGGAACTCAAGGAAGAGAAGTACAGTCTGTAACTTCTATAATTTTCTATTATTTGGAAGTGAGACTCTTGACCCTAGAAAAGAGGTGAAGACAGAGTAATCAAGTCACCCATTGAACGAGTTCTTATCTGGCTTACGTCTAGGTTTATGTACTGGAAAATATAGTAGCAGTCCTACAACCAAATAAAGTTATAATAAGCTAAAAACCATTTCCTGAGACCTGAGATGAATCTTTCTCAGTTTTCTGGAGCATGATGCAGAATTTTATCACCAAAAACCATCCCTGTGCATTTCTAGGAAAAGAAGCAATTGAAGTGACAAAAAAACTACACATCTCAGACAGTGTTGCACCCTGAGGGACATGGAAACACTTGGTTCTACCACAATTCCTAGAATGACTAGCCTGGCTGGTGACCACTTGCAGGTGGAAGGCAGGATGCTTTTGGTGTTGAAAAAGGAAATAAATGACAAGAAACCTTAACAGGGGGACGGAATCAAGACATCAATGACAGGAAACAGTACAATTTTAATAAGTGCTATGACAGAGAAACTTTGGAGAAAATATTTCTAAGAAGCTTTCTGCATAGTTTATTCCATAAAAGTCCTAGGCCAAGCCTTTTAAGAATATCAGGAATAAAGATTAACATGGGTCTTCTAAATAGCTAGACCGAGTCTTCTTTTATTATACTGTAAGTTTAGAGCGTTAGGTACTTGGATTAAACCCATAATTCTTAAAATGTCCTCAGGGGCTGGTGTTGACCCCATCTATGCCTCAAGCCTCATAGCCTCTACATTTAATGCTGTATGCTGTAGACACACTGACCTAATTTTGATTCCAACATGCACTAAAATCTCACAACTCAGGGCCTTCACACATCCTGCTACTGAGATTTGTGACCCCCTAATAGTTTTCCAAGAATACCTTAGTGTCTCTCAGGTCACAGACATGCCACTTCCTGGATGTCCAAACCCAAACAATTGCCCTGTAATTATCTCTCATTATATCCTTTAATTTTCCTTTCTCCCTGGCTATTATCAAAATATAATTGTGTGTACAAATATCCCATGCCCCTAGCCAGAACAGAAACTCTACTGATAAAAGAAATTTTACATTTTTTATCATTTTACCCCTAGAATTTAGCAATGTGCCTAATGGATAAAAAACTCTTAATAAACCTCCTGAAAAATTCAAGTATATATTAATTGGAATGAATGATATCAGAAATAAACACTATAAAAAGCATTGATATTAGTGCACTAAATATTTTATTGCATCAGTTTTGATTTTTTTTTGTTTTCCTTCATTTTTGTTTGTATTTTTTCTTTTTTTTCAAAGTATCACACTTTCATTCAAAGATGAGTATTCTATTTACTAGGGAATTTACTTTCTTTTGACATTTAAAATTATATATGCATTTTTCAACTTCCCAATTATACATGTCATTTGGCATTAAGGCTGTAAAGATAAGTAGTAGTCTGACTTGAGGGGCAAGTGTAAGATTTGGGACTCATTTACAGAGATTTTAAACCTACTTACTTGTACTACAGAACTGGTTTTGCCAGCAGTAGGTAAAAGAAAACAGAAAGGTAAGGTGGACTTTGGACTAAGAGAAAACCATTCAGGATTTTTGTTTTGTGTTAATGTCCATGTTCTCTTTTAGAGCTCTTGCCCAGTTTGGATTTCATTACGTTAAAATATAAAACTAACACACACTGCAAAGATACTTGGAATGCAAGTGTTTTATATTGTGAGAACCTCCAATAAGAATTTTAATTACTCCATATATCTATTATTTATGATCATCTTTCTCATTATCCAACACAATGCTGATAAACTTAAGAAAATTTTGTTTTCTGAAAATGATTACATTATATGACTTTTTTCAATAACAAATATGTGGTATATTGACCTCTTTATCAATATAAAATAAAAAACAACACATTTTTGTATTTCAAAACACTACCTTATTGGTTAATGCATTCATTTGCTAGGACTGCCATTATAATGTACCACACACTGGGTGGCTAAAACAATAAAATTCTGGTTCAGTCCTGGAGACTAGAAGTCTGAGATTAAGATATCAGTAGGGTTAGTTTTTTCTGAGGGCAAGTCCTAAAGGAGCAAGCTTGTTGTTCCCCTGACTGCCTAACACATGGCACTGAGTAGATGACTGATACTTGTTGGATGTGTATTTCACTGGTATATGTAAAAGTGTGTATGTTATAATTTGCAATTCAAATGTCATTTTTGTGATTTTATTATGGTGATTAAAATTAAAATTCTATGCTTATAACATTGTGGACAGGGATGATGATTTCTATATAATTAGGCAAAAAAAAAAAAAATCCCCACAAAATAAAAGACAAGCAAACAAACAAAAACCTTTTGAGATATTAACATTAGTCAGCTTTTTGCAAATGGAGGTAATTTTATGTATAACCAATTACTATCTTTCATCTTTGTTTACGCATATATATACACTGATATTTAAAAACAAAACAAAAGTCTCTCTCCTCTGACACATTTCCCCTCACTTAAGGCAAAGTCCCCTTCCTTCCAAATTAAATGTTTAAACTTTACATTAAACCAGTTCTAAACAACTCAGAAATATACGAGTGATATTTCACTTTACCATTTAAGTGAGGACAGCTGGAACATATGGGCTAAAGGTGGCTAGACAATCTATATTTCTTAAAGTCGGTTCTATTCTACCTTCTCTATTATGTCTGCTTTCCAATACAGAAAACACATGTGATGGCAACCATTATTACACTGAAATACTAGTAATATCCTTGTGATATTAGGTGATTGAAAATCAGAACATTACAAATAAATAGATTACTATTTAAAGGCACCATGGATATTTAATAGCCGATTAACAGAATTAAATAAAATAGCAATACAAACTCATATAAAGGATTGCAAATAGACCATTAAGACATATCTCCATGTCAAACCAAATTTGTGTTTTAAATATTTAATGAATTTAAACAACTATTTTATTTCTATTATTTTGTCATAATACTTATTTCAAAAGTAGGAAAAGGTCCAAAGAGAAGAGATTGTGTAATTCAAACTTAAGTAGTTTCTTCTGTTTAACTCATCATTTAATGGATTAATTAGAAGTTTCCATTCAGATTATTAATTGAGAGCTTCACTTTTTTAACGTGGAAAGCTCTGTCATCTTAAACTCACATAAGAAAGGGATCATGTGATGTTTTGATACAGGCATACAGTGTGTATTAATCACATCAGGATAACTGGGGTATCTATCACCTCAGGAGTTTATCATTTCTTTGTGTTAGGAACATTCCAATTCCACTCCTTTAGTTATTTCAAAGTATACCCTAACATCATTGATTATAGTCACTTTACCCTAAAAATATATACAGCTATTATATACCCATAATAATTAAAAATAAAAAAAGATTTTAAAAATAAAGGAATCATGAAAGCTCATCAAGGTTAATAATATTAAAAAAACCACTTAAATCTAAATGGCCTGATTCTTCATCTTTAAAACAGGAACAAAAGAAAAGCATAACACTTGCCAATAGAAAAAAAATGTTTAACAGTAGTTGTTTATAGCAGCCAACTAGTAATCAAGCCAAGCCCCAGCAGTACCTTGGAATGACAATAATACTATTTTCAAGAACACTTTTAAAGTCTTCTTAAAACACTATTTAATATTTAATATAATCTTTAACGCTCTTTTAGAATAGAAATACCAAAGAAGCTGCAGAAGATGTAGGTTGGTACTATTAAGCTAAACTCTTAAGGCTACCTGCTAATGTCCACAGATGGTTTCTTCTCTATGAATAGCTTCTCTGAACCTTCACTTCTTTTCAAACCTTATACTATCCTTACACCCTTTCCACTCAGCACATTTATACCGTAGAGAGAGAGAAAAAAAAAACGGCATCTGAGAAGCTCCCTTAACAATACAAACTTAATTTTAGGCCCATCTTCCTTTGGCTTCTTCCTTTCTTCTTATCATTTTTAGTTGCATGTCTATTGTCCCAAAATAATCTCTTTACCTAGGCCTTGGATGATTTGTTTTCCATTCGTGGGCATTCTCCACCAACCAAGTTTTCTCTATTTTACATCTTTCACTTCTTCCCTTCTATTTGCTCTAAGGTTCATTAAAATTTGTGAATAAACAGGCAAAAAAAAAAAAAAAACTTCCCCTTCCAAATAAGACCATATGCTTGTGTAAATGTCTGTGTGTATGTGTGTATACTACTCACCCTCCCACTAAGCTATGATTTTTGAAAAAGAAACATCTCATGATACTAATTTTGTCACTTTTTACTCCTGCTTAATAGGGTGTGATAAATTTATACTTCATCATAATAGACAATTTTAATTGTCATTCAGTAATATTAATGTTCCCATATGTCTTGAAAACTTGTTTTGAATAATGTTTTGATTTCTAAAATTGTCTGCTTAACAAAAAATTCTAAATATCTGGGTAGAAAATAGAAAGGGACAAATAATTCAACATACATCAACTGACTTTTTTCTTCAGATAAGACATTTTTTAAAGTACCAAAATCTGGAGGATTTAGACTAAAAAATACATAAAAAACATACACAGATGTGCTTACACATTAATAACACAATACATTTACATGTCACTGAACACTAGAAGTGAAATTAATATGGTTTGGTTATTGGTGACTATTTTCACAGATGGTATAATCAGTGATGCAGTACATTAAAATGCATCACAATATTACTTTTAAACTGGACATTATACAAATAAGAAATTCAATTAAATTTAGAAGCAGTAGAGTAAATACACTGTTATTAATATAGCTATAATAGCCACTCATTTACAAATATATGTCAAGCATGCAAAAACATAATCTTCAACTTATTATCAGATTAGTTCAGACATGTGAGTGGTATATTTCACATAATTAATTATAATTATACTAAGCCCATAGAATTGTGCATTTCCATATCTGAACAAACATATTGCCAAAAATAACTGTTCTGACATTACAACCTTCTAACTTCTAGGGCAGAATTTCTCTATCTCAGCACTACTTATATTTTGAATTGGATAATTCTTTGTTGAGAGTGAGGATGCTGTGCATGTAGAATATTTAGCATCTTCCTTGGTCTCTATCCACTCGATATTAGTAGCACCCCAGACACCAATGTGCAGTTGGCAACCCAAAATGTCTCCAGAAATTGCCTAACATATTCTGGGGAACAAAACATCCCAATTTAGAACAACTATTTTAAAGACTGAGAATGACTGTTAATTTAAAATCAAAGAAGATACTGTGCAAAACCATTTTTAACTTGTCAATAAAATGTGGCTTGTAAGAGAAATGCTATGTAAAAGACAAAGGTCTAGGTTAATACATACAACCAGCTACTATTTCTGAATATAAAAAGGTTCTTATGTTAAAATGTTCCCTGTATAGTATGGTCAGTTAGCCCATTGTTCCTATTTATAAAACAAGCCTTGGTGTATATAACTCAGCAGTCAGAAAGTCTACGGTAAAATATTAATTTATTTAAATTAAGCTAACCAAAGTTGCAGTATCTGAAGTTCTGAAATGTTCTATTTCTGTTGCACTATTTTCTTCCAATACTCTCCCTCATTAATGTCTCCAAGTCTCTGACTTATTTAGCTTCAAAATTTCACTTTAAATATTCTCTTCTGGATCAAGTAACACAGTATACGACTATTTCCTTGGCTTGGATCTGGCCTTCTCCCTGCCTTCATATGTATTTCTCTTATATTTCAAATACGAGACATTGGATCAAAAATAAAGAAATGCAAAGAAATTTACATCTATAAGATACATAAGATAAAGTAGGTACACTTCAAGTTTAAAATGATCCAAACATGTGACACGGGTAGATGAAACAGCTAATAAAAACTGAAGTTATTTTACAAAAAAATATTTATTTCATATCAAATAAGAGACATATACTCACCCATGGTCAAGAAATACCTGGGATATTAAATTCAGTTTTGAGTGCCATATTTTAAGCAACTATTAGAAACTGATAACCATGGACAGCCATTCAAAGAAAGCATTAGAAAGTCTGAAAACAGTCTAATATAAATTTATATGGAAATATTCATATTGGTTAACTATAATAAATAATGCAATGAACAATGGCAAAGCAAAAATGCAATGATGAATGAAAAAATGGTCTAAGAGAGAAAACACTTTTTCTTTGTTGCTCCATGTAGAAATACATGACCCAATGGATCAATGTAGAAATGAGATTGAAAAAAAAAGAAAACAAAAATCCTGTGTGAATTTAAATGTAAAGCTACTTCCACAAATATCAGAATGTATGGCTGATAAAACAACAGTGTCCCAAAACACTTTAAATAGGTTTATGTAGCTAAATCACACACTTGAGATAACACACTTCTGACTATGTAGCCAATAGCCGTGTTTCTTTTTTTTCCTTGAATGTAGTGACATATGCTTGGTGCTTTCTTTAATGCATATTAATATATATTTAATTCATATTAATAAAATAAAATATTATTTCCTTTATTTTAAAGTAGATACATATTTAAAGTGCCCCCAACATACTAAATGTGAAACTGGTTTTATGTATTCATGAGTGCAATGAAATAACATCACACAGGCACACACACACATGTACACACACACAGAAAAGTGGGTCCTAGTATTTCTCAATTTAAACAACTGAAAATGGGAACACACTACTTTTTTTTTTTTTTTACACATTTTGGGTTTTCTTATCCCTTTGGTTCTAAGTGTGGAAGCTAGATTTTTTTTTAGGAAGATACTTGGGGACCACTTTGGTATAGTCCACTCAGAGTTCCTGGGCAATAATGATCCCTGGAGCAGATGGTTCTTGATGAAGTGCAAGGCTTTATGTTCAATTATGTAGATGTCATTTTGAATCGGAGCAGGAAATTCTTAGAAAAAATTATTATATCATGTCCCTCTATTCCCTGTGGCTGAGGCCTGAAGGATGCAGGTGTTGGAATCTTTATATGGGGTCGGTAAGGTTAACATCTGAGGGGTCTCATAGAAAAGGCCAGAGTTTGTGGAAATAGCTGTTAAAGGACTCACAGGGAAAGGGAAGGGACCTGAAGAGTTTAGGAGCAGAGGTGACTGATATCTAGTTTTAGCTAGTCAATGTTTTAATGACATTATACTACCTTCAGCCCTTAGGAAAGTCTCTTCTTTTTAATGACAACTTAAAAAAATGTTTTTGTTAAATGTAAGAATGACAAATGCATAGAGAAGGTCCCAAGAATACTAGTTGTGATCTGGGAGAAGTTATGAGCAGACGTCAGATGAAAGATGACAAGTAACAATCAAGGATTTTATTTTTAATTTCAAAGTATTATGAGGTACAAACAGTTTTGGTATTTTGGTTACATGAAACACTTTTATAATGCTTGAGAGTCATGGTTAAAAGAGTACTTGTCACCCAGATATTGTTCATTGTACCAGTTAGGTAGGTTTCACCCGTCCCCTCCTTCCCCCTCCCCCAGGTTGATTTCCATTGAGTTTTACTTCCCTCTATGTACATGTATACTTATCTGTTAGTTCTAATTTAGTAGGGAGTACGTGTGCTGCTTGTTTTTCCATCCTTTAGATACTTCGCTTAGGATAATGGTCTCCAGTTACAGTCAAATTGCTGCAAAATGTATTAATTAATCCTTTTTATGGCTGAATAGTACTCCATAGTATACATATACCATATTTTGTTAATCCACTCATGAATTGATGGGCACTTGGGTTGATTCCACATATTTGCAATTGTGAATTGTGCTGCAATAAACATTCAAGTGTGGGTGGTTTTTTGATAAAATGTCTTCTTCACCTTTGAGTAAATACCCAGAAGTGGGATTGCTGGATCAAATGGTAGGTCTACTTTTAGATCTTTGAAGAATCTCCACGCTGTTTTCCATAGAAGTTATACTAATTTGTAGTCCCAAAAAGAGTGTATAATTGTTCCTTTCTCTCTGCATCCAAGCCAGCATCTATTGTTTTTGGACTTTTTAATAAAGGCCATTCCCACTGGAGTAAGGTGATATCTCATTGTGGTTTTACCTTGTATTTCCCTGATGATCAGTAATATTGAGCATTCTTTCATATGTTTATTGGCCATTTGTCTACCTTCCTTGGAAAAGCTCTGTTCATGTCTTTTGTCCACTTTTTAATGGCGTTGTTTGATTTTTTCTTGCTGATTTGCTTGATTTCTTTGTAGATTATGGTTATCAGTCCTTCATTGAATGTATAGCTTGACCAAGTGGGCTTCATCCCAGGAATGAAAGGATGGTTGAACATATGTACATAAATAAATGTGATTCACCACATTAACAGAAGCAAAAACAAAGATCATATGATCATCTCAATATAGGCAGAAAAAGCATTTGACAAAATTCAGACCCTTTCATGATAGAAGCTCCCAACAAACTAGGCATAGAAGAAATATATCTCAAAATTATAAAAGCTATATATGACAAACCCACAGACAGCATCATACTGAATGGGGAAAAGTTGAAAGCATTCCCACTAAGAACTGGAAAAAGACAAGGATGTCCACTGTCACCACTTCTATTCAACATAGTGCTGGAAGTCCTAGCTAGAGCAATCAGGCAAGAGACAGAAATTAAGGGTATCCAAATTGGGAAAGAGGAGGTCAAACTATCATTCTTTGCAGATGATATGATCTTGTACCTAGAAGACACCAAAGATTCCACCAAGAGACTCCTGGAATTGATAAATAAATTCAGCAAAGTCTCAGGTTACCAAATCAATGTACACAAATCAGTAGCATTCCTATACACCAATAACAGTCAAGCTGAGAGTGAAATCAAAGACTTGATACCATTTACAATTGATACATAGAAAATAAAATACCTAGTAATATACATAACCAAGAAGGTAAAAGACCTCTACAAAGAGAAGTATGAAACACTGAGGAAAGAAATCACAGATGATATAAACAAATGGAAAAACATATCATGCACATGGATTGGTAGAATCAACATTGTTAAAATGTCCATACTTCGCAAAGCGATTTACATATTCAATGCAATACCCATCAAAATACCAACAATGTCTTTCATGGATCTAGAAAAAAATATTCTACATTTTGTGTGGAACCAGAAAAGAGCCTGAATAGCCAAAGCAATCTTAAGCAAAAGGAACAAATTGGGAGGTATCACATTACCAGACTTCAAACCATATAAGGCTATAGTAACTAAATCAGTATGGTATTGGTACAAAAATGGAGACACAGACCAATGGAACAGAATAGAAAAGTCACATATAAAACCATCCACGTATAGCCAACTGATCTTTGACAAAGCAGTCAACAATATACAGTGGGGAAAAGAATCCCTATTCAATAAATGGTGTTGGAAAATTGGATAGCCACATGCAGAAGAATGAAACAGGACCCATATCTCTCACCACTCACAAAAATTAATTCAAGATGCATAAAGACTTAAATGGAAGGCATGAACCATAAGAAGTCTAGAAGAAAATGTGCCAAAAAACTCTTCTGGGTATTGGTCTAGGCAAAGAATTCATGAAGAAGACTCCAAAGGAAATCACAGCAACAACACAAATAAATAAATGGGACTTGATTAAATTAAAAAGGTTCTGCACAGAAGAGGAAATAATTAACAGAGCAAATAGACAACCCACAGAATGGGAGGAAATCAGGAAGGGTTTGGAGAGTTTACACGCACTTTGTCCCTGCAGGGATCACTTATACTTGTGGAATATAAAAGCTCCTATGTTGTATAATAAAGGTAAGGCTTATTCCTCAGAAGTCTGGAAACCATGAGAATATTAAGATTATGCAAATAATATTTTCAAAATGGAATTTTCATTATATGGTAAACCATTTCAAATTAAAAATGATCTCTTGCTATGAAAGCAAAATATTTAACTTATTTACTCCTTCATAGATAATTGCATCTCTTCATTATATCTCAACAGTTTCTTTGTACTTGTTGCAATCACTCTCCTTCTTCCTAGTAATCTTTTCTACCTCCATGTAACAGCTGTTGTGAATTCCTTATAATATTTTCACCAAAGTTTAAAGGTGAAGTTTAAAGTGCTTACATTTTAACTTATTTTAGAACTAAATCTTTAAATCTGTTTTAGACACCCTGAGTCATGCTGTCATGCTTTCAATATTATAGTGGTTTCATTCCTTTAAGGTTTTTTTGGGGAAAAAAAAATATATATTAATATATATGAAATGTTCTTTAAGAGATCATTTTACAGAAGAGTACGATTGTTTATATAAAACAAAGAAATATTTCATTTCAATCTATTATTAAAGAGGCTATATAATGTCAGAGAATTAGATGAGGAGAAAGAAAAAAGTACAAAGAGTCAGGTGTTTGGTTGCTTTACTGTTTCCTAATTCTTGCTCTAATTGTGAAAGTGTATCCTGCTCAAATCGCAGGGTAACCCTTCACTTTCTCATCAGAATATTCTTATCTATCTCTGTTTATCCTCAATTTTAAGATGTTTAAATCAAAACTGTACCACGACATTCTATGAACAGCAACAATTCCATGGTGCAATTCCAAGGTGAAAGAGTTTTCCCCCTTCCTGCCTTTCAGGTCAGTTTATAACAACTAGAAATGCAGGCAAGACTTTTGTATTTTCTTTAAGAGAAGTAACAAAAAGTCTTTTGTGAATAAAATAAATAAATAAATAAATAAATAAAAAACACATCGTTTTCATTTGGTCTCCACTTGCAATTATTTGTTTATTTTAGCATGTCTCTGGAAGAATTTTTGCAACTTGACAAATGAGCCAGATGAATGGGCAGTATAACCCTACAAGTGTAAAATAAAATTGCACCATCAGAAAAAAGAAAGGGAAGAAAAAGAAAGTCAAATAACACCTATTTCTTCATTAATCCAACTGCAATTCCACAATGTTTCCACCACCTTCCCTCAAAACTATATTCAACACCCATTGTTGATCAAAGTGTAAGCTACTGGAAAGTTTCATGAATATATATGACTCCCTGACTCCATCTTTAGATCTTAAATGAATCATATCAGTACTATGTAGTGTTGCCAATATATAAATACACAGAGAATTTTTTCCTGTAATTATTTTGTTACTATGTGTAAGGATAGTAGTTAATTCACTGCAAATAAAAATGCTTACGCCAGAATTTCTCTCCCCAGAGAGAGAAGTTTATTGGCTATAAAGATATTGCTAAAATGAGATACTTTAAACACAGCTATACTATTTTATCTTTTATTGGATATTTTATCTTTCATTAGTCTAAAGGACTAATAGATTTCTAGTCCTATGGAAATGTGTAATATACATTTAGGCATGTACAAGGGTAATACTAATTGTGTCAAGAGCTACTAATTACTGAACTTGGACTGTGCTAGCATTATATTTACATGGATTTTTCTCTTTCAATTCTCACATCAAGTATGTGAGTTAGGCTCCATTATTATTATAATTTTAAACATGAGGAAAGTAAGGTTTAAGAAGTATAAATAACAGCTACTAAGTGATGAGGTAATTAGTCTAATCCCAAATCCCACATGGGGTGCCCTTGAGCCTTCTCCTAACTGCCAACCTCCACCACCAGTTCCCGGTGTTCTCCATTCTGTGCTCAGATGTGCTTTTGTTTTTACCTATAATTAAGGAACTGTTTGTCCTCCTTAGAGTTCATAATACTTCAAAGAAATCCATAAATTAGACTGAGAAGACAATGGTGAAGCAGGACTGCTCTCAAAGCTATTCAGGTTCCCCATCATTACCCTCTACCCAAGATGTCTCTTATCAATACATTAAAACTCTCATTATTTTAGTAAGGGAAATGATTTCTGTCTATAACCAACTGGATAGTATCTTGCTGGGTCAAGAGAGATAATAAAGTTATCATTAAACTATCCTTCAAAGGTTCCCAGTAGGCATAATCACATACACAAAAATCATATGAATAGTTTCACAGGATGATCACATAGTCAACATGTAAATGATGTGGAGATGATTTAGGTGACTTTAACGGCTACTTTGTTTTAACCTCCTTTCTCAGTTTTCTAGCAGTAATCAAATATATACCAATACTTAATAGATAAGAAAGTTTGGTTGTCTGAAAATTAAAAGACCTTAGAAAGAGAATTAACCATATACATTTCTCTCTTGTAGCTTATATTTTTCTCTCTTGTAGCTTATATTTTAAAATTTCTTTTTCCCTTAGGATGTTGGTGATATACATTTCTCCTGTGGACCTCAAAATAAAAGAAAACAGTCCCAATTTAGAGACTTAAGCTAACTTCCTTATTTCTATATTTAAAAATTTTCATTCTGAGAAAGTGTTTAACTGCAAAGATTTATGAGGCAGAAATGGTATCACGAATTATTTCTTCAGGGATAGGAGAGAAGAATCTAAAAAAAAGTTAAAGGCTAGTTTTAAGTAGTGCACCGTTCAGGATTTGTCATGTTTTCCCACATTCATAGTTCTCTCAAAGACAAATATTCACAATCTACATTTAACAGACAAATTAATTTTGACAAAAAGCATATTGTTTAAGTCAAATTTTCAACTCAGTAATATTTTAACAATTTAAAATAGAGCTTGATATGTCTTTTGGAATCAATTTATTTGTTTTTTAAATCACCACTATATATTAATAGTTGCTAGCTATAGAATTATCTGGAGACATTACTTTCTCTCATATTTTAAAACTTCATTTTGATATTATTTCCACTAATGTATATACTTGTAGATGAAACTTTCAAATATTTTTAATTGTCTCAAAATTATTAATCATGAAAATTTAAGATAATCATATATATTGATCCTAGATACTTGTGTATTAATATTTAGGTGATTACTCTTTGGCAATAAATCTTGATAAATATTACCCAGCCTATGATTATAAACCATGTCTTTAAATTTTGCTCTTAATCATCATGAGCTAGAAGACAAGTTTATGAGTAGTATATGTTCATATATTGAATCATAGTCACACCTTAACATTTTACATTAATCTGTTAGAGCACAGGGGTATATTAGTAGTAAGATTTACAAACTGAAGTAAAAGAGTTAAAATAAATTTTTAAAACTAAACTGTATGTTTGAATACCTGATCTCTTATATAGTATGGTGACACTGGCTAAAGTATATTCAACAGTGAATTTGTATTTATGCCTAGACTCCTAATACATAACATCATTGAAGAGATTTATATTTCATATATTCAATAGCACAAAGTGATAGAACGCTTCAACAATAACTGTTGATGGGGCAGAAATGATCTATTAGTTTATAATGTTTACTTCATCAACATTAGAGTTTCTAAGTCTGAAAGCAAACCTGTAAAAATGTCAAGTGACCTTTTAGATGTTGATTTGGAGTAAATAATTGGAGTTTCTAAGGATCGCTTTGCAAACCTACATGGAAATCAAAACAGAGATTCCAAATTATATAAAGATGCAGGGTTAGAAAAAAAAAGAATAGTTTAAACCCAAACCTATGAGAATAATTGAAGCTGTACTCAGGAATTTTCAAAATAGTAAAAATTGTTTTATTTAAAAAATACAAACAATATATAAAAGAAGTAGGAAAGGAGCAACAAAATGAACCAAAAAAAAATTTAGGAGAGGAATTAATATGGATAAAAGATGAACTTAGCATAACAGAAGAAATAAAACACAAAATAATAGAAAGAGGATGAATTAAAAAAAAACCCTCATTCCTTAAATATACTCATGACAAAAAATTAGAGGGAAAAAAGTATAGAGGATTAGGAATAATATAAGAGGACATAAGCATGTAATAGAAAATTAAAAATATTATGATATAATATCATATGGAAATAAATGGCAAAAATTAAAATTTAGAGAAAATATTTTTCTCTAGTTTTTTAATAAAGTATATTCTACAGAATTGACTTTCAGTGTTCAGAAAACCAGAATAGGAAAAAAAAAAACCATAAAAAGAACTGGAACTTAATTAAACTATTTAAAATAGTACCCGGTCCATGCGCTTCACAGGTGAGTTTCATCAGAATTGGTAATAAAAGATAATTTCTTTGTTAATTTAAACAAATTATATAGAGTAATATACTACATTCACTTAAGAAGGTGGATGAAAATTAAAAAAAAATTATCAGAAATGCAGAAAACATAAAAGAATGAAGAAAAGTTTTTAACCATATTCTGATTCCCCCACAAATATTTATAATGCAAATTCATTTGCCCTTTCAACATTTAAATGCACAATCATCATATAAATATTTACTCAGAAGCAAAATGTAAATGGCTAATTAAAGTCCCTTAACACAATTTCTAATTTTATAGAATTATAATAACTACTTCTCAATATCTTCACAATGTAACACCAGCAATCACAATTTTTTTGGCAACTATTCAATAAGTGGATCGTGTGCTCTAAGTAAAATAAATTTATACACACACTGTTAAAGCATGAGTAAATGGCAAGGAATGGTAAGGAGAATGATGAAGCAAAGTAAAATATAAACAAAAAATAAACCCTGGGAAATGACTGTGCAAAGATTATGAACACTTTATTGTCTCTAAATTTCCTTAAGGGGCCATGAGTTTTGTACAAAGTGGTCTAGTACTACCTACTTTTATTTTTACTTTTGAAGAAAAGAATAAATACAAAACTGCACAATGATTCAACCTCTAATTATAGTGGAAACCCCACATGGTGCCTACATTGGGTCCATGAGAGGGTTTCTAATCTGTCTATACTTTGTCTGTTTGTTAGGATGGTAGGCCACCAGGAGTCTATTTGCCCAAAGGCTAAGATGCTTCTGGGAAAGAATTAATTCCAAGGAAGACTGAGTCTTTGGGTCTGAGAAAAGAGATGATTTTGAATGCTCCCTACTGTGGACAAGTCCTCAGATTCTTGTTCACCCTAGGCCCTGTAGAATCTACTACATGCTAGAAAGAAAGATACTACAAGTCACACCTAAAATAGAATGCAGACTAAAACCTCTGGAAAACATCAAAGAAAAGGGAACCATGAGTTTGAGTCCTCAATTATAGAGCTTACTAAAATCATGGTTAAATAATTCTGTTCTTCCACTGGAGAACCCAGCTTGACAGCAAACAGTAATGGTGGAGAAAGGTTTCCGAAGTCACACATCTTAGCCACTCTTCCTACTACATCAGAAACTTTAGCCATGGAGAGCAGCAAAATGGGAAATCAGTAACCGTCTTGAGTAAAAGAGATGAGGATATTCGTAAATTTTATGAGAATCCAAAATGTTGACTGGCAAGAGGAGTGGGCAACAGAAATTATGAGATCGCAAATGTGGCCAAGTGTACAGAAATATTTGCCTGCTGTTTCACACAACAGTATTTCCCCTGAGCCTATTATGGCAGAAGACACTGCGCTAGGTGCCGAAGCTGCAATGTTGAGCCAAAACACCTATTATTATGAATTTTATTCCCAGCCTAACATACAGTAGGAAAACTGAGTCACGATTAATTTTGATTCTGAAAAATAGAGTTCTTTATATTTTGTTCTTCAGCTCAATTTGATATCCATTTATTAAGAATCCCCTATGCGACATGTTACAGCACTTTGTTTCTCAGACTGGGCTTCCTGGAAACAGCCTTTGAGGTGATTTCTAAAAAGCGCCCTCGGGATCAACACATGGTAAAGGGAAGGAAAAAATGCAGGATTGGGAAGAGGGAGAAGTCAACCTGGAATAAAGACCCAAGGGCAGCCTTAGTTAATTCCCTGCAGAGCTCTGGAGCAGAAAAGATGCTTTAGAATTAGGCAGGTAGCTTTTCAAGCTCCCTGAGTGATTCCAATGTCCAGCCAGGGTCTAGAACCAGTACTGGCCAGGCTTTTATAGTCTGTCTCACTGGCCATGGAAAAATCAAGCAAAGAGTGTGACCTTAGGCATGGGACTATAGAGCTGAAGCAGTTCCTGAAGAGACTAAAAACAGGTGTTGACAGCCCTCCTTTCAACTGGGACACACACCTCTTTCATTGAAGGGAAATCTGCACGACACATCACAGTGGACATCAAGTGGCACCGGGCCCTGATTTCTTGGTCCAAAGAATGGCAAGTTTAAAGTATCTTGATAAAAATAAATCAAGATCCTCATGCTGTTACCAGAGAAATATTTAACAATTTCCATATCCAAATTTATTTTGGACAGTGCTATCAAGTTTCTTACAGCCTCAAGAATGAACACTAATGATATCTAACTGTAGCTAACATTTTTAGTGCCTATGTATGGCAAGCACTGGCTCATTTAACTCTTACAACCACGCAGGCATCCAGGTATTGTGTTCATTTTCATTTTCCAGATCAGGAGAATAAGGCACTGAGAAGGTAACACCCCCAATATTAAAACATCTTTCTGGCTCCATGTTAGACCCCCAAATTAGATCCCCAGTGACAGGCCTTGTGGAAAATCCAAAGACGGTTAAAACACAGTCACTAATGTTGAGATCTTTCATTCTAGTAGAACAAACAAAAATGTTACACATCCAAAATTGAAGCAATAGGCTAAGTGGGGTTGGCATAATGTAGAGCTGGAATAAAAGAGAAGGAATGAACAGGGGTCAGCAAGGCACACAGAAAGCAACATGAATCAATGGTCCTACTTTATTTTAATCTAAGTGGTGGTGTTTGAGACACTAACATTCTGTTACACTCATAAATATCCCCCCCAAAAACAATCATATGAGTGGCACATAATCTCTCTTAACTCCTGCTAAGAGCAGGTTTTGGAATAATTGAACTACATGGCTTCCAAAAAGAGAGTTTCTCTGATGCATCCTTCAGGAAATTTACCCTTTTTACCTTTGTATTTCTGGTACAAACTGGAAGAGTGTGTGAAATACAAA
Source organism: Daubentonia madagascariensis (assembly GCA_023783475.1). Taxonomy (NCBI): domain Eukaryota; kingdom Metazoa; phylum Chordata; class Mammalia; order Primates; family Daubentoniidae; genus Daubentonia; species Daubentonia madagascariensis. The sequence goes on along the minus strand of JAKFHU010001684.1, from coordinate 23,160,881 downwards.
TTGAAGAGCATATCAGATTAAAATGGATTCTGAGGAGTAAAACCATATTTTTTTTTTGCATTTTACAGTACTCAATGTAAATCGAATAAAACATCCAAATTTTACAAGGTCCAGTTAGACAACTTGAGGAGTCATTTGATCAGTCACAATCTGAGGCACACTGTAGGATACCATGTGTCTAATCATCTGTGAAAAAATTAGGTTGTCTTTAAATGCTTCTACCTCAACAATAACATTTCCACTTGCATACTATTTATATTTTCAACATCTCATTTATTATATATATGATCATGTAATATTAACAATATTAAATGGAAACCTAAGACATCTTTTAAGTTCCTTATAGGAACATGAAAAGAAAGTAGTCACTGTGATAGTGGCTGATTCTAATTTTCATGCTCATTTTATTAGGCAATCAGAAGGGTCTATGCCATCAATTATGAATCCATTAAAAGAATAAAACATGTAATTAGAAGCCTAATGTAGTCATATTGTATGGACATGAAAAATTACATTAGAATTTGATCATTATAGGGTAATTTGTATAGTTTAATTGTACCAGCAGACACATTAAATTTAAAAATAAAGGAAATAAAATATAAACTTAATACTATACTATTTCCTCAACAACGATAGAGATAAATTATCTAATAAATTATGATTAATTCATTTCCACTAATCCTAAAATGTGCTCCATATTTGGATGGGGTGGTGTGGTTAAAACTAAAACAATTTGACTCCATCAGCAGGTATGAGGAAACATTTGGGGAAAAGCTATGATTTGTGCTCTGGTGAAAATTGTAGGAAGGGGAAGTAAAATTAAAACTGATTGTTAAAAAAAATGTAGTGCTTAAGGGCCCATAAAAGGAGGTTATTTGCACAGATGGACCAGTACAGGTTTTATTAAGGAAGAGGCTTAATGACCTGCTTCTTTGAAAATTATCACATAGAAGTCCAAAATTTAGATTTTTGCACCTGAAAATTAGTTACAAATGATAGACCAGAAAAAAAAGTGAAAAAGTCGTTGTTTTAAATGGAAAAGGCAACAGAACGTTGAGATTTTCTCCTTTACCATAAGGCAACTCATTTATTTTTCCAAATGTTTTACTATTAAAACTTTTAATAGTAAATGTTAATAGTAAAAATAAAGTATATGAAATTTCCTAATGCTTTTGTCAGTTCTTTGTGAGGCTCTTATGAGAGATACACAATATATGAGAAATCTCAGGTCAGTAGAATTGAACCCAAGATGGAAGAACGCACGGAGGTACAACTTTGAAAAACAAAACAAAATGAAATCCACATAACTTCTTACCCCTGTAAATAAGTAGTAAAGTGGTTATTAGCACGGTAATGAGATATAAAAGAAGATAAGAAAACATTGAATAGTGTATTGAATTTGAGTTGATTACATTTGTTTCAATAACTTTAACTACAAGTGCTCTTTGTGTGTTAGTTTGATCTAGCCCTAAAATTGTATCAATATTTTTCAGAACTTTTAATGCAAGTTTCCACACCATACTCAATTTTATTATTAGAACATCTCTCCATTAAGTCTCATCAAGTTGAATATTTGCTAGTTTTTTTATTCATCACCACATCTATACCTTTAAGCTGTATGAAATAAATAAGCAAAAAAACCTGTCCATTCATTTCTGTTGCTCATTAAACATCTGCTCATTAGTCATTTCCTGGTTAATGAATACTTTGAATCTAAATGGCAGCCCATTAGCAAAACTAGTTTTGTTTCCAAGTGTATTTTTCTATTTTTCAAATAATTGCTATTTTAAAAAATATGTATTTAGCCAAAATTCACCTAATTATATCAAAGAAATCATTGAAGAATTACAAGTATTATCCTGAATACCTCAGTAAAAATAGAAATTTCCTTAAAGCATTTTCAAATATAATCTTTACTATTAAAAGCAACCCTAACAAAACTATTTCATTATGAATGGCATAGCATCTCTAACTTGTACAAACCAAGTAATAACACAAAATCCTTTATAAGAAAGAACATAGGCTTTTTCAAAAAGCAGCTGTAAAGACTTCGGAAGATTCTGTTATTCAAATAGCACTGACCAAGTTGTAAGGTGTCCTAATGGCAAATACTAACTTTATTTTCTTAGAGATTAATTTAATACAAAAGGGAGGTACATAAATTAGGGAGAAGAAAATCACTGAAAAATACGACTTAGGGGAAAACTTTTCATTCTGACAAAATAATTATTAAATTTCTTAGACAGTTGTCTGCTATTATTGTTTGATTTGGTGCTTGCTGGTTTTTCCTCATTTTTTATGGCAAAATAGCAGAAACTAGAGTTTCATTTCTTTACTTTTGCTTATTCCTGTTTAGACATTATCTTTCATTAAACTGAAAAAAATGAATACGAATAAAGTTTCTCTGAACTGCAGTATCAATGTAGACATGTAACTGAAAAATGAGCTACAAGGACATTTTGTTGCTGGCAAGAAAACCTGAACCAAGAGGTGAAGCAGAAAGAGTCAGGAAGGAAAATCTGTACAATAATAATCTGGAGTATGACAATAAGTGTTGGTTAGAAGAGTAAATAAAGGATTTATTTGAAAAGGTAAATAAAGGAAAAAAATTTTCTCTTAAGTCATACATATATATATATGACTTAAGCGTATATATATACACACTTATACATGTGTGTATATATATATACAGACACACACATACACACACACACATATGATTATATGAGGAAAATTTAAGATTTAAATGTTTGGATTTACAAACAGGTAATCCAGCAGCATTATGAAGAAAATTTAGTCTTGGTCATCAGGGTCACAAATTTAAAGATTTAAGGCATTGTGAGTCTGTATAAATTATAGGAAGCTCTTTTAAAGTTAAGTATAACAACCACCCAAATATTAATCCCCTGCCACTTGCTTGACACTAACGTAGAATTTAAAATATAGAAAGATAAGTAAGAATAGTTTCCTTACTGTCAAGCAGTTCACAGTATCCCGTTGAAGACAGACATATAAACTAGTATCATGAGATACTGCTAGGCACAAAACAATAGGTAAAATCTACTGAGATCTGAGCTTTTCTGAGTGTTTTACACATATCACTTCACTTAGCCAGCATGCCTATCCTAGGAGTTAGTTACTTTTTGAGGCAAGCAAACAGAGCCCCAAAGAGGTTAAGTAACTTGCTCAAAGTCAGACAACCAGTAAGTGGTGCTACCAAAATTTGAACCCAGACAATGTGGGTCACGCAGGAGTAAAGACATAAATCTAAATTTGCTATATATCTGGTATACCAGATAGGTCAGAAAGAATGGTCTTGAAAGACAGCAACAATTCTGGAAATAGATAAGAGAAGGAAACCTGGCTAACTTCATGTGAAATATTTTATCATGTTAATTTAAGGAATTTGAGGGCTCAGATTATTATTCCTCAATTAAATTATTTTAATTTTCAAGGCAAGCATATCTAATGACAGAAGCATTGATTCATTAATTCCTCTAATATCTAGTTTCTATCTACTGTGAGGCGGGGCTTGCATATCAACATTTGTAATATTAATTAACTTAATATCCATAAGCATTTCATAAGGCAAATTTCACTATATCTATTTTACAAAAAAAAAAAAAACTAAAATACACTCTGATCCCATATTTCTCTTTCACTCTGTCCGAGTTTATAGGTATACAACTTTTAATAGCAGATTGAAGTGACATCCACAGGGGAGCGGAGTGTGCTTGAATTCCTACACTATGATCATCATTTGAATATTATGCATTTTAATGCAATACTGAAATACCAAATATTGCAGCAAAGTAAGAGGAGCCACCTATTACAAACACTCCTCTTGCTCTTCAAGATCCTCCACAGACTTTAAAAGGAAGATCAACTTCTTAAAACACAAATCTGCAATGAGACCGTATCTTTAAAGATCATATTTATAAAATAATACCCTTAAAATATTGACTGAAATTCATATTTTGGTAGTTAAAATGTATTGGAATGTTTTGCAGTGATCTTTCCCATTAATTAATAATCTCTCTCTCTCTCTGCCCCACACACACACACACACACACATAAAGTCTTCAAATAAAATATCTGAAAAGAAAATATCCTTTGCATGGCTCAAATGATTGAAATACCAATTATAAAAATACTTGATTGGGCGGTTCCAGTAAAGCTTGTTTTAAATTTCATAATCCACACATTTTGAATTGTTTTAATCATTTCAAAGATTTTCAAATATATTTTACCGTTTAAATGAAAACATAATTTGATAACATTGTCTAATAAAAATACAAATTACTAACAATGAATCCATGTTATTTCTTCAAAAATAATTTTGCCTTTAAAACAAAAGATACTTACTAGGTACCAGAGGTGCTGCTATCCAATTTATATACATTATCTCATTTAATTCTCAAAATAACCCCATGAGATAGAGATTATATAATCATTTCTAACTTAAAGATGATTAAATTACTTATCTTAGATTCTACTCTGTGTTACTGGAATTTTGTATTAGTTTTACAGAGCTCAGAGCCCTGGTCCTTAGCTACTGAGCTATATCTCCTATATAAACTCAATTACTGTGTTTGTGATAATGGCATGGACTTTAACAGAAAGACCTCTGTAGAGGGCATGGGGCAGAAAAGGGAATAATCAGTTACCCTAAATCCTATGGTGGCTTGATATGTAAATGTTTGCCTAGATATAATTAGTACATGTAAATCAGTTAAAATTTGGCATTTTAAAAAGAATGCCTCCCATTTCATTAGTCTAATAATATAAGAAATACAAATGCCTTGATAAGTTATATTGATAGTACATGTTACAATAAAATTGAAAAATGATATTGATATTTAGATTTCAGACATTTTCTTTTGTTTCTCTTGCTTTCTTATAAAACGTTCAAACAGACAAAATGCAGTAATGTGTTCTCTGAGATAAATAAGTTATATTGTAATTTAAACCTATTAAACAAGGACAGTTCTTGCAGAAAATGAGATTTTTAAGCTTGCATTCCACTTACCTAGCCAATTCAATTTTTCATTACTTTTGAGTCCATTACAGGTGCCTAACATCAACCCTGCATAACAGATGCTGTGGGAAATAAAGTGTCTGAAGGGAATAATTTACACCTCATTTTTAGTTGGCAATATTCTTCATTTATAGATGACAAAATTGAAGTTCAGAGAATTTAAGATACATGGAAAGAAGAATCCCTGAGATTTTTACATTTACTTCTAAATTGAGAATGATGGGATTTCTCTGTTAAATTACTTTCTAAAATTATAAAGTGATTACCCCAGAAAGCAAGGAACAATATCTATTTATCCCACAGAACAGTCTATTGATATAGAGTCAGATCGACCCAACTATAAACATCTTCTAAATTTTATATTCTTAATTCTGTTTAGATAGCATACTGTCTGCCCTTTATATGTGTTATTGTTTGAGAAAAAACATAGAAATATGTTAGAAAGGGTTCTACTGTGCTTAAAATTAACAAAAGTTGTCATAGTCATTTAATCTGTTACAAATTAATTATTCTGTCCATATTTCTACATCTTACCCACAAGGTTAGCTTCTGTTCAATGCTGGGCTCAAATTCTGATATGCCAGGTATATAGAATTTCCCTTATTAGTGGTCTGATGACTAACAACAAAATCAACCAAGATCCCGCTCTTCTAGATCAAATACACAGAAGACACACACACATTCTCCTCTCCCTCTCCCTCTCTCTCCCTCATGCTATACAATATGTTCTAAAGTCTTTCCCAGAAACAAAGTCAAGGTCACAAATGTATAATTTGCTGTATCTACTTTGTGAAAAAAACTCAAAACATTCACATCCTTAAAAAAATATCATTCTTCTTTAGCTACTTCAAAGATTGCATAATCAAATGTTCTCACTGAGGTTCAGGCATTACTCTGTGATATTATCTGTTGGAATTAGGAAACTGAGCAGCACTTAGAAGAGGTAATTGCTTAAAGACTTCTCATCTAACTCCACTTTCAGTATTCCTGTATTATCTCTTCTGAAAATCATTCTCAACAAAGTTACAGAGAAGGATACATCCACTTTCTTTCTGTCATCAGTAAACCCTACAGTTGTTTTATTTAAAAGCACCTACATACAATTAATGAATGACAAAATCTGTTTAGAAAACACCATGACTTCCCCAAGTGCCTTTTTATGGTTGTCAACACTTTCCAAAAGCCTCACCTTATTCTTGGCTATAACAATTTTGCAATATTCTTACAGAGAAATGACCTAATTTTGTATTCTTCATTGGTTCTCTGTCGCTGTTACAGTTCTTTGTAAATAAGAGTCTACCAGACAACCCCTTTTCAATTGATAACTCTTTCTCTTTTGTGTGTTTTTGCTTTGCTGTTGTTGTTTTTCATAGTCCTTTGTTTCTTCTTCTTTTTAAAATTATTTTTAATGGACATAATAATTGTACATATATATGGGGTTCAGAGTGATATTTTGACACATGTATGTAATGCGTAATGGTCACGTCAGGGCAATTAGTATATCCATCACCACAAACAATTAACATTTCCTTGTACTGGGAACATTCAAAATCCTCTAACTACTTGAAAACATACAATAAATTCTTGTTAATTATAGGCATCCTACAGAGCTATAGAATACTATAATGGATTCCTTCTATCTATCTGTAATTTTGTATCCATTAACCAATCCCTCTATAACCCCTCCCCCCTCCACTCCCCAGTCTCCAGTAACCACAATTCCACTCTCTACTTCTATAAGATCAACTTTTTTAGCTTTCACATGTGAGTGAGAACATGCAGTATTTATCTTTCTGTGCCTGGCTTACTTAACATAATGTTCTCCAGGCTTATCCATGTTGCCAGGAATGACAGAATTTCATTCTTTGTTATGGCCGAATAGCATTTCACTGTGTATATATACCACATTTTTTAACCTATTCATCTGTTGATGGACACATAGATTGATTTCATATCTTTGTGAGTACTTACTATAGAATACTGTACTATTTCTATAGTGGAAGTTTCCATTGGTTTAATACTGTAATGCATAACATTACAGTAAGACTGAAAAAGATATATATAATATTTACATATATAAAAGTAATGGTGCATTCAGGCAGAAAGAGCAAGAAAGAGAGAGGATGAATAGGATGCTAGAACAAAAACTGGCAGTGGCAAGTCAGTTGCAGAATTATAAGAAAGTGGGTTAAACACCTTCTCTAGACCAGAGCTTAGCGAGTCTTCAATACTGAAAAGGCATCAATATCTTCAACAGGAAAATGAAGATTCAGATAAGATATCCTCTCTGGTTTTTTCCCCTCTTTCTAAAATTCTATAACTCTATAAAAATGTACATGGCTGGCAGCTGTTAGCTTAGTAAGAGGAGTAAATAACTCTGTGGTATGACAGAAATTAAAATGGAGGACTGTAGAGAGAATTACGATGTGCTAGCAAAGGTTGCCCTTAACAGTAACAACTGGCAATGTGCATCCTCCTCGCTGGTATGAAATATCTGCAGCTACTCATCACAGAGTCTCCTCTCTGGAAGCTGTCAGAATAAAAAACACTCCTAACTGTTTTGAAATACAATAACTCTAGTTAATATGCTTTCCTGATCTGACAAGTGCTGATTTATGATGTCAACCGAGGATTAGGTATCAACAAGCAATCCTAACATTTACTGATGCACTTGAGAGAGAATCTCATAAGTGACCCTCTGGCAACTTCAGTGGTTTGCATATGTCTGTGGCAAAAAAGTTATGAGATTGCTGTAAAAATGTTCTCATTTTAATTTTTAATGTTTTCACACATCAAAAATCATTTTGATTATTCAAATATTAATTTAAAATAGGCACACATTTGAATACAGCTTCACTTTTTTTCCTGAATTTTTTTTTATTGATACAAGTATCTGTACACATTTATGGAGTGCATGTGATATTTTGTTACATGCAAAGACTGTGTAATGATCAAGTCAGGGTATTTGGGGTGTCCATCACCTCTAGTATTTATCATTTCTATGTGTTGGGAACATTTCAAGTCCTCTCTCCTACCTATTTTTAAATACATAATACATTGTTGTTAACTTTAGTTACCCTACTCTGCTATCGAACATTAGAACTTTTTTCTCCTAACTGTATGTTTGTACCCATTAACCAACCTGTCTTTATCCCCCCATCACCCACACACCCTTAGCAGTCTCTAGTACCTATCATTCTATTCTCTACCTCCATGAGATCAACTTTTTTAGCTTCCCCATATGAGTGAGAACATGCGATATTTTTAAAATAGATTTGTGATTCCCTCTGAAAAAGATATCCCTTATTAATCCACCATTGTGAAAGAATAAGTTTATAAAAATTCACCTGTTACAGCTACTCTCTTAATTAACTGAAGTGTCATAAATTACAAAGAACAAGTGAGAAAACATATTTCTTTATGGAGATTATTAATGAAAATAAAATACCCTTATACTTATAGGTCTTAGTTTCTCTGACCAAGAAATATATCCTTTAGCATTATTGTTGGAAATGTGATTCATCTGGTTAAGATTCTAAGACAATATGTATGGAAAGAATGTATTTCTATAGAAAAAAGAGGTTCTACCATGCCAGGGTGTTCCTTATTCAGAGCCATCCTAATTGAAACCTGGGAAGCACGAAGACTGATTTTGCATTCAGCCTATAGTCAAATGGGATGACATAAATCAGTATATTTCAAGAGTGACAGTACAAAGTTAGGATTTGCATTTTCTGAGTAACAAATAATTTATAGGTTTTTTTTTCCTCTTTCACAAAAAATCATTTTAAAATATCTACTTAATTAACTATGGATTTTCTTTTATATACAAAAAATTCAGATGAAATAATATTTCTATAACTCTGTATCATTCTTTTTGGGGGGAAATTACTAACTGAAGACAATTCTTAGCATGCCTATTGGACTGCTTCTTACTCTCTGTATTTGCAATAAAAATCAGTTGTCAGCTATTAAAATAAATTTAGATTTACATCATGCCAACTGATAATTTAACAGTAGCAGCAGAAGAATTCCCAAGAGAATTGTGAACAGAAGCACCTCAAAATAAACCATAAATGATGGCTAGAATAAAAGAAAGATCTTCTCCAATATCTTTTCCTCCCATTTTTCATAATCTCATGATTGAAGCAGAGTAATTAATTTAACAAGACATCTCAAGACAAAATGATGATATTATCTGCCTTAATGTATCTTCAAAATGGGCATCCTACCTGTCAAGCAGAAAACTTCATGTTATCATAATATCAACACTATCAGAAAATCGAATCATTATACTCTGTCTTCCAATTTTAATCAAGTAAACATAAAATATCAACTTCAAGCATGTAATATATAAAGGAACTATATGTCAAAATAAATCAATCCATTCAAACCAACATTTTTCTTCTACACCCATCTCACTTTTAGGTTTGAATATTTAATTGACAAAATGTGAATTCCATTAATACCTCCATAGTTTGCTGTTATGCTTTGGTTTATGGTAATCACAAAGCCTTAACAATTAGGCTGCAAATAAGCAAATTAGTGCCTATCTACAGTGTCTTACTGAACATGTAGCATAAAACAGAGCCTAAATATATGTTTAATGTCTGGCATTTCTTATTATCAAGAATTATATCAAACTGCAACAACTTTAAATGAATAATCAATTATAAAATCAGTCTCTCTCATTTTGAAGAGTTTAAATATTATCCATAATTTCATTTGTCTTCTTAGAAATTCTTAACTGGCTCAATAGTTTTTAGTAGAATAACAACACATAATGAAACAGGAAAACATGGACTACTACTGGACTATTACTGGTAAGAAATCATATTTTATAATCAATATCATTCAATATGTAGGAAAGATATGAACTTTTTTTTGATACCATGACCTTAGTTATAGTCACTTAACAGTAAAAGAAACCAAAAAAATATCTCACCTCAAAACCTACTTCTTTCACATATTTTGAAATGGCTATTCAGAGAGCCTGCAGACATGAATAGCCCTGAAAAGTTGCCTTTTGTGGAGATTTGCTTCTGTAGAGAAAAACCTACAATAGTCAAATACACATCCAGGCTCTCTCTGGGGTCCCTCTCTTGTCTGGATCTAGGAGAGATGAACTCAAACTCAGCCTCCCATCTCTTCTTTCTGAAAGCAGCTCCTAGATTACCTGAGATGTTTTTGTCTGCATAACAGGACAACCTTTGCTTCATATGCTTTTCTCTCTCCATTGTCCAATAACCTGTGATGCCACCTCCCCCAGCACCCAGAGAAACTTGGTCCCAGGCCACTGTCCTTTGGGCTTATTCATTTTGCCTGAAAATCATTTACACCTAAAGTCCCTCAATCTCCCCTCTACCCAATGAGCAGGATAGTTAAGCATCAACCATCTGGCTCTCCTTTGAGTTTTCATATTTTGTACGACTCTCGTGCCCATATGTATGTTAATAAATATGTATGCCTTTTTTCCTGTTAACTTGTCTATTATCAGTTTGATATACTCACATGATCAAAACATCTGGGGAAAATTTAAACTTCCCTATAGTTCTGCCATCATAAGAGCTAGAGAAAGAGTTTGTTTACTTTTAAGTAAACTCTAAAAAAAAAAAGGGAGAGAAAGAGAAACAGATATAAATATGTCTCATGCTGTCTTTATTAGGTCTTTATTAGAAACTGAATCTCCTTTCTACCAAAGAATAAAGAATTTTGTCTTTAATTATCATTTTGGCTAAATAAATGACTATTATTTCACAGTGACCTGTGATCCTATCTTGATCAAGTGTTTTAAACATTTGACATATTTGACAAGCTTCCCAAAATCAAATTTCAAATTCTAATTTTTTTTTAACTTCAAACTAACTTTGGCATGATACAGAGGATGCTTGAAGAAAGCAAAAGAGAGAGAAAAACAGGCATATTTGATATGTTAAACAATATGGGATGAATTATCAAATAAAAAGGTGTTTAATCTTTGAGTCATATCTGTATGGATATATTATTAATATGTGCTCCTAAATTGTATGAGATCCTTAGAAGTCTGTATGTTAAATTGTTGTAGGCCACAGAAAATGACCAAATTTCTTTGTCAACTCTCTTTCACCATGGTAATTTTAAATCTTGTTGTCCACAGTAAATTGCTTTATACTGATACTTTTTTTTTCCCTAAAAGTTCTTTTCAAATTCTAAAGTGTTTCTTTAAGAAGTTTTATGGAAAAGACTACATCAAATACTCTCAAATACAGGTTTTGGACAAATTTTAGATTATAAAATTGGACTGGGTAAGAATTTCAAGAACTCCAGTGAAAAATACTGGACTTATAAAATTGCTAACCTAATATCAAGCAGAACAAGAATTAATTGCATGAGACCAAACATATGCAGAACTAAAATTACTTTATGACTTTTTTCTTTGAAATATCACTGATTCATTTTATGTTTTTTGTTTTCCAAAGTTAAAATAACTTTTTTCTTTTGAGCTATTTATAGCTTACAGCCATTGCATTAAGTATACTTTCGTGAACAAAATTCAAACATTTACCTTCTTCTTTATCTGGTCCCTCAAAAATTTAGAAACTACCCATGAGTATTCTTATTTTACAGCAATATAGTTATTTGCATAATTTCCACAGAATATGTTTTCTTCTGTAACAAGACACACCTGGAGACACTGGTTATTTTACCAAGGCCTTGAGTAGAATGCTGTATTTTCAGATATATCCAGACTGCTTTGAGGGATTGAGGGTGACTTATGGAGCCAATAAAAAGCCATTTGGAAAGGCTGGGGAACTTAAGGAGAGAGGAATTCACCAAAATCATACAGGTATTATAGACAAGTCTGAGGGCAAGGCAAATCCTCTGCTTGGCTTCCTAACCCAGAGATGCTTTTAAAAGTCTAATCTCAGATTTCTTATGAAAAGTACCAATAAAGCCAACTTAAAAAGAGTCTATATGATAAATCACTATTCTTACTGCACTTTATGTAAAAAATCAGGCCAAGTTAATTAAAGTAAACTTATTTTACAAACAATTTAGTCTAGCCATAAATTTTTGGGTAGAAATGAGGAACTGCAGAGAAAAATTATATTTCAGAAGAAAACTATAATGCATTTTAGCCTTGCCAATTGTTTTTGAGTTTTTTATTATTTGGACTAAATCCTGAATTTTAGGTTCCCTCCAATATCTGACTATTACTCTCCAAACTAATATTTGAAATTTTTCTCCCATTTTTATGACTTAAAATCACTAGAAATTAAAATTGTGCTTTTCTTGAAGGCCTATGATCTAAAGGTATACAATATGATATTCCAGAGAAATCACTACGGCAACTTATATATAAATCGCCTTCATGCCTGTTGATGTATGGACTACTGAGAAAGTTCACTGGAACACCTGATTCAAACTAGAATCTAGAAAAATCTGTCAGATTTTCATTGCCTGCCCACTTCAACTGAAGATGATTCAGAGACTCTAGAAAAACTAGCTTAAAATGACTCCAGACGTTAACCTTTGTTTTGTCTTTTGTTTCCATAAAAAAACCCTCTTATTAGACACCTGTACACTTACAACATACAGAGGTGATTACAGCATACAGAGGCCTAACCTTGATGGGAGGCATCCACAATGCCACCCCCTAGAATGGGACACAGATGTTTAACCAAACTGACCTAATCTCAGCACTAAGAGAATGATTCAGGAAGATATAAAGCGGTGTATTCAAATTTGTTTTTTCTTTCTTACTTGTCCCAGTCTTTGTTTTCTCCTCTTTTGCCTATCTCTTATCTCACAATATGTGGATCTTTTTGAAAATAAAGTTTCAAATGGGAGACTAAAGAAAACCAAAAATTCTTTAACCCAAAAATAGACTTTTTGACATATTTTTAAATGGCTATTTAGAAGGCCTGAAGACAGGAATAGTACTGAAAAGCTGCCTTTTGTGGAAGAGATTTGTGTCTATATAGAAAAACCTATATTAGTAAAATAAACAGCCAAGCCTCTCTTACTCGGACCTAGAAAGATTAACTCAACCTAAGGATCTCATCTATTCTTTCTGAAAGCAGCTCCTAGATTACCTAAGATATTTTCATCTGCATAACAGGACATTTGCTTGGCATACTTCCTTCCTTTCACTGCCACATAACCTGTGATGCCACCTCCCCCAGAGCTCAAAGAAACTTGGTGGTTGTTCTTGGGGCAAATTCATTTCCCATGAAAATCATTTATTCCCACCCTCCCTCATTACCCCTCTCCCTAGTGAAGAAGACATTTAAGCATCAACCATCTGGCCCTTCTTTGAGTTTTCATATTTTATATGATTCCCATGCCCATATGCATGTTAATAAATTTGTTTGCCTTGTTTTCTTGTGAATCTATTATTAGTTTGTTTTATAGCCTCAAATAATCAAAGCTTCAGGGCATAAATTTAAACTTTACTACACCAACTTATTGTCCCATGTGCCTGAAAACAATATGGTGTACATTATAAATCTTGTATACAAACCAAGAAACCACATGCTATTCAGAATTAAACTTACTACCAGAAAGAAAACAGTACCTTATTTTGCCAAGGTATATGGATAAATTTCTAAATATATTTTACGAAAAAGAGGGATTGAGCTCACAAAAAACTACTGAGGACCTTGTTCCTGGCTACCAGCAACCATTAATTTATCTTATGAAATAAGATCATAATTGTGTCTCTGACTATTGCATTGTTTGGGTAAACTGGTACTTGAAATAACATTTTCTTATAGTTTCATAATGCCCTGTAATTATATTCCTTTAAAAAAACACTAAGAGCTAATCCCTATTTTAGAACTAAGACAAAATGAAGAATTTAGATGTGAAATATTGAGAGATTTATTTTGATTTGCTGTAGTCAACACATATTTTTCTTTTCAAACAAATGTAATGTAGACATTAGTATTACTTTGCTGGTGGTGCTTCTGGCAATTACAATAACATTTGCTGGTACTAATGCATAGCCACCCTGTAATTTACAGACTAATACCAGGGGTTTCTGGAAGAAAGAATCACAGAGACTTATTAGCCTACATCACAAGGGAAATCTCACAGCAAACTTTAAATTTTAAACATAGCCATTTTATATATTAGGCTTAAGAAAATATAACTTATAATTTAATTTACTTACTAAATGATAAATAAAAATACATTTACCTGCTTTAGATTTATTTCCATTTCCATAATCACTGGCTATAGTGTGCTGCCACCAGGTAGAGATCACTTCTTAAGGAAATATTATTCATGGAGTTATTGAGAATAGAACAATTTTTTAAAAATAAACTAATTTAAAAGGATCAACAACAGCTAGATTTTTTTCCTTAATTTGTACGTTCACCATTACATTGATATGATATCACAAATGGTGACTGATAACCTTTGATTGGATTACAAATATAATATCCCTAATTAACATTAAAATCTATTAAGCCAAATTTGCCTTGGTGTTCCTCTATGAAGCATGCTCTGTGTTAAGGTCTCTGTATGAGGACTACAAAAACAAAACCAAAAAACCCCAAAAAATACCTGAATCATAGAAATAACATAAGACAACATTCAAAGTGTACTTTTAGAAATAAAGATAAAGTGTGTGTGTGCGCATATGTGTGTGTTTGCATCTGTGTGTGAGAAAGAGAAAGGGAGGGGGAGAAAGTGAAAGAAAACTCAATAAATGTTAAGAAAAAAATGCTTATTTAACTTAGAAAAGGCTTATATCAGAACATTAAATATGGCTCTAGTTTGCTTGCCAAATCCAATGCCCATCACTGCCTATTTGCATATTGAAGACCTACTTCAGAGCTTCTTAAGATATACAGATTTCCTCTTCCAAAATCAAGATGGTCTAGATCACACCAACAGACAACTGTTACTGCCAATTACTATATGATACAAATGAACCTGCATAAGTAGGAAAACCAGAAGCCTAAGGGCTCATTTATCTTGGTCTTACATTTGGGAGGTGGTTTGACACAGAGGCAACTACTTTAGAGCAAAGTCCAGTGAACCAGGTAGCCGACAAAGCTCTGCTACTAATTAGTTGTGTGACTCTGGCGAATTTACTAAAACTCTCCCTGTCTCAGTTGATGGCATTTTTAAAATTAGGATTAATACCCTGTCTGGTCTCTATAACTATTATGGCAGGTTATAAAACAACTCAATATAAAATGGAAAAATTGAAATTATAAGAAAGAATAAATAGTAAAACTAACAATACATGTTAGTTACCAGGCCTCAATAGAGAGAATGTCTTATAAAGCCGTTTTAAAAGCCTCAGTTCTATTGCCTTCAAGATTATTATGAAATCAAAGGGGAAAACAGATTCAAATTTCTTAAAAAATAATAAAGTGCTATGTAGTTAATGTACTTCATAATGCAAATTATTTCTCATTCTACAGAAAAGTAAACATTGAAAATGAAAACCTTTCTATATTCACCTTAGTTCTTACCATTATCTTTTCTCTGGATTGTAAAATTCATAACTATATTAATATTTACCAATTAAATTATTGTGATAAATTCCTTGCCATACAATTTATGCAGCTTTTAAAGTCCACTCTGTCTTTTATTTCTGCATTTTCTGATTTTTAAGCAAGGTTAGTTGCTGTGTTTAAATGGTGTTACTATTTGCCTGAATAATCAATTAATAGTTAATCATTCCTTTAGAGATCTTCACAAAGGAGAATAGTAATACATTCTCCAACTTACCACCCTTAACACAACTCATTCTAAAAGGAAATGCATTGTCAAAAGTCAGTTAGTAGAGTATACTTTTGGTAGGCAGAAGAATGACTCCCCTGAAGATGTTCACTCCCAAATCTCTGGAACCAGTGAATGTTGCCTAACATGGCAAAAGAAATTTTGCAGTAGTGATTAAGATAAGAATCTTGACATGAGGATCTTATCTTGAATCATCTGGGTGGGCTCAATATAATCACAAGGGCCTTTATAAAAATGAAAGGAAGCCTGGTCATTCAGATGGAGATGTGATGACAGAAAAGGAGAAAGAGACTGAGAGACATGGGTGGGCAGCAGGAAAGATGGATTTGAAGATTTTACACTGCAGGCTTTGAAGGTGGAGAAAGGGGCTGTGAGCCAAGGAATGCAGGTGGCCTTTAGAAGCTGGAAAGGCAAGCTTGGATTCTCAATTAGAGTCTCAAAAAAAGAACACTGAACTACTAACACCTTGATTTTAGACCAGTGAGACTTCTGATGTCCAGAACAGTAAGATAATAAATTTGCATTGCGTAAGGCACTAAATTTGTGGCAGTTTATTCCAGTAGCAATAGGAAACTAATACAGTAGTGGTCATGGACACGCCCTTTGAAGTCAGGCTACCTTGTCTTGAAGTTTAGAGGAGTCACTTTAAGTTTGTAAAATGTGTTTAGTATCTACCTTATAAGATTATGTTTAGGCTAACGTGAGATAATATATGTCTAATGCTTAGCAATGTGTTTGGCATAGTAAATGTTCAAGAAACATGGCCATATTTTCATAGATCTATTCCTCAATATACAATATCTCTCCCTCCTCCCATTACCCATTGTGAATGGTAAGAAACAGGAATGGCAGCTACAGCGATAGGTACAGAGTAAGGGCTGTGTGGAGTTATCAGAAATCGATTTTGAAAAGCAGACAAGCATGATTTTTGAATTCCTGACTCTTCACTTATCAGTTGGAAAACCTCAAACAAGTGATTCAACTTTTCTGAGACTTAGTTTGGTAATTGGTAATTTATATAAAATAAACATTCATCATAGATTTGCTACTAGAGTTCAAAGTTGGGACACAGCTGGTATTGGTTATTGAATGTGAATTTTTAAATCTCTCATTCCTATTTAGCCTTGATGATTTGAATACCCTGAAGCATGTAACAAAAGTGAAGTACATTTATATAGCTGAAGATAGGAAAGCCCAGAAAAAATAAGTCAATGCTGGATTTGAACCTTGGAATTCTGTTTCCAAGACAAAGGTTTGTTCCCTAAATCACACTTGGCTGGAATATTAACCAATCATTCAGAAAATTACAACAAACCAGGTAACAAGTGCTTTTGAATGTTGCTGACTTTCACCTCCAGCTAAAGAGGAGAGATTTTTAGACCCTAATAATAATTATGTAATAAGATTTTTAACATACAATTTTTTGAATTACATCAACTTTACATGAAATTTATTGAAGATTTACATGAAAAGCATAGGGCAGTTTAAAACAGCAAATGCAATGCCAAGCAACAGTTTAGTTTATTAAGATTATTATTTCCTTTCTAATTCTGAAAGCTAACACTATTGTTAAACATACATTAACTACAAATTTACTGTCCTAAGTTCCCTTGCCCCTACATTTTTCTCAAACTGACAACCTCAAAAGTTAATCACAGACATAGATTTGGCAGGCATCCCAGCACAGAAAAAAGGATGTATGGATTAAAACTACTTGGCATTCTAGTCACAAACAGCACACTAGCAACATGACAACCAAGAATTTTACATCAGAAAGAATCTATTGTCCTCTGAATTGCATTAAATGCTTGTGATTAAGTCGGAGTACACCTTGACCACTGTCACAGATTTCATCTGAAAAATAAAACAATTAAGGTTTGGGATAATGTAGGAAGTCAAATAGAAAAAGAAAGAAGAGCATTTTAAATATCTGTGTAAAAGTGTACCTTCATTAATGAATAGTTTATTTTTTAAATCAAAGATTATGGATTTCTGTTTATGGGTTATAATATAACCTTGATACATGTGCTAAAACATTTTACTCATTTCATTGCAGTTCTAAGTCCACATTTCAAGTTAGCCTGAAAACAGCTGTATTTTCATTCAAATAAATACTATCAAAAATCAGTTTCTTCCATACTGAATTTTAATAATAAAAGTAAATTTGAATACCCATATGTATGAAAAACATGGATTATATATCTACAATGGTAGCTTACATAATTTTTAAAATTTGATTATAATATTAAAGACTACCCCCACAAACATACACTTGTTTTGTTGCCCTACACTTAAATAGAATGTTAAGTGTAATCAGGTAGATTCATATAAAAACACTAAGTTTTACACAATGATATTGGCATGTTATAGATAAATCATATATGTCATGTATTGCAAAAATAAAAGACTATTGGGGCATTATGTGTACCAGTAAAACATTTCTATCTTACATAATTCTGCATGTTGCTTTGCAGTGTCTCATTTTAATTCAGTTAAGGTAGTCTATGCTGCAGTTTTCTGTCCCTGATTATTTGCAGGCTGCACACCAAAGTTTTCTGGCAATAACGATGAGATGCTGAGAAGATGAAGTACAAGGACAACAACAAAGTGACCTCAAATATGACCCAAAATAATTTAGATTGAAGGTCTATTTGTGAAATGTGAATCACTGTGTTTGGTTTTCTCTCAAAAGACCTGGTCAGACCTCATTAAAGAATCTTATAAGTAAATATGTTTCACACAATATTAATTTTTGAATCAGATTATGACTTTAACATTTTTTGTTCAATAACAAGATGACTGGAATTGGGAGACTTGCATAATTTCTAATGAGAACGAAAACAACAAATTCAGTACACGTGAAAAATGTCAAAATTGTAAAGCAATTAACAAGCCAGTAAGTGTAAGAGATATTTTAGCAAAAACTCCGTTCACTCTTAAGACTTAAGAGATAGGCCAAGTGCAGTGGCTCAGTATCTGGGGAGGCCGAAGCCGGAGGCCAGGAGTTCCAGGGTGCAGTGAGCTATGATCATGCCACTGCATTCCAGCCCAGGTCACAGAGACAGACATTGTCTCAAAAAAAACAAAAAAACAAAAGAAAGAAAAGAAATAAGAAAGAAATATAATCCAGAGGAAAGGGCATTGCAAGGGAATTGAGTATTACATATTTAGAACTCACTTTGATGTATTATAAATTACTGAAATAACCATGGAGGTAACATATATATAACACATAATGGGCTCTGTAATTAAAAGGAAGTGCAGAGAGCTCAAACAATGAGTCCATGCTAAACATCTGTAATGTGAACCCCTTGTGTGTGTTGCACAAATAAAAGTATTTTTATTCACATTACTCCCTTTGAGATAAAACATGCTTGAAATTAAGCTATAGTCTCATATTTCATGATTGAATAAATCATTATAAATTGAAAGCATACTAGTCAAATAATATGATGAAATGATACATCAGTATTATTTTAGTTTACAAATTATTTCCATATATGACAGTTTGGTTATAATTAAAATATTGTACTGGAACAATCTGCTCAAGTGGCTTCTCTGAAGGGAACAAAGTTCCTTGAGGAAAAAGGCAATGTTTTATTTATCTCTGTGAACCAAATTTATATCATAATGCTTACCATAATGACTGGTAAACAGTTGATTCTCCAAAGATGTCTTAAATTAATAAATACATAAATGAACTCACCATATCTAGCAATGGAAAATATAGATAAATTAATACCCAGACTTCCTGGTCAATTAAAAAATGAGTACTGCCTGTAGTCAACTAAAAAATTAGAACTTAGTAAGAAAATGAAAAAGTTGTCATGGTTAAAAACCTATGTAGAATTAAGAAAATTGTGAAAATAAAAAAATAGATACTTTCTCCTTAAAATTTATTAATAGACAAATAATCACAGGGGTCAAGTATACAGAAATATCAATGCAGGTCTTGTTACAGGATGAAATTTCTTAGGAATTGGGAAAGTATGTGATGACCAGGAATGATACTGAATTTGAAATTTTCAAATAAGTTTTTCTTAGGATAATCTTAAATATTCTTGACTCTCAGAGAATTTTCCATTCTGAGCACTTACACTTTAAAAGACTTTTACACCTTCTTCTCCAACCTCTTCCTTTTCTCAGAGAAACTCTAGCTACTGCCAGATAACCGTTCTTTTATTTTCCTTTAACACAATGTTAGAAGATGGCTAGTTTGACCCTTTCCTAATTGCAAGGGTCATGTCAACCTCTCTCTTCACCACCATCACCTTACTTCAATAAATCCATGTTACACTGACACTTCCCAAGTTCTCAACACTCTTATCAAACTTATTTCTTGCTTCTAACCTTTCAAATGACTCTAGATAGAACAAAGTTTAGGTTATTCTTCACCTGACTGCTGTTAGCATTCACAATTCAGTAAAAATCACTGCTCATTCTTCAACTTACTAAACTCTACCTTCACATAAATAGCCCAAAGGCATTATCAATTTACTCAACACTTTTCAGCCAAGACTTTGCATATACTCGTGGGTATAAAATCAATTACTCTGGGTCCACTTTCTCATTCAGATACACAATAGTTCACACCTCCAGTATATCCTGTTCATACATTAGCTCCAGCCTATCAACACTGCATTCTTAGTCCAGGAAGTAGTGACAGTTAATTTTCATTAATTTTCTTTTAAAATGCCTCCCCTTTGTGAAAAAATGAACATATATATAAAAGAATAAATTCATCGGAAATAAAATATATTGGTTTGATTTGAAGTACAATTAACACATTCCTTCAGATTCAGTAAAGAATTATCTTTAATAACATCAATTTCAGTATTTAAGAAGACAGAAATCGAATTCCTACAATTAATCACAAAATATTAAAGAAACAGTGGGACACTCAATACATTGGAAATGCCCTCTCTTATATAGAGGGATCAACACTCCTGGGGAGATTGAATATCATTTTAAAATATTTCTAGTCTTTAATTTTTAAATCCTTTTCCTTTAGAATAAAAGACCACAGTGGCTATTTGGAAGAAAGAATGCAACCAATAATCTGGCACATTAAAAATAATTTTTAAAAGCACATGAAATTCTGGCCTAAAAGGACTCCTTTTTTTCCCTTAATATGAAATGTTTTAAATTTTTTCTATTTAACTCAATAAGTCAATCTAGGACCAAGTCACCCTATGTGCTAGCTGTGAATAATTGAACAAGTCACTTATCTCTTTAAGGGATTTTTTTCTTTGTATTTGTAAAATCAGGAAGTTGCATTAAAATAGTTTGCATGTCCTCCTTTTATAAATAAACATTTCAATTTCCTCTTTTTTTTCTGGGATTTCTTGGAAAACACAAAACCTGAGCATATCCTTTGGTCCAGGGGAGACCTGCACGAAGGAACTGATATTACTTAAATGGTAGAACAAAACTGGTTGATTTTCTACGTCTTCCTGAGTCAGTGACTCATTTTCACTGTGTTGTTTCAATCAAATTGTCAGCACCTCATGAACAGCCATACAATCAAATAGCATTCACAGGCTGATACCACATTTCCTCGCTTATATGGAAATATCACATATTCCTTGTGTTATTGCTTTGGGAACAGTGTATTTATTATTGATGCTAGGTGGTAAATCCCTTGAGAAAATGATCCAGAGTTTATACATCTTTTTATTACCCACAGGGCTCAGTGGCTGCATAAAGCAAGGATTTGACAAACAGGAATGAGTGAAGTTGAAGCCAAAATCCTCAAAGACATATCTGTGAACATTGTTTTATTATTCATCATTTTAAATTACATTTTAACACCTTGCTTTAATGTAAAAAATCTCACATAACTGAAATATCTAAAATATATCAACTAACAAAAAATGCTAAGCAATGTTCATTTCTTTATGATTATATATATGCATATTTCCATATATAGTTATATATGTATACGTATATGCATATATGTGAGTAAATTATATTACAGATAAATACAATCCACCATGCTCTAATCTCTTTCCAAGCATGATTATTTGAAATGATACTATGAAAAAGTTTTTGGATCTTTTCTAAAACCAGTATGAGAGATATCATCTATTAAGCTGTTTAACATTATCTACCTTGACTAACCACACAACAAATTAGTTTTAATCTTCCTTCTGGATAAATAGTATGGTTTCCTCATTTCATAATAAAATTCATACTATATGCTATCTTATTTCTTTCTCAGAAATCTCAGAATTAAATGTAACTTTTAATGGTGTAACGTAGCTAGTTTAGATTTTTGCGCCATTATCTTTCCTTTTCCCATGTTCTTATTTAGGTTTTAAAGAGTACTGTTGTATATATGTCTTTCACAATGTGATCACACATATAGCTCCACATTTGCAGACAATAAATCCTGACTAATTTTAAAGTAAATTAAATACATAGTAGTATTTTATGTAAAATCAAAGGCATTTTTACAATGGTTAATTTCTTCTATTCTAACCTTTGTTATGGTTCAATTACTGCTATTTTGGTCACTTAATTATTGTATAATATATGTGCATATAAAATTACTTCTTGACATTCATATCTTTTCCCTGTTAAAATTAAATTTCTTTAACTAATAGATTTTAATATTTCTTTCATCAAAGCGAAACATTATAAAAAACGATTACTCAGAATATATTAATACTCAATAATATTACATGAACACAACCAGACTACATATAAGAGAAATTATGTTGAAGTATTTTGCATTTTTAAAGAAATGTTGTACATGTTATAATGTATTCTTCAGATATAGATGGTGGTCAACTTGAGTGTAAGAATCAACTTGGGTATAAGCATTAACTAATATTAAAGTTTTAGTAATAAAATAATTCAAATAGTGTGTATCAGGATAGTGCCATGTAAAAATCCATTTCATATTTTTTATAGCTAAAATTGATATGAGTATAGAACATTTAAAGCCAGGCAAAAATCGAAATAATTTAGTTCGGCAGGACACAAACATAACTAACAAAAGCATATACACAAAAATAATCTTTTAGGATTCTGACTATTACATTTACTTGCTATCTTCCCTGATAATTTGTAAAAAAGATTATTGAGAAAAACATTCTATTACAAGTTGTCAATAAACTATTAACATAAATAAAGAATAATATATACACATATGAGTTTAATTTTTTAAGTATGTATTTTTGAAGTACTTGGAGGCAACTTTGATTATTTCATTTTTATTTTCACCTAAACTGTTCTAATCAGATAAAAATGTATGTTGATTTTTAAAGTCTTCAAAAGACTAAATACTCCATACCATTTATCAGTACAATATATTCATTTATAACAGCCATCACAGCCAAATATTTATTTTATTTAAACAAAATGTCTTCTGTTACAGTTTTAAATCTATTTTTATTCTAAATATAAATAGCAATGTGAGAGCATCATTCACTTATTTTTTCAACAACTATTTACAGAGCATCTACTATGTAAACTAAATAACATAAAACTTTTGCATATAGGAAGCTTAGACTGTACTCTAGAAGATTAATAAAATTAATACACTGTAAATAACCCAGGACTGTATGAGATTACATATCAAAATGAGCAGTACTAACCTATGTTCTAGTAGTTTACAAGACACAGAGAAAAGTGGCTCGAGATGATGAAGAAAGGTCTTAAAAATTAGGTAGGGCTCAACTTGGTTTTATATATTAAACTGAAGTAAATGGAAAGAATTTAAAAATGCCAGCTTGTGAAAGGTCTAAAAAGCTACCTCTAGAAAATTATTCTGGAATTGCAAGTCGGGGATCAACTCAATCCCAGTTTTGTAAACATAAAGATCACTTTACTCAATTTTCTCTCCTTTCGTTTATTTCCATTTCTTTCTTACATGTCTACATGTTGAGTCTTTATTGCCCTGCAGCTCTCTAAAATGTGTTCTTCCTGGCTTTCCACCCAGTGAACTGAGCCATCCATTGCTTGACAGGGACTGCAAAAGCCAAGAACCAAGAAGTCATTATCAGTTTGGATTTGCAGACAGCACTTTCAAATAAGAGCATGACAGAATGAATACCCTTGAATGCTAGGCTTTTAAAATCAAAATCCAGGCACCTGAAAGAGTGTTTTCTTAATAAGTGTCCCCTTTAAATATCAATAACTAAGGCTCAGAGCAAAGAGTTTATAAAAAATGATCCATAGAAAAAGAATAACGCATCTGCCCTAAGAATAGTTTCCCATTCCCTTAAAAGAGAAGAATGCAACAAGTTGTAGGGAAGCATGAAAACAGGAGATTGCCAAGTGTCTCTAAGTGTGTACTACCTTTTCTTTTCTTGTGTTGTAATTCTTGGTGGGACCCAGGAGGCAACTAGTCAGCCTACCCTCCCTACCACTGAAATCTTTACTACCACCACCAATGAAAAATTTGAAAGAAAAATGGACTTTGTCTTTGTTTTCCATATGCAAGTATGGAAGGTGCATCAGAATGGCTATGGTAAGGTACAAAGACAGGGAAGTCTACTGTGGCCTTGGTCAAGGCATAGAAGGCCTAAGTTTCCTCCCTCCCCTATATCTTTATTGGCTCTACTGCAATGTGGAAAAGATTTTAAAAGTGTCCCTATCATACCCTTATTTAGGATGAAAATATTAGAGGGAAATAAATTGTTACTGAGCCAGCTGGGAAAATTACTAAAACTCAAAGTGGGGAAACCCAGTAGCAAAGGCTATGGGGGGAACTCCACCAAGCAGTCACAAGGGAGGCGGTTAAGCCTCAGAGCAAGGCGCAGTCAGTGGGAGCTGAGGTGGAGTTTTTTTCAGTATTGTGGAAAGCACTGTGCCTTGATCATGCTGTGAAAACAGACCGAACAAAATGCCAGGAGTGCAGACACTGCCCAAAGCCCAAGCAGAAACAAGATCTATGCTTGAGTTAAGGATGAAAAACAGTGGAGAAAAATACCACAGGGTTCCACCAGAACCCAGACAACAGTCTAAGTAGGGTGATGGAAGGAATAGGGAAAGTCCTTGAGAGTGCAGTACAGCCCTGAGAGGGAAACTGAACTTTGCACCAGATTCAGGATTTAGAGAGTTGGTCAAGTAATAAACTGAGTAATTATCCTCAATTCCACCTTCTGGCTCAGTTAGCAAGCCCTGCACCATAATGAAAAACAGCTAAGAAAGAGGAGCAGAGAGCTCCTAGATACCATAAAGGCCCCAAAAGCCAAATTTACAAGTCGCCATCTGCCTTTAGCAAACGGAGAAGTGTGGGAAAATGATACAGAATGTACTGAATGGCAAGATGGCAATGTAGCTTTCCAAAACTAATAACTACCTCGAAATAAACACTCTGACATTTTACCCTAGCATTGTTTTTCATACATCCAAATATTCTTTGAAAGTTTTTTCAAGGAAATTTGGTGAATAAATTATTAAAAATATATAATTATAACTTGGCTCTAGAGAAGAAAGCTAGTATTAATTGAATACTATTTAGCTAAACTATTACTATCCCCATTCTACAGATGAGAATATTAAGGAATATTCTTAATAAGAATAAGAAGTGAGTCACTTGCTCAAGATTTCACATCGAGTGAGTGAGTGAGCATGATTTTAAGGTAAATCTACCAGATTTCAGATTCTGTGTTCTCAGCCATCATACAGCCTCTGGCATAGGAAAAAAATTCAAGGCTCAAAGTTTCTGCATGCCCACAAACAAAAATTAAAACTTTTACAAGTACAATTATCAAAAATTTTGCTTTGAAGCTAAAAGGAATAAAAAAAAGAAATTTATATATTTAGGTGTAAATAGAGATCTAGGCTTCACCACATGTGGAACAGAATTGGAAATAAAACACATACATTGAATTATTTGCTTAAGATATAATTTGGGCAACAAGATCCAAATTTATTCACAGGAAACCATGACCAACTTGTGCATGGGAAAGTGTTTCACCCCAGCACTAAGCAGCCATTGGCCTCAATGCCTGGAACTGCCATGTGCTGGCACAAATCCATTTAGTACCCCACCATTCAGCCAGAATGCTTCAATGACCAGCCACGTGATGTGAATTCTGAGAATCTTAGAAGCAGTTTTGACTGGTGCCACTAATCCATCAGGAGTAAAAGACAATCAAATAAATGTTTTTATATGGAACCATTCAATGCTAATTTTAGAAAAAGGAAAGTTCCTTTCAAAATATTTTTATTTCCATAAAACTGTAAACCAACCAGTGACAAAGTTAATAGAAACTACCAAATTTGAACACTCTTCTTTTGCTGCAATAAGTGCACTTAGTTGTCCTGAATACCTGCAAATATGGAAATGCCTTATAAGAAAAACAGAATCAACTGATCTCACAAAACCTCTTTACACAAATCAATTTGTTCTCTGTCATCAGAAATAGCAGCGGATTATCTATTCAGTAATCCTCAAAAGGGACATGACAATCAACCACTGATACACATGAGAGTATGTATGGACAGTTTTAAGATCCATTCCTTCCTGTGATGTTACAAATATGTTTAAAAATTTTTCAGCAGCTTTGTAACAAGAAATGTTATAATTCAGTTATGCAGTGCAATGCAAAAGAGGGTGTAACACTGTTAGAAACTTAGCAGCCTTCATCTCTTTAATTATAAATTGGGAAAAATGAAATGGAGAATTCAAGCCTGTGCATGCAGTTCAATCATAGTCCCTGAGCTGGAACCAAGGCACTCATGTGCCAAGTGCCGATTTTATCTATGTTCACTGAATATGGTTTGATGGAAAACATCATCAATTATGAATACTTGTTTGCTGGGAGTTTCTTTAAAAAAAATAAGGTGGGAGAGCTCTTTAGCTGTTCATTTTGTATAACAGAGAGACAACAGATATTGTCTTGTAGTCTTGAGAAATTAAACATTGACTAATTAGTCTTCAGTTATACAAAGCGTAAATAATAAGTCCAATTTTTATAATCGAGTACATTTTCTTCTTAGAGGCGAAAATCAGCAAGGAACAAATCAAATAAAATATTCATGAATTTCAGTACTAATGAAAGTAATGAAACAAATATGGCAAACATGTTGATACAGCATTGAAACATTTTGATACAGCATATAATAGTTTTCCAAAGTTTTCATATATACACATGTGTATAATATGTGTATATATATATGTACATATACAAACACGCACAAATATATACATCTTTATATATACACACCTACACACAAATATATATTTTACATACAATTTTAATATATTTTACATAATATTTTACATATTTGGCCATTTGGGAAAACAGTTTTGGGGAGAGTATCTGGCAAAGGGGGAAAAAAGTGGCTATCTAAAAAGGAGAATTTACAGAGCATGCACATAGTTTCATACACCCAGTGCCTCAATCCCCGATTTTGTACTGATCTCTTTTTTAATTCACTGTGCAGTTTCAGGAAGAAACCGCCCAGAGGCAAGGAACTGGTACAGCTCACAGCTTGCTCAAGGCATGAACTCTGATTAGTTAAGTCCACATGATCACTCACATTTCAATATTTAATCTGCCTCAGCAGTCAATTTCAAATCAATACTCTTCATTTTCAGTTTCAACTTCTCCTTCTAAAGAAGATCCTGGTTCCCATTTCTAATTTTTAACCAACTCGTCTTCTTCCAGGAATCAAATGACTATTTTTCTCCTTAGCTTTCCTAAACTTGAGAACGTTATTCTCCTGTCTAGTCTAGAAAAGAAAAGAAGAGCAACTGAATATACTTTCCTTTAAAATTTTTGGCTTCTTTTTTATTATAAGCTCCTGGAGGGCTAGTCAGGTTATGAAATTTGGTTTATTCCAAGTTTATTGCCCTTCCCCTGCTGTACATTGCAGACTGTTCCCAAGCATTTTACAGAGGGAGGCCTTCAAAGCCAAAGCAAGCCTACATTCAAACCTCACCTTGGCCAATACATAGCTATGTGATATCAGGAAAATTACTTTCTCTGTCCCTTAATTTCCTTATTTGTAAAATTTTAAAATAATAATAGAAGTTGTATGTAGATACAGGTATTAAATAAGCTCAAGCATAATAGTTTTCTTTGGAGAGTGCCCAGGACATAGCACATTTTTAAAAGAACTTAGTATCCTTACCTTACCATTCACAAACTTAACAAGACTAAAACTATGTACAACGCTAATAGTTTCCTTTTATGGTGACCTGGCAAGAAGAAGATAACTCTTTTGCCAACCAGCCTGAGTTCAAACCACAACTTTTTCACTAAGCAGCTTTGTCAGTTTGGCAAGTCATTAAATCTCTTTATTTTCTTATCTACAAAAGAGAATCAACCTCAAAAGTAACTTTGAATATTTATATGAGCTCACACATGCAAAGCACATAAAAACAGTACACTATAAGTACTTTATAAATATTGGCTTTGATGTTTTTTACATTCTTTGCCAAAGTGGGTCTTCTCAATATTCCTGTGGCAGACACATTTAACTACACCAACTCCCTCCTTCATTCTTCCCTAGGAGATAGACACTGAATTTGATTGGCCAATCATGTGCTTAAAGGGAGGCAGATCTCCTCACCAGCAATAAAAAAGAGTTAATTACTTAAGGGAAATCACGTTAATGTCATTCTCCTCACCAACGGACTAGTTTAGGAGTGATCATATGAAAAATTCTAGCCAATGAGAATTGAGGGAAGTCAGCTAGACAACACAGGAGGATTTTTCCTTCACAGGAAACCAATGAAAGAAATACAGGCATACCTTGGATATATTGCCAGTCTGGTTCTAGACCACCTCAATAAAGCAAATATCACAATAAAGTGAGTCACGCAAATTTTTGGTTTCCCAGTGCATATAAAAGTTATGTTTACACTATACTATAGTCTATTAAGTGTGCAATAGAATTATATCTAAAATGTACATACCTTAAATAAGAAATAATTTATTGCTAAAAAATGTTGATGATCATCTGAGCCTTCGGTGAGTCATAATATTTTTGCTGGTGGAGGATCTTGCCTCAATGTGGATGACTGCTGACAAATCAGGGTGGTGGGTGCTGAAGGTTATATTGGCTATGGCAATTTCTTAAAATCAGATAACAATAAAGTTTGGTGCATTGACCAACTCTTCTTTTTATGAAAGATTTCTCTGTAGCATTTGGTGCTGTTTGATAGCATTTTACTCACAGCAGAACTTATTTCAAAATTGGAGTCAATTTTCTCAAACCCTGCCATTGGTTTATCAACTAAGTTTAAGTAATATTCTAAATCCTTTGTTGTCATTTCAACAAGGTTCACAGCATCTTCACCAGTAGATTTCATCTCAACCCACTTTTTTTTGCTTATCCATAAGAAGCAAATCTTCATGCGTTAAAGGTCTATCATGAGATTGCAGCAATTGAGTCACATCTTCAGGCTCCACTTCTATTAATAGTTCCAGTTCTCTTCCTATTTCCACTACATTTGCAGTTATTTTCTCCAATGAATTCTTGAACCCCTCAAAGTAATCCATGAGGGTTGAATCAACTTCTTCCAAACTCCTATGAACGCTGAAATTTTGAACTCTCCCCATGAATCACAATTGTTCTTAATGGCACCTAGAATGGTAAATCCTTTCAAGAGAATTTCAATTTATTTTGCCCAGATCCATCAGAGGAATCACTATTTATGGCAGCTAATGAAATGTACTTCTTAAATATTAGAGACTTGAAAGTCTAAATCACTATTTGATTCATGGGCTATGGAATGGATGTTGTGTTAGCAGGTATGAAAACAACATTATCTTTATACATCCCCATTAGAGCTCTTGGTTGACCAGATGCATTCTCAATGAGCAGTAATATTTTGAAAAGAATCTTTTTTTTCTGAGTAGTAGGTCTTAACAGCAGGCTTACAATATTCTGTAAAGCACATTGTAAACAGATGTACTGTCATTCAGGCTTTGTTGTTCCATTTATAGAGCACAGGCAGAGTAGATTTAGCATTAATTCCTAATGGCCCTAGGATTTTCAGAATGGCAAATCAACACTGGTTTCAACTTAAAGTCACCAGCTGCATTAGCCCCTAACAGTAGAGTCAGCCTATTCTTTAAAGCTTTGAAATCAGGCATTGACCTCTCCTCCCTAGTGATGACAGTCCTAGATGGCATCTTCTTCCAATGGAAAGCTGTTTCATCTACATTGAAAACCTGTTGTTTACCATAGCCACCTTCATCAATGATCTTGGCTAGGTCTTCCAGATAACATTCTGCAGCTTCTAATCAGCACTGTTGTTTCACCTTACACTTTTATGTTATGGAGACAGTTTCTTTTCATAAACCCAAGGACGCACCTCTGTTAGCTTCAAACTTTTCTTCTGCAGATTCCTCACTTCTCTCAACTGTCATAGATTGAATGAGAGTTAGGATCATGTTCTGGATTAGGCTTTGGCTTACAGGAATGTTGTGGCTGGTTGGATCTTCTATCCAGAAACTTTCTCCTTATCAGCAACAAGGCCATTTCACTTTTTATGGCTGGAGTAGCACTTTTAATAATTTTTAAATAAAAATTTTTTCTTTGCATTCACAACTTGGCAGACTGTTTGGCAAAAAAGGCCTAGCTTTTGGCCTGTTTTGGCTTTTGACATACCTTCCTCACTAATAATCTTAATCACTTCTAACTTTTGACTTAAAGTGAGAGACATGTGACTCCTCTTTTCACTTGAACACTTATAGGCTATTGTAAGGTTATTAATTGGTTAATTTCAACATTGTTGTATCTCATAGAGTAGGAGGCCCAAGGACAGGGAGAGAGATAGGAAGAGCCAGTCAGTGGAGCAGTAAGAACACACATTTATAGATTAAGTTTGTCATCTAATATGGGCATGGTTTGTTGCACCCTAAAACAATTACTTTGTATATTATCAAAGATCACTGATCATAGATCACCAGAACAGATATTGTTAATGTAATAATAATGAAAAAGTTTGAAATATTGCAAGAATTACAAAATGTGATTCAGAGATCTGAATGAGCACATGCTGTTGAAAAAAATGGCACTGATAGATTTGTTTGACATAGGGTCGCCACAAACCTCCAATCTATAAAAAACACAATGTCTGTGAAGTGCAATAATGCAAAGCACAATAAAATGAAATATGCTTGTATTTCTTTCTTTCCTAACTTCATATATTATTACATGAGAATGTAATACACGGAGTCACCGAAACCAAGTTTTTTCCACAAAGTAAAAACAACCAAAACCATGAGTCTAAATGTGAAATTCAAATCTGCCTCCATGTGGTCTCTTACGTGCTATAATAGATTTTTATTTTTAAGATATTTTGAATGTGTTCTTCTCTTCTTTGCCCCTAAAAGCATCCTAAACTGATATAATTTCACTATGAAAGCATTCCGTAAGTCAACCACAAACTGATGACTTACTGAATTATTAATAAGTATAGTTTCACAATAAGAGAAGACATTTAAAGATATAGCTTATATTTTAATATTCATGTTATATAGTCCTTAATGAATTATACTAACCTAAATAATCAAGTTGTCCCACATTACAACCACCCCAAGCCCTACCCTAATATCTCTAAATCTTACTGGTTCTCCATGCTCATTAATCTTTTAAGTTGATAAAAGATTTACTCATTTACTAACTGGCAGTCACTAATGTGGATTTGACCATTCAAAATAAATGACCAGACGATATGGTAGTTTTATTTTCTTAATTTTTTGACGAACCTCCATACTGATTTCCAAAATGGCTGCAGTAATCTACAGTCCTGCACAAGGCTTCCTTGTTCTCCACATCCTCACCAACATTTATCTTTTGTCTCTTTGATAATAACTATTCTAACAGGTGTGAGTTGATACTCGTGGTTTCTAATTTGCATTTCCCTGATGATTAATGATGTTGAACACTTTTTTCATAAAACTGTTGGAAATTTGTATGCCTTCATTTGGAAAATATCTATTCAGGTCTTTTGCCCACTTTTTAAATTGGGTTATTTGTTTTCCTGCTGTTGAGTTCCTTATATATTTTGGAATATGTATATATATATATATATATATATATATATATATATATCTATAATATTAACCCTTTATCAGACTTATAGTTTGCAAATGTTTTCTCCCATTCCATAGGTTGTCTCTGCACTCTGTTGATTGTTTCCTTTGCTGTACAGAAGCTTTTTAGTGTGATGCAATTCCATTGCCTATTTTTGCTCTTGTTGCCTGTGCTTTTGGGGTCATACAATCCAGCAATCCCACTGCTGGGTATGTATCCAGAGGAGATGAAATCAGTATGTGAAAGAGGCGTCTGCACTCCCATGTTCATAGCAGCACTATCCACAATAATCAAGATATAGAATCAACCTTAGTGTCCATCTATGGATTAATGGATAAAGAAAATATGACATACAAATATACGAAAATATTTATTATATAAAATCTATCTATCTATATAATAAAATACTATTCAGTCTTTAAAAAGAATAAAGTCCTGTCATTTGCAACATGGATAAATGTGGAAGACATTTACGCTATATAAAATAAGCCAGGCTCAGAAAGAAAAATACTGCTTGATTTCACCTATATGTGGAATCTAAAAAAGTTGACCTCATAGAAGTAGAGAGTAGACCACAACGGTAGCTGCTAGGAGCTGGAGGGTGGGGGAAATGTGGAGATGTTGGATAAAGAATACAAAGTTTTAGTCAGATAGGATGAATAAGTTCTGGAGATCTACTGTACAGCATGGTGACTATAGTTAATATAATGTTTACTTGAAAACTGCTAAGCAATTAGATTGTAAATACTTGTACTACAAAAAAGATAACTATATGAGGTGATAGCTATGTTAATTAGCTTGATTTAATAATTTCACAATACACACATGTCAAGATATCACCCTGTATACTGTTAACATATACAATTTTTACTTGTCAATTATACCTTACAGAGCTGGTGGTGGGGGTAGGGAGTAAATGACCAGAAAAAAAAATGGTAAAAACCTGAGGCTACAGCTATTACTAGTGATTGCTTTCTTCCTTCAGCAATTCCTTGCTACTTCAAGGGACCATGCTTTAGTCAGTGGAATGAGTATAATTTTAGAACCAACTGTTTCTGAATTTGAATTTCAGGTTTTCCATTTATTATATGCTACATACCTTTTTATGAAATTCAATTCCCTCATCTGTAAAATAATAGTTCATAATTCCCCTATATGTTTTGAATTAAAAAAATGAAGTAACCCCTATGAAAATACCCTGCAGAGTAACTGATAGGTTTTCTTCCTTCATTCAGTTAATTCATCAAATACCTATAAATAAACACTTTTCATTGAGGACAACATAAATAAACACTGTTCATTGAGAAAACAAGGTTGCCAGTAATTATTCTATGTATTGCTGGGCATCTCCTTCTCCCCTTGTATGCATGTAACTATGTCAGATTTTATCCAAGCTCTTCAAACATCTGCCACAAGCAGCCACCTCCCCATTCTCCTTCAGCTGATGAATTACCCTCCTTAAAACAAAACAGTGACTGATCTTTACTATGAGTGTTTACTTTCCTTATCACTCAACCTCAGCTGTCTGCATGTATTTCTTCTTAGTGGAACAGAATGTGTTTTGAAGTCATAATTAGTAAAAGACACTTTATACTTATAAAAAACTTATCTCCTCCCATCACACACCCACATCCATGTCCGTCACCTGGGACATGGAGACCTATCAGTGAGGTTAAAGGTGGGGATGGGAGCTAGCTGAGCAGGAAGAGTCAAGTGGAAGTAAGTTCTCTTTCCCAACATAGTCAAAAATGTAATCCTTTGATTTTCCTGGCAAGAGGGAGGTATGTTCTTACATTCTGCTTAAAGAAGTCACTGTTCATCAAAAAACTGCTGTATTAATGCACAGTGTAGGAAGGAAGGTATTTTTAATAAAGTGTTTCATTGTAATAGAAATGAAACAGGGACTCGAAGGGAAAAATACATTAGCAACTTAGGGGTATTGCATAACAGCTCAGAATTATGTACTAAGAAGTGTTATTTTAATAACATGAGAATACCAATGTTGAACACTTCATATTCATTTTGGATATAGTTGTGAAGGTTTTCATAAAGCCTAGAGGATGGCATAATGTCATTTAATAACCTACGTTGAGTTTTGTTTTTAAATTGCAGACCACCTGCAACCCCCACAGAGGTAGAAAGCCTTAGCATGGGTCTTATAAGGGGCCTTTGAAATAAAATGACTCATATAGACAAGCAATTGAAGTGATTATGAAGTATGTGACATTTGAGGGGAAAAATTAAGGCAAAAATGGATAAATGAGAAGCAGTAGTAAGATCTTTAATTGCAAACTGTGTTTCAAGTTAAAAGCAGCATAGACAATAATGGTAACATTAATGGATAAATGGTAGGCAGACAAATAAATAGGTGATAAAAATATTTTGGAGTATCTGAAAATGTATTCTGTCCAATTAACTTAAATGCTTTCATCACTGAATTTACACCCAGAGAACATTACAAAAATCATGAAAAAACACAGCCACCAGACAAAAGAGGATTTTTGAGGTTAAATGAAATGTCATTATTAAAAATAGTGACAAAATCCAAGTGCCTATGAAAAAATAAATTAAAACAACTCTTTTCTTACTTCTCTCCTCTTACTATACATAAAGTTTAGAATTGGTTTCCAATAAGCATTGAATGAATAATCAACTTTTAATTAACCATGGGGGATTATGTTGATTTTGAGGTCTTTAAATACTTGCTTATGACATATCGACATTTACTCTGCAGTTTGGATCGTTAATTACCATTATCAACTATCATATCCTCATTTGTTGTATTTCATAGGAGATAAATCAGGGTATGAAAATTACCAGTCATCTGTTTCATGAGAGAGATCAGATAAGCGTCTCTTGCTATTCTCTGATTCCTGTGACTTTATTATTTTATAGACATTCATATATTTATTGAAGGTCTGCCACTTGCATGCCAGTAATAAAAACAAAATGTTTGAAATAAATACCCAGACCAACATATACCATATTTTCAAATAACAAAATCATTATCCAAAGGCAAGAGTAAATGTATTTTTAAAAAGTCAGTCAATTTGGTTCACTCCTGCTGGGTAAGATTTACATATTCATTCAGCATATATTTGCTAAGCATCTACTATGTTCCAGGAATACACATATGAATTTACTGCAAACTCTATTCAAGTACACTGCATTTAATGGGAAGCTAACAGGGAAAGGCATTCTTGCTTTCATGGAATTCACATGGAAGGTCACAGCAGAGTACAATAAGTTTGACCTGCAGAATTCTTATATGTTATCATCTTTGGCTCTACAATGCCTTAAACAATGACTCACGTCTAGTAGACAATTAATTTACACTTGTTGAAAGAATTATGGTATGTGTCTCTTCAGTGATGAGACGCTCAAGCTGAGTCTGGAAGAAAAACAATAAAAAACGTCCAGGCAAAGAAAGGCAGAAAAAGTATAAAATACACAGGCTGTATACACACAGGATTCAAGTCTGGGAATTCTAGGCATGGAATAATAGTGCTTTGTGTACACAGTAATGAACAATAAGGCTGAGAGGACAGGATTGTACAAATGAATAAAATGCAAAGTATTAATAGTTCTAAGTCAGGAACTCTCTAACAATTCAAGTGAAAGGTAGACCTCTAATTAAAATTAATGGCATCCTGAAAGCATGGTCCAAAAGTAACTTTGATCATAATGATATAAAATATGTACAGTACCAAAAAATAATCTTTGATAATTGCTTCATGGGTATGAGTAAAAGAAACATTTAGGTAAAACCAGAGACATTATAATAGGAAGATGTGATGTATCTAGAGTAAAATATTTATATCCCATTTCACCTCTTTGAGGTTCATTTTCCTACGTTCCAAATCAGAAATAGTGTCTGACTTTCAGAATAGTTGTGGGAATTCAAATAGGAAAATTAAAATTGACTAAAAAAGAGTTTTGTCAGTTAGTGTGCCTCACAGTGTGTGGTATATATATTTTGAAATATTATTTTTATAGTATAACTCTTAGCCTTTGATAATTTAGAAGTGCTACCGATGTAAAGTACTCGTGTACAGTCTCTGGAATAGGGAGTGGGAAGCCAGTTATTCTATGCTAAAGGATATGAGAAAAGAATGAACCGGATTGAAAATGAGCTTAATTTCAGTTGGTATTAGAAAATTATAAGTGGTTTATCTAAGCAAATAAATTTTAAAATCAAAAACATGTAAATATCACAGATCAGTACTTTGACAAAGCATGTGGCACATACCTATATTATAAATTGGCACATACGTATATTATAAATTAGTCTTCATGAAAATTGTGCTTAGTATTTCTCTCATGCATGGCACTTACAAAGTTACTGCTAGAACATAAAAATGCAACTGCTCTGCTCAGGCAACATGTTCAATATTTGTTATTGGTAGAGAAAAATAATCAGAGAAAAATTAAGTAGGACAATAAAAATAAAATTAATCAGAAAGTCCAGTATTGGAAGTACTAGAAAACTCATTGAGAATGAACAAGTTATAATAATAGAAAAAATATCCACAAGTCCTCTCATTTAGAATAAACTATAAGTGTGCTTATTTTCTTACATTGGGACTTACTCATATTACAACATAGGTTTCAGCCATACAACACTGGCTTATTTTACTAGTGGGGACATTTCTGCATTTCTGCTATAAGGACATATTTGCATTCCTGAAAATCTCTGGTGTCTACAAAATTGTTCAGTAGAAAATATCATAGTTTACGGAAAAACACAGGATTAGGAGGCAAACATTCAAAACTTTCAGAAATTTGTAACCAAGCACTAACAAAACCCATAACAATCTTAATTAAAATACTAGCATAGTTAATCTTCTAATGGCATTTGCAGCTAGCTTTTGGATCTTCTTCCAAGATGCAAGGCCTGAAGGGCATGCATTTTATAATGCAAACTATGATCCACAACATAGCTTTTAAAAAATAAAAATGAAGTAAACACACACAAAAAAACAAACATCATTTTTCACAGGGCAAAAAAAAATGACTTCCTACTTTCTTCAGCTGCACCCTCAATTTTGCCAGATGCATACTGTAGTGGAAATCAAGATGTTATTTTTGGTTAGGGCTAGGGTTAGGGTTAGGGTTCCACGATTAGGGTTTCAAGATGTACTAAAGGCTACCAAACAAACACTTGTACTAAAGGAAAGTACTTGAGTTGATTTTTTTCCATATCTTCCTTGATGTCTTCATAGGTTGCTTAGGCTTTCTCTTAATTGTGAGAAAGCTTGCTCTTGAGCACTTAAAAATCAATGAGCTGAGAATATTATGTATGAATCAACTGTATTATAACACTTCATCCCCCTTTTTACTAATGGTGTAACAAGGTAAGATGCATCAAAGAAACACACTGCAGCAGAAAAATCTGAATTGTATCTTAAATGTATCTGATGCTCTCTGGCTATAACTTTGGGTGTCTGCCTACAGAACATATTTAAAAGCTTTAGGTGAATCAGTCACTTTCAATCTCAGGAGCATCATCTATAAAATGTGATTTTATCAGGATTAAATAAGATAATCAGTGAAATGCCCAGCACAGCTCCCTGGCATAGAGTAGGTGCTCAAAAATATTAGTTTCTTTTTCCTCCTTTGGACACTAACAGAAAAATAATTTTCAAGTCTATATATTCAACCCCAAAAATCTTTTTTGTTTTAAATTTTTAGGGTTTTTTCCCTTAGGTTTCTTTTTTTGTTTTTATTTTGTTTTGCTTTGTTTTATGATGTAGACTACCATGGATAAAAAGAAAAAAAAAAAAACTATGGACAAAGCAGAGAAAATGATTTAAATGCAGAATATAAAGAACAAATTTTACCTATATGCTTTTGAGATTTTACCCAAAATTCCACATGTATACTAAACAATATTTAAACTACAAATGGGGATGGAAGAACGAGATAAAGACAGCTATTAAATAAAAGTGGAGAAATGATTCTGAAGAATGGACCAAAAAAAAGATCAACAGTTGCATTTTCAAACTTATTACTGATATTTTTATCTAGATGTTCCATGGATACAGCAAACTTCACATTTAATTTTTAAAAATAACAAGTTAAAAGATTGCTAAAAATAAGTGTGCTTTTTCATATTTATTTCTCTATTTCTATTAAGAGAGAACCTTTCTTTTCGTTAAACAGCCTTAAAACGTCAGGTGCCACCTTCCTCCCAATTTCCCAAATTGAATTTGTTGCTAAGATCCATTAATCCTTCCACAGAAACATGTGTCATGTTCACTCCCTCCTTTTCCCAAGTCCTGTGGTCCATCCTACACATGGCCAGGAAACTAAATGAAACTTTAACCATGTTATTCTCCTGCCCAAACAATGGATCTCAAAGATCTACACAAGCATCAAAGTCCAGCTTGGCCTCAAGGTCTTTCAGCCTGGATTACTTCTGCCCTCTGAACATTTACCTCCTTTTCTACAATTTGTTCACCCAATTTGTTGTCCTTATATTATTTTCTTCACTTACTCTCACCATGTTGAAGCCCTCTCTGCTTCAGAGAGTGGCAAGGTGGTGTCCTGCTTAAGAGGCTGGGCTCTGGACATGTCCCAAGTTAAATCTCTGTTCCCTAGCCATGCAACTTTAGACAGTTACTTAAATTTTCTATGCCTCATAGCCCTCGTGTGTAAAATGGAGATAATCATAGGATAATAATCAGAGGATTATGACAACAGAGCCTGGCAGTTAGTAAACATCCAACCAATTTCAGCTCATTCTAGGTGCTGTACTACTAAGGACTCACTTAGACTGTTTAATTTTTAATTAATATAATATCTTTTTCCATTTCCAACATTTCATAGAACAGTTTTTTTGATCTCTCATATGCTCATTTGGCTTTTCAAATTTATATTTTTTGTCTTCTCAACTATCAACATTGAATTCTACATACCACCCCCCCGACATAAATCCAAATCTTCAAACAAATGTATCAAATACATTTAAAAAATAGGCATTGAACTAGAAGCAGAAAATCTACTTCTAATTCCAGATAACTACTAACTATAATTGATATATAGGAAAATCAGATAATCCCTCTGTACCTCAATTCCTTTATCCATGAAATAAAACTAATAGTTTCTTGGATTCTTGATGATTGTAAACTACAAGGTGGTAGAAAGCACTTTGAACAAATGGTCTGTACTGTTATAAGATGCTGACATTATGCTTATTGTAAGGCCTCAACAGGTGTTTGTTAATTGATTAACTGACAAAATAACACACAATTTAAAATCTGTTACTTTGAGCTGAAGACATGTTAGATTAATTTTTAAAAATCAACGAACAAGTTTCATGTTATGAGAAC
Organism: Daubentonia madagascariensis; assembly: GCA_023783475.1. Lineage (NCBI taxonomy): Eukaryota > Metazoa > Chordata > Mammalia > Primates > Daubentoniidae > Daubentonia > Daubentonia madagascariensis. The sequence goes on along the minus strand of JAKFHU010001684.1, from coordinate 23,121,761 downwards.
TGAATTAAGAGTTTGGAGACCAGAGTGTTATTAACCCTTTTGCTTTTCTGTTTGATCTTTAGTAAGTCCCTTATCCTAATTGTTTGTCCATCCTAAGCCTCTTGGTGCCTAATAGCATCCTGATGTTGGCCCAAAGAAAGTCTTCATGATACAAAAAAAGCAATCCATTCCTCGTGACCATTTACTGCCACCTGCTGGCAACCTGTAAAAATAAATATGTATTCTATCACTACCACTAAAAGTGGCGCCTCCTGGAGTTGAACCTATGCAACCATTCCTAGTAATGCTGCCTAATGAGGTGCCTGGGACACAGCAGATATTCAGTAAACGTTAGATAAATTAATAAATAATGAATGGTTCATTCTCATTAATGACTTAGGTAATCCCCTCAATATTTTTTCTAAACAGAGCAGCTTATGATTTTTAAAAATTAAATAAATGAGATGTTTTTAAACCATAGACAAATTTATCTGTATGCTTATTATAAAAAAATATAAGCAATGCCTGGCACAATAGGGTTGACATTTTTCAAGGTACCTATACATTTCTATTATCACAATTGCTCCTCATGGCTCAGCATCAAGATCAACTAATCAGATAGTTTTATATCAAATTTTCAAATAAGCATATAGTAGGTCTAAGAGTTTAAGTTGCTTCCTCAAGGTTAAAAGACTTTTAGTAATCTAGGTCTTCCTATTCAAAATCCAATGCTCTTTTCTCTTCCTTGTTAGTTCTAATAAACAAAAGGGAGCCAAGAAAAAGTTGATCAATTCACCTGAAATTCTTCAAACTCTCATCCTTTGATTGCTATGTTTACAAATTTGCTTAAAATTCCCCACCATCCCTCTTAATTATTTAAATTCAGGCAAGTCTGTTTCATTACATCATAGCTTTCTAAAATGTCTTGTCATGTTTGAAGAATTGTTAGTGGCATAAGAGAACAAGTGAAACTAGGAAATACGTTGAAAGCTATTTGGGACCAGCACTGTTATTATAACTGCAAATAGTTAAAAAAAGTTATTAAAATATTTAAAAGCATGCCACAGAGAAGCACTTCTATTTTCTGAACAATTAAAGAAGGCTTGGCTCTATAAAGTGCAGGAATATTACATTTAATAAAAGCATAAAAGCACTGGTCACATCCTAAAGTGTTCTCATATCATGTAATTTGCAAAATTCAAGCTAATACATAATCTTTTAAATAGGCCTATCTTCAATTTAATTGGGATTGTATAAAAGGCACAAGGAATTTAGAATTTAGGGCAATAAAACTTGAGAAACAATGATATTTCCTTGATAAGAATATTAAAATTATAAATTAATTTTGTGCACAAGAACCCAGAGGATTAATTTTATTTTGGACCAACAAATAATATAAATAAAAGCAATTCAGACTCACTGTACTACTTACAGAGCACTTTTCTTCATGCTCTCAAAAGTTCACTGCTATGAGAGATGACCCTGAAAACAGATAAGTTAAAATGATTTCCCAAATGTCAAAAGCCAGACAAAGCAGCAGGACTAGTTCCAGAGCGTTCAGATTGTCAATCCTGTTACGACTTGCACTGCTTCCGCACAAGGAAACAGGCAAAAACAAATCACACTGTTCAGCTTGGTTACTAACCTCAATCTCTGTAGCTCATTTCTCAGTCCCCTTACAAACTAGCTCTATTTTTGAAAGAAGGCCATTTTATTTACAAAATTATATGAAATTTGACTTTCTTCTGGTACTGAATGAGGTTCTTTTGTTCCATTAATTGCTTCTCTAGTAGGACATTACCTCTGGGAGAACATTAGCCCCCATGTCACTGAAAAGACTCATCTGACACTCCGGACCCACCAACTTCTCTTCTTGCTCTATGGACTCCGATTCAGCATTAGAAGTAAAGTGAGAAAATGCTCTGCTTAACTTCTTTGACATAAAGTAGGGAAGGAAATCCTCTGGGTTATTCATTGACAATAAAGATATTAATTTACATAGCCTATCTGTCGAAGTGCAAATGAATACGCAGTTGATTTAACAGAAAACTTGCACAAAAAGGCTAATATCAAAGAATTAGAGCAGGGTAGATAAAAAAGGGATAAAAGAAGCTCTAACCATGTAACAGCCCAGACAGAAGATGAGATTGTGGAGATCCTTTCTGTAGACCTGAAAATAGTAGACACCCACACACCTATGCTCTATTTTTAGAAGGTAAATTTCTCTAATGAACAATGACTTACTAGCACTTAACCAGAAAGAATAACTGCAAGCAGATGCCTGGTTTAAGTAATTAACTGGGCAATTCTCCCCTCCTCTCCCCATAATTTTGGCTTGGGTTAGTGTTCTAACTATGTATGTCTGAACTGGATTGCAGGAGAGATGAATAGCACTATTCTCACCTTAAGGTTTAGTACAACAGTGCTTCTATCTTATGTATGTGAACATTCAAGAATACATGTTTATTAATCATATTTGGGAAATTTTGAAAAGGATAAGAAAATAATTCCAAAAATTAAAAATTCTCAGAAAAGCAACCCATAGTTTGGGAATTTGAATGTACAAAGATCCAAACAGCAAATGCACTGTTTATCAGAGACTCAAGTTATCACTTGGGATATATGATGACAGAGGCTATGAACAAGTTTTGAATACAATGGAAAAATAATTGCAAAAGTTACAGAATTATACAATTTCCCTTCCATTGACAATTAAATTCAGAATTGACAATTAAATTCCAGCCTTACCTCATTAGATATTAATCTTACAGTGGAAATGAAAGGCTTTTAAAGGAGTATTTCAGCTACAATAAAAAAGGCTCTCAGTATAGTAGAACAATAAGGTTGTGTTGAGCGTTAGGAGTAAAACTATTAGGGCTCGTTAGCTAATTATGGTATTGGCATTCACTTAAGTTAGTTTCTCACTTTTGTCATTTTCTCCTATTCAACTGCTGCAGTTCAAAACGTTTTGACTACTTAAAAGGGAATACATCATTGTTGCCTTTCCCCAGTCTAACTGCACACCACTTTCCAAAGCAATAGCTTCAATCATGCTTCATAAAATCCCCTGCAAGTATATTGTTGGAAACATAAATCAGCAAGCTGGGATTTTAGTATTTCTAAGGCAAGCCTAGGGATCACTGACTGGCGGTTTTTCCATGGCCCCATTTAAAAAAGAATAAACAAAATTATGAGTTACACTAGGTCTATTTTTTAAAAAACAGCTTCCAGTGGTGTGTCTGATACTTGCTGCTGCATCCTTAATTAGAGAACAAAACACTAGCATAAAGGAATTGGGCTCCGGGATGAGGATTTCTATTTCCAAGCATCTCTGACTTCATTAGGACACACCGCACAGAAGTACTACACGTTCCTTTTCACAAAAGCTAGGTCCCTCTGATACTCATCTTTGTCTCTAGGAGTGCCATGCATTTTGAAATTGTACTAGATAGAGAGATCTCTTTTATGAGGATACTCTCCTTCTACCCTGTTTCACTACACTGAATATGGGCTTTCCTCCAGACATGTTTCAGTCTCAGAGTCCCTCTTTATAACCACCTCTATTCTGAATCATAAATTAGCTGAATTACAATTTCATGTACACATTACATATATAGACCCAAATTATATATGTCTATGTGTAGCATTTAAACCTAGCTATCCAAATATTCCTAGATTTCCCTTGTATCCCCAAATTCCAACACACTTAGCCTCTGCAATGATAAATTCATAGATTCCACAACTGAGACATTTTTCTTCTCCAAACCACTCATAATGTAATCATAAAGTCTGCATAAACTTGCTTCCTATTAAACCCCCATCTTTCTCCACACTATCTACACTTACTTAACTGCAGTTGTATTTTAACTGAAATTTTCAGGGACTGTTTCTTGGTATTCAGAAATATCTGTCTATATTATAAATGAAGAGTTAAACACAATCAGCAGCTCTCCAAAAATCAAAGCAGCAAATCTGTAGGGCATAAGTGTATGTTGATCTTTGGTATAAGAGCGATTGAATTAACAGATTGGGCTAATATTAGCTTCAGATGGGTATAACTACAGTTTTGCTAAGATTGAAATATTCCATACTCTACGTTTTTAAGGGAAAATTAGTAGCATCATACCAACACTTCACAAACCATAGCAATATCTTAGTGTTTGCATTCTGATTTCTGAACATAAAATCTGCATCCCATCGTGTTTCATCAGCCACTAACACTATAGCTTTGGGGAGACGGGCAGAGAAAGGAAGGCTTCACATCCAAAATGTCAAGCCCTGCTGAAGAATGATAGAAAAGACTGTGGAAGAGCAGAAACAACCATTTTCTGGCTTAAAATGGAGTTCTACCACCCCCTGCTGGACCAAATGAACAGTACAGAAGAGGCTAAAAAATGCTTAAAATTGAATATAGTGGAGATATTTTAACTTGTCTTCTAATTTATTATTTTCTTAAAAAAACAAATTCCATGCCACACTAATCATATAAAGTTCTCTACAATTATTACACATCTCAAAATCAGTGCTATTTTCGTTTCCTTTAAAGATTTCCACCAAACGCATGTTTTAGCATTTTGTGTCCCCAATTAAATGTCCAAACTTGTCTGGACAGTTGAAAATGCTTCCATTTATTGTAAATATATTTTATGTGACTATGTTGTATGTAAACAAGCAAGACAAATTCATATGTATCTCTACACAGACAAACAGAGATAGCTCCCACAAATTCTCTCTCAGGTTATTCTACTGGGCTATTCATTTTTTCTTTTAGAGATAAAGGCTCCTACCACCAATTCTCCACAACCCCAAAAATCTCTTACAGGTGTAATTACAATCTAATGTCATAAAATTCTTCAACGTTGCTGTATTAATAAGGGGTTGGGGGGGTCCAAAATGAATGACTGCAACACATCCCTAATTTTATCCATTTGCTTTCTTACACACAACATCCATGGCCCCTCTCTTAGTTTCCAACAGAAATAAGCCATCATCGTTCACTTCATAGTCAGAAATCAGAGTCTTGGAAAGAAGGGGAAAAAAGTCTCCAAGAATTGAATTTCTTGCACACAACAGATATTTTACAAATGAGTTTAACGTTGATAGTTTCTCCTGCTTCTGTAAAACACCATCGTGCCCTTTCCTTCCGCGCCCTCAGATATTTAACTGTTAACACACACCAACATACTCATTCGATTTTTGATAACGAAAATAAGAGAAAGCCAAAATCCCAGAAAAAGGAGCAGTTTGCCCCGATCTCCTGCTCACTGATCCCCATCTTCAATTCCGTATTTTTTCTTCTCTCATTTAAGGGTCTCAACAAAACAGAGAACAATTTTAGGCGCAGCTAAGAAAAAGCGAAAATAATAACAACGACAACATCAACAATAACTGTAACTTTAGTTCTTCCCTTTAATTCTTCCTGTGCCTCCCTCTTTGCCTCTTTTGGTGGGGGGGAAGGGGGAGGGAAAGTAAATGCAATAAAGCACCACACTCCTACCTTGCCCGCTACTGACAAGCAACCCGAGCAGGTAGAAGGAGAGGAGGAGGCTCATGTTCAGGACGTGACACCGGTGGACAGTTTCAAAGTTATTAAGTCCAGCCCCGGAGAGAGAACCTTCCGCTGCCCTGGCCGCCTCTGCTAGAGCCGCCGCCGCTCCCGGGGTGCCCCAGCCGCCCGCAGCCCGCGCGCTCCTCCTCGCAAAGTGACTGCAAGCTCCGCTCCTGCCGCACTATATCCAGGCAGCAGCGGCGGCAGCGGCGGCACAAGCAGCAGCAGCGGCCGCCGCGGCGGCAGCAGAGCCGGGCGGGGAGGGCGGCGGGGGCGGGGGCACGGGGAGGGGAGGCGCGGCCGAGGCGTATCCCTCCGCGCCGCACGGCGGTCGCGTCTCTCAAGGCGCGCGGCCCCAGGATTCGTCCGCAGTCGAGCTCAAAGCCACGGGTTCGGTCCCCGGTGCCTCCAGCTAGAGGTGCCGCCGCGATCCCGCTGGCACCGGCACGTCCGCGAGTGACGGCTCCACTCGCCTGCCAGCCATCTGCAGGCTGATGGATGCCTCTGGGCCGAGCAGTGGGAGGGCAGCCTCGAGCTCCCGCACAGCCGCCGGCCACCTCGGGGAAGCAGAGCTCATGCGGATGCTGCAGGCGGCTGCCGGGCCCCGCACCCCAAGCGCGCCTGGGCTCAGCCGGAGCGGGGCGTCTGGAGGTGGGCGGCGTATCCCGCAGCCCTCACTCCTTCAAGGGCGTGGGAGGAGGGGAGATTCTATGCTCTCCCAGGTCCTCCCTCCCGCTCAAACCTGGAGCAGGCTGGCACCTTGCGCGGCTGTCCCCTTCCCACGCTTACCACTCCGCCGCCGCAGAGGGGAAGCAGTTGTCCTCTAGTGTCTACACTGCCCGTCTACTTGGGCGCTAGAGAGGCCAGGTGGAAAGATGTGCAGAGTGTTTCTTTTACATCTCGACCCATTGCTGTTGAGAGCACTATCTTGAGGGAGAGACATTGGGGAGGGGTCGTCCAGTGGGAAGGGCTGCGTTCAACTCGGCTGTCAGCCTCAGCTGTGTCCTCAGAGAAGCGTAAAGTCTCCCTTGCCACGCTCTGCGTGCTCTGCCCTCGGTCCCCAGCGCGGAGCATAAGTCAAGTCCCCGCGAGGGGTGCGCCAAGGAAGGTCCTGCAAATGTACAAAGAGGAGTCGTGCGGGGACCCTTCCCCAGGCCAGTCCCGCCTCCCCCCTTCCCCCACACCCACCTACTTGCGTGTGTGCGCGAGTGTAAACTGAAATGATGGAGGGTGGCAGGTGCCCATAACTAACTCTTTTCTCTTAAAGGTTGGGACATACTACTATTTCTCCTGGAAGGGTAGGAAAAGGTTTATCAGACTAATGTCAAATCTGCTGCAAGAGCGGGTAAGAGGCAGAATCACAGGACCCAGGGCCTTTGTCGTTCTGGTCCCCCACCCTTGTCATAGCGACCTGCTAGAACTCTTTACTCAACTGCCTGCCTCAGGCTCAGGGAGGACTTGTGGCTCTTTCCTTACAAAAAGAGCACACGGAAATAGGGGGGGAATATAAATATTGTAGAGCTCAGAATCCATCTCCCGCCTGGGGACTCGATGCTGAAACGGACATTTCATTGCCTTCAGAGAGGGCAAGGAACAAGAGTAGACAGAAACTAGCATGGATAGGGGAGATACTGTCTTCAGTGTGTCCTCTCCAGGAGGAATGGTTTATACAGATGATTCACTTATTTGGCATCCTGGGACGGAGTTATCAGAAAGAGAGCGGGGGAAAGGCAGGTCTCAAAGCTCACCATTGCCGGACTCCTTTAAGCAACGGTCCTCTCGGTGCCTTACAGCTTGTGAACCTCATCTTTCTTCTTGATTTTATAGCAGACAATATATTTAGGAAGTTATTTTGGCAAGGTACCCTCATCATACCCCTTACTAGTTCTGGGACGTACCAACCTCACTTAAGTAAGTTCAATATCAGATCTTTGCAGAAAAAGGTGGAAACAACATTCATAGGTGTGAAAGACCAATGACTGATATATTGACACCTTTTCTTGATTTCTCTAGGGGATCAAGAAATGCCATACAGCCAGCCTTCCACATCTACAGTTCTGAATCCTCAGATTTAACCAAACATGGATGGAAATTATTTTTTTTAAATAAAATAAAATAATACAATAAAATACTACAAATAAAAACAATATATTACCATGACTATTTACATTGCATTTACATTGTATTAGGTATTATATGTAATATAGAAATGATTTAAAGTATACAGAAGAATGTGCTTAGGTTATATGCAAATATTATGCCATATAAGGGACTTGAGCATCCAAGGATCTGTGGGGGTCCTGGAACCCATTCCCCTGCAGATACCAAAAGATGACTGTACACACACACACGCACATACACACACAAAGTCACAGAAGCCAGTTGAAAGGATACTACTTGTGCCAAATAGTCTCTTTACCAAACCTGCAATTTTTCATCCTGACATCAGGAGTGGCCAAGTGCCTACTGCCCACACACATGATGCACGCGCCACACACCAACACACACACACACCCCTGGTGATCAGGGAAATACTAACAATTGGCTTCTCTTCTCTATTATTAGAAATCAAAATACTTTTATCTCAGGCAATGGGTTAAACCATGCCAGAGGAGAATTTGTCTGGAAGCCTGTGAGGTAATTTAGACATTAAATCTTCTTACGGTAAGGTCAGGGAGGAGAGTGGGTAGCATACTCTATCAGACATTAATGAAATTTCTGATTAGTGGTTTGTATCATAAGACTGTTTCCAAACTCCTGTGTGTATCTGTGTGACAGAGAGAGTATATCTATGTGTATGGAAAAGATAATGGACAAACCATTGGTACTCAGGAGTATACAAGGGTGATATAGCTATTGATTCTTCCCCTCAATTTGCTAACAATCTCTTGTTGAAGAGATCAGGCATAAGTACACAATTTGATCATATAAATGAGGTTGTAAAATTGACATAAGAAAGGTGAAAACAAGTTGATATTGTGGCATAAGAGGAGGGGATCATTTCTGAATAGGGGATTAAGAAAGGCTTCGAGAAGCTTTGAAGAAAGAGGAGAAATTAGATAGGTAGAGACTTGGGCAGGGCAGAGAAAAATTTAAGCAAAGCCTGCGGTGGTAAAACCACACGTGTGGAAAGCACAAAGAAGTCTATTTTGAAAAAAGCACAGAGTGTAAAATACAAAGGTGGGGTACAGTTATGCTAAGAAACCTGATGTATTTTTTTAAATTTTTTTATTTTTAGTTGCTATGGGTACATAATAGTTGTATATATTTATAGGATACATGTGATGTTTTGATACAGGCATACAATGTGTATTAATCAAATCAGGGTAACTGGGACATCCATCACCTCAAGCGTTTATCATTTCTTTGTGTTAGGAACATTCCAATTCCATTCTTTTAGTTATTTTAAAGCATACCATAACTTATTGTTGACTATAGTGACTTTATTGTGCTATCAAATATTGTCCATTCTAACTATATTTTTGTACCAATTAACTATCCCCACTTTATCCCCCCTTCCTGCTACCCTTCCCAGCCCCATCATTCTATTCTCTGTCTCCATGAGATCAATTGTTGAAATGTTTAGCTCCCACATATGAGTGAGAACATGCGAGATTTGTCTTTCTGTGTTTGGCTTTTGTCACTTAATGTTCTCCAGTGCCATCCATGTTGCTGCAAATGACAAGACTTCATTTTTGTATGGCTGGATAATATTCCATTGTGTGTATGTACACATTTTTTTATCCAATCATCCATTGATCGACATTAAGGTTGATTCCAAATCTTGACTATTGTAAATAGTGCTGCAATAAAAATGGGATTGCAGATATCTTTTCAATATACTGATTTCCTTTCTTTTGGATATATACCTAGCAGTGACATTGCTGGGTCACATGGTAGTTCTACGTTTAGTTTTTTGAGGAAACTCCATACTGTTCCTTATAGTGGTTGCACTAATTTACATTCCCACCAGCAGTGTATGAGGGTCCCCTTTCTCCACATCCTCCCCAGCATTCGTCATTGCCTGTCTCGTTCATACAGGCCATGTTAACTGGGGTGAAATGACATCTTATTATAGCTTTGCTTTGCATTTCTCTGTTGACTAATGAGGTTGAGCATTTTTTCATATACCTGTTGGCCATTTGTAGGTCTTCTTTTGAGAAATGTCTATTCAGATATGTTGCCCATTTCTTAATAAGATTTTGGGGGTTTTATGAGTTGTTTGAGCTCCTTGGATATTCTAGTTATTAATCCCTTCTCAGATGGGTAGTATGAAAATCTTTTCTCCCATCATGTGGGTTGTCTCTTGACTTTGTGGATTGTTTCCTTTGCTGTGGAGAAGACTTTGAGCTTGATGTGATCCTATTTGTCCAATTTTGCTTTGATTGCCTGTGCTTTAGGGATGTCACTCAACAAATTATTGCCCATACCAATGTCCTGGGGTGTTTCCCCAATGTTTTCTTTTAGAAGTTTCATAGTTCCAGGTCTTAGATTTAAGTCTTTAATCCATTTTGATTTGGTATTTGTATATGGTGAGAGATAAGAGTCTAGTTTGATTCTTCTGCATATAGATATCCAGTTTTCCCAGCACCATTTATTGAAGAGACTGTCCTTTCCACAATGTATTTTCTTGGACCCTTTGTCAAAAATAAGTTCACTATAGATGTTTGGATTTATTTTTGCATTCTCTATTCTGTTCCATTGGTCTATGTGTCTGTTTTTATACCAGCACCACGCTGTTTTGGTTACAACAGCTCTGTGGTATAATTTGGAGTTGGGTAATGTGATTCCTTCAGTTTTGTTCTTTTTGCTCAGGATGGCTTTGGCTATTCTGGGTCTTTTTTTGTTCCATATAAATTTTAGGATTATTTTTTATATTTCTGTGAAGAATGTCATTGGTATTTTGATAGGAACTGCATTGAATTTATAGATTACTGTGGGTAGTACGAAAATTTTAACAATATTGATTCTTCCAATCCATAATCATTTTCTTTCCATTTTTTTGTGTCCTCTTCAATTTCTTTCACCAGTGTTTTATAGTTTTCATCATAACATTTGTTCGCTTCGTTGGTTAATTTTATTCCTAGGTATTTTATTTTGTAGCTATTGTAAATAGGATTACTTTTTTGAAAAACCTGGCATTTATACCCTCTCAGAATGTAAGTCCAGACATGCATGGTCAAGAAGAGTCAGAATGGCTGTCTCCATCCCCAGTGCTGGAGGTCTAATTGTGAGTCAGAAGGCTCACAGGTAGATTATGGATTCAACGTGCCCCTCAAAAAGCATGTGTTGGAGACTTAAACTGCAAAGCCACAGTTTTGATAGGTGGAGCCTAATAGGAGGTATTTAGGTCATAAGGACTCCACCCTCATGAATGGATTAATGCCAATTATAAAAGGGCTTAAGGCTGTGACTTTGCTCTCTTGCACACTCTCTCTTGTCCATGTGATGCCTTCCACCATGCTATGAGGCAGCAAGAGCGACCTCACCAGATGAGGGCCCTTGATCTTGGACTTCCCATTCTCTAGAACTGTGAATGAAATACACTTCTATTGTTTATAAATTACCCAAACTGTGGTATTCTGTTATAGCAGCCAAAATAAACTAAGATAATTATAAACTAGGGCTTTTGTGGATTTTCTCCATCATTACCCTAAATTCATGGTGCTGTGAGGACTCAATAGCAGAATGTCACATACTCAAAGAAACTTGCCTCAACTGCTTCTTAGCCAAAGGTAGAAGCACCTCTCCAGGGCTCTGTCAGAAGCACATTCATTTCCCATTGCGGTAACAAAGTGATATTTTGCCTGACATTTGCTTGGTCAGTTCCTCTTCTTAATAGATTGACCATGTGAGGACAATGTGTAGAAAAATCCTCTCTGCTCACTGTTCTCCTCCCCACTTCAAAAGAGTGCTTTCCATCAGGCAGACATCGAGTATTTTTATCAAATGTACGAAATCCATGAACATGACTCAACCATGTGCACTGTGTAGGATATAAAATGTATAGAAATTCATCCTCCCACCTTTATGTGGCTCATATTTTACATTTAAGACAATTCATCAACTTCTTCATCTACCTGAGGAAATGTTTCAGAGGCTTAGTTGGAGCTACAGTTATTTCACTTATAAAAATAAGAGCAAGTTGAACAGAACTCAGGAATCTATGAAAAGCTGAGTAGTAGGAAATGCCAACAGGACTGGATGCATGGTTAAATGAAAGCAGATAAATTTGATTTAAAAGAATCAATAAAATGAACATGAAGGAGTAGGAGAGAGATAGAAAACGATAAGGTGCATTATATGTGGAAATTATCTTCTCAGAGAGATTCTGTTTCTTACATTGGCAATCTGTTCTTGCAAAAAGTATACAGGTATATAATGTACACACAAGGTCTATGTGTGAATGGCGTGCTGTGGCTAGTATTTAAACATTATTTTTATTGGTGTATTTCTGATGTTATTTTTGTTTAATCTCTCTGTTGACGGAATTCATGTGTGTTAAGATCATACTATTAGGAATTTGGACACGCCATGTGTTCATTTATATTTTTAAAATGTCACAAACCATTATACCTATTCATTTACTTGTCTAGAAAATTGCCTGTTTTGACTTTTTTTATTACCACAGAGAAGAAAAATATCCACTGTATATAGAGACAGATAGCCTGGAACCTCTATAAATGGATGATCGGGCTACTGCCTTCCCCTCTCCATTAACGCCACTTTTTCTAATGATCAAGTCTTTGAAAATAATTTCAACTTTCTTGATATAACAACATTCGAGACACTTAACCATGCTATTTGTGAGTATATGACAGCAGCTAGTTTAGTGGTATATTTTAGATTTTAACACCTTCCATTACAAATGCTTTACTTTCTCAGCTGTTATACTTGAAATTAAGAAACAGAAGAGACAGATTTATAGTACCGAGGCACCCTAATTGTCCCAGATTCTTACTTTTTAATTTCTTTCAAGATACATGGGGTCATTTTCCTTCATGGCTACTTCATGTTCCCTCTGGGCAAATAACTGCTCACTTCGCTCTGAAATTATGCAATAACTGCCTATAATTTGGCACTTGCCAGAATAATATTTTTCTTAACTCTAAGGGGATATATTTTTCTTCACAAGGACATTCCTGGAAAATATAATGATGGACAAAGCAGAAAATGTAACAAACCTATAACACATTGACAAAACAGTGATTGACAGAATTTCAAAAAATATATTCAGGACAAATACAGACAGGAAAAAAGAATCAAGCAGTAGCTAGCAACGAAACTATTTGATATGACAGGAATCATGATGTGAAATGCAGGTTGGCTAAATATTGATCACAGCCCTCAGAAATCATATTTTTGTCCATGGATAGTATTGACCAAGGTGATGTCTGCACAAATCCTATCATGTGGAGAGCACTTATTACATACTAGATAACAACAAATCCTTCCTCTCTAGCAACTGATACCATACAAGCATAGGTTTGATAGGACACAGAACATTAATCAAATGCATTTTAAGAGGCAATAAAGTTGGTAATTAAATTTGAAAATCTCCTATTGCACAGAATCATGGTTCTTTCCTTAACTGAGATATGTTTCTGTTAATTTTCAAGTTAGAGAAGCAATTCTATTAGTAACTGGCAAGTTAGTGGTAGTAATGGGATCCCTTCCTGGATAAACAAAAACTATTAATATTCTATGTAATAATCAATGAATGCAAGTTATTTAAATACACGTGTTCTTTTATTTCATTGTTTAGTAAAAAAAAATCCTTATGTTTTACATTTATGTGAGATGACCCTCACTTGTTTTAAGGAACATAACACATTCCCCTGCCAACATTCTTTATCATTAGTCCTCATATTTAAATAAATATGTATTTAAAACTTGTTGCTGGATATGTCAGCTTTCCTAAAATCAAGGAACTCAACATTTATGGAAGAAATTGACTTGAAAACAAATAGCTTGGGTATGTAAAATAAATTGGAATAGTGAAATATCTGTAGATGTGTAATTATAAGTTAATATTTACTCTTCTTAAATTCCTGAATGCTAGTTAAAAGGAATAATAGAGATGCCCACACCCCGTCAACCAAAGTCTACCTCTTGAATATTTTGGCACATTTTTTCCTAATCTTTCACAGTTTCATTCTTAATATAGCATGAAATAACACTATTTTGCATCTTTGTACTTTGTTTTATATGGAAGTAAATTTTACATTTACACTAATTTTTACAAATATAAATTTAATAAATTCATTCTATTACATGGACTGCGCATAATACACTTAACAATTTTCCTACACTAAGACAGAGTGTCTCTGTAATTTTGTACTATGATGAATAACACTACAGTGTGAATATCTTTGTCCATACAGCTTTGAACATAATTTAGATTACATGCATACACTACTAGAAGTTAAATAACTTGTCAAAAAGTATGACCATTTATAGGTACTGGATTCATATTGCTCAAATTGTTTTTCAAACTAATAATTTACCTTCTAATCAGGAAGATGTGAAAGCATTTCATTTCTATCAACATTGACTGTTTATTTTATTTTTATTTTTTAATTTGTATGTGAATTTCCTGAGAGTCTCTATTCTGTGATTTCCTCCTTTAGTCTTTTTAACCCTATTCTTCTACTCCAGGATCCAGAAATACTTTTAGAATAAGATGTTGAACAACTCTGAATATGGGTGACCAAATAGTCTCAATTACTCTACTTCACCAGCTTCAAACTTTCCATATTACACCTATACAAATAAAGTCTAAGTATCCCAACACACTTGCTACTGGGAATATCTGAGGATGCCTGAAAAATGTTGGTATGTTTCACATATAACATCAGGTAGGTGTTTCTCATTCCAGTGCCATCTCTGCTCTACTCCCTGGAGATTACCTTTTGTTATCTTATAACAGGCTTCCCAAAGCTGCACCATCTTCTGTATCATTTCATTTGAAGCCTAAATACAGCTTCCTACCTTAACTCCTCAGGGCCCAAGCAGAGATATTTAATAAAGCATATGGAAAGTTTGAGAATTACAGAGGCACAATAAAATATAAAATGTGAACCCAATGTTGAATAATGGACACCTACCAGTTCTCCTAGAGACTACTGGCTATTTCTCCATTTCCCTATATAGGGTCTCCTTCATGGATTCTTTTTCTTGGTGCCATGAATTGTTTAGGTACCAATTACCTCCCCAAGAAGAGTTTCTCTAACCCGGCACTTCACAATTGAGGAATATTTTGTCTTCCAGGAAATTTTGACAATGTTTGGAGACCTGTTTTTATTGCCATGACTGGTATGATGGTGCTACTGGTGTCCAGTGTGGAAAGGATCCCAAAACACCCAAGAGTGTCCTCCACAACAATTAATTATCCAGTCCAAAATGTCAGATTGAGAAATCCTACTCTAAACTGTCTTTCCTGAGCTGAGTGTAGGAACAACTCCCTGGATTCCTAGAAAAGCAGCAATTTGTTTGTTTCTCTAAAACCAAAGCCTGTCCCACTTTCTTCTCAGAAATATTTTTAATGGTACAATCCTCTTATTTCAGAGAAAAACTTGACCCCACATAGAATATGCTGTGACCACTTATGACCCAGTAAAGACAGTAATTATGTGGAAACTTAATTTTCCAAAGTTAGATTTTCCAATCTAAATATCATGTTGGGGAAACCAAAGGGAAAAATGCTTGGGTTAGAGTAACCCCAAGGGTGTGTTCACATTATTTACATAAACTTTCTTAATTAAGTATAAATCTAAACAAACTGTGAGGTGACTGGTCTACCCAATCCTATTGACCTGACATTGTCTCTCAGTCTCCTTATAAACAAATATTTGGCAAAGGCATGGTTTTGAAGCAGGGATGGGGAAGGAAAAGCATAAGAATGAACTGTAGTTTTAAAGCTAGAACAGTCTTACTTCATTAAAAAAAATCAAACACATTTTTAGGAGGGCCTGCCTTGCTAATCAAACACTCAATTCATGGTTTAAAATAATGTCTTTAACATTTAAAAGTGAAAACAGCTACACATAGATGACTTTATTAGGTCAGGGAGATCCCAGAAAAAATTGGTATATGCCTTACATCTCCATATTGAAATCAATGGAATCCCTCCAAGAAAGGAAAACATCTGATCCAAGGTCAGAAATGGAGAAATTGCTAACAATCTCCTGAAATGGCTGCTTATGAAATGTTAAGATCTGGACTTATTTCAACAAACTGTTATATATCCAGAGTGCTAAAATAATATCAATTTATTTTACCACAACTAGTACATTGCTGTAGAAATAGATCATTGATTAAAAAAACCACCAAGAAAGGATGAAAGCTTGGTTTGGTTTCCAGAAGGACTCCACAAAGTTTCCAGAAGGTATTCTGGTGGTTAAAAAATATGAAGAAATTGTTTATTTTGTTCACAGTTATATATCCAGTGCCTAGAAAAACTACTGGAAAATTATAAGGATTCAATAAATATTTGTGGAATGAATGTGTCAAATTAAAAGCAATGAAAGAAGTCTGATAGATAAAAGGAAAGGCGAGGAGGACAAATTCTGCTTGTGTCATTTGTTGCCTTTTGATTGACACCTAATTTCAGGATCAAACCAGAATTAAAAATTCATTGTGATCATCTTTAGGAGAAAGTCATTTCTCTACAAACAATTGGTATTTAAATAGTGTTTTATTGTTAAATGATATGAGCCCCTTTTCAATAAACTTAATATTCCACCACACACTAAACAAAACCTAGTATTATGTCACTCATACTGACTTGCAGCCAAACCAGTAACGTCAGCAATGTCACTGTCTTGTTTTCTTTAAAAATGTAAGCAGGTGTCTTAGTCTCTTTGGGCTGCTATAATAAAATACCATGAGTTGCGTAGCTTATAAACAACGGAAATTTATTTCTCATAGTTCTGGAGGTTGGGGAGCTCAGTATTAAGGCGCCAGCAGATTCAGTGTCTGGTTAGGGTCTGCTTTCTAATTGATAGACGGTTCCTCCTACGTGAGTCCTCACTTGGTGGAAGATGCAAGACAGCTCTCTGGGGCCTCTTTTATAACAGCACTAATCCCATTCATGAAGGATCTGCCCTCATGACATTATCACCTCCAAAAGGCGCTACCTCCTAATACCGTCATGCTGGTGATATGGTTTCAACATATGACTTCTGGAAGGCCACAGACATTCAGATCATGTTATCACATAAACCAGAGTGGGGGCATCCATGGGGGCCTCTGATCAATCCATGGAATTTCTCCAGATTCACCTAAAATCTCACTGTCTTTCTTGGTTTCTTTACTCCATTATTGGCTTTATATTTTGGTTACTCCTCTCCTTTAAGTATGTTAGACTTATAGTCCTGTTATATACTCTGATGAGTCCATCTTTGATTTCGACCCATCCCTTTCTTACCACTTCAAATCATGTTTCTCATATTTCACAAGGACTTCTTACATACTACCACGGTAACTGCCCCCTTCCTTGACCCCATACTAATTTAGGGCTGAGTCTCTTCTTTGTTCTTATAGATGTTTCCATAATATCACTAATGAATAGCCATCAAGACCAGCTCCCTATAAATGTGAACATACCAGTGTTCACACCTATGCACAGCACTTGTAATGAAGGGATAGGGTCATTTGGAAGTGAATCATAGAGTTATTTATCAGATCTAAAGCAACATTTTCTTAAAAAACTTGAGGGGATGTTCTTTAACTTACCTTGAAATAGAACAGTTGTCTTTAAGAATCTTGAGGTATTGAGAAAGTGGTTCTAATACTGGTTTCAGGGTAGAGATGAAAAATGCTGTAAGGAGGAACCAGGAATATGGCAACTTCAGTGAAGCCTGCTACTCAAATAAACTTTTTACTGCTGCCCTTATTAAAAGAATGATTATACCTAATGCACCTTGAAATTAGCAAATGGCAATATTAAAGGGTGGTCATAAAATGTAACTTCAAAATTCATTGTTCATACAAGAAAGAAAATCAATGTTCAGAAAATTTGACCTTTAAGTATTTCTTTTTCAAATTATAGGTGGTGTCTCAAGAAAGTATCATAGTAACTCCTAAATATAGTAAAATTAGATTCATTCAATATTAGAAAGACCAAAGTGTTGTCCAATACAATGTTCCTGTCTTTACTCCATTTCCTTGGATACATTATTTGGTAGATTTGTAAGAAGACATTTTCCTACTCTAAAATTAAAAGTCATAATATTGTTGATAAGTCTCTTATGCATGGATTATATTTTATTAAGAGTCAAATATAAAGTGGTAAACATTTTGTTCTCTGCACCATCATCATTTGTATCCTAATGTCAATTAGTCACAGGTATAGTATGAACGATTTTAGATATAACATATGAGTTTGACTCTCTAAGTCTACAAATGAAAAAAAAAATGATCTGGAAAAAGATTAAACGACCTGCTCAATTTTGTAGAGCTTTAAGAACAAAACTATGACTTGAATTCAGAGTAATGATTTTTCTACTACAGAATGCCTAAAAATGGATAAGTGCAAGATTAATTTCCCAATCACTGCATAACATAATTCTATAATTTATGTCCCAAATGAAGTGTGAGAATATTGCCTGTAAAGACATTTTTTCAAAGTTAAATTCTATTCTAATAATTTCAGAAGGGCAGTTTTATTTATTGGTAACTTGGATGCCATTATTATATATTAATAGATTCTTATCTTCTTAATTCAGCTTTCATCTCTAATTACTAGAGTGGCTACCACTACAAATGCCAATACCTGATTTAAAAGAGTAAAACTGAGCCAAATCATTATAGGTTGACAATGTATTGGCTAAAAAATCCCAATAAACTAGTTTATTATTTTTCTAAAGATGTCTGATCAACAAATAGATGCTTAGTAAATAATGGGTAATTGGCTGTAATCAACTTTTTGAGCATAATGCAAAAAGAGAAAATAGAAGTTATGTTAATGTAATTAGGTAGTTCAGAAAGCATTATACTATCAGTTCCATAGAATAGACCCCTTTTTCTGTTTTGTTTGTAACATATAAAATTGCTTTATTGATTATAAGTGTTTACTAGCTATCTATTGAAAGGAAAAATCGTACTTGAATTCCCTATAATTAAAATGAATAAACCCTTATTATGATGACTATAATACAAATGAGAAAAAGAACATAAGAGTAAGCTATAATTACAAAGGAAAACATCTATTAAATATATCCATGTTTTACGGTATGATATAATCTATATGCCATATCTAAAGCTAGAGAACTTATTAATATTCACATACATTAGCAATTTTATAAATTTTGAATAGGTAACATGTGCTAGGTACTTATTTAAGCCTGTGGTCCCCAACCGGTCCGGTCTGTGGCCTCTTAGGAACTGGGCTGCACAGCAGAAGGTGAGCAGCAGGGGAGCAAGCAAAGCTTCATCTGTATTTGCAGTCGCTTCCCATCACTCACATCACCGCCTCCCTCTGCCCCCACCACCCCCGGTCCATGGAAAAATTGTTTTCCATGAAACTGGTCCTTGGTACCAAAATGTTTGGGGATTGCTGACAAACCCTTTAAACACATCATTCATTTTTCACAGCAGTTTTGTGGAGAATGTTAGTTTTCCCATTGCATAGATGAGAAAGTTAGAGACAGAAACTCTAGCAATTTTTTAAGATTATAGAACCATGGAGTGTCAGAGCTAGGATTGGGACCCAGGCATTCCCGACTGTAAAGGCCTTTTGTTCAATCAGTTTAAAACATCCTTTTTTTTTTTTTTTTGTAATATAATGCACTTATAAGCTACTTATAAAAGGTTCTTAGGGAAACAAAAATATTTTTTAAAAAGGAAAAAGTGGAAAAATTTCAAAAATTTCCCCACAGATTACAAATGTGATATATTTAGATGACGAGAAAACCATCAATTACATCAATAAAAATTCCAGGTAGATAACTTAAAATAAGAAAAGTGGTTCACAATAATAGTCTGCTGATTAATTACGACATCTATATGAAATGAGTTATGATGTATATGATGGATAAACATAAAGATATGTGTGTGTATTGAGACAGAGAGAGAGTACTTGTAAGTTCTTTGGGGAAAGGTAAATCCTCTACTTTTCTTTCACCTCTTCATGGTGACATTTATAGCTTCATTTACTCAATGGAATTCCCAAATTATATTAGGTTAGCTGACACAATTCGTAATTGTATGTAAATGTAAATAACTACCAAGTAAATACTAATACCCAATATACCATTAAATAAGGATTAATCACCATACATCCTTATATATGTTATGATATTTAGTAATTTTATTTATTATGCATTTTGGATATATGCATCTCTTATAAGTATCTTAGCATATGTTTAATTAATCCTCGATCATAACATTTATAATTTTTAAAGTGTATGGCATAGTAAATTATACACAGAGAAAGGAAAGTAACTGGCTCTCTCCTCACCAAAACAGGCACTCTTAGAAACAACTTAAAAGCGGAAAAAAATACCTACTTAGAATTTTTTAAAATATTCTGGTGGAAAGAGAATAAAAGAAGCACTTACGCATAAATTTTAGGCCTGAGTGTGTGGGAAATTCTTTTCTTGCTACATTTTAAGTAATTTTCTGAAGTGCTCATGAGCCAAATTGCTGATTTTCACAAAGATGAGTAATTATCCAAACAGAATGCTTCCCTGGGAATACTGCAAACACAATTAAAGAGACACCAACCTAAATTTTGCTAGACTGTACAACTATATTATTTATTTTGGTGTACAACTATATTTTTTATTTTATTCAATTGGTAAAGAAATCTTGAAAATACACACTAAATATATTATTGGTACTATTTTAGTTCTAATATCCTTAAAAACCAGTGACATATAAGATAAATTTGGTGTAATAATAAACTGACAGAAGCTGTGTTGCTACATACTATCACCTTACAGCTTCGTCCTTCATCAGAGATGACCATTGTGTTTGTGAAAGCTGTCAGTGTTTGTATTGGTTTGATTTACCTGTCTAATTTGGTTTGCAATTATGCCTACTGGGTAGGGAATGTGACTAACTTTGAGTTCTGACAGCACCTGGTGCACAGTTGTGTTTTCACTAAGTGTTGAATCTGTTGAAATCAATTTAATAATAGCAAAATAGCCTGTTATGCAGTGAAGTTATTTATTAACTTCAGAAATTACTGAAAATATACTAGCTTAACAAATAATGTGCTGTGCATGGGGTCATTCTGTCCTATAGGAAATTTCTGTGTCTCCTGAGTGCACTTTCTATTTATAATAGACAAGAATCAAGCAGTGAACTCTGAAATGAATGAAGTGCAAATAAAAGAGGGAAAGAGCATGGACCACATGTCATACTGTTTTGGAATGTTTTTTGAAAAGGTTGGCACAGATGTTCACAAAGCAGATGCAGCCCTCTAGGCAATCCATGTGCCATATACTGGCCTTTTAAACCATGTAACCAATGAGAGTACATGCCCTAGGATCATAGGATTCTATATTCTGCAAGAATTTTCAGAAGAGCTGATCCAGCCCTGTAAGCTTCAAACTAAGGCCCAGCCATAGTAAAATGACATGCCTGGAATCATGCATACATTGAGTGATACTATTTTCACTATGTTATCCTGTCCCAAACCAAAAATAATAAAACATATTTTTCTGCCACAGGCACAAACAGAAAGCTCTGTGTATGCTTAAAATGATATTTTATATACTATTCTTTAAAAAAATAAAACACAACTACATTGTCCCAGAAATGAAAGCCACGCTAGGTATCCCAAAACCCCAGGACCCAGGCTGCTGCAGCATTGCAGCATTTTGAGAGCAGAGTCACCACAAGACAACATCCTACCCTTGGGTGCAGTAGCCCCTGCATGTCCACATGCTGGGGCACTGCCACATTGCAACACTAGCTGAACACAATGGTACAGCCACGTGCTCAGCACCCAAGCTGATGCATCGCTTTCTAGACCCCAGAGAACAGATGGTCCAGCACATCAGAAAGGCTGCCCTCAGGATGTAGGGAGCCAAAGTTAGAAAAAAGTCCCAAAATAAGAGATGCTGACATGATAGAGAAAGGAATACTTACACACTGTTGGTGGGGCTGCAAACTAGTACAGCCTCTATGGAAAGTAGTATGGAGATACCTCAAAGAACTAAAAGTAGATCTACCATTTGATCCAGCAATCCCACTATTGGGTATTTACCCAAAGGAAAAATGGTCATTTTATCAAAAAGACACTTGCATGTGAATGTTTATTGCAGCACAATTCACAATTTCAAAGATGTGGAATCAACCCTAGTGAACATCAATTCTTGAGTGGATTAATAAAATGTGTTATATGTATATCATAAAGTACTACTCAGCCATAAAAAAAGAATTAATACTTTTTCTAACAATCTGGAACTGGAGACCATTCTCCTAAGTGAAGTATTGCAAGAATGGAAAAAAAAAAAAAAGGACCACACGTACTCACTATTAAATTGGAATTAACCGAACAGAACTTATGAGCACAATATGAAGTAAAACTCAATGGAAATCAAACAGGTAGGAGAGGGGAGGAGGGACATGGGTGAAATCATACCTAATGGGTACAATGTCCACTATCTGGGTGATGGGCACACTTATAACTTTGTCTCAAGCAGTACAAAAGCAATCCATGCAACCAAAACATTTTAACCCCCATAATCTAAAATTAAAAAATAATAAAAAAATAAAATATGTGAAGAGACAAAAAAATCCCCAAACTGACCATACAAAGGAATCAGAAAAACACATCATAAATAAACTGAATTAGAGATTCAAAAAGATATAAGAATCATAAAAAAGAACCAACAGAAATCTCAGAATTAAAGAATTAAATAAATGAAATAAAAAATATTATCAAAAGCTGCAACATTAGACTAGATCAAGCAGGAGAAAGAATTTCTGAACTCTAAGACAATTCTTTTGAAATAAAATAACTCTGCCAGACTAAAGAAAAAAAAGGAAAAAAATGTAGAAAGCCTGCATGACATATGGGACACCATTAGGTGAGCATTTTGGGAGTTCCAGAAGAAGGAGATATGAAAAGAGTCATAGAAAACATATTTAATGAAATAATAGTTAAAAATTTTCTGTGTCTTAGGAGAGATATAGACATCCAGATACAGGAAGGCCAAAGAGCCCCCAAATAGATTCCACCCGAAAAGGTCCTCTATGAGGCACATTATATTTAAGCTGTGAAAGTCAAAGACAAAGAGAGAATTGTGAAAATAGCAAGATAAATGCATGAAGCTTGATATAAAAGAATCAGCATCAGATGAACAGCATATTTCTCAGTAGAAACCTTACAGGTTAGGGGAGAATAGCATGGTGTATTCAGAATACAAAAAAGAAAAAGAAAAAGAAAAAAAAATGAAATAACTGCTAGACAAGATTACTACACCCAGTAAAACTATCCTTTGGACAATGTCTTCCATGATGAAAATCCCTAAAATTATAAAACTCACTGGCAGAGCAGATACTCAAATGAGAAAGAGAAAGGAATAAAATATTATCACTATAGAAAAATGCCAAACTGCAAAGGTTAACGATAAGTGAAGAAGAAAGGAAAAAAGGATGTACAAAATAATCAGTAAATAATTATCACAATGACAAAAGTAAGTCCTTATCTATCAATAACAACTTTGCATGTAAAGAATACAAATTCCCCAATTAAAAGACATCAACTGGCTGAACTGACAAAAAAAGACCCAACTATGGTTCCTACAAAAAACTCACTTCATCTGTAAAGACACACATAAACTAAAAGTGAAGGGATAGAAAAAGATAAACCATTCAAATGGAAACCAAAAGCATGCAGGTGTAGGTACATCAGACACAAAATGGATTTCAAGTTAAAAAATAAACATAAATAGAGACAATAGTAATTATATAATGATAAAAAGGTTAATTCAGCAACAGCGTATGACAAATGTAAATATATATGCACTCAGCACTGGAGCGCACAGATATATAAAGCAAATATTATTTGAACTAAACAGAGGGACAGACCCAAATATAATAACAGTCGGGAACTTTGACACACCATTTTTAGCATTGGGTCAATTGTCTATACAGAAAATCCGCAGAGAAATATTGTAGTTAAACTATACTTTAGACCAAATGAACCTAATAGGCATTTAAAGAACATTTAATCCAACAGCTGCAGTATACACATTCTTATCATCACAGAGAGTATTCTCCAGGATAGACCTTAAGTTAGACCACAAAATAAGTCCGAACCAATTTTAAAAAATCAAAATCAAATCAAGTATCTTCTCTGGCAACAACAGAATACAACCAGAAGTCAAAAACAAAAGGAAGTTTGGAAAATGTACAAACACATCGAAATTACACAACATGCTCATAAACAACCAATGAGTATATGAAGAAATTAAGAAGAAAACAAAAAATGTCTTGAAACAAATGCAAATAGAAACACAACATACCCAAACCTGTGGATTAGAACAAAAGCAGTTTATAGCAATAAACACCTACATCAAAAAAGTAGAAGGCTTTCAAATAAACAACCTAATAATGTACTTCAAGAAACTAAAAAAGCAAGAATAAATGAAACATAAAATTAGTAGAAGAAAAGCAGGAAAAAAGAACAGAGAAGATTTAAAGGAAATAGAGACAAAAACTAAAAAAGAACAATGACATGATATGTTGGATTTTTCAAAAAATAAACAAAATCAACAAACCATTACTAAGAAAAAAAAGAGAGAAGAACCAAATAAAGAAAATCAGAAATGAAAAAAGAGACATTACAACTGATACAACAGAAAAACGAAGGATCATTAGAGACTATTATGAACAACTATATGCCAATAAATTGGAAATACTGATACACATATAACCTATCCAGATTGCACCAGCAAGAAATAGAAAACTTGAACACACCAATAATGATCAACGAGATTGAATCAGTAATAAAAATTCTCCTGATGAAGAAAAGCTCAGAACCAGCAGATTTTACTACTAAATTCTATCAAACATTTAAAGAAGAACTAACACAAATTTTTCTCAAACTATTTAAAAAAAACTGAAGAGGAGGGAATTCTTCCTAATTTTTTCTATGAGGCCAGCATCAACCTGATACCAAAACCAGACAAGGACACAACAAAAAAAGAAAATTATAGGTCAATATCTCCAATGAGCATAGATGCAAAAATCTCCAACAAAATACTAGCAAAATGAATCCAACAGTGCATCAAAAAGGTTATACAGCCTGATCAATAGGATTTATCTCAGAGATGCAAGGGTGGTTCAACATATGCAAATCAAAATATCTTATATATCACATCAACAGAATGAGGGACAAAAAGCACATGATCATCTCTATAGATGCAGAAAAAGCATTTGATAAAATTCAACATCCCTTCATGATAAAATCTCTCAAAAAATTAGGCATAGAAGAAACATACTTCAACACAATAAAGGCCATCATACTGAATTGGGAAAAACTGATAGCTTTTGCTCTAAGAACTGGAATAAGATAAGGATGCCCACTTGCAGTACTGTCATTCAATATACTACTGGAAATTCTAAGCAGAGAACTTAGGCAAGATAAACAAATAAAGGGCATCCAAATTGAAAAAGTGAAAGTCAAGATTTCCCTCTTTGCAGATGACATGATCTTATATATAGAAAAACCTAAGGACTCCACCAAATAACTCTTAGAAATGATAAACAAATTCAGTAAAGTAGCAAATTATGAAATCAACAGACAAAAATCAGTAGCATTTCTGTATAACAATAAAGAACTAGCTGAAAAAGAAATCAAGAAAACAATCACATTTACAATACTTACAAAAAATACATAGAAGTAAATTTAACCAGGAAGGTAAAAGATCTCTACCATGAAAACTATAATGTACTGATGAAAGAAATTGAAGACGGTACAAAAAAAAAAAAAATAGAAAGACATCCAAAGCAATCTACAGATCAATGCAATCCCTATCAAAATACCAATAATGTTCTTCACAGAAATGGAAAAAAAATTCTGAAATTTGCATAGAATCACAAAAGACCCTAAATAACCAAAGCAGTACTGAGAAAAAAGAACAAAGCTGAAGGCATCATGCTACCTGAATTCAAAATATACTACACAGCTATAGTAAGCAAAGCTTCATGGCATTGTTATGAAAATAGACACATAAACCAATGAGACAGAATAAAGAAACCAGAAATAAATCCACAAATTTACATTTAACTGATTTTCAACAAAGGTGCCAAGAACAGACATGGGGGAAAGAACAGACTCTTCAATAAATGGTGCTGGGAAAATTGGATATCTATATACAGAAGAATGAAACTAGACCCCTGTCTTTCACCACATGCAAAGATCAGCTCAAAATGGCTTAAAAACTTAAATGTAAGACCATAAACTATGAAGTTACTTGAAGAAAACATTGGGGAAGGACTTCAGAATTTTGGTCTAGGCAAAGATTTTACGGGTGAGATTTCAGAAGCACAGGTGACAAGAACAGAAGCAGACAAATGGGACTATATATAACTAAAAACATTACACATAGCAATGGAAATAGTCAACGGCACGAAGAGACAACCTATAGAATGGGAGAAAATATTTGCAAACCATGCATTCAACAAAGGACAATATTTATAATACACAAATAACTCAACAGCAAAAAAACAACCCAAAAAACTAATGATCTGATTTTAAAAATTGGCAAAGTCTCTAAATAGACATTTGTCATAAAGTCATGCAAATTGACAAGTAAATGAAAAAATGCTCACCATTACTAATCACCAGGGCAAAGCAAATCAAAACCACAATGAGATATCATCTCACCCCAGTTAAAAATAGCTATTATCAAAAAGACAAAAAAATAAGAAATGCTGGCAAGGATGCAGAGAAGAAGGAACCCTCACACACTGTTGGTGGGTATGTAAATTAATATTTATTATGAAAAACAATATGGAGGGTGCTCAAAAAACTAAAAATGGAACTACTATATGATCTAGCAATCCCAAAGGAAAGGAAAGGAAATCATTATATTGTAGAGACATCTGCATCCCCACGTTTATCACAACACTATTCACAATTGCCAAGATATGGAATCAACCCCAAATGTCCATCAACAGAAGAATAAATAAGGAAAATGTGGTATATATGCACAATGGACTACTATTTAGCCATGAAAAAGAATGAAATCTTTTCATTTAAGGCAATATGGATGATCCTGGAGGACATTATGTTAAGTGAGGTAAGTAAGGGACAGAAAGATAAAATACTTGTTCTCACTCACATGCAGAAGCTAAAAAAGTTGAACTCACAGAAGTAGTAAGCAGAATTGTGGTTATTAGAGTCCGGGATTGGTAGGTGAGAGAGGTTTATTAACAAATACAAAATCACAGTTAGATAGGAGAAAGAAGTTCTAGTGTTCTCCAGCACTGTAGCGTGAATATAGTCAACAATAATTCATTGTATATTTTCAAAAAGCTAGGAGAGAGAATTTTGAATGTTCCCAACAGAAAGAAATGATAAATTTGGGGGGCAATAGATATGCCAGTTTCACAGATTTGATAATTGCATGTTATATACATGTGTTGAAGTAAGTATGTACAATTATTATGTGCCAATTAAAAAGAAA
Organism: Daubentonia madagascariensis; assembly: GCA_023783475.1. Lineage (NCBI taxonomy): Eukaryota > Metazoa > Chordata > Mammalia > Primates > Daubentoniidae > Daubentonia > Daubentonia madagascariensis. The sequence goes on along the minus strand of JAKFHU010001684.1, from coordinate 23,094,584 downwards.
AGAAAAAAATTAAGATTATCTCTGCCCCAGATTATATTTATCTTATAGGTATTAGGTCAAAGAAACACTGCTATCAGAATGGAAATTAATTTAACTGTATTATTGGTCACTGGATACCATTTAGTTCTTTCTTAGAAAATCTGGTATTTTGTTATGGCTTTTACTCACCTATCTTTTCTCCATTCCTATTTTGCATACTTGTTTGAAGCAATTTCTGTCCTGTGTTTTTCCCAGTGGGGTTCTGATTGCCCATCCAAGGCTCGTAATTAGTTTGGTCTTCCACACCCATATCTCTGATATATGAAATATCAGACAGACAGTAGCATTAGGTACATTAACAACAGGATTTCAACACTTCTATCTTTGGGTGATGCATTCATAGCACAGTCCTTGTTTCTATCCCATAACATTGTGATGGCCAGTGGATCTTATTTTCAACAAAAACACAATGTAAATGAAATAATATGATTTAAAAATTCAGGTGACCATACACACTGAATGTTATTCCATATGTGTTATTTGCTATGTATTATAAAGTTCCTCTACAACCTCTGCTGATTGCTAGATTATAGATAACTCTTTGGAACAAACAATTGCACATGATTTTATAGCTTGGGATGGTATATAAACAGGACTTTTAGGATTGTGTGGAGAAGAGGGTCTGTCTACTCAGAAATAAAAATGCATTCTGGCTTACCATTTATTTGCTTTATAACATTTCAGACCCTTTCTCACGTCCCTTGAAAGAATAATTGGAATAATAATGATGCCCACATTTTTGTCTCTATACTATATCCACATGCTGGAGTTATACATATCTTCCTCTAAATGGACATGCCATCACTTGAATAATACCTAAGGATTTCTTGAAGTTAACATGCATAATTTTACTCTTCTTTGTGCTTTTTAAAATTAAAATGCCATGGCAGAGTTTATGTTGAAATTCTTTCACCTTGAAATGTGTTTATCTCTTATACAAAGAAGTCAGTTTTGACTAAATAGAATTACAAAACACAAAAATTTAAGCTAGAAATACATGATAATATTAGGAAAGACAGAACTACTAAAAATAATACAACTAAATATGGTGTGTTTTTAAGTTCATAATGTATGTTCTTTCAGGGAAGCAAATAAGTGCCACATTTATGTCAATATCTAGATGGACTAGAGCATGGTAGAGTTTTTTTTTTCCCCTTGCCCAAATGGTGTTATTTTGCTAAGAGTCAGGGACTCCTATATCTGTATTCCTGTCTCGCTCCTGGGGACAGGAGTAATAGTATTAAGTTGACCTCCACTTTTGTCTTTCCTTGGCTGAAATGAGCTCTGGTGATTCAGCATGGTAACCTAGAGTGAAGGCAAAAAGACCTTATCTGTAATCCCTGAAAGATGGCTCAATTACCTTTCTTTACTTTTCCTTACCTGAGAAGCTAATGACCTATACAACTGCTCAGAGTCCAAAAACATGCGAAACTTGAGTCCAGGTACATGAAGTTGTTCATTGCAGTGTCAGATAGATTTCAAATGAGCAGAACAACGTGTAGGAATTTGAGATCACAGCTCTATCTAACAGAATGGTTTTTTTTTTTTCACAATAAAACAGTAAAACTTTTAGAGCTAGGATTTTTAAAAAGTGGCTTTGCCAATTGGACTTAACTTCTTTCCAAAACACTCTCTCCCTTTTTTTTAAATCTCTCAGTATAATCCCCCTGCCAAGTGGAGCACTTCAGACTTCCTTCTAATGTTAAGAAGAGCTCAGTTTTGCTGAATATGTGCTGCTATTCCTAGAGAAAGATGGTGGCTTGAGTCATAGGAAGAGGAAGAATCAAAGTAGCTTTCCAACTCTAGTTTACATCTCACACAAGACAGATCTAGGGATGGTTTTCTCTCTTGTTTACCCAAGAAGCAAACACTTCTTACTGAGAAAAAGTTTGTATTATATTTTTTAGTGGTAATGTACTGTATTCACAAAGGAAAGAAAGAAATCTCTTTTGTTTTTGTCAGTAGGGTTTCTTAAAATCACAGTAAACTTTAATAATGGCATTAACTAAGAAGCTTTAGATTTCTGCCTTGGCCAGGTATACTGTGCAAGGATTAATTAGCACAAGTTCAGATTCTGGGGTTTTTTGTTGTTGTTGTTTTGTTTTTGTTTGTTTTATTTAAATTTTAAATTCTTCTTATTCTTGGTTAGAGGAATTGTGAGCTATTTTAACTACATCAAACACCTTTTACATATGTTTGACCCTTCTTTCAGAAATATTTCCTATATTTTTAATATGGCAGTCAAATAAGTTTTCCAGTATCATGTGATATAATTATGAAATATTAGTGGAAAGTATACACTTATATATGTACATACACATATGAATACATTACATATCTTTCATTATATATGTGTGTATGTCTATCTGTCTATCTAGTTAGGCAGTTTGCTCTAATTTTGTAGAAAGACACTCAGATTATATCTACCACCAAAACTGAGCAAAGAAGGGAAGTTTAAAAAAAAGTTTGGTTGCATACTTGCAAAGGGCAAGTCAGGGAATTTTTTTTTCTTCCAAAATACACATTCAAACACAAACTAGACTAAAGGTTTTTACACATTGCTTTCCTTTAGTCAGTCCTACTGAGCTACATTTGTTTAAAACATAGTGTGCCCTCAATAACAAGATTCACATTATTATATATTTTCAATTTCCTGGAAAAAGTATTCGTCTTACGTCAGATTTGTGTATTAATACAGCATTTCCTTTTTCTTTTTTCAAAAACCTTGTATTTAATGAATGGTTAGTCTTACAAATAAGAAAATATTATATTTATTTACACTTTATTTCTTATACAAAAGACCTATTGTTCCTACAACTCAAGCAAATATCCAAAAATTATTATCAATACAAATTGACAATCAGGATATAAATATATGAAAAATAATTACCAGGAAGATAATGAGTGTTAATATGTGAATTTAAAACAATAGCAAAAAAATTAAAATCAACTTTTAAATTTGTCTGAGCTCTTACCAAGCAAAGAGGACAGAATGCTAAATTTATATGCAGTTGTTCTCATTATTGCACAGGGGACAAGAGAGGGTTTGTTGGAAGTACTTTATTAAAGTATATATCTGGTAATGTTTATAATCCTAAAAATTGTAACCTATCTAGCTGATTGAAAGATGTTTAAGGAAAAATGGTTGTATGTAGATACAGGGGCAAAAATGAATAGACGTTTTCTAACAAGAGTCTCATAAATTGCTGGGAGAGACTTTTAATTGTTGGACATCTGTCTGATAGAAGGGGAAATTTCAGACATATTTCTCTCTGCTGTGCTTAGGAAGTGGTCCTTCTGTAGAAATAGTTGAAAGACTGGAAAAGTCATGAAGTACAATTTCTATTTATTTTCCTGGATATCTAGGTAGAATTTATCCTAAACCCTCTTAATATATAAATATATATATTTATACACACACACACACACACACACACACAAACATACACACACCCCCTCAGACATTGATAGATGAGAATATTTCATATACTAATATATTTAGAAATTCTTCCCATTGTCTTAATAAAAAACTAAAATTTGCAATGTATGCCTAGTTCCCCACATTTGTCAAGACCCCCTTCCTCTGCCTCCATTCTCTCCCCACCTTTAGATTTATGCTTGTCTGACCAGAGACTGTTTCTAATCCAGAGGACGATAATGAGCTGTTTTAGCTAACACCAAGACAGGGGACATCGTCAGGTCCTAAGTTAACTTGCTGTTTTCCCTGCATTGATCTCATGCTTTAGTCTCAGTGACTGAATATATTTCCTTTTCTTTTATGCAAAAGGCTGTGTGATACTCTATTCTATCAGTGTTGAGGCTGATTTCTTGTCCCTAAACACTAACTCCATGTCTAGGAAATTAATATCTGTGAAACAAAAAACATGATTCTTCCTAATTACTGGAATCTTCACAAGTAGCCTGCAGCAGTATTTTGGCTGAAGGCTATTAGGAAGCCTGGCCTTCTTAAATGATCTGCCATCACCCTTTTTTACTTTCCTGGCAGAATGCACACCTGGTACTCAACTCTCTTATACTGAATGACTCTCACAATTGCCAACTGTTACCTTCCCATTCTTGCCAGATCCTGAACTTGTTCCCATGTCTGTGCTGATCCTGAATTTTTTTTCATATAAGTTCTAAAACAGTGACAGTTCCTGACTGATTAAGTTTTCTGGCTTTAACTACACCGGATTGGACTAAAGCACTGATTAAACATTTACACTAACAAATGTACTTGAAATTTTTTTTCATATTAGTTCTGTTTTGGTTTTTGTTCTTGAGAAATAAAATGAATGTTCCATTCCTCCTTCCCATCTCCATGTAATACATTAGATAAAATTCTAAAACTATGTAGCAACTAAAAATATTCTTATTGCATAATAGGTAAATTATACTTTGTATTTAGAGAATTATACTTTATTCCCTGCATATTTTATCTAATTTTAATTATTTACTTCTAAGATTGCACTACATGATGGTAACCATGTATAAGAACATATCAGTGGCTAGTTTCTGTTGTATATACTCTATATAATTTACATAAATTTTTATAATCCATATAAATATATATTCTATAAATGTACATCATTTACATAAAGGTAACTAATTTATATAAACATAATTTATATATGTGTATATCAATGTATATAATTGTATACATATACACAGAGCAGAGATTTCTAACATTGTGTACCTGGTAAGTATGGATAAAAAGTAAGCATTTCTTGAATATTAAATGCATAGGAGTATTGTTTTACAGAAACAATGAAAGTAATAAAACTTTATATTCTACTACTAGGCAGCATAAAAATTAACAAATATAAATATTGAGTAAAATGTATTTCTGTACCTAAGGCTTAGAGTATAAAATTCTGCTAAAATGTTCAGAACTAATTCCACAGCATAAATATCACAATGTCGAGTAGATTTAAATAGACACAGTCACACCACAGAGTTTAATGAAGTAAACAATGAAAAATATCAGGAAATAGAGTGTTTATATAGTTATAAACTCTCACCTCTTTTCTCTGGTACCTTCCTTAAATCACATAACAGCCTTTTACAAGTTTTATAAGACTTGCAATATTTGTGATATTTTTCTAGAATTTATTCAAATTATCTCTAAACTTAAATGAAAGTTTTGTTTGTTTTAAGGCACAAGTATTGGTGGTTAAACATGGTGTGGTTTTTTGTAAAAATATTTTGATTAAATATAGTCACTAGTCATACTAATTAGCTCACCTAGTAAATCAAAATATAAACAATGATTTATTTTTAGCAATGGACAACCTCTTCCTACAGAGTTTAGAGATTTTTATGGCAAAATTACTAAGGACCACTCCTACATTACATTTATCTTATATTCTTATTTCCAGGAAACAACAGTCTCTGGATATTAAACATCTATCATAAGAATATCTATTTCCATTTCTCAAATTAAAGTCATACTCACTTCTTGTGGAAAGTAATTTAAAATTGTCAGTTATTCTTGCTATTTTTATGATAGTTTTTATTATAGAAGTAGATTTTTTAAAATCTTGGTCATTTTTTTCTTTTAGGTACTGCAAAAGGGATTAGGTAGACACCAGAGGGAGCCCAAGTTACCTAACCCTGTTCTCAAGAGCTAAGGTGACATCATCAGTCATCCTACTCACAAGCAGATTTAATATTCAGAGTCAGTCCAACACACCTAACAATGGAAGAAAACAATGGATAGCTTAACTTATTTAAGTTTATAAAAAATAAGCTGCAATATACACATTCACTATTTAACACTGCAATCAACACACATTATTTTGAATGTTTCTAATAGATTGCAAAGTCAGGAGCAATTTCTAAAACAACTTGGAATCTTGAGTGAGAAAATGAATATAAGGGATAATATAGAATCTTTTAAGATCTGAATTTCAGTGTAGTTGGAACGCATGGTCCATCTGCTGCCCCTGTTAAAAGAACATATTGGTTTGCAACATCCACAGTCTATCATTTTGCTTTATTGTTTTATAAATGAGGAAACTTTTCTGTAAGCCCTTATTCCATTTCTTCCTTCTCACCACCCAGATTTAGTTTTTTCCCTAAAAGCAATGCATGTGAAAAATACCTAGAGCCAAAGCAATTCACTTTTTCACTTGGCCTTCAGCAGTAACAAAATAGAGATTCCAGCATTTCACCATACTCATGATTTAGTAATACAGGGTCTCTCTTTGAAACAAGCACACCAGGAAAAAGACAGGGAGAGCTTGTGTTTGGGTTGATGCTTTTTGGCTACAGTTCAAACATCTGGAGCTTTGGCCTTTGAACAACAAAAAGAATTTCTAAATTCCCTTTTACAGTTTCTTAAAAGTGCTCATTGATTGCATGTTTTTCAAATAACTCTAATAACAATTCATATAGTCATATGAAAATGATATTCTACTTGCCAAGAATATTTTAATGCTCTACGGGTTTTTACTTTTTTATTTTTTTGTTTTTGGCATATTCTGTCATAACAACTAGTGTGTTTCATAGTGGCAAAGAAAAAAAAAACCTCTGGTTTATTTACAACTACTCTAGATATGAGACTCTCACCACCTTTTTTGGAAATCATTCTTCCAAATTCCTGAATAGGTTTTAATTACTGTTATTAAGTCTTCATTTAAAAATAATTCTGCAAGTGATTTTTAAACTTAATATAATATTATTTGAATACACCTTTCAAAAACTAATTTTGTCCTTTTTTCTCCAGATTATAATGCATAACTCTGACTCTTTTCATTCATCCATTTTTCCTTCTAGTCATTCTGTCCATTGATAAAATTTACCTTAATTCCTGAGAGCCTCCTTTTACTGCCACCATTTTCCTCCAGTTATATGGTGGGATTCAGTTAACCCCTTCTGCCTCCCAATCACTAGTTCTCTCCCCCTCCTCTTAAAACAACCTTCTGTAAGAAAAGTAGTAGATATCGCTTATGGCACTAAATAGCTAATTAAATCCATGTGTTTACAGTGTAAAGAATCTTTGCATTTCTCTAATGGCTACATTTTAAAACTGGTTAGAGCATTATCAACTAGGAAGAATAGAACTTAAGGAGTGAAGTGTTACTTCTTAACTGTGTGTATAAAGTAAAAATGGCCATACTCACTGGATTTCCTACATGACTTTTTATTGTGGACAAATATTTGTGTATCTGGAAGAAGCAATACTTTATTTTAAAAAGTACACTTACTATAAAGATGACTAGTATATATAAAAATGTATATGTTCTCAGAATCATTCACTTGGGAAATATTTACATACAAATTTTCAAGAAATTAGCTCTTTTTCTAACAAAATACAACTATATGCAAGTATTTCAAAGTTTTATTAGGCTAAGGGTAAGTGAGATGGAGTTCTGAAAAAAAAGGGGCTAGAATTTATAAAGAATAAGAGATCATCTTGTATACCGGTACCACCTATTGACCATGTGATTTTGATCATATTTCTTATATTTTTTAATTCTCAGTTTCCTTGTTTGCACAATTCTAAAAATTGTATGCATCTCATGAAACTGTTGTCACAATGTAATAGATAATTTATATAAAACACTTGGCATAGTGTATTTCATAATTGCTATTGGATAAATATAAGATACCTTTAAATTTAAATTTTTCTCCAGATGAATTGCATTGGAAATAAATTTTCATATTTAACAGTTTTCTCTCCAGCATATTATATTGAACTTTCACCAAAAGTTAGATAAACAACAGATTAGATGATAGATTAGACAGATCGACAGATAGATAGATAGATAAAAGGGAGTATTGTATAGAGGTCATTGATATACTAAAGAAGATATTACAGATCAGTCAGAAATGTGTTTTACATGCCCCTCTACTAAAAACACTTTTATGTATGTACGTCTTACCTTGGTAGTAATGAAATAGGAAGTGGATGTCTTTGTCAATTACTGAGAATTTAAACTCATTAACACTCTGCAACACACACTCTGTGTGAACTTAAGTCTTGAGTTACTACTCAGCATCTATAACTACAGTCCACATACCATGTTCCATTTCCTCTGCCTTCCCTGGCTCCTCACATGCTTCCTCGATAACTCACATGCAACAGTCCTGCCTGGATCCTGCAGTTTCTGTCTTCATTATACTGAAGCTTTTCATTGTTTAAAAAAAAAAAAAAAAAGCCCACACCAGAAAAGCACATTTTCTCTTTGTACTGTACTCACTGGGAGTAGGAAAGGAAAGTCCTAATGTGGGATTAGAGATTTAGCAAACCACAATGGCGTATTTGGTCCTAACATTGCTTTCTGCTTTTAGCAGAAAATGTATTATTTTCTGATGATGTGTTTGGAATATAACACTGTATCCATAAAAATATTAAGTGAATGTTCAAAAACATGTCACAGACTTGATAAAAAAGGATTAGTAGTTTCTGTTGGCAGCATATATCTTAGTTTAATTTAAATATTTGATGAATAAATATGTCCCTTATGTACCACAAGTTTTGGACATATACACAAAATGAAATACTGCCATTTTCTTAAATATTAGTTTGAAAAACATCTTAGGCACATGGTGGGTATGCAATATATACAGAACTCCTGATATTAGTTATAATATACTGAAAAAATCACATTTATTTACCATAACTTGGATGTAAGAAAGTAGCAATAAAAAGTATATCTTTCATTTTTTAAAGTGCTATAACCTTTTATATTAACAATTGTGCATACTTAAAGAGACAGAAAAAGTTTCAAAAGTCTATGAGCTGCCTGCATCAAGCAGCAAGTGTCTCCATAATTTGAACACAATTTTGATACAAACCTATTTTCTAAATCTCATTGAAAATTATATTTGTACATTCTAACCATTTTTTTCAAAATGTGTAGCAAACTCCTAGTGAAGAGGCATTTCTCTGTGTTCATGGCATTGAAGTGGTACATTTGCTACATACTGATTTAGAAATGTGGCAGTCAATTATAGTGAAGGGACCTGTATATCCAATCCCCCGTGACCAGGCCATGCTAGGACATTTCCTCTTCATGCTCCTGAAATCTCGATCATCCTGACAGAACGGGTGGTTGCTATGGGCAGCAAAACATTAGGGGAAGCATGCTCAGTTAGTGACTGCTGATTGTATAAGCCACTATAGTCCAGTAAAATTTGAGTTTCTCTGTTTTTTTCAGAATGAAAATCCTAGAACTATTATGTCTGGACAACTGGAGAAAGCCTGCTTTCGAAATACATCCCCAGTCCACCAACTGGAAGAGTTTAGCCAGCTTCTCTCATGTAGGGGGAAAAACACACCAAACAAACCTCATTTGGAAGCTGTCATTAACATTTAATTAATTGACGTATTAACACTGGGAAGTCATTACATAGAAACTAAATGTAGTTTTTCTTTCTCTCCCTTTCATTTTTTTGTGGGTTTTATTACACTTTCCAAAATACCTACACAAAATTGTTTGTTGAGAAATAGCTAATTCCATGTAATAGATTACATTCCTTTTCAATTGTTTTGACTGATAGGCAATTACTCCAAAATTCAGTAGTCAGTAAAATGTTATCAGAAGGAATAGAGTGTAGCCAAAGCATAGATAATCCAAAGTGATTAATAATATAAAAATCTTTATTTCTAAAAAAGTTTAGCTTCACATTTGCAATTTGAAGAAATTAATCTAGCATAATTTTCCCTTTTATTTATGCTTTTCAAAATGGAGCTATTTTCAATAACTTAAAAATATTCTCAACATAATGAAATAGTATGCAACATTTTATGTTTTAGACACATATAAATGCTCACATAATTACTTTTATCTTTCTAAAATAGTTTCCAACATCAGAACCTTCTTCAATCATTTTGTGTCCTACCTACCTCAACAAGAAAGCCTTACCCAATATTTTTTTTAAAAATACTTCCTATGTCTCAGTGCCTAACAACTCTAATTCAGAAGAAAAAAGAAATGTACATACTGAACAAAATAATACAATCGAATAAAACAACAAGAGGATGATGGAGGTATAACAAATACAACTTGGAGCAATTATTAGAAAAAGTCAGCACTTTGTTTATATAGTTGTTTAGTGTCTTTGATGGGAATTTAAACCATAATATTCAATCTCTAGGTGTTCTCAGTCACAGACATATTTAAAATTGTCAGGCAATAGTAAAGATAAGACTAAAATCTTCCAATGCTAGTTGTTGAATATGACCTGCTTCCCATTAAAGTGTTTTTCCCACCCTAAAATGATGGTCCTAAACATGAACATCTGACACATCCAGTGTTTCCTTTGAGGTGTCACATCCTACAACCCAGTGATTGAAGCTGATTACAAGACTGACATATCTGAAAAATGCAGAGTTATAGAAATAAGATACACATTTTTATGGGAATAATGGAAAATTGTAGGATGGAAGTAGAATAACTTCAATGAATTAAAGGTATTTATAGTTATATATATATGTCACTAGTTTAGAAAATATAAAAAAGGGTAAGGTAGGCATGTAACAAGTAAAGAGTTTAAGTAATAAAATTGAGTTTACTACCATGAGTGTCTTGGTAGACCCCCTAGAGTCATCCTCTAGTCATTAATCTTGTGTAGGTCTCAGAGGTCCCATGCTGTGGGATCTCTAGATCATGTTATTACAGATTCATTCCAGGTCATCATAGTGCTCAGAAATGTCATTAAAGATTGATCACACAAGCACTTAATATTTTATTTGGGAAATGTTTTCACACTGGATAATACAGCGTAACCTCCCTTTATATTTTATTCCTTGACCATGAGCTTGGGGATCCTTCAATGCATCAAAGGCAGATAATAAAGCAAATGTCTTTTTGAACAATGTTCTATGTCTGATAGTCAAGCAAGTCCCTATTTACCATCTTGTAAAAACAATGGAGGATGAGGATTGTACTGGACTCCCTTAGGTGATTTACAGGTTATACTCTTCCATCATTGTTTGGGCTGGAGGAATTTATGCTTTCGAACTCAGTTTATTTAGCTTAACGTCCCCCAGGTTCATCCATGTTGTCACAAATGGCAGGATTTCCTTCTTTTTAAAATCCAAATAATATTCCATTGTATGTGTATACCACATTTTCATTATCCATCGATCTGTTGATGGACCCTTGGCTTTTTTCCATACCTTGACTATTGTGAGTAATGCTACAATAAATATGGGGATGCAAATATCTCCTTGAGTCCCAATTTCAATTCTGTTGGATATATATACCTAGAAGTAGGATTACTGGATCATATGGTAGTTTTATTTTTAATTTTTTTCAGGCATCTCCATACTGTTTTCAATAGCTGGTGCACCATTTTACATTCCCACCAACAATGGGCAAGGATTCCAATTTCTCTACAACCTCATCTTACCAACATTTAATATTGCTTGATTCCACTTGTATGAAGTATTTAAAATAGTCAAAATCATAGAAGCAGAGAATAAAATAGTGGTTGCAGGGATGGCAAGTGGAAAATATGAGGAGTTGTTATTGAAAGGCTATAAAGTTTCAGTAATGCTAGATGATCAAGTACAGAAATGTGCTGTATAACACAGTGCTTACAGTTAACAGTGTGGTATTGTGCACGTCAACATTTGTTAAGAGGGTAGATCTTATAAGAAGTGTTACTAACACACACGCATTCATGCAAACAGACACAAGGAAAGTTTGGAAGGTGTTGGATATGTCTATTACCTTGATTGTGGTAATGGTATCATGGGTGTTTCATACGTCTGTCAACTTGAAATAATTGAAAGAATCAGAATCCAGTTTTAAAGAGTTTATTCAAGTATAAATCTGGGAATGACCAACTCGGGTGACACAGACTCCATAGAAATGGGGTCACTTTCTGAGGTTAAAGGTTAAGTTCTTGCTTATGTAGCCAGAAAACAAAGAAGTTTAACAAAACAGTGTAGATAAGGAAGAAGGATAATCTATAATCAGATAAACCAAGGTTACTGCTTTTTAGATTACAGCTGCCTAGGTTATAGCTGCCTTTGACATGATTCAAGTCCAATAATCATATTCCTTTAAGCCTGAAAATATAATAATTTAGAGTTCCAATTACTTATTTTCAAATGTCCAAACTCATCAAATTGTACACATTAATATGTTTGGTTCTTTGTATATTAGTTATACCTCAACAAAATGTTTTTTAACAAGCACAATATAAAAAGTTTAGAAGAGAAGGGATTTCAGAAATTTGTCGATTCCCTCTTCATAAATACTTGGTAACAATAGGAATTAATCACTGCCTCTGTCACTTTTTATTATTCATAAGAAACATTTGGGCCCTTTATTACAGAGGGTCTTTTTTAATCATAATAAATATATTATTTATCTATGATTGTCAAATACTGTTCAAATGTTTTTGAATCTTAATTTTGTCAATTTTTATATAAACTATTTACCTAAGTGTAATGGGGTACTATAAAGACAGAGATTAAACACAATGCCCTTTCATAGGAGTCCTTAAAATGTCATTTTCTCCTTAATGTCCCTGAAACTGACAAGATTTAAGAAATAAGTAAATGAAATAATACCTAATTCATAGAGCAAAAGTTCTTTTCAATTACTTTGTGCTTTACATGGATTACTTATTTAATTGTCATGACAAATCTATAAAGCAGGTATTATTTTAATTACCATTTTACATATGAGGACTATGAGTCTTATAAATATTAAATGCTTTGCCCAGGGTCACACAGATATAAATTGTAGAAGATTCTATGTACTGTACTCCTTACTACAATTCAATAGTATATGAATATAAACTTAATAGAGAGTTTTCTTGACAGGTGAATGTTCATATCAGACTCTCGTCAGTACAGCTTTCACATTTAATAGCTTCAAGCCAAGTGAACATCAATCAGTGAAGTGACTTAATAATCCCTATGGACAAGAAACATTTTTGAACAATGTAAAATAGTTGAAATTATATTCACACAATCTATAGCTTTCCCTTTTCCCTCAAGGATGTGCTAAAATGTTTCATGTAATTTGAATTGTTTTAAAATCACATCAAACTTTTACATATCAAAAATTTTAAATTAATAATGAACAAGTATGTTAATGAAGTCACCATAAGGCTGTACTCTCTACCACTTAAAAATATAATAGCTGCAAATGAGAATTATTACGTATATGAAGGCACAGTCTTCAGGTCACTGTTGGTTTTAACCCTGCTGTCTTCCCACCTCCATCCCCGACTCCTACTCTCTGTACCTTCAGTTGCTTACTGTGCTATTTAGGTACCTGGACCCTAGAATATTCACACAGCCCCAAAGACCTCTTCTTTAGAAAGGGTAGAGTCAATTGTTACAACTGGCTGCTGGAAAAAAAAAAATGCCAGGATTGTGCATGTTCTTAGACACAGGCATGCATAATATCAAGTTTTAGATTTTCCTATTGTATGCATTGCCTGCAAGGTCTGCAGGAAGTAACCTTTTGAGTCACACTTTAATCCCCAAAGTAGACTGCTTGTGATTAGTGGTGAGCAGCCCATTATCCCCGGCTGCCCCCCCAGGCTCTACCAGGATGTCCTGTGGACAGTGGGGACTAATTCCTCACAGCTCACGTCTTACCCATTTGGGACATATCAGGATGCCACAGCATATCATTTATAAAGTTCTTTCCTGGAGCATTTTCTAAGCTCCCATTTTTGGCCTGACTTCTGTTAATAAAGAAATAAAATAAAATATACAGTTCACGTTGCCACCAACAGTGTACAAGAGTTTCCCTTTTTTCACATCCTCATAAGCATTGATTATTGCCTGTCTTTTGGACAGGAGCTATTTTTATTGGGTAAGATGATGTCTCATCATAGTTTTGACTTGCATTTCTCTGATGATTAATGATGTTCAATAATTTTTCATATAATGGTTGGCCATTTGTAGGTCTTCTTTTGAGAAATATCTATTTAGATATTCTGCCCATCATTTAATTAAATTATTTGGGTTTTTTTTTCCTATTGAGTTGTCTGAGCTCCTTATATACTCTGGTTAGTCAAGGGGTACAAAAATACAGTTAGATAGAGGGAATAAGATCTAGCATTCAGTAGCAAAATAGGGTGATTATAGTTAAAAAATAATTTATTGTATATTTTCAAATAACTAAAAGAGTGGAATTAGAATGTTCCTAATACAAAGAAATGATAAATGCTTGACATAATGGATATCCCAATTACCCTGATTTGATCATTACACATTGTATGCTTGTATCAAAACATCACAGGTACCCCATAATATGTACAACTATTATGTGTCCATAATAAGTAAACATAAATATGTAATTAAGTAAATAAATAAAACATACGGGCTGCTGCATACCTGATTTGGACCTGAAAACTTAGGATAAAATTTAGTTCATTATATATTAGTAGTTATTTTGATTAATGTCTATATGCAAGCAATTGGAAGTTACTATTATTATTAATTTAATTTATAAAAACTTTAGAAAAAGGTTTTGGTAAACTATGAATTATCTACAGTTCACCCTTCTGAGTTACGTGATTCCAGTCTTTTGCTGTCTTTGATGGTTTTCTAACTGTAATTTGTACATAACCGATCAACGTACAAATTCTGCCCTATCTAGTGGAGGTTAAATTGACTTTCTTCTTCGACACTGTAGAAAACCTAACTTTGCCTCCATGTATGTACTTATTTACTTCAATATTCCTAATATACAAAGGTGTCTGCTTTTTGATTTCTCTTTTGAACCAAATATAACATATGCTAGGGCCCTTCATTAAATGAGTTAAATAAAATCATTAACATGTGTTCATTTTCATATATTTTTCTGAAAATTATTCTATTTCTGAAAATCATCTTTTAACAAAATGGAAGGCCTCTTTACTACTATCTTGTAATCCACATAAAAAGTATAAATTTAAATGAGATAATGCATGTGAAAATACTCTGCCAACTCGGAAATTCTTTGCAAACATATATAGAGTTATTACAATAACAAATTAAAGAGATATGAGAAATGTATTATTGCAGAAAAATCTAGTATTTTCACTAAAAAGAAAATTGACAGTTTTATTTTCTGTCAGTGAATTCAGGTACACTGAAAATGACAGGAAATGCTGATCACAGTTGAGAAAACAGATCATTCAGAGAGTGATAAATTGTTTAAAGAAAATCAGCTTGGATCACAGGAAGACAAGCAATCTGACAACCCCGATAGTATTTTGCTTGATAAAATAATACAGTTGTCAGAGAAAATTGGGGGCATAATTTTCCTACAGTACAAATCGTTCCTTAAATGACCAGACAGAAAAGTAAATCTACAAGGTCAACCGTTATGGAGGGATGTGAAAGACAGCTACTTGGATAAAGAACTGTCTCAAACAATGAAGACAAATGATAACAACAGAAGAAAAACCTCAGTGTGGATAGAGGTGACAAGAGCAATACATCAATGACCCACATCATTTCCAATTGTAGAAAGTTAAGACAACAGTGATATAAAAGGCAGAATACTCAACAAGATAAACAAGGGTTCATATGAAAAAACAGAGCTTAAAGTAAGCAATTCATTCAAGGATTAAGGTCAGTATTTTTCAAAGAGTTGTTAAAACTATGTTGAACAGTGATTTCAATAGACTAGAGATTTAAATGTTACTTGTTGTAATAACAGTAGGATAACTAGACACTGACAAGGAAGGAAAAGAAAATGTTAAATTCTCCAAGGTTATAACATATTAAAAAGAAATAAGAAAAAAATATTTTGCACATGTAGTATGTGCACACACACAACATAATAATCTCTATACGTTTTCTAATGTCCTTTACTTTTTCACATAAACCAGAAGAGATGAAAGCATATCATCTCAAATCTCAAGAAAAACTTGCCTATCTATTTTAGCAGGTCAGAACTTATTAATAAAAAAATGGTGCTGAAATCTTCATAAATGTAGCAATGAACAGCCAAACTGAAATTGATGTGCAATTTCAGTGTCTCAGGTTTTAAAGAGAGAATTTCTGCATATAAAAGTGTCCTTAGTTAGCTGATTATAATGCACTTCAAGCAGTTTGATAATCGAACAGACACTAATTGTAGATAAATACTAAAACTAATGAAGAAAAATCTCTTATAGGTAAAGAAGGAAGTGATAGGTTAGGAAATGAATTGTAGGAAGAATATTATATAATCCTTCCAAATTTGCTTATTTTATTTTTCTAAGTTTAATGCATGAACAGTATGAAAATATAGCAGAACACATAAAAGAAAAGATTTCTAAAGGATGAATATTGATCCTTAGGTTCTCCTGGTGAAAAAAAATGAATATTTGAATCTTAACCTGTTAC
The DNA here is from genome assembly GCA_023783475.1 of Daubentonia madagascariensis. NCBI lineage: Eukaryota > Metazoa > Chordata > Mammalia > Primates > Daubentoniidae > Daubentonia > Daubentonia madagascariensis. The sequence goes on along the minus strand of JAKFHU010001684.1, from coordinate 23,078,245 downwards.
ACATGTAATATTAGTTTCATTAGGTTTTTTTTTGTTTGATTTAAAAATTAAAGAGACAAAAGTGTTTAAGTGACAACATTGTACTAATCACTCCTGTAGGCATTTTTAACATAAAACAGCTCAGTTTTTAGAATATTTTATTGGTAAGCCAGATATACAATATATACTTTATTTCATCCAGAGATGAATGGGGCTTATGATTTTTATATATAATAACATAGATCTATTCCACTTTTTTCCTGTTCCTTTTCTCCAGAACAATGCACAATGTATACTGTTAATAGAGGAGTAGAAATTTAAATGATTACAATTTTAAAACCAAGTTTATATATAGAATATTAAAATTTTTCACCTGATTACTGAGTGGAAATGATATACATTTTTTTTGTAACAAGACCAGCACTGCCTGATAGAACTTTCTGTAATGACAAAAAGTCAATAATTGATGCTGTCCAATACAGTAGCCACTAGCTACATATTGCTATTGAGAACTTGAAATGTGGTTAGTGCAACTGTGAAATTGATTTTTATATTTTATTTAATTTTCAATAATTTAAATTTAAATAACCACATGTAACTAGTGACTACCGTATTGGACAATGTATATATAGGCAATTATATTTTACCCCTAGATAAAAATATATATAATTTCTATTTCAATAATGCTATCCACTTGGAGATAAGAGAATCACCCCTGGATACTTTTATGACTCCCCAGAAGCAATGGGATCCTTATCTACGTTCTCAACAACACTCTCACCCCCAAAATACAGATTATCACACTTGTATACATATAATTCCTTCAAAATAACAAAGACTCTATAGATGTTTTTATAATGTTTTATGTTCTTTTGATGAGATACGAGTTAAAAAAAAAAGCAGGTAATCTGAATTTAAAAGAATGTAGAAAATATTAGAAAAGAAAGGGTAAGTCACGAAAGTCGTTAATATCACAGTATTTTCAAAGCTTGCTATCTATAATCCTTCCACAGCCCAGTTCAACTGAAATTCATTGAACACTTCTAATGGATGCCATTATGTTTGGTTTTAGGTAGAGATACAAATATTAATGGGAGATCTTTTTTACTGTGTGTCCTGGGAAATGTGCTCTAATCACTCTTCTTGTTTCATTTCTAAGTCATATTTTGTTGGTATTTTTAGTATTTCTTCAGATTCTGGCAATAAAATATGGGATATGTGTTGCTCAAAAAAGTTATAGCTTCTCTCAAGGTATTCACAGAACATGGAAGGGCAATGCTTATATAAAACTATAATGAAAATGTGAATTTATGTTTGTAGAATATTTAGGGAATTAGAAAGAATTTTTACATATTAGGCCTGTTTTGATACTCGTAACTTAGTGAGTCATGTAAAACATTAACCGGTGGTAAATTGAGACACCAAGTCATTAATTGATGGTTGAATAAGCAAGGACTTGAACCTCAATGTTCTGATTTTAAATCTAAGATTAATGCCACTGGACTACAAATCTAGTTAGGCCAAAAGTGATGTCCCCTTCACTACACCAGAGGGGCTGTATTTGAGAAATGCTGACCCTTGAAAATACTCAAACTGTGCCATGTGAAAATAAACTCTATATACTAATGGTTCAAATGGAAAATACATTTTTAAAATCATTGAAGATTAGTTTTATGGTTTGGCCTGGAGGTTTTACACATTTATAAGTCCCCATAGACTTTAAAATGTTGCCTCTAAATGTAACATACAAATCACCACACGTGTTCTTTAAGGCTGACTTTTTAAATGATTTCAAGCTGGTGTATTTTATTCATAATAAATCACATAAATATTTGTAATAAAAGTATCTTAGTAAATTAAATTATAAGTCTAGGGCCCTAATACTCTAGTTTATGGGTTCAAGGAAAACTCCAAATGTGTCAAGGAAATCATTACCAGGACCAGAAGTCAGAGAAATGGTAACTGTCTCCTGCTTGGTAATCTGAGCTCCTGTTTGGTTCTCACAAATCATGGGGAATTAAGAGAGAACTGCATTACTCAAAGCATATTCTTTAATACAATAACATCTATGCTGTTTATTCAATATTCACATAAAAATAAACAAAAATGTGTCAATTATAATAACCAAGGAGTTGTAACAATTTGAATGGTTTCATTTACTTCAGGATATCTCTGATCCCTTAATACACTAAATGTACACGGTAGAGAGGGATAAATTGTGTTTTCTAAACTTTTTAGAAGCCAAGGACATTGTTGTTGTTTTCCATTAAACCTCTTACAAGACCCACTTTCATTTGGAACATAGTTCCAGAAATGCCTAATATAGAATCATTTCAGTCTATACTTCTTGGACTTGGATTCTTAAGTTTTAGCACCAAGGGCAATGATTGGATGGCTTAGTGGCTTTGCTATTAGCATCATGATGAGGCAGGAAAAATGAGCAATGTACGAAGAGGTCTGAGTTATATTTCTAGTTCTGATATTATCTTCTATTATTACCTTGTGCAAGCAATTTAAACTCTCTAATCATCAGTTTCAGCATCTGTAAAATATAGGGTGGAATTTGTTGACAGTAAATTTATTTTCTCCAGGGTCTGGTATCTGGCCTCTTTTACTCACTTTAAAAATTTTAATTTGAGTAAGGTATAACCCTAATATTACTTTGGGAACTATTTCTAACTTCTTACTACTTCTTATCTGTCTAGTTCTTTACACACCTCTCTACACGCTATAGGTATGGAATAAAGGTAAATAAATCCTTTCCATTCTTCTTATATCACTGTTCCAATCTTCTTCAAAATTGGAAAAATCATATTCCAGCACCAAACTGATCTTTAATGTCAAGGGGCTGTTCTGAAGTGTTAAAAGATATCTTGCTACTAAGAAGCTTAAAATGATGTCTTCTCAAATTAATTGAAAAACCTGTCATTTATTACAGAACAATCCAAGGTTCTAAGTATTTGAATATGAAAAGTTTACTTCAAAACATTTGTCTAAAATTTGTAAAATATACTCTGTTACCATATTTCATATTCCCATATTTCAATTTTCACATCATATAACATATGAGATAGAGTTATAACAAAAGTGTAGGTGATCAAAATATAAGACAAGGAGGTGAAGGATGAATCTATCATTCATTAAGCAGTCTTTTCTTTTTAGTCATCATGCTAGGAAAAATGCATTGAATACCATCTGACATCTCATCCCCCAAAATTTTATAGGTTATATGCTGGATTTTTGTTTCAAAGATAAGAAAAAGGGTCAAATCTTGCTATAGAAAACTTATCCAGTCCTTTGTAGAACCAGGATTCAAACAAGGTCTTCCTAGAGTATACATACTTTAAATGCAGAATTTTATACCATACTGGAAAATAAGAACAAGAAGAAACAGATTAGGAAGGAGAGAGGGAGGGAGGGAGGGATAGAGAGAGAGAATAATGAACTTCAGTACTCAGAAAAGTAAATTCAGAGGTGTAACTGAATAACACAGATATATGAGTAAAGTTTATACAAACAGATATATGAGTGGGTCCCTCTAGCAGGGACATCAGAAAGACATTTCTGTTAAAGTGATTTCTTTATGGAACAGGTCATCCAGGAAGGGAAATAAATGATTACCCTACATTGGAGAAATGAAGGCCAATTCCCAGATTATACTCTGAATTTCTATGTCACTTCAAAATAAAAGCAGTAGCTTAATCTGTGGTTCTCAAGTCATGCTTACACAAATTATGTTTCTCTAACTTGAGATTCTAAAAATTCCTGAACTACCGAGTATATTACATAATAAGCAGAGTAAAGACCTTCCCTGATTATTCCCAAAACAAGCCACCAAAACAAGAGTATCTTGATTAGGCAAATGCTACAATAATGTACTCTTAAAAGTCTTAAAATAAATAAATAAATGTAGTCATTCCCAGTGTCTTCTGCCTGTAATCCCAGCATTTTGGGATGCAGAGGCAGGAGGATCACTTAAAGCCAGGAGTTTGAGACCAGCCTGGACAACATAGCGAGACTCTATCTCTGAAAAATATTTTTAAAAATTAAAAAAAAAAATTAGTATAGTATCCTCAATAATAATACATTACATCTTTCTTCTTGTCTATTTTATTAGGATAAATATAGATAGAAAGAGAGAAAATGTATGTTTCTTTGGACAAATTTGCATTCTAAAACATAAAGGAAAACTAACTTTTTTGTAAATATTTGCAAACTTACAGGAATACATCCTACTTTATTTATTATGAAACACAGCTTCCTTGTGATAAATTCTAATGTCTCTAAAGACTTAAGTAAAGGGAAACCCCTTGTGCCAAAGGATGCTAACTCACATTTTTTATTGTTTATATAAGTTTAGGCAATCAGGTTTGTTTCTCCAAAATGATAAAAAAAAAAACCCATATCATGTAAAAGACAAATCTATCCAGAATTGGATGCAAATTCTACTTTGAGATTCCACACAGATTCATTGAAATTGAAAAAATTGGACTTGTACTGCTACAGACAATTCTGTTATTTTTCAACTTTTCATTTTTCTGGGAAGGATCAAGATCTCCTTCCCCAAATTGAATGAAATTTAGAATAAGGATAATTTTTCTAGGTCAAAAATTAAGAAAATTAGTGAATTGGGGCCTAGAGGTAAAAGTAATTATAAATCTGCAGAATTTCCTACATATTATAAATCATGTTTATGTCACTGATTTATGTGATGGAAATAATTTCTCTTGCTAATATGAAGGCTGAACAAATGTCTTTTTCATTAGAATAACAATCCATTTTTGCAGCTTTACCCTAAACATTAAAACAGAATCTTTTCTTTTTCTTATTTTTTGCTGGCATCTGTTAGCATTCACCTGCCATTCTTTGTATTCTACAAAAAGGGAAGGGCAGCATAGGAGAAAATAATGACAAAATGGGGGGTGGATCTTGCCTAGGATATATAATAATATCCTAGTAAAAATATCTCCCCCTTTAAAAGTAATAGTTACTTTTAAAGTTATTTTTTAAATATCAGTGTAAATTATCAGTCTCAAAACAATATTTGCTCATGTCAGTGGATTTTAATTTCCATTTTGACTAACACTTATACCATAGAGGGGTTTTGAAAAATTTGAACCAATTTTTGCCAAAAGGAACTAGATTAAACTTTTGAAACACAATAATTTATTAATTTTGAGAGAAACTGAGGCTTTACTTATAAATCGTTGCCAAAATTTGCATCTTCTTTACATTCCATGTCGTCTTTTCAAATTTGAAATCTTTGGCTTAATATTTTCAGTTAAATACATAATAAAATGGATAAATGTCACATAAAAGCAATTGAGTTCTTTCACAATGAAACTCTCAATTCTTTTGCTATAAGATGTTGTTTATCCGTTTGCCATGGGAAGCCATTTTTAATTTGTAATAGGAAAAGAAAGAAATGCTTTAATTCACTTGCCTTTAAATGTCAATTACAAATGTTTTCTCACACTTTAACCTTAACTTAAAGATTCAAAGTGCACATAATTTTATTTAAAAATATGTTTGTAGGCATTTTATATTATCTAAATATTTTAGGCAATTTTTCTATAGATCCATAATAAGTACAAAAGAGATAATTGGCACAGTCAGGGACAAGGGCTGAGAAAGAAAATTAATACCTCGCACAAATCCAGATATATACAAGTTTTAATCTAAAATTGTATTTAGAATATTGAATCATTGTTATCCCAACTTGGAAAAATCCACTTGAAATCTTATGGTTGATACTGTGAAAACCTAAAGCTATTAGTAAATAGTTCTTGGTCTCCAACCACAATTTTATTTTAAAGGAAACCCTTTAGATTTTATTAAATACATAAAAGCAAATCTTAAGAATATAAGGAGCCAGATTTTCAATATTAAATTATAGAAAACAAACATCTACCACCACTACCACCACCATAACTATTGTGGGGAATATCCCCTTTGCTATTTTTCTGAGTTGGAAAATGTTGGCGTTTCCATTCCAGATAAATTCAGATGAACAGTTAATTTAAGCACAATATGTTATATTGCTAATCGATAAGACACATACACTTAGATATTTACAATATTCAGTTAAAGCAGGTCCTGCACATGAATTAATTAGTTTTAGGGGAATAGGAAAATGTTTGTGAAAATACCATTGGTATAATAAGCAGAAATGACAAAGACTTCATTGAAGAAACAGTACTTAATACATGCAGGGTGTTGAGAGGGACAGTTTGAATATAGAAAAATAAGAAATTGTTGTGGGTAGCTCAGAATTTATCAAGAACAAGAACAATTAAGATAATAATTTATAAATATTTGATTTCTTTTGCCAGGTCTTCTTTTGCTTAGGTTTTTAAACTTCCAGAAAATAATTAGACATTAGATATACTTGAATTTCAAAATAAATAGGTTCGTTGGCCTTAGGCTTTTTCATTGTTAGCCCTTCCTCCTCTGCTTTTTGTCTGAAGATCGTTTTCTAGTAAAAACAATTATTTATTTTCCAAGTGTCTGAAAGAAGGCTTAGAGATAATTTGGACTTCTGGCCCCTCGTCATCATTGATTTTGAACATTTGTAATTAAATCCTAAAGCAATTGTGAAGTGAAAAAAGTGTTCTGGAAATTATATTAAAAGCAAACAATGATGGAATTAACATAATTAAGTGATGGGTTAATTTTTAGAAGGAAATTATTTTGTAAGAGCAATAATAAATCAAAGATGTGTGGTATAATCTCTAGTTCAACCATTAAAAAATTTAAATGTTTCTAAGACTAGTTGTAAAGAAAAAACTGGAAAAAAGTTAAATTCTTTATTAGTGCAAAAGAACGGAGAGTAAGGGGAATAAAACAGGGTGAGTAAAATGGAATTTGAAAGGAAGACATAAATGCCAAATATATAATCATCTAAATATAATCTAAATACTCAGAATAAAGATCTAAGATGGTGAGTTTTGATTAAAAATAAACACAACCATACACTGTTTACAACAGCTGCACATCAAAGTGAAGGGCACACAGAGATTTAAGCAAAGGGTAGAAAAATATATATAAGTGTTAAAGGTTATTGGAGACCATTGTTTTGAACTAGCTTCCTGCACTGGTCCCCAGCTGACCAGACCAAATCAGAATGGAATCACTTGTGCTAATTAATCAAACTGAACTTTGAAATGGTGTTTTGCAAAAAAGCCAGTAGATGCCAGGCAATCTGAGTCAGCACAATAAGGAAGTGCCCTCCCTTTTAACCCTTTAAGGAAAATAACATTGAAACGACCAATCCCCCTTCTGTTCCTGTTTCTCCAGGTCTTTTCTACCTATAAAGTCAACCTCCTCTGCTCAGCTCCTCTAAGCACTTACTCTATTTATCGAATGAGGTGTTGCCCAATTCTAGAATTGCACATAAAAGCCAATCAGACCTTAAAATTAAATTTGTTGAAATTTTGTCTTTTGACACTATTAAACTCTGATAAAAATTCCTGTATCTGTATTTAACCAATATAATTATTGGTTAATTATATTATTAACTATTAATTATTAATTGGATCAAGTGGGGCTTATTTCAGTTATGAAAGATGGTCTAACACTTACAGAGCAAACCTCTCCATTAACAAAAAGGTGGAAAAAATCATAATTTAATCTCAATAGGTACAGACAATTCTAAGACAAAATTGAACATGTGTTTATGATATAAACTCCCAGTAAACTGGGATAGAAGGAACCTCCCTTCATTTTTTAAAGACCACACACACATAGAGAGAAAAATAATAAATAAAAATTTACTACAAGTATTCCTTGGAAATTAGCAATGAGACAAAAATATCTGCCATCACCACTTCTGTTCAAAATTTTACAGTTGTTTACAAAATAAAACATGAGAAAGAAATAAAAGGCAAGTAATTAGGAAAAAATAACAAAGCAATTATTTAAAGATGATAGTTTTGTTTGTAGAAAATATAGAATTTTAAAGACAGAATTAATAAGAGTATATGAATATCAGGAAAATCACACAAGTCAAAAAATTATTCATATTTCCATCTATCAGCAAACTAACTGTATTATATATTTTTAAAAAATGATTTCCATTTACTGTTATCAGAAAAAATCAAATATCCAAAAATAAGAACAAAATATCTGACTAAAATTAAATTAAATTAGACTACAAAAATGGAGGGATAAGAAAGCTCAATAATATAAACTTGTAATTCTTGCATACATTAACAGGCAGATTCAGTGATAGCCCAATTAATATTCCAGCAAGTTTTGTACTGTGCATGCGTGTGTGTGCTCACAAACTTATCTGGACCTACAATGGCCAAGAGTATACATGACCATCTTGAATACTAAACATAGAAATTATTTATTATGAAACTATAGTAATTAAGATAGCATAGTAGATGCAAAGATAAAAAAAATTGGCTAGAATACAGTGTAGAACCATACCCCTACATAAACAGCCACCTGACAATGATAGTGGTGACTTTGTGATATAAGAGGGCAGGTATGCTCTCTGAATAATCAGGGCTAGATGTATTGGATATTCACACAGAAAATTGATTTTTTTCTGAGCTCTTCCCATCATAATACTCCCCCAAAATATTTGGTGGATTTTAGATCTAAATGTAAACAAATAATAAAATCAATAATTTAGGAAAAAAAATAAAAGAATGTCTTTCAGACCTTGAGTAGACAAAGAATAGTTAAATGGTATGCAAAAAGTGCTAAATTAAAAAAAAAATGTAGCGTGGTCTAGGCTAAAATAAAAAAAAACTTCTATTCATCAAAATTCAACTTTTAATGAATGAAAAGGAAAACCATTGAGTGAGAGAAGGTATTTGCAATACATCCATACAATAAAAGATGCATATCCAATATGTGCAAAGAATTCCTACAGTTCAATGTAGTAAAAAGGCTTTAAGAATGTAAATTGGATTTCAGCTCAAGATGGAGCAAGATGGTGAAATAGAACACTCTAGGCATCATACCCCCACAGGAACACCAGATTGAACAACTATTCCTCCAAGAAAGCACCTTCATAAGAACTAAGAATCAGGTGAGCAATCACAGTGACTTGTTTTAACATCATGTGAAGGAAAGATGCACTGAAGACCATAGGAACAACAGTCTTGCACTGCCTACGCCACTCCTTCCCATCCCGCAGCAGGGCCACACTTGGCCTGGTGGAGTGGAGAGAGAACCCACATGCTAGAGGCAGGGAGAGCAAAGTGATTGTGGGATTTTGCATTGGAAATCAGTGATGCCCTGTCATAGCGGACCACAACACAGTGCAGAAGACTGCTGGCACCCACCAAAGGAGCATTTTTTCCAGCCCTGGTCAGAGGGAATCCTCTGCCCCAGTGGTAGGAAACCGAATTCCAGCTAGCTCCACCATTGTCTGAATAAAGTGGCCTGTGGCTCAGAATAAATTTAAAAGGCAGTCAGGCCACAAAGACTGCAGTCCTTGGGCAAGTCCTGGTGTTGTAGTGGGTTTGGAGCTAACATGCTTGGGGTGCATGTGACCCTGTGAGACACCAGCAGTCACCCCTCCCCCAGTTCCGGGCAGTGCAGCTCAGGGAAAGACTCCTTTTCCTGGAGCAAAGCATAGGGAAGAGTACGAAGGACTTCATCTTGCAACTTAGATCCAGATCAGCCTTAGTAAAATAAAGTGACAAGCAGATTCCTTAAGCCCCTGATTCCATTTCTTAGCTCCTGGACAGTATTTCTAGACCCACCCTGGGTCTAGAAAGGTTCCTAGAAAGGAACCCTTTGTTATGAAGGGATGGACCCAGATCCAGCAGGATTCACCACCTGCTGAGTAAAAAGCGCTTGGACTTTGAATAAACATCAGCTATAGCCAGACAGTAGTAGTGCCTTGGGTGAGATCCAGTACTATGCTGGCTTCAGGTATGACCCAGAGCAGCCCCAGCTCTGGTGGCCATGGGAGTGTTCATCACCCCACCCCCTACTCCAGGCAGCCTAGCACAGAGAGTAAGACTGCTTCTGTTTTGGGGGAAGTGAGGAAAAAGAAAGAGATTTGCCTGGTAATCCTGGGAATTTTCCTGTATCTTAAGAAAAACATTGAAGATGATCAACAAAAAGTTGGCTTTTTGAACAGATAAATAAAATTGACAAACCTTAGCCAGACTAAGAAAAGAGACGACCCAAATAAATAAAATCATTGATGAAAAAGGACACATTACAACTGACACTGCAGAAAATCAAATCAGCATTAGAGACTACTATGAGCAACCATAAGCCAATAAGTTGGAAAACCTAGAAGAAATGGGTAAATTCCTAGACACATACAACCTACCATGATTGAACCATGAAGAAATCCAAAACCTAAATAAACCAATAACAAGTAATGAGATAGAAGTAAAAATAAAAAGTCTCATATTAAAGAAAATTCCAGGACCTGATGCCTTTACTGCTAAATTCTACCAAACATTTAAAGAAGAATTAATACCAATCCTTCTCAAACTATACCAAAGAAACAGAAGGGAGGGAATCCTCCCAAATTCACTTTACAAGGCCATTATCACCCTGATACCAAAGTCAGACAAAGACACAACAAAAATAGGAAATTACAGGCCAACATCTCTGATGAACATAGATGCAAAAATCCTCAACAAAATACTAGCAAACTGAATTCAACAACACACTTAAAAAGATCATTCATCATGATCAAGTGAGATTCATAGCAGGGATGCCAGGATGGTTCAAAATACCAAAAACAATCAATGTGATACATATATCAACAGAACAAAGGACAAAATCCATATTATTTCAATTGTTGCTGAAAAAGCATTTGATGAAAATCAACACCCCTTCATGATGGAAAATCTCAATGAATTGGGTATGGAAGAAATTTACCTCAACATGATAAAAGCCATATATAACAGAGCCATAGCTAGTATCATACTAAATGGGGAAAAACTGAAAGCCTTTCCTCTAATATATAGAAAATACAAAGATACCCAATCTCAGCAATATTGTTCTACATAGTACTAGAAGTTCTAGCTAGAGCAGTCAAAACAAGAGAAAGAAATAAGAGTATACAAATTGGAAAGGAAGAAGTCAAATTATCCTAGTTTGCAGATGATATGAACTTATGTCTAGAAAACCTAAAGACTTCTCTCAAAAACTATTAGAACTGATCAAGAAATCCAGTGAAGTTGCAGGATACATACAAAAAGCAGTAGCATTTCTATTGTTTGCCAACAGCAAACAATCTGAAAAGGAAACTAAAAAGTAATTCCATTTATAATAGCTACAAACAAAATAAAATACCTAGGATAAAATTAACCAAAGAAGTGACAGATCTCTATCAGGGTTGGGTTTTTGAAAGAGAAGTGTTGTCCTGATTCTTTGGCTCCTTGCTTGCAAGAATCACAAGCATGGCCAGTGCAACTGAGTGAACACAGATAATTCCACACAAACAGCTTTCATTGTAGAAAAGGAAGAAAGAAGAAAGCTACATAATTATAGAAAAGGAAGCTACACAAAGTGAAAATACATTCCAGAGAGAGGAATGGATCAGTCTCCACAAGTGGAGAAAGATGTTAAGGACTCTCAGGTGGTTTCCTTTTACTGGCCTGGTCTGGGGAAGGGCTTACAGGAGGTGTGGGTTGTTCCCAGATGATTGATATACATGATGGTCAGGTGTTCTGTGTTTTCCTGCAGTCTCTTCCCCTGATTGGTCCCTGGTTTCTCCAACCCTAAAAACTGCCCTCCTGGCCTGTATCTACCACCTGCAGATTTGATCCCTGCCTAACATTCCCCCCTGAGAGACATAGGTTCTGAAATTCTTTGGGATTATGGTCGAAGGTCCATCTTCTGTAACTGCTTCTAGCTGAATGTGGGCATTGTGTCAGTTTTCAGGTCCTCATGCTCTTTTAGGAGGAGGAAGAGGTCACAGACAGAATGCCTGGGCACTCTGATTCAGGGGCTCATGTTATGATTTTCTCTGATGTCATTAGCTGGTATCAGCTGGGAACCCTCTGTCAAGCATCAGCTTCATATGGAACTGTTGTAGTCTAGAAGATACAAAACTCACCAAAAGGTTGAATAAACAAGGACCAAATAAAAGGACTAATAGGATTGAGACTATTGGTCCTAAGAGTGGCAACAACCAGGTGAGGCTTGATAGCCATTTAGTTTTTTATATAGTCGTTTTATATTTGTTTCCACTATTCTGAATTATTAACGTAAGTGTAACAAGTTCTGTTAATGACTATACACATACCTCCGTGTTTTGCTAAGATATAATCTAGGACAATATAATTATTAAGAACCACAGTAACAGGTCTTGTCACCACCTCTTGGGCTCCTCAGAGTAGCTGGGTGAGCCTGCGCAGCAATAGCTGCTCTGACCAATTTAGCCTTTTGAAGGTCTCTCTGTGTTATTTCCAGATTATAGTTGTTATAGACAGTGGAGACCACTGACAATATTTGAGTAGTACCTGTCTGGGGTCCTGATGTTAACTTCTGAAGTTTCCTAAGGATTTTAGAAAAAGATTGATTAATGAGATGGGTGTTGATCACTAGTGCTGCCTTTGCCAAGTTAGGGGCCATGTTGGTAAGAGAATTAAGGAGAGAGGGGTAGAGAGGAGGTGGTGGCCAGTCCCCTCTCCTTTACCCAATCTCTTTTCTAAAGTTTGAGCTTGTCCGGAGCTGAAGAGGCACCCAGGCTTTTTCCTGTACCCCCTGAGAGACACCTGTGCACACAGGATTTGCAATATTGGGGTTTATCTCTCAGGTATATAAAAGCCTGAATATAAGGAATTTCTGACCATTTTTCTTTCCCTCTACAAAACAGGTCTAATTGTAAGATGGTATTTGGGTTAAGACTCCCATTCTCTGGCCAGTAGTCTCTGTCTGGTAGCTGGTAATGGGGCCAGGCTGCATTGCAGAAAAATATTAATTTCTTTTTCTGGAGGCTGTCAAATTCAAGGGTCTTTCAGTTTTTTTTAATAAGCATTCCAGGGGAGAGTTGGTGGGAACAGAGACTCCTTGTCTTGTCTGGAGCTTGGTTGGTTATGCCGTGCCCCATTCTATGGGAGAAAGGCTAGAGAGAAGAGAGGGTAGGCTACTTGGTGGACTAGGCATCCCTGTGTCCATCAGGTTTAGCTCAGAGCTTGATTAGTTAGGCCATACCCTGAAACCCTTCCACGTTGAGGTGGGGCTTGCTTATAGTTAGGCTGTGCCCAAAACCTCTATTCTGACTGCCCATTGAACCAGGCATCCCCAGTCTGGAGCATCTGTTGGCCACCCGTTTAGGCATCCCTCTCTGGGGCAGCCCGGTTTACCGTGGAGATGCCACAGACCATCCCTCACAGTTGGAGCAACGAGGGCCCCAGTGAAACTTTTGGTCCTGACAACATGGCCATGTCGGGGGCCCTGAGGCAGCACAGGGCTGCCCTTGTGGGGTGCACAACTGCCCCCACCTACTCTATAGCTCTTTCCCTTGTCCTTGTGGCTGCCCAGTGATTGGCTTCACCCCTTTACCTTTGCCTCCCCATGATACCTGGCCCGTACTGCTTCGCATTGCACCTGAGTTATGACTGGTTTCCACAAGGCACTCCAGACCCTCCTTCAGCTGTGCTACATGGTCAAAGGAATGTTTAAGGACTGCCCTCTCTGCCCCCATGGAATGGGGAATGAAGAAACCCGTAGAAGCCCGAAACAACAACAGAGGTAATGAAGGAGTGCACTAGAAGCCTGGCAGGTGGACAGGTCAGACTCCAGTACCTTATCGTGGTGAGCAAAGCTTCTTACCAAGGGCCTCTAAATATTTCCTCAAAACAAAGAGTTTCCCTTTTTAATTATAACCAACTTGATCACATACAAAATTGTGTTAAAGGAGTTAGGTGTATTAACTCAACCATTTTATTTTCCCAGTCTGGGGTAATTGAGAAGCACAAAAAGAATGACCTAATCTCCCAGTAAGCAGAGAAGTGGCAGAGTACACAGGGGGGTTGTATTTTACCTTCCACTCCAACGATGAGATAAGAGAAAGAGGGAAACAGAGGTCCTGAAAATTCAGGAAGAGCAGATGGAGTGGGTCCAATGTTAATCAAAGTTAATTTGCTTACCGATAACAGAGAGAGTTACCCAAGTCTCAGCCATCCCGGTGTGATGAAGTTAAACTTGTTCCCAAACTAGGATCTATCCATCAGGCTGAAGTAGTCCTAGAGGATCTGTGGGTGTGGAGGATGTCTGCTCCGGCAGGGGGCCCCCAGTTTGGTGCCCCTCTCTGTTGTAGAGAATGCACCGTCTCAGTGAGCTCCACTCATTGGGACACTTCTTACTGTCAGGGCCCAGAGTCGTAGTAGAGGCAGAGCTCAGTTCCTGGAGAAAAGCATGGCCCTGGTGTCTTCTTGCCTGATTCTCCAGGGTATCTCTGTCTCTAAGAAAACCTCTCCTATTGCATTAGCCACCATTTGAAAAGTTTCCTTCTGCTCTTGGGGCTGCTGTTAGCCCTGCTTCCTCTCCCTTTCATCTTGGTTATCAAAGACCTTAAAGGCCAGGTTTAATGTTCCACTTGTGAAGTCTGAGACCCTTTTTGGCTTTTGGAGTTTGTGCCGAATATCAGGGGGCTACTGGGAGATGAAGTGCAATGCCAGGATGGATTGCCCCTCCCTGGTGCCAGGATCTAAGCAATAGAGAGGCGAAAGGCTTCAGACAATCATGAAAGGCTGAGTGATCTGTGATGCCTTCTGACCTAGCAGCCTCCCAGAAGGGAGGTTGGTGCACAGGTGGGGAGGGACTTTGGCTGGCCTGGGCAGGTGCAGCAGAGATGAAGAAGAAGAAGGAGGAGTGGGGGGCAGGGGAAGCCAAAAGAGGGAAGTGAAAGCAGTGAGCAAGACAGGTGTGCATATTTCTCCCAGGTTTCGGCATCAAAATGTCAGGGTTGGGTTTTTGAAAGAGGAATGTTGTCCTGATTTTTTGGCTCCTTGCTTGGAAGATTTGCAAGCAGGGCCAATGTGACGGCGTGAACACAGACAGGAAGCAATTCCACACAAACAATGTTCACTGTAGAAAAGAAGGGAGAAAGAAGGAAGCTACACGAAGTGGAAATATGTTCCAGAGAGAGGGATAGATCAGTCTCCACGAGTGGAGAAAGATGTTAAGGATCACAGGTGTATTCCTTTTATTGGCCTGGCCTGGGGGAGGGCTTACGGGAGGTGTGGGATGTTCCCAGATGATTGATCTACATGATGGTCAGGTGTTCTGTGTTTTCCTGCAGTCTCTTCCCCTGATTGGTCCCTGGTTTCTCCACCCCTAAGAACTGCCCTCCTGGCCTGTATCTGCCACCTGCAGATTTCATCCCTGCCTAATAATCTCTATAATGAAAACAATAAAACATTGATGAAGGGAATCGAAAAGGACACAAAAAAAATGGAAAGATATTCCATGCCCGTGGATTAAGAGTCAGTATTGTTAAAATGTCCATACTACCCAAAGCAATATACAGATTTAATGCAATCCCTACACATATCAATCACATTCTTCACAGAAACAGAAAATATAATCCTTAAATTTATATGGAACCTGAAAAGACTCAGAATAGCCAAAGTTATCCTGAGGAAACAAACAAACAAC
The DNA here is from genome assembly GCA_023783475.1 of Daubentonia madagascariensis. Taxonomy (NCBI): domain Eukaryota; kingdom Metazoa; phylum Chordata; class Mammalia; order Primates; family Daubentoniidae; genus Daubentonia; species Daubentonia madagascariensis. The sequence goes on along the minus strand of JAKFHU010001684.1, from coordinate 23,062,672 downwards.
AACAGTAACAACAAAAAACCTGGAGGAATCTCATTAGCTGACTTCAAATTATACTACAGAGCTATAGTAACCAAAACAGCATGATACTGACATAAAAACTGTCACATAAACCAATGGAACAGAATAGAGAACCCAGAAATAAATCCACATGTCTATAGTTAACTCATTTTCAACAAACGTGCCCAGAACAGCCTTTGAAAAAAGGACACTCTCTTCAATAAATTGTGCTGAGAATACTGGGTATCCATATGCAGAAGAATGAAACTAGACCCTTATCTCTTGCCAAACACAAAAATAAAATCAAAATCGTTTAAAGATTTAAATCTGAGACCTGGAACTATGAAACTAATAAAAGAAATCTTTGGAGAAACACTTTGGGACATCGGGCTAGCCAAATATTTCTTGTCTAATACCCCATAAGCACAGGCAACCAAAGCAAAAATGTACAAATGGGATCACATCAAGCTAAAAAGCTCCTACATAGCAAAGGAAACAATCAACAAAGTGGAGAGGAAACCCACATGATGGGAGAAAATATTTGCAAACTACCAATCTGACAAGAGATTAATAACTAGAATATATAAGGACCTCCAACAACTCAATAGGAAAAAGTCAAATAATATGATTAAAAAATGGGCAAAGGATCTGAATAGACATTTCTTAAAAGAAGACATACAAATGACCAACAGGTATATGAAAAAATGTTCAATATCATTAGTCATCAGAGAAACGCTAATAAGAACTGAAATGAGGTATCATCTTACCCCAGTCAAAATGGGTTTTTCTAAAAGACAAGCAATAGCGAATGCTGGTGAGGTTGTGGAGAAAGGGGACCCTCATATGTTCTTGATGGGAATGGAAGTTAGTACAGCCACTATGGAGAACAGTATAGAGGTTCCTCCAAAAAACTAAAAAGAGAGCTATCTTATGATCCAGCAATCCCACTGCTAGGTATATATCCAAAAGAAAGGAAATCAGTATATCAAAGCGATACTGCATTCTCATGTTTTTTGCTGCACTACTCACAATAGCCAAGCTTTGGAATCAATCTAAGTTTCCATTAATGGATGAATAGATAAAGAAAATATGGTACATATACAAAATGGAACATTATTCAGCCAAAAAAAAAAAAAAAAAAGAATGAAATCCTGTCATTTGCAACTCCCTGGAGATAACTGAAGGCCATGATGTCAAGTGAAATAAACCAAGCACAGGAAGACAAATTTTGCATGTTCTCACTCATATGTGGGAGCTAAAAATTAAAAAAATAAATTGATCTCCTGGAGAAGAAAAGTGGAATGATGGTTACCAGAGGCTGGTAAGGGTGGCAGGGAAGGGGTGATAAAGTGGGGATGTTTAATGGGTGCAAAAATATAGTTAGATAGAATGAACAAGATGTAGTATTGGACTGCACAACGGGATGACTATAGTCAACAATAAATTATCATATATTTTAAAATAACTAAAAGAGTAGAATTGGAATGTTCCTAACACAAAGAAATGATAAATGCTTGTGGTGATAGATACCCCAACTATACTGATTTGATTATTACCCCTTTTATGCTTGTATCAAAATATCACATGTACTCAATAAATATATACAACTATTATGTACCCATAATAATTTAAAAAGATTAAAAAGAGAATGTAAATTGTTCTTACCTTTTGGAAAAATGTTGGGCATTCCCTAGTAGAGCTGAAAATATTCAAACCCTATGACCCAGACCAGACATTTCACTCTTAGATATACCATAGAAATATACCTAACAATGCTCACAAACAAGACATGTAAAAGGATTATATGTCCAACAACCCCAAATCAGAAATATCCAAAATTCTCCTTAATTGACAAATGGATAAACTGTGTTGTATTTATAAAATGAAATACCATATAGCAGTAAGAATGAATGAACTACTGTTCCATGGGAAATGAATGAATTTCACAAATATAATATTGAGTGAAAAGCTTAACATAAAAAAGTATATAGCATATGATTACAATCATATACAGTTAAAAACTGGCAAAATTCCTCTGTGGTGTTAACAGAATCATTATTCATATGTCTAGGGGTATAGCATGTGGAAAGGGCCATAAGATGGGCTCCTGCAATACTGAAACTATCATGGTGTTTGATCTGAGTGGCTGTTACCTGGGTGTTATATTAGTCTTCTATTTCTGTGTAAAAATATTCCACAAACTAAGTGGCTTGAAACCACATACATTTCTTATCACATAGTTTCCATGGGTCAGGAGACCAGGCATGACTTAGCTAAGTCACTACTGAGGGTCTTTTTTTTAGGTCTTGCTGCAACCAAGTTGTTGGCTGGGCTGCATTCCTTTATGGAGCTCAGGAGCCTCTTCCCAGGTCACGTGGATATTGGTAGCATTCATTTCCTTGCAGGTGTAGCACTCAGGTCTCTCCTTTCTCTTTGAGGGTCAGCTAGAGGCTATTCTCAGCAAATAGAAGCTGCCCACAGTTCCCACAGGCCCTTTGAAGAATGGCTATTTGATTCTTTAAGACAGTAGAAAAATCTCTCTGACTTCAAATCACTCACTTTAGAGACGATCTGGACTCTTTGTAGAGGCTCACTCGACTAGGTTATCACACCTGGGATAATCCTCTTTTGACTCAAAGTCGACTGATTTTTGGACCTTAAAAACAACAGATTTGCCACTTAAAGTAATCTAATCACAGGAGTGAATCACATCAAGTTGACAAGTCTTGTTCACATTCAAGGAAATGCACATGGAGGGGGGGATTCTGGGGGCCATCTTTTATCCTGCCTGCCACAGGTGTGTTCACATTTTGAAAATTCAAGCTGTATATTTATGGTTTATGCATATTTCTGTCCATAAGATTCACCTAATAAGTAAGCAAGAAAAATAGTGGAAAATAAAATAGTCAAGCAAAACAAAGAAGATAAAGAATAAAGCAGATGTTGTAGGATAACATGAGTGCATATTTCTAAGACTCAACAAGAATACTAGATACTAGTGATACTAGAATGGAGAAAACATGATGAGGTGAGTTATTAGGAAAGACAAAGTTCCAGGATGACAAAAATTTGAGGCAGTATTTTATTACAGTCAGAATCATAGTGTTTGCTTTATTTTAAAAGAGAGAGCAACCCTAGAGCTTGAATTGAAAGGAAATGGTTGCCTCTAAGTCTGCTGAAATGAAGTATGCATGCCAACATCAAATATTAACCACTGGGTGTTCTCACAGAAACTAAAAGACTGGGGAGATTCAAAAAAGCAATTAAGTGGGTAGAATCAATACTTCAGACAAGCCAGTTAAGATAAGATTTCAAGAAATGACATTTAATTTGTCTAAATTAAATTGATAATCTTTGCAATGACGGATTCAATGAAGTGGTAAAAGAATAAACTAAAAGAAATTCTATTGGTAATGTTTACAAAGGAAGGTGAAGATTTAGAAGCTTAGATGGTCATTCATAATTCTACCATTTTAAAAATGCAAGGATTAAAAAAAGTGAACAGGAAAAAATAAAGAACAGAAAAGTGATACCTTAAACTATGGTGTGCCTGTAAAAGGGAACATTATATAGTAAATTTTAGAAAGGTTATTTTTGCAATTATATAATAATTATCATGGAAACAGAGATAGTGGATATAGTTCATAGACTTTACAATTTTGATTATGAAGGAAATAATAAATTGTGGAGCATATGAAAGAAAATATTTTGGTATTTGTATTTTTAAAAATGTTGTAAAACAATAGGTGAGTGTAATTTTGAGGGAGAAAAAAATAACTGTATAAAACATAAAATTGCAGTCATCAGAAGATAGATGGTAGAGAGCCCTTAGAAATTGAGGGAAGAGTTAGAACAAAAAGTGATTCAGAGAATAGACTAAACAAACATTGCCAAAAGCCAATGAGGACAATTCTCTGGTCTAGAATAGAACAGAAGCAGCAATGGGCAAACAACTCCATCATTTAATTATTTAAGATTATTTCTATATAACATTTAGAAATAGAGGTAGGTGTAGAATAGGTAAAATTCTTTTTATTTGTAGATATTTTTAAATTCAAAAGTGCTTTCTTCATAAATATCTGGCCTTCTCCCAACAGCCCTAAAAATGAGAACAGTAGAAAAGTGAAGGAGTCATCTGGACACCTCCTGTTTTTGAGTGATATTTTCCAAGTTACACATATCAATTAAAAAATATTTCTAAAAGGCTTTGTGCCTCTTTGCAACAATTGGGTTCTTTTTTCAATTTCTTGAAAGTGATCCTGTTTTTAATATTTTAACAGAAAATGGACCATCGTCACTCTAATTTTCTACGTTGATCTTTCTTGCTACTATTTGTGTCACATTCCCACATACTCTGTAATGTCAGTAACCTGCACATATGATAAATCCACTCTTCACAAAAGGATTTCTCACTCTATTTCAAAGGATGGCTTAAGAATTCCTTTGAAGAATAATGCAGTCTTTGATTACTTTTAACTTTCCCTGAGCTTTACTTTATTCCTCATTCTCTTCATACCAAAAATGGAGAGTGAATTGAATCTGAATATGTAAAAGAAATCAGATGCAGAATTGCATTTAAATTAGTGGGAATATTGTGGATTGAGCAGTAAATATGGTACTAAGTATATGGATAAGAGTGATTAAGTATCTAGTTAATCAAAGAATATATTAAATACTGCTGGGGCTTATATTTGCCTAGGGAATTCCTGTAACTTTGAATACTTTTGCATGCATACATATTAAAACTAAGGAACTTCCATCAATTGCATTTAATAATGACCTATCAGGAAAAAGAATTCAAACTCAAATTGTCTATGCCAGCATAATTTTCAATGTTTTCTTACTTTTCTAAAAATAATAATGGTTTTAATTGAGCCAATTCTTTATGTAGGAAGAAACAGTTCAAAGAGAAAACTAGGTTTTTTTAACCCTTCATTTTGTTGCTAAAATCAACTCAGGAATTGACCAAAAACTAAAAAATTTAAAAAAGAAGCTCTTCTCTTAAATCAGAATCACTTGATTGATTAGAGATTTTGCATGAGTTACAAAACCTTTCATCTCTAAGTCACCAGTACAAACACCATCAGGATTAGTTATGACTAAAATTTGCTGTAGTTTGATGGATATTCAGTGACCCATGAGAATTTTCTAGTGGTCTGATTTTAAGTCCTCAAAGGCAAACTACCATATCTTAAACTCATGTTTTTGACAGTTATTAATTTAATGCATTAGGTTTTAATAAATAGTCCTTTGGAGTGAACTGTCTGCCCCCAATAAGGGAAGATTGAGAAGAAATTATATTAGAGGTTTATGTACTTGCACATCTTATTGCATGACTAGACATATCACCCTATGATTTATCTTGATTTGAATAGTATTTAAAGGAGTTTATCATTTAAAAAACTAATCAAATAAAATGGGGTCAATGCATTACTAAAGGTCATTGGAAATCAAGAAGGGCAGAGTGGGGAGGAGTAAAAACTTATCTATTAGGTAAAATAAACAGTATTTGGGTGATGGGCACACTAAAAGCCCTGACTTAAGCTTTCTAAGAGGTATCTGTGTTACAAAATCAGTTGTACCCCCTTAGTATTTTGAAATAAAAAAAGCAATAGATAGTTGTTTCCATTATTTTTTTTTCACATGCTAGAATTAGAAGATAGACTAGCGGGAATTTTGCCATTTATTCCTCAGCTAAAAGTACCAGGGCTAGCTAAGCATCTTGACATACCCGTTTAACCTCTGCTTTGTATCTAAAAGCTGAACATTTATCAACCTCCACAGCCTCGGCTCTTTGAATTGCTTAAAGTGAGCATCTGTATTCAAGCATATGCTGTGGGTAACTACTAAGATATTTTAGCCAGTTTGGTTCAGCAGCTGTTCTGTAAAAGTGAAATGAGTAATTTAATAAGCAACTCTCCTTGACTCTGATACTCTTCCCCCAGTGTACGCCAACCTCGGCCAGAAATGGAGCCTAAAAAGGGCTCGCTGCTTGTGAGACATAAAGACAGGATAATGATTTATGCAGAGGACCATCTTCCAGGCGCTGACAAGCGCTTACTGTCCCACACAAGTCATCACTGCCGCTCTAAAGAGAACAGATGGCTTTGCACACACCACTAACAAAGAAGGAATTCTGCACAGATAGCATGAAGCTTCACTACTTTTCGGAACACATCTTGTCATAATCAAGCAATAAAAAGAACTTGCCAAATGCCCTTGCCAAAATGCAACAAATATGAACCTTGGCCTTGCTCCTAGCAAAACATAACACAGGGCAAAAAATATTTTAAAAAATAGATGAGGGCAAACTACCATATTTGTTACTTCCTGTATTATACCAAATAGATATTCTCACAACATGAAACTAAAACAAATGCTTGATGTATTTGAAAGACTGTGACTGAAGCTATCAATGCAAGGGAAAGTTCTGGATTAAATAATATGAGACCCAATGTTTCTTCATTCATAAAGTGGTTGAGATGTTTAATAATTTAGCCAGAAATGTATAGCAGTTATATATTTTAGAAAATACAAAGAGAGAACAATAGGCAATATCCTGATTAGCAATAATCTTTTTTGATATTTTATGTAATACAATTTCATGTAATGATTATTCAGGGAGTATACTCCCAAGCAGTGACTCAATAGACTGTGCTTTTATTATATTATACCAATCTATTTTTATTATATTATTACCTTACAGCATACTCAGTGTATTGGGCCTTATAATATATTCACGAATTTATAGATAGACATGTAACTATTATTCAGAAAGCATATTTGCTTACAATTGGATCCTAGAAAAAATCAGTGTAGATAAGATAACCAATTTTAGGCCAATTTGGCAAATCTTCATAATCTCCATTGAAAACAAAAAAGAACCCAAATACATATCTATTTGCAACTTGAAATTTTGAAGTTTCTCTATTAAATTGTTAAAAAGAGAGTGGACATTATGGCCATGGTTAAAACTGAGCTTTCAATTATTGCTGTCATATCTTCTGATCCCTGGCTACTCAACATGTAGTGTATGGAACACTAATTTTGGCATCACTGAAGAACTTTGTAGAAATACATATTCTCATGACCCAACCAATACCTGCTAAATCAGAATCAGTATTTTACCAAGATACCCAGGTGATTTACATGCACATTAAAATGTTGGAAGCACTGCTCTGGCGTTGTTGGTCTCAAGATAGACTCCAAGATAGAAGAATGTGAGGAACTTAGAAAAAGTAACTATGCCTGGGAGCCGTGCTCTGGCTGATATGTGAGTCTGTAAAATAAGTGGGAACCATAGAGTTGAGGTCTCTGCTCATTTTGAGAGTACAGTCTAGTGTTTTTACCCTTAGGTACATGTGGGTCCATATGTAAGGCATGAACAAAAAATGATAATCATTGGACATTACCAATAAATGTATTTAATCCTAACATTTTAAAAGCCAAACAGCTTTGTTGAAACTACGAGGCACTGTTTGATTTGAATCATGATCCCATTTATTGAACAAAGACTCTGAAAATGCTCTCTTATTCTCTGCCTGCTTAACGATAAAAAGAACCATAATTTTAGATATCTGAGCCACAAATTAATCTGTATGCCATTATTTCTCCAGTCCATATCTTTATCAATACATGAAAACATGCCTTGGTGAATTTTAAAAATATTTTCATATCTTTTTGTCATTGCTCAGCTGTATGTCAATATACAGTAAATACACAGATGCCTTCTTCATGAGGCTGGGTAAGAAGCCAGCCAGAAAACAGAACAGAATAGAATAACACAAAGCCAAACCTCATAAACATCAAGAAACTGGAGAGAAATTCTGAAATGCATTTGAAAATATCTGATATAACTGTTGATATTTAACTGCAGATACATTGTTCAGATTAATAGCAGTCTCAATTGGGGTGCTTAATAAGACAAAAATGCCATCTGCTATGCAAACAATGCTATAATCTTTGAAATCCAACTGTTATTGTTCATGCAGAATTAAATAACTTATAAATCAATTAAGTGATTGACATTCTGGGATAGTGGTGCCAGTAACATTATATTTTAAATATGTGAATTGACACATGAATGTGATTGCATAATGTATGTGTATGTGCCTGTGTATCTTACAAAATAGGGGCAACATTTTATTTATAATTTGGGGTATAAATTATGTAATCTAACCAACTTTCTATACATTAGTCCTTAATGTTTGTATACAGAGCTACAGTTGATTCTTTTATCATTTCAATCACTGGCACATACAACCTAAAAATCACGTTAGGCAGGTGTTTATGCTAGTTGGAACTTTTCCTACGAAATGAAGAAGCTGTTTTTTAAGCACCTCTGTGCTGCTAAAATCTTCTGGAGTGGGGATTATTTTTAGCCCTGACAACCGCAAAAGTCCTGCCATCACCTCTTCAATGTAATAATAGAGTGTCTTGTCACCTGTAGCCTTTCCTGATCTGCTCTATATTTCATACTAACACCACTACTTCACAAATACCATTTCTCCATTTCTGGGTCCTATGCAATAGCTGGTGACTGTATTTCTGGTCATAAATTTAACCTTACCTGGTATGATTGTTCCCTTCTTGTGGATAAGCTGAGGAAGTATAGTCACATGTGAGTGGGCTAGGTCAGACAAATTGCTGACAAGGCTTTCCTAGTCCCTGTTGCAATACAAGTCGTGTAGGAGCTGACAAAGCTTTCCAAGCCCAGAATTTATTTATTCCCCTGTCAGGAAGTGTTGATTTAGCACAGGGCCAAACTTTCTCATGTATCGTTAAATAGCTTTGAGTCACAAGATGGAGAGATGATGGATACTCAACTCCCAAAGCCAGGGTTTAGGTGATGTATTGGTGACAGAAAAGGCCCTTGGTGTTTAGAATTAAGTAGCCCTTAAGTGGTAGAAAAAAATATAGTAATCAAGTTCAAAGGGCTAAAAAGACATGTGATTTATTGTCTTTTACCCCCAATATAAAAGAGAAAACTATTTGAATTAAGATTATTCTAAACCCTGACATTGTAGAAGATAGTATTGGCCAAAATAATGAACAAATTGGTGGCTTATGCAGAACTATCAACTCATCAGAATATGGTGATGATTGTGGTATTTTTCACTTCAATTAAACTTATTTCATTAAAGAAAATTTGTGGCCAGCCTCCAACCACCTCAAAGCCATTCTTTATCCTAGGCCACACTATGTCTAAGTCCAAGCATTGTGTTTGGAGCAGAATAGGCACTTGCTAAATATTTACTGAATAATGTGTCTGTAGGTGTTAATTATTGTTATAGATTCAATATTCTTTAGTCAGGTCCTTCACCTAAAAGCATTACATTCATTTATTATCTCCCAGATGTGAAAAGAACACAGGTAATTTAATCTTTGGAATTCTTTTTTTTTTTAAACTAAATCAAATAATTTATTTATTTATTTTTTGTTAATATGACAGTGGACGATCTTGAGCATCACTTTCTTTTTTATTATTAGGATAAGATATTTCTTTTTCTTTTTTTTTAATTTCAGAATATTATGGGGGTACAACACTTTGGCTATATATATTGCCCATGCACTGCCCGTGTCAGAGCTACAATCGTGGTCATCCCCCAAACTGTGTTCCCTGCATCCATTCAGTGAGAGTTTTTCCCATCCCCTCCACCCCCCTCCCGCCTGCCCGCCCCCTGATGAATATTATTGCCCTGTGTGATGTAGGTGTTGATCAGTTAGTACCAATTTGATGGTGAGTACCAGTGGTGCTTGTTTTTCCATTCCTGTGACACTTCGCTTCAAAGAATGGGTTCTAGCGCCAACCAGGATAACACCAGATATATTAATTCACTATTTTTCCTTATTGCTGAGTAATACTCCATGGTATACATATACCACATTTTATTAATCCACTCGTGTATTGATGGACACCTGGGTTGTTTCCACATCTTTGCAATTGTGAATTGTGCTGCTATAAACATTCGTGAGCAGATGTCTTTATTATAAAATGTCTTTTTTTCCTTTGGGTAAATACCCAGTAGTGGGATTGCTGGGGAATCAATGCAGTCCCTATCAAAATACCAACATCATTTTTTACCGATCTAGAACAAATAATTCTATGCTTTGTGTGGAACCAGAGAAGACCCCGTCTAGCCAAAAAAATCTTAAGCAAAAAGAACAAATTGGGAGGCATGATCTACCAGACTTCAAACTATACTACAAGGCTATAGCAACCAAAACTGCATGGTATTGGCACAAGAACAGAGAATTAGACCAATGGAACAGGACTGAGAACCCAAATATAAAACCAACCTCATACAGTCACCTGATCTTTGATAAATTCCAAAAAAACGTACACTGGGGAAAAGATTCCCTATTCAACAAATGGTGCTGGAAAAACTGGACGGCCATATGTAGAAGACTGAAACTGGACCCACACCTCTCACCTCTCACAAAAATCAACTCACAATGGATAACAGATCTAAACCTAAAACATGAAACCATAAGAATTCTCGAAGAAAATGTTGGAAAAACTCTTATGGACATTGGCCTAGGCAAAGAATTTATGAAGAAGACCCCCAAAGCAATCACAGCAGCAACCAAAATAAATACATGAGACCTGATCAAATTAAAAAGCTTCTGCACAGCCAAGGAAACTATCACTAGAGTGAACAGACAACCTACAGAATGGGAGAAAATATTTGCATGCTACACCTCTGATAAAGGGCTGATAACCAGAATCTATACAGAACTTAGGAAAATCAACAAGAAAACATCAAACAACCCTATTAAAAAATGGGCAAAGGACATGAACAGAAACTTTTCCAAAGAAGACAGAAAAATGGCCAGCAAACATATAAAAAAGTGCTCATCTTCTCTAATCATCAGGGAAATGCAAGTCAAAACCACAATGAGATATCACTTAACTCCAGTGAAATTGGCTCATATCAAAAAATCCCCAAACAACAAATGTTGGCAGGGATGTGGACAGATAGGAACACTTATACACTGCTGGCGGGACTGCAAATTAGTACAACCTCTATGGAAAGTAATATGGAGATACCTCAAAGAATTAAAAGTAATCTTTGGAATTCTACTAGAGCTGCATGGTTCAACTGTACGTATATTGGCAATATCATACTTGATCTCATCATAAGTGATGCATGGGCTCTCAATTTTCCCACCAAGGGGAGAACCAGGTGCCTAAATTTACAAACACCAGTTAATCAACTATCAGACTGACAGGCTTCCCTGACAATTTAAATTTTAATATTCAATGTTCTTTCAGGCAAATGCAAGTATTTTTATCTGGGTAACTGTGATGTTTAATTTTGTGCATCAACTTGACTGGGCCATAGGTGTGCCCGGATATTTGATTAAACATTATTCTAGATGTGTCTTTCAGGGTATTTCTGAATGAGATTAACATTTGAATTGGTAGACTGAGTAAAGAACATTACCTTCCCCAATGCAGATGGGCCTCATCCAATCCATTGAAGGCCTAAATACAATAAAAGGCTGAATAAGGAAAGCTTCTGCACAGTGAAGCAAATAGTCAACAGAGTCAACAGACAACCTAACCTATGAATGGCAGAAAATATTCACAAGCTATACATCTGATAAAGGGCTAATATCTACAAAGAACTCAAACATATCAGCAAGAAAAAACAAACAAGCCCATTAAAAAGTGGGCAAAACACATGAACAGAATTTTTTCAGAAGATAGACAAATGGCCAACAAACATATGAAGAAATGCTCAACATCACTAATCATCAGGAAAAGCAAATTAAAACCACAATGAGATACCACCTCACTCCTGTCAGAATGACCATTATTAAAAAGTCAAAAAACAAGACATGCTGGCATAGTTTCAGAGAAAAAGGAATGCTTATACACTGTTGGTGAGATTGCAAATCGGTACAACCTCTATGGAAAACAGTATGGAGATTTGACCCAGCAATCCCATTATTGGGTATCTACCCAGAGGAAAAGAAGTCATTTTACCAAAAATACACCTGAACTTGAATGTTTATTGCAGCACAATTCACAATTGCAAAGATGTGGAATCAAGCTAACTGCCCATCAATTCATGAATGGATTAAGAAGATATGGTGTGTATATATATATAAAGGGCTACCATGCAGCCATCAAAAGGAGTGAAATAATGTCTTTTGCAGCAAGGGACCATTATCCTAAATGAAGTATCTCAGGAATTGAAAAACAAACACCACATGTACTCTCTAATAATTGGGGGCTAATTGATGGGCACACACAGGCACAAAGAGATATAAAGTTCATGGAAATCAAGAAGGGGGGAGGGATGAGGACAGGAGGTGTACAAACCTGCCTATTGGGTACAACAAACACTATTCGGGCATGGGCACACTAAAAGCCCCAACTTAGGCATTATAAAGGGTATCTATGTGACAAAAACATTTGTAACCCTTAATATTTTGAAATTAAAAAAAAAAGATAAGACATATCCAGGTTGGGAAATACAAAAAACAAAACAAAACACAGTACAAAAAATTTAGTAGGTTGAATATCAATAAAGAAAGAAGTACATCTCTGGGGAAAAAAAAGATTGAATGCATAGACTGATAGAGAAGAACTTCCAAATATAGCTTTTATCCTTGAAAAGACATCCTGATGTGAAAACAACATACTGAGTTTCCAGAATAAAATGTACTCAATATAGGCTGTATCTTGATGAAACAAAATCATCCAATCATATTGTATTATGAGGATGTATCAAAGACTAATGAAAATTTAAATAAATTATTTAAATTTAAAAAATAAATAAATACATATACCAGAATACTACTTAGCCATGAAGAAGGATGACTTAATGCCTTTTGCAACAATTTGGATGGAACTGAAGACTATTATCCTAAGTGAAGTATTTAAAGAATGGAAAAACAAACACCACATGTACTCACTATTAAACTGGAACTGAGTGATGAGCACACATGTGCATAGAAGGAAGTAAATCTCAAAGGAAATCAAGGAGGGAGGAGCGGGGAGGAGGGGATGGGCAAAAACCTACCTAACGGGTACAATGAACACTGTCTGGGTGACAGGCACACTTACAACCATGATTCAAGCATTTTAAAAGTGATCCATGTAACCAAAAATATTTGTACCCCCATAATTCTTTGGAACATACATACATACATACATATATAAATAAATAAATAAATTTAACCTAAAAAGAAAAAAAGAATTATTTTGTTCTGCTAGAATGTCTTTGAGCTGGGATATAAGTCCTCTCCTGCTTTCAGAATCAGACTCAGGTCTTCAGACTAGGACTGGAACTATACCATCAGCTCTTCTGGATATGGACTTCTCAGTCTCCATAATCATGAGAGCCGATTCCTTGTAATAAATAAACTAACAAACAAACACACAAACAGATGAGGGACTTATGATGGCTTGATTATGATTTTCTGACTTTAAAATGGTGTGAAAGTGATATGCATTCAGTAGAAACTGTACTTCATGTATCCATGTAATTATTTTGTTTTTTACTTTCAGTGCAGTTTACAATAAATTGCATGAGAAATTTGGCACTTTTTAATACAGTAAGCTTTCTGTTAAATGATTTTGTCCAACTGTAGGCTAAATACGTGTTCTGAGCACATTCAAGGTAGGTTAGGCTACACTATGATGTTTCATAGGTTAGGTGTATTAAATGAATTTCAACTTATGATATTTTTAATTTAGAATGAATTTATCAGGATACAACTTCACAATAAGTTGAAGAATGTGTGTGTGTGTGGGGTGTGTGTGTGTATATATATATTAATATATATATATATATATATATATATATATATATATTATTATATTTTTTTCTCCAAATGGTTCTGTTCCTCCTTGGAGAACCCTTACTAGTACAGCAACCATAGATAAATCTCACCACTTTCCGAAAGGATTAGCTCACAGAGGACAAAAAGGGAAAGCTGAAAGTAAATTACACAAACTAATAATGCACAGAAGAAACTAGCAAGATGAGAGAATAAAACAAAAGAACATACAATGCTTAGACACTTTTTTTGTTATTTACTCGACTTCTAAATTCCTGTCAGTTAAAAAGCACAGCTACAAAGAATCCTTATTAACTCTTACAATATTTGTTATTCTGCATGCAAGATACAAAATATAGCTCTTGGCAAAAATGCTTAAAATCTGTCAGAATCAATGTTTTTTTTTTAACTGCAGATATATTTCCATGTTTTTTTAAAGATAGCAGTAGCCCAAGAATAAACACATTTTTGATGAGAAAGCTCATTTTACATTCTTGAAGAAACAGTACTATTAGAATGTCAGGTGAAATCTAAGCCCCTACACCATTCTGAAGATAGCAATAAATAATATGTTACACTTGGCTTTATACTTGCCAATTCAAGTTTCTGGGTTTAATATTATGAATTACAGAATACAACATTTTCTACATTTGGGGCAGTAGCTTCTAAAAATCAAGACGTCTCAATTATAAATGTCACTTATTGTGTGTATATGTGTGTATAAAATGAACACTTTGGAATTGTACTCTGATGTATGTCAGTGGCTCCTTAGTATACCCTTAGTGATCCAGTTAATGAAATGTGCATTGTGTTAAATTGTAAGATGTCCTTTTGCTACACTAATTGTTACTTTGGAGCTCTTTGAAGAATATCTGTTGTACGTTGTGAGTTCAGAGAGAGGCACCTATTGTACATACAGTAGTACCAAGGGCAAGACTTCATGTCACTATCTGCTAGGAGGTTTTTTTGATTCTTACCTGAGATCCTTGCTGATGTGTTTGGTGATTATAAAAAATGTCAAAAGAAGATGAGCTTAAGTCTGTTACAATGCTCCCTTCTTTATCATATCTAAGATTTATAAAATATCAATTTTATAATGTGTTTTTCTCTAAAGATCACTTTTACTAGAAAATTGACAAGTACTTTGACAATTGGTTAATCTATTACACATGTTTTGGAAAATGAAAGATTAACATCACCAGCAATTATCCTTCAGAAAACCAATACATACATAGTCTTTCTTTAAACTCAATTCTATATTTTTTCACATCACAGCACATTATTTTTTACATGTTTTTACATGTTTTTGTTAATTCATATGTTTATTTGAGGTCACATATTTCTGAGATGATTTATAATTTTTCATCTCTATTGCCACCTTCGTTTTAAGAGTCTTTTCTACTTTATAATTGCTAGGTTATAGCAACTGAAATCACATGTACATCTCTGTGTGGGAATGTCTTTTGTTTACTCAACATCTTCCCCATTTTTTTCTACACTTTTCCCTGGGGAACACAGGGCAATCCTTTAGTGGAGGGTAATTCTTTTAGTGGGGCTCCTGGTTAGGCTTTGCTGCTGAGCGGGACTAAAAACATTATTCTTTAGTCGGTTCTCCAGGTAGCTATATGTAAATCTGCAGATGTTAGATGTGAGGGGTTGCTATCAGTTTCCAGATGAGGAAATTATTCATTTGGTTCTACAGGCAGTTGAGATAATATGTCAGAGTGTTTTCCAGATCTTGGATGCCCCAGCTCTTCCAAACTACTCTGTAAGCTTCTAGTTCCCTGTATTGTAGTCTCTCCTGTTAAATATTCCCAGTGTTCTTTGTTTTCTTGACCTACACATAGTCTGTTGTAATATTTACATAAGGGTTTGAGATCTAATATCTAAGATATCTTCAGCTATGTTTACCTGCTTTTCCCGTTGATGACCCGAGTTTCTATGGCTAGCTGGGATATCTTGACAAATGGTAAAATCATCAAATGCTTGTAATAGAATGTTTAGTTTCAACCCTTGCTTGCAGTCTAAGTTTCAACTCAGGTGCAAATATCAGTTATGAGAGTCCAAAATAAGCAAATCAACATGCACAGAGTTTTAAAGAAAACGTCTAATTTCATGACTCTTAAGTACCTCTTTCTCATTCAACTAACATTTTAAAAATCAGAAGAGGTGAGTGTTTTTATGAAGCCATAGTGCAGAAGAAATACTGTTAGTTTCATTCCATCTCCCATGAAAGAGAGGGGAGTGCTACTCCCTCCTTCAGTTAAAGAGTAGGGAGGATTCTTTAGGTCTTCAGTTGATGTACCTGCATTTAGGGTCACACTGGTCTGTGGGCTTCCGTAGGACACAGCCAAAAGAGTATTATTACTACCCTGGAATGCTCTGATTCTCCAGAGTGTTGGGGCAAAAGATACGTTTTCAACTCATGATTCAGATGCATTCTACATAAGGGAAAGCAGTTGCCTTGTGTCCTGTCCAATAAGGCTGCTACAATAGGTGGGGAAATCTCAGCAAATAAAGAAGCTGCAGGTGACTACAAGATGCCTAGAGCTAAGGAAAGTGTTGCAAGCAGCTACTTTTATTAAAAATGCAGAGATCTTTCTATACAAAATGAGGTAACTGCAGAAGAAAGGAGCCTAAGAAAGAAATTCAAAAGAAACATTTGCCAGATTCAAAGAGGGTAAAGCCAAGTCATAATGGCATCCTTTCAAATGAAATATTTCCTGTCCTCTTGCCAGTATCTCTCACTACTCAACTAACACCAGTGCACAGATAATAAACTAACTAGTTAATTGGGGGGGGGAGGGAACAGAAAGGAAGATAGGTATAAGTAGCTGAATGTAAATGTCTGACCTCATGGCTTCCTGTCTCACTCAATGGTTTCCCAATTTTGAGCAGGACTTAGTCTCAAAAAACAGGAAGATTTTTATTAAATCAGGTTCATAGTATTGATTGACATCTTAGACTGGCCATTCAATTTCTTGAATTAAGATGCGTTGAAACAATGAGAAATCATGTGTGTGTCTATTTCCTATAAGAGACCAGAAAGGCCATGGAACCTATAGGAGTTTTCATGAAGTGGCAAGTCAGATTTTATCCACCAAATACCATTTAAAGCAATGATGGGAGACAAACTTGAGTTGGAGTTTAGGTCACAATTCATGTTTCACAAAGGTACAACTTAATTATGTATTTTATGCCCATAACAGATATTTGCATACTGACAAAGATTGGGCAAGTAAAAAATCCAAATAATTATCAGAATTCTCTGTTGAATCTCCACTTAATCCCTTTCCTTTGTCTTCAAAGGAGAAGAATTTAATGAGTTATATTAATATTTAAGGGGAATTACTCCCTCAAGGTAGATTAAGCTATTTCCCTAAAGGTAATCTTACAAAGAGGACTTCCCAGAGCAGTGGTCTAATAGTTGAACTTCTTACTTTTTAAATAGAGAAAAATAAACCAGTAACTTTGAAATCAGAGAGACAAAGCTCTGAGTAATTATGGGCATAATTACCATCTTAGAGTTTCACTTTCCTAAACTTAAAAAGCAGAAGGAAGAGGGGAGAGAGAGAGAATACCAATATCTATCTCATATGATGTTATTATGAGAATTAACTTAGTGACACTTGTAAAATTCTCAAAATCAAAACAAATTTCAAGTTCTTTCTTCTTTATCCTCCCTTCACATAGAAACAAATCAACAATGGAGGTTCTTCCAATTTGAATTGAACAAATCCCCTTCTGGTGCAGTTTAACATTCAGACAGGGAGTAGGGAGTAGATCCCCATGCATCCCCAATGCATGGAAAATAAGACTCCATAAGTGACTCAATGTTGAATTAACTGGATGAGAGTTGGCTTATAGATGTTTCATAGATTGTAAATTTTAAAAAGATTGCAATAGAGAAGTAAAGCTAGCCTTAAAACTAAATTGAATATACATTTTTAATTTTGATATGTCAAAAGAAATTCAATCTTTGACTTTTTTTATCCTAAATCATATAGATGTACACATATCATCTACTTTTTTCATCAAATTGTTGGTGCCACCTAATACTGAAGATCCTTAACGCTCCTTTTCAAACAACTTACAGTGAACAAATCATCCTTTTTTAAATCTCACATAGGAAACCCCTAATATAATAAGCCTGAAAAGATGCTCTTAATGAAACTTATATAACTCAATCATTTTAGTTATAATAGAAGATCCTGATATTAGCGAATGATGTCCTCCTGAAATATGATGCTAAGACATTGTTAGTGTTTTAATTGAAGTTTCTGGGATACTGCCCTACCCAGCTGAAGCATTTTTTTGACTTTAGAGTCGGTGTAACATTGATTTTGGACGGCAGCTCATGCGTTTGAATTTTTTTACTGGTGCTTATATTAGAAAATACCCAAGCCCATGGGTATGATGGTAGTGTGAAGTCAAAGTACTCTTGTAAAGTCAAAGCAGATTATTATAGTCACTTTGTTTTGCTCCAGTATTAGTAAAAGTTATAAGGTATTTTTTTCCATATATGTCAGTTTAGTGGTGAGAAGTTTTTATTAGGTACATATAAGGACTATTGTAGAATCATGAGAGGTAACAATAAAATACAGGATTCCCAGGGAAGGGTAATGTAATATTAGGATCCTAGGTGAAGAGGGGTACGAAGGGTAAGGATGATCTGAGACGTGAAGTAAATTCTTGCTTATTTAGTAAGTCTTAGCTGTCAGATAATTTTCAGCATTATGTTTAGACAGGATGCTAGATGAACCTGAAATAACCTTAAATGACTACGTAAAGGCTTCTATAGTGTCTCGTCTCTTGGCTTTGTTTCTTAACCTGTAAAATAGGACTCATCAGAATTCTCAGTTTCTAGGTTGGTTGTGAGGATTGAACCAGATGATCCATTGAAAACGTCTTCTATATGGCCAAGCACTCTGTAAATATTAGATATATATTCTGTTAGTGTGATAAGAGATGTTAAATTGTTCTCTGAAGGGCCAACTTGTGAGTGACTTGCCAATTCTCACCCTCTATTTATTAAGCTTTATATACTTTATGTGGGTATTAATATCTAAAAATAATATTTAGAACACTAGACATAACATTTGCATAATTTGGCTGTAAGATAAAGTCTTGACCCAAAGATTAAACATCCTGTACTCACTTAGGGCCATCTTTATGAACATCAGTGAGCATTGATTGCATATTGCTATAGATATAGATGGTTAGAAAGCTTGGCCAAATCTGTGTTGTTTCAAGTTCCTTTTAAAAATAAATAATCAGAGTTTTTTGCTTACAATGCATGTCATTCTTACTAAATAAACTGCAAAAATTGGAGGGAAATGCAGTTACTCTACATTTGACAACTAATGGGAAATTTACACAACTTAACCCGCTTTTATACACCCCCCCCCATACTTACATACCATTTGTTTCCAAATAACCTTATGATTCAAGTAGACGATTGTATTAGTTAGATAGGTGAGCTGTCATAACAATCCCAAATCTCAATAAATTAACATCATTAAAGTTTATTTCTCACTCATGCAAAGTCTGATGTTGATGTTCTTTCTTGGGCAGATAATTCTCCTGGACCACTCTTCTGTAAGGAGTGAATTAGGGAAGTAAATGTCTTTCATTTGTTGGCTCTACGGTTGCTTAAGCTCTTGCTTTGGCTCAGTCCTCTGCTTTCTGCTACTAAAACCAAGGATAAAATGGAAAAAAGTATATGATATTTTAAGGCCAGAACTAGAAGTGCACTACGTCACTTCCTCCCATATTCCATTGACCAAAACTTGTCACTTTGCCCCATCTAATTAATAGGGGGCTGAAGAAATGGAGTCTTTCATGTGCCCAAGGGGAAAGGAAATAGTCTAATCAGATTATATAGCATTTCCTCTATCATGAAAGTCCATTATTATAACTATATTTGGATTTTTAGAAAAGTATACCCTGTTTGTACTTTTCTAAAAATACACCCTGTTTGTACATTTTCTAAAGAAATACCTCACAGTTGTTTACTATATATTTATAAATAGTAATACAAGGGATAACTATAATTTGTGATTATGAGATTCCTTTCACCTGCTGTTAATCCTAAGCTTTAACAAGAATTGGGCAGTACAGATTACTAAAAATAAATTGCTGCATATCCCTTTATTCACCAATTTTGGTACAGTGTACAAGGTAATAATATTCTGTAAATAACTTTTCACCTACTTAATCTTGAAACAAGATTTGTATACCAGATCTCAGGTGTTTTCATAAAACTGATATAATTTTGTTTTACTGAAATTGAAAATAAACAACTACAAAGAAACCTCTTTTCTTTTCAACCATAACAAATTTGAATGTAAATAACATTCAGGGTTATTTAGTTGTGATTTCTTTTCCTGAAATGGTGAATAAAGTACAGTTCATTGGGATCTGAGTAATATTTCATGGGGTGAAGCTTATTATACAATAAACACACATACTTAAATTTCTTTGAATCTTTTTTAAAGTTGTTATATGTCTTTATACCTGAGCTAGTCCATAAAAAAGCAATATGGTGAGTCACTTCTAATTTCACAATTATCTTAAGATTGATAAGTAATGAAATGTTGGACATATGAGGAAGGGTTACATATATATATATATTTGTGATAAGAGATGATTTCAAGTTTTTGTGAGGTAACCTCCCTTGTCTCAACATCATAATTAGAGCAATGACACAATTAATTGTATTATCTTACTCAGACTCTGCTCCAAATGTGATACAGTAAAATCTATTCCATGATTTAAAAAAAAAACAACCCATTGTCTGATATACAGTTATTTGGCTAATAATGCTTTAATATTTAATAATTTTAAATAAAAAATAATCAAGTATATTTCGTGTCTAATACACATAAAATTTGACATTATTGTGATGCAGATGAGTAGTTCACTAAAAATTCCTTGACAGAAATGAATATAATTCATTTTTCTTTGGATTTTCAGCTTTGTGGTTAATCACAGGACAATTCTAACTTTCCCCAGTTAGTATATCTGTTAATCTGTCAAGAAATTGAAACACTTACATTGTGTAAGAAAAGAAGTATGCCTAAAAAGAACTGAAAGATAAATAACACTCAGTTACTAATATTTATCATAATTTTATTTTAATACTCTATTTGTCAATAGGCTATGAGTCACTTTATATATTAATAGCAATATCAGTATATATATTTTTTATTTTTGTGTTGGTGTAATTTCAAACTTAATGAAAAATTGCAAGCACAATGCAAAGTAGTACCACAAAACTCTTTGCCAAGCATCCCATTCAAATTTTCCAACTGTCCCATTAATGTCCTTTAAAAAAATCTAATCCTGCATCATTTCTTGCATTGATCACCATGTCTGTTTAGTCTTCGTCATTCTGAAATGAATCCTCAGTGTCTCTTTGATCTTTATGACCTTCTGTTGTTGAAGGTAGGCCAGTTATTTTGTAAAATATTTCTCAATTTGAGTTTGTCTGATGTTTTCTCATGATGAAATACAGGGTGTGCATTTTTGACAGGAATATCACATAGGTGAGGCTGTGTTTTTATCATTTCGTGTCAATCTATCAGATTCCTGGGGATATGGACTCAATATCACTCAGTTAAAGTTGTGTGCTATCTTTCTCTACTACAATGTTATTCTTTCCTTCTCTATTATTGATAAGAATTCTGCAGGGACGTACTTTAAAACTATGCAAATATCTCAGTGCTCATCCAACTTTTATGTACTGGTTTTAGCATCCACTGATGTTTGAGTTAATTATTACTATGATGATTGCCAAATGGAGATTTCCTATTTCAACAGTTACTTTTACACTTACTTATCATTCTATTCTGAGGAAGAACTTCCCTTTCTCTCTCCATTTATAATTAATTTGTTTTTTAACTTTATTTTTAATTGACAAATAATAATTGTACATATTCATGAGGTACATAGTGATATTTCAATACATATAATGTATAGGGATCAGATCAGAGTAAATAGTATATCCATCATCTCACACATTTATCATTTATTTGTGTTGGGAACATTCGATATCTTCCTTCTAGCTATTTGAAACTATGTATTATTGTTAACCATAGTCATCCTACAGTGGTGTAGAACACTAGAACTTATACACTAGTGTAGACACATGGATTCCAATTTTATTCAAAAAGATGTAATTTGTTACTATTGTTATTTATGTTGATATTCACGTTATCCCCAACACATGCTCTTTGGGGGTGAGTAGGATGGGGAAATGACTGGAATAGTGAACTCAGGGGCAATTAAATACAGATTATGTTAAATTTTTGGAAGAAAATATCTTTGTGAATGAATAACTCTGGGGGAAAAAAACATTTTGAAAAGACTTTGACAGTATTCTACTTCCTATGTTACACTATTTGATAATTTTTGTTGATAATCCTAGGTTTATGTTATTCTAACCCTTTCAGAAAACTCAAGAATGAGACTCCAAAAATCAAAATGTATGAATATCCTCTGACAAAACTGCTATATACGTCTACCATATGGGGTATGTCAGTACAACTTGTTAAAATACACCTGATAAATCTGTGGAGGCTCATTAAAATAGCTAATATTCATATATTTCTCCTTAAGATCCAGACAATAAGCCCCCCTATACTCCCCATACACAACTGCATATTTCATATAATTTCATATGGATATCATCATTTGCAAAAAGTTTAGCCATAAAACAAATAATTTTCATAAACACATGAGGCTAATATAGTTGATGATAACTATGCTGCAAGAGTGGTCCTTTTTGAACTAACCGAATTCTACATAAATGAAGCAATCTGTAGAAACAACCTGGATTCCCACTTTGATGAATCAAGAGATAATTACCAATAAATGACTATATCAAAATGCATTGCTGAGTATCACAAACTGATGTTTAAGACACAGCCTTTGCAGATAAAGCCAACATTAACTATAGGACAAGCATCTAAGCTATTTATTTTGCAACCTTACTCATTTTGGCAATTGAACTTATAAATCTCTTTTAAGAGATTTTCATAAATAAATACTTTTAAATATTTTCAAGCCAAAATTTAATACTCAGCCTCTCTGAATCACAGAGATTTTATAGAATAATTTAAGTAAAAAAATGATCTAATAAAATTGGGAAACAAAAGTCTATTCCTAAATTGTACTTTTAAAGTGGCCACTAAGTTATTATGTCATTATGTATGTTATAATGAAAACTGCAAGTAAATTAAAAGTTTATTCTACTGCAATTCATTTTATTTGTGTATTTAAGTAGATTAGAAATGTTTACATTGCCCAAGTCGGAGCTACAATAGTGAACATCCTCCAGACAGTGTGCCCCGCACCCATTAGGTGTGAGTTTTCCCATCCCCTCAGTGCACAGGCAATATATGAAACCTAAGTGTTTGTATCCCCATAATATTCTGAAATAAAAAAAAGATAAAAAAAATTGATAGTCTTGCATTTATAGGTCAAGATGGATGATTTTACTTGGAACTTGATACCTTAATGTTATAAAAGTTTATTTGTATTCAAAAATATTGGGCTATGTCTTTCACCTATAATTAGTTTCCTACATTAAGCATTTTCTTTTTTTAGGCTTATGTTAAATAATACTAATTAAAAATTCTGTTCTGGAAATAAAAAAAAAGAAATGTTTGTACTAAAGAACTCTTTTCCTCTTTCATTAGATTCCTCATGAGATAAAGGAAACCTGTGACATTGCAAATGTAGTCATGGTAGATATTCTATCTATTTTTATTTCTTACCGTAAAAATTATCTCACAAAAAAAACGCAACAAACAGCTTGGGAAAAGTAGAGACAACTTGGAAAAGGCTATAGAATTTAAGTGAGAAATAAGCAAACAGAAATACCTCAAACTTTCTCTAGAATAAGTTTTCTATTATAGCAATTTCTTTTTAACCTCCTTCCCAGAAGTCAGTCTTGAAAATAACTCAATGAGTGTTAAAGTGTAAAATTTATGACGGTGAATGTACACCTATGTAAAGATTAAGAAATGTAAATTGAATTTTTATTACATTCCACATGTAGAGATATCAGTTATATACTCTCTAGTTGGAGAACATCCTTCATTGATTATATTTAATAACAATAGATGGAAGCTTTCTAATGTTATGGACACTTTCTAATTTTTTTAATGTTATCATGTAAAATATGTGAGTTAGACGCAATATTTGTTAACATTTGATAGATATAGAGGAAGTTTAGAACACATACACACACACACACGCGCACACATCACAGTATTCCAGTGATATAATCGTCTTCATATTTTCATTATATAAAATAGTTTCTAAATATTCAACATATAAATTTTAATGTATTTTTTTGTATTATTTATTGTTTTATTAAATTTCTGAGAGAAAGATAGTGACTAAATAATTTAAAATATGTGTTATCATTAAGCTTAATTTGTAGTGAAGTCCATTGTTTATATTTTACTTCATACTCCACTTTTAGCAATATTTTATTTAAGTAATGGGAAATCCTAACCTCCCATGCCAAAATGCTGTGTATGTGGTTCATATCTTACTAACTTATTATCATTAAATATGTACATATATTAAAACTGCCATGGTGTGTCAAATTTTTTTCAAAAATACTTAAATTTACCACCTTTTCCTCTGTAATCTGAATTATTTAACAATATTTTAAAGAAATAAATTACTTTATACATTGTTTCTTATCACCAGTGCTTAACATTTCAATCCAACCTGCATTTGCTTCCATTTTTCCACAGCTATCATGCTTACTGCTTCCAATTTGCTTTTTTCTTCTATTATGTGTTCTGGAGTGATTATAATTCAACTAATCCTTAAATCTTTAGCACTTTACTTTGAATTTTCATGCCTTAGAACTATTTATTTGCTTAAAAACAGTTGATGTTTTTAAGCAAACAATTGATGTCCTTAAAATAAATTCTCCACCTTGTCCAAACAGAAATTCTCACTGATATTACCTTTAAAAAGTAACTTATCTATTTGGTGTAAAATGTTAACTTATGCAAAAATAATAGTGACCATTATAATAATATTACTGACACATAACTGGCATTCAATAACTATTTTTCAATTTTGGGGATTAGCTTCCATTTTTATAGCCTCTATTTTTAGTTCCTGAGGTACTTGACATTGATTTCAGTGTGTGTTTGTGTGCATGTGTATATGTATATGTATATGTGTGTGTGTGTGTATATGGTATTGTCATCTCCACTCTTAGATGGAGAAACTTAAGTTGTTGGATCTCTGATCATATCACAATATCTCATAATATTTATCTTTTCACAAAAAAGCTCCACATCTGAAAAAGAGCAGGACTTCATCGGCCATCCCTTTGATCTTTAACTCTGCTAAAGTATCTTCATGAAAATAAGGCCCTAATAAAGGATTTTACACAATCAAGTTTAAATGCAAAAGAAGTCCATATGTTAAAACCAAGCCATTTTTTATAAGAATGTGGTAAATATGCTAAGAAGCTTAAAACACAATTTTTAAAATTAATAAGAAAAATCTGATGAAAATTTTCTCCTGTTTCTTTCAAGTATGCCCTTGAAACAATGTATTTATGAATTTTTTTTTCCAAAAGGTAAAACTCATGATAGGAATTTTTTTTGTTTTTTTGCCTCATCCAGGTCCAGTTGATTCCCATTTGATACAGATTTTGAATTCTTCTTTATCTTTATTCTACAAAGAAATCAGTGATGTGAAGGAAACTCTATCATAGGAGAAAAATATTTTCACAGCTGTCTGTGTTTCAGTAATTAACACTTGTTTCTTAGTATACAAAATACTGGGTTTACACATGCACTTGTTTATAAAATATTTCTTAGGTGAATAATAAACATAATTCACTTTACATGTGACATCCCAGATTGGTATGTTTTACATTAATTCATGTGGTGTAGAAAGCAGAAACCACAGCTTTCAAACATATCCCCCCAAACAACTAAATGCTTACTGTAGAAAAATATATTTATATCAAGAATAAAAAAATAAATGGCGAAAAAAATGCATGCACTGAGGTAAAAGTCGTGTGATGTAAGGAAGATGTGGTGATTTTATTTCATTTGTGTATTAAAGAATATTATCAATTTAAAGAACTTATGGTTAAAATGCAAGGGGAATCTATTTTGAGGGTCAACTCTTAAAAGCCATGGAATGTTAAGCCATTAAAAATGCTTTAAAAGGATAACATATATAATTATATATTAGTGTATATACAGACAAGTATATATTAGTGTATATAATTATGTATTAATTATATATAAATTATAATTATATAAATATACAATTTTTTTACCTTGAAATAGTCAAGACAAATATTCTTTGACACTCATGTGTCTTCCCACAGGATGGATGGATGAATTGTTAGTCATCACAAAAACCATTCCTTAGGAATTTGGCTTTTATATGAAATTATTCTTATCTGTCAGTTGATCAAGACATCAAGAGTTTCAGATTTCAGATTGTTTCTCCAACTCTCTCTCTAATTTCTTATGCCTAAATTTGCACTGCATAATGGATTCCCAAGCTTTCAGGTTCAGTTCTTCCCTGCTTTTCTCTGCCTCCTCTTTCAGAACCTCTGACTGCTAGAACTTACTGGGATATCGCTTAGTCTGCTCTACAAACTTGATGTTGATTTGCACGTATGTGTGTGTGTGTGTAGTGTTGTTATCTCCACTCTTGGATGGAGAAATTGAAATTGTTGGAGAGTTGGCCTTGGGCTAAGTCACATAGTTACACATCCTCTGCTTGTAGAGTCAGTCCTGAGACCTGGAGACTCACCCTCGGTCCCACATGTCTCAAAGTGATTCTGGATCTCCCTATCTCTGATCCTACATCTGCAACTGCTGTTTTTCCCTGTTCTCCAATTCTTGTGTTAAACTCTAGGAGTAAAGCATATGAAATATTAGGAACATATTCATGTCTAAATTGGATGCATAACATATCATCAAACAATGACCTTTAATGTCATTGAAATAGGAATCATCTGTATTAAATTTTATTCGCTGTCAATCTAGAAAAAAGAAAATTATACAAAAAAATTTTTCACTACTTTTTGTGGTTCCTTTTCCTGATTTTAATGAGATCACACATTAAAATTCAATAGTTAAAGATATATTCTTTCATGTTGTTTTCAGATATATTTTATGTGCATGCATGGCTAGATTGATGATAGGCAGATAGGTGATGGATAGATACACAGATATGTAAGTACATACATACATATATTTGTATTTTACTATAAAATGAAGTGTACTATACACAATAGCCATCACCTCGCAATTTTCCTTTAGCGACATTTTAGAGCTCATTTCTTCGCATTTCTCTTCACTTCCCTGTCTTTCCTGAGGTTACATGCAGCCTATCCCTAAATCCCTGCTACTTTCTCTTAACTTTAGTTCATGTGCTCAGGTGTCATTTCAAAATTGTACATATAATTAAACTCTATACTCTGCAATGGGTTTATTGCTGAATACAGGGTGTATTTGTTATTTTGAAAGATATTTTGCCTACGATGTGTTTGTAGCACTTGCAAATCCACCAACAGTACCTGGGCATGCCCCCTGTACTACATTCTGCCTACATAATATTATCCGACACTTGTGTCTCTGCCCATCTGATAGGTGGAAATGTCGTATCACAGTTATTTATTTAGTTATTTGCTATCAGGAGGTTCAACACGTTTTTGGTGTGCATTTAAGAGCCACTTGTGCCTGATTTCTGTGAACTATTCTTGTTTACCCTTTTGTCTATTTCTTTTTTTGTTGGGTTATCATTCTTTTTCTTAGTAATTTGAAGGAGGTGTTTATAATTATATAATTGTCTCAGTTATGTGCTACAAATACTTTTCTCATTTGACAAATTGTCCTTGCTTATGGTGGTTTGCATTTTCATGGAGAAGATTTTGATTTTTGTGAGGTGATATTTGCTTTGCAAGTAGGCGAATTTGTCAATTTTAGCTTCAACAATTTGGTTGTAGTGTAGTTAGGAAGATATCCACCATGTGATGATAAAGCGATCCTCACTTGGTTTCTTCTGTCACTTTTATGGATCTATTTTCTGCCTTTAAAGATCTTTACCATTTGGAATGCATAGGGATTCAAGTTTGTTTGTTTGTTTGTTTCCTCAGAAATTTATCCTTGGTTTATAAATGATCTACTTCTTGATCTTTACCATATACCAAATTTCCACAGGTATTTAGGTGCATTTCTGGATGTGCCATTGTTTCCCCTTTCCCTGTCTCTTACCATATTTTCTAATAATTTAGTTTTATCACCTAACTATTTATCTATCATATTTTATTAATTTTATCTTATGAGTGGACATTAAATTTCTATTAATTAAAATAAAATTTTTATTAAAATTAAAATTAATAGATAAATTTATATGGTACAAAAGCAACTTATGTAAGCAAAATACTTGTAACCCCATAATATTCTGAAATTTAAAAAATAAATAAATAAATTGTATATTTTCTTAGACAAATATCAAACTCTTTTGCATTTGTGAGGAGGGAAAAACTGTCTTTGTCATGTTTTATTATTGTTTTAATACATTTCTGGTTTATGTTTGCTAAAACTTGTCATTTTTGATGGTATATTAATAAATTAGATTGGCTTATTGTTTCCCTTTTTTTACAATTTTGAAGAGTTTGGGCATCAATGCTATGCAATCTTCAGAAGAAAATGAAAAATAAATATTTATTTTTCTTTTCTGGGACAATTTGAATAGCTGTAGTAATTTCTGTTTCTTAAAATTTGAATTTTTCATTAATGCTACCTGAAAGTTGAGGGTTTTGCTAGATTTTAACAAATTTTTCTCTTATTTCAATAAACAGTTTATCTAGTTAGTGATTTTATCTGCACTAAGAGTGCTTAGAGTAATATATGTTCGTACTAAATTGTCTATTTCATTCAGGACGTCAAATTTATTTTCATAGTTTGGAGCAAAATTGTTGCTAAGTTTCTTTAAACATCAAATGACCAGTGGTTATTCTTCCATTGTAATTGTGTTGTATGTTCTTTCTTATTTCTAATTATTATAGCTGTTTATTTATTTTAGTGCTTTATTAGAGAACAGGTTTATTAAATGTAACACTATTTTGATGCTGATCTATCAATTTCTATTTTTTTCTTTCACGTTCTCTATTTTGTGTTCTTTTCCTAAGCTTTTGAGTTATATGTTAAATATGTTACATGTTAATACTTAATTTAATATAACCTTTTAGAATTATCCATTGTCCTTGTGATAATTACTTTAGCTGTATCCCAGATGAAATTGCAGTTTTGATTTCCTTTTGACTGCAATTATTCGAAGAAGAGTTTTGTTGTTTTGGTTTTTTAAAAAATCTTCATGTATGGTGGGCTTTTTTATTTCTGATTTGTTATCTATGTCTAGTTTCATTTCACTGAAATTAGAGAATGTTTTCTGTACTATTTTTTCTTTTTGAAAAGTATTGAATTTTTCTATAAGGATTATACAATCACTGTTTAAATATTTCATGTACATGTGAAAAGGAAGTCTAATCTCTGTTCTCAAGAATATACTGGAATTAGATCTGACTTGCTGTTAAGTCTTTATACTCTTTTTTGTTCCATTTGGTTTGTCATAGAATAGTGAGAATTTTTTTTCCTACCTTGTTTCTATTTTTTCTTTTTGTCCCTCGTAATAGTTATAGATGCAGGTGCAATATTATTTGATGCATAAATGTTTGTGCAATACTTTTCCATAACCTTTAAATGTTTGGGTAAAAATGTTATTTTTTAAAAATGTCTTGTTTTTTAGTTATTTGGACTAGCCCTCTGCCCTCCCTCAAAATCTCTGCCTAATGTACATGTTATTGAACTATTTATTTTTTAGTAATGAGATGGAAGCATACTGATTTTTTTTTTTTTAGTGAATTTAATTTTCATTTCCTTGACCACCAAAAAGAATGACACACTATTTGACAGATACTCTTTGACCATTTGGTTTTGCTACTTGTGATTTTTTTCATGTAATTTTCCCATTTGCATTCTTGGTTGGATTTTTACGCGTATTCTCTTTATGTAGTAGAGATATTAACCCTTTATTTGATCTCTAAGTTTCAAAAATTGTCTCTATTCATTTTTATATCCTGGCTTTGATTTTCATATCTTTTGTCTTTAAAAGTTTTAAATTTTATATACCTAAATACATTTTCTTTTTCTCTTATAGTTTCTATGTTTCCTGTGTTGATTAGAAAGTTAAGCCCTAGATTACATATATGATTTTCTAATTTTTCTCTAAGAAATTGGACCTCTACTTCCACAATAAACCAAATATTTTTAAAGTCAGCCCACCATTGTATTTCTACCCCTTCAAGAGCACTTGGACTATTCATGGTCTTTCATTGTTGTTGTTGTTCTGTATAAATTTAGAATTAGCTTATCAAGTACTGTGATGAACCATGAGTTATTTCTATTAAATTCAAATTATTTCTATAGTTCTTATTTGGGAATGTGTTACATCTTATCATTGACTGAGATCCTCTTTTACTGTGCACATACTTCACATACTTTTGTTTCTATTTTAAAATGTCCCTTTTAAAACTATTAAAGTACAATCTTCTTAAACAATAAATATTCTAATTGTGCTTGAGATGAATATGTATTCATAAATTGTTGGGTGTAATGTTTTATTTTTATCCACTAGATAATTTCTAATTGTTTTCTAATTGTGTTGATTTTAGAATATGTGCCTTTATTAATTTTTATCTGCTTAATGAAAGAGAAATATGTTTTATAAAATAACATGGTGAAATTATTCATTTTTTCCTTCTATATTCTGTCAAATTTTTATTCATGTACTTTGGAGCTATGTGATCCTTTGTGTAGAAATTTTGAATCTTTATCTCATCACCATGAATTGAATATGGCATCATTATTTTTAATACTATTTTACACTGATAATCTCTTTTCCCCACAAAGTCAATTATTTTGTTATTTTATTATACTTCAGCTAAACCAAGTCTCCTTTTGTTATCATTTTCCTGGCATGCATTTTTTATCCTTTACATTTCAATTTGTGTTTTTTTATATTGTCAGTATATCTTAAACACAGCATGCAGCTGGATTTTCTTTTTTTATTCTGCCTCACCATGTTAGTCTTTTAGTTGGAAATTTTATTCCATGGCAATGTATTGTGAATACTCATATATATTTATTATTTCTAACATCTTAATTTATGTTTCTCTACCCCACTTTTTTGGTCTCATTTTTTTCACTTCTTTTCTTGTGTGTGTGTGTTTAATTGACTGAGGTTTTTTCATCCTAATCATCTTATACCTTCATCCCTCTTCTACCAGTTCATTGGTTCTTTGCTTATCTACAACATATTATTAACAGCTATAAAATTTCCTTATATAATTACATACATCTCAAAAAATACAAGGACCTTATACTCCTTTCCAACTTAGATACTATATTTTTTGCCAGTAATATTCTTATTGGTTATATTATTTTCTTTGCCTTCTCATTAAAGCTCAGAATTAGTCGGTGGGGATAGTAACACAGGCACCATGTTCGGAGGTACAACAGTCTGTTGCAGCTGGTTTAGTAGGCAGCAGTATTTTTAGGTCTCTCCCTCACCTAAATGCTCAGTTGCAAATGCTGGCAAAATCTCCAATTCCCCAGTTTCACTGGCAAAGGAGATTTGACTATCCCTAATTTTTTCATTCTGTAAGACATATTCACCTATGCTAAGTCTACAGATATTTCCAGACCAAGACCTCTCCATAATCTGCTGCTTAATATTCAACCTTCTCCTTGATTTCTTCCATAATTTTCTCCTCTTCGATTCTACATGAGTACCTAAATATTTCTTTAATGTTTCTACAGGCACAGAAGAGATAAAGCATATCTAAGGAGGCTGGGGGAAGCAGAAACATTTTTTGTTCAAAATCTATCCAGAAACTATTTTATTTCATTGATCTCATTAAAAAATCTGATGTGTGTGTGTGTGTGTGTGTGTGTGTGTGTATATATATATATGGTATATTTATTATTTAGTTATTAAAAGTATCTCCTCAGGTAGAACTGGTTTAAATTTCACATCCACTTTTTACTGTCTCTTTGACTTGGGCACTTCCATTATATCTCTATGTCTTAGCTCCTTATGTGAAATGGAGATGTGTCAGCTTTATAGGACTGGCAAAGATTCAATACAATAAGGTATTCAGAATACTGAATACAAAATCAGAAACAAAGAAGAGCTCAAGAACTTATAGATATAGCCATTCTTCAATTTTTCTGTTTGAAACTTCATTAATTTATACATTTAAAAAATTGCATCCTAACAAGTACATCTTTACTATGGATATTATTATTTGTTTTACTTTGTTAAGATAAATGCTACTTATCCCCTCCTATTTTTAAATAATAAAACACTTTAAGAATACAGGTTTTCTTTTTGATACAGCTTTGGTTACATCCCTAATTTTTGATTGGTAATACTTTCATTTTCACCACATTTTAAAAATTATCCATGATTGTGATTTTTGCACAGTGTTACATGAAGATTATTAGCATTATATAGAAAAATGTTTAATGTTAACCAAA
Organism: Daubentonia madagascariensis; assembly: GCA_023783475.1. Lineage (NCBI taxonomy): Eukaryota > Metazoa > Chordata > Mammalia > Primates > Daubentoniidae > Daubentonia > Daubentonia madagascariensis. Next base: position 23,030,270 of record JAKFHU010001684.1, on the reverse strand, counting down.
ACCACTTTAAACTTGTAATCATGAATATAGTCAAGAACTCAGCTCTCAGATTTATAGCAGCTTATTTATTATAGCATAGGCTAAAAAGCCAACTAAATCTCCAAGATTCTGATTTGAAAAAAAAGTCATTTAAAATATTCATAAAATGGCATATTATAATACTAAATTAATTTGAAATTATATTGTAATATATATTCAAACCTTTGTTACATTGTAAGATTTTTCATATTAATTTTTACTCAAAACATTAGACATTTGAGAGTGCAAATATATATGTGTGTGTTTATAATATTCAAATGAAATTTGATTTAAAAGCTGGGAATATAGGGTACAGAGCTAGCCATTTTATTTTCCACAGGAATCCTAGAGTTGCCTGTATGGAGCCTCTAAAGAATTATTGGGCCATGTGGAATGTAGTAAAGCACTATTGTACCAAGTATTTGCAGAAATATGGTAAATATTCCTTGTATATTTTCTGGATTCAAAACAATAAGCAAAAATGTTTGAAAAATTATATTTAAAATATATAGATTTATTTGTTTTTAGAGAATTTTACATTATTTTATTAAGAATATTTAGAAACTTTTGTAAGTAAGCCAGCTCAGCTAATAGTGCCCTCGCTTCCACCCAAGCCCTAGAGAAATTGTAATGCAACTTCTGGGTTCTACATATCACTTGTTAAAAACCATAGGCTATGTGTAATATGGCCCCAACATTGCCCCTTGATATGTACTCATGCATATGTTGTTAATTTATGTCTCAATGTATGGAAAATCCTAGAATATTATATATAGACCATCTTGAAACAAAAGTTGTGTGGCCAATGGTCAATATTTTTACAAAAAGCTTTTTGGTTTTGTTGTTGATTTTTTCTTTTTTTAGGAGACAGGGTCTTACTCTGTTGTCCATTCTGGAGTGCAGTGGCACAATCATGGTTCACTGTACCTGGAATGACTGTGCGCAAGCCATCCTTCTTCCTCATCCTCCAGAGTAGCTGGGATTACAGGTGTGTACCACGATGTCCAAATAATTTTTAAAAATTTTTTTGTAGAGACCAAATCTCATATTCTTACCCAGGCTGGTTTTGAACTCCTGGCCTCAAGTGATCCTCCCATCTAGGTCTCCCAAAGTGCTAGGATTACAGGCGTCAGCCACTAGGCCCAGCCAAGAAAAGCTTTTTAAGCTAACTTTGTTCACTAAATCAGAATGTATATAATAAACAACACACATGACATATAAGTTCAGTGTATAAAATATAAGAATGGAAATATTGTATAAGAGATAAATTTACATGGATGTCTATAACTAAAGGAAGTTTATCTATTACTTTCTTTTACAAAGATGAACAGATGATATTATTCAATGTAAACAACTAAATTGCTGTCAAGTAGATTCCACAAGAAAAAAGTTTATTTTTTTTTTTGGCAAAAAAAGAGTAATTAGGAATTGCAATATTAATGGATATAGAATCTTCTAACTTAAGTCTTCTGAGAAAGTTGGAAGGCACAAAAATGACAAATAAATTTTTACATTGAATATTTCTTCTGTCACAAATACAACTTAATCTGACTCTGGGTATACTAATTGAATACTGTTTTTGCTACACAGCAGTTTAATCTGAAGGGCATATGGGATATTCCAAAAGTGGCAGTACATTTTTTGCCACTATTTATTGCTTGCCTAGAGCTATATCTGACACATAATAGGCAATTAAATTATAAATGAATTAGTGAAGGAATGAATGGGTGAAAGAAAATATTTAATATGTCCATAATGCATATCACAATTATTTGACAGCATTATTTCAGATCCCATTAGAGGTGTACAAAAGACCTTATTAATTTAACTTCTCTCTCTCTCTCTTTTTCTCTCTCACACGCACTTGTGTGCAAACCCATACCCTCTTAAACACAACCTATACAACTCTTAAAAAAACAAATACTGCCTTGAGTACAGAACTTTAAGAATTATTACTACATCCAAATGCCTCCTTTCCTAGGACTCATACATTTCTTTATGGTTTAGGTGGTCAAAGTGGGAGTACATGAAGAAATGATGCTACTCCCATTTCTAAATCTCTAAACTCTTCCAGAATTTACCCTTACCACTTACTTGACACTTCAAATATATACCTCTTTATGTTGGTATAAATTGTTTTATTACTATTAGCCAGATTCCCCCCTCTAAAAAGAAAAATAAGCCCAATTGCAAGGGTTGAAACATCATCTTATACTTAGTGCATAACTTTGTTTGCTTAGAAGACTTGAGGATGCCACAAAAGCAAATTCCCACTAAATCAAAAGCAAGACCTAGCCAGCCCAAATCTTATATCTAGAATTACAAAATTCCCATCACATTTCCTATAGTAACAGATGGGTGCTACTAAAAATTCTTCAATTACTCTCTGGTCTTATACTAAAAAGGTGTTTTGAAGTAGTTGGTACACTGCAGTGATATCTCCCACCTCAGGTCTAAACATTTATTTGCCACTCTAAAACTCAGCTTCTTTGAAATCAGATTTATTTTATAACTCCTTTGGTTGACAAAACATGATCTGAATGATGATGAGTCTGCTTAGGAGGTTTTCATTTTGTTGCTGTTGTTGTCTTTAATTTCAATTAATATGTGCATGTTTCACCCATTTTATTTCAGAAATATTGCTATGTATTGCCGAGACCTCACTGAAGTAGTGATACACCATAATTATGCCAATTTATCTTTCCAAAATATGGAAAATCTGAATTCTGAAACACATATTTTGCCTTTAAGATTTTAAGCAAGAGACTGGGAATCTGCACCATTTATTGAGTGTACATTCGGTGTCATGCCGTTTCAAAGGCATATGCAAGAAATTTTTTAAAAATAAATAAACTCTGCTAAATATTGGACCAAAATATTTCTAGCATGGTGAATCTGAATCTCCTCTACAGAAAACTGAAAATAATTTTTCAGATTCAATAGTTTAAAGAATTCTAACAATAAAAATATTCCTCTAAATAATTCAGGTGATCTAGGTTCAGTTTCTGTGAAGCAGAGAAAATATACAGTAAGAAAATAATCCATATAATATTTCCTATATCCTGTATATGTTCTCATATTGGTAATTCATTTTGAGGGTTAGCACAGTTTATTAATATTTAGTGCACCTAACTCAGTGCTTTGCACCTTGACTTCAAAGTACAGGTTTCAAAAGTACATTTAAATGGCATTTTAAAATTAAAACAAAATTAGAAAACATTTATAAGAAACACACAATAAAAATCCTTTATAATGCCTATTAAACAGAGAATAATCTTCAATACATAAATATAAATGTTTAGATTCTTCTTGCTTGATAACTCTCTCCAATGAAATCTAAATCTACTGCATTTTTAACTTACCAGACTTTTGTCAGTATATGCAAATCTTCAGTATTTATCTTCTCACTTACACCCTCTTCATTATTCTTTGCAATATACATGCTTTCCTTGATAAAGAGACAGAAAAAGAGAGAGAGAGAAAGAATGCATTTGCTCTCTTAATAGATATGGTTTTTACATTTATTGATATAAAAATTGAATTATATGCTTGACTTCAAAAAGTCAATGAAGGGACTTCTATGTGGATATGGAGGCAATTTGTTTCTGATTCTTTCTGCTTTTCCTTCTTTAAATTATACAAAATAGTTTGTAGAAACAGAAACCCCAAGTCTTGTAAGCTGCATTTATAGCAAAACCCGAAGACAGAAAATATCCTCATCATTCACTTTCCTGGTAGGTCATGACACGTTAGCTCAGAGTAGCAGAGCCCCATGAGAAGATATTTAGAAGTTGTGACCAAAGCAGTGAGGAGCAGCAGAAAGGGTCATGGGGCTTTATCAGTGGTAGATCTCAGAAAAGTCAATAAAAATATGTTCCTAGAAAGCAAGTACTTCACCAACAGTGGGAACTGCTGTGAAAAGGGCTGAGAGCAACCAGAGTAGGGACACTGAACAAGGTAGAATAAGAAGGCTCATAAAATACCCAGGTTAGCCTGGAGGTTGAAAATTTTAGAATATCCCTGCAAATCTATCCACCTTAAAGATAGCAATGGCCTGCGCCTTAGAGTCAGCAGCTAGTGAAGTCATTGGGTAAACCAGGGCTAGAAGCCATCCTTAAGCAAGGAGGCACAGAGTGACAGAAGAAGAGGGATTGCATAGAGACACTACAATTTATTGCAAAAATCCACCAAAACTGCAACAGAGAGGGATCTATTAATTTGAAAATCCTGAGGTCTACTTGGCTCTTTCCAAATGTCCATTTTTCCAAACATACTGCAAATAGCAGAACAATTAAAATCTAACTAATTTAAACACACATTTTTACAAAGGAATTGCCGCATCATCTATATAAAAAATAGAGAGTGGGGAACAGCCAGAATTCTCACAAGTGATACGACAGTAACAACAAGGCCAAGAAAAGGAGGAAAGGCAGAAAATTTGGATGTAGGTAGGGGTAAATTTGAAAATGTTGAAGTGGGATTTTGGAGAGTTATGAAATGGTGACTTGAAGAGTAAGAATGAATGGACTAGAACAAATAAAATAGAACTGCTGGGTCATAAGTGGATCCCATTTGAGTTCTATGACTATTAATTGGAAGTGAAATTAGTTAGTATGGCTTGTGATGAAAATACAAAATTTTACCAAGTCCAGTAATATTTAAATTGTTAAATGTTATTTTCTATAAATACTCCTGTTGAAGAATCAAATTTGCACCTGACAGTAAAGTCTAAATTTTTAGACCATTTGATAGCTTATAGTTATATGAAATATAACCCTTTACAGTTATATGAAAAGACCACAAAATAAAATCTAATATTGATAAGACTTAATTTTGTTGTCAAGGCTTCAAAACATGTAAAAATCCATCCCTCTGGAAAACCAATGTAGTGGCAATTGGAACAACTTATATTTTTAGTATAAACTATAGTACGATGAGCACAAAATAGGAAAAGGAACTTAAAATTATATTAAACTAAAAATAATTTTATTACTGTAATAACACAAAAAGAATTATATTTGTAATAAAATTACCATAATCCTTTTAGATATATTTCTTCAGTGCTATAAATATATAATACTAAAATAATTTTATCAAAAATGATAATGACATAATATTTTCTCTTACTAGTGAAAAACTTGAAGTTGCACTTTACTGGCCAGCAGATAGAATTGTTTGGGTGAGAAAGAAATTCTTTCACGCTTTAAATTGAGTCAGAAAAGATAGGCAAATAAAGGTAAACTGATGTATAGTATCACATTTTTGTAAACATTTTCACTGCTTTATCACTGCTATCACTTTATATAGATAATACCATTTTTTTATCAAGTACTAAGTACTTTTTATAAGTTGGCTATTTTGGAAATTAATAACATTTTGTGCACTATACTTTTACTGGCAATGTTATCTAGACTTCACAGATAAGAGAGGTGGGAAAGGTGGCAATTAAATCCTGTATATAATATTAGGGTCTTCAGGAAAAGCAACAGCAAACATATTTGCCACTGGGTAGGTATATTAGTCAGGGTTCTCCAAAGAAAGAGGACCCAAAGGAGATAGATAGATAAATAGATAGATATCTAGGTAGATAGAGATTTATGAGGAATTGGCTCATGTGATTGTGGAGACTGAGTAGTCCCATGATCTGCCACCTGCAAGCCAGAGACTCAGGGAAGTCAGTGGTACAATTTCAGCCCAAGTCCAAAGACCTGACAACCAGGATAGCTATTGATGTAAATTTTAGTGAAAGGGCAAGAGAATAGAGATGTCCCAGCTCAAGTAGGAAGGTAAGAAGAAAAAAAGGGTAAATTCCTTCCTCCTCTGCCTGTTTATTCTATTCAGGCCTTCAACAGATTGGATGATGCCCACCCACATTGGGAGGGCAGTCTACTTCACTGAGTCCATTGATTCAAACCCTAATCTCTTCTGGAAGCACCTTTACAGAAAGAAATAATGTTTAATCTGAGCACCCCCTGACACAGTCAAGTTGATACATAAAATTAACCATCACACTAGGGTAAAGGGAATCACAAGAAAACAATATGTCCAAAATTGCTACCAGCATTCCAGATGGTCTAAGGTAGATGTACTGGTAATGGTAGATGGTAATTGGTTCGCTTGTATGTGAACAGGGATTTAAGTGACTCTTGGGTATGTCTTATGAAAACCTCAAATCTCACTGTACTAGAATTTAAAGATTATTTCCTATTATTCTATTTGAAAACACATTAAAATTAAATTAAGCACTCAATTAATTCACAATTAAATTAAAACTTTAAAACTGAAAACAGACCCATTTGTTGGATGTATGGGCATAAAAGACAAGTTTTAAGTTGCTCTTTTTACTCAGTCTACATTGCGTCCCAGGGGAAAAGGCTTTCTTAGGCCATCTTTGTCTGTTTGAGGCTTATAGGTAGTATGCCCAATTTTCCCCATTGGCCAGCACAGTATTGTTTTAAGTCTTAAGTTTTAAGTCTTTAAGTTTTAAGTTTTCCAAGCATGATTATTAACAGCATCTGTTTTTAACTCTCAGAATTGATATGGTTTGGATAATAACTTGCAAATTCAATCTACTTACAGAGGGTGTAGGAAGTCTGCTGTGTACCCAGAATTCTTTCCAGTCTGGGGACAGGAAAGTGAATAGCAGGGCCTCAATGTATCATCCCAAGGCAGCCCTTCTCAACCAGCAGCAATTTTACACCCCAAAAGGGCATTTGCTAATGCCTGGAGAAAGAGTTTTGGTTGCCACAAATTAATTGGGGGTGGTGGAGGAGAGGAATCTGTTGCTACTTGAATCAAATGGAAGAAGGTTAGAAATGTAAACATTCTACAATGACCAGGAAAGTCCCTTGACAAGGAGGGGGCTAAATTATCAATAGTGTCTGGGTTAAGAACTCAATTTTAGTGGGATGGATGTAACAGTAACTACGATGGACCCTGTCTGCCAGGGCAGCACTCAGACCTCTCCCTATGGGTGCTTTTCTCCCAGTGTCCGTCCACAACAGCAAAGATAGCTCTTCACTGGCTCCTTCCTCTGAAAGATTCCCCATTGGACTGGCTACATAAATGTGCAGGGCCTAGTGGAAAATGAAAATGCAGGGCTCCTTGTTCAAATATTAATAATTTCAAGACAATGTCAGCATAATATTAAACTGAGTACAGAGTCCCATATGATGCACAGGTTGCACACTCATGACTTTGGTCCTTGATGCCCCATCAGCAGTAGGTTTATTTATAATGAGTTAATTTTATGGAGACCCAATCAGAAGGTTGAATGATGAATTATCTTTGATTCCATGGTAATGTTCCTTAGAGGGACAACTTTATTAATTAAAAACATTTGGCTAATTGGGTCAACATGACCATTATGTTATTTTTTATGTAAAAACTATCTGAAAAATTTTGAAAAGTAAAAGCATTAATGTGAGTTTTACTTTTAAAAAGAAGAAAATTCATAATAATAGCCTAAAAATACCTAATATACAAATAGACACTTGCTTCATTATCTCATCCTGTCCATCAAGGTTAAAACACCTAGTACAGACTTTTCAGCACATCCTTTGGCACCATTTATATTAGCGCTCCACTGACAGTGGGGAGAATACTGATAGCGGGAGGTAATTGATCTGTTCATTACCCTTCACATCCCAAAGATATCAATATTAGCCAGTAGATTTGAGTCTTTTTACACATTAGAACATCAAGGTTCACAAATTTTGGATCTTGGTCCCATCAGCTCATTTTGTCTTCACACTATTTCTAGACAGGGTGTGCTTGCTATCATTGTCATTCCTTTCAAAATATTAAGGATGTTCCTCCAAAAATTTACTGTTTTGAATACTTTTTTCCTTCTCCCTCTTACATTATACCCATCTTACCTTATCTAATCATGAACAGTGGCCTCTTTACAAATAAAGTTTTTAACATTTGGCTGGCAGCAATATTTCAGAATATTTAATCTTACAAATAAATCATAATTTGATCAGAGCAAAAAACCATATAATTGTTTTCTCAGCACAGATCCATAGAGATTTGATAGACATACAGTTTTGATGTAGGGATTATATAAACATCAGAGCACAATGACAACAGCATTTTCAAAGAGAGACAAGTTTTCACGTTCCACAAAGTAACTTTTCTTTCTGAAGGGGGAGTGCAGCATATCCCTTTCAAGTTACTTTAAACGGGGCTTTTCAACCTCTGCATAATCAACATATTCAACTGAATAATCATGAGAGGGCTTTTCTGTACATAATAGGATGTTGACCAGCATCTCAGGTTGCTATCCACTAGATGACAGTGATACCTTCCCAGTTGTGAAAACCACATCTTTTCAGACATTGCAAAATGTCCCCTGGAGGCAAAAACCATCCTTAGTTGAAGACCACTGCTTAAAAACAAATCTAAAACAAATATATCTGATTTTCAGGTTGAATTTTCTTTTATATTCCCCAAAGGAGCTAGGTGAATTTTCATGCAATGATCTATAAAGCATATTAGACAAAAAGTAGAGATTCTATTTTGAATATAATAACAAAATTTCCCAATACTATGGATGTATTTATTTTTTATGCTAAATTTAAAAAGAGTTACTTTGAAAATGATGTGGTCTGGAGTTGTGCCTTGGCATGTTAACTCAAATATTACTTCCATTGTCATTGTCATATCACAGATTGTGCTAGGTCAAAATGTTCTCTTCTTATATGCCAAAGTGGGGTAAAAAAGGCAGCATTGTCTTTAGAGATGAATATTTGTTCACTTCTCACACACATTCAAATAATCATGTCATCTCAGGCTGTATCTACTTAACAATACAACCATATGAACCAAGGAAAAAATCAAACAGCTGCTTCATAAAAATGAAGAATAACTTTTTTCACTGATTGCCTTTTACTGTCTACTTGCACAGATTCCTGGATCATTTATATTTTTGATTGATTACTTTCAAAGGATAAAGCAATCACAGTTTTGTATTTGAATAGTAAGGGATAAATTAACTGGTCATTTGGAAGTATTCAAATTCAATTGGCAGACCCAGAAATGTGCTTAAGATATATTTTCAGTAAAGGTTGAATTACATAGATCTTTTTTATAGAAATAGTTATATTTCCTATTTTTTAAAGCCTCCTTATGATTAGGCTTTATTTAATATTACCCTATTTTGTTATTCAAGATAAATTCATCCTAAAAACAAATTTCAGAAAACTCAAAACAAACACATGTGCACTGGAAAATGCAGGCTAGTCTAAGACAGACAATGATAGTTAAACACTATTTCTACATATTGTTTATTAATGGAAACTAAGAAAATGAGCAATAAGAAATAGTTACTTCAACTACATACAAGTAGGCTTAGCTTACTCAACTAGTAAAATTTGATTATAGAAAACGTAATGTTTGCTTCTAAAGAATCAAACACTTCGAAAATCATTCTAATAGTTAAGTTATATTTTTAGGTTGATTGCTCTATTGGTTTTTTCCCCCTTCAAAGCAAAAATTAAAAGTGATGCATGCTTAAAATATGAATCAAAATATTATTTCTTTGTTTTGACCCTTTTTGCATGAATATTTATTTGCATTGTAGTGTAATTATAATTTGGGGGATGTAACAATAGTTTAAGAAGCATGACTAGTGCTTTGCTTTTTAATGATGTTTATATTCTGGGGAGGGTCTTAAGATTTAGTAAAAGCATTGGTTCTCTAGTATTACTGACAGAAGACCCCAGAGCTCTATCAAAAAGGGGACTTCCTTAATATCTTAAATCATATAGCATCTAGAAATTCCTCTGCTTTGCAGTCTGAAATGAAAAAATATTATAGTATACAAATATGAAAAACCTCTAGCACGTAGATTTCTGAGTCACTCTTGGTATTATAGTCCTACCACTTAGAAGTGAATTATTTCAGAAAAATATTGCAATCAAGACATAAAATATAATAGACAATCAATATGCAGAATGCCAGCAAAACATCATATAAACTATGCATTTTTCCTTGTTAAAGTCTTATGTGAGCCATGAATTATGCAAAACAACCAAGAGATCCTATTAAAAAGGTCATACATCTTCAGGATCCTAAGACGTGAAAGACCATTTGAGCTTTCCTCTCAAGGTTATTATGGAGTTATCAGAATTCCTCAGAGTCTGAAAGTTTTAAATGGAAGTAGGATAGTGAGGATATATTGCAAGCTATATGCTGTTGGAAGAGAACTGCTAAAGAAAAAAAATGTTGATGAAGTAATCAAAATTATTTATTTAGTAGGCCACTCATTTGTTCAAAAGCACAATTTATGAAGTGATTGTGAACAATTTGTAAAGTGCCTGCCTGCACCAGTGATATTATTGGATAGAGCATGTATATTGAAAATATTTCCATTAATATGCCCAACATATCACCCAATAAGAATTTATATTTACTTATCTGGCAGAAATCAGTGTGTCTTTTAGATGCCACATTAATGATGCCCTCTCTATAAGCCACCCAAACTCTTGGATCAGATGTGAAAGAGTTGGGAAATCAGCTAGTTGCTTTCTTTGTACAACCCTCATAAGTTTATTAGTTTCCTCCTTAATAACCAATTATTCTGGCAAAACTAAAACTGATAAATTTCAGTCAGATGTGTCTACAGAAGTGAAAGAATCTGTAATCTGATAATCTGGTTAGCCAACGAAAGGAATGACAAAATGCCCTTGGGAACAATTTAAACAACATAATTTTAATTCCCAGGACATCTAATTTGAATAATCTTATTTTGAGCTGCTGTTAAATTGTACCACGCATACACACACACACACACACACACACACACACACACACACAGTTTCAATTTAAATAAATGCATACTACATAGAATTAAACAATATAAAGGATTAGAAACAAAGCATGACATTAAATATGATACTGCTATTTCAAACGTTTGGTAATATTGATTTAATTGAATCAATTTGGGTATATATTCTAGAGAGTTTATATGTTATACAAACACACAGAGACCCTTGATGTTCTACATTGCATAAGCATTCTGAGATTACCATGTTCATTGTAATAAATGAACATTTAATATTTTTACTGAAAATTATGAAAGGGGTAGCAAAGGAAGGCCATTATCCCATCAACCTTTAATAATCCTGGAGCTTATTAGCCTTGAAAGTCAACAAAGCTATTGGTTAAGGCATGGGCTTTGGAACCACAACTAGCTGTGATCTCAGGCGAGTAGTTTGACCTGTCTGAACCTTATGGTTGCCTTCTCTTTATGGTAGGCATAATAAGGTAGCACAATAGATAGGGTGGTTATGATATGTGCTGTCCCGGTGCTTTCTTTGAGTTGTTCTGCTTCCTATCACAGAGGGGATCTACTCCTATAGTCTACGCTTTCCAGTTTCCAGTTCTACTGATGTATTTGCCGAAGGGAAGCAAAAGTGGAGGACTGTTGGGCTAGAGGAAAGGAGAAGCCAGAGTCTATCTCTAGCCTCTCTGTATCAGATTGCTATGGATGCCATAACAAACTACTTCTTAACCACAGGTTTATTTTCTCACAGTTCTGGAGGCTAAAGGTCTAAGATCAAGGTGTCAGCATGTTTGTTTATTCTGAGGCCTTTCTTCTCATCTTGCAGATGGTTCTCTTTCACTCAATGTGTTGTCTGTGTCTTCATCTCTCCTTTTAAAGACACCGATCATATTCGATCAGGGCCTGCCCATATGACCTCACTTTTTTGTAATTACCTTAAAGTCCCTGTCTGCAAACACAGTCACATTCTGAGGTCCTGGGTGTTAGGACTTCAACATATGAATTTTGAGGGAACACCGTTCAGCCCCTAACACTATTTCTGCCACGAGTGCTCCTCTAACAACTGTGCCTTCTCTGTGGTTGCATCTCCCCTTGGACAGTGGCTGCAGCTCCCCAGGCCAGGGACAATGGCTCTAGCTGCTGCAAGATAGTTCCTCTGTCCCAGCTTCTGTTGGGTGACTTGGGCCTAGACTCTGGCAATTTATGTTCCTCTAATTTTTTTCTCCACTCAGAAACTGGCACAGGTTTCTGCTGTTGCTAATTGGGATGCTTCACCTTCTCTTAAGTTATCAGCTCAGCTCTTCTATTTGTAACCAATTCCCTGGATTAAATTTCTCTTTGTTTGAAATACTGAGTTGAGCCTCTTTTCCTGTAAAAGAAAGAGTGAATATATATAGATACAGAAAGAATAAATGAATTAATTCTTGCAAAATCGGGAGAACGTAGTAAGCACCGTGAATGTGTTTAAATAAATAAAAAGCATTTCTTTATTCTGTGAACATCCTCTGAACTTCTGTGCCTCAGAGGAAATTACAAAGTTGCTCTGCTCAAGCTCTTTGTCATTACTCCTGTCTTTCAAGAAATCTTTGTTCCTGGAAAGTGAAATTTTGGAGTAAAACTTGAGAATTCTGATAAATATATAAAAATGTATTTTATTTTTCGAAATACAATAAACAATATCAGGACAAGTTTTCTAGACCCAGTTATAGCCTCAGATCTGTCATTTCTAAAAGTATGTTCTCTTCGTTACAGTGATGAATGGAATAATATGAGAAAACTTTACTTTTAATTATTTTTCTTAAAATCTGTACTCTAATCCTAGCTATGCCCTTTAATAACTGTGCTAGTCACCATTTTCTCATCTGTAGCTTTACACCTGAAATTTGGTATAAAGATTCAATGAGGGAGTGGCTTATTCAATTTCATTCATTTACTAACTTTTTCCCATCCTCATATTACTATAACTTGAATAAGCTTGCCTACCCTTTGGAATAATGTCATTATGCTATGCTTCTAAAATATGAATAAAACCTTACCCCTAAATACTTAAAACTTTGGCAAAAGGAGGGTTACATTGCAATTTTATTACTTTCTTCTTTATTAATATCCCTCTTCAATACTTTATAATTTCTACTGTGTAAACTGACAGCTGCCCCCTGTGCCTGCAAAATCTCAAATTCTCAAAATTCTTAAAATTCTATTCCCTTTCCCTTTTCAATGATTCCATCCTCAACTCTATCCTCAATTCCAACCATGAATTCAGGTTTCTTCCTTTGTCATTTTTTCTAACTACTCTTGCCAATGTTTCCAATAGGTTATGGATTATCCATAATAATATTTTAAACATTTCTTCAATGTTATCTTCTTTGACCTCTCTATAGCCCTTAGCATCTTTAGCTACTGCACTAGTATTTTTATTTTATTTTCTCCCACGTCTTTTCAGTCTTTTTGGAGGCTTCTTTTTACTGGACTAAAAAACTGGTTTTCTGGAAATTTCCATCCCCTGGTTTGCTCTCTTTGCACAACTTTATATGAAAGATCTTACTTATACTCATAGCATTATTTTCTACCTATATCTAAAACTCACAAACACTTATGTCTAGACCAGATCTTTCTCTCAAGCACTGATTGTTGCCCATATAATTAACTTTCTCCTTATGGAAGGCCTTCAGGCAGGGCAATACATCAAATGTGTGGAATTGAACGCTTCTTGTCCTCCCCATACTTGTCCCAACAGGTATGAATACTTCCACTGCTAAAAAATTTGTCTAACTTTGAAATCATCTACTTTCATTATCCTACCCATCCGAGTATTTATTGTTACATAGTTATAGCCCACTAAATATATAAAATCACCTGTCTCCATTACTACTGTTTTAACCTTTACCAATTTTCTCATCATTTATTTTAGTTATTTGTTACTGCACACCTAATCTTCTTGTCCCCTTTTCTTGCCCACCTTCTGCATGGAACACTCTCCTCTCACCCCGAACCATGCTTCCTGCAACTGTGGAGTGTTCTTCCACAAATACAAATATGATTAGTTGCTCTCTACTTAAAATAATCCTGTAGCTCCCCAGTGACTACAGGGACAACATTAGCTCCCTAATGGCAACAAGGTTTGCTATGCCTTGGTTTCCTCACACAGTTCCAAGTTTAATTCGTCACTTCCTGTTTCAAATTCTGCTGTCTAGCCATACAAACAGAACTAGCTTGGAAATAAATATACTATAAGATCTTCATTCAGCAACCTTACTCCTGATTTTCTCTCTGTCTGGGGTTCCCCTAAGAATTTTTCTTTGCCCTAGTAACTCAAGGTAGGGTTTTTGTTTGTTAATGAGTTTTTAAAAATTCATTTTATGTGTATCCACTGCTAGGAGCCATTTTTGATTACTCAATCTACATAAATATTAAAGATTAAACAAAGATAGAAGGGTACTATCTACTACAGTAGATTGTCATACCCAACCCCTGTAACAAGCTTTTTCTCCCTTCCTGTGTTACAAAGCTGGGAAGCTAAATTTCATACCCCAGACTCCCTAGTGACTAGGATTATGGGTGCTATTGAGGCTTTTCTAATCAGATGCAATTTCACAACATCTGAATTTAGAGCCCATTTAAGAAAAGAGAAAATGCCAACACTTTGTACTACTTGAGCCATCCATTTGCAATTAATGATCCAAGAGAGAAGGTGTGGTTTTAGAGCCAAATATTGAAGCAGTAGCACCTTGATCCATGGGCAGAAGTGACAATGTTGTATTTCTGGAGACAACAGCTTCAGCAATGGCTTATTGACTCCATAGTTTCTGATTGTGGCACAGAGTGGCCCATTCTCCAAATTTTTCTAAAAGTTATAATGAAATCTTAGAAAATACTCTGGGTTTACTAGTGATTCTGTAAGCACTGTTCCCTAATCTTAAACCTCATTCTGCCTAAAGTAGCTGAGTGTCTTGAAAAAAATTCCATAAGGGAAATGACATAATTGTCCCCATTTCATAGATAAAGAAACTGAGGTGCAGAAAGTAAATCTTTCAAGGTGGCACAGAGAATAAGTTGTAAATCCAGGAAATGAACTTAAACACTCTCTCCCAAATCCTGCCTAAATCTCTACCATCTAGAGTCTCTTCTATGTTGTCCAATTTGCCAAAATCTTCACTCTTACAGGTACTGGAACTTGATTTTTTAAAACATTTTAGACCTATCTATTCTAATGGTAAATTGACATTAAAGGAGTTCACATCAGAATGTCATCTATTAACACAAGGAGAGGTGTACTTTCCATAGAGATGGGAATGTCTATCTTGGCCTAACCAGTATCATTATTTTTTTGACTGGTAGGAGATATACAAGGGAAGCCACATCATAATTAATGTCTGCTTGGTTAGCATGGAACAATAGTGAAAAGAATTTAAAAAAATAAATATAATGGCTTTCTTCTCTATAAAGGATGTGGTCTTAAAGATGAGAGTGGGTTCTTTGTATATTTTGGCTTTAATTCCTTGCATAACTCTTAATAAAATAATTAAACTTAGCCATAGAGCTAGATTGAAATTGGCCAAGATGATGGACTACAAGCAGCCCACACATGCCACTCTCAAGAGGATCAAAAGTTGCAAGTAGATAAGTAGATGCCCACATACAGATGGACCTTCTTGGACAGAGCATTGTAAATTATCAGAGCAGTGACAGGAGACACTCAAAGTAAAGTAGAGGGAGATGAGGTGATCCACTTGGCAAGATTGGAAGGTACCTGGCAGAGGTGTCCACACATGGGCAAGGGTCAAAGGAGAGAACTCTAAGGCTCCACATTTCCCCTATGAACACTGCAACCCGAGCTGTGAACCCCCATGCCCCCATCACCACAGGCCTCCGTACTGATCAGGGAGCTGCTTGGAGACTGTGCGTAACACTGCACCAGAGAGTAGGCACAGTGGAGACCCACTGGCTTCCATTCCCTGGCTGCTGCAACTGATCCTATTCTGAGCTCTTCCGTCTAGGTTTCCCGGTCTACACAGGGACTGATTTTGCAACAACTGTTTCCACATTACCCCTCCCGGGCCAGGGATGGAGCAGGAAGAGTGGATACTCTCATGTGCTCCATGACTTGGAGCTGAGCACCACCCCCACTACCAGGGGATATGAACAGAGCAGGCACTTATGCCACCTTAGAAATCCCATAGCAACAGCCTCAATGGGACCTGCATGTGGAGAGAGCCCCAACTGCCTGGTGGCCCTGCTTCTGTGGTCCTGTGTGCTGTCTGGCACCACACCTGCATTCCAGTGCTCAACCAAGGGCCTGTTAGCTACAAGTCACCTCCCACCCCATGCCACTATTGCACATGTACCTGGGTATAGTGAACATCTACAGCCTTGACACCTGCAGCCACCACATAGATAGCCTCACCCAGCTGACACTGCCACTGCCACAGGTAGACCCAGGCAGAACAATCTCCCACAATGCCAGCCTCCATAGAGAGGGACTCATCCAGCCCCTCACCCAAGCTTCCAAGAGTAGCCTGGGGACCAACCAACCATTCCACATGAAGATCACCAGCTTGGACTGGGACAACCACAGGGGAATGAATCAACATAGAACATGTACATTACAAGCTCTCAGTGCACCCACCCCTCTCCTGCTGGGACAATTTATGGAGTAGGACACAAGTGTGCCAACTAGGGACTTCTCACTAAGTTGGAGAGTTCTCAGCAAAGGAGAACAGGTGCATTGCAAATATGCCTACCCTGAGCTGAGAGAAGAGATTTTGGATGAGAAGAAATAAGCAAAAAAACTCTGGCAACATGAAAAAAAAAAAACAAGCTAGTTTGACACCCCCAAAAGATCACAATAGATCTACAGCAATGGACTCCAACCAAAAGGAAATAGTTAAAATGTCAGAAATGGAATTCAGAATACAGATGGCAAATAAGATGAAGGGGGTTGATGAGAAAGTTAAAAAGCAATACCAAAATATAAAAAAAAATTTTTCAAGACATGGATGAAAAAAGTGAAAGAGTCACTAAAGAGATAGAAAACATAAGAGAAGATATAACAGAACTTGAAAAATGAATGTCATTTAGGGAATTTCAAAATACATCAGAAAACTTTGACAATAGTCTGGACCATGAAGAAGAATCTCAGAGCTTGAAGACAAAGCTTTCATACTAACTCAGTCAGTCAAAGATACAGAAAAAAAAAAGAAGAATGAAGAATCACTCAGAGAAATATGAGACTATGTAAAATGAGCCAATATAAGAGTTATAGGTAGCCCTGAAGGAGAAGAAGAAAAAGTGGAAAGCATGGAACACCTAATTAAGGGAATTACTGGGAAAACGTCCTTGTTATTGCCAGAGATTCAGATATACAGATACAAGGTGGACATTGAACACCAGAAAGTTTCATAGCAAATAGGACATCACCAAGACCCATCATCATCAACCTGGCCAAAGTCAAAGTGAAGGAGAAAATTTTATAAGCTGCAAGATGAAGGCAACAACTACCTTACAAGGGGAAACCCATCAGGCTAACAGCATACCCCTCAGCAGAGACCTTACAAGCCAGAAAGGATTGGAGCCCCATTTTTAGTCTTCTTAAACAGAACAACTGCCAGCCAAGAATTTCATATCCTGAAAAACTACATTTCATAAATGAAGGGGGAATAAAGACTTTCCAAAACAAGCAAACACTAAGGAAATATGTCATTATTAGAACTGCCCTACATGAAATCCTTAAAAGCACACTATACATGGAACAGAACAATAGATACTCACCAGTGTAAAAACATCTGAAAGTTAAATCTCACAGCTCTTATAAAACAGTAGCACAAGTGGGAAAACAAAACAGCAGGGTGTAATTCAACATGATGAACAGAACAGTATCCCACATATCAATACTAACACTGAGCATGAGTTGTCTAAATGCTCTACTTAAAGACATAGACTGGCTAAATGGATGGAAAAACACAACCTAAGTATCTGCTGTCTCCAAGAAAGCCATCTAACTCACAAGGACTCTCACAGACTCAAGTTAAAGGGATGAAAAAAAATTCTATGCAAATGAAACCCAAAAGTGAACAGATATAGCCATTCTCATATCAGATAAAATAGACTTTAAATCAACAATGGTAAAAAAAAAGGCAATGATGGTCATTATATAACAATAAAAGGAGCAATTCAGCAAGAAGACCCAACAATCTTAAATATATGTGTACCTAACACAGGGGTTCCCAGATTCATAAAACAAATTCTACTATATCTAAACAAAAAAATAAATGATAGCACCATAATTGCCAGGGACTTCAATACCCTACTGACAGAACTGGACATATCATCAAAGCAGAAAAATCAACAAAGAAACACTTGACATTAATGGGTCTCTAGGACAAGTGGACCTAACAGATATTTACAGAATAGTCTACACCAAAATTACAGAATATACATTCTTCTCATCAGCACATAGGACATTTTCCAAGATAAATAATATCTTAGGCCACAAAACAAGTCTCAGCAAATTCAGAAAAACTGAAATCATGTCATGTATCTTCTCAGACTACAATAGAATTAAACTAAAACTCAATTCCAGAAGAAACTCTCAAATCTACACAAATTCATGGAAATTAACATCCTATTGCTGAACAATCCTCAGGCCAATGATGAAATTAAGATGGAAATCAAAACATTTTTTGAACTGAATGACAAAGAGGACACAAGCTTTCAAAATCTATGTGATATAGAAAAAGCAGTGCTAAGGGGAATGTTCATAGCCTTGAATGCTTGAATCAAAAAAACAGAAAAATCACAAATTAACAACCTAAAATCACAAGGAAATAGAAAAAAAAAGAACTAAACCCAACACCATCAGAAGAAAAGAAAAAACAAACCTCAGAGAAGAAATAAATGAAATACAAACAAACAAACAAAATTCAAAGGATAAGTGAAACAAAAAGTTGGTTCTTTGAAAAGATGAGCAAAATTGATAGATCACTACCTAGAATAACCAGAGATAGAAGAGAAAGGACTCAAATAAGCTCAATCAGAAATGAAAAAGAGACATTACAAGTGATACCACAGAAATAAAAAATATCATAATAAAATATCTGTGAATATGATGAAAACCTCTATGTTCACAAACTAGAAACCCTAGAGGAAATGGATAAATTCCTAGAAACACACAACCTCCCAAGTCTGAATCAGGAAGAAACAGAAATCCTGAACAGACCAATAATGAGCATCAAGACTGAAGCAGCAATAAAAAAAATCTCAACAACAACAGCATAAAAACCCTAGACCAGATTGATTAACAGCCAAATGCTACCAGACCTATGAAGAAAAACTGGTACCTATCCTATGGAAACTGTTCCATAACAATGAGAAGGAAGTTATCCTCCCTAACACATTCTACAAAGCCAGCATCTTCTTGATACTAAAGCCAGGAAAGGACACAACAAAAAAAAAAAGAAAAATACTGATAAATATCCCTTATAAATATAGACACAAAAATCCTCAACAAATACTAGTAAACTAAATTCATAGCACATCAAAAACATAATGCACAGGATCAAGTAGGTTTCATCCTAGGGATACAAGGATGGTTGAATATATGAAAATAAATAAATGTGATTCACCACATAACTGAAGCAAAAACAAATACCATATGATCATTTCAGTAGATGCAGAAAATGCATTCGATAAAATCCAGCACCCTTTCATGATAAAAACCCTCAACAAACTAGGCACAGAAGGAATATAATTCAAAATTATAAACACCATATATGACAAACCCACAGCCAATATCATACTGAATGGGGAAAAGTTGAAAGCAAGGATACCCATTGTCACCAGTTCTATTCAATATAGTACTGGAAGTCCTAGCAAGAGAAATCAGGCAAGAGAAAGAAATAAGGGCAATTAAATTGGAAAAGAGGAGGTCAAAGTATCCCTGTTTGTCAATGATATGATCTTGTATCTAGAAAACCCTAAAGACTCCACCAGAAGAAACCCAGAATTGATAAATAAATTCAGAAGTTTCAGGTTACAAAATCAATGTACACAAATCAGTATGATTTCTATATATAACAGTCAAGCTGACAGTAAAATAAAGGACTTAATACCATTTATAGGAACTCCAAAGAAAATAAAATACTAGTTGGGTGCAGTGCACATTGTCTGGGATGGGCACGCTTGAAACTCTGACTCAGGTCGTGCAAAGGCAATATATGTAACCTAAATATTTGTAACCCTGTAAAATTTTGAAATAAAATAAAAAAAATAAAAGTGGCTGGGATGGACTTAAAAAAATAAAATTTAAATACATGCAAATTAAAAAAAATACCTAGGAATATACTTAACCAAGGAGGTGAACGATCTCTACAATCTCTACAAAGAGAACTGCAAAACATTGATGACAGAAATTGCAGATGACACAAACAAGTGGAAAAACATCCCATGCTTGTGGATTGCTAGAATCATTAAAATGTCCATACTTCTCAAAGTGATTTACAGATTCAATTCAATTCCCAACAAAATACTAATGCCATATTTAATAGATCTAGAAAAAAATAATACTAAGCTTGATTTGGAACCAAAAAAGCACAGACAGCCAAAGCAATCTTAAGCAAAAAGAAAAAAGAAAAGCCCTGGAAATATCACATTATCTGACTTCAAATTATACTACAAGCCTATAGTAACCCAAACAACATGGTATTGGTATAAAAGTAGAGACATAGATTGGAATGGAATAGAGATCCTAGAAATAAAACCATATATCTGTGACGAACTTATCTTCATCAATGCAGACGAAAACATACACTGGGGAATGGATGCCCTATTTAGTAAATGGTGCTTAGAAAATTGGATAGCCACATGCAGAAGAATGAAACAAGACCCCTATCTCTTACCATATACAAAAACTAATTCAAGATGGATTAAAGACTTAAATGTGAGGCATGAAACCATAAAATTTCTAGATGTAAACATAGGAAAAGCTGTTCTAGACATCAGCTTAGGCAAAGAATTCATGACTAAGACCTCAATGACAAATAAAGCAAAATTAAATAAATGGGACTTAATTAAATTAAAAAGCTTCTGCAAAGCATAGGAAATAATCTACAGAACAAATAGACAACCTATAGAATGGGAGAAAATATTCACAAACTATACATCTAACAAAGGACTAATATCAAGAATCTTCAAAGAACAGAAACAAATCAGCAAACCACCTCCTCTAAAAGTGGGCAAAAGGACATGAACAGAATTTTTTCAAGAGAGGATAGACAAATGACCAACAAACATATGAAAAAATGTTCAACATCACTAATTATCAGGGAAATGCAAATTAAAACCACAATGAGATATCACCTTATCCCTGTCAGAATGGCCACTATTAAAAAGTCAAAAAACAATAGATGCTGGCTAGGATGCAGAGCAAAATTAACACTTACACACTGTTGGTGGGATTGCAAATTAGTATAACCTCTATGGAAACCAGTATGGAGATTCCCAAAGAAACAAAAGTAGACCTACCGTTCAATCCAGCAATCTCGCCACTGGGTCTCTACTCAAAGGAAAAGAAGTCATAAAAAAGACACCTGAACTCAAATGCTTATTGCAGCACAATTCACAATTGCTAAATGGGGAATCAACCTAAGGGCCCATAAACTTATAAGTGGATAAAGAAAATGTGGTATATATGTACCATAGAGTACTAGTCAGCCATGAAAAGGAGTGAAATAATGTCTGTTGCAGCAACTTGGATGGAACTAGAGACCATTTTCCTAAGTGAAGTATCTCAGGAATGGAAAAACAAACACACATATTCTCACGAATATGCTGGAGCTAAGTGTTGGGTGCACACAGGCACAAAGATATGTAAAGAACAGTGGAAACCAAGATGGGGGCAGGGTGGGAGATGGGTGAGGGATAAAAATGTACCTATTGGGTACAATGAACGCTATTATCATGACGGGTACCCTGAAACCCTGACTTCAGCATTATACAATGTACCCATGTAACAACAACATTTGTAACCCCATAATATTTTGAAATTAAAAAAGCTTAGCCATAGAACTAATATAATTAAAAACAATTTGGCTGAAATTCCCACCCCCCTGAATATTTCTCTGATTAAAATTGTCTACATTTGTTTCTATGATCTCCTTTTTCCATTAGCCATCCCATCTTCTGAGTATCCACTTCCTTCTTTAGATATGATATCTACATTCAGTAAACTGTTGCTACGTCTCCAGGCTTTGGGACCACTGTTTCTTCCTGAATTCGTAAGGCAATGTTGTTTGCCTTGCCTCAAATTTCTTAGAGAAATTCTCAGGGTCACTGCCCTTATTCCAATCTAAATACTAACTGTCCTTAATCCAATCATCTCTTACATGTCTTCTCAATTAGAGAGAAAGATCCAAGGGAGTAGAAACGTGCCATATTTATATTTGTAGCCTCCATTTCTTAGTACAGCACAAAGATCCAAAAATACCAAAAATATTAATCTGAATAAAATAATATTATATTTGAATGGACTTGGCTGATTGCAAATGCATACTGGTATAAAATATTAATATTATGAGGTTTGTTGTTCAAAATATACTTCAAGATTTAAAGATAATTTAAACTTTGTTTTCCAAAAAGCAAATTATTACAAAAAGTTTTATGTTCTTTTTTAAAATACATTTCCATAGTGCTAGTTCCTATGAACTTAATATGATAAATTATCATTTTGAGCTCTGAGGTAAGAGGAAAAAGATACATGCATATTATTTCAGCACTTCACACTTCAAAATTGCTCCTAAAATGCATTCTGAAAAATGTGGATACACAATTGCCTTATTTGGCATATCTACAGATAAAGAAACTAAAGGAAATATAAGATTAATTTGTAATATCTCTACAGGGGTAATATCCTATTTCCACTATTGTATCGTAAATATGCCATGGCAATCTTATTAACTGATTCAATCTAATTAGTGTCAAAGTCAAGGTACATGTCGTGAATAAATGATTGCATTCAACAATAACCATTAGGGCCAAGATACACATAAAGAGACACATTTTTCAAAGAAACACTTTCATAGTTGGAACGCTGAAAAGATTTTATGGGATGCCATCTTAGTTTATTCTAATAAATATTTTTTGAGTATCTATCACTTACACTGTGTACTAAGTTCTAGGCAGGCGCAAGTTAATTAAAAGCAAAGCCCTCAAAGAGTTTACTGTAGGAAAATTAGATATTCAAAAGGAAAATTCTAATTACATGCCACAAGTGCAATGAATAAAGCTTTAGAGAAGAAAAGAGGAGGATATTTAACCTGCCTTGAGGACTGGAGTTGGGGTAGTGACAAGAGAGATGGAGACATCCTGGTTATGGTGACATCAGAGTTAAAGGCTAAACAATAAGAAATATACACGCAAGAGGATGCGAGAGGCACACTCTTTTTTCAGGTCAAGAGATTTGCAAAATTCTAGAGACATGAAACTACTTGGTGGGTATGGGGATCAAAAACAGCTTACCAAAGTTGGAGTATAAACTCTGAGGTGGTGACTAGTGGAAGAGTACAACATTTTTCAGTAATAGAATGCATCCGTTTCAAGAAAGCCCTTTTCTGCAAGGATTAAGAGTGTGTGAGGCTGCCCAAAATATCAATGCAGATACAGTGTTTTGCACAAAGGAGATGTTCTGCGCATGCCATTGCCTTATAAGTCATGCAAGCATTTAGTGGTAGAGACATAAAGATAAAGCTAGCACCCATTAAATTTTAAGTAGTTATCTAATGTGAATACCCTTTAATATTTAAATAATATTGAATTTAGTAAAGCATCATAGATGATACTTGAACCTGAAAAGTGTAGAATCAGGGGAACTTTCTGTATCAGCCATTAGGCCGACTTTCACTGGTGGGCTACAGTTGTATCCTATCATTTTGTAAAATGTGTCCTTTTCGACTTCGTCAAAGATGTATCTGGTCTAGCATGCAGGCAACCAGAGAGTCTAAAAACCGAAGCTGGAAAGGGGAGGTTACAGCTACACCACAGTCAAGTTGTGAGATCTTTCTAACTGACTTTAGTTGAAACAAATCTCACACACAATATCGCAATCGCTTCTTTAATTTGTTTTTCCTTATCCACTTTTGCACACTTCTCAGCACAAAATCTTTTTTTTTTTTGAAACTACGACCAAAGTACTCTTTTCAAAACATCAGTTTCACCCTCAAGTTCCACCCTCCAGTTAGAACCCTTTACTGGATATGCACTACATTTAACACTAAAAATTAAATCTTTAACACGGCCTTTCATGCCCTGCATGTTCATCTGTTCTCTGTTAAACTCTCAACCCCACTTTGTGCCCCCAAGAACACCTTGCTCTCTCAAACCAGCCCCAGGGGCCTTGTTTTTGCCTGTCACACCTTGAAACAGTGCATAAGAGGTTTACTATGTCTAAGAAGTTATTCCTAACTCTCCCTAAACTCCACTTTTCCTTTTATTAAGTTAACTTGTACTCAGCATTCAGATCTCAGATAAATTGTGCCTCACCTAGAGAAAACTCTACAGACCTTTTTACTGGTGCAACCATCTTTAGAATATGTCTCACAGCAACATTTACCTCCCCTTCCAAGCAATTATCATAATTTTACAAATTATTATTATTGTTGTTGTCATTATTATTATTTGAGTAATGTCTAATTTCCATTCTAGATACTAAGCCCCATGAGGACAAAGATAATAACTCCTTGTGTTCTCCATTGCATCTCCATAACAATGCCTACTATATAACAGCTATAACAGAAGTTAAACTCAAAACTTTCAGCTGAGTGATCAAAGTACAAAATTTGTTTTATCTCAAAAGATTTGCTAGTCTATATGGATATTTAAAGCTGATGACTGATATGAGGTTCTCTTTCTCATCTCTATAAGGTAGTGTTTGATGGTGTGGATATAAAAGGAAGAGTTTTGAGCCAGATTGTTAGGAAGTGCATTGAGTCTTAACCCATTCAGTGATGTGATGATGATGTTTTTTCTGTAACCTCAAGGTTAGTCAGAGGTGTGTTATTTTGGTTGATTCAGATTTCTATAAGAAAATATCATAAACCGGGTAACTTATAAACAACAGTAATTCATTTCTCATGGTTCTGGAGGCTGGGAAGTCCAAGGGCATGGCAGCAGCTTCTGACAACGGCTTTCATAATTTGTCATAACATGGCTCAGAAGCAGAAGGAGAAGTGGGTATGTGCAAAAGGAAAAAAACCATGAGGGTTAGCCTTGCTTTATAACAACCTGCCCTCGGGTAACTAATCCATTCCCTGGAGTGTGAGAACTCACTCATTCCTGTGAAAATTAACCCAGTCCCAAGAGACCAGCATTAATCCCTCTTAATGACATAATAACCTCTTAAAGCCCTTCCCCTGCTAACACAATTACACCAGGGAACACATTTTCAACACGTGAAACTTGAGGGACACACTAAACCACAGAAGCTGGTTGAAGGAAACTCCGAGCCCATGTCTTGATAATCAAAAGACCCAGCAGAGGATTCATGAAGGTACCTGCAAAAGAATCAACTTTAAACATTCACTAATCAAGAGAATGTAAAGCCATCTTACATAGTACCAATGAATTAAACGTTTTGTGATTTCCTCACCTCTCTTCTCTCCAATCTTTTTATTCCTGATGGGGTTAAAATAGCATAAAAAGAGAGGAAAATCGATGAGTGATGACTGAGAATAAAGGAAGATAACTTTACCTCAAGGCAAGTGGCAACCCATTACAGCTGGTTTTAGCTGGGAAAAAGTAAAAAGAAATCTTACCATTGAATGACGATGTTGATTAATATACTGGGTTTTAAATTACTGAATTAAAACTGGATTTTCATCATAAAATGACTGTTGGGCTTGTTATTTAATAGTGATCAGAAATGCCATGAAGTCATTCTAGCTTTTCAAGCAGGTTTAAGGGAAGGTGTATGCAGATTGAGAGGTTGAAAGGATGGAAGATAAAAACTAAACTTATTATAATTTTATGATTATATCCCATGAGTACCACCAACTCAATGTACTTGTTGTATAGTATTATACTTAATGCACATTTATTGAATGATTGAGCCACATTTTTACCTTGCCTTCTATTAATAAGCTGTATGATCTCAGAAAATGTCTAATAAAATTGGCCTTGTGTAAAACTAAGAATTTCTCCTAAATCTCATTCATAGTCCATTTCCGATTCTGAATGAATACTATACTTTAGTAATATTATTTGCTTTGAAATCACCTCCAGAAAATGTAGAAGGGTATAATGTCCCAAAGTAATAACTATTTTGCATTTTTAACGTAGAACATACCAAATAAATAGATATTTGAAGCTGAACATTTAGCAGATACAGATAATTGCAATATATTTCATAAATATAATGACAAAGCATGAAATCTAAGGATACCATATGAGACACATTTAACCCCTTTAAAAAATATCTTGGCTCTTTCTATGAAAAACCTACATTAAAATCTGTTCTGTAATTATTTTTCCCAGATAGCAACTAAATTTCTTTTTTCAAAGTTTAATCTTGTTGGTAAGTTTGATCAGAATGTTTAAAACTTCAAAGTCAGCCTAATTTTGAAAACAAACAAAAAATACCTTTAAGATTTATTTAAAACTGAGGTCATTTTTAACATCAAGTCTCTATATAATAGATTTCTTTGTTTGATTTTATTAATTTTTGTGGACAATCATTCCATACATCATTGAATGCTTGACCCAAAAACCAATTTAATCTCTAAGTACATAAATTCAACCCACAAAGGAAGGTCATTGTGTGAAATGCTTAATTAGTTGTATAGGGCAGCGTTTAATGAATACAAAGAAAATCATATAAAGTCATACCTTGTATTTGCTTTGGAAAAACAGAAACATTTGTTTCCTTTCTTGTTGCTCTAATTCACATAATTTGAATAGTTTTATTTTGTGGTCATTGTTATCACATTTTAGTTATGAGATGGACACCATAAAATGTCAATTATGAGAGTAGAAGTAAACTGTTAAGTAGTTTTATATCACAAATGAATTTTATTAAAAAAATAACTATGAGAAAAAAACCAACAAGATTAAACTTTGAAAAATGAAATCTAGTTGCTATCTGGGAAAAATAATTTGAGAACAGATTTTCAGTGGGAGGGAACAACCTGGAATATTATGTTGCCAGAAGATACCTAGTAGTCATAGACAGTGAATTAGACATTAGACATAATATGAAAGCTTAAAAAAAAAAAACCTTAAACACTGAGGTTTTGAATTTTCCTTTCACGTTTATTTTGAAACATGTAAAGTACTTAAGTTCTGCTACGTGAACTTTTATAGGACTAAAATAAGTCAGTCTCAAATCTCTTCTATGTAAAATTGGCAATTTACATAAGCCATTGACCCACACACAGGTACTTGTTTAGATTAAGAAAAAAAATGACAAAAAATTCAGAGTATTTGTGATAATTTAACACAGCTTAATTTTTTATTATTAGAAACATAATTATTGTACTTTTAAAAGTAGAAAATTGTGGCATTCAATTAACTTTAAAATATTTACAGTATTTTAAAACATTAACTCTTAAGAACATTAAGACATAAGTGAGAACAGCTTTGTGAGTGATATATATCATATAAGACATAGGTTTGGGTACAATTTTAAATTTAGATTAAAGATATAGAGCAATATTCTCACTAAAAATTCAGAATGCTATTAATGAATGACGACAGAATCAGAAGGAAATACATAAGGAGCTTTTGAAATAGACTCAGTTGGCACTGGGTAGAGTCGAGTCTATGTGACCCAGTAGGAAAAAAATAAAGCTCAAGTAAAAAAGTATGTAAAAGAGATCATAATGACAGACAAATATTATGAGATAGAGGGTTAGCCAAAACAAATGTTTTTTTTATCCAAATATGCTTTCTTCAGATACCTTCTATAAATCAAGAAGAAAAAATCTTCACAATATACCATAAATTTTACACTTTAAGATCTTTCTTCAACATGCTTTATGAGAGTCTATGTAATTCTTTTGACATCCATCAAAATGTAAATACAAGAGGGCTGCCATCTAAGAAACAGTCATATATTAGGTTCCACTACAGTTTACAATTCCTTTAATGAAAACATCTGCCAGAAACTGAAATTGCTAAATAAGTAACATGAACACTTATTGTATGTGAGGAAGTCTTGGGTTTTTGGTCAGTTTATGATATAACCTGCCAACATCCAAAAAAATATATCACTAATTCAATCTATATGTTGGTTAAATTATCTCTATTGGGAATTCTTTGGATAAGAAGAGATGTTCCTGGTGATGCAGAAAATAATTCATACTATTCACCTAGTACTACCTAGAGTTGTCAAGTCATTCCCACATATTCAAAATGGCCCTTTCAAGTAGGGATTAGAGAAAAATGATGCGTAGAGAAGTTAAGAATCTCATAATCTCATATAATACCACAAAACTACACACTTTGTTTTCTTTATTTGGCCTGTCTGGTCATTTCCTTTGTCCATTAACAATAATGTTTTACAGAACCCTTAAGATTTATGCTTTCCTTGCTAGAAGGTGAAACTTGCAAGATGGCGATTCTTGCTGTGGTAGCCAGCCTGCAGTACTGCCCCCCACATCTCACCTTGTGAAGTCCCTTTCAACGTGGAATCCAGCTAAATGGTGTCACTGATAGCATACTGTGGAAATTACAGAAGGTGCCCTTAAGGCTGGGTCAGTAAGATATTTTGCTATTGTGTTGCTCTGTTGGATCACTCTTTGGGGGAATGCAGCTTACTATGTCTAAGCCCATTCCAACACTCCCATGGAAAGGTCAATGTGATGAGAAGCTGATGACTCCTGCCAACAAACAGATCAATTTACCAGTTCTGTGAGCGAGCCCATCAGATCCTCTAGCCACAGGCAATCCTTCAGATGACTACAACCATAGCTGTAATCATGACAGCAACCTCGTGAGGGATTCAGAGCCAGACCCACTCAGCTAAGCCACTCCATAATTCCTCAATCACAAAAATCATGTGAAATAATAAATATTTATTGTTTTAACTCATTAAGCTTTTTGATAAGTTATTGTGCAGCTAGATAACTAATACAACTGTCAATCATGTTGGCAATTGAATACTATAATTTTTATAAACTCTCTCTATATATTGGTATATTTTATTCTTTATAATCACATTTGTACTAGTTCTTCAGATATTTGTGAAAAAACATTTAATTTATAGATATTAATAAAAACCTACTTCATACAGTAGATAATTTCCTCAAAAGAAAATTGGTGAAGGCCAATGAAGTTGTCTTCCAAATTCCTGATATTCATTCCGTCAGCAATATTTTTGAGAGTTTACCACGTATAGACAGAGGAAATAATATACACAATCCTTTCCCTCATGTAGACCACATTCCAATATGGGAAACAGAAAATAAACAATGAAGCAAATCAGACTGTGGTGTTACGGATAATAATACATCCTTTAGGTGGGAGGAAAGAGCTAGGGAGTGACACACACTGACTCATGTTTTAGTAGAATCCCCAGGGTTGGCAGTGCCAATAGGTACAGTTTGGAAAGCTTGCACTGAGGCATAATTACCAATGGATGCTGGAAAATTCAATCACTATGTTTATAATTTCAGCATGGTACCTGATTTTTCATATCAATATTTCCAGTTGAAAATACAGGGCAAGTGTTGCCAATAGTTGAATTAAAAGTTATTTGACCATACTCTAGCCATAAAGTGTTAAGTTCGTAACTGTGAGGGTCTATGATTTCATCCTACTTACAAACTAACAGGTTAGCCTGCCACAGAAAACCAGGGACTGTGCTTTCATGCTAAATCTATTTTGTTAAGTGTTGTGACAGTAGGTGCTGTGTTGAATATATATCTTTAGCAGGCTAATATAATACATACGACTCTTGAGTCAGAGACAAAGAACATTTATCACTCTTACGTTGGTTCCCTGTACATCAATTCACTCAGAGGACACAATGAGAACCAGATGTAATCTGTACACTCAGTGGAATACATCATGGAAAGGAAACCTAAAAATTAGGCAACTCTTTTTAGGTAGGGCTGCTGATGTCCTGCCCATCCTCCCTTCCAAAGAGAAAAAGAGAAACAGGAATATTATCTTTACTGTGGAATATAAGGAAATATCTCTAGGGAGGAAGAGAAAGGCATCTCTATGTTTTTTTTACCTTGAGATCTAGATAAATATCCTCCAAAAAAGAAAAAAAAAAACTTTACTATCCTGGAATGTTTCTATATACAATGATTGGCTGTAAATGCTTTTGCTCAGAGTGCTCAGATATGCAGGAATGCAAGAAATCCATGGAGAAATGTCCTCAATACAGGGAAGGCAAGGAAAGTGAATATGGCATTTTCAGATTTGGTAATGAGTTTCAGGCTCTTCTTCAAAAGGGTAGATGATTCTGCAAACATAGAAGGCGACTCAGATGCTGGATGGACAAAATGAGTGCAAAATGACCACAAAAATTTACCTCTAGCCCTGGGTGATTCATCGGTAGTACAGAGTAAGCACTAACTTTCTTCTCATGTCTCCATTCTTCCACCCTTCGTTCATTTAATCCTGCAACTATTATAACCTTGGTAATAGCAGACTCAGCATTATAGACACAACATTGTAAAAAAGAAAATAACAAAATCAACAACAGCAGCATCAGCAGTGACAGTGATAATAATCACATTACATTTTGAAAAATACAAGAGATGCTATGTTTTCCTGTGGCTTTATTTTGTGAATGAGAAAACTTTTCTTAGTAGTCTTGCAGTAGAATTTGCTTCTGGTTCTATCGGCTAGAATTGGATCAGTTGCCTTTTTCTGAACCAACCTGCCACTAGTGCGAAGAGTATGGAATTATCAGATTCAGATTTGCCTTAAATTAATCAACTAAGGTGGATATGGAAATGGCCACCAGAGGGTGCAATGGGCATGGGAACTGACCCAGATTTGGAGGATCAAGAAACTGATCCTGAAATACCAAACTGGTAGGTTAAGCAGGAACTAAATATTTGAAGGGAGTCAAAGAAAATGTTTTAGACAGAAAACACAGCATAGGAAAAGGGTGGGAAGGTGTAGAGTTTTCCAGGAACGGAAGGGAGTTCAATTTAAATGGACCATTGTTTTCAAGAGTCTAGTTACCAGAAATAAGACCAAAATGGCAAATAGTGTTTAATCACCAAGAGCCAAGGATAAGAAAATTTAAATTTTCCTAAGGGCTATATGTTTGTACAGTGTCCTATATAACAATTTCAGCATAGTTGATTCTATAACTTCATACAACACATATCCTACATTAATATTACTTTCAAAATTTGGAACTTCTTTCTTAAAATTAATTCATGTTTACTTTGTGAAAAGTGAGTCTTCTGTTTTTTTAACTGAGAATTTTTTATTTTTTATTATTGCATGCTACCTTATAGGAGACAAAAATTCAACATGGACCAGTATTTATGGGTAATGATGGAATGATATATATTAATCTTCATAAAACAGAAATGTTGGAAGGGATAATGACTCAGCAGTCCTTCAATGAATTTGTAACCTGACACTTATGAAATGTGGTTTTTTTCACTTTCTCATTCTCCATTTGGGGAGAAGCCACAAAATTGTAGACCATGGTCTTTGGCAGAGAAGAAAAGATATGAATATCCAAAAGAAAGCTAGTTATATGTGTTCAAGAGGAATTTTTAGCTTGAAAATATTTGCTTAGCAGGTACGTTAGTATCCAATAATTAGATTAGCTCCCACAGAGGAGAAACATAATTTGAATTTCTTTGGCTTAAGAAGTAACATGAATGCACTTTCCTGGATTTTACCCTGCTCACCAGGGTAATATGGAAGTTAAGTATTCCAGAAAGATACTCCAAGTACGAGTAAAAATTATGCTTTAGAATTGGACCATTCAGAAGCCAACTGTAGGGAAAGGTAAAGTACACTGCAAGAACTGTAAATAAACCACCATCATAATGTCATCACCTCTTCCTATTTCATTTTACAGTCAGTGATGAGTATTGGGAACAACTGGGGGAAGAGAGACACAACTCATAGGAAATTATTTTAAGACAGAATAAAAGTGTTTTAACTGCAAAGTATTGAGAACATTTCTTGAACATATTCTCCAAAATTGCAGTTATTTTTTCCCACTCAAAATGAGCATCAGACACAAATAATGACAAGTAGATTATTATGTATATATTTGGAAGAAAAACTAAGCACTTCTGTTTTCGTATTTTGTGGTTTCTATTCCTTTGATAACTTCATAATACTATTACCACTTCCACAATTTCTCTCTTACTATGCCTTTACCTCTGAAACAAAACTTCGAAAGTTGTACATGGCAGGTGGGTGGGAAGGCGTAGCTGGATTTTACGGTGTGGAGTGCATTCATGGCTTGTAAGACAAATAATTTTTCTTCCCTGACCATACCTAACCCTCACTTTCAATTTCTCATAGAAAGACACTAAAAATTACAATTTATGCTTATGCATTTGTAGCTTATCAACTCCAACTCCTCTTGTTCTAGAAGAAAGTATATAAAACTTGTTTAAGGTTCAACTTGTTCCAATATACACAAATTGGATTAATTCATAGATGCATAGAAAAACACCAAAAAAAAGATATCATGAAAATTTGGAAAGCAGTGTATGTTATATTATCTCTAATTTTCCTCCCTTAAGAAGTTCCATTCAATTACTCATTCTTTTATTCTTAGCACACATATTCTCAATTTGCACTGTACCAATTTGAATTTATTTGTAGATTGCCATTGGTATAATATTTCTTAATGTTGTGTGAATGTACGTTTATTTTTCTATTTCCACAACTGGGCTGAAATTGCATGCAGGACAAGCATTTAGTTGACCCTCTGTGTCCCTAAGCTAGGAAAAGTGTTCAATAAAAGTTTGTTGGAATGGAAACTCTTGGTTCAAAACCCCTCTTTACCACTGAACACAGAAACAATATAGGGAAAGATTGACTAATTGGACCATACAAACATTCTAACGTTTGTGCATTATATGATGATAAATGAGCAAAATTGAAAATTAAATAAAATTGAGAAAATATAAACAGCACTTATGACATAAGAAGCTTTAATTATTATATAGGAGTTAATTTAAATGGTGAAAAAAATGAATATTCCAATATACAAGTGGCCATGGGGGTATAATCATGCAATTTGCAATGAAGATTAGTTAGACAGACAGGTAATCATCTAAAAATATATGGACACGAATACTAAACAAAGAAAATATGAATTATCCAAATGTAAAACGTGTGTTTACCTTTTAAATTGCCATCGAATCTAAGGATAATTATGCTTAATATCAGCGTGTTTGTGGAGAAATGAGAAACTCTTTTAGACCTGTGGGAGGAGTGTCAATTGCTATAGATTTTATGGAGAGAGTCTTTACCACGTGAACCAAACATACTCAAATTTTGGATCATAATTGTACTTCTGAGAATATATCCTAACAAAATATTAATTATATTTAATAATATAAACTTTTAGATCACTAAATTTATAGTCTGAAAAGTGTTTAGTTTTCAGAAAGATGAGTGATCAACATGAAGAGATAATTCGCCCACAGTTTGTTGGTTGGCACATTGTACAAACGTGTTGCATATGATGGATGTGGATTTTACTTATAAAGTATATATTGTATCAAAAATGGCTGATTTTCATACTTTAAGTTTTTATTCAATTATTGCTTCACAATGTTTCTTTTATCAGTAACTTGTACCTTGCTAACTTTAGAACTTGCATTCTAACATACTATTGTTATCTGAAGGCGATCTAAATGAGATAGACAAAACTTATTCCCCAATAGGATAATAGTATATAATATCATTCATAATTATTTTACATTTTTTAGGAAAATATGTTTGGGATTATTATTTTAAATTCAACCAATTTCAAAAATTAGGTAATATAAAATGCAATATATATTTTTTTCTTGAGAGAATAACTGATGATAATGTTTAGAGTAACTGAATTCCAAGTTACATATTATTTCATATGACCTAGAAGTATTGCAGAATGTCAGTTATTGATACAAAACTCATATTTTTGGGGACTTCAGCATGACAAAAGGAAAGTAATTTTTCTTGACAGTAAGTAATCAATCAGCAACTGCCTTAGGAATGTAGGAGTAGCATAAACAAGTCCCTTCTTGGATAGTTGCCTTTACTGGACTAGAGAAAATGATGCTAACTACACATTGTGTTTATTGTTGCTTTTCTCAGTCTTGCATATTTTCAAAATGTTTTTGCAATATAAACATCTGTTTGCTTTGTTTGTGGTTATAATATTAACAGAAAGAAGCTAGACAGAGGTATGCAATTTGTCAGTTATATTCTTCCAAATGAGAAAATAAAGTAATAACAAAAATAGTAATAGTTTTAAAGTAGCTCAACATAAAATCCCTTAAAAAATTAAAGTATATCACGTGTAGAATGACCATGACCAATTTAAGTGGGGGATAAAGGGTATATTGGAGAATAGGCCCAGGAAAGATTAATGGAGCATATATTTTAGGAAAAATTATTATGGTCATTATATTTAACTTACAAATTTATGAAAAGGGTAAATTTTAAAGCACTATTTGAAGCAAACCTAAAGACCTGATTTGCTCATGTGCAGTGAATCTTATTCCTACTCTCTAACTCTGACTCTAAATTATGATTTTTTTTCCTACCTACAATTTTGAGTAGATTTGTGGATATATATATGTATATATATGTGTGTATGTATGTGTATATATGTATACATATATATTGTTTCAATATTTGCTCTGCTAGGGGATAGCTGCTCAGGTTTTCAATTGTAGTTAAAATATCTCCTGAAGATAAATAGAAACAGTTGATAAGTTGCCAATAACTTACTTGCTGTAGGTAAAAGACAAGTTTTCTATGGGTTGTAGTTTCCTACAACTGCTAATATCAAGCCTCCAAAAATCCATCTATAAATCCAATCTATAGCCCAGGATAAACTACAGCACTCCTCAAATCCCTGAACTCATTATAGCAACCTCAGCAGTTAAAGCAAAGGGCGGGGGGAGGCCCAACTGTATGACATTCTGGAAAAATGAAAACTAAACAGAAAAGAAGATCAGTGGTTGCCAAGGGTTCAGTGGACAGGAGAGAGGGACGAATAGGGGAATCATGGGGGAATTTTAGGGCAATGAAACTATTCTGTATGATACTGTACTGATGAATACATGTCATTATACATTTGTCAAAATCCACATAATATACAACACAAAGAATGGACCCTAACGTAAACTATGAACTTTAGTTAATAATAATGTATTGATATTGGTTCATCAATTGTAATAAATGTGCTACACTAATGCTAGGGCATTGGCAAGTTCATCCCTTATACCGCTCACATCCGCTTGTGTCTCACAATATATTCTCTCAGTACCACAATGCTTCTTTGTGAGAGTGGCAACACATAATTTTTGAGGTGAAAAAAAATAGAAGAAGTAGCAGAACAATGTATAGTAACCACTGCTGTAATTGGTGCTGAGGCTAAAAATAATACTCATCATATTCTTCCTCTGCACTTGATCAGGCCTAGGTTGCTTACCTTATGAGATAACCCAGACCTTTATTCTCAAGAAATCGAGAACTTCGATACCATACCCTTGTTAA
This sequence comes from Daubentonia madagascariensis, assembly GCA_023783475.1. NCBI lineage: Eukaryota > Metazoa > Chordata > Mammalia > Primates > Daubentoniidae > Daubentonia > Daubentonia madagascariensis. The sequence goes on along the minus strand of JAKFHU010001684.1, from coordinate 22,994,767 downwards.
ACTATGATTACTTATGATTATTACCGGACCTAGATGTGCCAGGAGGTTACCCAAAGAATCACCTCAGGTCCAACCAAACTTTTCCTGCCTCTGTGGTGTCACAACAAACCAGACCCACTGTTCTCATGGTAAGTAGAGTCAATTATCTCTGTAAGAATGGTAACTATTTTTGGTGCTTGCTGCTTTACAATCAGATTGAGGCCAAATGACCAAGCAGCACTGTTAAGGTTAGATTTAATGAAACCCTATACAAGGTTCTGTTTACCTAGGGTGAGCTTGGTTGGGAGGCTCTGCATGGCTAGGCTTTGAACTTGCAGGTTGGGTTCAGGTCTTAATTTGTTCATTCTGGAACCCAAGCTAAAGAGACAGTGACTAATATATCATAAGAGCATAAGAGATAAGCTAAAATGTGCAAACACCTTGAGGATCTCTGCTCCCATCAAATATGCTTACTTGCCAAAGCAAGTCTTAAATCTAAGCCCAGTCTTACCTCGGGTGGGGTAATATACTTATCCAAAATTGGTGAAGAAGGGAGTGAATATTTGTCGAGCAAAATTAGTCCAAGTTATTCCAGAGACTTCTGTAGTTTTCAGACAATTAAATGAATTAACGTTTTAGTCATATAGGGTAGTACCTGGACCAAAATATAATATGTAAGAATTTGCTAAATAAAATTACACAAATGAAAAAACCAGTGATAATTTGTGAAATAAAATAATTTATCCAGCAATGTATGTTTTTAGTATCAAAATGAATTGTGAATCTACTGCTATAACTCTTTCTTCAAAGCATCAGTAATAACCAACTAGATGATTACTTAATAGAATTATGAAAGGAAAACCTTATATGTATGCCATATGAATATTAAACTGTGGCAGTAAAAAACCTCTTCCCAGAATACTGAATGCTTAAATTTATTTTTAAATACAAATTCTTAAGGCTAAAGTAATACTCCAAGTTCATTTCAGCCTTTCTAAAAGAAATATAATTCTATTATAGAAAGATATCAATGAAGCAAAAGGTTAAAATTCAATAAGGTGAATATTCAAATTAAATTTTTAAAAAGCTATTGTTTATATAAAAGTATTGGCAAGGAATACAAATCAGAGAGCTGTACAGTCATTGCTTACATTGTGAGATGTGAGATACTATATCAAAAGCACCACTTATGTTTTTAGATAATATTTATAGTTTATGTTTGGAATTCAAAGTTAATATGCTGAAAATAATAAGAAACAGAACAAAATTGTCTGCAATTCCCCAAAATCTTGTACTCATTGTGATAACTACCTTTAAATTATAAAGTGTATCCTTTAAATACTAATGTATATGATAGAGTACTTTTTGTTTTTAATCATCTCTATAGAACCTTATTCCTTCTGTATATATTTATGTTTCATATCTATAAACTCTGGGATATTGGTCATAAATGACTGTCTGATGTACAACTGTCCACAAGCTGGTTTCCGTGTGTAACCCAAGCAATGAGATTATAGAAGCCCTGAATGGAAAGATCTTATTTTCTCTAGGAATCAAATAAAAATCAAACTATTAAAGACATTTGTTTCCAAGACCTTTTAATTATCTATTATTTCTCCCCACATAATACAACCTTCCAATTGAAAACCACTCTCTGGAATGATATACCAAACAGCAGAAATCCAACCAACAGAAGTTAGTGGTGGCCTTTGCAGCCAGTAGATGCTGCTGTTGAACAATGTGACTGGGAACCACATTCCAGGAGCAAGAATCACAGATTGACGCTTTGATTATAATAGATCATGAGGTAAGTAAACATGTCTGGAATTTAAACTAAGATTCTAGCAAGTAGGACTTCCACTATATATTATTACATTCTATCCTATTATAACAAATCCCATGGTAACCCATATGTTATTTAAAATACTTTCCACAGATTTATTAGACAACTGTATTATGCTGCTTGAAAGAATTAAGATTGATGCTCCATTTTGCTCTATTTTCCCATGTGTACCATTGGTAAGAGGAATAGAAAGCTCTTAATCAAATATGCTGTTTTTCTTCTACATTTTTAATGGATACATATATGCAAGTTGATGACCTCTGCTTCTTCTAATATTGAGCTATAAATAAGTAAAATGAGAAATGACTTATTACAAATATCTGAATTCAGTCACATTCATGTATGAATTATTTTCTCTAAGCCTCAGAACAATTTAAACAAAATTTGTATTTTCTCTTGGATTTTATTGGATCTATAAAAATATTACTAGACATTATGTCACTTCACTGCTCCAGCAATGTGATAATGTATTTCTCTTTTGCTCCATTTTAAAATGTTACACTATTGAAAAGAAGCATTAGGATTTGTGATATCATTGTATATAAAATGAAGTCATATAGACTGACTTCAAAAATAAGTTTATCAGATAAGATACTATGTACTGAATAACTGCCTTAAATTACTAACTGATGGCTTTTGTCAAAGCAAAAAGGATTTCATGGCGACTAGAAAGTTTGTAACTTTGCACTATTATACATATATATAAAACGTGTCATATATGTGTACATATATATGACATATATGCATTCAGGACTAGTATATATGTATGACATGTATGCTATGTATAACATCATATATATCATGAGTAATACAGTATACATCTACAACTTTGAGTAGAGATCACAAATTGAAATGCTTTCGGTTATGAGTTGGATAGTGTCCTCTCCAAAATATTTTGAAGTACCTCTGAATGTCACTTTTTTTGGAAATATGGTCTTTATACAGGTAGCCACTTTAAAATGAGGTCATTAGGGTGGGGCCTAAGCCAATATGACTGGTTTCTTTATAAAATGGGGAAACTGGGATACAGGGACAACAACACACAGAGGGAAGAAGATGTGAAACCACACAGGGAGAAGACGGCCATGTGCCTGGACTAATGTATCTACAAGCCAAAAAAAGACAAGGATTGCAGACAAACAGCAGAAGCTAGAAGCAGCAAGGAAAAATTTTCCCCTAGAGCAGTCAGATTGAGCATGGTCCTGCTGGTACCTTGATTTCAAACTTCTAGCCTCCAAACTGTGAGAGAATAAATTTCTGTTATTTTAAGCCACCCAGGTTTTGGTATTTTGTTATGGCAGCCCCAGGAAATTAATATGCCTTCTTAGCCAGTTTTAAAAATACCTGTACTGGCTAGTGAAAATGCTTATGTAAGTTAATACCTTGAGACTTTATTTTGAATCCTTAAGCATAGATGCATTTTAGTCAAATGTGTGGTGAACACAAATCTGAAATTTCTACTTAATATCATAGATGTCAGAATCAAGATTTAGAATTATCTCAATACACTGGAAACATGGGTTGAAACCAACAGTTATCAACTTAATTGGGATAAATGAAGTGTGAAAATGCACAAACTCCAAATGAGATGTTAAAAATTGTAGAGTGTTTGCTACTCACGAGGATATGGCCACAAGGACATAAATTGCTAAAAAATAAAACAATTGGCACAATTTGAGAAGACTATATTAAAAATATTGCAATCATAGGAGCACTTACTCTAAGCTGCATAAAATAATATATGAAATCATATCTAATTATAAATGTCATATTTTAACTGAGATTATGCAAATGCCAGTTGTCAGTGTAGAGACTGTGTAGTATAACGGTAACAAGCACTGGAATGAATTAACTGACCTGCATTTTGGTACAAACCGGGCTGCAAACTACCTAAGTGATTTAAAATAATTCGCTATCCTCTTGTGGCTCAGTATCATATTTCAAATGAAGTGTGTATATTAAGTTCCTCTTCCCTAAGATCATTTGGAGCTATATGATATATCCATTTATGCATTCATTTAACAGCTGTTCCTTCAATATCTATTATGTGCCAAGAATTGTTGTCTATAGTAGGGATTAAATAATGAAGAGGATAGATAAGTTTCTTTTTGCAAGGAATTTATTTCAATTTATAGAATGAGATAAAGAATAAGTGATAAGTAAAAGAAATTAATTCACATAGTTCTAAGCACTGTACAGAGAGGAAAAAATTTATTACAAGAAAGATGAAACATGGTATAAGGTATCATTAATGTGTTGAGCTTAGTGAGAAGCATTTCATGAAAATAATCCACTGAATTGTAGATATCAGCTCAAAAGAAAATGTTAATATAAGAAATAATGGTACATTTCAAATATTTGAACAGAAACCATTTTTTAAAAGAAATCTTGTTTTATGTGCTTCATTAAGGTACAAATGATACTGTATGGTAGGTGGAAGATAATAGTCACAGTTTGGATTCAGTATAAAAACTTTCTGAAAATAAAAAATAAAAACATAATGGACAATCTTGCTACCATGACTTCCTTGATGCCAATTTGAGAGGATATTATTTTGGGAATTCTGATGTTGACCAGGTCACCTTCTATCCCTAACATTTAGTATGATTCCAATAGCATAAATCATGTTGGATCCATAAATGTGAATGATACACTAATCAATTTGGAAAATCTCTGAGAAAGGATAACAAACCAAGAGAGATTTTTATTTTCCTTTCACAACCTAAGAGAATGCATAATTTCTCTAAATGTTTTTTGTTTTACCTAAAGTATGTGTATCTCTGTGCTTTCCTTGTAGCTATGTTTAGTTGTTTAATCAAATGATTGTGGGTAGATAATTAAGTAAAAAGTAGGAAGTAAATTGGGGAAGTGGGGTATCAACTTCATGATAGAATGATGACATTATGAGCAGGGGATTTGGGAGTGCAGGGTTCTTGGAGGATGAGCAAGAAGAGTGTCAAGAGGCTATTTTTTTTTTTGTTGAAAGTGGGCATTCCTGCTTCTGTATCCTTGCTGCTGCAGGATATATTAATGCATTCTCCCTCCAGAAAAGTCAGGCTAAGAGATTTAAGAGCGCAATAGTGAGAGTACAGAGAAAACAATCCAGGTAATAGTGTATCTGCTATACATCCTTATTTTGAGCTTACCCCAAACACAGCTTCATGACAACTCCAAAGACCAATTTTGCATAGTTGATTCAAAATCTTCAAAGCAATTTTTCTCACACTAAATTTTGAAATTATTTTGAGGCACTACATCTTATTTTTTGACCAAAGCTGCTGATTTTTATTCTTGGTTCTTTCTCTGAATGCCTGGGAGGCCACTTCTTATTTTCTCATCAGCTCAGCAGTCCATTTATAAATGGATATAATATTTAAAATAGACTCAAAGGGCCATGCTAAAATTAATTCATTTTTACATGGTACACTGAGATTTTTGGTTATTGCCTCATTTAAGAAAAAGAAAATCTCAGTTTAAGAATATATTAATGGTATCATGGTATTATTCAATAAAATTTAAGTGCCAGTTTTTCCTAGTAATTTTTCAGAACTAAGTAGATATCTGAATTGAGGCCAGACATTTAAAACCAATGGTATCCAATGTTCTTTGATGAGTTATAATTAGAAGGAGACAAGCAACTGCTTACAAACAGTGTGGTATAGCTGGTGTGAGTAACAGGATGCTCTTCCTTAGTTTCTAGAGGAAAGCCAGTCCAATGCACATCTTTATACTGGCAGAGTGTGTGCCACATTAAAAAAAAGGATGAGATCACTGGGTACTTTGTAGTTTGGTGGGAAAGCAGTGAGGTGTGGAGGATGGTGGCTGGCCTGTAGCCACGGTAAATTAGGTAGTATAAATTGACATGAGCCTTTCTCAGTGATCCAATGGAGAGTTAAGAACAATAAGGCTGTGATTAGAGGAATTGATAATAACATTGGGCATCCCAGTAGGTTAGGATTTCCTTCCACTATGTTTCATATTTCTCTGGAATATCTGCTTAAATAAAGGAGGTGTATTCCACATTTTTCTAATTGCATTCAAAAAAAGAGGAAAGATTTCACAGAAATTACCTAACAGTTACTACATTGAAAGAAGATATTAATTCACAAAAGTAATATGCCAGTGCATTGCTGTTAATTCACATTAGTGAGAGGGCACTAAGTTAGCAAAGTAAAAAGTATTTAGAAATTAAATCACACAGGCCAAGTTTATGATTATAGGAATAAACCTAAGTTAATTCGAGTATAGTGTTAGGTTTGATCACTGAGCATTAATCTACTACTAAACTGAATTGAAGGTATGGTACAGATTAAGAGTTAGTATGACTTAATTATAGAGAAAATATTCAATAACAAAAAAATCATGACTTGGAAAGATAGTTTTGAGTATTCTTGTTAGTTAAAAATAATGAGTAGAGTTTAGTGTTTGGTCTTATATGTATGCATCTCATCATATGTCCTACTAACTTCTCAAATTCTGAACTTGGTTATACAGTCCTAGAGGTCCCTCAGTAAAAAGGTATAAGATGCATTCATTTTAATGTGAAAATATAATGTGTAGTTTTTAAAGGGAAAAGGATACTGCTTTGTTTAATATTGGCAGCAAGCATTATTCTAATCCCATCCTAGTCATTTTATATCCCAGATCTATACTTGTTTCCAATAATGGCAATGGTTAGTCAAAGATCTATTGCAGATTGACTGAAAAGGTAGCAGGCTTATGAAGAAAATGATATATAATAGTTCTCCATAGATATCTTTAATAAAAGACCATGAAACCATAATTACAACACAATGATTCCAAATGGAACTTAATATTGAGAGGTATTTTTTTTTTTCAAATTGATGTGCAGGTTTTCTGTCGTTTAATCATTACTTAAAAAGTGATACATAAAAAAAAAAAGACTTGAAGAAGGTTCAGGGCTTACCCAAGAGAACATTCTGGGGGAAAATGATCTTGGAAGACCTTAAGGTTGAGACACCTTTGTTCAAAAAGGAGCAAGGAGGCCAATGTGGCTGGACTGGAGTAAAAGAGAATAGAAAGAATGAAGATAAAAAGGAACAAATAGGGAGGCTTTTAGGTTGTTGTAATAATTTTGGCCTTTATTGAGTAAAGTGGAAAATGACCCATGGGTTTTGAGCAGAGGAACATATAACATTAACTTTTAAATAATACTTAATATGCGAGGTGTTTAAAAGAAATTGAACAGCTTAAGAAAACTTGAGTTGGGTATAAAGAGCAGTAAAATTAGAGACAGAAAGGGGTCTGCTCCTATAAAAACAAATTTAGTCTAATCTGATGTTACTGTGACTTAAGATTTAAAGGGTTCACTTTGGTGACTGTGTTGCCAAGCGTCTAGGAGGCATGAGTAGCAGCTGGGGCACTTGCTAAAAGGCAATTTCTGTATAGAGAGGGGAAGGTGGAAAGTTGGAATAGGCTAAATCAGTGCAGATGGCAGGACACAATTAAATTCTGCTATATTTTGAAGGCAGAAACAATAGAATTTTGGGGGGATTGTACACATAGGGTGTGAAAGGGAGCTATCAAAGATGACTCCAGGTTTCTTGGCCTCAGCAGCTGGATGCACCCTGACATCCACTGAGATGGGGATTCCACAGCAGGAGTGTAGCACGATTGGAAAGGGAGATGGAGGAGCAGAGGTTTAGTTTTTTTTCCCCTACTGGTAACCAATGTGTATTGATTAACATGAAATAAATGAACATCAAACAACTCTAATGACTATGGTATCCATATCTTGCTCATTTAATATTTTTTCATTAGCCCATTTAGATCTCCTTGTTATTTTAAAAGAATATCCAAAACTTCTTTAAGCAATAGGAATTGTACCTAAGGTAGTCCCTTTGAGAAAACTCTTTCTCAATGTGTTTCTTGCACCCTTCATGAGCAAGTATAAACTCTTTTTAATGAGCCGTAGAAGGCTATTTAAGTACTTGCTTATATCATCCAACACGTAATGTTCTTTTAGCAGTCCCTGTATACGTTGCATCCTCTAGTCATTCTGTGAATTATTAGACATTCAAAGAATTCATCTCTCTGTTTGTTACCTCTGCTTTTGTACATGGTGTTGCAGCTTGCCCTAGTGCCTTACATCTCATCTCTTACCCTGACCCCCCAATACATTAGCATGTACACATGTGTGTGCACATATGTGTACATAGACACACACTGATTTATTTTGGGTTTTCCTAGAAGCAGGCCCTGAGAAAAAGATTTCAGTGCAAGTAGTTTATTTGTGTTCCTAAGAGGTAACACAATGCCTGTGATACAGTAAATACTGTATACCATGTATTTATGAACCCAAGAATGATAGCATATGATGAAAAATAATACCTTACTAATGTTTGCTTAGGGTACTTACATTATTAGTAAACTGATTTTATGTGAGTCACATTAATTATGCCAGTTGGAGTAAATTGTAATCCTTTTATTTAAGCAGAACTAATAAACCACAAAGGAAAAACGTATAATAGACAATGTTTTAGAAATTTCCAGCTTTGTGGTTCTGTTCAAGAAAGTTGGAGTGGCTTGGCAAACTTGTAGAAGCAGCACTAATATTACCATAAGTCTTTACACTCTCTGGGCTTAGTTTTACAAAACCAGCTGGGTCCTAGCTACGTGTAGACCCAAGTTGTCTAACTGAAAAAAAAAAAAAAAATCATGTCCATGATAACCTGGAGTGTGTACTCCCAATTTTTCTTTTAACAATTGATGTTTTATCTTCCTAACCCAGCGGTTGTGTTGCAATATTCTGGAAACTTTGCTCTCTAGCATTTTCATTCTGCATTTTGATTCCTAGTCATTGTGTATATAGCTAAACCCCAAATGATATACTGTAATGGCTGAAAATTACTTTGGAGACTCTACAAGTCAAATGTTTATTTCACAGTGGATAAACTGAGGCTAAAAAATAATTAATTTGCCAAAGTCACCCAGTGGGGGGCGTGTGATATTCAAAATATTTAACAACTTATACAGCAGGGCATTAACCAATCAAAATGGGAAATAACTCAATCAGAATGAGCACTGGTCACTGAACACAGTCATGCTGGTGCATACAGCCTCAATATGAGCCCTTCAGTAGAGAAGAACCATATATATCTGCAATTCACGATGCTGCTGATTATGCACCACCCCAACATGTTCTCTGTCTAACCCTTCTTGTGCGCACTTGTAGAACAAATAGAAATGGGATCTTTCACATAGTGCCTTTATTATTTTATATTTTTTTTCTTAGTATTCAGAAAATAGTCTGAGAGCAGATCAACTTGTATAGAAGTATGTGTATATAGGTTGGAAGTGGTAGAGTGAAGATAGTGGAAAGAAACTTGTTTTTTCAGAGTTGGCTCACTTCCAAAGTGCACAGAACGTTCCTAACCAGATCTCATAGGTCATTAAGGTCTAAATAAAAGCAAGAGGTAGGAAGGAAAGGAAGGAAGGGAGGGAAGGAGGGACAAAGGAAGGATGGAAGGAAGGAAGGAAGGACATAAAGGTTTCTGAGACACAGGAAAGTAATTTGACACATGATGGCTCAGGTATAATCAAACTGAGTATCACAATAGTATGAAATTCTAATCAAGAAACTCATGAAAGAATGCATAGCAGTGAAAAGGGTTGTTTTGTATCAATAATGGGAATTCAATACTATTTCTGAAATTCTTTATTTAGTTTGTATAAAATACCTCTGAAAGTTTCTAAGAAATAAGCCTCAGTATGTCTTTAATCTTTGTGTAGACTAATTTCCCCAAACATCTCCAGCACTTGAAAAGTGTTTAAAAGGAAAAAAATTAAGTAAATACATCACAGCCTATTTTTGCACTATTGCTATGAGAGTTTTAACTTGGAGCTTAATGTGTAATTCTTTATTTTAATGCACCAATATTATTTTTTGAGGACATCATTTTAGGAGCTCTCATTGGAACATTAATTTTCATAGAGTTCTATATTATCACATTTGTTAGCAGGAAATTCAGCCCAATGTAGCTTGGAAATAGTGATTGCTTTCTGACTGGAAATAAGGGTGATTGTATTTAGAAATTATTCCTTCTATAACAATTCCTTATCCTAGCAACCCCAATTATAGACTCTGAATGCTGACACCTTGTTTTCTCTAAGAAAGTTGTATAAAATTTTCTAACTTTAATATTGAATCTGATTGTGTTCTCATTTTTCTTTTAGATTAATATAGTTCCATCTTGAATCTATTAAAAGTAATAAAAGTAATTATTTTTTAAGTTTGTGTACAAATTCACATACACATACACATGTAAACTTATCTTTTTTGCAATTAAAAATGAAACTATTATGTAGGAAGCTATTAAAATTCTTAAATCATCATGAAGAGAGAAGCCTTGAATTGGTAGACATCCTTTTTGTTTGTAATCTGTCTCCCCCGTTAGATGATAGGCTCTTTGAGGTCAGAGGGCTCTGAAATTATTTTATTACTTTTTGATTTCTTCTGCACGTGACATAATGGCTTGCATATTGATGGGTTTACAACAATAGTGTCTTGATTGAAATTACTAAGCCTGTTTAGCCAACAGGATTCCTCTGTGAGAATTTCAGATGGCATGTGCTAAATGCTCACACAGTGAATGATGTGATTTATAGTAGTGGCTATTATTCATAACAATGGGATGTACTCTGTATCATAGAAATCTTGTAATTATTCCAACATGTGTAAAAGGTTGAAAATATGCCACAGAGAAAACTCCTAATAATTTGAAATATATTGTGATAGAGAACTATATTTGTAATAGCAGATGATTTGGCAAACTTTTTTTTTTCATTTAAGAGTTTGCAGAGTGTATGGATTTTATACAGCATATATCCTAGCATTTTCAGCAGAATGGTGTTTATTATTGAAGGATTCTTAGCATATTTATTTTGCATTACTATGCATATTAAAGTGTAACCATGTAGAACAATAATCAATAGTATGGTGGCATTCATATTTTTAATTCATGCAAGGCTGCCTGGAAATAGTTTATATTTAATATTGCACAGAAGTTAATAATGGATAATATGCATAAATATGCTCATATGGGAGTTACATTTAGCTAGTACTTGAATTTCAACATAATCAAGCAGCTTAACTTTGCAAAACATGATTTTTCTAAGAATGTTGCATAGAAAAATCTCTTCCTCTTCCCAACAGCCTTCTTGTAGGAGCTTGGACATGTAATAAACATAAATGTGTCCAGAAAAACTTGCTCCACGTGTTGTTTTTCTTTTTCCTTATTTTGTCCATATCTATTTTATCACTAAAGTTTATATTTTTAATTTTCTAGGTATGTCTTGTTTGATTGTTGAAAAATCAGTAAAATAAAGAACAATAATGAAAAGTAGAAACATGAAAATAAAACTGGGATTAAGAAAAAATCCTTTAATAAATTAGACATAAACATGACTGATGGGTGGGTCAGTTTGAGGTCTATCAAGTAGTCACCCTTTGCGGATGATTAGCACATTGTCCTCACCATTAAAATATTGAACAACATTTACAATTTAATATTTAAACTCAAAAATACCCTTTAGAGTTGGTGGGGAAAGTGCAAGACAAATAAAAAAGAAATAAAAGCTTAATAACAGCATGACTATAAACTATGCAAGCTAAATTTCTGTAAATGAACTTAACGTGTAAGGGAAATAATATCACAAATTAAGAAAGATTTCTGGTGAAAAACAAAAAAAATTAGAATTAGTAGCTTGCAGACAAATGATTAACAGACTAAACTTTCTGAAGTTTTCATATCAAATTAACTTTTGGAAACCTTATATTAAAATAATTATTTTTCTTTCATTTTTATAATATATAAGTATATCCATGTAAATATGTATGTGAAAATACACACACATATATACATAGATGCACATACCTACATACATAGTATACATTTTTATCCAAGGTATCCATTTAGAGAGTAAAATTTCTTATCCTTCAGCTGTGCCCTAAATTTTTGGCTTTGAGTCAAATTATATGGTTGAGTCTGAAAGTGCGGGCCTTATAATAGGGAACTTGGCAGAACTTTAATTATCCTGGTGTTATTTGAGTGCTATTGTAGCTAACTCTCTCATATACTGATAACAAAAGCAACAGTAACTTGTAACCTGCAGCTAACATGTTTTTATTTATTTCTTCTACGGTTTTGATACTTCATTATAGATTTTGACACCTTATTTTGCTTGATCCCCTTTCTGTACTAAATCTTAATTTACTTCAGTACATTGAGAGAAGATATTTTATATTTAATGTATATTACATTCTTATCCCTTCTTCCTTTATAGAGGCATTGCACTTTTAGTTACTTCAATGATTACATTTACCCAATGAATGATGTCCTCAGATAGGACTCTCAACTCAATCCAATAGGTTGTTTTTATGTCCATAATTACAACTTGAAAGACTATGAGATAACAATATATTTTATGATTTTCCTCTTTTTTTTAATATTGTCACTTCTAAAGTCTTTCATAGTGAATCTTTAAAATCAAAGTATTAAATAAATGCCTAACATTGACTAGCATCCTATTAAAAATATTTCTCAAATTAGTTTCAAATTTATGAATTTCAAGAAGTACATGCTGTGTCTGTACCACAATTTGTACTATAGATTGAACCCTACCTTGATGAGGATAGGACCATATCATATTTTAATACTCACGGACCTAGTACCAATTTGATTAGTTAAAACAATAGTAGGAGCAAGAGTTCTTGTGAATTTATGCAGTGACCAAAGGGGCAGGGTGACAGGGACTGCAAGTAATTATTTCTCTTTAGTTATGGAAGTTACATATTATATTGTGAGAGCATTTTAATTAATCACTACCTTTCTCTCTCTCCATGTATTATTATCACATTAACCTCCTGCAACTCTGACCATATCATTTCACTATTCAATCATTTCCCTGTTACTTCCAGAATAGTGTCTGAATTTCCATGCATGAATTTAATGCTTAGAATCCACGATCTGGCCCTTCTTTCCTTTTTGGTCCTGTTTCCAAACATCCCCGTCAATTTCATCCAAAAGCCACTGTTGAATCTCTTTCCTTCATACCCTGACTAAACTTGTTGTATTTGCTTTTTGAGGAAAAGCACAGAGTAACTGATACACTTAGAAAAATCCAACAGAGTAAAGCTCAACTGCCACCTCTTCCAAGACACCTTCCTCATCCCATCAAAGACAATAGACTTTCTCCTGCTTTGTTATTCACTTCACTGAGATGGCAAAATGAATCTACACTGCAAGGATTTGAATCATGCCTTCATTGGGTACCATCTGTGGAACCCTAAGAATGTCACTTCACTCTGTCTCAGTTTCTTCCTCATAAATCTGTGTTGTGAAGATATTGCAGGTCTTCCAATTCTGAAATACAAAACTCTCTGAAAAATGAAAGCTTACTTGTAGCTCAAATGGCTGCAAAGTCAGCCTGACCTAAGTTCTTTCAGAAGAAAAACCTGACTTGAACTGATCCCACTTAGTGTGACTATTCATGTTTTTAATGCAGAAACACGTGTGTATCTGATTACAGGTTGCTCTCCCAGACACTTCTGAACATGTTAAAAAAATACTATTGCATCCTCTATAGTGATGTGTAAACAAATGTTAGAAATCAATAAGCAGCAGCCCTAACAATTAGATAGTGACTGTAGCAGCCCAGCCTAATTGTGTACACCCAGCATAAGACTTCCACTTCCTCCTGCCCTGCATTTTCCAGAACTTGAATATTTAATTTAAAACGAGTGCCTAGATTAGGTAGGTACTATCTTGGTAAATATGCCTTAATAACAAACTTGATGGAAAGCAAATCTAACATAGCTCTAAGGGAATTTAACCTTAGGTTCTCTGTTTATTTAAGGATAAGTACAGCATATGGGAAATGATGTTCCCCATCAAAAAGCCTTTTCAACCAGGAGGGAAAAAAGTGAATAGAAGTAAGTACATTTGAAAAAACATGAGGATGATGATTCAAGCTGAGGTTGGGTTTAAAAATCATTTTCCTCTCAAATTTAGACAATGAAGTTTACTACAATTCTGATTTAACCTTTCACTTTCAAGCCTTCATCAATATTCTTTCATCTCATATTAAAAGCTTCTTTTTGTTTTCTTGTACAAGCCAGACGGAGTTAATATTGAACCCATCCAAGTTACCACACATCGGTCAACCCATAAGTGGGGCATATGGGAAGTCTAAAGTGGTTAACAATTATCCAAGAATACACACATAGCATATGGCATTTTAAAAGCCTAGGGACTGTGTGGCAACCAGCCTCTTCATCCAAAGAGTTGAGGGGTTAGTTCCGTAATTAGAGAACCAGAGATTCCTAAATGCAGAGGCAGAGGGAGCGGAAAAAAATTTTTTAAATAGAATAGAAAAGTATTCACAATTGAAAGCACCCAGCATCATAAGTAAACTTCCCTTTTTTTCCTTGCTAGAGAAAAAATAATACAGAGCAGATGTATTAGTCTGCTGGAATTCCATAACAAAATGGCAAGACTAGGTAGGCTTAAACAACAGCAATTTATTTTCTCATGGTCTGCTGGCTGGAAGTCCAAGATCAAGGTGCCAGCAGGGGTGGTTTCTGGTGAACCCTCCTCCTGGCCTGCAGATGGCTGCCCTTTCACTATGTCCTCACATGGCCTCTTCTATGTGCACACACAGACAGAGAGAAAGAGTCTGGAGTCTCTTTCTCTTCCTATGAGGATACCAGTCCTATGGGATTAAAATCCTACCCTCATGACCTAACTGAACTCTTATTAACTCTTTATAGGCCCTGTTTTGAAATACAGTCACATTAGGGGTTAAGCTTCAACATATGAATGGGAGGGGGGAATTCAGTGCCCATCAACTGGTGACTGGATAAAGAAAATTGGTATGTACACACACATACACTGTGGAGTACTACTCAGCCATGAAAAGGAATGGAATACTGTCTTTTGCAGCAACTTGGGTGGAACTGAAGACTATTATCCTAAGTGAAGTGTCTCAGGAATTAAAAAACAAATACCACATGTTCTTACTTATAAGTGGGAGCTAAACGAGGGGTATATATGATCATAAAGGGGTATAATGGACAGTGAAAACTAAGAAGGGAGAGGGTGGGAGGGGGGTGAGGTATAATAATCTACCTATCAGGTATAATATATGCTATTCTAAAAGCCCTGACTTTAGCATTATATAATTCATCCATGTAACAAAAAACACTTGTACTCCCAAAATCTATTGGAATAAAAAAAGAAAGAAAAATAATAATCAAAATTATTTCTTACAAAGACAAAATACAAAGACATAAAAATTTCTTGGGGACTTTGGAACATTGAAGGATGACTCACTGAAAGAGTAACATGGAGTAACCATAATTGATGCCTGCATTTGAGTAAACTAGTAGTTTAAATCAAAATATTTACAAAGAGATTTTTTTCAAGGTATTTGGGGTCAGTTGAAATATATGTATAATGTGTATAATTGATTCCAATTTCACAGGTCTTTCTCTCTCTCTCTACATATATACATATATGCATATGTGTGTGTGTGTGTATACATATAACAAACAATATATCCGCTATTCAGGTTATCTTTCCTATACATCATCAATATAATATTAACTATCTAAACATAATAAGAAGTATAACAAGATCAGCTTGGAAAATATGCCTAACACTGTAATTTGGTAACTTTTACAATATATCTAAATGTGGCTGATCGCCAAGATTTAAGTTACAAAAGAAATCAGCATATTTAGAAACATAGTTTTTTACACAACTGTATGTAGCACAAATTATATTATTCTGAATTCAACTCATAGTGCTATTCTTTAATCTTTTCCAAGTATATAAAACTTTTGCCAGACATCCGACAGACAGATACATTGCCCTGTTCCCCAGCATGCATTCTTCTTTTCTTCCTTTTAGTCAATGAACCTCCCACCCGGAATTTAAACTGAACACATAGCCAGGGACTGCATCTCACAACTTCCATTGCAGTTATGAACAGTCACTTAAATGAGTTCAGGCCAGTTGGGGGTGAACAGAAATGATGTGTTCCACTTCTAGGCTTCGGCTTTAAAGCATTGTGTGTGAGGTCCTCCATTCTCGTTTTCTTGCTGTAGGCTGAAATTAACATATGGCTGTACTCACCCTCAAGATGCAGAAGAGAACCATGCCCTGTGCAATGGTGAAGCAATAACTGAACCCTTGATTAACTTTTTGGAATAGTGCTGAAATACCAATCATTTTTTGTAAGCTGCTAGAACTTTTTTTGTATCAGCTTAGCCTTCACTTTACCTTATGTAATCTAAAAAATTCATTGCCATTTTAGTGTAAAGATCCAAATGTTTGCACATAGTAAACAAATCATGCCTCTATCCTTATACTTTTTTTATAGTCAGTCCAACATAACATAAAATGCACAGTCTTTTGTAAAAATATTAATCTCAGAAATTAAACCAAAAGAGACAAGTACATACACACACACATACTCCCATACATATTTAATATTAAGAAAAATATAACAAATAAACTTTATTTTCACTCACATGAGAAAATACTGTTGTACTTCATTGAATACGTGTAATGATAATTTTCTTCTCAGAACCCATTTATAGGACAACTTCAGTTTCTACAAACAGGGCCTTAAACCCTTCACTGTAGGGTTGAAGAAGATCTAATTTATACATTTATTTCTAGGATAGGCTTTTTGAAATCCAAATTGTGATGACGTTTTGGAAATTATTTAACATTCATGAAGCATCTGAAAATAAGTACTTACGAAAATGAAAATCTTGGCACCCTCCAGAGGTACTATATTGACCCAAATATTCATTCTCTCCATTTTCATGTTCCTGTGAAATCTGTGATAATAGCATAGTCAACAAAATCTTTTTCAATTATTGATGGACAACAGTGATGTATGCATGCTGAAACTTGATTAACCTACACTTAATAAAAACTTGAATCTCAATGTCTGCATTGAGTTAACAAAGCATTAGATTGTAAGGAAAAAAGTTTTTTTTCTGTTTCATTAATTTTGTAGTGAATGGCGATTTCCTACCCATAACCATCCTACTGAATAAATTTGTTTGCTAGCAGGAAAAATAATAATCCATATAATGCTCATTTAGGTGAAAACTCAATTTTTATGTGCAGTCATGGTACACTTTTAAAATTTATTTAATATTTAAAAAATAGGTTTCAACCATAATTTTGATTTCTTTTGTGGAGTCTAGTCAAAGATCAAGCATCTACTAGGTATCCTGATTTTTTTCAAAATTTTTTAAATTGAAATATCGTAGTTGTATATATTTTGGGGGTATATGTAATATTTTGATACATGTATACAATGTGTAATGATCAAATCAGGGTAATTAGGACATCTTGCTTCAAATATTTATCTTTCCTTTGTTTTGGGAACATTACAATTCCTCTTCTAGCTATGGATATCCTGATTTAATAAGAACAAATAAGAAATATCCAGCATGGAAGAAAATCTATTTAACTTATAATTTTATGTAAACACAAATACACATATATATGCATATACATGTATATGTGTGTAGCTATAGATGCATACATGTGTAAGTATGTGTGTATATAAATACATACATATATATGGACATTGCTCATGCAATGAATAATATACAAATAATATAAAAATAATATACAAATAGGTGTCTATGTATATTATAAAATGCATGGGCAATGCAACAGCATCAAAGGTACAAAAGAAAAATGTCATCATTAATCCTAAAATTTCAAGCAGTTTAAAAATGCCAACTATTGTGATAGGCTGCTAATGATTTTGATAAAAAATAAATAATTCTCATCTTCTGGGAGTTTTTCATTTTAGAGGGCTTTTAATTTTGATTCAGAAAAAAATTTTAAACTTGTTTATAATATAGTATGATAACTGTTATCATACAGGTGAATACTGGGTGTTATGAAATTCTCAGTAAGAGGCCCTTAACTCTGTCTGGGGTGGGAGAGAGTGGAAGAGGTAATATTTCTAAAGTGGATAATGTTGAAATTGTCTTGAATTGCAAACAAGAGATATCAAAACCCACACACACCAGATATTTCAACATGTAAAATAAATGTCTCTACCAAGACAGAGCAATTGGGGCTGCACGTAGATGGGTATGTCTGGAGAATACTGTGCAAATAAGATAAGGAACCAGATGCCTTACTCAACCCCCCAGCATCTCTCAGTTTGCATCCTGCCAACAACAGTTTTGATAATACAAACAACCATCTTAACGAAGAGGAAAATTTTGTATTAAAATGAAAATTAAAATATGAGCAAAAAGCACTTGAAACTGATAACTAATATGACTGGGAATGGGTAGGGAGAATCAGATAAAGTTTTTCAAGGACAATTATTTTTTCTCCTCAACATATATTTTACTTGTTGAATATTTCAAAATTATTAAATAATAGTGACTAGTATCTATAGAGATATATATTTTTTACTTTGAAGAGGATATTTCATACTCAAGAAAGGTTGTTAGTAAAATTACACATTTAAGAATTTCCTGTGATTTTTATTGAAGTTTCTTCTTCCCACCCTGGTGTTTAAAACATAATGACATGACCTCTGTGTATGTTTATGCTGAGAGAACTTGAAATCCACTGAGGTACACAGTACAAATATACAATTTCCACTTCAAATTTCAAAGTATTTTTCTTAAGAAATAGTTTTTGCGAAGTCTATTTTCTCATTTACTGTTCTAAATTTTGCTTTCAAATTGCCTTCTGGGGAATTTCCCCCTCACCCTAGAATTTTGGTTGTACTTTAAACACAATTTAAGTTTTGTATTTATAGATTGAATGTCATATGGCTGAGCACTATAACTGAAATGAGCGATTTTCAATTTAATTGCTCATATTTGTAAATATTATGTGTTTTGCAATTCAACCCACATGTAGCAAATTGCCTTTTAATGGTCTACCTTACAAACAAGGGTAGCATGTGCAGAGTTACAGAGATTTTTTTAATAGCTTTTTGCCTGTGGCATCTTTCTGCAAAGGATGAATTGCAGCTGCTGCTTAATTTTATAAAAAAGGTATTGCAGGTACCCAGATTTTCTGTAAGCACAAAAGAATAAAAATGAGTCATAAGAGTAATTTATTATTACTTCTATTAAAGCAACAACAAACAATACAATGCCTAAAATGAATTGATTTAGTCAAATGTCAAAATAAGGTTATGTGGAAGGAGGAATCCTTCAGGAGATTAAGTGACCAGGTTGCTTGGATACACTCTGGTACATTCTACCACTTTTTTTTTCTTTTACTCTTTTTCAACTCTACTTCTGTCAAGAGAAATACTTGAATATCAATTGGCTGCTCTGGCTAATAAGGAGAAACAGTAATACCTGTGTCCTGAAAGTCTTAGTGCAGATTTAAGCTTCAGAAGTAAAAAAACACTATAACCTTTTATAAAAAGGAAATTTGTTATTTAAATTATCTGAATATTCACTTAGTTTTATACATTTTGAATAATAAAGTTCTATTAATATTATTATTTTTGATCACTTAGATTGAAGATGGCAATATTGGCCAAAACATACAAATTAGATACATATATAAATATATATATTTTTTAAAATCCAAAACTATCTTTTCTTGTCTTTTACATCCTATAGACCTAGGTTCAAATCTTAATTCTGATTCTGTTTGTGGGAATTCAGAGAAAAGAGTTACCTCTGATAAAAACTTAACCAAGTAGGAGCTTTTTCTGCTTTGTTTGCTGTTATATTTCCAATGACTAGAACACCATAAGTCCACAGTAGAATTATTTTTTGTTGGATGATTTATTTAATGGACTTTCTTTATGTGCCTAGATTCTTTAATCTCTCAGCTGTTCAAATTACAAATAACTATTACCTGGGATATCACTTTTTAATAGCATGAGAAAACTGGCAAAGGATATAAAATCACAATGTCTTGTCCTATCCCATCACCAGAGAGTCAGCAGCACAGAGATTTATTTTTCTCACTGTTTCAGTTTATATCCCCCCACTTCTTAGAAGGCAAGAGCATTTGTAAACCTTTTCAGAATAAAAAAAATATTTTCTTTTTCATAGGTTTATTATGGAATAAATGGGGGGAAGAATGTTGATAAAATTCCTAACATAATGCCCAGTGCATTGTAAGTTCTCCATAAAAACATTTCCCCATAAAATAGAGTTCCGTACATATATCAGTCTTTTGTCATTTAGAGATGCAAGATGTGATTTTTGAGTTCATGAAATTGGCACTCATTTTATAGATTAGGAAATCTGATATTAGAGAGATTAATTAACTTGTCCATGGGCACACAGCTTGGACAGATAGATCCAGGACTGAAAATCAAGCCTAGACATTCTGGCATTGACTATTTTGTAAAAGTTTGCAAATGTTTGCTCTTAATCTGTTGCTTATCAAATCAGAGACATGAAATGATCATACAATGGCAGTGAACCACAATTAGACTGCTGAACTATTCCTTAGAGTCCTTTTTGGGGAAGAGTAGACTATAGAGCAACTTTTTATAAAACATGTTTAAAATATTAACATGGGAAGTGTAATATCTCCCAGCCTTATGCATGTAAAAAGTGTCTCAATTTTTATTTAGTTTTCTCCCTTTTTCTTTTTCACTTGAGAATCAAAACTAAATGCAGTTGCTGATATGAAGAAACACATTTGCACAGCGAAGACTGGATTTAGGTTAAAAAATAAGATCTTCCATCATCTCTTTACATCCTTTTAGAAGGTTCTCTTTGGGCAGGATAACTATTTGTTATCAGGGGCTTGTTCAGTGCATTGTAGGATGTTAAGCAAGATCCCTGGCCTCTACCCACCAGATGCCAGTAGCATCTCCCCATTTGGGACAGCAAAAATTATCTCCAAAAAAAGTTGGCAAATGTTCCCTGGGGAACAAAATTGTGAACAAGTGCTTTAGATTATAAATCAAGACATAATACTAGAGGGACTTTCAAAATTTGGTGAGCATCAGAATAATGAGAAAACATTTGCTAAAACACCACTATCTGGGCCCAACATTGGGAGATTCTGACTGAGTAGGTCTGCTGAGGGTCTAGGCAATTACTTTTATACTAAATTCCCCAGGTGATTTGGGCACACACAAAGGACTGAGAAATGCCAACACTGAGAAGAGGGAACATTGCAGCACTGATATGAGAGAAACACACAAATGGACTCTCATTAGCGAGGGCATCACAGGAAGTTGGCCTCAGTTGCTCCATATCAGGGAGGACACCTGAGCCAGGGAGATGTTTGTGTCACCAAAGGAGCCTGGGGACAATTGATACATGCACTAATGAGGGCAGAGTGAAAAAGCAGGTAGGTCATTCACTCTCATGGAGCCCATTTCAGGCTGAACCCAGTGTCATGATGTATAGTATTTTTTTCTGAAAATGAGAGTTTCAATGGATTAGAGAGGTACACGATTTTTCATATGGGGCTTTTTTTTACTCCTTCAACTAACATAAAGACAGAATGACATAGATGTCAAAAGCATGGCATTCACTGTATTTGAGTGTATAATCTTAGATAACTTACTTGATCTCTTCTAAACCCAAGTCTTCTCATTTATGAAATGAGAATAATAATAGTTATCTGCGGTAGACAGAAATACCCCTGCCCCAACACGTCAACATCAGAATCCCTAGAATCTGTAAATATATTACTTTACATGGTAAAAAGGACTTTGCGAATGTGAATAAATTAAGGATCTTGAGATAGGGAGGTTACACTGGGTTATTTGGGTGGACCCATTGCAACCACAAGTGTCCTTATAAGAGGGAGAAGGAGGGAGATTGTACTATAGGAGAAGAGAAGGTGATGTGAAAACAGAAGGAGAGATTAGGATGATGTGGCCAGAAGCTGAGGAATGTGGCAGCCTCTAGAAACTGGAAGAAGCATTTTGTAGATAAAATGATTCATATGGGCATAAAATCAAGGTATTGTCAAAGATAGTGTCTTTCTGGAGGCTTGAAGAGAGAATCTGTTTGATGCCTCTTCCAGTTTCCAGAAGCTGCCCATTGTATAAAAAAGGCACCTGCACCTGAATGTTTATCTCAGCACAATTCATAATTGCAAAGATATGGAATTAACCTAAGTGCCCATCAACGGATGAGTGGATAAAGAAAATGTGGGGGGTGTGTGTGTGTAGTATATATATAACAGAGTACTACTCAGCTATAAAAAAGGAACAAAATAATGTCTTTTGCAGCAACTTGAATGGAACTCGAGACCATTATTCTAAGTGAAGTAACTCAGGAATGGAAAAACAAAAACCACATGTACTCACTTATAAGTAAGAGCTAAAAAAGAGGTATATATGGTCATAAAGTGGTGTAAGAGACATTGAAAACTAAGAAGGGGTGAGGGTGGGAAGGGCGAGGGATAAAAATCTACCTATTGGATACAATGTACACTATCCTGGTGACCAGTAGACTAAAAGCCCTGACTTCAACATTATACAATTCATCCATGTAGCAAAAAACACTTGTACCCCTAAATCTATTGAAATTAAAAAAAAAATACAGTTAGAAGGAATAAGATCTAGTGTTCAGTAGCACAATAGAGTGACTATTGTTAATAATTATTGTATATTTCAAAATAACTAAAAGAGTGGAATTGGAATGTTCCTAACACAAATGATAAATTATTGAGGTGATGGATACACCAATTACCCTAATTTGATCATTACATACTGTATGCTTGTATCTAAATATCATATATAACCCATAAATATGTATAACTATGATGTATCTGTAACAATTAAAAATTAAAATAAAAATAATTTTAGACTTCCCACCACCTAAATTATAAGAGAATAAATTCGTGTTGTTTTAGGCCATTAACATTAAGGTAATTTGTTACAGCAGCAACAAGAACTAATACATTATCTTATAGGCTTCCTGTGAGGATTACATGATTTAATACATGTAAAGCATTTAGAAGAGTACCTGTCACACAAGAAATACCAATGTATTAACTCTTATTATCCATAATGTACTGTATGCCTCTAAATCACAACTTTTTAAAGTAATTTATCATTATTAACACATTCAATAGTTTCTCAATAAACATATTAATAACTTACACAGAGGAACAGATAAAGGATACATGATACTATCCTACATGTCCCAGAGCTTCCAAGATTGGGAAAATTTTGATCCAAACTGTATTAAGACCATTTTTGATTCAAATGGAGATAAAGTTGCCATGTGAAGAATTAGGAAGCCATTGTATAAGTTAGAATTGTACGGTCACACATGATCAAAAGCTTAAATTTATTGATGAAACCTACTATTTATAATGTTGGGTTCCTAATTCCAAACAAGATTTAGTTCTCTATGCAGGTTCTTATTAACTTCGCTTAAAAATGTGACTTGTTAAAAGTTATTTTTGAGAATAATGTCTATTTATAAATTTATATTATGTTCATCTTTCAAAAATAGAGATAACCATTTAAACAAATAAATAGAAAACAAGATAAATATCTTCCTATGTTCATCTCTTTGTACCAAAGACGCTTCTTGATCTGTGATGGTGAAATTATTGTCTTTTCTAGTTTCACAACATAGTTTAGCTGACTTTTAAATAACATATTAAATTTAAAAACATTTTTGCATACAGTATTTTATTTGCATCATTCCTATGAGGTAGTTAAGGAATGTACCTACTATTATTCCTGTTTTATAGGTAAGAAAACTGAGGTAGAACTGTTTTAGTGATTTTTCTCACACCACCTTCTTACTCAACAGTAGATGAAAGATTTTAAGTCAGATCTACTGATTCCGAAATCAGCATTTTTAATATTTTTTGTATAATTGGTCTGATTTTTCAGGACCAAAAGGGGGAGACACAGTGGGATTACTTGTATAGACTTAGCTCAAGGAAACAGAGATTAACACAGAAGAGAATGTCTGGCTTTAGCAGCACAAACACTACAGCGCCCGTCAAACTACTGGACAAGAGGAAGCGTCAAAAAACACCAGGGAATTTCTCAGTATTCTGTCTCATGGAACACTGTGCTGTCCATACCGTCTTGCCTTATCTATGTTCTTTATGCAGAGAATTTCAGATGGCATTTTTCTGGTGCTTGTTATCATGAGCTGCATATTTTTCTGGCAACAATCTGAGAGCACACTGATTGGCTATGGCTTGTCACCTCTGTCTTGTTCCAAGTACCCATGACAATCCACTGTGGCTCTGGAAATAGATGCCCTTTTTATCAGGGTTCTAGTTTTATTATAACTCTAATGATGACCACTATATAGGGGTGAAAATCGTATAGGTCCACTTCACCTGCATGTAGCAGACACTAAAGATGAAAGCATACCTACTTCATTCTGATCGGATCGTTACTGCGTTACACCATGCTGCTGACTCATGATGCATAAAGACTTTCATTCTTATGAAAGGGGAAATGAGAAAGATTTTATTCTGTTGTATAACATGTATTAGTTATCACTTTAGAAAATGATTTAGCAGTGTATTTTCAAAAATTTTTATATGCGGTAAGCGAACTTTAAAAATGGGTTGAAAATACTCTTAGTTTCTACAAGGGTGCCAGATTTAATACATAACCTTCCTGACTTTTTAATAACTATGTCATGTCTACTGTTAGTAATTATCAAGTAAAGTGAAGACCTTTTTTAACCTTCTTACCATAATCATGGAAACAAAGTGACATCTATGCCAGCAGATCTATTATTTGGTAGTTCACACACTCACATTTTTAAAAGCAAACATCAAATGGAAATTTGTTATTCTTTTGTTGTTGTAGTTGTTCTTACTTACTGGTTTAATCATAACAATGTCCCATCAGAAGAATTTTGCATTTTTCAAAAGAAACATTAAATATTCTTGAGGGGATTTTCTTCATTTATGAAGGATTGCTGAATTCACTGTCATGACAATTTCACAGAATGAAAGATATTACTTAAACTAATTGCACATAGTCACCCACCTCAAGTGTGAGCAATTCAGAATTTGCTCCCCTTTATCTCGTCAATTCTTACTCATTCTTATGTCTTTCCAGATTATTCTTTTGAAAATACAATCCAAAGCCTGGATTCTCTAATGCCTGCTCTAGAAAATTCTGCCATCGATTATTCTTTTCCACTTATATTTTTAACCCCCCATTCCATTGCCTTCTTACTGTAAACTGAAGAAAAAAATCACCCTTTGGTTTTACCTCTTTCTCAAAAACACACTTTCAGCATTGTCTGTAGAATTATGAGTAAAGTCTTCGACTATGGTGACAAACACTTACTGGTCCATGTGAGTATCACTGATCATTACCTCATTCTTACATTTTATTTAACAGTCAATTCATTTTTAATTTTACTTCAAAGAGAAAACATACTTGATTTGTATGTAACTTTCTGTTTTAGATTGTCCTTGGAATGCCTCCCATATTTTCTAAGCATTTGAGTTTTCTATCATAAAATGAAGTATCTTTCACCTGATGCATATTTAGATTTTATAAAATCATCTCAAACTAAACTTTGATACTGAGTTATGGTTATACATGCTGAAGACTTTGAACCTCCTTTTGTTACATCCATGCATCGAGGAAATACAGCTAAGTAATTAAGAGCATCAAGATTGGGCAGATGGCTGTGCTCATATCTATGCTTTGGTGATGTACTAACTACATGATCTTGAGCAAGTTACTTAAGATTTCTTTCATGGGGGTACAACACTTTGACCATATGATATTCTGAAATTAAAAAAATAAATTAAAAAAAAAGAAAATTATTCAAAAGAAAAAGCCATATGAGTTAAAAAAAAAGATTTCTTTCAAAGGTAATATTTGTATCTCAGAAGTAATATCTGCATTTTAATTGAGCAAATGTTGCACTTTAAAGCAGAAGCACAATTGTAACTCTAAATAAATGAATATTGGTTTAAGTAAGGTTGGCTTAAATGGAAACTTTAGACCTATGGAGTTTGGGTGTAAAACAATAAGTGTAAATTTCCTATGAGACTTCTTAATGTTTTATAGCCCAAATTCACATAAAATATTTTGGACTATAAATGTCATAGATAATAATATAAGGAAATCAGTGGATACTCTTCATTTCAGTAAAGGTCTATAAAATTAATATTTGGCACTCTTTTATATGAGATATATCATTACATTCGTGTATTTTTTTTAAAGAAACACTCTATATGGGTCATTACCTGCTTAAATTATCCCACTATCATTTTTTCAACCAAAAGGGGTTTCCAAAACATTTAATGGATTTTTGTTACTTATCAACTAAAACACAAAACAAACATTATTTGGACTCAGTGATATTCAATATTGTGACAAAAATGTTATTATCTTAAGCTACATTTTGTCTCTTCTCTTTGCTAATGATTTCTTGGAGGGCTGCTTTCCCATGGGTGGCTGAAGATACACGAGTTACTCTGAGAATCTGCTGTATTGCAGATATATTAAGTGTCTTTTTGTCTTATTTTTATGCTTAACATTAACATAATGCATTTCTATAAGAAAGGATAGTTAATTTTTATCACCCCCAATAATGACTCAATATCAACACAAATCTAGCTAGATGGAAGCATTGCTTGGAATTTTTGACTTTTTGAATTGGAAGAAATTTTGCTTATTGTCAGATCTGATTCCTTAGTTCTGTGGATAGAAATACTAAAAGAGAATTCAATAGAATTTCCCAGATTCAAATTCTATTCTAGACTCGTTGTAAGATTTGAATGCATCGTCAATTTCTCATTTTTTTTCACCAATTTGGCTCCAATATTTGTACATGTTCTTCCAACCTAAATAATTCATTTCCTCTGGAGAATAATACTTAATTTCTGCTGTTTGAGTACATTGCAAGTTATCCATTTTGAAAATGGATTTAGGAAAACTCCCTTCTCATCAAAAGTACTTAATGAATGCAGTCTTGTAAGTTACTTCAACACTAGCAGTCTAAAACTGACATCATCCAGATTTACTGTTACACAGAAAGAAGGGGGGGAAAGCCTCTAAATTTTAAAGTGCTGCTCTTGTAGATTTTAAAAATGCTGTCTCTGCTGCCAAGTAGTCAAGCAGTTTTAGATTTCAGATGATTTACCTTTGAGAATAGTGAGGATCAATAAGAGGGTTAAAGGAGTAAAGAATGAGTGAAATAGGAAAAAAAAACTGAAAAAAACATAGAAAAACAAAAAGATCTTTAGTGTAAAAAAAATCCTGGGCTGATAAAAGAGAAAGGCTTTAAATACCAAAGGATGAAAGACCTGTTTTTTGGATTGGGGGGAAAAAAATGCAAATACAAAAAGAGCAGCTCACATATTTTCTTCACCATAAAAACAAAACAAACAAACAAAAAACCAAAACATAAGCCATGATATTTTCAAGCAGATTAACAAGTGAACGCATCTTCCTGATAGTGGAACTAGTAAATAAATACACAGTCGTATCCAGTGAATGGTATGCAGCTGCCCACGCTCTAGTGCTGCCTCTTCTGTGTCCACACTCCCAACAACTTTCTCAGAAGGACCATTTCAAAATTAGCTATACAGTCACACATCCCTTAACAATGGGGATATGTTCTAAGAACTGCGTCCTCAGGCAATATCATCTTTGTGCAAACATTATGAAGTGTACCTGCAAAAACCTTGGTAGTATAGTCTACTATACACTTAGGTTAGATGGTACAGCCTGTTGCTCCTAGGCTACAAATCTATACAGCATGTTAATGTACAGAATATTGTAGGCAATGGTAACATAATAGCAAATGTTTGTGTATATAATGATAGAAAATGTAGAGTAAAAATACAGTATGAAAGATAAAAAATGGTATACCTATATAAGACATATAACATGAACGGAGCTTGCAGGACTGGAAGTTGATCTGGGTTAGTCAGTGAGTGAGTGCTTAGTGAGTGTGAAGGTCTAGGACATTCCTGTATGCTACTGTAGACTTTATAAACACTGTACATTTAGGCTACACTAAATTTATAAAAATATTTTTTCTTTCTTCAACAATAATTAATCTTAGCTTACTTTAAGTTTTTTGCTGGACTTTTTAATTTTTTTGACTTTTTGACTCTTTTGTAATAACATTTAGGTTAAAATACAAACACATTGTACATCTGTACAAAAATATTTTCTTTCTTTATAAACTTATTCTATAAGCCTCATTTTATTTTCAATTTTTTACTTTTAAACTTTTGTTAAAACTAAGACACAAGCACACATATTAGCCTAGGCCTACACAAAGTCAGGATCATCAATATCACTGTCTTCCACCTCCACATCTTGTCCCACTGGGAGGTGTTCAGGGGCAATAACACACATGGAGCTGTTACACAACAATACTTTCTTCTGGAATATCTTCTGAAGAAACTGCCTTAGGCTCTTTTACAGTTAACTTTTTTCTTTTATAAGTAGGAGTACACTCTAAAATAACAATAAAAAGTATAGTATAGAAAATACATCGACCAGAAACATAGTAATTTATTATGATGATCAAGTATTACATACTATGCATAATTATACATACTATTCTTTTATATGAATGGCTGTGCAGTAAGTTTGTTTAAACCAGCATCACCACAAACACATGAGTAATATATTGCATTATGACCTTATAATGGCTACTACACCACTAAGGCATAGGAATTTTTTAGCCCCATTATAACCTTATTGGACCACCATAGTATATGCAGTCTGTCATTGACTGAAACACTGTTATGTGGTACATGACTATATTTTTAAAAGAAAACCCAAAATGTAGGCACTTCACTTTTTATACTGTATAAGTTCTCACATTTTGGCTAAAATTTTTCCAGGCCCATAATGCCCATTTCTCAAAATGAACATAAGGCTAAATCTCACGTATCGTGTGTATTTATTTTGCCCAGTCTCTAGTGAGTGGCAACACCTAGTTACATTTAGGTGTATAGAACTTGGATCAAGATAATATTTGACTATCTAGACAAACCTCTAGGACACTGCTGCACATTCAATAGACTTTTCCACCTCCAACCTTTGCTTATAGAGATATTAAATCTTGAATTTTTAATAATTATTTTCGTTTAATAATTCCCATGATCTCAGAATCCATTATCTCTTTACAAAATGCTTTACATGGACAATGATGTTCAAAATTCCATTACCACAGTTGTAATTAGCTAAAAATTGTAATTATCATAAAAATTCATGTAGGATGAACCCTAAGTTTAATGGCTGAGAATTTTGAATTAATCCATATCCTGCACAATGTGAATTGGACAAAATTAAAAGTTTATTTTTATTTAAATTATGTAGCATGAACATAAAATCTGGAAACATAGAGCATATAATTTTCTCTTGTAATACAACCATTTTGTAATGTGTATTTTGTAATATAAACATTTAGGTATATTCGTCTCTTCCAGACTTTATAGCCACCCTGAAATTATCATGTTGTGTGCATATGACATATGGAAATATTTATAAGAATGTTGCTGACTTCAAAACCACAATAATCGTGGAAAGGAACTTTGGAGTTACTGTGATTTGGTCTCCTTTCAAATATGGGAACTTCCCCTTGAAAATTCATGACAAAAATGTATCCAATCTCTACTTGATTAAGTACAATGAAAAGGTGGTCAGGAATATTCAAGGAAGCTTATTAAATTGCTCAAAAACTCAAATTGCTAGGAGCATTTTGTTTTATTAATCTAAAATCTGGAGGCAGAAATAAGATAGAATAGAAGTAGCCATGGAGGAGACAAAAATTTTAGGTTTAGAAGGAGCTATAAAGTGAACAACTGGCAAAAATTCCCCTCTTATTTTCCTAAAAGTATCTTTAATTAAATTCATTTCATAGGCAAAGTGTGATATGATAAAGTACAAGCAATAAAACTATCCTTTTTATCTCCCAGGGAAATAGGAAAAAAATCTTTTTACTTAACTGCCAAACTTTTATTTAAGTCTGCAAATTTAATTTGAAGTAACATGTGGATAGAAGTTTGGATTTTGTGTTTTTTCTTTAATTATTATGGGTTCATAATATTTATATATATTTACAGGGTACATGTGATTTTTTATACAGGCATACAATGTGTAATAATCAAATCAGGGTAAGTGGGATATCCATCACCTCAAACATTTACCATTTATTTGTGTTAGCAACATTCCAATTCCACTCTTTTAGTTATTTTAAAGTATACCCTAAGTTATTGTTGACTACAGGCACTTTGTTGTTTTATCAAATAGTGTTCATTCTAACTATCTAACTATATTTATGCACCTATTAACCATCCCCATTTTAGCCTCTCCTCCCCAATACCTTTCCCAGCCTCTGGTAACTAACCATCGTTCTACTCTCTATCTCCATGAGATCTATTCTTTTAATATTTAGCTCCCACATATGAGTGAGAACATGCCAGTTTTGTCTTTTTGTGCTTGGCTTATTTCACTTAATATAATGTTCTCCAGTTCCATCCATGTTGTTTCAAATGACAGACTTTC
This sequence comes from Daubentonia madagascariensis, assembly GCA_023783475.1. Lineage (NCBI taxonomy): Eukaryota > Metazoa > Chordata > Mammalia > Primates > Daubentoniidae > Daubentonia > Daubentonia madagascariensis. The sequence continues at coordinate 22,964,442 of JAKFHU010001684.1, read as the reverse complement.
ATTCTTTTAAAAGGAAAGTGAAATCAAAGAACTGAAATATCAAATAGCATCTCAGTACATTTGGCATTTATGTCTGTAATGTTTGAGGTAGCATTACCTTCTGCCAGTGTCTACACACATGCAGACACACACACACACACAAATTAAAAGTATGTAATTTTACTAAAGCCTACAAATTCATAGGCCAGGCAAATGAAATGTGTAAAACATGAATAGCCATAGGTTTTGAGGCAATTTGTAAATAGAATTCCGTATCAGCAGTTTGAGGAGATTCACAAATGGTGTGGTGGTATACCCAATATGCCCATTAATCCCTCACAGAATTAATATTTACTGACTTATGTAATGGGCATGCAAACACATTAGGTCTAGTTCTTAATAAATCTTTATTTCTCCAATTTATGAAATATCATCAACATTTGATTCAAACAAGGGGATTCAAGTGGTCTTTGTGATCTTTATTGAAAAGAATATCCCTTGAAGACAACATCTATTTTTTCAAGAAATTAGATTTCACTAATTATAAAGTGAAGATGTTTGTTACAAAAAGTGAAACTCTTGTGAATATGAATATGTTCCATGGAAGACCAAGTTGAGGTATTTTTCTATCATTACGGGTAACATTGTAAGGAACCTAATGTCCTGGCTAAGTGATGGCCAAGCTATATTTGAATTTTAGAAAAAATGTGTTTACAGTAAATGGCAAAAATGTTCCTATGCCACACATTACATTTTTTCTTTAATTATTTTATATTATACAATATTTCAAGTTAGTTTGTCAACATAATCAATGTTTCATTTCTCCAAACTGCTGCTATATAATATATGAGAAAAGTGAAACAAACTAAGAAGAGGTTAGAATAACATTTTTCAAATTTAACCAATTAAAAGAATGGTATTAATATTTTTAAGTGTTTTATGAAATTTATGCATGCATATAGTTTAAAGAGTAAAATAACTCCCTAATGCTTCTTATGAAAAACATTGGTCTCTGCTCTTCTTTTTCCTCTATTCTAAGGCTCCATCTCTACTAGCTCACTGTTTTTCAATTTATTGCTAAATTTTGTGATTGTGATGGTATTTTTAAATTTTTTAGGTTGAAACGTTATTGACTTCTGACACAGAAGAAGAAGAATTACTTATCTTTGCTTCCCTCCCCCATCACTTGCTTGAATGCCCTCATCAATGCAGTTACATGGTAATTTTGGTTAGATCAATGTTTACATTATGAGAACAATGCAAACACTATTCATAGATAATTATGTAGTAAATTATGATTACTTCTATTTTTCTCTAATATTTTCTATTATTTCTGTAATTCCTAATTGCCTTTTTTGTCATTGTTGGTGGTGATTTTCTTAGTATTTAACTTACTCTTTCTACTGCACTTGTTCAAATCTAAATCTCTTCCTACAACATTCAGAACCCCACCAGATACTCCATCAGTTTCATCTTTCAAAAGATGTCTCTTGGAGCACTTGATGCCAATCCACTCTGGAATGGTTGCTCTCTGTGCCAGTTGCACAATTGTCATCTTGTGACTCCTTTAACAATTGTCCCGGGGACTTGAGTTGATCTATAGTTTGTATATCACAAGGCTTTCTCTTGGTTCTTTTGCTCCTTTTTTTGGTTGAGCACATCCACCAGAACCATCTCAAAGGGCAAATGGGAGAAAAAAATGTTTCAGAATGTAAAATAAAAATGTATTCTTTCGTTTTCTTAGATTTGCCAAATCATATGCTTAGTTCCAGTTTCATAATTTTCAGGCCCTAGTACAAAATGAAAATGTGGCAGCCCTTGTTCAAAAATCATTAAGCATTTCAAGACAGCAATAGTAGCCTATTAAACCAACTGCAAGGCACCTCTGTGTTAGGGGACCTGTGTGACTGCCCTGTTGCACACATGAAGCCTACCCTGCATTTACTAATCCTCCATCTGTTTTCAAAGTTCAAGATTATCATGCTTTTTTTTTCCTTTCAAATGTTGCCTGTCCTTGTAACATTATGCTTTTGTAAAAAATATATCCCTGTACTCTCTTTTTTCTTGGGATCCTATAGGATGTGAGAAGAGATATTTTGTTTACTGTGCCATCTTTACTTGAAATTTTGGGATTTCCCTACCTAATGTGATGAAGGGTTTGTTGTTTTTCGCTTTAACTGAAACTCTCAAGTTCTGATTTCATGTAAAAGGCATGAAAATATAAAATTTAAAATTTTATATTTTATATTTAAAAATTAACAAATATATCACACATTCAATACAAGCAAAATGAGAATGGAGGCTTAACCTTGATTAATTTATTTATCTTCTCAGATATGTGCCTTATAAATCGTGATCAAAAAAATGAAAGGAAAATATGAGGTTCTATTTTCCTTAATTTTACCATCTTCCTTCTTTTTATGTTTTCTTCCTTCCTTCCTTCTTTCTTTCCTTCCCCTGTTTCGTTTCCTTCCTGACTTCCTTTTCTTTCTTCTCTTTCATTCTTTTAATCTTAGATATTTACCTGAGTGGAAAACTTAAAGTAAGGAAGTGCATTACTCTAGAAGGCGGATTTCAAAGAATCCATGTCCTTAAACTTGTGTGTGTAGTAAATAAGACTTTATGTTATTTCTAAAATCTAACTCAATTTCCATTTTGAAAGCCACCTCTTTTCCATGCTGATGAAAAATGTAACCTTAGTAACTCTTGAAATTTTCCTCCATTTTTAGGACTTGCTATGATCTGAATGTTCCCCCCCTCCAAAATTCATATGTTGAAACTTAATCACCAATATGATATTAATAGTGTGGAGAAGTGGAGCTTTTAGGGGGTGATTAAATCATGAGGGTGAAGCTTATTTCATGAATGGGATTATTTCATGAATGGGACCTTATAAAAGAGAAGTTTAAGAGGTCTCTCAAATATAAAGTTAACATCAAAATGAATTATAACATTGTCAATAGAACTTTGACTCTGAATACACATTCGATGTTATGATAAAGTCAATTTAATATTAAACACTATCATTCAATACTGTGATGTATACTTTAAGAAAAAGCATTGGGTTGAGTGAGAAATATAAACTGTAAATCTTACTCCATTGCCTTTCATAAACACTTCATTACCAAACCCATTAGTTTTTCACAAAGAGAAAATTGATGCTGAGTATCTAGTTACTACGGTTTTGATGAATAGATTTATCTCCATGAGTATTCATCAACATTCACGTGGTATAAAATTTCAAGTGGCTAACACCAGTAGCAAACCAAAGAGAGATAAATATTGGCAAAGGAAGCAAGGGCACTACTTCCTACCAACCCATCAAATAAAAATGAGAATTAATGAGACAGCAAATTGAGATGCCCTGGGAATCACATCTCCGTATCTCCATGATTCTCTATCAAGGCAAGAGGAGTTAGGGTCAATCACAGCTACTTCAGTAAAGAATAGGGGATCTGTTCATTAATCCAGCTCAAATCAGTGTGGCTGAATTTCTGTCTCTCATTAAAGGAAGAACACAGTAGTTTCTCTTTGTGTTCTAGTTGACTGAATATTTCATACTCTAATGAGAAAAAGGTTACTAAAATTATCCTAAAATTTTATTGCACATTGGATGTCATAGAGGCAAAGTTAGAGTAGAAAACCATACTTCTCAAAATCTGCATTGTAAAGTTTTGCAAAATACACTTTTATCTGCCAAAATATAAAAATAAAAACAAACATAAAGGTACTAAATATAAAATTGGATATAGATTTTTGACAGTTGTAAATACTTATAATGAGATATTGAAAGAATCAAAGAGATCAAATGGTTCTACTTTTAGTTCTTTGAGGTATCTCCATATTACTTTCCATAGAGGTTGTACTAATTTGCAGTCCCACCAGCAGTGTATGAGTGTTCCTATCTGTCTGCATCCCTGCCAACATTTGTTGTTTTGGGACTTTTTGATATGATCCAATTTCACTGGAGTTAAGTCATTGTGGTTTTGATTTGCATTTCCCTGATAATTAGAGCAGTTGAGCAATTTTTTATATGTTTGCCAGCCATTATTCTGTCTTCTTTTGAAAAGTATCTGTTCATGTCCTTTGCCCACTTTTTAATGTGGCTATTTGATTTTTTCTTGTTGATTTCCTAAGTTCTGTAGAGATTATGATTATCAGCCCTTTATCAGATGTGTAGCATGCAAATATTTTCTCCCATTCTGTAGGTTGTCTGTTCACTCTAGTGATAGTTTCCTTGGCTGTGCAGAAGCTTTTTAATTTGATCAGGTCCCATTTATTTATTTTTGTTGCTGCTGTGATTGCTTTGGGTATCTTCTTCATAAATTCTTTGCCTAGGCCAATGTCTATACGAGTTTTTCCAATGTTTTCTTCTAGAATTCTTATGGTTTCACATCTTAGGTTTAAATCTGATATTCATCGTGAGTTGATTTTTGTTAGAGGTGAGAGGTGTGGATCTAGTTTCAGTCTTCTCATGTGGCTATCCAATTTTCCCAGCACCATTTATTGAATAGGGAATCTTTTCCCCAGTGTATGTTTTTGTCCACTTTGTCAAAGATCAGATGGCAGTATGGGGATGGTTTTATAACTGGGTTCTCAGTACTGTTCCATTGATCTATGTCTCTGTTCTTGTGCCAGTATCATGCTGTTTTGGTTACTACAGGCTTGTAGTATAGTTTGAAGTCTGGTAGATTGATGCCTTCCAATTTGTTCTTTTTGCTTAATATTGCTTTGGCTAGGCAGGGTCTTCTCTGGTTCCACATGAAGCGTAGAATTATTTTTTCTAGATCTGCAAAAATGATGTTGGTATTTTGATAGGGACTGTATTTATTCTGTAAATTACTTTAGGTAGTATAGACATTTTAACAGTGTTGATTCTACCTTTCCAAGAACATGGTAGGGTTTTCCATATGTTTACATCCTCTGCAATTTCTTTTCTCAGTGTTTCATAGTTCTCTCTGTATAGATCTTTCACCTCCTTAATTAGATATGTTCCTAAATATTTAATTTTCTTTGGTGCTATTGTGAAAGGTATTGCATCTTTGATTTGTTTGTCAGCTTGACTGTTATTGGCATATATGAATGCTACTCAACCAGCCTGAGTCCCGTGAAGGCAATTGCCAGCAGCCTCTACCAGCATGTCCCGTTGTTCTCCATTCAACCCCTGTGCCCTGGTCCCGCTGACTTCCAGTGGCAAGGTGCCTGTCCCCAGATTCCTGTGTACTGTCCTGGGAAGCTGTATTTCAGTCCAGTCCCTACCCAGCCCTGAGCAGTCCCTGTACAGTGCAAACAAGAGTTCCATATGGCTCCCACAATTGCTTCCTCTCCACAGAGCCTCCTGTCTTGAGCAACAGCTTTGCACCAACTCAGGGCTTGTCCCTGACTGAGTGGATGGGAAGTCGGTGGGGATGGTGCATGACCACTGTAGAACAGATAGCACTGTGCTGACCTGGCAAACGCATCCTTCCTGAGCTCTGGTCTGTATTGTATTCCCTGTCCTCTCCAATATTTGTGAATGTATCTCTCAGTCACCTGTTTTCTTGGGCTGAGTGTCCCACGATGTTTCTCTGTAAATTCACAATGCTGTTTTTGGAGTGAGTGATCTGCATGCAGGCAGCTGATGGCGTTTTTCTCCTCCTTCCCTGGGAATGGTGAGGTGGGAGGTCTCTATCAGATCACCATTTTTTCCCACCCCCTCAATATGTGGTCTTTTCTGATGCTTCTGGCATGTATTTTCTGGAAGGCATCCAGTTATTGTTTTATATGCATATCATGGGTCTGCGTGAATTTTAGCATTTCTTTCAAGTAGATTTTATTGCCACACATTATTGATTCTTTTATCTGGTGTCTCTGTTTCCTATTTCACCCTCATTTAATGCAAAACAAACAAATCCAAGGCTAGTTTAGGGAATATTTCTATAATCACCTTTCTCCTGGCTAATTCAAGAATCTCCAGTGACCCCCTCTTACCTAAAGCATTAATACATCCAACTTCAAAATTTATTTTCATTCATCAATATTTTTAATAGATGGCAGACTGGTCTCCTTACAAGTACAATATCCTTAGTCATGTAGGACTTAGTCACCGTAGTCATGATTTTTGCTTATGCCATCCTTAAAAACAGAATATCTTAATCTCTTTCCTCTGACCGATTAAAACTTATTCCTCCCAAGTCTTGGTTGAATTCTTACAGATTCCACAGAAAGTTTTCTAAGACTTCTGCAGGTCGTAACCCTCTATTCATTCTCTCTGATTTTGTTATATTGAGATGCTTTACAATGATCTTTATGCTTTCTTACCACTCTTAGGTACTTTAATATAAAAGTAAGTACCCTGTTAGATTGCTAAATAATTTTAATATTAAATATTAGGGTTTCAGGACATTGGCCTGGGAAAAGATTTTATGAACAAAACCTCAAAAGCACAGGCAAAAAATGCAAAAATAAATAAATGAGATTATATCAAACTAAAAAGATACTGCACAGCAAAGGAAACAATCAACAGGGTGAAAAGACAACCTACAGAATGGGAGAAAATATTTGAAAACTATTCATTTGACAAGGGATTATTATTCGTAATATATAAGGAGCTCAACAGCAAAAATCAAAACAAAACAAAAAATCTGATTTAAAAATAGGTAAATGATCTCAACATTTATATGTTTTCTCAAAAGAAAACATATAAATGGCCAACAAATATATTTTTAAAATTTCAACATCACTAATTATCAGGGAAAAGCAAATCAAAACCACAATGAAGTGTCATCTCCTTCCAATTAGAATGATTAAAGACAAAAAATAACAAATGCTGGCACGTAGAGAAAAGGGAACTCTTGCGCACTCTTGGTGAAAATGTGAACTAGTGCTGCCACTATGGAGAGCAGTGCGGAGGTTTCTCAAAAGCAACAAATAGAACTGCTATATGATCCAGCAATCCAAAGAAGAGGAAATCAGTATATCAAAGAGACATTGCACCCCCATATTTATTGCAACACTATTCACAATAGCCAAAATATAGAATCAGCCTGTGTGTCCAATGACAGATAAATGGATAAAGAAAATATAGTATATATACACAATGGCCTACTATCCAGCCATAAAAAATGAAATCCTGTTATTTGCAGCAACATGTTTGGAATTGGGGGCAACTATGTTAAGTGAAATAAGCCAGGAACAAAAAAAAAGTTAATGCCGAATGTTCTCGCACATATGTGGAAGCTAAAAAACGTTGATCTCCCAGAAGTAAAAGGTAAAAGTGAGTGTACTAGAGGCTGGGAAGGGTAGAGGGAATGGGAAGATAGGGAGAGATTTGTTAAAGGTTGCAAAGTAATAGCTAAATAAAAGGAATAAATTCTAATGTTCTATACCACTGTAGGATGACTATAGTTAACAATAATAAATAGTTTCAAATAGCTAGAAGGATGTTTCCTTCAATAATAAATAGCTTCAAATAGTTAGAAGAAATATTCTCAACACAAAGAAATGATAAATGTTTGAGATGATGGCTATGCTAATTACCCTGATCTGATCACTATACATTACATGTACGGAAATTTCACTCTGTATTCCATAAACGGGTACAATTAAAATATGTCAATTAAGGATACATTTATAAAATAAGGCATGGAAAATATTATGGTGTTAATAAAAACTCATGCAAGTTGCTGGAGATAATTTAAATTGATAGGACTTTCTACAGTGCAAATTTGGCAATTTCTCTCCTGAGCTGAATAATATCCATGTACCAATCAATTTCTGAAAACCCATGCTATTTTTCTGCATAATATTTAAACATGTAAAAGCTAGTTAATGATAATTCCTTCCATATTACAAATACTTTATTTTTTCAATATGTGATGAGTTTGTCAAATTATAAAGAACAGACCAAGGATCTGATTTTTAAAATTGTCACATGTTAACAGATAATTTATAGAAAAATATATAAAATGACTCAGACTTTTAAAAAAGCTTAATCTCAATCTTAACAGAATTACTAAAAGCTAAACTGAAGTAAAATAGCATTCATTTTAGTTACTGGATTAGCAAATATAATGAAATTTATTAAAAATCTATGGGTGGGAAAATGGGTAGGAAAGCACACATTGCTGGTATGAGTACATAGGGTCATTTGCAAAACTATAAATGGACCTACCCTAACCCTTGTACAAAAAGATACATCAATAAGGATAATGAGAAGATAGCTTGATTATCCTATTCATATCCCCTCTACATTTTTGGAAGAAGATGACTACTTCATGTGAAAATCTGCATTTTATCCCTGAGGGCTTTTTTTTTTTTTTTCTGGCTATAAAAGCATGCTCAGACTATGCACAGAGAAATCCAAAACCACTGGAGAGTTAAATCCCCTGTAGGCAACTTTTATTCAATGATGGACGGGATGGGGAGTTGCTGGATAAATGCCCTAGCTTCCTGACCCCTGAGATAGAATAACTCTAAGGCATGTTCTACATTATCTGCCAGAGCTCCACAGCAACACTGAGCTCTAGTTGCCCATAGTGGTAACTGTTTTAAAACTGCACTCTCTATTAGATTTTCTCCTTTCCCTGTGTCTTTTTCGTCAATCCCTTTCATGTGTTTCTGAGATCACTATGAAATAAATTATTTGTACCATGGTCCTTGTATCAGGTCCTGCGTCTGGTAGAACCCAACCTGAGATAGATATCCATTGCAACTTTGTCTGTAAAAGGAAAGTAGTTGGGCAAATTTTTATATTTTATGTTATTTTGTATTTCCTTTTATTTTATTTATTTCATTTTATGAGACAGGGTCTTGGTATGTTGACTAGGCTGGTCTCAAAATCCTGGGCTCCCACCTCAGCCTCTCAAAAGGAAAATATTTAAATACTTTTTTATAAAGATTGACTGAACACATTAAAGTGCACCCTTTCGGTGGAATACTAGGTTTCCTTTCAAACAAATGAGAGAGCTTTCTATGTACTGATAGTAAATTATATCTAAGTTGTGACACTTAAAAAATGTAAAATATGAAATTACTTAGATATATGTTTACTTAAGCATATCATATCTCAAGCAAAATAGAGAGGAATTGGTAATAAAAGTTATCTCTGCTATTAGAATTTAGAGGCTGTGGGATATAGATGAAGAGAATTCAACATGTTGGTATGGTCTCTTTTGTGTCTTTTGGTATTTATTCCATGCATGTTTGTATTTGTTCAAATATTCAAATAATGAAATTTCAAAAAATGGGAACAGATAACTTTCTGTCTGTGCAATTTTAGACTGAAGCTCATCTGTTAGTAAGGCCTTGAGAAAACTGACCTTGATAGAAAAGTAAACATGTACGCCAAGCCTATTTTGTTAAGATTCTATTATTCCTTAGTAAGCTTCATCTGTAAGAGGTATTTTATGCACAGAGTACTTTGCATGACTGGCCAAGAAAAAAATAAAAACAAAACAAAACAAATTAAAAAATTGACTTTCTAACATGGGCAAACTCATATTATAGATATATATGGGAACCTTGAAGGATTTTGAGACATGGTTTTTTTAAAAGAATGATACATAAATTTGGCAAGAATATTAAGAATATTCAATGAGAAACTAGACAGTTTAGATTAGCTTGTATGCAGTATATAAAAGGAATCCTCTGTGTAAAAGTATTCTGAAATCTGCCTGTGAAACAGGAGTGTATATTTTTAGGTGTTTTTATTTTTATATAATTATTGTATTCATGTTTTTCAATCAAGTAAAAGACAAAACAATTACTGTAAACAAATAGCCATTGTAATAAATTTATTCTTTTTATGAAAAATACAGGCTGTCATTGACTGTTTCCAAATTAAAATTCCACATTAGATCCATCTATATAGACTTCTCAATTTGTTCTTTTTCCCCCCTTTATTGCCATAAATTTTTGGTTGCTGTTCACTCTGTTCAATAACTAAGGAGTTTAGTTTTTTTGAAAAGATAATGAACCTTTACCATTTTGGCTTATCTGGCAGTCTCCAATCACATCACATAAGAAAAGACTTGTCACCGCAAAGAGCTGTGAAATGTATTTGAAAATAAAGTTTAATTGAAGTCAGCATTTCTCAGACCACTGCTGTTAACATCTCTCTCACTTTACAAAGGTGACAAGAGTACACAGTGTTGAGAACCTAGCATGGGGTAACAAGTTTTATAATACAGAATATTCTTTATATGCTCTTCTTTAGTGTAAAAAAAGTGATACTATTGGATGGGAGGATATGGAGAAAGCCATTATTTATAAAATAGGGGCTGCAAATTAAAGCAGAGACAAAATTATAAAAAGATTCCTTTTAGGCCTAATGGTACATTGATGTTAGTACTATTTATATATACTTTAAAACAAGATATTTAGTCTTAATTTTGATGAAATATACTTATTTGATATTTTTCTAGATATGTGCAGCTAATGAGGTCTGGTTGGTTTAAACTGGTAGAGGGGATAGTAAATAATCTTTTAATTCTGTTGAATTAGAGTAAGGTAAATATTTAACAGAAGGTAACATAAACAGTTAGGTGTTCAGAAAATAATTTTCTAAGAGTTGCAGAGCTGTACCACTAAAAGGAAAACCATTTGCTCCTTATCAAATGATTTTCACTAGAGATACATTGCTGTGCTTTTTCAAACTGTGCTTGTTCAGAAGAAAACTCCACTTCTGAGAGGTCGGCCCGAATATAGCACATCAAAGTCTGTACCTTTAGAATACCTGTAACATCCACAAAAGAGATTTAATAGATAATATGAAAGAGGAAGCTATAACTCCTCTTTAAGATATAAAATCATATGTAGGTAGTAGGGAAGATACAGTTCAAAACACAACTGTTGTCACTTACATGGGCCAGCATGAGAACACCTAGCCTGCAAAGATTTTGACAGGAAAAAATATCTATAATAAATTCTATGGTAACTCCTTTACCAAAATTATACAAGGAAGCAACAACAAAAACAAAATCTAAAATGTGTTGGATCAAGTTAAAAACTTGTTTCTTGAAAAAATTACTGTAGCATACAATATCTGTATATTTTCAGAGTGAAGTCCAAAATATTTAAGGGGAAAAGGTAAGTGATGTGTGTCACAAACACAAAATCCATTGGGTCACTGAAATTATTCTAGTCTGACTGAATTGTATTTAGTCTTTAGTTTATTTTTTAAAATCCAGAACATTTATTGAGTGCCCCTGTTGTTAGGTGCTACATATTGAAAATGATTAAAAATGCTTTTAAAAATTAAAATAATAGTTCATTCTTTGAGTGAAGAGATATAAGAATCCCAAATGTGTGTATGTTTGTGGTGTTGTAGTGTGTGGGCTCTGTGTATATGTGTTTGTGTGGGAAGATTGTTAGAATGAATTTCCTTAAATTTTTGACAATCACCTGTTTCTATAGAATTCAGAGTGAATTCTTGTTTTTCCTTACTAAAGATAATTTTTTTTGCTATTTCAGATATACATATAAAGGTGATTGTCCACCAAAATATGAACTCTCAGATTAACAAAAGGGAAGGTGATAGAAATTCCCCCCAGCTGAGATCAATATTCTGTCAAAAAAAAAGTAAAATCTACTAGATGCCTTGTCAGCTACTACAAATGTGACTTTGGGCAAACTATTTATATTTTCTCATTTTTAATCTATAAACCTCATGTAGCTTTTAATAAGGATTAAACAAAAATTAAGTAAAATACTTTTAGTAAAGTGTTTAGAAAAAGGCCTAGAATACAAGTGCTAAACACATTAGCTTTTACTATTTCCACAACTATTATTAGTCTTGATATTAATGTTGCTGTTAGTTTGCTATTATTATACTTACTAAAATGTAAAGGGCCCCTAGTCATCTACCTCTATTCGTTGCAACCACGCACTATCTTTATCTCCTTCTGATCTGGTCCATTCTCTTATACATGTCTTCTGAACAAAATGGTTAAGAGCAAGGGCTCTGGAGTCAGATTGTCCAGTATGATATTTTGATTATAATATTTTATGTATTGGAATATTTTAGTGTGTACTTTGCTTGAGATTTTCTCATTAATATTTTATTCCAATTCTTTGCTAGGTTTCTGTGAAAGATATTAGACTTACACTAGAAAAAATAATTACATTAGTATTTCTTTAGGAAATATGCATTGACTTGTCATAGGCTCAAAAATCAGGTTGTTCAACAAAACAGTAAGAATAGATTGACTTATCCTGGAAAAATTGATATATAGATCCAAGGACATAGTATAGTTAAGAGAAAAATATTTTATGATACTTCTGAGTAAATTATAATTTACTGTTCTAATCATTCTAGGAGTTGTGGATACCACTAAAAGTAAAACAAATAAACAAACTCTCATACAACTACACATACCTAATTAAAGATTCTTCCTCTTCTACCCTGGGGCATCATCTGCAGTGTGAATGGAGCCAAATTGTTCATTAGTATCAGTATCAGAAAACAACACATCCCGCTGCTGGATAGAGAAGAAGAAATCTTAGATGTAAGCCTATTTTATAAACAAAGTAGTGGGAAGCAGGTCCACACAGGGTATGCTTGTTTATTGAAAGGAAATATTGGACACATCTCTAACTTCAGAAACAATTAGAATACAGATGTCCTATTGTTCACATATAGTTCAGGGCAGGGGCAATGCTGTGTAGTAATTTACATTTAACTGAAGAGATCATTTAATCAGAGTTCTAGCCAGGCCATTCTATTGACGTACATGCCCATTGTCACAGCTTTCATTTTATTAGTCTTCAAAGATACTGTGAGAATTCAATGTAGATAATTGGCATTAATTGGTATATTTATTACTTTCTGGCTCTTTTCCAATATAATTTATTGTATTTCTCAGCCTCCATCTTTTATATCAACAATTAATGGAACTTCAGAATATCTGTAAGAATGAATTAGGTGGATTAGCATTCTTCCAAAGAAGCCACCATTGTTCATGATGATTAGAGCGATCACAGACAAGATGTCACTCAACCTCTCATATTGTACAAGCATTGCATGCAACCAGTATGTTAACATCACTGCCTTTGTGCATGGTTGTAAAAGAAAATTGCACCAGGCAATGTTAAATAGGCAAGGGTGACTTTATTCAAGATTATTGCAAAAAGGAGAGAGACAATAACTAATTCTGGACTTAAACCTGCTGAAATAAAGGATGGCAGGTGTTTTCAGGGCTGAGATGAGCTAGTGGAAAAGTAATGGGAGATATTAGCAGGAGGTTGATCAATGGGATGTGTCATGTGAACTGAGTTATATATTGAATTTGTAATTAGGACCAGTTGCTTGGAATTCTTTGCTCTGTGATTAGACTACCTGGATTCTGTAAGGGCTGAGGTGAGAGTGAGATCAGGAGCCTCTGTGGTTAGTCCACCTGGTGCAGAGTGAGAGAGAGGTCAGGTACCTAGAGACAGGAAGAAACCTGTTTAAAGTTTTATCAAGCTGAGGGGAATATTAAGGTCACCTTGGTCAATGCAATTCATTCTAAGTTGCACTCTGAGAGAGCAGCAAAGCCATTATAAAATAAAGTAAAGGCATATCTAGGATTCCTCAGAAAGTACTTTTCCAAAGGTCTTCAGCACTGACCTCAAGAAAACCCTATTTTTTCCAAAAAGGGTAAGATATTCTGAAAGCTCATAACAGTTTCAGCTCTTGGAAATGTGTCAATTTTATGTTTCCAAGCCTTTTTTGGATTAGCATTAGCAAACATGAATATTATTGGGTTCCCTAAGGCAAAATGGAATATCTGGCCAAGTGATGGACTTAGTAGCCCATATCACTTGCACAAAGGTAAATTTTCATAAACTAGCTTTCATGTGAATGTCATTATATCCCCTTAAAACCAAAACAACTTAAGTTAGAAAAATAAATCAGAAGAAAAAATAACCAGAAGCTTAGCAACTCAAGGACTGGTAAGGAATGATACAAGTTGAGGGAACCATGAGAGCCAATGTTGAACTAGCTACTTTGGAATTGTGATATTTAGAGCATGCGTTTATCCATTTGTTTTCTTGAACCAAGGAGAAAAAAAAAAGCAAGGGAGGATGATGGTTTCACTTGTCCTTGGGATATTTCCATGGGATGAAGCTCCCCTCCTCGCCCATGTTGAGGCAACAAAAGAGAGATGTAATAACAAACTAGCTAATAGGGCAATATAGATTTCAAATGACACATGCCATTTGAGAAGTTGAAGCATGTTATGCTTTTAAAGGTGATACCAGCTGGGATTTATTATGGACAACATTGTTACCTTGGAAAATCTGCAAGGAAGCTTTAAGAAATCACCAAGATTGTGATCCAGAATTCTAATAGGCTCAGTTTTAGGACTAGTTTACTTCAATCTGAAATATAAGACACTGTTATTCTTAGACTGATTTCATCACTAGGAACACACAGGCAGTAAGTAATGTAGCTTTGTTGCCATGAGAAAAATATATAAATGGGGAAGAAGGGCATCAGCACCTTTCAAATAAACTGGGAGTCCTCTTTCAGCTTCACAAGTTCTGGAAAATATTTACTTATATTTCATAATAGTAAAACTACCAACAATAAAACCACAAAGCCTGATCAGTCCTAAAGTTATTTTTTTGTTTGCTTGTTTGTTTTGTTTTTGTTTTTCTCCTATAGCCTTTCAAGACCTCATAGTTGGAGATCACATGAGCTAATCACCTCTGAAGAGAGCTGAGTATGTGAATATCGGACAGAAACTGTCCTTTAACAAAATGTTTTCATCTACAAATGTACTCCACTTGTCAGTAAGAATGTGAGGAAAAACGATTAAGATATTAATTTTGGGATGCCTGAAAAATTAACACGTGTTACCAACTAAAAGTAATGTTTTGAAGTTGAAAACAATTTGGTTTTACCTGTGTTTCTGAACCAAGTTTCAATCTGATGAATACTGAAATTAATTAATTTTGAGTTTTTCCTTAAATATATAATTTAATTGATTAAAAGATCACTCTTATAGAGTTCATAATATCAAAATACTTATTAGAAAATGATCACCTAGCTGATGGATAGTAGGGGACTTCAAGCTTGGAGGAATGTGCAGATTCACTGTAACAGTGCTGTACATGATACCAACAGCAAATCAGTGGTGGTCTTTTTTGTTGTTTTTATAAATTTTACATACATATACATTCATGAAATGTAAGAAAGCTTTGCTTATAAATTCTTGAAAGGTAATTGCTTCTATATTTTCATGTTTTTTGTTTTTAAAATTAATAGCTAAAATAAAAACGTATAAATATATTTTAACACTGCTCTCACTTCATGGCGTCTGGTAAGCAAGCATGTGTTAATTCGTGTGACCTATTATCCTCACCATCTTGCTGTTTGTGGTTTCTACTTTCAGAAGAATTGGCATTAATTATAACAGTAGAAATAATTTAAAATGTCAGTTCAAAATTTTACAGCTTGAAACAGCTCATCCTTCAATAATTAAGTCAATAAAACTAACTTAATTTAATTTAAACAGTGATGCCATTTTTTAGGTCTTGTGGAGTCATTACAATTATTAATTCATAATTAGTATTTTATTGATGTCCATGCACCATGTTGCCGAGCATCATCAAGAAACTGTGATGATTGGTGGTAATTTGATAAACATTCAGAACCATTGCATTAATTATGTGCCTTCCAATTACATCTGAAGTTAATGAATGTATGCAGATATTGTGGAGACAAATTTAAAGGACAGCTCAATCCTAATTATAAGGCAGTCTTTTCTAATATTCTAATTATAACTTTCCTGGTTATCAGCTTTTAGACAAAATGAGGCTTATCTAAAATATTAAATGTGAATATTGTTCATACAACAATCTGTTTTCTAAAATGGTAGTGATTAATTCAAAACAGCAGTCAATGTAATTTCTGCATAATATAATGAATAAAAAAGCTACAAAATATCCTTTTGATTGAACTAAGAGCAGAAAAAAAGCATAACTATGTGACTAGAAAATCTTAAAAATTAAAGTAAATAAATTTCCTAACTTTGCTTTTGTTTTTTTTCATAAATTTTTTCTATTAAAAAACCTTTATAGAAGCTATGCCCAATATAACTTTACTTATTTATTTATTGCTAAAAAATTAAAAGAATTACCATAGGAAGAATGCACATTCTCATGGATAAAAATAGGTAAAAGTCACTTATCAGTCAAGATCATACATACCTTTCTTTTTCTTTATTTATGGAGCTGAGGGAAGACGGCAGGATCACAATTGCTTGGGTTCATTTAAACTCAATTAGCACAGTGTATTTTGAATAGTCATTATAGTAACCAATTTTCTAGAAAGTCGATATATATATATTTTTTCAGTATGAGTGAGAATAGAAACCTGTGGTAATGTCTATAGAATTCAGATGTTGTACTTCTTCACAGCACCTTCTATCAGGTTGCAAAAACATCAAGGGTAGTTCAGACCCTGGGCTCGTTGGTGGCCATCTAACCTCTTGCTAACGCCAGTGCTCTTGACTGCCTCCTACTGTTTCTTTATTCAGCCCCAATCTCTGTGCAGGCAAACTAACATAAAAGTCTTAACAGTCCTAAAAATATGGGGGGCATTCTTTCCCAGAAGTAAAAAGAGCAAGCTAAAATGAAAGACAGAAAGAAGTGAGGAAGCAAGAGAAAGAAGAAAATGCAACAAAACACTGAAATAAAAAATATTCAAGGAAACTTATTTTTCCAAAAGTAAAAAAAAAAAAAAAAAATGTTCTTTAGTATATGCATAGAACCAGAGTTATCACATACTAACTAGACTTTAATACTTTTTCAGGTTGTTTTAATTGTTGATGTGGTTATGTGACTGGGAATTGAGGGATGCAGATTCCTAACCAGGTACTGCAACTGTCTAGATGTGTGATTTTTAAATAAGTTACAAAACTTTCTCAAAATTAAAAGTTTGGAATAGATAAGCTATAAAGTTCCTCAGTAACTCCAAAATTCAATGAACTTATGAAAATCTAACTATCAACAAACACCATAGTTTATGTCTGGAATAATTTATATTTTAGTTCTTGCACTTGAAAACCTTAATTAAGAAATATACTCCAAATGTTCAGTACTAAAAAAGAAAAGACAAACAAAGGAACAAACAAAACTTTATCACATTATTGAATCATGGATTTTGATGATCATTATGGACAGCTCTATTTTGCTAATATATAAATTTATTTCTTTACATTTACCTAAACTCTTAAATTTGCTCATATTAATCTTCACCTTGCTTACATGCTGTATTGTATTCTAGTGCTTCCATCAAAACATTACCACAAATACTAGGTGGCTTACAATAAAAGAAATTCATTCTTTCACAATTCATAAGGCCAGAAGTCTGAAAGCAAGTTGTTGGTAAGGTTATTTATTTATTTATTTATTTTTTGGAGGCTCCCATTCCAAGCCCCTTTCTCTCCCAGTGTCCGGTGGTGACTTGAGGACTCAACCTGAATTCAGTATAATATCATCTTGAGATACTTAATAATTTTATCTAAAAAGAAAGGCAAAGACCTTATTTTCAAATAAGTTTGCATTTTGAATGTTGGGGTTCAGAAATTCATACACCCAAAATATGGTGCTTTTACATGTTGAACTGGAAAAGAAGCCTCAAGGTCTCTCTGACCTCGCCCCCCTCCACTTCCTGTCTTTCAGTCCTCTGTGTCTTCCAAAGCACAGGATGAACTGTTCTCTGGAGGTTCCTTATCTGCCTAAAGTTCAGACCCACCGAAGAAGAAAACAGTTACTTGCGGTCTCTTTCAGCTTTCTTTAACTGAACTCACAACTCAGGAAGAAAGACTGAAGCCTGTCAACTCATCTGGACAGACTTTTGTCAGAAACCATTGTCTGCTCAGCTGCCCCAACAGACTTTGTCCCAGGCCATTGTATGTTCTTCAAACTCATTGAATTCGCCCAAAAATAATTCACTACTCTCCTAAAATCATCCACACTTCCCCATTTCCCTTTCCCCTAAGAAGAAGGATATAAAATCATCTATATCCCATTATGTGGTAATCACTCTGTGATTTTCCCCTTGTGCACACTAATAAATTTGTATTTCTTTTCTCCTGTTAATCTATCTTTTGTGAGTTGATTTTTCAGTGAAACTTTGGAGGGTAAAAGGGACAGTTTCCCTTTGCCCCTACATGAGGTTGAGGTGGACCTGAATTTGGGGGACAGTATTCAACCCACTGGACATGTATATAAGCTGTCAAATATTAAAACTAACTTTACATTTAAATCTTTGATATGCAAAGAAACATTATTTAAACATTTAATGGAATACAAAAATGTTAAAGGAACACAAAAACCTCTAGTGCCTAATAATATAAAAATGACAATGTTTGGCATCAAATAAAAAATTAACAGGCAGGCAAAAATATAGGACAATATGCCCATGATGAGGAGAAAAATCACTGAAGTGAAACCAACTCAGAACTGACACAAATGATTAGATAGTATGAAGTTATAATATTAATATATATGTAAATCACATATTTAAGAAAGTAGAAGACTGAGCCTGTTCTAAAAAGACATATATATCAACAATTTCTATTTTTAGAAAGAAAAATATGCTCCTTCTAAATTGTCTTAAGAGTAGAATTTTATAAACATATAACTTTATTCTTATTTATTAAAAAATAAAAATTAATCTCTCAAAGTCAGAAACTAGTTTGTATAGCAATATTCCTCATGAATATATGGTTTTCTTTACAGTAATGTTAGATAAAATCACTGCCTTATTTGTGGCAATATATACACTGTATATGTACATGTTTAAATAAATTTTATAGACATGAATTTTCCTGTGTGGCCAAGATTATAAAACCATACTAATGGCTAACTAATTTTGATTAATATTTAATAAAATAAGGTTTTTAAATACACTGGATTTGTGACTAAATGAAACATTTTACATTTTTAGATTTGAAAATTGCTTAGATAATTATAAACCTACTTTAAATATTTCCTCTTAATTATTGATTTATTCCATTTAAAATACAAATCTTGTTAAATTTTCATATAAATTTCAGACAGAGCTTATCAAACCTACTCAGAATAATTTTTTGCCAAAATATGTTAAAATTCCTGGTGACAAACTTCATATATATGAAGTCAACTGGTTTTCTTTTTAACCTTATGCTTCCAGCTTTTGAATATTTTCCTTTTCATTTAAAAAATAAACCTGCTTTAATTAAATGTGGTATATGTGTACCATGGAGTACTACTCAGCCATAAAAATCAACGGTGAATTAACATCTCTGGCATTATCCTGGATGGAACTAGAGCCCATTCTTCGAAGCGAAGTACCACAAGAATGGAAAAACAAGCACCATTGGTACTCACCAAAAATTTGGTACTAACTGATTACTACTTATGTGCACACATGGAAATAATAATCATCAGAGGTCAAGCAGGTGGGAGGGGGGTGGAGGGGATGGGAAAACTCACACCTAATGGGTGCAGGGCACACTGTCTGGGGGATGTTCATGATTGTAGCTCTGACTTGGGCAGTGCATAGGCAATATATGTAACCAAAGTGTTTGTACCCCCATAATATTCTGAAATTTAAAAAAATAAATAAAATGAAATAAAAATAAATTAAAAAAATAAAAAATAAATCTGTTCGTACTAAATTTTTATTGTACAATATGCTCAAGTCTTTAGATTTAAGTAATTATACAAACATGAGAAGTTCTATTTTGGTGTTTACACACCGCAGGGGTTTTAATTGGAATTTTCATGTTCTATTATTTTTTCCTTGCAGTTTCTAAGCTACAAATTTATAATACATAAAAGATGTAGGGTCATGAGTCAAGAGAAATTTTACTTGAGTCTCTTTGCCTGAGATTGGATTATCTCATTGCCTGGCCCACCATGGTGATAACACATTTTAAATTTTATTTGAGTCTGTTTTCTTGTTTCTATAAACTATGATTCTACTTACCAATGAATTCTTTGGCTTCTTGCCACTGCTGATTGCTAGAAATGATACAAAAATAAAATAAAATTACTGCAATACGGAGAAATGGCATTCATGGGATATTCAACAAAAAGATATCACCTTTGCAAATGATAATTAATATGAGTTTGTTAGCCTCCTGTTATTAAATGTTCACAAATCTGTGTATTTATTCACCATATATCTCACACCTTTAAACACTAAGCAGTATTTATTTGCATTATAAAGTATGCATGAGGCCATAGGATACTTCTTTCTCTAAAGATGATTATAAAAATATGTAATAGTTTTAGAACCTCTCTAAAAGCAACCACAGTCTCTAGTTTGGGAACTCAAATAAATAAGTGGCTTTTATACTAATTAGGTCATTAATTTAATTCGAAATTAAATTAGTTAAATTAATTAAATTTAATTAAATTAATTAAAATTTGAGCTCCAAATTATTAAATAAAAATGAATAAGACAAAAGGTCAGTAACCCTTCAAAAATTATATGAACACATTCTTAAATGTGGGAATTACTTGAGTCTGAACTGTCCCAGCCTTATTTTACGATAAAAATAAATGAAGAAATAAAGGAATAGAGATGAAAGGAAGAGGCCATCAAATATTAGGAAACAGTTTGTCTACTCCAGGTTTAGACAATTAAAGTAAGATAGAGCTTTAGGTATTTAGAAATAATAGTCAAATCATGATATTTCAAATCTAGAAGGAGAATCTGAGATTTATTTTTCTAAACTCTCCCTTTTCTGCTAAGGGGTAAAGCAAAGAGAATCGATTTAGAAGCGTTGAATAGTAGAAATAGGATTGAGTTTACTTTTCTGCAATAGAAAGCATTACTGGAGATTTTATGAGACTATAATAATATATTTTATTCTTGAATAATAAATTTTCCAACTTCTTGTATTCAGTGAATTTACACAGAAGAACTAAAGAATTAGATGCATGCTCCCCAAATAGAGTTCATCATCTCTAGCATCTGAAAACTCATTTCCCTTAAGACAATATCCCCATTCACAATTGTGAACACAAATCCAATTTATCTAAGTATACAAACTATCATAAAAATACAGTATTAATCATATAACTATTTAAACCATATGGTTGTTATAAGAATTAAATAGGAACATAGTAGTAAAGTGTTTAGCACTATGCCTGAAAATACTGCACGTTTTTTTTTAGTTAAAAAGAAAGTGAATGCATCCATTCATTAATTAAATAACTATGTATTAAGTGCCTATTATATGGCAGGTTATGTTCTAGATGCTAGGCATAAAGTAGTTGATAAAAGACTATAGAGTATGAAACTAGGTTCTTACGTTTCATTGTGTCAAATTTTGCATTTTGCATCTTCATACAGCTTCATTTCAAAAAGATCAACAAGATTTATTCAATTGGAAAAGAAGCTTTTTTTGTTGCTGTTGTTTTAAAAGAAATAGAGTTTCACTCTGTCACCCAGGCTGGAGTGCAAAGGCATGATCATAGCTGACTGTAGCCTTCAACTCCTGTGCTCAGGTGATCCTCCTAACTCAGCCACCTGAGTGGCTGGGACTACAGGTGCCAGCCACTGGGCCTGGTTACAGAAAAGAACCTTTAAGATATTTTTTATTTCAGTATTTCTATCATTTTGTGATATATGTGTATATGCATACATATGTATGTGTGTGTATACGTAATGAATTTATGCATATACATATGAAACCATTCATTTCAACAGTTTCGCAAAATTTGCCTAATCTAAAAACATTCAAATCAGGTGCATTGGAAGCCTGCAGAATAAGAGTTAAAGACAAAGAGGATGACATGGGTACTAGACATAGATTTTAATCTAATTTTAATTTTGCCTAAAAACTTAGGCACAATTTTAATGTCTTTATGGTTTCTCCCTTTATTTCCATTCCAAGCTTTTAGCCAGGCTCGTTCCAAACAAAACCAGCTATCAAATACTTAAAAATTTAAAATCTGATGTCCACTTAGTGTGAACTTAATATATGATATTAAGAATATTTAAATATTAAGACTCTCTTACATTTGTTAAATAAAGGGCTTGATCTGCTTATGTAAATTTTATTTAATTTGATAATAGTGGGGATAATGGTGATTTTGGAAATGATAATATTGATGGAGCAAGAAGTGTTTTATTGTTGTTGTTGTAACTATGATATTATTACTACTACTATAGCAGCCACAAACTCAATCTGTGCATCAATGCAAGCCCAATTATGTCACATTTAAGTCAGATTCAACACCCAAAGTATATGAGTTATTAGTTTTTAACCTTTTGATACTTTGTATTACCCTCCTTATATCAACACTCATTTATTCATCCTAGCTGGTAAGTGGCTTCTACACTTCCACATATTATTTTACTATAGTTACTGTTTCCATAAAGCATTTCAATTTGATAAGGTGTTGAAATGGTTCCGTGGTGATTTAAATGGAAATTTCTTATCATATCAAATGTTTATATGGCACTGAATTATAGGCAGTCCTCTCATCTCTTGGTAGTTTTAGAAAGGTCTTGTATTTGTTACAGAAAATAAGCCCCAGAGCTTCCACAGCCATTGGTGGCAGGGGGCTCTTTTTTAGAGCTGGAAAATTCCAAGCAAATGAGTCCATATAAGGGATCCTTTTCATTTGTGTGAAAAGGGCTGAGCCTCTAATTGTCGTGGTGAGATTGACTACATCTAGTAATTCAAGGTTATACTTTCAATCCTGAATCAAAGACATGATGAGTTTGCAGGCAATAGGCTTATGTGGTAAGAAAGTAGCAGAAATCTTTCTCTTAGGGACTTAGAGTTATCTAAAAGATTGTAATGCGGCAGAGAGAATAAAAAAATGTTTAATAAATGCAAGCGTTTACCATGATGTCTATAAAAGGATACATTATTTAGAAATTTTACCAATGATATGTTTGTCTGTAGCTATTTAAAAGCAGGACCTATATTTATATGGTCCAAAAATGCAAACACAATATAACATTTAGAAAATTCTCTTATTACTGTAATTATTATTTGTGATGTAATTGTAAATGTTTAAGAGCAGTATTGTATCACTTTTGCAGTTATCTTCAGCTAAAAAAAATTTTAAGTGTTTAAGCTTCAAAAGCTTGGGGCATAGTTTGATTTTTCTCTGGTTGTTGCAATAGTCTCTGTAGGAAAATCTATATTAAAAGTCATATTTTAGCACTAAAACAATAATGTCGCTTTGTGGGACTCAGAGTATTTTAAAAATGTTCAGAACAGAAATTTCAGTGACTTTTTTTTTTAACCTCAGAATATAGTCTTACGATTATCACTTGGACAAAAGCCTGCAAAAAATACAAATGCCGTATGTGCAAGTGGGCCAAAATGCCTCAAGTTGCTAAATTGCATTCTGACATAATGGGTGCAGGAAGCTTTCTCCACGGAGTTACCCCCTGGAAAAAGGCTTATTATTCAGCCTACTGATGAAAGTGATTGTGTCATCCTGATGCCAGTGAAAGATGTTGCCCACACAGAGTGGGAGCTTTGAAGTCTTAGCATTTCAGTCCTCAAGTTTCCATGTGTCAGTTCTGAAAACAAAATGTAGAAAAAAGCTGCACAGGAATCTCCAAGAATAGCCTGAGTTGGTAGCAAACGAACAGGCATTCAGTTGGACGTATTGATTCAGTTTGTAATTTTCCCACTGTTTGTTAAAAATCAGAATGTATTTAGATTGGGGTGGGGAACCTGTGGCCTTTTGACCGAATCCAAATTTTACAGAACAAATCCTTTTATTTCTATTGATACATTTTTGTCCATCTTTTATATTTTTATTTTATTTTTAAAATGAATGTATTTAAAATACCAAAGAATAAAATAAGTTTCAATAAAATAATCCTCCCAGATTGACCAGCACAATTAGAACATTAGTAAGCTGTAAGGACTAAATTGAAGGCTGCTATGCTCATGATCTGGTTCTAACTTCCTCGGTGTGACTGGTGCCACTACCACACAAGGTTGATTGGCAAAAGTTTATGGGGGTCGAATATGCCAGTCTGTCCTCAGCTTTTGACAATGGTACACTGTGTTTCTGTTTGAAGTGGAATTTTTGAATTTGCACAGCTTGACAGTATTTTTTAATTCTGCCTGCTTAACAGCCCATCATGTCAAAGAAGACCAAGAGAATGCTGAAGGAAGAAAACTTTTTTAATGAAGATTGGGGAATTGCAATATCATCTTGTTTCTGCTAAAGATAAGATGATTCACTTGCTTTGTGATACTGCAATATCAAATTAAAGAAATTCAATGCTCATCAGCATTATAACACTCATAAGGACCAAAAATATTTCAAATTAGATGGAGAGGCATGAAAGGTTGTATTGCAGAAATTAAAAGATGAAAAGGAAAGGCAAAGATAATTCTTTCAAGCAGCAATAAGACCTGGAAGTAATGCCACTGAAGTAACTTATAAAGTAGTTTATATAGTCGGGGGAAAAAGGGAAGCCATTCAGTGATGTAGAAATTGTGAAAGAATGCATTGTCAAAGTTGTGGATGCTTAGACCCTGTTAACGTTTCAAAGTACAAACAGCTGCCTCTTTCAAGGAGAATCATAATTAATAGGCAGCATGAATCAGCCTTCAACTTAACAGAACAACTTCATGCAATATTTCAAAGGAAAATGTGTATTTTTCAATTGCTTTGGATGACTCAACTGATACTACTGACTCGGTGCAAGTTTTATAGTTCATTGGGGTCATAACAGAAGGTTTTCTTTGCTACGAAGAGTTACTCGCTTTGGGCACTCCTGTGAACAGAACATGGGGAATACATATCTTCAACAACTTTCAAGATAAATGTTGTGAAGTTGGACTGAATTTGGTAAATTTAGTGGTGCATTTACAGACAGTGAACCTTCCATGACAGGAAAACATGAAGGGTTTATTGCACAGATAAAAAAAGTATTAACAGATCCAGATGCTCTCATTTCTTTTAATTTTATCTTGCATCAGCAAAATTTCTGTGCCAAAGATACTTTGTTAAGTAACACTTTGCAACAAGTTATAAGTATTGCTAACTATATTTGTGCAAATGCAACATGGTATCATCAGTTTCGTATCATGCTAAAGTTGAAGGATGAGGTATTCAGTGTGGATTTGCCGTATCATTCTAAAGTGGGTTGGCTATTGCGGGGACAGGTGTTAGCCAAAATTTTTATCTCTGCAAGAACAGATAGTTAAATTTTATGAAGAACGGAATCAGCAATGTGAATTATTGAAAGAAGATTTCTTTAGGAATTCAGCATTTCTGTGTGAGATCATGCCAAATCAAAATGACTTGTATATTTCTTTGCAAGGTGGAACTAAGTCTATACATGATATGTGGCAAAAAATCCAAAAAATCTTTTTTCAAAACACTTCTTCTTCAAAAGGAAATTTCAAATGAACATTTTCCCCAGTTAGCAAAGGTCACTGATGAGCAGGATGATGTAATATGAATCATTTGAAGAATATGTAGCTGTTAATAGACCTGTTTATTGGAGAATACAATGAAAGGTTCACTGACTTTGAGAATCATGACATCACACTCAAATTAGCATTTCAGCCTCACCTAGTATCAACAAGGCACCTAAAGAACTACAGATGGAATTGATTGAGCTCTCAGTAGATGACATTTTAAAGTCATTATTTGATGCTAAGAAAGATCCAATTGAAATATGGAAAAATGCAGTAGAACCCATGTTGTGGCAATATGCCTGAAAAATGCTTTCTTGCTTTTCAACCACTTATTGCTGCAAATCTCTATTCTCCTACCTAACCCAAATCAAGACGCCCTTAAGGTCACAAATGACTGATACCCATCTAGAGGATCAACTGGAACTGCGGACCTCCATGCTGCAACCAAATATTCAAATGCTTTCTGACAAAGCAGACACAACAAAGTCATTAAAAGGTTAGTTAACTTAAAAATTAACAAATAGTTTTCATTTTTTGAAATTATTAAGTATATAGTAGTTAGGATTTTTACCAAATAATGTACATTTTTAAGTATATGTAATGGAAATTTCTTGAATGCTGCCTTATTTGGTTATAGCTAAGTTAATGTGGCCTTCCAACATGAAAAGGTTCACCACCCCTGAATTAGATCCTTCTTCTCTATATAGCATAATATGGCATTGATCTTTTCATAAAAAGTGTTTATTAGGGAATATCTGTATACTTGAGTTTTACATGGGGCAATTGTTGGGTTCAACTGCAAAGCTAAATCATGACGCACGTATTAAAGGGACACGAATGAAGGGAAAGAAATGAGTAGTAACTTATTCTCACCAAATTTTCAGGGTCATGTAATAAAAATGCAAATCTGACAGAAATGAGTTGGAAACTGCTGGTTGTAATTCCAGCCTTGTTTTGTAAGGATAATGTATTCCTATCACTTCACTGCTTCTGAAACTTTCACATTCATGATAAGTACTCTTGCTCCTGAGAATCCGTAACTTATTTACATTATTTAAATATGGCACTTATACATGAAAAAAGATTAATTACAATGATGGAACAAGAGAAAGCAAAAGAGAACAGTACAGAAAATAAACAATGTAAAGAAATTGTTCTTTTAATCTATAAATATTTATTGTCTACTATATGCTCTATATGTTTGAGGTATGGTGCGGATGGGGATCGGGTGGGAGTATAAAGATGGATAAAATATTCCCAGGCCTGTAATAACTTAAACAAAATATTTAATACTTAAATAATATTAGAAATTTAAGGTGGAGATTTAAATTGTGCATTGTACCACGGATATGTGAGTTACAATCATAAGCATAATTAAGAGAGTCATCAGGATGTGTAAGCATAGGATGTTTAGAAAAGGCCAGGGAAAGAGAACACGGATACTAAATAGAAAATGACAAGGGTGGGAGGAGGGTGGATTTTTAGGAGGTGTAGCATTTCATGCAGAAGGAACGCTGTATACAAAATATGGAGAAATAAAATAAGTAGAAATGTTTGGGAAACCTTTATTATACTACCTTGACTAAAAAGAAGGATTTGAGAAACGTGGGAAAATCAATGGTTCGATAATATTACTGTAATATACAAGATCTCTGTGCGGTCCAGAGAGAATAGTTTCAAAGTAATATTCTTGCGACTATGTCGGTCCTTTGCCCACCAACCCAAAGTAATATCTTATGATTATTTGAACTATTTTTTCTTTTTAAAAAAATTTTTAATAAAACTTTTCATGAGTCATCTTTATTTGGCAGAAAACTCATTGCAGAGTTCAGAGAAAATAATTACTTCAGATGAAACAAAAACTATATCTCTATTCATGCAGTTTCAGTTCTTGATTTTAAATACCAGAAAAAAAGTAGTGTTTCCCTAGAACCAATGACATTCCTTATCTTTCCATTTTTGACACACTGAACAGCATCCAATCAAAGCTTCTGGCATTTCTTCCACCATTCTGAGAGACATACAAGAGAGAAGACATGCTTTTGTACTTTTCCTGTAAACTTTTCAAATTGGTTCTCAAATGAGGCTTAATTTTTGCATATTTAAATATTTTAACATTAAAGAACTGCTATTGTTATATTAGATACATTGCTTCTCAATACATTTGTATATTTAAGTAGGTAGGTTTAAGAATCTTATTAGAGTTTTAGAACTTGTAAAAGTTTGAGACAAGATATTATACATATCTCAAAGCTACCCAGTGAGTATTTTTAAAGATCAGGCAAATCTACACAATTTTAGTTCTTTCTAAGATCCATGTTAGAAAGCTACATTAACTGTACTTCCAATGACTAAGCATTTTAGATATTTTAAGAAGTGATGTTATTGTAAAATAATAGTGCTTTTAAAACTCTCTATAAAGGAAATCACTTTTTTTCTAGGTCAAATATGTCCTTTAAAAATCTGAAAATTATGGGCTTCTGTGAGTTTTCACTGAACTAATATTCTTGCAGAATAATGTTAAAATAGCTATTCTGATGGGGTATATTGACTCTGTGTGTGTGTGCACATGTGTGTGTGTGTGTGTGTGTGTGTATATATATATATATATCTGTCAGGAGCCAAAATTTGTAACTATCTTATTTGAAAAGAGAAAAGGACAAAAAATGAAATATCCTTATGAAAGGATAAGCTAAATATTAAGATGCACTAAACCAAAAATCAAGTAAAAATTCCAAGGTAGAGATCTTAGATTTTTTTTATTTTTAAGATATAAGCTGAATCTACAGAAATGTGGAAGTATGTGTATAGATTAAATGTGCACCTGTCTATAAAATTTGGACAGTCTAATTTATTGTAGCCAGTCTCCATGGTTCTTTGCACAGCAAAACACATAAATAGTCTAATACTGCTGCTGATGAAGTAGCATGAGACTTTGTAAATAGACCATACTTTGTTGTCATACACTATTCTTTTTTGATTAGGGGTGCTAACCTAATTCATAAATTCTTTCATAAATTCATTCATAAATTACCATGTGCATTAGCACCATCCACCCCATCATGTAAACTGCTGGGATTGAAGAAGAACTCAGTGTGCCAGAGATATTGGTGCATCTGGGATGGCCATGCTGGAATGTATGAAGTTTTCAATGTGCATGTATTAAATCAAGACATTCAGAGTATGCGGAGAGAATCATGGTTTAGGAGAGGTCAGTCTTCCTAAGACGAGTCTGCCTGTCCTGGGTGGCAGTCTATGCTCGAAGCATGTCTGTGTGGTCAGAATATCCAGAGTGGAAAGTGTTTCAGAGTGGTTAATATCTCTAGAGAGGTCTCTCTGCTCAGACATTAGGGGAATAAAGTACTCAAAAAATACATGTTGCTCAGAGGGTAAGAAATCCTTTACGTCTTTCCTGTGCCATCTTCTGGGCCTAGAAACAACTCTTCTGTTTAGGCTTGGATTTGGCCAGCCCTTGAATATGTGTGAACACGGTTGATAGAAGGCTTAACGGAGCCTCTTAAATCACAAAAGATGGGGAATCTGTTCTTATTCCAGCTCTGAGAAATACTAATATCTGCCTCCTCCCCAGTCAGGATATTCCACAGGCAAGAGTTCTGGCTAGGGGTAAGAAACAGGACCTACTTGGGTAAGGGCAACCTCTTAGATTCCAGATGAGGTAGCTTCTATTTCCCCCAAACACTCTACTCACAGATCCTTGTTTGTATCTTACCATCCCCAAAGCCCCAGTCTTCTTTTTTTTTAAAATTATTATTGCATACGTTAGTTATTTATTTTTATTTCAGAATATTATGGGGGTACAAACACTTTGGCTACATATATTGCCTATGCACTGCCCAAGTCAGAGCCACAATCGTGAACACATCTGGTATTATCCTGGATGGAGCTAGAGCCCATTCTTTGAAGTGAAGTATCGCAAGAATGGGAAAACAAGCACCACTGGTACTCACTATCAAAGCCCCAGTGTTCTCTACAAGTATCCTTGCATAACAAGGGCTGAGATAAGCCAAAGCGCTAATTGATTTTGGCTGTACTATCTTAACATAGTGTCTATTTAAACTTGGGCAGTTTAATTACACAAATTAACAGTATTTCCTCATCAGTAAAAAGAGGTTAGTAAGACAATGTATGCATATCATTATTTCTTCTGAAAATGAAATGAGAAAATTCTATGTAACAAAGTACCTGTCACACAATAAATGCCATCAATAAAATTAGTTCTTATGTTCTTAACAATAGCAACAAAAATGCTTAGGCATGTTCTTAAAAGGTTAACCAGGTATTGCTTCCAAATTATGCTTGGATGTTCACCTATTTATTGGCTGACATGTTATTTTTTTAAAAACTCTCTAAAGTTTGGGAATCAGTGAAACCATATCCACCTGGAACTTGGGGAATTGTAGCTACTATATTTCTCTAGAGAGATTTACTGTTCACATACTATGTGTCAGACACTGTGCTAATGTGTCAGGAAAATACCAGTCAGCCAAAGTGTTTATGGTTTCAGCTTTCATGAAAATTACTATCCAGGAGCAAAGATGAACAAAAAGAGTCAAACATGTAACTAAAATTTTGACTGCCTTAGTGCTATGAAGCAAATGTGCACAGCATCATAAGGGCATATACCATGGAAATCTGCCCTGGACTAGGGCATTAAGAAGACTTCCTCAAGAAAATGTCCTTTGGGTGAAGCAGTATAATTAGTACAAGTTTGGAATCAGAGGGCAGATTGCTTAGGTTCAAATATCATGGTTCTGCAACATATTACGTTGGCGACCTGGGTAGTTATTTCATTTTACTGATACTCAGGCCCCTTGTCCATCAAATGGGGATAATAATAGTACCTGCCCATGGAGTTATTATGGGGATCTAATGAGTTACTGTTTGTAAAATTCTTAGCACAGGCATGTAGCATATGTTCTATAAATATAAGATTATTATTAATAATCTCACTTCTATAATTATTAGTTGCTGTGATTAGTATATTAGTAGAGGTTAAAAAATTAAAGAGGAGGAGTTGGGATGGGAGAAGATTATGTGCAGGAAGGCAACTGAGCCCTAAGGGACTGGAGAGCAAGGGCTGTGTTCTAAGAAATGAAATTAAAAGGAGGACAACAGAGAGAAAATCACAGGCCAACATTAAGGATTCTAAACCTACATATCTGTGAAGAAAATATTGAAGACGTGCAAGAGTAGAGGAGGGGAGAATAGTAAGGAGGCTGTTTAAGTGGTCCAGATGAAAAATTATATCTGACACTATGAAAACAGTGGCAGAAATAGACACACAGCTAATTGCTTGTCTTACCTTCACATGAAATTAGATATCGAAGTGGAATTTGAATCAAAGTGTGACACTTGCAGGCCCAGATCACAAAAACTTCCCTCACCCAATACATATTCTCATTCCTAATTAACAGATTAGATCAAAAGTAATTAAAGTCATCCTTTTTAATGGCTCAGTACTATTCCATGGTATACATATACCACATTTTGTTAATCCATTCTTGAATTAATGGGCATCAGGGTAGATTCCACATCTTTGCAATTGTGAATTGTGCTGTAATGTCTTTTGCAAAAATCTGGATGGAACTGGAGACCATTGTTCTAAGTGAACTATCTAAAGAATAAAAAACAAATGCCTCATGTACTCTCTATTAAATTGGAACTAACCGATGAGCACACATGTACATAGAGGGAAGTAAATCTCAATGGAAATCAATCAGGGGGGAGGGAGAAGGAGGGGATGGGCAAAAACCTACCTAACAGGACTCAAGCATTACAAAAGTGATCCCTGTAAACAAAAACATTTGTACCCTCACAGTACTTTGAAATTTAAAAAAAAGCAATTAAAGGACTCCAAGGAGAGAAAAAAAAAAAAAAAAAACCAAGGTAGAATAATCCTGGGTTTCTGAATGACTATATGGTACAAACTCGTGTTTTATCTTTCTTTTAATGCTGATTGGTATATGAGGCCGACAAAAGCAAGAGGGAATTGTGTCTTCACATACTCTGAGTCTCAAAGTAGTAACATCCTACTCTGACCTTGACCCATGCCCATAGCTCCTATCGACCTACTTTAGTGTCTTACCTGGGAAGCAGTGAATGTAATTGGTTTTTTTTGTTTGTTTGTTTTTGGGGTTTTTTTTTGGCATTTGTCTGTCTCTTTAATTTCCTCTACTCTGGAGCAGTTTTTCCACCATTTTCTCTTCAACATGACATGTTATTTGTAAATAAAGTTCACCTAACTCCCTCACTAGAATTAATTAACTAAAGCTTTGAGGTAACAGAGACATAGATTCTGTACTCTACCATGTTCTAGCTGTGTGAAAATTGTCAAGTTGTTTATCCTTTTAAATCTACTATTTCTTTCCCTGTAAAATAAGATTACTAATAATAAAATTCTTAAGTCATAGTGTATTAAAGGATATAACAAATAAAATTAAATCAATTACTCCAACACATGAACTAAAGAAATACAAGCTATGACAATGATGACAATGATATTGCGGGTAGTGTAATTTATCATTACTAATAGCACTACTGGTGAGGCCCTGACACTTTGTACCTCTGATCAGATCCCTGCTTGGGCAGATAGTACTGGTTTATTATACTTGCCCCACCATATAGTACCCCCTTTACTCAAAGGTGTCCTAGTTTGAACCGTGCAGCATATGAGCATGCTTCTCATGGAACTACTTGGGAATGTCTCTCAATAATTGTCTAACTCTCACTTTCCGTTACAAAAGGGATTTCTGCTTGATTTGCCTATGCCTTGCTGCCTGGTTTTGCTCCCCAGTGTTTACCAACTTCTCATGATTTCTTAGATCAAAAGACCTACCCAATATGATTTTCTAGCATCTGGGGTCTGGCGTTTCACATCACCAGCACACCAGATGTGACACTGTCCTCCACTTCTCCGCTCACATCTTTTCTTCTTTCTCCGTAGTAAGACAATTATTTGGAAGCAAGTTTTGTTCTCCATTTTTTTCTTTACTGCCTTAGTTGTCCATGTTATTATTACTACTATTACTATTAGTATTACTGGTTGTTGCTGTTTTGGTGTCACACAGCACTGAACACAATAACTGCAAGTTCTTTCTTTTATTTAATAAATTCCTCATAAACTCTTGTTGACATGGCCCTAACTACCTGTCTAACCTACTCTAGTCTCACTTGCTATAGATTGAATCTTTGTGTCCCAATGTGGTGATATTAGGATGTGGGACTTTTGGAAGGAAATTATGGTCATGAGGATGGAGCACTCATGATTGGGATGGGGGCCCTTATAAAATAGTCTCGAAGGAGCTCTTTGACCCCATCTACCATGTGAGGGCACAGTGAGAGGGTGTCATCTCTGAGCCAGGTAACAGAACCTCACCAGAATCTACCTGGCCCCTTGATTTCCCAGACTGGATAACTGTGAGAAATATTTCTGTTGTTTGTAAGCCACCAAGTCTATGGTCTTTTTGTTATAGCAGACTGGATGGGCTAAGATGCCAGTTTTTATCATACACTCTGCTTTCTGTTTATATTCTTTCTCCCTTCCTCTTTTGACCTTCATAGGAAAGTGAGAAGAGACGAAAATTGTATAAACCAATAAAACCACAGCAGCAATACAAAAGGCAGGCTTGTCTATCACTACAAAGTGCATGGAGTCTGGGTCAACTTAGTCTTAAGAAGGCACCCCTTCCATGTGGCCAGGGATGCACAGTTCCTGGGACTTGACTCAGAACTTTCCAGTTAAATATTATTTTAGACTACTTATCTCTCCTCTGTCATAGCTAACTGTAAAATACTTTCTATAGGAAAAAAAAAAAAAAGCAATTCCCATTTGTGTAATTATCTTGTTCCAGGAAATTGAGAGTACCCTTGTGCTGTTCTAGCTTCCCATAAGCTTAAAGGATTTATTGTTGTTTTGTTTTTATTCCTCTTTCTTTTCCTAATGTGTAAAGATGGTGATGGCAGAGTTAGGAGTAGGCACCTGGGTAGAATGAAAAGTAGAAGCAGTAACAAAAATGTTTAAGATTATTCCTAATGATTTGGCAACTGACAAGTTCAAGTCTGCAGCAGTTGCATTTATGTACAATCTTCCTTAGCGTGCACTTGATGTCAGCAGGCTGCGCAACACTTGGAGGAGTAGACCAAGCTGGACTTTAGCTAGATCTCCTACTTTCCTGATCACCTTCCCTCTCTGGCCCCCTTTCTCACACATCCCCTTGCTGCTTTCTAGCTCTGCCTTTTCACCCTAGGAACTTTAGATTTCCTACCACTTACCTAAATATACCAATCTAGTAGTTCTTTTAGGAATGAAACAAGAGTCACATGGTTATTATAGGTGTATAGGCAAATAATGCAGAGAAACAAAAAGGGCTAAGAATATCATGGTCTTTCCATGAACTCCAGGAAAGTTTGTTTTTGCTAATATAAGAAAAAATTATAAATTAATACATATTTTAGTCAATATGTTTATAAATAATTGGATTTGCTGTGACAGTAGAGAAACATTAGATATTTCATTTTTGCTTGATTTGAATTGTCCATAAATTTCAGTAGACAAATCGCATAACATGTCAGGATATTAATTTTTTTTTTGTAAAATGAGACCATTAGACTTGGAAACTCCTACTCATTTACCTTTAGTAGGAGGTAAACCTACGTAGCTAACACATATTTATTTAATCTTACTGTTTGTTTGCAACAGATTGTACCCATTTTAATCAAGGGAAAATTGGGAAATGTTATTATTGTACAATTTTAGACATATAAATTGGAGATATAAAGTTTTTGCCTGCATAGTAAGTAAAATAATAATATATTTTAGCTAACTTTAAACATATACAAGTCTTACAATTTTTATAGCCTAATAATTATATGACCTAAAATTGCAATGCAATGTTATTATAACATTGCAGCTACTTAATACAATACTGGTTTTCAAGTAGGGGGATAATTAAGGAAGAAACTTTCCAAATATCCTACCATATATACTGGATTTATCTGTTCATTTTTATTCAGGTATCATCAAATCAAATCCCAAGGAATTTAAAATTGATACTGTAGTTTCTTCTTCCATTTAACTATGTTCGATATGTGTGTAGTTCAACTAAAAGGGTAAAAAAAATGGCTAAGCTAAAGTTTTATAGAGATTTTTAAAGGGGAAAATAACAAGGTTAAAAAATTGAGAGATAAGAAAATGCATTTCTTGACACAAGAGGTTGTTAAATATGTGAACAAGTTCCTCAAGGAATTTGTAGAACTGTAGGACTTTAGAAAAATAAATTGTATTCTGCTATCTACACTACAGGTGATGGTTTGGGTAAGATTATGACTAAAGGCAAAATAATAGATCTGATGAATACAAATGACATTTTCCAGCCCTGTGGATTTAAGATTTATTTTGTACGCTGTGATAAAATCAGATTTAAAAGTCATACTTCATTATAAAATCCAACTAGAGAAGGAATTTGATTTTAAGATATTTTTGAGCAAGGAAAATGAGAGGAAATTATTGTCTTGCACACATTAATACACTTAATCTCTACTGTATACAAAACAAGTGTTTTACACTCAAATAACATTTGTGAAATATTGTAGGAAATGTTCAAGTGTACATAGCTGGGAGAAAATATATAGGAAAAGTATACAATTTCTCTTATGCAGAAAGACCGCCTGACTTTAGCAAAATATTTTGATGGTCCATTTTGGTTGTAGAAAGTTAACACACAAGATCTTCCCTGTGGGCCAGGAATGAAGCAAGTAAACAGATCATCAGGAAGAAATTTGTGGATGAACTGCAGTAAGTAAGAGAAGGACTGGGGGTGTCTAAGTGGAAGAAGGAGACTCGGAACCATCTATAACCCCACGACCAGGGTATGTGCCTGCCCCAGCCTTGGCCTCAGCCTTCCTTCATCCTTCCTTGAAATGTTCTAAGACACCCTCCAGTGCCTGGGACCTGCCATGGCCTGCAGTTGTCTCAGTGCAGCCCCATGAGTCCTGAGAAGGATCTGTATGGGCTCAGGGTCCTTTTTGCCCATTTAGGGCCTCTATGACATTCTCACAACCCCCTCAGTGGGATCAACCAGATACTCAGAAGAGCTCCAGGCCTTACCCCTTTGGGGTCATGTGGAGTCCTCTGAACATCTAGGTTCCAGGAGGTGGCACAGGGAGCTAATCACCCCACTGGTGAGGGCTGTATTTTTCCACAGGATCACAAGAGATGGGGATATCCAGAATGGTGCTGACTGCTTATTTAGATGGCTCTTAGAATGCAGGGCTCTGGATTCTTGACGTTCATCTCTTGAGCTTTGGTTTGACCTATGAGTGAGGAAGCAAAGGCACTTGTTCACCATGGCAGTGTCTTTAGTCTAGGCACTGGAGAGCTGCAGGTGTAGCAGCAGGCATTCCTTACTCTGTGGGCCATGCTGCTGGCACCCAGGGCAGTGGCCCCACTATTGCTGCAGGCTCCTCACCACATGTCCACCAGTCCTCCAAGGGTGGCTTCACCTATGTCCTCTGAGTTTTTGAGACCACTGCTCTAACATGAGGGGGCCCTATCATGTAATGAATATGGATGTGTCGGACAATCCCCCCTTATCTATCCTCCCCACTGGCAGTGATATATGGATGACAGATATGTGGCCAACACTGAAAGAGATCAAATTCTAGAAATACAATGATTGTGACCTGGACAGTTCAAGAGGAAATATAAATTAAAAATGTACCATTTAGATTCACTGCTATAAAATTCAGAATGGTAATTTAACAAGACCAAACACTGAACTATCACTTATATTTTCCTGCATGATCTTGTTGAGACTTCTATTCATGTCCATCATCAACAAAACACAGTAGCAACCTGTGCTTTGGACACTTTGAAAAATCCCCCAGCACACTATTGGGACAATAAGAAAATGCCTATGGACCTCTTCTCTACTTATCAGTATAAACATTCATCGATAAATTACTACACCTCACATGAACCAAGATATTTTAACACATTAAAAAATGTTTATATAGACAGAATCCCCGCTAAAATTATTTTCCCAGAACCATGCACACCTCAGGCACATAACTGCACATGACCCAACCCTGTATTTCTTTTTCTAAGGATAAAGCTTTTCATTAAGACACAATTTGAGTTTTGTGTTATTTGCAGCCCAAAGTATATTAAATAAGACACTGATATTATTTAAATTATAGAACCCTATTGTTGTTTAACTTTCAATTTTGCAAATATGAATTCAATCAGTAATCTGCTCTACTTTTCTCTGATTTTTTCTTTTTTGTATATCTCAAGAGATAATGATTTTACTATTTATGACCTCATAGTATTGACATAGCCCCAAACCTACAGAATCATGGACAAATGTATTGACTGAATTATTTGTGATACCAAATAGACACTTGAAATGATTGTGGTTCTATTTATATATCATCTGAGCCATTTCAATAAAACATCCTTCTATGTAGCCAAGGGATTGCATCTTCATTTCTTAAAATCACCTAATAGTATCTTAGAATCAAGATCACATAATTCAGATAGAATATTTCTGTCAACCCGAAGGACAATGGGGCCCAATTTAGTCAGACAATCATTATCAAAGATGTGTGCATGAAAGAAAAGGTCAAATTCTTTAAAAATTATTTTCATTGAGCTGTATCTCTGAAATACTAAAATTTAACAAAGGTTTTAGTTGTTATTTAACTAAAAAATTTCCATCTTCCCAAATGTTCATCAGTTATCCTTAATAGATAATTGCATCAGCTATGTTGATGTTTTACACTATAATTCTACATTTTACAAATACATAAAAACCACACTGAAACTCTCCAAATGTTAAAATTTTCAGCAGGCTATAAAATATGATTAAGTATTTGCATTTTATAAATGAGAATTTTAGTAAGTGATACCCTACCCTTATCACACATATCATTTTCAATAATAAGATACATATAATACAAAAATTTCAAATTTTAGTTTCAAAGTGATCTCTCCATAGCATAAGTCTCTTTCAGTGGTATTTCTCATTCACTTATTATTAATTAAATATATATTGAAGAAAACATTTTTAAATAAAATTTCTACTTACCATACCTCTGACAGCTCTTTGCCATCATAGGGAAAGTCAGCAAATATAGAAAAAGTGTCCTTTTTCCAAAAAAAGTATTACTTATATTCACATTTGACACGTCTTAAAGATGCTCTACACAGCTATCTGATCAGCTCAAATGCTTTTCAAAGACAGTATTTCACCTATAACCATACACCAACAGCCTTTTATACTTTGCCAGATTTCTCTCAGAATTCCAGGCTCAATGTGCATTTTTAATACTAGATTAATCCACCTATATTTGTGTCACCTATAATCCTAATTGTTAAACTTGTTTTCGCAATTTATCAAATTCTTATATTATTGAACTTTGCACCATTACTCTCTGGTTAAACCCAGCCTAGTTGTATGAAGTTTTATTTATTGAAAAATTAGATAATCCATACATATATATGCTGTACTTGTAACTACATCTATAATATTTACCCTTACCAATTCTGAGGATTAGATCAAAATTTATATACTGAATCACCATTGACTCCGACTAACCATACCTTAGTAGTTGATGTTAATTTATTTGGAATATAGTGTAGTCATGCCTATAATGCTGCACACTGTGCTAAGCAGGATTATAATCAGGGACTTAACCCTTTGAGGCCAGATCTAGAGTAACACAACACATTGGCACAAAAAAATAACGGCCATGCATGGTAAGTAAAATTAAATCCCAGCACTTTAGGGTTCAGAAGTGGGTACGATCCTTTGAGGTCCAGACTTTACACCAGCCTGGCGACATAGAGCTTCTAAAATTTAATTTGCTGAATTTGCCCATTTTGGAATTCTTAGGTGTGGGCTGCAATGCAGTGACGTATGATCTTCTAGCCTGGGTGACAGAGTGAGACCCTGTCTCAAAAAAAAAAAAACAAAAATACAATGATACAAGTCAGCACTATGAGACTTTCCTTAGAAAATATTTGTTTAGTGCACCCATTAGCATATTAGAAAATAAGTGCTGTGAGTTTATAATAGATGAGTGTACTGATATGTTCAGAAATAATTCTTTGACAAAGAGAGACTGGAATTGTCCTTTAATATGAAGAGTATTTGGACAAGTGCAGAGGAGGAGAGGAGGCATTCCACATGGACAAGGTGGCATAGTGAGGGGCCAGACCTAGGATGCTGATGGTAGATTGCAGACAGTGGATGGACCGCTGAGAGGTGTGTATTTGCTGGTATTAAGAAGACACATTGAAACTGGGTCAAAAAGTATAACTTGTAGGTTCTCTGATAGTGTTCTTGTTTAGAGATTAACTATTCCAAAACCTTTAAATGCTCAAGTTTTCCTGCCACAGAGATGCCTCATACGATATGATAGAAACAAAATAATATTCAGGGACATTTTATTGGAGAAGCAAATCAACACTGATGAAACAAACATAAGTATCAGATTGAATTATTTAAGAAGCTTAACTGAGCTAATGACTCAACCTTCCACATTTTCAAAATGTTTTCCCACTGAGTAGCAAATATCTGTTTGCCTTGTTTTCCAAGTGAAGAATTGCATTAGCAGACTTGCTCACTCTTACAATACAGGAAATAACTCTGTATATAACCAACATGCCAACTTGCTGTACGTTCCCAAATTCTCCAGGTTGCTTGCTTGTGTCACCTTTTCTTTTACTATTTTAGGTAAAACTGTCTTAAATAAACTCTCCATAAATGATAGGAGGAAATTTGCTTCCAATGCCCCTAGGGATCCCTGGAAATATGTAGGAAGGTTCACCTACATATATTTCTCCTGAGGATCTCAAGCTCTAAATTCCTACTTTTGCTTCCTTATCTCTCTTCTGGATTTTCTTTTTTCTCCTTTACCTACAGTCTATTTGCTACACCCCAGAAGTCACCCTCTCCATTTTGTTTCACTTCCCGCAAGCCATCTTCTCTTAGGGACCTGGACCCAAGCATGTGTGTATACCAGATTTTACTCAACTTTCAGAGTAACAGAGGAATTTCACAAAAGAGTTTGACAAAGCAACCATCTAATATTGAATATTAAAGAATGTATTCTTAAAATTTCTTCAAACTTTTCTGCCTCCAGGAAATTATTCCTGATCAATCTTGTAATTCAAGTTCCAACTTTCCACCAACATTACTACTGCTATTAATAATAACAGTCAATATTCATGGTTCATTAAGCCAGTAGTAATAATATAATAATAACCAACAATTACTAAGCACTTTATATGAGTTATTAGTTTTTACACTATTCTGATGATGTAAGGACTATTATATCCTTATTTTGAAGACAGGGAAAATGAATACAAAGAGTTTAATTTTTCCAGAATCTCATAGAAGTAGAGTATGAAGTAGAAATTAGAAAGCAGATTCCAGATCATGTGACTTTATTGACCATCTGTACCATTACTGGTATCAACCGAAGGGTATGTGAAGCTGTGAGCAAATATTTTTGTACTTACCACATGTATATATATTTTGATTTAAAAAAAATATATGCTAAAACTGTATGGACTGATATGTGACAGAGTGATTTATTAATGAAGATTTAAATTAATAGGTAGGAAAGAGATATTTATGTATTTGTTTATTGTCTTATCAGTGCACAGGAAGATTCTTTGTAATATCCTAACCCATCTTTTCTTATTCAGTCCTAAGGACCATCTATGCATATTATTTATTGTCAAATGTGCCATTTCTTGCTAATTTGCTAATTTTACAATTCCTACCATGAAAACAGGTAGTAATATTGCTATTGCACATAACAACAAGACTCTTCTCAGCCTTTTTGAATGGAAACAATGTGGACATTTTTGCCTTTGTAGTTCCCTAATATTATCTAGTGAATGCTACCTGCATTACCCCTCATGAAACTTCAGTCATCCATTGTGCCACACATGAATACTGGCTTCAAATGACTCCCTCGAAGGTTGTGAATGTGCTTCATTGATGATGAACATGAATGAAATCTTATCCATAATATGCAGGAAAATTGAATGAAAAATAGTTTCCTGGTCATATTATATTTACCATTGGGAGTTTATGGTATAAATATAAAGAAAAATATCTTCAACCATATGTTTCCTGAACTCCTAAGACAATCAAAAGTCACTGCATTTGTAGACTGTAATTTCTGTCAATGCTGACATTGCACACTACTTTTCTACACATCATTGTGGAGGAGAAGGAATGGGTACTAGATGAGGGGCCTTATGAGGAAATAGAAGAATCTCCCATTTATCAAAGTAATGTCCATCTCCTCTCTAGCTTAGTTTATGACCTTCCAGAAAAAAACATGACATCACATTGATCAGAGGCAAGGTGTACAGCATTGTTTGGAAGAGCCCATAGGCATTGTGGAGCAACATGGTCTGAAAATCCCTCAGAAAACATACATATGGTCATGCCCAAAGGACTTCTGACAAGCATAAAGGAGACTATGGTGGAAGTGGATGGACTTCCCTCAGGGGCAGTAGAGGGGCACACACATGGAAGGGGTGTCTTCTACCTCCTCAGCTGTCCTTGGGTGGTGTGGTCAGAGGCAGCACTTTAGTTGGAACACAGATGGGCAAGAACTGTCCGATGAGCCTACACATGCAACTCAAGGCCCAGGGTCAGTGGTCGACCATCAGTAATCTAGAGCCCTGCATCCTTCCTGTACTAAGAGTCATTCGAAATCACTGCATCAGCAAAATCCTTCATTGTCAAGAAAGATACATCGTGGCTGGGAAACAAAGTTCCCAACAACGCTCTGTCTACATGCAGTTGTTTGACTGAATTGAATATTAGTCAATTTATTTTTCAGATAGCATATATTTACTCACCTGTAACATGGTAAGTCGATAAGGAGATTTTTAAGAACAACAAAGAATAAATATTCTAAAGTAAAAATATCTATCACAGACTATCCTGATAAATATATGTATAAAGGAAAATGAAAGGTAAATAAAACTGAATCTGCACAGTTGTCTAGGAAATTACCAATTACATATAAAATTTAATACTGGACATATTATTACTAGTGACTCCAGAGATCTGGGTAAGAGTATTGAAATAGCTGTGTGGCCTTGATCAAATAATCACTTCTATAGATAGCCTTAATTTTATTCTTTTTTTAAATTTCAGAATATTGTACATACAAATGTTTTGGTTACATGGATTGCTTTTGTACTGCTTGAGTCAAAGTTATAAGTGTGCCCATCATCCAGATAATGTACATTGTACCCATTAGCTATGATTTCACCCATCCCCTCCTCGTGCCTCCCACCTGCTTGATTTCTGTTATGTTTTATTTCCATCTGTGCACATGAGTGCTGATCAGCTAGTTCCAATTTAATAGTGAGTACATGTGGTGTTTGTTTTTCCATTTTTGTGACACTCCACTTATGAGAATGGTCTCCAGCTCCATCCAGATTGTAGCAAAATGTATTAATTCATTTTTTTATAGCTGAGTAGAACTTCCATGGTATACATATACTGCATTTTATTAATCCACTCATTAATTGATGGGAACTTGGGTTGATACCACATCTTTGTGATTGTGAATTGTGCTTCAAAACATTTGAATGTAAGTGTCTTTTTGAAAAAAAATGACTTTTTTCTTTGGGTAAATACCCAGTGGTGGGAATGCTGGATCAGACGGTAGGTCTACTTATAGTTCTTTATGGAACATATTTAAAAATTATGAAAGTCATGTACAAAAAACCCACAGCCAACATCATACTGAATAGGGAAAAGTTGAAAGCATTCCCTCTAAGTACTGGAATAAGAAAAGCATGCCCACTGTCACCACTTCAATTCAACATAGTGCTCAAAGTCTTAGACAAAGCAGCCAGGCAAGAAAAAGATATTAAGGGTATCCAAAGGGGAAAGAGGAGGTCAAACTATTGCTCTTTGCTGATGATATGATCTTATATCTAGAAAAACCCAAAGATTCCACTAAGAGACTCCTGTAATTGATAAATAAATTCAGCAAAGTCTCAGGTTACAAAAATCAATGCACACAGATCAGTAGCATTCCTAGACACCAACAATAGTCAAGCTGAGAATCAAATCAAAGACTCAATACCTTTCACAATAGCTATAAAGAAAATAAAATACCTAGGAATATATTTAACCAAGGAGGTTTAAAATCTCTACAAAGAGAACTACAAATCACTGAGGAAGGAAATTACAGATGATGTAACAAATGGAAAAATATATCATACTCATGGATCAGCTGAATCAACATTGTTAAAATGTCCACAGTACCCAAAGTGATTTACAGATTCAACGCAATACCAAGGTCATTTTTTGCAGATCTAGAAAAAATGATTCTACATATTGTCTGGAACCAGAATAGAGCACAAATAGCCAAAGCAACCTTAAGCAAAAGGAGCTAATCTAGAGGCATCACTTTACCAGACTTTAAGCTATACTACAAGGCTATAGTAACCAAAACAGCATGGTAGTGGTACAAAAATAGAGACATAGACTAATGGAACAGAACAGAGAACCCAGACATAAAACCATCCACATATTGCCATCTGATCTTTGACAAAGGCGACAACAATATACACTAGGGAAAAGAATCCCTATTCAATAAATGGTGCTAGGAAAATTGGATAACCACATGTAGAAGATTAAAACAGAATCCAAATCTCTCACCACTCACAAAAATTAATTCAAGATGGATAACAGACTTAAAGCTAAGACATGAAACCATAAGAATTCTGGAAAAAACATTGAAAAAACTTCTAGATATCAGCCTAGGCAAAGAATTTATAAAGAAGACCCCAAAGCCAATCACACCAACAACAAAAATAAGTAAATGGGACTTGATTACACTAAAAGGCTTCTGCACAGCCAAGGAAACAACAATAGAGCAAATAGACAACCTACAGAATGGAAGAAAATATTCACATGCTATAATCCAATAAAAGGCTAATAAGCAGAATCTACAAAGAACTTCAGCAAATCAGCAAGGAAAAAAATCAAACAACCTTATTAAAATGTGGGCAGAAGACATGAACAGAAGCTTTTCAAGAGTACAT
The DNA here is from genome assembly GCA_023783475.1 of Daubentonia madagascariensis. NCBI lineage: Eukaryota > Metazoa > Chordata > Mammalia > Primates > Daubentoniidae > Daubentonia > Daubentonia madagascariensis. The sequence goes on along the minus strand of JAKFHU010001684.1, from coordinate 22,920,975 downwards.
AGACTAATGGCCGATAAACATATGAAAAATTGCTCAAAGTCACTAATCACCAGGAAATGCAAATCAAAACCACAATGAAATATCACCTAATCCCAGTGAGAATGGCTTTTATCAAAGAGTTCCTAAACAATAGATGCTAGTGTGGATGTGAAGAGAAAGGAACACTTATACACTGTTGGTGGAACTGCAAACTAGTACAACCTCTATGGAAAACAATACGGAGATTCCTCAAAGAATTTTACTCTTAAATCAAATCAAACAATTAGAGTCCTGAGAAGTGATTTGGCCACTTGAAAAATTGTCTTTCATTGAGGAAATTTGTACAAAATGATAATGAGAACTCACTGGAGTGTTTTGAAGGAATGCTCTTGAGGACATATGTCTCTACATCATTAGAGGTTCCCCGGTGATAGGTTTCTCAGGTATTAGTATCAGGAAAACAAACAAGCTAGGAAGCAAGCACACAAACAAACAAATAACAAACTTTGATTAAGTGAGCAAGTGATTTCTTCATAGCTTAAATAAATTAAGAATCTCAAAATTAAGCCTGTTTACTTTTTAAATTTAGCAACCAAGAAAATAAGGAGCTGAATTTTCACCCCCATCCCCTTATCTTGAACAACACCACTAGATAAGTACTCCTGGCTATGATTTTATCTGTGATTTTCATATTCTTTCACTCTTTTTCTGAACCCCAGCTCCCTCATCAATATAATTTAAACTCATGTGCTATATCTATTGTTGTTAATATTTGTGAGTGGAGGGTAAGTAGGTGTCTAAGTTTCCTCAATTACACATGGAGAAAATGTGTATAAATAAGTTGAGTGACATCTTTGAATTTTTAAATTTCTATTTATCTGTATTTCTTCTTTCAGTTAATTTGATGCTAATAAGTTGTGACATATATTCATTGATATTAATATTTCAAGAGATGTCACTGCATCTCTAGACCAAAAAAATCAATTGAAGAAATCAGTTTGAAATAAAAAGATTAGTAGTATTTATCCAAACCTGCCATTAATAAAAGTGATTAAGAAAATATCCAATTATAAATATCACATATAATCATATATTTTATTACCATTAGTTTTTTTGTCTGTAAAGCTGATGGCTATTTTACCATAGTGTATTTATTTTTCTAAATATAGTGATGTTTCATAAAAGGTAGTAATTACAACAGGACAGGTCCTGATTTTTCTAATAGCATGCTTTTAAAGAATTATTTAGGCATGGGCAATTTAATTTCCTTAATCATGTTCATATATCAATGATGCATACAATACTTATCTATCTCTTACCAACTTAAAGGAGAATATGTTCTAAAATATGTTCCATGTGGATAAAGTATAAGGCCCCTCAACTAATACACAAACAAATGAAGCTAGATTCAAGAGATCTCTCCATATAAAATTAAACTGCAAAAGGGTATTTGGCATATCATCTTCAACATCTTTATTCTTATTTGATTGGAAGTCAATTCAAATGTAAATATCAGATTCCATACAATGGAAAAATACATTTGTCTAATGCTTAAATGAAAAAATTCACATATATTTCTAATATCTTCAGACTTTAAATGATAGGACTCAAAAAATGAATTAGGAAAAGTAGTGGTTTATGTAACACAAATCCTAATCATTTTGGAAGAATGTCATTTTCTTCTAGACCAAAGCAGGAACAGTGATTAGTTTAGGTTGAGGGAAATTGGAACATCTGGCACAACATTCTTATTATGGAGCTATTCTCTGTTTTCTGTGGCAAAAACTCTTAGGCAAGAGTTTTCATGAGAGTCTATTTTATTTTGCTGTAACCATGGGTTCTCTTCTTTATTTGCTAATTAGTCTAGTATCTAAATTTTCACTTAATTCTCATGAAAATAATATTGTACAACTTGTAGAATATTTTTATAGGCTCTTTGTGGTCTTCTCAACTTCAATATCTTAAGAATTTATTCTGATTTATAATAATTCTTGGATAGAATGTTCTATAAATGTATATTAGGTCCATTTGATTTAGAGTTTGGTTTATGTCCATTGTTTCTCTATTTTTTGATTTGATGATTTCGTGAGCTCTGACATTTGGGTGTTGTGGTCCCAAATGATTATGATGGTGCTGTTTATTTCTTTGCTAAGCTCTAGTAAAATTTGCTTTGTGTATCTAGGAGCTCCTGTGTTTGGCACATATATATTTAGGGTTGTAATGTCTTTTTGTTGGATAGGTCCCTTTTCCATTATATAATGACCCTCTTTGTTTTTCTTTACCTTTGTTGGCTTAAAGTCAATTTTATCAGATAGCTACTCCTGCTCTCTTTTGATTTCCATTTGCATGGAATATTTTTTTCCACCTTTCCTGTTCAGTCTGTGTACATCCTTGTGATTTAGATGTGTTTTCTGGAGACAGCAGATATTTGGGTTGTGTTTTTTCATCTATTCAACCAGCCTATGTCTTTTGAGGGGTGCATTCAGTCTGATAACATTGATTGATAATATTGATATGTGGAATGTCGGTCTGTTCATCCTGTTGGGTGGTCCCTCATTGCTTTTTATTAACCACTTGTTCTCCTCTTGTAGGAGTTGTGAGTTTTGAGGATTTTTTGTAGGTGAATTTACACTGGCAAGTATCTGTTGTGCTGATTAGTGTATAGTGCTGTTCTGAGTATCTTGTGCAGGGCAGGTCTGGTCATGGCAAATTCCCTCCGTGTTTGCTAGTCTGGAAAAGATTTAATTTCTGCCTCGATTGTGAAATGTAGTTTTGCAGGATACAAAATTCTAGGCTGGCAGTTGTTGTGTTTAAGTCATTTTCAGAACATTTTACCTCCAAACTACAGAATATACATCTTCTCAGGAGCACATGGGACATTTTTCAAGATTGGTCATATTTTAGGGCACAAAACAGGTCTCAACAAATTTTAAAAAATCAAAATCATACCATGTACCTTCTCAGACCACAGCAGAATAAAACTAGAATTCGGTTACAAGAAAAACACTCAAACCTACACAAAGTCATGGAAATTAAACCTGCTGCTAAGTGATTACAGGTCAAGAATGAAATTAAGATGGAAATCAAAAAATTCTTTCAGCTGAAGGACAAAGCAGACACAAGCTATCAAAATCTTTGGGACACAGCACAAGCTTTCCTCAGGGGAACATTCAGAGCCTTAAATGCCTACATAAAAAGACAGAAAGATCACAAATTAACAAGCTATTGTAATACCTCAAGGACTTAGAAAAGGAAGAACAAATCAAACCCAAAGCCAGCAGAAGAAAAAAAAATGGTGAAGTCAGAGAAGAACTAAGTGAATTGGAAAACAAACAAAATACAATTGGATTAATGAAACTAAAAGTTGGTTTTTCAAAAAGATAAACAAAATCAGCAGACCTCTTTCTACACTAGCCAAGAACGGAAGAGAAAGGACCCAGATAAGCTCAATTAGAAAGAAAATAGTGACATTAAAACTGATACTGCAGAAATACAAAACATCATCTGTGAATACTATGTAAATCTCTATGTGCATGCACTAGAGAATGTAGAGGAAATGGACAAGTTCCTGGAAATACACAACCTCGCAGGACTCAACCAGGAAGAAATAGAACTCCTGAACAGACCAATTACAAGCAATGAAATTGAAACAGCCATAAAAAGTCTTCAACAAAAAATGTCCTGGACTAGATGGTTTAACAGCCAAATTTTATCAGACCTACAAAGAAGAATTGATACTCGTACTGCAGAAATGATTTCATAACATCAATAAGGAAGAGATTCTCTCCAACTCATTCTAGGAAGTCAATATCACCTTGATACCAAAGCCAGGAAAGACACAATAAAAAAGGAAAACTACAGACCAATATCCCTTGTTAATATAGATGGAAAAATCCTCAATAAAATACTAGCAAACCAAATTCAACAGCACATCAAATAATCCACCAGGACCAAGTGGGCTTCACCAGGGATGCAAGTCTGGTTCAACCTATGTAAATCAACAAATGTGATTCATCACATAAACAAAAGTAAAAACAAAGACCATATGATCCTCTCATTAGATGCAGAAAAAGCATTCAACAAAATCCAGCATGCTTTCATGATAAAAACCCTCAATAAACTAGACATAGAAGGAACATATCTAAGAATAATAAAAGCTATACATGACAAACCCACAGCCAAACATCAAACTGAATGGGGAAAAATTGAAAGCATTCCCTCTAATAACTGGAACAAAAAAAGGATGTCCACCATCACCACTTCTATTCAACATAGTGCTAGAAGTCCTAGCCAGAAAATTCAGACAAGAGAAGAATATTAAGGGTATCAAAATTGGGAAAGAAGAGGTCAAACTATTGCCCTTTGCTGATGATATGATCTTGTATCTAGAAGACCCTATAGATTCCTGGAATTGAGAAATAAATTCAGCAAAGTATCAGATACCAAATCAATGTACATAAATCAGTAGCATTTCTGTATACTAATGACAGTCAAACTGAGAGTCAAATCAAAGACTCAATACCATTCATGACAGCTACAAAGAAAATAAAATACCTAGGAATATATTTAACTAAGGAGGTGAAAGCTCTCTACAAGGAGAACTATGAAACTGTGAGGAAAGAAATCACAGAGGATACAAACAAATGGAAAAACATTGCATACTCATGAATAGATGTAATAAACATTGCTCAAATGTGCATACTACCCAAAGTGATTTACAAATTCAATTCAATCCCCATCAAATTACCAAAGTCATACTTCACAGATACACAAAGAATAATTCTATGCTTCATTTGGAACCAGAAAATAACCAGAATAGCCAAAGCAATCTTAAGCAATAAGAACAAATCTGGAGGCATCATGTTACCAGACTTCAAACCATACTACAAGGCTATAGTAACCAAAACAGCATGATATTGGCACAAAATTATAGACATAGACCAATGGAACAGAACAGATAACCCAGATATAAAACCATGTACCTACCACCAACTGATCTTTAACCAAGGAAACAACAATGTACACTGGGGAAAAGAAGCCCTATTCAATAAACGGTGCTGGGAAAATTGGATAGCCACATGCAGAGAAATGAAACAGGACCTCTACTCTCACCCCCTACACTCTCACCTCTCACAACAATTAATTCAAGATGGATAAAAGACTTAGATCTAAGGAACAAAACCATAAGAATTCTAGAGGAAAATGTAGGTAAAACTCTTCTAGATATCAGCCTATACAAAGAATTTATGAAAAATACCCCTATGTCAATCATGGCAGCAACAAAAATTAATATATGGGATTTGATTAAACAGAAAAGCTTTTGCACAGCTAAGGAAACAATCAACAGAGCAAATAGACATCCTACAGAATGGGAGAAAATATTTGCAAGTTACATATCTGATAAAGGGCTAATAACAAGAATTTACAAAAAACTCAAGCAAATCAGCAAGAAAAAACAAACAACCCTGTTAAAAAGTGGGCAAAAGACATGAACAGAAGCTTCTCAAAAGAAGGAAAACAAATGGCCAATAAACATATGAAAGAATGCTCAACATCACAAATCATCAGGGAAATTCAAATTAAAACCACAATTAAATATTTCCTTACCCCTGTTAGAATGACTTTCATTAAAAAGTCCAAACACAATAGATGCTGCCGTGGATGCAGAGAGAAAGGAACACTTACACACTATTGGTGGGTCTGCAAATTAGTACAACCTCTATGGAAAACAGTATGGAGATTCCTCAATGAACTAAAAGTAGACCTATCATTCCATGCAGCAATCCCCCTACTGTGTATCTACTCAAAGGAAAAGAAGTCTTTCTATCAAAAAGACACCTACACTCGAATGTTTATTGCAAAACAGTTCACAATTGCAAAAATGTGGAATCAACCCAAGTGCCCACCAATTCATGAGTGGATTAATAAAATGTGGTATATGTATACCATGGAGTACTACTGAGCCATAATAAAAGATGAATTAATACCTTTTGCAATAATCTTGGTGGAATGGAAGACCATTCTCTCAGGTGAAGTGTCTCAAGAACGGAAAAACAAACACCACATGTACTCAGTATTAAATTGGAGCTAACCGATGGGCACACACGTACATAGAGAGAAGTAAAACTCCTTGGAAATAAAGCGGGGGGAGGGGCGGTGGGGAGGGGGAGTTCATATTACCCTACCTAATGGGTAGTATGAACATTACTTGAGGACGGGCGCACCTTTACCCAGGACTCAAGCATTACAAAAGTGATCCAGGTAGCCTAAATCATTTGTACCCCTTACTATTTTGAAATTAAAAAAAAATGAATGGACAAGCAAAAATAAAATAAAATAATTCTTGCATAATTTAAAAAGTTACTTAACACAAGAGGAAAAATAAGTATTGCTATTTTTATTTTTTTCCTAATATTAATATGTATTTATAATAGGAATTATTACAATGCATTTAGTTTCTCTTTTAAATCATATCCCATTAAAAGCTGAATCATGAGGATATCATCTCTGAGCTGGTGGGGTACTTGACCACTTTAGAAAGGCAGTAGTTTTGAAATCAAGGTTTAGACAAAAAAATACTCCAAACTCCTGAAGAACCAATTTGAAGGATTCAGAGCAGAGAAGTCCAACCTGGTGTGGAGCCTATGCCAACTGGACTATATGATTTTGTTCCTTAATAAAAGGGTACAACATGGCAATATATATCTTCTTAATAAGGTAAGCAGGAGAAAGAATATTACACAAAACAGAAGGAAGGTAACTGACCAAAATTTAGTTCATGTTCTCGATTTCGTTGGTTTGTTGGTTGGGATGGGGAAGAGTGGTGAGGAAACGGCACATGATAGATGGCAGGTACAATTCATGGCAGCTTGCACAAGCCAGTGGCATAGTCTGGCACAAGCTGGATGAAAGCTTGAGGAAATGCGGAGTTAGCTGAGCAGAGACAGCCAATCAGGAGCAGGGGCAGCCATTATACTAAGTTTTACTAGGGCCAGCCACATCATCATTTTGTGTATTGTCTGTAGCGCTCTTCGAGCTTTCGGAAGATATTTTGTTGCACAGAAGACATTTGGCAGCTAATCTTGGGACAATGCGTACCTGCACTAGACTGAGGGGAGCATCGCTTGAGCCCGTGGTCGAGAGCTGGGCAATACGGAGACCTGCCAAGATAAAAGAAACGAAAAATATATATATGTAACCATTTGCAACCAACATAACATATAAATTTGATTTTAAAAAACGTTTCCTACCCGTTCTGAATTTAATGACCAGATCTAGAAGGCCAAGGTCCTCAGTACCATGTCTGGAATTAAGAAAGACACAGGTCTAGTTAAGCTAGCTCCAAAGAGTGCAGGATAGAGAGGTCAGTTACACGTAGGGCAGAGGTATGGAGATGTTTTGGCAGAACGTAAATTTATGAACAAGTTAATTGGCACCTTGCTCATCCGCTTTCAATGTTTGTATTTTCCAAGATGTCAGGACCATTTAAACTTTTTAAATACTGTAAATCAGTTACCACTCCAGAATCAAGGGTTGACTCATAACCACGGAAATTCACTCACACCCCAAAACCCATCTTAGAGAAGTTCTAGAAGGAATGGCAGAAATCCAAGTGACAGAACATTAATATTTAAAAATATTAAGAATTACCTATGGTTTTATTACCCAAGCCTAGTTTTTAAAACAGATGTGTTTAAAGACATTGATTTATCTAATTGTTCATTTACATATTAATATTTACGTGTTTCTGTTACCCAGCAATTGGACTTTTGAATCAAACCAAATCAGTTAAAATAATGTGTTTCTACACATTGAGTTTTAGTAAAAGAAAATTTATTTTAGTAAATAGAAAATTTTCTTTTAGTAAAAGAAAAACAATTACATGTTTATATACATGTATATACATTCAATTAAATGGAGAATGTAATACACAGATTTTATCCCATTTTAAAAGCTTAAATACAATTAATATTTTTCATAATACTAAATACCCTTATAAGAACATAATCTAAAAATACATCCACAAATTTTATATTTTCAATATTTTTACACTTGATTTTAGCCAAATGGCTGAGAAGTAATATTTTTATAAATATTTTAATAATATTTTTTCTCCCATGAATTAAGATATTCATGTAGGCAGAAATTAGGGGGATTTACCACTACCCCAGCAACTGAGGACTTTTCCACCTGAATTTTTAATGCATCAACTTTATAGTTTATCTTCAATATATTAATATAAATTTCCACTCCCAACATACACGCACACACATGGGTGCACACAATGCTTCCAGAACTTTTAGCAAAATTGTCGGTTTTGAAAACAAAGAGAGTAAGTTCATACTGTAATATACATATTTGCAAAGCATTTAAATATAAGGGAAATCACAGCCTGTATTCAATCATCTGAAAGGCAATTCAGATACACAATTGCTAAATAAGAAAGAAAAAGTTCTTCAGAAGAACAGAGAGGAGTATGATAATCAGGGAATAACACATGGAAGACTTTTTTGGTAGTTGAATATTATATTTTTAAATATGTGACTAAAGTCCTGTTGATTATGAAGGTGGTCCTCATCATATTTCCACACTGGGGATGAATAGCATTAGTTCAATTGATTTAGTTTGTTTTTAATTAAAGGGCATTGGAATCCTTTAAGATTTTTAAAAATGAAGGTTGCTAATGTATTAGAAACAGTTAATTTCCAGTAACTAGGCTTGTCTTGGTGGAAATTGTCAGCCGCCTGGAGATAAAATGTTACTCTCAACCTGGAGGTGATGGGAAAATCTCTAACAACTTGTTCTCCAAAATTCTGTACGCTTATTGGTCTATAATTAACTAACTAAATATTTTAAGTACAAGTTGCATGTACATGATATCTGGCTTAATAAACAAATTTGCCTCCAATTATTTAATTTTAAAACCAAGATTTTTACATGGATTTTTTTAGCTTCTAAATCCTCTCCTCAAATTTAATTTATATATTAGTAGTTTCCTTGTCTGAGCTTTACATTCTTCTTCATTATTTTATACAGCTTTCCCACACAAACCTAATACATCATGCTATGTATTTTTATAATAAGACATGCAATATATACATCAAGTATTATCTTGACGAAAAGTAGTCAAAGTCTTTGATTTTCCCATAGGAGTCAAGAAGATACTTAATGTACTTTAGTGTCCCATAAATTAACTAAGCCAAGACAAACGCATGCAAATCTAGGCTTTGCAGTTTTGCTTAAAATCTTCTTACTCATGTTTCAAAAACTTAGAATTTCCTTCATATAGTTTAGTAATTTAACCCTCCATATATTGAATATTTGCTTGGAGGTCTCCCTTTCAAATAGAAGGCTCTTAGAACCTGATATTATGATCGTTATTTTAATCCAACAAATTTACAACTCTAAATTCTATAACACTCTAAATTCTTCCAAATAACACAAATTCTCTCTAGTTGTAAATTTGATTAACCAACAACTTAATTGAGAATTAAACATTTAAAAATTCTCTGCATCCATTCAGTGCCTCTTTGTTGAACTCAATCTGCATTTAACAAACATAATACTTATTTCACTCCTTTGGACCTGTCATAATATGGGCTTAATTTGAACAGTGGTTCAGGGGAAGGGCAAGTTCTATATTTCTTCCAATATTGTTTAATCATTGAAGAGGTTTTTTTGTTTGTTTGTTTGGTACTTGTGATCACTTCTTTGAGCTTTTTCATCTCTCTTTCTTTCATGTTTTCTCCTATAGTTTGTTGTTGAAATTTTCAGACTCTCCACATGTGAGTGGGGTGATCCATTCATGATGATGTCTGTCTTTTTAAATCTTCATCTTCTTCGAAATATAGTGTTCCTATCTCGCATCTGTTCACGGAATTTTTTCAGGTTTTCTCTGATTCAGGATATAGCATCTCAGGAGCCACTGAGGGAAAACCAAAATGTTGGTTGATCTCTGGTGTACCAGTTTTACTACTTAACATAAATTAAGAAATTAAACAGGTTTAATTTAAACAGAGCAAGCTATGATTTTCTTCCTAAATTTTAAACAGCAAGCGTATACAGAAAGTCAGTCTAGCATAGAGACCAAATTAGGGCACATAGAAATATCTCTCTCTCTCTCTCTCATAGCATCTATCTATTTATCTTACTATCCATGCCCTACAAAGAGGTTAGGGTAATACAGAGACTAAGCTAATAAACAGACTCAGTCTATGATCCCTATTTGAAACGACAAAATCTTTTCCGAATATAAAACAATGCAGAAATAGAACTTTGCAATGGAATCTTTTGGCTGGTGAGTAGAGATAAGGAAAAGATTAAGGGAAGCTATCTAGCAAGCAATCATACAATTTGAAAACTTCATCCTTCCTATATAGCCTACCTTCTCCCACCCAGAGATCCATGCTTTTCCAGATACTGCCAAGAATTTGCCAAACTGTTGCTAAAAAAAGACTACAGATGAGACATTTTTGGAACACGGATTTTTTCATTTACTTAAGATCTGTGAAGTGGAGGTTATGAGTAGGATTAATGAGCAGCCTGAAGCAAGGGATTATGGCTGCCAATTTCGATGAATGTAAACATTTTAAACAAAACTCTCTTGCATTTGGACATTTACTTGACATTAAAGTTTTAGCTACTTTAAAAATTTCTTATGCAAATACCTTCTACATACATCTTTATAATACTTCTGATTACTTCTGTAAATAAGATTATGAAAAGTAGAGATGAAAAGTGTGTGCGAGCTCTTGAGACAGACACATGGTTTTGAAATCTGGCTTCAGTGCATCAGCTGTGTGCCCTGAGTTTAACATCTCAGTATCTCAGTTTTCTCCTCTGTAAAAGGGAAACAATTATAACTACATCATAGACTTGTGAGATTACACAAGTTAATATATGTAGAGCACACAGAATAGTATTTTGACCACAGTATAAATAAGCCAAAAGCATATTTTAATATTTTGATATCTAGTATCAAATCATCTCCCAGAAATTATTAATAGTTGTAGTGTTTTTATTGTTTCAACAAGTAAGATATGAAAGACCAATTTCCAACATCCTTAACACCCCTTGTGTATTCATTGTTATTCTACTTTGACAAGATGGTAGAAAATATTGTTGTGTTTATGTGTGTAATTTTTGATTATTAGTAGATTTTCTTCCACAGTCTTTTCTTCATAATTTTTTCTTTCTGCTCTTTGCCCATTTTGGGGAATTTTGTGGGTTTTAAAAAAATCATTCTGCAAAAGCTCTTTAATTTTAGCAATAATATGTAAGTGTTCATCAAACAGATTGTAAATATTTTCAGAGCATTTTCCTTTTAAATTTTTTTCTCCTGCTTTATTTTGTTCATATCATTAAAACTATAATTTTTTTCCATTGTGATCTCCCTTTTCCTGGGGTTTCACTTTTATGATTAGACATATTCTGATCTCAATATCAAAAATACATTCATTTAAATCTATGTTATGGTTTCAATTTCTTCAATTAATTATACTAATCTCTCTGGAATTTGTGCAATAATATGACATAAGATTAGATTATACCTTAATTGTTTTTGAATTAGTTAACCTATTATCACAACTCGTCTGATATTTTATCTAATAATTATCATTTGTTTCTATCTTAACTATCCCATTAAGTTGTCTGTCAATTCAATCTCATTTCTTGAGGTAAAATGATGTTTTCTACATGATTTTAGCTTTGTAGAACACAATTTGATATCCTTTTGTCTTTTTTTCCCCTCCATTGACTTTCATACCTGCTCCCTTGCAGCAAGGGCATGGGCATGTGCTCCAATCCTGTCCACTTTCTGACCTAAAATGAACTGTTCTGGAGGATTTCTGGAAAGATTTTCCTTTCTGATTAGCAAAACAAGACAAAACAGAGAAAGATTAGCAGAGAGACAGAGAGCCAAATTTTTAAATCCTGAATTTGACTTGATCATTTGCGTGTATGATACCAGATCTATAGGACCACCATCCCATGGACAAGAGAATAGTATAGAGCTGACCCAGAATCCTGGCAATATTGAGAAGCTGCATTATCCAACCCTTGATCCACCTACTCTAGACATAATTTAATATTGAATAGTTAAAATCAGCAATAATATATCTAGCTTCTAAGAACCTCCTAGCTGGCTTATTTACTGATTATAATGAACTAAAATGTCTTTATTGAATTAACAGCTGATTTAATATTTTTGCCCTGATTCCTACCAAGTAAAGGTCAAAGTTCTTAGATCAACTTCAGATTCTCTCCCTTATCTTATTTCCAGCCTCATTTCTGGCTGTTTATTGGTGGAGCTGTATATTCAGATTCACCTCCTCCCCCTTAATTATAGCTTTGTATTATGTCCAAACAATCATTTGTAGCTAGAACATCCTTCCTACCCATGCCTTCCTATTGAAATTCTTCGTGGTCTTCAAGAATAGTCATGAATTTCAACAATTCATGAACATGCTTTCTGACATCATAACTGAAATATGATGTCTCTTTACCCTGAACACCAACAACATTTGGTTTATATCATTCAAATGACAATTTTACACATGAGAACTGAAACCATTTACAGCCACACAGCTTGTTGCCTAAACTAACATAAATTTACAATTCCATTGTCTGCAATTAACAGGAAGTAAATAGTCCAGAAGTTTTTAACCCAGGAAGATGAAGCTGTTGTAGGAGCCAAGGGAAAGCTTCCCCTTTGCCCTCTGCAGGTTCACTGAAAATGAACTGACAGTAAACACATTAATAAGAGAAAAGGCATGCAAATTTATATTAACATGCATACCCTGAAAGAATCACAGGAGAATGATTACTCAATAACACAATAAGCCCCAGATGCTTATATACCCTCCTTCAAGGGTAAGAGGAGATGGGGCATGTATGTGTAAATACTTTTCAAGGGAAATGAGTGAACCCAAAACATAATGGCCAAGAACAAGTTTCTTCTGAACCCTGGGGGATGTGATAGGTAGGTGACAGGTTAAACTTCACTAGGAAAAATATTTTCTTATTATGCAGATAAAGCCTACCAGGTACACTCTCAGGGAGATGCTTTCAGAAGAATAGATGAAAATCTGTATGGGCATGGTGAAAACTCCCAGTTCTCTCCTCTCCTGTAGTTAATATTTCCTGGTCTTTTGATGAGATTCCTGGGGAGGGTGTCTTAAGACAATAGCATTTCTTTTGGGAAGAAGTTTTCTTAGATAAGGAAATTCTAAGAGCAGTCTCTCCCAGTGCTCCCAGAAAGAGGATTAGAGAGACAAGGAAGTGGGGAAAGGTTAGAGAGAGACCTTGAAACTGCTGCTTTAGTCCCGCATGTCAAAGTGCCATATTTTGGGGTATTGTTTTCTGAGCCAGCACTGTAATAACTTTATGATTTGCTTTAAAAAACTTCCTGACTATCCATTTATCTGAACAATACACTAGTCTACTTTCCCCCCTGATGGTAAATAGCCCTTTCTCAGAACAATACATGCTCCACTCAGCTGAATAAGCAAATCTTTATAGTTCAAGATTCACTAAAAACCCTTCTCTCGCTGTGCCCATGAAACCTAAACTACTATATCACAAATTTTGCCAAGTCCCAAATAGGCCCTGTGCTTTGGAAGTGTTGGGGAAATATAATTAAAAATAAAACTATCTCCCAACCTAGAAATCCTTTCCACAATGGTAGTATAGAAAGAACATTTTTATTATTGAATAAGCATTAAACCTGAATGTGATGTGTATCAAAGGAAATCTATTAAAATATTAAAAATAACAAAAAGAAATCTTACCTTTTATATAGTCAAGAACACATACTTCATTACATACATATATCTCATTGATTTATGATGAGATTACATGCCAATAAACCTATCATAAGTTGCAAATATCATAAGTTGAAAATGCATTTCACACACAACCTGCTGACCATTATTGCATAGTCTCGCCGCCCTTAAATGTACTCAGAAAACTTACATTAGCCTACATTTGGGCAAAATCATCTAACACAAGCCTATTTTATAATGAAGTGTTGAATATCTCATGTAATTTATTGAACGCAGTGCTGAAAGTGAAAAACAGAATAATTGCGTGTGTCCTCATCATTAATATGTACAGCTGAAAGCACCATTGTAAAGTCAAAAAATTGTAAATTGAACTATTGTGAGTCAGGAATCATCTCTACATGTTTCAAGAGAAACAATAACTAGTCCTCAAGTCAGAGGACTTGACAGCACTATTTGTCACATATAGTTCTTCTTAACCTTACCATAACTGAAGTGACCTTTAGATAGAGAAAAAATTAACTCCTCATATCTTTATGACAGGAGGTAGTTTTGCAACTTGAAGCAAGATGACCACCAAAGTTATTCTCCTAACCTCTCACAGAAGCTGGGAGATAGGGGTGCTATGTCCCTTGATGTTTACGTTTCAAATAGATGTCTCTCAGTCTTTAAGAAAGACATTCCTAGGGCACAAAGCTGACAAAATGCCAATCTAGTCTTCAAAACGATTTATTATATATAGATTTTAAAGAGAGAAGAAAGGACTTAAAATTACATGTTTTCTAAAGAAAATGCTCAAAGAAAAAGGCAGGGAGGGGTATCTCAAAATTCTTATTTTGAATTTCTGCTTGTTCTTAAAAAAGACCCATCTTAAATGAGATCTCCCAAACCTTTTGAATATACTGTTATTGATGTCTCTCATCTGAGACTCTACTAAGACTCTGTCAAGGTAGAGGCTTCCCCTACTGCAATAGGAATTAAATTGGCTTTGCTTTATCCACAGGTTATTTGGATGCATTTTGGGCATCAAATAACTACTGGCAGTAAACAACTACTATTTCATATTAATTTTTGAAACTATCACGTATCTTATAGTAGCTAGAAGATTATAAGCTACTATAAGGTAGAAAATATTTCTTATGTAAATTTATATTTTCTTTTTATTTTGTGGTTATTTTTATTTATTATTTTATTTTATCTTACTTATTTTTATTCTTGTGGCTCATATAAGACCCTGTACTTATTTGACAATCAACAAAGAAAACAAACTTTCTTTTATAGTCACAACAATGCCTTGTCTATGTTTCATATGTGAATAGGATGAAATTGACAGATTCTCTCTGGCAGACAATTTATAATTGCCTTTCATTACTCTGAACAAAATTTAATCATAAATACAAACCAAATAATATTTCTCATTTAGTACAAACTGAGAAAAGTGACCGAAACAATCAATTACAAAATGTCTGCCATAAATCAGTATTATTATTTTATCACATCTACAGAAAATTACATGCAAATTGCATGATTTAACAGACAGAAATTACTATATTCCTTAATGTACTTTTGAAATTACTTCTTATTCATTAATGAACACTTTCTAGTTCTGATCCTCATGATGATTGGCTGGTCCTTCATTTTCTAAAAGAATATGCTTTTAAAAAGCACTTCAGAGATGCATAAGTCTGCATCTCTTTGAAAATGACCTCTCAGAAGAGATGTGCTTTGAGAGAGATGTTAAGCCCTTTTCATTCCTAATTAATCCCCTACGCAGACATTGTACAGTTTCTCAATCATCATAAAAGCCACAGATTTCTTCTTTTCTGTAAACATGCCAGAGAGCAATGGATCCTGCTGTTACTAGACAAAAGGAAGTTGCTAATACAAAGTTAGCCATGACCTTTATCCCCTACCACAGTAATCAAACAGTAGCTACTTCAAGATCACAGATGAAATAGCAATAATCAAAATGGTAATAAAATCTCTGTTCCAATTAGGGAAAAATAGTATATTGCAATTTTTTATTTGATACTTTCATTTAACTTACAGGAAGCCTACTGAAATTGTTGAAAACAGGTTAGGGAGTTTATTTGACCTATACATTGCAATTATCAAATATCTTCCAAGATAGGCAATTAAAGTAGGCTAGTAAGGAGTTTGCACTCAGTGAAAATTTCACTCTCAAATGAAGTAAGACATTTACTTAATCTAAAAACACATATAAGAGTTAATCACCTGTTTCTTCCCTATGTGCTAGACATTTTCCTGAGTCATGTTTGGTTTTGTAATTCTAGAATTTAGCAATCTTTTCATTTCAGCCAGATGCTTGTTCTCAAAATTAGGTAACTACTGTCAGAAAAATTAATGAGGCCTGCTATCCTTCCCAGATATGAAGAAATAAAAGGGAATTGGCAAACATATTATTTTATTCCATATTATAGTTTTAAAGATAAATAAACAAATTAATTAAGATTAGAATATTAATATTTGCAAGGTGTACTCTATGGGTGTGGAAACAGGGTGATCCCTTTCACCCTATCATAAGGGTCACAGTCAACACCCCTATATCAAAAGACAGGTTAACAAGAGAAAAGCATAACAAATTTATTAGCATGCATAAGCAAGAGAGCCATACAAAAACATATGAAAGCTCAAAGAAGGGCCAGATGGTTGATACTTACATACCCTTTTCATTGGAGAGAGGGAAGTGGAGGGGCTGTAAATGAATGAACCCAAACAAAATGGTTTGTAAGTGATTTTCTTTGGATGCTGAATGGGACCAAAGGACAAACAATAGCTTATGGACAAGTTACAGGAAGGTGAAGGGCAGATATACATGGTGAACCAAGGCTGTCTTATTATGCAGATATAGTTGCTCAGGTAATCTCTTGTAGCTGCCCTCAGAAGAATAGATGAAAAGTCTGTCTGGGCATGATGATGACTCTTAGTTTCTTTTCTTCTCTGTTGTTTAGTTAACCTTTTCTGGTTATTTGATGAGATTCCTAAGGAGGGGGTCTTAAGACAATTGCATTTCTTTCAGAAAGAAGTTTTCTCCTTCAGGTAAGGGAACTTTCAGAGACAGCCTCTCCTAGCACTTTGGAAAAGAAAGAGGATCACAGAGACAGGGAGACAGGGAAAGGTCAGAGAAAGACCTTGATTCTGAGGCTTATTTTGAGGCCTTCCAATTTTCTATAATTCAAAGCACCGAGCATACCAAAGTACCATATTTTGGGGTATCATTTTCTGTGCCCCAATAACTGGGGCAGAGACAGAGAGTATGTATGTGTAATGGTATCATCTAAACCAGTCTGGGACTTGAGAAAAAGTTTCATAAAAATATGACTTGGGTACTGAGAAATAAAGATTAAGGCAACATTAGCAAGGCAAAGAGGAGTGGGTATATAGTGTTCCAGCAACTGGAGGCCCTGTCATGCATAAACATTTAGAGGAACAAAAAGCAGAACAAAGGAACCTGGATGCAGATGTGTGGTATTGACTACATCTGGAGATTGATACAAGGACCAGTCTGTACAGGGCCTTTCAAGTTGACAAAGATTTTTTTGCTTTGCCAAACTTCAGTAAACCTTCTGAATCTTCTGCTAGACTCATTTATGCACTTCCTTGTAAAATCTAGTTTTAGCAAAGAACCCAGTTAGGTCAGTTTAGGAAGAACACCCATCCTTGATTCTGATCAGTTTCCTCATGCTCCGCCATCCCCCAGGTGATATCTGATCACACTGGCCTATCTTCATCAAGAATCATATTAGGTTGGTTTAGCAAGAATTCCCCTTACTCTTGATGTTTCCTCTTAGTAATTTTCTATCCACTGACCCTTAACACTGTTCCTGGGCTATAAATTCCCACTTGCTCATGCTGTATTAGAAATTGAGCCCATACTCTCCCCTTCACTCCTAGACATTGTTGCAGTAGTCCTTATATCTATTGCAATGGTCCTGAATAAAGTCTTCCTTATTGTGCTTTAATAAGTATCATTGAATAATTTTAACAAGATTGTATGGAAGATATTATATATCCTATTAGCAAGGAAAATGTTTAAATCTTCTAAATAGCACTTGATAAGTACTGTTAAAACTAGAGCTGGACAGTAGTTAAAGCAATAAAAACAAATTTATTCAGAGCTATCACAATAGGGGAAGGAGATCTCAGTTTAGAACTGTGCCCAAATCTGAATACAACAAGAATAGTGGGGATTTATAGCCACAGAGATGGGGGTCAGTGGATGGACAATTGCTAAGCAGAAATATTATGGGTAAGGGGAAGGAGATTTAGCTAAACCTACTTGACAGGATTCTTTGCTGAAGGCAGGGCAGGGAAATCAGACGTCACCTAAAGGGTTGTGGGAGATGATGAATTTGATTATATGTTGAGAGTGACCCGATACTAAGGGTGGGAATTCTTACTAAACTGACTTAGCAAGCCTCTTACTATAACTGAGCAATGTAGTCCCAAAGAGCATGGATGCCAAGATTGAAGTCTTAGAGGGCTCAGAGGACCTTGGCTGAAGTTTGGTTAAGAGGAGGGTCTTTTTCAATACTAAAATATCTGATTATGTGTTTTAACAGGGTTTTAATTTAAAGATTTAGAAGCATCCAGACACTAAATAGAAAAAATAATACTGGAGTTCTTATACTTCCTCCTAGGAAATGCCAGGGTGATTGGGAAGAGGAGTGAGCAGGTATCAAGATGTAGGGAGGAATTTTTTTAGTCATATGTCCAGCTCTTTGGAAACATCCATTTTGAGCCAGGAGTAGGCATTTGGAGGAGGCTCCCAAAAACCTGAATGCCTCTCTATCTACTGTGCTATTATGCAATGCAAATCTTAAATTGTATTACATAGTTAATTAAACCAATGTGGTTAAATTTTTTCAACATTGAATGCCTAAATAAATACTCTAAAAATTACTTTTAGTTCATATCCATCTAAATATCTATATGGGACAATGTTAAAATAGTGTGATTGCTTTTCAAATGTGGCTTGCTAAGCCAATCTCAAATGTATAATTGCACAAAGAAGGAAAATATGAAGAGCTTGTTTTTCTGTTAAGTAACATCTTAATCAAGGGAACTGATGCCACTCAGTTGAGACTAAAAAATAAAATAACTAATTCTATCAATGAATCACTGAATTACTGAATTCAGCCACCTTGTTAAATACTTTAATATCTCCTCATGTTAGAACTCTTTTTTGTGGCAATAGACAAATTTATATTTTTTTTGAAAATGAGTTCAATTGCCTAATGACATAGGGAATTCATAGGTTAAATAAAAACAAACATAAAATTTTCTATTGCAGACTACTTACCATCTGTAAACGATAAAATAAGCTAACCATACTGAAAGTCATCATTTCTCAGAAAAGGAGAAAGAAAAATTGTTACAGTGTTCACCTGTCATTTTGAAATAAACTCTTTGTCCCCCAAACTTTGGCTCTGATGACATTAAGATTGAAAGGAATGTCACTGATGGCTCTGCCCTCTGGACCGCAGGTCTTAGGTCACATAGTTCAAATATAGCCTTTCTCAGTAGCTGACAGTGCTATTCTCTTACTGAATAAGAACTACAGCTACTGTTACACAAGCTAATATATACTAATATTTAGGAGTAAGAATCTAGTTAAACAATAGTGATAATTGTAATAATTCTTTCTGACCCTTTATTTTTTTTTACATCCACATTAGTCAGATTAATATTGAGGCCAATTTCTAAGCATGTGAACTCAGAGTCAATGGAAGTTTAAAAGATTTCACCTTAGCAAATTAAGATTCAAATATGTTCTAACAAATTGTAATATGAAAGTGAAAACACTGGAAATCTGCTTCCTTTTCTAGATCTTGTCTGTGACAAGTAAGAGCACTCTGAGAAGAAAGCACATTCCAGCACATACATGAGTCATAAGACTGTAGAAGCTAGAAACATGTGATTACAATGTAGGCTGGCTATGCTCCACTACTGTGCCACTCATAAAGCCCGAGAGATAGCTTTACCAACTTGCTTAGAGTTTCCATTTTTTACAATTCTCCATCATACAGTTAGTTCTATAATCAGAATTTTTTCTTTATTCTATCTCTAACAAGCCAACTTGATATCCAGTACCTTACATTCACAGTTGCTTATAGCTTTCCTTCAAATATATTTTGCTTTATCCCCTTCTTGTCCAGATGCCGATTCTTTATAATATGACTTAAGTCCCATCTGTTCTACAGGATTTTTCCTTATTGTTCTTTCTTTATTGCAATAGAAACCATTATTTTTTGTTACAGTAAACAAAATTTATGTGTTGATTGAAGGTAGGACGATAGGTAAGCTCTGGGTTTAACTAAGGTCTACTGGAGTAGGCGGGACTTGACTGGATTTAGATTGGCTCCATGTATCTTCTAGTTGCAGAACACAATCTAGGATTGACTACTATCTGGAATATATTGTTCTTAACTCAAGAGTCTAAAATAAATTACATAGGTGTACTCAAAGATTCTGCTCTAACTGTAGTGTTAAATGTCATATCTACTCTTACTCCATTCCAAAACAAATAACTTACCCAAACCTGACATTGGAGTAATAAAGTATACTTCACTTTCTGGGAGATTCTGTTATATAATACCGTTAGAGGGGAGAGAGCCAATATTCAAACAATAATAACAATTACCCTAGTCTGCACATATGTAATGGCACATAATTCACTTTCCTCCTGCATGAAAAATACACTTAATACTTCCCTTAGGAATATAGCAAATGGCTTTTCCAATCACGTCATAACATGCAAAGTCCTATATTTCATAATCTCCATCAGGTCCAGATGCAGCTCTTTTTGATCTGGGAATTTATGAACTAATAACATAAGTATATTCTCTATACACACTCAATATTTTCTGGTCAAACAGGGATACTGTAACAAACATACCCAATCAGGTAAAGGCAGAAGAGATGACACTCAGAGTCACTGCTTCATGGCAATTATTCCCTGTGTGACAATATTGAAAGTCAGCCATCTCTGAATGCAGGAAATATTCCCTGATTAGACCCAAGTTCCACTCTCTGCTTGTAGATTGCCAATCCTTGTTTGTTATAACTTGAAACATGCCCTTTGAGAAGCTCTTCTATTTCTCACACCTTCCTTGCCACACCAGAAAGGTGCCTGGGAGAATATATCTATCATAGCAGCTGCGCAACTTTGCCTCTTTGCTGCCATTATGAAATTCAGGGCCTAAGGATTATTAGTCTTTTAGTTATAGTTTATTTTAAAACAGGTTTGTGGCATTTTAAAAAAATATAACTTGCCAACATTTTCTGGCTTTTAGCTATCTGACTTCAGTCAGCTCCTTCTGCCAATAGTTACAGCCACAGTATCTTTTGTCCAGACGAGGTAAGGTGATCTTACCAGGCCTCTTTGGAACCACATATTTGGTTTCTTTTCCCTGATCATAAGTCAATGAGATGTCTTAGCAAAGAGTCTGATGACTGCCCCACCGTAACCCTCCCTGATTTGAGTTTCCTACTAGGGCCTGTCTTCATTGGCTTGCGTGGTTCATGCCTTTTCTCAAGTTTATGTTTTACTGACTGGAGTTGGAAGTATCTCTCAAACATATGAGTCATGAATTTTGTCAGTTCTCTTTTTGTCTCTTTTATCTCTGATTGCCAATAGCTTAACATTTTTTTTATAAACTCATCTCTTTTCTGTGGTTTCATGCTAAACACAGCTAATAACAAAACTAAGGACACAAATTCATTATGTGCATTAACTAATTTTATGATAGGCAAGAGTTTCACCAAATATTTTGGCTTAAATAACATGGAATTTCATTTATCTAACTTCTTTCATGGTTTCTGCACTGCCTGTCATTCGGCCCAAAGACAGTAGCCCATATTTTGGTTTGATATGTGCTATAGTATAGCAGTTTCACTCTAGTAATAACTTCTATTCTATATGATTCCTGCAATAACAACAGTCTCAAAATATCAGCACTTTACATTTATGTCTCACTCATGTTACAATGAGGATGACAAGTAGGCAGCTGTGCTGCTCCGTTCTGTCCCCAGGTCTTCTCATTCTGGAACTGAATGAAGCAGCCACCATCTGGGGCATGGCATTCTCTCTGGAAGAGTACAGAAATGAGAGAGGAACTGAGTCAGACCGTGAAATCACATTTAAAGTTCTGTTCTGACATAAATATCACATTCATTCACTTCTCATCAATCGAAGTACACTGCATGATAAAAAGCTAAAAGCTAGTGAGATAAATGCGTAATTTCCATGTACAGAATTCCTGACAAAGTTATATGATAATAGGTGGGAATCTATAAGTCTACTATGAGGGAGTATAAGTGGTTAGGACAATAATCTTTTCTATTACTCTTCCCTTCAATGATATCTTTTTATGTTCCAAATTTTGTACTCTTTTTTTACTATAAACTTTTGTTTCAGGTTAGTAAATATTGGCTTTCCAAATAGATTGCAACTATTTAATACTTTGATGCTAATTCTGTATCTTTTGCAACTCTTAGTACATTTCTGAGGCTCAACACATTTAATTGTCATGAGGCTTTATCAGTTTCAGTCCAACCATGTTTGTGCATGAGTTCTGTCCCCCTGCAGGATTTCTGCTTACATGTGGGGTGCCCAGTTGTTTTTCAAATATTCTGATACATAAAATATTAGAATTACTATATTTTTATCAGTTCCATAGGGATGGAGGTGAAAGAAAAGCTAATTTATAGTTTTTTAAAGCCCATATATGAATTCCTTAAAAAGAAAAAAATTGCAACTGAAAATAGTCTTGTTTTGTTGCAGAAAATGTAAACTATATTTAGTAACATCTTTGAAAATATAAATAGCAAGGAATATATCTGCAAGAATTTATGCAACATAAAATATTTCTTCTATACTCTTTGCCAACAATGTCAACTTTTTGCATTCCTATTACAAGGGAATATTAGTTTAGAATTGCAGAAAAACACTGAGCTGAAGAAAAGTCTATTTGAGAGTTTATGAGTCGTAGAAGATTCTCTGAGCACCTCTAATGACCCTGAGAATCTTCTAGTCTTCTAGAACTCCTGAAGTTCCAGAGTTTAGAAGTTGCACAGATTTTTTCAATGATATAATCATATTCCAACTCTATATGTATATGAATTTGTCACATATGATTTGTTATTTGTAAATAGTTTATTCATTCAAATAATAAATTATTATTATGCATATAACTTTTTACAGAAAATATTTTGGTCATAACTGAACAAAGAATAGAGTACTTATCTTCAATTATTTAATTATCTAGAAAAGGAGCTATAGATCAAAAAATATAAAAATGGACAAAATTTGCCGCCCCAAAAAATTTTAAAAATTTTAAAAATGTAAATGATAAATCAGTTTGTTAAATGTAAGATTAGAAGTATAACAAAATAATATGTAGGACTTAAGAGATTTGGGTAATGTTACCTAGAAAAAAGAAGATATTATTTTTTATATATATAAACAAGGTATAAAAATATGATGGATTGATTCTGGAAACTATAATATATTTGAACTGCTAGAATATAAAGAATAAGGTGGGATATAGAAGAGATAACTTTAAAAAGCAAGGAAAGACACAAATAATAATGATCTTGCAATACCATATTGTAGAGCTTAAAATCCACCCCATGGCATGCAGGGTTAAATATAGCCTTTACTCTTCAAAATGTAGACCTTTTTAGCAATGATATATTACAGTTTTAAGCCTAGTGCTAGTTACTAATAGATTTTTATTCAGCCAATGAGAGGAAAGGTAGTTACTAGTACCTTTATTGAAAAATCTGAGTATTTAAGACTCTGAGAAAATTTAAAATATTTAAGAATGTGGTATTTAATAGCTAGAGCATTTTAAATCAGTAATATATATTTCTGAACTATATTTATATCATCAATAGTTAAACAAATTCAAGTGACCCCAAATTTGACCAGAGCTGTTTAAAAATTTCTGAATAGCTCTTCCATTCATGAGCTAGCCCCCACACCCTTAGAGATATGCCATTGGTTTTGAGGCAAAAGTTTTCTCTTAGTTTAACAGCTCCATTTGAATCTGAAACACACATATAAGAGAAAAGCTTTATAATTCACTCATATCCTCACTATGTCCCCCATTTAAGTCAATGAATAATTTTTGAAATTATGACTGAATTATCAAGAAATAACTCAGCAATTCTTTAAAGCATAATTTTATTGAGTTGCTGGCATTTCTACCACGAAGAATTAGTACAATCTACACAGGTGTCAATGAAGTCTAAAGCTGAAGACATCCAATCAGTTAAAAAAATCAGCAAAACAGTTTTTCCTCTGCAGTTTCAAGTTCATTGAGTTCAGAGCTTTTATCCCATAAGAAAGAAATTTTAACCTTGTTAACCAAAACTGAGCATATTTAGTTAATTAACAAATTAATTATTACCTAAGTAATAATTTCAACCTATATTAAAATACATAAAATCTCCACAATCATCTTCAAATCTCCTTAAATTGATTTGAAAGAGTGTAAATATTAAAAAGTCTGTTTTTTTAAAGTTTCTTCACATCTAGCAGTGAATCTGATTTATAAACTTTCATAACAAAGAACACAATCTAAACCTGATACACCTACTCTTTTGACTTGAATCTTATTTTCTTGTACATTTCAGATGCCCCACCTAAGTATTTGTAAATGTAGGCCCATAGTTTTATATTTTGTACTTAAAGGTGGTTGAGACCTAATCAATTAGGTAAATTAGCTAATTAGGCAAACACACTTATTAAAAATAAGAAGCAGGTGGAATGTAGTAATAATGCAGATTGAATTTGTTTGAGGGTTACCTGTTAGATAATCTCATTTTGGGCTTGAAAGTTTAAGAAAGGTTCCCCAGTGATTCCTTACTGCCAACCAAAACCTCACTGTAGGTTGATTTTTGGAGCTAAATAGGAAGTGACTTGAAAATGTCTGTTCTCTATAAAGCCAGGATGATTATTATTCAGTATTTTGTTCTTTTACTATTGAGTTTTAGAAATGCTTTCTTGAGATTGATTTCTACATATTAATAAAACATATCCCTTTTTATATTATTTATAAGGGAAGTTTCAAACTTTTAATTTTAAGATAATACACTTCTGTTCTAAGGCTACCATACAATGTTCATCTTTTATAAGTTTCTTAATTCAAACCCTTTTATTTTTAGAGTAGACTTTTTAATTGATCATGTGAAATATACAATAGGTATGCTTATTGCATAAATATCTAATAATTCAAATTTAGAGGAAGATTCTGATCAATCTAATCAGTAGAGAGTTCATTAAGAGTAAAGATGGGGAAAATGATGCTTTTAAATTACAGGAAACTAAAAAAAGGTATGTGATAAATTAAGTGATTTGAAATTTTTATTTCCTCGAGTTACCATTTACTGGGTCAGAAACCAATTGTATCACCATCTTCTTTAATAGCTTTTCATTCTAATCCCTTAGTCAAATAGATCTATTTTTTAAAATAATTACCTACTCAACAATTCTGCTAGATAAAATACAAAGGCAAAAACCTCATCACTACAACAAATCTTTAGTAATGGAATCATATTCACATTTCCAGCAATTTCTCTAGTCCAACATCTAATTATATACATACCCATTACTTATTTCACAGAAGTGAATGTCAACCTAATTAGGACTTTTATTAGGCTCTTCATCCACACAGAAAATAAACTCTAGTCAGATTTGCTGGTAAACTGGAAGGTTATCCTACATGGGGTACTGAATGCATTCCAAGGTACTATTGTCTGAATTTATTACTGCCATAGTGCAAATGCTATAATTCCTTTCACTCTTTTGACTTCACTAATACTTATAATAGTGAAGATGGTACAGATTAGATGGAACAAATAAATTCTCTGTGTCCCTGGCAAGAACCTTTCTTCTTTCCACAATGATACTACCACAATCAGCCTTAGGAAGCATGAAGACAAATTTCATTATGTCCTTTGTCTTTGTGTATCAGGCAACGTTAAGACACTAAGAAATTTTAGATCATACTTCATTCCCTGGAGACACATCCTATATGGATCTGTACATTGACCCCATCTACCATTCATGCTGTCTGAAATTCTTCCATAGTATTCTTAAATCAAATGATCCATTATTAGCAAAATCTCTTCTAATCACAAACTCTCCTATGATCATTTTACTCACTTTCTTGCTCCAAATAATACCTGGCTTTCCCCTGAGAGCATGGTTTCTACCTGTAATCTTGCAAAACTGACCCTGAAAGTAAGTGGACAATCATTTTTTTGTTCCTCATTTCCTGAGATTTATTATTCTACCTACTTGAACATCCCCTCCTCCCTATTACTGCTCTAAAACACTTATCGGATTTTGCTACACATTCTCCCTTTTGTTTTGCACTTGTTTATAGATTCCTTGGTCACTTATCCTTCATTTCTTTAAGATTTTAACTCTGTACTCACTGAAACCAACACTGATTCTCTAACCCATTTTATTAATATTAGTATATACAAAGATGATCCTTCCACTTCTAAGGTGTGGCAAGCTTCAGTGCTACTACCAAATATTCTGATTGTCTCCTATTCAGGTAGAATTGCGGTTCCTGGTTTCTTTGTTAGATGGTGGCCATCTGCCTAGCTCTGGTGTGTAAGTTGTGAGTACAAGTGATTTAAGTATCCATTGAAGTTGGAGTATTTAAATGTCTAATTCAGATCCTTCAGAGCCTGAGTACAACTAGCAATCCTCTACCCCCATGGACCATGATGGACGTGTAGCATGACTGAGAAATAAACTTGGATTGTTTTAAGCTGCTGAATGATAATAATTTATTTCATTTTCTGCATCTTAACTTACCTTCTCTTAATTGATACTCCTTGCACCTGCATAGTAAAAGGCCAACCTTGGTTAAATCCTATTCTCTACTATAACTATTAACATGTGGGTGAATGTGGCTGAAAAAATAGACAATCTTACTGATTGGTCTAATTTTAAATTCAGGACTGCTAACAGCATGGGGCCCCTTAATGATGCTCTGCAATTCAGCCATATTTTCTTAGTCCATTTAACCTCCTAGTCACAGGCAACTATTACGTACCTTCTGTTCTATGTTTGAACATACCCTTTCATTCTTTACAACAAGTAATAAATAACAGTATTAGAAAAAATAGTGTTAATCCACTGAAGCTAGATATTAACCATAGTCTGTGATCATTTTTTCTACAATGATTCAGTAAATATGTTTGGGATACAAAAAGGGGAATGTTAAAGCACACATTCATCAGCCATGTCTTTTATTTTCTGTCTTGATTTATACATTGTATTTTATTTTCAAATTTAAAATTAGTTTTGAGTGCCTGCTGAGTGCCAGGCAATATTTCATTTTTTATAGGTCATATCTCCTTTACTCTTCAAAACAATGCTATTTTTTTCCTACTGTTATCCCTTTTTCAGTTCAGAAAGTGAAAGCAAAGATGTTAAATACGTTACCTCAAATCACACAATCAGTAGTAGACGTGGGATTTGGACAAGATTGATTGTGGATTCCAGAGACTATGGATCGAGCCACTACATCCTTTGCCTCCCACAAAATATTGGAAAGAGTTTGAACAGTTTGATCACGAGCCAGGAGGAATAAGGAATGAGGAATAATCTGCTTCCTGAGGTTGCAAAGTTAAGAATTTTTATGTTGATTTCCACTAAGAAAAAAAAGATTCTTAGACATGAGTTCATTTGGTAGTGTTACTCCATGTCCTGGGCCTACAAAGAAAAAAAGATATATTGCACTGTATTATTCTTTGTATCAATTAATGGTTATGATAACTCCAATAACAATTTGAATAATGGTATCTCTGTTTGGGATTTAGACATAACTTGTTTTGTCCCAACTTTGCCACCTCTTATTTGACTTCAATTTATTTATTTTTATTATGAATATATGATAGTAATTATAAACAACACTGAGTGATACAAAGAATTTAGTGAAATGATATGTATGTTAGGGCCTGTGTAACAGGTTGCCCTTTCCGGGCTTTAGCTGAGTTTGGGATAAACTAGTTAAGCTGGCCAAAGTGATTAGCTTGCCTTCTAAGAATTACCAAATGTATTTCTGGACAAGCACAAACTTTTTAATTATTACCAAATGTATAAGATATTTTAGACTTGTATCTAACCATCCCCTGTCCCCACCCTCAATCCACATTCACAAATCCCTTTCAAATATAGAAAAGAGAGACACAAAACTTATCTGACAAAATGGTGGTGAGAATAGAATGCCATAAAATACAGATTACAGGAAAAAAACAATGCACTACCTTAGAGAAAAATATGCCTATTAATGAGAAAGGGCCCTGGTGAGGTGAGTCAGACTTAGCAGAGGGCCCACGTGCTATAACAGAGCAGCTGTGTGAATTGAGTATAAGGTTATTCATTGACCTGTCAACAATCTCATCTCGAGCGTCCTGGAAAGAAGACTGCATGGTAAGGTCTGTAAGGTAAGGTCTATACTTACCTGTATAAGTACGTGGTAAGAACTGTGTCACTTGGCGGCCAAGAAAGTCTGCTTTCTAATCTTTTTCTACAACAGTCAGAACATGATAAAGGGAATCTATTTTCCTAGGTGCCAGAGAGAGAGAAGCAAAACTCATGGATAAAGAAGCAGGCAAAGATGATGGAGTTCAAAGCCGTGACTGCAGAGTGATTAATTTCTCCATGGTTGTCATGGATCAAGTACAGTACAGCAACCTGAAAAGTCTGTGCAAAAGAAGCCTACCTCATACAGCAGACTGCTGCAGGTGAATTGATGCAGAGTAGAAGCAACCACATAAAGAGACAAAAGCATGTTAAGGGAACAAATTAGTCTAGAGATCTATAGGCCACCAAGCAGTAGGACTTTTGTGAGACAATTCTACTTTGGGAATGTCCAGAGTCCCAAGCAGGGCAATGGGCTGAAGCTTTTATTTTTGGCAGATGATGTTCAATGATCCAAGAATATTGGGGATGAACTGCTAAAATGCCCTTTCTATGATCCTTAAGCTATTAGGTTTTATAGCAAATTTGATTACATTAAGTAAAATATCTGGTAGATATTGGTGATCAAGGAATATTGATTCCTTCTTTCACAATTCTATAGCCCATCCTATATAAGTAGCAAATGGTTTTAATGTACAAATTTTTATTAAACATGAGTTATATTGTATGAAACCATATCTTTTGGGTGAGAGTTACAAAGGAATTTTGGCTGTTTAATTTGTGCTCTATTAGTTCCTTCACTAAAAGCCAGTGTTACATTTGGCTAAGGAAACCAATTAAATCCCCACACTGGTTTTGTAAACTCTGCTTGCTTATAGTTAGCCTGCCCAATGTGATAAAAAATTGCCAACTTTATACCTTCTTTTATAGCAAGTAAACTTGTCCTAGAAAGTAAATTTAAAGATTATTATGCGTTTCTGTTACTAGCTGTTTGTGCAAACCTTTCTATATTGTCAAAATAAAGACTTTATTGAAGGAAAGTGAAATAGAAAGGGACTGAAAAAAAATGAAGTTGATGGATTAGCTCAGTGTTTCCCAGTAGAAATTTTTTATTCTCTTATGTTTGGTAGGTTCTTATCTTGGTGGACTATGCCTCTAGTTTTTATCAATTACCTTAGGGGCATTTCTCTACAAATGCTTTCAATTCCATAGACTCTCCTGGCAGACCTCCCTGTTACCTTTGGCTCTTTATCTCTAGATTCTATCAGAAGCTTTCAAGAGAACCGTTCTGCAGCCAACTCTAGGAACCTGAGCAATAGACTGTCTCAGATCTTTTTTCTCTGTGAAATAGCTAAGGATCCCAAGATACCTATTTTAAAAGCAAACACCATTTGTAAAGGAAGAAAAGTCTCTTTGATTCACTCATGATAAGAAATTTTTTATAAATTTTATTTCTATTAACTTGTATTTTTTGCAAAATTCCTATGGAGTGATTTTATATATATACACATAGAGAGAGAGAGAGTCAGGCATTCTGTAATATTATTAATTGTTGCTGACTAAACTTTTAAAGATAATTTTCTCTAATATTAAAAATGAGTAGCATTTAAAAGTGTATATTTCTGGTAAGTGAGGATTCTTAACATGGTGTCTTCAGTCATTTAAGTGTTTTATGATATATGTGCATCTATTAATATTATGTATCAAAAATAGTTTTAGGAATAGAATACAAGTATACCCCATTTATCACACTTCACTTTATTGCACTTTGGAGATATTGTGGGATTTTTTTGCTTTTTTTTTTCTTTTTTGCTTTTTCTGTGTTTTGTTACAAATTGAAGGTTTGTGGCAACCCTGCACTGAGCGAGTCTATTGACACAATTTTTTCCAATAGCATGTGCACACTCCATGGCTCTGTGTCACAGTTTGGTAATTTCTGCAATATTTAAAACTTTTTCGTTATGATTATATCTGTTATGGTGATTTGTGATCAGTGATCTTTGATGTTACCATTGTAATTGTATTGGGGCACCACAAACTGCACACATATGAGACAGCAAACTTAGTTGATAATGTGTGTGTTCTGACTGCTCCACTGACCAGCTGTTCCCCTGTCTTTCTGCTTCTTTTCAGGCCTACCTATTCCCTGAGACACAATGTTATTGAAATTAGTCCAATTAATAATCTTACAATGGCTTTTAAGTGTTAAAATGAAAATGGAAAGCTTGGAATGATTAAGCTAAATGATGAAGACGTGTCAAAAGCTGAGATAGGCTGGAAGCTAGACCTGTTGTGCCAAAGTTAGCCAAGTTGTGAATGCAAAGGAAAAGTTCTTGAAGGAAATTAGAAGTTTTACTCCAGTGAACATATAAATGATAAGAAAGTGAGATAGCCTTATTACTGATATGGAGAAAGTTTTAGTGGTCTGCATAAAAGATCAAGCCAGCTAAGATATTCCCTTCAGCCAAATCTTAATGCAGAGAAAAACCCTTTCCCTCTTCAATTCTATGAAGGCTAAGAAAGTTGAGGAAGCTGCAGAATGAAAGTTTGAAACTAACAAAAGTTGGTTCATGAGGTTTAAGGAAAGAAGCCATTTCCATAACATAAAAGTGCTAGGTGAAGCAGCAAGTGCTGATGTAGAAGCTGCAGCAAGTTATCTGGAAGATCTAGCTAAGATAATTAATGAAGGTGGCTACACTAAACAACAGATTTTCAATGTAGGTGAAACAGCCTTATATTGGAAGAAGATGCCATCTAGGACATTCATAGCTAGAGAGAAGTCAAGGTTTCTCTTCAAAGCCTCAAAGAGGAGGACGCTCTTGTTAGGGGCTAATGCAGCTTGTGACTTAAAGTTGAAGCCAGTGCTCATTTATCATTCCCCAAAACCTAGGGCCCTTTAGAATTATGCTAAATCTACTCTGCCTATACTCTATAAATGGGAGAACAAAACCTGGATGACAGTGTATCTGTTCATAGCATGGCTTCCTGAATATTTTAAACCCACTGTTGAGACTTACTGCTAAGAAAAAGAGATTTGTTTCAATAAAAAAAATTTATTTTAATATATTAGTGCTCATTGACAATGTACCTCATCAGCCAAGAGCTCTGATGGAGATGTACAGGTGATTAATGTTGTTTTCATGTCTGATAACATGACATTCATTCTGAAGCCCATGGATCAAGGAGTGATTTTGATGTTGAAGCTTTATTATTTAAGAAATATGTTTCATAAGGCTATAATTGCTATAGATACTGATTCCTGTGATGGATCTGAACAAAGTAAATTGAAACGTTTTGGAAAAGATTCACCATTCTAACTGACAGTAAGGACATTTGTGATTCATGGGAGTAGGTAAAAATATCAACATTAACAGGAGTTTAGAAGAAGTTGATTCCAATCCTTATGGATGGCTTTGAGGTATTCAAGACTTCAGTGAAATGGAGCCTGAAGATATGACTGAATTGCTGCAATCTCATGATAAAAATTGAACTGATGAGGACTTCCTTCTTATGAATGAGCAAAGAAAGTGGTTTCTTGAGATGGAATCCACTCCTGGTGAAGATTTTGTGAACATTGTTGAAATGACAGCAAAGGATTTAGAATAGTACACAAACTTAGTTGATAAAGGAGCAGTAGGGTTTGGAAGGATTGATTCCAATTGTGAAAGAATTTCTACTGTGGGTAAATGCTGTCAAACAGCCTCAAATGCTACAGAAAACTCTTTCCTGAAAGGAAGAGTCAATTGATCTGGCAAACTTCATTGTTGTCTTATTTTAAGAAATTGCCACAGCTACTGCAACCTTCAACAACTACCACCTTGAGCAGTCAGCAGGCACCCACATCGAAACATGACCCTCCACTAACAAAAAGATTATGACTCTCTGAAGGCTCACATGATCATTAGCATTTTTTAACAATAAAGTCTTTTTAATTAAGTACATATTTTTTTATACATAATGTTATTGAACACTTATTAGATGAATGCAGCTACTGTAAACATGACTTTTATATGCACTGGGAAATCAAAAAATTCATGTGCTTCACTTTATTGCTGTATTCACTTTACTGTGGTGGTCTCACACTGAAACTGCAATATCTGTAAGGCATGCCTATATGAATTCATAAATTTGGATGAAAAA
This sequence comes from Daubentonia madagascariensis, assembly GCA_023783475.1. Taxonomy (NCBI): domain Eukaryota; kingdom Metazoa; phylum Chordata; class Mammalia; order Primates; family Daubentoniidae; genus Daubentonia; species Daubentonia madagascariensis. The sequence continues at coordinate 22,888,605 of JAKFHU010001684.1, read as the reverse complement.
ATGTAAACATTACACATTTTTCCTCTACCTTTCATCTGACATTTAACATTTATTTCAATTATATGTGTGGATGACAAATCACAGCAGTATTTGGAGTCCTTTTTTACCAATGGAAAACTTACATATTTTTCTTTTCCTATTCATTAAAAATGTTGTATGTGTTTAATTTGACATTCATCACTACTTTGCAATCATGTTTACTAGACTATTCCTTGCTAATGCATATTAATGTGCTCAGCAATGAGGCATTCATATTAATATACCATAAAAATTTATAAATTATTTTATATCATTATTTCAATATATTTGTAGGTTTTAAAATTTTAAAATATTTTATTTTAAGGATTTTAAAATATTCTGAGGAGGGTAACAAATGTGTCACACAACTGTCAGAACAGTCAATATAAGGAAATTTAAAGAACACTCAGTGTAAAATTTTAGAAGTGTAAGAAATCTTAGATTAGTGGTATTCATAAAAGATTACAATGATAATAAATATCTTCATTCATATGGTGCTTCTAATTAGGAAAGGATTTTAATATGTTATTGTTCATTCAACAAGTATTCATTAAGCATCTGTCATGTGCCTAGCATTATTCTAGTGACTAGAAATAAATGGAGTGAACATAATAGACACAAATAGACAATATTTGCCTTTGCCATTTTGTATTTTATATTGTAGTATAAAGAGACAAAAATAAATAAATCCTAAAAACAATAATAAAGTTAAAGGAATCATGGTAGTTTTTCCAACACTTATTACAAACTGCAATAATTAAGACAGTGTGGTATTGACAAAATAATTGAAGCTTAGAACAATGGAACAGAATAAAAATTCCAGAAATAGGTCATGTATATATAATCAACTGATTTTCAAAAAAGGTACAAGGACAATTCAAGTGGAGACTTTTCAACAGTTGGTGCTGGGACAATTTGACATCCATGTACAGAAAAAAAAAAGAGCATTGACTTGACCCATATCTCTTATAGAATATAAAACAATTAACTCAAAATGGATCACAAAATTAAATGTGAAAGTTAAAACTGTACATTTCTAGAAGAGGCCATAGGACAAAATCTTTGTAAACTTGGATGTATAGTGATATCTCATTGTAATTCCCTATAGGCAAGTGATGTTGAACATCTGTCCATAAACTTAGAATACTTGACATTTAAATTTTTTAGTCAATTCTCTGTTCAAATATTTTCCCCATTATTAATTGGATCATTTTGTGTCTTTGAGTTTTGAGAATATTTTATATATTTAGGATACGGGCCTATGATGAACTATGTTTGTCCAGTCAGTGGCTTGTCACTTTATCTTCTTAAGAGAAACTTTTGAAGAGATTATTATTATTTATCATTTTTCAAATTCATTTTGCCTATTCTAATTCCTTTCCTTTCCTGGATAAAATTTAGAATCAGTTTGTTGATTTCTAAAAATGAAAGCCAAATAAATGGAAAAAAAACTGCTGCAATTTTATTGTATCTATAGATAATTTGTAGGGGAACTACCATCTTAACAATATTGAAAATACAGTTAGATATAATAGAATAAGATCTAACATTTGGTAGCACAATAAAATTACTATAGTAAAGAATAATTTATTATATATTTAAAAATAACTAAAAGAATGAAATTGGAATGTTGCTAACACAAAGAAATAATAAATGCTTGAGGTAATAGATATTACAGTCAGCTTGATTTGGTCATTAAACATTATATGCCTGTATCAAAATATCACATGTATCCCATAAATATGTACAACTATTATGCAAACATAATAATAAAAAATGAAAATTTAAAAAATTTTAAATTTAAAAAATAAAAATAATTAAATCTTCCAATCCACACATATGTTTTATTCAGATAGTCTTTAATTCTCTTGGTGTTTTTCACTGTAAAATTTTGAATGGAAATGGTAAGAATAGACATCTTTGCTTTGTTCCTGGTCTTTGTATAGAAGGATTAATTTTTCACCATTTCATATAATGATAGATATATGTTTTTGGTAAATAGCCTTGGTTTTTTGTTAAAGTAATTCTGGCCTCATAAAATGAGTTGGATAGTATTCTCTCTTGCTTGTATTTTCTGTAAGTGTTTTTGTAGAATTTATATTACTTCTTCCTTAAAATTTGGCAGAATATGCTAGTGATACTATCTGAGCCTGTACAATATTGTTGGAAATATTTTAATGATTAATTCAATTTCAGTAAAATATTTAGGACAATGTAGTTTATTTATTTCTTCTTGAGTGAGCTTTGATAGCTGTGTCTTTTGAGGAATTTGCTATTTTACCTCAGTTGTCAAATTTAGGGACATTAATTTTTTCTAACAGTCTAGTGTTATCTCTTCAATGTCTTTAAAATCTGTAGTAATAGTCACATCTTCACTCCTAATATTGGTAATCTTTGTATTCTCTCCTTTTTTTCTTTGGGCTAGAGGGTTATTGATTTATTGATATTTTCAAATAACCAGGTTCTGTTTTAATTTTCTAGATATTTTTATACAAAGTTCATTCATTTTTTTCTCTTTTCTTTATTATTTCTGTCCTTCCACTTGATCCTAGTTTAATTTTCTCTTCCTTTTCAATTTTCTTACAGTGAACATTTAAACTTTTTATGAGACCCCTCTTCTTTTCTACTATTAATATTATATAAGCTTTTAATGCTATAAAATTTTGCTCTAAACTTATCTAGTATTGTGTTGATATGTTGTTTTCATTGTCATTCAAAGAAAATACCTTTTAATGTTCCTAGTGTTTTCCTTTTTGAAAAAACTATCACTCAAAAGTAAATTGCTCAATTTCTAAATTTTGGAGAGATTTTCCAGATTTCTGTTATTGATGTCTGGTTTATTTCTGTTATAGTTAGAACATCACTAACTTTGATTTTAATTATTTTGAAATTTCTGAGGTTTGTTTTATTTGGTTATTAATTTCATCTATCTTGGTAAATATGTTCTGAGTACTTAAAAAGAATATATATTCTGATGTTTATATTTATTTTTATTGGGTATAAATGTTAATTAGATCAATTGGTTGACAGTGTTGTTCAGGTCCTCTATATTGTTACTGATGTTCTTTCTACGTGGTATATCAATTACTGAAAGAGGAGCATTCAAATTTCCAACAATAATTGTACATTTTTTTATTTTGAATTTAAATTCTGTCTGTTCATGCATTTTAAAGTTTTTATTTGTGAATTAACCTCTTTATCTTCATGTAATGCCCCTATTCATTGCTAGTAACATTCCTTGTTCTGATATCAAGCTTGTCAGTTACTAATCTTGTCTCTCCAGCATTCATTTGGTTGTGTTTTCATGGTATCTATTTTTTTAATCCTTGCATCTTTATCCTATATATGTCTTTGTATTTCATGTGGCTTTCTTTATCTGACTTGACAATCTCTGTCATTTAGTTTTTGTATTTAGACTATTTATATTTAATATAATTTTTTATATCATTGGATTTAAATCTATCACCTTACTAATTTCTATTTTTTCTGTTCTTCTTTCCTTCCTATGACCTCCATTTTTAAAAATTTTCTTTGTTTCTTTATTTTCTCATTAAATTTTATCTGCACTATTCCCTTATTATTTGTATACACACAGTTTCTTTGTAAAAAAAATAGTAGTTACCTTAGGGTTTACAATATTATCTTTAATATATTACAGTATTTCTTCAAATAATATTATGCCATTTTACATTTATTGTAAGAAACTCACAGATCTGTATTTCCAATCTCTCTTTCCCAATTTTTGTGTTATTATAGTCATGCATTTTAATTTTAGCTATGTTATAAAGCCACAGAATATACTACTATTTTCCTTCAGCAGATCAACTATATTTTAACAGGGTTTCTCAGTACTTACACTATTTATATTTTGGATCAGGTAATTCTTCACTCTTGGGGACTGCCTTGTGCTATATTATGTTTAGCAGGATCTCTTGTCTCTACGCACTAGATTCTAGTAGCTCCTTCCACTCTCCAACATAAAAATAAAAAAATGTCTCCAGAAATTGCCAAATGTGCCCTGAGGTGCAAAATTGTTTCTGCTTGTAAACGTGCTATAGAGTCATTGGACATAAGAGGAACAAGTATTCTCATATTTACTTTTACAACAATTTCCAAAGATTTTCATTTTTTTGTGTGTGAATGCACATTTTTTATCTGGTATAATATTTTTCTGGTCCATCTTGCTCTCTTTTTTTTGTCTGGACTTCAAATTACATGTATGTTACACTGTGCGTTCTTGTTCCACACCTTTTGTGTGTTTTAGTTTGGGTAATTTATATTGCATTGGCTTCCAATTAAGTAATTCTATTCATAATAGTGTTGATGTGTGTATGTGTGTGTTCTGCCAAGCATCTCCATTTCACCTTTTCTTGTATCTTTCATGTGTCTGTTGAAATTCCTCATATATTTTTTCATGCTCCACTTGGTACTTTACAATATTAATAATAGTCATTATAAATTCTTTCTCTATGAATTCCAATATGGGGTCATCCCTCAGTCTGATTCTATTGATTGCTTTGTCCATTGGTAAAACTTTTTTCCTTGTTTCTTTTGAGTGTCTCATATTTTGTAATTGAATGTTGAACAATATATTTGGAAAAGTAGAAACTTAAGCTGTGGGTTCAAACAAAGCTTTAATTTTGTAGTTTATCTGGATTTTTATTGTTTTTTAAGAAAGATTCATGCTCTTATCAGCTTTCTACATCCTAGGCAAATGTGAAAGGAGAAAACCATTTTTAGCATAGTAGTGATATGATCTGATTTATATCTTTGTTAAATGATAATGCTGCTCTATGGGAACTGTCAGGTATAACCTGAAAAAATCAGTCAGCAGGAAATTGCCATAATTCAGACAATGGTTGAACATGTGAAAAGTTGTCAAATTCATGACATAATTTAAAGCAAAAACTGACAGAATTTTCTCATAGATTAATGTATGTTGTGAAGGAAAAGAGTAAAGAAAATTCCCAGGCAAATGTCCTGTGCAATTGGTTAGATTGTGGTGGCATTTACTGAGATAAAAGATAATGAATAAGGAGCGAGTATTTCCCAGGAGCAAGGGAAGGGTGAGTGAATCATTCATTTATTTATACACCAAATAATTGTTACAATTTTATTTTATTGGAAATGCTAGGGGCCCTCTACATGAATAAGAAATAGAGTCCTTATTCTTGAATCATGAGAGATATAAGACTATAACCAGGAAATACCAATTCAGTCTGACAAATTTTAGGATAGATAACATTCAGTAAATTATGAGAACACTCAGAAGGAACTCCAGTCCTATCTGACTCTAAATATTGTTCCTACAAAGGGTGAAGAATCTAGCTAAAAATGTGAAATTAAAAATGCTAACTCATCCCTTAAAATTTAAAACACGAGAGAAAGATTAAGAATGACATTTCCCTGGTTCACTTTTTAAAAACCTCCTGATTGTGTATGATTTAAGTATTTTAGTGTTAACATACAAATCTCTTCTTATATACTTCATGTCTCCAAAATTATTATCCCTTCTCTCTCTTCTATTCCTTTTTATATGACTTTTCCTCTGACAAAAGCAGCTTCCCCTCCCACATCCCCAATTTGAGGTACCATCTGGTAAAATCCTACTCAAGCTTAAATAATCAACTCAGTTATGACCTCCCCACAGAAGCTTCTTTACAACACTGCAGAAAGAGTTGGCACACCCTCCCCTCTCTCTTCAATTATTTTCTGTATTCCTTTTTTCTTTGAATTTTACTTATTCACATGTTTCTACTTTAGACTCTTAAATCCCTTGATTTTTAAATTCATAACAGGGTATTCAACATATATAAGATGGTCTATAAATGTTTCTAAAGTGAATAAGGGTATAAATGAATAAATCAATTTCTGAGACAATTACATTTTCACCTATCAATTGGTGAAAATACGTTGACTCCTGAGCACTTCCTTCTTCTTACAAATGAATTGCTTTTGACTACAACTAATCCTAGATTACTTACAATGTAAAGGAACTACTATGGAAGTATTGACATAATCAACATTGCTTTAAAGAAATCCTACAATGAATGTCACCTATGTGAATGTGCTTGCGTGTTGCCAGTAAAGAAATTAAAAATATTGGTAAGTACGGCAAATATGTTTGGGAGGCAAAGACAGGAAAATAGAAAACATAAAAATAAGACTCTGAATTTCTTGAGGGAAGGAATATGTCTTGATCATTTTCTATCCCTAGAGTCTGACAGAAGAAATAGTCAAAGAAAAAAGATTGTGAAAGAAGGTAGTATTTACTTTCACATCTCTTAATACTTCTAAGCCAAAATATTCTCCTTTTACCATAAACTATAATTTTAAGTTTTTATTTTATATTGTTTATATATCATAAGGACAATAAGCTGTATAGAGAAGTGTAGGACACTTTTATAGCAATAATACATTTACCTGTTAGCATGTCATAGCTATTCAATTATGCACTATTAATAAGATTATGCGTGACTTTATTAGTTAGTTGAATGTGGATGGTGTGTCACCATCTTCTCATACTCCCTAGTTCACAGGATCCAAATTGAATGTTATTAAACAAAATCTCATAAAATTTTAATGTGTGAAAATTATGGCATAAAATCCCTTAAGCACTATTCCTTAGGAAATTTAAACCTTGAGTGAAAGTACATGTATTTGTGTGTGTGTATGTGTGCATGTGTGTGTACTTGCAGTAGCTCTAACATCCTCCACAAATGTATATCATATCTATATATGTGTGTATATATTGTGTATATCATTATCAAGGACAAATCCTTGCATAATAAAAAATTCAAATTTCAAATATAATTTCTTAAAATATTTCCAGATATATTTATGGAGACTTAAATAATTGCTATACCAAATCAAGCCTAAGGGTGACAGAAAGCCAGCTAAACTATTCTTTTGTCATCTCTGATAGTTACTAAGCTGAAGAGCAAGATGTTCCCTTCAATTACTGGGCAACCATAGTGTTATATTCTCCTAAAGAATTTTTACTTTTCCTTTGAAAATGACTGCTTTGAGCTGATTTTTTAGCGTGTGTCTTAAAAACGAATTGTAAAAATAGGAATACAGAGTATTAAATTAATTACTTTGTAGATTGTACATAATTTGTAGATGTTTATAATTTTATATATGTGCAAATTTAAAATTGGAAGCCGGCTATACCATATGAACACCTCCATTTCAATGAAACAAAATAGAAACATTAAAAATATTTACTGAATAAGTTATTCTATATTTATTTAATCTCCTGGGTTTCCTATAAGATTTTCTGCCAATATCTCTTATTTTCTGTATTAAGAAAGAGTGAGGCCCTCAGGGAATTTCAATAATTTGATTTGCTTTGATTACTTGTGAAAAAATATTTTATGGCGTGTGTGTGTGTGTGAGAGAGAGAGAGAGAGAGAGTATGATTGCAGTACAGGGATTCTATTCAAGAATCCATTTATGAGTAACAAACTTTTTTGGTTTATTACACGTTTTCAAGTTCTACAAAATATCCAAACTTGCCAAATTCCTCATAAATATAATGATTCATAACTTGATAGTAGGGCACAGATTGTTGTATTTTCTCTCTCTTCCCCCTCCCCGTCTCTTTGTGTGTGTGTCGGGGGGAGAGGGGAGTATGTGTGTATGCATGTGTTGTGTGTGACCTAAAATGGGACAATTTTGTCTGGTTAAAAAGAAAGAATAAAATTAGCTTAGCTGTGTAATTCAGATAAATTGTCATTTCCTTTGCACTTTAAAATGGATAAAGGGAGACGAAAGAGTTAGCAGCACTTATTCTTTCTGTAAAATACATTACATTAGATATTTATTATTGAAAAAATATTGATTCCCTCCCATTTAGCCGTGTATGTGTAGCGTTTGTTTGTGGTGTCCTATACATTATTTTGCTGTCACCAGTTTTTTCTTTTCGTGATATGGACCTATAACTTAGCAGTGTTTGGACATCCATCTGAGAGGAAAAAAATGTGTAATAGAAGGATTATATATGTATTTATTTAAAATCATCATCAACAACAACAAAATATTTTTTCAGGGAAATATGGTTTCCACAGGGCATTAACCTTGTTCAAGGTGTTATGTTGCATGATAAATTTTGTCCCTTTGCTGAACTGAACTGCTATTGAAATACCATTTTCATGATTCTCAATTTTTCAAATTTATGCAGGTGCTGTACCGCATGAGAATATCTGCATTTAGTATGCGAACTGGAATTGGAAAAGGACGATGGCTGCTCTCCTGCTAACTTTAAATAAGTCATGTCACACATTGTATGTAAGACTTATAAAATATTAACATCAGGAGACATTGAAACAAATCGGTATTACTATTAACCTGGGAAAAGATCTTCCAAATATATATCCAAAGTAAATAAAACAAATACTCAAAAAGTTTTACTTCTAAAAGTAGGTGTAGGAAATACTTTCCCAAAGTTTATAAGATTATTAGGAGGAAAATGGCTCAAATGGTAAAAAAAAAAAAAAAAAAAAATCTGGACGCTTGCTTACCCCAAGAACTCATCCAACACTTTGCTTTCTTGTTCTGATGGATTGGCAAATCTTCAAACACAATAATACCTCCTAAATTAAAAATGGAAAGGGTATAGATAACACACATTTTGCAATTTTTTCCAGGCTTATTTTCTTTCTTTTTCTTTGTCCAAGTGTCGACGCTTATTTTTGAGCACATTAATTAATGGTACTTGTACAACCAATAATTGTGTTTATAATAGTGATGGAAATGCAGATTACAGTTTAAGAAAAATTAGATTAAGGAATAAATCATACAGTGTCAATTAGTTGTTATTTTTGTTTGTTGCTTGATTTTCTAAAATGAGAAGAATAAGTTGTCAAGCAAAGGTGGACAACTATAAACAACCTAACTTGGTATCTAGACTCAATCTGTTTTCTCAGCTAAGTAGTAGACAAAGGGGGAAAAAAGTGGAGATACAGGAAACCCTGTTTTACTGACTACATCTGGACTGTACACGCACACGTGCTAGAGAGACAGAGAGAGAGAATGAGAGAGAGACACTTTGTTTAGTGTCAACTTTATAATTTAAACTGTAATTAAGCTAGCTTATTAACGGTCTCGGTTTTATAAAAATCGGTAGATAGATGACAGATATAGATACAGTAAGCAATGTAAACACCTTTTAACTAAACACTGATTTATTGCTAATTTACTATATTCTCAGTACTAGGGTAGATATTGCAGTAAATAGAAAAGTAAGATACAGTCACTGTCTTCAAGGGAATTATAATCTTGTCAGGGGGACAAGCCATATTTACAGTTGCTAAATTGAATAGAACGATTATGTGAATACCTTGAACACTAAGCCTAGAACTTTGAACTAGATTCTGAGGGCAAAGTATAGCCACCAACTTTTATGAACAGGATTTTGATATTAATTTCACGTATTTCAAGAAAAGGAATCTATCAACATTGATTTCTAACTGTGAGGGCTATTTTGTAATTTATATTTTACTGAAATATTCTAATACGACTGATATTTCCAGTCATTTTTTCTTTGAGATTCTCTTCTCTCTGGACTTTTGTGCCCAGGAGTCTACTGATTTGCCACAAATCATTCTGACTGTTATTTCTTATTCATCTTTATGACATTATCTTTTTCTTTAAAACGTTGATATTTCTTCATAACGTTGGAGTTTCACGCCATTCTGTCTTCAGGGTTTTCTCATTCACCCTGCTTTCCCGGGGTGGTCAAATAAATTTATCTTTCTTCCAATACTAACTAAGTGCTGATGACCCTCAACTATGCCCCTGGGGTCTCTCACTGAAGCTTAGACTGACGTATTAAACTGTTCATGTACATCTTCACTTGGATATCATAAAAATGTTACTATGTTCAATATTGGATTCCTTTCTTTTCATACGTTGACATTCATTTTATATTGTCTACCCAACACCAGTTTATTCTTCTTGACAGCTCCTTGGTTTTATTCTGGAGAAATCTCTCTCTCTCTCTGTCTCCCCTGCCCCCCGCCCTCGCATTTCATCAGTATAGGGGCCCTACCCTCTCAGTACAAATGCCAAAGGAGTCTTTGGAGAATATAAAGAGCTGTTTTTGCTAGGTCTTTTCTTTTGCCATAATACGTGGCCTAAGGGTGAGCACAATTCTGAAATCACAGAAAGTTGGATTCTCTAACCAGAAGCTTTTCATCTTGAATATTGTCATACAAGGACTGAAAACTTGAAGTCCACTTCTTTCAGTGGTGTCATCCTTCTTGTATGATTGAGTAGTTCTTGCTGCCTCAGTTCCTTCCCTGGTTGCTGTCCTATTTTCGTGGCTACTATTCCAACTATGTCCCGTCTGCTATCTTCTTATATTAGTTATTTGGGTTTTTTTTTAATTTCTGAATATTACAGAGGTACAAACACTTTGGTTACCTATATTGCCTATGCGCTGCCCAAGTCAGGGCTACAATTGTGAACATCCCCCAGACAGTGTGCCCCGCACCCATAGGTGTGAGTTTTCCCATCACCTCCACCCCCCTCCCACCTGCCTGACCCCTGATGAATATTATTTCCATGTGTGCACATAAGTATTGATCAGTTAGTACCAATTTGATGGTGCGTACCAGTGGTGCTTGTTTTTCCATTCTTGTGATACTTCACTTAGGAGAATGGGCTCTAGCTCCATTCAGGATAATACCAGAGGTATTAATTCACCATTGTTTTTTATGGCTGAGTAGTACTCCATGGTATACATATACCACATTTTATTAATCCACTCATGTATTGGCAGGCACTTGGATTGTTTCCACATCTTTGCGATTGTGAATTGTGCTACTATAAAAGTTTGAGTGCAGATGTCTTTATTATAGAATGTCTTTTTTTCCTTTGTGTAAATACTCAGTATTGAGATTGCTGGTTCAAATGGTAGTTCCACTTTTGGTTCTTTGAGTTATCTCCATATTACTTTCCATAGAGGTTGCACTAATTTGCAATCCCACCTGCAGAGTATGAATGTTCCTATCTCTCCGTATCCCCACTAACATTTGTTGTTCGGGGACTTTTTGATACAAGCCTATCTCACTGGAGTGAAGTGATATCTCATTGTGGTTTTGATTTGCATTTCATTGACGATTAGAGAAGTTGAGCAATTTTTTATATGTTTGCTGGCCATTATTCTGTCTTCTTTTGAAAAGTTTCTTTTCATGTCCTTTGCCCACTTTTTAATGGGGTTGTTTGATTTTTTCTTGTTGATTTTCCTAAGTTCTGTGTAGATTTTGGTTATCAGCCCTTTATCAGATGTGTTATTTGTTGATATAAAACAAATTACCTTGAATAAAGAAGGAAAAATATTTTTAAATAAAGCAAATTACCTCAAAATGGAACAGCTTAAAATGCCAAATATTTATTGTTTCTTTCAGCATCTGTAGGGGAGGTATCTGGGAGTGGATGCGCTGGCTGCCTCTGTCTCAGGGTTTTGAATGAGATTTGCAGTTGTGCTGTTGGTAATGCCACAGCCATTGTCAGGCTGATCTGGGGCAGGTGAGCTCACTCACGCGGCTGTTGACAGGCCCCTGATTATCTGTTTCCAGGCTTGCTACGTGAGCCTCTCCACAGAGCTTCCTCACAACATGGCAATTGCTTTTCACCAGTCAGCAATCCAAGGAGAGAGAGAGAGAGGGCATCTATGACCGAAGCTGCAGTGTTCTTACAACCTAACCTCTGACATGATATCCCATCAATTCGGCTCTATTCTATTTGTTAGAAGTGAGTCAAAAATTCAGCCCACACTCAGGTGGAGGGGATTGTATGAGGCTGTGAATGGCAGCGGGGGAGAGATCATTGAGGGATGTCTTAGAGGCCTGCTATGCTTATACTTTCCAATGCTTTTCCTTTCTACTTAGGATAGCCAAGATTGTCTTCTATTGCTTGGAGCCATACAATTCTGTGAGCATTACCCTGTATTCCTATATCTTTTTATGCCTTTATGATCCACCGAGGTACCCAAGGTGCACATCTTGAATTAACATTTACCACCTCACTCTCCCTACTCCCTACTTCAAAATATATTCCTATACTCCGATCCATGTCGCTTCTTCACTTTCTAGAATGACTTTACTTGAGAGGAACTCCACAGCTGCACACTAATCCCTTATTATCTTAATCTTCTGCTTCTAGAATTTATGCTTCTGTTTCTGCTTTTAATTTCCTGAATTCTGCTTCAGTAATTTTTTGTTGTTGTTGTTTTTCCTGTGGTTTTCTCAGCCTAGAACACCTCTTCCCCATCTCTCCCATCCCACACTCAATACTTTTAGACCTAGCTTAGTAGTCACATTACCTAGAAAACCACCTCTTACTTCCCAAATCTGGGTGAAGTATTTTCACAGTGAAACTACAACACTATATGAATCTCTGTTATTGAACTTTTCACATGTTATTATAATGTTCTAATATATGTCTGTCTTCCCCATGAAACCATGGGACAGTGGATTGAAACTCTAGTTTTTTTTTTTTTTATTTTGGAATCTTTATGTTTTCACATGCCTCTCTTATTATAATTCTTATTATAAATCTCAAAAGATGATAAATAAACTATAAACTAATTTGCTATCAAGTAGATGTTTTAATTAAGATAATTATATTGGGTCATAACTAATATTAAATAGCCTGAGAATCTGTGTGGATAGGTAGTCATTGGAAATATCACTATATTAAGCTTAGGGCAGTGGTCCCCAACCTTTTTGGCACTAGGGACCGGTTTCATGGAAGGCAATTTTTCCACAGGGTGCTTGGGAGGTGGAGCTCAGGCGATGATGTGAGTGATGGGGAGCAGCTGTAAACTCACACTTCACTCGCCAGTGCCAGACACTCACCTCCTGATGTGCACCACTCTCCACCACACCACCCGTTCCTAAGTTTCATGGAAATGGAAGACAATTTTTCCACGGACAGAGCAGGGTTGGGGGGAGCTTTGTAGCCAGGTTCCTAACAGGCTGCGGACCCCTAGTGGTCCATTGCCTGGGGGTTGGGGACCTCAGGTTTAGGGCACACATTGAATTGGGAATTTAGGAATTCAGAAGTCCACGAGGAAAAGATTGGTGAATTAAAGCAATTAGAGATATATTTTATCATAATCGCAAACTTTTTCTTCTATGATACATGCAACTTATTATAAGAAGTGGTTTCATACAAATTAGCATACGAGTAAATTTAGAACTAGTGAAGACCTGAAGATTAGCAGAAGTTCACAGAGCACAATGAAGGCTTTGCAATTTTCAACAAGTAAAGATTATATTAACTTTAAATGTGCAAAGTTATTTTCAAAACTCAAATTTTAGAAATGATTGATATCTACATACCAAAGACACAAAATAGAGATAGAGGAGTTAGTTATATTAAAAGAAAACTGGACACAATAATGCATGTGCCTGGAGTCCTAGCTACTCTGGAGGCTGAGGTGGGAGGATTGTTTGAGCCCAGGAGTTTGAGTCTAGCCTGAGCAACATAGCAACACTGCATCTCTTTATATATATATATAGTATATATATATATATATAGAGATGTGCATTATCACTAGTGATTATGATATTTATAAAGTATGACTTCCAAGTGATACAATGACCATTAGGCTTGACATTTCCTTTTTTTTAATTTCTTTTAACACACTTACCTTACATTGACTGTCCCCATTTGGTCTTTTCTGGCAGGAAACGATGTCTGTACTCTCAGCTAAAATATAAGACACTAGGAAATCATGCTTTAATTACATAATCCTAAAAAGGCTAGAATTCTTTCTTTCTTTTTATTTATTTGTAGAGACAGGGTCTTACTCTGTCAGCCAGGCTGGATGGAGTGCAGTGGCACAGTCTTAGTTCTCTGAAGCCTCGAACTCCTAGGCTCAGGCGATCCTCCTGCCTTAGCCTCCCAAGTAGCTGGGACTATTATAGGCATGTGCATTATGCCTGGCTAATTTTTAAATTTTTTGTAAAAATGGCTTTTTGCTATGTTGCCCATGCTGCTCTTGAACTCCTGGGCTCAAACGACCCTCCCACCTTGGCCTCCCAAAGTGCTGGGATTATAGGCATAAACCACTGCACCCAGCCAAGGCTGGCTTTCTGTCTAGACGTTTTGAGGATTGATTTTTATGTTTTATAGTCTTTGCCTAAAAATATCTTCCTCCCGAGAAAAAAACATTCATATTAATATCTAAAAATAAAATGTACCTAATCAGAGTAGACTTTATTGATATACATATTCAGATTTATTCATCTTTCTTGAAATATTATCTACAAATTAAAATTCCTTGTCTTCTACCTAACTCTTTATTTTAAATGGTAAAATATGAAGTGAGTGCTGATAATTGTCTTGCCAATAGATTATTTTAGCATCCTTTGTAGATGTAACATTAAAAAAAGTAATACTTAAAATATTTATGCTCACATGATCTTCATCTCAATAGGAATATAAACATGCAGAGAACATTTATCATCTAAAAAGAAAGAACATATTTATGCTTAGTCTATATTTAATCAGATTTCAAAATTTGAGTCTTATGGAGATTCCATGCTTATACATTTGTACATTTTCATCAAATATGCATTCTTGATTTTGACAATGTAGAATCATTTATTTATGGTATAAATTTGTACTACCCAGCCCCTACTTATTGTTATCACTTGAAACATTGGCTATTTTTACTGCAGAATGTAGAATAAAAATGGACAACACTTTTATCCTTAGAATTTCCTATTTTATCTTTGGAAGCTGATAATGTTATTCAACCATGCTTCCAAATTTTTATACTATTTGGCATATTCTTTCCAGAGTTATAAAAAACTGCTTTTTGCATAACGAGACTTCCTTTAATATCCACTTACAGAGATCATATTCTTTAGATAGGTGAGTAACTCTGAGTAATTTATAACTTCAGAACACTCAGTACACTTACGTTTTTTGTGTGTGCTAACTGATTTCCAGATATTCAGCCTTACAGTCTACTGTTGTTGAGCATCTTTAGTATCTTCCCGACTTGATATTTGTTTCCATTCTCTAGCTCTTGGTTGTTTCCCCACAGAACTATAAACTAAACTATCTTCAAGACCTTTATTCCAATGAGGATGCTAACATTTAAAGAACGTAAAAATCATGTTTAGAATACCTTCTGTTTAAAGTAATACTTTGTAGAAAACGATAAAAAAATTATTTTATGCTTGTGAAGTTCTTTAGATCCACTGGATAAAGGTAACGGATTCAATCTTAGTAGAACTGCTTGAAGAAACTTTTATAAGATACATTTTTGAAAATTTCTCTCGTATATACATCAGAGTATTCCTTAATAAAGCAAATTTCTTGACTATACTTGAAACTTTAAATACAGTATGTAAGACACATCCTTATCTGTTTCCTGATAACCTTTCTCTCTTCACTTTTCCTTTCTTCTTTGTGATCTTTACATTCCAAAATTCTGAGCATTCAAGATTGTTCAACATGCCAGGTCCTTTTTTGTTTCCATATATTTTACTATACTGATCCCTGTAACTTGAATGCTCTATTCTCAATCAGCCACCCCTCTCTGATGATTCAACTTTTAAAACTTAGGAGATGTGATCTTGAGCGGACCTTTTCCAGTTGCCCTGGATTTTGCAGCTAGGATTCAAGGATAAAGAAAAAGAGACACTAAACACTCTATATTCGAAATAAATGACCATGGAAGCATTATAAAAATTATAGTCATAAATATTTCTGAGAATTTGATAATAGATGGTCACACCAGCTGTGTTACCCTAGAAACATCATTCTGGTTTCCCACCCACCTATCTCCACCTATATAGACTGTAGGGGAGAATAAGTGAAGAATCGTGTTGCCTGGGGATTTCTGAGATGTTTCCTTTCTAATTCTTTAAGCCAAACAAGGGGGCAATCTTTTGATATTGAAGTGTCTACAGATAGGGGAAACTGGAGTCTTGATCCCTAGCAGGAAGTTTGCTAAATTGTGAAATTAGCAGTATAACCACGCTGGGGATAGTATGGGCAGAGTGTTCATAGGAGAGCTTCATATGTGTCACCTGTGGACAAATATGACCACAGAGTCTGGTTCATTCTTCTTTGCTGGAAATATTTGAAGTGAAATGTTGGTTTAAGCAGCCTGTGTCACCAGAATGACAACAGATGTAGTAAACTTGTAAAGGAGAAGAGAACACCTTCAAACCCAGAGTTATTGACATTAAAAGTCTGCAGGAAGAAGAAATAGAGCACCTTGAAAGTCCCTGTGATCTTTCCTATTTGAAAAAATCAAGAATATTTTCCTTGAATGCACTATTATTTATGAATATGTTCTTCATTGAAAATATGCAAGAACATTACAAAATATATTTTTGTAAATGTATTATTCACATGTATCTTTTCCTCAATATATCAAACATGTATTCAGTTAATATATTCAAATTACATTATTCAAAAATATGCTCAAAATATATTCCCGTATTCTAATAATGTATTTATTAAGTGCATTTATTGACTTTGTATTGAATAATATATTTATTGTTTGACATTTATGATGGATATATTATTTGTATATATATATAAATGCTGGAGTGGGGAACCAGGAAAAAGACAAATTCACAATACTTAAAATGCTGTTGTATAAAAAAGGAAAAACTGGATACCAGTAGTTGACAGAGGAGAGGTTATCCCCAAACCCTCCCACCACTCTAAGAGTCTGTGGGTCCAAACCTAGTGAACAGCAAGCCACCTTTCCAACTCCACAGTCCCAAGCACAAGCTTGTGGAGCACTCAGGGGAGGGCAGGAGATGGGACTTGAGTCAGGACTGAGGTTGATGTTTTGACCAAGGCTGGGCAGAATCCTTGGAACATGAACGTGAACAGAAAATAAGGGTATCACTATAAGATATCATGAAGGAATCTGCCTCCCACCAGTAGAAGAAAATTTTAAATGGTGCGTTTGAGGGCAATAGAAGGAGATAAATCAAACCATTTAATATGTGTGCATTACCTACTTGAGATTAATAACCACTCAGATCCAACATCACTGTCTTGGGAGAAGGGACATGGGGGCAACTCTGTCTCATCTACTCCAAAGAGTATGAACTTCAGAAAGTGACAGAACTCAACATTCATCTATTTCCTAGCTTTGGGAAAACTAGGAAAGTTATTTTCTTTCTTAGAATTTTATTTATAAAAGAAAATTAGACCATTAATATCATCCTAACATGTGTACATTTGGCACATGGTCGGAGCCCTAAATCTATTTTTTTTCTCTTTTCTTACTACAAACTGTTCTGACATAATTCCCTTCTGGCAATTGGGATTTTTTTCTCTATATGAACTTCCATTGCTCTTTGCTTGTTATCTCAACTAGTTTTATTATAATGCTGTATTGTAATAATTAGTAATCACAACAATTTTCCTATTACTCTGTCATCCCTTTGACTAAAGGCACATAATCAGCTTGGGATTTTCACTTCCCAGAACAATTCCTAGGAGTTCCAATCTGCAGACAATATTATCTGCTTGCTGTGTTCTAGGTATCTGTGATATAGATATAAAAAGGGAAAGTGTGTTTTACAAAGCAGAGTATAGCGAAGAAGACAGGCAGATAAACAGGAAATTTCAGTAGAATAGATGTATGCTTAAAGAGAATGGTAGTTCAGAAGAAAGACTTGCTCAGAAGTGGTGGTAACCCAGTATCAGCATGCAGAGTGCATATTCTCTTGTATCTTTTGTAGAACTAAGGTACCTCTGAATCTTGAATATAAGCAAGGATTAGACAGTTGAAAGAAGAAAAATAATTGTAGGTCAGGGGTTGACAGACTTTTTTTTTTAATAATGAAATGAATACCAAATATTTAGGCTTTTAGGGCCATATGGTGGCCTTTGCATCTATTCAACTCTACCATTGTAGTGCAAAAATAGGCACCAACAATATATAAGGGAATGAGTGTAGCTGTGTTCCAATAAAATGCACAAAAAGGCAGAGGACTGACTGCTGTTCTAGGCAAAGACATTGGCATATAAGGGTAGATAAATATGGTTTGAAGACAGATCTAGAAATAGTTGGTTATTAATGGTATGTAAAGTGGAGGTTTGAGAGTGATGAGAATTAAGATAACCTACGCCATATAATAATAGTGAAGGAAATAAAGTGGGTTGGAAATTCAAGTGCAAAAATGTTTTGTCAGCAAAGCCTTTCTGTTTATAAACCACCAAGATGTGTGCCAGGGTGACCGTGAGGCATTTAAATCAGGGCTACGGCATGGCCATATTTTCTTTTCACATGTATCATCTTTAAGGATTGAGGGAAATTTATTTAAAGGGGTCAAATGGAGTGAGAACAATTCTGAGATTGTCTGAGTGAAAGGTAATGAGAGACTGCCATAGGACACTGATGGTGAGGATGGTGAGGGCAGGCAAAAAATATTAATGTTATGTAGATAAATTTTGCTGAATTGGTCATTGATAATTTCCAAAAGATACTGAAACAATGCTGCATGATCTCAGTATTTTAACTTGAGCTCATTTTTAGATTCTCAAGAGATAAAGAATTCAAGAATAGTGAAACTTGAGTACATGTATCTGCAGGGAACTTAATGCTTCATTGTTGAAAATGTTAATATTTTTCATATCAGTTAGATAAATAAAAACAAATTAATGACAATACAATTAATGTTGTTAAGTAGGAAAAATGTGATCGATCATTTTCTGGTAGAATTGAATACTTACTTTTCCTGTGAACTTTTTCTCCTTTAAGTTAGAATTAAGATTAGTGACAGGTTGTGTTCATATGCATTTGTCTTTTTTTCTGAAGAAATTATAGACTTCGTTTGTGGCAATGTCAATGTTATCAGTCGTTTCCCTTGCAAAGATAAATGTTGCATCACATCTAAATTATGATATTCTTTTTTCTTCTGGTTGTGAGAAAGAGAGAGAAAGCACTATAGAAGAAAGAGTCAAAAGAGTTTGAAGGATGACTTTCTATTCCCATGTGGCTAATTGTAAATTTTCAAGGGCAAAAATTTGACGATGACTTTAATAAATCTTGTAGTTTTGTACATATTTATTTTGACATATGCCTCTAAGTTGATGCCACTAACACATTTGGTTTCTTCCTTCCTGGGCAGTATAGAGCTATTCAGTGCTGAGTATGACAAGAGTGATTGGTAGAGGGTCTTTGAAAGGATTTAGAGCCATCACTGAGGGAAGAGTAAGAAGGAAATGCCATTTATAAGATCCAAAGAAGAACAAAGTCCCCATTAAGAACTGAGACTTGAACATCATTTAACAGTGATGAGCCTCCTATCTAGTGTCATGTGTCACTTGAAAGTTATTTAAACTTCAAGTACAAAGTGAGATAGGGTAAGATTAAAGGTCTAACAAACTTACATTTCCGCTCAGAAATGAGGTTCCAGGGAGGATAGCTGAAATTATGATTCATCTTGATTTTTTTCTAGTTATTATTTTGGGGGCATGCGTACATTTTACTTATTATTGGGGGCATCCTGCTTACATTTATATTTCCCAAAGTTTCTTGAAAACAAGAGCTAGATAGGGAATAGCTCAAAAGTCATGGGATAGTATCAAAGACCAGTTAGGGTAAACTTTTCATCTTCCTCAGTATCACTAGTCATTGAAGCAGAAAGAAAAGTAGGATAATTTCTTCATCCTGTGTTATCATTGCTTTAAATCTTTCAGGATCTAGATAATAGGGCATTTATCACTTCCTCTTTTATTTTAATATGTTTTTCTCAAAGACAAAGAAAAAGGTGTGGTCCGCAGTAGTGAGATCATTTAAATCGTAAGTTTGTTTCTGATCATATTATATACTTACTAACACTCCAGATTTATTCCCCCAAATTTTGAAGTGACAAGTAATTACAGACAATTTTAAAAAGGCTTTTTTTCTATTTAATATCATTTTAATGGAAAGATTCAGGAAGGTAGCCTCATACAGATTTAAAAATATAAACCTTGGGAGACATGATCTGTTATAAGAGAAGTAAAGAAAGTACATGGCACAGAATTAAGCATGTGATTTAAATTAGGCACATGGACAGGATTCAAATTCTTACTGTGCCACATACAAGCTGTAAACTTGAATAAGATATTTTACCTCTCTCTGTTCTGTGTTACATATTTATAAAAATCAGCTACCTGCCATGAGTGTAGTACACACTATATTAGTTATTAAATATAAATTACTTAGATAAACATATAGCACATATTAAGTAATTATTATAGATTAACCATTTTCAAATATTAGCTATTAAAATTCCATTATTATAAAAATAAATTTGAGAACAATCTATTCCTATATTTCCTCCATTGTATTCCATGACATACAAGTTCAATCTAATTTATAAAAGTGACTAGGGTGTGCACAGATACTAAATTTCAAATTTAATGCTCTAATATAGAAAACATTCTGTTTCTGAGAGAATTAACCTACATTGTTTTCACGTAAACGTTCATGTAATGATTGATGCTGCTATTCAAAATAAAATGAAGGGTTGACATAATTTCCTGGCTAATATAGTCTCAAATTTTTACACTGAAAGTGAAGTTTTTTATACAGCCTGTAGCTTTTGTTCTCTCTAGAGATTCTCTACATTTGTCGTAATCATGACGTCAAAATATATATATATATGCACACATATATATTTAAATATCTTGATAAGTATTAAAGCACAAAAATATTTTTGATTAGAAGATTATGTTTAAATTCAAGCTATGTATATGTACATACTATATATATACATATGTGTGTGTGTGTATATATATAAAGCCAAGTGTGCATATATGTATGTAAATATATTATATATATTTAATTGATAAATATCCTAAGTATGCTCCAGGATTCAGGAATAATGCAACAGAAAATTACTGAAAACAAATTTTATTTTTAAGAACAATAAATAATATCAAATTGTGCAAATTAAGATGGGAACACTTGTTTGTTTTGTTTTAACACTGAGGTACCTGTGGCAGCTGTGTTGTTCTTGGTACCTTTCAAATTCCTTAGGTAGGGTGACATCAGTGTAGTTTACTGAATTCTTTCTTCTCTGTGTTGCTTTGTTTCTTTGGTTCTTTGGAGTGTGACTGGATGTGTCTCCTGGTGTATAAGCCAGCCTAAATAGAACTCCCACTGGATCATGCTTAATAAAGACAGAATTGAAGCCATCATTCTGTGCAAATTAAGGTACCATCCATGCTTGTGGATTGAAGGGCATTACTCTGGTATTAGCTTATTTTTCAGTCTCTTGCACCTTCCCAGAAAAAGTTCTCGTCTATCTGGCTCAATCAGAAGATGGACTAAATAACAGTACTCTCAATGACTTTATGTTGCCATTATTACTCAGGTATCATGAAGGGAGGGCACCCAGATATTGAGAAGTTGGTGATAGTGTGAACTTCCCTGTATCTCATTTAAGCAGGCCCCTTGCTGAAATATTTTCCATCTCATTAAAAAATGCTGAAGAGAGGGGTTGAGATGGCTTCTTTATTTTTAACTTTTAGGGATTAAAGGAACCTGGTGCCACAAGGACCTACACATGTCTAAGTCTCCTGTTGTACCAGAGTACAATTTAGCAATGCTTCTGAGGAAGGAATTAGATAGGCATCTAGAGAGTAAGGCTAACAGATTTATAATAGAATAACAGCCTCAATATTTTTTTGTTCCTCTCTAGTAGATATCACAAAGAATATTGCTAAATCACTAAAATGCTTTTGCAATAACCTAAGTGCATACATCTATATACCGGTGTAGCTCAGTTACTAAACTGGAGTAAAAGCATTTCTTTCAAGTTGAAAAATTGAATGGGTCTGGTTTTATAGCAGGTTTGTAATTATTAATATTCATGGCAATAATATTTTAATGCTGCATCTGTTAATATATATGGAAAGACAATGTGTATCGACAGATGTGTAAGATTGAAAAAAAAAACATATAGCAAAAGAAAAACATCTATTGAACAGACAATATACATATGTATCAAACAAAGCAGCAGTTTTCATGATCATAATATTTATTTCTCATTTCTCCATTGGTTACACTAGTGACAACTGAAAATACCAGCTGGTAATGCAGTTAACAGGCAAACAGTCTCAATAAAAGTGCAAAACTAAAGCTTTGTTCAAAGAACATTTCTTTCTGCTTTTGTAATCTTCAGTTGCAAAAATTTACACACCTAAGTAACCATCTGTTTTCTTCAAGAAGAAATCATTCTGATTTCTCTTTCTCATCTTGAAAACAGCTGTCAGCCAAGAGGGCAAAGCTGAAATTTATTGCTTGCATCACATGAAGCATGGAACAGACTCCACTACTTCTTAAGATTCAAAACTTTGCCTCTCACAAGGTTGCCTGTTTTTATCTTGTTTGTCACTGTTCTCCACTGTTGTGCTCTTTTTCTTTCTTCTTTGTCTTTCATTTACTGATAATAATCAAATTTTCGGATGACTGTACTGTTGGATGACTATCTTAGTTACGATAATTCTCTCGAGAAGTACTTGAATATCGAGTCATTGACTTTAAAAAACAAATTCTTATAGGCTATTTTCAACTTCATCAAAAACATATATCACAGTTCAATTAATTCTCACAAACTGAACATACCCACAAAGCTAACATTCAAATCAAGTATGCAAACATTGCTAGCATTCCAGAGGTTTCTATCATAATCCATCAGATCATTATCTGCCTGTTTGAAAGGTAATCACTACTATGAATTTTTGCTGGTTTTTTTCCATCTGTAACTGTGATTCATTTATTTTCTCTTAGCCCTGATTTAGTTCCATCAGGTATTTAAAAAATTGTGTTAAAGATTTCACATAGTAAAAAGTACAAATATTTGTGTATATGGTTTGATGAGTTTTGATAACTGTATATACCTGTGTAATCAATACCTTATTTGAGACAGAATCATCATGTAGTATGTACATTTTTGGCTTCTTTCACAATCAATATGTTGTCGTAAAATTTTATCCATGTTGCTTTAAAACCCAGAGGCACCAGAAAGCCAATTGAGAAAGAAGGTTTATTCTAGCATTCCTAGAATAACAAAACTGAGTACAGAAAACTGAGTTTGAAGCCCGAGACACGAAAGCTTAATAACTGATGCAAGCCAAGAAGTAAATATAAAGGCTATTGTAATAATTGATAGTGGATTTAACAAACACAAAATAATTGGTAACTTCAAAATCATCGTGATAGGCAAGAAGCTAGCTAAAATAATAATAGTAATAATAACAAAAGTCTCTGGAGTAGAAACACTGAGATAACCGATATCAGAATTTGGAACATATTTCCACAAACTATAAGGTTAATGGAACTAGACTGAGAAAAGTAATTATGAACTTATAAATACGTTACTTATGAAATAGAGCAGACTCAATGACTAAAGATAGAAGCAAATTTCACTTGTTTTCTAACTCTAAAGTCTGACCCAGAGACTCAGGTCTCTCCTAACTGGAAAACCAGATAGTTACCCCTATAATGTACAGTGGAAACATTCTGAGGAGGTTTTTGTACTCTTGCCCACAGCTTTATAGCCATTTATGGATTGAAATTCTAAGAAATCAATGCATCAGGGAGTCAGAAATACTGAAAGTGATATAGAAGTATTCAGTATTGAAACCTAGAAGCAATTTCATCCAAAATAAAGCACTTTCATCAGGGTGGATATGAAAATATTCTTAGAAATAGTGAATTCTCAGCATGTCATCCTTTATTTTAGATTATCAAAAACCAAGCAATGATCTTATTTGAGGTTGAGTACAGGAAACCTGTGTTCTATGAATGTAGTGGCTTATGGGAATAGGACAGAACACTGCATCCTAAAAATCAACTTGTCAAGTGTAGATATGGGCAAGTTTAGATGTAAGCACTATTTATGTGACAAATGTGCCCAAGCAAGGGATATTCTTACATATTCTTGGTCAGTGAAAATAATGGATTTGAGTAAATTTCTTCTTCCTAGATCTACAGTACAGGAATTAATAAAATAAAACTAAAGGAGCACAGCTTCTATGAAATTTCTTGTAAAGTGAAGTAAAGAAAGCAATACCATAAAGATGCACTAGAAAAGCAAATAAATACCTAAAAGTTATCTACTACAAAAACCCAAAGAAATTTGTAGAAAAGTGGGCTATGAAAGAGCATAAATTAGTATGCAGAAAATAGGCAGCTTGCCTAAGTATAAGAAATTTTGGTTGAAATAAATAGAAATCCTCTTCTAGCAAGATTAAAAAAAATCAGAGAGATTTTATGAAACGATCCAGGGCTATGACAGAGAATTCAAGGGTAGCCAGTCTTTAAAAGGGACTCTATCCAGGAAATGGGAAATTCTGGGGAAATTAGCCTGAAGTCACTGCACCTCTCCTTTAGGCATATGTCTTCACATTTGCTTCACTTTTCTCTCCAAAGAGAAGTTGCATGTGTTCTGTAAGCCTGACAATGTCTTGGACAACAGAATTTGGACCTCTGGGGCAAATATCACTCACCACTGTTGTTCCCTATCAAAGTGTAGTAGTTAGGCCTTTATATCCTCACTTCCCTCGGTAACTGGATGTGGACTTTCGTGGGTGACATACTACCTTCAGGGAGGCAGCTCTCTGCAGCTAAGAAAAACCACCAGGGAGGTGACAGATGGAGGCATCTACTGACTGCATTCTCTGCAGCTGGGCAGCAAGTGCTTTCCTGAAGGGGGAAGTGGATGGAGCATCCCTGTGCCTACCACAGTGTACCCCTGTGCCTCTTGGATCCACTTCTTCATAAACTTTGAGTGATCAACTTCTCCATGAATTCATGGTGCTCTTTTCCTGAAGGGAAATCTGAAAGTGACAGGTTAGTTAAGTGAACTATAGCCCCAGTGTATTTATTCTCTGGGCCGCACTGATGCTCATAGACTCTTTCTTCTACTTTTCAATCTCTGTCACACTTATCCTCAGCCAGCACCTCTGCTGGCCTCATGGATGTCCTAATATTTAGACTTAGGCCACCATCCCTAAGGGTCTCACCTTCTGTTCATCACAGCTTCTCAGGCCAGGTAACTGTATTTGTCTTTTTGTAATTGTCACAATTGGGCAAAGATTTACCAAGAGGATTACCTGGATTCCATGCATATTCTTTACTCCTCCGTTGGGTAACAGTACTCTTACATTTTCCTGAAGATCACAGTCAATTACCACTGCCAAGAATGTGACTCCACTTCTTGTCTGCTTGTCCCTGGAACAGAAAACTCAAAGTGCCCAGGTGACAGCTATTATTTCTAGCTCAGTTGGGCACTTCCTTTTTATGACACTTTTGAGAACATGGATGTCTACTCTACAGAGTCTAGAGTTGCAGTCATGGGAAGTACAAGGTACCCTAGTGGATGAATAGAATGGCGGCTCCTGCTTGCAGTCTTTGAATGGCAAAACCATATATTCTCTCTCTTGGGCCACAGAGCCATATAATGGTCTTTGATGTAATGTGTATTCTGCCTCCTGGAGGACGGCATCTCATCTTCACAGACTATTGCTGCTAGACTGGTGTTTCAGGTATGTACCAGTCATTGTTTCAATTCTATATCATATCAGCACATCCTGGGTGCTGGTATTATGTGATCTGAGCAGTGGACTCTATGGTCAGGGACCCACTCATGTGCTGATAAGTGGGTCCTTTGACATCAAGTGATGTAAGGTGGATCCAGGCCAGTGGATTACACACACTGTAAACCCTAAAATAGTGGTGCTTGTTAAGGTTCTTAGGGCAAGAAAGGCAAACGCATGTCCAGAATGTTTTCCTATTTCTGTGAGAACAAACTGCTGGCCATCCCAGTATGGAAAGAGCCTAACAAAGTTATCTTGCTAGCAAGTGGCCGGATGGTATGCTAGAGAAATAGTGCCATACTGGAGGCTCAGACCTGGTGCTTATTGCTAGCAGGTTGGCTACTTGACAATGGGAGAAGCTAGATCAGCCCTGATAGTCAAAGTCCAGTCTATTGGGCCCTATGAATATTCCCCATCTCTGCCATTAGTGGCCACTTCTTTCATGTGCCTATTGTGTTAGTTCTGAGCTGGTCAATGGCAGAGGCTGGTCAATGTCAACCTACCCAGTCATTTTGTCTACTTGGTTATTTAATTCAACATCTGTGATGAAATGTCCTCTGGTATCTGTTCTTGTATCGTAAAAAGAACTTCACACTTTGTGCCCACTCCCATGTGTCTATCCTCAAGTCTCTACCCCTGAATTCTTTGCCTCTATCTTTCAATACTTTTCTTTCTAAACCCCTGACCCACTGGCCAGGTCATCAGCCACTCACTACCCTTAAGACCATATATTTGCTAACCATAGGGCCTTCTTTTTTTTTTTTTTCACATAGAGTGCATGATGAGATAATGCTTGTGAAACTCTGCCCATTGGGAACATTTTTTCCCAGCTCTGTCTTTCACGATCACCCCAGAAAGAGGCATACTGCAGCTGCCATCTATTTTTGATTTGTAATCACATACTGAGCCAGGCCATCTGTAATCCAAATAGGCATTTTGCTATTTTCTTAAAGTGGTTCCTATGTCTGAACATAAGTTGAAGGGAGAGCACTGGCACAACAGTGTTGGAACCTATGGAGTTCTGGTCTACCTGCCTTGGAGGAGAAATGTTTCAGGTTTTTTGCTTTGTAACGGGCAGGTGTAATGTAAGCCTTTTTTGTCTTTTCTACAAAACTTCTGTAAATTTTACATCACTATAAAGTGCTTTTGTTCTGAAAGCGTCTTCTTGAGAATTTCAAAGCAAAAAAAATGTTCAAGTCGACACTGTGATTACTGACATTTTGATTACACATTCAGTGTGGAAAAGTAACCTTATTTACAAATTATTGTTGAGGGGATTAATAGAAGGAAGAGAGCAAAGACAGATTTTTAAGGGAGTAGTAGGACTAAATGAAAATATTTCTGATTAGGAAGATTTTAGAAAGCTAAAATGACTTATGAAGCTGAGTAATGGCCCCCAGAGATGTTCATGTCATAATCCTCATAATCTGTGACTCTGATCTTATACAGCAAAAGGGAGTTTGTAGTTGTGATCAAGTCAAAGAACTTGAAATTGGGAAATTATCCTTGATTACACAGGTGGGCCCACTGGAATTATAGGGTCCATTTAAGTGGGACACAGGAAGAGATAGAGTCAGACAGAAGACCATGTAACTGAAGCAGAGAGACAGAGAGTGAAATTTGAAGATGTTACATCTCTGGGTTTGAAGAAGGAAAAGGAGGGCTATGAGCCAAAGGATGAACACTGAAAAGGGCAAGGAAAGGGGGTTTCCCCTGGAGCCTCCAGCAAACACAGTCTTAGTGACCCATTTTAGACTCCTGACTTCCACAAAGAAGAAATTTTGCTAATATGTTCAAATATATGAGGTTTTAAGCCACTAAATTAGTGGTAATTTGTTATAAGAGCAATAGAAGATGAATGCAATGTGTTATTTTGAAAGCTGATTTTTGTTAGAAGCTCTTTTGTGTGTGTTTTTTTAACAATTGGCTTTTGAGCTCATTGGTTATTATCAATATTTTTGTCATTAATATAGTCCGAATACTCAATCAGTACTAATGTAGAAAGTGTGATATTTGTTGTTTTCCCAAGCACAGAATAAAGAATAATTTAATGATTTGACTAAAAGAAGAGAAATATATTATCCCTTTAGTTCCTAAACTTATTTGTTTTCTCATCTTCATGAGCAAAAATAATTCAGCATACACAACTAACATATTTATATTTTTTATAAATTATAGTCATGTGCAACTATATAATGTATAATCATATTTATGCAATACCTATACTAAGAAATCTATACATTTAAAAGATGAAAAATCAAATAAAAGTGGAATAGATAGAACACAAGTGATTAGAATATCTAATACTTTCTTTCAGCACCTCATTGTATTAGATGACCAATACATATATCTTCCTACTGTTTAATGATTCTCTCCTTTTTCTATGTGAGCTTGTTTTGCTGTTAATGACAAATATAGTACAGATTTAGTTAGATGCTATGGGGTATGATATTGAATAAGCAATGTGATTAATCCTCATTGTGTATTCCCAACCTGACACTTAGTACTCTATTTTCATGTCTCCTGAACAGCATAGCTTATTAAAATTGTCTACTTCTGCAAGGTTTCAGTGAAAGGTATTATGATGCAATGTATTTTCTTTCTCAACTTGCAAAGGTGATGAACTAAAATTATATGATCATTTGGTTAATGACATTAATTTATCTGTGTGAATATTTACTTTAAAAATCACATGCTGTTATGGCAGAAAATAAGATAAAGTTTCTAATCAGATTATATACAGGCCACATCTAAAAAGATACTTTGTTGAATGAATCTATTTTAATCTCATTATGATGATGCCAATCTTGTTGGGGTTTTTTTCATATTAAAGTTGAAAGGCAAAATGGAGCTTTTCTATTTCTAAAAATTCCTGGGTTTCTTTCAAAGTTTTTGGCCTCCAGACACCCCAGGTGACCTAACCCATCATTACAATATGCTATAATTTACAAGAAAAGAGAAAACAACCCATAGATACTGCCATTAATGAGATGGCTCAAACAATCTGCCAACAATGAATAATTTAAGGGCAAGAATGACTTTAAAAGGACAGTGGTGTTTTGAAATTTAAAATATCTGTTAAAATTATTTTCTTACAAAGGACCCTAGTAACCTCCCACAGCATAATTGAATTCCTGTCAGTAATATTACAGTCAGTAAGATCAAAGAGAGAAATAATAGACAATCTCCATTAATGCATCCTTGCCTTCAACCTTAAACTTAATTTTTTTTCTTAAAATGAGTTATTTTGTAACCTTGAGATTAAATTATGTCTACAGAATATTTAGGTAACATCTTGCAGTTCAAACCAATGCCTAGAAATCATTTCTCTTGCTTATGATTCAAGTGGATGTTGATTTAGTATTTACTGTTGACTTACTATATCTAACTGTGATAAAGGAGTAGGATTGTCTGAAATGACCCTCAATCTTCACTTTTTCTGGCATGGGCAGTGAGCCAGGGGCATCTGTCCAGGAACAGCACCTCCATGGTACCCTGGAGACCTTACAAATATCTGCATACACCATGTGGGCCAAGGCTTGAAACACTCTTACCTGAATCTTGGCAGAATGCCCTGTGACCCGTCCTGAATGGGAGGAGATGGAAGGCTTGTGATGATCTTTCTCAAGGCCACTGCCATCTTGTCCTCTTTTTCCCCGGGAGGCTATTATGAAATAGTTTCTTACTGTCTCCAGGGTTCTGAAGAGGTAGTCCCCACTTCACCTCAGGGTATTGTTGCAGACTATAAAAGGGATGCGTCACAGTGAAGAATTGACTCTTACCAGTCCTCTACAACTCACACTGCAATTATCTGCTGCCTTTTATATAAGTGTCATCCTGTTTGGTGCGTGGGATAAGGAGATAGAGAACTGACACCTTTAGCTGTTATTCCTTACACAGTATATGTAAGCAATGAACTGTCCGAATCTGAAAGAGGCTGTTGTGTTTTCACTGGCTGAATCCGTCAGGCTTTGGCCTTGGCCTTGCCGACAATATGCTTCACAGGACCAGGGCCGCCACTTGTCTTCCCATGGAAGTGACTACACCAAAATTTGGTTTCCTGTGCAGCTGAGAGAGATTCAATTTCTAAGACACTTCTATTTTCAGACAACTCTTGAAAAAAGCTGGAAGTCAATCCAGACAGCCTGGCTCCCAAATCTGAAACTTGTATGTATCTCTCCATGGATAAGTTTGCTCTAATGCTTATCCTATAGAAGGTCCCTTCACTAGACTGTAAACCCATGGTGTGTGACCAGCAGATCTCCCAGGCCCCAGCATGTCTCTCTGAGGGATGATGGAAAAATGAGCAAAACATGTCTCTTCTCCCTTTGTTTAATCTTGGCTTCTAAATTTTTCTTTCTCAGAGCCCATGCCACGGAAGTTATGGAAATTGTCCTGACAGCTGGTGTATAAGAGGTGGTAACACTGATGAGATGAACACTTTGTAACACTAATTTTTAAGGAAACATGCTGTATAGCCTGGATTGTGTCCCTCCAAAATGCATATGTTGAAGTCCTAACTCCCCAGTACCTCAGAATGTGACTATATTTGAAGACAGGTCTTTCAAAAGGTTATTAAGATTAAATTAGGCTGTTGAGGTAGACCCTAATCCAATTTGACTGGTGTCCATATAAGAAGAGGAAATTTGGACTCACAAAAAGACATCAGGGGTGCACATGTTCAGAGGTGCACCATGTAAGGGGGTAGCAAGAGACCAGCCATCTGCAAACCAAGGAGAGAGGGCTCAAAAGGAAGCAAATCTGGCAATACCTTGAGCTTGACTTCAAGCCTCCAGAACTGTAAGAAAATACATTTCTGTAGTATTTTGTTATGACAGCCTAGCACACTAATACACATGCTAAATGGGGAAGATCATGATGGATGCTGTAATTTATAAGTGAATTGGAAAGGGAGAATTCATTCATTCTTTATGTATTAATTATCCACATCCAATCACCTCTTAACTTAGAAAGCCTATACTCAGATAGTACAGGAGAACTCAGAAGCTAGAAATGTTTGCACTACAATAACCATTTTTGTATTAATAATGTAAAATACTTATTACTTTGAAATATGGAATGCTTACTATTAGCATGTGTGACTATCCTAGGATATCTGCAGAAAATCTTTTACTTTCAGTCCAGAGAGTCTCTTGGCCATTTGCCTGTGACAGCTTTTTCTTCCTCTGGATAAGTTGTGCTTGCTGAAGTAATCACCTTGAACACTTTACCACAAGACCTAGGACATTATGTTCACAAAAGGTAATTTGTACAACTAACAACAAGCAAACAAAATGAATACACAGTAAGCTCTGAAAACTTTCTGTTTCTTTTAGTTACATATAACAAATAAATACAAGTAGCACTTGTGTTATTTCTATTAGAAAACAGAGGATGCCTGCTTGTCATCAGTCCAATTAGAGTAAAAAAGGTGTAATTGGTGGTTATCACTGTCAGTTATCTTGGTTATAAAAGGAATCAGGGCACTTAGATCATGTGAAGCAGTTAATAGATCATGCTTTCAGCATAGATAAACCTTTGTCTACTATTTTTTATTGGGAGATCTCTGAACATTTGATTGCCTTTTTTTATGGACTGTTTTTTCATGATGTTTGTAGTGTGAACAGACTTGGAAAATAGAGATAGTGTCTCCCTCTGGAACAAAGTGCAGGTTTGTTGATAGTCCATTATGATAAACAATGTCTTTCTTCAGTACTGACTCTTCCCAATAGTTAATGTTGGGTCTGCTACTTGGAAAACTACAGACTAGCATTTTAAAGTCATCCCTCTATGTGACCAAAAACTCTCAAAACAAATCATGACTGCTGATCTGAGTAACTCATTTAGATGTCCATGATAAGGGTCCATTTTCTGATAAGAACAATTAGAATCAACCTGCTGATCAAATATGAGCCACCTAGATTGTTATCATTGTTTCTTGTCCTCATTATTGTACTGGGCATGAAAACACATCCACCATTCTACAGTGGTTTTCTAGGCACAAAATAAAAAAACTTTATGTTTCTGGTACAGAGGTTACCACTGCATGCAACATTTGTGACTACCAAAAAATGTTAAACTTTTTATTTTGTCTCAAGCTGAGGAAGCCACATGGCATGGAATATCACACTGACTTATTCTTGGAAGAATGGGGAGGTGTTTGTCCCCATATGGAACTACCTGTCATGTCTCACCACTGTTGACACTTTGTTCGGTTAGAGAGTTACTGCTGTAGTCCAACTGTTGACTCAGGCCACACCACCATAGCCTTCAAAACTAATATGCATCACATTTTTGACTTTCCAGACCATCTGAAATTTGATAGTGGTGAGCCTTTTGTCATAAAACCCACACAACAATAAGTGATTGTCAAAGGAGTCAATAGGTTGTCCATGTTCCTTGCCATCTACAGGCATCCGGTATTTTTGAGCATTAGAAAGGCCTCTTCAAAAATTGACACAAATGTTTTCACTACCATCCTTACCTTATCTTGGTTCACATGTATATAAGGCAGTTTTTTTTTAAATCAATGTGTCTGTCACCAGAAAGAGATAATCCACTCTCAAGTTCTTCCTGGATAATAATCAGGATAGACAAGTTGGGAATTATATGTACCCATTTCAGGTTTCTGCCATCACCATTCCTGTATATTATGCCTCATATTTTTCCTATGAAAACAACACAAGGTCAGCATGATTGGCATAGACTCTGAGTGGCAGCCGGGAAAAAGGGAGCCTAGGGAATTCAGACTTCACTCTAGTTCAGTTACCTGGATTCTCATGTAAGATTGGCATAGTCCCAGACCATAAAGATAGTGATTACTTTGTTGATTATATTACAGTTGGCAATGCAGGCCAACCTAGAGAACACAATAGATCTCTGTAAGTTCTATTCAATAAAAATGTCCTTGCTCTTCATACACCTGACCCTTCCAGATAAAAGTTTTAAGTGCAAAAAGATGATTAGGAAAATAGGTAAAATTATACCTACCGAAATGGGACACATTGATTTCGTGGTAGTAAAGGGAGAGCAACAACCAGGTTATCTAATGTACCAGGTACCAGGTATATCAAATCCTGAGAGGTGTTGGGGAGGGAGGGACATTGGTGATCTTTGTTTTTTAGAACGACCTTTGGAGCCTTCTTCATGAAAGGAACACTTGGGGGCATCTCTACTGAACTGTTGCAAGAACTTTCAGTTTAACTTCCTGCTGAGTTAGCTATGCCCCCCAGACATCTCTTTCCACAATTTGATCACAATTCTCCTAAATCTTATGCAGAAATTTATGGAAAACAGGAGACAATGGCTTCTGATCCTGCATGTCTTAAGCAACCTGTAAACACTCATGTACTGTCTGACCCACATCCATTTTTATAGCTGTCCCTCAGTAATTCCCTGGGGAGAGGAATATCATCTAGCTGATAATATTGACAGATAGTATAGATTGAACAGAATGCCCTCAGCAAGCTATCCACAAACAAGGAATAAACCCAATTATTCAAACTAAACTGTGAACCCTAACTGAAAACAACAGTATTATATTTTTCGAGTAGAAGCCAGGTATTAACTTTCTCCTTTCTGCAAACAAGATGACTTGCTCATTAGAGGTGGTCATAAGAGAAATTCAAGTATTTAAGGAAATATTACTACTTGGCCCTTTCAGGTCAGAATCAATTCACTGGCCTATTTTAGATTTAGATATGTCCTAGAATTCCTCCTTGCATGCAAGAGCGGAATCTGTGTATTCGTTAACACATTCTGTTGTTCTTAATTAATGCCTCCAACCACATGGAATAGCCATTCAGAAACCTAAGGAGAAAGTCATATGGCTTCCTGAGGTAGACCCTGATGACTTAGGGGTTTGTTCATCTGGTTGAGAGCAGAACGTTGGGGCATGGTGGAAATCTGCAGGCCAGCTGCATCCTGCTGCTTGGAGTAGTATAGATAGTAGCCTAAGTTAAATGCTAAAGATTTACAGTGGTCCCCAACATTTTTGGCATCAGAGACTGTTAATTTTTCCACGGATGGGGGAGGGAGGTGGTTTCGGGATGATTACATTTATTGTGCACTTTATTTCTATTATATTACATTGTAATATATAATGAAATAATTATACAACTCACCATAGGTTGGGGATCCCTGCTAAAGAAGACAAATTGAACACATTTGTTCCCAGCTACTGTCAGATTAACCAGAGTAGTCAATGGAGAGGTGTATTTATGGAGAAATTTTCCAGAAGTCAAGATGGTAAAGGAATGGGAAGATATTATTGGGAGACAATCCTCTATGAGCTCTTTTATTTCTGTACTTGTTGGTCTGGACTCTTTCCAATGATGTTTGCACAGTGAAACGCCTGTGAAGATGGAAATAATGTCTCCCTCAAGCACGAAGGGCAGATTTGTTTACTATCTAGTATGGTCAAATAATGTCTATCTCTGGAGCAAAGAGAAGGCATACCAACTGTCCTTATAGAAGAATTACCTTTCTTAAATTCAGGATTTTTCTCCTGTTAACACAACTCACTTTATGTGCAAGCTTCACCTAACTGTCTTTGGCTTGCCCTGTGGGAATTGGAACTTGAGAAACTTGCTCAAGAAAATGTTGATATTCTGGCTACTGGAATTGTTGTGACTAATACAGCCATTTGTACCTCACCCAGGAGTGTCATATCTTCTGCCAGCATC
Source organism: Daubentonia madagascariensis (assembly GCA_023783475.1). Classification (NCBI taxonomy): domain Eukaryota; kingdom Metazoa; phylum Chordata; class Mammalia; order Primates; family Daubentoniidae; genus Daubentonia; species Daubentonia madagascariensis. The sequence continues at coordinate 22,854,313 of JAKFHU010001684.1, read as the reverse complement.
CATGAAATAGTGGCAGGCTAACTTGTTGGCTTGCAAGATCTTCTGAGTACTTGACACCTCTGAGACACGCTGTTTGGCTATCTCAGTTCTGATTTTCAAAAAAAAGAAAAAAAGAAAAGAAAAAGAAAATTATCAAGAAAGTATTAAGAAACCAATGTAAGTGATATTTAGTCATTACTTAATATTATCCTAAATAGAAAATTAAAAGAATCTTCATTAATACTCCATATAAGTGTGTCTTTTAAAAAAATTATTTCTTTGATACTCATATGAAAGAACGATTTAATTAATTTAGGGCAAGCATGGAGAAAGGAGAATCTCTTGTTCTTTGGGCATAAGCCCGTAAGAAATTGAGTAAAGGCCTTATTGAATAATAAAAGGGAAATAGTAGGGAATATCTTCATTACAAAGGGTCTAGGAAATAACACCAAGGGAAAAGCCTCCCAAATCTCTGTTTCTAATACAGATTGTGCTCTTGATCTGCAGGTCCACATATCCGAAGCTGATATTCATCCTGGTATACTGGTGTGGCTGTGAACATGTGAACATATACTAACAAGCCAATTAAAGCTGCTGTCACATTCTCTAGGTATCATCTCTATGGAATGGCAATTTTTGCTCTAATTCTGGTGTGATGGACCTTCCAACCATGCAGTGGTTAAGCACATTTCTCCCTCCCTGCTACCTGGCATGTCAGGGAGCCCTGAGGATCTTACTGTAGGGAGTTAGCCAATATCCATCCTAATTAAATATTGCCTTTGTTGTATCAGTCATTAAATATTTTGAATATCACAACTGACTAATTATCATATTAGTCATATTGAAATCTCAATTAATGTACCCCAAACCTATCTCCTTATCTTCCCTCCAAAACTTATTCTTCCTCCTTTATATTCTGCCTCAGAGGGAGACACCACTAAACCCAGTCAGTCTGCTGCCGACGAAATCGTTTCTATTTCTTTCTGTCTTCCTCACATCCAAATCTTCTCATTGTAGTTGTATCCTTCTAACATACCTTCTCATTTTCTCTTTTTCTCCATTTCCACTACTTTATTTCTCTGCCTGTTGATTCAACCTCCTCCTATCTATTAATTCTCAAGACAGCTGTTGGAATAATCTTTCTAAAATATAATCTTACTTGGTTTGAAATTCTTCAATAGCTTCAGTGTAAACTTTTCACCTGGCCTTTTGAGAGCTGGTCTCAGATGACCTAGTTAAACTCAGGTGTCAGAGATCCACCACTCACACCCTTGTTCCAGCATAATAGACTAGTTGTTATTCTCTATACCTGTTCCATTCTTTTAACACCTCTGAGCCTTTATCACCAGGAGCAACCTCTCCACATCTTTCCTATGTTAATTTTCATGCAACTTAAAAAATTTGGCACAGATATCCCCTTTGGGAAGCATTCCTAGGTGAATAAATAATACCTCTTCTGTATTATACCATTTGCATATTTCATTTTATATTTCTTGTCTGGTTACTTTCTATCTCTTCCAGTTTTTTAGAGTTGTTTATGATATATTATAGGATCTCAATAAATACTGATTTAATGAACACATTTATTCCTAATAAAATGCCTTAAATGTTGACTGATGTGCCAATTTTTTAAAAGTATGCACAATAAAGTGTCACGTATCAAAAAAGTCCTGAAATCTTGATAAAGAGAGCAGCCATCAAATTTTTATCATGTCACGGAGTAATGGTGTTAGTATGATACAAATAGACTATTAACTAAAAACAAAAAGCCTCCAAGCTATGGGAAAATCTAGGAAGACATAACAACAAAGGATTCTTACACTATTGAAGACATGCTTCCTCTGGCTCCACATTTCATCTCCCAAATGTTCATATATTAAAGGCCCATAAAAGTTAGTGAAAACTTTTCACATGAAAATGAAGCTGTATTACAATAAGTAATTTTTCTTAGAGTTAGGTTAGGGGAATGCATGCTCATTTTGTAAAGGCTTTTATTTTTTTTTTCAACAATAAACACTTTTAGGAAAAAACAACCTAAAGAATATTTGTCCTAGAATGAGAAAGAAAACCAGTTGGTAATTTCTCTTAAATGCTTAAAGTATGTCATTTGCCTTTTTGGACTAGTTTTAAATCTCTGCCTATATAGAATTTAATGGGCTAGAAATAAAACTATAAATTGGGTCATGGATAACCAGCCATCCCTACCTCCAACCAGAACTGTTTCTTTTTCTTGGTGAAGGAAAGAGAAATTCCAATTATATATTTAAGTTTCAAGGCCATCTGTGTAAGTTTTCATAATATTTCTTCACAGGGAATGATTTCAACTTTCAAGGAAGGTAAAGAATAAGGTACAGTTATCTGTGGAAGCTTTCAATAGTTCATCCAGGAAATATCTGGGTGAGCAAACACAGTGCTGAATTATTATAAAAACTTTTCCTATCTAGATGTGTTGGTGAATTGTATAAAATTAAGATGGAAAAAAAACTCGGTATTCTAGTGAATTTTTAAACTGCATTGATGCTGTTATCCAAAGATTAACTGTAGAGTTTTTGAAATGTTGTTGTACTATATATTTTTTATTCTGTCCTTTCCTAGCAGTTAAAGTTAATTGCAGTGAATTAGGAAAAAATTATCTTTATCTGTAAGTTCAAAAAGAGAAACCCTCTTCCATGTTGCAACCTTCTGTATAGTTATCTAGACTGTTTTTACACTCTTTTCAATTAAATTTCTAGCTCTGTGTTACATTTAAACCATGACTTAGTCTCATCCATTTTTCTTAATGAAAGAGAGAGTTACTGTGATTTAAAATATTGCTTCCTGGTTTTGTTCAGTTAAAGCACATTCCAGCGTCTACATGGACTTACAGAAATCAGGGAACAGATTTTTGTTTTGTTTTGTTTGTTTGTTTTAAAGTATATCCAAATTCTGTTGTCCTCTATGCTTCTCTGGATCTAAAGAAGCAAATAGAATACACAGCAAATTCTTTCTCTCACTTTAGAAAATAATGTGATTATTTATTCTGCCACAGCTGCTGGACAGGTTAATCCCTTCCTCCGTGAAGCAGTATCCCTATCTTAGGCACTGGGACTAACAATATTTTAGGCAGAATGATGTCATAACCTCTGATTCCACATAACTTAGAGGCTTATAATCAAGTTAGCTTCCCTACAGGTTCTCTCTTAACTAATATTCTGATTCCATAAAATGGCATACTTTTACAACAGTCATCATTCCAAAAACTACCATTAAATTGTATTAACATTCATCATTCCAAAAACTACCATTAAATTCTATTAACATTAAGTATTAGTGGCATTGAGCCTAGATTTTAAACACTGAGCTCCCCAGCTACTTCAAGAAACCCACATAATACGTACATATGTTGCTTATTTTGGGGAATTCTTCATTGTTCTCTGCTTCAATGACCTGGAGCTTGAAGAACAGAGGGAGATTACTTAGAGGGTAATAACTAGGTCCCTATTTCTTCCTCTAGGTCTATTTTTCATTGCTACTCCTATTTCTGACACCATGTCACCACCTACTAGGATTGTGCATCTTTTTTTTTTTATTAAAAATCCTCAGATTTAACTGCCACCTAATTAAAATTCCACTAACAACTTTGTTAGAAGTTTCTCCAATCATATGATTTTACAAGTGTGATGCGTATTTTTTCACACATTATTTGTAGTTGCTGCAAACAATATCTACCATAGATTGATCTATAATATCTTCTACCCAATCAGCACCTCGAACACATACACATGACAAAGTGTGGAATACATGACGATAATTAAGATGCTTAAGATTATAGAATTTATTTATGGCAGGGCTTGCAAATATCTACTTGCATTTGCCAAGCAAGATATCTAAGCGGGTAAAGCTACTAGAATGCAAATGTTTGCTCCAACATGGGAGGTTGTAGGGTGCTAAGAAAATTATGGCATTGGTCTTGTCATATTTCCAATATCTTTAAAGAATTAAAATCTTTATTTTTACATAACATCTCTAATTTTTAAAATATTGGCCAATTTTTTCAAAATTCAACATGTCAAACAAAAAAATATCTGAGGGCCAAATTTTGCTCTTAGACTACCAGTTTGTATTGTCTAACTTGGGGATTACATTTTGTCCCTAATTTTTGTTGTCCTTTTTAAATAAAAATTTGATGAGTTACTACTTGCAAACATAAGCCGAGGACATTTGGTGAGAAAAGTAAATCACAATAAGGAAATTCCTTTGTAATTCATTAGATAATTAGCAAAGAAGAATATGGTACTTGAATCTTTTTTTCCCTAAAATATTGAAATCTTCAAGATAGATCTTATGGAATTAACATACTCCTTTACTACTTTAACCATATACCTTCATGAAACACTGCAAAGTTAGAGAGAAAAAAAAATTTGTCCATGAAAGAAACATGCCTTTGCTTTACTGCATTTACTAGAAAAACTATATTCCTGAAAACAAAAAAAGGTGCTAATGGATTATTCTACAGAACATCCTGAGATGTGTGTTTAGTATGAACTTGTGCACTAAATGGATTACTGTCATCTATTTAAGGATCACGTCAATGACCAATTCATTAATCTCTCAACTGAAGCTTTAAAAAGCTGGCTGAAAATTAAAATTACCTGAGGCAATATTAAAACATTCATCTGCCTGAAACCCACCTGGAAGGATTTTGACTTTAATTATCTGGAGTATCTCTCCATAGTTATAGAAAGTCTCTCAAAAATAAGTAAAGACAAAACAAAAACAGATCTGAACATTACAATTAACATACTTGTACTGATTGATATATATAGAACATAGCACACTATACACAACAGAATTTATCTTTTTTTCAAATGTACATGTGAAATCAAAATCAATGATGTAATAATCTATAACAAAGCCTCAACAAAATTTAAGATATTGAAATAATTCAAAATGTGTTGTCTAATTATGGGATTAAGATGGAAATCAGCAATAAAATTATAACTAGAAAAAGGTTTACTTCCTGGAAATTAAAGAATGTACTTTTAAACATCTCATGGATGAAAGAAGAAATCAGCATGGAAATAAGAAAATTATTCAACTAAATTTTAATAAAATATGACAGATCCAAACTTGTGAAATGCCATTATAACAATATTTAAAGAAAAAATTATAGCTTTATGTGCATACATGAGAAAGAACAAAGGGTAAAAGTCGACAGGTCTAGTTTCCATCTCATGAAGAAAGGCTACGGAAAGAAGAAAGGAATAAAAAACATAAGAACAGAAATGAATGAAATAAATAATGCAGACTAGAGAAAGTAACAAAACCAATGGTTTCAATGCCTGAAACTTTGAAAAGATTAATCATTAACATTGATCAAAGGGGAAACAGAAAGAAACAGAATTACAAAAATAAAAATGGGGACATAAATACAAACTCTACACATACGAATAAAAAAAAGCACACTGAAAACAACTTTAAACAAAGGAATTTGATAATTTGCTTGAAATGAGCACATTCCTCCACAAATACAATCTACGAAAGTTAAGAGATGGCATATACAATCTCAGTAGTGAGGCATCTGTCAAATAAATTAAATTTTTTATTTTAGGAAAGTTTCTACAAGTAAACTCCAGAAGCAGATGGTGAAGAATAGTGAATTCTTCCAAACGTTCCAATCTCATACAAAATCTTCTAAAAAGCAGAGAAAAATGAAGGTGACCTTTCCTAACTACTTTTTTGAGGCGAAGAAAACCATGATTCTAAAAACTGTCAAAGGACATTCAAAAAAGAAAAAAAATATATATCAACAGAAGTAAAAAATAAGCATTAGACTAAAATTCAATGCCCCTTTATGAAAAATCCTTGAATAAACTTGGAAAAAAGTAATTTTTTTTTAAATGATAAGACATATCTGGAGAAAACGTAGAGTGGGTATATATTCAATGATTAAAAAAAGAAAAACTTGAAAACTTTCCCTCATAGAGGGGAAAGAAGATAAGCATACTCACTATTTCCACTTTAATCTTGGAGCAGAGTGCCTGAACATTGCAATAAGGCAAGAAAAAAGGGAGAGATATAAGGAGAATCGGAATTGGTAAGAAAGAAATAAAGTTATCATTTACATGGATATAAAATAACAAATAAAAAGCTCTAAGATAGTCTATAAATTATTTGACTAAATTAGTAAATTTACAATTATCGCTGGATCCAAAGTCAATATGAAAAAATAAAAACAACATTAATTGTATTTCTACTAGAAATAAAACAACATAGTTGGAAATTTAAGAAGTTACATCACTTATTAAGCAATAAAATCAAATATCTAAAAACAAATAAAAAATTTTTGCAAGGACTCCATACTAAAATCTATAAAATATTATTGAAAGAAGTTAATGATGACCAAAATAAATATTGTGTGTATGTTCTGGAGACATGATATTATAGAGATTTTGGTTCTTCTCAAATTTATCTGTATATTGGCAATGCCAAACAAAATATTTGTAGGCTTTTTTCCCTCAGAAATTGACAGAGTATGAATTCATATGTATATTCAAAGTGCCAAGAAAAGACAAAGTGATATTCAAATAGAAGGAAAAGCCTAGGGTTATTACGGTATCAAATGTAGTTCTCTTATAAAGCTATAAAGCTGTACTAAAACACTATGGTTCTGGCAAAAGAAAAGAAAAAAATGAAATGGGATATAGAGTCCAAGACTGCACCCAACTGTATAATGTCACCTAATTTATGAGAATGGCGGCACTTCAGTGAGGTGGAAAAATAATTGTGTTGTCAATATATGTCAATCGGATATTGATTTATGAAAAGGATATATCTTCACTCCTACTTTACAATGTACACAAAAATAAACTCCAGATGTATTGCCAATCTAAATGTCAAAAAAAAATAATAATAAAGGTTTGAGAAGGAAATATTTTTTGATATTGGAGTAGTCAATAATAACTTTACTTCTACCTCACACTACAGACAAAAATGAAACACAGATGGATTGTAGATCTGAATATTAAAAAATAAAAATACTATGTATGTTTTTAATAATAAAATTATCACGGTTTGAGGGATGATGTTTTGAGAGGGAAATACAGAAGAAAAACTTTGACCTCAGAATAGGTAATAATTTAAACAGGATCCAAAACTTGCAAAAATGACAAATTAAACTACATTAAGATCGAGAACATTGATTCTTCAAAAAACTGCATCAAAAGAGTAAAAATTCAAACTACAAAGTGGAAAATCGTCTTCACAATTCATATATCCAATAAAGATCTTATAGCCAGAACAAATAAAGAAACCTTACAATTCAAAGGAAAGCTGGTTACTAGATTGTGTGAGCTAGCTTGTAAAAATTTATCAAGTTGTACACTATGAAATGTGCACTTTTCTTTATATATACTATGGGACAATAACATTTAAAACTAAAAGCAACATTTTCTGGAGTGGAGCCCAGGGAAAAGCTGCCTCTGTGCAAACAGAGTTGGAATCCATCACTGTCAGCTCTCAGGGCAGTGAGGCATTGTTGGTGCCTGGTGCTAAGGCTGATCACCCTTAACAGCATCAACTTCTTTATTTTGCTCTCTTGAGCTTATCTGGTTTTTTTCCCCTAACACAAAATATGTGCCATTTTTCCACACCAACAACCAATTCTCTAATTATACAATAAGAACTGCATGTTCAACAACTCTATTCAATTCTAACACTAACTTCTGGAGTTAGTGCAGACTCCACAGGTCAAGGGCTCAATGTCCCCCAAGACCGCCTCCACTTCAGACAGCAGCTGCAAATGGGCTTCCCAGCTTACCCATGGCCAACTACAAACTTGGGGGCTCCCACAAACCACTCCTCAGGTTCAACAATTCACGAGAATGACACTCAGAACTTACGAAAGTGCTCCACTTACAATGATCAGGTTTTTATAAAGGATACAATTCAGGAACAGTCAAATTGAAGACATGCATAGGACAAAGTAAGGTGGGACTGGTGACACCAGAGAGTTTTCATTCCCTCTCTATACGTGCCACCTTCTCAGCACATTGACGGGATCACCAACCTGGAAGTTCTACAAATCTTGACAAATCTTGTGGTTCAGGAGTTTTTATAACCCAGCCTCCAGCCCCTTTCCACTCTCCGAATGTGAGGCATGGGGCTGAAATTTCCAATTCTCTAATCTTGTCTTTGGTCTTTCTGGTGAACAGTCCCCATCCTGAAGCTAGATAGGGACCCCACTATGAGTCAACCCCTTTAGCTTAAACTCAGGTGTGGTCTAAAAGTGCCCTTTATGAAAAATAAAAGATAATCCTATCACTCGAGGGATTCAAAATGCTTTTGGAGCCCTGTGTCAGAAACCCACCCCAAAAACCAATGTACATTCTTATTATACAACACTGCCCTAAAAAGAACATATTGTATGAGAAGGCTGAGAAACCCCCCTGAGATTAGCATTTTTCCAAATGTCTGTTAAAGCTTATTAGTATTCCCAGCATCAGATTTCATTTTGGAAAATAAAGCCTCATCTATTCTTTGCTGATTGTATACACAATAATATTTTATAGCTCTTTCCATATCTGCACCAAGAATACCTGTGTAATTGTTTGACATAATGTTTTTCACATATTTAAACACAGCATCTTTTTGAGTGCTTGTGCAATGTCTATCAACAAGCCCAAGGAAACTATGGTTCTAAAGAACATGTGTTTGGAAAACTGTCATTTTCATTTTTTATCCCTTTTCTATATAATGTTAGGAAAGCGCTTTCCCAGGAGGAAAAAAAAAAGTAAAGTTTTCATTGAAGTTTCATGAAGTTTTCATATGTAAAGTCCACAAAGAGAACCAAACATAAATCCTAAGTATTTCTCAATTTTTCTCTGAGCATGTAATATATCTGTCAACTTAAATTTATGTTTTGTGAACCTATTCCAATTCAAATTTAACTAATGGTATAAATATTGTATATTTTTATTTACTGATGATGTTTTGGGATATATGTATGTATATATTAATATTTATACCTATATTTATAACTTTGTATTTGGGGGAGATGGTCCTGTGCTTCTCTAAAATTCTACCTCCTCCATCCAAATAATCAAACTGTCCTTTCTTTTGTTTAACTTAGACACACTGACTGTGCGTCCTAGTCTTGATCATTATACCTTTAATACCAATCTGGAGAAGGGATTCGCCATTCTTGAAGTAGCAGTTGTGCTATGCACTTACCCTGAGCATTGCCCGTTTCTCCCACCCCAATTTTCTTAAAGTTTGGTCCCAGGTGCAATTTTTGGAGGGCAGAGCAAGTGCTATATTGACCAGAGCTGTCATCATAATTGCCCTAAAGCCTAGGAGATTCCCTAGAAGCCAGTCCCCTGGCTGATTGATTGGAGGTAGTTGAATAAGCATTTGAAAACTAGACCGATGACTCTGCTTCTAATTATGATTTTGGCTTCATTTTATTAATATATAGGGGATTGAGTGGGTCCATAATTACATGAAAATTGACCTTCTAGCAGCAGCCTGATAGTTTATATCTGTTGATGACTTTCAGTTTCCATACCAAGATTTTCTATTCTATGTTATAGCGTATCAACAATTATATATACACAACATAATATATATATACATGAATGTGTGTATGTAATTTATATATTTATATGAGTATACACATAGACATAAGTCATTGTTATGCTGCCAAAATTGATAACTAATATGCCACTTGGAAATGGTTCCTAACTTTGTCATTTACCCCGAGTGGGCAATAGGGCAGTCTCCCTCCTGAATGTCAAGAGGTGAAGTAAGAAGTGGGTGTTTCCAGTCATTATGGTTTTGAGTGATTACAGAAGTAAGCATATATGGCAGCTTCACTGACTGTTCTGGACTGAAATTTTCTGCTTGTTTAGTCAATTTCTGTAGAGTAACTTATTTAGGCGTATCCTTGAACATTATTGGAGATGGTCCTTGAATTTTTGATTTCCATCAGTTTGAATCACGCCAAAAGTAACAATATCAAAATTGTTTTCCTTGTTTGGAATGCAGCAGAATAGCGCATCCTTTACTAGAGAAGAACTTCTTCTCCAATGTTCTCAGTCTTCATTTACAGTCTCCATGATGATGTATCCCTGAGGCTGTGGTTCCCTGCCTCAAGCACAGGGCACTATACTGTCTTAACATATCTATTAATTAGTGAAAGTTATGCCATTCCAAGGCTAGGATGCATTTGTGTGCTATGACTTTCTCCTGTGCCGCCCAGATTAATTGTAACAATAAAGGAGAATATTAGAGGGACTCTCTCAGATTCCTTGAAAGCTGGGGGATGAGGCAAAAATAACCTAGTTTTAAATGAAGTGAGCCCTACCTTACATATTCTTGATCATTGCCTGGCTCTCTGAGCCACATTCCCCAATCTCCCTCTGAACTGCCTTTTGCAAACAATATTTTCATATTATTACAAAGCCAAAATTCTTATACCAGATTGCCTCACAATCCACATGCTTCCTTGGCAATTTCTATGCTGTCAAACTCTTCATCTAATGCCAGTAACCAGTCAAGTACAGGTAATATTGCAGTCTTGGCTCTCACCCCAGGTACCACCTCACAGCTAGGCCACCAAAGCTTACATAAACTATTTCCCAGGCTCTCAGAAATTTTATGCTGTAATGTTTGTTTGTTATCTGCCATGCACCATCCACGTGCTTCATCTTCCAACACTCACTTTGCTTTCTTTGAAAAAGTTCTTAGATGTCTGTATCTGGTAGAATTCATATTGGGCTACAGGCAAAAAAGAGTTAACATAGCAGGCCTAAAACTTTTTTCTTTGGAAATGTCTGTTTGCAAGACTGGTCTTTGGCTGGCATCTTGGATTTAGGGAGAGTTTCCACCATTCCCAGAACTAATAAGAATGGCTTACTGTGCCTAACTCGTTTGTTCAAACAATATGGTTTACGCTGAACACCTGCTTTCTTTCTGGAAGTCTGGAATTTTGGAACATACTGGGCAGAGGGTACTTCCATGAGCAGCCCTCAATTAAAACCCTGGGCATTTGAGTCTCTAAGGAGGTTTTTCTGGTACAAAACATTTTACATGTGTTGTCACAGCTCATTCCTGGAGTAATTAAGCACATACTGTGTGACTGAATTATAAGAGGACTCTTGGAAGCTTGTACCTGGTTTCCTCTAGAAAGGCCTGTATTAGTCAGCTTGTGCTGAACACCATAGACTAGGTGGGCTAAACAATAGAAATTTTTTGTCTCACAGTGCTGGAGATTGGAAGTCTGAGATTAGGGTGCCAGCATGATCAGGTTCTGGTGAGGGCTCTTTTTCTGGCTTAAAGATGGCCACTTTCTCACTGAGTCCTCACATGGCAGAGAGAGAGACCTAAACTGGGAGAGAGACAGAGAGGGAGAAAGGGATAGAGAGAGAGAGAGAGATAAAGGGAGAGAGGGAGAGAAGGAGAAAGGGAGAGAGAGAGAAAGAAAGGGAGCTTGCTCTTTGACATCTCCTATTATAAGTGCACTAACACTATCAGATCAGGGACCCAATCCTTACAAGTTCATCAAACCCTGATTACTTCTCAGAAGAGCCATTTCCAAACACCATCACATTGGAGGTTAGAGCTTAACATATGAAATTTGGGGGAATACAAATATTCAGTCCATAACAGCCTGCATGTATCTCTTCCTTTTGTAATTTCATATCATCCTTTTGCTGTAATAAATTATTGCCATGAGTATGACCTCATGCTGAGTCCTGTGGGTCCCCCTAGTGAATGGCAGCCAAACCTATGGTCAGTACTGCAGTCCCATGGCACAAGCTGCATCACTTAATATCTCTCTTATCCCAGGGTATCAGTACAGAAGCCTGGTGGTTCCCATGCCATATTTGTTGTTCTGAGTCCTCCCCCCAACTTCATAATATTGCTCAAGAATCCACCTTCCTTCTCCAGAAGTAAATCTATTCTTTTTAATAGTTATGTGTTGGACAATACATGTATGTGTACCATTGTCTGTGAGCTGTCTTGCCCCAGTGTCTCTTATAGGGACTTGTATGATAAAATCACATGACAAAGTGAAAGATTCACCTTTGTTCAATGACCTACCCTCAAAATATGACCCACCAATCAGTGAACATCTAGAGCTGCTATCACTGTCCTTTTCCATAATATCTATCTCCTGAGAGAGTTACTCCCAGGACTATTACTGCCTTGGCTAGGTATTTTTATGCTTTAACATTATATAATATAACTTATGTAACATTATATATTATACAATATAACTATAAATTAGTTGTCATGCTGGCCTGCTAAATGGCTTAATTTTATAATGAGCTTTGAGTCAAACTCAGTTCTATGCTATGCTTGGATTCAAGCTTCAATTTATATACTGCATTTCAGGTCAATTTTCCTATAGAGTGTTATCCTAAAAGACTTATCCTTAGAGCCCATAAGAATGCAAAGTGTAATTTATAAGTCTTATTAGATGGCAAAACTTCCCTCCCCTCTCTTTCTGACTTAAAGATGGTGTGAAAAGCTTTGTATTTTTCTTTGAGTCTATCAGTCCATATCTAAATCCATCTCACACAGATACAAGGAAATTCCTTATCTGTGATCTCTTTCTTTTTTCCTCTCTTGCCTCAAACATTTGTGCACAATTTTTGCAATAGGACCTGCTTCTGCTTTCTTTAATTCTATGATTCAGTTTTTTTCATTCAGGTCTGTTACATTTTCTTTCCATTGAACTGGAGGATTGTGTTTGAAACTGGATTATATTTCCGTTTAGAGGAATAGAGAATAAAAGATCAATGTCTTTCCTGGCCCTTCACAAAAATCCAAACTTTCTGTGGTTTTTATTAATCAAGCTATAGCATTAATACTCAGTATTAAATTATTACCTATATACGAGACTCATGTTTAAAAATATCTATGTACCTGACCTCTACTCTCATCTTATAATCTGCATGTCAATTGTGTACTTGATATTTCTGCTTTGTTTGAGCAAAATAACTTCAAACTCAACATGTTTCAAATTGAAATTATGATTGCCTTTTTTTATTCACAATATGATCTTTCTTTAGTCTAATACCATCCATTTTTTTAAAATATAAGCTAGAACACTAGATTTCCTTGATACTTGCCTTTTTCAGACTCCTCAATAACCAATATTTACCAAGTATAGTCAATTTTACCCCAGGCATGAGGCATGTGAAGAACACACATAAAAGGAAGAGTCATGTGATTCAGGACCACACCAACGCCAATTAATAATGGTTTCTCTAAAGTGAAATCTTTTGCTCACTTTTCTCTTTCAATACCAGCCAGCCTCTTTCCCCACCCAAATTTTTCTAGCATAATTAAAGTTGCTAGATGTTAGGTGCACTGAAATTTAGTCTAATCCCTTTTGATTAGATTTAGTCTAATCCTTTTCCCATGAAACCTAACATTGTGAAGAGTGCTCAAAGTGGGCACTTTCTTCCCTCCACTTCTGTTATGTATTTTGTTCCAGATTGTCTACCCTGTCTGTCATGATTCTAAACATACCCCCTGCCAGAGTTTCACTTAATTTCATTAAATTCTGTTTGATGAAAACAATTAGTTGTGAGAAAAATTGTATTTTTTCAAACAATATTTAAAACTCATTTTACTGATATTGCTATTTGCATTATTTCTATGATACATGATGCAAAAATCTTTTTGAATATAAAAAATAATCAACAGCTATTAACATCTCTTAGATTTAATTAACATTACTAAGTCTTAGTCCAACGTAATTTCATTAGGTACAGTGTAACACATTAGTAAGAAGAAAAGATGGCAATATTTAGAATACACATATATATATTTTTTCGAGGTGGGGTCTCACTTTGTTGCCCATGCTGGAGTGCAGTGATGTCATCATATCTCACTGCAACCTCAAACTCCTGGGTTCAAGCAATCCTCCTGACTCAGCCTTCCAAGTAGCTGGGACTACAGGCTTGTGCCACGATGCCCAGATAATTTTTAAAAATTATTTGCAAAGAGGGAGTCTCCCTATGTTGCTCAGGCTGGTCTCAAATTCCTGGCCTCAAGCAATCCTCCTGCCTCGGCTTCCCAAAGTGAAGTGATTACAGGCGTAAGCAACGGAACCCGGCCTTAGAACGTACTCTTTGGAAATAAAATTCTTAGACTGATATATATTAGTTCAGGAAACAGTAAAAGCGGTATTAAGCTGCTGTTTATATACATTCTTTCTTTTTCATCTCATGTAATTTCCTGAAACAATTGCTTTTTCTGTAAATACGCACAAAGCAGTTAGTATTTTTACTTGAGGCTTTACTTTTCTTCTCTGTCCTCCCCCCACCATATTACTTAGTGTTATCTGAAGCAGATAACAGGCCCTCATTTAAGCCAATGGGAGAATCCCCTGGGGATATTAAACAAGGGCACTTTCTCTCTAAAACAAAGGAGGTTACTCAGCTATTAAAAGAGTGTGGAGAAAACTCACTTTATCAAAGTAAAAGAAAATTTCTCTGGAGTATACAAATATAGCCCCAGCATCCTGGGTAGTTGGAAGTCAGGGAATTTAGCCTCTTACATAACATAGTCAGCAGAGGTGAACGAACCTTACTAATGGTGAAATATGAATGTTAAAACTTTTATTGATTGTGGCTTTTCTAAAATAAAATTGTATAAATATGATGAATTCACAGACAGGCCAGCTTTCTCATTTTTGTGTTATTTTTCTGAGTTACTCAGAAAGAGAACAACGACAATGTAACCTGAAGTCAGTAGCTTCCTCTCTCATAGCAGCAATTATGCAGCTGTCTGTTCATTGATGAATTCACAGAGGTAGTAGATAAGTCTATGGTCACTTGTGCATTTAGCAGTATGCTCCAAGGCCAAACCATTTGCCACATTTGGCTGTCTGTGATTGGGAGGCAACCTGGCATATTGAGAAGGAATTTACAGCAATTTCACACTCAGAGCAGAGGGCAGTAATGTTTGACAGAATGGGGGTGCCATTTCCTTTAGGCTATCAGGTGAATGGTACTCCCTGCAGCTGGGCAAAGAGAATAAATGAAATCTGAATTTTGATTCTGTTGCTTGCTTGTAGGTGACCTTGGACAAATTATTGTAATGACACCTGTTCTAATTTCTTTACCTTAAAATTGGTCTAAACTTCTTGGACTTTTTGACAAATAGAAATATTATTCCTGCCACATAGCAAGCAAATGAGTTGTAGTTATATATGTGCTATTTTATAAAGACCTAGATGTCATAATGGGTATCATAAAGATTGTTCTATCTAGTAAAAAGAGCAGGGTAATTTTAGAATTAGGATATTAAAAAGTGATAACGTAGTGAATGTACTTGATGAGTACCTAAATGAGAAAATTAAAACCCTGGAAGTTGAAATGATTGACTCATCTCTGTTAAGATTAAAAAAAAAATAAAAGGATAACTCATCTGGTATGTCTTACTTCTTAAATCTTCGGTATAGCTTTCTTCCCAGAGACCCTGAGTCAGACAGTATTTTCCCTATAAATTGTTTGATAATGAGTAATGAAAAAGTCTTTATCCTTTTCAAAATTGTCCTGATGCCACCTTTGGAATTTTAAATCATTTTTATGTTCTTGAATAATAAATAGTTATTTTAAATAATTAGAAACTCTAGACTGTCAATAAAAAGAAAATAAAAGTCACCTATAATCCCACTACTCAGAGATAACCACTGTTACATTTTCCTGCTTTTGTAGTTAGACAATGTAAAAATGCATATAAAGGTCAATTACATTTTGTAAATGAACTAGTAATGAAAAATTTATGGTGAATTTCAGAGTACTAAAATACAGTATCATTAATATATTATAAACTATGAATTCAGTTCTAGTTCTCTGTTTTTAATATTTTGGGTAATATTCTATTTCAGAAATTAGAATCTAATATAGAAAATATAATAGGAAAACACCTAAACAGTAAAGTAAATAAATTCACACAATCAAGTTGTTATTATAGTAATAGTAATAATGATAAAAATCTGAAATAGGTATTCTTAAGTAATAGGAAACATGTTCTTTGGGTAGAAATGATGGCATCCATTTTTATAAATAGCATTTGTAGAAAATGTTTCTCAATGGGTGCTTAAATGTCCCAATGAAAACTAACAGAACGCTGTACGATTTGAAGGACTTTTTCAAAAACATCTGTAAAGTCTGCTTAAGTAACAGTAATTATTTCCAATTAATTAAACCACTATTACAGAGAAGCTAAGGAAATAAAAGGAATTGGTAGCTTAGAAAGAAATGATAAGTTTTGCTAGTTTTATTCTTATACTGGTAACAATATACTGTTGGAAGGTGAGAACCATAACATTTAGGGCAAATTGCTTCTGAGTCACTTATACTTTGTGCCTGGATATGTTACGTGATCATTTAGTTATGACTTAGAAGTAAGAGTTTGCAAAGCATTTTGTTGTGCAAAATAGGTTTCTTCTGGCTATCTAAACTTTCTTGTATCAGGCAATATTCTGGGTAAGTTTTAAAAAGTACTATTTGCAAGGCCAGGTCAGCAAGGGAAGACAGAGCCCCAATTTTCCTGGTCCCTCCACACAGGCTTTTCAAGGCCTGGAGTGCTCACAGACACAAAGAGTGGTTTATGTTCTACTGGAGGGATATCACCTTCTCTTTATTCCTCATTTTATGGAGGAAGTGTGAGAAAATACTCTTGTAAATGGGAAAAATAAAGGGTACTTGCCCTTAGGCAGTCTAGAATTTTGATCCCAGGCCTTCATAGAATTTGTTTGGGAATACCAGCTACACAGCAGCCATGAGAAACAGCTTGGGGCCATGAGATGTTACATATTCTCTTGTCAAGGAAAGACAGACGCTTGTCCTGTGGGAAGCTGTGCATGGGTGCAGCCCCTTCTGGTGAGAGAATAGGGTAGGGGTGGGGGTTGCTCCAACTATTAACTGGCTCATTGACCAGGAAATTCAGGGTGAGCTCCCATGGTTAATTTTGGATAATTCAATTCATTTCACCACAAAATGACAGAAGGGAGGCATTTAAATCAAGTCAAGTCTTTCAGTGGAAAAATTCATGATAGGGCAGTCTTTTTCCTTTGAGGTATAGTCAGAACAATTAGAGTAAGCCAATTCTTTAAAGATATAATACTTTCCTAAGGAGATATGGACTGAGATGAGGTTTTAAGCTTTTATGCCATTTCTATGGCTTAAAAACACAGAAGCAATAAATCTCCAATAAATAAACAGAAGGATTAGGGAGAATATTTTTGTTCTGGGTACAGACTAGAACTGAAGTAAATGTGAAACAATATAAGAGAAGACAGTCAAAGTGCTGCTAAAACAGGAAAAAGAAGCAAGGGCATAATTCTGGTCACCTTCATGGCTGTATCCTGCAGATTACCTTAACCAGGACCATAAGGAGAGAGGGTGCATATGACTCAGTTACATCTGGGTAAGTGAATTATGTGAAATAGCTTTAGGGATTATTGGCTTGAGGAATCAGACTATTAGTGATGCTTATAGTCTTCCCACACCACAGCTGACTCCCAGAAGTAAGTGAATGACTTCACCCATGACTTGCTCTTCTAAGAGGTGATGCTAGAAATGATGTAAAGGAAAACCCTGGAGTTGAGTCCTTGAACTTGTCAGTTATGGCTTGAGTGGTACCATGAGTTCTTTATTTCTGAAATTGTTGATAATAACACTTGCCCTAACATAAAAGATTGTGGTTTGAATCCATGGTGGGGTAGTATATGTGAATGTACTCTGAAATGCATACACTCCTATTATTTTAGTTATTATTTTTATCTGTTGTCACACCTCAGAACACATAATTGTACACAATCCTGAATACCTCGGGCAACTCATTTTATTGGTAAGAACTTTAGAAGTGTTCGTCGATTTGGGGTGAGATCACCATATTAGGAATCACCATCTTACCATTTGTCATCTGCATGACCTTGTACAACACATGAGATCTTTTATTATCCATGACATCCTTGAATGGCATACTCTTTTATGTCTATTTTTTCCTTCTAGCCTCTTTATTTTTTATTTGTGTGTGTGTGTGAGATAAGATCACTAAAAATCTATCTCCCAAGCAAATATTTTTTCTTTTTTTTATAAATTAATTAATTAATTAATTAGTTTATTTTTTATAGAGACAGGGTTTCCCTCTTGCTTAGGCTGGTCTTGGACTCGTGACCTCAAGTGATCCTCCCGCCTCGGTCAAGCAGGTTTTTAAGTGTACAATACAGTCCTGTTAACTGTAGGCACTATACTATAGAGTAGATTTCTAGGACTAATACTTCCTCACTTCTACCTCCCTCCACCCCGGGCAACCACCGTTCTACTCTCTGCTTCTATGAGTTTGACTATTTTAGCTTCCTCATCTAAGTGGTATCATGTGGTATTTGTCCTTCTGTGTCAGGCTTGTTTGACTTAGCTTAATGTCCCTCAGGTTCATCTATATTGTTGCACATGGCAGAATTTCCTTCTTTTTTTAAAGGCCGAATAATATGCCATTGTGTGTATATACCACATTTTCCTTCTTCACTCATCTGTCACTGGACATTTAGGCTACTCGCATGTCTTGATTGCTGTGAATTATGTTGCAATGAACACTAGAATGCAAATGCCTTTTATGTCTTTAGAAATCGTATTTGTTTTCCTTTCAACCAGGTACATATTTATACTTCCACCATCCTTTTCGTCTTCACCAATCTACTATGAATGAAATAGCCCTTTCTGTTTCTTGAGAAGATACGTTCTTGAGTAAAAAATGAAAGTGGCAATTGATTCCTATTTTTTCTCTGGTTTAACTGGATCAGCAAATGCTTTCAATATACTAATTACACTGGAGGTGAGGGGATTTTCATGACTTCCCTAGAAAGATGACCCATCAAAAATAAATTTTTCATATTTTATTCAGGATAAGTTAACAAAAAATACATTAATTAATTAATTTTATAAGCATTGTGTTCCTTTTAGGCATCACTCTTTTTTTTTTTATTTCAAAATATTAAGGGCGTACAAATGGACCATTTTTGTAATGGATGAGTCCTGGCTATAGGTGTCCCTGCCATACAAATAGTGTTCATAGTACCTATTAGGTTGGTTTATTCCCCTCTTCTTCTCCCTTCTGCTTGATTTCCACTAAGCTTTACTTCTCTCTGTGCACACGTGTGCCCGTCAGTTAGCTCCAATTTAATAGTGAGTACATATGTTTTTTGTTTTTCCATTCTTGAGATACTTCACTTAGAAGACTGATCTCCAGTTCCATTCAGATTGTTGCAAAAGGTATTAATTCATCTTTTTTCATAGCTGAGTAGTACTCCATGGTATACATATATCACATTTTACTAATCTGCTCATGAATTGATGGGCACCTGGGTTGATTCCACATCTTTGCAATTGTGAATTGTGCTGCAATAAACATTTAAGTGCAGGTGTCTTTTTGATAAAATGACTTCTTTTCCACTGGGTAAACACCTAGTAGTGGGATTGTTGGATTGAGTGGTAGGTCTACTTTTAGTTCTTTGAGGTATCTCCATACTGTTTTCCATAGAGGTTGTACTAATTTGCAGTCCCACCAACAGTGTGTAAGTCCTCCTTTCTCTCTGTATCCATGCCAGCATCTATTGTTTTTGGACTTTTTAATAAATGCCATTCAATCTGGGGTAAAGTGATATCTCATTGTGGTTTTAATTTGCATCCCGTTGATGATTAGTGATGTTGAGCATTTTTTCATGTTTATTGGCCATTTGTCTTTCTTCTTTTGAAAAGCTTCTGTTCATGTCTTTTGCCCACTTTTTACTAAGGTTGTTGGATTTTTCTTGCTGATTTGCTTGAGCTCTTTGTAAATTCTGGTTATCAGCCCTTTATCAGATATGTAGTTTGTGAATATTTTCTCCCATTCTGTAGGTTGTCTATTTGCTCTGTTGATTGTTTCCCTAGCTATGCAGAAGCTTTTTAGTTTAATCAAATCCCATATATTAATTTTTGTTGTTGCTATGATTGTCACTGTGGTCTTAATCATAAATTCTTTGTCTAAGCCAATATCTAGAAGAGTTTTCCCTACATTTTCCTCTAGAATATTTATGGTTTCATGCCTTAACTTTAAGTCTTTTATTCATCTTGAATTAACTTTTGTGAGTGGTGAGACATATGGATCCTGTTTCACCCTTTTGCATGTGGCTATCCAATTTTCCCGGCACCATTTATTGAATAGGGCTTCTTTTCCCCAGCGTACATTGTTGTCTGTTTTGTCATGGATCAGTTGGCTGTAGGTGGATGGTTTTATATCTGGGTTCCCTGTTCTGTGTCTGGGTTCTATGTCTCTGTTTTTGTGCTGATATCATGCTGCTTGGATTACTATACCCTTGTAGTATAGTTTGAAGTCTGGTAATGTGATGCCTTCAGATTTGTTCTTTGTGCCGAAGATTCCTTTGGCTATTCAGGCTCTTTTCTTGTGCCTGAATAGTGAAGAATTATTTTTTCTAGATCTGTGAAGTATGGCTTTGGGTATTTCATGGGGATTGCATTGAATTTGTAAATCACTTGGGTAATTTGGACATTTTAACACATTGACTGCCACACTAGAAAATTTTTTTTTTCCTTGGGGCCACAGTTTGTTATTATGAAAATAGAATAAAAACTTCAAAAACAAAATGATCCTTTCTAATTTAATGAAAAATTTCTTATTTTTTATTGTTTTCTGTGCATGAGTTATATGCAGCTTGAAAAATAGTTCACACGGCTCCCGAGGTGAAGATACATGTGAGTTACATATACTTCATGAGACCCGAGGCTCAAAACTAGCATAAGTTAAGTACAATTCACATGGCAGTTAATGTTTTAACAATGTTGATTCTACCTATCTATGAGCATGATATTTTTCCCATTTGTTTGTATCCTGTATGATTTCTTTCCTCAGATTTTCGTTGTTCTCCTTGCAGAGATCTTTCACCTCCTTGTTTAAGTATATTCATAGGTATTTTATTTTCTTTGTAGCTATTGTGAATGGTATTGAGCCTTTGATTTGACTCTCACCTTGACTGTTGTTAGTATGTAGAAATACTACTGATTTATGTACATTGTTTTTGTACCCTTGAGACTTTGCTGAATTTACTTATCAATTCCAGGAGACTCTTGGTGGAGTCTTTGGGGTTTTACAGATACAAGATCTTATCATCAGCAAAGAGTGATAATTTTACCTCCTCTTTCCCAAATTATATACATTTTATATTCTTCTCTTCCCTAACTGCCCTGCGTAAGACTTCCAGCACTGTATTCAATAGGAGTGGTGAAAGTGGACATCCTTGTTTTGTTCCAGTTCTTAGAGGGAATGCTTTCAACTTTCCCCCATTTAGTATGATGTTGGCTATGGGTTTGTCATATACGGATTTTATAATTCTGAGATATGTTCCTTCTATGCCTAATTTGTTGAGGGTTTATATCATGAAAGGGTGCTGGATTTTGTTGAAAACTTTTTCTGCATCTGTTAGGATGATCATATGGCCTTTGTTTCTGCTTTTATGTATGTGGTGAATCACATTTATTGATTTACATATGTTGAACCAATCTTGCATCCCTGGGATGAAGCCCACTTGGTTGTGGTGGATTATTTTTTTGATGTGCTGTTCAATTTGGTTTGCTTGTATTTTATTCAGGATTTTTGCATTTACATTCATAAGAGATATTGGTCTACAGTTTTTTTTTTGTGTGTGTTGTTTCCTGGCTTTGATATCAAGGTGATAATGGATTCATAGAATAAGTTGGGGAGGATTCCCTCCTTCTGAATATTATGGAATAATTTCTGTATTATGGGTACTAGGTGTTCTTTGTAGATCTGGTAGAATTTGGCTGTGAGTCCATCTGCTCCAGTGATTTTTCTTTGTTGTTTTTGGGAGGGTGTTTATTACTTATTTGGTCTCACTGTTCATCATTGGTCTATTCAGGAGTTCTATTTCTTCCTGGTTGAGTCTTGGGAGGTTGTGTGTTTCTATGTACTTATCAATTTCCTCTATGGTCTCTAGTTTATGTGCATAGAGATTTATGTAGTATTCATGGATGATGTTTTGTATTTCTGCAGTATCATTTGCAATGTAATCTTTTTCATTTCTGATTGAGTTTATTTGGGTCCTTTCTCTTCTGTTCTTGATTAATCTAGCAAAGGGTCTGTACATTGTCTTTTCCTTTTCAAAGAACCAACTTTTTGTTTCATTATTCTTTTGTATCATTTTTTGTTCTCCAATTCATTTAGTTCTGCTCTGACCTTTGTTATTTCTTTTCTTCTGCTGGCTTGGGTTCAGTTTATTCTTCCTTTTCTAGTTCCTGGAGGTGTGACAATAGGTTGTAAATTTGTGATCTTTCTGTCATTTTGATGTAGGCATTTAAGGATATGAATTTTTCCCTGAGGAATGCTTTTGCTGTGTCCCAATGATTTTGATAGCTTGTGTCCCCTTTGTTGTTCAGCTCAAAGAATTTTTTGATTTCCATCTTAATTTCATTCTTGACCCAATAATTGCTCAGCAGCAGGTTGTTTAATTTCCATGACTTTGTGTAGGCTTGAGTGTTTCTCTTGGACCTGATTTCTAGGTTTATTCTGCTATGGTTTGAGAAGGTACATGGTATGATTTCTATTTTTTGAATTTGTTGAGACCTTTTTGTGATCTAGGATATGATAAGTCTTGGCGAATATCCCATGTGCTGCTGAGAAGAATGTGTATTCTGTAGTTTTTAGGTAGAATGTTCTGTAAATGTCTGTTAGGTCCATCTCATTTAGAGTTTGGTTTAAGTCCATTATTTCTTTATTTATTTTTTGCTTTGATGATTCATTGAGCTCTGACAGTGGGGTGCTCCAGTCCCCCACAATTACAATGATACTATTTATTTCTTCGCATAGCTCTAGTAAGATTTGTTTTATGTGTCTGGGAGCTCCTGTTTTGGGCACATATGTGTTTAGGATTGTTATGTCTTCTTGTTGGATACCTCCCTTTACCATTATATAGTGACCCTCTTTGCCTTTCTTTACTTTTGTTGCTTAAAGTCAATTTTATCTGATATGAGAATGGCTACATCTGCTCTCTTTTGGTTTACATTTGCATGGTATAATTTTTTTCATCCTTTCACATTGAGTCTGTGTGTGTCCTTGTCATTTAGATGTGTTTCCTGGAGACAGGAGATACTTGGGTTATGTTTTTTCATCCATTCAGCCAGCTTATGTCTTTTGAGAGGAGCATTTAGTTCATTCATGTTGATTGATAGCAGTGATATGTGGGATGTTGTTCTATTCACCCTGTTGGGTGGTCCCTCATTGCTTTGTTTTACCTCTTGTTCTATTGTTTTATAGAAGTTGTGAGTTTTGGGGTTTTTTTAAGGTGAATTTACACTGGTGAGTATCTGTTGTGCTGATGTGTTTATAGTGCTGTTCTGAGTATTTCATGCAGAGCAGGTCTGGTCAAGGAAAATTCCCTCAGTGTTTGCTTATCTGGAAAGGATTTAATTTCTCCATCATTTGTGAAACTTAGTTTTGCAGGATACAAAATTCTACTCTGGCAGTTGCTCAGTTTAAGTCCATTGAAGATTGAGTCCAAATTCCTTCTGGCTTGTAAGGTTTCCA
Source organism: Daubentonia madagascariensis (assembly GCA_023783475.1). Taxonomy (NCBI): domain Eukaryota; kingdom Metazoa; phylum Chordata; class Mammalia; order Primates; family Daubentoniidae; genus Daubentonia; species Daubentonia madagascariensis. The sequence goes on along the minus strand of JAKFHU010001684.1, from coordinate 22,830,733 downwards.
CTGACAAGTCTGCAATTAGCCTGATGGGTTTTCCTTTGTATGTTATTTGATGCTTTTGTCTTGGTGCTTGCAGAATTTTCTCCTTCATTTTGACTTTGGTTGATTAGTATATGTTTTGCAGATGACATATTTGCTATGAATCTTCCTGGTCTTCAATATCCCTCTTGTGTCTGTATGTCAGAATTTTTGGTGATGCCTAGGAAGTTTTCCTCAATAATTTCCTCAAAAAGGTTTTCCATGCTTTTAGCTCTTTCTTCTTCACCCTCAGGGATACCTATAATTCAAATGTTAATTCACTTCACATAGTCCTATGTGAAGAGTCCTCTCTTCACTGAGTCCTCTCTCAGTGACTGCTTGGACTTTTTTATACTCTTTTCTGCCTCTTTGAATGACCAGGTTATCTGGAAAGCCTTGTGTTCAAGCTTTGAGATTCTTTCTTCTCCTTCATTGAGCCTGTTGTTAAAGATTTCAACTGCATTTTGAAATTCCCTGAATGATTCTTTCATTTCTTTAAGTTCTATTTTATCCTTTCTTATGTTTTCTGGCTCTCATGTGACTTTTTCATTTGTTTCATTGATTTCCTCAAATATTTTTTTTAGCTTCTTTGTTGTTTTCAACTTTCTCTTCAATTTCAATCATCTTTTTTGCCATCCATATTTTGAATTCTAATTCTGTTATTTTAACAATTTCCCTGTGGGTGGAATGCACTACTGTAGATTTATTGTGTTCTCTTGGGGGTGTCAAACTATTTTTTTTCAAGTTACCAGGGTTCTTTTGCTGGTTTCTTCTCATCTGCCTCCTCTTCTCTTTGCTCTGGGTTAATATGAATGCAGGGACACCATTCTCCTTTGCAGGGGACTCTCTCCAACCAAGTCCAGGAATGATGGCTGCTCAGGGCTGGGGGGTCCTGAGTGAAGTGTTGGAGCTCAGAGAGGTTCTGCTCACCCAGAGGTAGTGGTGGGGACTCAGAAGTGAGTTCTTGAGGTCCAGGTACAACTATGGGGTCTCAGAGGTGGAGTCACAGGCCTGGTGGGGACCATGGAACTACAAGTGCAGAGCCTAGGACTTGGGCACAGTGAGAGCTTCAGAGCTGGCTCTGGGGATTTTGGGGGCAGAGCCGCCCATATGGGGGGGCTGTTCCACCAGCGTGGAGACTTCTGATGCCCAGTTGCACAGGCAGGGATTTCTCTCAGTGGCCCAGGTTTCATGTAGGTGGGCCAGAGATGCTGGTCAGCCAAGGTTCTCCCCCCACAGCTAGGAACAACTGAGGCAGATGCCCAAGGCTTCCCAAGTGGTGAGGTAGCATCTGAGGCTCCCCCTCTGTTTGGCTTCCACACTGGGGAGGAGGTGTGCTCAGGCCCCAGTCACAGGGTTTGACATGGAGGATCGTCTGTTCCCTCCCCAACCTGGCAGTGGTGATGCTAAGGTTACTTTGGGATGGCTGGGTCCTGAGCAGATCTGGCTCCATGTTCCAGAGTGATCAGGATGTTGTCAGTGGCAGAAGCCTAGGATTGGCAAGCGCCAGATCTCTCCTGCACCTGCTCTCTGATGGAATGTCTCTGCACAGACTCTGAGCAGCTCTCTGATCAGCCCAGATGTCTGCATTGGAACAGCGAGTCCCCTCACAGATTGAGCTGCTTCTAACTTTTGTTTCTCTCCTAAAAGACAGTGTCCCCTCAGGTTGCCTCTATCCTACTGTCTTCACCTCTTCCCAGCAGTGTGAATTATATTGGATCCCCCAGCTTAATCTCTCAGATGGTGGGTGATACTTGTAAGAATGAGCCAGGCCGTGTTTGATTGAGTTAGTAGGTGCTGTGATGAGCTATAGAGTTGTTCTCCCAGTGAGTGGTTGATGCTTGCAGGAAAGAACCAACTGCTGAGATAATCTTTTGTGCCAGTGGTAAGCTCTAGTCCTTAGGTGGAGCACTTGAATGCCCAGGCATTGGGAGGGGCCCTGTAGCTCCCAGGGTGTTGCTAGATCTCCACCACAGCGGAGGTGGGTGGAAGAATAAGGCAGATTGTGGTTAGGTCGGCTGAGCCTGGAAGGCTTCACAAAGCTTTGGCTGGGCCCAGAGGTTGTTTTCCCAGCCAATAAGGGGAGCCACTGAGAGGAAAGTCAAAGCAGGCTCTCCAGACTGGGAGTGCTGCTTGTGGGGGAGGGGCCTGAGTGCTTGGTTGCTATGGCAGCCTGGGCTGGGATCTTCCCCACAGGAGGACCTGCCCTAATCCAATAGCAGGGCTTTCCTGTGGGGGGAATGGGTTCTCTCCCAGATCTCCTGTCTGGGACTCCCACCACATTTTCCATCAGTTGTGTCCATGTCGGCTCCCTCGCCCTGAGTCCAGCTCGGAAAACTCCACCCTGTCTCCCCCAGCAACCCACTCAAGTCCAGGGATCAAGGGATCTGGCCGCATGTCTGACCTGCTGGCGTGCATCTCTGGGGAATGCGGGCAGGCAGGGAGCTCCCAGAATAGACACCCCGTGTCCACTGCCGATCCCCAAGGGTAAAGGGGAAGGTCCCACTTTCCGTGGAAACCTCAGCCTGGAGCATGCACCAACTGGGGAGAGGTGGCTTCTCACCAAATTCCTGACTCAAACTGTTTTCCGGTTTGCAGTGGATGGGGGAGGGGTGGGGAAGGAAAAGTGTCTGAATGGAAGGAAGCCAGCTGTCCCGCCTCTTGGGTCACCCTCCTTGGAGAGGAACCCTCATGGGATATCTAAGCTCTAGGATCACGCAAGTTCTCCCTAACTATTCTGTGTTTGCAGCAGTGTTTGGGCTCATGGGGGTAGAAAAGCTTCCAAGAAACTTGGTAGCCCACTGGTCACCAAAGGAGTGTGGGAGGGAAAAAGGACTCCCCCAACTTAACCCTTCACAGGCTCCGAGCCTCTATCTTTTTCTTTCTCTGCTTCACAATTTTCCTCTGTGAGGTCCCCAGCAGGCTCCAGCACTTCTCTCTGTGATCTACATCAGAGCTTCATCTCCTCTCTCCTCTCCTTTATCTGAAACCCTACCTTCCCTCTGGGATGGTCCGGAAAGTGATGTCTCCAGTCGGCCATCTTGCGTCCTCCAGGCATCACTCTTTATTCTGGCTAATAGGATAAAACAACCTTGAAAAACATTGGTTGAAGATTTTTTTTTTCATTAATCTGTGACCCCTGAGGACTTATCTAAACTCCCAACTCAGATCATTTATATAAAATTCCTTTTGGAGCTATTTTGTTTTGGAAGTCTATTTGTTATAACAGTAAGCAATAGCCTGACTCATATAATTGTGCCTAAAGGAAAAAATAACTTGTAGGTTGAAAACAAGTAATTTTACATGGCTGGATTACTCTGGTGCTGTGTACCTGGTGGTAATATAGGATAGCAGTTTAAAAAGCGTAGCAGAAAATTAGGCTGGGAAAGCAAATTGAGGCCAATTCTATTCCAAATTTCTGTTTTTTTCCCTATGCACAATATTGAATATGCAAAGGTATAGATAAGTCCAATTAAAAGTTGGTAACAGTGTGGGCTCTTGGGTTTGATGGCCACTTCTTGAATCTTAGCATGACCGTTTTACTAGCTGTATATCCTTGGCATGATATATGTTTGCACTAAACTTAATATCTCTAGTATCTGGATGGAACTTATAATTGGTATTGTCTTAAAATTGATGTCAGCTGGGGAGTCATCGTGGCATAGTCATCACTGCCTATACATTTTGGAAAAATGAATATTCAGCTTCAAAATTTGTGGAATGGATGGCACAGACATGGAGGAAAATCTGAATGACAATATTAGAGTATTCTTTTATATTTTAAGGATTTACATAGGCAGGCATTGGGGAGTTTATAAATCAAACATGCTGAGGAATAATCTCAAAGTGGCATTTTTATAAAGTTAGATTAAGAGCACAATACCACTACCTTTTGGTTAGTTCATAAATTATTTTCAGAAATGTTGCATCTGAACGCTTAATAGATGCAAACTCACAATAGTGTCAATTCACTTGATGAACATGGGTGAAAAAAGTGATTAACAATTGGATTCTGAATATCAACACATTACAATAATATGCTAATTAATTATAATTATATTTCTATTGTATTTATGTACAATGGTGATGGTTAATTAATAAAATCTGTGTCTAATTTTTCTAAAAAGCTCTAAGTGATGAGAAGGAATTTTAGGAACTGTGTCATTTTTGTTGGCAATTTTTTCTTTCTTTCTCTCTTTTTCTTTTTTTTTTTTTTTTGAGATATTCTCTTGCTCTGTTGCCCTGGCTAGGGTGGTGTCATCATAGCTCACTGCAACCTCAAACTCCTGAGCTCAAGTGATCCTTCTGCCTCAGCCTCCCGAGAAGCTGGGACTCAGATGTGAACCACCATGCCCAGCTAATTTTTTCCAATTTTAATGGAGACGTGTTCTAGCTCTTGCTCAGGCTGGTCTCAAACTCCTGATCTCAAGCAGTCCTCCCATCTCGGCCTCCCAGAGTGCCAGGATTACAGGCATGAGCCACCGCACCCGGCCTCTTTCTTTCTTGGTGATCTATGTTAGTATGTTATATTTGATGAGAAACAGTAATAATACATAACCATGGAGGAGAGTAATTAATCCATGCAAAATGTAACTTATAGAAAGAATTCCCTAAAATTATTTAGTGTCCATGGAAAACTATGAACATAGACCCGTAAGTCTGAAACAAAGTAATAATTTGATGATTTAAATCATTTAAAATTATTCCCCCCATTATCTAATGTTTATCACTTTGGGATTTGTCTTCTGCCCCGAGAGAGCATTTGGAAAAGTTTAAAAGGCTAGAGTTTTTTTTCTTAGAAAATACATTCTTGTTCTTTTGCCCAGGCTGGAGCGCAATGGCATAATCATAGGTCAGTATAACCTCCAACTCCTGGGCTCAAGTGATCCTCCTGCTTCAGCCTCCCAAGTAGCTGGAACTACAGGAACATGCCTGGCTAATTTTTAAATATTTTTGTAGAGACAGGGTTTATGCTATGTTGCTGAGGCTGGTCTCACATTCCTAGGTTCAAGTGATCCTCCAGCCTCAGCTTCCCAAAGTGCTGGGATTACAGGTATGAGCCACTGTACCTTGCCTATTTTAACACATACTAAAGAAAGAAAACCAGGCAGTTTTAATGAGTGCAAATATACACTTAGATAGACGAAATAAGACCTAGTATTTGATAGATAAGCAGAGTGACTATATTTGACATTAATCGATTGTACATTTCAAAACATCTAGAAGAAAGTAATTTGAATGTTCCTAGCATAAATAAAAGATAAATATTTAAGGTAATGGATATCCCAATTATTCTGATTTGATTATATGAATGTATAAAATATCAAATATCAAAATATCACATGTACCCCTAAAATATGTACATCTAATATGTATCAGTAAAAATAAATAAATCTTTAAAAAAAAGAAAATGATGCAGTCTTGATTATCTGAAAGATAACACCAACTTTAAGCAGAGTAAGTTTATTTATTCTCCCTGCTGAAAGAGTTCTAATATATTTTTTTAACAGACCTCCTGGTCTAGGCGTGAGTGGTAATAACCACCAGCTGTACTGCTCTTCCCTTGAGATCCTATTAGTTCTTTTGTGTTCTGACCTTCCCCATTCTGGCAGTTTTATTGGCCAGTTCTTCTGGGAAACTTGGTGCATTTGTGAAGGAAAAGCAGCACTAAAATATCCTCAAGTTCCACAACTATTTTGTTCAAAACGCAGTGCTTTGTTACCACAGTACTGTCCATTAGCCATTATCCATCATGGGTTTGTGAAAATAAGTCACATGCAATTCCAGTTCAGCTTCCAAGTGCAGACTGATTTCTAAAGAAACAGGGACAGGGGAGGGAAGGCAGGGAAAACTTGTCACATCCCACTCAGATTCCTATTTAAATTTTATTTTTGAGCAACCAGGATAGTCTCATGAATGCCACTATTTTCTGTTTACTACATTTTTCTTGCCTTTAGATAATAGTGGCTATTATTTTAAGACTAATCAATTTTATTCTATTTACAGACTTAAATAATAAATCAAGTAAGCTTTCACATTGAGGAAATATGGATACTACTAAATATTCATTGGGAGTGAATGCAGCACTATGTCTTTGTTACTGTGGTCTTCTGGGTTTAGTTTTGTGACTTATTTAGCTAAATTCAATTGAAGTTAATTGATTTAGCAAAGCCAAGCATAAAATATAGAGAAATGGAGTGCCTTTGAGAGAACAAAGCAGTTATGAATTCATAAGTAGAGACAGATATAAGAATTATAAATGAGATCTAGGAAGTAGTCCATAAAACTTAAGGAGATAAACATGAAAGAGTTTATGACACTTTTGCATCAATCTATTCATTCTTATTTTTCTAAAAACATTTAACTTGTTCAACTCAGCACCTGAGTAACTTTGACCCCTTCCCCCACACCCTGCTCTTAATTGCAGTTTTGCTCCTAAAAGCAGAACTAATGTTTAGTGATGCTTATCTGGAGGCATAGGCCATCTTTAGTAATATTCAAACATGTATTATATTCCCATGAGCAGAATTCTTTAATTCATTTATTTATTGAAAATCATGTTTTGAATATCTACTATCTAACAGATACAGATTGGGTTTGACTAAATATAGGGAAAGGGAGAAAAAAGAAACACCCACAGTGTCCAGAATCCTGGTTCATACAACTGATTCTATTATGTTAGATGAGAAACAAAGGATGGGAAACAAAGTTGAGGCAGGGGTTACAGAGAAATGATTTTTGTTTTGAGTATTATGAGTTTGAATTATCTTTAGAATATACAAAAGAAAACAATAAGTAGAAAATTGGATACATGGGTGGGAAGCTCATAAAAATGATCTGACCTGGAGAAAATTTTAAAAGCATATGTATTTGAATAGGCACATCTTCCATGGGAAGCAGTGGAATACAAAACAAGGACCTATTTTTTGTTGTTTGGTGGTGATAATAATTATTCTGTGATACTTATTTTTTTAGTAAGGCTTATTGATGCGTGATTTACATAAAGTAAGATTCACTCACTTTAGGCATACCTTTCTTTTAAATTTGAAAAAAATGTATATAGTTGTGTAACCACCACTGCATTTAATATATAAGGGATTTCTATCACTTCAAAAAGTTTCTTTGTGTCTCCTTGTAATCAGTCTCCTTTCTCCAACCCTGGCCCCTGGCCACCGCTAAACTACTTTCTGTTCCTAGAATTTTGTGTTTTATAGAATGTTACATACATAAATGAAATTATACACTATGTAACATTTTGAGAAAGTATTTTTTCACTCAGTTGGATGCCACTGATTCATTCATATTGTGGTTATCCATAGCTTTTTCCTTTTTATTGCTGCATAGGATTCCATTGTATAGTACAGATGCTTAACATTTTGTTAACTCATTCAAAATTCGGTAGACGTGGGAACTATCGCAGTGTTGGGTAATCATAAATACCACTGCTATGAATATTCAAATACAGGTTTTTGTGTGGTTGTATGTTTTTGGTTCCCTTGAGTAAGTGCCTAGGAAAGGGATTACTGGGTTATATAATTACTATACAGACATTTTTACCTTATAAGAAATTGCCAAACTGTTTCACCAAACTGGCCATGCCATTTTGCATTCCTACCAGTAATGTATGAGCATTCCAGTTACTCTGAATCCTTGTCATCGCTTGATATTGTCTGTTTTTTTCTAATTAATTCTAATAATTGTGTGGTGGTATCCTATTGTGATTTTAATTTATATTTCACTAGTAACAGTGTGCATTTTATTATGTGCTTACTTACCATTAGGATGTTTTCCTTATTGGAATGTTTACTCAAAACCTTTCTCCATTTTTAAAAATTGGATTTTTTGTTTTCTTATTGTTGAAAATTCATTACATATTCTGGATACCAAGTCTGTATCTTGTATTTTTTTTCTAATAGTGTATTTTCAAGAGCAAAAAATTTTAGTTTTGATGAAGTCAAATTAATCAAATGTCTTCTGATTCATGAATTTGTGCTAAAACTAAGAAACCATTGCCTAAAACAAAATCACAAAAGTTTTGTTGTTATTGCTTTTGTTATTTTCCTGTTTTCTTCTAAACGTTTATAGCTTTAGATTGCATATTTTGATCATCCATTTTGAATTTTTATACAATACGAGGTATGGTTTGAGGTGTTTTTAATTTTTTGTTTTGGTTTTTATTTTTTAATTTGTTTATTTTGCATATACATGTATATTGATCCACCAACAAGACTATTCCTTCCACACTGAATGGTCTTGGAACTTTTGTTAAAAATTAATTCACCATAGATGTTTAGATTTATTTCTGAACTCTCAATTCTATCCATTGTTCTATATGTCTGTTTTTATGCCAGTATTACACTGCTTTGACTACTGTAGCTTTATAGTAAGTTTTAAAATTGAAAAGTGGAGCTCCTCCAACTTTGTTCTTCTTTTCCAATATTGTTTTAGCTATTTAGGGTTAATTGGATTTCCACAAGAATTTTAGGATTATCTTGTCCATATTTGCAAAAAAAAAAATAAAAGGATTTGAAAATTTGGTAGGGATTGTATTGAATCTGTAGATCAATTTGGGGAATATAGTGGCTTTAAGAATATTAAAGTACGGAGAGTCATCAAAGAAATAAAAACAGACCTACCATCTGACCCAGCAATCCCACTTTGGGTATCTACCCAAAGGAGAAGAAGTCATTTTATCAAAAATATACCTGCACTTGAATATTTATTGCAAAACAATTCACAATCACACAGATGTGGGATCAACACAAGTGCCCATCAATTCATGAGTGGATTAACAAAATGTGGTATGTATATACTGTGGAATACTACTTAGCCATAAAAAGAAATGAATTAATGTCTTTTGCAGCTATTTGGATGGAACTGGAGACCATTATCCTAAGTGAGGTATCTCCAGAATGGAAAAAAAAACACCACATGTACTCTCTAATAAATTGGAACTAACTGATGGGCACACAAGGGCACACAGGGAAGTAAAAGTCATTGGAAATCAAGAAGGAGGGAGGCGGGAAGAGGGAAGGGGTAAAAACTTACTTATCAGGTACAATGAATGCTATTCAGGTGATGGGCACACTAATAGCCCTGACTCAAGCATTACAAAAACTATTGATGTAAGAAAAGCATTTGTACCCCCTTAAAATTTTGAAATTAAAAAAATAATATTAAGTCTTCCAATTCATGAACATGGAATGTCTTTCCATTTATTTAGGTCTTTAAATTGTTTCAATAATATTTTGTAGCTCTCAGTGTATAAATCTTTTTTTTTTTTGTTAAATTTATTCTTAAGTATTTTAATTAATTAATTAATTAATTAATTTAGAGGCAGGGTCTCACTCGATTGCCCAGGCTAGAGTGCAGTGGCATGATCATAGCTTACTGCAACCTGGAACTCTTTGGCTCAAGCTATCCTCCCACATCAGCCTACCAGAGTGCTGGAAGTACAAGTGTGAGCCACTGCACCTGGCCTCTTAAGTATATTATTCCCTTTGATACTATTGTTACCAGAGTTGTTTTCTTAATTTCATTTTCACATTGTTCAATGCTAGTGCATAGAAGTGTAATTAATTTTGTATGTTAATCTTGTATGTTGCAACTTTGCTGAAATCATTTATTAGGTCTAATAGTTGAATGTAGTGTGTGTGTGTGTGTGTGTGTGTGTGTGTATTCATTAAGGTCATGTTGTCTGCAAACAGAGATAGTTTTATTTCTTTCATTCCAATCTGGGTACCTTTTATTTTATTTTCTTGCCTAATTTCTTTGGCTATTTTCACAGCTATTGCTGACCTAAGGAGTAGAGGATCAAACTAGGTTAGGTAAAAATGCCACAGCATTCTGTATTTGCTAACATTCAGCTGTTTTTCTTGACTATGCTTTTCCCAGCTTGCTGCAAGCCTCTGGTTAATATGGAGACTTCAAATAGTTGATTCCAACCATTTTAGCCAGTGTTTTCATTGCTTTTATAAAAGGGTAGAATTTTGAATTTATTATTCCTCCATTTTAGCTGAAGTCATCTCCTCCACTCCAAAGTGAATTTCTTGCATGCAGCATGTATTTAAGGTCTACTTTTTAATTCAATTTAGCAATCTCTACTTTCATTGGGATGTTAAACCATTTAAATTTAAGGTCATTATTCATATTGTAGTATTTAAATCTCTTGTGTCATAGTTTCTTCTCTATTAGTCCTATCTGTTCTTTGTTCTTTTTTTTGATTTTTTAAATAGTGTCATCAGAGTTTTATATTCTTATGGAATATAAAACTTTCTGCCCAATTATCCTATCGATTACTCTCTTCTCTTTTTTGGACTCTAATTACATGGTGTTAAACTGTTTGATGTTGTCCCACAGATTTTTTTCATATTTCTTCCAAATATTTTTCTCGTATTTCAGTTTGGATAATCTCAATTGATATATCTTCAAGTCTGCTTTTGAGATGGTCAAAGAAATTATTTATTGCAGATATTATGATTATTAGTTCTGTCATTTCCATTTGACTTTTTCTTATAGATCCCTTTCTCTGCTAAAATACCTATGTCTTCCTATATGTTGCCTACCTTTTCCACTAAGTCTTTTAATATATTAGTCATAGTTAATTTAAATATCTAAGTGTTTCAATATCTTGGCCAACTCAGAATCCATTCTGTTTATTACTCTGTCTTTTCCATATATATTGCTTTTTTACTTTTCTTGTTTCTTAACATTTTTAACGGAATATTAGGCATCTTGGATAGACTAGTGGAGACTGAAGTAAATAGTATTTATTCCTGAATATGAACATAACTCTTTTTACTGTCAGATCATTTGTGTGAGTGTGAGTGCATGTGTGCATATGTACCTTGCACCTACATGTGTATTTGCACACATGGTGAAAGAGAGATTGGAGAAAATTTAATCTCAAGTTGAGGTTTTTTATTACTGTTATTGTTTTTGTTACTTTGATTTTGATATGGTTATCTTTAAAGCACCACTGGCTTCAAAGTTCTCCAGTGATGCTCTGTGCTTAAGATGATGTCTTCAGAACAAAGGATTTTACATTATTCATACCTCACTCCTCCCATCCCTTGGTTTAAACTGTTCTTGTAAGTTTTTTCCTCAGAAGAGGTTTATATCCACAGTCTTGCCCTGTCACACAGTAATAGTCTATTTTTACTTATCACTCAGTGCTCACTAGGATGATAGTGGGAAATTTAGAGGTTTCTCTATTGTCCTATTCTGGCCTCAGTCTTAGGTAAGTCCTGGGCATCTGGGCCTAGGGGATTGGTTTTACTCTGCATTCTCCCCCGTTTCTCCCCATATCATCCAAACTTTGCCTTTTATCTATGTTATATCTTATACAGCAGAGTATTCTCTTTCCTTCCCCTAGTGGTAAGTCAGTTCTAATAGTACTAGTTTTGTATTTTGACTTCAGGATTATTTTCTTGTCCTTTACCTAGTGACAGTTTTTTTCCTACCCTTTCACCAACAGAATTGGGTCTTTGACTACGCCTGGAGAACAAGAGGATTTGATGCACCTCTTCTAGTGAATTAAGTCTTTTGCTGTGCATTAGAGATGTGTCTGAACACCAGGATGGGGATTTGTGCCATTCCCAAAGCTGGGGAAATCTTTTCTTGTTTCACACTGCCCCCAATTTTATTGTGAAGATTACTGGAAGTCCAAGTGGATGAGCCTGAAAATAATTGTGTACTTCTCTTATGTCAGAGGCTCCCAAGGCTCTGGTAAAACACTTTCTTTTGAGGGCAGGATTTGTTATGAATAATAGAAAGCTGCAGTGTGTTTTGAAATATTTACTTTTCCCCTCTCTCTGCCGGAAGCACAAGGGGATTTTTCTCCAATATTCACTGTAAGACCCTGGTCAAGTTGCTGGAGGTAAAACTTACAAAAGTGTAGGGTCCCCTCTACAACTGCATCCCCGTGGAGTTTTTGTCTCTCAGATTTGTCCACATGGAGCTTCCAGCAATTCCTCAATTACAGTTTAAGTTTTCTTATCTCAACACTGATTCCCATGGAGGTTTCTGCTCTTGTATTTCTGCTCAGGAAAGTTGTGATGACCTCACTTCTCTGATGTATCTAGGAATTGTGACTGTGATTTAATTTCTGGAGCTTTCTCCCTATTGTTAGGATGAAGTGATAGCCTCCAAGCTTTTTATATGCCAGACCAGAAATTGAAAGTCCTCTTATTTTTTTCTGATGCCAAAATACAATGGCTTGAGGGACCATTCAGTTTTTCTACAGGAAGCCGAGTATTTGTATTTCCAGGTCTTGAGGTGACTTTGGAATCCCCAGGTAATATTCACATATTTCAAAAATCCATTACCTCTGTCCTATTTTTTATTCTCTAACTTTGGAGTGTTTTCAGCTCTATTGGACAGTGCCCTAAACTATCTCTTTCTACTTCAAGATCAACATCCCTAAGGAGCTCTTTCCCTTCCAAGTACTATCTTCATAAATGTAGATACATAAATTTCCCTTAATGCCCTCAAGTGACAAAATAAATTAGACTTTTAATAAGAATGTATTGAAAGTTTTAGAATAACAGAAAGGAATCATAAAACTCTTAATAAATAATAAATGCCAGCAAAGCCAGCCATTTTCATAGGCCAAAGCCCAAGAAATCAATCTCATCTTCTATGAGTCTTGGAAAACATGCCTCTCAGATCCTGTACTACATCCCAGGGCCATCTCATATCTTCCCAAGGGAAGAACTTCCCTACTATTCATATCTCACATTATCTTTTCTGAGGTTTTGAATTTGTCAGGGTTCTCCAGAGAAACAGAACCAACAAAATGTAGATAGATAAATAAATAGAGAAATAGGGAAATATATTTTAAGGAATTGGCTCTCAAGATCATGTAGGTTGGCAAGTTCAAAATCTCCAATTACCAGATTTGATTAATTCACATTGTATGCCTGTATCAAAACATCACATGTACCCTATAAAGATATACAACTATTATGGACCCTTAATAATTAAAAATTTTAAAAATTTGCAGATTAGGCCTGCAAGTTGGATATCCAGGAAAGAGTTGCAGTTCAAGTCTGAAAGCAGTCTGCTGACAGAATTCTATCTTCTTCCACGGAGGTCAGTCTTTTTTCTATTAGGTCATTAAATATGAAATGTCCGATTTCTAATCAAAAGTTTAGTTGATTATATCTCAAACAAGAGGCAGTACAACTAATCAAAGTATGTGCCTAAACTACCGACACAGTTTTGCCATCTTCTTGGTAGCCTGTTTACACCAGCAGCAAAGCCTGGAGAGCAAGGGGAGACGAAAGCGTGAAAGGCGTTTTCCATACCTTGTTCAGAATTGAATATTTTTTTCTCTGAAAGAAGTGGTCCAAAGCCTGGCAGAAGTGGTAGTCAGTTGGTGCAAGGTCTGGTGAATATGGTGGATGACAGAGATTTTCCATGTCCAGCTTCTGTAGTTTGAGCAGCGTTGTTTTTTGTGACATGTGGTCTTGCAAGAGGATTGGCCTGTCTCTACTGACCAATCTCGGTTGCTTAATTACAAGCATCCTCATCATTTTGTCCAGTTGGTTGCAGTAGACATCTGCTGTAATCGATTGAGCAGGTTTCATGAAGCTGTAGTGGATAAAACCAGTGCTGGACCACTAAACAGACACCATTAGCTTTTTTTTGATGAATATTCAGTTTTGGACTGTGTTTTGGCACTTCATCTGTATCCAACTATTGTGCCTAATGCTTGCAATTGTCAAAAAGAATCCATTTTTCATCACACATAACAATACAATGTAGAAAAGGTTCACCTTTATGTTGTGACAGCAAAGAAAGGAAAGCTTCCAGACAATTTCTCTTCTGATGCTCATTTAATTCATGTGGAACCCATCTATCTATCCAGCTCCTTCACCTTGCCCATTTGTTTCAAGTGGTCCAACATTGTTGGAATGGTAACGTCAAACCTTACTGCTAATTTACGTGTTGGTTGAGGTGAATTTGCTTCCACTATAGCTTTCAGCTCGTCATTATCCACCTTGGTCTCAGGTCACCCACATGGCTCATTTTCAAGATTAAAATCACCAGAATGGAACTTCTTAAACCATCAACGTACTTTGCATTCATTAGCCACATTCTTCCCAGATACTTTGTTGATATTTCAAGCTATCTGCACTTCATTGGTTCCATGATGGTACTCATATTAAAAAATAACACGAATTTTTGACTTATCCATGGTTTCACAAACATTGCTGTAAAAAAAAAAATTGAATGATAATCAGAAGCCAAAACGTGCATTTGACAGAAAGAGGATGTACCTTCACAATAATAAAAAAAAAAAAGAAGTGTCAAAGTGAAATGTCAGAGATAACAACTGTCAGACTTAGTACTTAAGGAAATCAGACATTACATACTCAGTAACCTAATATTAAAGATTTCAACTGATTGGATAAGACCTAGCCACATTATGAAGGAGAATTTGCTTTACTCAACATCTACTGAGTTAAAAATTAATTTCATATAAAAATGCCTCCACAGAAACATCTAAACGAATGTTTAATCAAACATCTAGGTACCCCGGACTAGTCAAGTTGACATATAAAATTAACCATTACAGGTTTCAAGGAAGAATGTTTTTCTTTTACTCATGTCAAATACATTCCCCATTATCTCCTTAGCATACTACATGACAGCAAATCTGGCCTCCTACCAATTCCTAGAGAAGCCAAGATCTTCCCCACCTCATCAACTTTGTGCAATTTGTTCACTTCCTGAAATGATCTGCTCCTTGCTTTTCTGCCTGCCTGGTTTCTTATCTTCAAGCCGCAGCTTATATTTAACTTCCTACGCTTGTTTTTCCTGACCATGTTCCTCTATTGGATCATCTGGTTTGTTATTTAATAGTTTTTATTTATATTTTATATTTATTTATTTATAAATAAATAAATATATTTATCTATTTTTATTTATTATTCTACTTCTTTGACTAGATTTAAGCTCCTTCAGGGTAGGAACTTGCCTGTTTTACTCAAACACTATTTATGCTATACTTCTCACCATGCCTGGCACAAAAAAATTAATTAAGAAAAAATATACATATTTTAAAATAATGACTAAATACATTGACACCAACCTTTCTATACTCCCCCAAGATTTGTTTGGTTGCTTTGAAATAGATCTGAATAGGTCTTTGTGAGACTCCATAGCACAGGAAAGTTTCACATCAGGAGGGTTCCACAAGACACAGTTCATTCCCTTCAAATATAAGTAGTTTGGTGTATTGAAGGGAGTGGTATGAAGACCATAAGGAATCTACACTTACCTGAAGATTTCTCCCTAAGCTTAGCATGATTTGCTATTTCAAGCCTTTTCCTGACATTTTGTCATAATTCTTGGAAGATCCTAAAGATTCCTGCCATTGTGTAGTAAATCTAATTTAGAAGTTTTAGAGCCATTTTTCATTTTTTTAGGGGAAATTGTCTGCCCATTTAGTGGGGAGACAGAATACCTCATAGACAAGGGCATCTGATCTTGGTTCAAATTATGGCTTCATCACTTACAAGCTGTATGACTTTGAACAGTGGAGAGTATTTAATCTCTCCACTCTCTCATCTATAAAATGAAAGTAAAACTAATAATACTTACAATACTGTGATACTGTATAAATTGGATGAAATATAATCTATGCTATACAAAGTACCTGAAACACTCTAAAATCATTTCAGTTGTTGCTAACATTATTGCAAATATTATCCTTCTTAGAATTTTGTTACATTTGAATCAAAATACTCCTTAAGGATTACTTTCTGGACTTCTTGAATTTTGGATCAGAAAAGAGTCATTTTTTAAATTTGCTGAAGGCATTTGGCCATGAGCTGATTTTGTTAATTGCTATTTTCCTGTAGAATTTATTGGTCTGTGAATTTTCCATAGATGTTGTGATTGAATTCTTCTTTATGTTTAGCAGCAGTTTCTGAAATATAGGAAGCTCTCATTAAATATTTCTTGAATAACTAGATGTTGGATTTTTTAAAATGCTATTTGTTTTGAAGCATTATCTGGAAAAAAAATAGACATTATCTATTCTATACATTATCTATAGATTTATATACATTATATAAAGATTTCATAAATTTTAGTATGCATAACAATCACTGAGGAGTTTTCAAAAAATAAACTCCTGGGCTTCATCTGAAACCAGCTGAACTTGACCCTTTTGAATGGATCTAGAGCAAGTGGTCCCCAAACCTCTTTTATGAACACCACACTAGACTGTTTCTTGCCAATTTTCAATCAAACAGAAGTAGGAGAATGAAGCACATTCTAAATTAATTAAGAGAAAGCACAGATGAGTTATTGTATTAATCTCTTTATAAGCTTAACAACAGCATGAGTAGCAAGTCATGAGTCATGTAATGATTGAATCTGAAAAAATACTACATGTACCTAATGACACAATGATAATTAAAATACGTGCTTAAAATTTTTCAGTTAAAGATGTAATAGCCTCAAATTTACTCATGAGGAAGTCTAAGCAGAATGAGCTATAGTGAGTCTCATAGTTTAGAAAAGGTTATTCCTAAGGGAAATCACATATAATTTGTGTCTGAAAATATTTTTACAACCACTTTGTGTCTTTTTTGAATATTTTAGGTTTATCAATCCAGAAGTTAAAAATAATGCTAAACAATCACTGGAATGCACAAAAGGCAGAAACATACTTTGCCTGTAATATGCATAATATCTATTGAACTGGATGCAAACTGCAAACAGGTGTAAGTCTCTCTCATAATTATTAATATTATATCTTTTCATCTTAAATATGAAATATTATTTTTATGACAAGTAAATGGTTTTGAAAGCAAATAATTCTACTTAATTAAGGGTAAAAATAAGAAGAAACATCACTGTTCACACTACCAAAATAATTTCCTTGTAACAGAAAATACACTTTTTCTTTATATTAATTACAGTTTTGATAACTCATGCAAGTCCACTCACACTAAGTTACAGAAAACCAGACATGCAGGCATATTTTAAAAATTTTCAAAACCCCATATTATTAAAATTACTAATTTTCCTTCACTAGGCAAATTTGAAAATTCTCTCTGTTTGTCTTTCTTTCTCTCTATCTTTCACGCACACACACACACACACACACACACATGCACATAGGCATAAACTCCAAAACAACCAATCCCAGTAACAAAGCACTGCCTTTGCATTGCTTTGAAAAGATGAATTTACTATTTATATTTCTGTAAAATAACCTTGTGGCTCCCAAGCTAAATATATCCCCTTAATCAAATAAAAATACAAGAAGTAAAAATACAGTTCGATCAAGAAACAGGCTAAGTAATTGTTTAAATAAATTTATCACACCTTAACTTATAATTTTAAAAATTGAAAGCTGAGGAGCTTTTGATGAATATCTTTAAGTCACACTCACCTAATTCGTGGCAGAAAGGCTAAAATCCGTGGCTCCTTCTTCGTTCATTGTTGGCTTTGTAAGAATCTTCTGCCTGTATCAAAGAATTTGTCAGCTAAAGGAGTGATTAATGGGGGCATGGAAACATATTTGTGTTTTTGGGTTTTTTATTGTGTGTTTTTTTTTTAAATTTCAGAATATTGAGGGTGTACAAATGTTTTTGGTTACATGGGTCACTTTTGTAATTCTTGAGTCAGGGCTATATGTGTGCCCATCACCCAAATAGTGTTCATTGTGACTGTTAGGTAGGTTTTTGTCCCTCCCCTCCTCCCCCCTACCCCCACTTGATTTCCACCGAGTTTTACTTCACTCTGTGCACATGTGTGCTCATCAGTTAGTTTCAATTTAAAAGCGAGTACACGTAGTGTTTGCTTTTTCATTCTTTAGTTATTTCACTTAGGGTAATGTTCTCTGATTCCATTCAAATTATTGCAAAAGGCATACCACATTTTATTAATCCTTTCATTAATTGATGAATCTACTCATGGGTTGATTCCACATCTTTTCAATTGTGAATTGTGCTGCAGTAAACATTTGAGTGCAGGTGTCTTTTTGATAAAATGACTTCTTTTCCTGTGGGTAGATACCCAATAGTGGGATTGCAGGATCAAATGGTAGGTCTACTTTTGGTTCCTTGAGGAATCTCTACACTGTTTTTGATAGCATTTGTACTAATTTGCTTTCCCACCAACAGTGTATAAGCATTCTTTTCTGCATCCGCACCAGCTTCTACTGTTTTTGGACTTTTTAGTAAAAGTCATTCTAACTTGGGTAAGGTGATATCTCATTGTGGTTTTAATTTGCATTTCCCTGATGATTAGTGACGTTAAGCACTTTTTCATATGATTATTGGCCATTTGTCTATCTTCTTTTGAAAAGCTTCTGTTCATGTCTTTTGCCCACTTTTTAATGGGGTGGTTTGTTTTTTCTTGCTGATTTGCTTGAGTTCTTTGTAGATTCTGGATATTAGCCCTTTATCAGATATATACTTTATGAATATTTTCTCCCATTCTGTAGGTTGTTTATTTACTTTGTTGATTATTTCCTTGGCTGTGCAGAAGCTTTTTAGTTATTCTTTGTTGTTTTAATCAATGGACTTTATTTCTTAGAACAGTTTTAGGTTTACAGAAAAATTGAAAAGAGAGTACAGAAGGCTCCCATATACTCCTTATCTTCAGGCCCATGTTTTCCCCTATTATTAGTATTTTTCAATGGTGACCCACATTTGTTACAACTAATGAACCAGTATTGATACATATCTTAGCTCAGGCTGCCATTGATTGGGTTGCTTAAGCAATAGAAATTTGTTTTCTCACAGTTTTGGAGTCTGGATGTCTGAGATCAGGGTGCCAGCATGGTTGGGTTCTAATGGGGGATCTCTTCCTGGCTTGAAGATAGCCGCCTTCTTACTGTGTGTTTAGGTGGTTTGGTATATGCCGGGGGGTGGAAAGAGAGAGATCCCTACCTACCCTTATGATCTCGTTTAACCTCAATTACCTCCTGAAAGCTCTATCTCCAAATACAGTTGCATTGGGGGTTAGGGCTTCCACATATGAATTGAGGGGGATATAATTCAATTCATAGCATTATGTTATTGTTAACTAACATCTATAGTTTACATCATGGTTCACTCTTTGTGCTGTACAATTCTGCAGGTGTTGCCAAATGCATAATGTCATGTTTCCACCATAAGAGTATCATATTCTACCTATTCATCCTTTTACTTCTCTCTCTACCCCATAATAACCATTGATCCTTTTACTGGCTCTATCTATAGTTTTGCCTTTTCCAGAATGTCATATAGTTGGAATCGTACAGTGTGTAGACTTTTCAAGCTGGCTTCATTCACATAGCAATATGAATTTAAATTTTCTCCATCTCTTTCCACCACTTGATAGCTCATCTCTTTTTGTCACTGAGCAATATTCCCTTGTATGGATGTATCACAGTTTTTTTATCCATTCAGCTATTGAAGAACATCTTTGTTGCTTCCATTTTTGGCAATTAATAATAAAACTGCTATATTCATTTATATGCAGGTTTTTGTGTGGACATAAGTATTCAACTCACTTGGATAAATGCTTAGGAGTATGACTGCTGAATGTTATTTACCAAGATGACTAAGTTTAGCTTTCTAAGAAGCTTCCAAACTGTCCTCCAAAATGGTCGTACTATTTTTTATTCTGACCAATAATGAGTGAGAGTTCCAGTTACTCCACATCCTTGCCAGCATTTAGTGATGTCCATGTTTTGGATTTTAGCCATTTAATGGGTGTATCACATTATCACATAATTGTTTTACTTTGCAATTCCCAAGGACATATGATATTCATCATGTTTTCATACGCTTATTTGCCATCTGGATATCTTCTTTGCTGAAATATCTGTTCAGATCTTTTTTCACTGTGCTCTAGTTTTGCAAAATTAAATTTCAGAAAACCAGACATGAAAGAAGATTTACTGAAGAAAGATTATCCTTTTTATAAAAGAGTTTTTGCTTTATAAAAAAATTCACCACGGTGATGCTTTAGTGAAGTGTTTTAGAATATTCTTAATATTGTCTGATTTACAAGTTTAAAAAACATATCAGTAGCACAAAAGAAAATATAATTATATTGTGAATTCAGAGGGGATGATCAGAAAATGCATCATTTCTTGCTACAATCTCCAGGAAAATATGATTATTAATTTATGTTTGTTACTTGATATTATAATATAATTCTAGATCTCATAAGGAAACCACTTGACTGTCTACCTCTGGACTTGGTGTATTACTATGGGGAAACAGGGAGAAAAGATTCTGGTCTTACATTCAAGCTTATCCCCAGTGACAAAGAGCATTTCTTTCTGAAAATTTTTGATCGGTGAAGATCACATCTCAAGCCACTACAAGCAGCAAGCCTAGTAATAAATACTTTCTACTCCAAGAGAATTTCTAGGAAGTATATGAAAGTACCAAAGAGTAGAATATTTAACTTATAATCGGAAAATAAAATTCAGGTTTTGCCATGTATTAATTATGTAACTGTGCTCAACTCATTTTGATGATTTGGCTTCCATTCCCTTATCAGTTAAATTAGTAGGCTGTGTTCAATGCTTTCTAAGGTTATGCCACCTGATATTCTCATTTAAATTCTTGGAGAGATGCTCATATACAAGCTAAGCCTTTTATTCATGCATTTTAAAATTAAAACATATGAAAATATATAAAATTTTTGTCTCTTAACATATAGTATTATTGATATTATAATTTAAGCATGTATTTAAATTTAATCAATTTTTTTTCTGAGAAAAAAGTACAAAGATCAAGGAAAATGAAATTATAAAGTACAGAATTATTATAGAATTATTAACAATGTAATCAGTAAATCAAGAGATGTTTTGAATACTGATAAAATTAGTTTTCAAATACATACATACACACATAAAAGTAAATGCATATGTCAAAATTGACCAGCTTAATAAATTGCACCAAAAATGAACATGTCGATCAAAAACACCAGAATGCAATTAGTTGAGTTTATGATCATAGATTAGTTTGGATGTTTTGAACTTTATATAAATGGGATCATACATTAAGTTTTTTTTTTTTTCCTTTTTTATCCATTGCATTTGCCTTAGTCTGTTAGTGCTGCTTTAACAAAATACCTGAGACTGGGTAATTTATAAAGAACGGCAATTGTTCTCACAATTTTGGAGGCCTGAATTCCATGATTAAGTCACTCACTGCTAAGGGCCCAGTCTCTCTGCTTCCAAGATGGCACTTTGTTGCTGCATCTTCCTGGGGGGAAGGCACCCTGTGTCCTCACATAGTGGAAGGGTCAGAAGCAGCAAAAAGGTATGAACTCTCTCCTTTAAACCCTCTTATAAAATATCTAATCCCGTTCGTAAGGGCAGAGCTCTTTGGACTCAATCTCCTCCTAAAGGCCACACTTCTTTATACTGTTGCCTTGGGGATTAAGTTTCAACATGAATTTTAGTGGGGACAAAAACATTCAAACCATAGCAATGTTTGTGAGATTCATGCATGCCATTGTGTGTGCCTACAGGCTAATTCATTTTGTTTCTTTTTTTTTTTTTTGACCATATGTTTTCATTTCTATTGAGTAGAGATACATAGAATTGGATTAGCTGGGTCATATGGCAAGTGTATGTTTAGCCTTTAAAGAAACTGCCAAACATTTATCCAAAGTAAATGTACCACTTTACATTCCCAAGAACAATGTATGAAGTTTCCAGTTTATTCAAATTTTTGCCAATACTTGGTACTGTCAGTTTTTTATAATTTTATTTTAATCATTCTAGTGGTTGTGCAGTGGAATCTCATAGTTTTAATTTGCATTTTCCTTGTGGCTAATACTAATGAATATCTTGTCATGTCTTTATCTGACATCAGTATAGCTGCCTCAGTGAAGCATCAGTTCAAATCTTTTAAACATTTTATTGGTTGTTTTTCTTATCATTGAGTTATAAGTGTTGTTCTTTATAATATTCTGATGGAAATTAATTTCCACTATTTGGCTATTCTGAGTAATGCTGCTCTTAGTGTTTAAGTTCACAATATTGTACACATTTCTGTTGGGCATAGTCCTAGGAATGAAAGTAATGGATCTTATGATGTGCCTATGTTCAGGTTTTATAGTTAACACCAATAAAGTTACCAAAGTGGTTGTACCAATTTATGCTCCTACTGGCAGGTGTAAATTCAGTTGCTGCACACCCTCAACAGTACTCAGTATTATTGGGTTTTTACAGTTTCAGCTATTCTGATAGGTGCATAGTGCTATCTCATTGTGGTTTTAGTTTGATTTTCTCTGAAAACTAATTAGATTTTGAACTTGTTTATACATTGATGGAATATGTAAATATCTTCTTTGTTGAAATATTTATTCAATATTAATTTTGATTTATTGTCTTTTCCTTATTACTTAGAGAATAGCTCTATATAATCTGTAACTACATATTTGATAGTCAGATAGGTGGGAAATGTATTCTACTGCTCTATATTCTACATTTCACATGTTAATGATAGCCATGAAAGAATACAGTTTCCCAACTCAAACATTGTACATGTTCTTCATAATTAGTACTTTTTGTCCTGTTCAAGAAATGTCACCCTATTCCAAGTTCATGGCATTTTTCTCCTGTATTATCTATTGGAAGTTTTATGGTTTTATCTTGTAGATTGAGATCCTCTACTTTCACTGTCCACCTAGAATGTGGTTTAATGTATGATGTGAGACAGGGTTAATATTCATAATTATTTATTGATCTGCAGTCCTGTCTTTGTCATAATCAAAGTGTCTATAAAAGTGTAGTTCTGTTTCTGGACTATTCTAGTCCAGAATTATTTTTAATTTTTGTGCACAAATGACACTTAATTAATCACGCTATTTTAAATATAAATTTGTATTAAATCATGTCATCTTACAGTGTGAGTCCTTCAACTTTGGCTGCTCTTTGTTTGTGCAAATGAATTTTAGAATGAATTTTACACATGCACACATAGACAATCTTAAAATTTTATTTGGAATTATATTGAATTCATGTACAGTATATATGAATAATAAGTATTTCATGTATATTCATATATTCACATATATGGAATTAATTTAATTTATATAGAGTATACATGAATACTGAGTATACCAATCCTTGAATGTAATGTTTATCAAATTATTTGTGACATTTATTACTATCAATTTTTAAAAACGTTTTCTGTGGAGAGTTTTTGCATACCATTTAGAATTACTTCCATCCTTTAGATAATTGTTGATGTTATTGCAAACAGTATTTTATTTCATTTTTAGATGTTTCTGTTATTGGTAATATGGAAACAAAATTAATACTTATAAATTGACCAGAAATTCAAAAATTTTGTTAAATCATTTTATCAAATCCAATTGCTTATATACAGATTATTTAATAATTTCTATGTGATCTTGCCAGCTGGGAAAGCAATACATTTCATTCCTTGGATTCAATCCTTAGATGGTCGTTTATTTTTTCTTATTCCACTGGCAAGGACATTTAGTACAATGTTGAATTGAAGTGATTATAGCAAGTGTACTTTTCTTTTTATCAATCTTAGGAAGAATGCCTTCAGTATTTCAACATAAAATAATGTTTGTTGTATGTTTTTGTTGATACCCTTTGTCACACACAAAAAATACTGCTTCTAATCCTATTTTTCTAAGATGTTTTTTGCTCAGGAATGGGAGTTGAATTTTATCAAAAGCTTTTTCTGTATATTTTAAAGATATCAATAATAAAACAAGTAAAATTACTGATGCATGAAAAAACTAGAATAAATTTACAAAATGTTATTATAAATTCAGTACATGCATCCTAAAATATTTATAAATAATGTGTACTGTCTGAAATTTACTTTGAAATTCTTGAAAAAATGAGTCAAATTAATGAATGAGTAGTAGGACGGATAGATAAAGACATATGTGATTAGCAAGCATAATAAAATGTGTGTATTTCTTTTCCAAGGCAGTTTTAAAGACTGTTACCACTTTCTTAGTGTATACTATTAATATACCTTTCATTGTGTATAAATAACTTAATTTCTACTAATATAGTAATTAGAAAATGGAAAATCAACACATCTTCTCCCCTTTAAATCAAAGCTCACCACTAAGGTCTATTTTTCTTGTTTATTTGTTTATTCTTTTTGCTTAACTTCTTAACTTTCCCTGTTGATATCATGAACAAACTCTTTTCTCTCACCCTCAGGGAGACATTATGCCATCTTTACTATTTTTATTTTTTATACCTTTTTTCTTTCCTTCACTACCAGACTTTAGCCAAGAGTATTCTAAACTCTATTACTCCTTGTCTTTGTAATTCCACATATGACTCAGTGAAACCAGTGGCTTATTTCTAGGCCTTTTCCCATCTAAATTGGATGTTGAACATAGTCTCCTTGAAGAAAAATTTCTTCTTGAGTTTCACACTCTTAGAAGTTTTTACCTGACAAGCTTGTATGAATGACCAAAAGTCACATTAAACTGATTAAATCCCAAACTGAACCTACTTTCTCTCACTGCAAAGTTATTCATCATTTTACCATCCCTATCTTTCCAAGTGGAGGTAACGGTCACTCAAATATCTAAACTAAAAAGCTTAAGGTTGACACTGCTAACTCTGCCATCTGTCATTCTCTGCAGCAAGTTCTGTGTTTCTGCACCTGAACTGCTTCTAAAAGCAATCATCTTCTCTTTATTCACAAAGAAACAAACCACATAAGATTATCAATCTCTTTCAGTTGTTGGCATTATTATTATTGATATTAAATCTCAAAAATTTATTTCCATATACTTCAAAATCTATAGCATACTTGGTTTCAATTATTTGGCCATAAAACAACTGATGACTAATATATTATTTTACTAGCAGACAACAAACATATTTTCTTCACTACTTCCTTTCTGCTAGGAAAAAAGTCACAATAATATCTCTGTGAAGTCGTTTGAAAAAAATTATTCTTCTCCAATCATATTTCCTTATTTCGTTACAGTATCTAATATAATACAGAAATGAGCCACAAAAATGAAATATTCCTGGAAATGTAGTCTTTAAGCATAAGAAAGATGATAAATAAAATGTGAACTAAGCTCTACATGTGATTATAGGTGCTGCATGTTTACTCTTTTCTAAAAGCAATGGATAAAATGGAAAGCTCATAGGAATATAAAAATAAACTTCCATTTGGAGATATTATTAGAACATATTAGAATACCAAAAAAATGAGTGGCATATTTAGTTCCATATTTCTCATAGAAAAACAAAACCTCTTATGAAGTATTGCTTTGTTGCTTCTAAGTTCACTGTTAAGTTTCAATGCCATAGTTTATTTTATATAGCCAAGCTTTCTACAACCCGTGGTATCTTCTACATGTACAGTAGATCAAATATGCAAAATTCTTCCTATAAAATATAAACAATGTTCAATCAAAGATCATAAGGAGGAAAAAACCTCGCTTTTAGTTCTTTGGTATTACATAGTAACATTGCACCTGTGTTAATTGTCATAGTATTATCAAATTGGTCTTTTGTAATTAAGGATTAGATTTTTTTGTTCAAAAACTATAAAGTCATGTTATTACATATATTGCAATTGTAAGCAGATAAAGTTCCTTAAGACAAACAAGATATATAAGCCTTTTGGAATTATACTGTTCTTTATGTTACCTGTCATTACTAGTAACTTGTTTTAGTGAAGTTACAGGAGTTTTGTTATGTAGATAATAATATTGCCTTTTGATATGTACTGCATCATTAATTTGACAAATATTCTTGAGTAAATTTCAAAATAAGAACAAATGGAAAAGGATAGTGAGTGTAAAACTGATGTATTTTAGGCAGGAGGATTTCTTGTTCATTCTCCTTGAATTACATTACTTATAACATAGTTTGGGTAGTGATTATGTGAAGAAAAACTGGAATCAGGCATCATTTCAGGTCTTTGCTCATCTACTTATTCATTGAAAGACTAATCTGTAAAAAACACATAATATACACAGCAAAATGAAGTTGTTAGGGAAGATGGACATTAACATGAATAAAAAAAGTGAGAGTTACTCAATTATAACATTAAATGACTCTCTGGAGTTAAATAACTTACCCATAAGGAAAAAAATGTCAGAAAGGGAAAAATCAAAAGAATCAGACAACGAACAGAATTCACACTTACTTCATTGGAATCTGGAAACAATAGGAAGAGTTTGTAAAGAGTACTGAGAAAAATGACTGTAATACAAGATCTGTACGGCGTTCAAATTATCAATTACCTATTAGAGCTACCTTATGAGTTAAGTCATGGTATTTGATGATAAACATGGATTCAGGCAGCATAGCATCTGTAATCTATGTAGAAAAACAGGTGAGAAATTACTACACTAAACCAAAAGTGAGCAAGAATACAAAGTTAAAATAAGGGAAAATAAAGAACAGGAAACAATGATGAGAAATATATTAAGTAAAGGTAAATATAAGTGTTAAATATAGAGAGGCTCAAAACTAAAAGGAAATAAGTAGGAGTCATTGTAACAATAATTACAAGTAAAAGCGTGAAATAATTTCAACAAAACCCAAAAGATAGAGCTTGGGTTGGAGATAGAGAGTAAGTAAATCTTTTACTAATTCCCATATAGGCATGAGGGAAGCAAAATGGGATGAAAAATGTGTTTTAATTTTGGGGTGGATTTTATGTAAGAGGAAATAGGGGAATTAGATTGGAAAACATAGTTTTGGGTAATCCTGTTTTCTGAATTTCTTTTTTACTAAAAAATTTCAACTGGATGAGGAAAGCTGGTAAGGAAAAATAATAACCATTAAAAAACAAAAAAGGTAAACTTTCTTGATCAAAGGGAAATAACAAATAAAATGTATTTTTGTAGCAAACCAGAATAAACATAAGCTAGAGAGAAAAAAGAAAGAGAAGCAGCAATGTGCAATAACTTCAGCATAAAGAGAAAGAGATAAGAATCATGTATACCTACTCAGGATGCTGAAAAATGGTGGCCTGATAGAGCCCTCCCACCTCACCGCTCCCAGGGAAGGAGGTGAAAAACACCATCGGCTGCCTGCGCGCGCATCCCTCACTCTGAAGACAGCATTGTGAATTAACAGAGAAACAGCGTGGGACACTCAGCCCAAGAAAACAGGTGACTGGGAGATTCATTCACAAAGACTGGAGAGAACAGGGAGCACAATAGAGCCCAGAGCACAGGAATGACGGCTGGCCAGGTTAGCATAGTGTGACCTGACCCCCAAGCAGTTACGCACCTTCCCTACAGACTTCCCATCCACTCAGTCAAGGACAAGCCCAGACTTTGGGCAAAGCTGTTGCTTGAGACAGCAGGCTTTTGTGAGAGCCGTACGGAACTCTCAGCTACACTATGCAGGGACTGGGTAGAGATACAGTTTCCTGAGACAGTGTGCAGGAATCTGCAGACCAGCACCTTGCCACTGGAAGTCAGTGGGACCTGGGCATAGGAGTTGAATGGAGAGCAGGACACACCCTTAGGGGCTGCCGGCAATTGCCTCCGTGGGACCCAGGCCGGTTGAGAACAGCAGCGTTCACGGGCTCGATCTGAGACCTGCTGTACTCCAGGCTGGTGGTCGGCAGCCATCTTTAAAGCCTCCTGCCTGGAGCTGTAAGCCAGGTCTCTAGCTCCACCCTGCCCCTGGCCCGGGGGCTCTTCAGCCTGGGTGCGACAGGCTTTGCCCTTGGTGGCCAGGGACAGCTGCATCTGTGGGTTCCAGGTGGGACGACATCCCAGAACTGTAGTGGAAGGAACTTTGTGCATTGGAAACAGTTTGCAGCCTATCCGTGGGCTACCCTGCTACCCAGTCTCTGGCCTCCTATGAGTCTGCTACATCTGGTCCTAGTGCCCCTATTCAGGTCCCAGCCCTCTTGTACCCCAGAGATCGGTCATTTTGAAGGTTGCTGGTTATAGTGACTCATTTTGTATAAGTACAGGATCTCATGGCAACTGAATGCCTCAAGAGCCACAGGCTGAACCAGATTAGCTCCCCCAACCCTGCCCACTTCATTAGGGAATTTCGCTTGATCCAAGAGTGCCTCCAGTGTCCATTATTCCCCCCCCAATGGGAACATCCCCCTGGTGGAGACTTCTGGGGATAGAGATGCCCACCCACCTCAAATTGGGGTCTAGTGGTGGAAAAGGGGTGCACAATTGGAGATACCCCTATCAGCTAGTGTCACATGGAGACACACTTCAGAGGGACAGAACACACATCTGGATAAGGAACCTCTGAGCTGTGTAGAATTTCCCAGTTCAGCTCTTGCATTGCAGCCAAAAGCAATTGTGTTTCTACATGCACCTCAGTAGGAGCAGGGTCAAAGAAACCCCTAGGAGCTACAAGGCACCTCTCAAAGCTTGGGGCTTTTGTATACCCTACATGGGGGATCAGAGTCTGCCACGGGCACAACAGAATACCTAGCTATTAGGGAGCTGTGGATTCATACCCTCAAGTACAATCCACCTCAAGCTGGGAGGACAATCTCACTACACTCCACCGGGAAGAGGACAAGACAACAGGTCAGAGGTAACCCAAGAGATCCACCAAACTTGCTAAAATACACTTGAGGCAATACAGCCCAGTACTCCTCTCCCTGGCTTTGCCAAGGAACGAACCTCACGTGCTTGGAGACAGGGCCGTAAACTAGCGCTAACACCTCCAGCTCTCGACCAAGAGGCCAGATGAGAAAAAATCAGCAAAAGAACTCAGGAAACATGAAAAATCAGAGTGAAAAGACATTCCCAAAAGAAATCATTAGTTCCTCAGCAACTGATACCAACTCAAATGAAATGGGTAGAATGACAGAAGAGGAATTTCTTTTATGGATTATAAGAAAGCTCAATGAAATTCAAGAGAAAATTGAATCCCAGCACAAAGAAACCACAAGAAAAATGCAAGAAATGAATGAAAAATTTTCCAAAGAAATAGAAGTATTATGGAAAAATCAAATAGAAATTCTAGAAATGAAAGAGGCATTCAAAGATCTACAAAACACAGTGGAAAGCCTTAAGAATAGGCTGAATAATGCAGAGGAAAGAATCTTAGAGCTGGAAGATAACTCCTATGTGCTAAATAAGTCAGTCAAAGAGAAAGAACACAAAAACAAGAGGGATGAAGAAAGCATACAAGAAATGTGGGATTATATAAAGAGGCCAAACATAAGGATCATAGGCATTCCTGTGGGAGAGGAAGAAAATTCGCATGGGCTGGAAAATCTATTCAAAGGAAAATTTCCATGGCCTAGCCAGAAATCTCAATATCCAAGTACAAGAAGCACACAGGACTCCTGGGAGACTCAATGTGAAAAAGCATTCACCACGCCACATAATTATTAGACTGACCAAAGAAAATACAAAAGAGGCACTCCTCAGAGCAGTAAGGCAAAAAGAGCAGGTAACCTACAAAGGGAAACCTAACAGATCAACTGCAGTTTCTCAGCTGAAACCTTACAAGCCAGAAGGGAATGGGGACCCATTCTCAATCTTCTAAAACAAAATAATGGCCAACCCAGAATTCTTTATCCCGCCAAATTAGGCTTCTTATATGAGGGAGAAATAAAGACTTTTCCAGACAAGCAATGACTGACAGAACTTGAGAAGTCCAGACCAGCCCTGCAAGAAGTGGTTAGACCTGCACTGTACACTAACCAGCACAACAGACACCTTCCAGAGTAAGCTACCCAAAAGTTATAACTTCAGAACCCAGATTTCACAAGGACTCAAGAGGTAAAACAGAACAAGAGACTACCCAACAGAATAAACAGAAATCTACCCCAAATGTCAATACTCTCAATAAGTGTGAATGGCTTGAATTGCCCATTGAAGAGACATAACCTGGCTGAATGGATTAAAAAATACAAGCCAAGTATCTTCTGTCTCCAGGAAACACATCTTACACACAAGGACACATTCAGATTCAAGGTGAAAGGATGGAAAACAATTTTCCAGGCTAATGAAAACAAAAGGAAAACTGGAGTAGCCATCCTTATTTCAGATGATATAAACTTTAAGCAAGAAAAGTAAAGAAAGACAAAGATGGACACTATATAGTGGTGAAGGGAAAAATTTTACAAGAATATTTAACAATCCTAAATATTTATGCACCCAACACAGGAGTGCCCAGATACGTAAAGCAAATACTGCTTGATCTAGACAATGTAATAAGTAGCAATGCCATAATAGCTGGGGACTTCAACACCCCACTGACAGAACTGGACACATTGTCCAAACAGAAAATAAGCAAAGAAATAATGGACCTAAACAGGACTCTAGAACATTTGGGCCTAGCAGATATCTGTGGAACACTCCACCCTAATAACACTGAATATACTTTCTTCTCATCAGCTCATGGAACTTTCTCTAAAATTGAT
This sequence comes from Daubentonia madagascariensis, assembly GCA_023783475.1. Classification (NCBI taxonomy): domain Eukaryota; kingdom Metazoa; phylum Chordata; class Mammalia; order Primates; family Daubentoniidae; genus Daubentonia; species Daubentonia madagascariensis. Next base: position 22,800,341 of record JAKFHU010001684.1, on the reverse strand, counting down.
CACATCTTAGGCCACAAAACAGATCTCAACAAATTTAAAAAAATAGAAATCATACCATGTATCTTTTCAGACCACAGCAAAATAAAATTAGAAATCAATTCCAACAAAAACTCACATCTTCATACAAACACATGGAAATTAAACAATCTTCTGCTGAATGACTATTGGGTCAAGGAAGAGATTCAGATGGAAATCAAAAGATTCTTTGAACTAAATGCTAATGGGGACACAAGTTATCAAAATGTGTGGGATACAGCAAAATAAGTCGTGAGAGGAAAACTTATTGCCTTAAATGCTCACATCCAAAAGACAGAAAGGTCACAAATCAGTAAACCAATGAATCATCTTAAGGAAATGGAAAAGGAAGAGAAAACTAATCCTAAAGCCAGCAGAAGAAAAGAAACAACCAGGATCAGAGCAGAATTAAATGAAATTGAGAACAAAAGAACACTACAGAAGATTAATAAAACAAAAAGTTGGTTCTTTGAAAAGATAAACAAAATAAACAGGCCACTTGCCAGGTTGACCAGAAGCTGAAAGGAAAGGACTCTAATAAGCTCAAATAGAAATGAAAAGGAGAGGTCTCAACTGATATCATGGAAATACAAAACATCATCTTCGAATACTGCAAAAATCTCTATGCCCAAAAACAAGAAAACGTGGAGGAAATGGACAAATTTTTAGAAGCACACTACCTCCCTAAGTTCAATCAGGAAGAAATGGAATTCCTGAACAGACCAATATCAAACACCGAAATTGAAGCAGAAATAAAAAAATCTTCCAAAAAAAAAAAGTCCTGGACCAGATGGGTTCACACCTGAATTCTACCAAACCTACAAAGTAGAACTGGTGCCTATACTGCAGAAATTATTCAAAAACTTCGAGAAGGATGGAATTATCCCAAATTTATCCTATGAAGCCAATATCACCTTTATACCAAAGCCAGGAAAGGACACAACAAGAGAAGAAAACTACAGGACAATATCCCTTGTGAATATAGATGCAAAAATTCTCAATAAAATCCTAACAAACCGAATTCAAATGTACATCAAAAAAAAAAATTCATCACAATCAGGTGGGCTTCATCCCCAAGATGCAGGAGTTGTTCAACATACACAGATCTATAAATGTAATTCACCACATAAATAAAAGCAAGAACAAAGATTATATGATCCTTTCAATAGATGCAGAAAAGGCTTTTAACAAAATCCAACACTCTTTTATGATAAGAACTCTTATCAATATAGACATAGGTGGCTCATTCCTCAAAATTATTAAAGCCAAATATGATAAATTCACAGCCAATATCATGCTGAATGGGCAAATATTGAAAGCATTCCCCCTTAAAACTGGAACCAGACAAGGTTGCCCTCTATCTCCACTTCTATTCAACATAGTACTGGAAGTGCTGGATGTCTGGCCAGAGCAATCAGACAAAAGAGAGGAATCAGGGGTGTCCAAATAGGGGCAGAAGAGGTCAAACTTCACTCTTCACGGACAATATATTATACCTAGAAAAACCCCAAAGATTCAACCAAGAGATTACTGGAATTGATAAATGAATTCAGCAAAGTCTCAGGATACAAAATAAATGCACACAAATCAGTAGCCTTCCTATATGCCAAAAACAGTTGAGCCAAGAAATGAATTGAAGATGCAATACCTTTCATAATAGCACTAAAAAAAATTAAATATTTAGGAACACGTCTAACTAAGGAGATGAAAGGCCTGTATAGAAAGAATTATGAAACACTGAGAAAAGAAATTGCAGAGCATGTAAACAGATGGAAAACCCTACCATGCTCTTGGATAGGTAGCATTAACATTGTAAAAATGTCTTTGCTACCTAAAGTGATTTACAGAACCAATGAAGTCCCTATCAAAATACCAACATCATTTTTTGCTGATCTAGAAAAAATAATTCTATGCTTCATGTGAAACCAGAGAAGACCCTATATATCCAATGCGATCTTAAGCAAAAAGAACAAATTGGGAAGCATCAATCTACCAGACTTCAAACTATACTACAAGACTATAGTAACCAAAACAGCATGGTACTGGAACAAGAACAGAGATATAGACCAATGGAACAGGATTGAGAACCCAAATACAAAACCATCCTCATACTGTCATCTGATCTTTGACAAAGTAGACAAAAACATACAGTGGGGAAAAGATTCCCTATTCAGTAAATGGTGCTGGGAAAACTGGATGGCCATATGTAGAAGACTTAAACTAGATCCACACCTCTCACCTCTCACAAAAATCAACTCACGATGGATAACAGATTTGAACCTAAGGCGTGAAACCATAAGAATTCTCAAAGAAAACATTGGAAAAACCTTTATGGACATTGGCCTAGGCAAAGAATTTATGAAGAAGACCCCCAAAGCAATCACAGCAGCAACCAAAATAAATACATGGGACCTGATCAAATTAAAAAGCTTCTGCACAGCCAAGGAAACTATCACTAGAGTGAACAGACAACCTACAGAATGGAAGAAAATATTTGCATGCTACACATCAGATAAAAGGCTGATAACCAGAATCTATACAGAACTTAGGAAAATCAAACAACCCTATTAAAAAATGGGCAAAAGACATGAACAGAAACTTTTCAAAAGAAGACAGAATGATGGCCAGCAAACATAAAAAAAATTGCTCAACGTCTCTAATCATCAGGGAAATGCAAATCAAAACCACAGTGAGATATCACTTAACTCCAGAGAGATTGGCTCATATCAAAAAGTCCCAAAACAACAAATGCTGGCAGGGATGTGGACAGATAGGAACATTCATACACTGCTGGTGGGATGGTAAATTAGTACAACCTCTATGGAAAGTGATATGGAGATACCTCGAAGAACTAAAAGTAGAACTACCATTTGATACAGCAGTCCCACTAGTGGGTGTTTACCCAAAGGAAAAAAAGACATTCTATAATAAAGACATCTACACGTGAATGTTTATAGCAGCCCAATTCACAATTGCAAAGACGTGGAAACAACCCAGGTGCCCAACAATACACGAGTGGATTAATAAAATGTGGTATATGTGTACCATAGAATATTACTCAGCAATAAAAAACAATAGTGAATTAACACATCTGGTATTATCCTGGATGGAGCTACAGCCCATTCTTGCGAAGTGAAGTATCATAAGAATGGAAAAACAAGCACCACTGGTACTCACCATCAAATTGGTACTAACTGATCAACACTTACGTCACACATGGCAATAATATTCATCAGGTGGCGGGCAGGAGGGAGGGGGGTGGAGGGGATGGGAAAAACTCTCACTGAATGGGTGTGGGGCACACAGTTTGGGGGATGTCCATGATTGTAGCTCTGACATGGGCAGTGCATGGGCAATATATATAGCCAAAGTGGTGTACCCCCATAATATTCTGAAATGAAATTTAAAAAAAAAGTGTCAAAAAAAAAAAAGATCTCAAGCTTTGAATTTAGTAAGCACAATAAAAGGTTTATTGGGTCAAAATTTTTATTGTTTAAGCTACAACCAAATTTCAGAATCATGTGTGACATTTCATCTGCATGTTTGTTTGTTAATTATCATGAATGATTCTCCAAACCAAAGATAATAAATAAATGAAGTTCTTTGATAAAAAAAAAAAAGATTAATTCTGGAAAAAAGTAAATTCAAAAGAATTCTGTTATAAGCTTAAAGAAATGTGTGTGTGTGTATATGTGTGTGTGTATGTGTTTGATGGTGGTAGCAAAATATACAAGATTATGAAAGGGAAAGGAGATATAACCATAAATAGAAGAATTCTGATAGAAAAATGTAGGAAAAAACACCCACAACTCTATTGCTTTAAATTTGAAAAATAGTAGAAAATGGAAAGTTTTCTAACAAAATATAAATTTTATGTTTTGACTTGGGAGGAACTGTTGAAAAGAGAAGAAGTTTAAGAGGTGATTATACTTCTACAATTGGTAAAAAATAAAACAAGACACCAGAACAAGATGGACCAATAGATTTTTTTATAGTTTTAAAATAACCCAGTATTTAAAGTTCATTTATAGTATTTTACACCATGGAATAAAACAGCAGAGTTCTCATTTATTTTGGAAAACCTCCGAGCCTTTAAAACCAAAGTCAGAAAAGAAACTTTGTTTAAAACTATAATTTTAAGCCAATATGATGTGTAAATATAGTTGCAAATATTTCAAATATAGTCTTGTTTAGAAAATATCCATGTATCAGAATAATGATGCACTATGACCAAGAAGGTTTTATTCTTGAAAGGCAAAGGTATTTTATCATTAACAAATCCAGTAACATAATTCATTTTATCTCTACTTTAAAGGAAATGAGAAGATATGATTTTAGTTATAATTGCTATAAAAATGGTAAACTGTAGCAAACATTAAAAACTAAGCAAAATAGAATTTTTAAGAAGAGAACTAATGTACCAAAATGGAATAGCAAATAATATCCTAAATATTGAAATAATACAATCATTTTATTGAAATCTATAGTTAAACTTACTTTGGCAATAAGCACTTAAAGTGAATGTGGAAATAAATAGTTGCTTTACAATAGTGACAAAAGTGTAAAATAATTGGCACTAAAAATACCTCTCAGCTCCTATTTAAGTAAATCTATAAAATATTATGGAAATATATAAAATAAGACATGAACAAATGCATAGACATAATATGTTTCTGATGAGAAACAAACAGTATAATAATATCAATTCTTCAAAATTCATAGAGAATTTAATGATATTTCAATTAGAATTATAGCTGTACTTTTTTTGGAATATCTCTTGCAAATGTCACCTGTGCAGTCAAACTGCCCGAGTCCAACTACTATCTTCTACAAATATATGACTTGTGGCAATTTTCTTAACAATTTTCTATGCCTCATTTTCCTCATATTAATATGTGTAAAATGGGAATAATAATAGTACCTAATTAATCAAATAGTCATGAGGATTAAATGAGATAATAAATTTAAAGTTAGTTCCAGCTTCAGACACAGTACACAATGTTGTATGTTTTAATAAAACACATATGCAAGTCTTGCGCATCAAAGTTTTCACACGTCTCATTTGCTCTTTGCCTATCTTGAACTCAGCTAACTACTGCCCATGGGCCAAATCCAGTCTGATGCCTGTTTTACTGGAAAAGACTCATGCTCATTTGTTTATTGTGCATTATCTGTTGCTGCATTTCTTCTGCAGTGGCGGACTTGAGTGGTTGAAATAGAGATCATATGGCCTGCAGGGTTGAAAACATTTACAACGTAGCACTTTACAGAAAAGTGTGCCTGCCCCTGGCCTAGACTGGTCTACCTCAAATTTTCTTAGCAAACTATTTTATTCTTCAGGTCTCATATTTTGTGTCACTGCTCAGTTGGACCTTACATCACAGACTAAACTACAGTCTCCCTGCATATCAAAATTTTTAGTTTTTTATGAATTTGTGTAGTGTGTTCTTTCCTAATTGACTATATATTTCATAAAGGTAAGGACCCAGTCTTTTTGTTCACTGCAGTATACAAACCAGTTTCTGACAGCTTTTAAAATATAGTATTCAATAAAAATTTTTTGAATAAATCAATGTATAAAAGAATGAGTGAATGCATAATCTAAAGCAATAAATTCTGTCTTTTCTTTCATAATCAGTATAATCCAATTATTTATTTTTATTAAAATATAAAAATACAGACAAACTGAAGACAAATAAGCAAGTAAACCTACAATCTTATAATTCAAACTAATCATAATTGTCATTTTGGTACATATTTTAACATATAAACATATTCTTAAATATGTATTTATTTATATACACATACATTTATAAACAATGATGGTATAATAGTCTTCAATATTATAGTGAATTTTGCTATTATTTAAACTGCCATGAAACTAATTTTCTACTTTAGCAGTATTTCTATTGTGTAAGTCTTCCTGAGAGCATGGGTTCCGATACTCTACTATAAAATCCTAAGGGGCCAGATAATCCCTCTTGCACATGTGACCAAGTCTCAGTAAATTGGGTGTTCACATCAGAGATGATGGCACTATGAGGTCAGCAGTGATGATACCAGGTGTTCTACAGCAATGTCACCAACATGACTTCTCAACCAATTGTTTCTGTGTAGTGTCCTTGGATTTGCTTATTACTGCACGGCTGCTCTCCTGATTAGCTATTATCTCTGACATCCATCCATTCTGTGATCCTTCTATTATTGTTCCAATGATTTTATTTTCTACTTGAGTCAGCTTGAGTCCATTTAATCTAATTTGTAGTAGGATATTTTGACTGATAGTATTATAGCATTTATTTATTAATGTATTCATCTATCCATTCATTTTGAAGAGCTTTAGCCTTGAACTCAGTACTATACCAGATACTTGACATGTACTCACTGCAATCATATATAACACTAATTAATTTGATTTTGCCCCTCTTGCTTGGGCAGGATCTCAGTTTGTGAATGTGTCTCTATTAGTCTTGACACTAGTGGTAAACTAGTCCTCAGAACTATTTCTGAAAGTAATACAAGAAAATTTGTTATATTTTCTGTATGGTTGACATTTATGTGACATTACCTGATTTCATTGCTAATTTTACAATAATAACAATTTTTAAGCTAACTTTTCATTCATTATCTGAGCTTCTGACTTTCATCTTTTACATATTTAATGAAAGAGAGAGTAATGTGTTTTTATGAAGGAGGTTTGCTCCTGTCATGGTTGACGCTTGTGAGGAAAAATGTGTTTGGATTGAAAGCTAATGATTACTAAAAGTCAATTAGAGGGCAAAGTTTATAATCAAGTTTTCTTTACAACAGCAAAAAACACCAAATGGTTTCATTGCTACATGTCACCTACTTTATGACTCCCTGCAAACATACTTTCAACTATCAACATCCACTTCATTTAGAAGGTTTTAGCCACAGGGACAGAATGTAACAAAGAGATTGCACCAATATCACTAGCTAAAACAATCATCTTCTAAAATCTTAAAATATTATTTTAAAACAAAGTATTTTTGGTTTGGTAATTGTGCTTAGTTGTCTATGATTAGTACACTTTTTAAAAAATTGAGCTAAATAGTTAAAAATATAGTATAAATTGATCAAATTAAAAAGACAGCTTCAAATTGCATACTTTTTAGCATTCCCAATGGTAACCGTACATGTTACCTTACTGTAACATTCAATTTGCCCTTAATGAAAGGCACTGCTCTAGCACCGTTTTCATTGGGAATCTTCCTTCTCTTATTGGACATCTTCTGTGAGCAGCAGGCCAAGCACGTGTCTAACCTGTTTCTGGTATTATCCAATAAACATGGTCTCCACTGCAGCTCTGCCTGCTGCCTACCTGAGGATCACTCATGAGGCTGCAAAATTCCAAAGTGTATTATTTTTACTGAAATGAGGTGTGTTATCTGGTCCTGAAAATCTGGGTCTTGGCAACTTCTGCTGAAACTAATATCTCCACAGGATTTATCACCCATACTTTGAGCTTGGTGCTTGATAGACATCATCAAATCTTCCCCATTTCTGTCTCTGCACTGCCCTTTTTACCTACCAAAGGATAAAATAATATAAATCAGTGTAGGGATAAAGAAGAGTAATTTTTATCTTGTTGTTCCAAGAGGAAAATATATTTCACTTCTTGTGCTCCAAGAAATGTGTTCTTGCAAACTAAAAATGCAAACAGTATGTCGCTATGGATGTATTCCCACTATCCTTGTCTCCTTACTGGCACCAGAGTCTAATAAAGGAAGGAAATTAGAAAGGAACAGTGTCTAGCTGGAAGTGGAGGGTATGGATATGAGCTGAAATTGTGTTTGTATAAAAAGTGCACTTGCTTTATGCTTTTGTGAGATTTATATTTTTTTCGCTCAGTTGCACAAAAGTGAATTAATCATAATTTGTTTTCATAACATATTCTCAATCTCTGGTCCATGTTTTGTGTATTTAATTTAGTTGTTTGTTTTTAAAAACAAATCAGTCATTAAAAAAGCCATGTAACAATTACATCTAAATCAACCATCTCAACAAAATTGTCATCCAAAACATGATTCCCACTGCCTTCCTTCACAAACTCTTTCCTTGCCTTCCTCTTGGTTCAAGAAAACCATTTTTTACTTATATTGAATGTAGCCATAAAAATGGCAATTTCCCAATATTTTCCACTTATACCTAATCTTATTAAAGTAATTTCTAATATCTTATAAAATTTTTCTAAAATTTAATCTAATCTCTACAATGTAATATCTTTCAAAATATTCCTATCATAAAATAGCATGCATATATATTTTTAAATCTGGAGTGGTTATATTGGCAGAGATAAAGACTGTGGAGACTAAAGTCCACCCCAAATCCACCTAAGCCACCCTTTGTAGCAACACTGTCATCACAATGCTAAACTAGCATTAACATAGTCCCACCACTAACTCTTGTGAAACCAGAGAATTTGCTCACTAAAACTCTTGATTTTACTTAAAAAGTAGACTCCTAATCCATTCTCTCTGTCACCAAATGGACAATAAAGATGATTGTAGAAAACATTTCTTCCTGTGAGTTTAATTGCTTACACTAAACTGATATGATTTAAATTTCTTGGTACTCTTCCTGTGGGACAAAAAAACAAGCAGGAGTTAAGATTTCTGATCTTTATCTTTGTTGAGATAATATTCACTCTCTTTTGGGCTGAGAATTAAGCCTGCTTTCTGATTTAATGGTGCACACTTATTAGGGCAAGGAGTTTGGGTATAGCTGAATTCCACCTATGGATTTTCGTGTTTTGAAGTCGTGTGTTCACAATATGGAATTGGTTGCCTACATTTATAGTGTTGAGAATGCAGATTAAAATTGGAACTTCTAGCTTCTCTTGAAAAAATATCAGAAGTACTGGAATTGCTAGGCTGATTACCTCATGGAATCAATTGGCTTGAGCTAAACAGCAGTTGGCCACCTCAGAAGAGCAAGTAGCCTTTAACTCACCTCCCTCAACTCAGCACAACCCTCTGTGTTACTTGTTTAGGCCCTGTTGAAATTGGCATTTCATTCTCTGAAGCACAGAATATTAATGAAATGCCCACCAGACTGCCTGGATTTTAGACTTGAGACTTTTGTAGTTTTAGTGTTGCATACCTGGAAATTCTTTGAATTCTTTGAATCTTGGTATACTCGTCTGAAAAATGACAGTAAGTTGGAATACTATTGTTGAGGAAATATAAATTCTATCTTATGCATTCCAAAGGAAAAAAAATCCACTGTGTGTGTTTGTGTATGTGCATGTTTTAAGCACTTGAAATTGACTTTATAAACTACAATGATAATTTAGTAACACTGTGGATCAGATAAACATACTTAGGCTTAACATGTAAGGGTTTGGCTTCTGTTTTTTCGTTGTTCCTATCTACAAAGTATGTTGCAAACAAACCTGCTATATATATATGCATTTAAATAACAACTGATGGGTAGGCATATGTTGCCTATGTAGGCATTTAATAGAGAAAATGACTTTGGAGAAACTAATTCTAGTGCATGTTCTTTTACTTTTTTATTTTTATTTTTCATGTTCTCATACTCTGTGGCACAGTAGTCAGAAAAAAAATAACAGAATAGCTAAAACAACCAATATTAAGGGCTCTAGATCATAAATTTATTACTTTGCCTTACACACTTTAGTAGAGATTTTGGTCTTTTGGACTCCATGGCTTTTGCCCATGTTAAATGCAAGAGAGCTGACATTACAGAATGGATACCGTATTAAAATGTTTGCCTGTATTATTTGGTTGATTTTTCACTGCATGTAGGTAGGCATCAACTGCTGATTCCTCCCTTAGTAGCAAATGCTTCACTTTGTTTTCCTTAGGGCCCTCAGATAATTGCACATAGCTTTTGAATAGTCCCATTTTCTCTGTGTGTTATGGCCTAATTTTCTTTTTAACAGACTTATACCATTGGTGCCAAAAAGATGTGCTATATTGTAGTAATGAAATCTCCCTGACAAAAACAGACATAAAAGGAAGAAGTAAGCCACAAAAATTTTCTTGTTAATTGCTGTTAAATGATTGTAGGTTCACCCCACTGCTTTCTGACACTCTTATTAAACAGTGTAATATGATTATCAAGGATGCTCATAAAGATTAAAAATTACTCAGTATTGAATCATAACGCCTCTTTATGCAATTAAAAATCTCAAAAATTCCTCTAAATTTTTCTTACAGGCTGAGTTATGGAAATTCCACCATTCTCTAGAGATAATGCTACAGAATGGAATTATGTACAGTACACATAAAGATATATTAAAATTACATGGCAGAACAAAAGGTGAACTTGGTAAGTAAATGTGACATTTAAAAGTCCTTGTTATTATGGCTTTTAAAAACTCAATTATTTATGAACATTCATTTTCAGTTCTCAGTGGAATAATGACCCAGTTATTATTACGCTAGTTGAGGAAACTCTAGGGGTGCAACACGAAAATGACTTGCTTTTGAAATTGCATCTGTCATATCTTTTATTGCTGGTGGAAAACATTTTATAAAGTTTAAAAAATATGAGCATGGGATGTTTTGGATTTTGTTCTATAAAAAAAGTCATCAAAAGTAAGAATGTTTTATGTGGTATGTGGGCAGAGCAAGGAGAGAGTTCAGTAGGTGAATAGATGCAGAACTGTAGCATGTTTGCTAGATAAACTCAATCAGTTCTTGTATTTAGATGTCATGCATTGACTATCCATATTATTAGATTCATTTATAAGGAAATTTATCAAATTGTAGTGTTTTTATCCCCCTTATGTTTTGCTGTTTTGTTTTACTGGGACTTTAATCCACATGCAGTAAATGGACTTTACATACTTATATTCACTTAAAAAACCTTTTTAATTGCCAGATAATAATTGTACATATTTATGGGGTATGCAGTGGTCCCCAGCAGTCCTTTTTGGCAGCAGGAACTGGTTTCATAGAAGACAATTTTTCCACGGACCACGGCAGGGGGTATGGTGAGTAATGGGGAGGTGCTGTAAATACCCATGAAGCTTCATTCACCTGCCGCTCACCTCCTGCTGTGTGGCCCAGTTCTTAACAGGCCACAGACTGGTACCGGTCAGCAGCCTGGGGGTTGGGGACCACAGGTATTGTTTTGACACATGTGTACAATGTATAATAATAAAATTAGTGTAATTAGCATGTTTATCACCTCAAACATTTTCATTTCTTTGTAGTGAGAACATTCAAAATTCTCTCTTCTAGCTATTTTGAAATAGATAACACATTATTAACTATAGTCCCTTTACTGTGCAATGGACACTATAACTTATTCTTCTTATCTAACTGTAACTTTGTGCCCATTGATCCACCTCTCCTCATCCTCCCTGCCCTCCTGCCCTCCCCAGCCTGTGATAACCACTATTCTATTCCCTACTTCTATGAGATCAGCTTTTTTAGAGACCACATATGATTGAGATCATACAGTATTTGTCGTTCTCTGCCTGACTAATTTTACTTACAAAATATCCTCCAGGCTCATCCATGTTGTTGCAAATGACAGGATTTCATTCTTTTTTATGGCTCAATAGAATTCCATTGTGTAAGTATAACACGTTTTCTTTATCTATTCATCCACAGATTCACACGTAGGTTGATTCTGTATCTTGACGACTGTGAAGAGTACTTCAGTAAATATGGGAGAGCAGATATCTCTTTGACATACTTATCTCCCTTCCCAGTGGTGGAATTGCTGGAGTATATGGTAGTTCTATTTTTAATTTTTTCAGGAAACTTCATACTGTTTTTCATACTAATTATACTAATTCACATTTCCACCAACAGTGTATAAAAGTTCCTCTTTCTCCACATCTTTATCAACATTTATTATTTTTTGTCTTTTTGATAACAGGCATTTTAACTGGAGTAAGATGATATCTGATTGTGGTTTGGATTTGCATTTCCCTGATGATTAAGGATGTTGAGAATTTTTCACACATTTGGCTATTTGTATGTCTTCTTTTGAGAAATATGATTCAGATCTTTTGCCCATATTTAAATCACACTATTTGGGTTTTTTCCTATTGAGTTGTTTGAGGGCCTTCTACAGTCATCCCTAGGTACCCATGAGGGATTTGTTCCAGGACATCTGACAGATACCAAAATCTGTGGATTCTCAAGTTTCTGATATAAAATGTCATGGTATTTGCATATGACCTATGCACATTCTCCTAAATACTTTAAATTATCTCAGGATTACTTATAATACCTATTAAAATATAAATGCTATGTAAATAGTTATGCTATGTAATACTGTATAGTTTAAGGAATAATGACAAGAAAGAAAAAGTCTGTACATGTTTACTATAGGTGCAACTTATTTTTTGAATATTTTCCATGTACAGTTGGTTGATGCCATGAGTACAGAACCCACAGATATAGAGGGCTGACTGTATATTCTGAATATTAACCCCATGTAAGATGCACAGTTTGCAAGTATTTTCTCTTATTCTGTAGGTAGTCTCTTCAATCTGTTGATTGTTTCCTTTGTTGTGCAGAAGCTTTTTCAGTTTCATGTAATCCCATGCATCTATTTTTGCTTTTGTTACCTGTGCTCTTTAGGTCTTATTCATAAAATTCTTGCCCAGATCAATGTCATGAAGCATTTCGCCTATATTTTCCTCTAGTAATTTTATAGTTGCAGTTCGTACTTTAAGTATTGAATCCATTTTGATTTGATTTTTGTAAGTGGTAGGAGGTGGGGGCTTAGTTTTATTCTTCTGCGTATGGATATCCAGTTTTCTCAGTACCATTTACTAGAGAGACTGTCCGTTCCCCACTGTGTATTCTTGGCAATTTTAGATGGCTGTAAATGAGTAGATTTACTTCTTTGTTCTCTATTCTGTTCCATTGGTCTATGTGCCTGTTTTTATGCCAGTACCATGTGGTTTGGGTTACTATTGCTTTCTAGTATATTTTGAAGTAAGATAGTGTGATGCCTCCAACTTTGTTCTTTTTACTCCAGATTGCTTTGGCTTTTCAAGGTCTTTTGTGATTCTATACAAATTTGAAGATTGTTTTTCTCTATTTCTGTGAAGAATGTCATTGGTATTTTGATAGAGATTGCACTGAATGTGTAGATCACTTTGGGAAGTATTGACGTTTTAATAGGATTACTTCTTCCCATATATGAACATGAGGCATCTTTCCATTTTTTTGTGTTCTCTTTAATTTTTCTGATCAATGTCGTATAGTTTTTCTTGTGTAAATATTTTATGTCCTTCATTAAATTTATCCTTAAGCATTTTATATTTTAGTAGGAATTGTGAATAGAATTGCTTTTGATTTCTTTTTCAGATACTTGGTTATTGATGTATAAAAACAGTACTGATATTTGTATGTTGATTTTGTATCCTGAAACTTTACTGAATTTACTGGTTTTAACAATTTTTTGGTGGAGTCTTTAGGGTTTTTCTATATATAAGGTTATGTCATCTTCAAACAGGGACAATTTGACTTCCTCCTTTCCAAGTTGGATGCCCTGTATTTCTTTTTCTTGACTAATTGCTCTGGCTAGGACTTCCACTGATATGTTGAATATGAGTGATAAAAGTTGGCATCCTTATCTTCTTCCAGATTTTAGAGGAAAAGCTTTCAATTTATCACCATTCAGTATCACGTTAGCTGGGGGTTTCTCTTATATGGCCTTATTGTGTTGAGGTACATTCCTTCTATACCTAATTTGTTGAGAGATTTTATCATGAAGTGATGTTGAATTTTATCCAATATTTGTCCTGCAATAGATCTGGAAAAGGCCCAGTTCCAGCTCTGGCCCATTAATTCTCATTTAATTTAGTAGGCATTGATGTTATGAATTTACAGATATAGAAATTATGGCACAGAGAAGTTAGTAACTTACCAAAGTGACAAAACTAATGCAATAAACTGCAGAATCAGCACTGGAAGTCAGGCCTAACTCAAAATCTGTAGTGTATTACTTTGGAAGTTTGTTATAGAATAGTTATAGTTTTATTCTATAATTATGTTGAGTTATATTTGATCCATAACATTGGAATAGTTATATACTCATTTTCTATATGTTGAGTAAGAAAAGAGAAGCCTAGCCCATTTAGTCTAGTTATTTCTAACCCAAAATAAAATATGAATATTCTATTCTATGTTGACAAAACTCATATCATATGTTGGCCATAAAAACATTAATAATTTTAGAGATAGAAGTCTTACAGTTTTATGGTATCTAAATACTATTATAACAGAAAACATTCCTTTTTTTAATGTTGCATGTACCACTTAGGAGAAACAATGAATGCAACAGCCAGATTCAGACTCTGCTCAAATCTTCCTTCATTCAAAGAACCTCTATATGTTTCATTTTTAACCTCACTGATGACTATAAGTAATTTTATAGATATTTTGTCTTGAAATTTCAAGACATATTTTTCAGTATCTCTGGTGCCTATTTACAATGTTCCTAATAACATTGTTGAATTTTACCTGAGCCCTGTGACCCAGGTAAATGCTAGAGGTTGAGAAACCCCCACCCTGTTTTTTTTCCCTGAAAAGGCCTGCTGCTTTGAACCACCCTTTTCAAATGATTTATGTAAGACTCCCTTGTTGACCTATGACAAAACCACAGAGATCCTCCAAATTCCCATTATTTGCTTCATAAATGATTAGCTGAACTGCTTGGCCTATTGATCTATGAACATAAAATGGTGGTTAAAACAAAACAACACCACCAACAGCAAACTTTTGTTAAGCTTCTCTCCTTTCCCAGGTCTTTGACTTTGGCCAGCGCTCATCTCCTCCTTAACAACCCTTCCTGAGAATAGGCAGACCTAAGTAAACTTTCTCTGATCTATTTGATCACAACAGGTTGGTTTTTAGCCTTGTTTATGACTCTCTATAAAAGAAAAAAATTATTCGCCTAATTCTTGAGACGCTTGCAGATCTGGTGACCAGATTGCTCTCCCCATTGGAATACTTTCCCTCTTCCATTGCAATAGTCCTTTCCTCTCTTGCAATAATCCTTTCAAATAGAGTCTGTCCTTATTTAGTCCAGATTTGATTTTTTTAAACAGTGATGAAGAAAACATGGAAACACAGCACCTTCATTCCCATTAGTAGGTAACCTCTCTGATAAAGTTTATGAAGACATGTTAATACTAGTGCCGAAAAATGCAATGAATAAAAACAGCAGGTGTTGTCTAAGCCTGGCTGTAATGGTGGGTACCGGAACAAGGCAGGATGCTTCTCTTTCGTCTGTGAACATAGTTAATAGTCTTTGTGAGCCTAAAGAGGGAATGAAGCTGGTAATAAAAGGTCATTTTAGTAATTTTTTTTAGCTGCTCAAAGATAAAATTGTAGTTCCTGGTCCACAATAGCATTATAACTACATTGTGTCATTTGTGAAGAGCAGTTGACAGGTGGTACTTATTTTTCTGAATAACCACTTTGAACAAACATGAATATATTTCTTAATAAAATGAATTCATTTTGATAGCACATTTTTCAAGGAATTTCATATCCAGATATAGAAATAAAAGGTATGTAACAATGTATTTTGTGGTAGCAGGGAACATGGATTTTGGTAGGAAAATGTTATTAATATCCAAAATGATCACCAAATGACTCATAAATAGTGTGTGAAATTTTTTGGAATTGAGGAGGGGACTAAAAGGACTAAACACTCTGATCATCAGATCTGCAAACATCTCAAGGATTAGGCAAAGGTCAGGAGAGGGTTGTTGCTAGAAGCTAGAAAGGCACACAAATTTAAATTCAGTCAAAGAAGCTAAGACACTTTTGGAGGCAGGTGACATGCCATCAATCTACTTTGTGCTGCTCATAGCAAAGAGAAATCTAAGCAATGGAAAAAATTGTATATGCCAGAATGTAAGCTTTTCCATACTAACAATTTCTGGTCACTCTGGAGCTCTCATCAAGAGCTTCCTAGTACTCATGACCTCAAGGAAATGTTTACCAAGAAAAATACCTTCATCTCATGGGTGGACCATCCCTGACCCAAGTTGTTGCACATTGAAGTAAATAAGAAGCACTTTCTATGACGATCAGATACTGTGTGATTTCAGTAGCTCTTTTGTAGCTCAAATATTTTTCTGCTTTTCTCAGTAACAGGCCATTGTTCCATGAAACATAAATTTTTTTTTCATTCTATATTAAAATCAAAATACTTGACTAGGATACAAATGTATGACTAACTCTGTCTTTAGACATGCTGAGACGAAACTGATTTGTATAACATTGCTTCCTCAATTTTCTTTGTGTTTCATTTTCTGGCACTCCTGCAATTTAGATGTTGGATTGCATGATTTCCCCAAGTATCTTATCTTTCCTTTCATAGTTTTCAATTCTCTTTCCTTTGAGAGTAATCCTCAATTAAAAATGCTTTCTGATTAGTTTAATTTTCAACAATACCCATTTTGCTATTTAGCCTAAGTATTGAGGGGTTTTCTTTTTTTATTTTTAAAAAACCCTAATTTTATTTTATGGTGTTACTGTATTTGTATGTGTATGTATGTTTAAAGCCATACTTATTTTAAAATCCAATTATACAACTTTGTTTCTTTGTGTTTAATTGTTTTTCTTCACTGAACCTGCTGTTTCTCTGTTATGGTATCTGCTTTCCTCGGTCCTGCTTCATCAGTCTTGATGCTGTTATGTTGGGACTCCCTACCGAGAACTGAGACAATCTACATTAACAGAACTTACTGTCTACATTAACATGCTTTTCCTCCTCCACTGAATTCATCAACTTAAATTTAGTATTACAGCATACTCTTGCCCAAGAAGATTAAAATTGCAAATGACTATATTTTTCATTCCAGGAACTTACTGAATGGCATATGTCAAGACCCTTTGAATTATTTGCCTTAGAATTCTCTCCTCACTGTGTTTACAATTCTAAGCAACTTTATTATGATTTTTGCCCAACCCTAACCAAGTCCCTATATTATAAGACCCACCTAAATCAGATTTCAAAATCTCAATAAATCTCTCTTCCCCTCTGCTGAGGTAGTGTTCTTCTTTACCACAGTTAAGAAGTGAACTCAGCTTTGTCTCATCAACAAGTTGTTTTGGTGCTATTTTAGTGAGTCAGCATTCAACATTGCCTGTGATTGAACAAAATTATTAATTTTGGGAGCAAGGAAAGTGTTGAATGTCTTGTGCTGTTTTCAGCAAGAGTAGAGTCAGGTAAGTCCTGCCGCTCAGGGAGATGTCTGGTCATTGAGAGATTTCCATTTTTTCTGGATGATACCAGCCCACAGAGATTGACTTTTTTCTCTCCTCTCCAATGCCTCATACTCACTGCTTTCCAACTGCAGTCAGACAGAATTGTTCAGGCTCACTCTTTAATTAGGCAGCCACTGGTAAACCAGAAATATAAAAGCCATAATTAATTAATATTTAATTTTGAATCAATTCTAATTAAGTATAGACTATCAAAAAAAGTGCAAATAATTGAGTATCAAATCATTTTTTTGATGTATAGACAGGGGAATGTGATAGAAGGAGGACTCCCAGAAAATAGTTACTAACAGAAAAGAAAATGATTATAGAAAATAATTCCATCAGAGGATAAGCCTCAAGGAAGTCATAACCTTGATTAAGATGGGCCCAATTTATTTTGACCTCTTTGGGGAAGAAGCTACTGATGACTTTCCATCATAAAGCTACTCACACAGACAGCTGTTTTCATTATGAAAATTTATTCAATATTTGAATGAAATAATTTGGTTTTAAAGGCATCTGTTCTTTGAGGAATCACTGTATATGAACCTTGATTTTTTTTCTAAAATATTTTTTATAAATAATATATACTATATTTTATAAAATACATGAAGTTTCACTTTGTAACATGCATTATAAAAAATAAAAACAAAACAACAAAATCATAAACAATTTTTGCCTTTCCCCCTTCCATTTTTAAAATCTCAAGTTTGCTACTACTAATTTATTGATTCATTTATCCATGCAAGTTCCCAAGATTTAAGGTGGTTTATACAACTATTAGCAGAAAGATTTGTGTTTAGTCTTGATTTTCTAAATCTTCTTTCTTAAAAGAAAACCTTTTGTAAATGCTTAGGTTAATACAGCTAATATTCCAC
This sequence comes from Daubentonia madagascariensis, assembly GCA_023783475.1. Taxonomy (NCBI): domain Eukaryota; kingdom Metazoa; phylum Chordata; class Mammalia; order Primates; family Daubentoniidae; genus Daubentonia; species Daubentonia madagascariensis. The sequence goes on along the minus strand of JAKFHU010001684.1, from coordinate 22,782,208 downwards.
ATATTCAGCCTCATATAACTCAGTTCTGTCTTGAAAAGTGACAGTTGAATATGGTGTCTCCAAAGCTGCATGATTTGTCTGTTTAGATGTAATTCTAAGGAGGTCAGAATAACCTGAAGACCTCAGTCTTCATCATTAGTTATTCTTATATTTGAAAGCAGTTTTTGATCTTGAAATTGCATACTTCCTGTAGCACTTTAATTCATATAATAACATCATTTGAATATAATTATGATGCTTTAATGGGAATGAGGAGGATTTTTAAAAACTTGATTTCTTACAATGTTCTTCCCTAAATAATTGTCATTACATTCCAATGTTTTTTATGATTTTTTAAATATTAATTAATATTTTAAATAAGCTTTGAAACAATTATTAAATGAATTAATGATGCATGATGGCACTGTAAGAGTTCAAATCAGAGATGGAGATGATAGAAAGCAACTCATATTTGCATATTCCTCCAATTTCTTAGGTAACTTTAAAATATCATGCAGTTAAAATTCATAATGTTATTTCCACTTTTAAGGTGAGTAAACCAAGGTTCATCTTAATCAGATCAAGTTGCTAGCTGGTAGAGCTGGAAGTGATTCTTAGATATTACTTTATGTCTTAATGGTTCAATTATTACCACAATTACTTAATACACACAGAAGTAAATAGAAGTACTATTTCTTTACTCTCGATGTTCTCAAAGTGGAGATTGCTTTACTTTACTACCCAGAACTCATTGTGATTTTTCAGTTTAAGAATACATCTTTCTATATTTCTGGATAAAATTAATTCGTTTCCATTTGAAGATAGAATCTCTCTTTTTCTTGCCCTTTCTTTAGAGATATATTCAGACTTTTATTCTATCTGGCTGGCACAAATATCATTTAAAACTCACTGTAATGTATTATTGGTATTTTTTTCAGATCTATTGGCCAAATAAAGTAATTCACAAGTAAGTAATTAACTTTATAATACATCACTTTTTAATTTAAATGGAAATATTAATCACTTCTAGAATTTACATATTTTTAAAATGTTCTAGGCCTATTAACAATTTTTTTATCTCTTTGAATAATTTAACTATGTGTATTGTAAAATAAATTTTAGACTGCTATGTATCTACAGATTCTTGAATGTGAATTTTCCCTTTTTTTCTAGTAACTCACTTTCAGAGGAAAGGAAGTATTTCTGTGCTTTGTAATTTTCTGTGTGAACAATTCTTTAAAGGAATTGTCTGCAGAGGAAATCTCACATGTTTCCAGGTTGTGGGAGTATCTATGGGGAATGGGAGCACATTCATGTCTGCTGGGGACTGTGTGAGGTTGTCCAATATCAACTTGGCACCAACCTCACCACTCCTTTTGAGGTTTGCTGTGCACTGTTGAGGAGAAGCTGGGAGCTTCCTTTTCTAGCACCCTTTTTCCTATAAACTTTTGGGTTATCTCTACCAATAAAAGAAACAAATGCAATATTTAGAAAGTATTTTATTCCAGTCTCATAGGCAGATTGAAGAGTCACAGCAGGTTCTCAACAAGCGTGACAGAAGCACCTACTTTGCTCTACTCAGAAGACAGTTGATAAGAGTTTTTCACCAGCCATGGTTTGAGAACCACCTGATTTAGTACTTAAGTACAGGACTTTGATATTTGCTTTCCTTACCTCCCACCTGTAAGGAAGCAGTGGGAGTTTGGCAACATACAAATGCTGAATTTGGCAACAGTTCCTCTGACTGTAGCTCTCCCTGCTGGCTTTCCCTACAGAAATGTGTACCATTGCATTTATTAAACTAGTTATTTCATGAAAGTATTTTGTTTTCCTGATAGAACTGAGACAAATACAAGTCCCTTCAGATATCCTTTCGGTCTGAACAATTTCCATGTTAGTTTTTCAGATAGAGGATTTGTCACCAGAAACTATGGGGTTCAAGCTTAGGCTTCTGTTTAGTCACAGTTGATGCTCTTTCAACTCATAATCTCTCACATCTATCTGCTTCCTGTGAAGAGTTGGCAGTGTCTTTTTTTCCCCATAATATCAGGGGTGTACAACACTTTGTTTGTATATGTTGCCTATGCACTGCCCAAGTCAGTGTCTTTCTTATTCCTGGAGAGGATTGTTTCTTTTGGTTTTGTTATGGTCTGTGGCCTTGTCTCTGCAATCAATTCATGGCCATTGCCCAACACATTTGAATTCCATAGCCCCATATCTATAGTGCCCAGATAATTTTTCATCCAACCAAGAAAATATCTGAGAATATAAGGGAGTGCTATGAATTAAGCCAGTACACAAATCAGTAGCATTCATACATGCCAACAACAGTCAAACAGAAAACCAAATCAAAGATTCAATATCTTTGACAATAGCAATAAAGAAAATAAAATACTTAGGAATATATTTAACTAATGAGGTGAAGGAGCTCTATAGGGAGAATTACAAAACTCTGAGGAAGGAAATAGCAGAGGATGCAAACAGATGGAAAACCATACCATGTTCATGGATCGGCAGAATCAACATTGTTAAAATGTCTACCTATACTCCACAAAGTAATCTACATATTCAGTTCAATCTCTATTAAAATACAAACATCATTTTTCTCAGATCTAGAAAAAACAATTTTATGCTTGATATGGAACCAGAGAAGACCCTGTATAGCCAATGTAAATTTAAGCAAAAAGAACAAATTAGGAGGTGCCAATTTATCAGACTTCAAGCTATATTACAAGGCTGTAGTAACTAAAACACCATGGTACTGGCACAAGAATAGAGACATAGACCAATGGAACGGGACTGAGAACCCAAACACAAAACCATCCTCATACTGTCATCTGATCTTTGACAAATTCCACAAAAACATACACTGGGAAAAAGATTCCCTATTCAGGAAACGGTGCTGGGAAAACTGGATGGCCACATGTAGAAGACTGAAACAGGATCTGCACCTCTCACCTCTCACAAAAATCAATTCACAATGGATAACAGACTTAAACCTAAGACATGAACCATAAGAATTCTAGAAGAAAATGTAGGAAAAACTTCTTATAGACATTGGCATAGGCAAATAACTTATGAAGAAGATCCCAAAAGCAATCACAGCAGCAACAAAAATAGATAAATGAGACCTAATCAAATTAAAAAGCTTCTGCACAGCCAAAGAAACTATCACTAGAGCAAATAGACAATCTACAGAATGGGAGAAAATATTTGCATGTTATAAATCTGACAAAGGGCTAATAACTAGAATCTATATAGAACTCAGGAAAATCAGTAAGAAAAAACCAAACAACCCCATTAAAAAGTGGGCAAAGTACATGAACGGAAACTTTTCAAAAGAAGATAGACTAATGGCCAAGAAACATATGAAAAAATGCTCAACATCTTTGATCATCGGGGAAATGCAAATCAAAACCACAACGAGATATCATTTAATGCCAGTGAGGATGGCTTTTATCAAAAAGTCCCAAAGCAGCAAATGCTGGTGTGGATGTGGAGAGATAGGAACACCCATACACTGCTGGTGGGACTGCAAACTAGTACAACCTCTATGGAAAGTAATATGGAGATACCTCAAAGAACTAAAAATAGAACTACCATTAGATCCAACAATCCCACTACTGGGTATTTACCCAAAGGAAAAAAAGTCACTTTATAATAAAGACATTTACACTCGAATGTTTATAGCACAATTCACAATTGCAAAGATGTGGAAACAACCCAAATGCCCATCAATATGTGAGTGGATTCATAAAATGTGTATATGTATACCATGAAGTACTACTCAGCCACAAAAAAACAATGGTGAACTACACCTCCTGTGTTATCCTGGATGGAGCTGGAGCCCATTCTCCTAAGCGAAGTATCACAAGAATGGAAAAACAAGCACCACATATACTCACCATCAAATCGGTACTAATTAATCAACACTTATGTGCACATATGGAATTAACATTCATTGGGTGTCAGGCAGGTGGGGGGGGAGGGAGGGATGGGAGAATGCACACCTAATGGGTGCAGTTCACATTGTCTGGGATGGGCACACTTGTAGCTCTGACTCAGGCTATGCAAAGGCAATATATGTAACCTAAACGTTTGTACCCCATAAAATTTTGAAATAAAAAAATGGTAAATATGTAGGTAAATATAAAAGACTATATGAAAAATAAAACAATTAAGCCAGTACAATAGACATATACTAGATCATCCCAGGCAAACTAGGTTACTTTAAACATATGCTACACAGCCTTCACCTCATTTGCTTATTTGCTACTAGGGCATCTGAACATCTCCCTTTCTTAATTTCAAGCTTGACACTCTCTCTCTCTTATATATATACATATATATATATTTATATAGCTATGGTTTGAATATGGTGTCCCCTCCAAAACTCATGTTGAAACTTAATCACCGAGGTGATGGTATTGGAAGGTATGGCATCTGGATTATGATTAGGTCATTTAGGTCATGAGCCTCCTGCCTCATGAATGATTTATTCATGACCCTTATAAAAAGGGCTTGTCGGAATAGGTTCACTCCCTTCTGCTCTTCTGCCATGTAAGGATGCATCATTCATCCTTTTTTTGCCCTTCTGCCTTTTATCACGTGAGGATGTAGCAAGAAGTCCCTCACCAGATGCTGATTCCTTGACACTGGACTTCAGAACTGTGAGAAACAAATTTCTGTTCATTATAAATAACCCAGTCTTAGATATTTTGTTATTGTAGCACAAACAGACTAAGAAATATTACACATTATAATCACATATTATAATGGACATTTGTATGTTTCAGTAACAGAGATATAACTCTATGTCTCTCTGTATTTGTAATATATGTTACATAGTGCATATTTTATATATTTTACATAATTTATTCAGCTTTTGTATGTTTCCATAGCAGAAACATAGCACTCTGTCTATCTTCTAAGCCAAGTATTTGCTCCATGCTTCCTTCCTTTACTAGTGTGCACAGCTTTTTTGGGCAATATTGATAATGAACAAAACAGATCTCCTTATACAAGTACTAATATAACAAAGATTTAAAATAGTCTGTCATATCACTTATACTGAGAACATACTTTAGTGGAAAATACTAACCTATAATAACCATAAAAATGCTCAAAACTGAAGGCCTAGAAACCTAGGTCCTAATTCTTTCTCTGCTACTAATGAGATTCATGGGCAAGACAAGTTCCTAAACTTCTCAGTATTTTCCTCATTTTTAAAGTGTGGATTTAATAGTTGTTTATGTTGAATATTTCTTCCACTTTAAGAATTCAAGTCTATGATTCAAACAAGTGTATTATTTTTGTATGTACAGAAGATCACATATTTCAGAGACCGTCTTGACACTAGAGGGAATGATATTTGCCCTTTTGATTATGATTATATGACCTCTTTAGGTCACTTGTTTCTTACATCAACCAGTAGTGTTCCAGATATGGAATACTTGCCTTTGACAGCTTTGTCAGTTTGTGAGCTAGACTACAAAGTCTACTCAGGCTTCAAAGACTGCCAAGAATGACGACTCAAATTCAGCTAAAATTGCTGTCATTTCAGTTTACCACTGTCCCAGCAAATAAGGAATACAAAGGATATATCAGACAAGGGTGTGCATGGGTGAAAATAGGTTCCTGGTACCTATCTCTCTAGGGACTTCATGAAAGAGACAGAGATAACATATTTTGTTCAATTTATTCCATTTAGAATGAAAAATTAAACAGGCCAGAAAAACAAACAAACAAACAGCCAATGGACTTGGTGACTTTTATAACATTCAGCCAATATTGTAAAAGTCCCTGTCTAAAGACAGAGATCCTATCTTTACCAAAAATAGAGTCTTTGCTACAAAAGTTTCATACTTCAATGGTGTTTCCTCCTGCCTCAATTGGATCAAAAACAATCTTGATCGTGGCCAGTTGCAGTATTTTTGATAATCAGACATCAGTTTGCAAAGCTAATACACTTATTTTTTAGACAACTTAAAGAAACACAAACTTTAAATTTTAGAAGCAGTGATAGGGTTCGCTTTGAGTCTTGCTGGGTGAGGACTAGATAATAATTACATTTTAAATTGAATGTTTTTATTTTAATAAGCTAAAATGACAAATTAAGTGTGTGACAGTCTAGGATAAACTTAGCTAATTAAAAGTAATGACAATTATAATAGTTGTAGGTTCTAATATCAGTAAATAATAATTATAATATTCATAACCATGTGAATGTTAGATGTCATAAACCATGTTATTAAAATGCTGACTAATTCAGCTATAATTTAATAGGTCAATCATAATTATATTACTTATTTTAAATTACATTTTTTTCTATTAACAAGATTGTAAGGGACATATAAGAAGATAAACTGTATGTGTCTTACATATAAAATGTGTCTTCAGAGTATTCAAAATTATTGAATTTATCCCAAGTCAATTATTCACAAAGATGCATGTGTATTTTGGAGATGCTTGAAAAATGATATACTCATAAAATTGGAGTGCACTAACTAGGAACATAGTTTGAGGAATAAAGATTTATAATTAGTGGATATTGCAAATCTGACTTACTGATTTTCCTACATATGTCTGTCTTTTTTAACCTTGCTATTATTTGTGGAAAAGTAAAGCTGACCACAAATTCTTGGACACTTTTCCACCAAGAGGTCGAGTTGAGTTGATTTCCCTTCTCCTTGAATATGGGAGATTTCTGTGACTGCTTTGATAGATAGTATATGTCAGAAATAATGCTATGACAGTTTCTAGACTCAGGTCTTTGGAAAGTGACAATTCCTACTTTCTAACTTTTGGAATAATCACTCTTAAAATCCAGCCAAATCCTGGGAAGAGCCACAGGTAGCTTTGAGGAGATGCCCATTAGTAACACAGCTGAGATTCGTTGACAGCCACTCTGGATTAGCTCGCACTAATAAGAATGAGACTTCCTGGAAGTGCATTCTCTAACCTTACTTGAGCCATACCAGCTAACACCCTGTGGCATAGAGAGGAGCTATCCCACCCAAGCCCTGAGGAATTGCAGATCAGTGATCACAATAAATAACTGTTGTTTTATGCCAAGTGGTGGCTACACAGCTGTAACCAGAACAACAACTTCTACCTCATTACTTTCTGTATGCTTAGTGAAATTCAATGATGTACAGGATTTCTTTTGTTAACTTAGAATATTTTTTCAATCTCTATACCTGAGGTTTAGCTAAAAATATCTGAAGTTTTCCCTTTGAGCCAAATTTTCTATAAACAAGTTATATACTTCTAATAATATACTTCTAATATTTGTCCATTATTTGATGTAAGGATGCTGGACATTTGCAAGGATATGTAAAATTTTTCCCTCTGAAATATGAGCAATTTGAACATAATTAAAATTTTTCTAGGAACAAATTGGCTACTAAGATATATCACATGATAACACATAACTATTTTAGGTAAAGAGAATTACATATGAGAAAAGAGAACAAGTAGCGAAGATCAGACTTTTGTTTGTAATTTTTGCCTAATCTTATTATGTGCTTTTGTGGTAAAGGTAGAAGGCCAAACTGGGAGGGATATGAACTTTTTTGAAATCTTATTCTTTCACCAAAGTTGCATTATTATATGCTGATGAAATACTTCAAGGTAAATAAAGTTTCCTAACATTCTGCAGGCCAAAATATTTGCCACTAGTATAAATTACTCTGGGAAGCCTACCTATGTGACTTCAACTAAGAGAGAGAGAGAGAGACAGAGAGACAGAGACATAGAGTTAGACTGTACCAGTAACAAAACTAATTACCTAGCTACAATTTTTTAAAAAAAGATTTTATCTAAAAACTGATCCTGAATTATATAGGTTTTGTGCGTATCATTTTAGAAAGTTCCCATGCATAGTCAAGCACATTGCTGTCTATGCCTATTATACACACACACATACCAAATTGTAGATCTGCTTCTCTACTTAGAATTCTTTAGGAATCTGGAACCAAAGAATATACTAGACAGAAATTCATCATAAGAATACTTGAATTACAGCAAAGAATTTATTTTAAACCCACCTATTGAAGAAGTTAGTATTAAAACTGAGAACCTTCCACACTTTAATTAAATATTGACTGATATATATGTAAGGTACTACAAATTTTCTACCCTGCTTTCAGATTTTTATACTCCTTGGAATAAAATGGAGCATAAGGATTTTTCTCTAAGAACTCATTTTCTTCAATAGAACTTTGGAGAACATTTGTGGTTACTGAATGTTTCTTTTGAAGGATATTTCTTTTGAAGAGAATATATTTTAAGAAGCTTACAAATGTGAATTTTTCCCATCTTGAACATACTTTTCACTTAAATTTCTTTATATTTTCCCTTTTTGTTTTTAGCTGTTTCTATCTTCCATCACTAAATTGTGGACCTAGCCAAGACTCTGTTTCTCCTATCTGTTTTTCACTTGCTTCTTAAGCTTATTTTCAAAAAAACTAAAAACAATAGAAAATAAATGAAAGCCCTGTTTTCAGTTTACAGCTGGGATTTTGCACAGCATGTAATACTAACTGCATCTGTGCAGAACTACCACCATATGGGTGGGAGGGGAATCATTTAATTTAGTTCATATGCATGAAGTAAGTGAAGAGTTGACTATATTTTAAATCTTACCAAAGCTAAGCAACAGCAGAACTAGGAAAAGAATCCAAAAAGTTTCATAATCAATTTTATTTTCTTTCTAGTAAACTACACCATCTTTTAAGGCTGTTTACTTGTCCTACAAATAATATATCTTCTTAATTTGAAAGTGTAATTTTAAATAAATTTATTTTTAAGAATATTAGTGTAAATAATATATTTTATTTACAATTTTATCTTTGAATTTATATCTTTGAATTTCTTTGTCAAAATATCTTAAATATGCTATTTCAGGGGAAATAAAGACTGTATATAATTTTGAAAATGAACCATTTCTGAAAAAGAAATCAATGTGTATTGCATGAATAAGGATACAATTTTAATCTAACTCTGGCTTATATAACTTAGCTGATGCAAGCCTGTAGAGATTTAAAGGGAGTTTATGATAGTTGAGGCTGACAATTGGGATACTGGAGAAACATTTATCTCTCAGAGATACAGGGCAAAGAGGATTAAACATGGGAAGTACATCTCAAGAATAAAGAACATAGATTTAACAGGGAAATTTACATTCATCACTTTTAATAAAAATGTCATTAAACATATTCCACTTACTTTATAGAAAAAATTTTTTTTATTTCTTCCTTTTTTTTTGTTTTTTTGGTTTTTTTTTTAATTTATTTTTTTATTTTCAGAATATCATGGGTGTACAACACTTTGGCCATACACATTGCCCCTGTTCTGCCCGTGTCAGAGCCACAATCGTGGTCATCTCCCAAACTGTGCTCCCCACATCCATTCAGTGAGAGTTTTTCCCATCCCTTCCACCCCCCTCCCGCCCGCCCGCCCTCTGATGAATGTTATTGCCCTGTGTGATGTAAGTGTTCATCAGTTAGTACCAGTTTGATGGTGAGTACCAGTGGTGCTTGTTTTTCCAATCCTGTGACACTTTGCTTCGAAGAATGGGTTCTAGCTCCAACCAGGATAATACCAGATGTGTTAATTCACTGTTGTTCCTTATTGCTGAGTAATACTCCATGGTATACATATACCACATTTTATTGATCCATTCGTGTATTGATGGGCACCTGGGTTGCTTCCACAACTTTGCAATTGTGAATTGTGCTGCTATGAACATTCGAGAGCAGATGTCTTTATTATAAAATGTCTTTTTTTCTTTTGGATAAATACCCAGTAGTGGGATTGCTGGGTCAAATGGTAATTCTACTTTTAATTCTTTGAGGTATCTCCATATTCTTTTCCATAGAGGTTGTACTAATTTGCAGTCCCACCAGCAGTGTATGAGTGTTCCTATCTGTCCACATCCCCGCCAACATTTGTTATTTGGGGATTTTTTGATATGAGCCAATCTCACTGGAGTTAAGTGATATCTCATTGTGGTTTTGATTTGCATTTCCCTGATGATTAGAGAAGTTGAGCACTTTTTTATATGTTTGCTGGCCATCATTCTGTCTTCTTTGGAAAAGTTTTTGTTCATGTCCTTTGCCCATTTTTTAATAGGATTGTTTGATTTTTTCTTGTTGATTTTCCTCAGTTCTGTATAGATTCTGGTTATCAGCCCTTTATCAGAGGTGTAGCATGCAAATATTTTCTCCCATTCTGTAGGTTGTCTGTTCACTCTAGTGATAGTTTCCTTGGCTGTGCAGAAGCTTTTCAATTTGATCAGGTCCCATGTATTTATTTTTCTTGCTGCTGTGATTGCCTGGCGGTCTTCTTCATAAATTCTTTGCCTAGGCCAATGTCCATAAGAGTTTTTCCAACGTTTTCTTCGAGAATTCTTATGGTTTCATGTCTTAGGTTTAGATCTGTTATCCATTGTGAATTGATTTTTGTGAGAGGTGAGAGGTGTGGGTCCAGTTTCAGTCTTCTACATATGGCCATCCAGTTTTCCCAGCACCATTTGTTGAATAGGGATTCTTTTCCCCAGTGTACATTTTTCTGGAATTTGTCAAAGATCAGGTGACTGTATGAAGTTGGTTTTATATTTGGGTTCTCAGTCCTGTTCCATTGGTCTACGTGTCTGTTCTTGTGCCAATACCATGCAGTTTTGGTTACTATAGCCCTGTAGTATAGTTTGAAGTCTGGTAGACAGATGCCTCCCAGTTTGTTCTTTTTGCTTAAGATTGCTTTGGCTAGACAGGGTCTTCTCTGGTTCCACACGAAGTGTAGAATTATTTTTTCTAGATCGGCAAAAAATGATGTTGGTATTTTGATAGGGATTGCATTGATTCTGTAAATTAATTTAGGTAGCAAAGCCATTTTTACTATGTTGACTCTGCCTATCCAAGAGCATGGTAGGGCTTTCCATCTATTTACATCCTCTGCAATTTCCTTTCTCAATGTTTCATAATTCTCTCTATATAGGTCTTTGACCTCCTTAGTTAGACATGTTCCTAAATATTTAAGTTTCTTTGTTGCTATTGCGAAAGATATACCATCTTTAATTTGTTTCTCGGCTTGATTGTTATTAGCATATATGAAGGCTATGGATTTGTGTGTATTAATTTTGTATCCTGAGACTTTGCTGAGTTCATTTATCAATTCCAGTAATCTCTTGGTTGAATCTTTGGGGTTTTCTATGTATAATATCATATCGTCTGCGAATAGTGAAAGTTTGACCTCTTCTACCCCTATCTGGACGCCCCTGATTCCTCTGTCTTGTCTAATTACTGTGGCCAGGACTTCCAGCACTATGTTGAAAAGAAGTGGAGATAGTGGGCACCCTTGTCTGGTGCCAGTTTTAAGGGCGAATGCCTTCAATATTTCCCCATTCAGTATGATATTGACTGTGGGTTTATCGTATATGGCTTTAATAGTTTCTAGGAATGAGCCATCTATGCCTATATTGTTAAGAGTTCTTATCATAAAAGGGTGCTGGATTTTGTCAAAAGCCTTTTCTGCATCTATTGAAAGGATCATATAATCTTTGTTCTTGCTTTTATTTATATGGTGAATTACATTTATAGATTTGCGTATGTTGAATCATCCCTGCATCTCAGGAATAAAGCCCACCTGATCATGATGGATTATTTTTTTGATGTACATTTGAATTCAGTTTGCAAGGATTTTATTGAGAATTTTTTCATCTATATTCATAAGGGATATTGGTCTGCAGTTTTCTTTTTTTGTTGTGTCCTTTCCTGGCTTTGGTATCAAGGTGATATTGGCTTCGTAGAATGAGTTTGGGAGGATTCCATCCTTCTGTATATTTTCAAATAATTTCTGCTGTATAGGCACCAGTTCTTCTTTGTAGGCTTGCTAGAATTCAGGTGTGAACCCATCTGGTCCAGGACTTTTTTTTGTGGGTTGGTTTTTATTACTGCTTCAATTTCGGTGCTTGATATTGGTCTGTTTAGAAATTCTGTTTCTTCCTGGTTGAGCCTAGGGAGATAGTGTGTTTCTAAGAATTTGTACATTTCCTCCACGTTTTCGTGTTTGTGGGCATAGAGAATTTTGTTGTATTCAAAGATGATGTTTTGTATTTCCATGGTATCAGTTGTGACTTCTCCTTTTTCATTTCTAATTGAGCTTATTAGAGTCCTTTCCTTTCTGCTTCTGGTCAACCTGGCAAGTGGCCTGTCTATTTTGTTTATCTTTTCAAAGAACCAACTTTTCGTTTCATTGATCTTCTGTATTTTTCTTTTGTTCTCGATTTCATTTATTTCTGCTCTGATTTTGGTTATTTCTTTTCTTCTGCTGGCTTTAGGATTGCTTTGCTCTTCCTTTTCCATTTCCTTAAGATGATTCATTAGTTTACTGATTTGTGACTTTTCTGTCTTTTGGATGTGGGAATTTAGGGCAATAAGTTTTCCTCTCAGGACTGCTTTTGCTGTATCCCACAGATTTTGATAACTTGTGTCCCCATTATCATTTAATTCGAAGAATCTTTTGATTTCAATTTGAATCTCCTCCTTGACCCAATAATCTTTCAGCAATAGATTGTTTAGTTTCCAAGTTTTTGGAGGAAGATGTGAGTTTCTGTTGGAATTGATATCTAATTTTATTCCGCTGTGGTCTGAAAAGATACATGGTATGATTTCTATTTTTTTGAATTTGTTTAGATCTGTTTTGTGGCCTAGGATGTGGTCAATTTTAGAGAAAGTTCCATGAGCTGATGAGAAGAATGTATATTCAGTGTTATTTGGGTGGAGTGTTCTGTAGATATCTGTTAGGCCCAAATGTTCTATAGTCCTGTTTAGGTCTTTTATTTCTCAATACTTTATAGAAAAAAATTTTATGCAAATTATTTCAGGGGATCTTTAAGCAAATAAGCCTTCAGTTTCTTCATTTATAATATGGGATTAAGAATGTCTAACAGGTGGAATCACTGTGAATATTAAATGAAAGTATAGACATATATTCTGTATCTTCTTGGAGAAGAAATTTTAGAAAAGGTGGATTCACTATTCTTTTATTTTAAATATTGTTTACTGCTACAGAAAAATGTTTCCTCTCTGAAGTCTGTCTTAATTATGAAAGAACCATTACAACTATGAACTCATAAAAGATACATGGTATAATTTCTATTTTTTTAAATTTGTTGAGGTCTGTTTTGTACCCTAGGATGTGATCAATTTTAGAGAAAGTTCCGTGAGCTGATGAGAAGAACATATATTCAGTGTTATTTGGATAGAGTGTTCCGTAGATGTCTGTTAGACCCCAATGTTCTAGAGTCCTGTTTAGGTCCATTGTTTCTTTGCTTATTTTCTGCTTGGAGGATCTGTCCAGTTCTGTCAGTGAGGTGTTGAAGTCCCCGGCTATTATGGCATTGCTATTTATTATGTTGTCTAGATATAGCAATATTTGCTTTATGTATGTGGGCACTCCTGTGTTGGGTGCATAAATATTTAGGATTGTTAAGTCTTCTCGTAGGATTTTTTCCCTTCACCACTATGTAGTGTCCATCTTTGTCTTTCTTTACTTTTGTTGCTTTAAAGTTTATGATATCTGATATAAGAATGGCCAACCCAGCTTTCTTTTGGTTCCCATTTGCCTGGAAAATTGTACACCATCCTTTCACCTTGAGTCTGAATGAGTTCTTGTGTGTAAGATGTGTTTCCTGGACACAGCAGATACTTGGCTTGTATTTTTTTTATCCATTCAGCCAGCCTATGTCTCTTCAATGGGCAACTCAAGCCATTCACATTTATTGAGAGAATTGATATTTGGGGTGGATTTCTGTTTATCCTGCTGGGCAGACTCTTGTTGTTTTGTTTTACCTCTTGAGCCATTGTGGAATGGACTTTTAGCTTTTGGGTAATTTTACACTGGTGGGTATCTGTTGCACTGGTTAGTATACAGTGCAGCTCTGAGTACATCCTGCAGGGCAGGTCTGGTCTTCAGAAATTCCATCAGGGATTGCTTGTCTGGAAAAGTCTTTATTTCCCCCTCATATAAGAAGCTTAGTTTTGCAGGATAAAGAATTCTGGGTTGGCCATTATTCTGTTTTAGAAGACTGAGGATGGGTCCCCAGTCCCTTCTGCCCTGTTAGATTTCAGTTGAGAAATCTGCAATTAATTTGATAGGTTTCCTTTGTAGGTTACCTGCTATTTTTGCTTTACTGCTCAAAGGAGTATCTCTTTCGTGTTTACTTTGGGCAGCCTAATAACTATGTGGCGTGGTGACTGCCTTTTCACATTGAGTCTCCCAGGAGTCCTATGTGCTTCTTGTACCTGGATATCAAAATTTCTGGCTAGGTCGTGGGAATTTTCCTCTATTATTCCTTCAAATAGATTTTCCAGCTCTTGTGAATTTTCTTCTTCCCCCTCAGGGATGCCTATGATTCTTATGTTTGGCCTCTTTGTATAATCCCACATTTCTTGTATGCTTTGTTCATGTCTCTTGCTTTTGTGTTCTTTCTTTTCAAGACATCTGCACTCAAATGTTTATAGCATCACAATTCACAAATGCAAAGATGTGGAAACAACCCAAGTGCCCATCAATACATGAGTGGATTAATAAAATGAGGTATATGTATACCATGGAGTACTACTCAGCCATAGAAAACAATGGTGAATTAACACACCTGGTATTATCCTGGATGGAACTAGAACCCATCCTTTGAAGCAAAGTATCACAAGAATGGAAAAACAAGCACCACTGGTACTCACCATCAAATTGGTACTAACTGACTAATACTTACGTGCACACATGGAAATAATGTCCATCAGGCATCAGGCAGGTGGTAGGAGGGTGGAGGGGATGGAAAAACTCACACCTAATGGGTGCAGGATGCACTGTCTGGAGGATATTCACAGTTGCAGCTCTGACTTGGGCAGTACATAGGCAATATATGTAACCAAAGTTTTTGTACCCCCATAATATTCTGAAATAATAAATAAATAAATAAATAAATAAAATAAAAATGTAAAATATCTCTAATTTTTTATACTAATTGAATGGTGAAATAATATTTTAGAAATATTGGGTTGAATAAAATATATTATTCAGATTAAAAACAACTATGAACTCATAGTAGATTATGTAAAATATAAAGGATAGTCATATCTCTCACATGTATTAAAAAAGGAGAATGCTTCTTGTACACAAAATATTATATTAATAACTCCTTAATGTTGATGTTAAAATGGCAATATCTATATATTAGAAGAGCTCTTTCAATGAGATTGGACTAAAGCAACTATTAGGATTAATCAACATTTTCCATTTCCATGCTGGTGATATTCATTGTAATTTCCAATTTAAAAGAATAGTTCAATAAACTAATGAAAATTCTTGTGAAGAAAGTCATTTATTTTATTAAAATTAAAATAAATGGCTTACTTAGAAAATGTGAATCATTAAATAAAATGCTGCCATATTAGATATAGATAAGCCAACTGTAGAAGTAATGGAGGTAAAGTTTACTGAATATCCACATTTTAAAGAAATCTATTCCTTCTTTATTATTTCATATTTGTCTTTAAATTTTTGTGCAACATTTTAAGTCAATAGATCAGTAGTGTGCCTAGAGTTAACAGTAATAAATTGTACATTTCAAAATAGCTAGCAGAGAATAATTTGATTATTCCTAGTGTAAAGAAAAATATTTAAGGTAGTGGACATCCCGTTTACCCTGATTTGATTGTATAAATATATAAAATATTACATGTACCCTGAAAATATGTACATCTATAATGTCTCAAATAAATAAATAAATAAAACATCTTCCAAAAATATATTATATATGTCTGATTTATTAAAGAAAGATTGTGTAGCCTTGGAACTGTTTAAAAATTTTAGATACTGAATGAATAAAGATAGATACATAAACTTATCTTTTTATGGTTCTTTTGGCTAGCAATCTAATTACCAAACCTAATTTTGTAATATAAAAACATAAGAATACTTCTGCATATCCTATAATGTATTTGTGTATTTTTAAGTATTTAAAATGTGTTTTATGATCCATAAAGAAACAAAAGATTTTGAATAGTATAAGGAAATAAAAGTGCTGTGGAGACCATACTTAGTTTTCACTCATGTCTCGTGTAGAAATTTTTTCCTGCAATATTCCTGCCACTTGGTCATCAAGCCATTGTTTTACAGAATATTTCAATCACAATTGAAGGATATATTCTAGTTTTTGGTTGAGTTGTACATATTGGGAGGTAAGCCATATTATAGCATTTTGCATTTCATTATAACCAACCTAAACAATTATTTAGATTACATAGATGGTAGAAGAGAATATCGTAGAAATGTCTAAAAGGAAAAGGTAATATCTTAACATATAAGTATGGCTGTAAAATTTTTTAAAAATATTAACTTATTCTATGTTTTATTTCAGAAGGCAGAATTAATAACAGGTTTAAATATAATATGTAGAAGAACTTACCTGCAAGGAATTTTGACTTAAATGGAATGGAAGAAAATGCAAAACAGAATCCAAATAAAAGACATTCAAAACTAAATTCAGTATTGGAAATTTCATGTTCCTTATATCTGCATTTGACAGGAAGTACCATAATGTGACTTCTTATTCTTTTTATTTTCTCAGATTTTGTGTTGGCTGCTTTTGATTCAAGTTTGAGCCCATTCATCTAGCTAAAGTTGAGGGGCAGGTATTTATGTAATATTTGACTCACATTAACGATTGGATCCTACTGTGATGAAGCTTCTGTAGGAATTCATGAATGAAAGGGGGGTTGGGGCTGAGCATCCAATAAGACCTCATTCATCTTGTGATTTTAGGAATTAACTGTGAGATTTTTCTTTTTATTAATTAAGGAAGGGCTGAAAGTGTTTCAAATATGCTAATTAGGTTCTTCTTAATGTCCAATTATAGCAAAATTTTATGCTTTCTTATAATCTGTGTGTCTTGTATTCCTCAGGGTTTATGATAACTTGCTGAAGTATTTAATATAATCTCTCTTCTGAAATATTTGAAATTATATTTCTTATAGATTTTATTCTTTAATTTTCACCCACATCAATGATTTTTCTTCCTTCCTTTTTTTTATTCTTTAGACTAGTGTGAACCAACATAATAACCACTCATTCAGGTGGTAAATATTTTGTTGTTTGGAGGTAGTGATAAATATTTCTAGGCACATATGTGAATTTGTCCACTAGAAGGTAAACTTGATTAACTAATGTTTCTTATTTTTAGTCTCTTTGCTTTCCCACCTTTATGCATTTATTATTACAAATCTTTTAAACATATACATCCAATTGATAATTCTTTTAACATAAGGAAAATAAGCTTCCATGACACCCAGCAATTACAAAGTAAATAATAATAATTTTAAAAATTCTATTTTCATAGACTTCATTTATTTAGAGCAGTCTTAGGTTCACAGCAAAATTGAGAGAAAGGTACAGAAAATTACCATATACCCCTGCTCTCACACATGCATCACCTCCCACATTATCAACATCCCCCACCAGAGTAGTACATTTGTTAAAATCAATGAACCTACATTGACACATCGTCATTCAAAATCTATACTTTACATTACGGTTTAATCTTGGAGTTGTACATTCTTTGGATTTGGAAAAATTTATAATGACATTTTTTCACCATTATTTTATCATACAGAACAGTTTCAATGCCCTGAAAATCCTCTGTGCTCCACCTACTCTTCCCTCCTTTCTCTTCAACTTTTGTCAACCACTTATCTTTTTCCTGTCTCCATATTTCGCTTTTTCCAAAGGGTCATATAGTTGTAATTATATAGTATGTAGCCTTTTCAAGTTGGCTTCTTTCACTTAGTAATAAGCATCTAGGTTTCCTCTATAACTTTTCATGGCTTGATAGCTCATTCCTTTTTTGTGCTGAATGATATTCCATTGTTGGTATGTACCACAGTTTACTTAACCATTCATCTACTGAAGGACATGTTAGTTGCTTCAAAGCTTTGGCAATTATGAATCAAGCTGCTATAAACATCAGTGTTCAGGTTTTGGTTTATATTTCAATTCTTTTGAGAAAAAACTGAGGAGACTAATTGCTGGATCATAAGGTGAGAGTATGATTAGTTTTGTAGGAGGCTGCCAAATTGTCTTCCAAAGTGGCTGTACCATTGCATGCCCATCAGCAATGAATTAACTTTCTTGTTGCTCCACATCCTCTCCAGCATTTGATGTTGTCATTGTTCTGGATTTTGATCATTTTAATAGTCTTATAGTGCATGCAAAACCTAGAGATATTGTGGGTTCTACTCCAGACCACTGCAATACAGCAAATGTCACAATAAAATAAGTCACACAATTTTTTTTATTTCCTATTGTATATAAAAGTTAAGATAACACTGTGTTTAATCTATTGAGTGAGCAATAGCATGGTATCTAAAAACTGTACATACTTTAAAAAGTATTTACTGCTATAAAATCCTAACAATCGTCTGAGCCTTCAGCAAGATGTAACCTTTTTCCTGGTAGAGGTTCTTGCCTTAATGTGGGTGGCTGCGGACTGTTCAGGGTGCTGATTGCAGAAGGTTGGGGTGATTGTAGCAATTTCTTAAAATAAGACAACAATGAAATTTGCCACAACAATTGATTCTTCCTTTCACCAAAGGTTTCTCTGTAGCATGCAATGCTGATTGATAACATTTTACCCACAGTAGAACTTCTTTCAAAATTTGAGTCAATCCTCTCAGAGCCTGCCACTGCTTATATACCAAGTTTAAGTCATATCCTAAATCCTTCGTTGTCATTTCAACAATGTTCACAGCATCTTCACCAGGAATAGATTCCATCTCAAGAAAAAAATTTCTTTGCTCATCCATAAGAAGAAAACTTTCATTCATTCACGTTTTTCATGAGATTGCAGCGGTAATTCAGTCACATTTTCAGGCTCCATTTCTAATTCTAGTTCTCTTCCTATTTTTGCCCCATCTGCAGTTACTTCCTTCACTGAGGTTTTTAACTCCTTAAAGTCCTCCATGAGGGTGGAATCAACTTCTTTCAAATTCTTGGAATTGTTGATGTTTTGACCCCCTCTCCTGAATCACAGATGTTCTAAATGGCGTTTAGAATGGCGAATCATTTCCATAAGGTTTTCAATTCACTTTTCCCAGATCCATCAGAAGAATAACTATCTATGGCAGTTATAACCTTGCAAAATGGATTTCTTAAATAATAAGACTTGAAAATCAGAATTACTCATTGATCTGTGTATATATTTTACATAGAACTATTTATTTTAATACTTTATCTTTCTTATATAGTTAGGAAGCATAGATAAATAAAATCAATAGTAAGGTTCTTTGTAACAATACCATAGTATCAAACATATAGCTGATATATATGAAATATTTACTACTTTATTAATAACCTTGAACTCATTGTCTCATTTAATTATCACAAATTCTTATAAAGTCAGTCTTATTATAATAATTTCATACATGAGGAAATGTAATCTCTGCATCATTACCGATGGAGGATAAAAAGAGTACATAGCAAGAACATAAGAAACTTTCGATGAAATTTCCGAATTATGCTCTAACATGGTGGCAGGCTTGCTAATCATTTTGTTAGGAGAGAGTTAAAAATGAGCAGACATTGTGAAATACTGAATGGGATAAGTACTTTTCTTTTTTAAATTTTTTTAACCTTTTAATTTTTTATTATTTCAATATATTTAGGGGGTATGAATGAAGTTTTGTTACATAGATATATAGTATAGCAGTGAGATCTGGGCTTTAGTGTACTCACTACCCAAATAGTGAACATTGTACCCAATAAGTATTTTTAATCCCTTATGCCCCCTCCCACCCTCCCATCTTTGAGGTCTCCAATATCTATTACTCCACTCTGTATGATCATGTGTACCCATAGTTTAGCTCCCACTTATAAGAGGGAACATGTGGTATTTGGTTTTCCATTCCTGAGTAACTTCCCTTAGGATAATGGCCTCCAGTTCTAAGTTGCTGTAAAAGACATTATGTCATTCTTTGTTATTGTTGAGATATATAATATATATATATATATCTCACATTTTCTTTATTCACTCATCAGTTGGTGGACACTCAGGTTGATTCCACATATTTGCTATTGTGAATTGTGCTATGATAAACATATGAGTGCAGGTATATTTTTGATACAATGATTTCCTTTCCTTTAGGTAGATACCCAGTAGTAGGATTCCAGGATTGAATAGTACATCTATTATTAGTTCTTTGAGAAATCTCCATATGGTTTTCCATAGGGGTTGTACTAATTTACATTCCCACTAATGGTGTATAAGTGTTCCCTTTCCTCCACATCTGTACCAACATCTATTGTTTTTGTTTATGATTTTTTTTTTACTTTTTAATAATGGCCATTGTGGCTGGAGTAAGATGGTATCTCACAGTGGTTTTAATTTGCATGTCTCTGATAACTGGTGAAGTTGAGCCTCTCTTTATATGTTTGTTGGACATTTCTGTATCATCTTTTGAAAAATATCTGTTTATCTCATTTTAAATGGGGTTATTGGTTTTTTCTTGCTGACTTATTTGACTTCTTTGTAGATTCTGGATATTAGTCCTTTGTCAGATATATAGTTTGCAAATATTTTCTCCCATTTTGTAGCTTGTCTATTTATTCTGTTGATAATTTATTTTGCTGTGCAGAAGCTTTTCAGTTTAATTAAATCCTATTCACTTATTTTTGTTTTTGTTGCATTTCCTTTTGGGGTCGTAGTCATCAATTCTTTGCATAGGCCAATGTACAGAAGAGTTTTTCCTATGTTTTATTCTAGAATTTTTATGCTTTCAGGCCTTATATTTAAGTCTGTAGTCCCTCGTGACTTAATTTTTGTATATGGTGAGTGATAAAGGTTCAATTTCATTCATCTGCATGTGGCTGTCCAATTTTCCCAGCACCATTTATAGAACAGTTGTCCATTCTCCTGTATATATTCTTCTCTGCCTTGTCAAAGATCAGTTGGTTGTAGATATATGGCTTTATTTCTGGGTTTTCTATTCTGTTCCATTGATCCATTTGTCTATTTTTATACCAGTACCATGCTGCTTTGTTTACTATAGTCTTGTAGTGTAATTTGAAGTCAAGTTAACGTGATGCCTCCAGTTTTTTTTCTTTTTCTTAGGATTTCTTTGGCTATTTAGGATCTTTTTTGGTTTCATATGAATTTTAGGATTGTTTTTTCTAGTTTTGAGGAAAATTGACCTTGGTATTTTGATAAAAATTGCACCAAATCTATAGATTGCTTTGGGTAATATGTTCATTTTAAGAATATTGACTCATTCAATTCATGAGCATGGAATGTTTTTCCATTTATTTGTGTCATCTATGATTTCTTTCATCAAATGTTTTATAATTCTCCTTGTAGAAATCTTTTATCTGTTGGTTAAATATATTCCTAAGTATTGATTTTGTTTGTTTGTTTCTGCAGCTACTATAAATGGGATTGAGTTTTTGATTTGGTTCTTAGCTTGATTGTTGTTGGTATATAGAAATGCTACTGACTCATGTACATTGATTTTGTAATCTGAGATATTACTGAATTCATTTATCAAATCTAGGAATCTTTTGGAGTAGTCTTTAGGGTATTCCAGGTGTAAGATCATATCATAATCAAACAGATAATTTGACTTCATCTTTTCTGATTTGGATGCTCTTTATTTCTTTCTTTTGCCTGATTGTTCTGCCTAGGACTTCCAGTACAATGTTGAATAGAAGTTTTCAAGTTAGCATCCTTGTCTTGTTCCAGTTCTTAGGGGAAGGCTTTCGACTTTTCCTCATCACTATGATGTTGGCTGTGGGTTTGTCATATATGGCTTTTATTATTTTGAGGTATGTTCCTTCTATGCCTAGCTATTCGAGTGTTTTTATCATGAAAGGATGCTGGATTTTATCAAATGTTTTTTCTGCATCTATTGACATAATCATATGGATTCTGATTTAATTTTGTTTATGTGGTGAATCACATTTATAGACTTGTATGTATTGAACCATCTTTGCACCCCTGACATAAAACCCACTTGATTGTGGTGATTATCTTTTTTATATGCTGTTGGATTCTGCTTGTGGGTATTTTATTGAGGGTTATTCTTTCTATGCTCTTTAGGGATATTGGTCTGTAGTTTTATTTTTTTGTTGCATCCTTTCTTGTCTCTGGTATCAGAGTGACACTGGCTTTGTAGAAAGAGTTAGGGAGAACGCCCTCCTTTTCAATCTTTAGGAAAAATTTCAGTAGGATTGGAACAAGTTCTTTTTTGTCCAGCTGGTGAAATTCATCTGTAAACCCATCTGGTCCTGGGCTTTTTTTTGCAGGGGGAGGGGGGAGATTTTTTTATTACTGATTCAATCTCACTACTCATTATTATTTTCTGTTCAGGGTTTCTATATCTTCCTGATTAAAGCTTGTGAGGTTTAATGTTTCCAGGAATTTACCTGTATCCTCTAGGTTTTCTAGTTTGTAGGCATAGAGATATTCATAGTAGCCTCACACTATCTTATCAGTTGTAATGGCCCCTTTTTCATGTCTGGTTTTGTTTATTTGGATCTCTCCTTTTGTTTATCAGTCTAGCTAGAGGTTTATCAATTTTGTTTATCTTTTTGAAGAACCAATTTTTCATTTTGTTGATCATTTGTATTTTTTTTGTTTGTTTCAATTTTGTTTAGTTATGCTCTGATTTTTTGTTATGCCTTTTCTTTTGCTAGTTTTGGGTTTTGTTTGTTTTTGTTTTTCTAGTTCTTTGAGGTGTGATGTTAAGTTGTCAGTTTGTGATCTTTCAATTTTTGGTGTAGGTATTTAATGCTATTAACATCTGTCTTAGCACTGCTTTTACTGTGTCCTAGGGGTTTTGATAAGCTGTGTCACCAGTTTTGTTCATTTCAAGTTATTTTTTTTATTTCTATCTGATTTCATTTTTGACCCAGAGACCTTTCAGGAGCAGGTTGTTTAATTTCCATGTATTTGCACAGTTTTGAGAGTTCCTCTTACAATTGATTTCTAGTTTTATTCCTCTGTGGTCTGAGAACATACTTGATATGATTTTGATATTGTAAAATTTATTGAGACTTGTTTTGTGGCATAACATATGTTCTATCTTGGAAAATGTTTTATACACTGATGAGAAGAATATATTTTCTGGAGTTGTTGGGTAGAATGATCTGTAAATATCTGTTATGTTCACTTGTATAGTGGACCTAACAGTGTTTCTTTGTTGATTTTCTTTCTTGATGATCTGTCTAGTGCTTTCAGTGGGCTGTTGAGGTCCTCCATTATTATTGTATCATTGTCTATCTCTTTTCTTAGGTCCAGTAGTATTTGTTTTATGAATCTGGGTGCTGTGGCGTTAGGTGCATATATGTTGAGGATTACTATTTCTTTTTGTTGAATTGATCCCATTATCATTTGATAATAATCTTCTTTGCCTTTTTTTACTGTTGTTGATTTAAAATCTGTTTTATCTGATATCAGTATATCAGTCCTGCTCACTTTGCATTTCCATTTGCATAGAATCTCTTTTTTACCCATTTACCTTGAGTCTACAAAATCTTTACCAGGTAAGTGAATCTCTTGAAGGTAACAGATATTTGGGTTCTGGTTTTTTTTTTTTTTTTTTTTTTTTAATCCATTCCACCAATCTATATGTCTCAAGTGGGGCGTTTAGTCCATTTAGGTTTAAAGTTAATATTGATATGTGAGATTCTATTCCTGTCATAATGTTAATTGTTACTTAATTGCTTTGTATTTTTAATTGTGAAAATTTTTTATAGAACCTGTGAGTTTTACTGTTTTATATGTCTTTATGGTGGTAAGTATTGACCTTCCATTCCTATGTTTAGAACTTTCTTGAGCATTTCTTGTAGGGCTGCTCTTGTGGTGAAGAATTGCCTTGGCATTTACTTGTCTGGGAAAGATTTCATTTCTCCTTCATTTATGTAGCTTAGTTTACCAGGATATAAAATTTGTGGTGACAGTTCTTTCCTTTGAGAATACTGAAGATAGGATTCTAATCACTTCTGACTTGTAAAGTTTCTGTTGAGAATTTTGTTGTTAGCCTGATGGGCTTTCCTTTATAGGTAATTAGATATTTTTGTCTTGCTGCTTTAAAAATTTTTTTTCCTTCATATTGACTTTAGATAATCTGATGACAGTATGCCTTGCTGAAGACCTTCTTGCAAATATCTTCCTGATGTTCACTGAGTGTCTTCTATCTGGATGTCTAAGTCTCCTGCAAGATCAGGGTAGTTTTCTTCAATTATTCCCTCAAATAGTTTTCAACACTTTTTTTACTGTTCCTTTTTCTCCCTCAGGGATACCTATGATTTGTTGTTTGTATGTTTTTCATAATCTTATTTTTCTCAAAGACTTTATTCATTTTTATAATTTTTTCTTTATTTTTGTCTGACTTTTCTGTCTTTTTTTAAAAGACTTGTCTTCGAGCTCTGAAATTCTTTCTTTGACTTGGTCTATTCTATTGTTTGAGCCTTCAACTGAATTTTGTAATTTATCAATTAGTCTTTCATTTCCAGAAGTTCTATATGTTTGTTTGGTATTTATCTCTTTAGTAAGTTTTCCATTCATGTCCTCAATTAATTTTTTGTTTGTTTGTTTGTATTGATTTTCAACTTTGTTTTGAATCTCATTGGGGTTCCTTACAATCCATATTTTGAATTCTTTATCTGTCATTTCAGAATTTTCATTTTGGTTGGGATCCATGGCTAGAGAGCTAGTGTTATCCTTTGTGGGTGTCAAAACATTCTGTTTTCTCATCCTGCCAAAGTTCTTGTGCTTCATCCTTTTCATTTGGAGAAGCTGTCACTTGTTATTTTGAATTTACTTTCATTTTGATGGGACTTTTTAATCTTCTTATTTTTATTATTTTTCCCCCTTGAGGGTGTGACTATGATGTTTGTTGTGTTAGGTTGCATGGCTTTGAATTTGGGTGCTTTCAGGTGGCCAAAATTCTGTATGAGTTCTTTGGTTATAGATAGCCTTAGTGTTGTGGCTTTCTCAAATGCTGATTGTAGTAGAGATGTACCAGGTATATGAGTAGCTTCACTGCCTTCTGTTTGACTGGAATTATGTAAGCCTCAGGAAACTTTTATAATTCGTCAGCACTATGCCCTTCTGACAGGGCATATTATATAGGGTTGTGCATTTCAACCTCCAGGGACAGGACGTGGCACTACATCTAAGAGCTGGCTGTAGCAGAAGCTGGTGGGCATGTTATTTAACCTTTTTTCTTTTCTTTTTTTTTTTTTTTTTTTTTACCATGAGGGGCTCTCTGTTGTCTCAGGTGATAGACTAGTCTGTGGAATGCTTGCTTGGTGCCCTGAGTTCACTGCTCTGGCCTGGAGGGAGGGATAAAGCCATGCAGGGCTGGACCATCAAGCTCACCCACAGATACCCCAAAGATGAGTGCAGACTCCAGCATTGACAGGGGTGACAGGGGGAACTCCTGGTTAATTTCACCAAGGCCTCCATGGGGGAGGAGAGTTCTGTACCACCTCTATGTCTTAGGCTGGCAGAAACACTATGCACTTCCCTGTCACATCCCTGTCTTGGGGATTGTGACTCTCAGTTAGGTCACATACTATTGTCTATCTCCAGGCCACAATGTTGTGGAAAGTCACAAAAATTTCTTGTCCTGCATCTCTCTGTCTAGATGGTTTTAAGGCAAAACCTCTTCCCTCAGCCCCAAACAGAGAGCTCTGTGGCTCACCTATTCTCCTCTGTAAGGAACACTAATGCTCTGTGCAGAGAGGGAGAGAGGCCCTGCTTTTCAGCACATGCAGGTGAGTACCAGCTGTGGTGTTGCTAACAATTTCAATTGGCCTGACCTAAGACCACTGTGGGAGTGTTCAGGCACCAGGGGTGGTGGTGGACTAAGTTAGGTAATCCCCAATCCTCAGCACCCTGGAGGGACCAGACTGGGACAGGGATGGTAAACTTATCCTTAAGTCCACCTGGGTTCAGGAGCTGGCTGTGATAAAGAGGGACAAGGTGATCCCCTGGTGGGGAGCAGAACACTCAAGCTGGGGCAGTGTGGATGCACTGCGGGCCTGCCATGGGGCAGAGGGAAGGCAGGTCTGTCTCAGAGGGATTAGCAGAGATAGACAGCTGCAGAGCTTGGGGAACACAGTCTGGGGCACCACAGGACACATATTTCTGGGGGTCAGGCTCCCAGCATGTTGTCCCTGGGCTGTAACTGGAATGCTCAGGCAGGTCAAGGTGGTGGTGCTGCAGACTTTCCAGCAGGGATGGTGGGCCCCTCTCAGTGAAGGCAGGCAGCTGTGGGGTACATGATATGCTCACGTCCCTGTCCTTCAGCAGCAGCAGAAGTCTCCTTCCTTGAGGAATTCAAAGGCACTGGTTTCGATGCTCTCTCCCTGGCCTGATGGCTATGGTGACAGGGGTGGCAACTCAAAGCTCTGTGGGCTGGGCTCCCAAAATGATTGTGGGCTAGAGCTGGAGTACTGTAAAGGGGGGGAAAGGCAGTTGTGCCAAGGACTTGCTACCAGGGAGAGCAGGCCCCTCTCAATGGAGGTAGGCAGCTGTGGGGCCGCTGACACCTCCCTCCCTCAGCAGTGGTGGCAGTTTCTGTCTTTGGGGTGAAAGGAAGCACTTGGATTGCCAGATCATTCTCTGGCCTGGTGGAGGTGGTGGCAGTGGCAGCAGCTCAGACCTCTGCAGCTGGGCTCCCAGAATGGGTTAGAATATTCACGTAGAGGAAGGGAAGTTGTTTTGCAGACTTGCCATAAGGGAGGGCAGGTTCCACTCAGTAGAGGCAGGCAGCTGTGGGGCACTGGATTGCTCATACCACCTTCCCTCAGCAGAGGCAGTGGTATCTGACCTTGCAGTGCATGAAACTGCCCAGCCTCCCTGCTCCCTCAGTTGCCCTGTGGCTATGGCTCCAGTAGTGAAGGTGGTGGCCCCTGAGCATGGAAGAGACCCTTGGAGCATGGGTTCTCTGAATGGCTCAGGGCTCAAAAGCTGTGAGACTTCATAGGAGTTCAATCAATTCTTCTGTACACACTCTAGGTAGCTCCTTGCATTAGTCTGGGGACCCACAAGGATCTAGCGGCTCTTTAAAATCCTGTAGCTAGGATTTTAAAAGTCCCTGACAGCAGTGTGGAACACCAGGGATCTCTAACTCACACTTTCCCAGCATCAGGGAGCTTCTCCCAACTTCCTGAGGATGCTGGCTGAGCAGGGTATCTGGTCTCCCTCTCCTCTGCTTTTCTGATTTCTGTCACTTCTCTGTTAAATTCCAGTTTTCTCTCAGACTATCTGTTCAAAACATGAATACTCACTAATTTTGATTTCTCTCTGTGGGAGAGGCACACACTAGTTGTATCTAGTCAGTCATCTTGAACCAGAACTCCACTTTTCCTTATTTTGTAAGTTTTGATAAGAAAATTTACATGTGAATTGTGCAGAAGTCCATATCCTGGCTTCCATGATGTTACAAACATCATAAGATTAATAAACTACCTAATATTCTGAGAGCCAGAATAAACTCTATATAGAAGTTACAATCTATTGATAAAGTGATCTTGGTAGTTACAACATCTGGTAATTTTGAGAAAACACACAACGTGATGCAGCTCTTCTTTTGGGAGGGGACTGAGAAAAGAAAAAATTGCTGCATTATGTTAACTGTATGCTAGCCAGGCACCACATTACAGCTTTGCATATGTTATCTTGTTTATTCTTCAAAACAAGAATTTTGTGAGGTAGGGATTACTAAACCCATTGCAAAGACGACATTCTTGAGATTCAGAAAGGTTTTATGAGATCATACTGTCAGGAATTATTAGAGGCAGAATACATTGTGTGCACAAATATGTAAAGAGCCTGTGCTCTTACTGGTTTAAACTATTTATAATTATTTTGTGGTTAAAGTAAGAATAAGGAATAATTCTCCATCCTCTTCTTCTCCATCTTAGGGAATAAGGAACTCAGCTGAGAACAATTTGAAAGCCACATGTTGCTTACAGCATGTACCCAACTCACTTACAATTAACTTCTTCTTCTTATAATTATTATTTTGTCCATTATACATGTCAAACATTTGAAAGCTGCTGGGGATACATAGCCCAAGTTGTCATTGCTTTGAATTTCCTGTAGTCTAGAAGAGAGAAACATATATAAAAACCATGACGTACTATATGTCTTCAGTGCCTTCAAAGAAATAGGCACACATACACTGGAGGGGCAAAGGAAGGAACTGTCAGTTTTGTTTGTGAAGCTTGAAATCGTCATAATATGGGCGACCCTTCATGTATTGCTTAAAAGAAAAATCCTTATATAATTTTCAAATATTTTGCATTGAGGGAAAGAATGATTTTTGTGGCTTTCTAAAAAAGGTCCATACTGTTGCAATGATATAAATTTAATTACAAGAAAAAAATACTTTCATACAATAAATTCTTTGACAACAATGTCAAAGATAATAAAGGTAAAGTTGAGGAATTTGGGGAGCAGCTATATTTTCTGAAATACAGCAGAAGTGTTAATGGTCAGTTGCTTTAAAAAGTCCTTTCTTGTGTACAATTCATCTCTATTACTTATGGCATATCTATGCTTTTTTCTAGTTACTAGGACATTTGAGTGCAAGTAACAAAAGGACACTGGAGCAAAGAAGGTAGAGTAATAAATGCTTCAGTCAGCGGGGGTGGGTGCGGGGGTGGAGAGCATGCACTCTAATTAGCTATTTAATAGACTATTTTACCAAAGTAGAGCCTGGGGCTCAGTGATAATAAATTACTTGCCCAACATCACACAACTAAATAAATGATAGATTCCAGATTCACTTCAATTCTGGAAGACTAGAGTCTTCCAGACCAGACTAGAGTCTGGTCTCAATGTTTTCTCCATTGAAGAGGGCTAAAGATTTTCTCATAACTTTATCAATAAATGGAGTCTCTGTCACCTTTCTAAGATTGACCTTCTTTTGTAAAGCCTCTGAAAACACTGCGTATCTCTAGTGGAAAAAATAGTTTTTTCTTCTTTTGGAAACACATTCTTTGATCTAACGCCTCTGCATTTTGCAAGTTGGATCTTCCAGAAAAAGATTCTGAGGTAGAATTGTGTGTGCTCAATATTTAATAAAGATCAACACGTGTGATAAGAAGGGGAAAGACAGCACTTTGCAGCACTGGACAGCAAGTTCTGCCTTGAAGGGGCATCTGGGCACCACATCTCTGTTTCTATCACATCTTGCACCCTGGCAGTGGACTTGATTTTTCTCTATTTCTTCAGAAACTTTTTAAAACATCTAACTTTCTATTAGAATTATTTCTCTCATCATATTTTGCGACCATTCAGTCCCTCCTATGACTCAGTAAAGACTGTGAAAAACCAGTTTTTCTTAAACCATTTTCCAGCAGAATGCTTTCAAATCTGTTCACAACACGTATATGTAATGAGGGTCCCTGGCCAGGAAGGTCAACATGATCTACAGATGGCGGGACCCTGAAGCAGTGCCTTTGATGTACTTGATGTCACAATCCCAATATGATCTGGTTGTACTCCTCTCAACACATTCCTACAAAGTTCTGTTTTTCCATTAACTATATGAATCCAGGTTTCTAGTCACACAGGTTCTCAGAGGAATTGTGCCTTTAAGCTTCCTGACGTTGCCCCATATGGTCCTTTTTAACCTCAATTGAACTCCCATGCATTAGTGCTTGCTCAGCCACGATTTAGCCAAGACTAAAAATTCAACAAACAGAGACCTTTGACCAATATTCAAAAATCTCTTAGTTTCTTACACATTTTTTTCCTGTACCTTTTCCCAGCTGAATTCAGTATCACAGCCAAATGTTACTTCATCAAATACACGCCCTACAATATTTCTTTCCTCACTTATTCACTCGGGGCTGTGGCTGGGGTGTGGGGGTGCGTATAAGGGGAGCCAGTGAATAAAGCAAGTGCTTAGTGTTAGTTTTATAAGTTATATACCTTTTGCAATTTACATAACCTCTTTTAATCTTGTGGTGGTGGTGTTCACTTGAAAAGGGTGACAATACTATCTATAATAGAACACTAAGGTGAATATTAAATTTGATACTATATTTAAAGTTCTTGACATGCGTAAGCTCTCAAACACTTTGATTGCCTTTGCTTCACGTTCAAGTTCATTTTATTTTCTTTTATTTGCCTCTAATTCTAAGTGTCCCTACTTGCAACATCTCCTTATTCACAGTATTCCAGTAATATTAAATAGTACTATTAATCATACTCAGTGAAATACTGGTTGGAAAAAGCAGAAAATGAGTAAAACTATCCCACATGTTGTTATACTCTTTGAATTTGGTCCTTGAAGGTCTATCTTTGCCATTTTATTAAAGAAAATATTCCCTAGATAAAAGCCATAATAATTTCTTTCTTCTTCTTTTTTTCATCATTGTAAAGTAGATTTTCTCCATGTGTCTCAACTTTCATATAGCACACAGTAAATTCAGTTATGAATTTGACATTTATCATTGATTGGACATTACAAGCATTAAAATAATGATGACTATTACAGTGAAAATGTCATTCTCTAGATACAAACTTCTGCCTACTTTTAAAATTTAACTTCCAATCTTTAAGCAACATGAATACCCAGAGAGATATGAAGAATGTTGTAATTCAATTTTATCTGGAGGCAGAAAGGATTACTTTCCATCTTTTAAGAAGATTGATCTCTTCAGGTTTTATCTATATTTTATTCAGATTTATAAATAGTAGTTAAGTAAAAAATATTCACATAACAAAAGGCTTGTCAATGTTCTTTAAATTACATTCCTGTCCAACCCACTGCTGAAGAAGTGAAACAGATAAAGAATAGCCAGTTTACTGAATATTGTTTGTCTCCCTTTCATGCTATTTGGTAGAGTTGAAGATAATAACTTTGGATTAAATTTTAATGATGGATAAATATATATACACAAACACACTGTTACAAAACACATATAGACATAAAATAATGCTTATAAAGTTGTAATTGCAGTTTTGGAGCATGCAACATTTCATACTGTCAAACATCTTCCTTTGTTTATTTCAAAGCTTTTATGAGGTAGAAAAAAACAAAACTAATGCTCATTTACTACTCTTATTCATAACTGATTCAACAAGTTCTCAGTTTAGTCATCAATTACTTTTTTTGTAGGTGCCTAACCTGTGGATTTGTTTTGGAAAATTTTACTGGGAGTTATATTTGACTGTATTGGTCTCATTATAGTTGAAACCCAATTTTGATCATAGAAATACATGTGTATTTTGAATTAAAACTTGTATGAGGAGTAAAACACGAGAAACTTTCCAGAGTTTATTTATTTCATTTATGCTTAGGTGTGAATCATCTAGACTTATACTTGAAAGTACTTAAAAAAGTTAACTTTGCAAAAATATTTGAACATGCTGATTATTTGATTATGCTGATTATAGAAAATAAACATACAAGTCAAATGGTAGTGCTGTGTTTTCCCATAAGTAGCTGTGATAAAAAAATAAAATAAAACACAATAAAGTTCCAGCCTAACAAAGAACTTACCCATCAAAAGGCTTTTTTTGATGAAAGATCTAATAAGAAAACTACTGTACAGGGTGAATTTATAGATGTTTGGAACAGAAGCTTCAAACATGTGATTTTAGAGCAGTCATGCATGAGCCTTCAAATAATATTAATGTGCCAGAAAATCCATTTATCCTTTTATCCAATAAGGTTTCCAAAATTAATTAATTAACTTTTTGTGATACAATGGAAATAAAAAGAATTTATCATTTTAACCATATTTTAGTGTACAGTTCAGTGCCATTAAGTACATTCACACTGTTGTGCAACCATCATCTCCATCCATTTGCAGAACTTTTTTTCATCTTCTAAAACTGAAAATCTCTACCTATTATAAAATAACTCTCCATTGTCTACCCGCCTCCTCCACCCAGCTCTTGGCAACCACCTTTGGCTTTCTTTCTCTAAGAATTTGACTATTTTCAATATCTCATATGAATGAAATCATACAGTATTTGTCTTTTTGTGACTGGCTTATTTCACTTAGTTCTAACTTCACTTAAAACTTCAAGGTTTTTTCATATTGTAGCGTGTGTCAGAATTTCCTTCTACTTTAAGGCTGAATAATATAGACATATATACATACAGACATATCATATCTTCTTTATCCACTTATCCACTGATGGATACGTAGATTGTTTCTATTTTTTGACTACTGTGAATAATGCTGCAACGAACATGGGTATACAAATATACGTTTGTGTCCCTGCCTCCAATTCTTTTGGGTATATGCCCAGAAGTGGAATTGCTACATTATGTGGTAATTTAAATATTGTGTTTCTCAAAGAATGATGTTAAAAATATTAATTTAGTAGTTGAAGAATTGAGTGTGACTGTGATTTACAACATTATTGCCTTAGGTGCAGTTAGGGTGACCAGACTTTCAAATTACTGAAGTTAGTGGTAGTAGAGCCAAGGACATTATTCATAGGTAGAGAAGTAAGTGAGAAGAGAGATCACAAATACTATTCATGAGAATCCTTCCAGTGAGAACTTTAGGCCATGGTAATCGAGGTGCCTCCTATAATTCCCTAGGTTTTTCTCTCTTAGTGCATTGGGCTTATCATAAACCCGCGATCCATCAGGATGTGGTAATCTCCTTCTGTAGAGACCAGCAGAATGTCAGGGCTCTTTTCCATAAAAAAAAGAAGACACACAGTCTATAATATTTGTCATATCAGCCTGGAGTGACTAAGATCGGGGCATGCTCTTATGTTTCACTTTTTCTCTTCTGTTTCTCTCATAATTATTTTAGGAGGAAGAG
This sequence comes from Daubentonia madagascariensis, assembly GCA_023783475.1. NCBI lineage: Eukaryota > Metazoa > Chordata > Mammalia > Primates > Daubentoniidae > Daubentonia > Daubentonia madagascariensis. The sequence continues at coordinate 22,749,367 of JAKFHU010001684.1, read as the reverse complement.
GTTGGTCAAGATTTAGATTCTAACCTGCTTCTCACTTGTCCCTCTAGGGAGGGCTAGCATAATTTTCTGGGTATCAGTACTTTTTTTCCTTCTACTTTATCTTTGTTTCCTGGGTGAGACATATTTCCATAACACACTCTAGCAGTTGTCTTGTGATGGTGTACTGGTGAAGTGAAAGTATTCTCCTACTTAGCAGTTACGTGATCTTTCTATACCCAAGTTTCCTTAGGTAAAATGGGGATGAGTTGTTGTGAGGAGTATGAATATGTATATATATTCAAATTCTTTTCCTTTTTTTGTTTCTTTTTGTTTACATGTTTACCCAAACCTTTTGAAATTCAAGTGCAAAAGCCTGGTCTTATCAAAATTCTTGATTTATTACACACTAACTTCATTGGTTCATTCCATGGGATTTTATTATTTTTTTACATATGTATTTTAAGGACATGATTAACATCCACAAACACGTTGCCAAAGATGAGGATCAGGCAATGCCAACAACTACCATCTATCTGTATGCTCCTACTGACAAAGATTCTTTGACCAAACTTTAGTCAGGCTTCTGAACCTTCTTTTAGGCCCATCTGTGAACATCCTTGTAAGATCAAGTTTTAGCAAAGAACCTGCTAAGTCAGTTTACCAAGAACCTTCCATCCTTGATGTCTGATCACCCTCAGTATCTGATCAGGTTCCTCATCCTCTGCCATCCACCAGGTGATGTCAGATCACCTTGGCTTCTTTTCAGCAAGAATTCTGTTAGGTCAGTTTAGATAGAATTCCCCTTACTCCTGATGTTTCCTCTTAGTGATTTTCTATCCTCTGACCGCCCCCCCCCCACATTACTCTATGGTGATAAATTCCAACTTGCCCGTGCTGTATTCAGAGTTAAACTCAATCTCTCCCCCATTGCAAAATCCCATTGGAGTTGTTCCTATACCTATTACAATGGTTCTGAATAAAGTCTGTTTGATGCTTTAACAAACATTACTGTATAATTTTTTTCTCTAGCACTCCTCTATTCTGTCACTCCTAGAAGCAATCTTTACTTTGCCTTTGGGGTTTATCACATCATTCTTTATATTTTAATCTATATATATGTGTATCTAACATATAATATTTTACTTATATTTAAAATTTATATAAATTTTTTCCTACAAATAACATTCTTGGACTTGCTTTCTTGACTCAATATTTGTTACTAATGTGTTCATTTAGTTGGTCTCTTCATTTTTACTGTTGTGTAATATCTAATGATGTGATTTTTCTGTAATATGTTTACCTGTTCTCTATCGGAAATTAGTGTCTGGGATAGTTCATATATATTGAGTATATCACTGTAACAATCAGGGATCATGTTCTTTAAATGTCTCCACATAGATACATATTTAAAGATTCTCTTGGATATATATAAGAATGAAATTAGTGCATCATATCTATATCTATGTCTGTATCAAGATATACATATATGTATCTATATATAGCTATTCAATTTTACAATATAAATACAAGTTGTCTGTTTCAAAGTACTTTTTATCAGTTTACACATTCAACAGTAATGTGTAAGAATTCTTTATTATACACCCACGCCAACACTTTATGTTCTCAGATGTCTTAATTTAAGCCAGGTGAATGGGTATAAAACAGTATTTTATTTTTGTTTTATTCTTTCCTCTTTCCTATGCTGATATTAATAATCAATTATTTTTTAATTTCAAAGTACTATGGGCATACAATGTTTTTGGCTACATGGATTGCTTTGGTAATGCTCAAGTCAGGGTTAAAAGTATTCCTGTCACCCAGATAGTGTCCAGTGTACCTGCTAGGTAGGTTTTTGCCCATCCCCTTCACCGCCCCCACATCTCAGCTTGATTTCCTTTGAGAAAAAATCAATTCGTTTATTAAAATCACCCTATGTCTTCCTTGATTCTTTAAGCAAAATTGATTTCCAGATTATTATAGACATGTCTTAACATTTTCCTTTTAAGCCTTTGATTTGTAAAAACTTTAACAAGTTATCTACATCAACTAAAGAATATCACATGTTCTAGATGGTTCCTACACCTTTTAATGTTTTTTTTTTTCTGCTTAAAAAATGTATTACCTTTTTTTTCCCTGTGGGTGAAGAAAAACTTTTGATGTCTGCCACCTAAAGCCATATTCAGTGTTTATATAATTAGTTAACTAGAGACCATTTGGTAGTGGACCAATTTTTCACCTATGAAAAAGTCACATGGATCCAGGAGGTTAGCTTATTTATAGTTCCTTCCTTTGGCCCGGTCTTAGTCTTCTTGGGCTACTATATCAAAATACAATAGACTGATGGCTTAAACAACAGATATTTATTTCCTCACAGTTCTGGAGGCTGGAAGACTGAAGTTCTGGGTGCCATCATTGTTGGTGTCTGGTGAGGGCTTGCTTTCCGTCTTGCAGATGGCTGCCTTCTCACTGTATGCTCAAATGTCTTTTCCTCAGCATGTGTAAGTGGAGAGAGAGAGTTCTCGTGTCTTTTCCTGTTTTTATAAGGACGCTAATCCCATCATGGGGACCTCCCATTCGTATCCTTATCTAAACCTAATTACCTGGAAAACGATCTAACTCGTAGTACCATCACATTGGATGTTAGGGCTTCCACATATCAATTTTGTGGGGATATAAGCATCTAATCCAAAACAGGCCCTGAAAGCAGTTCAAAACAAAATACAGAATCAGTAAGTTTGGGGCTGTTTGTTTGATAACACTGGCCAGTGCTATAAGAAACCTCAAATGAAACTTACCTTTTTTTGTATGCCTGACTAAGTTCATAAATAACTTGAAGCTCAGACACACAAACACTTTCTCTTCCTTATAGTTGAATCTCTGTTTTAGTTGCATCTGATAAGGTCTGGTCAAAATCAGATTCATATATTCTTCCCAAAGCAGTTGTTATTTGCTTACCCAGATACTGCTTGCTCAAAAATTAAAACCATTCAAGCAATCATTAAAAACAAAATAGTCAACCAGTGGAAACTAACTATAAACCACTGCATTCAAACCCATGAGATTTATTTTTGAAAGCACCTCTTATGATGGACAAGGCTCCTCAATCTCTTTATGAAACACTGTTCCCCAAATCTCAGTCCTTATCTGTCTCTGGTTAAAGCATCAAAATGTTGAGGTCTCAGTAAATCAGTTAAATCAGACCTATTTTTTTACTCCCATATGTCAGAATGAATTGAGAGTTACACACAAGGACTAGCAAATAGAGATCAAAACGTCGGCTTAATGACACATAAACTGATTGGAAACATGGTTTTAAATTTCAGTCAAAACAGTTTGATAATATTTATCCCGGGCATATACGCATATTCTACCTGGACTATTCAACCTGTTCTTCTGTTCACCTCATGAGTTCCCATCCACCCACCCACACACACCACATCCACAAGGGAAGAGAGCCTGCCTTGATAAGGTTACTTTGGAGTAAAGGATAAACCAGAATGCATCCTTCTTTCAGAGTTAAAATTTACAAAGGAGTAAAGGAAAGAACCAGACATGTTCAGGGATATTTTTCTCCCTAAATTCATCATGGGTCACCAGCTATGAAGAACAAGAGTGAGAGGTAGACAGCCAGGTGTGTTACTGCAGCTGAACACTCTCCAGAGGAAAATACAAAGCCAGGGATACAGAAGCTTTACCTAGTAGATTATGTGAATCTTTTTGTCTTAAATGTCAATATTTCCTGAGGTAAGCATGTGGTCTCTATATAAGAAGAGTTCAGAAATGTCTTTAAATCCTAAAATTTTCTGAAATTCAGGATTCCTTCATACAAAATAAAATCAAACCCTTGGGATTGACTGTTTCCTAGAAAACTCAACAATTTGTGTACCATATATAAGAAATGATGTATCACGTTGCGAACCAGCACAAAACAAGGTCATCTGAGATAATGTCACTGAGAAGATACATATAATATGTATTTCTGTGGTAAACTGCTCTGGCTTGAACATTTCATAGAATGTAAGACATAAAAAATTAGATTTCTAGGCCAAATTGAGATACCAAATCACCTTTGCCCTATAGAATATAGAACTATGTGTTAAGTAAAAGAAAACATTTATTAGAAGGCATTTCTGTGTCACATTTATTTTTTATGAGCACTTTTTTTCTTATCAATTTCTGTTTGTCAGAAATTAAATTTATTAAATTAATTTTCTTTTTAAGACATTTAAAATTAAATTATTTTTCAAATTTGTTATCCAAATACACAGATTGTGGGAAAAAAAGAATTTGCCACATGGAGAATCACTTTTCCTACGGGTCATGATTTCTTTTTAAGGATTCTGTAAATAGAAAGGTAAAAAGAGATTGCTGGCCTGGTAGCTCCTGTGTTGTTTTATGGGAGAAGATGAAATGGAGAGGGCAGAGGACAAATATAGTATCTTTGATTTTAAAGGTAAACTTTAAAAAAAAAAAGAGGAAACAAAATGCATTCTCAAATGTGCTTTCCTGGAATCTTCATTTTGGGAAGTGATAATTTTATTCTTCTTTTCAGGTAAATATGATAAACACTTTTATCTCAGTTCATATATGGAACCCATATTAACCAGTCATTTTCTTGCCTGATTTTAAAGACATCATCAGTTATATATGAAATGTCCACTAAAGTGAATCCATTGTTCGTCGATTTTTGGCAGCAGCTCTCATCCATAGCTGTGCATTTGAATCACCAGGGGTACTTTAAAAATATATACTGATGTGTGAATATCAGTGTATTTTAAAATCTCCCCAGGCTATAGGAATAAGCAGCCAGATTTGAAAAACACTGCTTCAGGCAAGCCCTAAAAAACACAACACTAAATTTGAAAATGTGGTTTTGAAACAAACATACTTTGAACAATCCTTGTGAGAGTTCATACTTATGTATCCATTTTTTAAAAGCAATATTAAAGCATGTGTAGTAGCTTGAATCTGAACTAGGCTGCACTGGAAAAAATGAAAAATATGGATATGGGGAAATAAATCTACATATGGTATTAGACAGTGAGTCAGAAAGTGAAAGAGGTAGAGGGGAATGACCACAGCCACACAGTTCCAGGCAAAAATGACAAATGGTGGATGTTTGTCTTTAGTAATATCCTATTTCTGCTTCACAAAATCCTTGTTTTCCAATTACTTTGTGCCCTCACCTTTCTTTCTGACTCAGTAAATAGCCCTACAAAACCCACTCCCCCCCTAATTTACACACACTTGAAAACTTTGTTTTCTTTTTTCCATCACCACATACTTAAGATGCCCATTTTGTTCTATTTACCTCAAGATGTTAGAAAGAAAACAAGTAACTGAAACTAATTTATACAAAATGGAAGCCCTTAAAACTCCCAGGTTGTTTATGTAATGAAGTACAAAATGTGTTAACTCAAATAAAAATTAATGGACACTATCTGAGCTAATGTGACCAAATGAAGTAAAAAAAAAAATAGAATTTGGGTGGTTAGAAAATGTTTTTAGTAAGGAATACTTCTTAATTACCAAATATTTATTGAATATTAATTATATATTCTGGTATTAAATTAGGTATTGTTAATACAGAAATGAATGCACTGTGGTTCTTGGATTTAGGAAGCTTACAATTTAGTAGGAAAAATATAAAAGTAAACGAATGAGTCAAAAACAGTGTAATGAATTCTATATCCAAGATTTGTTAAAAATGTTACAAGAGCATGTAGGAATAATTGCCAGTAGAGGATTTTCAAAGAACATTAATGATCATTTTATCACATCAGTTAAACAATGGGTATCTTTACTTCTACATGTAGATAAAATAAATGTTTTGCTTGTTTAAAATAAATTGATGGAGTAGGAAAAAAAATTTGGATTAAATATGTTTTGAAAACTTGAAAACACATTTATATTTATTCTCTTAAAATGAGAAGATGAGATGAAAATGTTACATATTTAATTAAGTACAGTATTTAACAATTTGATTTTACCATCTTTAAAGTAATTTCGCTTCCCTGTGTAATCTTGTTTCTTCTTTTAATCTCAATAGAGATTAATTGTTTGAAGCTGAAAAAGAAATAAAGAAAAATGTGGAAGTATTGCAGCAAGGACAAGGAGATAATGTGAATGACAGTGAATGATATCTAGACATTTTAAGAAGTGTGCATGTATGTGAAAAGAATGTGTACTTTTTAATTAAATGTATACAGATACATTAAATTAAAGGCAAATTGTTATAATGAGAAAGAAAGTATATAATTTACCTAGGAGTTCGAGGCCAGCCTGGACAACATAGCAAGATTGTGTTTCAAAAAACAGTATTACACATGCCGCACGGTTTGTGATTATATATTTGCACTCACCTGAGTAACACATCCTGGTATCAAGATATAGAAGAATTAACATCGTCTGAGATGGAAAGATCTCTCATACCCTTTCCCAGCCGATCCTTACCTTCACAGTCTCCCACCCAACTATTATTTTGTTTTTCATCCTGTCTTTTCACTTCATATGGATAAAATCATGTAGCATGTATTCTTCTGTATCTGGCATCTTTTTTCATATAATTTTAAAAATTTTAGTAGATTTAGGGGGTAGAAGTGGGATTTTGTTATATAGATTTGCACAGTGGTAAAGTGTGGGTTTTAGTGTACCCATCACCTAAATAGCGTAATTGTACCCAATAGGTATTTTTCCATCCTTTACCTCGTTCCCCACCTTCCCCCTTTTGAGTCTCCAACATCCATTATACTGCTCAGTATAACCATGTGTGGCCATAGCTTAGTTCCCACTTGTAAGTGAAAACATGCAGTATCTGGTTTTCTGTTCCTGAGTTACTTCACTTTGGATAATGATCTCCAGATCCATCCAAGTTGCTGCAAAAGATACTATTTTGTTTTTTTTTTCAAGGCTGAGTATTATTGCACGGGGTGTGTGTGTGTGTGTGTGTATATATATATATATATATATCTCACATTTCTTTATCCACCCATCGGTTTATGGGCACTTAGGTTTATTTCATAACTTTGCAATTGTGAATTGTGCTTCCAAAAACATACGAGTACAGATATCTTTTCGATAAAATGATTTATCTTCCACTGGGTAGATACCCAGTAGTGGGATTGCAGGATCAAATGGCAGATTTACTTTTAGTTCTTTGAGAAATCTCCATACTGATTTCCACAGAAGTTGTAGTAATTTACACTCTCACCTACAACATATAGACATTCCCTTTTCACCATGTAAATAATTAAATCTATTATTTTTTGACTTTTTAATAATGGCCATTCTATTTGAAGTAAGATGGTTTCTTATTGTAGTTTTAATTTGCATTTCTCTGATGATTAGTGAAATTGAGCATCTCTTCATATGTTTGTTGGCCATTTGTATATCTTCTTTTGAAAAATGCCTGTTCATGTCATTTGGTGTCTGGCATCTTTTGCCTAGCATGTTGTTGAGAATCATCTGTGTTGTTGGAAATATAGTAGTTTTGTTTTCCGCCTTGTGATGATTCAGTGCTATTCCATTGTATTTGTGTATAAAACTCAGGTTATACCTTATCCTTTATCCTGTTCATGGATGGATATTTGGGTTATGTCCAGTTTGGGCTATTACGAAAAGCATTTATCTATGAGTCTTTCTGTACAAGTCCCCCTTCCCCTTTTTTGTATTAATATATACATGTCTTCACTTCTCTTGGGGATATCAGTATTTCCAATTTTGGCCATTTTCACAGCGTTTAAGAGCTCCCTCTATGTGGTTTTAATTTATATTTCCTGACAGCTAATTTAATATTTTAGGGCAAGAAGTGAAAGAATATATATTTAATGATGTACAATAGGTGAGAGGTGGTTATGGGGTGGTCATTAAGCACAATGTTTTTTTGTCTTATCAATGTCCTTATGATAGATGCACCTTAGTTACTGGCATTATGAAATTAAATAATATTTGGATTATTATATAAGACCCAACTTTTAGGCAGAAAAGGAGATTTGGAACAATAAATTACAGTCACCCTCAGCCCTGACATTGTCATTTTAATGTGTCAATTACATAACTAATGACTTCTGTAATTCTTATTACATTTAAAATTAACCTCTATTATTTAACTTACTTTTCAGCAGTTATTTTCTTACCTGACATTGAAAGACCTCTGAATTGGGGAGACACATAAGAAAGAGCGGGACTTGGAGAGGTCCAAGTTTGGTAGGAAAGTTGCTGCGGAAAATAAATGATTGACCGTAGGACATAAGATCAGAGCCAAACATCTCGGTGAATGCTACTGGGTTGAGATGACAATGTTAGAACCAGATGACATAATGTCCCCACCATGTATGTCTCTGTGGATGAACATCAGGAGAGATGATAATTAAATATCAGAGACTCCTGCTAATGTACTGACTGTGCATACACCTTTTCACAATTGTCACCCACCCTGGGAAGAAAGAAAAGTGGGAAAGGTAAGTTGACTAAGAAACCCCTTATTTGACTAGTTTTACATTTAATTAACAGGGAAATTTTAAAATACTAGACAGAGTTGGCATTTGTGTTAGCATAAATTCAGGCAAAGAAATTTAGTTGCATTTTTGCATATATGTATGCTGAGATTTTTATTTATTTTTGTTTCTTTAAGGTCAACTCAGACAAGGACTTAGATATACCTCTTATCTCTATATCCATCCATAATGAGATTGACTGAAATTAATTGCACTAGTGTGTTGTAGTTCAGATGTTATTACATTCTTGGTAGCATAGTTAAAAATGGACACTTCCAAACTTTAGTCCTTATTTGGAATTGAAAGGTCAAATGCTCAAGTTTTACATAGAAAACCTTAATCCAAATCCCTTTATCTTCTTTATTTTTTGTGGATAAAGAATATCCTCTTTCAATTCACCTCTTGACATGTGAATTTTATTCACTTATAATATAAAAACTGACTCATTTTCTCAAATTTGAAATGGTGATTGCTAAGAATAGCTTCTGACACATTCCTCGTAGTTCACAGTTGGCTCACGTTGGACTGGCATTCTGCCCTCATACTGTTATGAAGCAGGAAAGAAAAGATTAATTATAGTCCAACTACTTAAAAAAATAAGCTAAAGTTTACTTTTATAGCACTTGTGTTGTAAAAAATTGTCAACAGACTCTGGAGGCGTTCTTGGTACAGATTCTTTATTTTCATGAGAGAGGTCAATCAGCAGAGGATACATAAAAATTTCTTGACTAAAAACTATGAGTTAATCTGGTTGCAAATTAGTTAGTTAAAACTATGAGTTAATCTGGTTGTAAATTAGCTAGTTAACTAACTGATTTATTCATTATCAAAGATCTGTTTAAAATGAAATGAAGGGAATTTAGATTTGGGTTTGGATGAATATGCAATAGAGATCAGTTATTAGCAGAAGCATCAAAAGCCCCAGAGATTTTACATAAATATACAATTTCTATGACTTTTATCTTTATTCCTTCCCATTACAGCTTTCCTCTTTGCCTTTTTTCTCCTGTACATATCCTCCTACATCTCTCTTCTTTCCTCTTCTGATTTATTTGGCAAATTTTTATGTTTCATATATTTTCCTTAATGTTTGCATTTACTCTTCTTTGTTTTGTTTTCTTTCTGTAAATTCCTCTTGCTTCTTGGTAAGTCGTGCTCAAACATACTTGGCATCTGGAAGAGATGTATGTCAACCCAGTAAAATGTGCAGTCCTCTGAAACAAATTAAAAGTTCTTTGGTCATTACAACTATACAATAAGGTATCTGGAGATAGAGAATCCAATTTATCACAGTATGTAACAATAATGCACCTATATGATATGAATAGAAGTCTAAACATATTTTTGAAATTAGCTTGAGAGAGAGAAAGAGATCGATTAATACTTTTTTTCACTAACAAATTCACACTGCTTAAGACCTATTTATACGATGGCAGCTAGATTGGAAGAAAAATTTGTCTCAGAGCCTAAAATAAAAGGGAACTAACTTGAGAATGAAACCGAGTGTCAAGAAAAAAAATTGATTTATGTGCTTTTCTACACAATATATGTTTCAATGGATTTATTTAGAAAGAAAGTATTGATGTTACATGTGATAAGTGCTCTTATCAGTCCATTGGAAGGTGAGTGCCACACAGAAACTATATAATATAATGAAATCCAATGGGAATAGCAAGTTAGGTATAGAAAGTGAAAAATTTAGAGATATTTCAAATTCTTTATCATTAAACTCCTGATATTCTTTGGGATGTCTCAGTGCAAGCAGAGGCTGAAATTTATCACTAGTTAGTTATAAAAGGAAAAACGAGTAGATGTAGCAACAGAGAAGGTGGTGGGTGGTGTTAGAGTCCTCTCTATGCAAAATATTTGGGAATCAAATATCAAATATTTACTGAACACCAATTATTTTCAAGGTAGTGTAACATAGGTTATAAGAACTTTTTAAAAATTGGCTTATTAAACATAGATTATAAAATAATAATACTTTACTTTAAGAATATAGAGATTTCATACTTCAGTGCATGCCTATCTGTGATAGTGATGACGCAGAAAAGATGAGCTTTGACTGTAAGGTTAGAAAGATCACTGTGAACTGAGTGATCACAGGTGAGACTCTTGGAAGGATATTTCAGTACTGACCAAGCTTGTTTATATTGATTATTATCAATAAGATCTTAATGAAATGGAAACTAAATTTATTATTTTTCTTTAGGGTGTTCCAGCTCAAGCAGAAGCTGATTTATATTTACTAGTTTTATAATCTGGCTACCTATACCTGGAGAAAGGGAGGAAAAAACAAGTGTTACTTGAAATAAAGCTAATGTCAGGGAAAGTGATGGGAGAGATACAATTTACTTATAATATACATCAAACAAGAAAAATTTATTTTTCATTTCAAAAAATTAAGATTTTTCAATTAATGTTGGCATCTGGATGAGAATAACCAATGTTTTCCTTAAAGAAAAACTAGAAATAGTTTTTTGCTTACATTGTATATTATAATAAACAGTGATATTTTAAACAACGTAACATTGGAAACAATTAGTATTATATTTATAATACATAAAATGAATTATATTGCAATTATGTCATTATTATTTTGCGTGCTGTTAAACATGCCCTTTCCTCCTTTTTTTTCCCTCCTTCCTTTCTTCCTTTTGGTGAAGACATGAAAATAATAATACCTGGGATATGAGATATTTTGAGAATTAAATGAGAACTTACACACAATTTTAGTGGTTAGAATATAGTCAACTCCCAGTAAATGGTAGTTTATTATACTTACTCTAATTTTAAGTAATGTCAATGCTTCAATCTAGCATTTTAGTGATAAAAATACAAATGTGTCCATCTCTATCTCTATAGAAATAAAACTCAGGAAGGGTATTTCTTATTGTGATCATGTGGCAACAGCTTTATGTCCAGAATCACACAAATTGATAGTCCTTGAAATTATATGCTAACTTGTAGACTGTAGGTAGTGCTATGTACATGCCAATCTCTATTTGCTTCCTTTACTTTTAATATAGTTGTGGAATACATTTCTACTGAATTTCATTAGTACCCTTCTTGTCTGCATACGATCATTTTTCACAAAAATATGAAAATTAAAATTAAAAGTGATGAAAGTGAGATGGCTGTTTTAACCAGGCTTATGATGTCACCATGGTGACATAAATCACAGTAAACAATCTATAACATTCTTTTGTTTTCCTCTCTTCAACATTGAGTATGTAATAGTCTACGGAAACCTTTTCAGAAAGTTGTAAAAATTAGCATTCTAAAAAGGCACTGTACTTTAATTTTCATTTGAGTTGATGCAAAAGATGGTAGACACATGAAAGTGGCATCAAATCTAATAGCTTTTAAAATATTTTTTCACAAAGCTAAATATATGAAGTTATGAACTATCGAATTATTTTGTACACACCAGTAGTTTCTAATGAACTCAGTGGTTATTCATAAACCTAGACAGAATTAGGTTAGGGAGATGGAGACTTAGGGATTCACATATATTTTATAATACATATATATACACATATATAATATTATATTACTATTTAACATAGTGAGATGGTGTAGTTAAACTAAGTAATGCAGTAAAAATTCCTCAAAACTATTTAAACACTACTTAAAGGAAACTTTAAATTATTAATATATTCTCACCCTCTTTTTTTCCCATTTGCTTAGAAATCAATTATACCATTATAGATAAGTTTGTAGCAAATATTATTATCCCTATATCACAATTTGAAAATTGAGGTGAAACTATATTTCTTTCCCAAATACATACAGCAAGGTAATGAAATAAAAATGAAGACAAATATTGAAGAATTGTTATTGCTGTTCTAGTGCTATATTCCCTTGCTCATGCTGAATGATTTCATCATTTTATCCATTTGTTAATATAAAACTGAGTGGATGAAAGAAGCTCATGAACATTCTCTTGGACTCAACAATGATAATAAAGAAATGACTTATTGGAAATAAATAAAATTATATTTAGATATCATCATTATTAATGTTAATATTGAAATAACATTATAAAAATAAGATTTGCTTAAATTAGATTTTACATATCAAACACCTCATATGTAATAAAATTATTTCCATTAGTCAAAAAATTAAAATAGAGACATTTGTCAAAAGAATATTTATTTTATAAAGGTTATTTTAATAATTATAGATATATTAAAATAATTAAGTTTAAAATTATCTATCTATCTTGTCTTCATCTCTACGAATTCCATGACCTCTACTCTTACTCAATTGAAGGTCACCTATACTTTCTCCTCTGGAGCTTTTAGCTTTCGTCACTCTGTGCAATGTGGTCATTCCCTCCTAGCTGATGCTCTCATCTCCTTTGGTATTCTGGGCTCTGTACCATCTTGAATTTCCTCCTCTTCCTCCTCGTGCTTTTCTTTCTCCTCTTCTACTTCTTTTTAGTGGATTATTTTCTACTACTCTCTGAAAGCAAGTGTGATGCAACATTAGGTCATTGGTCATCTGTTCTTCCATTTTTGCACCACCTTTGAGAGCTTATCTATTCTCACAACTTTAGAAATCTATTCTGTATGGATGATCCCAAATCTTGTCTCCCATTCAAATTTCTAAATTCTAGGGTCAAATTTTTAACTGCCTTCTGAGCCTTTTAATTTGGAAGTCTTCTTATTATCTCAAATTCAAGGTGCCTAAAACATGAGTGAAGTCCCTTCTGGATGATTTTTCCTCTCTCATTCATGTAATCAATTTAAAGACTAATAATTTTCAAGACCACAATTTTATCTTCAAAGCTACCCTGTCAATTTTTTTTTATTCTCTTAACTTCAGACTAATACTTATTTTTCTAATCTTACATTAGCTCCTTTATACAACAAATGCTACAATTGTATATATATCACTCTCCCTAAAACAGAAATAATTAACTTTTTTCTGTCTTCACTATGATTAAGAATTTCAAAAATATAAGTTTTTAAGGGGTTCCTAGTTGGCTACAAAATACATCTTAATCCATTAATCTTAGACTGTAGTACTAATGCCCTCTACTAAATAGAATCTTTCAAGCATTTGCCCAATGTCACATTTTCTCAGGCCACCAACTTATACAAATTTAGTTCCCACCCTTGATTTTTTTAATAAAAATTCTAAATATTTACATACATCATATTTAATTATTTTAATTATTTTTAAAAATATTTTCAATACCTAGAATTTAAAATTTTACCTCCCTAAAATACAAATTCGAGTAAAGCAGAAATCATTGTCAATTTTGTTCACTCATTTTCTACAATGACTAAAAATATGCCTGGCACATATTAGGTGTCAAGAATTGTAAATGGGCTGAGATTTTATTCTCCTTTCAAAGCTACCCAAGACTCCTGCATCAGATGCAAAGGCCTTTTTTTTCACTCACAACAAAATAGATACCATGAGTTTTGTGCTTGCTCTGGCTCCACGTGCCTCTAGGGTCTCATGGCAGTGAATCAAATTGGTGATGGATATAGTGCATGCAGTGTTTTTGCACAAATCTGAAGAACTCCAATTTCAGAAAATGCCAATATTTTATCAGGTGATACAATCAAACCTGCCCAACCTTTGCCCCAGAGTGAGACATCAACTTTTTTTACTGCGGCAAGCAATTCTCTCTGCTTTAGAGAAATACACTATCTCTGTCTTTCAGGGTGGTGCACTACGCAAACAATTTTAAAAATGCAGTCTGGAAAAAAGCTGTCAGTACCTCTGCTTGCAAGTGTTCAGAAACATAAGGGAGCCATAGAGAATCATCTCCCAAAAAAATATGGTGCTTAAAAATATTTTTAGACTGAATTAATAACAGACACTTTTGACTTTGCTTAAACTAGCATCTTTATCTTGTTTCCCTCTCTTAAATTAATCTTGCTTCTTGTATCTTTGATTTCATTTCCAGCATGCTCTACTCTCCATTCCTTAAGGCTCAGCTCAAGTTCAAGTTTGACCACACATAACTCATTTTTTTGGTCCTCTGAATCTAATATACAGTTCAACACACTTCAGCTCTACTATATATATTTTATTGCGATTAGCAGATACTGAAGCAATGCATTATGCTTCAAAAGAAATTGTTTTCCTCAAAATTTAACTTCCGCTTGCACAATGTTCTGCTAACACTAGATTTTTATTTAAACTTTTCTTCAGTAAGAAAATTGCTTTTATATTTAAGTGTATACAATGACATTCATACATAAATATCCACTTTAATACACAATATGTGGTAGAAAAACTCTAGATAAACATGTGTTATTTCTAATAAATAAATTAACCAGTGTTGTTTGTAGTTTAAGATGGGACAGTTTGTCACAAATGAGCCACTGCAATTTCTTCCATCTAGAAATGAAGTCAAGTGTTGGGCCTCACCATGAGGGTACATTAACTGAGAAGTCATTCTTTTATTTCAAGGGTTATTTCTCCAATGTCTTGCAATCTAGCTAGACTGTGATGTCAAAGAAAAATGAAATAAAATGAAGTAGCAGAATTCCTAATGAGGTTACAGAGGTTACCAGGGAAAGAATTCAGAGAAGGGAAACATTGGAGAAAACAAACTAGGGGAGAGAACAAACTTGAGTTTGATGTTATTATAACGTGCTTCAAAAAAAAAAAGGAGGGACATGGCTTTCTTATTTGAATCTTCCACTTACTATGATGCATTACTCTTGAATTTTATAACTAACTCCTAAGAGGTTTTCTGGTAAAATGCCCTTCTTTAAGCCTCTCTTCTAAGAATAATAATATGAAATCTAGTTAATTTTTTATGGCACTCAAGTATTAAAGGAAAAAAAATCCAAAACCTCAATTTCAAGGGGCATTATGTACCGGTTCTAATTTCTCCCCAGGTAAAGAGGAAACTATCTCCCTGATTAATCTTTTAAAATATATTTTTCTTAGCTTCTCTATAAATTAGTTTGGGCTTTTGTTATGGGCTACTTGTTAAATCTCTGTTGCCATTATTTGATTAACTTTTAAGCTGAGTTTTGTGTAATTAATGTTATCTTTGTCATTGCTTAATGTTACATTTTTATATGCTTCATACTGTTCCCTGAACTATTATTTGCTCTTAGAAGTAAAAAGTAAATAATTAAACTCAATATTTCTATTATGATTATATAAAAAAATAAAAATTGGTATCTGAAGAAAAGTAGGCTATTAATTTGTCACTGCCAATAAATGTCAATATAAGGAAATATATTTAATAATAGATCACTTCAACCAATTTGATCTCTATAAATACAAGTACATATACACATTCATATATATAGTAATTAGGGAATTATGAAAAGATATCAATGTGTTATGCATCAGTAAACTTTTTTTCCTTAAGATCACACTTAACTGCTGAACAATGATCTGTTAATATGTACTAGTCGTACTGGATTTTGTTTCACTTTAATTCAGTAGGAAGATGTGTCTTTAAGTGCATATAATGATATATTAGGTAAACATATTTCAAATACATTAAGTGATGTGGTAGGTAAACTCTAGATAAGCATATATTATTTCTAATAAATAAAGTAACCAATAACTTTTGTAGTTTAAGCAAGAGCAGTCTGTCACAAGCGACCCTCTGTACTCACTTCATCTAGAAATGAAGTCAGGTGGTGGGGCCCACCATGAGGGTGGGTGAACCGAGAGATCATTCTTCTAATTCAGAGGATGCTTCTCCATTTGCCGACTGGGGGAAAATAACATTTTACAATAACTATGGCCTCTATTTTATCTCTTTCTTTTCCATAATAATGTAGGATGCTAAGTATATTCTTGCTTTTTAAAAATTCTTTATATAATTATGTCAATGGTCATCTGAAGGTTTGAACATGTACCACAGTATATATTATTCATTTTAAAAATTAAAATTGGTTTAATGGAATAAAACCATCATAATAATATTTTCCATATGAAATAATTTATATTTCCTCCATTTTTCCATTATCTTAAAAATTTTCCTTAAACTAAAAATTCTATTTGACTATTAAATTTTTTTAGCTTCAAAAAGTAGTCATTACTCCAGTTTTCATAATATTTTGTTTCTATTTGCTTTCACATGTACCTCAAAGATGGACTATTTTAAATATATACATATATGTATTATATGTGTGTGTGTGCGCGTGTGTGTGTATGAATGAAATAAAGGGCTACATTCTGCCCAAGTTCCTTAAGAAATAAAGTATTAAATGACCTTGAATCACATGTGTGATCCTTCTTTTCAGTAAAATCTACCATTCTGAATTGTATATTGTTTAATGCCTTAACATTATACTTTTATCTTGTAGCTTACTTATCACAAATAATATACTTTTAAATTTTGTATTGTATGAATATACCCTATGTCATATTTTACAGATGGTAGCTATATGTGTTATTCTGTTTTTTTTTTTTTCTATTACAGACAATACAGATTGTACATGGCTTTCTCTGTATGAGACTACATTCCAGGAAGCACAATGGCCGGATAATAAAGTATGTGTACTTTCAGCTTTATGAAATAATGTAATGCCAGATTGATTTTGTAAATGGCAGTGCTAATTTATCCTCAGCAGTATGTGCATATTTCCATTGTTCCACATTCATCAAGAATTGAGATTGTAATACTATTGACTCTTTTTTCCAATCTGGTAAGTAAGCTTGTCTTCTCATTGCCACTTATGTTCCATCAGCAAGATGAGACGCTGTGTATGTTGTACATCAGATGTACATATATGGCATTGCCTTTTGTACTAATCTCTTTTGTATTTCACTGAACTATTTTCATCACTATACATACTATCCTGGTTACTATAGTTGTATAGTGTCCTGATATCATGTAAGGCAATCTCCTACCTGCTCCTTCTCTCCAAAAATATCTTTCAAATCATTTATTTTTTATGTTTTCTCCTCTTGAGTGATTAACCCCAAAATTGATTTGTTTTATTATTTGACAAAACAAACAAAAAAACTGAAATTTAAGTTAATAAGGGGAAATTTAAAAACATATATTGTATATATGAATTTGTTTATATATATATATATACACACACATGCACACATACACAGACACACACACTCCCCTTACAATATGAAACTGTTTAGTGTATATTGCCAAGAGCTGATTTTGCTAATATAATAAACCATGCATGAAAAAATTAAATCCTATTTTTCAATTATTTTAACATACTTGTTTGATTTGTATATCTTTTTTATTTTTCTACCAAAGATATAATATTTGATTGAAAAATAAATGATTTATTTGTAGGCACTGTATACATAACCAATATAGAGCAGACATCTATGATGATGAAAATAAAGGGAAAGAAATGAAATCTTGTAATCATTAAGAGACAGACATACCTTGGAGATATTGCAGATTAAGTTTCAGATGACTGCAATAAAACGCATATCACAATAAAGCAAGTCACATGAATTTTGTTGTTTCCCAGTGCATGTAAACATTATGGTTACACTATATTACGGTATATTAAGTGTGCAATAGCATTATTTCTAAAAGAACAATGTACTTGTTTTAAGTAAAAAGTATTTTACTGCTAAAAGTGCTGATGATCATCTGAGCCTTCAGTGAGTCATAATATTTTTGCTGGTGGAGGGTCTTGCCTCAACATTAATGGCTTCTGACTGATTAAAATAGTGGATGCTGAGGGTTGAGGTGGCTATGGCAATTTTTAAAAATAAGACCGCAATGAAGTTTGTCATATCAGACGACTCTTCCTTTCACAAAAGATTTCTTTTTAGCACATCTTGGTGATTGGTAGCATTTTACCCACAGTCAAACTTCTTTCACAATTTGAATCAATCCTCTCAAACCCTGCCAGTGCTTGTCAACTAAGTTTATGTAATATTCTAAATCCTTTCTAGTCATTTCAACAATGTTCACCAGGAATAGAGTCCATCTCAAGAAACAACTTTGTTCATCCATAAAAAGCAACCTTTCATCCATTCAACTTTTATCTTGAGATTGCACCAAATTCAGTCACATTTTCAGGCTTCACTTCCAATTCTAGTTCTCTTGATATTTCTAAACACATCTACAGTTCTTGCCTCCAGTGAAGTCTTGAACCCCTCAAAGTCATCCAAAAGTGTTAGAATCAACTTCTTCCAAACTGTTAATGTAGATATTTTGACCTGATCCTATGAGTCACAAATGTTCTTAATGGCATTTAAAATGATAAATCCTTTCCAGAAGGTTTTCAATTTACTTTGCCCAGACTCATGGGAAGAATCACTATCTATGGAAACTGTGGCCATATTCAATTGATTTCTTAAATAATAAGACTTGAAATTTGAAATTATTCATTGATCCATGGGTTGCAGAATGGATGCTGTGTTAGCAAGCATGATAACAATATTAATATCATTGTACATCTCCATCAGAGCTCTTGGATGATTACGCATATTGCCAATGACCAGTAAAATTTTTAAAGGAACTATTTTTTCTGATCAGTAAGTCTCAACCATGGGCTTAAAATACTCAGTAAACCATGATGTAAATAGGTGTGCTGTCATCTAAGCTTTGTTGTTCCATTTAGAGAGCACAAGTCGAGTAGATTTAGCATAATTCTTAAGGGCTCTAGAATTTTCAGAATGACATATGAACATTGGCTTCAACTTACAGTCACTAGCTGCATTAGCTCTTAATTAGAGAGGCAGCCTGTTCTTTGAAACTTTGAAGACAGGCATTGACTTCTCCTCTCCAGCTATGAAAGTCCTAGATGGCATCTTCTTCCAATAAAAGGCTGTTTCATCTACACTGAAAATCTGTAGTTTAGTGTACTCATCTTCGTCAATGATTTTAGCTAGATCTTCTGGATAACTTGCTGCAGGTTCTACATCAGCACTTGCTATTTTACTTTGCACTTTTATATTATGAAGATGACTTCTTTCCTTAACTCTCATGAATCAACTTCTGCTAACTTCAAATTTTTCTTCTGAAAATTCTTTACTTCTCTTAGCTGCCTTAGAATTCAAGAGAGTTATGACTTGCTTTGGATTAAGCTTTGGCTCAAGGGAATGTTATGGTTGGTCTGATCATCTATTCAGACCAATAAAACTGTCTCCATATCAGCAATAACACTGTTTCCTTTTCCTATTATTCTTGTGCTCACTGGAGTAGTAATTTTAATTTCCTTCAAGAACTTTTTCTTTGCATTCACAACTTGGCTGTTTGATGCAAGTGGCCTAGCTTTGGGCTATCTTGGTTTTTGACATGGCTTCCTCACCAAGCTTAACCATTTCGAGCTTTTAAAGTGTGAGATGAGCAATTTTTCCTTTCACTTGAACACTTAGAAGCCATTGTAGAGTCATTAATTGGCCTAATTTCAATAATGTTGTGTTTCAAGGAATAGGGAGGCCCAAGAAGGAGGGAGATGGGGCAACAGCCATGGGTAGAGCAGTCAGAACACACACACATCATTTATCAGTTAAGTTAGCTGCCTTATGTGGGTGTGGTTTGCAGCACCCCAAAACAATTACAATATAACATCAGAGATCACTGATCACAAATCCCCATAACAGATATGTTAATAATGGCAATGTTTGAAATATTGTGAGAATTACCAAAATGTGACACAGAGACATGATGGGAGCATATGTTGTTGGAAAAATAGCACCAACTGACTAACTTGAAGCAATGTGGCCACAAACCTGCAATTTGTAAAAAACACAGTATCTGCAAAGCACAAAAAGTGCAACACCAGCACAATATAATGATTTTGTGCAGGTCAATTCATGCAATTCACATAGTAATCTAATTCAAGACTGCAAATATCTAATAATGTTAGAAATTCTTTTATGATTCTTGATTTGGGTTGAAATCCTATAAAATTAACATATTTTGAATTTACAAATCAATGGTTGTAATGCATTAACATTTCACATTATTTGGCTATCCTTTGTTTTTAATACAAACAATCTGCCTATAGCTCATGTGTTTTGAACAGTCAAATAAGATGGCAAAGGTATCAGTTTACATACAGTTTATCTTATAGACATAACAATGACTTAGCAAAACATTTGGGATATAAAACTATAGGCAAGTAAAATGGAATAAGGAAACAAAATTGTCTTTGTTTTCCTATTTAAAATAAATATGAAATATACATTCAGATTATTCAGCTAGTCTATCATTCATTACTTTGCATCATTAAAAAACCCAATTATATAAATTAATAGAACTGTGCCTAGTTCCAAATTAAACACAGATATTTATGAGAAAATATGACTGTTCTTAATATTATACTTCAAGATAGATTTCGAGCTGTCAACTGCTGTACATTTTAGGCTAATTTAGATTTATGTATAATCTTTAATGAATGTGCAAGGACTGAAAGAAGAACTCAGTAATTACTTTCTCTAATTATCTACTTAAATTATATTCTAGCTATGTGCAAAGAGGAAGCAATCTAAGTGATCTTTATTTAAGAAAACTAAAATCAAAGGCTTCCTCTATATGGATGCTTTTCTTAAAGGTGTGTGGGTAGTTATTGCCACAAGCTCATTATTCACTTCCTCCCTGCAAAATGTGATTTAACATGTTAATAAGGAAACTCTCATTTTCAAAATAAGTTTATTATAATGGACATATGGAGGGGAAAAATTCTGCCATTTTCCCAAATTTTAAACATTATTCCTCAAGAATGGCACAAAGCATTAGCCTTGTTTTGCAATATGTGAACCTTCCATCTTCCATGTATGTTTTTATTTTTTTTCTAAAGTAAATACAAAACTATTTTTCCCATCAACTGATTATGTGCTAGTTATATTTTATATTATAATTATCTTTGAATGTGTTCCAAATAATAAAATAGCTTAATTATATAAATTACTTGCTCATAAATTATTAAACAAACTCATAAGAATTTTGAGTATCTGTTAAAAAGATTAAAGTTATCTATTTTGCTAACATACACCCACGTGTACATTTTGTATGGCAACAATTATATAAAATTATAACACTTATAGATTGTGAAACTTTTTAGAACATTGTGTTCTCCTTGTCTTAGGAAATATTCTAGCAGAACGCTGTTAACCTCTTTAAAACGGGTGTGTGCACAGTTATTGACTTAGATCACTTCAGAGATCCCATTAATAAATATATATGCCAATAACAATAATGATAATAACAAAACAGCAATAAAACTACCATCTTTCAACACTTACTTCTTAGCATTTTATTGAGTACTTCATAAATATTGCTTTATTTAATATCCAGGGTTACATAAATAAAGTCTTCACTAGCCTGATTTTTCAAGTAATGAAATTGAAAATGAAGGCAAATCAATTACTGGTTGAAAATCATACCGATGGTAGAGGTGGGATTCAAACTGAGATAATTGTTTCTCCAACCCACACCCATTCTCTAATACTATCTGTTATTCTTTTCATTAGGTCAGATTTCTAGTAATTACAATTTCATTATATGTATATAATATTCATATATACATATAAAAATACATAAATACATAATACGCAATGTTATGCATTTTAATCCTTTGGATTTGGGCTATTTAACCTTTGGAAAGGAAAACAACCAAAATGACCTCCTTCCATTTTCAAATATTTTAAAATATTTGTTTTTTAAAATTACATTTCAGAAATCTCTACCTATGTATTCTTTCATGTTTATCGGGGAAGGCCTGAAAAATAAAGTTACTTTAAATCACCACCAATACCTAAAATTTTTTAAGATGTAAATTACATAGTTTTGTTATTATACTCAATGTTATACCACATTGCTGTTCACACATTTGTACTCATCTATACAATTTCCCAATATGTAAAAATTTTAGAAGCAAAATCACTCTATCAAAGAAGTATGTATGTGTCAAATATTGCTATAAATATTGTCAATTTAAATATCCTGAATTTGTCCACTGATAATCTTTTAAGCAATGGAATATTTCCCCTTACTGGATCTTGACTTAATGAGGACCTTTCAGGTTAAACTCCATTTTGGAATTTTGGAACATTACATAGACTCAATATCTGCATTTCATACCAGCATTTGCGTTTGCTCCCCAAATCCTATCAAGGATAAGTTTATGTATGCTGATAGTAACTTGCACAGTCTCAGCTATTTACATATTGTATTTTTAAGGTCTGAAGGATATTCTTTAAATGATTTTGAGCATAATAGTGATTTCAAACGGATGTTTACTGTAGGTCATCTAATATCCATTTGTAATATGGCAAAAAGTCCTTTAGCAGATCTGCCCTGCCATACTGTCCCTTAACACATTTTTCCCTTTGTCTATTTGTTTTTAAATTATCTATTTTTAGTTAATGTTACATAGTTTTTGAAGATTAATTATTTCACTTTCTGGGACTTCAAACAATAAAACATTCTGTAGCTAATGAAAACAAAAAGAGAGTTCCATATATTCTCACATGCAGTGATGTCTGTTTGAACTCTGTCTCTAACACACACATATGTGCACACACAAAAACACACACTCAACACAGAGAAATATATACATAGTACCTAACTTTTCTTACAAATAACAATGTTTAACTTCAGACAGTACATATATTATAAAATAATGACAAGTATATATTAGTAGCAGATTAAAGGATTAATGGATTCATCTTCTACTTTATATATTGTGAACATTTTATTTTTTGAAATGAATACTTATTCATTATTTTTGGCTTAGATAAATGCAGATGTTAGTATTTTGAAATAAAATTTGCTTCAGACTCATTTCAAATCCAAAATATACAATCTTTTGGACAAATTACTTAACAGAGTCAAATTCTATTTATGTATGATAATCATATTTAAAATATTTAAAAACTGTGGATTCCATATACAATAAATTTAACATGTAAGAGTAATATAAAATTTAAAATGTATTTGTTGCAAAATATATTATTTTCCACCAACGTTTGAAAAACAAATGACTGCACAAAAGCAGTTTGCTTTATTTGTTCTTTTTAAAATAGAATTCCATTTTATCTGAAAAATGAAAAGCAATATTTAATCACATAATTGTTTATGAAGTTTGTAAAGTGTAAGTCATAACCTGGATTATAAATTAGTTTATTTATATGTTTTTATTGTATATATTTAAAATGTACATGATGTTTTGATATACACATACATAGTAAAGTGATTATTACAGTTGAACAAATTAACATATTCCTCATCTGAAATTATCAAAAATTAATTTAAAATATAAGTTATTTAAAAGCCCAAAGGCATTTGTTTATCTTAAGAAATATACTGACAGCTTAATCTTAGGAATTATTATTTAAAAAATAAGTTTATAAAAAGAATATGGAGTTTATAATTGGAATTTATATAATGGATTATGTTATAAATTAATTGAGGTATAATTTACCATTCAATGGTTTATATACTGTATATATGTATATGTATGTGTAGATATATGTGTACACACACATGCACACCCACTCACGATTACCACTTCACATATATTAACAAGCTTGTCAGCCATTAATTTGCTTTCATTTTTAATAACTAAATTGTAATTTTAAACCATTATTTACATTTATTCCTATATAATATCTATTTATTGTCTGTTAATCTTCCACATAGCTTGTTATATTATTGGTCAAATACATAGATTCATGAATTATGTACACCAACAAATTCTTTTTATAAAGAATTTTCTGCAAAATGTAATGTTTGGAAAAAGATTTGTGGTTGATTGCCAAGCTGAGGCAAGATGGCTGACCAGAGACATCAGATGCCAGATCATCTCAGAAAGAAGGAAAAGTTTCAGATGTAAAGGGGGAAAAAAACATAGATCGGGTATAATTCCGAGGGAAAGGTGCCAGAACCTACCAGATTTCCACGGGAAGAAGTTGTGAAGCAGAACAGGAAGGAGCAAGATATCAGCAGAGATTAACCCCTGAGAGGCTTGGAGCCTGGTGAAAAGGGTAGGTGGGCTGGTTTGTTTCTCGCTCCCTCACATCTCTGGCTGTCAGCAGGCTCCCAAGCTGCTGGAGAGCCTTTCTACCCTCATCAACCCAAAAGCGGCTGCTGCCAGTGAACTGGGAGCTTCTTGGGGACGAAGCACTAGGCTGCCAGTCCCCTTGGGGTCACTTCCCATCACCATAGACCCGAGCCTAGATAGCAGGCACCATATTGCTTCTCCACCCACTGTGTACCTTTGTCCTCCCCAGGGACCTTCAGCCTGGGGAGTTTGTGTCTCCCTTGTTCCCACATAAACATTTCCCAACTCTGGCCCAGACAGTAGGGAGCCACTGGGGTTGGTGGGTCCCAGGGGATTTGTGTGACACACACCCCTCCCCCCGAGATCCTAGACATTCTGGGAGAGCTGCCTTCTGGAGAGAGGGACAGAAACAACCAGAGTGCTAGCTTTCCTCTATTCAGACTCATTTTCTTCCTTGGCCCTCTGCCACCCACAGCTGCCAAGAGAGACTATTGAATTGGGGCTCTCAGGAGTGGCTGCTGCCCCTCTGTGCGTACACCATACAGAGGCTCCCATAGAGAGTGGGGCTCAAACATTTCCTCTTAAAAACCTGCAGCAGACTAAGGGGTGCTTGGACTGTGAGTTCTCTGCTCACTAGCCTTCTCTGGTGCTGCTCGCCCAGCTGCTCCACATACCAAAGCAGAGGGACATCAAACCTGTTTGAGCACCCCTAGACAACTTGGGACTAGACACTTACCAATAGCATGTTCAGGGATTGATGTTTGGGGACCCAGGGAGAGGCCCACAGGCCAGATCCCATTACTCCAGGATTAGGAGCGTGTTGCTCAGGGGTACAGAGGGGAGATTTGCAAACTATTCTTGGGAGGAAAGGGGCCTGACTGGGCAGAACTGAGAGGAGAGTGCAGTATGGATCTGAGCCTCAGCACACACTCCTGGAGCACCCCTGCCCCCACAGGAAAGCCATGCTCTCAGCCCAGGGCAGAATCCTGGACAGAGGAACCCCCACCCCGTAGCACTATTGCAGGTAAGCCCGGCTGGTTTGAGCTCTGGCCTGTCTGCAGATGCCAAAGAGAAATTGTGGAGCAGGGAAAGGGGGAGAAGAGTGAAACCCACTCATAACAGCCAAATTGTGAATCACAGATGGCCTTGCTCCCATAAGCAGACTTTCTGGCTTGGTGGGGCACTTCAGCTCCACCCTGGTAGCTATTTCCAGCTACCTGGGAGAGACCTTTGAGCCTTGCTGAGACAGCTACTTTACTGGCTTTTGTGGAGCCTGAGAGGAGGCTCACCTCCCCCATTGTCCTGCCCAGCTTCACTCCCCCCCACCTCTGCTGTGCTGGAGAATAAGGACTCAGTTGGAAGTTCCAGGGCCCCCACCTACCCTGTGGGACAGTCTAGTGCTTCTTTTGAAGGGCTATAGCCAGTCATAGGTCCCCAAAACAACACTGAAGCTGGTTCTTTCCAGCAAGCTCCATCGGCAGGGAGGTTGATTTATAAATATATCATGCTCATGAATCAGTAGAATCAACATTGTTAAAATGTCCATACTACCCAAAGTGATTTACAAATTCATTGCAATCCACATCAAAATACCAATGTCATATTTTACAGATGTAGAAAAAATAATTCTGTGCTTTGTTTGGAACCAGTAATGAGCTGGAATAGCCAAAGCAATCTTAAACAAAAAGAACAAATCTGGAGGCATCACATTACCAGACTTCAAACTATACCACAAGGGTACAGTAACCAAAATAGTGTGGTATTGGCACAAAAATAGAGACATAGACCAATGGAACAGAACAGAGAATGCAGATATAAAGCCATCCCCATACAGCCAACTGGTCTTTGACAAAGCAGACAACAATATACACTGGGGAAAAGAGGCCCTGTTCAATAGTATGGTGCTGGGAAAATTGGATAGTCACATGCAGCAGAATGAAACAGGGCCCACATTTCTCACCACTCACAAAAGTTAATTGAAGATGGATAAAAGACTTAAATGTAAGACATAAAACCATAAGAATTCTAGAGGAAAATGTAGGAAAACCTCTTCTAGATATCAGCCCAAGCAAAGAATTCATGATTAAGACCCCAATAGCAACTATAAGAAAAACAAAAATAAAAAAACGGGACTTGATTAAACTAAAAATCTCCTGCACAGCTAAGGAAATAATCAACAGAACAAATAGACACTAGACAGAATGGGATAAAAGATTCACAAGCTATACATCTGATAAAGGGCTAATAACAAAAATCTACAAAGAGCCCAAGCAAATCAGCGAGAAAAAAATAAAGAGCCCCACTAAAAAGTGGGCAAAAGACGTGAACAGAAGCTTGTCAAAAGAAGATAGACAAATGACCAATAAACATATGCAAAAATGCTCAACATCACTAATCATCAGGGAAATGCAAGTAAAACCATAATGAGGTTATCACCTTACCCCAGTTAGAATGGCTTTTATTAAAAAAGTCCAAAAACAATAGGTGCTGGCATGGATACAGACAGAAAGGAACATTTATACACTGTTGGTGTGACTGCATATTAGTACAACTTCTATGGAAAGCAGCGTGGAGATTCCTCAAAGAACTAAAAGTAAACCTTCCATTTGATCCAGCAATCCCACTACAAGGTATCTACTCAAATGAAAATGAGTCATTTTATCAAAAAGACACCTGAATTTGACTGTTTATTGCAGCACAATTTAGAATTGGAAAGATGTGGAATCAACCCAAGTGCCCATCTATTCATGAGTAGATTAACAAAATGTGGTATATGTATACCATGGAGTACTACTCAGCCATAAAAAGGATGAATTAATGCCTTTTGCAACGATCTGGATGGAACTGGAGATCAGTCTCCTAAGTGAAGTATCTTAAGAATGGAAAAACAAACACCAAATATACTCACAATTAAATTGAAACTAACCAATGAGAACACATATGCACAGAGGGAAGTAAAACTCAGTGGAAATCAAGCACAGGGGAGTGGAGAGGAAGGGATGGGTGAAAACCTACCTAAACAGTATAGTGAGCACTATTTGGGTGATATGCACACTTACAGCCTTGACTCAAGTATTACAAAATAGATCCATGTAAACAAAATCATTTGTACCCCCTTAATATTTTGAGATAAAATTAAAAATAAAAAAGTTAAGCACTACCAAAAAAAAAAAAAGAAAGAAAACTACACAGGAATAGGCATTTAACAAATTGATATAAATGTACATTTTCTTAAATTAATTTTTACTTGATTATACATTTGAAAAGTATTTTTCTTTTCCTTAGATTCTGAATTTAGCTAATTTCTCATGTAGTTTTTGTGATGTCAGTTCTTACAATGAATAAAGAAACTCTTCCCATGGGGAAAAAAAGGTGATTTGTAACGTTGTAAATATCTAAACATCTAAATGAATGAACTTATGACAATATTTCATAACATATTTTTGATAATTTTTGTTTTTATAATTTACCATTGTGTTACAGTGGGTAAAATATTTTATTATTGACTCAGGTTACTGAGCTCAAAACATTGTTCCATAAATTACAGACCATTTTGTTTTGGTTTTGTTTTTTCCCTGATATAATGTTGGCCTATTTATATGCTCTTTAGATCTCTTAACTTCCAATAATATGTTTAAATTTAAAGTATTAACTTTTGTGGCTATAGTCAAGAAACTTGAGGATAAAATGGCTTGTTGAAATGCAAAGGCTCAGTGAGTTGAATGAGTGTTATTCTAGTACTATGTGATGCATGCAACCGCAGTGAGCTTCTGATTTTAAATGGAAAAAAATATCAAAGAAAGTCAAACCATGCCATTCCCTCTCCATGTTCTGTGCTAGATTTCTGTTTTGGATAAGGACTATTATCACTTAAATTAAAAAAAAATTATGTCCACTTCAGAGTCTCAATTAGAAGATAATACTCCAATTTTCATTTTAGGTGCTTTGTCTGAAAATAATTTTAATCTGGGAAAAAGAAATTTGTAGACTCTGTAAAAATGAAATTTGGGGGAAACAAAATTTTTAGGAAATTAAAATTATCTTCCCTTTTATACAATTGGCTAATCTTTTTTTCTATCAATTATATATAAAATAATCCATAATAAATTCTTAGCATGTATAATATTGACTTAGGAAAAAATGTAAGCAAAGTATAATTAATAGAGATGTGGCATATTTCTATGTCAGAAAATGCTTGTGTTTCATAGAATAGTACACAATTATTTACTTGTAAAAATTGTTAATATTTTGTTGTTTTTCAAACAATTAGAATATTTTTAAGGAAATTGTCCTTGTTTATTTATTCTTTGATATTAAACACACAATGAAAGCAATAATGTCGTCAGAAATTTCAGAATATGAGGGGAAATTTCAAGGTTTTGTACTGAAACAAAGTGAAGAAATAAATGTTACATGCTCTGCTGTTTGCAGCCTTTACAGTGAATTTCATGTGTCCTTCAACTTTGATCTAAACAATTGCAATTGATAAATGGAATAGGATCTTGTAGTCAAGGTAACAGACATTTCCCCAATTTCTAAACAATTTTGTCCCTTACAGGCTTTCTTTGGAAGAGACATTTCAATTTACACACTTGTTACTGCCCAGGAGAGTTGGATGAAGGTAAAAATATTTTAAAAGACCAGAATTCAAGATCATTGGTAGAAGTGTGGAGTGAACAATTCAGATATTGGAGAGAGGCCCAGCCAGTTATAGAGTGCAAAGGAAGAGACCTACCAGCTGGTATTAAATTTCCCTCTTACTCTTAATCTTGTCCAATCATTTCAAAATTCCTTAGCCCCTTTGATGTGCATTTTCCTTTCAATAAAATACAATAAAAGAATCTTAGCAGATTATGAAAATTAAAAGAAATCACATTTTGAAAAGTAAAATTTAAGATAAAAGACATGATATATTTTTAATATAATATTCTTTCATCTAACTATGATGGTTAAAAATTAATCTGATAGCAATTACTTTTAAAAGTTTTTAAATAAGAGCCTATAGAATCAAATCTACCAGGAAAATTTTAACAGAGGCCAACCTAATATTAGTTTTGGAATAGGAAAATAGAATATACACATAATATTGAAACTAAATAGCACTTTAAAGGAATGATGTAGATCACAAACAAATTGAATTCAGTCAAAGTTATATTATAGTTGTAAACACACAAATTATAGAATATATACATAGTGTGGTCACATTTCTATAACAGTGACCTAAAAATATTTTACAAATTTTATAGGTGGTTTTAATAGTCACAGTGATTGGAATGGGGCTACTGACATTCAGTGAGTGGTGGCAAGAAATGTTAAATATCCTGCAATGTGCTATGCAATTGCACAAACAGAAAAAAATATATCAGATACTGCATGCTTTTAAAATATCTCACAATATAACTATCCAGGTGAAAACATAACAAAACAAAGAACAAAAAGTGGTTAATACTCATCTAAGCTTAATTCTTTAACTCAATTTTCATATATATAATAATAAAACACTTAGCATTAATTTAACATACTTTTTAAAAAGTACATTATAGGAGGAGCAAGAGGCTTCCAAAATGATGGAGTAAGAAGCTCAGTAGATCCTCTCCCCAGCTAAACAACAAATTAATTCATTTAAATAATAAAACAATACTTTAAAGTATCTGGAAATTTTCCTAAGGAAATATAGCAAGTAGAATAACATTCATTCAAAAAAATATACTAAATCTCTCTATGAATGGCAAAAGCCTATGGCCTTTAAGCCATGACCTCCTCTCTTACACTACTCCCTAGCAACATGACACAGGAGTTCTATTCAGGAATCTTGCCGCAGGGAGGTATGACCAAGATGGGTTCCTCTCTCCAGCTTTCATTCTGCCCCAGCTCTATGCTGCAGAGGCTCTATCCCAGGCAGGTGCCCACTGATAAGATCAGTTGTCTATTCCCCACCTAGGCCCCACTGATATGGTGGAAATTCTTATCCAAGCATGTCAAACCAAGAATACGAGTCCCAATCACTCCAGCCTCGGCTCATTCTTAGGGCAGAGGTCCCATCCTGTAGGGGGCGGGGAGCAAGCTGAGAAGAGCAACGGCTGCCAAACCTTCTCAGCACCTTCTCATAGAGAGAGGATGTCACTCCAGGAAGAGCTCTGCCTAGGGGGAATGAGTTTTGCAGGAGTTAAAAAAAATACCACCCTGGCATATTGACTAAGTTAAAGGCAATTGAAAAACAGCAGGTACAAGAAGATCACTCTGACCTTCGTGCTGTTTCTTAAAAGCAGAAGATGAAATTCCCACGTGAAAGATGCCCTCTCTATAATAGAAAAAAGTAACATTATAATCATCAAGGATAAGAAAATTGAGGTCCAAGGAATTCTGCACAAATGAGCCTTGTTAAACTTACCCTTATGTTCCTAGCTACTTCTCTACCCAATTAACTAGCCTGGCCCAAGCCCCTTTGCCTTATCACATTTTCACAGTTTACTACTTTATGTGCAATTTAGAAAATAAGGAACGGACTCTGCTTCTTTGGGTCTTCATTTCTTTATAGGGCCTCCTATGCCATGTAAAACTTGTATTGTGCTTTTCTCCTATTAATCTACCTCATGTCAATTTAATTCTTAAACTCAGTTGGGACCCTAAGGGAATTGAGGTGGAGTTTTATCATACCTTCACTTTATTTGGATAAGAGAATGGAGAGCACCATACCTACAGGTGTTGTCCAAAAGTAGAGCTCTTGTTGGAGCTCCATGATACAAGCAAAATGGTACAACAGCTAGATGTTTAATAGAGAGAAACAAGCAAATAGAAATTCAGGAATAGGCCTTCAGGGATGACATTCATCTCTGAAAATTAGGAAGCTTATGTACATGCACTAGTTTGCACCCTGCCCCCGGAGCAATGAGGCAGGATATGGGGCTCTGTTGAGTGGATCTTCAAACCATAGACAGGCTCATCAATGTAGGATGCAAGATCCACTGACACAATGGCTTAAACAAAATGTCTAGCCAAATACTGACTAAATTATAAGATACTCTGAGCCATAAATGACTTTAAAAATCTAAATTAAAACAAAATAACCCTATCCTTGGTAGTCTGGAAGACTGACTGTGCATACAAAAGGCCAAAATCTCTTAGAAATGATTAGAGTTGGTAACTTCAAACTAGTCGTCTCTGCTTGAAACTTAGAATATAACAAGACACACAGACACACACACACACACACACACACATCTTTAACAGTAAATAGCAAAATCTAAATGGCTAAAAGGACTTAAATAAAACCTTTGTAAAATAAGCAGCTTAAGCCAACTCAAGGGTAAACCATAGGTAGTTTGGCATAAAGATAAAAACAAAGAGAAAATAATCTGAGGCTTCAAATTGTGGAGGAAATAGATTTCATAGAAATAGTTCAGCAAAATCAGTAAACAAAAAATGACCAAGCATATAACACCACCACCACCTTCTGGGAAAGCAATATCAGGACAGAGTTGCTATGCTATGTCATCTAAAATGTCTAGTTTTCTCCAGAAAAAAAATAAGACATACAAATAAACAAAAGAGTTTACACATAACAGAAGGGGGGTGGAGCAGGCAAAGGAAATTGCCTTTGAAGGGGTCCAGATGATGAAATTAAAAGACAAAAATCTCTCATTTTTCAGGGTTCTTCAGAGAAATAGAACCAATAGGAGACAGATAGATAGACAGATGAAGATTTATTATGACAAATTGTCTTACAAAATTATGAAGGCTGAGAAGTCCCGCATCTGCCATCTGCAAGCTGGAAACCCAAGAAAGCCAGTGGCTTTTAAGTCTGAAGGCCTGAGAACCAGGGGAGCCAATGGTATAAATCCCAGTCAATGGGCAGGAAAGTACTAATGTCCTGGTTCAGGGAGGCAGGCAGAAAGAACAAAAAGGGAAAATCCTCTTTCCTCCAATTTTTTATCATATTCAGGAACTCTCAACATACTGGATGGTACTCACCTACATTGAGGAAGGCAATCTACTTTAGTAAGTCCACTGACTCAAATGCTAATCTCATCCAGAAACATCCTCAAAGACACTCAGAAATAATAATTAATCTGGGCACCCCCTGCTTCAGTAAAATTGACACATAAAATCAATCATCATAGAGTTCAAAGAAACTATCATAAGTATGTTAAAAAACTAAAGAAAACTATGCTAAAAATATAAGATATAATGATGACATATCAACAAATAGCATCAATAAAAACATAGAAATTATTATAAATAACAAAATGGAAATCCTGCAGGTGGAAAATACAATAACCAAAATGGATCATTCACCAGAGAGGTTTAAGAGCAGTTTTGAGTTGGAAGAAAAAAGAATAATCAAACTTGAATATAGATCAGTAGAGATTATGCAATATGAATAACTGAGAAAGGAAAGATTTAAGAAAAATCAATAGTGCCTAAAAGAAATGTGGTACCCCATTAGCCAGCAACATATGTGTAATTGAACTAGAAAAAGAAAACAAAGAAGATGAAGGAGAAAAAGAGGAAAAAAAAAGAAATAATGACTGAAGGCTTTCCAGATTTGATAAAAGGTTAATCTTTTCACTCAAGAAGTAAAACAAACTCCAAATAAGATAACCACAAAGAGATCTACACTCAGACACATCATAGTCAAAAAGTTAAAAGTCAAAGACAGAAAATCTTTGAAGGAGCAATAGAGAAATGACCCGTTAGGTATGTTGGAGTCCCAATAAGATTGTTGGCTGACTTACCATTCAAGCACTGGATTCCAGAAAGCAACGGGACAGCATATTTAAAGTGATAAAAGTAAGAAAACAAAAGAACTGCCCATCAAGATTCTTAAATATCCATCTGATACTAAATATAACTAAATTCCAAAAATTATGGTAAGTAAAGACATGTTCAGATATATAATACAAAAATGGAGAGAATTCATTGCTTATAGACATACCTTATAAGAAATTCTAAAGAAAGTTTTGTAAGGGCAAGTGATGTTAGATTAGAATAAAAACCAATGAGTGCTGGTAAAGGTACTTATGGAGGTAATTACAAAAGACTGTATAATTGTACATTTTTTTGTCCTTTCTTCTCTTTACTGATTTAAAAAGCAATTGTCTTAAACTATATGTTTGTAACTGTACTGCTGGACCTATAACATTTAGAAATGTAATGCGTTGGATAATAACAACACAAAAAACTTGGGTAGGGAAAAGGCTGCATTGGCATTTACAAATGACACTAATTATTAGCTCAAATCCATGAGAAATGAAGAGAGCAAGACATAGCAAAAGTGTTACTATAACAAAATTTATAAATATATCCTTACTGTCCTTCTTTTCTCAGCCTTTTTAAAGTACATGAGATAATATAAAAATAATTATAACAATGTATTGTTTATATCAAATATAAACATAATATATATACCAGTAAGAGCATTAAAAATTGAAGGAGGGAATGAGCACTGTAGGCGCAAAATTTTGACATCTCATTGGAACTAAGTCAGTATAAAGTCAGAGTCTAATAAGATGTATATTATAATCCCTAGTACAACTACTAAGACAATAACTTAAAAAAATAAATTTTTAATTGAATTAAAGTGCTACACTAGAAAATATTCATGTATTGGAAAAAGAAGCAGGAAAGAACAAATAAAGGAATTAAAAGGATATATGAGATATATAGACAATGGAAAGATAAATTTAAGATGTAAATCAAACCACATCAATAACAATATGCAAATGGGTTAAACAATCCAATAAAAAGGCAAAAATTGTCTGACTGAATAAAATAACAGGTTCAATATAGGCTTTCTACAGGAGACGTATTTGAGATTCAAATATACAAACAGTTTGAAAATAAAAGTGTGGAAAGGAAATATTATGCAAACAACATAAAAAGACCTGGGACAACTATCAGACAAAATACTCTTTAAAGCAAAAGTGTTACTAGAGAGACATTTCATAATGATAAAAGGGTCAATCCATCCAAAAGATGTAACAATCCTTAACATATATGTACTCAAATAACAGAGCTCCAAAATGCATAAAATAAAAACAGAGAATTGAAGTGAAAATTAAACATTTCAACAATCATACAGTCATATGTTGTTTAATGACAGGGATACCCTCTGATAAGTGTGTTGGTAGGTGATTCAGTCTTTTTCTGACTGTCACAGAGTTTACTTATACAAACATAAATGGTATAGCCTACCACACAACTAGGCTATATATTATAGCCTAATACTACTAGGTTTTATACCTGTACAGTATATTACTGTATGAAATACTGTAGGCAATTTTAACACAATGGTAAATATTTGTGTATCTAAACATATGTAAACATAGGAAAGATATAGTAAAAATACGATATTATAATCTTATGAAATCACCATTGTACATGTGGCCCATCACTGACCACAATAATATTATGTATCATCTGACTATAACTGGAGACTTCAATACCTCCCTACTGATAATGAATAGAACAAGTAGGAAAATTGAAAAAAAAAATAGAAGACTTTAACAATAATATAAACCAACTTTACTAACAACTATAGAACACTTCTCCCAACAAGAGTAGATATACACTTTTCTTAAATATAATTAGGCATACTTTTTATGAAAATATTTTTGGTCTTTTGCCAAAAGTTTATATGCATTATCTCATTGAATCTTCATGACACTGTGATATAGAAATTATTCTTCTTTGGTATACAAAGCCTGTGATACATAAATATATTACTCCCATTCTGAAAAGATCATAGTAGCAGTATTATTATATTTTGATTTTAATATAGAAAATGATAATAAAGTGATGATGTTGATGATAATGATTTATCTTTATGTAAAATTTTATCTTTTGATATTTTTTAAATTTCACAATATTCTCTACTAGTAGATTTTATCCCCATTCTCTAGATGAGGAAAATGAGACAATAAAGTTATTTAGCATTCCCCATGCCCCATACGTTAAAATATTTAAGCTGAAATTCATATCAAAATCTTCTGATTTAAAACTCACTGTTCCTACCATTTTCTCTTATGATGACAATTTTTCAAATAGTGACCTTTGGATAATTATTATTTTATGAACATACTTTGCTTTAGACATATAAAATTTACATCTCTTAAGAGTACTATGAGTGTTGACTTTTAAATACACCTTATAATCTAGTACACCTTTCCATTTAAACACCACATCTTCCCTAGGGAACTCATTGTTTTGTTTTTGATTAATACACATTAGTTTTAGGATTTATAAAAAATGAAATTTTTCTATTCGTCAGTGTTGTTGCTTGCATTTTTAGTATATTCCCTTTTATTTTATTTTTCTATGGGGATAAACCATAGTGTATTTATCCATTCTCCTTGTAAAAGATATTTGGGTTTATTCCAGTTTGGGCTATTATTAAAAAAAACTACTATGAACATTCTTGTACAAACCTATTTGTGGACATATGTTTCCACTTTTCTTGGGTTAATACCTAAAAGTGGAATTGCTAAGTCATAGAGTTGATGTACATTTAACCTTTTATGAAACTTCAAGATAAATTTTCAAAATAGTTATACAAATTTATACTTTTCAGCAATGTATGAGAATTCTAGGTACTCTTCCTTTTTGTCAACATTTTCATATTGTCAGGTTTTAAAAATTTTTACTTTTTTGATTATAGCCACTTTGTTGTACTTTTAACAGACATAAGATAATTTCTGATAATGGTTTTAATTTGTATTTCCCTGATAGCTAATGATGTTTAATTTATGTAACTTTTTTTGATGAAGTATCTGTTTAAGACTTCAGCCATTTTTTTTAGTTATAGTTAATCATTTGTTATATTCTGGATTCAATTCAATTATTAAATATATGTACTGTAAATATTTTCTCTACCTTTGGAGCTTGACTGCATTTTAAAGTCTGTCTCTCTGTCTCTGTCTCTCTCTTTCCAGTGTTGTTTTTCAAAGAAGTTTTTGATTTAAACGAAGTCCAGTTGATCATTTAAAAAAGAAGTTTGTGTCCTTTGTAAGAAATATTTGCTCATCTAAAGGTCAAAGATTTTTTCCAGGAATTTTTAGAGTTGTAGATATCAAATTTAAGTGTTTCTTCCAACACAAGTTAATTTTGTGTATGATATGAGGTAAAGTTGAAATGTTATTTTTTTCATTAGTTATTTTCAGTTGCTTCAAGATAATTTTTTGAAAATACACTCTTTCCTATATTGAGCTGCTTTGATAGCACTATAAAAATAAATAACACAAGTATTAATATATCCTGGTTCTTTATTTGTTCCATTGGTATCTTTACCTCTCATAACACCAATATCACACATTCTTAATTATAATACCTTTATAGGAAATCTTAAATCAGATATTGGGTGTCCTCCAAATTTTTTCATTATATTATATTTTAAAGATTATTTTGGCTATTTTTCTTACTTTGTATTTGTTTAATATATTTAGAAACAGATTATCAATCTCTAAAGGAAAACTATAAAAACTTTTGGAATTGTTTACTGATTGAATTGAGTTTATAGATGAATGGAGATAAATGACATTTTAATAATATTTAACTTCCAATCCATGATTCTATAACGTCTTCATTAAAGATGACAAAAGTCATCTTTAATTATTTTCAGAAATTTTTTTTTACTTTTTTAATGTAGACTGTTTATCTATCTATCTATATTTCTATCATCTATCTATCTAAATTTATCTTTTGTATTTTATGGGTTTTGATGCTATTGTAAATGGCATTGTGCTGTTAATTTTATTTTACATTTTTTTGCTTGTATATGGGAATGCAGTTGATATTTATTTATGTGCCTTGTAGTACACGGCTTTACAAAATTTACATATGAACTCCAATACTTGTAGCAGATTCCTTAGCATTCTCTGTGCATCCAACCATGTTATCTCCAAACACAATTATTTATTCCTTTCAAGTCTTATACATAATTTTTGCCTTAATAAATTGGCTGTAGAACCTAATTACATTGCTAAATAGAAGTGATGACAATAAATATCATTGTCATTATCGTCTTTATTCTAATCTTAGGGAGACGTTATGCATTAATCACTAAGTTCCCCCGCCCGGGGGAAAAATTGTCTTCCATGAAACTTAGGAAAGGGTAGGGGGGCGCACAGCAAGAAATGAGCTGCGAGGCGAGCCAGGGAAGCTTCATGCGTGTTTACAGCTGCTCCCCCATCGCTTGCATCACAGCCTGAGCTCCGCCCCCGACCCCGTCTGTGGAAAAATTGTCTTCCATTCAACTGGTCCCTAGTGCCGAAAAGGTTGGGGACCACTGTTTTATTGGACTGAGAACATTTCCTTCTCTAATTTGCTGAGTAGTTTAATAACAGATTTTATCAAGATATTTTTCTTCACCTATTGGAATAACAATATGGTTTTCTCCTCTATTAGGTTACTGGAGTGAATTACATTGATTTTTCAAATGAAACTTTCAAGACATATGTGACTTTATATTTAAAGTTCATATGTTGATACCAAACAATTGAGTGTTACTTTTTAAATAAATGCTGCCAAACTCTGTCTTTTATTCTGAGTACTTAGTCCAATTATATTGTGTGTAATAATTTATATTGTTGGGTTTATATTTATATATTAACTTTCAACTTTTTTGCTACCTTATCCACTTTTTATTGTTCTATTCTTTCTCTTTTTCTTATCTTGAGTTAAGTACTTATGAATATTTTCTGTTTATTTTCTTTATTCACTTTTAAACATTACTTCTTTATATTTTTTGGGGGGGAGCAGTTGCTTTTGAGATCACAATATGCATCCACTACAACTACCTACCCATAATTAATATTGTACCACTTCAGGTAAATCATTAAAAAAAGAGATTATTACAGGTCTTTGTACCTCCAGGCCCAACATTTGTGTTATTGTTGTTATTTTCCTTCTACATATAGTATAATACATTATACAACATAAGGTCATTTTATCTTTTTTGGCTTTAAATTGATAGTAATCTTAAGAAAATTAGGAGAAAAAAATTGTGAGGGTTCCGTAGATGTAATTCATGTTACAAACTTTAAGATATGAGGATTATCCTGGTGGACCCAATCTAATCACATGAGATCTTAAACAAAGAACTTTCTCCAGATATATGCAGGCAAGTTGTGCCAAAGAGGAAGTAAGAGTAATCCAAAATTTGAGAGGGGTTCAAGATACCACTAAAGGGGTGACGGGAGAGAGGAGGGATGGCACAGAGAAAGTTTGAGAATGAATGTGAGCAGGGTCTAGGGGCAAAGACTGGTCCCAGGCTCAAAGTTACCAAAGAAACAATTTCAGTCCTATAACCACAAAAAACTAAATTCAATCAACAACCATAATCAGCTTATAAGTGAATTTATCCCAAGATTATCCAAGAAGGAATGCAGTTCTGCCAAAATCTTGAATTCCCAACTTGTGCAAGTATAAGCAGAGAATATAGCTGGGTCATGCTGTCTTAGGGTACCTGATCTAGGGAACAGCAAGTAAACAGATTTAAGCCAGTACATTTGTGGTAATTTTTTATGGCAAAAAATAGAAAACTAATACAGCCAGCTATTTTTCTGTCTAGGGCCTATTTCAGGTGTTTTTCATACTTCCTAAGGATTCAAATTTCCATCTTTCATTTTTTTTGGCTTAAAGAATATCTTTCAAAATTTTTTATAGTGCAGTTCTGTCTTTGATAAATTCTTTCAACTTTTTATTTACCTGAACATATCTTTAGTTCTCCTTAATGTATAAAGAATCTATTTGCTGGATATAGAATTTATGTACTTTAAACACATTGCCATAGATTTTCTTTCTTTTTTTTTTTTTTTTTGATGCAGTCTTCCTTCATTGTTACTGTTCTCTCTTCTCTTATATACCACGAATCTTTTTATACTTTTCAGGCTACTTTTAATTTCCCTTTAATTATTTCCCTTTCGTCAGTTTTACCACGTTGTGCATAAGTTTTGTTTTTTTTTTTTTACATGAGCTTCACTGAACATTGTTGGATGTGCAGGTTAGTACATATTAGCAAATTTGGTTAATTTTTAGCAATTTTTAAAAACTTTTTATGCTCCTTTATTTTTGAAAAATTTTAGAATAAACATTAGCCAGACCACTTGATATTGTGTAAAATGTCAGTCAGCTTATCTTTTAAATCTTTTATACTCTCAAATTTTCTGTTTCCATAATTTGTCATGATTTTTCCTCGTTTACCTACTTTTTTCCCACCTAGACTCTCCAATTTGCTGTTAATACTATTCAGTACTTTTTTAAAATCAGAATTTGCAACTCTAGAGTAATTATTTGGTTCATTTTTTACTTTCTATTTCTCTACTGTCATAGTATTGTTAGATCCATATTTCTCTTAATACATTGAACATATTTATAATAACTCTTTTATAATCCTTGTCTGCCAACTTCTGTGCTTGCTTAGATTGATTTCTGCTATAATTGACTGCTTTTTTCTCTTGATTTTTAAAAAATTTTTAATTATTGTCAGTACACAATAGTTGTATATATTTATAGGGTGCATGTGACATTTTGATAAGGCACACAATGTGAATTAATCAAGTTAGGAGAAATGGAGTATTCATCACCTCATGCATTTATCATTTCTTTGTGTTAGAAACATTCCAATTTCACTCTTTTAGTTCTTTTAAAGCACACCTTAACTTACTGATGATTATAGTCATTTTGCTGTGCTATCAAATATTGTTGATTCTAACTACTATATTTTTACACCCATTAACCATCCCCACCTTATAGCCCCCCCCCGCTACCCTTCCTAGCCACTGTTATCCATCATTCTATTCTGTGTCTCCATGAGATGAATTGTTTTTAATATTTAGCTCCCACACATGAGTGAGAACATGCAAGGTTTGTCTTTCTGTGCTTGGCTTATTTCACTTAACATAATGTTCTCTGGTTCCATCCACATTGTTGCAAATGGCAGGATTTCATTCTTTACTGTGGCTATATTGTAATTCATTGTGCATATGTACCACAATATCCTTATCTATTTATCCATTGATGGACACTTAGTGTTGATTCCAAATTTTGGCTATTGTGAATAATGTTGTGAATGTTTATTTTGTTGCAATAAACACGGGAGTGCAGATTTTTTTTTTTTTAATATCCTGAATTCCCCTCCTTTTCATATAAAGCCAGCAGTGGGATTGCTGGGTCATATAGTAGTTCTATTTTTAGTTTTTTAAGGAATGCCAATGCCATTCTCCATCACGGTTGTACTAATTTACCTTCCAATCAATAGAGTATGAGGGTTCCCCTTTCTCCACATTCTTGGCAGCATTCTTTATTGCCTGACTTTTTGATAAAAGCCATTTCAGCTGGAGTGAGATATATCATTGTAGTTTCCATTTGCATTTCTCTGATGACCAATGATATTGAGCATTATTTCATATACCTGTTGGCCATTTGTATGTCTTCTTTTAAGAAATGTCTGTTCAGATCCTTTGCCCATTTTTTAATCAGATTATTTGATTTTTTCCTATTGAGTTGTTGCAGTTCCTTTTATATTCCTGTTACTAATCCCTTGTCAGATGAGTAGTTTATAAATATTTTCTCCCATTCTGTGGGTTGTCTTTTCACTTAGTTGATTATTTCCTTTGCTGTGCAGAAGATTTTTAGCTTGCTGTGATTCCATTTGTCCAATTTTGCTTGGTTGCCTGTGCTTTGGGGGTGTTACTCAAGAAGTCCTTGCCCAGACCAATGTCCTGAAGCATTTTCCCATGTTTTCTTTTAGTAGTTTCGTAGTTTCAGGTCTTAGATTTAAGTTTTTAATGCATTTTGATTTGATTTTTCCATATGGTGAGAGGTAAGGGTCTAGTTTCATTCTTCTGCATGTGGATATTTAGTTTTCCCAACACAATTTATTGAAGAGACTGTAGTTTCTACATGATATGTTCTTGGCAACTTTGTCAAAGATAAGTTCATTATAGATGTGTGGATTTATTTCTGGGATCTCTATTCTGTTCCCTTGGGCTATTTGTCTGTTTTTATACCAATATCATTCTGTTTTGGTTACTACAGCTCTGTAGTTAAATTTGACATCAGGTAATGTGATTCTTCCAGTTTTGTTCTTTTTGCTCAGAATGGTTTTGTCTATTTGGGATCTTTTGTGATTCCATATAAATTTTAGGATTTTGTTTTCTATTTCTGTGAAGAACGTCATTGGTGTTTTCATGAGGATTGCATTGAATCTATAGATTGCTTTGGATAGCATCAACATTTTAACAATATTGATTCTTCCAATCCAAAGACATAGAATATCTTTTAATTTTTCTGTGTCTTATGCAATTTATTTCATCAATGTTCTATAGTTTTTATTACAGAGATCTTTCACTTCTTGGTTAACTTTATTCCTATGTATATTATTTTTTAGGTGGCTATTGTAAATGGGATAATTTTCTTGGTTTCTTTTTCAGAATTTTTACTGTTGGTATATAGAAATGTTACTGAATTTTGAATTTTGACTTTCTATTCTTCAAGGTTACTGAATTTAGTATCAGTTTTGATTTTTTTTTGTAGAGACTTTAGTTTTCTGTAGAGATAAGATCATATCATCTCACATTAGGATAATTTGACTCCTTCCTTTCCAATTTGGATGTCCTTTATTTCTTTCTCTTGTCTGATTACTGTAGCTAGAACTTTCAGTACTATTTGAATAACAGTGGTGAAAGTAGGCATCCTTTTCTTGTTGCAGATCATATACAAAAATCTTTAAGTTTCCCCCCATTCATTATGATACTAGCTGTGCGTCCATAATATATAACTTTTATCATATTGAGGTAAGTTCCTTCTATACCCCGTATTTTGAGAGTTTTTATCATGAAGGGATGTTGATTTTATTGAATGCTTTTTTGGCGTCAATTTAAATGAACATATGGTTTTGTCCTTTGTTTTGTTGATAAGATGTATCACATTGGTTGAATTGCATATGTTGAACCATCCTTGTATCCCTGGGATGAATCTCAATATATCATGATGAATAATCTTTTAAATATATTGTCAAATTCAGTTTGCTAGTATTTTGTTGAAGATTTTTACATCTATGTTCATCAAAGATATCGGACCAGAGTTTTCTTTTTTATTGTATCTTTGTCTGGTTTTGGTATCAGGGTGATGCAGGCCTCATAGAATGAGTTAGAGCATCTTCCCTCATCCTAGGTTTTTTGGAATAGTTTAAATAGGATTGGTATTAGTTCTTCTTTGAATACTGGGTATAATTCAGCAGTGAAGCCGTCAGGTCCTGGGCTTTCCTTTGATTGGAGACTTTTTATTACTGTTTCTATCTCATTACTTGTTAATGGTTTATTGAAGTTTTAGATTTCTTCCTGGTTCAATCTTGGTAGGTTGTATCTGTCTAGGAGTTCACCCATTTCTTCTAGGTTTTTCAATTTATTGGCATATATTTGCTCATAGCAGTCTCTAGTGGTCCTTCGAATTTCTGCAGTATCAGTTGTAATATCCCCTTTTTGATATCTGGTTTTATTTATTTGAGTCTTCCCTCTTGTTTATTAGTCTAGCTAAAGGTATGACATTTGTTTATCTTTTCAATAAACCAACTTTTTGTTTTGTTGATCTTTTGTATTTTTTTGTTTCAATTTAATTTATTTCTACTCTTTCTTTATTATTTCTTTTCTTCTACTAATTTTGGGATTGGTTTGCTCTTTTTCTAGTTCTTTAAGAGGCATCATTAGGTTGTTTATTTGAAGCTTTTCAACTATTTTGATGTTTGCACTATTCCTGTATACTTTCCTCTTATTACTGCTTTTGCTGTATCCAAAGGTTTTGATATGTTTGTTTTCATTTTCATTTGTTTTGAGAATTTAAAAAATTCCTTCTTAATCTCTTTATTAGCCACTGGTCATTCAGGAGCATATTGTTTAATTTCTATGTGTTTTT
Source organism: Daubentonia madagascariensis (assembly GCA_023783475.1). NCBI lineage: Eukaryota > Metazoa > Chordata > Mammalia > Primates > Daubentoniidae > Daubentonia > Daubentonia madagascariensis. The sequence continues at coordinate 22,706,046 of JAKFHU010001684.1, read as the reverse complement.
GTCATTTTCAATGTTCCTCTTGTTATTGATTTCTACTTTTATTCCATTGTGGTCAGAGAAAATGCTTGATATGTTTTCATGGTTTTTGAATTTCTGAAGACATTTTGTGGCCTAACATATGATGTATCCTTGAGAATGATACATGAGCTGAGTAGTTGAACATGTATTAGGCAGCTGTTGGATGAAATGTTCTGTAAATATCTATTATTTCCCTTTGTTTCTAACATTACAGATTAAGTCCTATGTTTTCTTTGTTGATTTTCGTCTGAATCATCTGTCCAATGAAGGTGGAATGTTGAGGTCTCCAATGATTATTGTATTGGGGTCTCCCTCTCTCATTAACTCTGATGATATTTGCTTTATATATGTGGGTGCTCCAGTGTTGAAGACATATATATTTAGAACTGTTGTATTCTCTTGCTGAATTAACCCTTTTATCATCATATAATGACTTTCTTTGTCTCTTTTTATAATTTTTTGTCTTGAAATCTATTTTATCTGATATAAGTATAGGCACTCCTGCTCTTTTTTGGTTTTCATTTGCATGAAATAACTTTTTCCATTCCTTTATTTTCAGTCTATGTGTATCTTTATAGATACACTGTATAGATACAGTCTATGTGTATCTGGATTTTGTTTCTTGTAGAAAAGATATAGTTGGCTCTTGTTTTCTATCCATTCAGCCACTCTATGTCTTTTTATTGAAAAGTTTAGTCCATTAACATTCAGTGTTATTATTGATAGGTAAAGACTTACTACTGCCATGTTGTTATTTGATGTCTGTTTTTTTTTATGGTCCTTCCTTCCTTCCTTCCTCCCTCCTTTCCTTCCTTCCTTTCTGTCTTCTCTGGTAGAGTATTTTAATTACTTGCTTTTTATTTTTTCTGTACCTGTTATAGGATGTTTGATTAGAGGTTACCATGAGGCTTGCACAAAATATTTTATAACCAATTATTTTAAACATATGACAACTCTGTTTACAAACAAGCAAATAAACGAGCAAAAAGAAATCTGAAAGAAATTCTACAGTTTAACTCCACACCCTCCTAGTTTTTAACTTTTTATTGTTGCCATGTACATCTTTTTATATTGCCTATCTTGCAAAAAGTTGTAGTTATCTTTGATAGATTTGTCTTTTAGTCTTCCTACTGAAGATAAAGTGGTTGATACACCACTATTACAGCAAGAGTGTACTGTGTATTTGTGTACTTACTGTCTCCAGTGACATGTATACCTCCAGATGATTTGTTATTGTTCATTAAATAACTAAAAGAGTGGATTTGGAATGTTCATAACACAAAGAAATGATAAATCCCTGAGGTGGTGGATACCCCAATTACCCTGAGTTGATTAATTCACATTGTATGCCAAAATCAAAACATCACATGTACCATACAAAGATATACACCTATTATGTACTATTATAATTAAAAATAAAAAAAATTTCAAAGGTAAAAAAATAAATAAAAATAAACAACAACAACAACAAAAACTCAAAAAAGACCTTGTCTTTCAGATTAAAGAACTCCTTTTAACATTTCTGGTAGGACTGCACTGCTGTTGATGAAATCTCTCAGCTTATGTTTCTCTGATAGTCACTGAATTTCTTCTCTGTATTGTCTTGAAGTTCATTGAGCTTCTTCAGGACAGCTAGTTTGAATTCTTTGTCTGAAAGGTCACATATCCCCATCATTCTAGGACTGGTCACTGGTACATTATTTAGTTCATTTGGCGAGGTCATGTTTTCCTGGGTGTTTTTTATTCTTGTGGATGTTTGTTGGTATCTGGGCATTGAAGTGTATTATAGGTATTTATTTTAATCTTTGCAATCTGGGCTTGTGTGAACCAATACTTCTTGAGAAGGCTTTGCAGATATTCAAAGAAAATTGAAAGTTGTGATCTAAGTCTTTGGTCATGACAGCCCTATTAACACTGGGTGCCTCAAGCCAAGTAATGCTACGACTCTTGCAAACTCCTGATGGTACCACTTTGGTGGACTTGAGTAAGATGTGGGAGAATTCCCTGGATTACCAGGCAAAGTCTCTCACTGTCTTCCCTCACTCTCTGTGCTGGGCTGCTGGAGTTGAGGGAGGGGTGACATGGCCACTCCCTCATGGCCAGCAGCGCCAGGTCACACCTGAAGCCAGCTGAGTCTCACCCAAAGCGCATGGCTTTTTTTGTCTGGCTACTTCTGATGTTTTTTCAAAGCCCAGGGTATCTTTAGTCGGCAGATGGTGAATCCTGCCAGGACTGGGTCCTTCTCTTCAGGGTAGCATGTTTCCTTCTGGCCCAGGGTGGGTCTAGAAATGCCATCCAGGAACTAAGGCCTGGAATCAGGGGCTTCAGGAGTGTGGTTGGTACTTTATTTTCCTGTGGCTGAGCTGGTACCACAATTAGAGCTACCATTGGTGGCAGCTCTAAACCAATACAAAACTAAAACCACACGTATGATTACTCTACCATAGTTGGACACAGACATTCTAACATAGCACTTTAGAAAAAATATATGTTGCTTGCTTAAAAAATAAAAAATATGTTAATTTACTTCCCATCTTTTACCAGCAGGAAAACGTGATGTTGTCTTATTCTTAATTTAAAGAAAGTTTATATGTATGAAAAATAACACTTTCTGCAAATGTTATCATTTCCACGACCAAAAATGTAACTGAAAAAATTTTGTATTAATTTGTAGCATTGTGATTCATAGTTGCTTCTGTAACTTTACTTGAAAAGATAATTATTTTACTGTTTAGATGTTTAAGCTTTGGATTAATGATCTAACAAGATTTCCGACCTTCTGTTGTTATATATAGCACAAATAAAAACATTAATCATTATGATAAAGGTTTGGGTTATGTAAAGTAATGAGCATAGTTATGTGTATTTACATGATTGCTACTATATTGGGTTCTTGTTTTTAAGATACAAAAATCATTTTCTAATGTTTAAAAATTTTTTCCATTTTAAGTGTTTAAGGACTAGTTAGCAGTGATCTTTCTCAATTATAATTTCAATTTGTTTATTGTTTCATTAGCTAGAATAATTACATGTTTTGGAGAATTGTGTTAATATGAGCTTTGTCCTTAAAGTTTTAAATAGTTTAATTCAAGAACATTTTCATTTTGCATTATAACATAAAAGTTAGAATTCATTGATAGCAGCTCTAAACCAATACAATACTAAAACCTCACGTATGTTTGTGCCTTTGTTAACCAAAATTTTCTTGACTTGTTTTTTGTGGATCCACAGGTATTTTTCTAGTCATCCTTGCAATTGACCACATTGCAAGGTCAATTGAAATGGCCACATTAATGTGTTCTAATCAAAGGAATTGAAATAGAAGTTATTAATATATTTAGCAGTTTGAGGCCAGGCTTTTTTGCAGAGCTATGTTCCCTCCATGCTCGCTGTCTACTTCCATGGAAAATGAGGACATAATGGTTGGTAAGGTTGAATGATGGAAGAACTCGCCTCTCTGTGTCATGAGATAGGTCTAAGGCATTTGTCATTGACCTGAAAGTGTAGACCATCTCTGCGGTAGTCAGTCTTTTCTTTTATGGAACCACTATTTTTAGTTATCAAGTGTTTATGTGCGACGAAAATCTCCTGAAATATTAGAGAGGCTTTTTTTTCTAAAGGGACAGTTCTCTCATATTTGAATTTGTCATAATTTGTCATTAAATTTGAGAGAGGAATACTATAAGGAGAATCTCTGTTACTATTAGGAAGAACATGTTTTCATTTAAAGCATAACTTCTATTTGTTCTTAGGAAAATTTTGATACATTTTCCAGAATCTTCAGAAATGTTACAAAAGTAATAGACATACTTACAATATTGATCAAATTCTAATATGATTTTAGTATTTAGTATTTAGCATATATGTTTGTTTTAATATAGAGCAAAGCAACATAATAGGTATAATAATGTTTAACGAAAACAAGCTGCTTGGATAGAACATGGAAATGAAACCAATAAAGAGGGCTGAGCCAACAATGCAGCTATCCATACAACTTGCAATGGACATCATTCCACTCGCAAGTAGGTATTAAGTAGTTTTTATCATACGTATTCCGAATCTCTTCTCAAATTACTAGAGTTAATGATTTCAATATTACAATGTGTTGAAATATTTGATCTGGGAAAACTTTATAGCAATTAAAATTTGGTGTTTAATAATTTGAATATCTCTACATACATCTTTTCTATTTACCATACATGTCTTTTAAAACATGAATTTATGAGAAAGAAGCTCTGAAATAGTATGTGGTAATTGCCACATTTATCTCTATGGACTTCATTCTACTCACACTCTGCTAATTTCATGTAATCATAGCTTTTCATAGTCTGAGGGGACCTCAGAGGTCAATTTGTGATTTCTATCCCCTTCATTACTGATCGGTACACAAGGCTCAGAGAAGTTAAATGATTTTTCATAGTTCTCACAGCTTCTTAGCAACAGAACTGGTACTAAAACTGAGGTTACATTTAATTTTAAGTGCTAAGATAACATTTTTTTTCTTAATTAGATATCATTTGTCAAATCATGTGCTTTTTCTTTGGGCTTTTTAAAGAGCCCCAAAAGCTTGAGATAACTAATAATGCACTATTCATTTCTTCTATACAAATGACAGCATTTAGATATTATTTGAAAGGGTAATAATTAATACTTTAAATTTTTCAAATATTTTATTATACTTTTAATAATTGCATCTACTACTCTAATACTAATAGTGCTATATGAAAGTGCTTTCCCCCTTATTTTACCTCTATGTCTCTTTGGAAGAACTGTTAAAATGGTCCTTAATGAAAAGCCTGGTTATAATTTTATTCCTCAATAAAGAATACCTATAAGTAAGAGCCTATTCTTAGGCTGCTGATTTAACAGAACAGTGTGAGTTCATATTGTCTAGTCTAAAAGCCCCAGTGAAAAAAACAAAACATGATATTTTAATGTTTTTAGCATGTGGTTTATGAGAATTTGATCTTAAACTGCTCTTAAGTCCCGGTTCTTCCTCTTGACTGCCATGGGGCTTTTGGGAAGTTTCTTTTCTCCTTGTCCTCATTTTTCTTACTTGTAAAAATGGGATGGTAGCAGGTCCAATCTCAGAATATGTTTGTGAGTATTAAACCAGTTGGTATGGGCAATGATTTCAGTAAACTGCCTGGCACGTGATAAGTACTCAGCAAATACAATTTTTTAAATTTTATCATTAGTTATGACAATTTAAAATATTACTTTCTGCTAATATGTACAGAAAACCATAATAATGGCAGAGCTGTTTTGGTGCAATAAGTATGAGTATTACAATCATGGGAAACACCTTTGATCATGTCAAATTTTCCATTGTCAGTGAAGCTTCCTTTACAAAGGATCACAAAAATTCTCTCCAATTATAAACTTATATTTTAAATGGTATATTTCTAATTTAATATCTTACAAAACCAGAGATCAACTGGAGAACTAAAGGGACTTGCCAAATACCTCAGAATCATGACGGTATAAATGTTTTCTGATTTCTCTTCTGCTATAATTCTTTATCCAGAAGTATAATTCCCATTGTAATTGTTTACTTCTTTATCTACCTTATATAACTATAGATGTTTTAATTAATATTACCATGTCTTATTTCTCATATCATTTGTTTCTAGTACAGTATCAATAAATGTTGAATAAGTATTTAATTCCAAGTAATCCTAATACATTCGAAAGAACTTCCTATATTTAGTTCTATAAGTACCTAACAATTTCATATCCATACTCTTCTGACTATAAAGGTAAGGGGAGGTAATTTGGGCTGTTTCTCATACAACTCAAACATTTGCATTTCTTTCCATTTTGACTTATCAAAAAAGTGTGTCATAAAAAAACATCTTGAAAATACATTTTATATCTCATTGTTCCATGAAATCTGCTTTCTAAGTAGAATGATTAACATTTAAGTAAGTCTATAGGTGCAGAAATAGATACAAGATTTTTTCTGAATGTAGTTGAAATTAAATTTTGAATGTAAACTTGTCAATATAAAGTAATGGTTAGTTACAGCCACGTATTTTACATTTTCATAGTTACCCATTATACCTTCTTATTGAAAGTGCATAACTTTACAAAATGACTTTACCTGAACTGAATCCAGTGTTAACTCAAATTTTCAGTTATAACTCAATATTCCCTCAATTCTGTTTCAAATTTAAAAGCAAGAGAGCAAACACATTTTTCCAGAATTTAATTTTAAGAAAAATATATTATAATTATCAATGTGATCTGTGTAGTCTAAACCATAATATCAAGAATTAACGAATACTTCTGAATAATCTCCAACTTCACATGATATGGAACGAATTGTTTTGTTTACACATAAAAGTTTCTTCAACATACCCTTTAAAATAAAAATCAAATGTTTCTTTTAAAAATGGAGGATTTACACAGGCAGGTTTAAAAGGAATCTTCAATGAACAGATAATCTTGATTATCATACAGCCACTTTCATTGGTATAGGACAGAGGTGTACATGCCACAGCCATGCTCTGGTACTGCACATTCACATCCAGTAGTCATTCATTCACAATATCCTATATACTTTAGATTTAGTTCCATTGCAAATTGATGATTTGCCACAGAAGTTTCAATTTTTGTGGGATTTTAATTTTTTTTAAAGAAAAATGAGATACTTTTTGCATGTCTTGCTACATGCCTAATGTCTTTTTCTTGAAATTTTCTCCTCTTCTGCTTTCTGGGTATAATTGTTCTCACAGGATTGGACTTATTTTTCAGTTATTTTCCATGTTATATTAAGTGACTTTGATGAGTTCTTTTTGGATTACAATAAATCACCTTGGAAATTCGATGGACAAACTTGATGGTTTTCTTATCATTCTTATTATAAAATACCCTAATCTTAACTTTTTTCACATTTCACTTTAATTCTTATGTCTTTTCTTTCAAACTCACTCTCATTTACAATTGACACTGCATTCTTATAATGTTTATTAACAGGACTCTAAATTTTAGCTTAATTTACCCTAATCACTATTAAAAATTTCCAAGATACACTTAATGTTAACACTGTCACTTTTTCTGAAACTTCTTTATCAACAATTAATGGTGTTATATGACTGTGAATAGTACACACACGTCCAAAATTTTTTCCACTAGCAGAGCCCGTGCTATTACATCTTTCAGCAAACATTTCACTTTAATGAGTAGGAAAACTTAACTAAAGTAGGTCTAATATGAGCCTTACATAAAATAGAGTTTAACAGGGAAAATCACATCTATCGCTATAATTAATAAACCAACGTTTTCCTGGAAGATAGGACTGAATCATATGTTTTGCTTTGCTATAGGCTATAAAAACTTAAAATATATAAATATTTTAGATAATAAAAATTATGCTAAATATATTTTATATTCATTCATATTCATAAATAAAAGATTTATGCAATCTAGAAGTGAATAGCAAGACTTCATACTCTAGGGAAATTAGTAGAGTAGCTCAGAGATTAGAGAAATTTCGAAGGGAACTAGTGATGAAAGGAAATCTAAAGAAATATTGTATAATTCTAAAAATAGTTTTCGCTGTTTCATTTCCAATGTATGTTCAAGAATTTTCCAAATCTGGCATTAGCTATATAAAAGCAGAATCATAGTTCCACAAGGTTCAGAAATGTGGCTTTGGGAATTACATCTCCATGATTTGCTTACCAGCATGTACTTCACTTGTAGGAAGGAATATTGGTTAATTTCTAATATTCTGTTAGGTGAGATCTACCACTTATTGAGATATTACTGTGTGCTAGACACTTAGGCTAATTATTTTGCCTGTATTATCTTAATTCTCATAGTAAACCTATCAGTTTATATTATTATCTCTATTTTACAGATGATGTAACTGAGGCTTAGGTGTTGGATTAATTTGCACAAGATTTCGAGACAAATACACAGGGGAGATGTAATTTAAACCCCATCAGTTTCCATGCAAACTCCTCAAATATTTGTCAAACTGTGGTGCTGTAAGTCAAAACCTTTTCATAGATTAAAACACCAAACAATTAGAGATCTATCAGTAAAAATATAATATATATTCTTCCTGTGTTCATATTTACTTTACTTCCTTGAGATCACATACTGAAATAATAATTTCATATTTGAAACATTGTCATTTTTCACCTTAATTGCAAGTAAATCAGTGGTCAGAACAATTGTCAACATTTTAAGCTACTCCTGTAATTACCATTATTAATATCTATCCAGGTTGAAACTGATTATTCTTAAAAGCATTGTGTATGTGTGCATGTGAAAAAGTGTTTTTGTTTACTCTATAGTTAAATAAAAATAAAGCGAAAATGTTTATGTAAATACTTTAAAGCTCTTCTCTGACATACTGTGCTCATCATTGTATGTTCAGCTCTTAGCACATATAGATGCTCAATAAACGCTTATTAAATGAATGCAGAGAATGAATGCAGGAAGGAATTAAGCTTATATCTTTTCTGTAATTTTTAGCATTAAACCTCCACATAAAGAGGGTGGATTTAGGGCCCATATTTGAGACCTTGCATGGTAGAGGACACTGGGAATGTGGATGGTTCTGCCTCAAGACTCAGGGAAATGATGAATTATGGTAGTGAAAATAAAGAAACAAGTAGGTCACACATAGTATTTGAGAAAGAAAAGAATATATGAACACAAAGCTAATTCTGTAGTTTTCAACGCACGAGAAGTATTTATTTCTTCCACCAGGCTTATTTTTCCCTTAGCATTCATCAAGTAATAAGGATAAATGGACAGCACACTTACACTGAATATTTAAACACCAAAATATGTGTGACTTTTCTCATTGAGAGTAGTTGCTGCAAGAAATATAACTTCTAATTATGGTCATTTTCCTTTTGAGAAATTGGGCTTAGCATACAATTTAGACTTGAGAATTATGTAAGCTTTTGTGGGCCATGATATTATGTTTGTAATGAATTATTACTAGAAAGAAAAATATGATAACACTATAAAATTAGCCTATCATTGCTTACGCTGTCAGTACGTTCCCAGATATCAGACACATTCCCAGATATAATTTAAAGAAAAAATACACTAACAATGGCTAAAATAATTTCCATTGAAGAACAATGGTTAAGTTTGTATATTGTTGGGTATTTATTTCAGTCAGCATGGTAACCACATGTGATAAATTTACTTTCAAAGAGTAAATCCCTACCACTGCCAACATAATTCCAGTGATTTATTCTAGAATTCAAGTCCCTGCAGAGCATATTGCTTGTTCCCAGGAGAGCATAATTGTTCCTGTATCCTTGGGCCCTGACTCTTGTCTCTTGTGTAACACTAGTCAATGAAATGACAATTGTGTGAAGAGGAGACTTAGTCTCCTTGGTTCCTTAGTCAATGCGGTAATTGCGCAGATAAATCTCTTGCCTTCAGAAGCAATTTCTCCATGTGTGATAGGTTCAGTTGTTTCTTCAGAGACAAAATCAATAAGAGTTTGAAGATACAGTATTTTTGCAAGTTCAAAATCATTTAGTTAAAAAGGCCTATAATTCAGAGGATTTTTTTCTTGTTTGTTCATTAACATATACACCTACACACCCCCTCACATGCCCAAACACACAATAAAAACAGAGAAATTTTATTTTTGATACACATTAAACAGTGAAAACAGTGAATTTAGACTGAGTCCATTCACCAAAAAGTGATGAGGAATTTTTCCTTTAGTTAGTTGAGTAGTGTATGTCCCAAGCTCTAATAATTGTTTATATCTTTCTCTTTCCCTATTTCATTATTTTTCTCTTACTCATCATTCACTCTTATATGTCAGTTTTCCAGACATATAAAAACAAAAAAGAAAATGTGTAAATGGCCAGAGAAATTTTGTTAATTCTTTCCTGGGTCAGTTTTATAGTACTTTTGATAGTAAATCTACTAAAGATGTGGAAATATATATTCAATCCAAAATGTAATTAACACTACCCTACTAAATAAAATGCCTTAGATACAACTTTTACAGTTTTCAGAAGACATAAGCTTATAAAAAATAAGATCAGTTACTATTACATTTGATTATTTGTTTAAAGATCAACTTTAATTTATGCACATAAATTTTAAAACAAATTGGTTAATATAGTACTACAAAGAATATATTTCAATAAATGTTATTAAACACCTTAAAATATATGTATTCTATTTAGCCTACCCTTTGATTTTTAATCTTATACATATTCTTCCTCTATATCCTTCAATTGGTTCTGCACAAAGTTAACTTTAACTAGCAATGATTGTTACATAAATTGAAATAAGTTTGTAAGTTTGACCTTGATGTGTGTTTAAGTAAAAAAGGTTCAAAACCACCAATAATTTAAATCCTTACTAGGTTATACTTATATCAAAGTGCTTAGAACAATACCTAGCACATAGTAAGTGTTACATATGTTAACAATTATATGCACAAACATATTTGTGTGTGTTTGTTTGTGTTAATATTATTATAACATGAACAGTTATGTAGCATTACTACATGCCATGTATTTTTATATTCACTTTAAAAAAATTGAGTTACTTAGTCTTCACTAGAACCTTCTGAGTTTGTAAAGATGGAAAATGAGGCCCAGACAGGTTAAATAATTTGACCAAGGTAACACAGCAGATAAATAGTGAGTTAGGATCCAATTCCTGGCAATTTGGCTATAGAGATCACTAATAATGTAGAATAAAAGCAAAATTTCAAATTCTTGATTTGACTCTCAGCTTGATTGTTATTAGTGTATAGAAATTATATGGAGCTGTGTACATTATGTCTACTTTCTGTCTCTATGGATTTTCCCATTCAGGTTCTTGCATGCAAAGTGACTTATACAAAATTTGGTCTTTTGAGTATGGCTTCTTTGGCTCAGCATAATGTTTTCAAGACTTATTCACATTTTCCATATTTGCCTTATATTTCATTGCCAGATAATATTCCATTTTATGGATATACAACATTCTCTTTATCCATTCATAACTTAATGTACATTTGGGTGTTTTCCACTTTTTGACTATTCTAAATAGTGCTGCCATGAACATTTGTGTACAATTTTTTTTGTGAAAATGCTTTTAATTATCTTAGATATATATGCAGGTGTGAAATTGCTGGGTCATAGAGTAGTTCTATGTTTATCTACTTGAGGAACTCCAAAACTGTCTTCTAAAGTCCTGAATCATTGACATTTTTATCAACATTGTATAAGGGTTCAAATTTCTCCACATCCTCATCTATTGTTACCCTCTGTTTTCTGGTTATGTGCGAAGTGGTATTTTGTTGGACTTTTTTTGAGTATTTCTAAAGGTAAATGATGTTGAAATTTTTTCATGTATTTATTGGTCATAGTTATATGTTCTTTGGAGAAATGTCTATTCAAATCTTTTACCCACATTATACTTAGGTTATTTGTCATTTTTATTGTTAGCTTGTAGAGCTCTACTATCTACTATCTGGATAGTAGACTCTTAATCAGGCATATAATTTGCAAAAATATTCTCCCATTATTTCAGTAGTCTTTTCACTTTCTTGATATCTTTGGAAGCACAATAGCTTAAATTTTAATGAAGGTCAACCGATTTTGTATATTGATACTGTATTCTGTAAATTTGGTAAACTTGTTTATTACCATTGTTTTATGAGTTCCTTAGGACTTTTCTACCTATATGATCATGTCATCTGCAAATAGAGATAGTTTTATGTATTCCATTCTGACCTTGATGACGTTTGTTTATTTGTCTTGCCTAATTTTCCTGACATGAACCACCTTTACAAAGTTGAATAGAAGTGGCAAGAGCAGATATTTTTGTCCTGTCCCTGATTTTAGGAAGAAAGTTTTCAACCTTTCACCATTGACTATGATGTTAAGTGTGTTTTTTTTATGCATACCCCTATCAGATTGCAGATGGTTCATTCTAGTACCAGATTGTTGAGTATTTTTATTATAAAAATGTGTTGGGTTTTGTCAAATGCTATTTCTATTTCTTTTGAAATGATAATGTGGTTTCTATCCGTTATTCTATCAACATTCTGTATTAAATTGATTGTTTTTGTATGTTGAACTTTCCTTGCATTCTGGGGATAAACCCCATGTGGTAATGGTGTATAATGCTCTTTGTATATTAATAGAATTGATTTGTTAATATTTTGTTTGAGGATTTTTTTATCTTTTTTTTTTTTGAGACAGAGTCTCACTCTGTCACCTTGGGTAGAGTGCAGTGGTGTCATCTAGCTTAATGCAACCTCAAATTCCTGGGCTCAAGCCATCTTCCTGCCTCAAGCTCCTGAATATCAGTCTATATTTTTCTTTTCTTTTGCTGTATTGTCTGTTAGGGGCATCAGAGTAATGCTGGCCTGATGTAGTTATGAAGTTTTCCTTCATTTTCTATGGTTTGGAATAGTTTGACAAAGTTTGCTGTTAACTCTTTTGATTTATTTATTTATTTTTTTATTTTTATTTTTTTATTTCAGAATATTATGGGGTACAACACTTTGGCTATATATATTGCCCATGCACTGCCCATGTCAGAGCTACAATCATGGTCATCCCCCAAACTGTGCTCCCCGCATCCATTCAGTGAGAGTTTTTCCCATCCCCTCCCTCCTGCCCACCCCCTGATGAATATTATTGCCCTGTGTGATGTAAGTGTTGATCAGTTAGTATCAATTTGATGGTGAGTACCAGTGGTGCTTGTTTTTCCATTCCTGTGACACTTTGCTTCGAAGAATGGGTTCTAGCTCCAACCAGGATAATACCAGATGTGTTAATTCACTATTGTTTTTTATTGCCGAGTAATACTCCATGGTATACATATACCACATTTTATTAATCCACTCGTGTATTGTTGGGCACCTGGGTTGTTTCCACGTCTTTGCAATTGTGAATTGTGCTGCTATAAACATTCGCGAGCAGATATCTTTATTATAGAATGTCTTTTTTTCCTTTGGGTAAATACCCAGTAGTGGGATTGCTGGGTCAAATGGTAATTCTACTTTTAATTCTTTGAGGTATCTCCATATTACTTTCCATAGAGGTTGTATTAATTTGCAGTCCCACCAGCAGTGTGTGGTGTTCCTCTCTGTCCACATCCCCACCAACATTTGTTGTTTGGGGATTTTTTGATATGAGCCAATCTCACTGGAGTTACGTGATATCTCACTGTGGTTTTGATTTGCATTTCCCTGATGATTAGAGAAGTTGAGCAATTTTTTATATGTTTCATGGCCATTATTCTGTCTTCTTTGGAAAAGTTTCTGTTCATGTCCTTTGCCCATTTTTTAATAGGGTTGTTTGATTTTTTCTTGCTGATTTTCCTAAGTTCTGTATAGATTCTGGTTATCAGCCCTTTATCAGAGGTGTAGCATGCAAATATTTTCTCCCATTCTGTAGGTTGTCTGTTCACTCTAGTGATAGTTTCCTTGATTATGCAGAAGCTTTTTAATTTGATCAGGTCCCATGTATTTATTTTTGTTGCTGCTGTGATTGCTTTGGGGGCCTTCTTCATAAATTCTTTGCCTAGGCCAATGTCCATAAGAGTGTTTCCAACGTTTTCTTCGAGAATTCTTATGGTTTCATGTCTTAGGTTTAGATCTGTTATCCATTGTGAGTTGATTTTTGTGAGAGGTGAGAGGTGTGGGTCCAGTTTTAGTCTTCTACATATGGCCATCCAGTTTTCCCAGCACCATTTATTGAATAGGGAATCTTTTCCCCAGTGTACGTTTTTCTGGAATTTGTCAAAGATCAGGTGACTGTATGAGGTTGGTTTTATTTTTGGGTTCTCAGTCCTGTTCCGTTGGTCTACGTCTCTGTTCCTGTGCCAGTACCATGCAGTTTTGGTTACTATAGCCTTGTAGTATAGTTTGAAGTCTGGTAGATAGATGCCTCCCAATTTGTTCTTTTTGCTTAAGATTGCTTTGGCTAGACGGGGTCTTCTCTTGTTCCACACGAAGCGTAAAATTATTTTTTCTAGATCAGCAAAAAATGATGTTGGTATTTTGATAGGGACTGCATTGATTCTGTAAATCACTTTAGGTAGCAAAGCCATTTTTACTATGTTGATTCCACCTATCCAAGAGCATGGTAGGGTTTTCCATCTGTTTACATTCTCTGCAATTTCTTTTCTCAGTGTTTCATAATTCTCTCTATATAGATCTTTGACCTCCTTAGTGAGATATGTTCCTAAATATTTAATTTTCTTTGGTGCTATTGTGAAAGGTATTGCATCTTTAATTTGTTTCTCAGCTTGATTGTTATTAGCATATATAAAGGCTATGGATTTGTGTGTATTAATTTTTTATCCTGACACTATGCTGAATTCATTTATCAATTCCAGTAATCTCTTGGTTGAATATTTGGGGTTTTCTATGTATAATATCATATCGTCTGTGAATAGTGAAATTTTGACCTCTTCTGCCCCATCTGGACGCCCCTGATTCCTCTGTCTTGTCTGATTCCTCTGGCTAGAACTTCCAGCACTATGTTGAAAAGAAGTGGAGATAGTGGGCACCCTTGTCTAGTTCCTGTTTTAAGGGGGAATGCTTTCAATTTTTCCCCATTCAGTATGATATTGGCTGTGGGTTTATCGTATATGGCTTTAATAGTTTTGAGATATGAGCCATCTATGCCTATATTGTTAAGAGTTCTTATCATAAAAGGATGCTGGATTTTGTCAAAAGCTTTTTCTGCATCTATTGAAAGGATCATATAATCTTTGTTGCTTTTATTTATATGGTGGATTACATTTATAGATTTGCATATGTTGAACCATCCCTGCATCACAGGAATGAAGCCCACCTGATCGTGATGAATTATTTTTTTGATGTACATCTGAATTCGGTTTGCAAGGATTTTATTGAGAATTTTTGCATCTATATTCATAAGGAATGTTGGTCTTTAATTTTCTTTTCTTGTTGTGTCCTTTCCTGGCTTTGGTATCAAGGTGATATTGGCTTCGTAACTCTCTTTAAATGTTTGGTAGAATTCACTAGTGAATCCAACTCTTTCTGGTCTTGTGAGAAGTTTTCTGGTTAGAAAATTAATGTCTTTATTTTTTAAATTTTTTTTCAGATTTTGTAATTCTTCTCAATTCAGTTTTAATATTTTGTATCTAAGCTTTATCCATTTCATCTAGTTTATCTAATTTGCTGATATTTAATTTTTCATAGTTTTTTCCTATAATCATTTTTATTTCTATAAGGTCATTATATATGATTTTATAATATAAATTTGAATCTTCTCTCTTTTTTTCATAGCCAGTCTACCTAGTTACCATTTTTTTAAATCTTTTCAACAACTTTAGCTTTATTGATGTTTTCTGTTATTTTTCTCTTCTGTACTCCATTTATTTACTCTCAAATCTTTATTGTTCCCTTCCTTATGGTTGGGCTGGTTTTTTTGCCCCATTTTTTCCAGCATCTTAAGGTAGATGACTAGGTTATTGATTTGAGATCTTTCTTCTTTTTTTTGCTATTGTCATTTATACCTATGAATTTCCCTTTCCATACTGTTTTAGTTAAATCCTTTTAGTTTTTGTTTTTATGTTGTGTATTTATTTTTATTTATCTCAAAATATTTTCCAATATCCCTTGTGATTTCCTCTTTGATCCATTGGTTATTAGGATTAGGTTATTATTTAGTTTTCATATATCTGTGAGTTTACTAAATGCTCTTCTGTTGTTATTTTCTAATCTAATTCCGCTGTGCTCAGAGAACACATTTTGTATGATTTCAATCATTTTAAATTTATTAAAGCTTATGTTACACTACTACAGTCTCCCCTAGAGGACATTCCATATACACTTGAGAATAATGCATGCTGTTGTAGTTTTGTGAAGTGTTCTCTATCCATTGTATTAATACTGGCATACAAAATACTACTTTAAACATTTTAAGCCTATCAATAAAGTTTCGTAATATTTGTTTTTGCAGTTTTCTTTAAAAATGATGAAAAAATAGTTATACTAATATATGTTTGTACTGCCTTTTAAAATACCTATTAATTTAGCCTTACTGATACTCTGTTTTTCTTTTCACAAACTTGTGTTACTGTTTGGTTTCCTTTCATTTAAGCCAAAGGACTCCCTTTTATATTCTTTCTATGGAAAGCCTGCTCACAATGCATTCTCTCCATTTTTGTTTAGCTGAAAACTTTTAATTTGTCTTTCAGTTTTGAAGAAGAATTTAGCTGGATACTAAATTTTGGGTTGCAATTCTTTTTCTTCAACCCATTGAACATACCATCTCACTGTCTTTTGTTCTCCATAGTTTCTAAGGAAAAGTCAGTTGTTACTCTTATTAGGGTTCCCTCATGTCAATGAGTTATTTGTATCTTGCTGCCTTGAAATTTTTCTTTTTATTTTTGTCTTTAATATTTTGAATATGGTCAGTCTGAGTGGACCTATTTGTTTTTATCTTATTTGTTTTTATTCTCCTCATTTATCTTCATGAATATGTAGATTTAATATTTTCCATCAAATATACATAGTTTTTTGGTCATGATTTGTCAAGTATTACTTGTGCCCCTTCCTCTTCACCTTCTGATACTCTCATTATACTTATAATTGGTGTAATTGATGGTGTTCCACAGTTCTGTGAGGCTCTGTTCATTTTTCTCCATTTTCTTTCTACTCCTCAGCTGGGGTAAATTCTATTGACTTACCTTTATGTTTACTGAGTATTTTTTCCAGCTGAAATTTGCCATTGAGTTTCTCTAGTGATTAGTAATTTTAAAAATTAATTATTGTACTTTTCAACTCCCAAATTTTTGTTTGGCTCTTTTTCATGATTTCTATTTATTGATATTCTCTATTTGGTGAGAAACACTGCCATACTTTCCTTTAATTTTCCATTTTTTAATGGTTTCCTTTATTCTTTGAATACATGTATACTGGTGATTTAAACTTTTTGTTTAACTCCAAAATGTGTGACTCCTCAGAAAAATTTAGGTTGTCTTTCTTTTCCCCATATATGTACCTACTTTCATATTTCCTTGCATGCCACTTAATTAAAAACTGGATATTGAAGATTTTAGATAATATATTGCAACAGCCCTGATATTTTCCTCCATCCCCAATGGTTATTTTTGTCCTTGGCTGAGCATCTGTATTCCCTAGATGTTTTTTATTTTTCCGTCTACCTTCCTAGGCTTCAGATCTAGGATGGTATAATTCAATAGTCAGGTAATGATTGACCAGATTTCCTTAAATATTTTGTATGTTTTTCACCCTTTTACAAGGGGAATCTGTGTGAGAAGGCACACATTCAAACTGTAGACAGTTTACAATAGAATCAAAATTTTCACTTTCTACTTTTGCAGCCGGAGGCCAGAGCCTGATACTTTCTCCTTCTCTAAGTCTTCCCTGGGTATGTGCACAGTCTGAAACATGCATTCAGCCTTTGAGATTAACAGGAAAATGGTGGAGCTTTCCAAAATTGCTTATGGATCTGCAATGTGGCTGTTTTATTACTTCAGAAGAGATGAATGATAAATCTGAGAAGATGAAAAGTTTATTTAAATAATTGATGCTGGAGGTTGGGTAAGCTGGAGCTTAATGCTGAAAGAGACATCTAAACACTATTTTCTATAAGCCTAAAAATGCTTCATAGTATAGTTTAAAAAAGTTTATTGCTAATTATTAAAGATATTTATTTGAGAGCTTTGCTAATATTTAGTGGGAATATGAGATGCCATATTTTTCCTGACAATATAAAAGCTTTCCATTAAATTGGGGTAAAAAATTAGATTTTATGTTTGAAATACTGATACAGCATTCAAGTAAATAGTCATCTCCAAGGATAATTTATTTTTACAGATGATTATTTTTTGGTTCAGTAAAACCTGCCAACAAGATATAAAATTTTAATATAAGCCATTGATTATAATGTGTTACTGTTAAGAGAAGTCATCCCACTTAACTATTACTTTTATACCCTAAATTATTATTTACATTATTTGGAAATTATTTTTAATAGTGACTTAGAATTAATTTGTCCTTAGACATAAGTAAGATAAGTGGAAATCAAATCTCAACGTAAGCCCCAAAACTTGTTAAGAATAGTTTCTGAGAAAATATTAAGCTTAAGGTGTTTTTAACAATTTAAAATATTCTTTAGAATTTTATTCTAATTAGATTACATATACATAACTCTTTTGGGCACAGTGATTCTCACCTGTGGTCGCAGCTACCTGGGAGGCTGAAGCAGGAGTATTGCTTGAGCCCAGGGATTTGGGTCCAGCCTAGGTAACATGGTTAGACCCTATCTCTAAAAAAATTAAAAATAAAATTTAAAAATCAAAAAAATGCGTAAGCCTTACCCATAGCCTTTTATGCTAAGTAAAGACTATTTACAAAAGGTAAATACTCAGAAAAAACTATTAATTGCACTTTCCTGAAGCAAGAGAATAATATGCTCAAAGTGCCTTTCCTGGTGATCCATGACAGGTATAACAGACCTTATATTCATAAGAAAGTTTTATTCTTTATAATAAAAACAAAGTATCAAATAGTAAGAAGAAACATTTTACAAATATTAAAATGCAAATAACTTGAATTAATCTTATGTTATTATTATATTTAATCCAGCAATATAATATTAGAATACCAAACCTGATTAAGAGGAAACACACACACATCTACACACACACACACACATGCACACACATACATGCACATACAAAGTTTAAAATATCAATCATTGCAATGAGTAACATTATGCAGAACCAACATCTGGAAATTTTGCAGAGTTTTTACTTTTCATCAGACCATTTGGTTCTTTTATATAATCTACTTTGGTAACATTTTTGAAAAAAAAAAGAATAAACTGAGAGTATGTTCATGGTCTAAAAAACATATGTTTTATCATCATTAGTATTTTTGTAGATCTTCAAAGTATAAAATATTTTGGTTAATACTTTAGAAGTGAAAATAACTAAAGAGATGTGAAATGGTGGTATGTACTAAAATTTGTAGATACTTTGAATTCTTCATGCATTTTAAATAAAGATAATTTGATGGCTTAAAACATCCTTTTAAAATTCAATTTTAAAATAATGTTTTTAATTTCCAGGTTTTCCAGGAAAATGGATAGATTATCTCCTGTTTAGAAACTATGTTTTTATGAATTTAAAAAATAAGTGTACATTCATGACAGCTGGCAGAATTATAAACAGGATGTATAATCATGAGATCCAATGCATGTGAGACATGGAGTCCAATTCTAATTAAGTAAATTCCCTAAAATGTAAATTAATTGTGTTTACCACCAAAACACCATCTGCTTCTAATAACTGCAAATTGTTAAGTAAATGGAAGAGTTGTATTACGCTGAAAAATATCTCTTTTATTTCACAGTATAAAAAGCAAAGCAAGAATCTCTTAACTGTTGTGAACATCATTACAAAATTTTTCTAACTACTTATCAATTATGGGACATATAACCATTTTTTCTTGTTACTTAACTATGGTTATGTATATGTGTGTGTGTGTGAATATCTATGTCCATACTCCTTTCCATGTCTATGAATCAAATGCATTTTCCTATTCTAATGAGAAAAACAATTTACCAAATTGGTATTGTTTTCCATATATTCTCAGATTTTTTACTTTCATGTGGTAAACATGTATTTTCTGGCTTAAGAAAATGGCCCCAAAGCACACCCATACTAAATCTCTTAAGGAAAAACTACCAGAAAGCTTATATAGCAGCTAAAAATTGAATTCAATTGGTAAAGTGAGTAACACACATGAATTAAAGTTTATTCATTTTGAACTCATAAAGTGAAATGATAAAGTGCTTGAAGATGAATACTATTACCATGATTTTTTTTCTTTTTGTCACAATATGTCTAGAGACCAAAGTTTCTAATCCTATTAATATTTTCTCATTAGGAAAACCATATAATTTGTTTTGCAGTATCATGAATACACTTTTTTGTGCTACTCAAATTGTTTTGCCACAATAGTTTAACAAATCTGTTGAGTATTACCTTGGTAATAATTCTGAGTAAAAATAATCTTAAATTGTAATGGGAATATTTGCAGTGCCTTGCTCCACTTCTTTTCTCCTTCCATCAATTGGATGCTAATACATTAAACTCCACCTGGAAGAATTTAAACTAAGAAATTATATAACTCTAAAAAGCAGGAAATCTCATTATAATATTTGAAAAAGTTTGCCTTTTCCAATTTGTGAAAATATGTCTCGTACAAAATTTTGTTTCTATACGTTCCTGAAATGACAGCAACTGGGTACTGTACACAGAAAACATTTAATTAGTTGATATTAAAATAATCCTTTTTGAGCTAATATTATTTTAGTTATATTGACATGTAATTATGGAAAATAACACCCAACATCACTCCTTTATTTATTTCATTCTTTTACTCATGTTTGTTGGTTGGCTTTTATTTGCCTACAGTCTCTTAAATTTTCTCATCTTTATTGAGACCTTACATATCTATAGCATGTTATTAAGGTTCAAAGCACATGATATAGGAACAACATTCATTGGGAGGTTAGGGGAATCATCTACTTCTGCTAACAGTTCCAAAGACATCATGCCTACAAAACTCTAGGTATAAAGTTACAGTAAGAATGAATTAGGTTGAACTAACAGTTTCACCTGACATAAAACCTGTTTGATAGTGCAGTGTGGGAGTAGGGTAGGGAATCTTTAATTGTTGGATGATGTGAATAATTTGATAATGCAGAATCTAGGGTTGAATCAGGGAATAGAAAATGAGTCAACATGTGGAAGTATTTCAGTATGACTTGCATAAATTAAACAGTGACAACTGTGTAATCAAGTTGATTATACTTTTAGCACTGTAAGTCTGAGCCACATAGGCACATCAGAGTGTGTCACATCTTACATATGGCCTCAAATTCTTGCTACTTCTCCCATTAAGAGGTGGAGTCTAATTCTACTTCATTTGAATCTGGATTTTCCTTAATTGTTTACTTGAGCAATTGAATGTGTGGGAAAAAAAAAACATTCTGGGATTTCCAAAGCTACTTCATAAGAAGAGTTGCAGCTTCTACCCAGGCCTCTTGGAATGCTGCCACAGGGAGAAGCCTGTCACTATGTAAGGAGTCCGACAACCTAGAGACTGGCATATTGTACAGAGATAAAAAGAGACGAAAGTGCCCAGACAGCTTCTGCTAGTCCAGCCAGCCTAGCCCAGGAGTGAGGTGTGTAATTGCATAAAATATTTTTGATCTGCTAAAATAGCCAAAACTAAGACCTCAGACACGTGGCCCTAGATAAGCCATCATGGCCATTTTTACTTCTTTGAGCCACCTAGGCTCAGTCACTATTAAAGGAAGATGAGCCCTCTCCCTTGTGGGCTGCATACATTTCTGATCAATAAAATTGTTAGTACATTAAAATGGTTCTTGTTTTATACAACTTCATTTTTGGTGGTTTCTTTTGCATCAGAGATACCCAAAATAACATCTAGTAGAAACAATATAATGAATAGCTGTAAGACAAATAAAAGTGCTTTTATAGTATACATTTGATAGTAGTGAAATGGATAATATTAAAACTGATAGTCTTTGGTCAAAGGGCGGTTGTGTTAATTTGTGTATGCTCCGTGTGTCCATGTATGTTTTGTGTGAAATGGATGTCAAATTGGATTTCACAGGAACCCAGTACTTTAATTTCTGTACTTCATGTAGGAAATGTTGTAGTTTTGTCCTCAATTATTCTATTACTAGTTTCTTAATTTAAAACCTTCTATATTACCACAATACAGAAGAGAGCTACAAGAACAGATTTTAAAAAGGCGGCTAGTAAGAACATATAAGGCTTAAAATAGAGTAATTCATAGAATAATGTGAAAATCAGGCAGCATGGCACAGAGTGTGCAGTACATCCTTGCCTTATACATATTTAGCATTTGCAATTTTGACTGTGCTTGGTATATCTGCAGTAATGAGGAATTGATCTGAGGCATACATGTTTCCAGACTCTTGTGGGAGAGATCATCTTTTAATTAGATGACCAATTATTTGACCAGTATCCATATGGATAATACTTTTGAATCTTTATTGGTCATTATTTTCCCTGGCATGCTCTGGGGAGAGCATTCTTGGGGAGAGTGTGAAAACCACCTCAAGAAAGAAGATAGGAAGATGAAACAAGATACAGGCATATGAGAAAGAAGTGTGGGAAGGAGATAAGGGTAAATTAAGAAGTTCAGGCTCAAGGTGCTTGTTTCTTCCTGTGCCGTCAGTGTCAGTGCTGTACCAGAGGGCAGAGAGACCTGGGCTATGGAAATTTTTAGAATGATTTTTTTTTTCCTTTGGCCATATTGCCCAAAGGGGAGGATTTAGAAGTTTTTCAGGTCTCTTTCACAGTAACGATGAGGGCGATCCTCACACGTAGTGAGATGTTACACATTGTGCAAGCCATGAAACAATCTGGCTTAAGGAAGATTGGTTCTGCCTAAAACACCATTAGATGGTGCTTTCCCTCGCAGCAGCCTGGTTTCATAGAAAGTCTGTGCAAAAGCTCATGACTCGAAGACTGTCTGGCTGTCCCAATGTTGAGTCTGGGTTCAAAACCATGACTGTACCAGTTGCTTTCTGTTTGACTTGCATATACCACTTAACCTATCTATTCTCCATTATCTTTTTCTTACAGTAGGAATTAATTGTGATTGTTTCAAAGGATATTTGAGCATCAATGACTTACTGTATAGAAAGCTTTTAGAACATCCCTAGTCACATAGCACTTTCAAAATATAAGATATTTTTTATTGTTATTGTTATTTCTTTGAAGGAGACTCAGAGATGGCCTGAAGTTATACTGCTAGATCATTATGGTTAGGCTGTGATATAAAGTGGATCCAAAAACATTCTGTGGTCCCTGAGTTAGATCATGTCATGGGAAGAGAAGAATACTGAGGGTAGACATTATAGTGGCCAGAGGAAAACGTAGAGTTTGTTTTCAGCACCAGAGAACAAACTATGTAGCCTTTGGGCCTTTGCATGCCCAAAGGCTGTATAGAATCAGTAACATCATCCGTAGATTATGGGGGGATAGAGCCACATCTAGAAACAATATATTGGAAAAGACACTTTAAACAGAGACCTGTTTGTAGCATCTGAGACTTTCTTCCCAGTGAGTGCATAGATCTCCATAAACTCAGACTTTATATTGTAACTTCCAAGAGTAAGGAGAGAGAATCTGAATGAGTATTTTTATAAATGTAACTAAGTTACCTAAACAAATCTATTGGAGTAGCAAAGACTGAGGCATAATTCAAGTTAAAGTTCCCTACCCCATTCTTTCTTTATTAGGTGGTTGTAGGCAGGGGGATGAAAGTTGGGGTGTAGGGTATAGGGGTGGGAAATGGGAAGGATGGGGTATGATGACAAAATTTTAAAGGATAAAATTGCTTCAGTTAAAGGAAACCAAGAAGTTACATTTTGTGTGTGGTTGTTTGCAGTGGGTTTAAACTTGCTGCCCAGATATAACCAAAATACAGCCCAAATTCATTCTCATCACATCTCTTTGAAGTGTTATCATTATTCTGAATCTTCAAATTTGTAGATTGAGGAAATTATGTGTTCTAGAGACTTTTTTTAAGATTTGGAAGTACGTAAAGATCTTAGGGCTTTATCCCTCACAAATTATATTATATTTAAAATCAATACTAATTAACATCACTAAGACTTTGGTGCATTAGAAGTCTTTAGGTTTATTGTTCTTAATTTATTTATTGTCCTCTTAGTGTTCTAAACTCAAGTTCTTCTACATCTGTGTTAGTCAGATATGTGGAAAGGATGCCTGTTGCAGGCAACATTTCAGTGTTCATAGAAGACAGAACAGATAAAGAGTCCTCACCTTATTGAAACTGCCTTTCCCAAACTTACTTATGTCTCTGAATGTGCTTGTATATATTTTGTCCAGCTAAGCATAGGTATAAGGTAAAAATTTAACAATGGGGCCATGGAAGTAATATGAATGAACAAAGGGACTTATTGCCTAAATGTGTGTGTGTGTGTGTATGTGTGTTTGTGTATACAATACTCCTCCTTTACCCCCTGTGTAGCCTTTTGTGGTTTAAGTTATCCGCAGTACAGTACAATAAGATATTTTGACAGAGAGAGGAGATGACATAATAATTTTATTACCGTATATAGTTGTGATTGTTCTATTTTATTATTAGCTATTATTTTTAATCTCTTACTGTGCCTAATTTATAAGTTAACTTTAACATAAATATGTACATATAGGGAAAAAATATAGTATGTACAGGGTTCAGAAGGATCTGTAGTTTCAGGCATCCACTGGGGGTCTTGGAATGTATTTCTATGGATAATGAGGGACCACTGCATATGTATGCATGTGTATATATGTATGTACATATATACCCACATTCATGTGTGTATGTGTGTGTATATATATTTTTTTAGACCTAATTTTTTGCCTGTTTATGAAAATGAAATCTGATCTTTCATGTGTCATTCACAACTCAAAAGAATCAAGAATCAAGACATAATTTTTTTTTCCTAAATCTAACATGGCATAAACAACAGTTTGAGAATGGTGGGAAATAACTGACACTTAGGGTGGGACGTGTGAGCACTGAGAATTGTGGTACGAAGGATGCAAGGGTTTCTAAAGGGAGTAGCCCTGCTTATCTCCAAACACTTGCCCCTATTGAGAGCAGTTTGCACACCATGTTCACAGGCCTTCAGCTGTTGTTGGGAGATGCTGAAAATTGGAATTTTATGTTAGATATTACAGTTACCAAATGTTAAAAACTAAATAAATATACACATTTTAAAAACCATGGACATTTCCTTTAGGACAATAAAACAAAATCCATTTTTGGACTAAATCATTGCTGGGCATCTGAAATTATGTCACATTTGTAATGTAAGATGATGAGGGGCAGAAAAGAAATATGTGTTAAAAATCTGTCCATTTTATAATTCTTCTAATAGAGATTGGTATTTCGTCACAAGATCCAAATAAATTTTTTTAGATGATTGTTTACATGACATTTTAAGTAAAATTTTTTCTTAATTTTGTAAGGTTGAATAAAGGACAGAATTTATGTAGGATAATCTTTAGCTTTTTCCTGCAGCCTGCTCATTTCACTCTGTATCTCTAGTCCATTATATGATCTTAGACAGCCACTGCGCCCGTGTCGGAATAGTACTTCTAAACTGGAATTCCTCCCATTATGTCAGGGCTTCTACTCAATATTTCTCAGTAGATGACCCAATATCTCATGCCTTTAAGGAACTAGTATCAAACCTCTCCAAATTCCTCTTTTCTACTTCCAAATGTGTGATTATTTTTTATCTGTCTTTATTTCCTCTACTATCACCATAAAGGCACATATTATTTGAACTCTGGATAAGTTAACTCTTCTCTTCTACACATGCTTTTCATTCTAGACAACCTCATATACTTTAATCATTTATTTCAATAATTCTTACCACTTCGAGATTTATAAATTCAATTATTCATTCCTCAGTAGTTTTTTTTTCCTTTTATCTGCATCCAAAATCACACAGGTATCTTACATTCTAAAATTGTTATTTATTTCAACCATATTGCCTCCTTGAGCTATTATATTATTCTATTCTCTCATTTAAAAAATGATTTTAAAATATTCTTTAGAAAAGTAGTCTATAATATTTAGCTCTTCTTTCATACTTCCATTTTGCCTTATATACATTGTAAAATTGCATTGCTCTGATAATTCCAAGGAAGCTATAATAAATAATCAAAACTTTTTGGGGATCTTTCAATTTACCTTTTTACAAATTTCTTCTGATGTATTTTATGATCCTATTTCTCTGTTATTCTTTTCCTCCATCTATTTTACAACTATTTTAGCTTCAATATAAATATTGATATATTTTAATTTGAATATAACATATACAAATATTCATTTTATTTGTCCTACATATTTTATATTCATTTTAAATTCTTTCTCTTCATCTTCTAATACATTCTCATTTTTATGTATTGTTGAATTTTATTCATAAATTTTATATCAAAGATATTTTCGACATCTATTTTCATGAGGCATTTGGGTTTATGATTTTATCTTCTGTCAGGTATTATATAGCGTATATGCTAACCTGGCAATATGGTTTGAAAATGTTCCCTTCTATCCCTGAATGTTCTAATTGTTATTACTTATTACTTAAATGTTTGGTAGCACCTGCTACTTAATCTATATGGGCTGGAATTTTTTTCACACAAAAATATTTCATTTTAATTTTATCTCTTTACTAAATATTAGACTAGTTAGATTTTCAATTTTTTCTTAAACCATTTTGGTAAGTTGTATTTTTCAAAGACTTGTTCATTTCAACATTTTCAAATTCATGTGCATAAAATTAATTATAATATTCTTTGTAATGTCTGTAGCATCTGAAGTGATATTCCCTGTTTCCTTCCTGAGAGAAGTCTTGAT
Source organism: Daubentonia madagascariensis (assembly GCA_023783475.1). Taxonomy (NCBI): domain Eukaryota; kingdom Metazoa; phylum Chordata; class Mammalia; order Primates; family Daubentoniidae; genus Daubentonia; species Daubentonia madagascariensis. The sequence continues at coordinate 22,679,573 of JAKFHU010001684.1, read as the reverse complement.
GGATATTTACCAATTTTATTAAACTTTTAAAAAATAGAATTAAAATTTATTGACCTTTATTTCTGGTTTCTTTTCTACTTCATTGCTTTTTTTATTTCCTTCTTTATACATATTTAGTACAAAATTTGCCAATTTTTATGGCTTTTTAAGATTAAATCTTAGATCCTTTGGTTTATGTATTTTATTTTTTAATGTATTTACTTATGTTTATAAATTTATTTCTAAACATTGATTTTCCTTTATACCACATATATGATATATAGGGTTGTTGTATTACTTATTTTGAAACATTTTCTAAATTCTCTAGTAATTAATTTTGACACATAATTTATGTAGAAATATATGGCTTCCTTGCCAATTACAGGTATACTATGGAGATATTGCAGGTTCAGTTCCAGACCGCTGCAATAAAGCAAATATCTCAATAAAGCAATTCACATGAAAATTTTGGTTTCTCAGTGTATATAAAATTTACATTTACATTATACTAGTCTGTTAATGAATGGGCAATATTATTATGTCTAAAAAATGTACATATCTTAATAAAAAATATTTTATTGCTAAAAAATACTAATACATAACTGAGCCTTCAGTGAGTCACAATCATTTTGCTGGTGGAGGATCTTTTATACTGATATTGACAGCTGCTGACTGATCACAGTGGTGGTTGCTGAAGGTTGAAGTGATGATGGAAATTTCTTAAAATAAGATAACATTTTGTAGGTTGTCTATTCACTCTAATGATAGTTTCCTTGATTGTGCAGAAGCTTTTAAAATTGATCATGTCCCACTTATTTAGTTTTGTTGCTGCTGGGATTGCTTTTGGGGCCTTCTTCATAAATTCTTTGCCTAGGCCAATGTCTATAAGAGTTGTTCCAACATTTTCTTCTAGAATTCTTATGGTTTCATGCCTTAGGTTTAAGTCTGTTATCCATCGTGAGTTGATTTTTGTGAGAGGTGAGAGTTGTGAATCCTGTTTCAGTCTTCTACATGTGGCTATCCAGTTTTTCCAACACCACTTATTGAATAGGGGTTCTTTTCCCCAGTGTGTGTTTTTGTCTTATTTGTCAAAGATCAGATGGCTATATGAGCATGGTTTTATATCTGGGTTCTCAGTACTGTTCCACTGGTCTATGTCTCTGTTCTTGTGTCAGTATCATGCTGTTTTGGTTACTATAGCCTTGTAGTGTAGCTTGAAGTCTGGTAAATTCATGCCTCCCTATTTGTATGGTATACATCTGATAAAGGGCTGATAACTATAATCTATATAGAACTCAGGAAAATCAGCAAGAAAAACTCAAACAACCCTATTAAAAAGTGGGAAAAGTACATAAACAGAAACTTTTCAAAAAAGTCTTAGACTAATGGCTGACAAACATATGAAAAAATGCTCAGCATCTCTAATCATCAGGGAAATGCAAATAAAAACCACATTGAGATATCACTTAACTCCAGTGAGAATAGCTTTTATCAAAAAGTCCCCAAAAAACAAATGTCGGTGTGGATACGGAAAGATAGGAACACTCATACACTGCTGGTGGGACTGAAAACTAGTACAACCTCTATGGAAAGTAATATGGAGATACTTCAAAGAACTAAAAGTAGAACTACCATTTGATCCAGCAATCCCACTATTGGGTATCTACCCAAAGGAAAAAAAGACATTCTGTAAAAAAAGAATATCTGCACTCAAATGTTTATAGCAGCACAATTCACAATTGCAAAGATGTGGAAGTGCCCATCAATACATGAGTGGATTAATAAAATGTGGCATATGTATACCATGGAGTACTAGTCAGCCATAAAAAAAAATGGTGAACTACCTATTTCATTATCCTGGGTGGAGCTGGAGCCCATTCTTCTAAGTGAAGTATCACAAGAATGGAAAAACAAACACCACATGTACTCACCATTACATTGGTACTAATCAATCAACACTAATATGCACACATGGTAAGTAACATTCATAGGGTTTTGGGCAGGTGGGAAGGGGAAGGAGGAGATGGGTAAATTCATGCTTAACAGATGTGGGTGCCTGCTGTCTGGGGGATGGACGTGCTCGTAGCTCTGACTCGGGTGGTGTAAAGGCAATTTATGTACCCAAAACGTTTGTATCCCTATAATACTCTGAAATAAAAAAATAATAAAACAAAATAAAATAAAATAAAGACATTTCTTAAAATAAGATAACAACGAAGTTTGCCATATCACTTGACCCTTCTTTTCACGAAAAGTTTCTCTGTAGCATGTGATACTGTTTGATAGAGTTTTATCCACAATAGAACTTCTTTGAAAATTGGAGTCAATTCTCTCAAACCTTGCCATCACTTTATCAACTAAGTTTAAATAATATTTAAATCATTTGTTGCCATTTCAGCAACAGTCACAGCATCTTCAGGAATAGATTCTATCTCAACAAACCACTATTGTTGCTCATCCATAAAACACAACCCCTCATCTGTTAAAGTTTTAATATGAGAAGGCAGCAATTCAGTCACATCTTCAGGCTCCACTTCTGATTCTAGTTCTCTTGCTGTGTCCACCACATTTGTAGTTCCTTCCTCCACTGAAGATGTGAATGCCTCAAAGTCATCCATTAGGTTGGAATCAACTTCTTCCAAACCTACTCCAGTGAATCATAAATGTTTTTAATGGCATCTAGAATGATAAATCTTTTCCAGGTTTTCAATTTAGTTAACCCAATCTCTATCTATGGTAGCTATACACTTAGAAAATGTATTTCTTTCTTTATTTCTTTTCTTTTTTCTTTTTTTTTCCAGCAAAATCTTACATAGACTTTCTTTTTCTTTTTTTTTTCACAATAAGCTGATCTTGAATTTATCATAGTTCATAAAAATAAAAAAGAAGCTATGTAAGTTACAGAGTAACAACCAGAGCCATTCCTTGGGATAAAATCAGGGATCAGAATGTTATAGGGCAGGGAGTAAAGACAGATGGGTGAGTCAGATTGCGAGGGGGATGTTGGTGGTAGATAGGGTGGGAGTCAGTACTGCCTTTACAGCTGGGTGCTGGGGGCCTCCACCCTGATCCCTGCTTTGGCCCTCCTCTGGCCAGGCCCCACCCTGCAGACTGAGAGGTCCATGGAAACAACTGGAAATATACTCTTAGAGTCTGCACACATCTCTCTTCTTGACTATGTTTGAGAAACTTGGAGCCCGAGAATTCCATGCCCAACTGAGTTAGAGTCTGCTTCCAGGCTCTGCATGAGCTTCTTCCCAGGTCTGTCTTCCTGAGGGTGGACTGGCTCAATGGTGATAACTCCTACCATTTACTTCCTATGCCATGACAAGTTTTCTTTCACGTATACTTTATTTCACTTGGTACTCATTTGATCTCAGACCTTCCTCCTCAGGCGGAGGCAGGTTTCACTTAAAGGTCAGAACTCTGTAGTTTTCTGTAGGTTTAACTTTATCCACCTACACTCATTGGGCACCGTAAAAGGTCAGATTGCAAATGGCCTCTTTCTTTAACTGATAGCTCACCAATGTTACTTTCAGATATTTCTCTTGCTTAATCTCTGACTTACAGAAATTCAACTCACAAACATGTATTGTGTGTTTTTTCTCTAAGGACATGCTTGACTCTCAAGAGCTCTGGAACATTCCTTCCTCTTTTTCCCTTAGCTGAGCTCCCTGAACTTGATCCCTCACTTGCTTGCTTTTGCTATTTTTCAGTGTTCTCCTTTTCAGTGAGGTTTCAGTTCTGGTCTCTTTCTGTCAAGCCATGGTATTTTCTGTCCCCCAAAATGTATTTCTTAAATAATAAGACTTGAAAGTCAAAATTAATCCTTGGTCCATGGGCTGCAGAATGCCTATTGTGTTAGCAGGCATGAAAACAACATTAATTTCCTTTTGCATTGCCATCAGAGCTCTTGGGTGACCAGGTGCATTGCCAATGAGTGCTAATATTTTGAAACAAATCTTTTTTTTTATAAGCAGTAGGTCTCAATAGGGTACTTAAACTATTCGGTAAACCATACTATAAACAGATGTGCTGTCATCCAAGCTTTATTGTTCCATTTGTAGAGCACAGGCAGAGTAGATTTAGTACAATTTTTAAGGGTCCTAGGATTTTCAGAACTGAAAATGAGCATTGGCTTCTACTTATAGTTGCCAGCTGCATTAGCCCCTAACAAGAGAGTCAGCCTGTCCTTTGAAGCTTCGAAGCCAGGCATTGATTTCTCCTCTCTGGGTATGAAAGTCTTGGATGGTATTTTCTTCCAGTTGAAGACTGTTTCATCTACACTGAAAATCTATTGGTTTAGTGTAGCCATCTTCATCAATGATCTTAGCTAGATCTTCTGGATGACTTGCATCAGCACTTGTTGCTTTAACTTGCATTTTTTTGTTAAGGAGAAGGCTTCTTTTCTTAAACCTCATGAACCAACCTCTGCTATCTTCCAAATTTTCTTCTGCAGCTTCCTCCCCTCTCTCAGTCTTCACAGAACTGAAGAGAGTTAGGGCCTTGCTCTGGATTAGGCTTTTGCTTAAGGGAATGTTGTGGCTGTTGTGGAATGTTCTATGAAGACCACTCAAACTTTCTCTATAGCATCAAGAAAGCTGTTTCACTTTCTTATCATTCGTGTGTTCACTGGAGTAGCATTCTTAATTTCTTTCTAGAACTTTTACTTTGCATTCACTATTTGGCTAGCTGTTTGTAGCAAGAGGTGTAGCTTTTGTACTATTTCCGCTTTTGACATGCCTTTCTCACTAAGCTAAATGATTTGTAGCTTTTAATTAAAAATGAGAGACATGCATGTCTTCTCTTTACTTGAACACTTAGAGGCCATTGTACATCTATTAATTGTCCTAATTTCAATATTCTTGTGTCTCAGGAAATAGCGTGGCCCAAGGACAGGGAGAGAAATGAGGGAATGGCCGGTCATTGTAGCAGTCAGAACACACCTAACATTTATGGGTTCAGTTTGCTGTCTTATCTGTGTTCAGTTCTTGATGCCACCCCAAAATTACAATAGTAATATCAAATATCACTGATCACAGGTCACCATAACAGATATATTATAATAATAATGAAAAGTTTTGAAATGTTGTGAGAATTACCAAATTTGAGAAAGAAACGAAGTGATCACATGCTGTTGGAGAAATGATTCAGATGGACTTAACACAAAATTGCCTCAAACCTTCAATTGGAAAAAAAAAAGAAATATCTGCAAAGGGGAAAAAAGTGAAGTACAATAAAACAAAGTATGCCTGTACTTGAAAAGTTTCTAGATATTTTATAGTTATTGGATTCTAGTTTATTTCATCATACTCAAAACACTAATTCTGAATAATGTCAATTTTTTAAAACTTATTGAGATTTACTGTGTGACCCAGCATATGGTCTGTGTTGGTGAATATTGCATGTTTATTTTTTTAAAAAAGAGTGATTGTGCAGTTGTTGGATGTAGTATTCTATCAATGTAAATTTGGTCAATAAGCTTACTAATTATTTGTCTATTTGTCTATCAGTTACTGAGAGTGGAGAGTTAAAAATCTCTAATTCTGGCTGTGGATTTGTCATTTTTTCAGTCATGTATTTGAATCTTTATCCATAGGTGCATATTAAATTAGTGGTCTTATGTCCTCTTGGTAAATTGACACTTTTGTCCTGAGGAAGGACATTACCTTCTGTTTAGTGACTTTTGAAGACTACTTTCGTTAGATGTAAATACAGCCACACCTACTTTCTGAGGTTTGGTATGTATTCTTCTGATATCTATTTTGCAAACTTTTTGGGTCTTTATATTTAAAATCTCTCCCCCTCCTATTTGGAGTCTTGCTTTCTTACGTTGTCTAAAAATATGTTATTTATAATTGGAGGACTTAATTTATTTACATGATCAAATTATTTGTATGGTTATGCCCAAGCTTAAAATCTTTATATTAGGTTTTGGATGTCTCAGTTCTTTCTCTTCCCCTTCATTCTTCTCCCATCTGGGGGATAAATATGTTTTATGATTTCATTTTATCTGCTCTAGTGACATTTAGGCTTTACTTCTATGTTTTGAATTTTATTCATTGCACTAGAGCTGGATTGTCCAATAGAGTAGCCAATACCCACTTGTGGCCATTTAAATCAAAATTTAAAATAATTAAAATTAAAATTAAACGTCACTGGATTTCAATTTTACAGCCACCTTCAAGTTCTTGCTAGCCCATGTAGCTAGTGGTTACAGGATTGGACAGCATAAATTAATCAGAGTTTCATCACAGAAAGTTTTATTGTACAGTGTTACCCTCAGATTTATAGTATGAGTCTTTAACTTCTCACACTGAATCAGCAAATAATATTATAGTACTTTAATATTGTAGGAATCTCACAACAGTTAATTCTATTTGTAAATTTCTTTATCCTTTGTTTTTTTTGTGATATATTATAGATTTTATTTCCCCATACAATGTAACCCCCAGAATATATCTGTAACACATTTGCTTCAGTTGATAATATTTTTAAAATTTTTATATATATAAATAAACACACGAAATCACTGATAAAAAGTAATAAAAATGTGATTTATGGTTATCTTCAATTTTCACTTCCCTAGTATTATTCTTTATTCTTGCAGATCTGTATTTCCATCTAGCATAATTTCCCTTTATTCTGAAGACTTTGTTGACACTGACTGTAGTTCCTTTCTGTTGAAGATAAATTCAGGAATTTCTGCATGAAATTTTTTTTTGGTTTAGCTTCATTATCCCACCAGAGTATAGTTAATTCTAGATTAATAGAGTAAAAAAATATTTTAGAACTCTAAACATGTTATTTTGTTATCTTCTGATCTCCATTGCTTCTCATGAGATGCAAGCCATATAACAATATTCCACAGTGTGTAATATTCTCTCTGCCCCCTGGTAGATTTTAAGTTTTCTCTTTGCTTTTTGGGGGTACAATTTAAGAGGAGAGGCACTGAGAACAGATAGCCTGGGCTTGAACACCAGATGTGAATTTTCAAAACTCTGTAATATTAGCAAGTTACTTGGGTCTCAATTGGTGAGTATGTCCATCTATAGAGTGGGAGTAATAATAAGAAACCACAGTGTATTAATGACTAAATGAGGAGATATGTATGAATGCTTTGAACAATACATGGCACATATTAAATGATCAGTGAATGAAAACTATCATTTACTGCAAATGTTTACTCATATATACTGCTCACTGTGCAGATTGTAAGCTTTTTGAGATGAAAAAACACCATGTGTTACTCATTTTTCTATTCTCCCAGTGCCTAAAAATTTCCGCATTCTATCAATATTTCTAGAGAGAATAAATGTAGAAATTATATGTAGAATTTTCTTACCATTAGTATTTATTTTGTCAAAATGAAACTTATTTTGAAGCATATGTGTGCTTAAGTGTGTTCCATTTTTGTATTTAGTAAATACATTTGTTTCATATGTCAGAGTTTTACTGGAAACATTGTCTTTTTTTCTGGTTCATTTTCATGGTCCATATGTTATAAAAACTATAATTTTTCACTAAAAGGACAGATATTTTTATGTACAATTATAAATTTTAAAGTGTCTGCATTAAATGGGAAAATGTTGTACACAACAGGAGCAAAAAGTGTTCAATAAATATTGATTCTTTTAGTCAACAATACTAATTTTTTACTGACTGTATCTCAGGCCTAAGTGCTGACCTAAGTGCTGGCAATATACTAGTGAATTAGAAAGAGACCTAAAATTATGTAGATTTTTTCATTGTAGGAGGTGCAAAAACAATAATAAAAACATTTAGAGTGAGGTTTCAAATTTGTCACAAGGTAACTCTTATATATGAAGAAAATATTTTGCATTTTTAATTTGTTATAACTTGTTATACTTTATATTGATTTCCTCAAAAACTACCACAGGATGGTTAATGGTATACACATGTATTTCGTTTTTTCAGTAAACACAAGCAATAATATTTTTTAAAAATCTCTAGTGAAGAATTTATTTTTCATAAAAATGTAATTGTATAATATTCTTCAAAGGTAGAAAACTTTTTTCAATGCCCCCCCAAATATCATGTGGTTTAAGAGTAAACTTCTTCCCTTTTAAAACTAATTATGTAATTCATAATACATAATTGATTTCTAGCATCATGTTTTTAATTTTCTTTGCCTTTATTTAAACCAAAGATAAAACCAATTTAAACCTATACTTTTTGCAATAAAACAAATCAGGTCTGTCATAATTAAACATGATAAAATAAAATGCTGAATGGTGGTGCTGACAAAGGCAGTCAATCTTTTCATAAAAAGCTTGTATAAGTTTGCTGTGGCTGCCATAACAAAATACCACAGACTGGGTGACTTCAACCATAAATTTATTGTCTCATGGTTCTGGAGGTTGTAAATCCAAGATAAGGCACCAGCAGATTTGACCGTTCTAATTGAATTGCAGATGACTGTCTTTTCCCTGTGTCTTCACATGACTTTTTCTCTTTATACTGCATCCTTGCTGTCTCTCACGTGTGTCCTAATCTTCTCTTATTATAAGGACACTATTCAGCTGGGATTAAGGTCCACACTAATGACTTTATTTAAATGTATTCCTTTTAAAGACTCTAACTCCAAATACAGTTACATTCTGAGATACTGGGGACAAATGCTTCAACATATGAATTTTGAGATGGACTCATTTCAGCCCAAAACAAAGTGGTAAGAATTTGAAGCAGTAATGTAGATTTTGATTTAGATATAATGAAAAGATATATTTTTTAAAGCTTATACTATATCCTAAAACTTAATGTGTTCAAACTTATTCTATTTTATATTCAGTTGATCTATTAAATATGAAATGCCTGATTTCTAATCAAAAGTTTAGTTTATTAGATCTCAAACAAGAAGCAGTACAATTAATCAAAGTATGCACCTAAACTGTTGACACTGCTTTGCCATCTTAACAGTAGCCTGTTTATGCCAGCAGCGAGGAAGCCTGGAGAGCGAGTGGCGATGAAATCACGAAAGATGTTTTCCACAGTTTGTTGAGAATTGAGTATTTTTCCTTGCAAGAAGTGGTCCAAAGCCTGGAAGAAGTGGTAGTCAGTTGGTGCAAGGTCTGGTGAATACGATGGATGACAGATAGTTTCCAAGTCCAGCTTCTGTAGTTTGAGCAGCATTGTTTGTGTGACATGTTGTTGAGGGTTATCTTGCAAAAGGATTGGCCTGTCTCTATTGACCAATTCTGGCTGCTTAATCCTAAGCATCCTCATCATTTCATCTAACTGGTTGCAGTAGACCTCTCCTGTAATCGATTGACCAGGTTTCATGAAGCTGTAGTGGATAGTACCAGTGCTGGACCCCCAAACAGACACCAATACCTTTTTTTGATGAATATTTGGTTTTGGACTGTGTTTTGGCACTCTGTTTTTATCCAACCATTGTGCCAAACACTTGCAATTGTCAAAAAGAATCCATTTTTCATCACATGTAACAATGCAGTGTAGAAATGGTTCATCTTTATGTCGTGACAGCAAAGAAAGGCAAGCTTCACGATGATTTTTCTGCTGACACTCGTTTAATTCAGGCAGAACCCATCTATACAGGTTCTTTACCTTGCTCATTTGTTTCAAATGCTCCAGTATTGTTGGAATAGTAACATCAAACCTTGCTGTTAATTCACACATAGGTTGAGATGGATTTGCTTTCCACTACAGCTTTTAGCTCATCATTATCCACCTTGGTCTTAGGTAGTACACATGGTCATTTTCAAGATTAAAATCACCAGAACGGAACTTCTCTAACCTTTGCTGTACTGTGCGTTCATTAGCCACATCCTTCCCAAACACTTCCTTGATATTTCGAGCTGTCTGTGCTGTATTGGTTCCATGATGGAACTCATACTCAAAAATAACAAAAATTTTTGACTTATCCATGATTTCACAAAAATTGCTCTAAAAAAATATTTAAAAAATAATCACTATCCAAACCACACATTTGCAAGGCTGAGGATGTACCTTCACAATTAAAAAAAAAAACAAAAAACAAAAAAACGAAACAAAAAAAACCCAAAAAAACAACCAGAAATGTTAAATTGAAATTTCAGAGCTATCAACTGTCACACTTAGTACTTAAGGAAATTGGACATTTCTTACTTAATAACCTAATAATATATTGTAGGCCTACGCTACATTAATGGCAGACCATGGGTGGTCTGAATATAAAATATATTTCCTCCCTTACCTTTCTTCTGGAAGAAAAAAAAAATATTACTGTGTTGTCTCAGAGAACAAGGAGAACAGCATTGTTCAAGGGGGACTGAGATAGGATTCTGTCCCCTCTGCTGTTCTCCCTGAGCCCCTTTGTTGTCATGGTAGGTGAGTGAGTGGTGCCAGGGCTCCAGTGTGCTGCTGCATAACTGGAATGGGGAGGGGAGTACCCCAGCTGTTTTAACCAGTCACATATATCATAGGTAGTAATTTGAACTATCTATGATAGTTTATTATCATAGATAGTAATTATTCTATGTATATAAGGCTTAGTTTCATTTGATAAAGTATCCAGGCTCTCGGCGATCCACACCCTGCTCACACTCACACCTGCTTCTCCCTTTTACAGAATGTGTGAGTGCTCGGCAAAGAGAGGGCATTTGGACTGACAGTATCTTTGTATTGTCCTCTGGCTTTCCTTGGACGGGTTCTATGGCCTCCAAATCTGGCATCTATATTTGATTGAATGCATGATTTGTATTCTTTCAGTTGACTCAAAACATGGTGACTTTGGCTGACTGATTTGGCTTCACCTGCCTTGGCAGAATCAGATCCTGAATTTCTGCTGTGTTCTCCATCCAACTTGTTGGTGCTAAGGTCCACCAGTAGCATCTGTTATTGTACAGCTCAATCTAAAACAGTGGTCCCCTCAGGAAATCCACTGACTCTCAGCACAGTACACACCTCAGATGGTTTTCTCTAGGGGTCCTAATGTACCTTTAAACTTCATGCAGGTACTCTCTGGGTCTGAACTTGCACCATCAAATTGACTTCTCCATGTTCTAGAAATAGACAGCACAGCCTGATGTTGACATTTCCCTCAGAATTATAAAAGAATTTCAATTATTAATACACCTTATAATGTGCCAAATCTAAATGCAGAGAAGAGAAAAATGAGAAAGAAAAATATATAAATAAATTAACAACGTCTGCTTATTGTGTTTCTCTTGCTTCTCTCTTCCTGAATCATCCCCACACCCCTGATAATATATGCTTTTTCTAACATCGTCATTGTATTTCTCTTCCCATCCTTCTGGCTAATGCCCAATTTGTCTATATGGTAGTCTAACAAATCACTTTACTTTTTTTTTAGGGGGGGAGTTTAAAACCTGCATTTATAACCATATCCACAAACAAATTTTATACAAAACATGACAGCTACAGCTTTAGGAAAAAATATACTTCTTTTATAAATCTGGAGCTAATCTTCCCTATTCCTATAAAATTCTGAACGTTCTTATTTTATAATTCTATAAGCAGGTATTTGCAGGTGTGGAAATCATTTGGGTGGAAATGATTGCAAGGACATGCTTAAACATCTTGCTAGTCTACAATAGAGGAAAGTCTGGGAAAATAAATGCATAACCTGAGACGGACTTTTGGTTCTATCTTTTTTTTTCACAATAGTAACTAATACTGACTTTGGGAAAGGAAGTATTAAACTATTGTATTGTTACTTTGACAGAGCTCTAAGGTTGGGCAGTGTTTGGAGTTTGCTCAAAAGTGTATGTCATCCTGGGAAGGATTTTATTCTAAGGCAGCATCAGAGGGCTCATCAAGGCAGGACTAAATTGAAGGTGGAGGAAGATTATTTTTCTCTCTGGGGTCCAGGAGTGAGCTGGGCTCAGATTTTTTCACTGATTTTTGTGATCATGAATAAGTTACTCCTGACTGCATGAACACACAAAAGTGGCTAATAGGAAGCTAGCTAGGGGAGGGAACCAACCTCAATGTAGCTTTGTTAAGTGGGTGAAAACATTGTTTCTGATGGAAGACCACTTTTATTATATCACAACTTCTATTACTGTTTCATTAAGGTATCTGCATCCTTGGCTAAATCATAGAGTGACTTATATTTCAGAAAACCTGGGACCTCATTGCTTGCAGGCAGACCTCAAAATCCTCTAAATTTTCCCTTAGTCATTGGGCCTGGGAAAGTTCCAAATAGCTTGCATGCTCTTAAGCAAAAGCCATTAGTGTCCTTGGGATAGCTCAGATAATGTTATCAATTTAGGACAAAATTTTCACTTATCTTTAGAAACTTTTGTTTTTTTTCTGAGCTGGAAGTGTAAGTAGATACATGGACTCAGTCTCAGGGCTCACTTCATTTTTAGAATACTACAGAAGGCCATCCACACATTAGATAAAAGTAGAATTAGAGGGAAATTTAAAATTCTTTTTACAAGTTCTAGTTGAGGACTTGAGAATAGCACGCTGGAGTTTTTTGACTAGGAGGATGTGAATGTTACAAGTCCCGGTGCAAGGTATGATGAGTCTTTTAGTAAGCCTTCAAGTGTTGTTTTTATTATTCCTTCTTTATCTTCCAGTTTAAGAGGTCATTTTATGAGTATAGGTAGAGGTTTAGATGGATCAAGCTGAAGCTAAATATGTTTAGCACAAATACTCCTGCTTCTTATATCAGTAGAATTTATGGCCTACAAGAAGTCCCACACCAACTCGAGTCTTTTAATTTGGGCTTGATTTAGGCACAGACTCTGGTGAGCTCCTTTCAAAATTAGCTATGACCTATTTTAGATAAGGATTTCAATATAGAAACCTTCAGAGGAGCACTATTTTGGCAATTCTATTTGTACAAAGGATCCCTTCCTGTTAAGTTAGTAGATGTAGTTTCGCAAGGGAAGAACTAATATTTCCTAATTAAAGGTTAGAGGTGACATTTATGGGCTGAGGCATGAAAAACATCTGAGGATTATTACCAGGGGAGTAGTTTGTTGATAACGGGTGAAAGGCTGTGTAATGATAAGTTGGTACTTGTATCAATAATAATTTTTCAATATTGTCTTTCAATATTTAGAGAAATGACTTTTTGTGAGTTTAAGGGTAAAACAGGAAACTGGGCTCCTGATTCTATGTTTGAACACCTTCATTGATCACTCACTTTATTTTATTTTTTAAATTTTAGCTTCTTACTAGTATGGGTTGATCATTTTTTCCAAAGTCCTTTCTGTTTATATTATCTACAAGAATATTTCCTAAGAGAAACAACCATTTCACTGTATTTACTGACTGGAGTGGAATTATATAGTTGTTTTGTTTCCTCCATGCCAACAATTTATTCTGAGACTTTATTTTGATAAGCTTTTTCAAAATGTACAGCTTGTTGTTATAGGTCTGCCAATGGAACTATTTTTCATTCTAGTTTTTGCTTGTGTGTTAAAACCCCTATGAGGCCCAGTCACATATGCTTCAGGATCTACTTCTGAATTCTCTCTAAATGTGCCTATATCCATGAAATCGACAATGTCCTTTTTCTTTCTTTGCCTCTGATACTAAATCAGAGGAAAGACTATGGGTAGGCTCTAAAAGACCTTTTACAACATCCACAGTTTTTCTAAAAGCCTCTGGTGGCCTATATCATTTGGTATCTTTTATACGCCAATGTCTTCCTGTTCTTCCTTTCAGTCTGCACTTTCAAATATTCCTCCCCTGAATACCATCAAAACTGTCTGTTCATAGCATAAGTCTCAGTTGATTCTTACTTCAGTAAAGGAGATCACTACCTTGAAAGAGTGCAATTATTTTTTTTATTTACTAAATCCTTATTTTACTTACCAATTTATTTGGGGAAATTACTTCCATGCTGAAATAGTGGTGGAACACTGTCTGTCTGGAATCACTTTAAGTTAACTTGGTTACTTTATGGTTTCTTGTGCATCCAAGTTTTGAATTCCACTTTCAAATTGACATGTAGTCCTGATTGAGGGTGCAGCTTCTCGTGGAATTTCTGTGTACAACCCAGACCTACTCAATCAGAAGATGTATTTTGTCAAAATTCTAAAGTAATTCTCATGAAAGTTAACATTGGAGATGAACCGCTCTAACACAGGACTTTTCTACCTGGGTTGTACAGCCATCACTTGGGGGGAAATGATTTCTGACTCTCACCCCCAAAATATTCCTATTTAACTGTACTTACTTATGATCTAAATTAGTATTTTGAAAGACTCCACAGGAAACTCTAATGTGCAGGGAAAGTTAGAATCACTCTTCCTGGGCATGATGTTTCATTTCTCCTTTGATTCTTAGTCTTACAGAATTGCTGCCCTTAGTGTGTGCTCAATAGGTGCTGGTTTAATTAAGGCTTCTTTATACACACATATTATTTTTTCAAATGAGATTGGAATAGTTTCCACTTCCTTTTAAAGACAGGATTTTTTTTAACCTTTAAAACATATCACTTGATAAATGCCTGAGGTTATGGACACCTCCAATTACCCTGATTTGATTAATATACATTGTATGCCTGTATCAAAACATTACATGTACCTTATAAATATATACAACTATTACATACCTATAATAATTAAAATTTTAAAAATTAAAAATAAAGAATACATCACTTGTTCACACCTTTACCAGTCATGGGCTGAAATTTAAATAAGATAATTACAAGTAAACAACTAGTTGCTTAACAACGGTTCTCATTTCACAGACTTGATTCAGATGTCGACAAATTTCTTCTCTAAAACAGTAAAGCTTATAGTAATGATATCTTACATTTTTTTACACTTTACCACATATTACTTACAGACTTCAAGGATTTATGCCAAGCTTATAGTTTGGATAAACAAGCCATTTTTAAAAGACATTTTTGTGTGTGGGCATGCACACACACATGTTCCTATACCCCCAAGGCTAGCTAGGATTTAAAGACTTTAAAAATTTTATTTTATTTGATTTATTTATTTTTTACAGATGCAACTCCTCCCAGCAGGCTGTGTGTTCACTCCATAAACGTTGCAATGTTCTGTGCTGTTGAATGATTCTGAGTTGATTACATTTCCCCAAACTCAAGAGCTCTGGACTTTCTAAAAAGAAAAGGAAAGACAAGAAACCATTATAGAATATAGTATGTAGCAGTACAAAGATTTATATAAAAATAAGGTAAAATTTGAATGTTTGTCATATCCAAGTCATCATCTAGGACATTTATTACTTTATTCCTGATCTTGTAAGATACTATTTTTCTTTTGCTTTTTTTTCTTTTTAAGTAACAAGTGTAGGATACCTTGCTATGTCACCTGTCTCATTTCAGCGACATAAAATGTATGATTTTAAGTATATACATAAGGCTTGTGTTCACCCTCACATCATTTAAACTGGGAAATAAAAACAAATCTCTATTCTAGGGAAAAAATGGAAAAGAATTAGTCTTGTCAAGGTTTACTCTTTGTACAGAGTTACTTCTGGTTTCTCTGATATTTTCTACATAACATTATAATGAATTATAATCTTCTTTTCAAGGTTAATTCTGCTTATTTGTTATATCAAAGGTAATTCTTTCTGTCATGGCATATCTGTTTAAAAGGCTTCCTAATCCATGCTAAATGAGTTGCTGCCTCAATAGAATACAATTAATTATCATGAACACTGTAATAAATTCTAATACAAAAATCTACCCTCTGGAGACATCAGGTTAAGTTTGGGATTTAACCACCTGAAACTTGCCTAGGCAGTTTGTAGACATTTGGCCTTAGGCTGCACTTCTTTACTTGTTTTGTCTGTAAACAAGGGACTTCTCTCTTCAAGGCAGTCCATCTGGCTATTGTCTGCAGACCTAAATTGCTTTGTACATTCTGGATGTGCAATGAGCCAGACTTTCCAGTGAGAAAGTGAGTGTAAGCATTTTACGAAGCTGCATTAACTCTTCAACCACAGAGGTGTCCTGTTAGTCAGCCCTGAGGGTTCTCACTTGATAGGCATCAGCAGATAATTTGGAGGAGTCAGAGCGATAGGCTTAACTTCCCTGGAAGGTTGCAACTTGATAAACTTGAGGCCTGACAGCATATTTTAATATGCATGAAACATTGTGATAGGAAGATAGCCTGTCCAGAATTTATAAAAGAATGTTTAACTCCTTTTAAAAGAATATACGTAGAGTTTTTTAGGCCAGAATAAGTCAGTTTCTGTATGATCTCTTAGTTCTCACTCAATGTTCTGAATTTGTGTGTGTATACTTATTTGCATTTTCAGGTAATTTTATACTTTAATATTTTATGAATTTAGTTACATATTTGGCTCATAAAAGGGAACAGTAGTTATGACAATAAAAATATGTCAGCTTTAAGGCTACAAATTAATTTCTCATAATGTCCTTGATATACCTTCATTATTTCTGACACTTAGAAAAATAAAATAAGCTCATGTATATATTATTTTCTAAAAAATAAAATGTCTTAGGCAACTGTCAAGAGAAAGAAAGAAAGAGAGAAAGAGAGAGAGGGAGCAGATTGAAAATTACTGCAATAAATATTTCAGATGGCTCTATCAAAGTGTGTTTTCTCTGATGTGGGACCCAAGCATTTCAGTTGATTCTACTTTAATGGTGCACCACTGAAGAAACCAGTCCTCCAAGAATGACCAGAAGTTTATTGACACTAAAATCCTTTAATGATTCTCTATAATAGTTGTAATAATTTGCACAATTATTAGCTTTGCACACAGGTTATTTCATCACCTATTTTTTACTTCTCTCTCCAGTCTTATTTCCAGTGGTAGTATTTGCTCTAGGCTTATGAGACGATCATAATTGTAATAACCCAAAGGGTACGTATTATT
Source organism: Daubentonia madagascariensis (assembly GCA_023783475.1). Taxonomy (NCBI): domain Eukaryota; kingdom Metazoa; phylum Chordata; class Mammalia; order Primates; family Daubentoniidae; genus Daubentonia; species Daubentonia madagascariensis. The sequence continues at coordinate 22,662,773 of JAKFHU010001684.1, read as the reverse complement.
TCAAATCTACTGGTCATTACAAACAAAAAGTCTTCCTCCTTATTTTAATTGATATAGATGGTCCCTATTCATTCTTTATGAGTCACACCGCCTGTAGAAAAATTTTCTGAAAACTTCAATATAACCTAGGCAGTGTCCTTTACAACCCACATCCCTAAACTTATGCAAAATTAACACAGAAACAATTATAATACCCTAGTTACATTGAGTTACTCCCCAGACATACTGTGAGACCCTTAATGGCAGGAAACATATTTGAATCTGTGTTACCAATAACTAGCATTGAAGCTAGCACATTATCAAGTCTTAATAAATATTAGTTAATTTATAGTAGATAATTTTTTGTGGTATTTTATGTCAAACAGAATGAGACTCTTATGTCATATAACCTTTGCAAATTAGGATAATTTGAGATATTTTTAATCAAGAGAAAAACGTTGGAATCTAACATTAATTGTTTCATGTGTGAATTGACATAAAGATTGCTTTTAGAAAGCATATTTATGAGCAACTCCAGTAACAGTTTACAGTAAGCTCATTTTGAAATAGATGAGTTTCATAAATCTGTGACTTTTTATCTTATGTCTTTCCAGAATCTCAATGCTTAAATGGAATCAGTGTTAATTATCACTGAAAGATCTCAAAATTTAATATCATGTTTTTATTGATAAAAGAAAAAAACTGAAAAAATTCAGTTTTAGACATAATCTTCTCAGTAGCCACCTTCTCTCCCTACCCACAAAAAACAAACTTTTCAAAATTTCCCAACAAACATGTAAGTGCAATTTTATTCCATTCACTGTTTCATATTAAGTTTTGTATTAAAATCGCCAACTTCCTTTCCAGCCAAGCAGTTTTCTTGCAGAGACTGGCTAGTCTGATAGCAAGAGAAAAAGTGTTCTATCCAAATTTACATTAAAATGAATTTTAAGCAATAAACATGACTTTGCAGGATTACTATATGAAGAGGAAGAAGGATCGCTATCAAAATGATGGTGACACACGTCTGCAAAGCACTAGCCGTTGCTGAAGTGATATTAACTTGAACACATAGTTATCAATAAAGAATCCTTTAGACTGCAATTATATCAGTGACATAGCTCTATTGAAACATAAATCCATAAGGTTTTTACAAATCATGAAAATACAAGTGTGATGTGTATTTTTTGGCAGATCTAGTGACTGTTATCTATAAATGAAAACATGATGTGAAGTATTGGACTTTCTTTTTCTTATTAGAGTTTTTGGCTAGTAGGAAAAAAAATAGCCAAGAGCCACCCATAAATAAAAGCACAGTTATTTTTAGTAATCATTCATATTCTTTCAAAAGTACAAACTTGAAAAATTTTTTTTTGAAGTTTTGATAATCCAAGCCACCAAAATATTTAATCCCAGGATCCACTCACAACTTTCTCTCATGGAAATGCTAGACTAGTTTATGTCTGGAGAGTACTCAGAGCTTGGCTGTTGTAGAGGCTTATAAAGAGGGATGCACGGAAATAGTTGGGGTAAAGTGTATTGTCAACCAGTATAAATGGCACAGACCAGTGTTTAGCACATATGCAGTGTTATTTGTCCTACACTTCCCCATGGAAAACTTGGTATACTAAAGTTATTTGCTTTAATTGCTATCATAAACCTGCCCCATCAGTTTACTTTGACATCTGCTTCTTTTTATCTCCTGAATATATCCTTTATAACGAATAACTCCTATTATTATTAATATTACATCCAGCCTTTCTTTTCCTATAAATAATTCCATATTTGTACTTATTATTGGAATTTTTCAAAAACCAGTACATTTCCATAAAAGTGTATGTAATTCTGGTTTTATTCTTAAATCAACATGGCCTGAATTAGAAGATTGCATTGATTAAGTAAGAAATATCGATGGTACAGAGGTGTTGAGAGATGTGCCTGAATCTCAGTTGCCCATATGTTATAAATTCTAAGAAATAAAGAGTCTGGCCTCAGAATACAGGGTCCATGATCAGACCACAAAAGAAAGCATCCCTTTTACTGCCGTTCAGGATAAAGATATCTATTGTTTACCCTGAGATGTGGACTTGGTATGTTATAATGAGACAACTAGGAAGGAATTAAAAAGGATCGCAAAATGAGCAAGGGGAATTAATATCAGAAAAAAGTGATTTAAAGCTAGATTTGGGACATCACATTGTATGTTTTCTATGACATTAGTGTCAATAAATTTTATGAAATTTCAAAAGTTAGATTTGTTTTACTATAACCATATCTATGCAAAGTTGAATACAGCCCTTATCAGAGTGATGGAAATTGTCATATATTTTGTAATTGGTACTTTTCATTTGCTAAATGTATTGATCATCTATGACATGCAAGTTACTGTCCTAGGTGCTCTACAACAGGAAAAACAAGACAAAACAAAAACAATGATCCCTAAGTTGTGACTAGGGATCTGGTGTATACAAAGAAGCACAAGAAGGCTGGTGTGGCCAAAGCAAAGTGAGCAAAGGGGCTAAGGGAAGAGGCTCTTCTTTATGACCCAAAGTGTCCATAGCGCCCTCTGTTAGTATCACTAGCATTCTAGTTTCTTTAGGCTTACGCTAACAACTACCACACCCACATCGAGTTCTTACCTACTGTATCTGCTTCATTATTCCATAATTTTTGTTGAGGAAAAGGGGAGAGTTGGACAAATAAACAGAATTGGGGAACACAATTGTTGGTGTGTGTGTTAAACCACAACTAAATTCCTGTTTAAAGTTATGCAATGTGCCCCAATCCACCTTTGTTTAGTTTAGGGATATTTCATTTCTTGTAATTTTGGTTCCACTTTCAAGTTCAGAAATTTTTGTTTCAGAGCCAGACCATCTTGCTTTGCCTCCACGGCTCAGCAATTGTTTTCCTTTAACCAATGCAAGTATTGAACATCATATTTGTAATTCTACATATGGAATACCACAGTTCAGATCTAAATGTTATTTGAAAACAAAAACAGATCACTCTCTGGTTTTGCTCAGTTATGGAAGACAAAAATATGGAGATGGTGTAAAATAGAAATGGGCAGGTAAAGAGAAATTTTCTCTAACTAGAATGCACAGAGGTAGAATGCTTCAGAACCTTTGAAGACATGACAATATGTCCTAGTTTCATAACGTGGACTTGGGAGTCTTTTTCTGTCTTCTTTAGCAACTTAGAATATCTCTCCCTGGTGTTTTGCATATCCCAGCACACTCAGAAAATAATAATGTGTTGGATAAATAAAAGAGGCTGATTCTAGTAAAAGTAATAATCTTGTGGACTCTGAAAGCCGCATGCCCAACTGACCACTGTGAGAGTGGAGAGGCTCAGCATTCTGACATCGCTGTTTGAGTCATGTTCTTTTGAATATGGAAGTAGATGAAAAGTTCTAGGTTGGAGGTAAGATTTGCGGTTGGGTTTGCATTTTTCTCTCCACAGTCTCCAAGTTTAATTATTTTACAAATAACCCCTATATTCAAATATATGAATTGTTATCCACTGTGAGCAACTGAAATATTTTACATGCTGTTGGACTAAAGGTGGGTTCTTCCACTCCTGTTCTATTTCTTCTGATCATTTTTTTTCCTCCTTGTTACACTGAGAGACAAAAACAAAACACTGGGCTATGCTTTAGCATTGTACTCTTGGCTCATGCAGTGGGACCAACGATCAAGTCAAAATCTGTTTCGAATTAAGCTTCCTTACTTGGGTCCATAATATAACCACCTTTAATTTAATTTTTTTCAAAGGGTAAATATTGGTCTACTCAGCAGTCAGTACATATTTTTTATTTTAAAGATTAAAATAATTTCATTGGAAATGATTTAAATGTCATCCCAGTGTGCAATTATTTTCCAAAAGCATTTAAAACAAATTCACAATTGAAACAAAATTGCATTGCCAAAGGAACCTCACATTACTCCTTATGATATATGTGGGTAATATGATATGTAATAACAAAGAGCTTTATAAATTCAATAACTAACACTTTTTGACTAGGGTCAAAATATATCTGCCTTATATTTCACTAAATAAATAATGAACATTCAAGTTCCTTTGTATGCATGTATACTTTTTTCATAATTTAACAAATTCTAAAAGTATTGGCGTATTTTGATTCAAACATAAACATTGAAAGTATACAAATAATTTACTAAAATTGATCACAGCACAGTTCGCTTATGCAATTAATATGCTTTTACAAAGCCACAATGGATTTCCAGCCAAAGGGTGACCATTGGTAGGAAGTATTCAGAATAAAAATTTAAAAAGAATTAATTCTATAGAAAACTGCTGATTATAACCTTAAGGAGGGCTCCAGGCTTTTGTTCATTATTTTGTTTTTTTCTTTGGAGAGCGAAAGTCTTCATATTATTTATCTCTTTATTTCTGTAGTTCATCATCATGTATGATACATAAGAGGGGATTATTAAAAGTAACACTAAATAGGTTATTCTGTTTCAAAAAAAGTTTTTCACTACTGTCTTACACCATCTACAAAGTTCTTGACCTAATCAAAGTCATTCTGTCAATTATGTAATTTCTGCTTTGTGATTTGAGATAACTTTCAATACAGCTAATAGAACAGGAAATCTTGAGTTGTAGAAATGTTCTTGAAGCAGCAATGGTTTGACAAATGCAATTATTTTGCATTCTATAATGTATATAAAATTATGACTTCAATATTGTATGTGCTTCTGCTGTTCTGAATACAAGAAAACTTTTTTTTTTAGTGAATGAAAAAATTTATTTACAAGCTAGGATATGTCATCATACAATTGTGTAAACGTGTTTTCTACTATAATCTGTTAACTATCCCCAAATCAAAACTTATCAGTTTTCTGACAAACAAAACTAAACTGGGTCATCAGATTCAATGTGACTTATAACTGGAAAAAAAGTAAAAACAAATTTTAAACAAATTTTAATTAGTATTTTCAAAATATAGAATAGCATTAGGTTTTCTTTCTATGTATAAGAGAACCTGAATTTTAAGACATTTAAGTTATTTTAAACTTTCCAGTAGTTTTTAAAAATTTGTAAAGCTTTAAAATGGGCACTAAATAAATTTATATAATCTCTTTACTCTTCTTTGCTTTCTTATAACAGTTTTTTTAATATATATGTTTGATGGGTAGAAGTGAAATATTTCCCTTCAGTAAATAAGCCATTTTTTTCCTCAAAACATTCTGTCCTGAGGAAGATGATGATGTATTCAAAGGTAGTATTTAAATATTCCAATGACATATTTTGGTGGCTATTGAGAGGATGAAATGTTAACAAGAGGAAACAAAGATATGAGTCTTTTGTTAAACAAATTGCAATACTGGGGACAATGATAAGGTTTCTTATGGGATTTTTGAGTTATAGGAATAGATATTTTCTTTAATCAACAGATAGCTTATATACAAATTTAGTTTAAAGTAACCCAAATTTTGTAGTATAGCACTATCATGTTGATATATTCTACATTGCAAAAGAAGACAAAAATTTGAAATAATGTTTTAACATGATTAATAACCTAACTTTGACACCAACCTATGCTTATAAAATCGTGATCTGAAGATTGAAGGGGTACATTTAAAAAGCAATAGTACATTAATAATTCCATGAGGCATAAAAGCTATATATCCTATAAATCCCAGACATGCAGCAATGGAGGGAACATAAGGCAGAGTGTGTCGTTCATCAGCTTTTTACACAGACCTTGGTTGTCTCCTCTTTGTCTGTCAATACTCTGCTCAAATATGGCCTCTTCAGGGAGGTTAAGCACCTTGTCCACAATCCATTGTGAGCAGTGACAGCTCCAAACCAAACAGCATATCCCCTGTCTCACTGTTTGTTGCTATTTCTACTATGCCATATTGCTTTATAAATACATGCTCATGTTTTGATGCCTGAGAAAAAGTGCCCAAAGTGCCAAATGTGATTTTGATATAAGTAGGGAAGAAAACTAATTTTTGAATATTTAGAAGCCTGTGATTTATTCTTAACCATATGTAGAGCAATCATTAGACATATGGGCATCATAGATGCCTACTAGTATGGAACACATATTTTGTTTTCCCTTAAAAAAAGAGATTTTAATCTGTTATTTAATAGGTATATAAATGAGACCCAAGATTTTGTTCCAAAAATGATGGAAGAAAAACTTTTTGACTTAAAATGTTAAAGGCATATATTAGTAAAAGAAAACACAATACTAAAAATTCCTTTGTATATTTTTAATGCAAGACCTAATTTTGAAAAGTTCTGACTTTTTGGTAAGCCCACTAAGATATAGAAATATAAAGTGTTCCTTTAATTAGCTCAGCAATTTTATATATTTAATAAGATTGTTATCTATCCTCAGGTAACAAAATTAATGTACACAAATCAATGGCATTTCTATGGACTAATAACAGTCAAGCTGAGAGTCAAATCAAGAATTCAATACCATTTATAGCAGTTACAAAGAAAATAAAATACCTAGGACTGTGCTTAACCAAAGAAGTGAAAGATCTCTACAAGAAGACTACAAAACACTGATGAAAAAGAATTAGTAGAAACAACATTGTTAAAATGTCCATACTGCCCAAAGTGATTTACCAAATCAATGCAAATCCCATCAAAATACCAATGTCATTTTTCACAGATATGGAAAAAATTATCACAAACTTCATATGAAACCAAAAAAGAGCCTGAATAGCCAAAGCAATCCTAAGCAAAAAGAACATATCTTCAGGCATCACATTACCTGACTTCAAATTATACCACAAGGCTATAATAACCAAAACAGCATGGTACTGGTATAAAGGGAGACACATAGACCAATGGAACATAATAGAGAACCCCCAAATAAAACCATATAGTATGACCAACTGATTTTCAAGAAAGGAGATAAAAACATACACTGGGCAAAGGACACCCTATTCAATAAACGGTGCTGTGAAAACTGGGTAGCCATATATGGAAGAATGATATTGGATCCCTATCTCTCACTACATACAAAAATTAACTCAATATAGATTAAAGACTTAAATGTAAGACCTGAAACTATAAAAATTCTAGAAGAAAATGTAGGAAAAACTCTTTCAGACATTGGCCTAGGGGGCAAAGAATTTATGAGTAAGACCCCAAAAGCAAATACAGCAACAACAAAAATAAATACATGAGACTTAATTAAACAAAAATGTTTCTACACAGTAAAGGAAATAATCAGTAAACAGACAACCTACAGATTGGGAGAAATATTTGAAAACTATATATTTGACAAGGGATAATATCCAGAATCTACAAAGAACTCAAACAAATCAGCAAGAAAATACCAAATAGCCCCATCAAAAAGTAGGCAAAAGACATGAGAGATTTTTCTCAAAAGGAGATAAACAAATGGCCAACAAACATATGAAAAAATGCTCAACTTGACTAATTATCAGGGAAATACAAACTGAAACCATGATGAAATATCACCTTACCCCTGTCAGAATGGCCATTATTAAAAAGTAAAAAAAAAAAAATAGATATTGGTGCAGATGTAGTGAAAAGGGAGTATTTAAATACTGTTGATGGGAATGAAAACTAGTACAACCTCCATGGAAAGCAGTATAGCGATTCCTCAAAGAACTAAAAGTAGACCTACCATTCAGTCCATCAATCCAAGTACTATTTACCCAAAGGAAAGGAAGTCATCATATCAAAAAGACAGCTGCACCTGAGTGTTTATTGTGGCACAATTCACAGTTGCAAGGATATGGAACCTACTTCATCATCTGATCAGTGAATTAACAAAATTTGGTATAAATAAACTATGGAGTACTACTATAAAGGAATGAAATAATGTCTTTTGCAGCAACTTAGATGGAACTGGAGACCTTTATCCTAAGTGAAGTATCTCAGGAATGGAAAAACAAATACCACATACGCTCACTTATAAGTGGGAGCTAAATGAGGGATATATATTGTCATAAAGAAATATAACGGATATTGGAACTATGAAAGGGGTAGGGTAGGAAGGTGCTGAGGAAGAAAAACCTACCTATCGGGTACAACGTACACTATTCTCGTAACGGATATACTGAAAGCCCTTACTTCAGCATGACACAATTCATCCACGTAACAAAAAACACTTGTGCCGCCTAAATTTTTTAAATTAAAACCAATTTAAAAACACATTGAATTGTACACTTAAATGAGTGAATTGTATGATATGTGAATTTTATCTCAATAAAACTGTTAGGAAAAAAAAAGATTGTCAGGTATCACCCATTTACCTCTCTGAGAATGTCGTCCAGATTCAGTAATGCTCATCTTATTTCGTTCACTCTTAACATGTTTCTTTTGATAACAATTGATTCCATTGCTTACAACAATGTTGTCAGAAAATGGAGCAATGTTGTTCTTCTTATCTGTTTGTAGCTGGTGCAGACACACCAAAGTTACCTACAGAATTAAATAAAGTTTGTAAGAAAATATTAAATATAATTTGAAAGTGCATTTTATTATTTTTAATAAAAATTTGACCTAAAATTTTTCTCTTTAGCCGGTTTGTTCTAGCAAAAGAAAAAGTATGCAATTTTGGTTGATATGTTGAGTTATATTGCACAATTTGGATTATGGATGACTTATGCTGTGTTATCAGAAGTTGTCAAGAAATAAGTAAATATGAGGAAAATGTTATTTTAAATACATTCTCAAACAGATGAAAGAGGAGATAGTAGTTTCAGAAAAGCCTGGTTATTCATAACACTTGGCTGTTCCTGATAGTTCCTTATATCAGAGATTTGATTGTGTAATTTGTTGAGATGAAATATTGACCTTAAATCTTCAGACTATGATTTGATTTGGACTAAACAGCAAAGTTTTCATTTTTTAAAAAATTTCTTACTTTTCTTTCTTAACATTTTATAGATTGCAGTGTATTCTGATGTAACTCATTTTGCTTTTGTCTCCATGAAAGTTTCAATTGAATAGTTTAATTAAAAGTAAGCCCCACTATAAGGGAAAGTAGCTGAACAGTTTTTCTGTCTTCTTTCTTCTCCAGATATTTGTTTTGGATTCTGGTGTTTGACAATTAAAGTACTTTTTAGATCTAAGATAAGAATAAAGCTAAACAATTGAATTTGGAAAGATTCATAGAATTTTACATGTTTATGTTATGTTAGCTTCCAAATATTTCCCATAAAAACTATAAGTTGGGATGCAATGCCTTTCTGCTTATGTGACATTCCTGATTACTGAAAATCCAATCTCACATGTATATTCATTGAAATATATTTTGAAATCTCTCATTTTTGTAAAGTCATTTGTAATTTCAACTTTTATGAGGACTTTCTTTTCAGAATGTGATGAAGTAATTTAGTTAAAGAAATTGCAGATGACTAAACATAGAATATATCATGTACGTTGTAGTGATGTCCATTCACCAAAAATTGATTCACATTTTCAATTATATCCTAATGAAACCTCCAGTAGGTTTTGTGTGAAAATTAATAACCTGATTATAAAATTCACATGGAAATACAACTGGACAAGAATAATCAAGTTTAAGACTAAGAAAGCAAGAGTAAGAAAGAAAACTTAAAGGAAAATCAAACCTCAATGTTTATAAATCTAAATAATCAAGATGTTGTGGTATTTGCATATACATAAATAGTCTAAGGAAGTGAATAGTCTTCATCAATAGAGCCATGTGTATATTACAAATTGTTCTGTGACAAAGACAGCACTATAGAGATTTGTGAAAAGGGTCAATTGGATAGCCATATGTAAAAAAATGAGACTGTACTTCAACACACATAAAGAAATGTCAGTTCCAAGTGGATTATTCATCTAAGGGTAAAAGGTAAATAAAGCAAGATTTTTGAGAAAAATATATGAAAGTATTTTCCTGGCTTTGGGATAGACAATAATTTTTAAAACTAGACACAAAACTGCTATTCATAAAAGTACAAATAAATAAATTGGGTTTCATTAAGATTAAGAACTCCTCATTACTAAAAGATACCATTGAGTGAAAGGCAAGCCACTAAGTGGGAGGAGATATTTGTAATACATATTACTTACAAAGTCTCAATACCCATACAATAAATAGAACTCTTATATTCATTAAGGAAAAATACAGAAAAGCCAATAGAACAATAAAGAAAAGTCTTAGTTAGCCATTTAAAAAATAGGATATTAAAGTAATTAATATGCATATTAAAAGGTAGTCAAATTCATTAGCCGTCTTCCACGAATGACCACTTCACAAACACCAGAATGACTAAATGAAAGGAAAATGAAATGAAAAACATGGAAAACGCTAAAAGTTAAGGAGGACGTGAAGTCACTGGAACACTCAAACACTGTTGATGGGAGTGTAAAATTTGTTAAAAACACTTAGAAAATTTTTTGGCAATTCCTTCAAAATCATATTCTGGGACCTAAAAATTCCACTTTCTAGGTGTATTCTCAAAGAAATGAGTATGTTTGCCAAGATACATGTATATGACGTTCATAACAGCAATATTCATAAAAGCTATAAAGTAAAAGATATTAAGTATCATTACTAATGGAATAAAAAAGTAAATTGTACCATATTCACATATTAATTGATAAAAACTAGTATTTATTGCTTCATGAAATAAAAATGAAAATTGATGAATTATTGCCACAAGAAATAATAATATACAGATTTGGAAACTTAACATTTTGTAGAAACAAGAAACAAAACAAAAACCACTGTATAATTCTATTAATGTGGTTTTAAAACAAGCAAAGCCAACCTAAAATTTTGGAAGACAGATTAGTAGGTATAATTCCTGGGTTATAGTGGTTGAGAAGGAGTTTGAGGGGTCTTCTGGGTTGTTGATGATATTCTGTTTCCTAATGTGGGTACTGGTTATATAGTTGAGTTTGCTTTATAAAAAATGACTGAGCTAAATTTCATGATCTGGGCACTTTTACATAGGTATGTTATATTTCAATATAAACTTAAACCTTAAAATTAAAGATTGGAAAAAAGTATGAGTTTGTGGATATGAATTTTATTAAAAGCATTGTCTTACTCCTAATACAATTTTTTTCTTTTTTATAGTATTTAAAGAACAAGGAAATTTGTTGTTCAATCCTGTGATTTTCCATAATAAATAGGGCAGTCACTGTTGGATTTAAGTATCAACATTCTATTGGCTTTCCTTTGAAGCCCTATATTATGTATAAAACAGTTTTAGTAAACAACTATAAATTTAGACCTCAGAATACCACCTTGAAAATACATATTTTTTTGTTTTATATTACACCTCTTTACCCTATAACTCCATTTTTTATAAATGTATGAATTAAAACGGGTGCACCATTGTTAGGTAGTAGACTATACTTAAGCAGAGATTGAATATTTGTACTTGGTCTAAAATGTCCACTACAATTTTGGAGAAAAGGAGAAAAGAAGAAATAATTATTTTTAATCAATTTTTTTTGCTTTGATTACTGTGAATGTTCCCTTTAAACCTCTTAATCTACTTTCCTTTTCTATATTCAAAATAGTTCACGGTAAGAATCTCTCCACTGCATTTGAGGAATCAGTTGCATATTAATTTTATATGTGTGTATACTTCTTGATATATATATACATATGTGTATGTGTGTATAAATGTATATGTATATGTTTATCTCATAAGAAATTAGAAATAGTATCAGGAAAAATAGTCCTTTTGGCATGATGTATTTTGCTCAGTGTCTGTGACTCTTTCCTTATGTTGTTAAGTTGAAAGCCTAAAACCATGACCATTAGCACGTGTTATTTCTAAAATGTAGCTCATTTTAAGCAGATAACAATAATGAGGCTAAACTGGTTAAAATATTTGATGAATTAATCCTCAAACATTCTAGAAAAAAAACCTCACTGTTGTAACGCATGTTCTAAAATATTCACTGAATTGGATAAAAATAACCTTTTTTTTTGTGATTGAAAGTGGGGATCCATATCTTCTGAAAACTGATAGCATGGATGTTGGACTAGCCTAAGTCAAATTTGTTGGAAATTAGAATTGAACTCTTTGTTATGTAGAAATGTCAAAATTCCAAGATGAAATTAATAATCTATGAGTAAGTTTCAGAGTAGCAGACTAAAAGATTGAAACTTCAAGGAGAGAAATATAGGAAAAATACTGATCCTGAAAATTGTATTTGTAAGTGTTTTTACCTGTTGCCTAGCCATAAATGAAGCAATGTTCCTGACTAAATGAGCAAGAGTTAAGTAGAAAGAAAAATTTAGAAGTGCAGTTGTCAGAAAAGCAACCTACAAAATGGAAAAAACTATGTTTTTATGGTCTTATTCCATATTTTATTTTGTTTACTATGAAGTGGCTAACAAATATGTTATTAGCACCTTTTTCATTTTTAAAAGGATATACTCAGGGTGGCTCTCTGTGTAAACAGACTCTTTTGTGTATATCTAGAACTTCATTAGAGTGAGTCATGGATTTCTTATTCTTAACAATATCTGTAATTTTAGTCAGGCACTGACTTTAAAGATAATTTTTTTTTTTTACTTCACTGTTTTACCTAAAAAAAAATCAAAGCATATGACCATAGTTCTGATAAAGAGTGATAATGTAGAAATGCTTTCAACCCCAGACAAACATCTCCTTGATGTTAATAATGAATGCAAGGAATTGGGTATAATTAAGCACACAGAGAACATACTGAGAAATTTAGCTTAGTGGATCATAAGAGCTTTGTATTGCCATTTTATGCTGCTTTTTCAGAAGTCTCACAGAGAAGTTTAAATATTTTTAGAGCTAAAATTGTTCAGGGATGGTGAATTCTTTCTAGACTATTCTGACTATTCTTGCCCAATTATGGTATCAGTCAATAAAAAGCTCTGAAAGTAAGTCTTAGCAAATTTCCACTGGCAAACTAGCTAGGATCATTCATTTTAACTCAAAGATTTTCTAATATGAAGCAAAATGATTTGGAAGAGATGGAAGAAAATACTGAATCAGGATCTTCCCTAAGCTGTATCTTGACATCTTCAAGTATACTTCTCCTTGGCTGGAACTTATGTTTGCCAATATTGCTTAAAAGATATCTATTATTTTATTTAAGTTTTTAGAGTTCCTTCTTTCATAACCTCAGGAAGTGTGTGTGTGTTTGTGTGTGTGTGTGTGTGTGTGTGTGTGTCTTCTTGGACTGTGGGCTAATACACAAGGCCTTTTCTTGACAAAACATAATTTAAGCCTAAAGTGATGTCTTTTTATAATCCCTAATACATTGTAGATGTCTGGTAAATACTTGACAGACTGAATGTGGCTAGAAAAATTGAAAATTATGCACAGCTACTGAGGTTCAAAATGATGGGAGTTGACTTTTAGGGGCTGAAAGGAAATAGGAAAGGAAATTATAGTGTAAAGTTTGGAAGTTAAATCCACAAAAAGGGAACCACCTCAAACAGGTAGGAAATAAAGAAGAGAGTAAAGCGAGGTTAAAGGCATTGACTGAGAATCACCCCCACGTTTCTGCCAATTTGTTATCAGACCACTTTGGGTGGCATATGAAGCAAATGACCGAGCTTTAATGGTCAGAGATGGATTTGGAAACTTGCTGGCATGAGGTGTATAAGACGTATTTTAGTAAATTGTCAGGAACTGTTATTCCAAGAAGGATTATGGAAAAATTTTATAAATAATTTAAAAGTACATAAAGACTTAAGAAGGTAAGCATAAGAAAGACAGGTAGTTATCATTAACTTCATGGCACATTCTATTTCTTTTCTTTGAAATCAAAAACAAAAGAACTAAAGATTCTAAGGGTAGGAGGTAAAAATTATTTGATGTGATTTTTAAAAAGAATAATAAATTGTGTGGTCTAGATCTTAGATAATGAAACTTAAAAATCCCAGAATGTCAAAGTCCATTAACTGACCAAAAGAAACAAAGTTATGAACAAAGCTCTGGGAATAAATGAAATTTAAACACGAAGAAACATTTCCTGATGGTAACTATATAGATTAATTCTTGTTCAAAAGGAAATGAGATTTAATGAGTTAGAGACTGGAATGTAATATTAAAGGACTTCAGTAAATACTTGAGATTTCTTAGAATTATAATATATTTTCCTGAGTTCAAATAATGTTTCTGAAATGGTCATAAAGATTCCCAGAAGCAATGATGCTTCAGAGAAAATAGATCATATATCTCATGTGTATTTAAATGTCAGCTCTTAAGTCAGAAACAGTAATTTACAACCAAGGGCTTTAGATTTTCCATTTAAAAAACATACATTAATTTCTGAAAAAAAAAGAAAAAGGAAATAAAATTACTAAAGACCTATTTGAACTAAAGCAGTCATAAATTAATTTTTCGGATGACAAAAAAGTGTTGCATATGTTGATGACATTACATAATAAAATATTATTTCTAAGACTGAACATCAGTTGTCACACTTTCTCATTTGGCTTCCACAGCCCCACACTTTTCTTTTTACCTTATTTCCATATACAACCCCATCAATTTCTGAATGCTTCCTCTTACTCAACCTTTTATACGTTGAAAATTTCTAAGATCAGTCTTAAAATCATTCTGTCATTGAGAAACATTTTTTAAAAAAGTTTTTCAATTTCCCATAGTGTGAAGATTGTATTTACTAACATTTTGTTAATGTACTTTTACTTAATTGCATTGGGACCATAGGACTTGATCTATACGACACTGATTCTGTGAAATTTGTTGTATTGCCAATGTAAAGTGAATTTCTGCAAATATCCTTTGATTTATATCAAGGTTAATTATTTCAAGCTCATAATTATGCTGTTTAAAACTTATTTGTTTTTAATAATTTTGTTTCTGTTTTCTCTGTTCAGGGATATCACAAATTTGAAATCAAGATGTTGGCTGAGCTCAGTTCTCATATGAGCGTTTTGGGAAAAATTCCCCACTAAGTGTATTTTTGTTGTTGTTGTCTAAATTCAGTTGCTTGCAACTCTAAGGCTGAGGTCCCTTTTCCATGCTGACAGTCAGCCGGTAGACACTTTTAGCTTCTCGAGGTTGCTTGCATTCCTTGCCATGTGATTCTCTCATCTTCACTTTGTCAGATTGTTCTCAGTTAAATCTCTGGCTTCCTTTTCTATTAACAGTCAAAAAAAACTCCTTGCTTTAAAGAGGTACTGTGACTTTGTCAGACACACCTGGATGCTGTCCCTGTTTGAAAGTCATCTGTGCCACACAACATTACCTAATCATAAGAATACAATCCACTATGTTTACTGTCTTGGATCTTATGTGCGGTGTGTATGGCAGGTGGATGGAATAGTTGGGCACCATCTTAAAATTCTACCTACCATAAATATTACTGCATCCATCCTCACAGGAGAGAATAGTCTGTTGATTTTGTTCTCAGTTCATCTCTTTTAGGTTTGTTGTCAGAGTTTTTTTGACTCAGAGTGAACTTGGAAATTTCCCATCTTTGTTCTCGAACAATTTCTTCAATATATATATTGCCATGAATATTTGAAATGACTTTTCCATAAAAGCACCTGGGACTGGAGACTTCTTTAGGTATTTCTTTTGGAATAAAAAAAAAATTAATATGGCTGTCTAATTTTTCAGTAAATATCACATCCTATCAAAGACATATATTTCAATATAACTTATCATTATTGAAGTTAAACTTGATAACCAAGCTGAAGTAGTAGTGTTTGTCAAATTTTTATTTCACAGTTTTTTTCCCCATTTTGTACTGTAGTCTTTGGAAGGAAGTCAGTATGCACAGCCTGCATGTAAGAAGTGGGGAGTTATGCTCCCCATTTGTGAGGGTGCTATATCTACATAAGTTTTTGAATACCTTCTGCACAGATTTTTCTATTTTCCCTTACTCATTTATGTATTCAATTATTTATGTATTAAGATCAGTATGGCCTCTCACATATATATTTTATACTTTAGGTTGTGACTCAACACTATTTTATGTATTCTATTGCTCAGATTTTCTCATCTGTGGCCACTGAAGGCTCCTGGTCCCTTGACATACCACAATCATTGTGGCTTTTTGTTTGGTTTTTTATTTGTCTGTTTTGAACACTTCTTTACTTTCTGTCA
Source organism: Daubentonia madagascariensis (assembly GCA_023783475.1). Classification (NCBI taxonomy): domain Eukaryota; kingdom Metazoa; phylum Chordata; class Mammalia; order Primates; family Daubentoniidae; genus Daubentonia; species Daubentonia madagascariensis. The sequence continues at coordinate 22,646,715 of JAKFHU010001684.1, read as the reverse complement.
CTACAAGATGCTCCTGGCTCATCTTGTATATTTCCTGCAAGTCCTAGAATCAGCCATTTATCCAAGGATTCCTGGTCACATTGATCAGAAAATTGTATTACAAACCAAGGTCTGGGTGCTGGGAGTACTCATGGTTGTGGAGGTGCCATTGTTTTTAGGTCCTCTCAGCTAACAGAGCAATTAAATGTATGCATGAATATATTTTATAGTTATTCATGGGATGATCTTTCAGGTGTGGCCACAAAAGGAAACACAAGGAAGGCTCTGGAAAAAAACAGACACTTTTATACTCCTAGGTGAAAGAAAGAGGAGGCGTGGCATATCACGCGGGGCCACAAGGCAAAGACACCAAGGCAGTCAGGAGGCAGAAGACAGGAGCAATGGGAGGGCTTAGTCATTGTCTTGATTGAGGCAAGAGAGGGCAGGGAGATCAGTTTAAGATTGGCTAGTTTGAATGAATGGTTTTCGCTTGCTTTAAGCTATAGGGGTGGTTCCTAGTTGCTTGGTATCTTGCCTTGGGATGATTAAGGCAGAGGAATATTGCCTCTTGGGGTACACGGGCCAGACAGAGGAGGTATGGCTTTGCATTGGCTAATTTGCTATCAAATAGATGCTCTGGCTGAGCCCTTTGTTATCTTTAAGAATTGGCTATCCTTGGGAGGAGCAGTCTCTCTTAAGCAAGAAAGATTTTTAAGATATCAAAACATCATAATATACAGAAAATTTTAAAATATTTACATTACGTTTTATCAAATCATATGCATACATATATCTATAAATATTTATATGTGTAATCATCTATCTATATTAAGCGTTAGCCTAGTAATCATTAATCATAATCATTTCTCCAACATTAGTTCATTACCACAGTTAGATCATTCTATCTCCTGCTACTTGCTTATCTGTATCCTCCTACTCCACAGTGAGAATTTTGGTTTCAACTATTGCTATCATTCATTTAATTGTTCATTTCCAGTATATATGTAGAGTGTTTTCAGAAATGATAATATGTACCTCCATGAAAAATCTCTATGTATTTAGATCTCCTGTGATTTATTTTATCAGAGTTTTGTATTTTGCCACATTTAGGTCCTGTACATACTTTGTTAGCTTTACACCTAAGTATTTCTTTTTTTGGTGCTATAGCTAATAATACTGTTGTTTTTTGTTTTGTTTTGTTTTTAAGTTCAAATTCCTATTATTATTTCCTGGTAGTTGGGAAAATAATTTACTTTGGTTATATTAACATGTTTACTGCAACCTTGCTATACTCACTTAGTTCCAAGAGGGTTTTTTTTTTTGTATTTTGGTTTTTTGTGGATTTTTTTTTTCAATTCTTTGGAATTTTCCATACAGACAATCATTTTTTTTCTTCAAATAAAGGTAATTCTATTTCTTTTATTCAAATCTGTACACTTTTTAAATTTAATTTTCTTATCTCATTACACTAGCTAGGACTTAATGAGGAAAGAACCACATTTATTTTTGTTTTCTCTTTTTGTCTTGGTTAGCCTGGCGAAGTTTTATCAATTCATTAAGATCTTTTAAAGAACAAGTTTTTGGTTTTCCTGTTTTCACTTTCATTAATTTCTATTGTACTTTTTATTATTTATTTCCTGTATGCTTTAAGCTTAAAATGCTCTTCTTTCCCTCTTTTCCAAGGCAGAAGCTTAGAGTATTGGGTGTTGATCTTTCATCTTTTCTAACATGTTCATTCAAAGCTACAAATTTCTCTCTAAGCACTGTTTTTGCTGCATCCCACAAATTTGGATGTTATATTTTTATTTTTATTTAGTTTATGGCATCTTTTAATTTCTCTTGGGACTTCTCATGAAGAGAAAGTATTAACCTGGCCAGATTTAATTTTTCAGATTTGATCCAGTATCACTTTACTGAGGAGAAATTCCTGAATTTTGCTCTCTTGTGGTGAAAATCTTACCAAGATACTAATGTTGGTAAAATATTATTTTTGTTATTTTATTTGAGAATATAAACTCCAATGAGAATCTTCTTGAGATTTTTACTTTTAATTATTTTATATACGTTTATGAGAAGAAATATAAAGATAGATTCACATTCATTACTTTCTGGGTGTGAAATTATATGAGCATGAATTATATGACAGATAGTAACTGTGTCTTTATAGAGCTTGGTTATTTGAACTTTTGCCTAATCATGTGTTATTTTTATAAATAAAACAACTCCTTTGAAACAACCAAAAAAGTAAATTTGTACTTACATATGTGGAGTTTTTAAAAAAATATTTACATAATACAATAAATTAGAGTTGTTATCCTATATATAAGGTAAAAATGGTAGTATTTTTTTTTATCATTCCCAGTTTATCAGCTTCAAGGTTTTTGTTGACACCTGTTACTTTGAATTTCCATTTGTGGACACATAGAATAGTTATTTATATATCACATATGCATAGCTTCTTTCAATATTCCCTGACAGGCCTTCTATACTATGCCCTCATTTTCATTGTTTTGAAATCTCAGTTGACTAGAATATAACCTTGTGGAAGGAATGTTTTTTTTCATGTAGTCTATGGGGATGTTATATTTTCTGAAATTTGCATTTCTAAAGGGTATTTTTTGATTACCTTCACTCAGGAATAACAAAGTGGTTGTGTTTTGAATTCTTACACTATAAACCTTTCCTCTCAAAATAATGTAGCAATTTTTCTTTTGTCCTGTGACATTTTGTGTAATGGAAGATAAACTCAACACATTTTTCTTTCTTTCCTTATAAACTTATTGGCTTTCTTGGAAAATTTGGATATTTTTGGTTTTAGTTAAATGCCTTCTTTTTTTTTAAAATTAATTGAAGTATTTTCTCCTGATATTAATCTTGTTTGGTTTTAAATAAATCACTGATTTAGCAAATTAAGTAATTCAATGTAGACCTTTTATTTTTCTATTTGTTGAATATCTTTTTCAGTAACACCAAGCATTTTGTTTTCAATATTACCACATCAATCCTTTATGATTTAATCCCTGACCTTTTCTTCTCTCTGTGAGAGATGCCTTTCCTCTAATTTTATGTTTGTTATATACATTCTAGATTTTGCAATATCTAAAATAAATTTTATTTATACCTTATCATTTTTCATATTCCTTGTAACATTTCTTTATTTTAATTGTTTTCCTTTTAATGTCTATATTTCTCCATTAGGACTCTTTCTACTTTAGGGTATTGAATTATTATTATTTTTTTACTATTTTATAAAATCCACATTTCTTATTTTTAAAATCACAGAATATTTTTCTTCTAAGTTAAGCAAATTAAAAAATTCCCATTAAAAATGATGCAATTCTCCTCCCAAAAAATTATATCCTACTTTAAGGAGATTATAGAAAATTTCCTGTATCTCAAATTTTTGGCCTCTTTTATCATCTTCTATCCCTACATCTTCGTCCCATTCTCTGCCTTTTTCCTTCTCCTTTTTTTCCCCTTCCTCTTTCTTTTACATACATGGTACCTTCTCATGTAATTTTGCTTAAAATGGAAATAAATGGCAGCAGAAAGGGCCATTGAATTGTTGCTTTCACAACAAATTGGGTTTTTTTTTCCTGGCGAAAATAAGAAAATTCTGTCAAAGTATGGAAAAGTAGTTTGAAAGGAAATGACTTAACATCAAATGATTTAACATGGGTAATGAACTATTGTTTTTACATTTGTGCATCTTTGTGTGTGTGTGTGTCTGTGTGTGTGTGTTGCTGATAATACCATAAAATTTAAATTTAAGTTGGTTGAAAACAGATAAAAAGTAGTATTACTAGGTTCTAGTGCCTATTTTACAAGTTGGAGCTTTAAAATATTACTTTGAAAATAATGTATGCATGATTGTTCTTTCCTAATTCTTATTATTACCATCTAAACTCAAATTGATATTGTCACAAAGCTTCTACTGATACATCTAAAGGCATTACAAATATATTCTAACTATGCCAGCTACTGACTGCTACAAAATTACTTTAGAATCTGAATCTTAGTATCATATGGAGTTTCCTCTGGAAAACAGAGCTGTTATAAATGTAATGGGAATAAGGAGATTATTATCTGAAGCACTGACAATCATGTATAGCCCCTGAAATGGGACTCTGAAGAAAATTCACCCAGGGAAGAATATGGGGAACTCTTCCCTCTACATGGAACTCTGTAGGAGCATCTGCAGATAAGTATCTGCTGTTGTAACCTGGGCTGTTCTGCTCTAGCAGTACCATGAATGGGAACATAAGCTGAGCTTAGAGTGAAGGGGACTTACCAGGTACTTCTTATTTCACAAATTTAGAAAAGTTTTAAAACCATTCAATATAAAATTTAGGAATTCACTCATCTTTCTTTTAGTTGCCATGGAAAGATCAACACATATAATGCATGTATATTAGGCATGTTACACAGTAAATTTTTTAAAAAACTTTATCAGTTTCCTTGAAACCCCTGTAAAGAGGGCTATTTAAGCCATAGCTTGACTCCATTACCACTGCATTGTGCAAGCAAATAATTTTACTATTAAAACTCTAACAATGGTTAATATATAAATAACCACATAATTCCATCTGGTCATTTACTGGGAAGCTTTGTTTTAAGTGACATGGACACCTTGGAATAAAAATAAAATTGCTAAATAAATGAAATACCTTCATGAAATAGGATGTGGATTTCTTCTCATCAGTGAAATGTTGGGAACCGAAAAATAAAAAAATGTGCATGCCTCATTTATCTATTATGAGCAAGTATAATTCAAAAACTGATTGTGTGATACATGCTATATGCAGGGAATGAGAACCTGGTGAAATATTACAAAGCTGATGTTCCACAAGGGTTTGCTGTAAAAGTCTTTATTGTAGGAAGGTTGGTTTCTATGGCCTTGTACAACAACAAAGTAATATCCCTTGGGAACTTAGGTCTGGCAAGAAGATTCTGCTTTGCCTTCTCTTTCTCCTCCAAAACAAAGTATTTCCCTCCATTTGATGATACATTCCAGATTCAATAAATCCAAGTTGTTTGTTTATTTAATTTAAGCTTTTGACTTGTTAAAAGAGGCTTACCTCTTGACTTCCTTCTGAAACTTAAGCCATGATCAGTTATTCAGTCATATGTATGTATGTAAATAAATTTCAAAATCCACTCTGAGTCAGTTTTTAAAGAAGTAAGAACAAAAACAAGGGTGAAGCTGAGAGAATAGGTATGAGACACCTCATTTTATTTGCATTAATAGTTTGATAAACCACTGATGATTATTTTTCTATTTAAAAGAATAAAGTTTATTATTTTTTGATAATCCTTTTTTATTACCTTTTTAGATAATTCATACTCAACCTCAAAATAAGCAGAACATACCCTTTGACTTGGTAACTTTGCTTCCAAATTTATCTTACAAATATGCTCAGATATGTGGGGAAATGACTATTTATATGGCTATTTACCACAACATCATTTGTAATGGAAACAAAATACGTCTTCCAAAAAATTGGAAGCAAACTAAATGCCACTTTATAGGGATCTGATGAAACAGATTGGATACATTTTCACACAGATAATGTGTGTTTATGAAGAAGAAAAGAAAATCCTTTGGGTATTGACATGGAGTGATCTCCTATGAATATTAAGTTAAAAACCAAGATACAGAACAGGATGAATGATACTGTTTTCTTAAAGAGGAGAAAAATATGTGTGCTTATGTCTCGTTTCATAAAATATCACTGAATGTTTACTTTAAAAAAATGAAGTAGGAGTTTTATAAGAGAAATAAGACCTATTGTTAGATAGATCAGTACAGTGGCTATAGTTTACAATAATCTATTGTACATTTCAGAAGAGAATTCGAACGGTTCTTGCATTAAAAAAAGACAAGTATTTAAAGTGATGGATATCCAAAGTACACTGATTTGATATTTATGTATTATATAAATGTCTTAAATTATCACATGTACCCCAAAACTGTGATTTTCTTCTATTATGCATCACAAAATGATAATTTGGATGCCCCAGAAAAGGAGGAAACCAAGTGGTTTGGGAGCAGATATGAGCAGGGGAATATTAATTGTCTACTCTTTCTAGTGTTGACTTTGAAACAGGTGAAAGTATTATCTATAATATTATAGAAACTTATAAACAAACAAATATTGAACTGTGTGTGGGAATCATGTTAAATGAGTAGAGTTTAGCTGCTCTTGCCACAAAAACAAACAAAAATGTGTTCCTATGTGAGATGATGGATACTTTTTTTGCTCTCTATATGTACCCCATAACATCACGTTGTATACTTTAAACTTACACAATAAAATTTATTAAAAGAAGCTAATGAAAAACAAGAAAAATTACCTAAATTTTTACTTTGGTTTCTTTTTTAAGTATAGGCTGCTTTTTAGTAGAGAAGTGCTTGAAGCAAGACCATATTATACCATGTTTATTGTAAAATATTTATGCAAGTTAAACAACAAGAATACAGTAATAGAGTAAACAGAATAGAGTTTATGAAGGAATCAGACATGTGAGGCTAGGCAAAAAAAACAATGTATATCATTTCAGCTTGGAAATCACAAAATTATAAGATAAGACATAAATTATTTGTAAAAATAAAAAGATTTATAGATCTATATTTTTTCTATACATTTCAAAATATAATTTTTGAGCTTTGGAGTCCATTTTTTTGGGTCTCCCAATTTTTAAGCATAGAACTTTAGGTGATTATTATCATACATGTTTATTATATGATTGTTCTAAAAAAATACAGAGATCTGTCAGACAGAAATTTTGCAAATTTCACTCTGTATAACTATTCAAATAACTTTTTCCCTACCTAATAGAGCATAAATATTTAAAATTGTGAGTCTAAAAATAAAAAAACAGTTTTTTTGTATTAAATATAAGGTAGTGTGATTTTGAAAATTATGGTTGACAAGTTCTTTTTTAAGTACTAAAAGAAGAATAGGACAAGATAAAGATTCTGAAACATTTTTCAAAGGCAGGAAAAATATGTTTTTCTTTTGTAAATTTCTTCTAGTATTATGTCTGTTATAATAAAAAAGCATAATTTTACCCTGAAGATATCTTTATTATTTGGCTATATACATTCAAAAATTAGAAATTAAAAATATGTAAAAAAGAAAGTAAATATTGTTAAGGTTTTGGTATATACACTTTCTAGACTTATACTCCATCAATAAATAAAGATACACATTTATTAGATTTAAACAAACATAGGGTTTTATCATACATGCTCTTTGTATTTTTTCTTTAACAATTCACCACGATCAGAAGTTCATTGATCAGATAGGCACGGATGCACCTATGTGTGCACATTGGCAATGGCTTTTTCATTTTTCCTTTTATGTGTTTACCATACTGTGATTAATTTTAGAGTAAATATATCTTCATGCTATTATTTGATTTACATCTCAGGAAATCAAATCACCAGTGAAAATGGGATTTTTAGCTTATTTAATGGATCTGCCAAGTGGCCCTCAGTAAAGTTGGCTTGACTTTACACTCAGACCATCACCAATAATGTTTTTTTCTCAATTTTTAATTTTTTGCACATAAATCACTGAAAACTATCTTAAATTAATTACTAGTGAGTTTTAATATAACTTCATACTTATTGTTCATTTTTAAAATTTTATTATATTTGGCCTATACATGTTTCTCCCAAAATTTCAGATGTGGCACTTTTTATCATTCTTTATCTCAATTAAAAGACCTCATATATCAAGTAAGGCAGATATTAACATTTGTCTACCCAACAGCTATTCCTCTGTTCATAAGAAAACCAACAATTTCGTTGTTGTTGCTGTTGTTAGATGAACTCCCATGCATGGCCATGCACTTCACAAAAAATTGGTTTTTCTCCTAGCACCAGCCTCAGGATCTGAATCTTGATTCATAAAAGTTAATCATGATGTCTCAGTTGGCTTAGAAAATGCCATGTCCTGTCATTTGAGTCAGAATAAATATCTATAGGACAGCGTCTTAGTAAAGACACTTTCTCAATCTTCTAAGGGATTGAGAGGAATAGACAGTTGCCTTCTGCCTCTGCATGTGATTATGTATGGATGGGAGTTCCAAACTGATATAATAACACATTTGCCAGACTGAGGATGAAGTTGATTTATTGAAGACAGCAAAGTAGGAAGGCAGGAGGTAGGGCTATTTCCCTGATGATACAAACATGTAGCAATGCACTTCCATAGAGTTTAAGCCATTGTTCAATAGGTTCACTGTAACTATATCAAAAATATTGTAAATGACAGTGTTGCTCATTATCCATCTTTATTTGACATCATTCCTATATATCAGGGACTCTAAATATACGTCTATAAGGTATTTTCCCTAGATTGCATTCATTTTTGTTATTGCTGCACATGTTGTGTTTATGGTTTTGGTTTGTTTTTTATAGCACATTCACTAATTTTGTAGATTCCACATTTTTGAAGACCCTATGACTGTGCCCGAATCAAATAATACATCTACATTTTATAGAATTATTTAAAAATTATTTATTCTTGAAGCTAATATTATTGATAATTTGATTTATGACAAATATGGTAATATGCTCTGTCTAATTTTAAAACAGCCTTAAGAATTTGATACTATTATTATACCCATTTTAGAGATAAGCAAAAGAAGTTTTCAGTTTTACTTGCCAAGAGTCTCAAGGCTGGTGAATGTTGGAGCTCAGATTGAACCACAGGCAGTTTGGCACAAGCATCTGTATAATGATTCATGTATTGTGCATTAGCTTTAGTCCCATTCTATGATATAGCTAATTATATCTTTCATGATATGTTTATTTTCTTTTTCCATACCAATTGAACCTAAGTGTTCAGCTTAAATGTGAAGAGTATACTTGAGGTTACATTGTTTACAATTTTAGCCTTCCTATTCATTTTCATCACTCTCTCCTTCACTTTATCCCAGAAGTGAATAGCTAAATGCTTAAGCCTTACCATTCCCTCTCCCAAAAGACTCCTTAAAACTTTCTTTCCCTGTGGGAGTGTAGTTCTTTTAGTTTAGAATATCACTACATTTTTATTTTCATATATCTCTTATCTTTTCAATTAAAAAGACTTAATTAGCACAAATATGGCACATAAATCATCAGCCTATCCATTTCAATTTAAATTTAATTGCAAAATATATAGTATTATCCACTTGTTTTATAGATTTCAATATTTTAGTTAAGAAGTTCAAGTCCAGTCTAATTCTTTTTCCCCCCATAAATAGTTTGTTCTTTCTTCTGAATGTTTGTAGAACTGGAATTAGAGACACAGGGTTTACTACGATATGACAAGTGATGTATATCTTTATTGATTCTGCCTTATAGTCAATGTAAACTTTTACTCTGGAGATTCAAATCTGATTTCATTCAGGATAAATTTCCTTTATTTTTTTGTTTTTCAATCTCCTAACATTTATTCTCTTGTATCTGCAATAATGTATATATATATAGTCTTCCCAAGATGTCCTCCAAGTCTTTTATCTTTCCCCTTCTGATTTCTTACTCTTCATACGTTGGCTCTATTTTGGAAGATATTTATCCTACTTGAACTTCCAAATCAATATGTTGGTCCTCCTTTTCATCTTTTGGACTTTTAAATTCCAATCATACATTTTGTTGTTGTACTAGAAAATTATGTCTAAGAAGCTGCAGTCGAATCTCCTTCAGTGCTGCTGTTATGTTGTGATAGTTATTTACACTTCCCTCTGTCTCTTTCAACAATTGTTTTTAAGCATAGACTGCCTATTTTGGGTGCTGCTTGTTCTCCAAATCTCTGGTTTCCTTTCAGAAACAGCTTTTGTAGTACATAAAGTAGCATCAACTTCATAAGTATCTACCTCTGTGGCAAGTGATGGGCTGGGAAAACTTTCTGTTCTCTGGTCTACTCTGGTGCAAAGTGAGTGCCCCTAGCCTCAGTAGAGAGGACCCAAGCTATGTGTTGAGCTCTCTCAATCTTTGGAGAACAGACTTCTCAACACCAGCCATCCAGACTTTGCTACCCTTCTCTTTGGTGGTCAATCCATCTTCTCCTGCCAAGCTCTCTTCTCTTACTATAGAGTTTGCCAAATTTGTAGCCTTCCTAACAATCTACCTGCTTTTGTTTATGGCATTTCTTTGTTAAGATTTGAAGCTTGTTGTGATGTACGCAGGAGAGGTTTATAGGGTTTAGTATTCCATCTTTTCACAATCCCCATGTAGTTTTTCTAACAAGTATGTGTGACTAATCTGTATATGAGATTACATTTATTTACTTTTCAGAATATAAGTGGATTATTGTGTTGATTAAAGAAGAGGTTGTGCAAAAAATAGATACACAGATGTCAAATAAGCATATGAAAAGATGGTCAACATCATATGACATTAAGGAATAGAAAATTAAAACAATCTGATACCATTGCATACCCACTAGAATGGCTAAAATCCAAAACACTGATAACAACAAATGCTGGCAACAGGAACCCTCACTAATTGCTGACGGAAATGCAAAATGCTGCAACTGCATTGCAAGGCAGTTTGGCAGTTCTTTACAAAGCTAAAAATAGTCTCGGCATATGATCCAGCAATTTTGCTCCTTGGTATTTACTCATATGAGTTGAAAACTTATGTCCGTACAAAGGCCTACACTTGAATATTTATAGCAACTTTATTCATAATTGCTAAAACTTGGAAGCAACCAAGATATCTTTCAATAAGGGAGTACATAAACTGGGGTGCATCCATTCAGTGGAATATTATTCAACCATAAAAAGAAAAAAAAAGACAATCAAGCCACAGAAATATGTAAAAATCTTAAATGCATACTGCTAAGTGGAAAAAGTCTGTCTGAAAAGACTACATGCTGTATCATTCTAACTATACAACATTCTGGAAAAAGCCAAAGTATAGAGACAGTACAAAATCAGCAGTTGCTAGGGGTTGGGGACAGGCATAAAGGATGATTATGTGGAGCAGAGGGGAATCTTTAGAGAAATGATACTATTCTGTATGATATTACAGTGGTGTATACATGACATTATACATTTTTCAAAACGTGTAGAACTGTACAACACAAACTTGCACCCTAATGTAAACTATGGGCTTTAGTTAATAATAATGTATCAATATTGGTTCATCAATAATGATAAATGTACTGTACTAATGCAAGATGTTAATAATAGGAAAATTATGAAGGAGGAGGGGAGAGTGGAAAAGGATGTATAGGAGGTCTGTACTTTATGCTTAATTTTTCTGTAAACCTAAACTACTGTAAAAAATAAAGTCTGTTAATTTATATATAAATAAATAAGCAGCAGCAGTTCTGGAAGGCCAAAAAGTGACAACCCTCCCACCCCGCAAAGATGTCAATTCCCTAAATCCCTGAAATCTATGCTCTGTGAATATGCTATTTTATATGGCAAAAGGGACTCTGCAGATGTGATTAGGGATCTTGAGATGAAGTGATTATCCTGGATTATCCAGGTGATCCCAATGTAACTCTTAAAAACTGAAGAATATTTCCCAGCTTGACAGAGAGATGCCCCGGAATAAGAGGCGAGAGAGATTCTAAGCACTAGAGAAATTCAACCTGCCATTGCTGGCTTTGAGGAAAGGGAGCCCTGAGCGAAGTCATGTGGGAAGTCTCCGGACACCAGGTATAGCCAGCTGGTAGCTGACACCTCAAGGAACTGAATTCTAGTAAACATCTGAATGAGCCAGGAAACAGATTCTCTCTAGAGCCTCCAGAAAGAAATACGGCATTACTGATAGCTTGATTTTAGTCCACTAAGACCAATGTTGGAATTCTGATCCACAGAACAGCAATATAATAACCATGTGTTGTTTGAGGCTACTAAATGTGATTTGTTATGGCAGCAATGGGGAACTAATACAGAGACTAACAGATGTTTCACAGGAGCTTGTTGTAAAGTTCTTTACTGTAGGAGAGTTGGTTTCCTTGGACTTGTACAGCAACAAAGTAGTGAATATATCCTTTGGGAATTTAGGTCTGGCAAGAAGATCGTGCTTTGGCTCCCCTTTCTTCTCCAGAAAAAAGTATTTCCCATCATCGTCATTGTCATTGTCAGACCTAAGAGGTTATTACAGTCATGTTTCTTTTTTGCTTAAAGGAGAAAAAATTACCTTATCGAGTTGCACCACCAGAGCCAGTAGAAGATTGAAGGCATGTGCAAGCCATTCGATCTTACACAAAAGTACCAGATACTGATGAAATAAGTTTCTTAAAAGTAGATATGTTCATTGTTCATAATGAATTTGATGATACATTCCAGATTCAATAAATCCAAGTTATTTGTTTATTTAATTTAAGGTGTTTGCCTTGTTCAAAGATGCTTCCCTCTTGACTTCCTTCTCAAGTTTATTCCATTATCAGTTATTCAGTTATATGCACATGTGCAAATAAATTTCAAAATCCACTGAGTCAGTTTTTAAAGAAGCAAGAAACAAAACAAGAGTGAAACTGAGACAATAGGAAAGAGATACAGCAATACCTTATGTTAGCTTTCATCAGTGGTAACCACTGATGATTATTTTTCTATTTAAAAGAGTAAAGTTTATCTTTTTTGTCTTTTTAGATAATTCATACTGAACTTCAAAATAAGTAGAGCATACCCTCTGACTCAGTAAATTTGTTTCCAGGAATTTATCTTACAAATATGCTCAGATATGTGGGGAAAAGACTGTTTATATGGCTATTTACCACAACATCATTTGTAATGGAAACCAAATAAGTCTTCCAAAAAATTGGAAGCAAACTAAATGTCATTTTTTAGGCATCTGGTGAAACAGATTTGATACATTCTCACACACATAATGTGTGTTCATGAAAAAGAAAAGGAAATCCTTTGGGTATTGACATGGAGTGATCTCCTACCAATATTAAGTTAAAAACCAAGGTGAAGAATAGTGTGAATGATACTGTTTTCTTAAAGAGGAGAAAAATATTTATGCTTATTTCTTGTTTCATAAAATATCTCTGGAAGTTTACTTTAAAGAAATGAAGTAGGGGTTTGATAGAAGAAATAAGACCTATTGTTAGATAAATCAGTATGGTGACTATAGTTTAAAACAATCTATTATGAATTTCAAAGTAGCTAGAAAAGAAGAATTTGAACTGTTCTTGCATCAAAAAAAAAAACAAGTATTTAAGGTGATGGATATCCCAAGTACACTGATCTGATCTTTACAAATTATATGAATGTATTAAATTATCAAATGTACCCCAAAACTATGTACTTCTATTATGTATCACAAAATGATCATTTGGATGCCAAAGGAAGGAAGGAAACCAGGTGGTTTGGGAGCAGATATGAGCAAGGGAATATTAATTGTCTACTCTTTCTAGCATTGACTTTGAAACACGTAAAAGTATTATCTATAATATTACAGAAACTTATGTACAAAGAAAAATTGAACTGCCTATGGGATTCATGTCAAATGAGTAGGTTTTACCTGCTTTGCCACAAAAACAAAAAAAATGTACTCCTATATGAAATGATGGATATGCTAATTTGTTTTACTATGGTAACTTTTTACTATCTATATGTATTCCATTACATCATGTTGTATACTTTAAACATACACAATAAAATTTATTAAAACAAACTAATGAAAAGCAAGAAAAAATTATCTATCTTTCTCTGTCTATCTATCTACATATCTATCTATCCATTTGTCATTGTCTTCCTATTTATCTATACCAGCTTTAAAGTTCTTACTTGGACTAATTTTATAATATGTCTTGTGTTGATGTTGACTTTGCTATTTTTATTTCTTGACTTTTTTTGAGAAAAGGATTCTTAAAGTGAAGATGTGGTAATGACATTTTAACTATGATAGATGTGATGCTTTCCTTCTGTTAAATGTTATTTTGTGTCCTGGTGAAACACTGTCTGCAATTATGGGAAATATTATGTAAATGCATTTCCTAATACAGTAGGAACTAACCTCTACGGTGAGTGAGAACTTTAAACATGGCCACTGAACCTGAAGTAGTAAATTTTAACTTAATTTAACTTTACTTATATTAAATGTAAATTTAACCAATCATACCTGGCTAGAGGCTACCATATTGGGTAATCACTTTCCAAGGTACATTTTTGTTCTTTTTTGTCTACTGAATAATTCTTTATCCTGTATTTAATTTACTTCCATTCTTTTTAAAGAAAGACCAGTGGGTTTTTTTTATCCTTTTTCATAACCTAGAGTTCCTAATTATGTCTTACTAAAATTTTAAAATTATTTGCAAATTTGGAGCCTAGAGGACAGTTTTTTAAAGCAATTGCTTTAAAAAAGTTTTGAGAACGTTTTACATTTCTGTGAATTAATGGAAAATTATTCATTAATTCTTGGTGTAGATTAAGTAGGAAATATTACCAGTGTATGAAGGACCTTTTAAAATCTGTTGTGAATCTCTTTTTGAAACTCTCTTTAGATTTTTTTAAATTGTTAAGCAACTAAAAGTAGAGTCCTAAATATTTCAAGGAGAAATATCAATGCATAAATGCAGAAAATAGAGCTGGCTTCTGAAGCATAGAGACTTTGGTTTGAATACAACTCTTCCTAGCTAATAATATAACTCTGAATGACATTGTTTCAGACATGCAAACTAGTCTTAGCATACACATACTTTATAAAAATGTCACGATTCTATAATATTATAAAATTTTCCCTATTTTATTTACTCTTATTCCAAGATATTTTCCATCTTCCAAAAGAGTAATAAAGAGACAAAATAAGTAGTCTGAAATAGTATTGCTAATAAGAAGTAACGCCAGTCTTAAAACCTGGGCAAACTGTCTCCAAAAGTCACCCTCAGTCATTGGGCATTGATCATACTGCTTTAGTAGTGACGCTGAATTAATAATTGGGCACCATAAACTTTAATGAGTACATCCCTGTGTTGAAATAACCTTGAGATTGCTGTTTACAAATTAGTTTTCTGTATATTAAAACCTTGTTAGGTGAGTACGTCTCTCTTAATCTAATGCTAATACCACTTGTGGTGAGGGAAAATAGGTTTTCTCATATGCTGTTGGAAGTATAAATTGTTATAATATTTTTTAAAACAATTTAACAATAAGCCTTAGAGTCTTAAAAATATGGACACTTTCATCTGGCTATTTGTCTTTTCAGAATTTATCCCCAAGTAATAAGGTAAGTATGGGTGGTAAATTTCTGCCTCAGTGGTGTCCAGAAAACAGTTTATATTAGCAAAAACCTTCATGGAATCTAAATGCCCAATAATAGAAGACCAGCTAAAGTAATTATTTTTTTAATATTCATGAAATAGAATATTACATAGCTATTAAAATGATAATATAGACATGTATTATTTTGGCTTGGAGTGTGTTTCTATTTCCAGTGTAAATATATGTTGCTAATCAATAATTATATTATAATCACTTTTTGAAACAAATATTACATATTTATTTATATATACATATATATGTATATGTATATTATGTCACCAGCATATTTCTGACCTTTTGAAGTCTGTTTTGAGTATCCTTTTATCATATATGAATGATCTGGAGTATATTACATGAAAATGTCCTTTGTGAATGGAACACATATTTTTAATTTTTAATTTCTTTTTTCTGTTTTATATTTATTAATTAAGAACGTAAGAAAATTTTATAAAGATTAAAGGCAAAATAGACTTAATTTTGATATTTTTCAATAAAATATTCATCTATCTTTTCAGGAAGCTTAATTAGGATACGTACTTAAAGGATACTTATCCTAGACTGTGTAAAAAAAATAACAACACTAATAAACAAAATCTGTTTGAGAAGAATTCCCAAACTCAAATCCCCACTGGGGCCTTGTTGGTTGTTTAAATGATTAAAAGAAAAAAACCCTGGGTTTAAGTTTGTACGCATTCACTTTTTGACCAGGGACTACGGCAGGCACTGCCAACTAAAGCTAGCATTGCTGTTCTACTGCAGCTAGGCATGGCCAGGTTAAAATCAGGGTCTGTTGCCACAAGCACTTCCAATTTTTTCAAGAGAAGTCATATTTTTGTACATTTAAGTGAAATCTTCCAACTTTTAAATGTTAGTTATAACTTTTTTATTATAAACACTATAAAACCAAACTAAACATGTCTATAGAAAAGATGTTTCTTGGACTGACAGTTGCATTGTTTTTATTAAGAAACAAAGCCAAAAACTTAAGCCACAGAGTGGCTCTAAACAAGAAAATGCCTCTTGCGGCTACTGAGGAGGATATGATATTGAACTAGCACTGCAGTCATTTCGTTTTTTTTTTTTTAATAGTTCTACATTTTTATGACTAGCAAAAAAATCGCTTCAAAGAGGATTCTGGATTGGTATTTATTTACAAATATTCAAAATATCAAGCGTAACGTCATAGATAATTTGTATGTAGAAGAACTGAGTCTGTGAAATTGTAGAAATAACTCATAGTACAACTAGGGCAAAATAGTATAGAAAACAAATATAATTACCACTTTGTTCAATGGAATCATACTGAAAGATATCAGTCTTTCTATTTCATTACAGTAGAACTTAATTTGTAGTACAAGGTTTCCTTATGAATATTTTATTATCACTTTTGTATATTTTTGTAGATGGTTGAAGAAGACTAACAGTAACAGTGTGTTCAAAGAATGTCACTTACTTCTAAAAAGTATGAAAAAGGTATAGTTTGTAAATATAATTTCTGAAAAAAAAATTATCATACAGCTATATGAGATAGTTAAAATTTTCTTCAATACACTTAAGGGAAATTGAGTATCTAATAATGTCTAATTGCACAAATAAATATTAACAAAAATAATTCAGGGGATACCATCTTGTTTTTGCAAGGAATAGACTAATTGATCTGAATTAGATATCTCACTTTGCTGCTTGTTGTTCTTCAATAAATGGGTTTTTTGACCTATTTACAATTTGTATAAATGGAGAGAAAGAAAATTAGGGGAAGGAGAAAAGGGAATCCTGAGCATATTTGTGCTAGCAAACATTTTAGTTCTCTACAAGTCGAATTCTTCTCTCCCAACACACAGTGCCAGATGCTGCCTTGTCTGTGATGCCACAGGCTGCGGTGGATCCCTGCGGCATTATAAACAAAATCAAAACCTGGCACTGTTATCACAGTTATAGAAACACCTATGCTAAATAGCTCTATGGTATGAAACTGGGAAAACTCCATATGCAGAACCTTCACTGTGTTCAATTTTTTTAAACTTCTGATTAAATTGCCCATTCAAGAATGAGCCATAACAGCATAAGAGGAACCAGCCTCAAAGAAATAGAGTACACAGTGAACATATTCCACATATAGTCTATTTATTTCATTCTCTTGAGAGAAGATACATGATCAAACTCAGCTTTTAAAACTATATGTATGAATATATACACACACAAACATACATATGGGTATATATATTTAAATAAAATATGAACTTTAGAGTTGACTCATGCTCAAAATAACCTATCCTTTCCCCAGAAGAACTTATATTTGAATAGCAAAGAATTGTTCTTTTTCTTAATTTATTATATGTATTTCTCTGAATTGAGTGGTTGAATATATTATTTGCATTGAGTATCAATTGATTTTTTTTTATTGTATTAAGGTGCACATATAGTTTCTTTTCCAAGTTATTGGTAAAATTTTGATCACAGGCACTTATTACATAATCAGTTTCCTTGGAAGACAATTACCATGCATATAAGATATATAGATTATTGTATAAGATCAAGGATAAATATTTAATAAAATGTTCCCATGACTCCATCTCCAACTTAAGGCTCAGATGTCTGATACCACAGGGTATATGAAATTTAAGTTGACTTGCATTTCTGTCTTTTTTGTTCTCCGTAGGTCCTTGGCATTGCCTTTGCCTAGCAAGTTTTTTAGTGTCTTCTTTCGTGATTAAGGTATGCTTAGATAACCATAGCCAGCCCTGTTTATCTTTCCCCTAGTTTTATAGAGAAAGTATAGTACATGATTTGTTTGTTTGACATTTAGATGATATTATACGAAGCAGAATATAGAGAAAGCCATGAATGAATCTAAGAGATAACATTTGAAACAAGATTCTGCGACTGCCTGATTCCATCCGTCTGTGGGTTTTCTAGTGCCAAATGTTTGCTTCTGTATACTCAAAGATGCAAACTGCTCATTAGAGTAATTATGACCTTTAAGGAAAATAACAGAAATCTTTCTCAACTTCATTTACTGCTCACTACTTCTGTTCTTCCTTGTAGCAGATAGTAATGGTTTATAACTCAGATTTTCTTTACCAGGCTAGTATGCTCATCATTAGGTACTGCAGGTGCTAGAAACTAATAATCATACTTACATCCTTTATCAAAGATTGCCCATAGCTAATAGGAATCTTCATGGGTGATACCTGGGAAGCTATATACCATCCTTTCACTCTTAGGTCACCTCTAGGCAATGACTGAGCTCAATTCCCTTATATTTGGGTGGGGTTAAGTCTAGTATTTCAGTTTATGCTCCAGAACTACTCATGGGATCAGGTGAGACTAGTTTTCCTCTGAGCCCACACCTTCGCTTAACCTCTTCCCCTTTCCTGTTTATGTATCTCTCATTGCCTTACAGGTGTCTCAAGAGAATATTCCCTGAAAATCACTTATATAAATATCCCTGTCTCAGGATGTGTTTCTGAGGAACATGCCTTTAGACATACCTGTTCATATGGCAGCTGTTTGTTGAAAGGATGGAGGTTGCTAAGGTAATTTGGCAAGAATAAATCCAGAAATGGTGATAAGCACAAACAATCAAAAACTGAATAAAGCTTAAACAACATAATTCTTGCTAAGGTAATTTTTTAAAATTTTCACTTGAGATGGAACATGTGAGTGGAAGAATTTTCTTGAGGTTCTGAAACCAACCCAACCAATCTCGATTTCCCTGGCACCCAGGAAGGCAACAACCACTGGAATTTTTATATGTATGATTTGGCTGTTATTTTAAAATGATGTATAAAGACATTATGAGAGGGATGGGATGTGGTGCCTATACTAAAAATTGGTTACATCAATTTATTACAAAGTGTTTCTAAAAAGATTGAAGTTAAGCATTCACATGCTTAGAATCTTTGCTAGTAGTCAATATCATTCTCTAGAATCTAGAGTTTAAGTAAGAAATGGGATTCAGGCAAAACCTTAGAGCTTTGGAAACATTGGTGTTACTACAGTCATCTTTGCTTCCATTCTCCCTCAGGATTCCATGTGCAAAAAAAGTTAAATTCTAATTTCTACTCTATTCTCTTTTTTTTCTGCCTTTTCTTGTTGTTTTCTAAATAAAATAGCAGCAGCTGTCCTTATTTATAGAGTTCAATTCTGTCTTTGGCCAATTCCTCTTTCTCCCATTCTTATGCTGTGTAATGATTCTGCAGCCCCGATAAGTTGACCCACACCATATAAACATCCTCCATCAAACACACAAAAGTGTGCTTCCAGAAACAAAAGTGGACTTGTTTCTAAAAGCAGTCATAGCAGTCTGACAGGGTCTAGCCTGGGCTGAGGATATCTATATAATCTGGAAAATCGATGGTGAGATTTGTGGCAATGAGAAGGGAAAGTAACCTAGATTTGCTGCTGCAAATCTGAGAATTCCAAAGATGTATTCATAGAGAAGCGTCAAATCCCTTTTTAAATTTTTGTTTAATATACGACTATGTAATCATAAATATTTAAGTGGTACTTTTAAAAATCAGTTTGGAATTTTGATTTGTGATGAAAAGCATCAGAGCTTTGTTAGAAATAAGCACCATAGCTAACTTGGATCAAATTTTCAATCTGTCCTTTGCTCTAGTGACCATCAAGGAAGAGGGAAAGAACCATGCTTTTTAATTGGTCTTTCCTAATGGGGTGATACTTTAAGGCTCATAGTTTTTATATGGTACCTACGATGTTAACTACTGCTGCATTGTTTTATGTATTCAAATTGAATATTTTATATGTTTCACTTGGATCCTTAAGCTGATCTAACCATGAAGGGCACAACATTATAAATTGAAGATTAACGTAGAGGAGTATATAACAATTCAAAAGAGAAGCAGAGAATGTAGGTAAAGTCAGGAAAGCTAAAGTCCAGAATTAAATGAACATCTGAAGACAGTGAAGGACAAAGCAAAGCAGCTAGTTTGGCCTAATTCAGAGTATGAAAATAGTATTGTGGTGTGACTTGTATTTTTAATAAGGGACAGATAGAGAATATTACTTGAATATATTTTGTTTCTATTGTTTCTGTCCAAAATAATTATCTTAAAATTAAAAATTTTAGAATAGACATAGTTAAGAGAAAAAAGTAAAATGCAGTAAAATTAAGCAGAGTAGTAAAAAAGGATTATTTTCTATAAATGAATTCAAATCTCCCAAATCAGGTAAATACCCCTTAAAATAATTACAGATTAAATCACATGGTTACAAAAGTACACTTATATAGAAGGACTAAGATCTAGTATACAGTAGCAAAATAGGACAACTATAGTTACTAATAATTTATTATATATTTTAAAATAACTAAAAGAGTGAAATTGGAATGTTGTTAACAAAAGGAAATGATACATTTGGAAAAAATGGCAGGCTGGTACAGAACTCCCACCTCACCTCTCCCAGGGAAGGAGGTGAAGAACATCAATGGCTGCGTGCATGCAGATCGCTGACTCCAAAAACACCATTGTGAAATTACAGAGAAGCATCATGGGACACTCAGCACAAGAAAACAGGTGACAGGGTGATACATTCAGAAAGATCGGAGAGCATGGGGAATACAATGGAGACCAGAGCACGGGAAGGATGTGCTCACTAGGTCAGCACAGTGCTATCTGACCTACAGGTGGTCACGCACCATCCCCACAGACTTCTCATCCACTCAGTCAGGGACAAGTCCAGAGTTGGTGCAAAGCTGTTGCTCGACAGAGCAGGCTCTGTGGAAAGGAAGCAATTGTGGGAACCATCCGGAACTCTCGGGTGCACTGTCCAGGGACTGCTCAGGGCGGGGTTGGGCTGAGATACAGCTTCCTAGGATAGTACACAGGAATCTGGAGATGGGCACCTCAACACTGGAAGTCACCGGGACCAGGGCACAGGAGTTGAACGGAGACCAACAGGATACGTCTTTAGGGGCTGCTGGCAATTGCCTCCATGGCACCCAGGCGGGTTGAGGAGAGCTATGTTCACGGTGTGATCTGAACCCTCCTGTATGCCAGACTGCCAGTCAGCAGCCATCTTTAAGGTCTCCCACCTGGAGCTGACTGTTAGATAGGTCTCTAGCTTCACCCCACCCCTGCCTGGGGGCTCTTTGGCTGGGCACAACAGGCTACATGCTTGGTGGCTGTGGACAGCTGCCCCTGTGGGTTACAGGTGGGATGAGGTCCCTGATATGTATTGGTGGGAACTTTGTGTATTAGAAACAGTTTTCAGCCCATCCATACGGTCCTCCCTCCCTGGCTCTGGCCTTCTCCTTTGTGCCTGCTACATGCTGGTCCTAGTGCCCACGTTTCAGGTCCCACCCTTCCCCTACCCCAGAGATCGGTCATTTTGAAGGTTGCTTGCCATAGTGAATCACTTTGTATAAGTACCAGTTCTCATGGTAACTGAATGCCTCAAGTGCCACAGGCTGACTCAGCTCCCGCTAACTTTATTAGGGAATTTTGCTCGATCCAAGAGTGCATTCAACTGCCACTATTTCCCCCGGTGGGAACATCCCCCGCAGAGACTTCTGGGGATAGAAACATCCACCTACCTCACCTTGGGGTCTAGTGGTGGAAAAGGGGTGCACAATTAGAGATCCCCCTATGAGCCAGTGACACACAGAGATACACGTCAGAGGGCCAGACACACACGGCTGGATAAGCAACCTCTGAGCTGTGTAGAATTGGCTCAATCTAGCTCTCGCACTGCAGCTGCAAGCCATCTTGCTTCTCCTTCACCTCAGGAGGAGCAGGGTCAAAGTAACCCCTGGGAGCTACAAGGCCCCACCCAAAGCTTGGGGATTTCATATAACCCACCTGGGGGACCAGAGCTTGCCACTGGCACAACAGAACACCTAGGTAACTGGCTCATACACACAAACTACAATCAATGACAGCAGGAACAACCCCATTGCTAAAAATATTGCCTTCTATCTTAGGCTATTAGGGAGCAGTGGATTCATACCTTCAAGTACAATCCACCAGCTTGGAGCTCAAGCTGGGAGAACAAAGTCAATCCACTCCTCTGGGAAGAGGTGAAGACAACAGACCAGAGGTCACCCAAGAGGTCCACCAAAGTTGCTAAAATACACCTAAGGCAATACAGGCCAGTACTCCTCTCCCTGACTCTGCCAAGGAACGAACCTTGGGGGCTTGGAGACAGGGCCATAAACTAGCCCTACCACCCCTAGCTCTTGACCAAGAGGCCAAATGAGAAAGAATCAGTAAAAGAACACAGGAACCATGAAAAATCAGAGCAAAAATCACCCCCAGAAGAAATCATTAGTTCCTCAGCAAAGGATACCAAATTAAATGAAATGGGTAGAATGAATAAAGAGGAATTTCATTTATGGATTATAAGAAAGCTCAATGAAATTCAAGAGAAAATTGTATCCCAGCACAAAGAAATCACAAGAACAATGCAAGAAATGAATGAGAAAATTTATAACGAAATTGAAGTATTATGGAAAAATCAAACAAAACTGCTAGAAATGAAAGAGGCATTCAAGGATCTACAAAACACAGTGCAAAGCCTTAAGAATAGGCTGGATCATGCAGAGGAAAGAATCTCAGAGGTGGAAGATAACTCCTATGCACTAAATGAATCAGTCGAAGAGAAAGAACAAAAAAGCAAGAGGCATGGACAAAGCATACAAGAAATGTGGGATTATGTAAAGAGGCCATACTTAAGAATCATAGGCATCCCTGAGTGTGAGGAAGAAAACTTGCATTGGCTGGAAAATCTATTTGAAGGAATAATAGGGGAAAATCTCCATGGCCTACCCAGAAATCTCGATATCCAGGTATAAAAAGCACACAAGACTCCTGGGAAACTCAATGTGAAAAGGCATTCACCACGCCACATAATTATTAGGCTGGCCAAAATAAACATGGAAGAGGAACTCCTTTGAGCAGTAACATGAAAACAGCAGGTAACCTACAAAGGGAAACCTATCAGATTAACTGCAGATTTCTCAACTGAAACCTTACAAGGCAGAAGGGACTGGGGACCCATCCTCAGTCTTCTAAAACAAAATAATGGCCAACCCAGAATTCTTTATCCCGCCAAACTAAGCTTCTTATATGAGAGGAAATAAACACTTTTCCAGACAAGCAATCACTGACAGAATTTGTGAAGACCAAACCTGCCCTGCAAGAAGTACTTAGACCTGCATTGTACAAAAACCAGCACAGCAAACACCCACCAGTGTAAAATTATCCAAAAGCTAAAAGTCCAGAACCCAGATTTCACAATTGCTCAGGAGGTAAAACAAAACAAGATGCTACCCAATAGGATAAAGAGAAATCCACCCCAAATATCAATTCTGTCAATAAACTGCCAATTGAAGAGACATAGGCTGGCTGAATGGATTAAAAAATACAAGCCACATATCTGCTGTCTCCAGGAAACTCATCTTACACAAAAGGACTCATTCACAATCAAGGTGAAGGGATGGCATACAATTTCCCAGGAAAATGGAAACCAAAAGAAAGCTGAGGTAGCCATTCTTATATCAGATATCATAAATTTAAAGCAACAAAAGTGAAGAAAGACAAAGAAGGTTACTATATAGTGGTGAAGGGAAAAATCCTACAAGAAGACTTAACAATCCTAAATATTTATGCACCCAAAACAGGAACACCCAGATACATAAAGCAAATACTGCTAGATCTAGACAACATAAAAAATAGCAATGCCATAATAGCTGGGGGCTTCAACACCCCACTGTTTTCTGGACAGATCCTCCAAGCAGAGAACAAGCAAAGAAACAGTGGACCTAAAGAGGACTCCAGAACATTTGGGCCTAACAGACATCTACAGAACACTGCACCCAAATAACACTGAATATACATTCTTCTCATCAGCTAATGGAACTTTCTCTAAAATTGATCACATCTTAGGCCACAAACAGATCTCAACAAATTTAAAAACGTGGAAATCATACCATGTATCTTTTCAGACCACAGTGGAATAAAATTAGAAATCAATTCCAACAGAAACATACATCTCTACCCATAAACATGGAAATTAAACAATCTATTGCTGAATGAGTATTGCGTCAAGGAGGAGAAACAGATGGAAATCAAAAGATTCTTCAAACCAAATGATAATGGGGATACAAGTTATCAAAATCTGTGGGATACAGCAAAAGAAGTCCTGAGAGGAAAACTCATCACCTTAAATACCCATATCCAAAAGACAGAAAGTTCACAAATCAGTAAACTAATGAATCATCTCAAGGAAATGGAAAAGGAAGAGCAAGCCAAACCTAAACCCAGCAGAAGAAAAGAAATAACCAAGATCAGAGCAGAACTAAATGAAATTGAGAACATAAGAACTATACAAAAAATTAATAAAACAAAAAGTTGTTTCTTTGAAAAGATAAACAAAATAGGCCACTTTCCATGTTGACCAGAAGCAGAAAGGAAAGGACTGTAATAAGCTCAATTAGAAATGAAAAAGGAGAGGTCACAACTGATATGATGGAAATACAAAACTTCATCTTTGAATACTGTAAAAATCTCTATGCCCAAAAACATGAAAACGTGGAGGAAATGGACAAATTCTTAGAAACACATTACCTCCCAAGGCTCAATCAGGAAGAAATAGAATTCCTAAACAGACCAATATCAAGCACAGAAATGGAAGCAGTAATAAAAAATGTTCCAACCAAAAAAATTCCTGGACCAGATTGATTCACGCCTGAATTCTACCAAACCTACAAAGAAGAACTGGTGCCTATACTTGAGAAATTATTCCATAATATTGAGAAGGATGGAATCCTCCCAAACTCATTCTACAAAGCCAATATCAACTTGATACCAAAGCCAGGAAAGGACACAACAAGAAAAGAAAACTATAGACCAATATCCCTTATGAATATAGATGCAAAAATTCTCAATAAAATACTAGCAAACCGAATTCAAATGTACATCAAAAAAATAATTCATCATGATCAGGTGGGTTTCATCCCCAAGATGCAGGGATGTTTCAACATACTCAAATCTATAAATGTAATTCACCATATAAATAAAAGCAAGAGCAAAGACTATATGATCCTCTGAATAGATGCAGAAAAGGCTCTTGACAAAATTCAGCACCTTTTTATGATAAGAACTCTCAACAATATAGGCATAGATGGCTCATACCTCAAAATTATTAAAACCATATAAGATAAACCCACAGCCCATATCACACTGAATAGCAAAAAATTGAAAGTATTCCCCCTTAAAACCAGAACCAGAAAAGGTTGCCCCCTATCCCCACTTCTCTTCAACATACTGCTGCAAGTCCTTGTGAAAGCAATCAGACAAGAGAGAGGAATCAGGGGTGTCCAAATGGGGGCAGAAGAGATCAAACTTTCACTCTTCTCTAATGATATAATATTATATCTAGAAAACTCCAAATATTCAACCAAGAGACTACTGGAATTGATAAATGAATTCAGCATAGTGTCAGGATAAAAAATCAATGCACACAAATCAGTAGCTTTCATATACATCAATAACAGTCGAGCCAAGAAACAAATCAAAGATGCAATACCTTTCACAATAGCATCAAAGAAAATTAAATATTTAGGAATATATCTATGTAAGGAGGTGAGAGACGTATATAGAGAGAACTACAAAACACTGAGAAAAGAAATTTCAGAGGATGTAAACAGATGAAAAACCCTACCATGCTCTTGGATAGGTAGAATGAACATTGCTAAAATGTCTATACTACCTAAAGTGATTTACAGAATCAGTGCAGTCCCTATCAAAATACCAACATCATTTTTTGCAGATCTAAAAAAAATAATTCTATGCTTTGTGTGAAACCAGAGAAGACCCCGTCTAGCCAAAGTAATGTTAAGCAAAAAGAACAAATTGGGAGGCACCAATCTACCAGACTTCGAACTATACCAGAAGGCTATAGTAACCAAAACAGCATGGTACTGGCACAAGAACAGAGACACAGACCAAGGGAACAGGACTGAGAACACAGATCTAAAGCCATCCTCATACTGTTATCAGATCTTTCATAAGGTATACAAAAACATGTACTGGGGAATAGAATCCCTATTCAATAAATTTGGATAACCACATGTAGAAGACTGAAACTAGATCCACACCTCTCACCTCACACAAAAATCAACTCACGATGGATAACAGACTTTAACCTAAGATATGAAACCATAATATTCTAGAAGAAAACACTGGAAAAACTCATATGGACATTGGCCTAGGCAAATAATTTATGAAGAAGACTCCCAAAGCAATCACAGCAGCAACAAAAAGAAATAAATGGGACATGATCAAATTAAAGAGCATCTGCAAAGCCAAGAAAAGTATAACTACAGTGAACAGACAACCTACAGAATGGGAGAGAATATTTGCATGCTACACATCTGATAAAGGGCTAATAACCAGAATCTATACAGAACTTAGGAAAATCAACAAGAAAAAATCAAACAATCTCATTAAAAAGTGGGCAAAGGACATGATAAGAAATTTTGCAAAAGAAGACAGAATAAAGGCCATCAAATATATTAAAACTTGCTCAACTTCTCTAATCATCAGAGAAATGCAAATTAAAACCACAATGAGATATCACTTAACTCCAGTGAGATTGGCTTAAATCAAAAAGTCCCAAAACAACAAATGTTAGAGTGGATGCGGAGAGATAGGAATACTCATACACTGCTGGTGGGACCGCAAATTAGTACAACCTCTATGGAAAGTAATATGAAGATACCCCAAAGAACTAAAAGTAGAACTACCATTTGATCCAGCAATCCCACTACTGGGTATTTACCCAAAGGAAAAAAAGACATTCTATAATAAAGACATCTGCACTCGAATGTTTATAGCAGCACAAGTCACAATTGCAAATATGTGGAAACAACCCAGGTGCCCGTCAATACACGAGTGGATTAACAAAATGTGGTATATGTATACCATGGAGTATTACTCAGCAACAAAATCAACAGTGAATTAGCACATCTGGTATTATCCTGGAAGGAGCTAGAGTCCATTCTTCAAAGCAAATTATCACAAGAATGGAAAAACTAGCACCACTGGTACTCACCATCAAATTGGTACTAACTGATCAATACTTATGTGCACACATGGAAATAATATTCATCAGGGGTTGGGCAGGTGGGAGGGGGTGGAGGGGATGGGAAAACTCACACCTAATGGGTGCGGGGTGCACTGCTTGGGGGATGTTCACGATTGTAGCTCTGACTTGGGTGGTGCATAAGCAACATATGTAATCAAAGTGTTTGTACCCCCATAATATTCTGAAAAAAAAAAATTATAAACTCTTGAGGTGGTGGATACTCCAATTAACCTGATTTTTGATCATTAACCATTTGCCTGTATCAAATATCACATGCACCTTATAAATATGTACAACTACTATATATCAATATAAGTTAAAATAAGTATTTTTTGAAGGACTTCATAAATCTCTGGGACTTCCTGGAGGGAAAGGGAGTTTGGAAACATAGAGACAGGTAAATATTCCAGTATTCATATTGTAACAGTCCCTCCATTTGGTACCATCTAACTTGAATGGACAATTATTTTGTTTTTTTTTTAAATGTATTTGTAACATTGCCTGATAAAAATCAGCAGATCAAGATTTTTACAAAGTGAAGCTTGAGGTTGGAAATCAAAGATTATGGAAACAACCAAAGAGCTAACAATATTAATTTCCAACAATATTCTAGAAAGTGTAATAAGATAAAATGACATTAGGAAAAATTTTAAAGGAACAATTATCTCTAGGTCTTCCTTGAAATTATACCACAAGTAATATTCCTGTTACTAAATATGATTAATGGATGTATAATTTTTTTTATTTTAGCAATGAATTTGAGAGAATTTCTCAAGATGGTTATAAGGAAAAAAAACAACAACATGGGCTAACTGGTGACTGGATTTATTGAGCAATCATATTATATTTATTTATAGATGAATGTTCCCAAGAATAAGGCCCTGGCCTTGACCCTAGAATGATTCAGTTTTTTTAATCAATAACACATTGAAAGTCATAGAGTGATACAGAGTGATATTGGATTATTGTTTTATTAAATATCCTTGAGCTTGTACTACTTTCTAGATGCTAAGGTCACTGTAGTGAATACTGGCATTTTAGGGTGGGAAGGACAGACAATAAACTAGGGAGCCAAACTATTTAATATCAGCTATAATAACATTAAAAATGTTTCTATATTCTTTACAAGACAAAGAAAAGAACAGAGAAACATTTTACATGACAAAAATGTTTTAAAAAGTTATTAATAAGGAAGAAGAATAAATTAGAAGTAATGACACAAATTTAAACAGGGATACATAAGACTCGTACATAGATTTTTTTAAAAAGAACTCCCATGGTGCTTTATAAACAACAACATAGCACTCCAGGGGATCATATTCCACTGGCAACTGAGAATAATATAAAAGTAATTATGTAACATGACTGCCAAAATGAATGTTCAGGGAGTTAATATGCATTTTTATTAACAGACTCATAATAAACATATATTATATGCAAGGAAAAAAGACACAAGTGAGAATTTCAAAGAAGAAATGGAAAATACTATACTGAAAAATATTTACTCTAAAATTAAGAAACTAGTGGCTGAGTTAAGAGCTGGAGAGAAAATATCTGACCTTGAAGTATCATCAAGAAAAACTCATGCAGAATGAGGCATATGGGAGTATACAGTGAGGATATCGAATATTTGGGTCATTGGAGTCCTCTTTGAAGGAGAAAAAGGGAGGACATAAGAAAAATTTAACAGCTGAGAACTTCTAAAAATTGGTAAAATAAATTTTAAATTAAACAAATAAATAAACACTTAAGTAGATCAATACAAGAAATGCACACCTAAGCACATCAGACCAAAACTTCTGAAAACCAAACACACACAAAAAAAAATCCTAAATGTAGCCAACATTGTTACAATTATGGAATGATACTGTCAAAGTGCTGGAAGAAAATACTGCCAATTTAGAAAACTATCCTTTATAATTGAAGGTGAAATAAAGACACTCCTAGGAAAACAATAGTGAGAAAATTAGTCATCTACGTATCTGCAACAAAGGAAATACTATTTTCCAATTGGAATAGGGCTTCATGTAGATGATGATGATTTTAGGTGATGTGCAAAAATTGTAAAAGGAGATTATTGTATTTATTTGACATTGATCTCCATGACTTTTTAGCTGCTTATATTACTTCCAAGTGTATCTCTATAGGATTTTACAAAAGTATGAGATGGTTCAAAATCATAGAACACTACGCAAACTTTTTTAAAAAATACATTCATTGGCCTGATCTCCTTGAATTTCTCTTTCTCTTTCTCTCTCCACCCCTCAATCATACATACATATATACCTATATATACCTACCTATACCTACACATACATACATATCTATACTTGTATCTTATACATATATCTATACCTATATAATGTATTTTCCAGTTTAGCCTAGAAATTATTTTTAATTATTTTTAGAATAAACAAGATGTTTGTTGTAAGTAGGAATTCATTTTATTTCACACATTAAATAACTTAATAGAACTGATTCATTGTTATTTATGGTGACATGGCTCAATAACATTCTGGAACCTCTTAATCTCTTAAATTAAAATTTTGATTATGGCCATAGAACCTTTTTCTTAGGTGAACACCTTGGTTTCAAAATTGTTCTTGAAACAGAAGGTGATATTTTGACTTTTTAAAAAATATAAGTATTTAATTCTAGTAATAGCTTCTTTTATTAGTTATGCCACTATCAAAACAGTGTGCATCTTACATTTGTATTATTTTGTTGAGAATGGTGAGAAGTGTTCTAGGATATATTTTCCTTTGTAGAATAGATGATCCTGGAAATCCAAAATTCCAAAAAAATTTCAGAACCACACTCCAAAATCAGCTTTGAAGTTTAATCAATTCAGATTCCAATTTTCTCTCTGTCTTCAGGGAATATTTTTTTTCCTTGCAATAGTGTCCAAGATATACACCATAAATCAAAATTTGAAATTTAGGTCATGTCGAAGCGTCTTGTAATTCACATGATTTTCCAATTGGAAAGCTATAAATTTATATGCACGGTAATCCAAGAGAATAGAAATTAAGACTAATATTCTTATTGATATAAAATATCAATTTCCTCTATATAATAAAATGACAGACATTCTAAGATACATAAAAGGGGTTTATTCTTTTAAAAAAAGTTAGAGGTCAAAGCAAATATTTAAATAGGCCTCAGAAATTTCGTCTTTTCCTTTCCCAGTGTAAATTCCCTCTATAATTACTGCCTTCTCAACCACTTTAAGCAAAACAGGAGTATAATAAGCAAGAGGTGTTTCAAATTAGTGTTTATCCTATCTTCCTCTTCCCATAACACCATGCCCTTTTAGAGTAAAAAGAAACAGAAATCCACAAGATAGATTGTGAAACACATTACATTTTTTCTTATTTAGCAGATAGAATACAAGTATGATAACTGGTATGATTTGAGTGTTTATATCCTCCCAAATTTCATATGTTGAAATCCTCACCCCCAAGGTGATCATGTTAGGTGGTGGGTACTTTGAGAGGTGATTAGGCCAGGGGGGCAGAGGTCTCATGAATGGGATTAATACCTTTAATAAAGAGACCTCAGAAAGCTCTTTTGCCCTTTCCACCATGTCAGGACACAGTGAGAATATAGCTATTTATAAGGAAGCATGTTCTCACCAGACACCAAATCTTCCTGTCCCTAGATCTTGGACTTCCCAGCATCCAGAACTATGAGAAATAATTTTTTGTTGTTTATAAGCCATCAAGTTAACGACATTTGGTTATTTATAGCAGCCAAAACAGAGTAAAACCTCAACTATTTAATGAGTTTCTAATGATTTAGTGCTATAATATTAGTAACTTAAATTTAAAAGGTACTGAAACATGACAAGGGTTATATGTGTTGCAGAGAATGCTCCCCATTTTGTTGCTAACTGAATACAGCTATTTCCTCATAAACAAATTTCATGTCACATGGCTTATTATCTACCTTACAATTTCACTAAATGTTTAAATGTTCTGCTTTTCCTCACTGGAATGCCTTACATTGCATTTTTAAAATTTCTTTCCTTTTCTTTTGTGCATGTGTCTGTGTGTGTACGTGTATGTGTTTGTGTGCTTTAACATTTTCCTTCTTCTCCATCTCTTAAGTATGAGGGGATAGTTCAGGAGTACAGTACTTAAGTTATGCTATTTATTTATTGCCCTTTTATCCTTTTTGCTTGTCTCCTCAATCACTCATGATAAGTTTTACTTTTCCCAGTGCATTCTGATAAGTAAATCATCAATCTGAGAACAAGACGGGCACTTATCTTCAGTGCATCATGTCACTTTGATCATCTGTCTCAGCTCAAGTAATTCTTCTCTAATTTTGGATTTTCTCAAAAGCTGTCAAACTCAAAAGAAGACCCCTTGCAGAGCCAGAAATCACCTCTAAAATCAATGATACAGTGGACAGATTGATACATTTGTCAAATGCCCAACTCCAAAATGGAAGTACTAAAGTAAGGCTTAGGGTATTGTTTTTCAAACCATATGCCTCAAAATGTTCCAGTGTTTTAAATTCCTTAAGTTGGATTGTGTTTTATTTCTTTAAAAACCATGTGAGGATCTTAGACCCTCTAGGACTGTAGAATATTAAATATTTTGAATTCTATGTTTAAAAACATAAACGATATGCTTTTTTTTAACTTAGGAAATAAAAGACACACTTATTGTTTACGTCTGCTGGAAGACAAAGCCATCATTATACACACGGATAGTATCTTCTATTTTATACTTTGGATGGAAAAGTAATGAAAGAGTGAGGATAATCATTATGTTAATTAAATCTCAATGAAGCATGTTTGGTTTTCCCACTTGTTATGAAAATAGTCTTGGTTCATCTATTAGATTTTGTCAGAAGTCAGAGAAAATAGTGGATGGTATGTAAATTATTTTGACTAACATATAAATTGCATTCATTCCTAAAGAACTAGTTACCTAAATTCCACACCATTTATGGAGATTACATTCTAAAATTTTGTCCAACAATCTTTCAAGTTAGTTCTCTTGCATAATTTACCTACTAATTTTGTCTGTTTTGAAACTATACTAGCATCCAAACAAGCATAAGATTTGTAGGGAGCGCAAAGCCCATTGGATCCAGGATCATCTCTATTGCAATCACTTTGCCAGGAAGAATACGTGGGAAGAAGGCAGCTTGACTTGGGTAGGGCCTATTTTGCTCCCAACTCTAACACATACACCTGCTTCTCTACAATTAAGGAAAAGTTGAAAAAGGTGAGTTTATGGGTTCAAATGAGATCTCAGATTCTACTGGAATCCTAATAAGCTAACAGCAAACTATTACAGAATTTTACCCTTCAGAATAAGATTCTATAAGAGTGACCTGGTTATTTTCTTCAGCAAGAATTTGAAGAACACCTGACTGACTAGTTAGGCTAAATCATTTCTTCCTGTCATGCCAAGAGAGCATGACAATAATGAACTATTGTTCATGTCTTCTTTCTGAAGTTTCATCAAGATGCCGGATATGACCACCAAACCCTTTCTGCTTTACAGGCAGAGTTTACGTTCCCACTTCCTCCTGGAAATACTAAAGATACACTGCATCTAATTGTGGTCAATATGGAGCAGACAAAGGAGAGTAGTTGTCCGTCACAAGTACTAAGCAACAGAGAAAGGAAGAACAAGTAGAAGATTGGCTTCTGAAATAAATTACAGGAAAAATTTCTGAAAGAGTTTGAAATGGGCTCAGCCAACAGTGATTTTGCCTTTCATTTTCTTTATGAACATTTATATACCTATGAGTTGTACATTGGTAATATGAATACAAATGATAATGGTCCATAAATATATAATTTTATCTCACTTAGTTACTGCAAAATCTATCAAAGTGGCTCAAAATATCATCAGGAATACTAGGAAAAATCTAATGACATAAAAAGCTGTTTTTTGAATAACAAATGAAATTAATAAACCACTAGCAAGACTGGTAAAAACAAGGAGAGAAGACACAAATCACCAATATCAGAAATTAAACATGGGATGACACTACAGATCCTGCAGACAATAAAAGAATAATAAGATAAGACTTCAAACAACTTTATGCTCATAAATTTGACAATCTAGAAGAAATGAACTAATTCCTCAAAAGCCATGAAGTACCAAAATTCAGCCATGACAAAATAGAGAATCTGAATAGTCTTATAACCATTAAATAAATGAAATTTTCAATTGAAAAATCAATCAAAAGAAATACCTAGGCACAGATTGTTTCACTGGAGAATTCTACTGGACATACAGAGAAGATTAAGAATTAACTCAAATTTTACATAGTAATTTTCATAAAATTATTTTATGAGGCCAGTTTTACCCTGATAACAAAACCAAAGACAGTACAAAAAAACAACAACAACAAAAATAACAATCTGTAGACTAATATCACTTATAGACTTTGACAAAAGATCCTCACCAAAATATTAGAAAGTGAATTCCAGCATTGTGTTAAAAATTATACATCATGACTAAATGTGATTTCTTTCAGGTTTGTAAGACTGGTATATCATTAAGAAATAAATCAATGTAATTTGCAATATCAAAGGCTAAAGAAAAAAAGTCATGTGATCTTATCATCGAAGTATAAAAGCATATGAGAAAAATGACCATTTATTTATGGTAAAAGTTCCTATCAAATTAAATGTAGAAGGGAATTTTTTCAGCTTGACAAAAAACATCTTCTAAACTTTACAACTATCATAATGGTCAAAGTCTGAATTCTGGACCTGAAAACCAGAAGCAGGTAAAGCTTGTCCACTCTCACCACTCTTATTTGATGTAGTACTGGAAGCTTTAGCCCCTGCAATGAGGAAAAAACAAACAAACAAACGAACATAGGGATAGACAAAGAAGAACCAAACTTAAACTATTTGTATATAACATGATTGTCTATGCAGAAAATAAAAGGAAATCCATTAAAAAAAAAAAAACTACTAAACCTAATAAGTGAGTTCAGTAGGGCAGGGGGATACAAAAGCAAAACATAAAAATAATCACATTCTGATATTAACAATGAACATGTGGAAACCAAAATTAAAGTACAATATCACTTAAAATTGCTTCAATGAAAATGAAATTCTTAGTTGTGCACTTAGCAAAACATGTACGGAATTGTATACTGAAAATTTTAAAATGCTGAGGAAAATCATCAAAAAAGATAGATATAAATGAATGAAGAGTCACTCCAGGTTCATGAATTGAAAGACTTTAGTAAAGATACTAGTTTTCCCAAATAATCCATAGGTTTAATGCAATTCTTTTCATTTTTTTGAAGACGCAGATAAGCTTATTTTGAAACTTACATGGAAAGGCACAGCCCAAGAGCTCCTAAAACAATCTTAAAAAGGAAGAATGAAGTGGGATGGATCATTCTATCTGATATTAAGACTTACTATGTATGTACAGTAATCAAGGTAGTGTGATATTGGTAGAAAAATATATAGCCCAATTAAACAAAATGGATATTTTTAAAGTATCTTAAAATTTGTGTGGAACCACAAAAGACCACAAATAGCCAAAGCAGTCCTGAACAAAAGGAACAAAACTGGAGGCATCATACTTTCAGACTTCAAAATATACTACAAAGCTAAAGTAATGAAAACAGCATGGTACTGGCACTAAAAACAGACATAAAAAACAATGGAACAGAATAAGGAACCCAGAAATTAATCCATATCTCTTCAACAAACTGATTTTTAACAAAGATACCAAGAAGATATATTAGGGAAATGAAAGTCTCTCCAATAAATCATCCAGGGAAAACTGGATATCAATGTGCAAAAGAATGAAACTAAACCCCCACCTCTCACCCTGTAAGAAAAAAATAAACTCAAAATGGATATAAGACCTAAATGTAAGACTTGAAATTATAAAACTACCAGAAGAAAACATAGGGAAAACACCTCAGGACATTTGTCTGGGAAAAGATTTTATAAATAAGACTTCAAAAGCATAGATAATCAAAGCAAGAATAAACAAATGGGATTATATCAAACTAAAAAGCTTCTGCACAGCAATGGAAACAATCAACAGAGTGAAAAAAACTACAGAATGGTAGAAAATTTTTGCAAACTACTCATGCAATAAGGGACTAGTAGCCAGAATATATAAAGAACTCAAACATCTGAACAGCAACAAATAAATAAGTAATCCAATTAAAAATGGACAAGTGATATGAACAATCATTTCTCAAAAGATGATATACAACTGGCCAAAAAAAATATTAAAAAATGCTCAACATCACTAATCATTAGAGAAATACAAATCAAAACCACAATGAGGTATCATCTCACCGAAGTTAGGATGGCTATTATCAAAATGACAAAAAATAATAAATATTCATGGGGACATGAAGAAAAAGGAACTCTGATACACTCTTGGTGGGAATGTAAGCTACTAGTACAGCCACTGTGGAAAACAGTATGGAGGTTTCTTTAAAACTTACAAATAGAACTACTGTATTATCCAGCAATCCCACTACTGGACATTTAAAAAAGAAAAGGAAAACAGTATATCAAAGAGACATCTGTACCCCACATTTATTGCAGCACTATTCACAACAGCCAAGATATGGAATCAACACAGATGTGAAAAACAGATGAATGGATGAAGAAAATGTGGTATATATACACAATGCAATACAATTCAGCTATAAAAAAGAATGAAATCCTGTCATTTGCAGCATCATGGATGTAAATGGAGGACACAATGTTAAGTGAAATAAGCCAGGAACAGAAAGTTTAACACCACATGTTCTAACTTTTATAAGGGAGACAAAATATTTGACCTCATAGAAATAAACACAGAACAAAGGAAGGATGGTAGAGGTTGGGAAGGGTAGGGGCAAGAGGGGATAAGAGAGAGATAAGGAAAGATTTGTCAAAGGTCGTAAAATTACATCTAGATAAGAGAAGTAATTTGTATTAATAGTACTCTATACCTCTGTAGATGACTATAGTTAACAATAATGTATTATATAGTTTCAAATAGCTAGAAGGAGGATATTGGATATTCCCAACACACACACAAAAAAAGATAAATGTTTGACATAATGGATATCCTAATTACCTTAATCTGATCACTATACATTATATGTATCAAAACATCACTATGTATGCCATAAATGTGTACAATTGTTATAAGTCAATTACAAAATAAAAATAAAAAATAAAGACAAGATAATATTTCCAACTCGGAGAATCAGCCTTGTTTCCAAGGCAACCTAAAAAAAAGAGCATAATTTCAGGTATTGCCTAAGAATATATAAGTTAGAATAATTTGGGGGAACAATGGGGAAAAAGCTGTTTACATTTAAGTGTATATAATCCTTTGACCATGCATTGTGACCATCAAGAATATATCCCAAAAAGCACATGAAATCACAGAACAATTCATATTAAAAAACTTTGAAAAATTGGATTTGTGAATTCTAATCAATAAGTGAATGATTAAATATCTTATATAGAAATGATTATTCAATCTGTTTTTAAAGAGAAAGGTATTGTATTATATACACACACACTTATCTATGGAGAAAAGTAGAGATACATATCTGCATATGGTTATCAACATGAGATACTGAAGTATGTGTGTGTGTGTGCATGTGACAGAATGGGAGGAGAGAGAGAGAGAGATAATGGAAACATTGAATGGAAAAGGATAAACTTTCTTAAAATATTGTATCTTA
Organism: Daubentonia madagascariensis; assembly: GCA_023783475.1. Taxonomy (NCBI): domain Eukaryota; kingdom Metazoa; phylum Chordata; class Mammalia; order Primates; family Daubentoniidae; genus Daubentonia; species Daubentonia madagascariensis. The sequence goes on along the minus strand of JAKFHU010001684.1, from coordinate 22,609,707 downwards.
TGTGTTTTTGTTTATTAACATATGTGGATAAAATAATTAGAAAGAAAAGATGAATCTAAAGACTTTTATTGTCTATTGAAATGTAGTTATTCCCATGATATATCAAATAAAACAATGTGTCAGTGTTTATCTGTTTATTAGTCAAGGTTCTCCAGAGCAATAAAATCAATAAGATATATAGAGATATAGGTTATGAGAGGGATTTGTTATGGGAACTGGCTCACATGATTATGGAGGCTTAGAAGTCCAAAGATATGCCATCTACAAGCCGGAAAACCAGCAAAGCTGATGGCACAGCTCAGTCCAAGTCAGAAGGTCTGAGAACCTGGGGGGCCACTGGTGCAAGTTCCAGAGTCTGAAGGCTGGAGAACCTGAAGTTCTGATGTCCTAAAGGCAGAAGAACATGGATATTCCAGCTCCAAGAAAGAACAAATTTGCCTTCCTCTTCCTTTTTCTCTATCTGGGCCTTCAACTGATTGGATGGTGCTTGCACACTTTGGTGAGGGGGAATCTTCTTTACTCAGTCCACTGATTCAAATGCCAATCTCTTATGGAAGCACCCTAACAGTCAAACGCAGAAATAATGCTTTACCAGCTATCTGGGTATCCCTTAATCCAGTCAAGTTAACAGCTAAAATTAACCATCACAGCTCTATATTATATTTACTGATAAATATTTAGGTCATTAAATATGGAATGTCTGATTTCTAATCTAAAGTGTAGTTTATTATATCTCAAACAAGAAGCATACAATTAATCAAAGTAGGTGCCTAAACTATGGATACAGTTTTGCCATCTTAATGGTAGTTTGTTTATGCCAGCAGCAAAGAAGCCTGGAGAGCAAGTGGCAATGAAATCGTGAAAGTCGTTTTCCACAGCTTTTTGAGAATTGAATATTTTTCTTTGCAAGAAGTGGTCCAAAGCCTGGAAGAAGTGATAATCAGTTGGTGCAAGGTCTGGTGAATATGGTGGATGGCAGAGAGTTTCCAAGTCCAACTTCTGTAGTTTGAGTAGCATTGTTTGTGCAACATGTGGTTGGGCATTGTCTTGTAAGAGGATTGGCCTGTCTCTATTGACCAATTTCGGCTGCTTAATCACAAGCATCCTCATCATTTTGTCCAACTGGTTGCAGTAGACATCTGCTGTAATCTATTGACCAGGTTTCATGAAGCTGTAGTGGATAAAACCAGTGCTGGACCACCAAACAGACACCATTAGCTTTTTTTGATGAATATTCAGTTGTGGACTGTGTTTTGGCACCTCATCTTTATCCAGCCGTTGTGCTGAATGCTTGCGATTGTCAAAAAGAATCCATTTTTCAGCACGCATAACAATACGGTGTAGAAATGAAGCAAAGAAAGGCAAGCTTCAAGACGTTTTCTCTGCTGACGCTCGTTTACTTCATGCAAAACCCGTCTATCCAGCTTCTTTACCTTGCCAATTTGTTTCAAATGGCCCAATATTGTTGGAATAATAGTGTCAAACCTTGCTGCTAATTCACATGTAGGTTGAGATGGATTCACTTCCACTACAGCTTTCAGCTCATCATTATCCACCTTGGTCTCAGGTTGCCCATGTGGCTCATTTTCAAGATTAATATCACCAGAAGAATGGAACTTCTCAAACTGTCAATGTACTGTCTATTCATTAGCTGCATTCTTCCCAAACACTTCATTGGTATTTTGAGTTGTCTGTGCTGCATTTGTCCCACAGAGGAATTCATATTCAAAAATAACATGAATGTTTGACTTATCCATGGTTTCAGAAAAATTGCTCTAAAAAAATTTGAAAGATAACCACAAGCCAAAGCATGCATTTGAAAGACTGAGGATGTACCTTCACAAAAAACATAAAACAATAATTGTCAAAGTGAAATGTCAGAGATATCAACTGTCAGACTTAGTACTTAAGGAAATCGGACATTTCATACTTAATAACCTAATAGTAAAGTTTTTAAAATATCATGTAATAAAAAGTCTAAAATAGGACATATCCAGGATTTGGCTAATTCACATCTCAGTAATACATCATCAAGGATGAAGGACCGGTTCATCCTTTGCCTTTGCCATTCTCACATTGACTCTTAGGTAGGCTTCCCTCATGGTACCAAGATGGCTGCTACAACCTCGTATTTCATGAAGTTGGAAATATTCACAGACAAAAAAGACACTATACCTCTTATTCAAAATAAATATTTTCTATTGAAATATGACATTAATATGGCAAAGTACATGGCTTACCACAATTTCTCCAATTGAAAAAATTGGTGTAACTACCACACAAATCATGAAATAGAAAGTTACCAGCCAGCCAAGCTCTCTGCATGCCTTTCTCTAGTCATTCCCCCTTCCCTTAGCACCAACTTGCCATGATTTTGACTTCTACACCTCAGCTACTTTTGCCTGTTTTTGAACTTTATAAAAATGAAATCTTATGGCTGCCTGTCTTCTTTATTTCAATACATATTTGTAAAATTCACTTTTGTGTTTGCAAGTTTGCAATATTGTTATATATTGCACACTTATAATCATTTTTGTTGGTATAGAATGAAACTATTGTGTAAATATTAATTTCAATTTCCTTTATGATTACTGAGGTTGGCCATCTTTTAATATGTTTACAGGTCCATTTTGGTATCACTTTTGGTGAATGTTTTGCCCATTATTTATTGACTGGCCATCTTTTCATGTTAATTTATAGTTTTCTTTATACTTTTTAGTTATGTTATCCTACTGTGTGGCTTACATTTTTATTTAAATTTTTAAGCACACGTAATTGCTTGATTTTAATGTAGTCCAAATTCAAAAATAATGTTTATTTTTAATCTTGTTCTTTTTACAGCCAGTTTAAGAAATATTTGTCCACCCAAAGTGCTGAAGATACTCTGCCTTAGTATTTTTGGTTTTTGTTCATTTTGACAATATTCATTATTTTACCATTCATCTTAAAGCTATAATCCCTCTGGAAGAGATTTTGTGTAGGGTATAAAAGTAATGTCCATGTTCATTTTTCACAGATGAGCACATTTGGGCCAGTCATAATTTATTAAAAATGTTGTACAGCCATGCCAATTTTGTCATAATCCAATAGACTATGTATGTATTACTCTATTTCAGAACTCTCCATTTATTTTATTTGTTTATTTAAATCATCTTGGAACACTATCACTCTGTTTTAATTACCACAGAAGTACACTACAGGTACCTGGCTCTGTAAATCCAAAAACTTTTTAGTCTGTAAGATTATATTGGCCATACTTGGCCATTTGCATTTCCCTATAAATCTTCAGATAGTCTTGCCAATTTCCATAAAATGTTGATATTTTAAAATTTTTACTTATAAATATATAGATAAATATAGGAAGAATTGACAGATTAGCAGTATTGTTTCCTGATATATGATTATACATATGCATATTCATATTTTTTGTAGGAACAAAAAGAAAAGTATAGGAAGTAGATGTATATTTATTTATGATTCATTCCTTATAGAGCTTCATATAATTTCACTTGTTATTCTAAGGATTTGCTTATATTTGAAAATTTAAACTGTGTCTTTAGTTTAAAGAAATACCAAAAATTTTTTTCATGAATAATGCTTTGGAATTACCTCAGATGGGGAAAAACAGTCATCTGTTCTCTAGACCCTGTTTTTGTGTTTCCAGAGAGTGGAGTGACCTGATCCCATTCCCTGAGAAATCATACATGGGAGGGCAGACCACTGACAAGGAAGAAGAATTCCTTAAAATCACTTTAGTGTTTATAAATGTTAGCTTGGCAATCTCCCTTACCTCTTATGGTCTATTCTATAATCTGTAAAATAAAGAAAATGAATTAATTTATTTATCAGGTCAAGAAAGCAGGTAACTTTCAATATTGCTTTTGAATCAATTAGTCAAATAAGCCAGTGTGCCCATGGTAGAATCATATGACTCTCATCTATTAGTAAGAAAAATAAAATAAACTTTTAATTTAATTGATTGTACTTTTGCTACATGAAAGAATTCTTATCTTTAGAATACATAGTGAAATTAGAGAACAGCTTCTTGGAGTAACTTTGTTTTGAAATAATTATTATGATTATGATTCTTATTTTCTAATATTCATTTTTGGGCATTCAAACATCAGGGAGATAATACTATTGCATTTTAGTTGATTTATTAACTATTGGTAATACAGAGAAAACCCGTAAGTGTGAGACGCGGCATTGTTAAAATTAAGAAAACAGGCTCTTGGTCCAGTCTACCTGGGTTCAGGTTTGCTCTCTGCCACTTATTGGGTAACATAGAGCATGTTATCTAAACTCACTGAAATTCATTTTCCTCTTCTGAAATATGTGAATAATTGGAGAAGTGTTTTTCCATACCTTATCTGACTATTGTGATACTTCTAGGAGCTAGCACATATAAAGCACTGAGAATCATATCTAGTACCTACTAGTACTCAGTAGTAGTTTTTTAAATTTAACTTTATTTATTTTGTTTTTTTAGAGACCGGGTCTTGCTCTGTTACCCAGGCTGGAGTACAGTGGCACCATCATAGGTCACTGCAGCCTCAAACTCCTAGACTCAAGTGATCCTCCTCCCTCAGCCTCCCCAGCTGGGACTACAGGTGCTCACCACCATGCCTGGCTAATTTTTTCAAAATTTTTTTTAAAGACAGCATTTTGCTGTATTTCCCAGGCTGGTCTCGAACTCCTGGCTTGTTAGGTTATAATTTATTATTTAGTATCTTCCAAATATTGTATTTAATAATCCTATTATACTTTTTTTTTCAGAATTAGATTTCAAAAGTTTGATCTCTGAGTTTTATCTTTTCCTTTGCTCTTTCCTTGGGCACTGCAGAGCAGTGTTCTTCATTTTTTCCACACTCCTTTTCCCCAGGTCTCAATAAATCAGAAGCAGACACTCGGGGCAAAACTGCAAAGGTGAAAGATTGAAATGCCTGCTAATTGAGCAACTTATCAGCCCCCAAAGGACCCACTGAGTCTTCAAAGGGAGCACCGAAAAGGTAAGGAGAGGAGATTACGAGGGGCTTTAGACTTGAGCAGACTGTGTGTGGTGTTCAATGCCAAACTCTCCTGAGTGTGGGATATCCACATCCCCCCATTCTGCTCTCTACTTCTCTCTGCCCAAGTTCTGAACAGTGTTTAGCTTAGTTGTCATGCTGAACAGAGGCTATGGTGATGAGGATTGCCTGATGGATAGAAAAAACTTGCTCCGTGACCACGCAAGGTGAAATTTAACAGAACTAGTGAATTTTCTGATGAGCTTGAAACACAGTGAGTGTACTGACACTGACACAAATTCATTTATTCAGCAAAAATGTATTGGGTGCCTATTATAGGCCATGCACTGCTCAAGTCTGAGGATACAAAGATCGATCCTTCTAAGCCCCACAGAGCAGAGAAACTGTATCGAGAACAATCACAGCAGAAACAGAAATATGGAACATAGCACAGTTCAGAAAGAAAAAGGGGAACCATTCCTGAGCTAAAATGCAGTTACAAAAACTGTTTTGTGTGTTGAAGAATAAATCTCCCAAACTCATCTTTGACAAAAACTTTTCAAATTTTTTAGACAGTAGTGTAGAAAAGTATAGAAATAACATGTTAAAAAGCTATAGTTTCTTAAAAACTGAAATTTGAATATATCTAGAAAGAGAGAGAGAGGGACAAAGAATTTGCTACAATTTAAGGACAGTTTCATATGCTTTAAAAATGCTCATTTTGATAAACCAAAAATGTTCAGAAAATAAAAAAAGATAAAAATATAATTTAGAAACGCATTTTGGTTTTTCACTTTTGGATAAGAGATTTGATATTCCATAGCGAGTAGAGAATGCAATTGTTATCAAAGCTGAATGTATATCCTTTGGATTTTATTGTGTATGTGATATAAAATATGTATAGTTCTAAATCTTTGTAGTTTTCCACAAGAGTGTGTGTGCATTTGTGTGTGTTTTATAAAGAGTGCTACAAAAAATAAAGTATAATTGTGAGTATATATTTTATTAGATGTATTTTAAATCATTAAAGGAAAAATGTCTTTAAAAATTCTTATTACTGTTTGGTATTCCACATGATATACTATGTAGCACATGCGCTGTATACAAAATCCAATGTAGCTCTGATTTTCTTGTTTTTATTTTCAGACATCTTTAGGCTATTTACATTTTTTCCTCCACTATTTTAGAAATTTTGGGGATCAGGTAATTTATCTATTGCAATAACAATATCTAAGGAAGTAATATTCCTCATTTTATTGAACTTTTAATTGAACTAATACAGTATGAATTCAATATTGTAATTGGGAAAGAATTATTTTATTGTTGGCTGCTCTTGGCATATTATCTATGGGCCATGTGCCACATTAATAAAAATATTCAGTGTTTGCTGTTCCTGATATTTCATATCTTTGCTGCTCCTGCATCAGGGCCAGTATGTTCTCTTTGAGGTCTGAAATTCGTTTTTTTCCCTTGAGTCAAATCTCAAATTGATCTACCTTTATTTGTGATTGGTAAACTGATAGGGTTTACATTCATCAAGTAGATTGTTTTTGGCATATTCATAAAATATTTACTACATGTATAAAAAGAGACAGAATTGCTTAAGTTTTACTTTTGGTTAAAAAAAAAGGAATTTCAAATTGTTACTGTATGACAAGGTACAATAAACTACAGCTCATGGGCCAAATCTGGCCTGCTTCTTGTTTCTGGATATAATTTTTTTGAGACACAACCATACTCATTAATTTACATACTATCTATGCCTGTATGGGGGCTACAAAGAGCAAAGCTGAATAATTGTGACAAAGTCCATATGGCCTGCAAAGGCAAAGTTTATTTATTGCTTGGCCTTTTACAGAAAAAGTTTGCTGATTCTTACTATGAGAACAAATCATTCTGAATTATCATTTTGTTGCCTAGAAACATTTCTTATAATAATAAAAATAATAACAGCTTAAAATTATACTACTTGGCAGAAACTTTTCTAATCACTATACCTCTATTAAATTATTTTATATTCACAACAACCTATACATAAGAGATATGGGTTATCCCCAAAATTAGAGATGACAAGACTGAAGCATATAAAGGTTAATGAACTTGTCTAGGTTCACACAACTAGCTAGTAAGTGGTAGGGCATGGTTTGAAACCAAGATATAATCCATTTCATATAGTTTTACCCATTGTACTATTTCCATGAATGTCAGATGAGATTATTGCTTAAACATTTTTTTCCTGTGTTCATTGACATCTTGATATTTTAAACTCTGTTAGTACATTCTATTTTTTAACTTAGAAACCCACACAATATAAACAGTGATATTTATCTAATATTATATTATCATATGTACTAGTAAAGTGACTCTTAAAAATATATGAGGGCTGTCCAGAAAGTATCCAGCCATGTAACTGTTCTTGTTACATTAATAATGGCCGGATACTTTCTGGACAGCTCTTGTATGCTGATATAGTTAAAGTTCATCTAGATTTCCCACTGTTTTAAATATGAGAAAACTATTCCTTTGCAGTAGTTACAGCAACAACACCATAATAATTTTAAATATAATAGTGCTGTAGCACTTCCCAATATTGTATAATCTCAGTTTATTTTTACTTTTTAAGACCTTTGAAATTTAATAACTAAGCCAAATATTTGATTATCTAGAATATTTATTTTGGAACCATCCCAGGAAGTGTTGTTTTACCTTTATGTATGAAATGGGACAATTTGATGGGTACAAAAAATAAGTCAGTTATATCAGGCCCTGCAGCTGACCCTACTTTAGCCCAACCAAAACCGTTCAGATCTCTTTACTAACTTTCTCTACTCATTTCCTAGGACTTGTGTGTTTTGCTGCTCAGAGTTAGCACCTGTGACCATCAGATATTTGGCCCTTGGCACTGGAATGTAGTCCATATCCATATACATTAGCTATTTTTATGAAACAACTCCAACCCTTGTGGCCCATAACCAATGACTGATTAGTGTGGGATTATAAAATCCAACTCCTTTGACTCAAGAAGGGACAATTAGGTGTAATTTATACTCTAGATTTCCCTGCACGATCAGACTGAATGTGAGACTCTTCCTAAATTCCCACTTTAGTTTGGGCTTACTATTTTCCATCTTGCTTCTTTCATACACTTAATGGTTTCTCTTGGGGGCACTTCCTTAATCCATAACATTGACTGGAATCCATGGCTCAAGTCTGCTACTGGCAGAATCTTCCTGAATATTGTAGAGAGAACTGGTCACTGAATCCATTAGGGAAGATAGAGTCAAGAAAATTTGGATGTTCTCCAAACCCATAATCACAGATAAACAAATGTTTAAACAAATAAAGAAAAAAAACATAAAACAACAACAACAACAACATAATGTATGAGCAAAAAAAAAACCTGGCATCTGTATTTCTATGATCCTCTCATACACAACAGAAAGTGAAGAAAGGAGCACAGATGACATGAGTCCCTCGAGTAGAAATATCTCCTCAATTTATATGTTTTTTTTTGTGATTTTTCTTCTTCACTTTTTCCTAAATTAACATTTCCTTGGGCCCACTTTAAACTGAGTTTGTGAATATGTGTATCTGTGTGTTTGTGCGCACACGTCCGTGTATCTTTGTGAGTATGAAAATATGTGTCTGTATGTGTATGTGTGTGTGTATACCTACACAGAAATACCCTGTAAAATATTTATTTTCTGTTTTTTGTAATATGAGATGTCTAAGAAATCCAAAAATTTTTTGGGCCACTTTAACTATTTGTCAATATTATGTGTTATGGAAATTAGCTGTGATCTTTTAGAATATGTGATTTGTAGTTTTGGCAAATGAAAGAGATCATTTCTTTTGAATTTTCCTTTTGTAAAGTAAGAGTTAGGTGAAGTAATTAATTTTTATTTCTATTTCTTTTAATTATAAACGTAAAAGTTCCTAAAGGATAAGAAATCCAGCAGTTCAGTAGATTGTCATAAATTGAATAGCTTTTCTCTTGATATAACCAGGGGTAAATCAAGGCATTTTTTTACTTGGGTAGATAGGTGGATTTTCACTCTACATGCTCTAGGATAGGATTCAACTGCAGGCATGTAACTCAAAGGGTACATAATTAACAGGTAAAAAAGTACCTGCCATCAGAAAGGCCATAGTCCCTACTGGTCATTACCAAGTTTCATGGGCATGTATGTTCTTTAAAAATGATTTCTTCTGATTTTCAAAAGGTATCATGTTTACCAGTTTCTATAGGTTTCTTTCTAAGAGTGAAATTCCTTCGGCTTAATGTATATATTCCTGTCAATTATACTTTGATTCTCTCAGGAAAATTAAGGGAATCAATGCTGAAAAAAAACCATTTCAATTTAAGCTATATCCCAAATTATTGTTCAAATCAAAGAAAGGATAACTTTTATTTATACTATACCCAACATTTTTATGGCAAATCAAGAAATTTATGCACTTATTTAACAAACTAGAAGACAGTTTATGCTAATAAAAAAATTTGCATATTCTCAAACTTATGAAGACAAATTAATTCATGACTAACAGTTTCCTTAAAAAGAAGAGATATTAATTCATGCTGAAATTTTATAGAATAAGGATATACATTGCGAATATCCATTGTACTTAGATAGTGAAAAACCAAGATTCTCATCCATTAGAAGCTGTATTTTCAATAAAACATGTTCTTTTAAGAATTAATAAAGTAAAAACCTGTGAAATATTTGTTTTGTTTTGATCAATTGTGTGCTATTTCACAATAATATTTTTAACACCAAAAGGACTCTGCAGCTCTTTACTAAGATAGATTTACATATGTGGGTCTATTTCTATACTTTGTTCTGTTCCATTGTCCTTTCACCAAGGCCATGCTATCTTGATTTATGTAGTTTTATGGTAAATTTTGATATCAAGTAGTATGTATGCTTCAACTTTCTTTTTTTTTAATTTTTTTCAGAGTGTTTAGGCTATTCCAGTTTGCTTTTCCATATGTATTTCAGAATTCAGATTATAGTTTTCCGTAAATATTTTGTCTTAGATTTTTATTGGTCTGTGCTTAATCTATAGATCAAAGAAAATTGACATCTTTGCTATGTTGATCCTTCTAATCCTTGCACAGTGTGTGCGGAAAATACTAATGAGGTGTTTTTCATTTCCCCACCCAGCTGCACTTATTTCCCTGCTCTACCCTGCTTTCCGATTCAGATCCCGACCTCTACAGCCTGCATCAGGGCTTTCTTATCCTCTGGCTTCCAGTTGGCCTTGGCCAGTGGGTTCACCTATAGGAGACCAGAGGGCAGAAGATGAGAAAGGGTGAAATATTTTTCCCACTCTCCCTTAGGCTGTAGTGTGGCAGGGACTAAGTTCCTTTACTAAAGGCACAGCTTCTATTTGACAGACTTCTTCCACACTAACAACTCTTACTAGGCTATTCTTTCTCAGGCAACAATATTCACCGTTCTTTACTGATTGCCAGTGAGTCTGCCAAAGACTTTGAAATTGGTTCTTAACTAAACTTTTAAAAAATTATGCCTTTGCAATATGCCATCAATTTGTGACCATGACCACGTCATTGTGTATGTGTTTTCAGACATAGTTTTATTATTTTAAGATAATATGAATTTGATTACACACACACAAAAAAAAAAACTCACACACAAACACACACATAGTCGGGTTTACTATTGGTAAATATACTTACATGTTTGTGACTTAAAACACATGACTTGGGTCCCTTAAAATGTATTTTCAATTTTCAGCATGGCTGTGTTTGTGTATACAGTGATTGCCACTTGAATAAATAGATTTCTGTGTTCCATGAGCTAACAAACAGAATCTTCTTTTATATGCTGTGGATTTTGAAATTATATAGCATGTATGATAGAATAGATCAGGTGAAATGATTCATTCTCTCTAGATTTAAATATGTCAAATTGTAAGATCAAGAATTTTAAAATTTAGTATGTTCTGTAAAGACTAACTGCTGTAGATGATACCTAAAGTGTCATATTCTATTTGTAGCTTAAAAAGTAGTCTGTAAGATTTAGCTTATTAAATTGTATATTACAAAGTCACATTAGGAAAGAGAAAAATTGTGATGAAATCTGTGTAATGTGTTCCTTTAAAAGAGAATGTCTGTATTGCATTGAACAGGAAGTATTAAATACTATAAACTGGCTTCCTTGTTATTGGAACTTTGAGAAGATGGAGTACAAAATAAGTTAACTCAAAAAGATAAAAACCTAATGTCATCATTTTTCCACGTCTGAATTATCACTGATGAGAAACTCTTAATTAGCATTTTGACCTTTAAGCAGATAATTCAGTGAAACTTTCATTAGTAGTAGATCAAGAAGAAACTGCAAATTAAAGTGCAATTTTCTGATTTGTTACAAAGCATGCTTACTGAATTCAAGGATATCTATATATAATCATATAATTTTCATTGCCAATGAAACATGCTTAGATTAGAACCATTCAAAAAGATTTTAAAAGGGTATATAAATTACAAAGTTTAAGAGTCAGATGTTACCTTTTCCACATTACTCAAATAATTAGTGTAGAGTTGCTTAAAATGAGCTAAAGAAGGAATATGTACTATTTGTTCTTATCTCATTAAACTTTAAGCACTGTTTTCCTTTTTCTATTCAGACATTATTTTTGAGGTTGGCAGTGAAATATTTTTAAGAACAAAAAGAACAAATTTTCCCTTCCCACAAAAATTTCTACCAGTTTTTGGAGAGTGGGAAGTGAGAAAAATAAGTTTATTATTTTTAACCACTTTTTTATGGATAAGCATGAAAACAACCAATTCTATATCTGGCCAATTATTTTGTTTTAGTTGCTTTATATAATTATGTAAACTAATCTTCATGATATTTGAAGAAAAATAATAATTCTCTCTAACTTGTAGATTCATGTTGATTTTAATGTCTACATAATAATACTCCACATTATAGCATACATTTAATTCTTTTTTGACATTTTACTATTACAAATAATGTTTTTACTTATACTACTGTAGTTATATATTTGAATACTTGTGTAAATATTTCTATAGTATAAATTTCTAAATATAAAAATATTGGATCAAAGAATTTTTATAGCTTATCTCTCATTAATTAGTTACTTAAAATATATCACATACTGCGTGAGGTGATGGTAATAAAAAAGAGGAAATTATTATATTCTTTACCTTCCTGTATTTCCTTCCAGCCATTATTCTGCAGGTGTTTTTGACTCCATAATTCATTGCCTTTAGACTGGTCACCTACAAAACAACCTCAACAACCTAACTGAGATTATACCTAACCATCAGCTATCTCTGAAATTTTCTCAAGAAAGAAGCATGTTACAGGGAAAAAAAATGAATGAATGAATGAACCATTGTGCTCCCATGGTCACCAAATTCAATGGTTCCTAAAACCTGCTGCTAAATTCTCTCAGGTTTTCTCTTGCTTTGTGCTACTTCCTGGCAATTACTCTTCGCCATCTTCACAGCAATTGTTCAAATGGCCTCTATTCTCCATATACCTTTAGATCCATACACTCTCTTCGCAGATCATTTTGCCTTATACAGAAGAAACCATGTGATAAGACTTCTCTTAAAATCCTTGTACTGAATTGTAGTCTTTTCTTTTTTTTCCTCTATAAAAACAAGAGTACTGCCATTTCCTTAACCTAAAGTTTTACAAAATAGCAAAGAGCAAGGTCTAGTGTTTCCTGAAGAGCACAGGTGCTGATATGTAAAGAACAAAAGGAGAAGGGGAAATCAACAGGATATAATTTTGTCTTTTACAGATTCAGAAAGTCGTTTTTTTTACTATTCCTGAGATGAGCATCTCTGGATTTGTTCCTACACACACACACACACAGGAAACAATATAAACCTAAAACGATATATGTATATTTAATAAATCAAAAATATATAATTTCTGTCATGAGAACTGCAACAACTCCAAGGACTAGTTATTCAGGGCCACCAATCAATGACTGTTCTTCCATACAGGGAGATGTATGGAAAACTGAACTAAAATCACATGTTTGATTAGCACAGAAACAGAATAAATGAAGTTACTTGCATGCCTAAAATGTTTGATATACCTTTTTCCACAGTAGGAACATACAGATATCTGGTGCTGAAAGGAGAAAGATAAACTATTCCTTTACAATTGTTTATTTTTCCTTTAATTTCTGCTTTTATTTTGATATTGAAGAGTTTTCAGAGAACATTACTATTGCCTGATTTACAGATTTTTTGTCTAATGTGAAGCTAGGAGGGGGCTACTCAACAGTACCTTATGCTATTTACATAAGACCTCTAAGGTATTAAGTACCTCCTATGTACCAGATATTCTTCCAGTCATTAGAACAATGCTTGGCGTTATACTTGTATTTCACACACATATACACAGATTATAAAGGCCTTTGAAAAGTGGAATGTGAAAAACAGAGACACATTCTTTTATGGTGTATAAAATTATATGTATTTTTTCCCTCTGATTATTGACCTATATTGGTTTTGGAAGACAATGAATCTCTAAAATATTGTTTTCTATGTTGAATAAAAGCACTGAATAAAAGACAGACCACATGGAAACTTGTTACAATGAATTATATTTTTTTGATATCTGTGAGATCATACAAACATTAAATCTTATCTTGTTATTGCAGCAGGGCCTGAGAAACAAATGCTGAAAAGTCTTTTGCTAGTCAAAGACTTGTAATATATTATTGTTTTAAAAATAAAGTCTTTATTATGTCTAAGTCAATAAAAAAAACTAAATAATGTGTGAGAGTCTGTGCTAAAGACAGTCTGTTGTCTACTGAGATTCTTGCTTCCATTGAGTAGCATAATCACTTAATGGCTAAGCTACAAGATGAGTGGACAATCACTGTGTAAAAGAAATCCACTTATTGATCACAAGCATTGGATTACTTAGGTGAATGTGGAATAAACTTTTGTTTTTAAAATTGTAGTAAGAATAAAACATGAGATCTACATTCTTAATAAATTTTTAGGTGTACAATACAGTATGAATGAATAAAGAAAATGTGGTATATACATACAATGAAATATTATTACATTTTTAGAAAAAAGGGAATCTGCCTTAGTGACAACTGGATAACCTTGAAGATATTATGCCAAGTACAATAAACCAGTTACAAGAGGAATAAACTTTTAAACCATTGAAATTTGGGGGATTTTTTTTTAGAGCATCTAATTTTATCTTCTGTAGTACAAGAAGTGTGTGTGTGTGTGTGTGTGTGTGTTCATTTAAAATGTGGATTACTTATAATTGAGTACAGTGGAGTAGTATGGCTTTGAAAATAATTTATCTGTCCTTTTTCAATTTCATTTACTACAAATTGCTTTTTAGAAAATGACAGATTGACAAACATAGAAACTTTACAGACAAGAAGGTACGGTGTGTATTTTTTTTTTTCTAACTAGATTTTTCCAACTAGATTTTCTAACTAGGTTGTTATCTGGATTTTTATCTCTACATGGAATAAGGCATTAATACTTTGATACTCTATTAAAAGGTAGTGTAACTTTGATGAATTAGGTGATGAGCTGACATTAATATATAAAAACAATGAGTTTCAGGAGATATTCAAAAGGCCTTATGAGTTTAAATCCAAATATCCTGAACATTGTATGCTAAGCAACAGAATATGGAATTTGAGAATGTTAATGAGAACATATGAATTCAATCTAAAATGAAATTAGAGCTCTTGTCTTTAAGGCTATGTTTACAGGACACTGTTAATTACATTAATTAATATCAAGAAAATATTCAAAATAATTTATACATATATATATATGAATCATGGAACTTCTACCTAAAATATGTATAACTAAATTAACTGTTTTATCTGTTGGGTTTAAAGAACATAATATGCAGATATGAAATCAGGTAGTAAACTAGTTACAAAAAAAAGTAAATTTATAAAGAATTTATTTGGATAATATAGAATCTAAATTTAGAGGGCTGTTTTCCTGATGAACCACAGTGATTGAAAGCATAGTCGTGATTCACTAGAAAACCATATGATTACATTACATGTTTGGAAATTATAGGTATTGGGTTTGGTTCTAGAGACTAATGCAATAAAACAAGTATTGCAATAAAGTGAGTCACACAAATTTTTTGGTTTCCCAGCTCATATAAAAGTTATAGTCACATTGTGTTATAGTTTATTAGGCGTGCAATAGCATTATGTCTAAAATAGAACAATGTACATACCTTAAATTTAAAAATACTGTATTGCTAAAAAATGCTAACAATTATCTGAGCCTTTGGCCAATTGCAATCTTTTTGCTAGTGGCGTTTTGCCTTGATGTTGATGTCTACTGACTGATCAAGGTGGTGGATGCTGAGGGTTGGAATGACTGTGGCAATTTAATAAGTTTGGATGTGAAGTTTGCCACATCCGTTGATCCTTCATTTCATAAATATTTCTCTGTAGCATGCAATGCTATTTGGTAGCATTTTACTTACAGTAAAACCTCTTTCAAAATTGGAGTCAATCCTCTCAAACTCTGCCACTGCTTTATCAACTAAGTTTAAGTAATATTCTAAATCCTTTGTTGTCGTTTCAACAATGTTTACAGCATCTTCACCAGGAGTAGATTCTATCTCAAGAAACCATTTCCTTTGCTTAACCATAGGAGCAACTCCTCATGAATTCAAGTTTGATCATGAAATTGCAATGATTAAGTCACATCTCTAGGCTCCACTTCTAATTCTGGTTCTATTACTGTTTCTAATACATCTGCAATTACTTCCTCCACTAAAGTCTTGAACTCCTCAAGTCATCCATGAAGGTTGTAATCAACCTCTTCCAAGCTCCTGTTAATGTTAATATTTTGACCTTCTTCTATAAAGCACAATGTTCTTTATGGAATCTAGAATGGTGAATATTTTCCAGAATGTTTTCAATTTTCTTTGCTTAGATCCACCAGAGGAACCACTAGCTATGCTAACTATAGTCTTACAGAATGCATTTATTAAATACTAAAACTTGAAAGTCAAAATTATTCCTCGATCCATGGGCTGCAAAATGGATGACGTGTTAGCAGGCATGAAAATAACATTAATCTCCTTATATATCTTCATCAGAGCTCTTGGATGACTAACTGCATTGTCAATGAGCAGTAATATATTGAAACGATTTTTTTTTTTTCTGAGCAGTAGGTCCCAACAGCAAATTTAAAATATTCAGTAAATCATGCTGTAAACAGATGTGCTGTCATGCAGATTTTGTTCTATTCCTAGAGCACAGACAGAGTAGATTTAACATAACTAGTAAGGGCCGTAGCATTTTCAGAATGGTAAATAAGCAATGGCTTCAACTGAGAGTTATTAACTGCATTAGCCCTGAATGAGAGTCAGCCTGTCTTTCGAAGTTTTGAAGCTGGTCATTGGCTTCTCCTCTCTAACTATGAAAGTCCTAGATGGCATCTTCTTCCAGTAGAAGGCTATTTCATCTACTCTGAAAATCTGTTGTTTATTGAAGCCACTTTTATCAGTTACCTTAGCTAGATCTTCTGGATAACTTGCTGCAACTTCCCCATCAGCACTTGCTGCTTCACCTTGCACTTTTATGTTATAGAGATGACTTCTTTCCTTAAACCTCATGAACCAACCTCTGCTAGCTTCACATTTTCCTTCTACAGCTTCCTCACCTCTCTCAGACTTCGTATAATTAAAGAGAGTTAGGGGCTTGTTCTGGATTAAGTTTTTGCCTAAGGGAATATTGTGGTTGGTTTGATCTTCTATCCAGACCACTAAAACTGTATCCATATCAACAGTAAGGCTGTTTTGCTTTCTTATCATTTGTGTGTCCACTAGAGTAACACTTTTAACTTCTTTCGAAAACTTTTCCTTTGCATTCACAACTTGTCTGTCACAAGAAGCCTAGGTTTCAGCCTGTCTCAACTTTTGACATGCTTTCCTCACTAAGCTTAGTCACTTCTAGCTTTTGATTTAATGTGAAATACGTGCAAGTCTTCCTTTCACTTGAACACTTAGAGGCTATCATAGGGTTATTAATTGAGCTAATTTTGGTATTGTTGTGTCTCAGAGCATAGCGAGTCCCGAGAAGAGGGAGAGAGAACAGGGAACAGCTGGTAGGTGGAGCAGTCAGAACACATACAACATTTATCAATTAAGTTTGCCACCTTATATGGGCACTTAGTGGTGCCCCAAAATGATTACAATAGTAAATTCAAATATCGCTTATCACAGAGCATCATAACAGATATAATAATAATGAAAAAGTTTAAAATATTGTAATAATTGCCAAAATGTGACACAGAGACACAAAAGAAACACATGCTTTTGGGAAAATGGCACTGATAGACTTGCTGAGCACACCATAGCCTCAAACCTACAATTTGTAAAAAATGCAATTATCTGCAAAGCACAATAAAGTGATGTGAGATAAAATGAGGTATGCTTGTATCCTTTTTTTTTCCCTTTTTATAGTATTGGCTTGTTCTAAGAGCTCCTATAGCTTAGTTTACTGGAAGCCTCATTAGCTCTCTATAGTAAGTAAGGTGGACTAATTCACTATACTATACCTTTCCCCTCTAGCATCAGTCATTTGGAATTGATTAGGTGTGGTCCACGTACTGCTATAGCATAACTATGACAAAGGTAACAACTTTATCAGAGGCAATGAATTATGACAACCTAGATGAAGGTAGTAATCTTCTCGGAGTGAATATATACACAGTTATGGTAAAAATACAGAATAAATTCATATTACGATAGTAAGTGCATCTAAACACATTTATGTTTATGTGTGACTGTGTGTAGGTCAAGTGAGATCTCGAAATTATTCCAAACTGGTCAAAAGATGAAGTAAAGAAACAAAGTCAATTCTAATTATTCATGGTAATTGTGCTTTATGAAGTCACCACGAACCTGGACTGTGAATATTGAATTATTGTTCCTAAGAGAAATACACTATTGGGTTCCTGGGAGCCTTTGGTCACAACATTTCATCAACTA
Source organism: Daubentonia madagascariensis (assembly GCA_023783475.1). Classification (NCBI taxonomy): domain Eukaryota; kingdom Metazoa; phylum Chordata; class Mammalia; order Primates; family Daubentoniidae; genus Daubentonia; species Daubentonia madagascariensis. The sequence goes on along the minus strand of JAKFHU010001684.1, from coordinate 22,591,679 downwards.
ATCAATACATATCCTCTTTTATGCGTTTCTTTTTAGAGACACCTTACTTAATATATAGTGTTGATTTATTAACAATGAATTCAGGATGGAAGCCTTATCTAAACACACATGTATTCTCTGTAAGGCACATGACCCCCATTTTGCACTTAGGAAAACTACATAGTGCTACGATGCTGTTTGGGGGCTTTTTTTAAGTAGTAGAAATACCATAAAAATGTGAAGATTGTGGCACTAAATATCCCGCAAAGAAGACATGTTTGTAATATGAGAGCTTCAGAAAGAAAATAGTGCACTGTCTTGTTCTACCTCAGTTCAGAATGTGAGTTTCAGATGACTCAAATTTTTCACCCTTCTCTTCATATCTGTGAATGACTACAAAATGCTGTGAGTATTGATTTTAGAGTTACAAATAAATTTTAGTGAGTAGGTAAATTCACAAATACAGGATCTTTCATAATGAGAATTGACTGTTTGTGCTGGAAAGCAGACATGTTGTGAAATAAACACCACAATATAACAGGTTCCTGTTTTTACTAAGGAAATTGATATTTTTGAAGTAACAACTTTCATCTTAGTTCTCAAGCTTTGCAGACAACATGAGACTTGATTTGCTAATACTATGATTCAAAAGGGTAAGGGAACATTAGGTTTATTTTATATAAAGAATACTGGACTAAGAATTTTTAAAAAAATTCTTTTCTTAGCATTTATTTCTCCTCATATATATAACTAAGTGACTTTGAGAGTTTTTTTCCTCCTTATATCTAAATTGGGATTAACAATATTTGCCATGTTTATGTTTAATCTTCTAATCATTCAAGAAAAATTCGCTGAGAAAATAATATAAGTGAATACACATGGATTGGAGTTACAGCTCCATGACTCCACTTAGGTTGACTTATGTCAGTCATAAATTCTACTTTTGGACAATTTGTGGGAGTTGTCTTACACATCAATTCAAAAAAATATGTCTTGAGCATCTATGTTATATTAGACACTTTGTAAATTGCAGACATGGAGCAGTGAACAAATTAATCTCATCTACTGTCTTTGGTGAGCAATAACTTCTGATGCCTCTTTGATCATAGAGTGCAAACAGCTGCTTGTTTTCATATATGCCTCTATTGCTATACTCAGATTCCTCCAATAAGCCTTAGAAAAATTCTGATATTTAATCAAAATAATCCATTGATTTGAAATACTTTGTGATTAAAAATGTGGTTGTCATTTTTAATCACTTGAGAAAAGGAGATTCCAAGGCAATTCTATTCCGTCACTCAAATAGTCTATTAATATTAGTAACATTGAAAATGTTAATCATTGGATTAATACTGGTATTTCTTAGTGTTGTAAAATGTTTGAGGTAAAATTAACCCTTGTAGATGGAATAAAAGGAACATACCATGTCTTCATAATCAGCATGGAAGGTAAAAGAACTCACTGCTTGTATTTTGAATTTAAAATTTAAAGAGAGTAATCCAATCTGGAAAGAGAAACTAAACATTCTGAAAATTGCACAAATACACAAATTCACACAAACAATAGATAACAAATACAAATGTGTATATAACAATTTACAATGAGTGTTTACATTTATAGAGTATATTGTGGTGATTTATAATATAGCAATTAAGTTTATCAATTTTGTTTGTATACAATTTACTAGGATTACTTAAACCTGAAAACAGGAACATCTGTCTGACTTTTATAACCAAATTTCTATGACACAAACTTTATTTCTTTCTCTGTCCATGTATTTTGCTAAGCCATAAAATTTGGAACCTTATTATTATATATCAACATCATTTCATTATTATTATTGAAAACAGTAAAATTAAAAATGTAAATGACTCTGAGGGTAAGTCAACACTATCATAATTGTGTACAAACTTCAGAGTGCCAATGAGAAGTCATGTGCTTGAGACACTTTCCAATCAAGCATCACAGTCATTTTCAGTGGTATGCATCAAGGAAATGTCTGGGAATATTTAGAACATTTAAGAAATTTTTTTCAAAGGATGCCTACAAAGTTAACTGAAAAACTTAGAAATCTAAAAAACAGCTTGTTAACATTTATAATATCCTATTGTGTACTCAAGGATTAATATTATTTTGGGAAATGAAATAAATTATTGGAAAATGCTTAAAATATACTTTCAGATTAAATAATTGGAAAGTGCTTAATGAAGATAAATTTACCTATCTACTCATTTATCTATCTATCCAAATTCTACATTGATCTTACATTTAAACTTCTTTATCTATATAATATGAAGGAAGATATGTTATTATCTGAGAAGGGAATCATATCTACTTCTAAGGAATGTAGAGGTATTTTGTCTATATTTCTAAGAAAAAATACTAAATTTCAGAGAAGTCAAACATAAATTTCTAAAGATAAGGTTTAATATTAATGTTTTAATATACCTGAAAGATTTTATGAATGAGCTTGTATTTTATTTGTTACAAGTTAAAAGAAATAAAATGATTAGATACAAATTCTATTTTTAAATAGATTGCATTATCTAACTTTGAACAAATTACTTTTTCCTGTTGTCTATCAACTTCACATGCTTTCTCTGTAGGAAAGTTACTAAATTCACTTTATAAATATAGTGGTGACAACAATGACTTAAAAGTTAACAAAAGTTAATAAAATATGTTGTCACTACTGATGTGTTTATATTACACCTGCATTGCAACTGGGAAAAACATTTTTGTCTTGAAAACAAAGCCAGGTGAGCTTGAAGTGTTTGTCTGTTTAACCATTGAGCCACTGAATTTTTAATGATTTTAAAAAAAGAATTGTTGTGAAAAAAGAAAGACAAAGAAGAAAACAGGAAAATAAGATAGTCTTATTTTGGTTGTTTGTATTGACATTTCCCAAAGTGCACCCAGTGATATTAAAATAAAAAGTAAAGCTGTGAAGAGGCTTTAATGGAGAGATTGGCAAAAGGTGAAAGAAATATTCTTTTAACTTCCAATTAGTTAATACTCCTATTCAACTTTGAGGTAGTTCTCATGATGGCATTTTAAACAAAAAGTTGCTTATTGCACTACTCATTCAAAAGTATACAAAGAGATGGAAAAGAATTTTAAATCTATTTTCTTTCAAAGCTATCTTAATTTTCTACTTGTTGGGTTACAACCAGGTAAACAAATTCATGCCAGTTAATATAACAGAAGGGATCTAATATAGAAAAAGTAATTGCAATTTTTTATAAGGTGAAAATGGGAAAATGAAGAAACCTCAATTTCAACAACTACAGGAAGCTACTACCACTCATACGTCTGAAGAAGCATAAGAGAAAGGTGGTGGGACCAACTTAAAGGAGTTCATAGAGAATGCTGGAATTGTAGCAAATCTGGCTGACAAGAGCTGGGACTACGGAAACACAGTCAGTGTAGTGGGATGGGAGCTAAAGATGTAGAGCAGATTCAGCTTCTACCAGAGACACTGCCCAAGGAAGAAATGCATGAGAAACACCTAGTCTATGAATTTTCTTCCATCCCCAAAGTCTCCTCTTAGTGCCTCCTCTTGGCTGAACCTAGCCAGAAGCCAATAAGCAAGTTAGCCTGGAAAATGTGTGCAGCCCCAGATATTACGCCAAGTAGAGCAGAGGTGGGGCAGTGAATTAATCTGAGAGCCAATAAAAAAATGAATACCACAGTCCCCTTCTAAAAGCTTTGATCTATTTATACCTCTTGCAATTTTTAAAGTTTCAAATGTTCTCCACTACCAACAGTGAAAGTTAATTAGGTCTCCTCAGCATAGCCTTCAACTGCTTTTGCAATCTAGCACCAACCTAACGTTCTAGATTGGTCTTCTGCCACTCCTAACTTTCAGCCAGAGAGGTGTATATGCAAAATATCAGTTTTTAACACGGGAAGTAACTTCAGGTCACTAAACCTTGTTCATGTAACTGCATTTGCCTAGAATGTCTTTGCTTGTCCTCTCTCCTGCAACACTTCTACATCTGAGAATTAACGTCTTAGGAAGCTAATTCAAGCATATCATTTCTGTGGACATTTTTTGCTATGCAGATAGACTGAAATACTTTACAGTAAGTAGCCATATTTTTAGCATAATACTTATATATTATTATTAGTGATATATTTTGTGTTTCTGTTAATAAATTGAACTCCTTCATGCCAGAGGACAAGTGAACAAGCACAGTGAGTGGGTTATTGTGGGTTATGATATCCCAGCTTAGGAAGAAAGAATGATTCACCTTTCCTCTGCCTTTTTGTTCTATTACAGCCCTCAACCAATTGGGAGATCCCCACCCACATTGGTGAGGGTGATCTTCTTTACTCAGTCTGCCAATTCAAATGCTAATCTGTTCTAGAAACATCTTCACAGACACTCAGAAATAATGTTTCACCACCTATCTGGGCATCCCTTAGCCCAGTCAAGTTGACACATAAAGTTAACCAACATAAATGTCTTCTGCTAAAATCAAGTTTTTCTTAAAAGCCGTGTTAGATTTCACATTGTGTTTCCTTTGGTAGAAATACGTTACATGGAAACCTTTATATAAAGAGAGTAAGAAATTATTTTTCTGGCTTTTCAACCTCTAGAGTAGAGGAAGGATATAGAGAAAGGAATTAATAGTGTATTCTGAATGAGCTAACTCACAGTATTTGGCCAAACAGCATGAGGATTTGAAGTTAAGAACCATAGTGAGATGATTGATAGAGCACCTCTAAGGCAGTAAGAGCTCTTCTCCAAGCCACATGCAAAGCATATAAACCTGGGCAGAAAGTACAAATTTGGCAGAAGAAAGTAGTATGTAGAGATTAGATTGTAAGGGGAACAAAGATGAAAAAGACTACGTGGCCCCCGAGTAGACAGAAAAAGAGAACAGCTGTCTGATGTTGATTTGTTAAGTAACTCAGCTATACCACAAGTAATAACATTCCCAAGATACATTAGCATCCTAAAAATTGCCTTTTTTAAAGTTTGCTTGAGAGATCTTTTATTTCTTTATAACCAAAAGTTTTCTTATTTATATAGGAGTAGAGATAGAAAGTAATATAAGTGGAAAGTCTGGCCATATCTGCTCTATTTCTTTAGCATATGCTCCCACTCTCATACAAGAAAACCATTTCAATGAATGTATGTATTACGTTTCAAAGCATTTTCTGTTTTTAAAATGATCAGCAATTGTGAGAACTCTCTTAAAGAATATTTTTCTTAAACTGTGTTAATTATTTTGTTAATCATTTAGCATTTAATGGAACTCAGTCAGGAGTAAAATTAAGAATAATGAAAAGCAATGGAAGCAGTTGTACTTATTCTAGTTACCTCATGATCCACTACTTTAATTCTTAGTAATGTTTACTCATCTAGTTTCATTTGGAAGTGTTAGGATCTTTGAAAACACAACTAGAGATTATCACTGATCATTCTCACAATAGGACTTATTTCTCCTCCCACTTAATATGCTTCATTTCTGTTTGCTATTGAATCCGTGTGTATAGGATGTTAGAGAATCTAACAAAAGTATCCAGTAACCCAAATGTTATCTGAAAGATTTTATCAGATCTCCCTGAGGAGGTCATTTTGCTCCCTTCTGCTTTTTTGAGCATCCTTACTTAAGCAATACATTTCGATGTGCTAAAGGATCATCTTTTCAAAAAGGTGTATCATATTACCAGGAATAAAGTACACAAATTAAAGTTGAAAAATATACGATATTTTAGAATTTTACAATGGCTGAAAATGGATACAAGAACCAACTGTTTTATTAACTCTTAACATGCATGATTCAATATTTTGTGATAGATAAGATTAAAAAATTTTATTTTTCTAAGAGTTCTGCTTATTCTATTTCACTTTTAATGATATTAGACATCATGAATGCACTTTTTGTTTAAATTTGAGCCACTAATTATGCTTCCTATAGGTACAGTGTTCATATATGTGTACATATGTAATATATATAGAATTTCATGCATATAAACATTTACATACATGTACTTGTTTGAGCTAAAACAGCTAAAGTAAAGGAGAGTTACTGTAAAACTCATCTTTCAACTTGTAAGCATAACAATTCTGGGCATGAAAACACACACAGATTCCATTTTTATTGAAACTGTGGTAACTGTCAATACTAACAAACTGTAATAAATTCAGAGCAATCATAGACTTTGGATTATGTGCAACATTTTGGCAGAGGCAGCCAGTTATTTTGTGACATTTCCTTGCCCATTTTTCCATGGCAATAGAAGTGCTAGCTGGAGCTAAACATGTGAATATTCAGGCAAAGACTATCTTGCAACTAGATTATGTGGCTAGGATCTTGCCAGTGCAATAAAGTGAAGGTCGTGTAGGCAACTGTGTTTTCTGACATTTAAAAGAAAAAATAAAATTAAAAAAAACACAAAAAACCATGTTCTTCATTTTCTCGTTATCCCATTCCTGTTGGCAGTAATGTACAAGGAATGTACATATGGTTATGAGCCTCTTTGGATAATGAAAAACAAGAAAAAGACAAGACCTGGGGATACGAACGTTAAACAGAAAAAAAGACCCTGGCTCCTTAATGCCACAGAGCTGTGACTCTAGCTCTTGCCTACTATTACTTGGAATGTTAACTGATATAGTAATAAACTTTCATGCTATTTAAAATACCTTTTTAGTGACATATTTTTTCAGTAGCCTAAATATTTCAATCACAGTTATCTCATCAATAAATCAATGGTCATGTATCATATATGAAGGAATTTAATGAAAGTGCTTGTATACATTTGTTAAATTTTATCAGAAAACTAAATGTTAATGGCTTTTATGCTAACATCAAGAAAGAAAAGGACTTTCCATTCCTTTTCACTTTTCTTGAGTGTATAAGATGATGGTGAGGATAACAGAATAAAGGTAAAATTAAATATTAATATGCATTTTTAATGTTTTCTTTTCCAAAACGGAAATTCATAGTCATGTATCCCTGGATAATACTTTGTTCTTTAATCATTGAGCTTCTTACATTATGGACAAGACTGTTGGCTTTGTTCTGAGTAAGAATTGGTATGCAAGTCTCATAATCACAGAAGAAGATCATTTTTCTTACTGAAAGGAATAGTTTTAAGGTGTGTGTGTGTATATATCTCTATATAAGTAATTTACCTTTTCCAGAATTTTCTGAAATTGCAACAAATCATAATGGGATCAAACCCAAATTCCCTTTATTTATTCTGTGTCTGATTATATAGTTGGGAGTAATCTTAATGTATTTTCAATGTTTTCAGTAACTGCTTGTAAGAGTGAAATCATATTTCTCATATGTCAAAATCTGAAAAATATTTTGTAGCTCTTCTTTGTTTTGAAAGTTTTCAAATTGTTTTGAGCAAAAGCAACAGTTTTCTGACATTTTGTTGAATTTTGTACACAAGAAAGTTTCTGAACTCAGCCACTAATTCAGTAAATATATGTGTGTATATATATATATGCATATATATGACATATAAGGGAGTCTCATATATACGAACACATGTATGTATAATAAGTTACATGTTTATAGTTCTTTCCACTGTACAACCTGTATTTACAAATAATCCATTAAATCCTTATAATAACTGTGATTTAGTTAGTTTTTGTCCTTTACAAAAGAGCAATAGAGGCTCACAAAGGTGCATCAATTTATCTAGATCACTGAACTACTATGAGGTGGAAGATAAAAGAAAAACAACATTTCATTGTTTTTCTCTATGACATCACACGATAGATTTGATAAAAGCATTGTAATATCTGAATTATGTCTAATGGTTTCATGGATTTAAAACATAAATTCACAAAAATTTTGAGTTTCTCATTCTAGAGTAATAATAGAGGGTTTTTAAGATATGTATTACATACATTAAATGCATATCAAGCATACCATCAATAGGTAATTTAAAGAGAAAGAGCACAGTGATAGTATTCAGGATCTTCTGGAACCAAGCTATATGATGTTCTTGCTGAGAAGGAATTATTGCATATCAAAATTTCACTCATATTGGATTTTAAAAGCATTTAATATTTAAGAGGAAACAATGCAAGATTTGCACATCTCCATGATGTGATCTTTGTTTTCAGTAACAATGGAAAGGAGATTGTCAAACCTGCAAGGTAGTATGAGTAGAAAAAGCTAACATTATGTCAATCAATAGTTACAACATGTCCTAAAACACAGACATTACAATTGAAAAAAACATATTGTCCAACTTTAAAAAGTCAAACAAAAAGCAAATGTTGCATTTCAAACAGTGTGCCTCTTGGTAATATCTTCACAAACACACATAGAAATTTAGTAATTTTAAATAAAAATATACATTTCATTTAAAAATAAAATTTAAAAATTAAAATTAAAATGGATTTTGGGGGGAAATTTTAAGAGCTCTTGCTCCTTTGAGGATTTGTGTAACAGGTTACAGGGTTTTCTACTCCCATATTAATATTTCATCAAAATCTATTTATTGGAATCCTGCTATATACTACACATTGTTGTTAAGAACAAGACCACGAATTCGGTAAGACAATCACTACTCTTATCAAGCTTATTATCTACTTGTTAACAAAGACAAATCTGGGAATTTTAGGATAAATATTTAGAAAATATGTAGAACAAAAACCCTTTTAAATAAGACTTCCTGTGAAGAAAATAAATGAGGTTCTCATTGGGAGTGAAGGATGGTGGGGTGGGACCCTTTTAAGATTGGAAAATATACAGAAAATCTGCTAGGAGTATTATGGTAGGTGATTTGCACAATTCATGTCTGCCTCACTTAATCTTTAAACAACCAGATGAGGAACAAAGCTCTGAAAGTTATGTTTTTTTTTTAAATCCCAAAGCATAAGTGTAATAAGTGAGAGGTAGAATTCTCATCCAAGTCTTCATTTTTCTTTTTATTTCCTCTTCTTTTTAAAAAAAATTGACTATGTTGGCCTAAATAAGTTTATTTTTTCTGGATTGAATGTAATGTCAATTTGAATTTAAGGATACATATTAAAAGCCTTAAAATAGGCATGTATTTTTACTTAAAATTACTACTTGTACAAGTTTATTTTAAATAAATAATTGGACATCTAGAATAGAAAACAATCTAGTTGTCCAATAGAATATTATCCAGTCATTAATTATAAAAATAAAGATGTATATTTATTGAGATGGAAAGTTGGTCTTGCCGTGTTGGAAAGATGGGAAAAAAATGTGAAAGAATGAGTACTAGAAACCTGGGTTTTTGGTTTTTAAAAATCAAACTTTTATATATGAATGTGTGGGGGACTGTATCTTATATTTCCTTTCAAATTCCAATTCTTTAAAAAAAATCTTTAATACTTGAATAACAATTATCAAATCTCTTCTCCCACAAATTAGTGCCAGAACACTAATTTTTTTAACCCCATTTTCCTGCCCAAATTATTAGGGAATCTTTGAGCAATGCTTAAAAGGTCTACAAATCCATTTCAGATATTATTTTATCAAGTAATTTTTTTTATTTTGATGCCTCATTATTTTCTACTCACTGTCCACTGCTTTTCCTACAAACCTTTCAAACCTGTCCATATAATTTCATCTCTACTGCTGTCACCATTCTCCATTCCACCAACTTCATCCACCTGGGCTGTGTTAATAGCTTTCTTATGAACCCTCTGTTTCTGGCAGAATAGTCCTGCAAATATAATTGTTTTCATAACTGCAAAGTTTTGCATTCAGTTTCTTTCTTAAACTCTCCAGTGATTTCCTAATGTCCTTAAGAGAAATTGTAAATATTTTAACACGAGTTTCCATGTCTCCCATGACCTGGCTTTTACTTTTTTCATTAGCATTGTATCACATCCTTCTCATCACCTCTCACGTCTGAGTCGTATTGAACTTATGTAAGTGTTGAAAAGCCTTCTCTTTACCCTGAGAAAGATTGCTAATTCCTTGCTTAGTGGATATCTACCCCAAGTCATCAGAGAATCCCAGAAAGAGGAAATGCACTCTATAAAACAAGAGAAATTGGTCTCAGAAAGCCAAGTGTGCCAGAAGCATTCTTTATAGATACCTACTTTATAGAGTTTAGACTCCATTTACTGTTAGACATTTTTGTTTTAGCATTGTAATAACACAGGTTCTGTTTCTGGTGCAAGCCTTGTTTTTCTTTTTACATGTTACATACAAGTTCTTAGCTCTTTTTTTTTTTTTTTCTCAGCAACTTATCTAAACTTTGTGCTAAGGAAAATTTATACTTTTTTTTTTACAGACTTTTAGATCTGTAATATCTAAATTTCTCAAATCTTCATGAAGTACATATTATTTGGGAAATCCCAGAATCAAGCTTGAGTTTAGGAAGAGCCCTTAGGAAATTCTGTATTATATAGTATTATGAATAGCAAAACCCAAATCTTTACAACTGCTTTTTCTGAAAAGAAAATGTTACTTTTAGGAAATATAAGGTATTTTTTAGCTCAATGAGATATCTCACCAACAGAAAGAAATAGGGCTGAAGAAGTTAGTTACTGAAGACTTCAACTCATATTAGAGAGATATTATACATTTATCTATTCTCAGAATATTTGTAACATATTTTATTTGGTTTACATAATGTTTGAATCTTTGGGGCCATTTTTTTGTTTATATGTTTGTTTTTCCTAATAGCACTATATGTCTTTGGACCTTGTGCAGTACTCATACAGTATGCTACTGGTCTTATTACACTATTCATTTCTTCTTATCCTATGTGTCACTCTATTTCCCCCAAGCATTATGACTATCTTTGATTCATCAATATATGCATATTCACCATTAATTATACATTCCAGTATTATTTATCAGCTTTATGACATGGACTAAGTATTGTTATATGATATTGATAAAAATATATAAAATGTGACCTGTGCCCTCTAAAAGTTAAGAATGGGACAGGGTGTCAAGGCAACATTTGCAATAGATAAAATGAGGGGTCTGACAGAAGAATGTAACTGAGGATAAAGAGAGCGACCATCTAAATTCTCCTGGGATATAATGGGATTCTTCTAAGAAGAAATATCAGTAAAAATTTGGAATGATAATTAGGCATTATTGAAGAAACATAAAATTTTGATCTTTATTATCAGTAGTATAAATAGTTATATTTGGTTGCTCATAGTGTAAGAATGAAGTATAGTGAAAGATGGAGCAAGTCAAGTAGAATGAAGTATACATATGGTGACCATTAAAAGATTTTAGATAGAAGATATAATTGGATTTACAGTAGGAAGTCTAGCAAAACTATGAATGTTTAATCACAGGATAGTAGCTATAATAAGAAAAAAAAGGTATCCACTTCAATAATACAGAAGAGAAGTAATGTAGGTCTTACTTCAGGAAGGTACAGAGGAGGATGCCATTTGAAGGACAATTATAAAGAGGAATTGAAGGCAGTAATATGATGAGTTCTTGATTCAACATAGGAAAAGAGAGAAAGAAAGAGACAGAGACAGAGACTCACTTCATGGAGCAAAAATCACCGCACAGATTGTTTTCTCATTCAACGAGTCATTCATTGCATTAGACACCTTCTTCACAGGATGGTGAATGTGTCCATAACTCTAGCCTAGTATAGATTCTATCTTTATTTTGGGGATTGGGGAGAGGTAGAATTCTATTTTATTTTCATCACACCAATGTGTTATTTCCACAAATTTTCCTGAAGTGAAATTTCATTTATTAAAATTGTATTCAATAAACAGAATTATCATTTAAGGGGGAACCCAGATGGTGGACTAGAAGCAGCCTGCCTGTGCCACTCTCACAGAGAGGGCTGAAAGTGGTAAGTGCATAATCACCTTCAGAATGATCATCCATGAGAGAGCATTGGAAATCAACAGAGAGGCGGCAGGGGGCTCCCAAAGTTCATGAGGGGGAAGAGAGGTGACCCACACTACAGAATTGGAGGTACACAGGGGAGGTACCTGCACATAAGGCAAGGACAGAGGAGAGAATCCAGGGGCTCCACACTTCCCCAACAGACATTCTAATCTGAACTGCAGAAGGGAACCTCCATTGCAATAGGCTGTTGGACTGACACAGGGAGGTGACTGGAGACTGTGCAGCAGTATTGCTCTAGACAGAAAACACAGCGGGGACTCGCTGGTTTGTGTACCTTGGGTGCTGAGGTTGGTTCCATTTTGAATTCGTAGACCCAGAGCACTGCATCTATGTGAAGATCAGATTCATAGCAACTGCCTCCCCTTTGCCTCTGCCAGACCAGGGAGGGAGTGGGGAGGCTAGGCATTCTTGTGTGTCCCATGGACATATGCCATGTGCCCCCACCACCAATGGGTGGCTTGGTTGGGGCAGACCTTTGGACCACCACACACCAATCCCCACCACCACCACCAGTTCTCAGTGGGGTAGTTCTCAAGCTGCCATGTGTCAATAAACAATGCTGCCCATGGACCTGGGTGGGGCAGCACTCAGGCTGCAGCAGGCAATGATCACCACTGCTGACAGAACTTGTCAGAGTGGTCACTCACTTTGCAGCATACCAGCTGCACATTACAAACACAGGAAAATGGTGAGACATGAGACACAGGAAAGCAACAGTGTTAAAGTCTCACAGTGCATCCTCCCCTTTCCTGCTGGATCAGTCTTCTGGAGTGGGACCCAAGTGTGCCATCCAAGGACCTCTATCACTCTTTTACTGATTAAAAGAGTTCCCAGAAGAGAAGAACAGGTGGAGTGCAAACCTAGCTATCTTGACCTATGAAAAGAGGTTTCAGATGAGAAGGAACCAGCATAAAAACTCTGGAAACATGAAAAAACTAGCTGTTTCAACACCCCAAAATATCACAGTAGTTCTCCAGCAATAGACTAAAAAAAAAAAAAAAAAAGGAAATTGTTGAAATGTCAGATAGTCAGATATGGATGGCAAGTAAGAGTGAATGGGACTTATGAGAAGGTTGAAAACCAACCCACAGAAAACAAAAAAATAATTCAGGAGGTAAATGAAAAATTAATTAAAGAGTAGATAACATAAGAAATGATATAATAGACCTTATAGAAATGAAAGAGACATTTAGGGAATTTCAAAATATTGTAGAAAGTTTTAACAACAGGGTAAACCAAGCAAAAAAAAGAATTTCATAGCTTGAAAAAAAGGTTTTGAATTAACTCAATCAGGGAAAAATGTAGAAAAAAGAATAAAGATGACTGAATAATCACTCTGAGAAATAAGGAGCTATATAAAGTGAATGAATATAAGAACCATAGGTATCACTGAAGGAGGAGAAGAAGAAAAAGCAAAAAGCATGGAAAACCTATTTGAAGAAATAATTGAGGAAAACTTCCCTGGTATTGCTAGAGATTTAGATAACCTACAAGATGGTCATCAAAAGCCTGGAAGACTCATAGCAAATAGGACATCACCAAGATACATAATCATCAGTCTGGTGAAAGTCAAAGTGAAGGAGAAAATCCTACAAGCTGTGAGATGAAAGCAACAAGTAACTTACAAAGAAAAAACCATCAAACTAACAGCAGAATTCTCAGTAGAAACCATACAAGCCACAAAGGATTTGGGTCCCTTAAACAGAGTAACTGCTAGCCAAGAATGTTGTATCCTGAAAAACTAATTTTCATAAATGAAGGAGAAATAAAGTCTTTCTCAGACAAGCAAACACTAGGGAAATTTGTCACCACTAGACCTGCCCTACAGAAAATGCTTAAAAGTGTGCTATACATGGAACAGAATAATTGATACCTATCAGTGTAAAAATACCCAAAATTTAAAGCTCATAGCTCTCATAAAACAGTAACACAAAGGAGAAATGAAATCAGTGAGATAACATTCAACATGATGAACAGAACATTATCCTACATATCAATACTAACATTGAATATAAATGGTCTTAATATTCCACTTAAAAGATATATATCAGCTGAATGGATTAAAAACAAACACAACCCAAATGTATGCTGTCTCCAAGAAACCCATCTAACTCACAGAGATTCTAATAGACTCAATGTAAAGGGATGGAAAAAAATAATCCATGCAGATGGAAACCAAAAGCAAGCAAGAGTAGCTATTCTCATATCAGATAAAACAGTCTTTAAATCAACAATGGCAAAAAAAAAAAAGAGATAAAGATGGTCATTACATGATAATAAAGGGAACAACATAGCAAGAAGATGCAACAACCTGAAATATATATGCACTTAACACAGGAGCTCCCAGAGTCCTAAAACAAATTCTACTTGATCTAAGGGAAGAAATAAAAGGCAATATTATAATGGCTGGGGACATCAACACCCCACAGTCAGAACTGGACAAATCGACAGAGAAACACTGGACTTACTTAAATAGGACTCTACAACAAATGGACCTAACAGACATTTACAGAACATTATACCCAAAACCTGCAGAATATTCATTTCTCTCATCAGCACATCAGACATTTTCTAAGATAGATAATATATTAGGCCACAAAACAAGCATCAGCAAATTCAGAAAAATCAAAATCATACTATATGTCTTCTCAGACTGCAGTGGAATAAACCTAGAATTCAATTTCAAGAGGAACACTCAAAACTGTACAAATACATGGAAATTAAACAACCTGTTTCTGAATGATCCTTGGGTCAATGAGAAAATTAAGATGGAGATCAAAAGATTTTTCAAAATCAGTGACAAAGATAACACAAGCTTCCAAAACCTATGGAATACAGAAAAAGAAGTGCTCTGGGAAGATTTTGTACCATTAGATGCTTACATCAAAAAGACAGAAAGATCACAAATTAACAACCTAATGTCAACATCACAAAGAACTAGAAAAATAAGGACAAACCAAACCCAAAGCCAACAGAAGGAAAGAAATAACAAATCTCAGAGCAGAACTAAATGAAATGGAAACCAAAAAAAACAATACAAAGGATCAATGAAAAAAAAAGTTGGGTCTTTGAAAAGAAAAAGAAAATCAATAGACCACTAGCTAGATAGAACAAAAATAAGAGAGAATGGACTTAAATAAACTCAAACAGAAATGAAAAAGAAGACATTACAACTGATAACACAGAAATAGAAAACATCATCCATGACTATGATGAAAACCTCTATACACACAAACTAGAAAATCTAGAGGAAATGAATAAAGTTTTGGAAATGAATAATCTCTGAATCTTGAATGAGGAAGAAATAGAAATTCTGAACAGACTGATAATGAGTAGCAAGATTGAAACAATAATAAAATATCTCTCAACAAATAAAAGCCCCAGACTGGATGGATTCACAGCCAAATTCACCTGACCTACAAAGAACTGGCACCTATCCTACTGAAACTGTTCCATAACCTTGAGAAGGAGGAAATTATTCCCTAACCCATTCTATGAAGCCAATATCACCCTCATACCAAAGGCAGGAAAAGACACAACAAATTAAAAAAAGCTACAGATCTATATCCTTTATGAACACAGATACAAAAATCCCCAAAAAAATACTAACAAACCAAATTCTATAGTACATCAAATGCTAATTCACTATGGTCAAGTGTGTTTTATCCCTGGGATTCAAGGATGGCTCAACATAATCAAATCAATACATGTGATTCACCACATAATCAGAAATAAAAACAAAAACCGTACAATCATCTCAATAGATGCAGAATAAGTATTCAATGAAATACAGCACCCATTCATGACAAAAACTCTGAACAAACTATGCATAAAGGAACATATCTCAAAATAACAAAAGCCATATATGACAAATGCACAGCCAACATCATACTGAATTGGGAAAAGTTAAAAGCATTTCCTCTAAGAACTGGAACAAGACAAAGATGCCCACTGTGACCACTTCTATTCAGAATAGTACTGTTAGTCCCAGCCAGAAAAATCGGAAGGGAGAAAGAAATAAAGGACATCCAAATAGGGAAAAAGGAGGTAAAATTATCCCTTTTTGCTGATATGATCTTGTATCTAGAAAACCCTAAATAATCCACCAAAATACTCCTAGAATTAACAAATAAATTTGGCAAAGTTTCAGGGTGTAAAATCATTGTACACAAATCAGTAGCATTTCTATATACTAATAAAAGTCAAATTGAGAGTCAAATCAAGAACTCAATGTCATTTACAATAGCTGCAAAGAAAATGAAACACCTAGGAATATACTTATCCAAGCAGGTGAAAGATCTCTACAAAAACTACAAAACACTGATGAAAGAAATCATAGATGATACAAAAAAAAAAGGAAAAAGTCCTATGTTTGTGTTTTAGAAGAATCAACATTGTTAAAATGTCTCTACTGCCCCATGTGATTTACGGATTCAATGCAATTACCATCAAAATACCAACATCATTTTTCACAGAGCTAGAAAAAACAATCCCAAACTTTATATGGAACCAAAAAAGAGTCCAAATAGCCAAAGCAATAGAAAAAAATCTGGAGGTACCACATTACCTGAGTTTACACTATACTACAACTCTATAGCAACCAAAACAGCAGGACACCATTATAAGGGTAGACACATAGACCAATGAAATAGAATAGAGAACCCAGAAATAAAACCATGTAGCTATAACCAACTAATTTTTGACAAAGCAGACAAACACATACACTGGGGGAATGACGTTCTATTCAATAAATTGTCCTGGGAAATTTGGATAGCCACATGCAGAAGAATGAAATGGAATCACTATCTCTTTCCATATACAAAAATTAACTCAAGGTGGATTTAAATTTAAATGTAAGACTGGAAACAATAACAAATCTAGAAGAAAATATAGGAAAAACTCATCAGCCTAGGCAAAGAATTTATGACTAAGACCCGAAAAGCAAATATAGTAACACCAAAATAAATAAATGGGACTTAATTAAACTAAAAAAGTCCCTGCACATCAATGGAAATAATCAGCAGAGTAAATAAACAAATTACATAATAGGAGAAAATATTTGCAAACTATTCTTCTGAGAAAGGACTTATATCCAGAATCTATGAAGAACTCAAACAAATCAGCAAGAACAAAACAAAAGATTCTTTTCAA
Organism: Daubentonia madagascariensis; assembly: GCA_023783475.1. NCBI lineage: Eukaryota > Metazoa > Chordata > Mammalia > Primates > Daubentoniidae > Daubentonia > Daubentonia madagascariensis. The sequence continues at coordinate 22,574,691 of JAKFHU010001684.1, read as the reverse complement.
AAGAAGATAGACAAATGACCAATAAACATATGAAAAAATGCTCAACATCACTAATTATTGGGGAAATGCAAATTAAAACCACAATGATATACCACCTTACCCCTCTCAGAAGGGCCATTACTAAAAAGTCAAAGAATAATACATGTTGGCGTGGCTGTGGTAAAAAGGGAATGCTTTTACACTGTTGGTGGGAATGTGAGCTAGTACTACCTCTGTGGAAAACAGTTTGAAGATTCCTCAAAAAACAAAAGTAGATCTACTATTTTTTCTGGCAATCATATGACTGGGTATCTAGCCAATGGGAAAGAAGTCATTTTATCAAACAGACACCTGCACTCAAATGTTTATTGCAGCATAATTCACAGTTGCAAAAATATGGAATCAATCTAAGTGTACATCACCTAATGAGTAGATAAAGAAAATGTGGTGCATATGTGTATGTATACACACACACACACACACACACACACACACCATGGACTACTACTCGTCCATAAAAAGGAATGAAATAATATCTTTTGCAAAACATGGATGGAACTGGAGGCCATTATCCTAATTGAAGTATTTCAGGAATGGGAAAACAAATACCACATGTTCTCAGCTACAAGTAGTAGCTAAACGAGGGATACATATGTTGACAAAGTGATGTAATTAATGGACATTGAAAACCATGGAGGGAGGGTGGGGGGATGAGGGATAAAAATCTCCCTATTGGGTATAATGAACACTATTCTGGTGGCAGGTACACTGAAAGCCTTGACTTCGACATGATACAATCCATCCATGTAACAAAAAACACTTGTACCACCTAAATTATTTGGAAATAAAAACAAAAAAATTGTATTCAATACAAAAAGATTAACTTGATACTATATGACATGTATTTTTGGCTATAGGATTTTGGCTATAGGAATACAATGGTAAATAATAGAAATATAATACATATCTGCCTTTAGATTGTTTGTAGACTATAGGCAAGGAAACATATAAACATAGTAATTACAAATTTATTAAGAGTTTTGAAAAATATTTTGTATTTTGTAGTGAATAAGTTTCAGGAATGTGTAGTTAGGCAGCAGGTGATATTTTAAAAGTTGTTTGTAAAATAATTTTTAGAAGAAAAGATACTTCAGCTGAGAACAGAAAGAGCAGGAGTTGAATCCACTCTTCAGAAAGGATGGGCTCCCATGCAAAATTTGGTTCAAATATCAACACTAAGTAGGCCACACACACATACACACACACACCAAGAGCATATAGAAAGATTTATTAATTACATAATGAGGTTTCCTGGGAGGAGTAGGGAAAGTCTCCCAAACTTATCCAAAAATGCCTTGAGAGAGAAGAAAAGAAGAATTGTTTGTTTTCTTTTCCTTCTTTCTCTGTTTCTCTCTCTTTCTCTCTCTCTTTCTTTCTTTCAAATGGTTGAGTTCCTAGGCACAGAAAGGTGCTTTGGTGGTTTGGAACTTCCATTGGTACCAAAGAGGAAGAACACCCGGGTCTTTTTATCAGCCTGTAAAGATACACGGCAAAAGAAGAAGGGGAAGAAGTAAGGACTGAAATCTGTTTTTCAAACACTTTAAAAATTAGAGACATTTTGCAACAAGATGCTACCTTTGTGCAGAGTGAAGTCAAGGCTGGGGAGAGAGTTGGTTTAATTTAAGGAAGAGAAAAAGTAAGTACTTATACCTTAAGGTATGAGACAGCTTGACATGATCGAAGAAGAATGCCATAAAACAGACACATAGACTAATGGGAGCAAATAGAGATCCCAGAAATAAGCCCATTCATATACGGTCAACTGACCTTCAACAAAGGTGCCCAGAACAGTCTCTTCAATAAATAGTGATAGTATAAGTCAATATTTACACGTAGAAGAATGAAATTTGGCCCTTATTTCACACTGTATACAAAAATCTACTAAAATGGATTAAAGTATTAAACATGAGACTTGCAGTATAAAACTAGTGGAAGAAAACATATGGAAACAGCTTCTTGACATTGGTCTTCATGCAGGTTTTCTGGATATGACTCTAAGAGCACAAGCAGCAAAAGCAAAACTGAAAAATGGGATTGCATCAAACTTAAAAGCTTCTACCCAGCAAAGGAAACAATAAACAACGTGAAGACACAACCCACAGTACAGAGGAAAACATTTTTAAACCATATATCTGATAAGGGACTCATCTCTAAGAGACATAAGGAACTGTGACAACTCAACAGCAAGAAAAAAAAATAAACCAATTAAAGATGGGCAAAAGATCTGAATAGACATTTCTCAAAAGAAGACATACAAATGGCCAACAGGTATATGACAAAATGCTCAACATCACTAATCACCAGGAAAATGAAATTAAAACCACCATCTGATATCACCTCACACCTGTTAGAATGACTGCTGTCAAAAAGACAAAGGAGGCCTGGCGCAGTGGCTCATGCCTATAACCCTAGCACTTTGGGAGGCTGAGGCAGGAGGATGATTGAGGAGGAGTTTGAGGTTGCAGTGAGCTATGATGATGCCACTGTGCGTCATCATAACTCACCTAACTTGGGTCACCTAACTCAGGTGACAAAAAATAAAAAGTGTCAGTGAGGATTTGGAGAAAAGGGAACCTCTGTACACTGTTAGGAACCATTATGGGGAACAGTATGGAGGTTTCTCAAAAAATTCAAAATGAAACTACCATGTGAACTAGAATTCCTACTTCTGAGTATACAACCAAAGGAAATCAAATCATCTCAAAGAGCTGTATGCACTGTCATGCTCATTTTGGCATTATTCACAATAGCCAACATATGGAGTCAACCTAAGTGGGCATCAGCAGATGAAAGGATAAAAGAAATGTGGTATATCTACATGGTAGAATACTATTCAGCATTTAAAAGGAAGGAAATCTTGTCATTTGTGACAACGTGAACGAACCTGGAGGGCATGATGCTAAGTGAAATAAGCCAGGCACAGCAAGAAAATATTGCATGATCTCATTTTATGTGAAATCTAAAATAGTTAAACTCACAGAAGTACAGAGTAGAACAGTGGTTACCAGGAGCTGAGGGTTGGCGGTGAAGGGGATGTTGCTGAAAAGGTGTAAAGTTAAAGTTAGGAAGATTAAGTGCTGGAGATCTACTGTATAGCATAGTGACTATAGTTAATAATAATGTATAGTATACTTGCAAATTGCTAAGAGAGTAGATTTTAAATATTTTTACCCCCCAAAATTATAAGTGAGGCGATAGATATGTTAATTACCTTGACTTAACTATTCCACAATATGTATACATATATCAAAACACATTATACATCATAAATATATACAATAGTTATTTGTCAATTCAATAGTTAATTAATTAATAAAACAAATGAAACACTTAGAGAAAAATATAAAGAATGCCAGTGTGCACTAATTAAGGTTAGGATCTTTACAGAAACTATCATGTCATTTTCTCCATATTTTTTCTATTTTTTTGAACCTCTTAACCAAACCAGAATGTCACTCAGAAAAACATAAACAGAATATACACCACCTTTAGCTCCAGCAGGATCAGACTGGCTCCTTATTGAGCCATGAATTAACCCTATAGTAGCCAGATTGTGGAAAAGGCTATGAGGTCTTGGGTAGAGGGGAGGTGCCCATATCAGCAGGCACATACTTGAGAAGCTCTAGGCAGCGATTCTTTCCCGATGGGTCCAGAGGATGTGGATCTTTTAAAACTAGTAAAGTACCAGTTATATGCTCATCCAATTTCAATATTTTCTACAAGTACAGGAGCTGAAAATTGAAACATGATCAAAAGTCAACATGAAGATATAAACTATGTCACATAATATTTTTTCAATTTCAATATAAATACAAGTTTAAAATAAAATAAATTCAAAATACGACTTGCATCTTCTTTGTTATAAAACTATATATGATATTATACAGGAATATGATTAGCCCATATCTAACCTCATATAAATTAAAAAACATTTTCCTTCCTCTGGGTGCAAAAGGTCCATTCCTAGTCTCACGACTTGATGAGGAGGATAAGCTGAATTTCAGCTCCTGTGTGTCACTCAGAGAGTGTTTTTGTGCAGAGCACAACTTGAACCACTGTATACATCAGGCTTAATGTTATAATTCCTTAAAAATGAAAATCTAATTGTATATAGTTATTGTGAAAATTAAAGAACAGAGTAATAGTATCGCAAGTAGTAGTGAGTTTCTCTCTCTCTCTGTCTCTCTCTATATATATATATTCTAAATTTAATGCATTTCTAAAAAACAGTCACCACCAGTCTTCTGTTTTGATGAAAGAAACTCGTGAGAAAAAAATGTTTTTTTTTAATTTTGTATTTTTTGTATTTGTAGGTTTATAGAAAAATTATCTCCCATTCAAGAAAGAAAGGACTTTTTTGGATATTCGCTGTAAAATATCAGTAGAAAATTCTTCATTGCATTTTTTTCATAGTTGATGGACATGTACCAATGACACACCTATGTGTCTGAGCCAAATCACCAGCTAAAATGAAACTTTATTTCCCTGTGCGCACTTGACAGAAAGTAACTTGAAATTTCACTTTCTTTGTTACTTTTGTTTTTTAATGAAAATACTAATTATCCTCAGTAGAAGCTCAGGTAATACATTATTTAATCTTTCTTTCTTCAAATAACCTAAATTCTGTCAGATTATCCAAAATAGTTTTGTCAGTTTTGAAAAGGCAGTCTGTCTGTCACATGTGAGTGGAGGTTGATGAAATACCTGACAAAATTCACTGGTAAATAATAATTCAGTTTTTATTATTAAAATATTTTTCATTTGCAGTTGTGATTAAAAATCTGAGCATTTTTCTTTTGCATTTTATGATGTTTTAGGAATATATCAGTAAACCTACAAAGATACTCTTTTTTTCCCTAAACACATCTGAAGCAAAAGAAAAAAATTCATTTTTACAGTTGATTTTTCACAGTCACACAGACGACAGAATTTTTACTAAATGTGTATAGCATATTTAAATTGAGGAACCTTTCTTATCTAAGAATTGGTTTTCTATTTACAACCGTACTTTTTGTGAATCTTCCAGATGTCTGTATTTTAATACAAATGTTTATGACCAAAGAAATGTATGGATTAAATCAGGTACTGTAAGCCATTCGAAGGATCAAAATAAATGCCTTTTGGTAAAACTGTGCACCCAGACTGTGTTGATAACTGAAGAGTTTTAGTTAAGTAAGAAATACTGACTTATCTTAAAAACCGCCTTTATAAATCTGCTTTGCTAAGATTTTGAAGAGCTTCGGGAAAGAATATTGTAATGATAACTATGCTGAGGATATTTTATTATATTATTTAGCAAAATAATCTAATAGACCAAATTTCCCTTTAATGGAGTAGAAAACATAACATTTTTTTCTTTTTAATGTGATGTCTCAACATATATTAACAAAGAATTTACATTCAAAAGGAACTAATTCAGCCTGTATTGCTTATATTAAAGTACTTCCAATTTTGAATATTTTCATTGATAAATGAAAGGTTGAAGATTGATAACTTTTATTAAATATGAAAATGTTACAAAAGCTTAAAATATATCTGATAAAAATGTATAATGATATTAAAGATATTTCAAAAACAATAAGATATTTTCTGAATTAATGTTTATGTACTCCAACCTTAAAGAGCTTTATGAAAATCTTAATAAGACATCTAATATTATAAAAATATTGTTGGTGAATGTATCAAATATAAACACCAAAATGAAAATAGCTGTATTTAATATTTTATAGTAGTATACATTTTATACACTAATGATATTTTTCAGCATTATTAAGATCAAACTGATATAAAGTATATATTTAAGTTGTAAAATGTGATAATTTGATATACATATACATTGTAAAATGATTACCACAGTCAAGCTAATTAACGCATCCATCAGTTCACATAATTACCATTTTTGTGTGTGTGAATGGTGAGAACACTTAAGATTATAGACACTTAGCAAATTGCAAGTATACGGTAATGCTGCAATGAACATGGGAGGGCAAATACCTTTTCACAATCCTGTTGTCAATTCTTTTGGGTATATACCCAGAGATGGGAATACTGGATCATATGGTAGTTCTATTTTGAGTTTTTTGAGGAACTTCCATACTGTTTTCCAGGATGCTTACCAATATACATTCCCATCAACAGTGTACATGGGTTCCCTTTTCTCCCGGCCCTCACCATTCATTATGTTGTGTTTTTGATAATAGCCATTCTAATAGGTGTGAGGTAATATCTCATAGTTTTATTTTGCATTTCCCTGGTGATTAGTGATTTGAAGTAGCTTCTCATATACCTGTTGGATTTGTATGTCTTCTCTTGAGAAATATCTATTCAGGTCCTTTGCCCATTTTTTAACAGGGTTATTTTATTTATTTATTTACTTTTGCTATCAAATTGTTTGAGTTCCTTATATATTTTGGATATTAACCCCTTACTGGATACATAGTTTGCATAAATTTTCTCCTGTTCTCACTTTGCCTTTTCATTTGGTTGATTGCTTCCTTTGCCCAGTAGGAATATTTTTTAATGCGCTTTTGATGTCATATTCAAAAAAATCATTGCCAAGATCAATATCAAGGGACTTTTTTCTGTTCTTTTCCTTCTAAGACTTTTACTATTTCAGGGCTTACATTTAAGTCTCTAATCCATTTAGAGTTAATTGTACGTGGTGTAAGGGTCCAATTTTATTCTTTTGTATGTGGATATTTAGTTTTCCTAACACCATTTATGTATTTATTTTTAGAGACAAGGTCTTGCTTTGCTGGAGTGCAGTGGTGTGATAATAGCACACCGCAGCCTTGAACTCCTGGGCTCAGGCGGTCCTCCCACCTCAGCCTCCTGAATAGCTAGGACTACAGGCCTGCACCACCATGCCTGGCCACAACACCGTTTATTGAAGTGATTATCCTTTTACCTTTGTGTATTTTCATAGCCCTTCTCACAGATTAGTTGACTGCATATGCATCAATTTATTTCTGAGCTTTCTATTCCATTTTATTGGCCTATGTGTCTATTTTTATGCCATACTGTTTTGATTACTATAGCCTCATAATATAGTTTGAAATCAGTAAGTGTGATGCTGCCAACTTTGCCCTTCTCACTCAAGTTTGCTTTGGCTTCTTGGGGTCATTTGTAATTCCGTATTAATTTTAGGTCCATTATTCATCAATCTTTTTATTGTGATTATTATTTGATCCTCTAACTGGCTAATTTTAAATGACCTGCCTTCAAATTTGATGGTTCTTTCTTCTGTATGATCAAGTCTGCTCTTGAAGCTGCCTATTGAATTTGTCAGTTCTGTCCTTTTATTCTTCAGCTCTAAGATTTCTGTTTGGTTTTTTATGTTTTTCCTATTTTTTAATTAAACTTCTAATTTTGGTCATACTTTTTTCCTAAAAATTTCATTGTTTATCTGTGTTTTCTTGCATCTTGTTGAGCTTCTTTAAGATATTTATTTTAAATTATTTGCTAGGAAATTCAGAGATCTCCATTTTTTAGTGTCTGTTCCTGGCTTTATTGATTTCATTTGTGATATCATGTCTGCCTGATTTTTCATGATCTCTGTAGTCTTGTGTTGGCATCCGTGCATTTGAAGGAGTAAACACTTCTTCCAGTCTTTGCAGATTGTTTTCGTTAGGTAAAGATGTTTTCCTGTCAGGTCTCTGGAAAACATGGGGATGGAGCTAGGTAATGTCACTGCTGTTAGGTCCACAGTGGGGTCTGAGATTGGTGGGCCTGTTACCAAGGGTTCAGGCAGGCATGGATCCTGCCTGGCCTCTGGGCAGACTGGATTGGCTCCAGGACCATCATCAGTAAGGCTGACAATGTCAAGGTCAGTGGACCTGCCTTCTGGGGCAAGGACAGGCAAGTCTCCTATTGGGTCCCTGTGTAGGCAAAACTTACTCCCAGATCATAGCTGGGAAGGGCAGTTAGTTAAAAGTAAGACCTGAAACCATGAAACTGCTAGGAGAAAGCATAGGGGAAAAGCTCCTTACTCGGATATTTAGCAAGTGAGGACGAAATTACTTTAGTTTAAAAAAATCATAATCACATTCTCATCTACTTTATAAACCATCTCATCATTCCAACTTACATTTGGTGTGATAGACCTTGGGGAACTTATTTACTTTTGCTCACACATTCATGTTGATGATTTAGTCCTTTTTTTTTTTTTTTTGACAAAGTCTCGGTCTGTCACCCAGGCTAGAGTGCCATGCCGTGTTGTCAGCCTAGCTCACAGCAAGCTCAAACTCCTGGGCTCAAGTGATCTCCCTGCCTCAGACTCCCGAGTAGCTGGGGCTACAGGTGCACACTAACCACACCCAGCTAATTTTTTCTCTTTTTAGGAGAGGCGTGGTCTTGCTCTTGCTTAGGCTGGTCTCGAACTCCTGGCCTCAAAGGATCCTCCCACCTTGGCCTCCCAGAGTGCTAGGATTACAGGCATGAGCCACTGCACCCAGCCGATGATTTATTCCTGTGGCAGCTGCTATCCTTGCCCCACGTATAACCTGAAGATCTTCCAGTTTGCAAATTCAATGGCTCAAATGCTTTTGTTTCTGTAACTGTTGCAAGCTGAGCTGTCAGCCTAAAATGCCAAGGAATAGCACACCATCAGCAGCCCTCAAACAATGACTTTTCATGTTTCGTATCAACATATGCTATCCATCTTTATCTTCAGATAAGATAATTTTGAGGTGTGTTCTTTTGCAATGTTTCCATACTTTGTCTCAGTCATTATACATCAGTCAAAGCTGACCATGGCTGGTAATTACAAGAAACATATGCACATGGTGTGTTATTGCTTTATATTCTATGTTGACTACTTAATTTAGAATAATTTATCAAGTTCACAAAGCCACTAGTTTTAAATTTATCCATTTTTATTCAACAGGATCACCTGCACTAATAGGAGCTTAGTATTGTGACAGTTATAGCAATAGAACTTAAGACATTTTTAGACACTCTTCATGCTCTGCAGTGTTCAAAAACAATTACATTTCCACATGAAACATTCACAAAGCTAGACCACATTCCGAGCCATAAACACATTTTAACATATTTAAGAATTAGACATCATGCAAAATATGCTTTCAGACCACTATGGAATTAAAATAGAAATCAATAATAGGAAGATAGCTGGAAAGTCTCCAAATATTTAGATATTAAACAACACACTTTTAAATAAATCAGGGGTCAAAGAAGTCTCAAGAGAGACTTAAATATATTTTGATTTTGAAGTAAATGAAAATGAAAATACAACCTACCAAAATTTGCTAGATGAAGCAAAAGCAGTGCTTATGGAGAAAATTATAGCACTGAATGCAATATTGGGTAAGAGAAACATCTAAAATCAATAATTTTATTATTATTCTTAAGAAACTAGAAAAAGAAGAGGACCTTAAGTCCAAAGTATGCAGAAGATAATAAAAATCAGAGCAGATATCAATTAAATTGAAAGCAGGAAAAACAGAGAGAAAATCAAAGAAAGCAAAAATTGATTATTTGAAAAGATCAATAAAATAAATAAACCTCTAGACAGACTAAGAAAAACAGACAGAAGACACAAATTACTAGTTTAGGAAATGAAAGAAGGGCTACCACTACCAATCCCATGAATATTAAAAGGTGAATAAAAAATAGTATAAGCAACTCTTTGCTCACAAATTTGATAATTTAGGTGCAATAGGCCAATTCCTTGACAGCCACAATCTACCAAAACTTACATAGGAGATTTAGATTATCTTTCTATCTATTTATTTATCTTTCTACCTGTTTATCTATAATTTAATCTATAATCAATAATCAATAACCTTTAAAAATATTAAGCACCAGACCCAGATGATTTCCATGGTGAATTCACCAAACATTTAAGAAAGAAATTACAGTATATCAATTCTTTACAGTCTCTTTGTAGCAAATAGAAGCAGAGGGAATACTTTCTAACTCATTCTGTGAAGCCAACATTACCGTAATACCAAAAGCCAACATTACCGTAATACCAAAAACAGTACAAGAAAGAAAAACTATAGATCAATATCTCTAATTAATAAAGATACAAAAATTATTTTAAAAAATGGTAGCAAACTGAATCCAAAAGTGTATAAAAACAATAATGCACCACAACCAATGTGAATTTATTCCAAGAATGCAAGACTGGTTCTACATTCAAAAATCAATTTATGTAATCCATAACATCAACCCACTAAAGAGGAAAAATTATACGATCATATCAGGAGATGATGAAAAAACATTTGACAAAATCCAACACCTACTCATGATAACCACTCCCGGCAAACCAGGAATAGAAGGGAACTTCTTTAACATAATAAAGAACATTTACAAAAATCCTACAGCTGACATCATACTTAGTGGTGAGAAACTAGAAGCTTTTCTGCTGAGACCAGGAGCAAGGCAAGGATGTTCCCTGTCATCACTTCTATTCATCATTGTACTGGCATTCCTTGCTAATGTAATAAATCAAGAAAAGGATATATAAGGAATACAGATTGGGAGGAAGAAATAAAAATATATTTTTTCACAGGTAACATGATTGTTCAAGTAGAAAAATCACAAAGAATCAACAAAAGAACTCCTGGAACTAAGAAATGATCATTGTGAGGCTGCAGGATACGAAGTTAATATACAAAAGTCAATCACTTTACTATATACTTGCAATAAGCAATTGGAATTTGAAATAAAAAACATAACATCCTTTACATTAGCATCATAAAAAGTGAAATAGTTATAAATATGACAATATATATACAAGATCTATATGAGAAAAAGTATAAAATTCTAGTGAAAGAAATCAAAGAATATCTAAATAAATGGGGAAATATCCATGTTCCTGGATAGGAAGATATGATATTTTTAAGATGTCAGTTCTTCTCACCTTGATCTATAGATTTAGTGTAATCCCAGACAAAATCCCAGAAAGTACTTTGTGATATCAACAAACTGATTCTAAAGTTTCTTTCAAAAGAAAAAATGCTGAGAATAGGCAACCCGATATTAAAGAAGAATGAAGTCAGAGGACTAACATAACCCAACTTCAAGCCATGGTAGAAAGTTATAGTAGTCAAGGCAGTGGGATATTGGTGAAATGATAGGCAAATAGATCAATGGAACAGAATAGTGAGCCCAGAAATGGACCCACACAAATAGTCAACTGCTCTTTGACAAAGGAGGAAAGAATTAATTGGAGAAATTTTAACAAACGGTGTTAATGACTGGACATCTATGTGTTTAAAAAAAAAAGAATCTAGGCGCTAATTTTATGCCTTTCACAAAAATTGACTAAAACATCAAATTAATAAACTAACTTAAAATTACCCATATGTAAAACTATATGGGTTTGTCAATGATTTTTTAGATACAACACCAAAAGCATGATCAATAAAAGAACGAATTGATAAGTTGAACTTTACTAAAACCAAAAACTTCTGCTGTGAGAAAACACTGTTAAGAGAATGGATAGAGAAAGTATAGATTGGGAGAAAATATTTGCAAAGCATCCATGAGATAAAGGACGTCTAGCCAAAATATAACAAAAACAACAACAACAAAAAAAACACCTTGAAACTCAACAGTTAGAATACAAACAACCCAAATGAACCAATTTTAAAGTGGGCAACAATTTGAACAGACACTTAACAAAAAAAAGGTATATCAATGCAAATAAGTGTATGAAAAAATGTTCAACATTATATGTCATTAGGAAATTGCAAACTAAAACAACAATGAGATATCACTACACACCCATTAGAATGGCTAAAATCCAGCAAATGGACAACACAAATCCTGGTGAGGATATGGAACAACAGGAATTCTCATTCACTGCCAGTGGGACTGAAAATTGGAACAGCTACTCTGGAAGACAAAACTAAACATGATTTAGGCATGAGCAGCAATCCACTCTTCTGTGTACTTATCCAAATGAATTACAAACCTAAGTCTGCACAAAAACATGCACACAAATGTTTATAAACCGTTTTTATCATAATTGCCAAAAATTGAAGGTAATTAGGATGTTCTTCCATCAGGAATAGATAAACTGTGTTATATCCACACAATAGAAAATTACCTCACAATAAAAAGAAAGAAGCAATTCAGCCACAAAGAGATATGGGAATCTTAAACAAGTACTGCTAACGAAACAAGCCAGGTCTGAAAATCTTTATGATTCCAATTATATGACTTTCTGGAAAAGACACAGAAAGTAAGAAAAATAAGGAAAGTAAAACAATAAGGGGTTGGGGACAGGGGGAAGGGATGAGTAGGTGGAGTACAGAGGATTTTTTAAGGCAATGTAGTGTCATTTTATTCTGTAGGAAACAGTAATAGTGGACACATGACATTATGCATAGAACTGTACAACAAAAGGAGTGTACAACAAAACCCTAATGTGAACCGTAGAATTTAGTCAATAATGATGTATCAGTATTGGTTCTTCAGTTAAAACAAATGTACCACACTAATGTAAGATGTTAACAGGGAACACTGATGGGAGGGAACAAGCAGTATATGGGAACTTTCTGCACTTTCTGTTTGAGTTTTGTTAACCTAAAAATGCTCTAAAAATAAAATATATTAACTAAAAATAAAAATCCAAAGAAGATTACATGTCTAAGTCATCTGTTTATGGTCACCTTTTGAAAATATATGCCTGCTGTATCAATGAATTATATTTAAAGTTAACTCATGCAATAGCTAAGAGAAAACATGATATTATATTTTTAAAATTTAGTGCTACATTGAATTGTAGAGAAAGTAAACAATATGGTCTTTTTGAAGTCTTCTCTGATCACCCTATTTAAAATTGCATCTCCACAGAACACAAACTCCCTATCCACTCTTTCTGACTGTATTTTTTGTCCATAACACAAACTACCATTTTACCTATATATTTTACCTTCTGTCTCCCCTTGCTAAAATTTAATTTCCTCCAGGACGAATATTTTGGAGTGGTTTATTAACTGTTGTGTTTCCAGGGACATACACAGTGCCTAGAACAAGGTAGGTGCATTGTATAAGATTTTATGCATGAATTGATGGGAAAAGATTAAACTGGACAATAATTACAAAGACTGTTCATAGAGGAGGGTGAATTAGGATTAGTCTTCAAATTATTTGTAAATCTTAGAGAGAAGCAAAAGAAAAGGACAAGAAAGACGTGGTGATAACATTAATACTATGACGAAAGTCACAGGAGTAAACAGTGGGTCATATGGAACTGAAAGAAATTTGGACCAGGTGGACAAGAGAATGTGAGTCAATGTGCTATAGTGCCACAATAGCAATCCCTGTCATCTGTAAGGGGCACAGTTCCCAGGTTCGTGATAACAATAACATCTATGCTGTGGATTAAAAGTCAGACTCTATTCCCAGATCCTAATTCATCTCATCTCCCACAATTGTTTACTCACAAATTCAAAAAAGTTTTTTGGGTAATTAATAACCACAGTTTCTCAAAAAGAACCTGCCCCTCCCACCAAGGATTCTATACAACACAGAATAAATTAATGTTTTCTGCATGATTTAAATGTAAAACAAAAAGAAAGAAATACACGCACATAATACAACTAAAGAATTATGCATTAATTTATTTCATCATCAGATACATTTTTGAGTATATAAATATGGGCTAGAAAATGTACCTCATATGAGGAATAGGATACATGTTTTTTAACCACAATTAAATTCTTTTTTGTGCACATAACACACAGACATCAATGCTTAAGAGAGAAGAAACAAAACAATACTTTGCATTAAAAATATGCCAAAAATAAGATAAAAGAGTGGGAGAAATAAAGCACAATACAAAGGATCATAGAAGTAAACAACCTTGCATATTGTGTCTCAAAAGGCAAGCATATTTCACAGTCAGCAGATATTAAGCCAATACTGAAAGATAGACGAAAACAACCTACAGGAAGGCAGGAAGGTATTCCTTAGAGGGGTTAGATTTGCCACTTGAAATTCGTTTTGTGCTTCTGCAGTTCTTCCCACTTCTGCCTGATCTGATACACTCCACATTACTGCAGAACCTCTGAGCACATGTCTCTGAACTGCATGAAGCAAGGTGGTCTTAGTGAACTTGGAATAATCAGTTCTCAGCACTGTAGTTTTTAAATTTCCTAATTTCATTTTAATGAGCACATGCATTTAGGGAATGCAAAGACATTTTAAATGAATTAAAACTTCACTAAGAAGATATATTTTGGGGCAAAAATATCAGGTGGTGAATTCCAAAGCTATTTATAAATGACTTTGAAATATTCACTGTTTTAAGTTCTACTCCAATTTGCTCTATTCTGTTTCACACCTAGCACTGTTACACATTGAGCAAAATTATATTTACTTTTATTTCAAAAAAAGCTAAGAAATGTATTATAAAGAAACAGGCTTAAAAAACTTATTGAAGATTTATAATATGTATTGAAATTTTGGCAACAAATTCCTGAGGTAGCTTTTATTCTGTTCTTGTTATATTTAAGAAAACAGTGGCCCTGGGTGTCTCAGTTACTCGCCCAAGGTCACACAGTAAGTAAATGGCAAGCAATATCTCCTTTTCTCCAAAGGTTTTTCTTTTAATATATCATATTAACAAGTATAGAACAGCAGAAGGGGCGAAATGACTTTTTCTAAGCCATGGGAGTATTTTGTGTCACTGTCTATGAAAAATTTTCAGTCATGTATTTCCAACCCAGAGTCATAAGGAATAAAGATAAGCCTCTAAAATAGCACCAAATAGCAGAAGAACATGAAATTTCTTGTGCACAATTCCCAACTCTATCAATCATGAGTTGTGTAGCCTTATATAGGTCATGTTAACCTCTCTAAACTATGAAACTCTCATCCATAAAACACAGATTAAAAATCACATTCATAGTGTTGTTATGAAGATTAACTAAAACAATATTTTAATATACTTGTTCGTGCTCAGCACATGAAAACATCCAAGGGCATGTTAGATGCTATTTTTCATTTTTTGCCTGTTCCTCTAACCCCAAATACTTATTTAGTCAATCATTCAACAAAAGTTAATGCAGCATTTGTTATGTGCCAAATACCATATATCTAGATACTTGATATACTACAATCTACAAAAAAAAAAAAAAAGACTTACTTGAATTCTCTAGAAAATAAAGCCTGAAGCAAGCAAATAAAAATGCTAGTAACTTATTTAGGAGTTGAGAATTTAGGGCATTGGTGTGACAAACAAAAAGTGAGGTACAGAAAAATGCAAACAAATGTATGTTGATGCATTACTTAGCTGGCTACTATTTAACAAAGAATCCAGAACTGACTCACTTCTGCAGGTGGCTCAGCAGGTGTGCTGTTTGGCCCACAGGAAAAACATTTCTGCTCAGGCTGCAAGGTGAACTCAGGCCTCAAAGTGGTCAATCGGAGAAAAACAGGAGTCACGTGCCAATCTCCTTCCTATGTCCTACTTTTTATTATTAATAGTTAAAGTTTACTGTATAGGGAAATACCCCCTCTTTTGGATGGCAATACCCTGTCAGATAAATAGTTTGCAAATATTTTCTTCAGTCAACAGGATAAATAATAAATTCAATGTTTGATAGCAGAATAGGATGACTACACTTAAAAATGTATTGCACTTGGGTGGTGGAATCCTGAATACCCTGACTTGATCACTATGCATTATACATATGTAACAAATATTCTCATGTACTCCATAAATGTGCACAAATAAAATAAAAATAACAATAAAAGAATGAAAGCATTGCATCGCTGAAACCAAGAGAGAAACATGCTTAGGAGAGGAAAAAAAGTGTTAAAATATGTCCATTGCTGCCAAGAGAGTTATAGCAAGGAAGGCTTCCATTGGATTGAATAACATGGACAACCTAGTTGATATATGATAGGCCACATTCTTTGGAGGAGTCTAAAGGACAGATTTGAGTGAAAAGGAAGTACAAGCTGTGTTTCCCTGTCTGACATTTAATGCCAGGTTAGAAATGCAAAAAAGTTTATAACACACTGAGGGACTCAGAAAATAGGGTATTTCAATGTATGGGAAATATTAAGGCATTCCCTGAGGGACTGAAAATAAACCGGCTTTGTTCAAGTAAGAGAATAGTAATGAAGGTCATAAAGGTAGAATAGTAGAATAAAATAATAAAATTGAGAATAGCAATACTATAGGCATACGACCAGAATTATTGGTAGAAATCAGAAAGATGCAAGGAACCTGAGGAAAAAATTCTATACATATAAATGTATGTATTTATATATATAAAGCAAGTCATGAGAGGAATATAATTTCCAGGAAGGAGAGTGAGCAGTAGTCAAAAATATGAGAATCAGACCTAAGCAGAGAAATAAAAACATGTACAACTAAAAATAAGAATTTGTTAAATTAAGTATGTATATTAAAAGTTTCAATATTAAAGCTCAAATGTTGGAATTCAGGGTGAATCTTTCCAAGGAAGAGAGTGGAAGGAAATATATGATTAATAAAGGCAATCAGTACAAAACGATACCAGAAGGAAGAAGAAATAAAAAGGGAATAAAGAAACGTCGAGAAGACTCAGACACACAGGGAAGAAGGTGATGTGAAGACAGAGAAGGGAACTGGAGTTCTGTGGCCCCAAGTCAAACAAGGCCTGGAGCCGCCAGAAGTTGGAAGGGGCAAGGAAGGATTCTTCCATAGAGACTTCAGAGGGAGCTCGGCTCTGCCAGCACCTTGATTTCATACTTCTGGCCTCCAGAACTGCGAGAGAATAAATTGTTCCGTTGTTTTAAGTCACACACGCACGCAAAAAAGAAATATCAAGAAAAATAGAAAGTGCTAATCACAAGAAATATAAGTGGATTAAACTTTTTGGTTAGAATACAGAAATTATCAGATTGGACTATAAAAATCTAATGATATTTACAAAAGCATAAAAGAGAATAAAAAGTGTAATAGTAGACAAAAAATACAACTAGCAAATACTAACCAGGTAAAATTCAGGACATATATAAATATCAGACAAAATTACCTTTATTGTAAATATCATCATTGGGGTAAAGAAATCCTGTATTTAAAATAATTTAAACATCCAAAATAAATTTAAAAGATAGATTACATTTTTAAAAAAGCAAAATAGTTAATGAATAGGAGAGGTTAATCAAAACATATCATAAGTCACAGATGATATCTATTGAAAACTTTTAGAATTAATGAGTACAGCCGTGTTGTTTTATGTAAGGCTGTGTTTTTCTCTTGATAACAAATATTAAAAAATAATAGTTAATAGATGCCATTATCAATAGCAACAAAATATTATGAATCTTGGAATAAATCTTAAAAAGATGTGAAAGAACTCAGTAGAGAACATTATAATATTGAAGTAATTTAAAGATCACCAAAATAAAGAGGAAGGTAACAAATTTGTGGCTCTTGTCCAACCACATATTATGGCTCATTTTAAAAGTGTAAGAATTAAAACTCTGTGGCACAGACATAGAGCAGTAATGTATACACAGGCCAGTGGAACAGAACAGAAAGCTCAATATTTGACACAGCATACTTAATGACATAAAAAATAGTCATACTATATTGTTAAACAAAAAAATTAAAACGTTACATGACAATATAACCACCACAATTCTAATTACACAGAAAAACATATAACCAAAGGATAATGACAGCATATTAGAAGTGATTATAGATGAATGGTGGGTTTACAATGTTTTTTAAAAAACATTTTCCCTTCTATTCAAAAAATAATTTTACAAAATAATCTTAGTTTTATAAACAAAAATGCCAATCAATATTATTGTATTTAGATTAACAAGAAATAGTACCCAAAAAAAGGTGAATGGCAGGTCACAAAGGGATAAAGTGATACTATGTGTGAACAACTCTTTTCAGATTTTTGACACTGAAGAAAATCAGAAGACTATACAACACCAAAAGTGAACCTCAGTGTGAACTATGGACTTTAGATGACAATGATGTGTCAGTGTAGGTCCATCGATTGTAACAAATGTACCGCTCTGGTGGAACATGTTGATAATGGGGGAGCTTATGCATGAGAGGGCAGGAGGTATAGGGGAACTCTCTGTACCTTTCTCTCAATGTATTTGTGAAGCTAAAATTGCTTTAAAAATGAAATCTATTAAAAAAAGAAAATAAAATCAGAAAAAAAGGGAGGGGGCAATGATAAAGATTTTATCCATTGCCTTTGTAAGGGATGGGAATATATTTATATTTTCCTACTTGTAGTGACCCTTTACTGGTTAATGCCTGTTAGCATCATTGTTGTAAAATCAGATGAAATGAGCGCTCTGGCCTACATTGCCAAGAAAGGGACATAGTCATCATTGTGTCCTGCTAGTTCATGAACACTTTTAAAATCTTTCAAGGAATAGTTAAATATTTTGATTATTATTTTTTATTGGTAAAATCTACGAATGATTTGATAAAATAATCTATTGGACTTCAAATTTTAAACTGATCCATTTTACTGCTTATTGATTACATATTTTCTAATATTTGGAACAAGTTATAAGATAAATTTCTGAATCCTTTCAATCTGATTAAATGTAGTTTTATCAAACAGAATCCAGGATAAATAATCTAATTAAATCCTTTTGACAGTGTTTATGCTTAGCCTGAGGAGTTTGATTCCCCAAAATGTTTAAATTCGCACCCACATATGCACACACACAGACATACACACACACACAGGGTATTTTCATTGTTCTGGTTACAATACATTTGGGAAATATTTCATGAACAAATATAGAAAATGGAAGAAAATAAATTGATTCTCAATTGATTGAAAACATTAAAATTAACTACTTCTAGTTAAAAATTTTCCTGTTTCCCATTTTACTGATAATGAACAAAATTGCTTCCATCTGCACTAGTTACAATAAATAAATCTAGATAATGTGTGCCTTCTAATAACAGCAAAGTAGAAAGCAGGTGACCATGTCTAACTACAATGCCGAAATAGTATACTATAAATTTTCTGTAATTATGCCTTGTAAATTAGATATTTTTATAATTTTATTGTTTTTAAATACAAAATATCTTTAAAATATTACTCAATTTATGCTTTTGAGCTTTATTTTTTCCCCTTCAGCTTTATTTTGTTCATTTTTATCTTATTGTTTAGCTTTTTACATTTCATCCAATCAGTCTATTAAATTTCCTTTTTTTAAAAAACTATTCTTTAGTATATATACTTTTTGGTTCCCTTTTAAACTTCGTCTGTTTTTCTATTTTATATTGTTGTTTCACAGTATTTCATTTGATGTTTCATTTCTGCTACAATTAATTATAGTTATGCAAAGTATAACTTTTATTTCAGTTAGTGAATATGTTTCTCACATCGTGAACTTTGACTCCAGAAGATGAGAATACAACCAGTGCAAAGAAAACTCCATTTTTCTATCCTGTTTAGTTATATTTTGCAGCCCAATCTTTGCTTTCTGAGGCTTAGATTGCAGGTTTGTACTAACTAATACTCATTCAGCAATTGCAATGTTTTGGGCGCTGTTTATAGTGCTTTATTCCCATTTTCCACTGAGTGGGAAAGCATTTCATACTTTAACCATTGCTTCCTACTTGCACCTTTTAATATCTCTTTTTGCTCCTTCTCCTTTTCTCATTTGGGGAGTTGGACTGCCTGTGTTCATCATTTCAGAGAAGGTTGACCAAAAAGAAAGGCATTCTTAGATTTTGTGTTAAAAATTTAAAACTTTGGGTGTAATTACTAAATTTGGAAGACACTATTTATCAAAGAAAGGTTTTTCTATCGCCCCTATGTTTCCTCATATCCCCTACCCTCCCCACACACATAAACACACACACACACATGCACACACACACGCACACACAATTCCTTTGATTTGGGAATGGGAGAAAGATGAAGGAGGAAACAGAAAGAACTTAGTCACTGATGGATTCCCGAGAAGGTACCCAGTGCTGCAGTCCACGCTGAGACCAGTCCTGGGCGGCAACCAACGGGAGAAAGAACCCTGATATACGTGGAGTCCAAAGAGTTGATGAAATCTCTGCCCCTGTTATCCAAGAAAGTGTTAAGATCCTAGACTTCTCCTCAGCCTACCATAGTTGAGGAGCCTCAAAATTAACTGAGGTGTCTAAATCCACAGGCCGAGAGAACTCAGCGTTATGCAGTAGTATTTCTCTCAAGCTAAGAGCCATGTGAGGCTAACACTGAGAAGCAGTCAACCTGAGGATAATGACATGGCAAGAACTGCTTGGCCCCAAAGTGAAATCTGCAGCCTGAAACTTGAAATCCTTACCGAGAGTAAATGTCAGCAGGTAGGAGTGAGGCCTGGAACGTAGTGCAGTGTTTCCCCATCCCCAGGCACACAAACATAAACTCTTGCCATGCAAGTGTCTGGTTTTTCCAACCAGGCTGTTATCCAGAATTGAGGTACTGGCTCGGAAAATGATGAAAGGGACATGACTTAAGAGAGATGTTATTTGTTAGCCAGTGGAATAAAGAATTTAATTAAAGCCCAATTATAGATAAATAAAGAACATTTTTTAGCACATTTGCTTTTGTGACTTTCTATTTATAAACACTGTATCTTCAGACTAACACAATCTTATCGTCCATGTTTGATATATGAGGAAAACAAGGCCTAGTATGACTTATTAACTTCTCAAGGCCACATAGCTAGAAATTGCCACAGCGAGAATTTAAATGCTTATAGGCTGGTCCTGGGCCCACACCCTTAAAAGATGTGTCCTCTCAGACATTATTCTCTATAGTGAAAATAACAGATTTTTCTTTCAGGTGCTTCCAACCAAACAATATATGGGTGAAGGTGGATTATGTCACTAAATGTACACATGAGAAATATATATATATTTAAGGAATTTTGCTTAGATGTTTAATATATTTTACCTCCCCATTTTCATTTAAAATAAATGAAAAACAGATATGTTTAAAATTTACCTTTTAAATTTATCAGAAATTAATTCATCATCAGATTAAAATAAACTGCCATCTTTTTGCCCAAATTGTTATGTAACTGAGGCACACAGTCCCTCAAACAATAAATATGGAGACAGATGTTTTAATGTGGGTGTCACATAGTAACTCAAGCATATCTTGAAATGATGGTACAGTAAAGGTGTTGTGATATGCATCAGGATTGAATGTTTCTATTTCAGAAGATCAATGAAGAACATGTCATGTAAGTCAAATCAGGAGGCTATCATAGCAAAATGGTACAAGTTGTATTTAGAGTATCTGTAGCATAAGGTAGGTAGTGAAAGAAGAGACTTGAAATATCACTTGAATATTAGTCAGAGAAGGAATAACATAATATATTAAGGAGTTTCAACTTCATTCTTAAGGATAGTGATGAGTATCTACAAGGAATTAAATTATGTGATCTAAGATAAAATATATATGGATATTTAAGATCTCTGTGCATGTTCATACAAACTGTTCACTTAATGCACTGTGTGTCATTCACATCGGCTCCAATATGAATGACCTTACCCACCCCCACCCTTGCCCAGAGTTGTGCAAAATGCTGGCTCTGAAGATAACTGTTTACAGAGAAAAGGGATACATGAAAATAGTAATGGAAATAAAAAAATGAGATCTATCAACAAAGTTTAGCCCTTTGGGAATTTGAGGTAGTGGTTTTAGAAATACTTGAATTAGAGAATCAATGAAGAATGTCCTAGTTACCAGTGGACTACTCTTAGTGCCAAAAGCATCTTTCTTTACCTGTTCTACAATAATGCAGGTTTGTAGCAAGCACGATATTAAGCTTTGGCAGTAGAGGGCACGGGAGAGACACTGCAATACCAAGCGCTTCTCATCTAGTTCTGTTTTGTTGCCATCTTTGTTTCTTCTTGCTGCTGCTGCTGCTGCTGCTGCTGCAAGGTTGTATTATACAAGGGGCTCTGTTACAGCGCAGAGCACACAGTTTCTCAGCAAGCTTGTAGCTCTGGGCCTGGCCTAGTGACCATCTTGCCACCCTCCTGGAACTCTGTGTACTCAAGATCTCATACTGCTCGGTCAGCCAGCAGGTTCCCAAAGCTCAAACTCCCCCTATACTCTTGCTTGCCAGCGTCAGTCAGCCTGCACTGCTGGAGCTAAAAGGGTAGCTTTATGCAGCCCTACCAACAATGCACCATGCACCCAGCCTCCTGAACCCTCCTTCTTCTCTGTTCCTTTCTGCTAGATCCCTCTCCCCACAATACATGGGATTGGGTGTTGCCAGCTTGCATGGCCACTGTGGACCAACTTTGGCTGGGGCAGCCCAGGGAACTTTTCTGTCATCCAATGGGCGACTGCCACAGCTTCTCTGAAGGAGATCTGTAACCCAGTCTCAGGGAGGGGCACATTCTCCCAATTTTGTCCTTCCTTCCTCTGGTACTTTAAAATACTCTTTACAACTTTATAGTTACCTTGCTGTTCTTATTGACAATTATTTCTATTAAACATCTGTTCAAGTGAATGCATACGTCTTTGATTGGACATGATGATACAAGAAGATCAATGAGGGAGAGAGAGAACTGAAATCACTCCATGTTTGTTTGTTGCATTGACGAGTTCACAGATCAGTCTGGAAGTCTTGAGAGCTAAGAAATCTGCAGATCTTCTTTATGCCTAATAAGAGTGCTATAATACTTGACCCCTGGCTATACTAACTACTCTAAAGTTAGAATAACAATGAGACTGGCGTGATTCCATGTTCGCTCTCAATACTAATTTAGTTGAAGTTACGTAATGTACATGGAAATGATAACTATGTTAATTGTATTCACAATACATTAGTTATTAGAAGGTGTTAATTTATTTACAATGAAAATATAACTCTCTAGTGTGGCACAATGTTTTTGTCAGCTTATCAAATATATGTTAAATATATACTAAAATTAGCTAGTTAGTATTTCTTCTTTGAAGCTACAGAGAATTTCTGGATAAATTTGCTCTTTGGTACCTGTTTTGCTAAGCTCTATTGATTACCACCTTATTTTATATTGTTCTTTCTTCCAACAGAGGACAACGTAATTGATTTGATATAAGCATATTTACTATGTTCTGCTTCTAGGTCACATAGATTAGAAATCGAATGTGTCTAAATATCTTTAAGTATTTATTTACAAATTATTCCTTTGGTGGGATAATTGTTTCTTATTGTATTATAAGTACTTCTTATACTTATTATACCTTATTTTATTTGTAGTGTGTGTAATAGTTTCCTAGGGCTGCTATAACAAATTCCTGCAAACTGGGTGGCTTAAAACAACAAGAATTTATTCTCTCACAGTTATGGAAGCAAGAGGTCTGAAATCAAGGTATCGGCAGGACTGTGCTTCCTCTGAAGGCTCTGGGAAAGAATCCTTCCTTGCTTTGTCCAATTCTAAGGACTACTGATGTTCCTTGGCATTCCTTGGTTTGCAGCAGCACAATTCCTGCTCTGCACTTCTCTTCAAATGGCCTTTACCCTGGTATGCATGTGTCCTCTTCTCATAAGGACAGCAGTCATTGGATTTAGGGTCCATTTTAATTTGGTTTGTCTTCATCTTAATGAATTACATCTGCAAAGACCCTATATAAATTCACATTTTGAGGTTCCTGGTTGACATGAATTTTGAGGTATACTATTTAACACACTGCTGTGGAGATATTTTAATTTCAAGTTTTAGATTTTCTAGGTTGATTTCTGAAAAATGCAAACAAATTACTGACAATCCAGTTCTGTTCTTCTTAAGCCAATTTTATATTTAGAATGTATGAAACATTTTTAATACTAAACACAGAACATAGAAAATGAACATATTTGAATATGGTGAGCAATGTACACCCATCTTCCAATTTCTTCTGCTTCTCACACTTTCATTAAGGCTATTGTTTTGCTTAAGCCATTTTTGGCCTTTGATACAGCTGGACTAAAGTCTTGCCAAGGTTCCCAAGGGAGTCAGAATTATGTTGTGCAACTGCTGAATGTTACCCAAATAAGAAATCAATAAGGCCAATTGATGGAGCTGCCATCTGGGACCATCACCCAGGTATTTCATAGTGGACTTTTCTTAATTTCCTTTCACAATATCAGGGTCATATTTTCTGGCCTTTCCTGAACAAAGTAGAAGTTATCATCTAATAACTTATTCCTGAGACCCAGATAGATGAGTATTTGTTCACATTTACTTTACAAGGTAAATTTGAGAATATTTTTCCAGATATGTCTCAGTAATATAAACAAAAATTAAATTTAATTTATGGTAAATGTAAGCCACCATGTTCTTAATATCTAAGTGTGTGTTTTGCTTTTCTCTTTGAAATGAAGGAAATCATAACAATTTTTGGCACTTAAATTTCCATTCATGAGCTTATACGAGGGCTGTCTGGAAAGTATCCAGCCAGCCGTCATATTTTATCTGAGTTACTTCTAAGATTAGCCTTCAGCTGAAGGAAGCATCCTTTCTTAAAGTTATGCCTTTTCCTGGGGAACAGCTCACATCTAATTACTGTTGATTGCAATGGTATATAGACTAGGCCCCTTTCCCTCAAGGGAGGCAGTCCTGAAGGGCTGTAGAAACTTCGGAGTTCCTGTGGATCTACCATGGCCTATATTCCAATTATATTGTTCTCAAAGTTCAACTTCTCCCATTGCCTAATTTTACTTCCCTCACTCTGATGTAGGTGTTGTTTGTAGACATTATCTGGTAAACCTCTTGCCTGTATATGTTTTTATTCAGATTCTATTTCCAACTGACTTAAGACAGTTGAACAAGGACTTGGCCTAGGAAGCATATTCTAAAACAGAATTTTTGAAACTGGGTCACTTACTTGCTGACTGATTTGCCATGAGGGCCAGAGAATTGGGGACACATGGAGTAGTGATAGCTTCTAGATACAGTAGTACTACAATTGACTACTGAGGAATTCAGATGGGATACTGATGGAAGGAAATGCACTGAATTGTGCAATAGCTCAGACACTTGCAATCTGTGGTGAGAATTGCTAATCATAACTACTATGTATCAGATGGCAGTTCCTAAGTGGTACCAATACGTTGGAGAAAGACAAGGAAAGGCTGAGTTTGTTACTTACCAATTTAAATGGTTGTGAAAGTCAGAAGGTCGCCTTGAAATAGGTATTTATCTTCTGCACCCAAAGGGCAAAAACTTAAAAAATCAGGCTCAATATTTAATTGTAAGTATAGAACATTTCCCAGAAAGGTTGGATTCCCAACCTGGCAATTCTGCTCTTTTTGCAGAATTTTTTGAATTCTGCAATTAAAGTCAGAGCACTGATTGGGAAAGGAAGGGATTCTAAGAGTTGGAGTGAGGACCTCTGAGTAAATGCTCTTGAGAACAATGAAACTCCAGATCGTGCAGAACTCCCTGGGTCTGGAGAAGTGGCCCGTTCATCTTACATAAGTCTGAATCTTCCCCTTGCTTATAAAATGGTAATAAAACCCACCCCTTCTTAGGGATCTGTTCACTGTTCTCATCCTGGCCATCATATTATTAATGAAGGTCAAATAGTGTTGTATTTTCTAATGGGAGAAAGGGACCTCGTCAGTGTTTACTAGTAGGAGCCCACAGAGTATGTAGGGACTGGATTCTGAGAGGGCTGTGTTAAGGTGGGGCAGGGATATGTTATTAGAAAATGGTCACTATAGAATAGACATATGACATAAGGTCAGAAAGCTCACCAGCTTATGATGTTTTTACAGGAGAACCAGGAAGGCACTTTATTATTAGTGAAGGGGACAGCAGCCTTGCTGTAAAGATCAATGGTGGCTATCTCTCTAGGATATGATTGACAATAAGGGATTCTGTTACAGAATTCGTCTCCCTGAAAACAATAGGGAATAAAAGAAATAATAGAATCTCAAGAATAAGCTCTAGCTCCATCCAGGATAATACCAGAGGGGGATGGGCATGATTGTAGCCCTGACTTAGGCAGTGCCTAGGCAATATATGTAACCAAAGTGTTTGTACCCCCATAATATTCTGAAATTTAAAAATAAAAAAAATTTAAAAATAAAAAAATAATAATAGAATCTCAAGATAACAGAGACCAGCTGGTTATGTTTAAACATATTAGAAGGCAGGAGTGCAATTAAGCAATAAACAACAATGCTGGGACAGAAATCCTGAACTGCAGGGAGTTATGGAAATAATGAATAGAATATAGTGTTCTGAGGGGAAGAGAGATAAGCAGCCAATGAGAGTATTTCTCAATGTATAGCATAAAAATGCATATATACCAAAGATGAATGATCAGGAAGGTGTTGACAGAAAATCCAGTAAAATTCATGATCACTTGCTCAGTTTCTGGACCTGAGCCAGTACTCAAACTTAGAACCTATTGATTGAAGTAGAGGCCAGATCCCCTTGAAAAAGGAAGTTGTAACAATTCCTCCCAAAATGTACCTAATGCCAATTATATGGTAATTATATAGTGGGGAAATTGGAATACTCATACATTTCAAAACTACTGAAGTTTTCACTGACATGTGGGGCCACAAAGCATCATAATGGGTTAAATAATAAAAAAATGGAGCCCTGTTTCTAAAGCTGACTCATCATGAGTTCATTGGCTCCATTAAACCACCCAGTAGGTCATATTAGCAAATTCACAGCTGGAATAAACATAATTGTTAAATAGTAGAACTACCACAGTATTTCCTTGACATATGGGATAAGAGCCAGTTCACTGGGAAAATGTGCCCAACCAAAATATAAATCAAAAACCATATTGTATCTGGGAGGAGGGAGAATAGCACAGATTATTGAAGACTTGAGAGATGCAAACGTAGCGGTCTCTGATATGTCCTAATTAAACCATCCTGGGTTTAAAAAAGCAGATGGGTCCTGGAAGAGGAACACTTTATGAAAGAGCTTGCCTCAATTACATCTGCTATGGCAGATGTAATACTTTAGCAGATTAACATAGTTTTTGTTAATGCCTCATTTGCCATCCCTGTCAAGAGTGAGGATCAGAATCAATTATTTAAGTGGCACAAACATTTATTTTGTGCCTTGGCTAACTGTCCCATTTTCTGACATAGGCAGTGGTGAATGGCTCGGTTTTTGTTCAGAGAACTGGAAGTTTTTTTAAATGGACCTATGGCAGTGGGCACAAAGTCTAAAAACCTTTCAAATGTAAGTTAACAGCCACCAGAGAGAATGCTCCATGGCAGAGGCACTAAACAACCAAGTAGACAGAATGGCATAGTTGACTGGCATCAGCAAGCTTCTGTCATTGAGTGTTGGCACAATGATTCATAACAGAGCAGCCATGGTAGCAGAGATCATGCTATGCATGGCCCCAACAGCAAGAGTTCCTACTCCACAAGGCTGATTTCCTAATATCCAGTAAAATAAGTCCAGGTTTGAACCCCGAAACCTGTTGGCACATTTATTATGTAGTACCACTTCCTACCTGAAAGGGCAGTGGTTCTTGGTTGAGATCAATATATATTCCAGCTAAGGGTTTGTCTTTCCTGCCCACAGGGCTTTGGCCAGCATAAAATTGATAGGATTGCAAACATGTAATCCCACATATTATTTTTTTAGACGATACAGCCCTCTTAATAGCAAAGAAATATGGCAGGGAACTCATGACCATGGATGTCTTGGTCACATTGCAAACCACACCACCCAGAAGCTACTATCCTGACAGAGTAAAGAAATAATTTTTAAAGCTGCAGATGATATGACATTTTGGAAATAATACTTTGAAATGACAGGGTTCCATGTTTCCATGTTCCATGGTGCAGCAAATGTCCTAAAACAATTGTCATTTTATGGTGCTATGTCCCCAATAGGTAGAATACATAGGCACAAAAATCAAGGAATGAAAATATAATAGAAGTTCTCTGCTTATTGTCACTTCTTAAAAAGAAAACTTCATGCTTCCTGTCTTCACAGCTTTCAGTTCTATAGGTCTAAAGTTTCTGGTTGTCTGAGAAGGAATGTTTCCACCAGGAAAGATACACAGTAAACGTATCACTGAACTTTAATTAATGTCTGCCGCCTGGTGATTGTATCTCTTCATGTCAAAGAACAGTGTCACCAATAATAATGGAGGAGCTAGGGTGATGTTACACAGTGGAGACAGGGAAGAAATAATTTGGCTCTCAGGTGAAACACTGGAGTTCTCTTGCTGTCTTCCTGTCTAGTTTGTATTGCAAATGGACAAATGCAACAGTCACATCCTGGGAAAAGTGTGTTGAAAATGGACAAGCCCAGACACTTCTGAAATAAGTGTTTGACTCACCCCACTCTATAATCCACTTAGGTTAACAGAGATTATAGGAGAGGGTGTGGGACACCCAGACTACATAGACACGGCATGGTCTGCAAAGGATACTTTGTTGAGCCTCCCAGATCACCCTTCAGAAATGAGGCCTTCATTCATCCAGCTACAAGGAATGTTGCCAGCTGTCTCACTAAGGCCAGCTGCTGGCTCGACTGACATTTTCCCGAAGATTTCTCCTTTCCGAAGGAGATACATTTCCCAAGGTTACTAACCCTCCTTCAGTGGTCAGCTCACATCTAGTGACTGGAAAATGCCATGGTATAAAGGCTCAATTCCTTTGCTGTAATTTGGCAACCCCGAAGGGCCATTCCAGCATTACGCACACTGTGGTACTGACTAAAGCCTATGTTGCAACTCCATTGAAGTGCAACTCCTCTCTCTGCCAAACCGGCTTTCCCTACTCTCCCACAGGAGATGTTCCCAGATATTTCCCATGAAATTTCCTGGTTGCAAATTTCCATCCTAGAGTGCACTTCCAGGGAGCCTTACCTAAGACAGGGACCATGAGTAAAAGCAAATTAGAAGAAACAGGTAAGAACTTAGTTGATTTTTATGGTGCTGTGGAATCTGCAGAAAGATAGACAGGCTTGGAGCTCACTAAGGTGCTCTGGGCTGGAGATATATTTGGGAGGTATCCACATAGAGACAGTAACTTTATCAATGGGAATAAAGGAGTTCACCTAGTGCAAGTATTTGAGTGAGAAGAGAGTTAAGCCTAGGAAAGAATTCTGAAAAAAGAAAAGAAAAAAAAAACCTAGCAAATTCAATGACTAGGAGTAGGGTTAAATTCAGGCAAAGCTAAAGTGGGCACCGCAGAAGGAAGAAAGTCACTTAAGAAGAAGGGTCCTCAATCAATACAAGTAATGCTGGCAAGCCAAGACAGCTAAGGTATGAAATTTTAGCTTTCAAATAAAGTTAGTACTGGTGTCTTGAACAAGAGCAAAACATAGTGGTGGAGGCAGAAGCCAGATTGCAGTAGTTTAAACAAGATGTGTCTGGTAAAGACCTGGAATCATTAACTTAAGACAAGGCTTTCAAGAAGTTTGATTGTGAAACAGAAAGATGACTGGAGTAAGAGGAAGGGTTGAATGAGGTTTTTAAATTTTTATTTATTGATTTAATAATGATTCATTTTATAATGGGAACATTTTGTGAATGCATAAGCCATATATTCATAACTATATAAATAATTCTAAAATATTTCAAAAAATATATAAATAAAGTGCTATAGCAGTTTGAATATATCCTCCCCACCAAGAAATTCTAACAGCTTTGAAAATGAAATTCTTGAGTGCAAAATATTTGTGGCAGTGTGAAGAATCTCTAGTTCCACAATTTCTCTTTCTTTCTACTTAATGTTCAGGTTTTGCTTTAGTAATCCACAAGAAAAAGTAACACTAGTGTTTTGCTGATTGTTAAGAGCTGTGAGAATATAAAGGTTAGGGAAATATATTAATATGAATATAAAAAGTAAAATTTTAATATTTTGTATGTATTTAAATTATTCATATTAATACTATTTTCAAGTAACATGGACATGAGATCTGCTAACTAGCACTAATGTTTAATAATAAAAATATATCTTTCTGTGTGTCCATAAAGAACCAGAAATTATGCATTATATTAAAAACTGCTATTCACAAGAGGAGGAAATAAATTTAGCCATTTTTAGAGTTGACTCTACTAATTGTTTGATTACTTCGGGCAATATTTAAGTCTGGGAAGTAGCCAGGGGCTGATTTAGTTCTACTTCCTAGGCAAAGTGTAGTACTTACATAGATGTCAGTGATCTCTACATAGTTTTCTACTAGTTGAATCTCTACTGGCACCAAGTGCTAAATCACCAGTTAACTAATCAGAAACGCATGCCTCATGGTGAGGGGTGGGGCGGTGATAAAATGATCAGACGATTGGATGGACTCTTACCTTAGGACAATACATTCTATAAAGCAGAAGACAAATGTTTAATAAACACTAAATCACTGCAGTATGAGAAATTGGAGAATTGTTTTGAAGACGAAGATTTCATGATGTGTTAAAACAATGCCAATTTGTTGTGAAAATCACTTTTTGAGCAAGCGCATTCTACATGTTTGAATAATTTATTTTGAAAATGCTATCAAGAACATAAGCTTACTTTGACAGCAAAGTTAAATTCAGTTTAACAGTCTCCAATAAATGTGAGGATAGGGAAGCTAATGATTGGTTTGCATAAAATAGTCAATATTCTCTGTGTTGATTAAATAGGTATAAAATGGTAAGTTGTGACTGGAAATCAAATGCATCGAAAAAGTAAAGCAGTGAAGGATTTCTATGTGTGCTAGATCATCTTATAGCTACCTCCAAAGAAAGCTGCGTTGTTTCTTGTTCTTTGTGCCCCTGTCCCTCCCAGCTGTGGACAATTGATGAAGAGATATAAATCCTACCAATGGCAACCATTCACCTACTTTTGATTTGTGGCTTCTATTGACCAGATAAGCTCAACAAATCATGTGGTACTCAATGGACTTGAGAAACTAAGAAACTAAGTCATCTGATGATGGTGCTAAAGCTGGAAAGGCGTGCACTGTGTCGGGGGAACACATACTGGATCCTGAGCAATTGAAGGCAGATGCTCAAAATGAAGACACACCTGCAGAGGGATGCTGGGGTCAGAGAAAGAGAAGAGAGAAAGGGGGAATGAAGGGAAGGGGGGAGAGGGAGGAGGGGGCCTGAGAAAGGGGGAGAGTGTAGGAGATGGAGAGTGAGAAAGCAAGAGAAAAACAGAGAGACAGAGAAGAGTCCTGGGTTTGCAGATCTTCCTTAGCTTTTTCCCATTCAAGGCCTATTTGTTTATCTTTTCCTGAATCATCAGGCATCTGTATGTTTCCACATAAAAATTGAATAATCTTATCCCTTGCAATTCAAAGTTGTTCCGAATAGATAAGTAAAAGTAATATCGTGGAAAAGGACAGAGAAATATGAATTTGAAGGGTATACAAGAAAAATAAAAACAAAAAGAATAGGAAAACAAGAGGCCAGGGCAAGGTGAAGGTAGCAAGTGAGGAAACTTTTGTAAATGAAAGTTTCAAATGCAGTGCAGCAGTCTATTTTGCCTGTTTCTTTTGATTTGAATTGTGATTCCTACTATTGTGTTTTCTCGTTTGTCCTCCTTGAATTTCATTTGTCCATTGATGTAGAATGACTGTTTCCCCGTGTTGATTCATAATTTACAAAGACTAATGTTTATAATTCTTTTTACAGTGATATAGGTCTATAAATTTCCAATTTTAAATAACTAAACATTAGTGTTTCTAGTCTTCTTTTAGATTTTACTAGAATAAGCTGTAAGGAATACAGTGCAACATTTGGCTCTGAAACCCAAGGAAAATATTCTCATCATGTTTGAGCACTTATTTTGGGGGGGATAGTTTCAATAATTTACGCTTTTGATCTTGGCCATTTTATTTCCTCTCTATTCACAACATTGCAAGTATAATGGAATATAGTACTAAAGTATTGAATTCTTAAGGCTGTGCAGGGAATATATTCAGAATGCTATCATCTTTTACTGCATCTACTAGACGTATTCACATTTGGCACATAATATGCTCGTGAAAATGATGATTCCAAAAAAGAAAATGAGACATAAAACTATCCTCCACACAATGAAGAGAAAAAAGGGATGAAAGATATATACACAGCGTATTTTTGTTACACTGGGTAATTGTGTGGACATCTTCAATTCTCTAGCATCTGCTTGATCTGATTTTCATTTCATTTCCTAAGAATACTCCTCTCTTCCATGTTAAATCATAACCTCCTGGGACACGCCATGTTTGATGCACTGTGTTTTAAAATAATGAAATATAACTTTTCAAGGGTTATTATACACCAAAAAAGAAAACAAAACAAAGGAGGTGGGAATAACAAGGTGCCCCAAAACTCCGGAGGACTTACTTCTTAGTGTTTGAAATATTACTAACTGGTTCAGCACACTTCAACTTGAAAGTAGAAAAGACTAATAACATTGTTATTCCAGGCTCTGCTTCCACTTAAGGGTTACCTTGGACTGCACAATAACAATCAAAGTGAGAAAGGAGAAAAATGTGAAAGAAAATGTCAAGCAATCTCACTATCAACGTAGTTTCCATAAATCCTATAAAATCACAATCTGAGAATTGAACTGATATAATCTCAGCTGTGTAACTGATATTCATAATTAATCTACCAATATATGTTTGTGTTTTTGTACAATATACACATCCACTTAATAACGTTCTTGAGCAGTTAATGTATGTTTGGATATCTAGATGGAAAGATCAAGCCTTTCTTCTCAGGCTAGTGAGGAAAAGAGCTACGCAAACAGAACCAAAATCCAACAGCAATCTCATCAACATATCTGAAAGAGAGAATGCGTGTGTGTTTTCCCCAAATTTGACAAAAAGACTATAATTCTCACTCAATGATCAATGCTAGATGCATATTAGAATTCCATGTTTTTTTCCTCCACTAAACATTCATTGTCCCTGATTAAAACATTCCTCATTTTAGACATTAATTTTGCAACAGTCTTAAGCCCGCCAATGCAGGTGGTGTTTTTCTGAAGCAAGATTCTGGCCTCTTTATTGGAGAAAACTACTTAATCACCCATTTGCATGTTATTGCTTCAAAGTATTATGCTATTTTCAAGGCTAGGTCAACCACTGCAAGTTGATATTACAATAATTCTATTCTTAAGTCCTGGGAAGTATCTTGCTTTAATGCTTACAGTGATGAATATTTCAATAGGAAAATTGACCTGTGCAGCACAGAAAAGGAATAAGTTCTGAATGTCATTATTTCTGATGAATTATTTTAATATAAGGCTTTTCCTGTACGGGAGCTTTGAAAATTCATGGTATCTGATCTGAGTCGGGGCATTCCATAGGAGAAGGCAGGAAACAGCATTCAAAACAGAAATACAAACGTAAGTAATAGCATTGAGCTATGGAAGTTTGTTAGGACTAGGAAAAAAAAACACACAAAATTACTTGAAATACACTAAACTGTCTACTTGGGAGTCAGAGTATACTTTCTTCTCTCTGTCTGCTCTTCTTATTCAGGTCAAAGATCTGTTAATTTTTTCATTAAGCTCAATTGTGTGCCTATCACCATGCTAAAATCAAGTAGTAAGCCTATAAATTAAGAACAATGCCTACTTTAAAACACCCACATCTCAAAAGAGGAAAAGAGAGTATTTAAAAATAGTAATAATAAACTGATCAATACTTATCTGCACATACAGTAATAATATTCATCAGGGGTCGGGCAGGTGGGAGGGGGTGGAGGGGATGGGTAAACTCACACCTAATGGGTGTGGGGCACACTGTCTGGGGGATGGGCACGACTGTAGCTCTGACTTGGGCAGTGCCTAGGCAATATATGTAACCAAAGTGTTTGTACCCCCATAATATTCTGAAATTTAAAAAATAATAAAAGATAAAAATTTTTAAAATTTAAAAAAATAATAAATTTAATAAAGATAATAATAGAGGTAGCTTCCAGAAGCAAATAAAATAATTGGTGATGAAACCAGCCTTTTTGAATAAGATGGGATTGGGGAGGAGGGAGGCAACCGATAGGGAAGTCTTCATGGTGGAGAAGACAAACGGCCTGATTTATTTTGAAAGATCAGTAGGAGATTGAACAGAAAAGATGCAATGAGAAAGTCACTTTAATCTGGAGAAATGACAAAGCTATAGAGATTGTAGGTGATTCTAGAACATAGAGTACAGTCTTGGGAGCAGTGAAAGTTTACGGATGAGATAATGTCAAGAGATCATACCAGGAAGTGCCTGTGTCCCATGCTAAGGAGTTACATGTTGATCCAGAGCCATGAAAGCAGTCTTTGAAGGGCTTAAAAAGAAAAGAGACACAACTAGCTGTAAATATGAGATAGACAGCTCTGTAGATCTGTGAATGGTGGACCTGGAGATGCATTATTAAAGGGAGGGAGATAGGTCCCAAGACTTAATTGAGAGATTATGAGAAGCCTTGAAGGCAGTACTATTAGGAATGGGGATCAGTGTACTGATCATTAAAAAACAAAACAAAACAACAACAAAAAGAAACTAGGCAAAATATGACTTTGTGATTAAGCTGTATGGAAGACGAGAGGGAAGAAACAAATTTGAATTTTCTTCCAGCTTTCTAGCTCTGATAAATTGACGGACAGTAGTGTCAGCAAATAAGACAAAATACAAAGAGGAGAAGTACTATATAAGCGTCGACTGAACAAGTTTATTTATCTTTGTTGCATTTCAAAACACCAGTTGAACCAGCAAGAGGCATATATATATGTCCACAAGAACAAAACAATGCAGAGAAACACAGCTTGAAGAAACAATGTCACTGCATATTTTTAAAAAGGGGGAAGGAATGGACTCGTTAGCAGAGCAGAGAATGCCGGACCCTAAGGGAAGAGAGGGATAATGGTAACTATAGTCCAATACACTTGAATCTTTGCAGTGTTTGGGGTGTGGAGGGGCTGTGGACGTTAGGAGTGTTAGGTGAAAAGCTACAGGCTGAAGTTAGGAGGATTGGATGAATGGATACATCTTTTCTTCCCCCAGGTCCCTAAGGGGACCAGAATTTTAATCTCTGGAAATATAGAACCAGAATGCTCCTGACTCCAGGATATCTGGCAGAGGGGCAGATAAAGGTGAAGCAATGGAGAGGAAGAAAGGGCCTAAGTAAAAATCTTCACACTGGCTCTTGTGACCTCCTAGGAGGCCCTTCCAGAACATTCTGTTCCCAGAATGGAATTCTCTCTCTGACATGCATATAAACCCTGTTCCCTTACTGGGGCTGGGAATTCCTTGCTGGAAAAACTAGTCTGCAACAGATAAGATATAATAGAAAGGCCTATTCACTTTTTAATAATGTCAGAGTGAATTCCATCAGCTAGAATCTTCCCCACCCACTCTCCCTTCCAAACTTTTCACTCTATATTAATTTCCTGGGTCTGCTGTAACCAATTACTACAAACTTAGTGGGCTAAACCAGAAATATATCCTTTCAAAATTCTGGAGGCCCTGAAGACCGTAATCAAGGTGTAGACAGGTGCCAGGTGTAATGACCCACACCTGTAATTCTAGCACTTTGGGAGGCTGAGGGGGGAGGATCACTTGAGGTCAGGAGTTAGAAACCAGCCTGGACAACATAGAGAGATGCTGTCTCTACAAAAAATTTTAAAAATTAGCAAGGCATAGTGCTATACACCTGTAGTCTCAGCTACTTGGAAGGCTGAGGCAGGAGGATCACTTCAGCCCAGGAATTTGAGATTTCAGTGAGCTATGATGACACCACTGCACTCTAGTCTGGGTGATAGAGTGAGGCTTTGTCTCAAAAAAAAAAAAGAAAGAAAAGAAAAGAAAAGGAAAGGAAATACGTAGACAAGGCTATATGCTCTCTGAAAGCTTTAGAGGAGAGTTATCCTTTCATGCCTCTTCTAGCTCCCTGTGTCTCCAGCCTTGTGGCAGCAAAACTCTAATTTCTGCCCCCATCTTCACGTGCCTTTCTTCCATGTGTGTCTGTCTTCTCCCCTTCTTTTATAAAGATGCTTGTCACTGGATTTAGGATGATCTAAATCTAAAATGATCTCTGTCAGGGGCTACACTGATTGATATGTTAATTAGATTTGAGCTGCCTGGATGTACTAACTTTGACCTAAGTCTAAAGGTTTCACAGTGACTCAATAGCCAATTATACATGCTCAGATTCATGGTTTATTGTGAGACCTTGACACACCACCAATCGTGCAACTAACATTCAAAACACAGACGGTAATAGGAGGATAAGGAACCACAGTGATGGCTCTTGGGACAGCAATGCCGAAGAGTGCGGTGGGTCTGGAAGTCCTTAGGACACAGGTGAGCGGAGGGGATCGCTGCTTCTCTCAGGCAGAGTTTGCAGCAGCAGCTTCCAAAATCGGAAGAAGCCCTCAGAGATCTCGTGGGCAGAGCCTTTGAAGGTATGTTGAACAAGGCCAGGCCCCGGCTGCCTTTAGGATCCTCCCTGATGGGTCTGTTCTCATTGTCTCGGCCACCTTTCACTTTCTTTTTCTTTTTCTTTTTTTTTATTTCAAAATATTAAGGGCATACAGATGTTTTAGGTTACATGGTAATGCTTGAGTCCCAGCTACAGGTGTGCCCGTCACCCAAATATAGTTCATGGTACCCATTAGGTAGGTTTTCCCCCTCCCCTTCTCCCTGCTCCCCCCTGGTTGATTTCCACTGAGTTTTACTTTCCTCTGTGCGCATGTGTGCTCAACTGTTAGTTCCAATTTAATAGTGTGTACATGTGGTGTTTGTTTATCCATCCTTGAGATACTTCACATAGGAGAATGGTCTCCAATTTGGAACTGGACACCTTTCCCTTTGTATCAGTTTATTTCAAATCTTGGTTGGTACCGTGCAGCAGCAGGTATTACCTTATCACCTCAGTTCATTACATATATAATTATTGCATTTAGGGAGGAGAGAGCAACTTCACCATGGGCTTAATGCTATTTGACCTGACTGACTCCATTCTGAGACATTAAGGTCACAAATTATTATGATACATCAATCTCATCTTGAGATTCTTAACTTAATTACATATTAATTGCCCTTTTTCCAAATAAGATCATGTTCACAGGTTCCTGGGGTTAGGACATGAACATATATTTTTGAGGGGAGGCACAATTCACCCCAGTACACACCTCATACTGCCAGAATAGAAAATGTTATTGCTCGTTGTGACATAGAACAGTCAGCCAAGGAATACTTTGAAGGAAGCAGAGAAGGAGAGGTTGACAGAGAAGTGCGAGGAGGAAGGAATGAGGAGGAGGGTGGGATGAGATCGAGGTCCATGCAGAGAAGCTTTTCTTGTCTGGAAAAAGAACCAATTCATCATCTGATATGGAAAAAATGGAGATTAAAATTGACAGAAATACATGATGGTTTATGGATAGGGAGTGGGAAACCACGTCT
Source organism: Daubentonia madagascariensis (assembly GCA_023783475.1). NCBI lineage: Eukaryota > Metazoa > Chordata > Mammalia > Primates > Daubentoniidae > Daubentonia > Daubentonia madagascariensis. The sequence goes on along the minus strand of JAKFHU010001684.1, from coordinate 22,537,367 downwards.
GGTGGTCTTACTTTTCTTATTGACATAGATGTCAGTTGGCTCCTCCAGGAAGCAGATACTGAGGAAGAGTTAGGAGTGGAAGGGCTTCACTGGGGGATTGTGCCTGTAGGAGGTAAATGATGTAGGGAGCAGGACTGGCAAGGGAGCCTCAGAACACATCACACACCTTCCATGTCTCATTCAACATAATGCAAGGCTCCAGAGCCAAGTCAGTGTAGTTCACATACAGGCAAACAGGACCAGGGAATACTCCACCCACCATGTTAAGTCACTGATGTAAGGATATCCTGGAAGATTATGGCCTTGGCTCAAAAACTGAGGGAAATCATAAAATATGTAACAGTGGGAGGGAGGCTTAATGCGACTAGCTCCATTTTGCTTCTGATCCCCTGAAGTTATATCCTTTAGGTTACAAGCTTCTGCTTAGCTCTGCACATAGGACAGCTAATTACATGAAGAACTGAGTTTGTAGTTCCACTCTAGAAGAAAGATGATAACCATCCCTTTTCCAAAAGTAACTCCTGGGGAGATAAGGAACATATGCACACAAGTAGCAATGCTATGTTAAAGATTTGTAGGAACATTATGACCTGACCTACATCATCCAAAGTTAACTGACCAAGAACAAAGAAGTTTTACAAACCCCTCAAATCCTCATCGACAACGAGGTATCTGCAGTCCTCAGTCATATCTTGCAAACCCCCGACTCTCCCCCCTTCCCTTAACATAAAAAGCAGCCTAAAGTTCATATTAACTCAAGATGGTTCTTTAGGACACAAGTCCACCATCTTCCTGGTTTGTTGGCTTACTGAATAAAAGTGGTTTTCCTTGCCCCAACACCTTGTCTCTTGAAGTATTGACTGTCAGGTAGTGAGTGGTGGGATCTTGAACTCAGTTACAAATATGTTGCCTCTAGAAGCTCTCAGCTTGCTGTACTCCTTGCAAAGGAACACAAATTCTTTCTTCAAAGGGGAGTCATGCAAAGTTCTTCCTTGGCCACCACACGTAGGAAGGGATGTTTGCTGCAAGTTAGGGAGAATAAAAAGATATAGTAGAGGAATTGTAAAGAATGACTTACTTAATAAATTGTTATTGATAGAATGGGGGGAAGGGAAAAGGATAAACTGGAATGTGGTTTCAACAGAAAATGGGGAAAATAATCTGCACAGTCATGTGACTTTATTCAACACAACTAAGTGCTTAAAAATAGGGCCAAAATAGGTATTATTATTATAATAATAATACCAAATAGGTATTATTATTATAGGTATAATAATAATACCTATTTGGTAGGTGTTTTTTTGAGGAAGGAGGTGCTGATGACTGACTCTGGAGTGATAGATTTCTAAGATTTAGAGAACTCCTGACTCAGCAATTCATATCCTGAACCATAAGGTAGGTCAAGGGGACCTGAAATCAAGTGGTTTTAGCATTGAAGAAGCAATACCTGATAGCTTTTGCTACTTCCGACTTCATTAAGCACAACTTATATAGTTGGGTGGTGGGTGGAGGGAAAGGATTTTGCACCTAAAACAATAAACCTAACTTCCTAACAAAAACAAATCTTCTCAGATTTCTTTTTTTGTTATGCTAATGTCTGAAGTCATGGCATGATCATTTTGAATACAGTGTTGCTGTTTTCTACCATAAATATACTGTCAATTTGATAACATGAGTAATATTTTTTTCAGATTTTTTTTCCTTTAAACATTGTTTTATTTTTTTATTTGGTAAGCCAGACTTCTCAAGTTTTATTTCTTTACATCCTTTAAAAGTGTTAACAAATGCCCACGAGATCTGCAGAGGCTAAAAAAGAGAGCTTTATTATCTGAAAGCAATCTATAGATTGGGGAGATACAGCCTTCAGATAAGGTGAAAGTGCAGTCCGAGGAGGGTCTGAAGAGTTAAAGATTATAAAGGCAAAAAAACAAAACTGCAAGGCTGGGGAGGGAGATCAGGGGAGTGAGGAACAGAGCCTTGATTGGATGACCTTTAAGCCTAAAACCACAAGTCTCTCTGTGTTGGCTGACTCTAGGTGGTCAGTTGGTGCTTAGCTGGGGAATTTCCAGCTATAGTCGATTTAGGTTTAGCTTGATTGCAGAAAGGGAAGTCTTGTGATATTTTTGTGACATTTTCCAAGAACACAGAGTGCACAATTGCCTCCTCTTCCTGCTTTGGATGAGGATCTGCTCTCAGAAGAACATCTCAGTTAGCCACAGGGAATCTATTTTGTCAATAGGTTGGGGCATAATTTGACAAAAGTAACTTTCTTTTCAGAAATAACTTTTTTTCCTAAATGCTTCTGCTCCAAGTCTTCCTTTGGCAGCATTGTGGAGAAGATATAAGAGGAAGGCTAAAGATCAGGTATGGAGCAAGTGAGGAAAAGATCTAAACTAGTGGAGAAGTTGTGTTGTAAGAGAGGAATACCGCACTTCATAATTTCTGACATGGAGTCATTTATATGAGAAAATCCACTGGATCAAATGAAACAGAAACCAAGGCCAGTGAAATTACAACAGTCCATTCCTTTTAAGGAGTTTTCAGACATTGAAATCTCCCAAGATTATCGCAGAAGTTGGAATGAACCTGTAGTAGGCAGTTACCTAAAATCTTCAGTGAGGGGAAGGGATATTTCTGGAAAATATGGATGCAAAAGATTAGAAAATGATACAATGTAATAGCATGAACCTCAAAGAAGGGTTTCATAATTGAAAGAAAGTTATTATCGAACATATAGGAGGTAGCCAGGAGAGGGCCTATCTCCTCTTGTATCCCTCTCTTCCCTCCACTTCCTGTCATAGAATTTGTGAAGCCATAAGTATCTAAGTATAGTACCCTACGCTGGTGAGGACTATAAACAGCGTGGTGGTTTTAAAATATGCCCACAAGACTATTTGCTTCTCCCTTCGAGAGGTGGAGCCTAAGTACCCTCACCTGGAGAATGGGCTGGACTTAGTAACTTACTGATAATGAATAGAATAAAGTGGAAGTAATGAAGTAATGGTGTATGTGATTCTAGAGACTCAGTCATTATTAAAATTGCACTATTGGAGGATCTGTTGTATTGCTCTTTCTAGGAGAAGTTACCTGCTATGTTGAGAGGCCACTCAAGTAGCCTATGGACAGATCTAGGTGTGAGAGGACTGAGCTTTGTTGCCAACAGTCATGTGTGTGAGACTCCTTGGTGTCAGGCCCAGTCTTGCCTTCTGATGACTGCAGCCGCAGGGGACATCCTGACTGAAACCACATAAAAGACCTTGAGTCATCCAGCTAAACTAGTCTCAAATTCCTAACCACGGGAATTGGATGATAATAAATGTTTGCTCTTTTACACCACTACATTTTGGATCATATGCAGCAATAGATAACTAACACAGGCAGAGCCAAGTTCCATTTAGGAGATTAAATGGAAGGAAATTTAGTGAAAATTAAGAATATGAGAAAGTTGGTTAATAATTAAATAATTTAGAAAACACAATATAAAAAATTAGAAAGTGAGTGAATATTTGGAGAGTCTAGAAGTGCATAATTTCACAAAGAGACAAATACATGAGCATTGAAGGAACATCAGTAGATGCAGAGGATACATATTTTCTTTATAAACATTGTGTATGAATATTTTGAGCAATATTTATGTACAACAGGAGATAACACTCTCTGATGTTTCCAGATGGTGATAAGCCTTTGTAGATCCCCCAAATTTTCCATGGATTCTTAAAAAAAAAAAAAGGGTCATATCACCTTCAAGAAATAAAGATCCGGCCAGTCATGAAAATCTGTATTGCCATCCTCATAGGTGTTTTTATACTGTGCTGACCAATCCTGAAATGTATGCAGGACACACACAGATGCATACACACACACACACACACACACACACGCACTTGGATAGCAGCTAGGTGATGTCTGGCTCCTGGAAGGTATTACATAGTGCAAAAAAAAAAACTGCCCATCACCCAAACCTTCCAAATTGTCCACTTGAATTGGGCGAGGCAAAACTAATTTCTTCAGAAAACCTCTTTGGTAGGCTCAGTCCTTCCGCAAGGGGCAGGAAAGCACTAGGAGGTCAATATATACATACATGAGTGGTGAGAAAAAATAAAGAGAGCTGGTAAAAGGGGGTGGCGGTGATGAACCTGTGTTTGGGTAGGACTGGCCTTAGATGCTTTATCATTTACACTGTCGTTTTGGCAATCTATGAATCGGAAGTTTATTTTCTGATCTGCCTTCTTGGGACTAAAAATAATTTTAATAGAAAATTATATCGTGAAATATTTGAATTTAGAATGAAAGCTCTTATACAATTTTGGAATAAAATCTCAGTTGTCAATCTATATTCATTCATTCAATGCACAGCAGACCAGGGCTATGGTGTGAGAAAAGAGAATTAGCTCAGGGCAATATGAGCTACGTGAGTGAGGTATGCCAAATTTATTAGGCCCAGAGAGATGTGAGTATGGGACTTTAGTCACCTCCCTACCTATGCCTGGGGGGGGGCAATTGTTTAAAGTCATTTTGTTCCAGACTAGCTTCTTCACTCATTATCTTTATGTTCCCAGAATTTGTAACTACAAAGAAGGATGTATAGCCAATCAATAGTTTACATTATTTTAATGTTCTTAGTAAACAATTTAGGAACTGCCTCTTCTTTTTTCCTTAAAAACCCGCTTGTAACTGCTGTAAATTGGAGTGTATATTCAGGGCAACTTGAATCTACACTCCAGGGTAGCCAGCCTCAGGCTTCTGGGCTTGAATAAACTCGCTACCTAATCATATTTTCTGAGTCTCCTTATTTAAGGTTGACAGGTGGTATACCACTAGGAGTCATCAGCTACCAATCTGTAGGCCTGTAGTGAACTCATGTGGTTCAAGAGACAAAAGAAAAAAGGAAGGAAAATAAATCCCATCCTCTTTCCAAGCCTCACCAACAGATTTCATCAGCTTTTCTGTATGTGCTCACCTCCCACTCTTCTCAAAGGGCCATATTGCCCAGATGTTGTCCTAAACCCCGCCCTCAGCCCCTCCTAACGTCCCCTCCGCCCCCTGACCCCTGCCTAATACTTGACCTACATTCTCACCCCCCACCAACATTTTCATAATCCTGGATCATTTTTACACTGGGAGCATTAAATTTGGAAACTGCATGTAAAAACTCATGAACATTTGTTGTTACTGTTTTATGTTTTGTTTTCTTAGACAATATAGAACCTGTACGCTTACACAAGAAGCCTGAGATTAATTATTTTGAAAGAAAGACTGAGGACTGAATAAACATGCAGTATCTTTACTGACTGAGAAAAAATACACCAAAACAGTTAATAAACATGAAAATAAAATTAGAGAGAACACTGAGGACAGCTAAAGAAACATATTCAAACAGCACCAGGAATTACCAGGAATTTGAAAGTAAACAAAGTAAACCAGAAATTGTGAAAGAAATACAACTGTAAATTAGAGATTCTGATTTCTTTGAACTGGAAAACATTTGTTGTTAAGTCCAACACACCTGCTAGCGAGCTAAAGTTCTTTTGCAACCAATTATGTCTGTCGCTTGCAGTAAAGTCACAGTTCTTCACAGGTGTTAAATGTTGAAAAGCGCAGAGTTCTCTTGACAATGCGAATATACTAAAACAATTATGTACATGACAAAGTTATCCTGAGGCGAAAAAAGTGGGTCAGAAAGAGCAGCGCTTTTACATTTTTCCTATTGCAAAATGTTCAGAAAGCAGTTGAAGGCGAGGGAAAATAAATCCTGCGTGCTTTAAAGCTTTACAAAAATTCTCACCTAAACTAAAGCAATATAACGTGGCTTAAACTTCCTTATAAAAGTACTTGTGTGTACACATTAGTTCATGTAATTACATATCTATATGTGGGAGTGTATTCGTTCACACAATTATTTTTCCTCACATAAAGTAGAAAAAAATAATCAAAACTGACCAAACAATATTAATAGGTTTTTGAGGAAAAGAAGTGTTTAACTACAAAAAAGAAGTTAAAATTAGTTGCATTAATTTCATTACAAGATCAGAAGATATTAGTTAATACCATTACTTAAAAATGACTCAATTTTATCAGAGTTCAAATCTCCCGATACACCTGTATGGAAATGTTCCAAAATGTAAATGATTCTGAGGAAACAGAAGTGAGCAGCTTCCTGGGGAATGTGAGTCAGTTGCCACAGAGACACACAAATAGAGAAGGGGTAATTGACTATAGTGATAATTGTAAGTCTTTAATACCTGTCCTTTTCAGCCTTCAAATGGTATAAAATTATCCCCATACATGCAAGTGACAAGTAAAGGTTAACTTGTCTACAGATGAGCCCCTGAAGTAGAGAAATCTAGAGAGGGTGCTGTTCACCTCCAAATCCAGTGCTTGCTGCAAACAATTATGGTCAACCTTAAAGCTTAGACCCAAGTCTTAATTCATCCATGACAAGGCTTGTCACATAATACAGCTGAAAATGCAATTCTTATACCCCTGCCCCCAAACATCAGGGGAAAGAGTTTTTCCCTCCAAACCTCAGCCCCTACACTGAGCTGGCAAGAGAGGAATGCCTAGATTCAAGCATCTGAACCACCATGTTGTTTTTGTACACTGGCCCCTGAAACACTAGAGGAGAAGCTCTGGTTCTTTCCTAAAGTCCCACAGCTGAAGGGTTGCACTCTGTTGGTCTCAGTCTCACTTGGCTTCCTAGGAGCTTACTTCAGGTATTTGTTAGCTGCCCCTAAAGGTGACTGGGCAATGTGAATTGCATGCCTGTCTCTAATTTTCATCTCTGCAAGTTCTAACATTAAGTGTTGCCCCTGTAATTCTTGACTATTTACTGTTTTTTGCATGAAAGCAAGAACACATCAATATTTGAATGCACACAGAAATTACTAGCTCCCCAACTCTGATTCCTTAAACAGAATTCTATCTAATGACAATTTGGAGTCTCTTAAGAAATTCTAGTTGGATAAGAATGTTATTCCACCCTGCATTTGTCTCACAATGCACTCACTTGGACAATAATATAAATATAACATCAAAACTTTTAATATATACTCATTCTATTTGCTCAAAATGATTCACTTCCAACTACCATTTTGTTTTGTTTGTACATAGAAAAAGGGCAAGAAAAAGATGTGGTAAATGTTTCAAATATGAACTTCCCTATTTAACATTTTCTTTCCAAAGGCAAGTCTCTCTTACAAATGTGTGATAAATGAGGAAAAGGGCAGAAGATTTATTGGTTTGGGACTAAGAGTAGAGCTATGTAAGTGAACTCATCATTTTTTCATATTTTCTGTTCAAGTCGTGTATTCTTCATAGCGTTGTTCAACACTGAAATTTAAGTGGATCTATAAAACAACATATAGCATTTACCTTACAATCAATATATGGTACTTCTGACAAATTGAAATAAATAGTTTACCAATTATTAATTTATTGCAGGATTTCAATTTAAGATGCAAGCCAATCTTTAAACTCTTCATCAAAACAATTGGACCTCTATATCTAACCAATGTCTCAACTGAAATATTAAATGGTGTAATTTATCATTTAGGAATTACTGTATTGCACTGAAAATGGATTTAAATGACACCATTAAAATAATGTCACCATAGAGAAGCACTATAAATGATCTGACTCTCGGTCCCTTCAAATACTTCAAATTGAGATAGAATCAATCTTCACTTTGCTATATTTCTCAATTAGTATTGATATTTTATGAATCATTACCTTTTGGATGCATTATGCTGTGGGATATTCAATACCCTAGGAAAAGAAGTTACTTTAGTTCCTCTAGTCTATATTATCTGCTTTCCTGGGGTGACTAATTTGGGTCTGCTGAAAAAGTGCTGGATTCCAAGTGGTCACTCAGTCAATAGTGGCTGAGGGAATAAAGGAAGATTAGCCAACATACCTGGACAAGGAATCATGCTACCATTAAGAAAGCCTAATATAATGCTTTTAATTGAAACTACAAATGGGTGTATAGAACCAAACCCCATGCCATTAGAATGGCCCAGGACAATCAGCACTCAACTCTTGTCTCCAGCCTACTCCTCCTGCCCTCTGTCTTCATTCTTTGTGTTTCATCCACACTCTTCTGCTTGGACCTCCACAACCACACCCTACTCTGTCCTCTCTCTGGTACATGGTCTTGCCTTTATCCAAGTGTTCTTCCACTTTGTACTTTGTTGATCTAGTCATTCTTCATCATCCTTTTTTAGAATTCATTGGAGAGAACTTTCCTTTTTATCCTCAAACTGGGTCAAATACCGTTATTCCACCATTTCTTAGCATTGAATATTTATCCTTTTCCAGTTTTCAGTTGCATATTTATTTTTGCCATTACAGAACTTATTTTTGTCTCCTCCCTCAATTGTGAGCTCTATGAAGGCAGGTACTATTTCTGTTTTGATCAACCTCCTATTCCAAGGGTACTCTGGCAGACAAAGAGAAAGTGCTTAATAGATATATATTGAATATTTATTAAATAATTATGGATGAATGAAAGAATATATATGGATGAATGGGAAAGGATCACAATTTGCTGTGTAGTCAATTAATAGTGTTACAGACCAAATGATGGATCTGAGAATTTTAGTATGCTCATCTTCCCTGATATATTACATTACTCTATTCTTAATATGGTGAAGAAATGTGGGACAGAACACATTCCCTATAAATTCTTTCACAATGAGGTCCCTTCTACCTCTGCTTCTAATACCCAAATGCATATTACATATTCCCTCAACATCATAACATGATATCTGGATGTTGGGAATTGGGTAGTAGAAAGCACCACTCCAGAAATGAGATTGAAATGAACTTTTGTATGTGAAATGTATTACATGCATTCTGAGGCACAAGACTTAGTTGTCTTTGTACCGTGACTGAGTTAAAATTATCTTTCCATCAAGATGGGAACTTAAATTTTCAGAAACAATTAGAAATATATTCCATTATCATGTGAGTGTCCACCTACTTCTTTCCACAATCCCCCTTAATTTTACTTTCACTGCAACCCTGGTGGTGTCCAAAAACCAAAACCAAAACACAAACAAAAACAAAACTAAAAACAAGACAAAAACAGAGGATGGAAGAAAATGATTTTAGTCAACCCCCCCCCTTTTTTTTAATTTACAGAAAGAGGAGCATTAAAATAATGTTACTTTTATCATTTAAAATCAACTTAATATATTGCTGTCTTATACATGGGTTCTTGGCAGGGTATCCTTGGGGACTGAAACCTCCCTTGCTCATAAAAGTGAGATAATATTTGCATTTCCTTTAAGTAAAATGACCCAGGCTTTTGATTTTTACTTTCACTCAACTTTGTATTGCATAACTTTCTTTGATCAAAAAGAAGGTAACAAAATAAGAATTAAAACATTTAAACCAAGTTTTATATTCTTCCACCCCTTCCTTCCCTCAATTTTGACTATGTAACATTTGGGATGCCAAAATAAACCTGAATGGATTGACCCGTTTTTCTGAGAGAAACTCTTCTAAATGTGTCTAAATGAAAGCAAAACAAAACAAAAACACACTTGAAATCATATAAAATAATTTAGGAAATGGTACTCTGGATTTTGTTAAGATCATAAAAAGATTTACTTAAAATTATTCGTGATAAAATTAGTAAATTTTATGCTGAATTTTGTAAACATTAACATATTTTTTAAAAGCCAGTCTCTTGTAACTGAGAAATTTTAACTATATATTTTAATCAAAATATTTCCAACAAAAGCTCAAAAATTTTAGGCCATCTGCTCCTTATAATCTTACATATATTGCTTATCATGATAATCATTACCTAGTTTAGGAGACTTTATAGTGTAAATTGTAAAGACTATCACAGTGATTAAGGCATGTAAGAACAAACTAAAAGCTTTTAAATTAAAACAGTGCTTATTTGATAAAATAAAATACACCTAAGAATTACTCTTAAAAAGTCCTTTCAAGCTATTGATTTAACTTAAGTAAGAAATATTTATAAACAAGTGCTGTAAATAGAGAACATGATTAATGATTATACTTTCCTTAGAACAATTACAGTCCATCAAACGTTTCAAAAGTCGTCACGTATTCTCAATCAGAGTATGTGTATTTCAGACATAATTAATTCATTACTGTTCTCTTGGCAAAAGAGAAATTTTTGTACTTGTAAGCTAATAATACTTATACAACATACCATATGAGGTAGATGTATATACATAAATGCAATGTAAAGTTTTCCAAAATTCTTTTGAATTTGAAAATTGTTTTAAAATAGTTGACTTCTAGCTTGACTGGTAATCTAATTCTTCTGCATTGTTTAAAAGCATAAGGGTCTGAAATTTTACTATTAAAGATCAAGTGAAATTTTTAATGGAAATACAGTTACTTACAGTACAATAAAAGGTGCTCATTTACTTCCATACTTTAAAGTTCAAAATTAATGAGACCAACAGACTACAAATGTTCAACCATGCATGAATTTTATTAATTTTACCAGAGGAAATGACAATGTTGTAAAAACAAAAATGAACAGGAAATTAAGTAGCAAGGAAACTAAAAGATTCATATTGGCCTTAATTCCTGCACAGATTCTGAGTATAATTGCCAGTTGCAGAGTAAGCTCAATTACAAAATCACTCTAGTTTACTCAGAAAGCTGACTTTTTAACTTTCAGGTTAATTTCATATGTATGGATGTAGAGTTGGTCTAAAGTCTGAAGACATAAATAATTCCTTGATAAAGATTACATAATAAGTACTGTTCCCACAAGTTACTACTACCACAACTTAAGCAGAGTATTTCAGCAGTTGCAAAGTCATATAGTTTTAATCAAAAAAATTCAAAATTATTGATATTTAATATGTATATTTTGTTCCATTTAAAAATGTATTATTTCATCTTAGATGGATGAATTTAATCCATTATATCATTCGTTTAAGCATAAACAATATTTTATGATGGATTGATTATGAAAGCAAGTATAATGGAACAATTGTTTATGAGAAAATATTAATAACAATATTATTTGAACTGAATTATGTACCAGCAGAGTTCGAGTGCAAATTTTTCCACAGAACAATATACTACTGTAATAAATATTTGAATGTAGAGTCTTTCTACCAATGCAGTGTTTCAATTCCACTTAGAAAAAAGATATATATTATTTGTCTTATTGCCTTCAGATTTAGTATATGAAAAATACTATTTCATGTGACAGAAATTAAATAACTTATCTGACCTATTCTTTAGGGTCAAATTCTGATGTTTATTTGTTCCTTCTTTAGCTGTGGTTTAACTTCATATATAATCATCCTATACATTGATGTTCCAAATTAGGTTTGTCATATCCCTCAGGAATTAAGAATTCCCATTTTAAAATACCCATGGTCAATAGTTCTCCTATATTTAGAACTCAAGTTCTCACTATTTTGGATGTATTTTGGAACTCTCAGTGAATTGTTTTAAATTTTTGATACATTGACTGTTTCATTTAAAAATAACCCAATTTCCACTCTTCACATTATAGTTGGCCAATATGTTGATTTTATTTTGATTTCACCTCAAGTATACTCTACTTTTATATTTGTATTTATAACACGGTTTATCCTACATACATATATAGGTTATATGCATACATAAGTAAATTTATACAAAATTTATTTTATGTACACAATACAAATTGGAATAATTTCTTATATATTTTCACACACGTATATGAATTTCGAGAGAAATGGATTCATAAGACATAGCTTTAAGAAGTCTATTTAGAAAAATCTATATGTTTGTATATTTGTTCTGTTATAGCTCTCCACTTCTTTCTATCATTAATAGCCACCTCCTCAAGCTACACGTTACAGGAATCATTCTTAAAGAATCATTTAAACTCTGCTGTTTGGTTCCTGCTGTAAATTGATTCTACACACAGCAGTCTAATGAAACCATATAAAAATAGTTTTGTGATTCCAAGCCATAGAAATATGTGGATGTCCCTTTGCTAAAAGATGGACTTAAACCTGGTGTGATTCTTTGTTCACATTATTTTTACTGAATAAAATAGCAAAACCACGAAGCCCAGAGAGAGCTCTTGGGTTAAGTGTTTGTGTAACTCTTTTTCTCACTTTGTAATTTCTTAGTCTCCTATATTTCTTTAACTGACTCTCTTGGTATATATCCTCATTATATCTTACTTTAGCAATGCTTCAAAATACTGTCATTAATGAAAAGGCTCTTTGCTCTGACAGCAAGCAATAACGGTGGAAATTACATAAGCAGAAGAAGAAAAGATGTGCCCTAGGAATTTAAACCTATTTTGCCTTCATAATTTGGACAAATTCATTCAGTGAGCTAATGGCCAATAAGAAAAGAGCTACATCTTAAACATATTGTTTAGTGCTCAATGTAAAGAATGCTTTATCAGGCTTGGTCTTATCATTAGAGAGTTGGGGTCTTGCACGCTGTGTTAAGGAATTCAGAATATGTTAAACTAATATGTCTTGTATTTTTAGAAAGAGTCAGAAAAAGAGTGATAATTATCAAGAAACCAAAATAGTTGTTGTTTTCCTTTATTGAGAAATATGCCATGTTTAACAGGTCTTTTTATGGCCAATAGGATTTTACTTTTTATGTATCGGTTTTTACACAACTTGGCTTTATTCGAAACAATTTATCATGGTTGACAGACTTCATAAGAAGAGCCTGCGTGTGAACTGGAACTGGTAATGTACAGAAAAATAATTACTCAGGATAGACAGAGAGTTTAATGCTCAGCAAAATGGTAAGGTACAGGTCCAATTAAGTATTAGGTACCACAGATTAATAAAAATGTAAACCAAATGTAGAGAAACAGAAAGGATTACAAAAAAGGCTTTCCTGATAAGCCCCTGCATTCCAAGGAAGGAATTCTTTAAGTATTTTAAAGATTATTTTACAGAAACATGGTGATGCAGCTGTTCCATATTTCCTGTGAGGTCTAAAAGACAGAAACTATCCTCTATCTGCAGCAGGGAGATTTTTGTTATTGTTGAAACAAATAGATTTTGATTCCACTATTACTGAACTACTGTCACCATATTATTTGTATAAAATACATAGGTAAAATGAATTTTAACCACAACAAAATATTATTGAAAATTTTCTAATTTATTTCCAAATAAGGAATGGAAAATTTAAGAGGCAAAGCCACACATTTCTATAGGACTGTAAAAGTGACCAAATAATGAAGTGGAAATATGCCATTTTCTTATGAGCAAGTGGTGAAAAATAAGATCCAGTTATAGTTGTGCCTTCATTAAAAGATGATGTGATGATAAAATACTGAGAACACATTACACTTAAAATGTCCCACATAAAACTTTGATTTTTCTATGTTTTAGGAAGAAACAATCCTTCCATATTTTATAATTGTATTAAGCTAATACAGGATTTCCTCTTTTCATCAACCTTTTCTGTTGTGGCTAAAAATAATAATAATGATGATAGCTGATAGTTATTGACTGTGTGCTTCTTAACTCTTCACTAAATCCATTCTCTGTTCTTACCTAGGAATAAGGTTGCTCCCAGGCATGAGATTTTCTAGGTAGAGAATTTATTTCTCAGGCCACCTTGCAAGGAGACATGGCCGTATATAATTAAATTTTCCCTTGGGAAAGTGAGTGGCAGTGTGCCACTTTGGGGTCTGGCTCTACATGACTGTGGTTTCTTCCATATGTTCTCTGTCTCTCTCCTGTCTTAATGGAACAAGACTACAAGAACCACTATGCAATACGTATATTATCACAGAGGGTTTGCCATTGCCTTCCAGGAAAACTGTTATGTGAAAGAAATATGCCTCTTTGTTTCTTTTTTTATAAGTTATAATATTGCTTTAAAAATATAAAATACTGGTTTTGTCTTTTATTCCAACTAATAAATTTAGTGTGTGCCATGCAATTTTCTAAGTGCTTTATGGGAACTTTATAATTTAACCATGAAAACAGTTACCATAGGTGGGTACTTTGATTGTCACCCTTCTTGGAATTAAAGAAGCTCAGTTTTATGTATATGAAGTAATTGATCACGTTTACTCAGCTACTGCCATATTTTATCAACCCTAACATGCACTTTTTTTTTAAAATCATAACATTTCTGAACTCAATATGCATCTTGAAGTGATTAGTATCCTACGAGTCATTTGCAGAGTGTGTGAGTGTGTGAGCATGTGCGTGCGTGTGTGTGTGTGTCAGGGGAATAGTATATAAAGTAATGAAGCATGTTAAAAATGATGACATCTTTGATTTGATAAGATATATTGGACATGCTTGTAAGTATTCAAATTCAGTCAGTCTTACTTCAGAACTTTTGATCTGATGTATTCCTTCACTTAAAAAACAAAATGATTCCAACATAACATAAAAATAAGGCAGTGTTGTATGTTTTCCAAGTCGATGTGACTCTATTTTTAATTTCCCATCTCTCTTCTAACTGTGATGTTGATAAATAAGTGACTTTTATCTTCAAGCATAAATAAATTGCCTTTCTGAAATATCCAAACCTATAGTGATAGATGGCAAGGTCATCACAGCTTTTTCTTTATATTTCCTTGTGATGCAAAAATACAAGAGAGGACTAAATCTCCATCTCCTGTCATATGTGCTGTTGTAATAGAATTAATAAATCAGATAAAATGTATCATTCAGAAGTAGGACATTTTTGAAAAATAATCTCAAATGAGTATGCAATTGAGTATACCCCCACTAAGTTCGTGCCAAGCTGATAATGAGATTTTCCTTTCTTTCTTCCTTCTCTCTCTCTCTCTCTCTTTCCTTCTCTCTTGCTGCCTTTCTTTGAAGATTCAATTTCAGGCATTTGAAAGATTTTGAAACATTCAATGGTGATAAAACTATGTGGTATATTTTTGTTAATGACAATATTCTGAACTTCTTGAAGATGATCTATGACTTCTATGTCTGTGCTAGCCTTTGGTACAGGGCCTGCTATATACTGGCACTCACGAGTCTGTGAAATTTCACTGCATTTTGAACAGGGTGGTAAAATTTTTTAATTACTTAATTCAATGATATTGAGCACTTACTATGTACCAGTCAGAATTTATGGCACAGTTCAACTATAAGAAATACACTTATATATACTAAGGGAATCCTAAAAGATGGATTATTTAGGTAATCATGTTAAAGAAAAAGATCAAATTTTCCATTACATATTTTTCTTAATGTTGTTACTTTCCCTCATAAATTTGGACTGTGCACATCAAAAACAAAACTAAACAGAACTCAATTCCCAACAATACATTTTTGTGTGATTTAAAAATATAGACACGTGATTTCAAATAACCATTCTACTTCAGAAAATTTCTCCTAAAAATTATCCTAAGTAGTAAAAAAATTAAAAATATTTTAAACATGAATGTTTTAACTAGATTTTGTAAAGCAAAAAATTGGAAATGATACAATACATTACATACACAAAAGTAACTATAACAAAATAAAAGAGTAATAGTCTGAGTTTTAATAACAGGGTATATTTTTCTTTTTTATTTTTCTGTAATAATAAAATTATGTTATACACAGGTCTTTGTGCAAGAAACTGTATGAGAATAATGAAATATCATGTAATGCTTTTTGAGGTCTTACAAAAACTAATCAACTGTAAAACACAATTTGGAAATTATTACTTTCATTATTCATTGCAAGACTGTGAGATATTGTACTATTATTCTCATTTTACTTCTGAGTAAACAGCCCAGGCAGGTGAAATTATACTAAAAAATGGCAAATTAGAGGGACTCAGACTGGAACCCATGTAATTCCTAAACTGCTTCTTGACCAATTGGTTGTATCATTTCCCCTGAAAAAGATGAACAAACTAGTAATGTCTTTATACTGAAGTAGTAAAAGAAATAGTATACACACACAGGACAATGCTAAACACTGTCTATAAATGAAAGTAAAAATCAGCTTGGACTAAAAAAGACAAAACATCCCTCTCATTAATCAGGCTGGAGACAGGGATGGGCAGATATAGAAAATGACAGCTACTAAGTTAAAAAGAAATACCCTCTCTCCCACATCATACTATAATGATCTCCTTTCTGAGTGACTACTGCTTTCTTGCCAATCACACTCATGGCCCCATTTTGTGATGTGCATTTATAACTGGAAATACCCAATTACTAAGCCATCTGAGTTAATCCCCATTTCTAATCCTGCCTCAGAAAAAGTGACTCAGCCCAAACTGATCCTTTCTTTTCTTAAACCATTCTCAGAATCATTCCTTGGCAAGCCAAATCCTATCAAAGCTACTTCTGGTTTGTCAAATTGCAGGGTTTGTCCCTGTGGTCTTTTATTGACTAAGTTTTATCACATAGATTGCCTTCATAGAAAGCAGAATGTGATAAATGATGTTAAACAATTTTATGTATTCAGCAGTTGGAGCACTGAAGAGGAAGTCATTACTTTTGGGTGAAAGAGCCTATGGAAGTTTATATGCACTGCTTCTTGAAGTAGTCTCTAAGTTGGAGACCAACATGGTTTGTCAGTATACTTCGGGCTCAAGAAACAGTTTGAACAGGAAAGGATATTGTCAAAAAATATCGAAGGATTCTGTTTGGTTTGAATTAGGCTTAAGGACATTAAGTCAGGAAAGAAAAGTTGGAGATGCAATGTGGAATATTTCAAATACTACAAAATATGAGTTGGAAATATGTTCTGTAGGCTATGAGGTTGGACACAAAGGCATTTGAATGGGAATGTGTGATGGTCAGATATCTGGCTTAGGACAAAAATATTTAGTGTTAGTTGAAGGATGGATTGGATATGTGAAATTTGAGGCAGGGAAAACATTTAGGAAATTAATGCAAAAATTTAGGTGAATATGTCAGGAATGGACCAGAACCAGAATGATTAAAATAAGAAAATGTATATGTGTGACACTTTTTGATAACAAATAGAGAGAACAAAAAAAAAAAACAATTACACTAAGATTTGTATCAAAAGATGGTGGCAGACCAAGAAATTGGTGATATTATTATCAAATAGGAGGAGATGAGTAATTTGTTGATTGGTGATAGGATGGTTGAGGTTAAATATTACACTGAGATGGAGCTACAAGCTGACATTTGAAAATAAGTATCTGGAGGAAAAATAGAATATCTGATCTGGAAAGGACATTTTGAGGGTTATCAATATAGAAGTGATTGTGAAAGTATGTCAGTAGAGGATATTATTAAAAAAGGAAATAATGTGGAATAAGGGGAATAAACCCATTTAGGAATCATGTCTTAGGAGAGGGTAAATGATGAAAGTGAATAATAGAATAAATGATAGAAGAAAGAGAGCAAAAAATATGTACTGTCTATGAAAATAAAGACTTTTAAGAAGAAAAATTTGACAACAATGTTATATAGTACATCAAGTGTGAGGAGGAAGAAAATAAGATTTGGTGGTTATTAAGTTACTGATGCCCATTTAGAAGTTCTAAGTTATTCTAAATCTTTTTCTAGTTTTCTCTTTTTTGGGGGGAGAGAGTATGTTAATTAAGGTAATACCACATTGTATGTATAAGATTGTCCCCAAATCTATACCCCTTCCTAATTCCTACTTGTTTTATAGTCTTTGAAGTTCTGTTTTAGTTTTTATTTTTAAGTTAGAGATTCCTGTGAATAATGGTCCCAGTGTGGTTTGTGTGGTGGCAACGCAACACAGTAATAAATGGACACAGGCGTGTGCTAGGAAATAAAGAGCAATAGTGACTAGCAAGATCATCTGAAGCAAATGCTTGTCTTCAAAGCACTGTGTTATCACCACTGTTCTATGAATCTGTTACTTAAGAACAATTTATTTTCTATATAAGTATAAACTTTTAAAGTCATTAAACCTAAAGAGTATATATCACATATCATATACCATGGATAACTTCAATTAATGCTTCATCTATAACCTCTGCTCCACTCACATATCTGATTTGTGGTAGCTTCATTAACACTAACTCAACACACAGGCAAAATGCCAAACAGGTTAATTTTCCTGTGAATGTGAGCACTTTTATCACTTATCATCTTTTGCCAGTTTTTTTTTCCCCTAATACAGGAATACCATTCTCAACACAGAGCTATGTAGCATTTTATAACTTACCTTTTATCTATTGAGGCATTCCGGGAACTGCCAAGAGCATCTTTAAGGACAATGCTGTGTCAATTACTGTAATCACTTCCCGGTTCTTTTTCTCATAGACATTTGCCATTTAAGTCACAGCTTAGTTCTGAATGGCCTCTTGATTTTAAACCTCTTGTTGAGAGATTCACTGACTTCTCACATAAGAGTCAATTTATTAATTTTTCCAGAGCTTTTGACATATTTGAAAAAGTCACCTTCTCTTCACTTTAAATATCACTTTCACCAGGTAATCATTTGTCTATTAATTTAAGTCTAAAAGTCTTTCTTGATGTTATTTATAAAACGTTTTACGTTCCACTGTTGCCTTGCCCTAAACATGTGATGATTTTTATGGAATTCTACAACATACTTTTTGATGTGTTCTTCATTTTATGTGTGGCAAGTAATAATCATCTCTTTTTTTTCTTTCCTGTGGGGCTACTCTTTTTGTTTCAAATCTTTTCTTAAAATTCACTTATTCTGAACACCACTGTAATGACTTTATAATTGCTAAAGACAAAAAAAGGCCTATAAATTGGACCCAGATTAATTTTTATATTACATGAAAATTAATGACAATGGAAAATATCTTGCCTTGTAAAACACATGTGAAGAAACTGCCCTTCAAAGTATCTAATAAGTGTTTTTAAACGCTTTGATGAGCCGTGTTATTTCTATAAATGAAAATGTATTTAAAATATTTATGAGGAAATTACTTTCTTCCCTGACCCCATGTTTTATTTGCATCAAATTATGCCTACTTTCCTGAACATGCAACTGAAAACTTCCTTGCATTTTTCTCACTCTAGAAAGTACTTCTCAAAGCCCCCTCCACTTGCCTTTTTACCTATGTATTCCTAAAGTACCAACTGCTCCAAGACTTTCCAACCCCACCCCAGCCCACAATTCTTTCCTTAGCCCCCACTGTCTTTTTTTTAAAAAAAGAATCTTCTGTAGAATTTCTCTGGCATTGAGCAGGGATTCATGGTCACAAAAGGAACCAATCTTGTTAAACAAAATATGGACTCTCTAATCAGCTCATTTTCTGCTAAATTCTTAGATTCCTCTATTCACTATTATTTGCTACCAATTCCTTTCCTGAAACCCATATTCTTATTACCTTTTAATTTGCCACAAACATCTATTGTACTATTAGTGACTATTTTCCAATATTTCTTTTCTGCTCAATGCACAAACTACCAAAGAGCATAATTTCTGTCATATCAGTTATTTAGAGAGTTTCACTATCTCAGGAGAGTTGGTACTCCTGGGTTACTGCTGCCCAGAACCTCTACCAACAACTGGTTATAACAAATTGCTACAGTGTTTGTGTATATAGAATGATATGTCTTTCCTTACTACATTCGTTTATGCATTTTTATCCTGAAATTGTTTTTCAAAGGACTAACATGTGCTAGCACTGTAGTATTCCCTGAAGATATGAATGTAAAATACAGTTTGTTTTTCA
Organism: Daubentonia madagascariensis; assembly: GCA_023783475.1. Taxonomy (NCBI): domain Eukaryota; kingdom Metazoa; phylum Chordata; class Mammalia; order Primates; family Daubentoniidae; genus Daubentonia; species Daubentonia madagascariensis. The sequence continues at coordinate 22,517,756 of JAKFHU010001684.1, read as the reverse complement.
CAGGTATAATTCCCAACTGGAATGTAAAATTTATGAGAGGTTATTGATATGGTTTGTTTTCATATGCCTCAGGACAACTAGCAATAAGATTTCCTTATTGTTTGTGCTCAATAATGTTTTGCCTTAATTTGTTTAATTTTTGCATTGTTAAATTAAATAAGCAGGAGGCCATTGGCCTGAGGCTGTCTTCCTACTTTGATCTCCTACTTAAGGAACTCAACCTAAATTAGGAGTATATATTTTGTCAGACAGCTGGGTCTCAGCCAATCACAAGCAGCAGAGCTTTCCTCAGTTACAGGCTGCCAATTGATCAGACCATGACCAAGTAAGGCAAATGCCTAGCTGTAACCAATCAAGCTATTTCTATACTTCTGTGTTCTGTATATAAATACTAAATACTCACTGCCAACTTTGATGAGTAGAGTTCTCTGAACCTCTTCTGGTTCTGAGTTCTGCCAGATTAGTGAATCACTCTTTGCTCAAATAAACTCTGTTAAATTTAATTTGTCTAAATCTTTTTTTTTCTTTTTAAGAGACAGGGTTTTAGCTCTATTGCCCAGGCTGGAGTGCAGAGGCACAGTCATAGCTCACTGTGACATCAAACTTGTGGGCTCAAGTTATCCTCATGCCTCAGCCTCCAGAGTACCTAGGAAGGACTACAGACACAGTGCCACCACACCTGGCTAATTTTTATTCATTGATGATTGATTGATTGATTGATTGAGATGGGGGCAGGGCATCTAGGTATGTTGCCCAGGCTGGTCTCAAACTCCTGGATTCAGTAGTTAGAGTTCAAGGTGTAGGGCCTATATTTTAGGAGTTCTCTGTACTGATGACAGCTATGGAGAATCTATACTATTATCTGAGTTTAAAATATGTGTGCTTAGCCAAGTTAATACTTTTTATGAATATGAAATACGAAAACACCAGTATCTAAGATTATACAGGAAGTTCCTCTCTTACTTACAACATTCAGAATGACATACTCTCTGCTCCTATGGCATTCTGTCTTTAAAAATATTAAACTGTAAATAGCACTCTAAGGTGATTGATTTCTTCAGCTTTTGCTCACCTTTTTGAATTCAGAGATATGATGAATTCTATATTATTCTAAGCCAAGCCATCCACGAGTGAAAGGAAGCAGACGGATGAATTGACAGGTGAGCAATTAGCTCATTTCATCCTAGGCAGGTGGAGCACTTGCCCTTTAGCAGGGTCTCACTTGTTTTCTGGGCTGCAGGTAAAGAAAACAGATGATCATCAATTCCCATTTACCCTTTTCTTCATCTCCCTTGCACTAAAAGCATGATTTTTTCTGAAATGTGTCTGAATATATTTGGTATTTATAAATGCTGATATAATATTTTGAAACAATAAATGCATACAAATATACTTAGAGAGAAACCATACTTAAAACACCATAAGGGATGAGTTAAGTTTTCTGTTTTTTGTGTTTTGAAGGCAGATTTAGATTTTCTTTAATCATTCTTAACACACCAGGAATCTGATGGGAAGATACAATTCTAGGCCATTTGCTGGGAGTAAAGGAAATATTACTAAAAAGTCAGAAATCTTTGTTGTGGCAAATTTCTCTAAATAATTACATTCTGTTCCTTGTTACGATGGAGTCAAAACCTATTATCAAACCTTATGCCACTATGACATTGAACCAAACTTCATTGCTATCTATTTAGAAAAACTCTTCTAAGATTATGTTAATGGTCATTTTAAAGTAATAATGGGTATTCCAAACAAAAAGATTTGATCTTTCATTTTTGTATTTCATATAATGACCATTATACAATATTTCTTCTCCTTATTCACTCATTTGTAGTTTATTTTATTGAATAACTTCCAACATAGTAATACGTAATGCTAATTGGTGATTAATATTTTTACATTTTTATTTTTAACCCCAAAATATGATGTAATTGCAAATCTTTGGGGGATGAGTTAAGCCACAGACCCATATGGCATAAACCTTGATGACTTAATGACATTTCACTGTGGATATTAATATTGCCCTTTAGTGCTACCTACATTCTTTGGCTGGTACTTGCCCCTACCTCTACTTTTAATTACATTTTGCAGCCCCTTTTATGATATGTGACTGGTGGAAATATAGAGAACATGCTTACTTCAACAAAAAGAAGAAAAAGAAGAAAAGGAAAGATTAAAAAGAATGTCAGCAATTCTATCACTTCTGGAGTATAAAAGGGAGTGGACAGGGCCTATTTCTGTGCATCATTTAGCACAGTTCTATACTGAACCATTGATATAGATGCTTCAGAAAGACATCTTGTTTACATCATTCTCTTCAAACACTCAACAACCTCCTAATGAACATTATGGTCAAAACATCAAGGAAAAATAAATGATACATAAAATTTGACACTTGGAGAAGTTTGCTTAAATTTTTTTTTTTTTTTTTTTGCTTCACAATTTTTCTTTGGTAATTATTAGGGGCAACATAATTACCCATATATTCAGTTATTAAATATGGAATGTCCTATTTACTTAAGGAATAAGTTTGACAGTTGATATCTCAGACATTTCACACTTCTTGTTTTTGTTTTTGTTTTGTTTTGTTTTATTGTGAAGGTACATCCTCATTCTTTCAAAAGCATGTTTTGGCTTGCGATTATCTTTGAAAAATTTTTTAGAACAATTTTTGTGCAACCACATATAAGTCAAAAAGTCATGTTATTTTTGAATATGAGTTCTGTGGTGAAACCAATGCAGTACAGACAGCTGGAAATATCAATGAAGTGTTTGGGAAAGATGTGGCTAATGAACGCACAGCACAGTACAACTATGGTTTGAGAAGTTCCATTCTGGTGATTTTGATCTTGAAAATGAGCCATGTGGGTGACCTGGGGCCCAGGCGGATAATGATGAGCTGAAAGCTGTGGTGGAAGCAAATCCATCTCAATCTGCACGTGAATTAGCAGCAAGGTTTGACGTTACTACTCCAACAACATTGGACCACTGGAAACAAATGGGCAAGATGAAGAAGCTGGATAAGATGGGTACCACATGAATTAAACGAGCATCAGAAGATAAATTGTCTGGAAGCTTGCCTTTCTTTGCTGTTACGACATAAAGGCGAACCATTTCTATACCGTATTGTTACATGTGATGAAAAAATGGATTCTTTCTGACAATCGCAAGTGTTTGACAGGTGGCTGGATAAAGATGAAGTGTCAAAACACAGTCCAAAACCAAATAGTCATCCAAAATAGCTGATGGTGTCTGTTTGGTGGTCCAGCGCTGGTATTATCCACTACAGCTTCATGAAACCTGGTCAATAGATTACAGCAGATGTCTACTGCACCCAATTGGGTGAACTGATGAGGGTGCTTGTGATTAAGCAGCCTAAATTGGTCGATAGAGACAGGCCAATCCTCTTGCAAGACAACGCTCAACCGCATGTTGCACAAACAACACTGCCCATACTATAGCACCTGGACTTGGAAACTCTCTATCATCCACCGTATTCACCAGACCTTGCACCAACTGACTACTACTTCTTCCAGGCTTTGGACCATTCCTTCCAAGGAAAAATATTCAATTCTCAACAAGCTGTGGAAAACGCCTTTCATGATTTCATTGCCACTCGCTCTCCAGGCTTTTTCGCTGCTTGTATAAACAAGGTACCATTAAGATGGCAAAACTGTGTCGATAGTTTAGGCACATACTTTGATTAATTGTACCTCTTCTTGTTTGAGATATAATAAACTAAACTTTTGATTTTAAATCGGACATTTCATATTTAATGACTTAAATACTTTGTTTTTCCTTTCTCGGATCCCTAACAGTGTCAATGTAGGAAGCAGGCCAAAGAAGAATTTATGAGACCATATGTATCTAGTTAATATCTAGCAATAGCTGTCACTTACTGCCTGCTTGCCGTGGGCCAGGCACTGTTCTACATGTTTTATGCACATTTGCATATTCCCCCATCATCCAGAACTGTATGATGTAGGCACTTATCCTCATTTACAACTGAAAAGACTGAGTTTTAGAAAAATTAAGAAATATGCCCAGGGTTACATGCAAATAACTAGCAGAGGTGAAGCACTCTGAAGCTAGGAGCTAGAGCCTGTTTTAATAACCACACTTTCTTTTTTGTAGATCAAGATACGGAACTCTTGGAGGAAAATTTGCATTATTGAAGCTAACACTAAATAATATTGTTAGGGAGATATTTATATATATATGTATATATACACATATATACACATGCACAGATAAATTAATAAACAGAATATTTGACATAGTTATTTCTTCAACTATTTAGACATTGTTAATATTTTGTAATATTGGTAAGGTGCAAATAAGATTTTCATATAAGATGGAGATATTGTTTTCTCTTTATCTTAACATGAGTTATTTAATATCATACCACAATACAAAAAATTTTAATTTTATATATACATTATATATAGTGTTTATAGTATATATACACACTACATATAAAGTGTACATATCTTTATATATTATATTTATTATATATAACATGTATATATGGGTGTGTTTATATATATAAAATAATTTAAACTATAAGAAAAATGCATAAATTACATAATTAATTTTAATTTTTTCAGTGTTTATGATAGCATTGTTCTTATTTATTTTTGTGATATGCTTTATCTGTTAATGTAAATTCTTTTGGCCACTATTTAGCTAAAAATATGAATATCTATTTAAAAACTGATTCAATTTATTCCAAATGCTAATGATCAACTTTCTATCATTTAAAAAAAAAACATATCAAACCGTCTGGCATGTAAGGACCTTAGAAGTAAGCCACTCTGTCTTAACAACAAGTAAAAAGTGGTACACACTCAAAAATAAAAAAAGACTCTTCTTAGAGCTGTCAGAGAAGTGACATCACAAGACAAACTGCTATCCTCAAAATTGCAAAGACAGACAACAAGATATAGGGAATCACAACTTACCAGAACAGAAACCTACAAGCAGAGACCTCCACAGGAGCCCATGATCAGGTAAGAAAACCTAAACCGTAATTGATAAATCGCTAGAGGCTCAGGGTGCACAGACAAGTCTGACAGTTAAAAACTTCAGGGAGACCGAGTCACAGGGGGCCCCACACTATTGTGAGTTTTACTTCTAGTAGCTATTCCAGGTTTTCACAATAAATATGAGAAAAAAATACTCTCATGCTTCTGGTAGGGAGAAAAAAAGAAACCATTTTTAAATACACCAGAGTAAAGTAAGCAGAAGAAAAGAAATAAAGAAAATTAGAGCAAAAATCAATAAAATTGAACATAGGAAATCAATAGTGAAAGACAACAAGACAAAAGGCTGGTACTTTAAAAAGGTAAGCCACAGGCCAAGATAAATACAGAAGGAGAAAGAGGGGAACATTCATAATATCAAAAATGAAGGAGGGTACATCAGTGCAGATCCCATGGACATTAAAATGATAATAAATGAATATCATGAACAACTCTGTGCCCACAGATTTGACAACCTAGATAAAATGGACCAATTCCTTGAAAGACATAATGTGCCAAAAGTCACACAAGAGGAAATCAACAATCTGAATAAGCCTATACCTAATAAAGATATTAAATCAATAATTTCTAATCTTCCCAACCAGATAGCAACAAGCCCAGATAGTTTCACTGGCATATTTTACCAAACATTTAAGGAAGAAATTATATCAATTCTCTATAATTTCTTTCAAAAGATAGAAACAGTGGGAATACTAACTCATTTTTTGAGGCCAGAATTACCCTAATACCAAAACCAAAGATATTACAAAAGAAGAAAACTGCAGATCCATATCTCTCTTGAACATAGATACAAAAACCATCAACAAATCATTAGCAAATTGAATCCAGCAATGTGTAAAAAGAATTATATGCCATGAACAAGTGGGATTTATCCCAAGTATGGAAAGCTAGTTCAACATTTGGAAATCAATCAATGTAACTCGTCACATTAACAGGATAAAGAATAACAATTATATGATTATTTTAATAGATGCAGAAAAGGTATTTGACAAAATCCAACAGATAGTCATGATAAAAACTCTTAGCAAGTTAAAAATAGGGAAAAACTTTCTCAATTTGATGAAGAACATGTACAAAAAATCTTACCATTAATATTATATTTAATAGTGAGAAACTAGAAGCTTCCCTGCTAAGACCAGGATCAAGACAAGGGTGACCTCTCCCACCATTGCTTTTCACCGTCATACTGAAAATCTGAGATAATGTGATAATCATGAAAAGAAAAGAAAAGCTACACAGACTGGGAAGAAATAAATAAAACTGTTTTTATTTGCAGATGACATAACCTTTATATAGAAAATCTGAAAAAGTCAACAAAAAACCTCAGAATTAATAAGTGATTATAGTAAGGTTACAGAATATGAGATTAATGTAGAAAACTCAATTTATTTACTGTATACCAGCAATGAACAAATAGAAGTTGAAATTAAAAATACATTACCATTAATATTCACGTCCCCCAAAATAAAATATCTAGATATAAATCCAACAAAATATGTAGAGGATGTATATGACAAAAACTATAAAACTTTGTTGAAAAATAGCATCATTATTTAGCATAACTAAATAAATGGAGAGAGATTTTAATGGACAAACTTACTCTAAAGTTTATATGGAGATAAAAAGACCCAGAACAACCACTCAATATTAAAGAAGATCAAAGTTGGAAAACTGACACGATCCTACTTCACGACTTGCTATTAAGCTACAGTAATAAAGACAGTGTGGGATAAGCGAGAGAATAGACAAATAAATAAATGGAACAAAATAAATAATGCATAAATAAACTCACATAAATGTAGTCAACTGATCTTTGACAAAGGGGCTAAAGCAGTGAAATGGAGCAAAGATAGCCTTTTCAACAAATGGTGATGGAACAAATTATATCCACATGCAAAAAAAGAGAATCTAGATACAGAACTTACACCCCTCACAAAACTAACTCAAAATGAATCACAGACATAAATGCAGCATGCAAAACCACAAAATTCCTAAAAGATATTATAGGAAAAAACCAAGATGAACTTTGATATAGCAGCAACTTTTTAGATACAATGCAAAAAGTATAATTCATGAAATAAATCACTGAAAATCTGAACTTAATTAAAATTAAAAACTTCTGCTCTATTCATTGCCAATAGAGTGAGAATATAAGCCACACACAGGAGGAAATATGTGTAAAAGACAACCTGATAAAGGACTGTTATCTGAAATATGCACAGAACCTATAAAATTCAACAATAAGTAAATAAACAACCCGATTAAAAAGTAGATGAAAGACTGAACAAACACATCAACAAAGAAGATATACAGATGGCAAATAAACACTTGAAAAGATGTTCAACATAATATCATTAGAGAACTGCAAATTAAAGCTGCAATGTGATTCCACTACACACCTGTTAGAGTGGCCCATATCCAAAACACTGACGACACCAGATAATAGTGATGATGTGGAGCAACAGAAACTCCCATTCATTGCTGGTGGGTATACAAGATGGTACAGTTACTTTTGAAGCAATTTTATTACCAAACAAAACATACTGTTACCATAAGATCCAGCAATCACATGCCTTGGTATTTACCCAAATGAGTTAAAAATGTATGTCCGCACAAACCTACACATGGATGTATACAGCAGCTTTCTTCATAATTGCCAAAACTTCAAAGGAAGCAAGATGTTTCTCAATAGGTGAATGTATAAAAACTGTGGACTATCCAGACAATACAATCAGATTAGTGCCAAAAAGAAATGAGCCATAAAGCCATGAAAAGACATGGAAAAAACTTAATTGCATATTGCTAAGTTAACAAAGCCAATCTAAAAGGGCTGCCTACTACACACGTTTAAACCAAATCCCATTCTGGAAATGTCAAAACTATGGACACAGTGAAAAGATCGGTGACTCTCGGGGATTAGCAGGTAGAAAGGGATGAACAGACAGAACACAGATTTTCATGGCAGTGAAACAATTTTGTATAATACTATAATGGTGGAGGCTTGTGATTATACATTTGTCAAAACCCATAGAATATACAACACCAAGAGTGAACACTAATGTAAAGTATAGATTTGGGATAATATTATGTGTCAATGTAGGTTCATTGATTGTAAGGAATGTACCACTGTGATGTGGGAAATTGACAGGGAGGGGAGATCATGTTTGTATGAGAACCCAGAGTACAATCATGCACCACATAATGACATTTCAGTCAATGGCAGGCACCATATTCAATGGTCCCATAAGTTCATAATTACATCTTTTGTATGTTTAGATATGTTTAGATACACAAATTCTTACCATTGTGTTACAGCTGCCTACAGTATTCAGTACAGTAACATGCTGTACAGATTTGTAGCCTATGAACAATAGGCTATACCATATAGCCTAGGTGTGTAGTAGGCTATACCAACTAGATTTGTGTAAGGGCATTCTATGATGTTCACACAATGATGAAATCTCCTAATGGCACATTTCTCAGAACATATCCCATTGTTAAGCAATGCATGACTGTGTATGGAAACTTACTTCCAAAGAATATGTTAAATTAGTGCTGCATGTTAAATCAGAATCCCCATTATATTAACTGAATAACTTCATATATTAGCTTTAAGAATCAATATAAATAAATATTAGGTGTGCATAATTTGGCAAATGATATAAGCTAAGAGAGATTTGAAATACACACACACACACACTTTTAGTGTGTGGCAAAGCTCTGATTGAAACTCAGATTTCTCAAACTCTGAAGCTAAGTAGTGTCCACTTAAAAATACTGAACGTGCTACTCTGTAATATTATTCACTGTCTGAATTAATTTTTTAATTAATTAATTAATTTTAGGTTTATCTCTCAGCCTTTTTATGTAACTCTGTGTTTTCTGTATGCACACCTTTGTTGTTCTGTTTGCTTTATTCTGATGCCCCCTCCTATTTTCCCCCTGTCATCAACCTTTTTTATCAACCTCATTGCTTTCAATAATTTTTAAATATGTAACTAAACATATTTTATAAAATAATTAAATTAATTATATAATTTATAAGATAATTATTATTCCCAAATTTTAAAAAATCCAATATAAAAACTATTTGTTTTGTTATAAACTTATGGGTTTTTTTTCTTTGTTTGGGTTTTTTCTAACAGGTTTTAAAATAGAGAATAAAAACGAATGAAAGACATAAAAGGAACATTAGCAATAATTTAGTCTCATTTTTCTCCACCTATATTCTTTAAAACATTCTTGACGAATAATTCATGCAGAATTACCATTCTGTCTGTTTCCAGGATTATCTACTCTAGAGACCAACTATTCTATTGTGAACATAGTATATTATTTTTAATTACAATATGCCTCATTCTAATATTCACCAATTAAGCACTTAATATTATGGTACTGAAACATATTATAATTGAATGGAAATAGCTTAATTCCTGATGTATAAATTATTATTCTATGAATGTGTCCTTAGTTTACATTAATCTTAAATAATTTAGTATTATCTCACATTTATTTTACAATATATTATAGAAGCATACATATTTTGTACTTATTAATAAAAAGTATTTTTAAATGGGATGCTTGTAAGGCATTGTCCTATTGTAGTAAGCTCTGTTGCAAGATGCTCACAGACATTGAAACGTACAGTTTCACTCTTTGTTTAGATTTACTTTAGCAGGATAATTTGGTAAACATTGTGTGAATCACCATTTTAATGTTGAATAAATTATTTCTTCAGATACAATAGAAATCCCAGTCCAGTAAGTCATCTGTGTATAAAGGCATAATCTTTGTTAATATTTTTCCATGTAGTACAAATATACATGTAACTGAATTTTCTTCTTTATGCTCACAAGAAAATTTCTTGAGATATTTTCCAAATGTCTTCCAAAAAGTGAATAATTTTAAAGTAGGAATGTATGCTTATTTTGAAAGGATAGACATCTTCTAGGGACATTGCATTCTTTAATGGAAAAGAAAAACAAGGGAAATCTAGTCAAGAGCAACTGTCCTCTATCACAATAAATGAAAAATACACAGAAAATAAGGTTAAAGAAAAAAGTTATTTTCTAATTCTCATATCAATAACCTCTTATCATCATTGATAGTACAAGATGCACCTACATCATATAATATTCTTTATCAGTTAAGAGTGAGGGCTCTGGGCTTGAACACTGGATATCTAATTTACTAATCTTCAAATTATGGGAATTTTTTTTAAACTATTTGTACCTCATTTTCACCTTCTACAAATTGGAGCAATTGTTGTTATGTACCTCTTAGTATTTTCATATAAACTTTACATATGTTAATATCTTTAACACACTTTTAAAATATCTGGAATGGAATAAGAACTCAATAAATGTTAACTATACTTATATTTAATTTTGATATCTACAATCTGTCAGCATTCCGATAGGCACATTATTTTTACATAAATTTTCCTTTTATAATCATTGTTCATTTAATGCAGAATAAAAGTTTAGTTTTTAAGATATACCCAATATTGGAGATGCTGTTTTTGTCTTTCAAAACTAACCTTAATTCTGCCTTTTTTTTAAAAAAAAGTCTACACTTATGTGTCTAGGGTGAAGTTTCCCTGCTTCACCAGAAAAGATACTAAGAATTGACTTTCACACAGTACTCCACACTTGCACTCCAATATTTCCATCACTGCTGTATTATCAGACATTTCCTGAGAGTCAAAATCAAGAATGGAAAAGCATTTTATTTGGTTTTCCATAATATACTGAGAGATAGAATGCCATTGTATTAAATCAAGAATCTGATATCCTACTGAGAAATAAAATGTCATTGTATTAAATCAAGAATTGATATCCTACTCTCTGCATGGGAAAAGATGTTTAGATAGTTCAAGTGGAATGTAACAAAACATCCGGCTATTTGAGATTTTATTCTATATTTCATTTTAATGAGAAGCACATCACATTTGAGAATTAATAGTTATGTTCTTTGGCAATCATAACATAAAGTAACAATACATTTTAAAAATTAATAAGAAATTATAGCCAAAAACACAACCATGTTTTTCTTTCATAATGTGACTTCATAATTTTTTATTCTCAAAATAACATTTTAGTAAATATACTAATGTCTATAGGATATAGATACAATTTTCATTGAATATAAGCTTTAGCATGATTCACATAACTTTGCAAAAAGAGAAATTTGTCCTGTGAAAGGACAAAATATAAATGAAATTCTAGAGAGGGCAAAACTATAAAGACAGCAGATCAGTGGTTGCCAAGAGCTGAGGGTGATGTGAGGGGTGTCCATAAAAGGGCACAAGGTTACATTTTATGGTTATTAAAATATATTCTATATTATGATTTCATTTTCTGGTAGTTATAGAACTGTATATATTAGTTCCAAACTAATTGGATTCTATACTTAAAATTAATTATAGGTAATATTTTTATATGTAAATTATAGTTCAAAAAAGCTGCTAGTTTTTTTAAATAACAAAAATCATCTTATCATGTATGCACAATTATTTAGAAGAAAAACTGCTCTGCTTATAAGCAGCTATAATCCCACGGAGGATTCAGTCTTAGTCAGCTATGTTCTTGCCACATGGTCTTTTTGAGAGAAAATCCAGGCAGTACAACAATCTGTAAAGTAGTCTGTCAAATCAGAGCTGGTAGTTATTGTTTAAATTAATTTCTTTCAAAACTTAAATCTCCTTAGCAAGGGAATAATAAACAATTTGAATTCAAAAGAAGGCTGTAGCCAGAGTGGCTGAGTATGGCATTTGGTTGAATCTCCATAATGATTTGTTTCTGAAATCCTTGGAACCACTTTAGATACACAGCATCAACTTCCAGTATCCTTGAAATTTTCCATTCCTATGACATCTCTACTGTACCCAGTGTATCCTTAAACAAATTCTACTCCCTCTTACTTGAAATAGCAAGAGTTTTATCTTTCTGCAACCAAATAAAGCCTAGATAGAACTTGATTATATATTACATTTATTATGTAATCTAATGCTCATATCCGTCTTGGTTTCAATCTTGGCCAACATTTTGCAGATTATTTTGGGTGGCATGAAGTACCTGATGGTATTGATATCACCCAGAACACAATCTGGAAAAGCTGTTGGTGTCTAATCTACAAAATAGGATCCGTTTCAATGTCTCTTTGTGAATTATTTACCCCACTATTGTTAAAGAAAAAAATTTTTCAGTGATACTTGTTAAAGCATGGTAAGGAAGAATTTGTTTAGAACCACGGAGGTAGATACAGGGACCATTGCAACAGGGTCTTGCAGTGGGAGAGAGATATCGGGCTTAACTCCAAAATACAGCATAGCAAGTAGAAATATATAGCCAAGGAGTGGGGTGAGGGTCTGTGGATGGAAAATTAGTAAGAGGAGACATCAGGGTAAGGAAGATTCTGGCTAAATTGACCTAACAGTATTCTTGCTGGAGACAGGCCAGGTGATCAGACATCGATCACCTGGGAGATGGTGGAGGTTGAAGAACCTGATCAGATATTAAGGACAACCAGATAATGAGGATGAGCGGTTCTTGCTGAATTGACTTAGCAGGGTTCTTTGCCAAAACTGGATTTTATAAGAAAGTTCACAGATGGACATTAGAGAAGGTTCAGAAGCCTGACCAATATTGGGGCAAGCAAAGAATCTTTGTCACTACTTTGGTGGCACTTCATGAGCCTACCATTTTGCTGATCTGTAACTTCTTATCCCACATTTTAAAAAATACGATATTACTCTTGTACATTAGCTGATTTATGGAACAACTTATGGTGTAATAATTTGCTAATTCTTACATAATGCACTGCTCTCCAAGCTTTACAGATCAGCTTATTTAATCTCCAAATACTCCCTTTATACACATGAGAAAATTGGGGCAAAGGGAGCTTCAGTGACTGCCAGAGAACTAGTCTGAAGAAAGTAGTGAAACTGGTTCTCTATTCCAGGCAGTGTGGCTCTAGAGTCTAAGGAAAAGTACAGTATTTATATAGATAAAAAGATGTGATTTTAATGAAAAGGTGAAGCTGAATAAATTATATTTTTTTATGAAATGAAGTAATATTTTAGCCAAAATTTTTGAAGTTCACCTGATGATTTGTATGATAAGTATAAGGAGTAGAAATTTCATGCATGTACCACAGAATGAAAACAGGCCTTACTTCAAAAGACTTTATGCCTTTGTCTCAGATTGAAACTGCCTTTTATAAAATTAATAAAAAAACGTGAGGTGGAACAGAGATAGGGGCCTGAACTCTGCAGAGGTACAGGCATAGTTTATATATATATATATATATATATAAAAACAAGCCATTGTTCCCTAGTTTGCTTTCCTATAATTGCTTACTGCTCAGGAGTAATATAGCTGATGGTCACAATATTCTTAGCTTTCTTGATTAATCCCATAGATAACGTCACCCTTGAGATATCTTCCAGACCCTGCATTCTGGTGGACCTACTGACCCAACCAGACTGGTGGCCCAAGGACCAAACTCCACTGGTCATGTGACCTGGAAACTGACTCTGCACAAGAAGACAATTTCTATTTCCTGATCCTATGAGTTCATTCACAGCTAATCAGCAGACCTAATTCCCTAGCCCTTTGCCCACTGAACTACTTTAAAAACCCTTTCTCCCAAATTCTCAGAGAGATAGATTTGAGAAATTCCTCCCATCTCCTTGTGTGGCACCTGAGATATTAAACTTTCTCCATCATAACCCCTGCTGTCTCAGTGTATTGGGTTCCTCTTGAGGCAGTGAACCTGGCTGGGCTGTAGCAAAATCAGAGTCCCTGAGTATGAACAGTAATCACTGTCATGCGACATGGATAGTCACTGCAAGATTTGTTCTGTCTAGCACCATAATACACACACACACAGACACACTCATATATATGTCAGAAACTGTTCTATTGTTGACTTACTATGATCTGATATGTACATGTCCATAATCACAGTATATTTTTCACATTACATAGTTTAGGAAATATTTTATATTTAATAAGCTATTGAGGTCTCTAAAGATCACTATTGTGTTTCTTTCCCCAATGGGCAAGAAGAGCAACAAAATAGAACAAGTTTACAAGAAAAAAGCTGATTTTTATTTGAAATTTTGTATTTTAAGAAATTATGAGTAGGGGGAAATTCTATGTAAAAAAATCTTTATTCAAAAATTGTGTGTACTTCATAAGTTGAAACTTTCTGAGGACAGATGAACACCTGCTAAGATTTAATAGTTTATTCTGAGGCACTTTTCCTTTTAGTTGCAAATTTCTGCTGTTCATTTCAAGTAAGGTTTTGAAACTTGGGGTTTTTACTTTTAAATGAAAATTCTTCCTACACTTTTTGATATGCTGATATCTCAGGATATCACACCTTTTATTCAAACTATAGTGAATACTTCCTCCCTAGTCTCCCTTTGCCTATCTTTTCTTTTTTATTCCCCCAAAGGCATTTCCTTGAAATGTAATACATTGCTTTATACTCCTTCATAAACCCATGGAATTTAAAATCCTTTGTACCTATGATCTCATTTATTTGATTCCTTCCCACTTTCAAGCAATTCCACTTTCAAGCAAATGTGTGTGTGAAACACACATTTAGAATCACTTCTTCTTATTGAATTCTCTGGTTTAGACAATGTAATTGACCTCTATGCAACCAAGAAATCTTTTTGGTCTATTTTTAGCTACATTTGTCACCCACCAGCTGTCTAGGTAGTTAAAATTCCTCTGAAGAACACTGTTCTACTGTGTTAGTGAGCATTGCATTTCAAGTGCAAAATTTCACAGCATGGAAATGTGTGTGTGTGCACAGTGACTCCACTTGCTAGCATGGATTAATATATGATCCCTTATCAAATAAAATTATGATTAATATTTCTGGACAATAGAAAATAAACAGCACACTGCTTTTATAAATAAAACCGATATTTTATACGACTTTCAGGAAATTTTCCTCTTAAAAATTAAAAATATATTTGGAAAATAGTTGAAAGCAGAGAGAATTCATGTCAACATGTAAGGTCAACATGTAATGTAGGCTCTTTGTATTTAAAATTAAATACTATAAAAAATGAAGCAATTAAAGTTTTGAAATAAGTCATTTGAAGGAAAATAATTTTAATCTTTAAAAATAATTGTCTTTCCTTTTTCAGATAAGGCCAAATACTGTTATAAGAAAATTTTAGAAAAGAGAGTTTTAAAAACATTATATTGTAATTGGTTTACAGTTGTTAAATTTCACAAAATAAAAGAATTGCAAAGGTGAAAAACCTGTAGCGCTTTCAACTGCTCTTCATCCACTAAAATTAATTGACCATAAATTTGTTAGCAGTTGGGCTTTGAAGTGGGATGGAACTAAGGCACAGGTACACATTATTTTAATGAACAATGATGTGTGAAACAAATCATAGCCTTGTCAACAAGATAATGGTGAATTATAGCCTATTCATGGAGGCTGTATGACAAGCACATGGAGTAGTTTGTAAGAGATGCCAGTATAGGTTTATATTTGGAAGTGAAAAAACTGAACTAAGCCTGTAGCTTTCAGGACCTGCCCATGCAACAAACACACTGAATCTCTGTTCTAAAGATTTTGGACAAAGTAGAACATTTGATTGTTTTATATTGCTGCTTTGGCAAATTTACCACAAATTATTAGCTTAAATCAATACAAATTTGTTTCCTTATAATTCTGAAGGTCAGAAGTCTGACATAGGTCTCACCAGGTTAAAACCGAGGTGTGGGCAGGATGTATCCCTTTTGGAAGGCTCTAGGGGAGAACTCATTTTCTCCTTATTTGGAGAGTTGACAAAATTCAGTTTCTTGTGGTTGTAGGTCTAAGATCAGCTTTTTCTTGCTGGTTGTCAGCTGAGGACAGTTCCCAGCTTCTAAAGGCTGCCAGCATTCCTGGGCTCATGGTTCCTTTGCTCCATATTCAAATCCAGAAACAATAGGTTGAGTCCCTCTCAGCCTTCAAATCTCCTTTGAGTGTCTTCCTCCTTCTCCTCCTTCTTGTCTGATCTCTCTGACCTGACCAGGACAGATTCTTCACCTTTAGGGTTTCATATACAGGCGTACCTCATTTCATTGCACTTTGCTTTATTGCACTTCACAGCTACTGCATTTTTTACGAATTGAAGGTTTGTGGCAACCTTGCATAGAGCAAGTGTATATCAGTGCCGTTTTTCCAACAGCGTGTGCTTATTTCACTTTTCTGTGTCAGATGACAGTTAGCATTTTTTTTTTAGCAATAAAGTATTTTAACTTAAGGTATGTGCCATGGTTTTTTAGACATAATGGTATTGCACACTTAATAGACAGTATAGTGTAAATATAACTTTTATATGCACTGGGAAACCAAAAAATTGTGTTACTCTCTTTGGTAAGATATTTACTTTATTGTGGTGGTCTGGAACAGAGCTCACACTATCCCTGAGGTATGCCTATAATTACATGGAGCCAACCAGGATAATTTCTTCATCTCAAGGCTCATGCCCTTATTCATAAGTGCAAAGTCCCTTTTGCCATGTAAGGTAATATATTTACAGGTTCCAGGCATTAGAGTATGCACATTGTTGGGAGGTCATTATTCTGCCAACCACAACTTTTGACATTAATTACTTTATTCAGTGTATTAGTCTACAAAGGCTGACAAAACAAAATACCATAAACTGAGTAGCTTAAATAACAGATTTTTTTTCTCACAGTTCTAAAGCCTAGATGTCCAGATCAACGTGTCAGCAAGTTTGGTATCTTCTGAGGCCTCTCTCCTTGACTTGCAGTTGGCTGCCTTCTTGCTATGTCCTCACATGGTGTTTTCTCCATGTGCACACATGCCTGGTGTCTCTTTGAGTGTGCAAATTTTCTTTTCTTAGAAGGGTACCAGTAACTTTGGGTTAGGGCCCATGTTAATGGCCTCATTTTAATTTAATCACCTCTTTAAAGGCCCTATCTCCAAATATAGTCACGTTGTAAGGTACTGAGTTTTAAGGGTTTCACATATGAATCTTGGGAATGACACACTACAGTCCATAATATCCAGTAGTGTTAGGATTATGAGACTCCACAACTGGAAGGAATTTAACAAGCCACTTCACTTGAAGGGCAATTGAAGAAAGCAATAATCAGATAAATCAAGTAGTTCATGGTGACCCGGGTAGTCAATTGTATGTCAAGAACACCTATGCACTGCTCCACATTTTTCAGTGCAGACTTCATTTTTCCAATATGCCATGTTCTCCCTCCACACAGGGTTATATAATTTTAATACATATGTTACCAAATTTCAATAGTAGGGCTTGATTTTGCAAAATGATAACATAATAGAAGAGTAATATATGGCTACATACTGTGGTTTCTGGATTTGTACCACTTTTAATTTTGTTATCCATATGTTTGCACAGGCTTAAACTTCTGATTGACCTACTTTCCTGAGTTTCTTTTCCAGGAACACTTTTTTTCAAGACTCAAGGGAAGCACTACTTCCTCACATTAAATTTACACCAAATTAATATAAAGGACCTCATATATATGTATATGTGTATATACATATACCACCAAGCCTACACATATAATAATGAAATGACCCTGTCTCTGACTTTATACAATGCACAATGAATTGAGGCATCAAATAAGGAAACTGGAATACACTGTGTTTTGATACACTATGGTTATATGCCGTGATTTGGGGTTGTCCAGGCTTAACACACACAGAAGAGGAAGCAGCTCAGTTGCCAAGTAGAATCGGGACAGCTTACTGGAGGAGATAGCACGAAGTTTGCCCTGTAAAAGGAGGGAGTTGAGTGTAGAGAGAGTGGAGAGGGCAATGTGAACTCAGTGAGTGCTAAGTCTCAGAAGAGGGAGGAACAGAGTGTTGGTAATTCAACGAAGGGTATGTAAGTAGTTTATTCTGCCCAGACTCTGTAATGTCGGGGTGGATTTGAAAGGTTGAGAGGAAGGGCAATGGTTGGAAGATGGGTATATGAGTAGAGAGTCATAAAGTTATAAGCAAGGTCCTCGTGATGAAAAGCTTCATATGCTCTCAAAAAAACATTAAGATTTCATCTTGAGTCAAAGTTCAAGCCTGTGCTGATGAATGCTGTTTGGGTTGGGTGATGGGTTTCACCAGGTAGTAGTAGGATGCTCGAGTTGGGAGCTGGGCGAGACCCTTCTCACTGAAGCTGGTGTCGTGGGGCTTGCTCTACCCGGGGTTTCCCCACGTAGGCAGAGGCAGCGGCTGGATGCTGTTGTCGTGGGTTCCCCGGCTGTGTGCGTTTGCGCTCGGACCAGGTGGCAGTGTGCTGGCGGCTTGAGGCGGGGCGGGGGGTGTCCCTGGCGAGGCGTTGGACTTTGGAACAGTTCCTCTGACCCTGCTGCGGTGGTGGAGACTCTGGGGTGGGCTCCTGGGGTCCAGGTGCAGCGCTGGAGACTTGAGGATGATGTCTCGGACCTGGCGGGGCAGGTGGGGTCTGGAGGCACAGAGATAGAGCCTCGGGCTCCGGTGTGAGAGCCTCAGAGCTGAGACTGGGGAGGAGTCAGAAGCAGAGCTTCTGAGCAGGGCCCGGGAGCCAGTACCCGGGCTGTGCCGTCGGCGAGGCTGATCCGACCTGGAGGGCGGAGCAAGTGGCCGGCTGCTTAGCAGGCTCACGGACCCCAGCGGATGCCAAGTCAGGCGGGCAGATGTTGGTTCCAGGCACCCAGGGACCGCGTAGCTCTCCGTTCCCCACCCAGGACCTGCCGAAGCGGAATCGGTGGCCCAAAGCCTCTCAGGTCGGGATCTGCGGTGCCCTGGTCAATTCCAGCGCTAGCTCCCCTTGCGCTCTAGGGGAGAAGCTCTTGTCTTCAAGTCACCGGCAAGCCACAAGTCAGTCCACTCCCTGCCCAGCCCGGTGCAGACCTGGCGCGGTGCACCCGGGAGAGCTCGGGATGGCTTTAGCTCCTGCCCGGATGCCCGATCCCCACCGTGATAATGATGAATAAAGAAACATTGAAACTGCAAAAAAAAAAAAAAAAAAAAAAAAGATTTCATCTTGAAAGCTAATAAGCGTTCCTGATGAGCTGCAAGTAGAAAAATGAAATGATTATATGTACATTTTATCAAAATAAGTCCAGATGACCGGTGAAGGATGAATAGGGGTGAAATCTTAGAGGAATCTCAGAGGATGAAACAAGTAACAAACTGTAGCAATAATACAAAATAATTAACACTAATTGAGCTCTTACTATATGCCAGGTATTTTGGTGGATGCTTAAATGAAGCACCTCTTTAGACTTCACTTTTTCAAGTTGGTATCCTTTTTAGCCATATTTTATTAATTAGAAAAGCCAAAATCAAAGAGTTGAAATGACTTTCCCCAAATAAAACATCTGTTAACTGATAGAGATGTGATTTATGCACTGGCAATCTGACTCTCGAGGTCATGCTCTTTAATATCATACAATCCACATCCTTAAGGAAGGTTAAAAAAAAAAGATATTAAGAAAAGTCTGAAAGGACTGAAGACATAGATAAAATGAACAAAATCTGTTAATAGATTGGATTTGGAAAGTCAAGGAGAGCAGGCATGGCACATAATTCCTGGCTCAGAAAACTCATCTTTACAGAATCCTCTGTGTTTCAATGGCAACTTGTATATTCCTCAATGGCAAAAGTTTTCATATTTACTTTTAATTTGGGGGTTTCTCCTTTCTATAATTGACTTCAAATTCTTCATGAATAATGCTAAGTTTTATTTATTTGTCTTTGTACAGCAAACTTCAACTCCTAGCACGGTGTTTTCCATATAGTAGGTGCACAATGATTTTTTAAATGAGAAATTAGCATGAAGTCTTTGATTCCAAGTCACAAAACTGCAATTTTTACTTAGAGAGAAATAAATTTAATAATTTGTATAGTTAAACTTTGGGCAATACAAGAATTTAACAGAGTTATAGGGCAACCAGATTCCAAGATAAAATAAGACCAGGGTTTCCTTTCCCTCAGCTCAGCATTCAGTGTATATCAACTGCATTTACATATAATGTGGATTGGCTTTTTCCACTTGATATGAACAATGATATTTTGGGGAAAATAAAGCAATCCTGCCAACAAAAATCCCCTCCATACATTAAGATTAAAAACATTCCTCCTTGAAGAAGAAAGGAAAGGGAAGTACAATCAGCACTCTATATTTCCAGATTCTGCATCTGTAGATTCACCCAACTGCAGATCAAAAGAAATTTTTTTTTAAAAAGGATGGTTGTCACTATACTGAACATATATATACTGTTTTTTTTTTCTTGTTATTATTCTCTAAACAGTGCAGTAGATGAGTTCCCAGATGTCATTAAGAAAATCATTGAGGAGAAAGGCTATCTGCCTGAACAGATTTTTAATGCAGACAAAAGTGCCCTATTCTGGGGAAAAAAGTGCCACAAAGGACCTATATTAGTAAGGAAGAGAAGAGAGCACCAGGATTTAAGGCAGGAAGGGATAGGCTAACTCTACTGTTTTGTGCAAATGCAGTCAGGTTTACCATCAGGACTGCCCTTATCTATAAAGCTGCTAATCCCCCAGCCTTAATGAGAAAAGATAATTACCAGATGCCAGTCTTTGGTTGTACAATAAGAAGGCTTGGACAACAAGAACCCTTTTTTCTACATTGCTTCCCCTGATGCTTTGTCTCTGAAGCTAGAAAGTATTTTACCATTAAAGAACTACCTTTTAAAGTTCTTTGGGTATTGGACAATGCTTGTGGCCACCCAGACCCCATGCATTCACCACTGATGGTGTCAAAGTGGTCTACTTTTCCCCAAACACAACATTTCTATTTCAGCCTATAGATCAGGAGGTCATAAGGATCTCTCAGGCTCATTACACAAAATACTCTATGGAAAGGATTGTCAGTGCTATGGAAGATAACCCTGACAGAGAGAACATCAGGAAAGTCTGGAAGAATTACACCATTAAGGATGCCATTGTTGTTACAGAAAAGCCATGAAAGCTATCAACCTTGAAACAATAAATTCCTGCTGGAGAAAACTGTGTCCACATGTTATGCATGACTGTCTGGTTTATGATAGAGCCAAGCAAGGAAATTATGAAAGAGATTGTGGATATGGCAAAAAAAAAAAGTGTGGTGTGAAGGGTTTCAAAATATGAATCTTGGAAAAATTCAAGTCCTAGTAGACACCACACTAGAGGAGTTAACAGAAGACTACTTGATGGTGGTGAGTACTTCTAAATCAGCACCAGACAATGAGAAGGAAGACATAGAACAAGCAGTGCCAGAAAAAATAATATTATAGCATCAGCTAGAAGTGTTTTAGTTATTCAAGACTGCTTTTGACTTATTTTATGATGTGGACCCTTCTATGACATGGGCACTAAAACTAAAGCAAATGGGGGGATATGGATTAGTATTGTACAGAAATATTTTTAGAGAAATAAAAAAGAAAGCAACATCAGACAGAAATGACAATGTATTTCCACAAAATTATAGTGAGTGGGCCTGCCTCCTGTTCCACTTCTTGCACGTTTTCTGCCTCTACCACACCTGAGACAGCAAGACAAACCCTACCTCTTCCTTCTCCTCCTCAGCCCACTCAACGTGAAGATGATGAGGATGAAGACTTTATGATGATTCACTTTCACTTAATGAATAGTAAATGTATTTTCTTTTCTTTTTGATTTTAATAACATTTTGTTTTTCCTAGCTTCCTTTATTATTAGTATACAGTATATAATATGTATAATACATAAAATATGTGTTAATTGACTCTTTATGTTATTGAAAAGGCATCTAGTCAACAGTAAACTATTAGTAGTTAAGTTTTTGGACAGTCAAAAGTTATATGTGGATTTTTGACTGCCCAAGGAAGAATTATGAGTTGCCACCCATAACCCCCACGTTGTTCAAAAGTCAACTGTATCCATATAACACTTACATTGTATTAGGTATTATAAGTAATGTAGAGATGACTTAAAGTATATGGCAGGATTGCTTAGGTTAAATTCAAATAATACACCATTTTATATAAGGGACTTGAGCATCAGTGGATTTTGGTATCCATGGAGACTCTTAGAATCATTCCCTCATGGATAACATATAGAAAATAAGGGATGACTGTTCAGAAAATTTAAAAAAAAATTGCTAAAAGGAATTTTTGGATATAAACAATAAGGGAGAAGACATATGAATTATTTTCTGATAAACATAGTCTTATTTGATAAAGAAAAGAGAGACCTTAAGAAAAATCTCCTATTAAATACTTATTGTAAAATGATCCATCAAGTAACAAATATCCCCAAATGAAACTTACCTTAACATTTGCCAAAATGTAAATACATGCTCCTAGGCTACCTCATCTATTTAAAAAAATCATTCGGACACTCAAGCCTACATTTTGCAGATAATTTATTCTGAAATGTCCATCAGGATGTACTTCTACTCAAAAGCAGATTTTCTACTACCATCTTGCTCCTATATGGACATAATGGGCAAGTCGTAACAACTGTTCTTAAATATTTATAGCTCCAGGTGGTCTGTTCTAAGCTTCATGGTGCTGAACTTTGGATCTCAAACTGCATATGTTTAAGTACTTCGCTAAAATCAAAACACCTCTTTGAAGAAAAAAATAATATATTGTCTCACCGCATGCATTCCTGGATTCTATGTCCCTGTAAAAATGAAATGACCATCTGTCTGAAGGAGAATTCAAGTAAAAGTACTAAATTTTCACAACAGTATTTCAATTAATTACCTACATATATCTTCTTTGAAACATGAGTCACTGTTTACTCAACAGACAGAATATTGACATATCAAGTTCTTGGGAAGAATTTAGCTTTGAATTAGATGTGACCTGTGTTTTAATGATTAACACAGTTAAGATAGTAAGTAAATTCTATTTTTTACACCTTTGAAATTCTAGTCTTCTACTAAGCTAGATTATTAGAAATCAACATACATACATTATTTATGTTAGTTCCCATAGAAATATAGTCATTAAGTGATAGTCAATGTCACATTTTGAGCTTTTATAAAGACACAAGAAACTAGAATATTTGCCATATTTTGTCGTATGTTACCAAACATAGCTTTTATGAATGTCAAGTTGATAAATTTCTTCCAGAAATCATTTCTAATTGAAAAGCCTTAGCTTTCCTAATATAATTGACTATCATAAGACAGTTCAAATTCTTAAATGTTAACACGCATATCCTATTCCGTTTTTATCAGGATTCTCAAAGCTAACTTTGATAATCTTATACTATACAGTTTTCAAATCAATAGTTTTTTCTAATTAGTTTGTTTCTAACATGTATTTTAATAAGTTTTTTCTCTCAAAAAATCCATGTATTTGAACTGTTCCAAGTTATTATTATTGCAATTGATTTGTTTTTCCATGTGGAATGGACTTTGCAGTTAGGCATTATGCATTTGTCACCTTATTTAATCCTGAAAACAAAACTGTAAATTGGTATCAACTACTTTGTGGATGTAGAAGGGTTATGTGACTTGCTGGGCATCACTAGTTAGTTTCAGATTCTGACTTGAGTACAAATCATACTGATTTCAGAAGTTGTACGGCTACTGTACCTCTAACACATTGGAAGTTAAGTATGAGGTTGGATGCTATAAATAAATACACAAATATATATATAAACACTACCCACTATTCATTCTATTTTTCTGGTTGAGGACACAAGATACAATAACAGAACAGCTTTCAAAATACCACTTTGCAAGATCACAGGACACTAATAAAGAGCTCAGTAAAAGGAGGTTTAAAATTTAGGCATAAGTGGGATCTCCTAATGTGAATCTAAATCAGAAGGTCTGAATTTGTACAACAATTGAGAAAGTGAGGGAAAGAGAGAGAGAAAGAGAAGGGAAGTATTGAAAAATTGTATAACACAAGGGAGAAAAGCAGAGAAATGTATGAGTTTGAGCTTTTTTGTGCACAATAAATGCCCCAGGTCCAATCAATCATATGATAGTAACTTCATTTCCCTTGTAGGATGGGAGAAAAAGAAGGGATGTCTAGAATAATCTGTTAAGAGAGGAATCAAAGAAGCTTCTCCTTCTTCATACTAAACAAATCTGTGTGTTGATCCTTAATTAGTCACCTACTGTTTGTGTGATGCTTTGACAAGTTACTTAAGGTTATTAATTATTTTATTAATTATACATTAAACTATGATAACAACTGGTAGATTTTACTTCATTATTAATAAGTCTATGTAACTGCAGCATCTAGCACATAATTAATTGGTTAATAAATGTTAATTATCCTTCTTTCATTATTTTGGACTTCAAGGAACTCAATCAAAAGATAAGTTATCATCTAATATTGTCTCAATTCCCATTCCAACAGGAAAAATACGTTGATCAGTAATAAGGAATAGTCTGGGTCAAATAATTAACATTAGCCATTTGTAGGTTCTTACATAGATTTTTCAAAAACTTTTGCCAAAGATGTGTTCACATTTTAGCACATTTGATGCATTACATTTCCAAATTTGCAGGACTGATGCCATTTAAACTGGTTCAAAATTATTTTGGTCATAAAACTCTCCTATAATTTTAAAATAAGACTCATTCCCCTTTTTTACGGTCCCATAAATTAGTAAGGTCCATGCCAATAATCAATATACAAAATGAGATTCATTCACCTTAACTTTCATTAATATTACATGAATTGAACTAATTTAATCTCTGAGTCCATAAAAAATTCCATAAGTTTCAACCAAATATCATTATTCATACATTGATTGATTTTTTAAAATTCTGAACTTGATCCAAGGCTTCATACCAAATTTTGGACTTCGTGTTCTATTGTTTCTGAAAACCTCACAAGACGCTGAACTCACGTTTTAAGTATTTGTGTAATATGACTTTCAAACACCTCAAACATTGCGTTGCTACAGTCCATTATTTTGTTAAGAATGAAAAAACTCCATTTTCTTAATGGTTTTTTACTTTTGATTCCATCTTTATAGTGGTTGTATAAAAATGTACATTCTTGGTTTGGTTGGAGATTAATTATTCACCATTCATTTATAGTTTTTATAAATCATTACTCTCTCATTAATTTTCTGAAAGCTAGGCTGCATATGAGAAACAAATACTTTCCGTGTGGGAACAAATTCCATGGGCATTTATCAAACCATTTAGTAACTTGAATAATTCTGACAAAAGAACAAAACAACATAGTACATGCCATGCTCTCAATATAATGAATTTTTAAAATTTTCTACGTGCAAAAATTTGGGGATGCAATTTTTTTAGCTGGAAGGAAATTTTGTGTTACCAAACTTAATAGGGTTTTGAGATAAACTGTTCCTTTAAAATTATATTATTTTTAATGTGAACCCACTAATTTATTTAATTTACATAAGTTATTGCACGCTTCCAGAGTCCAGGAAAAGTATAACGTCCGAAATATTAAACCTGAAACAATTATGAACAATGTAGCAGCTACTCTAAATGAGATGTCAACTGAGATTTCACTGTCTTTTGAGACTTAATAAAATTTATTTGAGTTTCCAAAGCTATGTCCTATGGAAAACACAATAACTCTTTCCAATTGCTGTGTGAGTTATCTCTCCCTTAAATATTTGTTTCTATTTCTGTTTCCTAGTTCCTTCTACTGAAAGTTATACATCTCATTTTCACAACAGTTTCCTCTTAGCCTCTTACCAACCCAGTTGTAAAATGCAGCTCTTATCAGGAGATGTAGCATAATTTAGAAGTTTGAAAAAAACAAAAGTCTTTTTAATTGCACAACTTACAAATGAATATTAAACATCTTTTTATTTTTTATTATTTAGAAAGAACTTTGTTCTTGATAAAGAATTTTTCCATACCAATTATTTTGATCACCTTGCAAATCAAATCTTTTTCTAGGTAAATTTTCTTTATAAAGTCTATCTCTACACAATGATTAGTAGGCACTTATTTTTATTATGATATTTTCTCCTCTCTTTTGGTGTTTAATCATGCCCCAAATTCCTATTCACTTTTTATTAATGTAATTTAACTGACTTCTATTTTTTGCCTTATAATTTCCTAAATCAAACAAGTTTTTAATTAAAATGACATTTATCTTTAAAAGGTAATACAACTATAATCTGTTAAAATAACATATTCAAAAAGCTCTACAAGTAATTGGTTGATTTAGTATAGTGCAATATGTGCAAAGGTAGAGAATTGTAGGGTGCTATGAAATCCACATAAAAGACATTTTATTAGAATGGGCTTCCCAGTTGAAGTGGCACATAAAATGAAAGTAAAGAAACTGTGTTATACCTAAATTGAGGAAAGGAAAGAGTTAAGTTGAAGTAGCAGGATACCAAAACCAAATCGGAGAAGGTGACCCTGGAGAAGTGAACAGGAATTCAATATACCTTGAGTGTGGAGTGTGGAGCAGAAGAGATGGATGCAAAGACAGGAGGCCAAAGGAGAGCACAGATATGAACATTAGGGATATTCACTGCAGGCTATTAAAGAATTTGAGCCTTTTCCTAAAAATGAAAACACTGGAAGAGTTTCAAGCAGGGGACAACACAATCAGTTTTCTGTTTCAGAAATTTTACTAGGGTTGCAATATACAAAATGGATAAAAAGGAACAGTGTGAAAATTCAGAAACTAGGTAGGAAGTATTGTGGAAATTCAGATGATAGACGATTATGGTTTAAACCAGGCAAGTAGCATTGGGAATGGGTAAACAAGAAGAGGTGTGAGGGATTTCCCTATGAGCCCACGTTAACAAAAACTCATTGACAATTGAAGAAATTGGTTGATTTGTATTTTTTACGGTAAAGGCAAAGTCTATCTGGTTAAACTGGCTCTCAGTTCAGTTTTTTTGTTGTCTGGTCCAAGATTTCACTTATATTATATTTTGGAAATGACAGAAATGAGAAATTTCTTTTGTACTTTTGATTTCCTGAGACAAAATACCAATAAGGAGGAATGAATGAGTTTCACAATCTTTTCCCTGAAATAAGAGAGGTTATAGGACAAGGGACAGGTAGATTGGTTGGAAAGTTAAGATTTGTTTCCTTTGTCTTCTCAGAGAATGCCATACAGTCTCAGGAATGTGAAGGATCGTAACACACATGCAGTTCAATTCCATATTTGATGAGAAGGTTCCTTTTAAAGCATCCCTATGTGCTTTTAAAGCATGTAACCTGGTGCTTCTCAAATTTCAATGTTTACAGAAATGGCCTGGATTTTTTTAGAAATCCAGAATCCAGTTTAGCAGTTAGGGAAAGAGGAATTTTAAACATATTTTAATAAGGGATTTTGCATTGTTAACAAGTTTTCAAGTGTTGCTGATATTCTTATTTGTGGACTACATTTGAGCACTAAGAATCTAACTTATATTTGAAACCAACTCTTAGTTAAACCAAGTTAATTACTGATCTTGACAATATACCAATATGAGGTACTGCAGCATCCAGAATATAGGCTAACTGAAAAGACTTCTCTTCATTTTTGTTATATACTTTGATGGATCTTCTAATCGGATCAGTCCACCTAAGCTAAAGATTTCCCTGCAAAGTGAAAGGTAGGTGATGCCTTTTCCTTCTGTAAGAATCCTTGAATTAATTTGAGATAATTGATTGAGCTACATGATTCTCAATACCGCCCAGTAAATTAACAGATGAAAATAAGCACCATTTAAGTTTAAAAGTGACAATGCATGTGTCTGTATCTACATGCAAATTCTTTTACTGTTCTTCATGTTTTCAGCCATGAATGGAAATACAAATAGCTTATAATAGCATAACTTTACATTCAGAACAGCTGCTCCTATTGTTAAACTAAGTTAAAAATTTAGAAAGAAGGTGAAACCAGAATGTATGAATTCATAAATGACTGACAGAGTCACTAATAAATTTGAGTACTTTAACTTTGAATATAACTATCATTGAAGAAGCTTCAGTGATTTTTCACTTATTTATACCTAGTATTCTTTTGGAAGATAAGAAAATAAACCACAAGACTTTCTTAAATTTATTTCTGCCCATAATTTTTAAAAAAATAAATGTCTGATTTAGCAATAATATGTGAACTATCACCAGTGGTGAGGTCATGAATGTGAATGAGCTGGAAGAGTTTCACGTGACATAGAGCCCATGTAGGAAGTGACAAAATTTCTAGCCACGTCATATGAGAAATATTTATGCAATTCAGTTGACTTTTTGTGTATTAGTTTTATATTTGAATTTTACTAACAGGTCATTTAAACCTTTGACAGAAAAATGGTCCTCCTTTATCGGGAAAGGCCATCCTCCTCAACCCAGCATGTGGCATCTGGAGAAACACATATGGAGTCATGAGGGGACACTGGCCTAGTCAGCCAGATCAGCTGAACCAACCCTGGTGATCAATGGGGTGACAGATGCGGCAATCAGGTGGCCCTCACATCCAATCGATCATTTATGAACTTTACAAAACTTTTTTCACTATACATAGTTCATGCTTCCTATTTATTTATGCAATGGAATCAAAGGCACATGAATTCGTATAATATTGTTTTTCTAATTATTTGCTCATTAGCAATAGGATTGTAGTTTTTATGATATCATTTCAAATTATTGTTTTGATACAAATAATATATAATGGCTTACCTAAGTCAGAAAGTGACAATATGGATTTCTCCTCTAGTAGAACATTTTCACTTGGACAAAATTGTTTTAAATAAAAGACTATAATGAAAACAAAACAACACAAAAATGTAACTAAGAGTTGTTTTTCTTTTCATTGCTTTTGCATTTTCAAGACTTGTTTAAAATTTCCTATTGTCATTAAATGAACATAATCAGAAAATGTTTGTTTAGTTGACATATTTAATTTTCAGGTAATCAATTTACTAATATTTATTTACTAAGCAGGGGATATTTTCCTCAAATGAAGTAGCTAAATCTATTTACACAACTAAAATCCACCTAAAAGTCAACATTCTTTTTCACCATATTGTTTTATCACAGAAACCTCCAGTAGCAAAAAACTCACCTTTCATGAAGTAATTAATTATTTTTCTATTTTGATGGCTTTGTGAGGTAATGCCAAGACTTATTATTATTTCAAAGAGGAGAGGCACTGAACCTCTTCTCAACACAGCCCCTGAAAAGGGAGGTTTACTGACCTTAAATATCCTTCTACTAATAAGAAAAAGATTGCATGCTTACTTGGGCAGCACATACACCAAAATTGGAATAATACAGAGAAGATTAACATGACACCTGCACATGGATGACATGTAAATTTGTGAAGTGTTCCATATTTTTATTCTCTAATAAAAATTAAACTAGTATTTTTTAAAATAAAAAAAGATGGAGTTGGATGATGCCTAGTTAGTTTTGCACAAATGAGATATAAGTGAGATAAACATAATGTAATTCCATATACATGAGAGCTTACAAAAATGAAGTAACTTGTAATTTTAAGAAAATTTTTCTTAGTATGAAGCCAAATATTATCTTTTAAATGATGTGTTTTTTACTTTTCTTCCACTTTAGCGTTCAGTTTGTAAAGAAAAATAAAAATAAAATCCTAAGCACCCCAAACGACTGGACAGACACCCTCTTGGCCAAGGAGATCCCAGAGAAATCTTAAAAACTGAGTTCCTGGCCGTGATGGGATGGGAGGTTGGACATGACTCTATACTCCCTCTCTCCCTAACTGGCATTAGGCTTTCTCTAAGGATTAAACAGAAACCAGCCTTTTCAAAAGACTGTCTCCACCACTGATTTCAACCAACCTCCTAATGCTGCCCCTCACTTTTGCAGTTTTGACACAACTGACCAGCATTCCTTCCTGATAGGAGACCACTAACCATGGAGTGTTTCTAACCAGATAATGAGTCTGTGCTTAGAATGTTTTCCTGCCCTCTCCTTTACCTTTTGACAGCAGAAGGTTAAATACTCCACTGTTGGGTCATGCCCATGGACATATTTCTCCTTTCATAGATATTCATAATTCTTCCTATAGCTTATTCAATATGTATATTTGGGCACTCCCTTAGCATAAACTCCTGTTCCTTTTACCCCTCCCTTGAAGTACTTGCCCTCAGTTTCTGTTGGAGGCTGTGCTTCCCAACCTGTCAGGCTGGCCAGCCTGCAGGCTGTAACCCTTTATGAGAAATGAAATCTTTTTTCCAAATTTATGAACCTTGTGATTCTTCAGTGGACAGTAAAAAAACACCTTACAAAAAGCATCTCATAAATTCACAGAATTGTCCAGACTTCTGTTTTGCATTGCCCAAGTCTATGATATAATTGTTTAATTCTTAGTTTCATTTTTTCTGGGTAGACTTGATGCTGATATTGACATCTGAAGTAATTGTAGCATTATTAACACCTGCTTTAAGAAGTGTCAAATAAGAAGAAATGCAGACTTTGATAAGAAGAGACTTTATTCATAAAGACTATTGCAATAGAGAGAACATTCTGAGCTCAGAAATATGCAAATGTATCAAAATCAAACAGAAAAAGGCCTTTCTTTTATAGGGAAATGTAAGCAGAGTTTTGCAGAAACATTTAAGAAGAAGTTAGGCAAGAAAGGGGGGTGAGTAAATAGCATGGCAGGCACCATCTGACAGGAACTATATCTGGTGTGGTCAATGATTCTTGGGATAAGTTAATGATGGGGCATAAGCTGCATTTTAGTGCTTACTCAGGTTGGGAATAAGCCAAAGTTCAAAGGCTCATGGGGAGTAGACAAGCTTGTCTAAAGTTTGGACGAGACAAAGCAGATGGTAAGAAATGGGCAAATGTGAACACTTGATCAGGAGCTACAACAGTACACTTTTTGTGTTTGTGGTAAGTATGTTAATTGGGGGCCCAGTATTTCATATTGTTTGTGATAAGTTAATTCAGCAAGTTAGTATATAGTTGTGGTATCATAGAAAAACATTTGGTCTTTGTTCCTCGTTCCTGGCACAGACTTCTAAAACCCTTGGGACTTCTGAGTGATAAGGGTCATAGAACCTTCTGTTTTAATGAGGCAACTCTTGGTGGATCCATATCTTCAGAACAGAAGCTGGTCACCACAGAAAAAGACTCAATTAGAAATGTGTGACTGTCAGCTTCACTTCCTCCAACCTCCAGGAAAGGGAAAGAATCTGAAGATTGAGCTATTCACCAGTGGTCAATGAAGCCTCTATAAAAGCCTCTAAATGACAAGTTTGGGGGAGTTTCTGGGTTGGTGAACGTATTAAAGTGCTGGAAGTGTGATGCACCGAGAGAGGGCATGGAAGCTCCATGCTCCCTCCCTCCCTTACCTTGCCCTGTGCATCTCTTTCTTGTAGCTGTTCCTGAGTTATGTCCTTTATGATAAATCAGTAAATGTAAGTAAAGTGTTTTTGGGGGGGTTCTGTGAGCCATCCTAGCAAATTATTGAATGTGAGGAAGGTGTCATGGGAACTCTTGATTTATAATCATTTGGTCAGAAATATAGGTAGCCCTGGACTTGGAATTGCTGTCTGAAGTGGGGGCAGTCTTGTAGAACAGAGCTCCTTTAACTTATGTGATCTGATGCTAACTCTAAGTAGATAGTCTCAGAATTGAATTGGTTTTTTGGACACTCAGTTGGTCACAGAGAATCAGAGAATTGGAGAATTGGTTTATGTGAGAAAAAACACCTTTCAATAGTATAAGATCAAGGAATCAGTCTCTATTAAAGTTAGACTGTTCAGCCTTTTTTCCATTTGCAAGCAGCATCATTAATCCTGTTCTATTACATGAATCCTATTGGTCACAAGAGGGATTCAATGAAGGAGGGTGTTTAAAATTGTTAAAAGCTATTCTCAACACTGAGAAAAAGAACTTTAAGCACATGTTCTACTGATGCTGGGATAGTAGTTTTAAATTTGCATGTGAAGGACAGCATATTATTTTCACCTTTCAAGTACTTGGGAGACTATTATCATATCTTTAGCCAAGGGATGCTTAACTGAACAATACATTTTTAGTTCCTGCAATCTTTCTTCATCACTCAGTGAGTTGATTCCATTAATCATACTGCTCTTTTCAGAACTCTTTCCAAACCTTGTGTGCATCCAGTCTCAATGTAAATAAAGAAGAAAAAAACAAATCTGGTGTCTCCAGTATCACAAGCTCCAGGAAATAGATTCACACTTATTCTTGACTCAAGAGATCATTGCCAACCATCAGGGATGATCAGGAGCTCCAAGGTTTTCAAATGCTACACAGCTCAGCTGTTGGTAGATGTGGGTGTGAAAAGTGCCCTGTCTCATGAGCTTAGCTCCAGCTTCAGAAAAATCCAAGTTCTCACTCTCCCCTAACATACAAAAGTAGTCATTATCTCAGCAGATAACTCCAAATAAAGACAGCCTTGCTGTCAAAACCATGTGACCTATTACTTCAACTTGTTGTGTTTCTGCAACCAAACTCCACTTCCTAGTCTTTTTCGCTGACTGTGTTTTCTCCCTTTATCTAATCTCAGGATCTATGCTTTATCACTTCCCTGTAATTTTATGGCTGGAGCTCAGGTTCTTGTATTTATGCTTTTATTCTTAAATATCATGGCTTTTTTGTGAAACAAATAATCATATTCTTTGTACTTAGCACCGGACATTTTAGTACCTGCTATGTGTACATAATTTTATTTAGTAATCATAGCAAAAAATATGGTGTAGAATATTTTCCCACTCTTGCTAGAGAGGTGAAACAAATTGAAAATTAGGATTAACAATTATTAAATAAGAAACATTAGGTAGAAACTCAGGTTACATTGACTCTGTTCTTTCTACTATTGTACCTTGCACCTCCCCATCCAGGGCTCATGCTCCAGTGTGTTCATCTACAATGCCCACCTAGCTCTTAATACGTTTACTTCATGTGGTCAGTTACCTGTAGACAATGATACTCCAAAAAGCCTCTTCTTTGGCCAAACTGAAACCTTGTAAGCATAACCTTTCTATGCCTCTGGATTAGTAGGTTTTCCTACCTTTCCAGTATGCAGAGCTTTAATGGTGGGTTCCATGAATTCCTCTGGGCCTAAGAATTGGTTTCAGAGAACTATAGTATATCCATAATGCTATGCAAAACAAAAACAAAAACAAAAATGTGGGTGTCTGTATGTGTCTATTTGTGTGTGTGGGGGGGCAGTATACACACATGACGGATCACTTATCTTCTTTACAGCTGTTCAAGGGAAAGGTCACATCATCAAATGGCTTTTCTCATACTCAGAGCTGTCTGAAGGTTGATTTTATGGCCCTACAATTCATAAGCAGCTTCATTTTCTCTTCATATGTAGAAGAACAATCAACAGCTTTATTTGGTGGTGCCACATATATATAGCTGAGTAGAGTGTAGGAGGGATTTTTTTCTGTTCTTGATTACTTTGTTATTAGTGTTTCTCATTTCACTTCTGTCATCTTCTGGGCCATCATTTAAAGTGTTTTTCCTTTGTGGCATAGTTTATTTATTTATGAAAAATATTAATGTGATTTTCATTATTTATGAGTACATGCTGATTTTTATGTTAATATCAAAAGCAATTTTAATTATTTCTCAGTTTCTTTGGTGAGAATTTAATAAAGTATCCTAACTTGGTAGATAGTGCACATTTTTTTCTTGGATTATTCACTTCAAATTACTTCTCTTAATCATAATTTTTAAACATTACTGGGATATACTTCACATACCAAAAATTCATCCATGTATATTGTGCAACTCAATGATTTTTGGCATGTTTACAGAGTTATGAAACTATCGCCACCAATACAAACTGATAAAATTTTCATTCACCTGCAAAAAACCCTCATGGCCATTAGTAGTCACTTCCTCTCTCCTCCATCCCCAAGCAGCAGCAAATCTACTTTCTGTCTCTATTGATTTTGCTATTCTGAACATTTCATACAAATTGGATCAGTAAATAATATATGGTCTTTTTTGTGACTAGCTTCTCTCTCTTATAATATTTTCAAGTTTTATCCATGTTGTAGCATGTATCAATAATTCATTCATTTTTATTACTCAAAGTATATACATATATGTGTACATACATACACACACATATATAGTCAAAATTTGCTTATCCATTCATTAGTTAATGATGGAGATTTGTTAGTTCATTTTTGTATATTATTAATCATGATGTTATGAATATATGCATAGAAGTTTTATAAAGTCGTGTTTTAGTTTCCGTTGGGTATATACTTAGGGGTGAATATCTGGGTCGTATAGTAATGCCACATTTAACATTTGAAGAATGGACAAACTGTTTTCCAAAGAGGCTGTGTCATTTTGCATTCTCACTAGCAATGTATGAGGGATTCACTTTCTCCATAGCTTTATCAATACTTGTTATTGCCTGTATTTTTAATTGTAGCCACCCTCTAAGTGTGGAATGCAATCTCACTGTGGTTTTGATTTGCGCTTCCCTCATGGCTAATAATGTTGAATATCTTTTCATGTGATTACTGTCCATTTGTATATCTTCTTAGGGAGATGTTTATTCAAATTCATTGCTTGTATTTTAGTTAGATCTTTATTGCTGAGTTGTGTAAATTCTTATATATTCTGGATACAAGTAACTTATCACATAAATGATTGAAATGTATAGTCCCATTCTATGAGTTACTTTTCATTTTCTTGATGGTATAATTTACAACAGAAAAGTTTTTAATTTTGATGAAGTTTAATGTATTAGCTTGCTAGGGTTGCCATAATAAGGTACCACAGACTGGGGTGCCTTAAACAACAGAAATTTATTTCCTCACGTATCTGGAGGCTAGAAGTCGGAAATCAAGGTAGCAGCGGGGGTTGGTTTCTTCTGAGGCCCCTCTCCTTGGTTTGGAGATGGCTGTCTTCTACCTGGGTCTTCACAGGGCCTTTCTTCTATATATGTCTGTATCCAAAATTCCTCTTCTTGTATGGATATAGAATCATTTTGGATTAGGGACCACAAATCACCTCATTTCAATTTAATTGCATCTTTGAAGATTCTATCTCCAAATACAGTCACATTCTGAGGTACTTGGGACTAGGGCTTCAACATATTATTTTGGGGGGTGCACAATTCAGCCTATAATATATATCCATTTTTGTGCTGTCATTGTCAAATGTATTATATTTCTATATATTACAAGCTCAATAATACAATGATATACATATAGTTTCATGCAATTACTTTTAAAATCTGTCAGGAGAAGAAAAACACTATTTTTTCATAATGACCATATAATTTCCTTCACTGTCAACCTTTAATTGTTTTAAAAAATATGTATTTGAATTACTTTTGTATCAATGGCTTTTACTCTGAAGAACTTCCTTTAGTATTTCTTATAGGGAAGATTTGCTAACAACAAATCTCTTGGTGGTGGTTTTTGTAGGAATGTTTTTATTTTACTTTCTTTTTTAAAAGATATTTTTGTTGGTTGTATGATTTTTGGTAGACACTCCTTTTTTTTTTTCCTTTTAGCATTTAGATTATGTTGTTTCCTTAGTCAAATATTTGTTTGTTTAGTAATTTAAATTATCTCTGCAGTATCTGTTTTTCCCACAGTATGTAGCCTTGAATGCCCCTTCTCAAAACTTTTTCTTGTTTGTATCTTTTAATCTAGTGATCTATTGGGCTGCCTAGTCATCAGACCTCAGTCAGTTAATCCACCTATTGGTCAAAGGCTGTGCTTAAATATCCTTAGCCAGTAAGACTTTACCCTTTACTTTTGGACAGGTGTCTGATGTAGAGCATGCTAGCACAATTTATGGAAAAATTTACGATTTTGCCCCATTTTTATCCACCAACAAGTAGTTTCCTTTATTTTATAAATACGAAAGTCTATGTTCTGGAGAGATAAATCAAAGTGATGTGACTTTTAATGCACATCTGCAACTTGAATGTAGTTTTCTTAAACCCCTCCCCAATGCATAACATATTCCACTCTGCTTGTAGTTTATTTTTAAAATACATGAAAATGATGGGGATTGAACTCATCCCCTCAAATTCAACATAGCACTATCTTTATGTCTCTTATTTCCTTATCCAATTGCTGTTCTGTATATGGTATTCTGAAATAGAGGCAACAGTTCAGAATGGGTAATCTTCATGTTGGGCACTTTGTTGTTGCCCCCATGTTCTGAAAATACTCTAAGTTTCTGGAAGGTTATTTTTTTTAACACTATTTAAAAAGAAAGAGGGCTATATAGAGATTTTCTGAGGACATTTGTGATTCTAAATGAACTACAGGCAAGAAAAAGGTAAATCAGTCTTAATAATTGAACAATATTTCCCAAGGACCCAAGGTCAAGTAAAAAACAGGGATTGGTAACATTTACAAAGGGCAAACTGCTTTAAACTTTTGTCAGGCCAGAACTTTACTTTAGAATGACAGCAAAGGTGTACCTTTCTCACAAGTTAAAATTTCTTCCCATGGTTGAAAAGAAAACAAAAACTATACCTTTGATATAAAGAATTGTTTGTGGTCATTGTTTCTAGTTCATACAGTACAAATCAATTGTTTGGATTAATATGCATGTTGTATGTCTTCATTTAGAAATATTCCTATTGGCAAATAACTTACAAACAGATTATTTCTGAGAGTGGTGCATATCATTCACTGAAAATCTCATTTCTTTTGATATTTTTAAAGAGAAAAAATAAATAAACTTTAGTTAATTTCCAATGTGCTTTTGTGGCCTTTTTTAGCATAAAATTCTCAGTGGGAATCCTCAGCCAGTTGTTGCAATGATTAGATCTTAGTATTGTGGCATGTTGAAACACTTTAAATCAGGACAGAGGAGGAGAAGAAAGGACTCTTAGTTAAACAGATAACTTGTGTACTGCAAGGTGTTCTTTTGTTTATGGGCTTCAGAGAGAATTTCTTTGTACATTATACAAGTCCACATTGTAAAGAACAAAGACTGGATTTCAAAGGTTTGCCTCTTTTGTGATGGAAGAAAAGCATTTTTCCTCTCCAGGTGAATATTTCTAAGAAAGATTAATAGGCAGAGAAAAGATCGTCTTCAGAAAAGATCAGAGCTTGAGCTGTGCCATTTGTGTTTCATGGCTTCATATATACCCTCAGTGAGAGTGGGACATACATGGGCAATGTTTTTGTTTTTTGCAAAACTTTCCATTGCCTAAAATTAATTGACAAATTTAGCCACGTCTGATGGAATAAAATCTGCAATTTAATGGGCACAGACATTGTGTGAATTCTACTTTGTGCAAATATTTCGTAGCAGCTTTCATTTTCTGTTAAGAACATGTTTTCCCCTTCTACTGGCTTTCCCTTTCACTCTCCATTAAGTCAGTTTGTGTAGCCCCGTATACACACTTTCCAGTGCTTCTGAAGAAGGACTTTGCCTCCAACGTGCCCTTGTCCCAACATGACTTCTCCCAGCCTCTACAATCAGGCCCAGGCTTTCTTTTCAGCACCCACTTTGTTGTCTTTGCCTGTGAAGATTTTTAATGTTCTATCCTAAATCATTTCATATTTCTGCATCATCTATTAAAAATCAAGCTTCTCCTGACAAATTTCTGTAACAATAATGTTCTGTTTCCTGCTCTTTTAAAATAATTACCAGCATGAATTATCTCATGCCTGACATTTGTCCCTGTATAATGCATGCCTGTCAAGATTGAACTTTTAGAAATATATTCTCTCTGTAGAGTTTAACCTACTGTAAAGTAGGTTGCTTGGCATTGCCGTTGCATTTTACTGTATAAATAACATTCATAAATAATCAAGAAGAGTGCTTCTGTAGATCAAGGACAATTTACAAGGCTTGGAAAGAACTTAGCTGAGCAAATAGTGTTGTAAATATATTATAAAATCAACTTACACTCTTTAATTTTTTTTGAACATGAAATATCTAGGAAATTGGTTAAATGTCACATTTGATCCTAAAAGTCTTTCAATCACAGAATAAAAAAAATTATGATTCTTATTTGGGTAAAAATATTTAAAGCTACAAATAATTTCATTATTAGGAAGTAGATAGAAGCCTCACTACCTACTTAGTGAGAAAATAGGCAAAAAATAATCTAACTAAAAAAAAAAAAAATCAAATGTAAAAAATAATGTTGCCAGATGATATTAAGAGTAGGGTACAAGATCTTGAAAGGAAGATACCAAGAATGGGGCAATAGATAATAGACTTCTTTATCTCTTGTTACTTAAATGAATAAAATGGTTTTCACAGGGAGCAGCATTGATTCCCAGTTTTCTTAGTATTGAGCAATTGTCTTAGAAGAATAAGGTATTTAAACCATCAAAAAAAAAGGGAATTGAAAACAAGGCAGGATAATAAGTAAAATCTATAAAAGGCTAGGTTGAGGGACTCAGGAAAAGAGTTTTATAGTAAGAAACAGAGGCTAAGAAGAAAAGTTCTAATTTTCGAGTTCCAAGATTTATATGGATTGCTGGTTCACAAATTTTCTCACATGACATTCAAATTTGCAGATAGTATGTATTTTATTTAATTCTCTAAACTTTCTTTTTGATGAGCCCTCCTCTCATGACAAATCTTCCACATATAGAAGGAATAATGGGAAAAATAATTTTTAGCAAAATTCAATTTAAAACACAGATGCAATAATTAAAATAGGATGTTGAGGTTGAAGTTAGTGTCTTTGGGATCATAATTCAACAGTAAGGCTCCTTCATTTTCTCTTTGCTCCTCTTACAGTGGCATCAGAGACATGAGGAAAAGGCTTATATGATTCGGAGGCATTAGGGGGAAGGCAAGTCTCGCGTCTTTTCTCCGAGTCTAGTCCTTCGGTGTGTACTGTTAAATGTAAAACATTTTCAGACTTCAGTAAGGAGAAATTTTATTCAAAAGGACTGTTTCAATAAGGGGAGGAAGATTATTGTGATAGGGCAGGAGGACTCCAGCAAGAGGGTCACAGTATTATTTTCCATATTGGTGAACCTACAGCCAGATGTGCAAGTGTGTCAAATGGTGTCAGGAAAGAACTTTTCTTTTTTTTTTTTTTTTTTTTTTTTTTACTTTTTTAAAATTTGTTTTTAAATTGCAGAATATTATGGAGGTACAAACACTTTGGTTACATATATCGCCTATGCACTGCCCAAGTCAGAGCTACAATCCTGCCCATCCCCCAGACAGTGCGCTCCACACCCATTAGGTGTGAGTTTACGCATCCCGTCCACCCCCTTCCCACCTGCCCGACCCCCAGCGAATATTATTTCCATGTGTGCACGTACGTATTGATCAGTTAGTACCAAAAAAAAATCCTATAATAAAGATATCTGCACTCGAATATTTATAGCAGCACAATTCACAATTGCAAAGATGTGGAAACAACCCAAGTGGCCATCAATACAACCCAAGTGCCCATCAATACATGTGCTATATGTATACCATGGAGTATTACTCAGCCATAAAAAACAATGGTGAATTAATCCCTTCGGTGTTATCCTGGATGAAGCTAGAGCCCATTCTTTGAAGTGAAATATCACAAGAATGGCAAAGCAAGCACCACTGGTACTCACCATCAAGTTGGTACTAACTGATCAGAAAAAAACTTTTCTTTTGCAGGGAGAAGTAAATGAGGCTAGAAATAACCTGGTGGGGGAAGTTGGATAAGTGGTGGTATGATAGGACAGTTGATCAGGGAATATTTTTCCTAAGGTAAGTCAGCCAATTCCTGGGAGGGGCTGTTCTGTTCAGCATTACAACGATCAAAAGGGGTTGAAGTTTCAGGGGCCTGGGGAAGGAGGGAAGCCTGACTACAGTTTGGTTAGTTAGTGTGCATTTTGTTCAGATTGGTCAGTGGAGACAAACTTCAGCTAATCATTTATACACAAAGAATAGGATTTGGAGATTCTTTGTCTAGCCTTGTTATAAATGAAAACAGGAGTCATTC
This sequence comes from Daubentonia madagascariensis, assembly GCA_023783475.1. Taxonomy (NCBI): domain Eukaryota; kingdom Metazoa; phylum Chordata; class Mammalia; order Primates; family Daubentoniidae; genus Daubentonia; species Daubentonia madagascariensis. The sequence continues at coordinate 22,477,846 of JAKFHU010001684.1, read as the reverse complement.
ATGAATCTTATCTGAGTCATAAGGTGGTTCTTTGTAGTCAGACATGTCAGAGAACCCAAAAAGCTTGGGAGATTTCTTGGCTGTCGCTGTGTTTTGGGAGCACAGGTCTCTGGTAAAGTTCAACATTGTCAGAAGTGATTGGAACTCTGCTGACAAGTGCTTCCATGCTCCCAGTTAGTGATCTTGCTGTCTTCACTTTCTCAGCTCAGCCAGGGCAGAGACACTCAGATGGCTCAGTTTCCTCTTATCTCTCACTGGTGCTGGAGACCACTGTGAGTCTATGCCACATCCTCAATGTGGCTCTTGGTCTAGATTGTCCTCTCCCCAGCAACAGGGCCTCAGCCAAAGAGAATTACAAGTCAGGTCTGATGATTCTTATCTTAGCATACACACCATGAAGGAACTAAAAGGTACAAACCAGAAGAGCTGGCCACCTCACTGTGCTTATTTACTCTTTAAACTCACCAGGAACAAATATGTTGGTGCTGGATAACCCCGAATAGTGATCTTTTTGGCTACAGGTAAATTCTGAGTTTTTGGGGTGGTGTATAGCCTCTTTGCTCTCAACAGAACCTTCCTTGTGTACAATGTAATTCCAATGCAATGGCTATCTTAGGCCAACCATACACAATGAATATATGATTAAATGGGGATGGGGGGAGGCAGAGAAAACTTTTTTTTTTTTCAAAAATGCTACTTAGTTACTTTTACAAAGTATATATTAAGGAACACATAGACTAAGCACAAATTTGCTATATATTAACTCTCAGGTCAAAAAGTAGAGAAATATAAACAATTAGACATCAATGGAGAAAAATGATCAGATTAAAGGAAACTATTAATTATTTATTTTAGAACAATAGTCAAAGGAAGTCATCAGACCCTCTTTGAGGGACAGTTTTTGGTAGCCAAGGTACAAAACTTGGCAGTAACAGGGGAGTTGAACGGACCAGACATCTGCTAGATAGGAAGGACTGTCTGTTGTACATGGCAGAGGAATTAAAATGGGTGGCTAAATCTCTTTGTTTGATTCTGGTGCACCCAAGAGAATTGCATGATGTAACCTGCATAAAATTTACCAGGAACTAATAGAGCTGAGAAGTCAAAAGCAGAACGGGAGTTGAGATTAGACAACACAAGTATGTTTCAAGAAAGCAGTTTTAAATAGATTTAAGGAAAAAGTTTTTGTTTTTTGTTTTTTTAAAATCTCATAGGACAGAAAAATTCAAGGGACAGTGAAGGGTAAGACACATGCCTTTAGAAAAAAATTAATAAACTTTATTTCACTTATGAAATAAATGTAAAGACAGGGAAAACTTAATTACCTGACAACGATCTGAGGGAGCTGAAAAATAAGCAGTAATTCCTGAAACAAAATTATATATATGTGTATGTGTGTGCGTGCGTGCATGTGTATGAATATATTGCAGCCATGGATGACTTCCCAATAGAAATTTCTTATAAATGTAAGGAAATTTAGAGTAGAACACCTTTACAAACACTTATTGATCACTTATGTGCTAGGCACTGACATTAATTCATTTTTCCTTCATAATGAGCCAATGGGGACTCTAAAGTTAAAAGAGAAGAAACAACACTATGGACTCTACCATGTTACCTTGTATATTGATTAGTTTAAATGAACATTTATTAAGTGTCTACTGTTTTTCCAAACACATTCCCTTTAAAGCTTTAAAGTCTAACACATTTCTCTTAAAGAGAACTCACATCTTTCTTAAATTGATATTGGCTTTCTGACAAAATCTTTCAACTTTACCCATGACATTTGGAATTTACCCATGACATTTGGACTAAACTCTGGGTGCTATAATTTGGACTTCCAGGTGACTCATGAGTTACTACTAACTTTTTTGTTATTATATGTTGACACTTCCTGCTTTTCACCATATAGCTCAGCTATGATGATTTTCTTTAACTTCTTTATGCATAATCTGTGCTATCTGGTCACGTCCTTCACACATTCTGTTCTGTAGGACCATAATGCCCTTCCCTTCATATCTCATGAAGTTTTTTTTTATTGCTGTTGTTTTTCTAGCTTGATCAAAGTAAATGCTTTTCCCTGGGCTTTCATTGGAGAATTTCCTTTAATGTTATTCTATTAGTATACATAACACACATGGCTGTAAAAGTTACCATTTTAGTTTAGTTTCCTAGTAGCACATGAACTTCATTAGGTTAGATCTTGCTGTTATTAATATACATCTCTCAACCCCAGTGTCTATCCCACTGCCTGATATAAAATAAACCTTCAATTAAATGAATGCTGAATGCAATGATGCACACTAAGTAACACTATTATTGTACACCAGAAAGATAATTCCAGGTAAGTGTACTATTGGATCCATTATTTTAAAACTAGTCTAGGGAAAAAGGAGATTTTATCTAATGTCCTCCTTGAGTTGTCCCTTCAGCAAGTTGCCTCAGGTCCAAGTGATCCCCTTGTTCCTGACCAGCTTTCATGTGCCATCTCTCCCCGTCCTCATTGTCAATCAGTTCAACTTCTGGATGCACTACACGATAGAATGCTACTCTTTCCCCAAAGGTGGTTGATAAATATAAGGCAAATATAAGGCAAGTCACACTTTTATAGCTTTTCCCTTATTTCATACAATTATTACAAATATATATCAAGCTTCGTTGAATTTCTGATTAAATTCAAATTAATTATTCTGAAGGAGGAAAAATTGTTAAATAATGTGAAATAAGATTTATTTTCATATAGCAATCTAGCCATTGACCAAATCATGCACCTGTTCCCTTCACTACTTAAAGCTGCATCCAAAGTTTCAAATTTACTAATCAAAAATAACCAGAATAAAAATCAGTTCATGTAAACCTTTGCTAACACTCTTCAGTAACTTCTATTTTCACTTGGATAAATAATCACACATCTCAACAAGCCACCACTCTGTCCCCACCTTATATTTCTCTTCTGCTCACTTATGACTCCTGCCCCACATTGGTCTTCTTTATGGTTATTGAAATTATTGAATTCCTTCCAGCCTTAGGACTTTTGCGTTTCTTATTTGCTCTGCCTGGAACAATCCTCTTTCTGACCTTTACATGTGGCTTCTCTGTTGAAATCAGATGTCATCTCAAATACTAAGCTCTTATGAGGCCCTTCCTGAACTCTAACCCAAAGAATTACACAGTGATTTTGTGTTATTTTCTCCCAGCCTTTGTCACTAATACTAATGATCTTGTCTAAATATTAGCTTACCTGTATCGTATTGTCCCCACAGCTAGAATATCAGCCCCAAAGAGTAGGGAAATTCTCTCTCTTATTCACTAACATATCCCTATAGTGTAGAAGATCACAGGGCATATAAAAGTCACTAACAGGATCAATGAGTGAAGAAATGAGCAATAGAAAAAGTATGCAGCCTACAGTCATTTTCATACTTGTTCCGTTTCTAAGAAGACAGGAAGTAAAGGACAATTTCGTTCTTCCAGTAACAACTATAATAGCTTTTAAATAGTAGATCAGTAGTAATTGTCACATTTACTATAACAACATGGTAAACATTGTCTGCTTTTAGATCAATCAATAGAGCTATTGGCAAGATGTATAAGGACTATGAAAAAATGCTTACTCAGGTTATGTGAAAATACTCCTGAACCAAAGTGTTTAGTTGAAAATTGATGAAAACAAAAAAATATGCTTGATAAAGAGACTGTTGAGTTTTTCAGATTCCAACTCTGTTAAGAATAGGAAGTCAATGGTTGACAAAACAACTTATAATAAAATGAAACGAACTCCAAAAGTACTTGAACATTGTTCCATTACAACCTGATGTAGGATATCAATATGAACATTAGTTAATCAGAATGTATGAACAGGGCATCTGAGCTATCTGCATACATTCTTAAATATGGCTCCATTTAAAATGCACAAGTCCTGTAACATTCAGCAAATCAAAAACTTTGTATAGTAAAATTTAAGACATAACTCCAGAATGCACAAAAGTGAAATTTTTAGCTGATCACTTAATCTTAAAACAATCACTACTTGCACAATCTATATCTATACACAATCTTATATCTTCCGTTTGCAAACGCCACAGGTTGCTAAACTCACCAAAGGAATCAATTAAAGCAGGCATAGTGTGAGATGCAACTCATGCAATTTTTATGGAATTCTCTTGAACAGAGCAGTTTCATGAATCTTTTTATAGAAAAGATGTCTGTATTGCACAGGTTTTGTTTCTATGCAAAAATCCTCTCTGTCATTTCTTCTTTGCTTTGACAAGACATCTAGTGGCCTAACCACTATTCTTTTTTTTTTCTTAGTAACAAACCCATGAATTTATGTGAAATGCCAATGTATTCAGTGAAATTATTTTATTTTTCAAACTACTTTTATACTACAGGTGACTATTGAAAAGTAGGGAAAAAAATACCTTAAGGTGATTTCCAGGAAATCCCTGGGAAGGATTGGCTCCTGACTCAGCTCCAAGGAAATTCTCTTTTGCCTTATAATCCTCTTTTCTCCCTGCTTCATTCACAACCACTTGAACCTCAGGATAGAAGTCAGCAGCTCCATTTTCCACTATTTAACCTTCTGGATAGAAGGCACACACTAATAATGATGAAATGGACAGAATGAAGGAGGCCATGTCCCTGATACCCTGGTAGAGTGGCTACGATGCTAATCCTGGAAATCTACCCTGATATTTCATTGAAGTGAGGAAGAGAGAACAAATTCTTTTTTTGTGGTGTTTTTTCTTTTTAACCCACCCAAAAAAAATTCTTACTGATATATTGGCTTATTTCCATCTTATTTCCATGGGTAATATGAGATTGTCCTACAGTGAGACACAGGATTAATGAAACCATTAAATCCTAAGAATGAGAATAAATGACAAATGAATAACAAGAATGAGGTGGTGGTGATTGTCACAGATATTTATACAAGAAACCATGGATACTTAATAAAAGGCCACCAAAACTGAAATACATTTTCCCTTTGAGCTTCCTGAAAATTAAGGACACATGGGATATTTGATTATTTAATTAAAAAATGACCAAAAATAAAGCAATCTATCAAAAATGATACAAATAATACCAATAATATTAATAAGGAAATCTGTTTTATTGACTGCTAAAATACTGTGCCGATAATTTTGTATTTCATTTAATCTTCAGAGTAACCCCATGTAGTAGATTGTTTTTCTGTTTCTACTTTACAGTTGACAAATGAAGGATCAAAAAGATTAAAGAGCCATGAGAGAAGAAAAAACAATTTTCTAAGCCAGAAATAAAAGCACTCTTTTAAGTATAAGGTTAATATTATTAATGTTGTTTTTTTGCTTGTCTGTTTGTTTCTTGTTTCCTATCATGCCTAAGATTTTCCACCTGAAAATGTGGAAAATTCAGTGTCTACTTCTCTATGTATTTTTGTAGAGGTTAAAATATTTACTATAAATAAATATTTATTACATTTAGTAAGCCACAATATTTTAGTTGTTATTTTTATTATGATAATTATTCATAAATAGTAAGCCACATTTTAGTTGCTATTGTCTTTATTATGATTATTATTTATATCACCAGAGTTTATTTTGTCAGAGTTTACAGTTTTGTTCATTAATGATACTCCATCAAATGCCTCAAAATATGAGCAGAGAAACAGAATTTCATTTTAAAATTACTAATTACAGATATTTATAAATCTAAAACTGTTTATATTTTACCCAATATGTATATCAAATTTTTTGCTGTTTTTCACTGTTCTTCTGATTTTTTAATATATTTTTATATATATATGATATATTCATTGTCTCTTATGTAAAGAAATAGGGGCTTCATATTTAAGATATTTCAGAAAGATATGTTAACTTACATTATTAATAAAATTATTAACATTTAAATAATAGTCAAAATGCTTAGATAAGTTTATTATTTTCCTCCTGCTGTTGTGAGAGTGAAAACATATGCCGCTGAAATCATGAAAAGAGTGAGTAAGCCTATAATGTTGATAGGGCACTTTTTATAAGACAAAAATGTAAAGTATATTTCCTGCCTTCTCAGATGCAAGACTTTTTACAGAACTATTCTGGCTGGTCTTCTTTTTTTTTTTTATTATAAAAAAAATGATTTAATTAGTACCTTTATGAACATACAGAGATAAAAAGAGAACTTGTAAACTCAAAAATCATAAAAATTTTGGAATATTTTAATACATTAATTAAAAACTGATATATCAGCAGAGAAAAATTCAGTAATAATATTGACTACTTGAATAAAATTAACAAGGTTAACCTAATAGATATATAGATAACCTTGCAACCAAGTGAAGCATAAGTTATTTTCAATACACATAAACATTTTTTAAAAATAACCACACACTAGGTCACAAAAATTCAAACAAATTTCCAAGATTTATTATAATCTCTGTCCACAAAGCATTTAAATTAATAATCAACAGTAAAATTAATACACACACATCCATAGCCTTCATATATGCTAATAACAATCAAGCCAAGAAACAAATTAAAGATGCTATACCTTTCGCAATAGCAACAAAGAAAATTAAATATTTAGGAACATATCTAACTAAGGAGGTCAAAGACCTATATAGAGAGAATTATGAAACACTGAGAAAGGAAATTGCAGAGGATGTAAATAGATGGAAAGCCCTACCATGCTCTTGGATAGGCAGAGTCAACATAGTAAAAATGGCTTTGCTACCTAAATTAATTTACAGAATCAATGAAATCCATATCAAAATACCAACATCATTTTTTGCCGATCTAGAAAAAATAATTCTACGCTTCGTGTGGAACCAGAGAAGACCCCGTCTAGCCAAACCAATCTTAAGCAAAAATAACAAATTGGGAGGCATCTGTCTACCAGACTTCAAACTATACTACAAGGCTATAGTAACCAAAACTGCATGGTATTGGCACAAGAACAGACACGTAGACCAATGGAACAGAACTGAGAACCCAAATATAAAACCAACCTCATACAGTCACCTGATCTTTGACAAATTCCAGAAAAACGTACACTGGGAAAAGAATCCCTATTCAACAAATGGTGCTGGGAAAATTGGATGGCCATATGTAGAAGACTGAAAGTGGACCCACACCTCTCACCTCTCACAAAAATCAACTCACAATGGATAACAGATCTAAACCTAAGACATGAAACCATAAGAATTCTCGAAGAAAACGTTGGAAAAACTCTTATGGACATTGGCCTAGGCAAAGAATTTATGAAGAAGACCCCCAAAACAATCACAGCAGCAACAAAAATAAATACATGGGACCTGATCAAATTGAAAAGCTTCTGCACAGCCAAGGAAACTATCACTAGAGTGAACAGACAACCTACAGAATGGGAGAAAATATTTGCATGCTACACCTCTGATAAAGGGCTGATAACCAGAATCTATACAGAACTTAGGAAAATCAACAAGAAAAAATCAAACAACCCTATTAAAAAATGGGCAAAGGACATGAACAAAAACTTTTCCAAAGAAGACAGAATGATGGCCAGCAAACATATAAAAAAGTGCTCAACTTCTCTAATCATCAGGGAAATGCAAATCAAAACCACAATAAGATATCACTTAACTCCAGTGAGATTGGCTCATATCAAAAAATCCCCAAATAACAAATGTTGGCGGGGATGTGGACAGATAGGAACACTCATACACTGCTGGTGGGACTGCAAATTAGTACAACCTCTATGGAAAAGAATATGGAGATACCTCAAAGAATTAAAAGTAGAATTACCATTTGACCCAGCAATCCCACTACTGGGTATTTATGCAAAAGAAAAAAAGACATTTTATAATAAAGACATCTGCTCTCGAATGTTCATAGCAGCACAATTCACAATTGCAAAGTTGTGGAAGCAACCCAGGTGCCCATCAATACACGAGTGGATCAATAAAATGTGGTATATGTATACCATGGAGTATTACTCAGCAATAAGGAACAACAGTGAATTAACACATCTGGTATTATCCTGGTTGGAGCTAGAACCCATTCTTCGAAGCGAAGTGTCACAGGATTGGATAAACAAGCACCACTGGTACTCACCATCAAACTGGTACTAACTGATGAACACTTACATCACACAGGGCAATAACATTCATCAGAGGGCGGGCGGGCGGGAGGGGGGTGGAAGGGATGGGAAAAACTCTCACTGAATGGATGTGGGGAGCACAGTTTGGGAGACGACCACGATTGTGGCTCTGACACGGGCAGAACAGGGGCAATGTGTATGGTCAAAGTGTTGTACCCCCATGATATTCTGAAATTAAAAAAATAAATTAAAAAATAAAAAGTTTCTTATAAGCAGGGAAAAGAAAAAAAAACAGTAAAAAGATGGTTAAAAAACAGCAACAACCTTTAATTGGAAACTAAAAAAAACTACACTAAAAATAGCTCATTGGTTAAGGAGGAAATTATAATGTCATGAAATTTTAAAACTAAAGACAACAAAAATACCATATGACAAAACTTGTGGAGGAAGGAAGTAGTATCTAGGAAGAAGTGTAATCCTTAAATATAATTATTCTTAAAAAAGGAATATATATTTTTTTCTTTTTATTTCAGAATATTATGGGGGTAAAATATTTTAGTAATATATATTGCCTATGCACACTGCCCATGTCAGAGTTATAATCATGTGCATCTCCCAAACTGTGCACCCCGCACCCGTTTGGTGATAGTTTTCCCATCCCCTCCACCTTCCTCCCACTTGCCTGCACCCTGATGAATATTACTGCCATGTGTGACATAAGTATTGATCAGTTAGTACCAATTTGATGGTGAGTACAAGTGGTGCTTGTTTTTCCACTCTTGTGATACTTTGCTTCGAAGAATGGCCTCTAGCTCCATCCAGGATAATACCAGATGTGTTAATTCACCATTGTTTTTTATTGCTGAGTAATACTCCATGGTATACACATACCACATTTTATTAATCCACTCGTGTATTAATGGGCACTTGGGTTGTTTCCACATTTTTGCAATTATGAATTATGCTGCTATAAAGATTTGCATGCAGATGTCTTTATTATAGAGTGTCTTTTTCTCCTCTGGGTAAATACCCAGTAGTGGGATTGCTGGATCAAAAGGTAGTTCTACATTTAGTTCTTTGAGGTATCTCCATATTACTTTCCATAGAGATTGTACTAATTTGCAGTCCCACCAGCAGTGTGTGAGTGTTACTATCTGTCCACATCCCCGCCAACATTTGTTGTTTTGGGACGTTTTGATATGAACCAATTTCACTGGAGTTAAGTGATATCTCATTGTGGTTTTGATTTGCATTTCCCTGATGATTGGAGAGGTTGAGTAATTGTTTATATGTTTGCTGGTCATTATTCTGTCTTCTTTTGAAAAGTTTCTGTTCATGTCCTTTGCTCATTTTTAATGAGGTTGTTTGATTTTTTTCTTGTTGATTTCCCTAAGTTCTGTATAGATTGTGGTTATGAGCCCTTTATCAGATGTGTAGCATGTAAATATTTTCTCCCATTCTGTAGGTTGTCTGTTCACTCTAGTGATAGTTTCCTTCACTGTGCAGAAGCTTTTTAATTTGATCAGCTTCCATTTATTTATTTTTGTTGCTGATGTGATGGCTTTGGGGACCTTCTTCATAAATTCTTCACTTAGGCCAATGTCTGTAAGAATTTTTCCAATGTTTTCTTCTAGAATTCTTATGGTTTCACATCTTAGGTTTAAGTCTGTTATCCATCGTGAGTTGATTTTTGTGAGAGGTGAGAGGTGTGGATCTAGGTTCAGTCTTCTACATGTGGCCATCCAGTTTTCCCAGCACCATTTATTGAATAGGGAACCTTTTCCCCACTGCATGTTTTTGTGGAATTTGTCAAAGATCAGATGACAGTATTAGGATGGTTTTATATTTGGGTTCTCAGTCCTATTCCATTGGACTATGTGTCTGTTCTTGTGCCAGTACCATGCTGTTTTGGTTACTATAGCCGTGTAGTATAGTTTGAGTCTGGTAGATTGATGTATCCCAATTTGTTCTTTTTATTAAGATTGCTTTGGCTAGACGGAGTCTTCTCTGGTTCCACACGAAGATTAGAATTATTTTTCTAGAGCAGCAAAAAATGTTGTTGGTAGTTTGATAGGGACTGCGTTGATTCTGTAAAGCACTTTAGCTTGCAAAGACATTTTAACAATGTTGATTCTGCCTATCCAAGAGCGTGGTAGGGTTTTCCATCTACTTACATCCTCTGCAAATTCTTACTCAGTGATTCTTAATTCTCTCTATATAGGTCTCTCACCTCCTTAGTTAGACACATTCCTTAATATTTGATTTTCTTTGGTGCTATTGTGAAAGGTATTGTGTCTTTAATTTGTTTCTCAGCTCCACTGTTATTGGCGTATATGAAGGCTACTGATTTGTGTGCATTGATTTTGTACCCTGAGAGTTTGATGAATTCATTTATCAATTCCAGTAATCTCTTGGTGGAATTTTTGGGGTTTTCTAGATTAGTATCATATCATCTGCAAAGAGTGAAAGTTTGACCTCTTCTGCCTCCATTTGGACACCCCTTATTCCTCCCCATTTCTGATTGCTCTGGCAAGGACTTCCAGCACTATGTTGAATAGAAGTGGAGATAGTGGGCAACATTGTCTGGTTCCAGTTTTAAGGGGGAATGCTTTCAATTGTTCTCCATTCAGTATGATATTGGATGTCGGTTTATCGTATATAGCTTTAATAATGTTGAGGTATGAGCCATCTAAGCCTGTATTGTTGAGAGTTCTTATCATAAAAAGGTGCTGAACTTTGTCAAAAGCCTTTCCTGCATCTATTGAAAGGACCATATAATCTTTGTTCTTGCTTTTATTTATGTGGTGAATTACATTTATAGATTTGCATATGTTGAACCATTCCTGCATCTCCGGGATGAAGCCCACCTGATCCTGATGAATTATTTTTTTGATGTACATTTGAATTCAGTTTGCTAAGATTTTACTGAGAATTTTTGCATCTATATTCATAAGGGATATTTGTCTGTAGTGTTTTTTTCTTGTTGTGTCCTTTCCCCGCTTTAGTATCAAGGTGATATTGGCTTCATAGAATGAGTTTGGGAGGATTCCATCCTTCTGGATGTTTTTGAATAATTTCTGCAGTATAGGCACCAGTTCTTCTTTGTAGGTTTGGTAGAATTCAGGTGTGAACCCATCTGGTCCAGGACTTTTTTTGGCTGGAAGATTTTTTATTACTGCTTCCATATCTCTGCTTGATATTGGTCTGTTTTGGAATTCTATTTCTTCCTGGTTGAGCCTAGGGAGATAGTGTGTTCCTAAGAATTTATCCATTTGCTCCATGTTTTCATGTTTTTGGGCATAGAGATTTTTGTAGTATTCAAAGTTGATGTTTTGTTTTTCTGTGATATCCGTTGTGACCTCTCCTTTTTCATTTCTCTATCCCCAGAAGTCTCTGCCTGGGGGATGTTCCCACCAGGGGGAATAGTGGCCACTGGAGGCACTCTTGGATCAAGCAAAATTCCCTAATGAAGTGGGCAGGGTTAGGGGAGGCTGTTCTGATTTAGCCTGTGGCTCTTGAGGCATTCGGTTGCCTTGAGAACTGGTACTTATACAAAATGAGTTACTATAACCAACAACCTTCAAAATGACCCATCTCTGGGTTACAGGAGGGCTGAGACCCGAAAAGCTGGCACTAGGATCAACATGTAGTGGACTCATAGGAGGCCAGAGCTGGGGTAGCAGGACCGGATGGATGGGCTGCAAACGGTTTCCGATACACAAAGGTTCTGCCACTACAATTCCGAGATCTTGTCCCACCTGGAACCCATGGATGTAGCTGTTGCTGGCCACCAAGGGTGAAGCCTGTTGCGCCCAGGCCGAAGAGCCCTCAGGCCAGGGGTGGGGTGAAACTAGAGACCTTGCTCACAGCTCCCGGAGGGAGATTTGAAAGATGGCTTCCGCCACCAGCCTGGTGCACAGCAGGGCTCAGATCGCACCTGTGAACACAGCTCTTCTCAACCGACCTGGGTCCCGCAGAGGCAATTGCTGGCAGCCCCTAACAGTGTGTCCTACTCTCCATTCAACTCCTGTGCCCAGGTCCCTCTGACTTCCAGTGGTAAGGTGCCGGTCTGCACATTTCCGTGTACTGTCCTATGAAGCTATATCTCAGCTCAGTCCCTACCCAGCCCTCAGCAGTCCCTATATAGTGCAGCTGAGAGTTCCATATGGCTCTCACAAATGCTTCCTCTCCACAGGGCCTGCTGTCTGGAGCAACAGCTTTGCCCCCACTTTGGGCTTGTCCCTGAGTAAGTGGATGGGAAGTCTGTGGGGAAGGTGCGTGACCACTTGTAGGTCAGGTTGCACTGTGTTAACCTGACTAGCACGTCCTTCCCACACTCTGGACTCTATTGTACACCCTGTGCTCTCCGACCTTTGTGAATGAATCTCCTAGTCACATGTTTTCTTAGGCTGAGTGTCCCACAATGTTTCTCTGTAAATTCACAATGCTTGTTTCAGAGTGAGCAATCTGCGCGCAGGCAGCCAATGGCGTTTTTCACCTCCTTCGCTAGGAGTGGTGAGGTGGGTGGACTCTATCAGACCACCATTTTTTCTCAAAAGCCCCTCGCCCTCACCCCAGGCTATCACATCTAAGCACCCACTCCCCACCCGGAGTCTGCCTGTCATCCCCTGGCTGGTCTTCTATGGCTGTGACACTGGTCCTTTTCAGTATTTCTATCTCTCTGTTTTGTAATGCATCATTTATCAAAATATGTTGCAAAAAGACATACTTTTGAACATAAAATTGTTCTCCTAAAGTTCATGAACTGTTTGTTAGCACAGTGGTTCATAAAATTGAATGAATACTTTTTGGAAATTATTCTTGATTGCATCTCAGTGTTTATGAACCAAGACAACCTGTAAAATTGGATAGATTGTGTCCTTTACCTAGGTGGTGAGTTGAAGCTGACATTTTTTTGTGTGTTTGCTTTGATGATCATTCTGCCAAGATCTTTGCCCTCAACATTAAGAATATATTATGTTAAACTATTTAGCCACTGGAAAAGTTAGTATCAGTTCCGTAGTGTCAGTTATGGTCATCCTGCCATATTCTATAATTGTGCATATGGTTATGGTCAAATAAGAAATACATTTTAAATAGAACTATTCAAAAATATACTAGTGGTTTTTTAAAAGGCCCAGGAAATGATGATGGTAAAGGATAGTGAAAAAATTTTGACTGTTTTGTAACTTTTTGCAAGTTGTTATTTTTAATCTAAAGCAATGTTTAATATCAGTATCAAGATTGAAACTCAACAATAGTCTCAAAATAAAATAACCCATGTTCTGATTTCCTTGTCTGTTTATGGAAAAGAAAGGATTTTTTAAATAAAAATTTCAAAAGAAATGGTATTGTTTTTGTGAAGATTTCTTGTGAACCTAAAACCAAAGATATGGAGTTATTTACTATCCAAGCATATCTTACTGCCAACCATATCTATTTTTTGGTGAAGCAAAGTTTTTAGGCAGTTTTGACAAGCTTTTGGAAAGGGAGAGTGGATATATGAGAAGCAAAACGTGGAGGAAGAGACAAAGAAGTGAATAGCATTGAGACAGAAGGTACATTGTACTAGTTCCCATGATTTTAAAGTATTCCACTAAATACTAACAATGTACTACTCTCGTTTTTACATTACTCAAACATGTATGTTAGAAATTTTCCTGCTTTCAATTACTTTTGGCTTTTGAATTGGTGTTCATTCAAATGAGATCTGACATTGAAACCAGATTATATTGGGACAAAAATCTTTAGGTTTATTTCTATTTTGCTCAACATATATCTCTTTATAATTATCAGTCTTGGTATTATTTGTTGTGCAAATCTCTAAAATGATAATCATTTAGGAAATCAAACAGGCCTAGTGTAGACTGGACAATTTTGCTGGTCTGTGATAGGCAGAGCTGATTTTGGCTGGGTTTATGGGTTAGTAGTCAGCTGTCAGATCAACTATGGGCTGATTGTCTAGGATGGCCTCAGCTGGGAAGACTCTTACTGGCGGGAGGAGGTTCAAAGTGACATTTCAAAGGACATTATTGTAGGTAGGTGAAAATGGGACACATTTTTTTTCTAATAGTGTGCATAATAAAAGAAGGCATTTTTGTGAAGTATTAAGTGCTGTTAAAGTATTAAATTATTAAAAGGACTTTATTAATTTGTGCTTTATTAACCTTATTATTTGTTAACTTTTCCTTTAACAAAACATGTCTGATATTTTTTTTTCATACAGAACTTTTCTTACTGACTACTTTAAAAATGGTTTGATAAAAAGCAAGCCTTAATTAATTAATTTATAGTAAAAAAAATTCTAAGTGCTAACTGTGTCTCAGGCAAAGTGCTAAAAGTGGCAGATAGACCTGGGGGGAAAGAAAATACACACACTCACACACAATAGTTTTGCCTCCACTTGGCTTGGAGAATTGTTGTAGATGCCATAAATCAAATAAATGTAAAAATTAATATAGAACTTCAAATTGATAAGGTCAATGAAGGAGAAGTCTAGAGCTCTGGTAAAATATGATTAAAGAAGTTTTGTCTAGTCAACGTGGTATCAAGAGAGGTTCCCCAAGGGTATGACAGTAAAGTTGACGTAAGAAATCAGGGAAGAAATGTAGGCTAAAGTTACAACTTCATGATTCAGCAACATAAAATTAAAAACAAAAGCCTTGTGTATGTCAAGAGGTTGCTCTAGAATGAAAAGAAAATAAGATCCATGACAAAGCCATTAAGAACCACGCTATTCCATGGAACAGAGTGGAATTTTCAAGATTGTGCAAAAGTTTCCTCATAGATGGCTTAAAAACAAATGCACATATGTAGATATGTCCAATTCTTTAAATTTTCTTAATTTTCTAAATGCAATTACAAAACTCCTAAGAAATTCTGAAATAGTTAGTAGATATTCCTTGGCAATTCAGTACAACAGATTTTCAGTGGTCTTGAATTTCAGACAATAAAAAAATATGGAGGAAAGCAGTTTTTTTCAGTCCTAGAAGTGTGTGTGTGTGTTCTTGTAGCCCTTTACCAAAGTATACTCCCCCTTTTTATTTATGACTATTTGGCTACCATTTCTGGCTGCACTAAGGATGAGGTTAGCTTTACAAATATACATTTCACATTGTAAAATTTAGAACATTTTTCCAATTATTAAGATTCATACTTTACTGTCATCTGCAAATATTTGTTATCGAGAGAGAGACCTGATTTGAGTATTACTGCTCTATAATTTCATTTCACTGTTATTCTCAAATAATGAAATTTCTAACAAAGGAGTGTTCAGATAGAAATCATTCTCTCATTTATAGAGATATTCATGTAATACAAATGTTACATATGTCAATGATATACTTTTTCTATAACAGGAAATTTACTTTGAAAATAGTAACATTTTATGTGACTTTTAAAAACTTTTAATGGTTACTTATTATTAAGATTTGGTACATAACATAAGACAAAAAGAAATCACCAAGATTTTCAAAAAAACTATTTTACAATGCATTTTATTTTCATAAACAAATAATTTACAGATTTTAAAAAGTTTTTTTAAATTTTATTTTGAATTATCATAGGTAAACAATAGATGCATATCTTTATAAGGTACATGCAATGTTTTGACACAGGAATACAATTCACTTTGTATTAATTCACATTAATCAAATCAAGGTAATTGGGATATCCCTGACCTTAGGGATGTATCATTTCTTTGCGTTAGGAACATTCCAATTCCACTCTTTTAGTTATTTTAAAGTATATCCTTATTGTTGATTATAGTCACTTTATTGTGCTATCAAATATTGTTCATTTTATCTAACTATCTAACTATCTTTTTATACCCATTAACCATCCCCACTTTATATACCCCTCCCCACTACCCTTCCCAGCCTCTGGTAATCATCATTCTACTCTCTATCACCATGAGATCAATTGCCTTAATTTTAGCTCCCACATATGAGTGAGAATATGTGAAATTCGTCTTTCTGAACTTGCTTATTTCACTTAGCAAAAAACTCTCCAGCTGCGTTCATGTTGTTGCAAATGACAGGATTTCACTCTTTTTTATGGCTGAATAATATTCCATTGTGTATATATACTATATTTTCTTTATCCATTCATCCATTTATGGACACTTAGGTTGAATCCAAATCTTGGATATTGTGAATAGTGCTACAATAAACATGGGAGTGCAGATATTTTTTTGATATACTGATTTCTCCTTCTTTGGATATACCCCCAGCAGTGGGATTGCTGGGTCATATGGTAGTTCTAATTTTAGACTTTGAGGAACCTCTATATCATTCTCCATAGTGATTGCACTAATTTACATTCCCACCAACAGTGTACAAGGGTTCCCCTTTCTCCACATCCTCACCAGCATTCCTTATTGTCTGTTTTGTTGATAAAAGCCATTTTAACTGGGGGTGATGGTATCTCATTGTAGTTTTGATTTGCATTTCTCTGATGAGTAATGATGTTGAGCATTTTTTTATATACTTGTTGACCATTTGTATATGTTCTTTTGAGAAATGTCTATTCAGATCCTTTGCCCATTTTTAATTGGATTATTTGGTTTTGTTCATATTGAGTTGTTGGAGCTCCTTATATATTCTAGTTATTAATCCCTTGTCAGATGGTAGTTTGCAAATATTTTCTCCCATTCTGTGGGTTGTCTCTTCCCTCTGCTGATTGTTTCCTTTGCCGTGAAGAAGCTTTTTAGCTTGATATGATCCCGTTTGTCAAATTTTATTTTGTCTGTGATTTGGAGGTATTACTCTAGAAATCACTGCCTACCAACAGCCTGAAGCATTTCCCTAATTATTTTTAGTAGGCTCATAATGTCAGGTTTTAGATTAAAGTTTTTAATCCATTTTCATTTTATTTTTGTATATGGTGAGAGATGGTGGTCTAGTTTCATTCTTCTGCATATGGATATCCAGTTTTCCCAGTATCATTTATTGAAGAGGCTATCCTTTCCCCACTGTATATTCTTGGCAACATTGTCTCAGATAAGTTCGCTATAGATGTGTGAGTTTATTTCTGTGTTCTCATTCTGTTCCATTGGTCTATGTGTCTGTTTTTATGCCAGTACCATGCTGTTTTGGTTACTACAGCTCTATAGGATAATATGAAGTCAGGTGATAGGATTCCTTCAGTTTTTTGTTTTTGCTCAGGATGGTTTTGGTTATTTCTCATCTTTTGTGGTTCCATATAAGTTTCAAAATTATTTTTTCTATTTCTGTGAAGAATGTCATTGGCATTTTGATGGGGATTGCATTGAATCTATAGATTGCTTTGGGTAATATGGTCATTTGAACAATATTGATTCTTCCAATCCACGAGAAAAGAATATCTTTCCATTTTTTTCTGTCCTCTTTAATTTCTTTCATCAGTGTTTTATAGTTTTCATTACAGAGACCTTTCACTTCTTTGGTTAAGTTTATTTCTATATATTGTATTATATTTGTAGCTATTGTAAATGGGATTACTTTTTTGGTTTCTTTTTCAAATTGATTTTTGTTGGCATATAGAAATGCTGCTGATTTTTGTATTAATATGTTGATTTTGTATCATGCAATTTTACTGAATTTGTTTATCAGTTCTAATAGTTTTTTTTTTTGTGGAGTCTTTAGTTTCTCTAGATATAAGATCATATCATATGGGAACAAGGATAATTTTATTTCTTCCTTTCCTATTTGGATGTGCTTTATTTCTTTCTCTTGTGTGACTGTTCCAGTAGAACTTCCAGTACTATGTTGAATAATAGTTGTGAAAGTGGGTATCCGTGTCTTGTTCCAGATTGACAGAAAAGGCTTTCAGTTTGTCTCCATTCATTACGATATTTGCTGTGGGTCTGTCATATATGACTTTTATCATGTTGAGGTAAGTTCCCTATATGCCCCATTTTTTTAAGAGTTTTTATTATGAAGTGATGCTGAATTTTATCAAACGCTTTTTCATCAGCAGTTGAAGTGATCATATGGTTTTTGTCTTTTGTTATGTGGATATGATGCATCACACTGACTAAATTGTATATGTTAAACCATCCTTGCACCCCTGAGATGAATCCCACTTGATCATGATGAATAATCTTTTTATTGTATTGTTGACTTCAGTGAGCTAGTATTTTGTTGAGTATTTTTGCATCTATGTTCATCAGAGATATTGGCTTCAAAAAATTGTTGTAGTTATTTTTGATAGGCTTGTTTTTAGTCTTTCTACTTAAGATATAAGTGGTTTATACACTGCAATTACAGCAACAGAGTATCCTGTATTTATGTACTTACCGTTACCAGTAAGTTGTACACCTTCAGATGATTTCTTATTGTTCGCTAACATCCTTTTCTTTCACATTGAAGAACTCCTTTTTGCTCTTTTTATAGGATAGGTCTAATGTTGCTGAAATCCCTCAGCTTCTGTTTGTCTGGGAAAGTCTTTATTTTTCTTCTTTTTAGGATAGGATATTTTTGCATGATATAATATTTCTAGGGTTAAGGTCTTTTTCCTTCAGCAGTTTGAATACACCATGCCATTATCTCCTGGCCCATAAGATTTCCACTGAAAAATATGCTGCCAGATGTATTGGAGCTCCTTTATATGTTTTTTTCTTTTTTCTTGCTTCCCTTAAGACCTTTCTTTATCTGTGGGCTTTGGGAGCTTTATTATTAAATGGCTTCAGGTAGTTTTCTTTGAGTTAAATCTGTTTGGTGTTCTATGACTTTCTTTTACGTGAATGTTAATATCCTTCTCTAGGTTTGGAAAGTTCTCTGTTATTATTTCTTTAAATAAACTTTCTACCCCAATGTCTCTCTCTCTCTCCCTCCTCTTTAATGCTAATAACTTTTAGATTTGCCCTTTTGAGGCTATTTTCTAGATCTTGTAGGCATGCTTCATTCTTTTTTTATTCTTTTTTATTTTTTTCTCTTCAGACTATGTATTTTCAAATAATCTGTCTTCAGCCTCACTAATTCTTTCTTCTGCTTCGTCAGTTCTGCTGTTGAGAGACTATAATGCATTTCTCAGTTTGTCAACTGAATTCTTCAGCTCCAGAATTTCTGCTCGAAGTTTTTAAAAATTATTTCAATCTCTTAGTTAAATTTCTCTGATAGGCTTCTGAATTCCTTCCCTGTGTTGTCTTGAATTTCAATTAGCTTCTTCAGGACAGTTATTTTGAATTCTTTGTCTGAAAGGTCACCTATCTCCATCACTCCAGGATTGGTTACTGGTACTTTATTTAGTTTGTTTGGTGAAGTCATGTTTTTGTGTATGTTCTTGATGCTTGTGAATGTTCACCTATGTCTGGGCATTGAGGAGATAGGTATTTATTATAATCTTTGAAGTCTGGGCTTGTTTGAACCCATCCTTCTGGAGAAGACTTTCCAGATAGTCAAAGGGAATTGAGTGTTGTAATCTCAGTCTTTGGTCACTGCAGCCATATCAGCACTGATGGTGTCCTAAGCCCAGAAATGCTATGACTTTTGCAGACTCCTGGTGGTAATGCTTTGGCGGACTAGGGTAAGATATGGGAGAATTCCCTGGATTACCAGGCAATGTCTCTCACTGTCTTCCCTCACTGTCTTTGCTGGCCTGCTGGACTTGCAGGAGGAGTGATGTGGGTACTCCTTCATAGCCATGAGTACCAGATCACACCTGAAGCCAGCCCAGTCTTACACAAAGCCAGTGATGACTGTTGCCTGGCTACCTCTGATGTTTATTCAATGCTCAAGGGCTCTGTAGTCAGCAGGTGGTGAATCCTGCCAGGACTGAGACCTTTCTTTCAGGGCAGCATGTTTCCTTCTGGCCCTGGGTGGATCCATAAATGACATCTAGGAACTTAGGCCTTGACTGGGGGGCTTCAGGAGTTTGCTTGTTACTTTATTTTACTGTGGTCAAGCTGTACCCAAGTTGCAAAACAAAGTCCTCTGATGTCTTCCCTTTTCTTTCTTCAAGGGGAAGAAGGTTATCCTTGAACCATACTGCCTATAGTTTGGGCAGGAGCGTCACAGGCTTGGCCACTGCTGCTGGTGTCTCACTGGGTCATGTACACTCCAATTGCACTGGATCTGAGCTAGCACATCCTCGGGAATTTCCCAAGAACTGCAGCCTTTGTGACCAGACTTCCTTAAAAATTGAGTGCAGGCCCCAGGCTGCTTTTTGTTAGCTGATGGTGGGGCTAGCTAGAATTTGTATTGGCATTTTAACGGTATCACTTAAGTGCTTATTTTAGGGGTTGCTCTAATGTTTACAATATATATCTTTAACTTCCCACAATCTACTTTCAGATAGTATTATGCCATTTCATGTATATTTTAAACTTTATAACAATATCCTAAATAATCTTCCACATCTTCCTTGTTCATTGTTCTATTGTTGTCCTACAATTTAATTCTATATGTATGTCATAATCTCCATAACGCAGAGCTCATTTTGCTTTAAACTGTAAATTATCTTTAAATAATTTATTTTAAATGAGAAAAAATATCTAACATTTATTCAGATATATGCCATTCTTGGTGCTTTTCATTCTCCTTTCTCAATGGATATTTACTTCTCATACTATGTCCCTAGTGCAAGTACATTAGTGCAAAAATGTCGCAGCTTTTTTCCTCTGAAAAAGTATTTTTTTAATTAATATTTTTGAAATATATTTTAACGATTTGAAAGATTCTTTTTTCCATTACTTTTAGTGGAGTCTCTTCATCACTCCATTTCAGTCTATTTTTTTCTGGCTTACATGGATTCTGATAGGAGTCAGCTGTAATTCTTACCATTGAGCCACAAACATTATGTGTCTATTAAAATTTTATGACATTTAAAAATTTTTTAGCCGCTTGTTTTCAATAATTATGATGGGCTTTGTATGGCTTTCTTTAGGCTATTTTATTTGGGGTTAATTGAGCTTCTTGTATATGGGTTTATATTTTTCATCATGTTTGAAAATTTTTTAGCCATTATGACTTCAGATTTGTTTTCCATCCCAGTCCTCTATCTCTTCTTCCCTTAGGATTCTAATTACACATATGTTGAACTAAGTAAGGTTTCCAATAAGTCAGTGAAGCTCTGAAATTTTTTTCCTTCTTCAATATTTTTTCTGCCTTACTTTGGATAATTACTATAATTATGTCTTCCAATTTAGTGATCTCGTTTTTTTCTAAAGTATATAATATGCTGTTATTCCCTTCTAGTATCTCTCTCTTTTAAGACATTTTATGTTTCTTCTCTAGAAATTTGATTTTAGATTCTGTTTAATAGCTTTCTTTTTTTTTTTTTTTCCTTATCAGTTGCATGCTTTTATCTACCTACAGGAATATTAGGGATATATTTATAGCAGGTGATTTAACAGCTTTATCTGTTAATTGTATTGTACTTGCATTGTTGAAAGGACCCTTCTGCAGCTCTCTGGACCTCCTCTCTTTTTGGCTTTCTCTTGATTCACTTCCTCCACTCTTTCTTGTTTTACCCCAGAATTTCTAGCCACCTTGGTCTCTCTGAACTCTGTTCTCTATCTTCTCAACTTATCAAGAGCTCTAGTCCTAATGTTAGCCCTTCCTGTGGTTAGATATAGACATTCTTTTCAGGAAGTAATATCACAGGATTTACCTTTTTTATTCCCTTCTCTCAGGAATTATTGCCCTACACTGCTTGTTATCCAATATTGAAAAATCTTTGTTTAATATATTTTGTCTGGTTTTCTAGTTGTTCAAATCAGGAGAGTAAGTGGGTCCATGTTCCTTCACCATAGCTGAAAGTAGAAGCTTATAAATTTAATTTTAATCAAATTTGTATTTTAAATAATTAAATTTATGGTGCTAGTTTTTACTATAATTTTCCACAATTTAAAATTTAATTTTTTTGTTGTTTTTCATACCAGATATAATTTCTTGACACTCAACCCATTCTAGCAATGTTTCCATACATAATTATTCTTCAATTCCTGGATGAAAAATCTCAGTGAACGATTTCTGAAACTTTTTGTCTTGGGTATATACCACTTTTAAAAAAACTATACTTTCTGCCGTCATGTATATTTAATAGTATAAATTAGTATGACAGTGAAATTAAATTAAATGCACCTCAGCCAAGTTTCTAATCATAATATTAAATTCACTGTCTATGGATTAAACTCAAGAGCTGCATTGCTGCGAATATGGCCATAAATCTAGTGCCATGCTACTTCATGTGAGATTTTTCCTGATTTGTTTATTCTCTCCAAATTTTTTTTAAAGAAACTAAATAAGACTTCACCATTTGTTTTTAGGTTTGACATAATTTTTTCTTTTACATACAATCCATAAAACAGCCTTATTGCTACTTTATTAAATTTCAGCCATTCCAAATTTAATACTAATTCTTAGGATGAATTTACACTTGATTAAATTCACTTTCCTTATTTCATTGCCAAGGATGAGGTAAAGTTAGCACTTTTAGGCTACACAAGATAAAATACCTCATATTCTGATGTCCCTTTAAAATGAACAAGTGCAAAATTTGTAACTCACCTGAGAAAATTTAGTATTCTTTTGTCCTTCATCAGTTAATGTAAAAAGATCATGGAAAACAGTTTTATAACATGCAGCTTAATGAACAGAAAATATTCTCTTATCATTTTCCTCCTTTCAAACATTTCATCATCACCTCATGGTGCAGAGAGCAGTCATTTACATAGAATTCAAATTCTTCTATAGCATAATTTTTTTAAAAATGTTCCAAGATGTGATGATAATCTTAATAAATAAATGCTGCTATTCTAAATTTTAATTATGTACAATATACTAAAATAAATACCCTTCTCCTTAAGTCATTAAAATTTTAATATAATAGCTATATAAAATAAAAGTTGAATAAACAATGAAACATGGTCAATGAATGCAAGTTGTCAGCAGAGGCCATCAACATAACCATAGCATTATTTAGTTAAGTAAACCCAGCAATTTTCTTTTACCCCCTACATATTAATGTATCAAACTTGAGTGTCTCCAGACTACTCCTGAATTAACTGTAATGTTTTTGTTTAAAATTGCATTTCTTCAGGAATTAGTTTTGATATTTCATTCACATATATTTATTAACCCAGGTATTTTATAAAGTTACATGTTATGCATGGTCATATTAGTCAGTATTCAAAAATAAAAATATTGGTGGTAGATAATAAATTTGTCTTCATTCTTGCTTATATTTGAGGGCAGGAAATATGTGCCCTAATATATGATATTTAAATGCACATATGTTTTCTTGATTAAAACATTATGAAAGTATTTCTAATACTTCTAACAATTATTTTTAAATATTAAATATTACCTTTTTTAATGTCGAGGATGAATGTATACAGAAGTGCCATCCATTTGTAGGGATGAAACTATTAGGACAATAATGTGGATAAATAGAGGAAGGGTAAAGAAAATAAGTACAATGGCAGAATTTCTAACATGATGTCAGTAAACTTTGAAACTCTCTATTTGCTCACCAAAATTATGTTTTAACTCATATGTCAGTTATCCCTGCAAACTCAGGAGCTATTTCATTTTAAGTGTTCTATCAACCCAAATATAAAATGACATGAATTACCAGTAAGAAATCCAATCCCACTAATTATTTTGTGATATTCATATATTTTACTAAAGATGTTTGAGGGCAAAGAAATTATTCACAGTCATAGTACACCAATACATCCACGTTAAGGCATTTCTGTTTTGTAAGATTGTTTCTTAGACAAACTGCGCCTCACACTTCTCCCCCTACCACCACTGTTATGAACTGAATTGTGTCACCCCAAGTTTCATATATATTAAAGCCCTAGTCCCCGTTACCTCAAAACGTGACTTTGGAGAAAGGGTATATAAAGAAGTAATTAGGGGTTAATTAGTTAATTAGGGTGGATCCTAATCCAATATGACATGTATTCTTATGAGAAAAAGAAATTAGGACACAGACATGCACAGAAGGATGACCATGTTGAGAAACAGAAAGATTGCCATCTGCAAGCCAAAAAGAAACGTCAAAAGAAACCAACCCTGCTGATCTCTTGATCTTGGACTTCTAGCCTCCCAAATTGTGAGAAAATAAATTTCCGTTGTTTAAGCCACCACTTTGTGATATTTTATTATGGAAGCCTGCTATGGTTTAAATATTTTTCTCCTTCAAAACTTATGTACAAATTTAATCCCCAATGTGACAACAATGAAAGGTCGAGCCCTTAAAAAATGATTGGATCATGAGCGCTCTCTCTTCATGAATGGATGAACCCATCTATGGATTAATGGCTAATGGCTTAATGGGTTATCATGAAAAGGGAAGTGGTGGCTTTGTAAGTGGAAGAGAGACATGAGCTAGCATGTTATCATGCTCAGCCTCCTTACCATGTGATATCCTGAGCTCCCTTCAGACTCTTCAGAAAGTCCCCACCAGCAAGAAGGCTCTAACCAGACGTGTACTCCAGACCTTGGACTTAGCCTCCATAACTAAAAGAAATAAATTCCTTTTCTTTACAAATCACCCAGTTTCAGGTATTCTGTTATAAGCAACAGAAAACAGACTAAGGCAAAAGTCTAGCAAACTAAAATTGCCACCCTACTCCACCCCATGCCTATTGCTTCATCTCCTGTCTCTTAGCTATCATGAGCACATGACCCAAAGAGTGAGCAGATTGTCTTTCCTAGAGATCTATAAAATATTATGGTTTTAAATTTTTTCTATCATAGCTTGAAATAGAACTGATAGAAGCAATGAAACTGATGAAATCTGTTCAATTGTTCTCTTTGGCTTTGTAATCTATAAGTTATTATACGACTTCTAAAATGTAAAGTTTGTTTCTATTATTTTTTACTTTCCTGTTGAAATGCAATAAAAAATAATTTCAATAGAAACTTTTATTTTCATGTGCTTTTAACTTATAAAAAAAATATGCTGAAATTTATCTGACAAAATTTTAAAACAAAGTAGTTTCTGCTCAAAGTCATAATTTAAAAATACCATCTAATGAATTTTACAAATCTCAAAACAGTGATTTTCTCTGAAGTGTGTGTCCTTGAATACTTTGAGAAGTTTCACAATTTAGGATTATTTTCTAGTAAACATATGTAAATGCTATTGTTTGTTTAAAGACAGGTAAATAACATCCTATTATATTCTATTTTTTTATTGTTTATAAACAAATCTATACATAAAATAGTGCAAGAATTTTAATAAATATAATTACTGATGAATTATTGATATTAGAGTTAAAAAAAAGGTTCATTTTTTTCAGTGGTATGTGTTCATATAGATTCCAGGGTATATATTTTTTAATGCTTTCAGCCAGGTTTGTTCTGAATACTTTATTTTGAAGCTTTCAGTTGATTTTTCTACTTGTAGTTTCAGCATTGTTTGACTTTACACCCACAGTCACTTCAGCACTCACTGACATTATACACACCCATGCATCCGCACACATGCATACATACACAGAATTTCAAGGCTTCTTGTAGCTTAAAGCATATGAGACATGAATTTTAAACATGTATATTGCTTAGATTTATAAACGTAATCTCAGTACCTTCCTAGAATTGACTTCTGTAGAGTTTTGAAGAAATATTTTCAATTCACTGAAACAGAAAAACTAAGTTAATTTGGGGGTATAACATTTAAGAAGATTGGTCATGGAAAGATGAGAGATTCCATCTGTAAAGTAGCCTAAATAATCTCAGAGATATAAACACTTATTGGCATTAGGCTTTTGGAATTAAGATGATACACAAAACCAATATATGTTTGTTATAGTTATGATTTATAATAAAGAGTATTAAATTTACTTACCCCTCTAATGATATTTTCCCTTGAACTTCTCTTAGAAAAAAAAATTTAAAAGAACATAATTTTATATTTCCTAAAAAGGAGGATGCCTATTTTACACATTCTTAAAGGCAAAGTTTCCTGATTAAATCAATAGTTCAGCTCCTATTTCCTGGCATAAGATTAGTTATTGATTCCCACCTGACTGAAATTGAATTCTTTTTACACCAATGCCTGGTTTTTAAATCTCTGAATCAGTGGACAACATTAATTACCAGGAAATAAAGAGAAAAATATCTTTTTATATTTTCTTTTATTTTCTTTGCCTTGGTTTTCTATTT
Source organism: Daubentonia madagascariensis (assembly GCA_023783475.1). Classification (NCBI taxonomy): domain Eukaryota; kingdom Metazoa; phylum Chordata; class Mammalia; order Primates; family Daubentoniidae; genus Daubentonia; species Daubentonia madagascariensis. Next base: position 22,451,693 of record JAKFHU010001684.1, on the reverse strand, counting down.
TTTCTTTTCTTTCCCTCATTAATTGGTGTAGAGCTCTGTATTTCTAGGGGTTTCTTCTTTGGGATGGCTACATATAAATATAGTTCTATGAGAAATACTCTGAAATCTATTCATTTACCTCAATGAACACGATTGACAAGGAGAAAGTCATGTTACACTGGGATTTTATACACAATTAATTTAATTAGAAAAGTGGCAAACACCCTACCTTTGCTGGCCTGCAGTACATTAAGTTCTTATATTACTTATTCTGTTAAATTAACTTGCAAAGGCCCTTTAATACCATATGCTACTTGGTATCTTTTCTATCCATTAAGCACTAGGTTTATTGGTGATATTATACATAGTGGTGATGGTGGTGGGGGTGCATGAGGTGAATCTTGTTGGCCCAAATTTGTATGCACAAATGGCAGGGCCAAAGAGAAAAGTAGGCCACAAAGTATTGTCTCAGTTTTCCCTGCCTTCACTAAAAATGCTGTTGAATATCTCAAAAGTCTCATATTAAGATAAATTCTATTCATTGTTTAGAGAAAGGACCTAAAAAGTCTACGTCCACAGTTCTGGCAAATACATAATTGTTCGAATAAAAAGACTATGTAATTTTAGATATGCTATATTTGTTAATCACCTAAGTATAGGAAGTTATGTTTGGTGGTTCAATACATTTCAAAACATGAACATTTTCTTCTAATTATAGCTGATACTTTTGCTACAATCCAAATAGTAATTAGAAATCGCCTGCCAGTAGTCGCCCTACAGATCTTTACACTAGGCTTGACATAAGTAATAAGAGGAAATTAACAGCATCGTAAATCAAGTTAGTGACATTTCCTGTGGGATAATAGAGAAATCACAGTTCTATTTAGATATATTAAAAATATTAGGGCTGAGGGGACCAAGTCAAAATCAGCAAATATTTATCAATGATATCCTTGAGGTTTCCTTAACATTGCTGACAGATGAAATGTAACAAACTAAAAACTATAAAATATATGAGAACATATATATCATGTAGCCCAGGAAGGGTGCAAATGCGAAGCCCCATTCTCCCCTGACTATAACACAGCCGTGTACTGGGAAGCTAGAGAGGGAATTAAGAACACGTGGCAAGCTAAATATAAGGAAATGTAATTTTCTAATTAAGTAGATGAGAAGAAATGAAAGGTATAGTTCTATGTGGATTAGAGTGATATAAACATTTCTTTATTCTTCACAGGATGATATAGGGTCTGAGCACTCTAGCTGGAGTCCTCTCCGAGGACTGCCATTAACTAGTTATGTGACTGTGAACAACTCGTTTCTCTAGGCCTTGAATTTATCTTCCATAAAATGAGTGAGAAATTTCTGATGGGTAGTCTTATCTACCATGAATATTTAGGCATATGTGATGATCAGAAATGTGATAAAGATCACTGTTTGAAACTAAAGAACAGTAAGGAACTATATGTGGCATGCTGCTAGTGGCATGCATAAATATCATTCTTTCTTGTTTGTCTAGTAGATGAGATACCTCATTTACTCATTTATCTACATTATTTATGGCATACCTACTACTTTCCAGACGTTACCCTAGGCATTGGAATGCCATAGTAAACAAATTGAAGGCCCTGCCCTCATGGAACTCATGTGACTTCTTCAGGCTCTTTTTCAGCTTGGGTTGTCTGGATGGCTTTTTGGTTGGCAAGATGAAAGTTGGGCTCTAAGAGATGTATTTTGTCTTCATTTACACAAGTAATATAAATTGAATGTTTGCATCTCCCCAAAATTTATGTGTTGAAATACTAACACCCAATATGATACTATTTGGAGGTGGGGTCTTTGGGAAGTGATTAGGTAATGAGGGTGTAGCCCTTATGATTGGGATTAGTAACCTCATGAAAGACACCTCAGAGAGCTCCCTTACCCTTCTGCCATGTGATGACAAGGCAAGAAGACAGTTATCCCTGATCCAGGAAGTAAGCCCTCACCAGTCACCAAATCTTCTGTCACATTGATTTAGGACTTCCCAGGCTCCAGAACTGTAAAAAGTGCATTATCTCTTTTCTTTTCTTTATTAAATTTTTTTTAAATTTCAAAATATTAAGGGGGTACAAATGTTTTTTGTTACATGGATCACTTTTGTAACGCTTCAGTCAGGGCTATAATCGTGCCCATCACACAAATAGTGTTCATTATACCCATTAGTAGATTTTTGCCTCTCCCCTTTTCCCCTACCCCCTGCTTAATTTCCACTGAGTTTTACTTCCTTCTGTGCACATGCATGCTCATCAGTTACTTCCAATTTAATAGTGGGTACATATGGTGTTTCCTTTTAAATTCTTTAGATACTTCACTTATGATAATGGTCTCCAGTTCCATCCAAATTGTTGCAAAAGGCATTAATTCATCCTTTTTATGGCTGAGTAGTACTCCATGGTATACATATACCACATTTTGTTAATCCACTCATGAATTGATAGGCACTTGGGCTGATTCTGATTCCACATCTTCACAATTGTGACTTGTGCTGCAATGAACATTCAAGTACATATGTCTTTTTGGTAGAAATACTTCTTTTCCTTTGGGTAGATATCCAGTAGTGGGATTGTTGGATCAAATGGTAGGTCTACTTTTAGTTCTTTGAGGAATCACCATACTGTTTTCCACAGAGGTTGTACCAATTGCTGTCCTGCCAACAGTGTATAAGTGTTCCTTTCTCTCTGCATCCACATCAGCATCTATTGTTTTTGGACTTTTTAGTAAAAGCCATTCTAACAGGGGTAAGGTGACATCTCATTGTGGTTTTAATTTGCATTTCCATGATGATTACAGAAGTTGAGCAATTTTTTGTATGTTTGCTGGCCATTATTCTCTCTTCTTTTGAAAAGCTTCTGTTCATGTCTTTTGACCACTTTTTAATGGGGTTGTTTGTTTTTTCTTGCTGATTTGCTTAAGTTCTTTGTAGATTGTGGATATTAGCCCCTTATCAAATGTGTAGCTTGTGAATATTTTCTCCTATTCTGTAAGTTGTCTATTTGCTCTGTTGATTGTTTCCTTAGCTGTGCAGAAGCGTTTTAGTTTAATCAAATACCATTTATCTATTGTTGTTGTTGCTATGATTTCCACTGGGGAGTTAGTCATTAATTCTTTGCCTAGGCCAATACACAGAAGAGTTTTCCTACATTTTCTTCTAGAATTCTTATGTTTTCATGCCTTACATTTAAGTCTTTTATCCATCTTGAATTAATTTTCATAAGTGGTCAGAGATAGGGGTCCTGTTTCATTCCTCTGCATGTGGCTATCCAATTTTCCCAGCACCATTTATTGAATACAGCTTCTTTTCCCTATTGTATGTTGTTGTGTGCTTTGTCTAAGATAAGCAGCTGTAGGTAGATGGTTTTATGTCTGGTTCCTTGTTCTGTTTCCTTGGTCTATGTCTCTGTTTTTGCTCCAATACCATGCTGTTTGGGTTACTATAGCCTTGTAGTATAGTTTGAAGTCTGGAACTGTGATACCTCCAACTTTGTTCTTTTTGCTTAAGAGTGCTTTGGCTATTTAGAGTGTTTTACGGTTCCATATCAATGTTAAAATTGTTTTTTCTATTTCTGTGAAAAATGTCACTGGAATTTTGATTGATATTTCATTTAATTTCTAGATTGCTTTGGATAGGATGGACATTTCAACAATATTAATTTTTCCAATCCATAAGCACAGGAAATTTTCCTATTTATTTATGCTGTCTTCAATTTTTTTATCAATGTTTTATAATTGTCAGTGTAGAGATGTTTCACCTCCTTGGTTAAATTTATTCCTAAGAATCTGTTTTGTAGCCATTACAAATGGAATTTTTTTCTGTGTGATTTCTTTTTGCGTAGTTTGCTGTTAATATATTGAAATACTACTGATTTTTGTACATTGATTTCATATCCTGTGACTTTACTTAACTCATTTATTAGTTCTAACAATTTTTTGGTGGCATCTTTAGGGCTTTCAATATATTAAAATTATTAAGGTAGTATATTTTAAGTGTTCTCCTCATAAAAAATGTCTATGTGAAGAAATGCATATGTTAATTAGCTCAATTTAGTCATGCCACAATGTATACATATATCAAAACATCATGTAGTACACCATAAATTTATACAACTTTTATTTGTCAATTTAAAAAACATGAATAAAGTAAATTAACTGGAAGTTAAAAAATAGCTACAACCAAATTAATCCTGAACTAAATATACCAAATATACCTTCAGTTCAACTTGCCCTTTCCTAATCCCAAAATTGCCCATGGCTACACAATAGCAGTGCTAAAGGAGTGAAAAGTGAACAGTGGAAGATCCAGTGGAAAGAGACTACAGTGTTAGCAAATTTTGTTCATAATATCTAATTTTTGCAACCTTTACAAAGCATACAGTCATGTGAACTTATTGCTATAGCTCTTCCTAAAAACTTGAAGGGGCTGCTGCAAATGATTGCAACTTATTATTGAGTTCCAGCTCATTTTTGGCTTCATGATAAATCTACTTTTCATTATAGTGCTAATTTTTTGAACAGGAACAAAACAAAACAAAACAATGCTTTCCAAAGAATATAGGATTTTCAGGGCTCCTTAATGCATGTCTGAGATTTGGGAAAAAAATTGGGTAGGAAAAGAGAAAAGGGAATGGCAATAATAAAATAATAAATGAAGAAAATCATAAGAAATGTCTATGTATATAATAAATAGAAGAGTAGCTAAGGAAGAGATTGGAGAAATTGGAAATTTGGAAGGAGAATTGAGTCTAACTATACATTGCTCAAAATTATATTTATATTATATTATATATTTAATTATATTTCATATATTTTTCTGTACTGTATCTCTATTTACCATAAAATTAACAGTTTCTTATATAGTAAATCTTAAATTTCACTATTTCCTTCTTAACCTTCTAAAATGCTACTTATTTAACAGATGAATATCCAGAAACAATTTTTGATAATTTTTTATTGCCCATTTTTAACATTTCATAATTCATTCTTTTGTAATATGATCATAATTATCTAAATACCTGGGCCATGTAAATCCTTTGCTATTTGTTTCTTCTACCCCTCTCCTGAGATAATAGATATTTTCATATACTCACTGATATTTAATTGTAAGCTCATGCTTGTTAACCTTAATCCATGGAATCCAAATTGGCAATATTTCTTTCAGAATGGTTATGTCTCCTCCTTTTATAATTCTAATGTAGTCAACAGACTCAACTTGGTCTCCCATGTTTCCTGCCCCTGATCTTCACACCCAATATAATTCCCTCCTCTTGAATGAGGAGAGGGCCTGTAACTTAATTCCAGTCAACTGAATATAGCAAAGGTGAAGGGCATTTGTAGATGTAATTAAGGTCCCAAATCCACTGATTTTGAGTTAATTAAAAGGGTGATTATCCTTAATGGGCCTGAATTAATAAATTGAAAACCCTGAAAAGAGAAACTGGACCCCCTCTAAAGCCAAAGAGGTCCTCTATGTTGCTGGCTTTGAAGAAGTCAGCTCCCATGAAGTGAGCAGCCATGTGGGGAAGTTGGCATTGCGAGGAACCGTGGATGGCCTCTAGAAGCAGGGTGTAGTCTCTAGCAAGAAAATGAAGGCTCAATCCTGCAGCCACAGAGAAATGATGACTGCCAAGAACTTGAAGGAGCATGTAAGTGAGTATTTCCCCAGTGCAGCCTCTGAGGAGACTGTAGTTCCAGCCAACTCTATTGTGGACTGGAGTGGGGAAACCCTGAAGGAGACAACTTAGTTAAGGTGTACCTAGAATTTTGACCTACAGAAACTGAGATAATTAATGTGTGTGTTTTTTAAGCCAATATTTTTGTGCTAGTTTGTTACACAGCATTAAAAAACAACCACCTTTAGGACCTGAAGAAACCATACTTGATGTAGAAATTTCAGTACAGCTGTACAACTAAGGTGCACCTAAGGACTCAGTGTCTCTGCTACAGCGTGTCTTTGGCATTTATCCACAGGGAAGTTCCTATTTATCCTATATGTGCACTTCTAATCTTTACCTTCTCTGATTTTCTCTCTCTCTTTCCTTCTCCTCATTCCTCCCTCCCTCATGGTATGTGGTAGCCATTAAAGTTTATCTTACTATGAAACAGAGCTTAAAATTTATGTTTTTTCTATAATCTAGCTAATGTACAACTGGAACCAGAACTGTTCTATTAACATAATATAATATTGTAAAGTAATACACTGGTATATAAATAAATACCGACATAATTATGTGGTAATGAGACTGCTCTTCAACTAGATTCATTCTTTACCTTTAGAAAAAAAGGTATACAAGTAATGCAGATTCTATTTTTCCAGTGTGAAATAAAATAGTAAAAATAAGACTTTTGAGTGGCATACCTGTGCTCAATTTTTAAGTAGTAAAATAGTATTTTAATTAGGAAACGATATAAATTTAATAAGATCCAAGAAAAATCAACTTTCCAATTCCTTATAGCTTTGGTTACACTTAATATGTTGACTTTAATCTGTATTTGCCTGTCTAGCCTCTGGAAAATTCTACATACCTGTTCTAGCATAAGGCCTTAAATAATTTTGCATGGTAAATATGTATTGTTAATACATGCCTTGAACCAATACATCTTATTCATTATCATTTTACCCTTCATATATTGACATGAAGCATTATATTGTCTGAATTTACTATGTAAATTCAAAATTCAAATAAAGTCTCCCTAAATCTCAAATAACTAAGTAGGGTTTTCTCAGTGATATTATTTCATCAAAAATTCACTATTTATACAAGGGCTGTCCCAAAAGTATCCAGCCATGTAATATGAAAACTTATGAAAATTATGGTTGGATATTTTCCAGACAGTCCTAGTATTCCTTAGCAAATTAATCTCATCAGAATTGTTCTTTTCTTTTTAAATATGGAGTTCTGGAACAAAATATAAAGTTACATCAAAATGTAAATCTATAAACCTGCAATAGATTAAATATGTGTGGAATTTCAGAACTTTAAAAAGCTCGTAAGTATTGAATTTTATCTTAAACAACCCTCTGCTCAGATAAAATAACATCTGTGGAAAAGAGACTTTTAGCACTATGACCCAAAGGCCAGGGTCTGGAAGTATTCAGTTCTTTCCCCCTCACTACTTTACCAAGTGACATGGTAAGACAAGGATAGGGTGTAGTTTTATATTTTTGGATTTTTTAAAAGCAAAACTCTACAAAATCAAAATAAATAGATGGTATTGTGTTAGTTAAGTTAAAGAGTCAATCATCTAGATTAAATGACCTATGAAATGACACATAAGAGTCATTTTGCATCAGAATGAAAATGTTTCTCCAACTGCTGAAGTGAATCTTCAGCCACAGAAGGCCTGCACATTTAACAAATTACTCAGCTTGAGCAATACTGTCAAAAAGGACAGTAATGTCAGACGGAAGTATATAGGTTCCCTGATTAATAGAAGTCCCCATATGATGGAGTAAGTTACAAGTTTAATGTACAAATAATGAACCTCTATTAAAAGGAAGGGTATCATAAATCAAAATACTGTAGAAAAACCATAAACCTGTGGCAACATAACAGCTACCAGGGCCCCAGCTATATTAATCTTGTATGGTGCAATATCATTTCTCTAGGACAGACAACTAAATATATCCCACATGAAAGTGAATTATGAGTGGGATAATGGTTCTGGACCATTCATTTAAGTTAATGGCAAGGTTCATATTGAGATACCCCCTGGTTAACTCCTCCTCTCGCTCTGCCTTGAACTCTGCTTCAGCTAAGAAAACATCAGCATGCTCGATCTTCATTCTAAGCCTTCTGCTTGTCTAAAATACCCTAGGAAAGAAAGAGAAAGAAGAAAGAACACCGTAAGTAAGCACAAATCCTTTCTCCCTCAAAATATTTTGTTTTCTTTTTCCTCAGCTATTTTACTGGCTAAATTTATTTAAACCTTCATTTTATATATATATATATATATATATGTAGAATATATATATATATAATATGTATATAATATATATATTCTATCTCTAATCATAGTTGCACATAGCTTTTGATATGCTTCTTGTACATTTTTCTATTGACAATTGCATATTGGAAATAAACCTTCCATATGAATTAAATGTTAGAGAGCACAGAAAATATTTAGTACAAAATAGCATAGCATTTGTTTGGAGATCGTTTTCACTTAATAGTTTAATATAACAGAAGTATTTTTGTTCTTAGTGTACCCTGATTTGTCATAATTTATAAATACCTTCCATGATTAAGATGGATTCTAATAGGATGGAAAATCTGTTAGTTGTTTACAAATTTTGTGCTTATTAAAAATATTTGCATCCAGTCTTATTCAATTCGAAATTGTTCATGGTGAACAATGTGCTTCAACATCATCTGGATCAAAGGCCTATAGTCTGCTGCTTTTATGGATATATGGGCTCTTAATTGTTGTGGGCATGTATTTTAATTATTTTACTGTGTTATAAAACTGAATGTTTATTTGCCTATAATGAATTTAAAATTAGTTCTAGAACCTCAAGTTTTTTCTATAGTAAATACTATCGTATAACAAATTCACATACGAGGGATGTCCGGAAAGTATCCAGCCATTGGTAATATTAATAAAATGAGAATATTTACATGGCTGGATACTTTCTGGACAGCCCTTATATGTCTCAGTCATTTCCATAATTTTTTTCTCCTGAAGTTTCCTCTAGTAACTCGATCAATTTAAGATGCCACCTCTCTACCTCCATCCCTATTGGGCCACAGTGTTCCATTTTTCTAGGCCTATGCTTCTTGGCACTTATTCATACTGACATCCACAGTGATGCAGAATCCCAGAAGGCCTTTGGTTAACAATAATTTGTTGCAATGTCTATGGTGTGGGGTCCACTATCATCCTAGGATAGCAAGCTTATATAATCTAGACACTTTATATCTGAATTTTGAAGTCACTATAAAATCCCTAGTCCTTGAAGGTGGGACCAGGGGTAGTGGGTAAGAGGTAAAGGGACCACACTATCTTGCTCGGCTTTGTGACACAGGAGACTTAAGAAGATGATGGATATTTTATAATCTAAATTTGCCCTAAACAAATCTGCAATTTCTGGTCTAATAGAAACAAACAAACAAATAGGATAATTCCATATAGTGATAAGAACAGAAAAGAAAATGTAATACTGTCATGCATAATGTAAAAGTGACTGTGTGATTCTTTTGCCTAGGAACATGAGAGAAGTACATCCTGGAGAAGTGACATTTAAGATGCCACTTAAATGAGGAGAAATGCCAGGCATGTGAACATTTGAGGGAATATTTTCCAATTTGAAAATAAACGAGCAAACATCAAAAATATAAAAAAAACATAGAAATAAATGTCTTGGAAGAGAAAAATACTTTGTATTTTTGAGAGACAGAAAGGAAGCCATGATGACTAGGGTATTACATACTGAGTACGAAATACAGACATATTTGGCCATATAAGTTTCAGGAGCCAATTTTTTTTTGTGATGCCGGCATTGTAGTAGAACAATGTGGGAAATTTGGGATTGTTTCAGTTGCCACCCACCTTTTTTGGGAAAGTGGAATTAATTAACTATATTTATGATTTAAAAATCTTACTATGGTTGCTCTATGGAAGGAGGACTGTATGACAAGAGTGGAGGTAAAAATATTAGTTTGGAGGCTACAGTTGAGTTATCTTAAGAGAAATGATTGTAGCTTAGAACAGGATTATAGTGCCAGAGAGAGTGAGAACTACTGAAAATAGGATTCAGGCATGAACACACATCAAAAATAATGTGTTCTATGATGCAGCAATTCCACTTTTGGGTATATACCTAAAAGAATTAAAAGCAAGGTCTCAAAGAGATATTTGTATACTTATGTTTATAGTAACATTATTTACAGTAGCTAAAATGGGGAAACAGCCCAAGTGTCTGTCGAGAGATGATTGGATAAGCAAAATGTGGCATATACGTGCAAAAGAATATTATTCAACCTTAAGAAGGAAGGCAATTCTGACATATGCTACAACAGGGATAAACCTAGATGTCATTATGTCAAGTGAAATAAGCCACTAACAAGAAGACAAATACTGTGTATTTCCATTTAAATAAGATAGAATAGTCAAAATCATAGAGACAGAAATTAGAATGATGGTTTCTAGGGGCAGGGCATGGGGAGAGGGGAGTGAGGAGTTATTGTTGAATGGGCACAGAGTTTCAGTTTTGTAAGTTATAAGTTACAGAGATGGATGGTGATGATGGTGGCACAGCATCATGAATGTCTTTAATACCTCTGAACTGCACACTTAAAATGGTTAAGATGGTAAATGTATGTTATATGTATTTAGCCACAGTAAAAATTAATAAATTTTTTAAATGTGCTCAAGGTATAAATTGTGTAATAATTTATGTAAATAGAGAAGACTTTAAAAATCAGATTTGTTGAGGGTGGTGGGAAACAAAACCTTTGTTTTGTATTAGTTTGTTAATTTTGAGTGATGAATGCCATACTCTTTTGAGGTAGGTGCTCAATAACATTTTTGAATAAATAAATGATTAAATAATTCAATAAGATGCCTATGAAAACCCAATTGAAGAAAATATGTGTTATATATATGTGAGATTGTGGGTGTACATGTGTGTGTCCTTATGTGTGTGTGTTTGCATGTATATATGTGTTTGTGTGTGTAGTACACACATATAATTCTGAGGAGAGTATTATCGGTAGGCTGGGACCAGGAATATAGTTTTGTGAATCATCACATACAGAGGGCATTGAGAACAGAACGCTGGGAGACAGCAGAATTTAGAATTATAATAGGTAAAGAGTTACTGTAAGGATACTGAGAAAAAGCAGGCCTTAAAGTAGGAGAAAAATCACGTGACTATGGTGTCAAGTATCCCACAATACAATTAGGTTAAAATATCAGACACCTAGATATATCTAAATATTCAATTAAACAACTTATTTCTTACAGGTCTCTGTGCCAGTCTCTAAGACTGAGGGAATAAAAGAAGTACAGGCCCTAGACATTGTTTTTGAGACATTCATTCTAATGGGAGATGAGGGCATAAGTAGCTATATTACAAGACAATGTGTTAAGTGCCACAATTTTAGTTATCATCTTTTCTGAAACTTATTTTCTAAAAAGAGTATGTGAAATTGAATGTCTCCCAAACATCCAAAATGATGAGTACAAAGCCCAATCAGGCTTCTATTTCTCATGAAAATAAAGTAAAACACAAAACATTCTTGGAAACTTGGAAACCTTTTCTTTGTTATGTGTGGTAACATTATTGCCACAGCCATATTTTTCCTTTAAATATAGATCAGAATTTGAAGTACTAGGCTAACTTTAAAAGAAAGCAGACACCAAATGAATCCTAACTCAACTGTTGATTTGTTGAATCCAGTCTGGAGGGTTTGGGGAGTTTATGAGGATTCTGTTGGTCAAATCCTACAAATCATTGCCATAGATTATTGATATAATATTAAATGAGAAATTTTAAACCATTGCATTTTTATGTTATTGTCTACAAGTTTTTCTCATATTATACATTTTAATTTTTAATTGTAAAATACAACAGAGGAATATGCAAAGCATTCATGAAATTATAACATTCTTTTTTTGGTAAGATTCAGTGACAGAAGTCAATTGTTAAAGTGCACCTTTTCATTGAATCTCAATGATTTTGTGAAAATTTCAATGCTATTAATTATGTCCTATATGAGGGTATTTGTGAAAAAAAATCATATGTATTTTGAGCTCAAAGTAAAAACAAAGCAAATGTAAATCTATCATTACAATAAACTTACAAATATTTTAAATAACAATGCTAATTTATGTATTTTCTATAAAGAACATGGTGATGAAATAAAATACTTTTATATGGAAATAGGTATGACATTTGTCAAGCTAACAGTCTGAGCTTTTTGTTAAGAATTCATCTGCCATACAAGAATGATGAAAACCACAAAAAGGCCAACTGACTCTATTTGTTTCTTGGACTACTGACAGTGACTTTCTGCCAAAAAAACAATGGTTCAGTTCAGGGTGTATGAACAAATTCTCAATCATTGAAAAGCTGAAAGAAGGAACATTCATTTTATCTGGAACATTTAGTGAAAAAATTGAAATTATTTATATTTGCCAGTGAAAATCATATTAAAATATTGTCACAATATTCTAGGCAATACTCCCAGAAATATAATCAATATTTAAATATGCAGGTGAAGTTAAAAATCACTTATCTTGTTTATCAAAAATACTAACAGGTCTTATTTAACTAAATCTCTGCTAAGTATCACTAAAGTCAAAGTGTAATGTTCAATTAATACATTATGACTGAATGTATGGATGCATAATTTTGATCTAACTACTCCCCTAATGTATATTTAGGCAGTTTCTAATTTTTCTCTGTAATTTAATTTAAAAAGTGTTTTAGTTCTATTAAACTACTAGAATTCATTCACAAAAATTAAACATGCTCCCCTATTTTTACTTCTTCTGTTTTTACTTTAGTTATATTTTTGGTCATTATTTCAAAGTCCAAGTCAATCTGCTGAATGATTCCATATTACCTGGTAGTTTTGGCATACACAGTTCAGGGATGTAAGAAAGCACTGGACTTAATTCCAGATCGGTGTAATTTCTGTTGCTCTCACATTCAATGTTGCGCTTAATTTTATCACTTTAGGAGACACACAATTTGTAGATATTTGAGGTATTGTAACAGAAAACAGAGTTAGAAGGACTTTGAATTCTCCCTCCACAGGCTACTAGAATTTAGAGACTCCCTGAGTCTCACTTTCTTTATGTGAGAACATAAACATACGAATCCTACTCCTTACAGATGTCATGGAAAAATATATCTAAAGGTAGGAAATTGTGTAGTATATAATAAATGTTATCTTTAAAAATTGTTTCTATATCAGAAGTAAATAAATAATGAATATTAGAGTAGAAATAAGTGTAATTGAAACCAATTCAAACAATACAAAAGAACAATGAAAGAAATGTAGGTTTTTTTCAAAAGACAAACAAAATTGTCAGAGCTTTAGCCAGATTAACTAAGAAAAAAAGAGAGAAGACCCAAATAAATATAATCAGAGATGAAAAAGGAGACATTAAGACTAATACTATAGAAATTCAAAAGATCATTAGAGATGACTATAAGCAACTATATGCCAATAAATTGGAAAACCTAGAAGAAATGGATCAATTTTCAGACACATACAACCTATCAGGATTGAACCAAGAAGAAATCCAAAAACTGAATAAACCAATAGCAAGTAACGAAATAGAAACAGTAATAAAAAGTCACCCATCAAAGAAAAGCCCAGGACCCGATGGCTTCACTGCTGAATTCAGCCAAACATTCAAAGAACTAAAACCAATCCCAAATAAACTATTCCAAGAAATCTAGGAGGAGGGAATACTCCCAAACTCATTCTATGAGGTCTGTGTCACCCTGATACCAAACCCAGACAAAGACACAACAAAATGTCTCTGATGAACATAGGTGCAAAAATACTCAACAAAATACTAGCAAACCAAATAAAACAACACATTAAAAAGATTATTTATGATCAAGTGGTATTCACACCAGGCATGCACGGATGGTTCATATACAAATCAATCAATGTAATACATCATATCAACAGAACAAAGGACAAAAACCATATGATCATTTCAGTTGCTGCCGAAAAAGTATTTGATAAAATTCAACATCCTTCATGATGAAAACTCTTCAAAAAACTAGGTATAGATGGAACTTACCTCAACATGGTAAAATATATGACAGACACACAGTGAGTATCATAACGAATAAAGAGAAACTGAAAGCTTTCCGTATAAACCTGGTCCAAGGCAAGTATTCCCACTTTCACCACTGTTATTCAACATGGCACTGGAAGTTCTAGCTAGAGCAGTCAGACAAGAGAAAGAAATAAAGGGCACCCAAATTGGAAAGGAAGAAGTCAAATTATTTTTGTTTGTAGATGATATGATCTTATATCTAGAAAAACTAAAGAGTCCACCAAAAAAAAGCTATTAGAACTGATTAACAAATTAAGTAAAGTTGCAGAATACAAAATCAACATAAAAAATCAGTAGCATTTCTATATGTCAACAGTAATCAATCTGAAAAAGAAACAAAGTAAGTAATCCCACTTGCAATAGTTACAAATATAATAAAATACTTTGGAATAAATTTAACCAAGGAAGTTAAAGATCCCTATAATGAAAACTATAAAATACTGATGAAAGCAATTGAAGAGGACACATAAAATGAAAAGATATTCTCTGCTCATGGATTGGAAGAATAAATATTGTTAAAATGTCCACGTTACCCAAAGCAATCAATAGATTCAATGTAATCCCCATCAAAATATCAATGACATTCTTCACAGAAAGAGAAAAAATAATCCTACAATTTATATGGAACCACAAAAGACCTAGAATAGTCAAAATCATCCTGAGTTAAAAGAACAAAACTGGAGGAATCACTTTTCCTGACTTCAAATTATAGCTACAGTAACCAAAACAGCGTGATGTTGGCATAAAAACAGACACATAGACCAATGGAGTGGAATAGAGAATCCAGGAAAAGTCCACACATCTATAGTGAACTTATCTTCAACAAAGGTGCTAAGAACATACAGTGGGGAAAAGACAGTCTCTTCAATAAATGGTGCTGGGAAAACTGGATATCCATATGCAAAGGAACAAAACTAGACCCTTGTCTCTTTCCATATACAAAACTCAAATCAAAATGGATTAAAAACTTAAATCTAAGACCTGAACTATGAAACTACTAAAAGAAAACATTGTGGAAATGCTTCAGGACACTGGTCTGGACAAGGATTTCTTAAGTAATACCCCCAAAGCACAGGCAGCCAAAGCAAAATTGAACAGAGGGGATCACTTCCAGCTAAAAAGCTTCTGCACAGCAAAGAAAACAATCAACAAAGTGAAGAGACATCCCATAGAGTGGGAGAAAATATTTGCAAACTACTCATGTCACAAGAGATTAATAACTAGAATATATAAAGAGCTCCAATAAGTCAGTAGGAAAAAATCAAATAATCTGATTAAGTAATAGGCAAAAGATCTCAATAGACATTTCTCTAAAGAAGACAGACAAATGACCAACAGATATATGAAAAAATGTTCAACATCATTATTCATCACAGAAATGCAAATCAAAACCACAATGAGATATCATCTTACTCCAGTTAAAATGGCTTTTATTAAAAAGGCAGGGAAAAATTAATGCTGATAAGCATGTGATGAAAGGGCAACCCAGTTGATGGGAATGTAAATTCTTGCAACCACAATGGAGAACAATTTGGAAGTTCCTCAAAAACTAAAAATAGAACTACCATATGACCCAGCAATCCTACTTCTGGGTATATATCCAAAGAAGGGGAAATCATTAAATTGGAAAGTTACCTGCACTCATGTTTCTTGCAGCACTATTCACAATAGCCAAGATTTGGAATCAACCTATGTGTCCATCAATATAGGTGAAGGCATAAAGAAATTGTAGTACATATACACAATGGGATATTATATAGCCACATAAAGAATGAAATCCTGCCATTTGCAACAATGTGGATAGAACTTATGTTAAGTGAAACAAGCTAAGCACAGAAACACAAATCTTGAGTCTTCTCACTTATTGTGGAAGTTAAATATTAAAAACAATTGATCTCATGGAGATAGAGAGTAGAATGACGTTTACTAGAGGCTGGGAAGGGTAGCAAGGAGGAGGGGGATAAAGTGGGGATGGTTAATGGTTGCAAAAATGTAGTTAGATGGTTAGAATGAAGAATAATTGATAGCACAACAAAGTGACTATAATCGACAAAAAGTTAGGGTACACTTGATAACCAAAAGAGTGGAACTGGAATGCTCCTTCCAGAAAAAAATGATAAATGCTTGAGGTGATGGATACCCTAGTTATCCTGACTTGATTAATTCACATTGTATGCCTGTATCAAAACATCACATGTACCCTATAAAGATATACAACTATTATGTACCCATAATAATTAAAAATAAAAAAATTAAAATTTAATATTTAAAAAACGTTTCTACAAACTCATAGAAAACACATATCTAAATTGAATAGTTATTTAGAGAAGTGAATGACTACTAAACCAGGATGCTGGGAAAACGATCAGCTACTGGGAAAGGTGTCATAGGAAATCAGAAAAAAGTTATTAAAGAGACAGAAGGACTATTGTTTAATGTGTTATTAACACAAAGCAACTAACCATGAAAAAATTATTTTAAAAAGACTGTAAGCAAGGAGACAATTAACCTATTGCTCTTTTTGTCCTCCCCGCAGTAAGGCCAAAGGAAAAACAATACCATGTTGTTTAGTACAAATTACATACTTGGTGCTAGGTGAGATTCTTATATAATATTTCTATTAGCTTTTTTAATGAGCTCTGCTTGACTATTTAGAGAGGTATGATGCAGACTTTCTGTTTTGACCATGACCTCACATAACATCCCAAACCTTGTTCAACAGTCACTTGAAATAAGGATATAAGAGTACTAAACTACAGTAACAAAATAACTCCTCTTCTAGAATTCACTGTTTTAAAAAATGTCCATATAAATATGGGCAGCATGAATTGCTTTGAAACATATACATGTTTATTATAATAGGGAAAATACAGCTTCACACCTTGCTATTTATGTAAGTCTATAATGACATGAGATTTTCAAGTAAGAAGATGTAGGTAATTAGGTGATAGGTACTACTCAGTACTACCATGCTTTATCAAAATGATTGAAGCTCAGTATAGTGGAGAAGGAAGGAAGGTAGAAATACATATGGGATATTTAACTTAGGTTATTGTACTGTAAACAGGAAAAAGATGATAGAAGGAGAAAATATTAATATAAATTGTCATTATGCTTCTATTTTCAAAAGTGGTAACTGTTGGATACATTCACACATTATGAATGTCATACCTTAGGTAACTGTGTCATGACATTAAGTCAAATACTTTAGTTTTACTACTTGTTTATTTTTTCAAATGTAATATATTTCATGCAAAGTAAAATAAGCTTTTTATAATCAGTCATATAATTTATTTTTGAATACTTTACATGACTTACAGCAAAAGATATTATGGGGTCTCTACCTATCATTTTAATTCATATTGAAATATAATTTCATTAAGTAGCATACAGAAGCATTTCATGCCAAAATTAAATATGCCAGTTTGGACACTTCCCGGTGTGTGAAATATGTTGCCACAAAATTACCTTGAAAAACTAGTATTTGTGTATAACTACAGGATTTATATAGCATATTTCACATGAAAAGTTTATGGTTCTATATAGAAAAAACAAATTAAAAAATGAAAATAAAGTGTAAAGAAAATAAGAAATGTAAATTGTGACTGGAAAAAGGAAAAGAAGAAATCAAAAAAAGGAACAAATTTCAGTTAGTAAGGATAATATATGAACTATATATTAGTAAAATGGATTCTCTGGCAATATCATAGTATTAGCTAATCCAACACTTTATTCCTTCTTGCCACTTTGCATTAATTTGTTTTTTTACCAATACATATGAGATCTATTATTGAGATGTTGCTTGTTAATGATCCACTTGTCTATTAAGTGGTCATTACCCTTTTATATACAGCCTCACCAAATTCTATGTGAACAAAAACACATGACAAAACATATGTAACTTAATAGATTATGCAAAAACAGTATGCATAGGGGTAGCTGTCTTTTACTTTTAACTAAAGCATTTACTGTGGCGAATGGTATAATATATGCAATGGGAAATTCTTTTAGTGACAGCCTGAAAAAACAGATAGTACCTAAATTGTATGTCATGTCAATATATAAAAATTTTTCCTGTCAAGCATGGTATTGAAAGTGACATCATCACAACTTTATCTAAGTGTCTTTGATTGATGGCATAGCCAAATAAATGTAATAAAGAACAATGTAACACTTAATATCTAGTAACCTGTTATCAACTTACTTAAAATTTTAGTTTTTCAACTCTACTTCCTGGTGGTTCTACTGTTTAAAAAGGAAATTCATGTGACAGACTACTATTATTTTACTATTTTTTTCACTAAGTATATAAATGCCATAAAACATAAATTTGAGATGTTCTTAAATATACTCAATTGTTATTATTAATCTATTTAAACAATTAAATTTTCTTAAAGAATAAAATTAAATGAAAAATTTATTTCACTTCTTATTCCAATTTTGAAGCATATCATAAAGTGTTTTGCCCAGAAAATATGCTATTTAAATACTTTAAATTTTTCTACGATAACTTTATTTCCAACAGAGTTAAGTAATTTAAGTCCAATTTTTTAAAAATTTGATTCCATTTTATTCCCTAACAGTGCACTTAAATTCTATAACATACTCTATTTTTTCTTTCATTTGAGTAATTAATGACATAGATTAAGCCAGAATATTCAGACGACATTGAACTAAATCTTAAAATGACCTTGACAAGCAGCTTTTCTGATCTTCCCTCAGTTTCCCCTTTTGTGATAATATTTGCTCTCTGCATTAGAAGTAATTAAATTGTATTTATGAAAGTATTTGATGTCCTTTAAGCTCAAAGGTGCTATGCAAATAAAATCCTCTTATTATCATCATCATGCACCTTTCATGTGTACATAACTCAAATAAAAGTCAGTAAAGGTTGTATGCCTAGGCAGCCTGTTCAGTCAGAATTTATTTATATTAATCAATGATAGAATGGGAATTGTGGTAATGTGTTTAGAGATTGCAGATTTTGTGTGTGTGTGTTTGCATCTCCATCTGTAATTATATTAAAATACTTATTAAAAATGCCCATTTTTAAAAGACCATTTGCTTTAAATGACAACATAACAAATTTGTCACGTCATTCAAAAATCCATATTTTACACTAATAAATAAAATAGACTATCTCCAACAAGGAAAAATGAATTAAAAAACTGAAACAATATTTTATAACAATATATATTCTAAAAACTAAAATATCCTTTATATGCTTTTTTCTATATATTTTGCTCAAATATATTACAAGAATACTATTTTCTATAAATATACCTCCTAACTCTCTTTTCTTTTAAGTTGCCAATGAAAATTTTTCTAGTCAGGGTATAACATAGAAGAAAAATAATTTGACTAGTTTTCAAAACACAAGAGTTTCAACATAGCATTTTTAGTAATGAGGTTGCTATATATTAATGGCTAGTCATGATAAAAATTCTTTATTATATTTTTTAGACATCTAGATAATTTAGTAAGTTTTTTGTACAACCAAATGATATAACTAATATAAAAAATTTTGGGTAAGAATATACTACTGCTTACTTATAAGATATTAGAAATATTATATATTTTACTTCTTCCTGTGGTTTCCAACAATATTTCACAAATAATTCTACTTGTACTAAG
Source organism: Daubentonia madagascariensis (assembly GCA_023783475.1). NCBI lineage: Eukaryota > Metazoa > Chordata > Mammalia > Primates > Daubentoniidae > Daubentonia > Daubentonia madagascariensis. The sequence continues at coordinate 22,432,238 of JAKFHU010001684.1, read as the reverse complement.
AAATTTGTGTAACATATGTGGAAGCATGCATGTAATAATTAAATTAGATATTTTATACAAAAATCCTTTCAAAAGTTAAGGTCTTCTAAAATGTGAGAAATTCACGTTATAAACATGTAAGTAAATAAACCAAACCAAACTATCTGCACTCATTCCCGAAATGTTGGTTAGTTGTCGCTCTACTCCACTGCGGCTTCTATAACATGCTACTATGAACTGGGTGGCTTATAAACAACAGAAATTTGTACTAATTTGCAGTCCCACCAGTAGTGTATAAGTGTTCCTTTCTCTCTGTATCTAAACCAGCATCTATTGTTTTTAGGCTTTTTAATAAAAGCCATTCTAACAGGGGTAAGGTGACATCTCATTGTGGTTTTAATTTGCATTTCCCTGATGATTGGTGATGCTGGATATTTACCCAAAGGAAAAGAAATCATTTTATCAAAAAGACACCTGCACTTGAATGTTTATTGCAGCACAATTCTCAATTGCAAAGATGTGCAACCAATCCAAGTGCCCATCAATTCATGAGTGGATAAAGAAAATGTGGTATACATACATACCAGGAAGTACTACTCAGCTGTAAAAAGAAATGAATTAATGTCTTTTGCAGCAATCTTGATGGGACTGGAGAGATCATTATCCTAAGTGAAGTATCTCAAGAATTGAAATACAAACACCACATGCACCCTCTAATTGTTTGGAACTAATTGATGGGCACACATGAACACACAAAGAAGTAAAAATCATTGGAAATCAAGAAGGGGGGAGGGGTAAAAACCTACCTAACAGGTACATGAACACTGTTGGGGTGATGGGCACACTTATAGTCTTGTCTAAAGCATTATAAAAACTATCCATGTAACAAAAACATTTGTACCCCCTTAATATTTTGAAACTAACAAAAAATAAATAAACAACAGAAATTTATTTCTCACAGTTCTGGAGGCTGGGATGTCCAAGATCAAAGAACTGGCAAATTTTGTGTCTGGTCGGGGCCTGCTTCTTGGTCCACAGATGGCGAAATTTTTGGCGTGTCTACACATGGAGGACAGGATGTGGGATCTCTCTGGCTTCTCTTTTATAAGGGCACTAACCCCATTCATGACCTACTCACCTCCCAAAGGCCACACCTCCTAATACCATCACATTGAGAATTAGGTTTCAACATATGAATTTTGAGAATTCACAAACATTGTCTGTAGCAGTTTTCATCATAATTTTTATATTTGTTCTCCTTCCTTTTTCAGAAGTGAGGGAATGATATACATGGAGAGACAGGGATAGAGATCCTACAAATAGGTGAATAGTTTATTATATCATTTCCTTCTGAAGGTTCCTCCAATCCTATAGTATTAGAATGGAAAGAGATTTTTGAACATTCTTCATTGGGAAAGCCCCTTTAAACTCTAAACATTTAAATGACAGTATACTGTTTGCAAACCCGCCTTTCATCATTTACTTATATCTCTCTAAGCCTATCTCTGACATATTCACAGTCATGAAAATCATGCCTCCATTAAATTTCCAAGAAAAAATTATTTCTTAAAACTCAGGGTAAAATATTAAATAAAGGAATAACATAGGTGTATTATTAATTTCACAACAAATTTTTAAGATGTCAGCTAAATTATTCCTTAAATTAACATGACAAAGATTTTAAAAACTAAATAGGGAATTCATGAAACGGGCCTAACCATTCCTTTCATACCTTGTTAATATTGAAAGTATAAGCTTAGGAGGTTGAAAATGTGAGGAGGGTGTTCAGATGAATGTAATAGCAGACTAACATTTTAAAACCTTTGACATTAAATTAATTAAATTCTTACACTACTATTAATATTTTCCCCCGGTTATAGATGAGGAAACCAAGTCAGAGAGAAATATGCAATTTTCCCAGAGTTACATGCTAACAAAAAGTACAACTGGTCTTTGGACCTAAGAGGTCAAACTTTTGAGCTCTTGCTTTTTGCTATTAGACTACGCAACACAGTCTGTTGAGTGAATTCTGTTTCAATGGAAACTTTAGGGAGCTAATATTTTGTAAATAAGGTCTGAGGATTGTGGCTCCTGGGTAAAAACCTGTGTGTGAATTTTTAAGCCTGACCATAGAATCTTGCAAAGGCTTTCCCTGGCAGGCCTCACCGGGGAAGCTCTTTTCCGCATACCAGCCATGAGGCCCAACCAGGGCATGGCTGGCTAAAGGGAGTTGCAGTCAAGGACTCAGACTTCAGTGCGCAGCCTTTCCCTTACTCCTGTCTACATTCCTAGCCCAGATGCCTTCATTCAGAGGCCTTGTGAATAGGGGGCCTTTATCACAGGCTGAAGCCTGCTTATCAGAGGAAGAAGGGGCTTTGGAGATGTTTTTTTCTCCACCCTGACTCTGTACTTCCTCACTCCTAGCTCTTCCCATTACTTTCTCCCCATTCTCTGGGTTCATAACACTGCAGGAACTTTTTGTCTAGGGCTCCCTTGGCAGATGACTTCCACATTTGTGCTGATCCCCCTGCCCCTCAAGATGTTGATCCTTGGGGTTCGAATATACTATCACAAGAAATGATTAAAGCCTTCATTGTTACCTTAATTTTGGCTTGTTCTCTTAATTGGCTACTCTAACACCTGGCAGCTCAACATCCCCCAGTTTAGCTGAGCTCCTGACAACCATATCACATTTTTTGGAAGATAAGAAAGAAAGAGAATCTAAAGATTTCATGAAGATAAAGATATAATCCAAGGACACAATGGCTTTACTAGGAGAAGCTTTTCAGATGGTAAAGATCAAACCCATAGCGGGAAGTTCTGTGGCCAATGTTTAAGAAGTTTAAAAAAAAAAGGACTGAATGTTCATTACACTTTAGAAAATTTTTAATGAAAGACGGATGAGATGATATCTGAAAGGACTTGTGGAATCAAGGGATTTTTTTATTTTAAAATGTGGTGAAACTGAGGTATTGTGATTTAAACTAGAGAAGAGGTTGGAATATTCTTGAGATACTGAAGCCACAAGCACTATTAAGCACTACTAGGATTCTAAGAGGATGGGAAAATGAGATTTGGAGCACAAGTGCAGGAGTTGGCCAACACTGACACTGCCTGTGTCGAAAATGAGAACGGCCTCGTAATTTAGCAATGTAGCTGCTAGGAATTCAATCATGAGTAATTGAGATTGGTGATTTTTTTTTCAAAAAAAGGTGGTCATCGTGACTTCTAAATATATGCCAAATATGCTTTTGACACACAGGAAGGATCTCAGATAAACCCTGATCCTAGTCCCTTGGCCTTTCCCCCATCCAGTTAATATTATCTTGGCAATACAGAGTTAGTGATGGGTGAAATATTTCAAATAAATTTATATGTACATTAGAAAATGGTGGAGAATAGTGTTTGTAACAAGGGATTTGAAACCAGACACATTTGAATTTAAGTATTTACTGTGTTATGTAGCAGCTCTACGGCCATGGCCAAACTATTTGTTGTTAATTTTCAGTTCTTTCAATAGCAAAAATAGGGTCAATAATGTTAGTTACAACATAGATTTCTTGAGTGGGTAACCAAAAAAATAAAGAATACAAGTTTTTTGTTGCAATACCTGCACATAGAAAATGTTCTCCATTTATTGATTGTTGGTGGTATTGGCACAGGTAGAAATTATGGTAGAATGGTAGTTGGTAGAAATATTAATCCATCAGGTAAGTGAAAGGCAGCTTTAAATAGATAATTGGCCCATCATTTGGGTATTCATCTCACAGCAGAATGTATGTCAACTATGTTGAGCGAGACACATAGCACAATGCATAAGATGAAGCATCAGAACAGAAAGGAATAACAGAAAATAGGTGATATATTAGTCTTCTATTCTTGCTATAACAAATTACCATTAATTTAGTGGCTTATAAAACACAAATATATTATCTTACCGTTATGAAAGTCAGAACTCTGAAGTGGTCTTATTGGGCTAAAATAATGGTGGCAGCAGGACTACAATCCTATTGAACCTTCTAGGAGAAAATGTGTTTTTTGCCACTTTTCAACTTCTATAGGCTCTGCATATTCCATGGCTCATGGCCCCCTGCCAGACTTTCCTGCCTTCCTCTTTCATTTTTAAGGCCTCTTTTGATTATATTGGGTCCACTAGATAACCCAAAATAATCATCCCATCTTAAGGTCAACTGATTAACATCCTTAAGTCCATCTGCAGCCTAATTCCCTAATCCATGTAACATAAAATATTCACATCTTGGGGGAATAAAGATGTGGACATCTTTTGTGGTGGGGAGGGGTGCATTACTCTGTCTACCACAGGTAAGTAAAATAGTTTGGAAATATTTTAGAAGTTAAAGTGTATAAACTTTATACTTAGGTCAAGATAGGGGACAAAAACACACATAAATATGTTACTTTGACTATTAAGGTGGCATAACTGATTGGCTTTTCTTCCCAAGATATAGATTGATGGCCAGTTCATTCCTACTCATTAATAGGAAATTAACCATCTGCAACAGAGTCCTTTCAAACAACTGTGTCATTTATAATCATGTATAATAATTGGAATATTGGAACATACTAAAAGACAGATTGAATGAATAATTAGATGACTATAACAGAAGCAAGGTTAAACATTATTTTAAATTTTTAAATTATTGAGGACAAGTGTATATATGAAAAACATTAAAAGTAAGAGTTCAAATAAATTTTCTTTTATCTAGAAAAGTGACTACCCTGTTAAGATATTTCACTATGAATTTTCAATAACAAGCTTGCTTTTTTTGATTCTGAATATGTAAAAGCTATTTATTTTAGCCATCTGTTCTCAGAATGACTGCGTATAAATTAATTGTGGGTAATAATTTTTAGAATGCATTGAATGCCAAGATATTGTAAATGTTGCACAGGGAGAATTTATTTAATTTTATTTTATAAAATAATAAACCAAATTATTTTAAAAAGTAAAATAATGGTAGAAACTTTTCTACTTTAATATAATTTTCATTCTTTTTCTTTTTTTTCAAGATTTTTGGGAATTTGTGTCTAGAATTTTACCTAAATCCCTAATACTGTTAGCAGGCTCTTTCTTAAGTAGGGATCCAATTATGACTCTTATCTATTCTCACATTTGCCACCTTTTAGGAATAAATATTAACACTTAAATAGTAAATCCTAACCCTTCCAAAAATGGTCAGCAAAGAGAAAAATAATGTTGCAATATTAAAATAGAAAACAAAAATTTTCAGGTTTATAGGTAGGTATTTTTTAAGAGATACAAATAGCTGAAGGAGAAGTCTGAAGTACTTCAGAGAAAAAAAACAAACCAAAAATAAACAATAATAAAAAATTTAACAAAAAATTATTAAGAACTTACTGTTAGGAACTCTTCTAAGTGGTTTAGTAGAACAAATGAGGTTCTAGTTTCATAGAATATAAATTCTAGTCCGTGGAAAAAGGTAATATAAAATAAATACTAAAAAATACTAAAAAAAATACTAATAAATACTAAAAATAACGTAGATAATTTTAATGTGATTTTTTTAGTAGGTCATGGAGTACCCTTTAGATTAGATGGTTTAGGAAAGTTGCACTAGAAAGTTGATGAATCATCTGACAAGAAGGAGACGAATATTAATACAAGGACCCTGAAAACCTGATAATATCCTCCCTATTGTTATATTTTTCTCTCTCACAAAATTTTCTACTCTTTGATTATAAAATTAATGAATTAATGTCTCATTTTCTTAACACTTCTCTTCTAATACCTAACTTTTTGTTGCTACAGCATTGAACATCTAATGTTCTTATTTTTTTCATTTATAATAAATGTATAATTATTTAATTTTAATTATAAATTACAGTGTATTCATCTTTCTGTAATAGTCTCAGAAAATGTATATCTTTATCTTTAAATTCTTTCCTGATATTTTTAAAAAATTGATATCTTTTTTGTTTTTTAAATACCAAGAACTCTTGCTTATTTCTTTGTTCTTTTGATATTAACCTGTTCTTCTCTCAATTTTACACTCTTGTATCTTAAATTTCCGAAGATATAAAATGTTTTTGAAGTCTTATTTTGTTCATTTCTATAATTCACATGCATCTCTGTATGTACAATCAGATCAGTACAATCAGATCCTCTCCCGATCTAATAGAAATTTGGAAATTAGAATGGCAGATTGTAGTCTTAATCTAGGAAATTTTAAACGAATGAATTGTGACCTGATCTGTGCATGGAAAAGGAAAGGAGAGTGTATCTGTAAAATACATACACACACATACACTAAGGAGAAATAGTGATAAAGGTATAGTGAGAGAGAGAGAAAATTGACTTGCACGTGTTTATTGAATTTCTTCTCATGTTCCCTTTGCCATTTGGTTACATTACAAAATATGTGTGTTTATAACAAATTTCCTACAAGACAACATATTTTCGTGATACTAGGTCAGCAGTAAGTTTTAATTTTGGTATTTGGTATGACAGAATAGAGACCTCCAGAATTCCATGTTCTAGAAAGACTGCCTTCCTAGGTGTCACAAAATATTATAAACATATTTTAACTTTTGGCATGTTTCAAGATGTTTAAAGCAAGTACTTGGTCATATTTTTTAATTTGCATCTGGCTAAAGTGTATTATTGTTGTTAGATTGACCTCAGTCTACAAGGGAAATTCAGAAAGGAACAGATTTATCTAAAAGAATCTTACTTAAACCCTTTCCTCTCATCTAGGAAAAAAAAAATATATTTCCTATTATTGAAGAAGAGGAAGAAGAGGAAGAAGAAGAAAAAGAATCCAACTGAATTCTACTGAAATGATTTTCTACCACTTAAGGAAAAAAAAGTAGATATCTCTGCTTTAAGGAAACTTGTTGTATGCAGATAAAAATGTTCCACAAATTATATACAAGTTTATAGTTCCTTTTAAAAATATTGGAACTATTCTTCTTAGCTTAATGTTACATAAAATGTTCTATGTATACAATATTAATACCTATATGAAACTAATAATGCTACCAGAGGCCAGATTCTTCAAGCCAAAATAACTGAATGCATGTTTCTTTAATTGAAATGTCATTAATTTTATAAATTGTTAATTTAAGTAATATGTGTAGTTCAGAAATTCAAAATCTCAAAATTGATATTTTCTAAAATTTTTCAACATCTAAAACTTACATTATTCCTAGTTTATAATCCCTCCTTCTTGAGTACAGATCAGTAATTTACACAATTTATTATCTACCTGTTTGTGTGTGTGTGTGTGTGCATGCACATGTGTGTATTCAACATATAAAATTGGTTCTACATTTGATTTATTTTGTATACTTGAACTTTGAAAATTCTTCAATCAGAAACCTTAATTACTCATTTTTTATGTCCTGCATATGACTTGAAAAGAAATCAAAGAAGTTTAAATAAGAAACATTAGTATAATTTAAGGGAATAGATAAGTTTGAGTATTTTCTTTCACTCTTATCTTTGCTCTTACTTTTAGTCATCCTTCTGAAGTTTTTCTTCTCTATTTAACTCTAGTTTATCTTTTTCATTTAATAATATATAATATTATCAAAGACTTTTTTTGAAAAAAATAAAATGGATTTTCTAAAAGTGGGAATAACCAACTGATAGCTACAGTATTTATTACTATTTAATTTCTTTTCACAATTATCACTATAGCTAAAAGGAAAAAAAGTATATTTGTCAGAGTGTTATTTAACCAATAAAATTCGATGTTTTTTTTGATGTATTAATAATTTGTTGATCATTCTTTAAGGGTCTTATGTGTAATCATTTGGCAGGACATCATTGTGATAAAATGGATTTTTCAGGATGAGTGAACGATGGGGACAATTACATCTTCCTGATGAACTATACACAAGTCTACTCTATGAATCATGCTTATAAACAAATACACACACACACACACACACAAACACAAACATATGCTCACACACCTGTAAATAACATAGTCTGTAGTAAAACAGAAATCTTGAAGAGAAAATCCTGAAACTAGTTAAAGAAATAAGATACAATGCATATTGAAAAAAAATTAGGGATCAGAACACACTTCTCATGGGAAACTATGCAAGCCAGAGACAATAAAATGACCATTTTTAACACCATGAAAGAAAATAAAAATGTCAATCCAGAACTCTATACACTGTAAAAAATATTTCTTCAAGAGGAAAACCCAATAACTACTCCTTCAGAAAAACAAAAGCTATGAGAATACATTACCTGTAGATCAGCACTATAAGATGTTAAGCACTATAAAATGTTAAGTGAAGTTTTTCAGGCAGAAAGAATATGATACATAAAGTAACTGAGATTTACATAAAGAAATAATAGCCTTCATAAATGGTTAAAATATTGATTAATAATAATAGATTATCCTTATTTTTATTTGTTCTAAACAAACGGCACTCTGAGGCAAAAAAAAAATATAAGGCATTGTGAGTCTACATTATATGTAAAAGACAAGTATATACCAGAAAAGATTGCAGAGAGGAATTAAGCTATACTTTTTTAAGGATTTGATACTATATGTGAAAGAGCATAACATTAATTGAAGCTAGACTGTGATTAAATAAAGATATGTATTATAAATTCCAGGCTAACCACAAAAATATTAAAAGGAAAGAGAAGTAATTGATAAAACAATGGGGAGGATATAACAGTGTCACTTAAAATTTTACTCAATCCAAAAGAAAGCAAAAGGAAAAAAAGAGGGGAAAGTGGAACAATTTAGATATAAATTGAAAACACAGCAAATAGTAACATGCTTGGTATAAAGCTAGTCATAACAGCAATTGTAGTAAATAAAAATGGCCTAAAAATGCTGTCATAAAGTAGAGATTGCAACAGGATAAAAAAGTAAGGTCCAAGGATATGCTGCCCAAAGATTCTGCCTTTAAAAATACAGTTTTCAAATGAAAGGATGAAAAATGATATATTATAGAAACGCTAATAAAATATGGACTAATGGGCTATGTATATTAATATCATACAAAGTTTACTTCAGAAAAAAAAATTTAACAGTTGTTAAAAAGGATATTATATAACGATGAAAGGCTTGGTTCACAAAGAAGATACACACACACACTTTTAAAATGAAGTTCTAAATACATGCAGCATAAACTGACAATGAAAAAAAGAAATAGAAAAGTTATCACGTTTGTAGAGAATTTAGCACTCCTCTTTCTGTAATTGATGTATCAACTAGATAGAAAATCAGTAAAGATATAGGAAACTTTTAGAATACTATCAAGCAACTTGACCTAATTGACATTTACTAAACCACTCCCCTCAACAATAGCAGAAAAAACATTCTTTTAAGTGACTTGGAATATTCACAAAGATAAACCATATTCTGAGCTATACAAAAAAACATGCCAAACGTAAAAGAATTAGAATCATACTTTATATGCTTTCTGACAATCCTGTACAAAGATATCTGAAAAGTCTCCAAATATTAGAAAATTAAAACATGCTATACCTCACAAGAGTAAAAAAAGAAGCCACATAGGAAATTATAAAAAATTTTAATTGAAGGAAAATGAAAACAACATATGAAATTTTGTGGGATGCAGCTAAAGCAGTACTTAAAGAAAAAATTGTAATATTAGATGCTTAGATTAGAAAAATCAGTGTCTCAATTCAATGATCTAAGCTTCTATCTTAAAAAAAAACTAGAAAAAAAGAGCAAATTAAATCAAAACAAGGGAAAATATAGAAATAAAAGCAGACATCAATGAAATCAATCAAATCAAGAAAATTGGAAATAAATGTTCCATTTATCAGAAAAACAGCAGAGAAGTTCAGTGATATCAAAACTACTGTGAAATATCAATAAAATTGATGAACATCTAGCTATAACAGTCATGAACAAGAGATGAAAATTACCAATTTCAAGAATAAAATGGGGACATCACTTTGAGCCTACGAATACTAAAATAACAATAAGAAAAAGTTACAACAACTTTATGCTCATATTTGACAACTTATATAAAATGGACATATCACTTTAAAAACAACCATAAATGTTAACTCAAGAAGAAACAGATAATATGAATGGTTCCCTAACAATTAAAGGACAAGAGATTTGAAGGTAGGCTTTTTCTAGCATTTGCTCAGCTACTCAGTCACACCATCAAGGGCACAAGATTCTTCTATATTTCCCTTCTACCATCCTGACGATGTTAGATTTTAATTTCCACAAATATAAATCATAGTAGCAAAATAATTGTCTCAGTTTTAGTCATGATATTTACAAATACAGAAGGAGGAAGGCAGAAGGGGAGTTAACAGATTCCATTTATCAGAAACTCAAAAGCTTTTTCTAAAGCCCCTACAAACCAACAGATTTTTCTCTATGTCTCATTGGCCAAGGCATTGTTACAACAGTCACCATTAGCTACAAGAATAAAGGTGGAACAGGATTGTAATGATTGGCTTAGTTCAATAACTATCTGTTGTTGGTAGCTGGGTTCTTGGTTGCTTCAAAAAAGAGCAGGTATCCTATTAGCCAGGAAGAAGAGAGAGATGGATATTTACATGAATTCACATTGTCTGCTACATCATTCTACTGAAATCTGACTGCCCTACCAAATCTAGACAAATAACACCTGCATTAGCTAAAACTCAAAGATTTTTTTAAAAATACCTTCAGTGACAGATGAAAATGGGTATTAAAACAATTCTATTAGTGCTTCAACACAATTTTATTCAATAAAAATTCTTTGTAAGTTGATGTCAGATTTTACATTTGATTTAATTAATTTTTATTTTTAAAATAAGGTTTTTCTCTGCCTGTGGGTAGAATCCATCTGTCAGATCACAGATGAGCCAGCCAGATTGAAGAGGAACAGACTTTCTTAGGTGGGCAATGTGTATGAAATGTGGTAATTTTGCAGATTTGGATGCTTAAAAATCTGTGAATCCCTATAAGCAAGTTATGAATGCAAGCCAAATTGTTAGGAATAAAAAAATCAAAAGTGTTGCTCTGAAAATTCCTTTTTATATGCAGGGATCTCTGAGATAGCTCTGAACAAAATTGCAGGACTCAGAATGTGTTCTTTCTAAGAGTTTCAGATAATTCATGAAGCTTTTGTTTTCAGCTACTACTCATAATGATGGTATGTAATGTTTCACCTCTTGTCAATATGAATATAGGTCAATAAGAATAACATATGAATTAATCTAAAATAATAGCAGAATAATTTTAGATTAAGTGGGATTGATAATTTATGCTTCAGAATTTGGCATACCTAAATATGTCTCTCATGCTACAGATATTCAAAATGTAAACATGAGCATTGTGTTCTTATGAATGCATTTTTAGCTTTTTTAGCCTTTAGTTTGATGACTATTAAGCAAAATCTCCATAGCAACAGTTCTGTTCTTCAAAGTTTTGTAAATGATCTGGAAATAATCAAAAGAATTCTTAGCTTACAAGTTACACATTGAAACATTTGCATATATTTATAGTATATGCTCTTTAGCCTTAAGTCCATATACAGTCACAAAAACATTCATTCATTTTTCTACATAATGCATTTCTTCTACACATTTTTATTTTTATTTTTTTTTTATTTCAGATTATTATGCGGGTACAGCACTTTGGTTATATATATTGCCTATACACTGCCCAAGTCAGAGATGCAATCGTGGACATCCCCCAAACTGTTTGCCCCACACCCATTAGGTGTGAGTTTTCCCATCCCCTCCACCCCCCTCCCACCTGCCCAACCCCTGATGAATATTATTTCCATGTGTGCACATAAGTATTGATCAGTTAGTACCAATTTGATGGTGAGTACCAGTGATGCTCGTTTTTACATTCTTGTGATACTTCACTTTAAAGAATGTGCTCTAGCTCCATCTAGGATAATACCAGATGTGCTAATTCACCGTTGTTTTTTATTGCTGAGTAATACTCCATGGTATACACATGCCACATTTTATTAATCCACTCGTGTATTGATGGGCACCTGGGTTGTTTCCACATCTTTGCAATTGTGAATTGTGGTGCTATAAACTTTTGAGTACACATGTCTTCATTATAGAATGTCTTTTTTTCCTTTGAGTAAATACCTAGTAGTGGGATTACTGGATCAAATGGTAGTTCTACTTTTAGTTCTTCGAGGTATCTCCATACTACTTTCCATAGGTGTTTTACTAATTTGTAGTCCCACCAGCAGTGTATGAGTGTTCCTATCTGTCCACATCCCCACCAACATTTGTTGTTTTGGAACTTTTTTTTTGGGGGGGGGGTTTTGGTTTTTTGGTTTTTTTTTTTTAATTTATTTTTTTATTTTCAGAATATCATGGGGGTACAACACTTTGGCCATACACATTGCCCCTGTTCTGCCTGTGTCAGAGCCACAATCATGGTCATCTCCCAAACTGTGCTCCCCACATCCATTCAGTGAGAGTTTTTCCCATCCCTTCCACCCCCCTCCCGCCCGCCCGCCTTCAGATGAATGTTATTGCCCTGTGTGATGTAAGTGTTCATCAGTTAGTACCAGTTTGATGGTGAGTATCAGTGGTGCTTGTTTTTCCAATCCTGTGACACTTCGCTTCAAAGAATGGGTTCTAGCTCCAACCAGGATGTGTTAATTCACTGTTGTTCCTTATTGCTGAGCAATACTCCATGGTATACATATACCACATTTTATTGATCCACTCGTGTATTGATGGGCACCTGGGTTGCTTCCACAACTTTGCAATTGTGAATTGTGCTGCTATGAACATTCGAGAGCAGATGTCTTTATTATAAAATGTCTTTTTTTCTTTTGGATAAATACCCAGTAGTGGGATTGCTGGGTCAAATGGTAATTCTACTTTTAATTCTTTGAGGTATCTCCATATTCTTTTCCATAGAGGTTGTACTAATTTGCAGTCCCACCAGCAGTGTATGAGTGTTCCTATCTGTTCACATCCCTGCCAACATTTGTTATTTGGGGATTTTTTGATATGAGCCAATCTCACTGGAGTTAAGTGATATCTCATTGTGGTTTTGATTTGCATTTCCCTGATGATTAGAGAAGTTGAGCACTTTTTTATATGTTTGCTGGTCATTATTCTGTCTTCTTTTGAAAAGTTTCTGTTCATGTCCTTTGCCCACTTTTTAATGGGGTTGTTTGACTTTTTCTTGTTGATTTTCCTAAGTTCTGTATAGCTTCTAGTTATCAGCCCTTTATCAGACGTATAGCATGCAAATATTTTCTCCTATTCTGTAGGTTGTCTGTTCATTCTAGTGATACTTTCCATGGCTGTGCAGAAGCTTTTTAATTTGATCAAGTCCCATTTACTTATTTTTGTTGCTGATGTGATTGCTCTGGGGGTCTTCTTCATAAATTCTTTGCCTAGGCCAACGTCTATAAGAGTTCTCTCACTTGCTGGTAGATCATTTCCAATTTTTATGTACTAACTCTGTGGTGTGTGTGTATGTGTGTGTGTGTATATACATTCATACACACACACACATAATAATTTATGCATTTTACTGTCCTGCTATATTTTGAAATGACTTCACAGAACTGAAGCCTATCAAAACAGTGTTCAGTCTTTATCCTTCAAAGTGTGTTATGCAATATTTATTTATGACATACAAAAGAAGTAAAGAAAAGCATAATGAATAATTATGAACCAACGTTACAGCTTAAAAAATAAAACATTGTCAATAGAGTCTATCTACCACCCCCACAACCTTAAGTGCATTTACCTTACCTTTCCTTTCCCAGAGTGTTAATAATAATACAGTATTCCTTACTGTATTGAGTTTTGATTATTACTCTGCATTTTTTATGGTTTTACTACATACATATTCATCATTAATGATATATAGAGTGGTTTCTTGTGAGTTAAAACTGTATGTATCTTTCTTAAACTTGTGTATTTGCTCAATGTTATATTTGTGAGAATTTTGGATGGTAATATATGGTATGAATGTGTGTATTTCTGAGGGTTGTAGAACCTATTCAAAGTCAATTTCATGATACACATTTATGTTTTATCCACTTATGTATTCTTACAAGAGATTTTACTGTAAATATTTTAACATATTCTGTGCACATGTGCAAAAGAAACTGTAATTTATAAACCCAGGGGTGAAATTTCCATTTTTCTTCTGATTTTTAGTGAAATGTTTCTAACTTTTCACTTTTATTTAAGATTCTAGTTGTATATTCTCTGGTAAACACCATTTATCAGGTGCTATAGTTTGGATATAGTTGGTTTGTCCCCACCAAGTTTCATGGTGAAATTTGATCTCCAGTTCAGCAGTGTTGGGAAGTGTTTGGGTCATGGAGGTGGATCCTTCATGAATGGCTTGGTGCCATTCTTGCTGGAGTGAGTGAGTTCTCCCTCTTAATTCCCTCCAGAACTATTTATTGAAAAGGTCACAGCACCTCCTTCTCTCTTTCTTACTTCTTCTCTTGCCATGTGATCTCTACACACCAGCTTCTCTTTGCCTTCTACCATGAATGGAAGCTTCCTGAGGCCCTCACCAGAAGCAGATGCCAGTGCCATTCTTCTTATACAGTCTGCAAAACCTTTTTTTCTTTATAAATCACCAAAGAGCCAAATAAACCTCTTTTCTTTATAAATCATCCAGTCTCAAGTATTCCTTCATAGCAACACAAATGGACTAAGATAGCAGACTAATAAAGTCCCTTTCTAGTCCTAGAGTGACAAGAAATTTTATCACGAAAGAATATTGAATTTTATCAAATATATTTCTTTTGGTCTTAACCTTAAACTTAATAATGTGTAATATATTAATAATTTCAAACCATAAGTTATCCTATGCTTTACTATGCTAAAATCAACTTATTCGTGTATATGTTTTATATACAATGCTGGGTTTGATGTGATAAAATTTGCTTAAAATATTTGCATTATTTGCCTAAGTGCTCCTTTTTCACACTCATTTTATTTTTTCACATTAAGATTACAACTCTTAAATTAATTAAAAAATATTTTCCTACTTTCCTCTTCATTGGTAGGATATATATTAGTTTGAAAGTATCTAAGTATTTGTTTTAAATAATGTGCTAACCCATCTAGGCTCAGATAGTTTTGTGTGTATGTTGGGTATGGGGAGGGAAGGTAAAGTTGATCAATTTTATTTAATTATTTTAGATGAGTTCAGATTTCCTATTACTACCTGAGCAAATTTTGAAAAATTATATTTCTTTATGAAATTGAATCATTTCATTACACTTTCTAAATTACTAGCAAAACATTATAAACCATAAAATAATATTGATATTTTAAAGGTTAAAGGTTTAGTTTGCAGGTTGACCAGGCACAGGCTTTTAAAGAGTACACTTGTGGGGTTTTTGGCACTCTACCTCCTTCATCAACTTAATAAGATAATTATCAGTTTGCCTGTTATAATTTTCAAGTTTAAGGAGCAACAGTTATTCTATATTAACATAACCTGTAAGTCTAAACATTCTGGCTTTGTCGATTAGCTTCTATGCTCTGCCAGTCTGTCCTTCTCTCTCAATGCAATAGTGGCTCCCTCGAGGAGGTCTGTAACAATGTTGAGTGAAAAAGCAATATCCTTAATATGCTTTTACCAGAATGTTACAGGAACTTGATTAACTGTATTTATATCTTGCTAAGGCTGCCAATTTGAAGTCTTGATCCTTTATTGCTATAAATTAGGATCTAAAATATTTGGATTTTTAAACACCATTGGCTTTTTGGCAGGGGCTCTTAGACCAAACTTTCAGAACCACTGGTCTAGATCTATCTTGAGATAGCATTAAAGTAAATTAAAATGGAAACTAGGCCTGAGGAATCCCAGAGCAGAGAAAGCCAGTTGGGCCTCATAAGTAACCTTAACCTTGCTTGATTTGAAAACATAAGTGAAACTTGAGTTATCTCTTGTAAGTGCCTTTGTTAAAGGAAAACAGAACCTAAGCTTAACCAATCAGAAGCAGCCAACAGATATAATTATATAACTGCATATTTCCAGCAGGATACACCAAATAAGCCAACTTTATAACTTTAACTAATTGAATATTTTCTTTGTATTACTTTTGCATTCAGTCTATAAAAACCGGTCCCTCACTCTTCCTCAACGGAATCCCCAAACCGCCCAGGTGGTTTGGAGCTGCCTGATCTATGAATTGCTGTGTGCTCAAATAAACTCTTTAAAATTTTATCATGCCTCAGTTTACCTTTCAACAATAGTATATTGTATTGGCCCTGAGGGAGAGGAAAAATTTTTCCTTCCGTCCTCTTAGGTTCTCCTGCTGGGTCTGAAAAATAAACTGACAATTGACAGATTAACAGGAGAAAAGGCATACAAATGTATTAATTTTTAATTTTATGTGCATGGGGGCATCAGAGGAGGAAATGAATACCCCAAAAAAGCAGTGAGAATCAAGACTTTATATACTATCTTAATAGGAGAAAGAGACATGGAGAAAAGCCACTTAGGGGAGAGCAAATAATTTTTAAGAGAGCTAAATGGGCCTTTAGGAGATTAGGTGGGAGACATGATAGTTTGTGACAACAATGTCTGTTTGGGTGTGATATATTAGATCATATTATATATGTGTGGTGACATAATAAAAAATATTTATTTGGTTTCTGCCCCCAGTTTCTGGAAGAAAGCTCTGAAGAACCTTGTAACGTCCTGAGTAACAGGGATGCTAGGCGCATCTTTTGTCCTAGTATTTGGTCTTTGATCAAAGTTCTTGAGACAGACCTCCTAATATCTTAGAATTTCCTGGGTGATAAGAGCACCTGTTATTCTAATAAAAACCCTAGGTTGGCTCCCAGATAGCGGCTGGTCTTCAGAAAGACCAAGCTGTGATTAGCAGCTTGGAACTTTCAGCCCTCTGTCTCATCTTCTGGGAAGGGGAAAGGGGCTGGAGATTGAGTTAATATGACAAGGTGCTAAAGGCTCAATAGAAATCTGTGAACTATGGAGTTTAAAGAGCTTCCAGATTTGTGACACCTTCACATGCCACGAGGGTGGCACATTTCAACTTTGTGGGGACAGAATCTCTTGCACTCTGGACCTTTCTGGTTGGCCATCACCCCATCTACCTCTTCAACTGGCTGTTCATATGTATTTTTTTTAAATCGTATCCTTTATTATATAAAAAACTGGTAATGTACGTAAGGTGTTTTCCTGAGTAGTGCAAAGCTCCTTTAGTAAGTGATTAAACTTGAGGAAGGGATCGTGGGAACCAATTTGTAGACAGTCCATCAGAAGTACAAGTGAAAACCTGGGGCTTATAATTGGTGCTTCAAGCAAAAGAAGTCTTATGGGACTGTGCCTTTAACCACTGGGGTCTGTGCTAGTTACAGTTACTGTCAGAATTTAATTGAATTGGAGAGCACACAATTAGTGTCTGCAGAGAATTGGAGAATTGAATTATTGTGGAAAAAAACCCCATACATTTTGTCACAAGAGTGTTCTGTGTTGAGTGTGAATGCTCGTATAAAAGAAATCAAGAGTTTTTCTATATATGTGATATATCCATATTTGGCATATTTAGGTAAGTACCCGGATTTTTAGCAAAATCTTAAGTGGACACTCAATAAGTTTTATCATTACTAAATTTTTCTTTATGGCATTAGGAAGGTCATCCTAGAACTAGTTTAGCATGAATATATGGAAATACAACTTGTATTTTGCATTGTATGCAATTAAAACATATAATTGATCACAATGCTAATATTATACCTTTGTTTTTATTTTCTGTTTAAAGTTTCATATAGTTACTTTTAGCTGTACTTTGTGTTTGTACGTAAAAATTATAAGTATCCAAAAATTGACATTATTTGATAAATATTAATTTTATTATGTCTTGCTAAGCATTCCCATTTTTTATGTTATTTTGTTGTCTAATTTTGCTATCAGCTGTTAAATTTACCATAATGAGTTTTTTCTTATCTTATGCATGTATTTTAAATTCTTTTTGGAATATTTAGCTCAGTTTTCCTCCCAGTAGGCAAATAGTATATTTTCCCTCAGAGATGATAGTAAAGCTTAGAAGCCCATTTCCAGATTGTGTCTGGTAATAATTTATCAACTGTCACAGTCTAAGAAACCCTAGTAATTTCTGCAGGTGTCTGGGGACCTGTTTGGGCATTTATTATAAAGGATGAAATGCCAATAACCAGGTGTTCTCCTGTCACTGTGGTTACTGTCACTCCCGGGAGGTTTAACAGTCTCCATTACACTACAGAGGTTAATCCAAGAAGTAGCTCAGAGATAATAGGCCCTTCCAAATTTCACATTGACCAAACTTATTAGTATTGATCATGTTTTAGATAAAACAGGAGTTTTGTAGTCATCAAAATTGTTCAAAAAGAGAAAGAAATGGAGATAAAGTTTTAAGACACTTTTTTTTAAAATTAGGAAATTATTAGAAGCACTTTAAACATATGTTTTCTCTATACTATGCTCCCTTCTACCATCCAGACCTTTGTTCATTCATAGGACTTTTCTCTTAAATGCGAGAACTGGCAAAATCTGTCATTATTCTTACTGTTGATCTACTAGTATAATCTAAATGCATTTTGCTCATTATCACACAAAGTTTTAAACACTTTATTCAACGATGCTGTTATAACAGTTCCTTAAACTACTTTTGGAAGTGGGTAATTACATTCTGTAAGGTAACCTTTAAGTTTAGCACTATAAAATAAGGTCACAGCAAGACATAAACATAATTTAGTTTTACTTAACAAAATATTGTGCTACTAAAAATACTACTTTTACTATAGTCAGTAATTAACCTTGGATAGTTACTTTTTCAACACCTTTGCACAGAAAAGAGTATAAAACCATTTCATATATTTTTAATGCTCTATACCATTTAATTACATAATGTTTTACTAACCAAGGCTCAATAAAAATTAATTTATTAAATTGATGCCTTTATGTGCTTATATAATACAGTCAGTATAAAGGAGGTTTGATTGCAATGCATAGGTGTTGAATCATGGAGAGAAAACTTGTGTTGCATATACTTAGCATAGAAACTTTCTGCATACACAGAAACTCCATGTCACTTGACAGAAGTTAAAGCTATAGAATATATGAGAAAAGAAAAATTGGAAGGATTAAGGATTTCTGAAGAATAGCAGCTTCACAAAGACCCTCCAAATCTCTAATTAGTACCCAATAAGTAGCTTTTTAACTGTTGTTGGTATTTCTTGTCTTGACTGCTTAAGAACAAAAGCTTCTTTAATTTTCTTTGCTTCTGTTTCCATGAATAATGAGGGTAGTACCCAGTCACCTGCAGAGCTTTCAGTGGGTAACGGTTAAATGATGTCCAAAGGGAGGAGAGAGAAAAAACAAGAAAAGCAAAAAAGAATGTTGTGAAAATATTTTTACTATTGATTAAATAATCTCACATTTACTCAGAACATTCATTTGAATATCCTCATTAATTTGAATAAAATTATTTGCCACTTAACTATAATAATCCTGGTAGATTCTAAGACATCAAAATATCTGATAAGAAAAATAAAGTCGGAAAGAGAGATGGAAAAAATATAGACCTTCTGGGTAAATAACCAATGCAGAAAAATACATGATATGGTCAGATTATCCCAGTGAATATGAACAGCCACTGACTTTAATATTAACTTGCGTTGTTGAGAGAAAAGTTTTCAGTCATTCTAATTTACAGAAATTTTAATATTAAATCTAATTATGATATGGTTTCTAAATGAATTATCCATTTAGAATCAAAATTGTGTTTTGTTTTTCACATAAACACACTTTTTAAAAAATTTCATGTTGAGTAAATCCAAATACATTAATTCATGGAACATTTTTTTCCTTATTTCCTGTTTATTCTGATGTGGTCTTTGTTCCTTGAGACTTTGATGTCAGGACCTAATTTAAAATTTGGAGGACTATCAGATAAATATTATTAAAACATACTGTATCAATATCAAAATATTATCCTGCTAATATACTAAAGAGGGTAATGCACGTGGTATTACTTGAAACTGAAAGGGAGTAAAAAGCATCTTTTTCCTGTACTCATAGTAGATTCTCTGGCTGGGGCCCTATAAATTTGACTGGAAAAATACAGATTAACAAGAGAAAGACAAAACAGAAGTTTATCAACACGTGCATTTGAGAGCAAGGACCTCTCTTAGGTGCCTGCAGGGCCCTCCGAACATGGAAATAAAGAAAAATCCTGAGTCCCTTCAAGGGAAGTTCCAGGTCCCTAGCTAGCCTTGAAAAGTGAATGGCAACCTGATGAAAACAATGGCCTTTCAAAGAGGTGTTTTGGTTTCCAAGGGGAACTGAAAGATGGAATCTTAACACATGTTGAGTTGTTTCTCAGAAACCCCCAGAGATAGAAAAGAAAGATTAGGGGTATAAAGGAAAAACAAAGATCTCAGGATCCCCCAAAATTCATTATGCCAAAAGGGAGAACTGAGCCTGAGAACTGAGTCACACAACACTGCCATCCTCTCCCCAATGAGGTAAAGTTTTTAAGAAATGAAGGTGCTTAGAAAATGATTAAACAGGGGTTTTTTGTTTTTGTTTTTGTTTTTGTTTTTGTTTTTGTTTTGTTTTTCTGGTGGACAGGGTGTGACAAGGAGAAAGGAAGCCTGGCTAGCAAGGTAGTCTTGTTATAAAGATAAACCTCACGATAACAGCCCTCAGAGAAATGTTTCTATTCAGACCTTTAAGGGTGTCAGACTTTCAGCACACTTATCCCAGATCAAAGAGGTGGGGCCTGGTTGCATTTAACAGAGATTCTATGTTAAAATGCAAACTTCTCCCCCAGCCTCCCCACCTAGATAGCCTTACAGCATTATTTCTGTTTGCCTGTAGCCATGTCAAAATATGTCAAAGAAATGCATTTTGAGTTAAAATATTTCTTATTTCTTTCAGCCCTTAAAAAAAAAAAGCCTTCTAGATATACAGCCCCTATAAAAATGAGCGCATGTCAATTATAACTTTAGGACTGTAGCCTAAATAAACTCTTAAATGTCAATTACAAGTTCATCTCCACAGATGCAGTCCAAGGAAGGTATATGATTACTCTTCAACCCACCCTGAGATCACAACATGGACTATTGCCTCTACCTTCTTTTGGAATATTCATCTTATCTTATGTAAATTTACAGAGCACCAAATAGATCTTCACAAGAATACCATCAATTGCCTCATTGCTCACTTCCTTTACCCCTCCCTTTTTCCTGTGCACCCTCTTTTTCCTTTAAATGTGAAGTTATCAAGCTTTTCTACGGAAAGCCTAGTCCACAACAGATACTTTGTGGATTGTGCTTTTCCTGAACATGTGCTTAAAATCTTGGCTTAATAAACTTCAATTGAGTGTGACTCGCATTTTTCAGTCACTTATTATTTAAGTTAACAGGGGCAACAGAGGAATTGAACTCTGGACAGGCATTTTTTGCTCTAAATTTCCCCCTGAAGGAACTGTCACACTCATCTTAAAATTCCTTTCTGCTAATCTAAGAATCTCTAAACACATCCATGACCCTTAGCTCTTCCCCACCCCAACTGCAGGATATCTTGCCTTTTTGGGCCAGGGAAATGTATAACCTCCACGTATGGATTTAAAATTTTGCCTGCGTGAAATGTACTCCTGCTTCTTAAAACCCTGGCTTTTAAGCCATCAGTTGGGGAGTTTGGGTCTTACGCATTAGCTATCTGTATTGCTCGCATGGCATCATACAGTAAAAATGCCTCTTTCTTCTATGTCAACTCTCAGCTTCAGTGTCTGGCTTTACTGTGCCAGGTAAGTGGACACAAGTTTGGATTGGCAATACATTGTACATACACATGGGAATATCCACTGAGGAGTAACTGTTACTGCCCAACTGGGTTCTTGCCTGCTGCCCAAGAGGAAGCCAATACACTGAGATAGTAAGGGTTGTAGCAGAGAAGAGTTTAATATTGCAAGGTGGCAATCAAGGAGATGGGAAGGAGTTTCTCAAATCTGTCTCTCTGATAATTTTGGGGCTAAGGTTTTTAAAGTTTGGGGGGGAAAAGGGCTATGGAATTGGGTCAGCTGATTGGTTAGGGATGAATTCATAGGGTTGGGAAGCAGATATTGTCTTCTTGTGCTGAGACAATTCCTAGGTAGAGGGAAACAGGACCTGTTGAGTCAGTTCTCACGCATGGCCACTGTTCCAGCTGGCATCAGTTGGGTCTCCCCTAATGCAGGGTCTGGAAGATATCTCAAAGACCAGTCCTAGGTTTTACAATAGTGATGTTGTTTATTGGGGAAGTCACAAATCTCTTATACCTGCCAAGGATATGTGACTCTTAAGTAGTAAGGAATTACAAGAAGTTAAGCTCTGAAACAGTGGCAGGTTAACTTTTAGCTATGTCTATACTTCTGTATAAATCAGACGTTTACCACAGTTCTTGCCTTGTGGCCTTATGTTACTTTGATATAAGTAGTGTCATAACCCAAAGAGATGGTTATAAAGGGCTCTTACACCATCTTAGGCTAAAAAAAGGAAAAAGAGTTTGGGGTTTCTGGGCAGGGGAGACAAGTTACGGAAAGATGACCAGGAAAACTAGGTACTTTAGTAGGATTGGTTATGCAGATTTAAGTCAGTGCCTTCTCCATTGATAAGAATTGTTGAGTCTTCCTCTTCTTGAAGAGGGAGACATCTTCTACAAATGGACATTTCCTTTACAAAAGAAGAAATAATACCTTATTTTCATAGTTTTTTCTGAATCTGCTGGTATTCAATGGTCTTTAGCTCAAAATAATACAAATGCCAAAGGCATATTTTGGGGTGGCATATTCTAGTATCTTTTCCAACCATGTCTCTAAAGCTTTCCATTTAAAAAGAGTCATATGATTTAGTGAAAGAGACTTAGGCCTTGAAAGAAATATTAATTAATTAGTTTATTTATTTATGTTGTTACTTTTTAACTTGTTCCAGAAAGTTTTCAACAGTGCTGAAAATTTTCAAATAGGATTTATTATCTTCCAGTTTATGTTATTTTCAGAACCTCTTCTGCTGTAGCTTCTCCTTTATTTTGTAATTTAGGTGGAAATTACATAACATAAAATTAACCATTTTAAAGTCCACTTTAAAGTGAACAAGTCAATTGCATTTGGTACATTTACAATATTGTGCAATCCCCACCTCTATCTAGTTCCAAAGTGTTTTCATCATCCCGAAGGAAATCTTGTTTACCGGTTAAGTAGTTATTCCTCATTCCCCTGTCCTCCCCCTGGCAGCCATCAATCTGATTTCTGTCTGTCACTATGGATTTATCTATTCTGGATATTTCATAAATGGGATCATACAATCTGTGACATTTTGTTCCTTGCTTCTTTTACTTAGCATAATATTTTTTGAGATTCATCCACATTAAGGCATTTATCCATACTTGTCTTAGATTATTTAGGATGCTGTAATTAAATACCTTAGACTAGATAATTTATAAACAGTAGAAATTTATTGCTCATAGACCTTGTGGTTGGGGAGTCCAAGATCAAGGTGTCATTAGATTGGACATCTGGTGAGGGCTTGCTGTGTCCTCACATGATGGAAGGAGCAAGGGAGCTTCCTTGAGCCTCCTTTGTAAGGAAACTAATCCCATTCATGAAGGTGGAGTCCTTATGACTTAATCATTCCCAGAGGCCCCACATCTTAATAGTATCACCTTGGGTATGAGTTTCCAACATGTAAATTTGGGGGGAACACCAACTCCTGTGGTTTGAATATTTGTCCCCTCCAAAACTCACGTTGAAATCTTTTGTTGTTGAATCATGTCTGATCTCTGAGGTAGTTATTCCTTTGGCTTGTGTTTAGCTAGTATTTTGACACTTATTTCCTTCAATGACAGAGGCTGGGGGGAGAGACAGAGAAACAGACAGAGATGAAAGAAAGGCAAAAGAAGAAATCTTTCTCAATCATTGCAGATTGGCTTTATGATGGGGCATTCATTCAGTGCTTAGCCAGGTCATTTAAAACCCTGCCTTGCTTAGTCTTTATGTCCTGTTTGCACTGTGCATCCCGTTCAGCCAGAGGGGAAAATTTAGGCTACTCACAGGTCTTCTCTGAGTCTTACAATAGGCATGCATGTAATTTTCTAATTTCTAAGTGCAGAAACTTTTGAATGCCCTATTTTCCCAAATAAACGCTCCCCAGCTTTTCTTCCCAGGTTTTTGGTACTCTATTGTTTGTGTCAATTGTAATCTCTTGCCCCAGGCAGCTGTGGGTTTTGCACTTGCCTTATCATGTTTATTTGGCAATCCCACAAATTTTCAGACCTGAATGAGTTCCCAGTTAGGTTAAAGAAAGGCATGTTCCTTGCCTCTATCCTTCAGGCAGTCCCGGCCAGTTAGAACAGGAAAATGCAATTCTTTGCCTTTTCTGGAACCAGAGACTAATGTCTATACTAGAAACAAGGGCTGCAGTCTTCAAAACTGCCACTAAGCTGAGTAGGGGAGTGAAGCAAGGACAAGGAAAAATATCAAAAAGCGTTCCTGTAGTTTTTGAGTTGTCTTTTTCTTGATTCAGCATTTGCTTTGTTGCTGTAAATCTTTCACTGTTTTCTAGAATACTGGAAAAGTTGATTTTAACTTTGATTTTTTTTTATTTTTGCTTGAGTTTTGCTTGATTTTTAAATGTTTCTGTGGAGGCTCAGGTCCTTGGACCTATCTATTCCACCATTTACACTGACACTGCTAACTCCACTGCGGTTAAATTATAGAACTTCCATTCAGGAGATGTCATTTCAATATATATTCTAGTGACTGAACATTAGGATTGCAGCTTCTGTTTCTGTCCCTAGAGGCCAGAAATTCTCGCTAGGAAGGTAAAGATGTTCCTTGCATCTCAGATACTTATTTTAACTTTTCTCTGATATATCAGGAGTTAGCATTTTAAAAGCACATTTAAGCCATATATAATTAAACATAAGTTCTTTATTATTTGGTACTCAAAATGAAACAATCTATTTTTTTTTAAACTCTATAGCTTTCATAGTCATATTGTTCCCATGGATATATTGTGACCTAGGTTTAGTCCCAATAAAACTAACATACAAAAAAATAAAAAAGAAAAGAAAAACTAGGATAAAAGAGCTGTTTTAATTTAATAAAAGCCCTGATATAGAAATTTTGCACATTTTCATAATGACCCTGTCTATGCAGAATATTGAGGCATTTGAGATAAACGTAAAAATTCTGTCTTTGATATACCCAACCTGATGCACAAGGCAGGCATCCAGGGTACCCTGCAGTGCAGGTGATGAGGTGTTGCACTGCAAGAAAGCTGTCTAACTATGAGAGCTCAGTTTCTGAAAATTATTCATGAACAGATAGGAGATGAAATCACAAGAGAAGAAATCCCTCAGCAGTAAAGATATAGTGACAATTAGAGTGAATCCAATCCAGTTATATGGTATATTTTTACTAAAATAAGTGGAACAGGAAAACACTGAAGTTGTGCACTGGAGGAAAATAGATTACAATACCTTAACTTCTTTTTTACATTCTTAATTTTAAAAATTAATGCTAAATTTCAAAAACTAGTATATAAATAAACTCATACAGATATTTCAACAAATACAATGTAAGTATGGTTTTATTTTATTCTATCCTAATGGCTTTTATCTAAAGCCTTATACTCTCAGAGAATTAAAAAGGAACATGACGTGAATGGCATCGATATCTATATCTTCATATCAAATATATTTATCTTCACTCCCTCTGATGGTTCTTTACGAAAAAATGTAAAATAAAATACAGAGATAGAAATAAAGGAAATAGTTGAGGGCACAGAGGTTTTAACACATGTTTGGAAAATCAGAGGCAGATAGAAACCTAGGGCTACATCAAAGATAGTGAAGGGAGTCATGGTTCAACAAACACATAGGCAAAGGCTGCAGAAGCACTATTCTCCCCTGGAGCAGCCTACAGAAGCTAAAAGCTACTAATACAGAGGAGAGAGACACGGAGTGAATAGCAGAGAAAGGCATTAGCAAGGTATTAGCAGAAGGTTATGCCAATGACTGAAATTTTTGCCAGTCATTCTTTCCTACCTTTTAACTGCACTCACATGTTGCATAAAATCATTGGCACTTCAACATCGACTCCTAGAGCAGAGCTCTAAGAAAGTGAAATAATCTGCCTAGAAAAGACAAGAATTTTTAGAATTCTTTTAATCAGGCCAAAATAAATCCATCATCTGCACTTTACTAATTTTAAGTTGATTACAGTGGTCAAGATTGTGAACATGGTCCAAATATGCGGCCTGTTACTGGAAACATAATTTCTACTTATGTAAAATATCCCATTGCCTGATAGAGCTCAGAAGAAACTATTAAAACTATATATATACACACACACATATATATGAATGTATATATATTCCCAATAAAGCTGTTATCATTTAAAGAATACACCGAATGTGACTGAGAAGACCCTCCCTCAGGGATTATAATCTAGTTGATCTGGCATAAGGTTCTGTCTTCTGTTAAAAACTCTCCTGATGAATGATTTTAACGTGCAGCCACAGCTAAGAATGATGGTGTAGACCGAATGTTTGTAACCCTCTAAAATTCACATATTGAACTCAATCCCTAAAGAAAGGATACTAGGAGGTGGGGCTTTTGGGAGGTGATGAGGTCATTAGGGCAGAACCCTCACAGATGGAATTAGTTTCCTTATATTAATAAAAGGGGCCCCAGAGAGCTCCCATGCCCCCTTCTACCACGTGAGGACACAACAAATAGATGGCCATCTATGCACCAGGAAGCAGGGGGCTCTCACCAGACTTATGTGGATGCATTGATCTTGGCCTTTCCAGCCCCCACAACTGTGAGGAAAAGATTTCTGTTATTTATAAGCCACCTAGTCTATGGTTGTTTTTTAATAACAACTGGAGTTGACTAAGACACAAATGATGTCTACAATGATGAAAATAAAAAATAATCACCAGGTATTAATAATCATTTTTAAAGATTTTTAGAACACAAAACAGAAAGAATGTGTGTATGCTATATATAGAGAGAATATATAAAATTTTCATTAAACTAAATGAAATTTTTTCAATAAGTTCTAGGAAACAATGGAATAATATTATAAGACAAAGTAAGATAGATATAGATTTGGTATGTAATAAAATCCCAATCAAATATAATAGCAGAAAAAATAGACATTAAGATAAGCAAATACATAGAATTTTTTGAAAATTATACCTGTAGATATGTGATATCAACATAAAAATTAAATTGAATCTAACCAGTAGGTATACACTAAACACTATAAACAGGGAACCAAAATCATTACAAAGAAAATATACATTTTGAATCAAAACTGTCTACCCTCACATTTAGCCTGAACACTGGGGACTGAAACTACCTATTCACCCTTTACCTACATGTGTATTAGTTTGCTAGGACTGCCATAACAAATTCCACAAACTGAATGGCTTAAACAACAGAAACTGTAAGTGGGGAGGCAAGGTCAGAATTTTTAGTTCTTGAGGCTAGAAGTCTGAGATCAAGATGTTAGCAGGATTAGTTTCATTCTGGGACCTCTTTCGTTAATTTGTAGATGGCTATATCCCTTTTTTTGTCCTCGTGTGATCTTTCCTCTGTGCCTATGCATAGCCATGTCCTAGTTATGTCCTCTTATAAGGACACCAGTGAGATTGGATTAGGGCCCGCATACATGACCTTATTTTACCTTACTTGCCTCTTTAAGGGTCTTATTTTCAAATACCCTCACATTCTGGGATACTTACGGTTGGAACTTCAGCATATGAATTGGAGGAGGCACAGTTCAACCCATAACACCACAATAACATGGTTTTGCTATTCCACTGTCTTCGTTAACATTACTGTATTTTCCCAGGCATCCCTAGCTCAGGCTAATTGTTTAATTGTTCATTATGAAACTTTCTGAAAGACTCATCAACTCTTCAATGCAATGGATGTCAACAGTTTGTGTTCTAAGATACATTAAATCCCCTGCCTCAAAACCTTCACCTTGCTTTTTCACTAATCCAAGACTATCATATCATGATTCTTACCCAATTCTAATCAACCTCATTAACATTGAAATTCTTGCCTTAAACTAAATTTCCCATTCTCAATAAATTCTGATCTTTCCTGTCCACTTCAAGACACAACCAAAGCTACACAGAAATATTACTCTCCTTTACTCTGGTCAACAATAAAGTCAGCTTTCTCTGCCAAAAGATTGTGTTGTTGATATTTGGGAATCCAACATTTGACAACATACAACAGACCTAAAAACAACCAATTTACATTGCATAGAAAGTCAGGGCATGGAGATGTATGTAACCAAATATAAATAAGATTTATGTTAACAGCATTGCATAAGGTGTTCAGTGAGCTTATTAATAAAGTGAAGTCATAAATATCTTTTATAAAAGTGAATAAAAAAATTACCTACTCTAGATAATACAAAATCTATTAAACCAAATGATGTTTTAATTATGACACAAATTATGGCATGGATTTTCTTTTTTAATTTTATTTTTTATTACTATGTGTACATAATAGTTGTATATATTTATAGAGTACATGTGATGTTTTGATTTTTTGATACACGTAATTTGCTAGTATTTTTTGAGGATTTCTATTTCTATGTTTATAAAAGATATTGGCCAATGGTTTTCTTTTTGTGTTGTGTCTTTGTTTTTGATGTCAGAGTGATACTGGCGTCGTAGGATGAGTTTGTGAATATTATCTTTTCCTCAATTTTTTGACATGGTTTGAGTAGGATTGGCGTCAGTTCTTTAAGTGTTTGGTAGAATTCAGCAGTGAAGCCATCAGGTCCTTGTTTTTTTTTATGATGGGAGACTTTTTATTACTGCTTCTGTCTAGTTACTTGTTATAGTCTATTTAGGTTTCTAAGTTCTTCCTGGTTCAATCTTGGTAGGCTTTATGTGTCCAGGCATTTATCCATTTCTTCTAGGTTTTCCAGTTTATTGGAAAATAGCCTAGAGTAGTCTTTAATGATCCTTGAATTTCTTCAGTATCAGTTGTAATGTCTCCTTTTTCAACTCTGATTTTATTTATTTGAGTCTTCTTTCTATTTTTTCTTAGTTAGCCTAGCTAAATTTTGTCAATTTTGTTTATCTTGTCAAAAAACCACGTTTTTGATTTATTGATCTTTGGATTTTTTTTTTGTTTCAAGTTCATTTATTTCTGCTCTTATCTTTATTCTTTCTTTTCTTCTACTAATTGCAAGTTTGCTTTGCTTTTGGTTTTCTAGTTCTTTAAGATGCATTTTTTCATTGTTTATTTGATGTTTTTCTACTTTTTTGATGTAGGAACTTACTGCCATAAACTTTCCTCTTAGTAGTGCTTTATGTTGTATCCCATAGGTTTTGGTATGTAATGTATTTGTTTTCATTTATTTTGAGAAACTTTTAAATTTCCTTCTTAAGCTGTTCATGGACCCACTGTTCAGTCAGGAGCACATTGTCTAATTTCCATGTGTTTATAGTTTTCAATGTTCCTCTTATTATTGATTTCTAGTTTTATTCCATTGTGGTCAGAGAAAATACTTGACATGATTTTAATTTTTTTGAATATTTTAACACTTGTTTTGTGGTTAACATATGGTCTATTCTTGAGGATGATCAATGAGTTGAGGAGAAGAATGTGTATCCTGTAGATGTTGGATGAAACATTATGTAAATATCTATTAGGTAATTCGGTCTATAGTGCTGATTAAGTCCAATATTTCTTTTTTGATTTTCTGTCTGGATGATCTGTCCAATGATGAAAATGGAATGTTGAGTTCTCTGATTATTGTATTTGGGTCTGTCTCTCTCTTTATCTCTGATAATATTTGCTTTATATATCTTGGTGCTCTAGTGTTGAGTGCACACATTTAGAATTGTTATATCCTCTTGATGAATTGACCCCTTGATCATTATATAATGATCTTTTTGTCCCTTTTTACAGTTTTTTGTCTTGAAATCTAGTTTAACTGACAGAAATATAGCTTCTCCTGATCTTTGTTTGATTTCCATTTGCATGGAATATGTTTTTCCCTCCCTTTATTTTCAATCTATGTATGTCTTTATAGGTGAAGTGGGTTTCCTGTAGACAACATATAGTTGGATCTTATTTTTTTAATCCATTCATCCACTTTGTGTCTTTTGATTGGACTGCTTAGTCTATTCACATTATTGTTATTATTGATAGGTAAGGACTTACTACTGCCATGTTATTATTTGATTTCTGCTTGTTTTGAGGTCCTCTCTTCCTTCCTTCCTATATTCTTTTGTTAAGTGATTTTCCCTGGTAGCGTGTTTTAATTTCTTGCTTTTCATTTTTTGTGTATCTGTTGTAGGTCATTTTATTTGAGCTTACAATGAGGCTTGTAAAAAACATCTTATAAGCAATTATTTTAAACAGATGACAGCTTAATTCTGCTTAAAAACAAACACACATGCAAAGAGAAAACTAAAAGAAACTCTACACTTTAACCATGTCCTCCTCACTTTTTGACTTTTTGTTATTTCCATTTATATCTTTTTTATACTATCTATGTTTTAAAATGTTGTTGTAGATATTATTTCTGATAGATCCATCTTTTAGTCTTCTTATACATGATATAAGTGATTTATACACTGTAATTATACTGACAGAGTGTTCTCTATTTGTGTACTTAATGTTACCAGTGAATTTTATATCTTCAGATGATTTCATGTTGTTTGTTAACATCATTTTCTTTCAGATTTAAGAACTCCCTTTAGCATTTCTTGTAGGACAGGTCTGCTGTTGACAATATTCTTAAGCTTCTTTTGTCCGGGAAAGTCTTTATTTCTACTTTCATATTTGAAGAATATTTTTTGCAGGATATAATACTCTAAGATTAAGGTGTTTTTCCCTTCAGCACTTGGATATGTCATGCCACTCTCTCCTGGCCTGTAAGGTGTCTACTGAGAAGTCTACTGCCAGACATATTGGAGTTCCTTTATAGCTTACTTTTTTTTTTCTTGCTTCCCTTGGGAACTTTTTTTAATCCATGACATTTGGGAACTTGATTATTAAATGGCTTGAGATAGTCTTGCTTGTGTTAAATATGTTTGGTGTTATATGACCTTCTTGTACTTGAATATTGATATCTTTCTCTAAGTTTGGAAAGTTCTCCATTATTATTTGTGTTTTTTTGTAAATATTCTGAATGTGTTTTTTCATACAGACTGTCTTCAAGCTTACTAATTCTTCTACTTGATCAATTCTGCTGTTGAGAAACTCTAATGCATTTTTCAGCTTTTTAATTGAATTTTTCAGCTCCAGAATTTCTGTGTTTTTTTATTATTATTATTTCAATCTTTTTGATTAATGTCACTGAGAGGATTCTGAATTCCTTCTATGCATTGTCTTGACATTCATTGAGCTTCTTCACAGAAATTATTTTGAATTCTTTGTCTGAAAGGTCACATATCTCCATCTCCCTGAGATCAGTCACTGGTGCTTTATTTGGTTTCTTTGGTGAGCTCATGTTTTTCTGGATGTTGTTCCAGATTATGGATGTTTATCAGTATCTTGGCATGGAAGAGTTAAGTATTTATTCTAATCTTCCTAGTCTGGGCTTATTTGAAGCATCCTTCCTGAATGGGCTTTCCAGCTATTCAAAAGGAATTGAGTATTGTGATCTAAGTCTTTGGTCACTGCAGACATATCAATATTAGTAGGCACCCCATGGCCAGTAATAATGCAACTCTTGTAGACCCCCTGTGGTACCACTGTGGCAGCCTGTGGTAAGATATGGGGAATTCCCTGAGTTACTAGACACAGGCTCTCACTGTCTTCCTTCACATTCTCCCAATCCAAAATAGTCTGACTCTTCATGCTGGGCTACCTGGAATTGGGGGAGAGTGATGTGAGCACTCTCTCAAGGACACTACAGCTGGGACTAAGCCAGGTCATACATGAAGCTAGCGCAGTCTTTCCTAAGTCCTGTGTCAGCAGCTGCCTGGCTACCTCTGATATTTATTCATGGCCTAAGGACTCTTTAGTCACCAAGTGGTGAATCCTTCCAGGACTGGGTCCTTCCCTTTAGGGAAGCAGGCTCTGTTCTGGCCAGGTTGGGTCTAGACATGTCATCCAGGAGCTAAAGCCTAGAATCAGAGGATTCAGGAATCTGCTTGGTACTTTATTTTACTGTGTCTGAGCTGGAACCCAAGTAGCAAGACTAAGTTCTCTGTACTCTTTCCTTTCCTTTCCCCAAGTGGTAAAAGACTCTTTCTGTGCTGCACTGCCTTGAGTTGGGGGAGGGGTGACACAGGCACTTGCTTGGTTGCCACCAATGTTGTCTCACTGGGTCAGACTTGTGGTATAAATTGTCAAAATCAATTGTGTGCTAAAAATATTCCATTTTACCTTTGTGCCTTCTAACATTTTTATTCAAATAGAATAGGTTTAATGACTTCAGTATATATCATCCATTTTTTTTCCTATCAATCTTCTTAGTGGACAAGGTTTATATAATCATAAATTTTCAAGCAGTATTTTAGTTTGTAGAGTCAACTTTTAGGCAACTATTAAGGAAATAAAACACCCTACCACACAGAGAGCCCTACACACCTATAAGAAAGGAGAGAACTAATGTATTAGTGAGCATGCAATCAGATTACATGAATGCTAGTAGTCAGAAAAAAGACCACAAAGAACAAAGTCTGGACAAAATTTCACACAAGTTTATACACTTATATAGAAGTAAGATGAATTAAACTTTTCTTATCCTCTTGAGAACAAATAATTCTACCTTTTGATTGTTTCTTACACACTTCATAAGAGATTTTTGAGTTAATTTCAGAGGTATGTGTTCACAGTTCCAAGGACCAGAAGACCTGAAATCATGAAGTATAAAATAAAAAAATGGAAATCTTGTATTTTCATTAAGTCCCATATATTCAGTTTTGATATTTGCTGTATTTGTTTCAGGTCTTAGTCATAAATTCTTTGCTTAGTCCAATGTCCAGAAGAGTTTTTCCTACATTTTATTCTAGAATTTTTATGATTTTTGGTTTCATAAAGTCTTTCATCCATCTTGAGTTAATTTTAGTATATGGTGAGAGATGGAGATTTAGTTTTATTCTTCTGTACAGGCCTATTCAGTTTTGTGGGCATCATTCATTGAATAGGGGATCCTTTGCCCAGTGTAAGTTTTTGTATGCTTTGTCAAAAATCAGTTGGTCATAGCTATACGGCTTTATTTATGGGTTCTCTATTCTTTTTCATTGGTCCATGTTTCTACCTTAATACCAGTGCCATGCTGTTTTGGTTACTATAGGCTTGTAGCACAATTTGAAGTCAGTTAATGTGTTGCTTCCAGATTTGTTCCTTTTGCTTAGGATTGCTTTGGCTCTTTGGGCTCTTTTTTGGTTCCATAAGAAGTTTAAGATTTTTTTCTACATCTGTGAAAAATGACACTGGTATTGTGATGGGAATAGCATTGAATCTGTAAATCACTTTGGGCGGTATAGACATTTTAACAATGTTGATTCTTCTAATTTATGAACATTGGATGTTTTTCCATTTGTTTGTGTCATCCATGATTTCTTTCATCAGTGTCTTATAATTCTCCTTGTAGAGACCTTTCCTTGGGTAAGTATATTCCTAGGCATTTTATTTTCTTTGCAGCTATTGTAAATGGAATTGAGTTCTTGATTTGACTGTTACTAATATATAGAAATGTTACTGATTTGTGTAAATTGATTTTGTAACCAAAGACTTTGCTGAGTTTATTTATTAATTCCACAAGTCTTTTTGTGGAGTCTTTAGGGTTTTCTAGATAGAGGATGATATCATTGGCAAGCAAGGATAATTTGACCACCTCTTTCCCAATTTGGATGCCCTTTATTTCTTTCTCTTGACTGATTGCTCTGGCTAGGACTTCCAGTACTCTTTTGAATAGAAGTGGTGGCAGTGAGTATCCTTGTCTTCTTCTGGTTCTTAAAGGGAATGCTTTGAACTTTTCACCATTCAGTATGATGTGTTGACTGTGGGTTCTACAGAGCAAAAGAAATAATCAACAGAGTAAATAAACAGCCTACAGAATGGGAGAACATATTTGCAAACTATACATCAAACAAAGGGCTGATATCCAGAATCTACAAAGAACTCAAACAAATCAATAAGAGAAAAACAAATAACTCATGAAAAACTGGGCAAATGACATGAACAGAATATTTTTCAAAAGAAGATAAACAAATGTCCAACAAACATACGAAAAAATGCTCAACATCACTAATCATCAGGAAATGCAAATTAAAACCACACTGAGATATCAACTTACCTCTGCCATAATGAACATTACTAAAAATTCAAAAAACAGTAGATGTTAGTGCAGATGTGGTGAAAAGGGAATGCTTATACACTGATGGTGGGAATGTAAACTATTATAACTGCTGTGGAAAACAGTATGGGGATTCCTCAAAGAACTAAAAGTGGACCTACCATTTGATCTAGGAATCCCACTATTGGGTATCTACCCAAAGAAAAATAAGTATTTTTATTAAAAAAGACACTTGCACCCAAATGTTTAACAAATCACAATTCACAATTGCAAAGATATGGAATCAACCTAAGTGCCCATCAACAGTTGAGAGAATAAAAAAAATGTGGTGTGTGTATGCACACACACACACAATGGAATACTACTTAGCCAAAAGAAGAAATGAAATAATGTCTTTTGCAGAAACTTGGATGGAAGTGGTGACCATTATCCTAAGTGAAGTATCCCAAGAATGAAAAAACAAATATCATATGTCATATGTTCTCACTTATAAGTGGGAGCTAAACAAGGTATGTATATGTCATAAAGTAGTATAATGGACATTGAAAACTAAGAATGGGGAGGGTGAGAGGGGAGTGAGGGAAACAATATACCTATCAGATACATTGTACACTATTCTGGTGATGGGTACACTGAAAGCCTTGACTTTAACATGATGCAATTTATCCATGTAACAAAAAATACTTGACGTCCTTAAATTTTTTTTAATTAAAAATAAGATGGAGCTTATTATGTTTTCAAGGAACATCTTAATAAGTTAGGAGGGGTAGGTGCCTCCCTGTTTGTAGACAAAGAAAATTTCATTTTACTTAGGCTCAAGTTTCAAAAACCTATAGGTAACCAAATCATAGTTGCTAGAAGTTGGAAGATGAAACTATTTGGAAATAGATGAGAGAGGGTTGAAACACTTGTTTTCTTTTCTAATATAGTAATAATGAGATATTGTCTATTATTGATAGATTAAGAAACATAAAACTAAAATATATATGTGATATTTGGGAAGGGTGAGTTAGATTAAGATAATTTACCATAAATATATTTTATGAATATAGTTTAAGTTTGATAAACTGAGGTGTCAGCATATTGTCAAGATTGCACAGGTAACTACCAACAGAGTTAAGAAGAAATTATAAAACATGCCTATATCTCATAGTGGGATTGGATAAGATGGAAAATGAAATGACTCATAAGATTTCACATACTTATGTAGGACTTTGAAGGCAAAGGATAATGTACAGCAGGTGAAAGAAAGCATAGACAAATCTTGAGAGCCAGAAAGTCTTGCTGAAACAATTTCTTGGTGTCCTTTCTTTACTTATTCAGGATTCCCTTTATCTCTGGAAAAGAACCCCCAATATGTATGTAAAGAATCTTAATTTAGAGAGCTCTCCTACCCACGTTTTCAGTTGGTACTTTTATACCTGTAGTCACGTAACCAAACCAGATTTCCTGACCAGATATATACCACATGCAAGCCACTAACAGGCAAGCTTGCCCTAGGTGCTACAAGGGGGAATTTTAAACTTTAAACAGCACATTATACATTAGTGAGCCAACTTGTTCTTATCCTGTCCAAGAGTTAAGAACAAGTGTCTAGGCGTACCGAGAAATCAGTAAGCAGAAGGCAAGTTCAATCCAGCTATAAATTAACTCCTTATTACACAGGGATAGAGTAAAAAGACAAGTGAAATACTTCTTTTTCAATTTTTATCTACCTGTTTGAATTTGACCAATAACAATGTTCAGAAATAAATTTTTAAAAGATATACATATATTTAGGAAAGCTTGCTAGCTTAGTTTTGTTTACACTTTAATAAATATAAAAAAGGTAACAACTCCATTAAAATATAATGACCTATAAAATATTGTAATAAAATCCTTATATAAATGTATATGGCATTTCCATTAATATTTTTGATGAGGTTATTTGTATTGTTATAATGATACAATATCAAATTATTTGTCATTAGGCAATTAATTTCAATTGCTTGCTCTTTGAGAAAAATATGAGAATTTTAAAATCAGTAGACATTTGATTTTGTTTTCCTATAAAAACTCTTTTTTTGTACAAAGTTGAACAAACATGAAATGTATAAGCATGTGTCTAAGTGCTTTGGTCACATATAATTCTAACTTTGTATAAAATTTTTTTAATACAACTGAATCAGAGGCAGCTGAATGCATTTGGTAAGGAAAAAAATAAGCTTTCCACTTTTTATACAGGAAACTAACCCTAAACTATTTTTCCAGTAGTTTATTCAAGTTTGTTCCTTTAATTCTTTTCTGTTTCCTGATTTTAGCTTAATACACATTTATTGTATTTTGTTTGCCCTGCAAAGTTCAGATTATGTCATAATCTTAGACATTTTTGTAGCATTTTTACTTCCCCCATATAAACACTTACTACTCCTTATTGAAGGTGTACAGAGTACTGACTCTGTATTTTCCTTCCTACATAATAGACTTTTATCCCTGCCACCATTCACCAAACACGTAAAGTGATGAAACTAGAATGGGGAAGAAAAGAATAGATTCCCACCAGACAGATATGGGAAATAAAAGGCCCTTTGGTACTGGGTAGAACAGAAGGGAAGAAAGGAATAAAGGGAAGAAAAGAAGTGGATAAATATGTTGACTGTTCCATATCATCTCCCTCCCCAAACACATACACACTCACCATAGATTTATATCAAAACTCTGATCTCAGGTAAATAGGGGTGTTTCCAGAAATGGCCTGGGGAGGCTGTACAAAGTCCACAATAGGGACTCTTGTTTCTTGACTCTCAGATCACAGCCTTTGAAAATGTCCAGTGTCTTAGAGCCATTTGGTATCCAGCATGTCACTACTGTACTGATTAAGTTCTGGATTAAAAAAAAAAAAAACTATAATGAGACTATTTAGGCAGGTGGTTCAGAATATGACACATAGAGTCTCACCCACACTAGCCTGGGGGAGAAAAAGCAGGCAAGAATATCCAGAACTCCCATAGTTTTAAAATGTTCTCAGGGAACTGATATATCAGTAGGTGTATGGTGTATGAAAAAGAGACTACAGATAATAAGGATCTCAAGAATGGCATCTAAATTAGAAACCACACCTATATCAGGTTAAGCTCAATGTCAAACAGAAACACACACACACACACACACACACACACACACACACATTGAGAGAGAGAGAGAAGTAGGACTAGGCAGGCTCACTCCAGCACAAAATAGCCAGTCTCCACAAAGGGTGAGTGAAGTACTCCTGGTTGAATTATGCTGTTAGAACTATAAATAAACATCTTTTTTTCTCTCTGGCACCAGCATGATTCAGAACCTCCTCAAGAGAAAAAGAAGATGAGAACCCAGACTTGACTGAGTTTAAGACTTGAAATGATTACCTATACTTAAAATTTGTGTATTTTAAATTTAAATTAAAACTCAATAAATTTGATTTAAATGCATCATTACAAGAATTTCCAAAGCAGCTTATTCTTAATAAACAAAAATTGTAAATAATGCAAGAGGGCATCAGTTGTGAGGAGGCACCATGTAAACTTCTTGAGTGCTTCTAATTTTACTTATTGTTAATCTCATTTTATGAGAATTCACTGAGCTATATGCCTACAATTTGTGTCCTATTCTGAATCATAGTTGTACTTTCATAAATAAGTTAATTGAATAAAAATAATCAAACATAAAAGAGAAAATCTAGGAGAGGAATTGGAGACAGGATGTTCAAGGTGATTCTTCCAAGGAAGAGGGCACCTCTTACAAAGAGCAGGAAATAAATGGTCCAGTAACTCATGGGGGAGAAATATCTACTTGTATCTATTCTGAACAAATGGTGGCGAGAGAAAGAATTATTTTTGCAGTTTCCTTGGTTAGATGATAAATAACGGCATCTAGTACACAATGGAGGTACACACTTTGGTTAGGAACATATATACTTCATCTGTGATTAATAACAGAACACGTAGGTCCAGACGCAAAAGGTAATTACGAGCATCATATAAATGTGAGTGGGTAACATAAGTAAGGTTGCCTGAAACATTGTATATCCTCACTATGTTACTTATTAATAACCACATTGGTACTACTATTACTACAGTTTTGTTAGTGGACAAGTCCTGACGAATGTGAGGTAGGAATCAAACAGAACAAAAAAAAGTAATGTTCAGTCTTGCATTGTGCAACATTAATTACTTTGGGTAGTAGGGAGATTTGACATGTTTAGGATTATACCTAGTAAAACACATATTTACATGCAGAAAAGTAAATCTGTTAAGATACAAAAGTGAAGAATTCTAATTCATGACTAAATACTATCAACACATAAAAACCAAGATATTTTTAAAAAATTTCCAAATGTTTAAAAATAATTATTAAAAAATCTTTACAGACAATATAATATTGTGAATAAGATCAAATAGGCTTCTGTTTACCATATAACAAGATTTTATTTGGTAGCAAACATTTTGAAGAAGAATGACTTCATTTACTTTTTTGATCCCTAAGCAGTATAATTGAAAATGTAACTCACGTTTTACTTATCTGACACATTTACTCGTTATTTAGATTTAGAGAGTGAGCACTAACTAATTAGTTTGAACCATATGAAATTGGTGATATTCAACCAATCTGACCTTCAGAAATGAAAATTTCTTATGTGTTAATCTAATAATTTAGTATAAAGAAATTCAATTCTGCTTTTAATTGACATTATTTTCTTAGGATATGTTTCCTAGCCTTTAAAAAGAGAGATCATTAAAGATTATTTGCTTAAACATTAGATTTATGCATATTTCCATTTTCACAAAAATAGTAAGATTCTGGCCAATAAAAATTTGGTTGTGAAAACCAACATATAATATTTAACGCTGCAAAGTAATAAATTAAAATATTCTTGGAGTTGGTTCTCCCACTTCTAAGAAGATTCCAAGTTTTTAGCATCTAAAGGAAATGTCTGTTTAAATTTAAAGGAGCTTATATTCAGGGAATACTACATATGAGGTTGCATTATAGATTATTCACATTCCTCATTTAATTTAATGCTCAGTTTATGAAAGTAAAAACTACTTTTTAAAGGTACATGTGATGTTTAGAAAGTTTGTCCAAGGTTATATTGATGGTTGGGTGGCAAAACATGCACTGTGAGTTGATGTGCTTTGAATCCAAGCCTGTGTAATACTCCAGAGCTGATAGCTGTATTTTTGATGGGTCTGGTGTCCCTAAGCAATTTTTTCTTTGACTCTATGATACCATTGGAAAGGTAACTATTATTTCATTGTAATAGTAATAAAATTACTCTTCTAACAAAATGGTTTTGGTTTGAAAAACAAAAACAGAAAAAGTAGAGCTAAACTCGCTTGTTAAGAGTTGAGAATCTGAAAAGAATTTGATTTTACAGTGTCCTAATTAGACATAAGATTCCCTCTCTAAAGTGGAAGCCTTTGAGGAAGGGTAGTGAGTAGTTAAAAAAAAAAACTCAATGAGAGCTAAGGTAAACATTAAGTGAAGGGCTAACAAAGACGGGAGTTGAGGTTGTGTTATAGAGGAAGAAATTTAGAGAAAGGAAGACAGTAAACTGGTATTAATCATTGTAAAAGATCATGGGATGAGACAAACATTTATCCTCAGTGTTTGGATTCATTCTTTTTAGAGATATACTTGATAGCATTTACAGAGCTTTGAAAATATTGTGCAACACCTATGTGGTGATTTCAAACTCAGGTGAAGAAACATGTCTATATAATTCAAAATATATTTTATATCACAAGTTTTGCACCTATATATGTTCATATGTGGCAATAAGTCTAACATGGAAATGTCAAATTTAATATTAGACTGAATTTCAATTACATTTTGACATCAAATACTTTGTATTAAATTTTTATATGAAATTGATCAGTTTATGTGTCAAAACATAAAATTATTTACAGTTGTGGCATATAAATATTATGATATTATTGATTTGGAAAAAAATCAGTATGCCTTGATTTTGTTAACATAGGTTCAATTGTTAACACTGACAGAAAAATACTGAAAGACCTGGAAAGACCTTGATCCCTAACTATGAAATAACAACAATATATGATTGTGCAATTATAATACTTTTTATTAATAATGTTGAATATCAGTGAGAATTCTCCCTCCCTCTCCCTCTCCCCTACTCCCTCTCCCTCTTTGTGGAGTTGGTCCTTGAACAACATGGGGTTGACCTGTACAGACCTACTTACACATGGATTTTTTTCAGTAAGAGTTACACTGAGTGTGCCTGCCTTTCCTGCCTCCCTTTCCACCTCCTCCACCTCTTTCGTCTCTGTCACCCTTGAGACAACAAGACCAACCCTTCCTCTTCCTCCTCCTCCTCAGCCCACTGAATGTGAAGATGATGAGGATGAAGATTTTTGTGATGATCCACTTCCACTTAAGGAACAGTAAACATATTTTCTCTTCCTTATTATTTTCTTCATAACATTTTCTTTTCTCTAGCTTACTTTGTTGTAAGAATACAGTATATAATATATATAATATTCAAAATATATTTTAATAGACTTTATGTTATCAGTAAGGCTTCCAGTCTATAATAGGCTATTACGAGTTAAGTTTTTGAAGAGTCAAAAGTTATATGCAGATTTTCAACTGTATGAGGCCGGCACCCGTAACCTTCATGTTGTTCAAAGGTCAACCATATTATGTTATAAGATAAAAGTTCACACCCCTCTTTTACACATGAGAAGTTGAACTCAGAGAGCTAGCATAAACTGCCACGCTCAAAACAGGTCTAATTTATTCTGTCAGGAATTGAAGTTTGTGTTCTTTCTAATGGAAACTCTCCCACTTCCTTTGAATCTCTCCTATACTGAAGGCATAAACACTCCCCTAAGGAAGCTAAGACCAGGGAATTAAAACAAAAATAAAATAAAAAATATTTAGCTACTAATACAAGCTAAGCAAATTAAAATTAATTTAAGATAAATATGTTTTTATCAGAATAAAGTAAATATATGTATACATAAGTATATGTCTATATATACACTTATATATGGATGTGTATAGATGTATATACTTTAGTAATATAATATACATATAAGTACATATAAAGGAAGCTGTAATGACACAGATAGCTTTCAAGATGACACAGATATTCTAGAAAGGTGAGTAGAATTCCTAGAGAATCCTAGAAAATGGGTACAGAATAAGTTAAGGGTCCTACATACATATATCTGAACTTACATTTAATGTTCCTGGGACAGTAAGAATTACTGTTACTGATGAAGTTTATTGCTATATTGCTAAAGGGTCTCATTCAATCCCATATGTTTATTAAACACCCATATTTTAATATTTAACTTTCCCTTTTTATGAAAGTAACATATACCTAACATGTGTGTGTGTGTATATACACAATTGGTATAGGGACCACAATGTAGTGTTAGGACAGTAACAATAAATGCCAGCTTTAAGATAAAATCAGTTAAATATACAAACAGCTCATATTAAAAGATTCTTTGACTTTTAAAGGTGATGTAACACAAGTCCGAAATCCACATTTTAAGGACTTTTAAAAGGGACTGTTATAATATCCTGTTGCTGTAATTTTACCAGTGTTTCTGTCTGCCAATCATTGTGTTGTATCCTAATAATCGGGGTTTGTATATTTTCTCCCATTCTTTTCCTGATTTGGAGTTTCCCTGGCACTAGGTCCTTGATGTGATGCCTTTATTACTTCTCAGGCATCTTATGAAATCAATTATGAAATTGTGAATCCATATTTTGGCCCCAACTATGTTAGTTCCAATAAGTCTTCCCCCCACCTTATACACAGAATTGAGATAAAGTAATTTGAAAGGCTGTTTGACTAAAAGTAATTCATGAAAAACACTCCAAATAACCAACACAATTCAAGGCTCCGTAAATTATAGATTGTATTCCTTTTACCAATCAATGTTTATTTAGTAGATTATAAATTGCATGAGAGTAAATTGTGTTATAATTTCTATATCATTAATGAATTCACAGTACTTTATATATAGTAGTAATTAATAAATGTTATTTAGTATATGGAATTATTTTCCTTTAATCTTGGTAGAACTAAACTCCCTCCAAATAAAACCAGAGCTCTATTTTTCAACTTTTCTATAGCATATTTACCTTAGGACAGTCAGCCATTCCCACGGTTTCAGACATCACCTCTGCAAGGTTGGTTCCTAAATCTGCACTCACCACTTCGACTTCTCTATTGCGTTCAAGTCCTACATGTTTAGTTGATTGGTAGCTATTCTACTTGTATCTCCAACTAAAAATAAGATTTTTTATAATGTTCCAATATGGTTTGGGTAAAGGATGTGATATAAAAAATTATCAACAATATTATTCTGCTCAC
The DNA here is from genome assembly GCA_023783475.1 of Daubentonia madagascariensis. Taxonomy (NCBI): domain Eukaryota; kingdom Metazoa; phylum Chordata; class Mammalia; order Primates; family Daubentoniidae; genus Daubentonia; species Daubentonia madagascariensis. The sequence goes on along the minus strand of JAKFHU010001684.1, from coordinate 22,389,586 downwards.
TGATATTATAACACCATTTATTTCAATGATGTTCCCATCCTGTCAGGCACTGTTTGTCCAGACACACATCATCCCTGACCAAGTTCAGGCAATTAAATTGAAAATTGCATCTCTCACAAACACATTATTGTTCATGTTCTTTTCTTGGCCAACATTCTAACTCCTGCCCTTGTTTACTTTTGCATTCAGTTGTTGGGAAAGAACTGTGATTAAACATTTTCTACTGAATATAACAAAAGACCTCCATGGCCTGACCCCTCTCACCACCACTAAAGTCTTTTATCCTACTATTTCCTCTTGTGAATCTCATTTCTCAGCCACACTGGACTAGTCAGTATTATCCATGTAGCCTTGGGAAATTTCCATCTTGATTTCCATTCTTCCTTTATGGCTGGAATACATGTGGTCTCATTTTTATCTATCTCTGTTTAAAAGCTACACATCCTGCAAGGCTTAGCTCCAATGCCCTATCTGCATTAAATCTTTCTTAGATTATATACTTGAAGTGAATATTGGCTTATTTGTCTGTCTATAATATTTGGGAGGGTTTTCATTTTTCTGGAGTTGTGGTGAGGGAGTGTAGAAAATCTTTACATTTTAAGTTGCCTCAGCCTTCATTTCGAATACAGTTTTAAATTTCTCATACCAGAAGCAGGGCTCAGGCATCCTTGACACAATTTCCAGTTCTACACCACACCCAAATGGTTCAAGCCACTGGCCAGATGTAAGAACTTAGCAGCACTTTACTAACTGGGCTCTCCTTCCTTGAAACAGACCATTCAGGCATTTGCCCATGAATTTAAAGTACCCTACACCCTACTCCCTTATATATACTGCTAATTGCCTCTCTCTCTCTCTCTTTCTCTCTCTCTTTCCCTCTGACTCTTCATTCCTGCCTCCTGTAACCTGGGGATGGAGGACTGCCTTCCTGACTTATTGCAACCTCCCTGCCCAAAATCTGTAAGTAAAAGTCTTTGAACTTGTTTCCTATTTTGATGGTGTATTGAATTTGCACCTTCCATCTGAATAACTAGGCACTGCCCCAGGCTCCCAGCACCAGAGGGATGGTCAGGTAGGTATAAACTGGGCATGGGCCAGATAAGAGCCACAAGGGCGTCTGCCAGGATAAACAAATTTCCAGGGTGAGGGACCCTTTGGTTGCAGCTTGAACAACTAGGCATTTGGCTGTCCACCAGGTAAAACAAGTATCCCATGAAAGGCACACCGTAAATGCCCATGTCCGGCTCCCCTTTATTTCCCATTAGGGCACAGCTGGTAACCACTTTGGTACTAGAACCTCAGTTTGGCTGGGGGCTCTCAAAATAGGAAACATTTATCATAATTTATCTTACCCTACACATTGTTCATATTTTATATCCACTAAAACTTTGTTAATATTGGGAATCACTAATTCATTCATAGATATGTTTGTATTTCTGAAATTTCTGAGGAATGTGTCTTGTATATTCTTATATTACATCTATGTAGATCTTTATAACATATAAACTATTCCTGCATATATTATACTATTTTATTGCTATAAAAACTTCATGAAGCAAAGAAAGATAAACATGGGATAAAATACTATATGACAGTGCAATTGAGATGAGCTTATAACACATTTTACTCTCATTTAATCAATACCAAGACGGTGGCTTGGAGATGGCTTGAGGCTTGTAAAATGTTACAGTCATATAAGTAGAGGCTCAAAGACTACTTCACAATTATCTTAACTCTATGATTTGGGAACTTGAAATGCAAAATAAATGGACCACATTTCATGAAGATAAATCTTTTATAATATGTTTTATAATATGTGAGCATAATTGCTGCTATGAGTTGAATGTGTCCCCTTCAAAATGCATGTTGAAACTTAATCCCCATTGTGATGGTATTAAGAGGTGGGTCTTTTGGGAAGTGATGCAGTCATGAGGGCCCTGCCCTAATGAATGGATTAATGTCCTTATAAAAGAGGCTTCACAGAGAGGCTGCCCCCTTTTTTACTTTTGTCTCCTTCCATGGGAGGATGTGAGAGGACGCCTTCTATGAACCAGCCCTCGCCAGACACTAATGCTATGCTAGCACCTTCACCTTGGACTTCCTGCCTCCAGAACTGTAAGAAAATAAATTTCTGTTTGTTTTTTTTTAATAAATTACCCAGTCTGTGGTATTCTGTTTAGAAGCACAGACAGACTAAGACAAGTGCCTAACCTGCTTTGGGGGATGCTGAGGCCTGGTGTAGAAATTAGCAGTGTTATGAGATTGCATCAGCATGAATCACTGAATCACAAGATGTATGACACACTATAGAGAATTTCTTGTGCCAAGATAAGACATGGTATGTGCAAGAATAAATTTTGTGTGCAGGAATTAAACGAGAAGTTTTCTTTATTTATGTGGTTGGTTGTTTGCTAATTACTATATCATATTCTTGCTACTCTGACTAATGCAGCCGCCAATCTTACAATTCTAACAATTTGACTATAGATTCTTGTAGGTTTTCTATGTATGTAAAGTTGTCCTCACTTTGAAAAATCTAACTATCTTGTTCCTTTTTTCCCCCAATCATGATGACTTTTAATTTTTGGCTTATTAGGTATTATTTCCTTATTTATTTGCTCAATGTTGAATTTAAGGAATATGGTGGAAATATGTTACTTGCTTCTAATTTTGAAGGAAAGGATCTTAAAAACTTACTATTAAATATGATTATTGTTTTTATTGACTAAGAAAATTACTTTTGTCATTCTATATGAGATTCTTTTAAATTTAATCATACGTTGGTATTGAGTGTTATCTAATAGTAATAATTCTTTTAAATCCATTGAAATAAACATGACTAGTTTCCATAATCTTCTAATCTAGTGATTTATATCAACGGATTTTCTAATATTCATCCAAGTTGTAATTTGAGGGGAGGATTATATTTTAAACCACTGTTGTATTTAGTATTCTAATAATATTGTTAAATTTTATTTATATTAATGAGTATATTAGCTTATAATTTCTCTTTCTACTGCAGTTTTTGTATCAAATCTATACATGATTCATAAATTTGAAGAGATTTTTTATTCTTGTTTAACATTCCAAATGAGTTTTTAAAGCTTGAATTCTTGGCCCCCCAAATGTTTGATAGAATTCATCCTTAAAATGATTTAGGCATGATTATAATTTTGGTTAATGTTTAAGTATTAGTTTCATTTTTAATAATGTAAGACTACTCATATTATATCTTTATTTTTAGTTAGTTATGAAGATTTTAAGTTTTTCTAGTTTAGTTCCCATTTAAGTGAACATTTACTTATTTGATAGTATAATTTTCCATCACATTTTCTCATTAACTTCTAATATTTCTGCTATATCTTTAGTTTTGCTTTTCTTTTTAGTTCCTAATAGTATCTCTTTATCAATATTGTCAGAAGTTGGTCAATTTAATTAGATTTGGAATTACAAGAATTTAGCTTTGATTCTCCATTTTTTTAAAATCATTATGTACTACATTTATTCTCTTATTCCTTTTCTGATTCTTAAGGTGAAGACTTGACATGAATTTCCTTCTTTCCTAAAAAATATTTAAAGATAAACCTATCTTGATAGAAATGCTGCCACAAGTTTTTACCTATTATGTGTTTTTAAACAATCCAATGTAAACAAATTATCATTTCCTTTATGATTGATTCTCTTACCTGTGCCTGGCTTCAATGTATCTTATTATATTTTCTGAATTACTTTTTCAGTTTTTTTTATTGATTTCTCAATTACCTGATGGTCAAAGAGAGATCTATATAATATTAATTCTTTAATCATCAAAGTTTTCTTTACTAATTATTATAAGGTCAATTTTTAAATGTAGCATGAATTCTAGAAAATAATGTATACTCTTCAGCTGAGTGACTTGTTCATATGTGGCCATCAGATTGAGTTTCTTAATTATGTTGTTCAAATCTACTATTATCTGACTATTTTGTCTAATTATTTTGTCTGATTTGTCTTTCAAGAGATGTATGCTAAAATCTCATAATATTATTCTGGATTTTGTTTAATTTCTTTTTGAAATTCTGTCAATTTTTGTTCCATCTCCTTTCAAGCTATTTTATCAGGCAATTATCCATTAAGATAGTTATACCTTTCTGTTGAATCAAATATTTTACCATTACTTAGTGATTTTTTGAATTAGTGACTAATTTGTCTAGTTTGTCTCATATCAATTTAGCTCTGCCTGTCTTATTTGGTTTAGTATTTGTAAATATAATATCTCTATTTTAAACAGCTTACAATTGTTTTTTTTAAATCCTAGAATTTTTTTTAATTAAAATTTTTCCTTTGAATATACAACAGAAACTTTATATTCTATTTCTGATGAGTGTAATAGCTGCTGGCTCAAGGGATTGTTTATATTATCTCTCTAGTGGTAGTTTCTTTCTATGTGTGCTTTGTGATTTATAAATGGATTCCATGATTTGGGAACACTTTTGGGGGAATATTTTTGAGATTTGTTTAAGACAAAACTTGCTTTTGTTTTTTCCCAGGGAAATAGAGTCAGTACCTAACCAAAGTCTTTTTACAACAAATTATCCACTTGGAATTTTCTGGGGGCAGGTGTGGTATAAATTTCACTCCCAAACCTGTTTGAGGACAGCCATGAAATCAGAAATTTTTAGGGAGATCTTTTTGATCCCCTTTTTATTCAAACTCACAGATAAGGCAAACTTTTTTCTCACTATCTACCCTTGTAAGATGGATAATTTTATTTCTAGCAAAAAGGGCCACATATTTGTCTCCTATGCACAAGTTCTAAGTCATAAAGGATTGTATGGACTCTAGAAGCAAAGTTTGTATTGCTATATATATAATCTGTGAATCCATTTTTTCTCTTATTTTCTTTTATTTTTTAAGAATTTTTTCTCACTTTTTTGCCCTGTCTGGTATGTGTATACATGTGCATTCATATGTACATGCTGTTATCTTAAATTTGATCACAAAGCACACATTTCCTATGAAAGTATTCTCTTTCCTGTATTCAATAACTTTTCAGATACATGTATTTTAATCATCAAATCCTTAGGGCAGTTTTTCCTTGTTCTTATGCTACAATATACTCCATGCAGTTTATGGTCTATTTTTTTTTGTAACAAGAAATGTAGCCACACAAAGTCAATTACTTTCCCATTAGCCACTTGCTTAAAGCTAGTTTCTCCTTCTCAGATTTAATGCTAAAAGACAGAATCTTATTCACAACAGTCAGTTTAAATTCACATGATTGGAATTTATCTAGCACATCACTAGGATGTGAAAAGATATGTAATTATTCATATAGGCTTGAACAGTAGGTACAAATATTTCCAGAATACCCTGATCTCAAACCTAACATTTACTACCTTCACATTTGTTGTCTAACTCACTTTATTTTCTAGCAGAGAATTGATGGCTTGAGATTGATTGAAAAATGGCCTATGTTCCAGTGTGGGGAGAGAATGATTTCTGATTGGTACATAATCTTTGTCCTTGAGCTAAATTTGGATTTTTGGTCATGAATGTAAACATATACTACAGTTATTAGAATATAAGTATTTAAACTCAAAACCATAATTTTAGAAATATACCTGCATGACCATGTTTAACTATTTTTCAGTTGATCTTACAATCCCATTAAGGTGGCAATTAGCATTGTTACAAGCATTTTATGCCAAGTTTTTTCACTGTCAGTGGAAAAACTATTGCATCCTTCTTATATTTTCCTTGGTCCTTCCTGCTCAGCTGAGCCCTAGAGATGAGAAAATGTGGTAAGGTGGTTCTGTAATATTAATTCATTGAAGAATTATTTCCCCTATTATTCTTTTACTTCTAATAGACAATAAATTTATTGAACCCAAAAAGATTAAAAAGTTAAATTTTAGCTTTAAATTATGCCCTGCAAGCCACAGAGCAGTAAAATATACTTAAAGCTGTGAAGGCACTAAGGGAGTCATCAGAATTTGATGTTGCTGAGCATCTAGGACATTTAAAGAGGAGAATTAAGGGTAGTTTATCCAATGTGAAAAAAAATTAAGATCACAGTAAAAGGGAGAAAAATGTTTCAAAGAGAGGATGAAGACATCTTGGTGGGCCTGCTCTCTTTGTAGACGGTTAATTCTTTATCTACTTATGGGTGCTATACCCTAATGTAGGGATATTTATTTCTTGACTCTGATATAATGATCTTGATAATTTATATGTACATCTGAGGAAAAATCTTAACTTCTTCCCTGCAAAGTTTATTTCTTCAACTATCCCCATAAAATGCCAGGCTAGTAAAAAGGGCTTTAAATTTGATAAAAACTGATTGTTTCACAAAGATTTTATAGCACTTCTGGCTGTAATATCTGACTAAGATAATCTAGGCATGTAAAAGACTTCCAGAATTTTCGTACTAAATCCTTTAAAGTTTGTTGCTTTATCATGGCCTCCCACATTGGTACAGGTAAAAATGCTCACAGTCTGAAACAATTATCCTGGTTTTATACCCTACCCTACTGTGACTCCCTCCTGGTCAGTTCTACTCTCTCTCTCTCAACATATACACCACAATGCACACACACAAAACTCTTGTGTGAAAATGAGTTCATTTCATGACTAAACTCTTTGTCACATTCTTAACCTAGACACATAAATACATATGCTTTTCTACTTATTGTACCTTAGGTCCATTTTAACTTTTTCTGAAAATAAATAATGCTTTCTATATCTGTCCCTTTTGTACAGGTCTCCAACTTTTATCCAAAAATGCAGCATATTGTAGTTGAAAACGTATTTATTTTGGACTCAGCCATATCTGAATTACATGTTAATTCTTCAGCTAATGTATAGCATGGTCTTGGGCCATTTAGTTAGTCTCCCTGAGCATCAGTTTATTATTTCCATCATTATTCTGAAGTGAAGTGCATAAAATGTCTAGCATAGAGAAGGTGTCCTACACAGATACAAAGATTACTATGAGTGTTTTTATTCTTTATTTCTTCTAAAGCAATGCACATAAGCTATATTATTTATGAGTTGCTTATATTATATGTGTAGATCAAAGCAATTGAATAGTAGTTAGATATGCTCCCTGCATCTTCATTTGGAAGCCTGGTTCATCCTCTGACTCTATTATTAATAACCTTAAGTATTTAGGAGCTAATTAGATATTATCACATAAAGATAATTCCACTTTAAATTCAATATTTTATTTTTGGATATAAACAGCATTTTTTCTTAATTATAAAAGGTATTATTTTGATCACTGAATAGATATTATAAATAAAATTTTGAAACTAAAAATTTTTAATTAATGTATTTATCTGTTCATAAGAACAAAAAGTTACTAATGTTATTGTAAATAATGAGCATTTTAAATATTTATGTGGGACATTTAGACTAAGGATTTCTCACCAATTTATAAGCAGTTATCACGGCATTGTACTTTCCCACGACACCTAAAATTGGCTCAAGATGGTCCTACCGATCTCAACCATAAGAATGTATGAACTTTACTCTAGTAACCACAATTAATATGACATTTTTTCCAGTTTCAGCAATATTGTCTTCTTTTACAGATTTTGTTTTGTATTCCATTGCTTTCATAAAATAGTTTTACAGTACGCCAGTATAAATCCAACTCTGTCTTTTACCAACTGAGTGAACTTAGGTAAATTACTTAAACTTTTTGTGCTTCAATTTTCTCATTGCTGTATTTGGGATAATAATAGTAACTCCTTCCTACAGATGTTGGGAGGATTAAATGACTCATTGTATATAAATAATTTATAACCCTAAATTAAGCAAAATAGAAAAGGTAAATAGTAGAGGAAATACTGGGGTAGTTTACATATTAAAAGGATAAGTTGCAGGAACTGAAATATCTTCATCAATGGATTTCAAACATTGTTGAACAACTACTCAAAGTAAGAAATATATTTTACATCACAGTTCTGGAAAGCCATACATGTACATATATATTGTATAAATAAATAAAAGTATCAAAAACCAATATTTTTATTCTATATGATCCATATTGATGCTTTTAATTATTCTATACTATTATACTATCCTATTCTACTTTATTCTGTTTTATTTTTAAAAATTCTTGGCCATCACCTATTAGATTAGTTTTATAACCCACAAATATTTTGTAACATACAGATTGAAAATAATAGTCTAGAGGGGTATTTATATGTACTAACTGCTTCCAGGGCACTTTCTCTTTTGCTCTTTACCCCCTTCTCCCTAATATCCTTTTCTCTGTCTCTTATCTTTACATGGCAGTGAATATACTTGCTGAGAACTCTGGAGTAATGAGCTTTCAGCTCTATGGGTCACATGAGAGTGCTACTTCTTTACCAGCTTCAGAGGAAAGGCCTGGTGATTGTGGTGTGAATCAAGTAATCAAGTGGCTGTTTCTAACCCAATCCTTGGAGAAAAAGGTGCCCCTCCCTGGTTACTAGAATCACATAACGAAATCAGATAGTGAACCCACCACATAAACAAAGGATGTTCAGTCTGTCCCTCAAGAGCCAAGAACTCACACACTTATTATACATAGACAACTAACTTAATTTATATGTATACAGCCAATAATTTCTAATCCAGTGCAACTATCCTGTATAACAATTGCATAAATGAAGATCTAGCTATTATGCCTTTATTTATAGGTGCTGTCATATCATATTCCAGAGTATGAACATGAGGCACATATAAATTTAAAATACGTTTATGTTTCTTTTTAAAAACCTACAACTTTTGAGCTATCTGATTATTTAAACATGACTTCACATACAAAATATAATAGTAAATGAAAAAACAAGGCAATCACAATAAACATTCTAATTTAGAAAAGGCTACAAGTTGAAGGAACATACAGTGATCACTGATACAGGGCCTATACTACATTCTACTGGACAGGAATACTAAAGTAAATTCATTATTGACACATTTCTAAGGCTGCTGGTCTGCAGTCTATCCATTCATTGTTGACATGACTATAAAGGCCTGTGGAAGGAACAATTATTCATTCCCATACAGCTTTATGCCAGAGCTCTAATTTCCTTAAAACCTTAGACTGCTGACCAAAGATTTAATTGGGGAGTGGGAGTTCTTTTATTAATATCCAGTATTTGAAATCCATTAAATCATAAAATTTGAATGTTAAGCCCACTCTTGAACTTTCTGTCTTTTAGGTGTAGATTTGCAGGCTTCAATTTATGGCTTCATTTCTTGGTTTTGACTCCAATCACTGAGAAATAATAGGCAAAACTAGCCAACCCTGTACCCTGTCTGCCATCTTGTAAATTGTGCCTATGGGTGAGAATACTATTATCTTTGCCAAAGGCAGTGTCTATTGAAGTATTTTAGGAAGTAATAAAGAGTAAGGGCCCTTGCTGTTTTTTGTTTTGTCTTAATTTCCTGTTAGGTGCCAAGCTAAATCCTAATCTTTCTGACCTTCGTTTTTTGGCTTGCCACATTTTTAGCTTGGAGCAAGAACTCACTTTTGGCAGTTTTAAATCATGGACCCCTAGCCCTGTTGAATTTCTAGCAAAAAGAAGAAAGGCTCTCTTTTCTCATAACTGTATATATGTATCTGTTTCACTTCTTTCAGACAGATAAGCTTACATTGAAGCTTCTCTCTTTAGCAACATTGACAATTATCTCTTTTAGTACCTTATTGAGGAGTGAACATAAATCATTGACACATACCAATAGCTTGATATTTTTTGGAGAGTCTTATTTTCTCCAAAAAGAAATATTTTTCTACAATGTCCCATATTCTTCCAGAGCTTTGATTGTGAATTCTAAGTTACAAAGGTCAATATTTTAAACAACTGATTTGCTGTCATATAATAATTTGTCTTACTAGCCTAGGGTTGTTAGATAAAATACAGGATGACCAGTCAAATTTGAATTTCAGATAAACACAAATTTTTTTTAGTGTACATATGTTTTATGCAATATTTGGAACATACTTATATAACAAAATGATTGTTTGTTAAAAACTTAAATCTGGCAGGGTGTTGTGTGTTTATTTGCTGAAACTAGCAAACCTATACAAGCAAAAAATGGAGAAATCCTCACTGCTTATCATGACATTTTGATTTGAACAGTTTCATATTCAGGGTTTTAGAGAAACTAAAGAGTTCCAAGGATTGTAAAGACTTAAATTGGGTATTTGATGAAGTTGGTGATCTTAATCAATCCATCATTTCTCTGCTTTATTCTGAATGTTGGGATCATTCTTTCAATTTTTTCCACATGATAGAGTTGGAACACAATAACAATACAATAGCATTCACTATAAGTTTCCCCCCTTTGGGGTCTAATATTGGATATTTTGTGCTTATATTAATCAAATTCACCATCACATTAATGATTGAATATAATGTTCTCTCAGGAATATGCTGAGAATATTTCAAGCTTTGTCTTTATTTAATAATAATTGAGATTATTCTCCTCACTTATCAGGAATCAGCTATCCCTTCCCTTCCTATCCTATCATTGCTCTGAAACAACTGCGGATTCAAATCTGAAGATTTTAAGTCTCACAAATAAATTGACTTTATATATTACTTAAAGCACAAAATATAGAATTTATAATCTTGAGTCTTTAGTTTAAGAATATAGATCATATAATTTCCTGTTTTCAAGGTGCTGGGAGTTTTTTCTTAATAATATATCTCTAAAATTATACTCCCAAAGGGCTAGATTTTCATTTATTGAATTTTGTATCTCTATATCTGTAAAACTAGAAAAGTGTTTGACGCTAGTTTGATGCCCAATCAGGTTTCATTGAATGCACGAATAAGTGCCACGGACAGATTCCTTGTCATTAACTGATTAGTAATAAAATTGGCAATGAATATGTAGCATTTCCTAACAGGAATGTGACTGTCCCATAAAAGTGAGGGCAACCAACAGCAAACAATCTGAAAAAGAAAGCAGGAAAGTAATTCAATATACAATAACTACATTGTAAATTGTAAAATAAAATACATGGAAATAAACTTAAAGAAGTGAATGATTTCCACAATGAAGACTATAAAACATTGATGAAAGGAATTGAAGAGGACACACAGGAAAAAATGGAAAGACATTCCATGCTTACGGGTTGGAAAAATCAATATCATTAATGTCCATACTACCAAAAGAAATGTGCAGATTCAATACAATCCCCATCAAAGTACCAGTGACATTCTTCACAAAAATAGAAAAATATCCTAAACCTCATAGGGAACCACAGAAGACCCAGAATAGCCAAAGCCATCCTGAGTAAAAAGAACAAAACTGGAGAAATCTTATTACCTGACATAAAATTATACTATAGTGCCATAGTTGTCAAAACAGCATGGTACTGGCATAGAAACAGACACATACACCAAAGGAATAGACTTGGAAATTCAGAATTAAATTCACACATCTATGGTGAACACATATTTGACAAATGTGCCAAGAACATACATTGGGGAAAAGACAGTCTCTTCAGTAAATGGTGCTGGGAAAACCAGATATCCTTATACCGAAGGATGAAACTAAACTACCATCTCACACCATATACAAAAATCAAATCAAAATGGATTAAATACTTAAATCTAAGACCTGAAACTATGAAACTACTGAAAGAAAACATCAGGGAAACACCCCAGGGCATTGGTCTCAGCAATGATTTCTTGAGTAATAACCCCAAAGCACAGGCAACCAAAGCAAAATTGGACAAATGGGATCACATCAAGCTAAAAAGCTTCTGCTCAGCAAAAGAACCAGTTAACAAAGTGAAGAGACAACTCAAAGAACTGGAAAAAAATATGTGCAAACTACCCATCTGACAAGGGATTAATAGCAAGAATATATAAAGAGCTCCAACAAGTCAATAGGAAAAAGCCAAATAATCTGATTTAATAATGGGCAAATGATCTGAATAGATATTTCTCCTAGGAAGACATACAGATGGCCTACAGGTATATGAAAAAATGCTCAACATCATTGATCAATAGAGAAATGCAAATCAAATCTACAATGAGATGTCATCTCACCCCAGTTAAAATGGTTTTTATCCAAAAGACAGGAAATAATGAATGCTGGCAAGGATGTGGAGAAAGGGGAACCCTTGTACACTGTTGGTGAGAATGTAAATTAGTGAGACCACTATGGATAACAGTATGGAGGTTTCTCAAAAAACTAAAAATAGAACTACCACATGACCTAGTGATCCCACCACTAGATGTATATCCAAAAGAAAATAAATAAGTATATCAAAAAGATATGTCTCTCCCATGTTTATTGCAGCGCTATTGACAATATCCAAGATTTGGAATCAACCTAAGTGTCCATCAATGGATGAATAGACAAAAAAATATGGTGTATATACACAATGGAATATTACTCAACCATAAAAAAGGAAATCCTGTCATTTGCAACAACATGAATGGAACTGGAAAGCATTATGTTAAGTGAAATAAGCAAACACAGAAAGACAAATTTTTCGTGTTCTCACTCATATGTGGAAGCTGAAAATTAAGACAATTGATCTCCTGGAGATAGAGAGTAGAATGATGGTTACCAGAGGCTGGGAAGGGTAGTGGGGAGGAGGGGCATAAGCTATAGATGGTTAATGGGTTAAAAAATATGGATAAATAGATAGAATGAACAATATTTCATAGCATAACAAAGGGATTACAGTCAAGAATGAGTTAGGGTATACTTTAACTAAACTGGTGGAATTGGAATGTTCCTAACATAAGGAAATGATAAATACTTGACATAATGGATACCAGAATTACCCTATTTGATTATTACACATTGTATGCCTGTATCGAAACATCACATGTACCCTATAAATATATACAACTATTATGTACCCATGATAATTAAAAATTTTTAATAAACTAAGATACACAAAACACTGGTAAAATACACATTTGTGTGGGTCTCTGATCTTTAATGAGTTCCTAGACCTAGAGATCCTGGTTCAGATTGTGTGATCAATTTCAAGGACTTTGCTACAATATCTGATTTTCTTGTGGAAACAATATTACTGCCAGCATTATAAAGGTGTGTTTTAACTACAATAGTCGGTTCTATTTTTTTAAATATATTTTTTTCAGTTTTCATTTTCTTTTAGTTGACACACAATTGTACATATTTACGGGATACAGAATGATATTTTGATGTATGTATACAATATATAATGATCAAATACAATGATTAGCATATTTGTAACCTCAAACATTTATCACGTATTTGTGATGGAAATATTCCAAATCCTCTCATCTAGCTTTTGGAAAATATAGAATAAACTATTGTTAACCTACGGTGCTATACATTAAAAGTTACTTCTTCTATCTAGCTATAATTTCATATCCATTAATCAACCTATCTCTGTTCTACCGTCTCCCTTACCCTTCCCAGCATCTAGTAACCACTACTCTATTCTCTACCTCTGAGATCAACTCTTTTAGCTCACGCATATGAGTGAGAACACGTGGTATTTACCTTTCTGTGCCTGACTTATTTTGCTTAATAGAATATCTTCCAGCCATGTTGCTAAAAATGGCAGATTTCATTATATTTTATGGCTGAATAGTATTCCATTGTGTATATGTACCACATTTTCTTTATATTCATCCACTGGTGAGATTACTGGACCATATAGTAGTTTTATTTTTTTTTGTTTTTTTGAGAAATTTCCATTCTGTTTTCTATAATGGCATACAGATTTACATTCCCAGCAATAGTGTATAAGAGTTCCCTTTTCTCTGTACCCTTGCAAGCATTTGGTACTTGTCTTTTTAATAATAGCCATTCTAATGGATGACATGTTATCTTGTTGCAATTTTCATCTGCATTTCTCTGATCATTATTGATGTTGGGGATCTTTTCGTATAGTTTTTTTTTGGCCATTTGTATGTCTTCTTTTGAGAAATATCTATTCAAACTTTTTGCCAATTTTAATTGGATTGTTTGTTTTATTGCTGTTGAATTGTTTGAGTTCCTTCTATATTCTAGATATGAATCCCTTATTGGATATATGTTCTTTCTATGTGTTGGCTATTGTAACAATACTATGTTTCTTGGAGTACTATAGCTGTGCAGTATATTTTGAAGTTAGGTAGTGTGATGCCTCCAGCTTTGTTCTTTTTGCTCAGTATTGCTTTGGATATTCAGAGTCTTTTGTATTTCCATATGAATTTTAGGAATTTTTTCTATTTATGTGAAGAATGCCACTGACATTTTGATAGAGATTGCATTTAAACTATAAATTGCATTGGGTAGTATGGTCATATTAACAATATTAATTCTTCCAGCCCATGAGCACGTAATGTCTTTCCATCTTGTTGTATCCCCTTTAACTTCTTTAATCAGTGTTTTGTAGTTTTCATTGCAGAGATCTTTTACCTCCTTAGATAAATTATTTCTAGTAATTTGATTTTTTTAGGTATTGTAAATGGCATTGCTTTCCTGATTTCTTTTCAATTAGGTCATTTTTGGTATATAGAAATGCTAACGATATTTGTGTGTTGACTTTGTATCAACATCACTGCACCTTTACTGAATTTATTTACCAGTTCTAAGAGATTTTTGGTGCAGTCTTTAGGTTTTTCTGTATATAAGATCATGCTGTCTGAAAAGGGAATGATTTCACTTCTTCTTTTCTAATTTAAATGTCCTTAATTTATTTCTCTTGATTAATTACTCTGAGTAGGACTTCCAGTACTATGTTGAATAAGAGTGATGTAAGTGGGGATCCTTGTCTTGTTCCAATTCTTAGAGGAAAAGTGCTCAGCTTTTTTCCATTGTGGGTTTGTAATACATGGCTTTTATTATTTTAAGTTTTGTTCTTTCTATACGTAATTTGATGAGAGTTTTTATCACTAAGGGATGTTAAATTTTATCAAATGCTTCTGCATCTATTTAGATAATTATATTGTATTTTTACTTAATTTTGTTGATGTGATGTATCACATTTATTGAATAATATATGAACCATCCTTGCATCCCTGGGATAAATCACACTTGATCATGGTATATTCTTTTTGAAGGGCTGTTGGAATCAGTTTGCTAGTATTTTGTTGAAGCTTTTTACATTTAAGTTCATCAGAAACATTGGCCTATAGTTTTTTTTTTTTTTATGCTGTGTTTTTGTCAGGTTTTGGTATGAAGGTAATGCTGCCCTAGTAGAAAGAATTTCCCCCTCTTCAATATTTTTGAATAGTTTGATAAAAATATTGTTGTTAATTATTCTTCAAAAGTTTGGTAGAATTCAGCAGTGAAGCCATCAGGGTTCCTGGAATTTTCTTGGTTAGGAGATTTTTTTTTAATTGACTCTATCTTGTTACTAATTAGTTCAGGTTTTCTATTTATTTCTGGTTCAATCATAATAGGTTATATGTGTCCAGAAATTTATCCATTTTCTCTTGTTTTACAAATTTGTTGGCATATATTTGTTCATAATTGTCTCTAAAGAGCCTTTATGTTTCTGTGCTATCACTTGTAATATATCCTTTTTTTTATTTATTGGAGTCTCCTCTAATTTTTTTTCTTAGTCTAGCTAATGGTTTGTTAATTTTTTTTATCTTTTCAAAAAACCAACATTTTGTTCTATTGAACTTTTTAATTGTTTTTATTTTTGTCTCTACTTCATTTAATTTTGCTCTGCTCTTTATTACCACTTTCCTTTATTAATTTTGGGTTTGGTATGCTCTTGTTTTTCTAGTTCCTTAGGTGCATTATTAGGTTGTTTATATGAAACCTTTCCACTTTTTTGATGTAGGAATATATTGTTATGAACTTCCCTCAGTACTACTTTTTCTGTATCCCACGGTTTTTGGTATGTTGGTTTTTATCTTTAATAATACAAGATTTTTTTTTGCATCTTAATCTCTTCCTTGACTGGTCATTCAGGAGGATGTTTAATTCCCATGTATTTGAACAGTTTCCAAATTTCCTCTTGTTATTAATTTCTAGTTTTATTCTATTGTGGCATGAAAAGATAATTGATATGACTTCATGTTTTAAAAATATTATCAAACATGTTTTGTGGCCTAACATATGGTCTATCCTGGAGAGTGTTCCATATGCTGATGAGAAAAATGTGTCTTCTGCAGCAGTTGGATAAAATGTTCTATAAATGTCCAAGTCCATTTGGTCTATAGTGCATAAGTCCAGTGTTTATTTGCTGATTTTCTCTCTAGATGATATGTTCAATGATGAAAGTGAAATGTTGAATTCCTTAACTATTATTGTAGTGGGAGTGTGTATTTCTCCTTAGCTCTAATAATATTTGCTTTATATATCTGGTTGCTTTATATATGGTGTTAAGTGCATATATACATTTGTAATGGTTATATACTCTTGCTGAATTGTTCCTTTTTTTCATTATATAATAACTTTTTGTCTTTTTTTATGTTTTTTGACATAAGGTCTATTTTGTCTGATACAAGTATAGCTGCTCTATATGACACTTTTGGTTTCCATTTGCATGGAATATCTTTTTTCATGCCTTCATTTTCAGTCTCTGTGTCTTCACCAGTGAAGTGAGTTTTTTGTAGGCAGTATAGAGTTGGGTATTGTTTTCTTTATTCATTCAGCTGGTCCATATATTTTAATTGTGGAATTTAAACCATTTACATTCAAAGTTGCTAGTGATAGGTGAGTACTTATTCTTGTCATTTTGTTAGTTGTTTTCTATGTCCGTTTTTTCTCTCTTATTGTTTATCTTTGCACCTTGGTAGTTTTATAATGATAACATTTGGATTTTTTCTCTTTTTTATTTGTGTACCTGGTCTGCTAGTGAGTTTTATAGCTTTGTGTATTTTCATGATTGTATTTATTATCCTTTCACTTCTAGATATAGGACTCTTTTAACTATTTATTGTAGGGCTTATGTAGTGGTGATAATTCCCTCAGGTTTTGCTTGTCTGGGAAAGAACATTTCTCTTGCATTTCTAAGGGGTACTTTTCCTGGGTTTAGTATTCTTGACTGACAGAATTTTGTTTGTTTGTTTGTTTTGTTTTTCTTTTGTCACTTTGAATATATCATCCCCTTCTCTTCTAGCCTGTGAGGATTCTGATGAGAAATTTTCTGTTAGTGTGATTGTAATTCTCTTATACATGAGAGAATCTTTTTTTAAATCTTTTTTTTTGTTGTTTTTAGAATTATCTCTTTGTCTTAGAATGTTGACAATTTGACTATTATGTGCTTTGGAGATGACTTTATGTATTAAATCTATTTAGGGATTTTAGAGTTTCCTGTACCTAAACATCTGTATCTTTCAAAGACTTGGTAAATTTTCAGTTATTATTTTATTAAATAAGTTTTCTATGTTTTTCCCCATTTCTTCTCCTTCTTAATGTAACAAAATACAAAAATTTATTTGCTTAATTGTGTTCCTTATGTCATATAGTCTTTCTTAATTAAAAAAAATTTTTTTGTCTGACTTGGTTATTTCAAAATACCTATCTTTGAGTTCAGAAATTATTTCTTCTGCTTGATCTAGTCTATTGTTGAATCTTGTGATTGTATTTTCTTTCAGTCATTGAATTCTTCAGTTCCAAGATTTCTATTTAATTCTTTTTTATGATATCCATTTGTTTATTGAAATTCTTTTTAGATAGTGAATTGCTTTCCTGATTTCTTTCAATTATTCATCTATGCTCTCTTTTATTTTGTTGAATTTCCTTATAATCATTATTTTGAATTTTTTTCCAGGCAACTGATAGATTTCCTTTTCTTTGGGGTCTTTTAATGGATAATTATTTTGTTCCTTTTAACGTTTCCTGTTTCCTTGCTTTTTCATGTTTCTTATTTCCCTATATTGATATTTGAGCATCTGGTGTAAAATGTACTTCTTTGAATTTTATGGAGTAGCTTTTGTAGGAAAAGACCTTTTTCTGTAAATGTATCTATAGCGTCAGTTGAGTGGGGTTCTTTGGCTTTCATTCTTGCTGAGCACAGTAGTGTATTTTCCATATTATTTCATTGGCTATAATCAATGTCAGTGGTGTCTACAAGCTTCTCAGTGGCCTCGGCTGTTCATGTTTGCTGAGGCTACAACATGGCTTTGCTGTGGACAAGGATGTTGAGCAGACAAGTTCTCAGGTCCCTGGGTGACATGTGCAGGTTCTGCCAGTGGCAGCAGCAATACCTTGTCAAGCTGGGCCTTGGGCTCCTGGATGGTGCATGTGGGTTCTGGTGGTGGCTAGCCACAGAAGTGCCAGTATTTGGGCCCTGGGCAGTGCATGCAGGAATGCAGTGGCCCAGCCACTGGAGAGGGCAGTGTCACTATCAGTAGTGGCAGCTTCAGGCAGACAGATTTCATACTTTGAGAAACATTCACTTTGGCTCTGTGTGTCCTGGGGGAAGTCTCTGGAGGCTATAGAGTGCTGCAAAGATTCAAGTACCCGAGACACAGATGCACCACTGAGTTCAACTGGTGTTATGATGCTGCAACCCTCTGAGTGAATGTGGGGGAATGTCAACGAGGCCCCAGGTTTGTGGAGATGAGGGGGCTATTGGGACCACAGGCAAGATGTACTCTGGTATTGGCTCTGCTCTCAAAATGGCACAGTGCTGCAGCAGCCTAGGACCTACAGTTTGGGAAGGCCCCAGTGTGAATTCTCTTTTTGGAATAATGCAGTTGCCTAAACTCCAGAAAACTCCCTATACTAGGGTCAGGGCCTGTAATGGCTGAGGGGCTACCCCGAAGCTAGGATTACAGGCGTCTACTGGGGAAATGTGGACTGCTGGGGATCTGCTTACCTTTTTCCTGTGATGAGGAGTTTCTCATGGGTGCAAGCCAATCCCAGCTGGCTGCTTTGCTTCCCTCTTTATGCTGTCATCTCAAGTTTTAGTCCTTCAGAGAATCTTTCTCACTTCCTTGCTGAATGACATTGTTCTCCCTTAGACACTCTATTCAACATATGGTTATCTACTTTTTGTTTTGGTTCTCTTTTTTTGTGGAGGAGTAGAGTGCTAGGTGCATCTAGTCATCCATCCTGATGACACCCAACCTAAAATGTATTAATTTTAAAATGCATCCATTTTTGCTATAGTAGCAGATTTCATTTTTTTATTTAACAATATATAAACTACCTGCATTTACTTTTTCTGTATTATGAAGTGAGTATAATATACTTTAACTAATTAATTTATTATGTAATATAGTATATATAATAATTAATGTTAAAGCAGATTAAAATGGAGACCATGCCTGAAGAATCTCTGAGCAGAAAAAGCAGCTAGGTCTCATAAGGAATCTTAACTTTGTTTGATTTGCAAACATAAGCAAAACCTAAATTGAGCTATTTGTTTAATTCTGTATATTAAAGAAAATGAAACTTAAGGCTAACCAGTCAGAGGCCACCAAGTAACTTACACCTATGTAATTAGTAACGTTCCAGAAGGATAGACAAAATATGGCAATTATGTAACTGTGACAAATCAATTATTTGCTCTATTTTACTTCCATGTTTGTAAGCACCCCCCTTTGTGATTTCTCAGCAGAGTTCCCAACCCACCTCTCATTTGAAACTGACAAATTCATGAATCACTGTTTGCTCAAATAGATTCATTAAAATTTTTATGCCTCAGTTTACATTTTAATACTAATAATTTTTACAGTTAATATATTAGGTAATTGATATCTATGTGGTAATTCCAAATGACACACTTGTCATATGTCAGTTTATTTTATGTTTTTGATCATATCTAGAGATTTACATTATCTTCCGATAAACTGTAATACTATTATTAAATTAAATATTATAATGTTTTGTTATTATGACTTAGTAATAGATGTTAATATCAGAGAAAGAATGGGTTTTTGGATTTGCAACCCTTAATTGACAATATTTTTCTCTTAAAAGTTATAGCAAACTGTGGCCAATCATTCACCTAAATTAATTCTAAAATGATTTCTTGAAGCAATATAAATATTATCACATCTAACAATTGGAATTGGAATCTATCATATCTAATAAAAAATTTAAAATAAATTTGAATATTTCAAACATTATCTTCTAATCTCAATACATGATATATTTTCCATCTATTCTTTTTTGCCTTTTCATACATTTTATGGTTTTTCAAGTGTAGATTTTTAAGTTTGTATTGACATCATAAATTTTAATTTAATTTTCTTTTACTGTCTAGCCATGATGAAATTAATATGTTCCCGGCCCGGGCATGGTGGCTAATGCCTGTAATCCCAGCACTCTGGAAGGATGAGGAGGGAGGATTGCTGGAGCTGAGCAGTTTGAGAACAGCCTAAGGAACAGCAAGACCCCGTCTCTACTAAAAATAGAAAAATTATCTTGCTGTGGTGGTGCATGCCTTAGTCCCAGCTACTCGTGAGGCTGAGGCAAGAGGATCCCTTGAGCCCAGGAGTTTGAGGTTGCAGTGAGCTATAATGATGCCGCTGCACCCTACCTAGGGCAACAGAGTGAGACTCTGTCTCAAAAAATAAATAAGTAAAAATAAAATAAAATAATATAAAAGTGTTAGACAAGATCCACCTTCTTAGTACATCTTAGCAAAATGCTCAAATGTGTGTGTGTGTGTGCATGTGTGTGTGTGTGCATATGTGTATGTTTTAGCAGTAAAAGAACAAAAGGAAAGAAATGTTGTTGGTCGAGTTTAACTTATAGGACTAGCAGACCAACTCTATGACAGATCAATACGGAAAAGCAAGAGCTGGTAGAAGACACTTGGGGTATTACCTTCAGAAGGAGTAAAAGATACCAAAGAAGACAATAGGTATTATAGAAGTCTTGCAGAAAAAAAACTGCGTTAGAGATAGCAGATGAAAATTATTTCCCCTAATTGATCCTGATAACATTTTACCATTTAATATGACATTGAATTCGATATTTCTGGTTCTATATATCAGGTAAAAATTTTATGTATGCAGTATAGTACTGCATTTTGTAAAATTAAACATCAATTCTTTGATGGTGGTAGAAATGCCAAAATAGTGTACATTTTACAGATATGTTGGTCTTATGGTAAAAAGCTAGTAGTTTCTTGGTGGCTAGAGTTTTTCTTCAGAAATGTGATTAAATTTCTTAAAAAGAAATAGCATTCTTACTTCCACATTTACTACCAATGAGACTCCTCATAATAATAATAATCACAAACATTAATTGAGTTATTAATGTGGATTAGAAACTGTTCTAAGTACTTTGCCTATAATATTTAATTTAATTCTCACAACAACTCTATAAGTTTGGTTCTATTTTCCATTTTTAGAGATGAAGAAACTAAGCCACAAGGAAGGGACTTGCCCAGAGTAATTTCAATAATAACTGGGAAAACTATACCCAAACCTAGACCTTCTAATTCCAGAAATGAAGCTTTCATTCACTATTTTTCCTCTATCATGCACAATACAGTATTATTGGAAAGAACAGTGCTATAAAGAATAGAGAGACAAAAAAAGTGTATACTCATGAAAAACAGAAAATCTATATGTCAAAAATCTGTGAAATATTATAAAATTATTGTCTTATGCAGAATTATTAAGAAGACAAAGAATAAAGTGGTAAACGTGATTCTCAGAAGAGAAACTATGAATAGTGTTATGGGATGAATTGTATATCCCAATATTCATATATTGAAGTACTAACACCCAGGACCTCAGAATGTAACTATATTTGGAGATAGGGCCTTTGAAGAATAATTAAGTTAATAAAGGCTGTTAAAGTGGGCCCTGATCCAAGATGAGTGGTGTCTTTATAAGAAGAGAGAATAGGGGAAGCGGGGGAGAGAGAGAGAGAGAGAGAGAGAGATGAGGGGTACCTGTGTCTCTCCACACATGACCATGTGAAAGCACAGCAAGAAAGTGGCCATGTCAAAGTCGAGGAGAGAGGCCTCAGAAGAACCCCAAACCTGGCAACACCTTGATCTTGGACTTTCAGCCTCAGAACTGTGAGAACATTAATTCCTGTTTTCTAAGCCACTCAGTCTTTGGTATTCTGTTATGGTAACCCTAGGAAACTAATACAAATGATTTATAAAAATTAAAATTATTTCCAAATTTTCTAATTGTTAGGTAGATACAAATATATACTTTAATGATAGAATATTTTGTAACCCTCACAATAGCAAAACTTAGAAGTCTTATAATTACAAGTGTTGGAAAGAATATGGTGGAACTGTTAGCCACATAAATCACTAGTAATGCTGTAAGTTAATAAATTCCTTGCCAATTTCTGTCCTAAATCTAAGTCATTTTCATGATCAAAATTAATGTTATATTGTACACATATGTGTATCATGCTTTTTAACTTAGCAAAAGAAAATTTTGCAAGTGATTAAATGTCATTGTACATATAATTTCAATTACTGGCTGATATTTATATTAATGGATTTCATATAATTACTTAAAAATTCAAATATATTTTATTTCTACATTATATTTTTAAATATCATTAGTAACACTGCAGTGAACATTTTCTGTATAAAACTTTGTATATGTAGGATTATTTCTTGCATGTAAGTTTCTAGAAGTAGAAATGATACAACTATAAAGATAAACATTTTACAACATACAGAGATATGCTATAAAAGGGATTTCTAGAAGAATTACACCAATTTATAGTCCTTTTATATGTAGTTTAATCATTAATTCTATATTGCTATTCATTATGATTTAGCCTTTTATCTTTGTTTTCCTTAATTCTTGAGTATGTTTTAATAATAGTCTGCTAATTGATTGACTTGATTTAATTCAATAAATTTTTATTTGGTTTCTAATTTTCTTGGCCAAATTCTATGTATTGTTATAGACAGCTTTTTTACTTTATTTGTAAATAATTGATAAACCTATGATATATCTTTATTTGAACATGAGGTAACTTAAGTAGAGTGTGAACTTTGTTGCCAATTTTTCTTTAATTTCTACAGTTTTGCAACATTGTTAGAAAATGGTCTATGGCCCGTACCAAGTAGTGTTGGGCCTGGTTAGTACTTGGATGGGAGGAAATTAAGCCTGTGAAATCTCTTCTTTGATGTCTTTCTAAAATACTTTTTACGTGTGTTTGTGTGTGTGTGGTATGTATATGTTTTAACTTCTAACCAACAATTACTGTTTCAGAATCATATCATAGGCACTTAAAAGTGACGTATGTATTCTCTATGGTTTATGGTCCTAACCATTTAATAATTCTACATCATTAATCATGTTCCATTTTCTTCACGTCATTCACTTTTGCTCATTTGATTGCTCAAGGGTTAAGTGATATCTAAAGCAGCTGTCCCAGTGCATGTTTTCGTTATATTCATGAAATATTTTTCAAAATATATTTATACCATTTTGCTTTTGCATTAATGTCAATGAATGTTAGTCCTTTTTAGAGAACTTTGTTTATTAGATAATATTTTTCCTAATTTCAACATTTACATGTAAACTTTCTGATTCCTAGTTATATTGATGTTATTCGTGTTAATTAGACTGAATCATTTCACCACTAAAATATTTGGTTCAATTTGTTTTAGTTTTATTGTTCGTACATTT
Source organism: Daubentonia madagascariensis (assembly GCA_023783475.1). NCBI lineage: Eukaryota > Metazoa > Chordata > Mammalia > Primates > Daubentoniidae > Daubentonia > Daubentonia madagascariensis. The sequence goes on along the minus strand of JAKFHU010001684.1, from coordinate 22,366,070 downwards.
TAGAAAATACAATATAGAGAGAATTTTTTTCTGTTTTTTATTGTGATTTTTATTTGTTTTTGTTGTTTCTTTGTAACCCAACTGGAGAATTCTGTTTTCAGCAATAGAAGTTTTAAACTAGTTAATATTTACATTCAGTGTTGACATATTGAGTCCTTTGTTAACTTGGTATATTTTCCTTTGTTTTCTTATTGTTGTTTTCTTGATTTGCCATGCATGCTCTATAAACTCATTTTTCTCTGCCTTTTTTTCTCTAGCATTGATTTTAAGAAAAAGATATATTGTTAATTATTGCCTTTCTACACTTGAGACAGCCAATATTATCTATACTTTGAAATACATATAGTAACCAAAAAGTTCAAAAGCCTTGTATGTTACCAGGCAGTTAACAAGTGATAAAACCAGGATTTTAATATGCTTCTGATGTTAATGCCATATTGTACCTACCTCACAGAAAAGAAAGAATTGCACTTGTACATTGCACTAAAGCTAATAGTTCACATATTGAGCCATAACACAATATTTGAGAGTGCAGGAGAACATGGGTCGAGGTGAAATGGGATGAGCTCATTCTAGTAAAGTATTATCTGTGTATTGAGAGTCTCTCTGTGTTAATTGGTTGTAATATTTTAAAAGACATGGTCAGTAATTTTCATTTGATATAAGTGGCCATTTGGCAACATGATAGTGCTATAAGAAGCTGAGTAATGGGATCAAAAGGACACTTGCCTTAGCTGACTATTACTTCTTATTTAATATACATTAAATAGTCTATTAGTCAAGAAGCCTTGTAAAGAGGCTATGGCACCATATATAGTTACGGAAAATATTAGCTAAATTGTGTTAGGATAATTAAAAGAAAGTGTTATACATAAGAAAATGTATAAACAAAGGGCAAGAAGGATTCGGTGATACTCTAAACAAGAAGATTAGAATTCACCTGAAAATGATGGAGAACCTAGTCTTTATGACTGTTAAGGTCAACTTAACACATTGCCAGAGTTTGTTAAGACAATAATAGCGTTATTTTTACACATGTTTAGCTTGCATATAGATGAAAATGATTAGGGTGAAAATATAAGAATTATGGCTATAAATATTAGTCTGGATCAAAGAGTCACAGACAAATAAGTATCCTATTATAGGTTGCAGAATGTTCCTTCCTATACTACCTTATTTACCTAAAACTCACCAGAAAGGAGTGCTGGTAATTGGAAGCAACTTATAATGAAGGTGGGGCATCCATCCTACGAATGTTTCTTAGATATCTGTAAATTATTATAAATCTTTATAAATGATTTCTATAACTATGAATATGCTAGTAAATCTACTACTTGCATGTGTAGGAATATTTTGGCGATTGATGTACTTTGAATGTCTAAGAATATCAGTAAATGCTGGGCCATCAGATCTATTTGACTAGTATTGATATAGTAGTATTGATGTAGTATTGTATAAAAAGAGTATGTGTTTTTGAAGAGACGAACAGATCAATTTGCAACCTCAAATAAATCAAGACAGACATCAACTCATGTAAAGAACATATTCATAATAGATAATCTGTGAGAGGAAAATATTTGTATAGTTTATGTTTTACACATACTGGTAGATCTCAACTATGAGGATAAAGTCTTCAAAAGGACTGAAGGTATCTTTGTTCAAAATTGTACCTATTCTGGTCTTAGTTATTGATGCTGTTTCTTAGCTGGTTTGTTTGAAAGTAGTGCACTTTGTACAATCTGCACTTTAAAATCACTAAACTGATTTCTTGTCATAGGAAAAAATAATCTTTGGAATTTCCCTCAGTTTCTTTTTCTTTGTATAAACTCTCATTATTAACCATGTCCTTTCTGACAAGTTTTCAAAGTTGATCTACCATGTTTTAAAAACATTTCTCTTTCTTTGTTTATTAAACTGCAAATACTCAGCATTCATTATATGTGTTATTTCTGGGCTCCATCCTAAAGTTCTGCCTTCTAGTGTATTTAAACAATATAGTGGTTAGTAACTCATTATTTAAACTAGAAACATATTATCACATTTTATGGATTAAATAAGTTATAAGTGTTTAATTACATATTTAATAGGTGTGAAAAAACCACATCTTTCTCTACTCTCTCTTTCCATTTAGAGAGCAAATTTGACGAGCCTGGAATAAAATAAGCTAAATTTTAAAAGGTAAGAAATAAGAATATAGTAAAAGTTCTTTTAAATGACCTCCATTTTACCAATTTACCAGATTAAACAATGCTTTCCAGTCCCTCTGTTAAACATATTTACTGAAGTCTATGTTTGCGGAGTGCTTTTGTCTGGCAGATTTCTCTATCCCCGCACTTCTGTTCTTTATGTTTTGGTAGTATGTGTACCAAGTATCAGATGTGTTTATCCCTAAATCTGTTTATACCAGTTGTTTTTGTTTTTTTACTTACAAAATTTAAATATCACTTAAAGTTTGAAAATAGGAGTATGAAAATAAAGAAGGTTGTTTCTATGAAAACCAAAAGTTGTATGTCTTGAAAACAACTCTATAAAGGTGAGTTGCTTGAAATATACTTTCAAAGTAAATGTGGGCTGGACAACTTTTAAAAACATGGGAAAAATCAGAAATGTCTGCAAGGATTCTGAACACAAATTGCTTCACAAGAGTTTGTAATTGCTTTCAAGAGACAGAAACAGAAAATTGCAGAGGCTGAATTATGTGTATGGTTTATGTGAAAAAAAAAGAGAGAGAGAAAGGAAAAGAAAGTATATAGGACTTGTAAACAGAACTCTTGGTCTTAAATGCCAAGATTTTCAAATGAATTTACACTCATACTTTTAAAGTTAAAATGAATGTATACAGTATATACTACCTTTATTTTTTTACATATTTTCTGCCAAATTAAACTATTTGAATAATAAGGTTCTTCTATATTTTTCACATATTGAGAGACTGACTTGCCCACTCTTTGTTCTGATGGGAAATCGCTCAGCATAGCCATTATTGCCCTCTGTGTGTGATAGTATGTGAATCTTCCTCTTGCTCACCCACAGACAAACAGTTGAGTGGAACAATGTTGGGTAGCACAATCACAGGAAATCAATACGTAGAGGACACAAGGCCTGGTGGTATGTGACTGTAGTCCCAGCTCAGGAAGTTTAGGTGGAAAGATTCTTTGAGACTGTGTGAAATAGAAACAAAACAAACAAGCAAACAAAACATATGTAGAGGCCAATGATCACATGTCCTACTCTAAAAACATGGGATGAAATAATCAAAATCCTTCTTTGTGCATTTGGATTTCAAATGCTGAAAAAACATAGCTGTTAGCAGTGGGTATGGATAGTAATCAAAGTTTCCTTGAGGAATATTCAGTGTCAGGATATTTTCAAATTATGTGGAAACTGAAGTTTTGAGGGGGAGGAAGCATGCATAGGCATTCAAATGGAATTTGTGATAGTTAGAGAAAAACAAAAATGCCATGAGAGAGAAATGATTTATTTTAGTGCTTTTGACAACACTTCTTCCCCTGCTTTTTGAATAAGGGGCTCCACATTTGCTTTTCGGACTGGGGCCTGCAAATTATTTATCCAGCTCTGGTAGTGATGATAATGACAAGGATTGTGAACTACTGACTATCGAATACTTACCATATTTTAGGTTCTTCACAAAATGCTGTCATATGAATTAGCTCATGAACTTCTTGAATTAATCCAATTAACTTTACTATTTTAAACATAAAGAAATCAAAAATTGGAGTGATTGAACAATGTTCCCAAGAACAAACTCACTTTTAAGTGATAGAAACTGGAAATAATCTAGGTAAACATGATGTTCAATAGGGTTTCCTCCTTTAACTCTTGCCTTCCCTCCCCACGAATGTACTCCCCTTTGCAGAGTTATATTTAGTGGATATTTGTTTTTTTGTAAGTAAAAGTAGCTAGCAATTATTGGAGGTTTGCAGTATTATAAAATAATTCCAATTCCAAAAATGTATATCTTTTGGCATTCTCTTCATTGATGATTGTCAAAGTTAAGAATTACACATACTGTAATACTATATATATATATGCACAAAGGAGTATTAATGTAATTTGTTCTTTTTTTACATGTTTAGCTTATGAAAGTAAACTTGTTGAAATTAACAATGTGTGTCTAACTTTAAAAAATATTGAATAGCATTCATTTGCAATCAGGAAGCATTAATATAATGTACTTAAACTATGTATTCATATATGTTTATGCAATTTTAATTATCAATGAATTAATGTATTAACTATATGACCCTTATGTCTTAGAGATCAAATCATTCCTCATTATGAGATAGTCATGTATGTAAATATTATTAATGGCTGTTACTATTAGTATTAATTTTTAATCATGACAATGTACTTTCAACTTTTTAGCAAGGCAAATGTTCACATTTGTTTGATATACGAACATATTATTATTTAAAATATTAGGTTGAATCATTGTTTATGTAAGTTAAAAGTACTTAAATGTTGGCAGTTATCTGTAATTCAACTTAATATATAATGCATGTTAAAAACATATTCACATATTACTTAATCATTAAATTCTACCACACTTTCAAACAGAAAAAGCATGCTGTTGTCTGAAATTTTAATCTCAATATCTAGCCATCCTCTTTTTTTCATAGCACTCCTCCAGCAAAAGTTTTATCTATTTTTTGTATCCTATTTGCTATTTCTTAGTCTTGAAATCTGTCATAAGAATAGCAATACAGTACATTTTTTGCAATCAGTATTGCAACTCTGTTTAATGTAAATTCATTCTTGTCATTTTCTTAAAAACATTTATTAAAATATACCATTCAGAGGTAAATACAGAAGGAAGTAACTACCACTTCAATTTTGAATTTTTATTTGAGATTGGTAAAGATAAAGATACGTGCACACAGGCACAAACAAAATAATATTTCACTGAAACTAATTTTAATGCAGAATAATAACTAAGATGTGAAAATGCTTTTAAACTATTATATCAGATGCTTAAGTCAGAAATTCCTATTTTTCAACACTGATTTTTTTAATTTTTTGATGGCAATTGCCAGATATCTTTTAGAATAATAAGTAAAATGTATTTGTATGATTCTATTTGCTATTATGAATTTATTTCCTCTTTATCACATATAAATTGAGTTAAATACATTTGTCTATTTGAACAATAACAAGTGAGAAATAGATGGCTCTAAATACCAAGAAATAAAGAAGGAATGAGCTTCTTTCATGACATATACATATCAATAGCAAAATGGAAGATATAATCAAACTATTTCTAAAAATGAGCTCTGCCTCAATGCTAAAAGCAGGTTTAATTATTTTGGGGGGAGTACTTTCAGACATTGATGTTCAACCAACGTGCCTTCCTGAACATTTCACTTAGCCAAATACTTATTTGTAGTGGTGTCAGTGAGACAATGCTATGTTTGTATGTTGAATACAATTTTTTTTTTTAAGGAAAAGAAATTTACAAATTCCAATTTCAAGGGAAAAATTTCTTATAAAAGTTTGACAACTGTGAAAATTTTGCTTCATACAAAAGTAATTCTGGTAGCAGCACTAGAGAAGATCAGCCTAATAAAATTGCTTCTTTAAAAATACATAGAGAGATGGAAATACTTTAATTAGGAAAACCCCAAAATATATATTCTAATAAAATTAAATTATATTATAATGACTAAGAATGTGCAAACATGTTTTCCCTAATTCTGTACACTGGTATTTAAATAGATATTGAGTTATTCTCTATGGTGTCTTGATCTGATCCAAACCTTGTTAAGAAACACACACCACTGACTTATTATGTCTACACGAAAAAATGATTTTCCATACTTGTTTGTTGTTTCCCATTATATGAAGAATAACATCAACGCACTTGGAAACTTAGTCACAGTAATGATTTATTCTTATGGAAATGAAAGCGTTGGATATTTTCTCATTAATCCTTAATGTTTTCTATTGTCTTTTTTTAAGCTAGTTTTATTCTTCGTTATAGCTAATAGCAAATAAAATATATTTCTTAAATGGGCTAATATGCCTTACATCTAGGTGTCTTTTGCAGAGTATAGTATTGGAGTTTAGCCTTCTCTGTCTCAGTTTCCTTTTATGTAAAATAATAATAATGCTAAGTAATATATTCCTTTTTTAAAGCAATCTTTAACATTAAGAGCAATGATGAAAGTAAATAAGTAAGCAAATCACATATAATAAGCATACAATAGTGGCTTATATGTATGAAAAATATATATATGTATTCATATATGTTGAACCATATCAGAAAATACTTTAAGGGATGCATATTGTGATACCATATTACTGAATAATATTACAGAATCAGGTGAATGCATTAATGACTCTACCACTTACTTAGCCATGTGATCTTGGAAAAGTTTTTAAAATTTCCCTACCTCTTCATTTTAAAAATTGATCATAAAACATCCAACAATACATATAGAGTTATTATAAAAAGCCAGAAATCTTATGCATGTGTACATATGAAAGCAATTTATTGTGAAATGCTGTATGATTCAAACTTTCATGTATTTATTAACTTAACCAATATATATTTGACACATTTAGTGCGCCCATACTGGGTCCCATGATGATGCCGGGACATAGAAATGAATAAGCATATATTCTTCTTAACCTATTAATGTTCAAATTTTGTCAATATAAACAATTATTATTATAATAGAAAATTTACTTCTTCTAAGTAAGAGCTCCCCATTATTTGAGACTGAAAATTCTGTTTAAAGATTAAGTAAACTGCTTTTCCAAAGTGTGTATATCATGTGAGTTTAGATGTTCAAACTGTCAGTGTTTGAATATTATTTGAATGAAGAGGAGCATATTTTAGTCGACAGAAAGTCGACTAAGGTCATTTTATGAAAATGTAATTTAAAAAAGAGAAAATCTTTTGTATTCTTCAAAAATTAGATGATGCTTACAGCTTTTATTTATTTAACTTGAGCACCTCAATTATTCTTATTAAAATCACTTGTGTGAAAATTAAAATTAAAGAGAAAGATGTTTTCTGTAATCAACTAGGTATGGATAGCTGATACTATTGTTACTGTCAGTGAATTGAGTTCATTCGCATAAGGAAGTTTTAATGAAGGGACCGCTTACATATGTGTATAGGGATTAAATGATGTGGTCCAAAGGTGCAAGAAGACTCTGAGTTGGAACTGTGGTTGAGGGTCTTAGATATGGTGGAGCACTAACACACCAGAAGCACTGTATAGCGCTGGAGCAGCATGGAAAAAAGGAAATGATTGTGACTTCTCTAAGGTCTCCTAATGGAGTTTCCCATTTGCTGAGCCCACCTAGGCACAAGTGAGAGAATGAGCCTATCTGATCCAGGTTAATGGATTAGGCTCCCATGGCACAGAGAAAGTGGAGAATGGAGATATTTATAGATGGTGTGAAGGCCAATGATGAATAAACTGCACACATCCGATGTCATATGGTAGGATTTAGAGTGTTTTTTTCCCTCTATTAATTAATACCCTTTGGTTATAGCTGGTAATATATTTGAATATGAACTCATAAGAGCATCACAATTTAGGCCAGGCTAGATGATTTAATGATACTTCCTCTAATATCCTCTCTACTCAAAAGATTGCTTAGAAATGCCAATTTTTCTATTGACTCGTAATTGGCCTATTAAAAATTCATACCATATACATTTTAGTGTCTTCTTCATAACAAGGACATTTACGTAGCAGCATGTGGCCATGAAATTTATAATACAATGTAAGTTATCTGGAAACTAAATTATAAAGGGTACATTTGTTTCCCACACTATTAGAAGTTGCTCACCACAATAATTTAAATATTTCTAACCAGACCATATTACATTGAATAAGAATTTTCCCTTATTCTCCTAATAATTTTTTTTTTTATCTCAAGCAGTAGAGGTGCTAACTAATATGAAAGGGAAAGATGGATGGGGACTAGACTGTAGAAGTTGAAGTTAATTTAAGAAAATCATGTTTTACAAAACTTGAATAGTTGGTTGTCAAATAGACATTTTTATTTTTCACATTTGTAATCTTTTATATTCCACAGTCAGATATCTTAAAAGGAAGTTAACATATCTGCACTGTAATAATTAATCCGTTAGTATTTTTCTGAATTATTGTAATCCTTGAGATATCATAAAAATCTCTTTGAACAGACCCATGAAACTCTTCATCAAAATGTTAGGGAAATATTTTAGCCTGTTAATTACTCTAATTTTTAGAATTACTTGTTTAAAGAATAAATTGTTTATTCTTTAATTATAATTGACTTTTGTTTCATATTTTTGTCTTAATAAAGACTCAGATATCATTTAGTGATTTATTTTATTTTTTAATCTTTTTTTTTCCTTTTAATTCAGAATATTATGGGGGTACAACAGTTTGGTTATATATATATTGCCTATGCACTGCCCAAGGCAGAACTACAATCGTGGACATCCCCCAAACTGTGCACCCCGCACCCATTTGGTGAGAGTTTACCCATCCCTTCCAGCCCCCTCCCACCTGCCCGCCCCCTGATGAATATTATTGCCATGTGTGACATGAGTATTGATCAGTTAGTACCAATTTGATGGTGAGTACCACTGGTGCTTGTTTTTCCATTCTTGTGCTACTTCGCTTTGAAGAATGGGCTCTAGCTCCATCCAGAATAATACCAGATGTATTAATTCACCATTGTTTTTATTGCTGAGTAATACTCCATGGTATACATATACCACATTTTATTAATCCACTCATGTATTGATGGGCACCTGGGTTGTTTCCATATCTTTGTAATTGTGAATTGTCCTGCTATAAACTTTCGAGTGCAGATGTCTTTATTATAGAATGTTTTTTTTCTTTCCCCTATGGGTAAATAGCCAGCAGTGGGATTGCTGGATCAAATGGTAGTTCTACTTTTAGTTCTTTGAGACATCTCCATATTACTTTCCATAGAGGTTGTACAAATTGGCAGTCCCACCAGCAGTGTATGAGTGTTCCTATCTCCCTGCATCCCCACCAACATTTGTTGTTTTGGGATTTTTGATAAAAGCCAGTCTCACTGGAGTTAAGTGATATCTCATTGTGGTTTTGATTTACATTTCCCTGATGATTAGAGAAGTTGAGCAATTTTTTATGTTTCCTGGCCATTATTCTGTCTTCTTTTGAAAAGATTCTGTTCATGTCCTTTTCCCACTATTTAATGGGGTTGTTTGACTTTTTCTTGTTGATTTTCCTAAGTTCTATATAGATTCTTGTTATCAGCCCTTTATCTGATGTGTAGCATGCAAATATTTTCTCCCATTTTGTGGGTTGTCTGTTCACTCTAGTGATAGTTTCCTTGGCTGTGCAGAAGCTTTTTAATTTGATCAGCCCCCATTTATTTTTGTTGCTGCTGTGATTGCTTTGGAGAACTTCTTCATAAATTCTTTGCCTAGGCCAATGTCTATAAGAGTTTTTCCAACGTTTTCTTCTAGAATTCTTATGGTTTCACGTCTTTGGCTTCAGTCTGTTATCCATTGTGAGTTGATTTTTGTGAGAGGTGAGAGGTGTGGATCAAGTTTCAGTCTTCTACATGTGGCCATCCAGTTTTCCCAGGACCATTTACTGAATAAAGAATCTTTTCCCCAGTGTATGTTTTTGTGGAATTTGTCAAAGATCAGATGACGGTATGAAGATAGTTTTATATCTGGGTTCTCAGTCCTGTTCCATTGGTCTATGTCTCTGTTCTTGTGCCAGTATCATGCTGTTTTGGTTACTATAGCCTTGTAGTATAGTTTGAAGTCTGGTAGATAGATACCTCCCAATTTGTTATTTTTTGCTTAAGATTGCTTTGGCTAGACGGGGTCTTCTCTGGTTCCACATGAAGCATAGAATTATTTTTTCTAGATCAGCAAAAAATGATGTTGGCATTTTGGTAGGGACTGCACTGATTCTGTAAATCACTTTAGGTAGCAAAGACATTTTAACAATGTTCATTCTATTTATCCAAGTTCATGTAGGGTTTTCCATCTGTTTACATCCTCTGCAATTTCTTTGCTCAGTGTTTTGTAATTCTCTCTGTATAGGTCTTTCACCTCCTTATTTAGATATGTTCCTAAATATTTAATTTTCATTGTTGCTGTTGTGAAAGGTATTGCGTCTTTGATTTGTTTCTCTGCCCAACTGTTATTGGCATATATGAAGGCTACTGATTTGTGTGCATTGATTTTGTATCCTGAGACTTTGCTGAATTCATTTATCAATTCCAGTAGTCTCTTTGTTGATCTTTGGTGATTTCTAAATATAATATCATATCGTCCCCAAAGAGTGAAAGTTTTATCTTTTCTGCCCCCATTTGGACACCTCTGTCTGGTTCCTCTCTCTTGTTTGATTGCTCTGGCAAGGACTTCCAGCACTATGTAGAATAGAAGTGGAGATAGTGGGCAACCTTGTCTGGTTCCAGTTTTAAGGAGGAATGCTTTCAATTGTTTCCCCTTTAGTATGATATTGGGTGTGGGTTTATCATATATGGTTTATCATATATTGTTAAGAGTCTTATCATAAAAGGGTGCTGGATTTTGTCAAAAGCCTTTTCTGCATCTATTGAAAGGATCATGTTATCTTTGTTCTTGCTTTTATTTATATGGTGAATTACATTTATAGATTTGCGTGTGTTGAACCATCCCTGCATCTCGGGGATGAAGCCCACCTGATCGTGATGAATCATTAAGTGATTTATATTTTTAAATTTTTACTACTGATGAAAATAATCAGAAAATCAAAATACATACTTGAATGACTCCTACAAACATGAATTTTTGGTAAACTTATGTATGTGTACATAAAATTTGTACTGCTTATAATTTGGGTTGAATATCAAAAGAGAATATAGTAAACCATCTCAATACCATATCACAAGAAAAAATATACATTACATACAGTGTAATATATGCACACATACTATCCCTACTTCAAACACTTTAACATGATGATATAGAAGCTATACATGTAATAAAACATTAAGAATACTTAATATATTATAATGCTAAAATTTTCACAACTAACAGTACTTTTGTTTTGTTGTTCTACATTGTTTGAAATATACAGACTTTATTTAGATAGCTTTAGCATGAGTCCAGAGTGATAATATGTGAATGAAGGAAATATAGTCATGATATATTTTATTTACATTTCACTTGTGTAGTCATTATGTAAGAATTCCATTGAAAAGAACAAATCTAATCAAATTTATACAGGTCTGTGCATAATATATTGTAGCTATTTCATTAGTTCTCTGACTTGGTTACTTTACACTGATTATATCTTCATAGTCCTATCATATGGAATTTTCAAAAACAACTCTACTTTTGCAAAAATTTACTGTCAAATACTGTACCACATGGATGCAAATGTTTAGTGCTGTAGACGATGCAACACCACTTTTACCTTTCAAGTCATTTAACACAAAGATAAACAAGGTAATAAAAGTAGGAAAACATCTAACAGAATTTCAGATTAAATTGATAAGGACAGATGACAGCCTCTCTTTTCATGTTAACCTGTATTTTCTCTTGACTCTTGACTCATTGTTGTTATAGGCATCAACTTACATAGTGGTTGGTCTGAAAACAGCCCTTAGCTGGACAATCTTCATCGTTCATGTGTATAGGTACACTTCTAAGAATTCCTTGAGTTTGTAATACAAGGAGGATTTAAGCTACAGTTAAAAATCCTCAAGTGTTCCTGAGGCTAGAGAAAAGCTTAGAGAACTATCTATTAACTCTTTATTTATAGGGAGATTATACAGAGACAAGAATTATAACTTTTGTGAACTGGATGGATGACTCATTTCAAAGGAGTACAAAATGAAATTACCACAAATTTGCAAGAAATCTTAATTTATGAAGGGCTTATTTTTATTTAGTTTTAAGGGAGACATGAAAGCATTATTGAAAACCTTTGAGCTCCTGTGAACTATCTTTGCATAATCATAAGAATGCAAATACCAAATATTTCTTCATTCATCAATTATAACATAATCCTGTTAGAACATAGGGAAAATAAATTATGTGTGTAAGCACATGTAAATATATTTATTAAATAGATTACATATAATATTTATATATAACATGATATAATTATTATACTAGATATATACATAAATATATATTACATGCACTTATATTTATTGACTTTCTATGACATGTTTGGTACACACAACCATAATGGATAGATACATACAAATGTATACACAATATAGACAATAGTAGAAAGCCAAGAAATTATTATTTTGAAATGGTGATGCAAGCATGCAGCTTAAAAATATGGACATAAATTTAGGAAGAACCTAAAAAATAACATTCAGTAATAGCATCTGGAGAGGTTAATATAGGATGGAGAACCAGGAGCTGGCCATTGCTGTACTACCATTTGATTCTTTAGAATATATTAAAATATATAAACTGAATTATTATTTAAAGTGACAGTTTTAAGAGATAAACCCCAAAATTTTAGTAGCTCATGTCACAGTCTAAATGACAACAGTGTGGGATGCCTAGTGGATGTGAGAGGAAGCACTTCTATGAAAGAGTGAAGAAAATACATGTTTCTTCCATTTCATATCTTAGTCCATATCTATAATTTAGGAGTTATTTGAATTAAAAATGGACCAGAAAAAGGCACACTCTGTATTCTGGACATAATTTATTCTTGCATTCTTTTTTCAAGTACAAATCACATAGCCTCCCACCTTACTGCAAGTAGACTGGAAAACGAAGTTTCCAGAGTGGGCAATGACGTGAATTTGCCCCATGTCTTCAACCAATACATGCTAGAGAATGCGAGCACACAGCTATGGTGGCTGGCTCTTTTTCTTTGTTGGTGTCTGTTCCATTGACCATCAACTCTCTCAGCCTGCACCTTTCTTTCAGACACAGTACATATTCACACACTATCCAAGGAAGACAATTCTAGTTCTTGTCCAGTTACTCCAAACTTCTCAATGCCCTGGTAATCCTCTGCTTTATCCCTCAGTTCCAGTTGTGGCTAGCTGTGGTTTAGCAAACCATCCTCTAAAAGGAAAAATTATCTTTGCTCCCTGTAATGATATAGTCAACGTACAACTTTGGAAGAGCGTCAAAATAACCACAACAAAACTTACATTGAAAATGGAATTCTGGAAGAACCCACAGTTTTATTCCATAGCAGGTATGAAATCCTAATGGGCATAATTGTGAGGGCCCTTTCCCTGTAGGGAATAATTTTTCTTTGAATAAATCCTGATTATACCCCCAGGATGATCCATATCCACTATTTTCTGTGACCCGTGGCTTTCTGCTCAGGTAGACTATTTACTATTTACCCTCCAGGATACTTCTGAAGTGTTTTAGCGCCAAGTCTTAATATGTTATTCAATGCCCCAAATAGTCCTCAATCTATCTTATCTGTTACTGTTCAGAGTCTAGAAACAGTCAATTTTTCCAACCTCATGTCTTCATATTTCTGGACTCTTACTTCCTTGCAATTTTTTGGTTGGAAATTTAGACTTTTTTTTCCTTTAAGTCCATCTCTTTCTTCTAATGTCTCGTTATATGTGAGTAGCAACATCAAGAATCACTAATATCAGTGTATTTTCTAACCTTTTCTTCTAAAGTCACAGACACAATTTGCATGTTGCCTGCCTTTCCAATTCTTACAGAAGATAGTGTAACCATCTTATTATTTCATGTCATGTATTTTCAGTTTTACAAATATAAGTATGCCCCTTGTTCATGCCATCTGACTGCTTCTAACTCCATATATTTTAATTTTTCTTACAGCATCATACCACTTCAAGGAGACAGTTTCAGTATCAGTGAAACTAATGCTAGCTTTTATAACACTATAAAAGATAAATCACAATATCAGTGGTTGATAAAAACAAAAATCGTTTATTTTTTGTTCACATCACTGTCCAGTTGGTAGTGAGTGAAAGGCTATTCTCAAGTGGTTGTTTCAGAGAAGTTATCATCTTCTACCATGTGAATTTGCATCTGTCTTCCCCATGCTATGGGGGGGGTAGAAAAAGGAACATTAAATACATTTACCATTGCAATTAAAATGTGAAGTAAATTAATAAAAGAACAACAGTGAATTTTTGGTTGAGAATTAAAGACTGAATATACAAGATAAATGAAGAAAAATCAATAATGCAGTTTTACTGAAGAGACAAAAAGATGTGGACTCCAAAGTAAAGATTAAAGGATTTAATCTTAGAAAAGAGGAGAGTGTAAGTACGAGTATGTCTGCACATTTCAGTATTAAAATATCTATTTGTAGTCTAATCTGATAACTTCTGTTTTCTTTGACACATAGATGGCAAAGACAACTGTTAGGGTGACAGAGGTGTATGTATCAAAATTTGAAGGGAGGGGAGAAAAGAAAATTAAACATTTTGTGATGAGTGAGATAGATGGGCACTACCGAGGGCTTGTAAGGAATGGTATTGCATTTGTAGGAGGCTAACATGACCTCGTGTGTGAAATTATCTAGTATTGCTCGGCTGCTGGGGTAAAGGCATGCTGTATTATTATCACTCAGGTCATCCAAGGTTGCTGTTTTGCTTGATAAGCTCAATAAGCATAACAGAAGAACAAGAGAGTTTAGAATCTTTGCAAGAATGTCCTTGAAATCATGGACCATGGAGCCCAAGCTGGATAATGATAAAGTAAAAACAAATAGGTAGATGGGGAGAAATTTATAGAAGTTTCAGTTTCTGATCAAAAGGTTTTGACCAAGCAGCTGGGTAACACATGAGGCAGTGGAATCACTGAATGAGTGATATTTAAAGATGTATTTGGAGAATGCATTATAGGTAGTCACAAGATCAAATTTGAAATTGTGAGAGTGGATTGCCAAGTGAGAGTCTAAAGCTCACTGGGCATACAAAATCATAAAACCTAGAATTTAGTTGTTTTCTGGGTTCTGTATGTGGACATCTATATCCACTCAGGATGATGACAATGGAATCTAGGAGCAAAAAAAATTATTGTGAACAAGGTGCCAAAGTGCTCAAGAAAAACTGGAAGTAATAAAGAGAAATAGAGAATATTTGAAGAGAAAAAATGATCTAGAACAGGCAAGAAGAGCATCAACCTTCCCCTCTGTATGCTGACATCAGAGGGAAGAAGAAAATAAACAGTTTTTTTTTAAAAAGATTTTTGGAATAAGGGGTAATAAACGTTTCCCAGAAAGGGAAATGGAGTTCAGTTAATGCATTTATTAGTGAAGGCTAATCAAGTTGAAAATACAGAGAATTCTGTAGTTATGGAACACTATACTGGAGAACGTAAAGAAGGCTGAGCTAGTGACAATAAAATAGAACTCATTGTGAGGAAAATAATGTGTTACAAAACTCTTGGGGTAATACAGTTGTATTTAATATATTGATGGATGGACAAAAGATGACAGACATGGAACCAGTGGATTTTGTCTCAAAAATATTTCTGATTTCCGTGGACATTGTACCTCTGGATGAAATGTGTGGTTCCATCTGCTGGGTGATAGCTAATACACATACAAGATGAAGATCTGCAATCTGCTTGGTCTGTACAATTGCAAACATATAGTATATAAAATAATGTTAAAATGGACTTAATTTTGTTTTGGCTTCATTTGAGGTCCCAGAGGCCAAGAACAATATAAAGTTGTGATAAGTATCCCATTATCTTAAAGACTTGTGTCTTAGTACATTTGTGCTACTATAACAAAATACCCCAGACTAGGTAATTATAAAACCCAGAAATTTATTCCTCACAGTTCTGGAAGTTGGGAAGTCCAAGATAGAGGTGCGAGAATCTGGTGAGGACCTTCTTAATATGTCCTCACATAGCAGAAGGGCAAAAGGGACATAAATGTTATGTGAAGTTTCATTTATTGGTGCCTTAATTCTATTCACAAGGGATAAACCCCCCTGACCTAATAACATCTTAAAGCCTCTTAAATTTAATACTATCACATTCGCCATTAAGTTTCAACATACAAATTTTGGAGGAGAAGCATTTAAACCGCAGTATTTTGCCCTAGACCCTAAAATTCATGTTCTCCTCACAGGCATAATACATTCATTCTGTCTCAATTTGTCCCCCAAGTCTTACCTCATTCCAGCAGCAACTCAAAAGTCTAAAGCCTGTTCTCATCTAAATCAGATATGTGTGAGACTCAAGGTATTATACATCCTGAAGAAAACTGCTCTCCAACTGTGAGCCTGTGAAATCAAACAAATCATGTGCTTCCAAAATACAGTGGTGGGACAGGCATAGGATAGACATTCCCATTCCAAAGGGGAGAAATAGGCGAGAAAAAAGGAGTATCGGGTTCCAAGTAAATCCAAAACACAATAAGGCAAACAACATTAGAACTTAAGACTTGAGAATAATCTTTGTCTTCATTCCCCACCTTCCAAACACACTGCGAAGGGGTATGAATCCCCAAGGCCTCCAAGGGACCCTGCCCCCATGGCTTTGCCGTGTGTATCCCAAGCTGCAGCTCCATAGATTGGAGTCAGGTGCCTGCAGCTCTTGCAGGCTGGCATTGCACAGTGGTTGCTCTATAGCTATGGGTCATAGGGATAGTGCTGCCCTATGGCTCTAGTAGGCATTGCCAAATTGGAACCCTTTCTGGTGGCCTTGTTCCTGCAGCAGTTCTCTGCCTGGTCCCCAAGGCTAACTGTGGCATCCATTGATATCTAGGTGGAGGAAGCCATGTCTCCATAGTTCATACACTCTATATGCCTACAAAGTTAACAAAATGTGGCTGCCACCAATGGTTACCACTTATGCCCACTGGAGCAGTGGGCTGAGCCACATCTAGACCCTGTTGAGCCACAGCTGGGGTGATCAAAGAATGCTACACTAAAATGTTGGGACCAGCAAGCTCCAAGGTCCCATGTTTGTCTTGTACCCCTCTGGTGCCCTGGGTCCCTCCATTGAAACTGTTTTTCCTTCAAGACCCTGGCACTTGGGTCTGTGATAGGCATGGCAGCCTTGAAAATCTCCAAAATGCCTTTGAGGTCATTCTCTCACTGTTCTGTTCAATAGCATCTGGCTTCCTTATGTCCATACTAAGAGCTTTCCTGAAGCCAGCAATTGCACCTAGGCAAGGAAAAACATACCAAATATACCTACACAAGAGAGGCTGCCAGGGGTTGTATCTCAAAACAACTCCTTCCAGGAGAATTGACAGAAGAAGTGAAATGACTTCTGCAGAGAGACAAACTGTGAGTGGACAGCCGGAATACCCATAAAAAGGGTCGTAAGGAGCCAGTCAGTGCCCAGGCAGGGCCAGCTTTAGAGGTGCTGAAGGCAATGATCTCAGTGGGAGAATAGCAAACACACACACACACACACACACAAACATTTATGAAAAACAGTAGTTTAATTGAGGTTTTACCTTGGGTGGCTTCACTGGGCTCCCTGTTTAAGCTGGGCAAGGAGAATGCAAAAAGAGTTGTACCTCGTTCCTCTTTTCTGAATATTCTAAAAATTTAAATTTAAAATTTTAATGTTTAATGATCCCCAGAACGTCTGATAGAAGGTCAACCACTTTTCAATGTTGGATAAATGTGGAGGGTTCCCTAAAAAAATAGAGACTCTCAAAACTTACATTGCTTTGGATATGACCTGGTTTTATGTAGACTCCACATTTGAGTCATCATCCCTCCTAATGTGTAAACTTTAGGGTGTTTTTATGTTTTTCTTGATTGTACATTGTATTTTCTATTATGTTTAATTATTTAGTTTAGATTTCTAGACATGGAGTGAATGGAATGGCTTGGCTAACTCCCATTTTTGAATTGATTTCCATAAATGTTTTATTTCTAGCAACCTACCAATACCAATTTCAGCTGTCAATGTGCATCACCATATTTAAGAAATATATCAGTTTGTAAGTTACGAAGATATCCTTACTTTTTTACTCCTTCCTGTCTTCTTTTCCTCCTTCTTTCCCTTCCTTCCTTTCTTCCTTCTCTCTCTCTAATTTTTTTATGATTAATAAGCCTGAATGGATCATCACAACATTTTCAGACATTTGTTCATATTATCCCGTATTTTCTCTATTTATTTATTTTCTCTGTGCTCTATATTTATGTGTTTTTGTTAAATTTTATGTTTTATTATTCAATTACAAGTCCTCTACGTCTAAGATATGTGAGCACATGATTTATTGCTCCTATTTTTATAGTTCATCCTGTCTTTTAACTTTTTCGTGTATTATTATGCAAAGTTTTAAATTTTCATATAGTCAAATATATTGTTTCCTTTAATGTTGGAAATATATTGTATATTCACTGAGCAATGGAATATCTTATCTTACCTAAAAAAATTAGAATGAGACAAACATTTAATAAAAGATGAAATACCTACTTATAAAAATGTAGGCAGCAGTGAGTTCACATAATAAATTAGGATTTAAATCTCCTGGTTCCAAATGGAGAAAGAACACAAATTTAAAACAAGTAAACAATTTTGATTAATGAGGTTAGAAGGGATGTGAAAGTGCACTGGACATGAAGTGAGGTACTCAGGCAATTTTACCTTGTCATCCAAGCAAGAGGAGCTCAATTCTTGGACCAGGGCTTTAGAGACCTTAGCCATGACCCATCTGTCCAAGCTGCCATTGCACTGAGGGGATGCACCCACACAGAGCCTGCACAACTCTTTCAAAACACGAACTGGGACCTTGGAATTCCCCACCCAATGTGCCAATCCTTCTCCCTGGCCATCTCTCTTCTCTTTCTGAGAGCCCCATTGATGTGCACACTGCCAGACCTAAGGAATGATGAAACAGGGTGGGGATGGAGGGTGTAGGCCTTTCAGAGGCTATGGGTGGAGCCTGGCTATGTGTATTTTATTGTTCAAATGCATGCTCACGAGGCCAGCCAAATAACAGATGAAGCCAAGTATGAGAATTAAAGAATTGGCATATTGTATACTGGTCCAGGATAGTTTTCTGGGTGTTCTTGAATGAACCCAGTTATCTCTCCTTTTTGCTTGTAGTTTTCAGAATGTACAGGGAATGTAACATCCTGAGAAAAGGAGAAACTATCCAGAAAAGACTGGGCTTTGTTCCCATCCCTCCTAGAACAGGATGTCCTACAACATTGTACCCAGTGATTCAAGTTTGTCCCTGGGTTTTCAAACTCAGGTCAGGCTGCTTTGGGGGGCATTCTCAGCTGCAGTGCAAGTGGAACATGCACAGGTAAGGATCCATCTACCCTGCACAGCTGTTCTAAACTTTGCGGGCCCAGCTCATCACGAATCAGTTTTCTGTTATTTCTTGCTGCCTATCTGTAAGTAATAAGCCTGCTACATGTAACTTGTAGTGTGAGTGTCCTGTCTCACCAGACTTATGCAAGTAGTAAAAATTGCAGCCCAAGATGCTGTGGGCTGAGTGGTAACCTGTGCACAGTGAATCTGTTTCACAACTGGGAATCTTTCTTTGTACTTTTTTCAGGACCTAAAAATAACAGCAGCATGACTGCACTTAACTTCTAGATTTTCTATGCCATTATCTGGAATATGAATAGAAAAGTCTGTTATACCTCTGGATCTTAGTTCCCTCTCTCAAAGAACAAAGGGGTTTAATTTGAGCTAATATTCTTTGGTTGGCTCTAGTTCCTCTAAGTGAATTAAGATTCTTTAAAAAGAGAGAAAATAAAAATGAACAGAAAGTATACATAATAATTGACTTTTTCACCTTAAAGGGATTTATATACTTTAATAAAGTGTTGAGAAGACTTTTAAACTAATTAATTTTCCCCCATTGTGCAGAAAATTGATTTTTATAAACCCACCAAATGAAATGTTGTGTGATCAGCAAGGATAGCTGCTAAATTTCAGCTTTGTGGTTTTGTTATGTAGTCTCTGAATATGACATTTCTTGTAGTAGCAAATCATCTGTGGTATATCCAGGTTTCTTGTATTACTCCATCTGTTCTTTCTAAACAAAAACAGCATACATCGATACCACACTCTATTGTCTGCTTTCTACCATAAAAAGGGAAAACACTTTTATGCCCAGGGTGATTCCCATAATCTGCTTATCAAATCCTCATTTTCATTTGCAATTAATGTGGAGGATGATTTTAATTTTTTCCACATAATTAGGTTGACATTGAAAAATGATGTGACTTTTGCCTGCTTTTCTGATGACTACAAGATGCTTCTTTGTTCTTTTACACTGGGGTCTTAGAAGCATTCCTATAACGGAAAAAAGAGTAACCAAAAGATACATGTTTTTGCATTCCTACCATTAGTTTTAATTATGTATGTGATTCTGGGAAAATTACTTCAACTCTTTGGGTCTCAGTTTTATCTACACTAAACAAGGAAAAATATCCTACCTTGGATAATGTGAAAGTTAAATGGTAGACATCCCTGGCAAGGATATCTTCTAAGGGTGTGTTATTTGAATCTGCATTTGCATCTTAATATCAATTTTCTAGGAATTATAGTCAATTCTCACTATTCACAGATTCCATGTTTGCAAATTTTCCACCTGGTGCAATTTATTTGTAACACCCAAATCAATATTCGCAGTGCTTTTCTGGTCATCTGCAAACATGCACCGAGTGGTTAAAATTTGAGTAGCCCAAAGCACATATTCCCATGTGAGCTTGAACAAGGTGACTCTCTGTCTTCCTGTTTTAGCTCTCACACTGTAAAGAAGTGCCCTTTTTGTGGTCTATTTAGTGGCACTTTTTTGATTTTTGTGCTTTTTGTTGATGATTTCACTGTTTAAAATGGCCCCCAAGTGTAGAGCTGAAGTGATGTCTAGTGTTCCTATGTACAGGCAGGCTGTGATGTGCCCTACAAAGAAAATGCATGTTAGATATGCTTACTTCAGGCATGAGTTATAGTAAGCTTCTCAGTGAATTCAATGTTAATGAATCAACAATGTATATTAAATAATGTATCTTAAACCAGAAACATACACAAATCCAGGTTGTGTCTTGATAGGTTGAAGAAAATATGGCCAGAGGCTCACAGGAACCTCCCCCTGTATTTTTCCTGGTAGTAATGGTTTCACGTTTGCTAATTCAGGGTTTATGGCTACTTTATAAAACTTAACTATGCAAATAATGAGAATCGCCTATAATCAGTGATAAAACATTATCAGGTGTGCACAGATAAAATACCACATGTCCTAACTTCTATGGAAGCCAGCTGTATTATTATTCTATTTATATACTTTAAGAAAAACATATTAAAATTCCAACAAGCATTTCCTAAGAGGAGTGGGCAATATTTACCACATATCTAATGCATTGAGGCTAGAATGCACACATGAAGTGGGGGGTCCAACAGAGCTGTTGGATGATGTGATGACCTGGAATGGAAGCAGTGAGCTGAGGACAGTAGAACAGTAGCTAGGACACCAGAGCCTAAGGACACCCCACAGTGCCTTCTATACCAGCCATAAAATGCCTACTACTTTAAACTCATATATATATAGTAGCAATTTATACATATGTATTTTCAGACACATAAGGTTCTATTTTGTTTAATTCACTTCTAAAAATCAGCTCTTGTATGCAGTTGATTTTAATCATAACTGGTAATACAGCATATGAATCCGTCTGTCAAGTAACATAATATCATTATCTCTACTTGATTTTATTCTCACCCTGCTCTTGTTATTATACATTGTTTGGGGCATGGCCTTAGCTCCAGTACCCTCATGAAGTCACCACTCTATATACTTCGTTTTGTTCTATAACTGTTTTTTTAAATTGAGAATTCCAGGTATCTAGCATGTTTTCATATATTCAACCCCTCTCTAATTGCCTGAATCAGTATATAATACTGCTTTTTTCTTCAATTGTTTTATATACTTTAGCTATGTCTACAAATACATTATAAAAATTATAGGTAGAAATACATCTTATACTTTTCTTGTACTCCATTATAATGGTAATAAATTTGTAGATGTTGAATAAATACCAGTTACTGTTTAAATTACTAAAGTAATTTTTATATATGTTCTTTAAATGATCAGTTAATATCTAATCCTTTTGAATTGCCACGTCATGTGTCATTTATACAATATTTGAATACTTTATCTGTTTTTATGCAGTGATTAGCACAGTTTTAAAATTTAAAAATATAATGGTCAGGTTTTCCTAATTAATAATTCTTCAATAAAATTAATGTTGTGCCACTTATTTTAAATATATGTTTTAAGTATTTATATATATAATCTATTCCTACTTTTTTATAACTTTAAGCATATGTATTATAAAATATTGATGAGAATACTTTCCAAGTCTCCATTAATATTGGAGTCTACAAACTGTGTAACCTTTAATCTCCCATGTAAAAATCAACCAGGTACAATGTAAACTATATGTTGTTCATATCTATTTAGTGAATCAAACAATTGATAGATCAATCCATTTTCTTTTTTTCTTCATCTTATTTTAATATATTATTTGCTCTCTTTTTGTCAGGCAACAGCATAGTGCTTCTTATTTTTGTATTCAAGTGGGAGATTCCTGCTAAGAAAAGATGTCACAACATATGCACAGGCTTGATAGAAAGTTATGATTTGGTAGAGTATAAAAGCATGAAAGGCATTTTTCATCAGTTTAGATTTTACTTCTCTCATCTGATTTCATTTCAATACAAATAGGTAGTAAAGTGAAAAAAGCAGTGAATCAAATAAACCTAATTCACAATTACTCTCTCTATATTTTTTTTAGTGGAATCTAGGCCTTAACTGTATTTATTACATGGACTCAGCTATACGATTTTGTCTTTCATAGTCACTGTGTATCCTTAATCTAGAATTTCAACTAGAGTAGTCTTTTATAATAAAATAATCTGTTCTTTGGCACCGTTCCTCAGGAGCCTAAGATTTGTTTTTCTTCACCACTGCCCAGAGGTTACATTGTTGGCTCTCCCCAAATGTTTGCCATATTTAAGAAACGTATGGCAAACTTTCATAATTATGTCAAGATGGTCAATGCAAGTTTTCTTAGAAGGACAATTCTGGCCTGGGCTAGCTAAAATACTGTATACAGATCCTAATATGATTCTTCCTTAGCAGGAAAGAGTAATATTATTTATAAGTGCTACCAGCATTTGTTATATTAAATTAATTATTTATTCATTTTACCTCCTTCCAAAAGAAAGATATGATATATATCTGTTAGTATTTTGCTTTAATAAATCATGATTTCATAGCTTTAAAGAGTTTTTCTTCTACATTTTATATGAGCTGGGCTGAAAAAGTATGCATTTCCAACTGGAATAAAACAATTATTTTCACAATATGATGATATTCAAGAGCACAGTAATGTTCACCATCAAAAGAACTATTTCACAGTCCAAGATTGAATGTTTACATTGGTAATATAATGCTGTTTCTTAATAAGCAGAACTATATAAGGAGATCTCCTGTCCCTTCCTAAATACTTTAGTTGATATTTCATATTACAGAAATGGAGGTTGTGGAGAAAAGAGAGAAAGAGTAAAATTATGGCCCTGAGGCAGGACTATATGTCATTATTTTTTAAGAAGCTTATACAAGTTTTTTAATACTATAAAAATGGAATATTGAAAAAATACTTAAATGATTGGTCATTTGAACAATTGTTTAAAATTACTCTTCAAGGTTAGTTTTATTTAACCAAGTGTTTGTTGATTGTTTTTCATGTTAAATTGATTCAGGAATTATAAGGCAGTGGATAAAATATTTTATATATACATTATATATATATAAAATGTATATGCAAGCACTGTTTAACTGACTTCCACAGGTTATGATTAGAACATAAGTAAGAGATCTATGTCTTGTTTGTTTTTGTCCATTGAAAGGAATAGCAAACAATTGTTTCTAGATGGTGATCAATTAGCAATTACCTAAGTTTGGCAAGAGACAGTATCAACCTAGAACTGCTTTGGACTATTCCTTGGCCACCTGCAGTTGTACCTGCATCTTCATTGCCCAACACCCCAGTGAGAGCACCTCTCATCCTGCCAAAGTCTAATCATCCACCTGGATTCTACTTACTTCTGATTATCAAAAGAACTTGATGCTTTGAAGATTTTTTTTCTTCCTCATTCCTCAAAGTCTTCCTCCATACTGGCTGGTGTCTTTCCCTCAGTGTTTATATATCTCCAATATTAAAACCAATAATCAAACAAGAGAACAAATTAACCTTCTCTTAGTCTCCATCTTTTTCTATGTACTGATCCACATGTTCCTCACACTCAAAAAAACTATATCAAAATTTTCAAAATGCAACTTCCTTCCTATACTATTCATATTGATTAATGGCAGCACCATTTATCCAATCATCTAAGCCAGAATGCTAAGAGTTCTTCATGAATCAGTCTCCATAATCAAGTTCCATGGTTTTTTATTTGTTTGTTTGTAGCTGATCTCTCACATACCTGGTATGCTTTCTTGTTTTCACAACCACTAAAGTGTATTGTCTCAGATTTCCTCATTTTCCCATATGAAACTTGAAAGTATAAATAAATATTAAAATAATAATCTCTGAGAATAGAAGGATAGTTGATAACAGGGAAAAAAGGGAAGAATTGGAATTTAACTAAATGTCCAACTTGAGATTGAATGCCAGAACATATAGCAGTAGAACGTTTTCCTCTCAGAAGATCTTAGTAGCTCCATTTTCTAGAAAAATCTTGTCAACTGAGAAACAGTTGTTTCTGCTATAATGTAGCATATACATTCTTAAAAATCATGATGGTATCCAAAATTAAGCAATAAAAACCACAGGACTTGTGGAAAATTGAAGTTAAGGATATAACACGTCAAAACCTTATCAGGGGTCTATTTTAAAAAAGAATAATAATGAAAACAATAGCACAGGATTACATATGTTATATGGTAAAAAAATGCAGAAGTGATACAACGAATATGTCGCTTTATCTTGGGAAAGACCTGAAATTTGCTTCTAGGAGTGGGCATTGAAATGGCTTTTGATTTTCTGTGAAATGGTGGATGGAAGGTTATATGCAATTGGATGGAAAGCTACAAGCCAGACACGGAAAGGATGTTTCACAGCACAGGTGGTGAACTGAGGTAGTTGGTAATGTTTGAGGTTTGTGTTGTCTATTTCCATGTGACTTGGTTCCTAAAATGTTATATGTTCACCTAGTGTTTTCTGCAAAAAAATATGTTCATAAAAGGTGCAAAATTCAAAGCAGTTTTAGATAGACATGAGAATGAGTCAAGATTAATGTCACCTTTAAGATTCTTAAAAGTTAAAAAAAATGAGGAAAGGTAGAAATGGGTAAAGAAAGAGATATGCGCCTCAAAAATGACAGATTTTTTTTCTACAGACAAAAGGAAAATTGAAGATTAAAATGATGTTATCTCCCATGCTGCATATGGGTTATTTTACAGTTTTCCTTTGAGCAAGGTGTAATGGGAGCTGTGACCTCAGGAGAAAGTAATATTGTACTTAAGGTAAGAAGGTGCAAAGATTTGATTAAAAATAAAAGGGATCCAGGACATAGCTTTTTGAGGGAAGGGAGGATTAATTTATGGAAGGAAAAGAAAAAAGCAGTCATAAAGATGAGAATAAGGGAGAGGGAAATTAAATAGATGTAAAATTTCTTAAGTGATAACTTGGTTTAACAGGAATACATGACATGGAAGATCAATCTATTAACAGGGATACTGATGAAATTAATCCCAATGTCTCTTGCTCTAATGGGGGCAGAAATGGTCATCTGTGATCTATAGTAACCTGCTTTTGAGAGAATATTTGTGCATCTGGATTGGTTATTAGTAAAATTAGTTCTCACATTGTTTTAAAATTTAGGAGTACAGTAAGTGTGCAGATGTGTTTGTGTGTGAGTGTGTATTTAAGGAGATATTAGTTAGTATGCTTCTGAGAAATCATCCTATTCCATAAACCATACTACCTAAGTATATTCACCATTTAATTAATGGGAAATTAGGAATTGGTATCCAAACCCCAAAATTAAAGATTCACTTTCCACTTTTGTGAGAAGGAGGACTATGTTTGCCTATTCTCCCTATTTCCTTCTGATATCTTCATAAAGAACTTAGGTAATGTGTCCAATATTTGATGGATCCCAAATACTGGTGCCTTGTAGTAGCAATTTCTTGACTTCCTGCTCATCAATTAATGTATTTCTTTCTAACTCCTGAGCATAGTGAGTCATACTAATTGTTTCTGTAACCCTAAGATCTAAAATGGAAACACAGCTAATCGAAGTTCTTAGAAAATATTTATTGAACTAACAAACTTAGAAACATGATATTGGAGTCCATCAATTATGTATCTTTGCCACATAGCAGATAACATTTTTAAAGACATGCTGTTGAAAGACATGTTTTGCCACTTTTGTCTGAGATCTGAAAGTACAGAAGTACTGCACTGTATAACAGGAAATACTAGAAAAGAACTACTCCCAGGAGAATCTGCTGCATGATATCGCCCATACCAGGAAGTATCTATCAGTTAGAAACTCCTTGAGCATGAACAAATTGTGGCAAAACTTTAATCAATAGAGTATAAGAACTTTAAAAAAAATCAGGAGATACTTGCAAGTGAATGTCATGAGAAACTATATACAAGGATGTTGCTACTCAAAGAGCAACTACTTTTAGACAAAAAATACTTGAAGGTCAGGTCACTAGCCATCTCTCTCATTCCAGAGCTTGATAGAAAATAAAAAGAAAGGAGTTCAAATTCAAAACACTTTCAATAAACGGAGAGAAGCACTTATGGCCCTGTCCCTTGACATTTATGACTAAAAACATACTGAGTGCTCCTTCCCCTCACCTCTCCAAACACTTCAGTTTTATTTACTTTTCCATGAGATTATAGTTTTGTCAGTAAACTCTGGAGAATAAGCTTAGAAATGCTGAACAATATCTTGACTCACACAAATGGTGTTATATAGTGCATTGATGTTTTTAAAAACGCAAGCCTTTCCTTACTATCACTATCATGGTTAGGGAACCTCTCCAAACACTTCAGTTTTATTTACTTTTCCATGAGATTATAGTTTGGTCAGTAAACTCTGGAGAATAAGCTGAGAAATGCTTAACAATATCTTGACTCACACAAATGGTGTTATATAGTGCATTGACGTTTTTAAAAACGCAAGCCTTTCCTTACTATCACTATCATGGTTAGGGAACCAAAGTCTATCTGGAAAAAGACTTTTATGATGACAGCATTTGTAAATCCTGAAATATAATAAAAAAAGGTAGCATCAGCAACAATAAAGGCTTTTAAGTCAATAACAGAACTCTGGCAAATGTGCCTGCGTTTGTGTGTCATGTGGATTGGTGAGGGTGATGATGAGGGAGCAGGTTGCTAAGTGAAGCCTCCTCCTTGCTAACCAGGAGCCAAAAACCTCCTGTCAGAAAATGACAAAACCCTTGCTCACTAAAAATCAAATTTAGAGTGATTCTGATAGCAGTATGGAGACTTTGGAATAAAATTACCTTTAAGGGAGAAATAAATGGTTCAGTGGGATGCCTTGATCACTGAGTGGATAGAGTATAATAGATTTTTCAGGTTTGTGAGGTAGTGACCCAAACTGGTATCAAAAAAACAAAATTTCAACAATTTGGGTTTAAAGACATAAGTTTATTAGTGATTTATGATTTGGTCTGCATGCCATCTGTGAAATAGAACAGTGCTCCAGCGAGCTGAGCTTGCTTTATAGGCAGAAAAGTGATGAAAAAAACAGAAATAAGAAACAAAAAATGAATGGATCATTTCAAAGTTACTTTCCGTATGGGGTTAAAGCAGAGGCCACTTTTTTTATCTTACTGGTTTAAGTTAACTGGGCCTGGTTATATTGGTTGCTATGAATCTCCTGTTTTGTTGAAAACTGGCCTGTTAGTTTGTTAATGAAGTGAGAAAAATAGGCGTTTTTATTGCAGGGCGCCAAACAAGGAGAATGAGCAGCTAACACTTAAAAACAGAACTCTACAATGGCTTACAAGCCAGGATTGTTTAAGGAATGGGTACATTTCAGGCACTAGTGAACCCTAGTTCACTCACCAGGCAAATTGTTGTCCTGGCCCAAAAAGGCAAGATAAAACTGGCCCATTTTAAAGTTCAGTTTGATTACATGGCATCTAGCACAAGTGACTCTTTTCTAGTTTGGTTTGGTCTGTTGGGGCCTAGTCCAAAACAATGGCCTCTTATAAATTTTATTTAAAATTGGTTAGTGACCTTAACCAATTCTTCTGGGAACGTATTTGTGCCAAAAGAAAGGGGATAGTTAAGTAGATCTAAAAATTATAAACTTAAGAACCCTAACCAGTGTAGCATAGGGTTTTCCCTGACTGTATATTAATACCCGGGGAATGAGGTGTCCCTCTGTTAAAGGATCACTGTAGTTATAGTAATAGTCACACCCATGAAGGTTAGGGGAACATTAAGGTGAAAATTTCTACCCACTAGAGCTGCCAAGGTTTTGATTTTCTCTGAGATTCATGGATGTGTGGTTTGGTGTCTGTCATTAATTTTGCAAGGCTTTTGGCCATTATTGCTTCAAATGTGTTTTCTGCTCTATTCTCTCTGCTCCTTCTTTGTTTAAATTATGTACATTGTTACATCTGCCATGCACTTTTCAAACGTTCTGTTCTCTTTTATCCTTTATTCTCCTCAAATTTCAATTTAAAAAGTTTCTATTGATCTATACACAAGCTCACTAATTCTTTTTCTAAAGATGTAAAAAATTGTAAGTTTTTATTATATCAAAGTTTATATTAATAAATGTCAAACCTGGAAAAATGAACAAATTTCAGAGAATATATAAATGACTAGGGTTCACTTACCAACGATAAAATCAGAATACATTAATAGTCTTGTATATTATGCTATTTTATGTATCAGTCTCTCAAAATTTTTTTAAAATTTCATACTTTTTATGTATTTTTTATTTATTTCAAAATATTAAGTGGGTACATGTGTTTTCAGTTACATGGCCTGATTTGTAATGCTTGAGTCATACCTATATGTGTGCCCATCACCCAGATAGTGTTCATTGTACCCATTAGTTAGGTTTTTGTCCCTCCCCTCCTCCCTCATTCCCCCTGCTTGATTTCTACTGAGTTTTACTTCCCTCTGTGCACATGTGTGCTCATCGGTTAGTTACAACATAATAATGAGTATGTATGGTGTTTGTTTTTCCATTCTTGAGGTACTTCACTTAGGAGAATGGTCTCTAATTCCATCCAAATTGTTGCAAAAGACATTAATTCACACTTTTTATGGCTGAGTAGTACTCCAAGGTATACATATACTATATTTTATTAATCCCCTCTTGAATTGATGGGCACTTGGGTTGATTCCACATCTTTGTGATTGTGAGTTGTGCTGCAACAAATATTCGAGTGCAGGTGTCTTTTTGATAGAAAAACTTCTTTTCCTTTGGGAAGATACCTAGTAGTGGGATTGCTGGATTGAATAGTAGGTCTACTGTTAGTTCTTTGAGGAATCTCCATATTGTTTTCCATAGAAGTTGTACTAATTTGCAGTCCTACCAACAGTGTATAAGTGTTCCTTTCTCTCTGCATCCATGCCAGCATCTACTGTTTTTGACTATTTTAATAAAAGCCATTCTAACAGCAGTAAGGTGTTATCTCATTGTGGTTTTAATTTGCATTTCCCTGATGATTAGTGACATTGAGCATTTTTCATATGTTTCTTGGCCATTTCTCTATCTTATTTTGAGAAGTTGCTATTCATGTCTTTTGATCACTTTTAATGTTTTTTTTTTCCCTATTTGCTCGAGTTCTTTGTAGATTCTGGATATTAGTCCTTTATTGGATGTGTGTCTTGCAAATTTTTTCTCCCATTTTGTAAGTTGTCTACTTGCTTTGTTGATTGTTTCCTTAGCTGTGCAGAAGCTTTTCAGTTTAATCAAATCCCATTTATTTATTTTTGTTGTTGCTGTGATTGTCATTGGGGTCTTGTTCATAAATTCTTTGCCTAGGCCGACATCTAGAAGAGGTTTTCCTGTATTTTCCTCTAGAATTCTTGTGGTTTCATGCCTTACATTTAAATCTCTTATCTATCTTGAACCAATTTTTGTGAGTGGTGAGAGATAGGGTCCTGTTTCATTCTTTGACATGTGGCTACACAATTTTCCCAGCACCATTTATTTAACAGGGCTTTTTTTCCCTAGTATGTTGTTGTCTGCTTTCTAAAAGATCAGTAAGCTGTAGGTCAGTGATTTTATATCTGGATTCTCCATTTTGTTCCATAGGTCTATGTCTCTATATTTGTGCTGATAGCATGCTGTTTTGGTTACTATAGCCTTGCAGTATAGTTTGAAGTCTGGTAATGTGATAACTCCAGATTTGTTCTTTTTTCTTAAGATTGTGTTGGCTATTCAAATCTTTTCTGGTTCCAAATGAAGAGTAGAATTATTTTTTCTACATCTGTAAAATATGACATTGGTAATTTGATGGTGATTGCATTGAACTTGTACATCATTTTGGGTAGTATGGACATTTTAACAATGTTGAGTATGCCAATCCATGAGCATGATAGGTTTCTCCATTTATATGTGTCCTCTGCAATTTCTTTCCTCAGTGTTTCATAGTTATCCTTGTAGAGATCTTTTACCTTCTTGGTTAAGTAAATTCCTAGGTATTTTTTTTTCTTTGTAGCTATTGTGAATGGTATTTAGTCTTTGACTTTCACTATTCACAGACGATATGATATTATACAGAGAAAACCCCAAAGATTCAACCAAGAGATTACTGGAATTTATAAATGAATTCAGCAAAGTCTCAGGATACAAAATTAATGCACACAAATCCATAGCCTTCATATATGCTAATAACAATCAAGCCGAGAAACAAATTAAAGATGCTATACCTTTCGCAATAGCAACAAAGAAAATTAAATATTTAGGAACATATCTAACTAAGGAGGTCAAAGACCTATATAGAGAGAATTATGAAACACTGAGAAAGGAAATTGCAGAGGATGTAAATAGATGGAAAGCCCTACCATGCTCTTGGATAGGCAGAGTCAACGTAGTAAAAATGCCTTTGCTACCTAAATTAATTTACAGAATCAATGCAATCCATATCAAAATACCAACATCATTTTTTTGCCAGTCTAGAAAAAATTATTCTACGCTTTGTGTGGAACCAGAGAAGACCCCGTCTAGCCAAAGCAATCTTAAGCAAAAAGAACAAATTGGGAGGCATCTGTCTACCAGACTTCAAACTATACTACAAGGCTATAGTAACCAAAACTGCATGGTATTGGCACAAGAACAGACACATAGACCAATGGAACAGGACTGAGAACCCAAATATAAAACCAACCTCATACAGTCACCTGATCTTTGACAAATTCCAGAAAAACGTACACTGGGGAAAAGAATCCCTATTCAACAAATGGTGCTGGGAAAACTGGATGGCCATATGTAGAAGACTGAAATTGGACCCATACCTCTCACCTCTCACAAAAATCAATTCATAATGGATAACAGATCTAAACCTAAGACATGAAACCATAAGAATTCTCAAAGAAAACATTGGAAAATCTCTTATGGACATTCGCCTAGGCAAAGAATTTATGAAGAAGACCCCCAAAGCAATCACAGCAGCAACAAAAATAAATACATGGGACCTGATCAAATTGAAAAGCTTCTGCACAGCCAAGGAAACTATCACTAGAGTGAACAGACAACCTACAGAATGGGAGAAAATATTTGCATACTACACCTCTGATAAAGGGCTGATAACCAGAATCTATACAGAACTTAGGAAAATCAACAAGAAAAATCAAACAACCCTATTAAAAATGGGCAAAGGACATGAACAAAACTTTTCCAAAGAAGACAGAATGATGGCCAGCAAACATATAAAAAGTGCTCAACTTCTCTAATCATCAGGGAAATGCAAATCAAAACCACAATGAGATATCACTTAACTCCAGTGAGATTGGCTCATATCAAAAAATCCCCAAATAACAAATGTTGGTGGGGATGTGGACAGATAGGAACACTCATACACTGCTGGTGGGACTGCAAATTAGTACAACCTCTATGGAAAAAAATATGGAGATACCTCAAAGAATTAAAAGTAGAATTACCATTTGACCCAGCAATCCCAATACTGGGTATTTATCCAAAAGAAAAAAAGACATTTTATAATAAAGACATCTGCTCTCGAATGTTCATAGCAGCACAATTCACAATTGCAAAGTTGTGGAAACAACCCAGGTGCCCATCAATACACGAGTGGATCAATAAAATGTGGTATATGTGTACCATGGAGTATTACTCAGCAATAAGGAACAACAGTGAATTAACACATCTGGTATTTTCCTGGTTGGAGCTAGAACCCATTCTTCAAAGTGAAGTGTCGCAGGATTGGAAAAACAAGCACCACTGGTACTCACCATCAAACTGGTACTAACTGATGAACACTTACATCACACAGGGCAAGAACATTCATCTGAGGGCGGGCGGGCGGGCGGGGGGTGGAAGGGATGGGAAAAACTCTCACTGAATGGATGTGGGGAGCACAGTTTTGGAGATGACCATGATTGTGGCTCTGACATGGGCAGAACAGGGGCAATGTGTATGGCCAAAGTGTTGTACCCCCATGATATTCTGAAAATAAACAAATAAATTAAAAAAAAAAGGGTTGACTGTCAGCTTGACTGTTATTTGTGTATAAAAATGCTACTGATTTATGTACATTGATTTTGTGTCCTGAGACTTTGATGAATTTATTTATCAATTTCAGGAGTCTCTTGGAGTCTTTGTGGTTTTCTAGGTACAAGATCATGTCATCAGTGAAGAATGATATTTCAACCCCCTCTTTCCCAGTTGGGACTCCCTTTATTTCTTTCTCTTGCCTGATTGCACTGGCTAGGACTTCCAGTATTATGTTGAACAGAACTTGTGACAGGGGGTACCCTTGTCTTGTTCCAGTTCTTAGGGGGAAAGATTTCAGCTTTTCCCCATAGAGCATGATGTTGGCTGTGGGTTTGTCATATATGGCTTTTATAATTTTAAGATATGTTCTTTCTGTGCCTCATTTGTTGAGGGTTTTTATCATGAAAGGGTGCTGGATTTTGTCAATTGTTTTTTCTGCATCTATTGAGATGATCGTATGGTCTTTGTTTTTGCTTCTATTTATGTGGTATATCACATTTATTGATTTATGTATATTGAATTATCCTTGAATCACTAGAATGAAGCCCACTTGGTCCTAGTGGATTATTTTTTGGATGTGCTGCAAATTTGGTTTGCTAGAATTTTATTGAGGATTTTTGCATCAATATTTATAAGGGATATTGGTCTGTAGATTTGTTTTTTTGTTGTGTCCTTTACTGGCTTTGGTATCAATGTGATACTCCCTTCATAGAATGAGTTTGGGAGAATTCCCTCCTTCTCAATATTATGGAATAATTTCTGTAGAATGGATTCCAGCTCTTCTTTGTGGATCTGGTAGAATTTGGTTGTGAATCCATATGATCCAGGGCTTTTTTTGT
This sequence comes from Daubentonia madagascariensis, assembly GCA_023783475.1. Lineage (NCBI taxonomy): Eukaryota > Metazoa > Chordata > Mammalia > Primates > Daubentoniidae > Daubentonia > Daubentonia madagascariensis. The sequence goes on along the minus strand of JAKFHU010001684.1, from coordinate 22,332,548 downwards.
TGGAAGATTTTTTATTACTGCTTCAATCTCACTGCTAGTTATTTGTCTGTTCAGGAGTTCTATTTCTTCCTGATTGAGTCTTGGGAGCTTGTGTGTTTCCAGGAATTTGTGCATTTCCTCTACGTTTTCAAGTTTATGTGCATAGAGATTTTCAGAGTATTCATGGATGATGTCTTGTATTTTTGTGGTATCAGTTGTAATGTCTCCTTTTTCATTTCTCATTGAGCTTATTTGGGTTCTTTCTCTTCTATTCCTGGTTAGTCTAGCAAACAGTCTGGCAATTCTGATTAACTTTCAAAGAACCAATTTTTGTTTCATTGATCTTCTGTGTTATTTTTTTCCCATTTCACTTAGGTCTTCACTGACCTTCCTTATTTCTTTTCTTCTGCTGGCTTTGGGTTTGGTTTGCTCTTCCTTTTATAGTTCCTTGAGATGTAACATTAGGTTGTTAATTTGTGATCCTTCTGTCTTTTTAATGTAAGCATTTAAAGCTATGCATTTTCTCCTGAGGAATGCTTTTGCTGAGTCCCATAGATTTTGATAGCTTGTGTCCCCTTCATCATTCAGTTCAAAGAATCTTTTGATTTCCATCTTAATTTCATTCTTGATCCAATAATCCTTTAGCAGTGGTTTTTTTTTTTTTTTTAATTTCCATGACTTTGTGTAGGTTTGAGTATTTCTTTTGTGATTGATTTCTAGTTTTATTCCAGTGTGGTCTGAGAATATACATAGCATGATTTCTATTTTTTGAGTTTGCTACTCCTGTTTTTTGGCCTAAGATATGGTCAATCTTAGAGAATGTGCCATGTGTTGATGAAAAGAATGTATATTGAGCAGTTTTTGGGTAGAATGTTCTGTAAATATCTGTTAGGCCCATTTGATTTAGAGTCTGGTTTAGGTCAGAGTGTTTCTTTATTTATTTTCTGATTTGATGATTTCTGCACCTCTGACAGTGGGGTGTTGAAGTCCCCAGCAATTACAATGGTGCTATTTATTTCTGTGCTTAGCTCTTGTAAAATTTGCTTTATGTATCTGGGAGCTGTTGTGTTAGGTGCATGTACATTTAGGATTGTTATATATTCTTGTTGAATTGCTGCCTTTACTATTATATAATGACCCTCTTTGTCTTTCTTTACTTTGGTTGACTTAAAGTCAATTCTATCTGATATGATAATGGTTATGCCTGCTCTCTTTTGGTTTCCATTTTTGTGGAATTTATTTTTCATCCCTTCACACCGAGTCTGTGTGCATCCTTATGGTTTAGATGTGTTTCCTGGAGACAGCAGATACTTGGACTGTGTTTTATCATCTATTCACCCAGCCTATGTCTTTTGAGTGGTGCATTTAAACCATTAACATTAAGAGATAGAATTGATATGTGGAATGCTGTTCAGTTCATCAGGTTGGGTAGTAACTTGTTGCTTTGTTTTCCTTCCTGTGCTATTGTTTTATAAGTTGTGAGCTTTAGCCCTTGTGGGTGATTTTTCACTGGCCGGTATCTATTGTGCTGATTTGTGTAAAATGCAGTTCTGAGTATTTCCTGCAGGGCAGTTCTGATCATGACAAACTCCCTCAGTGTTTGCTTGTCTGGAAAAGATTTCTCCATCAAATGTGAAACTTAGTTTTTCAGGATACAAGAGTCTAGGCTGGCAGGTGTTCTGTTTAAGAAGATTGAAGGTGGTGCCCCACTCCCTTCTGGCTATTAAAGTTTCTTCTGAGAAGTCTGCTGTTAGCCTGTGGGGTTTTCTATATAGGTCAGTTGTTGCTTACATCTAGCTGCTTGTAGCATTTCCTCCTTCATGTTGACTTTGGATAGCTTGATTACTATGCATCTTGGAGATCTCCTGTTTGCTATTAACCTTCCCAGTGTTCGATGACCACCTTGTATCTGGATGTCTGAATCTCTAGCAATACCCTGGAAGTTTTCTTCAATAATTCTCTTGAATAGATTTTCTATTCTTTTAGCTCTTTCTTCTTCTCCCTCAGGGGTGCCTATAATTTGTATGTTACTTTGCTTCACACAGTCCCATATATCTCTGAGTGATTGCTACACCTGTTTTTTCTCTTTGCCTCTTTAAATGACTGGCTTAGCTCAAGATCCTTGTCTTTAAGCTCTGAAATTCTTTCTTTTCCTTGGTTTAATATGTTGCTGATGCTTTCTGCTGTGTTTTAAGTCATCCTTTAAATGACTTTTTTATTTCTATAAGGTCTATTATATCCTTTCTTTTGTTTTCTAGCTTTTTAGTGACGTTTTTGTTGATTTTCTGAAAATTTTTTTGTCTCCTTTTTGTTGGTTTTCAACTTTCTCTTCAATTCCATTCATCTTGTTTGCCAGTCAAATTCTGAATTCCACTGTTGTCATTTCAGTAGTTTCCTTGTGGATGGAGTCCACTCCTATAGCTCCACTGTGATCACTTGGGGGTGTTGAGCTTTTTTTTTTTATGTTGCCAGGGTTCTTTTACTGATTTCTTCTCATGTCATTCCTCTTCTTTCAGCTCTGGATTATTAGGATTGCAGGACACTTATTCTCCTTTGCTGGGAACTTTCTTATTTAGTTAGGGGAAGGGCTGCCCCTAGATGGAGCTTTTGTGACCTACTCTGGAATGTTGACCCATCAGGGGAGGGGAAGGTGCACTGAGAGCCTGTAGAACAGCTGTTCTATTTTGACGTGTGCCCCTGTGATTGACTCACTTTGAACCAGTACTGGATGATCTTTGGGTAAAGGGTTGTTCTCCAGTTCATTGTTGGGAGTTTGAGTTGTGGGCTGGATGTGACCCTGTCCACACAGTTGTTGTGGTGGGGAATTGCTCTGGCTGGGGTCACCTAATGGAGGTGACAGTGGTCACTGGGTGAGTCAATTTAGGCAGTGGTCATGAATGACTGGCTGTAGACATTTTCACAAACCAGGTCTAGGAGTAATGTCTGCTCAGAGCTGGGGGTTTTGGGTGAAGCACTGGCCCTCTGCAGGCCCAGTGTCAGTGGTGGAGATTCAGGTGCAGTGTCTTGGGGCCTAGGCTGAACTCTGGAATCTCAGGGGTATTGTCACAGTCCCGATGGAGGCCCTGGAGCTACAGGGGCAGAGCCTGCGGTTCAGATGGAACAAGAGCTTCAAAACTATCTCTGGGGATTATGGGGGCATAGCCACACATATGGAGGGCTGTTCTGCCAACATAGAGACTCCTGATGCCCAGTTGTGCTGGCAAGGGTTTGTCTCAGTGGCCAGGGACCTCATAGTTGAACTGGAGCTTCTGGTCAGCCAAGGTTCTCCCCCCCATACATAGGACCTACTGAGGCAGTCACCCAAGGCTTCCCAGGTGGTGCCTGTGATGTTTGAGGCTCCTCTCTACATTGTTCTATAGTTTTTTTCCTCTGTGTGTGTGTGTGTGTGTGTGTGTCCTGGTGCAATGCCCATAATTTGAGTGGAGGGATTGCTCATTTCTTCTGCCCCAGCCTTAGTCTTAGGCAGCACTTATGTGCCTACACCTCAGGGGTAGAGCTTTCTCAGCAGACCTGACCCTCCCTATATGACAATCAGCCTTTTCCTCTTACTCAGTGCAAGGCCTGGGGCCTGGTGGTTTCTGCCTCTCCCCATGTGGCAGAGGTGTTCTGCCTCTAGTCAGTGAAGAATTTTGGGTGTGAATAGGTTTTCTGTCCCTCTTCCAGCTGCACATGACTTGTACTTTGAATTGGAGCAGTGTCTGATGTCTCTGTCCCTGTGGCAGTCAACCACAACCTTGGCCTTATGCAGGGCCTAGTGGGCAGAAAGTTTTCTCTAAGTCCTGCTGCTTGACCCTGGCAATTCCTGCATGTCTGCACCATGGAGTGGTATTTCTCTCAGGCCTCTTGCCCTGCCACTAAACTTCCTTATAAGCACTTGGCAGAAGACTATAGCAACGAGTTGTAGAGTAGTTGTAGACTTCCCTTGCTTTGGAGGCTTCCTGGGATTCTAAACTGTCATGCTAGCCTACACCTTTAAACATTGGTTGAAATTTCAGCTGCTGTCTTACCTGCTTTTAAGGAGAGCATCTCTTCTCCCTAAAGAACTGCCTGAAGTAAGACAGTTCATTTGTCCTGTCTTTCCACCCTACTTCTTTGAATCAACACTCTCGCTGTTTAGATTTCATTTCATCAGAGGGCCTTGCAACTTTAGTCATCTGATAGGCTTAAGAAATAAAAAAAAAAAATTTGTAGACTTGTAGACTACTGAGCTTACTTTTGTTACAGAAGATATAATGTTCTGTTTTTACTTTCTACATATTAATAGAAAATGGAAAGACAAGTATGAATGTTATGATTTTTATTACAATTATTTCCAGGTACAATGACCAGTATTTCCACAGGGAAGAATATGGTTAAACATTTATACAGGTTAGCAAAACATATTCTTGTTTAAAACATTAAATATATGTATATATTTATTTTTGTATTTTCAGCTAATTGAACAAGGTGGGTCTTCTCATGATTACCACTTATCAAGTACCAGGTTCAAGGTAAATTCTACAATGTTATATTGAATATATTAGGGAATAAGTGTCATTGAGAAAAGTGAAAAGGTTTATCAAGAGAATACACTGAGCCTTCATGCTCCTATTGTCCTCAGATACATCCTGTGACTAAGCTGCTCCACTGGATATTCCGCTGAGATCACATTCCTATGGAGGTATTGCTCCCCTCCAATTGTCCTTCTTTTATAAAAAATAATGAGAAAGCAGCAATTCAGCAGAAAAATACCTATGCAGTTTGGTTCCAAGCAGACCTGGATTTGATATTGTACCTGCATTCATTAGCCCTGAGCAATAAATTTCAATTTATTGGTTTTGACAACTTTTCTTCTCCTAATACTACCTATTCTTCCCTCTAAACAATAATGCCCTGTCAATAATAAGCCTTATGTCTTATATAAAATTAACCACTAATAAGCACATGCACCCGTGGCTGTAGGTGTAGTTTGTGAACTCATCTTAATTAAAAGATAGCACAGACAAACACACTCCCAAGAACACAATCTGAAAAGTAAATAGGTCAGAGACTTGTTTAGATGTTATAAAAACATGAAAACTTTTGGGACCAATATAAAATAAGATAATTATCTATACAATATTGCTATAAACTAGGTCTTCATGTAAAGAAACTCTGTAAATTGTATCAAGATAACCCTAGTGGTTATTTAGATGCTTAAAGGGAACAGTTTGAGCGAATTTCTTGCTTTTTATTCTGTACTCCTGCTTTATTTCTGCATTACGATGATTTTATAGTGAACATGCCTGCTTGTAAAGTAATTTTAGGAAATGTTTAAAAGTATCTTCAGGGCTGAGTGTATTAAGTTTTATATAAGCTGTGTTTTTGATGTTCTGCTTTACTGCAACTATGTCCATGGACCCTATAGAGTTTATGCAAGCTGCAGGCTACTGCCATCATCTTTAGAACATCTAGCCAACTGCTTTTATGTCTTTATGATACTATAACAGCTAAGGTAACATTGGCAATAAGCACGTCGGGAAATAAAGATACATTTCAGGAATGGACTTCCCTAAAATTCTGCCGATCTGATGGTTGAATAGGCCCGTAAGTGCTTTTGTAGCTTTTGCAGATAATCAAAAATGGGATTTTTTTTCAGATTTTTATTCTCAGAAGGAGGTTATTTTCACTTAGGAAAGAGAATATGCTCTGATAAAACCATATGTGTGATGGTTTCAATGTATCAATCTTTATGGTAGTATTCGGACTTCTTTGATTCTTTCTGGAAATAGGGGGAAATGCCTGGTTAATTTGAATGGCTTCTAATCTGGCTGACAATTTGGATTGATTTTATGGATTATTTCTCCTACAATTCACATGAAGTCAAAGCAATATGTATGTTCCATTCATTTCTTTCCTTTCCCCCACACCCAAACCTTCAAAATCAGTACATATGCAATCACTAAAGTTTAAATAATAAAAATGTTCTTATTTATAAAATAAAAGTTTTTGGAATTTAAAAAGGTGAACATAATAGAATTATGGCAATATCCTAGGCACCTAATTAAGATTTAGAAGACTTCAGTAGAAGGACATTGTAACTTTTTATCATTTTTAATAGTCTGCATTTTCTGGGTTTTTTTTTTTTGCATTTTACTTGGATTTATGTGTATTTAACTTTGCAATTGGGATAGAATTACATAGTAAGAACTAGAATTCTCCACCTTTCCATTATTTACCATTTAGATTTTACCTATGTCAACAAAAATTTGGAAGAGCATTTTTGTATCTGAGAAATATCCAGACACAGACTATAACTTAACTCTTTTGATGTCATGGACATTAACTAGTAAGGACAATGAAATACAAAAATCATTAGCCTGAGAAAAGAGGAGTCCATGAATAACTGAGTGTTATGTTGTTCACAATTATATAATAATCTTTAGTTAAAAACATGCTTTTTAATATTCATAAATCTTAACATGAAATAGTCTAGTTTTAAAATCTTGTTATACTGTATATGTTACTTCTATAATGTTGGGGGTCCAGGAATGAGGGTATATCTATTAAATAAAGCTAAAGACATGAGAAAATAAAAATTTTGATTTATGGTTAAGAGTGGAAATCAATAGTTCCAACATAAATGTTATGTACATATACACAATACAGTTCTTACTGAAGAATTTCAATATAATTTTTCAATAGTAAAAGTATCTGTTAATTAAGCCAAAATACTTTTATTAAAATTACTTTTATCATGAATTAAAAGAAAGTTAAAAACAACAAAAATATGAATTTTTTCCCAAATGATATATTTCTATTTAGCTTTGTATACATCATATGCTCTAATACTATTTAATGAAGACACAAAAAGTAAAAAGAGGTCTTTAAAACTCAAATCAGATGCTAAAAAATACTTTTTATAAATTCCAAATTAGATGCACAAAAATATAGCACAGGGGATAATTTAAGGAAAGAAAATGATGGAATAAGCACAAATAGAGGGAAATTAGTTCGTTTTTGACTTATTTGTTAAAAGAAGGTGTAAATACACGAACGTGGCATAATTTCCCTAACACTTTGATAAGTATTACTGCATATTCAGAACAGCTTTGCTTCAAATTCAACTAACATTTTCTCTTGAAATCAGTTTTTTTTAGTCTTTTACAATTGAAATACAATAAAATTAACTGATACAGATAAATGATAAATGATATCTTAAAAAAATAGATACTGACCACCCACTATTTGCCACACATTGTATTGAGCATTGGAAATACGGTTAAGATTACATAAAGCTTAGGTAGGATTTCAACAAGTTCACAGTCTAGAACAGAGAATAATAATAATAATAGCAAGAACAATAATGTAAGCTAACATTCTTGAAAGCTAGAAATTATACATAACAGTACATAATTTATATCAGTTATCTCTTGTAATAGCCCTGTGAGAAGACAGCATCAATGTATCTATTTTACAGGTGAGAATACTGCATTGTTGAAAGTTAGTAATCTACAGCTGAAATGTGTAACCAGGGGCCTTAGTCCTTTCAAAATATCTCTCGAGAGAGTTAGGATAATATACAGAATAGCCTAGTTTTCTGAGCTATAATTTTTATGCATAGTCTTACCTGAAATTTCTTTAGTAAATCTCAATGACCGTTCAGTTTCCCCATTTGAAAATGTGGAGTCAGCTTGTCCAAATCTCAAGATTTCTTTTTAATAATTGCATTCAAACTAGGGACAGTGAATACCACATAAAAACTGGAAATCTTGGTGCAAAAGGAGATTGAAATTAGTCCTACATAAAGGAAAGCTGAAAATATGTATGCAAAAGAGTAGAAGAGACACATAAAAGATGAAGGATTATTGGGGAAAGCTTTAAATTAAGAGAATTAGGAAAGTGATCACAATCCCCTTGAACTGCATTGTCATACACTTTGGACTGCGTATGAGTGGTGTGATTTCATCATGGCCAATATTTGGTAGGAGATGGCTCTACTCTCATAATGCTCAAAATATTTTAAGTTCAGGAGTATTGGAAACGTCTATGCAGCTTCATAAAACCTGAATTTACCAATCAGACTACTGGCCTTGTTAGATATGGGGAACTCCCATAATCTAGAAGCAGGAAGCAGGCTTCAGCTTTTTTCTTTTTTAATTACACTGCATTGGACCTTCTGAGCCAGCTTCTAAGCTCATATAGAGGAAGAGGAAATGAATCTCCAGAAGTCCAGATTTGTCTCTCCTAGCCCCATGAGCTACCAGTACTTTCTTGAGCTAGTCTAGAGAAGAATAGATATGTACATAAAAGTCAGTTCTACCCTTCTAAGCTCTTTTGTATTTACCCTCAATTTCATTTAATGCTGTGATCATTCTTTAATTGTGATCATTGTTTAATTACCCAAACAAACTTTGAAATCATGTCAATATTTTTTTATTTCCCTCATAGAACTGATCAGACACTTTCTAAATACATCATATTCTAAGATTCTCTATTACTATGATTTCTGATTTAGCTTATTTTCTTATTAATTTCCTCCAATATTTGCAATAGTCCCCTATATGATCTCCCTGCCCTATCCAACTTTTTGCTCACAATTATGTTTTAAACCACCACCACTATTATATTCTAAGAGAGAAATATAAATACTTGAATTACTTAGCTAAAATCTGTCACCCAGCACCCATTATATAATAAAAGGGTTTAAATAAAGCCTCGCAAACATCTTAAGGTGAACATATTCTGGCATGTTTGAAGACAGCAAGGAAACTGGCGTGGCTTGACAGGAGTAAGCAGATGGGGAGAGTAGTAATAGGACCTGTCAAAGAGGTAATAGGGGCCAGCCCTATGGTATGTAAGGCCTTAAGTTTTACTGTGGGTGTTTAGAGCAAAGAAGTGGCTTAACAAAATTTATGTTTCACAGGGGTCATTTTAGCTGTTATATTTTGCAAATAGACAATAACGGACCAGGTTTAGAAACAGAAAACAATTAGGAGGTGATTGTAATAATCCAGATAAGAGAATACGGTAGCTAAACCAAAATGATAGTGGTGGAGTGGGGAAAAAGAGATGATTCTCTTGTGACTCTAAATAAATATCCAAAAAATTAAGAGCACAAATTTATATCTTACTTGAAGTCACGTAGAATGTGAATCTTATATATCTGTAATAAATATGAATAAAAGAATCGACCAGACTCTTCCTTATCACCAATAGCAGTGAGAATGCAGTTACTGTGGTCAAGTTTGCATTAGCTTAGTGTTTACCAGCATCATTTTGCAAATCATGCATCTTCTAAAATTTCTGTAGACAAATAAAACATTACCACACTGTGAGATGTTACCCTATGGAAGAAAATGTCACTCCCTTCTAGTTCTTATTAATTCTCTGATTTTTCTCCCTCTTAGTTCTCTTTTTCAGGAACAATAAATGCACTGATTAACATAGGAATGAAAGAGGCAAAGTATTTAGGAGGAGTTGATATGACTCCCACAAATTTATTCTACAATACATTTTAGTTCAGGTATTGTGGAATCGGTCATAACATGTCATTTCTAATGCCACTTTTCCGCTTTAATAGAATGTGTGTATGTGTGCATGTGTGTAAAATACACAAAGACCTATCATAAATTTTTGATGTCTTGAATAAAAAAGTCTTCACGAACATCAATAGTTTGAATTGTTCTTTTACTTGACAACCATGAGAATTTTTACTCAAGAGTGAAGTCACAGTGAAGTATAGTAATGGGTAAAATATAGATATGGATTTCTTTTGTAAATGGAGAATGATGATTTTGAAAGAAAGGCTGAGAAGAAAGACCAGCACTGTGCCTTGAGCTGGTGGGTGCATTCTCATATGTAGCGACTTCAGAAAAAATGAAAATGAAACTTAAGGACCTGGAGGGTTTTTTTTTCCTATTAATATTCTACTTTCACATCTATTCCATGAAAATCTTTAGGGACACAAAGGAATACCTGGATCTTTGAATTTTGCTGCTCTGGGAAGTCTGAAGAATATCTTTTTGCTCAGCAACATACACTTTCTCAAGGACAGAGCAGAGAGAAGCATACCTAAAACTTCAACACAATGAATTGTTAGGAGATTATAGTTTCTTCCTCTAGAAAAAACCTAGATGCATTTCCAGATATGCAGATTGAAAAGAAGAAAACATATCTCTAGCTTTCCTATTATAAACTTTGATATCTGTCAGTTTCAGGAACAAATCTACAGGGAAAACAAAGCCAAGCCTTGGGAAAAAAATCACATTGTTGAAAAATACTCTACAATTTGACATAGAAGAACTTTGTTCATCCCTTAAACTAGTGCAGTTTTTATAGAGGCACAGACTATATAGAAACGTAGGTATATACAGTTAAAAATAATGAAATTTTGTTTTAGAAAAAAAATTTTTCACTGAAATAGTTATGTTTTTATAGACACTATAGCTTGGGAAAAATGTACAACTCACTATAATAATAGAAATTTTAGCTTGTTTGTATTGATATATATTTCTCCATTGGCTTTTATTTGAAAGCTGTTCAGCAGTCTATGTGAACTGAAATCAAATGCATCATTAATAGTATCTGTAATATATTTGGCAGCAATTTGTTAATTGTTTCTTTTACTAAAGTTTCTTTGCTTTCAAAATGAAAATCTAAAGTAAACTTAATTAAACAGAACAAATGTGATATTAATAACTATTTTTACCACATTACTTCACTAATATTATTATTATTCACTAATATTAAATGAGATCATTCAAACATATATCAAATCTCATGTTTTTGTTATAAACTAAAATTTGGTGTATAGTTATAATCTTAATCTACTGACTATTTAATCTGTTAGTTTCATAGTAATTCTCCCCAACTTCCTCTTCCTTATTTACTTAATCTGTATGTGTTTTCATCCTCAAACTTTCATTACCTAGGTAAACATATTTCAAGAATGAGGCACATCATTGTAACTCACTAAGTCTAGTTATTGTTTTTTGCGTTGCCAGTCCAAAATTAAAACTTTGGAGAAATTTTAAGTATTAATCCATTATTCATTGAATCTTTTTATAGTAATAAATCACATAACAGTAGTAGCCTATCAAGTCTGACTCTTTATTGCACGGTTAAGAAGACTCTCAGGTCATTTGCATTCTCCAGGATGTCAGAACAGCTTCATAACCTCTATTTAATAATTATGGCTGATGTCAGTTCTGTTAGTTGGGACAGACAAAAGCTGAAGGAACAAGGACTCTAGGACAGGATGTAAATAGCAATCAGGACAGGATGGTGAGTTGTGGAACACAGGAGTCAAAATAGAAGGCTGCATTAACATGGGGTCAAGAGAAATGGCAAAATGGATTGACCTAGATAAGTGTCCAAATTTCTAGACTTGATAAAAAGATGAATCTGTGCACTTGGCATACACACTGTAGAGAGAAAAACTGATTTGGGTCAAAGAGAATATCACAATGAAAATCCAATGACTTGGCTCTAAGCATGTAAAGAAGATGGCATTCCCAAGACAACATCCATGAAACTGAAGAGGCAAAGTAGAACATGAAATCTGACCAAGAAACATGCAGCCAGTATGTCTTCTAGATCAGGTACGAAACCCATAACAGGTTTGCTGCATATGTGCTAACACACATAACCAGAGTCTATTCCCAAAGATAGAAAGGAAAGATGCACATATTACTACAAGATTTATTATATAAATTTTGGTGATAGGTATTAGGACCAGGTGTGGTGGACTGAAGAAAAGGAATCCCACCTAATTTAGAATAGAGGCAATGGCTTTCAAGGACCTGCAGACTTCACATCCCAAAACTCACCTTCTACAATTCCCTCTCCTCTGTACCAAGGACACTTGCACCCTACTGTTCTTCAATGTGCTAAGAACAATCTCACAATGGACCTTTGATCTTCTTGTGTCTTTCCACAAGACGCTCTTCCAAGTGACATGCACAGCTTACACCCTTACTATCCTAAAGTCTCAGCTTGAATGTCACCCTTGAAGTGGTATCTCAATGAGACCATTTGTTCAAATTACAGTCCAAAGGAAAAGAAGAGTATTGATCCACATCAGATTTTATGTAAATGAAAAATAAATTTTTATTTAGTTAAACCATTGAAGTTTCAGAGTTGTAACAATAACACTATATGTCCTAATATTGTCTTGCTCTTCCTCCTTTTCTGTTGAGCAATAAGGTATAGTACAAAAATGGCTGAGTACAATCATTAGAAGAACTTGTTTGTAGTCCAGTCTCTATAATATAATGACCTTGTCAAAATATTTAATCCTTTCAAAGATATTTTCCTTCTTTGGGAAAGGCAGTATGATATAATATGTGAAAGAATGTGCTTTTGCAGGCAAATGGTCTGGTGTTTGATTTGTGGATCATAGTTTTACTACTTGTTTCTCTTTGAATAAGTCTTAAGATCTCATTATAGCTCAGTTTTCACTTTTGTATAAGCATACTAATAATCCTTGTGTCACAGCTTTTGGTGAAAATGAAGTGAGATAATATTTGTAAAACTCTTATCATAGTGTCTGTCATATATAGTCACAAAATTATATAATTTCATAGTTCTTGTGGAATAATAAATTAGTAGCTGTATTTGAATGGCAATAATTTTATATGCTGTACTTATGGGAGTGTGTAAATAACAAAGTATATAATATTGTACTTGAAAGTTGTCTTAAATGTACGTGAAGTAATGTGCATTTTTCAGATGTACTTTGGAGTTTTTCCTGAAAATTGTGATGAAACTTGGTGGTCAGTAGTTCTGGTCACATATGTGAACACATTCTGAATGATATATGCTTCCTCTTATAAGTACTCATTATTTGATATAGATAAGTTATTTTCAAATTGTCTATGCAAACTTAGAATTATTGAGGAGTGCTATTATACCTGAGTAATTTTGTGTCATATGTGTGTTTGTACTTATCCTAATCTTTTTACTCAATTAGAGCAATTCTACTTCTACCTTATGTGTTTGGAGTTTGTATAAATTGTAATTTAAAAAATCTGCAAAATTATAATCAAATTTGAGATCCGAGCTTTCAGTAATGACAGATAAATTTGTACATGCAAACTCTCCCATAGGTATCAACTAGAAAATATGTATTCAATATTTCAAAAAGTTTTGATGTAATCATATATGGATTTAAAACAGGAAGAATCTAGAAAAGGGTGACTCCTAAAAGACAGGAACTGCTTAAGGTGAGATTGGCATGTTTTCAGCATTTCGTTGCAGGATACTCTCAGATCCCCCTGTTGCATAGGTATAAAGTCAGCATAAAGATTTTCGGGCTGGTGTATTAGCTAGGAAATTAAGGGAAAAAATTCTGGAAAGAGAGTGTTGCTTATAAAATGAGGCCAACACCAACATATAAACTTTCTAAAATTCATGACTAATCACTGATCTATTTAAGCATAAAGGAGACAACAAGGATTCTGGAAAATAAAGTAGCTAGAAGCTAGAAGGATGCAGTAGTTTTTCAGCTGCTGCCCATCATAAAGAAGACAGAATTTGAAGTTTGAGTCCAGCCAATCTAAACTTATTGCTCAACAAATAGCAGTACACTTCAGAGGAATATTACTGGAACCAGAAACCCTACAATATATTTAAATTGCCCAACATGCAATAAAAAGCAATTACTAGACATGTGAATCAGAAAAATATGACTCATACTCAAAGAATAAGGCAGTCAACAGAAATTAATTTCAAGATGATGCAAATGTTGGAATTAGCAGAGAAGGAATTTAAAGCAGCTATTATAAGTATATTCAAGGACCTAAAACAAAATCTAGTCACAGTGAAATAAATACTTGGGGAATATGAACAGTGAAATTAAAACTATTGAAAAGGAAAAAAAGGAAACTTTGTGATAACTAAATTGAACAGTATAAGTAAAATGAAAAAAAAAATCCTGGATGGACTAAACAGCAGGTTATAGACAGGAAAAAGAGAGGTCAGTTAACTCGAAGGTAGTTTAATAGCATTTGTACAATATATGAAATAGAAAAAAAATGAAGAAAATTAACAGAAATTCAATGATCTAAGACAATGTTAAGATAAGCCAATAGAATTTCTATGATATATAGGAGGGAGAGGGGATTGAGAAAATAAAGAAAAATTCAGTTTTCTTTGGGATGTTATCAAGTGTTCTAATATGTGCATTTATATTCCCATAGGAGAGAAGAAAGTGAATGGGGGAAAGTACTATTTGAAGAAATAATGACAAGTCATTTTCTTAATCTGATGAAAATTCTAAATTTATGGATCTGAAAACAATGAACTACAAGCAGGATCAATACAACCACATCAAACACATCAGAGGGAGAGAAAATCTTGAAAGAAGTCATGGAAAGTTGTAATATTACAAACAGGGAAATAATGATATAAATAACAGCTGACATCATGAGAAGCAACAGAGGCCATTCTCTATTCAATAATCCCAAGATTTTTGGACAAATGGCTGATTGCTGGCCTGGAGTACGTAAAATACTAAATGATGTTTTCACATCTTTTTGGATCAGAAACATGAGAAAAGCTCATGCAATTATAGGGAATTCTCAAAATGATCCAAAAGCCAGCTGGAAGTATGGTTACTAACCATACTGAGGAAAACTTAAAATCCCATTGAATAATAATATATCAGTGCATGAGTTGATATCATATACATACATACATACAAAGAGAATGAAAATCTCTTATGGTAGAATGTTAACTAAGAAAAATAGATACAAGTATAATATAAAAATATTTGTAAGTATAGTAACAAAGGAATTATAAAATCATCAGTGGTTGTTAGAACAGTTGAGTAAAATTTTGAAAATGGACAAGAATAGTTGCTGAGGCTATTTTACAATTATTTAATAAAGAAAAAAGTAATAACTCTATAGTGAGTAAATATAGCAGATACCACCTACCTTAATCAGGTCACCAAACTTAACCTAGCCTAATTTTACTAACAGTGGAAGAAAGTAACATCATGTTCTCCCTAGTAGGATACATGTAATAGGACACATCATTTCAGTTATATTCCTTCCATAACACACACACAAACACACAACATAACCTGAATCAAACATGAGGAAATAGTAGACAAATCTAAATTTATAGACATTCTACAAAATAACTGGCCTCCTCTTTTCAAAACGTTAAGATTAAGAAACAAAAGAAAGGTTGAGAAATAGCTCTAGAATAAGATACATAAACAAGTAAGTGCTATGCTTGATCCTCTGTAGGATTCTGGATGGGAGAAAATAGTTACAGAGACTATTGGGAAAATTGATGAAATTTGAATATGGCCTATGGATCCAGACTGGGATACAATGAGATGAGGGAGCCACTTGTCTCAGGCAGAAAATTTATGGTGGACCAAAAAACTTAGCAATCAAATAATATTTGAATGCTATATTTAAAAAAATAAAACACTGCAAAAATCAATGATAAATTGAATGGACTGAATGTGTCTCCCCAAATTTCATATGTTGAAATCCTAACCCCCATTATGATGGTATTAGGAGGTGGGACTTTGGGAAGTAATTAGGTTATGGGGGTGGAGCCCTCATGAAAGAGATCGTGCCTTTATAAAAGGGACCCCAGAGAGTTCTCTCACTCTCTTCCTACCACATAAGGACAGAAGAAGACATCATGCGGGATCTATGAACTAGGAAGTGGCACTCCACCAGACGCTAAATCTGCCGGCACCTTGATCATGGATTTCCCAAACTCCAGAACTGTGAAAAAAATAAATGTTTAAGCCACCCAGTCTATGGTATTTTTGTTATAGCAGTTTGAAAGGACTAAGACAAAATATGCACATTTTAAATAATTACTGGACCAATATTACTAATTTTTCATTCTGTCTCAGTCTCCAATATGGCTAGAAAAATACTTATTATATCAATGTTAAATTGTCTGATTTTGTCAACTGTTCCATGGTTATTCAAAAGAATAATAAGCTTCTTCTTAGAAAATATATACTGAAGAAAATTGAGGTGTAAATTCATGATATCTCAATGTGGTTGAAAAAATTGCCCCCCAAAGATGTATTAAATTCCTAATCTCCCGAACATGTCAATATTACCTTATATGGCAAAAGATGTGATTAAGTTAAAGATCTAGAGAGGAAGAGAATATCTGGGATTATCAGATGAGTCTTAAATATTATCACATTCATCTCTATAAGAGACAGCCAGATGGATTTTTGGAAGAGAAGAGGAGAAAGCAAACTGACTAAGGAGGCAGAGATTGGAGTAATGTGGCAACAAGCCAAAGCAAGCTGGCAGCTATCAGAAGCTGGAAGAGGCATGAGATGGATTTTTCTCTACAGCCTTTAGAGAGAAATTGTATTTCTGAGAACTTGATTTTGGCCTTCTGGCTTCCAGAACTGTGAGAGAATAAATTTCTGATATTTTAAACCACTAAGTTGTATGTTAAACCACTCAGTGTTGATTTGCAATGGCAGTCACAAGACACAAATATACTTACTCTTAAATGGCATGGTGGGGGGGAAGATTGATAATAGATAGAGAAGAAGGAGGGAGAGAGGGTGGGGAGAGAAAGAATATTAGAAAAATGGGGTGGAATACAAACTGTTGAATATGGGTAGAGAGTAAATAAAAGTTCCTTCATCTGTTTGTAATATATATGTATGTTGAATAAATCAAAATTTACAAAGATCAACTGGAAAATCTGATATATAATTTTTTTCTATAAGTAATGAAATATGGATTTCTTAAATGTATATCTTGAAAACGTTTGTCCCCATTTAGCTTTAATATTTTTAGTGTTATTTATGAGCATATTATTATAGTACACAAGGTAGGGATTAATTTACTAGGAGATAATGTTTCATCTAGGGAGAATAGTTACTTATCTGGAGAAGTTAATTCACCTCCAACATCACTCCCAGTTACACTTTACATTCTATGAGGGGATAAGAGGAGAAAACAGTCTTTTTTTTAAATCTAGCATGATTTTAGGCACAAATTAGAAGCCCATTATATATTTGTTGAAAATAATCAATAAATGGATAAATATTACATATACATTACCAAAGATATATTATGCTTATGTCTTTTAAAAATGTTTGGGTTTTTTGGGTAATATTTTTCTGGTATTTACATAAATTTCTTCTATATCTTTTGATTTGTTCCTTATGTGTGTGCATGTGAATTTATTTTTCCAAGCTTTCATAATATTCACATCAATATAATGGAAAGACTAACTTCAAGATTTTATAAATTGTCACAATAATGAGGTGATCTGGGAATACCAGTTGGGACAATCATTTGAGAACATACAGGACAAACTCAGGGCTCAGTCACTTAAAGTAAAAGAAAAAACTTCTGTTTGTGTCTTTTGCCTACTTTTTAATAGTATTATTTGTTTTTTAATTGATGAATTGTCTGAGTTTTTTGTAGATTCTGGATATTAGCCCTTTGTCAGATGTATAGTTTGTGGATATTTTCTCCCATTCTGTAGGTTGTCTATTTACTCTGCTGATTATTTCTTTTGCTGTGCAGAAGATAGACAAATGACCAACAAACATGAAAAAATGCTCAACATCACCAAACATCAGGGAAATACAAATTAAGATCACATTGAGATACCACCTTACAGGATAGCCATTATTAAAAAGTCAAAAAAGCAATATATGCTAGTGTTGACGCAGAGAGAAAGGAATGCTTCTACACTGTTAGTGGAACTGCAAATTAGTAAAATCTCTATGGAAAACAGTATGAAGATTATTCAAAGAAATAAAAGTAGACTTACCATTTAATCCAGCAGTACTACTACTGGGTACCTATCCAAAGGAAAAGAAGTCATTTTGTTAAACAGATATCTGCACTCAAATATTCCTTTCAGCACAGTTCACAATTTCGAAGATATGGAACCAACCTAGGTGCCCATCAATTCAAGGGTAGATAACGAAAATGTGGTATATGTGAAAAAGCAGACAAGAGTCAAAAAGGAAGATGGCAGACCAAAGGCATCACCAGCCAAAGCATCTATGTAAGAATGAGAAATTTTAGATGAAAGAGAAAAAAAACAAAAAACAGACAGACAAACGTAAATCGGATGAGGGTCTGAAGGAAGGGTGCTTCAACCTACAGGAAACTCCATGGGAAGAGTTTGCAGAGCAGACCTGGAAGGAGAAAGGCATTGGCAGGGATTAAGCCTTGACAGACTCAGATACTAGCGAGGAGGGTAGGTGGATTGGCTCAATCCCCCTCCCTTGCATCTTGGACTGTTGGTGGGCTCTCAACCTGCTGGAGAGACCTTCTGCTGAAGCAAGCCCAGAGACTGCCGCCAGTGAGCAGAGAGCTTCTTATGGACAGGGCACCAGGTTCTCACCCCCCCAAACCAGGGTGCCTCCCACCCCACAGACCCAAGCTGTACAGCAGGTGCCATATTGCTTCTCTACCCACCAGGCACCTTTGTCCTTAGCAGGGGGCCTCAACCCCTCAGGATCCATCTTGCTAGTCTCCACACATTTCCCAACTCCACCCTGGACTGCAGGAGCCACAGGTGTCCAGTGGGTCCTGGGTGATCTGTGTGACTCCAGAGCCTCGTCATTCTGGATGGGCTGCCTCCTTGAGAGAGGGTTGGAGATGACCAGAAGGTGGATTTTCCTCCACCTACACTTTTTTCACCCCTTTCCCTTCCCCACCCATGGCTGCCAAGAGAGACAATTGAACCACCACACAGAGGCTTCCACATGGAATGGGGCTCAGACCTTTCCTTTTGGGGTCCTGCAGCAGACTTAGGGGTGCTTGGACTGTGAGCTCTCTGCCTGCTGGCCCTCCCTGGTGCTGCTTACCCAGTGACCCCAGAAGAGGGGGACACACCCCAATGTGGAGGGACACTGAATCAGCTTGGGCACCCCGTGAGAGAGACTTGGGACCAGTATACTTCTCTCAGGCATGGTCAGGGTTTGATCTCTGGGGCCTGGGGGACAGACCTGCAGGCCAGATCCTGCACACCCAGGTTTCAATCACATTGCCCAGGGGCATAGAGGGGATATTTGTGAATTAGTATGGCAAGATGTGGGTGCCTGCAGGGGCCGAACAGGGGTGAGAATGCAGAGTGGGTCCTAGCTGTGGTGTGCTTGCAGGGCACCCCTCCTCACACAAGAGGGCCACGCTCTCAACTCAGGCTAGGACCCTGGGCAGGGAATCTCCCAGCTCACATCACAGTCCTGGGGAGCTTGGCTGGGTTGAAGTCCTGCCTGCTAGCAGAGGCCCAGAAGAAGCCACAGAATAGGGGAGTGTGAAAGGAGCAAGGCCTGCTCCATACTGCCAGACTGCAGGTCTCAGACAGCCACTCCTCCACATGCAGACTTTCTGGTTGAGTGGGGCCACTTAAGCCCCTCCCTGGCAGCTTTTCACAGAGGCAGGGAACAAATCTTTGACCCCTGCTAAAAGCATATGTGCATCTTGAGGGCAGGCTCATCCAACCCAGACACTCCCAGCCTCACTTCCCTACCCACCCCTGCTGAGGTGGAGAAAAAGAACACATCTGGAAGTTCCTGGGCCACACCCACCATCTGGGGCATTGGAGTGCTTCTCCTGAGGAACTAGAGCTGGTTGCAAGACCCAAAACCAACATTGTAGCTTGTTCCTCCTGGGCAAGTGCCACCTACTGACAGGGAGGTCAATTTGCAATGCCCTTTCACTGTGATTGCTAACTCATCATACAGGGTGTGGTCAATTCTCACCCATAAGCACCACCTACTGGCTCAGAGATTAAACTGGGTATGGCATTATCTAAACAAAGGAAAATCCAAAGGTAAGAACCAAGAGCTGCTCCAGATGAGACAGAAGCAGAGAAAGAACTCTGCAAGTATGAAGAATCAAAGCAAAAGGACACCCCCAAAAAGGAACACCAGCTCTGAAGCAATGGATACCAACCAAAATCAGAACATTGAAATGAGAGATGATGAACGCTGAACATGAATTTTAAGGCAGCTCAATGAAATGAAAGATAATGGAAGCCGAACGCAAGAGAAACCACAAAAAGAATACAGGAAATAAATGAAAAATTCACTAAAGAAATTGAAATATTAAAGAAAAATCAAACAGAACTTGTGGAAATAAAAAATTTATCCAAGGAACTACAAAACACAGTTCAAAGCCTTAAGAATAGGTTAGACCAAGCAGAAGAAAGAATCTCAGAGCTTAAAGACAACAACTGTCAATTCAACAAGTCAGTCGCACAGATAGAGAAAAGAAATAAAAGAAAATAGCAAAGCCTAGAAATATGGGATTATGTGAAGAGGCCTAACATAAGAATCATTGGCATCCCTGAGGGTGAAGAAGAAAATACACAGTGGTTGGATAATCTATTTGAGGAAATAATTGAGAAAAATTTCCCTGGCCTTGCTAGAAATCTAGATATCCATGTATATGAACCTCAAAGAATTCCTGGGAGGTTCGTTGCAAAGGGGCAAACACCATGACCCATAGTCATCAGACTGACCAAAATAAACACAAAAGAGGCCCTCCTACAAGCCGTAAGGCTAAAGCAGCAGGTAATTCACAAAGGAAAACCCATCAGACTAACTTCAGACTTCTCAACTGAGACCTTACAAGTTAGAAGGGACTTAGGCCACATTCTCAGTTGTCTCAAACAGAATAATGCCTAGCCTAGAATTTTGTATCCTAAAAAACTAAGTATCACATACGAGGGGGAAATAAAGTCTTTCTCAGACAAGCACACATTGAGGGAATTTGTCAAAAAATACATGCCTTGCAGGAAGCACTCAGAACTGTGTTACACATAGATCAGCACAATAGACACTCACCAGTGTAAAATCATCCAAAAGCTGAAGGTCAAAGGCCAGATACCACAATAGCTCAAGACATAAAACAAAGCAACAAAGTCTTCTAAACAGTATGAACAGAAATCCACCCCCCTTATCAATTCTTTCAATAAATGTGAATGGTTTCAACTGCCCAATGAAGAGACATATGCTGGCCAAATGGATAAATATACAAAAGCCAAGTATCTACTGTCTTCAGGAAACACAACAAACCCACAAGGACTCATTCAGACTCAAAGTGAAGGGATGGAAAACAATATTCCATACAAATGGAAACCAAAAGAATGCTGGGGTAGCAATTCTCGTATCAGATAACTTAGTCTTCAAATCAACAAAAGTAATGAAAGAAAAAGATGGTCATTATATAATAGTAAAGGGAACAATTCAACATTAAGACATAGCAATTCTAAATATCTATGCACCCAACACAGGTGCACCCACATTCATAAAGCAAATCCTACTTGATCTAAACAAAATGATAAACAACAGTGCTGTAATAGCCAGGGACTTCAACACCCCACTGACAGCACAGGACAGATCTTCCAAAAAGAAAATAAACAAAGAAACAATGGAATTAAACAGAACTCTAGAATAAATGGGCTTAAGAGATATTTATAGAACTTTCTACCCCAAAACCACAACATATACATTCTTCTCATCATCTCGTGGGACATTCTTTAAGATTGACCATATCCTAGGCCACAAAAAAGGTCTCAAGAAATTTAAAAAATAGAAATTATACCATACATCTTCTCAGACCACAGTAGAATAAATTAGAAATCAACTCCAACAGAAACACTTGCTTCTACACAAAGTCATGGAAACTAAACAACCTACTGCTGAATGATTACTGGGTCAAGGAGGAAATTAAGATGGAAACAAAAAGACTCAATGAACTAAATGATAAAGGGGACACAAGTTATCAAAAGCTGTGGGACACAGCTAAAGCAGTCCTGAGAGGAAAATTCATAGCCTCAAATACCTAAATCCAAAAGATGGAAAGATCACAAATTAACAATGTAATGAATTGACTCAAAGAACTGGAAACAGAAAAGCAACCAATCATAAACCAAGCAGAAGAAAAGAAATAACGAAGATTAGAGCAGAACTAAATGAAATTGATAACAAAAGAATTATACAAAAGATTAATGAAAGGAAAACCTGGTTCTTTGAAAAGATTAACAAAATTGACATGCCTCTTGCTAGATTAAATAGAAGCAGAAAAAAAAGAACTCTAATAAACTCAATCAGGAATGAAAAAGGAGAAATTACAACTGATACCACAGAAATAAAAATATCATCTCTGAATACTACAACGAGCTCTATGCACATAAACTTGAAAACATTGATGAAATGGACAAATTCTTAGAAAGACACAGCCCTCCTAGGCTCAGTAAGGGAGAAATAAAACTCCTGAACAGACAAATATCAAGTACTGAAATTGAAGCAGCAATAAAAAACCTCCATAAAGAAAAAGTCCTGGGCCAGATGGTTTCACACCAGAATTCTACCAGACCTACAAAGAAGAACTTGTGCCTATCCTGAAGAAATTATTCCACAACATCGAGAAGGAAGGAATTCTCCCCAAAACCTTTTACAAAGCCAATATCACTCTGATACCAAAACCAGGAAAGGACTCAAGAAAGAAAGAAAACTACAGGCCAATATCCCTTATGAATATAGATGCAAAAATGCTCAATAAAATCCTAGCAAATCAAATTCAGCTCCTCATCAAAAAAATAATCCTCCAAGACCAAGTGGGCTTCATCCCAGAGATGTAGGGATGCTTCAACATACACAAATCTATAAATGTAATTCACCACCTAAACAAGCAAAAACAAAGACCAAGTGATCCTCTCAATAGATGCAAAAAAAAAAGCATTTGACAAAATTCAGCACCTTTTTATGATCAGATGCTTAACAAAATAGGCATAGATGGGACTTACCTCAAAATGATAAAAGCCATAAATGACAAACCTACAGGCAAAATCATATTGAACAGGGAAAAATTGAAAGCATTTCTGCTTAGAACTGGAACCTGACAAGGTTGCCCTCTATCACCACTCCTATTCAACATAGTGCTGGAAGCCTTAGCCAGAGCAATCAGACAAGAGAAGGACATCAAGGAAATCCAAATGGGGGCAGAAGAGGTCAAACTATCCCTCTTTGCTAGCGATATGATCTTATATCTAGAAATCCCCAAAGATTTTGTCAAGAGACCACTGGAATTGATAAATAACTTCAGCCAAGTCTCAGGTTACATAATCAATGTACACAAATCAGCATTCATATATGCCAACAACAGTCAAACTGAGAACCAAATCTGAGACTCAATACCTTTCACAATAGCTTCAAAGAAAATAAAATACTTGGGAATATATTTAACTGAGAAAGTGAAAGACTTCTACAGGGACAACTATGAAACAATAAGGAAAGAAATAACAGAGGACGTAAACAGATGGAAAACCATACCATGCTCATGAATTGGCAGAATCAACATTGTTAAAATGTCTATACTACCCAAAGTGATCTATAGATTCAATGCAATCTCTATTAAAATACCAACATCATTTTTCACAGTCTAGAAAAAAATAATTCTATGCTTCATATGGAACCAATTTACCAGATTTCAAGCTATACTACAAGCCTATAGTAACCAAAACAGCATGGTACTGGCACAAGAACAAACACATAGACCAAAGGAACAGCACTGAGAACACAGATTTAAAACCATCCTCATAAAGCCATCTGATCTTTGACAAAGTAGACAAAAACATACACTGGGGAAAAGAATCCCTATTCAATCAATGGTGCTGGGAAAATTGGATAGCCACATGGAGAAGATTGAAACAGGATCTGCACCTCTCGCCTCCCACAAAAATCAGCTCACAATGGATAACAGACTTAACCCTAAGACATGAAACCATAAGAATTTTAGAAGAAAACATGGGAAAACTCTTACACCCATTAGCCCATGCAAACAATTCATGAAGATGACTCCAAAAGCAATCATAGCATCAACAAAAATAAAGAAATGGGACCTGATCAAATTAAAAAGCTTCTACACTTTCAACGAAACTATAACTAGAGCAAATAGATAACCTACAAAATGGGAGAAAATATTTGCATGCTATACTTCTGATAAAGGGCTGATAACTAGAATCTATATAGAACTCAGGAAAATCAGCAAGAAAAAAGTCAAGCAACCCCATTAAAAAGTGGGCAAAGGACATGAACAGAAATTTTTCAAAAGGAGATAGACTAATGGCTAAGAAACATATGAAAACATGCTCAACATCTCTAATCATGAGGGAAATGCAAATCAAAACCCCAGTGAGTTATCACTTAACTCAGATTAAGTTAACAGTGAGATTGGCTTATATCAAAAAGTCCCAAAACAACAAACGTTGGTGTGGATGTAGAGAGATAGGAACACTCACACTGCTGGTGGGACTGCAAACTAGTACAACCTCTATGGAAAGTAATATGGAGGTACCCTAAAGAACTAAAATTAGACCTACCATTTGATCCGGCAGTCCCACTACTGGGTATTTACCCAAAGGAAAAAAATACATTCTATAATAAAGACATCCGCACTTGAATGTTTATAGCAGCACAATTCACAATTGCCAAGATGTGGAAACAACCCAAGTGCCCATCAACACATAAGTGGATTAATAAAATGTGGTATATGTATAGCATGGAGTACTCCTCAGCCACAAAAAACAAAGGGGAACTAATGCCTGTTGTACTATCCTGGGTGGAGCTGGAGCCCATCCTCCTAAGTGAAGTATCACAAGAATAGAAAAACAAGCACCACATGTTCTCACTAATAAGTTGGGGCTAAATAATGGGCATACATGCACAAGGAGATATAAAGGACATTGGTAACCAAGAAGGGGGAGGATAGGAGGGGCAAGGGTTAAAAACCTACCTATTGGGTACAATGATCACTATTCAGGTGATGGGTACACTTATAGTCCCGCCTTAAGCATTAGACAAAGTATTGATATAACAAAAACATTTTTACCCCCTTAATATTTTGAAATTTTAAAAAAGACAAAAAAATTACAGAAGTAGTACCTGCTTTTTAGAAAAATTTAAACAATCTAGAAATATAAAAAGTAAAAAGTTAATTTCTATCTTCCCCCTCTCAGGAGTAACCATTGAGCATAGTGCATTTGCCTTTTGTATGAAAAATATTCACAAATACATAGTCATATTAATATATTAGAGAGACAAAAATAAATAAATAAATAAAGTAAAAGGAGAAATAAGACCAAGGATGAGGCATCAGAGAGAAGTTCTGCTATTTTCTTTATGTGACTGTAATAAAGTTCTTTATCAAGATTATATCTATTATATTCTGTAGTAGATTCTGCAGTAGATCTTTTAGTGAGTTATTTCATTTAATCATTTTGACTAAACTATGAGTTAGGTATTATTATACACATTTTTAAGATGATAAAATTAATACTCACAAAGTTTAAATATTACCCTCAGTGACAGATATGTCATGTGTGACAATCAGATTAGACTTAGGTTGTCTTTACTAAAAAGTTAGGCACCTACACACTGTATTATTTCTGACTTCCAAATGGATAAATTATGTTATCTCTTTCCTCAACTGTAAAAGAGGTTAGAGTAGACACTTTCTAAGGTCACCTTTCAACACAAATTTGAATCACTATGAGGCTTACAAAAGGTCAAATTAATAGTAGAGAAGGGTAGTACCCAAAGTCCTTGATGTAATTTTGATGTTTTTAAAAACATCAAATACATTTAATGCTCATTACCTAAGGATGTGACCTTATTTGGAAATAGTGTCTTTGAAGATGTAGTTAAGTAAATGATCTCCAAAAAATGTTCATATTGAATTTAGGTGTCATTTTAAGAGGAAGGTAACAAAGATTTAAGGCACAAAGAGGGGAAGCTGCTGTGGTTTTCATGCATTCTTTATTCAGGTGTTGCTAATGTGATAGTATTAGGAAGTGGGGCCTTATGTACAGACAGAGAGCAAGGTACAACAGAATACTGTGATTCATGACAAGCCGGTCCCCCAACTTTCAGAACAGATGTGCAGGGCAGGTGGAGGCTTGTCTGCACATGCCCCACTTGCACCATAGCTGAGCAGCTCATGCTGGGTTTTATACCCTGGGGAAAACTTTAATCACTGTATAAAGAGTTGTGGAATATCCTGTTCTGGGAAGGACAGGAACACAGCCCCAACTCTTCTGGTTAGTTCCTCCTTATCTCCAGATGTGAAATTCCAGCATATTATACAGTTATTCTGAAGACAACAAATGAGAAAGAAGAGACAACTGGATTGGTCTACGGCCTCCCTAAAATTGTCCTGTACCCATTCATAGCACGCCCATTTCTTACTTCTCATACTTGGCTCCATCTTTTCTTTGACTAGCCTCCTAAGCATGAATTTGGATATTTGAACAACAAAATCTACATAGTCAGACTCCATATACAGCCTCTGAATGTCCTACACCTTCCATCCCTACCTTCTTCATCATCCCTTAGGCCCCAGAGTATACACATCAATGAGACTTTCAGAAATAAAAGACAGAGGGCCAGGGAGAAGGCTTGGCCCATGAGGTGGGGAATTCCAAGGTCCCAGATTATATTGTGGGAGAGGAGTGCAGGCCCTGTGTGGGCGTATCCCCTCACTGCCATGGCTGCTTGGGCAGATGGGTCATGGCTAAGGTCTCTAAAGGCCTGGTCCAAGAAACGAGTTCCTCTTACTTGGATCACAAGACGATACTGCCTAAGTATCTTACTTTATGTCCAGTGCACTTTCAGATCCTTTCTTACCTCGTTACTCAAAATTGTTTATTTGTTTTTAGTTTACTTTCTTTCCTCATTTGAAACTAGGAGACGTAAATTCTATTTTATTATATGGATTCACTGCTGCTTATATTTTTCTAAATAGGTATTTCATCTTTTACTGAATGTTTGTCTTATTCAAATATTTATTTTTCTTTTAGGTAAGATAATAAGATATTACATTAATTAAGAAATATGTAATGTGGTTCTAACATGAAAGAAAATGATCAATATATTTGACTATATGAAAATTTAAAACTTTGCATAATACATGAAAATGTTAAAAGACAAGATGGACTGTAAAATAGGTGTAATAAATAAATCATGAGCTCACATATCCTGGATATAGAGGACTTGTAAATGAATAATGAAATATTAAAATTAAAAAAACCACACATACATAAAACCATAATAGAGCACTGAGAAAATAAATGAATAGTAAAAATACAGAATAATATAAATGAAAATCTGAAAATGTTGTCATAATCCATTCAGGCTTAATAATCATAAAAAATGGGGGGAGCAGATGGAAGGAAGAAACCAGAGATAGAGGGACAGAGGGAGGGAGGAAGAAATTAAGAGAAGAAGGGAGGGAGTAAAGAATGATATCTTTATACTTTTCAAACTGATAAATTTCTTAAATATGGTAATGCACAATAATGGCTAAAATTGGCATTGATGTGTTCTAGAAACATTAATTAATGTAACATTTGTGGAAATCAACTCACAAATAGGAGTTAGTTAACCCATTCCACTCATTCCATGTCTAGAAATCTTACCTAAATAATTAAATACAATATAATATATGATCAAGAAAAAAGTAAAAACACTCTGAAGTTTCCACATTAGGAAGGATGATGAATAAAATGTGACATCTGTATAAAACCAGGGCATCTTCAAAGCAATGTAAGTTTTGAGCAACTTTATTTTTTCAGGGAACCCTCCAAATTTATCCAACCTTGAAAAGAGATTGATCTTTTGTCATATATTTGGGAGGATCATTAAACATCAAAATTTTAAGCCTAAATTTTTACAATATTTAGAAGTATGAGGTGCAATGAAATACTGTCTGCACTCTCCTTGCCCAGTTTAAACAGGGAGCCCAGTGCAGCCACCCAGGTTATAAATCTCAATTAAACTACTGTTTTTTCAAAAATGTGATGAGTGTGTATGTGTGTGTGCGTTTGCTATTCTCTCACTGCGGAGGCCACTTCACAACTACAGTCAACTCTCCTGGAAGGAGTTGTTTTGAGATACAACCCCTGGCAGCCTCTTTTTGGTAGGTACATTTAGCATCTTTGTCCTTGCCCAGGTGTAATTGAAGCTTGTTTCAGGACAGCTCTTAGTATGGACATAAGGAAGCCAGATGCTATTGATCAGAACAGTGAGAGAATGACCTCAAAGGATTTTGGAGATTTTCAAGGCTGCCATGCCAATCATAGGGCCTTGAAGGCAGAACAGTTTCAATGGAGGGTCCCAGGACACCAGACAGTGCAAGGCAGCTGTGGGCTCTCAGGACTTGCTGCCCAGCACCTGCCTTCAGTCTCTGCTTCCCACAATCTGATGCAGCACTCCTTGGTTGCCCCAGATGTGGCTCAAGAGGGACCAGATGTGGCTGGGGATCAGCTGGCTCTCCCTGATTTAGGCTAGCCTTGTCTGGGTTGTACATGTCTCTCTCTCCCTTCCAAAAGGCTAGCCCTGTCAGGATCTCATGGCAATCTCAGAAGCCTAAGTGAGCAAGCATAAACACTCAAGTCCACTGTCATTTCCACCTTAAGGTGTCTATCAATCAAGTTGCAAGACAAAGCCCGGAGTCAGAAAATAGGGTATGGCAAAAGAAACAAGGCAAAACGGTTGGGAACAGGGAACAGTGAAGAACTGGAGTATTCAATACAATTTATCACAGTTGTTAAGAAAGGAGATGCCATTCTTGGTTTTTCTTGTCTTTGTTTTAATCAGTGAGATGAACATTCTTCATGCCTGTGTATTTCTAAAATATACCCCACACTTTAAACAGAAGAGAATTTTCATCAATATTAATATTTCTTCAACTTTAGGTGTACCAAGTTCCATACAAAATTTTAAAAACCTTAAATTCCTCCTGTGTTCAATTTACCCTCTTTTTATCTCGAGGTTTCTGAATATGCTACTGAGTCACTATATACTTAAAACATTTGGTTGTTGAACATAATTAAGAAGGCTTAGTTAAGTAGCTTGGTCACCAGAGAAAGGAAATAATTAAAATATTATGCAGATCAAATCTTTTTTCCAACAGTTTTCCCTCATTTACTTCATCTGGCATTTAAGGATCAGATCACAGTATTTTACAAGTAGCACAGCTGTGTAGTTAGAACATTGTGCCTCTCAGAAAGCAACTGACAAAACAACAGTAGCAATATTACATTAAACCTCAAGTGTCTACGTCAGAAACTGAACCACTAAAGATAGAAAAGGAAGTAGGAAAGAATCCTATAAAGTGAGGTCCTTAAAACAAGAGGCAATATATATTCTGTTTTTCAACAAAAGGTAAAGAGTAAAATTAATTATAGTAACAGTTATTTTTACTATTATTTTATCAAAGTTTTACATTACATAATATAATCTGGAAATAATATAAATAATCTAATCATTCCTAAAGGATTACAACAAAAAAGCAGCCTCTAGGCCACTGCAGTAGAACAATCCTTGATTAAGAGTTCTGAGAGGCAACCAATTTAAACCTCTTGAGCTTCCCCACTCTTTTGTTAAGTTTGTCTTTACATTTGGAAATGGCATGCTTACATGATTTGTAATCATATAAACTTATAATTGTTTTCTTAATTTTTCAATTTTACATATTATCTACTTCTTAAAGTAAAAATGCACATTTACATTTATTATATACCCCACCCCCATCACATATACCTCCTTGTCCCTATGTACACTTCAATATAGCTCTATTACCACTTTAGTTCAAGCAATCAATGCTCAAGGTTTCCATTATTATGACCACATGTTTATGTGTATGAGGCTATTTTTTATAGCTATGTTATGATTATCTTTCCTTTCTCATACAACTTTTGTTATTTTCCTGGAATGAATATTTTCCTTACTTAATTTTATTAGTTTTCTATGTAGTTTTCATGAATTCATCCCCAGTTTCTGGAAGATAGTTCTTCAGTCTATAGACCACAAGAACTATGTCAATTTAATTTCCTTTTTTCTTACCCTCAGGAGCAATTTTCCTTAGAATTTTGAATGCATTGTTTTATGACCTTGAAACTTTTGTCTCCCTGTTGAGAAGCTCCATGCTGTTTTATTTACTAATGCTTTGCATGGGATCTTCCACTGCCTTTGTATTCTCTCTGTAAAGGTATGAGATCTCTTTACTCATACTATTCTAAAATTTTATGATATATGCCTTGGTTTGTCTTTGAGACATTTTCCTGAATTATTGATGATATTTTTCCTCTCATTTTCACCATAAAAGTTCAAGGTCTACATTCTCATCAAGGTGTTGGACTTTGTGGATTGAATCATTGAATTCTTAGCTGTTTTGCATTGTATATCAAATTCTTTATCTTCCATAGATTCCTTTAACTTGACTGTCTAATCTTTTCATTGTATTTTTTACTGCATTCTTACTTTAATTTCCATGAGCTTTTTTTATCCTTTGAATGTTTCTTTTTATCTTTGTTTCATGGATGAAATTTTCTCCGTAAATTTGAAAGGAGAATTTTCTTTTTAATTTTGTGGGCTTTTTAAAAAATTTCACTGCCTTTCATATTCTGGTCTTTCTTCAAATGTCTCGTCAATCCTGAGTAATTAGTCATATTTTTTAATGAGTCAACACTATACTGTAAATTTTATAGACCCAAGAAATTTGTCAAGTAGTTAGTCTCCGTGGAAGTAAATAAGGATGGCCATTTTCAATTGTTAGTAGGTAACTATAACTATTTGATATAAGTTTTATCCCTTTGACTGGATGGTTTCACCAGAAAGAAATCTTTCCATTTGTTGCCTTGAGAGAATATGTTTGCTTGCAAGAATGCTGAAGTTTTATCTTTAGAAATCTGTGTGGGTATGTTTGGTTATATTGAGTGGATACAGAGAGTCTAATTATGTTGTTAACCTGTCATCCTGTTTTCATCTCCTTTTATATGCCCATGTGTGAAAGCAACTGAAGCCTTTACTTAATGAACATTTCTGGGATTCTTGGGACATAAATATGTTTGTATGCATGTTAAGCATTCACTAATTCAGGAAAAGCTCACTTGCTTTCCAAATCCTAATATTGGTGCTAATATCTACTTTGACCCCTCTCCATCCTTAGGTCCAAAATACCTTTTCTTTTATGACTTCTTTATTCTCTCCATAGTTTAGTTGCATGAAAGGAAGGGTTGGAATAAAATATGTACCTAATGCATCCTTAATTGAAATTATGAAGTTTAATAAATTATGTATTTTATTAAATTTTTAATCTTTCATCAACAAATTTATTCAAAAAATATTTGAGGAATACTATGTTCTAGGCACTCTTCTAGGGAATTGGATATTAAAAAACAAAACAAAGCTCCCATTTATATGCAGCTTACATTGGGGGATAGAGTATACAAGACAATAAAGACCAAAATAACAATATCACA
The DNA here is from genome assembly GCA_023783475.1 of Daubentonia madagascariensis. Classification (NCBI taxonomy): domain Eukaryota; kingdom Metazoa; phylum Chordata; class Mammalia; order Primates; family Daubentoniidae; genus Daubentonia; species Daubentonia madagascariensis. The sequence continues at coordinate 22,301,288 of JAKFHU010001684.1, read as the reverse complement.
CAGTTTGATGGAATATGCACTTACAAAATATAAAGAAAAATGTAAGAGCATTTTGGATTATTAGGAGTGGAGAGTTAGTTGGAAGTATCGAGAATGAACAGTTTTTAGTATCAAGTAGGACTATCAGAGCTGGCCCCATTAAGATGACTTTTCATGAGTGGCATGAAGGGAAAAAAGCATTCCAGAAGAATGAGCCATGGAAAAGCCATATGATAGGAGTATACCTGGTATTTTTGAGACAAAACAGGTGGCCCAGAGGGGACAAAATATCTTGGATAAAAGAAAATAGTAAAATATAAAATGAGAAATGAGATCATATTGAAAAATAGGCTTATACTTTGAAAAAATGGAAAACCATTGTAGAATTTTGATATAGTCACTTAATACTTGGATTTAAGATTACTCTAGATGCTGTTGTTATAGTCGTACAGGGGACAGACCTTGGTAAGTTGGATCAGAGCAGAAATCATAAAAATAGTAAGAAGTGTTTGGATTTTGGATAAATTTTTTCAAAAGACGGAAGGGGGACTTTACTGATAAATTGGAAGTAGGGTTTGAGAAAAATACAGAAGTGTATAAGGAGTTATAGATTTGACTGAGAAAAGCTTGGAAAGGATTGTCATCAGTGAAAGGGGATTTTTAAATAATGTGATACGGTGGTCTGTGTGTAAGGCTAGTTTTGCAGGGCAGATCAGGGCTCAGTCTTGGATGCTGAGATTGAGATGTCTGAGACTCGCACAACAGGCAGCCAGATGCAGGAATCGCGAGAGTAGAAGAGAATTATGAGCTGGAGATTTATACAGGGGATTTACCAGAATCGACATAATATTTGAAATCATTAGCCTGAATAATATCACCAAAATGTGATACCGTCATCTTTATATGGAGAGAAGATCCCAAAACTCTCAGTCCTGAAGAGCTCCAATGTTAAAGACAAAGGAGGGGGTTGGACACCATGGCTCACACCTGTAATCCTAGCACTCTGTGAGGCCGAGGGAGGATTGCTTGAGCCCAGGAGTTCGAGACCAGCCTGAGCAAGAGCAAGACCCTATCTTTACAAAAAAATAGAAAAATTAGCCAGGCATGGTGGCAAATGCCTGTAGTCCCAACTACTTGGGAGGCTGAGGCAGGAGGATCACTTCAGCCTGGGAGCTTGAGGTTGCAGTGAGCGATGATGACACCACTGCACTCTAGACCAGGCAAAAGAGCAAGACTCTGTCTCAAAAAGAAAAAAAAAGTGGGGGAGGAAGAATCAACAAAACAGACTGAGCAGAATCAGTTAGGTATGAGGAAAAGCAGGAGAGTATGCTGCCTGAAAGCCTTACGAAAAGCTATCAAGAAGGAAGAATTAATTATCTGTGCTAAGTAACTTGAGGACTAAAAGCAGAATTGTGGAGGTCATTTTTGATCTGGAAAGGATAATGGGGTTAATTGTTAACAACAAAAGCCTACACCAAATAGGTTTAAGAAAAAAGGTTTAAGAAACAAAAGCAACCGGTGTTAGTGAATAGAGACACATTTTTCAAAGGTGTTTTTAAGATTTTTATTTTGAAACTTTTATAGATATTGGACTAGGCAAAGAATTTATGAAGAAGACCCCAAAGGCCATCACAGCAACAACAAAAATAAATAAATGGGACCTAATTAAATGAAAAAGGTTTGCACAGCCAAGGAAACAATCAATAGAGTGAAAAGACAACCTACAAAATGGGAGAAAATATTTGCATGCTATACATCCGATAAAGGGCTAATAACCAGAATCTACAAAGAACTCAAGCGAATCAGCAAGAAAACATCAAACAGCCCCAATAAAAATTGCACAAAAGACAAAAACAGTAACTTTTAAAAAGAAGATAGGTTAACGGCCAATAAACCTATGAAAACATGCTCAACATCTCTAGTCATTAGGGAAATGCAAATCAAAACCACAAGAGATATCACCTAACTCCAGTGAGAATGGCTTTTATCAAAAAGTCCCAAAACAACAGGTGCTGGTGTGGATGTGAAAAGAAAGGAACACTTATACACTGTTGGTGGGAGTGCAAACTAGTACAACCTCTATGGAAAGACGTATGGAAATATCTCAAAGAATTAAAAGTAGAACTACCATTTGCTCCAGCAATACCACTACTGGGTATTTACTCAAAGGAAAAAAGACATTCTATAATAAAGACGTTTGCACTCGAATGTTTATAGCAGTACAATTCACAATTGCAAAGATGTGGAACCAACCCAAGTGCCCATCAATACATGAGTGGATTAATAAAATGTGGTATATGTATAGAATGGAGTATTATTCAGCTATTAAAAAGATAGTGAACTAATACTTTTTGTAACAACCTGGATGGAACTGGAAACCATCCTTTTAAGGATTCTAGCAAAAATGGAAAAACAAACACTGCATCTACTCACTACTAAATTGGAACTAATTGATCAACACTTATGTGCACACATGGTAGTAAAATTCAATGGAAATCAAGCAAGTGGGAGGGGGAGGAGGGGACAGGTAAATTCAAACCTAATGGGTACAATGCACACTAACTGGATGATGGACACACTTATAACTTTGACTCAAGCTATACAAAAGCAATTCATGTAACGAAAACATTTGTACCCCCATAATATTCTAAAGTAAAAAATAAATTTAGAGATAACTGTGGATTCTCATTAATTTTTTAAAATACAGGAAGATTCTATAGATACTTCATCCAATTTACAGGAAGATTCTATACATGCTTAATCCAATTTTTCCCAGTAACATTTTTCATAGCTACAGTACAATTTCACAGGAATATTGACATTGATATGGTCAAGATATAGAACAACTCCTTAAGGATCCAATATAATCTCCAAAATTCTATTTTCTGTTTTGTCAGGTAATTGCAATAGATTACTATAATATTTGCCATAGTTATCACCTCAAATTTGATGGACACATTCATAACAATATGATATTTTGAAGAAATAACTTCAGATACATTTGTTAAGTATTCTAAAAATGTTAAAGTTGGGTAAAATAGTTAAGACAAAAACGTAACAACAAAACAACCAAATAAAACACCTGGATCCATAACCCATAACCCATATGCACTAATTTTTGCTAGAAATAAAATATTTAATTAAAAAGGTTCTCTAGGAAAATAACAATTAAAAGTTGTACAAAAGCATTAAAAACTCATTTTCACCTATGAAATGCTGAAGTGATGATTAATTTGTATTAAATAGAATTTCATAAATATTCTTAGGAAGCTAAAGCATGCTATGATTCTTAGTTTTTTAAAATTTTTAAAATTTTTAATTATGGATACATAATAGTATATATTTATAGGATACATGTGATGTTTTGATACAGGCATACGATGGGTAATAATCAAATTAAGGTAATTGAGGTATCCATCATCTGAAATACTTATCATTTCTTTGTGTTTGATAAAGCATTTTTAGAACTACTGTTGCTAGGAAATAATGAAAACAAATAAAATAAAACTCTGTTTGTATTTCCAGAGGTTCTACAGACCATCCCATCCCAGTCCATACAAAACATTGCACATATTAGAAATACAAGGAACCTTATTTTTGATTCATATATTGGAAAATTTGATGAATGGACCATTTAGAAAATAGACTACAAAGAAATTGTTTTTTAGAAAATCAACCTAAAGCCACTGTGCACAATTGCAAGAAATGTCTGTCTGTGACTGTAATAGTAATTCTGTATTTATTCATGCAAACAACATTTACTAAGTATTTATGATATGTTTACCACAGTGCAAATGTTGGAATATAAAGGATATTAAGACATATCCTTTGTTCTTGAGGGTTATAGTCTAGCAGGAGAAAAGGGCCATGTTAGCCATATAATTTGCAATAAACATTATACATACTGTAAGAGGCAGAAACAGAAGTCCAAAGTAATATAAAACTGGAGATGAGTGGGTCATTCTGGCAACACTCACTGTGGAAGAGTCACAGCAATGCTTTCTAGCCTGTATATTATAATTGGGAACTTGGTGGGTAGAGAATCATGTAAAAGCTTACCTGAAGATATTGAAGGGTCTCACATTTCTGAAGCACAATATTTTATAAGTGTGTATGTAATCTTGTGTTTAAATATCTGAGAGGGGGATTTTGGCAGTGGAGTCTCTTCAGGCAAGGAATAGGGGCCAACTTGAGGCAGGATAGGAATGATTACTAGGATGAATTCAAGAGATATTTGAGGTTGTAGCCAGTTATGTACTCACAGAAACCATCAGGGGTGATAGGATAAGCATGTTTGACTAGAGGGAAAAAAATGCATAAGGATGGATCCACGTGTTTTATTTGGTTGTTTTGTTGATTCTAGACTAGACTTCTACATTTACTAGTTAGTTTAATATTGTTAAGTGAAGATGACATTCAAAAGAACAACAGGTAAAATTTTGAGGTTGATAAAGTTTGATGTGTCAGTGGGATTCATGTTAGAGATGTCTATAGCCATTTGGAAATATTTGCAAGGGGTTCAAGAAGGAGGTTAGTTCTGAATATGTGAATTCAGTGGTTTTATTAGTTTTCTATTGCTGCATAAAAAATTTATCACAAACTTAGTGTGATGGTTAATTTTATGTGTCAACTTAATTGGGCTAAGGGATGCCCAGATATCTGGTAAAACATTTCTGGATGTATCCGTGAATGTGTTTCTGAAGGGGAGTAGCATTTGAATCAATAGACTAATAAAGAGGATATACCCTCACCACTGTGGGCAGGTATTATCTAATCTGTTGAGAGCCCCAACAAGACAAAAAAGCAGAGGAAGGAAGAAGGATTATTCTTTCTCTGTTTGATCAAGGACGTTGATCTTCTCCTGACCTCAGACATCCACACTACTCATTCTCAGGAATGCACTCAGACAAAATTATGTCATTGGCTTTCATCATTTTCTACACTGAAGATGGAAGCTTGCAAAATTTCTCAGCCTCCATAATCTCATAGGTCAATTCCTACAATAAATCTTGTGTGTGTCTCTGATTCTGTCTCTCTGGAGAACTCGAATTAATGCACTTATTATCTTAAAGCAACAGTTCTACAGATCAGAAGTCCAGGCATAATCTAGCTAGGTTCTCTGCCTGCAAATCCCCACCAGGATAAAAATCAAGGTGTCAACTAAGTTGCATTCTCATCTGGAGCTTATAATGGAAAATAATTCAATTCTAAACTTTCTCAGGTTGTTTGCAGAATTTATTTCCTTGAAGCTGTAGATTCATGACAGTTTGCTGCATAAATCCAACAATAGCAATAAAGAGTCTCTGCGGCTTTGAGTCTCTTATCTCTGGGAGGGCCTCCTACACCCTCCTTAAAAAATGGTCACCTGTTAAGGTCAGGACTACAGTAAAAGATCTCTTTTCATTAACTCAAAGATAACTGGTTAAGAACTTTTATTTTCCATGTAAAATCCCTTCAACTTTGCCATATTCTTTTGGTTAGAAGAAAGTCACAGGTTTTTCTCATATTTAATAAACAAAGATTATGTAAGATTTTACTCAATGAAGTCCCCTTAACTTGCATCTTTTACAATGGTTACCTACAGTAACTTATTGTAAATTAGTGACAGAATTCAGGGAAAATACAGGAAAAGTAACTAGAACATCAGTGAAAAGTAACATCAGTGAAAAAATATTCTTCATAAGTGAACATTATAAAGATGAGATATTCATATGTAACTTTATAGTGTTATGTATTAATGGATATGTTAACAGAATTACACATTTTAGACCTGGAAATAACCCTATTTAAAACCACATATAATCTCATTTTAAAAGTGAGTTTAGACTGAAATAACCCTGGAGTATGGTAATAGAATTTTATGCATTTTATCTCTTAACTAAATATCAACTTGGGTAAGCAAATTGCCACAAGCTATACAATTATTTAGAAGTAGAAACAGAACATAAAATTTGTTTTTCTGATTACATTTCAATATTGTTTCTAATAAAACTTTCAACAAATAGACATATTTTAGGTAAACTTTTAATTTTGCAATTTTATAGAATATTTAACTATATAGAAAAAAAGCCTAGGATGAACAAATAAGATGTAGTTATTTGGACTCTGATACTGAGTATTGTGTTAACTCAGTATTAAAACATAGAAAAGTGGAGTATATCATCCTTATTGTGATAGCAAAAATTCAGAATATACCTAGGACAATTCATTCTACTTTCATAAAGAAATCAAAACATGCATACATAGTTTTTGATGCATGTATGGACTACTTACACTCAACAAAAGACTACATTAGTTTTTAAAATTTTATTTGAGGAGTAGAAAATTTCTATGTATAAACTTGATGATCATTTTTTTCACAGATATAAAAATCACAGTCACAGCAGTTATAGTCCGAACAATAAGTCTTTACGTAGTAGATTTCCAGTGCAGCAGAGTGAAGTCAAGAAGTTGAAGATTTAATAATAAAGAACAAGTGATATAAATACTCTGAAGTACCTGATCCAATATATAGTAAGGTATAACATCAATCTACCTTTTTAATACAGAAGTGGTACTATTGTCTAGAGTACTATTTTCTGATCTAAAACTAATGCTTGAGTTAACAATTTTCTTTCTCTTGTCCTAACTTGTCTCTTCTAGTTACATATAAATTGTATTGGTTTTTTATTGCTACATAACAAATCACCACAAATATGGAGACTTAAAAAAAAATACTTTATTTTTTTTCAGTTTTGTGGGCCAGGAATGTGGATATGGTATAACTAGGCCCTCTGCTCCAGTACTCACAAGGATGTGAACAAGATTTCTGCTTGCTGCATTTTTCTCTGCAGATTGGGGCACCTCTTCCAAACTTACCTGGTGGATGACAGAATTCAGTTCATTGTGGTTGTGGGACTAATGTGGCTGTCAGCCAGAGCCACTCTCAGCTTTATAGGTTCTCACAGGTCTTTCCTCCATGACCCTTCAGTGGGGGCTTGCTTTCACAGGCTTGCTGGCAAAATGGTGCCTACTTCTTCAAGGTCAGCTAGACAATCTCTCTGCTGTTTGGAGTCTCTCATTTCAGGAAAGTCTGGTCTCTATTGTAAATGGTTCACTTGATTAAATCAGATCCACTCTGGCTGATCTCCCTTTTTATTAAGTCAAAGTCAATTTGTTAGAGATACTGATTACTTCTGCAAAATCCCTTCACCTTTGCTGTGTTCTGTTTAGTTGAATCAGAGTTTCCACCTGCACTCAAGGGGAGGGAATTATCTAAGAGTGTTTATAACAGTGGGTGATAATTTGCTCTGTAACTGTTCTTTTTTTTAAGTTAGATCTTGAAATGTTTCTTTCTACATGATGTGAAATAATGGTTTGAGAACACCAAACTACAGATTTTGTAGGGGAAAGAGAAATAAAAATTTAGATGGATAAATTAGCAATTTTAGGAATCAATGATGTGAAGCTTGTAAAAATGAATGGATACTAGGTCCAGTCCGAAGCAGTCAATGATGTACCCAATGCATTTTATGTGAAAAATAAATATTAAAAATTTTTTAAATTTTAGAAAGTCTTGAACCATGTGTTTTTCCTCTCATGATTCTTACTTAATGTAAAACTGTACAATTTAAATTTCACTTGGAAAATTGGGGCTTATTTACTTTTAAAAAACTACCAATAAAGTTTAATTTGGATATTAAATTGATATATGATAACTTTACATCTAATAATTACTGCTCAAAATACATGAAGTATTTAATAAATGCTAAAGATCAATCTTTTTTAAACCTTGGAGACCTAGATTCAAGTCCCCTGAATATATGCTCCCTAAAGACCTATGTTTTATGAAATAAAAATAACATTTTTCCCCATAAAATATAGATCTTGACAATATTGTCATTATACCCAATGTTCTTGACTCTCCATTGGCTCTTTTTTAAAAATTTCAGAATATTATGGGGGTACAAATGTTTAGGTTACATATATTGCCTTTGCACCACCCAAGGGAGAGCTACAAGCATGCCTATCCACCAGACAGCATTCACCACACCCATTAGGTGTCAATAAACCCATCACCTCCTCCCCTCTCCCACCTGCCTGAGACCTGATGAATGTTACTTACATATGTGCACATAAGTGTTGATCAATTAATACTAATTTGATGGTGAGTATATGTGGTGTTTATTTTGCCATTCTTGTGAAATTTCACTTAGGCGAAGGGGCTCCAGCTGTATCCAGGATAATATAAAGGGTGTTAGTTCACCATTGTTTTTTGTGGCTGAGGAGTACTCATATACCACATTTTATTAATCTATGTATTGATGGGCACTTGGGTTGTTTCCACATCTTTGCAATTCACAATTGTGAATTGTGCTGCTATAAACATTTGAGTGCAGATGCCTTTATTATAGAATGTCTTTTTTTTCCTTGGGTAGATGCCCAGTAGTGGGATTTCTGGATCAAATGGTAGTTTTAATTTTAGTTTTTTGAGGTATCTCCATATTACTTTCCATAGAGGTTGTACTAGTTTGCAGTCCCACCAGCAGTGAAGGAGTGTTGCTATCTCTCTGCATCTACACCAGCATTTGTTGTTTGGGACTTTTTGATAAAAGCCATTCTCACTGGAGTTAAGTTATATCTCATTGTGGTTTTGATTTGCATTTCCCAGATGATTAGAGATATTGAGCATGTTTTCATATGTTTCTTGGCCATTATTCTCTCTTCTTTGAAAAGTTTCTTTTCATGTCCTTTGCCTACTTTTTAATGGGGTTGTTTGATTTTTTTCTTATTGATTTTCCTGAATTCCATATAGATTCTTGTAATCAGCCCTTTATCAGATGTATAGCATGCATATATTTTCTCCCATTCTATAGGTTGTCTATTTGCTCCAGTGATAGTTACTCTGGCTATGTATAAGCTTTATAATTTGATTAGGTCCCATTTATTTATTTTTGTTGATGCTGTGATTGCTTTAGAGTCATCTTCATGAATTCTTTGCCTAGGCCAATGTCTGTAAAAGTATATCCCATGTTATATTCTAAAATTCTTATGGTTTCATGCCTTAGGTTTAAGTCTGTTATCCATCGTGAGTTGATTTTTGTGAGAGGTAAGAGGTGTGGATCCTGTTTCAGTCTACTACATGTGGCTATCCAATTTTCTCAGCACCATTGATTGAATAGGGATTCTTTTCCCCAGTGTATGTTTTTGTCTGCTTTGTCGAAGATTAGATGGCTTTATGAGGATGGTTTTAAATCTGTGTTCTCAGTCCTGTTCCATTGGTCTATGTGTTTGTTCTTGTGCCAGTACCATGCTGTTTTGGTTACTATAGCCTTGTAGTATAGCTTGAAGTCTGGTAGATTGATGCCTCCCAATTTGTTCTTTTTGCTAAAGATTGCTTTATCTATACAGGATCTTTTCTAGTTCCATATGAATTGTAGAATTATTTTTTTCTAGACTGCAAAAAATGATGTTGGTATTTTAATAGGGATTGCATTGAATCTGTAGATCACTTTGAGTAGTATACACATTTTAACAATGTTGATTCTGCTGATCCATGAGCATAGTATGGTTTTCCATCTTTTACATCCTCTGCTATTTCCTTCCTTAGTGTTTCATAGTTGTCCTTGTAGGTATTTCACCTCCTTGGTTAAATATATTCCTAGGTATTTTATTGTCTTTTTTGCTATTGTGAAGGTATTGAGTCTTTTATTTGGTTCTCAGTTTGACTGTTGTTGGCGTATATGAATGCTGCTGATTTGCATATGTTGATTTTGTAACCTGAGACTTGGCTGAACTTATTTATCAATTCCAGTAATCCCTTGCAGAATCTTTGAGGTTTTCTTGATACAAGATCATATCGTCAGCTAGGGGTGATTATTTGACCTTTTCTGCCCCCATTTGGGTTTCCTTAATTTCTTTCTGTTGTGTGATTGCTCTGGCTAGGACTTCCAGCACTATGCTGAATAGGAGTGGTGACAGAGGGCAACCTTGTCTGGCTCCAGTTCTAAGTGAAAATGCTTTAAATTTTTCCCTGTTCAGTATGATCTTTGCTGTGGGTTTGTCTTATATGGCTTTTACCATTTTGAGGTAAGTCCCATCTATGCCTATTTTAAGTGTTCTTGTCATAAAATGGTCGTGATTATTGTCAAATGCTTTTCCTGTGTCCATTGAGAGGATCATGGTCTCTGTTTTCAGTTCTGTTTATGTGGTGAATTACATTTATAGATCTGCATATGTTGAACCATCTCTGCATCTCTAGGATGAAGCCTACTTGGTCATGATGGATTATGTTTTTAATGAGCAGCTGAATTCAATTTGCTAGAATTTTATTAAGAATTTTTCCATCTATATTTATAAGGGATATTGGCCTGTCATTTTCTTTTTTTTTGTTGAGTCCTTTCCTGACTTTGGTATCAAAGTGATGTTGGCTTTGTAAAACATGTTGGGGAGGATTCCTTCCTTCTTAATGTTCTGGAATAATTTCTGCAGGGTAGGCACCTGTTCTTCTTTGTAGGTCTGGTGGAATTCGGGTGTGAAACCATCTGGTCCCAGAATTTTATTTTTAGGAAGGTTTTTTAATGCTGCTTCAATTTTAGTATTTGATATTGGTCTTTTCATGAATTCCATTTCATCCTGATTGAGCCTAGGGAGGCTTTGTGTTTTTAAGAATTTTTCCATTTCCTCCACGTTTTCAAGTTTATATGCACAGAGATTTTTATAGTATTCAGAGATGATATTTTGTATTTCTGTGGTATCAGTTGTAATTTCTCCTTTTTCATTCCTGATTGAGTTTATTAGAGTCCTTTCTTTTCTGCTTCTGGTTAATCTAGCATGAGGCATGTCAATTTTATTCATCTTTTCAAAGTAAAAGCTTTTTGTTTCATTAATCTCTTATATAGTTGTTTTGTTATGATTTCATTTAGTTGTTCTGTGATCTTGGTTATTTCTTTTCTTCTGCTGGGTTTAGGATTGGTTTGCTCTTCTTTTCCCAGTTCTTTGAGTTGATTCATTAGATTGTTGATTCATTAGATTGTCAATTTGTGATCTTTCTATATTTTGGATGTAGGCATTTAAGGCTATGGATTTTCCTCTCAAGACTGCTTTGGCTGTGTCCCACAGATTTTGATAACTTTTGTCCTCTTTATCATTTAGTTCAAGGAATCTTTGACTTCCATCTTAATTTCTCCTTGACCCAATAATTGTTCAGCAGAAGGTTGTTTAATTTCCACCACTTTGTGTAGAGATGAGTGTTTCTGTTGGAGTTGATTTCTAATTTTATTCCACTGTGGTTTGAGAAGATGCATGGTATAATTTCTATTTTTTAAAAATTTGTTGAGACATGTTTTGTTGCCTAAGATGTGGTAAATCTTAGAGAATGTCCCATGAGCTGATTAGAAGAATGTATATGCAGTGGTTTTTGGGTAGAAAGTTCTATAAATGTCTGTTAGCCCCATTTTTTCTAGAGGTCCATTTAATTTCATTGTTTCTCTGTTTATTTTCTGTTTGGAAGCTCTGTCCTGTGCTGTCAGTGGGCTGTTGAAGTCCCCAGCTATTACAGTGCTATTGTTTATCATTTTGGTTAGATCAAGTAGGATTTGCTTTATGAATCTGGTTGTACCTGTGTTGGGTGTGTAAATATTTAGAATTGTTATGTCTTGTTGTTGAATTTTTCCCTTTACAATTACGTAATGACCATCTTTTTCTTTCATTACTTTTGTTGGTTTGAAGACTAAGTTATCTGATATGAGAACTCTTACACCGGTTTTCTTTAGGTTTCCATTTGCATGGAATATTGTTTTCCATCCCTTCACCTTGAGTCTGAATGAGTCCTTGTATATTAGATGTGTTTCCTGAAGATAGCAGATACCTGGCTTGTGTATATTTATCCATTCAGCCAGGCTATCTCTCTTCAGTGGGCAGTTCAAGCAATTCACATTTATTGAAAGACTTGATGATAAGTGTGGGGGATTTCTGTTCATACTGTTTAGTAGAACTTTTTGGTTTGTTTTGTGTCTTGAGCCATTGTGGTATCTGGCCGTTGACCTTCAGCTTTTGGATGATTTTACACTGCTGAGTGTCTATTGTGCTATAACGTGTGTAATGTAGTTCTGACTACTTCCTGCAGGGCAGATCTTGTTTTGACAATTTCCCTCAGTGTCTGTCTGTCTGAGAAAGACTTTATTTGCCCCTTGTATGTGATTCTTAGTTTTTCAGGATACAAAATTCTAGGCTGGGCATTATTCTGTTTGAGAAGACTGAGAAGGGGGCCTCAGTCCCTTCTAGCTTGTAAGGTCTCCGTTGAGAAGTCTGACGTTAGTCTCATGGGTTTTCTTTTATAAGTTACCTGCTGCATTCACCTTATAGTTCATAGTAGGGCCTCTTTCATGTTTATTTTTCTCAGTCTGATGCCTATGTGTTGTGGTGTTTACCTTTTTGCAATGAATCTCCCAGAAGTCCTTTCAGCTTCTTGTACTTGGATATCTAGATTTCTAGCAAGGCCAGGGAAATTTTCCTCAAATAGATTATCCCTCAAATACATTATCCAACCACTGTGTATTTTCTTCTTCACCCTCAGGGATGCCTATGATTCTTATGTTAGGCCTCTTCACATAATCCCATATTTCTTGTAGTCTTTGCTCTTTTCTCTTATATCTCTGCTCTATCTCTGTGACTGACTTATTGAATTGAAAAGTGTTGCTTTCAAGCTCTGAGATTCTTTCTTCTGCTTGATCTAGCCTATTATTAAGGATTTCCACTGTGTTTTGTATTTGCTTAGATGAATTTTTCATTTCCAGAAGTTCTGTTTGATTTTTATTTAATATTTCAATTTCTTTAGTGAATTTTTCATTCACTTCCTGCATTCTTTTTGTGGTTTCTTTGTTCTGGGTTTCCATTTTATTTATTTCAATGGCAAAGTAACATTGTTAGGCCTGAAAAGTTGGTGCATCTTGAAAAAGAGCAGAGATGGAGTTGCTTTAAGTATCTTACCTGAACCAAAGAACAGAAACATCTGCTGCTTTCTGTACATTTAAACATATAAGAACACACACACACACACACACACACGCATACCCCTATAAATATTTAAGAAATAGTGTAGCCAAGTTAAGTTAGGTTTATACTATTACAAAGTAATAAAACTAATTTCCCAACTTCATGGGATTTATTGTCTCTGAGTATTTCTTCACTAGTGTTACACTGAAATAGACTTTTCTCACACGCCCTGAAGATGGCATGAGTGGGCATGACAGGGCAATATGTGAGCAACTTTTAAAAAAAGCAGACTTAGATTCTTAATTTTTGTTCATAACAGTATAAAGAAATCATTATTTGGATATCAACTAATTGACTGTTAGGAAGCTGCTATTATATAATTATGATTTTTACCTGCTGCTGAAATAGTATTAAGTGGCTCTGATATGGTCAATTAGTTAAGCTTCCATTTCAGACTAAGTTAACCATTATCACCTTCAGTTTAATTAAATTCAGGATTAAGAATTTAGACTTTGACAATTTAGTCAATTTGGAGGTAATTCTCTACCCTACTTCTCCAGTTCCAACTGTATTAGTGATATTTTCACTATCTATTCAATATCTAAATTTATTGGTGACTTATATCTGTGGCTATTAACAGTTGGGTTGTATTAACTTTCATACCACCAAGCTCACTTTAATTAGTATTATCCAAACATTCTCATTAGAATTTCCATTTCTTTTCACTAAAAATGTCACATGGCCCCTTGATTATCAGAAGTGACCAACCTTGTCCATCTTCTTTGTTTCTCCTTCAGCATTCAAGAGAGAACTCAAAGGTCATGTTGGCTGTCTCATAGCAAGAAGAAATTTCTGTCTGTTTCCTTCTAAATTAGATAAAATTTATGGAAAATACTCAGGTAACAGATTTCCAATTAAGCACTTCTAGTTTGACTTATGTCACTTGATTTCTACTAAATAATTAAGGTCTTGTGGTTCTGATACTGCACTTTTAGAATTATACAATAGTAATTTTCCAATCTGTTTTCTTCTTGTAGACCCTTTTTTCATAGAAGATTCTTTTAATGCAATGACCAAATTAAGTCATTGAAACTTATTAAGTTTATTTTCAGTTATTCACAGTGATTAAAAATTAATTTCTATAAAGACAAATAATAAAATATCACAATATTTGAAAACACATTTGCTTAAATTTTATATAAGTGAGTATAGTAGAGAATAATAGAATTTTCATTCTAATTCTGCTTTTTTTAATTTACTCACTAAGTATATTATGTATGACCCTATAATATTATTTATACTCCTGTAAATTTTTTAAAAGATATATTTAAATATGAAAACTACTGTCATGCTAGAGATTTAAAATATTCATATTATTTGACAATTTTAAAAATAATTTTATATAATATAATTTAATTAGTTATAAAGAAGAAGCAAAAAAAACCCCAGTTTTATGTACATTTAGAATACAGAGCTAACCCAATCCATAAAAGTGCAATGACATAAAAGATGAAAAAAATAAAACAAATCAAGTTTATTTTAATCTTTTAAATGTAGAAATACATTTCTATAACAATTTCCTTGAGATTCCCACCTAACAAACAATGGCTATATCATCATCTTTGTACATATATTTAAAAGCACAAACAACTCTTCTCTAAGAACATATGCATGATACAGTATGTCATATATGGCTTTTGTCTCTTCAATAAGATGTCATCAAATCCTGCACAGCTCACAGAAGTGAAACAATGCAAGTTGCATAACACAATTTTTAATTCATAATATTATGAAAGACAGTATGATTTTTAAAAGAAAGAAGTATTTTGACTGCATAAATGATATTTGGCAAGATGTGGTAGGTTTAAATTCCATTTATACTGTTCATGAGTGCATGTAAAAGAACATTTTATGTCATGTATCAAGTGAGTGTTTGAAATCTCAGAAGAGAAACTAAGGATCAAAATCAGACAGCTATACAACCACCCTCTGACTTCAAAGTGCCTCCTGCCAGGTTAAGGTTTATATTCTAGATCGTGAAGGTGAGGAATGTATGAACTATCTTTGGCCGTGTTGCTAAACTACATCACTAACTAGACTGTTCCTGAGCCTATAAATATGACATTCTTTCAAGAATATAGGATTTATTTTAAGTAGAACAGATAAAATACACCAATGACATATATTATGGAAGGCTTTGTGCATCCACAGTGGCTGTGACAGGGAATTCTGTCATTCTCTTTACATTTTCTCAATAATACTCCTGTGATGGTATTTTTGTTGTTGGAGCACCAATGTCTTTGATTGTTTCATATTTTAAAATCTGAAGTGTTAATTTAGAACATTTTTCTTTGACAATTATTTATTTCTTCTGAGCTATGTTTAAGGTAGTATGTCAAATAATATTATTCTAGGGATATTATCATACACAATATAGAAAAATGGAAGTTATCCCTGTGATAACAGCACAGATAGTAGTGAATTATTGAATAAACATCATAATATTTATCACCCTTTGGGTAAATTTGGCACGAGGTTTAGAATTTTATATGGAAGCTGAAGTACATATTCTAGTCAAAATTACAATGTTTCTCCCTTATGTTAGGCAAAAATCTGAATACCCTATTAGTCATTTATGTAGAAAACCTGGAAACAATTTTCAAACTTATTATATTTGGATGCTGTTTCTTTGAGAGAACACAAAATAACATTAAATGTTAAAGGAACATAATTTCTAACCAAACATTTTTATGCTTTTCTGGGATTGGATCTGCTGGTATATGAGTGGGTGTGTATGTGTTTATACACATAAACATACAGGTATATAAGGCAGATAATTTTTTCAGCTAATAAAATATTGTGGGTTGAACAATTGTCTGATAATTTTATAATTTCTTATACATTTCTAAAACTCACCAGTTTTCAGCTAGATCAAATTCATTAATTTTTCTCAATTATTGTGATAAATTATCCATACATATTTATTTCCTGAATTTAAGTTAAACATTTTTCAGGCTGAAAACATTGCTTCAGGGCAAGCCATATATTATGCATACTCAGTTTCAATATTTTTAATATTTTTAAACATTTTGATTATTATGTTTATTTTGGTATACAGTAATTACAATACTTTTAGGTGTTTATATTTTGTCACATAAAAACTATACAATTATTGATGTTACAAAGCATGGAAACTCTCTATTCCCCATTATGTTTATTTATCTATTATATATCATCTATCCATTTATCTATTTATCTATTAATATAATATTCAAATGATTAAATTGGTTATTTTAATAATATTGTTCTGATTTAAGTAGCAAAAGGGAATTCAGAAGATGAGTAAATTTCAAAATACTGAGGATATTATGCATGAAACTAATATGATTATTTTTAAAATGTCATGATCCATTCCCTTAAGGAATAGAATAAATGATTGATTTCAAAATATTTAAATTATGCAGATTGGAATTACTTACAGTACATGTCTGAGTCAGTGGTTCACAAACTTTTGCATGAACCATCATTACCTGGAAAGCTTGTTAAAACACAAATTGTTTCAGAGTTTTTGATTCAGTAGGGGTCTTGTGGGGCCCAGGAACTTGTGTTTCTGACAAGTTCCCAGGTGATGCTACTGCTGCTGCTCTGGGGTTCACAGCTGGAGATCCACAAGTCTAACATTCATTTCTATGGATGAGGCTAATGGAAAATAGTCTAATAATTATATTAATCATATATAATATTTAGTGAGCAATGTTAGTACTCACTTTGCCAGAAATATGTAACATCATATCTATTACAAACTGATGAAATTGATAATATTATTAAATAAACTTTAGATTAGATGATATTAAGATTTACAGTAATGATTCTCAAATGTGAGAATGCATGGGAGTCACCTGAAGGGGTTATTAAACAGTATGGGGCTTTGACTCCAAAGTTAAAGGTCCAAGAGTTCAAATTTCTAACAATTTTTAGGTAATGCTGATACTGCTAGTTCATGGACCAGACTTTGAGCAGCAAGATTTTAAAAAATAACTACTTTACCAAAGTGAAAGATTTGGGAACTGGTAGAGTTGAGATCCTAACCTTGGCTATCTGACTCCTACATGATTTTCTTTACAGAATAGCCTCCAATCTGATGGAAAATCAAAGAACAACCATATCAATATCTCAACTGTCATTATAATAAAAAAGAATACAATATGGTGTAAGGTTGTTATTTCTAATTATTAATAGATAAAACATATTAACAGGTTATAAGAATTTTAATTTAAAATGTTAAAGGAGAGCTTTGTGGTTAACTGCTTCAACACCACCATTACCACTTTCTTCACTACTACCCAATGCAGGCATCTTTTGGGAACATTAATGTGCATGAACTTAAACATGGCATGGCCCTGGGCAATATCTGTGTGAGTACATTTTTAACATATGAGCTATGTTTTCTTTATCTGAAAAAAATCTACCATCTGACTTCTTTCATTTGGTAGTGCCAGTTCATCCATCTCAGATTCCATAAATAGCAAAGCAGAATATCTTCTAACTCAATGTATCTTTGGTAACATAAACTTCAGTGATAACAAAATGGCATTAAAATTTTAAATTCATTATTGAAATAAGTGTTAATTGATAACAATCATTATCTCCATGCTTTGATTAAAATTCTTTGGTACTTGATTGTCATCACTCTTCAGCAAAAAAGATACAACTTGTCACTGTAGTCTACGAATACTGAGTACTCCGTCTCCAGTCTCCCCATCCAGGCAGGCATATTTAAAAGAACTCATGAGGCTTTCATCTGTGCCAAGCCTTTTGTCCACATGAGGTCTTTGCACGTGCTGATTCCTCTGCCTTAAATACTGTTTTTTCTTGTTGTTTTTGTTGGTTGGTTTGTTTGACATTTTTATCTTGCTACATTTGTGCCATCCTTCCAATTTCTGCCCAGTAATATTTTGTCAGGGGATTTTTTTTCAACCTCCTTCTCTTCTAGCATCCTATGTCTCTTTTTCCTAGAATCTGAAGTTGTACACATCAGATTTTTAAAATTTGGGATATCAAAACTGTGTTGTTACTTTTAGAGGTGTTATATCTCTAATAATATATTATGAGGTCAGGAATGCCATTTAATTTTTCTCGACACTATGCTTCCACATTTCATTTTGGTGATATTTTGAATGATGGAATGAATCTATCTAAAATGCTTAAACTGGAAATAATAATATAATATACATTCTCAAATTTGGTTTTCTTTTAAAATACCCATTTTTAATACAGTTGACCCTTGAAAAACACATAGTTGGACTGCATGGGTCCACTTATATCTGGATTCATTTTAAAAATACAGTATATAATACATATAACATATAAAAAAAAGGGTAGTGGACTGTATGTTATTTGTAAGGCTTCTGATCAACAGTAGGCTATTCGTAGTTAAGTATATGGAGAGTCAAAACTTACATACTGATTTTTGACTGTGTATGGGGCTAGCACCCCTAATCTCAGCTTTATTCAAGGGTCAATTGTATTTATTACCTACAGATTCTCTCAACTGACAGTTTTTGAGAGCAGGTGACTAAAAAAAGAAAAATGCCTTTTGAATAGGGCCTTTTCTAATAAACAATAGGTGTAACAGTGTATAAATTTTTAGAATCAGGATTCAGGCTTCTTGGATTAAATTCTGGCTATGAACTTAAAACTGGCATGACCCTGGGCACATTACATGACTTCTCTAAACTTAACTCCTTATCTTCAAATTAGGGATAATGAATTTCATTACACAAGTGTTATGAAAATAATGTAAGACAATTGGCACAAAGTAGGGCTTAAATATATAGTAACCACTGAATAACTTTAGCCTATGCCATTATAATTTTTAAAATATTAAGATACTTGTTTATTTTACGTTTATTTAATATGTCTTCTCCCATATCCACAATGTTCTGAAATGGAAGTTTAAGTCAGTCTACCCAACCCCTTTGAGGACAATGGTTTGCTGTGTTAGTCCCTCTTCTGTTACTTATAACAGAATACCTAAAACTAGATAATTTATGCAGAAAAGGGCCTACTTGCTGGTGGGGAGACTCCACAGAGTCCTGAGGCACTTCAGGGTGTCACAAGGCAAAGGGGCCTGGGCATGCTAGTGAGGCAGCTCATCTCCCTCTTCCTCTTCTTATAAAGCCACCAGTCTCACTCCCATGGTAATCCATTAACCCATTAATCTATTAATCTATGAATGAATTCATCCACTCATGAGAGCAGAGCCCTAATGATACAATCACCTCTTAAAGTTCCCTCCCCTCAATACTTCTACGTTGGGGATTAAGTTTCAACATGAG
The DNA here is from genome assembly GCA_023783475.1 of Daubentonia madagascariensis. Classification (NCBI taxonomy): domain Eukaryota; kingdom Metazoa; phylum Chordata; class Mammalia; order Primates; family Daubentoniidae; genus Daubentonia; species Daubentonia madagascariensis. The sequence goes on along the minus strand of JAKFHU010001684.1, from coordinate 22,281,996 downwards.
TTTTGGAGGAGACATTCAAACCACAACAATTACTTTACCGATTTATGTATCCTCTTTGTGACAAACACAAACTTTCACAAAAAATGTGTTCCAAATGTCTTTTGAATGAATACATTAATTGATTTTGTCATTAAACATCAAATGAAGGACTCAAAACAGAGTACCTGTCAATAAAAATTAAGTACAAGATGGATTGATAAAATAGAAATCCTCTTGTCAGTTTGTGAGGAAAACAAAATTTTCTTATCATATTTGAGATATTAGCTTTGGGATAGGTGCCTCTAAAAGAACTAGACTAGATAACTATTAAATTGCTCTTCAATTAACAAAGATGTCAATTCATGAAGCAAATACTGTAGATTTTATAAAACATATTTGAATATGTTTTCCTCTAAAAATCTATACTTTACCCATGGGAAATTTAGCTAAAATATTGATAATAGCTATAAAATTAAAATAAAATATGTTCTATTTGTTGAAAAATAATATTGCATAAATAACATACAATTAGCTTATTATCACAGCTCTGAGTATTCCACAATACTCTAAAAGCATTTTTACAGTTTGCCAACATAAACATAAGCAATCAACCATAGTATTTAAAGGTTTCTATGTAAACTTCATGGACACTTATGTTATTAATCTTTCCGTGCGCCGAGTGATTCAGTTTATTATTTGTATTTGAAATCCATAAATCTATTTCTTTGCTGGTGCCAAACTCAAGAAATTTTCTTCCTTATTATTCATAAAGTTGCCTTTTCTTAAAAGTAAGTGTATAAACTATGTACCAGAAATAGTTTCCAAGTTATCTATTACAAGTATTGTGTGTCACAGTGAGAAAACTGTACCATAATTCACTTTGATCTATGATCTTTAAACTATATTCAATGAAAGTTATTTAACTGCGGAATTAGTGGTCTTAAAATCATCTGCCTCAAGTTCAAGGATATGTGATAAGTTTCTTATTTTAAGTACTTGTTTACAATTAGATCCTTTGGGCTATTAACATTACGTTGTTCAGTATGAAATGTCCAATTTCCTTTAGTACTAAGTTGGAAAGTCGATATCTCTGACATTTCACTTTGACACTTCTTGTTTTATTTTCATTGTGAAGGTACCTCCTCAGTCTTTCAAATGCGTGTTTTGGCTTGTGATTACCTTTCAAAAGTTTTTTTACAGCAATTTTTATGAAGCTTGCTCTAAGTCAAAAATTAGATGGATTTTTGGATAAATCAAAAATAAATAAGTAAAAAATTCTTGTTATTTTCAAATAGGAGTTCCATCCTGGAACCAGTGCAGTGCAGACAGCTCAAAATATCAACAAAGTGTTTGGAAAAGATATGGCTAATGAATGCACAGCATGTCGGTGGTTTGAGAAGTTCTGTTCTGGTGATTTTAATCTTGAAAATGAGCCACATGGGCAACCTGAGACCAAGGTGGGTAATGATTAGCTGAAAGGTGTAGTGAAAGCAAATCCATCTCAACCTATGTGTGAATTAGCAGCAAGGTTTGATGTTACTATTCCAACAATATTGAACCATTTGAAACAAATGGGTAAGGTAAAGAAGCTGGATAGATGGGTTCCTCATGAATTAAAGGAGCGTCCAAAGAGAAATTATCTTGAAGCTTGCCTTTCTTTGCTGTCACGATATAAATGCGAACCATTTCTACACCCTAATGTTATGTGTGATGAAAAATGGAATTTTTTGACAATTGCAAGCATTCGGCAGAATGGTTGGATAAAGATGAAGTGCTGAAACATAGCCCAAACCTAATATTCATCCAAAAAAGCTAATGGTGTCTGTTTGGTGATCCAGCGCTGGTATTATCCACTACAGCTTCATGAAACCTGGTTAGTCCATTATAGGTAATGTCTACTGAAACCAGCTGGATGAAATGATAAGGATGTTTGTGATTAAGCAGCTGAGATTGGTCAATAGAGACAGGCCAATCCTTCTGCAAGACAATGCTCGACCACATGTCACACACACATTACTGCTCAAACTACAGAATCTGGACTTGGAAACTCTCTGTCATCCACTGTATTCACCAAACCTTGGACCAACTGACTACTGCTTATTTCAGGCTTTGGACCACTTCTTGCAAGGAAAAATATTCAATTCTCAACAAGCCATGGAAAATGCCTTTCATGATTTCATTGCCACTTGCTCTCCCGGCTTCTTCGCTGCTGGCATAAACAAGCTACCATTAAGATGGCAAAATGGTGTGGATAGTTTAGGCACATACTTTGTTTAATTGTACTGCTTCTTGTTTGAGATACAATAAACTACACTTTTGATTGGAAATCAGAAATTTCATATTTAATGACCTAGGTCATTAAAGGTAATCACAAGCCAAAATGTGCATTTGAAAGACTGATTGTGTACCTCCACAATAAAAATAAAACAAGAAGTGTCAAAGCGAAATGTTAGAGAGATTAACTTAGTCAAACTTAGTACTTAAGGAAATTGGACATTTCATACTTAATAACCTATATATAGTATTCTGATGTAGGATATTAAATTGTTTACCACTCATTTGGCACTTCATATTACTTATAAAAATTATATTCAATTTCTTTATGACTACTCTGGAGGTTTTAAACTTGTATAAACATTTTGAATTTGTAATATGTCTAAAATGTGTGAGGAAGATTAAATTAAAATAAATTATGAGAATCCTAACATCTCTAATATTATTAGCTGGTGTATATTTGAGGAGCAATGACAAGCACTCTGTAACTTTCATTTTCATTGTGAATTTTTGTTGTTTATACTGTCATCTTTGATGTCTGTTGATAAAATTTTCTTCTTTATCAATGTCATTCTTTTGAATTTGAGTGACACTGATTGCTTTCATTCTTCTTTCATAAAGGAGAACATTTCCCTTCCCTTTTCATCTCTCTTTGTTTTCGTGTTTGTTCATTTGTATTTGCTAGATTCTTATCTAATTTGCTGACACTAAAGGCTTGACTATAAAGCCTGCAGGTCATTCCTCTGTTGTGTGTGAGAATTAGGAAGCACACACACATTCACACACATTTGACGGTATTCTTAGGGAGACCTAAATTTATTCAAAGCTTAAATTCATAGACTGACCTCCATGGTAAGGATTGATGACTTAAAAAAATAATGACATCAAGGAGGTGATACAACCTAGAGCACTTGCTTCTAAGTTTCTTTTTTGCCAGGGTATAAATTTCAGAAGGAATAAAACTTGATATTATATTTGAGTTTTTTCAGACATATTGATCATGATCATGACCATAAGCATCATTCATGAAAATAAACAGCCAAAATGAATTCTGAGGAGCTAGAAAATTATATTATAGATGAAGCTAGATTCATCTATAATATATAATTCATATATAATTATATTATATATGAAGCTAGATTAATTAATACAAGTTTTAAGAATTTTATAGCTAAATGACTAGTTTTGATTTTCTATAGAAAATGTTATACAGCTAAGTAAACAAAATTTCTTGTAACTTGTGTTAAAAGCTTTATGAAAGGAATGATCTGTATGACATTGCTATTTGTATTCCTAGCAGACAAAAAAAAATTATGGGTTTTAAAGAGAAAAGCTCTTATCATATCAAGATTTTTGCTGCACCACACTAGTCTTTGTCTCTTTCTTCCTTTCATTTAAATACTATTTCTGTGGCCATTGATATGTTAAGGTAATCTAACCCTCTCTTCCATATCTTGCTGAGAGTGGTAATTTTCAATATAGCTTTTGAACTCCTATATCAGCCAAAATTATCTTCTAGACACTTTTTATCAAATATTATTGTATCACATTTCTATAATTAAGGTCATTCAAAAAAATTGGAATCTCTGCATTCTGATTTTCACACATCAGGGTGAGAGAGGAAAATTATAAAGCAAAACAAACCAGCAAACAGATAAAACAATAAAATGGTAAAAGGACTTCAAATGGAGGGTATTTGAAATTGAGAACATTATACAGAAGAATAAAGTAATTCACCTAAATTCTTGTTAATTAAATTAATATTTAAGACAAATAAGTTTATTAAAATAAAATTTATCAACTAAAACATTTTGCAAAATAATAATTATATTAATATTATATCATCATTGTCAACATATAAATATTACTTCAAGAAGAAGAAAAAGCATTTCTTAAAAATTTAACCACCACTGAAGAAGCAAAAACATTTCTTGACAAACTGCCTTCCTAAGTCATCAGGTTGCCAAATTGGATACATCTCTTATTATTTAGGCTAGTAAAAAGCACAGTAAATATGGAAACATTATATAAAAATAACACTTTGATATGAATACCTAAAAATTTAACAAAAAACAACAAAAACAAAGCTATAAAGCAATCACAATTATAATAGACTTCTTTCTTCCAAATCCTTTGTGCAAAATAGAATGCAAACTAGAACAATTTTCAAACTAAGACTAGGGTCATTCAGCAAGAATTTCTGCATGTCTTAATTATAATCCAGCTGGCATATAGCTTATCTTCAGGATAAGCATCAAAATGAATCTGGTCTTAAAATACTCCCAGGCAATTTTCGAAAATAGAAGACGATAGAAGGTCATTGACTGGGTTCTAGGGAAAACACCTCTGTAAGTTTGTATTTCAAAGTAAAATGTTCATAGGTGAATATTCTCACATTAAAAAAATCTTAAGAAATATAGCATGTTTTTGTCCTCTATTCACCTTAAAACATGATTATTGTTTTCTGCTGTACAAAATGCATGCTCACTTAAAAATTTATATGCTGCCGAAACACATAATTTAGAGTTTGAAATTTAATGCACAGTTGATTTAAAAATTACAAAGCCAGTTCAGCCTAATGGGCTTGTTAAAAGGCAACTTTTGCTTTTATTACATTATATATAAAGAGGTGAAAATGTCAAGTAGGTTTTCTAGTATCCTTGAAATGGAAAAGAAGAATTTCTCACATTTTCCTACGTACACTGTTCTAGAGGCAGCCACTTTAAAGAATTTTTGCTGTAGTTTTTAATATTTTCTGCATATATTTATATAATATGCTTATATTTTGTGATTATTCATTGGCTTCCTATTAGCAAATACGAGGTTATACTACCTCATATTTACTTTATATATAGTATAAGTCACTTTCCCTTTTTACAACTGAGGCAAAGAGGCTACGATAATTTTTTAAATTTTTTATACATCTTTTCCTTGTTTGTTTTCCATAGAGTTAATCATTTTGCCCTTTATTTTGTTTTCTCTACATGTAGATTTCCTTTTGAAATATGCAAACCTATCATGTTTTTAAATTTCATTTTCATTTTCTAAGATACAACTATCTTAGAGCCTTCTCACCTGTTCCAATATTGATCTCCAAATACTAAAAATTATTTTGATGAGGTACCCCTTTTAGTAGCTTCCTGAGAAAATGGTAATGAGAAGAAAATTTTTGATACTTTTTATATCTGATAAACTTTATTTTGCAACTTGTTTATCATTTAGCTAGAAATTTTATCCTGAGTTGGAAAGAATTTAACCTTGGATTTTGAATGCCTTCTTTAATTTTCTAATAGTTTCCATTGTTGCTGTTGAAAACTAATACAGCTGCAATTCCTGATCTTTTGTGTGAACTCTTTTCTTTTCCTGCAATCTCGTAGAAACTTCTCTTGGACTTCAGAACTCTCAAATTTCACTATAGTGCATCAATGATGTGGCTTTTCTTTATTCATAGTCCATCGCTATGTGTGCCTTTTAAAGCTAGAAACTTTGTCAGTTCAGGGAAACAATCTTGAATTAATTATTTGTTCAAGTCCTCTCTGTTTCCTAACGGAAGAACTGCTATCATTTATAGTGTGATTCTCTGTTTTAAAAGTTATCTGTCTTATTTTTGTCTTTTTTTCCCCTACTTTCTAAGAAATTTCCTCTAATCTTTGTGGCATCTTTTCAACTATTTATGATACAATGTATTTATTGTCCAAGGGTTTAGTCAAAAAATTTAGGTATTTCAAAAAGAAAGTGAGTTAAACATCAGGTATTGGAAGGCCTGGAAGATAAGTTAGAACCACCACCATACTAACTTTCGGATTTGTTGACCCAACAGAGATACAGTCAGAAAACAGCTACTGCCACCTAGAAGCAGGATATTTAACAGTTTCTCTGTGGACTATGTGAATGGATGGCAGAGGAATACAGAGGTCACCGCAAAAATTCTCACCTAATCCCCAACATTCACTGCTGGAGGAAGAAGAAAATTGCTTCTGTTTCCCCTCAACATTCCAAACCTTAATGGAATGCACTGCTGATTGTAAAAATCAGGTTCAGAACAGTAAAGACAAGGGAGGATTGGAGGTATGGTTAAGTACCTTCCAGCCTAGACATAGGACAAAGTAGGACAAGGGCTGAGAAAAAAATGCTAATTGCTTAAATAATAATAATAATAAAATATGTTTACCATAGGTCACAACCATTCGTATTTATCGTTTTTGTTTGAGAGGTCATATATCCCAAAATAGAATCTTCCAATGCCCTGCCTAATGGTAGCACCTGGGTGCCATAGAGCTGAGCATCAGTTTGGTGGAAGGGGATGGAGGTTTGATCAACACAATGGTTTTTATGGGGTACTTATGAGGTACCCTGATCCTCAGCTGATAGGTATCCCTACAATACAGAGTATTACTGTTCAGTCTCTAGTGAGATTAAACATCCACAATTTCATTAGGGTTTGAAGAAAGAATACCCTCTCTATGTATGGTAGTTTTAATCTAACATTCTTACCCAAGGAGAAAAATACTAGCAAGAAAATAGCACCCAAATACATACAGACTTCAGAGAGAAAAACGGGATTTATTTCCAAACTATTTTTAAAAGAGTCACTTTAAGAATAACAAAAACAACAGTAACAACACAGTATAGAAAGCATCACCATATTCCAACTCTGCCAGAAGGTTTATAAATTTTATGGAAATGGCTTAATAGGCTAGAAAAGTATTGCTATGTAGTTTTACAACTCATTTTAAGTAACAAGAAATTAATTAGGACATACAAGTATTGGAGATCTTTTTCTCTATTGTTACTGCTTCTTAATAATTCTTTACTAATTTTAACAAATTCTCTTAGGATCAATAGAGCTTGCCTAATAATTTTTGAATGAACAGTTTTGTTACATTGTCTGTCACATTTTCTAAGCTATTACAAATTCCATTTTACTTCTAAGTTTAGAATCAGAAAAATGGTTCTTCAATCTATCTATCTGTAGAGTAGAAAAAATTTCCTCATAGACAAAACACATGCCCACATGGAAACTCTTATTTAAAACAAGGCTTTTAAAATTTGTCTAAATATAAAAACACTCCCCCATATTGTTAACAATAAATGAAGCTATAATAGATTTGCAAATATTTATGCCAATAATTTTCTAAATCAACTGAATATTTAATATTATTTGCTAGGCACTTGGAGATTATGTGATATATTTTGAATTGATTTTGAATTACTAAATGTGTTACAAATTCCTATCAAAATTGAAATGATTTTTTAATATTAAGCTCATCTTCAAAAATTAAATTATTAGAGAGTTGTTTGCCTTTGATTTCAAAATTTCAGCCAAATGTATTGAATGAAAGTATATTTAATAAGTAAATTATTATAAGTAATAACTTATTTTAGTCACGACTTAGCAGATTTTTGAAGACATGGTCAAAATTTCTAACAAATTCCACCTTGAAAGATAGTTGTACTTTATAGTAAATATGGTAATACTGATAAGAACACTGGATATAACTTGGTATTAGTTATAAAAATGAATAAAAGTACAATTGATATTTAGAATATGACCTCCTTAGTTAGATATGTTCCTAAATATTTAATTTTCTTTGTTGCTATTGTGAAAGGTATAGCATCTTTAATTTGTTTCTCGGCTTGATTGTTATTAGCATATATGAAGGCTATGGATTTGTGTGTATTAATTTTGTATCCTGAGACTTTGCTGAATTCGTTTATCAATTCCAGTAATCTCTTGGTTGAATCTTTGGGGTTTTCTATGTATAATATCATATCGTCTGCGAATAGTGAAAGTTTGACCTCTTCTGCCCCTATCTGGATGCCCCTGATTCCTCTGTCTTGTCTAATTGCTGTGGCCAGGACTTCCAGCACTATGTTGAAAAGAAGTGGAGATAGTGGGCACCCTTGTCTGGTGCCAGTTTTAAGGGGGAATGCTTTCAATTTTTCCCCATTCAGTATGATATTGGCTGTGGGTTTTTCATATATGGCTTTAATAATTTCGAGGTATGAGCCATCTATGCCTATATTGTTAACCTGTTCCTTCTTTTGCCATACTTAATAGAAGATACTTGCTGGGGAGAAATATCCCCACGAAGAAGCCAAAAACTATCAAGTATTTTGTGATAAAACAAACAAATTCTTAATTTGGTTTCTTAAATGTCCTAAATATTTTATTTTTATTCTAAGTTTCCTGGGAAGAAGGTATAATGGGGAAATTTTATTATTTAATAAGAGTAGCTCATATCTATTACTTATTCAACAGCTTTCACTAATGAAACTTCTTACACATTGCAAATATTGCCTCATCAATCATCACTCAATGAGGGCAGAAAACATGACAAGGTTTAAATAATTTCAAAGCGCTTCCAATATTAATATCATACTCTATTTACAGAAAATAAGGTATTATCCTTGCTGAGTGATCATGCTGGTTTTCATGGAAGATAAAAACATCCATCCATATCCTGGAGGAAAACTGACAAACGCTGCTTTGGTGTTGAATATAATTAGAGCAATGGATTTTAAAATGTGGCTTTTGCCTATAAGATCAAATGCAGAAAAAGCAATCATATTCCCTGTAACTCAGCATTTACAAATATAAAAATGTAAATATTTAGTTTTAGACAAAGTAAAACTTCTATTATAAATCATATTACCAGTGAAAATTATGGGTATGATCCTGACTGACAGCTTCTTAAGTTGCATGAACTATTTTAGAACAATAGGAACTGTTTGGAAGTTTTTGCTAGTCAATTTACTGAGTCCAACAAAAAGTAATTTCAGTACTTTAAAAATTTGTGTTTTTCTTTAACTTCTGTTTCAATTCTAAAATCATTATCTCTAAAAAAGTGTATCTCTTAGATGTTAGCTAAATACTCATTATTGTAGAGTCAAATTTTCTATAACAGTTTCTCATATTTGTTGGATATATAATTCATTCAATGAGTCAATCAATAATGGCTTGCTAAGTTAGTGATGGTTTAATTGAGTCACCTAAGAATGTTTGTCAGTTTTCTCATAGTAACTCATTTAGAAAGCACTATACTGATAACATTAAAAATGGCATTAATATGAAATTAGAATATGGATGATCTGAAGGATCTTATTTACCAAGCCAAAATCCCTCAAATAAAGGGATTCTTGAGCCAGTGTTCTTGAGGCCCTAAGACACAAATACCTATCAGCCAAACAATTACCTTTAATTTCTGAAAATATTGTGTCCACTCAAAATACTGAATTATAATTTAGCTATGAACCATACATTCAGTCAGTATTTCTCAATAGCTAACGAGTATTTGAAAAAGTATGAAGTTCTAAGGTAGATATATGGTAAAGAGATTTTTTTATATAAAAGTTTTTAAATAGAATTCTTAATGATGAATACTGCTATTATGTGCTGTTCCTGAGAACTTAAAATGGAATATTTTTATGTTTTTAAAATATAATATTTTTGTCTTTAAATATTAGTTCTTACATTCAAAGAATGTTCATAACAGTGATTTAATTTAATACTTACAAAAAATGTTATACTCAGAAAGGCAGATATTATTGATTACATTTTTCAACTGTGTAAACTGATGTCTGGAGAGTTTAAATGACTTTTTTTTAAGGTCATAAAACCGATATATTTCTATCACTCCACTTTTTGTAGCTTAATATATTAAAAAAAACATCAATTGAAACATGAAGTCTAAGTACTTATCCAACCGTTCTTTTCAATAAAACTATGTGTTGCCCACATGGACTGTTTATTTTCCAGATTACCATTAGTATACTAAAGTGGAAAGAAATGGAAAGACCTAAAAGATACATATTTGACAATTCAATTGGTTTTTCTTCTGTGTGTGTATGTTTTAAGTCTTTTATAGTTGCAGTAGATAAAATGTAGAATTCTGCGAAGATTTGCAATTTTGCTTAGCATAAGTGGACTCAACTGAGAAAATAATGCTGTCTTTACATTGGTGAATGAATATAGGTGATTGTGCCATCCTTCTTCTAGGCTTTTTAAGGATATATTAATTCATTCAACAAATATTTGTTGATCAAACATTATAAGCCAGCCTCTGACAAATTCAGAGGATGACTATTTATTTAGTTGAACCTCTACTTATTGTGCATCTACCATGTGCACTGGTATCTTGCCAGGTAAAAATTATACACTTGCTAACTGGATAAACAAGAACCTTAACCTCAAGGATCTTAAAAGATAATTATAATCTCTGAAGCAATATTAGAGAATGTCTAATGTAATCTATTCACAGTAAAAAAAATAATTAAAAAACAGAAAATCACAAATATTAAGTGATTTCAAATTTAAGAAGTAAAAAATCACATAGAGAAGTCTGAAATCCTGATCATTTGTTTTTAAACACAAGACAATTACAGCATATAAACCAGACATTTTACCATTATTTTGAAACAGTGGTTGTTAAAAGAGGTGTCAAATAAGTAAGTAGGAGGCCATTAGCCTGAGACTATCTCTGTACTTTGAGTTCCTAAGTAATAAATCACAATCTAATTTAGTAAGTAAATAAACTAAAACATGAAGAAGGAGTGTATTTTTGTAACAAACAGGTGAGCTTCAGCCAGTCATAGGCAGCCAACTCATCAGACCATGCCCAAATAAGGCAAATGCCTCATCACACCATGTCCAAATAAGGCAAATACACACATGTAGCCAATCAGGTGATTTTTCTACTCTGCTTTCATGTTCAGCTTATAAAAGCTCACTGCTCACAACACTGGTTAGCATTCTCTGACCTCTTCTGGGTCTGAGTGCTGCCCAATTTATGAAATCATTCTTTGCTCAAATAAACTCTCTTTTTGGTGTTTTGTTTTGTTTTGTTTTTTAGAGACGGGCTCTCTGTCAGCAGTCTGGAGTGCAGTGGTGTGATCACAGCTCACTGCAGTCTTGAACTCCTGGGCTCAAGTGATCCTCCTGCCTGAGCCTCCTGAGTGGCTAGGACTACAGGTGCACACCACCATGCCTAGCTATTTTTTAAATTTTTTGTAGAGATGGGGGTCTCACTATGTTGTCCAGGCTGGTCTCAAACTCCTGGCCTCAAATAATCCTCCTGCCTCAGCCTCCCAAAGCACTGGGATTACAGGTATAAGCCCCCGTGCCAGGTTTCAAATAAACTCTATTAAATTTAATTTCTGTAAAGTTTTTCTTTTAAGAAAGATCAGAGAAACCTGGATGAATACAGGACCTCACAGTTCTCAGTTTAAGAAGTAGCAGAAAATTGTTAAAGAATTAAACCTTATAACAATGATGGATACCAGATAATTGCAGTCATTTTGACATTAGAAGGAGTATCGTGAAAATTAAGTCTATGTACATAGTCAAAGAAGTCAAGTTCTTCATTTTAGAAAAGATTGCCTTGTATAATTATTTCAGAGTTCTATAAAAGTTGTATGGAAATATATTTTTCTATATAAATTCATAAAAATTATACCCTGAAATGTTTAAGTCTTCCACTTTCCTGGCTTTACATTATATTCTCTTTGTAAAGATTAATTGTTCTGAGTTTTAATGCATTTAAGAGACAAGGTGAAATGAGAGACTCATTGCTGGGAGATGTTTAATCAATAGTGATTTAATTTTACCTTCCTTTTTCTTAACTGACTTAGAAAACAGTTAAAGAAAAGCGATGGCATTGCTGTGAGACTTTGCATTCAAAATAGCTATGGGTTTTATGTCTTACAAGCAAATTATGACCTAATATTAAATTCCCACAGTGGTCCACATATTTAATAAAAAACAAACATAAGAAAAGACTATGGGTAAGTCATAAAACTGTTTTTACATATTTAATATTTTCTATAACAGCACTGTCCTGTAGAACTTTGTGATGATGGAAATAGTCCATGTCTGTGTTACATAATATAATTGATACTACTCTAGGAATGCTAGTACTGGCTATAATATCAAACAGCACAATTCTAGAAAATGAATTTCAGTTTCATAGCATGTGAGTTAACTTTATAAAGAAATGTTTTATAAGTTTGTTGATGAAGTCCAAGATTTTAATATATTAAGATATTATGATACTATGTTTTTATAACACATTATGTCATTCTTTAAATTTTGAGATAGTAAATATATAATTTTAATCCTTAAAATGCTATTCTTTTCACATGTATAACAACGAATATTGCTTTCTTTATCCTTCTTATAATTATACTCAGTCATAACGCTCCATTCAGTAGTGAAAATAGTTGGGAATTCAAATATGGTTTAAACAAATGGTTATCAAAACATTTAACCTTAAGTTAACCTTAAGTGTTAAACTTTGTGTAAATATAAATTGTAATACAATTTACCTTTTCATTTCTAATGTAAGAATAAAATTATTTATTATTTTCAAATTTTAATTATTTTTATTGCATGATCCTATATTAAATGTATTATTCTCTCTCTATTTTTTCCCTGCACAAGCCTGATGTGAATACCAATGTTAGAAAATAGAATTAACTACATCTGACCTGCTGTTAGTAAATATTCATCTAGAAAATGAAAGTATTTCTTCCACAGCATACCAGTTTGCAAAAAGAAATATTTTGATAAAGTATTTTGGAGGAGAGTTAGGTCCCACATTCATAAATTAGCAACTTACCTATGTTACTAACTTCCTATCATAAACATTTATTTTGAGCAGACTGGATTACTGAAACCAGCTGCTTAGAGTGATCAATTTCACCCATCTCTCCACTTTTCTTTGCTTCTATTAGCACAACTTTAAAATTTCATAATTTCTTTTTCACAGTAGTAAAACAACATTGCTCTTTCTCTTAATGCCTTTCTGTAGAAGGCAGATATATATCAGATAATACTGAGATTGGATCATCTGTTTTTATCTCTTTTATATCCATTGTCTGCTCACCCTTGATAACATAAATATAATTATCATACACCTTAGTCAGTAATAGAAACAGATTACCTTTTTACACCAACAATCTTTTCAGCTTTACAATGGCTTTTGCAAGCCATAATTAACTATCTTTTTTTTATGATTGTATTAAATGTGTTTTGGTTCAAGTTTTTCATATTATCGTTCTCATAACTTTGCTACATGATATATTCCGAGTCAGAACTAGAATTATACTTAATTTTTAGCACATGCTACCACAGTCCGGAACTTCTACACCCTAGAAGTGCATTATAAAAATGCAGAGCAGGTTAAATAGTTTTCCATTGAAGGAATAGCAGAAACTTATGTATTGAAATGGTAAGCAGTATCATCATGGAAGGACTGCTTCAAAAAAGGAATTTAATTAGGCTCAAATACAATCAATCAAGAAACTGAACATCATTCCCTCTCTAATTGTACAGCCATTTCCAGAAGCCTGGATTCCAGTTTGAGAAACATGTTAATTTATAGAGAGTTGTGATGGGAATTAGTTAATATTTGGGATTACCTTCTATCTGAAATGTTGAAACTAGCCATCTAGTTTTGACTGTAGACTATGCTTAATGATGCTGTATTTGAGCTAAGTTGTTCCATTAATTATCAATGCTTTGACATGTGGCTAATCAAGAGATATAAAATATTTTATTCAAAATAAGAAATTTGGAAAAGAATAACAATAGCACCAGAATAAAAAACTACCTTGGTAAAAAGGGATAAAAACAATGACATAAAGACAAAAATCAGAAAACTTCAACTGATTAAGTCAAAAGATAAAATATTTCAGCATTTGAAGAAAAAAATCCACATATGATGAAATAAGAATATTTTATAGAGAAGAGATAATAAAAAGAATACAAGGATTTTAAAAATATGTGAAGTTATTTTATACTCTCCTTTTTCACACCCATAATCAAATTCATCAGCAAATCCTATTGTCCCTATCCTCAAAATATATTCTAATTTCAAGTCCTTTTATTAACTTATTACTATCATCCTATTCATAGCCCATGACCCTCTCTTCATGTTTTATAATTGTTTTTGAACTGATTTCTCCAATTCCCCATTTAATCCCTAATTCTTATTTTATTCAAAAATCAAAATTATCCTTTTTAAAAACAGATGTTTTAGTGCATTTTCTGCAGCTATAAAAGAATAGTTTACACTAAATAATTTACAAACAATTGAAGTTTATTTGCCTTATGGTTCTGGAGAGTGGGAAGTCCAAAAGCATGGTGCCTGCATCTTGCAAGTACTTTCATACTGCATCGTAACATGGCAGAATGGCAAGCGAGCATGTGAGACAAAGACAAAAATGGTATCCAAACTTCATACTTTTAGCAGAAGGATAACTAACCCACTCCTGTGATAATAGCATTAATCCATTCATGAAGGCAGAGTGCTTATGACCTAGTCACCTCTTAAGGGCCTCACCTCCTGACATAGTTATATTGGCAATTAAATTTCAACATGAGTTTTGGAGGGGACATTCAAACCATAGCACAAATATATATATCTGATTTTTCAAAATTCTCCAATGATCATGTGGTTTTTGTCCATCAATCAGTTGTTATGATGTATCACATTTATTGATTTGCATATGTTGAACCATCCTTACATCCCTGGGATGAATCCTACTTAAATTATTATGAATGATCTTTGTAATGTGTTGTTGAATCTGGCTTTCTATTTTACTCAGGAAAAAATTGATAGTTCTTTTTATGGCTTATGCATTTCTAAGTAATCTTGTTTTGGCTTCTGTTCTGACTTTAACTGTTACTGTTTCTTGCACCTTATTTATTCTACCCCAAACCCACTGTACTTTTATAATAAGTTGTCTATAGAGATCCATATGGCTTATTATATCTCTTCATTGAGGGCTCTCTTCCAGTGTCTTCTTTACAAAAAGGACTTTCTGAATAATATCTTTTACAACATCCTTCTCAATGACTCATTTCTCTTACACAGCTTAATGCTTTACTAATTTTAATATAACTTTTCCCCATCTTACTTGTTAATTTTCTTCCTTTCTCGTTAGAGTGAACCTCCAGGAAATCAGTGTTCCTTTTGTATTTTTATTTTTTTATCAGTCTTTACCAGAGCCTAGAAAAGTGATAGTAATCTAATAGTGATAGATTCAATATGAGTTCAATAAATAAAATGAAGACTATATTTAATTAAATAGATATTTCAGAGAGATTTTAAAAGAATATAAATATAACTGGAAGAGATTCTGGAAATTAAATGTAAGCATTTAATTTTCAGAAGAGATTCTAAGACTATTTGTCTCTAGCACGAGGATACAAAGGAATAAATTAAAAATTTAATGTAGTCTGATCTCTATGTCTAACAGAAAATTATGCACCCCTTCAGCAGCTTCTGTTTATTTATGTGCATTGAGGACATTTGTGTTCAGCTTAAATATTCCACACTTTGGAAAGAGAACCCTAGCTACAATATGAAAAACATATGGGACAAAAACAATTTTGGATGCCAATTGGCTAATTAGATTCTATGGCAGTAGTCCAGGCAAGAGACATAATGGTAACTTAGACTAAGGTAGACAGGTGGAGAGTTCAAAGGTCATGGAGAGCATGTAAAATTGACATGACTTGATGATGATGTAGGAGACAAGTGAAGGCACAATGGTAAAGATGATATTCCAGTTCTGGCATGTGAAACTGTAAGAAAAGACATGCCACTCACTAGGACAGAGAGGGAGCTGGCTTATGTGAGGAACATCATTAGGTCCTGGTTGACCATTCTTTTTTATTATTATTTCAAAATGTTAAGGTGTTACAAATGTTTTAGGTTACATAGATCATTTTTGTAATGCTTGAGTCCTGGCTGTAGGTGTGCCTGCCACCCAGATAGTGTTCATAGTACCCATTAGGTTGGTTTATTCCCCTTCTCTCCTCCCCCTACTCCCTGGTTGCTTTCCACTGAATTTTACTTCCCTCTGTGCACTTGTGTGCTCATCGGTTAGTTCCAATTTAATAGTGAGTATATGCAGTGTTTGTTTTTCCATTTTTGTGATACTTTACTTAGGAGAATGGTCTCCAGTTCCATCCAGATTGTTTCAAAAGGTATGAATTCATCTTTTTTATGGTTGAGTAGTACTCCATGGTGTACATATACCACAATTTATTAATCCACTCATGAACTGATAAGCACTTCGGTTGATTCCACATCTTCACCATTGTGAATTATGCTGTAATAAACATTTGAGTGCAGGTGTCGTTTTGATAAAATAACTTCTTTTCCTTTGAGTAAATAACCAGTAGTGGGATTGCTGGATCAAATGGTAGGTCTACTTTTAGTTCTTTGAGGAATCTCCATACTGTTTTCCATAGAGGTTGTACTAATTTGGAATCCCACCAATAGCGTCTAAGTGTTCCTTTCTCTCTGCATCTACACCATCATCTATTATTTCTGTACTTTTTAATAAAAGCCATTCTAACTGGGGTAAGGTGATATTTCATTGTAGTTTTAATTTGCATTTCCCTGATGATTAGTGACATTGAGCATTTTTTCATATGTTTCTTGGCTATTTGTCTATCTTTTGAGAAGCATCTGTTCATGTCTTTTGTCCACTTTTTAATAGGGTTGTTTGCTTTTTTCTGGCTGATTTGCTTGAGATTTTTGTAAATTCTGGTTATTAGCCCTTTATCAGGTGTGTAGCTTGTGAATATTTTTTCTCATTCTGTAGGTTGTCTGTTTGCTCTGTTGATTGTTTCCTTAGCTGTACAGAAACTTTTTAATTTAATCAGGTCCTATTTATTAATTTTTGTTCTTGCCATGATTGCCATTGGGTTTTTTTAAAAATAAATTTTTTGCCTAGGCAAGAAACTTCTAGAGAAAAATTCTAGAAGGGTTTTTCCTACATTTTCCTCTAGAATTCTTATGGTTTCATGCCTTAGAGCTAAGTCAGCAGAAGAAAAGAAATAACAAAGATCAGAGCAGAACTAAGTGAATTGGAGAACAAAAAATAAATAAATACAAAGTATTAATGAAACAAAAAGTTGGTTCTTTGAAAAGATAAACAAAATTGACAGACCTCTTGCTAGATTGACCAAGAACAGAAGAGGAAGGACCTAAATAAGCTCAATTAGAAATGAAAAAGGTAACATTACAACAGATACCACAGAAATACAAAACATCATCCATTAACACTACATAAATTTCTATAAGCATAAACTAAAGAATGTAGAGGAAACATACAAGTTCCTGGAAACACACAACCTCCCAAGAGTCAACCAGGAAGAAATAGAACTCCTGAATAGACCAATAATGATCAGTGGGACTGAATCAGTAGTAAAAAAACCTCCCCCCCAAAAAAATCCCTGGACCAGGTGGATTCACAGCTGAATTCTATCAGACCTACAAAGAAGACCTGGTACCCATAATACAGAAATTATTCCATAATATTGAGAAGGAGGGATTCCTCCTCAACTTATTCTACAAAGCCAGTATCACCTTGATATCAAAGCCAGGAAAGGGTACAACAAAAACAGAAAACTACAGACCAATATCCCATATGAATGTAGATGCAAAAATCCTCAATAAAATACTGGCAAATCAAATGCAACAGCACATCAAAAAAAAAATCCACCAGGACCAACTGGGCTTCATCCCAGGGATACAAGGATGGTTCACATAAATTGATCAATAAATGTGATTCACCACATAAACAAAAGGAAAAAGAAAGACCATATGATCGTCTCACTAGATGCAGAAAAAACATTGGACAAAATCCAGCACCCTTTCATGATAAAAACCCTCAACAAACTAGGCATAGAATTATGAAAGCCGTATATGACAAACCCACAGCCAACATCATACTGAATGGGGAAAAGTTGAAAGCATTCCCCCTCAGAGCTGAGCATTGTCTTAATCTGTTTTATATTGCTATAAAGAAATACCTAATTCTGGGTAATTTATAAAGAGAAAAGATTAATTTGGATTATGATTCTGGTAACTGGAAAGTTCAAGACTGGGCATCTGTATCTGATGAGGACCTTAAGCCTCCACTCATGGCAGAAGGTGAAGGCAGCCAGTGTGTGCAGAGGCCGTATGGTAACAGCAGAAGCAAGAGAGAGGAAACAGGAGAGAGAGGGGAGATGCCAGGTTCTTTTAACAACCAGGTCTCCTCATGGAAACTAATAGATTGAGAACTCACTCACCACCCAATGTAGGGCATTAATCTATTTATGAAGGATTCACTCCTATCACCCAAACACTTCTCATTAGGACCCACCTCCAACACTAAGCATCAAATTTCTACACGAGGTTTGGAGGGGAAAGACATCCATACCACAGCAAGCATCCTTGGTTTGTCTGAGATAATTCTAAGACATTCCAAAAAAAAATATCAAACTTACAAGTTTGGATATGAGGGTCTGGTTAACAGAGAGGTGATGAAGAAAATGAATTTTTAAGTTATTTGTAGAAATTGAAAAATGTAGTTTGTGTGTGTGTGTACCATTGCCTAGGCCTTAAGGAAAGGATATAATTTTAGGAAAGGCCATAATTTGTAAAAAATCTTGAAGATTTACAACTTTTAATATCCAGATACTATAGCTTCAGCCATCAAGACTCATAATAGAAAAACAAAGAGAAAACTGGCTCACAAAAACTAAGGAATAGAGCATTACCAAAAGGACAGATTACTTGACAAGGAAAAATTTCATTGAGAAGTCAAGTATTATGGAAGGTAAACATCTCTGTAAAATTAATGATGTGAAGGCAAAATTGGAGTAGTTTCAGAGGAGTGATATAAGAGTTCATAGCAAGTGAGGAATGGAGGTAGTAGTTAAGAAAAATCTTTTGATAAACATAGTAGTAAGATGAAGAAAGAGATATATTGTATTTGTGGAAGTCCATATATTTTGAATGGAGATTTTTATATCTTTAAAAATATGTGGGAAGCTGCATTTGCAAGACAATGGTTGAATGTACTTGAGATGTGTGAAGAGTGTTTAGAAATATACCTTAAGTAGCAAGAGGAACAGCTTTTGTATTTAAGGAAGAAAGATAATTAAGAAGTAGTGTTCTGTATTTTTCAGTGATAAATGGTAGAGGAGAATAGAATATAGACATACCTATCTACACTTATATATCTATATCTATATCTGAATCTATCTCTCTCTATATGTATATGTATGTAGAATATTTTTTAATTTCCAGGGACTGTGATAAATAAAATAATCAGTGATATACACACAATCTATATATAGAGATAGAAATAATTTTTGTTTTAATTCCTGGAAACTATGATAAATAAAACAATCACTACTTATGACATCAGAGTAACTGGTGCCCTTGGGGTAAGGCCACATTTAGTTATAATATGTAGGGGGAGAGAACATTCAGAGAGATTAAGGATGGAACATTTTGTTGGATATGGACAGGTAATTTCAAATGTCACAGTAGTTTGGGATTTTGAAATGAAAAAACACTAAGGCAAGAAGTAATTATGCAAAATTTTGGGGCTTACGGTACTGAGGATCATCAGCTTAAACTTTAAGACATAATGAATTGTCATTTAAAGTCAGTGGATTTTAGTTGTAGTTTTCTTTATAATCACGGTTGGAAAATGATCTAAAAGCTTTGGATTCCATTCATAATGCTAAAGCAAGCCATGACTTTATGTGCATAATATATTGGCAAACAAGAGTCACATAATAAATCTCATTTTGAAAATTATCAGAGTCATAGTCAGTGAAAACAAGAGAAAGTGGAGTTACTCCAAATTAATGTTCTAGGAAACAGAACTCAATACCTCAGCTAACATTCAACTGTTTTGTGATGTTTCTGGGGCCACTAAATGTCTCTGTAAACACCAGCCCTGGAAAGGCTGTCACCGATTTTTAAAAGAATAGCTAGGAAATCAAACAAACAGCAGAGTACCTGTCAAAAATCTTCAAAATATAGGAATATTGGCAAGAAATTGATGATTCACTGGAGGAGCACATGTCTGAACATGATGATATTAAAGAGTTCACAGGATACATTTAGAAAACAACAGCTTCGTAGGCTCCAAAATACGAGAAAACTCCAACTCTCTGAAAGATAACATGGGGACTAAACAAGAAGAAAAACAGACTGAAAGAAAGAAGAATGTGGAAGAAATTTGGGGTGAAAATTATAGTCAAAAACTTGAAATATTAGTTCAGCTCATTATGGTCCCAGTAGAGAGGTCTATTCTCTCTCTTTTTATAAATCTATTCCAAAACACCAAAAAGTGGAGTGTTTCCCAGTAATTTTATGACATTTGACTAATATTAATGGACATTTCAGCAAATCATATACTTTTACTTCTTAGAAATGACATCTTTTATAGACAGTTAAATGAAGAAGAGGAAGTTTCTACTAATCTATTGTGAGTATGGAAAATAAATAATATTTAGGAATGTCAAAGAACGAATATTTTGGAGTCATACATCAGGTTTTAAGAATTAACATTGTGATCATTCCTTTAATTATGTGTTTGGACTATGAAACATAAGCATTAAATGGTAGGTTTTTATTTTATCTTTTATGTTTATTTTCTTAAATTTTCTATTTTAGTTAAAAAATTGCATTAAAATAGTCAGGATTATTTTGAATTGAGTGGGAATTTTTTTCTAAAGGTATTTTTAATGTGCTCTATATAAAAATAATTACATATTATCATGTTTTCTGTGATTAATTCATGGGTTTAGACCTCCAACTTACTTTTTATCTTGAATTTTAAATATTAAATTTTAATATATCAAAAATATGCTATGATATTTGCTTGATTTAGTTACTGACATCCTTTTAAAAATAGTTTGTTCATTTCTATATCCCTTTATATTTAAATTATATTCTAAATTTTTTCCATTAATACATTTTATTATTGTCCTCATAAGTAGAATAAAACTTGGTCAAATCGATATAATGAACCTAAAGTAGATAATACTTTATTTTTTTACAGTTAAATACTAAAATAAATTAGGAGATTATTTGAATCCATCATCTTGTTCATTGTTCTCCATTTGAAACCAACAACAAAATAAAACCCTACCATGTCCTTATTTAATCAATATTTTAATGAGTTCTAGAGAGTCATGTTATAGCTAGACACCATTTCATTAATATTAATAAAAGGACATGAGAAAAAATTAATATGCTAAATATTTCTTCAAGTTATAAATTCATCAAGTTGTGTCTTAATTGGAAATTAGAATCAATTTTAATTTCTACAATCCAGGAACTCTTTATCTTTTATTCTGTATATGTGTTGGGTACCTTGTTTTTCAACTTTGCATTTTACATTAAAGAATATGTCATTTTAAAGTATATTCTAAGTGGTTAATTGATAATAGTACAATATCCTATACATTTACCTTAAATTTAGTTGTTACTGATATTATGTTAATTGAACTATTAAGATTTTCATTCTTTTTTAGATGATTTATTTGTACTAGTTTTCATTTATTTTTATCCTAAAGCAGTTTGAAAATGTTTCCCTAATATTATGCAGCATTAACTATATAATGGTGTTAAAGTCACATTTTTTTTGTGTCAGATATACATTCCCTTAATATTAAATTCATTCTCTTCCCTACTGCAGTTACTTAATGATATGATTAAGGGAAAATATCTGGAAAGAATGAGAGAAAATTCAGGTATATGACAGTAATTGTTAGTATGAGTTACTTATGTATAACATAATTGTGAATATCTTGTTTATGAATAAGATAAATATTAACTTTTTCTCTCATTGACGGATCAAATCAGAATAGCATTCTATCTGGGTCTTATTTCTATATCATGAGTATGTCAAATCTGGCTTGAATAAAGAGAAAATAAATATTCACCGGCACCAAACTAAAATAGTTAACTCTTGTAGCTAGTGATAGGTAATTGCCTTTGAATTAACAAAAAAATTTCTTAGAATTTATAAAAATTTACTTAGCATTTACTTAGAATTTTTAGTGAAAACATTCTCAATTAACAATAAAACCAGGAAATTAAATTTTCTACATCATTCAGTATTTATGTTATTTACTAGTGTAACAAACACCTGTAAATATGCCCACGTCTCTTTGTTAGTGGCAAGGATAAAATGATGAGCAAAACAAATGAGTAAAAATGGCAAAAAATTATACAATCTCACTCACTTTTCAACAAAGTTTCTCAGTGAAAGAAAATTAAACCCTTGTCTGTTTCTCATTATTGTGATTCAGAGCTATGGCTTATACTGAAAGAGCCAAACTTTCAGATTTACACATGAACTCTATTTGAGTGATTTGGAGAGAATCTATTATATCAATCATTGTTTCCTAGTGATCTACCTGGATAATAGCAGATTGGAATTATAATTTGGGTCATATTTTGTGTGTTAAATTTGTAATATTTATTGTTTTTCAACATTGAATGACATTCTACCTTTGGATCAGACTATATGTGTGTGACTGGCAGTTGGCAATGAATAGCTGAATCACTCTGATATTGTGTGCCAAGATAACCCCTTTGGATGAAAGTAGACACATTGGTATTTCAGAGTCTACTTTGCTATTTTGGCTGTACCAAACCTAAAAGTGGATAGAATAATATGTAATTCAAAGATTGTATAATCAGCATAATGTCTAGGAGGGTGAATATTGGCATGATATAATGAGTTCCTATCACTGATAATTCATACATAGGATGATTATGGGAAGCCTTGTATCATATTCAGAATGAACTGATCTTAGGAATTAAATATGCTGAACCTAATATATCCAGAAGGGCACACTGCTTTTGGATCTTTTTACAATATTCTTAAATTGCACCCATACCACAATATTCAGTGGCAGCAGCATTTGTGGTGGTATAAGTGGAACAGATTCCAATTTGATGGCTTCAGTGTGCAAAAGGCACTGTGGAACTGTTGGTTTTCCTGAAGCCTCATCCCTAATAATGGGAAGACCTTTCCAACCTAGTTTGGGACACTAGAAGGAGTGTTCTACCAAAATACTGACAATACTCAGGAATCAGCCTAGAAGATTAAGAAGCAATGTTTAAATGACATATGTATGTTACTAAACTGTTAGAGCATCCTGCTTGTCAAAAATTCTCAAGGAGACCATAGACACTCTGTTAGGAAGCACTCATTGGTATATTGCTTACAATGGGATCTGATGTACTTAAATGGTCAGTGACTAGGTGTGGTGGAGGACTACCTCTATGAGAACATTAAGACCATCCTGAACTATGACAAATTTTATCTTACAGTAACTGACTCACGGTCAATGTGCCACAAATTAAAATTAACGTGTGTATGATATAGTTAAATTAGTCAGGATGAGAGAAATTGAGGATCATTGTTGTGCTCATGGAAGAAAATTGGGTTGTGATTCAACATAATACTTGGACCCTGCATTGGTAAAGTTTCTATTGGGTTGCAGTATGTGGTTAGGTCTTTCACTAGATGAACCCCCATGTTTTTTGTGCATTGGCCTCTAGTGACCTACTCGCCAGTGGAAGATACATGGTATGTAGGGAAATAACATTTTTGTGAGGAAGTTTGAGGACATGACGTGAAAGTCTTTGTTGTTTTATTATGTCTACATTGTTGTTCATAAATAATAGTATAGATAGTTCCAATTAGAATTATGAAGTAAACACCTAAGGCATGTGCGCTAAAAACATTATCAATAGTGAAACATGTATTTAAAGAAATGGGTGAAAAATTGAGCAGTAATCATTCCCCCAGCTTAAGGGATATGTGAGGATTTGACTCTTTGACTAACTCCTTATATGACTAAATAAGGAATGTATGCTAATCCAAGATAAATGAGGTTTCTTCTGAGTTTGCTAAATACTGACTATAGTTGTGTACCTGGTTCTATAAATACTATATTGTGCAAACTGTGATTGATAGATGTAATCTATAAATCAATGATGTGCATCAGAAAATAGGAAATAATTTCATACCCTTGAGGGTGCTATATAACTAGGAAGGTATAAAAGCTGAGTATAACTTAATCAGAAGACTTCTTTGAGCTGAATTGGCCATATCCATTCACTCCCTTCTTTGTGATCATATATGCTCCTATAAGAAATAATTAGGGATTCTGGGAAAAAATGGCGCTGTGATAGAGTCCTACCACCGCACCGCTCCCAGGGAAGGAGGTGAAGAACGCCAGCGGCTGCCTGCCAGCACATACGGACCGCTCACTCCGAAAACAGCATTGCGAATTACAGAGAAACAACGCCGAACGCCCAGCCCAAGAAAACAGGTACAAAATTTTCACAAAGATCGGAGGGCGCACGGAGCACAATAGAGCCCAGAGTGCTGGAAGGACGCACTCGCCTGGTCGGCGCAGTGCGACCTGCCCCCCAAGCGGTTACGCGCCTCCCCATACACGCAGTCAGGGACAAGCCCAGAGTTGGGGCAGGGCAGTTGCACAAGACAACAGATGCTGTGGAGTTGGAGTAATCACGAAAGCCAAATACAACCCTCAGCTGCAGTGTACAGAGACCGCGCAGGGCTGGGGATCACGCTGGGCGGAGATTCAGCTTCCCGGGACAGTGCGCGGGAACCCGCAGACCGGCACTGCGTCACTGGAAGTCAGCGGGACTGGGCCCAGGACTTTAACGGGGAGCAGGACACGCCCTTAGAGGCTGCTAGCAACTGGCGCTGCAGCCCGCGAAGAAAAACTGCGCTCCCGGCGTGATCGGAGCCCGGCTGTGCGCCAGGCTGGCGGCGGCCGCCATCTTTACAGCCGCCCGCGCAGAGCCGTGAGCCACGTCTCTAGCCCCACCCCACCCCAGCCCAGGGCTCTTCCGCTGGGGCGAGACAGGCTTTGCCTGTGGTGGCCAGGGACAGCTGCATCCATGGGTTCAAGGTGGGACGAGACCCCGGAACTGTAGCGGCGGGACCTTTGGGTATCGGAAACAGTTTGCAGCTCATCCATCTGGTTCCGCTACCCCGGCTCTGGCCTCCGACAAGTCCACTCCTTGCTGGTCCTAGTGCCCGCCCTTCAGGTCCCAGCCCTCCTGTACCCCAGAGATCCCTCATTTTGAAGGTTGCTGGCTATAGTGACTCATTGGGTATAACTGCTGGTTCCCATGACAACCAAATACCTCAAGAGCCACAGGCTGAACCAGAGCAGCTCCCCATAATCCTGCCCACTTCAATAGGGAATTTTGCGCCATCCAAGAGCGCTTCCAGCAGCCACTACTCCCCCCCTCCCTGTGAGAACATCCCCCCGGTGGAGACTGCTGGGGACAGAGACAGCCACCCACCTCACCTTGGGGTCTAGTGGTGGAAAAGAGGTGCACAATTGGAGATCCCCATATCAACCAGTATCATGCGGAAACACACATCAGAAGGGCAGACACACGTGGCTAGATGAGCAACCTCTGAGCTGTGTAGAATTTTCCCAACTCAGCTCTCACACTGCAGCCAAAAGAAATTTTGTTTCTACCTGCACCTCAGGAGGAGCAGGGTCAAAGTAACCCCTAGGAGCTACAAGGCCCCTCCCAAAGCACGGGGCTTTCGCATACTCCAACTGGGGAATCAGAGTCTGCCACAGACATAACAGAATACCTAGCTAATAGGGAGTGGAGGACTCATATCCTCAAGTAAAATTCATTAGCTCAGAGCCCAAGCTGGAAGGTCATTCTCACCACACTCCACTGGGAAGAGGAGAAGATCACAGGTCAGAGTTAACTCAAGATCCACCAAACTTGCTAAAATACACCTAAGGCAATACAGGCCACTACTTCTCTCCCTGGCTTTGCCAAGGAACAATAATTGTGGACCTGGTGACAGGGCAATAAACTAGCTCTAACACCCCCAGCTCTTGACCAAGAGGCCAGATGAGAAAAAACCAGCGAAAGAACTCAGGGAACATGAAAAATCAGAGTGAAAAGTCACCCCCAAAAGAAACCATCAGTTCCTCAGCAGTGGATACCAACCCAAATGAAATGGGTAGAATGACAGAAGAGGAATTTCATTTATGGATTATAAGAAAGCTCAATGAAATTCAAGAGAAAATTGAATCCCAGCACAAAGAAACCACAAGAAAAATGCAAGAAATGAACGAAAAATTCTCCAAAGAAATAGAAATATTATGGAAAAATCAAGTAGAAATCCTAAAAATGAAAGAAGCATTCAAGGATCTACAAAACACAGTGGAAAGCCTTAAGAATAGGCTGGACCATGCAGAGGAAAGAATTTCCGAGCTAGAAGACAGCTCCTATGTGATAAATAAATCAGCCGAAGAGAAAGAACACAAAAACAAGCAGGAAAAAAGCATACAAGAAATGTGGGATTATGTAAAGAGGCAAAACATAAGGATCATAGGTATCCCTGAAGGAGAGGAAGAAAATTCGCATGGGCTGGAAAGTTTATTTGAAGGAATAATAGAGGAAAATTTCCATGGCTTAGCCAGAAATCTTGATATCCAAGTACAAGAAGCACACAGGACTCCTGGGAGAGTCAACGTGAAAAGGGATTCACCACGCCACATAATTATTAGACTGACCAAAGTAAACACAAAAGAGGCACTCCTCAGAGCTGTAAGATGAAAAGAGCAGGTAACCTACAAAGGGAAACCGATCAGATTAACTGCAGATTTCTCAGCTGAAACCTTACAAGCCAGAAGGGAATGGGAAGACATCATCAATCTCCTAAAACAAAACAAAGGCCAACCCAGAATTCTGTATCCTGCCAAACTAAGATTCTTATATGAGGGAGAAATAAAGATGTTTCCAGATAAGCAATCACTGATAGAATTTGCGAAATCCAGAACGGCCTTGCAAGAAATGCTTAGACCTGCATTATACACTAAACAGAGCAACAGACACCCACCTATGTAAAACTATGCAAAAGCTAAAACCCCACAAACCAGATTCCACATTATGCAAGAGGTAAAACAAAAGATACCACCCAACAGAATAATCAGAAATTTACCCCAAATATCAATTCTCTCAATAAATGTAAATGGCTTGAATTGCCCATTGAAGATACATAGGTTGGCTGAATGGATTAAAAAATACAAACCAAGTATCTGTTGTCTTCAGGAAACACACCTTACACACAAAGACACATTCAGACTCAAGGTGAAAGGATGGAATACAATTTTTCAGGCTAACGGAAACCAAAAGAAATCCGGAGTAGCCATCTGCATTTCAGATGACATAAACTTTAAAGCAATAAAAGTAAAGAAGGACAAAAATGGACACTATATAGTGGTGAAGGGAAAAATCTCACAAGAGGATTTAACGATCCTAAACATTTATGCACCCAACACAGGAGCACCCAGGTACATAAAGCAAATGCTGCTAGATCTAGACAACATAATAAGCCGCAATGCCATAATAGCAGGGGACTTCAACACCCCACTGACGGAACTGGACAGATCCTCCAAACAAAAAACAAATAGAGAAATAAAAAACCTAAACAGGACTATAGAACATTTGGGCCTAACAGATATCTATAGAACACTCCACCCAAATAACACTGAATATACATTCTTCTCATCAGCTCATGGAACTTTCTCTAAAATTGACCACATCCTAGGCCACAAAAAAGATCTAAACAAATTCAAAAAAATAGAAATCATACCATGTATCTTTTCAGACCACAGCGGAATAAAATTAGAAATCAATTCCAACAGAAACTCACATCTTCCTCCAAAAACTTGGAAACTAAACAATCTATTGCTGAAAGATTATTGGGTCAAGGAGGAGATTCAAATTGAAATCAAAAGATTCTTTGAACTAAACGATAATGGGGACACAACTTATCAAAATCTGTGGGATACAGCAAAAGCAGTCCTGAGAGGAAAACTTATCACCCTAAATTCCCACATCCAAAAGACAGAAAAGTCACAAATCAGTAAACTAATGAATCATCTCAGGAAATGGAAAAGGAAGAGCAAAGCAATCCTAAAGCCAGAAGAAGAAAAGAAATAACCAAAATCAGAGCAGAATTAAATGAAATCGAGAACAAAAGAACAATACAGAAGATCAATGAAACGAAAAGTTGGTTCTTTGAAAAGATAAACAAAATAGACAGGCCACTCGCCAGGTTGACCAAAGCAGAAAGGAAAGGACTCTAATAAGCTCAATTAGAAATGAAAAAGGAGAAGTCACAACTGATACCATGGAAATACAAAACATCATCTTTGAATACTACAAAAATCTCTATGCCCACAAACACGAAAACGTGGAGGAAATGGACAAATTCTTAGAAACACACTACCTCCCTAGGCTCAACCAGGAAGAAACTGAATTTCTAAACAGACCAATATCAAGCACCAAAATTGAAGCAATAATTAAAAATCTACCCACAAAAAAAAGTCCTGGACCAGATGGGTTCACACCTGAATTCTACCAAGCCTACACAGAAGAACTGGTGCCTATACTGCAGAAATTATTTGAAAATATCCAGAAAGATGGAATCCTCCCAAACTCATTCTACGAAGCCAATATCACCTTGATACCAAAGCCAGGAAAGTACACAACAAAAAAAGAAAACTACAGACCAATATCCCTTATGAATATAGATGAAAAAATTCTCAATAAAATCCTTGCAAACCGAATTCAAATGTACATCAAAAAAATAATCCATGATGATCAGGTGGGTTTTATTCCCGAGATACAGGGATGGTCCAACATACGAAATCTATAAATGTAATTCACCATATAAATAAAAGCAAGAACAAAGATGATGTGATCCTTTCAATAGATGCAGAAAAGGCTTTTGACAAAATCCAGCACCCTTTTATGATAAGAACTCTTAACAATATAGGCATAGATGGCTCATACCTTGAAACTATTAAAGTCATATATGATAAACCCACAGCCAATATCATACTGAATGGGGAAAAATTGAAAGCATTCCCCCTTAAAACTGACACCAGACAAGGGTGCCCACTATCTCCACTTCTTTTCAACATAGTGCTGGAAGTCCTGGCCACAGCGATCAGACAAGACAGAGGAATCAGGGGCGTCCAGATGGGGGCAGAAGAGGTCAAACTTTCACTATTCGCATACGATATGATATTATACATAGAAAACCCCAAAGATTCAACCAAGAGATTACTGGAATTGATAAATGAATTCAGCAAAGTCTCAGGATACAAAATTAATACACACAAATCCATAGCCTTCATATATGCTAATAACAATCAAGCCAAGAAACAAATTAAAGATGCAATACCTTTCACAATAGCACCAAAGAAAATTAAATATGTAGGAACATATCTAACTAAGGAGGTTAAAGACCTATATAGAGAGAATTATGAAACACTGAGAAAAGAAATTGTAGAGGATGTAAATAGATGGAAAGCCCTACCATGCTCTTGGATAGGCAGAGTCAACATAGTAAAAATGGCTTTGCTACCTAAATTATTTTACAGAATCAATGCAGTCCCTATCAAAACACCAACATCATGCCGATCTAGAAAAAATAATTCTACGCTTCATTTGGAACCAGAGAAGACCCCGTCTAGCCAAAGCAATCTTAAGCAAAAAACAAATTGGGAGGCATCTATCTACCAGACTTCAAAATATACTACAAGGCTATAGTAACCAAAACTGCATGGTATTGGCACAAGAACAGACACGTAGACCAATGGAACAGGACTGAGAACCCAAATATAAAACCAACCTCATACAGTCACCTGATCTTTGACAAATTCCAGAAAAACGTACACTGGGGAAAAGATTCCCTATTCAACAAATGGTGCTGGGAAAACTGGACGGCCATATGTAGAAGACTGAAAATGGACCCACACATCTCGCCTCTCACAAAAATCAATTCACAATGGATAACATATCTAAAACTAAGACATGAAACCATAAGAATTCTCAAAGAAAACGTTGGAAAAACTCTTATGGACATTGGCCTAGGCAAAGAATTTAAGAAGACCCCCAAAGCAATCACAGCAGCAACAAAAATAAATACATGGGCCCTGATCAAATTGAAAAGCTTCTGCACAGCCAAGGAAACTATCACTAGAGTGAACAGACAACCTACAGAATGGAAGAAAATATTTGCATGCTACACCTCTGATAAAGGGCTGATAACCAGAATCTATACAGAACTTAGGAAAATCAACAAAAAAAAATCAAACCACCCTATTAAAAAATGGGCAAAGGACATGAACAGAAACTTTTCCAAAGAAGACAGAATAATGGCCAGCAAACATATAAAAAAGTGCTCAACTTCTCTAATCATCAGGGAAATGCAAATCAAAACCACAATGAGATATCACTTAACTCCAGTGAGATTGGCTCATATCAAAAAATCCCCAAATAACAAATGTTGGCGGGGATGTGGACAGATAGGAACACTCATACACTGCTGGTGGGACTGCAAATTAGTACAACCTCTATGGAAAAGAATATGGACATACCTCAAAGAATTAAAAGTAGAATTACCATTTGACCCAGCAATCCCACTACTGGGTATTTATCCAAAAGAAAAAAAGACATTTTATAATAAAGACATCTGCTCTCGAATGTTCATAGCAGCACAATTGACAATTGCAAAGTTCTGGAAACAACCCAGGTGCCCATCAATACACGAGTGGATCAATAAAATGTGGTATATGTATACCATGGAGTATTACTCAGCAATAAGGAACAACAGTGAATTAACACATCTGGTATTATCCTGGTTGGAGCTAGAACCCATTCTTCGATGCGAAGTGTCACAGGATTGGAAAAACAAGCACCACTGGTACTCACCATCAAACTGGTACTAACTGATGAACACTTACATCACACAGGGCAATAACATTCATCTGAGGGCGGGCGGGCGGGAGGGGGGTGGAAGGGATGGGAAAAACTCTCACTGAATGGATGCAGGGAGCACAGTTTGGGAGATGACCACGACTGTGGCTGTGACACGGGCAGAACAGGGGCAATGTGTATGGTCAAAGTGTTGTACCCCCACGATATTCTGAAATTAAAAAAATTAATTAAAAAAAAAAGAAATAATTAGGAAAACTGGAATTCTTGTCTGATAGGAATGATACCTAACCTGTGGGCTTTATGTGTTATATTGTCAATCTGAACCTAAGAACTCCTTTGTTAGTAACTCTACCTTTGTCTTATTATAGCCATTTTACCAATGAAGAATATAAATTTTAGAAACAGTAAGTATCTTAAAGTCTGCACATATCTTAAATGTCAAGAATTTAATTATACACCTAATAATTTTGCCTTCAAGTACAAGTGTTTCCAACTTGAGGATCCAAAAAGTTATGTGAAGGCTGATGTGTAGTTACTGTAAGGGAAACCAACAACAACAAAACCCATGTAAATATTACTATAATAGAGTGCATGCCTTTACTACATGAGAAATGGAATTAGGTACTATGTAAGCCTTTAAAAAACTAAACAAATGGAAAGATTCAGGTGGAGATAATGGTAATTGATTTTTATCCTCAGAGGGAAAGTACGTTACATGAAATCCAACTATAGTTATAATCAGGAATTAAATATACATATTACGTATGTTGGTACAATAATAGAATGTTTCTTTTTATATGTCTCAGTTGTGAAGAATTTACTGTTGAAGAAAATCCTTAAATTACCTTTGGAAAATGGTAACATATCTCTTGTCAAATGCCCACCAAGATCCTCTATGGAGCTTAACATTATGTCTCTATTAAGCAATCACATACAATGAATGAAAAAGAATGTGATATTTATTTATCAACAAATGTGTGCCAGGAATTTTAAACTATTGTCAAAATTTGGTAATTTCTACCCTATCTCAAACGAAATCACCTGTATTGAAAGCAGATTAACTTTGGAGACTGATTGCGGGAGATCAGAATCAGACAGTGATTCTAGTTTGAGCTGCTATTCCATATGTGGTATATATACTGAAGCAAATCAACAAAACCCTGTGACCATATATGTGGCTATTGATCTGCCAAATGCTTTTAATCTCTATAACCATTTAGAAGAACCAGCACAAGTAGTTCACTATTACCTGGTAGACAACAGTATAGCTTCAATTTGTACCTCAGCTGTATGTCAATTCTGCAGTCTGCCATAGACTAGTCTGCAAAAATCTTAATCTTCCTAACATCCTGCAGAATATCACACTCTTTTACTACTTTGTTGACATTGGACGTGATGAGAGAAGGGAAAAAGTAACTAGAAGCTTTGGTAACACATTGTATGCTAGAGGATGAGAGAAAAACCTCAAAGGAATTCAATGACCCTCTTTTTTGGAAAAGTTTCTATTGGTCCTGTGAGTAAGAGCATGTTAAGACACTTCATCTAAAGTGAAGGAAAATTACTACACATTGCATTATGTGCCATTAATATGGAAGCACAGCACTCAGTGGGCTTCCTTGAATTTTGGAGGCCACATTCCATGTTTGAATGGCTACTCTGGCACACGCACTGGGTAATCAGGAAGGCTGCCAAGTTTGAGTAGGGCCTAGAGCAAGTGAAGCTCTGCAGTATGTCTGGAAGCTGCAGGCAGCTATTCTGCCCTTTGTATTATACTTGATAAAACATTTAAACAAACAGTACTCAAAGGATTTGTGGCAAATATGAAGGCTCTAATGAGCTTTGCAAAGTCCCATCTGTAAATCACAGTATAGGGAGTTTACACCCCAGGGTTTGGGACTAAGTTCTTGCCATTTTTAATAGATAGCTATTCTTTTGAGAAACAGCACTCAGAATGATACTGGGATATGGTAAAAAATGAAAATCTGATCACAGGGTATCAAGTGAATGTGTAACCTGAGCTGTTCATTATGAACTAAGAATCATCTTGCTCAAAAGCTTGTTATTGTACTGATATTGGAAGGAAGAGCTAAGGTTACAAAAATATTGTTTTCATTAAAGACAGAAGGAGAGGGCCCAGAAGGATTTTCTGTGGTGCTATAGCATGTTGAATAACAGGTCTATTTAAATAAGGTAATACGGAGGAAAGTGCTTATTGTGTGACATCATAAAATTCCTACCAAATGAATTTTAATGGATTTGGCTTTCTTACATTTCTAGCCTATAAATATTTTCTGACTTAAATATATATTTGCCAAAATATAGAGAGATTATGCCTTATTTTTGGATATTTCATTGTGTGCTTATAATGGGTTATTCATAATATTGTATTATAAAATAGGATAAAATTAAGGTGAGCACTTATAAAAACACTGTTCATCATTATATTGGATAATGATATATTATTTCTTATTTCACATTAAGTTTTCATTGCAAAACCCAATTACAGTGGTATTGCATGCATAGCAACAGTAAAATATGTGTTAATATTTTCACTTTGCACTTTTTGAAATACAGAAAGAATTGCTATATGGTTGAGAAGAATATGAAGTATGTGGCTTTATTCTTTAAACAAAGTGTATCCTTTTCCCCCCTCAATATGTAAGATTCTATTGATATGTAAGGCATAACTTACATTTTTGAGGTAAAAGTAATTGTAGAAGTAATTTAGTTTATTTCCTTTATTAAATCAATGAGGAAACTAAAGCAAGAGCATTGAAGACCTCACCAGGTTCACACTGCTAACTTGAGCAGAATTGAATTCTAATTAATGTTTCTGAGCCTATTTTAATGAACTTTCACCAACCCAATAGATCTCCATGCAAAAAGTGAATCTTTTTATTTTTCTTTGAATTTAATTTTTCTAAAAACTTTAAACAA
Organism: Daubentonia madagascariensis; assembly: GCA_023783475.1. NCBI lineage: Eukaryota > Metazoa > Chordata > Mammalia > Primates > Daubentoniidae > Daubentonia > Daubentonia madagascariensis. Next base: position 22,248,178 of record JAKFHU010001684.1, on the reverse strand, counting down.
ATAATTTATATGCAAAGTCCTAAATATTGAGCAGTTTTGAGAATGATGATTTTTATTTTTCCTTCTACAGGGCTATTCAGTATTGGCAGCTAACCATAGTATGAAATGATTTTTGTGTTAACGCACAGATTATTATTTAACAACTAAATAGGTATTTATGGAGTATCTATGATTTGCCTATTTTATGCTCAGGATTAAATGAAATCATGGTGTTTTCTTTACAAGTATGTAAAATCTACATGTTGTGAACACATGAGAGTGACACTCAAAAGAGTTAAATAAATGATATGAATAATTATGTTACTTCATTATAATTTGGAAAAATGGAGAAGATCAAAAGATATACTTGCCCTTGGATGAGTTATAGAGTTTAGATTGATTGAAAGGTGAAAGATTTCTAGAAGGTATTAACAATTGCTTTGCATATGAACATACGGTTTCCCCCCAGATGTTATGTATTTATTATTAGAATCTATTCTCCAAGGGAATATTTATTTTAGATGTGAAAATAAGTAGAGGCTATCCATTCAATACATAAATTCATGGTGAATATATTGCTATCAATAATTTATTTAATAATAGAGAATATCCTAAGACACATTTTATGCCCTTTGCTTTATCCCAATTTTCCCTTCCTCCTCTGTCACAAAAACATGATGGAGAATTTCTTAGAACATTTATGTTTATGTTTCTTAATCTTGTGAGAAAGGAGACTATGATTAAACTTGTATGTTGGGACAGACATGATAATTAAACAGATATGTTTTGTGAAGAAGTCGCTTGTGTTCTTTAAGGCTAATGTCCTCATTTGTAAACCAAATGGAATAAAGTGAAATGCTAAAGTATCGTGGTGAATGTAATCTTGTCTCGAAATATTCTGATTTCCTTTTTCTCCTGGCCTGCTGTATAGGACGATTACTTATGTCCATCATGTAGAACTCAGGATTCCCATGTGAGGTTCGTTAGCTTTAATAGCAGTGTGTGATGCTGCATTTCTTTTCCCTTTTCTGAGATATCCAAAGAAAGGCTGCCTGGCCAATCTGCATCCTGGAGTGTGGATGACATAGAGTAGATCTACAGCCAATCCGTAACTGACATGAGCATAAGCAAGAAATAAAACTTTATTTCTGTGACCAAAGATTTTAAAGACATTTTTATTTTAGAACAACTTATATCTCAACTGATAGTGACCATTAGTTAATAAGTGCACAGTGATGTCTACTATTCAAAGTATGCATCTTCATGTAGGAAGTTTTATAAGACAGAAATCCTTAAAACAAACTAATTTAAACATATTGATTGCTATGGTCTAAACATCCTTCAAAATTCATAGGTTGATATAAGTTGAAACCTAATCTTCAATGTGATGCTATTAAAAGGTGGAAACATTGGGAGGTGACCAGGTCATGAGGGTGGAGCCCTCATGAATGGAATTAGCATCCTTATAAAGGAGGCCCAAGGGAGCTTGTTTGCCCCTTCTGTCGTGTGAGAAAATGCCTTCTATGAGAAGGAAGGCCTTATCAGACACTAAATCTCCAAGCCCTTTGATCTTGGACTACCCAGCCTCTAGAACTGTGAGAAAATACATGTTTGTTGTTTATGAGCCACAAAGTTTATGCTATTTTGTTACAGCAGCCCAAATGGAATAAGACATCATAATTACAAAAGATTAACAAGTTTTCAAATTTACTTAATTCAACTTTGTTTATTTAACATGAGCACAAAATTTGATCTATAATTTATTTGTGAAAGTTACAGTGATCCTTTATATACTGATATGTAACCGTAAGTGTAGTCATAATAATGGACATTTTTACCTGGTTATTATGATTATGAGAATGCTGAGAAGGCCATCCACCTTAAAATAAAATACAGAGATGTACACTGAGACACTTTCTGATTCTTAGAAATTAGAAAGTCAATCCTCTTCTCTATTATATGTCAACTTTAAGGGAAAATAAAGGTGCTTGATTATGAACAATAGATATATTGATATTTGTGAATTTATCACCTCCTTTTTGAAAGAGTATGTTTTAATGGTGCATGTAAAAGGAGGACATGTAACAGGTCAGTGAAGGAAGCAGCTTTCTAAAATAGGAAAAATTGATATACCTGTGCACTGGTTGCTAAAAACTGGCTTTACCTGTGTTATATTTCTGCCTTGATTATGCCGAATATTTTTTTTTCCTTTTCTTTTTGCCTTTGCATAAGAAAAATGCAAGATAGGATTATTCTTGTTAGTAGGAGAGAAGCATTTTGAATATTTTGTAATTCATAGCAACATAAAATTTTAAGATCTTTTACAAAAAGAAGCTAGATAATCATTTCTATAAGGTAAAACTCCTATTCATGTGTTATTTGAAACCATTAAGAGTAAAAAAATTTTGAGTTATTTGAACTATTTAAAAGAAAATTTTATGGAGTCAATATAATATTTTCTGCATGCTGAAGATTTGAATTGTTACTATTTCTATTTAACAATTACCTAAGCACTTTCCAAATTACTTCACTCTGTATTATCTCACTTCCTTCCCCTGATGATCAACATTAAATAAATATGAAGATATTCTCTAGCTTGGAAAATTATGCTTCTTTAGCTCATTTTGCATCTTAAATGTGAAAAGATTTAATACATTTTAATTTAATAATTCTTTCAATTTTATTACATAGTATCTTTTCATTTTTGGAGAAACCATATTCCCAGAGGAATGCAATTTTTCATGGAAAATATTGAAGTGTTAAGGATACATTGATTCTTTGTACTTTTAGGTTCCTGTGGTGACAGAGACTATGCCCTGTGTTCTGTCTTGACAAAGTGGAACTCAAACTTAGTCATTTTGAGTGACATGAAAAACATTGAAAATATTGGGAATTTGATAAGGGTGAAATAAAATTTGGGTCTTGACAGCTTTCATTATTATGAAATTGACTTCAAGAAGATTCATGCTTTTAGGTACTATTTTAAGTTATGTCAATTATATTTGTGATTATGATTCTATACTATTATATCTATTTTGTTTAGTTTTTTATGATAATTTTCTTCACTATTCAGACTATCTCAATTAATTTTAAATAATAATTATCTACATGTTTAAAGCATTGACAGTTTTCAGCCAAATCTAACGTTCTTGTCTTAAATCTGAAGGCAAAGATAACAACCAGACTTCATTGCACGTTTTACATGTCTCACATCATTGAATGCTCTGCTTCTGTTATTTAAGTATTACAACAACCCTGTGAGGTAGAAACCTTCATTTATTTTTACGTTAGAGATGGTATAGCTTCCAGAGTTTACTTTTCTCAAAGCTACATCAGGAACACATGAAAGAACTAAGTCTCAAACACAAGTCTAATAAAAACATCTGTGCCTTTGCAAGTTATGTTTATTCTGCTTCTGTTTACTGATGGTAACATTCCGTGAAGGTAACCAGATCACAGTTTGGTTGTTGTTGTTGTTGTTGTTGAGTTTAAACTTACATGTTATTTTTACTGAGGTATAAAAATCAATAAAAAGTGAAAAAATCCTGTATTTAACTTGATTATTTTACAAATATGTTCACTTCTGTAGCTGCAACCACCACACAGATCAGGATCTGGAATATTGCCGTCAATCTCTAAGGTCTATTGTACCCATGCCCAATCAATCAGTACCATGTTTTGACTTGTTTTCATATATATCACACAAGTCGAAATTAAAATAGTGGTTTTTTTTCTACAGGATTTCAATTTATAATTTATTTAGTCAACATATTCAAAGAAGCATTGCCCATACCAAGGTTAATTTCTGAAATTTGTTGCTCAGGTGTTCTAGAATGAGTATTTCACTATGATGACCATTGGCAATATTACAGCAATGGATTAATATTGGTAATGGGGCAAATTCTGTTTCTAGGTTTTCACCAGGAAATGTTAGGGCCATCATAGTTTCCTGTGATGGCATCATATGTTAATGTTAGAATTTATTTTTTTTTTAATTCATTTGAAAATCTTTATTGGGTGAGAACAGAAAACAAGTAATAGTGCATAAAAATTATCATTCAAATATGAAAAAAGCATAATCCTTGTCATTATGTTTAATATATAAGTCCAATGGACATGCAGCTTTCAATACAAACATCCCCTGAAGCAGATGATAGCAATAATGCCATTGGTAATTAAAAGAAGAGAAAACTAACTCTGCTCACGTGTGTGTGTGTGTGTATGTGATGACTAGCAGCATTTACATACTTTAAATTCCATTTTATTGAGTACATTTTGTAGATTTTAGGATCTTCTAAGATTTATATGTGAAATAAACCATGAGATTATTTTATAGAAAAAACCATAACATTTTAATAGAAATTTACTAATAAAATACTTCCAATAACAATTGTTAGGTAAAATGCTACTCCGAAAATAGGATATAATAAGCTTTGAAAAAAAGCCTTCAGATCCTAAAGAAAAACTGAGGTGAAATTTTAGTAGCATTACTTTTATTTTAAAAATATTCTTCTAAAATAAATATGTTGAACAGGGTAGCTTGCTTTAGTACCCCCCCAAAAAAAAACCCAAAAAACAAATTAAAAATAAACCCAGAATAATCTTTCTTCTATTCCTATTTAGTTTAAGTTAGGAAATGCTAGCAAAAGTTTTTTTCTCATGTATTTTATAAAATGATGTAGCTTTTTACTGGTAAGAACTAAGCTTTTTTATTTATTTATTTTTCTCTCTTCTTGGCTTTGCCAGGAGATATAGTTACCTAAAAAAAAGAGATAAAACTTTTTCTTCTTAATTAACTTTAACTTTCTATTAGTGTACTGTATTAGAAATAAAGTGAGACCAAATTAAGTACCCTTAAAAATGAAAATCAGAAAATCCAGACCTAAGTAGCAAGATTATTTTAGCATTAATTCAAGTGAGAAGCATAAGGTTGGGTTTAGACAGGATGGTGGTACCAGTGCTGAGCAAGAAAGAGGACATGGGAACATGGCCAAAGTATATGAGACATAGCTAATGTCAATTTAAATAAAATCCTAACCCCCTGCTGATTAAATGGACCCCCTCTTGGCCCAGGGAACCCAAGAGAAACCTTAAAACTGAGTTCTCAGCCATGACAGGATGGGAGGTCAGACACACATCTTATTATATCCTCTCTCTTGCTAACAGTCATCAGACTTTTTCCTAAGGGCTAAATAGAAACCAATCTCTTGATTCAGACCAGCATTTTTTCCTCATAAGAGACCACCAACCACAGAGTGGTTTTTAACCAGTCTGTGGAGCATGTACCGAGAGGGTTTTCATGTCCTGTGCTTCACCTTTTGACACTAGAGGGTGGGCATTTCTGAACATGGACCCCACAAAGGGGCATAAAGCTCTATTGTGCAGGTGTGCATTTCTCCTTTCATCAATATTTATGACTCCTTCTATGGCTTGTTAGATATGTATATTTGGCCATCCTGCTCAGTATAAATTCCTGGTCCCATTGTCCCTTCCCAAAGCACTTGTTCCTGGCTTCTGGCTGGGGCTCCGCTTTCCAGCCTGTTGGAATGACCACCCACAGGCTGCAACCTTTTATGAGAATAAAGCTCTCCTTTCCAAATTTATGAACCTCGTCATTGTCCAGTCAACACTAGAACCAAGTGTGTGTCCTTCACATATACTTTGCTATGCTCTCCTTTGCTCGTATTTTCTCACAACCTTGTCCAAATCCAACTTTCCATCCATTCCCTAGGTTAAGTGGACTCACTTTCAATTCATGATCAAAAATCACATATGGACACTATCCATACACTTCCTTAGTTCTCTTATCAACTCTTACAGCTTTACTCCTTCCTTGTATATCGATGACTCCATGAATTATATCTTCTCATCTAAACCTTTTTAAACTTCAAATTTGTATACTGAAATTATTAGTGAGCCTCTCCACTTAAATACTTAGCATGTTTAAAGTTGAATTGTTCTTTTTCAGCTCCAAAAGTAAACCTCAATCCCTGAAGAACTTCCTCATCTACATAAATGGCAGCCAAAAATAATAATTAATAAAAATAATAAATAACATCATATTAATACCACTTAATTTCTTAATCTTCTCATCCAATCCATCAGGAAATACTCTTGTCTCTATCTTTAAAATTCATTCTTAATATGATTACTTATTATCATATTAACAGTTACTACATTGGAGGAAACCACTAACTCTTCTCTCCTTGATTATTTAAATATTCTCTATATCAGTTTTTCAGTTCCTCATTTTGTCCTGATAGAATGTAATTTTGATGCAAAAACCAGAGACAGCCTTTGAAATGTTTACTAATTTCACTGCCTTTTCAAAATATTTTTCATAAAATGACTTTTTTCTTTGGGTAAATATGCAGTAGTGGGATTGCTGGATCAAATGGTAGATTATCTTTTAGTTCTTTGACTGGAATGTTTATTGTAGCACAATTCACAATTGCAAAGATGTGGAATCAACTCAAGTGCTAACCAATTCATGAAGGTATTAAAATGTGATATATGTATACCATCGAGTACTCCTTGGCCATAAAAAAAGAGAATTAATACCTTTTGTAACAATCTGGATGGCACTGGAGTCCATTCAACTAAGTGAAGTATTTCAAGAATGGAAAAACAACCACCACATGTACTCACTATTAAATTGGAACTAACCGAACAGCACTCACGTGCACCGATGGAAGTGAAACTCAATGAAAATCAAGCAGGTGGGAGGGGGCAGGAGGGGTGGGTGAAATCATACCTAGCGGGTATATTGTACACTTTCTGGGTGATGGGCACAGTTATAACTGTGGCTCAAGAAGTACAAAAGCAATCCATGTAACCAAAACATTTGTACCCCTGTAATATTCTGAAATTTAAAAAAATCTTACAATGATTCCCCATTTTCTCAGTCTTTCCAGTGGCGTAAACCGCCAGGGTTTAATCCCTTTCCCTGTGCACTCTGACCTCTCCTATTATTCTCCTCCTCACTTGCTTTGCTTTAACCACACTGTATCCCTGCTTAGATTGTTAAATTTCAAGGGTTTTGTCAGGTTAGGGACTTTGCCTTTCTAGTATTTCTGCCTAATTTGAGCTTCCAACTTGTATCTGCATCACTAATTTCTTCACCTCATAAAATCCTCTTCTCAAATGTCACCTACACAATAAATCCCACTCTGACAATTTTCATTCATTCTGGAGCTTGCTTATTTCCTGCTCATAATCCCACTTACCTAGTTTTCCTTTTAGCTGGCAAGACATTTATCACTTTCTAACATACTGTATAATTTACTTAGTAAATATGTTACTTTGCTCCTATTTGTTTTATTATCCATCTCTTCTTGCTAGAATGAGATGGGAGATACTTATCTGTTTTATTACTGATGTAGAAAAGTGTCCAACACCTGGTGGATGATCAACAAATATTTGCAGAATGAATGATAAGTGTTTTATTCAAAAACTGCATGATTGATGAATAAAGAGAATTTCTGACCCTAACATCAGGGACATACTTGCTTTTCTCATATTCTCATATAAATATATCTTCAATCTGTCTATTTTTTTTCATCCTTGTTAACTCAATCTCATTTCAAGGCACCATCATTTTCATCCGGTCTACTTGTAATAGTTTTTTGTTGGTCTCCATTTTTTCACTTTTGCAGCTAAAATAAACTTTTGAAAATATATTGCAGATTATGTAACTTCTTTGGCTTAAAATCTTTTGTTAGCCTCTCCATCAAAAATTGAAAAGCACCCAGACACGTAAATATCATGACTGACATAATTCGGCCCCTTCCTAACTCATCAATCTCTTCTAATACCGCTCTTCCTCACTGGACTTTGTATTATGATTCAAGCGCAACAACTGCCTTGCTGTCTTATATACCAGGCATTTTTCTCTCTGAAACCCTTTGTATTTCCCGTCCCTGTTTTGTGTAGCACTCTCCTCCAAATTCTCCCTCTGATTGACTTTATATTCTTTATTTCTGAATTTATATTATTGGCTTCACTCTTCTCTGGGTAAATTTGGAAGCACTGACCCAATATTTCAGCCAATAAATAGGTGTAGTGCATACACAGACTCTTTATAGATGGTACAGACACATGAACATTTTTAAATTAGTAACAGAGAATGTGACATAAGTGGGTTTCAGAGAAATTTTAATATCGTGCACCCAAGCTGGGTGCAGTGGTGCACGCCTGTAGTCCCAGCTACTTGGGAAGCTGAGGTGGGAGGATTGCTTGAGTCCAGGAGTTCGAGACCAGCCTGGGCAACATAACAAGACCTCGTCTCAAAAAAATAATAACAATAAAGACATGAACTCTGAGCATATCAGTCTTCATCTCTCCTCCCTTCATAATTACCAGTTATGGCTTTCTCACAAGTACGTTTTTATTCAATTCTATTCCTGTCATCCTGGGTATGCTGATTAATTTGTGACTTTTTCCATTTCAAAAATTATCTCTCATTTGAGATTTTTTATTTTCTATTATAAATATTCATAGTCTGATGATTTTTTAAAATATTTTGTTATGATTCCATACAAATGCTCAAAATGCTCTTTTAAGGATTCAAAGAGGCCTACTTAATTTTTAGTACCAGATTTCTAAGGAAGTAATCCCTTTTTTGAGAGTTTATTTTCACTGCCCATTTGAAAATTACCTTTATAATACATTTATCTGCTTTTAGATTTAAATATATTTTATAAATATACTAATATTTTCTCACGTATCTTGAGCTTTTTGTTTTCTCTTTTTAATATATTTATTTTAAAAAGAAAAGATATCTGAAAGGTACAGAAAAGTAGCAAAAATAATGAGGCATGCATGTATCCACTACTCAATTGTTTTTGCTGCTGTTGTTGTATTTAGAAACACAATATATCTTCTATAGCTAATGCCCCACCTAATATTTTGTCCAATCCCACGTTTTATAGTAATACCATGATAATTTGTGTTTCTTTTCCATGAGCATTTTATACTTTTGTCAAATGTATACATATTAATAAAATATTTATGATATTGTACATTTTTGAGGTTTCCTCCACTCTTTTTCATTTGAAATAGAGAAAAGTCAACAAAATTATGGGGAGAATAAATTACTATGATATTTCTTACATTGATCTGACCATTTTTTTAGCATTGTGCTGCATTTTCCTGGATAAATGTGTATATCTTTATTCTTTACATGCAATTTGTTTTGAAAGCTCTTCTTCCATTAAGAGGTCAGTATTGCAAGGGAAAAAAACGAAGAAAAAGTTAGACTTAAATGACGGCATGCATTGAATATGTATGAATTTAGTCAACAAATATTGAATAAGCACCAAATAGTGCTAGGAATATGATTTAGAGTACATTGGCATATACTGAAACATCTCTCTCTCTCTCTCTCTCTATATATATATATATATAAATTCACCATACCTTTGCAAATATAATTTTTATCACTGAAATATATTAATTATTACATTTTACAATCTCATGAACAAAATATAGTTAGACAATAATATTAAATAATAATATCAATTAAATAATATTAAATAATATTAAATTATATTTAGCTCATTGGCAAGAAAATACACATTGTTGACAGTTAAACAATATTGTGACATGTTTATGGTTCAACAATGAGAACCAATTTGAGGCTGATAGAAATGCAAACTGGCCTGCAAGGACTCATCATTCATATTGCATGTTGATATTTTCAGACTCAGTATAGTTTATTTTACATCCCAGGAAAACAAAGAGTTCATCTGTCCCGTGCTTAATTGTCTGTGGGAAACATTCAGGTCTAAGAAGTGTTGAAACGTTAATGTAGGAAGAGCAAACAGGCTGTTTCCATGCACTACCTTTCCACACATCCTCTCCTCTTTATAAATGTAAGGATGAAATAAAACTGCATAAGAAGTAAAGATAGGAAATACAATAGATGATGATGATGATCATGATCATGAAGAAAGCGAAGCCGGTAAGCATTGTGAATAAGTACTCGGGCTCTATTTTTTTTTAATTGAGGCATGGATTCAAATCTCATCTCTGTCACCAATTAATAATATGAGTTAAGACAGACTATTTAACTTGTTTGTGCCTCAGTTTACCTATCTTAAAATACAGATTTTAATCAGATCAATCCCAGGGCTTTCTTAAAGGAGGTTAAGATATTTCATCCATTTAGTATGCTGTGTGTATTTACTTTTCTGGTTATGTTGTCAAAATTTGAATCTTTCTACTACAAACTTAAAGACCAGTAATGTGTGAGTTCATGAATATCAGACACATGAAATTTTTTGGTTATGAAAAATAAAAGCCCAAGGGGGCAAATTTCTTGATCTGATCTGTCCTCCAGCTCCTCCAGGGGCAGTGTGGCTGCATCTGATTCTTCTATTCTTGCTCCTATTTTCTGCCTTCTAAATTCAGGATGTTTATTTATTTAGTTAGTTTTTTTTTGAGATAATGTCTTGCTCTGTCCCCTAGGTTAGAATTCAGTGGCATCATAATAGCTCACAGCAACCTCAAATTCCTGGGCTCAAGCGATCCTCCTGCCTCAGCCTCCCAGGTAGCTGGGCATACAGGTGTGCACCACCATGCCAGGCTAAATTTTTTGTAGAGATTGGTCTCACTGTGTTGCCCAGGCTAGTCTGGAACTTCTGGCCTCAAGCAATCTTCCTGCCTGGGCCTCCCAAAGTGCTGGAAGTACAGGTGTGAGCCACTGCACCCAGCCTTTTCTTTCTTTTCTATTTGAACATACTGTTGTAATTCTAGATTTTTCTCTGTCTTCAAGATAACCATATAATTTGGCATCTGAGGGCAAAAAATCAAAAACTTTTCTCACATACTAGATTTTAATACTTTCTGGTTGTTGAAGCCTAACTATTTCCTCCAAATTTGTAATATTGACTTTTTTTAGCTATAGATGAAAAAAAATGCCCAAATATTAATGAGTCTCTTTCTTTCTCAAAGACATAAGTCATTTCTCCTTCCCAGGCTCAGAGATTGGGAGGATTTCAACTTTCATTTTGAAGGACCACAACAACAGGAAAATAATGTTGAGTACCTTACTTTCAAGCCCCATCCAGGAGCCTTCAAATTCCCTTTGCTTACAATGGACAAAGACACACCTTACTTGGAAGTTATTTGTTTCCTTAAGCTCAAGAACATCTCTAATTACCACCATAAGAATTATTGGGTATTAATGAAATTCATCTGGATTTTTATCATAAATTTCTACAAAATAATTCACCTCCTTCCCTGGAAGTGAAATACTAAGATAGTTTGTAATGTCTCCAACAACTTGCACCATGGTATCTGACAGCGATATAATGGATACCTTTATCAGTTTAAGAACCAATTGAGGGCTCTTTATTCCCTAATTTGCTCCTATGATCCCTTAATTTGAATTTTAAGAAAGAACAGAATTTGTTTTTTGTGTGTGGAAGTCTTCTTGGAAACTCACATTTAACTTTTAGCTTTTTTTTTCTTTTGGATATCCCAGTGTAGCACTCTAAAAACACTCTAAAAGATAGTAACCAGTGACATCTCTCCCATGTCTTATGAAGATGTATAATCCCATGTTAAAGAAAAGAATATCTATGACACTTGTTAAAGAGGGTAAGGTAGACTTTATGCAAGGGGGCCAATGTGACAGGTATGAGTACCACTGCAATGGGGTCTTATAGGCAGGGAGAGGAAGAGAGCTTGGACTCAACTCTGTCTCAACAGGGCATGTGCAGATATCTAAGCAAGGAACATGGCAGGATTCAATAGATGGAAAATTACTAAGAAGAAACATCAGGGGTAAGAGGTTTATTGCTAGACTGGATCAATAGAACTCTTGCTGAAGGCCTGTCCGAGATGGTAAGATAATTGAGGGTGGTCTGATACCAAGGGTGGGGGATTTTCACTAAACTGACTTAGCAGGACTCTTGTTCAAACTGGATTCTACAAGGACAGACAGGGAAGACCAAGATAAGGTCTAGTCAAGCAGAAGACTCACAAGATCCTGACTAAAGTTTTGATCAAAGGAAAGACTGTCAGTATATATGGGCTTCTACTCTTAGGGCATTTCCTTTGATTTTCATTGAAACTATGCGTTTGCAAACCAGTCTTTTTTTCTTTCTTTGTTTAGGTAAAATTATAATGGTGTTCACTCATTTTATGTTGTGTTGGTGCAGGTTGGGTGTTTTGTTCCCTACCATCATCATCTTTCTTTTGTTTCTTCCCTTCGGCCTTCCCTGAGGTTTGTTAACATGAGGTTAAATATATTCCCTTATTTAATATTCCCTTATTTAATTGCTCTAAGTGACATTTTGAGGGTTTTCCATCTCCCTATCTTTTGATAACATTGTTTGGCATTGATGGAAATAGAGTAAGTGATCAGACACCAGTGTGCCATTTTCCCCCAGAAGTCCTTTATGAGTGAATGTGAAAATCAAGTATTTATTCTTGATTTTTAGGTAAACTACTGAAAAAGCATTGCAAATATGTGTACTGAAATAAGTTACAAATTTGAGTGTGTAGGATGAGTAGTGAGTGTGATAGCTTAAGAGAAACTAAAATTCAAAAAATTTTAAGATTTAAAATCTTAAAAAGAAAGATTTATCAATTATGGATTAATATATGGATTTATATTAATAAACTCAATACTATAAACTAGGTTCATTTTACTATTATTCAAATAGGTTCATGAAAGGAAAACAAATTCTGTATGTTTCACTTGAAAACATGCTTCAGTACAACTACTGTTTAATATCTGCTTATTAGCAAAGGGATGTGCCTGATTACAGATGTATAATGCACAGACTTTGCCATCCAACAAGTTACTATCCAGAATCACTAAACTCCAAGAAACCTTAGAGCAAAACTGTACCCAAGCTCTCATTTTAAAAATGACATAACCAGTGATTAGACAGCTAAGGGACATGTCAACACTCATTCATAGCTTGTTAGAGGTGTAATTGGAAATATACATATATACACACATATAATATATATAAACATATCTTCAATAATAAGAAGAAAAGAGATGTATACAGATAAATATAAAAACAGAATGGCATAACATATGCTTAAAATGTAATAAGTATTTGAGTGTTAAGAACCAGAATTTAACATTTACAAACATTTGCATGTTAACCTCTTTTTGGTCATTGCCTGCAGCTGAATTTTGCCCAGATTATCTACCTAAACTGAAAGGGCAGGAAGAACAGGAATATTTTTCACTCATTAGCAGTAGAAAAGAAATATTTTCTGAGTCATAATGCAAAGGGATTTTTTTCATGATATTAGCTGTTTAAGTAGAAATTAAAAGGGACAGAATAGGAAAAATAAAATAAAATTTCTGTCATGCACAGATACAATTCAGCACTATCATAAGCTGTTTCTAAAATTAAAAAAGAAATTTATACAACATAATGTTACTCTGTCATTTTCTTTTGAAAAATATTTGTTGATTTCTTTCCTGTTGTTAAAATAATTAATTATTTGGCCAAAGTATATATTTTTTCCATGTTTCTTAACTTCATTGAATTCTGGAGATTGGAAGAGAACTTGGAACAGAAATTGTCCCAAACCACTAGGCGTAAACTTACACTGATTTTTCAGTTTTTATGCATAGTAAGGGTGAAGATAGGATTTATGAACTCTCTGTTTTCCTGACCTCCTGTTTTATTGGACTAGTCATAATTGAAAAATAGGCAATTTATGAATTTATTAAGCATCACAGTAATTAATTAAGCAATTTCCTGACCTCAAGGCCCTAACTTACTCATTGTCATCCCTGGAAGGAGAGATGACATAGCTGATGGGTAAAGGAAGTAAATTTCAGCCCCTTCATCCCCATACTATTGGAGCACGTATTCTACAGAGAAGGTATAATCCAATTATTTTCTGCTCCTTTGTTGGAAGACTGTATTTTTCCACTGTTACGAGTTGAATAAGTACTAATAATTTGGAGAGGAGTATTAGAGAGCCATTTGGGCTCAAGATATAAACTTGAGGACTACAATGTATTTTATTTATACATTTTATACATATATACAAATATTTGTGTGTGTGTGTGTGTGTGTATATATATATATAAAAAAATTCTGGCACCTGATTTCTTTCCATGATTTATATGTTTATATTTCAACCTGTGAATAAAAGAAATGGTGGTTTTGATTGAATTACCTTTTAACCTCAATGATTATATATCTTGATGTATCCAAAAGACACATGTATCTCTACATTACCTTTTAAAATTTCACAACAGTATCAAGTTCAAAAGTTTATATGTAATTTAATTTGATTAGGAGTTGCCACTGAAGGAATTAGAAGATGTCATTCCAAAATATATCTTTTTGACATAAAAATTACTTTTGAGCTGAAGGCAATTAAACAGCAGCAAGTAGAGAAAAAGCTCTATCTCCCCACTTTTCTGCCTAAAGACAGGATGTAAATTCTGTTTTACTAGACTCAATTCTAGAATCTTACCAACCCAGAGATGGCAACGGAGGAATCTGCAAATAAACCTTATTTCATTAGTTTCCTCCTATATATTTACCTTCCCACAGGTTCCCAGTCTTGGAAATCCAAACCTGCTTTCCTTTGTCCTGTCGTTTCTCTACACATTTATTGTTTTTTGTTGAAGATGCTGTGTAAGCCAGAGTTCTAAGCTGCTGCTTTGAGTTACTTTTCATTGAAGTTTCTCCCACAGGGTGTGTACTACATGTTAATAAATTTGTTTGGCTTTTTCTCATTAATTAGTTAATTTGTCTTTTGTTACAGGGGTCTATCTCAACTAAGAATTCATGAAGGTTGAGGGAAAAAAAATTTCCTCCTCTATACCACATTGCCATAATTGTAGCCTATTTTTTTAGGATTAAAAATTTATGCCATCAAATAAATTAATTGAATGTACTTAATCATTTTGCCTATAATAAAATTAGAAAAATTCAAAATATTTTAGGATTTGTAATTTTGTATTAATAGAAAGCATTTCATTAGGACGTTAACCTGCTATAAGATTTAGACTGTGACAACACCTTTTGTAAACATAGATTTTAAATTAAGCTAAATATTTTGTTGTTATTAATTTATTTTTTCCAGCAAGACTTATGTCTCAATAATATTCTCATGTCATCTCATGGCTTAGATGACAATCCAAGTGTATTCAGCAAGATAAAATACTCACTAATTAGTTGGATAAAGAAAGGTTATTTATGTTTAGTAGTCTATTTTCATCTGGTTCCTGTTATATAGCTATAGCATGTAGATTTAAATAAACATCATATACTATCAGGCAATAAAGTCATAGGGTTTTTAATAAATATAGTTAATTCATTTCCATGATGAATCGTCCACATTTGTATTTCATTTTAATGCCATGAGAAAATATTTTTATTTTCTAAATAAGGAATTTTAGTATATTTAATTAAAATATGAATAAAAATCTATTTCAAATATTATTTAATCCATGATGAGTTGAGCATCAATTGAAACTATAGCAATGCCTATTTTACTATAAATATAAATTTCCTTTTACACATAACAATGACAATCTCTTTATACCATATGGAAAATGATCACAGACCTAAAGGTAAATTTTAAAACTATAAAATGTCTAGAATAATACACAATAGAAATACATATTAACTGAACTTGATCAAAAGTAAGCAATTTGGTTATTTGCAAAACACTGTTAGGAAAATTCAAAATCAAGCTACCAACTGGTAGAAAAAGTTTTAAAGCATATCTCTGGAAGAGAATTTGTATCCACAACATATAAAGGATTTTAAAAATTCAATAATAAGAAACAAGTTATTTTTAAAAATTAGGCAGTGGATTTAAACAAAATGTGGAGAGAAGAATGATTTTATTTTAAATGCTAATCCGACATGTGGCTTCTGACTAACCCTGAATTTGGGAATACCTCCAAAATGTCTAATTGATATACTATTCTTTATGTAGAAACACCTATTCACTTGAAGTTTTGCCTTTTTCTTTTTGCCAGTTTCAACCCTCGACACTGTTGCAAAAACCCATAGGCTGTGACACCCCACAGCATTCTCTCAGCCACCTACACATTTCTTCCAGAGCACACCCACTTTTTCCCCAAAATATAAGGCCTGGGTCTGTGGGGTTGCAGTGTCAAGATCTACCTGTCTTGTGGTGGCCCAAGACCACATTCCTATCTGTAAGCTCCCATAATAAATCAAACTATACTAACAAACTGGATTTATTTGTCTCATTCTTTGGTTTCTCGGCCCCCAAATGTTGAAGGCCCTTTCACGGAGCACAAACCCTTCTTTTCATCATCATTTTTCTTTAGGGAAATACAAAGTAAAAGCACACATACTAGAAAAATTAATATTAAAAAGACTGACAATTTCAAGTACTGATGAGAATGTGGAGTAACTGGAATACTTCTATATTGCTTGTGGCGAAGAAAATGTTACGAGCCTTTTGGAAAACAGTTTGAAAGTTTCTTAAATATATACATATAAAATAATCCAATAATCACACGATAAGGCATTTACCCAAGAGAAATGGAAACAAGCCCATTTGATTACAAAAGTTGTACACAAATGTTTATATCAACTTTATTTGTAATATCCCAAACCTGTAAACAACCAAATGTCCAAAAACAGGTGAATGGATAAACAAATTGAAGTGTATCATTATAATTAAATACTATGTGGCAATAACAAACAATAAAATGGATGAGCCAAGATAATTATGTTGAATAAAAGCAGGTAGACTAGTAAGTATCTACTGTATTATTTCACTTATATATATGTTTTTAAATGCCAAAATCATAGAGACAAAAAGCAAATCAGTTTTTGCCTGGGCATGAGGGAATATAAGAAGAATGTTAATGGTATGAATATGTTTATTATCTTGATTGTAGTGATGTTTCCATGGGCATATGGATTTGTCAAAATACTTTATGTATGCACATTTTGTTTTATTTTGGTTATACCTCAATGAAGTTGTAACAGGGGAAGAACAAAAAATAAACATTGGCCAAGCAGATGGGTAGATGTCATATCCAGAGTGATCTACCACAAATCATGGTGATGTATAGACGGGGACAAGGACTATATCTGAAACTAAGTTCCCAGTTTTATTTTTAGGTAAAGAACATAAATATTCATGAACATGCTAGAAATCAGAAATTATACGCCTGCCTTTTTTAGTCTTGTCAGCATGTAAGCTTTGGGTTCTTGAAAGAATGGTCAGGCTGATCTGAAATATTGTTGGAATGCCTGTCTTTGTCTTGTATATATGTTCAATAATTAATAGCAATAATGGACTGTAGTGTAAATTTTGTTAATATTTTACAATAGAAAAATTTTTTTTCAGAGCAGAAAAAAATTCTTGGTGTTTATTCTCTAAGAAGATTTAATAATAGTAGGTCATATTTTCAAACTTATGTCCTATCATTTTTGTGTTGATTTCTCCATCCTCAGCCGTGCTCTTATTATGCGTGTAGAGTTGCTGAACAAGATACACGATGCCCAGTTGAATGCGAATTTCATGTAAAAATCAAACAACATTTTAGTATAAGTATATCCCAAACATTACATGGGACATACTTATACTAAAACTCATAACTAGCCTGAATTTAAAATTTACCTTGGAATCTTCTTTTTGTCCCCCTAAAGATAGGAACCCTACCTCCTTAACACAGATGAAGTCAAAGCACCATTAAGGGCTTTCCTAGTGCTATAAAACACATCTTCACAGCCATTACCACGATGGCTGTTTTATAAGAATAGAAGGAAACATATAATTAGAAATTATACAAAGAACTGGGAGAAAAGCTGATCCAAGCTGAATTAACAATGTTAGCAAAGGCACTAAAAGAAGATATTGCATTACCTTTTCAGATTATAAAGCATAATTATGTATTGCTGGAGTATAAAGTGTATTCAGAAAGAGAAAATAAGGCAAAAATAGCAATTCTAAGAAAAGTCATGGATATCCATTTTTTTTCAAGCTAAGGGGTTGCTGATTAACCCTGGAGTAGAGGAGAGTCAGAGCTACAAAATGTTTGGTAGCTGAGGAGAAAGGTTATCAGGTTTGTGTTTCATATAGGTTAACCTGGCAGTGGCCTGGAAGATAATGCTGGAAATATAAAGATTGGAAGAATGGTTAGGAGACTATGAATATATTCTAGGTCTGAGGTTATGAGAGATTTGTCTGGGACTGAAGGGGGACAAATTGAGAGAAGGCAACAGATGTGAGAATTACCTCACAGTAAAATAAAAACTTGATGCATTAGTTAATATATCAAATGAAAAAAGGAGGATCCGAGGAAACTTCCTGGGTTTACAATTTGGGAAAATGAAAAGTGATGGGTATAACTAAAAAAATTAAAGAGGAATGTGTCAGCAATGCAAATTCTTGAGCAAATATGATTTCTATTTGGGCTAAGTTAGCTTTCAGGTACCTAAATCTCAAATTGAACAGTTGAAAATATAGGTTGACAAATTTAGGGACCTGAAATACTAGGAAAGTATGTGTATGGAAACTGAAATTTGGAATTTCAACATATCAAAGTTAGTTATACAACTGCGAGAGCAGATAATACTGCCCTAGGAAGGCGTTTAGAGTGAGAAGACAAAATTCTAAGCTGTATCTAGATTTAAGATTTATTCAGACAGGTTGGAGGAGACCGAATGTGTGACTTGATACGGAAGTGAATGGAACTAAGGAAAAAGAACATAATCACCAGTATCAAATATACCAGAAATACTCAGAAATATAATAATTTATTGGAAGCTAAGTTTGCATATTTTCTTCTAAGTTTTATGTTTTTCAAAATGTAGAAAAGATTGTACATTTTGGAATAAAAATACTGAGAGAACCCTATTAGAAAAATGTTAATCTGGTGGTAGCATTTCATATAAATTGGCAAGGAGCAAACTAGAAACATTTGAAGATAATTATAACACCTCAAAATTATAACATTTCAAAATTATAACACTTCAACTTTCTGTATACATAAAAGTAGGCTGGCCCTCAGGTTTGCCAATAAAAGCTAAAAAAATTTACTAAAGGGATGGTATGGGTAAAGTGCCACATGGCAGTAACCTTGCAGGAATGCAATGGGCATATCATAAACATTTGCAAAATAAATGAATAAATAAATAGGGCATATTTCTACATATAAATTATTTTAATTATTTCCAAGATTATTTTACTTTTAAGGTTGACGTCTTGACTTTAAATAAGTATAATTCCTCCCCTGAGACTAAATAAAAATATTCAAAGTAATTTATTTTAATATACAGTTGCCACTTGAACAACATGAGTTTGAACTGTGTGGGTCCACTTGTACTTAGATTTTCTTCTGCCTCTGCCAACCCAGAGAGAGTAAGATGAACCTCTCTCCTCTTCTTCAGCCAACACAACCTGAAGATGACAAGGATGAAGATTTTTTATGATGACCTACTTTCTGTATACAGTAAATATATTTTCTCCTCCTTATAATTTTCTTAATAACATTTTCTTTTCTCTAGATTAGTTTATTGTAAAAATACAGTATGAAACATACAAAATGTGTATTAATCAATTATTTATGTTATTAGTAAGGCTTCTGGTCAACAGTAGGCCATCAGCAGTTAAGTTTTGGTGGAGTCAAAAGTTATATGCAGACTTTTGACTGAATGGGGGTTGGTCCCCCTAACTCTTGCCTTCTTCAAGGGTCAATTGGATATGGAAAGGAGGGAATGCTGTACCGAACATAAATCATTTAGAATTTTTTTTCTCCTCTCAAAATCAATTATTTTACCACAAAGAAACACTACTACTGGTAATTATGTGCTTAGCTTATAAAATATTACAAAGTTTCTTTGTTTCCCAGAAAATAATGTTATATATATACCTTTGAAATATATTATGCTATTTTAAAAAGTTTATTGACAATTCACATTTTTGATCAAAAAGACTACATTTATTTTTATCTCTGTCTTTGATAGTAGACCCTGAATAAAAATATTACTGATACAATCACTTTTAAGTGTTCATTAGAGGCTTATATAGACAGTAAATATTACAAAATATACACTTGCACTGCTGAGAAAAATCACCTATAAAACATTGTACTTCACTTATATTTGTATTCAATTTAATATAAAAATAATGTTATAATTATGTATTATAATGCAGCAGTTAAATTATTTTGCTATTGTAATGCTAGTGTTGTTGTACTAGGTTGAACTGTATCTGATAAAATCCCTTTCTAGGTGGAATGAGGTGTGTTAGAAGAGACCAGCATTTTTCCTCAGATCCCATTTGCCCAATTCACTAATCATATCAGATCTATTTCCTTTGTGTTTTTATAGGACGGTGAAATTGAGGAACGTGCATACAGGTTTTTTTAATTATTCATATTTACCTAAAGAATTATAAATTATCTTAAAATAGAAACTCTAAATTATTTTAACTTAGGGAAGCATTTTTGTAAAGAAGATTATTTATACTATTTTATCCTTCATAATGAATTTGATTTAAGTAATGAAATTGCAATAGGTAGTTATATTTATAGTAAAACATTAAACCAAACCCCTCAAAACAATATCATAACACATATTTCTGTGCACATTATGAAGTAGTAAGATGACTTACTCAATAAAAGGGTAAGAAGAATTCCATTTATGTGGTAATATAAACATGTAAGGAGTTTATTCTCTAACTGAAATAAAATTTTCTGAGATAAATTATTAGAGTCCCAAAACAATGAGGCACATTGATACCAACATTCTAAAACACAGTGACTTGAATGACACATATAAAATAATATGATTCATTCATACTATTTCAATATTAAAGTGGATACAAATATATGTGAAAAATAATATAGATGTTTCTATTAATATCTTCTTACCACTTGTATTCAAGGAATGGAAGTAGAAAAATAACATAAACCATATACTTAATTTCCAAAAGAAAATATATAAATTATATTTAATTTTATTTATAATTCACTTACACACTACAAACCGAGACATTTATTATTGTTTCTTATCCCTATTTCACATACACATGAAGTGAAATATGTGAAATAAACAATTTGCTTGTGATTTATATTAACATTTACCTGAATACAGTATACGTATTGTATATAATGAACCAGTAAAATGATGAACTTGTCAGATAAATGTAAATGTCCTTTTACCAAGCTCCAACTCAAATTTGAATAGGGTACCCTAGAAACAACTTGGTGTAGTATTTTTTTTAAATTAACTTATCATCCCTAAACCTGTTTCTCCAACTATGATGTATGAAAAAAAAACTACCATAAAGGACTGTTATGAAGATAAAATAGAATAGAATACTTCATATGAAGTCTTTGGCTCACACTAACCTCAGTAAATTTCATTCCAGTTCTGCCCTTTCAAAGTGATAAGCAAATTTAATTATTTTTTGGTGATACTTTCATGATTTTGTTTCCTTCCAAATCTTGTTCTGTAATCCATGAAGAATGCCTGTCCAATTTTAATATGTGTATTTCAGTTATGCACTCTCATCCTACTAAAAAAGGAGATTAATAAAAAGCCACCTCTACTCTCACTTACTAATTTTTGATTAGTAAATACAATGAATTTTAAATCTGAGACTCATTTGACTTTATTCAGTTCAAATTTCTTTTAATTACATTGAAAAGAATTGTTCCCTGTCTCTATATCTATATCCAATTTGAACTCATGTGTAGTTAGCTTTATAGTTCAGGAGGACATTGGAACAATTTTTCCATGAATAACATTTAACATTTAACAATTTGAGATCTTAACAATTAATACACCAAAATTATTAAACCTTGGGCTTTTAAGCATTATTACTGCAAATTGGACTATTGTATGTCAGTGTGGCAGGGAAATTTAAATAAGCTAAATAAAAGTAATTGCCAAAGCAAATGGCTCAAATAACCACAGATAATTCGAATGCATTCTTTTTAGTTGAGAATTATTTTGCATTAAAAGGACAACAAATACAATTTTATTTTTCTGGTCACATTAGTATGAAATCCTGATTACTTGATTCTCAAAGAAAATGTGCCCTTGTTAGTGAATAGTTTGAATTCTTATTTTGATTTACCTCAATAAACTGCACTGTTCAAGGCCCAATGTATTATTATTAGCAGAAAACACTCATCCAAAGCAAGCATGTAAAAATACTTCTAAGTAATCCTTACACATAAAATGCTTAAAATCATGAGTGTGTATAAATTAAGGGCCATAAGGTGAGTGATATTCCCAAACAAGTTCTGAAATATTTAACTGTCACTGGTAATAATTTATAAAGTAGGTATGTAGACATTTCCCTGCTAGATCTGAGGGGCATGTTAATGGGGTACAATGAAGATAGATAGCTCCATTCTGGTACCACTGAGCAGACAGCCACCACATGAAACACTTCTCAGCCAATGTACATCAATCTCTCTGTGATGGCCGCTCAGATTAGACAAGAAGGCACACTCCTGTGAATCTTAAAAGGCCATTTCTGTCTCTGTGAAGTTGTTTAACTTTGTTTTCATTTTATGGAGCCTGGCTGAGGTCTAACACACACAGCATTTGACAGATCGATTTTTATCAAATACCTAGGAAAGAGTGATTTTTACTGAAACGTAAATAACAAGTTCCACAGACTAAACTGGATTTGGCATTAACCTGAGATACAATAAGATGGTATCTATTATTTATTACTTTTTATATATTATTTATAGGTAGATTCATATGTTTGTGACACTATTTGATTTGTTACAATTTAGAATGTGATACCTGTCTAGAAAGGCAAACTTTGCACGAGTTTAATTATTTTGAAACCTAATATAGATGGTTTATGAACCACTCAAAATTATTAAGACACCCTAAGGTAAACATCAAATAACTGTTCCTGTACAGTCGATAGAATGATGATTTGATATGCTGAAAGCTACCTCCCAAATATATTGCTGTCATTGTTTATTCAGTATCATGCACATCAGTGACATAACACAAAATGCAGTTCCTGTATTTTCCAGAAATGGTTTGTTTCTGGGATTTGTAAACCTGCAGCCACATAAAATCAAAGTAAACAATATCAATGTTCAAACTATGCCCATATTTTTATATCTAAAAACAAGTGCAATCTATTATGAAAGATATCAACAGTAGGATACCAGAAAGTTCTGCTCAGAAATCATGCAATGTTATTTTTTATTGTTTTGATTATGCAATTGGTCAAACTAAGTCAGTATAACCATAATTTTTAAAAAGTATATTGCTACAAAATTTAAACATTCTTAGGAGACTGAAGGCTTGTGCTATAATTTATATGAATCTTTCAAATAAGGGATGGTTCTTGGATGAATGATGATAGTTAGAGACCGAAAATGACCTTGAGAAAATGATTTTTGTTCCACAACATCTGGTCACCTACCAGTGCCCAATGTCATCTGTCCAGCCTTGGTCTTTTCCACTCCTCCTGTGGGCATTGGCTCCTCAGGCCTGTCTCAGTTCCCAGTCCATTTAAGGCTTAAAGCAGTAAGTTCTTAAACCACCCATATTTCCGCACCTTGGGCTGATCATTAGTGCATCTTCCCTTCTACCATCCTGACTTAAGACCCAGGACTCCAGAGATGACCAGTAAACCTAAAACGAAATGCAACAGTGGAAAAGCAGATGGTGAGTATTCTGCCCCATCAGCCTCAGTACAGCCCTGCTACAGCTTCCACTCTTGTACTTGGATTCCTTAATCCCTTACTGAGAGGTCAAAATCTGTCCTATTTTCTCACCTCCTGTTGCCAATCTTCTGGCTGCTGTCTTGTATATCTGTACCAGTAACTAAATGAGTACTTTAGTTTCTTGTGAGCACGAGGGCCAGCCAGCATCTTTCCATTGCACAATGGCTAGAATCCTACCTCTTTGCCTTAGCTTAGTATTTGGGAATGTCTGCCTGTGGACAAACTTCCAAATTTTAAATAGTTGTCTGACTAGATTTCTATGCATAAGCCAACCCATTTTTCTCTATCTGAGAGGATGCTGTTTGAACCTCTAGTACTGATCATTAATACCTTGAAGAGAGCGTATCTGCTTCCTCCCCCACCAATATTCACTTGAGTGTGTAATTTTATATGAGTACTATGATTTGCTTGATGTACTTCTCCATGAGCCCAAGGAATTGTGTACTTTTTTTTTTTTGGCTTCACTAGTTGTTCCCAGAACAGTACTTGGCACATGGTAGGTATTCTATAACAGAGAGGTGAAATAATAGTCATATGAACTCTAAGGGAAGCACAAATTATTTTTCTTCTTTTGTTCCAATTGCTCAAAAGGATTAAGCATGGTAAGTGGAGATATAGACACCCGAAGAGGAGGAGCAAGGGTAGGTTCATGTTCAAGAACATACTCACTATTAAATTGGAACTAACTGATGAGCACACAAATGCACAGAGGGAAGTAAAACTCAGTGGAAAGAAACCAGAGGGCAACAGAGCGAGACTCTGTCTCAAAAAACAAAACAAAACAAAACGAAACAAAACAAAACAAAACTAGAAACCAGAGCGGCGGGGGGGGGGGGACGAGGGGAAGGGAATAAACCAACCTAATGGGTACTATGAACACTATTTGGCGACAGGCACACCTATAGCCAGGAGTCAAGCATTACAGAAATGATCCATGTAACCTAAAACATTTGTACCCCCTTAATATTTTGAAATTAAAAAAAAAGAACACCAATAGGGCCACATTTCTAGGAGTTGGGTTTCAAATGGAATAAAAGAAAATCACTGAAAGTTGTATTTCTGTATAAAGGCAGAAAATCACAAGAGAAAATTATTTTCTTTCTAACAATTTAAAACAACCTAGTTAATGTACAAAATCATGTTTTCTTGAATCTATTAGAAAGCTGAGGTTGTAAGGAGACTCAATCAATGCACATAGTCTGTTCTATTATAGCTGATTATTTTTGAGAATTTGTGTATCATAAATATACTTTGTTAGGCAACTCATGGAATATGGAAATCTACTCATTCAATTGAATATCTCCCTCAGTTTGTGAAAATATAGCTGCTTTGTACGGAAAAAGATATACCTTTTTAAAGATCTGTTCATTTGACTTCATATTGCAAACATCTATGTGTATCCACCAATGGCAGTGACAAAATTTAAAATATATAATATATTGCATATAACATACAGTATATAGAATATGAAAAATAGTGCATAATATTATATATAACATATAATATATTACCCTCTAATCCATGAGTACCTCCTGTTGGCCAAAGCCACTTAGAGACCAAAGGGCACAAAAATCCTGCATGCAGTTAATTAAGATCAGCCTCCTGGATGACCTCCCAGAGGTCAGCAAGGTTACGAGGAGGGGGGAATGGAAAATATTCGGCACACCTGGATAGCTTCTGCATTTGTTTTTGCAAAATATAAAACAATGCATTTATATTTATTGTCAGAAATAAAAATATTATCAACTAAATATTTCAGTAAACTAGTTTAGTAAAAATATGCTATTTCCGTATCAAACATACTAACATCTTCATTTACAAACTACGAACTACAGGACTATAATTTTTCTTATTCCATTGTAAATTTCTGATTGCCAAGTTCAGCTACCTACTCTCATTCTGAAGTCTCCTTCCAACACTACAAAATTTGACATGGGATATTACCTCCTCTTTATATATGGTTTTCTTTTGACTTCAATTAATTCACTGTATTCCATTCTTTCCTTAGGTTCTTCTTGGGCGGGGGTCTTGTTTAACTAGTTTACCATTGTATTGCCCATATCCTATTCAGCTGAGTGTATTGCATAAATTGTATTCTGGCCAAAACGTAAATTTTATTCTTGATCCTTTGTGAAAATTAGGCTATTGGATCGTCAGTTGTCAAATTACATCTTAATTGAAGAGGACCAATTTTTACATTTAAATTGATCTCTCTGATTAGTAAATTTTTTTGCAGATAGCCATTATTTAAGGCTGTATAAAGTGAATAGAGAGCATATTTTTTGTTACTTTTTCCCCTTTATGCAGTTTTGCAGATATAGTTCAAAGTGAGAAGAGATGTTCTGCTACAGTGAGAAACAGGATAACAGATTAGATTTTTGTAGCCTTGTGCCATTAGTGTAGGTTGACTATGCTCCAGTGAATTAAATAGCTGTGGAGGGAGGTTTTGGTGGACATGTTCACTGCCCAGCTCCTGCATACATCGACATAGAAAGTGTCTGCAGCAGCAGCTCAGTATTCGTTTTGAGCCCTACAAAGTCTCGGGCTGCCATGTAAAACATGGCAGCAAAACAAATCTGTTCATAGAATGTAAATAAATTTTAACTTCACAATTCTAGAGAACTATTTTGGATTTACTGACATCCTGAAGAAGTAGAAACTACTGATTTTGTTTAATCTATGTGCAAAACATTGTCTTGAGAGGCAGGTAACATTTTTCTAGTCTTACAGCCTAGAACTGGGTGTGAGAGAGGGGAGGACATTTTTCTAAATTCACACAGTTAAAATGTTTAATATCAATTTTGACTGCAAAGCCTGATGCTTTTCCCTCATTTACTGCTTAAAGAAACATTGATTTTTTTCACAAATTCTATACATTTTGTCTTCTTTTGTTTTGTCTTAATATTTCATATTTCATTTGTAACACCACCTCCTTTTATATGATTCTTGTGTACTGATTATAGAGCTATATAAAGGGTCCATTCCTAACTGCTAGTCACTTTTGATTAAAAGTATTAGACAAAGCCGGGCGTGCTGGCTCACGCCTGTAATCCTAGCACTCTGTGAGGCTGAGGTGGGAGGATTGCTTGAGCTCGGGAGTTCAAGACCAGCCTCAGCAAGAGCTAGAACCCCATCTCTACAAAAAACAGAAAAATTAGCCAGTCATCATGGAGTGTGCCTGTAGTCTCAGCTACTTGGGAAACTGAGGCAGAAGGATTGCTTGAACCCAGGAGTTTGAGGCTGCTGTCAGCTACAATAATGCCACTGCACCCTACCCAGGGCAACAGAGTGAGACTCTGTCTCAAAATAAATAAATAAAAGTAAAATAAAAGTATTAGACAAGATCCGCCTTCTTAGTAGATATTAGCAAGATGCTCAAGAGTGCGTATGTATGTTTTAGCAGAAACAGAACAAAAGGAAACAAAAGGAGTAAAATATACCAAAAAAGATGATGGGTATTATAGAAGTCTTGCAGAAAACAAAACAAAACAAAAAACTGTATTAGAGATAGCAGATGACAATTGTTCCCCTTAATGCATGGTTGATCCTGGTAACATTTTATCATTTAATGTTTAACATGGTATTGAATTGGATATTTCTGGTTCTATATATCAGGTAAAGATTTAATGTATGCAATGTATTTTGTAAAATTAAATGTCAATTATCTGATGGTTGTTTGTAGAAATGTCAAAATAGTGTATATTGGTCTTATGGTAAAAAGCTAGTAGTTTCTTGTTTGCTGGAGTTTTTCTTCAGAAATGTGATTAAATCTCTTAAAAAGAAATCACATGCTTACTTCCACATTTACTACCAAGGGACTCCTTATAATAATAATAATCAAAAACATTAATTGAGTGTTTAATGTGGGTTAGAAACTGTTCTAAGTGCTTTGCTTATAATATTTAATTTGATTCTGACAACAACTCCAAAAATTTGGTTCTATTTTCCCTTTTTCAGAGATGAAGAAACTAAGCCACAAGGAAGGGACTTGCCCAGAGTTACTTAGATAGTAAGTAGGAAAACTATACCCAAACCTAGGCATTCTAATTCCAGAAATGAAGCTTTCATTCACTATTTTTCCTTTATCATGCACAATACAAAATTATTGGAAAGAACAGTGCTGTAAAGAATAGGGAGACAAAAAAAGTATGTACTCATGAAAAACAAAATTCTATATGTCAAAAATCTCTGAAATATTATAAAATTAATTGTCTTATGCAGAATTATTAAGAAGACAGAGAATAAAGTGGAAAAACGTATAGAAAATAGTAAACGTGATTCTCAGAAGAGAAACTATGAATGGTGTTGTGGGCTGGATTGTATATTCCAACATTCATATATTGAAGTGCCAACACCCAGGACCTCAGAATGTAACTAAATTTGGAGATAGGGCCTTTGAAGAATAATGAAGTTAGTAGAGGCTGATCCAAAATGAGTGGTGTCTTTTTAAGAAGAGAGAGTAGGACAGAAACAGAGAGAGAAAGAGAAAAAGAGAGAGAGAGAAACCAGGGGTACCTATGTCTCTCTCTCCACACATGACCATGTAAAGGCACAGCAAGAAAGTGGCCATCTGAAAGTCAAAGGGAGAGGCCTCAGGAACTCTGAGGCCTGCCAACACCTTGAACTTGGACTTTCAGCCTCCAGAACTGGGAGAACATAAATTCCTGTTTTCTAAGCCACTCAGTCTCTGGTATTCTGTTATGGTAACCCTAGGAAACTAATACAAATGACTTATAAGAAATAAAATTCTCTCTAAATTTTCTAATTGTTAGGTAGATACAAATATAGACTTTAATGATAGAATATTTTGTAACCCTCATAATAGCAAAACTTAGAAGTCTTATAATTACAAGTGTTGGAAAGAATATGGTAGAACTGTTAGCAACATATAACACTGGTAATACTGCAAATTAATAAAATTTCTTGCCAATTTCTGTCATAAGTCTAGGTCATTTTCATGATCAAAATTAATGTTACATTGTACACAAATGTGTATCATGCTTTTTAACTTAGCAGGATACAAATGTGTATCATGCTTTTTAACTTAGAAAATTTTGCAAGTGATTAAATGTCATTGTAAATATAATTTCAATTACTCACTGATATTTATATTAATGGATTTCATGTAATTACTTAACAATTCAAATATATTTTATTTCCAGATTATATTTTAATAATTATTAGTAACACTGCAGTGAACATTTTTCTGTGTAAAACTTTGTATATGTAGGATTATTTCTTTCAGCTAGATTTCTAGAAGTAGAAATGATGCAACTATAAAGACAAACATTTTACAACATACTGAGATACAATATAAAAGGGATTTCTAGAAGAATTACACCAATTTATAGTCCTTTTATATGTAGTGTGATTATTTCACTCCTCTTAATCAAAACTGACTTTGTATCTGTTACTGATAAGACCAATTCTATATTTTGTCTTGGCAAAATAAAAAAAATTTTCCTTAAAATCAAACTGTGTATTTTTAAAGCAATAAACTGCCATATACATGTAAAAAAAATAAAAACCAGATATCTTTTATTGCTTATACATATTGAAAGTGTGTAAGCATTGGAATAACTTTATTATGAAATTTACTTTAAAAATAAAACTTTTTTATATTTTCAATACTGCGGTTAGTCATTAACTCTAGGATATTGATTTACATTTTTGACACTTTTGGTGAAGCTATGTATAAAATACATAAAACAATTTGGAAAATAAAAAGTTACACTTCTTTGCTCCACAAAAAGTTATACTTTTGTACTACTATAAAATCTTATGATCAGCCTGTGTCTTACTCTTTTAAATGTATGGTCTCTGAGAACTAAGATAACTTTTTTGGAAATAAAATTTTCATCTGCATGAATTTATATTTGTTTGAGAGAATGGGATAATCTACTACAATTGATTACCTCTTTAAAGGTGCACACTCAATTTTATACTACCTCCATTCTCATCTTGCTTTTCAAGTCATAGAATTTTACTTATATTACCTCAAATAGGTCATCAAATTTCCTACACTGCATGGACTTTCAGTGTCTTTTGCTGACTCTTGTGTTACCTCAGTTGCAAATGGACTTTGAGACTATTATGCTTTTAATAAAAAACTTGTCTCTCAACACCAAACAGTTAGTGTAAAAGGGACCTGATTATATCTCTGCCAAATAGACTAAATAATTGCTAAATTTACAATTATTTTTAATTAAAAATAATTGTTATGTATATATAAAGGCTTTTATTCTTTGTTTCTAATAGTTTCCATTTTATTTTGGAAGCATTCTGGAGTATATATACTTTCTTTCCAATTCCAGACCTTCTGTTAAATTCCTCTTTTAAATTGTCCATACACATACTTAACATAAAACATTACATTTTAAGTACAATGAGCAAAGCCTCTGTGGTACAATTATTGTATTGAAGACACAATAGAAAATTGTTTTCCTACACATAACTAATTCTCTATAGAACTTCTTTTCTGTATGCTTTATTATCATTGTCAAAGACTATGAGCCAGGTGAATTGGCTTGCTATTGTTATTTTGCTTAATATTACCTCAGCAGTTATAATTAATTCCAATATGTGTAAGGTATTCCTGCATTTAATTAAACACACACACACACACAAATATATTGTTCTCTCTTTTTACTCTTCCTATTTAGTCACATGTCAAAATAAATATGACAAAATTTTGCATGTTTTCTCAATTTGTATGTATATCTGTTAATATACTTGAAATGACTGTACATAATACTATACAATGCAATAAATAAAACCCATGTGAACTTTAAATATATTGTAAAATGAATTAAAATTGCATAGTTTGAACACATTATAGGGTCTATTTCTTGATATTTATGTTACCTATACTCAAAAAATATTTCTTTAACAGTCTCACAGAAATAGCTATTTTTTCTGAAATTTAGTTTATGATATGAATTAGACCATTCTTTTGTATATTGTTCCTATTATAAAATCATACTTAAAAGTCTATGCTTGACAAAAGTTCCAGGTCTCTAGTGTTTGAAGATATACTCCTTAAGTGGGAAAACCTATAAGACAATAAAGACATTATTCAGATCCACACATGTTTTGTCAAAAGAAACTGTTTGCAATATAAAAAAAAATTAAAAATACTAAATTCCAAGAAGTGCTACCTTTAATGTTTAAATATGACCTAAGCGTAATTAAAATTATTTACACTATATCCATGATATATTTAATAAAATTAAGTATGATTCTTTTTCCCCAGTAGAAATTAAGTTCTGCAAAATAGTTATTATCTTTTGAGTTTTATAATACTCAAGAAAAGAAAAAATAACATACTCTAAGCCAGAAGTAGATGATGAGTTGTTGAGTAAGAAAGCCTAGCTCCCTTGCCATTGGGCAGGGCCATGCTAATGCACGACCTCATTTCTAAGTTCCCCATGGGATCAGGCTGAAAACCACCCCCATGGGTTAAATCATACACTTGTTAAGCTTGTTCCACTTCCTAGTTTTAAATTCACCACTGATTTACCTGTTTGTCTTGGGGCCACTTTCTTATAAAAATCATTTGCACACTAGTTTCTATCTCAGAGCCTGCTTCTTGGAACATTGAAATATAAGGTTCAATACAATCAAAATATTTTAAATTTAACATATTTTTTAGTTCAGAAATAATTTCAAACATACAAAGCATTTCAAGAACAGTAAAAGAATATCTTTTACCACCCAAATTTACCTAGTTAATATTTTGCCCCATTGTGTTCTCTGTCTTTCTGTATGTGTGCATGCATGTATGTATGCATGTATGCACATATGTATTATGTATGTGTGTATATATAATTATATATATACACACATGTGTATAATTTTTCTGAACTATTTGAGAGTGAGATGCATATATCATGAATCTTTACCTCAAATATATTAAAGTATATTCTAGGGATAAGAATAATTCTTTACATGGCCAAAATAGAATTGTCAACATTAACAAATCAAACTTTGATACAGTACCTTTATATCTTTACCTTCCATATCCACCTTTGCCAATTGAGCAACTGTTATGATTTATAGCATGTTTTTCTCCCTCCCAGGGAAAATCCATTCTAGGATAACATGTTGCATTTACATATCAGTTCTCTTTAGTCTCCTTTAATTTGGAATAATTCCCCAGCCTTTTCTTAATTGAAACTTAGAAGATTGTAGTCTAAAATTAAGTTTTTCCTCTGTATTATATTTATTTGTGCATAGATTCAGCTTACACATCCCCCAGCTACAAATTCCATAAGCCTACTATGTCCTTCACAGGGAATAACATCTGGAAACTTATGTTGTTCATCTGCCTGGCATAAGTGATGTTAATTTAGACCACCTGGTCAAGGGTTTGTGTGGATGCATCAATTCCTATATTTTAAGGATTTATTATTTATCACTGTCCTTAATTACTTAGGTGCTCAAGTTGTCCTATAATTGGCCATCAGTAACCCCTTTAAGCCGACTCCTATGTCCTTGTGATATATTTCCATCATTTTTTTATCCCCACATTTTTTTTTTCTGTTTAAGCACATCCCTACTTTATGGCAAGGAAAAATTTTTAGACTCATATTTACCTTCCCTGGCTTATCCCTGGTAACAGCCATTATTTGAAAGAGTCCTGACTCCTTTTGGTGGGGAATGGTATTAAAAAACAAGACCTGGATATTACATTGTTAAATGTACTCATTGATTTTGGAATGATTTTGTCTTTAGGACATTTCAACACATAGAAATAGGAAATAAATTTAGTGATGTACATACATACAATTTATTGTACAATACATATTTTATACACATAGATGAAAATATATATACATATGCATATACATAATTTAGAAATTTTAAATTCACCTTGAAATTTCTTATTCCAATTCAAACCATGGGCCTCTTCCTTGCCTTTCACCATTCCATACTTGATATTGAGATCTCTGATATGTTTGGATTTTTTACCTACATAAACTCTGAGGATTAAATCTGATTTTACCTTTTTTCAAATGAATATCCATTTATTTAGAAGTCCAACTTTCCCCAGTGATTTGAGATCGCTTCATCATTAACTAGATTAATATATGTAGTTGAGTCCATTTTCAACTTCCTATACCATTCCCGTGGTCTATCTGTCTATCCACACACAGTTATCACATTTTAATGATAAAAGCTTAGTGGATGGTTTTAAATATTCAGTAGTACTACTCCTCCCTCACAACTTTGCTTTTAAATATTTCCCTATTCTTTATATTTATTTTTTCATAAGAACTTTAGTATTTATTTATTTAGTTCCATAAAAATACTTATTGTTAATTTAGATTGGGATAATGTTGAATTTATAAATCAAATATGTAGAACTGACTTCATGATGATGATAAATGGTTCAAAACAAGAAAAGCATATGACTTTCTATTATGTAGGTGGCATGGACAGAAAGATACAAAGATGGTAGAAAGACAATAGAGAGATAATTAGATGGACATAGATATAATACTGATTTTTAAAAATTGCAACCTGCTAACTTGCAAAATTTTTATTACATCATTTAGTACTATCATTTATTTTTCTAGGTTTTCTCTATATACTATTAAAACTGAAAATAGAGACAAGTTTTTTCTTGCTGCTCTAATTTGCATGCCTCCAGTTATTTTTTCTTATCTATTAATAATTGCATTGACTAACAGCAATGATAAATACTAGTATACATAGTGGACATACATGTTTCTTTCAGGACTCTTGTGAGAGACTAACTCTATTTTTTTACCCATTAAGATGTTGGCTTTAGAATTGAGGTGTATCTATTTTATCATATTGAGGAATTATCCATACTTTCTCATATTGTCAAGAAAATACATTTAATTAGGAACAGATGTTGACTTTTATCAAAGGTTTCATTTGTTATAGACATAATTTTTTCCTAAAATCTATAATTTTATTGATGTATATTAATCTGTATTAATAGGTTTCCTAGTATTGAACCATCATTAAATTCTTAGAATGAATATCCCTTTTTATTGTGGCCAAAATCATCCTGATAATAGATATTCTTACCTTCTTTTCATGATTGCTGTGTAATAAGCACTTCACTAAACAATTCTAAAGAGTTGAAGTGAAATGATATAGAGTCTATTTTCCACTAACTGTCATTTCAGGGAAAATATATCTACAAAGATGTCAGCTGCATAAGATGTTTATGTCTCCTTAGAACTCCCAAGTTCTATAATTTTATCCTTGAGAAGGAATATACAAGCTTCCATATCAAAACACAATAATAAAGAAAATTCTGGGCCGGGCGCAGTGGCTCACGCCTGTAATCCTAGCACTCTGGGAGGCCGAGGCGGGAGGATTGCTTGAGCTCAGGAGTTCAAGACCAGCCTGAGCAAGAGCGAGACCCCGTCTCTATTAAAAAAAAAAAAAAAATGTAAAAAAAAAAGAAAATTCTGTGCCTGTTAGATGTTTGGATTTTCTTTATATTTCTAAAGACTATATTTTTATTTCATTTAACCTAAATCAACACCATGTTATCAGATTTTAATTGATTTCATAAAAGATATCCTTTGTCAAATTCGGAGAGGTAAACTGTTAGCTATCTATTTGTTGGACACAAAATGACTCATAGACATATTTCATTTGGACCATTAAAATAGCCCTAAACATTTATATTGGGCTTGCAGTTAGCTACTGGCTAAATTAAATAATATTTGTGAAAACATCTGGCCCATTGTCTCACATGTAGTGGAACCTGAAGAAATAATGCCAATAATAGGTTTTTAGTCTTATTTTTCTCTTCATATTATAGTTGAGAATATCCTCATTCAAGACCAGATTGTGTAAAACTTTGTAGTTGGTATAGTACACTTATAAATATCATCTTAGATGCCATTATAATGCTTATTGCTCTTGGGAAAGACACAATATAGAAAAGTGATTAACTATCACCTTTTGGTTTAGATGTGTATTCGATTTCCCCTCTGTATATACTACCTTTGAGGCCTCCGATGAGTTACCTAATATTTTGGAGCCTCAGTTACTGAATCTGGAAATTATAGTAACAATATTTTCTAACTTACTGTTTTGAGAATAAACCAAATGTATAAATCTGTGTAAACTTCTTAGCAATATGACTACATATTGTAAAAGCAGTAATAAATATAGTTTATTAGTAGTAGTATTTCATCCACTCCTCTTCATTCCGTCCCTTATTTTTATTCTTTTCTACTGTAGCCATCATGGTGATGCTCAAACTGTCTTTGGTGAAGGACTTTTAAAAAAATATCCAATACTTCTGTATCATACAAGAAAAGTGTCACTGCAGTGTGCTATACCTGTTTCTAAACAGTCACTTTCACTTTTTATACTTCTCTCACAGCTAACTCCCAACATGCAGTTTGCATATAAGCAATGATCTGTGGTCCATACTTTAAGTAGTAGCATGTAGTATATTATTCCATCTTTCATATTCTGTAAGTTTTTTATTTAAAAAAATAGAGCTCAAATTATTCACTCTTATTTCTTCCACAGCTAGAAATGATAATTTTATGTAATTTGCTTTAGAACATCAGCCGATGATCTACTTTTTGAATTCTTCCAACTAGACTTCTTATTGCTTCCCACGCCTGGTATGGTTTATGGTTAGATAAAATGTGACATCTACAATCACATGAATTATTACATTTGTTTATACTACATATACCTCAATCACATTCACACTTCCCTGAGTTATAAAGTATGGCATTTTATGTTACAGCAATTCATTAAGTCACTTCAAACTATGGCACAAGAACAAAAAATAACTCCAGTCTATTTTGCAAATTTAGAGTCCCTGTAAAATTTTAGTAGTAGAGAATCTTTAACTATTGGCTAAATGATAGTGGGCATTGCTGGTAGAGTATTTCTTTGGATGAAGTTCCCCTTCCACGTTCTTAGAGATAATTAATAGCTGAAAATAAATTTTAACAATAAATATTATTTCATATTCTCAGCTAACTTTCCTAGATTTTCTATGTCATGTGTTATTTTGAATAGTCATTCTTATTTTACCTAAGCATTTATGAACATACAGTTTATGCCAGGATTAGATATTTGGTATAATTTGTATATTGCTTATGTCAACATAATTATATCTAGAACTTAATTCTGTTATGATTTTCATATAAAAATTGAATTTGTAATAGACAATACACTGCCATACTTATAAAATATCTTAATTGTATTTTAAAGTACAGATATTTACTTTTTAAGCAGAAAAGCATAATAGTTTTTTTCTGAATGGTGTTAATTTCATGTTTTTTTTTTTTGTTTTCCATTATTTGCCCTAAAGAGCAACTTCAATTATAGCAGAAGTGGAAGAATAATATGTGAAATCTATAACTTTTCACTTTTCCTGTATTTCTATTAAAACATTATTGTTTTACCAAATTTTATACACACACACACACACATTTGTAATTATTCACACCGGTGATACGATTGAGCCAGCTTGCCACATATACTTTTATGTCCGAATGTGGTAGCTAATCAACAACTCAACTAAGATTAGCTCTTCTTGGGTCTCGACTAGAGTCTGGGATTTTAACCTGAGCTCCTTCAACTTCTGAATTCCCTGTACTGAGTTAGCAAATAACCCAAGGGAAATAGCAGTGGCAAATCTGAGGCTCACTTTCTTGTGCTTTCCTTATCTATGGGATTTTCCATCTTGACTAAGTTACCTGTTCTCCAATACCTTTCAACAATTGTTTTAAGTAGTTTATCCACTCTTTATAGTTATTCTTTGTTGGGGGTTTAGGATAAGGAAGTATTTTAGAATGGTAGAAATAGAAGCCCTTAAATAGTAATTGAATGTCCAGCATGAATAAGTCAATTTAGATTTTACTAATTTTGATTTTATAATCTAAGACTAACAAAAATGTTAGGGCACTGACCCATTATATTTAAATAAGAAAATGGAAACTGCAGAAAAGTAGTTGTAATCTGTGTTGTTATAGCCACTGTTTGCAAATTTACCTACTTCCCTTAACGGTCCTTAGGCTTCTATTTAGTTCTCATTTATTTCTTTGCATTTGAAAAAAAAAATCATGTTAGAAACAATCTCCTTTTTTCGAAGTCATTCTTAGTTTTTGACAATCTGTGAGGAATACTCACAATGCACCTTTCACTGGGGGAAGCATATCTATGAAGCAAACCCACTGCCCTTTCATCGTAAATATTCTCATGTCTGTTTCTAGTACTCTTGTGGCCCACCATATACACTTGGCTAACTTCTCAATCATCTACAACTCCCAAGACTATTTATTGAACTGCCATGACAACTAGTTTGGCAGGACCACCAGGTTACTCAGCTAAAGTTGCAAAATTAAACTTGTAATACTCTACTGGAAAAGATAAAAATTACACGTCAAAAAATAATTTTGATTTCTGTATTTTATCCCTCTCTTGAGTTTTCTTTTATTCTCTTCCCAGAAGAAATAAAAATTTTTTTAATGAATTTGAAATCAATTTAAAACTATTCATTGATCAAAATCTGTGCTTAGTGACAAAACAAGACTTCCAGTATATACCTCTTACCTGCATGAACCCATTGAGCTGTTCTGCTGTTTGTATTGCTTTTGACCAAGTTATTTAACTATAATTCCAATATTTATATTTTTATATTTTTCTTGTAAGACTGCACTAAGACTAATAAATAAACACTCACTCTTCAATGTAAAACTATACTGAGTTATATATTGCAAAATTTATTTTATTAATTTTTAATCATGTTATTTGGTTTCTTAAGCAAAATTGTAGGGCCAGATATTGTCTTCTAATATTTCTCCTTTTGTTATTGTTTACTAGTCATACAAGGGTCTACAATTTGAAGATTTTACTATAGATAAAAATTTCTGAGGGATTCCTTTGTGGTTTCATAATGCCAATTTTTCT
The DNA here is from genome assembly GCA_023783475.1 of Daubentonia madagascariensis. Taxonomy (NCBI): domain Eukaryota; kingdom Metazoa; phylum Chordata; class Mammalia; order Primates; family Daubentoniidae; genus Daubentonia; species Daubentonia madagascariensis. The sequence continues at coordinate 22,210,569 of JAKFHU010001684.1, read as the reverse complement.
TATAATCGGGCAAACATTTTTATAATTATAATTGTCATACTCATAATTCAAAATCAATAAGCAATGTAAAAATTAATTAATAAATAAAACCTATAAGCAATGAAATAATTACATATGACTTAATTTTTAATTCATTAATAATTTGTATTTTTGTTATAATTAGCAAATTGTTACAATGGAATCAAATAAGATCTATTTTACAAAGCTTTGCTATTGGAAAAAGTACAATGAAATTTAATTTATATATGTTGTTATCCCTAAATTCTATTGTTTCAATCTATTGATTAACACCACAATGAATGTCCATTTTTGTAGACAAATAATTGGCATGGAAATGGCGAAATCAGTCTTTTACTGCCACACATATAAGCACGATTTTACTTAAATAAGCTATAACATACCGTTTTTTCTTTCTTTCTTTCTTTCTTTTTAGAGAGACGGTCTCACTTTGTTGCCTAGGCTAGAGTGCAGTGGTGTGATCCTAGCTCACTAGAACCTCAAACTCCTGGGCTCAGGTGATCTTCCTGCTTCAGCCTCCTGAGTAGCTAGGATTATAAGCAGGTACCATCATGCCTGCATAATTGCTTTTTCTTTGGGACTTACGTTTTTATTTGTGTTCCAATAAATATTTTTATTTACTTACTTATTTCAGAATATTATGGGGGTACAACACTTTGGCTATATATATTGCCCATGAGCTGCCCGTGTCAGAGCTACAATCGTGGACATCCCCCAAACTGTGCTCCACGCATCCATTCAGTGAGAGTTTTCCCATCCCCTCCTCCCCCCTCCTGCCCCCCCCCGATGAATATTATTGCCCTGTGTGATGTAGGTGTTAATCAGTTAGTACCAATTTGATGGTGAGAACCAGTGGTGCTTGTTTTTCCATTCCTGTGACACTTCGCTTTGAAGAATGGGCTCTAGCTCCAACCAGGATAATACCAGATGTATTAATTCACCATTGTTTTTTATTGCTGAGTAATACTCCATGGTATACATATACCACATTTTATTAATCCACTCGTGTATTGATGGGCACCTGGGTTCTTTCCACATCTTTGCAATTGTGAATTGTGCTGCTATAAACATTCACGTGCAGATGTCTTTATTATAAAATGTCTTTTTTTCCTTTGGGTAAATACCCAGTAGTGGGATTACTCTATCAAATGGTAGTTCTACTTTTAATTCTTTGAGGTATCTTCATATTACTTTCCATAGAGGTTGTATTAATTTGCAGTCCCACCAGCAGTGTATGAGTGTTCCTATCTGTCTGCATCCCGCCAACATTTGTTGTTTTGGGATTTTTTGATATGAGCCAATCTCACTGGAGTAAAGTGATATCTCATTGTGGTTTTAATTTGCATTTCCCTGGTGATTTGAGAAGTTGATCAATTTTTTATATGCTTGTTGGCCATTCTTCTGTCTTGTTTTGAAAGTTTCTGTTCATGTACTTTGCCCATTTTTTCATGGGGTTGTTTGATTTTTTCTTGTTGATTTTCCTAAGTTCTGTATAGATTCTGGTTATCAGCCCTTTATCAGATGTGCAGCATGCACATATTTTCTCCCATTCTGTAGGCTGTCTGTTCACTCTAGTGATAGTTTCCTTGGCTGTGCAGAAGCTTTTTAATTTGATCAGCTCATATTTATTTATTTTTGTTGCTGATGTGATTGCTTTGGGGGTCTTCTTCATAAATTCTTTGCCTAGACGAATGTCCATAAGAGTTTTTCCAATGTTTTCTTTGAGAATTCTATGGTTTCACGTCTTAGGTTCAAATCTGTTATCCATCGTGAGTTGATTTTTGTGAGAGGTGAGAGGTGTGGGTCTAGTTTCAGTCTTCTACATATGGCCATCCAGTTTTCCCAGCACCATTTATTGAATAGGGCATCTTTTCCCCAGTGTATGTTTTTGTGGGTTTGTCAAAGATCAGATGACCATATGAGGTTGGTGTTATATTTGGGTTCTCAGTCCTGCTCCATTGGTCTACGTCTTTGTTCTTGTCCTAGTACCATGCTGTTTTGGTTACTATAGCCTTGTAGTATAGTTTGAAGTCTGGTAGATAGATGCCTCCCAATTTGTCCTTTTTGCTTAAGATTGTTTTGGCTAGACAGGGTCTTCTCTGGTTCCACACGAAGTGTAGAATTATTTTTTTTAGATCAGCAAAAAATGATGTTGGTATTTTGATAGGGACTGCATTGATTCTGTAAATCACTTTAGGTAGCAAAGACATTTTTACAATGTTGATTCTACCTATCCAAGAGTATGGTATGGTTTTCCATCTGTTTACATCCTCTGCAATTTCTTTTCTCAGTGTTTCATAATTCTCTCTATATAGGTCTTTGACCTCCTTAGTTAGATATGTTCCTAAATATTTAATTTTCTTTGGTGCTATTGTGAAATGTATTGCGTCTTTAATTTGTTTCTTGGCTTGATTGTTATTAGCATATATGAAGGCTATGGATTTGTGTGCATTGATTTTGTGTCCTGAGACTTTGCTGAAATCATTTATCAATTCCAGTAATCTCTTGGTTGAATCTTTGGTGTTTTCTATATATAATATCATATCATCTGCAAATAGTGAAAGTTTGACCTCTTCTGCCCCCATTTGGACGCCCCTATTCCTCTGTCTTGTCTGATTGCTCTGGCCAGGAATTCCAGCACTATGTTGAATAGAAGTGGAGATAGTGGGCAACCTTTTCTGGTTCCAGTTTTAAGGGGGAATGCTTTCAATTTTTCCCCATTCGGTATGATATTGGGTGTGTGTTTATCGTATATGGCTTTAATAATTTTGAGGCATGAGCCATCTATGCCTATATTGTTAAGAGTTCTTATCATGAAAGGATGCTGGATTTTGTCAAAAGCCTTTTCTGCATCTATTGAAAGGATCATCTAATCTTTGTTCTTGCTTTTATTTATGTGGTGAATTACATTTATAGATTTGCGTATGTTGAACCATCCCTGCATGTCAGGGATGAAGCCCACCTGATCATGATGAATTATTTTTTTGATGCACATTTGAATTCGGTTTGCAAGGATTTTATTGAGAATTTTTGCATCTATATTCATAAGGGATATTGGTCTATAGTTTTCTTTTCTTGTTGTGTCCTTTTCTGGCTTTGGTATCAAGGTGATATTGGCTTTGTAGAATGAGTTTGGGAGGATTCCATCCTTCTGGATGTTTTCAAATAATTTCTGCAGTATAGGCATCTTCTCTTCTTCATAGGCTTGGTAGAATTCAGGTGTGAACCCATCTTGTCCAGTACTTTTTTTTGTTGGAAAATTTTTTATTACTACATGCCTGGATAATTTAAAAAATTTTTTTTTAAAGACAGGGTCTCCCTATGTTTCCTAGGCTGGTCTTGAACTCCTGGCCTCATTGATTCTCCCACCTTGACCTCCCAAAATGCTGAGATTTCAGGTGTGAGCCACTGTGCCCAACCTAGTTTATTTTTCTTTAATTTTGTTTTGTGAGACTATGTCTAATAAGAAGTTTTTGTTTGTTCATCAAAATTACTCTGCCTAACTTGCAGTGTTGCTATGATATTAAGACAAAAGAGAACAGGTCTATCATAAAAGACTTGTTTATACTTCAATAGAATACTGAAATTTAATTCAGACTTTAAACAAAAGATTTATTTTCTTTGAGTTAGTAATTACATCCATTTAAAGGTAATTATAGTTTATTGTGTCAAATTTGAAAAAAATCTTGATTAGACAATTTAATTTGTCTTTCATTTTATCTATTTGTCTATCTATATCTCTATATCTCAAACTACAAGATAAACGTGTGCTGACCATTGAGTAGTGATTACACAGATAAATAAATTTTGGATTAAAATTTCTAGGGAAACTACCTGTTGGACAATGTACTCAATCTCTAGCACTTTAGCATCCTTTAAGCTTCTTAAATCATACCATGTCTAGTGGCAAAACATTTAAATATTTAGATGAGGTTGTAGAAGAGCAAAGTTCGTGTACAAATACTAGGTTGGTCACAGAATATCCAGGATGTTGTGCTGTGTTGTGCATTATGAAAAAAGGAAAACTCTAAGAGGTGATGATTTACTATAAACAGGAGACAGAGATAACCCTTGCCTCAGCATGTCAGCTGATGGATTCATTAAAAGATTCATTTACTAATCTACTATGCAGCTATTATTGAACTGGGGACACAGTAATAAACAAGACATTGAGCCTGTCTGCATATACCAGTGTGGTAGGGCAGATATTTGGTATTATTAAATAAAAAATAAAATAATTATTGTGATATGTGTTACTAATGAAGACAAATGAGAGGTTCATAAGGGCAGTCGCTGAGACGACACCATTTAGTCCTAAAATAAAAGATAACAAGGATATAGAAGGAAAAGTGTTCCAGCACAGGAAATTGCACATGCATATAATCTACGTAAAAAACAGTGATTTGTATAAAAAAAATTTGGGGGGGGATTAATGATGTGTAAAGGACATGGTGACTGGAGTTGATATAATTAAGAATGTCAAAGACGCTTGCTCTGGAGATGTCACAGAGCTCAGATGAGAAGGAAAAGTAGCTAAGTGTAGAGGTGTGTGAGAGAAGCAGCATTTGGATGAAGAGGTCGAGCTGTGTAAAGGCTCTCTGCCTGAAGTTGTGGATGCAAAAACACTGACATGAGATGAAGTTCTGGGGCATATGGTTTAACAAGAGAATGCTGGTCTCTGTGGGATGGTCAGAGTGTGTGGGATAAGGATCCCTGGAGACAGGGAGAAAGTACTGGACAAAGGGAAGACTTTTGAGGTGAAGTTGAATTCAGTTCCAAGCTCTACTGAATAGAACTGTGAGACATGGACCCCATTTCCAGACTCAACAAAGAAAATGTGTGTTCTCAGATAAATCCTCTCTATAGCCTATGGTTTTCCAGAAGTTTAGTCTCTGTGGAAGATGGCTCTTGATGGTTTCTGGTAACAAGTAGCTTGTTTAAAAAATAAAAACACAGCTAATAAATGCTAAGATAGGAACACAAAACCTAGTCTTTTGATTATAGTACCATCTTTCATATTCCATTCTACAAAAGTTTGCGGTAGATCCCTTCAGACTATTCTTTATGGTCTTCCTATATGAAAAACTAGGGTTGTGTTAAAATTAAAGTTGGTTGAAATGACTCCTCAGAGCCTTATATTCCATTCATTTATGTCATTAACTCTGGGCAGAAGAAACTGCAAAGCTTGTGTCAGAAACATAGTTTTTGAAAAAGGTTGCTAAATTCAGGAAGGTGCAAGCAGTTCCTTTCTCTCTCTCTCCCCCCCCCATGCCCCACTCCCTCTTATTTTATTATACATTGTTCTCATTCCTCCACTGACATCTGTATCTCCAACAATTATGATTAGGATCAGGATGACATTTGCCAGGTCCAAGTGCTTTTACTCTCGTGGCTTAGGGATGATTTTGCAAGCCATGCTAGTTCCATCAGACTGTCTCTCAGAAATGTGAAATTAAAAGATACCCAGGAACTCTGTTGAGATATTTGTTGATAAGCACCTGAATACTTGGTACACAAATTTTTTCCTACCAAGATCCCTGTTTCTACTCCAGTTCTGTTTCCAATGAACCGGATACTCATCTTCCATATTTCTAAGAGCTATGCATTATCATCACAAAGAATGAAAGTTATAATCAATCAAATAGTTTTTGTGGCTTGTAATAAAAAAAATTCTGAGAGGCATGGTAATATTTAGCTGAAAAGTCAGGAAATTATCAGGTTATGAAGGGGACTTGCTTACCATACTAGTAGTATAGATTTTTAAGTTGTAAAACTAAAGATTACAAATTCAGTTTTATACAAGAATAGGCAGGTAATTTAAATGTTTTACAAAATCAAAGGAAGGAAAAAGTAGAAACTTGAGATATTGTTCCCCATCTGAAGATATTAAACTGCATTATTTAACACTGTCAGCAAGATAAAATATATTCTTATCTTGAATTTAGGTTATTGATCTATTTTATAACCATGTAGATTATAAATAAACTTTAAATACAATAAATAAATGATTTTAAAATCATATTTATTTGGTTGATTAAATACTGCTACATTTATTATGGTTAAAAATGGTTTAATATTGTTTATATTAAAAAATATTAAAAATCCCTTGCAGCTTCTCTTGTCAAAGGGTGGCATCTGTTTCCCTTACTCTTGAATCTAGGCTGGCTTTGTGGCTTGCTTTGATGAATAGAATGTGGCAGAAATTATACTGTGTGAGTTTCAGAACCTAGGATTTAAAAAGTGTTGCAGCTTCCACCTTTACTCTCTTGAAACACTCCCACAACTCTAAAGATAGCCTGGGATAGACTTCTAAATATTCAGAATTACATAGAGAAAGGCTCAGCCATTATCCAGCACCAAGACTTCTAACATGTGAATGAAAACCTCAGTCTCTCTAATCCCAAATGGCAACAGCATGTGAAGGACCACAGGAGAGACCTAGCAAGGTACCAACCAGGTGAATCCAACCCACCCATGAAATCATAAGAAATAAGAAACTGTTGTTTTAAGGAACTGTGTTTTAGGGTGGTTTGCTGTACAGCAATAGATAAATGAGACATTTTATTCTTAGAATGGATTAAAGAGGTTGAGACTAAAAGAAGAGTTAAAATAATCCAGGCAAAAGTGAAACCATGAAAAGTCTTGGAGATGAGGCCCAGTTGGTCAGGATGGACTAATTGACAAGATTTGGTGAACTAGAAGAAATGAAGAAGAGTGATGTGCTCAAGAGTTATCTAGGGTGAAGTTATTTTCAAAAAGTAATGAAAGCAAGAAAATTAGGAAAGCATCTGCTTTAAGGGAGAAGATTGTTAGATTTGATTTAATTTCACATGTGATGAGATTGGCTGTCTATGGGACATCCAGTTGGAGATATACAGTAATATATGGACTATATAGCAAGAAGATAGAATTAGACAAACATGGGCTCTAATCCTAGCTCTTGAATTGGCTTTTTAAAAGTTATTATAATAGCCAAGTCTTAGCGTTTTCATGTGTATAATAAAAATTATAAGTGACACTGCCTTACTGAATGGGTTTTTATTATATAACAGTCTTACTGAATGGGTTTTATATATAACAAATATATAATTCACATAGTATACAATTCAATTAATTAAAGTGTACAGTTCAATTTTTTTAAACCATATTCACAGAGTTGTGGAACCACGACCACAATCAAGTTTAAAATATTTTCATTACCCCGAAAAGAATACTGCATCCATAAGCAATATATCAATGAGCAATAGCCTCCATACCCTAGGCAATTGCATATCTACTTTGTGTCTCTATAGATTTTCCTATTCCTAATTTTTATAATTATATAAATTTAATTCTATATCATGTGGTCTTTCATAACTGGTTCCTTTCACTTTGCATAATGTTTTTAAGATTTACCATGTTGTAGCATATATCAGTACTTTATTACTTGTAATTGCTCAATGATATTTCATTGTATGGATATATCACATTTTACTTATCCACTTGTCATGTGATGTGGATATTTGAGTTGGCCTCATTTTTAGTTACTATTAATGATACTGCTATAAGTAATAGTGCAAATTTTTGTGTGGACATATGTTCTATGTTCTATTTTCTCTTGGGTAGACACCTAGGAGTGGAATTACTGAGTCATATAGTAACTCTATTTTTAGCTTTTCGAGGAATTGCCAGACTGCTTTCCAAAGTGTCTCCATTATTTTACATTTCCATTTGCATCACATGAGGATTTCAATTTATCCACATCTTTGCTAACACTTGTATTATTTGTCTTTTTGAACTGTCTTTTTAATTACAGCCATACATGAATGTGACATGGTGTCTTATTGTGGTTTTGATTTTCATTTACCTAATAGCAATGATATTAGACATATTTCCATGTGCTTATTGGTCATTTGTGTATTTTTTTAAAAAGCTATTCACATCATTAGCTTATTTTTAATTGCTTATTTACATATTTACTATTGAGTTGCCAGAGTTTAGAATTTAAATTTTTTATTACATTTATAATATGCAAATATTTTCTCAAGTTCTTTGAGTTATGTTTGCACTGTCTAGAAGAACAAATGTTTTTAATTTTGATAAATTCAAATTTTCTTTTTTTCTCTTGTCATTTGTGTTTTTGGTGATATCTAAGAAAATTATGCCTAATCCAAAGCCATGAATATTTACTCTTATGTATTTTTCTAAGATTTAGAAAATTTTATTTCTTACATTTAGGTCTATGATACATTTTGAATTAAAGTTTATATATTGTGTGAGAAAATGTTCCAATGTTATTCTTTTACATGTGCATATTCAGTTGTCCCAATATCCTTTGTTGAAAAGAATATTCTTTCCCAAGTGAATTTTCTTAGCAACTCTGTTGAAAATCTATTGATTATCAATATAAAGGTTGATTTATTGATTAAAAATTCTATTCCTTTTTCTTGTATACCTATCCTTATCCCAATACTACCCAGTCTGGACTACTGTCTCTTGGTAGTAGTTTTGAAAAAGAAAGTGTGACTCCTCCAAATTTGTTTTTCTTTTTTAAGATTGTTTTGTCAGCTGAGATCCCTTGTGATTCCATATGGACTTGAGGATTGGCATTTACATTTTTTCAAAAATATGTCAGAATTTTGATAGAGATTGCACTGAATCAGTAGATCACTTTTAGGAGTATTGCCATCTTAGCAACATCAACTTTTCCAATCCATGAACATGGGATACTTTTTTCTTTTAAGTAGGTCTTCTTAATTTCTTTCAGCAATGTTTTATTGTTATAAGTGTGAGTCTTTTTTTCCTTGGGTAAATTTATCCCTAGGTATTTTATTTTTTTATAAATAGAGTTATTTCCTCAACCTCATTTTTGACTGCTCATTGGAAATTTTTGTATATTCATCTTGGGTCCTGAAACTTTGCAAATGTATGTATTACTTATAGGAGGTGTTTTTAGTGGATGTCTCAGGATTTTCTATATATAAAATCATGCTATCCTCTGATAGAGATAATTTTATTTATTGTATTTTGGTTGGTATGTCTTTTATTTTATTTTCTTGCCTAATTACCCTGGCAAGTACTTCCTGTATAATGTTGAATAGTAACGTTGAAAGATGACATTATTATTTTGCTTCTGATCTTAGGAGGAAAGCATTCAGTGTTCCACCTTTAAACATTATGGTACCTGTGGAATTTTCATAAATGCCCTTTATTGGATTAGCAATTATATTGATTTCCACACTTATATTTATTATTTTCAACCTTTTGCTTACTTTGAATTTAAGTTGTCAGTGTGTTAAGGGGTGCTTAAACAACAGAAATTCAACAGAAATTTATTTTCTCATAATTCCTGAGGTTTGAATTCTGAGGTCAAGGTGTTGACAGAATTTACTTCTTCTGTGGTCTCTCCATTGTCATGTAGATGGCCATCTTCCACCTGTGCATTACATGTATTTCTCTGTATCCATATTTCTTGTTCTTATAACAACACCAGTCATATTGTATTAGACCTTATCTTATCTTAATTACCTCTATAAAGACTGTAGAAATACACTCATATTCTGTAGTACTGGGAAACACGACTTTAATAATATTGGGAATTAAAAATTAAGCCTGTAACAATTTGAGATTTTTCTCTCTTTTATATATCAATCTTTGCAGCTATAATTTTTCTTCTAAGCATTGATTTAAATGCAGCCCATGACTTTTGTTATGTTATTTCTTCATTTTTATTTGTCTTAGTGTTTTCTAATTCTTCTTGTGATTTCTCTTTTGGCCCATTTGTTATTTAGTAGTATTTTGTTTAATTTGTACATATTTGGAAATTTTCCAAATTTATTTTTGTGATTGACTTCTGACTTTATTGCATTGAGGTCAGAGAACATGCCTTGTATGATTTAAATCTTTTAAACTTTAACCAGAATCAGAAAAGAAAGGACTCTAATAAGCACAATTAGAATGATAAAGGAGAATTTACAACTGATGTCACAGAAATACAAAATATCATCTCTGAATACTATAAAAATCTCTATGCACACAAACTTGAAAATGTGGAGGAAATGGACAAATTCTTAGAAACACACAGGCTCCCTAGGCTCAATCTGGAAGATATAGAACTCCTGAACAGACCAATATCAAGTATGAAGTTGACGCAGTACTAAAAACCTTCCTAAAAAAAAAAGCCCTGGACCAGATGGTTTCACACCAGAATTCTACCTGACCTACAGAGAAGATCTGGTGCCTATCCTGCAGAAATTATTCCACAACATCAAGAAGAAATCCTCCCCAATATGTTTTACGAAGCCAATATCACCCTGATACCAAAGCCAGATAAGGACCCAACAAGAATAAAACCTACAAAGCAGTATCCCTTATGAATATAGATGCAAAAATTCTCAATAAAATACGAGCAAAACGAATTCAGCAGCTCATAAAAAAATAATCCGTCACAACGAAGTGGGCTTCGTTCCAGAGATGCAGAGATAGTTCAACATATGAAAATCTATAAACATAATCCATCACATAAATAAAAGTAAAAACAAAATCCATATGATCCTCTCAATAGATGCAGAAAAAGCATTTGACAAAATTCAGCACCCTTTTATGATAAGAATGCTTAACAAAATAGGCATAGATGGGACTTTCCTCAAAATGATAAAAGCCATATATGACAAACCCACAGCCAAAATCATACTGAACAGGGAAAAATTGAAAGAATTCACACTTAGAACTGGCACCAGACAAGGATGTACTCTATCACCTCTTCTATTCAACATAGTGCTGGAAGTCCTAGCCAGAGCATCAGACAAGAAAAGGAAATCAAAGGCATTCAAATGGAACCAGAAGAGGTCAAACTATCACTCTTTGCAGACCATATGATTTTATATCTAGAAAACACCAAAGACCGTACCATTAAATTACTAGAATTGATAAATAAGTCCAGCTAAGTCTCAGATACAAAATCAATGCACACAAATCAGTAGCATTCATATATACCAACAATAGTCAAACTGAGAACCAAATCAAAGACTCAATAACTTTTACAATAGCAAGAAAGAAAATAAAATACCTAGGAATATATTTAACTAAGGAAGTGAAGGATCTCTACAGGGAGGACTATGAAACCCTGAAGAAGGAAATAGCTGAGGATGCAAACAGATGGAGAATTATACCGTCCTCATGGATCGGCAGAATCAACATTGTTAAAATGTCTATACTACCCAAAGATATCTACATATTCAATGCAATTCCCATTCAAACTACCAACAGTATTTCTCAAAGATGTAGATAAATAATTCTATGCCTTGTATTGAACCAGTGAAGACCCCATATAGCCCAAGCAACCTTAAGCAAAAAGAACAAATTGGAAGGCATCAATCTACCAGACTTCAAGCTATACTACAAGACTATAGTAACCAAAACAGCATGGTACTGGCACAAGAACAGACACATAGAACAATAGAACAGGACTGAGAACCCAGACATAAAACCATCCTCATATAGCCGTCTGATTTTTGACAAAGCAGACAAAAGCATATACTGGGGAAAAGAATCCCTATTGAGTAAATGGTCCTGGGACAATTGGATAGCCACATGTAGAAGACCGAAACAGGATCCACACCTCTCACCTCTCACAAAAATCAACTCATGATGGTTAACAGAATTAAACCTAAGATATGAAACCATAAGAATTCTAGAAGAAAATGTTGGAAAAACTCTTATAGACATCGGCCTAGGCAAAGAATTTATGAAGAAGCCCCCAAAAGCAAGCACAGCAACAACAAAAATAAACAAATGGGTCCTGATCAAATTAAGAAGCTTTTGCACAGCCAAGGAAACTATCGTTAGAGCAAATAGACAACCTACAGAATGGGAGAAAATATTTTCAAGGTATACATCCAATAAAGGGTTGATAACTAGAATCTATACAGAACTCAGGAAAATCAGTAAGAAAAAATCAAACAACCCCATTAAAAAATGGGCAAAGGATGTGAATGAAAACTTTTCAAAAGGATAGAATAATGGGCCAGAAATATATGAAAATGTGCTCAACATCTCTAATCATCAGGGAAATGCAAATTAAAACCAGAATGAGATATTATTTAACTCCAGTGAGAATGGCTTTTATCAAAAAGTCCCAAAACAACAAATGTTGGTGTGGATGTGGAAAGATGGGAACACTCATACACTGCTGGTGGGACTGCAAACTAGTACAACCTCTATGGAAGGTAATATGGAGATACCTCAAAGAACTGTAAGTAGAACTATCATTTGATCCAGCAATCCCACTACTGGGTATCTACCCAAAGGAAAAAAAGTCATCCTATAATAAAGGCATCTGCTCTCGGATGTTTACAGCAGCACAATTCACAATTGCAAAGATGTGGAAACAATCCAAATGCCCATCAATACATGAGTGGATTAATAAAATGTGGTATATGTATACCATGGAGTACTACTCAGCCACAAAAATCAATGGTGAACTAATACCTCTTGTGTTATCCTGGATGGTGCTGGAGCCCATTCTTTTAAGTGGAGTATCTTCAAGGATGGAAAAACAAGCACCACATGTACTTACCATCAAATTGGTACCAACTGATCAAAACTTATGTGCACACATGCAAGTAGCAATCATTGGTTGTCAGACTGGAGGTGAGGGAAAGAGGGGATGGTAAACTCACACCTAATGGGTGCAGTACGCACTGTCCAGGGATGAGCACGTTTATAGCTATGACTCAGTCGGCACACAGACAATATATGTAACCTCAACATTTTTACCCCATAGTATTCTGGAATAAAAAAAATAAAAAATAAATAAAATAAACCTTACTGAGATTTATTTCATGGCCTAGCTATGGTTTATCATACAGAATGTTCCATGTGTACTTGAAAGAATGTGTATTCATTCTGCCGTGGTTTGGTGGAGGTTTATGTATATAACAGTTCTAGTTGGCTAATAGTGATTTTTAAGCCTTCTATTTCTTTGTTGATATGCACAGATTTTTTTATTGAATAGCAGGTATTTTTGTTAGTCAGGGTTCTCTAGAATAATAGAATCAATAGAAAAAAAATATATAAAGAAATTTTTTCTAAGTTTTTGGCTCACATGATTATGAAGGCTGACAAGTCTTACAATCTGCTGTCTGCAAACTGGATACCCAGAAAATCTGGTGGAGTAGTTGGAAGGCTTGAGAATCAGAGAACGGGTGGTATAGATTCCAGTTCTAGTCTGCTAGTCTGAAGGCCTGAGAACCAAGAGCTCCAAGGGCAGGAGAAGATTAATTTTCCACCTCATATAGTCAGGCAGAGAGAGAGAATTCAACCTTCCTCTATTTTTTTGTTTTATTAAGGCCCTTGAGGGATTGAATGATACCCACTTAAATAGGGGAGAGCCATCTGCTTTACTCAGTTCACCAATTCAAATGCTAATATCCTCTGGAAATACTCTCATAGATAAACCCAGAAATAATGTTCAATCAGCTATCTGGGCACTCAGTGGCTCACCCAAGTTTGACATATAAAATTAACCATGACAGTATTGAACTCTGCAATAAATTGTTTATATCTTCCTTAAATTCTGTTAATTTTTGTTTCATGTATTTTGGGACTCTATTATTAGGTATATATATGTATATAATCTTAACATATCATGATTAATTGACCCTTTTATCACTATATAATGTCCATCTTTAGCTCTTAAACATCTATTGTTTAAATTCTATTTTTGTCTGATATTAGTATAACCAATTTAAGTTTTCTATGGTTGCTGTTTGTATGATATATCTTTTCCTATCTTTTTGCTTTCAGTTTGTTTTTATCTTTGTGTTGAAAACATGTGTCTTGTAGATATGTAATTGGACCCTATATTTCTTCAGCTAGCCTTGCAATCTTTACCTTTAAATTGAACTTTTTTATGCATACATATTAATGCTATTATTCATATATTAGATTTACATTTGCAGATTTACTTTTTTTCTGTACATTTAGTATCTTTATTGTTGTTGATCCCCTACTCCTCTTTACTCCTTCCCTTTCTTCACATTAAATGAATACTTTCTAGTATAATATATTAATTCCTTAACTTTTTTATTCATTATATATATTTTTTTCATTTACTTCCTTAGTGGTGTAGGGGAAAAAAGTAATATCTTTTTCTTAGGCATCATAAAGTCATGGCTGACACCCTTATAATAAAAGACATTCTGACAAGAAAAAAGCATAACAAATTTATTTTACTAAAGTTTCATAAGACATGGGGGACTTCAGAAATGAAGACACAAAGACCCAGGGAAAACTGTGTATTTTTATGCTTAGGTTTAATGAAGAATGGATAGTCATGTAGAAGTGTGATTGAACAAAAAGAGTATGATCTAATAATAATAAAGTGGGGGAAACTTAGCAAGGCCTGTTTGTTCAGATTCTTGTCTGTATCTCTGTGTCTTCATTCCTTTCCTCTGGATGTAGGGCAGAAAATCAATCACAACAAGGTCTTCAGGGGAGATGGAGAGATAATCAGTTTTATAGTCTTGGAGAGCAAAGCAGAAGAAGGTCACAAAGTGATATTTCTGCTTATTGCTTATGCCAAAATGTCATATTTTGGCATGTCATATGCTGATCCCCAACAATGGTTGGTCTAGGGTTTACCACATTCATCTTAACTTAGAATATACTTCAGATTTATACTAACTTAACTTCAGTGAGAAATCAAAATGTAGAAGCCTTCCCCATATATAGATCTTTTCTTTCTTCCTGCTTTTCATTGCAATGCTATCATTGCTATGCATTGTTATCTACCTTTGTAACAAATCCAACAATATATTGCTGTAATTATTAGTTTATAAAATTTTATAAAGAAACTGAAATAAGAAAGAAAAGTAAGGATATATTTGTTGAGTTTGTTACATTAACTTTCTTATCTGAAATTTCTGGTTCTCTACATTTGTTCCCTTGACATCTTGGATGACAGTGGTTTTAGTAGGACTCTCTTTGACTTTCTCTTTCTCTGATCTCTCTGTTATACTGCCTGCACCATACCCAAATGTATCATACCCAGCTGGTAGATTCCATTTAGCACAGTCCATTTTATCTATTGTTTTAAAAATATATCCTGGTATGTAAATTGTTCTACAGTCTGAATCAAATAAATTCTGACTTTTTTATTATTACAGATTAGGCTAATCACAGACTGAGACCATTCTTTGAGGTTTCTTTTGACTTCAGTAAATATTTTCTCATCTGTTTTTCTTTCCCTAGTTCTCTCTGGTAAACTAGCTGGCCCAAGGGTTAGCTGGCTACTGTCAATGACCTATCACAGCCCTCTTAATTGCTTATTACCCAAGTCTCTGTCGTTTCTAATAGTACCCTTAGATTTGAACTTCCTCAAACTGTTTTCCAACTAAAGTAAGTTTACTGGGAGAGCTTTGGAGCTCTGAGTTTTTATGGCCTCTCTCTTCTGGGAAACATCTCTGAGCTAATGCTCCAGTGAACGGGATGGGAAAGTGGCCTGTTATTTTTGATGGAACCCTGTATTTTACAATTACGGTGCTAGGCAAGGGTGGCAGCCACTTGTCTTCCCCATATGGTATCTCTACCTCATGAGTGGTTGGTGTGAGGATAACTGAGCCCCAGTATTAGTGTGCCATACCTGGGATAGAACCTCTGCTCTAACACATGGAGCAGGTGGCGGGGAGGAGCAGCAGACTTCTAAATCACACTTGCCTTGAGTTTAGACTTCACCAAAAGCTTTGGAGATGAGAAATGTTGGATTTCTGCTGTTTCTGGTTAGCAGCTGGGAACATCGTGAATCCCGTTTTAACAGGTACAAGCATCCAGAATGGAGTTTTTATCATGCTGAAGTGAGGGCTGGAGGAAGGAAAACAGTGATGGGATATGGCTCAAGTGCCAAAGACTTTCCTTGTTCTTACCAAGAGTTAATATATTTTAGGATACTTAGTATATTTTCTTTAACTATGTCTATTAGTTGGTTTTTAATCCCCTAAGGATAATTTCCAGAGATTTAATTTTTAAAAATTTTAAGTTTTCACTAGGTAGGGTTGTTTAATTACACTGTGAATCCATGGAGCTCCTCACACTGACAATTCCTTCTCAAAGTCCATATGTATTCATTCATATATATATATATATATTCTGGTGTGTTCAAGAGACAAATCTTGGAGGTAAAAACAGGAGAGTTTAATCATGGGAGAGATTAGATCACACAAAAAGTCAGCAATATCAGGTAGCCACAGAAAAGTCTTGTTCCAAAATATAACAAGCAAGGAATCTTTGAAAATTCTGTTTGCCTACTCTGTCTTTTCCTCCAACATATTTTTCTATAGTCAGCATTCATTTGCAATGTTATCCAAACTATCACATTTTATACTACATATGAGAGCTAAATGATTTTCATGATATTCTCTTAAAGGAGCTCTATTGTTGATTATAGCCAGAAAAATAAACTAGAAAACATCTGCTCATCAGGATTTTGAATATGTTCCTTATCACATCACTAAATGAACACTATTAAGACCTCTCAGTTATGTTTATGACCAAAAAAATAAAAATAGAATGCTAAATATAATATGGATTTATGTATAAATGCAGTTGTCCTCATATGTTTTAGTTCTGGCTTCATAGAAAATACTAATAGAAGGTGGTAAGTAACTACTTCTTGGCCTTTTGGCTGAGATCAAGTGAAAATGATAAGTATGTTTTGAAAAATGGTGATTACATCACTTTAGTCAGTCCTGGAGCTTAAATAACAGCCTCAGGCAGTAAAAGTTATATCTCAAAACCCGTGATCCAGCTGCATCCTTTCCTGTAATGGACTCTGCAATAATATGACTTTCATAAATATTATTGCAACAACTTCACCTTGAAGCAGTTGAATTTAACAACATAATTTAATGGAGAAATAAAAAAAAGTGTCATACCTGTATTGTGTTATGCCTATAGGGTTCAAATAAAATGAGATTAAAACACGGCAAGTTCAGGATATTTTGGCCAAATATTATTAAGGTATTCAGTAAATACTGTCAACTCCAAAATAAGATATTGAGAGCAATAGGATAGCTTCCCAAGTGTGTTATAGAATTACAGATTTAGAATATGGAAGATATGCAAGAAAATCAACTAGTTTTGAACACCTTGAAAATATATTTTTATTCTTGCCATATAATTAAATATTCATTTTCAGGGTAATGGTAGAGTAGTTCCTATTATATCAACCAATCCTTCCTGCAATTAACTACATATTATGAAAAAAATCACAACCAATTGATGGCACAGGAAAGTAAACAAAAACAGTCAGATACTGCCAGAGGAAAATGTAGTAGGTGAGTTACCAATTTGTATAGATTTTTTGCCTGAGTGTAGGTCCCAATTGTACTGTGTCAGCTGGTCAAATTTCTGATAGAAACGCTTTTATCTTTTTCTTTGAAGCACAAAAGGACTATTTTTGTTGAGATGCCCACAGAAAGGACAAACTGTAGATAGGAGAAAAAAATAGAAAATCCCAGTTGTTTGTGTAATCTATGTTCAGATCTCTCACTGATCTGTGACATATACATGCAAAGGCACATTCCAAGTAATATAAGTCAGGCAAAAAAAAACTAATATGAGATTTTAGTTTAGAGGCTTTGAGTCTAAGTGCAGCCTATTAACTGCCTGATTAAAAACAAACAAACAACAAAAAGATAAATGCCTTTGGAAAACATAACAGAATCCAAAGTCTCTAAACTTTGTTCTTCATAATATCTAGGATGGAATACATAATTTCTATGCATATGAAGAAACAGCAAATGTGACTCATACTGAAGAAAAAGGAAAATATTTGGAGGCCAACCCATTAACGATTTGTATGTTGGAATCACTACACTAGAAACAATGCTCAAAGACATAAAGGAAAATGTTTGTTATAAAAGAAAAGCTGAAATTAAAGAACTGAAAGACAAAATATAGGAAATTATAACCAAAAAAATCAATGTGTGAACCAACATAAGATTGGAAATGATTGAGAAATAAGTGAGAGTGAATATAGATCAATAAAATAGTTGTCCAATCTGACATACAAAGGCAGTGAGATTGGAAATAATAATGAACAAGATATCAAGGACTTGTGAGGCAACATAAAAATACTTAACACAGATGTGATTGGAGATCCAGAAAAGGAGGAGAAATAAAACATTCAGAGTAACTCAATTAAAAGGTGATGACCAGGATGCACTTCAAATTATTAAAAAGAAATACATCTAGATTGTAAAATGATCAAAGGAGTATAATCAATAAGAAATATATTTATACCAAGAACATTATACACAAATTTCTGAAACACAAAAATACAGACAATATCTTGAAAGGGGCCAGGGAAAAAATAGCTCAGTGCATACAGGGCAAAATCAGTTTGAATAAACTGGTCAAGTTTTATCAGAAATAGTGGCTAGTGGAAAACAGTGGAACGATATCCATAAACGGTTAAGAGAGGAATCAAACAAACTTAAATCAAAATTAAAAAAAAATCTATATTCAATGAACATATTCTTTAAAAAGGTAGGTGAAATAAAAACATTACTAAATACATGAAAAGAAAATTGGCATAATAAAACCATGTTAAGGAAGTGCTTCAACATTAAAGGAAAATTAAACACAATGGATATTTGGATTTTCAAGAAAGAATGAGAAACACTGGAAATATAATATATTTGAGTAAAAATAAAGATGGTGGTTTTTTTCTATATATTTCTTTAAAATACACATAACTTTTTGAAAGAATTATAGCATTGTCTTGTGGTGTTTATGTTGAATGGACATATTATACATATAATAACAGTGGGATGAAGAATTACAGCAGTAGTGAATGGTCCTAAATCATCATATGATGTTTATATTTTACTTGAATTTGTGCGATGTTAACTCTTAATAGACTGTGAAAAGTGACAAATGCATATTTGTAGAGCAACAACTAAAATAATGCAAATAGGTAAATGTTACATTGCCAAAAGACAATAAATACGAATTCTAAATAAATATCCAATTATTCAAATTAAGGCTACACAAGTGAAAAAAAGGAACAAAAAGCAGAAGGGACCAAAAAAGTTAAAATGCTAGACATAATCCAGCTATATGGATTATTTCCTTAAATGTTAATGGACTAAATATTCTTATTAAAAGATGAAGAATAAAAAAGTGAATAAAATTATAAAACCTAAGTAGATGCTATATGCCAAAGATTCATGTTAAACATAAAACAGAGATAGGGTGAAAGTAATAAGACAGAAAAATTTATATCCTGCAAATGTAAGCATGAAAATAGAAGGTGGATACATTACTATCGGATACAGAAGACTTTCAAGCAAAGGGTATTATCAGAAATAAAGATGGATATTAATAAAAGGGTCAAGACACCATGAAGACATAATAATCATAAATAATATGTGCCTAATAATAGGGCTTAAAAATAAATAAAGCAAAATTTATTAAATCAAATAAAAAAGAAATAGGCCGGGCATGGTGGCTCATGTTTGTAATTGTAGCACTCTGGGAGGCGGAGGTGGGGGTATTGCTTGAGCTCAGGCACTCAGAACCAGCCTGAGTAAGAGTGAGACGCCATCTCTACTAAAAATAGGAAAAATTAGCCGGGCTTGGTGGTGCATGCCTGTAGTCTCAGCTACTGAGAAGGCTGAAGCAGGAGAACTGAGCCCAAGAGTTTGAGGTTGCAGTGAGCTATGATGATGCCACTGCACTCTAGCTAGGTGACAGAGTGTGACTACATAGCAAAAACAAAATAAATAAAACAAAAAAGAAATAAATAATGTCACCATGCTAGCTGGAGATTTTAGCACCAATCTTTTAACACATTGACTGCCATGTGAGTTGTATTTAACTCAGGCTAGTTTTGAGCCCAGGGCCATGTGAAGCAAAACCCTGCAGTTGGTTCATGAAAATCTTACTTGTTGATGATCTTATTGTTAAAATTAATATTGACAATTTAATTCTAAAAATATGGATTTCGTTGCATATAACTCACACACTGGAAACAATAAAAAAATAACAAATTAGAAAGGATCATTTTGTTTTAATAAAACTCCGTGGCCCCAGGGAAAAATTATTTTTTCTAGTGTGGCAGTCAATGTGTTAACGTTTGATAGAACTAGACACAAACATCAGAAATCCCAATTAACTTGAAGTAAATACATTAACTACCACCTTGACCAAAGTGACATTTATAAAACACTAAACACAACTGAGAAGACAAACTTTTTCAAAAGAGCACATAGTATACCCACCAAAAGAGACCATTGTCTCAGTTATAAATCCAGCTTCAATAAATCTAAAAGATTTAAAAGTACAGAGTATATTGTCTGATCCCAAAGGGATTAAATTAAAACTAAATAACTAACTATTTTGGACAACCTCAAATGGAAATTAAACCAAACACTTCTAAATAATCCATGGATAAAAGATATATCAAAGGAAAGATGACACTGTAGGAAGCACCAAGAATTGCACTGACAGAATCTGTCTGATGTAACTATTTTGTAACTTTGGAGTATGGTGGAGGCTTGCAACTTCCAGGGGAAGACTGAATAATAAGTAGCAGTATATTCCTGTGAATTTTACCTCTTAGCACAGTAACAACTACCCATCCCCAAACCCCAGCACCCTAGCAAGAAGCTATGCATATATTCAAGGTGCAGCTTAAATGCACCTTGTGGGAGCCAGGGTGAGCAAAATCACTCTGTTCTTCAAACATCAGCGATCTATGTTGGGAGCACTGTTTGCTGCTTCTGATCACAGAATCGATAACAAAGAGGCATGTGGCCATTGTTGCTACACCTTGCCCCACTGAGGCAAGCTCCTATCTTTCAGGCTAAAGTAACTTCTGATAGCTTTAAATGGATGTAACCCTATTTTATTGCCCCTTATTTTTCTTTTCCTCTTTTGTGAGCCAGACATTAAAGACTTGGACATTCAAAAGCAATTACATATAAGGAAAAACTATTACAGAAAGTGACCTTGCATGCCCAGGGAAAGGCACAGGCTCAGAAAAGAACTGCAGAGACCTTAAATTTACACCTCACACTGTTCCTTGGTACACAGAAAGCATCTAACAAGTAAAAACAAGAACAAAAACAATAAATAATAATAATAATAACAAAAAAGAAAAAGAAAAGGAAACCCTGGAGAAGGATGGGATCTGATTTTTAGAGTTATCACTTTATTAAATTAAACTGTCCAGTTTTCAACAAAGAAAGAAGAATGTGTCTCTTATTGAAAAGAAAAATAAAATCAATAGAAACTGTTCCTAAAAAAGCCTGATGGCAGATCTACTAGAGAAAGACTGTAAAACAACTGTCTTAAAGATGCTCAAAGAACTAAGGAAAGATATGGAAAAAGTAAAAAAAAACATATGATCAATATGGAAATATCAAAAAAGAGACCTAAAAAGAAACAAACACAAAACTATATAGCTGCAAAGTAAAACAATTGAGATGAAAATTTCACTAGAGGGATTCCAAGGCAGATTTGAACACCGCAGAAGAGAGAATCAGCAGACTTGAAGATCAGACAATGGAAATTATCGAGTCTGACAAACATAAAAGAAGAAAAAAAAATGAAGAAAATTAAACAGAGCTTAAGGAACCTTTAGAACACCATCAAGTGCACCAACATATGCATCGTGGGATTTCCACTAGAAGAGAGAAAGATAGTGGCAATAAGAATATTTAAATAAATAATGGCTAAAAACTTCCCAAATTTGATGAAAGACATGAATATAAACACAGAGGAAGCTCAACAAACTCCAAGAAAGATGAACTCAGTGAAAGTCATGCTGACATATTATAATGAAAGTGCTGAAAGCAAAAGAGTACTGTATCTTGAAAGTGCCAAGAGATTATCTACTCATTACATAGAGGAGACCCTCAATAAGATTATCAACCATCAGACGTATAGCAAACAAATAGCAAAATTGCAGAAGTGAGTCCTTCCTTTTCTATAATTACTTTAAATATAAGTGGATGAAAATTTCCAAATAAATGATGAAGAATTGTCTGGGCATGGTGGCTCATGCCTGTAATTCTAGCACTTTGGGAGGCTGAGGCAGGAGGATCACTTGAGGTCAGGAGTTCAAGACCAGCCTGAGCAAGAGTGAGACACTAACTCTACTAAAAATAGAAAAAATTAGGCAGGCGTGGTGGTGCACACCTGTAGTCCCAGCCTCTTGGGAGGCTAAGGTAGGAAGATTGCTTGAGCCCAGGAGTTTGAGGTTGTTGTGAGCTAGGCTGACTCGACAGCACTCTAGCCTGGGTGACAGAGAGAGACACTGTCTAAAAAAATATATTTTTTAAATAAATAAAAAAAGATAAAGATTTACAGAATGTATAAAAGCAACAGTTTCCAAATATATGCTGCTTATAAGAGGCTCACTTAATATCAAAAGACAAATAAATTTAAATTAAAAGGATGGAAAAATATATTCCATGCACATAGTATCAAAAGAGATCAGAGTGGCTATACTAATATCAGAAAAAATGGATGTTAAATAAAAAATCATTAAAAGAGATGAAGAAGAACATTGTAAACTAATAAAAGGTTTAATACAGCAAGAAGATATAATAATTATAAACATTTATGCACTAAATAACAGATCATCACAATACATGGAGCAAAATCTGACAAAATTGAAAGGAGAAGTAGATATTTCTACTATAATAATTGGAGACATCTGTAATCCACTCTCAATAATGAATAGAAGAATTAGCAGATAAATAAAGGAATGGAAGACTTAAGTGACACAATAAACCAACTAGATCTCATAGACATATATAGAACATTCTGCCGAACAACAGCATATCCATTCTTCTCAAGTGCATATGAAACATTTTCCAGTATATAGCATATGTTGGGCCACAAATTAAATTTCAATTGAATTAAAAATATAGATATCATTCAATGTATCTTCTTCAGTCATAATCAGGTAAAGTTAGAAATCCATAATAGAATGAAAATGAAAAAATTCATAAGTTTCTGGAAATTAAACAACATCCTCTTAAGCAACCGATGGATTAAAGAAAAAAAAACAAAAGGTAAATTAGAAAATACTTAGATACAAATGAAAATGAAAATAAAACAAACCAAAACTTAAGAGACACAACAAAAGCAGTGCTAAAGGGAAAATGTGTAGTTATAAATACATTAAAAAATAAGAAAAACCTCAAATCGACAACCTAACTTTACAACCTAAGGAACTAGAAAAAGAAGAATGAACTAAACTCAATGTTAGCAAAAGGAAAGATTTAACAAAGAGTAGAAAAGAGATAAAAAAAATACAGAATGAAAAAAAATAGAGAAAATCAATGAAACCAAAAGTTGATTCTTTGAAAAGATCAACAAAATTGATCCTGTGGCCTTGGGGCCACATGTGGCCTTCTGGATCCTTGAGTGTGGCCTTTTGACTGAAACCAAATTTTACAGAACAATTCCTTTTATTAAAAAGTGTGCAGCAGAGATAGATGAAGCTTTTCTTGCCTCCTTTGGTGCTTAAAAAAGAACAATCTCAAAATCAGAAGGCCTCAGGTTCCCCACCCCTGAATGGACAAGTTCCTAGAAACACAAAACCTACTAATACTAAATAATGAAGAACTAGAAAATATGAATAGACCTATAACTAGTAATTAAATGAATCAGTAATCAAAAATTTCTAGACCAAAAAAAACCCCTAGATCTTATTACCTTTCTGGTCAATTCTACTAAATATTTAAAGAATAATTAACAGCAATCCTTCTTAAAGTTTTCTGAAAAATTGAAGTGGAAGAAACACTTTCTTACTTCTACTATGTGGCCACCATTAACCTGATAGCAGAGCTAGACAAAGATATTGAAAGGAAACTACAGACCGATATCCCCTATGAATATTGATACATAAAACCTCAACAAAATGACTAGCAAACTGAATTCAGCAGCATATTAAAAGGATAATACACCACGGGCAAATGGGGTTCATTCCTGAAATGCAAGGATGGTTCAACATATGAAAATCAATCAATGTAGTCCTCCCTTATCTGTGATTTCACTATCTACCATTTCAGTTATCTGTAGTCAATGTGTCTGGGAAATAGTTGAGCACAGTACAATAAGGTATCTTGAGAGAAGGAGAGAGACAGAAAGAAATATCACATTCACCTAAATTTTATTACAATATATTGTTATAATTGTTCTATTTTCTTATTAGTTATTGTTAATCTGTTACTGTGTCTAATTTATAAATTAAGTTTTATCATAGGTATGTATGTATAAGAAACACATAGTATATATTGGGTGTATATATACACACACACACATATATATATATAGGGTTTACTATCCACAGTTTCAGGCATCCACCGGGGGTCTTGGAACATATTCCCTGTGTATAAGGAGAGACTACTATAATATACCACAGTAACCAACTAAAGGGAAAAAAATGATAATTTCAATTGGTGCAGAAAAGTCATCTGAAAAAATTCAACATATTTTCATGATGAAAACACTCAAGAAAGTATGACTAGTAGGAAACTATCTCAACATAATAAAAGCCATGTATGAAAAACCCTCAGTGAACATCATTCTAAATGGTAAAAGACTTTTCTTTAAATATCATGAACAAGGCAAGGATGCCAGCTTTTACTACTTTTGTAGTACTGGAAGTTGTATCCAGAGGAATTAGGCAAGAATTAGAAATAAAAGACATCCAAATTAGAAAGGAGGAAATAAAATTTTTTCTGTTCACAGACTATATGATCATAAATGAAGAGAATCCTCAAGATTCTGCATGCCAAAAAAAACCATTTTAGAACTAATAAATGAATTCAGCAAAATAGAAGTTTACAAAGTCAATACACAAAAATCAGTTATATTTCTATACACTGACAATAAACAATTTGAAAAGGAAATTATGGAAACAATTCCATTTAAATAGTGTCAAAAACAATAAAACACAGCAATTAATCATGGAGGTGAGAAATTTATAAAATAAAAATTGTAAAATGTTTCTGGAAGAATTAAATAAATGGAAACATCCCATGGTCATAGCCTGGAAGAAAATATTGTTAATATATCCATGCTATCTATAATGATCTTCAGATTCAATGCAATTTCTGTCAAAATCCCAATGACATTTTTTACAGAAATAGAAAACTCTAGTCTAGATACATATGAAATCTCTAGGGACCCCAGCTAGCCCAAAAAACCATAAAAAAGAAGAACAAAGGTGGAGAATGTATACTTCTTATTTCAAAACTTACCACAAATCTACAGTAATCAAAACAGTATGTTAATGGCACAAACACAGACATACAGACCAATGAAATGGAGTAAAGAGTCCACAAACAACCCTTTGCATATAGGTGCCAAAATCATTCAATGGGAAAAAGTCTTTTCTACAAATGGTTCTGGGAAAACTGTAAAATATTCACATGCAAAATAATGAAGTTGGATCCTTATCTAAATCCATATACAAAAATTAACTCAAAATGAATAAAAACCTAAATATAAGATCTAAGACTATAACATTTTAGAAGGAAACAGAGGACAATAGCTCCATGGTATTGGGACAAAACTTCATGATATTATATTTGGCAATGATAACCCTGAATATGGCAATAAAGGCACAGGCAACAAAAGACAAAATAGACAAATCAGACTTCATAATAATTTAAAAATTTGTGCATCAAAAACCACTGTCAAGGGAGTAAAAACTTAACCCCCAGAATGGGAGAAAATATTTACAAATCATATATTTGTTAAGAGATTTATATTCAGAATATATAGAGCACTCCCAAACCTCAACAAGAACAAGAAAAAGCTCAACAACAACAGCAAAAACCTAATTCAGAAATGGGCAAAGGACTTGAATAGACATTTCTCCATAGAAGATATACAAGGAATCACATGAAAAGATGTTTAGTGTCACTAATAGTTAGTTGAATAAAATAAAAACCACAATGACACACCAACTCAAAATCATCAGGATTGTTAACAAAAAAAAAGTAGAAAATAAGTGTTGGCAAGAATTTGGAATAATTAAAAGCCTTGTGAACTGTTCATTGGAATGTCAAATGACAAAGTCACTATGGAAAACAGTAGTTCCTCAAACAACTAAACATAAAATTGCCATACAATGCAGCAACTCCAATTCTGGGTGTATACCCAAAATATTATCACTGAAAACAGTGTCTCAAAAAGATATGAAATACTTGTACTCCTATGTTCATATTAGCATTATTTACAATTGCTAAAATGTGCAAACATTTCACAATAGATAAATGTGGAAGGACAAATAGATAAGCAAAGTGTTTATATCTGTGGCTTATATCTACAATGAGATAATATTCAGCCTTTAAAAGACAGGAATTCTGACAGATGCTACAACAAGATGAACCTTGACGACATTTTTCTAAGTGAAATAAGCCAGGCACAAAAACTGCATGATTCCACTTATAGGTGGTCCCTAGAGTAGTCAAAATCATAGAGACAGAAAGTAGAATGGTGGTGGCCAGGGTCTGGGAGAGAGGGGAAAGGGAGACTTAGTGTTTAAGGGTATAGAGTATCAGTTTTAAAAGATGAAAAGAGTTTTGGAAATGGAGGGTAGTGATGGTTGCACATTATGAATGTATTTAATACCACTGAGCAGTACACTTAAAAATGATAAAGATGGTAAGCTTTATGTGATGTGTAATTTACCACAAAAAAATAGGAACGGAAGATAAATCATGAAGAAAATAAGAAAACATTTAAATGTGAATGATGAAATCTGCATCATTATAAATAATAATGAAGCAAAAGTGCACTCATATATTTCCTTGAATCTTCAAATAGTTGGTGTAGATACGAAGTGCACATTTCTCTATAAAGTCCAAGGATGTTTAAGTCTTACATAATTTCCCACTAATTTTAATTATATCTGATATTTTTAGATGATTTTATACTGCACATATATACACAGTTAGTGGTATGTGTTGCAAGGATTGTAGGTTACAATCTTTGAGATCTGAATTCATAACTCCTCGCAAATGTCAAAGCTCTCATAGCCTTCTTATTCCAAATTTGATGCTGCCAGAATTTTTAAAGTATAACATTATTCATATATTCCTTCAGAATAACATGTTTATTTTTTTCTTGTTTGAGGTATTTCACTTTATTTTAGTGGAAATAGGAGCTCTAGCGGTTGTATATTACCTTTATTTCTTAGTGATATGTACATAAAAATGGGTGAGAATAAAAATTTTTTGAGAAAAGATAGTCATTATAGATTTCACTGGCACAGATTAAAAAAAGTATACTGTAAGAACTCTACTTTGAAAAAGTTAGAAGATACAGTTTTATTTAGATATATTTAGATTGAAATCTGAATGTTTTATTGCTTCTTGTCAGTACAAATATTCTCCTATGTGAAGGATTGCTTTATCTCTTCCATTTTACAGTTCCAATATAGTCTGTTGTTCAATATTAGAAAGACTAGGCTTTGCTGCGAAATCCCCTAAATCCATTCTTATTGAGTAGGCCTTGTAAGCTACCATTTTTTCTTGCACACAATTCTTATGCTGAGAGTAATTACATTGGTACATAATAATGTTTCTATTATATGTAATTTCATTTGATACTTTGTTCCCTCTTATCAAGAGCTGTATTATATAGCTTAGACAAAAAGCTTTTCAACCACATTTCATGTGATATTCACAGGAATTTTAAGGAACAATTAAAAATCATTTAAATTATTTTATTTCAGGCGTAAAAATATAGTTTGCTATTAAAATATAAATTATAAATATAAAGGACTTTGCTAAATATGTGTGTGCATATACATATATATTAATATATATTTACACTGACGAAGACTCTCTTTTTAACCAACCTTTAGTCGTACTCTTCTAAACCCTTTTTCCTTGGGCTTTTTCCTCAAGAGCAAGAATCCTGTTAAGTCAGTTTAGCAAGAATCCCAAGCCCTCAATATCTTATCATCCTTGATATCCAGTCAGGTTCCTGATCCCCCATCATCCTCCAGGGAATGTCTGATCACACTGGCCTATCTTCAGCAATAATGCTGTTAAGTCAGTTTAGCCAGAGTCACTGCTGCTTCTGATGTTTCCTCTTAGTAATTTTCTATCCATTGTCCCTCATCCTGCTCCTTGGCCATAAACCCCACTTTTTGTTGTTGTGTTAGGTATTGAGCCCCATCTCTCTTCCTCACTGCAAAACCCTATTGCAGTAGTTTCTCTTGAATAATGTCTTTCTTACCATCTTTAATAATTGTCATGAATGATTTTTCTTTAATAACACTCAACATAGAGATACAGACAAGGAATTACACAATTGTAATCATGTTATAACACTGCCAATACAGACTGTGAGAAATGATCAGAAAACTTCTTTTAGAAGTAATGTGTATGTGGAAATCTGAAAATTGAGGGCATTTTAGATATTTTATATAAAGGAAACTGGATAAACTAGAAGGGGAACAAAAATGCCTAAGCAAAAGGAACAGAATATGCAAAGACCCATAGGCAAATGGGAGCATAGATTTTTTGGGGGGAATAAAAAGTAATCCAGAATAAAAGGCCTTAGATTTAGAAAGACAAAGCAAATAAGGCAGAGAAACAAAAAAGAATCAGATATTGAATAGCCTGGTAACCGTGTAAGAAGGTTACATGCCATCCTAGGAGATAACAGGGAGTCAGGGAAAAGGTTTAAGCAGAGGGAGTGCCATGAAACTTTACTGTGGCTACAGTGTGGAGAGTAGTTGGTTAGTAGGAATACCAGAGGCCTGGAGAATAATGTGTAGAAAGATATTGCAATAGGAAGGTTAGAGACTATGGTAACCTAAATTAGTTGCAGTGGAAATGAGGAGAAGTAAAGAGATTTGAGAGACATTTATGACGTTAATATTGGCAGGACTGCTGACTGATGAAATGCAGATGGGGAAGAAATAGGTGCACTCACAAATGATGCCGTTTCTTGTTGGCAAATGAATGTCTGATGTTGCCTTTCCCTGAAATAGAGAATTTAAGAGAAACATGATTTCTCAAATCTCTTCTCTAATTCCAACTTAACTTAGAGTTTATATATATTATATTTGAGGTACTAGTGACACATTTATGTTCATGTGAATACGTTTATATATTTTTAAGAGATCTCAGGTTCAAATATATTGCAGTCATCAGCCCCTGGGTGGAGTGAAACCATTAAAAATAAATAAGATCACTCAGGGAGCTTGTAAAGGAGAGAAGAGGACCAAAGGTCTAGTCCTGAGAGGAGAGACAACAAAATACGAGAACTGTATAATGAACAAAAGAGAGAGGTCCCAACAAAGTTTGCTTGTTAGAAGAAAACTGGAAGATCATTCTTTTTAGTGTTATGAAAAATGAAGTCTGTCCTGTTAAAATTGCTTATTCATGGGTATGCTTTTCTGCATGGGGAAATTAGTGAACTTTGTCTCTTTAAAATATTGTGCTTTGCCATACACATCTATCTGCCTGTCTGTCTGACATCTGCCTGTGTCTTCTATCTCTATCTATCTATGCATCTATTATCTATGTCTCTAGCTAGCTGGCTATCACTTGTGTATGTCTGTGTGTGTTTGGGTGCATTTATACACACACACACACAAAAGAATAATACTTAGAAAAGTTTATCAAATAGCCAAGTTACGGGCTTCTTGTAAATTAGTGTTCGAAAAAGGAAAAATATTGTTAAAAAACAGACTGAGCAAGTAGCAGGAAGAAAAGATAATCAACGTGTAATATCACTATTCTATGATAATCACAGCATTGAAAAATCATGATAAAAATTAGATCATGAAAAAGATTTTCTCTTTTTTGATTTTAATTACATAGTATAAGCCATCTAATAATGTGGATATAAAGTGTCACAGTAATTACATTATGGTGAAATATAATTGCATGGACTCCACATAGCAGAGAACACCAATCTGAAAACATTAAATTACACTGGCAATACTTTTGCAAAGATGTGGGGTTTTTTTATGTTGTTGTTTTCTGACCATTAGTAAAGAGGCGAACTGCATTGATCAGTTGGTTAAGTTAGTGTACTAAGGTTTTGTGGATTTCATTTAAAAAATGTAATAAATTAGAAAAAACTTTTATTGACATTGTTTTGATGAAATGAAAAAAACAATCTTTATGGTTTTCAATGACAAATTATTCCTATAGATATTTAGCATGACGTAAGGAAGATTTTGAAAGTCATATTTTTTTAAAGGTATAATTTACATGGAGTAAAATTCACTTTATGAAAGTGTATTGTTCTATGAGATTGGACAAATGCATATATTTGTGTAATGACCACCACATACAGATACAATATAGAAATATACAAAGATACAATGTATTTTCAGCACTTTATAAAAGTCCTTTGTGCTTTTTGTAATCAATCTACTTCCCCACCAATCAGCCCCTGGCAAAAACTGATGTTTTCTGTCACTACGACATTGTCTTTTCCCAAATGTCACATAAATGGAATGATGGAGCATGTAGCCTTTTGAGTCTGACTTTTTTGATGCTGCATGTATCAGTAGTCCATTTATATTATTGTCTAGCCAGTGATCCACTTTGTGGACATTGTGGCTGAGGCATAGATTTGGCCTATTTACCAATCACTGTGTTTCATGTGTTTCCAGTTTTAAGAACTATTAATTACCAAATAAACAATGGCCACTATACACATGGGCATGCAAGCTTTTGGGTGGGAATACTTTTCTTTCCCTTAAGTAAATACCTATGAGTGGAACTATGGGTCATATGGTAAGTGTGTATAAATTTATTAAGAAACTTCCAGACCATGCTATAATTTTTGCATTCCCACCAGCAATCTATGAAAGTTACCGTGGATCCATATCCTTGCCAGCACTTTCCATTGTAAACCTTTTTCCCTCTTTTCCAGTCTAATAGGCCTGTAAAACTATCTCATTTTGGCTTAAATTTGCATTCCTCTAATGGTAACCAGAGCAATCATATGCAAATAAGGTCACCAGTAGGTAGAAGCACAGTTCTGCCTTTACGGAAAGGCAGAGATTTGTGATAATGAAGGAAAAAAATATGATTTATGAATAGAAGGATAAATTTACACCTGCGTACATTGGAGGAAAAAGAGAACTACCAGGTAATTCTGACCTGTCCTTTATTCTGTTGATTGGTCAGGCTCAGTTCATATATCAATTCATTTACCCTTATCTAGTTCACTTGGCTGGATTACCCCTTGCCCTCACTGGCTTGCCAGGCTGTGCCAGGGTTCACAGAAGCCTATTCAGCCTGCTGCTTGACTTGCTCTTTCTGAAGTATTGGTCCTTCTTAGGTGTAGGGGAAAAATCAATGGATAAAGGCAGGCATTCAGTAAAATAGATCAATACTTTTGAAACGAATTTCTTGGCAGTAGGAAATTTATTTCAACAATAATATGAGATAAATTCTCATTAGTCTCCTGTTGGTTTGTGTCGACATGGCTAAATAAGGTGACTGGTATTCAAGAGTCCATTCATTCAAAATAAAAGAAACTTTAGTGAGGAAATTCAATGTGTTCTATGGTAGTGATTAAGCTAGCTAAATAGCATTAAAAACACTCATGAGGCTTAAACTCTAGTGATATGTAGAAATACAAAGAGATAATTGCAATGCCATGTAGAAAATCTTAACATTGGGGTACTTAAACAGTACTTTGAAAGGATAATAAGGGTCAAGTTATTCATCAGATTCAAGAAGGAGTTTTCTCAAAGGTATTGCCTCTGAGATTGGTCTTACCTGGTGATTGAGAGATATAAGACAATGAATCCTAAGAAATGGTAAGAAGGTGCAAAAATATGAGCAATGTAACAGAGTTGTGTAATAGCCCAGTGTGTAGAGAAAACAGCGTACAGTGTCACTAGGTTAAGAGTGAGTAAGGAAAGTATTCAAAAATATGCTGAAGACATTTGGGAACATGAGCTGTTGGAGGTCCTTCTGTGAAAATTAAGAACTCATACTTAGAAGTTAAAGATGAGTGCTTTTTACATTTTTGTTCTTTTTCTTTGAGAATATCATTAAAGTTTTTGTTTCCTTTCTTAGAAAAATGTGTTTTTTTACATTAAGTACATCAAATATATGTACATTTAATTGAGCCACAGAAGATGCACTTAAACTCACTTATAACCACCAGGGAAGCTCTCAAACTCCTGATGTAGTTATAGACAAAGGATTAAGGTGTTTTAAGAAGAAAACTGTTTCTGCCTGCTGAATGGAGAAGAAATCAATGGCTAAAAAACTGCCAACAGGGAGAATGTTACAAAGATGATAGCAATAACTCAAATTAGGAAAAAGTTACAAAGAGAAACTATGTGGTATCCTTGAACACAGCTTATCAACTGAAGATAAAAACATTATCTGTGAGAAAGTTAATATTCAATTTACTGAAATTTTAAAAAAATTGGTTTGTTTTTATACTCTTTTAGTTAAACCTGAAAAGTTTATTACACTACATATGTTTCTAGTAAATACTAGCCAGCACATTTAAGAGGGTTATTCAGTTTTTATAACTATATTAACTTAAATATTTTAAAATGCATTTACAAATGTAATATGTTTGATCTTTAAGTACCAATAACCAAAACCTTCCCAGGCATGACTCTAATAAAGCTATAAATATGGCTAATCTTATGCTTTCTGAATATGCCAATGTTATTTAAAAACTTACAGTTATTTTTACCTTTAAATTTAAAATCTGAAGTTTGAATCTACTATTCAATAACATGTTAAATTTGATTTATAATGGTAACTTATTTGTTACTCTCTTGCCCTTGAGTCTCTTACAGATGCCAAATGATTAAAACAAAATGTATATAGGTAATTCCTGAAATAATAAAATTATTTAAAATACTATTATAATTATCATTCTTTATATTTAATTTTAAATTCCACAGAGTTAAAGATGCCAATGTACTGAGAACTTTTTTCACCCTTCCAGTAAAATTAGAATAAGTTTCCTGGTGCACTGAAATTACTTATAGTCTTTTCCAAGATAACTTGATCTAGATACAAAATTTGGAGCTGCAGAATTCTAAGGAGTTGTTTCTAATGATTGTAAGAGTCAAGTCAAATGTTCTTTTATAGAAGCAGTAAGAGTTCCCAGCCCATGCTCTTTCAGAGTAGAAGTCTCACAGCCCAAGTTCCTTGGGCTTAAGTATAAATATTTCTAATTCTTAAGTCTGTTCTAATACTACAGCTCCTCAACCAGGCTACTTTATCACTGATTTGGATTCAATTATTGATTGCTTGATTCTATTCTGAATTATGTTATATTCTTCCTATCTAGGAGAATGTGTCAAGTTATCCAATTCTATTTCTCTTGTTTAGCTCTAAGACATGTTCTTAGGTTATTCCAATAACAAGGGTCTCATCTAGGATACTAAGGGAAGTGAGAAAATAAGTAGATGGTTTCTATTTTTTAAATGTAAAATCTACAATTCTAATGTTTCTTGTTTGGAAAACAATGCATTGGAGGTGGATATAGGATGATAAACAAGTTTTGGTGATTTTCACTTTGAATATTTTCAGTTTGAGATACTATGATAGATCATATATTGATATTTTCATTATGGATATTTAAGGTATTTTGAAATTGGGAATTTTGAGTTGGAGGCATTTATTTGATTACAAATATATTTTATAATGCTTCAAATTGCATTTATGTGTTTGAGATTATCTTGAGAGTTAAGGTTTGACATACACACTTATCAAAGCACTAGTGAGCTCCACGTGACTTGCCAAGAAGAGCACAGAGATCGGCATGGCCAAGGACGTGCCATTGGACAACACTAATTTTAGCTTTCATAGTTCAATCCATAAACCAACCATTTGCATTAATTTGTGTGTGGTATGACATACTCTCTGAATCTTTTATTCCATACAGCTGTTCTAGACCACAGTTTTGTCTTTACATAAATTCTACCAGCCGTATATGCACGTGCCCTCTTCTGTGTCTAATATTTTACTTAGTTCTACTCATCTATCCTAATGCCGATACTATTATGTCTTGATTATTATCGCTTTACAAGTCTTGAATCCAGTAATGTGAATCCTCCAACTTCGTACTTCTTTCTCAAGATTGTTTTGCTTAGTTTTCTTCTTTTGTATTTCTCCATAAATTTCAGAATTCACTTTTTGATTTTATGTAATTACTTGTTAGAATTTTGACTGGAACAACCTAAGTGTCCATCAATGAATAAATGGATAAGCAAAATTTGGTACATACATATAATGGGATATGATTCAGCCTTTGAAAGGAATGAAATTCTATAATATGTTACAACATGGATGAACCTTAAGGACATCATGGTAAGTGAAATAAGCCAGTCACAAGAAGACAAATACTCTATGATTCCACTTATATGAAGTACTTAAAGTAGTTCAAATCACAGAGACAAAAAGTAGAATGGTGTTTTCCAGGGATTGGGGGAGAAGAGAATGGAGCTATTGTTTAATGGGCAGCTTCAGTTTCACAAGATTAAAAGAGTTATAGAGAAGGCTTCTGCTGATGGTTGCACAACATTATAAATATATTTAAGACCACTTAACTGTATGCTTAAAATGGTTAAGGTGGTAATTTTAAGTAACACGAATTTTACCACAATAAAAATATTAAAAAACAAACAAAAAATAATTTTGTTTTGAGCTGCATTATGACTATAAATTAATTTGAGGATAAATAACATTTTAAAAAATTGAGTCTTCCAACCCATAATGATGGCAACTTGCTTTATTTATATATTTTAAATTTTATCTCTAGTGTTTTAAAATTTTCAATGGAAGATTTGTTAAATTCATACTTGTTATGTATTTTGATATTTTATATGTTAAATTTTTATTTTATTTTTCAGTTTTTAACTATATATAAATAAAATAATGTTTGTATATTGACTTTATGTCCTGTAACTTTGTCAGCCTAATCTGACAATTCCACGTATTTGAAATTTCTTGAACTTTTTTCCTATGGCCCAAGATATGGTCTAACTTGCTTAATGTTTTTTACAGTTTTTGTGTTATCTCTATATTTATATTATCTTATGTTAATACACTCACTCAAAACTTTTTTTTTCATTTCTAAGGATTATATGGTATGTTTTTTCTACTTTTATGCATTCAACCTTCTTGTGTCTTTGTATTTAAATTGCACCTCTTATAGACAGCATATAGTCCATGTTTATTAAATTTAATTTTAAAGTAATTATTGAGGGATTTGCATTTACATTCACCTTGTGCTCTGTGTTTTCTGTTAGTTCTATTTCTTTCCTTTCCTCTCCTCCACGTCACTTTTTCAAAATTCCTTTGGAATATCTGAATAGATAGAGTCAGATAGAAGATAGGCAGATAGAGAGATACATAGAGATATATGTATTAGTCTATCTATTTCAAGGATTTTTGTCTATGCCTTTATGGATTGCTTTTAATGGTTGCTCATGATTACAATGTGTGTTCTAAAAAAAACCCTCAATCTACCAAAATACAAGAGTGTATATATCATCTAGTCCATTTAATAAGGCATAAAAAGAGAAAAAGTTATAAAAAATAGAGGAAAGAAAAATAAAACTCTCTTATTTGCAAATGACATATATATGTAAATGGAGAATAATTAGGAAGCTAAAAAACAACCACTAAAGCTAGTGATCAATATTTTCTCCTTTTTTTTTCATGTGTTGTTTTTATACTGGACCTGGTAATTTACACATTGCATACATTTATCTTTTTAAATAGGGTGTTGAGTTTTGTTCTTTTAGCCAGTTAAATTCGTGCTTGGTCCTTTATATCCCAATAGGCTTGATTTTATTTGTTTTTAGAGCAGGTCTGTTTCCTTTCTAACTTTATTCATAAGGTGTAGCATTTACTTATTATCTAAGGATAGACTTTCTAGAAGCTCAACTGAATTTCTTAGATGTTCAGTGAGGTTTCTTTTTTCTGGATTGCCTAAAATTACATCATTTTCCTGAAATGCATGGCCATTCATCTCTAAATCTCATAGCAGCTGCTCTCTGCTATGCACTGTGAAGTTTCATCCTGAATGTGAACAAGGACCAAGAGGAAACCCACACAGAATGCAATCCCTCAAAACATGCTCAGCTCCATCCTCTCCAGTACCGTGAAAGTTTTAGAAAATTAAAACAACCCCAAACTGTAAATTTTGCCTATATAACTCATTGAGACCACCGTACTCTGCCTGGTCTCTACCTTACCCCGACAGCCAGCTAGGTGAGGTTGCATCTCACCTTATCATTTCCTCTTCTCTTAATGACCACAGGTCTGTGCTGCCTATTGTTATGTGCCTGAAATTAGTTGCTTCATATTTTCCCAGATTTATTGTCCTTTTCTTTTTTAAATGTACTGAATAAGAGCATTCAAAATATCACTAGGAATGTATATATTTTAAGTTAGTGTACTTATAAGATTTTTAGTAATTAAAGCATTTTTCCTATTTTAACACCAAAAATAAGTACAGCACACTAACAAGGAGTATTTAACTAAGTTGAAGATCCCCAAAAATAATCTCAATCAGTAGATATTGATATTTAATTAGAGTTAAATGGTTTATCAAACCAGAGGCTGAGAAAATCAGCAAACCAAAGTGCAAGATATTATAAAGGAGAACACATATTGAACATTAGATCCTATGACATCATTTGATAAGTATTTTTAATTGCATATGTAACATCCATTTTTCTAGAAAATCAAATTCTAGGGCTGCCTTTCAGTGAAAGGAATCATATGGGTAATAGAGAAATGTGCAATGTTGAGGATATAAAACAAAGGATGAAAAAGAAAACATTGATAATATAAAAATATTTGTATTAGTTATGGTTCTCCACAGAAACAATAAGATGGAGATACATACACACACATATATGAGATAAAATTTATTATTAGGAATTGGCTCATGTGATTATGATGTTTGAGAAGTCCTATGATCTGCTTCTGCAAGCTGAAGACCCAGCTTGTGGTGTAGTTAGAAGGCCTGAGAGCCAGATACCTGATGGTATAGATTCTAGTTCCTATGTGAAGGCCAGAGGACCAGGAGCTCTGAAGATAGAAGATCAATTTTCCAGCTCATACAATCAGACAGACAGAGAGAATTCAACTTCTTCTGTCTGTCTTTTTGTTCTATTCAGGCCCTCAATGGATTGGGTGATATCTACTTACACTGGGGAGGGCCATCTACTTTATTCAGTTCACCAACTCAAATGCTAATTTCTTCTGGAATCACCCTGACAGACACACCCAGAAATAATGTTTAACAAGATATATGGGCATCCCATGGCCCAGTAAAGTTGACACATAAAATTAACTATCACATTATTTCCCTTTTTTTCATATTTTGTGTCAAGGGGTATTTTATTTTCTTAATCCAGTTTATTACCTTTCATAATTATTCATATAGATTGCATATCATATGTTAGCCACTACCAAAGATGCTGGGCATATTGAAACTAAGATAACTCTGATGTAAGAATATCTAAATGATTAAATTGTATTTTAAGCTTTTTTCAGATATCTATGT
Organism: Daubentonia madagascariensis; assembly: GCA_023783475.1. Classification (NCBI taxonomy): domain Eukaryota; kingdom Metazoa; phylum Chordata; class Mammalia; order Primates; family Daubentoniidae; genus Daubentonia; species Daubentonia madagascariensis. The sequence goes on along the minus strand of JAKFHU010001684.1, from coordinate 22,173,006 downwards.
CCAGTGTGAAAGCTGACATTCATAATCCACCAGTAACATTGCTGCCTTGTGGCAGATACTAGAATTAAAGGTGCAATGCCCTTATGATAAAAGGGATCAGTCTCCTAGGAGTGATTGATCCAGGGCTGACTCTTCAGGGTGTTGGAGCCATTTAGAGCAATTCTGTAGCCAGTGACTAATAGGAATTTGATTTTAAGGGAGATCGTGTGTCCTGGGAGAAGATTCTAACATGATGTTAGAGCGCCAATTGAGGTAGATTTCTGGGAGTTTTTCTAGTTCCTGTGAGGAAGTGAAACATTCATTAGGAGGTTCAAAGATGATATCTTTTTTCTACTTGATCCACAGATTCACCTTATATTAAGGTCAAATCAAAGATTTACTGCATAAAATATATCCATGGGCATCTACTGGCCAAATACTATAGTTGGTTTTTACCAGAACTGACTATAGGATCCATCTGCTAATGGAGACAAAATTCAAAATATATTGCCTAATTTTAGTCAAAAGAAACTTAATTTATTTATATTGTGAAGATGTGAGAAAAGAATGTGGTATCTGTATTAAGGCATGCATTGCCTGGATCATTTTGGAAGATATTTATTGTTAAAGTACCAGATTCGAAAATATGTGTTACATGCCATTATTTCACACATGTGTTTAGATTCATATTTTCAAAATAGTTTTTTCTATCTAAATAATGGGTGCAGTATTTAAATATACTTCTCAAGTTTAGATGCTAAGTGATTAAGTTTAGCACAGAAATATTCTCTATGATTTATTAATACTATTTCAAAGTTTTAGACAAAATATATCAAAATATGCTATTTTGGGGAGTTAAAATGGCTTTGCATGTAAACAATATTTAGCCCAAGCATTATGAATATCACATGGAGAGAATGGTGCAAACAGCTGAAAAGCTGGACAGTTCAAATAAAGGATATAGCAATATAATACAATATGAAAGAGAACTTTCTGCTCTTTACATTCTAGGCTCGATTTCACAGAATGCTTTCAGGACCACAAAATATATGTGTCTTCTTGCCTCTTTCTATCATGTTTTAATATGTTGCTCAATAAACCATAATGAAAGAGAAGCAAGTTAGAAAAGAAAAACAATATGGTTTATTCTATGATAGTATATTCCTTTTTAATAAAAATATTGACTAGAAAAAACTTTAATATTATGACTTAAAGTGCTACAGGATAAACTCTATCTTGCATGCTGTTATTTATTTATTTTTGTCTTTTATCCCTTCAATATCAAAAAGATTCACTTGTGTTTTAACTTGTACTCATAACTTTCCAAAAAACTTACAAGGATATGGTCTTTACCTTTTGATATAAAGCTTATGATGATTCATTACCCCTCAAATTAATTTTTTCCATAGTCATTTATCGTCATCAAATTTCTATCATGTGGCAGGTTAGCCACACCATTTGCTGCATCCTCCTTAGATTGACTTCTCAAGGACAAGTAAGGCATTTTCTCAAGGTCACACATATTTAAAACAGTGCCAATCTACTGAGTAGATATTTTTACACAAATGCATGGTTTGGCTTGTTTTAGAATGTATTTATAGAGATGGGTGTCAAAAAATAAAAGTCCTTATGCTTAAAACTGGTTTTTGTCTAGTGTGGAATTCTGTGTCCTATTTAAAATGTGCCCCAAATGACAAGCTTACCTCTGTGGAGAGGGGTTATGATGAAAACCATCCAGATCTTGAGTGCCTTGAGACTACAGTGATGCAGGTTAGCCCCAAAGCGGAGACCTAATGGTGATCTCTTTTGCCTCCCTGATTTCCTGTGACACACATCTCTAGCTGCACAGAAAAGCAAATTACTTTCTGTTTCATGAGCTACTGTGTATAAGAAACTTATTCAAAACAAACAGTGACAACTGTGAATCCACACTGTGAATTGAACATGGAACATAGGAGTGTCACTTAAGCCAGAAGGGAAAGGAACTAATGATGATATAACTAATTGTAATTACTGAATATAGCTCAGAAAATAATTAAGAGAAAACATTAGCTGGGAAATATCATACTTTTAAAATGATTTTGCAAAAAGCACTGTTCCTAAAGAGATGTTAAAAAAACTGAGACTTTTAATTTTTCTTTGTTTAAAGACGTCTAGTCTACTTAGTCCGTTAGAATATATATTAAAAAAAAAGGTTGTGTGTATAGTTTGTTACTTTGGTAGACTAGTTAATTTGACTGAAGCTGTACTGCTAGCCAGTCATTTCCTAAGGGATACATTCCTATGACAAGTCAAAAAAGTCATCAATATGTATTCTGTAACGTATAGTTGGCAAACGCTGTCAGTATGGACTGAATTTTGTCTCTCCAAAATTTGTATGTTGCATCCCTAACCTGTAATATGACTATATTTGGAGATAAAGCCTATAAGTAGATAATAAAGGTTATATGAGGTCATAAGGTTGGGCCTTAATCCCATAGGATTTGTATCCTTATAAGTAGAAGAAGAGACACCAGAGATCTCTCTCTCTGTCTCTCTCTCTTTACACCTGCACCGTAGAAAAGCCATGTGAGGACACAGCAAGAAAGTGGCCCTCTACAAGCCAGGAAGAGAGGACTCACCGGACACCACCTCTGCTGGCACCTTGATCTTATATTTCCAGCCCCCAGAAGGGTGAGGAAATACATTTCTATTGTTTAAGCCATCCAGTCTATGGCAGCTTAAACTGATTAATAATACATCTATCAAATTTATTTTTATTTGACATAATAATGAAGCAAAGTAGTTAGCTATTATCATTGTCCCAACTTTGGAGGTTAAAAAATTAAGCATCAGAAAGTTTGATTTGTCTCAAATCACCTAGGTAGGGATTGATTTATGATTCAAGTTCTACTCCGTTTTCTATAGGAAAGCTTTACATTTTGCCAACTGGCCAAGTAATTCACCATGAATGGGGAATAGTTGTATCAAGGTGGCTCAGTAACAGCAGCTTCATATGTAAATAAAAAGAGATAGTTTGAGAGCAATTTTTTCTTGAAATTAGAGAAAAAGAAACAAATAAAAATATCAAAATACAAAATTGTAATGTAGTTAGTCAGTCAATATCTTAAAACTTTGGAGGGAAATAGTGAAAATGTGTGAAATTTTATATTTATATATAATTTAATATATGTATACAGTTACACATATATAATTTATTTATTTCCTCACATATCTGGAGGCTGGAAGTCTAAGATCAAGGTGCCAGCAGAGTTGGTATCTGGTGAGGCCTCTTTTCTTGGCTTGCAGAGGGCCACCTTCTTGCTGGTTCCTCACATGGCCTTTCTTCTGTGCATGTGCAAAGAGAGAGAGAGATTTCTCTTATCTCCTCCTCCTCTTGTAAAGATACTAGTCCTATGGGATTAAAGCCCCACCCTATGACCTCATGAAACCTTTATTATCTCCTTATAGGCTTTATCTCCAAATATAGTCATATTACAGGTTAGGGATGCAAGATATGAGTTTTGGAAGGACAAAATTCAGTTCCTGCCAACAGCGTTTTTATGTATATATGTGTGAATGTAGATTTAAATCTATTTACTTCAGTATGTCTAAACACTATAAAAACAAAATCACTGCTAGGCTTTTTTGAAGCAATTTACTAAAAGTAATGCACCCATTTTGACCTGCAAAATGTAACATATAAAATAAATTTTCTTATCCTCACACTTTCTGAAAGATATTTCCATATTTATTCATAAATATAAAATATGCTTGTATTAGTTCCTGTGTCACCTGTGTTCTCTTTTTAGGGTACTTCTTCATTTTATATTTCTCCACACTTGCCTACTTACTGGGGGAATTTGTGCTTTTAAAAATCATGTTGGTAACATTTATATCTAATTAACCTCCATGTGCCAAAGTAACTCCTAACAAATTATATGGATAAGTATCCTTACAGGGAATAAAATTTCTCATATCTACACCCCCACGAGTCCTATATTTGAAGAAATCACTCAGTATAAGTAGAATAGCAGTTAAGATAGAAACTGTTTAAAGAGCAGACATCTGTTACCATGGTAACTATAACCTCACCAGGCTCAATCCAGGGTTTATATGAAAGCAATAAAATTCCAACACTGATTTTTCCCATTTTATTTTCTTTAAATATAAAGAAAACATCTAAAGAATAAATTAATGAGAAAATATAAAATATTTTTCCTCTTTGGATTAACTTGCTCTGGCAGAGCCAAAATATTAGAAGTTATCTTAGAGGTCATACCAGCAAAACAAGTAATAACTGATGTTAATAGTTAGCCCATCTCTCTTTAATTGCATGGACCTCATAGTACTTATATTCTGAAAACACCAAATTTAAGATAAGAATTTAAATTCAATAATATCATGGGAAAAGGACCAATCATGATATAGAAAAATTATTCATTTTTCTTATGCACAAAATGAGACATAAAACAACCTTGAAATCAGATGTTTATTTAAAAAGAATAAGACTACTTTCATTGTTATGTTTCAAATTATCTGGTGCTGAGTAAATTCCAGCTTGGATTTGGAAGCATGTACTGGACAATTTTCAACAGAGCAACAATACAAAATAATGAATTTAAAAGTAGTGTTTTAGGAAATGTCTGTGACTAAGGACCTCATTTGCGAAGGATATGAGACGATCAGAAACAAAAGAAAAGCAGATATAAATATTTTGAGTGATTCTTAGAAAATGTTTAGTGTTAAGGTGCATTTGAAATACAATGCATAATAATTCCAAATAGTACCTTTCAGTATTGACTGCATTTCAACATGGGGAAAATAACAGAACAAGTAGGAAATGCTTCAAATTTTTGCATATCATGTTATTAGGTTTCTAAGTGTAATTTTTCTTATATGAATTACAATTATACATTCTCATATACCTTTTGATCAGGACTGTAAAAAATGCATCCACCCATTTTCACACTCAGAAAGTTTGGCAATAGCATGCAAGTTCATACAGTTAATCTGTAATAAATACTTTGGCATATGTTAGAAATTCTAAAAGAATAATTTATATCAGGCACAACATCTGTTTAAAAAGAAGACTTGCTAATCAAATTTCATTTACTCTTTCTGTGCTCATTTTTCACAATGGCGATAGGATGAACAACAGGCTACTGCACCGGTGTGCCATCTGCACTACAAAATCACATCTTGGCCAAAATTCAAACACACAACTTTAATTTTTTTATTCCCAGAAACTTTCTGGCATAAAACAATAAAGGACGGGTGGATTTAACTTATGGGAGCATTTGAAAGGACAGGTCTTTCTTTAGTATTGTTAGAGTTCTAAATGTGAATGCAGATTATACTTTCCTTATTAAGCAAACTTAGGTGCTACCCCCACTATATATCTATAGCAACCAATGCATATTTCTTTACAAAATATATAAAAAATTTGAGATAGTTTTTGTCCTCCCTAACAGTTGCAAATTCCCTGAGGACAGTAACTCTTTAAATATTTAAGGCCTGTCATATAATTTAACATGAAGTAAGCACTCAGTAATTATTTGTCACTGGAATGCCTGTGACTGAATCATGGGACAGTAGTCTTTCCTGGAAGGAGGCCATATCTATTCATTTTTTCAACGCATGTATTTATTTTGTAGGCATATATTAGGCAGTTAATGCATTTGTGCTTGCTGATGGACAAATGAGTTCTATGTGTCATCCTGAAAGCAATTTTCACGGTAGAAAGAAATAATTCCACAACATCATACATTTTCTTTTAACTGATATTTCCTGCAATTCTTTAAAAACAAAACATAAAAAAATATTAAGCAATCCCTTATGGAAAAAGTTGTGTGAAGGAAAGGCAAGTAGGATTAGGTCTCCAAGTCTCTCCACATCTTAAAATATTTGTAGATTTCAGGAGAAAGAAATAGAAAATACTTGCATGTATTAAAAGAAAAAAAATATGAATGATCCAACACACTTTTTTAATTGAAAATTGGAACTGAAATGTACAATAAATAAAGAGGTCATTAGGCACAAATTATTAGATTGCTTCATATTGCCAAAGGCATGTAAAAGAAGGTAGAAAATTATGTTGCTCTATAGAAACATATAATTGCTATAGGCTTCTGTCTTATTTTCCCTCTGAAGCCTCTTGACATATAAATAGGCTGCATTTTTGTATAAAGACTTTTAATATCATCAGAAATAGAAATCATAAACAGAAATTTTTTCATAATGGGTTATTCTTTGAAGTATTTACTTAAATAGCATTTAAAAATTGGGGAAACTCTCAAAGTCATCAAAAACAGTGAGAGTCTGAGAAACTGCCACAGCCAAGAATAGCCAAAGGAAACATGACAACTAACTGTGATATGGTATCCTGGATGGGATTCTGGAACATAAAAAGGACAGTAGATAAAAACCAAGGAAATATAAATAAATTATGAAGTTTTATTAGTAATAATTAATCAATATTAATTCATTAATTTTAACAAATATACCATATTAATATGAAATATGAATAACAGTGGAAACTGGGTAGGGGGTAAATGGGAATTCTCTGTACTTTCTTCTCAATTTTTCCATAAATATAAAGCTGTTTTAAAAAGTGAATTATATTAAAAATTAATAAGCACATGTAAATCAGGGCACACATTATCCTTTTCTCCTTGAGGTACAATGTAACTCAGTCTGGCACTGTAATGTCTTCAACTCATTCTACTGAAAGGTACCAATATTTTGCATTTTCCTTTCCTGGTGGTATACATGTTTCCCATTTCTCTGAAATTTTCATGGAATTTTTTTGCAGATACACTCCTTAATCTCTAAAAATTACTACAATATGCTATAATTTCAAATCATCTACTCCTCCACAGATGGATACTTTTGTCCACAATAATAATAATAATAATTGGATCAAGAACACTTAAAAACCACTAAAGAAAATGAATTACAAAAGTTTCATAGTAACAACGAGCAACATGCCCTGCTACCAAGCACACACACACATACACACAAATCAAATTAATCAATGTTTAAAGTCTTTTAAATTATGAGAAAAGACTCCATCTTTAATCAACTTGTATAATGAAAGATGATTTCTCCACGGGTAAAAAAGAGTTTCAAGAAAAATTATTTAAAATTATATGAAAGTCTGTGATTCTAAGGTAATATTTCAATAATACCAGTCAGAAAAAAAGTTAGAAGCTCAATTAGGGAGAATCTCCTTTCAGGAGAATGAATTTATTACAAAAACTAAAAGCGGCGTTTTAAAAAGTTGTTTTGAAATTAAGGAGGGGCCAAACAGTTAGTCTGATAAACAGTTTTTTTATTCCTCTTCCAAATGAGTAAACCGATGCAACATCATGACAAGGGAGATAGGGTGATCACAAGAGAGAAATTGTGATCGTCACCTGTGAAATTTATTTTGGGTAAGGTACTAAGTATGAATATTGGTGGATGGGGTATAAGTGACTATAAAAAGTTGATAGAATCAATATATTAACAATTGCAATGGGTGGTGAAACCATAATGTGGAGAGTGGACTATACAGAAAGGTGGTAATTGGAAAGAGATTATTGAAATGTTTTACTTGATTTGGAAATGACTGTCCATGTTTCTGACTTAGGAGAATAAATCATATTGCCATTAATCAGAATGATAAATATAACAGAATGAGCATATTTAGAAGAAATTGTCCTTAAGAAATGATGAGCTTAAAGTATCTGTGTTACGGAGTTTCTCTGAAGGTAGCTGAATATGAAAATATAAAAGTCACTAGTTAAGTTTTGAATTGAGGCATTCATTTATTCATTTACTCTTAGCAAGGTTATTTTAAGCAGAGCTGAGAATGAATGCTCAGGGAGATTATGTTTTCTGAAGACTAAGGGCAGAAAACCTGTGAATGTCAACATTTGATAACATGGTAGAAGGTATGGCCCAAGAACTGGGAGAAGCAGCAGAATTAAGTAATGTCACTAAAGACCATAGAGTGATGCACGTCAAAAAAAGGGCAGATAAAAGATTATCTGGTGCCAAAAAATAAAAAAAAGGCAAAGCAAAGGAAATCTGGTGCACGGCCATGGTTTTTGCCTTATTGGAGAAAATGAGGAACTAATTATTACCAGTTTAAATAACATGAATGGGCACCAGCTATTATTCCTCCAGCTTCTTCCCTTAGCACCACTGTGCAGAGCTGAAAAGTGTCATGTGAAAACATGAAGGTAAACTGACATTCTGACTACATATACACAGCTAAAATGGAGCCTACAGGCAAGAGATTCTAAAGGTTCCTGAGTCTGGTAGCCTCAATAGAGGGCAATGGCTGTGCTGAATCTTAATGGGAAAACACAGTTAGCTGACAAAGAAACAAAGAGAATTAAAACATGGTATTTCAGACAGAAGTAACATGAAAATTGTACCTTGTTGTTAGTAAAAGTAGACGGTGTCCTGTACAGCACTTGCATATGGATACTTTAAAGACTTTTCAAAACCTATGGTACTCTACCTTATAAAGAATAAGCTTTAATATATGCAAATTAAAAAACATTATGATGGAGGATCTCAGGATAAAATGCAGACCATGATAAATGAATCTAACTGTGTTATAAATGTCTGATAGAATCTCACTGAAGGAGTTTGGCAAAAAAAGGAGTTGACCTAAGTAACTTTGTATAACAACATTTTGACAAGAAAATGTAAGACAATAATAACCTACATAAACACTGTACTCTAGTTTGTAAATTTGTTGCTCACAAGGGTATGGGTTGAAAATTCTGAGAGAAAGTTATATCTGTACTAGGGTTGAAAAAACAAGTAAATAAACATTAGGTAATGGAAGCTAGATTTCTCACTATCAGAGACAGAAATTACAAATCAGCAAAGGGAGGCTAGACTGAACCCTGTGATATTGGACTAGAGTTGGAGTCATTAGTATGAACTCATGTTTAATAGATAGGTAGATGGATAGATGATGGATAGATGATAGATATATAATTAGAGATATTTGGGTACATGGGTTAGGCTACAAACATATACTTTCTAGTTCTGTTTGCTTCTGGAAAAAGTAACACCCCAATAAATCTTTATTTCCAAATGCTACTCTCCAATAAAAGGAATCATGCCTCTTTGGGGAAAGGAATGACTGATTTTAGTAGTGGGTCAGGGAATATGCAAAGTGATCCTGGAATATCTTGTAGAATAATAAAAAAGGAAGTGTGCAAAAACCAAAAGGAAGGCCACATGTCAAAGGGACCCAGGAGCCAAGCTGAAGGAGCTTCAGACAATTTGAGCAACAAAATAATTGATGTAGTATTGTACTATAAACCAAAAGATAAAATAAACAACAATACAGTGATATAAATGATAGATAAATAGACAGCTAGCTACCTAGATAGATGATAAGGGAGAAAAGAGAAACCTTCCTTGCAGAATTCCATATAAAATGTAGATACTGCTCCCTTCAGGAGGTAGATTTTTATCCCTGAACCCACCCTGAGTGTGGAGTATTCATAGTGGCTCATGTTCAGAGCATGGAAAGGGAAAAAATAGAAACTTTACAGAGGAACGACCTGGCAGACATTATCTCAACTGTCAAGTTTAACATCATGAGTGATAAGTCATGTTAATATCATGTACTCCATCCTATCAGAGGATGCAGATTTTTATGTGATGAGATAAGAAGGGCATTTGACAGTACCCTTTTCCAAGGAGACATGATTATTTTTATCAGATAATAGTATTTGGAAATGAAGATCTATTGGCGTGTTATTGTTTTTAGGTGCAAACAAAACTAGGAAATATATGTTTGTAGCCTCAGTCATGTATTCCCACATATCTATAATTATCTATCCATTTATTCATCCATGTATCTACCCTATTTATTAAAATCCTATCATAGGATTCATCTCATCATTTGATAGGATAAAAGGGCATTTAACCAAGACTAAACATAAGGAAGCCATCAGACACACCCCAATTGAGAAATAGTCATCAAAATATCTGAAAAGTTCCCTTCAAAGCTGTCAAGATCATGAAAGTCAAGGAAAGATTGATAAACTCTGGCAGTTCAGAGCAATTAAGGATACATGATAACTAAAGGTAAAGTAATATTTTTTATGGGATCTTGGAATGGAAAAAGCACATAGTGTAAAAACTGATAAAGTCTAAATTAAATCTTGAGTTTTGTAAAAGACAAGGTTACAGTGTTAATCCCTTAGCGTTTACACACAGTTAAGTAAAATGCTAAACTAATATTAGGACAAACTACATAAAGGGTATATGGAAACTCTGCTTTATCTTAGCAATCTTTTTATGAATATAAAATTGTTCTTAAATAAAAATTTTTACTTAAAATATAGAAGAGTAATCCCTGTATCTCTTTAAAACTCATTTGCCATGTATTCCATATTCTGCATTTTATATAAAGATATGGGTGTATAAAAGGGAACAAAAGATTCTTTAAAAGAGTATATCTTTGAAATAAATTGAATGATTTTGGCAATAACTTATCAAATTTAATTTTAGGTTCTAGGTGATTTTGTTGTTGTCATAGGTGTTGTAGGTGTAGTCCTTGTCCCTCATAAGTATACTTTTTACTATATCTAGATGAGTCTTACTATTGTTCTACATATTGAGGTGCTGATGTTTGACTTGTTTTCATTTTAAATCCCACCAGGAACTCTGTAGGATCTAGATTATGTTTTGAACACCATCACTTTTTGGGGTGGTCCACAGTGCTTTACAACCCCCATCTATTTGTCATCCATAGGAAACTCGACATTTCTCTTTGGAAGTGTGTGTAAAAATTCATTTCCCCTCCTCAGTGAAAACACACACCATCTCAAAGTGTGCCCTTTATGTGTATTAACTGACCTCAGATAAATGAGATATTAATGGTGGGATGTAAATGTAATACAACACACAGAGTTTTTAGCTACTGAAAAGATGGCAAGAATACTGTTCAATACTCCAGTGAAATAAGAAGTGGTCTAAGAAGATGCAGAACATACAAAAGTCCAGATTAACAGTAGTCCCAGAAGACTTTTTCACAGAGATAGAGCACACACAGTGACAGTGCTGCCAGCCTCATTTCTTACCTGTTCAGTCAGACCTCAGATATGTTAGACAGCTTATAAAAGTCTAGTCAGCAGCTAGGCGGAAAGTGCAACTTTTTGGAAAATTTTGGGTTTTTTATGCATTCTACAGATGTTAATTTGCAAGTTGCCTTAATTCACTTTAATACTCATAATCAAACAAATCAACATTCACATATTCTGTGAAATCCATGGAATTGCAGATGGAATTTGTATGATCATTTAAAACTTCATTTTATTTAGTTTCATCAAGCATAGTTGCTCTACCTTTCCAAAAAGGAAATCACTATTGCCATTTATCTTTTCTGATGATAAGGTGTTTCTAGATGGATGCTTGTTGTGCTTTCCATCACAGTGGTGTACTTGAAAAACAGCTCTCATCAATAAGTATGAGTCGCATTGCTCAACTGGCTACATAGCCACAGCAAGACTAAAGATCCTATAGACTTCTAGTGAATAGTAATTTTTTTCAGAGTTTTTTCTTACCAAATGTTATCTACCTGCCTATCTTTTCTCTTAAGCAGAACAGAAAATTATAACAGGAACATGTGGATAACAGCATACGCTTTGATTTTCTTTTCTTCTTCTTTAAGTAGATGTGACTTTAAGACAGATTTTGATAATTTAGAATGATATTTCCTGATGAAATAATCAGGAAAAAAAGATCAATTTGGTAGATTGCAACTTACTTTGATTATAGTTCTGAATTCCACCAAAGCATTAAATAATTAGTATTTAAAATAATTATGTTAATTTAAGTAAAAAAAAGCACAGCAATTAATGACTCTTCCTATGGATTTCTAAATAGTCAGGCAAGACATTCCTGCTATTTAGGTTAGGATGAACATTTGAATCAGATATTTTAGTTAATTGCAGTAGAATTTTTATACTTCCTAAAATATTTTATTGCATCAAATAATTTAATGCATCAAAATGTTTGTTTTACATTTGAAACTTCAGATATAATTTTACAATAAGAATGTACAAATCAACCATTTTATTAGGAAAGTAATTCAATGACCCAACAAATCTTTTCATAGCTATAGACCCTAGAAACAATTATGTGTGCCTACTAAGAGACATATACATTTAAAATAAAATCAACTATGGTGTCATGGATGTTATAAGTATATTCTAACTGGAAAAAAAAAAAAAAAACCAGCCCTGGATACTTCCCTACAGTATGAAACCAAGTTTTCTAATGACTAAATATTAGCAAAATTAAATAATATATTATGTAAAAGATACTCTGGTAATACAATTATTAAAGAATAAAGCAAGACATTGATGAACAACTAATTTATATTAGTGGTTTTCTGTGGGTGATAGCACAAGGAAAATGACGGCATAAAATATGGAAGAAACACAGAAGTCACTTCAAAAATGTTAATAATAGCCTGATTTTTTGTTTTGTGCTCCATAGGTGTTACATTCTATTATATGCTTCATTACTTAGGTGTATTTTACACATAGTTCCTTGTATATTTCATATATTTTGTCAAAAATGTGTTTGAAAAAAAAGCCCTTATTTATTGGATTCATTCGGCTATTATACCAAAAGGCTTATGATCTCCAAAACACGTACAAATGCTTCGTATGATCTCAAAGTCTTTAGGAAGATTTCTGTCTTCTTTCCTTCTTAGGAAAGAGAAATATTCAGAGTGTGTTTCTTCTCTCTCAGGACAGGAGCTTCTTGATGCTAACACCACTACTGTTTTTGTTGATGCTAATGCTGTCATCTACCTGTGTATACACTCGGACTAGGTTCTAACTCATTCTAACACTCCTTCAGGAAAGAGAAAACGACAGTGGAAATGGTAACTATGGAAGCCTACCAAATCCCTTGATCTAGCTACCTCTCTCTGTGGCCCATGGGATTCCTTCACCCCAGAGTCATGTGATTATTAGGGAATTGCTCTTTATTGATTTTTTTCCCCTTTCATCATTCTCTTATTTTCCCTTCAGTAGTTTTTCTATTAAATCTGATCTGAGTCCAATAGGGTCATACTATAGCTGACAAAATGAATACTTATAAGGGAAATTATAATTTCTAAAAGATCTCCTAATTAATTTAAATAAGGAGGAATTATAATTTATAAGTGGACCAGTCAATATTGGCATGACATATATAAAACAGGAAGTATAAGAGATGAATTTAAACTTGATGTTGAACTTTTTTATTGTCATTGTTGCTTATTCCACATTTTCAGTGGGTGTAGATATTTATATATGAACAATTTAATTTTCATGTCACTGAAACAGTATAGCTAGAATTAAATATACTTTTTAAGAACTATGCGTGGCATAGCCTAAATTAATTTTGCACACATCAGATATCAGATGTGGATAAAGTGAGCTGAAAATACTAATTTTCTCTTGCAGAATTTTTAAAGTTTTACTTCTCTATTTTGGTTTTTAACATATAAAAGACCCCTCCAGTTACTTAGCAGGTGTCTTAATTACCAAGGAGACATTTTCATCTACCCTTGAATTGCAAAATATTTCATGAGAATCAAAAAGGACCTGAAAAGATTGGAAGCCTCAAATATGTGAAAAGAATCATTTCATTTTTTTCTTTTTAAAAATTTTATTTTTCAAATTTTATTTTTAATTATTATAGGTACATAATAGTTGTATATCTTTATAGGGTACATGTGATGCTTTCATATAGGCAAACAATGTGAATTAATCAAATCAGGGTAATTTGGGTATCCATCACCTCAAGCATTTAACATTTCTTTGTGTTAGGAACATTCCAATTCTACTCTTTAGGTTATTTTAAAGTATACCCTAACTTATTGTTGATTATAGTCACTTTGTTGTGCTATAAGATATTGTTCATTTATTTAACACTCTAATTATATATTTGCACCAATTAGCCAACCCCACTTTACCTCCCCTCACTGCTACCATTCCCAGCCTCTGGTAACCATCATTCTACTCTCTGTCTCCAAGAGATCAACTGTTTTTAATGAGTGAGAACATGTGAGGTTTGTCTTTCTGCGCTTGGTTTAGTTCACTTACCATAATGTTCTCTAGTTCCATGCATGTCGTTGCAAATGGCAGAATTTCCTTCTTTTATGGCTATATAATATTCCATTCTGTATATGTGCCAAAATATCTTTATCCACTCCTCTTTTGGTGGACACTTTGGTTGATTCCATATTTGGACTACTGTGAATAGAGCTGCAATAAACATGCACATATCTTTTCAAAATACAGATTTACCCTCCTTTGGAATATATACCCAGCAGTGGGATTGCTGGATCACATGGTAGTTCTATTTTTAGTCTTTTGAGGAAGTTCCATACCATTCTCCATAGTGGTTGCACTAATTTATATTCCCACCAATAGTGTATGAATGTTCCCCTTTCTCCACATCCTCACCAGCATTTGCTATTGCCTGTCTTTTTGATAAAAGCCACTTAAACTGGGGTGAGATGATATCCTTGTAGTTTTGGTTTGCATTTCTCTGATGACTAATGATGTTGAGCAGTTTTTCATATGCATGTAGGCCATATGTATGTATTCTTTTGAGAAATGTCTATTCAGATCCTTTGCCTATTTTTTAATTGGATCATTTGATTTTTTGCTGTTGAGATGTTGGAGTATCTTATATATTTTAGTCATTAATCCCTTGACAGATGGGTACTTTACAAATCTTTTCTCCCGTTCTGTGGGTTGTCTCTTCCCTTTCCTTTACTGTGAAGATTTTTAGCTTGATGTGATTCCATTTGTCCAATTTTGCTTTGGCTGCCTGTGTTTTGGGGGTATTTCTCAAGAAGTTCTTGCCCAGACCAATGTTCTGAAGCATTTCCTCAATGTTTTCTTTCAGTAGTTTCATAGTTTCAGGTCTTAGGTATTTAAGTCTTTAATCCATTTTTATTTGATTTTTGTATATGGTGAGAGATAAGGGTCTAATTTCATTCATCTGCGTATGATACTCAGTTTCCCAGCACCATTTATTGAAGAGATTGTCCTTTCCCCACTGTATGTTCTCGGAAACTTTGTCAAAGATAAGTTAGCTATAAATGTATGGATTTATTTCTGGGTTCTCTATTCATTTCTATTGGTCTATGTGTCTGTTTTTATGCCTGTACTATGCTGTTTTGGTTACTACAGCTCTGTAGTATAATTTGAAGTAATGTGATTCCTCCAGTTTTATTCTTTTTCCTCAGTATGTCTTTGGCTATTCTGGGTCTTTTGTGGTTCCATAAAAATTTTAGGATTTTTTTTTCTATTTCTTTGAAGAATATCATTGGTATTTTGATGGGGATTGCACTGAATCTGTAGATTGCTTTGGGTAGTATGGATATTTTAACAATAGTGATTCATCCAATCCATGAGCATGGAATATCTTTCCATTATTTTTGTGTCCCCTCCAATTTATTTCATCAATGTTTTATAGTTTTCATTAGAGAGACCTTTCACTTCTTTGGTTAAGTTTATTCGTAGGTATTTCATTTTATTTGTAGCTATTGTAAATGAGGTTACATTCTTGGTTTCTTTTTCAGATTGTTTACTGTTGGCATGTAGAAATGCTACTGATTTTTGTATGTTGATTTTGTATTCTGCAACTTTATTGAATTTGTTTATCAGTTCTAATAGTTTGTGGGTGGAGTGTTTAGGTTTCTCTAGATATGCAATCATACTGTCTGCAAACAAGGATAATTTGAATTTTTCCTTTCCAATTTTGGATGTCCTTTATTTCTTTCTCTTATCTGATTACTCTAGCTAGAACTTCCAGTACTATGTTAAATAACAGTGATGAAAGTGGACATCCATGTCTTGTTCCTGATCTTAGAGGAATGGCTTTCAGTTATTCCCCATTCAATATGATACCAGCTGTGTGTCTGTCATATATAGCTTTTGTCGTGGTAAGGTAAGTTCCTTCTATACCTAGTTTTTTGAGAATTTTTACCATGAAGGATGTTGAATTTTATTGAATGCTTTTTCAGCATTACTTGAAATGATCACATGGTTTTTGTTCTTCATTCTGATGATATGATGTATCACATTGATTTATTTGCAATCATCCTTGCATCCCTGGGATGAATTCCACTTGATCATGATGAATAATCCTTTTAATGTGCTGTTGAATTCAGTTTGCTACTATTTGTTGACAATATTTTGTCTATAGCTATACCACTCTGAACACAACAGATCTCATCTGATCTCGGAAGCTAAGCAGGGTAGGGCCTGGTTAGTACTTGAATAGGAGAATTTTTGCATCTATGTTCATCAGAGATATTGGCATGTATTTTTCTTTTTTTGTTGTGTCTTTGTCTGGTTTTGGTATCAGGGTGATACAGGCCTCATAGAATGAGTTTGGGAGTATCCCCTCCTCCTTGATTTTTTTGGAAAAATTTAAGTAGGTTTTATATTAGTTGTCCTTTGAATGAATGCTTGGTAGAATTCAGCAGTGAAGCCATCGGGTCCTGGGCTTTTCTTTGATGGGAAACTTTTTATTACCACTTCTATCTTGTCACTCATTGGTTTATTGAGGTTTTGGATTTCTTCCTGGTTCAATCTTGGTAGGTTGTATGTGTCTAAGAATTTATCCATTTCTTCTAGGTTTTCCACTTTACTGGCATATTGTTGCTCATAGTACTTTCTAATGATCCTTTGGATTTATGCAGTATCAGTTGTAATATCTCCTTTTTCATCTGTGATTTTATTTATTTGGATCTTCTCTCTTTTCTTCATAGTCTGGCTAACGGTGTCTATTTTGTTTATCTTTTCAAAAAAATAAATTTTTGTTTCCTTGATCTTTTGTAGTGTTTTTATTTGTTTCAATTTTATTTATTCCTGTTCTGATCTTTACTATTTCTTTTCTTCTAGTCATTTTTGATTTTCCTTCCTCTTGTTTTTCTAGTTCTTTGAGATATATCTTTAGGTTGTTTATTTGAAGCTTCTTTGCTTTTTTGATGTAGACACTTACTATTATAAACTTTCCTCTATTACAGCTTTCACTGTGTCCTCTAGGTTTTGATATGTTGTTTTTCCATTTTCATTTGTTTCAGGAATTTTCAGAATTTTCTTTTCAATCTCTTTATTGACCCACTGATCACTCGAGCATATTGTTTAATTTCTGTGTGTTTGTATAATTTTTAATGTTCCTTATGTTATTGGTTTCTAGTTTTATTCCACTGTGGTCAGAGGAAATACTTGGCATAATTTTAATTTTTTTGAATTTTTAAAGACTTGTTTGTGCCCTAACGTGTGGTCTATCCTTGAGAATGATCCATGAGCTCAGAAGAAAAATGCATATTCTGCAACTGTTGGATGAAATGTTGTGTAAATATCTACTAGGTGCATTTGGTATATAGTGTAGATTAAGTCCAATGTTTCATTGTTGATATTCTGTCTGGATGATCTTTCCAGTGCTGAAAGTGAAGTGTTGAGGTCTCCAAAGATTACTGTATCAGGGTCTATCTCTCTCTTTGGCTCTGATATTTGCTTCAGTGTTGGGTGCATATAATTTCAGAATTGTTATATCTTCTTGCTGATTGACCTATTTATCATTATATAATGACCTTCTTTGTCTCATTTTACAGTTTTTTTCTTGAAATATATTTTATCTGATAGTAGTATAGCTACCCCTGCTCTTTTTTGGTTTCCCTTTGCATGGAATATCTTTTTCCACCCATTTATTTTCAGTTTATGTGTGTCTTTACAGGTAAAGTGGGTTTTTTTACAGACAACATGCAGTTGGCTCTTGTTTTTTTAATCCATTCAGCCATTCTATGTCTTTTTATTGGAGAGCTTAATCCATTCACATTCAATGCTATTACTGATAGGTAAGGAGTTACTACTGTCATGTTGTTATTTGAGTTCTGGTTGCCTTGTGGTCCTCTCTTCCTTCCTTCCTTCCTTCTTGTCTTCCTTTGTTAAAAGTGATTTTCTCTAGTAGTGTGCTTTAATTTCTTGTTTTTTATTTTCTGTGTATCTGTTGTAAGTTTTTAAATTTGAGGTTACCATGAGACTTGCAAAAAAATTTTATAATCAATTATTTTAAGCATATGACAACTCTGCTTACAAACAAGTAGAGAGATCAAATGGAAATTCTACCCCTTAACTCCATTCCCCCCTTATTAACTTATTGTTTTTTCCATCCATAACCTTTTATACTATTTATCTCTCAAAAAGTTGTTGTTGTTGTTTTTGATAGGTTTGTCTTTTAGCCTTCCTACTGAAGATATAAGTGGCTTATACACCACAGTTATAGCAACAGAGTATTCTATACCTGTGTCTTTACTGCAACCAGTGAGTTGTATACCTTCAGATGGTTTCTTATTGTTCATCATTGTCCTTTTCTTTTAGATTGAAGAATTCCTTTCAGCATTCCTTGTAGAAGAGGTCTGGTGATGATGAAATTCCTTGAATTTTGTTTGTCTGGGAAAGTCTTTATTTCTCCTTCATGTTTGAAGGATATTTTAACAGGATATAGTATTCTGGGGTTAAGGTATTTTCCCTTCAGCACTTTGAATATGTCATGCCACTCTCTCTTGTCTATAAGGTTTCCACTGAGATGTCTGCTGCCAGACATATTGGAGCTCTTTTATATGTTATTTGTTTCTTTTTTCTTGCTTCCCTTAGGACCATTTCTTTATCCGTGACCTTTGGGAGCTGATTATTAAATGCCTTGAGGTAGCCTTGTTTTAATTAAATCTTCTTGGTGTTCTGTGACAGTCTTGTACCTGAATATTGATATATTTCTCTAGGTTTGGAAAGTTCTTTGTTATTATTTCTTTGAGTAAACTTTCTACCCCAATCTCTCTCTCTACCTCCTCTTTAAGGCTAATAACTATTAGATTTGCTATTCTGAGGCTGTTTTCTAGATCTTGTAGGAGGGCTTCCTTCTTACTTATTCTTTATTCTTTTTTCTCTTCTGACTGTAATTTCAAATAGCCTGTCTTCAGTCTCACTAATTCTTTCCTCTGCTTGATCAATTCTGCTGTTGAGAGACTCTGATGCATTTCTCAGCTTGTCAATTCAATTCAATTATGTTCTAGAATTTCTGCTTTATCTGTTTTTATTAATATTATTTCAATATCTTTGTTAAATTTCTCTGACAGGCTTCTGAATTCCTTCTCTCTGTTGTACTGAAATTCACTGAGTGTCTTCAGGACAGCTATTTTGAATTCTTTGTCTGAAAGGTCACTTATCTCCACCAGGACTGGTCACTGGCATCTTATTTAGTTCATTTGGTGAAGTCATGTTTTCCTGGATGTTCTTGATGCTTGTGTATGTTTGTTGATGTCTGGGCATTAAAGAGTTAGGTACTTATTTTAATTTTCTGAGTCTGGGCTTGTTTGAACCCATCCTTCTTGATAAGGCTTTCCAGATATTCAAGGGGAATTGATTGTTGTGATCTAATTCTTTGGTTACTTCAGCCATATTAGCACTGGGGGTACCCCAAGCCCAGTAATACTTTGACTCTTGCAGACTCCTGGTGGTACTTTCTTGCTGGACTTTGGTAAGATTCAGGAGAATTCCCTGAATTATCAGGCAAAGTCTTTTACTTTCTTCCCTCATTTTCTGTGCTGGGCTGCTGGAGTTGGGGGAGGAGTGATGTGGGCACTCCCTCTTGGCCACCAGTGCCAGGTCACACCTGAAATCAGCCCAGTCTCACCCAAAGCCAGTGGTGACTGTTGCCTGGCTACCTCTTATGTTTATTCAAAGCCCAAGGGCTCTTTAGTCAATAGGTGTTGAATCCTGTCAGGACTAGGTTCTTCCCTTCAGGGCAGCATGTTTCTTTCTGGCCCAGGCTGGGTCCAGAAATGCCATCCAGGAACTAAGGCCTGGACTCAGGAGCCTCAAGTATCTTCTTGGTACTTATTTTACAGTGGCTGAGCTGGTACCCAAGTTGCAAAAAAAAGTTATCTGAGCTCTTCCCTTTCCTTTCCTCAAGTCCCCAAGACTCCCCAAGAGTCTTCCTGAGCTGTACTGCCAGCATTTGGGGGAGAAATAAAGAAAGAAAGAAAATTTTTTTTATTGCTACATGAAATTTAGTAATAAAGATCTTTATGGGTATTAAGTGCATTATTCGCTTTTACTTGAAAATGACAGAACTATGATGATGTGGAGCTGTGGGATATTTAGAGACATTGATGGAATTACATGGTCTTTAAAAAAATTCAGAATAAAAATCTGTTTATAAAGATTCATTTCAGATCACCAAGAGGAGGCAGAGCAAGATGGCTGAATAGAAACCTCCAGTGATTCTCCCTCCACAAAATCACAAAATCAACAACAGTCCACACATGCAAGCACCTTCAGCAGAAGCAAAAATCAGGTGAGCAATCATACTACCTAGTTTTAACATTATATCAAAGAAAAGGCATTGAACAGGGCAGAAAAGACAGTCTTGCATTACCTATGCCACCCCTCCAGTCCCCCCACCCACACTGCATGCTGAGTGGAGAGAGAATCAGTGTGCCTGGAGAGGGAAAGTGAAATGATTGTGGGTCTTTGCATTGAAACTCAGTGCTGTCCTGGCACAGAGGAACACAGCATAGGGCAGAATTCTGCTGGTGCCTATGGAACAAGCATTTTGACCAGCCTGGCCAGAGAGAAATCCTATGCCCTGAAACCAGAGTTCTGGCTAGCCCCACTAACTACTGACAAGAAGCAGCATGGGACCTGAGCAAATCTTATAAGGCACTCAGGCCACAAAGGCTGCTATCCTTGGGCAATTCTTGTGGCTGTGTTGGAATGGAGCCAGTGAACTTGGCGTACCTTTCTTTCTTTCTGTCTGTCTTTCTTCCTCTCTTTCCTTCTATATTCCCTTTCTGCTATCCTTAGGTATATTGGTTTCATGTTCATGCTTGTTGCCTCATGGAATCAAGATGGCAGATATAATTCTACACATGATGTTGCTGCAAATCAAGCAGAACTGTGACTGTGGAGGGGTGACATCAGCTATAGCACTCCCATTTTATCAAGAAATTTAAAACTTTCCCACAAAATCTCAGCAGACTTATGATCACATATAATTAACCAATAACTCCATCAGAGAGCTATTGATACTGAAATACTTGCTCTCAAATGAGTATATATTAAGGTATATAATCATCTCAAATATAATTTGTGGCCTATTTTTGGTGAAAGGCTTTTGTGTGAGATGGAGTTTGTGTAGGCAAATAGCATTGATTGTCAGGGGACTCTAGGAAGTATTTGAGCAGGTGAAAATCATATCCAGAACTGAAAGTGAGGAATATTAATCAGATAGTGGGACAACTGCTTTTGCTTTGTTTCATTTTGGTGGCAGTGATGACTTGCTGGGAAAATAGCCATAGAAATGAAAACTAAGGTAAGGAGGAAGTAATGTTGTTGAAGTTAAATTAACACCAGTTAATAATTTAAATAATATAAGAGAATGAAAAGGAAATGTTAAAATATACCTCTTAAAGTTTGAGATTTATCAATTTGGAGACTTATTTATTCAATATTAAGCCATTGTGGAAAATAATATAGAAGTTCTTCAAAAATTTAAAAATAAAACTTCTATATGATCCAGCAATCCCAGTACAGCGTATATAACCAAAGTAAATAAAATCAGTATGTCAAATAGAAAAATGCACTTCCATTGCAGCATTGTTGACAATAGCCAAGGTAAGGAAACAACCTAAGTGTCCATCAAGGGGTGAATGAATTTTAAAAATGTAGTATATATACACTCTGGAATACGATTTAGCCTTAAAAAAAGAAGGCAGTCCTGTCATTTGCAACAATAACATGGATGATCTTAGAGGACATTAAGTTGAGTGAAATAAGCCAGGCTCAGAAAGACAAACATGATCTCACTTATACGTGGAATGTAAAAAAAAAGTCAAACTCATAAATGGAGAATAAACTCGTGGTTATCAGAGGCTGGAAGGTGGGAGGATTGGGGAGATGTTCGTCAAAGGATATAAAATTTTATTCAGATAAGAGAAATAAGTTTTGGTGATCTATTGTGCAACATGCTAAATATAGTTAATAACAATGTATTGTATTTTAAAAATCTCTGAGTAGATTTTAAGTATTCTCACCACAAAAATATGATAAGTATGTGAGGTAATGCATATGTTGACTAGCTGAATTGAGCCATTCTACAACATATACATTTTCCAAAACATGTAGTAAATGATAAATATATGCAATTTTAATTTGTCAATAAAAAATACAATATATAAAAAGTGAGAAAGTTAAAAAGGAAGAGCTTATACTATGATGATTGTGTAGTTCAGCAGATAGAATTGTGGAAAGATTTACCATTTGCCTGATGTATCTAAAAAAAGAATTTGAAGAGCTTTATGGAAAATGGTGATAGCAAAGGATGAAAAGCTTAGCTTATGAGAGTATCCCAGTAAATATACAGTCATCCTGAAATATAGAGCTGAATCTTAGGACTAGAAGAACATGCCTACCTGTCAGCCAGCTGACCACAAATAATAGAAGAAAGTGTAGTAATAGATAAGTTCTCCAA
The DNA here is from genome assembly GCA_023783475.1 of Daubentonia madagascariensis. Taxonomy (NCBI): domain Eukaryota; kingdom Metazoa; phylum Chordata; class Mammalia; order Primates; family Daubentoniidae; genus Daubentonia; species Daubentonia madagascariensis. The sequence continues at coordinate 22,150,476 of JAKFHU010001684.1, read as the reverse complement.
TGAAGAGAATAGAGAAGAAAATGTAAGAACTTAGGGAAAAAATAATAACTTGACATTCTAGTTTGTAGAAATTGGGGGAAGCAGAGAATCAGCAAAAAGAAGAAACAGAAACAGGGAATATAGATGGTTTATACAATATTAAGTAAAGATTTATCACACACCTGCTCTGTGCCTAGCATCATACTATGGGTTATACATGTCAAAAAATAACACATTGTCCATCCTCGAGTAAGTTGCTACTTACTGGAGAAAGCTAACAATTAAATGGGCAATTAGAATACACAGAGATACAGCAAATAATTACAAACATATGGGTGTCCCTGAAAGGAACTCTCACCCAATATAGAGTTATTGAAGATGAAAACATTGTTGACTTGAAAAGATGATATCTTAGTTTTTTAAAAAACATGACCAAGTCTATGAGGGTTTTAAGAGTAATGCTAAGATGCATGTGTCAGTTGACAGAGATGTCAGGAAGATGAGGTGCTAACAACACACTTGCAACTGTGTATGAACTTAGGAGCTCAGTGATGTTCCTCAAAAAAGCACTTACAATTTGGCACTGGGGGAGGGAGGGTAGAATGCAGGAGTTATAATATTAAAGAATGTGGATAGCAGGGACATTGAGTCAGCAAATACAGAGTATTCTTTTGAGAAGCCTGTTACTGAAGATAAAGATATAAATAAACATAAATATTGAAGCTAAGAATAGTTTATATTTTTAGGTGCAAGTGAATATTGCTTTGGATATTTAATATGTTTCCAAGCGTATACTGCCAATTCCTAGTGCTATAGTTTGACTGTGTCCCCCAAAAGTTCACGTGTTAGAAACTTAATTCTCATTGCAACATTGGTAGGTGGGGCCTAATAGAGGTAACTGGGTCATGAGGATGGAGCAATCATGAATGAATGAATGTTGTTATTGTGGAAGCAGGTTAGGTGCTGTGAAAGAGGGTTATTGTGAAATGAATCAGGCCCCCAGTGCCTTTTTCTGGCTCACATGCTTGCTTACCATGTGATGCCTGCATCATGAGATTTCCCTGGTCGGATCCTTAAACTTCCCGGTTCCAGAACTGTGAGAAATAAATTTCTCTTCCTTGTAAGATACCCAGTATCTGATATTTGTCATAGTAACAGAAAACAGACTAATACATTTATTTTCCTTTTTTTTCTTTTGTAATTGACAAACACTAATTGTACATGTTCATGGGGCAAGTAGTGATGTTTCGATACATATTATGTATAGTGATCAGATCAGGGTAATTAGCGTGTCCATCATCTCAAGAGTTTAACATTTCTTTGTGTTGGCAACACTCAATATCCTTTTCCTAGATATTTGACACTATGCATTATTATTAACCATAGTCACCCCAAAGTAGTATAGAACACTAGAGCTTATTCTTCCTATCTAGCTGTAATTTGTGTTCTTTGACAAATCTCTTCCTATCCCCTTTCCCCTTCCCCATCTCAACCTCTGGTATCGTCTGTTCTACTTTTTATTTCTATGAGAGCAACTTTTTTTTAGCTTCCACATATAAGGGATAACACATAGTGTTTGTCTTTCTGTTCTTGGCTTATTTCACTTAACATAATGTCCTCTACTTAATCCGTGTGACGGCAAATGACAGAATTTCATTCTTTTTTATGGCTGAAATGTATTCCATTGTGTATATATACCACATTTTCTTCATCCATTCATCGTTTGTTGAACACCTAGGTTGATTTCATATCTTGGCAATTGTGAAATGTGCTGCAATAAACATAGGGTGCAGATGTCTTTTTGATATAATGATTTTCTTTCCTTTGATTAAATTCCCAGTAGTGGATTGCTGGATCCTATGATAGTTCGATTTGTAGTTTTTTGAGGAACCTCCATAGTATTCCCCATAATGACTGTCCTAGTTTACATGTACACCAACAGTGTGTGAGTTCCCTTTTCTCTGCAATCTTGCCAGCATATTTTTTTTGTCTTTTTATAATAGCCATCTTAATTGGGATGAGATGATACCTCACTGTGATTTTAATTTGCATTTCCCTGATGATTAGTGATGAATATTTTTTCATATATTTGTTAACCGTCTCTATTTCTTCCTTTGAAAAATGTCTGTTCAGATCATTTGCCCATTTTTTAATTAGATTGCTCATTTTGCTGAGATGTTTGACTTCCTTATGTATTCTGGATTACCTTCCTTTTGAAGTGTAAACTCTCAAATAAACAAGGCAAGATCCACTTTTAACTTTCTGAAATGTTGAACTCAACTCTATTTAACAAAGTAGTATACATTGTAGAAACTCTGTGTAAAGTAATATGTTTATTTCTGAAAGTTTTTCTATGGACTGTGTAATATCACACAATTCACAGATTAAAAAATCTGTGATTCAATAAGGGACCAATTGGTAAGTCTCTCAAATGTGGTTAGGTGCAAATAGTTTAGAACACTGAACCTAGGCTTAGCTAGACTAGATAATAATAATCTACATGTAAGCAATAAGACATTTACTATAAGCAATATAGAAAAGTTAAACAGTTTAAATTTTTGCTTGTTTGTTTTTAAAATTCTGGTAGTATAATGAGTCAGGCTGTTTCCAGAAATCCTGGAATGAGTGTTTGTTTGTGTGTGTGCATATGTGTGTCAAGGGAAGTGGATCATTATACATTAGTTGGCACCACATGTACCAAGGCCACATGAACATCCTTTTATGTAGCTGTCCATTACTGACAAGTGCTTTAATACATGACTTGTAATATATTTTAATAGAGTTGTGCAAAAGTATTACATCTTGAGCAGCAAAGAAGTACTGAAGGTATAAAATATATAATAAAGCAATTTTAAAATGCTTCTCACCTTCACTAATTTGCTATTTCTAGGAAAATGCTGCCTTCAGTATGTGAAGTTTCTATCTGATTTCCCCCACTAGACTCCATTAACTTAATCAAACCACTGTACCTTGGTGCTTGCCAACCTCATTATCGTGTATTATGTAGTTGTCTTTTAAATTCATTAGACAGAGACCTTCCATTTAAAGCACATTAATTTCTTCCCTTTTCTGAAACCTTTAGCCAGAGGTAGAAATTTATAAGGGCTAATGCAGTATCCAAAAGGAAATGCATTTGATTTGAGATTTTGTTTTGGAGTAATAGCTGAAGCAGTTTTACCTAAGAAATTAATGAAGCTTATTCTTCAGGGTCCCTCACTTACTCTTGCATCTAATTTTATTTTATTTTATTTTATTTTTAAAATTTTTATTCTTCTATTTAAAGCAACATTTCTCGATGGGGCAATATTGGCACTTTCAGATGGATAATTCTGATTCTTTGTTGGGGAGCTTACCTTGTGCCTTATAGGCTCTTTAGCAGCACCCATAGCCTCTACCCACTAGATTCCACTCCAGTGACAGTAAAAAAAAAATGTACAGACATTTCCAAAATTCTCTGACAGAGAGACTGGGTGTCATCCCCATTTGAGAATCACAGACTTAAAGGCTCTTCCCCCCTCAAATTTTATAAGCTCCATCCACAAAAAAGCTACATATGGCCTGGTTAGCAGTTACCAAAAGAAGCATCAAAGAAAGTATAATATTTACTTTAGTTATAACCCAGAATACTATGTGGGCATGAGTTGTTAAAATTTATACATTTTTGTGAATTTTAATTAGCAAAATATCTTAGAGGCTTGATTCTTTCTGGCTAACTTGGAAGAGACAAGCTTACTAACTTGTAAGTGACAGGCAGTTTCAAATAAACTCCATTTGACTAAGTAGCAACTATTACACAGGAAAGTCATTAAAATGATTGTGGACTATGAATTCAGGCTATATACAGCATTTATGTGTTAGATGCAATGAAGAGTAAAGCATTGTGACTAGAAGTGGATACTTCTACAATTGAGAAAGTTGAATGCAAAATATTAGGTCTTTTGTGCTATGTAATAAACTATTTCTCCTGCAAATTGAAAACTTTATGAAGAAACGTAAATCGTTGAACCTAATAGTACATTGCTATCAATGTATTCAATAGCAAAGTAAGAAGATTATTTTTCCCATCTTAGAGAGTTTATTAATATCTAGAGATTTATAAAACAACAATGTATGTGGAAGCACTATTTCAAAATAATTTATTGATAAAAAGTCCTTTATATGCATAGAAACTCCTTGATTTAAACCATTTTAATCATTGTAGTATTCTTTATTTCTTTCTAAAAAATTGCATAGCCATTTGGAGATGGAATAAATTGCATGGGGTAAAATCCTAAACTATGGTGGGATAATATAGGTAAATTATTTGCTTTTGAAATCATTTGAAAAATCAATGTCAATTTCTAAGTTTTGTTACTATCTCTAAAAAAAGTGAATAAAGTGTCATTTTCAAATAGGTATATGAATTCAAATATATTTGCTATTTAATCAAATTAATATAACTTTGTATAATGAGTGTAAATAGATGTATATGATAAATCTACACTATTTGTTTTAGATTTTTTAAATTTCTCTTTCAATATAACCTAGAATTTTCTTAACCTAAAATATTAATATGTGTTTTTAAATATATACTTTGGGAAAAATACATTGGATCTTCTTGTCATTGGATTAAAATTAAAATGTCATTTAATTAAAAAGGAAATGCAAGCACAAAGTCTGATTAATGCTATTGTATTGACTTACTAATATCAGCCAACATGAAACTGTTCCCTGGATGTCTCTCAGTAAATACATTTTCTGATGTCAAAGGAGAAGATATCAAGGGAAGTCATAGCAATACTCAAAGCTGGAAAAAAATGTTTTCATTGCAGAATTGACTCTAGATATGCATGAACACTGCTATTAGGGAAAAGATTGTGTGGGTGTGTGTGGGTGTGTGTGAGAGAGAGAGAGAGAGAGAGAGACAGAATATGGGGGAGTAAGAGAGAGAAAGAGAGGAACAAAACATTTGGGGTATATGGTGAAATATGTTGTTCAGATCAGGGCTACATTATCTGGACTTCGCTGACCCCGCTGCAGTCCTGAGAGTTATGAAATTCTAGATAACAGAGAGTGGTCATAAATACTTTTCTAGAAGAGGAATTATCTTTCCCCCCACCCAGCTTCTCAAAATATAAAGATTCAGCGGTCTAGAGATGTAACTATAGTTTATAATTAACTGATTTTGGAAAAATTAACTTTGATGGAGACAGTGTTTAGTGAATTAGAAGTGAAAAATTCCACCTAGTTATTGTAGTCCTGAAGTGCTCAACTAACATATAATTAATTGATTAATTGGTACTCCCTGAAGCTAATGTAATTTTGTTCCAAACAGTTTTTAAAATGATTTCTCAAAACTCATTATTTCCATATGCTTTGCAACACCATAAAGATGAAAAATATTAATTTTCTGCAATATTTAATAATTAGAAAAGTCTCATACTCATTGGTAGCTCACTGTGTGCTCAATACTGAGTTGAGTGTTTTTCATGAGATCTTGTCTCCTTTAATCTATCCAACAAAATAGTGAAGTAGATATTATTGGTACACACATTTTATTGATGAAAAAACTTAAGCTTAAAGTAAGTAAATTAAATGATTTCCTAAAATTCAAGGTATTGCTATATGAAAAGTAGTATCCTCCATGGGGCTCTTGAAAATTCTACCCTGCTGTGACTGATTTCTCCACCACTACAGTATGTTTATTTAAGTGGTATTAAGTTACTAAGATAAAATAAATCAAAGGGGAGGGGACCGTTAAAAATGTATTCAAAATTACATTAAACCTTGTGTTAACAACTTTTTTCAGATACTCAACCACACCAATAATTTCTTCCTTTGAGATGTTGCAGCCAAAAGAAGTAGAAGTCTCTAAAAACATGTGTAACAAGCTTTTCTACAAAACCACACAAGAGGATTTTCCATGTAATTGTATAGGATTTCAAGGAAGTCACAATTAGAAATACTAATCAATTGAACAATTGGGACAATTACCTTTAACATGTCAAAGTAGTAAGAAGCATTGGAAAGCCATAAAATAAGGACATTTTTTCAACTTTTCCACCCAGGGAACAAATTGGTTTCAAAGAATACTTACTCTTCACAGCAAAATGGCTTAAATAATCCACCCTTTGTAAAGATCACTGGCAGAATATAGAGACAAAGTCCCAGGATTACCAAAGTTTCATATTATAGAGATACACCGAACCTGTTACACACGAAAACACTGCCAGGCAAACAGCTTTTCTTTCAGAGGACTGCCTTGACACTGCTTATTGTTTTCTAAGTCTATCATACCCATACTTTACCTTAATTAATCAAATTCACTTAATCTAAGCTAAATGTTTGTGAAGTAGATGTTTTGATTTGTATTTTTTATATACATGTAAACGAGGATTTAAGTACAACGAAACACATATTGGAAACCTGTTTTCCTGATGCCATCTTCTGGTTTTCTCCTTATCATCATTTCTAGCCCATACTAATTTCTAAAGTGGCCATCGAGGCAAGGCATTTTAATATACTTTATTGTTTAACAATGTAAATTGAATCACATAATTTCACTGTTGAATGTGTCTTAGAGAACATAACAACAGGATAGATAACAAAATGATGAAATCACCTGAATACCAAATTAAGACCTCTAAAATCCATAAGCTGTCTTTTAGAGACATACAAAATATATTAAAATGGACACATATAAGAAAAAATTGACTTGTTTTACTTTGTTTTAAGAAGCAAAAATTAGAGCAATAAGTGGACTCAATGGGGAAATATAGTTTGAAAGAATTTCTATCAACAAAACTGAAGCGACTTTTCTTATAAGACGCTTAGGTTCCCAGATGGCTAATGTTCAAGCAAACGGACATTGCCATGGGAGATAAGATGTGCAGCAGTTTTAGAGTTCAATAGTTTCTTCTACTAGATAATATTTTCACTTATATTCAATTCAGATGTTCTTTGAATTGCATTGTTATTATTTTAATTCAATGAAATTTAAGCAAATGTAATGCTCAAATTCTAGAAAGGCCAATACAAAGTATGTCCTATACATACATGGAAATTATAATGAGAATTATTCCTTATATCAAGCAATCCAGAGGGTTTTAACATTTCCATGCAAATCACACCAGAGATTAATCAAACATTTTTGTCTTTGGCATGGAGTACTTTTGCTTCCTGGTTCTTTACCTAGTTTAATGTTTTTAAATTTCCAAGTCAAGTGTTACTTACTCTGTGGAGACTTCTGTCACCCTCTGTACCTTATTGACCCTTGCGGAGGCAATCACTTCTGTAGTTGGGCAACTTCTCTATGGTAATTATGTAATTCCATGTTTACCACTTCTACAAAATAATGCGCTACATTGACATGAATGTAAAAAGCCATTTTTTATTGGTCTTTATTCACAGCTTCCTAGTACAATATTTTGGAAGTACCGGTTGCCAAAAAAGTATTTAATGTATAGATTAAAAAAATGATTACATGAACAAAAGTTGATATTATTAAATATATCAAAAATATATAAATGTAGTAAGGTATACATAAGTTAAATCTTTATAAAGATAACTCAACCAATTACTAATCCATTAAAATAAATAGGAAAATTATTAATTTTTGATGAAGAGATAGAAAGAAATTGCACTAGAGGCAGAAAATCTGGACTTGCATCCTAATTTTATCACTTGAAAACTTTGAGTCCCAGTTTCCTTCAGCTTTAAAGTGAAAATGCATTATACCTGCCCAATATCTACAAATACCTTTTAAATTAGCATTGTACATTGTCCTTGAGAATTAAAAATCCGACTGAAATTTTATCACATTATATAGAACTATCATGCTATTCTAAGAGATTCCATATGTAGAAAATATATTTAAAGTGTCAATATCCAGGGAGTAAGATACATTTACTTTATTAAATTTTCATACTATTAAAAATAGCATTGTTATTAGCAAATTCAGTACATTAAAATGAATTGCTTTAAAATATTATGGAGAAAAGGGTTTCTTCTTTCTTTTTTTTTCACCTATATGCTATAAACATTAATTCATCATATGAGTATAATGTGTATACCTAATAGCCAAATAAGCACAGGTATGAATATCCCAAAGGGACTTATTGGCGAAATGGATCCTAACAAGTTCAAACAAGCTGTTAAAACCTAGTGGACTAAAAACATCTCTTAATATTTCTTTACAAAGCTTTATGTACTACTAAAGAACAAAATATAGTAGAATTTAAAAACTTTTTTATTGGTTTACCTGTCATCTCAAGAGTAGTAAATAAAACATATTTTTAAATAATGTAACATGGGTGAGAAGTATGTTTTTCTACATGTTGATGAGGAGATATAATATTTCAAAAAAAGGAGCTGTAATTGATTTTTATAGTTCCATGAAATAGTTGGGAAACATATAATAAGGATTAGAGTTTTGTATCAAACTCAACAGCCTCAATTTATTACATTTCTGAATATATTTTCTTTAGTTCAAATATTTAACTCTGTAGCTAACAAAAACATAGCTGAAGAAAAAAATACTTTCCATGTGGAAGAAAAAGATTTTCATTCACAAAATTCTAAGTTTGTAAATAGGTTCAAAGATGGCACTCTTAACCCAGTATATGATTTTAATTTTGAGAACATAATTTTAAAATGTCTTAAGTTGTTCTCAACAAACTTCATGCATCATTGTCTTCCTATCCTTGTTGAATTAAATATAATTTTTGAATATGAGAAACATTAATATGGTTATAAAAATGAAACTTATAAAAAAGAGATATAAAGAAAATTGTCACTCCCTCCACATGCATTTTATTGCATTCCTATCCATCCACACGTCTATAAATTTCATAGGTTTCTGGTTACTTGTCTTCTGCTTTTCAAAAATTATACAAAAGTATAAACCTATACATATTGTTTTATTTTTTTTGGCTTTTTTTTCACTTAATAATATATCCTCAAGATTAGTCCATATCAGTTCATGGTTTATTCAACCATAGTTTAACTAATTTCAAATATGGACAAGTAGGGTTTTTAATCTTTGTATTTTGCAATAATAAATAATGTCAATTAGCCTTTTATGTGTATATTTTTGTGATATTGAAGGTATGTTATTTGGGTAAGTTTCTGGATGTAAAATTGCTGGGTCAAAGAGGAAGGGCATAGATGGTAGTGATGTTGTCTAATTCCCCTACGGATGAGGTTGTATCGTTTTGCATTCCCACAAGCAGTGTATCGGAAGCCATGTTCTCCCACACCATAGTCAACCAAGAGTGCTGTCAAGCTTTGGGATTGTTGCCAAACTGAGAAACTAATAATATATATTTAATAGTGATTAATCTACATAATCTACATAATGCAATGTTTTTTAGCATTTATATGTATCTTATAAATGTCAAAAAACGAAAACCTTAAACAATAAATTCATGCTGAAGAAATACGCATGTGCACACATTGCTCACTTAGAAACAAGATTATGTAAAAATTTTGGTTTGGGCTGCTATTTAGGCATGCAGATTTACTTTTAATATGATCTATTTCATCACAGAATTCTTATAGCAATATACCTTATGTTCTATAGATTAATAGTATATGATGGCCAATGATTGTATGTGTGTATGTGGATTTTGTATGGAGAATTCAGGATGTAGGAAAAAAAAAGAAAGAAAATCAATGTAATAGGAAGAAAAGAGAAAACCTCTTATTGTGTAAGTGTTTAAACCTAAGAGGTTAATCTCAGCCTGTAGGCATGCCAAAACAAGTAAAGTGACTGTGGAGGTACTACCATAGTATCTCAAATCCAATAACGCAAATACGAAACTCTTCTGTTATAAATGTACTATGATTAAATAAAAAAAAAAAAGGAATCACAATAAATTTAGTTAGTGAAGAAACATGATCCATGACCTAGGATGAATAATTGAGGTTGAATGCTATGTAAGGGAACATATTAATTACTTAAAAAATTATATCATTTTTACAACATCTGGCACCTTTGTGTAAGCATAACAACATATGGTTATCTATTGTCAAATTTATAAATACCCAATAAGAGATTTTAAAAATTAAGTAAAACTTTTTAAAAAAATTATAATGAGTTAACTTATATATGATTTTTATCTTGTCTATATATCAAAAGAAGTTAATTGGTTTAAAGTCATATAAAGTACACAATGGAATGTATTAAAATGTGTAAATTTGTGTAATCACTTTGGAAAGCTGATTGGCACTATCTACTAAAATAAAATATTCTTATAACTATGACCTAGCCATCATACTTCTAAATAATTCCTACAATATATGTTTATGTATGTATACCAAATAACATTCCAGAATCACACTGAAATAGATTAAAAACTGGAAAGAAATGAATTGTCATTTAATAGTAAAAACTGTATTATTGTTATATCTCTAGAGACTAAATACTACACAAGAATGAAAATAAAAATATTGTGGCTACATGCAACAACATGCATAAATCTCACATTATTAAATGAAAGAGCCAGACATAATGATGAATGATGCTACTTACATAAGTTACAAAGATAAGCAACAGCATGCAAAGGTTGTAGTGGTATAATGCAGTCAGTATAATGGTTACCTTTGGAAAGAAAGGATGGAATAGTGATTGCGGAGGGGCAATGGGGGTACTTGTAGGGTGCTGTTAGTATTCTGTAACATTATGTAGGTCATGTTTACACAAGTGTAATTACTTCTTAATTATTCTTTGAGATATACATTCATGATCTGTATACATTTTGGATTTTGGTTTTTTTTTTTTAATTTTTTATTATTTTTTTTTATTTCAGAATATTATGGGGGTACAACACTTTGGCCATATATATTGCCCATGCACTGCCTGTGTCAGAGCTACAATCGTGATCATCCCCCAAACTGTGCTCCCTGCATCCATTCAGTGAGAGTTTTCCCATCCCCTCCACCCCCCTCCCTCCTGCCCACCCCCTGATGAATACTATTGCCCTGTGTGATGTAAGTGTTGATCAGTTAGTACCAATTTGATGGTGAGTACCAGTGGTGCTTGTTTTTCCATTCCTGTGATACTTCGCTTGGAAGAATGGGATTTTGTCTTGAGCTACAATAAAAACAACAATAACAACAACAAAAAAATATATATATATAAATGAAAGGGACTTTCAGTTTTAGCTCCAAATGTAAAGAGTTTGGAAATCATCACTTCCAATACTACAAGAAGGAAAAGCTGAATAAGCTGAAAATAAATTATGCTTCTTGAACCTTTCAGTGAATTGTGGTTGCAGGGCAAATCATCACCCTCAACTCTGCCTTTCAAAATTTGGAGCATTCAGTAGACACGGTCATGATCTGATTACCTAGAACAGAAGCTGCTGGAACCATAAAGTGACAAGCCTCTTTAAATTGTAATTTTCATGATTTTTCTGGAGAATGAACCTGTGGGCTAGCTTGAAAGTGAGAATCTCCTGGGGGCCACAGTCTTAGAAGGCTCTTACTCTTTCATCTCTTTCATAGGCTTTGTCTCCTGGAACTCCACAAGGATCTCAAGGGGAAGATCCCAGAATGCCTTCCTATTGGCTCTGGCAGGGGAAGGGGAAGAATAATCATTGTGAAATTCTTTCAGAAACTTCTGCATAACAAAGGCCTACTCTTCAGTGGAAAAGACTTTAGAGAGTCTCATCTAGCTAAGTAACATTCCTCCAGGTACAGCCCCTTGTTACTCTCAGAGGCACAGACTGACTAAGAGACTGAAATTTAATCACAAGATTCCCTTCCCACACATCTTACTATCACACCACACTGGTGAAGTGTAGTAGATTCTCAATATTTGCATTTTTTGTATTTGTGAATTTACCTACTTGCTAAAAGTTATTCGTAACCCCAAACCCAACGCTCCCTGAGCTTTTTTAATCACATACGGGCATGCACAGAGTGGTGAAAATTTGAATTGCCTGACGTGCACGTGCAGCTGGGATGGAACAAGGTAACGCTCCCGCCTCCTTGTTTCAGCTCTCGCGCTTTAAACTGGGGTCCTTTTTGTGGTCTATTTAGTGCTACATTTTAAACTATTTTTGTGTTTATTTTGGGTGATTTCATCATTTAAAATGGCTTGCAAGGGAAGTGCTGAAGGGCTGCCTAGTGTTCCTAAGTGGAGGAAGGCTGTGATGTGACTTACAGAGAAAATACGGGTTAGATTAGCTTCATTCAGCCATGAGTTGTAGTTCTGTTGGTTGTGAGTTCAATGTTATGAATCACAATATAGTACATCCATAAAAAGAAACAGGAAATTCACCAATCTGTACATGAAGCTGCTCTGGAAAGTGCTAAAATAACATCTATAGTGCACGATGAAGCTATTGAAAGTATGGAAAAGTGGTGAAATTTGTGGATTAATGAGAAAAAAACTGATAAAAAGAGCATAGTGGACAGCACTGTTTTGAGGCCAAAAGCCAAAGAAATTTACAGTCATGTTCCCTAGGGTCAGGAAAATGTGAAAGCCTTCTTAGCTAGTGCTGGCTGACTTGCATGTTTCAGAAGTGATGTGGCACAAAAAAATAAACTTACAGATGAGGCAGTTTCTGCAGAACAGGAGGCTGTAAAGGGCTTTTTAAAAAAAAATTTGCCAAGTGTTACATAGAAAAAGGATTATGAGAAAGAACTGGTTTTCAACCCTGATGAGACTAGCTTTTTTTTAAGAATGATGGCAAATGGACCCATAAAACACAAAAGTCATTCCAGTTGGTAAAAATGTGACGAGAGACTCATAAGAATTTAACCCTGTATTTCCCTTAGCAGCAATAGTTCAATATTTGTTAATTCAATTCAGTGTTTATGGCGACTTTATAGAACATTATGGTTAATAATGAGACACTTAGCTGTATAATAATAGTGGATTACAACCAAAAAAGCTATAAGATACAAGGATAATACACAACAGCCAATTACTTTTTCATATTTTAGCAAACAAAATTGTGATTTGAAAAGAGAATCCATAAATACAGCAATAAATGAAATTATTAGCTACAACACTAATAGGTATGTATAGAATTTATACATGAAAAACTAGAAAACATTGATGAATTAAATCAAAATTCTAAATAAATGGAGAGATAATCCATCTTCACTGTTTGGAAAACTCAATATTTTTAAGATGACCAGTCTTAACAATTTGATTTATAGATTCAACACAATACGAATCTACATCCCAGCAAGGTATTTTATAGATATTGACAAACTTGTTCTAAAATTTATTTTGAACAGCAAAAAATTGAAGAAAAATAATAAATTTAGAGATCATACAATATCCACTTTCAATACTTGCTATGGTAACCGTAACATTGTGTTATTGCAAAAGAACAGACACATAGATCATGGAAGAGAATACAGAGCCCCAAAATAGATTCACGCAAATATAATCAACTGAACTTTGGCAAAAGAGCAAATACAATTCCATAGCAAAAGGACAGTTTTTCTTACTAATTGGTGTCAGAACAATTAATGTAAATAAGTAAAAAATGAACCTGAACACAAACTTTGCACCTTTCACAAAAATTGATTCAAAATGAATCATAGACCTAATTGTTAAATGGAAAACTCTAAAATTTCAGGAAGGAAACACGGGAGGAAAACTATGTGATTTTTATTTTGCTGATAAGTTTTTAAATAAAACACAAAAAATATTCATGAAAAATTGATCAGTTGGACCTCATTAACATTAGAACTTCTGCTTTCTGAAAGACACAGAGAACAATAGAAAAGCAAAAAGCAATTCAGAGAGTGGGAGAAAATATTTGCAAAATACATATCCATTAAAGTTCTTGTTTTCAAAAAATACAATTTAAAAACATTAAAGAAATTTTAAAATACAACAATAACCTAACAAACAACACAATTTGTTTGTTAAAACAAACAACAGGCAAAAGTTCTGAACAGACACCTTACCAAAAATGATATAGAGATGAAAAATAGGCATATGAGAAGCTGCTCAACATAACTTGTCATTAGAAAGCTGTAAATTAAAACAAAAATGAGATACCACTACATAAAAATTCTAGTGGCAAATAAAAATAATCAATACCAATTGTTGGTAAAGATGTGGAGCAACAGAAGAACAGGAACTCTCATCCATTGCTGGTGGGAAAGCAGAATTATAAAGACACACTTCAGCAAATAGTTTGTCCTTTTCTTACAAAGCCAAACATAGTTTTACCATACAACTCAGAAAGCAAGCTCCTAGGCATTATACAACTGATTTAAAAAATTATGTTCACACAAAAACCTACATGCAAATATTGACAGCTGTTTTATCTATAATAGCCAAACTCTGGAAGCAACTAAGATGTCTATGAATCTGTGAATGGATAAGCAAACTGTGGTATTCTCATAAAATGTAATACTATTTACCAACAAAAAAGAACAGCTATCAAGGCAGAAAAAGGCGTAGAGGAAACTTAAATGCACATTGCTAAGTGAAAGAAGCAAGTCTAAAAATCTATCTACTGTATGATTGCAATGATAAGGCATTTTGGAAAAGGTAAAACTATAGAGATGGAAACATATCAGTGGCTTCCAGAAGATTAAATTAAATTGGGTGGGTTGGTTGAATAGATAGATAAATGGGAGGTTTAGTTGGTTTGTTTTTGTTTTTGTTTTGATTTTTTTAGAGGTGGGGTCTCCCTGTGTTTTCCAAGCTGGATTCAAACTCCTGGGCTCAAGCAATCCTCACCCTCCTAGGTAGGGGGACTACAGGCAGATGGGAGTTTTTATGGTGGTGAAACTATTCTGTATGATGTTGATACATAACACTATGCATTTCTCAAAACCCATAGACATTTAGAACAAAAGAGAAAAGAGTGAACTTTAATATATTCAAAATAAAAATAAATTATTTTGGAGGCTGAAGGATTCCAGGATGGAATATACACTGTGAACAAAACATTTAACTGTTTTAGAGTTATACTGTACAACTTCAGTGAAGAGGTAGGGTAAAATGTTGCTGATTTAAGCAATTTTGAAAATGACTAAAAGCAAAATAAGTAAGACTACAGATGAAAGCATTGCACATAAATACTGTGCTCTAGTTGGTAAATATATTTTGCACTGTTGTATGAGTTAACAATACTGAAACCACTACATATGTATACTGGGATTTAATTAAGTTAACAGGTAGCAGGCCAAGTGGTGGAGACAGGTCTCTCACTGTAGGAGTTTGAAGTTACAGATAAACCGTGGGAGGAGGCTGGAATGCTTCATGTGGTAATGAATTAGAGACATAAGTAGGAACTCATGTTTAGCTTAACATAGATACAGATGATACATATGGAAATTTTAATAGATAGGCGTATATACACAGGTTAGTGTTCACAGTGTACTTATTTACCCTATTAGTTGAGAGACAATGGAAGCAATGGCACCCTATTAACAATGAGTAAAATTAGCACCCAGATGTTGGTTTCTAAGACCATTCCTTAATTAAAAAAAAAAAAAGCTATAGTCCCTTGGAAAAATGTCTGATTCTAGAATTGGGGCGGAGAATATACAAGATGAGCCTGGAGGATCTTTCTGTCCCACAAAGTAAGGAAGTGTTAAAAACAAACAAATAATAACAATGGCCAAAAGCTAGGATGATTTGAACAACAAAATAAAGTAGTATTGGATAATAACTCTAAATATAAAATCAATATTCATGAGTCCATACTGAAAAATAAATGACTGAATAAAAAAAAGTGAGGAGGAATAGATAAATAATTCTGATAAAAAAAGTTTCAAATAATTTATGTAGGATCTTCACTCTCAAGAAGGTATAACATAACTCTCCACTCATTAATGAAGTTTTCATATAGTGACTTCCTTCCAAAGGGTACAATATCAAAAGGGAATAAGAAAAGAGTAACTTTACAGTGGATAATCCTGGCAAAGACTTCTTCAACAGGGTAATCAAGTTAAACATTAACAATAAAGAGTCTTGCCGATAATATACTCATACACCCTTGATGTATATGAGGAAGAGAATGACACTTTATCTCTGTGGTTTTCTGCCTAAAAGCCCATAACACCAGTCTAATCATGACAAAAACATCAGACAAATCATAATTCGGGGACATTCTACAAAATACCTGATCAGTACACCTCAAAACGTCAAAGTCATGGAAACAAAGAAAGTCTGGGAAACTGTCACAGCCAGTAGGAGCCTATGAAAACATGATGACTAAATGAAGTGTGATATCCTGGTTGGCATTCTGGAACAGACAAAGGACATTAAATGAAATTAAAGATAGCTGAATATAGTATGGACTTTAGATAATAATAATTTATCAATATTGTTTCATTAGTTGTAGAGAACACACCATACTAATGTAAGATATTAGCAATGAGGGACAATGAATGTTGGGTGTGTAAAAACACGCTCTGGACTGTCTTCTTTTCTGCAAATCTAAATTTATTTTAAAACTTAAAAATAATTTTAAAATTAAAAGAATAAAAAGAATGGGATTTATGTATTTATTCCACAAATATTTCTTTAGAACCCACTAGGTACCAGACATTCTTGTAGGTCCCATGTACACAGCAAACAATACAGATTAAAAAAATAAAAATAAAAAACCTTGCCCTCATGGTACATATGTGTCAAATAAACTAGTGAAAAAAAATGAATTGTGCTGTTAATGACATAATCAGTGTAATGGACACTAAGGTAACCTGTGCATCTTGATGAATTAAAAAATATATTCTTTTTCTTAGAATATTAGGACTTGAAATTTTAAATTTTTATTATATTGATTTATTGCACAGTAAATAATTTCCAAAATGGATCCTAATTCTTAGTTTTTATTGAAATACCCAAGTTATCATGATATACTAGATCTATTAAGATCGTAAGTTTTGAACAAGATTTAAGTATTAAGATTCCATATAGAAATTTCAAATTGTGCACCACATCTTTTTTTTCACGCACAAGACCGAGTATATTATTTTTGTTTTGTTGTTCTTGTTTTTGTGAGTGTTTTTAATTTCCGGGCAGTATTTATGGAACCAGAAACAGTTCTCCAAATGGAAAATTCTCTTTGTGAAACAGACCTCTCCCCAAAAAACTCAATGGCTTAAAACAACAATAATTGATTATCTTTAATCTGTGTGTTTCTTCCTAGTTTCTGGGATGAATGCCCCGTCAACATATTTTCTTTTCGCAGTGATGACAGAGGTACAAGACTATAAATGGAAACATAAAACATGTGAATGCTGAACCTTAGATTTGGTCAATTAACACTTCTGTCTCATTCGACTTGCTTAAGCAAGTGAGCTGATTTCACCCAAAGTGAATGGTAGAGAAACCCTTGTCATTCCTTTAGCAAGTTTGTGGGTATAGCGTTCACTGAGAATTTGGTGCCAATAATTAAATCTATCCCACTTACTGTAAGACAAGCACTATGAAATATAGTGCAATGTAGATTAAAATGGGCAATATCTTTGCCCTCATGGAACCTATAATCCAGTGTTGTCAAATTTCTAGTAGAATAAAAGATGTGTGTGAATCAGGGAAAAACACTCCCTTGAGTATATAAATTAGAAAAAGACAAATGTTATGGCAAACATATTAGGAAAAGCTAACCCTTTTTCTGGTTGGATAATCCTATTTTGAAGAGTCTAGTGTGGCAAATGGAGTGCAGGATAAATTTTAGCCCCCTCAACTACTCATTGTTGTACCATTGTGTGTGAGGAACTAACCACATGGGTCAATTTATCACACAAAATTACCACTAAGTACTCAAATGGATTCAATAACTTTGTATTGAGGTGTGTGGTAGTTTAAATAATGTCCTCAAAAAAAAATATGCCCACATCCTAATCTCTGGAACCTGCAAATGTTACCTTATATAACAAAAAAGAATTTTACAAATGTGATTAAATTAAAGATCTTGAGATGTAGAGATAGTACTGGATCATTTAAATGAGCTCTACTTGCAATCATTGGTATCCTCATAAAAGAAAGGGAGTGAGAAATTTGACACACACAGAAGAGGCAAGGCAACGTGCCTGTGGAGGTGTCTGTGGGAGTGAGGCAGCCACCAGAAGCCGAAAGAGGCAAGGAATGAACTCTCTGGAGCCTCTGGAGCAGCTGTGCTCACAACTCGATTTCACCCCATTAATACTGAATTCAGACTTCTGGTCTCCAGAAATGTGACAGATTGCACTCACGTTTAAGCTACTAAGTTTGTGGTAATTTGATACAGCAACCATAGGAAGTGAATATGAAGTATAATATTAAATATTAAAAAATTCCCATTTTTGGTGTGTAGTACTATGAATATTGAAAAGTCCATACAGTCATTTAACCATCAAAAACAACAAAGATATAGAACAGTTCTACTCCCCTCCCCAAATTCCTTTATAACCCTTTGTAGGTAAACTCTTACTCCCTCTCCAGCCCCTGGCAATCACTGGTAATGTTTTCTCTCTCTGTTTTGTGCTGCAAGAATGTCATATAAATAGAACCATTAAATATGTAACCATTTGAGATTGGCTTCTTTCACTTATAAAAATGCATTAGAGATTTATTCATATTTTTCTGTGTACACATAGTTTGTTCTTTTTAATGGCAGGTTAGCATTCCCTTATATGGGAATTTTGTGTGTCAGTTTGCGTGTCCATTCACCATGTTAAGGACATTGGAGTTGTTTATAGTTTTTGACAATTATAACAAAAGCCACTGTGAACATTCACATATGCTTGTTTTGTGTGAATATGTTTTCATTTATTTTGAGTGAATACTTGGAGTGTGAATACTGCATCTCCTTGTCGGGCAGGTTTATAACTTTATAAGAAACTGCTCAATTGTTTTCTAAAGTGGCTATACTCCTTTACTTCCTCCCCATGCACCATCAAGACGTGAGAGGTCTAGTTGCTCCCCATCCTTACCAGTACTTGTTATGGTCTCTGTCTTTTTCTTTTTTCCTTGCCATTCTAATAGGTGTGTGGTAGTCTCCCATGGTGATTTTAATTTGCATTTGTCTAATAACTAAATATTTTTCTTTTTTTGGTGGTTGTGGGTCTGTTTATTTTATTATGAAATTTTGAGACTTGTTTTTATAGTCAGTATAGCTGTTCTTTACCAGATATATTTTTGCAAATTTTTTTTCCATCTATGGATTTTACTGTCATTCTCTTAACAGTGTCTTTCAGTAAGGTAGAACATTTTGCTTTTCATAAAATCTAATTTACTGATTATTTTTCTTTTTTGGATTATGCTTTAGGTGTCATATATCTATATATTTTGATAAATAACATTTGACCTGGTTTCCAGCTGACTGCCAGTGGTGGGAATATAATTAATTTATTCCCACTACCTTTTACTTTTCTGAATTTTCAGTTTTTATATGGCATCCACATAGTTCTTTTTAATGAAAAATAAATTCTTAAAGAAGAGGACTTTCACTCTTGACCATAATGGAGTAACAGGGATTATACTTACCCTCTTACCTTAAACAACTAGAAGACTAAACAATATATATGGACATAAAAAGTAAAAATTAGAATCAAGCATTGGATCACAGAGAATAGCAGAAAATGATCACTGGTAACAGGAAACATACGAGGTGAAACCTATTGGCCCATCTTACTGGTTGGGGAGTGTTAGAGGATTGTATTGCGAGGCAGGAGAAACCAAGCTAAGCACATGCCTTCACTGAAAGGAAAACAGAGAGTTTGAAATTTGCTGAGGCTGCTGTGACTAGAATTTTGGGAGACGACCAAAGAGGAAAATGTGCAGAGAGAGAGAGATCTCAGAAGATGTGCAGTGAAGTCCCCTAAAATTTTATCTGACTACTGATTTGAGCATTTATGTGAGGAAACTACTCAAGGCCAGAAAACACCAGAAAAGGAGTAGGCAGAATGATCCCTGGAGCTCACACAGACAAGAATATTTTATATTCTTTGAGTCAGAATGTAAGACTAAATAATACATAGAAATTTGGCAGAGCCAAAGCTGAAGCCTTCCCTGTACTCATGACCCAAAGGGATTTCAAGCAACAAGTGCATCATAGAACAAGTTCCAATAGTATACAAATGAATATAATAAGACCTAGTATCTGCAATTATAAAACTCAAAATTTCATACATTGGATCAACAATGACCAAGGATATATGAGAAGTAACTGCATGCAAAAAATAGGGAAAAAAAGAGAAAAAGATCCAGAAATAACAGATATATTAGAATTAGCACACAAACACTTAAAAAGAGTTACTATAAATATATTACATATTTTAAGAAGGTAGAAAAAACCATGAACATTATGAAGAGAGAAACAAAATTATGAAAAATGAAAACTAATCCAATTTCTAGAGGTGAAAATTATGATTTCCAAAATGAAAAATGTAATGAATGGGAATAAGAACAGAGTAGACAATACAAAAAAAAATATGAGTTAAAGACATGGAAATATAAAATACTGAAAAAAAAGTACATAAAAAAGACTAAAAAAATTTGTAAAAGCATCAGTGACCAGTTGGACAATATTGAATGTTTTAATACCTAAGTGAGAAGTAGAAGAGCAAGAGGAAAAGAAAAATATATTTGAAAAATAATAGCTAAATTTTTTCAAATTTTGAGGGAAAATATAAGACCTCATACTTAAAAAACTAACAAACCTCTTAACAAACAGAAAAGTAACATTAAGAAAAGTCAAGAAATAATCACATAAACATATGCCTGAAATTTATGATAAAGAGAGAAATCTTAAATTTGATTACATATTCAAAATCTCAGTGATCCCTAAGCAGAAGAAATAAGAATAGAATATGTGAAACATCATAATCAGATTTCTGAGAAATAGTGATAAAAATGTGTTAAAAGCAGCCACAGAAAAACAACACATTACATACAAGAATTTCAAAAAAGTTCTATAGCTGACTTCTCATAAGATATTAATACTATACATGCTGCAAGACAGTGAAGTGAATCTTTAAAGCCATGGAAAACAAATAAATAATCGTTAAAATTAAAACTCTTTATTAGATGAAATCTTTTTCAAGAATAAAGGCAAAATTAAATCTTTTACAGACAAAAAAAGCAAAAATAATTTTTCAGCAGCAGACTTGAAATATAAGACATGTTAAAGGAAGTTTCACGTAGAAACTCAGTTTTAGAAAGTGATAGTTTGCAGGCTTGTAGAAAGTTCATGATTCTTAAATTAAATAAAAAATAATCTGCTAATGTAATTGTTAATTGAATACCTCAAAGCAATTAACATTATCCCCAGAAGCAAATTAGCCCAAAATATATCAATTTGAAATACTGCCTTTCTCTCTCTCTTTTTTTTTTTTTTTAATGTTTCTGGATTCTGTGAATAAGAAATTTAAACAGGCTACAACAGAGGTTGATTGTCTTTGCTCCGCAGCGTCTGGGACCTCAGCTTGTTAGACTTGACATACTAGGGTAATACAATAACCGAAGGCTGGTATTAACTGGAGCCTGCTTCATCTATGTGTCTGACACTTGAGCTGGAATGACCTGAAGACAAAGACTGTCAACCAGAGCACCACCGATACTTAGGATGGTTAGCAAATTTGTGTGTTCTGGTTCCTCACAGCATGGTGGTCTTAGGACTCAGAATAGCCATAAGGTAGTTGAGAGCACCCAGAGTGACTATTCCAATGACCAAAAAGAAACCTGCATTGTGTTCCATTCCTTATCTTCAGATGTTCCATAGCATCACTTCTGCCATCCCCTATTAAAGTAACAGCAGTTAAAAATCTACTCTGATCCAATGATATCGGGCATAGACCCTAACTCTCAAAGAGAAGAGTGTCAAAGAATTTACTGCCATTTTTTTAAACATCCACACCTACCTATGGTCTTTGATTCTCCATCGGCTTCTATATATACTTTTTTCTTTTCTGCACCCAAAGTATGCAGTTTGCTGCTTCTCTCTGAATATGTGCTCTGATATCTCCTCATCATTTCCCTCAACCAGCTTCCTTTTCTTATTCTTCTAGAACACAATTCAAATGATTACCAATGGTCACAACTATTTTTTGTGATCTTTGAGAGAAAAATGAAGGATCCAATCTGATGATACCTTTATATTAAAATAAAACCAATCTCTTTTAAAAAAGAGAAACTATTATCTGAAGGAGGATTTTAAGTGATTTGTTTTCAAAACTTCAAGTTGAGAATAAATTAGAGGTATTTTCCTTTCCTATTGAAATGATGTAAGTAAAAAACTTACTTTCTAAAAATTTAATTAAAATAAATCAAACATTTACCATATAATATATACTACAATAATCAGTTCATTTTTACTTTTCATATTAAAAGTCACAAAAACCTGGGGGACAGCTATTATTATTTTAATTTTCCAGGTAATATTACTAAAGCTTAAAGGTTTAAGTAACTAAACTGGTATTGTATATCAATAAGGACAGAAGAAGAAATTAAATCTGTCTTATTCCAAAGTGGGGGGATAAAAATTAAACCTAATAGTAGACATTCTACCAAACTGGTAGACAAGAGGCTCAAAGTCTTATCATATTTTAATTGGATCAAAAAAGAAATATGACTCTTCTTATATTCAGATATTAAAAAATGAAATACATGGCATAAAATACAGATATGAAAGCTCAAGCTGTTTAATTAATTTGCTGAGTGCATACGTCATCTTAATTGTTGGGCCACACCTTGAATTCTAATCTCATTTCTCCTGTGCTGCAATACTCTCCCTTATTTTCTTTAACATAATATTTCAAGCATTTGGAATTCCCATCACAACTCCTTTTACAATCACTATAAAACTTACTTGTTACCCACCTAAATATTTCCTACTCCATAGGTCTTTTCTGTATCCCCCCATATGAAAGTAACTTCTAGAGCACTTATTAATTATCCCACCCAATAGTGTATTTATAATAATTTGCCCTGTATCATTCTCATTAACTAATAGGGTGGCTCTCTTTTGTGAGCTTGCTACTTGCAAGAAGATACAAGCCAAATGTCACTAGTATCACATTTCTTCCAGTGGCACTGATGAGTGTGCCTTATGCATAAAAGATTATTAATGCAAAATATGTCACAATCACTATGGAAAACAGTATAGAGATTCCTCAAGGAACTAAAATTAGACCTACCATTTGAGCCAGCAATCCCACTACTGGGTATCTACCCAAAGGAAAAGAAGTCATTTTATCAAAAAGACACCTGCCCTGAAATGTTTATTGCAGCAAAATTCACAATTGCAAAGATGTGGAATCAACCCAAGTGCTCATCAATTCATGAGTGAACTAACAAAATGTGGTATATATATACCATGGAGTACTACTCAGACATAAAAAATGAATTAGTGCCTCTTGCAACAATCTAGATGGAAATGGAGATCATTATCCTAAGTGAAGTATCTCAGGAATGGAAAAACAAACACCACATGTACTCTCTAATAATTTGGAACTACTCTATATGCACACATGGGCACAGAGAGAACTAAAAGTCATTGGAAATCAAGGAGGGGGGAGGGAGGGGAAGGGGAGGGGTAAAAATCTACCTACCAGGTAAAATGAACACTATTCTGGTGATGGGTGTAGTAATAACCCTGACTTAAGAACTATAAAAGCTATCCATGTAACAAAAACATTTGTACCCCCTTAATACTTTGAAATTTAAAAAAAAAGAACTCTCTCAACCCATCAGTTCTGTGCTTCAGATAGATCAACCTATAAATAAATTTTCACTAAGATCATTTTAAGTACCTGGGTTAAGTTATTTGACTTGCCTCATCAAGATCTTACCAGACAATTCTGTCTAAATGGGGACATATATGCTGTCAGGCACTACCAAAATAAAATATCTGATTTAAACATATTAGAATAGTAAAACATGTTATATCCTTTCGTCATCACTCTCAATAGGAAAAAACGATTTGGAGTTTTTTTCTAATTATGAAAAATAACGTGTGCTTTGGAAAAATTAAGAAGCTCAGATGACTACTTTAAATGTGTCAGGTTAATGCAATCTATTATTATTTTTTTAAAATACACTTCTTTTGGATTAATGAAGCTCATCTGCTCATCTGCCACATTCAGTGTTGTTACTTAAACGCACACACACACACAAATGGGTTTTGAGAATATCTACACAAGGAAGTGTTTTTGTATCAACAATACAATCTCTGAAATTCACTTGACTCAAAGATTATTTGATGCTTGGTATTGTCTTATTCCAGATTGTAGCATCACATCCCTGTTAATCTCTGACATATTTGGCAGTCAGAGAGTTGGTTTGTGTGATAGCTGTAGAGACATTTAAATTGCCCCTAAATATGTGGTCTTTTTTTTCTGCTCAATTTGATTGATGTTTGCTGCTTGCTTCTCTTTGCATATGGTACTCAATCACGTTCTTTGGATTCTTTAAAATTAAGTAAATAAAAGGCTAATAGGTACATGCTTTACCTTGCAACATATAACAAATAGTCAAGATTTTATTCTATGGAAACTTTACAGAGATCATGGATGATGGGAATTTTAATTATAACACAACAGAAAACATAAAATTGAGTGTTTTCACAGCCCACAATTCCTTTCAATCTGCTACTCCTCCTACTATATTATAATTCCTTCTTTCTACAAAAGCACATGACCTCCTCCAATCACTGCCACCAGTGCCATTTTTCCCAGAAAAATTTCTTGAAAAAACAAACTAAGTAGAAATGACTAGAAAGTTTTTCATTTTCCTAAGCAAAGCACTTCAAGTCTGACAAAAATGCCTTTTCCTCTCCCCCTCCTTTCATGCACTATCTAGGTCCAATTGTTTCCAAACCTAAATAGGCCATGGGGTGTTTTCATAACTCAGTGATGTTCTTCCACTAATGGGTACCAGCTTTTAAGATACTTTAAAAATGATTTTCTCAATTGTATGTATTGATGAGTACATATTACATGTGACTATATTAATGATAAGGTAAGTATATTGTTTCAATAAAAATTTCTAATGAAAACAACCATATGATCCATTTCCTTAAAATATAACTGAATTTAATCCCTACTATTAATGATTAAATAGGACACCTGCTGTAATAAATTTTTCAGCATTTATTGAATCTTCAAATATTTTAATTAAATTTTTCATATACGTAGAAATATATCCGTAGGTACTTAGGTGAAAGATAATGGTTTTTCATTTACCAAATCGTATTTTGAGGAAGAAAGAAATGGCTCAAAGTACTATTCCTGGTACAGTATAATGACAAAGTGTATATTTCAACATTGAAATCAAAGGGGCACTCTGAGTTGAATGAAAAACAATGTATAAGGTATTTAATATATTCTTTCTTGCATTTTAGCACAGCATCTTTCTTACATACTTGACTAGCTGTGATTTATGCAGCACAATAGCTTTTTTATGACACTTATGTTAATCTTTTTCCCCTTTCCATTACCTGAACATATCAGTATGTTTTCTTGTTGAAATAATTTGGAGTAGTAATTTGCAAATTTCCTCTGACAGCCCTTAAGGTACAATAAATTTCTCAAATCAGTAGGAGCCCTTGAAATGTGTTTTCAATATCCCTGTTGCAAATGAAACTAGCAAGCTACAAACGTGCAAGTGCACAGAAAATCAGAAAGAATGAATTTTTCACTTACACAGAATTGGATATTTCCTTAATTATTTGTAACCTAGGGCCATAAGGAAGTTTCTCATTTTAGAATTTGATTTTACAACCAGAATTTTTTATTTATATAACTACTATAATGAATTTGGAGAAGAAAAAACAGAAGGACCAACGTGACCAAAAATATATCATTCCTTTTAATAAATTCTAAGAATAGAAAAACAAAAAGGGTTTGCCTAACCTAAATTTTGATATATATTAAAGATTTTTATCAATGACTAATAATGCCCATGGCAAGAGCAGGTGGTAGGGAATCCAATTGCTGCAGAGATTCTTCACAAGAAGATAATTCATATTATCTATACTTTTCAAAATTCTATTATTATGATATATTTAATTTTTGATCTTTTAAAAAATTATAATCATTCACGTTTTTGACAATTGCACTTTTGCCCTTAGGACAGCATACTGCAGTGATTAAACTGAAGGTTCCTGAAATCAGGCCATTAAGGTGCAAATCCTTGCTCTTCCACTTATAAACTAGGGCAAGGGACTTAGTTTATTTGAAATTCAAAAAAATGTCTAATATTGGCAGCACATATAAGAATTCTCAATATAATAATGCCTTAAATGTGCAAGTGGCTACTTTTTTCTCACATAGCTTAATTCCAATGACCAACCCTTTGAATTGCTAGGATGACTTACATCATCAAGAATTTTGACTCCTTCTGTATATATATCTCAATTGCCATTCTCAGACTTCCATCCTCAGGCTCTCATCCTCATGCTATATGATTGTTGCTGTAGATCCAGCTATCACATCTTTATTTCAGTGTGCAAAAAGGTGGAAAAAGGAATTACAGAGGGTACAATCTAGCACAGTAGTTTGTTTCCTTTAATAAGCATTTATGTGATTCCCAACTTCCATCTCTTTGGCTCAAACTTATTCACTTGGCTATAGTTGGCTACTGTTCCATTTATTATCACTGACTAACCACCTCAAACATTATGGAATAGAAGAACAATTATTTTCTTATGCTTATAGTTTTCATGGATTAAGGATTTAGAAAGAGTATAGGAATAATGGCTTGTC
This sequence comes from Daubentonia madagascariensis, assembly GCA_023783475.1. NCBI lineage: Eukaryota > Metazoa > Chordata > Mammalia > Primates > Daubentoniidae > Daubentonia > Daubentonia madagascariensis. Next base: position 22,123,842 of record JAKFHU010001684.1, on the reverse strand, counting down.
TCCACTCCACAATGATTTTAAGAGGGGATGAGAATATGTTGAAGATGAAGCCTGCAGTGGCAGACCATCCACATCAATTTTCAAGGAAAAAAATCATTTTGTCTGTGCCCTAATTGATGAGGACCAATGATTGACAGTAGAAACTATAACCAATATCATAGACATATCAATTTGTTCAGCTTACACAATTCTGACTGGAAAATTAAAGTTGTGCAAACTTTCCACTCTATGGGTGCCAAAACTGTTGTACACAGATCAGATGTAGAAAAGAGCAGAACTTTTGATGGAAATTTTAAACAAATAGAATCAAGATCTTGAAGCATGTTTTGAAGAATTGTAACAGGATGTGAAACATCACTTTACTAGTATGATCCCGAAGACAAAGCACAATCAAAGCAATGGCTACCAAGAGGTGGAAGGGGTCCAGTCAAAGCAAATGACTGATGAAGAGCAAGTTCATGGCAACAGTTTTTTGGAATGCTCAAGGAATTTTGCTTGTTGACATTCTGGAAGGCCAAAGAATGATAACATCTGCTTATTATGACACTGTCTGGAGAAAGTTAGCCAAAGCACTAGCAGAAAAATGCCCAATAAAGCTTCATCAGAGAGCCCTTCTCTACAACAATGTACCTGCTCATTTCTCTCATTAAACAAAGCAATTTGTGACCAAGTGTTTCCATGGGAAATCATTAGGCATTCACCTTACAGTCTTGATCTGGCTCCTTTGACTTCTTTTCTTTTCCTAACCTTAAAAAAATATTTAAAGGGCACCCATTTTTTTTCAGTTGATAATGTAAAAAATGCTGCATTGACATAGTTAAACTCCCAGGGCCCTCAGTTACTTAACAATGGACTGAATACCTGATTTCATTGCTTACAAAAGTGCCTTGAACTTGACAGAGTTCATGCTGAGAAATAAAATTGACATGTTTTTAATCTTTGAATTTCATTTTTTTCATGAAGTTTTTGAAGTTCCCAACAAAATATTACCTATCTCTAAAAGTTGTTATCATAATTAAGTGAAATAACGCCAGTTATAATTTTGGGAATATTGTAGAGAAATGTGATGATCTAAGAGAGTCCCCACAGTCTGATTCCTTACTTTACACGGAACCCCACTGGCCTTTTGGTGATACATGGACCTTTATGGCCAAGGATATTTTCCAACATATTATTACAATCTAGTGATTCCCAGAATTTTAATATCATGGCTCACACAGAAAATGATAATATTCCACAAAAACTGATGTTTCAAATGATGCTTATAGGCTGAGTTTCCAGGACAAAGAACAATGGGTCAAGTAGGCCCAACCTAGTTCACCTGTCTGCTGAGGAAATCAATACCTCTGCACACATTTAATACACACTCTACTTTTACCAACCCTTGTTGGGCCACAGACCTCTACCCTATGATCTACTTCATACAATTTTCCCTTTTCCCTCCAAGTTAATGAGATACTCCATTAGATTAAAAATTTTAAATTTAACCATGAATTTACATAATCCTGACATCAGTTCAAGTTTCCATGTCTCTAAACTCTAGCTAAGTTTGAATTCATATTCTGTTTCCAGTGGAAATTATTTTATTTCTCTAAGATTCATTAATTTGGCATGACTAGAGTAGTTATATTTCTGTAGAAATCTCTGAGGCTGCACCTTACTTTTTTACCGAATTTGTTTCTTTTTAAAAGTAGTGCACTACATCCATTTTGTATAGAATAAAGGAGGCAGAAAGAAAAAGAGAAAACTTCTAATAACCATGGGGGCATTTAAGAGATTTTGCACAAGGTTTGGAGATTCAGTGTGGAGTGCTGAAAAGAGGGAAGGAGTTAAATCAAAGACATAGAAACTGTTTCAGATTTGACTTTGTTATGAAGTCCTGAAGCTGCTGATCCAAATTTTGTAGTACAATCATATCTTTCATCTTGTACCTTTCTGCTATGGTCTGAATTGTGTGTTCCCCCCAAATTCTATTGTTTAAACTTAATTTCCAATGTGATAGTATTAAGAGGTGGACCTTTGGGGAGTGATTAGGTTATGAATGCTCTTCCCTTATGAATGAGATTAATGACCTAATTAAAGAGAGCTGACTGGCCCTTCCGTCTCTTCTGTCACACGAGGAAACAGTAGTAAGGCACCATCTTGGAAACAGAGAGATCAACCCTAATCAGACAGTGAATCTCCTGGTATCTTGGACTTCTCAGCCTTCACAACTTGAGAAATAAATTTATATTTTTTATAAATTACCCACTCTCAGATATTTTAATATAATAGCACAAATGGACTAAAACAATTTCTTCCTCACTCTTTTCTTAACTTAATCACATATTTTCTAAGGTGAGATGTTTTGTGATAACCTTTGTTCTTATGGGCTTCTATCAAATCATTTTATGCCAAGTAGCTTGTGCAGGTATTTCCCTCCAAAATTAGTTTCTTTCACAAGAGGAATTTTGGCTTCAGCTATTCTGTTACCTGAAATATTTACAGAGAAATATCTTGAATGAAGAAAAGTTGCATCATGTGGGAAGTCACCATTCTGCAACAGTAGTGTTTAAGAAATTACCAGGTAAGTTGTTCCAGAGCTCCTGGAATTGAAAGCCTCACAGACCTACTTAAGATATTGAATTATACTGTTTACTGAATTAACTTAAAACATAGTAAAATCAAGAGGAAATAAATAGGGTAAGTTGACACAGTAAGGATAGGGTAAAAATGGGGTGAAATGACCACATTCTGAATCCTGCATTACACAACATTCATATGTCCTATGTCTCTCACTCTTTCAGCCAAAACGTCTTTCCGTGATGGCAATACAGTTATGAGAATCAAAGGTGAAGTTTGTGCAAGCAGACTCAGCAGAAACAGGAAGACTTGAGTCAAGTATACTAACTCTATTGGAAGAATGTGTGGCAAGTATGCCTGTCCAATCAATATAACTTGTCTATGATTTGCTGTGCAGCCATGCTTATTAACTACATTTCTAGGGTAGAGCACACATGAGTTCCAAATGGGATCATAATGTCACCAGTAGGTGATTAATTAGGGATGATTTGACTATTAAACTGGAGGTGGTATGATTTGTGCTTATTAATATTTCAGATGTACTAGTTGCCTCCATCTCTTTTTATCTATAAAAGAACTCCTTTTTGTCTTTGTATAGACTATTTATTTTATGCATCTTTTACTTTACATTATACGTTGCTTGCTTATTTTCTGTTCATAACAAACTTTATGAATTCTTTCTTTGTCTTAGAAGCTAGTTGCTAACTCACTATGTATGCTTAATGTTTTCTGTGACTTTTACCCATTCTACAATTTTTTATCATCTTTTGCAGAATTGAATGTTCTTAAATAATAGAGCACATTGCATTTAGATAATTTAAGTGTTTGAAGCTATGACTATGTTTAATGAAGGAGAACATAGGCACCACAAGTAATCTGAACTCCAGATTGCCCACACTCCATTCTGAAACTCATCAGCATTCATCCTGTCTCAGTTGCCGTTGAAACCCCATGTAATTACTTTTCAGTGACTAGTGTTAGGAACAATTTGTGTTCTACAAAAGCACTTCTCTGATTCCTTGCCAACTAGTGTCTTAAAAGATTCTTTTGCCCTATTGTGGGGTTTAGATGAGGATTCAGACATCCTCTTAGGTAGTCTACAGTTCTAGATTGCCATTAGCTCTTGGAAGAAGGATGACAGCCAAGAAGACACTGCAAAAAAGGCAAACTTTTTTTTCCAGAAACAAATCATTTATTTTCATACATGTGTTGCTTACTACTATGACCCAGGTGCCCTTGTAGGTGATGGGGGTAGGGCACTGGACAAAGCCACTGTACTTACATTAGTAGAGGAAGCCTTGAAATGTGCCTCTCAGAGCAGTGTAATCAACTGACAGTTACAAATATCATGCTCTAAAATCTGTCACTTGTGCTGAGCCCAGGCTTTCTGTTGTTTCTCCATGCCAATCACAGAGTGAGTCAAGTGTATTAAGATGAGCTCACTGTGGCAAAGGATACGGGCCAGCTATGATGGGACAGTTTGAATACGGGATTCTGTAATAGCTTTGCCAAATCTCTTAGGTCTGTTTAGCAATGTAAGATGTTTCACTCTTTCTTTGGATTTTATAAATGGATTTTAAAAATTAAAATAAATAACAAATAAAAACTATCATATCAACTAAGGAAAAAATCTATGTCTTTGAAACTTTTATTAAAATTGATCAACCAGTAGCAAGACAGATGAGGAACAAAGAGAAAGAAAAGTTAAATAAATCATATTGGAGACATAAAAATGGGATATTTCTGCACATATCCTAGGAAAATCATTTTATAAAGGCAAATTTTATGGTGAGCCCACCCTAAGGTACCTCAAAGTGAGGCACGCCATTGTATAATTCTCTCCCCTGAAGTGCAAGCAGAATCTTTCACTTGCTTTTAACCAGTAGAATATAGAAAAGTAAAAGAATGTTAAAAAAGAATGTTGCAATGTCACTAAAGTCCCAAATCTGTTGATTTTGAGTCGATCAAAGGAGATTATTTTGGATGAGCCTGACTTAAACAGGTTAAAGTTCTTAAAAGAGGGATTGTTCTTCTCTTCAGCTTATGGAACATTCTCTAAGATTGATCACATCCTAGGCTACAAAACAACGAATTTGAAAAAATAGAAGTTACACCATATATCTTCTCAGACCACAGTGGAATAAAATTAGAAATCAATTCAGACAGAACCATTGAACTCTACACAAAGTCATGGAAATTAAACAACCTAATGCTGAATAGTTATTGGATTAAGGAGAAAATTAAGATGTAAATCAAAAGATTCTTTGAACTAAATGACAAAGGGGACACAAGTTGTCAAAGTCTGTGGGATTGAGCAAAAACAGTCATAAAGGAAAATTCATAGCCATAAATGCATACACTCAAAAGACAGAAAGATCACAAATCAACAATCTAATGAATTGTCTCAAGGAAGAGCAAAACAATCCCAAACCCAGTAGAAGAAAAGAAATAAATAAGGTCAGAGCAGAACTAAATGAAATCGATAACAAAAGAATTATAGAGAAGGTTAATGAAATGAAAATTTGTTTTTTGTAAAAGTGAACAAAATTGACAGGCCTCTCACTAGATTAACCAGAAACAAAAAAGAAAGACCCTAATAAGCTCAATCAGAAATGAAAAAGGTGATATTACAATTGATACCATGAAAATACAAAATATCATCTCTGAATACTACAAAAATCTCTACGTACATAAACTTCAAAATGTAGAGGAAATGAATGAATTCTTGGAAACACACAACCTCCTTAAGGTCAATCAGGAAGATATAGAAGTCCCAAACAGACCAATATCAAGTAACCAAATTGAAGCAGCAGTAAAAAATCTCCCAACCAAAAACAATCCCAGTCTAGATGATTTCACAGCCAAATTTTACCAGACCTGCAAAGAAGAACTGGTACCTATACTGCAGAAATTATTTCATAACATAGAGAAAGAAGGAATTCTCCCCAGCTAATTCTCTGAAGCCAGTGTCACCTTGACACTAAAGCCAGGAAAGGACACAACAAAAAAAGAAAACTACACACCAATATCCCTTATGAATATACATGCAAAAATTCTCAACAAAATCCTAGCAAATTGGATTCAGCTGCACATGGAAAAAAAAAAAAAACCACCGTGATCAAGTGGGCTTCTGCCCAGAGATGCAAGGATGGTTCAACAAACACAAATCTACAAATATGATTTACCACATAAATAGAAGGAAAAACAGAGAACATATGATCCTCTCAATAGATGCAGAAAAAGGATTTGACAAAATTCAGCACCCTTTTATAAAAACACTTAGGAAAATAGGCATAGACAGAATATACCTCAATATTATAAAAGCCATATATGACAAACCCACAGCCCACATCATACTAAACACGGAACAAATGAAAGCATTCCTGCTTAGACCTGGAAACAGACAAGGTTATCCACTGTCACCACTTCTATTCAACATAGTGCTGGAAGTCCTAGCCAGAACAGTCAGACAAGAGAAAGAAATCAAGGACATCCAAATGGGAAAAGAAGAAGTCAAACTATTGCTCTTTGCTGATGATATGACCCTATATCTAGAAAATCCCAAAGATTCTGCCAAAAGAATCCTGGAATTGATAAATAAATTCACCAAAGTCTCAGGTTGTAAAATCAATGTACACAAATCAGTAGCATTCCTATACACCAACAACAGTCAAGCTGAGAATCAAATCAAAGACACAATACCATTCACAATAGCAACAAAGAAAATAAAATACCTAGAAATATATCTAACTAAGGAGGTGAAAGACATCTACAGGGAGAACTACAAAACAGTGAGGAAGGAAATTGCAGAGGATGTAAACAAATGGAAAAACATATCTTGCTCATGGATCAGCAGAATCAACATTGTTAAATGTCTATATTACCCAAAGTGATTTACAGATTCAATGCAATCCCCATTAAAATACCAACATCATTTTTGGCAGATATAGAAAATATAATTCTATGCTTTGTGTGGAACCAGAAAAGACCTTGAACAGCCAAAGCAACCTTAAGCAAAAAGAGCAAATCAGGAGGCATCACTTTACCAGACTTCAAGCTATACTACAAGGCTATAGTAACTAAAATAGCATGGTACTGGCACAAGAACAGAGACACAGACCAATGGATCAGAACAGAGAACACAGGTACAAAACCGTTCTCCTATTGCCATCTGATCTTTGACAAATTAGACAAAAATATACACTGGGGAAAAGAATCCCCATTCAATAAATGGTGCTGGGAAAATTGTAGAACCACATGTGGAAGACTGAAACTGGATCCTCATCTCACACAAATCACAAAAATTAATTCACAATGGATAATAGGCTTAAACCTAAGGTATGAAGCTATAAGAATTCTAGAAGAAGAGATTGGAAAAACTCTTACGAATATTAGCCTAGGCAAAGAATTTACAAAGAAGACCTCAAAAGCAGTCATAGCAACAACAAAAACAAATAAATGAGACCTGATTAAATTAAAAAGCTTCTGCATGGCCAAGGAAACAATCAATAGAGCAAATAGACAACCTATAGAATGGGAGAAAATATTTGCCTGCTATACATCTGATAAAGGGCTAATAACAAGAATCTACAAAGAACTCAAGCAAATCAGCAAGAAAACATTAAACAGCCCCATTAAAAAGTGGGAAAAAGACATGAACAGAAGATTTTCAAAAGAAGATAGACTAATGGCCAATAAACATATGAAAAAATACTCAATATCTCTAATCATCAAGGAAATGCAAATCAAAACCACAATGAGATATCAACTAACTCCAGTCAGAATGACTTTTGTTAAAAAGTCCCAAAACAACATATGCTGGTATGGATGTGGAGAGAAAGGAACACTTACACACTTTTGGTGGGATTGCAAATTAGTTCAACCTCTGTGGAAAGTAGTATGGTGATACCTCAAAGAACTAAAAGTAGAACTACCATTTGATCTAGCAATCCCACTACTGGGTAGTTACCCAAAAGAAAAGAAGGCATTTTATAAAAGAGACACTTGCACTCAAATGTTTATAGCAGCATAATTCACAATCATAAAGATGTGGAAACAACCCAAGTGTCCATCAATGCATAAGTGGATTAATAAAATATGGTATATATATATATATATACACATACTGTGGAGTATTACTCAGCCATAAAAAAAATGGTGAATACCTTTTGTAACAACCTGGATTGAACTGGAGACCATTCTTTTAAGTGAAGTATCACAAGAATGGAAAAACAAACACCACATGTACTCACTATTAAATTGGAGCTAAATGATCAACCCTCATGTGTACATATGGTAGTAAAATTCAATGGAAATTAAGCAGGGTGGAGGAGGGGATGTGTAAATTCACACCTAATGGGTGCAATACACACTATCTGAGTGATGGACATGATGGACACACTTATATCTTTAACTCAAACTGTACAAAAGTAATTCATGTAACCAAAATGTTTGTACCCCTGTATTATTCTGAAATAAAGAAAAAGAGAAAAAGAAAAGAGCGACTGGAGCCTTCCTTATGGCCAAAGAGTCTCTCTTCTGTTTGTATTGAAATAGCAAGCTGCCATAAGTCATTCATCAATAAGGAAATGGATTTTACCAACAACTAAAAGGAGCTTGAAAGCTAATCTTTGCCCAGTTGAATCTTTCATGAGAATATACCATTGCATGCACTTTTAAAGCAGCCTTTGGATTCTCTGAGCAGATGACCTATACCAAGACTCTGCCAGTGGCAACTGTGAGTTAAAAAATAATGTGATGTTTTAACCTAATTAAGTTTCTCAGCCTGGTCACATAAAGAATAAAAAAGCCTGCCTGGGAGAGAGTATTAAGGATTTGGTCAAGCAACCATTTGCTAAAGAGATTAATACAGATAGAAGGAAGTATGTTCTATTCATCTAAACAATGGGAGAATGGTTGTGAATTTATTCAGATATCTTTAAGGCAAACTAGGGCCTTCAGGACAAGCTTTCTGGTAAATTGTTATGCAGCAGTAGAAAATTGATATAATTACTACAAGATCAAGAGTGATTTAAGGATTACAGGAAATACTAATAAACAAGCCTTCCCAAATCAAATCAATAGTTAAAAATTTTCCCTCTAAAAATAAACACGTTCTACATATTATTAAAGTTTAATTTTAGGAAAATATAATCATACATATTACAGAAATAATTTAGACAAAGTAAAAATTGTAAGCTGTTAAACTTATTACCTAGTATAATTTTGCCAAAAAATAAAAAAGGGTTAATATTTTAAAATTATCATTGAAAATCAGCACATTAATTGATTAAAGAAAAAAGAAAAACTCTCAGTAGATTCAAAAAGGTATCTGATCAAAATGTACCAATTATGATAAATTCTAGCAACTTGATAAACCTTTCTGCCAAGAATCAAAGCAGCATCCTAATTAAAGGGGAAAAATGTGGAGTAATTTCCTTTATTGTAAGCAAAATGCCAGCCTGCCCACTAAGATAACTCATAATCATCAGAGTACTGGAAGTTCTAGCTAAAAACATATGACAAAAAAACTTGAGTAACAAAAAGCAGAAAATGAAAAGAAAAAATGTGATAATGTGATATTTTCATATAAATCACATAATGATTAAGAAAATCAAAGAAAATCAATATTCAGTCCTTTAAACTAAGATATATTTACCCAAGTAGTTGTATCAAAATATAACAGTGACAGTATTTCAATGAATCAGTAATAACAAAGAATTAACATATACAAAAAAGGAAAGGTAACATTAAACACAGCAAGCAAATTCATATATTAAACTACAAAAAGTTTTCAGAACTTAATGGGAAAATTTGCTAATTGTTTTTCCATATCAGAATGTGACTCTATTAAAATTTTAAAAGTCACTGTGATCTCAAAACCATAATAAATAATACTTAAAAATAAATAAAAAACTGAGGAAAGACATTCACATGTAAGATAACAAATGACTAATTAAAATCTAAAATTAAAAGATGACAACAATATATCAAAAAGAAAAAAGACAAACATCCCAGTAAGGAAAACCAAATGAAACAATGCAAAAGGAGGATCAAAATAAAAGGAATCAGAGGCTAATAAACTTCTACAGATTTATGTACAAATGCAATGTTATTCTATTCTATTGAATTAGTAAATACTAAATACACTCAAAATCACATATGTTAGGCAGAATTTGAGAAAACAGAAAAAAAGTAATAATAGATTGCTGTTGAGAGTGTAAATTTTCTAAATATTCAAAAGATAATTTATTTAATAAATGGTAAGGTTTAAAGCGCTCATTTTTGTTGCTGCTGTGATTGCTTTGGGGGTCTTCTTCATAAATTCTTTGCCTAGGCCAATGTCCATAAGAGTTTTTCCAACGTTTTCTTTGAGAATTCTTATGGTTTCATGTCTTAGGTTTAGATCTATTATCGATTGTGAATTGATTTTTGTGAGAGGTGAGAGGTGTGGGTCCACTTTCAGTCTTCTACATATGGCCATCCAGTTTTCCCAGCTCCATTTGTTGAATAGGGAATCTTTTCCCCAGTGTACGTTTTTCTGGAATTTGTCAAAGATCAGGTGGCTGTATGAGGCTGGTTTTATATTTGGGTTCTCAGTTTTGTTCCATTGGTCTACGTCTCTGTTCTTGTGCCAATACCATGCAGTTTTGGTTACTATAGCCTTGTAGTATAGTTTGAAGTCTGGTAGACAGATGCCTCCCAATTTGTTCTTTTTGCTTAAGATTGCTTTGGCTAGACGGGGTCTTCTCTGGTTCCACACGAAGCGTAGAATTATTTTTTCTAGATCGGCAAAAAATGATGTTGGTATTTTGATAAATTGAAAAGCTTCTGCACAGCCAAGGAAACTATCACTAGAGGGAACAGACAACCTACAGAATGGGAGAAAATATTTGCATGCTACACCTCTGATAAAGGGCTGATAACCAGAATCTATACAGAACTTAGGAAAAACAACAAGAAAAAATCAAACAACCCTATTAAAAAATGGGCAAAAGACATGAACAGAAACTTTTCCAAAGAAGACAGAATAATGGCCAGCAAACATATAAAAAAGTGCTCAACTTCTCTAATCATCAGGGAAATGCAAATCAAAACCACAATGAGATATCACTTAACTCCAGTGAGATTGGCTCATATCAAAAAATCCCCAAATAACAAATGTTGGCGGGGATGTGGACAGATAGGAACACTCATACACTGCTGGTGGGACTGCAAATTAGTACAACCTCTATGGAAAAGAATATGGAGATACCTCAAAGAATTAAAAGTAGAATTACCATTTGACCCAGCAATCCCACTACTGGGTATTTATCCAAAAGAAAAAAAGACATTTTATAATAAAGACATCTGCTCTCGAATGTTCATAGCAGCACAATTCACAATTGCAAAGTTGTGGAAACAACCGAGGTGCCCATCAATACACGAGTTGATCAATAAAATGTGGTATATGTATACCATGGAGTATTACTCAACAATAAGGAACAACAGTGAATTAACTCATCTGGTATTATCCTGGTTGGAGCTAGAACCCATTCTTCGAAGCGAAGTGTCACAGGATTGGAAAAACAAGCACCACTGGTACTCACCATCAAACTGGTACTAACTGATGAACACTTACATCACACAGGGCAATAACATTCATCTGAAGGCGGGCGGGCGGGAGGGGGGTGGAAGGGATGGGAAAAACTCTCACTGAATGGATGTGGGGAGCACAGTTTGGGGGATGACGACGATTGTGGCTCTGACACAGGCAAAACAGGGGCAATGTGTATGGCCAAAGTGTTGTACCCCCAGATATTCTGAAATTAAAAAAATAAATTAAAATAAATAAATAAAGAAATAAAGCGCTCATTCCCTATACCCATCAAGTATGCCATAAGGAAACAAAGATTCACTGCACTTCTGTTTGAAAGAGCAAATTTGGAAAGAATTCTGGTTATAAATGAAGGGGAATGGAGTAAAAAATGACATAAATGGCAAGCCATTTATGTCTGTATATTATTTGCCTTTATAATTTACATATGTGCATATCATTTTACTTACTTTTCTGGATAATTGATGTTACCCACAGTATACTTTCATGATATAATTTGAATAATAATAGTGAAAGCCTTGTAATAAATTTAAGAAGCCACAGTTATCTATAAATGAAAGGTTGAATGGTTTAATGAAACCTCAAGTTTCTCAATCTCCATGTACAGAAATGAAACACAATTTTCCTTTGAAATAAAAAACTTACATTTAAGTTGGAGAATATAAGCATATGTTATTAGAACAAAGCAAGTGATATGTGAGAATATCATGGGAACACACAAGTTAGAACATAAAAGTTAGTTTTGTTTAAGAAAAATAAAGGAGGTAAAGCTCAAGCTGAATTTAAAAGGCAACAATAAGATAATATTAGTCAAAATGAAACCTATTGAAAATCCTGATTTTGAGGAGTACAAGAAGAGAAGTAGACCTTTCAAAGAACTACCATTCATTGTTCACTGATCATGTGGCTGGCCATATACGAGGCCATTCACTCTTATTTCTTTGCTACAAAAGTCTTGTAAGCAGATAGTATCTCATATCAAGACAAAGAAATTAGGCTTAGAAAATTTAAAAGGGTTGAATAAGAAACTATTGATAGAAACGTACAAACATAAGCCTTACTTGATTCTAAAACTCCTCTTATAGAAACTAAAGTTAATAAACATTACAAGAGTGGCTTCACAGAAGATAATAAAAAGACTTCCAAAAGTATTGTAGATGCAACAGAGAAGTGAAATGATAATTATGCAATAGGGTATCGATTAAGAAGTGTTGTATAGCATTTGTAGTGTCACTGGGATAGGATGGAGGAAGTCGGCATGTGTTCAGTTGTAAAATGATTGGGAGGTGAGGAGCCAAGTATATTGAGTATACTATTTCAAATGACTGCACTGCAAAGGAAAGAAAAGGAGAGGATATTTATTAAAAAAGAATTATATGAATTTTTTCCTGAGAAGATTTTATGGATATTTTTAAAACTCTATTGTGTTCTATCAATATTGTACTAGAAGTCATAGCCACTGTGATAAAGAAAGACAAATTTTAAAAAGGCAAATGATATAAGGATTGGAAGTCAGTACATAGAACTGCATTTCTTTTACAAATAGCATGATTGTATATAGCGAAAACTAAAAAAAATAGACAAATCATAATAGTCAAGTGTAATTCTACATATAGGAAAAGACAACTAGAAAATAAAAGATAATTATATAATATTTCCAATAACATTAGAAAGATAAAATCTATAGTAATATATCCAACAGAAGAGGAGCATTAACCTTCCAATAAGAACTACAAAATGTGAATGCCGTTAATTAAAGAATATCTAAATAAATACACTGTTCAATGGTCAAGTTTTGAAAAAATAAATGTTGTAAAGATTTGAATTCTTTCCTAATGAATATATTGATTCAATTCCATCCCAATGAAAATCCAGCAGATTTCTTTGAAAAACTTGGTTAGCTATTTCTAAAATTTATGTGAAAAATAAAGAGCCAGGAACAACTTGAGAAACACTACAGAAGTTTGAAAAAAGCTAAATAACTTTTATTCTCAGACATAAAGATTAATTGTATATATATAATTATTATGAGAGTATACAATTAGTTCAGAAATAGACAAATAGACAAGGAGAATATGATAAAGTGCCCAGAAACAGACTTATAGGGTCACTTGACATTAAAAAAAAAAGTGATGTACATTGAAGTGAGGATGAATTTTTATTTTTTTGGTACTGGGCCAATTGAATTTTCACTTGCAAAAATATGAGCCTTGACTTTGCATCACTGCATTCACAAAAACCAATACTAAGTGCATTGTAGAGTTAAATATGAAAGATAAAATAATATTATCTAGAAGAAAATATATTTTTATTTTGATAATCTTCATGATCGGGGGTAAGCAAATATTTTTTTAAACAGGACACAATATGTAGCAGCAATGTAGTAAAATATGAATGTTTGGCCTATATCAATTTTAATAGCTTTTGTTCATCAAAAGACATCATTAAGAGAATGAATAGGCAAGTCGCAGACTCATTTACAGTTCATATTACTGACAAAGAACTCATATTCAGAATATACACAGTACTCTTAGAAATAAACAAGAAAGAGACGGTGTATCCATTTGCTATAGCTGCCAAAACAAAGAACCGTAGACAGGGAGGCTTAAACAACAGAAATTTATTGTCTTATAGTTCTGGAGTTTAGAAATCCAAGGTCAAGGTGTTGCACAGTTGGTTCTTTCTGAAGGCTGTAGGGAAGAAATCAGTCCCATGCCTGTCTCCTAGCTTCTGGTGGTTGGCTGGCAATCTTTGGTATTTGTTGACTTCTGCTACATCACCCCAATCTCTGCTTTAATCTTCATGTGATGTTCCCCTTGTGTATATGTATATCTGTGTCTAAATTTCTCCTCTTTATAAGGCTATTGAGCATATTGGATTAGGGTCCTGCCTAGTAGATTATGAAACATTTTATCTAATTTCATCTGCTATGACCCTACTTCCAAAGAAGTTCACTTGATATGAATTTTTGAAAGAAAAAATTCAACCCATAACAGACAAACAACCCAACAGATGAAAACATGTAAACACTGGAATTGATGCTTACTAAGTGGATCAGCTAATAAACATGTGATAATTCAAACTCATTAATTAACAGGGAACTGCAAGATGAAACCACAATTAAATTTCAGTACACAACCACTAGAATGGATAAAGTGAAAAAGCCTGACAACAGCAGATGCTTTCCAGAATGTGGAGTAACTGGAATGCTTGTTGGTAGTGTAAGTCAGTTATCTGATTTGGAAAACAAGCAGTTTCTACTAGGACTCAGTATTCAGCAACTGCGCTCCCCAGTATATGTTACAGCAGGACTGCTTAAATACCCAAAACTGAAAACTACAAATTAATAATAGGACACACACACATACATTTTTAGATTTTCATATAAGAAAATATTTCATAATAAAAACAAAAAATAACTATTATTTGGATGAATGTGACTAAGTTAGAGTGAAGATGCCAGACAAAAGAGTCTATACAGTAAAATTCTTTTTTGTACAACACACAACATATACAAAAGATTTACAGTATTAAATATCAGAGAGCTTATAACTGGTCAAGAATTATAGAGACTCAGAGGGAGACCAAGGGTGGCTTCTGGGAGCTGATGATGCTTTGTTTCTTTATCTAGATACTGGTTATAAGGATAATTAATTTTATTAAAATCCATCCACCGGTACACTTACAATTTCTATTAACATATAGTTTTTGTATCCATATCCTACTTCAATAAAATTTACTTAAAATATTGGAAAGTTGTTATCTACCATAATGCTCAATATCATTTATAAAAGACTCACATGATAAATAAAATATATCTCTATATTTAGCTTCAGAATAAGTCTGTTTCAGATAATAGTCCTTTTTGATTAAGAATATGAACAAGCAGGTAAAATAAAATGTTTTTTAAAAAGTTATTTTTGTTCTTTAGCTGCAAGAAACATTGGAATAAAAAATTATACAATTTTACATGAGTTCTTCTATTTGTTTTTACTTGTTTACATAGTGTATCTTTAGCATGGTATATTTGCAAGTTGTTCAAACCATTTAGAAAAAAATGCATCAATATAAATCACGGGAGTTAGTCACTTACATATCTAGAAATATAGTTTCTTCATTTTAATAACCAACAGTATCATTAATATAAATAATATTCTGACCTATAGTAAATTTTTAAATATAACCACATTATAATAAGTATGTTTCCTGAAATATGGAATCTCACTTTTAAAAAATATATATATTATTTATTAGTTTGAATGAAAGTCAAATTTACTTAATTATTTGAATGACTATTTCAAGATACTTATTATATAGTATATAATAAATCCCTACATGTGTTACATAAAACTATTTTTACCATTATCAATGTTTTTAATCAGAATTTTCTATCTTGAGCAGCAGAAAAAATACTCAATTATAATTGTGCCTTAGAATATTTACATTTAAAATCATTTTGGGGTCAAAAACATCTCATAATAATGAATAATTAAAAATAAACTTAAAAGCAGGAATCATAAATACCTGGAAAAAATTGCCCTCTTGCTTCTTCCATAGATCATAAGTAACATTGGTTTTTTTCATATTTTCATGATAGGCCTGATTGTAATCTTTGACGTTTCTTAAACAATATTCTAAGAAATAAATACTGCTAATTCAGAGTTGACATTTAAATAAAAATATTATTAATTCAAACTTAAGGATGTCAGCAAGATGGTGAAGTAAGGATGCTTGAGTCCCATTCCCTTCCCACAGAAATTTCAACTAGCAATTATGTACAGACTAGAACATCCTTTTGAAGATCCCCAAACCTGGAAACAAGCCTGAGAAACCCATGCAGTATGCAGTACTGAACAAAATCTGAATTAGAAAGGTAAAAGGAATGATCTCACTCCAACTGCACCACCACCTCGCCCTCTCCCAGGGTGGCATAACAACAGATGAAGATTTTCCTGGGCTCACATTTCTACAGAGGAAAAAGATAACTTGAGGCAGTCATCTGACTTCCCTAGCATTCTAAGACACATCTCAGGAATCCACTTTGGTCTCAGTTTACAAGGAATACTAGGATAATTGGCATTGCTTGACCACCCGGGGGCTGGGTAGAAACAAACTAAGTGACTAACTACCACACTAATCTTGGTGGTCCCTCTGCATCCTGCTAGCTGTGGCTCTGGATTAGAAATATCAGCTAACTTCATAGCAAATCCACAAAACTGAGATGGTCACCTTTAGAAGCACAGTAGACAACACAATCCAGCTTGAGTACAATGAGCCTCTAGACAGCTAATCTCCGTGGCCAGCCTCAAAACCCAACCCAACAACCCTTTCCAGGGAGGGAGATACTCACCTTCACAGATCTTAGAGAAATTAAGTTGCTACACAGGCTTGATCTGGGAAGGCAAGCAGGTCCACACAGCCAAATAGACTTCCCAATGACCCCACACAGACATGGAGATTTCCACCTTTAATTTATTGAGAAGCAAAGGGTCTATAATGACTTGACCCAGAAAGGAAAGCAGTGACTCCACATATTCACAAAGCCTTCACAATAACTCTACCCAAGCAGAGAAATTCCCACTCCTACAGATTTCGGAGAGCCAAAGGAGCTAGACTGGCTTTACTCAGGAAGGCAAGCAGTGGCTCCACACAGTCAAACAGCCTACTGAACAATCCTGCTCAGTCTGGAAGACTCTAATATATGTATATTTTGCAGAAACATAGGGGCTAGTCCTGTTTGATATGGGAAGTCAAACAGCCACTCAATTAAGCAAAAAGCCAACCACATAGCTCCACCCAGACAGGGAGGCAATCCCCATTGTGCATATCTAGGGAGCATAGCCTCAACCATCTGGTCCGGAAGAGAGACTCCACCTAATCTTAGAATCCAACCTGCAACCCTGACCAACTGCAGATCCCAAATAGCAGATTGCCATCCAAGGAATATATTTGTATCTGGCATGAACAGAAGCTGCCACAGTGTCCAGCCTAAAGCTACACTTGATACTGGAGTCCATTCCAGCCAGTAGTCTCATTGGTCAATGGAGCATAGCTGGAAGCCCCTTTCAACATCAAAGCAAAGGCAGCAACCCAGCCAAATAGAGGACTCACAATAAACTAAGCCTCCCTGGGGTCATCACCAGCTGACCCTTCCAGAATCACAGGCTAGTCTAAATAGTGAAGCTCTACTCCTTACAAAAAACACCTGTAAAGGCCTGAAGAAAGGGCTATTTCCTCAAACGTGCAGACAACAATGGAAAGATACATGTATTACGAAGAATCAAGGATTCATAACACCTTCAAAAGTAATTAATAAACCTTCACAAATGAACCCCAAAGAAATGGAGATCTATGAAATGACAAAGAATTCAGAATAATACTCATAAATTAGTTCAGCAGACTAAAATAAACACAGATAGAAAATACAATGAAATTTGGAAAACAATACGTGAAAAAAGCAAGAAGATTGACAAAGGAATAGAAACAAAAAAGCACAAAATAGAAATCCTAGTGATGAAGAATACAAGACTGAACTGAAAAATTTAATAGGAGGCTTCATTAGCAGAATTGATCAAGCAGAAAAAAGAATCAGTAAGCTGAAAGGCAAGTCACTTGAAATTATTCAGTCAGAGGAGCAAAAAGACAAAAGAGCAGGAAAGAATAAAGAAAACCTGTGGAGATTATGGGACACCACTAAGAGATCAAACATTTGTATAATATAACTTGCAGAAGGAGAAGGCAGAGAAAAAGGTCCAGAAATCATATTTAAAGAAATCATGGCTGAAATCTTTCCTCATCTGGGGATAGATACCAATACTCAGGTACAAGAAGCACATCAATCCTCAGTAAAATTCAACCTAAAGGGAAGTACCCCAACTTGCATAATAATCAAACTACCAAAATTAAAAGCAAAGAATAAATTCTGAAAGCAGCAGGAGATAAGAAACACATTGCATAGAAAAGGTAAGCAGTATGACTATCAGCATATTTCTCAGCAAAAACCCTACAAGCCAGTAGAAAGTGGGATGATATATTGAAAATGCAGAAGGGGAAATAAACATGTCAACCAAGAATACTTTACTCAAAAAAACTGTACTTCAGAAATGAAAAAGACATAAAGATTTTCCCAGTCAAATAAAACCTGAGGGAGTTCACCCACACCAGAACTATTTTACAAGAAACACTAAAGGGAGTTCTTCAAGCTGAAAGAAAAACTTGCTAATGAGTAACACAAAAACATTTGAAAGTATAAAACTCACTGATAAAAGTAAGTTCACAGTCAAATTAAGAATGCTCTAATACTGTAATAATGGCGTGTAAATCACTTATCTCTTTAGTATGAAAGTTAAAAGAAAAATACTAAAAATAATAAAAATTACAATAATTTTAAGAGATATACAGTATAAAATATGTAAATTGTGACATTATGATTAAAAATCTTCAGAGAGTGTGGTTACAATATAGAGTATTTTGTTTCATTATGATCAAAGTTAAGCTGTTATCAGCATAAATCAGTCTATTATATTTATAATATGTTTTTTGTAAGCTTCATGGTAACCACAAATCAAAAACTTATAACAGATACACTAAAAATAAAAAGCAAGAAATTAAAATATACTGAAAGAGAAAATTATTGAACCAGAAAGGACAGTAAGAGAGAAAAAAATGAAGAAAACATGTACTAAACAACTAGAAAACAATTAATAAAATGGCAGTAACAAATCCATATCTATAAATAATTATCTTGAGTGTAAATGGAATAAATTCTCTGATTAAAATGTATAAATTGGGTGCAGTGGTATATACCAATAGTCCCAGCAATTCCAGAAGCTAAGGTGGGAGAATCACTTGGGACGAGGAGTGTGAGGCCATAGTGTGCTATGATTGTACCTCTGAATAGACACTGCACTCCAGCCTGGGCAACATAGTGGGACTGTGTCATTTTAAAAAATTCAATAAAAAAACTTCAATAGAAAAGACTTAGAGTGTCTAAATGGATTAATAAAACAAGAGCGAACTATATGCTGCCTACAAGACACATGGACTAAAAGGGAAGGACTCACACAGACTAAAAGGGCTGGAAAAAGATATCTCATGCAAATGGAAACCAAAAGAGAGCAGGATTAGCTATACTTATATCAGATAAAATAGATTCAAAATTTTTAAAAAGACAAAGAAGTTCATTACATAATGATAAAGGGGTCAATTTAACAAGAGTATATAATAATTGCAAATATATATGTGCCCCAAATTTGAGCACCTAAATATATAAAGCAAATATTAATAGATTTAGAGAGAGAAACTGACTGCAATACGATAATAGTAGAGGACATCAACACCCCACTTACGACAACAGACAGATCATCCGGTAAGAAAATCAATGAAAATGGGAGAAGGTGGATGAGGAGTCAGCCTCAGGGTCCAAACCACTAGAGATATGAATATTTGCCTATTGAGAAGCAAAATTTCCAAGTGTCCCAAACAATCTGATTCAGGATTTGGAAGAAAAACTATCTTGAGTAGATAATTAACTGGGAAAAAACCCACGTCCCTTTCCTCTGCCCATTCTTGGACCCACATATGCTACCTAAGAAACAGATGTTACCACACCCAACTTCTCAGTCAGGGCTTCTGCAACTAAGTCTTTATCATATTATCCTATCATTCTATCTAATCCTGCTCTTTTTAATCATGTGTTCAAACTAATGAATCCTATGCATGTGATCCCATTGTGAAACATCCTTTACGCTGGTAACCAGAGAGGTCATTACGTGTTGATAGAATAGGCATTCTGTAAGACCATGAAAGGTGATGATGGCAGAAACACTGCAATCAGGAAGGGAAATTTAATATTCAGAATATACCCATACCTATGAAAACAAACTTCTACCTTTTTGATGATTAAGTAGTCTAATATAGACAATTTTTTTCCAGGTGGCTGGTATTACACCCCCTGAAAAGGTACTTTATTTGAAGCTGCATATTGGTATGTGAGGCTCTTAGCAGCGAGGGTAAACAGATTATTTATAGTGAGGAGGAGTCCATGTTTTAGTATCCATGGGTAGCCTCTATCTTTGACCCCATGGTCAATTTGTACATGGACCCACAGTAAAAAAATTAGGGTGGCTGGGGAAAAGGACACATGGATACTGCAGGCTACTCAGACCAAGCAAAATTTCTATTCCCTCTGAGTCTTTAGATTTTTTTCCTCAATACTCCAGGAATATTCTGGACTTTCTCTCTTACTGACTGAAGACCCCACTTGAGTTAAGAATTTAATCATCAAATCTAGTTGACACAATTCCTAGGTGCTTAAACCAATCCCTAACACTGATTTGATGTATCCATATCAATATATGGACCTGATTAGTTTTCCTCTAGGGTGGTTAAAAGAAACTAAATTATGAGTAATAATTATATTTGCCAAAACGACTTGATCTTTCAACTCGTTGCCTCCACCTGCACTCCACCTCATGGCAACATTAGTGATAATCTTAGTATTAATAATGCTGCTTTCAGTGTTCCGTTTGTTCCAAGTGTAGATGTTATCCACGTGCTCTAGTCAGGTACCTGATAGGAAACAGGCAGCACACTCAGAAGGAGTTTTTTCAAATACTTTAATAAAGGGATGGCTTACAAGGTTATAGGCAGGGATGGTGAAGTACGCTGGGTCTAGTGGAAGAGGAGAACTATTATCCACCATATCCAGTATCCACTATCCAGTAGCCACAACTGCTTCACGTAAGAAGCATTATTATTTTTAATTGCTGCATACATGTGTGTAAAATAGAAACAGAGTTTAACATATTTTTAGATGTATTATAGTACACCATAAACAGAGGCTGTTACTATAAATTTGTAGCAGCAATTAAGTTCCTTCTGAGTTGCACATATGCAATATATGTGATTTCAACAAGTTAGTTTCCCCTCATAATAAAGGCTAGGCAGTCGAATGATAATAAAACTTCTTAGTCTATAAATTTTTTAGAAGGCTTTTTGGGGTTCCTTTGTGCTTAATAATTCATACCTTATCAAAGACGTTGTCCAGAACTCCAGGTATCACATTCTTATTCCAGGCATTATAAGAAAGAACAACAAAGTCTTCATTTGAACTGTCTTTCACAAAAGGTTCTTAGAAGTTTTCTTGCAACATTTCCATCACTTCTCATTTGCTAGAAGTTAGTATCAGGCCAGACCTCATTCAAGACAGCCTCAATATTGTATTTTTTAATCTTTGGTGGTTATGTTTACAGCTAAATTGTTCTCTTCCAATACAGGGAGTAAAAACTTTTATTGAGGTTCACCTAGTTGTCCCACAATACTGACCTAGTTGTCCCACAACACTGACAGTTCTACCATAGGCAACATAAACATGAATGGGGAAAGATCTAAATAAATATTTTTGAGTTTTATATTGGACTCAGCCAAACCATCACGTATTGGGAAAGTAAAAACTTAACTTTGTCTACGTAAATTAATATTTAATAAAGTTTATATATAAGATATGATTATTTAAAAAATTATTTCTAAATAATTTGATATAATAATGTCATTTTGACCATTCAGAGTATTTTTTATAATAAGAATTAAAAATAAAGTCAGTAATAACATCATGATTTAAGAAAACAAATAATACATAATGTACAAAGTTCTTAATGCATTTCAAATTATTAAGAGTATATTTTAAAAATTATTTCCAACGTGGTTACATATGTCCTTAATTACACTAACATTAGATAATGAAATTCAGCATTCTGATGTTTTTCTGGGGTTTTTTCTTCCTTTATTCACCGATTTTTTCCAATTGAATTTTATTTCCCAGAAGGATAAAAATAAGCATAATAAAATGTCACAGGATAAACTTTGAGGATTTTTTTTTTAAATCATAGAACTATGTCTCAAAGACCAATTTATTTCTTTTAAGGGAAATAAATATTTAAATGAATAAATACCACAAAAGGCAGTTTTTAAGGTATTATTATACTCTAATCCACACACCATAAAACCATAGCTTTAGGTAATGCTGTATGTATCAACTAAAAATGAAAAGTAGTTATAATTTCTCAAGGAAAACGATGAGATTTGTTTGATTGTAAACACTATTTTGCATAAGACGATGAAGAAAACTTAATTATCTCATTTACCCATTTAGGAATAAAGTTTGATTTCTCAGATAAGTTATCACTATCAAATTTGAAAATAAAAATGAACAAGTAAAACAAAAAAAGTCAGATGATAAGGGACATTTACTCAAAGATTAAATTAGAAGTCATGCACATACTAAAATAACACAGATATAGGAGACCAAAAGAAAAAGGTCCATATAATTTTTATTGAAATATTCATGACACCTTAAAATATGCAAATCTCTATAAATACACCTTAAAGTTTAGAAAAAAATGACTTTATCAAGCTGTAACAAATAGGAACTACAACATAATTTATAATGTATGTTTATGTGTAGAAAAGTTTACAAAAGAGAAAGTATTAGGAAGAATTTACTCTAGAAAGTCAAAAAAGATGATTTTATGTGCGTCAAACATTTGCTTAAGTATGATTCAAAAAAAACCTATTTAATTAAATAGAGATATGCTTTATCTTGCTTTTTTTTAAAATTTGTATAAATGTAAGGGGTACAAGTGAAGTTTTGTTACATGTATATATTGCATGGTGGTGAAGTCTGGGCTTTTAGTATGATATATGCATGACCCAAATAACGTACATTGTGCCCATTAACCAACTTCTCATCATCCGCCCACTCCCATCCTCCCATTCTTGTGAGTCTCCACTGTCCGTCATTCCACACTCTATGTCCACGTGTACACATTATTTCGCTCCCAATTATAAAAGATTACATGCAGTGTTTGACTTTCTGTTTCTGAGTTGTTTCATTTCAGATAAAGGCCTCCGGTTCCATCCATGCTGTTGCAAAAGACATGATTTCATTCTTTTTTGTGTGGCTGAATAATATTCCCTTGCATATAATTACCACATTTGCTTTATCCAATCATCCAGGGACACTCAGGTTGATACCATATCTTTGCTACTGTGAGTCCAGTTGTCTTTTGATATGATTTTTTTTCCTTTGAGTATATACACAGTAGTGGGATTGCTGGGTTGAATGGTAGTTCTATTTTTATTTCGCTGAGAAATCTCCATACTACTGTCCACAAAGGTTGTACTAATTTACATTCCCACCAACGATGTATAAGAATTCCCTTTTCTCTTCATCCCTGCCAACATCTGTTATTTTTTGACATTTTAATGATAGCCATTCTAACTAGTGTAAGATATCTCATTGTGGTTTTAATTTGCATTTCTCTGATGATAAGTGATGTTGAACATTTTTTCACATGCTTACTGGCCATTTGTGTGTCTTCTTTTGAAAAATGTCTTACACCTGTAACATTGTTTTTACATATTTTGATTTAAGGATAGTGTACAATAATCTCTGAATCTTCATATTTGGGGATCGTGCTCCCCTCCTGGTGTTATTCTTTACATTAATTTCTTCAAGGGTAATAGTGTGATAATTAAACAATATACACTTATTAACAATCACCTCATTAGAGTAAATGGTAATGGTATCTAATTGATAAAAATTGGCAAATTCACATGAGGAAAATATCTTCCTAATTTGGGGTTAGCAATTTGCCTTGCTATTCACTGAATACTGAATTCATGTGTCGTGTGCTCTCTTATTTCTTAATTTTTAATCCATTCCATAACACATTCATTTATTTAAAAAACATTTAGGTGCCTATTCTGTATTGAGCTTTATATGCATGGGCTTTAAATATTTTGCTTATGTGCAGCAATTCAGCAAAAACTCTTGAGTATTGAAGAGGGTGGTAATCAATTCCACCCAAATCTACAAGAAAGAATTGAACTCAATATTAATTTTGGAAGCTGTCAGTTTGAGATATGATAACTATTGCACAAAATGCAGGAAAATAACATATAAATGAATATGAATGAGCAATAATGCTGAGTGAATAGACTATAAAAATGAATACATTTTTCACCAGCATTTTTATTTTTATGGAAATATTAAGTGTCCTGTGTTGGAATATGCTTGATATGGACAGAATATAGAGCAAACTATTCATCTAGAAATTGCAAATACAAATAAAATAAACAAAGAAATCTTTTTATATACTAAAATATTACTTTAAATGTAAAAATAAGTTTTTAAAGTTTAATTCTGTTTTCAGAAATATTAAATTACAAGTGATAAATTCAGGAAAACTAAGACAAAGCATAACTGCAGATTACTGAATTTCACTGAAAATTCAAATTTCTTAGTATTGAACTTGAATGCAATACTCTATCGCTTCATATTCTTTAAATTATGTAGAATTTTAAGACATTAAGCCTTTCTTCTCAAGTTCCTCTTTTACTCTGCTTTTAAGTTTTATTCCAGAAGCCACTTTTGATAACACTTTTGGTGATGTTTACCATTTCTCTGCAAAAACTGAACCATCATTTTGTAGTGGATATCTCTGATAGAGTGTCATTTTCATTCAACTTTTAGTTTCTTCCTTTACCTTGAGGCTGAAACTACTTCCTGTTAGACATTTTTAATTCATCTCTGTGTCTACAAAGTTTCTCTGCATTCTTCTCTCTCTTCTAGCACAAAGCATCATGTTCTCCCCTATTGCCCTTTTAATATTTAACATCATCATTTATGCTTCTAAGAATCACAAACTTTTTAATACCCTTCATCTTCAGATTACATAATGGCATGACATATTTTAAATATATTATTAAATTAAAAAAACAAACTCAATTTAATAAAACAAGATAATTCTTATCTTTTGCCCTTTAATGCCTCAACTCCTCTATTTTCTCCTTGAAGAATTAATGAGATGAATCCTAGGCCTTTTCATTTTATATTGAAAAGACATGTTTTAGCCTCATTTTGTGTTCGATTCACTTTATTCAAGGTCTTGTTGGTAATGTATTTTGTGAAAAGTCTTCTTTACTGCTGTAATGAGTTGAATTGTGTCCTTCAAAATTTCAGATGTCAAAAATCCTGACCCCTAGTATTTCAGAAGGTGAACTTATTTGGCAATAGGGTTGTTGCAAATACAATTAGTTAAGATGAAGTTATACTGGAGAAGGCTGGGACCCTAATACAATATGACTAGTGTCCTTACAAAAGGGGTAAATTTGTACACAGATATGCATAGAGGGAAAACACCGTGGGAACATGAAACTAGAGATCTGCGTGATGCTTCTATAAGCCAAAGAATGCCAAAGATTGCTAGCAAACCTCCAGAAGCTAGGAGACAGACATGAAATAGATTCTCCTTATAACTCTCAGAAGGAATCAACCCTGTCAACATCTTGATCACGGACTTCTATCTTCCAGAACTATGAGGAAATAAATTTGTGTTTTTAAAGCCACCTAGTTAGCCATGTTTGTTTTGGCAGGCCTCACAAACTAATACAATTACTGTGCCTTAAAATCACTTACATATGGTCATTCTGTTGAATCATTTGTAGAGATGACATTTGAAAAGGTTAGAATTTAATGCACTAACATTATAATTTATACTTTGACAGTGTGTGCGTGTACATGTGTGTGTCTGTTTATTAAACACATGTTATAAATGCTCATTTTGAATATCATATATCATTCTATATAAATGTAATACATTTAATATGCAAAAAAGTTAAACTTAGATGTTTTGTGCTGTTTGCTTTTTCAGTCAACTTACATTCCATAATTTTACTTAACTAAAGTCTTTTTACCTACAGTAAGCAGTAATTGTCTTAAATATCCATTAATTCATTTTTTTCTCAATAGAGAAATAGTGTGTGTGTATATATATATATATAAAATGATCTATGTATACGTGTGTGTGTGTATATATATACACACTCACACACACACTTCATAGACTCTTCATGGATTCGGACAGGACTAATACACAAAATATGGATCTGAAAATATTGTTTCTACTGACTGAGATTTCATTTACGTTTCTTTCTTTGGGAAATCTCTGTTTCGTTCTTTAACAGAAGGAGTAGGAGTCTGTCTGATTATTGATATTTGTCAGGATTCATCTTATAATGCCATTTCTTTTTATTCTCTTTATCTGTGAGTCCCTTGAAATCCATTTGAACAATTTATCTCTATAAGTCTAAATATTTTCTAACATTGAATGCAATAGCTGACTTTTCAAAAAGTCTTTCTCTTTATATAAAAAAATACCTTATCTTTATTCCAGTTTCACATCATATATCCTTAAACATTATACTTACTAGCACTTCTACAACAATAGCTTTACTACACTTTCTTGCCTACAGGTCTATTTCTATGTTACTTTGCCCTGGGTTAAAATGAAAATATGAATTTGGAAGTAGGTGATAACTAAATTTAGGTGACTAGTAAATGTTGTAATGCTGTATTTTTATAAGCTTATATAGCTAATATACTTATTTATCCATATGTAATTTCAGTACCCCTTAATTGTTGAGCATAAAGTTTTGGCTTCCAAATTTTAGGTGGTCTTAAAAGTCCATAACATTGACTTGTAGTAAAGTGACCAAACCAATGTAGTAAATCAAATGTTATCATTCTGTGACACTGCTAAAAATCAGGGTTTCACCTACATATTGATATTCCCACAAACCTGACATGCAATGGTGGAGATGAAAGCAGAATGAGGGTTGGGAATTACTGGACCCTATCGGGGAGAATTCCGATGCCTCAACTTTGGCAGAAACACACCAGATAATTAATTTTTTTAAATAAAATCATGTGTCAGAACTCCAAACATAGGGATAAAATTGAACTCAGCCAGTGATATGAAAAAAATGAAAAAAAAAAGAAAGAAAATAAAAAAGAACCTTCTGACCAAGGATCCAGACCCTGAGGGAAAGAAGGATCATCGGTAGCAATTTACAGTTTACAAGTGTCAGTAGGAATGAATGAGCATACTGATACGGAGGCAGCCTTCTGAGAATGCTAGCAATTGGAAAGAAGGATGCAGTTGCACTGATTTCTGACATTCTAAAGAAATAAGAATAAAAAAAATATGCCTACTAAATTACTGAAAGAAGACTGAAACCTAATTTATAGAGTTTAAATCAGCCTAAAAAATGGAACAGAAGTTTTCACTGTTTAAGGACTAACAACGTGACCATTGTCAACTTTGTCATATAAGGCCTAACGATTCCAAAGAAGGAAACCAAGCTATATTCAGAACAGATAATTAATGTTTTGGAGAGGAAAGGGGTGCTAATAGCTGTAACAAATAGAGCCCCCAAAATCTAATAGCTCTGTGCACACAAACGATGTATTTCTTTATCATGTTAAAGCGTAGGGTGTATGCCAATGTTGGCAGAAGGTGTCTCCTTCCTTCTTCCACATTCAGTCAAGGAACTAGAATACCAGAGACCTTTGTATCTTCCTCAAACAGATTCCAAGTTTGCCTTGGGAGTTTTACTAATTCCAGCCAGCCAAGCGGACAAGAACTTGGAGGGAGTTGAAAAGGATGATTTTAATGGGTTAGGATTTTCACAGGCACATATCATTTGCACTCTTACTCTGTTGATTTAGTCACACTGCCACACTTGACAACAACAGAAGCTAGAAATGGAGTCAATCTGTCAACTCTGAAGGAGTAGAAGATTTTAATGTTCAGCTAGCAGGTTATGCCAGAAAACTTTTGTGAAATTGCAAGAAACCTTGGAAATTTTTTTAAAACCTCTAAAACCTTTGATAAAGTATTACACATGCAAAAAAATAAAATCATAGAAAATTAGTAATATTAATTTTTAAGATAAAAACATGATTTCTGGCCAGGTGCAGTGGCTCAGGCCTGTAGTCCTATCACTTTGAAAAACCTAGGCAGGAGGAACACTTGAGGCCAGGAGTTTGAGACCAACCTGAGCAACATAGCGAGACACTGTCTCTACAAAAAATTTAAAAACTAGCCAGTTGTTGTGATGCACGCCTGTAGTTGCAGCTACTCAGGAGGTTGAGGCAGGAGGATCGCTGAAGGCCAGGAGTTTGAGGTTGCAGTGAGCTATGATGATGTCACTGCAATCTAGCCTGGGAAACAGGGAGACCCTGTCTCAAAAAAAGAACAAAAAGGAAAACAAAAACATGATTTCCAACTTAAAACATACACAATTACAACATAATAAAGGATGCCAATATCACATAAAATTATTTAGAAAAGAATTTGTATATTAAAAAAATATCTTTGTTAATTATACCAAAAATCAGAGAAAAATGATAAATAGATGCAAAATTTGAAAATAAAGTTTTAATACATGCAGAAACAAAAAAACAAAAGTAGTTAATTATAAATTATAATATTCCATTGATGATATTGTGATATTTAAATGAAGCAGTAGAAATGGAATACCTGGCAAATATCTTTTCATCAATATTTTTTGAAGCTAACATTTTTCAATAAAAACACATCAATTTCTGTATCATTTCATACAATTTCAACTTATAAAAGAGAAATTAAACTTACTAGCATTAAATTTTTCTATGGTAGTTTATGTTACCAAATGATTAATACAGTTGTTTTACTAGTGTGTATAATTAGTTGATAATCGTCAGCAGGCACTTTTTGAAATTATTTTAGGAGTTACATTTATGAACATGTAGTTTTAAGCTCTGACTTCTTAGGGTTTTTTTTTTTTCAATTTTTTTTTCAATTTTTTTGTAGAGATGGGTTTTCCCTGCATTGCTCAAGCTGGTCTCAGACTCCTGGCCTCAAGAGATCCTTCTGCCTCAGCCTCCCAAAAAGCTAGGATTACAGGCATGAACACCTATGCATGGCCCTTAGTTCTTAATAATAAATGACAAATACATTTTTGGAGCATTGTTTTGAAATTAGTTTAACATTTTATTGTTACAATGATTCTGTTTGCCTTTACCATTTATTCATTATTTTTTCCTCAGATTATTACAGCATAGTTCATTTATTCAAAAACTCAAATATGTTTTTGTTTTTTTAATCTTTATAGCTGCAGCTTATCATAACACCTTAGAATATTTTATCAATTCATTAAATTGGAAAGTAGATTCCTAACTTATTCTGAAAAGTCTGTAGTTACTATGCATTTGCATATTATAGGAGTGTGATATGAAATTTGATGTGAATTTGATATTAAAATTTTACAATTGCAAGTTATAGTATAAGTGGATGAAGGGTAGGTATACAGTGTGTGACTATATGACTTGGTAATTAAGCTTCTGAATTGAGTTTGTGATCATTTGTTATGCAGTGACAAAAAAGTAATAAAGGTTTTGGTACCTGAAAGTGGTGTGCTACTAAAAGAAATATCTAAAATGCTGAAGTGGCTTTGTAATAGTGTGGCACATGAAGGCTGTAAGAATTCTGAAGCGTATGGTCAAAATAGCCAGGTTTGCCTAGAGCAGAGTGTTAGTAAAAAATATAGATGTTGAAGACGTTTCTGGGGAGGGCTCAAAAACAAGTAAGAAACATTATAGAGAAATCCTAAACTACCTTAGAGAAAGACCAACTTGTCATGAACAGACTATTAGCAGAAATCTGGACTTTAAGGACACTGCCAAGGAAGGCTCAGAAGTAACGAAGACATCTTTTATTCCAAACTGGAGGAAAGAGTTTGAGAAATGTGGTTGAGAAAGCTTAGCAAAATTGCACTCTACAGATATCTAGAAAACACAACTTGTAAGTGATAAACTTGAATATACAGCTAAGAAGATTTTTAAGCAAAGTATTGAATATACTGTCTGAATTCTTCTTGCTGCTTATGGCAAAATGTAAGAAGAGAGAGATAAGCTAAGGTAATAGTGATTAGACAAAAAGCAACCAGGCTGAGATTTTGAAAATTTTAGCCTCCCCAGATAGTAAAATTCTGAAATGCCAGCTGAAAGTACAGTTTAGAGTAAAGGGAATATATGTCTATACAATCTTTTGCTGAAACTTTGGAAAGATCAAAACTTCAGAGTATTCATTAACAATAGATTAAAGGTGTGCCTCAAAGTTCTGTTTAATCAAATCAGAGGGATATGAGGAAGTTTGGGATGTTGTTCCATAGCCATCAAGATGAAGCCAGAAATAGAAAAAAGATTATAGCAGATTATATCTGTGAAATGTCTTTTCTCTAAGAGTGTAACCCAGTGCAATTCATGCAAGGCCTATGAGTTTCTTGATAAATGTCAGCAATACTGCCATCTGGGACTGAAAGGGACAGAGAGAGTATAAATTGGAGGAAGGTTGTTGGACCCCCAAAATTATACTGACAAATGGATACTGATAAAATACTCAATTGGGAACATGCACTAATTTTCACAAAAAATGAAGGGTAACTCAGAGGGCAGAAACAAGAGACCAGGGATCAGAGCTAAAAGCCTAGTAAGTGGAACCAAGAGGGGTTCTTGGAGGGAATATCAAAGGAATACTCCCCAGGCTTGAAACCTAATCAAAGAATGCCAGCTTGAATCTGCCCAGTTGATATTAAAACTGTGTGTGAAAATTGGCGATACCAGAATGAGGCCACTCTACTCAGATCCAGACAAATTGCGGCCAGGCACAAAGGAGAGGAGCTCATACTTGCATGTCTAAAGATAAAAACTGTTTTGAAGACCTTTAAAAGTGACCCCACAAGAAATTCTCTCCAGTCTTTCACACATCTCATGCTTTGTATGGCTCGTATGTTTTGCATGTATACATATATTTCTATGACTAGTTTTATTACTAGACGTTCTTTACAACTGCAGAAATTCGGATAAGATGCTCTTGAAAAACCGTTTGCCCTGTAACGGCATCTCCACCAATGAACTGACGTCAACTGTGGCTTTGAGCCTCTGGAACCAATAAACTCTATTTTTAAGCATCTTAATAAACTTTTCCTTTTTGCCTATGGAACTTAACTTTTCCCTTCCCTCTTCAGATGTATCTGAGGCTTCCAATAGCTATACACACCACATCATAGTTTTTTCTGCTTATTCACAAATAAAATAATTATATTAAGAGATACTGTTGTCTGATGTCTTTTTTTTTTTTTCAGGTTACAACTGCTTTGGATCAGTTACATTTTTTTGCCTTCTACATTTTCCACTTTTTGAAAATACTAAAATGTCTATAAGTGTTATGGTATGCATGTATGTACCACCATTTTGTATTGGGAATGTTGAGGTAAGATAAATTGTCCCTTCAGTTTCTTAAGTCCACATATGGAGAAGAATTACATTTCAGATGTTTACTTAAGGGATTATATTCAGAATTTTCATCTGTACCTGATTTAGATGATTTAGAAAATTAATTTTTTTTAGTTGATCAGGTTTTGGACTTTGAGCTGATGCTGTAATGGGGTAGGTACCATGTGCTCAAGAAACTTGAGAATATTGGAAGGAGCATAAATGTATTTTGCACATGGAAGGATATAAATAATGAGAGCCAGAGGGTAGATTATGTTAGGCAACATTTGAAGACATTCCTCATGATCTCTACTACCTCATGGTACTCCTGTGATTATGTTGCATTACATGGAAAAGGGATTTTGCAAATATAATTAAGGTTACTTTTTAGTTGACCATAACCTAGAAGTATCGTGTGTGTAAGACTAAACTAATTGCATGACCTGTTTAAAAACAGAGCATTTTCTTTAACTGGTAGTAGAAGAATAAGTCAGAGAGACTTAAGCGTGAGGCTGACTTGAAAACTGATGTCAGCTCCCAGTTGACAGTCAGCAAAGAAATAGGGACTTCACTGATACAACCACAAGGAGCTAAATTCCACCAGAACTTAAGTGAGCTTGGAAATAGATTTTTCCTCAAAGCCCCCAGTTAAGTGCCCGGTTTGGCTGTCACTTCCATTTCTGCTTTATGAGACCCTAAACAAAGAAAACAGCCAAGCCACTTTGGACTTCTCACCCAAACAACTGAAATATAATAAATAGGTGCTGTTGAGTATTATATATGTGTGTGGTAGTTTATTAGCCAGCAGTAGAAAATTAGACTGAACGTCTTCCCATTAGTCCTATGTTTGTAAAGTAGTTCCTCACAAAGAAAGGTCTAAGTGGTAACACTGTCTGATTTCCATGATAGTAATATGGCCACTGAGGCTGACTTCACACTATCAACTTGACTTCACTTAACTTGGAGTTGGAATAGACATGCATAATTGGCTCTCCAGAGCCCACAGGAGCCAGTAGAAGCAGGATACAGCACGTAACTACTACCCACTACATCTGTATTGGGGTTTGTGAAAACATCTCTACATTTACTTATATTTTAGATGATGTCCATATGTTTTGAGTTATGTTCTTATCATTTTTCTTTTTGGGGGGCCTTGTGGGTGGTGATGGAATAGCTTAGGAGAGCTTCAAAACGATACTCCATGGCCTCCACCATCATGCCTTTATCACCCCTTTTTTAAACCTAACCATACTAGAGGTATATTTAATTCATTATTTCTGTGTGTCAACATTAATATGATATAACAATCAAATGCAATTTAACAGGAGATATAAGCATGGGCAATTTAAAGAAACATTTATTATCATTATAACTTGTAAATTACTCATTCATAGCCTAATAAATAGTATGCTAATGTTCTATATGAATTCTTTTTCCCTACTTTATGTTTACATACAAAATTCCAGGGAAAATTATGCATTTGTCATTCAGTACATTTTTAATAATAATGCATTTAAAAATATTAAAAAAGATAGGAAATTGCATAACTTCCCTATTAATGGGATAGTAAGTATTTCAAAGTTTTATAAAGATTCATGGGAATCAACCTAAATAAAACCAATCAAGGAGAGTAAATAGTAATAGGAATAAATAGTACAATAGAGTCCTCTCAAATAATAGGGGTTTGTGTGTGTGTCTACAGTGTGGATACTATCTTTCTCTCTGCCTCTCTCTCTCTCTCTGCCATATATTTGGCAAAATGTTAGTGAATATCACTCTCTCAAAATAATCAGATGTTTTAAAAAATGAAATCATTTTTATAATTGTGTTCTTTCTATTAATACTTTCAAGTAACCCATTATTTTAATTATACACTTTCACACACACAACTACATACATAGAGACATTGTGATATGGGCAAGTAGACAAAGACATATGCTCAAAGAGCGCTTTAGCATAAACTGCTAAACAGAGGTACACATATATTTGATTTCTTTTCTAATTTTCTATTCAAGTTCAAAGTGAAAATTTACTGTCAACTTTTTTATTGAATTGTCTAAATATGAAAGAAAAATATATTTTTTAAAATTTCAAAACAAAGTCAGTTCAAATTTTGCATTCAAAGATGAGATCTGAGTTGCTGTCCCTTCTCTACAACTCATCATATTGTATTTAAAAAAAAGTCAGGCCTCTATTATGGACAATCATAACCAAGCTCTTTTGGGCAGGGTCTTTTTACCATTGGAAACCATTATAATCTGATAGCCAAGTTGTCAGAATATTTACAAAAATGTATATAGCAAGTAAGTATTTGTCCTTGAGTGAAGTTCTGTCTGTACAGAAATGAGAAATTATTAGGTTGTAAATGCCATTAAAATTGCCATGATAGATTAGCACCAACCTACTAATTTTTTTTTCTAGATTTCATCTGTAACTTACAATTATCTACTCTATTAGGATAAAAGAAATGCATATTATGAATATTATTTTTTAATTATCTTTGTTTAATATCCAAAATTATAACCCTTAGAGCTAATCATGTTCAAGTGCATTCTTTTTTAAG
Source organism: Daubentonia madagascariensis (assembly GCA_023783475.1). Classification (NCBI taxonomy): domain Eukaryota; kingdom Metazoa; phylum Chordata; class Mammalia; order Primates; family Daubentoniidae; genus Daubentonia; species Daubentonia madagascariensis. The sequence goes on along the minus strand of JAKFHU010001684.1, from coordinate 22,089,963 downwards.
TATCTGAATATTCATAAGTAAACATTAAAGTTAGTTTTGATTTTTAGTCCTCCTTAAAATGCATTTTCTAAACTAAAATTTTTGTGAAAATCAAATTATTGTAATGTGAATGCTTCCTGTGCATGTTCTTTAACATTAATTATCAAATATGTGTTTTAAAATTATTAGTTGTCACCTAGTTTTTAACAGGACTAATTGCTGTGACATCACCTCAACATTCATCTATGAGAATCTCCAAGATTCTCCACAACTTGATTCCTTGATATTTCAAACTAATACTTATAAAATATAAAAAGACAAAGCTCTTTTATCTCAAAATTAAGTACTGCCTGATTATTTCTCTGTCCCCAAATAAATGAAAATGGGAATAACCTTGTAGTATAGTGGAAACCCTCACCTTGGGTGTGGTCTGATCTTTATATTGGTAAAGATACAAGGCTAAGATGCTGAAACAGATTCTCAAATATATATTGACTAAAACAGGATAAAAATCTCTTTGTCCCTCACATGACAGTCTGGAAATAAATGAGTGTTCTTGGATAGGTAAGTAATTTTACTCTATGATTTCTCCCATCTTCTGGCTTTTCCATCCTAGAATGTTGTGCTACTACATAACTAAATCTGGGAAAACTTCATCCCTAAATTCTAGCTGATAGAAAATAACAAAGAGGTGAAATGAGTAGCTAACAAGTGGACTAGAACACACATTGTTTGCACTCACATTCTGATTGGAAGACATTAGTCACATGGTCAAAGTTACTTGTAAGCCCAATTGTGAAACATAATCTTTACAAAGACAGGTGCATAGATAAACTTCTAATAGTATGAAAAATGGAGAGAACAGATATGGGGAGGGAAAAAAGAGGGATCAACCAGAATTCTGCTATAGTCTCCATGAAAGAGCAAAACAATCACAGCATTTCAGTATACACATTTTCCAACCTCTGAGAAATTCTGGAATGACACCACACATGAGTTTTGATGTGGTATCTGCGATGTGGTATCTGGGCTCTATTTGAGTCATTAACAGCACAAAATAAACATATGCCAGTTTCATCTTCATTACACCAGCCAGTTTTTATTCTGGATATTGACATTACCTCCCATAAAGAATATGTACATACATTTCTACCAAGGAGGAAGATATGGTTCAGATATTTGGTAAAGCATTCCTCTAACCATGCCAAGGCCTAGCGATACTGTAGACTTAAGTGACATTTTTAACATTGACATTTCAGTGTGAAGTAGATGATCTCTGATCAATGAATAAGTATTGGTTTGTATTTTCAGAACTGGAAGATTTGTCCTCGAAGTTCTTCTCACAGGAAAAAGACCATATGATCTTAGGAGAGATGCCAGATTTTACTATAGCACACATGACTTCCAGTTTCATTCACTTTTTAACTCAGGTCAACTAAAAATTAAACAATTTTGATGATCTTATATAGTCCTGCCTCTTTCTCTAAAGCCAGGAGAGTGACAATAAAGTAGATTATCTTCTCTGACTGCTACATGTCAGTCTTCAAATTTTCTGAATGGATTCTTGATTAAATAGTTTAATTGGGGTAAATATTCATTTTTCTCTCTTATTTCAGACACAAAACTTAGAAAACAATCACTGAGCAAAGATGTGCCTTATATATATATACACATACATATTATAATTTAATATTAGATGGAAAATATGTCCCAACTATGTGCACCTTAAAATTTATTTTTAAGACATCATAAAGGGTGTACTATATATGATGAACTAAAAGAATTATTCTTGGCATAAAGGGAATTCATGTGAAGATAAAGATTGGATTATTACAAAGATTAAAAATGATCTAAATTTATATTATTATATTCTGCATTTTCATTATTATTACTCTATTCTACTCATTTTTATGGAAAACTGAACTGCAAAAGGATGTCAAGTAGGCACATATATAGATAATGCAATATAAAATACAGACCTGGTCCTGGAGAAGACATACACATGTGTGTATGGGAGGGTATGTGAGCATGTATATACGTTCTCAAAATGAAAACATCATTCAAATGTAAAATATATCCTTATGTCTTGTTATAGATTACTGACTCTATAGAAGTAGAATACAATCTATCTTTTATTCAGTCTTTAGTCTACTCAGTTTTATATAATTAGAATCTATTCTTTGCCACAAGCAACATTGCCATTCTTATACAAGCCTAATTTATGATTCAAAATTGCTTTTATTGCAAAAATTCTGTTATGATGTAGGCTAAATTTCTGTCATGTATCAGAATTTACCAAATTCAAATTGACAGTCTGTTTTTAGCTCATACCTGCTCTATGGCTACCAAATAGTCCTTCGCTTTGATCGCAAATCTACGTATACAAAGGCCTGATGGACAGTGCTGGGAAAAACAATGAAAAGACTATGTTCAATGAAACACTGTTGTAGCAGTTGCTGGACTAGTAACTGTGATTTTTTGTATCCTCACCAGGATTAACGGATGCTGATCACCACTAATAGGCTTTCTGTGAACAGCCAACTGCAGATGTTTAATGAGAGAATTAAAGAATGTAAAGCTCCTAATCTAAGAACATGTTGTCAAATAGACAATTTCCTTTGTGGACAAATTTTCTTGGAGAGAACACTTGAGTAGGATTTAAATAAGCTACCCCAAATCTTTCTTCATGGCTAGGGAAAGATGCAGTGCTTTCAATAAAAATAGATTAAGATGGCCAAATTGCTGTGCTATTGAAGGTGCATAAAATAACTGTCATACAAAAAGATAAAGCTTCACCTCTAATTGACAAGTCAGCAAAAATTAGGTCTACATTTAAATCTAGTCAAGCTAGGTGCTTTGTAATACCATGGTTAAAAGATACGATGATTAAACAAGTTAATAACTGTAACACATTTATGTGTGTGCTATGTTACAGGTACTCTTTTGTATTTGTTATATGCATTTTTAAAGCTCACATTTTTAAAGATGCTCTAAGAAAACATTTTTCAAGTCTATAAAATAAAATAAAATATGATCAACCATTCTAGAGTTAATGTACAGAGGAGCAAAAGAAGAATATTCATTGAAGATATTTTATAGTCAATTTATTACATTTTTACATGTAAAACCTTACGGAATTATGGCTGTCATTCACATCAGTGTGAAAAGATTCACTTATAATCAGTGGCCATGAGCAAAAGACCAAATTTAAAAATGCTGCTAAGACTTGTAGATACAATGGATTTCATAATTAAGTTACAAGATTCTGATTTTAAAGTGCAATTAATTTTCCAACTAAGCTATTGCTTATATACTCACTTTTTCATGATTGCTCTTCCAAATAAAAAATATTTTCATAACATCAAGTTATTATAAAGGTTTTAACTGCAGTGGACAATTCCTGTTAACTCTAATGAAGGCTTTATAGTAACTCATGTAGATTATACCATATATACTTTATTTTCAGTAAAACTGATTATTTAAGTTATACCATAGTGCTTAATAATAGTACTGACAATGCTATTACCATTAAACAAAAAAGGACCATTTTCAAACAAACAAACAATATGTATAAAAAATCTTAACAGATTTCACACCTTTGAGGAAATGCAGAGCTCACACGTAAGTTCAATTGTTAAATGACATGCCATAGAGGATAAAAACACTAGAATATCATTACCATGGAGAATGTAATGTGAAATGCCAATAAAAAGACTAATTTTAAAGAGTCAATAAAATAAAATATTATATAGGGTTTATTAGCTTATTAGATAAGCTCCATTTTTCTATAGCAACATTATTCATTTGTAGTAAATTTTTTTGAAAAGGCTACTTATATGGGAGTTTGATAAGTGGGCTAGCTTCATTATATTACAAAGGCAAGCTTTTTTAACACATTTTTTACATATATAAATAATAGGGACTTTTTGATTTTATTTAAAAATCCAACATTTTATGAAGAAAAAGTTAATTTTTCTGCAACTCCTATTGAACCCCACCCTCACTCTTCTATGCATATTCAGAATAAAAAGTTTAGTGGCCCAGTAGTCATTAATTTATATCTTTCTTCAGGCTTACACATGTATATACATATATGCATGCATATATGTTTATACACACAGTTACATGTATGCATATATATGTGTATAAATATATGTGTACATGTATACTTACAAATGTACACACATATTATATAGTAGATACCTAGACATTTTTTAGCTGAAATATACCACATAATATGGATGGAATATAACATACCTACTGATTCCCTACAGGTAGAATTTTTTGTTTTTATCATTTCCCTTGAAATAAATATATTATGATAAATATAACTACAAGTATTCTATATACAAGTATATGTATACACAACATATATATGTATACATACATAATCAGAATGATAAAGGATACTTTTCCCTTTATATTGAAATTTTGTCTAAAATCTTCAGGCTGAAAATCTACAACAAGTAAGTTCTCCATAGCCCATGAGAAGCAGTTAGATATAGCTACATATGTATTAATAAAAGTCATAAAAGTTGGGTTATTCTCCTCTCAGCCCCAGGTAAAAGAAGCACACAGGACTCCTGGGAGACTCAACGTGAAAAGGTACTCACCACGCCACATAATTAGTGGGCTGGCCAAAGTAAACATGAAAGAGGCACTCCTTCGAGCAGTAAGGCGAAAACAGCAGGTAACCTACAAAAGGAAACCTATCAGATTAACTGCTGATTTCTCAATGGAAACCTTATAAGCCAGAAGGGACTGGGGACCCATCATCAGTGTTCTAAAACAGAGTAATGGCCAACCCAGAATTCTTTATCCTGCAAAACTAAGCTTTTTTATGTGAGGGAGAAATAAAAACTTTTCCAGACAAGCAATCACTGATAGAATTTGCGAAGACCAGGACTTCCCTGCAAGAAGTACTTAGACCTGCGTTGTACACTATCAAGTGCGACAGACACCCACCAGTGTAAAATAACCCAAAAGCTAAAAGTCCAAAATGCAGATTTCACAATGGCTCAAGAGGTAAAACAAGAGTCTACCCAACAGAATAAACAGAAATACACCCCAAATATCAATTCTGTCAATAAATGTGAATGGCTTGAATTGCCCATTGAAGAGACATAGGCTGGCTGAATGGATTAAAAATGCAAGCCAAGTATCTGTTGTCTCCAGGAAATGCATCTTATACACAAGGACTCATTCAGACTCAAGGTGAAAGGATGGCATACAATTTTCCAGGAAATGGAAACCAAAAGAATCTGGGATAGCCATTCTTATATCAGATATTATAAACTTTAAAGCAACAAAAATAAAGAAAGACAAAGATGGTCACTATATAGTGGTGAAGGGAAAAATATTACAAGAAGATTTAACAATCCTAAATATTTATTCACCCAACACAGGAGTGCCCAGATACATAAAGCAAATACTGCTAGATCTAGACAACATAATAAATAGCAATGCCATAATAGCTGGGGACTTCAAAACCCCACTGACAAAAGTGGACAGATCCTCTGAAAAGAAAATAAGTAAAGAAACAATGGACCTAAACAGGACTCTATAACATTTGGGCCTAATAGACATCTACAGAACACTCCACCCAAATAACACTGAATGTATGTTCTTCTCATCAGTTCATGGAACTTTCTCTAAAATTTATCACATCCTAGGCCACAAAACAGATCTCAAAAAATTTAAAAAAATAGAAATCATACCATGTATCTTCTCAGACCACAGTGGAATAAAATTAGAAATCAATTCCAACAGAAATGCACCTCTCTATCTAAAAACATGGAAATTAAACAATCTATTGCTGAATGACTATTGGGTCAAGGAGGAGATTCAGATGGAAATCAAAAGATTCTTCGACCTAAATGATAATGGAGACACAAGTTATCAAAATCTGTGGGATAGCACAAAAGCAGTCTTGAGAAGAAAATTTATCACCTTAAATACGCACATACAAAAGACAGAAAGTATGCAAATCAGTAAACCAATTAATCACCTCAAGGGAATGGAGAAGGAAGAGCAAACCAGCCCTGAACCCAGCAGAAGAAAAGAAACAAGAACTGGTGCCTATACAGCAGAAATTATTCCACAACATCAAGAAGGAGTCCTCCCAAACTCACTCTATGAAGCCAATATCACCTTGATACCAAAACCAGGAAAGGACACAACAAGAAATGAAAACTACAGACCAATATCCCTTATGAATATAGATGAAAAAATTCTCAATAAAATTCTAGAAAACCAAATCGAATGTACATCAAAAAAATAATTCAACATGATCAGGTGGCCTTCATCTTCAGGATGCATACTTAAAAGTATAAATGTAATTCACTGTATAAATAAAAGCAAGAACAAAGACTATATGATCCTTTCAATAGATGCAGAAAAGGCTTTTGACAAAATCCAGCACCCTTTTATGGTACGATCTCTTAACAACATAGGCATAGATGGCTCATACCTCAAAATTATTAAAGCCATATATGATAAACTGACAGTCAATATCATACTGAACAGGGAAAAATTAAAAGCATTCCCCCTTAAAACTGGAACTAGACAAGGTTGCCCACTATCTCCTCTTCTATTCAACATAGTGCTGGAAGTCCTTCCCAGAGCACTCGGACAAGACTTAGAAATCAGTGGTGTCCAAATGGGGGCAGAAGAGATCAAACTTTCACTCTTCCCAGATGATATGATATTATATCTAGAAAATCCCAAGGATTCATCCAAGAGACTACTGGAATTGATAAATGAATTCAGCAAAGTGTCAGGATACAAAATCAATGCACACAAATTAGAAGCCTTCATGTACACCAGTAACAGTCGAGCCAAGAAACAAATCAAAGATGCAATACCTTTCACAATAACACCAAAGAAAATTAAATATTTAGGAACATATCTAACTAAGGATGTCAAAGACCTATATAGAGAGAACTACGAAACACCGAGAAAAGAAATTGCAGAGGATGTAAACAGATGGAAAACTGTACCATGCTTTTGGATAGGTAGAATCAACATTGTAAAAATGTCTTTGCTACCTAAAGTGATTTACAGAATCAATGCAGTCCCTATCAAAATACCAACAACATTTTTGCAGATCTAGAAAAAATAATTCTATGATTCATGTGGAACCAGAGAAGACCCCGTCTAGCTGAAGCAATCTTAAGCAAAAAGAAAAAATTGGGAGGCATCAATCTACCAGACGTCAAACTATACTACAAGGCTACAGTAACCAAAACAGTATGGTACTGTCACAGGAATAGAGACACAGACCAATGGAACAGGACTGAGAACCCAAATATAAAACCATCCTCATACTGTCATCTGATCTTTGACAAAGTAGACAAAAACATACACTGGGCTATTCAATAAATGGTGTGGGAAAACTGGATAGCCACATGTAGAAGACTGAAACAAGGTCCTCATCTCTCACCTCTCACAAAAATCAACACATTACAGATAACATACTTAAACCTAAGACATGAAACCATAAGAATTCTAGAAGAAAACATTGGAAAAACTCTTATAGACATTGGCCTAGCCAAAGAATTTATGAAGAAGACTCCCAAAGTAATCACAGCAACAACAAAAATAAATAAATGGAACCTGATCAAACTAAAAAGCTTCTGCACAGCCAAGGAAACTATCACTAGAGTGAACAAACAACCTACAGAATGGGAGAATATTTGCATGCTATACATGCGACGAAGGGCTGATAACCAGAATCTATACAGAACTTAGGAAAATCAACAAGAAAAATGCAAACAACCCCATTAAAAAGTGGGCGAAGGACATGAACAGAAACTTTTCAAAAGAAGACAGAATAAAGGCCAGCAAACATATTTAAACTTGCTCAATTTCTCTAATCATCAGGGAAATGCAAATCAAAACCACAATGAGATATCACTTAACTCCATTGAGATTGGCTTATATCAAAAAGTCCCAAAACAACAAATGTTGGTGGGAATGCAGACAGATAGGAATATTCATACACTACTGGTGGGACTGCAAATTAATAGAACGTCTATGGAAAGTAATATGGAGATACCTCAAAGAACTAAAAGTAGAACTACCATTTGGTCCAGCAATCCCACTACTGGCTATTTATCCAAAGGAAGAAAAGACATTCTATAATAAAGACATCTGCACTTGAATGTTTATAGCAGCACAATTCACAGTTGGAAAGATGTGGAAACAACCAAAGTGCCCATCAATACACGAGTGGATTAATAAAATGTGGTATATGTATACCATGGAGTATTACTCAGCAATAAAAAACAGCGGTGAATTAACACATCTGGTATTATCCTGGATGGAGCTAGAGCCCATTCTTCAAAGTGAAGTGTCACAAGAATGGAAAAACAAGCTCCACTGGTACTCATAATCAAATTGGTACTAACTGATCAATACTTATGTGTACACATGGAAATAATATTCATTAGGGGTTGGGCAGGTGGGAGGGATGTGGAGGGGATGGGAAAACTCACACCTAATGGGTGCAGGGCACACAGTTTGGGGGATGTCCATGATTTTAGCTGTGACTTGGGCAGAGGATAGGCAATATATATAACCAAAATGTTGTACCCCCATAATTTTCTGAAATAAATGAAAGTAATTTTGAAAAAAAAAAAAGAGAATTGCATTTCCTTTCAGGGCAGTAGTAGGTTGCCACAACTACTGATTTGGTGTACCCTCAATCCACACCTGAGAACAGCTTGTCCAATGAATTTCTTGTACTCTGTTCTCTGATCCTCTTTATTGGGTACTTCTCACTCTTGACTGTCAAAGTCGTATCTTCCCCCTCACATTTGTCACGAGTTGTTCCTTGAATTTCACTCTGTTCTTATCCAAGACTAGTCTCCCTTGGCTTTTCTGAAGAAAAAATTTTGTTCTATGTATATCTTTACATTTTTGTTTCTGATTCATGATGGATTAAGTTAAAGGAAAAACAGCTGTTGATGTAAAAGTGAGAGAGAAGAGTGAGCAATTTAACAAAGAACAACCAGCTTAATATTTTGAGGAATAGAGCTGCCCCAAATGTAACACACAGATACATTCACTTATCAAACATGAATTGAACTCCTACCAGGTGCCAAGCAGTTTTCTCAGTGGTTAGGACACACTGGTTAAAAAACCAAAAATCCCTGCCATCTTGGAGTTTCCATTATATGGTGGAGTGACAGAAAATGACCAATAAACAAAATAATCAAATGAATTGTGGTGTATATTGTAGAACAGAAAAGGATAAAGTTAGAAGAATGGTTAGAGACATTTAATTTTAAACAGAGTGCTCAGTGCAAACTTCAATGAAAAGCAAATTTAAGCAAAAACTGGAATAAAATGCATAATTCATCCAAGTGTTTATATGATTAAAAAAAAAACCTTTCTCGACAAAGACCTTAAGGAAGGGACATGCTAAAATTTTGAGGAAGCAGCAAACTGGCTAGCATGAATGGAGTAAAGTGAGGAAGGAGGAGATTAGTGGGAGGGGCTTAGAGAGAGAACAGGGATCCTAAGCACACAGACCTGGTGGGATATTTAAATTAGGATTATCCTTACTGTTAAATGAAAGTCATTAGAAGCTTTAGGACAAAGGAGTGTTTTAAATGAAGCACGATTTTGATAATACATAATAGTGATGGGGAGAATTGGGGGTACCATTTATATATCTCTAATCTAGTGCAAACAGCGAGCTAAACCGAGGTTGCCATGAAAGAGATGAGATATGGTTGGATTGTGAATTTATTTTCCAAATGCATATATTTATTCCAAAGCTTATGCAAATATAGAAAATATAGAAATGCCAATTATAGGTTTTAATATATAATATAATTTACTTAGAACTTTAGTAATAAGTTGAATAACTTAATTATCCCAATGTGTTAGAGTATAGACACACATACACACACACCATATATACAAATTTTTTTTCAAACTTTACACATTTTTTACAGATGTGTAATACAAAAAACGCAATATTTACCCTTAAATCTATCATTAGAATGCCTTCTCATTCCAAGATGTGATATAAAGAGAACCTCTTTTATGCATTTGTAAACATTAGAAATTTAAAACACATTTAATTTATGCCCTAACAAAATAAATTCAATGAATTTTCAAACTCATATAAATGATTGTTTTGCTGGATGATTAAAGTGTTTTAAGATCCTCATTCTCCCAACTTCCAAAATGTAAAATAAATAAAAACTGTGTAAATGGATGAATGGATAGATAGATAGACAGATGGATGATAAAGGTAAAAAAACATTTCAACATAGTGCTAGAGGTTGATAGTAGAAAGCTATCAGAATTGACTCATTAAAACTGGAATAAGTTGGCCCACTAAGTATCCTCTAGACACATGTTTACAGCTTCTTGTCCATAGACAGCTGGTGTTCTGAGATGCTAGTACACTCCCCTTTTCAAGCTAGAAGTTGCATGCCATCATCCCAGGGCAGCAATTAGTGCTAAAGCAGCATGCAAGTGACAAATTTGGGGATGTTTTAACATTAGCATTTAACCTTTTTTTTTTTTTTTTAATCCTGAGCAGCTAAATGATTTTCTCAGGATTCTGTACTAGAAGGTTATAAAGAATCGGATAGAGTGCATGCTTCAGTGAAATAGGAAGTACTGAATCAAAATGGAATTCAGTTTACAAATGGAATTCAGTTTACAAATCGAAGCTGCAGAAATGTTTTTCCTTTCTCTAAAATTAATGCTTTATGTGAGACAGCTCTACATCTGATGGTGATTTTTTTAGACCAATGTGGACGTTAGAAGAAAAGAAAAAAAGAATTGGAAGAGAAATGCATATGAAGTTATTGGCCTTAAACCCTATTAAATTTTCTCTGGTGAAAAGAAGACGAGTAACAGATGGTAATAAAGGCAGTGAGTAGACCCCATGCAGGAAATAAAAATGGAAAATTAAGAAAAGAAAACAAGCTCAGTGGAAAGAAAAGTAAAGGTATGTGTGTGGGGAGTTATTTTACTTCAACAACACAACATTTTCATCGCATGCTAGTCCCAGAAGAAATAATTGCTCTTCTTTTGAATTTAATGCTATGGAAGTGATGATAAGTAGAAAATAAAGAGAAAAGCACAATATTGTTCAAGACAATTCTCCTTGTAAACTCCCAGAAGTACATTGTGTTTATCAAATATCACACCTTGCCTTGACGAGGTACAGATATTAAGCATAGTTAGTTAGGTTTCAAGATACAGTGTGCATACCAATTACAGTGATGTGTTACACTTTACAAAGCCAGATTTACACAAAGCAACAAAAATAAACATGCAAAAATGGAAACATACTACTATGTATTAAAGTGCCTGTTAGGCTGGGTCAAAATAACTTTCAACTTCTCTCTGTATGCTTTTTAGCAAAAATGATTCATTATTTTCTTTATATATCCATAACATGAATGTGAATCAAAAATATTTTTATTCATTTTCTGGTAAACATATATTTTTATTTCTAAAATTTTTATATTCAAAAATCCTCATATTGGCAGATGTATTCCCAACAAAAAAACATGTCAGTTACTTACTGGCAATTTTAGAAAACATGCACATCTCCTTTTTTCTCCATCTCTCTTGATCTCCAGAAATACTCAAAACTAATAATTTTATAATTATAGCTGTGTCTCATTCATGATAAGTTAAAGAATTCATCCCAGGAGACAACCCCACAATTCTAACCATTTCCTCCCTTTGCTAGTTTATGCCTTGTACATCACTGCATTTTAATGTAGAATGTAGATACTCCTTTCTTACCAACTTTCAACTATATGAAAAGCAGTAATTTGTATTGGAGATAAATCTGTAAATCAAATTGTAGGAGGCAAAAAGAAGCATAATCATGAGAGGGCACTATTTTAAAAAATGACTACACTAACAATTTTACAGAATATAAGGTTCAATTTCACCTTTAAATGCATTTAAATATCTATTAATTTGAAAGTGAGTGTTTAAGCCACAACAAATTAGGATTTAAAATCTTCTTTGTACTCAAGTATCATGCAATGCCTGTAAGTGTCATGCAATGTTTGTCAGATCTTGAGCTAAAAATGAAACAAATTTAAAAATTGCCTTCTAATATTAATAAGAACCTAAGAACATGTGGCTGCTAAAACATTGTAGTGCTTTCAATTAGTTCTCTCTCTCTCTCCCCTCCCCCCACACAAAACCAACATTCATAACTTTGGGTTCTAGTAATTTTCTGATGACTGGCAGCTGATACTGGGATTAAGGGCACTAAATAGAATCTTCAAATATTTCAGCTCCTTACTCTAAGCATTATATGATCAAAATGACTCTTGGTATTTCCTCTCCAAAATGACTACAGTCATTTTGAGCACTAGGTAGACACTTGGGGAGATATAAAAATAATCAAACTGCAATAAAATTCTAACAAGTTGATTTAATAATGTAGATAAGATATGCATAAATACTTAGTTATACTAGAACATACAGTTTAGCTCCCAAACATAAATAAACATAGTTTTAGGGACATTCAAAGGAAGTATAGATTATCTATGCTTCTCTGGAACTGATGTGCTGTGAAATTCTCTATTAATCATTAATGACTAAGTTCAAATAATATGTCGCAAAGGTTTTCTCTGAATTACTAATTCTTTGTGTTTCAAATAGCATATATAAGTAAACCTATTATACTATTTTCCTAGGGAATTTTAACCATTTGCTTTTCTTCAAATCTCCAATTTCTATTGGCTCTGTGAAAGCAAATGTCAATTCATTTTTATCTGTTTATTTTCATGTTTCTATAGCATTGAATTACTTCAACCTTACTTCGGATAAGTTCTTCTATATTCACTGATTTTCCTTAGGTTTCTATTACATGTAAAGTAGAGTTTAAACTTTTAGATTGGTATTATATGTGCCCAAATCTGGATACATCATACATTTTTAAAATTATATTCAACAACTCCCATTCATGTGCTTTAGGGAGAGCTGAAACTTATGCATAAACTGAGTAATTATTATAGTTTACCAATCAAGCAAAGTGTGTTTTGAAAATGATGGCAGAATTCAGATATTAATAATAGAGAAAATGCATGAAGTTTGTCATATTTACATGGCACAATGTTATTTTAGTCATATATTTTATTTATATTATACCAAAAATTTCAGTGTTGGAGATGTACATGTGCAAAAGATGAACTGAAATATTTAACTCTCATTGAGAATTCGTTGTTACCAGTGACAAAAAAGGGAAATTTAGTAAGTTGTTTGAATCGTATTCCTGATCCACTCTCTTCTATTCTTGATTTTTTTAATTTATTTTTTTATTTCAGAGTATTATGGGGGAACAGATGTTTACATTACATGTATTGCCTTTGCTCTGCCCAAGTCAGAGCTACAAGCATGTCCATCCCACAGATAGTGTGCACTGTACCCCTTAGGTGTGAATTTACCCATCCCCTCCTCTCCCCTCCCACCTGCCCAACCCCCAGTGGATGTTATTTCTGCATGTGCACATAAGTGTTGAACAATTAGCATCAATTTGATGGTGAATACATGTGGTGCTTGTATTTCCATTCTTGAGGTACACTTGGAAGAATGGGCTCCACTTCCATCCAGGGTAATACAAGAGGTGATAGTTCACCATTGTTTTTTGTGGTTGAGTAGTACTCCATGGTATACATATACCACATGTTATTAATCCACTCATGTATTGATGTATACGTGATGTAATACTCATGTATTGATGGGCACTTGAGCCGTTTCCACATCTATGCAATTGTGAATTATGCTTCTATAAACATTCGAGTGCAGATGTCTTTATTATAGAATGTCTTTATTATAGAATATCTTTATTTCCTTTGGGTAAATACCCAGTAGTGGGATTGCTGGATCAAGTGGTAGTTCTACTTTTCATTCTTTGAGGTATCTCCATGTTATATTCCATAGACGTTGTACTAATTTTTGGTCCCACAAGCAGTGTATAAGTGTTCCTATCTCTCTGCATCCATGACAACATTTGTTGTTTTGGGACTTTTTGATATAAGCCATTCTCACTGGAGTTAAGTGGTATCTCATTGTGGTTTTGATTTGCATTTCCCTGATGATTATATATGTTGAGTATTTTTTCATGTTTCTAAGCCATTAGTCCATCTTCTTTTGAAAAGTTTCTGTTCAGGTGCTTTGCCATTTTTTAATGGGGTTGTTTGATTTTGTCTTGCTGATTTTCCTGAGTTCTACATAGGTTCTACTTATTAGTCCTTTGTCAGATATATAGCATGCAAAAATGTTCTCACATTCTGTGAGTTGTCTGTTTGCTCTAGTAGTAGTTTCTTTGGCTGTGCAGAAGCTTCTTAATTTGATCAGGTCCCATTTGTTTATTTTTGTTGTTGTTGCTATGATTGCTTTTGGGGTCTTCTTCATAAATTCTTTGCCTAGGCCAATGTCTATAAGAGTTTTCCCAATGTTTTCTGCTAGAATTCTTATGGTTTCATGCCTTAGGGTTAAGTCTGTTATCCATCGTGAGTTGATTTTTGTGAGAGGTGAGAGGTGAGGATTCTGTTTCAGTCTTCTACATGTGGCTATCCAATTGTCCCAGCACCATTTATTGAATAGGGTTTCTTTTCCCCAGTATATGTTTTTGTCTACTTTGTCAAAAATCAGATGGCTATATGAGGATGGTTTTATGTCTGGGTTCTCAGTCCTGTTCTATTGGTTTATGTCTCTGTTCTTGTTCCAGTACCATACTGTTTTGATTACTATAGCCTTGTAATATAGCTTGTAGTCTGGTAGATTGATGCTTCCCAATTTGTTCTTTTTGCTTAACGTTGCTGTGTCTGTACATGGTCTTCTCTGGTTCTATACCAAGTGCAGAATTTTTTTTTCCATATCTGTGAAAAATGATGTTGGTATTTTGATAGGGATTGCATTGAATCTGTAGATCACTTTGGGTAGTATAGACATTTTAACAACGTTGATTCTGCCAATCCATGAGCATGGTATAGTTTTCCATCTGTTTGCATCCTTTGCTATTTCCTTCTTCAGTGTTTCCTAGCTCTCCCTGTAGAGATCCTTCACCTCCTTAGTTAAATATATTCCTATGTATTTTATTTTCTTTGTTGCTATTGTGAAAGGTATTGAGCCTTTGATTTGGTTCTCAGTCTGACTGTTGTTGGTGTATTTGAATGCTATTGATTTGTTTATGTAGATTTTGTAACCTGAGACTTTGCTGAACTTATTTATCAATTCCAGTAATCTCCTGGCAGCATCTTTGGGGTTTCCTGGATATAAGATAATATGGTCTGCAAAGAGTTTAACCTGTTCTGGTCCCATTTGGATGCCCTTGATTTCCTTCTCTTGTCTGATTTCTCTGGCTAGGACTTCCAGCACTATGTTGAATAGAAGAGTGATAGAGGGCATCCTTGTCTGGTTCCAGTTCTAAGCGGAAGTGCTTTAACTTTTTCCTGGTTCAGTATGATGTTGGCTGTGTGTTGGTTATTGAGAGGATCATATGGTTTTTGTTTTTACTTTTATTTATGTCATGGTATATGTTTATAGATGTGCATATGCTGAACCATCCCTGCATGTCTGGCATGAAACCCACTAGTTCGTGATGGATTATTTTTTTGATGAGCAGCTGAATTTCATTTGCTAGCATTTTATTGAGAATTTTTGCATCTATATTCATAAGGAATATTGGTCTGTAGTTTTCTTTCATGTTGGGTCCTTACATGGCTTTGGTATAAGGGTGATGTTGGCTTCATAAAATGTATTGGGAAAGATTCCTTCCTTCTCGATGTTGTGGAATAATTTCTGCTGGATAGGTGCCAGATTTTCTTTGTAGGTCTGGTAGAATTCTTTTGTGGAACCATCTGGTCTGGGTCTTTTTTTTCTAGAAAGATTTTTTTTTACTGCTTCAATTTCTGTACTTGATATCATTCTGTTCAGGAAATCTGCATCCTTTGGATTGAGCCTAGGGAAGCTAGGCTCATCCTTTGGATTGAGCCTGTGGGTTTCTAAGAATTTGTGCATTTCCTCCACATTTTCAAATTTGTGTGCATAGAGATTTTTATAGTATTCAGAGATGATATTTTGTATTTCTGTGATATCAGTGTAATTTCTCCTTCATCATTCCTATTTGAGCTTATTAGAGTCCTTTCTTTTCTGTTTCTGGTTAATCCAGCAAGAGGTGTGTCAATTTTGTTTACCTTTTCAAAGAACCAACTTTTTGTTTTATTAATCTTTCATACAGATCTTTTGTTATCTATTTCATTTAGTTCTGCTCTGATCTTGGTTATTTCTTTCCTTCTGCTGGGTTTGGGATTGGTTTGCTTCTCCTTTTCCAGGTCTTTGAGACAATTCATTAGATTGTTGATTTGTGATCTTTCCATCTTTTGAGTATAGGCATTTATGGCTATGAATTTTCCTCTCATGACTGCTTTGGCTGCATCCCACAGAATTTGGTAACTTGTGTCCGCATTATCTTTTAGTTCACAGAAACCTTTGATTTCCATCTCAATTTCCTCCTTCACCCAATAATCACTCAGCAGTAGGTTATTTAGTTTCCAAGACTTTGCGTGGAGATGAGTGTTTCTGTTGCAGTTGATATCTAATTTTATTCCACTGTGGTCCTAGAAGACCCAGGGTATAATTTCTATTTCTTTTTAAATTTGTCGAGACATGTCTTGTGCCCTTGGATGTGATCAATCTTAGAGAATGTCCCATGGACTGATGAGAAGAAAGTATATTTGGTGGTTTTTGGGTACAATGTTCTATAAATGTCTGTTAGGCCCAGGTATTCTAGAGTTCTATTTAAGTCCCTTGTTTCTTTATTTATTTTCTGTTTGTAGGATAGGTCCAGTTCTGTCAGCAGAGTGTTGAAGTCCTGGCTATTATGGTGCTGCTGTCTATTGTTTTGTTTAGATCAAATAGGATTTACTTTATGGATCTGGGCACTCCTGTGTTAGCTGTGTAAATATTTAAGATTGTTATGTCTTCTTGTGGAATTGTTCCCTTTACCATTATATAGTGACCATCTTTGTCTTTCATTACTATTGTTGATTTGAAGACTAAGTTATCTGACATGAGAACTGCTATTCCTGCTTTCTTTTGATTTCAATTAGCATGAAATATTGTTTTCCATCCCTTCACTTTGAGTCTATATGAGTCCTTGTGGATTAGATTCATTTCCTGAAGATGGCAGATACTTGTCTTTTGTATATTTATCTATTCGACCAGTCTGTGTCTCTTCAGTGGGCAGTTCAGGCCACTCACATTTATTGAGAGAATTGATAAGTGGGGTGGGTTTTCATTCATCTTGTTAAGTTGAACTTTGTTGTTTTTTTAAATCTCTTGAACATTGTGATATCTGGCCTTCCATCTTTGGCTTTCATATAATTTTACATTGGTAAGTGTTTATTGAGATGCTCCATGAATAACACAGTCCTGAGAACTTCCTGCAGGACAGGTCTTGTCTTGAAAAATTCCCTCAGTGTTGCTTGTCTGGAAAAGACTTTATTTCCCTTTCATATACAAAACTTAGTTTTGCAGGATACAAAATTCTACACTGGGCATTATTCTGTTTTAGAAGACTGATGATGGGGCCCCAATCCCTTCTGGCTTGGAGGGTCTCTGTTGAGAAGTCTACTATAAGTCTGATGGGTTTTCCTTTGTTAGTTACCTGTTGTGTTTGCCTCACAGCTCATAAGAGTGCCCCTTTTGTATTTATTTTGGTTGGTCTGATGACTGTGTGTCATGGTGTATTCCTCTTTGTGTTGAGTCTTCCAGGAGTCCTATGAGCTTCTTGTACCCGGATATAGCAAGGCCAGGGAAATTTTCCTCAATTATTCTCTCAAAGAGATCATCCAACCCTTGTGCATTTCTTCTTCACACTCAGGGATGCCTATGATTCTTAAGTTAGACCTTTTTACACAATCTGACATTTCTTGTAGGCTTTGCTCATTTCTCTTGCTTCTCTGCTCTATATCAGTGACTGACTTGTTTAATTGGAGGGTGTTGTTTTCAAGTTCTGAGATTCTTTCTTCTACCAATTCTAACCTGTTCTTGAGGCTTTCCAGTATGTTTTGTAATTCCTTGAAAGAATTTTTCATTTCCATAAGTTCTGTTTGATTTTTCTTTAATACATCAAGTTCTTTAGTGAATTTTTCATTCATTTCCTGTATTGTTTTTGTGGTTTCTTTGTGTTAGGTTTCTATTTTGTCTTGTATTTCATTAAGTTTCCTTACAATCCATGCTTAAAATTATTCATCTGTCATTTCTATATTCTGCTTTTGTTTGGTATCCATTGCTAGGGAGCTGGTGTTCCCTTTTGGGGGTGACCTTTCACTCTGATTCTTCGTATTGTCAGAGTTCTTTTGCTGGTACCTTCTCATCTGGAACAAGTGTTGCTTCTTACTTTTTTATTTTCTTTTGTTTCGATGATGACATGCCCTCTTTAATCTCTGAGCCAGTAGGTGGTGCTTGTGGGTGAGAACTGAATACACCCTGTATTATGAGTGAGTAGATGCAGTAAAAGGGTGTGCAAACTGACCTCCCTGTCAGTAGATGGTGCTTGCTGGAAGGAAAAAGCTGCAATGTTTTAGGGTCCTGTGATCAGCTCTAGTTCCTGAGGAGGGAGGAGTCTGATGCCCCTGGTGGTGGTTGGGGCCCTGAGACTTCCAGATGAGTCCTTTATTCACCACCACATCAGAGGTGGGTGGTGGAATGAGACTGGCTGTGGTTAGGTTGGGTGAGCTTGCCCTCAGGCTCCTCAGATGTTGTTAGGGGATATGCAGGGATTAAAGGTCATTTCTCCTTCTCTGGGCTTAGTTGCCCAGAATGGGTTGACGTGGCCCCACCAAACCAGAGAGTCTGCTCTCTATCCCAGAAGACTCTACCAGGGGACTCTACCCCCAGGGGGATATTGGCCACTCAAGAAACTCTTGTATCAAGCTGACCTTCCTTTTAAAGTGAGTGGTCAGGGGGGCAGCTGCTCTGATTCAGCCTGTGGCACCAGAGGCATTTGGTTGCTATGGGAACCAATGCTTATGCAAATTGAGTCTCCTAGGTTCATCAAACTCCAATCTGGTGTTTCTATGAGGGAGGGGCTGATTCAGCAAACTTCAACATGAGGGTTCTCAGGGGAGGGTCTAGTTCAGCAAACTCTGGTATGGTGGCTCTCCGAGGGGTGCAGAGTGCACTTACAGATCCCTATTCTCCTGTGCACCTCCACACCCTCCCCACGGACATGGAATCTCACTCGCCATCCTGAGCCTGAATCCATGACTTCTCCCTGACGTCTCCACACCCCTCTGTCTACACCTTCCACAGGTGTACTCGCTAAGTGCTGCTCTCCCGGCTCAGGCAGAGATGTGCCCCCCTGCGCAGAAAGAGGACCAATCAGAACATAGATCTCCAGGGGCTGCGATGGTGGTGGGGAAGGCATTCACAGTCTTTCTGCACTGCTGTGGAGCTGTGGGGCAAAAACCGGTCTGTCCTCCTCTTCACAGCTAATCTGTTAGCAGCAGGCTTGCCAGGTGTGCACTTCCCACCACTGGCTACGGGCCCAACCCTCAGTGTGGGCTTTGCCAGGAATGCACTTATAGTCACCCGTGGCTGGCCCGCTCACTCAACGCTGGTTTGGTGGGAGTGTGATTCTTGCCGCCCAAGGCAGCCATGACCAGCCTGGTCACTTAGCGCAGGCTTAGCTGGGAGTGTGCTTTCCATAGCCCATGTGGTCCAGTCAGTAAGTGCAGGATCAGCAGGAGAGCAGTTCCTGCTGCCTGAGGCAGCATGACCAGTGCAGTCACTCAGCATGGGTTTGACTGGGAGCACACTCCCCACCATCCAAAGTGGCTCAGTCACTAGGGCAATACATTTTAGCTATTGCTATGAGGTAGATGCTGCCATAGGGCTACCAGCAGCTTGAGCCAAAATTACTTTCTGGGGTGCCAGGATTATAGAACATGCAGAGGATGGGTAGTCCTGATGCAGGGATGCTGATTCTCTGGTTCCTCATGGCACTCTCTCCGATATGAGAGCCCTGTGTTCTGCTGTATGCCTGAAGCCCCCAGTGGGGGTAAGGGAAGAAAAATCTCTTATCTTTTCCCTGGTCTCAGGAACTTTCTTGATTTGGTTCCCACCAAGTTTTCTCCTCTATCCTCCTGTCTGGCAGCTGTTCAGTTCCTGCTGCTGGTATCTTGGACTCCACTGGTGTCAGATCCTGGGGTCCACTCCCGATCATCAGTCCTTCTCCACTCCCTTCAGTCTGACCCTCACCTCCTCCAATTCTTGATTTTTATCTTAGTTAATAATCTCCCATTTCTCAAGATTCAAGTGTTTCTTTCTCTATCTCATGTCTGTCAAAAATTTCATTAAAGGTACTCTGTATCATTAAATTTGCTCCATGATATATGGAGGTGGTAAGAGATACTCAGTGCCCTGTGGTGTCTAGGGATCTCAACATTACAAAAATTTTAAATATTTGAATAATTTAATGCAAATTTTAACAACTATCTTAGATCCTTTGATTTGTTTCCAATAATAACTAGCCTTCCATGAATTTTACAAAGCCTCAACCAGTGTCATTGGACAAAACCACATTAAAAAATGGCACTATCTTTTTCTTCAGTCATAGACACATATGTAGTTTTCATATAGTCATATTCAGTCACAGACACACACACATGCATATTTATAAACAAGATATATGTCTGAAGGCCAGACAAATCTGACAGTTGGTATAAACAACAAAGTGTCTTCTATTTCAACCAGTTTGCTTGAATTTGTGGTCTTTATAACTAGAATAAGTCATCATAATTAAATCTTTTTGATAACTCAGGACTGTGTATGTTTGTGCACAGGTGTGTGTTTAACTTTACTTTTTAGGATACTCATTTTGGACATTGTGTTTGGCCATGTACACATCTGTAAGATGAAAGGATGTATTTTTGGCTAAATTTATGCTTGTCTCAGGTGTCCTCTGGAGGCATTACTTTATTTTATTTCTTTTTTTTCAGTAAAATCCATGATGTTAATTTTTTTTCATATTTTTGCCTTTCTTATTATAGTAGTTTATTGAAAGGCAAAATATATTACATATATGATAAGAATTCTAATTAAGTTCTAATTACAAGTTATCCAGTGAACTTTGAAAAAACATGAGAAGTGAGACCTCCATTATGCCATTGCTAATACTGATTGTTGAATGAATATTCCTCAAGAATAACATCTATTCATTTTTACAAGGCTGTCATAAGGGAAAGTAATACAATGTTATAAAACAAAGGTTTTTCCTGAAGCAAAAATATCCAGGCAAATTTTAAACTATGCGTGAGAAAGTAATTGCAATTGCTCATTCAAGTGGACGTCAAATTCTGTTCAAATCATTTTATGCATTTAGGTTTAAACTTTAGTAAACTTTATCATTACTGCCTTTTTAAAAATGAATTGCCAACAAAATTGCAAGGGAAAAATGATAATCCCAAGTTTTTACTCAGGAAACTTTCTGAAATATTTTATTTTGGCAATCTACAAAAGCAAAATAAAGTGTGCTATTTAACAAAATGTGAATAGGAAGAAAGTTGTATACATTAACGTGATGGCATTTTCACAAATCGCTAACATTTTTTTAGCAATCCTCAGCGATATACTAGATGGCTCAAAATAATACCAGTAAGCCAGTGCTGAAAAAATTTAAACATTTTTCATGATTGTTATTGCTGTTCCGTTAAGTATTCTGGATCAATCCTTTTGCACCCAGTTGTTTACTGTTATTAACAGAGTTTGATGGCATTTGAAACAAAGCAGAAGCAGGTAGCAGCAAAGCATTAAAAATATGTGGACATTTTTTCATTTGGAAAAAAGTTATCTTGGATCAGTACAATCATATTTAAAATAATACATTTTTCTATATTTTATAAAACAATCTATAATCTAAACGAAATCCAAATACTCAATTGTTTTGATATATCTTAAATCTTGCTTTTCTCTTTTTATTTTTCTTTACCTACAAAGGGATTTTGACTTTCTTGAGTCAAAAGAATCAAAAACTTTAATGATGTTCTCATTTATTTGTCATACTTTAAACTAGAAAAAAATAATTTTTTGGTCCCCTACTATAATCTTTAAAAGAGTTCACACTAAATGAACCCATTGCTACTAAATGTTTCTGTGTTCCTTTAATGACACAAGGCTTACGGATATAAATTGAAATTGCAAAAAGTTTTCCATATCCATATGTAAGAAAACATAATGAATAAGTACTGTGCTAGCTATTTTTTGTTTCTCTCTCCAAATCCACTCTCCATTCTTGTCTACCTTGTTGTGCCCTGGGAGACTGACCTGCACCCAAAGTCTCTTTTGCTTCTTGACATGAAGATGTGTTTGGCCACTGGGGAGCAGAAACAGGAGATCAGAAGTTTGGAGGAGAGTAAGATTGAGATATTTATTTCCCCATTCTTGTATGGCTCAGAACACTGCCTTCTTTTTGGTCCCAAAGAATAAGAAATAAGATTTATAAAACACTTTTGAGTGACAAATGACCAATGAAGCTTCCCAGCTAAATGTAGTGACTCAAGGGAAAAATAAGCTTAAAAGAGTGATCTTCCTTTTTTTGATTTGTATAGTCTGAAAATAGTCACCAGTGAATTGAGAGAAGAATTTGGTGGAAAAAAAACTGTGAAACCAAGATTGAGAGTTATATCTAAAAAAGAATTTTGAATTTATTGGCACATGAAATTTATTGAAGGCAGAAAGAACTCTACTGAAATATTGAAAGACTTCTATTGCTAAGAAGTCACCAGCTTATACTAAAAAAGCTTTGATTAAATATGACATAAAACAAATTTCCTTTTTTTCCTTGCATATTCAGGAAGAGAATTGTACATGCTTACCAACTCCAATAAAAGCATATTCCACAACACTTATTTTAGACATGATCACGAAGGGTAAATGAAAAATCTCCCAGAATGTGGAGTCAAGAACCTTGAACAAAGAATTCCTCCTCTCTTGAGAGCAGATGCCTGGATTAATAAAGTAACGTCCCCTCCTCTCTCAGGTAAGGCCCCTGCCACGCCTGCTTCCTAGGATTCAAACATTGCTAGAACCCACTTTGGTTTGTCTCTCTCTCTCTCTCACTCACTGTTGCTCTCACTCTTGTTCACTCTCTCATTTCTCTGCCAGTCTAAGAGACCTGTATCTGGGCCTGATAAAAGGATTACATATCACATTTTAAGCTGAATTCACTTTCTAGATGAGACTGTGGTTTGATTCCCTTGCAGAAGAAATGATTGTGCTTCAAGTATTATAACAGAGAATAAATGAGTTTTGTAATTGATGAGTAGAGGGGTAGACTGAGACAGATATAATACTATTAAATATAGAACCATTTTATTTTTTTCTGCATGTATGGAAGACTATTACTCAACACTCTTTTTTTTTTAGGCAAGACCATAAATCTGGCTCTGATTAATATAATACGGGGAGAAGTTGTGTTCACCATATCCATACTCTGTATTCATACTATATTAGTCAGGATTCTTTAGAGAAACAGAACCTATATATTTATATATACACACACACATATATATAGTATTTTAATATTTAAATATTGCTACTTATTATAAGTCAGTTCCTCATAATAAATCTTTTCATATATAGAGAACTGGCTCATGTGATTATGGAGGATGACAAGACCAAAGATCTTCTTTCTGGGTGAGTTGATAATTTAGAGACCCAGGAGAGTTAATGGGTTAGTTCCAGTCCAAAGGTCAGCAGACTCAATACCCAGGAAAATCCAATGTTTCTGTTCCTGTCCAAAGACAGGAAAAAAAAGCTAAAGTGTTAGTGTGAAGGTAGTCAGGCAGGAAGAATGCTCTTTTACTCGGAGGAGAGCCAGCCTTTCTTTTCTATTCAGGACTTCAGCTGGCTGAGTGAGGCCTCCCCACATTGGGGAGGACAACTTGGTTGACTCAGTTTTCAGATGCAAGTGTTAATTTCATCTAAAAGCACCCTTACAGAAACATCCAGAATAAGATTTTACCTAGTCACACACTACCCAGTTAAGATATAAAATATAAAATATAAAATTAACCATTACATATGCTTAAATATAAAATGTTCTGAATAGTCTGGCATGCTCTCTTTCTCTCCTCCTTTCCTCTGAAATGGCGGAGCTACATGATGAAAGAAGTCCTGGTGTTAGAGCCATACTTGAAGAGCCTTTGCTATAGTCTGCATGTTTGTGTGCCCCTCAAAATGTGTATGAAGAGACCCTAACCCCCTAGGTGATAGTTTTAGGAGGAAGAGCCTTTAGGAGGTGATTACATCATAAGGGCAGAGCCAGCGTGACTGGGATTGGTGCTTTTATAAAAGAAGCCTGAGGGAGCTCATTCAACCCTTCCTCCATGTGAGGACAAGGTGAGAAGGTGTCATCTATGAACCAGAAAGCAAGCTCTCACCAGACACCATTTTCCTTCATCTTAGATGTCATGGCCTCCATAATTTTGAGAAATAAACTTCTGTTTTTTAGAAGCTACTTAGTTCATGGTAGTTAATCACAGAAACTTGAACAAATTAAGACAGCCTTCTAATCCACTAAAGACTGAGAATATGAGCAAGAATTAAAAGTTTACCCATGTGGGAAATCAGAATATTTGACCTGAAAGTATGACCAAACTAAAGAAGCATCCTCAAGGTCTCCCTAACCTTCCCTCCTCTTGTGTCTCTATTCTTCGTCTCTCCCAAAGCACAGGATGAGATCTACCTAGAAACCGGATCTGGCAAAAAGGAAAATAATTGTCTTCCCTCAAACGTAATTAACCAGAGATGATTAAAACTGATATTACAGGAAAAAAGACTGAAGTCTGTCAACACACCTGGACAGATTTTTGTCACAAACCATTGTCTGCTCTGTGGGCCTGACAGACTTTGTCCCAGACTATTGTATGTTCTCCAAACCCATTGAATTCTTCTCCTGTGATTTTCTTGTGTTATGCATGTTAAAATAAGTTTTGTGTGCCTGTTCTCTTATTAATTTGCCTTTTGGTAGTTGATTTTCAGCAAGCCTTCAGGGCATGAAGGGGAAGTTTTCCCCTGGACTCCACAGTTTTGGCTCTGTGAGCAGGATAACAAAATCTACTTTGTTCTTCTGCAAGCTGCAATCAAGAAAACCTAGGACCTGAGGAGTTGGGAAAAGGCCTAAGAATATTTTATTAGTCAGATTCCTGAGTGTCTGTCTGTAAGATCCAGCAACTGGATGGTATAAATTACAGTTTGTCTTTTCCTGTGCAGAAGCTTCTAGTTTAATTAAGTCCCATTTTTCTAATTTTGATTTTATTGCATTTGCTTTTGTGGTCTTAGTCATAAAGTCTGTGCCTAGACCAATGTCCAGAAGAGTTTGTCCTGGATTTTCTTCTAGAATTTTTATAGATTCAGGTCGCTTACATATTCACATTTAAGTTTTTAATCAATCTTGAGTTAATTTTTGCATATGGTGAGAGATAGGTGTCCAGTATCATTCTTCTACATATGGCTATCCAATTTTCCCAGCACCATTTATTGCATAAGGTGTCATTTCCCCCATGTATGTCAAAGATCTGTTGGTTGTAGGCATATGGCTTTTTTTCTGGGTTCTCTAGGCTGTTAGACTGATCTATTTTTATATTTTTGTACCAGTGCAATACTGTTTTGGTTACTGTAGGCTTGTAGTATAATTTGAAGTCAGGTAATGTTATGCTTCCAGCTTTATTCTTTTTGCTTAGGATTACTTTGGCCATTCAGGTTCTTTTTTGGATCCATATAAATTTTAGGATTCTTTTTGCTAATTCTGTGAAAAATAACACTGGTACTTTGATAGGAATTACTTTGAATCTGTAGATTGCTTTGGGCAGTATGATAATTTTAACAATATTGATTCTTCCAATCCATAGCATGAAATACTTTTTTCCATTTGTTTGTGTCATCTTTAATTTTTTTCATGAGTGTTTTGTAGTTTTACTTGTAGAGATCTTTCACGTTCTTGGTGAATTATATTCTTAGGTGTTTTTTATAGCTATCGTAAATGGGATTGAGTTCTTGATTTGGTTCTCAGCTTGTTCATTGTTGGTATATAGAAATGCTGCTGATTTGTATATGTGGATTTTGTAAACTGAGACTTTCCTGAATTCATTTATCTAATCTAGGAGTCTTTTCTGGGAGTCTTGAAGGTTTCCTAGTTAAAAGATCATATCATTGGCCAACAGACATAATTTTACTTCCTCTTTTCTAATTTGATGGCCTTTATTTCTTTCTCTTGCTTGATTGCTCTGGCCAGGACTTCCAGTACTATGTCGAATAGGAGTTGTGAAGGTAGGCATCCTTGTCTTATTCCAGTTCTTAGGAGAGATGCTTTCAACATTTCCCTATTCAGTATAATGTTGGCTGTGGGTTAAGCATATATGCTTTTTATTATTTTGAGGTATGTTCCTCTGTGCCTAGTTTCTTGAGGGTTTTTATCATGAAACAATGTAAGATTTTATTGAATGCTTTTTCTGCATCTGTGGAGATAATCATATGGATTTTGTTTTTAATTCTGCTCATGTGGTAAATCACATTTATTGATTTTTGTATGTTGAATCATCCTTGTATCCCTGGAATAAAACTCACTGGATCATGGTGTATTATCTTGTGATGTACTGTTGGATTTGGTTTGCTAGTATTTTGTTAAGGATAGACAATGTACAGAATGTGAAGAAATATTCACAAACTATGCTTCTGACAAAGGACTAATATCCAGAATTTACAATGACCTCAAACAACTCAACAAGAATAAAATGAATAGACCCATTAAAAAGTAGGAAAAGGACATGGAAAACATTTTTCAAAACAAGACATACAAATGGCTAACCATTATATGAAAAAATGCTCAATATCTTTACTTATCAGAGAAATGCAAATTAAAACCACAATGAGATATGATCTTAAGTCAGTCAGAATAGTCATTATTAAAAAGTCAAAAACAATAGATGTTGGTTCAGGATGCAGTGAAAAGGAAATGTTTATACACTGTTCATGAGAAAGCAAATTAGTAGAAGCTCTATGGAAAACAGCATGGAAATTTCTTAAAGAACTAAAAATACAACTACTATTCAATCCAGCAATCCCACTACTGGTTATCTACCTGAAGGAAAAAAAAAAACACTATATCAAAAAGATACCTGCATTTGTTTGTTTATTGCAGCACTATTCACAATAGCACAGATATGGAATTAACCTAAGTGTCCATCAACTGATGACTGGATGAAGAAAATGTGATATATATTTACACACATTCACACTCACACACACACCCATGAAATACTATTAAGCCATAACAAAGAATGAAATCTTATCTTTTGCAGCAACATTTATGGAACTGGGGGCCATTATCTTAAGTGAAGTAAGTCAGAAACAGAAAGTCAAATACTTCATGCTCTCACTTATAAGAGGGACCTATATAATGAGTAGACATGCACACAGAGAGTGGAATAATTGACATTGGAGACTTGGAAGGGCAGGATGGTGGGAGGGCATAGGGTGATGAGAAATTACCTTATGTGTGCTATGCACACTAATCAGGTAAGGGACACACAAAAAGCCCAGACTTCATTACTGTGTAATATATCTATGTAACAAATCTGTACATGTACCTCCTAAATCTATAAAAAAAGTTAAATTTTGTCTTTTTCTTTTCCAAATTTAAGATTAAGGAGAGAAAAGCATTTGTATGACTAGCCTTAAATGCAGCGACTCTGGTGTATTTTGGGTATGAATATTCATCTTGTCTGATCCTTTTATTCCCAGATGTAGTCTTTATTTTATCCATGGTTTCTATCTTTCTGTATCATTTGTTATAAAGACTCCCTCTTGTCTTCTTTTATGTCCTTGAGAGCTTGATTTGTGACCAAGCGTGAGCACTCTCTGTTGGTCTCATTATAAAGGGAGGTGTGATTTTTGGATCACATGTAGTGGCCAGTCTGAAAGGATTGGGAACCAGCCTGAGACGCATACGATCTTAAGCAGTAGTTCGTGGTTCCAAATGTGCCAACATCTCAGGGAAGTTTTTCTTAATAAGAAGTCCCACACTTAAGAGTCTTGTTGTCTGAATCCTTGTTTGCTGGGTAGTGACAGGAAAGTACAATCCCAGAAGTGCCTGCCCAGTGCACAGGTTAGTGATTCTGTGACTGGAAGCACACTCACATGTCCATGTGCCCATGTGCTCATGGGGAGGCTGAAAACATCATTCACTCAAACACCATCCTTAACTGCCCATGGCAGCAAAGATCTTTTGCTATCTTAGCCTATTTCTTGGAGGTAAGCTTTGGGGCTGCCCCTCCTATGCCCCATTGAAGAACACTTTTTGTTTATATGGTAAAAATTTATTCTAAACCTGAAAAATTACCTCTTGGTCTTTTCAAAAAGTAGCTTATTGGATTGAGTAGGTATTGGAATAATTACACCATTGGAAATTCTAATTGTCAGTGTCCAGAAAATGGATTTTTAAATTATAAAGACACCTATATTTAAACAGATTTTTAGAGATCTCTCATTGAAAGCAATTGCTTCATTTGTATTTATGGGAGGATCAAATTGAAAGAAAACCACATAATAATGTCATGGCTAGGCTTCTTTTGACAAAATTAAAGAACAGATATATGACCTTAAAAAGAGTTAAATCCTTTGAATGATTAAATGCTTGCTTTAAATTTCCTGCAAAAAATGCCAAAAAGAGGCTTGACCCAGTAATCTAGTGGTTAGGATCCCAAGCTTTCTCTTCTATGTCCTAAGTTTGATTTCTGATTCCTTGAAAATGTAAATACTATGAACTCAGGAGAAAAAAGAAATATTTATAATAATGAGTTTGTACTATTTGTTTTGAATCCTCATATGTGATTATTTCTTTTCATTTGAGTCATTTGATTAGGTATCCCTCTGATTTAAAACTTTGGTTTATATTTACAGTGTTAATGTACCATTTTTCCATTTACCTTGCTTCCTTTCCTGGACCAAGAGACAGGCCTCTTTCTATATCTTGGAATTGAACCCACTTGTGGGCAAAGGCAAACCCCTACCAGGCAGCGATGTGGGAGGTACTGCTTCTGCAAAAACTCCAGCAAAAGCCTGGCTGCTCATGTGGCAGAAAGTTTGCTACCTATATATTTAAAATAACATTTTAAAAGAGCCCTATTGTCAAAAGTCAGCTTAATTAAAAACTAATATTATTCTCTGTTCTCTTTTAAATTCTATTGCTCTCATGGGGCCTTCTTAATAAAGTAGACCCTTTTTTCTCAAACTCCTGCTAACTAGAACTTCTTTGGCCTTTTGGAAAGCTTAAAATTTCCACAAACTGTCTTCTCTAAGACTTTCCTTGCCACCTTTGGTACCACATAAAGAGACCTAGAAAGGACATCTAGTGCCCCAGAGATCCCTTGAAGATCAAAGAAAAAGAAGTGTTACTGACTCCCCTTATTTGAGGCTCTCCTGTCTTCCTCACAGAGCCCCAGGAGTTGTGAACAGGTTCCTTTCAGGTCTAAAACTCTGCTCTTTTTTACATTAAGCTCCCTGATATCTTCATTTTTTACAGACATATGAACATGTTCATGTTGTATGTTTGTATGTGTGTGTGTGCATATATATATATATATAGAGAGAGAGAGAGAGAGAGAGAGTCTATATATGTCTATACTTATATATTGTCTACATTGGTACCAAATTGACTCAAAATAAATTAGCACTCATAAACTAAACAAATCAGGGTGGAGCAAGATGACTGAATAGAAAGCTCCAGCAATCATTCATCTGTATGGACACCAAATTCAACAACCATCCACCCAAAGAAGCACCTTCAGAAGAACCAAAAATCAGGTGCACAATCACAGTACCTTGTTGTAACATTTTATCAAGAGAAGAGGCACTGAAGAGTGAAGAAGAGAGTCTTGCATTGCCTACTCCCCCTTCCATTGGTTGTGCCATGCAAGCATGCCAAGTGGAGAGAGAATCTGTGTGCCCAGGCCAGGGAGAGTGAAGTGACTATAGGATTTGTATTGTAATTCAAGGCTGCCCTGTCATAGAGAAAGACAGTACAGGGAAGAATGCTGCCACCACCAATGCAGGGAGAATTTAGACCTTCCCATCCAGAAGGAAATCCTCCATCCTGAAAGCTGAGTTCCAGCTAGACCCACCACTGGCTGAAAAAGTGGCCAGGGAACTGGAATAAATTCATAAAGCAGTCAGGCCACAAATGCTGCTGTCCTTGGGCAATTCCTGCAGTTGTGCTGGCTCAGAGTCAGTGAACTTAGAGTGCATGTGACTCAGTGAGACACCAGTGGCTGTGGCCAAGCCAATGTCTGTATCACCCCTCCCCCAACTCAAGGAAGTATAGCTCATGGCGAGTCTAGTTCCACCTAAGGAAAGGAAAGGGAAGAGTTCAAACAACTTTGTTTTGCAAATTGGGTACCAGCTTAGTAAAGTAAAATAAAGTACCAAGCAGAATCCTGAGTTCCAGGACTTAGTTACTAGAAGGCATTTCTAGACACACTCTGAACCAAAAGAAATACACTGCCCTGAGGGGAATGAACCAGTCCTGACAAGATTCACCACCTGCTGACTAAGGAGCCCTTGGGCTTTGAATAAACATCAGAGGTAGCCAGGCAATAGTCCCTAAAGGCTTTGGGTGAGCCTGGGCTGGCTTCAGGTGTGGCCTGGTACAATACTATTATAGCTTCAGTGGCCATAAGGGAGTGCTCACATCACTCCCCGCCCAATTTCAGCAGCCCAGCACAGAGACTGAGAGAAGAGAGTGAGATACTTTGCCTGGTAATCCAGGGAATTCTCCCATATCTTACCCAAGTCCACCAAGGCAATACCACCAGGACTCTGGAAGAGTTGCAGCATCACATGGCTTGGGGTGCCCACAGTTATGATAGGGCTGTAACTGACCAAGGATGTAGATTATAACACTCAATTTTCTTTGCATCTCTGGAAAGCCTTCTCAAGAAGGGTGGGTTCAAACAAGCCCAGACTGTGAAGATTAAAGTAAATACCTAACTCTTTAGAGCCCAGACACTGATGAGCATCCAGAAACATCAAGAACATCTAGGAATACATGACCTTATGAAATAAACTAAATAAGGTACCAGTGACCAATCCTGGAGTGATGGATATAGGTGATCTTTCAGACAAAGAATTCAAAATAGCTGTCCAAAATAAGCTCAGTGAGTTTCAAGACAGCACAGAGAAGGAATTTCGAAGCCTGCCATGGAAATTTAAGAAAGAAGTTGAAATTTAAAAAAAAATCAGGCAGAAATTTTGGAGCTGAAAAATTCAGTTGACAAACTGAGAAATCCATCAGACTCTCTCAACAGCAATATTGATCAAGCAGAAGAAAGTAGTCATGAGCATGAAGAAAGGCTAATTGAAAATACATACTCAAAAGAGGAAAAAGAAAAAAAAGAATAAAAAAGAATGAAGCACACCTAGATATAGGAAATAGCCTCAAAAGAACAAATCTAAGAGTTATTGGCCTTAAAGAAGAAGCAAAGAGAGAGACCGGGGTAGAAAGTTTATTCAAAGAAATAATAACAGAGAACTCTCCAAACTTAGAAAAAGATATCAATATTCAGGTATGAGAAGGTCATAAAATACCAAGCAGATTTAACCCAAACAAGACTACCTCAAGGCATTTAATAATCAAGATCTCAAAATTCATAGATAAAGAAAAGGTCCTAAGGGAAGCAAGAGAAAAGGCAAAAATAACATATAAAAGAGCTCCAATACTTCTGGCAGCAGACTTCTTAGTGGAAACCTTCCAGGCCAGGAGAGAGTGGCATGACGTATTCAAAGTGCTGAAGGCAAAAACCTTAACCCTAGAATATTATATCTAGCAAATACATGCTTCAGACATGAAGGAGAAATAAAAAATTTCTCAGACAAACAAAAGCTGAGGGATTTCATCAACAATAGACCTGTCCTATAAGAAACACTACAAGGAGTTCTTCAATATGAAAGAAAAGGACATTAATGAACAGTAAGAAATCAACTGAAGGTATAAAACCGGGGACACTAAGCACACAAACACAGAATGCTCTATTTCTGTAATTGTGGTATGTAAACCACATATATCTTGAGCAGGAATACTAAAAGACAAACCTATCAAAAATAAATACAACAACTTTTTGAGAGATAGATAGTATAATAAGATACGGATGGAAACAAAGAAAAGTTAAAAAGTAGGGTGGGGATAGAATTAAAGTGTAGAATTTCTTTTAGATTTCTTTTTGCATGTTTATTTGTTTCTTTGTAAGCAGTGTTATCAGATGTTTAAAATAATTAGTTATAGATTTTTTTTGCAATCCTCATGGTAACCTCTAATCAAAAATCTTACAACAGATACACAAAAAATAAAAGGCAGGAAATTAAAATGCACTAACAGTGAAAAATCACATTTAACAAAAGGAGACAGGAAAGAGGGAAGAAAGAAAGAGAAAACCACAAAACAACCAGAAATCAAATAAAAACAGGAAGTCCTTATGTATCAATAATAACATTGATTGTGAATGGACTAAACTCTCCAATCAAAGTGAATAAATGGATTTAAAAAACCCCAAGACTCAACTATATATTGTCTACAAGAGATACGTTTCACCTATAAACACACAAATCGACTGAAAATTTAAAAAAATGGAAAATATATTCCATGCAAACAGAATCCAAAAAAGAACAGAAGTAGCTATTCTTACATTAGATAAAATAGATTTCAAGACAAAACTGTAATATGAGATAAAGAGGGTCATTGTATAACTATAAACAGGTCAATTCAACAAAAGGACATAACAATTATTAATATATATGTACCCAACACTGGAACACCCAGATATATAAAGCAAATATTATCAAAGCTAAAAGAGAAATTCCAAAAGAATTATCATTGGAGATCTCAACACTCCGCTTTCAGCATTGGACAGATTATCCAGACAGAAAATGGACAAAGAGACATTGCACTTAATCTGCACTGTAGAGCAAAGGGACCTAAAATATATTTACAGAATGTTTCAGCCAACAGCTACAGAACACGTACTCTTCCCCTTAGTTTATGGATCATTCTCAAGGGTAGACTATAATAAAAATTCTCCCATCAAAGAAAATGCCAGAACCTGATGGCTTCACTATTGAATTCTATCAAGTATACAAAGAAGGACTAACACAAATCCTACTTAAACTATTCCAAAAAATTGAGGAGGCAGGGATACTCCTAAACTCATTCTGTGAGGCCCATATCACCCTGATACCAAAACCAAAGACACAACTGAAAAAGAAAACTATGATGAACATAGATACAAAAATGCCCAACAAAACACCAGCAAACCATATTCAACAATACATTAAAAAGACTATTCACTATGATCAAATGGGATTCATCCCAGGGATTCAAACATGGTTCAACATTTGTGAATTAATCAATGTGATAAATCATATCAACAGAGAGAAAGCTAAAAACCATATAATCATTTCTATTGATGTTGGAAAAGGCTCTACAAGAAAAATTAGGACTGGTAAAATCAGTAAAGTTGCAGGATACAAATCAACATACAAAAATCAGTGCATTTCTATACTCCAACAGTAAACAATAGGAAAAAGAAACAAAGAAAATAATCATATTTGCAATAGCTCCAAATAAAATAAAATACCTAGGAATAAATTTAACCAAAGAAGTGAAAGATGTCTATAAGTAAAACCTAAAAAACATTGCTGAAAGAAACTGAAGAGGACACAAAAAAATGGAAATATATTCCATGCTCATGGATTGCAAGAATCAATATTGTTAAAATATCCATACTACCCAAAGCAATCTACAGGTTCAATGCAATCCCCATCAATATAGCAGTGACATTCTTCACAGAAATAGAAAAAATAATTCTAAAATTTATATGGAACCACAAAAGACCAAGTATAGCCTAAGTCATCCTGAGCAAAAAGAACAAAACTGGAGGAATCACATTACCTGACTTCAAATTATACTACAGAGCACTAGTAACCAACATAGCATGGAACTGACATAAAAAAGCACTAATAGGGACAGAATGGAACCAATATCAACATCATAGTGAATACTGACAGTTACAAGACTACCTGGGGAAAGGGCAGTCTCTTCAATAAATGATGCTGGGAAAAGTGGATATCCATATGCAGGCAAATGAAACTAGACCCTTATCTCCTGCCATATGCAAAAATCAAATCAAAATGGATTAAAGACTTAAATCTAAGATCTGAAACTATAAAACTACTAAAAGCAAACATTGGGGAGATGCTTCAGGACATTGGTCTGAGCAAGGACTTCTTGAGTAATACCCCTAAAGCACAGGCAACCAAAACAAAATTGGACAATGCAATTACATCAAGCTCAAAGTCTCCTGCACAACAAAGGAAACAATCAAAAAAGTGAAGAGACAACTCACAGAATGGGAGAAAATATTTGTAAACTACCCATCTGACAAGGGATGAATAACTAGAATATATAATGAGCTCCAAATATTCAATAGAAAAAAATCAAATAATCCAACTTAAAAAGAGGGGCAAAGGATCTGAATAGATACTTCTCAAAAGAAGACATAGTAATGGCCAATAAGTATATGAAAAAATGTTCAACATCATTAATCATCAGAGAAATGCAAATTAAAACTATGATGAGATGTCTCGCCCCAGTTAAAATGGCTTTTATCAAAAACACAGGCAATAACAAATGCTGGTGAGGATGTGGAGAAAGGGGAACCTTCATACACTATTGGTGGGGATGTAAAATAGTGCAACCACTATGGAGAACAGTATGGAGGTTTCTCAAAAAAACTAAAAATAGAACCACGATATGACCCAACAATCCCACCGCTAGGTATTTATCCAAAAGAAGGGATTTCATTCCCTAAATACCTACCAGTGGGATTATCTACACTACCATGTTTATTGCAGCACTATTTACAATAGCCAAGATATGGTATCAACCTAAGTGTCCATTAAGGGATGAATAGACAAGGATATTGTGGCACACATACACAATGGAATATTATATAGCCACAAAAAGAGTGAAATCTTGCCATTTGCAACAGCGTGGATAGAACTGGAGAACATTATGTTAAGTGGAAAAAAACAAGCACAGAAAGACAAGTCTAGCATGTTATCATTCATATATGGGAGCTAAATATTAAAAACATTTGAACTCATGGAGACAGAGAGTAGACTGATGGTTACCAAGGCTGGGAATGGTTGTGGGTAGTGGGGGGTAAAGTGGAGATGGCTAATGGGTGCAAAAATATAGTTAGACAGTTAAATAGAATGAACAATATTTGATAGTACAACAAAGTGACTATAATTAACAAAAGTTAGAGTACACTTTAAAATATAACAACCAAAAGAGTAGAATTAAAATATTCCTAACACAAAAAAATAATAAATGCCTGATGGATACCCCATTACCTCAATTACCCTGATTGGATTAATTCATATTGTATGCCTATATCAAAACTTAATACAATATAGGCATAATACAGGCATACAATATGAATTAATCCAATCAGGGTGTGTGCATATATATATTTAAATATAAATACATACTTATGCTTATATATATACCTATAAATTAAAATTAATTAAGTAAGTAAATAAATAAGCCCCAGTACATTTCAAGTTCATGTCACTTGAGTAAATCTTTTGGTAAATAAGACAAGTTTAATGTTGTTGATTTAATAAAGACAACTATATCTTCAGAGTTACCAGCAAAATATACAAGTATTTAAGTTTCTTGCTCTTAGGATACTTTCCAAATATGGAGTAATATAAAATTTGTTAATAAAATTTTAACTTGAGGTGATGAGTAGATTGATCTAATGTCTCATAAAATTTTCCAAACATAATTGTTAAGAATAAATAAATTTTAAAAATATAAATGAGAGAGAAATTTATAAGTCAATTGTACATAATAATTATGTTTTATTATGTGTTTACTTAAAAAATTCCAAATATCTTTGGTAACTATACCCATAGAATTTTGCTAAGCCAAATAAAATGATGGATATTCTTTAAATATCTAGATCCTTTCCAAATAAGACACAATGCTAAATCATTACTTTTGGCTTCTTATTTCAAAAACAGAAGACATTTTTGTGTGTTAATAAATGTGTCCTGTAATACTTTACAACAATGTTCTGTGAAGAAGCTTGTTTCTAGAAATTATAAAATATGTATTAACAAAATGTTTTGGTACATTATTAAATTGCTTACTTTCTGTTTTTCACTGAAAATTAGATTTACTGAATTAAAAGTTTAACATATGTAATTAAGTCTACAAGATATAAAGAAAAAATTCTGTATGCAGAGTGTACAAAAAGGTAGAATATGTTTTTAGTAAAGAAGGTTATAAACAAGGCATGAGGATATGGTTTTTGTTAAAGAAAAAGTAATTTTGTCTATTTTTAAAGTAATTTAAAGGTTGTGTCCTAATGAAGAAAAGAAAAAATTGATATAAATAAAAGTTTCATAAATCTTGTGTGGTCTGATTGAGATTGGATGGATTTGTTTCTACAATTTTATAAAAATTAGTTTTAGTATTAAAAGTACACCAATGAAAATTTAAAATTTGGTTTATTTCTTAAACAAGATTTTTGTGTAGTATTAATAGGAAATGATAAAAGATGTTCACTTTTTAAGTAAATTGCAAGAAAAAGAATGGAGGGAGAAAAACAGATTCTGTGTGCCTTATGCTGTCTTTATTATATCTTTTGATTATTGGAAAACTGAGTCTCCTTTCTATCAAAGAGTACATATTTTTGCTTTTAGAAATCTTACAATTATCTCTTTGGCTAAATGAATGACTGTCATTTTATGTGACCTGTGGTCCTATTTAAAGCATTTAAACCTTTGACATATTTGACAAGCTTCCTCAAAACAAATTTCAAATTCTAAATTAAGACTTTTTAACCTTAAACTAATTTTGGGATGTTACAAATGCCCCTGAAGCATTTAAAAAAGCAATTATACATAGGCTTATTTTATACATTAAAATATATGGAAAACATTTTCATATAAGAAATGAAGTTTATCCTTCTTTGAATTATATTTGTACAGATAATTTGTTAATATGTTTCCCAAAATTTTATGAGATTTCTGAAATTCTAATATGTCTCTGCACATGTTTTCAGTTATAAGTATGGCTATTATATTAAATTGTTGTAGGTCACAGAAAATAACCAAATATTCTTGTCAATTTCATCTTTAGCAATGGCTTTTTAAAGTCCTTTTGTTTATTGTTAATTTTTTTATTTTAATTTTTTTTCTTGAAAGCTATTTTCAAATTACAACATGTTTTGTTTTCAAAGAGGTCTATGAAGAAGGTAAAAAGAACTCTGACAAGTACAGGTTTCTAAGTTTGAGATCGTATCACCGGACTGGGTAAAAATTCCAGAGCTCTAATAAAAAAAAAAACTGGATTCATAAAATTGCTACACAATATCAAGCAGAACAAGAATTAACTATATAGGAAGAAACCTATGATATATTTTTAATGACTTTTTAATTTGAAACATTGTTGATTTTTGTTTGTTTTACAGAATTAAATAAAATTTTCTATTAAAATATCTATATCTTTACAGAAATTTGGTAAAGCTCACTTTTATGAGAAAAATTGAAACATTTACCTTTCTCTCTATCTTATCCCTCCAGAATGCAGAAGCTATTGATGAAAATTTTTATTTTATGACAATATTATTATTTGCCTAAATGTAATAGGGACCTTTTATCTTACATAAAAGAACACAGTTGGAAACACTGGTTATTTTACCAAAGATTTGACTGGAATGTCATAGTTTTCAGATATAAGCAGACTGCTTTGAGGGGTTGAGGTTGATTTTCATGGAGACAATAAAAAGTCTCTTGGAAAAATTGGCCCAGTCCTTGTCTACACAGTTCCCTTCCAGGATTCCTGACCTTTTGGTAAATAAACAATGTCACTTTCTGACAGGCCCAGGAACCTCAAGGTATTTTAGAAATATTGAGAAGAGAAGCATTCACTCAATTTGTACAAGTTCTTAATTGGATGGACCTATTCCCAGGAATAAGAGACAGATTTTCTAAAAGTAAAGTTTCAAATGAGGGACTGAGGAAAACTGAAATATTTTACCACAAAACATGGCTGCACTAAAGAAGCCATCTCAAGGTCTCTCTTATCTTCCCTCCTTTATTTCTCAACCTTCTGTCTCTCCCAAAGCACAGGATGATGATCTACTTAGAAACTAGACCTGACAAAGAGAAGCATAGTTTCCTTCCCTGAACTTTTATTAACCAGAGGAGATTAAAACTGATATCATAGGATGTAAGACTGCAGCCTGTCAGCACAGCTGACGGACTTTAAACACAAACAATTGTCTTCTCTGTGGGCCCAACAGACTTTGTCCCAGGCCATTTTATAATCTCCAAGCCCACTGAATTCTCCTAAAAATTATTTACTATCCCTCCTTAAATTACCCACATTTTGCCATATTCATTTTCCCTTTGAAGGAAGGTATAGACTATGGAAATATCTGCAGACCAAAGAATCTGATAAGGTTATCATTCTCTTGTGATTCTCTGTGCTATGTACATCAAAATACATTTTGTATGCCTTTTCTCCTATTAATTTACCTTTTTTCAGTTTATTTTCAGGGAGCCTTCAGAGGGCAAAGGGGCAGTTTCCTTTTGACTCCTACACTAATAAAGTCACTGAGATATTGATATTGTTTGATATTACAACCTGCATTATTTATAGTAATAAAAACAATCATAAACTTAAATAGGATTTTAGAACATTTTCAATTGAGTAGGAGCTTTAACAATATTCTACAATAATGAAAAGCTATCAAACTGAACCTTTAACCAAAAACACCAGGAGAAAAGCCTTGATGTTTTCATTGGCTTTAAAGTTTCACTTTGAGATATCAATTACTCTCACATTTAATGTAGAATAATTTTTCTCCTTTGGGCTTGTATTACTTCCAGATTATGTTTCTCAACAAATAAGGCATAAATTACATTCAAAAGCATTTGGAAGTTTATGCATTTAGGTTCCACACTGTTGTAAAGCTATAGCAAGGCTTAACACATAAAAGCAAAAAAATAATAACTAAAATTTTAAGCAATCAGACACAAAGAATGGTTGTGGGGTATTTGTCCGAATTCTGACTTGCTTTCTTCATTTTTTCCCTTCATGTAGGTTTTATTTTGTTTTAGTCTTAAATCAATGGCTAATGTAATTTTTTAAGCAAAAAAAAGAGAAAGAAAGAATAAGAAGAGTGGCCTGTTGTGTATTTTAATTTTCACAACATTTTGGTGCAGCTATACCAGTGTCTGAAACACACATCCCCTTTAGGATAGGGGGAATAACTAAAGGAGTCTCTTTATGTTTCTTCTTACCTCCTCTTATGCTGTGGCTGCCCCATAGTCAAGCTATTTCCAGTTTGGGAAGGTTTCTGTTTTGTTTTGGTTTGGTTTTGTTTTGGTTTTTGGTAGACTCCTTTACTCAGCCTTCTGATGATCTTTCAGTATTCCTTTGTGCATTCGGTAGGCTAACAGAAAAGAGGATGGACCAATGGAACTCTGATAATAAAAAATGGGGAATACTGTATTAGAAGACAGAAAGCAGTCAGGGCCCAGAAGAAGAAAACGGAAACTGTTTACAGAAAATTTGCCAAACTCAGGAGAAAAATAATCTATTAAATTTGTGACTATCTGCAATCTATGACTCACCTGTACCATCTGGACTCAGCCTTTTGTGGAATTCAATCAACATTTCCAGTTAAGTTTGGCTCAGAGCCCATTGTCACTGTCGGCTTTAAAAACTTTGCACTGTCTCCTTTCCAAGGAAAATTGAGAACCTGAAAAGGTATCCGTAACCTGCATCTTTGTTCTTAGAGCCATAAGCGTCCAGATTTCTCTTTCCTGGGGTTTTCAAGGATCCTTTCATCAAATAGCTTCAAAATATGTTAATCCCTAGAACCAACATTACTCAAGTTTCTAAGCTCCAAGAGGACATGGTGGAAGTTGCAAATACCAGAATGAAATCATTTTCGTCAGACCCAGACCAAGTAAGGCTGGGAAAGCATGGAGGAGAGGAGGCTCACGCTTACATGTCTGAGATAAGAACCGTTTCCAAGGAATTTCTAAAAACCCCACAAGAAGCCCTTTCACATCCTCCACACATCTCCTACTTTGGTAAGATTTATCACAAGGCATTCTCTAAAACTTCAGTAATGCAGATAAGATGTTCTCAGAAGAACACTTGCCTAGTAAGGGTATCTCTACCAATGCATTGACAACAACTCTGGCTTTGAACCTCCAGAACCAACAAATTCTTTTTCTAAGCAGCTTATGTAAATCACTTTTTGCTAATAAAAGTTTCCCTTTATCCTTCTCTCACTGAATGCACTGGTGGCTTGCAGTTTCATGAATTCCATTTTATAATTCTATTTCTTATTCTGGAGTAAACTCAACATATTTAGAGATAATTTTCTCCAGTGTCTTTTTTTGAATTGAAAACACCCTTAGAAATCATGGCCAGCAGTGTCTGCCCACATACATTAAATGAACTCAAGACTCTCAACAAAGAAGCTAATTTTACTAAAAATAACTTCCGTATCATATAAATAATGATATTTTTCCTTTAGTGCTGACATTAGAAATGGGTTATGATGGTGCAACTCTCCTCAGATCAACTCCAGTAACAACAGCGATGGAGTCAAGTAGATTCTGAAATTTCCACATGACAGAATTTGACCTTATTATTAAAAATAAAACAAAACAAAAGACCTGGAGCATTGTCAATGCAATTTTTTTCCTTCTTTTTCTTTCTTCCATTTAAAATTTAAGAAACTTTAAATATTGTACAAAGATCTTAAGAGTTTGAGAATTGTCTATTGAAAAAGGGGTGCCCCCCTTATCCCACCAAAACATTAAGATAAACATGGTAAAAGTGTAAAATGTGATGATTTATTTTATATATTTTGATTGAATGGAAAATAACATTTTAAGAGGCTTTTTTTTTTTTAGGAGCAGTTTTGGGTTCACAGCAAAACTCAGAGAAAGGAACAAAGATTTCCAATATACTCCTGCCCCCACTCATGCATCGCCTCCCCCATTATCAACATCCCCTAGCAGAGTGGTACATTTATTACAATTGATGGATCTACATTGACACAATGTAAACACCCAAAGTCCATAGATACGTTAAGGTTCACTCTTGGTGTTATACATTGTATGGGTTTGGACAGAAATACAAATTCACTGTTATGGTATTATACATATATTTTCACTGCCCAAAAAATCTCTATGCCTCATCTCTTCATACCAACCCCATCAACCTCTGGCAACCACTGATCTTTTTACTGCCTCCATAGTTTTGCTTTATCCAGAATGCCATAAAGTTGGAACCATACGGTATATAACATTTTCAAATTGGCTTCTTTTACTTAGTAACATGCATTTGAGCTTCCTCCATCTCTTCAAATGGCTTGACAGTATATTTCTTTTTAGTGTTGATTAATGTTCCACTGTCTGTATGTACCACAGTTTATTTATCTGTTCACCTACTGAAGGACATCTTGATTGCTTTAAAGCTTTGGCAACTATGAATAAAGTTGCTATAAATATCCAGTGTGTAGATTTTTTTGTGTGGACATAAGTTTTCAACTCATTTGGGTAAATATCAAAGACTGTGACTGCTGGATCATATGGTAAGAGTATATTTAGCTTTGTAAGAAACTGCCAAACTGTCTTCCAAAGTGTCTGCACCATTTTGCATTCCCACCAGCAATAAATAAGAATTCATTTTCCACATCCTCACTAGATTTTGGTCATATCATTGTTCTGGATTTTGGTCATTATTGTTAAAGTATGTCCCTGACCAATAGACAAAATGGACTCCCAGTGGCTAACTGAGGTCTGAAAGTTAAAACAGAATGAGGTGTCCATGGCTAAGTGAGGGAGCAGTTGTGCTGTGTTCTCAGAAAGATGTAAAAGTGTCACAGGACCTCCCTTTCTAAAATCAAGCCAAACCAGTTCCTCTTGTTGGTGCTGAGATAGACTGCAGCTGGAAATTCCCCACTTGGCCATCAACAGACCACCCGCATCCCACTCACTGACCACCTGGAAGCAGCCAATTAAGAAAGACTAGTAATTTTTTGCTTAAAGGCCAACCAATGAACACTGTATTCCTCACTCCCCTCCCCTGTGCTTTTTGCCTTAATAATATCTAACTGTCCAAGCCTCCTTTGTGGTGCACTTGCACTTTACAATGGAGGCTGCATCTCCCCAATTTGCAGATTTTTTTTTAATAGAAAATAAGGCTTTCCCTTTTTCCTCCACAGATCTCTTGGTCTTTTGTTAACATTAGAAACCACCAAACTATCTCTCTTCCAAAATGGCTGCATTTTGAGTTAATTTTGTGAAGGGTGTAAGGTCTGTGTCTAGATTTGTTTTTTCATGCTGATGTCCAGTTGTTACAGCACTATTTGTTAGAAGACTATCTTTGCTCCATTGCACTGCTTTTGCTTCTTTGTCAAAGATCAGTTGGCCATAGTATGTAGGTCCATGTCTGGCCTCTCTAATGTAGTCCACTGATCTATTTGTCTATTCTTGCACCAATCCCACACTGTCTTGATTATTGTAGATTTATAGTGAATCCCCCAATTTGGTTCTATTTCAATGTTGTGCTGGCAATTCTGGGTTTTTTGCCTCTTCCTATAAACTTTAGAATCATTTTGTTGATATCCAAAAAATAATTTGCTGTGATTTTTGTTAAGATGCATTAAAGATCAAGTTAGGAAAAAGTGACATGTTGACAAACTGAATATTCCTATCCATGACCATGAACTCTTTCTCCATTTATTTAGCTCTTCTTTGATTTCTTTCACCAGAGTTTTGTAGTTTTCCTCAAATAAAGCTTGTACCTATTTTGTTAGATTTATATCTAAGTATTTCATGTTTTTGGATGCTAAAGTAAATGCGTTTTAAATTTCAAATTCAATCTGTTTATTTCTGGTATAAAAGTTACTTTAATTAGAAATACAGGATGAGTGTGTATATCTGGATATAAAAATATAAGATGTGTATAATTAAACTCATTTTAAATCAATAATTTTTTTGTAGTTTTATGCTTCAAAGTACAAACTTTGAATGACCAGAACATGGTATAGAATAAGAAACAGGTAAGAAGCTTGGCCCTGAATCTAGGATATTTCAATTTCTTCTAATGGTAAAAGTTCAATTTCTAGAGGGTTGGCAGGGGACATAGG
Organism: Daubentonia madagascariensis; assembly: GCA_023783475.1. NCBI lineage: Eukaryota > Metazoa > Chordata > Mammalia > Primates > Daubentoniidae > Daubentonia > Daubentonia madagascariensis. Next base: position 22,046,674 of record JAKFHU010001684.1, on the reverse strand, counting down.
CAGAAAGTAGAAAGGAAGAAATACTTGTGTTTTCTTTGGTTAAGACTAAATTTGAAATCCCAGTGCTTCCTCACCCTAGAAAAATTATTTATTTTATTTTATAATTAAATTTATTTTAAAATCAAATAATATGTTTAAAAATATTATATAATGAGATTGAAAAAATTATCAGTGTACCTTAATTTTTTACATGTAATAGATATTTTATTCTGTATTAATAAATACAGTTGCTATAAAATGATATATCGGAAATTTGGTTTTATATACTGCAAAACATATTGTAATAAATAACTTGGAAAAGAAAATGTTAAATATTATAAAATGTGAAAAATGAATTTTTTTAAAAAATCAAGACACATTTATGTTGGAGAGTCAGAACAAGATTTATAAAAGTTAAATAATTATAATTGGCAATTATTAAAAGTATGAATTCTAATATTAAATTAAATTGAATAGTAGTAAGCAAAATTTATTTATTCTTCCACAAATCATGATTATGAATGTATGCTTATTAATATAACACAATATTAAGTCATGTTTAGTACTAAGATGCTCAAATGGAATCTTAAATTTTGGAGAATGGAGTATTTGATATTTTCTTTCCTGTAATCTCAGGTTTAAACAAACCTTTCGTCTTCTAGTAAATAAAAATTGCCACCAAGAAAAACCTCAGCCTTCTAAGAATTTAGAAATGTAAGATGTAGAATGCCAAGACTCTCGTATGGAAATCAAATTGAAACAATTGAACTAATCTGAAATAACCAAACATATTCATCAGTAAGTATTTACATAGCCACACAGACAAAAAAATATAGTGATTCTAAAAATAAGAAATATGACTGCAGATATTTAATGGCATAAATTCTAAAAACTAAAAGAACAACTAGAATATTTTGAAATTACTTTAGTAATTGTATTGTATTATTAATAATATATTGTTATTTTGTAACTGTTACTTGTAAAATCTGGTAGTGACAATAACTATTTATGTTTACTTTATTAGGGATCAAGAATATCAGTAAAAGAAAAAAGTTAGTTTTGTAAAACATCCCTCCTGTTACAATCGCTTACTGAAAATCACAAAAAGTGATATTGAATTATCTATAAATCCATGTTAAAATAAAATAATAAAACATAAAAGTATAAACTATTTTGTATCCGTGCCACTAAAATGGGGACTAGAGGAACATCTCCACTATAAACTGCATTAGATCTCAGATTTATATCTCTATGACTAGATTTGTTTGTGCTTCAATAAATTTAGGGGGTACAAATGATTTTTTGTTACATGGATGAATTATATAATGCTGAAGTCAGGGCATCAGATCCAGCATACCCATCACCATAACAGTGTACATTGTACCAAATAGGCAATTTTTTGTGTCTATTACTAGTTTCTATGAAAAGAAACTAGTTCTCCTTGAAAAAAGTGGCTAATTTCACATCTGGGGCTGAGATGAGTTGATTCTGAAATATTTTGTTGTGTCAAAAAGCAATGTAGCTTTCAAAGACTTAACGAAATCATGTTGAAGGAACACACAAGCCAATCTAAAATGGGCTCCCACTGGCCAACTTGAGAAACATGAGTTAGGAGACTGCTAGCCTAACACTGACAGCAGGATTCACATGGCTTTACCTTGTTGACATTTGTAGTTTACCGCTGCTTACCTGCCCCTCATCATGTTCATTCCTTCAAGTGTCTCTTACAGTGATGATAAAAAAAAGTGGCAACATTTGATTTATACATTCAAAGAAAGGGGACTATGATAAAATCAGCCCATATAATCCAAACAACTTTACATAATGCATTCTAACATTAAAAAAATTAACTAGCAAAAAAAAAAAAAAAACATGGACTGCCTCAAAGTCATAGCCCAATTTGTTCTTCAAAATGAATGTTGAGCCTCCTTTTCATTTCAAATATTTATGTGTATATTCTTACAAATGATATCTTACCTTCTTACTAACCCCTTTTTTAAATATATAGCTAATTTGACTTATAAATGTAAATTATTACTTTTTCAAGTTTGTTTTCATGTGAGAGAACAATTCCCAGGTTGGTAGAATATCTTGAATTGTACACATATATGAAAAGAACCTAACATTAAATGCACTAAGAACTGAAGTTTGGAAGTTTGCTTGTTGCTGTGTCTGGCCAGCAGTTTCTTCCATCTTTTTTTCTTGCATGCAGACTTCTTAGAAATTAGCAAAATCCATATTTCAACCAACTAAACAAATAAAATAATACACAATAGTGTGTTCTAAAAATGGGGCAGATTTGCAAACCTATGATTTGGGGTAGAAGTTTCACAACTACTGTGGGTCCAGGAACAGGCAGACATGGCCCAGAATTGTTATGAGATTTCCCAGTGAATTAAAAGAACTCAAAAATAATAATTCTGGGAACCACTGCCTGGGACTTCAGCTTATATTAAAGCTGCTTGTCTGTAGACAGCTGAGGACACACAAAGAGCCAGGCAACAAAGTTTACAAGAGAGGCCACCTTTGAGCTAGTGACTGAATTTGTACTAGTTTATGATGGGACAGAAATGCATAATCACAAATATAAGGTCAAGTACTGAATTGAGACATATTTTGTTTGAGAGATTCGGTTTTTGACATATGCCTAAACTAAATATATCCCTTAATGGACGTATATGAACATTATCACACTTTTCATGTGATACTATTAAATGTAAGAGATGTTTTACCACGAAATATTAGATGATTTTACCTGAGTGTGATTCTATTTCATACTAACGTTTTTATCAAATATTTCAATGTACAGCATTTTTGTGACTTTAAATTAATTACTAACATTTTAGAATTTAGAATTTATGGAAATCTTTTCTTCTAAAACAAATTTACAAGCCTTTCCATGTACTTTTAAAACTCAACTCCACCATAAAATCAGACTGCAAGTGCCAAGAACTGCCCACACAAAGAGTAAACATTGGACAGAGCTAAAAATATTTTTTCAGTATTCTGTGCAAAATAATCCTTGGTATCTACTGCAGGGGGAAAAAACGCAACATTCTTTAAGAAGTTATTAGGAGAAGTAACGTGGAATGACAAATTGTGTCACTTCAGTAAAGTAGGGTGAGTTTCTCTTATATGCGATTGAAATATGTTAATTATCTATGTAATTTTCTAACTTAGTAGGGGAAAAAGTATGGCTTATTATGAAACAGCCTCAAAAAATTAGTTGAGCTAGAAAGTAAGTATAAGCTTTTTAAAAATCAAATCTACACCACTGTTTTTTTGTTATTTTTCCTTCAAAACTTTTTCATTGCTAGGTTGACATTTTGCTGATAAATTTTTTGTAGAAAGTGAATAAAATGACATAAAGAAAAAAGTAATTATAATAAAGCCATGTCTAATTTTAAAATAATATGGTTTGTTAAATTTTAATTTTTGAAGATGCAGAGAATGTTAGAATATAAAATAATTAAATTTTTTCACTTTAAAAAATTTAAACCAAACAAATTACTAACAGAGGTCCTCTTCTGATCCAAAAACCAAATTTATAATGTCATTAAAATGCAAGAGTTCTCTCCTATTGATTACAACAACAAACAACCCAAAGGGAAAATTGGCAAAAATAAGCATTTCATAAATAAAAAAAAAATTTGTTTCGAATTTTAAGGATTGTATAGTTTTCAAAAATCAATGTAAATTAGAATAATATTGAGATATGCTTTTTCAGTTACATTTGACAAAAAATAAAAATTTTGGTTTAAGAAAATCAATAAAATCTGGTTTTGAGTCATAATCCCAAAAGACACAATCACAATTGCCATAACCCTGAATATTGACACCCTGATAAAAGATTAAAATCCCTAGTGTCTAAAGTCCTGAAATTCACAATCACAGGATAATTGCATCATGTTAGGCAGGACTATTCCTTTTATATTGTCTTTATTTGGAAACTAATTATGGTTTAAGTATATGTGTATGGGGGCCAAGTTGAAAAAGGGGTAGATAATTTTGGGTGTCAACTGAATGGACTAAGGAATACCTAGAAATCTGGTACAGATTGTTTGGGGTGTGTTTCTATGAGGTTGTTCCCAGAGAAGATTAGTGTGTGAGTCTAAGTGGATTAGGTGAGGAAGATCTGTCCTCAGTGCTGGGGAGCATGATCTAATCAACAGCGGGTCCGGAAGAACAAATACTGAAGGTGGGACAGACTATTCTTTTGCTGCCTTGGGCATCAGAACTCAAGGCTCCCTAGCCTTTACACTCTAGGACTTTCACCACTGGCGCCTCGGGTTCTGAGGCCGGTGGCCTGAGCCACACTACCAGCATCCCAGGAGCTCCAGCTTGCAGGTGGCCTCTCATGGGACTTCTCATCCACCACAATCATATGAGCTAATTATAATAAATCCCCTCTCATATACTATATCTGCCTATATCTATATCTGTATCTATATATCATCTATATCACCTATCATTTATATCTATCTATCTATCTATCTATATCTATCTATCTATCTATCTATCTATCTATCTATCTATCTATATCCTTTTGCTTCTGTCTTCTGGGGAACCCTAACTAATACAGATTTGGTATTGGGAAAGCCAAATATTATTCCTTCTTACTGTATTTCTTATAACAAAATGGAAGAGATCTGTAAAGTTTTGCCCTTACAAAAAGCTGTGATAAGGTAAGTGTATGAGGCTACTTAATGCTGAACGATAAAAGTTTAAAACCTAATTATTATTGGTGCTATAAAATCAGAAAATTGCTTAATTGCAATAGACAAGCAATAACCAGATTTTCAACTGGTCAGCATATATTTATGAAATTTGCGGACCATAACCACTCTCCAAACACAAGTGGAAGGAATGCTTCAAAGATCATGGAATTGAAAATGCAGGTGAAAAATACAAGAACTCTCTCCCACCAAGTTATTCAATCATGTAGACTTCTGCCCCTTAACACAACCCTATTCTTGCTTTCAAAAAAATGCCCTTTGTCAGAGGATAAGAAGCATTTGACACACTCAGCAACCTTCTGAATCAAAGACACCTGCTGATATTGAGGTTCTTCCAGTGTTATAAAACACATTAAACAGTGAACTATTCTTAATCAGGGATTTGACTGTCAAAGGAGACAGACTTCTTATATTTATCACTAAATCTATCATGAAACTGCTTCATGTGGCCAATGGATGGCACTTTTAAAATGTCCCCCTCCCCTCATTTTTTATCAACTATGTACAATTCATGCACCTGTTAAATTAAAAAATTCTAGAACTAATCTGTTCATTTATGGGTTAATAACTGGGAAAAAATGAAATACTTTATAAATGTTTCTTTGAAAATTTGGTAGATTTGGTAGAGAAAATAGATTTCAGTTGCATCCCCAAACCATAATGACAGATTTGTGATTAGATGAGATCAGGGAATCTAAATGTGAATTTCAAGGTGTAACAAATAGAATTTATTTATTTTTTCCCATTTAGCCCAATGCATTGGGCAGAAAATTCAGACGAATGGATAGGCTGCACAATATGGCGATGATGAAAACTTTAGTTTAAAAATGTGTCATTTTTCTACTTTGAAATTCCTTCCAGCTGATGACATTATAGGAGCTTTTAATGAATCAAAGCCACATTTTCCTGAGGAAGCCAGCCACAGTATTTACTAGTTTGAACATAATTATGGGCATGGTAGGATAAGAAGACACACGATGGTGTTGCATCACCAGTATTGTTTCTACCAAATTTGTGGCTTGTATATGAGTTCATGTGCAATGAATTTCCATGTACCCAAAACAACATAGAAGCATAGCAAAGAAGATGGAAAAATTTAATAGGGAATGCTTATGTTGGTGTCTATCAAATCATAAAAGAATGTCAAAAAGAGCAGTGCCACGTGGAAAATGAGTGTGAATATATTCTTCAAGGACAGCCATGTCCTAAAAGAAAATAAAAAGCAGCTATTCATCATGATGCAAGACTTCAAAATATAGTTAGTGATCACGAAAGTCAGCCAGCTATTATGAACTACCTCTTTGCAATTGCCCATAATCTATACCCATAATATACTTTTTCACATGTTGGATTTTCTTTTTAGTTTAGTGGGTTTTTTCTTTTTATAGTTTTTTCTCACTATTTTAAATTGTCAGCATTATTTTTTACAATTAGCTCTGCTGTATATTTCATCTTCACAATATTGTATCACTGGCAGTATAAATTATGTAGAGATTTTTAGAGCGTTCTAATTCATTTTACATATTTTTCACAAATTTGACTCCAGAAAAGTGTATTATCACAATTTTGACTTCGTGTGTAAGAATTATGCGTGTATGTAAAAACATTGAAACTCTCTCAGTAAGTGAAGAGGTGTACTTTTTGTATGTCTGCATTTGCGAAAGATAAAATTTCTCGAGATCTCAGTTTTTTGGTGACTTATATGTGGTGGTGACCCATCATAGTTTTTGACCAATTTCTTCAAAAGACTTAGGTTTGTCATGGTATTTCAGATGACTGCAGTTATCTGGATGCACACAATTATCAACAATAAGGATACGCCTCTATACATTTCCCTTTATGACCTATTTTTTATGAACACAGTTTGCTAATAACTGTGATACCTATGTGACTGTCGTTAATATAAGTGTTGATGCTTGCAAAATATGTATGTTATTATTGTATATTTTACAATGTAAAGTGGCCTATGAATTGTTCTGTTGTGTTTTATATGTTTCTCCAATAAATCCCCTTTTAAAAATGTAAGGAAATATATTTAAATAATTTTTATCATATTTTCCAGAATTATATTTTCAAAATTTTGATGTTTCAATATTTCAATATTTGTCTTTATAGTGTTCAGGACTGTGTCTTTCAGGATTGTGATTGGCTCCCATAAAATACAGAGCTGGCCAGAATGAGAAGAATAGATAATTTTATGTAGTATTGTTTGAATTTCAAGGTAGTAGATACTTTTAGAAATTAATTTGTCAGATTCAGCCTTTAAAATATGTATTTCCTTTGTTCCAGCAATTTTATTTCTTGATCTGCACCACCCAAAAACTTTCATTGTTTTCTTGCATTATATCTTATCTTTTAAATAAAGCATCCGAGTTTGATTATTTGGGTATGGGTGTGCTTCAGCATTTTTACATTTAAATGTGTAATTGTATGTAATTATTGATATACAAGACTTAAATAAGGTCAAGTGCATTTACAGAATTGTTCCTGGACCTTACTAAATTACTGGAGACTTGTTCTATATAACCCCATGGCAGAAACATAATATAAATAAACAATGTATGGCATTTTAATATATATTAGAGTAATAATTTTATCTTTGTAGATAACCAATTTTTCCATATATTAAATATTGATCTTATGTAGTATTTTTTTTAAAGTTTACTGAAATAATGACATGATAGGCTTTATAGATATGAAACGGTTTTCCACTTTCGTGAAGAGCCATGAACACCAGGGTTTTCACAGGACAAAAGTATATACTCCCAGGAAGTATAATAGTTCTTCAGGTTTCAATTTTTCTTTCTTTCCAGTTAGGGCTTCCTAACAAGAATCTGGAAAGCAAATAGAGGTTTAAGCTACTCACCATGAATAAAAAGAATCACAATTTTGAAACCATGGTATGCTACACATTAAAAAATATTTCCTTGATAATTTGGAATATGACTGTCACTTAGTGCTCATTGTATTTTGTGCCAGAATTTTCCGATTTTAACACAGACAGAAAAATCTGAATTCTTTAAAAGGCAGTCAAAACACCCATTTCATCTTCAGGACATCTCATTGACAGCTCCATGCATCATTTTACCAAGTTTTCTATACATGGGGAGCAATGTGCAAAATGTCTTGCTTTTCTTTATTGTTAGGATTGATTTTTACCTTTAGTGATGCAATAAAATTTTATCACCTTATACAACTCTTTTTTTTTCAATATTAAGCAGATTATATTTTATTGTTTTAAAAATCTGTTATATTTGCTAGGCTCAAGATAGAGTGCCACTCCCTCACCCCCTTTCTTACCATCCCCTCCAATAATGGAGCTTTAACAGTTTCCTTTTAGCTTCCTTTATGCTGTTTGCCATTACAGCTATTTATGACACTTCAAGTAATGGCAAGGAGGAAGCACACTATTTAAACTCAGGCACCAACTGTTCTCATTCTGAAAATATTAACAGTGAAAGTCGTTCAGCTGGGAGCCCATACTGGTTTCTAACCTTGATCTTATTTATTATGACACCAATATGTTCTCATCAGAAGAAAAATAACCTATATTTTATATATTTTAAAAGGTCCATTTCAGATGCTTTTGGCTTCATGCTGGGCTCTCTATTATAAATTTCTTTTATAATCCTCATAGCTTTTCTGTCTTGAGATTTATTATTACACAAATAAAAATATAAGGATTATTTATAGTAGCATCTGAAAACTAATACATGATTTCCACTTTATTTTCTTATGTTTGCAATTTTGTATATGATTTTATTATTAATTATTTAACAACTTCGGTATAGTTACTGATCAAAATCTTAAGGATTACCTTTGACATATACTTAAAAGTTCACACCTCCCCCCACATTTCCTTAACCTAAATATTATTTATTATACTTATATCTTACAAACTTGTTTGAGTATTTCACTTTTAATAAAAATAAACCATCAGTGTATGCCATGAAATATGTCACAAAAATTGTATATTCTAGGGATTAGCAATCACTCAAATTTACTGTGTAATACACTGAGAAAGTTATGATTTTGCTTTATAGCACTGTGATCTCAGATATTCCACAAAAATATTTTCATTTCACTAAGGAATTCAATTTCAGATGACTGTATTTGTTAACTGATGAAATTTTCTTTAGTGATCATTTAATCTGTTCACACCCAAACAAATTCTGACCGTCTTTTGGTTTCGACATTGTACCATCTTTCTTTGTTCTCTTAAGGACAGTGTCAGGAAGTGCATTACCTTGGAGGTGATGTCAATATGTCACATTCAAATGGAAGATGACTTTTGTTGTTATTATTATTGTGACTCTGAGAGCCACATAGAAGGAAAATGTTATAACAAATTGACAGCTTCAGTGGTTACTTCAAATGTTCTGTTGTACTGTGCTTACTTTTGCCCATCAAAGTTTTAGATCTTCTCCATAGCAGTAAGCTTGGAAAAAAATTTAACCTTTCTCCACCTTTCCCTTATTGTATAGATAGCTATAGTATGATAATAAAATCTCCGCACAACCAAAGCATTTGAAGAATGTTAGACTAACTAAAAATTTAAGTCGTATTATTTAAGTGATAAATATATTAAAAAGCTATTTTAAAATGTCATACCACAAAATTTGTTCAATAATTAAACTTTTTGATTAAATTATTCATCATGTTAAAAATAAATCAAAGTTTTAACTTCAATATTGTTTATTTAGAAGTTACATTAGCAATCATGATGATTATTTTGTTATTCTAAAAAGTAAAGTAAAAATTAAAATTTAACAATTTAAGTAAAAAAGCCAAACATTTTGAAACAAATCAAAATTGGAGAATTCTGTGTTTTGAAGTAAAGTATAACATTCAGCTTCTTCAATTGTAAAATGGGACTGTACATACTTAATTGGAATTTTCTGAAAGCTTTTATGGTGTTCACAACCTATAGGAGAACAAATTTATATGAAGACAAAATACAATCCAACCTGAATGGAAGCAGCAGGTGTATTCTCAAAAAATATGGGAAAAAAATCTTTACTTTAAGGATAAATAGAAGCGTTTAAGACGAGAATATGATTAAAAAATATTCCAGATAGAAAGAATAGTATTGCAAAACCACAAAGCTTTGATGAATATGAAAAGTCTGGAGAACATGAGAAATTTCTTATGGACTTTGTCAAAGGAAAGGGGAATAAGTGATAAAAGATGAAGTGATATTGAGATATTGAGACTACTTGCAGGATATTGTATCCCAAGGGAAAGGGCTTTGTTTGCAGCCTGGAAGTCAACGGAAATTTAGATAGAAAAGGCCAAGATTATGTTTGATTTGTAGGAAAATATCTTGTTGCTTACATAGACAAATAAAAACACAAAGAGATTTATCCCTCTTTATCACACTCTGTGTTGGTTGTTCTGACTTCCTAAAACAACTACTTATAGTAATAATCATTTTATAATGTAACAAAAATGCCATAAAATAACATAGTTCTTGAATGGCTCGCATTCAAGTGCTGAGCATTGTTCAAATACCTTTACATGTATTAACACATAATCCTTACAAGAAATCTCTGAAGTGGGAATTATAATTACTATCTACTCATTTTGCAGTTAAGAACATAGAAACTTGGAGTTTAAGTATCTTGTTCAAGTTTGCACAACTAGAAATATGAATTATTTAACCGTTTCAGGCATTTACATAATGCTTACTTAAGAATGCTGTCCTTTTGGAACTCTTACACATGCTAAGTGCATTTTTAAACATCTGTATTCAACAAAAATTCTGGAAAACTTTAAGATTAAAGATCCATGAGAGTAAATACAAGGCATTTCTCTGAACAGGTTATCGATACAAAACTTGCATGAAAATCTCTCCTTGATATTTATATAATACTTTTAATTTTGTTGCACACCTCTATCACATTCTAAGAAAGAAGTTTAGATTTATCTGAAATTAAAATTTAACAATATTTTGGCTTTTTATTCTGTTTTTAATTCACTGATAAATGCTGCTGGTAAGTTTTGACCATTTTTTTTTCCATTGCTATTATGATCTTGATGTCTATTTTTTTAAAATTTAAGTATAAATAAATTACTTAGCCGTTTGTAAGATATGCTAGTATTTTCGTCAGTTTATCATTTCACTTTCTATTATATTTATAGTTTATTTTAATATACCAAATTTGATATTTAAAATTGAAGTCAAGAAGATAAACATTTACTATTGATTTCTTGTCTTTTGTGTTTCAAAAATACCATTTATAATACAAAATTATATGAGTATTTGTCTATATCTCAATGACAATGATGCATTTAATATTGTTTCTTATCTTTATACCATTTTGAACAATCTGTTTTCCATTGATTTACCTCAACATTCATCTAATTATCTTTAGCTCATAATGTAGACCCTGCTCAGCAATACTTTTACTTCTTCTTTTCCTCTTCCCTCAAATATAATGACCAACCTTCAATTTTCCATTGACTCATATGAAGCCTTCTTATCCATACTGATCGTCCCCTCTCTAAAATTATCATAGTATTTAATGTTGATGTTATTCATCAACAAAATCACATTAACATCATTTAACTTTTTAAAATAAATATCTTAACTTTAGACTATAAAATATTGGAAGGCAGGTATTCCAATGAGTGGACTCTGTGGCCTTCTGATTTCAAAATTGTTCTTTTTTTAAGCACCAAAGGAGCCAAGAAAAGCTTCATCTTTCTCTGCTGCACCCCTTTTAATAAAAAGATTTGTTCTGTAAAATTTGAATTCAATCAAAAGGCCATACTTAAGGACTGAGAAGACCACGTGTGGCCTTAAGGTCGCAGGTTCCCCACCCCTGAATTCATTCCATAGCCTCGTAGTCAAGTAAAAAGACTTTGATTCCAGACTCCCTGGTTTTGCAACCTGGCTCTATAAAAAAAAGTGCCTATATAACCTTCAGCAATTTACTAAACCTCTCCCTTACTCCATAGTAAGTGTTATATAACAATTAGCCATCATTTGATTAGACATAAATTACATGCTTTTAGTACACAGAGCAGAAGACAACTGTGTTCAGTGACTAAAGCCTATTCACATATAAAAATATTTTAAAATATTTTTATCAAGTAACAAGGCAAGTATGTCTACTCTCACCACTCCTTTTCAATGTCATATTGGAATCCTAGCTAATGCAGTAAGATAAGAAAAAGATATAACGCCATACAGATTGGAAACAAATAAAACTGTCTTTATACGTAAATAACATGATTGTCTGTAGAAAATCAAAAGGAGTTGACAATAAACTCTTAGAAGTAATAAATAAGTGATTACAGAAAAGTTGTAGGATACAAGACTAATATTCAAAAGCCAACTGCTATTCTATTTACCAGCAATGAACAAGTGCAATTTGAAAACAAAAATAAAATACCAAAGCAGACAACAACATACACTGGGGAAAAGAAGTCCTATTCAATAAATGGTGCTGGGAAAATTGGGTAGACACATGCAGAAGAATGAAACACCACCCCTGTCTCTCACCACTCACAAAAATTAATTCAAGTTAAAAGACTTAAATGTATGACATGAAACCATAAGAATTCCAGAAAAAAAATGTAGGAAAAACTCTCCTAGATATTGGCCTAGGCAAAGAATTTATGACTAAGACCCCTAAAGAAATTACAGCAACAACAAAAATAAATAAATGGGACTTGATTAAATTAAAATACCATCACATTTGTACTTCCCCAAAAAAATACTTAGGTATAAATCTTTTTAGAAAATACAAGATATATATGAATAAAACTCCAAATTTTGGATAAAAGAAATCATACAAGAACTAAATAAATGGAGAGATATATCAAGTTAATGCACAGGACAACTTAATATTTTCAAAATATCAGCTCTTCTCATTTTGATCTACAGATTGAGTGCAATCCCAATCAAAATCCCTTCAAGTTCTTTGTGGATATAAAAAAGTGATTCTTAAACTTATATTTAGAGGCAAAAAAACCCCCAAACCAAAATAGCACATTATTAAAAGAGAAGAACAAAGCTGGAGGACTGACACTCTCTGACTTTAAGAATTACTATAAAACTATTACCAAGATAGTGTGGTATTGGTGAGAGAATGGACAAATAGATCAATGGAACATAATATCTCAGAAATAGAACCATATAACCATAGTAAACTGATCTTTAACAATTGAGCAAGAGCAATACAAATTGTAAAAGGATAATCTTTTCAACAAATGACGCTAGAACAATGACTGAACTTTTACATGTAAAATAATAGTCTAGACACACCTTACACCTTTCACAAAAATCGCCTCTAAATGTATCATAGACCTAAATGTAAAACACAAAACTGTAAAACTCCTATAACATAACTTAGGAGAAAATCTAGATCACCTTTGGTATAGCGGTGTCTTTTTAGAAACAACATCAAAGGCATGATCCATGAAAGAAACAATTAATAATCTGGATTTCATTAAAATCAAAAACTTTTGCTCTGTGATTGAAAATGTCAAGAGAATGAGAAAAAAAGTCAAAGACACAGAGAAAATATTTGTAAGCAACATATCAGATGAAGGGCTATTATTTAAAATATACAAAGAACACTTAATATTCGACAATGATGACATAAATAACCTGATTTTAAAAAGGGCAACATACCTGTATAGACACCGCACCAAAGAACATATACAGATAGCAAACAAACATTAAGAAAAAATACTCTCCACATCACCTGTCATCAGAAATGTGCTAATTAAAACAACAGTGAAATACCACTAGACACCATTATTAAAATGGCCAAAATCCAGAACACTGGCAGCACCAAATGCTGGCAAAGATGTATAAAAAAATAAATTCTCATTCATTGCTAGTAGTAATGCAAAAAGGTACAGACATTTTGGAAAACAGTTTGAGATACACACACACATTTATGATCCAGCAATTGTGACCTTTGGTATTTAGCCAAATGAGTTGAAAATTGACATCCACCCAAAAATATATACACTGGATATTTATAGCAGCCTTATTCATAATAGCCAAAACTTGAAAACAATCAAGAGGTAATTCCATTGGTGAATGGATAAATAAACTGTAGGACATCCAGACAATGGAACATTCTTCTGCACTAAAAACAAATAAGATATCAAGCCATGAAAAAACATGAAGGAAATGTAAATGCACATTACTGAGTGAAAGAAGACAATCTGAAAAGACCACATACTGTATGATTCCAACTATCTGACATTCTAGAAAAGGTAAAACTATGGAGACAATTAAAAGATTAGTGGTTGAAAAGAGTTAAGGGCTAGGGAGAAATGAATAGGTAAAGCACAGAGCACTTTTGGTGCACTGAAAATATCCTGTATGACACTACGATGTTGGATATATATCACTATGCATTTATTAAATTTCATAGATTGTTCAACACCAAGAGTGAATGCAAACATAAAGTATTGATTTTGGGTGATAATTTTGTGTCAATGTAGGATTACTAGTTGTATAATAACAAATGTACCAGTCTGGTTTACAAGGTTAATAATGGGTGAAGTTGTGCGTGCGGGGGCCAAGAAGTATGTGGGAACTCTCTGTACTTTCTGCTTAGTTTTGATGTGAACCTAAAACTGCTATAAAGAATAAAGTCTATTCAAAAGGAGAAAAAATATACACATCCATGTGTGCACACATACATACACATAAAGTTATATTCAAAATAAAATTTTTAAAATTTTAGACATTATTAATGACATAGTCATTTTTATATTAGATTGTATCATTAATGATTATTTCTGAGTCTCTAGCTTTTTCACCAAAAGCAGTAATAAGAAAACAGATATATTTCCACTCAGTCTGATTATAAATGTGTTTATTTTATTTACTTATATATTTAAGTAATCCATGAAGTATAACTCTAAGCTGTTTACAGGCAAATATTCTTGAAATATACAGTAAAATAATCATCTAATGCATTTTTCTTTCTTTAGTACTTTTTCTCCTTGCAGGTTAGTTTGAGATGAAAGACAGATTCTCCCAGTTTTGAGGTAAAACACACCATGAAAAGAAACTGTTTTAGAGCCACAGACTTCAAGCTGGGGTAGGAAAAATATTCTTCTTTTCAAATAACACTCTTAGATTTTTAAAGTAGGAATAAATGTAGATGCTAATGAAGCATGAACCACATCACATATAGTTGATTTAACATCTATGAATTTCTGCTTAGATGAAAAAAGGAAAATTTAAAATTAACTTGATTATCTTAACAAGTCATAACATTAAATAACTGTAAATGGAAAAAACCTGGGATGTATTTAAAAAGAATACATGTCTGCTTAGTAAATTATTTTTTTAACAGCACATTATTGAAAGAGTAGACCTTGCAACTATCTAGATAGCCTTGAAAAAGTTACTTGTATACTATGTGTCCACCACTACTCTAGACAATAGGTTTATATCAGAGAACAATACAGACAGAAATTCCTGCCCTCAGACAGCTTATGTTACAACAGGAAGAGATAAAAAAATAAAAATGAACATACTTATTGACTAAAGATTACAGTGTGCTAAATGTCTGGTATTGTCTGAGAGGTGCTTGCATCTTCATTTTCTGGTATTTTACTCCTGGAGATAGCTGTATATACAATATTAGTCCACTGGGCAATGCCTACATTCTTTTCTTCAGTTGAAAGTTCTTATTCTAATGGACTATTTTTGAATTACATGAGCAACAGAAAACTCATCTGCAAACACAACCTAATTATTTTAGTTACTTTTTAAAGGCTGTATTTGTTTTACAGTCTAAAGAGCATCAATTTAAATCTTATAAGTAAAATACAATGAGATATGAAATTTGGGAAGTTTTCTTTGCACTGCATGATTTTTCTATATTCAACAAAATAAGCACCATTTCATATGACGGCAACTTGCATGTTGTTGAATGGAGTTTGTGGAAGGTAAGAGAAAACAGGGTGAGAACAAACCACTACATCCTGATAGTACTTGATTTCTCTGTTTGGTGCCCTGAAGTTTTAAGTATACTCCAGCTTATCTTCACTGCCATTGTCTAGAGACACTAAGACTCTTTTGTACAATATTGAAATACCTGAAACTGGATCATTTAATCAGAAGGGTTAAATAATGACAATCTGGAGGTGTAGAAATAATGCCACTCAGTAGTTATTGAACTGAGATTGGTATTGTGTAATGTGAATAGTAGGATTATAGCCTCAGTTAAAAGACATGAAGTGGATTAGTGTCCACAAAAATGTCACCATCTTCACTGATATTCCTACTTTGAAAATATGTATTTCAATTTTATTACATAAGTATGTTTTATTATAAACATAATAAATTAGTCAACAGAAATGAATATTTTATTATTTGCACAGAATCATGCTACACAGTAAGGAAAGGCTACTTAATTAGGGCTTAGTCATCAGATCGTTCTTGCTAGTTAGGATTCCCTTAAGAGTGCAGTAAAATTGCTAGGGATATTTGCTTACTAATTTAGAAATATCTCCAACCATATTTCTGTATCTTCTTTAGGCATTTTATGATATATAAATATATTCCAAATGGAATATATTTTTCTCTCTTAATATTTGATTCTTCCTTTTGTGGCAGACAGATCCTAAGGTCATTCCGTATGTTTTCCATGTCATGGTGTTCAAACCTTTGTGTAATCTCCTCCTCTACAGTGTGAGCTAGATCTGTGACTTACTTTTAACCAATAGAATATGGCAAGTGTGATGGAAT
Organism: Daubentonia madagascariensis; assembly: GCA_023783475.1. NCBI lineage: Eukaryota > Metazoa > Chordata > Mammalia > Primates > Daubentoniidae > Daubentonia > Daubentonia madagascariensis. Next base: position 22,030,228 of record JAKFHU010001684.1, on the reverse strand, counting down.
GTCATACCTGTTATTACATTACATCCTTCAGACTTTTAAGAGGAAAACTGCCATGTTTTGGAGAGGGTCTGCTTATGGAGAAGGTCAAGTGGCAGGAAATATAAATGGCTAGGAGATAAAGGTCTCCATTTGACAGCCAGCATAGATCCAGGGCCCTCAGTAAATTATAAAGAACAGAAGTTTATTTGGCTCATGGTTTTGGAGGCTGGGAAGTTTAAGAGCATGGCACTGGTATCTGGTGAGTGTCATCTCATGGCCAAAGGGAGGAAGATGGAAGTATGCACATGAGACAGAGAGAGGAAGCCTGGCCAAACTCATTCTTTTTATTAGGAGCCTACTCCCACAATAACTAACCCACTTCTAAAATAATGACATTAATACATTCATGAAGGTGGGTTCTTCATGACCTAATCCACTCTTAAAAGTCTCACCTCCTAACACCATTACATGGGCAATTAAATTTCAACATGAGTTTTGGAGGAGACATTCAAACCATAGTGTGTGTGTGTGTATGCATGTGTGTATGTATGTATATATATACTGCTTTGTACATATTCAAATATATATTTGAATGAAGTAATCACAGCAGGTTAGAAAAATGTTCCATTTACAGATACAGGAGATGTAGACAAAGCAAGTCAGGTAGACAATGAACTTACTTTTGGATATGTGCCTAATATATCCAAGTGAAAATGCCCATATGAATTCAAATTAATTTCTTGAATATAAAATTCATGAGAGATAAAAGGCTTAAGAAATTTATTTTGATCCATAAACATTATGCTATATTTACAATTTTGAGAGTGAAATAGAATGAGTATAGTGGATATGAACCAACTAAAGAAATTGCAACATTTGAAAAGCTGCAAAATATTAAACATGGTAAGTGAAGGGAAAAGGGCAGGGAACCAGGAAGGAGAGTAGAGATTTTAAAGAAAGCTCAAAAAAAAAAAAAAAAAAGGCAATAGTGTTAAAAATTCTCAGCAAAGTATAAGATCATACAAGGACAGTAAAATGTCCATTTTATTATAACATTTGTATGATATTGTATATATTTGCAAAAACAGCTTAAATAAAATACAAAGGCAAAAAACAAAGCAACGAAAAGTTAATGTATCTTAGGAAATAAAGAAGGCACACATAAAGAAGTCTTCCTAGAAGTGTGCATTAGAGGGCTAGTGGAGAGGTAGAAAAGGTACCAGACAAAAGGAAGGGTAGCTTACTATTTTTTTATGCATTTTGAAAAGTGATACTCCTTCATAATGTACTGTGCTTAGACTAAAGTGTCCATAAACAGAGTAAAGTTAAAGGCACAAAAGAAATGTGGACTCACATATGAAGAAAGATCCTGTTAGAAATGTGAAAAGAAATGTCTGCAAGTGTATATATAAAAAGGCATATGAAACTTCTTATTTTGGGGAAAAACTTTACAGAAATAAAATTATTAATTTTTAAAAAATATACATTTTCTGAGTTGCGAATAGGAATAGAAATTGGGCACTTTTTCAGAGAGAAAGGCATTGCTGCCTGGAGATGAAGAGATCATATCAAACTTTATCTGGGCTGTTTCATATTTTTATTTCTTTGGGCATAATTCCTCTGTATTTGTCTTTTTGCAGCTTTTCCTCCCAAAGAAATATTATTTATTTCAAAAAATAGAAACAAGCCATCATTTCCTCTGAAAAATCTTTCCTTTCCTTTTTTCTTAACATTTCAAATAAGATAGATCTCACTCCATATTTGTTCTTATTTTCATAATGCTATGTACATCTACCAATATATGCACATATTTTGGTACATGAACTGTCCAAATTTTGAAAAAACTGAGAAATAAAATGAAAATTGATTAGTTGACTACCCCACAGAGCAGTTAGACAAGAAAAAAGGGCTAAAAGGCATCCAGATAGGAAAGGAAAATGTAAAATTGTCTCTATATGTTGACAATATGATCTTATATGTAGAAAACCCTAATGACTCCACCTAAAATCTGTTGGAATTAATAAAAAAATTCAGTAAATTTGCAGGTTACAAAATAAATATACAAAAACCAGTAGAATTTTTATATACTAACAACAAATTCTGTAAAAAAATTAAGAAAACAATTCTATTACAATAACCTCAAAAAATACTAGGAGCAAATTTAACTTTCTGTGAATGTTCCCCCAAAAACAAGAAGTTTATTTTTCTTTATATAAACACACTTGCAGAAATTTCTCTACTCAATTCTAACAGGACCTTTCTCCAAGTGTGAAGTCCACATTTGTTTTGTGACTTTAACTTCACTCTCTTTAATGGACACTTTAAACACATAAATTATGCAGGACTGTCACTTTTCAAAATATATAAAAACAAATAAGCTACCCTCCCCTTTGTCTGGCAACTTTCCTACCACCACCCTGCTAACCCTCTCATGCACACTTCTAAAAAAGGTAAAAAAGTTATATAAATCTATTCTTATATGCTAATAACTATAAAGCATTGATGAAAGAAGTTGAAGATGACACAAATAAATGGAAAGATATTCCAGGTTCGTGAATTAAAAGAATGGATATTGTTAAAACATCAATATTAAACAAAGCAATCTACAGATTAAATGCAATCCCTGTAAAAATTACAATGTCATTCTTTACAGAAATGGGACCAAAAAAGATACCAAATTATTAAAGAAATCTTGAGCAAAAAGGAAAAAAAAAAAACCCTGACGGTATCACACTACCTTACTTCATATTGTATTACAAAGCTCTAATAATTAAAACAGCATAGTACTGCCATAATAACAGACACATTGACAAATGAACCAAAATAGAGATCCCATAAATAAACTCACACACCTATTGTCAATTTAGTTTTGGCAGAAGTACCAAGAACATACAATGGGGAAAGGACAGACTTCTCTATAAATGTTGTTGGGAAAACTAGCGATCCACATATACAAGAATGAAACTGTACCCTGATCACATTCCTTATACAGAATCAACTTAAAATGGTTAAAAACTTAAATAGAAATCTTGAAACTGAAAAACTACTAGAAGAACACATAGAGAAAAAGCTATACAACATTGGTCTGAGCAATGATTTCTTACATATGACCACAAAGGCACAGGCAACAAAAGCAAAAACAGACAAATGGACTTGTACCAAACTAAAAAAAGCTTCTGCACAGCAATAGAAAAAATCAAGAGTGAAGAGACGAACTGCAAATTGACAGAAAATATTTGCAAATCTTCTATCACATAAGGGGCTCATATCCAAAATATATAAGGAACTCAAACTATTTAACAACCAAAATCATAAATAACCCTTTTTAAAAACTGTCAAAGAACCTTTGAAATATTTCTCAGAAGAAATATAAAAAAGGCCTACAGATAAATGAAAAAAAAAAAACCATGACGAATCATCAGGAAATTTGATGAAAATCAAAAGCACAATGAGACATCATCTCACATGTTAGAATGGTTATTATCAAAAAGACAAAAGACAAAAATGTAACAAATGTTGGAGAGTATGTGAAGAAAAGGGAACCCTTTTGCAATGTTGCTAAGAATGTTAATTAATGTAACCATTTGGAAAAACAGTGTGGAGTTTCCTCAAAAAATTAAAAATAGAATTACCATATGATCCAGCGATCCCACTTCTGGGTACATATTGAAAGGAATTGAATTCATATGGTGAAGTGATGTCTCCACTCCCATGGTCATTGCAGCATTATTCACAAAAGCCAAGATTTGAAAACAACCTATGTACCCATCAATAGATGAATGGATAAAAAAAATATGTGGTGTATATACATAATGGAATACCATTCAGCCATAAAAAAGAACAAAATTCTGTCATTTGCAACAACATAGATAAATCTAGAGGACACTATGCTAAGTGAAACAAGCCAGGCACAGAAAGACAAATATGGCATGACCTCACTTATCTGTGGAATCTAAAAATTTGGACTGGTAGAAGTGAAGAGTAGAATTGTAGTTACCAGAGGCTGAAGGGTGGGGAAGTGTTGTGTGAGGAACAGGGAAATGTTGGCTAAAGCATACAAAGTTTCAGTTTTATATAGGAGGAATAAATTCTGTTGACCTACTGCACATCAAGGTGAATATAGTTAACAATAATGTATTGTATATTTCACAGTTGCTAAAAGGGTAGATTTTAAAGGTCTCACCACAAAGAAATAAGTTTGTGAGGTGATATGTTAGTAAGTCTAATTTTCTCATTCCATAATGCAGACATGTATTGAAGAATCATATTGTACCCCATAAATAAATTATACAATTATTAGTCAATTAAAATTTTTAAAATATAAAAATTGGTTGAATTTCCAATATCTTACAACCTAAGTTGCAGAAATACTCTAAGGTATAATCCTTATTATTGATAGGTGTTATCTAACTTGTGTATATAATTTAGTGTAAGATAAAGACTATTTCCCCTAGAAAAGATAACACTACACCTGGGAAGATTTCAACCTCTTCACTCCCCAATCTCCACTTTTTTCAGAGGTAAACTTTTCCTGAAAAGATGAGTGGAATATATTTTCCCAGGAAACAAATTGATCCTAAGAAGAGAATCGCGCCAAGAATGTTTGCTTACTGTGTTCTACACAGCCATTGTCTACTGCAGTAATTCATCAGGGCTTCAAGTCTTACTTCAAGTCAGGCCTGCTGGGAAGCAGGTCATCATCACCTCTATACCCGGCCAAGGTCAAGGTACAATTTGTGCTAAAACAGTCACCTCTCTATTTGATAGCAATCCAAAGGGGCCAAGGAATTCCTTAAGAACCACCAATGTCAAAGTCTAATATCTGCATGTCCAATTTTGATCTCTATGGGCAGATAGCAGTAAATGGAGAGTTGTAGTTAAAAGATTTCTGTACAATTTCTTTTCTTGATGCCTAACTTTTCATCAGGAAATTAGAAAGTAGATTATCAGACAAAAGTGGGATGAGAGAGGAGCTATTGATTCTTTTGTTAAAACAAACAATTTTGAGAGAAAAAAAGTAAGCCATCAACAGTTACATGTCCTGTTTAATTTTTAATGTTCCCTGCAATATGTTAAAAGTTGGCCTCTCCCTAAAAGAGGAAAGGGCCCGTCCCTTTATAAAACTTATGGCATAGAAGAGTACAAGATTGGACAATGTCCTAGCAGACCTGTTATAAAAATAATATTAAAGTGGTGCTTCAGGCAGAAGGAACATAGTCCCAGAGGGAAAAATAGAAATTCAGAACAAAATAAAGAGCAATAGGTATGGTAACTATACAATTAAGTCTAAATTAATGTTTGTTTAAGAAGGAAAAAACAAGTGAGTTCTTATAAGGTTTAAAGATATAGGGAAATAAAATTAATCTTAAAAATGGCATAAGTGGTAAGAGGGGTAAAGTGTTTTAAAGTCATAATATTATCTGACAAATGGTAATTTTTTTTCATTTATATGTAGTATAATATATCAAGGAGTCATGCTGTGAGGCTAACAGAGTAGTTGTAAATGTACATTAGAAGTAAGAGAGGGAAAATGAAACTTTAAAAATCTTAAGTAATCCCAAAGCAGATAGTAGAAGAAATAAAAAAAAGAATATAAAAGATTTGTGATAAACAGAAAACAAAAAGTAAGACAGTAGACATAAACTCAAATATAAGAAAGAAAGCAATGTATTTCAAAAGGCTAAATATCCCAAAAAACAAAACTTGTCTGTTCCACTTGTATTCTCAAAGTAGACCTAACGTAGACTCTCCATTTTTCCTTAGAAACATCATCTTTCTCCTTATTATCTGTTTACTCTTTTCTCTATGGAGATTCCCCAGGACATGATGATGAGATTGATGGAAACTTGTCACAAGGAACAGTTATATGATATGTTTTTAATCACAAGGATATGTCCATTCAAAGATTTTCATTCAAAGTAGACCACAGATAATCAGAATTAAATTTCTTGGAGCTATCCAGATTCCACAGTTTCCCATCAAGAAAATTCAATTGTCAACATGAAGTTTGCACCAGGTACAATATCGCACCTTGGTCATTCACTCAGTCACCGCACACTTGAGATTCTAGCCACATGATACCTGTTCATCACACATAAGTAACTGGCACAAGATAACCATTACATGTTCCTGAAAATTTACAATGAGCCTGAGAGAATCAAAGATCAATGTCTTCGTCACGTCATCCCTGAGCAAAACCAGATTTATCCCTGCTTGAGGTTTATTCTGTTAGGCTTCATCATCACCTTTTTCCTTAGCTTTTGTCTTGAATCATTGACCAACTCTTTTCTTTCTTTGTCTGCCTTATCAAGTATCTTTATAAAAGTCTGTTGATTTTATCCTTAACATTATTTTACACAGACACTTCCATTTTGTGAAATTAAAGTAATTTTGTCTTCCAAAGTTGACCTACTTGCGGTTCTCCTGTTCCTAGAATGTACCCTTCATCCTCTATACTTCATTCTGCTGCCAGAGTAATCTTGGTTGTACCAGTTTTGTTTATCGCATCTCAACCTAAGTCATCTCATTGTATCTTATTGTCTGTAAAATAAATTTTAAAATTCCCTTTTTTCTGAAAAAGGTTCTCTTCAAAATCAGCTTCAAACTTGCTTTCCCTTTTTTCCATTTTCGCTTCTCACCATACTCCTTCGTTTTACCAATGATCTGGGCAAATTGCAGTGAAATCGAATATGCTCCCTTTATTAGTTGGACAACAGCTAATGTGGTAACATATTAACTCTCAAGTATCAGTGGTTTAACAAACACACATTATTTATGACTCATGTAACTGTCATGGGTATTTACTAAACCATGTTTAATTAAACACAAGCATCATGCAATCGGGATACTTCCATTATGGAGCGGCACTATTCTCTATGGCTTTGGATTATTTTGCTTCCAAAAGAACATGGGGGAAAGTAGGAAGGAAGTTTTATGCAAGGGCTTGGAAATGTTCCCCAGGCTGGGGGAGCTGAGGTGTAATTTACTCTTGCTGGGTACCAAGGAAGAATAAAAATGTGGTATCTGTGAACACATTGCTTTTTTACAACAATGTCATGTTCCTATTTTTTCTCCATAAAATACACTTTCTTTAAAATCTTCCCCTGATAATATCTTGCTATCATTCACCAGTCAACACTATCACTTTCATAATGCTTATCTTTGAGTGTATCTTATCTTCCCTAGTAAATGGCATTACTTTTTAGGCCAAGTACTGTATTTGAGTCAGTCTTTAATCCCTCAGATCACTTAGTCTATTTACTTACAAGTAGTAAATATATAACAAAAATGTTTATTGACTTGGTTCTTTAATTATTAATTATTTCTCCCCAAACTAGAATTCTTCCAGGCATATCAGACAGATATTTGTTCCAACTAAGTATTTATATTTATTTGTTAATGCCAAAATAATTTGTAAAAAGGCAACAAATGTTCAATACATCCAGAACAAAAATATCTCTTAATTACAATATGTTTTTCTCTCACAAATGAACTGGTTAGTAAACATTTTATAAGAAACTTTAAAAAAATCTCCATTCATTCTTGTTCCAGTTTTTAAATTAGTTCCTGCCACTTTTGTTTTCTTCAGTTAATTTAACTCTCAACATATTGCAACAATTATTGCTGCCTACTCAAGCACATTTGTAAAATTGCTACATATTATGAATATTCATTCTGATACATTAAAGATAAAGTAAAATTGGCCAGCAAAGGACTTGTACCAGAACAAACATTTGCCATTAGACTGGTGTCTTGTATATAAAACGTAATGGTTTACTCTGATAGACTCTCTCTCTCACAACACAGACACACACATGCACATTTTTGTATATGCACAATGATAACTAAAATTTATTCATATATACATGTTAACATTAACATAGCTTTTCAAAAAGAGTTTCAAAAAATGTAAGTTTGTTAATGCAGTGACATTAACTCTTAAATAAATATAAAATTGAGAAAATACTAATACAAACCAAAAATATCAAACAAATATCAAAACAAAATATGACTGGAAGTGTGAGCAGGTATTTTACAGACTCTACTGAAGATTTTAAGTAAGCATATTGGGAAAAATCTTAATTAAATCCATTTATAAGAGATATATTATCAATAGAAGAATTGTGACATCTAGTAAATAAAATCAAATATACATGCATTTGTTGAAAGGTTGATTTCTAACACGAAATATAAATTGTTGGAGGATTGAAGGAATTTGATGTGTCTAAGGGAATTCACTGGAACCGTTTATAGTTTTAGTATTACCAAACTAGGAGATACATGGTGTGGAGTTTCAGGAAAGGAAGTTTGAGAGCAAAATATAGAGAATAATATATGCTAAGCTCGTTTTGTTTGCTTGTTTGTTTGTCTTTTTGTTAATCAGTGAGCATTTAAAAGTGGATATCATTGAAAACATTGTCTTAGGTCTGCTTTAACAAAATGCCATAGACTGTGTGGTTTATAAAAAACAGAAATTTATTTTTCATGGTTCTGAGGGCTGGATGTCTCTGATGTCAGCATGGTTGGTTTCTGTGAGGGCCCACTTTCTAGTTCATAGATAGCTATATTCTTGTTTTCTCTTTACATAGAAGAAAGAGGTCTAGAGAGCTCTCCGGGGGCCCTGTTTCAAGGGCCCTCATTCCATTCCTGAGGGCTCCACCCTCGTTACCTTATTGTCTCTCAAAGGCCCTACCTCCTAACATGTTCAACATTTGCATTTTCCAGGAGCGCAAACATTCAGTTTACTGCAAGCATTAAAAATAGAAATAAAGTGATCATACGTGTATTTTAGATGGCAAGGGTACTATCTGTGGAAAAAATGGGAATGGGAAAAAACTGAAGAAAGACCTATAAATATGGTAATTTTAATGAATGTTCAAGATAATTGAACATTGGCATCAATATAAAATTGTTAGACAGAAAATGTCATTATAGATTGAAAGGGATAATTGTAACTTGATAATTCTGAAATTAGATAATTGGATCAGTACTAATATTTTTAACTGGATAGAAAATTGGGAATTAAAAACAGATTTGGCTAAGAAAAGGGGACAGTATCACTCTGTTAGGCTCGTTGAAATGACTGTAGACCTTCAAGAAGGAAATGTCTGGAATGTTGTTACAAGTACACATTTCTTGCCAATGTGATAAATAAACTAATACTAGAAGTATAGCTGTGGAGAGATAAGCACAGCAATTTATTTAGTTTAATTGTTCAGGTAGATGGAATTGCTAGGGGAAAGTAATAAGAGGAAAAAAACTTAGAATGGACTTCTTGGGGACCACTTTTTTAGATGAAATGTAAAGGAAACTAGAAGGTGTACTTTGAATTGCTATGTAAATTTCATAACAATTCATACTCAGTTCTTTGAGCAGTGAAGAGGAAGGGGGGTTGTCCAAGGGAGACATTTCAGATGTGCAGAAACAGAAATAAGAGCAACAATTTTGTATATGTTTCTTTTGACATTTAGTTTTACTTGTGTGACATAAACAACACAATTACAAACTGCTTTTTAATAGTTCTAAAGCAATATACAATGGCATCGAGTATAGTAGCTAAGCATACAGTTTTGGACTTTAGAATGCCTAGGCACAAATTCCAGGTTCAACTGTCTTAGCCTGGTTTCTGTAAAGAAATGGTTAGCTGCTGTGAATTTTTGTTTTATCAATTATAAAATGAAGATAATGAACTCATTAATCTCATGCTGTTGACTTGAATATTAAATGAGGAAATTATGGAAAGGACTTAAAATAATTATTCAAAAATGTTTGTTATTTTATTTATAATATATAAATAAATTTGTGTTTATATAAATATTGAAAATCTTAGTTAACATTTCTGTAATGTGTGAAATACTATTCTGACTGTTTAAGCCTATGACCACTTAAAAAATTTACTACCCAAGTAAGTCTCTGCCCTCATTGTTATTAGAGTCTATTAAGTATTTGTAACTGCAGCGCAAAGGGCTTAAATATCTTCCCAAGTCATACACTTGGTGAGTAGAGAACATGATTTGAATTTAGTACTTTTGATCCCATGGTCCCTGGTTTACCCAATACACACGCACACCCACACATTCTCACACACACACACACACACACCCCTACCATGTACATGTATACATGTACTTGCGCTGTTCTGCTTCAAGTTATTTTTGTTTGAGTTTTTCTTGTATCCTCTGCCTTTGTCTTTTATATCTCAACTTAGTCGCCCACTTAGCTAAACAAAATAAATTTTTCTCCAAAATTACAGCACCCTACTTATCTATTCATAGTACTTATCACAAGTTATAAATTTCTTACATTATCTTTTAATTGTTTAATTATTTAACTCTTCCATTTAAAAGAATCTTTATAAAAGAAGGGATAAAAATATTATGTCACTATCTATACATAAATCTAGTGCAGAATGGACACTCAGTATATTTTCTTTCATAAATAAACACAAGTACATGAGGGGGAGATGAAATTATCCTTGTGGTGGATTGTTCTTTTGTCCTCACTTACTCACCTTTCTGTATCACCATTCCTTTCGTCATGAGCCTATGTAAGATCCTCCTATGAAAAGCGGGGGTATATTTTTGCACCTCATTTCCTGGTGTGTAGCTTGTTATTTTCAAGGACCATTAAAATAAGGCAGGTCTGACAGGGAGCCAATTCTCAACTAGTTCTTAGGAGACCTTGCAATTTTTCATTTTCAAATGAAAACTATCTGCTATCACCTTAAATCATTTTAAGGACATACATTTTCAGGTCACAGTAGACTTCGAAATTTTGGCCTGAGCAACTAGAAATGTGGGGTTACCAGTAATTGAGTCGACAAAGACTGTCAGAGAAGCAGGTTTTGGAGAGGAGTATTGGAGCTCCAATTTAGGAATGTTATAGTTGATATGCCTAGTGTATATCCAAATGGAAATGCGGAGCAGGTAGTAAGATATAAATGGGTGTGAAGTATGTGAGAAAGATCCTAACCCTTGTCTTTCCGAATTCTCCTCATAAGAGTTTTCATTTGTTCACTAATCTCTAGAGCATAGTTCAGTAAATTATATCTCATGGATCATAATAGTGTGAAATTTTTATAACTTCTAAAGCTTTGGTCCATATGGCATTGGTACCAATAGATGGAGCAAGACTTTAGCTTGGGTCTTTTCATTTCAATTTTGTGTTTGCTCCATGTCTCCAAAAGTTTGGGTGGTGTAGGTTGTTTATGGTTGTTGTTGTTTCCTTCCCCCACACTAGTACCCATAGGTCTTTGAGAGGCATTTAGCTACCTGGGAGGCTTCTATGATGACCAGGGTGCAACTTCTCTATGTAACACAAACTGACGTTCTGCACCTGCCTCAATTTCTTCTCTGCCCTAATCTCTCATATTTAGTTCACAAAATAATTCTCCATGAGGATAGTAACCTATTCCAAAGCCTTAGCTGAAGAACTTGGGCAATGTGACTCAATTAACAAGTACTTCTGGCCCATTTCATGAGGCTGTACTTTGTTTCCTCCACATTTTTTCATTTACAAAAACTTTAATTAATGACCAGTCTCATCTGGACTAGGACATAATACATTTGGAAGTATGGACATTGAGTTTTCTCCACTCCACATGTTGGGGCCCATGTTGGCCCTAGCAGAAAGTAGATTCAAGTATGGAGGTAGCATAACATACCAGAGAAAGAGGGTAAACCATTCACCTGCCAGGACTGTGGGACGTTCAAAAGGAGAGGATGTTTTAAAATTGACAGGCATATTATTTTTCATTTTAGCTTCTTTCTTCCTTTGCTTCTTGTGGAATTAGTTTTGCACTGTTTCCTCAATTTGGAGAGAGAAGTTGATACCCTTCCCACCTTGATCAAACTGCACCAGCCTTGCCCTGAAAATCACCAGGCTTGATCCCAGTTCGAGAATGAACAGGATGTCACAACAAAATTTACTCTTTTTAAATTTAAAAGGAAAATGACCAAAATCTGATGGTAACAAAGCAAAGAATGCTTCACATGATGACTTGTGCAAATGGTAGTATTTTTAAAACATTTTAATCAATTATTCTATTATTGGATTATTATAAATATAAAACTAATTCAGTCCTGTACATTACTCCTCCCAGCTGGGGAACTGATTTATCTTTAGTTTCATGGTAAAGGTACTGGTGAACGTGAAGGTAGGAGTGAATTTGTTAGTGAAAGACACTTTATTTTAGCTGACACTTTTTCTGTACTCAAAAAAGTATGCTTTTGGGCATGAGACTTATACTTTGACCTTTGGTGAAAACTCAGTCAAAACTCAAACGTAATAAAAAACAGAAAGCCACGATGAAAGAATTAAAAGCCTTAGGAACAGTTACGGAGTCTTTAGCGACTTCACAGTACCTGTAAACACCTGAGAGGGCTATAGATGACTTTTACGTCTGTGTTAACTGACACTTGAAAATTGTCATCAATTCAACACCAAAAAATAACCCTATGATTGTGTTGGTTCCTACTATGAAAGAATTTCTTTTTAAAACTAAACCACTCTCCCTTTCTTCTAACTTTGATGGGATGTTATAGAGAGGGAACTCTTTTTCCTCACCCTGCCAATCCCAACCTTTGTGGAAGTACTTTCAGCACATACTGAACTGTAAACATACAGTTTAAAGTAAAAATGCATTCATAATTTTAAAAACGACAAAGTAAGAATTCTTGCTAGGCTATCTGTTATTTCTAAGACTTTTTCAAAAGGATACAAAACAATGTGGTTTTAAGATTTCAGGAATGTTCTCCTTACAGAATGAAATACATGTTTATAGATAGTGCTGCTTTATTTATTCATAACTTGTTCTAGTGCTTACACACTTGACTCAGAGCTGTTCTTTGATAAAAAATGTTTTACTTCTGGGAGAAATAACTTCTATAAAATAGATTATTCATAAGGTTTATTTCTAGATTTTTTAAATTGATTTTTACAATACTATATACTCCTGGGTGTTTTCTTTTACAAAAAGAGTTTTCTACATTTTTATTTTGGAAAAAGAAAAAAAATTACATGATTGAAACAATGAGATATTAGATATTCACATAGGAATGTATGTATATACTTCCATTGTATACATATACAAATGAATAGTCAGTTTATAAAATAAGCTATAACTTAAATATTAGAATATTACCTTTGATACAAGGTGAGTTAGAGGTCTTTAATCAATGCAAAGGATGCACAACTATTATGAAAGGAAATGTACTTATTCCAAAATTACTTGACATAGTCATGATTCTATAATTTAGTAGGAGAAGTATGCATATATGCATAATGAGTGTTAACTGTGATAGATCTCACCTATGCACTCACAAGTTTATTTCCTAGCTTATTGTGCTAGTGAGAGTTATTCAAGAGAAGTGGTTCCTGTTTCTACTCTGCATAATTGACAACCCTGGGAACCCGGTCTGAAGTACTCCCATTCTGTTTAGCACATAGCCTACTCTAGGGGCAACCTGATGGCTCCACAATGTGTTTTCATAGCAGAAATCCAGCTGTGTGTGAAAACCACAGAGGTGTGTGCTTAATGCCTGTTTGTACTCATCACTGGCTCTCTTTCCCATTGCTTTCTTCAGCCCATTTCTGCCTAGAAGCTGGGAGTTTTTGGGTTTTTTTTAATTTTGCTGATTAATTTCATTATTTTCCGCAGTTTGTTATTTTTTTCATTCTGTATTGTTTTGCTTGATATCATTACTAATTAGATACTCCTTTCATAATCCTATCATATTTTAGGAGGTTTTGCATAAATAAATAGAATTGTATGACATATATTAAAATATTTCAGAATTTCAAGAGTGTGTATTGTGTTCAGGTGTTTATAAAGGTGAATAGATAGACAATATAAATGTCTTTATTCATTTCAATAATTTGTAGAAAATGTGGTGGTGAGAGGTCATTATGTAAATGTCAAGCTAAGATTGCCATTTTAAAGCAAGAACTGTAACAATTTGCTCTCTTTAATGAATAAAATTAACCAACTACCCACTTTAAAGAATAAATATAAAGTAATTGAATTTATTGACAATGCTAATATTTAATATTAACTTTAATAGGTTTACATATTAATATTTTTGAAGAAATTTTGTATATTTTACACACAGTTAAATTCATTATATTTTAGTCACAATTTAGCCCTAAATTATAAATTTTGAAGAATCTTTAGTTGCACAAAGAAGAACTATTTAATGATTTAGTGCATTGTTTTTTCTTATAATTTCAGAGGATAATATGTATGAAGTAAAATAATAAAAATATCTTTTTGTAACATTTAATGGATATTGCTATAGAGTTCAGAACATGATATGCACATTACAGAGATGTTTATTCTTAGGCTCTACTTTTGAGCATTTTGCCTGAAATTTTTATATTGAGCCAATTAAATCTTCCCAAATCATCCCACTAAAATTCTACTGTCCATATGCTAAAGGAATGGGGGTGGCAGTGATATAATGAAATCTAATGCAAGCAAGATTGGGGCCAAGTTGAGAAGAAATTTAAATTATACTTTAAAGGGTTTAAACTTTAAGTCTTATGCTTTAAGAAAGTAGGGTTCCTTTTCAGAGCTGACGAGTTGCATGATCACATCTCTGCATTCAATATGTAGATATGAATGCAATTTGCATAGCAAGTTGTAATACATAGCGTAGCAACAGAGAACTAAATGATGCTAATGCAGTAAAGAGATGTCCTAAAACTATGGCATTAAAAAATAAAGAAATCAACTCTTTTTTAATGATGCAATGGCATCATAAAAGCTTGTGTGTTGTATCATAAAGCTTGACCTTGACTGAAAATAAAAGGAAAGCCTTAACATCTTTTTGATGTTTGCTAATATGAGATGCCATACAAAATTAAAATGTAAATAATAGAAAAGTATGCAAATAATCATATAAAAGGAAGCTAATATACACTGAACATTATGTCATAGCCTATGTACTTAGAATTTATTGCCTCATTAATTTTCACAAAAACTTTAAATGATGTATAATATTATTGCCTTTGTTTTAGAGGTTAAACAAATTAAATTGAAGATTATGAAAGTCAAGCCACTTATCAAAGTTACTCCCAAATATGCCTTCCAATGTCCATATCTGGTCCTACCTGCTTCCAAAGCCCATTCTCTGTCACTTTCTGTTAAACTGCCTCCCTGTAATTCCCTGAGATTTTAAATGGCCAAATGATAGCAAAGGCCATGATTTTAGTCCATGTCACTATAATTTTGAGTACTTCAGAGAACAGTTAAAATTAATTGTGCCTGATTTACAAATTAAATGATCCCATGCTTTATACACACACACACACACACACACACATATGCACACACACATACCCAACCTAGTCTTTTCTCTCTGGTATTATATAGCTCCTGTTGATAGATCAATGTTTTCAATTGCCTTATCAACATTTAAAACAGAATTATTTAAACTAAAATAAACTTATTAATACTCTGAATTGGTGCAAAGTAATTAAGTAAAACAAATAACAGCTTTACAGTAAATCAAACCATTGTTGTATATCTATCTCTGACTCGAGGAGGACATGAGGTTATAATATTGGATCAAAGATACATAGTTTAAAACAGCACATACATCATACCTATTTTTGTGCAAATAACATGAAGTAAAACTGTGAAAGTCCTCTTGGCTGGTGGTAACATGGTAATCTAAAAGTGTGTTTAGAAGTTTACATTCATTCTACGAACATTTCAGAATCATTTTACATCATTGTAAGTCACCTCATTTATTGGAAACTAATCTCTCATTAATGCTAAGACTAATTATGTCACTATAACTTCCTTCCTTTCCTTTGTGTTTTATATACATTTCCATTAATTTTCCTCTCCTGAGTCTCAAGGATTGTCAATTACCCAGAAATGTATTTTCTACTGAGGTGGTATTGGGGTCCAGAATAGCTTTTCAAGATTGACTCTGGTCTTCACAGTTCCTAGCAAAGAGGTACACGGGAATCATACGTCTAGGTCCTCAGCACATTTAAAATAATCAAAATATCTTTACTATGTTCTTCAACATTGTTTGACTTTGGATTGGCTTTACTATGCAAAAGTAAACATCCCATAGAAATATGAAACTGAGAATTGACTTCCTTTAGCACGTGATTCTACCAGTTTCTGGGGGGCTCCTGGAGAGGGAGAGTTACTTTCTTTCTCACCTGGGAAGGTTAGTCATCATCTGCTTTGACCTTTAGCAGCTCATTTTCCATGTCTTCATTGTAATTCTTACCATTTTCTTCCCCTATATAATTCCCACTTTCTTCATCTATATACTTGCGATCACTATTTCAGAGTAGTGTTATGGATTGAATGCCATAATAAAAAAAATTATGTAACAACAGCTAGTATATCATACTGCTTCTTATTAAATCCATGATGTGTTTTTAATATTTATGAAATCAGAAATTGTCTAACAATAGTGAAATTGTTTCACTTAGTTTCAAAGAAATAGTTTATATGTTCAATAAAT
This sequence comes from Daubentonia madagascariensis, assembly GCA_023783475.1. Lineage (NCBI taxonomy): Eukaryota > Metazoa > Chordata > Mammalia > Primates > Daubentoniidae > Daubentonia > Daubentonia madagascariensis. Next base: position 22,013,762 of record JAKFHU010001684.1, on the reverse strand, counting down.
ATTAGTGATCATTCCTATTTTGTATATTCTTTCAAAGAAATTTATGTGACCCAGTGATATGAAAAACAAAGAAGATTCCAAAAAAATGATCACAGTGCAGAATAAGTGATAGAACTGAACTACAAAAGAGAATGAAAAGAATACATAACACAAAAATTCCATTACAGAAATCAAAATTTATTTAGAAGTAACAAAAGATAAAACTTGAAATATCACAAAATCAGAGTTTGCAAAAAATACATAAAACAAAATATAGTTTGTACACAAAAGCTGATTTTTTTTGACATAGTTTAATTTGCAACATTTTTTCTTAGTGGTATATAAAATAATGGTGCATCTTGTAATTAATGGTGTCTTAGAGTACATGAAATACCCATTTCCTAAAGAATGAAATGAAACTATGAGCATTGTTTACAAATAATTTTTAAAATCCTTACAAAAATTTTAAACAAACTGTGTTTCTTATTCCCAGAAGATCAACCACAATTATATTTAATGATTGCAGTCAATGTAAGTTTCAGAAGAACTTGCTGAAATAAAAATGAATCCATGAGACAAGTGAAAACTATATTCATTGCTACATTATTTTCTTCTTACAAAAGCTGATTTGAGAGAAGGCGAAATAACTAGAAAAGAAAGAAAAGAGAAAACGAGTAGTGTCCCTACAGAAGAAATTATTACAAATGTAAAATAATTTATATTAAAACAAATATTAAAGGAAAACATTCCTGAAAGACTTACAGTTTGAAAGGGAATGCTGAATTAAATTAAAAAAAAATTGGTACACATTAATAGGCAGATGTGTCCTAGTGTTATTAATAACTTAACTAAAAAAAAGAATAATTGCACATCCACATAGGGTGAGAAAATAAATTACTGTCATGGGTAGATTTCTCATGAAGAATAAATGCTAGCTTCAGATTTCTCCAAAGAAACACTCAATGTCAGAGCAGACTAAGGTAAGGTATGTAGAGTTTTCTTTATTTTATTTTATGGCTTCTTATCACAAGACCAAACGCAGGACACCTAAGGAGTGTAGAGTAGGAAAATGTGAAAAATTGTGCCCATCTACTATTAAGCAAGAAACAAATAGTTTCCAGTCAGAAAAACTGTTGAATTAAACAGTCCAACTATGTAGGAGTGTAGGGAGGAGGGGTTGGCAGATCACGGGAGTGGCAATAAGAGAATGTAATCACATATTAGAGAGAAATCTTCCAAACAAAATCCTGGAGGAAAAAAGCTTTCAGTCAACCAAAGCAAGGCTTTTGGCTTTTCCAAGGGCCAATGGATCACATCAAGTACAATTATTTAAAAAAAGTCTATTCCAAGTTGCAAGAAAGATTGAGAGGATCAATGTGGTAAAGTATCTTCAATTTCAGTTTAATTCTGAAGGCTTTAAGATGCCAGGGGATTTTTGACTTAATTTTTAACCTAGTTCACATATTAATCAAATTTGAAAATTTTTCTCAAAATTTAAAGAACTCAGGCTGTAGTGTTGCCATGCGTGCCTCTAATATAACAAACAAGCAAACCCATATGTAGCAACTCAAATCAAGTAGAAAGAAGAACCTATTGATTATATCCATGCAAACAAAAGATGATTGAAAATAAAGACCTTGGAAATTAGGTCACCTCTAATATCTTTGTCACTGCACCTATGTAATTTAATTAGTGATGATTAGAAAATTAGATCTTCTTCTTTCTTTCTCTCTTCTTTCCTTCTTTCTTTCTTTCTTTCTTTCTTTTTCTTTCTTTCTTTTGGAGATAATTTAGCATTAGGAAATAGAAGAGTTGGCAAACTACAGCCTTTGGGCCAAATTCACCTTGCTTCCAATTTTCTTTTTATTTAAATATGTCCCGTAACATAAATTTCATCCTTTTAAACTGTGCGATTCAGTGGTTTTTAGTATACTCACAAAATTATACAACCACCAAAAATGCTTAATTCCAAAACATTTTCAGGATCCCAAAAAGAGAACATGTACCCATGAGCAGTCACTCCCTATTCACACACAAACCTAGCGACCTATTTTTTGACTTGATGGATTTGACTAATTCGATCCTTTCTAATAAATAGAATTACACAATATTTGATCTTTTGTGTCAGTCTTTTTTCCCTTAGCATAATGTTTTCAAGGTCCAGCCATGTTTTAGCATGAATCAGTTCTTCATTTTTTTTTATAGCTGAATAATATTCTATTGTATGGACATGCCACATTTTGCTCAATCATTAATCAGTTGCTGGACATTTGTTTGTTTACACATTTTAGCTATTATAATAATGATATTATGAACATCCACATATAACGTGTTTTTGTGGACATATGTTTTCAATTGGGTATATATCTAGATTGGAAATGCTGAGTCACATTTTAACAGTGTTTAATATTGGGAAGAACTGGGAAAATATATTCCAAAGAGTCTACAGAGGTTTACATTCAGATTGGCAAGGTATGATGCTTCCAAATTCTCCACAACCTTGCCAACAATTGGTATATTTGCCTTTTTTATTATAACCATTCTAGTGGGGGTGAAATGATATCACATTGTGGTTTTGATTTGTATTTCTTTGATGAATAATAATGTTGATCATCTTTTCATGTGCTTATTGCATATTTGCATACAGTCTTTGGAAAAATAATCTATTCAAATCCCTCTTTTAATTGAGTTGTAAGAGTGTTTATATATGCAAAATATTATACCCTTATCTTATATATTATTTGCCAATAATTTTTCCCATTTTGTGGGTTGGTTTGCATTTTCTTGATAGGTTCCTTAAAATACAGTTTTACAATTTGATGAAATTTAATTTATCTATTTTTTTTGTTACATCTACGTTTGATGTTATATCTAAGAAATTATTACAGAATTCAAGATGGTGATAATTGACATGTATTTTATTTTCTAAGTGCTTTATAGTTTAATCTCTTACATTTGAGTCTTTCATTCATTTTGAGTTATTCTTTTTTGCATATGATGGGGGATACTCTGTCCAACTTCATTCCTTTGTATGTGGATATCTAGTTGTCCCAGCAACATTTATTAAGAAACTTGTTTTCATCATTGAAATCTCTTGATACCCTTGTCAAAAAATTGTCTGTAAAGGGTAGATTTATTTCTTTATTCTCAATTCCTTTCCATTTATAAATTTGTCTATCCTTATGCCAATATCATACAGTTTTGATCACTATAGCTTTGTAATAAGTTGTGAAAATAGAAAGTGTGGGTTCTCTAACTATATTTTCTTTTTTCATACTGTATTTGCTATTCTTACTCTCATGTATTTCCATACAAATTTTAGAATCAGCTTGTCAATTTTTGAAAAAAAGTTACCTGGATTTTTATAGGTATTGTGTTGAATCTGTATATCAATTAAGGAAGTAAGGTCATTATTGTAATATTCAGTGTAAAATTCTTGCACTTACTTATTTAAAATAACTTTATGTATTTTATTTGTTTGGATATTATTGCAAATGGAATTTTCTTAATTTCATTTTTAATTGTTAATTACTAGTATATAGAAATACAACTGATTTCTGTACATTGATCTTTTATCCTACAACATTACTGAATGCTTTATTAGCTCTAATAGTATTTTTATTGTTTTGCTCATGGTTTTTTACATATAAGATCATGTCATCATCAATAGAGACTATTTTACTTTCCATTCAATCTAAATTTAAAAAATTTTTTTTGGCCTGATCAGCTCGGCCAGGATTTCCAAGTACAGTGTTGAATATACGTGACAAGAATGAGCATCCTCGTTTAGTTCCTGATCCTTGGTTGAAGGTTTTCAGTCTTTCAGTATTAAGTATGATGATAGCTGCGGAGTTTTAATAAATGACAATTTTAAGATGAAGATCTTCCCTTCCATTCCCAGTTTGCTGAGTGTCTTTTTGTTTGTTTGCTTTTTACCATGAAATGTTGTATTTTATCAAATACTTTTTCTATGTCTGTTGAGATTGATATGGAGGTTTTGCTTTTCTTCTATTTAATATACTCTATAGCATTGGTTGATAGTTTATGTTGGTTTTGCTTTTGTTTTTAAGTTTGTTCATTTGTTTGTTTGTTTGTTTTGTATGTTGACCTAACTTTGTTTCCTGGGATAAAACACACTTGGCCATGATGTGTAATCCTTTTTATATGCTACTCTGTTGGATTCAGTTATCTAGCATTTTGCCGAAAATTTTTGTGTCTGTATTCATGAAGGATATTGTTGTTCTTTACTTGTCATGTTTTGTCTATTCTGAGTATTAAGGTAACACCAGCCTTATAGAACGAGTCAGGAAGTGTTCTCTCTTATTCTATTTTTGGTAAAATTTGTGAATGATTTGTGTTAATTCTTTTTTAAGCATTTAGTAGAATTCACCAGTGCTGAGTTTGTCTTTGTGGGTGTAGGCTTGGTACAGGTCTATACAGATTTTCTATTTCTTCTCAAGTCAGTTGTGGCACCTTGTGTCTTTCTAGGAATTTGTCTATTTTATCTAGGTTATCTAATTTGTTGGCATAGAGATATTCATATTAGTGTCTTATAAATCCTCTTGTGGTTTTGTCAGGTAGGTAGTAATATCACCTTTTCCATTCTTTATTTTAGTAATTTGAGTCTTCTAATTTTTTTTCTTGGTCAAACTTTTCTAAATCTTTCTAAAGTTTTGTCAATTTTGTTGATCTTTCCAAATAACAAATATGGTTTCATTGATTTTCTTTATTGTTTTTCCATTCTCTATTTTATTTAGTTTTGCTGTAATCTTTATTATTTCCTTTCTTCTCTTTCCTCTGGGTTTAGTTTGATCTTCTTTGTCTAGTGTCTTAAAGTGGAGGTCAGGTTATTGATTAAAAATCCTTCTTTTTTAATGTAGGCATTTATACCTTTAAATTTCTCTCTTACCACTAATTTCAATACATCCCATTAGTTTCGTACATTGTGTTTTCATTTTCTTTCATATCAAAGTATTTTCTAATTTCTCTTGTAATTTCTTTGGTTACTTAAAATGTGCTGTTTAATTTTTACATATTTGTGAATTTCCCACATTTCTTTGTTACTGATACTAAATTTTAGTCTTTTCTGCTTGGAGAGCATGCTTTGAATGATTAAAATCTTTCTAAATTTGCCGAGTCTTATAATCTAATATGTAGTCTATTTTGGAGAATGTTCCATGTGCATTACAGAGGAACATGTATTCTGCTGTTGTTGGGTGGAGTGCTGTACAGATGCATGTTGTACGAAGTAGCTTTATAGTGTTGTTTAAACTCATTGTTTCCTTCTTGACATTCTACCCAGTTGTTCTTTCCATTATTGAAAGTTGGGTATCGAAGTTTCCAATTATTATTGTTGAATTGTCTATTTCTCCCTTGAATTTTATCAGTTTCTGTTTCAATTATTTTGAGGTTGTATACTTAGATGCATATATGTGTATAATTGTTATATCTGTCCAATGGATTAAAATTTTATTATTTTAAAATGCTCCTCTTTATCTCTACAAACATTTTTCTTCTAACATCTATTCTGTCTGATACTATTATAACTACCCCAACCCTCTTTCGGTTTTGGTTTGCATAATACATGTTTTTTATATTTTTACTTTCAACTTATATGTTTCTGATTCTAAAGTGCATTTCTTATAGACTGCATAGTTGAACCACTTTTTTAATCCATTAATCCAACCCCTGACTTTTAATTGGAATTTTTAAACCATTTATAGTGCATGCAATTTCTAAAATAGGATTTACATATATTGTTTTTTATACGTCTTATGCCATTTTTGTATCTCTACTATTTTAGATTTATAAATGTTTTACTTTCATGGAGGTTTCATTAAAATACAGTGTTTCTTGATTTTGTATTAATAGTTAAAATTGTTTATGAACCCAGAAATTTGACTTGAGATATTGGCAACAGCAATATTTCTGCTTGATTTTATGATTTACTATAGATTCGTTTATCATGCACTTTCAGTGTGACTCCAAACAAATGGGAAAAATTTTAAATAAAAAAAAATCAGAAAACATCCAGCTATTATTATTATTATACTAAGCCAATCAGTTTATGTGGTTAATGATGTAGGCATTTTTAAAATTTTATATTTTAAAATTATTTTTTCGACTACTTTATTTGCTATAATAGATTTGTAAAATTAATGTATGGCATTTCTCAAACTTTTTGGTCAAGACAACTTTAAATTATTAAACATTATTGAGGACCCAAATAAATTTTAAATGGGTTATATTTATCAATATTTTTCATCTTAGAAATTAAATAATTGTATAAAATATTTATATGTTGGTTTAAAAATAATGCACCCATTTCATGTTAATATAAACAACACATGTATGTAAAATAAGTATTTTTTCAGTATAAATATTAGTGAAAGGAGTGGAATCATTTTCCTTTTTCACAATGTCAGATAATAGAACATAACTGGATTATCAAAACTACTCTATTTTAATCTTTTGTGAAGTCAGAAGTCATGTAGTCTCTGAAAATCTTACTTTTTTCTCTTGAGTGAATGTGATTGAAAAAAGTCAATGGTGGCTTAATAGCATAATGAAAGTAGTTTTGGACTTGGAGAAACCCAGATCTCCCTAGACTACCTTTCAAGACCTCCGACTTACAGCAATACAGATGCTTGCTCTGTCTCCTGTTTTTCTTGCTTTATTCATTATTCTTTCCTCACCTCTATTTTTGTTTCCTTTTTAACTCAGTTCAGCATTGAAGTATCACACATGCTGTCCTCCCCATGAACTTTGCTAGAACTAACATGAAATTGGAGATTTATCATCTGCGGCTGTTGAGCCCAAGGAGGTTTTTTGGATTATCCAGGGACTTACCTTACAGAGAACACTTATAGTAAGGATACTGACTTCTAGTGTGTGTGTGTGTGTGTGTGTGTGTGTGTGTGTGTGTGAAAGAGAGAGAGAGTTTGTATGTGTTTGTGTGAGTCTGAATTCCAGATTAATTGCATATTTCCAAAAAGTGGGAAATGCCCATAATATTTATCATAATTTTATGTTCTAAATTGTATTCAAGTGTGAGGTAAGACTTATGACTGCTTGCATAGGTACTCCGTGGGCAAACAACAAAATGTTTCTAGCAATTACTCCATCTCTCTCTCTTTTATTCTGTCTCCATCACCACTAAGTTGTATTTCTCATGAAAGGGATATGAGTAAGAGAATTTCAACAGCAAACAGGAAATGCACTATGTTGAGAATTGCTTTAGAAACTGCACAGCCTTGAGGCCACATGGGAGGAGTCAAGATATACAAATACAGTCAATTCTGTTAAAATGTTTATTTTGAATCCACCAATTTGTTCCTATGTGATTGTTACATGAAAGAAAACTCCGAATATGAGAATTTTGTGTTTGCTTATACATGATTTAATTTGCAAGAAATACTGGGTGAACACAGAAAACTGCACCCAGCTGGACCAAATTGTAGGACTATAAAACGTATATAAATCAAACACCCAATAGCTACTTCTGTTTGTCACGTGTTATTTTATAAGGTTGTGTTTTGTTATGCTTTCGTATTTGTGCATATATGTACATAAATATATTTTTCTCCAAATCCCACCTAAGCGTCCTGATTGAGAACCTTCAAGCAGTGGGGAAATAGCAATACAGCTTGTTTTTGAAGGGCAGAAATGCAAAATAAAAATTCATCTCACTTAAAATACTTTGCCGTACAATATTTACATAAATTTGTTTAGGGTTGTGGTGTGTGTGCATGCATAAGTGTGTCTCTGTGTGTGTGGCTCTAGGTTAGTGTTTTTTTTATATCTATACATATATATATTTATTTTCATTATTTAAATGCCCTCAAATATGTTAAGACATATACAATAGATGATGTTCTCATGTAAGAGGCACTTTTGTATTTGTTTTCCATCATATTAGTGACTATTGAATGAGAGAGATAGGCTGCCAGCATTTTCAATAGAGTAACAACAGTGCCACTTTTTCCACTATTGACTCCTGTCCCATGATATTGTGGTTAAGACCAGTGTTCCATACTTATAATGATATCAAACCAACATATGCTATTAGTTTTGTTTGCAAAGAAGTAAAAACTTTGTACTTTTCCATAGCTTTTACTAATATTTCCAGCTAGCTTTTTTATACACACACACACACATATATATATACATACACACATATGTGTAGGAAATCAGTAAGCTGTCAGTAAAGAGAGGTGACGTAAGTAAATATTTTTGACTTGTTCTCCTTACTATTGCATTTTTTCCATTGCCCTCTGAATTTGAACATATTTCAGGAATATTGGATTGCCTGACATACATAATAATTACCTCATATTGATTTATGTTAATGTTTATCCTATCTTATTCTGCAAATGAAAATGCACTCCAACTCCAAAATAAAGAAGGAGGGAAAAAATGAAAATGAGTTAGTAAGTTGGGAAAGCAAGAATTATTAATATGACTGACTCTCAATACATCTCCATTCCTTTAGCATGAATCCACCCTTGACAAAAAGAGGTACACACAGCAATACTAACCCCAAAAGAAAGACCCGCATTCATGAAATTAGCAATGTAAAATTCAGCTTTTCTCACACAATTTATGTACCTCATTTTACTTGTTTCTTTCTTCTCACCACAATTCTGTTTTTATGTCTACTGTGCATTACTAGGAACACAATTATTAAAAATGCATATTTGTCAAATGAATTTTTGAACACTCCTATTTGCCCATTCCCTGACACCTACTGGAGGGAGCCCAGTTATTATTTGTTTTTAAATTATGACTCCTGATTTTCACACTCTGTTTTCTGAGTAGCCAGTTGCACTTTCTAGCAAGGCCCACCCTCAAATTTTCTGTGAGCAATGGGCACTACATTTAGCAAACTTTAGTGCCTCCTTGCTTTAGCTCTCCTCAAACATCAAGATTTTTTGGTTGAATCCAATTAATTTTGGAAAATCCAGACAATAAAAATGTATGAAAAATTTCTGTCTTGACCTCATTTGAACTGCTTTTTTAAACTCGCCTAGAAGTCCTTTCAGTAGATGTGTCATAACGTAAATAAACTACTGCAGGTTAAAAGTAAATGATTAGAGGCATAATAGAGTGAAACAATGAATAGTATCAACTTGAACTCTGAGTGAGTTTGAAAATGTAATTCAGAAAATGTGGAGACTACTAATATGAAACTTACATTTTGGACTAAATCTTCCTATTAACCTATGTCTCAGGGCATTCTTTTCTTTAGTTATTTTTTCTATCCATTTTATTTATTTAATCACCCAATTAAGCTGAATTTGGGCTTTAATTATTTGTCAAGTTTAGCATGGGCCTGTATAGGAAGCAGTGTTTAATGACAGTGCAAAGTCATATTAAAGTATACGGTATTTTACCAGCTTTTCATATGGTTTACTGTTAGTAAGGAAATGTAATCAAGGACAGGTCGATATGAAAACCCCTAGATGATTAAAGATCATACTTTATTGAGATTTGAAATTCTCACTAACATTTTTGCTGCCACAAGTGTGAGTGACACTGTTGTGTCATATTTGTGGGAAAAAAAAGAGAAAGATTCAAAGTTTGTTGAAACTTTGGAACAAAAGCATAAGTGTTCTGTTGTCAAATGAAAAGACTTCTTTTTGCTAAACTTTCCCTTTTCAGGTAAGGCAAAACTTTAAAAAATACAATGATGATTATGCAATATAAGGTAAATAATCACAATTTTACTATATAGGAATAATCAGCATAATTATTTGGGAACCAAATTCAGAAATCAAACAGATACCCTGCAAAGGTATGTTGCTATGTCTATGCAATTTATTTTCCTCCTTCTATTAAGCAAAGACATACTTATAGTTTGATTCAGCAAGTCAATACTTGCAAAACCTGTCAGTATATTTCATTCTAATTGTTTTGCCTTTACAGGAGATACATTTCTTTTGTCCCATTGCCACCTTGGCAGACCACTTGTCTCATCAGTCACTTAGGCATAACTATGCTTGTCAAGCAATCATCAGAGTAAAATCAATACTAAGCATTATGCCCCCTGCACCGTACAAATGAGCAAATCAACACAAAACTTGATGATTTTCTGACCTTAACTCTAAAGGTTTATCAGGGCAAAGCAAGTTGCTTAGGAGTCGCGTGATGCTAGATTCCCACTCTCCTTGCCTGTATTCGTGGCTCCTGACACTCCACAATTTGTTATCCACTCATATTTATTGTGCACTCCTAGGTGCCTGACATTGCAATAAGTAGTTTGAGATTTACAGTTTTTATTTGCTCCTTGCCCTTAAAAGGCAGTTTAATGGGATGAACAAACACAGGCAAATGGATTACACTGCTAGGTTTGTATGCTAATAGTAGGAAACAAATAAACAAGAACAAAACCAAAGAAAACATTTACCAATGAAAGATGAGAACTGGTTGGTAAGGTTTTTTGGTAAGTCTGAACTACCTGGGGAAAACATATGGGTGGGACTTTGATGTGAGATACAAAAGTACTCATTTCCACAAAAATATGTAAACCATTTATTTCAAATGTTGAGCAAGAGAGTAGGCTTATAAATATAAGAAGTTATTTTAGGTAGAATGAACAATTCATTCGCATTTAAGCTAGCAGTAAAACCAAATCAAAAGCTAAGAAATAAATATACAACCTCATAGGGCTTTTTTTAGAAAAAATTAAATGATATATAAGATGCAGTAAAATCAGACATCTCAAATTAAAGAACTATATCAAACACTGGTCTTCTCTTCTGTCTCAAATGTTCTCAGTAAAATTAAAGTATAGTTGACCCCTGAACAACATAGGGACATTGACCCCTGTACATTCAAAATCCACTTATAACTTTTGACAGTCCAAAAATTTAAGTACTAGTAGCTTACTCTTGACCGGAAGCCTCACTGATAACATAAACAGTTGATTAACACATATTTTGCATGTTATACGTTTAATATACCATATTCTTACAATAAAGTAAGCAAGAGTAAAGAAAATGTTCAGAAAATCATAAAGAAGAAAAATATAGTTACTATTCATTAAGCGGAAGTGGATCATCAGAAAGGTCTTTATTCTTGTCATCTTTATGTTGAGTAGGCTGAGGAGGAGGAGGAAGAGAAGGGGTTGGTGTACGTATCTCAGGGGTGGCAGAGATGTAAGAAAATCCATCGATAAGTGGCCCCATGCAGTTCACATATGTGTTCTAGGGTCAAATGTACACCTCATTAATTCACAGAAAAAACTTGATGTGAGTGGGAAGTTAGAAGTAAGGAGAGTACTAGCACTCAATTCTTCTTTGGGCATCTTGATGGGATTAAGGCCTTTTGATGGCATCTCCTCCTGTCTCCTTTAATTTGCTATTCCTGTCTTTGTGCCACTTCATTGTCTATTATGATTGAGTCATTAAAACTCAATCCAATGACATTATTTTAGACATAAGTGGCGTAAAACATATCATATATAAACATATATATAGTTTCAAAGAGTAAAATTATATAGAAATTAATTTGAATTACATTTAAAATCTGTGGTCTTGAGGCAGACAAACTTGATAATACAGGTTAACTCTACCACCAACTAGTTGTATGATCTTGGAAAAATTGTTCAACTTGTCTAAAGTTTGTTATCTCTTCTGTTAGATAGTAATTTTCAAAATATCTTTCTGTTATGATTGTTTTGAGGATTAAGTATCTTGATTCTAATAAATGAAAACAGAACAGTATCTGACATATGGTAAGCCCTCAATAAAAGTTAACAACTTGTGATATTATTATCTGTAAATTTGATGATTACTATTGTGTATCATATCATACATTATGTTATGTCATTCATATAGGATATGATATCAACTACACATAATATACAACCATGGATCAACAGGTATTTTCCATGATAATATCATGACATACAGTAGGACTGGAGGAAAACATTGCAGACATAATGTTTGTAAGAAATGAGACATGCTCAGGTTTATTTGCACCAGCCAGATAGCTGGAACTCTTGGATGCAATTAAAACTCTCCATTTGAATGCAGGGCTATTGAGAAGAAGTAGTCCTACTGTGATGATAGGTTCTAGGGTTGGAGAAAAGAAATCCTTGTTTGTCTAAAAATTGACAATTTATCCTACTTTTTCATTTGCTACAAGGAAAGTGATCTAACTACTCTTGGTATATCTGCATGACTGATGCTTTCATGGATTCTCAACCTCCATACTACTATTAAGACCATCCAATTTCTGCTTCTCCTTAATCCACTCTGGCCTATTATGGAGTTTTTTTTTCTTCTTCTTTCCATTGCAACAATCTTAAAGCTAGACTCATAGAGTGGATGATTATTTCTACACCTTTTCGCTTACAGCTCCAAAGCACTTCTCAAAAACAAGGCTGCATTATGTTCATTACATAGTGATACATACTCCTACCTGTAATTGTATGCATTTAATGTTTTTTTCTATTACAGACATTGCTCCAATGAATAGCCAAGTACACATATCACTGTACATAGTAACCAAGCTTTCCATTGAGTGCACTCCTAAAAGTGGTTTAGGTGAAATGTAAATATTCAAATTTTCAATTTTACTAAGTTTTAGCAAATTTCTTTCTAGAGTAGTTTTAATGTTTACAGTGCCACATTCAATGTAAATTATATCATGTTTTGACAATGTCAGAGTAGTTTCTTGGTAAATTCCAGTTAATATATGGCAGAAATAAATTTATGAATGAAAAATCATGCAGTAATATATAGATATCGTGGAATGAATTAATGCAAGGTTTTTAATGTCAAGATTATAAATTTAGATTTTGCCTGCTAGGTTTCTGACATATGTAAATTTTTCAGGGGATATATTATTTTATAAAGTTGTTATGTGATGAAAATGAAAAAGACAGATACAAAGGTTTATTTTAAAGCATAGTTACTAAAGTCCAAGGAGGAAATTAAAATAACCTGGACAAAAGTGGAATGTTCAATGGACAGGTATAGAATATAAAGGTTCAGTCGAACTCAGTGCCAGTGATCATGAAAGTAATTGCTACTGAGGACTAACATTTATTAACATCTACCACATGTCAGTGCTGTGGTTTTATATGGTGGTTTATTTCTAATATCTTATTTTTGTCAGCTAAAGAAACTGAGGCTTAGATATGCAAGAGTACAAAGAAGAAGAAAGAAGGGAATAAAAAAGTTCTCCAGAACAATGTCTATATGGTATCAGATACATGCTGTTGCCATTGACAGGGTTGAAGATTTGGAGAAGAGGCTCAAGTGTGTATATATTGAATTTAGTTTCTGAGAGCATATGTTTTGTTGGTTATCAGAGCATCTATTCAATTTCACATTGAATGAGTTCCCCTAAAGGATTTAGATATGCTTATTGAATCTCAAGCATTCTTATTGGAGCAGAAGTAGAATCATATTTACTTTAAGAAAGATTATCCTCAGTTCACTGTTTCTTATCAAAATATTAACAATGATCAAACCAGAAAGCTGAGTGAGTAAAGAAATGAAGCAATGGCAGATGGATAAATTTTTTTAAATGTTATATTCAAATGCATAGAATTATGCCCTCAAAATTCATATTTATTGCATTTTAAATTTACCCATATTTTTAATTCATGCTCTTGACTTCAATTCAAAAAGCTGACTTTCAGAAAGTAGATTATCTCTATATATTATGTTGTAATTGGCACTACTCTCTCCACATTGTTAACTTTTTAAAGCCAAAATGTTATTTTCTAGGACCATTAACAATACAATACATTCGATTGTATTGTTAAGTTCACTTAGCGTGAAAAAGTCACTAAAAACTGCAAACTGGGGTAATCTACTAAAGCTTATTGTCCTTTATACATCTGTGATATGTATATATATACACATATATATATATCAGATCTGTATGTACATGTGTATATATATGTACATACAATTTTTTTACTATTGATTTTTGGCATAGAACTTTCACCTAAACATTTCTACATGTAAAAAAAAAACAAAACAAGACATGAGTTTTTTTTAGTTTTTGTTTGACTCATATTTTTAACTGATAATTATACAATTTTCAAATATAACTGCATGTTCCAGGCATTCTAAAATTTGACATGCTTACATTTGCTAGTCTTTAAATGTGTGTTCCGCTTTAGCTCTTTCATTCAATTTAATGGTTTCTCATTATACAAAAGTTAACAATATAATTCCATATTTTTTCTTTCTTTCATTCAACATATTTATTGGGCCTATGCTGTGTGCTAAGCACATTCCTGGGCATTGAAAATATATAAATCAATAAAACTCATTACTTAATGAGTTAAAAGTTTAAGAGAATAAATAATACTAACCATGAATTATGAATACAATATGATACATGGTGAATCAGAGATAAATACAAAGTGTAATGGAAACATCATAGAGAAGAGAACTGAATCCCTTGATAAAACCTACAAAAAGGAAGGAATGGAGCAAGACTGAATTGCAATAGCAATAACACAACCTTTGCATCATCACTTCCTTATTATCCAGCCTGCTGCCTCAGACACGTGGCTACAGACCAGATCGTCATACATGCTTCACTCAAATGAATCTGGCCTGCAAGATGCAGCCTCTTTGCCACCTATAGAGTGAGAATCATGAGGAATGTGGATTGAAGGCATCTAGATGCCACAATGGCGAACTTTACCAGCCATCACACAAGGTATTTAAGTTAGTTCTAGAAAAGAAGCTATAAAAATTGCTTAGATACCATATTCTAAAATATATTCTTCTTTGATGTGATATATTTGGCATTATTTATATTATTAATATAGAAGAAAGATTAAATATCAGTGGTTAAAATCATGTGAGCAATAAAACATGGCACAGACCTCTTTGAATGACAGTGGGGAGAGTTGTGCCATCTGCAACCATGGTCAGCAACCCTTCTCAGAGGCTAAAAGAATCTTAAGGCCAGAATAAGGCAAGATAGTAAAAATGGCCTGTGGAAAGTGAAAGAAATTCCATTCTACTCTGAAGTCATTAGAGGCTATTAAGCATATATAAACTAGAATGTGTTTTTATTATATAAGATTACTAAATAAATATAAATATGGGATATTAGTACTGAAGAGTGGAGAAACTGAAATATGTGCCAATTTTTAGAAATAAATGTATTTGCTGTTAGTTAGCAAATGAATAATAAATAATAAAGAAAAAATAATTGCTCCATTAGTTTTCTGCTAGTTTAACCTTTTAATAAATAGTAAATAAAAGAGTTATTCTGTCGCTATTTAGTTTGTGTGTGTATGTGTTTGTTTTTTGGAAGAGAAGATAGTGGAGAAGTCAAATTGATGTTTGAGAGAACCTTTCCTTACTATTACAAGAGCACTTGGAAGAATACAAAATACACTTAAAACAAGCTTGTATTTTATTTTATATTTATCTGGTAGAAATAGATTTATTGTAAAACAAGAACTTCAGACTGAGATTCAGGACTTAAGTAAGAAGTCTGGATTTTAAAAGTTTGTATCTTTTTTTTTTTTGGTCAGTAAATGCTATTGTTTCTGAGTTTGCAACCTGAGGGCTATTTGCCTTCTGACAGTGTTTCAGAAGACTAAGAAGAGTTTGAGAAACAAAGAAATAAATCTCTAATAATTGAGTTCAGAGACTATAACAGGTTGCAGGGTATAAATTTTGGGTAGTTGGCCTTCCTGGTGCCCATAAAGTAGTACCATGTAGATGGTTTCTGGGTTCTGCCTACTTGTTAAGTTCATTCCTAATAATAAGATGAAGTACAGATCATAAGTTAACAGAAGCAGTTGCAGGAAGCTGGAAGCCATTTCCGGGGATGTATTTAATACAAATCACTCTCAGTTCAGTCTAGTAATGCAATTATTTTTGTTAATGCAATTATTTTGTTAATACTAGATGGAATACCATCTAGTATTAACTCATGATGTTTCTATGTTTTTCTTCAAATATTAAAAAGTAATCTTTACAGATAAAATTTATGCCCATTTTACTTGAATCTCCCAAGCTATTAAGTCCTTTTTAAAAAAAAAAAAAACTGGAGACAATTTCTATCAATAATTTTGCACACAGTTACTCAGTCCATATTTTTATATTTAATTCTAAAATGACTAGAAATAGATCCACACTCAAATAAAAATTTGGTGTATGACATAGTAGATATTATAAAATAGAGGAAGAAAAATAAACTGTACACTAAATCATATTGGGGCAAAGATCCAACTTTTGAGATAGAGATAACTACTGTATAACATTCATAATTTTAACTTCATTTTAATCATATATTTGAAAACAAAACTTTAAAACTATTTAAAATAAAGTATAAAAGTAAAAAATGAAAATGATACAACTAATTTCTGTGTTTGTAGTTGGAAAGAATTTTTTAGACAATTCACTAAAAGCAGAATGCAAAAATTGATGTGACCACGTAAAAATTTGAAACTCAATCCAGTTTTCAATATTAGTTTCATAAATGTATTAAAAAGAAATGATGGGAGAAGGAAGTCAGGTAACAAACTGAATCTTTTGAATGTTTAGAAACATCTTTACATAGAATAAAGCTTTTCCTTTTTTATTATATAGTGGAAAGCACTGTGGAATTGGTGAAATTGTTTCCTCATTTATAAAGTGTGTCTAATGACATTGATCTCACTGATACTTGAGAGATTTAAATGAGAGAGAGTGTGTAAAATGCTTGATATATCATAGTTCTTTCTCATCTTGAGGGGTGCAAAGTACTGTTAAGAGATGTTGCAACTTCTATCACTAATAGTTTCTTGCACTATGGCACATATTTGCTCCTCCTTTAAGCTTATGTCTATTCCTGAGGATCCTGGCACCTAGTTAAGAACATATGTGTCATTTTGGCAGCCTAACCATAGGCGATAACAAAAGCCTGGAAGGCTTGCGGCAAGAAAGTTGCCCTCCCCAAACCAGATAGTGCACAGCCAGTGCACTGCAGTCACTGGAGGGAGTGTCGGTCAAGGACTAAGCCCCCCTGGCCAGTCATGCTCTTATAAGCATCTACATTCCTAGCCCAGATGTCTTTATTCCTAGGTCTTTTTATCTGAGGTAGTGGGCACAGTGCTGTTCAGGTATCTCTGCTAAGATCTTCATATAAGGAATAGAGTGAGAGCGGAGAGAATGAGGGAAAACCTCAAATACACTTTTCTTCTCTCTGACTCTGAACTCAGTGTTTTTCTAGTCCTGGACTTCTGACATCAATTCCCCCACCCTAGCATCCATAAAATGGCCACAGCATTTGTTATCGGCTCCCTCAAGCATGAGGAGACTCCCACATCTGCACTGATTTCCCTGGCCCTGACACTCAACTAGAGCACTCTTCCATGGAGGAAAATGGAACAGGAGGAGCAGTCCTTTCTCTGGTTTTGTTTCTGGCTTATACCATTCCAGTAAACAATTAAAGGCTTAACTCTTTTAGAATTTTCTCTCTTTTCATTGGTTTCTACCTCTTGCCTTAAGACTTATGAAGTTATTACAAACTGTCTTAGTCCATGTATGCTTAGTCCATTTATGCTGCTAACAAAATACCTGAGACAGAATAATTTATAAACAATGGACATTTATTTTTCACACTTCTGGAGGCTATAAGTCCAAAACCAAGGCACTATTGGGTTCAGTGTCTGCTGAGGGCTGTTCTCTCCACTCCCAAGGTGGCGCCTTGAACACTGTATCCTTCAGAGAGGACTAACACTGTGTCCTCACATGTCAGAAGGATCAGAAGCAGCAAACTCACCCCCCAATCCCTCATATATGGCACTGATCCATTCACGAGGGTGGAGCCCTCATGGCCTAATCACCAACTAAAGTCCCCATCTCTTAATACTACCTTGGTAATTAAGTCTTAACATAAATTTTGGTGAGCACACAAATGTGGAAGCCATAGCAAAAACCTTCTAATTGTTGTTTCTTTAATAAATATTAGAACCACATTGTCAAACTGATATAGAAATACACATTGTAAATATGTTAATTTCATAATAATAGCAGAGAAGACACTATTCAGGAACAAAAAGAAATCACTCTCCTTCTCCCTCCCTATCTATCAATCATCTCTCTATTTCTCTACCCACAAATATATGATTATAATTATTTTCCTTTAATATATAAACTTCTCTGCACTCTCTAAAATTCCTAAGTTTTATGATAAATTTCAGTTATTCAATTAATCATCTTAAATCATATTGTAACATTAAACCATGCACATACACACTGTATAAACTTGGAAAGAAAATCTGTAAAATTGGAGTCAGAAAACTTTGGTGTGAATTGCATACTATTTATCTCTGTTGTTTTCTATTTTGGAAACTTTGTATAGACTCCCTAAATCACAGTTCCCTCATCTGAAAAATTGGAATAATGATATCACATACATTGTATGATTGAAAAATTAAATGAAAAATGCACACAAGGTGCATCACCATGGAAGTTTCAGGTATTATTTCCATTTCATACCATAAATATCAACATTTGTATCTTATAAAAACAAAGAATTACATGCAGTGTCATGAAAATTTTCTCTAACATTTTATTTTCTTGTAAGTTACTTAACATCACCACCTCTAGATGTCCTAAGTGACTTGGCCTTCATGGTGATTCTAATCTTGTGTAAGGTTGAACTTCTAGAGAGATGGAAGGTGCAAGAGTTCAACCAGGCAAACTACTGGATTGTTGCAAACCCTGGTAATCTCACAGAGATCTATAATTGATCGTTGTTTCAGATATCAATTCAAATAAGTAAAACAGGGAAGCCAACATGGATGTGTGACAACTGGATTAATCAACTGCACATGTGGTTCTTAAATGGTGTGCCAATGCATCCTGCCACATCATACAAAGCTCACAAGGATGCTCTAGGGTAATTTAATTTTTTGAGAAAATCACCACAACATTTGTCAGAAAACATGCATATCACTATGATTAAGTTTTTGGAATACATTAGTATTTCAGTCATGAATTTCTTTTTGCCTAGACAAAATGCAGAAAAAAATTGCTAAAATGCTAAGGGTTTTTACATTGTAAAATATTTGTACAAAATATTTTACAACAGCATTTGATGTAAAAAGTGTCATAAGAAATTACATATCTACAGGAATGCAAAGCCTTGGCATAGTTTGGGCAAGGTTACTGTTTTGTATATAGTTCTAATTATTTTTCTCTTATTTTCTCACATCTCATGTTTCTACCTCCACAATTCTTCAGATTTTCCTCCAAGATGGAACTAAATAGGTCACATATGATTCCACTTTAATATAAGGTCACACCAGTTGCCTGCAGTTTTTCAGATTAAAATGCCATTGTCATGAGTTATAGGGATCATGGTATAATTTGTTAGAGCATTTAACCCCACTGGTCAGACTAATTGTGTGCTGATGACTTTATTGACTCTGGGGATATTTAAATACATAAAAAACACTCTACAATTACGCTGTTTTCTCTATTTTTCACTTTTGAAGTTTAATTCTAATTCTCTCTCATCACAATCTGGATGTTCTATTCAATTTCTTTTGAATTTATTAACTTAACATTTTTATTGATACATATTTAAGGGGTACAAGTGATATTTTGATACATGCATATAATGTGTAATGATCAAATCTGGATAATAGGAATATCCATCACCTCAAATACTCACCATTTCTTTGTGTCATTTCTTCCTCCTGTATCATAGCTGTATCCCCTTCCCATCCCAACATTTATCAATTCTTCCTTCTCAAAAAGTTCTCCTTTTCGTATGTTTTTTTAAAGACTCTTATCTTATCATAAAATTAGTCATTTTGTGATATTTCTTTCTTACTTTCCAAATATCCCCCATATATTATGCTGTTACTGAATTACAATCATAAAGAAAAATTATATTTTTCTTTAAAGAAATATTATAATATTTCTTCATAATAAATTTCATAAAATATAAAATGGCACAGTAACTTCTCTAAGTTGCCTCCTTTTTTAACCAGGTACTTTGCTATATCTGAAAGAAATTTCTCCTAAATTCTGTAAATATTTTCTCTGCTCATTTTTTTTTAAAAAAACTGTTATCTTGTTCTCTAGCTATGAGATCCCACTTTGAGATTTATTCTCTTTTTAGTAGTTGTAATGGGCAATTACTGTGTAGTTTTCTATATGCAACATCCCAATGTTTTTCCCGAAATAAGCTCCATTTACTTGTAAATGAGTAATTACATGAAAAATTTACCCATTTGATAGGATTTTGTTCTATGTAACTCTCTAAACCAAGATGAGTCTACGTTGACTTTTTCAGATTTCAATGCCTTCCTTGAGCAACCTCAATTTTGCTATTTAGACTACTTGCACAACTCTAAGAACAAAAATAACAGGCGCTCTCTTGTCATCAAGGAAGTCAAATCACAGTCACATGTCCCTTTGTGGTCCTACTCATATCCAGCTATGATCTTAACCCAGCCACAGCTAGCTCTCTGTTCTCTGCACAGTAGTTTAACCCCAGGCAGTCCAGTATTAGACCTACATGTTCATAATAATTTTCGTGTGTGCTTGACAAAAATGCATGACCAGAAAATTTTATTCAGAAATTATAGAGTGGGGTCCAGGAATTTTCACCAAAGTATTTTGGACATATTTTAAAGGGCACTCAACTATCAACAATGTCAAGCTCTGCCATCAGTAAGGCTCCCAGTGTCTTCTATGCTGGGTAGAGGAAACCTAAGTTACCACACTAGTCCACCAATAAAGAGTAAACTAGGCACCATGTGAAGGGAATTACCACATGGCTTTTTAAACCAACATGGTAAAGATTAGAGGCAAATGGTCTCTTGACTTTGAACTTGCTCTTTCCTGTGTACACTGATTCTAATTTATTGGCTGGTATTTTTCAAAGCAATGCTAATTTCAATTATGGATAAGATTAGCACTGTTAATTTCCATAATATAATTCTCAATCAACTGAACTTATTATCCAAAAGGTATTAAGTAAAATCATGAATATGGTAAAATTTTTCAACTGTAATGTGCTAAAAATAAATAATATTATCATAGTTACTACTATGTTTTTCCATCCATATCACTTTTTATTGCTGTTTACTTCAAAGGACTCCTCATGAAGGCAATCTGATTACATTTAATTCTTTTAAATTTGTTGACTAATGTTTTAAACATGTTGCAGAATAACAACCTATTTACACTATGCTCTCGTTACTACCAACATTCAGGCAAAATTCTGCAGTTATTGAGATTCCATACTTGTCTCTACAAGTTGATATTAACAGTATTACAATTTAAGAAAACAATATAGCTATATGTACATGAACAATGTCACTAACAACATATAACTCTCGTGGTTAAGTACTAATAATAGACAAAAAGCTGAGGGTCAAAGAGAGGCATATTTACATACCAAATGACAAGATAAGTAGATCTTCAAAGTTTCTACCAATCTAGTAGAAATCCTCCAATGCCTGGTATTTGGACTCTGTATTTTTTATACATCCCAAAATTGATTAGCATCATCTGGAATGGATAATATTAAGCATTTAAAAATATGCCAATGGAAATCTTGGAGAGTGTTTCACATTAAATAAGAATTGATAATAAAAGTGACCGTATTATTATATAGTAGTTTTATAGTACATCTCTCACCTATTTCTACAAGGAAATGAAGAGAAAAGAGTAACTCTAAAAGTATCTTTTTAAGTGCTGACAAAATGTAATAAATTATTTTTCTGAGACAAAAGCCATGGAAATTATAAAGTTTACTTAAGAGAATAGAATCAACTCATAGTATAATATGAACAGTAATACATAAAAGAAACAAACCCTCTGTTATCTACAAAACTACTAACTTGCATTTGGTTCCTTACAGCCTTATAAATTTCAAAGTCATGTTTTGCCTTAGAGGATATGATCAAATATATATTTACAGAAGAAGAAACAAGTTTGCACCACAGGTATTGTAAAGACATATGTAATAGAAAGGCTTACTCATTTAAGTCAAATTACACATTAATTCTGATCCCCACCAATGGATCAGAAGAATGATGGGGGCAGGGCAGGTGTCTTGAGACTCCTCATTTGTGGCAGACATAGGTAGTGCCCAACAAAGTCTGAAAGTCTGAAGAGAGCTCTCTTAAATTCAGACCCTGCATAAATATCGGGCTTGGCACTACACTACACACTTTCTTAAAAATAGCAGTGAACTGTTCCTTATCTAATATGATAAAAGGAGCTTGGCATTTCCAATGAGAAAGAAATGCATCTCTCACTTTTAAAGAGACTTTATTCTTTTTTCTCTTAGAATGTTTCTAAGAAAGAGACCTGGATAACTCGATAGATAGTTCTCCAGAGACTATCAATTATCCCAGGAAGAAACATGAAAGAGAATGGTGCTGGGAAAATAAAGGAAACACACATTCATTCTCAAGCTT
This sequence comes from Daubentonia madagascariensis, assembly GCA_023783475.1. NCBI lineage: Eukaryota > Metazoa > Chordata > Mammalia > Primates > Daubentoniidae > Daubentonia > Daubentonia madagascariensis. Next base: position 21,991,366 of record JAKFHU010001684.1, on the reverse strand, counting down.
ATCTTTTAATAGTAATGAACGTTACCACAAAGAAAAAGAAAATTTATATTTCCAACTGATCAGATTTGCTCCCCAGCTACTATCTTTGAATCCTCCATCTATCAGTGGAGTAAAGGATACATTATGTTAACTTTCTGGTGTCATTAGGCTATCAGACTTTGGAAACTGCTGTTCTTCTGTGAGATTCAGATTCTCATAAGCACAGTAGAGACAATATTGCTTTTTTCAGAGGAATATTAGATATAAACATGCAAATATATGCATTTCTCATAGAATAAATTATAAATATATAGTTGTTACATTTCTTTATTACTGAATGGACTTTGCAAGTCTTTCTTGGAGATGATTTTCTCAGTTCTGGAAGCCTCACTATTAGTCTAACAAAAATGCCGATTCATTACTATCTATAGTTTTCGGTAAAATTCACCAGGTGAAAGGAGCACTTTGCTCTTTATCTGGCAGATTAAACAAATAAATTATTAATAGTTGGGGATGTAGACTGCTATATGAGTAACAGGAAGCACACAAAATTTGAACCTGTGATTCTTAATGATTTTTGTGACATATATTTCAATAACAGGGTCTGTTAAAACTACAGATTTCTCATTTAAAAATAAGCCTTCCTATATTTATAGATAATTTGTCTTGAAATTCCAATTTTGAGTCACCTCTAAAACCCACCTATAGAAAATATTAACAAATAAGCTTATTACAAAGGTATAGTAGGCACATATACTCATATCCACTGTTGGTTCCATTATTAAAATGGAAACCAGGGTTAGTCTTTTTCTAATTCTTTTAACTGGTCACTTTAAAATGAGACCCAATTAATCATTTGCTATGCTCATAGGAGTAATATGAAAATGTTAATGATCATAAAATGCTTAAAGAACTTGAGAAAGTATAATTCTAACCTTTTATATAACTGATTAGACTCTTAACGTTCTAGGGTCCACTATGGTTCAACTGTTAAAGTAATTGAATTCTCGGGAAACAAAAAAAAAAATTCCAAACCTTACAGTACGGTGATTCAGTATAATTTAATAAGGGAGTGTGCATGTTTGAAATAGAAATACTCAATCCTACTGCCTAATTTTCTTTAATTCCACATAAATAAGTTTTTACCCCATAGAATAAAGTCATTCAACCACTTCCAAAAACATCAGTTTTCTTATAATCTCAATGTATCCTGTTTCTGCTGTTACTTTCTTAATTGAGAAAACTAAAAAAATCAAAAGGGAAATTGCATATGAATTCACACAGTAGCACTATTAAGAAAAGTACATGTACCCGGGAGACTGGAGAACATATTCTAAAGAGACTTTTCAATAAATAAAATACTATTTGAAATACAATGCCTTATTCAAAGAAAAGTAATATTATTTTTAAGAGTTAATGAATTCCTTCCCCAAAGTTCAAACCTGTGCTCTTGTATCTTGGCCATTTGAAAACATTTTCTGTACCTCAAGTATGGGTAATATGAGAAAAATAATGTTATTAAACTCATAGAATCGTACAATGTAAATAAAAAGATTTGTATGTACGTTTGTATCATTTAATAATTGTTAACTAGTCTTATCTTAAACATTCACAAAATAGATGATTATGAAATTATTGTATGACTATTATAAACATGATTATTTTAATATTAAGTACACTAAAATCATCAGCAATTAAACATTCTCCCAAAAGATGAAAGTAAAATGAATGCTTCAACATTCCCCTGACACAAAGCTACATACTCATAAAAGTGTAAGAAACATGCCCTGAAGTAATTAAAATAATTCACATAAGATGTGCATATCTTTTGTCTAAGGTTTACTTGTATTGAAGAAAATTTAATGTATGTGGTTTACTGAATAGTGTGATGATTTCTACTCATATTATTAGTCATTGCAGAAATAATAGAAAGCCTACTATGTTCCAGACACTGTTCTAAGCACCATGAATATAGGAATAGACAAAATAATGTGTCAGCCATCTTGAGCTTATACTCCAAAATGGTACCGTGTCATGTGTGATAAATGTTATGAACAAAAATAAAGATGAGGCATCGTGACAGATGTGAAGAGCAGTGTTTTTTTATATATGGTTTTCATAAAAGCCCTTTGTGTAAAGAAAAATTTTAAGCAGAGACTGGAAGAAATTACAGGAGAAATATTTTGGAAAAATGTTGCTGTCAAAGGGAAAGGAATTCACAAATCCTGAAGCAACGTATGCTTTGAGAAACACCAAGACACATGTGTCTAGCAAGGAGTGAGTAAGGGAATTTCACAGACACAAAAATATATTTATTAAATGTTGACAAATATGTTAGGAACAAAAGCCCAATAATTTCAAAATTCTTAGTAAGGGCTGATTTAATACCACAGTTGATTTGGTCATTTTTTAAAATTTTATCTTGAAGTCATTATATAAAGTCTTCAAAATCATATCGCCATTGCCCTTACCTAAATAAATAAAAATCACAAGTTATGCAACAAAAGTCCTGTATATTACTTTGCTAACATCAAAAAGATGATTTTATGTTTTTTTTTCTTTTTTAAATTTATTTCAATAGATTTAGGGGGTACAAGTGTTTTTTGTTACATGGATGAATTGTACAATGGTGAAGTAAGGGCTTTTAGTGTACCCATCACCAGAATAGTATACATTGTACACAATGGGTAATTTTTGAACCCTGACTCCCCTTCCACCCTCCCCCCTTATTAGTTTTTAATGTCTATTGTATTATTGTATTACCTTATATGACCATTTATACCCATCATTTAGCACCCACTTATAAGTGATAACATGTGGCATTTGTTTTTCCATTCCTGAGATACTTCACTTGGAATAACGGTCTCTAGTTCCATCCAAGTTGCTACAAAATATATTTTTTTATGTTTTCATATGGCTGAGTAGTACTGGATTGTATATATACTACATTTTCTTTATCTACTAATCAGATGATGGGCACCTAGGTTGATTCCATATCTTTGAATTTGTGAATTGTGCTGCAGTAAACATCTGGGTGCAGGCATCATTTTCACATAATGATTTATTTTCCTTTAGGTAGATACCCAGTAGTGGGATTGCTGGATCAAACGGTAGGTCCATATTTAGTTCTTTGAGGAATCTCCATATTGTTTTTCATAGCTGTTGTGCTAGTTTACATTCCCACCAACAGTGTATAAGCATTCCTTTCTCACCACATCCACACAAACATCTATTTTTTTTTAATGCTTCATTTATTTATTTATCAAATAAGGTTTTATTTTCCCTCATCCAACTCTTCTCTCATTTTTTTTCTGACAGGGGTAAGGTGGTATCTCAACGTAGTTTTAATCTGCATTTCCCCAATGATTAGTAATGTTGAACATTTTTACATGTGTTTGTTGGTAATTTGTGTACCTTCTTTTGAGAAGAATCTGTTTATGTCTTTTGTCCACTTTTTAATGGGGTTATTAGGGTTTTTTTTATTGCTGGTTTGTTTGAATTCGTTGTAGATTCTGGATATTAGTCCTTTGTAGGATGTATAGTTTGCAAATATTTTCTCCCATTCTATAGGTTGTCTACATAATCTGTTGATAATTTCCTTGCTGTGCAGAAACTTTTTAGTTTAATTCAGTCCAATTTCTTTATTTTTGTTCTTGCTATATTTGCTTTTAGGGTCTAGTCATTAATTCTTTGCCGAGGCCATTGTCCAGAAGAGTTTTCCCTACATTTTCTTCTATAATTTTTATGATTTTGAGTCTTACATTTAAGTCTTTAATCCATCTTGAGTTAATTTTTGTATATAGTGAGAAATGGTGATACAGTTTTATTTTTCTACATATGGTTATCCAATTTTCCCAGAACTATTTGTTGAATATGGTGTCCTCTCCCCAGTGTGTGTTTTTGTCTGCTTTGTTGAAGATCAGCTGGTTATAGGTAGATATTTTATTTCTGGATTCTCCATGTTTTTCCATTGATTTCCGTGTCTACTTTTACACCAATACCATGCTGTTTTGGTTACTATAGCCTTGTAGTATAATCTGAAGTCAGGTAATGTGATGCCTCCAGATTTGTTCTTTTTGCTCAGGATCACTTTGGCTGTTAAGACTCTTTTTTGATTCCATATGAAACTTAGGATTTTTTTTCTAATTGTGTGAAAAATGACATTGGGATTTTGATGGGAATTGCATTGTATCTGTAAATCACTTTTGGCAGTTATGGACTTTATAACAAGATTGGTTCTTCCAATCTATAAGCATGGGATGTTTTTCCATTTGTTTATGTCATCTGATTTCTTTCATCAGTGTTTTATAGTTCTCTTTGTGGAGATCTTTTACCTCCTTGATTGAGTATATTCCTAGGTATTTTATTTTCTTTGAAACTATTGTACATGGTATTGAATTCTTTATTTGACAGTCAGCTTGATTGTTATTAGTGCATAGAAATGTTATTGATTTATGTACATTAATTTTGTAACCTCCAACTTTACTTAATTTATTTATCAATTCAAGAACTCTTGTGGACAATTCTTTAGGGTTTTTTAAATATAAGATGATATCATTAACAAACAGGTAGTTTGAACTCTTCTTTTCCTATTTGGATGTCCTTTATTTCTTTTTCTTGCCTGATTGTTCTGGCTAGGAATTACAATACTATGTTGAAAAGCAGTGGTGACAACGGGCATTCTTGTCTTCTTCCAGTTCTTAGGGGTCTTGCTTTCAACTTTTCCCCATTCAGTATGATGTTGGATGTGCGTTTCTTATATATGGCTTCTATTATTTTGAGGTATCTTCCTTTTATTAATTTTGTTTTGTTTTCCCTTAATGTGTTAGGGAAAACTCCTCAATTTCCAGTTTTCTGATTTTCAGCCCACACCTAACCTTCTAAGGGAAGAATTTGTAGTAATATCAAGTACTTACCCCACAATCCATACCCCATATCATCATACTAGAAGATGCATTCAGTGAATCCAAGGGTTTTTCCTAGATATTTTTTGCTGTAAAATAGAACATGAATTCTTTTTTCAAGCAGGCCATCTCAGCATAGTTTTGTTTGTTTGTTCTTTAATTCCTTGTTTTTATTTTAAAGCTATAACAAATATGTATGGCTGGAAAATATACTTTGAAACATTAATAATTCTTCCTTTCCAGCATTTTCTTTTCTTCACTGATGTTTGTCTTATTTTAGTAATTAGGCTATTCTGAGTTTCCTGTCTCAGGAAAGGTGTGCCTATCTCAGGAAATGTCTCCAAGGTGCCTTAAAAGGTGTGCCGTAGCAATAAGGGGAAAAACAGGTGGAAACTAGAAAAAGAACAATAAAAAATAAAACTCTTTACAAAGATTTGGAAAGATAATGATTATTAAGAGCAAGGTATGTGCTCTCCCCTCCCTTCCACTAGGCCCTCTAGTCACCAGGCAAGAAGAGACAACCCAGAGAAGCAGTGCATGGGAGAAGCGAGCTAGAGATAACTTTTAGATATGTGGCCTCAGAAAGATGGTAGTTTGCTGACTCTATCCTACCTGAGTGCATCAGAATGTTCCCCAAGACCTTCAGAGTGGCACAGAAAACTGAATAGCCATTGGATTAAAGGAGAAATGCAATAGAAGACTAGTGCTACTTCAGCCCTAAAGACAGCACTAAGGAAAGTGGGAGTAGCAATATTACACTAATTGATGTCCCAATATTCCAACAAAATGAGGGCTTGAAATCATAATAAAATTTGTAAAAAAAAAAAATCGAAGAAAGTTATGCTTTTTATTCCATAGGCCTTTGGAATAAGATTGTTATTATTCTAGTATAAAAGTAAATTAACCATACCTGCTTCTTTTAAGTGGAACATGAATTCTACAACATTGTTTATATCAATTATTTATTTAAGATGTATAAGCCATGCCATTTTAACTACAGTTCAGTCCACTCACAGAGACATAGGTAATTGAGGTTAACAAGCTGATTGATAATTAAGAGCAGCATCTTTGTAAAAGACATGACAGTAAAGAGAGAAGATACCTAGAGTAAGCAAAAAAAAAAAAAAATGGTGAAGATCTGTGGATTTAGAGTGCAACTAAAAGAAGGTTCCTTTTCTTCTATAATACTTAAGAAAATAAATAAACTGGATTTTAAGCATCAATAAGTGTAACAGCTAGTCCCTTTAATGTTTTCTAGGTTTTAGTTTGAATATTAAAAATGGGATATTTGTATCCTAATTTGAATAAAAATAACTTTTGTCTTCAAATGTAACTCCATATAACAATTATTTTCATTACGCCTAATATCAAACCAAATTTTCTATCAGAAAGTATCCTATTTACAAAATGCTGCAATAAAATAAAGATATTAGTAATAATACCCTTTTGCATATTTGACTAGTCAATTATTAATGCAACCTTAAAATAGCAACTTATTAAATGTATAACCTTCTGTTTTGATTTATTAGTAAGTCTAACAGCACAGAATGACTAACTTTGTGGATATTATAAGCTCCATGAACAACTTACTCAGTTTAAGTGTAAATTCTCACCTTTCAACTGGATAACTTTGTGCCCAGCCCTTGGGACTGGGAAGACAAATAGAACTGATGAAAACATGAAGTTCATGCTGCTTGCTATATTGTGAGTTATTAGGATCTGAACTAGGAATCTCATGTGTTCTCTCAATATCCTTGAATCTTTGGCAGGATAACCTGTTAGTTTTCAAATAGCATAAAAATCTGATGTTTAAAAGTTCTTGACACCTAAATACATGAGCCCTTCTTCTAAAAACAATGCCCTTATGTTTCTCTGAGGAACACTCTGCCATTCCTTTGTCTATATACTTCAAGTGAAAAAAATTCACCCAGATAAACAGAAAACATATGCCTCAGTTGAGGACAATTAGAATATTGAATCTTATTTAATATAGATATTCAGTTCATGATAGAATTATGACATAATTTGAGCTGTTAAAAGTAAAATTTAAGACTTTTGCTTGAACATTTTTGCAAGAATATAATCTTTCCTACTAGACTTTTATTAATAGTGGTCATTATGAGTAAACTTACTTAATTTCTTGTGCATCTGTTTCCTTGTCTATAAAATTAGGATATTATTAGTTTCTACTTGGTATAATCATTGTGATGATGAAATGAGTTAATTAATGCAAATTCCTTAGAAGAGCGCCTGGCATGTTGTAAGTACTCAAAGGTTAACTATTATCATTGTAATTGTACCTCTGAGAACGTATGCCAAAAGTAGTTGGCAGCTACCATGATACCACACAGATCTTGACAACGAACACAGAACAGAGCAGAGCTGGAGAATGATTTGTCCTGGGGAAATTATTTGAATCTCAGATTTCATTTCTCCTTGAAACTCATGGATTTTGAGCTAATGTACCAATAAATTCTGCTCATTCTTTTTCAAAGCATGGTTGGCTTAGATTTTCTGTCACTTGCAACTAAAACATTCAGTACTAATGTGCAAGATAAAAATAAGCATCTTTATAATTTACAGTAAAGGCAAGGTGAATAAAAGTGGGGACACCTATCTACTGGACTGAAATACTGGAAGTACAATGGTAAAATAGCCACATAATTGCTCTGTCTTTTATCTTAGAAGTTACATCACTTATGTCTCCTCTTTCCTGCATAGCAAACCACTCCAAAATTCACGTGATTTACAATAATATTCATTCCTTACTAACATACAGACTGATGGCCAAAGAAGAGCTGTGTCTCAGTTTAGTCTAAATTGTTTCAGATTGTCTCTATCTCAGTACTCAAACTGCAGGAGAAAGCCCTGTGAATAACATGCCCATTTTTGTGGCAAAAGCAAGAGGAAAAAAGGTGAATTGAACTATGCAATTCCAATTACATCTTCTGCTCTGGTGTGACATATATCGTAACTATGTCATATATCATAGTGGCTAAAATTTTATTGGCTAAAGCAAGTCACAAGGCTGAGATATTGTCAATGGGACCAGGAAGTATAATTATTCATTAAAATTACAGAGGAACAATTCAGCAGTGGTGGTGTATATAACCCTCTAGAAAGGGAATAGGGAGTGAATGACTAAGCACAATGATACAATGTACCTGATACATTAAGATACTTGTAATAAAAAAAAATAAATAGGAGTTTGGGATGTAATGCTTTTCTCTTTCAGTTTCAATAGCATCAAAGATATCTTATTTGACATAACCTACCCTGTTTAAAATCAGGTGTGTTTGATAGGAAATTCTTTCTACCTGTTACCTGCAATTTGAAATAGATGAGAGAATGATTTTCTAGATTGAGATTACTTTAAACTGTGGTAGGGAAGTGCAAAACTGGAGATAGATTGGAACCTAGGAGAAAATTTTCCTTTTTTTGTACTTTGAGACTTCTCTTTTAATGCACTTCCTGTGTTAAAAAAAAGGACAGTTGTTTTGTTTTGTTTTGTTTTTGTTTTAAAGAAGAGGCTATGAGGCAAGGGGAAAATTAAATTTGAATTTAAATTATGAGTTTGGCCAGGTGCAGTGACTCACACCTGTAATCCTAGCACTTTGGGAGGCCAAGGCGGGAGGATTGCTTGAGGCCAGAAGCCCGAGCAAGAGCAAGTCCTAGTCTCTACAAAAAACAGAAAAATTAGCTGACGTGGTGGCATGCAACTGTAGTCCCAGTTACTCAGGAGGCTGAGTCAGGGGGATCACTCGAACCCAGGAGTTTGAGGTTGCAGTGAGCTATGATGAGGCCACTGCACTCTAGCCCAGGCGACAGAGCTAGACCCTGTCTCAAAAAAAAAAAAAAAAAAAAAAAATTATGGATTGTCCAGAAGTAAAAGCCAGGTTAAAACACATTGAGGTGAGACACTACAGAATAATTAATCTAACTGTTAATGGGTTTGAGTATTTAATATTTTTAAGACAGTGTACTGTTCTAAGCATATTATATACATTACATAATTTATTCAGCATTTCAACCTTATAAAATAGGCACTATTCACATCTTCCTTGTGTGGATAGGGAAAATTATGTACAGCTTGTTTAAATAACTTGCTCAAGCATGCCCTGCTGGTAAATGGTAGAGCTGGGATTCAAGTCTAGCAGACTTGCTTCTAATCAAAATTCTTAACCAGTGAACACATTACCGCCTATCGGGATGAAGAAAGTAGTAACAACATGTTATGGTGTTTCTGAAATCCTCAGATATGTTCTCGATTCAAATATAGTACTTCTACTACACAAGAAATTTTAGAGAATCAAAAAGAAAAGTAAAGGATTCAAGAGGGTGCTTTGGGCTGTCAAGAGAGATGACCTTTTTCTATCTTCCTTGTCTTCATGTACAGAAGCCAGGGGAGTATCACAGAGCTAGTTTCCTGAGAGCAAACCGTCTTCTCCACACTATGACTGGTGGGAATTGAGAAAGTCCCAGAACTCTACCTGCTTCTGGAAAACCCCCATCACCACCTCCAATTCTCAAAGACTCTCCCTATCCTTTATTGCCTTAGGCCATCGAGATTATTCACAATATTTTCTCCATCCTTGCTTCTTTTAGACACCATAAAAAGTCTAGCTGTCTTAATTACGCATGATGCTCTGGAGTTAGATCCTTACATAATTCATTAAAAAAAATATTTCTGGGCTGCATCAACATTTAAAAAAATCTCCAGTGTGTGCTCTGGAACTCATAGTCAGTCTTTAGTAAAACCCTCCTGCCTCTTCTCCCTCCAGTTTATTCTGCTCTTCTATGAAATTAAACTCCTTAAATAGTTGTTCATATTCACTGACTCCACATTTTTTTTTTTACCATTCTCTGTTAAATTCACTCCATTCAGTCCTCTTTCTTCCCATCCAACACACACCCTTGAGAAATTACTATGGTCAAGATTAACTCTATCTTCCACAATGCTTAGTTATATGGTCAATTCTTAATGTTTATAGTGTCTGATTTATCAGTAATGTTTGACACTCTTCACCTTTGAAATCTTTTCCTCATTTGGCTTGTAGGAAACATGCTCCCCTGCTGTTTTTCTTATTTTCTAGCTAGTTCTTCTAGGTCTTCTTTCATGTTCCCTTTCTCCCCACAAAATCTAAATATTAAGGTTCAAATATGAACTCTGAAAAAAAGAGATGAGGATTTAATATATTCATAGAAATAGAAGATAATATCTTTGAGTTAGGAGAGGCTGGAAAGTGGAACAGAGACCACATGCAAAACCAAGTGCCTCAGTAGATTGTCTTTTCAATAAAACTAATCTTAAAAAGAACTATCATGTGCAATTTTCAAACTGTACCCATATGCTTAGATGCAGAAAAAAGCATAATACAAAATAAATCAGAAATCTAATTCCCACCACTCATGGGTGTAGGCACCATTTTTATTATCTAGATAAAGTAAAATCCTTAAGTGTATTAAATAACATCTTACTGTCCAGCAATTAATAATTACATGAAAGTTCTAGCACATGCTTCTGAATCACAGGACGCACAAGACACCCATGCCCAACAACTCCCACTGAATTAGAATTAAAATTAAATTACAAAATAAATTTTAAAAGGGACGCAATAAGAGAAAATGAATGAAAACAGAAAGTGCACGATTTAGCACATCAAGAACTGGACATAAGAGAACAATCAGACAAAAAAGTTCAAATTAGCAATTCTTAAACTACTCCATGATAATATAAAAAATCACAGGAAACCCTAAGCTCATCATCATCTATCTTATGAGAAAAGCAAAAGGCAGGATAAAAAAAGAAAAACAACTTCTAAAGAACACAAAAGTCATTGAAATAAAAAAAATGAATTAGGGAAATTGAATATCGAAATAAAAAATAAACCAGAGAGTAGCCCAGAATGATAAAGTTGAAAATGAAGACAAAGAAGGAGGAGGAGGAGGAGGAGAAAGAGAGAAAGAAAGAAAAGGTAGGTTGAGAGGATAATATTTATGAGCATTTTTCAGAATTAGGTACACAAGAGCTCAGGCTGCAGACCACATTCACAGTGAAACACGCCGTGGAGCTGTAAACCATCCAAGACCAAGGACAAAAATGAATGTCGTCAGACAGTGAAAAGAGACGACCTACCTATCTACCAGCGAACGACAATGCAAACAAGAGCAGACTTCTCATCAAGACACAATGGAATACTATAAGCTGTCAGTCTAGGAATCAATTGCAGCTAAACTATCATTCAAGAATGAAGGTGAAATAAGAACACATTCATCAGAGAAATCATGCAAGGACCTAGAAGTCACAGATGCTTTCTTAAATAACTAGAAGTTTATTTTTCCGAAAAAAGAATATTGAATCAAGAAAAGAAAAGAGGTGAGCTACAAGATGTAGGATGCCAAACAAAGACATTGCCAGCCGTAGTCATTCATAATCAGAAGTGCTGAGCATTGAAAACAATATACACAAATTTAATTACACAAACAAACTTAAAGCCAGATAGAACTAAAATAACTCCTTTTCTTTAGAGATGGCAGCGGAGCAGAGGTCTGATTATAATCTTTCTAAAATTGTACATTGATTTTTACAAGTAAATTTATTTTCAAAAGAATGTACAGAGTTTAATTCAAATCTATATGAAATGTTTCAAGGTATCAATTTAAAAACATAGAAATAAAATGCAAACCATTCATTTTAACTGGGGAGAGACCACCACAACCTCAATCACTCTTAAAAAATATAGGAAATGATAAAAATAGAAAGGAAGTTTGAACACAAAATTAAAATAATCAGAACTCTCAGAATTGCAATACTACGTTTGCAGAAATTAGTCTAAAACGATGAGTAATTGTAATATATGTAAACCTTTGGTTTAGATTTTTAAAAATCCAGTTATAACCACCTGCCTAAAACATAATGAGGGAGAAAAACTGAATACAAATGATTAGAAATACTAAACAAATTCCAAACTTTCAAAAAAGGTGGTGCCAAAATATTAATATCAGACAGAATAAATTATATAATAAAAAGTTTTAAGATATTTAGGGTTATTATTCAATCATAGAGATAAAATTAAGACTATAACTTCATGACTGTTCATACACTTAACATAGCCTCTGGGTTCACATATTAAGCAGAAAGTAAGGGAGGGAGGGAGAGAGAGAGGGCATACATCATTTGAACAACACAATATAAGCTTAATCTAGTAGTTTTATATTTTTATACTTTTTGACATCATACACAATGCATGTAAAAAGTCCTAATCACTACCTAAAATAAGGAACTGTATTTAAAAAACACAAAAAAACCCACAAAATAATGATTTATGGTCATACTTCACTGAACATATTACAATAGATAACATTAGAAAACCATACCAAAAATATTTAAAGAAGTCTACTTTTTTTCAATAATTAGAAACATGATTCTAACTAATTTGTGGTCAAAGATATAATCACATTCCATGTTATAAAATATATTTAAAACTGAACAACAGATAAAATACCACATTCCCTAAGTATAGTTTGCAGTTAATGTACTAAGTGGATGGAAAATTATAATTTTAATATAAAGTTTGGAGTCAGACATTTTCTGAATTACAAAAAAGGCATTTCAGGTAAAAAAATAGAAAAATGAAAAAAAATAAAATAATATGCAAGGGACAATAAAGAGAAGAGCAAGAGATAACAGCAAAAATGAAGAAAATTTTTAAAATAGCTTTTGAAGAAAACTAATAGCAAGAGAAAACCTTACACAATGGAGTTCAATGTAAAATTGAAATTATACTTAAATAATATTAGGAATTTTAAAAAAGGAGAAAACTGTAAATAAGGGAGAAATTAAATAATCAACTTATCCTTGTTCTAATATTCTAAAAATAATTAAATTATCAACCTTTTGGATAATATGATTTGACAAAATTGACTATATATTTTTAAAATACACCTAAAAGCTTTAATACAAATGAAACATAAGTGTGCAACTTTTCCACAGTAAAGGCACAGTAAGGGTACCACCATAAAGCAATTTAAGCATTGAGTTTCAGGAACTCTTCAAGAAACACACATTCTCTGTCTTATGTCTGATTTATGAAATGGAAAAAGAAGGAAGTCTACCACAGCATTCATATCAACACATAGAACTTAGACAAAAAATTATAGTGTAAACCTATCTTATTACACTGTAAATGTAAAACAGCTTAGAAAAATACTCCTTAACTATATTGAAATGGTTAAATTATTTATGTGTGTATAATATAAATTCAACATATGTGTATCCCATATATCTCCTTATATTAGGATTATCCCCCAAGAAAGCAATGTAATTTTATCATCAGAACATCTATTAACATAATTCACTGCATAAAATACAGAAAAATAGTTATGATCACAATAGACACAAAAAGTACATTTAATAATATACCAATCTATAGCAGAATAAGTTTTAGGTAACACTGAATAGATTTTTTAAAATTTTATTTTGGTATGGAATAAATCTTATAAAAATCATAGTCAGTGGAGAAAATGTTAAAAACATTTCCTTTATATGTATGCATGGAAAAATAATGGCTACTATAGAGCATTTTATTAAAAAGTATAATATAGCCCCAAGGGAGTGCAAGAAAACAAAAAAAAATAAAAGACAGAATAATTGAAAAGAATGAAATGAAATAATTCTTGTTGGCAAATGTTAAATTGCACATGGATAACTCCTGGGGCCTCTACAGAAAACATTTACAGTAGGATATGAACATTTTGGGACTAACTATGTAAAAATTTAAATCCAACCATATTGCATTTATCCTGTGAATGCACCTTGTGCTGTACTTTATGTTGTTAACTTGGTACCACCTTTCCTTTATTGAAGCCTGGGAACTACATTTCCCAGAATATCATTAATGTGTCTAGTTAAAGTCCACTGATGACAGGAGCTTGCAGATTTAGAAGCTGAAGGTCAAGTGGTAACCAGAGTTTCAGATTACCATTGCATCAATTTGAGATGGCCACACAGGACCGGCAGCATCCCAGCCTGCCCTTCTAAGTCTATCCCATGACTGGCAGTATGTCCACCTTCCCTTCACTCCAGTGCTTTAGGCTGATTTTGCTTGTGATTTTTTCACTGATACTCTGATTTCAGGTTTTGCCACACTGCTGCTCTGTTTCCTAAATTAAATCCCATTCAGATATCACTTGTAGGCATTCTCTTTTTCTGATTAATATACACACATACATAGTGAAACTATAAACAAATGGACTGGAAAGATAAATAGTAGCATCACGAAGGGCAAAGACAATGAGAACAGGATCAAAAAGTGACACAAAGGCAAACTCCAGCTATGTTGCTTTCATTTTATTTACTAGAAGAAAGTATGCCAAAAAATTGGTGCTTCGTTAAAGCTAGATTACGAACGGGTGCAGTGATATGTGCCTATAGTCCCAGCTACTTGGGAAGCTGAGGCAGGAGGATCACTTGAGCCCAGCAGTTCAAGGCTGTGGTATCAAATGATCACACTTCTGAATAGCCACTACACTCCAGCCTGGGCAACATGGCAAAATCTCATGTCAAAAAATATAGATAAACAGATATTCGACATATGTATGTGTGCTTATAGGTATTATTCCAAATTTTCAAAGATATTTCCTAAAATGAAAGAGTTTGTCTAGTCTAGTAGTTAAGCTCATGGGGTCATACTTCTGACACTTACCAAATATTGATGAAAATGCTTACCTTGTTATATGATTATTTTCATGCAAAAGTCTTCAAAAGGGAGATAATTTCTAGTGGATGAAAGATGCAGTGAAGGAATAGGGATCAGGAAGTGGCAATTTACCTCAAAAAAGCTGAAAAATATTTTAGAAGTAACCTACTAAAGGTATTCAAGGTTAGTAATTGCTATGTCTATAAGAACAATATAGTGAATTTAAGCTTAGAATGATTAAATTAAAGAAATAATTTTGCCAACTTATTGAAATGGCCATTTGGTAAGCTTATTTTTAAATCTTTAAATCTCTTTAAAAGATAAAAAACACATTTTCAAAATTAGGAAAATTTATATCATTGAAATGCCAAAAAATTGGGAAGTGCTATTGGAGGAAGGGGTGAATTTGGGGGAAACTATTCATTTAATCTCAATGATTTGATATACAGTAGTCCCCCTTATCCATAGGGGATGTGTTCCAACACCACAGTGGATGCCTGAAACTGTGGTTAATATCAAACTCTATATATACTATGTTTTTTTCCCTATATTTACAGACCTATGATAAACTTTCACATTTTCACTTAGAGAAAGCACTTTATAGCTTCTCTTTGGCATATTTGAATTGTCAACATCAGTACTCTTGAGCTTTGGGGCCATTGTGAAGTAGTAAGTTACTTGAACATCGCAATACCCTGATAGCTAATCTGATAATTCAGATGGCTACTAAGTGAATACCAGGCAGGTAGCATAGTGTGGATCCGCTGAATAAGGCGATGATTCCTGTCCCAGTTGGGATGGGGCAGGATGGCTCAAATGCTACTCAGAATGGTACAAATTTAAAGCATAGGAGTTGTTTATTTCCAGAATTTTCCATTTAATATTTTCAGACAGTGATTGATGGCAGGGAACTGAAACCATAAAAAGTGAAATCACAAGTGAAAGGAGAATACTGTATTTTGTATATGTTTCTATATGTTGTTTTTGTGGTAGCCTATTCTCTGTATAAACTCATGGCTATTTTGAAAACAATGACATTATTATTATTATTATTATTATTTAGTGGAGGTCTGCTAAGACAATTTCTCTTTCTCTAAACTGGTATCAAGATTAAATTGAGGAAACCAGACTGGGCATGGAACAGACAGTAATTAAAAAAAGACGATTCTGGAGTTCAGGTAAAGGCATGTGGGGGTGATATTAAGGATTATAGGGGAGTCTACGGATGGAAAAGATGGCAGTGGGGATTAGCACATTATCTAAAAAAAGAATCCTTATTGGACAAGTCTAAAGACATTTGTATTCACTGAAAAAAGCCAAAGAGTAAATATTTCAGAAGGGTAGAAAAATACGATCAAAGTATAATACTGAAAAAGCAGTCATGTTCCATAAAGTTTAAAATAAACTGAGATTTAACATTATATATCAATTACATAATAAATACATAATTTACATTATAGTACAAAATAAGGAAAATGGGCTTGTTGAAATTTTCAATTCCACCCTTTCCACCTACTCCTAAAAATATCACAAACCATAAAAGTAATCAAAATTCTTTGTTCAATAGGAAAATATTTATATTATAATGTTAATTTAAGAATGATACATAGTTTTACATGAGCTATGCCACCAATTTTGTGGAATAAATAACTATACCCATACAAAAATGGTAGAACATATTAACAATTTGGAAGTGTTAATATATTTAATTGTTGTTGATATATTTTACAATACTTCATAGAGAGCTCATATTACTTCCTAATTAAAAAAACTAATATATTTAATGAACCTAAACTCAAATAAAATATGTGAGAATGATGCATAAAAGTAAGAATTTGAAGATCAGAAATAATCTTCAGTTTTTAATATTAATGGACACAGATTTTTCCCTTGGAGAAAACAAACTTTTATTAAATTGGGACAATTCTAGATAGTTATAATTATTTATGATTTGAAGAATGCATTTGTAATTATGAATATTTGCTTATTAAAGTTTCTTTCAAGTAATTGAATGGAGAAAGGCTAAAGTGTGCATACATATACTGGCCCACTGTCTTCTGGCCTTCAACATTTCTGATAAGAAATCTGCTAATCTTTTTGACACTTTCTTATATGTAAAGTGTCACTTCTCTCTTGCTGCTTTCAAGAGTGTCTCTTGGTCTTTGGCTTTCCTATGTTTGATTATAATGGGTTTCAGTGTGGGTATATTTGAGTGCTTCTTTTTTTTAGAGTTTATTGAAGTTTTTGGATATTTATATTCACGTCTTTCATCAAATTTGGGAAGTTTTCAACCATTATTTCTTCACATGTTCTTTCTTCCCCTTCCTGTCTTTCTTTGGGGCCATGGTGGGGGACGCTGTGAGAGTCTGACAAAGATCAAACATACACATTGTGTATGCGGGTCTGCTTAATGGTGTCTCGGAGGCTCTGTTTACTTTTCTTCAATCTTTTTTCTTTGTGTTACTCAGACCCAATAATATCTGTTGCCCTGTCTTGAAGTTTGCTAATTCTATATTGTCTTTTCAAATCTGCCTTTGAATCCATCTAGCAAAATTTTCATTTCAGTTATTGTACTTTTCAGCTCCACAATCTCTCTTAGGTTTCTTCTCAGGTTTTCTATCTCTCTATTGATATTTTCATTTTGTTTACACATCATTTTCTTGACTTTATCCCTATTTTTCTTTAGATGTTTGAGCATCTTTAAGACAGCTGTTTTAAAGTCTTTGTCTGGTACATATGCCATCAAGTCTTTTTCAGGGACAATTTCTGCTGATTTATATTTTCCTTTGAATAGGGCATACTTTCCCATGTCTTTGTATATGCCCTGAGATTTATTGCTGAAAACTGGACCTTTAAATCTAACAGTGTGGTAACTCTAAGAATAAGATTACCCCCCTTACCGAGGGTTTTCTGGGGTGGGGGGGGAGGTTGGTTTTTTTCTTTATTGTTTTTGTTCTTGTTTGGATTTTTGTAAACTATTTTTGTGTCAAGGGTCAGTGTGATACACGAGTTTAAGATCTTCTAAAGTCTTTTCTGAGCCTGTGACTTTCCTTGGACATGTGTGGTCATTTCTAATTTTCTTGTGTAGGCAGTCACTTTTGAATGCCCTACTATATAATGTATGGTTGCCAAAACTGAAAGAGAAAAATAGAGTAAGGAAAACAGGGTGCCATACCTTTAAAATCCCCTGGAAGTCACTTCTGCTAGAGAGGGAGGTGCAACCATAATGGGCCTTTGCCTTTTTGTGTGAATCTCTGTGATTAGAAACAACAATCAATGATCAGAGCACAAATCCCCAATATTTGGAGGACAGGGTCCTTTTTGCCACCCTGGCACCACCAACTACTTGCAAGCTTCTCCAGGAGTATGTGTGTAGCTGCCTGCCACAAGGCTGGTGTGGGAGACGGGTAGCTGTTACTATGTGAAGAGCTGAAAGTCACCAGAATTAACAGCATTTGTGCTATCCTCTGGACTTTGACAGCTTTCAATAGATTCCAGGGTTCCAGAATAGTTATATCACACAGATTCCACTGGTGCAATTGTTGTTTAGGTCAAGAGAGAAATTCCTGGTACTTTCTACTCTATTTTCAAAGAATTATCTCTCAGCTGTGCACTTTTAATAGTGGCAATTTATTTAGTTAGTGTTTTTTGTCTGTTTGCTTGTTTTTTAAAGACAGATATTTGAACAGGTCTGCCTTACATTAGAGGTGCGACCTTGTATCATATTAATCCAAAATATTTAACCTAAATAACATATTTATGTATTTCTTGAATATTGAAGGTGACATAAACATTTCCACATCACTGTTATGGGTATTCTATTTTCACTCTACTTAATAAAATAGGGTAAATATCAGATATGCTTTATAAATAATCACATAACTTAATTTTCAATATTATTATTTTTTTCTTGAAAACTGGTCTTTTTACCAGAGATGTTATCCAACATTTCCTTGGAAGTTGTCAGATTTCTTGTTAACATACTCAATTATGGCCAGAAAAGTATAATTATATTAATGAGTACAATTAATATAAAGCACTGAAATTATCATTGTGTGGTTTGACATTAGGCATCTAGGCACTCTATTATTAAATTGTAAATTATTACTATAAATGGATTAAAATGGCTACCTGCCCTTTTATGTGAATGTATTGAATGAATAAACTTCATTTCCATTTCAAATTCAAATTTTTAGACAATCATGAAATACTACAGTAGTGTTTGCTAAATCACTTCCTTGGACTGCTATTTTAAACTATCTTGGAGAAAACTTAAGTCTTAGTTGAGAGAGAATGAGTGTGTCCCCATCTCTTTCCAAATAGATAGCATAGGTTTCCCCACCATGCTCAATTTATAGTGTTAATTAAGATGAGAAACTGGTTCAAATGCTAAATTGAACTAATTATATTACAACTAGCCAGTAAACTTCACAAAAAAAAAAAAAGCATGATTATTAGTTAAATGAAGTTCATTTATAGTTTTCAAAATGATAAAACATCTTCCTATGAGTCTTATCATTACTGTGGTTTTATTGTGATTAGATGTATTAATACAGAGTGAGGGCACCAAAAACCATTTGACATATGGGCCCTTATACATGTGACGGTGGTGTTGGTCTTATTTCTGCTAGGTTCCACTTACCTACTATCACCTCTTCTGTTTCTAATATTTATCCTCTCTGATAGCTCCTCCAAAAAAGTACTAAGTATTATTTTGCCACCTAAAGTAACTGCAAATAAACTTTTATTTAGTTTGTAAATGCTTCCAGATAAAGAACTTGAAACACCTTGATTGCTGTTTAAGAGTTGTCAGTCATTTGCTGCAGCACACTAGCCAGGGTGACAGAGCAAGACTCTGTCTCAAAAAAAAAAAAAAAAGAGTTGTCATTTATTAACTATATATTAGCCCTATCAGGTGGTTGACATTTAGAGATACTCACACAATCATATTAATACTTTATATGAACCTATGTGGGTTACTCAAAGTTATTTTCAAATGCAACTTTCAACCTGGAAGAATTGCAAATAGAACTTGCTTTCTCTAGAGTTTTGGGATTAGGCAACAAATAACCTTCTTCTCTCCAAAAACGCTTTCAGGTACTTAAGTTGACAACTGCCAGAATGAACAAGTGGGATCTATATTGCAGCCCCTGAGAGAAACTGAGAATTGCCTCTTGACTCCTTCACCTTTCTTTTCTCTCCTTCCACTCAATGCAATTACAAGAGTCAGTGAACTTTCATCAGACCAGCCCGCTAGGGGTGTCTAGAATCATTCGAAGTCTCAAATGACTTAAGCATTACTTCATAGTGCAGCTGCTACAGAGAATAATTTTATTAATACTTCATAACCTGAATGTTGAAAGTGATGAAACCATTCAAAGACAAATCTTTTGGTTAAAAAGTGAGCAGTTAAGAATTTTACTTTTATAAAACAAAATGAACAGGATTAAAAACAATCTTGAGAAAACTAAAACTGACTGTGTAGAAAAACTACTGTAAGTGAAGAAAAAGAAATTGAGCTTCTAGTAAATGAGATCTGATACCTGCTTGAGTAGGAGAAAAGAGCAGAGAATGTTGAAGGACCTTCACTGAGATTATCCTAAATATTCCTGTATCTTAGTGCAAAGTACATAGTAGTAGACAGTTTGTGATTTATTAATTTATTCAAAATCATTTTATTTTACATCTATTTTGTCCCAATCACCGTCTTGGCAACAAAAGCCTGTTGAAAAAGCTCATGAAGCAATATGTATAAGTAAACAAATAAACAAATATCCCTCCAATGCAAAGTGATAGTGTATGAATGGATGGTACATACAAAAGGAGATTCAATTCATAGTCAATAATTTCTCAGCAGAGGTAGCAACTGAAATAAATTTTGAAAACCAGTAGAAGACATCCATACATATTAGTTTCCTAGGGATGCTATAAGAAATTATCACAAGCTTGGTGGCTTAAAACAACAGAAATTTATTCTCTCAAATTTTGCAAAGTGTCAACAGGGTCATGCTTCTTCTGAAGGCTCTAGAGAGTAATTATTTCTTCCCTCTTCATAGTTTCTGGTGGCTCTCGGAAATCCTTGGTATACATTGGCTTGTAGCTGCTTCACTCCAATATCTTCCTCCATCTTCACATGGCCTTCTACCCTGGTGTGTGTTTACTCTCCTCTATTAGGATATCAATCACTGGATTTAGGACCTGCTCTAATCCGTATGATCTCATTTTAACCTGATCAGATCTGCAAATAACTTATTTTGAAATAATGCCACATTTCCAGGAATCAAGTGTCAAGACTTGAACATATCATTTTGCAAGACACAATTCAACCCATAACACTCTGACAAGCATTACAGAGAAAGGGGGGCAGGATGTAAAACCACAAATATGTTATGGAGAGCATGACAGACAGGATCTTTATTAGTTTGGTATGAAACACAGCAAATAAGATTCAAAGTTTGAGAAGTAAGAAAAAAAAAGGTCATGAAAAGTCTGACATGATGCTAACACTATGGGAGATGCTATATCAATCTAACTGGGGAAAATAATAAAATGGTGATTTGTTGCCGTAGGCAATAGATTTGAGTAGTACATGAATAGACATGGAAAAGATGATGCAAGCAAGGTATTAGTTAAGAAAGTGGAGGTATGTATGACAAGAAAAGTAGGTATTTTATATGCACTGTATTTAGAAATCAGAGTTGACCGAGCTTACTGACCAACTGAATACAGTGTTGAGTTAGAAGAGTCAAGAATGACTCTGAGGTTTCCTGGATTATTTCTCATATGCTGCTGATGGTAAAGGGGTAGAAGAAGAAGAAAGAAAGGAGATGAAGAAGAAAAGGAAGGAGAAAGAGGAAGACGAGGAGGAGGAAGAGGAGGAGGAGGAGGAAGGGGAGAAGTAGGAGGGGCAATAAAAGATCGTGTTGATGGTGCTGCTGTGGGTAATAACAACAGTGAACCAGTGTGTTATTTTTATAAAATAATTAATTTACCTGATTACATACTTTTCAATAATTAAAACAAGCAAACACACAATGTAACCTTTTTCTTTCAGACTGTCAAATATTTTGAATTACTTTGGTGAATATAAAAGTACAAAATATATGGCTACACCAGAGGATTATTTCCAGTGCCTTTATCCTGGTTATTTCCACCTTGATCAGATCATTTTTCTATTTCATTTCCATGTTTCCTTCTTTTCATCCCTATTATCTTGCTTCTCTCTCTTTCTCTGTCTATTTGTCTCTCTGTCTCTCCCCCCCATTTACTTGCTTTTTTTTAAATTTTGGATTTTTAGCTTAGACCTAACCTTATTTAACCCAGCTTTGTTGTCAACTTAATCAGTAGTTGACAAAGTATAAAGCTAATGTCTCATGCACAGTTCTACAATGACATCCAAGATTCCTGTCTCTCGATGCACACGTCTTTTGTAATCCCCCTTCCCCCTTTGAAAGCAGGGACAACCTGTGTGTATAGTGGGCTACCATTCCCATAATCATGATATACTCTATGACTGCTATGGAGTGAATATTTTCATTCCCTCCAAAATTCATGTTTTGAAGCCCTAACCACCAATGTGATAGTATTTGGAGGTCAGGCCTTTGGGGGGTAATTAAGTTTATATGAGGGTCATGAGTGTGAAGACCCCAATGTGGGATTAGTGTCCTTATAAGCCAGGAAAATAGCCTTCACCAAGCTCCTAATTTGATGGCACCCTGGGCTTGGATTTCTCAGCCCCCAGAACTGTAAGAAATAAGTATTAATAGTTGTTTAAGCCAGACAGTCTGTAGCAGCGCAAACAGACTAACACAGTGATAAAAGACATTTTACATATTTAATTAAGGTCTGTAATCAATTTATTTGATTTAATCAAAAGGGGACTTACCCTGGATAGACTTGACCTAATCATGTGTACTTTTAAAAGAGACCCAAAGCAGCAGCAAATGCTTTCTACTGGCCAGAAAGAAAGCAAATAATCATGGTGTGAACTGCCCAGGAAAGGAGCCATGTAGGGAGACCCTAAGAAGTGTGGCTTTTAATAGCTGAGAACAACCCTAGGCTGACAGCCAGCAAGAAGATGGGGGCCTCATTTCTACAACCACAAGAAACTCAATTTCACCACTCAGCCACGAAGAAGGATGACTTAATGCCTTTTGCAACAATTTGGATGGAACTGGAGACCATTATCCTAAGCGAAGTATCTAAAGAATGGAAAAACACTGGTGTGTGACCATTGTGCTGATCCATGTATAATGCAGTTCTGAATATTTCCTGCAGGGCAGGTCTGCTCTTGACATGCAAATTAAACCCACAATGAGATATCATTTTACCCCTGTTAGAATGGCATTTATTAAAAAGTCCAAGAATAATAGATGCTGGAGTGGATGCAGAGAGAAAGGAATGCTTTTACAATGTTGGTGGGACTATAAATTAGTACAACCTCTATGGAAAACAGTATGGATATACCTCAAAGAACTAAAAGTAGACCTACCATTTGATCTATTAATCCTACTACTGGGTATTTACCCAAAGGAAAAGAAGTCATTTTAACAAAAAGATACCTGCACTCGAATATTTATTGCAGCACAATTCACAATTGCAAAGATGTGGAATCAACCCAAGTGCCCATCAATTCATGAGTGGATTAAGAAAATGTGGAATATGTATACCACGGAATACTACTCAGCCATGAGGAAAAATGAATTAAGGCCTTTTGCAACAATTTGAGTGGAACTAGAGACCATTATCCTAAGTGAAGTATCTAAAGAATGGAAAAAAAAAACACTGAATGGACTCAATATTAAATTGGAACTAATTGATGGGCACACATGTGTACAGAGGGAAGTAAAACTCAAGGAAATGAACACTATTTGGGTGATGGGCACACTTATAATCATGACGCAAGCATTATAAAAGTGATCCATGTAAACAAAAATATTTGTAACCCCATAATAATTTGAAATAAAATAAATAAACAAATAAATAAATAAATAACACAGTTCTGAGTACTTCCTGCAAGGCAAGTTTTGTCTTGACAAATTCCCTCAGTGTTTGCCTGCCTGAGAAAGACTTTATTTCCACTGCAAAGATGTGGAAACAACCCAAGTGCCCATGAATACATGAGTGGATTAACAAAATGTGGTATATGTATACCATGGAGTACTACTCAGCCATAAAAAAAAATGATGAACTACCTCTTCTATTATCCTGGATGGAGCTGGAGCCCATTCTTCTAAGTGAAGTATTACAAGAATGCAAAAACAAACACCATATGTACCCACCATTAAATTGGTACTAATTGACCAACACTAATGTGCACACATAGGAAGTAACATTCACAGGGTGTTGGGCAGGTGGGGTGGAGAGGAAGAGATGGGTAAATCCACACCTAACAGATGTGGTGTGTGCTATCTGGCGGATGGGCACACTTGTTGGGCAGTGGAAAGCATTTGTACCCCCGTGATACTCTGAAATAGAAAAAAAGAGAGAGAGAGAAAACACACACACACACACACACACACACACACAACAAAGTATAGAGGGGACCTGACCCAACCGGAGCCTGTAACAGCCAGGCCCAGACAATCTGCATACACCTGAGTGAAAAATCAACCCATAGACCTATGAGCTAGAAATAAATGTTTGCAGTTATAGGATACTAAATAAACAAATAAATAAATAAATAAAGATAAGTCAAGCTCACAGGTTTAAATAAAAAAAGAAAGAAACTTATTTCCACCAACAACATGAGTTAGCAGGGAAGAAGACCTCAACCCTCAGATGAGACTATAGCAACCAACATCTTCATTTCAGGATGGTGAGATCCTGAACAAAGAAACCAACCACAAGCCCAGATCCTTGACCTACAGAAACTGTGAAATGTGTCATTTTAACCCACTAGTTTGTGGTAATTTGTTACAAAGAAATATAAAACTATTCCTGTTATTCAATCTCTTCAGTATAACTCAGAAACCCAGCCCTACTGCTGGTAGTTAGTATACAAGTTCATCAATCTTAATCACTTGAACAAATTTGATACTCAGAAATATGTGAACCATTTATTAATATTCTCACTCATGGCAGGCTAATTTCTGTCATAGATCTAGTTACAAAATTACTGTAATCCCGAATACCACTATTTTTCTGTATAATTTAATTGTTATCATATATAAAAATTGATTGCATTTTTAAGTGAAGAAATTATTCTTTCAAAATTAGAAAATCTATTGTTCTAGATTAAGAATTACACAACTCATTTACATATATATAAAAATGTATACCTGCCCAGGTTTTGCTAGTAGACTGATAGCTGATTTCCCATCCAAAACTACTGAACCCTTAGGTATAGTTACATTTAAAACATTAATCTCTTTCTATTTTAGTGTCATGAACAGAGAGGGATAGCTTTAGGAATAATTTTAACTATCTGAGTGTTTCTGGAGTGAAACACAAACTCACAATTAGTCTTCATTAAATCCCATTGTTTGTGTTTCTATAAGACATAGCGATTTCTTTCAAGAACTGACTGCCAAAATGCTATGTGGTTACAAAAAAGCTTATTAACAAAGAGGCACAATTTTTAAAAATTCTCCTATTATTATTTTCCTCCAAAAAGAATCTCATATATCTCTTAATATATTTATATGTTTTTCTGCTTAAAATTGGGTCCTGACTGAACATAAGTCTTATAATTAAACTACATCCTAAAGAGACGTTTAATGATATGAAGACTTGAAGTCTGAGACTATAAAAATATTTCTTTCCTAAAGAATAATTCCTACAGATTGTTTTAAACTTTTAAATCACAAATGTTGTGGTTTGACTATGACGGCTTTTGACCATCTTTGCCAATTGTGTAGTCAAACCATAAAATTTGTAATCTGAAATTGAAAAGCAAGTTTCTTGTTCTAGATTAAGTGCCATAGTATGTGTAATATGTATATTTCTAGACTAAGTTTTATAGTACATATATATTATAATGTATATTTAGTCAAATATGTTACATGTGCATACACATACATACACATAAACACAAATATTCTCCTTACTGAAACAAAAAATTCCAAAGTTGATGACGCAATTTTTGCTAATGTCTCATATTATTGAGAATATAATTATATCTAAGGCATTTTATGACTCCATTTAATAAAAAAAATATTGATTAAAAAACCCAATGACATGAACAGCAAGCACATCTGGAGGGTCAGTATATGTAGAGTCTAGCAATATTCAATATTTATTTGCTCAGTGAATGAATGATTTCTTTCAAAGATTATTTTAAGAGAGTAATATTTGTGAACATGAAATTAAATAAATAGGGGTCAGTAATCTCATCTTTTGGAGCATTATTTCATTTCGTCTTTATTCCAATCTTTCAATGTTTTGCTAAATCTACTGTGATACAATTTAAATTCTATAATAGTATCCAATATTTTCAATTTTCATCATTAGACAGCTATTAATACTTTATTGTTAATATCTTTAAAAATGAAAAGAACAAATTCTCATGAAATGAAATGTCTGCGGTCTATAATCATGACAAAAAGGGTCACGTTATTTCTCGCAACCATCAAACCCCATGGATGTTTGATGGACAATTATATTAAAATTTCTCATGAAAAAGAACATTTTAAATTATAAGAAGGAGTATAAAAGAGGATAAATTAGCAGAGTTCCTTCTAATTTTAAAGTGAAATCTAAATACACGTTTTCTTTCGTTTAGGAATTTAATTTGAATATCATGTGGAAGAAGCTACTGAGTCCATTTGCTAGTTAATTTCATTTGTTACCTTTTAAAGTAACAGATGTTTAGGATTCCTGGAAACTTTGGAACAAGAGGCAACTAGTGACAAAGATTAAGGAATTGAATATGTTATAGACTGTTCTGAATAAAATATAGAGAGCCAAATTCTCCACTTTATAATCCTGTTAATTGTTCCATTTTTTTTTAACTGTAGCATTAACTACTCATTCTATGGAGATAAATGAATCTCGAAGCATCTGTCTTAACAATGTGTGAGACTTTTTATTTCTTGAGCTTATCCATTAATACATTGTATGAAATAATTTGTGACAATTAATTTCTGTAATAAATGTCTTCAGCAGAAATAATCATTATTTTTCTTCCACTCAGTCACAAATGACTAGGTGCTGTAGGTCAGAGAGAAATGTGACCTCCAGTCTGTTAAGAGACCTACAACTTCTCTCACCTCCTTTCATGTGACCTTAGTGGGGCCATTATCAGTTTTATGTCCATATCTGAGCCCTTAAACTTTGATAGTACTTTTAAAATATGATACTGTGAAGTCTAGGGTAACTGATAAAGTTCAATATATAAGAAAGATATTTGTGATATTCTGCATGTATATGTTATTTACTGCTACTATTATATTCTGTTACTATGAATATTACTACTCTTATGGGTGATCTGCTGCTACTCCTACTACTACTACTACGGCTACTACTACTGTTGTTGTTGATGTTACTATTTTGTTTCCTGAGTGAAAGGGTGGGATTGCTCAAACAGACTTTTGTTTGTTTGTTTTGCCTTTGGTGTTGTTTGTCTTTGTTTTTTGTCCATTGGTTTTGTTTTGTTTTTTATTATTGTTGTTTTACAAGCAACAATATGAATGTCCCCAGCAATGTGCACTGTCAATTTCCTTCTTCTCTTTGAGAGTGACCAGTGGATGGGACACATGATCTGTGAGTCTTTGCTAGTATATTTCAGAAGATAGTTCGGAAAAAGAATGTCTCTGTCTTGTGCTATAAACAAATCATCACAAATGATGAAGACATTATGTGGTCTTCCATGGCTAGCCACTAAGAGAGGAAACACATGCTTTTCTTACATAGTTTTCTGTTTGTTTTTACATCACATCCTCTCCCTCCCCACCTTTCTCTTCCCTCCCTACCACAAGGCATACAAATATATTACTTTTCCAAAACCAGTAAGCAGTTTACATAATACCATTGAGTTTTATTTTGTGAACTGATTTGACTAACATCTTGACATTCAAAAAGTAAGTTATCAGACCAGAGCTAAACACTCTGGAGGCTATGCAGATAATTACTACTTACCGCTTAGGGCCTACTTTAATATAAAATACTTCTAATTCTAGGATCTGTCTTGAAATATCTGTGAGATAGGAAGTGTTAGACTCCTCAATATCCTGTGCTTTTTCTAATTTATAATCTCTCTATGTCATCTCCTTTTACTTTGGTTTCCCAGCACTTCATGCTGTTCTCTTCTGTGCCACATATACTTCAATTATACTTAGGAAAATTCTGTAAAATTAACTTATGCTAGAGAGTGAATAATAAATATAAATTAATATGGCACCATTCCAAAGGGGATTTGTCTTTTCAAATAGGAGAAAATCATCCTCAATTTCTGTGAATCTCTGGTGTTTACGTTTCAGAAATGTGGTAATTAAAAAATATATAAGTTTCACTCACATAGAAGTATCAAGCCTCTTCCTTTTTTTCCCCTTTCCTTCACCCTATGACAGGATTTATCAAATTAAGCAAATCACAAAAAATGGACCAAATCAAAATCATGCATCAAAAACAATAAATTCCCATGGTTTCCCTCTATCTTTTCCATAATATACAAAAAACACAATAAAATTACACGTCCTAAACCTTACTCTTAAGGAATGCCCAATGTGTCATGAAGCCCAGGTGAGGTACATGTAACCCAGCCTTTATAATGCAAGAAAATGTTAGGATATTCTGTCTAGGAAAAGTTGTGGAGATCATGGGGTAGGTATCCAGGAATTGTAAATATAAAAGACTTTTTTGTTTTATGCATAGGAAGTAGAATATCTGAAAGGTCTAGAACTGAAAGTAAGAATTAGAGTCACTGACGGGGGAAAAATAGTCTATGAGGTTAATCTGAGTTTATTCTGATGGAGAGAATGCTGTGCATGCTTTGCTATGAAGTTTGGATTTTATCCTGCAGTAATGAGCAACAAGTCATCATTATTATTTAAAATGCTGATTTAAAATTTTTGTATAAAGACTACAGAGAAAGGTTGGCACAATAACTTAAAAGAGAAAAATGGTGGCCTGAAATAAAGGATTTTGATATGAACGTTAGACAAAAAATGATTAAAATTGTCAAATACTTCATTCTTTAATCTAGGTTCCCCAGAACACAGAGCCTGAGGTAAAAGTTTATGTGCTACTACTTTATTAAGGAGTGCAATCCTTGGGAGCTGGGCTGAATGACAAGGAGAGCAAAGTAAAAGGGAAGACAGGACGGCTAATTAGAAGGTCCTGTATTCATGAAGTATTTTGTGGTGGTAAGCTCACATCCAGAGTAAACAGAGATTCCAGTGAGTATGAATTCTTGCTCCTTTCTTAGCAATGTGTTTGAAATAGGTGATATAATGCTAAGCATATAACCAGGCATTTTCAGGGCTAATGTCATATGGAGGCCTGCCACTGGTCTCTGCTAATGGCAGGGTGGGCATTCAGCAATAGCAATTAGCTAGATCAGTCTACAGGTTCTAATGCATATACTATGGTACCCACGCATTGACCCATGAACACCACTGTGATTGTGTTGTTCATGGGCCGTTGTCCAAACTTGGGTGGGTTGAGCAGAAAGGCTTACTGAAAGCCACCGTATTTGTCATTTTTGTAGGCATTAACATAAAAAATAAAGATCCACATGCTATGTTCCCACTACCATGGATCTATCTATATGTCTCTTCCCCAGAACTCTGAATCCTTACTTTTCATTTTTGTTTTCTTGTCTTTCCAGGTCCAGACAAATCAACCAAGCATTTCACTTCTGCCCTAGAGTCCATGTATACACATACCTCTGTCCAGTTCTTTATCATAAGAAGTGTCAATTAAGTGACTGCCCATGGCTTTCCCCTCTGGAATGATATCCCTCATACTTGTACTTTAGTGCTGCTCCTTTGTACAGTTGCAATGAGACAGCAATCCCTTTTCATCTAACACAAACATATTGCAATAATCCACCTGTGAAGTGGGCTGAGATTTATCCTGCTCCATTAGCTGGGCATAGGGAACCCCCCCGAATCCATAGGTATGAGTTGAAGGAAGGTAATTTGTACTAGGAGATCAGCGACACAGACATCAGGGTCACTTATTCATGTAATTTAAATACCCTTTTTGATATGCTTGGAACAAATTACCATATCATTCAAATTTCACAATAGATCCATGTATTCTGTCTGATATGCTGAAATGAATATACTATAACACCCCTCAAAATGGACAGCTCCAGTCACACAGCCACATGGTGTTCCCTGGCAAAAAACCTAGTCCTTACTGGGACCCTAGTACCCCTTCATCAATGCAATCCTTATTGCTTTATTAAGAGAATTATCCAGGATATTCTGAGGACAGTGGACTTGTGGTGACTTCTTAGCTCTTAAATATTAAATCCATTTTATCTTTGCATATTCTCTGAGTGTTCTGATTTCATCCTCACTGCTATGTCAAAGAATAAGTGCCTTTATTCTTAATTTACCGTAATTGAGTGCAAGATTCAAGTAACTATCCTAACAAGTTATTAAGTTT
Organism: Daubentonia madagascariensis; assembly: GCA_023783475.1. Taxonomy (NCBI): domain Eukaryota; kingdom Metazoa; phylum Chordata; class Mammalia; order Primates; family Daubentoniidae; genus Daubentonia; species Daubentonia madagascariensis. Next base: position 21,961,230 of record JAKFHU010001684.1, on the reverse strand, counting down.
TTTTAAGAAGAGTCCTTATCATGGATATGTCTCCAAAACTAATTAAATTGTCTACTGTTAGCCATATTTTATAACATTTGGATGAATATATTCAAGATCTATACTTAAGTATTGTCTAAGAGTTTCTGCCAGTAAATATTAGCTAGGTTCTATAGTTCCTGGAACGTGCAAGCAATATCCTAGAAGAGAGATTCTACTTCCCTGTTTGGTCTCTGCTTAATCCTGTGTTAGTAATTTTCCTAGAGGCAATGACAGGAGGCAAGAGAAGTTCTTTGATGAAAATAAGTTCCACCTCCTTAAACATTTGATTCAAGTGTGGTCATTTAAAGGTCACCATTCAAAGAGAGGCTTCTCTCTCAAAAGGGAGTGGGCGGCAGCATCTGCTGAAATAATGAATTCTGTGGAATTGGTGATTTAAGTTTATCATATTTATCCAGTTGTATTTCCGATGATAGATTTGAGGGTTCTACTCATCTATCAGTGTTTAACACTGACAAATGAGAGTTGGTGAAGTTACATACTTGATTATATCATGTAGTCTTACACTCTTACAATTTGGTTCCATCCTGAGATTGCATTGCCTGAAGAATTGAATGAAAGTTACTCACAATATTCCATGAGATGGTATTGTATATCCACCTAGGCATTGGAGCAGGTGGCTGTTGAGAGGACTGTAATTGATTTAATTGTCAGAGCCCCATAATTTCCTAACACCACAGTCACCACACGGCAGTGCCTTAGATTCCACCTGAACCTCATCCAAATCATCATTAAAAGTTTTGGTGCTATTGCATGCCAGGGGTTATACTCACTATGGTTACCATCAGCAATCGGGTCCATATTCCTGTATTTCAGCTCCATGATTTTATATTGAGGGTCTGCTTTCTAGGGCCATACCTAATATCGATGCCTTAGTTTTAGTTACACAGAAAATGGAGCCTGATGAAAGGTATGTGTGTTAGCATTTTATTCAGGAATACAATTCGGGCATGAATGAGGGATATAGGGAGAGACAGACGGAAAGAAAAAACGCCAATATATTGGTATAATGTTTTCAGTTGGTCTCTGTATGGTATGAAATCAAAATTATTGCTTTCAGAACTATCTTATAAGATGCTATATAACTGTTGCTGAAACAATCTACACAAAGGGAAAAGAGAGAAGATTTCTTTGCCTAGTCTTTTTGCCCCCTGTAGTCAAAGGTTTGCCCTATAGTACATTAATTTTTCTGCACTGCTAAGTTGTGGATGCTTCATGCCCAGTGGTCTCCTCAGCCTTAGCAGCAACATCCCTGGGAAGAAGGCAAAGGGTGTGGTTTGCTGTCAGGCTAGACCTGTAAGAGATTGGACAGAGTCCATGTACAACTCTTTGCTACAGTGTTGGCTGGGGTTGGAACCAGTGCCCAAAGTTTCCAGAGATGGAGGAATCTAAGAGGATTAAGAGCTGCACAGGACGTGTCTGATACACTCCCCAAACCCTCTCAAGTTTCTTAGCAATAGCTTCTATTTTTCTTATAGCCAAATAATTTGGACTCAAATATGTATGCAAGAATATATATGTGTGCACGAATATCTCTGTGTGTGTATATACATATCTTAAAAGTAAATTTGGATATTTTTGACCTTTATTAAGTATGCTTTGTAAGAAATATTAAGGAAAGTAAAGATCTGATTAATTAATTCAGTTTCACAATAGAAGTCACTGCTCTCTACCTCTACCAATTTGCCCTGTCTTGTCCATGATTACTTTCAGACACTATTAGGTGTAAGCATAGCCACACTGCTTTTCCCCCCTTTCAAATTCTGCCATTAGTCTTTGTCTCAGCTCTTTTATTTCATACCATTTTTTATGATTTGTCTGATGATGAAAATTAAACATAATATACAAAGAGAGCAAGTGATTTGTGTATTTCTGTATAGGAAATGCCTAAATTAGGAGTAGATCCCACGCCTGCTGAATTCTGCCCATACACAATTTGAAAATATTACCAAGATAATGATCAAAGGCCATATTATTGCAAAGGTCAGGCTGAAAACTAAGAATATCTGTTCAAACACAGATATAATCTAAATATCAAATTGCAGGACAATTCTCTGATTGGCCTTGGACCAACTCAGTTTTCTCTCCTTTTTCTCTTGTAGTTCTCAAGATAACTGTAAAATATTCTAGGAATGCAACATCCTGAAATAAGGAGGAACTGCCTGTAACAACCCAGGCTCTATTGCAGTCCCTCCTAGAAACAGGATGTCTTCCAATGCTTTATCCAAGCATGTCATATAACCCCTAGGGCATAAAACCCAAGTTGGGTTGCTTTCCAGGGTCCCTCAGCAATAGTGCAAGTGGGGCACATGTAGACAAGACTTCATGAGTGGATAAATAAAATGTGGTATATGTATACCATGGAGTACTACTCTGCCCTGGGTAGCTTTCTTGAGCCTTAGGGGAATTGGCTCACCATGAATCCTAGGCTTCTGATGTTTCTTACTGCCTATCTGTAAATTAATAAATCCACTTCATGTAACTTGTTGTATATTTAAGTGTTCTGTATCAGTGGACTCAGGCAAGTAGTAAAATTGTAGTACCAGATGCAGTGGGCTTAAGCGGTAACCACCACACAGTGAACTTGCTTCCCACAAATGGGCTTTCTTTCTTCAGAATCTAGACTTTAGATATAGGGTCTAGAATGGAGAATGTGTGTGTGTGTTTACACACACATCATTTATTTGTTATCTATGTCTTATTAAATTATTATTCATTATCTATGTATTATTCGATTATTAATTATTAAATCTTTAAATAACCCAAATATTTGTTTTGCTTTCTTGTCCTTTATGACTAAATATGGAACAATAACATCTGCTTACTACTGAGGTATTGATTGAAACAGAAGGTTTCTTCATTAGCAGGAAATGTATAAGGCAGACTGAAAATTATAGCATGACAGATTCTGTAGTGAAATCATCAGAAATCTCTATGTGTTTCCTGTGGGCTATATTCTTTGGTATAATGTGATAAAATGAAGTATACAGAGAAGATAAAGGAAAATGGAATCTCTCCTTAGCAAAGAACCTTTAGCTCCTTGATCCATATCTATGGTTTGATGAACTCTGAGTGCCTAGGGAAGAACAGCAGTCATGCTGGGGTCAGAAATATGTCTGTGAATGAGATCTTAAAATGCCATTTGTGAATCTAACACACTTGTATAATTCGGTGTTCTTATACATATTTATTCAGGGGAATTAAGCAAGAAAGTCTCTCTTGATGGTTGTTCTAATTCTTTTCCCAACATAAAAACTAATAAAATGATCAGTCTTTAACAAAAAATTATGAGAGTTTTGGGATAGAAACCTACATATTTGTCTATAGGATTTGATTAGAATATAAACTGAATACAAATATTGACAGACAATTTGGTTTGCTAAACACATTTTAAAAACTAAAATCCATATTGCACATATGGGTTGTACATCCTTCCACTTACTCTCCTAGATATTTCATTTCATAAATCAACTTGCCTCACCTTTTCCATTTATTTCTAAAACTGTTACATAAAATGGGATGAGCTATACTATAATACTTTCTAACACTTTTAATATAAATCTTAAAAAAATTTAACATAAACATATAAATATTTCCAGTATTATAGACAGTGCCAAAGTTTATCATGAATTATGTCTACATTAAATGTTATATTTGCAGACAGAAGATAACTTCTGAACATTCTACCAGTTGTTCATAAATTTTAAACATCCCATGGCTTAACTATTAGCTTTTCTTTATGCCACTGATATCTCCTTTACCTTAATACTTTGGTCTGTGCACTTATTTTTGGTTCCTATTGTAACTCCATTATACTTATGATTGGCTCATTATTGTCTTTGTTATACTATGATTGGCTACTAGAATGTTCTAGAGAGTATTACACTTACTTTTAAATAATATTACTCAGGGAGGAAGCACAACTTTATAAAATTAATTTCAATAATTCTCCTCACTTGTTTTCATGTAGAACCCCAATGAAAAGTTCCCACAAAGTTGTAAAAATTGACTAGATTTTTGTTGTTGTTGTTGTTTTTACTAATGACTCACCAAATGAATTAATTTACTAAACTCCTGGGTTAAAATTGAAATAAAGGTGACTAGGACTACATATGCAACATCCCCATAGCTAGTACACTTGGGAAATCCACTTTGTCTACAGTCTTGTAGTATTGCACTGAGGAAAATTTTATTCCAAAGAAACTAAGATAGTTTACTCTCTGGCTAAGCCAAGAACCCTGCTGGAAGAATTTAAATGTTTTGCTTGGATTATAACTTGCCATCTGTTATTGATCTTTACTTCCTGAGTCATCCAGGCTGGCTATGGTTATTGATAGAATTATCCAACTAAATACTCAGTTTTCATTTTAATTTTTTAAATATATACTTCATGAGGAATGAAGAACAGGTTTTATTATTGGTCAGTGTTGATATTGTATATCTATAAAATTATTCAGTCATATTAAAATATCTGTGCTTTAAATCCATGTGCATGTGTATATGTATGTAAGTGTGTACATATGTGTGTGTATGAAGATGATGTTCTGATAGTTAAAGTTTTTAAAAACAATATTCATGGTTTATTTGTACAGTTTGGAAAAGTTTGAAAACACCAACTAAGATAATATTTAGCAAGTTGTTTAAGAAAATAAACATTTGTCATAGTTTTCCCTAAATTTTGCTTCATGTAGTTTCAAAGAATAAATGCTTCAAAAGTAGAATTTGGAGCAGACATAATTTTTTTCATTATCTAATTTACTCTTAAAAAATCTGAATCTCTTCCTTATTTTCTTCATAATTAAAAAAAGTATTTTTTAAAATCACTCATAATAAACACAATGTTAAGGATCAATTATTAGCTTAAGTCTAGGCAAACAAATTTGGCTTTTAAAAATTAAAATCAGAGCTACAATAGAAATAAATTCACAGATTATAAAAAATAAATTTTCAAATCATTAAATTATCTTCATCAACAAATGTTTGAAGTTAATTATAGTAATACAAAACACTTGTTTTTAACATTTAACATGCACCAAAGTAAGGAATTAAAATGTTTCCTTTATATAAAATAATTTATTCTCACACAAAATTATATCATTATTATTATAGTAAAGTCAAGAAAAATACCTATTCAACTGGTCTTCCTGCTTCCAATATGACAGAGTGAGCACACACGTGGACCCTAAGCAACAAGACACTCCACGTTAAAGGTAATTTTGCCTCATTTTTCTGGCCATATGACAAGTATCTAGTAAGATGCTAAGGAAAATAATATTTTGAATAAATTAAGATATCAGAATGAATGAATGAATGAAAGGAACAAAAACAGAAACATTTTCAATGTTACATTGAATGTTCTGCACAATTATAAAGCAGTCGTTGTCCACCTACACTGGCATTTTCCATCCAGAGACTGTCTTCACACATGCACCAATGAAGCAGTGGTAAAGGGAAATCAATAGGAACGTGAAGGCGGATAGTGGCACTTCCTGACAAATGGGTCTGATGGTCTTGTTATTACACCCAGTCATTGGTATTGTGCCAACTTTTTCTTCTTAATGAAATTTTATTTTCTCTCACAATTCAGATAATGGACTTTATGTGGAATTTCAAAAAATGAATCACTAAGTTGGAAAGCAGATACCAACTTGAGAAAATACGCCAGTGAAAAAGCAGATATAGTTGCTTTCACCTTTTTTTTCCCTCTGAAAATATATTAGGATTCTAATGTCATTTTAAAAGTCCTCAAAGACATTTTTAATATGATAAAGCATTTTCAGCATTAGGATGTCATATTTTCTATTAATTAAAGATCAGAATGTTGAATTTACAAAAGTTGAGAAACCATCTGATCAAAAGGTTTTGGTAGTATAGCTGAAACAGTTCCAATATTCCTCTTCCTTTTGTGACACCAATTATTTTAGATTTAATATCACACTAGCTCTTTGGAAATATAATGTTGAAGAAAGCATAATGGATTTATGAAAAATGTTGATTTTGCATAAGTGAAAGAATGAAATGATCTGATGGACTTGTTATAACTGCATATAATAAATTACGCAGCCAGACTTAATAATGTGCTATATCCCTTTGAATTAAAGTTATATGTGAATTTAAAATACTTTCAAAGATTTAATGTTGTGTGGATAGATTAAAAAATGATCTTATAATTAGCATTCTCAATAATATTTTGTATTATTTCAAAAGCTAAAAGTTAAACTCAATGTTTTAATTTATAAAGTAAATCATTACATAGGGTTTAAAACATTAAATTTAGAGTAAAAACATGTCAAATTGGTCTTTAAAATATGGGACACATGCATAGGAACATCATGTGTAGTACTCAATTTTATTAATTCAAAAAAACTTATTAAGTTGTGCTAAAACACTGATGGGCTATTTGACCATTACCTTAAAGAAAATGAGTGTCTATATACGACATTTTAAAAATAAACAGATGTGCACACATTCTTTTACAAAGTGGAATACTGAAAAACAGAGATGAGAAAAAAAATGGAGCCCAATTTTGATCAAAATTTAGCAATAAATAGGACAAATAAACTTTATTTAAAGTAATTTATATAAGTTACAAAGTCTTAAACAAAACTATAGCATATGTTTAATGCAGTTGTTCCAAAGCAACCAATTAGAAAAGTATATTTCAAATATGAATAATATAGTAATATTTTAAAGGGAAATATTTCTGAACACTTCTGAAATATCTTTGCAGTTCCCCCAGGTGTCCATAGATTTCAATTTGTGAATACTGACTTCAGAAACTAAGGTCTGATTTGATGTAATCATCCTGCAAATGAAAACTGTGGAGATTTGCCTTTATATTGATCAAATGACAACAACAATAAAAGTACACTGCCCTAGGAAATCAAGACCGTCCTTGTCAATGCTACAGTGAGATAGACTCCACATTCTACATTTCCTCCCTGACTTTTAATAAGATATTAGGTGTTCTTTCTCCACATTAAGTGAGATATGTTTTACCTAATAAAGATGTGGAAAAGAGTGAAAGAGAGAGAGTGTGTGTGTGTGTGTGTTGCCTGATGCTTTATAATGTGCTGTTTCACATGTTAACAATGATGCATTGGTATAAATTGAGCATGAAGTTCAATGAGAACATGGGGCACAAGTAGCAATGATAACATTTGCCAAGTTGTTATTATGAGAATTTCCTCTAAGGTTGTTATGTAATGGGTCAGAGAGGAAGAAGAGCAAGGGAGAAGCAAGAACATGGAGAGAGATGAAAATCAAAGAAGTGAGCACCTCAAATTACGTGCATGCAACAAATCTATGAAATAGGTACAATCTTCATTCCAAAAATAAGCAAACTAAGGTTTATGAAGATTAAGCCATTCATCTGGAGTTCAAAGGTAATAGAAGCAGGATTTTAACTTTCCCTATTTGACTCCACGGACATTAATCAAATATGCTAGAAATTTAAAAATAAACAACAAAAAAACTCCCCCTTATATTGGCATTGGTCCTCTACCCTAGACATGTTTTCCATTTTTCTTGATAGCAGCCAACAACAGGTTTTATTCATGATTTTTGTTGTTACTCTAATCCCCTCCTCCATTCACTATTCAAAATTTAAAACTATATTAATTATCGGCAGCTCAAAACATGCCATAGTATGGATTTGTAAACATGGGAAAAGGATTACAGTTTGACAATCACAACGATTTTTTAAAAAGACCATCTAGAAGAGATACAAGTGCTGAAGAGATGCTCCAATATATGTTTCACAAAGATCTACGTGCATAAGCACCTGGGGATAGAAATACAAATGCAGATATGGTTAAATTATTATTATCGACATCCATTCTCTAGTTCTCTCAAAGTTATAATCTTCTTACGTTTTCATAAAGAAAATACATAAACACAATATATCATCAAATACAAACTTAAGTGTCTCTCCTAAAAAGAAATATGCTAATTGAGAAGAAAATATAATAAAGTCATTTAACAAAATATTTATCTGATGGCAATAACTTAGGAATTTTAGCACATTTATTGAGAGATTGTTCTGTTACCACTTCGCGCTAAAGCGTGATAGCGAAGAAGGACTTTGGAGGCTTGCCACTTGAAACAGAAAAGGTGGCAAGCCTATAAATTACTCTTAATTATCAAAAAGAGAATGCATGAAATGACTTTCACACTCTTGGCTATAAAATACATCAATAATTGCCATTAGACATCCTCTTAGAGCTATAATTCACCCACTTGATTTTACAGAGTTCTCAATGTGCCCAATTTCCTTGGCCCACCTGTTTCTCCGTCAGTATTACTCATTATTCCTATTATTGCTCTCTTATTGACTCCTCAATTGGCACATTTCCACAGTCCCCATTATACTTACAAATAATCTCATTAAGAGTTCAGCTCACCAAAGAGCACTTGTTAGTAACGTCAAGGATGGAACTGACATTAGACTTACTGCCGCATGGGCTGTATTCAAGAGTTTTAGTAGAACTATACCCTCATTTCAAGTTGCTGCTCTATGACTAAGTATACAGCCACATTTTGGAGATCAATTATTGATTGCCTGAGCTGGGCAACAGTTTATAACATGACAGGGTGAAAAGAATATTGCTCAGTGAACTGGGCATTGACTGAAATATCAAGTACCTCTTATACCAAAGTGCTAACAACTTATCTTACAGAAATAGTGTTTTATATACTGATTACCTGGGATATTTATTTAGCACTACATCAAAGACTTGCACACTCTTTAAAATTGTAGGGACCACAAAGGCCCAGTAAGCCACATAGCAAAGAAATTAAAAGATGACAAATATTTCGTGTTTAAAATCCATTTTCCCATTATTGATTTTGTTTACTATTTCATTTTATTTCGCTTTTTTCTTTCATTTTTCAATATCAGGGGAAATTGGAAATGCCTGTAAAATGATGATTTTAATTTGAAATGAAAAACACACCCACCAAAACCCTTTGTTGAACATCAGCTAAGTATCAAAGAAGAGGACACCCACACCTCCTCACACAACTACCCTCCTGCCAAGAGAATTAATGCTTCCTATGGCTTAGACAACAGGCTGGAACAGCTTTCACATGCATTTTCGAAGAGTGGCTGGTGGTGAAAAGGAGAGCAGCAGGGGTGGAGGTGGAGGGGGGAAGGATTCTATAGAAGAGGAATTTTATAAGAAGGTCAAGAGACCAGCTGCTGACCTGACATTGAATGTGCCTTCATAGGGCCTAAATTAGCGGCAGATGGTAGAATGCACAGTCCTGACAAACTAATTGTATTTTTATTTCTTGCCTAACACATTTGTAAAATTACATGAAAGTATATTTTATTTCACAGATGCCTGCTGCCTAATATTGAACTTTGTGTCCTTCCTCAAAATCAGAATTTATCCCTTCATTAAGCCCTTACTTTTGAAGTCAAGTAACCCTTTTTATAGTTTGAATGTTACTTGAGCTTTAAAATACAATCATTTTCTTTTTCAGGAAGAACAGGTGACACAGTGGTAAAATTGTGCCAGGACTTAGACATGCTGAAAGAGCCAACATACTAGACCAACGTCAGCAATCCCTTTCTTAGTAATGTAATTGGAGAGATTTATTATTGTTTTGCACAAACACATCTGGTGTTATCTTGAGGGAGTCTAGAAATTATATCACCACCTTAAGCGACATTTAGGATCCTTCCTATGTCTCATCAATCAGGCAATGCTAATTTATAGCTATCTTCTTTGTAAATCAAAGTTAGACAATAAGGAAAAGATTTTAAAAGGAAAATTTACAGTAGGTAATTCTAAAAATTATTTGTAAAAATGATATAAAGATAAATCAACAACAAAATATAAGTGAGTTTTAAAAGAAGAATGAGCACTTTCATTTCTATGATTCAGGAATAATTTTAAACTGACATTTCTTATAAGGTTTAAATAATATATAAGAGATTAGAGTTAAACTCAGATACTATATCTAAATGTCATCAAGCCTACAAAAGCTTTATAGAGGACAATTTTCAAACTCAGAAAAAATTATATTTTGATGAAAAAGAATGACGCTTCTCTTTTCTCTAGCCAAAATTTTCTAATCTTTAAGAAAACTTTATATATTTTTAATTTTACAGGAACAATGTAACTTCTAGGTATTAACTTATTAATTAGTGATTCTGACAGCACTATCCATGTAGTTGTTTTTATTGTTAGAACCTTCCCTAATACTTGTTTGGGAAAATAAAAAAAATTCTGAGCACATTTATATTCCAGAAGTCTATCTGCAACCTTTCTCTTCTGAGGAAACTCAGAATATGACAAGAAACCTCAGGTATAATTAGAAGAAATACTAGGGCACTGGAGTTAAATGAGAATGGCTTTTATCAAAAAGTCCCCAAATAACAAATGTTGGCAGGGATGCAGAGAGACAGGAACACTCATACACTGCTGGTGGTACTGCAAATTAGTACAACCTCTGTGGAAAGTAGTACAGAGATACCTCAAAGAACTAAAAGTAGAACTACCATTTGATCCAGCAATCCCACTACTGGGTATTTACCCAAAGGAAAAAAAGACATTCTTTAAAAAAGACACCTGCACTCGAATGTTTATAGCAGCACAATTCACAATTGCAAAGATCAGGAAAGCACCTGAGTGCCTGTCAATACATGACTGGATTAATATAATGTGGTATATGTATATATACACATGGAGTACTACTCAGCCATAAAAGAAAAAAATGGTGAACTACCTCTTGTCTTATCCTGCATGGAACTGGAGACCATTCTGCTAAGTGAAGTATCACAAGAATGGAAAAACAAACACCACATGCACTCACCATTAAATTGGTACTAATCGATCGACACTTATGTGCACATATGGAAGTAACATTCATCGGGTGTTGGACAGGTGGGGGGGAGGAGGGGATGGGTATATTCACACCTAATGGGTGTGGTGTGTACTGTCTGGGGAATGGGCACACTTGTAGCTCTGACTTGGGTGGTGAAAAGGCAATTTATGTAACCAAAGCATTTGTACCCCCATAATATTCTGAAATAAAAATAAAATAAAATAAAATAAAGACATGCCATAAAAAAAAGAAATAGTAGGGCAAATCCTAATGGATATAGGCATTCATTATAACCAGTGTCCTTCAAAATCCTGATTAAAAACATTCTAGGAAACTAAATTGTTGTGAAACAGAGAGTTTTTCTGAAAAAATAAAATTCATATTAACAGAATAATAATTTTTTTTAATTTAAAAATATTACAGTGGTACAAATGTTTTTGGTTACATGTATCACCTTTGTTATGCTTGTGTCAGAGTATAAGTGTGCCCGTCACCAAGATATTGTTCATTGTACCCATTAGGTAGGTTTTGGCTCACTCCTTCCTCCCTCACTTCTCTGCTTAAATTCCGCTGAGTTTTACTTCCCTCTGTGCACATGTGTGATCATCAGTTAGTTCCAATTTAATATCGAGTTCATGTGGTGTTTGTTTTTCCATTCTTTAGATACTTCACTTAGGATAATGGTCTCCAGTTCCATCCAAACTTTTTCAAAAGGCATTAAGTCATCCTTCTTTATGTCTGAGTAGTATACTATGGTATACATATACCACATTTTGTTAACCCACTCACGAATTGGTGAGCATTTGGGTTGATTCCACATCGTTGCAATTGTGAATTATGCTGCAATAAACATTCCAGTGCAGGTGTCCTTTTGATAAAACGACTTCTTTTTCTTTGGGTAAATACCCAGTAGTGGGAATGCTGGATTGAATAATAAAATTTGTCAGTTTGCTTCTCAGTCAAATACTATAGTTACATCATTTTAACCAAATTATATAGTTGCATTTGTACTTTTTTCCATAATATAAATACTACAAAGTAAAAGTTACATTTCTGTTGACACTCAGTGAATGACTTTAAATCATGAAGCTCAAATATAAGCCAATTATTTATTTCTTACACTTAATTGCTATTTGGGAAAATTATAGGTTAAAAAACATAAATTTGTTTATAGTCTTGGTTCATGAAGTTGTTTTACTTTTAGGAAAAGTCAGGGATATTTAATGTTTTAGGGAAATAAATGAATGTGCCTCTCTCTCACTTTGCCCATGCAACTTCCACGCTCAATCCACTCATTTGGAGTTTCACTAATGATTTTTGCAGAGATATATAGTAAAAAAAAAAAAGAAAGAAAGAAATAGAAATAGAAAGAAGAAATTTCAGTTTTAGGACCTGCATATGGATCACTTTGCTGAACAGTCGTTTTATTAAAAAACAGAAAAATATTAATAAAACCAGTATAAGTATTTGATACTTTATTTGTGATAATTCATTAATTTTTTGGACAAATTGCATTCCACAGAAACTCATTGGGAGGAGTTATTCTGTTATACCTATGTTAAATATGATGTAAGCTGTTGGCTTAATATAATTATTTTTACATGCAGAGAGTCTATTCTAGTCTTAATTTTCTAAAAATGTGGGCAATAGGATTTCACTACTAGCAAATATATTATGAAATTTATTAATATCATGACACATTAATAAATTAATAACCATATCATTGTTATATATATTCCTGGGATAAACTCTACTGTGTGTGATGTTTACTTCTTTGGGTTTTTAAAAATATTTTATTAAAGAGTCCATGTTTAACTTTATGACAAACTGTTCAAACTTGTTAACATCTTATATCAAAGATTTGCTTTTTATAAAACAAAATGGAGCACTTGGCTGTTTCTCTGTTCTTTGTGTCAGCTTACACTATATAAGATTTAGTTCTGCCTTAAAAGTTAGAAAGAGTGAAGTATTACAATGTAGATCTTGGATCTTCACATTGATTCTCTCATACATTTTTTCAGTTTTATTCATAGCTATTAGTGTATTCAGATAGTGAACTTTGGTAGCATACATATGTCCCAGAAAATGGTTTATTTAATTGACTTTTTAAGAAGTTTCAGCAGAAATCTCAGGGCTTACCTCAATTGTTTATTGGCTTAAAAGAAACAGCTTCTATTACACGACCTCTTTCTTTTTTGTTTATTCTTGTTGTTTAAAAAATTCACCACAGATTTTCTAGACAACTGTGTTTACATTACCTTTTTTTATAGAGTATAAGTTAGCATTGAACATTTGCATTATGGTACACTTTTCCAGTTAAGAAATAATCTTTAATTCTTTAAAAGTTTCTTTTAATATATTTATTGAATTATATTTTTTATATAACATGATAAATCCTTAGATTGGATCTTTGTTTTCTATAATCCACAATAGTTATTTATTCTCTATTTTTTAAGCTGTTAATCTTTGTCTTGCATTATATGATATTTTTTCCTTAAGTGGGCTTGTTTTGTATATCACTGATTCAGTTTTCTCACTAAAATTTTGTTGATTATTCCCTCTATTGTTATCTCAACTTTTAAAGAAATCTTTGTTTTAGCAATAATTTCATTTTCCTTCCAGCCTTTCCTTTTCATTTTGTCAGGTTCCCAGCATATTTTTAGTTACTATGTAGGTGCTTTATCTTCTGAATGATATTTAAGATTTCAATTTTTAAATTCTCTGTATATGTGATAAATAATTTTCAACTGTCTTCTTTTCCTCTAAATTCTTTCTTATAAACCTCAGTGCTTTCAAAATCTAAAATATTATTGAGGGAATCCTTACTTCTTTTTTAATTAAAAAATTGTAACAAAGAGCTATGACAGATCTTGGAAGGTATCTAGAAACAATCAAAAAAAAAAGAGAGAGAAGAGAAAGAAAGAAGGAACAATTCACAGTTGCAAAGATGTGGAAACAACCCAGGTGCCCATCAACACGAGTGGATCAATAAAATGTGGTATATGTATACCATGGAGTATTACTCAGCAATAAGGAACAATAGTGAATTAACACATCTGGTATTATCCTGGTTGGAGCTAGAACCCATTCTTCGAAGCGAAGTGTCACAGGATTGGAAAAACAAGCATCACTGGTACTCACCATCAAACTGGTACTAACTGATGAACACTTACATCACACAGGGCAATAACATTCATCAGAGGGCGGGCGGGCGGGAGGGGGGTGGAAGGGATGGGAAAAACTCTCACTGAATGGATGTGGGGAGCACAGTTTGGGAGACGACCACGATTGTGGCTCTGACATGGGCAGAACAGGGGCAATGTATATGGCCAAAGTGGTGTACCCCCATGATATTCTGAAATTAAAAAAATAAATAAATAAAAATAAAAATAAAGTAGTTAAAAAAAAAGAAAGAAGGAACAAAATAAAGAAAGAAAAAGAAATAAACAGAGAAAGAAGGAAAGAGAGGAAGAGAAAAAGAAGGAAATTAAAACATTAACAACAAACCTAAACACCGAAATAGAAAAATTAAGAGAAACTTATGGGTCTGTGAAGTATTTAAAGAACAAGACATATTTGTCACATTTTCTTTGCTATCACTAATAATCATTGCTGAATTACATACTCATAAAGAGGAAAAAAAAAGAAGAAATTTCACTTTTAGGTTCTGTACACTCAGTATGGAAAATTTTGCCAAACAATCTTCTTAGTTAGAAAAAAAGAAAATAAAACAACACAAAACAAGAAAAAAAGAGAAATCACACCAGTTGGAGTGCCAAACTGAATGATCTATATAAGCTAGCTCCAGGTTTCCTAATACTATGATTTGTGGAACGATGTACATATTATAGCTATTTTTTTCTTTTTTTAATTTCAGAGTATTATGGGGGTGCAAACGTTTCAGTTACATAAATTGCTTTTGACTAGACAGCATTATTATGGCCACTTAGATTTTTAAAGTATTTGACAAGCTAATTGTGCTGGTGAATAATTGATCTAAATTGTGGTTTACTTGCAATTTAACCTTAAGATTATATCTGTAGCATTCTACCTTCCTTTGTAGAGTGATAACTAAATAATCTTTGTAAACTTTCTAAAATATAAGAATTATTTTCCTTTTGCTTTCAAATATACATTATGCACATGCTATTTCAAAATTGTTTATGCAGATGTCTATATCTCCCAGAAAACGTATGTGTACATATAAAATTTTAGAAGAATAAATATGTATATAGTAAACACTGACATATATCAGATTTAAAATATAGATACACATTACATATCACACGCTTATATGAAATGTATATTGAAGACTGTACTCACAGCCTAATTATATTAAAACTCATGCAATGTCTTCTCGGACAGTTTAGTTAACCACACTTTCCTTATGTATACACGGTATATTAATGCTACTTATAAGATTTTTGTGAGAATTACAATGCTTAACATAGGCAATTTTTATAGAATAACTAGTGCTTTTCATCATTAATTTTATTTTTCATGTTATACTATCTATACTCATTACTTTACTTGGTGTAATAAGTAAATAAGTCCATTAATATATTATAATTACTAATACACCATAATTGAGATTAACACATTTAGCTAAATGAATTCATTAAATTTATTAATTTTCTTATACCTTTAGAAAACAGTCTTCACTCTTGTATTGAAATGATATAAATTATCAGTTCATAAATTAGTCATGATTACTTAATGGGTAAAAACCAAACCAAACCAATACCCCTGTTACTTGTTTGTTCTAATGGAAAATGGTAGCTCATTTTATATAAGATTTGGAATGATTTCTATGGTAACCCACACTAATTTTGACATTTGTAAGTGAAAATATGAGACATCCTTTCCAATCAAGTACTTCAGAAAAACTGCCGTATCTATTAAGTTTGTTATTTAAAAAAATGGTTGCAATACAGAAATATGAATATTTGGGACAATCATATTTAAATTTTAAAAAATTCCTGATTTTTCAAACTATGAGTCCATTTCAGAGTTAAACATTAAAAACATAAACATATACAAATAAGAATTCCTTTGTTCTGTAAGACAAGACTTGATTATATAGGAATTCAGGACCTTAAAATATATTATCCTCAGCTAGGACCTCAATGCAGTTAGGATTTTAAAATTACTGAAAGAATAAAGAAAACTGTTTAATGGAATATTTACAGTTAATAAATACAGGAGCATAGTGCAATTTAAAATATTATCATATTATTCAAACAATTCAAAGTTCTAAAAAAAAACTTCAATACCTTGTTCTTGCAATCTGGTAATTATTTTATGTTCTTTTATACTGAAAACTTATTAAATAAGTATATATCAAATAATATTGCCAGATTATCCATCACATTTTGATTTATACACCCAAATATTGAAGAATATATTACTCTTTCACAAAAATAATTAAAACCTGTTTTTTTACAGTAAAGCAAGTAAATTATACTACACAAAGAACAAAATAACAGAAAAGAACATAGTTGAAGGGAATTATTTCTTTTAGCAACTTAAATGTATGACGGGGCCTAGAATAAGATGCTTTTAAAAATGGAGAGCCATTATAGAAAGGTACACGTGGAAGTTTGCTAATGTTTGCCCTGTTTCCTGGCACTACTGTACTTAAGTTATCATGCAGAATGACGCACATCCTTTGGAACTCTGGCAAAGCAATCTCATGATAAGGGACATATGCTTCATGTCTTTCTCTAAAGCTAATTGATTATGGGCATTTGAATTTCCTTAAAGAAAATCTGTCTTCTCCTTTGTTTACAATTTTGAAATGCCTAAGTATGCTGAAAAGTCCTCTGTAAGGCAGGAGAAGGCCAAAAAAAAAAGAAAAAACAAAGGTAAAATTTGTAATAAAGCATTTTATAATTGTATATGCATAGCACAGATATTTTAATAGCCTATCAGTTAAATAAATATTATAAACAGAAGAAATATCTACCTTATGTACATGTTGAATGAAAAGCTGGCATTTCTATAAATTTTGCAAAACAGGCAATTTAAATATGTTTCTATACAAAAGTGT
This sequence comes from Daubentonia madagascariensis, assembly GCA_023783475.1. Taxonomy (NCBI): domain Eukaryota; kingdom Metazoa; phylum Chordata; class Mammalia; order Primates; family Daubentoniidae; genus Daubentonia; species Daubentonia madagascariensis. Next base: position 21,944,309 of record JAKFHU010001684.1, on the reverse strand, counting down.
TTTATCTTAGCAAAAATTTGACTTTTTATGCTAATAAAGCAGAACAAATAAATGTACAACAGCATAATGTACTTGCCTTGGAATTTTTATTTCTCCTTTTATTAACTAAATAGATTTCTTTTCTGTAAACAATACTTTAGAAATTGAAGAGAGAATACATCTTAAAATTATTTCCATCATTTGAAACACTCAAGAAAATAGACATCACACACTGGGTAATCAACTATTTTATCAATATTATTTTTACAAAGTTTATATATTCTAGTTTTATAGAACTATTGCGGGCATGGAATTTTCCCAAAGTGGTAAAATTTCTCATATACCCAGCAAATCATATTTAGAAGTGATCATGGTTCTAAAGAGTTGAAAAAGGGTACCTGTTGGGGTAAAACAGATTCCTTGAGTGGGGGAATGTCCAGGTTGTAAGTGCAGAGAACTGCCCACGGGAGTCAGAAAGGCATTACCAGCTCATTCCAAAGTCCCAGTGGATGAGATTTATTCATTCCTTTTTTCACTGAGTTCTTCATTCATATATGGACTCTTTCAACAAATACTTACGAAGCCTCTGCCATGTGCCACGCACTGCTCTAGCCCAGGGAATTGTGATGAAAAGGGGTCCTGCTCTCTTGGGGTTTAGACTCTTGGAGAATACAAACAGAAAGCAAGCACCAAATTCGTAATAATGACAATTGTAGATGGTAATAAGATTTATTTTAAAATGAAAGAGGATAAAATAATAGTATCTCATAGGGTATGACTATTAGACAAGGAGATCAAGACTGAGTTGCTTGAGGAAATGGCATTTGAGCAGGGGCTTAAATAAAAAGAGTGAGCCGTGCAAAGATCCGGTGGAAGAATGTTTCAGGCAGAGGGGACTGCAGGTGCAAAGTTCTCAGGCAGGAAGGCCCCTGGAATATTTGTGGAACAGAAAGAAAACACACGTGATTAAGGTTGGAATAAAATGTCATTAGTGGAAGAAACTCTTTGTGTGCAGTTTGAAGGGATTTAAGCTATATAGTGAAAAATTTTTAAAAAGATCCCCAAAAGTTAACTTTTGTTAAACCTGTATGATTTACCAAACTTTGTTCCAAGTACTTGACCCATATTTCTAAACAATACCTATCGAGGGGCGCTATTGTTTTTTCCAGGTGTGGAAATGGAGGACTGGCAAATTAAGAAATTTCCCCCAAAGTTACATCTCTAGTAAATGAACATGGGAGTCTGGATGTCCTCAGCATATTGGTGGAGACTAAAGCCATGGCAGCAGAGGGGACCAACTAGGAAAACAATAGATGAGGATAAGGACGGAGGGATAAGTAAAAAATTATTTAGAGATTAGTCTGAGAGAGATGATTCAGTAAAGGAGAGCGAGAGGGCCCAGGAGGAAGCTAATCAACAGAATATGTGATTAAAGAATACAAAGGAGAAGGTGTTAAGGAAGGAGTCACCCCATAAGAGGGAGGATGTCTGAAATTGGAGTAAAATATATAGAAAGAAGACACAATAAAGTTTGGTTTGATTGATGAAAGATATTTCCAGGGACTGGAAGGAATGAAAGACAGGAATTATAATGCTTGCTATTAAAAACATCACCATAAATTTGATAGCTGGAGGGAAGGCAAATTAGAGAAAATGTGATGTTGAGAAAAATTTTTAAGGCAACTATCAAAGTATGTTGGGTGCAAATGAGATTATTTCACTGAAGAAGAGAAAGTTGGTGTTGAGAAGACATAGCAGACATGCTGGAAAGAAGTCTTTGGAGAACCAATTCTTACAAACCAATTTTTTCAAAGAATAACTGACAAGTCAAAAATGGCAAAGGACAGGGATAAGCATTATTTAGGGAAAAATTGCTCAAAGGCTTACTGCATGAGGTGCTTAAACACATACATAATTAAACACACGAAAATTTTTTTAAAAAGTTACTTTAACTATCACAGCAGAAAAGTTCAAAATTAAATAAGAATGTTAGCACAGTTGAGAGAAGGGAGGTACCTGCACACACTGGGAAAATTTAAGTAAGTACAGCGTCATCGGATGGCAAATCACTTTCTAAATTAAAACTGCAATACCTCTTTTGTCAAAATTTTTACTTTTAGAAGTTTTAGATTTGGAGAAATATTCTTACATTTATTTTTACTATTTAGCATTTTCAAAATCTTTAGCTTACACAGGTATCTGTGTAGATTTTAAAAATATACAGCCCTTCCAGAGAAATCAAATGGAACAAAAGGAAGGTGACAGAAACATCCAGAAAGAAACAGTGCCAGGTGTTAATTTTTCTATTTAGGATGACAGACACATGGACAGGCAAATGGATAGATGAACAGATAGTTGGCTGTGTGGACAGACATAAACAAAGGTATCTTCTATGTTTTGGATATATATTTAAAATATTTTGGATTAAAATTTTGTATCTACTCTTCTAATAAATTTTACGTGATGACAGTTTCCCCATGTCAATCAAGTGTTATTCAGAAGAGAATATTTATGGCTGAACTATATTGCAGCCAATAGATGTATCATAAATTATTTCATGCCTGTGAGGTGAAAAATAAACTTTGCCAAATATCATTCCAGATACATTATGCAAATCTAAAATTCCACAAGCTGCATACAAATGACTCCACAAGGTAGTATGTATGTCTTTCATGAAAAGGGTTATTATAGCAAAAAAAAGTATAGATTTGATAACAATTAATTAACTCATCCAAAAAACTTAAGGACAAAATGATAATGTATTCTTCTGACATAAGCAGAAGTTAGAGATGACAGCAGAAAGAGGGGGAGAGAGAGAGAATGACCACAAAAGTAACTGGAGTCAAGTACAAATTCACATTGTGCAGTTTGAAATGTAAGAGTTGTGGTGAATTGAAAATATTCCCAAAGGTCAATGAAATGAAATCAGAACACAAGCTATTTAATGTAGTCCCATAACGTCTGGACATGCTCCAGAGAAGGTGTAAACACTTCTTCAGATTCTCATTTGTCTGGCAATATTGACTGGTTTCATTGCCATTTTAATAAAGCAATCGGAGCTACTGTTTTCAATGACCTTCCCCACAATGTGATGAGGGATTACTGCATCTGAGTACTGACAGAGCATTTTAAGTGAATTTGGATCTTATCTTTGCTAAATATGTAAATACACTATGATTTCAGACTGCTGTACATACTTTATTCTCAAGTATATGTGATTTTGAATTAAGTTTCTCTGCAATTAATCTAATGTATAGCATTGACCGTAAACTCACTGTATTCTAGTGAGAGTCCAGTGTCTAATGAAAAAGAAATCAAATATTGCTCTATGTCAGTCCATCATAATTTCTAGACCCTTGCATTTATGTAGTTATTTAGAAATATTTTAATTTATTTTATTCCATTATAAATAATATAAAAAACACGAATGAGACTTATAGGGATGGTAAAAATAATATTATCATCAATGAGGAATAAAATCTCAATGATGCTAAACAACTCGCCTTATTTCAAACGGCAAGAAACAAGAGTCAACAGTAATACCCCTGTCCTCTAGCATTAATTTTACTTTTTTTAACAATGAATTTACTTATTTACTTGTTTTACTTATGCTTGAAACTTTTAATTGTCTTTATAATAATAATAATAACCATTATTATCATTATTATAACAAGAAAAATATCTAACACATAGTATTTTTATCATGATATACAAAGCTCTTTATGGTCTGCTTTCTGACTGTTCATCTTCATAGTTTGTCATATCTACCTATTTCCCAATCATACTCTGTTTTCCAGCTGTATTGAGTAACTAGTAATAATGCTTCATACCTCTTCAGGCTTACACAAGCTGATACCTCCCTCAAACTCAACCCTTACTTCAAACTTCTTTGACTTTATATGTTAATGATTTTAATATGTAATGACTTCTCATAGAAAATCTGCATTAAATTCTCCTAGCAAAGTCTAAGTTTTGATCACTACCTCTTTCCCTATAGCACCTATGGCATCCTTTAATAAGTAGACAGCATTGGGATATTTATTAAATTCTTTATTTTAACCACAGCTGGGTTTATTGATAAGGTAGTAAATCTAAAGTTTCATGGGTCCTTCCGTACAGCGGAACTTTTCAGGGAACTGGGATGAATTCTAGAAATGTGTTCACACAGTATTTTTAAATAAGCTCCAACAGAGAAGAAAAACCTATTAAACTGAGCCGAGCATTCTATATGCTGCTTTTCCTCTTAGAGAATATTTCAACTCTTGACTTATAAGCCATGGAGGAGACAGGTATTAACATACAGAGGAGACCACAGGAGGAACCACAGTCACATGGAAATAAAAAGTATCACTGCAGGCTGTCTGGGAAGCTAGGACATAAAGATCTGAGATCTTGGATGGAAGGAGGAAGCAGAGAAGGGAGCCAGGTACTTGGCTTTCCCATGGAGGCATTTGCTGATACTTAAGCTTTACAGGACATGAGGTAAAGAAGTCAAATGAAAAGTGATAGAAAAAAAAAAAAGTAAAGCAGAATTTTCAGCAGTCATATGTTGCTAAGGATACAAATATTGGAGTTGAGAACTTTGAAAGTAGGGTGGTCTCGAATATAACCAAAAAAGAAAATAAATAAATAGAAAAATAAGACAAAAAACAAAATTCAGTATGGACCCCATAGGGCAATAGTTATGGAGTACAAAATAAACTAGAGATAGGCCAAACATAAAGACTAAAGTAGAGAAAGGAGTCATTGGAATGCCATGACCTGCTCCTCTGCTACTTAGCAGAAGATATAATTGGGAGAATGCTTCAATTTAAGTTTTACTTATTTATTTTTTTATGCACAATATCTTTCATTCTTTCAAGAATTTCAAGATTAACAATTTATGCCACGCAAAGGACCAAAATATGAAACACACAATAAAGCCAGAACCAAATTTTCTCAAGATATTGGAATCATAAAAAGCAGACTCTTAAAAATGTCAGTGATGTGCTTGATACGGTAGCTCATGCCTATAATCCTAGCAGTTTGGGAGGCTGAGGCAGGAGGATCATTTGAGCCCGGGAGTTGGAGAACAGCCTGGGCAACATAGTGAGACCCTATCTCTACAAAAAATAAAAAAAAAAAAAAATTAGCCAGGCGTGGTGGCACATGCCTGTATTCTTAGCTACTTGGGATGCTGAGGTGGGAGGATCAATTGAGCCCAGGAGTTTGAGGTTACAGTGAGTGACTGGCCCATTGCTCTCCAGCGTGAGCGACAGGGCAAGACTCTGTCTCTTAAAAAACAAAACAAAACAAAAACCCCAGAGATTAAGTTATTCAAAATAGTGATAAAGTTGAGAATTTTACCATAGAACAAATGTGAACTCTAGAGCTGAAAAAATATAATAAAATAAATTAAAATGGATCTAACAATAAAATGACCACATCAGAAAATATTGAAAGTTATATCAAAAGAAAATAACCAGAGGAAAGTACAAAAATAAAAAGAACGAGCATGCAGAAAAAATGGTAAGAGCAAGTTAGCTCTTGCCAGAACATAATTCTGGAACATAATTCTGGAACATAACCAGAACATAATTCTACTGGGCTGCTCAGCAACATGGAATAAAAAACATTCTTCACAGCTACTTTGTTCATGCAAAGATTCTCGGTGACATTGGACCAACCTCCTAATGATTTTTGTTTTATTATTTCATGAAGGGAATGTGTCTTAGGCCCTCTATTGGTACCTAGTCAGCCACTGAGTTTATATAATGAATCCATTTCAGCAATGTTACCTCTCTAAATCTTTTGACTTCTTATTCAGTATTCTATTAATGCAGTAGTAGAATGGTTAGGGCAAGATTTTAGTAGCTAGACTTCCTGTTTTCAAATTCTTACTGGGCATTTACCACTTTCATAATCTAAGGAAATATAGTTAATAACCTCTGTCAACCTTGGTTTTCTCACCCAAATAAAAGAGGAAATAATATAACCCACATCACAGGGGTTTTGGGAGGAGAGGATAAATTAATACCTGCAAAGTGATTAGAACAATTGCTGACGCATACCAAGCTTGGAATACATCTATATTGCTATTATTATCTTTTTATCTCCATTATTAAGCACAATATTTGTAATCTAAATATTTTAATAATAGTAAAGAAATATGTCGGACAAATTACATTGAGACATTTTCGAATACTTTACTACATCAACACATTTAAGTCTCACAACTCTATGAGGTGGTTAAGGCAAGCATTCCTTTCCACAGCCCATGGCAGTGAGAACGATGGTGAGTAGAATAGGGAATGGTAAGGAGCACTGCTCATAATATGTTTACATAGACGAAAAGAATAGAATGCAATAGGATTAATCCTCCTTTTGCTAGTTAAGTTGGCCCTGACTGATCATAAAAAAGAGCATATCAATGTTTGGAAAGATAAAAGCACTGCCAACAAGTGTGAATAAGTGCAAAATTGTGGACTGAGTCATTGAAATTTGTTAATGCTACTGGAGAGCCATTTCTTTTTACATGCACTTTTGGCAGTTGCCCAGTAGCATCATTTCCCAATAAGACAGATTGTTGTATATAAATGCAATAAAAATATGTAAGAGGTAATAGATATATGTACAGAGATGATTCCAAACAAATGCTCACACAGAGATATAAAAAATGTAAACAACTGAAAAAAAAAAGAAATGCAAATCGTTGTAGTACCACTTTAGCATCACAACAGTAACATTCCAATACATTTGCATCATGACTGAATGCAGTGTTGGGCTGGAGCGACTGACTTTTCTCATCTTATGAGAGCCAATTTGGGGTATCTCTTCACATTTTGGGGTAGCTCTGTGGAGACATCAGGTTGGTAGCATGAATTTAGTCTTGGAGGAGTACTTACATAAAATGAAATGGAAAGTGGTAAAATTCAGGAAATTCCACATTAGAATGCAGGTGATAAAGCATTTACTAGCATGCTACTGGATGCGACTCTTTAATAATTTGGGAAATATAAGCATATATTTACTCTCTGAGTGTCTTCATTAGTAATAACATTGAGTAAAACAAACAAAAAGAGATCTTCACACTACACTTCTACTGTAGGGTACATAATGATTTGTTCTCAACCTGTTGTGAAGGTTAGATATCCATGAAAAATATTAATAATTATCATTGTTAAATGCTGTTTTCATTCTAAACCCAATTTATTCTTATTAGGAATTTGCTAATACATAGGCTACAAAAGCTGAGGGAAATGTGGCCTGATTTAGGCCATACTTTCTTTGTATTTCAAAGGTTTTGTGTGCTAGTTTAATACTTATATTTTTAAATATTTTTTATTCATCCATTGTATGCTTTGTTCAGTTTAGAGAATTCAAATGTTTATGTAAAAAAGTCAATAAACACAGTTTCCAAGTGCTCCTCAATATTTCAAAATTAAATCTGAGTATCAAATCTTCTTAAACTACTTACAACTTTAGCTAATTCCATTTCTGTTCAAGACTTCACTGGTTCTTCTAATATTTAAAAGAGAAGAACTAAATTTGCTCTAAAAGCAAACCTATTTAAGCGACAGAATGCAAAGTCTGCATGCACTGTCGAATGTGTAAAAGTTACTCTCAGGCAAATATATTGAGTATTCCAGTGTGCAGCATTGTCTTATTGGTCTAGAGAAATTAAGAGGCCCAACTAAGTTTCAGGGAATAAGGCCAGTAAAGGGGTCATGTTTTAGTCTCACCTAATAACCTGAGACCTGCGAGGGCAGAGACAGGGGAAGATATTTATGTCAGAGACTCATAAGCTTATAAAAGACTCACACTTTACTTATGATCCTATTCCACCAAAATATTACATGACAATCCCACAGTTAAGCTGTGCAAGCACTGTGTGGCTATATGGAGAAAATGGTGCCCAAGTGACTTGAAAGTATTAATACATTTTCCAAAAGAATAAGTGCATGTCATCAAAGGTGCACTGAACTTTTACTCAGGGAGCTCATTCCTGGAAGATTCTGATTACTCAAAAGAATTATAGGGCCGAGTCATGATGGTGTTGGAGACCAGCCTAGTCTGAAATTGATCACTTAACAAAACCAGTAATACTATTTAAGATGATAGTGCAAGGACTCATATTAATACCAGTATACACTAGGTAAAAATGTTATCTAAGGAAAGATGTTTGCAGTAATACACAGAGAAGCAGTTGATAATAACTTCAAGTAATTAAATATTAAAACAATGCTAAATGGCATTAAACGGAAAGGCTTTCTTCCTGTGTTCAAAAGGTGACTATACAAACCTTACAAAATTACATAGCATAAAAATAATAGTGTAATATTTAAGAAGTATATAGGGTTATTGATATCCCCATATTTTTATAACAGTAATATAAGGATAATAATTTAGTTGAATATAAGCTAGCATATGAATATTACTAATAATTTACTTTGATAAAGTAAAATATAACTATAGAGAATAAGCTAAAAGTAGTTTCTCATCTTTTGTTGAGTAGTATACTTTCAATTTTCTTGGGGCTCTGATTGCTTTTCTGTGAAAAAAAGTGACATTTCTTCTAACTCACTCTAAGAAAAAGAGACTATTTTTTGCCCTAAGAATCAGAAATCAGTCTTTGATCATTGTACAAATGAATACCTTAAAACAATTTTCTAGATGGAGTTATGTGAGATTTTTATCCTAGGTTTTAATTTCTAAAACAGCTATAAGCAGAAGTCAGCATTAGTCTAATCTTGCCTTTGGTATCTTTGTATCTCTCCTAAACACATCCTTTTTCTTCCAATTGTCTTCATATCACATTAGGGCATTGGCTTTACAAATGAATTTTATTAATTGATGATATATAACTTATCTTCATAAGAAATCTATATGGTTTATAAGTAACCAAGTAATTTTTAAATTTCTCCCAAGGCTCTCAGATAAACAAACAAAGCTCTGTATTTACTTCCAAAGGGCTAGGTGAAAACTTACCTGCATATATTGCATATACTGCAGTTAAATATACCAAAAAAAAAAATTCTACTAATTGGGGGAAATAATCAGTTGGACCAAAAATAGGCAAGTAAAAAAAAATTCTTTACACTGAGGATTCTTATCCCAGTTCCCTCTTGCCTTAAAACTTTCTGACCAATTTAACTGAATCTAGTTAATAGATTTTTAAAAAATCATTATTGGTAAATAGGGGCTGGGAGGATTTGTTCTTTCTCCTTGTGGCAATGTAATCTCTCCCTATTCAGGAGTGAGATCTTTAAACTTGAAAGAAAGTAGGGAGTGGGTACATAGATTCCAAAACTGACCATTACTTTTTAGGTCTCTATCAGATAAATGATTTTATGATATTGATATTAGGTAGTGACAATCCCTGGTCAGAGAATGAAAGTTGAATTCACCAGTCAGAGTGGAACCTTAAAGTTAGTGGAAAAAGGAGTATTGATAGAAGATCATCTCACAGGGATCCAGGTGGATGATACCTGAATCCATCTTGTGTTAATACATCCTGTGGGTATTTTCCCAGTTGGTATGTGCTTTCAATTCCTACGTTGCTCCCCATAATTAGAACTAAAATCATGACTTAAATGGCACTAAAGAAGCCCCTGGAAGTACATTTCCTTAAACAAATTATAAACCAATGATAATAGCAATATCTGGGATTGACAAGAATGGGGATTCCTAATATAAGCTCATTCATCTTGCATGTTTAGCTTGTACAGAATATGTATGGATCCTGGAGAATTGTGTGGATTATCATAAACCTAATGACATAATGAATTCAATTGTACTTGGTCTTCTAATGTATTCTACTTACTGGACAAAATCAACATAGACTTTGACAATTGGCATGTAGTAGTCAGTTTGGAAAATTATCTTTTGGTTTGTACCAATAGTTAGTGAATGTGAAAAGCAACATGCTTTCAACTGGCAAGTTTTACAATATTCCTCCATGTTTTTCCTAATGGCTATATAATCTCTCTGGTCCACAGAGAGACTTAATTTTGCCAACAGAGACCTAGATCATCTCAACATCCCAAAGGACACACCTTTGTCTGCTATATTGACAATGATATTCTATTAAGAATGGGTAGACAAAAGGTAGACACACCCTAGATTTCCAGGAAAGAGATATACTTGCCAGAAAATGAAAGAAAAATGTGCAAATTTTTCATGTACTACTGCAAAATGATGTTTCTTAGGTTTCACTATTTGCAGACTGTCAGGGTATATCTTCCAAATGGAAAAACAAATGGCTTTTTAGAAATAGCTACAACATTAATAGTATACTGTAGATTTTTGAAGGCAAAATGTACGACATCTATTATGTTGTCTATTCCTATCTATTATAATTTAATCTGTAGCATAAAGGATATCTGTCAGGAGCTCATCTGAACAGGGGTAGTGAGAATTAAATTGGCTGGTGTTGTAGTAGCTGATTAAAGCAACAAGACAAAAATAAAAGTGTTAAGCTTTAAATCAGTTACTGCAATGGTATAAGCAAGAATCTAAAACCAAAGAAAATGCAAACTCCCCTTGAAACAGCACTCTGGTAGAGAAGAAGGAATGAATACAGACATGGGTATTGTCTCACTGTTGAGAGAGTGCAGAACAAAAGGCAGTTTTATGGACCCTGAAGTGGAAGGAAGAAGGGTAAGGGAGAAGGGCTTGGCATGAAAAATACTAGTACTGAATCAGAGTGGGGAAAGTGTCTTTAAGGTTTCTCCTTCCTTCCCCCTTAAGGAGGCTTCAGCAGAGGCAGCTAAAGAAAATTTAGTCCAAGGCCTCAAATAAGGAGGGCCTGGTTTGGCAATTTAGAATCCTGTCATAGCATGACCTGCAAGGGGATCCGGAGTCCTCGACTACAGCTCCCTTCAGAGATTGCAATACACTGGCTGTGCCCCAAATTTGGTGTTAGAAGGGCAGCTTTGCCTGTGAGACCTGCCAGGTAAAGCCTTTGTAAGTGACTATAGTCAGGCCTGAACTAGCTCATAGAAGTTTTTAACAGACAGGCAGACTTCACTAGCAAAAAAAATGATTGTCATTTCAAGACAAAGTTAATTAATGGTATATACCTCATCACCAACAGAATTATCTGTTCTATCCCCTTAGTTGCAACAATAAAACATGTTTAGGGCCTCTCTATATTTTCTTAATTCTTTATATTTACAAGTTCTCCTTTTCTTGTTTCTTAAATGACATGAACTAAGCCATTGTATTATCAGAAAATGTCTATCCATCTGTAAGCGTAGGCCTAAATGTTTTCCATTCTGGGGAGCAATTTCTGACCTTACTAGAAAAATTTAAGCAGTTCACTGTTTGATTTTCCAAAACGCCTTGTCATAGTGCATTTAAACTTACATAGTGCCTTATTGTAGTTACTCAAAAACATTTTGATATAGATCAAGCAAGGGAAAACAAATATAATTATAGTATAGGAACTGAAAGTTGAAAGCAATATAATATCAAGTCATTTCTAGTGTAAAGCAAGATACACATAATAAAAGAAATACAATAACAGACTCTATAAAAACAAAAACTATAAACAGATTCCTTCTGTACTATTAAATAATCTAGATTATACAACAGTAAAATATAAACCTTGAAATCTCCATGACTTAATGCTGTTAAGTTTCATTTCTTGCTTATCATCAGGGTATATCCATAAGGCTCTATTATCTCAACAAACAGATTCAGAGTTCTTCAAAGCAGAGGAAAAGAAAGCTGGAGGGTCACACACTAGGTCTTTAATCTCTTTGTCTAGAAATACCACATTTATTCTCAGTGTCTATTGGCCAGACTGATCACATAACTCTAAATCTAAGGGTTCTGGAGAAGGAGGGGGAGAAGAGAGCATATGGAAATTTCACAGGAGTAAAAGTCTGTGTCACATACCTGTTGCTATTACTCTAAAATTTCTCTAATACTGAGAAACCAAATCATTCACTTATTTACTTTAAACTAAATTATATAATGTCATTTTTAATTTTATTTTTAGTTTTAATTATTATGGGTATATAATAGTTGTACATTTTTATAGGGTATATATGATTTTTTGATACAGGCAAACAAAGTGAATTAATCAAATCAGGGTAATTGGGGTATCCATCAGCTCATGCATTTATCACTTCTTTGTGTTAGAAACATTCAAATTCTACTCTTTTAGTTATTTTAAAGTATACCCTAACTTATTGTTGATTGTAGTCATTTTGTTGTGCTATCACCAGTACAACCTCTATGGAAAGTAGTATGGAGATAACACAAAGAACTGCAAGTAGACCTACCATTTGATCCAGCAATCCCATCATTGGGTATTTGCTCAAAGGAAAAAAAGTAATTGTATCAAAAAGACACCTGCACTCCAATGTTTACTGCAGCACAATTCACAAGTGCAAAAATTTGAAATCAACCTAAGTGCCCATCAATGCATGAGTAGGTTAATAAAATGTAATATATGTATACCATGGAGTACTACTCAGCAATAAGAAAAAATGGTGAACTAATATCTTTTGTAACAACCGAATGAACTGGAGACCATCCTTCTAAGTGGAGTATCTCAAGAATGGAAAGACAAACACCACATGTACTCACTATTAAATTGGAACTAATTGATCAACATTCCTGTGCACATATGGTGGTAAAACTTAATGGAAACCAAGCGGGCAGGAATGGGGAGGAAGGGATGAGTAAATTCACACCTGACAGGTACAATGAACACTATCTGAGTGATGGACACACTTATAACTTTGACTCAAACTGCACAAAAGCAATTCATATAACCAAAATGTTTGTACCCCCATAATATTCTGAAATAAAAAAAATTGTCATTCTAATTATCTAACTATATTTTTTGTGCTCATTAACCATCTACACTTTATCTCTACCCATCCCCACTACACTTCCCAGCCTCTAGGAACAGTCATTCTATTCTATGTCTCATGCGATCAATTGTTTTTAATATTTAATTCCCACATGTGAGTGAGAAGATGTGAGATTTATGTTTCTGTGCTTGGCTTATTTCACTGAACATAATATACTCCATGGACATACATGTTGTTGCAAATGGCAGAATTTCATTCTTTTTATGGCTATATAATATTCCATTATGTATATGTACAACAATTTCTTTATCCATTCATCCCCTAATGGACACTTAGGTTTATTCCAAATCCTGGCCTTTGTGAACAGTGCTACAATAAACATGGGAGTACAGATATCTTTTCAATATACTAAATTCCCCCCCTTTGAATATATACCCAGCAGTGGAATTGCTGGGTCATATGGTAGTTCTATTTTCAGTTTTGTGAGGAACCTCTATACTATTCTTCATAGTGGTTGCACTAACTTACATTCCCACCAACAGTGTATGAGGGTTCCCTGTTCTCCACATCCTCGCCAGCATTCGTTACTGCCTGTCTTTTTGATAAAAGCCATTTTAACTGGGGTGAGATGATGTCTCATTGTAGTTTTGATTTGCATTTCTCTGATGACTAATGATGTTGAGCATTTTTTCATATACATGTTGGCTATTTGTATGTCTTCTTTTGAGAAATGTTTATTCAGAACCTTTGCCTATTTTTTAATTGGATTATTTGATTTTTTCCATTGAGTTGTTGGAGTTCCTTATATATTCTAGTTATTAATCCCTTGTCAGATGGGTAGTATGCAAATATTTTCTCCCATTCTGTGGGTTGTTTCTTCATTTTCTTGACAGCTTCCATTACTGTGCAGATGCTTTTTAGCTTGATGTGATCTCACTTATCCAATTTTGCTTGGTTGCCTGTGCTTTGGGGGTATTACTCAAAAAGTCCTTGCCCAGACCAATGTCTTGAAGCTCCTCTCCAATGTTTTCTTTTAGTAGTTTCCTAGTTTCAGATCTCAAATTTAAGTCTTTAATCCATTTTGATTTGATTTTTGCATATGAAAAGAGATAAGGGTCTAGTTTCCTTCTTCTACATATGGAAATCTATTCAGTTTTCCCAGCACAATTTATTAAAGAGACTGTTGTTTCCCCCCTGTATGTTCTATGTAACTTTGTCAAAGACAAGTTCACTATAGATGTGTGAATATATTTCTGGGTTCTCCATTCTCTTCCATTGGTCTATGTGTCTGTTATTATGCCTGTACCATGCTGTTTTGGTACTACAGCTCTGTTGTATAATTGAAGTCAGGGAATGTGATTCCTTCATTTATGTTCTCTTTGCTCAAGATGACTTTCGCTACTCTGGGTCTTTTGTGGTTCCATATAAATTTTTGGACAATTTTATTTTTTCTATTTCTGTGAAGAATGTCATCAGTATATTGACAGGGATTGCATTGAATCTGTAGATTGCTTTGGGTAGCATGGGCATTTAAACAATATTGATTCTTCCAATCCATGAGCATAGAAAATCTTTCCTTTTTTTGTGACTTCTTCAGTTTCTTTCATCCGTGTTTTACAGTTTTCATTATAGAGATCTTTCAGTTCTTCGGTTAAGTTTATTCCTATATATTTTATTTTGTTAGTAGCTATTATAAATGAGATTACTTTCTTGGTTTCTTTGTCAGATTGTTTACTGAAAAATATAGAAATGCTACTGATTTTTCATGTTGATTTTGTATCTTGCAACTTTACTGAATTTTCTTATCAGATCTAATAATTTTTTTGTGGGGTCTTTAGATTTGTCTAGATATGAGATCATATTGTCCACAAACAAGGATAATTTGATTTCTTCCTTTCCAATTTGGATGCCTTTTATTTCTTTGTCTTGTCTGATTGCTCTAGCTAGAATTTCCAGTACAGTACTATGTTGAATAATAGTGGTGAAAGTGGGCATCCTTGTCTTGTTCCAGATTTTAAAGGAAAGGCTTTCAGTCTTTCCCCATATAGTATAATACTCCCTGGGGACCTACCATATAAGGCTCTTATCATGTTGAGGTAATTTGCTTCTATATCCAGTTTTTTGATACTTTTTATCATGAAGGGATGTTGAATTTTATAAGATATCTCTTCATCATCAATTGAAATGTTCATATGGTTTTTGTCCTTTGTTCTGTTGATATGATGTGTCACATTGATTGATGTACATATGTGAATCATCCTTGTGTGCTTGGGATGAATCCCAGCTGATCATGATGAATAATCTTTTTAATGTGTTGTTGAATTCAGCTTGCTATTTTTTTGAGGATTTTTGTATCTATATTCATCAGAGATATCAGCCTATAGTTTTCTTTTTTTGTTGTGTCTTTGTCTGGTTTTGGTATTGGGACGACATGGCCTTTGTAGAATGAGTTTGGGAGTATTCTCTACTCCTCAATATTTTGGAAGAGTTTAAGATGGATTGCTATTAGTTCTTCTTTGAATGCTTGGTAGAATTCAGCAGGGAAGACATTAGGTTCTGCCTTTTTGTTGATGGAAGACTTTTATTACTGCTTCTGTCTTCTTACTCATTTTTGGTTCATTCAGGTGGTGAATTTCTTCCTGGTTCAATCTTGGTAGGTTGTATGTGTCTAGGAATTTATACATTTCTTCTAGGTTTTCCAATTTATTGGCATATAGTTACTCATAGTAGTCTAAAATTCTATTATAAATATATATGCACTCAACACTGGAGCACCCAGATATGTAAAGCAAATATTATCAAAGCTGAAAGGAGAGGTAGACCCCAATACAATAATCACTGAAGACCTCAACACTCCACTTTCAGCACTGGACAGATCATCCAGACATAAAATCAACAAAGAAACATTGGACTTAATCTGCACTATAGACCAAATGGCACTAATAGGTATTTACAGAACATTTCATCCAATAGCTGTACATTTTTCCCCTCAGTTCATGGATAATTCTGAAGTACAGACCATATGTTAGGACATAAAACATGTCTCAAAAAATTCAAAAAATTGAAACCATACCAAGTATTTTCTCTGACCACATTGGCAAGAGGAACATTGGAAACTATACAAACACATGGAAATTAAACAATATCTTCCTCATGAGAAGAGGATCGATGAAGAGATTAAGAAGAAAATCAAAAAATTTCTCAAAACAAATGAAAATGAAAACACAACATATCAAAACCTATGGGATACAGAAAAAGCAGTAATAAGAGGAAAGTTTACAGGAATAAGTGCCTACATCAAACAAGTAGAGAGGCTTCAAATAAACAACCTAATGATGTATCTCAAAGAACTAGAAAAACAAGACCAAGTCAAACTGAAAATTAGCAGAAGAAAAGAAATTATAAAGATCAGAGCAGAAATTAATGAAATGGACACAAAAAAATACAAATTATCAACAAGACAAAAAGTTGTTTTTTTGAAAAGATAAACAATATTGATACCATACCAGACCATCTAAGAAAAAAAAGACTCAAATAAATAAAATCAAAGTTGAAAAAGGAAACATTACAATTGATACTGCAGAAATCCAAAGGATCATTAGAGACTACTATAATGCCATTATTTAAATAAAAGGGAGGAGCATTATAGAATTATAAAAGCAAACACGTTATTTTAGAATTATAAAATGATTGGGAACTCAGATCTAAAATCGAGAGAGAGAAATGTTTTGTTAATATTGTTATTTTATGAAACTATACAGTTTTGTTATACCTGCTATTTGAATTCTTATGAAATTTCTAAAGCATTTAAGATTTTTAATTAGTTACCACTAGTGTTTTCAAAGAAATACTCTTATTTGTACAGGCCACAGTGTTGGAACAGGGCTGAATATAAATCTTTATAATAAGACTAGAATTCACAAAATTTATACTGGTATCTCAGATAATCCAAGGTATAAGTCAGACTATATAATTCCAGGAAATAATGAAAAGACACAGTACCACATATTTAGAAAGAGATGCAAAGTAAAATGGATATGAATATGAATGACTACTTTGTTACTTACTAAAAGCATGACCATGGACAAGCAAATTAGTTCTCTGAGCTACATTCCTGCCATGTCAACTCTTATATAACAGTATGTTATATCACACTGTATCTAGTGTACAGGATCATTTTGAGTAATGAAAAACATAATCCTTCTAATTTACTTTGGCACAACACACAATGCTATCGTTTTTTATTATTGATCAACTAATTTGAGGATGAAAATTATTAATATTTAAAATTCCATCTTTAAAATCTTTAAGTTGAATTAAAATGAAGATAATGAAAGACATTTATAATAACACATGGTAAAATAAGAAATAGTTGTTGTATATCATCACCCAAATAATGATAAATATATTGAAATTGAAGTTAAAGAGGTGAGACTGTCAATAGTAAACAAATCCCGAAACTTCAGCAGCAGTAATCCATTCCTAACTTATTCAGTCTTTGGAACACTGTTATAAATTATTTTTGAAAGAATGACAGAAACTCTTAAAACAAAATATGTCATATTAAAATTTGGTATATTTATTTTATATTACCTCAACTAAAAAATATCATATTGTATTTAAGGTTGAAACTGTTTAAAATGATTTGATGAAACCATATTCTTGAGGTTGAAATATGACATAAGAACATCTCAGTAAGCTATTTTGGATTCTTTCCTTTAGAAGATTAATTGATAGTCAGTTGCATCAGTATAACATGTGTCTCTCTCTAATCTAAGGATAGTACTTTTCCTTTTAACTGAATGCATGGGTTTTACAATGAACTGCAGATCTAAAATTAGGACCTAAACAAATGAATAAAATTACTTCTAATTTTGTCTGTGACACATTCCCAGCACATTTTTCTTCTTCTATAATAAAAGTCTTCATTTCTATGATGCAAAATTTTGGTCATTCTTATACAAGCACATATTGACATCAAAGAAAATGTTAGCTTTAGATTTGATTTAAACTGGGATTTGCCAAATCACTGTCTTTCTTCAAAAAGCAGAACTATTTGTTTATTTTAAGTTTGAAGACTTTCAAAATATTGTAATTCGAATTCATACACAAAGAAAAGGTTAGAGTAAGTGAGAAATTAGTTCAGAAAGGCTCAATGAGTTTGAAGAGTTTGGGAATAGCTTGAGCTGATGTGGTCATGGTGTTTGGTCAGTGAATTCTCAGCTGAGGCCAGCACTTTGCAGCTATACCAAATATGACTTTGTATCTCTTCCCCAATTATATCCAATACATTTTTACTTATATGTTTTAGGAAAGAGACATAACACTTTGTGATAACCATTAAAGATTTGCCTTCATAATCATAACAAAACAAAGATTTATTTGTCTGGTGCTTGGGCCAAATTCAAGGATAATTCTGTAAGGATTGATAAGGGACTAAGTTCTATCATCTGAAGGAATATATTTACAGGAATTTTCAAATGTAAAGTTTTGAAAGTTATAGATTTTTAGCCCATCTACTTCTTTATTATGATAAGACCATAATAAGAGCACACAGGACTTTCAGAAATTAGAAAACCTCTGAGAATAATTTGCTTTGCCTTCAAAAGCTGAGAAGTGCTACAAGGTTACACTTTATCAAGCAGAGTTTATGTGACTGTGATTTTGGCAAAAGCAATAAGAAAAATCCTAAAAGGCTTATGGCTCTGCCAAGGTTTCGCAGACAACTAGCCAATGGTTTGATGGTTGTGCAGTCATCTTATACCTGGGATAGAAGTCTGTGCGTCAAAGGCCCTAGACAACTTAATGTTGGATTGTTGTTTTAGAAATGAGTGGTCATCTTCATTAACCACCTGTGCATGTCACGAATGGAAAATGGTTTTGAGTATCTTGAGTTTGGTCTTAGGATAGATACCCATGTGAAAGAGATTTTGGCCTGCTCTTTATTGAACTTCTTGTATTCAACTGGTGTAAAAATGTGTGATTATTGTCAAAAAGGAATTCTTAAAATGAAAGAAGAAAACATTTAATTGGCAAAGTTTATCCAACATATGTAATTATCATAGGGTTAAAATCATTTACATTATTATTAATAATTGAAACTTCCAATATATATGTATATATGCATACACAATGGGATATTATTATAATAATTGATTTGGGGGAAAATTAATTTCCCATTGTCAAACAAGTTTTTGTATATAAATGCAACTATATAATCAATCAGGTTTATTTAAAGGGAGAATTATTTTTCACTGAACATTTGAGAATTTTTAGTCTACCAAATATTGCCATCTGCCAAAATCAATGCAGTTTTAAATTTTAGCGCAGAACTGGGTTAAAATCCCAGATGATAAAATTAATACTAATATAATTAAAATCTCTTTATCTTTTGAAATTATAAACTATAGTTATTGGGTGTAGAAATATAATTTACTGATTAAAATAGTAAAATAATGTAGTTTATTATCTTAAAAGGACTATTCTGAACTTTTAAGAATATTTTTACTGTCTACAGAAATAAGGTCAAGCATTAATGTCATAACTAAAATAAAATAGAAATATCTAATATACTATACATTTATAGAGTATTCTATCATACTTTAATGGATCCAACTTCTGTAAAATTTTTCATGTACAGTTAAGAATTCAATAGCCTTGATAAATTGTTCCCTAGGTAGCTATACATTTACCAAGTTTATTAAAGGTGTATTGAAATATTGCTTTTCTGGATCACATAGTCAAATGAATTTACAAAGAACACAATTAAGATTCATTTGTTCAAAACTTAGAAATTTTATGCCAGAATTATTATATTATAGAGTGGAAGGGAAAAAAAACTTAGCTCTGTTATTAAAAAGTTATTTAGAAAGAAACCTCAAACTGTAGTTATTTCAATAAGCAGGCTTTGTAAAATTTTTTCCTATTTGGTTACATTTGAAATATTTCTCATCTTCTATTTTAAATATATCGAGACTATGGCCTTTCTCAAAGAACAAAAAAGAAAATGCCTTTGGAATAACAGCACAATCTAATGAAAAGTAGAGTAAATAAAGAGTAAAATAATTTTGTTTTCTAGGCCTCAAGTGCAGGTCTTAATGGCCATTGTTACTTGACAAGCTATTCAAAATGTAATTCCTAGCATGTAAACTAGGATTAAACTAATCGAACTATACATCCTAACCAACAAGAGAATTTTTTTATATCCCATAAATGAATAATATATTCCTTTCTGATCACACATTGATATTTGTAAGTGCCCCATTCCTATCAGATGAATAGAAGAAAGGAGAGTAAAACATATAGCTGTCCTGGCAAAAAGAGACCAGAGTAAGTTTTTTAAAACTAAATGTAGGGATACTTCAGAAATAGAAATAGAAAATCACACACTAAGTCAAACAAGAAATTTCAACAACAGGAAAAGTTCAAACCTAAGATATCCATCTAAGGAAACAGAGTAGAGTATGAACAAAAGTTCAAGCTGAAATGAGATGGTAGATGGACCCAGGGAGGAGGAAACTCCAATATGGAAACATTTCAAATGAATAGTAGCTTCCAGTCATTCTAGAAATATATTATAGACATTGCACATAATGGTCAAATAGTGAGGTTTATGGCTGGCATAGGTACATTTTAAGAACTTGAGAGGTTGCAATGGTGCCTATTTGTACATATTTCAAGTTCTACAATACAAAAACAAATATTCATGATCTTCATAAAAATAAACTTCCAATTAATAAAACCCTCAAATGTGGTTTAAAAAAAAATAAGCCTTTAACAGACATATACATTTAAATGACACACAGTAAATAAGCTTCCAAAATTAGGATTTTAATTAAAATCATATTTATTCCAATTCAATACTTAAGATATAAAGCATCATTGTGTATTTCTTAACACACTGAAAATGATGTGTTTTCATATGAAAGCAGCCAGATCTTAATAATAAAATAATAAATTTAGGGTTGCCATAAATAGATACATTTGGACCCAGATAGAATCTATTTTTTTCTTTGTTTCAGAATCTATTTTATCTACAATCGAAAGCTTCTCAGATAAAAAATAAGAAATAAGTTCACCTTAGAAGTACAAAATAAACAGAATGGAATATTAAATAATTCTTTCTATAAGGAGAATAATTTAGAAGTTGATACCATTTGTCTACAGTTTCCCCAAATGGCATGGGTTCTTAATTTATTATAATATGTGAATTATATTTGGAAACAATTTTCCAAAGTCAAATTTTAAATGTAACTTCACAGAAAATACCCAAATGTCTAATTTAAAAAAAATACTTAAGCGACTGAGAAATTAATTGTAGTGATTCATTTATTTTAAAAGAAGATTAAATTTTTCTTGCAATATTCATGGGTTGTTTAAAAAAAACATGCTTGACAAATTAAATTGTGTTTTCATTTCTGCTTTTGCTCATGCATTGATGATTCTGAATATTCACAAAAGACTTCATATTTATGAGCAAATTATGATATCCCTAGACAACTGAATTAAGGAAGTAGGGAAACATGAAAGTATTACAATTCATTACAGCAAACATTTGCTGAGGTTGGCAAGTGAAACACTAGACTTGAAATACAAGATATATTTTAGGCATCTTTTTAAACACTTAATAACTGAGCCAGCATGCCCACTGCATTTAGCAGACAAGCACTCAAACTGTGTTTGTAGTGTGATTCCCCAAAACTTAATGTCCATTATACTTTCTAATACAAGAGTTCAAGAAATAAATTGAAAATAAAATTTTATGTCCAGATGCCTCTGTGTTACATTTTTGCTGTATAAGCCCTTAACATGGAAATGGGTTGGAAGGCATAAACTCCATTACTAAGAAATCTTAAAATTCTTTAATAGAGCACACATGCATGCCAGCAGATTGTATAAGAAATATATTGACATTTCTCTGTTTCTGTATCAAATTTTTTCCTATCAGTTGATATAATTTTCTCTTTAGACAGGCAAAATAATAATAATAACATTTTCTATTTTTTCCTCACTTTTATCAATTCCTTAGTTTAAACCTCCTTTGCCTTATATTCAGAGTGTGCTCTTTTTCAACTGGTTCTTATGTAGATTGTTATTTTCAGGAACTGCCCATGGGAGTAAGGGGTGAATGAAAATAGCCCTTCTTGGTCAATCTCCTATAAAATAGCTAGAAAATAAAGTTTTGAAGAATCAAGGCTAAAAGCCTTTTAGAAAAACTCCAGTGCTTTATTATGTTAAAAACAAATAACTCAATCTCTTTCCTTGTCTTCATTAAAGGCACTACTATAGACAGAGTTTGTGTCTCCCCAAAATGTGTATGTTGAAACCTAATGCCCAGTATGATGATATTTGGAAGTGGGCCCTTTGGGAAGTGATTAGATCATAAAGGAGGACTAACCTAACTCTTGTGAAAACAGTAGATTTGGAGTTTACTACAGTGTCCACTCACCATGGAGCATAAAACCACAATGCAAATTTTCTCCGAAAGAATGTGTAGCTTGTATTAGGTCGATAAAGGTATCAGTTATATTTTTCAGTATCTACAATTATGTATCCCTTTATTTGGAAGCTAAGAGCCACTTCAGCCCTGAGTTTTCCATCTCCCTTGTATGAAGTCATTCTTTTGGTCATATTTCTCGATACTTGAGTCATCAGGATTGAATGATGTAGAATGGAAATTAATGCCTGGGGGAAAATACTTACCTGCTTTCCTTGATAAATGTTATATGCCCAGTCCCTACTCTAAGATTTGAAAATTACATCATCTCCTTCTCAAGATATATATTGTGTCTGACCTTTGTCTTGCTTCTGATTTCTTTGCCACTAGCTCCCCACTGACAAAGTGAACAAGGCACTTCTTTGATCATGTAACACTCAATATTCTAGTTTGAGATGATGATCTCCATTCTAGTTCTCCAGTAGTTTAAAATGTGGGCTTGATGTACTACCATGTCACCCCATTACCTTTCTGCATCAATTTCTTAACTTGAATCTGTTCTAATAGATCCATTATCAAATGTTAGAGTCCTTTCCCATTGACAGCTAGCATAAGTTCTCCCAGTTCCACATCAAGACTTGAACACCAATCACAATTTCCACCCACTATTAGAGTATCAGAGTGTTTGTTTTTCCACATATGTGAGCTATAATAGCAGGTAACCAATATACCAGATGGACATTTTATGTTAGTTTTAGGGAGACTCTTCCAATCTGCTCTTCTGTTGCCAAACTCAATAGAGAGCAATGCTTATTTCCTATAGGTCCTGTTACAGAGGGATAATTTATTTCTCTGAAATTATTGACTAGGCAGTCTCTATTTTCTTTTGCAAGCACAGGGTTCTTGGCATTTCCATAAAGTCTTGTTAAAAGTGTCTTAGTTTGAGCTGCTATAACAAAGTACCATATACAGGATAGCCTATAAACAACAGAAATTTATTTCTCACAGTACTGGAGACTGGAAGTCCAAGACCAGGATGCCAACATGGTCAGGTTCTTGTGAGGGTCCTCATTCAGGTTGCAGATGACCAATGTGTCCTTGTATCCTTACAAGGCAGAAAGAACAAAGAGCTAGCCCTGTGGTGTTTTCTTATAAAGGCACCAATACCATCTATGAGGGCTCCACCGTTATGACTTAATTACCTCCCAAAGGTCCCACCTCAAAATACTACAACACTGGCAATTACACTCAAATATGAATTTCTGGGGACACAAATATTCAGTCCATAACAATCTTAGTTCATATTGAGAATAATCTTAATTTTTAAAAATTAGATATTCTTAGTCTTTTGGATTCCTGTGAATTGAATCACTTTATTTTGTAACAAATTCTCCAGTGCGTGGTTCACCATAGACACACAGGCAATGCATAAAGAGAAAAATTTCACTTACTCCACAAAAGAAGCTTCCTGATTTTGCAGGAGATATGGGTAGTTATAGTCAATACATTATTTTATCACCATTGTTATGTTACCTGGTGTCTTAGTCTGTTCGTGTTGCTATAAAGAATACCTGAGGCTGGGAAATTTATAAATTTTACAAAGAAAAGAGGTTTATTAGGCTCATTGTTCTGCAAGTTGTACAGGAAGAATGGCACTAGCATTTGTGTGGCTTCTGGTGAAAGCCTCAGGCTCCTTCCGCTCATGGCGGAAGGTGAAGGGGAGCCAGCACGTGCAGACACCACACAGTGACAGAGGAACAAAGGGAAGGCTGTCCCAGCCTCTTTTTAACAAGCAGCATTCAAAGGAAATGATAGAGTGTGATTTCACTCATCTCCTAGGGCATTAATATATTCATAAGGGATACACCACCATGATCAAAACACTTCCCATTTGGCCCCATTTCCAATATTGGGGATCAAATTGCAACACGAGATTTGGAGGGGACAATTATCCAACCTAAAGCACATGGTTTGGGACTATATGATTGTGAGACAAAAATAAAGGTATGTTTAAGAGTTTCCTGGCCTGTTTTGTTGAACATTGTTTTCCTTGAATTAATTTAGATTATTTTTCTGCCTTTGTTAAACATTACTTGCCATCTTGGATTGAAGAAATCATGCTCTAAATTGATAGTGTATTTAGATTACAGCTTGCTCAGGATAGTTCTGATTTATGGTTATTGTTCCAACACAGTTATTAATAGTAATAGCTCCCCAATTCACTCTCAAAAGTTTACCAGTATGAATGCTAGGTTACCTACTCAACTAAATTGCTCTAGGATTCATTTGCTGCTCCGAATGTCCTAAGTTTCACACATCACCCTAAACTGCACCAATTGCTGCCACAGCATGAATACATGGTGCGGTAATTTGTTGTACAAGACTCCAGTAATTAATTCTTACATCTCTATATCCAAATAAAGCTATCATGCATGTAGGAAAACCACTTTCTTCTCACCAGAGGACTATATATTTCTTTCCATTAATTTCTACAGCAACAAATTTTTTTTTCCTGAACTCTAAAGTGATTCTCCATCTCTAAGTGGAGATGTTTCTATAAATCCTTACTACTGTTGGAGTTCTCCAGAAATAATCTCTAATGGTTAGCCATGCCCCTTCTTGAGAAATGTAGCCCCTTTGCCATATGGGAATGCCCACCTGCCCCTGATAGACATTGTGTTCCTGGTTTATTGGTGGGTCCTGTGCTACACATAAAATGCAAACCTACTACTCATATATGCTTAATATTTAATATAGATCTTTTAATCTATTAAAGGAGTGGCACTCAAGCATATAATAAGAAGAAAGTTACTCTTTGCATTTCAAACTTCCTGCACTCTGTAACTCCTAAAAAATAGTTGGTTTTGAGCCTGTGATGGCATTCACAATACTGATATATTCTACAACGAATAGTCCTCATCTTTTGGCAAAACTCCTGTGCAATAGGATATAAAATGCTATTCTTTTGTTTTGTTTTGTTTTGTTTTGGTAGATTGGAACTACTGGGAAAGTTGATAGACTCATAGCCAAACTTGGATACATCTTTATACTAAAAACTCCAGTTTATTTTTCTTAGCCTTAACAAAGCAATTCTTATCTTTTCCATGGAAAAATTCCTCTTATGGGATCATAGGGGATTGGGAATAATTATCATAATAGAGCAACTATGTTATTATCTAATGTTATCGGTAGTGCTATATATGATATTATGGGTGAAGAAATTAATTACCAGGACTTATTTTTAAACACTAAGTTTACCTTTATGAAGAAGTAAAAGTTAAAAAATAAGTATGATTTTAATAAATTGAGTTGTTTATAGAAAACTGAATCAAATATACAACATTTATTTTAGCAGTGAAAATATCTGGAAAGAGAATGTGGTAGTTATGAACAGTTAAAATTAAAGTCTTGCAAAGAGTGTTTCAAGCTTTCTTGGTGATTAGGGTAGCATAAGGAGAGCATTCTAGATTCATATGGAGATGGATTCTAATGGGCATGAGATTCTCAAAGGGTTATTTCAATATTTTCCATTTGTACTAAGCATGGATTAGTCCTTTTATGGATTTTTGGGTCTATTTTATGGATGTTTTTAATAAAACAAAAGTCTTTACTTTATAGGAAAATCAAGAAGTTAATTCCAAAGAAATTGATTATATGCTGGATATTTCCCTGCTGTAATCCATACACACTTTAAAAAATATAAATGGATAAATTATGTGACTCCTTTGACATCAAATAAAAATTCAGAATAAGTTCCACAATGTTGTAAAGAGCAGTTGTTCAACATCTCAAAATGGATTCAAAAATCAATTCAAAACACATTTGTGTCTTTCTACTGCTTTCACCTTTCTTGATTTGAGAAAATTCAGTCACATAAATTCTAATACGCCTGATTTATCTTAAATTATAAAACAGCAAGAAAAAGTGTATTAACGCAAATGAAAATTCACGGTGTTAAAGAAAAAGAGATTTCAAATTAAAGGAAGAAGCTGAAACAACTTCAGGCAGATACCAAGAATTTAGAACTTCTCATTTGAAATATAATGAATAAATGTATTTTAGGATGTTGTTGCATCTATTCAGCAGGGCAGGCATTTGACACATAGAAATTTGCTTAGTGGAGAGACCCATTGTGACTTCAAGCAGAAGCAAGCAACTGCATTTGTCAAGACTTTGTTAAACCCTCTGCAATGAAAACAGAAACATAATAAACATGTCTAAACAAAAATTAGTTGTGTTTCATTTTTCCATAACCTGACAATTTTTTAGCTTTCATAAAATTGTTTAAAAACAAAAAAAGTGACTGTGATCGACAATCAATTAGGGTATACTTTAACATAACTAAAAGAGTAGACTTGGAATGTTCCTAACACAAAAAAATGATAAATGCCTGAGGTGGTGAATACCCCAATTACCCTAATTTGATTAATCTACATTGAATGCCTGTATCAAAACATCACATGTACCCTACAAATATATACAACTATTATGTATCCATAACAATTAAATTTTTTTAAAAAAAAAGCAGTAAGAATGTCTTAGACCATTTTTGGCTACTATACTAGACTAGTACAAACTGGGTAATTTAAAAAAAAAAATTTATTTGACACTGGCCTGGGTTATAGTGGAAGACATTGTCTCTAAAAAAAATTATTTGACTTATGATTCTGGAGACTGGAAAGTCTAAGAGCTAGGGATTGAGAGAGTGCCAAACTGGCTTTTATAACAATCCATTCTTGCAATAACAATATTAATCCATTCATAAGAGCGGAGCCCTCAAGGCCTAATCACCTCTTAATGGGTTCCACCTTTTTAGTACTATCACAGTGGCAATTAAACTTTAACACGTGTTTCGGAGAGGACATTCAAACTATAGCAAACAGTGAATATAACATTTTATTTTATCTAATTCCAGTAAGTTAATAATTGCATATTAAAAGGAAAACATGTGATATAGTAGCTATTTTTACATCATATGCACTAATCATACCCTAATAATATAGGACACTGCATGGTGAAATTCAATTAACTCTTGTTTCAACACACTAAAGTAAATATAATGATAAAAGTGCTTTTTAATTTTATAACATATGCATACGTATAGCACAATAATGAATAAATGTTATTTGAACTGTGTATTAAAATTGAAATATATATGTCCTTCTACTTAATTGCAAAACCAAATATATGGACCCAATAGATTTTACCCATAATTCAAGTCAATGTACACTTATTAAGAACCCATTGTTACCAGGCTCTTTACTAAACGCTTTCAACAAACATTGGTCTTTAATTCTAACAATTACATGGAGAGAGAGATATATGGCTTCAAATATAGAAAGACAGACTTAGAGAATTATAGGTGGCATTGTAAAAATTACATATCAGTCAGATGACAGAGCTACAAATCCAATCCAAGGCCTCTGATATGACCACAGGAAATGTGACCGCCTCCTTCTACAGGCACCCACCACCAGGACTTTCAGGCACTTGACTCATTTGGGACTACATTACCTTTTGTCTAGTGTTATTATTATGTAAAGCAAGTTTTCCTCCCTATTAATGTATAAAGTCCATTACAAATATTCATTGAATTACTAATTTGGTTTTGTTGTCTTCATACCTGGATAACACAAAAAATATATTTCCTTGATTGTGGTTGACTTATGATTCTGGAGGCTGAAAAGTCTAAGAGCTAGGGATTGAGAGATTGTTTTGTGCTCATCACTGAATGCTAAGTACTAAGCAAAGAGTTTAGTAAGTGTTAATTTTCCTAGGCTATCCATAATGTTGAAGCATGTTTTAAGCACCCCTAGCTTTTGTGTATAACAGAAGATTTTAACTATATTCAATATTTTATGATTACTTCTGTATATGTGTATCTGTAATTGATACCTCCGTGATAAAAGGCAAACACATTTACCTAACTCTAAATATGCCTCTTTCTATTCTGCTGTGCTCTTATACGTTTCTATTATTTAATTCATCATGTAATACTAAAATATATTTGAAGAGGTGTCTATCTCCTCTGTTAGCCTCTGAGATCCTTGAGCACAGAGTATGCGCCTTTTTCATGTTTGGATTCCCATACTTCACATGGAAATAGAGCTGTATTCAACAGATTAATGAACTATTAAATTCTTAAAACTATAAGAATTTATTGTGGCTGATACGCAGAAGTTAAATGAAGTCTGACTATTGCTGGCTGTAGAACCCAAATGGGATTTTCTAATAGAATTGTTAACATTGCCAATCATCTGTGGCTCAAGTGAGTGACGTTTTACAGTCCCAAATATAAAGTTGCAAGTGAAGATTTCATAAAACCTTCTCTTCTTGGTTCTTCCTGGTTTTTTTTTGTTGCTGCTGTTGTTCAAAAACTCTCTCACATTAGAATCAGGCACTCTTATCTTTTACATCTGAAACTATTGCTTATTTTATTATAGCATATTTCCATGAACATTTTAGTTAGAAACTTAAGATTCTGAAAAACTGGACTGCCTTACCTAAAATATTCCCTTTGACACATCATGACCAAATTGCTTACAAATGTTTGAGTTAAAATTAAATTGCTGTTCTGACTAGTAGGGAAACTTTTTAGTCTTAGTGGGGACTTAGTACATAAGAGCGGGACTAACCTTTCAGTAGTCACCAAATATAATTATTCTCCTTGTATCTTGCCTATAATCAGTTAAAGCTAATTTGTAAACATTTATAGGGGAATCAAATCACACACTATTTTTCTGAATATAAACCTATGAAAAGGATTCAAGAGTTTGGAAGAACTGTTGATTTAAACTAAAGAACAAATTAATTTTAATTACTAGAATTATTTAAATTATATGTAATATAATATTCATGAAATTAAAATTTATTATTAAAATATTTTGTGAATTTTTTAGGAAAGTGATTCTCATGTGTAGATTTGTCTATTACAAATAATAATTCTACCAATAGGCAAGAGTATAAGTTGTATAAATGTACAGTAAGACTATCTGTAGTATCCTGTTTTAATAAAATGATTTGTTGTTGAATGACTACTAAACTGATCTTAAAAAAATGAATTGCAATAGCATTGAAATAAACAACCAAAACACGCACATATTCACACCACACACACATACACACACATAAAAACAGAAACAAAAGTAGCACCAGTTATGTTGCCACTGAGTGCAAAGTTTTCCTCTTTTTGGAAAAAAGAAAGTTGCCTTGTTCTAGTTTAAATGCTTAGGAAGTCGGTCATATGGCTGTTTCATCAAGAAAAAAAGAATATAAATAAATCAGTATTTTATCCTGAAGATGAAAATCCCTTGAAAGATATGCCTGGGACCATTATCTGGATAGAAACTGAACTTGGTACCTTATTTGCATTCAGGAAGAACACATCTTTATTCTTCTAAGTAGATCTTTGAGAAACAATAATGACTGTTAATAACTGCTAGAATTAAGCAGATACATGAAAACCTCCCCCCAAAATAGCAAGCTTTTCAATATTGTTTTTAAAATGCTTTTTCTTATGGTTTAGAATATTTAATCTTAATGCAAATATATTATTTCTTCCCTTTATAGTTCTTATAATATTATATTTATCAATGTTTAGTTTCTGTCTTATGATCTAACAGGACAAGTAGGAGTTAAGAAAAAAAATGCACCTTTATTGCCTTGTGGTAACTTCAAATTATTCAGAAAATCTTCAACATAATGAAAAGCTAAGTAACTTGGAAAATTTCCTGTAAGGTAAAGAATTGTTCCCAAGAATACTTTCATAGCTTAGATAACACAAACTTTTAAATTGCAGGTTTGTCTAGAATATAATGTTTTTGACTTTTTCTTAAGAGTAAAAATAGGACAAATGAGCATTTTGAATATAACCATGGTCAAACAATGATAATACCTGAAATCTGATCTATTTTATTGTCTTTGAAATTATTTCCATTTACAACTTTGTAATGCATACCATTGTGGTACACATGTACAATGGCATAGAACTCCAGAGGTACAGATACAATGCTAACAAAATCAAATTTAAAAATAATGAGAGCATTAGAAAGTATTCTCCAAATGAATCAAGGAGTTACATCAGAAGGGATATGGATATTATGCTCTATAAATGTCAATTAATACTTTTTT
Organism: Daubentonia madagascariensis; assembly: GCA_023783475.1. NCBI lineage: Eukaryota > Metazoa > Chordata > Mammalia > Primates > Daubentoniidae > Daubentonia > Daubentonia madagascariensis. Next base: position 21,913,958 of record JAKFHU010001684.1, on the reverse strand, counting down.
AGTGATTAGGTTTTCCAAAAATGAAATTCAAGTAATAAAAAAACTTTGTAATTTCTATCCATCTGCATAAGTTTAGCTGCAATATGATTCTAATCAAATCACAAATGTAAATTAAATTAAATCAATTTTAACTTATGCCTGAGGTGTCTCAATCAGAACATTTCATCAAACTAATCAAATTAATTCCCATCTTATGTTATGAAGGTAATTGGTGCAAAGCAATAAAAAATTTTTTTTCAATAAATATTTCAGCAGCTAATTTACATAACTATATATTGAAAATTAATGGAAGTGTAATATACATATGTGTATATGTATATATCAGTGTGTGTGCCTAAATATTTCTATATTACCTTAAGAACAAAAATATCTCTTATTTTAGTCCCATTTTTCCAATTAATATTTCCTTTCAAAAACACCATACAGTCAGTGAAATAAGATACCCAAGTCCAGGGAATTTTCTTTTTCTTTTTTTTTCTCTCATTTGTTTGTGTTATCAACAAAGATTAATATGAACTGGGAAATAGTCGCACAAGTTTTCTTTACTTCTTTTTTTGTAAATAAGTAGAGATAATAGTTTCTTCACCTCCTGAACATATGAAGAATTAATACATATTAAATTTTTTCTTATTAGTTTAAATTTAAATGTCAAATACTTGAATGAATATTGTTTAAATAGTTAAAAAATACAATACAGCTTATTACAAAATTGCTTTCCTCAGCAAATAGTTATCCATTATTGCCAGATTCAACAAATTTTAACTCAATTTTTTTCTTATGTTATTTACTTGCTTTTATCTATGTAATATACCTAAAATATTTTTTCTTTTTTCTTAACTTATTAATTCTATCTAGTGCTAGACCATACAGGAGAAGAAAATTTAAGTATCTTATGATATCACAAAACCCCCCAAAATACTTTCTCTTCTTCTATTTTTCTAATACCCTTATGCTAGAAACTTTGTTTGAAACAACATTCAGTGTTTTTAATATTATTATACTAATATTTTTAATAACAAAGTTGTTTATGATTACATTTTCTGACTTATATAATGTTCTTTTTTACTAAATTAATAATTTGCTTGTTCATTTAATTTTTTTTCCTATCATTTAGCACTGATTAATTTGAAAATTTCTATCAAGTTGGAAAATGAGAACACTTCTCACCTTATAGAAAAACTACATTAAATAATTTATCAGTTCTATGTTTCTTCTTAGTGACAACTCTCCTGTATCTCTGTACTTGAGACTGGCTGCATTGTACGCCCCCAGGTCTCACACACTGCTTTCTTTATTTTCTCCCCTTTTTTTGATGAAGACTATTTTCTTACAGCTTTTCACAAATGATTTTTAAAAGCTAAAATTGCTGTGTGCTTGAGTATATAAATGCCTTTATTCATTATAATGGTTGACTAATTATTGTTAGATTATAAAATTCTAGGTGAGAAGTCATTTTACTTTGGAATTCCAAACTTTATGGTAGTTATTACTAGTTATGTTGTTTAAAAGGTTTACATACTTATATCAGTTACCCTTTAATCTAATTTACAGCTGAATTCACATTCTTGTGAATATGTGACTGCAGTAGCATAAGCAGACTGAGCAATTTTCTAATTTTCACTCTCATCCTAGCAGCTGACTAATGAGATTTCAGCTTTTGTCAAAACATCTAAATGGGATAAGGAAATAATATGCCTTCAACAAAGAGGAGAAAAGAGAGAGATTATCAGTTAAAACTATTAGTGCAATAAAATAACAATATGAGAGAGAAGAGTTCACATTATATATCTAACAATTATCTTTATTGAAAATAAAGTATGCTGTGCTCTTAGAACAAAGTCCATCAACCTTCAAATAGACCTCAAGGTTAGTATAATCTGCCCCCTATTTTTCTCTCCAGCCACATCTCCTGACTCAGTGCACTAAGTTTACCATTCTGTAGCCCCATAGACTTTTCTTAGCTTTTGGCTATATAATCACCTTTTGTACTTTTGAATTTAGTTATGCTTTATCACCCAGGAAAATTCTTGTGTGAAGGCTCACAGGGTTAGTTTGGGTCTATTTGTTATAAGACACTGGATTTTTATTTCTAAGCATTTTTATATACTTATATTTCTCAAATTAATTGAAATGTATTTATCAGGGTTCTTCAAAAAGTTCATTAAAATGCATATTATGAAAAAAAGCTACGCATGGATTTCAAATTTTTTTTGCACCAAAATAAACTGATGTGAACTTTTTTGCTAAAATTGAAGCAAGAACAAACACAAGTTTATGGTGAAGGTTGGGTAGAAGAATAGTGAAATGATTGATGCTTTACAAAAAGTTTATGGGAACAAGGCCCCAAAGAAATCAGTAGTTTACAAATGGACAATTCATTTCAAGAAGGGACAAGATGATGTCGAAGTTAAAGCCCACGGTGGCAGACTATTCACATTTGCAAGTAAAAATTCATCTTGTCTGTGATTTAGTTGAAGAGGACCAACTATCAACAGCAGAGACAATAGCCAACACTACAGACATCTCAACTGGTTCTGTGTATACAACAATTCTGACTGAAAATTTAAAGGTAAGCAAACTTTCCACTCAATGTGTGTGAAAACCTGTTGCTCCCAAATCAGCTGCAGACAAGAGCTGAGCTTTCAATGGAAATTTTAAACAAATGAGATCAAGATTTTGAGGCATTTCTTTGAAAAATTGTAACAGGAAATGAAACATGGCTTTATCAGTATGATCCTGAAAATAAAGAACAATCAAAGTAATGGCTACCAAGATGTGGAAGTGGTCCAGTCAAAGCAAAAGTGGACTGGCCAAAAGCAAAAGTCATGGCAACAGTTTTTTAGGATGCTCAAGGCATTTCATTTGTAGACTTTTTGCAAAGCCAAGAATGATAACATCTGTTTATTACATTTTGAGAAAGTTAGCCAAAGCTTTAACAGAAAAACCCAGAAAATCTTGACCAGAGAATCTTTCTCCATGACGACAATGCTGCTTCTCATTCCTCTCATCAAATAAGGGCAATTTTGTGAGAATTTTGATGGGAAATGATTAGGCATCCACCTTAGAGTCCTAATTTGGCTTCTTCTGACTTCTTTTTGTTTCCTAATCTTAAAAAATATATTTAAAGGACACCCATTTTTCTTCAATTAATATTGTAAAAGTGATCCATTGAAATGGTTAAATTCCCATGACTCCCAGTATTTTTAGGGTTAAACTAAATGGCTATTATCATATCTTACAAAAGGGTCTTGAATTTGATGGAGCTTATGTTGAGAAATAAAGTTTATATTTTTTATTTGTATCCTTTAATTTCAATTTTCCACAAAATTTTGAAGTCCCCTTGTATTTGATCTCTACCTTCTCTGAAAGGTATTCTCTGTTTTGTTTAATACTGTATGCCTACAGTATATCTACCGTGTTCATACATTGTAGGAATCAAAACTGACCTAACTCTGAGATTTTTAAAACACATACACAAGTACACGTGCACACATGCGCTCATACACACGCGCACACACACACACACACACACACTAAGACTTCCTATTCTTCATTTGAAGCTGTTGGATTTCTATGCAATCTAAGATTTGTTAGATTGCTTATTGTTTATCTTAAGTGTTTTTTACTAGTGGGGGTAAATAGACCTACGCGTTCAGGTTAAGTACTGTCAGCAAACCACAATCCCTAGCACATAATGCAAGCTCTTTAAATGTTAGTGATAAAAAAATTAATAAGTTCAGAGACACATTTTAGAGTCCAGGAAAGTATGATTTGGAATAAGCTATTCTGAGGACTGTTGTTATAGTAGCATTGTTGGTGTGAGTGGTGTTGATGTTTGTGTTGGAGGTAGTGGTGGTAATTTTCATGGTAGTGGTGATGTTTGATGATGTCGGTTAATGTGTTGGAGTAATTGTAGAGGTGGTTCTATGGTGCGGGTGATGTTAAAATTGGAAGGTGTAAAACTTTTCACTTTCTCTATTTGTGCTTTTCTTCCCTCAGTTCTAATTTTTCTCACTTTGCTTTCTAGTTTTGTGCCCTTTCTACTGTCATGTATATGTTATGTGTTTGTTTTAAGGTGTTTCTTCTGGTTTATTCCTTTTTTTCACTCCTTTGTATTACTTGTACCATACACCTGCCTATTGAATTGAAGTATAATCATCGGGCTTTTTTCAGTATGCACAGTTTTTATTTTCAATTAGAAATAGTACACTGTATAAAAGTGTTACTGTTGCTTTAAAATATATCTATTGTCTATCAGTAAAATCACAGAAGGATTTAATGCCATTTGCTAATTTGTTTTTATCTATTTGAATGCTCACTACGATTTATTAGCAAATTCCTTTTGAATTTTATTTTCAGTTCAGCCAAGAAAGTGCACTGAGGCTTTCAACAAGCCTGTTTTTCTGCTTGCTGGGTCTGTTGCTGTTTCCAGAATTAATTACAAGAGAAGACAGGTGTACAGTTACAATACAGAAAGCATATAAAAGTCAAGGTGGCTGAACAAAACCCATGATTACTGAAGTGATTTTTTGACCATGAAGATGGTGATACATATAAACTTTTACTAAATCTGTACACATTCATGATGATGTATCTATGATGAATTACAAGGCTTTTTTTTTGTAAATATTGCTAGAGTTGTTTTTGCTGAAACAGAGCTATCTTAGAATTCAAATTGAGGGCAGAAAAAGACAACATCTTAAAACATCAACCTTTTCTCATCATTTGAATTTTATCTTATAAAGGGAAGAAAATGAAAAAAAAGAGTGAACATATAATAAAATTATATTCAAGAAATTATCTCACCCTCTGCACAAAAATGCCAGACAATTCATAAAGTCCACTTCTTTTCTAGACATAGTTTTGTGAATTCAAAGAAATTCTAATTCCTGCTAAAGAAAACAGATCTGTTTAGAGATAAGTAAATCAAACAGAAGAAGTATGGATATTATAATTTTCTTGAGATTAATTGTTTTATTTGGGCAACAGATATCTCAAATGTAGATTTCATTATTTGTTTTCTTAAAAAATCCCTTTGTGGTAAACTACATTTCACACTTTCAAAATTGATTATATATTTTGTTTACAGGATGATCTAATTTGATTTCAATGATTTCAACTTAATGTAATGTAATTCAATATATGAATATGTTTACTTTGATGAAATACATCACTAAAAGCGAAGAAATTCAGTAAAGTTTACTTCAAAATTGTCTTTGTTAAATAGAGCCTAAATGTCTGTTGTGTATACTGAAAAGTTTTAACATAGGTTCAGTATATATTTTAACATATCATGACAATATTTATTTTGGTGGGGAAGGATTGCTTTCTTGAAGCTGCATCAGTCAGGGTACACATATGCACTTACAAAAATAAGAAAATCTCATTGGCTCATGTTTGACTATTTTTATTCATATAAAATCTCTTTGGAGATCAAGATTCTTTCAATCCTGTGGCTCTTTATCTCATTATGACCTTGAGATCTTAAACATTTGGCAAGATCAAGGGGAAACAAAAAGTCAGATTACATATAGAATTTTTTATTTGTAATTGGCCTAGAAATGTCATTAGCATATATATACAGTTAACCAGAACTCAAAACATGGCTACACTGAACTACAAGGGAATCTGGCAAGTGTGACCTAAGCATGTGTCCAGAAAGATAAGTGAGTGGGTAAATAGAGAAAACTTCAAATCTCTGGAAAAAACTCACCTCTTTCTTAAAATGTTTTTATCCATCTATTAATATAACTTGGTTTCAGAAAGTAGTGAATTATACCAAAGAATAAAATCCTATCTAATTCATCTGTGTAATGTATCTATTTCCACAAACATGCATGTGTGGGCAGTAATGCAATTTTTATATATATCATAACTTTATACAAATAACAGGATGCAAATTTTATTTTTCATTCTTTCTTAAAAGTTCTTTACAAGATCAATAGTACATTACATCATTTCTCTGTCTTTTTACTAATAAGGAAGTGAAAGTATCTATGAGAAATTATGGCAGCTTTGAATAAAATATGGGATAACTAGAGTTAACTTAAAAATTAGGTTAAATTTACTAGTAACTTAATAGCATATTCAAATAAAGACTACATTATAGTTTAAATTATTAAATTAAGTGTTCAGTCAGTTAGAATATTTTGTTAAAAGAATGATTCTCTTAAAAAATTATACTCACACTGAGGTAAGGCAAATTAAAATAAAATGTGTTTTATTATTGTCTTTGTATTATTCTGGAGAAAATGAAGCATTTAGGTAAGAATAATGTAGATTTTACTTTTTGAAAACAACACCAATCATATTTTAGTAAACATGATTGTGGTGAGAAATTATGAAGCTTACATCACAAATTTGTGTGTTAAAGCTAAGTAATTGTTTTGGTACCATTATTAACAAATGATCATTTAGCATGTACATAGCTACTATGTGCAAGGTATGTGACCTTGAACAAAATACTGCATTCCTCTGTGTCTCAGCGAGTTCCTAATATATAAATATGGGTACTTACAGCATCAATGTGAAAGGGTTATTATGAGGATTACGTTATTTAATACATATTAACTGTGTAGAAATGTGCCTGACATTTGGTTCGCACTAAGTAAATTCTAGTTATGTACATTTGCATATACACTTTTTAAAAAAATACAATTCTAGAAATTTTGCATTACCTTCATGAATTTGCAGATGAAGAAAACAAACCTTAAAGTGTCCTCAATAAAACATTTATCACTCCTTCAACAAAGAGTAAGAAAAGATTTTAACAAGTTGAACTTCAATGATATAAAATAGAATAAAGCTAGTTATATAAAATGGAAAAAATATAAAATATTATCATAGATAACCAGACAAAAAGTTTTGACTATTTTGCTAGTATTAATAAAATATTTTATCTTTTAAAGTGTTAATCACTATATTATACCCATATTAGGTAATATTAGATAATATTAAATGTATTATACTTATCGAAATTAAACTTATTTTCCAAAATTTTTCAAAACTGTATGTGAAACAATTTTGGTGAATTTGAAAATGACAAGTGATTAACTTACTGTTTATATTCGTTTCCCTCTTCTATCTAATGTTTTGTGACTCTGTCCTGTGTGTGCTCTAATACGTATGTGTATATTTGTAATCTGTAGCTTGTAAATCCTCAACCCTTTTTAAAGGGCTAATACAAGATGTGCTCCAGCACAGTAGAATGTAAATCAAAAATGATTTAAAAAGATCTATGTTACAGTGGATCTATGTGGGATATATGTGATTGGAAATCCTAAGAAGGTTGTATAAAGAATCCACAATTGGTTGTTGATATTACAGACCCAACAAGCAAAAAATCCAAATAGAAGTTGTAAGGCTGTGGATTCCAGGTGGAGGATTTTATGGGGAGAATATAGAACTAATGTTTTTGAATATTTAAATACATTGTTGAAAGGCAAGTGGTAGAATAGTTGACTTTTCTAAAATTAATGATAACCACATAGAGAATCATGTAAGTGAAAATAATGAGACAATATTTAACACTAAGAAAAATAAAAAGATGAAAAATAGTAGTGTTACTTAGACTCAATACAGATTACTATTTGCATGAATGTAACGTAAATGTTATTTAGTATTTATCCAAATATTGTAATGTAACTGTGAGGGGTGACGAAAAGGAAAATGTTGACGGGAAGATTTTTCTGTACCTTGCAGCAGTCGTGACATTATGTATGAAATACATTAATCATAAAGTAACCTTTCAATCAGTTGATCAAGAAATATGGAGATAAGGTTTTAGGAAAATAACTGTGTGAGTTGAGGATGACTAGTTTGAATATATCTGAGGAAGGAGAAGAGATAAGGCAGGTGAGTAAAGCTTTTCATTGTAAGACTTACAGACAGTTTTTAAAACAATGAGGATACATCACACTTATGAAAATGTCTGAAACATTTAAAATTTGTAGTTGGGTAAGATATTTTCCTGACTAATTAAAATATACGTTTTAAACATAAGATATAAATTTAATGGATAAAAAATTTCAGTTAGAGAGGAGGAATTAGTTCAAGAGATCTATTATGAAACATGGTGACTATAGTTAATGTATTGAAAATATTCTTGAAGAATGCTGAGAAAATTTTAAGTGCTCTCACTATAAAAAAATAACAAGCATGTGAGGTAAGTTAATTAGCTCAATTTAGCCATTCTGCATGTATGTATATTTCAAAACAACATGTTGTACATGATAAATATACACAACTTATATTTGTCAATTAATATTATTTTAAAATAACTGAAAAAACTAAAAGAAAATGAGCTTTAAGCAAGCAGCTCTATTTCTCAACATAGACTATTACATTCTAAATCATTCCACTATGCATTCCATGATGCATATCCCACCCAACACACACAAAGGTTATGTCTAAATGTCCTGCTGTAAGATAATCTTTTCCCCTTTTTTTGCAGATTTTTTCTTTCACTAGCAGCTGTACTTCTTGTATACATTGTTTGAGATAAAAGCATCATAAATCCAGCAGAACATTGGTGGATTTACATTTTATTTTTAAAAGAATTAAAAATATTGAAACACAAACATATTTGTATGAACGCATATATATCAGCTATGCATTCAATTTTCAAACAGTTCTAAGTGCACGTGTGTATTTTCAAACTGCAGTTTGGACCTACTATCTCACATTTCAAAACTGGAGAGATTGATTAGTTCCAATCTAATAGTGAGTACACAACACCCATGTGCACATATGGTAGCAAAACTCAATGGAAACCAAGCAGGTGGGGGGGAGGGGGAACAGGTAAATACACACCTAACAGGTACAATGCACACTGTCTTGGTGATAGGCACACTTATAACTTTGACTCAAACTGAACAAAAGCAAATTATGTAGTCAAAACATTTGTACCCTCCTAATATTCTGAAATTTTAAAAAAAAATTTTGAGAGAAAAACCTGCATTCATCAGAAAATTATGTATTTCTACTTTCTTAGAAAACAATACTTTTGAATTTCTGTTGATATTTTCCTCATATGTCTACTAGTATTTTAGACTTCCTTTTCTGGTATGCCCAAATCCTGTGAATACACTGTAGCTAAATTTTTCTTCTTTAAAATATAGATACATATGATAGATTTTAATCCCAGCTATTAAATACCCTAATCAGTATTATTTAAGACAAATCACTATACTTTTTGCAGTATGGAAATGACTCATAACTAAATAATACTGGTCACTATAATTGCAAAAAGAGAGAAGATAAGTATCATTTACACCATCTATGCTCCATCTTTTTTATAGAAACATAACCCTTTAAAAAGGCAATAAGTTAGTATGAGAGACTAGCTTAAAAATTTTAAATTTATTCATGTTAAAGTAAAAAACTCAGTTGAAAGCAAATATATAAAAAGTCAATTATTTTGAAACAAAATAATGTAAAATGAATTATTTTACATTACATATCTTAATTATTTTATTGGTGAGATTGATTAATATGATATATATAAATGGATAATTTATTTTAGTCTTGTACTTTTTATTTAAGCATCTAGAAAGAATGTAACAGAAAATAGGACAGAGTAACACTAAGACATCATTAAAAGATTTTTAGCCAGCATAGTTCTAAACAGTTTCTCTTTTCTTTCCCCCCATTTTGGTATGCAGTTTCTTATTAATGCATGTATAATTCAATAACATTTTAAGCTGCTGAACTTTAGAGCACAACAGAGATACGCAATTATATTTGGGTAATTCACTTTGAGAAATTGCTAGCATGTACTATAATTCTATCATTTAAATCTTCTCCTTTAATTTTATCTGTTGATAATTTCAATTATTTTATATTGCCAATAAGTCACTGATGACTATACCAGTGAGATTCTGTTATAGATATTAGTCCAAGAAGCAAATTAGCTTAAATTATGTACTGGGCAAAGGCAGTGAATTTTGCAACACTAAAGATTGACATTTAATATTAACTTTATATATGGATTATTTAGGTGTATTTTTCTTAGAAGATAATTTGTGTCAGGTGATCACCTCAACTTAGTGCGCCCAAATTTATGCATTACTGAAAAATATTTTCAAGGCTTCACTCTGTCTTTGTCTTTGTCTCTCTGTGTGTCTCTTTGTCTGTTTGTCTCGTCCTGTCTCTTCTCTCTCCCTCTTTCTCTGTCGTTAGTTTTGTTTTATAATGTTTGGCAGATTAAAGGAATTTCTTATAAACATATCATGGAGTCAAATAGTTTGTTGGGTTTTCAATAATATCCGATCAATGTATATAAAGTGATCACAGTGTCCTTTCCATAATTTCCCATTGCTTTATCTATTTTGCCTGGAGACAACCCTTATACCCAACTGCAAACTTCCCATCTCTGCAAAATTTTTTTGGCATGACATATTTCAATTCTTAGAGGATTCTACACACAGCCTTAGAAAACATTGATCAACTGTTTCATATACCTTTTGAAAATAAAGCCTAATTGCTTTACAAAAATCATACTATTGTGTATTGACTTATTTTGAATAGTGTATTATTGGCATTCACAGTACATTGAAGTAATGTTATTGATGATGTTCAATAGTGTTTTGTTGTGTTTAAGACTGAATTCTCTAACCTTATTTAAAAGTTGCTTGTGGATGTGAGCCATAGTTTATATTTCATTTAAACCATGTAGTGCCTTCTCCCATAAGGCTGACCATTTTAGCAAGTCAATCTAGTGAACTCATTTAATTGATATTTACTTCACTATTATTTATTGTCTGTCTACTATGTGCCAGATACTGTCTTGGGTGGGAGGTACATTTGTCTCTAATGTCATGAAGTTCTCTTAAGGCTTTGAGAAGCAAGTAGCAATTTATTAATGTAGTGACATATGAAAAAGCATATTTAAAAGTTTTATGCATAATGAATTCTATGCTTAATAAAAGTGCATGCTAAGTTGATTGCATTTTTTATTTTGAATTTCTATTTTGTTTTTCATTGTCTTAGTCTGTTCAGGCTGCTATAAAAAAATACCATAAACTGCATGGCTTATAAGCATTAGAAATTTATTTCTCATAATTCTAGAGGCAGAAAATTCCAAAATTAAGGCATTGGCAGATTTGGTGTCTGGTGAGAGACCCCTTTCTGATTCATAGATGGCTATCTTCTTAAAATTCTGACATGGTGGAAGAGGTAAGGGAGTGAGCTCTCTCAGACCGCTTTTAATAAGGGCACTAATATCATTTATGAGGGCTCCAAGCTCAAGAGCTAATCACATCACAAAGGCCCCACCTCCTAATACCATCACATTGAGGGTTAAGATTTCAATACATAAATTTTGGGGGTGGGTGCACAAACATTCTGTCTACAGAAGTTACCAATGAAAAACTGATGATATTGAAGTATGTAAAAATTAAACACAGGATTATTATTAATAAAAAGTAGACAGAAAGTGTTGGGTTTGGGGAATATATAGCATTTCACCAAATAAAACAATATAACCTGTAAAACGAGGGAAACTTTTCTTGAGTAGCACTCAACTGGCAGGATTTCCTTATATAAAAGCCAGATGACCTATAAAAAGACCTCTCATTAGCACAACAAACAAGTAAAAAGAAATACAGAAGAGAAAAAGGCAACATTCACAAAGTCAAAGAGAAGTAGCAAAAAAGGAATCCAATATTGATGACAATCAGCAGACACAGCAGAATTATGTCAAGATTGCATTAGATGAGACAGAATTTTCTTAATACAAACAGACATAGCTGGAAATGGAGAAATTAAATTGATAGGGAAATAACATAAACATAATTTTCTTAAAATTTGTAAAAGTACAAACAGACATAGCTGGAGGTGGAGAAATTAAATTGATAGAGAGGCAATGTAAACAGCAAAATAGAAAATCCTAACATGTAGACATGCATTCTATATTGGATTATAGGTGCCTATGATGGTTAATTTTAGGTGTCTACTTGACTAGGCTATAGTACCCAAATATTTGGTTAAATACCACTGTGAATATTTCTGGGAAAGTATTTTTAGATGAGGCTAACATTTAAATCTGTAGACTTTTATTAAAGTAGATTACCTTCCATAATGTGAGTAGCCATTCAGTCGAAGGTCTTAAGAGAAAACAGACAGAGGTCCCCAGAAGAAGAGGGAATTCTGCCTCCACAGTGTCTTCAGTTGAGCTGCAACATTAGCTGCAACATTAGCTGCAACATTAGCTACCCAAACACAATGTTGAGCTGCAACATTAGCTCTTTCTGGCATCTTCAGCCTGCTGGCCTGCCCTGCAGATTTTGGACTTGGCAGGCTTTGAAATCCTATGAGTCCTGGCTTAAAAGAAATCTCCCCCCACCTCTTATATAATATAGACACACATATACAAACACATATGTATACACACACACACACACACACAGAAGAGAAAATCGCATGTCTGTATGCAATGGACTTAATGTTTATGTCCCCCAAAATTCATATATTGAAATTCTAACACCAATGTGATAGTGATAGGAGGTGAGGCCTTTGGAATATGATTAGGTCATAAGGGAAGAGTGTTCATGAATGTGTTAAGTGCCTTTTTGAAGGAGACCCCAGAGAGCTCTCTAGATCTTTTTTCCAACATGTGAGGGTACAATGAGAAGACAGCAGAAAGAGGGCCCTACCCAGAACTCAAGTGTGCTGGCACCAGGATCTTGAACTTCCAATCTATGGAATTGTGAGAAATAAATTTATGTTATTTATAAGCCAACCAGTCTATGGTAGTTTGTTTTAGCAGCTTAAACTGACTAAGACAACATATATACACACACACACACACGCTTTGGTTCTGCAGAAGTCTAGCTAATACAGTGACAAAATCAAATAATGATGCAAGGTAAAATCTCCATACAAAGAGAATGTCGTTAGGAATAAGGTGTGACTGGGATTATTATTAATGAAGAGCTATTGAAACTATCCTGCCGTTTTGCACTTTATTGCACTTTATTATGTGGCTGCAAAATGAAGTTAACTCTATTTTTAGTAATTGGTACACGTTAGGGTGTACTACACATTCAAGTATTAGTCTGAGTGTTCTCTATTTCCCTTCCCTTATAAGTGAATGTCTTTCTCTTTGACTGAGTATAAATATATATTCATACATATATACATTTAACAGTACACATACACACACACACACATACAGATCAAAAGAGTCACCAGTAGAAGCGGTTTGCTCCTAGGACCCATTTCTAATTTAGTAAGAATAGAGAAAACTAGGTATGGGGAAAGAAAACAAGAGGAATGATTAGCACCTAAAATAGAGGAGATGAGAAGGCCTAACCTGAGGACTGCTTTACAAGAGACCTGAAAACAATTAAGAAGTACCCTGAAACATGAATCACGTTCCCCACCTACCCAAAGAGTCATATTCTGCAGACAACCTGCCAATTTAACAGACCTGGATTCTTGTAAACTACACTGTAGATGCAGGGGTCTTAAAAACACTAGTAAAAATGGTAACATGAAGGGAGAAACTGCCCCTCTAATTAATTTAGATCCCATATGAACTACTGGGGAATTTCCTAGTTAGTGGTTGTCATGATAGAACCACAGATATTGGTATAGAAAATCTTTTTGTTATCATTAAGGAGATCAACAAAAATGTACTTCTGTCAGTATTGTAGCATGGATGCCTGGCCCTAATGGATCTTAACTCTCAAACCTGGTCACAATAACTCTGTTTATAATGAACTAACTAGAAAAGCAATGCCATATTTAAAATGTTAATCTCGAAGGATATATTTAGCAGGTCTTCATGACTATATTATTTTCATAGTGGTCGTATACTCAACAATTTAGGATTCAGGAAGTTCACGGGTGTAGGATATTTCTTGTGTAAAATTTTATGCTCAAAAAATAACTAACTAAATAAATAAATAAAATTTTATGTTCAAGATTAACATGACTAACTTCATTCACTGGTACATGAACAAACAAGTTAGAATCAGTAATGCTATAACACCAAAAGTGAGCATGAAAGATTCAACATATATTTACTCCTACTCTATCAAATATTTTGTGCCAGTAAGACAATAAATTTTAAAGAGTTCATCTGAGGACATGAAAAATGTAACTCATCTGTAGAAGTTATATCAAAATAAACTGGATTATGATAATTTAATTAATATTCATATATATTTAACACTGATAATATTAACTGTATAATAATTCTTAATATAAACTATATGCTGATACTTAATATTTTCTAAATCTGTCATTTTTATTTTATGGCACTCTTTGAGAACACATTGATTTTTGTTTTTATAGCTATAACCAAAATGAAACAAAAATTAATGTGTTTGAAATTTTGTGGCAAAATTAAAAATAACTAATTCACTAAATCAAATGTTTCCTCTGTTAGGCATAGCAGGTATATCTTAAATATATTCATAAATAGAACTACTTCAGTAGATATATATTTTATATATAATATTTAACATATATATATATTAAAAACTTTAAAACCACAATCAGAATGCATAAAAGAGTACTAATAAAATGAGAAGAATCATTAATGTAATAAGCCTATTAAATAATTACACTTAAAATCTTTAGTGGCTAAATACAACCTTTGAAAATTTAGGAGATTTGTGTGTGTATTTCTGTGTGTGTAAATTGGGAGAGTATGATTTGATTTATGGAGAAAGTTAAACTAACTTTAATGATTCTTTCTCTATTTTTTTAAGCAAGAGCAAGCAAGGTGAGAGGGTTAACAACTATTTCAATCGCTGAGTAGTTGCTGACATTCTTTTTTCCCTCTTTACTTCTTTCAGTCCTTTCCCTTTGTATTTATTAAGTAGTGAGTTGATAAAACATAGTCAATGGTAAAGACTATAAAGAAAAATATAGTTTGGCCACATTATTTTCTTTGCCAAAATTATATTCATAGAAGATCATATTAACATCTAAGTTTTTGTTGAAATTAAGCTTTCTTGATGTTTATTATTCCAATATGCTTAATTTTTTTAAATTTTGTCAATAAATATCACACCATACAACTCAATATATTATATAACAACAGCAATGATAATAACAGCTATAAGCTTCGTTCTGCATGCTTAAGAAGACGCAGGTACTATAAGCTTATTTTCAATGTCAGAGAAATAAATGGTCTATTCACTTTTATCCTTCATAAATATTTTAATGTGGGTTGACTCTTAAGCAGGGAGATAGGTATTTGACCCTATTATGAATCTGAATCAGTAAAATACTCTGACAATAAATAGCTTTCTCAGTGAGGCAAAGTTAATTTCTCCAGAATATCAGGTAATTTAGTTAATCATCTTTTCTACCTTTGTACGTAATACTCTGTGCTCCTGAAACATCTGCATTTACCTTGAAGGAGGAAATTGCTCATCTCCAAAAATTTTGACTCATCTGACTCACCATGCACTTATACAAGGCCCATTTTAGTTTAGAATTTCCCTATCCAAAAAATCAAATATTTGTGCCAGCATATTTCAACCTTTCTGAATATTTTAAATATTTCTGGCTCAAAACACCTTAGCAATTATCAGAATGAATCCAGTATTGTATTATAAATATACTGATATATTCACTTTATTTTCAAACTGAAAAAAACTGTATATTATACTTAGCTTTCAAATTTCCATTTCAGGAAACTCAATAGGAAACCAGGAGATTAATATGATTTAAAGTAAATCATATTAATAAAAACAAAAATTAGTATAAAATACTCTCCTGCCATTGATTCAACATAAAAGACTTTAAGAGAAAATGAGCAGTAAAACTATGTGGTTACAAGAGGCGTAAATTGTTCTTTGTTTTACTTAACACAGCAGTATGATCTGCCAGTTTATGAAGAAGTATACTTACATTCTCAAAACCACAGTTTGATGCATTGATTAAATAATATGCCTGTTAACATGTATAGCAGCAGTAGCTTAAGCAACACTGTAATAAAAAGATTACTATGAGCACATTAGGTAAAAAGTACAATTTCTGTTTCTAAGACTCTGTAAATATCATAATTTGGAGGAAAATATAAATGATGGCCCATTGATTTCTATACACTATTTTCTGCTTTAAGCTACAGGAATAAAACAAACGTATCTTATAAAAACCTTTGGCGAATATATTGAAAAATATATTGTGAGAAATTTTCACTTTTTCTCCAAAAATATTTTATTTTTAAACTCATTGGTTTATGCATGTACATTGCATTGCAACTTTATAGGGAAGCAGAAGAAATAAATAAGTGGAAGGAACTTACTAAAAAATAAAACTGCGGGACTGCCTACAAATCACGGTAAGTTTCAAATTGTGGCATTCATTGTAAATGGCACTAAAACATTAAGCATTCTGTTGTAACGTTACTGTTCAATCTTCCAATTAAATGGCAGCATTTATGAGAGGCTTAAACAAAGTAGTTCCCAGGAAAGAAGTATTTCTTTCTGACCAGACTGGTTTAAGGGTTTCTGAGTCCTAAATCCACCTCCAAGAGGATTCTATTCTCCAACTTTGCATTTCACTATCTGCAATATTGCAAATGGTATATACTATATTTTCATTAATGTTTTGAAGGATAGACGATAGACCTGCTTCTGTCCCTGGCTATAATGCCATAATTATTTCTATGCTGTCCTGAAATATAAACCTCTGAGTGACTATCAACTTTCCTCTGCCTTTTATATATTAAATCAAATGCCACTTCTATATGCTTTGTTACAAATTGAAGTTTTTATTCTATGTTACCTCAAAAGCACAACATGAAAAAGGATCAGGGTGCAGGTAGTATGTGTGGTGGGGGGAGAAGGGACAGAGGGCAATTCCAGGGAATAGGAGTTTGGGAAAGAAAATGAGGCACAGGAGAGGAGGAAAAGAGGTCTGTCACCGAATTTTCTCATGCGGTTTTTAAGAAGTCAATCGTCCAGGACATCTGAGAATCATATGCCTCCCAGAATTGTTTGTGCAAAGGTAGTTAGTCTGGGACATTTATCCCTAGGCTCCCATCCTCCAGTGGTTCTTGGGGGGAAGGAGGAGAGCCATGAACTCAGCTTTACTTCCTAACTGCACTTCTCTGCACTTTCAGTAAAGAACCTGTGACAGAAAGCAGAAAAATCTATGCCACGCACTCAAGTTGGTATGCTGAAAACAATTGCTTAGAGGTGAGGTGCTGAAAAATGAAAGGATCTGCCACACACAGCTCTCTTTTCACAGCAGCCTGCAAATGAAGACAGACAACACCATCATGCTGATACCCTCCACCCCTTTACCAAAATATGCGTCACACACGTTTTAAGACGTCTCATGAAATCAGAGTTTAGCTTGAAAGAGGTCTTACTACCTAAACTTAAAATAATCTTTTTGTATTTTTACCCTGTGTACGAAAGGAAGAAAGAGAGAGAAAAGGTGACTGAGAGGTCAACAGGAAGAGTTGCACGTCCTAGAAAAGGATTTTAACATGAATAAAAACTTTAAATTGCACAGAAAAGTAGGCTTTAGGAGTGGAATTTCTGGCATTTCTAAAAGACAAAGAAAAGGACATATTTTTTGCTGCAGAGGTTCAAGATAAACATTCCCTCTGCCCTTTAATTAATTATCCCTTTGACCTATTCAAGTACTCCAAAACCATTCATAAAAAAAGGTGTGCTGTTTTTAACCATTCATATCACCATAGTTCTAATCAAATATTTTGCAAATAATAATAAGAAATATATGTTTAATTTGTATTTTTTAAAGTTTTTTCTTTCAATATTGTTATATTAAATATTTCCATATAATGCCTAGAAAACCGCATGAAAGACATGAGTAATTTATCAGTAAATATTCACTGGTTAATATGGCTAGCAAGTCAAATATACAGGCTGAAATGGGATCTTGGTAATTTTTCCAAAATTTACCAAGATTAACAAAAACTGTTTCAGCATAATACTTTGAAAACATAAATGCTTTCAGTTTATACAAGGGAAAGTATACTTAAAAGCCATTATGATAAAGTTTGTATGAACATTCTAATACATATTTTAGATATTTAAATGTTGAATATATACCTATGAGTGGAATGGTTCGGTCATAGAATAAGCACATGTACACCTTTAGTAGATGATGACTGCTATGGTTTGAATGTTTGTCCCCTCCAAAACTCATGCTGAAATTTAATTGCCATTGTAACAGTATTAAGAGCTGGGACTTTTAAGATGTTGTTAGGGACAGAAAAACTAGTGAGAGGTAATGGAAATTAGAAAAGCAGAAAGGAGAAAGCATTTGTAGAAAAACAATAAGGAGGAAATGGCTACAGAAAAATAACCAGGAGAAACAATTCTTTCAGTCTTAAAGAATGGGGTAATTAAATCATGGAACACTGACCACCAGTCAGAAAATAGAAAAACACCCTAAACGGTGACTTTCTCCATCACACGTATAATTCAGTCCCCAAACCTTGTGACGTATAGTCATAGGTGACTATGACTAACCTTGTGACTAACCTTTACATCAACATAAATTGCTGACATATAAAATGAGGAAGTTTAGAGTTAATTAGCGTCTTCTCCACTCGCGGAGACAGACCCATTTCCCCTTAGGAAACGTCTGTGCTTTCTTCCCTATCCTATCTTATAATTTCACTATTTCCAATAAATCTTTCACGCATACTCGCTGAGTGTCATCTCTCTCCGTCATGCGGGCCCGGCTTGTGATTCTTCCAAGCCAGGAGCCCAAGAACTGGGGCAAAACTTCAAAGTCCAGCCGTGGACACTGGACCGTGACAATGTGATTAGACTATGAGGGATCCACCCTCATGAATAGATTAAAGCCACAATAAAAAGGGATTTCAAGAGAGAGTTCACAAAAGTCCTTGCATGGGATTTTTACAGGCATGTATTTTCAATTAATTTGAGCAAATACCAAAGTGTAATTGCTGAATAATTTGGTAAGAGTATGTTTAGTTTTGTAGGAAACTGACAACAAGCCTTCCAATGTGGCTGTACCATTTTGTAATCCTACCAGCAACGAATGAGAATTCCTGTTGCTCCATATCCTCAACAGCATTTGGTGTTGTGAATATTTTGGATTTGGTATGAGATATTTTTGATGACATCGTAAATGACATGTTAATAGTTGCTATTATGATAACAAAAATAATTTAAATTTGTATTTAGCCTTTTGTTGAGCAACCTTGTGAAATTCACTAATTGATTCTACTAATTTATCTGTAGAATTAAACTTCATATAAATTGCTATAGTCTGAATGTTTGTGACCCCCCACCTTCCCATTCATATGTTGAAACTTAATCCCCAATGCAATGGTATTAAGAGGTAGGGCCTCCAGTTCCACCCAGGTTAATTCAAGAGGTATTATTTCACCATTTTTTGTTATGGCTGAGTAGTACTCTATGGTGTATACATACCCCCCATAATAATCTGAAGTAAAAAATCAAAAATTACAATTGACTATAAATTTCCCTGTAAAATTGTTTTAGCTGCATCCACAAATTTTATGCTACATTTTTATTATAAATCATGTCAAAATATACTCAAATTTAGATTTAGATTTATTCTTTTACTCATAGGTTATATTACTTGCATATAAGTGAATTAAGTGAATTTCTACATTCATAAATATGTGTGGTTTTAGTTTTATTGTACATTATTATTATCATTTATACTGTACAACAGTTTAGAGACAACACATTCTAAATCATTTTATTATTTAAAATATTATTAAGACTTGATTTATGGCCTAATTGGGGTTAAATTTAGGCTTATATGTTCTATTTTGTTGACTATTTCATGTGAACTTGAAAATAAAATGTTCTGTTGTTGCTGTTATGATGCTTTACATGTGAAAATGAGGTGAGGTGTTTCAATCATATTGTCAACTTTGTTATTTCCCTACTGATTTTATAGCCTGGTTTTTCTATCATATACTTACAGAAGTGTTTTTAAAATCTGCAATATAATTATAGCTCTGTCAATTCTATTATACTTGTCACTTTTTATGTATAGAGTAAATAAAAACATAGTATTTTTTTCTTCTTGGAAGTTAATATTTATTGTTATGAAATATTATTTCTCTCTCTCCTAACACATCTTGCCTAATATTATATTTTATATGGTACCCATTTGCTATATTAGTATTCTTTTTGTTTGTGCTCACATGATGTATCTTATCATTATTTTACTTTGGATGCTCTGTATACTTGTATTTAAAATGCATATCTTGTGAGCAGTATATAGTTGCTGTTGCAATATGGTTGTTATAGTATAGTCGTAGTATAGTTGTCTGATGTTTTTCTACTATTTCTCACTGAAATTTTTTATGATTTACATTTAAAGGTGTAGTTATATTTTTGTGATTAAATCTAACATCATACACTTTTTTCTTTTTTCCATCTGTTCTTTGCTTTTTACTCTTTTCTTGTCTTCTTTTAGATGAACCAAATGCTTATTATTTTTATATTTACCCCTTTATTTTAAATCATTTTAATGTTTATTATAATGATTACAATATGTACCTTTGGATTGTTCCAATATATCCAAAATTAATACTTTTATATTTCTAAGAATAACATGGACCTAAGAAAATTCTAGGGAACACAACTTTTAAATTCCATTTGCTTCCTTCTATCTGTGCACTAACGTTGATGAATATTTTAATTCATGTATATTTTAAATGCTGCAAGAGATTTTTATTTATTTTTGCATAGTCAATATTTATTTTTATTTACCAACCTACTTACTTTCTTGAGCTGTTAATTTCTTTCTCCATTTCTATGCGTCCACATAGTTCCACTTAGGATCTTCACCATTTTTCCTGAAGAATGCTAGTAGTAATTATTTTAGGGCTTATAGCCTTACTGATTTCTCCCCAAGTTTTTATGTACTTTTTAAGTTAAAGAAGATATCTTTATTTTACTTTAGTGTGCTAGGATATAATTTCTGGGTGTAGATTTCTTGTTGGACAAAATTTTTTTTCTCAGCCATGTAAAGATGTCACTTGATTAACTTCTGACCTTCACCGTACCCCAGTTGTTTCTGGACAAACATATACATATGTAGATAATGCTGGCCCAATTGGGTCTTTAATTTGATGGTAGGCCTGAACAAATTTCCTGTTTTCCTATGCTTCTAAAGGATCTCAACTAAAAGTACAGAATGTTTACTAGGGTCCCCACTTCCACAGTCCCACAACTGTCAATTCAGTAACCTCAGAATCTTCAGATTCACAATGCCTCTGCTCACATTTTTAACCATCCCCTGGTTGTTTCTGGGCAAGCATCTATGTATACAGATGCACGTATAAATGTATATAGATACCTGTATCTATGTACATAAATACCACATAATGTAAGCAAATATTTCCAGGGAACGCACAAGCATAGTTCAAACGCAATTATTTCTAATTTTCTTCTCTCCAGGTTCTTGGCTTCCTCAACTCAGCCACTTTCAAAGTCTCCAATTTAGTTACAATGATGCAAATCTCAGGCCGTGGCTTCTCACTTAGCCTCTGCTTTCCCTGCTCTTTGTATTAACTCTTCCTTTCTTGCCAGTCTATTGGACTTTCAACCTCTGACTGCCTTGATTGCTCTCTGGAATCAAGAGAGAGATTCTTTTTTTGGGGAGAGGGGTAATTTTTCAAACTTTAAGTTTTTCTCACTGAGAAACTTAGTGTAATATTCACTTCTCTGTCATGTCCAAAACCAGAGGTTTGTCATACTCTCTACATAGTCTCTTTATATATCCCCCTTCAGTACCTATCGTAGTGTGACACATATCATTCTTCAATTAGCTTAATGAAATATTTTATAAAACAGTTTAATATTGTGACTCCTCAAAACTATATGTGAACGAAAAGCACACAAAATTGTTAATCGGTCCTTATTTTTAAGAACTGTCTGAAGTACAGAGTAAATTCACTTAAATAAGAGTTGAAACTCTTAACTCTTGTACAAAACTGGTTGTTGTAGAGAATCTGAATATAGAGTAAGTAAGAAAATTAATAATCATAACATATTGAAATAAATACATCTACAGATATAACAAAGAATCATCTGTGAACACTGAAAAGGAGCATTTTGAATTATACTGTACTGGAGACTTTGAGAAAGCTTTCTTGAGGTCAAACCTTGCTTAAGACCTGCAGGCAAATTAAAAATCCAAGTAAAGAATAAGGAAAAGGTCATTACAGACGAGAGGAATAGCACGTGTGAAGGCCCAAAGGTATGAAAGTAAATCTAAAACATGACAAAGGTGCATGCAAAGGTAACTAAATGCTAGGGGCATAATTGATCCCATTAAATGTTAGTGAAATAAAGAAATGATAAAAGTATAAACCTTTGACATTTGTTAATTCCATAGTAATCAACCCCTCCATATGAATAGCCTCAAGAATGGCTCTGATAAATTATGAAAGATATCAGGATATAGAAGAAGGTAGAGTTATTGAGGAATAAGAACTCTAACTCATGTGATAAAGAAAAACTACTATGCCTTCCATAAAATATTCACTTATTCCACTCTTTGGGGCTGCATCCTGCATTAGATCAACCATTCCTCTGCTAAACACAGAAGGTATTTTCTTGTATAAAATAGACATTATATATAAAAGCCTGACACTTACTTGAGACTGTAGGTATGGTCTGATCTCTGTATTTATTAGGAGTAAAATGGTTTAAATTACGAATTCTATGTAATTTTTTGAAATGGAAATATTGGCGTATTTTCTACAAATGCAATGCAGACAAAAGAGAATTTTTTTTATTTAAGAAGGATATACAGTCATGCATTGCTTAACAAAGGGGATATATTTTGAGAAATGTGTTATTAGGTGATTTCACAGCTGTGTGAGCATCATGGAGGGCACTTACACAAACCTAAATAGTATAACCTACTACACACCTATGCTGTATGATATAGCCTATTGCTCCTAGGCTACAAATCCATACAGCATGCTAGTCACTGAATACAGTAGGCAATTGTAACACAATGGCAAATAGTTGTGTATCTAAATATATCTAAACATAGAAAAAGGTACAATAAAAATATGACATTATAATCTTATGGGACCACCATAACACATGCATTCCCAGTTGACTGAAACATCATTATGTGGCATATGATTGCAATTACGCCATTTCTTAGTTCACAGTGCCTGCCAAACTGTAGGCACTTTAAATTGTAGTTAAATACATGTAAATGTACCTAAAGGCAATGGTTAAAATCATTACTTTGTCAATAATGTTTAGGTACATGTTCTTCTTCAATAAAAATTCTTCTTCATTTAAATGTTGTAAAGGTAAGGTATAAAGTTCTCAGACCCTCATGAACAGCATCAGAATCCTGAATATAAAGTTTGCTTAATATCTTATTGTATTTTAGTTGGTACAATCTAGAAAATTAATTGTTAAAAACCAATAAAAAATATAATTTTTTATAAAAACATAAAACACCTAAAGAAGGAAATGCCTTTTCAGTTTTCAAAAGCAACATGTAGGAACTTAAAGACCTGAAATAAGAAACTGAACCTAGTAAATATCAGCTTACACTTGTGATTCAAAACTAGCGTTAAAAAAACAGAAATGCCTTATAAGTACAGCACAGGGTGTCTAAGGAATGATAAAAAAAGAAATAAGTTTAATTGCCAATATGTTACAAATGAGTATCATTTTACTACTTTACAGTATTGCCCTATTTTAACTTCCTTTTATAATTAAAAGGTATGTTTTAATTGTTTTAAGAGCTTAATTGTTGATAGTGCTTCACCCTTTTATTTTAAACTATTGACATGCACAGATCTGAAAATACATTTGTCAGGGAACGTGATGCCCCACATGAATTCAATGGCTAATTTTATAGGATAAGGACCACTGTACAGATCTGTAAAAATCAAAGAAGTGGAATACTGCAAACTTTTACTTCACCAATTACTCAAACTCAGACTATGCTTCATATGCAAATAGGTACTAAGCCTCACATATCAGAGGCTTTCTTAAATGGCCCTGTGGTATTTTGTCCTATTTTGTATTGTAGAATTTTGTATTACACATTACCTTGATATTGCTAAGTCTATGGGCAAAGCTGCTTCTAAGAGAAAATTATACTTCCTTGGAAGATAGAGTCTTATAAGATGATTGATTTAGTATTTCAAAGAAATATACATTTCATTAAAAAAAAACTTAGCCTTTTTAGTGTATTTAATTCCCATTAAAGCAGGATTTAGATATTTTCAGATATTTCTGTATGTTACTAATAAATTGTAACTATGAAATAATTACAGCAATAAAATATATTAATTATTTTAAAAGAATGTTAATGTATTAAATGATACCTTCATTTTTTAAAACCACTTGAAGTAGCATTTTCCTCTTCCTATGTCAGTATAAGAATTAAATGAAAAAAATTAACTAATGATCATACCAATCCTTTAGTTTCATAGCTACCTACTTCATAATAAAATCTCTATGATTATCATCTCTTCATTTTATGACATATATAATTTGTGTAATTTTAATATGTTTAAGTGTTCAAAATATCAGATAAAAGAAGCAAAAATATTAAAAAATACATCTTAATTTTTAACATAAGATGATCAACCAAATTGTTCAAATGCTGTCTCTATTCTAGACCTATTTTTGACTAAAAATCCATTTATTTTGTAAAACTCTTGAAGTTAGTATTCATCAAGTGTGCAGAGTGTCCAGAGGCAAAAAAGCAGTCTAATCATGTAGACCTGAAAAATTGAGAGGAAAACCAATTTTCTCCTCTCTTCTTGCAATGATGGCTCTATTTAGTAAAGTGATACAATATCACAATAAAGTATTTGGGCTTCCAGGGTAAAGCCTAATAAATAACAATAAAAATGTTTTCAAATGGACATTTAGTAAATTAGAGAATGGCAAGTAAAAGATATATATGAGATATTTTGTATTGTCAATTGAACAATATGTCTCTGTCCTGCAAATAATATAAAAGAAAGTTCCTTTAAAGCTACCAAGTAGTTGATCAAGGAGTGAAATATTTTCAGAGCATATCTAATGACAGTAGAAACTGAAAGAAATGGAAATTATTTGAAATGTCACCTGGAGGAACTTACTTTAGATAGAGTTTTGCTTTTATTTTTCTTTCGCTTCTAAAAGAAAATATATATACTCTTTTGCAGTCTGCTTTTCTTATGTAACAATATAGGTTAAAAATTAATCAATTAATAACTGTTAATAGAAATCCTCCACATTTATTTTTTGGCAGCTACTTATTTCTCTTATCTAAGGATTTACCACAGTTTCTTTAACCAGTCTCATGGGCATCTAGCTTGCTTCCAATATTTTGTAATTACAAATGGTCCTGTAAGAAGTATTTTCATATTTATAGAAGTTATCTTCAGTGAAATTTCTAAGTCAAATGTAAACAAATTCATATTTTTGTTCAATATACCCAAATTTTCTTTCATAATGTATGAATCTGTGAGACTGCCTATTTTCTAATACCCTCACCAACAGAATAAGTTACCAAGATTTTAATAGTTAATAATCTGATAGATGAGAAATGGTATTTCAGTGTAGTTTTGATGTGCATGCATTTACTATTAGTGAATGTAAATATCTCATGTTTCAATGGTTGTTACCATAATTTTGAGAAATCACTATTCATTTTTTGTTCAGGTTCTTGTATAGTTTTTGGTCTTGGATTCTTTCCATTTTAAGAATGTTTTATACTATTTAAAGATATATTAACGCTCTATCTGATGTTACAAATTTCTTCTACTTATTTGTCATTTGTTTTCTAATTGTGTTTGTAGTATTTGGAGACAAATTTTTTTAATATACTTTTTTAAAATGTCTGATATATCTATCTTTTATTGAATGTGCAATTTGATTATATTTAGAAATATTTTCCAAAAATTTATATAGGAATTTATCCATGTTTTAGTCCAGCATTTGAGTGGTTTCTTTACTTTTGAATTTATCTATCTATCTAATTTACAATTAAATTTATTTTTCTTTCAGTAAATGAGTTAGGCTCATTAACATTTATGGAGAAGCTGATATATTAGATCTCAAGTTTTACAAGTTTATATTACACTTACTATGCTTATTATACAATATTTATTTTTTCTTTCTCTATGTAATATGCTTTCTGCTGTAATTCTAAAGTTATATTGACATTTAATAAAGTTTGTATTTTTGTTCTAGTGCTTGCCTCTGTTCTTGTCATGTTTGAAATTGCCCTTAGGTTCCTGTTTTCTTATTTAACCTTTTAGTATCTGGTTAGATTTAATGGTATTTTCTTAGACTCCCACCTATTTTTTATAAATCAGATAATGAGCTTAATCTACTTCATTTTTTCTTTTTCTCATCCCCCTTTCTTATAATATTAATTCTTCTTTGTCAGAACATATAATATTTATATCTACGTATCCATTTTTTTTTAATTTTAGGACTACTTTTAAGTATATTAAATGCCAACCATTATTTCTTGTGCCAATGTTTCCTAAATTATTTCTTCCTAAGGAGAAATTCATCTTCTTTTAGATTCTACAAGAAAGAATTGTGGCCCAGTATAAGTCCTGTCATTTTAAAATTGTTGTCACTGCTCTGCAGTCTTTTATATGCTTCTGTAACTTTAATACTGTTAAATAGAAGGATAACATGGCTGGGTATAAAATCCTTAGCTCCCCCTATAATTATCAGCCTACTGTTCACAAATCCCAAATAAGTCATGTGTGTTTACCATTTACTTTTGCTTATATTGCTGTTTTAGTCACTCAGATTTGTGTTTTTAATTCCCTGATATTCAGCTTTAATTAGTTTTGGTTTTGTTTCTATTAACTGTAATGATTTATGAACATTATCAAAGGTGTCTCTCTTCCACCCTCTGTCTTTCCTTCCACCCTCACGTCTTTCAGCATGACTTCCATCTCTTTTTCCATCACTTATTACACCTTTCCATTATTCTTCCGTGGGTCCCAGCAGTGAGGGAAAAAATACTTATAATGAATAATGATGTCATATAGGATCATATGTCTCTAGGCTCCAGATACTTTTTATGCAGATGATATCCACATCTTAAACATTTAAGTATCCCATATGACTAAGATGATAGCTTTCCTTAGTTGATACTTAATGATATTTGTCATATTTATTTAAATTCTAATGATTTTTCTACTTTTAAAATGAAATCTTGGGAATACTGAATAAGTATTGCCTATTTCAAGGTAAAGATAACATTCTAAACTTGAATTTTATTTTATAAAAAAGGAGCAACTATAGTAATTGAATTATGAAAATCGTATGTTAATTTCATGAACTTGTACATCACAGTAAGTAGCTATTCCCAATTGTCTTTCTAACTAAAATTGCACAGGTTTTAGCACCCTACTCAAGGTTCAAAACCAAGCACTTACTAACTCTGGGATTTTTACTGACCATGATGAAACAGGTTACCAAGTAAAATCTAAGGAAATAAGCAGAATGAAAAATTTTCCAAGGAGTAAAAATGGATAACAAAGCCGGTCTTAATAATCTAATTCCTGATAGTTTCCTGATTACAGTTATTGTTTAAACTTATATTAAAAATAGGTTTTGATTGTTTATCCAATGATTTGAGTCATTCTTTTTTCCTTGGAGCAGAAGAAAAGGGGATCACAAAAGGGGGATCCAGGAACAAGGTTGCAAACACCAGAGGACTTATAGAACTGGTTGAGGCAGAGCAGCTGAGCAGCAAGACCGAAGGTGCTGTCAGTGCCACATGAGTTTGTGTTGATCATACATTTAATAAAGTTTTTGATGGTAATCAGTTAGGATCTGGATGCTGAAGGTGAGTACCTACAGACCATTTTTGCTGGTGATTCAAAGTAATTGTATGGAGGAAAAATTAAGAATGTGAGTTTTAAATTTCACTAAGTGATTTGCAACAGGAATCAGACTACTTTAGCTCTGTATAGTCATCCCATAAGTAGATTAGGAAATGCAGTTTGAATTAAACCACTTTATACATATAAGCTTTAAAAACATGGATTAAGATAAATATGCACACAATAAATGTCATTAACTCTTTTTGTTGTTGTTGTTGTTAATGACAACATCACTACTACAATTGGAAACGTTTCCTGGTGTAGCCAGAACTCAAGACTGCTGAAAATGTTGTCCAAATAGTGCTCTTATACGTTGTTTAACTGCAGCACCTTTTGAATTCTTTACTGTTTTAGGCTTCTTTGGTAACAAAGACCAAGAGTCTGGATATCAAAATACACATATTTGGAGAATTCAAATAACTTAGGCATTTCTTACACCTCCTATCTATCTCCTTTAAAATGCTTCCCTTTTCCATTCTGTCCTGATCTTACATGATCTCACTCATATATCTACTGGTATCATTGTGACCCCCAAAATCATATGCTACAGCAAAACAAGGAAGAGAGAAATTACCATTCAGAAAATTTGCTAGAACAAAAAGAAACATGAAAGATTATATGCACATGAATTTTCTGAGTGATAGATTTAGAAGGAGAAAGTAAAATTTTAGGTAGAGATGAATTTAACAGGCTAGCAAGTCCTCACAGGAGATGCTCTGGTTACTCAGTGGCATAGGCAATCAATTAAAATACATCTCATTTATTGATTAATGAACATAACATGGGCCCATGTCTGACAATCACTGGAAGAAGAAACATTCTCTCTTGGAAACTCACTGATATGAATGATTCAAAAAGAAGAGCAAAACCTGAATATTCATTCTGTGCATGCTTTCAGGAATGTCTTTCTTCACTCTTGATTTACTGTCTCAAAAATTATGCCCTTCTCAAACTTTCTTCAAACACTGACACTTCTGAAACTTTCCTTGACCACTGTGAGTACAATGCCTTCTGTATTTACCTAAATCATAGCCCATGCATGTTATTGAAATTGATAGCCAGCAGTGTGATCACGGCAGTTAACTAACCTCAATGATGCTCAGTTCTTCACCAGAAAATAAGTAGGAGGAAGAGGGTGAGATGTCATATATATCTCACAAGCCTGTTTTTAGGATTTAAAGACAGTATGTATAGAAATAGTGTGGAGCATAAAAGATATAGTACAAGTATACCATAAGTTATTTCTTTGTTGTTAGAGAATACTTATTTTCACATATAAATAAAGACTTCAAAGCCAAAGTAGCCAAAATAGAGTAATTTTAGTGTATATACTGTTAAAACATCAGCTTCAATCATTAAAGTTGGCAACATTTATCTTTGATTCATTTATTTATGTGACAAGGAATTCATTTCACAGTGGAGATGCAATGATAAGTGAAAACAAACACATTCTCTTTTCTCAGAAAGTTTATAGGTGTTGAGCAAAAATTAAGCCAATAAAAATAATAGTAGTTAACTATGTGAAATGAATGAAAAAAGAATATTCTAGGCAGGAAAAAACCCAGCATTCTCAACGGCAGTATGACATGAGAAAGAATGACCCACTCAAGCAACAAAGGATGATGACAGTGATGGTGGAGATCAGTACTCATGAGAACAATCAGTGTGGCTGGAGAGAGAATAAGGAGGTCAAATACATAAGATTATAAGATAAAGCCGGAGTGGAAAACAGACACCAGAACATGCACAGTTTTGCATTATTTAATATTTCTTGACAGCATTGGGGCAAAAAGAAGCAAATAAGGTAACAGACACAGAATCAATATTTCATGAGGGCAAGGAAGACTGTTTGCTAGGGCTGATGTAACAAAGTACTACAAATTGGCTTAGAGCATCAGGAGTTTATTTTCTCATATTCCTGCAGGTCAAAAGTCTGAAATCTAGACGTTGGCAGGACCCTACTTCCCCTGAAAGTTCTGGAGAAGGATCTGTTCCGGGTCTCTGTCCTAGCTGCCAGTAGTTCCTTGGCTGTGACAGCATAACTTCAATCTTCACGTGATGTTCTCTACCAGTGTGTGTGACCATGTCCACATTTTCCTTTTTTATAAGGACACCAGTCATAATGAATTAGGGCCCACCCTAATGACCTTATCTTAACTAATTATATCTACAATGACTCTATTTCCAAATAAAGTCACAATTTGACGTACAGAGGGTTAGAACTTCAATGTATGAACTTGGGAGGGAGCACAATTCAACCCATATCAAATGGAATATTTTTAATGGTGCATAACTAATGATCAGTATCAAACAAAATTTTACTTCTTGTTTGTTAATGTTCTATATTTTGTATTTTTACTGTTTACCTTTAAACATCATCCTATATTTATAGCTTAGCGCCAACCTTCTTTTTAAAGAACTTTTTGAAGGTCTTTTAAAAGATGTAAAGTATTTTAATTAAATTTATTTTATTTAAGTAATGGTACAGACATACCTATATAAACCACAAGAAATTAATAGTAAGGTAACTGGATATTTATTCTCCATAAATTATGTTACCTTCAATTTAATAGACACACAAGGATTATATTGCCCCTTACATATTTTCTATATAAAAAGTAAACATTTAGATTAAAGTAATACTCAAGGTGCACGTGTGTTGCTCTCACCTTTCCTGGTAAATTCACACTGTGTAAATTTGAAAAAAAATTAAGAGATGAAAAATATAAAGCACAGAATTTAGGAGGAAGTGAGACACAAAACAAAGAGGTGTCTTTGGAAACTCTTTCTGGATGAGAGAGAAGGGGAAGAAGAGTAGGAGGACGCAAGAAGTAACAGTGAGAGCAGAAGCGTATGACACCAGCAAGATGACACCTTCATAAACCTGGTGAAGAAACTAAATAAGCAAAGAGGACAGATGGACACAATTCCTAGAAGGCAAAAATAACTTAAATCAACATCACAATTTTAATTAAGATCATTAAAGCATATGGAGAATTTACTTTCAAATAACAACTATGGCATTCTGAGCAAGTAAAATTTAAAAAAATAAAAGACTCTTAACATTAGACACATGACTCGTAAAAATAAAAATTCTATGGAATAACTGTAGATAAATATCCTCAACTGTTTCTGATTGTAGAGGGGATTATAAAAAAGGAAAAGGAGCTGAAAGTAATACACAAAGGCAGATATTTACATAGAATCCTCAAAAAGAGAAAAGAAAATTAGAGAGGAGAGGTAATTTTTATATATATTATATAAAATTATATATTTTTATATAAAATTATATATTATGTATAAAAAGAAATACATATATAAAATATGTATGATATATGTACAAACATATCTGTGTACATATTTACTATACCAACATCCTAATAAGATCTGAGATGTATTATGAATCTTCAGATTGAAAGTGATCGTTAAATGGCTGGCACAGTTTTAAAAAGAAAAAAAAAAAGGATACTCTTGCACAATTATTTTTATTCTAAAATGTCAAGGACAAAATAAAAATAAAGGTAAAAATTGTTCATTATTTAAGCATCCTCTGAGAAGCCTGTAAGATTCCATATCATAGAAAATGTTCAAACCCTTAAATAACAGGAAATAGAGATGATGTGTTTTTACCAGCAAAACCATGCTGGGGTGGTAAGTGTGTTTTCATAGCACTAGGTAAATATGTCATTATGACCTTTCAGAGGTGCCAACTGGAAAGTTGGGTAAGCAAAGTGTTCCTTACAGTTTGAAGATAGATGTTATGTACCAATAAAAGTCATGTTGCTGCACTGATTATATTCTTCAACTTGTCATCCTTTCAGCATATGTCAGTTAAAGAGTGTTAGTGGTGACATCAGGAGAAACAGTTGATTTTGTTTTACATTTCCTCTGTGAAGTATATATTCTACAATTTGATACACTAGATAAAGAAGCTAAGGAAGCTAAAGAAGATAATGTTTGACAAACAGAAAGATCTTTGTATTCTTATTAATTTAGAGAAAAATTTGATTATGAATGAAGATATTTTAAAAGAATTAAATATATTTCCAAAAATATATAATAAATCAATTCCTGAATGAGAAGGATAGAGAAATAAAATAAATTATTTCAAAATGTGTTCATATTAATTCTCCATGGTTTTGTGATTGTGTAAAAAAATGTGTTTAAATCTAAAATCATGAGGCTGAGGCAGGAAGATTGCTTGAGGCCAGGAGCTCAAGAGCAGCCTAGGAAACATAGTGAGACCCTGATTTCTAAAAAAAAAAAAAAAAATACTAATT
This sequence comes from Daubentonia madagascariensis, assembly GCA_023783475.1. Taxonomy (NCBI): domain Eukaryota; kingdom Metazoa; phylum Chordata; class Mammalia; order Primates; family Daubentoniidae; genus Daubentonia; species Daubentonia madagascariensis. Next base: position 21,881,837 of record JAKFHU010001684.1, on the reverse strand, counting down.
TCAAAATATTAAGGGGCTAAAAATGTTTTTTGGTTACATGAATCACTTTTGTAATACTTGAGTAATGGCTATAGATGTGCCCCTTACTGAAATGGTGTATGTTGTACCCATTAGGTAGATTTTTGCTCTTCCCCTCTTCTGTCCTCCCCACTGCTTGATTTCCACTTAGTTTTACTTCCCTCTGTTCACAGGTGTAGTCATCAGTTAGTTCCAATTTAATAATGAGTATATGTGGAGTTTGTTTTTCCAATCTTGAGATATTTCACTTAGAAGAATGGTTTCCAGTTCCATCCAAACTGTTGCACATGGCATTAATTTATCCATTTTTATGGCTGAGTAGTACTCCATGGTATACATATACCACATTTTATTAACCCACTCATGAATTGATGGGCACTTAGGTTGATTCCACATCTTTGCAATTGTGAATTGTGCTGCAATAAACATTTGAGTGCAGATGTCTTTTTGACAGAAAGACTTCTTTTCCTTTGGGTGGATACCCAGCAGTGGGATCGCTGGGTGGAATGTTAGGTCTACTTTTGGTTCATTGAGACATCTCCATACTGTTTTCCATAGAGGTTTTTACTAATTTGCATTCCCACCAACAGTGTATAAACATTCCTTTCTCTCTGCATCCACACCAGCATCTATTGTTTTTGGACTTTTTAATAAAAGCCATTTTAACAGGGGTAGGGATACAAACAAATGGAAAAACATATTGTGCTCATGGATTGGCAAAATCAACATTGTTAAAATGTCCATACTACCCAAAGTGATTTACAGATTCAATGTAATCCTCATCAAAATACCAACATCATACTTCACACACCTAGAAAAAAATAATTTTAAGCTTCGTTTGAAACTAAAAATATTTTTTAGAGTTTATTATTTATTAGAATTACTTATCATCACCCTTTGCAATGCTAAACAGTAAGGAAAGAAACCTTTTTTTTTGAAATAACATTGGCATAGATTGGAAAAACATAAAAGCCTCAGAAAAGTATTAACAGTTAAAAGTTTGAATAGTGTTATTCATTCAGAAATGCTGTCATTACAAAATAAAACATAAGAATTCACTTATCCAGAAGAAGGAGGAGGAGAAGGAAGAGGAGGAGTGACAATGTATCAATAAATTGTATCAAGACAATAGATCAAAAATAAAAATATGTATTTAACAGTTTAAACACTTTTAAATATAAAATAAATGTATTATGAAAATAAATAATAATAGAAACATTTGTTATTCAGGATAGGTATAAGTAAATATAACTGGTGTAATTTATTACACATAAACTGTCAGTTGACTTTGCAGAAAGACTCTCTATATGTCTAGTATATAACATATACAAACACCTACTCAAATAGACTGCTTTAGAAGACTATGCCTTCTTACTAACTTACAACATTTTTTACTTACTGTTTAGGTTGAGTTTTTTTACTGTTCAATTATGTAAAGAAGTTTTATAAGAAATATTATCATACATTATCAAAGACTTCAGTATAGTTTCTTAGATTGGCTTTTCAGAAAAGTGAATATTCTTTAACCTTAAAGAGTAAGATTATGGAGATAATTAGAGATAATCCATTTGAGTAATGAATTCAGATCAACTGAATAGTACTAAAACAGCATTAATTACTAATGTTTAGAAATATTGTTTATTGAGTAAGTATTAACTTATTTAATCTTCACAAAAGCCCATAAAGTACAAAAGATATATTATAGATTATTAGCAAGCATATGTTATTGAAAAGAATATTAATAAATTAATTTAGTTTGACATAAACAGTTATACAAACACACCATACATTGGGAATTGAGACTGTACAGTTCATAGGGAAATTAATATTATATATTTGACATATTTGACACAATGACATCAAAATTCAAATATTGAATGAAATGATCAAGTGGATATCCATTCTTCTCAACACCCCTACTGAAATGATGATGCAGAACTACTAAAGAAAAACTGCATAAAAGCAAAGAACATGCAAGGGTGGGGAAGAGAGTAACCTTTAAAATTGAATAAATCCAATTAAAGTGTTCAGGAATATGGATTGTTGATAAATATTATTTAAATATAAGCAATATGGAAACAGCTGCAGATTAAAATACACTAAAAGGGATTATGATGTTAATCTTCCAGTTTAGATACCAGAGGGGAATCTCTCAGGAATTCAGCAGGTAGATCTGTTGTACAGGTGATGAAAGAAACTGAAGAAGACGCCAAAAAATGGAAAGATATTACATGTTTATGGATTAGAAGAATCAATATTGTTAAAATGTTAATACTACCAAAAGAAATCTACAGGTTCAATGCAACCCCTATCAAAATACCTATACTATTCTTCACAGAAACAGGAAAAATAATCCTAAAATTTTTATAGAACCACAAAAGACCCAGAGTAGCCAATGCAATTCTGAGCAAAAAGAACAAAGACAGAAGTATCACGTTACCTGTATTTAAATTATATTACAAAGGTTTAGTAACCAAAATAGCATGGTAATGGAGCATAGACCAATGGAACAGAATAAAGAACTCAGAAATAAATCCATGCATTTACAGTCAACTCATTTTCAACAAAGGTACAGGAATATAAATTGGAGAACAGATGGTTTCTTCAAAAAATGATGCTGGGAAAAATGGATATCCACACGTAGGATAATGAAACTAGACCCCTCTCTCTCTCACCATTTATAAAAATAAAATCAAAATGGATTAAAAACTTAAATGTAAAACCTGAAACTGTGAACTACTAGGGGGAAAAAAGCTCACAACATTTGTCTGGATAAGGATTTCTTAAGTAAGACCTCAAAAGCACAGGCAATAAAGGCAAAAATAGACAAACGGGATTATATAAAGGCAAAAAGTTTCTGCAAAATAAAGGAAACAACCAAAAAAGTGAGGAGACAACCCAAAGAATGGAAGGAAACATTCCAAAACTACCCATCTGACAAGGAATTAATAACCAAAATATACAAGTATCTCAAACAACTAAACGGTAAAAACAAATAAAGCCTGATTAAAAAAATGGGCAAAAGACCTGAATAGTATTTCTTGAAAGAAGACACATTAAGAGGTGTATGAAAAAATGCTCAACATCACTAACCATCAGAGAAATGCAAATCAAACCTGCAATGAGAAATCATTCCACCCAAGTTAAAATGGCTTTTATCAAAAAGATGAGCAATAATAGAAGCTGGAGAAAATGTAGACAAAGAGGAACCCTTGTGAACTGTTGGCGGGTATGTAAATTAGTACAACCACTATGGAGAAGAGTATAGGTTCCTGAAAAAACTAAAAATAGAACCACCATATCATCCAGTAATCTCCCTGCTGGGTATATAACCAAAACAAAATAAATCAGTATATTGAAGGATATCTCCATTCTCATATTTATTGCAGCACTATGCACAATAGCTAAGATTTGGAATCAACCTAAGTGTCCATCAATAGAGAAATGGATAAAGAACATGTGGTACATAACCACAATGGAATATTATTCAGTCATAAAAAAGAATGAAATCACGCCTTTTGCAGCAACATGGATGGACCTGGACATTATGTTAAACAAAATAAGCTAGGCACAGAAAGACATATATTACGTGTTCTCAATCATATTGTGGAAGCTAAAAAAAAATTGAGTCCACAGAGCTAGCGAATAGAATGAGAGTTACCAGAGACTGGGAATAACAGTGCATAGGGGGGACTAAGAGAGGTTGGTTAATGGGTACAAAAGTACAATTAGATAGAAGGAAAAAGATTCAGTGTTTAGTAGCACAATAGGGCAACTATAGGTAACAAATATTAATTTATTGTATATTTCAAAATAAGTAAAAGAGTTACAAAGAAATTATAAATGCTTGATGTGATGTATATCCCAATTACCCAGATTTGATCATTGCACATTGTATTCTTGTGTTAAAATATCACATATATCCCATAAATATGTACAAATATTATATATAAATAAAAATATAAAAAATGAATTTTTAAAAAGTGGAAATAAAAGATATCACTCCAGGAAAATTTTTAACAATAGGGACATTCTTTTAAAAATTATGCAAACTTCAGAGAAGAGCAACATTTTTTGTAGTATCTGCTGGTCATCCAGGGAAAACCTTTATCCATGAAATGCTATATGCATGGGGCTGGCAGGGTGGCACTAGATCTCTACTGACCGCTCTTAAAATGAAGTTGTTCAGTTAAATTGCCCCTCTATTTGAGTAAATGTCCTAATTAGTTTGTTGTTGATTTTGTTGTTTTAACGAAGCCTGGAAGGGAACAGATGTACATAGAGTAGTGGAGGAGAAATACATCTCACTAATTTAAAAGAAACAATCCAGTATTCTATTTTTAAATATAAATGTACAACCAACCAGACAACTAGCAGCATACAAAGTAAAGCTAACTAGCTAGATAAGCAGCCAAACAAAGTATAAACCCATTAAAAACAAACTTTATTACACATCTGGGGAAAGCATAATTTAAATAGCAGATGGAAATACTTTTTAAAAATATCCTTAGGTTATAGGAATATATTATAATAATATAGGAAAACATGGTGATAAATGAGATACTTTTAAAAAATAAACAATCAGACAACTGTAATGAGTTACGGAAATACAAATTGTCATTGTCAAGAAAAGCAAAGATTTAAAAGGACTCAAAAAATATTGAGGAAAATTTTCCTAAAATTAGAGGGAAGGATATAAACAGGGAAAACATGAGAGAAATCCTAAGACGTGAAGATCACTTCAGAAGGTACAATACCTGAAAATAACAATGGAAGGACAGACATAATCAACCATATTAAAATGAAATTTCCAAAAATATTTGACAAATAACTTACAAGAAAAGAATCACTGAGAATTATATCAAATAATTTGACTCATACTCATCATATACTTGTGGGGTCTCAAATGATAAGCACACAGAAAACCCAAATGATTTATATAACTTTCAATGAAACAGGTGTCAGGTTGGCAACAGTATTTTACTGGCAAGCCTGGATGCCAGAAAACCTCGGAACCGCCCTTCAAAATTTGAAAGGGAAACTGACTACATTTAGATTTATATTAAAATACACAAAAAATAAAGTAAATAATTTTTCAAAAACAAAGGAAAATGATGACATAAACACCAGGAGGCAGTATCTCCCATGTGGGAAAGAGTGAAGAGGGAAATCCCACGGTGAAAGCTTCATAGTGGATCTGGAGGATAAATAAACCAGATTATTGCTGGCAGACAGAGGACACTAGGAGAGATGTCTATGGGGAGGAAACGGAGATTCTGCGACACACGTGCTCTACTATTAACTCTGTCTAAGTGTGGCAACATGGCAAAGCGATATTTTTGCTTTGTAAACAAAAAAAATAAAGTCAACTAGAAATGTCACCCCTGACACTCACAAACATCAGAAAAGTATAAAAGAAAATGTTAATCCATAGTCAAAGGAAACCAAAATGGGGTAGGATTTTCAGTACATAGAGTGTTAAAAAAGAAAAAAGATCAAGATGACCTTTAAATTGTGAATATTTTCTCCATATTTGGGATTTATGCTACTTTATCAATAGCACGGGGGGAAGCTGACAATAATGTGATCCCACAATAAAGTATATGTACATAATTAATAAAGAGAGCAATAGATTGACTTCAGATTTATGACAAATTTAGGCACAAAGCACTAAAACCATTTATAGATACAGAATCATAATAAGCAAAGAAACCTGAAAGTGTTAAAAATAAAGCAAACAGGTGTGAGATTGAAAAGAAAAAAAATGGCAGAAACATGGGGAAACTAATGTCATCACGCAAACAATCCAGGACGAAGACTGAAATTCACAGAACAAAATAGAGAGATATACCTGAAACATTACTACTACCATAAGAATAAGTACTGGAGAGAGGATGTGGTGAGAATTTGGAACCAATCATCTAAACATTTTCTTTAGATTAAAATCATTTGTCCCTTGGAATTACACTGAGAGTGGGAAACTTACTTCTCTTACCTCTCTTTACTGTTTTATACTGTGCAATTTAAATTTGGATAAAGAATAATCTACATAAGATTTTAATTTTCAAGGGAGTAATATTCTATATACACAATTTCTATACAAAATATATTTCTAATTGTCTTAATCACTTGAAATAAAATAAAATAGCTTACATTCTAAAACAATGAAATCTAATTATTTGAAAATCCCACGTTAAACAACAGGAATTCAAATTATTGTTGATCTATACAAATAAAATAAAACCAATTTTTATGTAGGAAATACCTTAAGCAATAAGCTATTTCGACTTAAAATTGTTATTTTGGCCAGACAGTCAAATGCGGACAAACAAAAAAGAGAAAAATCAATTAAGTATAATTTTTATTATTCTTTATTTTCAGAACATTTTTGCAGATATTTGCAATCAAATGTCAATGCAATTTTATAACAGTGAACGTGACCATGCCATGCTTTTTCTTTTTATACATTTGGGATGTCATTCTTGTTGACTATTTTCAGCTTATTGCACCAAAACATTCTCACCTTTTTTACTTAATGATTTCCTTCATCTTACCATTAGTATTCTAATTAGAATTCTAATTTTACATATGACAATTCTAAACAAAGGAAGTACCCTCTATTATAGCTTTAAACAAGGAATGCAGATCTAAGAGCAGAGATATCCCTAAGAAGAATTTGGGTCTTAGGAAATCAAACAAGAAGCGTATTTTTCTTTCAATCTTCAAAATTCTGTAGTTATTAAAATTAACACAAAGGAAATGTTGAAGACGAACTATTGTAAAATGATGGCATTCAGTCCAAGAGTGTCTGATATGGGTGTAGGGTTATTTTTCACAAGCAGCAGCAGCCTTTTCCAGGTCTTGCTTTATTGAGTGGTATATAAATGTTAGAGTTTGTCATTAAAAATGAGGAACAGAGATCAGTCTAGTTAATGCTTGTCTTTTCTTCCAAATACCACTCCTCTGGCAGCTTAGACATATGATCCTTTCATATGATCCTTCCTATGAAGAAATAGAGTAAATTCTGTTGCAGCAACTAAAAATTGTCAGAATACAACTCATCATGTAATACTGAAAAATGAAAATTATGTGTTCCAATCTAATGAGAATTCCTAAAATCCTCTCTAATTTTTGCAAATTTTCTGATCTTCTCCTTTCCTGTTAATGTAAACGAGGAAGTTACTTAGTGGAAATATTAATAACCGATCTGTACAGACCACTCTTTAGGGAAACATTTGTTCCACATGACTTATCAACACTTGCCTGATGAAATTCTATTTTTTATCTGTTGCTTTCAAAATTATATGTATAATCTGACTTTAAAATAAGCTTTTTGAAATTTCTTGTACAAGTAATTATTGGAATTAGACTCAAGGGTCAGTGGATATTTGCGTGGTTATCTAGGTATCATCTGAAAATATGTATGGATTACTAACTGTTAGCAATGAATTGATTGACAAAATGACTGCTAATAATTCATTTTTGCAGTTATAATTTTAATTGTATGTGTGCACACATGCATTATGTGTCTGTAATTATGGAGAAAAAGCCAATTATTGAATGTAATTATGTTCTTAAATCTATTTATATGCACTATTTTGATATATTTATTGACTGTTTCTACCCTGTAACATGTGATTTTAACTCTTATAGATTTATAGCATATTCTACATTTGATCATGCTTGACCTCTCTCAGTGCTTTTACTTTTGAAAACTGTTCTTGGCTATTCTCTTGTTACTGCTAATTCAGGTGATTATTAATTATGATAATTTTTAGGTTAATACAAATCAAAAACCACATTTCAACTTTGGTTGAAATTTTCTGTGTTACATAGTTTGGGGAACAGCATGTACTTAATAATATTATATCTTCTTCTCTAAGTTTTTTCTTCTGTCTTTGAATTTTTGTTATATTCTTCAAATGGCCCCTACACATTTTATAGTAACTAATCATAGGATAGAGTTCTCTGCAAAAATCTAAAAAAAAAAAGAGGTATATATGTAACTTAGGTTTAATCATCATACTAAATAGAATTTCTAGAACTAATTATTTATAGTTGCATTCCTTGTATTTTGCAAGTAGGTACTTAAAGGATTTATGTAAATAGAATCCTGAAACATCCTTTCAAATATGTGTATTTATGTTGCTTGTCTTTTTCCACTGGCTCAAATTTCAAGAATACTATTAAATGATTCCTTGGCTATGAATTAATTTTTATTTTAATATTTCATTGTGAATTATCTTGCTATTTACAAAAATAAATATTTTAAAACATATTTTAACAATTTTATATACATTTTATCATAAACATATTTACTTGAATTTTATAAATTTTAGATTTTTCAATATGACCTTTATTTAGTTTATCATTTTGATTAAATACATTGGTAGGTTACTTTTTATGAATTCATGTATTCCTATCATAATTACTAATATGACATAGAAAATACTCTTTCATACTCTTGTTGGCTTCAGTTTTCTAATGTCTTATTTAAAATTTTTGTGTTAATATTCATTAACGTGATTGGCTTGCAAAATTTTTGTGCTTTCAAATAATTTAGGAATATAAGTCATACATGATTTATAACATAATCAGTTAAATATTCATTCTTTGCCATGCTCTGAAATATTTGCATTTGCATTGGATTTTCTGCATCTTATAAAGTTTCAGACTTTGACTCAAATATATAGTTTATATAGAAAGGCTAGTCTTGAGTATATAAAGATTATTAGAAGATATTGGAAACAAGAAAGAAATCTAGACTAACAAGACCACTGACTGTGATACTGGAGGAATTAAAGTGATAATGGATGATAAGTCAGCACAATGTCAAGGGCTCTTAAAGCCAGTTGAAACAAAGGTTAGATCAGAAACTACATAATAATGCACAAAGAAATGAAGCCATGGGTGGAACGTAGATATTGTTAAATAGAAAATATCTGTCGTGTCAGTGGGTGAAGCATCCAATCAAACAACTACTCATATGTGGATTCTTCATTCAGCAAAACTTCCAACTGGAAATATAATGGAAGTCGAGGCTTTATGAGGTCTAATAATTCTTGCCTGACATTCTAGCACCCTGTCATTGCGAATGTGGAGAAACAACGTCAGTAAAACAACCTCCTAGGGGTTGTCTCCAAATAACAAAGTATGTCTTTTGATAAAGTGGAACCTCCTTATGACTAAATTCCTTGACAAATTTTGAAAAGGTCATAAAATGTAAAGAGCATTTTTATGTAAATAGAAAGATGATTTTGGTGGTTTCTCCTTCTGGTTCTAATTTTTTTTTTAATTATCAAAGTCTGTATGAGAGACTAACTTGTAATAAGCTTGACTGACTAATTTTTAAAACAAAAGACAACATAAAAATGTAAACGCACAGCAAAAACAAACAGAAAGTACTAAACGAATTATAGTAATTACAAAAACCACAGAAAACATTCATCTTTCACTCAAATATAATTACACTTAGCAGGATCACAATAATTTTCTCTCATGATTACAGTAGTAGAACTAAATACTAAGCAGAAATAGAAAATAAAACAAAGAGTTGGTCTAGATTTTTTTTTTCTCCTAGTGTGGATGAGGGCAATTTCTTTATTAGGTTATTAAGTATGGAATGTCCGATTTCCTTGAGTTTGACAGTTTCCTAAGTTTGACAGTTGATGCCTCCGACATTTCACTTTGACACTTCTTGATTTTTTTGTTTGTTCGTTTATTGTGAAGGTACATACTCATTCTGTCAAACACATGTTTTGGCTTGTGATCATCTTTCAATTTTTTTTTTAAAGCAATTTTGGTGAAACTATGGATAAGTCAAAAATTTGTGTTATTTTCGAATATGAGTTCCGTCTTGGAAACAATGCAGCACAGACAGCTCAAAATATCAACGAAGTGTTTGGGAAGGATGTGACTAATGAAGGCACAGTACATGGATGGTTTGAAAAGTTCCATTCTGGTGATTTTAATCTTGAAAATGAGCCATGTGGGTGACCTGAGACCAACGCGGATAATGATGAGCTGAAAGCTGTAGTGGAAGCAAATCCGTCTCAACCTACTTGAGAATTAGCAGCAAAGTTTGACATTACTACTGTAACAATATTGGACCATTTGAAACAAATCAGCAAGGTGAAGAAGCTGGATAGATGGGTACCGCATGAAGTAAGAGAGCATCAGAAGAGAAATCGTCTCGAAGTTTGCCTTTCTTTGCTGCCATGACATAAAGGCCAACCATTTCTACACCACATTGTACGTGTGATGAAAAATGGATTCTTTTTGATAATCACAAGTGTTCGGCACAATGGTTGGGTAAAGATGAAGTGCCGAAACACTGTCCAAAACCGAATAGTCATCAAAAAAAGCTAATGGTGTCTTTTTGGTGGTCCAGTGCTGGTATTATCCACTACAACTTCATGAAACCTGGTCAATTGATTACAGCAGATGTCTACTGCAACCAATTGGATGAAATGATGAGGGTGCTTGTGATGAAGCAGCTTTGATTGATCAACAGAGACAGGCCAATCCTCTTGCAAGACCACATGTTACAGAAAACAATGCTGCTCAAACTACAGAAGCTGGACTTGGAAACTCTGTCATCCACCGTATTCACCGACGTATGCATCAACTGACTACCACTTCTTCCTGGCTTTGGACCACTTCTTGAAAGGAAAATATCCAATTCTCAACAAGCTGTGGAAAACGCCTTTTGCGATTTCATTGCCACTTGCTCTCCAGGCTTCTTCGCTGCTGGCATAAACAAGCTACCGGTAAGATGGCAAAACTGTGCCAATACTTTACGCACATACTTCGATTGATTGCACTGCTTCTTGTTTGAGATATAATAAGCCACACTTTTGATTCAAAATCGGAGATTTCATATTTAATGACCTAGCAGTTTATAATATGTTATGGGCATACCTCATTTATTGTGTTTCACTTTATTGTGCTTTGCAGATGATGTGTGCTTTTTTTTTGATTAGTGGAAGGTTTGTGACAACCCTGTGTCCGCCAAGTCTATTGGCCCCATTGTTACAATAGCATGTGCTCACTTTGTGTCTCTGTGTCATTGTGGTAATTCTGGCAATATTTCAAACTTTTTCATTATTATTGTATCTATTTTGGTGATCTGTAATACGAGATATTTAATGTTACTATTCCAATTGTTTTAGGCTACCACAAACAGCACACATATGAGACAGCAAACTTAATCAATAAATGTTACATGTGTTCTGACTGCTTGACTGACCAGCCATTTCCCCATGTCTCTTCCTCTTCTCCAATCCGCCCTGTTTCCTGAGACACAACATTATTGAAATTAGTCCAATTAATAACCGTATAATAGTCTGTAAGTGTTCCAGTTATTAGTTATACAAATAAGTTTATTGAGGAAGCCATGTCAAAAGCCAACATAGGCTGAAAGATGGGCCTTTTGCACCAAATAGTTAGCCAAGTTGTGAATGTAAAGGAAAAGTTCTTAAAGGAAATTTAAAGTGAACACACAAATAAGAAAGCAAAACAGCCTTATTGCTAATATGGAGAACATTTTAGTGGTCTGGATAGAAGATCAAACCAGCCATACTATTCCCTTCAGCCAAAGCCTAATCCAGAGCAAGGCCCTACCACTCCAATTCATGAAGGCTGAGAGAGGTGAGGAATCTGCACAAGAAAAGTCTGAAGCTAGCAGAGTTTAGTTCACGAGGTTTATGGAAAAGAAGCCATCTCTGTAACATAAAAGTGCAAGATAAATCAGTAAGTGCTGATGGAGAAGCTACAGCAGCAAGTTATCCAGAAGATCTAGCTAAGATTACTGATGAAGGTGGCTACACTAAACAACATATTGTCAATGGAGACAAAACAGCCTTCTATTGGAAAAAGATGCCATGTAGGACTTTAATATCTAGAGAGGAGAAGTCAATGTCTGGCTTCAAAGCTTCAAAGGACAGGCTGACCCTCTTGTTAGGGGCCAGTGCAGCTAGTGGTTTTAAATTGAAGCCAGTGCTCATTTACCATTCTGAAAATCCGAAGGCCTTTAAGAATTATGCTAAATCAGTGTTCTATAAATGGAAGAACAAAGGTTGATTGACACAACATCTGTTTATAGCATGGTTTGCTGAATATTTTAAGCCCAATGTTGATACCTACTGCTCAGAAAAAAAAAAAATCTTTGCAGTATATTACACTGGTGATTGACAATGCACCTGGTTACCCAAAAGCTCTGATGTACATACACAGCTGATTAATATTTTTTCATGCCTGCTGATACAACATTTATTCTGCAGTCCATGGATCAAGGAGTAATTTTGACTTTTAAGTCTTATTACTTAAGAAATTTTGTAAGGCTATAGCTGAAATAGACATCTTTTACTTAGGCATGTTTTTTTCTAAATATATTTTTAGTCCATTGGTTTCTTATATGTCTGGTGCCATTTGGCAATTTATCATGAAAAGGAATAGCAAAGTAAAATTTATTTTACTATAAAATGAAAAGAAGGAAAAGTGTGGTAAGAACATGGCTTATACTTTCTTAATTTGCAAGATATAAGGTTTCTTGGTTTGGTTGTCCATATTACAAATTATTAATAACTATCAAATCTAATGGAAAATATATGTGCTAGAATTCACGTATAGTTTTCAATTTATTGTACTACAAAAAATGAAAATATAAAGTAAAAATAATAAAATATATGATGCTTTAGGTTGTTCAATAAAAACTTCTCCAGATAGATTGTAACCTATCAAATATTTTAAACATGGTTACAATCTCAAGATATCTTTTATATATATTGTGTTACCTTTTTATTGAAATTTTCTAAGTGATATTTAAAAAATTTATGCCAGGAAATTCTGAAAAACTTTACACAAAAAATCATAGCAAATTCATAACTGTGTCCTTTTGTTAGTAAATAACATTCTGGTATGGAGACATTATAGCAGCAAAAGTACCTAAACTTTGAACTTACACACAGCTGTGTTCAAATACAGATCAGATTTATTACATATAAGTAACACAGCATATACAAAAACCTAAATACATAAAAAATTGTTGGTATCATTTTTTATTTACCCTCTTAGACTTACCTTGTAAATCAACCCCTGAAATTTAAGCGACTTACTCAAGCATAAATAGTTATATGTATGAGGAGTAAGTCTCTTGATTTTTTTCATTTTAATGCTCTAAAGTCATCAAAGTTTAGGTAAATAAAATTTTAACGTGGGCAAATGTGACGGTTAATTTTATGTGTCAACTTGACCGGGTTAAGTGTTACCCAAATAAGTGGGAAAACATCAAATAGGATGTTTCCAGAAGAGACTGGCATTTGATTAAGTAAACAGAATAAAGATCGGCCCTCACCAGTGTAGGCTGGCATCATCCAATCAGTGAGGGGCCTCCTGAATAGAGTAAAAAGGCACAGGAAGGACAAATTTTTTCTCTCTCTCTCCCTCAATTTCTTTCTCTCTCTGTCTCTCTCCTGGAGCTGGGACATCTATCTTTCTATCTTTTCTTGCCTTTGGTGATCTTAGACATCAGAGCTCCTGGTTCTAGGACCTCTGTAATCTAGGACTAGGTGTTACACCACCAGCATTACTGGTTCTCCAGCTTAAGACAGATGGCATATTGTGGGGTTTCTCGGCCTCCATAATTACATGAATCATTTATAATAATAATCTCCTCTTATCTATCTATCTCCTGTGAATTTTGTTTCTTTGAGAACCCTGACTAATACAGGAGTGTTTTATTAAATAAAAGTAAAATGGTCTGAACTTTCAAAATATATGTGAAAACTCTTTCTCAGCAGAAATAACGTGTCATTTACATTAATATACATGGGCTACTGATCTATAAAGTCTGTCATTTTGCTAAATTTTTATATCATTTTAAAAAGACTCAAGTTTTTAATAAACTTTGGGATTCTCTGGTTTTAATTTAAGAAACACACACTTTCCTCATAACCAATAACAAGATTTTTTTTCTTGTGAATGATATAGACCCAAGACAGCATCGAACTTATTAGATTTAAATTACTCTTTGCTCTGAGATAAGATAATCAACTTGTCAGATTTTTGGTCTTCAGTATAAGTAGTCTTGAGTGTTACTGAGCACAAGAACAAGTCAAACAGTCAAGAATTTTAAGCACCAAGGAGATCAGGCACTTGTCCTGTGATATTGAGTATCTTTATATTATGGATATTCATTCTTATAAACAAAATGATAAGCAGTGTGTCATTAAGAGTAAAAAAATTCATTTGATGATCACAAATGTATTTTGTCAATTTCGAACAGGTAAAATAGGATGATACATAAACTAACACTTGTGGAAAAGAACTGAGAATAAGGCAGGCATTGGCAGATATGAAGCTTACTGACAACAAAGGGTAGATTCTACAGAAATATTTCTGACTCCAGCTGTCTTGTTTTAAAAGTAGGAAGGAAAAACCTTTAGATTTGTGATTTTAATACTCAGGCGATTTGAAATCATCCCTTAGAAATACACTAGGCATCATAACTTATTGCTTCACATTTCTTTAATGGCATTGGAAGAAATGAAATTGATACAGAATTTGCTGGAGATAGATTGCACTTGAAAAAAAAATGAATCAGTATATAAAATAATTTTAGGAAAAGTGTGCTGAAAGAGCCAGATGAAGAATAATTGAGTGCTCTGATAAAAAATGACTTTTTAATAAATTTGAAGGAAAATGTAACTATTGGTTATAATAATGAAAGGAGATGAACATAAAACTAGAATTTAGTGTTCTAATATCTGGCATCTAAATTCTCAAGTTATGTACACAACTGAGTACTCTTCTTTGATATTAATATAATTTTAATATTATCTACTATATCTTACCTCTCCTTATGATGTACCTTTCTATTTTTAATCAGTTATTTCTGCTGGTTATGAAATTTATTTTTAGTATTTTAGTATTATAAACATGCCCCAAAGACAGTCGATTTAAACATCTTAAATAATAACGACAATTGAGATATTTTTCTCCTTTGACATATAACAGACTATCTCCTAACACTGCATCGAGGGCAAGGATGAGTCATTCTGGCCTTTGTTCACCCTTTCTTGTGTATGATATCATCACCTATGCTAAGTAAGAATAGGCAAGACAATATCCAATTTTTGAATTTTCTCGTTTGCATAATAAAACAGATTAAAATAAAATCTCAGAAGCCTAGTTATACTGAACCAAGGAAAATATTTCAGATCTCTATTTTATTTTGCTGTACCCACACATCCTAGCAGTAAGTTGTACCAAAAAAATTGTGACTTATTGATATTTGTGATGGGCTGGCCAGACACAAA
Source organism: Daubentonia madagascariensis (assembly GCA_023783475.1). Taxonomy (NCBI): domain Eukaryota; kingdom Metazoa; phylum Chordata; class Mammalia; order Primates; family Daubentoniidae; genus Daubentonia; species Daubentonia madagascariensis. The sequence goes on along the minus strand of JAKFHU010001684.1, from coordinate 21,866,502 downwards.
TCTATGGAAAATTTACCTACTCTCCTTTGTGAAAGACGTTTCATTCCCAAATTGAGACCTATAAAACCCAGACAATATATACAAGTGTCCTCCATACCAAATAAACAAACGAACGGACGAACACAAAAATCTCCTGTCACAAGAAGATATCTGCTGAAGTACAAATAACTAAACAAACAAAAACAATAAAATAGGAAATTTAAAGAATACCCTATATGGACTAAACAGATTATGCTATCTGGATTTTTGTGTCTAAATCTGCTTGTGTTTCTGAGGGACTATTTTCTCCTAAAGTACTTACATCCTGCTCCTTTTATTCTAATTCGTTGTAAGTATAGCCAATAATTAGAACAACAATAAAAGGAAAAAAAAAAAAGAAACAATAATACCTCAAGAGGTTTTGTTTTGTAACTACTGTAATACCCTATTTTATTATTATTTTTTGCTATTCAAGAAAAGAAATGCAGCATTAGTAGAAGAACAAAAAAAAAAATCCTCACATTTATTAAACACCCATGTAACAAAGATTGCAACACGTAAAGAGCTAAAGAAAAAGAATAAAAAAAGGTGAAGCATTAGGTCATCAGAATGGAAAATTTGACCAATCCAGATTCTTTCTGAGACAGGAGCAAAGAAAATTTCTATAAGACTCTTAGTAGAATGTGTCTGTGTAACCCTTTTGGGTATTTCAAAGAGAATATATTAACGACTGGAATTTCTGTTCCAGCCACATTAAAAAATTTGACATTATTTCTTAAATCAATTGTGTGAGTTTTAGCTTTCTATGCCAAACATAATTTCAAAGATGCAATAACTTTGGGAAACTTTAGAAGTTGCTATTTCTTGAATTATGTCCAGACCTCATTCTGTGGTCTATTCCTTGTCTCTCATACTAGGTGTTCTCTGGATCCATATTGGTTGTACAGGACAGCCACAACACAGCCCATGTTTCCTTTCTTCCATATGAGAGCACTTACCCAGCTACCTTCTCTTTCCTTAAACATATTTAAGGGTGAGTCAGACACAGGTCTACTGAGTTCTCCAAAACACAAAGAAAGTATATCAGGTGTTCTATGGGATACCAGTGAATTTTCAGTTAGGAAGTGGGATGTAAACACAATTAATGGTTATGTTTTGTTACTACATATGTCACAGATTTAAAGGCAATAATCAATAGAATTAATGCCACCCTAAATACCCCAACATGACTATTTTAATACTTCAATTGGATTTTATGTGTTATTGTTATGATTCTTAATTTTGAAAATGACTCACAAGAAACTGTAAAAGAAAAATGCAGAGTTCTCACGTATGCCTCAGCCCAATTCCCTCAATGGTAATACCTTGCATAACTAGTACTTTGTCAAATCCAGGAAATTGATAGTGGTATAATACTATCAACATGGGTACAGACCTTATTTAGAGTTCATTAGTTTTTACATGCACTTTTTTCTTGGTCTTTAGCTCTATATAATTGTATCACATGTGTAGATTCATCTGAGAATCATCACATCAGAAAACAAAAACTGTTAACATCACCATAAAGAAACTCCCTATGTTACAACTTCCCCCAAACTCTAACCCATGAAAACACTAATCTTTTCTCCATCCAAAAAAAATGTGTAACTTCAAGAAAATTATGTAAATAGGATCATAAAATATGCAACATATTTTGACATTGGCTTTTTTCACTCAGCATAATGATTTTGAAACACATCACAGCTGTCTAAATCAATAGTTCACTCCTTTTTATTGCTGAGGTGTATTCAATTGCATGTGTGTACCACATTTAGTACATTCACGCATTAAAGGACATTCATGTTATATCCAACTTGCAGCTTGTATGAGCTCTCAAAACTGCTACAAACATAAATGTTTTTCTGTGAACATATTTTTTTATTAATCTAGGATAAATATCCAACAGGGTTATTGGTCGTTTGTATGGTAGTTGCATATTTCAGTTTTATAAGAAACTACCAAACTGGTTTCCAGAATCGCTGTTTCATTCTCACCAGGAATGTAAGAGAGATTCACATTCTCTGTATTCTTCCCAGCACTTAGTATAACATAAATATCCAAGTGTCATTATTTCAGTTATTCGAATGGATTGGTAGTGGTTTCTCATCTCATTGCAGCTTTAATTTGCCTTTCCCTAATGGCTATTGGTGCTAAACAACATTTTATGTGCTTATTTTCTAAATGCCTATCCTTTTGGGGATTTTTTCAAAATATTATTGGGGTACAAATGTTGAGATTACATATATTGGCTGTGGAAGTCATAGCTACAAACGTCCCCATCCCTAGACAGTGTGTATAGCACCCATTAGGTAAAATCAGTAAGAAAAAAATCAAACAACCCCATTAAAAAATGGGCAAAGGACATGAACAGAAACTTTTCAAAAGAAGATTGAATAATGGCCAAGAAATATATGCCTATCCTTCTTAATGAAGGTGTCTGTTTAACTAGTTTGCACATTTTTTAATTGAATTGTTTATTTTCTTACTGTTGAGAGTAAAATGTTCTTTATATATTATACATATAAAACTTTTGTCAGATATGTGATTTGCAAACACTTTCTCCTATTCTGTGGCTTTTGTTTTCATCTAATTAACAAGGTCTTTTACAGAGCAAAAGTTTTTAATTTCAATAAAATCTAATTTGTTGATTTTTCTATCATGGACCTAGTTCTATTGTAATCCCCCAATCATGACTATTTTGTGTCTTGAATGTGAATAATGTTAGAAGAGTCATAGACGGGTTTTCAGGAAGTATCTGCTTTTGTTCTGCAGAGTGAACTTACCTTACTTTAATATATGAGTAGTTGATATTTCATTGTCTTAGAGCTTGCATCATATGTGAAAATAAAATAATTCTTTTGAACAATCTGTTATAATAGTCATTAATTCCTAGACTTTCCATCAGTCATTGGCTGAAGAAATATCTTTTAAGGGCAAGGTAGAGAGCATTTATGCATAATCTGGGGAGTTGATATGGTACAACTACATTATGTATATATACACATATGAAAGAAAAAATTGAAGGTAGAATATATACATACCTATTTTTTTTTCTTCTGAGGCTACCAGAAGTTTACTTTAAATAATCAGAGAAACTAAATTCACCCTATATTTAATTGCAAAATATGTTGGTAAGATCATTACATATAAATCAATATCTCTATAGTACAATTAAGTCTGACAATTTGCCAAAATAATTCCTACAATTATACATTATCAATGGATTCTCAGAACTCTAAACTGCTATTAAAAACTTTTATTATATATTCATATTTTTTCAATTAATAGCTTTTCATCACTCTTGATGGATACTAATTCATACAAAGTCTATGAGGCCAGATACTTTAAGCCTTTTTCTTTATGCTCTGACAAAACTATAGTTTAATCTCTTCTTTTTACAGCCCATAAATTTAGTGAATAAAATGGAGAAATTTATACTGCTGGATATTATTTTGATTCTTACATTTTTATTTGATGAAAATATTATGCCACAAAAATTGACCAGGTATAGAAAAAAAATTCTATTCCAAGTTCATATTTTATTGACATTAATAAAAAAGTAGTGACCAAAAGGAAAGATTGGTTACACAAACTTTAAATTATTCAACAAGTATTTGAGTCATAACAAAGCAATTTGTCTCCTTGATGAGAGATGAAACAGGGTTTTTTTTCTTTTACAAGTTAAATTATTGTGTGACTTTTGATAAGGCACTTAAGAAGGTTCTGTGCTGAACCTTCTATAAATAATGTGTGATGATTTGTGTTAATAACCACTGCATCTTCCAGTAGTTGTTAGTAATTAATTAGCTACATAAGTACATATGTATAGTTATTAAGATAGTAGGTAATAATTAGAGGGTTTTCATTCTATTTGTTATAGTAGGCTATAAAGAATACTGTTAGCATTAACATCAGGAAATTAATAAAGTTTTTATTCCAGCAAAATAATGAGAATATTCTGGTGAATGAGTAAACTGATTTTCTGACTTTTTCCCTTCCTTTTTCTTCATCTATTTGAGAAAAATGAGCTAAAGTAACAAAGCAACAGAAATGCAATTGATTTTGTTGTATTTGAATTTTGGCTGAGTGCATTTGATAATTCAGTGAAATTCTTCTGTCAGTACCAATTTGTTTTAATGTTTGATATTCCAGTAACAATGAGAATTTTGCCAAAATGATCTGACCTTCCATAAGCTAGGGATAAAGTTTCAGTGCATGAGTTCCAAGGAAATAAGTGGCATTCTAGATAGGTTATTACCTTTCCATTCACTTATGCAATTTTAAATGAAAAAAATTACCTATTTTAAATTCAATTAGACACAAGTCAGCAATAAGCAGTTCTCTTTTATTTTATTTTTTTAATCTGCAGTTCTGTATCTGTTTTCTATCAATATTCTTTATATGTATAGGTATATTTCTGGATATTTTCTTCCTTTTAACATATATATATCTCCTTGTCACTTCCTGACTACCATGAATTTTATTCATATACGGCTATATTACAAATTACCCCAAAACTTAACTCTAATAACAAACATTTGTTATCTCAAACATTCTTTGGTCAGCAATGCAAGCCTGACTTCATCGTGTGTCTCTGGCTTCAGGTCTCTGATGAGGATATAATCCAAGTATTGACTGGGGTAACAGTGTCATCTGACTGCTCAACTTGGAGGAGGAACTATGTCCAAACTTGGTAGGCCTTGGTCTTTCACCACCTGAGCTTCTCCACAGGGCTGCCTCATGGCATCTGGATTCCCAGACAGCACAATTTCAGGAAACGAGAGAGGGTGCATCCAAGACAAAAGCGGTCTTTTTATTACCTACTATCTAACGTGACATCATATCATATTATCCATACACTATTACGTGAAAGTCAATAAATCCAAGAAACACTTACAAGGAGGGGATTATACAGGGAGTAAATACCAAGGTATGAATACCTGGAAGTTGAATTCACTGAACTCCATCTTAGAGGCTGCCTACCACACTGTGTATTTAAAATTAGAATTGCTATCTAATAAGGCAAATCCCACTATATCTCCTTCTTCAGGTTTATCTTGACTATCTTTGGTCCTTTGCTATTCTATAGAACGTTAATAACTTTACCAAGTTTCAAAAAAAATAAAATGTCTACTGTCATTTTGGTATAAATTACATAAATTTATAAACCTGTTTGAAGAGCTTGATAACCTTGCAGTATTGATTATTCTTATCTATGCAAACAAGGTTAAAGTCATTGATTTATATATACTTTAACATCTTTTCATAAAGTTTAAATTTTTTCTCTTTTGAAGTTTTCATATTGTGTGTTAGGTTCATTCATTAATTATTCACTTATGCATTTAAATATATGTACATTTATTTAGAATCTAATACTTGCCATCCTCTTTTCTAAGCACTGGGGAATAAGGAATTGAACAAAACAAAAAAAAATCCCTACTTTTATATACTTTGGAAGAGAAAGAACGAGAGAATGTAAACAAATTGAATGAGAAAGTGCATAGAATATTACATGGTGAAAATTTTTATAAAAGTAAAGTAGGGAAGAGAAAAAACACGTGCTGAAAGAGAATGTAATTTTAAATATAATGGTTAGGCGTCTGTCGTTGAGAAGCTAATATTTGGGAAAAGACTTGAATTTGATGAGTGAGCAAATCAGGTGAATACCAAGAGAGAGAGAATTTAAGGCAGACAACCTAGGAAATGACACATTCTGGAAGCCTTTGCAGATTTGATTTCATTTATATCAGGGAGGCCCATGTGACAGAAACAGACCAGTAGGAAATGACATCAGACTGAGTCAGAAACCAGATCCAGTTTATTCCTGTTTTCCATTTTATTAGCCATTTATTCTTCTCTGAGTAGGATAAGAAATCATCTATGGATGGTTGTTGACCAGAAGAGAAACATACTATAACTTACTCTTGTTAGGGTTCCTGTGCAGGCTATCTTAGGTAACCATATGGAATGGGAATTTAATCCAAGGTATAGTAATGGATGTGGTGATAAGTGATCAAATTCTGGATATATTTTAAAACTGTAACCGGAAATACAGACAGACCCAATACAGGTTATGAAAGAAAGATGGCAAAGACAAACTCTAAGAGAATTTGACACAAGCAACTAAAAGGATGGATTAGCCATCAATTGAGACGGGAAAGTGGAACAGATTTGAGGTGATGGGGAAAGATTAGCAATTCACCATAAAACATCCAAGTGGATTTACTGTTGGATAAAAATATCCATAGTCTTGGCTTCTACACTAATATTTTGGGTCTTCAATGCAATATAATGACAAGATTTCCCCTTTATTTCACTGCATAATTTCCAGGTCTCATATTTTCTTTTTACATTCCATTATTTCATTTTTGTGTATGTTAGTGATTTATTTTGGTTAGGAGCCACAAATTAATTTAAAATCAACAAAGTAAATGGAAATATATATCAAAAAGTTAATATTGTTCTGCAGAGAAGTAAAATAGAATGATGTGATAATTTGATTAAAAAAAGTTGATTAAAGAAAGAACACTATGATGAGGACACTAAGGCTCAGACATAAAAAGGCAAGATGTCAACTATATGAAGTCCAAGGGAAAGTATATTTCAAGAAGAGCAACCAACTATTGCAAAGGACCTAGACTAGGAACCATCTGTAGCATTTAAAAAAGCCAGTGCCATTGAAAAAAATAGGTTGTGGGAAAGTAAATAGTTAAGGAAGATGTTGGTAGGCCCATATCATGTAGGTTTTGTAATCCAACTAAAGAGTTGGGGTTTTATTCTTACTGCTTTGGGAAACCATTGAAACAATTTAAGCAGGAAAATTAAATACATTATTTTGTGTGTAAAAGTTTACAACAATTGTCTATGTAATTAAAATAGAAGGTAAAGGTCAGGATTAGAAACAGAGAGGCTATTAAATGTCTATTATAGTAGTTTAGGGGGCAAAAAATGGTGATGTAGATGGTTGTAGTTAAGATGGAATATGTGCGAGAATTTTACACATATTTTAAAGATGGAGATTGCAAAATATAATGAAGAATGAGGTATAGGTTTAAGGAAAGAGAAGCATAAGGAATATGTCCTTGATTTTTTCTTGGGTAGATGTGATACCATAAAAAAAATCAGGAAAATCTGGGAGGCCCAGATTGCAATGTGAGGGCAGGAATCAATAATTCTGTTTTGTGTCCGTGTTAACATTAAGATGTTTTATATTTTCTAATGGAAATATCAAAGGAATTTGTACATGCAATTTTAGAGATCAACAGTGTCTATAATATTTACAGACAAGGAAATAAAGCAATCATCAGAGGAGAAAGTGAAGTTAGACAGGAAAAGACATACATAAGATGAATTTTTTAATTATGTGAGTTTATGTATTAAATCAATTAGAAGTGAAAATACCTTCAAATTCCCTAGTAGTGGTGTCAAAGGTATATCATCTTTACTCCCTTATGAACTTTGAGAACTTTTCAATACGTTTGATTATCATCTGCAATCATAAAATAGTTAATACTCAGGGAGGTCCTACCACATTCTCAACTTTTATTTCCTTAGAGTCTGTCAAGCTACACTTTCTTACAAGCTGTCTCTAATATTGAGTGACCTTTTTCTATAACAAACTGGTCTGAAATACTAACATGTTATAATGTCAAAGATCTTACACCATCTGTCTTTGTACCTACTTTGAATTAATCATTCATCCAAAAGGTTTTCATATATTCTTTAAAAGGCCATAGACCTCTAGGTCCACTATTGTTGTTCCCAGAATCATTGTAATGTAATAAATCATTAGATTATTTATATATATATAAGAAAAAAATACAATAAAAACTGTTGTACAGGCCTCAAAAAAGTGGCCTGTACAATTGAATCAGTGTTGAACATGTTTACTTTAGAATGCACTTATTTATCATGAAAGGAAAACATTAAAGATTAGAATAAAGTTAGGAATATGAAGGAAATAAATTTAGGATTTCAGCTAATACAGAATATATGGGGATAAATTACTTGGTAACACACTTGAAAACAAAAGATTTTGAAGTTTCAATTTTTCCTTATTAAATTTCTTGAGAACAATCATATTGAAAAGCAGAATCGACTATTTCACTTTCTTCCAGGAAAAAGGCCAATATTAAAGTAAGTTAAACAGGTCACAACACTTCTCCTTCTTTCCATTATTGAACATATTTGTTCTGTTTTAGACAAGAAGTCATTTATTATGCCTTTGAGTCTCTATAAAGAGAGCTTTTGAAGCAAAAATGTTCCCTGTTTATAATTATAGTCTTAGCAAAGGAACATTTAAATCTCTTCAATATGAAACACTTCTAATAATTCATACACATAAGCATCTGAAGGCAGACACTGATACTGTTTTTAAAATATATTGCAAAATGCACAGGCCAAAAATTCAACATGATTTCATTAGAATGTCACGTTTTATAATTTGATTTTCTAAAACTAAATTTAAGGAAGAAGGAAAATATCATCTTTTGTAAATCTCTTCCTTTCACATCAAAATATTGTGTATAGAGTGTTATGAATAAAATAAAGCTGAAGCAAATTACTAAATCCTTTAAAATGAGTGTATTTTTTAACAGTAAGTGAACAAAATAAAGATGTATCTGCTCCTATATTGCTCTCTTGAAGACAGTGTTGTTTCTTTCCAACCCTGCTACTACTGAGAGACTATTATCCCCAAAAGTATTTTGAATTAATGCTACTTTAAATACTTTTATCTTGGTAGCTGCTAAATGTTTAAGAAAATCATATTCTCAAAGCTTAAAAGGTTAAAGTTTTTGACAAGAGCTAGCATGATGTACATGTATGAATGGTCATTAATTTCTGGAATGCTACCACAGTTTTCAATTATAAAATTTAGCAAATATATTCTTATGAACTAATTTTACTTCCAGAGAGCTGAGGTTACCTATAAATTGAATTTAATAATAGTCATTGCATATTTAAAAAGCAGCAAATCAATCTCAGCCTTATGGCATTCAAAGAAAATTTCTGTCAACTTATTTCAACCTTCATTATGGCTATAGTAGTCCCCTCTTACCCATGGTTTTGTTTTCCAAAGTTTCATTTACCCAAAATCAACAAAATTCCAAAAATATTAAATGGAAAATTCCAGAAATAAACAATTCCTAAGTTTTAAATTGCACACTGTTCTGAGTAGTGTGATCAAATTTCATGCCATCCCATTCTCTCCATTCTGGGATGGAAACCATCCCTCTGTCCTGTGTGTCCACACTGTAGACACCCCCCACTCATTAGTCACTTAGTAGCCAGCTGGGCTATCAGATCAACTGCCACAGTACCGTTACAGTATCTCAGTGCTCATGTTCAGGTAGCCCTTGTTTTACTTAATTATAGCCCTAAAGTGAGAGTAGTGATGCCAGCAATTCAGATATGCCAAGGAGAAGCCATAAAGTACTTTGAAGTGAAAAGGTAAAAGTTCTCAACTTAATAAGGAGAAAAAAAATATATATGTTGACATTGCTTTAATCTACTGTAAGAATAGATCTTCTTTCCATGAAATAAGAAAGAAAAAAAATTCTTGTACAATATATATAAGGTACCATCCAAAGTTTCAGCTGTTAACTGGGGGTCTTGGAATATATTTCCCTCAGACAAGGAGAAACTACTATATTTTCATAGGAAGAAGGGTAGCTAATATTGTAACCACATAGTCAAAAATAATGTTTTATAATAATATATATTAAACATGTATTTCATTATTCTGTTTTCTGACTTTACAATGATTTTTAAAATAACTAGTTTTTCATTAAGTAAGTCAAGCATAGGTTGCCTAATCTAATCAAATACAGTAACTTCAAAAGAGAGTTTGAGAGAAAATAAAAATTTGAGACGTTCAATTTAAATTTGCAACTTCTGAAAATATTAGTATCTAGAATGTGTTTGAAGTCCAGATTTGGACTTGCATTTTACACAATTATTGAAGAAATTATCAAATAATTTTTGTATATATTCGTATGATTCAGAATTTGCTGACTCAACTGACAATAAGGACTCATTAAATTGTGGTGATTTTTGCATTTTGCTGGACTTGAATATCATCTTCTGGCATGTAGTTTATATAGGGTATTTTGAGAAATCGGATGTCTGAAAATGTGAACTTCCCACTGGAAAACAAAATATTATCTTAAGTGATGATAGTACAGGTTCGTATATTTCTCTGAGTAGCATTTCCTTCTTCAGAACCTTTTTAAAATTAAAAGGTCTAAGGATATGAACTTAAGATTAAACATTGTTGATTGATGAACACATTTATATACACTTCTTCTTAAATTCCCATTCAAAATGTATTAGCGAATAAAAGCTGCATACGTACAAGAAGAAAAATGTAATCAGAAGGGAGTCCTGATGAAATGTGAGGAAAAAAAATGACTAAATGACTTGGCAGAAAACTACTTGCAAAATAGTTAAACACAGGAGCAATATGAATACAATTTTCAGAAAAGTGTGGTATTAACATGTCATATTACAATCCTCCTTTCTTAGAAGATGTACTTCCATTAAATGGTGAAGTACAAGCAAAAGAAAATCATATGGTCCAAGGATGCAACATGTCTTAGTCTATTTCTGTTGCTATAAAGAGATATCTGAGGCTGGGTAATTTGTAAAGAAAAGAGGTATATTTGGCTCATAACTCTGCATACTGTTCAAGAAGCATGGCACTGGTATCTGCTCAATTTCTGGTGAGGCCCACATGCAGCTTCTACTCAAGGTAGAAGGTGAAGGGGACCCAGGGTGTGCAGAATTTACATGGTAAGTGCAGAAGCAAGAGACAGGTTTAACAAACAGCTCCTAGGAAAACTAATAGAGGGAGAACTCACTCATTACCATAAGGAAAGCACCATCCATTCAGGAGAGATAGGCACCAACGACACAATCACTTCCAATTAGGCCCACCTCCAACATTGGGAATTGAATTTCAACGTGAAGTTTGAGGAACAAACATCCAATCTATAGTATAACTGAAGAATTCACCATATGATTGAGACACATGCAATTTCCAGAGTAATGGTGGGAGAACATCCCAGAAGGACATCTATAGAGCATACCTACCCACGAGCAGGCACCTCATTGTAGAGTAAGAAGATGGTGGCTCACAAGAGAAATTTTTTTAAATGAAACTGAGGGAAGTTTTATAGCTTTCTCTGTGTGTCTTTGGCTGGTTTGGTTTTTGTTTGTTTTATTGTTTGATGCTGAATTAGTAACAGCATTAGAGGAAACCATGCAAGTAAGTGAATGAGTCAACTTTAAACCTGGATCAATGGAACAGCAACGAAATTCTGTTAGAATGTGGGCCAGCTGTGAACAGCATTTGTGTGGTCATAATACTAATTCAATCAAAAAATTGAAATGAAATCTTATTTATAGATTGAGTATAACAGAAATGTGTGTGTGTGTGCTCACCTGCTTGGGTGTATATCTGTATTTGGGCATGAGTGCATTTTTTGTGCATGTGTGTGTTGAAAAGTTGTATATGGTAGTGTGGTAAATAGTGCAAGGAACCTAATCCTCAGCTTCAGAATAAGAGGGTCAATAATTAATGTCTAATTTTTTTAAAGGGAAAAGAGGAAGAATAGTAGAAGCATATTATTCTAAAATGTTTGCCTAAACAGCAGTATGCATGTTCTTTATGGATATTTTGATAGACACCAGAAGATGACAAAAAGTGTCGAAAGTTGTTGCCTTTAGGAGGTAAGAATTAAGGGAGTAGCAGAGTGTGAGGAAGAGAACCGCTTTGTTTTGTTTTGTTGGACTTGGTTTGGTCTGGTCTAAGTTTGTATAAGACACTTCATTTACACCATTTCATAAACTTGTAATTCACATATGTCTAGAGCTCCTGCCTACTTGTTATACACCAACCAACTGTAGCAACAGTCTCTGTGTAGGCTTGGCCAAGCTGCAGCCCAAGCAGCAGATCCAATCCAGTATCACTTTGTCCCATGTTCATGCCAAGTGTCTCAGACCTTCCCCTCAGCTTTTCCCTGTTAACTCTAAGACATGCAAATTTGCAAGGCTTGCATATTGCCCTCACCTGCCCCACACCGAAGAGACGAAGAGACGTAAAGCAAAGTTTTGACAAATGAGAGATAGAAGCTAGCAGATAACTCTTCTCCTTCCACTCCAGGTCTGGATTGTTGATAGACAAAGAAACACACTGCTCTTCAAAACAAATGGTCTAATTTGATACAAAGTTAGTGGCATCTATCCTGGTAACACATGGTTTTATTTTCTCTCTAACATTACCTGCCTCACTCACATTTTTCCCCTTTCTGGTTTCTTTTGGACTGCCCTTCCTAATAAAGTAGTGGCCTATGAGCATCAGCCTCAAGTCCTACTTGAAGATCCCAACATGAAACAGCTGATACTAGAAATGAACTGGTGATAAAACATGGCATGTATTCATGTCATAAGTGCTAAGGATTTCACCTTTGATTAATTGGAAAAAGGGACAAGTGGATGGAGAGGTGTTGGGTATACCTGGGCTATCGCACTTGAGGGCAATGATATAATAAATACTGAAGAGTAGGCTGCCTTCTGGTAATGACATTGGAAGGCCTGTGGAAAGAAAATTATAGGCTCAAGGCAGCCAACTGGAAATTGAAAGTGTGCTGTAAAACTGTAAAAGCAAAGAGCTTCGTTGACAGCTTTTAAGTAGACTCTCCTCTCTTACAGGTTTAGGGCAGCTTTTACTAGAAATTAAGCCACCAATCTAATTGTAAAGGTAACAAAGCTGACAGTTAAAATTAATGGCCAGCCTTGACAAGGTTCCTATATTATAGTAAGGCTCTGACAAGTAAATATTGGGAACATAAGACCTGGGAAGGTGTTAGAGGAAACAGCCTGAGAATATTGAACCTCCATATTCACCCAAACACTCTGAGCCAACACATACTAGCTCCTTCCTCCCAGAATCAGATGTGAAAAATGCCCTCTTGCTTAAACATGTACAATGACCTCACTAGAAGGGAGTTCCTCACAAGATGGTGCTTGTTCTTCTCGAGATCTATCTGTGCCACCCCTCATTGCCTTCAGGCCATTAGTCAGATCCTATGTGGGTCAGCATGGTTAATAGACCAAGAAGAAATAGTTTATTTGCCCAGGAGAATACAGAATCTGGTGGTATATCCTACAGAAACTGGAGGAACACTTTGTGAGTAGATTAAAAGTACAGGAACAACAGGTGGGATAAAAGCCTGGATTGTAGAGAAATTATTGATATGGCCACACTGTTACTAAAGGTTCTATGTACTGGAAGAAAAATTGGACTTAGTTCTAATATTCTTCTGGAATGTGTTCTCGAAAGTAGATCATGATGATGCCTAGAATAAATGTGGTAAAAATAATAGAATCACTTTGTTGGAGTGTTGAGGAAGGAGTAAGAAGGTTCACAATATATTTACCATGTAACGTCCAAGAAATGTTGACTATACTTCCTGGAAGGGGCAGAGGACACTGCCGTCACTGAAGCAATAATGAATATCCTGGTGAAGGTACCACTGGTATCTTTGAGAGACACCATCCTGGCTATCCTCAATAGGCAGGGGTTGGTAGTAGGCACTGCTGCTGTGAAGCTTGGGTTCATAATATTACTGCTATTGGAGACATCAACATGAAAGCATTTAACTGTTAAAAGCAAGGCATAGATAACAGCTATAGAAGACAGAAAGCCAGAGTGACAAACAGGGTATTTGACCATCAGTGACCTGATACATCAGGCTAACATGTCATGGTACTCCTAGGGGCATGCCAAGTAAACAGTTAACTACAGTGTTTATTAAATTGTGTAAGTTCAAGAATAATAAACAAATTAATAACAGATGCAAATAAACAAAAAAATAAATAACAAGAGCTGGTGAGAAAAAGGCTAAAGCCTACCACTGCACAAAAAATTATCTCCCATTCAGTGTCCCAATATAAATCAATCAGAGTCTCTTGAGCATACTGTAAGCCTCTCCATATGTAGAAATAGTACAATAAATTTGAAATAATATTGTGAACATTTTTGAGGATTTAGAAGCTGAAAGTTCAAGAGAGGCACATAGCAAAAGTAGGTTCTGCAGCATGTTGAGAGAATACTGCAAGCCGTCTTGACACAGGGCCATATAACCCTGCAGATTTGGTGGTGCTAGTAGTATCTGTCATAGATGAGGATGCTTTGCCCCACCAAGCTTCAGTAAAAGAGGAATAGCACAGTATCTTAAGATTCTGGAACAAGCCTGTGATTTCTACATCAAAGAATTAATCTCCATTTCTAAATTAACTCCTCGCTTTGCTACAGGCTTAATACTGAACATGGAACATCAAATTAGTATGCAATTACATCAGACTTTTATAAAGGAGATGATATTAGAGTCACCAGCGACAAGATTAAGCAGAAATTGAAGCAATCCATTGTCCAGTGAAAGTGGTTTGTTTGAGATCAGGCCAAACAGGTCTAAAGATATAGACAAATTATATGAGGGATACAAACCACCATGTTACCTACCTCACAATTATAGTCTCATGGAGATTTCTCTACAACTAACTGATAGAGAAGGAATGGATATGGCTCACAGATGAGTTAAAGATTTGTGCTGCTGGTGAAAGCCAGAAATAATAAATTTTTAAAAATTGACACATCATAGCTCTACTTATGGATGCCACCCAGTGGGCATAGTTGTGAGCATTATACTTGTTCATGCAATTCACATGAATTATTATGGAATGAGAAGTTACCTAAAATGTGGGTATATGTGGGTCTCCTGATGAATACCTGAATGTTTTATCAAAGGTTTGGAAAGAACAAGATTGATGGAAACTGAAGGTCATGGAGATCTAAAAAGGAGATATAGAAGCAAGCACAAAATGTACAGATATTTGAGTCTCACACAATTGCCATCAGACAAAGATGTCAATTCTCTTCTTTTTATCAGCTGCTGCAGGGTTGGCACAATGAGACCATTAACAGTACATAGAGTCATAGTGGCAGGGATGGCAATTGTGAATTGGCCAAAGTGCATAGGCATCACCTCGTCAAAGCTTATTCTAGCCGCTGCCACTGCAAATTGTCAATGTCATTGCTGCAGACATCAACCATAATCACTTGATACTGAACTATTTATCCACTTGGTGGTAGGTCACTTATATTTGATTCTGCACCCTGGAGAAGACAGCAATCCATCCTTACCATAACCAATAATTATTCTGGATATGTGTTTGTCTTCCTTATTGATATGGGCTGAACATATGCCCTAAAATTCATATGTTGAAGATTTATTGTCCAATGGAGTGTTACTATGAGGTCATGAGGGTAGAGCCCTTATGTTGGGCTTGGTGCCCTTATAAGGAAATGAAGGGATCAGAGCTCTTTCTCTCTGCCATGTGAGAATATAGTGAGAAGACAATTACTTATAAAGCAAGAGAAAGGCCCTCACCAAGAACCTGATCTTGGACTTCTATATTCCAAAACTGTGAGAAATCATTGTTTGTGGTTTAAGCCACCCAGTCTATGGTATCCTGTTATAACAGCTTGAGTTGACTAAGACATTCATATTCAGTGCCTCCACACCTCCCATTAATTGAGGCTCAAGAATGATTTATTTATGCAGTTTCTCACCAAAAAAACAAAAACAAAAAAAAAATAACACCTCAGAAAAGATCCATTTTATGGAAAAAGAAGTATAATAATGCTAAAATAACCTCAAGATTGTATACTTATAATATCATGTATCCTACAATGAGCCAATTGGTAGACCAGTGTAATGACAGTTAAAGGTTTTTCTAGGGAGCCAGAATGGACAAAACATCCTTCAGGGTTGAGTCATTGTTTCCAGGATATGCTAGATTCACTGAGCAAGAGCTGATATATAGTGTTGTGCCTCAGCAGCTGTGCCTCACTAGATCAATAGATCCAGGAACAAGGAGTGGATCAATCCCTATTACCATCATTTTTAGTGTGTGCTGTACATCTTTGCTAGGTTCAAGGTCTTGGTTCCTAGGAAAAGAATGCTTCCCTCAAGGGAAACATTATGATTTACACTGAAACGGGAACAAAATCTATCTGCTTACTATGTTGACTTTCTCATGCAAATTAACCAAAAGGAAAAGAAGGAATCTATAAAACCGATTGGGTAATCAACTCTGTTTACCAAAGTTGGCTACTGTTTCCTATACACAATAAAGAAACTGAGAAACATTTCTGGACCTTATAAATTTTCTAGCACATTTCTTGATATATCCATGCCCAGGAAGAATGGAAAATGGAAAATTGCAGAAAACACTTGTTAACAAGGTCATGGTAACTAAGAACAAAAGTCTCTCAGGGATGAAGGTCTGACTAACATCACTAGTCAAGCAGCCCAAAGCAGTAGAAATTCTGGCTGAATGTACAGAAAGGACTAAATAGGTTGCAGAAGAGGATTATGAATACCAATCACAGCCTTGAGAACATTTGCAGCAATGAAAACTGTAGATTGGTTCACTAATCATCTCACCTTGTCTTTTCAGATATTGTGACTGTTTTCCAGGTAAGAAGTGAAGGTATATCATTCTCACAAAATTTGGAGGCTCCATGGAGTTGGTTGGGAACTTGGAAATAAGGACCGAGACAGATCTGAAAGGACTAACATGGACTGTATAAGACACTTATTAGATACCATCTCAGATCTTCTTGAATCTGTTTCCTGAGCCCTTGTCATTTTTGTTCCTGGATTCCAGTGGGGCAACCAACAATCAAAGAGCTTTGCTCATTATAAATCAATTGTGTTGATTAAAAATATAAATAGGAAAAATTATTCCATATCTATCATTATATTAACTATTATCCATTAAATTGGCAATATTGAGTGATTTTGGATGTTTTTATCCTGTTACTATCGGGTTATTTTAATTACTGAAACATATGTTTAAGTGTTTAGTAAGAATTAAGAAAAAGAGTCCTAAAATATTTAACTCAGTTCCTTTTCTAAATTTCCTAATGCCATATCTGTATGTATAGCAATAGCTGTTTGATACTAATCATCACTCAGGCCTGACCACCATGGATTAAAGACAGATTCAGGGTCCAAATCTCAGGCAAACATAGATTCACAATTGAGATTCCAACCAGAGATAAAGAGCGTCCACTTGTCTGTTAATCTTTCTTAGCAATGTGAAGCATGGTTAAATGTAGAACGGTCATAGATCTAGTAAAAAACATAAAGTAGAAAGCTAACATCTAGGGTAAGTAAATAATAAACAGGATCTTGACAATAATCACCTGGACTTAATTATACAATTTTCATTCATCTTTCTTCAACTTGATGTTTGTTCCTCTTTGCATGTATTCACAATTTTAAGAGGAATAATGTAAAAAATAAGAACAAATACATGCATCAGTTGTCATCTTTAGTATTTACTTTCTAATTAACAAAATAGTCAATCGTAAAAATATATATACAATTTTATATAAATTATCTTTTCACCCACTCATTCCATGTTCATATTAACTATTTAAATGCAAATAAATCATACAAAAGGGCTTTTATTAACCATACCATATCTGTTCCCCTTGTGTATTAAATGGACATTTTTCAACTTGGACATTCAACCTCAATGAATGTGAGAACTAGAGAGAGAAAATTTTCTTCTGATTTAAAATAATAAAACACTACAAGATTTATGTCTTAAAAATAAGAATTACAGAAAATTTGTCAAAAACACACATTTTCTAATGTGTGACATTATATGAAGAGTGAATTCAGTTATTCTAAAATGTCAAATAAAATACATTCCCCCAAAGGGATGATACTCACAGGTTTAGATATATTTTAAATTACATGGCACTAATTTAGACACATGTTAAAAGAATTTTTATTCAATAATGTTTTACATTTACAATGTTAAGAATATTTTCCTCAGTTTATATATAACAAGAAATGTTCAAATACAAATAATCCTTGAAAAACTAATCATTTAAATAATTGTATTCAAATCCAAATGTTCATTTTATACTTCTATTCAAACAATGATTTAAATTGATTTTTTAAAATATTACTGAAATATTTTAATATGTAAACTAATGCCCTTGCAATAAAATCTAAAGGAATAATGTTAATGTTTGCAATCTCTATGAGCAGCTTATGTCAGTTGCAATGAATACACCAGCAGTGATTGTGCATAAGCTACTTTGGGAAAAGACTTCTTGCCATAATAATAGTTTTGTATTAACAAAGTACCTTTCATAAGAAGAACTCCAAAGGCTTTACAAATATTATCTCATTATTCGTTCCAATACTCATGTGGCAGGTATGTGGCAAGAATCATTATTACACTTTGTTATATAAATGAGCCAAAGACGGCCTCTGTATTGGTCCCTAGGTTGTTTATTTCTTCACTGCAGGCTGAGACCTGTTCAAAAGTCCTCCAGTGCCAAACTCAAAATCATTACTTCAATAATGGCCCAGAAAAGCAGTTAGAGCCTGCCTGATTTGCATGCCCTATGTCACCTCACCCTGAATCTTCCAGCCAATGATATGATAGGACCTTATATTTCTAGGCCCCAGACTTCTATGGCCCACTGAAGCTCTCTGAGCCAGAGACTCCCCACCATGCTACAGAGTGACAACACCTAGACAGGTAATCCCCCTTTCTGTGTCCCCTCTTCCCTGGGAATTCTCCTATCCTTCTCCCCTTCTGGATGGTGGCTCCCTTACTATAATCCTCTAGACAGTTTCATATTGTAAGGGACTTACTCTATCATGTAATCCTGTCCAAGCACAGTTCTATGAAATTTAGCATGTGTTACTGCCTCCTGTGGTCATATTTTTTTCCTTGATCAGCCCCAATCACTTGAAACCGCCTATACACTTTTAGATGGAATCTAAATTAGGCATGGACATCAGGTGATTGTAGACAGCAGCTAAAACAGAGAGTGGCTTTGTCCCTTTACAATATTGATAACCTTGGAAAGAGGGACTAAAGATGATAGAGTTGTCTAGCCTCTAAAATCTTTTAAAAATAGCCCTTCAGATCTCTCTTCTAGGACAGAACTTCATACTAAGGAGAAATTATTATAGTTGAATCATAATTGAGCAGAAGTGAGGCAACAGAGTTAAAGAAAAAGAAGATTTAGGCCAAAGTAGGGACATAAACAGAGCCAGGAAATCTAAGAAAGCAAATTACGTATTTCTGAACGCTACACAAAAACAACAGAAAATAGAAACCTGTGAAATTATAAAACTTTCCTGAAGCCAACCTCATTTTAAGAGTCCAGAAAAAATAATTTGACAGAAGAAAACAAGTAGAAAAATCAAGTAGCAAAAAGCTAGTAGCTGATAGCAGACCATGAGAAACTCTGCCCTGAAACTTTCAGCTCAGTACTTTACTCAAGCACATTTCTCCTTTAGGTTTTTATTTTCCATAATCTGATTTATGCAAATATATGACCCTAAGAGTGTGTTTGTCTTATCATGTGCTTTCACTGTTTCTACAGAGGGTTAGTAGGTGGATATAGAATGTAACAAAGCTTAACAGGGTATGTTTGATACTGGGATTTAGTTAATGTTTGTAATGGGGACTTTGTTAGAAAAAAATTAAGTAATGAGCTTGAATGCCATGCCAGAATAAACAAAATAGCTCTGGTTATATGAAATAATTTTCTTTATTTTCCCATTTCATTAACACTATGTATATCCATAATGAACAATTAGTAACATGAAGAATCAGCATAGACTTTCTGTGTATTTTGTTTTTCTATTTACATTCTGTTTTTATGGATGAAGATGGATCTGAAGAATAAAAATCTAATTTGGGGGAAGTGGTTCTTTTTTGAGGGATGGAAGATAAGTGTACAGGGAAACAGATACAGAGAATAACATAGGACATGCTATAAACATTCTCCAGTTTGTGGGTCATGTTGTACAAGCAAAAGTAGGATAGAATCTTTATAACACTAAAATTTTAGGATCAAATATGGATTCTTGATTCATTGAGTCTTCAGCTGTCTCACCAAAAATTCATGAATAAACATTCTTTAGCTAAAGTGTCAAATTTTTGATTCACTAGCTTTTCAAATTATTTTGGCTAATTCATTTTACCTCTCCTGCATCAACTGCAGCATAATGTTACTCACAATCAAGTTGTGAGAGCATATATTTCGGTCTCCATGAAGTACAGTGGAAATACAGTGGTCCCTATAAAGAGATCTGTTGACACAAATGTATCACTTTACTTTCACCAGATTTTTTATTCAAACATAATTTTAGCAACCAAATACTGTATTATTATTTATATTTTAACTTATGTACCTATGAAATATCAATAATTATTTTAATTGATTTTTTTTAATCTATACAAAATTTTCTAGACTTACTGACAGATTTAATCACAGTTCATCTTGGAAACATAAATTGTGTTCATCAGGGAAAAATAACTTCCACTAAAATATGAGAAAATAATTGAGCTTATAAAAAGATTAAGCTTCCCAATATTGAGAGATAAGGATGCTATCCTTCAACAGTAGACCTAGTGGCAGTTTGGGGTGGGTAAGAATTTTGAAAATTCACTATTTTATATCATAGATACACAGATAGATAAACTCAAAGAGGAGCCGGATTAAAAAAATCCCTTCACAATTAGATTGTGTTATCATTAAGATTTTTAAGCATCTGTTTTTTTATAGGCTATATACATTGAGTCATATGGGAGTGAAGCACTACAGGAATTGATATCTGACACTATGACACTACTAACAAAACTACGTCAAAAGATATCACAAGACCCTAAAATACAAGTGAGTCTGTAACAAACCACCAATAACCATGAGACTTTCATGTTATTGTTATCTTAGGAAATAAAAAAGAAACATTTGGAGTCTAATAAAGTTGTGTACAAAACATCAATATACCCAAACGTATTCACGGGAAAGCACATTGGAGCAATTTCAGAAAAGCAGCTAAAATGGAGAACGGTTTTGCCCTCTATTAAACTGGTAACCTTGGAAATAAAGACTGGAGATGATAACATTGTCTTGCTCATAAACACATTTCAAAATGTCCCTCCATATATCTCTTCTAGGACAGAGCTCCATACTAAGGAGAAATTATACTAGTTGAATCATAATTAAGCAAATGAGAGACAACAGAGTTAAAGGAAAACAATATTTAGATTAAAGTAGGGAAATAAACAGGGCCAGGAAATCTTACAAAGCAAATTACATGTTTTTGAACACTATACAAAAACAACAGAAAAGTGAAATTTGTGATATTATAAAACTTTCCTGAAGTCCAACTCATTTTAAAAGTTCAACAACAACAAAAAAATAACTTCACAGAAAAAAAAAGTACAAAAAAAAATCAAGGTAAAAAATCATGAAAGCTATCAGTAAAAAAGAGAATAAGTAACAAAATGCCAGTAAGATGGGCCCAGTAAAAAATTCAAAATCTTAGCCTATTATTTCAAAACAAGCTAAAAAATATTAATAAATTGATACATGAATGAATCAAAATTTGAAGATCTCCTAAAGGTGCAGAAAATAATTTAAAAAATAACAAAATACACAAATGGAACAAACTAGGAGAAACACAAAACTGAATAAACACAACAGATAATGACTTAGGTGAAATGTGAAATAAAAAATAGAAACATTTTTAAACTCAAAAGGAAGTGAAGAAAGGGAAAAGTAACAATGGACAATGGCAGCTATTAACATAGGCAAAGAAGATCAATATATGGATAGGATAGGAGGTGTCACTGGAGAAGAAGACTACAGCAAAGAAACAGAATAAAAACCAAAACTATAATTCATGAATACTTTCTTGAGATAAAAAGAAACAATCAAAAAAGATCTAAACCTATATATTGAAAGAGTAACCTGACAATATCAACCCTGAATGATCCACATTAAGACCTATTCTGGAAAATTTACTAGACTTAAAGAAAATGAAATAAATCCTATGAGTATCTCAAAGAAAAAAAAACATTACTTTAATGAAAAAGAAAATTAGATAATCATTAAACTTTTTAATAGTAATGTTTGATGTTAGAAGAAAATAGAGTAACATCTAGATACTTGATTTGGTTATCATTATTGCATAACAGGTCAGCCACACTTGGTGGTGATAACAGATTCCATTCTATCACAGTCATAAATTATTTGGGACAGTAGTTCACAAATAGCAGAGTGAGAAGGGCTTGCCTCTGATACACAATGTCTGGGAAAAGAGATGACTAGGGGTACTCAAATGACCAGAGACTGAATAGCAGAAGCTAGAGAATCAACCTTAAAAAAGATAGATGGGCATAGACCAGTAATTTATATACTTCTACGTGCATTGAAATGAAAATCACCAAAAAGTATGTTTAAAAACCTTAATCGTAAAATAAAGGGGGATAAAAATGATACTAATTTTTATTCACAAAATTTTAAAACCCAATATTCAAGATGGAGTTAGGCTTTGGGGAAATAGTAATTCTACACTACTAGAAAGTTAAAGTTTCATAGTTTTCAGAAGATAATGGAAATATAACATTCATAGCTGTTTCATAATCCTTGCCTAACCAGGTCACTTTCTGGTAATGTGTCCAAAAGGTAAAATAATTAATATGTATAAATATTTATCTAGAAAGATATCCACTAAATCTAATAATAAAAAATTGGATAATATTCGAAGTTCCAAAAACAGTAATAATTAATAAATTGAGTATGCAATATCATAAACTAGTAAGAAAGATAGAATTTATGTAGCCATTAAAAACATTTTGATATAAGAGCTTGAATATCATAATAAATATTCACGGTATATTAACAATTAATAGTCTATGCAAAATGTTTATCTTGACTATTTCATGAAAAATTGTATAAAATAAATATATACTTATACTATTAGTAACATCAAAATGGTACCTGTGATATTAAAGTTACAATATCCATATTATTCTCAATATCATTCAAACTCTCTAAATTAGGATTTATTACTCTTCTAGTCAAAGTTTTAAAAACTATTAAAAAGAAAATTGGCAAAAATTTGAATAAATGTGACCAAGTTTAAGTACCCTTATTAAGTACATTAACAAAGCCTATGCAAACATCAAAATCTCATTTGAAACATAATCAAATAACTTCCATTCAAATCTAACTAAATACATGGAAAGGACACAGGCAATTCCTAACGGTGAAAATAAAAATGACTAGCCTAGAGACTAACATTTAACTTACTCTTTCAATTGTGGAAATAAAAGTCCAAAGAGTCACATGCTATTTTTTTTAGTTTATCTTTTTAAAAGTTCTTATTTCCAAGCTGGATAACCTATTTCTCAAGGCAATAATCCTTAGTGATGACAATAGCGTGGTAAAATGAGTTGTCTAATACATTAATGATGATAGTGATATTAACAGAAATATTTAGAAAAACAATTTGCAAATAAAGATCTAGAATGTTAAAACATTACACTCTTTGTGCAATAATTCAATTTCTGGGATCCTATTGTAAATAAAGTGTAAAATAGCTAAAAACAATAAGAAGGCTCAAACTAGTAGTATTTATAATAGTAAGAGATTGGAAAAGACTTAACAGTTCTAAACTATAAAAAATAATAAATCAGGTAAGTCAATTTTGATAAACCCAAAGAGAGGAATATTATACAGATTTCCATGTGATATAAATGGGTATTTTAAAATCACACTGGAAAATGCTTAAAATATTCAATAAAATGTAATACAATATCAAACACCATTTACAGATGAAGGAAAAGGATCCTAAATTATAAACGTTTCATATTTGGTTGCTATACTTATCTATGGCTTTTATTCTTTTAATTGTTATTATAAGTATTTTATGCTTTCTAAGAGAAAAGGTACATTTTTATACTGGAAAAAGTGTTTTTACAATTCATTATACTCTATATTCTTTTAGGACATAGACCTTGTATCAGAAAAATGCATTCAGTTGCAATTAAATAAAATTCAACTTTGGCTTTTAAAGCAATGTATATTAAGAGACTGAAAATTTCACAAATTATGTGTACAATTAAAATTTCAAAATTCTATGCATTTCTCTCATCTTTTATGTTCTCTATGTTTTGATTTTGTCCTGCAACTGGCTTACCCACCAAAAATGCAGGTATGTGCGTCCTTTCTCACAGTCAGAAAAGAAAACATCTGTTGGTTTATCTGATTAAATTATCTAAACTAATCCAAAGTGTAGTGGAATACACAGACTGGTGTAAACAAATTAGAGTCGTATCTAGAAATACTGCTACATACTCACTATGTGGATAAAATAGAGGGTATAGAGACAACTCTTAAGTCCAGGCTAGAAACAACATAACACACAGAGGGAAAATCTACTCAGAATCCTTCAATCATTATTAAATGACACTCTGTGATAGGGGGAGGAATTTATTTGATTAACTACTCAGGAAAAATTAAAAAATCTCTTTAGACAAATACAAAAATTCTAAACTTTAATAATAAACAGTAACACACTTTATTTTCAGAAAGCACTTATTTCAGAAGAAAAAAAAATTCTACATTTTTCCTAGTTTTGTATTCAAAATTAATGGAGATAGCAGTTTCAGTTCTGACATATAAACAGCTTAGAAATCATCACTCCAATCCAAATAGTAAGAAGAAAGATGAACAAATTAATGACTTTTCTTGCACTTAAAGAATTTACACCACAGGGCAAACACTATCCCAAAATCTGGAGAGACACGTAAATACACAGAAGCACAGCAAAGTTTAACTTATTTGGAGCCGAAGTCACTGGAGCCACAAACTGTTAGGACCATTTAAATAGTAATTTTGATTAATTGTTGGAGTTTGAATGTGGACTAGCTTTAGAAGGAGAAACTCCTGGGGACCCAGTCTTGAGAGGGTCTCCACACTTTTAAGAGTTTTACCTCCAGGAACTCTAGTAGTTCTCACTTCATGATGAAGATTTAAGAAAAATCCCTCTATTTCTGTCAGGAAGAGAGAAAAGTAACCATTTTGAAATACTCCTAGAGTCCTGCCCATAACAAAGTTCTATAATCCAAGGGAAAAGAACTTACCAGAGCCTTCAGACCTAGGGGAAGAAAAATCACCAACTCCAGCTCTATTTGCCTTCCTGCCTCACCCGAGAGGGACAAAATAATTTAGTAAACATTTCCAAAGGTCACAGTGCAGGGACTTAGGGCCACTACAAGACTGCAATGTAATTGTAGGATTGTAGAATACTTCCTCCCACTCCCATCAACAGGGCTCCAGTAAAATAACAGTTGGTTACAGCTGAAATAGCTGTGAGACAAAGATTCTAGTTAAGTAGGTGTTTTTAGGGAAACCCAAAGAAAACAGAGAAGGGATAAATAAGGACACTAGGGGAAACTGAACCCTGTGGCACCTATGACCATGGCAAACACTAACTACAGCTCAACCTAGCCAGATTAACATAAACCTCACACCAAAGGTCAATTTACCTCGGTTCCTATTCATTAATACATAATGTCTGGCTTTCAGCAGAAATATACGAGGTGTACTAAAAGATAAGAAAAAAGATTGCAGCGTGAAAAGGCAAACCTGCATCAGAAACAGACTCAGATATGACACAGATGTTAGAATTATAGTTAGGGATTTAAAAGAACTATAATTAATACATTATGAGCTCTTATGGGAAAAGAAGACAACGTGCATGAACAGGTGGGTAAAATAAGCAAAGAAGTGGAAACTTTATGAAAAAAATCAAAAGGAAATGCTAGAAATAAAAAGCACTGTAATAGAAATGAAGAATACTCTTGATAAGCTCATCAGGAGACTGCACATACTCATATAAAAATTATTGGACTGAAATACACATCAATAGAAATCTTCTCCAACTAAAATGCAAGGGGAAAAATAAATGGAAAACAGAATAGAGCAACTAAGCACTGGGGGAAAATTTTTTAAAAGTGTTACATATACATAATTGAAATATCAGAAGGAGAATAAAGAGGTAAGAGAGAAGAAAAAAAATATTTGAAATAATAGTGGCTGAGGATTTTCAAAATTAATGACAGAGACACCAAATCCCAAGTCCAAGAAGCTCTGAGAATAAGTTGGATAAATGTTAAAAATCAAATAAAAACCAACTACTTGTAGGTTATTAAAACGACAGGAAACCGGAAATAAAATCTTGAAAGAAACCAGAGGAAAAATAACATTTTACATATAAAGGAACAAGGATAAAATTACAGGAGACTTATTGTCAGAAACCATGCAAAAAAGAAGAAAGTGGATCTTTAAAGCACTGAATAAGACGACGGAGGAAGAGAAGGAGCAGAAGAAGAGAAATACACCAACCCAAGAGTTTTATATCCAACAAAATTATCCTTCAAACGTGAAGCAGTAATAAAGAACTTCTTGGACAAACAAAAATTGAAGGAATTTGTTGCAAATAGACCTGCCATGTAAAAATGTTTAAAGAAGTTTTCTAAAAGCAGAGAAGTTATATTGTCAAAAACACAGAACTAAATAAAGAATGTCAGAGAAGGAATAGTGAAAGTTAAAATAAGATCCTTTGTTTTTCTTGCCCATAGTTGATCTAATAGATACCTAGAATGTGATAAATATCAGAGGAAGGAATTAGGAATACTGTATTATAAGGAATCTGCAATACTCATAAAGTGGTATTATTATCTAAAATTGCACTTATTTGGAAATGAACTCAGATTAGTTTTAAATAAATATTGCAAACTCCAAAGTAATCTGAAAAAATAATTAAAAATGAAGGATAATCTATATGCTTTAGTTAATAAAGTTACCTAAAACAGGTTATGATTTAATAATTCTGATACTGCTATAAATGTGTTCCAGAATGTAACAACTAAGTAAATCACGTTGGATGGCAGAGCTGAGTTTCTCATTGCTAAACTGGAATTTTCAGTAGAGAAAGTTAAAGTGATCTATGTGGTAACGTATAAGATTTCGGAATAGTTGAATTTATGTTTAGCTTAATATAGACACAGAAGATTATATGACAATATTTATACATATGTGTGTATTTACACAGGTTAGTATACACATTTTTGTTTTTGATTTCCTGTCAGCTGAGAGGACCTAAAAGAAATGGCATCCTAGCAGCAAAGAGCACACTAAGCACCCAGATCTTGGTTTCTAACACTTCTCTGGTAAAAAGGAACTAATACTTCTTGGAGAAATGGCTGATTCTAGGACTGGGTAGAAAATATAAAACTTGAGCCTGGGCCATCTTGTAGCATCAGAAAGTAAGGAAGTGCTCAAAAACAAACAAACAAACCAAGCAAACAAACAAACTAATAGAAATGCTCCCACATTGATATGGGGATGCCAAAGGGACACAGGAGCCAACTGCAAATTTCCCAGTGGCCAAAGCTGGAATCATTTGAGCAACAAAATAAATAAAGTAGTATTGGATTATAACTCAAAGTATACAATAAATATACATGAGTCCACCCTGATACACATAAAAGATTGAATAATTTAATAAATGGGAAAGAAGTGACAAATCTGCCATGCAGAAGAATTCCAAATAATTGACATAGATACTCCACCCTAAAGGAGGGACAGCATAATTCTCCACTTAAATGTCAGCTGTGCACAGTGACTGCCTTCCTAAGAGTACAGTATGGGAATGGAGAAAAATGAGTAACTTAAAGTGATGGGGATCTACATCCAGTTATAAACCTTATTGATAGTAGCTGCCCTTTATACCATGTGATGAGAATAGGACTTTATAGCTATGATCTTCCTCCCAAAGACCCCAATCTTCTCATGAGAGAAAAACATCAGACAAATTCCGACAGAACAGCATCCTACAAATACCTAACCAGTACTCCTTAAAACAATGCTCCCCAAAGCTGTCACAGCCAAGAGGAGCCTAAGGAGACATGACAAATACATGTAATGTGGTGTTCTGAATGGAATCCTGGAACAGAAAGAAGATATTAGAGAAAAACTAAGGAAATCTGATAAATCAAGGGCTTTAGTTAATATCAACCTACTAATATTTCTTAACCAATTGTGACAAATACACTATACTAATGTAAGGCATTAATAACAGTGAAAACTGTGTTTGGGAGGGAGGTATAGGTGAACTCTCTTTATTCTCATTTGTTTTAACTCTAAAAAAATAGATATGTACACTAAAGTTGTAATTAGTAAATATGTGCATATTTTTGGACAAGCAAGAAATGTTAAACTAAAAAGTAATAGAACATTTGACAGAAAAGAATATTAAAAGTAAGTACAAAAAATATGGGAGATTTTTTATTTTTAGATTTTTTTCTATTATATTGTTGTCATCTTCAATTTTCAAATAAAGATATGCATTAAAATAATAACACTTATGACAAACAGTAATGGAATTATCTAGTGGGTTTCCATAATGAAGTATTCTTAGGTAGCAGATGGATATAGAAGCTTTTTCATAGCCATGTTTATAAAACCATATTGGAATCAATAAGACTGAAACTCTCATGTTTTCTATAAAAATCACACATTTTGGCAAGGATTTGTGACACCTACCACATGAATCATGTGTCACTATGTTAGCTAAACGAGTCAGATGGTCTGAATATTGATATATCTATCTCTCCTCAGTTGTGGATGCTGAATGATCTACATTTTGACACTTAAAAATCAAAATAGAAACATTGAATTAAAGAAGTGCATCATTCCATTTTTAAATACCATTTGCTTCTTTATTCAGTATATTTCAGATATTGCTAGGTTTTTTCAAATAAAATAACCATGTTTCTCCAATTCATTATGCACATGTGAATGCATTCAAATATATTGAAAAAGAGAATTCCAATTTCATCCCACTGTTTTGAGGAATGCAGATAATTCTCATATGCAAATATTCCATGAACAATTATAAGTTCAATTCAGCACAATGAGCTTTCCTCTTTAAAAAGCCTATTGCAAATCGGTCCTTTAGATCTCCATTTAATTTATTAGCAGGGTTTTAAAATAACTATTTTCTCTTTGTGTTCAAAACTGATTGAAAATGCCTGGCCTTTTCTCAAATGCCCACAGGCATTTCTTTAGAGGAGAATAGGCTTCACTAGAGACCATGACCCTACTGCAAGGCTGTTTAAAGATATTTAAAATAGATAAAATCATGATTGTGTACAATAGGTCTGGCTTTAGTTATTTCAAAACAGTTATTTATTTCACATAAAACAATATGAAAAAAGATACAAAAGTGGTAGGTTATGAACTTGATTTGCATTGCTGTTCCTATTGATATTTTTTATAAAGGAAAGAATCAGTGGACTCATATAAAAATTTTTTTAAAACTCTTTTAAAATATATTTTACATAGAGAAATAAAATTTATACATTAATGAATAAAGAGAATCCAAAAGACTAATGTTGTTACTTCTTTCAAGACATGTTGTCACAGTGTCCTGTAAAGAGCCAGAAATGTGTCTGAAATACTTTCATTTTGTGGAGTGGGGAGCTATAGTGAGCCGTGGTTTGAGATGGGAATAATTGACTAGACCTGAGGTTGAGAATAATTTCTAAGTGGGACAGTGAGTCCTATCTGAATTGCAATTCCTAACTAGAAAAGTGAGCTCTATATAAGTACAGAGTAACAAGATAGAAACTGTATATACTAGATCTGATTAAGAAAGTTCATATAGAATGGTATGAGTCTTGAGACAGATGTTTCTCTGAACTACAGAAGGTTCAAGCTTCTCTATCTTATAAAGGGCAAGGTCTGTCTCAACCTTGAATGAACAACAAGCTCTTAAAGGCAACTAAAAGATAAGGACAGAACCTATAACATTTGGCTGTTTTCTGGCTAATCTAATGTGTCCTGTTGTCTACCTGGAATTTTTGGAAACTTGAAAAATGTATATATTCTAGTCTTAGACTTGGAATATTTAAAATTTTTGATCTTTTGATGCAGTTAAGACTAACCACACTGCATCCTCTGAAGAAATAAACCTTTCTCTGTACCTCAATTTGTAAATTCAGATTAAACAAATGCAAATATTTAGAGAATTTTTGTAATTATCAATAAATTTCAAATAAAGTTATTATCTTTTAAATTTATATCTGCCATAAAAGTGAATAAAGTACTCACACTGGATATATATTTGGGCACTTTCTGTGGGAACAAGAAATTGACATTATAATGAAAAGATCATTATTAAATCTTTAAAGGAGCAAAAAAATTTAGGGCTGGCATTTTATTGTTTAAGTTTTGTTTTCATGTGCTGCTCATACTACAGCCTAGTATTACAAATTTTTTAACTAAGAAAGCTAAACATAATTCTAATTGGTAAAAGAAATGAGGACTAATTTAACTTGAGTTTTTCAATATTATGCCCTATATAGTCTATTGAAAATATTTCTGAGGAGCAACATTAAAGAAGTATTCCTATAGGTTTAGAGGAACTGAAAATGCAAGATTATATACACCTTTATTAAAAAGTCCAAAAACAATAGATGCTGGAGTGGATGCAGAGAGAAAAGAATGCTTATACACTATTGGTGGGACTGCAAATTAGTACAACCTCAATGGAAAGCAATATGGAGATTCCTCAAAGAACTAAAATTAGAGCTACAATTTGATCCAGCAATTCCACCCCAGGGTATCTACCCAAAGGAAAATAAGTCATTTTACCAAAAAAGACACCTGCACTAGAATGTTTATTGCAACACAATTCACAATTGCAAAGATGTGGAATCAACCTAAGTGCCCATCACGTCATAAGTGAATTAATAAAATGTGGTATACGTACACCATGGAGTACTACACAGCCATAAAAAAGACATTTATATATATGACAAAAACTATTAATTACCTTCATGCAAATATTTGCTCAATTTGTAAATTCAGATTAAACAAATGTAAATATTTAGAGAATTTTTATAATTATCAGTAAATTTCAAATAAAGTTATTATCTTTTAAATTTACATCTACCATAAAAGAGAATAAAGTACTCACACTAGATATATTATATCAAATCTCTTCCCAGTGATATTTCTGTATTACAATATTATCATGTTTAAAAATTGGTATTTTTAAAATGTTAATATTATTTTATTAAGAAATAATTACATACAGAATAATTAATACTTTCTTTCTTAGGGTAAGGACATTAATATAAAAAGTGGAGAAATCTGAACATCGTTTGGATTTTAGTTCATTTTTCAAGAGTACTATCAAAATAGGAATTTAGAATGAGTTTGGCGCTTTGCCTTTAAAAAGTGTACAAAAGGACAATGCTTGTATTCCAAAAAATATTTCACGTTAAAGTGGTTAATTCTCCCATGACAGTAATTGTCAAGGAAGAAAAAGGCAACAGTATGTGTTATATGTGTTATTAAATCTATTATTTTCTTGAGCCGTACATCTTTAATAGTAATTAATAAAATGGGAAAAAATATATCAAGATAAATAATATTTTGTTAATATAAAGAAAGGCAGAAAAGTGATTTTAACAAATTCACTCAAATACAATTAACAAATAATTACCTACAATTAATTAATAAATTAAAAAACTTGTGTTTCCTTTTTTACCTAAAAGATTTGAAATGCAAATAAGTTTATTTTCTATATACACACTTTAAAACCTGGTGAATTTTAGTTATCATTTTTAAGCCAAACTTAATGCTCATATGTTATTAGAGTAAATAGTACGATATGAATATTTTAGTATTTTTAAATCATGTAAAATTAAACAGTTTTAAAATATATCAAAATGTGTATAATTGCAAAAGGCTGATTAATAGTGAAGAATAACAATAGTACAATATTGTGGGCTTATAATTGAGTCTGGCAGAGGTGTTACGTTTTTTACCTTTTATCAATATAAGTTCATTTATCTGTGGTTGCTCAATATAAAAGATAGTTACTTTTTTTGGAATAAAGCCAACACCATTTTAAGTCAATAGTAGAAGATTATTGCTGATTTTCTTTTTTACTATTATGAAGAGTCATTATGAAATCCAATATTATGAGTTTAATATCAATACTATCACCTGAAGTTGACGTAATCACCACCTTAATATAGCTTTTACACAGATGTTTAAACTTTACCTGAATATCCTAGGCAAAAAGCTATTGAAAAATTATGTGTAAATGTTATCTAAAAAGTAAAATAAAGGAAAGGTTAGGCTATTAAAGGAAAGTAAGTTTGATGTAATAAAAGACAAAAATGAGTTTACAATGCCTCCTTGCCTCTCTTAATATCAACAAGATTGCCCGTGCCAATCAAATCAATCTTAAGGTTTCTGTTTCTTGGTTCTCTGTTTACCTCTTGGTGATTGTTTTGGCTGATTTATTTGTATAATCAAATTTAGAATTAAGCATAACAGGCATCCAGCTCTATTTTAACTTTTACCATGTGGAAATTTTCAAATTTATATTTATGAAATAAAGAAATAATTACAGCAAATTATATGCATAACCAAAGATTCAATCTATATGTCAAATAATATTCTGCTATTATTAATTTTAGGATGCTTTCAAACAATTAAAATCAAAAAGGTAATTTTTTCAAAATTGTTACTATTCTCAAGGGTTATAGAATAATCCAACATTAAAACTCTACTTCATAATTGAATAGGATGTACTAGTCACAATTAAATGTTATGTGTTTTCAATGAAATAACTTGTGACAAACATTATAAATACATTTCAGTATCATCTGCTTCCAGCCTCTATATTTTTTTCATTATCCTACTAATTATTATTGTCAAAGCAATTAATTTCACTGCTTTTATCCTTATAACAACAGAAACAGGGAGGGTTAAATACATGTATGTACTAGACAAGTCCTTCAGAAAGTGTATTCTGTTTAATAACTTGCTCTTTCATATGTACATATACTGGCATAACTCTTTTTATTGTGTTTTGCTTCATTGTGCTTCACAGATATTATGTTTTTTTCATAAATTGAAGGTTTGTGGCAACCATGGATTGAGTAAATCTACCAGTGTCATTTTTCCAATAGCATATGTTCACTTCAGGTCTCTGTACCACATTTTGGCAATTCCCACAATATTTCAAAATTTTCCATTAATATTGTATCTGCCATGATGATCTGTGATCAGTGAACTTTGATGTTACTATTGCAGTTGTTTTCAGGTGCCATGAACTGTGTCTATGTAAAATGGTGAATGTAATTGATAAATGTTGCATGTATTCCTACTGTCCCAATTGCCAGCTGTTTTCCCATCTCTCTCCCTGTCCTGGGCATAGACATTCCCTGATATACAACAATATTGAGTTAGGCTAATTAATAACCCTACAATAACCTCTAAGTGTTCGAGTGAAAGAAATAATAAAAAGTCTCTCACTTTAAATCAAAAGTTAGAAATGATTAAGATTAGTTAGTAAGGCATGTCAAGAGGGGCAATAGGCCAAAATCTAGCCCTATTGCACTAAACAGTTAGCTAATTTGTGAATGTAAAGGAAAAGTTTTTGAAAGAAATTAAAGTCCTACTCCAGTGAACACACAAATAATAAAAAAGTAAAACAGCCTTTTGCTGACATAGAAAAAGTTTTAGTGGTCAGGATAGAAGATCAAAGCAGCCACAACACTCCCTTAAACCAAAGTTTAATCCACAGTAAGGCCATAACTCTCTTCAATTCTATAAAGGCTTATGGAGGTGAGAAAGCTGCAGAAGAAACGTGGGAAGCTAGCAGAGATTGGTTCACAAGGTTTGAGGAAAGAATACATCTCCATAACATAAAAGTGCAAGGTGAACAACAAGCGCTGATGGAGAAGCATTAGCAAGTTATCCAGAAGATCTAGCTAAAATCACTATTGAAGGGGGCTACCCTGAATAACAGATTTGTCAGTGTACACAAAACAGCCTTCTATTGAAAGAGGATGCTGGCTAGACCTTAATAGCTAGAGAGAAGAAGTCAAGGCCTGGCTTCAAAGTTTCAAAGGACAGGCTGATTCTCTTTTTAGTAGCTAATGCAGCTAGTGGCTTTAAGTAGAAGCCAATGCTCATTTACCATTCTGAATATTCTAGGGCTCTTAAGAAAAATGCTAAATCTACTCTGCCTATGCTCTATAAGTGTTACAAAAAAGCCTGGATAACAGCACATCTGTTTACAGCTTGGTTTACTGAATATTTTAAGCCCATTATTGAGACCTACTGCTCAGAAAAAAAGATCACTTACAAAATATTACACTGCTAATTGACAATGCACCTGGTCACCCAAGAGCTCCAATGTAGATTTACAAGGAGATTAATATTGTTTTCATACCTTCTGACACAACATCCATTTGCCGCCCATGAGTTAAGGGGTAATTTGGAATTTCAAGTCTTATTATTTTGTATATCTTGTAAAATTATAGCTATTTAGGAAATGTATTTTGTAAAATTAAAGCTGTCACAGTGATTATTCCTATGGATCTGGAAAAAGTGAATTGAAAACCTTCTGGAAAGTATTTGCCATTCTAGATGCCATTAAGAACATTCATAATTCATGAGAGGAGAGGAAAATATCAATATTAAAAGTAGCTTGGAAGAAGTTGATTCCAACCCTGATGGATGACTTTGAGGGTTCAAGACTTCAATGGAGGAAGAAACTGAAGATGGGGTGGAAATATTAATAGCAAGGTAACTGGAATTAGAAGTAGAACCTGAAGATATGGCTGAATTGCTGCTGAATTGAGGTAGAGCTACTGCTAGTGAAGATCTGCGAACATTGTTGAAATGAAAACAATGGCTTGAATGTTCCATGAACTTATCTGATAAAGCAGTGACAGGATTTGAAAGGACTGAGTCCAATTTTGAAAGAAGTTCTACTTTGTATAAAATGCTATCAAACAACCTCTAATACTACAGAGGAATCTTTCATGAAGTGTCAATGGATGTGGCAAACTTCATTGCTATCTTATTTTAAGAAATTGCCACAGTCACCCCAACCTTTAGCAAGCACAACCCTGATCAGTCAGCAGCTATAACATCGAGGCAAGCCCCTTCACCAGCAAACATATTATGACTCGCTGAAGGCTCAGATGATTGTTAACATTTTTAAGCAATAAAGTATTGTTTTATACATCATGCTATTGAACAATTAATAGACTACAGTATAGTGTAAATATAATTTTATATGCACTGAGAAACCAAAAAGCTCATGTTACTTACTTAATTGCAATATTTACTTTATTGTGGTAGTGTAGAACTGAACCTACAATATATCCAAGGTATGCCTGTATATGTATGTATAGATATATAATTATATACATATTATTGTGTTTTTAATATTCTTCATTATTTATAATGTTAACAAATTAGTCAACATAATCTCTGTTTTGTACAGCCAAAAGAATCCTCAAATGTTTCCTTAAACAGTTCTGCAATGTTTATAATGTATTCATTTGGCATATATGGCTAATGCACACTGCATATTTATTAACTCAATTAATCCCAAATAAATTAACTAATAATCACTAATTTTCTTTTGTTAATTTTTCTTATTTATTACTAGAATTAATGTTAATTTTCTCCACATAATTTCTAGAAATTTTCTTTTCAAGTATAACAAATTCCTAAGAAAATATCACTCTTACTATGTCTCTCAGATAATTAAGAAATACATAACCAAATTTAACTTTGTCCTCAGTTTTCCTTTGGAACTCACTTTTTATATAAATAGGGTCACTCTTTTATTCATATCCTACCCCCAAAAATAAAAACATACACAGTTATTTACAACATTTATTTCTACAATATGTGTGTATTCTGCACGATTTTCTCTTTGAAATTTAATCATTCACCATTCTTTAATGAGGAGACACTATTTGCTAGGCAATTTGGGAAATGAACATTTCCTAGGAACATATAGCATATAAAATAATCTGGAATGTGGATAAAAGTTAAGGAGATTATAAAAGCAACTGAGAGAACGGTGCAAACAAAGGCACAAAAAGCGTATTCGGAAAACAGAAAGTAATTCAATATAAAACAAAACAGAAACAGGAAAGATAATTGATTAAGGGTAGGTTGATATTAAGAAGGATGCATAGTGGATTAGACGCAATTTTACTTTCCTTCCCCTTTTGTACCCACAGGAAATGATAACAATGGTGTTAAAAACAAAAGCATAAGTCCTCAAGGTCTACTGTATCAGAAAGAGGAGAGGAATCAAATATTTTTAAAACGTGGATGAGTTGCAGCTGACTTAATGAAGTGAAAAAAAAGCTAAATCTCAGTGGAGGTAACTGTAGTAGACCACTAAAAGCAATCTGAATTTTTGGATATTGCCTCAGAGAAAACCACATAGTCTGACTGCAGAAATGCTGACTGGCATTGAACACAGACAAATTATCAGTAAACTAGGAAATAAGTGTTTCTATGATTAGTATTCCCCCATTGCTCATTCAGAATACAGCCCTGGCAAAAGACCAGGTTTATTCTCTGGGAATATCGAACCACGGGGAGTCTGGATTCTGGGACATTAAAAACTACCGAGAGCTTGAATATTGCACATATACAGAATGCAAAATCCCAGGTCCTCTTCCCCTGCGTGTGTAATAGGATATATAAAAATCATAGAAGGATTGTTTAAAGAAATATGGTACAATAAGAAATTATAAAAATCATTCTTATGATAATATTTGTGATTGATACATAACGATGTTTAGCACAACAAATTCAGAAAAAAATTAAGGTGGCTCTGTGGAAGAAAAAAAGATATGTTAAAAAGTGGGAATTTGGTGAAGGCATTTTCTTTCCCCAAAGCACAGTTCTTGAAACGCTTCTCTTTCCTGTACACCCGTGATTTGACTAGTCACATCTAAACTGTAAATGTTCATCTATAGACAGACTTCTCTCGGAAGCCCCAGAAGCATATCAAACTTTCTTTTAATTTTCCATTTTAGTCATTTTAAGTGTGTAATTCAGTGATACTAAATATGTTCACATTTATGTGCAACCATCACCACTATCCATCTCCAGACCTTTTTAATCTTCCCAAACCGAAACTCTGTGTGCTTTGAACAAAAACTCCACATTCTCTCCCTCCTCCAACCTTAGGTAATCATCATTCTACTTCCTGTTTCTATGAACTGGCCTACTCTAAGTATTTCATATTAGTAGAATAATGCAATGGTTGACCTTTTGTGATTGGCTTATTTTACTCAGCATAATATTTTCAAGGATCATCCATATCATAGAATGGGTGATTGCTCATACGGAGTCTTCCTACCTTTGTAGAGATGAATGGTATTTTATTGGGTGGATATACCACATTTTGCTTATCCATGTATCCATCTGTGGACACTTGGGTGGCTTGTACATTTTGATTATTGTGAATAATACTGCTGTGAACATGGCTGTATAAATATGATTCAAATATGAGATTAAATTCCTGCTTTTAATCCTGTATTTTCTTTTTCTGAGAAAATGCCATACTGTTTTTTATAGATGCTCTGCCATTTTATATCCCCACTGTCAATGCACAAGGATTCTGGTTTTGTTCACATCCTCATTAAAACTTGTTATTTTGGGTTTTTTTTTTCTTAAATAGTACCCATCTTTTGAGTGTGGAGTATTATTTCATTGTGGTTTTTATTTTAATTTCCCTAAATATTAGTGATATAGAGCATCTGCATGTACTTATTATTCATTTATACATCATCTTTGAAAAAATGTCTATTCAAGTCCCATGCTCATTTATCATTTAGTTCTGATAGCTTTATGTGAGATTACTATATATTTGAGAATACTTTTATTACTATCATCTGTGGAAATAAATCAAGAACATTTAAGTGTAAACAAACAGAACCTATTTCAGTGTTTGCTACTGCAAACCTCAGTGTGGTAGAGACTCAAAGGCAGGCAGGGGAGTGATAATGCTTTACAGTGAAAAAATGGAAGGTTTTGGGTACACTCTGATTGTAGGTCATGGTCATGAGGATGCTCAAAGTCAGCTAAGTACCAGCAACTAACACGTTATGTGATTGGTTTGGGGAGCATATTTGGCTTTATCTGATTGGTTATAAGTTGAAAGCAGGGACAAAAATAAGCAAGTTGGCTGTCATGACCAAGTCCTGACAATTCTGGGCCAATTGTTACAGAGTTTGGGGTGTGTATTCCTGGACTTCTTAATATGATTTAGAATCCTATTGCAATATGTGGTCTGGTCATTGCCTATTCGTATATTCATTTCTCAGTTTTGTGGTCTATTATTTCAAACTTGGGTTACAATTGACTTAAAGTAATGATCTATTATCACTTGCTTTATGTTATAATTATAGCTTTAAAATGAAATAAATATTAGATTAATTGTAAATAAAAATTATATCTTAAGATCTTATTCCATTAATAATTTTGCTAGTTTGTGTAAAACATACTGCTTTAATATATATTTCCAAACATTGTCGTTAGCGATCTCTGTATTCTATGGCCAAAAATCATTTCAGATGGTTTATATCAGCAAGATTGGCAGAATAGGAGGATCCAGGCTCTCCTTTCCCCCACAGAGACATTGACTCTAGAACAAGACATTGACTAATTACTTTTGTGATAAATCAGTTGATGGTTAAAATTCTCCTGTACTCCAGGTGAGTGCAAAACCAGGAGCATCAAAGCCAGTAGGAAAATTTGTGGCACTCAAGCTTTAGTTCCTCATCTTGCTCAGCATTATATGATCATAGGAAAATTCTGGTCCTGGCTTCTCCCTGGAGAAAGAAGAGAATACTGGACCATATGTCCAACATTATGATTTTTCAAGGGGATTTCTTGAAGGACTGACTTCTTTCTTGACAAAATCTAAGAGTTGACAGTAAAAGGCATCAGATTGGGAGCCACTGGGAAGAAAAGCTATTTTTTGGACTAGAATTCACTCAATCAACATACTATGTCCCTTAGTTCAGTGTGCAACAAACAGAAGAAAACCCCAAATTCTTGAATTTTTCTTGAGGAGGGAATGGGTTGGAGCACATGTGGATGTTCTGGCTTATCAGGAGGGTTTCTGAGGGACTGATTTCTGTCTCACCTGTTTCAGAAACTCGGCATCCTCTAAATGACTAAAAATGCTGAGAACAAAAGAAATCTCAGTGTCTTTCTGCTGCTTCAGAGAATCCACAGTACACAGATAGAGGTCAGTACAGATGGGAAGTCTCTTCCTTGAAAGAAGAGAAGGGTAAACTGTGTGCCCAATGTCCAAGATTCTGATGGGACCCAAAATACTCTAGAAGCCTGGGAGCCACTGAGAACAAAAGAGAACCAGGTGGTCTGTGAAAGCTTCAGAGTACCTGGAGTACCACAGGCAGACTTCAGAAGGAGCAAAAGATTATGAGCACATGAAAAAAGAAAATGACAGTTGCCTATAACTTGGAATTTGCACATACAAGTAGAGAAGATGCATGACAGACACACTTTGAGAGGCCCCCAGAATCTCTAGCTTGGTTAATTGATAAAGATCTTTCCCTGCACAAAGCTAGTCTGTGAAGACTGGAAGATTTGGCTTTTTCAAGTGTGTAAATGCCAACGCAAAGTTACAAGGAACAAAAAAACAGGCAAACATAGTAGAACGACACAAGATAAATCTTCACAAACAGGTACGAAGAAATAGCTGTAAGGTTTGAGTGTCCCTTATCCAAAATGTATGGGGAACAGAAGTTTTTGGAATTTCAAAAATTTTTGGATTTTGAATTATTAATATTTGCATACACATAATGAGATATCTTGGGAATGGGACCCAAGTCTAAACACAAAATTCATTTGTGTTTATATATCTATATCTTATTCCCATAGCCTAAAAATAATTGTATAGAATATTTTTAATAATTTGGTGTATGAAACCAAGTTTGTGTACATTGAACCATCATAAAGCAAAAGTGTCACTATCTCAGACACTCATGTGGACAATCTGAGTTTGTTTGGCATGACCATCATTCCTGATTCTGAATTTATATGTAACTGATAAATAATCACTTTCTTTACACTTATTTCCACTTATGTACTTAACAATAAAAATATGACATACCATTAATACAATAAAAAATTAATGTGTTCAGGGTAACTAAGTAGCACAGTAGCATCACCAGAGTACATGTATTATCTGTACATGTATTATCTATTAAACAATAGCAGTAACAAACAGCAGTAGGCTTTTAATCTTCACCTACATTGCTGTGTTTTTATTAAAAGCTTACTGTACACTGTATTGTACTTTTTGGGGCGAGAATAAATGAGAAGTAATTGAGGAACCAGAAAGTGGGTCTTCTTGGGATTAGGTGTGTTATTCCATTTTGTTTTGCTATAAAGAAAATACTGAGGCTGGGTAATTTATTTAAAAAAAAAAAGAGAGATTTTATTTGGCTCATGGTTCTGAATGCTGTATAAGAAGCATTGTTTCTGGTGAGGGCTTCAGGGAGCTTCCAATCAGTACATAAGGCAAAGGGGGAGCAGGCATGTCACATGGTGAGAGAAGCAAGAAAATGAGGAGGAGTTGCCAGACTCCTTTCAACAACTAGCTCTTGCATGAACTAATAAAGTGAGAACTCACTCATTATTGCCAAGAGGGCACCAAACTTTTCATGAGGGATCTGCCCTCATGACCCAAACACCTCCCAGCAGTCCCCACCTCAAACAGTGGGTATTAAATTTTGACATGAGATTTGGAAGGGCCAAACATCCCAACTACATCAGGAGGCATCCTCTTAGATGGCTTTTAAAAATGTTTACTCCAAAATAAACATGGTTTTAGGACAAATAAATAATAAAAGCTATATCAAGAAATTTCTTAGGAAGCCATTTAGTACATAACCAGACATTTACATAATTTAATAAACTGTTCTGGGTGTCATCAAATGCATGTACCAAGGTAGATTGGCATAATACTTGCTTTTTAATTCTCCCTTCTAAATCTTGTCTCAGTAAATTATCATGGAAGAAAGTATGAACAATGAGTATCTCTAACCTACCAATAACCAATAATGGATAATAAAATAGTTATGCAAAAGGTATTCGTATCTATATTCAAACAGAAATAGATGGACTTTTAAAGGAAGGAAAAAATAGTTAAAGAAGATATTGTGAAATGTAGGCTAGTCTGAGGATCTGGAATGACATCAGGTAACTTTCTAACTATATATGTTTTCCATTCAGAAGAATTTCTCCTCAAATGTTACCTCTGTCCATCACCACCAGTGCTCACCTTATATTCATGTGCCGTTGCTTGTATACATCCTTCTTTGCTTCCTTTCCAACCATATAATCTGCCCTTCTGATTCTTAACTTTTCTTAGGTGCTATTGGATTGTCAGTTCTTAAACATTCTACTCTCCGTTTTGCAGGTATTTTCTCTTGTAAGTTTCCTATCTGTCACTGCTTGCTCTTCTCTCTTCTTCTCAGAGGAATGAGAAGAAACCTATTCACACATGAGGAACAGGTTTAGCTTGATAGGAGAAATTTTTCAAAAAATTGAAGATACAGATTTATTGAATGCAGTATTGGCTTATCATTCACATTTCTTTCATTGATTTTGTTGTTCTCTACTCATGATCACATGACAATATTATAGGAGGTTTACATGCTGTGTATTTATTTGTATGCTGAGGGATTCATTTTTGGATGTATCACTTATTAATATAAAAGTATATTACATAGTATATCCACAAAATATTTTCATGATTTGTAATGTGTATTTAAATGAGAAGCAGAAGGTGAATAACAGGTGCATCAAAAATACTTTTTCCGTGTTCTCAAATTTGTCTTCATTTTAGCAGGTTTACAAAATGTGTCCGAATTTACCTAATATTTTTCCTTACTTTGTACCTTATTCTTGAATGAGTTTCTTCCTTTGCTTTTCCCTGTTATTACCATTTGCTGTTTTCTTTTCTTTTAATGGATAGTCTCTCCTTCCCACTTTAATAATATCCTTATAACACAAACACTGAATTAACTTTAGTAATATCAATTGTCAAGGCATTAAGTAGTCAATATTATGCTTGATGAAAGATGTGAAGAACATGATCAATTTACATGTTCTCTCATGGCACATCTCCAGGACCTTCTGTAAATGTACTCACCTTCTTCATCACTATTGATACCTCTCCTAGTTCAAGCAAACAGCATTTGTCTTTTTACAATCACAATCAGTAGCCACCTGGACTCCCAAATCTTTTTGTTTTCCCCTCCACCTATTCTGCCAGACCTTTCTTTAGAAATAAGATATATTGTGTCCCCTTTTACTTAAAACCCTTCAGTTTTTTGCCATGACAGTTTTGGTGAAATCTACATTATGTGTTATCACCTATTCTGTTCCCAAGTTATCTATCATTATTTCTCACTGTGAAGGTTTTTCCCCTTTAATAAGGAAACTTCAGGGATACTGGTCTTCTTCTGTTTCCCAACTCTTCCAAGTTATTCTCTCTCCCTTAAAGCTTGAGTCCATAATGATTCTTTCTAAATTATCTTCGTGTATCTGGTTCTTTCCCTTCCTTCTAAAACAATGAAAAAAGGTGGCTTATTTACAGGGGACTCTTCTGTTAAGTTATATTCCATAGTATTCTCTGTAATTGTATTTTCTATCTTATTTTATTTCCTAACATGTCACCTTTTTGCTTATATGTCAGCTTATTTCCTGAGGTTGCCACTGTACTATTAAGATAAATTCTCTATGGACAAGTATGGTGAACTCTGTTCTCACCATACATCCGGCCAAATGCCTGGAGCACATATGAAAATCAAGAAATATTTATTAAATGAATAAACGACTGAATGAATGGATACTTACTGATCATTACCGCTGGGCTGGAATAGTTTGTTTATTTTTAAAATTGTGATATTTGTGAATTTTTTTAAAGTATGATAAAATATATTAAAAATTAAGTACTTCCCTTCAACTGATCTCCCATATTTCTGATGTAATTGCCTTCAAGAAGAGGGACCTGCGAGAAACTAGGTTTGCTACAAAGACCAAAAACTAAAGGAGAGCCCATGCTGAGATGGCTAAGTCCAAATTAGCAATTGAAATTGCTTCTTTGGCCTATTGCAAATTCAAACAGTAATTTGAGATGTGATTTTACTCTGTATTATTGAGGCAGCAAAGAAATGAAAAAAAATAAAGAGTCTAGAAGTAGAAAAATATCAAAAATAGGTCATAACACCATACCTATAGTCACTCATATTATTCATGACTGAGATTATTTAAATTGTAAAAAGTTTCTGTCCTAGAATAAGAGGTGGGAAATTAAGAGGATGGGCAATTAATTCCTGTATACCACCTTTTCCTCCTTACCACCACTCTGAGGGAATAAGGTTTTGCGTTTATGTGTTTTAGGTTTTAATACCCAAAGGCTCATATTAAAACTGATTTCATTGGACCGAGTGGGTGAGATAACCTTTCAATTACCACAGCAAACCAAGAATTCTTTCTGAAATGACGGTGACTGTAATGTAGCAACATCAACTCAGGTTTGTGCATTTTTTTGAAATCTCAGGTAACAGAATGCTGAATAGTTGGTTGCAAACTGCAAACTGTGCAGGCAACATGATGTAGCAAAAATAGATTATGCATTTTAATATTTATTGATGACCTGGAAATTCATATATACTAATCATACAAAATGTTTTTTGGTTGTATCCAAATCATTTTAATTATCAACAAATCTTATTTTGAATGTAATGCTACATGATTAAAATTATAGGCTTTCAGATAGTAATGGAAGTAATCAGTGAGTAAGTTAACAAAAATAATTTATAGCTTTACGTATCCTTAATGTGTATATTAATAATATTTAACACTATGGTTAGATGAAACAGTGCATTGTTATTGTTATGATAATCATAGAGATGATTATCAGGCTGTTTAAATGAACAGAGATTATGTACAAAATTTAAAGCATTCACTAAAATTAATTCTATATAATACAATATTTATAAATTCATAATTTTAATAGATACTTTTAACAATTAATGTAAAAAATATGGATTTATACATTATAATAATTATATCATTTGTATTATTCATCAAGGTTTTTCTGGTTTGTTTTAGGTACTATATTTTTAAGCATCGTATAAAACATTAGTATCAAAGAATCCCAATAACAGAAATTAAAGAATGCACTTGACAGGATTATTTTCATAAATTTTTTTGGGGTGTGTCTGAGATAATGCACTCAGCTCTTTGGGGATTA
Organism: Daubentonia madagascariensis; assembly: GCA_023783475.1. Lineage (NCBI taxonomy): Eukaryota > Metazoa > Chordata > Mammalia > Primates > Daubentoniidae > Daubentonia > Daubentonia madagascariensis. Next base: position 21,822,367 of record JAKFHU010001684.1, on the reverse strand, counting down.
CAAACAAGAATTCAACGCAGATCATCATCACTACTAGAATTTTATGCTCCAGTGAGGGGGACAAATTTTCTTAATGTCATAGTCAGTAACTCCTAAGTTTGAATTCTTGATTATGAATTTCAAAGAAATACTTCTAGAATGTCATCATCTGGGCTTTTCCCAGAGCAGAGCCCAAGACAAAGGCTTCTATTTGAGCAGTATATTTGGGAATGTGACTTTATGAAAAGTACGAAAACTCTGGACATCTCAGTTTCTTTATTTGTAACATGATGATTTTTTAATAAAAATTATGAGAAATAAGGTACATAATTTGTTAGAGTAACCTCTAAGAATTTCTTCATAAAATGTGATTATAACTTTTATATATTGGAGATAGCACTTTGCCTCATACTTTATTTTTATTATTGTTACTGCTTAAAACTCAAGTGCTTTTTACTTTGTTTAATAATATGTGTTTTTTTCCTTTCTGATTTTGTATGCCACTTTCACTTTCTTTTTAAACTACAGGTTCTCCTGGAAAGCAATGTTTTTTTAAATGTCTTTTCATGAGAAAGCACCATGTCAGCCTGATCCTTGGTTTATGTGTTTCTTTTAGTCATATTTCTGAAAATCCTCTAGAATCCTTGATTCTGGTTATATTTTTGATTTCCTGTCTAATTTCTGGATATATCTGGTTCTTGTTTGTGTGGAATATATCTCTTGCTAAATTATAAAAAGAAGAAAGTTAAAAATAAAAGTAAGTTTGCTTTTGAGAAAATTTGATTAGTATTTCCGAAAAATATAAAAGTCTTGTCTTAAGGTTCTATGGTCCATATCATAGAAATTCTTCATGATATATTGCAAATGCTTATGTAAATTTAAAGATGAAAGTATCATTTTAATTAAATTGAGCTTCTAATAAATTGTCTTCTGCTATGTCTTGAGAAAGCTCAGAACAGAAAGACATATTTAGGTAGTAGTAGCCAAGCTGCAATTCTACTTGATTTCTCCAAATCACAGTCCTTTATTTAAGATTTCTAGATTCTGCCAGGAAATGAAATAATATTACATTTTTATTACTATACTTAAGCATAGAATCTTCAGTAATAGAAGCTTGTAAATGTTTAAAAGGAGACTAGTCTAGTATCACTGAACCTAAATTTTTAGAAATCTTCCTGAAATTTTTTTAATGACTTTGCTAAAGAAAAGTTTTTTTCTAAGTATTAGATACTAAATAATGTAACATTTCCTCTTTTGGAGGGTTTTTTGTTTATCTAAGTTTTTAATTATGTATTGTGGAAGATTGTAATATTGAATAGTGTTTACCAAAATAAAGATTCACTCCTTCACTCTTAAACTCCTTAAACTTTTTGACTCTATACTATATCAGAAATTGTTGTCAAAATGGGTAATTTCAGGTAATATTAATGACCCGTATTTCAGAATCAATAATTCTAATGTTTCTTTGCCTTAAGGATTCCTTATATCATTGAATGCTACTGTTAAATACATACATTAACTTACTGAGTGTAATTAAGCAATGTGTTTCATTTCATTTGATATTAGGTAAAAAGTACTTGTAAAGTAAACAAAATCAAATGATGACAACGTGCATTATTGAAGTTTACCCCATTGTCTAAGTTTTAAGTGATAGTTTAACCTAAAATCATTAACTAGGGTAATTTTTCCTATATAATTTCCTTATATATATATGTGTAACTGTCATATTTACAATTGTAAGAAATGATTTAAAATATTAAAAATAGGACTTCCACATTAGGTCTTGACTGAATAATTATTAAATTAAACTTTCTGCTGAAAAAAACTATAAACCTATAAAATACACAAAAATGTTCTTATGCTATATAAGAGAGCAATAAAATGCACATAGAATGTGTGGGACCAACATTCTAGAGAGAAGGGAGGTGCACTGGGACTGAAGTGAGGCCCATATTTACCTCTACAGTTTTCTCACATGGAATTTTCAAATTTCCAGTGTAGAAAATAAGAGTCCAAAAAGAAATTTATTTATTTGGGTTTACAGTAGCTTCACCTGGCAGCACAGACAGGCTGATGTTAAGACCTCAAAGCAACTGGGACTTAAAAAGATGAAAACCCTGTTCAGCCAAAAATTCTGCATGCATGCTATGCTCTTTGAGTCATTTGCCAATTCTAAACTAAGCATGTATAAAAGGGAACTGAGAAATGAAGCAGAAAATAATAACTGGAATGCAAAATAACAATGCATACCATATTAATCCTGTTGTCCTGAGAGGCAGAGATTAAAGTATGGGTAAAATGATGATAGGGCTTTTGGGGCCCAGAAATCTAAGCTCTGGAAGTAAGCCTATGCTCTAGGAGTAAAATGTATGTCCTGGACTAAGGTGAAACCATAAATATATTAGACATGAAAGAATCAAAGATATTGCCTGAATTCCAAATATTGGCCAGAGGAAATTTAAAAATTCTGGAGGAAGAGAATATCAACCAATAACTGAATTTTCTATACAAATTTAAGAGCTTTCAAAAAAATTACCACACATGCCCAAAAACAAGATCACAGTACTTAAATAGGGAGAGAGACAGAGAGAGAAAGAAAATAGGAACGGATTAAACATTAAGCTATTTTTAAATCTTCTCTCTCTTCATATTCCAAATTCAATATTTTCTACTAATTTGTCATCCAGTTTTGAACATAAGAGAAAGAAGGTTTAATATGCATTTTAAAAACATAATGGAAATACAGGACCTTGTACAAAGGTTTAACAATGATTTAATTAGAGAAAGCTAAAACTGGCAGAAGCAATTTTTTTTGAAATACTTATCATTATTTTCCAAAACAGATGAAAGACCAAAACCTATGAACTTAAGAAATGCATGAACTGCAAATAGGATGGATGCAAAGAAAATAAAGCCTAGGGATATCATAGTCAAACTTCTAAATGTTAATTTGGAGGGAAAACTTTAAAATGGCCAGATGAAAAAGACACATTATCTTTAAGCAGCAAAATTAGGACAAAAAGATGACATCTTAACTGAAAGTATGGAAGAAAGAAGACAAAGAAATGACACATTTTAATGTTGAGAGAAAAAAATCCAAACTAAAAATGCTACATCATAAAAAAATTATCCTTTAAAAATTAAAGTAATATAGATATTTCTAGGCAAACTAATGAAAATTTTTAAAACTCTGAGAGATTATATTAGATAAAAGTATTGCATTAATATTAAATTTTCTGATTCTGAACACTATATTATAACTGTACTATGATGATATCAGGAACTAAACTATGTCATAGAAAATATATACTGAAATATTAAGGAGTTAAGGGTAATTAAACAACCTAATCTCAAGTGGTTCAGGAAAAAAATATATATGTATGTATGTATGCATAATTTTACAGGGCCAGAAGACCTGAAGAGACATGTAAGGGATGGTATCAGTGCCCTATGGACAGTTCCGGTACTTTCCAGGGTTCTCATGAATATTTGTCTCTGGGAGAGTATTCTAACTGTGGGATAATAGCAACTTTCATGGATAAAGATGAGCAAAGGCAATGCTCCAAACTTGACCCTCAACAAATGAAAAATGGAATATGATGGATAAATGTCCTGTATTCGTTCTTATCACTGCTATTACACTTTACCACCAATTTAGTGGCTTAAAGTAATAGAAATTTATTGTCATATAGTTCTGTAGGTCGGAAGTACAAAATGCACTAGGCTAAAATCAAGGTGTTTTCAGGGCTGTACTTCTTCGGAAGGTTCTAGGGGACAATCTGTATCCTTGTCTTTTCCAGATTCTAAAGGCTGCCTGCATTTCTTGGTGCATGTCCATCTTCCCTCGTCATAGCTAGCAATGCCTGGTGACACTTTCACATGATGTCATCTCTGATTCTGACACTTCTACATTCCTCATCCTCATTTAAGGACTATTGTAATTATATTGGTTTACCCAGATAACCCAGGATAACTTCCTTATTTTAAGGTCAAATTGTTATCATCCTTAATTTTATCTGCAACTATAATTTCATCTTTCCAGGTAACATAACATATTCATAGATTCCAGGGATTAGGACATGGATATCTTGGGGGAGGCACTATTCTGTTTACTATAGCCCACCTGAAGACACCCAAAGATTCACTCCTGTCTCACATGAAAAATAAATTCACTTTATCCCCAGGTCCCCAAAGGTCTAAACTCATCATAGCATCAACTAAAGTCCCAGATTGCATTGAGTCTCAACTCCAAAGTACCACATTCTATCTACTAAATCATTTAAGTGAGGAATGGTTAAGGATTTGGGTACAATCCACCCTGTGAAATAATTTCTCTCCATCTCTGAACTTTTGAAACTTAAGGAACAAATTATCTACTCAAAAAATGCAATGATGGCACAGGCGTATAGTACCTTTTATGGACATTCCCGTTCAAAATGGAGAAATTTTTTAAAAAAGGAGTTCATAGGTCCCACATAATTTCAATTTTACCTGGGAAAACTTTATTTTGCTTCTAAGCCTGGAAATAATCCTCTGTGGCCTAAGTCTCCATCCTGTGGACTCACGGTTCTACTCTTGGTTTGCAGCTTCACTAATCATCCTTCCTTTTCCATGTTAGGTAACCCATGTTTTCTGCTGAGTAGTCTTATCAGTCTGTTTCTTGCCTATAGAATCTTGGGGGCCCAAGTCTTTCATTTCATAAACTCATCATCTCTTTCAACCCAAGCTGTCAGTGTTTCCAATGGTATAACATTATCAAAAACATCATGGATTTCCCCTGTATGTCACAAGGATTCATATTGTTACACAATAGGATCCCCTATAGATCTTTTCTTGATAATATCTTCTCCATTCCTGGTATCTGCTAATATGGCTGAAGGGATTTATGAACAATTTGTTTATTCTCAAAGAGTCCTCTGTGTGACAGTACCCTGTCCTTTTTAATTTGATGAGGCACTAGAAAAAAGTTGTCTTAGCACATTCTTGACTTACTCTCAAGAGCACACTTTTCCTGGCAGTGGATCTCCTAATTTTTGCCACTTTTGTATCTGGATAGGTCGAGAATTTCCTATGTAAAATTCCAGTAAGGTTTAAGATTCTTCCCTCAACTTATCTGTTTTCTCTTTCATTTTACTATAAGTTTCAAAAAGAAAACAAGGCAGAACCTTGAAATCTTTGCTTGGAAATCTCCTCAGCTAAGTACTTAAATTCATCATTTGCAAGATTTGCTTTCCACATAACTGCAGGTCAAAAATTCAGCATAGCTTTCTGCCACTCTAGAACAAGGATCTCCTGTCCTCCAGTTTCCAGTAACACGTTCCTAATTTCCATGTGAGTCTTTACTAACAGAATTGTTATCAACCATATTTTTAATAACTGTCTATTCAAGAAAATCCAGACTTTTTCTCTCATGCTCTTTAAGTTTCTTATAAATTCTGCACATTGCCCAATTCCCAACATACTACCAAATTTTTAGTTATTCATTGCTGCAACAACACATTTTCAGTACTATAATCTCTCTCAGTTTCTTATTTTTGCTGTAACAATTTACCAAAAATTTAGTGGCTTGAAATCACAGAAATTTATTGTCTTATAGTTCTGGGAGTTACATATCTAGAAGGAACTCACTTCACAGGAAAAGAATTGTAGCAATGGCCCTTTGCTCATGGAATTCATTATTCTTACCATGTTCTCCACCATCCTGAAGCAGCTGAGTTGAAAGAACAGTAAAATGGCCTTTTAAAGACTCAGTTACAGTACCAGCTAGGTGGCAATACCATCCAGCGTTGGAACAAGTTTCTCCAGATTGTTGTATATGCTCTGAATTAGTATCCAATATAGAATGCTGTTTCTTGGAGAGCCAAGATTCACGCATCCAAGATTCAAGGAGTCAAAATGGGACTGACATTACTGACTATTACTTTTAGTGATCCAATAACCAAGTCTTTTTTCCTTTCTTTTTTCATGACTTTATTCTCTGCTAGCCTAGAGATCTTAATTACAGAGGCAGGAACACTTCCACAAAGAGGCACAAAAAATGATTCCATTGTACTGGAAGTTAAGATTGCTACCTGGCCACTTTGAGCTCCTTATGCCTCTCAGTCAATAGGCCAAGAAAGGAGTTATAGTACTGGCTGGGGCAATTAATCCAGACTACCAAAAGGAAATTGAAATACTACTCCACAATGAAAATAAGGAAGAGTATGTATAAAATACTGGAGGTCCCTTTGGATGTCTCAGTATCACCATGCCCTGTGATTCAGATCAATGGAAAACTGCAACAACCTAACACAGGCAGGACTATGAAAGTCCCAGAGCCCCAGACCCTTCAGAAATGAAGCCTTCGGGCACCCCACCAGATAAAGAACCATAACCAGTTGAATTACTTGCTTAGGGTAAAGGAAATACAGAATAGTTAGTGGAGAAGGTAATTATAAATACCAAATAAGACCATGTGCCCAGTTACATACATGACCGCTATTGACATGAGTATTTTCTTGTTATTTTGTTAGGAATATTTTTGTATGTCTCTATACATATATTAAGCAAATATATTTGTGTTCTTTCCTCTTTTATTCCTTTATCATGTAATATAAGATGTATTGATTTATATTGGTATTTAAGTATTATTAATTTTACATCATAGTATTTAAGTTATGGGATATCAGGAGAAGAGTAAACATCATTCAGGGACTTTACCTTCTCTTCTGGGGAAGAGATCAGAGTGTTTTTGATTGTATACATAACAACTGTATTGTGTTTGGCAAAATTATGACCTCATCATTGCCTTTATTTAAAGATTAAGTATGGTTTAAAGAGATGCAAATGGGTTTTAGGTTGACAAGGGGTGAACATGTGATAGTTAATTTTATGTGTCAACTTCATTTGACTACAGGATGCCCAGATAGCATGTTAAACATTATTTCTGGGTTTGTCTGTGAGGGTTTTTATGAAAGAGATTAGTATTTGAATCAGTAGACTGAGTAAAGAAGCTCCCCCTCACCAATATAGGTAGACATAAACCAACTCATTGAGGGCCTGAATACAACATAAAGGTGCTTCTCTGGACATAACACCATTGGTCCCCTCGTTCTCAGGCTACTGGCTTTCTTGGTTCTTCAGCTTGCAGACAGCAGATTGTAGGAATTCTTGGCCTCCATAATTACATAAACCAATTCCCAGAATAAATCTCTCTCTCTCTTTCTACATATTTATATGTGCAACAAAAGCATATGTTAAAGCAGATTTGTTCAGATTATATCAAATTGGAAGCTACTGCAATATCCATCAAAAGAAAGATGAAAATTATTATATACTCATAACATATCTAAAGCAATGAGAGTTTTCAAACTAAAATTAACATACCAATTAATACTTCCATTGCATCACATTCTTCATGTTACTCACATATTTAAAAATACCCAGACTCTATATCTCCATGTGTCAAATTCAGAGTGTTTTACATAACATCCATGATTTGAATTAACCTCACAATCTCTCTATTTCACGTTGAGTACCTGTGGTAAGGCTTAATTGCAATATCTTGCTTCTCCCAAATCTCTCCTCATGGAAGATCTCACCTACATTTGTTTATTTTTTCTATAACATCAGCCATATGATGACTTCTTTGACGGCTACATCCTTCCATTTTCTAAAAATTCATAAAGTACTTATAACCTGAAGAGCTTAACTCTTCCCCACGGTTGAGACAACCTTCCCCAATGATTATAGTGTTAGGTAAACTTTAATTTCATTTCTGTAATTCCTAGAGTATTAAAATGAGATAAGAAAATTGAACACAACTTTTTTCTATAAGGCCAACTTCAAAAATGGACTTCATATTTGTCTATTCAGTAGTTTACTTATGTGAACAAATTATGAATGCCAAATAATATTTATACTGATGTTGCTAACATTTTCAAGAGACAGCATCTCTGCATTCTTATTGGTGTATCATGCAGTCATTTTGCAAGACATTAAATTTTCATGCTTTATTTAGCCACACAGTATTTTAACTGTAGTCTCTAATACTTTCCTTCAAGTTTATATATGAAATACAAATTACTGCATTGTATACAAAAGGTATGACTTGTTGAAACGTTTTCTTAAATGATTACACATCCTTACGAAGCATAATTATGATCACATAATATATCTATTAGCTGATTGCTCAAACCAGTTTTACCATAGAATGTCTGACTCTTTAAAAAATTTTTGTTACCTGCTGCAAAAGTCATCATTAATCCTGGTTCTCGAGTCAACGCTTTTGTCACCACACTGATCAACTTATTATATTTTATCTGTACATTTAGATATTTGAATTGAGCAGATTTTTTGTGCATGGAGGAAAGCTTTGGCAACTTATCCCACACACATATATGTATATTATCTTTAAAAATCATCTACGACTTTATGGGTACCAATGAGAATTGTTGCAGAGGAATCTGCATATTAAATGTGGCTAAGGAAAGATACAGCATATTTTAAAACTATATATTTAATAGAACTGGTGGAGAGTGACACTATTTGACAAGAAACCAAATGCCATTATTAAAATATATAAAACAAAAAATGGAAGTACAGTTAATAATATTTACTAGAGGAATACGCAGTGTATTAAGTATACAGTCTCTCTGAAATATATGTATGATGCTTTGATGAAATTAGAATAATGAAAAAGAGCATGGTGAAGCAAAAATAGCAAGCATCAGGTTTGGTCTTTTGATTATTGTTATAAATAGAAAAGAGCAGAATATTTGATGCATTAAACAGTTTTAATATAGTATTTTTCCTTAACAAATAGGGATCAGATCAAAATTTGAGAATAAATATAATAAAAGTGAATAGCATAAAACATATACCACCTAATCATAAATATTATTAAAACTTTGTATATTTTCTCAGATATTTTTTCTATGTACTATACAATAGCTATAGATATGTAATATTTTTATCTCACTATATCTTTAACATATCAATAAATTTTTATATAAAACTTCTGTTTTTGTAATGATATTGCCCAACAATTTTCCCAACATTCTCCTACAGAATATATATGGGTCATTTCTGTTTGGGAAAAGTTGGCATGAGTTACCTATGAAAAGTCATCTTACCTACCTTGCCCATTGTTTACCCAGAGTTCCTAATCATTAGTTCCTAATCTTAGTATTATACTAATACTACCATAAACCCAATAGCTCCTAGTGAAACCTGGAAGGTGAATTTGACCCTTCCTCCTTCTTTAATGAGGAGGGGACTTGAATCTAACCACCTTTCTGGACCCCCATTGGCATTAGAGGTTTCAAAGATTACTTCCATCTAAAATTACTACCAGAACTTATTTGGTGTACCGTCCAATTATTCTCCAATTATGGTTCCCTGTGCAGCTAGAGAAACTTTTCTAAAACCTATTATGGCTCTCTCTTGTTTAACAGCATTTATTTTGTCTCTTTGATTTCAGAATAAAATCCAAACGTTTCAAATATGAATGTAAAGGTTCTTCATGAGCTATAGACCTAAGAGCCTTTATGACACTAGAGACATACTGGAATTCCCCAGCCAGTTCTTTCTGTGCTGGGGACTTTCATACTTATTCTTCTATCAAGCTTAAATTTTCATTTCCAATCTCAGATGAGTATCACTTCTACTGGGAAGTCTCCTCTGAGACCAACTAGTTTAGGATAAGTGATCCAATTTCATTAGATTGATATTGCCTGATTGTATCTGCTCTGCTAGATTGGCAGCCCAGTGAGAAGAGAGGGCAAACAAATTTACCCCAAATCCTATCAGACTTCCAGGCACATAAGCATTCAATAATTTCTTGTGAAATATTTGAATAAATAATTTGCTTATTAAATCCTCCATTATTCAAACACCAATTTGAAGAACATTATAGTTATTAATATTTTTAATGCTATAAATAATATTTTAACTAGAGGTATGTGTACAGCTGATATATTTTTTTTGCACTACTTTTTGGAAGTTAATTTTGGCAAAACAAATTGACAAGTTTAGGTAGCAAACTCAAGAGTGTTCTTAAATTATCACAGAATTCATAGCAAAGTAGGTCTGGGTGGGGGGAACTCAAAAAATACAATACTAATACTATGTACCATTTTACATTATTAGTGTACACAATTCCAACAGCTTTTCAAACGAAGAATAAGAACCTTTGTATTAGAATTAGAAAGAAAGTGAAGGGGGCCATTTTGTGTGGGGGAAAGATCAGAGGGCCAGGAGTTGGGAGAACCTGTCTTATCCTACTTCCATTACCCAGGAGTAAAGTAACAATTTGCAAAACGCCTAACATTTCTAAGACAAATCCCAGTTTCCCCCTCTAATAAATTGGGAATTCACTTTAGATGGACTGTAAAATTAAATATCTATGATAAAATTTCTGAAAAGAAGAGAGTAAGATTGGAAAGGCTATTTAAGTATGAATGTTTCATTATGACAGAGTCCAGTTCTAAGTGCTGTTGATTTGAGCAATTTGTTCACCTCTCTGTTATTGAAGTTAACTTTCACAGTTTAATTTACTTAGTGCCATGGTGGACTTTGTGTGTGTGTGTGTGTGTATATGTATATTTTTTAAAGTTATACATATAAATTATATATATATAAAACTTTAAGAATAGCAGCACATTAGAGTTTAACTTGTGTTTTTTTGTGTTTTGGAAAATGTCTGACTACAATCCCATTAATAACTCTAATTATTTATGTCAAGGTAACGATAGGTTAGTTATTCCTTACTAAATCTTTGTTTTATAAATATAATGGGTACTCAATAGGCTATTGTATGTAACTAGTAATTAAAACCATCCCAATTTTTATTTTATGTGATATTAAATTAACTAAAACATAAAAATATTGCAGAAATAATTTTAAGTAATTTTTAAAATGCTGAAGTTTCTAATTCATTTTTACTCTCATTTATATATTCATGTATATATAAAGTATATATACACATACACATATGTATATTTTTCACATATACACATATGCTTATGTGTATGTGTATATGAGAGCTGTCCAGAAAGTATTCAGCCATTGTTAATCTAATGAGTGCATATTACATGGCTGGATACTTTACGGACAGCCCTTGTATATATACTATAAGTGTAGAATTCCAGATGATTTTTTTTCTAGAATTAAAATGTATTTTACTCAATAAAGTAATAAATAACTAAATCTGTCTTTCTTAAAGATATTTATTTTTTAAAAATAAATTATTAAATCATAATGATGTAGTATTTCAATTAAATACTTTAAAGTAATTAAACTAGTTATTTGAAGGTTGCTAATTTTAGTACACAGAATTTTAAGATAGGCCCCCAAATATCCTGACTGACAGATAATTTTAGATAATAAATACACTGCTAATTTTGTGATAATATTTTATAGAGAAGCAGAAAACTAATACATTGTAAGATTTATTTGAAATATACATCTAAATTTTATGCTAAACATTTACAAAAGCAATTCATCATTCATTTTGTTATTTAGTGATATAATTATTCATGTATGTAGTTCCACATATTAGTAATAAGTAAATGCAACTTTAATGTTTAGTAGTCACTCAAATTTTCCTCATTCTTTTACCCGTAAGTTCACTACTTCCCTACTTATGCTGGGGTAAGGATGGGAGGAAGCATAGGATAAGAAAAGCGTGAAGAAGGGCAAATATGGACCTTACACTTCTGTGTATGTGTTTGTGTACCTATGTATCATAGAAAATTAGTCTCTAGGTATATTTCCCCTTCGGTGTATTTATATTAAGAGTAGGAGATCATAAAGCAGTAAATTTAGCAGTAAGGTTACTTTGAAATATATTAACATAAAGATAGGTATATATTTATGCTGAAAGCAGTCTGAGAGGACATGAAACACAATATTAATTGTCATTATCTCTTGTTAAGTATAATATTGAAAATATTTTTGCACCTTCTAATATTTCCATAGTAACCATGCATTACTTACCTAGATGTAAATAAAAATAATAGAACAAAACTGTCTTACCACACAAATGGAAATGGAAATTTGTCTCCTCAAATATGTTATCTCACTTTCTTTGAGCATTTACAGATGCTCTGTGGCAGTGTTTTAATTACACTGTTTCATTGAACACAACAGCATTTTCATAATTATTTCAATAGCACAGTCAATATATTATATGCTTAATCTCCAAAATGAGTATGAATTTGAAAACAAATGTAAAGTGATAGTCAACTGACCTTAAAGTTTTTGCACTATTCATTATTATATTTACCCTTCCAACAAAAATTTAAATTCATGAGAATGTCCCAAAAATTTGAGAAGGGAAGTAATTGTTTCTGTTTTAAAACAAAGCATGTTACTCACACATCCATATTATATTGTATTAGTATTACGCTTTCTGATTATATATCTTTGCTTATTATATGTATATTTTTAAATTAAAAATTTTTCCTGGTTTTTATATGTCAAATATTGTAATTGCTAAGATTATTGGCTTCAACATTAATACATCCATTGTTCTTCTTCTCTTAGATTCTAATCTGTGTGAACTGCATTTTCAATATTATATTAATGAGTCTATTATATGCAAGTAGAAAAGCAATCCATTTGACCTATATTATAAAAGAGAATCCATCCAGTTTAGTGAGGCTTAGTTTAATTAAAAAGTGCACTGCTGGAATATTTTATGGCTTTTTATGTGTATTAAAAATTTGACTTGTACTTTTGAGATCAAAAGAAATTTTCTTCAACATCATGATGCTAAGTTGAGCTTAATAAGTTTGTCACACAAAAAAAATTGCAAAATGATAAAGTGAGTTTTGTAGTTTGAAATGTATAGCAGCAAATAAATAACAAGCAAAGAAAAATGGATAATATAAATAGATACTCAACTTTATGATTGGACCTAGAAATAAAATCTTATGTGGTTATCACTACTTTAATATCAGCTTGACCACTCTAAATATAATAGTTGACGTATCTCATCAAAAAGAAAAAATGTTTCAATGAGTGGCAGGGAACTCAATGATTTTTTAAAATGTATTAAGAAAAAAAATATGAAATGCTTGGAATATAACTCCTTGGCCACTTTTTAAAAATAAAGCCATTTTTACATGAGCATGGGGAAATTATACTGATATTTCAGAAATCAGTAAAGCCAACTTCCTTAATGATAATATCTGCAGTAGGCAGTTTTTGGAATGGTTCCCAATGATGTCCACCCCCTCATATTCACATGTGTAATACCCTCGCTTTGAGTTTAAGCAGGAACTAGTAACGTGCTTCTAATAAATCTAAAAGTATTAAAGTAATGAGATGTTACTTGCAAGATTAATTTGCAAAAGGCTGTGACTTCCATCTTGTAAAGAACTGAGAGTCCCACTGAACAACCAAGTGAGTGAGTTTAGAAGGGCTCCTTTGTAGTCTTGTGATGATTGCTGGTGCAGCTGGCACCTTAAAGACAGCCTTGTGAGGGACCCAGAGCAGCACCTGGCATTCTGACCAACAGAAACTGAGATAATTAATGTTTTTGTTATAAGCCACAAAGTTCGGTAGACAATTTATTACTCAGCAAATGATAATTAACATAATATCATATAAATTAGGTTCCAAAATCCTATGACAAATTTGGCAGATGTAATTTCCCAGCAACCACACATACAATTACACTAAAATATACTTAATTGCATATAACCTGTAATCAATAGGGAGTGAAATAAAAAAAGGATTAGGGAAAACATGATGAGGTACATATGCATTTTCTACCCAATTAATGGAATAAGAATTTTTTATTTTTTAATTAAATTTTGTAATTAGTTTATAAGTCTTCATTTTAAATGTGCATGTACTATATTGCCATTTAAAAGAAATCAATGATCTGGATGTGGCAGCTCACCCCTGTAATCCCTTGGCTCTGGGAAGCCAAAGTGGGAGGATTGCTTGAGACCAGGAGCTCAAGACCAAGCTGGGCAACAGGGTGAAATTCCTTATCTAAAAAAAAAATGAGAAAAAATAGCGGGGCATGTGGTGTGTGCCTGTAGTCCCAGCTACTCAGGAGGCTGAGGCAGGAGGATCACTGGAATCCAGGAGTTTGAGGGTATAGTGAGCTATGATTGTGCCACTGCACGCCAGCCTGGGCAGCAGAGCAAGACCTCATCTGTATAAATAAATAAAGGAAGGAAGGAAGGAAGGAAGGAAAGAAGGAAGGAAGGAAGGAAGGAAGGAAGAAAGGAAAGAAGGAAGGGAGGAAGGAAGGGAGGAAGGAAGTCAATGTAAGTTTAAGAACAGCATATAGTGTCAAGCCATTTGGCATTCTAGATAGATTGCTTTTTCATCATTATAACTTTGTTCTAAACACTAGTCTGCTAATAACTAGCTGGGGACTTTGTGTAATTAGTCTCTGTCTCAGAGATGAAGGTGCTAGATGAGATGATCTTTAAGATATGTAAGAACTATAAAATTCTATGATTATAAATTCCTGATTCTTAACATTTTACATTTTCAATACTCATATTTTATTGAACTGAAGTAGAACTTATTGTTGGAAATACATGCCAATGAGTAGGGCAAAATTTGAAAAAAACAAAAGATTTTCAAAGAAACTTTATGAAGTTTTTATGTAAAATATTTTATAATTTAAAATAAGATCAAAATAATATGAAATAAATATTAGTAAATATTAAAATAAGATTAAAATAATACTTTCTATTTTGACTGTTTACAATGTTCCAGAGTCTGTGCTAATTTATATATGTAATTTATTATTCCCAATTAAAGAGAGTAAAAAATGAGATTAAGTGATAGGCCTATGGACATACATTTATAAAAGAATGGAGATAAAATTTAAATCTGCATGCCTAAAAGTTCATAATCACAATGGGTATTGAATATGTAATATAATGCTAAAATAGATAAAAGATATATAGATAAAGATATAGAGATATGTAGATAAAAGATCTTTTATAGGTAAAAGATATATAGATACATAAATAACTTAGAAGCAGTTGCCAGAATATTTACGTATTTCTTACTAATTGTAAAAGTAAAATTGGCTCATGTCTTACATAGTGGGTACAATTAAAGCTATTTCCCTCTAGTAACAGTGAAGCATCATCGCTTTTCCTCTTAAAGTACAAATTTAATTAAGGTTGTGTTTAATTTAAATATCAAAGTTTTTTCAAACCAAATAAATCCAATTCATTTTAAAGAGCATATTACGTGCTGGGTAATAAGCATGACACACCAGCCCCTCAGGTGAAGCAGGAAGATAAAGATGGTTGTATTTAATTTTTAAGAGATGTGGCACATACATAATATAATAACTGACCTGAAATAAAAAATCTCTGTGGTTATAAAAATTAGACAGCTTCTAAGATATGAAATAAAGCCTCCTGAGTAACTAATATTCCGAGGGTTATGTTACTCGAACGCAAAAAGCAAAGCTGACAGGCAATGAAATTAGGCAAAGGGGGTAAAGTGTGCACCCTAAAACTTAGCTTAAAAAGGCAGTGCAGTGCGACAGAGTCCTCTTCCTTCTTAATGGATCAAAGGGGAATTTTATTTACTCTTTCATCATTTCAAAATATTGTCTCATAAATGGAAACAAGTTTTCATAGTGTATATTATATAGTATTGACATGTTTGAAGTTCAGCAAAGAAAATCCAAGTCCCTAAAATCATCTGTACCTTATGCTCTTTCAAGAAATATCAAAAAAAATTATTATTCAATTTCTATTTTTGTGTTTTATGCTGTACCATTTTACAAGCAATTAAAATGACTTCCAAAGTCTTTTTCAAGGGTAATTGGGGAGTATATGTATAGTAATTGAACCAGTCCAAAAATTTACTGGTCTCGTCAGTGCAGTCATTGTCATTTGTATCTGAATTTTTGATAAGAGGATAATTAGAAATAGGGATAGCAAAAACTATGCACCCAAAGGTCATTTCATTGAAGTAAGAAAGCAAAGCTAAAACTGAGAAAAATGATTTATGATTTATACAGTTCAAGAAATTAAGCACATAATTATAAATATATTAAAATTGGAGCATCTTAAAATCTTTGAAATGCTAAAATAGGTAGGTATTTATCAAATGACATGAGTAAACTGCTACAATCAAATCATTTGGGGTTTTGCTGTTAATAATATTTTCTGATTGCCATAGTTAGCTAAACGTGTACAATGAAGTAAACAAATATAGGAAATATATATCAATTTGTTTTCTAATTTTTCTTTTTTAATTTCCAGTATTATTTGCTGAAATTATTTAATTAAACATATTTCTTGAGATCTTCCTAAGTTATGCAAATGCATACTTCTGTTGATAATTTTAGAACATCTTTATTTTAATGTTTTCATAATTCACTGTTATTCTGTCTTATAATTTAATAATGTACCTTGTCACTTTTGTTACTAATAAACATGTCTATCTATATTACCAAATATTAAAAGTATTTGTTTAAGGTTATGCCTGAATAGTTCTAAATCTTGCCAATTTCTCTATTAAATTGCTAACTTAAGACAGGCAAGGAATATACTTCAGAAAATACAGTAGCTTTATATTTAGAATGACATCTTGGTTCACTCTTCATATAAACTGAATTAATCTAACAGCTCAAACACAACCTCTCAAATCAGAACAACTTTTGATTGGTCTATAATTACGTGCTAATTCACATGTAAATGACCAAGTAGTGCCAGAACTGTCAAATCTTTCATACAATTCAGTCACTGAGAACTAAAGTAGATTCCCCCACCATTTTGAATTTTGAATAAATTTTGATAGGGATTTTATAAAAATGTATAAGTCCTTAACTGAAAAGATTGAATAATTTTTATTCATTTTTATTTATTTATTTATTTATTATTTATTGATTTTTGTTTTCTCCTTTTATTTCAGAATATTATGGGGGTACAACACTTTGGTTATATATATTGACATGCACTGCCCATGTCAGAGCTACAATTGTGGACATCCCCCAAACTGTGCTCCCCACAACCATGCAGTGAGAGTTTTCCCATCCCCTCCACCCTCCTCCCCCCTGCCCACCCCCTGATGAATATTATTGCCATGTGTGACATAAGTATTGATCAGTTAGTACCAATTTGATGGTGAGTACCAGTGGTGCTTGTTTTTCCATTCTTGTGACACTTCGCTTTGAAAAATGCACTCTAGCTCCATCCAGGATAATACCAGATGAGTTAATCCACTGTTGTTTTTTATTGCTGAGTAGTATTCCATGGTATACATATACCACATTTTATTAATCCACTTGTGTATTGATAGGCACCTGGGTTGTTTCCACATCTTTGAAATTGTGAATTATGCTGCTATAAACATTCGAGTGCAGATGTATTTATTATAGAATGTCTTTTTTTCCTCTGGGTAAATACCCAGTAGTGGGATTGCTGGATCAAATGGTAGTTCTACTTTTAGTTCTTTGAGGTATCTCCATATTACTTTCCATAGAGGTTGTACTAATTTTCAGTCCTGACAGAAGTGTATGAGTGTTCCTATCTGTCCGCATCCCCACCAGCCTTTGTTCTTTTGGGACTTTTTGATATGAGCCAATCTTACTGGAGTTAAGTGATATCTCATGGCGGTTTTGATTTGCATTTCCCTGATGATTAGAGAAGTTGAGCAATTTTTTATATGTTTGCTGGTCTTTATTCTGTCTTCTTTTTGAAAAGTTTCTGTTCATGTCCTTTGCCCATTTTTTAATGGGGATGTTTGATTTTTTCTTGTTGATTTTCCTAAGTTCTGTATAGATTCCAATTATCAGCCTTTTATCAGATGTGTAGCATGCAAATATTTTCTTCCATTCTGTAGGTTGTCTGTTCACTCTAGGGATAGTTTCCTTGGCTGTGCAGAAGCTTTTTAATTTGATCGGGTCCCATTTATTTATTTTTGTTGCTGCTGTGATTGCTTTGGAGTTCTTCTGCGTGAATTCTTTGCCTAGGCCAATGTCCATAAGAATTTTTCCAACGTTTTCTTCTAGAATTCTTATAGTTTCACGTCTTAGGTTTAAATCTGTTATCCATTGTGTGTTGATTTTTGTGAGAGGTGAGAGGTGTGGATCTAGTTTCAGTCTTCTACATATGGCCATCAGTTTTCCCAGCACCATTTCCTGAATAGGGAATCTTTTTCCCAGTGTATGTTTTTGTGGAATTTGTCAAAGATCAGATGACAACATGAGGATGGTTTTATATTTGACTTCTCAATCCTGTTCCATTGTTCTATGTCTCTGTTCTTGTGCCAGTACCATGCTGTTTTGGTTACTATAGCCTTGTAGTATAGTTTGAAGTCTGGTAGATTTATGCCTCCCAATTTTTCTTTTTTTTTAAGGTTGCTTTGGCTAGATGGGGTCTTCTCTGGTTCCACACAAAGCATAGAATTATATTTTCTAGATCAGCAAAAAATGATGTTGGTATTTGGATAGGGACTGCATTGATTCTGTAAATCACTTTAGGTAGCAAAGACATTTTTACAATGTTGATTCTACCTATCCAAGAGCATGGTAGGCTTTTCCATCTGTATACATCCTCTGAAATTTCTTTTCTCAGTGTTTCAAAATTCTCTCTATATAGGTTTTGACCTCCTTATATAGATATGTTCCTGAATATTTAATTTTCTTTGGTGCTATTTTGAAAGCTATTGCACCTTTAATTTGTTTCTCAGCTCGACTGTTATTGGCATATATGAAGGCTATTGATTTGTGTGCCTTGATTTTGTATCCTGAGACTTTGCTGAATTCATTTATCAATTCCAGTAATCTCTTGGTTGACTCTTTGGGGTTTTCTAAATATAGTATCATATCATCCATGAAGAGTGAAAGTTTGACCTCTTCTGCTCCCATTTGGACACCCTTGATTCTTCTCTCTTGTCTGATTGCTCTGGCCAAGACTTCCAGCACTATGTGAAATAGAAGTGGAGATAGCAGGCAAACTTGTCTGGTTCCAGTTTTAAGGGGGAATGCTTTCAATTTTTCCCCATTCAGTATGATTTTGTCTGTGGGTTTATCATATATGGCTTTAATAATTTTGAGGTATGAGCCATCTATGCCTATAGTGTTAAGAGTTCTTATCATAAAAGGGTGCTGGATTTTGTCAAAAGCCTTTTCTGTGTCTATTGAAAGGGTCATGTAATCTTTGTACTTGCTTTTATTTATGTGCTGCATTACGTTTATAGATTTGAGTATGTTGAACCATCCCTGCGTCTCGGGGATGAAGTCCACCTGATCATAATGAATTATTTTTTTGAGGTACATTTGAATTCCATTTGCTAGGATTTTATTGAGAATTTTTGCATCTATATTCATAAGGGATATTGGTCTGTAGTTTTCTTTTCTTGTTGTGTCCTTTCCTGGCTTTGGTATCGAGGTGATATTGGCTTTGTAGAATGAGTTTGGGAAGATTCCATCCTTCTCAATGTTTTCGAATAACTTCTGCAGTATAGGCACCAGTTCTTCTTTGTAGGTTTGGTAGAATTCAGGTGTGAACCCATGTGGTCCAGGACTTTTACTTGTTGGAAGATGCTTTATTATTGCTTCAGTTTCGGTGGTAGATATTGATCTGTTTAGGAATTCTATTTCTTCCTGATTGAGCCTAGGGAGGTAGTGTGTTTCTAAGAATTTGTCCATTTCCTCCACATTTTCATGTTTTTGGACGTAGTGATTTTTGTAGTGTTCAAAGATGATGTTTTGTATTTCCATGATATCAGTTGTGACCTCTCCTTTTTCATTTCTAATTGAGCTTGTTAGAATCCTTTCCTTTCTGCCTCTGGTCAACCTGGCAAGTGGTCTGTCTATTGTGTTTATCTTTTCATAGAACCAACTTTTCATTATATTAATCTTCTGTATTCTGCTTTTGTTCTCAATTTTCATTTAATTCTGCTCTGATCTTGGTTATTTCTTTTCTTCTGCTGGCTTTAGGATTGCCTTGCTCTTCCTTTTCCATTTCCTTAAGATGATTCATTAGTTTTCTGACTTGTGACCTTTCTGTCTTTTGGATGTGATCATTTAAGGTGATAAGTTTTCCTTTCAGGACTGCTTTTGCTGTATATCTCACAGATTTTGATAACTTGTGTCCCCATTATCATTTAGTTTGAAGAATCATTTGATTTCCATCTGAATCTCCTCCTTGACCCAATAGTCTTTCAGCAACAGATTGTTTAATTTCCACGTGTTTGGATGAAGGTGTGAGTGTCTGTTGGAATTGATTCTAATTTTATTCTGCTGAGGTCTGAAAAGGTACATGGTATGATTTCTATTTTTTTCTAATTTGTTGAGATCTGTTTCGTGGCCTAGGATGTGATCAATTTTAGAGAAAGTTCCATGAGCTGATGAGAAGAATGTATATTCAGTGTTATTTGGGTGGAATCATCAATAGATGTCTGTTAGGCCAGACATCTATTGTTCTAGAGTCCTGTTTGGGTCCATTGTTTCTTTGCTTATTTTCTGTATGGAGGATTTGTCCAGCTCTGTCAGTGGGGTGTTGAAGTCCCCAGCTATTACGGCATTGCTATTTATTATGTTGTCTAGATCAAGCAGCATTTGCTTTATGTATCTGGGCACTCTTGTGTTGGGTGCATAAATATTTAGGATAAATCTTCTTGTAAGATTTTTCCCTTCACCACTATGTAAAGTCCATCTTTGTCTTTCTTTACTTTTGTTGCTTTAAAGTTTATATCATCTGAAATAAGGATGGCTACTCCAGATTTCTTTTGGTTTCCATTAGCCTGGAAAATTATATTCTATCTTTTCACCTTGAGTCTGAATGAGTTCTTGTGTGTAAGATGAGTGTCCTGGTGATAGAAGATACTTGGCTTGTATTTTTTAATCCAGTCAGCCAGCCTATGTCTCTTCAATGGGCAATTCAAGCCATTCACATTTATTGAGAGGATTGATATTTGGGGTAGATTTGTGTTTATTCTGTTGGGTAGTTTCTTGTTCTGTTTTACCTCTTGAGTCATTGTGAAATCTGGGTTCTGGATTTTTGGCTTTTGGGTAGCTTTACTCTGGAGGGTGTGTGTTGCGCTGGTTAGTGTGCAATGAAGGTCTAAGCACTTCTTGCAGGGCTGGTCTGGACTTCTCAAATTCTATCAGTAATTGCTTGTCTGGAAAAGTCTTTATTTCTCCCTCATATAAGAAGCTTAGTTTGGCAGGATAAAGAATTTTGGGTTGGCCTTTATTTTGTTTTAGAAGACTGAGTATGGGTCCCCATTGCCTTCCTGCTTATAAGGTTTCAGCTGAGAAATCTGCAATTAATCTGATATGTTTCCCTTTGTAGGTTACCTGCTCTTTTCGCCTCACAGCTCGGAGGAGTGCCTCTTTTGTGTTTACTTTGGTCAGTCTAATAATTATGTGGTGTGGTGAATGCCTTTTCACATTGAATCTCCCAGGAGTCCTGTGTGCTTCCTGTACTTGGATATCCAGATTTCTGGCTAGGCCATGGAAATTTTCCTCTATTATTCCTTCAAATAGATTTTCAAGCCCATGCAAATTTTCTTCCTCTCCCTCAGGGATGCCTATGATCCTTATGTTTAGCCTCTTTATAAAATCCCACTTTTCTTGTATGCTTTGTTCATGCCTCTTGTTTTGGTGTTCTTTCTCTTTGACTGATTTATTTAGCATATAGGAGTTACCTTCCAGCCCTGAGATCCTTTCCTCTGCACAACCCAGCCTATTCTTAAGGCTTTCCACTGTGTTTTGTAGATCCTTGAATGCCTCTTTCATATCTAGAAATTCTATTTGATTTTTCCGTAATACTTCTACTTCTTTAGAAGATTTTTCATTCATTTCTTGCATTTTTCTTATGGTTTCTTTGTGCTGGGATTCAATTTTATCTTGAATTTCATTGAGCTTTCTTATAATCCATAAACAAAATTCCTCTTCTGTCACTCTACCCATTTCATTTGATTTGGTATCTGTTGCTGAGGAACAAATGATTTCTTTTGGGGGTGACTTTTGCTCTGATTTTTCATGTTTCCTGAGTTCTTTCACTGATTTTTTCTCATCTGGCCTCTTGTTAAAAAATTGGGGGTGTTAGGGCTAGTTTATGGCCCTGTCTCCAAGCCCCCAAGGTTCGTTCCTTGGCAGAGCCAGGGAAAGGAGTACTGGTCTGTATTGCCTTAGGTATATTTTAGCAAGTTTGGTGGATCCCTTGGGTTACCTCTGACCTGTTGTCTTGTCCTCTTCCCGGTGGAGTGCAGTTGGATTGTCCTCCCAGCTTCAGCTCCAAGCTGGTGGATTATACTTGAGGGTGTGAATCCACAGCCTATTTGGAATTTTACAGTTGAACTGGTTTAGCGGAGAAATGAATGTTCTGAAATATTCTGTATTATTCACTGTAAATTACCAATTAGCAAAATAAATATGATAACCCTTCACAGCTGTATACTTCCTGCTATTCTAACACACAAGCACATGTGTATGCAAGTCTTTCAGTACCTGTGTTTGTATATATGTCTGTATATATTCACATATATACACACACACGTGTGTAAGCATGTATTCATTCAAATACTTAGACACACCAATTAGTTTATGTCTTAAAATACATGACCAAACTGGAATACCTCCAATTTGATAATATTTTAGAATTTTTGTATATACTTAATATATCTTCAGGTCTTCTTTACCTGATATATTACTGTTATACTTGGAAACAGACATCCTTTGCAAATTCTTATCTTTAGACATTTTGCAATGCAAAAAGAAAAAAAGAAATAATAAAGAAAAATTGGGGACAAAAGGCAATCCTGCCAAATATGACCTGTGGATATTAATTTTTAAATAAAATAGCATATATCTAAGGGTTAATCAGTGTTTATAATTATATATATTACCACTTTCTTCTAATTTTCACTAGCAAAAAAGATTTGACTGAACATAGGAACCCGAAATTGTAATCACTATGCAAGTGTTAAATTTCATGATGCCATTTACGTTCTGTAATTAATTTGGTTAATTTATTTATTCTATGACTCATTTCACTTTTCTAGTGCATAAAGATACTCAGTGACCCTCATAAATATTTGGTACTACTCAAAAGTTATAATTACCTTTCGCTTTCATATCTTTAAATATTACATATCCACTCTTTAGGTCATCTTCCATAATAGTTAAAATGTTATATCAAGAATAAGACATTTGAATCAATCTTTTCCCTCAATAATTAAAAAATAAACATTTATGAGTAGCTAATGGTAATTCTAATTTTGGTAAAATAATAGTTTCATCAATTTGGTGACAAGTGTTATTTCAAAGAAAATATTAATATTTGTAATTCTTGAAAGAAAATACTGTGGTCAATATTTTAAGTTGCAATATTTGAATCTCCCTATACTTCAGCCATTAATCATTTACAACCTTACTAGAGAACTGTAATTTTTTTAATTATCAAATATACAGGGTTAAATGAGGACTGCAAACAATATCTTATTCATCTTTTATAAACAAATTGTGAGAGAATGTGGGTCATAGGATTTTCATGTATTTTTTATAACATCAGTTTTAACTTGTTCAGCTTTTCTTTTTAAGGAGTAGCAAATTAGGCCTATTCATGATCGTTTCAGACTTGAGTAGCTTCCTTCCTTACAGTTATTGTGAGGATATTTTAATGCTTTTAAAGATATCAGTTTTCATTTAGCAAATCTGTCTGTGTCTTTTATAAAAGATAAGAACCAATGAGTAGAAATCTCTTTAATATATACACAATTCTTTAAAACAATGAGGAAAATTTAACCTGTGAGATTGAACAGAAAACTGATGAAAACAACTTTGAAAGGAATGGAAATATGATGACTTTTTGAGAAAAAAATATTTTACAAGATATACTGTAATTCTGATATTAAACAAATCGGAATCTGTCTAAAAATTCATTTTCCTTGTATTAGGCAGAATTTTAAGATGGCCTTTGTAACCTCCACCCCTGGTGATTATTTTATATTATGTGGCAAAAGGGATTTTGCAGATGTAGTTAAGTTTGGTAATTTGTTGACCTTTAGGTAGGGAAATTGGCCTGGCTGGCCTAATCTAATCACATGCACCCTTACAGAGTAGGGAGTTTTCTCAGGCTGGTGTCAGAAGAAGTGAAAAAGATTTGAAGCATTAAGAAGGGCTCAACACACTGTTACTGGCTGGAGAAGGAGGTGACCATTTGACCAGAAATGCAGTTGGCCTAGAGCACCTAAGTTGTCTCTGGCTGACAACCAAAATAGAAACAGAAATCTCAGTCCTACAACCAGAAAGACTTGAATTCTGCCAACAACCTGAATGAGCTTTGAAGCAGATGCTTCCAGATTAGGAGCCTGAAAGACCCTTGACTTGGACTTTGTAGATCTCTTAGCTAAGAATCTAGCTGCCCCTGACTGCACTTTTAACTACAGACTTTTAAAAAGACTTTTATAGGCTAATCCAATAATCCTTTGTTGATTACACACTTTGATATTGCACCAGAGAGACTCACAGAAGAAAAGAATATACTTCCCTTGAACTTGGATTAAACTAACAGAGAAATTGTAACAGTACAGTATATCTGAACTACTCTTTCCTGGATTTACAAAGTACCTTTCTCAACACAAACATACACATACACACACACGTACATGCACACACACACTCCATTCTCTAGCAAAAGCTGTAAAATAGATCTTCCTAAAACTTGTCTTTAATTATGTCCTTATTCTGCTCAATAATCTGCAGTTACTTTCTATTTTGTACAAAACAACGGTTTAACTTCGGTCTGATAATTAAGCATTTGGATATCTGTCAGATTATCAGGCAAATTTCTTTTTTTCCTCCCTGCTACATACTATAGAATGGCAAGTCTTTCTAATCTATTGGGTCTGTATTTGTCTGTCACACGCCCTAAGATAATATTTCCATTGTCATACACAGCATTTATAGTGTTATTTCCTCGTGCAAATCATAGTAGTAAATTAGCAAAACCTTCTACTCCAGATGGAAACAACAAAGAGAAAAGTGAGGAAATAGAAGAAAAAGAACATATAAACATTTTCATTAAAAAATAGGATTAAGTGTATTTCATTTGTTTTTAATAGAATGATCATTCAATTCCTCATTTATTCCACAAATATTGATTGACCACTTGCTATATTCTAGGAAGGAATGC
The DNA here is from genome assembly GCA_023783475.1 of Daubentonia madagascariensis. Taxonomy (NCBI): domain Eukaryota; kingdom Metazoa; phylum Chordata; class Mammalia; order Primates; family Daubentoniidae; genus Daubentonia; species Daubentonia madagascariensis. Next base: position 21,797,264 of record JAKFHU010001684.1, on the reverse strand, counting down.
AGCTGGGCACTTTCTTGAGTATAATTATAAGGCACCTTCCTGAATATTTACATTGAAATACAGTAAAATGTTTAAAAATTGATTTATTGTTATTACTGACAGATTAAACATACTAAACACCTTTTCACCATTGTTCCCAAATCTTTGCCTACATTCATAACCAGTCCAACTTTAAAGGCCATTTGTTTTTAAAATTGTATGTTAAAGAAACAATATAAGGAAGAAGAAGAATTTCTGGCTTACATAATTAAAAGTCGGGCAAGGATACATTTCGATGCTGAAATGATGTTGTTAGTTCTCTGCCTCTCTTTTTCTTTACCTCTGGATTCAATTTTCCTTTTTTGGGGGGAGTGGAGGTAGCATTTCATTTTATTTTATTTTATTTGCTTAGTTATAGCGAAATATAATTATTTATTGAATTCAATGTCATTAACTTCATACTTATATCTGTAATATGAGTTTTTTTTTTATATCAGAATATTACAGGGGTACCAATGATTTGGCTACATGGATTACTTTTGTATTGCTTGAGACAAAGTTATAAGTGTGCCCATCACCCAGATAGTGTACATTGTACCTGTTAGGTATGATTTCACCCATCCCCTCCTCCCCTACCTGCTTGATTTCTGTTGAGTTTTATTTCCATCTGTACACATGAGTATTGATCAGTCAGTTCCAATTTAATAGTGAGCACAAGTGGTGTTTTTTTCCATTCTTGCGATACTTCACTTAGGAAAATGGTTTCTAGGTCCATCCAAATTGTTATAAAAGTTATTAACTCATTTTTTATGGCTGAGTAGTTCTCCATAGTGTACATATACCACATTTTATTAATCCATTCATGTATTGGTGGGCACTTGGGTTGATTCCACATCTTTGCAATTGTGAATTATGCTACAATAAACACTCAAGTGTAAGTGTCTTTTTGATAAAATGACTTTTGTCCTTTGGGTAAATACCCAGTAGTGGGATAGCTGGATCAAATGGTAGGTCTACTTTTAACTCTTTGAGGAATCTCCATACTATTTTCCATAGCAGTTGTACTAGTTTGCAGTCCCACGAACAGCGTGTAAGTGTTCCTTTTTCTCCACATCCACACCATCTATTCTTTTGGTACTTTTTGATAAAAGTCATTCTTCTTGGGGTTAGGTGATATCTCATTGTGGTTTTGATTTGCACTTCCCTGATGATTAGTGACATTGAGCATTTTTTCTTGTTTATTGGCTATTAGTCTATCTTCTTTTGAAAAGCTTCTGTTCATGTCTTTTTCCCACTTTCAATGGGGTTGTTTGATTTTTTTCTTGCTTATTTGCTTGAGTTCTTTGTAGATTCTTGTTATTAGCCCTTTATCAGATGTATAGTATGCAATTGTTTTCTCCCACACTGTAGGCTATCTATTTGCTCTGTTCATTGTTTCCTTGGCTGTGCACTTTGTCATGCAGAGATCTGGGTTTAGATAAATTTGGGTGCGATGTTTAAAGTTAAGATGCCAAATAAAGCCATGCTAAATGGCAAGTCAGTTATCGTTCCAGAACAATATCTCTCTCTAAAAACCCCAGCAGTTCTTTCTTTCCAAGCATCAGAAATCATAGAGCACTCTATTTGACATGCTTGTGTTCACCTTTCTTTTTATAAATAAATTATTTTGTCCAGTGGAATAGGACCTTTGAATAGATCTGACTCACTTATTCTTCCTTTTTGATAAAATCATGATGCAGCAGCTCTCACCAGAAAAGAGAGGTTTTATTACTAGAAAAATGAAAAATGAAAATCACATAAATACAAAATCTACTATTTTCCACTAGAACTTACTATAATTCAACATAGCATACCTACCTTGATTAGATGGTACTGGGGTTTCCAAATTTTGATTCATGTCGTATTATTTAGGCACCAATTTTTTTCCATTTATATTAGATTATGCTATCAACTGGAATGTTCTTTATGAAGCGTTTCTAAATTTTACCCATCTATGAAAGTACAGTTCAATTTATACACCCTCTATAAAACCTTTCTACTCTTTCTAGGTCAAAATTATCTCTAACTCCCCTAACACTTTATGGTATTTAATATATATTTTAATTATTTTATCACTTTATATTACATTGATTTAATACCTTAATGCCAATAAAACCTTAAACAACAGTATTGTGTCTCCTAAAATATGCTAACACATTAGAAAAATATTGATTTTCTTATAGTTCCAATAAAACATTTATTTATAAATTATTTTCTAAATGTTATTTTATATATGAATAGATATTTTTAGATACATGCAAAGCTACATCTTGCCTCAGATGCAGCATTAAAGATGACTATTCAAAACCCCTAAGGTTATTTACTTTTATTCATACAGAATAATATTAACTTATTATTTCACAACAATTATAGCTGCCTATCTCATCACAACAAATGTCTAAGGGGATTTTCTGACAAATTTTTGTTTTGTTTATCATACTGGAATTTAAATTATACATTCAAAAGAATTTAATAATTTTGTTGATTTAGGACATAAATATTCAGAGAATACCAAATATAAGATAATATAAGCAAACCCTTATTCCTCAGTTAAACCTTAAAAATAAAACTCCCTTATTCTTGGATCAAACTTTTTAATAATACTCGTTTCCACAATGAATAAGCAAGTGAAACAAAATAATTTTTAACACTTTCTAAAAACTCTGGCAGAAAGGACTGTCTGTATTTGTTAGAGAAAGCAGAGAATAGACTTACCAACCCACATTCCTACCTTATGTCCTAAATTCCCTGATAGGTCACGAATGACAAGTTATTGGGAGATACCATTCTCATTTTTTTTCCTGAAACTTGGAGTGCTGTGGATTAAATGTTTGCCTCCCACCCCAAAAGTCATATATTGAAGCCTTAATCACCAATGCAATAGTAGTTGGAGGCAGAGCCTTTAGGAGGTAATTAGGTCATGATGATAATAGTTAGGTCATGTGGGGTCCTCACGAATGAGATTATTACCTTTATAAGAAAAGACACTTTTCTTTGCCTTGTGAGAGTGTAAGAGAAAGATGGACCTCTGCAAACCAGGAAGCAAGCCCTCATTAGACACAAGATCAGCTGGCACCTTGATCTTGGACTTCCCAATCTCTAGAACTGTGAGAAATACATGTTTGTTGCTTAAGCCACCTAGTCTACACTATATCAGTTATAGCAATCTGAACTAAGACACTAAATCTTTTATTAGATGGCAAGAGATATTCGTTATTCAATCAGTTTCTGATTAGTCCAATGTGATTAGAGGAAATAGAGACAAATTTTGCATTCCCAAGTCAAAAAATAGACAATAATTCTTATAGATATCTTAAATAGATATAGTTAAACAGAAATAAGACTAAATTTAAGACTTTTCAATTAACTGCCAAAATAAAAAATATACAAATATAAAAGAGTTGGTTATAAGTTGCTCTATAAGAGAAATGCTAAAGTGGAGATGTTTCATGTTTTAAGAACATGTTTGTATTTATGACCCAAGAAAATTGCTCTAACAGAGACTGGATTTTATGCATAATTTATAAATAAAAATCTCCATTTCCTTATGTTTGATGTTTGTCTCCCTAAGCTCTCCAGATTCTATTCAATGAAAAAGAATCAAACTTGATTTTGGGATCAAAAGATGAAAAAAATGATTAGATGTTAGAGTGTTTTCTTGTGATTATAATAAGTATAAAAAAAATTATGTCATTTTAAAAATATTGATCAAAATGTTTAAAGATTATCCAACTGCATCAATAAGTATATGCTTATGTAAATAAGCGTTTGCACATATGTAATTCATTGGGAGATTTTCTCTAACATGAATATTATAAAAATTTTAAATCATATAATTTAAAAAATCTGTATCCTTTCTTCTTTTTTATGTGAATGTATATGAACTAGTATTTCAAGAAATATTTATTCACAAAATCATTCACATCTGATGTTATTGTTAAATAATTTAAAAATATTAATGTAATACCATTTTAATAAAAATGTAATAATAACTACTTTATTTATTTATTTATTTATTTATTTATTTATTTATTTATTTATTTTGAGAGAGGGTCTTTCTGTGTCACCCAGGCTGAAGTGCAGTGGGCACAATCATAGCTTATTAGGATTATAGGCATGAGCCACTAGGCTTGGTCCACATAATATATTTAAAATATTCTTCTGAAATGGCTCTGGAAAAACTTTGTTCCATTATCATAAATTACATGTTTATATACTATAAAAATTATCATCTCTTTTCATGCATTCTCATAGGTCTTATTTTTAATTATATGTAAAAGATTTATACTTTTATATATCTATATCCTCAATATTTCAAAATATTTCCAATTAGTACCACATATATTAAGTATTACAATAAAACGTTTTTCTTTGCTATGGTTAAGAGCAGAATGGTACTGACTTATGTAAAATCTCAGAAAAGTTTCAGGGAAAGTTTCAATTATCAAATAGGTAGGACTTATTTGGCTGGGTTTCATTAATAATTTTCTTCATAATTTTTTCCCTGCAGCCCCCAACGCCTGGACGGCAGACTGGTACCAGTATGTGGCCTGTTAGGGACTGGGCAGCAAAGCGCAGCTGCCCGCTCCTTCCACCAACCCCTCCCCCGACTTTGGAAAATTGTCTTCCATGAAACTTGGGCTGGAGAGGGGGGGACGTTACACAGCAGGAGGTGAGCGGGTGAAGCTTCATCTGTATTTACAACTGCTCCCCCTCACTCCCATCACTGCCTGAGCTCCGTCTCCCTGACACCCCTCTGTCCTGTGGAAAAATTGTTTTCCACAAAACTGGTCCCTGGTGCCAAAAAGGTTGGGGACCGCTGCCCTATAGTGAAAATTGAACATAAATTCTTTCCACTTAACCTCCAGTACACTTTGTTTCCCATTATGCACTGTAAAATTTTTAGTTTAAGTTCTGTACTCTAAAATGTATTTTTCTTAAGTAGACATAGTAATATTTCTAAACCTTTCCCCTGCATTACACCTATCGGTAAAGCTGACTAAGCAGTCACACTGTGAAACTGATTGCGTGGACGAGGCAGAGCCTAATCTTTGATATATCATCCAAACATAGCTCCTGGTCCTGGCACAAGGGAGCTCTGTTACATAAAGTTACTTTCTATCTTCCATAATGCTAGATGCTCAAAATAGAAATCATTAGTTATTTGAATTCACACATGTGCATAATTAATAAAATAATTTTGTATATATCATTATTATGTATTACAGGGAAAGCTCTGTCAATGGAAAAGAAGCCAAACTCTATGAAATAATTTAGAGAAGTTTATTCTGAGCCAAATTTGAGGACCATGGCCTGGAGTCACACTCAAGAAGCCTTGAGCAAGTGGACTCGCTGTGGCTGGGTTACAGTTTGGTTTTATACATTTTAGGGAGACAGGGATTACAGGTAAAGTCATAAATTGGTACATGAAAGGTATACATTGGTTTGGCCCAAAAAGGTGGGACATCTCGAAGCAGGGGCTTACAAGTCATAGGTGGATTTAGGGATTATTTAGTTGACAATTGGCTGAAAGGGTTAGGCTTTGTCCAAAGACCAGGAATCAGTGGAAAGGAATACTTGAGTTAAGATAAGGGTCTTCTATCCTTTATGTGATGCTATACCAGAATCAGGTCGAGAAGTAAACCTCATCATAACAATCTGTTTACTGAGATTTTATCATTTGTAGGCATGATTCACCAGGCCCTCTTAGAAAGGAATTTTTTGGGGGGAGGGGCAAAGAAAAAGATCAGAGTTCAGTCCTCAGCTCAATGGTTGAAAAAGGGTAACTTTTATTGACTTAAAAAGGACTTTTAAAATTCTATTTTTAGATTTTAAAGACCAGTAGTATACTGATTGACTTGATTTAGACATACTCATCTATGTAGGTCTAGATACATCTTCATCTGTGGAAAAATGGGATTTCTAAAACTTAAATTTAAGAATTAGGCTTAAGTCAGACACTTATTTAAAAATAAAAACAGACAAAAGTACTGATGTATTTCCCACCTCTTAACCATTATGAATGTATATCTTAATATTGTAATTAAATTATTTTACAATGTTTACATAGGGCCTACTTTCTCAGTGAAGATAGTAAAAGTTCCAAAAGGATGAAGTGAAACTTTCCATGCCTCTTAAGGATTTATCTCAGAACTGACCCACTTTAACTTCTGTCCTCCTTCCACTGGCCGAAGTAAGTCTCACATTTCATCACTGGAGTGTGTGAAAGTAGTATCAACCCAAAGGGAACTCATGGCATGATTGATAAAAATAGAAATAATTTTGGACAAATAATACAGTTTATCATGAACTGCGGTGGACATTACATTTTTGTCTTAATGTTTGAATATCAAATGAAATGCAAATTTATCAGTGAAAAGGCTTAGCACACTAGTACATTTGAAAATTTTACATTTTTTAATTCACCAATGAAGAAATTAAGCATTTGTTGGTTTATTCTTAAAATTGTCATTGGTACACTTAGTTAGTGGTTAAGGAAACATGTAAAATACCACTAAAATAATACAATGTAACTAGAAGGAGAAACTAACCATGTACTCTCATTTTTGTTGACCTACTATAGTGTAAACATGAGAGGTAATTGTTCTTCTTTTAAATTATTGAAACCTTAAATGATTTTCTTTACAGAATGTTATTTGAGTACTGTTTTAGATTTTTATTGCTGAGTAACAAGTTACCACAAACATAGTGGCTTAAAACTATAACCTTTTGTTGTCTCATGGTTTCTGTAGGTCAGAAGTCTAGATAGACTCAGCTGGGTCTCTGTTTAGTTTCTTACAAGCCAAAATCAAGGTGTTAGTTGAGCTGAGTTCTTATCTGGAGGTTCTGGGGAAGAATTCTCTTCCAAGCTTATTTAGGTTGTTGGCCAAATTCAGTTTCTTGTCATTGTAGGATTGAAGTCCCTGACTCCTTGCTGTTTGTCATACAGAGACCAATTTCAGTTTCTATATGCCACCTGCATTCCTTTTCATATAGCTCTTTCCATTTTCAAGCCAAGAATGACATAGTAAATTCTTGTGCTTCATATCTCTTTGACTTAATCTTTTGTCAACAGTGGGAAAACTCTCTGCTTTAATAGGGCTCATGCTTAGATTAGCTCCACTTGAACAATTTCTCTATTTTGTGGTCAATTCTAGTAATCTCACCTATGTCTGCAAAATCTCTTGCTATGTAGCATAACATAATCATAGGACTACTACCTGGGGGTAGAGATCACAAGGAACATATTAAGATTATGTTTAATATAGGAAAATGCTTTTTCAGATGCATTTGATATTTAAATTCATCTAGTAGCAGAATTACAGATTAACTTTTTACAAATTTTTCCTCATAAAGCTTTTGGATTTCTATTTCTCTAGGGGATTTTCTCCAGTTTGGTAGTCAATTATATGAGTTAAATTTTCTTCATTACTAAGAATTGCACACATATTGAGAGATTGTCTTTCATTGCTTTTTCATCCTTTTGAGAAGACATAGGCCAACTTGGTAGATAAAAACTGACATCTTTACAGGCACAAAAATATTATAGATTTTTCCCCACAAAATTGTAAACACTGAAAGTATCATCAATCAGCAGGCATATTTCGTAACTCCTTAAATAGAAGAGCTGAACTAGTTAAAATCGATGTTGTATAGAATACATAAATTTAGTGGGAGCACTCTAGAAGTGTTGGATATATCCACCATAGCCCTATTTAGATGATAAATCTGTGTGTTTACATAGACTATGAGGCTTAGCAGAAGAATACAAGCCAAGGGATGTCCAGCACAGACTTTCCCACAAAAAGTTACTTAATAACAATGTCCAGGCCTCTAAAACAGGATACTGAAAATGTTCCAATTACAAAGAATAATGTTAGATAAATGTCTATCTGTCCGTGGCAAGGTTCCAGCACAAAGATTAATGTCAAGGATACAATCAACACAAAGGTTTCAACAAACACTAAACTCAATCAATTAGTTTGTGAGACATTTACTTATGGTCTCTCTCTCCTCTTCTTCTGAAGCATGACAGATCAAAATTGTAGACCCTTGACAACTTAATAAACTCCCAATTTTCCCATGAAGATTTAGTTTTCCCTTTGGAATGTATGAAGAAAAATAGCACTTACTAGGACACAAAGAGTTTCTAGAATAGTCACTAATGTGGCCAGTGTAAATGTAAGAAGCAAATTTAGCCATCTTCCCAATTTCTAGAGGTCACCTGCATTCCATGTCATGTAGGCATCTCTGTTGTCAAGTCAGTGATGGCATGGTGAATCCTTCTTGTGCTTTAAATCGCACTGTCTTCATCTTCTGCCCAACTTCCAATATCAGTCTAGCTGCTGCAATAATTCTTTAAGATGTGCATGGCTACCATGAACAAAAATGAATATCTGGTCTTTTGTAGTCAAAGAACCACAGGCTCTAACATTCCCTTTCTGGTCATCTAATGCCAAGCGCAAATGTCTGACATTGGAGCCATCTGTATGCACTCACTCCCCTTTAAGTGAATGCTGGGCTGGTTCTTCCCCAGTATTACCTTGGGTTATGATTGCTACCAGGATCTGAGCCCTACTAGTAAAGAGGTTCTGGGCATAGTTCAGTAACGGCTTTTATACTTTATTTAAAGAGCTATAAAATTGAGTATGCAAGTAGATTTTGATACAGGGAAATGTGTCAGATCAGCACCTGAATATGAGTCTGGTACTTAATTTCTTTTTTTTTTTTCTTCTTGACAAGTATAGGTTCTGTGTAATTGATTTCAGGTCATAATTTTACTCAGGGTAAATATATCAAAACTTTGACATATCCGTCTTACATGCTTCTTTTCCTAAACAGGCAACTCCTCCTACCACCCACATTATCTCTTTATCAGGGACCATACTTCCTCCTAAACTGATAAAATATAGATGTCATAAAAGGCCAAAAAACCCTCAAATGTTTACTCCTCCTTTCTCCAATACTTATGTCCCTGTCTCTTTGCCTACATGCAGTCTGCCAGTCTATCCAAATGAGGTTATCCAAATCACAATTTATAACTCAGTTCATCACCTCGTCAGCTTTTTTCACTTATTTCATTTAAGCATTCACTTTTACCATTCCACTAAATGACTCATAAATGTGACCCCCATAAACCTACTGATTACTCAATCAAATGGAAACATTTTAATTCTTACTTAACCTCTATGAAGCATTTTATAACTTTGGCATGTCCTCTTGCATTGTGATGATTTTTTTCTTTCTTTTTATTTGTCTCCAAGACATCAAGATTTTACTCCTATTTTTTGAACATCCCATGTCAAATGTTTTCATTGAATCCTCTTTCTCTGACTGTCCTCTCATTAGTGGCATTCCTAGAATTCCATTATTGAATCGAGTTTCCTTGAGATCTCTGTGACAACTAACATTACTCCAACTAGCAACTTAAGGATCAGTTGCTCACATATCAACGCACGTATTTAGCATCTCAGAACACTTATTGTAGAATTCAGATTAGATTGAAAGACTTAATTAGTCTACATTTAGGAAGAAAAACAAAGACTAAAGGCATTAAATCTGAATATTCAGAATATTAAATACATGCTTTGGTTTGTATAGTATTCCTCTTAGAGATGCATTTTAAAAAGTAATCAGTAAAGTACTTGAAGAGAAAGCTAATAATATTCTTGCGCAGGAATTATGTATTTACAATAATTCTATAGCTCAATTAAGATCATCAATTTCCTCGTGGCCTTTTAAGGAATTCTGCGATTTTATAACAGTGCTATCTATTTTAAAAAGCATTAAGCTTACCATTGATTTCAGATCCTGAATAAAATTTTGGTTGATGGATCAGGATATGTCTTAATACTCTATATTATACTCTATATTTGCTAAATGTATTAGCAAACATTTAAAATCCTGTAGTATTCAGATAAAAGTCAATTTTCACTAATACATAGCATCATCAGAAATTAAGACATTAATATCACAAAACAGATTTTTAAAAAATATTTTGGTGCATTTTAATAAAGCTATGTATAACCAAAAAATTTTAATTATTAGTTGGAAAATAAGAGATTTAACGTTTTAGCAACATTTAGAGCTCTAAAAATCTCAATGATTTATTATATAATGATTAAATATATTTCCAAATTCTGGAAAATGTTTCAAACTCTTAATGACAAGGAGCTATGAGCCACTTTACCAAAACATTGAGAATGTCAATGTGTCATGAAGGATGCTGCTAAGGAAATGACGGGGAAGGAATGAAAAGACCAACTGAATGGAGTTATCAATTCTGAAAATAAAAACCATAGTCTCATTGGACAAAAGAATCTCAGCAATCTCTAAATGAGGACAAAGCGGAGATTTAGCATGTACACCAAAGAATCTCACTTCGAAATTCCCCAAACGAAGGCTCTGAGACCTAGAAGTAGATCCTAACCTTATGCTTACGAACCTATATTAGAAAATGAGGGTGGGATTATGATTTATGGCAGTCATGCACAACTCGACTTTGGTTTGAAGGATAATCCTAGAGTGAACAAATGAAGTCAACAAACATGTCTTGAGTGAATGGCATGAGAGCGAGGATGTAAAGAGGGACTGTAAAATCAAGGACATTCCTAGAATATAATTGCGATTATTACTTACTGATGTCCCTCCTAGTGTATTCTTTGTTCTTTAATCTTTACATTATGATGTCGAGTAGGTTTAAAGAACCATTTTCATGTATATATTGTATATATCAGATTGTTAACTGCATTTAATGTCAAATTTAAGTTTAAATATCCCCTACTTACAAATTACCTAATATTATACATATTCAGTTATACAATTACTCAGAAATGAGTCATCTATCTCAAATTCAGACCTTGAATAAACATCACATTTATGAAGCTTATTGCTTCATTTTCTTAGTCTTAATTTAACCCAACAACCTAAACTTAACTTTCCTCCAACAATTTTTCTCTGATTTAAATTTCCCCCACTATTAAGGAGTTTGCTGTAGTCTGTGTATGGCTGGAGGCTACCTGTGATTTTGCCCACTATGAAGGATTATAGGTGGTGATGTATGTTTTCAAAGCTTTAATTTTCTTGTTTAATTTGAGACTCCTTCAGCTAATTCTCATATTTTTGCGGCTCCAGGCATTAACCAGTGGGTAGAATTTAATGATGAAAGCAGCAAGTGTTATTAATGCAAATACATCAGCTGCATCAAATTCCTATTTAGGAGATATGATAGTTGGGAAGAGGGAAAGTCATGGCCCTTTTTAATTTCCCAATAACTATTTTTCATATTGACAGACACAAACAAATTTATGCCCCATTAGGGAATTTTTAGAAGTCATAATAACAAGAAGAAGCAAAAAATTAAAAGTTGAGGCAAAAGTGTTTAATATACCACTCATAAATCACCATTTTGATAAAAACTGCAATGTCAATTATTGGTCTCCCTAAGAAATAACATTCCTCAGTAATTACTACATTTTCTATAATTAAAATAAACTCTGATATCTATCTGATCTAGCTAAGAAAATAATAACTTATTTCTACTTTTGAATTAATTTAAATTTATTTCAGAAGGATTTTGAAACTACAAAAATGTTTTTATTGTAGCCGAGATTAACTCTCTGCATAATTTGAATTTGAGTGGTTTGGTCAACATGGATTGCATTTTGAATCTGAGTCATGGGATGTATAAATATAGATCTGTGTACGAATGTAAAATACTCTTTATATTATGCTGAAAAATTTGAAGAGGCATAAAAATTGTGAGACCAGGGAAATTTAAATTTAATTTTTTTCTACTTACATAAAGATCCAAAAATGTTCAATCACTAAATACTAAAGATCAAGAAATTTAAATAAAGAACAGTATTATAAAATAAAGTTAAAATTTTTGTTATTTTCTTTGTATTACATTTAATAATTTTACTGAACTTTCATATTGTCTTAGTCCATTTGTTCTGCTATAACAAAATGCCATAGACTACATAATTTATAGACAATATAAATTTATTTCTCACAGTTCTGTTCAGGAGGCTGGAAAGTCTAAGATTAGGGTGCCAGACAGTTTGGTGTCTAGTGAGCGCTGCTCTCTGCTTCCAAAATGGTGCCTTGCTGTGGCATCCTCCAGAGCAGAGGAATGCTGTGTCCTTACCTGGAGGAAGGGATGAAATGGCAAAAGGGTCGAACACTGTATAAAGCTTCTTTTATAAGGGCCTTAAAATCATTCATGAGAGAAGAGCCCTCATGATATAAATACTTCCTAAAGGCCTCATCTCTTAATACTATTGAATTGGAGATTAAGTTTCAAAATGAATTCTGGAGGGACACAAACATTCAAATCACAGCACATATACCGTTGGTATAGATGTAATTCAGTAAAATCTTTCTCTAAAAGCATAGCTAAATGAGTAAAGGACAAAAAAGTCTCTCAGTACAAAGACTGGGATGTCCCAAGAATGTGCTCCAAAAACAGATATGTCTGAGTCAGATTGAGTCTTAAGAAGCTTGCAGCCTGGAGAATACACATTCAATCTTTGTCTAATTTGAGATCAGCTCTTTACCCTATCTCCCTACAAAGGAAAAGGAAAGAACTCTTTGACAGAAAATTACCTTTTGGAGCCTCTATGGTTCTTTAAAAAATAACCAAACTTTCAAAAAGGCAAGTAAAAGGTGACCAGTAACAAATAGAAACAGAGAAATAAATAAAATATTAATGGAAGTAAAACAAGGGCTTATTATTAATATGTTCAACATAATATAAATGATTTACAAGTGGATGAAAATTGCAACAGAAAATTATAACCTATAAAAACAGAACCAAATGTCATTCTAGAACTGTAAAGTACAATCTGAAACAAAAAAATCAAACCTCTTAAATGATTTTAATAAGAAACTGCACATAGAAGACACAGGTATACACATATGTAAAAATTAATTAAGCTGCCAAGTGAAGTTTACACTTTACTACATAAACTTTATTGAACACAAAGTGTATATGCCATACACATTTATTTAATACATATAAATGTTAACAGTGACTATGTCTGGAATTGTTGCTGACTCCTTTTTTTCTTCCTTTTTTCTATTTTGATTATTACCAGTTACTGTTTTAGATTGGATAATTGGTATTAGCTACTGCAAAAAAAAAAAAAAAAAAAAAACCCAAATCTCAGTGCAGTAACATAGCATTTTTTTCTTTCTCATGATAAGTAAAATGTTAATATTTCTGGTCAGGTGGCCCTCCCAGACAGCTCTCCACTAGGTGGTGACTCTGAGACCCAAGTTCTTTGCATCTAGTGGCTCCACCATGGCCCAGGTCCTCAAGAGACCTCTCCTATATCAACTGTTACCAGCAGATTGACAAGGAAAAGAGAACTTTGAGGAGATTGTGCAGTCACTATCTCAGCCCCTCAGTGACACATACTGTCCTTCCATCCACTCCCCAGCATGTAACATATTATTTTCTCGCAGGGAGCTGGGAAATGGAGTCCTGGCAGGTTGACCACTCCCCAAAACAGCTCTGCACAATAGAATGGGAGCATAAATCTCAGAAGTGCGGCAAGCAATGTTTTCCACAATTAATGCCTGCAAAGGAACCAATTATGCTCTACATACAAAGTGCATTGCCTCCACATTTAGACTATCTAAATGGTTACTTAATCTGTGTCTTGTCTTTCGTTCTTCTCTAAAATCATCCCCTAAATTGTGCCTATTTGTTTAATTGAGCAAAATAAATTTTACACAGCTTCAATGTATAAAGAAATTATCTCTAAGAGTTTTAATTGCTTGTAATCCATCAGAAAAAAAGGGATTATTTCTCTCTTTCACATTTATCTGTCTCTTGGTTAAAATACAGATGACAATTTTTCCTTTCCAAATTCTGAATTTACAGGGGAAACAGTAAAATTAATGGAGCTATTCTTTACATATAAAAATATACCATTATGAATCTCTCACAGTTAGTTCACTCCCAAATAATTTTTCACCAGACAAACTTTATAATGACTATCTGATACACTGTCATCTTAACCTGTTTTTCTGACCATTATTACTTTTAAAAAATCATATGTTCTTTTTCTTTTTCTTCATAATAAAAAATAATAAAATATTTTTTGTAAAAAAAATGCTATATTGCTCCTCAAAATATAATTTAGTGATCATACATCTTCCAGATAGCTTCTGTATGTCTCTCCCAGTCCACATGCACATCCTACCCTCTCATCACTGTCCTGAAGCCTGACCTATATGACAACTTAAAAGACTCTTATGCCTTCTTGCTTCTAGTTAGGCTCAATCAGTGGGAACCTCAGAGGGAGACAGGATGGAGGAAGCATGGTAATATCAGGGTACTTATTCTTCTGAGTTCATGCATGACTTAACACGATATGCTGGCTGTGTCTCTGGACTGAACACCACTGCTTCTCTGGGGGATTTTTATAGGACTTGTCCTGCTAGGTTCTGGGACAGGTCTTTCCCCTTTTCCTTTCAGGCCTAAGGATGATAGCAGCTCCTTAAGCTTCTAAATCTACGTACTGCTCTATCCTCTACCGTCTACTACTTTGTATCTAAAAAATAATTTCAAATAATTTATAATAATTTATAATAATTTCAAATTACATAATTTCAGAAAAACCAAAAGAAAGGCATGATAATTAAAACACAGATTACCAATATATCCACACTGGATCTTGTGGTTATTTGTCCATAAGAGATTTCAATCACATTATCACTACAATTTCACGGGCATTACTGTAAGAGGAAGCTATGGTTGTTCTCTTATGTATTAACATTGATTACAAAATATTTTTTATGATATCAAAATGCTAGTGTAAATAGCCAGAAAATAGATGTGCCATTCAAAAACCATAATCACATTAAAAATTGCATTTAGTGTTTTACTGTTTATTATAAATATATACTTTAGAAAATTTATGGAAAAAAAACTCTAGAAAAGTATATGAATAGAATAAGAATTATTCATGTTTCCATTACTTGAAGATAACCAATTTATTTATGCACATTTTCAGCATTCTTCCCCACGTGCTGAAAAAATGATACAGAGACATAATTGGTAAATAACTAGAGATTTTATAAAATTGTACTCATTCTTAACATAATATTTTATAAACTGATTATTTTCAGAAATTATATAGCTACCTTCCTTTCCTACTTGATGGAACTAAATTTTTAAATAAAATAATATTTTTGATTAGATAGTGCATGACAATGGCTAAAATTTTAAAATGTAGGAAAGTACACTGTTTTAGAGCCTGGTGCTGTTCATCAGGATGTCTGGCTCTCTTCCTTTTGAGAACATGGAGTAACTGCATTTTCTCACTTCCTCAAGTGGAAGGTATGACCATGTTGTTTGCTTTGTCCTATGAAATAGATATATACATATATGAGTAGATGCGTTGTCATTTCCAGGAAGAAGCGTGCAATCGCTGGTGCTAGTCTTTCAAGTCTCTCTCTTCCCTTGCAAACAATCTTCCAGTTTCTCTGGATTTGTCTGCTCTGGACTTACCATAGATATTGAATCACAGAACATGTAACCATGTGCCTGGCTTCTTTCACTTAGCATAACATTTTTAAGATTCCTCCATATTGCACCTTATCCCCGCCCCCCCACCCCATTTTTGACTCTCCATCAATGATCCAGGTTTCTAGAATTTTTATTCAAACCAAATAATGAAATTTTTAATATGCTAAATCTTTTCATTGAGTTTTCTTCCATTTCATATATCTATCTGCCTTTCCAGAAGCAGAAATGTTTTAAAGGCAAATGTATAATACTTCCCCAGCTGATCATTATCTAACTAAAAAGTAAGTGTTAACTCAGTGACAGCACTGGAGCTTAAAGGGAAATGCAAAATCTGTTTCCTTTAGCTGTTGTAATACATTCTCCTAAATGCTTTACAAAATATATTATATATTTAAGGACTTATCCACCTTTTGTGACTCAATGTGAAAGAAAATATGAATCATACAAAATTTAAAAATTTAAATAGATGTGTTCTAAGAACAAAATCAGTGAAAATCTTCATTTTGATAACTGATACAGTTTTAGACAATTTCCATGAAATTTTCATTATATAAACCCCCTTTCTTTTCATAAATAGAAATGAACTATATCTTGAAGTCTTAGGATCAAAAGGTATAACATTTTACTTTAATATATGTGAAGTTCTAAGACTCAAGTCAGCAATGAAAAAGCTACAAATGAATTCTTCACCCTGGGTATCACTGACAAAAAGGATTTAATAAATACATTTGATTTTTTTCTTTCTTCTAAAGTATGAGCTAGTTACAATAACAGAATAAGGCTTTAGATTTCTTTTTTGTACTATATTGCAAAACTCTTATCTAATGTAAATTGATATTTAACAACTTTTTTCTCATTCCTGTGAGGATTTTGCACTTTTAAAAATCAATTCCTCTTTCAACAGCCCTGAAGTTAGTTTGCCTCCTATAAATTTTCTTTGCTAAAAATGTATATTTTCCCCCATGTCTGCTATGTGACTACTTGTCTCTCCTATCTTTCGCTCTACCTCCTGGCACCCTCATAGATTCTTCAATATCATGATCATGAATTCAACCCCCTAGTTATTAATAATTGCAGAATCTCAATTTAAAAAATAATAATTTTTGTTTCTAAATGAAAGGGTAAGCTATAAAATAAATTTGATACATAAAGTGCAAATATAAGGAGGGACATAATGTGATATATTTTTATGGCTCAGGGTCATCCAGCTTTGTCCTTTGTTATTTTTGCATGGTTTCTTACAGAAGTTTTTCAAATCTAAGAGGCAGTGATGGATTTATTAAGATATAGCAATATGTTCACAGTGTCATTATTTTTTATGAATTTTGCACATATAAATTAGTTGTATGTGTCAAATTTGTGTAGGCTATAGTACTCAGTTATTTAATTGAATACAATTCTAGGTATTGCTGTGAAGATATTTTGTGAATGTGGTTATCATCCACAATAAGTTGACTTTAAGTAAAGAACATCACTCTCAATAATCTGGGTGGGTCTCCAATCAGTTAAGGCCTTTAAGAGCAAAAACTAATGTTTCCTATAAAAGAAATTCTGCCTCAAGAATATGACATCAACTCCTGCTTGAGTTTCCAGCCTGTATGTGTTCCCTATAAATTTCATACATACATATGAAGTATTATATTATATATTATATTTTAAATATATAATACTTTTTATAGACCTATATGTAAATATATAATTCTTCCTTTACATAAATATATAAAATATATTTTATTTTATAAATATAAGATAATTTTATACTTTATGTATAAGTAATGATAATAATAATTTTTATATATTTGTAAAGTGTTATAAATATAAAATACTACATATTTACGTTTTATATGTATGCACATATATATATAACCTATTGATTCTGTTTCTCTGGAGAACCTGGCTAATAAAATCACCATCTCCTTCTCCTCCAACTTCTCCTGTCTTTCTGTTTCTCCTCTCCTCCCTCCCTTTCTGTGCAATGGTGCTTGTGCTGGCCGGAATGATTGTTGGGATCTAGTTAAAGGCAAGATGAGTTGGGAACATATTTACTTGAGTTCAATGGATATATTTATGTGGTTTTGCAGTGATTTCCCCTAGATTTAAGGTATTGATAGCCACACCACTGTAATATCATCCCGCAAGGAATACTTTTTTTGCCCACTGTGCTGACAATGTGAATAAATGTGCAGGGCACAAGGTGACAGCACAATGTGAACGTACCCTCCAGAATCTGTCTTTAGAATAATGTGAAGAGCAGAGGAGAAAAAAATTTGAAAGAATGACACGAGAAACTAGTTTTTGGAAAATTCTTACACATCTTACAGCTCACATAAAACATTATCTTGACAAGAGGTTTTTTTCCCTATATTAAAAAAAGAAAAGCAAAAATTAAGATGAATGAATACCAAAGACAATAAATGAATAGTAAGAAATAAATTGGACCATAATTTATATAAATTATCAGTAATATGAAATACATTTTGAATGACCATGATGAAGAGTAAACGATCTTTCTATCCTCTGTATAGAACAGATTTAAAAATTGTCACGGGAGGAGCAAATCCAAGAGTTTGCAGCAAAAAAAAAAAGTAAAGTAAAAAAAAAAATTATAGCATTGTCTCAGGCAGTTAATTAATAAGAGTTTTATTTTTATAGATTTTGAGGTTGCAGTATTTGTAAGCTTTTTGAAAATTTATCAAATTCATCTAAACCTTTCAGATACAATCATACACCCTATGGAAAACAGAGTCTCTTTTCTGAGAAAGTCTACCTAAAAATGGAAAAGACCCTGAGGCACACCTTAAAGATTCCCAATATTCTTTTTTTTTTTTTTTTGCAGGAAGACTGATGGATTGCATCATATTCTTATCCTATGCAGACTTGCAGTTTTAAATTTTAATATGATTTTATATCAATACAATTAACTATTATATGAATAATATAGAGAACTGAGTTTTATTGTTCCAAGAGACTTTAGAGATCATCTAGAATGATTCTATATTAGCAACAAAAATATTTAGACTTAGAGATTCTACGGAATGAAAGATCACATATTTGAGGCAGAGTTCCAATGAAAATGCAATATTCAGTTATCTTGCCATCACACTGCTCTGGTTGCAATATAATTCTTTTACTAAGGTGGATTATTCATGTTTAAAAATTGTTGCTATTATACGGCAGTAATTTACATGCATGCATTATCAATGTAAATATTCAACAAGTACATTTAGATATATGCTTTGCAGATTTAACTAGCACAATTGTGAAACATATTTATTTGTACATTATTTTCATCACTATAGTTATATATATGCAACAGTTCCTAAATCCATGCTCCCATATCCATAATGTTTTGAAAATTTAACATTAATCTATAGAATTAGGTTAATAGTATTATGGACCACAGGAAAGAACACTCGATATAATATTAGGAGAAAAGAAAAAAGAAGTCCTATTTCTTTTGAAAACAGAGATATTATCAAATATTATCCTCTCCTTCATACATTGTTTTGAATGTGATGTGAGTGCTCTAAATCACTAAATAAATTTGGAACATTTATATTATATATGTCAAAGATTACTACAATGTTAAAGAGCCTTACATCTTGCAATATTAAATAAATGTGGACAATCTTTCATCACAACCTTAAGTATGGCGATATAACAAATGAAACCTTTAATTTATTGATATGTTCAACAATATAGAAAATTGAATACATTGTTTTGAATACACAAGATGCAACTGCTAGATTCATTTGTCTTTTATACCTAGGTTGATTCAATAATGTGTGATTCAGTTTGAGAGGAACATGACCTGGTTGTTGCCTGAGACCTTGTTCATGTGGAAAGATAATAACTATCACCATAATTTAGTTCTAATTTCAAAACTACTAAGGAGGCAGGAAATAGGTGAAAAATCAATCAAGAGGGTTGAAAAATATTTTGTAAAAAGTAGCATAAAGCAATTATAGTAATAAACATCTAAATATTTTGATAACTGAGTGATTTTTTCTTTGAGTTTAAAGAATCTTTATTTTGAGCATGTTCACATTGATTACAAAATCTTCTTTTACTTTAGAAACCCATTTCTTCTGATGAAGAGATGAAGTGAAATCAAGAAACCTTGTAACTCACTATTTTTTAGGTGACTACATCTACCTACAGCTATATTTAGGAAAATAAAGTCAAACTAGTCATGGCTGTGCCTTCACAAATATATTGGCTTAAAATACATTTTTATATCACTCTATAAATTATAATTTTAGTATGACACCTTTTAATAATTAGGATTTTCTTGAAGATTTCAAGAGCCTAGGTAATTTAAATACTAAAATAGTTTCAAATTATTTACTATGTCTGTATATTGTGTAATGCATATAGATGGATATCATATTTTCATGTTTGAATATTGCAACAAAATAAATGATGTACATAAAACTGTTCTTTCCGAACAAATTAGTCACCTAGAAATATAGTATCACTCATATTTAATGTACAAATTTCTATTGTCTCCTTTACTTTGTTTATAACTAAGAAGTTTTCTGAAGAAAGAATAAAGGTTTCAAATACAGATAAATTAACAATTTCCGCACCTTCATTCTTTTCTTTTAGAGTGTTCTGGCATTTTGCTATTTACCTGCGCCTGATTTACCAATTACATCATTTATTTATATCATTATAACTAAAGTAATTCTTACAAAATGTAAAACTCACTTAAAATAGTTTCTGCTAACCCCTCTCCCTCAAATTCAAGAAAAATCTATTAATGTCATTATACTTGAAAAGAAAAATATAGTGCTCCCATTTCCCCTGCTTTAATGTAAGTTCTTTATTAGTCTTATGAAGAAATACAATGGAAATTGAACCAGATATGACAAAAATTAGGCAAATAAAATGCTTTAAAATGCCATTTTAAATGTTTGTTAATTTAAATATGTTAGCTTGGATCTTTGCTGTAAGTATAATATTAATATGTGTGATAGCTTCACATATTAGCAAATCATACTGTGTACAAAGAAGCAACATAGGTTTCTAATCTGCTCAACTGTTTCCCAACTGAGTTTCAGTGGGTTTTAAACCTTTATTTTAGAATATAAAAATACAACCCTCTTTGATTTGTTTCAGGAACAGCTGAGTGACCAAAAAGATGATACAAAAAAAAAAAAGCTGATTTTTTTAAGTTTAGAGGATGGAAAATATACACCATGATTTTAAGAAGCCTGGCTGAGGACGCTTTTTTTCCATATGGTATTTTTATATTAATATTTTCAGTGAGAGCTAAAAAAAAAGTTGTTGCATTGACAAATTTAAAAATGTTTTACTTCAATTTTATTTCATTGTTTTTAATTTTATGTCTGGTGCATTTTGATAACATTTACCACTTGTGTTGGTATACTTAGACAATTACTAGTGTAAATAGATAAATGTTTATGTACTATGGATGAGTGTTCAACATGTTTTTAATGATTGAGTGTGCATTCAAAAAGTTTGAAGACCACTATTAATCTTATGTCTGTTCTCCTCACCTCCTCGCTCTTTGTATTTTATTCACAGAACCTTCTGTTTATTACTCAAACCGGTGCGTTGTTGAAGTACTTTGTTCATACTGTCCTTCTTCATGGAAGCCTAATTTTTATTTTCCCCACCAAGAACATAAGCCTGTGAAACTGCAAATCTGACTGTTCATCACTAGATTCCTAGGATCTAGCACACTGCTTTGCACATATTGAAAGCAAATATATCTTTCTTGAATGAATTACTTCTTGTTTAAAGTTTTTTATATCAATAGTGTGTGTGTGTATATATATTATTTTAACAAAAGAAAGATAATAGAATAGTGACACTTTAGAAAATGGAAACACATATACTTTACAGTTATTTTGTTACCAGAAACATTTAGCATTAATATAGTGCTTTTCATAAATTAGCTAATACTCAAACAACCCCAAAGGGTACTTTCGGGAAGTGCCATTTAAAGAAAATAGAAAAATAGAAGTTAGCAATTTGCCAAGGGTCAAAGATTTGTTCAACAGTAAGGCTTTCCAAAAGACCCTAGACTTCATGTTTCTTATTTCTGTGACTAGAACTAAAAGTTAAATTGATTCAGTTCCATGAGAAGGGTGAAACTAACTCATAAAATTATAGAGCTTGAAGGTCTTCCTCGGTTATCTAACCAATATCTTTTTTCTAAAATAGAATCAAAACCAAATATCCTCATCCAGGGAAGTAAACTTTGAACATACCCTTGCAGAATAACTCTAGAAGTTTTCATACAAACTCAAAAACAGAACTAATCTTATGTTTCAAATGTTTCAAATAATTATTTTGTCAGAGGATGATTTACAATAATTTTCAAGGAAACTAAGAAAAAATATTTCCTAAATTATGCAGATGGATTAGTTCATCTGATATTTCTGATTTTATCACCTGAAATAATTTTGTAAATTTTGTTTTTTAAAATTAAGTATTGTATCTCTCAGGTTGAGCTTATTTCCTCTATTCATTTTCTTATATTAGAGCATCAAAACATTATTATTCTATAGAGAGTTTGTTATCTACACTTAAATGCAATGATCATTCCTCTATTTGCATTAATATTAAAATTGGTTTTATAATCTTATGTTAAGAAAATCCCAAGACCACTTGTGCCATTTAGTTAATAATTTCTGCATATATCTAGCCACAGCATCAGATTCAGTCAATTCTTACCTGGTCTTATATTTCCTAATTTCTATGAAAACGAGTGAGAGTCCTGTCAGAAGTAAGCTGGTGGACAATGATCATGTAATGAAGAAATTAAAATCCCTTCCAGAAAAATGAAAAAGGGTTTATAACTGGATTATAAAAAGCAAAGGGTAGAGAAACACAAGACCACATGGCAGAGGTGGATGGACAAGAATTAGACTACCCAGGGCATTGGAGATTATGTTAAAGTTATCTGTCGTAACACAAGCCATTAAAGGATTTTATGAATTTTAAATTGCCCACTCTTGCTGTAATGTAGACAATTTATTAATACTAGAAGGATCTCACAAAAACTAAGAGGAAATCAACTTGGAAACTAGTGCGTAGCTTAAAAAGATGGTGATGCTTCGTCTAGGGTGGTAGTGGTAAAGACTAAGAAAAAAATGGATGTCGTAAGGAGACATATAATACCTAACATTGACAGGCCATGAAAGATAAACTTGAGTGTGAAAGTTTGTGAAATATAAAAGAAGAAATACTGAGTTACAGATTGTGCAACAGGATGATCAGTGGTGGATTTACATAGAATTTAGAAACTTATGGGAAGATCAGATTGGTGTTGCAGGAGAATTTCATGTTGCTCCCTTTGAACATTTTATTTGTGAGATGATTTTGAGATGACTTTGAGATATCTTAGTGGAAATATCCAAAATAAATTAACAGTGTGGCTTGTGGTAATCTGAGCTAAAGAGACAAATTTGAAAGTCAAAGAGCATAAATGATCATGACCAAGACAAAAACTGTTAATTACTAATGTATAAAAATTCCATTGTTTTCCCTCCCACTGCTCCTGTTTCCCCTCCCCCAATACCCTCTGCACTCTACACGAGGTTTATATTCACCAGCTCATTTCCGTTCTTTAGCCGCACTGGGGACTTTCTCAGATATATCTGTCATATTCAGTTAAAGTTTGTAGGCTTTAATAAAGGAGAACCTGAGACTAGATCGAAGAAAACAAAACCTCAAGTAGAAAAAAAAAAAAACAATTATTGAATGACAGAAGCATATGGTTAAGAAGTAATAATGCATGTGTAGGGTATGTAGGCAGAAGGAAGGCCCTAGGGAGAAAGAAAGTTATAAAGAAAATAAATGAGAGAGGTAGATGATGTTAAGAAATGATACTTGTACTAATTTCTTAAATGTTTGAAAATTATTGCATATTTTTATGATTATTGTAGACAACTACCATTATTTTGAAGTAATATTTGTATTTGTGTTTAAACTATGCCTTTGAAAATGGCATCATTCTTTGATTAGAACAAATTCTCAAAAGCTTCAGGAGAGTTTTTGATGACTTTATTCTAAAAGATTATTTTGTGAATAAGACCTGGCCTTTTGAGAGGTTTTGCTGTCTCTAGACACAGACTCAAAGCTGTGTTGAGGGCTTACATCCTCAAATATGGGCTTACTTGGTGCCTTTGTTCATTTGGACTGCTGTAATAAAATACTATAAACTAGAGAGCTTATGAACAGAAGAAATTTATTTCTCACAGTTCTGGAGTCTGGGAAGTCCACGATCCAGGCGGATTTGGTATCTAGTGAGAGCTCACTTTCTGGCTGACGTACAGCACCTTCTTGCTGTGTTCTCACATAGTGGAAGGGGTAAGGAAGGTCTCTCTTGAGCCTCTTGTATAAGGGCAGTAATTTTATTTATGAAGGTCTGCCCCCATGACCTAATCACCTCCCAAAGCCCTACCTCCTATTACCACCACATTGGAAGTAAGGATTTTAATATATCAATTCTAAGGGGACTTAAACATGCAGCCCATAGCACTTGATAAAAGACACAGTTACTGAGCCTCCATAAAAAGTACCTGGAGGTGAAATAAATTGGATTAACAGATTTGTCCTTTTACTGAGAAATGTGAAGTCATAAATTATTTAAATGAAAATCACATTAGACTACAACTCTTTTAATAATCATTCTCTCATTAAGTATTATTGTTCTTTTGAACAAGGTTTCTAATGTCTCTCTCTGCTTTGATTTCCTAATCTATAAATAGAGACCACATCCTTTTACCATTTCTATTCCTCACATTTGGGGAAAAGATAAGGAGTGGTAATGTTGTTAAAATTTTTAACACTATTTCTTTTTTTTTGTTGTTGATGGGGAGTATTTTGGAATGCTATTAAAGAACATCTGTGAAAGAATTATGCTATGCAAGCCAGAATGATATTCTAGAACACTATTTTAAACTGTCATTAGTTTCCTGTCCATTGAAATATTTACCATAGAAATATAAACTTAAAGTGAATTGATAAAATGTATTTATTTAAATAATTTTATCATTTGTTATGAAGGAGGTACAATTGTTTTAGATAATTTTCCCAAGTTTGTGCAATTTTTCCTCTTTTTTTGAGTTTCATATTATATAAACCTCTTTTATAGTTTCCAATAAAAATACTAGAACAGAGAAAATAGGAGGGAAAACAATAAAGTTAGCACTTATTTGATCTTATGTATATTTAATTACCAATTAATTAATTTGTACTCTTAACAATATATTTTTAACACTATTTATGGTTTGTGTTAGGTGTATATGGGTATGGGTCTGGGTGAGTTCTATTGGAAAAACTGCTATACAACTTTTTCTTGATTTTTCACAACCTTAATAACAAAGGTATCAATATGCCATCAATGGTAATAATGATGAAATACCTCCCTATGAATTGTAGTGAGTATATAATCAAGACGTACAGTTTCTAGTAAATAATTTTTTTTTATTTTATGGTAAGTACAATATGGTATTAAGAAATTAAAGAGTATATATATTAAAGCATTCATTGGTATACAAATGTTTAATACTAAAGATTCTAAAGTTCAAATATACCCCTAAAATGTAAATATTTATATCAATAATAATAGAATTTTATAATTAAAGCAAGAGATTAAAGGAGGCATATAATTCAGAGCCACCCTTTATTTTTTTCAATACACTTAATAACTTAAAAATTACAACTCACAAAGATAACAAATATCTTCAAATCCTAAAGCAGGAAGAAAGCATTAAATCTTTATCACCTCATTAATAATACTTGAAATCTCTCATATCTTACTCGTTCTTCCTTAAGCCTAAAGAGGCCCATAAAAATTCCAGATTCAGGGATAGCAAGTTTTCCTACACATAAGGTAAAGTCCTTATCTTCAAGTAAAAACAAACAAACAAATAAGCAAAAAAAAAAAAAAAAAAGCATTAAGCAATGTGTTTCCAACGCGAAGCCAGATTACAAATAGTCTGTAAATCATTCTTAGATTGTTGGTTTCCTAATGCTTTATTCATCTGTATTGTTTGTACTCTTCATGCACTCCAATATTGTGCCATCCAAACTAAATAATACTTTCAGATTTGATCACTTTTGAATATTAAAAAACCCTCCAATATAGCCTGCCAAATTCAATTAAGTATTCATTGAGATTAACCTAATTTGCTCTTGTCTAGTCTTTGCTACTTCAATATCTAGTATTGTAAATTATTCGGTTTCAACTGTTGTTATATAAGTTCATAATTTGATTTTTCCCTTATGGGAGAGATTGATAATATAGAGTCAATACCAAGCTTTGTTTCTTCAGAAATGTTAAAGAAATATGGAACAACAGATGGATCTAAATCTTTCTAGGGCAAGACATGTTCTAAATAAAAATAGACTTAGGAATGCTCTCTGTTAAAAAATAGTTTCCAGTAATAGTTTTAAAAATGAGTATTATTGAGTTATTCCAGCTATGTTTATTTTTATTAGACAAGCTGTCTACCTGCTCTATTTTATATTACATTTTCTTCTTAAACTCAATAAATATTTTGCATAATTCTGCAATTTCAAATGTTCCCTTTAGCTAATTTAACATATGATCCCATAGATATGACTAAAGGCTTCATATCTTTCTTAACCATACTTACTGAGCTAGTAGAAAATATATCCTCATTTTTAATAAAATATAATTATATCAAAACATATTCTCCTTAATTTACTTTCCCAAAGGGTAATATTAAAAACCAGCTATAAATGTGTGGAGGACTCCTAGAGGTAGAATTAATTTACATAAAATTAGAAATAAAAAAAAAATTAACACTGTCCAGGATTATCTGTCTGCAAATAGCACAGGAAATAAAAATGTGATGAGATTGAGGAATCTGATCTTTGCTCTCTGATGTAGAAACTCCAGACTTCCCTTTTCTCTGTTACGGTGACCAGCGATGTCTGGGATTGTGGCTGCTCTGTCACCCTGCCTCCCTGAGCTACTTTTGATGCATCAAGGATGAGGTTGTCTGATAAAATACAGAATATCCAGTTAGATTTGATTTTCAAAAAACAACAGTAACAACAACGTTAGTAGAAGTATATCCCAAATATTGCATGGGACGTACTTATACTAAAAATGATATCCATTGTTTTTCTGAAATTCAAATTTAACTGGTTGCCTTTTGTTTTTATTTGGTAAATCTGGCCACCATAATAATCAAGGGTCCCTGATAACACATAACAGGACATGTAGCATAGACAAAAAATAAACTGACCTATTTAAATTATTGAGATTACTGCAGTGAAACATAGCTAATTCAGACAGATATACCTACCTATAATCAAACATTTATTTAAGTGCCAGAAAAGGGATAATTATACTGAACCAGATAATAGGATATTTGAATTTATATTTTGACACTTCCTCTAAGTTAATAGGTCCAATATGCTTCACATTTAGCTTACAAAATTATCCTAATTTATGTCTATGTAACATTCAATCTCTTCAATAGCATAACAGAAAATTTAGCACTCCTGTTCAATTTTAACATATATGTAAATATATAAG
Organism: Daubentonia madagascariensis; assembly: GCA_023783475.1. NCBI lineage: Eukaryota > Metazoa > Chordata > Mammalia > Primates > Daubentoniidae > Daubentonia > Daubentonia madagascariensis. The sequence continues at coordinate 21,770,160 of JAKFHU010001684.1, read as the reverse complement.
TTTCAGCTTACCATTGTTCATGTCACACAACAATTAAATTCATATTTTTAGAATTGACTACATATTGATAAACACATTTCAAAATCTATATTGTACTAAATCACTGGCAAATGGCCATCCAGTAAAGAAATTAATGCACTGTAGCCATCCCTGAGGAAAACCCACTTAATGACAATATTAAAAAGCAATGTCAGAAATATTTACATAATTTTTTGAAAGCCTACAAGGAAACAGATGCTGAATGCAGAGAATCACTTTTGTATTTTACCAAATCTTACTGTGTTTAGATACTCACCTTTTTAATATAACCACAGGAAATCTTTCTTCAAAGGGGTAAAAGAAGAATGAAGAAGTGTTTTAAGAGATAACACTTTTGTATGCTCTGCATGCTTTTGATTTCTATTTTCACATGGAAGTAATAAGCATGTATCTTTGAAATTTTAGTTAGGTAAGATGTTTAAAATTAGTTCATTTTAAACTTAGAAAAATTCCATTTGAAAAAAAGACAAACACAATTTTTCAGTTAGTGTATACATAGGCTCTTGCATCCACTTTGAAATATATCTTGTAGCAACTCAGACAGGCACTGATTAATAAACAGGAAATCTTACTTCTAACTATACTCCATAGGTTTTTAACATTGCTTTAAAAACCCTGTAATAGTTCATCAAAGAGGGAAAAAAGAAGATAGTTGAACACTAGGAAATAAAAACTACATACTAAAGAGTCTTCAAAAAAAGCTATGTAACTAATATAAATTATTTTTACAAGCTATGGGCTAAAATTTTATAATGGATTCTTATAAGCACTGATAATATTGCTCAAAAACAAAGAGGATTTAAAATTATTGGCAGTATTTCCCTTCTTTCAGGAAGGAAAAATATAAAACAATATGTTACTGAATTACCATTGTAAAATTTTTTTTCATTTTAAAATTCTAAACTTCAATCACTTGTTCAACAAAAGTGTTGAATTCTTTGCTAGGCACCATCTAAGTGTGAGTTTTGAAAAAATCAAATAACAAAAATAAGACTTTATTTAGTTTTCATTTACCTTTAGTGGAGGAAAATAAAAAATAAAGTATACAAATAAAACATATTACTTGAGAGATGGTGATCATTTTTAAGAGAAAAAAGTAGAGAAAGAAAAATAAAGTCGTTATCCTCTACTGAAAAGAAAACCAAGGGCAGCTTTAGCGTGATGATAGTGAAGACCAAACATTAACTTTTGAACACGATAAATTGGAACTGCTAATTAGACATCTACGTGCATATGTGCAGTAGGAGGTTGAATATATACAACTGGAATTCAGATGAGGGGGGTGGCCTGAAGTTATAATTTTGGACATAATTAATATACAGTTGGCAACTAAAGACATAGCTGGATTATACACCATAAGAAAGAGTTTTGATGGAGAAAGAACAAGGTCAAAGTACAGAGATCAGAAGTTTGAGAAATAACAAGAAAACAAGAGAGAATTCTGAGAAGGGGCAATGGAGGAAGAAAGAAGAAAAGCGAAGGAGTACACGGTTTTGAGGGATATCGGAAGAAAGTTTTTGAAGGAGGAAGGAAGGCTCATTGTGTCAAAACCTGCTGAAAGACCACATCAGTTGAGTACTGTAATTGGCCATCTCTTGACTAGTCAAACTGACAAATTAAATGAAAAACATATTTTTAAAAGTAAAAAATAGTATAACTCAAATGCTAAAACTGGAGAGAAAATGAAATTATAAAATGCTCAGTTAAAATCAAAAATGGCAGAAAAATAGAGTAGAAGACAAAAATGGGAGCAAAGAACAAGGACAAGAAATAGAAAAAAGTAACAAATATGGTAGATATTAATCCAACTATATCAACCATCACTGAACATCAATTGTCTACACACACAAAACAAACAAACCAAAAAAAACCAAAAACACAGAGGTTGTTAGAGTGGATCAAATAGCAACACTCACCTTTAAGTTGTTTAAAAGAAACCCACTTTAAATATAAAAATACATATAGATTAAAGGTAAATGGATGTAGAGAAATATTCCATGCTAACACTAATCAAAAGAAAGCAGGAATAGCTATATGAATTTTAGACAGAGCAACTTCAAAGCAAGCAAAAATTATTAAGGTGTTAGAAGGGCTTTACATAGAGGGTTATGATAGAGGGTTCAAGTCTCCAAAAAGAGACAATCCTTACTATATATGCACCTAACAACACAGCATCAAAATACGTGAGGCAAAAGTGATAGAACTTCAAGGAGAAATAGATGAACCCACTGAAATGCTTGGAGACTTCAGCACCTCTTTTATCATAAATGGACGGATCCAGTAGGTAGAAAACCAACAAGGAAATAGTTGAACCCAACAGCTCCATCAATCAACTAGATGTAATTGGCATATATAAGTTACTTCATTAACAACAAAACATTCTTCTCAAACTCACATGTGACATTCACCAAGATATACCACATTCTGGGCCATAAAACACACATCAACAATTTTTTTTAAATTACAAATTATACAATATTTTACCTCAGACATCAGTGGAATTAAATTAGAAAACAATAACAGAAAGATAATTGAAAAATTCCAAAATGCATTGAGATTAGACAACACAATTCTAAATAATACATGAGTCAAAGAAAAAATCTCAAGAGAAGTTAAAAAAGTATTTTGAACTAAATGAAAGTGGAAATACAACTTACCAGATTTGTGAAATACAGTGAAAGTAGTCTTTAGAGAAAAACTTTTAGCATTGAATGCATATATTAGAAAAGAAGAAAAATCTAAATTAATAATCTAATTTTCCACGTAGGAAAACTAGAAAAATTCAATCCAAAGTGAGAAACAGAAAAGAAATACTAAAAATTAGAGCAAAAATCAATGAAATTAAAAGCAATAAATCAATAGGAAAAAATCAATCAAACAAAAAGCTGTTTCTTTGAAAAGATCAATATCATTGGTCAGCCTCTAACTAGGCTAAGAAAAAAAGAGAGAAGATAAAAATTAGATTAATATTAATATCTAATAATATTAGATCCCATGGGGACTACAAGTATAACAAAAAATACTATGAATAGCTCTATGCCTATACACATTTGATAACCTAGGTGAAATGGACCAATTCCTTGAAAGATACAATCTGCCAAAATTTACACAAAAAGAAATAGAAAATTCGAATAGGTCTATATCTATTAAAGAAATTGAATGAATAATTAATAACCTCCCAAAACAGAAAGTACTGGGCTCAGGGGAGTTCACCTCTGAATTCTACTAAACTTTTAAAGAAGAAATTATACCTATTATCTATAATCTCTTTCAGACGATAGTAACAGAGGGAATATTTGCCATCCCATTCTATGAGGCCAGCATCCCTGATCTCCAAACCAGAAAAGGACATTATAAGAAAATAAATCTACAAACCAATATCTTTTATGAAGACAGATGCAAAATTCCTCAACAAAATATTTAGAAATAGATTTTATAGAATTCATCAACATATAAAAAGAATTACATACCTTGACTAAATAGGATTTATCCTAAGTATGAATGCTGGTTTAACATTTGGAAAATAACATGTAATCCATCACAGCAAAAGGATTAAAAGAAAAAGAAAAATCACATAATCATATCAATAGAGACAGAAAAAGCATTTGACAAAATACAAAACCCATTCATGATAAGAACTCTCAGTAAACTAAGAATAAAGGAAACTTCCTCATTCGGTAAAGAATATAAACAAAAACCCTACAAGCTCTTAATGGTGAAAAACTAAAGGCTTTCCCATTAAGATTAGAAATTAAAAAAAGATGTTTTCTCTCATCACTCCTTTTAAACATCATAGTGGAAGTCCTAGCTAATGCAATAATAAAAGAAAGAAAAGAAAAGAAAGGTATACAGATTGGGGAGGAAGAAATAAAACTGTCTTTGTTCACAGATGACACAATCATCTGTGTAAAAAATTCAAAAGAATGAAAAAGAAAACTCCTGGAACTAGTACGCAATTATAGCAAGGTGCAGGATAAAAAGATTATATACAAAGACAATCGATTTCTTACATACCAGCAATGAATAAGTGAAATTTGAAATTGAAAGTAGAATATCTTTTATATTAGCATCCAAAAAATTACTTAGGTATAATATAATCCACCAAAATAAGTAAATATCATATGAGAAAAACAAAAAAGCTTTGATGAAAGAAATTAAAGAACTAAATAAATGGAGAGATATTCCAAGTTTATAGATAGGAAGACTCAATGCTGTCAAGATGCCAGTTCTTCCCAACTTGATCTATAGATTCAATCCTATCCCTGCGATTTATTTTGTGGATATTGACAAACTTATTGTAACATTTATATGGAGAGGCAAAAGACCAAAAATAGCCAATGCTATATTGAAAAAGAAAAAATTTGGAGGACTGACACTATCTGACTTCAAGACTTACTATAAAGTTAGAGTAATTAACACTGTGAGCTGGATGTGGTAGTGTGCACCAGTTGTCCCAGCTACTCAGAAGGCTGAGGCAGGAGGATCATTTGAGCTCAGGAGTTCAAAACCAGCCTGGGTGATACAGTGAAACCCCCCTCTCAAAAAAAAAAAAAAAACACAGTGTGGTTTTGGTGAAAGATAGACAAATAGATCAATGGACCAGAAACAGACCCACATAAATATAGTTAACTGATCTTTGAAAAAGGAACAAAGGCCATAAAATGGAGTAAAGATAGTATTTTCAATAAATGATGCTGGGACAGTTAGACATCTACATGCCAAAAAAAAAAAGTCTCTATGTATACAGGCCTTACACTACTCACAAAAATTAAGTTAAAATGAATCATAAACCTAAAAGTTGTTTTACTTTATGAAAAACTATAAAATTCCTGGAAGGTAACATAGTGGAACATTGATTGCCTTAGGTATGGCTATGTCTTTTTAGACACAGCATCAAAAGAATGAACCATGAAAAAAACTGATAAATTAGACTTCACTAAAATTAAAAACTTCTTCTCTTCAAAAGACACTGTCAAGAGAATGAAAAGACAAACCACAGACTCAGAGATAATATCTACAAAAGACACATCTGATAAAGGACTATTATGCAAAAGATTAAAAAGAACTCTTAAAACTCAGCAATAAAAATTTTTTAAAATATTAACATATATTAAATATTTATTATATATAATATGATATGTTTATATATATTATATATTTATTATTTTTAAAAAATTAAAATATAGTCCAAAGGCCTTAAGAGACACCTCATGAAAGAAAATCTACAGATGAAAAGTAAACATATGACAAGATGCTCCACATCATATATCAACAGGGAAATGAAAAGTAAAACAAAAATGAGATACCACTACATATCTATTAAAATGGTCAAACTCCAGAACACTAACTACACCAAATGCTGGAGAGGATGTGAAGCAATAAGAACTCTCATTCATTGCTGATGGGAATGCAAAATGGTAAAGACACATTGTAATATTGTCTTGTAGATTTGTATAAAACTAAACAAACTCTTACTATACAATCCAGCAATCATGCTCCTTGGTATCTATCCAAAGGATATGAAAACTGATGTCCACATAGAAACCTGCACAGGGATGTTTACAGCAGCTTTATTCATAACTGCCAATAATTTGAATCAACCAAGATGTCCTTCAGTAGGTGAATGGATAAACAAACTGTGGCATATCCAGACAATGGAAATTATTCAGTGCTAAAAAGAAATGAGCTATCAAGCTACCACAAGGCAAGGAGGAGAGAAATGCATATCACTAAGTAAAGGAAGCCAATGTGAAAAGGCTACATAATGTATAATTCCAACTGTATGACATTCTGGAAAAGTAAAACTATGGAGACAGTAAAAATATCAGCGGTTGCCTGGGGTTGAGCAGGGGTAGGGAAGAGAGGAGGGATGAACAGGCAGAGCACAGAGGATTTTTAGGTCAGTAGAAGTACTCTGTATAACACCACAATGGTGGAAATATGTCATTATACACTTTTTCAAACTCATAGAGTAGACAATATCAAAAGTGAATCCTAATGTAAACTATATACTTTTTATGGTTATGATGTGTCAAGTTAGACAATTCAATTGTAACAAATGTACTACTCTTGTGGGGGATGTTGGTGACATCCCAACAAATTCTGGCTATGCATTTGTGGGTAGGCAGGGGATGTATGGAAAATTTCTGTAGTTTCATCTGAATTTTTCAGTGAGCTTGAAGCTTCTATAAAAGTCTTTTCTTAAAAGTGAGATGATACAGAAACTATACATGGCTTCTGTCAAGTATTACATAAAGTTGTTAATCTTTATAATCCCCCCAGGAGTAGGCAATTGTATTAACTGACTATATTTTCAGGGAAAGGAAACTTACTCTTCATTTCTTGAAAATATTAATACCAATGCTGATCATACTACTAATGTAGATTAAAAATAGTTGTCAAGTAAATTTAAAATTTTGACAAGAACTGAGGAATACCTAAAAACTACTTTGCAAATCAACACTCTCACAATAGATGTATGAGAAAAAAAAACAAGAGAAAAACTGAATCCAAAAATCCCCTTATTGTAAGTTGAGTCAATATAAAATGACCATTATTGCAGACCCACGGTAAAGCTGATTTAGGAAGAGGAAAGAAAAAAATAAATAAATACAGAGGCAGAAAGGGAGAAAATAAGAGGGGTTGACTGAGTAAGCAATTGATGATTGATTCAGGGACGACCTAAGAAAAATGAGTCCTGGCTTTGCTTACCACTTTGAGGCAGGAAACAGAAGAATTGAAGGAATGATGATGTAATTTCATAGTATTTTACTGTCTTGCTAATATTTTTTATTTGACAATATTTAAGGAAATTAGAAGCACAACATGGATAGGACTTTTTTATATAAAAGGAGATAAAATGAAAGGTATCTTTGGGGAAAACATTTTATGGTTTGAAGCAAAATTATTTGTGAAAATGAGAAAATCACACTGACATAGGAAAAGCCTCAGGAATTATTCCTATAGACTTAGATAATTGTTTTGATTCCCTTTAAAGAAATTTTGTAAACACTATCTAAAAGACATTAAATTAAACAGAAAAAGACATTTATCATTCAGAACAAATGGAAAAGAAATTGAAAATATTATGTTCTCTTCTTAATTGAGAGTAAAAGTACATTTTTACATAGAATATTTCAGGTGAAATAAAAATTTTATAACTTCCATTTAAATATGGGATATAGTTAAAGCACCAATTGAAATAAAGTAAAAGTGAATATAACTTTATTTGATTTTTTTGACAAAATAATCTTAAAAGAAAGTTTCCATACTCAAGAATGGATAAACACTTGTAACAGAAATGTCCTGTTTGGCCTACTTCTTGTGACCACTGATTTGGAATATTAGGTAATTTTCATAAAAAAAATTTTAAAGCCAATCAAATGTTACATATCGTAATTTTTAAAGTGTAATGTGTATTGCTTAATTAAGCAATTAGTTAATATTAAGATAAAATAATTTTCTTTATGGTTGTTCGTCTTCTGTTCACATTGTCAATAACCTGAACCCTATGCATAGGTATAAAGTATTTGAGGCTGCCTTCTGGGACACTTCTAGAAGCAGAGGTAGTAGAGGAAGTGCAGGAGAGAGATTGATAATTTTGAGTATGCATGTTAAAAATCAGGTAATTAGAAAATTAGGGTTTGGATCATAATCCTCAAAGACAAAATCTGAAATTCTATAATCCCAAAGGTTGAAATCCTGAATGACCAAAATCACTAAAGATTAAAATCTTTAAAGTTTAAATTTCTAAATTCTAATATTGCTAATGTTTAAAATCCTGGAAATCACAATCCTGAAAGATTAAAATCCCAAGCATTGAAATCCTGAAATACAAATGGTGAGGAAGGGATTAGTACATTTTGATAGCATGTGGGACAGTTGCATCATGTTAGCTGCATCACGTTAGGCAGCATATTACGTTGTAATTGTCTCTTTTTGCATTTGGCAGAAAATTCAGATGAGTAAACTGGCCATGTGATATAGACACAACAAAAACTTCATTTTAAAAATGCATGATTGACTTGCATTGGCATTCCTTCCAGCTGATGAAATTCCAAGAGTTTTTAATTGATTAAAGAGGAATTTGCCTGAGGAAGCCAGACAGAGAAGTAACTGACTGGTTCTAAAATAATTATGTGCACAGTAGGATGTTCTCCTGCACATGCACTGGTATTGCTATTCCATCACCACTATTGTTTCCACCAATTTCTGGTCTGCATATGAGTGCATACACAATGGAATTCTTTGTACTCAAAACAACATAGAAGCATGGCACAAAAAATTGCAAAATATAATAGGAAATGCTCATGTTGGTGTATATAGAATAATAAAAGGATTTCAAAGAGATCAGTGCCATGTAGAAAATGAATGTGAATGTATCCTTTGAGGAAAGTTATGCCCTAAACATTTTTTGTAAATAGGCAGCTATCATTGCTAAACATAACTTCAAAAATAGTTAATGATCATGAAAGTCGGCCAGTTCTTACATACTACCTCTGTGCAATTGCCCATAATTTATCTCTGTAATACACTTTTATATATGTTGAAATTTTTTTCTGTTTTATTTGTTTTTCTTTTTTTTTCCCCTTCGTTTTTGTCCACTGTTTTACATTGTCAGCATTATTTTTTACAATTTTCTATTCTACGTATTTCATCTTTGTGTAATTTCTAATACTGGAGATATAAATTGTGTAAAAGCTTTTAGAGAGTTCTAATTTGTTTTATGTGCTTTTTGCAAATTTGACTCCATGAAAGTGCAGTATTGCACTTTTGCAGTATTGCAATGTTGACTTTGTAAGCATTGTGCATATATGTAAAAATGTTGAAATTTTCTCAGTAAATGAAGAGATATCCTCTTTGTACAGCTGCATTTGCAAGAGATAAAATTTCGCTAGATCTAGATCTTACTGTGTATGCTGTGGTGATCCATTTCTGTTTTTGATCATTCTCCTGAAAAATCTTAGGTTGTCCATAATGGTATATCAGTTGGCCAAAGTTATAAACCTGGGTACACATGATTACCAACTATAATGATGTGCATTTATATATTTCACTTTTTGAACTATATTTTATGAATATAAGTCATCTGCTCATAATTGTTATATCCATGTGACTGTCATTAGTATACCTGAATGTTTATGCTTGCAAAAAATGTATGTCATTATTGCTTATTTTATTGTGTAAAGTGGCCTATAGGTGTTCTGTTGTGTTTTTATATGTTTCTCAAATAAATTCCTTTTAAAAATGTAAATAAGTATTTTTAAAGAATTTTTTATTTTACACAGAATTATATTTTGGGGATTTCTGTCTTTTGAAATTTCAACATTTGGGATTATAATTAGCTCCCTAAAATTTAAGGTGCTAAATTTAGAAAAATGACAGGGCAAAGACAAATGAAGTAGGAAGAGGAAAATAATACAAATAAGAAAAAAAATTAATGAAAAAGCAAATTAAAAATTAAAACTCTCCAACAAAACTTGGCTATGTACAAAAAATAGGGAACAAAGTGCTGAATTTTTCAAGTGTCCTAGGTGTTACAATAATTTTGCAATAATATCAGATGTTTAGGAAGGAATCCTAAGGGCAAATTTGTAAAATCATTTCCAGTTGATGCAAGCACAACACCTCTCACTTCACAATTGTGAGAGCAGGGAGTTTTGATTTCTTATAATTCTATTCTCAGAACCAAACACATTCCTAGTTTACCTAGTAAACTCTCAATAAAATTACCTATTGGTTAAATACGTTATATAGGATTTCAACATTACATACAGGGAAAGGTAACTGAAATACCATTGGTAGGTGTGTTAAGATTTGCTTTCCAAATTATTATGTATGAATAAAAGAATAAAGAGTGGCTTTCTACCAAGAGGATAAATATAGTGTTTGATTCTGGCTCCTAGAAAAAATAAAATCATGTTTTTAATTTTGGCATGTAGCCAGATTTTTGAGGGTCACTTGGACTCAATTATAAAACCTTTTAAAACAAGAAAGGATCTATAACATTATGTCATTACATATTATATGCATACATATCTAATTTATAAGTCAACATATAATGTTTATTTGAATAGAGCAAGAATTTACAATTGATGTAATTTCACACTTATATCTTTGTAATTTTCTTATTCTTATCTTTATACCACGTTCCTTATATAGATGTTGATTTATGATTCTATGCATATTATCTAGTTTAAACAAAGATCCACATATGCTACTGACCTAGCTTTGAATAATATTGAATGCAATGACATGTATATATGTTATATGAACATTAATTGAAAAACATTTCATGATGAGAATAAAAATGATATTGTCATTATATGGAAATATATGCAAATGTAATTTTAATAAAGTTTTTAAAACATCCACACACTGCAAGAAAGCTCACAGATAATGAGCTCACACTAAATTTTCAAGTAGTTGTTTTAGTGTAAACCTAGACATCAGTAAGACTAAATTTAAACAAAAGGAATTATGGGCCAAAAAATGGGACAAGATGGCTGACTGGAGACACTGGCTACCAGATCATCTCAGAAACAAGGAAAAGTTTTAGATGAAAAAGAAAAAAAAAATCATAGATCAGGTGTAATTCCAAGGGAAAAGTGCCAGAATCTACAAGAGATTCCACAGGAAGAACTTATGGAGTGGACTAAGAAGGAGCAAGATATCAGCAGAGGCCAACCCCTGAGAGGCTTGTAGTCCAGCAAAAAGGGTAGGTGGACTGGTTTGTTTCTCTCTCCCTCACATCTCTGCCAGACGGCAGGCTCCTGAGCTGCTGGAGAGCTCTTCTACCCTCACGAGCCCCAAAGCTGCTGCCACCAGTGAACTGGGAGCTTCTTGACTGTTAAGCACCAGTCTGCCAAGCCCTCTTGGGGTGCTCCCTGTTACCACAGAACTGAGCCAAGATGGCATGTGCCATATTGCTTCTCCACCCACCATGTGCCTTTGTCCTCCCCAGAGGGCTTCAGCTCCTCAATTTTCATCTCACTTATTCCCACACAAACATTTCCTAACTCTGGCCCAGACAGTGGGAGCCACAGGGGGCCAGTGGCTCCCAGGAGATATGTATGACCCTAGAGCCTGGATATTCTGGGCAGGCTGCCTTCTGGAGAAAGGGACAGAGATGACCTGACTGGTAGCTATCCTCCATCCAGATTCTTTTCCTCTTCTTCCACTACCCTGCCTGAAGCTCTCAAGAGAAATGATTGAGCCAGGGCTCTCAGGAGCTGCTGTTTTGCCCCTATTGGTGCACACACAACACTGGGGCTTCCACAGAGAGAGGAGCTCAAGCATTTTCTTTTAAAGACCAACAGAGCAATAAGGCATGCTTGGACTATGAGCTACCTGCTCACTGGCCCTCCCCAGTGCTGCTTGCCCAGCTGCTCCATCAGAACAGAGCACACCCTGAAATGGAGGGACATCAAACCTACTTCAGCATCCCATAGGCAACTCAGGACCAGCCCTCTTCTCCCTGGCATGATCAGGGGTTAATCTTTGGGGACCCAGGAACAAGTCCACAGGCCAGATCTTATACCACCAGGACTCACTTATGTTGCTCAGGGGAATGGAGGGGAGATTTGTGAACTATCTTAGGAGGTAAGGGAGCCCGCACAGGCAGAACTGAAAAGAGACTGCAATGTGGGTCCCAGCCACAGCATACTTACAGAGGAAGACCCACAGGAAGGTTGTGCTCTCAGCCCTGGGCAGGATCCTGGACTGGGAAGTTCATAGCCTGCACAGTACCATCATGGGGGAGCTCAGCTAGTTTAAACTCGCACCTTCTGGATGCTAGAGTGAGACCACAGAGCAGGGGAGGGGAGAGAAGAGCAAAACTCAATCCTGACAGACAGATTATGAATCTCAGATGGTTCTGCCTCCACAGGCAGACTTTCTGGCTGGGTAGGGCCACTTCAGCCCTTCCCTTGTGGCTTTCCCCAGAAGCTGAGAGCAAGACCTTTAACCTCTGCCAAAAGAGCTACCTTACCAGCTTTTGTAGAGCCTAAGGGCAAGCTTACCCAACCCAGCCCCACCAAGCCTCACTCTCCCAACTGCCTTTGCCATGGCAGAGAATAAGGACTCACCTGGAAGTTCCAGGGCCCCATTCACCTGGGGAATTTAAGAGCTTCTTCTGAGGGGGTAGAGCCAGTCACAGGTCTCAAAAACAACACTGCAGCTTGTTCCTTCTGGCAAGCACCACCTACTGACAGAGAGGTCAATTTTCATAGCCCCTTACAGCATTTACTAACTCAATCATACAGGGTGTGATTGACTCTTACCCACAAGCACCACCTCCAGTCTCAGAGATTAAACTAGGCATTCCAATACAATTCACACTGTTAAGAAAACCACAGGGCTGGGGAATGAGAAAGGATTTCAAAGAATGTCATCCTCCCTCATCAAAGAGAGACAGGGATTCTGCTGACACAACACCTCACCAGTCCTATAGTCAAACAACTAGCATCTAAGAAAACCACCACACTAGGGATATCTATAACCAAAGCATCCACCCAGAACCTTGATCACTATCAAAGCACCCACAGGGAAAGTCAAAGGTTCTTATCCAACATATGCTACAGACACTCCTTTACAAGTGGGAAGGGGAAGCCCCATATAAACAAAAGAAAATCCAAAAATTAGAAGTGACAACTGGCCAAGATGAGAAAGAAGCAGCAAAAGAACTCCAGAGGTATGAAAACTAAGAGTGAGAGGTCACTCCCAGAAGGGAGCACCAGCTGTCTAGCAATGGATACCAAACAAAATGAAAATATGGAAATGACAGTTAAAGAATTCCAAATATGGGTTGTAAGGAAGCCCAATGAAATCGAAGAGAAAATGGAAAACACACTCAAAGAAACCAGAAAAACAATTCAGGAAATGAATAAAATGTTCACTAAAGAGATTGACATTTAAAAAAAAAAAAAGAACCTCTGCAAATGAAAAGTTCATTTAAGGAAATACAAAAGACAGTGGAAAGTTGTAAGAATAAACTAGACCAGGCAGAAGAAAGAATCTCAGATCTTCAAGACAACTCATTCAAATTAAATCAGTCAGTCAAAAATAAAGAACAGAGAATTAAGAGGAATGAATAAAACCTACAAGAAATGTGGGATTATGTAAAATGGCCAAATATAAGAATCATAGGCATTCCTGAAGGTGAAGAAGAAAACAGACTAGGGCTGGTAAAAACTATTTGAGGGAATTGAGGAAAACTTCCCTGGTCTTGCTAGAGTTTTAGACATCCATGTACAAGAAATTCAGTGAACACCTGGGAGATTCATTGCAAAGAGGCAAGCACCAAGACACACAGTCATCAGACTGGCCAAAGTTAATATGAAGGAGGAACTCCCTAGAGCTGTAAGGCAAAAACATCAAGTAACTTACAAAGGGAAACCCATTAGGCTAACTGCAGAATTCTCAACTGAGACCTTACAAGCTAGAAAGGATTGGGATTCCATCTTCAATCTTCTTAAACAGAACAACTGTCAGCCGAGAATTATATATCCTACAAAACTAACTTTCATATATGAAGGAGAAATAAAGACTTTTCCAGAGAAGCAAACACTGAGGGAATTTGTCAAGACCAGACCTGCCTTGCAGGAAATATTCAGAACTGCATTATACATGGATCAGCACAATAGACACCCACCAGTGTAAAACCACCCAAAAGCTAAAACTCAGCGCTCATATAAAACAATAGTACAAGACGTAAAAAACAAAGTAATAAGGCACTACCTAACAGGATAAAAAGAACAGCATCCTGCATATCAATTTTATCAATCAACATGAATGGTTTGAATGCTCCACTCAAGAGACATAGGTTGGCTGAAAGGATGAAAAAAATACAACCCAAGTATTGGCTGTCTCCAGGAAACACATCTAACCCACAAGAACTGATACAGACCCAAGGTGAAGGGGTGGAAAAAAATATTCCACACAAATGGAAACCAAGAGAAAGCAGGTGTAGCCATTCACATATCAGATAATATTGGCTTTAAATCACCAATAGTAAAGAAAGACAAAGATGGTCATTTTATAATGGTAAAGGAAGCAATTCAAGAAGAAGACATTACAATCCTAAGTATTTGTGCACCTAAAACAGGAGTGCCCAGATTCATAAAGCAAGCCCTACTAGATGAAAGCAAAGAGATAAACAGCAGCATCTTAATTTCTGGGGACTTCAACACCCTGCTGAAACAACTGGACAAATCATCCAAGCAGAAAATAAATAAAAACTGGAATTAAATGGGACTCTAGAACAAATGGGTCTAACAGACATTTACAGAACATTTTACTGAAAAACTACTGAATACACATACTTTTCATCAACACATGGAACATTCTCCAAGACTGATCATATCTTAAGCCACAAAACATGTCTCAACAAATTCAAAAAAATAGAAATCATGTAATATATCTTCTCAGACCAAAGTGGAATAAAACTAGAAATCAACTCCAAGAGAAACACTCAATTCTACACAAAGTCATGGAAATTAAACAACCTGCTGTGGAAAGAATATTAGGTCCATAGTGAAATTAAGATGGAAATCAAAAGATTCCTCAAACTGAATTATCAAGGGGACAAAAGCTATCAACATCTATGGGACTCAGCAAAAGCAGTCCTAAGGGGAAAATTCACAACCTTAAATGCCTACATCAAAAAAACAGAAAGATCATAAATCAAGAGCCTGATGGCAAGTCTCAAAGAACTAGAAAAGGAAGAGCAAACCAAACCCAAAGCCATCAGAAGAAAAGAAATAACTAAGGCCAGAGCAGAACTAAATGATATCGAAAACAAACAAAAATACAAAAGGATCAATGAAACAAAAAGTTGGTTCTTTGAAAAGATAAATGAAATTGATAGACCTCTTGCTAGATTAACCAGGAATAGAAGAGAAAGGACCCAAATATGCTCAATCAGAAATGAAAAAGGAGATATTTCAACTGACACCACAGAAATACAAAATATCATCTGTGAATATTATGAAAATCTCTACACACATAAACATAAGAACATAGAGGAAATGGACAAATTTGTGTAATCACACAACCTCCCAAGACTCAATCAGGAAGACATGGGACTCCCCAACAGACTAATGTCAAGGGATGAGATTGAAGCAGTAATAAAAAAGCTTCCAACAAAAACAAACAGACAAAAACACGTGGACCAGATGCATTCACAGCCAAATATTACCAGACCTACAAAGAAGAGCTGGTACCCACACTGAAGAAATTATTCCATAACATCAAGAAGGAAAGAATCTTCCTCAACTCACTCTGTGAAGCCAGTATCACCTTGATACCTAAGCCGGGAAAAGACATAACAAAAAAAGAAAACTACAAACCAATATCCCTTATGAATATAGATGCAAAAATCCTCAACAAAATACTAGCAAACCAAATTCAAGAGCACATCCAAAAATTAATCCATCCTGTCCAAGTGGGCTTCGTATCCCAGGAATGCAAGGATGGTTCAACATATATAAATTAATAAGTGTGACTCACTGCATAAATAGAAGCAAAATCAAAGACCATATGATCATCTCAATAGATGCAGAAAAAGCATTTGACAAAATTCAGCACCATTTCATGATAAAAACCCCCAACAAACTCGGCAAAGAAGGAGCATTTCTCAAAATAATAAAAGCCATATATGACAAACCCACAGCCAACATCATACTGAATGGGAAAAAGCTGAAAGCATTCCCACTAAGAACTGGAAGAAGACAAGTGTGCCTTCTGTCACCACTTTTATTCAACATAGTGCTGGAAGTCCTAGCCAGAACAATCAAGCAAGAGAAAGAAATAAAGGATATCCAAATTGGGAAAGAGGAGATCAAACTATCACTTTTTGCTGATGATATTAAATTGATCTTATATTTAGGAAACCCCATAGACTCCACCAAGAGACTCCTGGAATTGATAAATAAATTCAACAAAGTCTCAGCTTACAAAATCAACGTGCACAAATCAGTAGCTTCCTATACACCAAAAACAGTCAAGTTGAGAGTGAAATCAAAGACTCAATGCTATTCACAATAGCCACAAAGAAAATAAGCATACTAGGAACATACTTAACCAAAGAGGTGAAAGATCTCTACAAAGAGAACTACAAAACACTGAGGAAAGAAATTACAGATAACAGAAACAAATGGAAAACATATACTCATGGATTAGTAGAATCAACATTGTTAAACTGTCCACACTATCCAAACTGATTTACAGATTCAATGCAATGCCCATCAAAACACCAATGTCATATTTCACAGATCTAGAAAAAGTAATTCTACATTTCATTTGGAATCAGTAAAGAGCCCGAATAGCCAAAGCAATTTTACACAAATAGAATAAATCTGGAGGCCTCACATTACCAGAATTCAAACTATAATACAAGCTATAGTAACCAAAACAACATAGTATTGGCACAAAAATAGAGACATAGACCATTGGAGCAGAACGGAGAATGCAGATATAAAACCATTCACATACAGCCAAATTACCTTCAACGAAACAGACAACAATATACACTGGGAAGGAAAAGCCCTATTTAATAAATTGTGCTTGGAGAATTGGATAGCCACATGCAAAAGAATACAACAGAATCCATATCTCTCACTACTCATAAAAATTAATTCAAGATGGATAAAAGACTTAAATTTAAGGCATAAACATAAGAATGCTAAAAGAAAATATTGGAAATATCTTCTAGATATTGGCCTATGCAAAGAATTTATGTAGAAGACCCCAATGGCAATTGCAGCAAGAACAAAAATAAATAAACAGGACGATTAAGTTAAGAAGCTTCTGCACAACTAAGGAAATAATCAACAGAGCAAATAGACAACCTACAGAAAGGGAGAAAATATTCACAAGCTATACATCTGATAAAAGTCACAACCAGAATCTACAAAGAACTCAAGCAAATCATCAAGAAAAAAACAAACACCACCATTAAAAAGTGGGCAGAAGACATGGACAGAAGGTTTCAAAAGAATTTAGACAAATGGACAATAATCATATCAGAAAATGCTCAATGCCACTAATCATTATGGAAATGAAAATTAAAACCATAAGGAGATATCACCTTACCTCAGTCATAAAGGCTTTTATTAAAAAGTTCAAAAACAATAGATGCTAGCACAGATGCTGAAACGAACACTTATACACTTTTGGTGGGACTGCATATTAGTACAACCTCTGTGGAAAACAGTATAGAGATTCCTCAAAGAACTAACAGTTGACCTACCATTTGATCCAGCAATCCCACTACTGGGTATTTACCCAAAGGAAAAGAAGTCATTTTATCAAAAGACACCTGCATGCCATGTTTATTGCAGAATGATTCACAATTGCAAAGATGTGGAGTCAACTCAAATGCCCATCACTTCATGAGCAGATTAACAAAATGTGGTGTATGTATACTATGGAATACTGCACAGCCATGAAGAAGGATGAATTAAAGCCTTTTGCAACAATGTGGATGGAACCAGAGACCATTATCCTAAGTGAAGTATCTAAAGAATGGAAAAACAAACACAACATGTACTCACTATCAAATTGGAACTAACGAATGAGCATACATGTGTGCAGAGGGAAGTAAAACTTACTGGAAATCCAGCAGGGTAGGGGGAGAAGGAAGAGATGGGCATAAACCTACCTAACAGGTAGAATGAACACTATCTGGGTGATGGGCACACTTATAACTCTGATTCAAGAATAACAAAAGTGATGCATGTAACCAAAAACATTTGTACCCTGTAATATTTTGAAATAATAAAAAAAGGAATTATGGGATGTATGACAGTAGTACAACAAAGTGGCAAGGCTTAATATATACACAGTGTTTCCCTGGAAAACCTACCACTCGTCAAATAAGATGTCCAACTCAAGCACAGATTCACATGAATTGTTAATTCTATCAATAATGCAACATTCATAATTCAATAATTCTATCAATAATGCAACATTCATAAGATTTTCCTGGTTGTTTTTACACTTTTCTTCTAAAATGAGGAACTATCTTTTTTCATCCACTGGGTGATATATCAGATTTTTTGTAAGTTATTGAGGAAAGAATCATGAGATATATATGAACAAATTTTCTAATCTAGTGGAGAGGACTGCAGTGAACACTCACGAACAAGGTAGATATTTTAAGTACACATTTAAATTTGTTTCCATTTTAATGTTTTCATTTAAATTTAAATTGCATAAATTACAGTAATGGGAGGGAAAATTGATGAATTCCAGTAGAAATTAGTAAAGCAAACAGTAAAATATTTGATCATAGAGTATACTGTCCAGTTTATTTTAAAAGGAAGAAAGGAGGAGTAACAACACATACATTGTTAGTATATAGAAATCTCCATACAGATACCTTTCCTTTGTCTCCAATGCTTTTCTTTCTACAATACAAATTACTGTCTTAATAATGTAAAATGATAGCTACATGTAGAAATAAATTTTTAGTCATGTCAGGGTTTATTAATTTCCGTCACCCAGCTGTGTATAACCTGGGGGACTGATACACATGTGCTGATAGAGACAAATAAAAAGTGTAGAAAACCCTCAAAAAAGAACTGTAGTTTGCATCAAGAAGAAAAAGCACAAATGACTTCACATCTTTAAGAATAAGATTACCCATAATGAAACTGAAACTTTTATGATACTTGCTTCCATAGAGGGATGATTTAATTATTAAATTTTACAAGGTGGTGATATGTCATTCTCATATTAGTTTAAGGCAGTCTCTTTCCAATGGGAAAACAGACTATTTATGAAATAATTTATCAAGCTTTGTCTATGGAGCAGGGAAAAAGAAATACAAACTAAAAACAATTTATCTTATAATCAAAGGGTTTATGAATGGAACTGTAAAACACTTTTGAATTCAATAAAAATTATGCACTTAGTAATTCCAGCTACATTAATTTCCATAGAACAAAGTTTTCACTAACTTTACAACCTTTACATTGGGAAAAAAAATTGATGTAGGGTTTAGCCTTGCTTTGGTCAATAGAATGTGAGTGGAAATAACGTACAATCCTACGTCCCAGCTAGATAGAGGAATCCTGTATTTCTCCTTGGCCCTCTTGTACTTCTGCCATCAGATGAGAAGAACATGCATTGTGTCACCTGTTAGATCAAGGTGGATGGATGAGAGATATGTGGAGCTAACCCAGACACAACCTGCAGATATTATAAGAAGTCTATCTCCACTCAATTTAGAGCAGCAACACCCCAGCTGATCAGAAGAAAATGACTACAATAAATATTTTTGTTTTAAATCACTGAATGTTACCAGGGGTTCTTACATAGCACCATTGTTTCAGTAGGTAACATGAATTGACAGAAAACATTAACAGCAGTGACTTCTTTTCTGCTCTATATTTTATATTATATATATTCTAAAAAGTGTTCACATAATTTTAGTTAAGGAAAGAATTGTTAAGTTATTTATTGAATGTATGGACACTGGATGTAAACGAAGGTCTTAGGACAAGAACATGATGACTAAAACCTGTGTTCTAAAAGTATCTGATAAATGTTACTAAAATTTGTATATACAAAATAAGGAATATGTGAGTTTAGGGTATTCCATACAGGGAGACAAATGTACTGGAAGGCCAAGAAAAGTTTGTACTATTTAAGGAATCATATCTGATGTTAACTGTTTATACATCTTAGATTTAATCCCTCCTTCCTTAAAAAAATGACATCTACGTCTTCTCTCTCCAAAAAGATTTCCTCCAGGATGCCAATACTGTAGATAGTGATAATTTGATTTCTTTAATTCACCATCTGACCCTCTATGACAGGATGGTGCAATCAATACCATTTCCTTATACTCTCATATTAGGTCATTATTATTATACAATCGTTTTGTAATTTCAATATTTTTCAAACTTTTACTTCTAAACTATTAACAAGTTTATGCTCTTAGACAAGCTCTGTATAGTTTTAACCCTCATTTTTTCTGTTTTTTTTTTGTTTGTTTGTTTGCTTTTTGAAATTTGACATTTAGCTTCTTTCAAAAATAAACCTCTATACTTTGGAAGGTGTAATTGGATTGGGCTGCTAAGTCTACATTAACTTGCTATTATTTGCTTGTCTATTATTTCTTCTTTATTATTAGAGTCACAAGTCTCCCTTGTTTTCTATTTTTTTCTTTAAGCCAATATTATAATTCTTTAATAAACATACACCAGATCTTTTAAATGTCTCAAGCGTATTTGACTCAAAGGACATAATTACAAAGCACATATGACCATTGTCTGAAAAACACATTTAAAATACCAAATATATTGAACATTATATTCCTTGTTGGTTAAGGTATAGTCAGTGGAAGAATATAAGATTTTTATTCAAATAGGCCTGAAACTAAATTACTGTTCTATCCTTAATTATCTTTATGAGTCTGGGCAAGGTATTAAACTCATCGAGCCTCAGTATCCTTTTCTATAAAATTGAGTTTTGAAAGAGCTCACAGTATTATTGTGTCTACTTTTACAAATAATATTCAATGACCTAGCATATAGCAAATGCTATTCATTTTTTATGGTCTTCATCTCAGTGGGGGGGGGAATTGAAGAAAAACTATAGAAATGATATAAAGCATATAAGTTATAAGACACAGAGATAATCTGCTCCAATCCCCTCATTTTATAGATGGCTAATCTGAGGTCAAGAGTGATTTATTGTTTTGCCTGAAATCCCTTAAGAAGAGAGTGACAAGAAGAAGATGGTTTATTTGTAGCTATATAACAAATCTAAGGGCTGAATATGGGACTTAGGCGTTTTTGCTTTTCTCTGGAGCAAGGGAGGTCCACATATGTTAGCAAGGCTAAGTTTTAGTATTTTAATATTATCTCCAAAGAATTTAAACATGTTCTGATCAATTATTCCATAATCCAATATTCCCAAAATACCTGTTTTGTTATATTTCCCCACTGAAATTTTCTTGTAAAGTCTGTTGTGCCAAATGACTGTTATGCAAAAGAAAAATAAATAAAGCAAAATTAGCCTAAGTTATTGAAAATCTTTTGTTCCAGCAGGAGATTTTGAGACTACCTAAAACCTCCAAGTTTCCACTTGAACGCTATCAAGTTAGCGTAGCCTTTCTAGATCACTAGAAGTATCAGATGACACTTTTGAGATATGCACTACTATTCTATTCATTGCCTCTGGAAAACAAGACTGTGGATCAGATCTTGATTTTGAAGAATTACAATAAATTTGAATTATCTTTGTTTTAGTCATTAATTTCTAAAACTGGGTATAATGAATTTGATAAATGTGAAAACTCCTTGGGGTAAATAAAATAACAATTAAGTGTATACAATTTAATCTTTCTTACATTTATGGGTTCTGGGAAGACTTGGTGTTCTTGCTCATGCGTGGATAAATATTTCCTTGGGTCATGTATTTCCCATTCTTAGCTGAAACCATAGAGAAAACTGCTCATGTCACATTTTCTCCCAAGACACAATCTAGGATTACTAAAAATCTTACAAGTCATCTTGTTTGTGAAAGATTTACAGCAAGATTTTCTGACCAGATAAGTTGGATAAGTTAGCTTCAGATCCGTATCTGAAATGAACTTCCTCACCATTTGAGGTTTATCATGGGCAATATCATCAAAAAGTAGCACACAGCTTACTTTCACTTTCACAAAAGGGCTTTGGAAAGCTGCCTAAAGAGAAAATACCTGCAATTCAGAGAAATATGATGACATTTTTTTTTTTTAAAGCTTCCATACCTTTACAAAGTTTCCACTGAATCAGGGTCATTTAACTCTACTCTCTGCTTTCAATTGACTTTGAACTTCCCATATGTACTTTAGTACAAAAAAAGAAACACTCAATAACCAAGACTTCTAATCATTTCTCTTAGGTTTTAGTTTGGGATGTTGGCATTATCACCCTGCTAAATAATTCTACTTGCAAAAGGGAAAAGGTAGATCTGGAAGGAAAGGATTTTTTTGCTTAAAATTAATGCTTCTTGTTTGTTTCTAAATTGGCTAGCATCCAAATTTCTTTGTTGGGTTTTTGAAAATTACTCTTCTTTTGCTTTTGCATTTGAAGAATACAGCAGCTTCCATTTGCACTCGAATGCATATTTTTGATCCTTTTATTTTAAAATTTCTTTAGAATTAACATTTGAAATTAAATAACAATTTCACAAATTAGCAATAGTTTGTTTTCCTTTCTGCTACTCAATGTCTTCTCACTCTTATCCCTTTACTAGATGATGGCATAGAAAATACCAAGCAAGCCTGGAAAACAATTCTTTGAGGTAGAATCCTTATGTAAAGGAAATAAGAAAATAAAGCCTATCTTATAGACCTGCACTTGCCTCTCTGAATTACTGGAATATTAGGCATGAGCTCTTTTCTTCTCAATGCAGCAGGTTATCAAATAACATCATTTTGTTCAGCATCCTTTCGTCATAATGTTGATGAGAAATAAAATCAATTCTCGGCTAGGGCCACTGTCTGTGTGGGGTTTTTACATTGCCTCTATGTCTGCATGAGTTGTCTTTGGATACTCTGGTTTCCTCCCACATCCCATAGCTGCGTACAGTAGGTGAATAGGTGTGTCTACATTGTCCCAATGTGGGTGTGGGTGTGAGAGCTGCTGCCATGGAATGGTGTCCTGTTCAGGGCTGGATCCCACCTTGCACCCTGAGCTTCTGGAATAGGCTCCGGCCACCTGCGACCCTGAACTGGAATAAATGGGTAAGTAATTACCTTATTTGTTTTTATTAACCTTTCTTAAATGTATGTATAGCTCACATTTACTTCAATATTTAGTATTATAAGTGTTTGGGTCTTTACTTAGTTTTGTGATGTTTCTGTAACCAGAAATATGCCATGGGAACTTAACTCTTGTTTGTATCAATTAGCCTATGGTAAAATTGGTTTTATTATACCTCATTTCTCTTGAAGTTCCCAAGAATCTATTGATGATGGTGCGTGAGGACTTACTGTACTCTTCGTATGTACACACACTGTGAAGCTAGAATGCCTGGATGCTTACAGGCTAAACAATTTCCTTAATCTCTCCATGCCTCAGTTTGCTCATATGTAAAATGGCAATAATAATAGTAATTATGCAATGAAGGTTTTTGAGGATGGCTTATGACAGGATATGATACAAAATAATCACTATATAGGTGTATACTATTCTCTATTATTACATGCCACAAAAAAGTACAAGTTACCTTAAATTAAAGTAACACAAATTGTCAGAGATTCATCATTGGATAGAGGATAGGGGAGTGAAAATTAAGTTAGAAATCTCCAGTTTGAGTTCTCATCCTCTATTTATTCTTACTTGGTTTCACTTTCCTTTTCTCTAAAATATAGTACTTGACTTCTCTAGTTCTGTAACTTGAATTTGACTTGACCAACCTGGAATTTGTAGACTCACAAAGAATCATTAATCAACTGTGTCCTTCTGGGGTGTGCTGTATTTAGCTCTGGAAACCAGAATAGTAGTAAGAATAAATTAACTACTGGATTCACAAAGGTATATCATGGGAAAGAGAGGAAAAGAAAATAA
The DNA here is from genome assembly GCA_023783475.1 of Daubentonia madagascariensis. Taxonomy (NCBI): domain Eukaryota; kingdom Metazoa; phylum Chordata; class Mammalia; order Primates; family Daubentoniidae; genus Daubentonia; species Daubentonia madagascariensis. Next base: position 21,746,557 of record JAKFHU010001684.1, on the reverse strand, counting down.
AATATGAAAATAGCATGGCTAGATGCAGGAAAAAGAAATATTAGTAGACATGCAAGAGAAAGGAAGGAAGAAGAGAGAGGGAGAACTCTATCTGTGTTGAAAATCAGACCTGAATCTAGTGAAAGCAATGTGATTTTGAGCTCTCTCAGAATAATTATTACCATGTTTTTTATCTTGCTGTCCCTACATAGCACATGGTACATTTTTAAGTAAATTTTTATCAAACAAACGCATTTAGCAAGTGACATAAATAGTTAGGCTTACTTGAAGTCAAGTGCCAGTGATTGTCAATAGAAGGAAAATCTGACATAAGTTCTCATGTTACTATTTCATCTACTTTCCCCCCAGGAAATTTTAAATGCATTACTTTAGTGAAAATATAAAAAAGAGAATTTTTGAGCCTTTTTTATAGCTGTGTTGAAATGTAATTAACATAAAATAAAATTGCACGTATTTAGAATAGTTTGTCTATTTTGACATGTAAAACCACCACAAATCAAGATTTTGAATATATTCATCACCTACATAAATTTCCCCATGCCCCTCCAATTTCCTCTCTCCTGTTCTTATCCCCCACTCCCTAGCCCTCCTTAAGCAACCACTTATTTGTTTCTTCAGGATAAACTAGACTGCATTATCTATAATTATATAAATGTAATTATACAATGTGTATTTTTTGGTCTGACTTTTTCCCTCAACATAATTATTTTTAGATTCATTTATCTTCTTGCATATATCGATAGTTTGCTTTTTAAATTATTGAGTGGTATTACATTGTACTAATACATCAAAATTTGTTTATCCCTTCATCTGATGATGCACATTTGGGTTGTTTTCATTTTGAGCCATAAGAAATAAAGTGTACAAGTCTTGAATGGACATATGCTTTCATTTCTCACTTAAGAGTGGAATTTGTGGATTGTGTCGTGTGTGTACATTTGCCTTTTTTAAAGAGCTACCATATTGCTTTCTAAAGTGGGTATATTATTTTACTGTTCATCAGCAGTGTATGAGAATCTCAGTTCTTCTGCAATCTCTACATCACGTGGTCAGATCAAATAGATGTTACCTATTCGTATAATTTTATCTCGTTGCAGTTTCGATTTGTATTTCCCTAATGTCTAATGATACTTAAGGTTTGCTCATGTTTGCATTTACATTCCAGGTCTCATTTTTAGTGATGTTTCTTTTAAAATATTTGGCTCATTTTTTTAATTGGATGGGTTTTGTTGAACTTATTTGATCTACGGGTTTATAGTTTTCATCAAATTAGAAATATTTCAGCCATTATGTTTCAAGTATTTATGACATCTCTTTTTCAGTACCAATTACAAGCAGTTAGCCCCTTGAAATTTGCACACAGCTTATTGATGATATTTATTTTACAAACTTTATTTTCTACATATTTGATTCTGAGTACTTTTTATTGCTGTTTTTACGGTTACTAATCTTTATTTCTTCAGTATAGAGTATGCTTTACACCCACCCAGTGCACGCTTCATCTCATACCTTTCCCTTTTCATCTCTGAGAACAAAATTTGGGCTTTCTTTTCCATATTATTTCTATTTTTAATGTCCCTTGTTAACTTTTTAACATATGGAATATATTTATAATGACTATTTTAATATTTTTTTCTCCTAATTTAACCTCTCTGTCAGTTCTTGGATTCAATTGCCAGATTTTCTTTCTTATTATGAGTTGTATTTTCTGCTGCTTCACATACCTGGTAACTTTTTACTGGATGCTAGAAATTGTGAATTTTGGTGGACATTTTTGTTTTCCTACTTGAGCTTTGGATATAGTTAAATTTGTGTATGTGTGTCTGTAGAGTATTTGAGTATTGCTTTTAAATTTTGTTAGGTAGAGCTGGAGTAGTGTTTAATCTAGGGCTTTTTTTTTTTTTTTTTTGTCCTACATAGGCAAGATATTTCTGACCACTCTACCTAATTACTCATATATTATGAGGTTTTCCACTCTGGCTGCTGGGAGCAAACACTGTTCCCCATGCTGTGTAAGTGTCAGGTACTTTTTCCTTTAGTCTTTTCTGACGGCTATTTTCTGACCCAGCCATCCCATTTTCTGGGTATATATCCAAAGGAAGGGAATTTAGTATATCAAAAAGATATCTGCACTCCTATGTTTATTGCAGCACTATTCACAATAGCTAAGATTTGAAATGAACCCAAGTGTCCACCCATGGATAAATAGAAAAAGAAACTGTGGTACATATACACAGTGGAATATTGTATAGCCACAAAAAAGAATAAAATCCTGCCATTTGCAACAACATGGATGGAATTGAAGAACATTATTTTCTTAACTTCAGGTAGTTTCTTCACACATATGCACTGATCAGTAAGTACTCTGTTTACCTTTTTTTTTTTTTTTTTGGAGACAGTGTCTTGCTCTGTTGCCCAGGCTAAAGTGCAATGGTGTCATCACAGCTCACTGCAACCTCAAACTCCTGGGCTCAAGGGATCCTCCTGTGTCAGCCTCCCAAGAGTAGCTGAGACTACAGGAATGCACCATCATGCCTGGCAAATTTTTTCTATTTTTAATAGAGATGAGGTCTTGCTCTTGCTCAGTCTGATCTCAAACTCCTTGACCTCAAGTGATCCTCCCACCTTGGCCTCCCAGATTACAGGGATGAGCCACCCCACCTGGCTCTGTTTAACAATTGAAGAGCAACCTCTGCATAGCTCTAGAGAGCTCTTTCTGTGTAGGTCTTTCCTCTGTATTACTCTGTCTTCTGACACTTTGCTGCCTTGCTCCCCTCAAAATATGATCTCCATCTTCTTGACTCATAGAATCTGTGGGGGTCACTGGCATTCACCTTCCTCATGTGCTATGGCTTGAATGTGTTCCCCAAAATCCGTGTATTGGAAACTTAATCCCCAATGCAACAGTGTTGAAGGTGGGACCTTTAAAACGTGATTAGGTTACGAGGGCAGTGCCTTCATAAGTGCATTAATGGGAGCTGATTAGTTATTGCAGGAGTGGGCCCCTGATAAAAGAGAGTTTGGCCCTCTCTTTCTCTCTGGCCCTCTCTTGCCCTTCTGCCTTTCCCCATGAGATGACACAGCATGAAGGCCCCCACTGGATACCAGCATCATGCTCTTTGGCCTCATAGCCTCCAGAAACATGAACCAAATAAACTTCTATTGTTTATAAATTACCCAGTCTGCAGTATTCTGTTATAGCAGCCCAAAAATTACTAAGACATCATGCCATATCCTGGAAAATCTTTCAAGGTTATAATCTGGGACAATCATGTAGCTCACTTATTTTTTTCTCCCAATCTGTATTAGACCATTCAGGCTTTGATATCAGAATACCATAAGCTGGGTGGCTTGTAAACAAAAAATATTTATTTTTCATTGTTCTGGAGGGTGGGAAGTCTGAAGTCAAGCCACTGGCAGATTGGGTGTCTGGTAAAGGTTCACTTCCTGATTCATAGACAGCCACTGTCTCACTTTATTCTCACATGGCAGAAGGTACAAGGGAGGATTTGGGGTCTCTTTTACAAAGGCACTAATCCCATTCATGAAGTCTCCACCATCATGGCCCAATCTCTCACAGGCCTTCCTTCTAAATACCATCACATTGGGGATTAGGTTTCAACCTATGAATTTTGAGGAACACAAACATTCAGTCTCCATTTTCAAATGTCACTGTTCTCTGTTGCTTCATACCTGGTGCTTTGAAGACATGTGTCTTATATATCTCATTTTTGTTGTTGTTATTTCATGCAAGTGGGTAAATTTGGCTCCCCTTCCTACATTTTAGTAAGGAACAAAAACCCCATATTGCATAATCAGTACATATAGTTGGTGTATTATGTGACAGTAACATATATACACATATATTTTTTATGTGTGTGTGTGTATATATATATATATTAAAAAACCCACCACTTTGGGAAGTGATTTTGGAAGATAGGAATGTGATAAATATCTGCAAGATGTACTGCATGAAAAGGAAAGTGGAAGGAGAACTAAACCTTAGAAAACACTTAGGATATTTAAAATAGGAAGATAAACTAGTGAAAACCAAGGGATGATTTTATTAAATAAGGTACAATATGGTGATTAGAGCATCATTAAATAAATGGAAAGATCTTTTAAAAATCTGGTCAAAATACAAAATGCTGCAAAGTCCATATAGAATAAGTACTGAAAATAATTAATTTGCCAGATAACCTCTGAAATTATAAAAATATATTTACATCAGACCATAAGTATAGAACTTATATTTAGGAATCTAAGAGTGGGAATAGGTAAAGAGATATTTGACACTGGCTACTACTGGATACAAAAACATTTCAGTAAAATAAAAACAGAACATGGACTGTCATTTAGCAGTAACAGATAAGAAAAGAATCAAGTAAAGGTTTTAATGTGACAGTACAGAACTGGGACTTCTGCTCAAAGGAAGAAAATACTACAGAATTAACATCATGGATGATTTGATGACAAAATAAAACTCTATGTAGAGGACAAGTTTCTGGATGGAGTTGGCCAGCCCAGCTCTTCCCCCTTTCTCACATGTAGTTCTGAAAAATAACTGTAAAATGTGCTGGGAGTGCCACATCCTGAGATCAGGAGCAACTGGCCAGGACAAACTGGGCTCTGTTCTCATCCCTCCTAAAACAGGATATCTTATAATGCTTTAGCCCAGCCATTCAAGTGGCCACCCAGATATAAAACCAAGGGCAGAGAATGCTTTTGCTGTCCCTCAGCTGTGGTACAATATGAGCACATGCATACAAGATTCCATCTGCCCCGGGCAGCTTTACTGAGCCTTGGGAGACTGGCTCACCATTAATCCTACCCTTTGATTGTCCCCTGCTGCCTATCTGTGAGTAATAAAATTGCTTCGCTTAACTTGTGTGAGTTTTCTGTCTCTCCAGACTCATGCAAGTGGATTCATACCAGCACATGGTATTGGCAAGGTGTTTAGAGGCCTCCCTTGGGATTGTTAAAAGTGCATGGTGAACTTGCTTTGCAATATGTTGCTAATTTTTTACTTTTTCTGTCACATAAAATCTCATGGAGTCCTTAAAGTGTTTGGATTTCTTAACATGGAATTTGGAAGTTGTCAAGCTATCCCTAAAGAGCAAAAGATACCACAATTGCTAGGCTCCCTTGTCACACTTCCATGTATTTAACCAGTAAGAATACAATGAGCCTAAATAGAATCAGATAAAGTTATTACTCACAGATAAAGTAAGCAATATTAGCATGGTATAATCTTCCTGTGTCCAGAAGATGACACCAAATTGGAATGTACAGATGATAGATGTTATGGGTGATGCGTCACTCCGTCATGGAGGAGCCAAATCTACAGTGCAACTAAGTGGTTTTTTAGGCCTCCCACTGTACCCTAAAGAGGATGAGGTGGAAAGCGCCATTGCTCACCAGAATCAGGGAGACTAATGAGAAACCATTTTGTAGTAACCTTTCACAAGACAAAGAAATGGATAGGAAATAGCCTTGCGACAACTTTTCACGAGACTATTTTGCCATGTTCCTGGGAGGATTACAGGGTGTTATGAAGAGACTTGGATCATCCGCATGGGAGTGTTGGCTACCTGGCCTATGTGGCTACATGCAAAGTGACCATAGCGCTGCAGTGGGGCTATTTCCCTACAGCAGTCTGCTAAGTTACATAATAGGTGGAGGATAAATCAAATCAAGATTAAAAATCATAAGCCTACATTTCTTGAAGAGAAAAAAAAAAGAAATAAATAAACAGAAATGGGTAAAACGCAAGCTCTGGAGAAGAAATTAGTCCTCAATTCCTCTAAAACTAACATAATTAGAGAGAAAAATTATTTTGGGATTTTGGAAAAATTAAAAGTTGGCAGGTCTCTTGCTTGATAAAATAGAATGGTGTATCATGTGTTTTTTGACACAAATGGCTTAACAATGATTATTAAAATGTTACATGGTAATAAATATATTAATATTTTACATAAAATTTAGGAAACCTAAATCTTTCAATGTAGTGAAGAATAAGTCATAGCCACCAGGGATCTTTCAACCTTCCTTCTTCAACCATTGAACAAGGAAGAAGTCCATTGCCGTTGTTATCTCAAATTTTGAATATGTTTATTAATTTAGGTATAGCAATGTTCATTTGAAATGTATAACTTATGATTTAACAGATACAGAGATATCCAGAAGTAGAAAATCCATAAAGGCTATCTAGACCAATATTCTCATCATATAGATGAGGAAACTAAAGTTTTTTAAAGACAAAGTAATTTTACTACATGCAGTGCCTACTAATAAATAAATAAACAGCACACTCTCAGTAGCATTTTTTTAAATTCCACAAAACTTGTGAAGGTTTGTGCACAGAAATGAAAGTTTCTTTAAAAATACTGAGAAGGCAAGCAAGAGAAATGCATGAAAAATTTTAAAATGTGTTACCATATTTCCAGTAACTCATAAAGACTAGTACTGCCATCTTGTGTCTTTAGTACTATTTACTAAAAAATTATATACTTGTTTCTATTTATATTATCATCAGCATGGCTTGTTAATTAAAGATACATTATATACTATAAATGGCTGTGAATTTCTGATACTATTAATTTGAAATAAACATATACTTAACCTTAAACCACGATTACAAATTTTAGTTGGATGAATTATACAGGATTGAAAGTAACAGATTATTATAAGATCAAGGAAAATGTGAATGTATTTACTGTAGGTCTCTTTTTAATAATATGTCACATAGTTTAAATAACTTGTTTATATATGGGAAGTTATACAATGCATAGGCAGAGGTAGAAACATATTTGTCTATATATTAATATACATATAATTCTTTATATATACATATTCATTTTACAAACACTACAGCTTAGAGTTTGTTGAAATATGGGCTGTATACTGAATAAAGGTAGAAGTCATTTTTTAATAAAATTTTTCTCAAGAAAAAACTTACCTTATTGTAAATCCAAGGGAAAATTTAAAATTTTCAAGTTAAAGTGTTTTATTAATCCTTCACGAGGAACAATCTCTGGAAAAACTTGATACAATTTATCAAAATATATTATTATTTTCAGATTGAAATGAATTCATTCAGAAAGAAGACAACCAACCTGAGCAAGAGCAAGACCCCATCTCTACAAAAAAAAAAAAAAATTAGCCTGGCATGGTGGCACTGCCCTGTAGTCCCAGCTACTCAGGGGGCTGAGGCAGGAGGATGACCGCAGCCCAGGCGTTTGAGGTTGCACTGGGCTATGATGGTGCCACTGCACTCTAACCAGGGCTACAGAGTGAGACCAGGTCTCCAAAAAAAAAAAAAAGAAGAATAAAAAAAGAAAATGAAGACAAAAGCAAAATGATTTTTATTAATGCATTTAGTAATTATTAAATTCAATTAAAATATATTACCAATAAGTTAATGAAATGTTTACCAGAACTTTTGGAACAGCAAGGGTTGGAGTTATTCTTCTGAATTTCCAGGACCTAATGCTCTGAGAAGAAGGCAAGTATTCAAGGTCAAATGCTTAGCAACTAGAAAAGTAAAGACCTCAACCCAAGTTCTCTGATGCCAAGTTCATCTGTCTTTCAACATCATAGCTGTCTCCCCCAAAGCTACCTATAATCTATTGCTTACTAACAAATACAATTCACAAAATCAATGATGTATGTGCATGTTTTATAAAGGAAACTATTCTTCTCTTATGCATTCTCAGTGAAATATTTTATGAAATATTTTGTTTTCTGCCATACTTTACTCAAAAATTTATATCTCAAATCAGGTTGTTATTTGTTCTGAGCACAGAGAATGATTTTATTAACACATTTAGATGTAGGTTAGTAATTGCTGCTGTCTGTGAACTATATATAATAAAGACATCTGCACTCGAAGGTTTATAGCAGCACAATTCACAATTGCAAAGATGTGGAAACAACCCAGGTGCCGATCAATACACAAGTGGATTAATAAAATGTGGTATATGTATAACATGGAGTATTACTCAGCAATAAAAAACAATGGTGAATTAACACATCTGGTATTATCCTGGATGGAGCTGGAGCCCATTCTTCGAAGCGAAGTATCACAAGAATGGAAAAACAAGCACCACTGGTACTCACCATCAAATTGGTACTAACTGATCAATACTCATGTCACACATGGAAATAATACTCATCAGGGGTCGGGCAGGTGGGAGGGGGTGGAAGGGATGGGAAAACTCTCACCGAATGGGTGTGGGGTGCACAGTTTGGGGGATGTCCACGATTGTAGCTCTGATTTGGGCAGTGCATAGGCAATATATATAACCAAAGTGTTGTACCCCCATAATATTCTGAAATTAAAAACAAGAAAAAAAGAAAAATACTAGATAAAAGAGAAAACACTTTTCAACATTTTGAATTCTTTGCAAATTGCAGAATAAGTAAGTGAGTTGATGGTTATGCATTTCTATTCAAAAAGTTTCTAAGACACAAAATAGGAATAAATAATAACCATAATTTAAGTTTTACAAACAGCTCTTGCATGCATTATTCCAATTGTTCCTCAAAACAATCTTATGAGGCAAGTGCTATCATTAACATTTTACTGATAAAACTGGGCCTCAGAGAGGTTAAATTAGTTTGATAACCCCACATAGCCGGTAATTGAGAGAATCAGTCCCCAAATACAGATTTTTAGATTCTAAATTTTCATGAACTGTCACCATTCTATTAGGTTACTAGTTTTTTCCTAGATACCGATAAAAATAGTTTCCTTTTCTTGTCATTTATTTTCATAGTATTTACCAAAATAGAGGCTTGCCTCATCTCTCATAGGTATATTACTTGAATTTAGTGAATTTTTGACAATTTTAGCTGCAGCTTGGACAAATAATTTAAGGACCATTAAGCAAACCCTTATGATTGGCAACTTTCTAGGTTTGATAAATCCTTACTGAATGACAAAATCTTTTTGTCTGTGATGTGTGTGAATGACTCTGTGTGTGTGTTTGCTTATTTTTTCCTTTTTACTATGGAAAATCTCAAACACAGAAACCAATACCGTAAAGAACCTCTGTGTTCATTACCTATCCATCACCTAATTTCACCCAGCTTCATCAATCATCAGTATTCTGCCACTTTTGCATCATTCATATCTCCATTTACAATTCACCCTATTGCTGGAGGCAGAGATAATTAGCATTGAGCATGATGATGATGGCAACTACCTGTGCAGTGTTTCCAGTAACACATATTTCTATTTAGGTATTTAATTTATACTGAGTAAAATTTAATTGACCCCCTTTTTGTACAAATCTGTGAGTTATGACAAAGACATTTAAGTAACCATTACCACCATGCCCAAATAATCTTAGAGTTGGAATAAAAAATGATGAAAATAGGAGTATTAATGATAATATTTCAGTGACCTAAAGTAAAAAAATATGTTTGGAAGCTATAAATCCATATGGCATCAAAGAGAAATATTTTAATTAGGCTTTTTTTTTTCCCTGAAGCAGACTGATTCAATTACCTCCAAAAAAAAAAACAGAAGTTTATGTAGCCATGCAGAGAAAAAGCTAAAATCTATCTTTATGAAGAGCAAGAACCACAATAAAGACAGATCACAGGACTTGCCAGAGATACTAGGTTGAATGACCTCAAATCTCATACTCCATGATTACTGTGACTTAGCTTCTCTACATAGGCCTGCTCGTCTCTGACTTGCAGTTCAAATAAGAAAATTCTTTTGTTTTTCCTTGTAAGCATCAGTTCAAGAATCGATGCAAGATAATTGTCTTAGCTCTTGTTTTCAACCCATAATTATTGACCACCCTATCTGTGAATCCAGCTGCCAGTAGATATTAACCTTTTGTCTAATATTGTCCAATCCTAGGCATATTTCCCTGAGCAGGGGGCTGTGTGAAGGGATCATAAATCCAGCCAGTTTGTCTGTTTCTTCTCTTTGCTTACCAAACAAAACAAACAAACAAAAAAAGAACTATTATAAAGTAGACTAGAGAAAAAGAAATTATTTTCTCATACATTAAAATGTTCACTGGCAAGGCAATAGGCAATTGTGTTACCATGAGTCAGTTCCTATCCAGCTCTCAATATTGACTTCCTCTGGGATAGATTCATTACCAGTTACTAAGTAGTAATGAATGAAGCTGAGTAGAGCAGACTCAGCTCCAGCCCTTATAATTTTTATGTGTTGTATATTAAGGAAATCAATGGGTCTCTTCCCCAGAGTTTTAACCAAGAATCTTATTGAATCATTTTGCTCTGATTGGATTAAGTAACTCTACATGAAGCCATCGTTAGGTCAAGGGGATAAAATGAATGGTTTGTCTTAGGTTCAAAGTTGTGGGATGGATCCTCACTCCAAATTTACGGACTAAGTATGGAGAAAGGGAAATCTCCAAATTCCTATTAGCAGAAGCAGAGGTAGGGGGGGTCCACATATTGGTTGGCCAAAAAATAACAAATGCACATTATCCTGAAAAAAATATATAGTTTAATCTAAATGATGACTATCACAGGCAATGCATAACATTAGAAAGAAATATTTTTGCTACTTCTTTGGGATGAGGCATTCTAACATTGATTTCCTTTTGACAGTAACAGCATTATCAACTCATACTAAATAATGAATTTGGTGTCCATGATGTTACTATCATGGTACAGTTAGTACTTTGCTGAAAATTAGCAAAATATTTTTAAATAAAATTTTAATGTCACATTTGATATTGGCCTTATAATCATTTTAACAAAAAATTTGGTGAAAAAATAAGTTAAAATAAATGGTTGCCTTAAATTCCAAACACAAAGATATTATGATTTTTTTTTTACCAACTTGATGCTCTTTGATTACCTCATCTAACTATGCTACAGACATAAGGTTATGCAGTGAATATCAGAGAATCAGAGACACGGTCTTCTGAGGGTACACAACAGAGATCATATTGCACAGATGCAATACATGCATTGATCTATATGTTGCTAATGAGAGGACCACATGTTAAACACATTATGGAACACATGTGTTCCATAATAAACTGTATATAATATATAATTATATATAATTATGTATATTTATGATAAAAGTATTGTTATAATAATCTATAATTATGTTATATGCAATATATAACTACATATAAAAATATATAGCTACTACATATATAGTATAGATATTATTTATATATGTGTGTGTGTACATATATATATATAAAAATTACCTTCATATCCAGACATTATGGTAGCCTAAAAGCCAAATTTTGTTTGTTTTTGTCAATCTAATTTTTATATAGGATTAATTTTCTTTTTTCCTTTCAGGACAATTCTCTCGCTAATTGGGTAGAATTATTATTTTTCTTTCTTTCACATTTTAGGTTGTTATTAAGTTCATAGTAGTTCAGTGCATTCTACAGTTTCACTCTACTATACACTAGATAAATAGCAAACCACTGTAGCAAGATGATCAGTGAAGCCTAACAGGCATGCTAAAAAGCTGGAAGACATTATTTTAGACACCCTTCTATAGACAGATTTGAAATTTTCTACTAATTGTGTTCTTGTTAATAATGTGCATATAGAAAGTAGAAATTGCTTATAAGTTTAACCACGTGCTTAGCATTCTAAAAGACCTACTCACTTCTTTAAAACCATGGAAAAGAAAAGATAAAATATTGTCAGAAGCTTGCAACTAACATTTACTATATGGTACTAATCAAATAACTGAAATCCATACACAAAATGTCCCCAAGGATCTAGTAAGCATGAAAATTACATGAGATTAAATTATTACAATTCAATCACTGATGAAATTAATATAGAATGTCAGAAATAATTTAAGAACTCAGATTAATCTCTTTGAACATACTAAGTTTCTCAATGCAAACATATACAGATTTGTTTGGAGATAACGTGAAATTTGTGATCTCTGACAGCAATGGACTGAATGGCCCTAACCCCCAATGTTATATATAGTATTTGAAGTTGGGCCCTTTGGAAGGTGATTAGGTCATGATGGTGAAGCCAGCATGAATGGAATTAATGCCTTTACATAGGGAAATGCAGAGAGCTCCCTTGTCCCTTCCACCATGTGAGAACACAGCAAGAATATGGCCATCTGCACTCCTGAACAGGGCCCTCACCAGAACCTGACCATGCTGGCTCCATGATCTCATGATCTCACACTTCCAGGTTCCAGAACAGTGAGAAAAAATGTGTTTTTTATAAGTCACCTAGTCTATGGTACTTTGTTATAACAGCTGAACTCACTAAGATATTAACAATGACAAAGTTACCATTTTCCTCACCATTAAAAACTCTACAGTGATTTTTTCAAAACAGTGATGTTTAAAATTCAAATTATAGGAAAGTTGAGAAGATTCTCTCTATTCAATTAAATGAAAAGAAGTATTTCACATCCCAACACAATGATTAACATTAACTTGAATTTCATTAATATTTTTTTTCTTAGTAGTTCTCATGTGGCCCTGTTTAACAGCATGAAGCAACAATGCAAAATTCCTCATGATTCTAGGTCTCATGCAGGAGAATTAGTAGGCACTCCTGTTATTCCCAGTCACAATGGAATAGAGTTAGGTCATGAATTCTTCACCTCACTTCTCTGTCCCAGAGGCAGAATGTCCTCACTGAGCTTTGTAATGAAGAATTTTTAAATCATCTGTCCAGATTATCTTCAGCAGATACAAAAGCCATGTTAATTATCCTAAATAAAATTAAAAAATCTATTAGGCCATATGCCTTCTGATACCCTGCCTACTCAATCAGAGATACTTTGATACATCCAAACTATGAGCCCTGACCTCTTCTAATAATTAAAGCCCAGCAAAATTCTCCATACTGAGAAGTATTCTGACCATAACCTGCCTGGCATGGACCTAACTTTTCCATTCATTTGAGATCATGGAACACATAACTGGTATGCCAGCATCAACTTTGAAGCAGGAGTAGGGATATTTAAACTTTGTCTTGTTTAGGGGGGAATTTTTTGAAAAAATGAAAGGATGCTTTATCAAATGTGTCTGTACCAAAAGAAATCCATCAACCATGGTACCATTAAATGTAAGGTTACAAAGCACTCTACAGATGAAGTATGAAATACTTGAAACTTATCCAGGCCTCACTGAGGCTTTAAGAGAACCTATTATAGGTACCTCACCAAGAAGAAAACCTTAATCAATACATAACAAAAAAGATGTGATGAAAAGTAATATTTATGAAGAATAATCAAGATAATATGTAGTTTTTATTTTTCTTTATGTTATGCTTCTCAAATCAGATAGATTTAATGTTAATTGATAAATTATGTTCTGAGGTAAAAGTCCTCTCTTCACACATAGGTGTAGTTAACTATTAAAATAATCTAGACAGTTAAATATGTTTGCATGAGTTTAATTTCAGGACTTGTCAGACTACAACTATACAACACTTCCAATGTGCCATGCAGAGATATGAGTTCTTTATATTTATGAAATAATTTAATCTTTAGAACAAAGGGAGATGCTATTATCATCACTATATAAAAGGTGAGCAAACTTAGATAAAGAGAGAATAAGTGGCTTATTCAAGGTTACACAGATGGTAAATATCCAAATGCTTATGATGACTTTACAACAATGAGATTTAGTAGGCAATATTTCCAATGTTTATCTTACAATATCACTCCCAAATGAGCACCTAATATTTCTCAAAGCGCATTTTCTATGTAACAAAGTGTGGCTAATGTTACTTTGTGTATTTCAAATATTTTCATTGTTTTAAACCAGATTATGGAAGAATTATATGATTAGCTCCTCTTAGATTCACTTTTATCAAACTGTGCCTTGTTACTCTGCCTTCTACAAACATTCAAACATGCTATAGAAAACTCTAAAGATAAGATTTGTAGTCATGACAAAGTAACAGGAAGAAGTTTTACTCTACTACATTAAACAACTAAAGCATCATACAAAATACATAAAACAACTATTTTCAGCCCTTAGACAACAGACAGCTAAGGACAGGAATCTCTGAGAGAGAGGAAATGAAATAATAAGCACTACGAGTTCCCAGTTCACTGCATGGAGAGTTTCTCAGCCACAACCAAGGAAAGGGAACTAAAAGAAAGTCTGGGAATCTTGTTGAGTTGAGGAGACAAAGTTCAGAGTATGAGGAGGCAGACTACCAGAAAGGAGAAGGTAACACAGAGAGGAAAAGATCTTAGATCTTGCAGAGGTTTCCTTTGAGTCTTTGGCTGCATAAAAGACACTATAAGAAGAACCATGAAGAAACAGGTGCAAAAATCCTTGGAGCCCACATACTACAAAGACTTACTAATACAGGTAAGCCAGTTGAGTCTGCAGAAAGATTTTTCCTCAGTAATGGGACCAAATTAGCCTTAAGGTAAAGGCTGTTCTGACCTCACCTAATAAAGCCTCAAAAACAAGCCTTAAATTCATCAAATTATTTCCAAGAAACATAATCATGTCCCATAAAAGAAAACCAAAATATTAAACTATGTACAAAACAGTCCAGTACCCAATTAAAAATTACTAGCTGTAGAAAGAAAAAAAAAATGATTCATAATGAGGTGAAAAAATCAATAGATACAGACATAAAAATGACAGATAATATAATTAGTATCCAAGGATATTAAACCAGCTATTTTATTAGACTTTTATATTTTAAAAAGTAAAGGAAAACATGGACATAGTATAGAGGGAAATAGAAGATATAACAAAGACCCAATCAAACTTCTGGAGAAAGGAAATATAATATCTCAGATGAAAAATACACTAGATGAAATTAACAGATTATCTCCTTTGGAAGAAAAAATTAATGAGTTTGAAGATACAGAAATTATCCAAAATTCAACTCAGAGGGAAAACAGACTGAGGGAGAGATGAAAAGAAGACAAGTGAACTACAAGACAACTTAAAGCAGAATAAAATAGCTACTGGAAGGAGGAGATGGAGTACAGAAAAAAATTAAGGGAATAATGGTCAAATATGTGATGAAAACTATATGCCTTCAGAACCAAGAAGCTCACTAAATTGTAAGTACAAAAACATAAAGGAAACCACAGCAATGCATGATAACCAAATCGCTGAAAAATAATAATAGACGATCGTAAGTGCAACAAGAGTAAAAGAAGTAAAATAAACAAGGACAACAGCAGTCTGCTCATCAAAAACAAGGCAACTGATACACAAATGAATGAAGAAAAATTGAAAGGTAGACATTTCAGTTTATATAACAAAGACTTTTAAAACTCTATAGAAGATAATTGATGTTCAGGGCCAAAAGTAATAACATATGTAGAAGAAATATAGTTGAAAAAAAATAGCATAAAGCCTTGGAAGTGGTGGGAGGAATGGAGATATACTATTATAAGGTTTTTGTACTTGGAGTATTATAATATTATTTTAAAATACACTGTGAGAGGCTAAAAGTATATATTATAAATGCTAGGATGAACATGAAAAAAAATACTATATAGCTAACAACCCAATAAAAGAGACAAAATGGAATCATAAAAATTAGTCTGATAATCCAAAAGAAGATAGGAAAAGAAAAATGTAATGGAGGAACAAATGGAACAAATAGAAAACAAAGAGGAAGATGACATATTTAAATCAAGCCTATCTAAAATTGCATTCTACATAAAAATGATTTAAACATGTCCATCAAAAGGCATATATTTGCAACATGGATTTTCAAAAAAGCAAGACCCAACTATATGCTGTCTAATAGAAACCTACCTTAAATATAAAGACAATGAGAGGTTAACTGGTACCCATCCTGCAGAAATTATTTCACAACATTGAGAAGAAAGGAATTCTTCCCAACACGTTTTATGAAGCCAACATCACCTTGACACCAAAGCCAGAAAAGGACTCAACAACAGCAAAAAAAAAACTACAGACCAATATCCCTTATGAATATAGATGCAAAAATTCTCAATAAAATTCTAGCAAACCAAATCCAGCTGCACCCCAAAAAAATAATCCATCATGACCAAGTGGGCTTCACCCCAGAGATGCAGGGATGGTTCAAAATATGCAAATCTATAAATGTAACTCATGACATAAATAATAGTAAAAACAAAGACCTTATGATCCTTTCAATAGATGCAGAAAAAGTATTTGACAAAATTCAGTACCATTGTATGATAAGAATGCTTAACAAAATACACATAGAAGGGACTTACCTCAAAATGATAAAAGCCATATGTTACAAACCCACAGCCGACATCATACTGAATGGGGGAAAAATTGAAAGCATTCCCTCTTAGAACTGATCAGACAAGGATGCCCTCTATTAGCGCTTCTATTCAACATAGTGCTGGATTTCCTAGCCAGAGCAATTAGACAAAAGAAGGAAATCAAGGGTATCCCAATGAGGGAGAAGAGGGCAACTATCACTCTTTGGTGACGATGTGATCTTATATCTAGAAAACCCAAAAGATTCTGCCAAGAGACTACTGGAGTTGATAAATAAGTTCAGCAAAGTCTCAGGTTACAAAATCTACATACACAAATCAGTAGCATTCGTATACACCAACAACAGTCAAGCTAAGAATCAAATCAGAAACTCAATACCTTTCAAAATAGCAACAAAGAAAATGAAATACCTAGGAATATATTGAACTAAGGAGGTGAAAGACCTCTACAGGGACAACTATAAAACACTAAGGAAGGAAATAGCAGAGGGTGTAAACAGATAGAAAATTGTACTGTGCTCATGGATCACCAGAATCAACATTGTTAAAATGTCTATACTACCCAAAGTGATCTACAGATTCAATGCAATCCCTATTAAAATACCAACATCATTTTTTGCACATCTAGGAAAAATAATTCTACACTTTGTGTGGAACCAGAAAAGACCCCGTATAGCCAAAGCAACCTTAAGCAAAAAGAACAAATTGGGAGGCCTCAACCTACCAGACTTCAAGCTATACTATAAGGCTATATTAACCAAAACAGCATGGTACTTGCACAAGAACAAAGACACAGACCAGTGGAACAGAACAGAGAACCCAATATAAAACCATCTTCATATTGCCATCTGATCTTTGACAAAGCAGACAAAAAATACACTGGGAAAAATAATCCCTATTCAATAAATGGTGCTGGGAATTGGATAGCCACATGTAGAAGACTGAAACTAGATCCACCCCTTTCACCTCTAACAGAAATCAACTCATAATGGATAACTGACTTAAACCTAAGGCATGAAACCATAAGAATTCTAGAAGAAAATGTTGGAAAAACTCTTATAGACATTGGCCTAAGCAAGTAATTCAGGAAGAAGACCTCAAAAGCAATCACAGCAACAACAAATAAAATAAATGTGACCTGATCAAATTAAAAAGCTTCTGCACAGCCAAGGAAACTATCATTTGAGCAAATAGACAACCTACAGAATGGGAGAAAATATTTGCGTGCTATACACCTGATAAAAGGCTGACAACAAGAATCTATATAGAACTCAGGAAGATCAGTAAGAAAAAAATCAAACAACCCCATTAAAAAGTGGGCAAAGAACATGAACAGAAACTTTTCAAAAGAAAATAGACTAATGGCCAAGAAACATATGAAAAAATGCTCAACATCTCTAATCATCAGGAAAATGAAAATGAAAACCACAATGAGATATCACTTAACTCCAGTGATAATGGCTTGTATCAAATTCCCAAAACAACAAATGTTGGCATGGATGCCAAAAGATAGGAACACCCATACACTGCTGGTGGGACTGCAAACTAGTACAACCTCTATGGAAAGTAGTATGGAGATACCTCAAAGACCTAAAAGTAGAACTACCATTTGATCCAGCAATCCCACTACTGGGTATTTTACCCAAAGGAAAAAAGACATTCTGTAAAAAAGATATGTGCACATGCATGTTTATGGCATCATAATTCATAATTGCAAAAATGTGGAAATAATCCAAGTGCCCATCAACACACAGGTGGATTAATAAAATATGTATGTATACCATGGAATACTACTCAGCCATAAAAAAAAGGTGAATTACTTCTTGTATTCTCCTGGATGGAGCTGGAGCCCATTCTTCTAAGTGAAGTATCTCAAGAATAGATAGAAACACCACATGTACTCACCATTAAATTGCTACTAATTGATCCACACTTATGTGCACATGTGGAAGTAACACTCATTGGTTGTCGGACAGGTGTGTCATGGTTCAGTCCATTGCTGGGTTTTGAAGTGTTGCCCTAGTTCTTGGGCTCCTGGCTTGGAAGAATCACAAGCCGGGCCCACATGATGGAGAGAGATGACAGACACTCAGGAAGAATGCGTTAAGAATTTATTGGAAGTAGTGAATTTATAAGATAGTATAGGAGAGGAAAGCAAAGACATTTCCTAAGGGTAAGCGGGTCTGTCTCTGCAAGTGGAGAAGACCCCGTTTAGGTCCATATTTTCCTTTTCATATGCTTTATGTTTAGGTAAAGGTTAGTTATAATTAGGACTGAATTCCTTTCTATGTTTGGACCTGACTTAAAGGTTATGCTATACGTACTGTGGGGAAAGTTCCATTTCCATTCTCTGACTGGTGGTCAGTGTCCCATGGCCTAATTACCCCATTCTTTAAGACCAAAATAACTGTTTCCCTGGTTATTTTTCTGTAACCATTCCCTCTTTATTGTTTTTCTATAACTGCCTTCTGCTCTCTGTTTTTCTGATTTCATTACCTCTTATTTGTCTTTCTGTTCTTAACATTTCCCCCATGAGAAACAGTTAGGCCTGAATTCTTTCAGGGAAAAGATTCAATGGTCCATCTTCTGTAACTGCTTCCTGCTGAAAAACAGGTGTTGTTCCTACTTAGAGGCCATGTTTGTCTCTCCTGTTCAGTCCCTAGGAGTGTGAGTTTGTTCTAAAAGTGGAGGCATGGAGATCTAGGATATTGGGTAGTTAAGGATCCTGATCTTGAGAAAATGGTTGAAGCCCTCTGACCATCGTAAGTTTGAGATGAAATTGTTGGAGCCTGGAAGACATAAATTTAATCAACAAGTTAAATAAACATGTGCCAAATAGTAACTTGTAAGCATGGGGAGGAGGCATCTCCCATTTTAAAAGTTGTATGGATGATGAAATTAATCACAAAAGTTAAAAGATATTTATAACCTTTACATTGGTTTATAATTGTAAAGTCTATTTGCCAATCCTCCCCTGGGTATTGGCCTCACCTTTGGACTGGTTCTAGCAATCAAAGTGACTGAATTCCCTCTTGTGGACTATTTTGGATGCAAAGATACCATGACTTGGTGACTTGTTTAACTAATTTGTCCAGTTTCTGTATAATAACCATTCTTTCAAAGAGAAGCTTTAGGGATTCAACCCCTACATGAAAGGCCTGATGAAAGCTAGAGACTATTTTCCAAGAGATGTTAGAAGAAATAAAGGGCCTCCCCCCATGCTCCCACCAGCCAGTGGGGGTGAAAGAACATCCCTTTCCTTTGACTCAGTTTAACTAAAAAGTCTCTTCCCAATAAAGAGGTTGGGACTTTTGGAATAAGTAAGAATTGGTGGGTGAATAGTATTCCTTCCCAGGTACATAACAATGCAGGAGTATAGTATCTCTTAATTGGGTGTCCATCAATGTCTACCACCACAGGGGTGGAGGGTGAGAGAAGCCTGCCAAAGGTCTGTATGACCAAAAACTTAGCTCCCTTATTAAGTAAAAAGAGGATTTGCTTACCAGCCACATCTGAGTTTACCCAGGGTTCTTTGTGGGAGATGTTGATGGTATGGGCGGGAGCCTGTGCCAAACCTAGGCTCCATCAGGCATGGCCATCCTGCGCCACTAGGGCCTGGTCAGTCCTCCGGCCCCTGGGGGCTGAGGGGCAGTCCCTTTCCCAATGGCCAGACTATCCACATCTGGGACAGGGGGTTTTTGGTGGCATGGCTTTCCTCGCCCTATTTCCTGTGCAGCCATCAGCCTCCGGGCATTGGTTCTGGAAGTGTCCAGGTTTCCCACATTGATAGGATGTCACCTCCTCTCAGGCCTCTCAGAGTGGCTGGGCAAACCTGTGTAGCAATAGCCACTCCCAATAATTCAGCCTTTTGGCAGTCCCTTTGTGTTACTTCCAAATCCTGATGTTGTAGACAGCGGAGGCCACCGTCAAAAACTGGGTAGTATCAGTTGGAGTCCTAGGGCCAGTTTTTAAAGTTTCCCACAGATATCAGAGAAAGATTGGTTAATGAAATGAGTATTGATTACTATCACTGCCTCTCTGGTGTCTGGGGCCATGCTAGTATATTTCCGAACAGCTTCCTTAATTCTCTCTCTAAACACTGCTGGACTTTCTTTTTTACCTTGTACCACCTCAGTGAGTATTGAAGAATTTGTGGGCTTCATTTGAATGGTTCTCATTACCCCAGTTAAGCAAAGCAGCATGATCACAGAGCCATCCCCCTGACTGATCTCCATATACTTGTCTCACCACCCAGTTTCTCCTTACATGATTTTAAGTCTCCCATGGAGAAGGGAACATGTACTCTTACCAGCTATATGGTTGGTCCTGACACCTCTTGTAGAGGACAGATTGGAGGTGGGTGAGCAATAGGCGGGTAGAGAGGAGTGTGGTAACCAGCAGGAGCTCCTGAGATTGTCCCAGAACTGAGGCTACAGTTTCCCTTCTGCTCCTTTGTTCCTTATTTGTTCTCCTGATGGAGGGGCCGGCACTCAGAAGGGGCCTGGAACTTGATCTTCATCCCTGCGTCCTGTTTCTTAATCTGACACCTCTCCACACAAGATTCACAGTATTGGGGATTATCTTTTAAGTACATAAAATTTTGAACATATGGGACCTCTGACCATTTCTCTTTCCCTCTATAAAGGTGGTCTAACTATAGAATTGTGTTGTAACCTAGACTCCCATTTACAGTCCAGGATTCACCATCCGGCAGTTGATATTGGGACCAGGATGTATTGTATTAGTTTCTTTTTCTGAAGGCTATCAAATCCAAGAATTTTCCAATTTTTTTAATCAGCATGCCAAGGGTGAATTTATGGGAATTGATGCTCTTTCTATGGCAAGAGAAGAGAGGGTAGGCTACCCAAAGGAAGGGTGTCTCCGTTCCTGTTGGGCCCCTTGTGAGAGCTGTCCATGAAGGAGTCCCACTCATGAACAGATAGAGGTTTCACGTGGAGATGTTGAGGCAATCTCACATGCCCAGAGCTTTCCCTGGCCCCCAAATTTCCCTCCGGGGTCCCTCAACTGACCGCAGAGGCTGGAAGCAGTACCTGGCTCAATGTGGCTTACTTAGTTAGTACATGCCCCGTGCAGGTGTGTGCCACTGATCTACCCTCCTGTCTCTAGGCCAGAACTCTTCCTGGCTGGGGATGCTACTTGTTAGCCTTCACTTCTCAAGTCCTCTGGCTTGAACAGCATCCTAGTTTGCCCTAGCCTTTACTGGTGACCAAAGTGAGAGGGTTGCCCATTGACTCAGCCTCAGAGAATTTTGTGTTCCCTCTTGGGGGTGTTTTAGGGAGTCCAAGAAGAGATTTAAAACCACCCATTTTTCTACTGTTGAGAAGGCAGATTGCCCCAAAACCCACTATAGAGCAGGCCCAGAGATGTATTTAGAGAGCACCTGTGAGCTGACAAGTAGATAAGTCCCAAGTAAAGGTTTCATCCATTTGTTGGAAAGACACAAAACAAGAAAGGACAAGAGAAGGGGTCAGGCGTTCTAGACCTAACCCAGAAATGGACACCATCCAAGGTGGCCGAAGTCCACACCTGAGGAAGAAGGAACAAAGGAATCTGTGACTGGTCATGATCAACTAGTAGTAAACACCACTGCACTTGGACCAGCTGAGGGGTGGATAAGGAATAGGAAGGGACTATGATGATGAGGTCTTTGGAAAGAATAAATTCTTGGTATTAAGAAGGATTAAGTAGTAAAGACAGCAGTAGGAGAGCCTCAGTAGCCAGGCAGACAGTCTGCACAGTTCCAAACCTCCGAGTAAAGCAGAGAGAAGTAAAGAAAACCAAAGAAAAAGCAAAGAGAAGCAAACTCCCCATCGCCTTACCATCAGGCAGGTTTTCTTCCCTTCCCTCACTAGCTGCCTGGTTTCAGGTTAGGGCAACAATTGTCACAGTTGAACCCACAACTGGACTTTGCAGTGTTGCCCAGTTCCTGGGCTCCTGGCTTGGAAGAATCGCAAGCCAGGCCTGCATGAGGGAGAGAGATGACAGACACTCAGTAAGTATGCATTAGGAATTTATGGGAAGTAGTGAATTTATAAGATAGTATGGGAGAGGAAAGCAAAGACGTTTCCTAAGGGGAAACGGGTCTGTCTCTGCAAGTGGAGAAGACTCCATTTAGGTCCATATTTTCCTTTTTATATGCTTTATGTTTAGGTAAAGGTTAGTTATAATTAGGACTGAATTCCTTTCTATGTTTGGACGTGACTTAAAGGTTATGCTGTACGTACTGTGGGGAAAGTTCCATTTGCATACTCTGACTGGTGGTCAGTGTCCCATGGCCTAATTACCCCATTCTTTAAGACTGAAATAAGTGTTTCCCCTGGTTATTTTTCTGTAACCATTTCCTCCTTATTGTTTTTCTATAACTGCCTTCTCCTTTCTGTTTTTCTGATTTCATTACCTCTCACTTGTTTTTCTGTCCCTAACAGGTGGGAGAGGGGGAGGAAGGGATGGATAAATTCACACCTAATGGGTGCGGTGCATGCTGTCTGGGGGATGGGCATGCTTGTACTTCTGATTCAGCAGTGCAAAGGCAATTTATGTGACCAAAGCATTTGTACCCCTGTAATATTCTGAAATTTAAAAATAAAAAAAAATAAAATAAAAGATTGATAAAGTTATAGTATGCATACTTTAATCAAAAGGAAATCAGAGTGGCTATACTAATACTAATGAAACAACATGAAAACTTGGGCACTATCTAATACCAAATACCAAACAGAGTAGATTGAAGAGCAAGAAATATTACCAGAGATAAAGAGGGTAGTTTCATAACAATAAACTTTCAGTTCTTCAAGAGGATTTAACAATTCTAAATGTATACACACCTCTTAACAGAGTCTCAAAAGACACGGGACAAAAACTGATAAACTTAAGCGGAAAAATAGCAAACTCACAATTATAATTAGAGATTTCAATATCCCTCTCTCAATAATTGATAAATAAAATAGAAAGAAAATCAATATGGATTATAAAACTTGTACAACACAATCACCCATATTGACATAATTGACTTTTCTAGAACATTCCACACAATAACAGCAGAATATGCATACTTTTCAAGTCCACATGGGACACTTACCATGATAGGCTATATTCTTTGCAATAAAATAATTCCAAATGTATTTAAAAGAATTGAAATCAAGTATATTTTCTCACCATCAGGGAATTAAATTAGAAATTCTATTGATGATTTTTTTTTCTAAGAAAACAAAGTTAAATTATTGGGGAACAATAGCAAGAAAATTGTTTTTGAAATGTGTTATGGTTGTATAATCTTCATGAAACCAATCTTGTGTGGCATTACATGGCTCACTGGCAAAAGTGCACAAAGAATTTCTTAGGATACTGATGCTTTCCCTGGACACGTTCTATTATTATTCACTGATTATGGTTAGAAATTAAAGATAAGTGATAATGCCCAAGTTTTCATGTTCTTTTTAAGGTTATGGAGACTTTGCATATGGAGACTTTTCTGGTCTTTCTTTCCACTCATATTACTTCACTTTTAAACCTCTGCAGAAGAGAAAGAGTAGGTTTTTTCTGAGCCAGAAGAGGTGTGTGTTTGTGTGTGTGTGTGCGTGTGTGTGTATTCTTTCCAGTTCCACCTGCATCAGACCAAGACAGCCTTAAAGATTCTTTCAGCTTGACTACACTCTTGACTAGGTACTTCCCCACTATAGGCCCCTGACTTCCGTTTTCTTAGAGTATTCACTTTAGAAAATTTGCAACTGTAAATTCTTTCTCTACCCCTTTAAGATGTAAATCTATAATCCAGGAATGTCTTTCACAATGACCTGGGAGCCATCCCTTTGAAATGTAACATCAAGAAAGATAGGGCCCCTGTTTCCCATATAGAGGAAAGTAATATAAGTTAGAACAAGAAACTTAATGTTAATTATTAGGAAATTTTCATAGGCAGGACATTTTAGGATCACTATTTCTCACACACATGTCCACAGACACACACACACACTGAAAAATCTTAGAGCATTCTATCTATTCCTGAACTATCAAATGGGTGAGGAGGAAAGTTAATTCCCTGCCTATATATAAAGTCCATACATTATTATAGGTCTGAAATTTAATAAATGGTGCAGACTGAAGAGAAGTCATTCCACCAAGGGGAACTAGTTAGCAAAAGAATAGGGAATATAATTTATATTTCCAAATTTCACAATCCTAATCTCCCTCTTTCTATGAATTTCTACCTGAGTGCAATAGAAGGCATATTTAAATCAGGACTTTTTATATTAGAAAGAAAAAATATTTTTTACATTTGTATCAGATAGTCCCAATAGTTACTGGCAGTAAAGTGAACTATGCTCATTGGCACACCTTAACCTGTATCTCTTAAGCAACACCAGGGAATCCACTGTATTTAATTTTCTCCAACACCTCATTGATCACTCAACTAGAGGTCTTTTTCCCATGCACTTAAACAGAGATACATAAGCCAAGTGGCAATGTTAAAATAAAAAGAATCATAAAACTATCAGCATTCAGTGCAATTAATTTTGAATTGGTTGATACTCCATGCTATTATCTGTTTTGTTTCTCATAAAACAAAAGATTGAGGGGTCTACTTGTTTGCAAATTGCCTGTTATGCATGCTATTTGTTGCCAAATTGTAAAACATGGTGGGGGGGCATGGATTTTCCTTCTTTATGGACTTATATAAATTTTCTGGTGAAAATACAGTGAATACTTCTGTTCAGATTTCCTTTGATCTCATATTAATCTCATTTAATTGAGATTTAGAATCTCATAAATCAAACACTAGATTACTATGCATATAATTAATGTGCCTCTGTTAGGGACAGAAAAACAAGTGAGAGGTAATGAAATCAGAAAAACAGAAAGGAGAAAGCAGTTATAGAAAAACAAATAAGGAGGAAATAGTTACAGAAAAATAACCAGGGGAAACAGTTATTTTGGTCTTAAAGAATGGGGTAATTAGGCCATGGGACACTGACCACCAGTCAGAGTATGCAAATGGAACTTTCCCCACAGTACGTACAACATAACCTTTAAGTCATGTCCAAACATAGAAAGGAATTCAGTCCTATTTATAACTAACATTTACCTAAACATAAAGCAAATGAAAAGGAAAATATGGACCTAAATGGGGTCTTCTCCACTTGCAGAGACAAACCTGTTTCCCCTTAGGAAACGTCTTTGCTTTCCTCTCCTATACTATCTTATACCTTCACTACTTTCAATAAATTCTTCACATATACTTACTGAGTGTCTGTCATATCTCTACATCGTGTGGGCCTGGCTTGCAATTCTTCCAAGCCAGCAGCCCTAGAACTGGGGCAATGCTTCAAAGTCCAGCTGTGGACTGAACTGTGACACCTCCATTTATGCATTTGATTATTAATCAAAGCATGTAATTATCTTTAGTATTTTATATTTCTCAGCAAAGAACATATAAATATAAGTGTACCTTGATCATATGATAGATTGATCTAGTTACCAGATAACTTTGGCTATGCAAATCATTTCAAAAACAATACCACAAACCCATGTCCCCAGACAGCAAATCACATGGTGACAAGAGATATTTCTTGGCACAATTCTCATTAGCCTTTCTCCAGTTTTGGCTAATAGCAATTCACTGTCTCAGCTTAATGTCTACAATGATGCACCCTGATGAGTGAGAGCTTTTCTCAGCATGAATCTTATTAGCATTTTTCTGTGCTTGGCAGTAAGCAACTCAATACTCCCTGTAGCCTCACCCTTTCATTGCCCCCAGCAGACAGCTCTGATTTCTTTAAAGGAAGAAGCATTCTCTGCTGTCTGTACAAAACATTTTCTTGTTAAGTTTGCCCTACTGGAGACAGGTGAAAGACTGACTTTCAGCAGCTGCACTAGAGACTAACTCCAAGGGTTCTTTGCATTAATATGTAAAGCAATAATCAGTAAGTAGCACCTTTTGACAAACAACAGGTGGCTTTTCATTCTAAAAGAGGCAGTATCTTATTGTGAATCAAAGGAATCCTGTGGTTCTGCCATCACTTCCCTGTACCTCCTACCAGTTCTGGATATATAGATATCTTCACAGACTAGAGCAGCTACACTCTCCCCAGAGTTGCCTTGCATGCTTAAATTGAACTTCAATGGTCTGGCAAGTCACTTCACCAGCGTATGCTTTCTTTGCACTCTCAAATCATGGGAGGCTTTTGAACTGAAAATGCAGGCTTCCTAATCAGAGAAAAGAAGCTATAGTAGAGCATTCTCTGTAAGAATACTCAACTCTGGAATAAGCACACACAATGCAGATTTCTTTTGCTTTTACCTTGTACTTACTACACAGAACCGCATACTCTGGATTGAAGCATTGAATGAACTTGTAATTCAGTTAGGTAACAATTCTAACCATTGATAATGCAGTGTTTTTTTTTTTTTTTTAATTTGACTATGTTTAGTTGAGTACACCAACAAGATTAAGAGTGGCCAGACTACATGTTGGCCCTAAGAGAATGAGAGATTAATTACCAAAAATAAGATACAAAGACTTCCATTTTTGCCTGACATACTATACACTATATGAACACGCATGTAAGGCAGACTGACATGAGTTGGAGTGTGTTTATGCCGTACAGAAACCAACCCAGAGATACTGTAGAGAATGAGACACTGCCCCAACCTATCGTGCTTAGTTTCATTCCCAAAATAGACACTTCTATATATGTGTGGATGTTATGCCTTTCTTCTACCTGACAACTAAATTACTAAGATGGATTTACTGTGTTTTAATAAGTATTTTTTTACCTTAAGATTTACAAATATTTGTAACCTGTGTGATACATAATGGGCCAGACATCTCTTAATTTTGTGTGTGTGTATTTGTGTGTCCAAACTCATTTTGTAAATGAAATATGTATTATTTTAATCTCTAGTTCTATTTAAATTATCAATCATCATTTTACATATAACAAAATTCAGTTAGATTCACAGATACGTTTAGTGGCCCAAAGTGCTAGGTTAGTTGCAGAGTGGAAATTAGAGTCTATTGTAGAGAATTAGAACACAAAACTCTAAATGAATACATTTATTTATTTATTTGAGACAGAGTCTCACTCTGTCACCCCAGCTAGAATGCAGTGGCATCATAGCTCATTGCAACCTCCAACTCCTGGACTCAAATGATCCTCCTGCCTCAGCCTCCCAAGTAGCTGGGAATACAGGCACGTGCCACCACACCTGGCTATTTTTTTTTTTAATAGAGACTGGGTCTCGCTGTTGATCAGTCTGGTCTTGAACTCCTGACCTCAGGCAATCCTCCTGGCCTCAGCCTCCCAAAGTTCTAAGATAAAGATGTGAGCCACCAAGCCTGGCCTCTAAATGAATATATTTAGAGCTGATTGAGTTGAGAGTATTTGGTCAATAAGTCAACATATATGCAAATTACTTTACTAGAGGCTGGGGAAGCAATATCAACCAGAGCATGTCAGGAACAAACTTATTTCCTTAAAAGTACTTAGAGAAAACAAAGACTATAACATTCTAGAGTAAAGAAGCCAGTGAAATATGAAAGGTAAAAGACTTAAATTTCTTACAAAGGTGACATAAACCAGAAATGAGACCCAATTATAAATTTAATTACAGAAATGTTGGCCTCATAGTCTTGGAGTGGGAGGCAGAAGAATATTTTAACACTTCTAAATCTTTCCGTCTTTTATCTTTAGGCAGGCTTTACAAAAGCAGCCGTTCAAGAAGTAAACAACAGACTTAAGATCATGAAAGAAACTGTGATTGCATTGGAATTTCTCATTGACTTCATTTCTAATCTACAAAAATCAGATAATTTAGTGTAACAGAGTGGATGGCCTGAAAAAGAAAAAAAAAAATGTTTTCTGTCTCTTTAAAACCCCCTCACCCTTTAGAGTGTTTTCTGTCTCTCACTAAAACCAGCTTCCCTGCCCCAGGCCAGTGGTTGGGCAGGGGAAGGGGAGTGTGTTCTTTGTTCTTTGCACTGCAGGAGATAGCTCAGTGAAACCATCCTGGTAGGGGACCAGGTGGCAGAGGTCCTGGGAAGTCCCAGGTGTTCTGGCCCAGCTTCAGACCAGTGGGGGTTTCCAACAGGTTCCGGAGATGAAAGGATCAGAACCATCAGCTGTAGTTGACAAAAATACCATGAACCTCAGAACCCTCCCCTTAAAAGCTCTGTATTTTTGCTTATGGGGAAGGAAAATTGGATTTTGGAACAATAGTGTGCCTTTTTTCCTCCTTTGCTGGCAAAATAATAAACTTCTCTTTCCTTCTCCTCAACCACTTGTACTCCTCCCTCTGATGCAGCCTCCTGGACAAGTGCAGAGCTTTCCATAACATTAGAACGGTTACACTTTTTGCTATTATTTTGTTTCATTGTTTCTATTCCAACCTGGAGTTGAAACTTTATACTTGCTAAAATGAGGAAACAGAGGCTCTTAGAGTTTAAATGAAGTTTATTTAATGTTAATCAAGTAATAACAAAGAACGGTGCTTAATAACTCAGTAAAATAGTTTTCCAATATGCCAGAGTAGCTATAAACATATTAATTTAATAATGGTTACTGTGTATTGAGTCTCTTCATTGTCTGAAGTAGGAACTTTCTGATCATTTCATTCTGTCCTTGTAGTAGCCTTTTTCTTCTGGTTTTTATCCCCATTTTATGGTAGATGAAACTAAGGCAAATATAGCTTAAGTAGTCTTTACATTACACATAGAGTCAAATGCAATAGTCAAATTGCTTAGGATTGAAATAAAGCACACCCACATAATATTGTATCATGTCTTCAGGGATAGAAAGAATTCTCCATATTTCTGGCTTTTCTCTGAACACTGAAGCACAGATTCTTTCCAACAGAGAGATGCCTGCTAGAATGGTATTAGGAATAATTAATATTTTTATTGAGCACTAAAGAATTTCTGTATTTATGCTTGTGTTGCTCAAGTAAGGGGCAGACTCAAGTATGGAAAGGCTGTGCACACTAGTAAATATAATGATGCTTTAAAATGAACAAATCAGATCACTGTATAATATGGATTAAAGATATCTATTATCTATATATCTATCTATATTTTTCAGCATTTAATAGTAGGAAATAATGAAAGCAGATACATAGCTGTTGTCCAATTTATTAGTGATACTTTTAATATAAACCACATCTGCAAACATGTCATGCTGGAAAAAATGTTTAAGGATTCTGGAATAGCACATATTATAATTAAGTGCATGTATTTCCAAGGTCTCTTGTAATAGATGTAATGTAGTCACAGATAAAGAGCAAGCAGAATGGGAAAATTAAGTAGCTAACACCACATCCAATGATCTCAGTTGCTAACTATTATAACTGTGTCTAAATTTACTACTTAAACTCCCATGGTTATCTATGCAGATAATTCACTTGGATAAATTAGCCACTTAATTTAATATAATTACAAATCTGTTGTTAATCTAAATGTTCTACAACCATGAAAAAATTTCAACCTTCCTTTATGCAGAAAAAAATCCAGTTGTATTAACAAATATGCTTTAATGCTAATGAAGAGTGTTGTCTAAGATTGTTGTCTAAACTGGTTTTACACTCAGCATGTGTAAAAGAGATAAGTGCCTTGAGAAGTTAGCACAATGATCCCTGCCATGTTCTTAAAGTACCAGCAGATTAAATATTATAATTTAATGTGTTTATGCAAAAAAACTATAATTTTAATCATTTGTATGCACGGATATTATTTTATTTTTGTACTATGTAGTAATTGTTCTGATCTAACAATCCTATAGAGTGTTTTAAAATTTGTAGAAGCTTAACTTTTTTTTTAAGTTAATACATTCTTCCTACAGCTTAACCCATATTAATGAGAAGAATCAAATGTGACTTCTCTCTTCCAGATTTAGTCAAGTTTGTCGAGACATAAGAAATCTATTTGTCATTTCTCAATCAAAATGAAAGAAAAGATATTGTATCTGTTTATTTTTGTGATTAACAAGTACCAGGACTCCACTAAAGTACAGACTCATTTGGTTCACACCTTTGTAAATGACTAGCTACAGATAGTTTTTATTTTCTAACAAGCAACAGATGGAAGACTGCAGTTTGAAATGAGGTAACATGGAATTGGACTACTTTCTTTTTAACTATGTTCTAACTCTGAATTACCCTATTATGTTCCTTATAAACCATGTTTTGCTACAGACTGCCTTTTATCTCTCCTTTTTATTTTATACCAATTTTGGAAACCCAGGTGCTTTAAGAGTCCATCAAAGAAATTAGATCATCCTGGCAGCTAACATACTTGGGACTACTTTCTATATATCCTTTTTTTATAGCACAAATACTTTTGACATGAATGTCTAGCCAGGAGGTGTGGACATATATACAAAAAATGAAACACCAATTCTTGAACACATTGAGAGAGGGAGACTTTCTGCTGAATATATAGCAGACACAATAGCATGCAGGGCCACATTCTTGCTGTCTGTGCATAATAAAAATAAATAAACTTTCTGAACAAATAAAATGATTACTCAACAGATGGAGTGAAGTTACAAAGGTAAGAAGACATCCCCCTAGAAGAGAATGTTCTAATGCAAGGCTGGTTTATAATAACTAAACTTAGTTTACAATTTAGAGTTTTGAAAACAAAACAAAAGAAAATTTCTCAGCCTCATTTATTCTGTTCTTTTGACTTTACAACAGAATAGTTTCAATCACAGGGATACTTCCATAGCCTCTTTTAAAACAGCTATTGCTTTCATATTCTCAAATGCCAATGCATATCAAGATTTGTATTAGGTAGAAAGGGAAAATAACATTCTGAAAGTATTTTATCTAGGGCTTGTGAATTTTGCATAATTTTTTTGTGTGTGTGCATGTGTGTGCTAAAGAGAAAGCAAATGCTTTTACTCAGGTCTCAGAAAGAGTTATTAGTAAACATCATATTGAACCTACATACATTTAAATCTCTTGCCTCTTGACTGCTCTTTTGAACAAGGCTGTGTGCTCTTGACATGTGATTGGCAAAGGGTAGTCAACCATTTCCAAACCAAAGGGGGAAAGGCTTGTAACTGTTTAATAGAATTCTATCACGTAAGAAATAAGTCAATAGAAGAGTAAAGTGAAAAGGTTCACTGGAGCATTTCATACATTATGCTAACCCTGAACAAGAAAAAGTAAAAAAAAGAAAAATGTTTTAAACACACACAGATAACACACATTTTGTTTTTATTCATGAGTAGATTATCTCTATAAGTACAAGTATATAAAATATAGTTGTAATATGATGACTTTTAAATGGTTATGATTTCTAAAATATTTGAAAGAATATGCTGCATTGCTAAGTGAGTGTGTAGGCAAATTTGTAATTTTTCTCCATGTAATCAAGAGATAACTTTTAATCATCTAGGGCCCTAGGTACACTATACATATCTGAAAGTCATCAGAAGCGTAATTAGATGTAAAATTGAAATCCAGTATAATATTTACACTTTCATCACTTCTATGATCACTTTAGGACAATTAAAACTAATTAAAAATACAGAGAGAAAGCAAGTACACACCTGTTTTGACAGTGAGAGCCATGGGACATGTTTGTGTTTGTACAACTGATCATAAGGTTCAGAATAGAACAAAGATCTTTGTCCCAAGCCATTGTTAAAGCACTTGGTCTACTCTTCATCTGATGCTTACCAAGTAGTACAGCCATGCTCTACATCAACATTCCTCTAATTAGTTGAAGCCAGTGAAGTTCCCACAATAATCTAAGAACTAATATATTATTCAGATCAACAATTTACCATAATAAATTCTAGATTATGGCATTGATATTTAAGAAGTTTTTTAAAAAAATTAATTTCTAGAATTTATTCAGATTTCACCATTTTTCTATCAATGTCATTTACCTGTTGCAGGATCCAATCCCAGATACCTCTTTGTATTACATTGCATTCAGTTGTACTTACCCTTTAGCCTCCTCCGATCTGTGATAGTTTTTCAATCTCTCCTTATTTTTCATGACCTTGAGAGTTTTGAGGCATATTTTGTGAGGCATTTTGCAGAATGTTCCTCGAATTAGGTATGTCTAATGCTTTTCTCCTGTCAGGTTCGGATCATCCTAGTTGTGCTAACTCCAAGTGGTGTGAGTGTGGCGGGGGAGGGCTGTTCACAAGGACTCAATGGCCAATTAATGCTTTTGAATTCATGCTTTATTTCAAGGCTTTCACACATTGATAATCATGCAAATGTATTCAACACACACAGGCAGTAATAAGAGAGATGGGGAAGGAACCACAGTAAGTAGCTTGGAGACCAGCACACTGACTGATAAAGCCCACCAGGTCCATATTCTGTATTTCCCTGGAAACACTGACCAGCAGCCAGTGGAGGTGGGTGGTGGTATGAGGGGGGTGTGGGTAGGGAGGTGTGGGGGGTGTGGATAGGGGACTGTCCACTGCTGTTCTTCTGGAACAGCTTCTTCCAGAGGCCACTGCCAATGATAAAGAGATCAGAGTTCTCATGGGCAGAGCTTCTGTAGGTGTCTCAGTCATGGCCAGGTTCTTTGCAGTTTTTAAGGCCCTCTATAGGAGTGTCCATAACCATTATCTCAGCTGCCTTCTGGCTTCACTTTCTTGCCAGGTCTTAGAGGTGCCTGGCCACGGTGTAGGTTTACTTATCGCCTGAGTCCACCATACATATAATACTTATCACTTTCAGAGTGCAGCAATTTCACTGTGGGCTGAGTCACTTGTCATAAGTAACTCCATTCTGAGACATTTAGTATCACAAAACATAGTTATATGTCAATTATAGAATACCACACTCTTTTCTCATTATCTTACTCTGTTTCTCGTTATATACTCATAGTAGGAAAAGAACTAAATGAAACAAATCAGCTCTTTTCTCTTACTATACTCTCAATACTCTTAATACTTCACTTTTGAGACCACATGTGTGTGGTTTTTTCCCTCACACCTCATTCTCCAGTGGACACCAACAAGATGTGCTATAATTCAATTCAATTCAACTCAACTCAACTCTGACATCTAATGGAGTTAGAGTCACATCCCACAGGTTCAGAGACCACAAGACAGTACCCGACCCCCCCTTTAGATGCCTCTGGAACTTCTGACCCACTGACTATAAATTGGGAATTCCCAAGACCCCCTCCTCAGGTTCAAGTGAATAAAACTAAAATATTCAACCCCAAATATATTTCTTTTACATATTTTGAGATGGCTGCTCAGAAAGCCTGCAAACAAAAGTAGATCTGCAAAGCTGTCTTTTGTAGGGGGGATTTGCATTTGTCTGTACAGGACATAGAGTGAACAGATGCAAACAGATTTTCTCTGAAATCCCCCTTCTCAGGATCTAGGAAAGATTAACTGAAAGTCTGACACCTTTAAAGTTCTGATAGAGAAACCTTTACCATAGGCTAGCATCTATTCTCTCTGAGGGCTGCTACCTGTAAGGTTTCATCTGCATGATATCTCTTTCCCTATCCTATAACCTGTTTTGCCACTATCCAAGTTCCTACTCTTTTCATAACCTCAAGATGTTATAAAAGCGTCAACTATCTTGCTTTTCTTTCAGTTTTATATTTTGTATGACTCCGGTGCACATGTGTGCATGTAATAAAACTTGTATGACTTTTTCTTTATTAATCTATTATTGGTTTGTTTTATAGACTCAAATTATTGAACCTCCAGGGGAAAAGTACAGACTTCCCTACACAACCATTTGCTAGAGTGGCTCACAGATCTCAGGAAAGTGTTTTACTTCTGTTGACTTGTTTGTAATAAAGGATATTACAAAGAATACAGATGAACAGCCAGAGGGAAGAAATGAATAGAGTAAGGTAGTGGGGAAGGGGTACAGAGCTTCCATGCCCTCTCTGCATGTGGCACCCTTCTGGCAACTTGATATTATAACCAGCCCTCCATTGAACAAATTCCAATGACATCTATATAATCCTTTCCCTTAACTACTTGACCTTTTAACTTGTGTCACAGAAATGGTGGATTTTCTGCAAGACAAAAGAGCTGAGATTCTGAAGGCCCCTGGGTAGACTTTCTGAGCCAAGATTCACCATCCCCCACTACCTGCCCCATATATGTAGCCTCTTGTCAGATACACCAGGACCTGCCTCAAGGCATGTGGCCCCTCCTTTAAAAGCGCATGGTCTCCCTTTGTCAAAGAGAAGGCTTTAAGGTCACTTCTTTCTTTCTCCAGACAAGACATCTGTTGTATTAAAAATTCCTTTATTCCTTGGCAATCACCTTTGTCTCAATAATTGGATCTTTGAGTGATGAGCAACTGGACCTAGACTGAAACCCCCTTGCAGTTTTGACAACAATATATGCAACAACCTGTAAGTTCTCCAAATCTTGTCCTTTTGAGTTTTTATGAAGGCTTTGTTATTTAGGCATGATTGATGAAATTAATGGCAATTAGTGATTAACTCAAAATTCAGCCCCTCTACCCTCCTTGCAGGTCAGGATAATGGGGATGGAAGTTTCAAGCCTGTCATCTTAGGTGGGGTCCCTTGACAAACAGCACCATCCTGAGGTTATCCAGAAGCACACTGGCCATCAATCATCTCATTAGCATACCAAAAAACAACTTACCATTTTGAAGATTCCAAAGGTTTTGGGAGCTGTGTGGCAGGAAACCAGAGAGAAAATATTTATTTTTTATTAAGTCATACACAGTCACATTTGCTGCTTTTTACTCTTCTCCCCAACCTTTAAAGTTTGAATGAGTAACTCAGGGCTCTTGTTGGGTCCTGGGTTCCATCATCTTCTCATCCACCTCTCTCCCTTGGGAATCTCATCAAGTTTTATGACCTTAAATAACTTCCATATAAAGATAATTCCCAAGTATAACTCTAGTCCTCACTTCTCTTTTGAATTCCAGACTCATTTTTCCACTGCCTACTTGACATTTCCTTTTGTGTGTCTGAAAGCCTTGTCAAAGTTACAAAGTACAGAACTGAACTCCTAATCTCTTTTCAACCCCACTCCTTGTCAAAATCTTCCCCATTTATACTTTTCTCTCATCTCACACAAGGGTAGTTCTACTCATCTAAGTTCTCAACCCATAAAATTTGAAGTTAGACAACATTAGTATTGATGATCATAAGAGCCTTAAAAGTGTAAATGACACGTGACATTCTTTATTTAAGGAATATTCTTGTCCCTGATTAAAACAAGTTTAATGAAAAATATTTATGTACCAAAAATTTCCAGAATACACCCTAAGACTTACAGGTAGCCAAATTTTTGTTTTAAGCAAAATTGTGTGCTTCAACATTCCATTAAACTACCATAACTATCCTAAATATTAGATTGATTGCAGAGGACGTGATTCTAAAATGCTGAACTTCCAGGCCCAGAAGTTTCTCTAAATCTTTTCATTTTTTGAAATGGATTCAAATGTATTTGGAAAAGAAGTCATCATTTATTAAGCAATTATTAGCTGTCAAAATCCATGCTTGGAACATTTATATTCCAAGACCACAAACCTGAAGACTGGTCCAGGATAGATTGACATTATTGGATCTGCCTAGAACAGTATAATTTTCAAAGGGTGACCTTCAGGCTGGTATTTGCCTAGCTGAGTCACACCACAGGACCTGTCAATAGAGATCCAGACATGCCCTGCTGGGACATAAAATATGTTCCAGTCTTGTTATAAAAACATTAATCTTGAATCTAGGGCATCCAGTCTACCTATTATGGCAATTGGAGTGCTCTATCCATCAAATGGCACAATAAAATATGATCTTATGATTTTCAGAGCTGGTACAAATGTAAATTAATAAATCTGCATGTATACATACCATTTCAATATGTACACACTGTTCTAAAAACTTATAATTAATATTGTTCATTAAATCAACAATAACTCATTGAATAATAAAATAGACCAACATTAGAGATTTTTACATACACCTTGCACTAAGAAGACCATGTCTGAATATTCACACCGAGACTTACAGATAAAAACACAACCTATATGAAGCATTAAGATTTTTCCCAGAATTCAATCAATAGTCAGTCTTGAAAGATTTTATTCAGACCAGAGTTGTCAGATAAATACAGGAAACCCAGTTAAATTTGGATTGCAGATTTAAAAATGCATATTATTTTAGCAATGTAATATCTGGGACATACTTATATTAATAAATTATTCATTGTTTTACTTAAAATTAAATTTATGTGGAAGTCCAACATTTTTATTTGTTAAATCTGGCAACCTTAATTCTGGAAAAATAACCCACCCTTGAAATATTTATTTATTTATTCATACAACACTTATGTTTTGAGCACCTAATATGTAACAGTAGTGCTAATGTACACTCAAGTTTCAGTGAATAAGGGTAGGTTCAGTTCTTCAAAGAGCTTATTGTGTGGTAGAAGAGAGAGATAAGTAAATAAATGCCTCTAAACAAAAAAATTCATAAGTGTTCACCAGGTACCAGGGAAATAGTTGTGGAGTTATATTAAACATTTATGGGGGTTACGAAGAAACTAGAAAGAGGTCACCACCTAAGTTAATTTCTAATGGACAAGTAAAGTTTAACCTGGTAAGGAAGTCATAAAAGAAGTAAAATAGATGGAGTTTAGGAAAATATCTTCAATTTGAAAACTTCTTATAAATGAAAAATCAAAACCTCATAAGCACCCTTTCTCAAATTCACTCTGCCAAAAGTGTGAACTGGGCCTGAGAACTGAGTCACACAAACACTGCCATCCTCTCCCCCATGAGGTTAAGGGGCACTTTTTTAAGAGGGACTTGGAAAATTATTATACTAACCATGGTGTTTTTTTGGTGGACAGAGTATGGGCAAGAGAAAACAAGCCTGGCTGACAAAATGGCCTTGTTATACAGAAAAGTCTCAGCATAACAGCCCTTGGGGAAATGCTCTTATTTTGACCTTTAAGGGTATCAGATTCTGAGCAAACTTGTCCCAGATCAAATTGGCGGGGCCTAGCTGCATTTAACAGAGATTCTCTATAGATGCAAATCTCTCCCCAGCATCCCCACCAAGACAGCCTTGCGGTATTATTCCTGTTTGCACACAGCCGTCTCAAAATATGTCAACAAATGCATTTTGGAGTAAAATATTTATTTCCTTCAGCCCTAAAAAAGGAAACCTGCAAGATATACAGCCCCTATAAAATGAGTTCATGTCAATTACAACCTTAGGACTGTATCCTAAATAAACTCTTAAATGTCAATTACGAGTTTATCTTCACAGATGCAAACAAGGGAAGAGATATGATTACTCTTCAACCCACCCTGTGGAGATCACAACATGGACGATTTCCTCTACCTTTTCTTTTTGAATGCTCATCTTATCTTACGTAGATTTACAAGCACCAAATAGAACTTCCCAAGAATACCATCCAGTGCCTCCCTCCTCACCTCTTTTTTTCTGTGTACCCTTTTTCCTTTAAACGTGAAATTCTCAAACCCTTCTGTGGAGAGTCCAGTCCACAATGGCTACTTTGTGGACTGGACCCTTCCCAGTCACATCCTCAAATCTTGGCTAAATAAACTTCAATTGAGTGTGACTCTAGTTTTCTGTCACTTGTTATTTGTTAACAAACTGTACACTATACTTCCAAGTTATCAATGTAGAGGACAAAAAAAAAAATTTTCCTTCACCTTCTGAAGGATTGCTGAAAAATCAACTCACAAAAGGAGATTAATTGGAGAAAAGGAATCCACATTTATTAAAGTGCGGATGGGTGTTAGGTCAGAGCTGACAGGAAGACACCCAAGCCTGAATCATAGCAAAATGCCCTTTTAATTTAGGCACCTGGGTGCAGGTGGCTGGAGGCCAAAAAGGGCGTCCACACCGAGGAGGGGAGAGGGGAGGGGAGAGTGGTGGGTTATACAGAGGATTTGGATAAAGGTTTGGGGAGGGTGAGTCTTTTCTTAAATAGCCAGCGGTCCAGTCCCTGCTGGTCCCTGCTGGTTCGACCACCACCATTTGTGGTTGGAGTTATTTTTACAGCCTCCAGCCTCTCCAGACTCCTGTGGCTACTGTTTCACCCTCCACGTGGTCCTTTTCATTTACCCCATTCCCAAGCAGACCCAACAATAGGGAGAACCACAAAGTGATTACTCCTCACCCTCCAGTGGGCTTCAGAAGTTTATATACCATGTTGAGGTTACAGAAAGAATGGGAGCTTGGCTTGTGGCAAAACAGGGTATGGTGGCACAACAAGTGATGAGAAGGGGAGAAGGGGAAGCCTGGCTAGCAAAGGTGGTCTTGTTATGCAGATGAAATCTCACAGGTAGCAGCCCTCAGAGAGAATAGATGATAAACATTTCTTTCAGCTCTTTAAAGATGTCAGACTCTTAGTTAATCTTTCCTAGGTCCAAACAAGGGAAGGCCTCAGAGAAAACCTTGCTGCATCAATGCAGGTTTTCTCTACAGAGGCAAATCTCTTCCATAAAAGCCAGCTTTGCAGGGTTAGTTCTGTTTGCTGGCTCTTTAAAGAGCCATCTCAGTGTATGTCAAAGAAGTATATTTTGGGGTAAAATATTTTTATTTCTTTCATCAAATAAAAATAATTGCCCAAAAGTAATGACCAAGAGGTCTAGAATTTTTTATCTTTAGGTTTTTTAATCAGTGAGGGACATAATCAGAAGACTAAAATGTCAATGGAAAAGAAGCCAAACTCTGTAAAATTATTTAAGGAGGTTTATTCTGTGCCAAATTTGAGGACCATGGCCCAGAGCCATGCCCAAGAAGCCTTGAGCAAGTGGACTCGCTGTGGCTGGGTTACAGTTTGCTTTTATAGATTTCAGGGAGACAGGAATTACATGTAAAGTCATAAATCAATACATGGAAGGCACACATTAGTTTGGACTGAAAAGGTAGGACATCTCAAAGTGGGAGGGGGGCTTAGGGGGTGTTTACAGGTAGTAGGTGTGTTTAAAAACTCTTTGATTTGTAATTGGTTAAAGAAATGAAGCTTTGTCTAAAGGCTTAGAATGTTTTAAGATAAGGAAGTCTGCTAATCAGAGATAAGCCACTGGACATATACCCCCTGACTGAAGTGATTTTTTATGTATATTGAGGATCTGCAGGTTTGTCTTGCATAGCCTTAGGCCAGTTAATATTTACAGAGGATATCTACAAGAAGGGAGGGGGGCATGATGAGGTATGTCTGACCTCCCTTCTCATGGCCAGCAACTCAGTTTTACAGTATCCCCTTGGCCAAGAGGGGGTACATTCAGTCAGCTGGTCGGGGGGGGAGGCTTAAGATTTTATTTTAGTTCACAAAAATATGACTAGCTGTTTGAACAAAGCAAACGTAAACTATTCTTTTTCCTATGTATACAGTTGCTAACTGGTAACTGAAAGATAAGAGACACAAAGTTATCTCAGATGCGGCAACTTTAGGAAGCAGCTCCCATTCCAGTCCCCTCACTAAAGAACTGGCAGCAAGGGCCCCATGGAGCTGAGACCCAGACTTTGAGGAAAGAATACTGCTGGTGCTAGTATCTCTGAGGATAACGGATAAAGATGGTTCTGCAAGCTTTGGAAAAGCTACAAAATAGACTCAGCTGATACTACAGAGAGAAACTGCTACTGAAGGGGTAAAGGAGCATTGCCAGAGTGAAGCTCACAAGATCAACACACCAAACGGAAGCCCACAGCATGCAATCAGGAAGGAGCAATCTCCTTCTTACTCCAGCTTTGCCGTCTCCACTTTTATTTATTTTATTTTATTTTATTTTTTGATACAGTGTGTCACTCTGTCACCCAGGCTGAAGTGCAATGGTACAATCGTAGCTCACTGCAGCCTCAAACTCCTGGGCTGAAGCGATCCTCCAGCCTCAGCCTCTTGAGTCATTGGGACTACAGGTGTAAGCCACCATGCCTGGTTTTTCTAGTGCTTCTTCTTGGCAGAAACTAATAGGAAATCTATAAGCAAAGTGGAAGTGTGGTTTGCAGAACCCCTGTTTCTGCATCAAAAACAGTATAGAATGACAATTTGGAACATTTTATAATTAATTCACTATAGGAAGTTACCCTGTAGACACTATTTTTTTTGATCATGTGTGGGTTTTTAAAAAATATTTTTTGCTTTTTCTCTTCAAGATTTTCCACTATGTCACTGAAAAAGGTAACCTATTCATGTTTATTGATTCTTGTCATTATAATCATATAGAAATTTTCTTGATACCTGAAATGTTTTAGCCTTTTTCTCTCCTTGGCTGACCTTACCTTTTTGCCATGCAGAATTCTCCCTTTTGTATGTCAATATTTTAAATTTTCACATTTTATTCTGCAAGTTTTTAGTTTCTATTGTGAGGAAAAAATTAATGAAATTATGTTTCACCAATAATTTGGTTATTAATGACAATACAATCCTTTTTTTAGTCAGCTGGAACATACATTGAAGCATTTTCCCTTCTGCCACAAATTAGAGTTCATAATGAATGTAAAAAAAAAACTTGTTTTATCATTAAAACCGGACAAAGATGAGAAAGTTTTTGATATTTGATATATTGATAGGTTAAACTAGGAAAGGATTTGAATCCTTCTAAATTTATACAACATAATCTCTCTGCTACTATCATTGATGTTGAATGTGAGCACAAATTCTTGCCAGTCTCCCCTTGCCCCATGAACTTTTGATCCAAGACATTGAGACAATCTTAGATATATGAAGCAGTGACAAAATTGTGACAAAAACTATGTTTACATTGTAGTTTTCCTGGATATAATCAGAATCAATAAAGTAAAGCATATTGCACAGTGCTTGTTCAATTAATGGATTACAGGTGGTTAAACATTCTGTACCAAAACTAATAGTAGTACAGGTGGGAAAAATTGAACAATACAATTATCATTGTCTTCTACATAGCATGAAATGTTTGGCAACTTCTTTGTTCTAATTGATAAATTGTTTTACATTATATACTGTATATCAAACCTGGCTATGTAATAAAATTTCATTCCTCTTAAAGTCTGCTCATAATTACCAGCATTGCTCTATTATAACACCAATACAAATCTGGGGGGAAAGTTTTCATTCACCAATTCACTGGCATAATTGGCAGCATGTTTAGCACTTCTCTACCATGTAGACTGGGATGAACAAATATCATTGTTCTTGAGGCAGAGTTGCCTAATATGATAGATCACAACTGCTAGTTAGTCACAATGCAAAATCCAAGCCCGTTAGAAAGTACAAATTAGTTAAATCACATGTCTCTAGTATGTCCTGGAAACAGTATTTTTCTGCTTATTATGTAGAGAAAATGCCCTGGGAATTTTAAAAGATGCAGAAAAGTCAGAGTAAATGAATACATAAACATTTAGATTCTGTATAGATTTAATGCAACTATTTAGTTTGATAGAAAGAAAAATATGTGGCTAATAAAATTGTCAGAATAAATTTTATGTTCTTTATGGCTTACACCATAAAGGAAGAAGCATTAAGGTTTCTTTTGTTGTCTTATCTTAAAGCAGAGTCATATTTTATACAGAACATTTATAGTAGTTAAATATATCTCTTATTTAAGAATATAGTTTCTCTCTAACACAAACACAGGGTTAAGCCAAGGAAATATATTCAGTTATCCAATTCTTTTGGATGGTTTCTTAAAATTGCAGCATACATTGAATTATACTCTATAAGAATAGTGAATTTTTTTTTTGTATTTACAAAGATCTATCTAGACATAAGTTCTTTTAATACTATTTTACAAAACACTAAACAAGATACCCTTAGGAGAAAAATCTTTCAAATAATGATCACACTTGAAAAAAATGTATTCCATATACACTATTATTGCTCTCTTCTGAATATTGAACCATCACTATCACACTGTGAAATAAATGGGTTCCTGCCTCCTCCTGTGTCTGTTTCAGTGACTTTATTTAGTCAAGTAATAATATGAAATCCAACATGATTTTCTGTGTGGGAGAGAGAAAAGCCAAGTAAGAAAATGAGATATGGTGAAGGAGAAAAAGAAAAAGAGGGAAAAACACAAAAAAAGCGTGAAGTCATATAGTGAGAAGGAGTATGTCTAATCCACAAAAGCATTTATGAAATAAACAGAGACATCCCAACCTTTTCTGTGTGAGAGGTTATTATCTGTATTGATTTTAGTTTACAAGTTCACAAGTTCTTTCTTTCTTTATTTAAGAAAGTAACATAAAATCCATAAATAATATGCATCCAGAGAGTCACTCTCACTAGAAGGATCCTGAGAACTACAGCACATTAATATTATGACTGTGTATTAGGCCACTTATAAATATAAAATTTAGAATGGCCTCCTGAGGGTCTAAAGAAATCAAGCTCATGTCACTGTCCCTCCCTTAACCCTCCAGAGAAATATTTTAAAATAGTAATGTAAATCCAAGAATGCTTATGCACAGAAACACACATATATGCAAAGGCAGACACACACAGATATAGACATGTATGTCTGGGCACAGGAGTCAAAACATAAATGTTATTTGAAATTGTGAGCACATTAAATATTCAAAAAATTAATAGTACAAATTTAGCCACTAGTACTCTCTTTGGTTTGAGCCATTACATTCTGGCTACCTGTTCCATTGTCAATATGTCTCTTGTGACATCTGCTGCTACTAACATTGTTCTTTGAGGCATGACCAACAGTAGGAAGGACACTTGATATATAGCACATGGAGTAGAGACACAGATAACCAAAGGAAAGCATGTCATTCATAGCATAAGTCCTTTCAGGTTCAATGAACAAAAAATAAAACTTTCTTCACCACTCAACAGCACAAATCATCAACAGCCTTCAAGTACTTCCCTCACTTACAGGAATAAAAAGGAAAAAAAGTAGAAGGAACAGAAGTGTGAATACAACTATTTTCTGATAAGAGCACACATCTCAGACAGCCGGGGGAGGACTAAAATCAGAACTCCTGGCACAAAATCACTGAACCAGATACCAACAACTTGGCCTTCTCTGGCTGCAATACAGGAATACCACAGACTGAGTGGCTTAAACAACAAAATGTTATTTTCTCACAGTTTTGGAGGCTGGAATTCCAAGATCAAGGTGCTTGTGTCTGGTAATCTAGGGAATTCTCCCATATCTTAACCAAGCCCAACAAGATGATACCACCAGGAGTCTGCAAGAGTCAGAGCATTACTGGGATTGGGGTGCACACTAGTTTGATATGGAATCAGTGACCAAAGATTCAGATCACAAGTCTCAATTCCCTTTGAATTCCTGGAAAGACTTCCCAAGAAGGATGGGTTCAAACAAGACCAGACTGTGAAGATTAGAATAAATACCCAATTTTTCAATTTCCAAACATTGATGAACATCCACAAGTATCAACAAAATCCACGAAAACGTGACCCCACCAAATAAACTAAATAAGGTATCTGTGACCAATCC
Source organism: Daubentonia madagascariensis (assembly GCA_023783475.1). Taxonomy (NCBI): domain Eukaryota; kingdom Metazoa; phylum Chordata; class Mammalia; order Primates; family Daubentoniidae; genus Daubentonia; species Daubentonia madagascariensis. Next base: position 21,702,924 of record JAKFHU010001684.1, on the reverse strand, counting down.
CAGAGTAATGGAGATATGTGACATTTTAGACAGATAATTCAAAATTGCTATTCTGAAGAAGCTCAATGAACTTTAAAACAACACAGAGAACAAACCCAGAAGCCTATTAGAGTAATTTAGCAAAGGGATTGAAATAATAATTTTAAAATTTTAATTTTAAAAAATCAAGCAGAAATTCTGGAACTGAAAAATTGAATTGACAAACTGAAAAATGCATAAGAGTCTCTCAACAGCAGAAGTAAGAATTAGTGAGCATGAAGACAGGCTATTTGAAAATACAGTCAGAAGAGAAAAAAGAAAAAGGAATATAAATGAATGAAGCATGCCTACAAGATCTAGAAAATAGCTTCAAAAAAGCAAATCTAAGAATTATTGGTCATAAAAAGGAGGTAAAGAGAGAGATTGTGGTAGAAAGTTTATTGAAAGAAAGATTAACAGAGAACTTTTGAAACCTATTGAACATACCAATATTCAGATACAAGAAAATGGAAGAATGCCAAGACTACCTCTAAGCATTTAATAATCAAACTCCCAAAGGTCATGAATAAAGAATGGGTCCTAAGAACAAAGGGCAGGAGGAAAAAAAAAAAACATATAAAAGAACTCTAATATATCTGGCAGCAGATCTCTCCGTGGAAACTTTATAGGCCAGAAGAGAGTAGCATGACATATTCAAAGTACAGAAGGGGGGAAAAAAACCTTTTATCTTAGAATATTGTGTCCTTTAAAAATATCCTTTAAACAAGAAGAAGAAATATAGACTTTCCCAGACAAACAAAAGCTGAAGGAATTTCATAAAAACCAGACCTGGCTTATAAGGAATGCTAACAGGAATTCTTCAAGAAAGAAAAAGGCATTAATGAACAATAAGAATTTATCTGAAGGTTTAAAATTCACTGGTAAGAGTGAGTACACATATACAGAATATTCTATTACTGCAATTACAGTGCATAAACCACTTTTGTCTTGAATAGGAAGACTAAATGACAAGCCTATCAAAAATCATAACTACAAAAACTTTTTAAGAAATAGATAGTATAAAAAGAAATAAATAGAAAAATAAAAAGTTAAGAAGTGGGGGAGGATGGAGTCAATGTGTAGAGTTTTTTCTAGCTTTCTCTTTGCTTGTTTGTTTTTTGTAAGTAAAGCTGTATTTGGTTTAAAATAAATGGTTATAAGATTTCTCTGCAAGCCTCATTGTACTCTCAAACTAAAAAAAAAATTAAAACAGATATGCAAAAAATAAAAAGCAAGAAATTAAAACACAGAACCAGAGAAAATCACTTTTACACAAAAGAAAAATGAAAGGAAAGAAGAAAGAAAGAGAGAACCACTAAATAACCAGAAATCAAATAAAAAACATGGCAGTAGTAAGTCCTTACCTATCAATTATAATATCAAATGTAAAGGAACTAAACTCTCCAATCAAAAGAGATAGCGTTGCTGGTTGCATTTAAAAAACTAACTATATGTTGTCTACAAGAAACCTACTTCACCTATGAAGACAAACATACCTAAAATTAAAGGATGATAAATGATATTCTATGCAAATGGAAACCAAAAAAGAGCAGGAGTAGCTATGCTTCTATCAGATAAAATAGATTTCAAGAAAACAACTGTAAAAAACAAAGAAGGTCATCATAAAATAATTAAATGGTTAATTCAGTCAGAGGATATAACAATTCTAAATATATATGCACCCAACACTGGAGCACCCAGATATATAAAGCAAACACTATCAGAGCTAAAGAGTAAGATATACCCCAATACAATAATTGTTGGAGATTTCAACATCCCACTTTCACTATTGGGCAGATAACACAGAAAGAAAATCAACAAAAAAAAATTGGACTTAATCTGCACTATAGACCAAATGGACCTAATAGATATTTACAGAATGTTTCATCCAGCAGCTTGAGAATAGACATTCTTCCTATCAGTTTATGTATCATTCTCAAGGATAGACCATATGTTAGGCCACAGCGTGTCTTCAAAAATTCCCCCAAACTGAAATCATATCAAGTATTCTCTGACTACAGTAAAATAAAACTAGAAATCAATAACAAGAGGAAAGTTGGAAACTATACATACACATGGAAATTAAACAATCTTCCCCTGAATGACCATTTGGTCAATAATGAAATCAAGAAGGAAATAAAAAAATTCTTGAAACAAATGAAAATAAAAGCACAACATAGCAAAACCTATAGGAAGCAGCAAAATCAAGCCTAAGAGAAAAAGTTTATAGCATTAAAGTGCCTACCTCAAAAAAGTAGAAAAGCTTCAAATAAACAACCTGCTGGTGCATCTTACATAACTAGGAAACAAGAGAAAACCAAACTGACAATAAGCAAAAGAAAAGAAATAATAAAATTTCGAGCTTATATATCAAGCTCTGAAAAAGAAAACATTTTACTGGATGACATCTTCAGTGTCGTTTATCTAAGGTATGGAAGAATGCAGCAGTTTATCAGGCCTGAGAGTCAATAGTAACTAGGCAATGTCTCCTGTGTTTGACTGAATGAACCTCTCTGGGATGCTTCTTGACAGGTTAGGAGAATATGGAGGTACTGAGGGAGGAAAGATTTCCTCACCATTCACACTTTTGAAAAAAATGCAAGAACAGTCATTTGCATAGTAGGCGGCTAAAAAATTAGGTGGTTAATATAAGATAATTACCTTAAATATAAAATAAAAAGGACCTGTTACTTAAATCTTTTGGCTGGCATCATCTCTTAGCAACTGAAATGATCATTCACTGCTTTACAAGAACAAATTACTATTCTTTAGGGCATGGCGAAGAGTAGAGTGTTTCCTCAGAACTGCGGTGAAAACAACAACAGGAACCAACTAAAGAAGAGGATTTCTGGACAGTATGTGGTATGGGAGGAGACTTTGATTCTCTAGGAAACTCAGCTGAGAGAACGTGGGGCAGTGACACATGCATCAAGATTGAGATCAGAAGTTGACAGCTGCATGAGTTTGAAGCTTTTCTCTTCTGTTTTCATTCTGCCTCCATTCAGTCTCTCTGTCTTTCTTCTTTCATTAGGATTCTGGGGGAAAATTGCTCTTTCCAAAAGAGCAGAGGTGGTGTACACATGGAGAGCATACATGATGATACAATGCAGTATTCCCACCAAGCAAAATATCTTCCCATTGGTACATGGTTCATGCACCATGGATAGAGAAATAAAGATGCCATGAAACAGTCTATCCCAGTCTTCCACAATGTCTGCACATGGACTTAATTTAAATGGGCACCTAAGACCAGGTTTCCAAAAAGAAATAGAATAAATGAATTTTTAAAAAATATATAGGCACAGCAAACAAAGAAAGAAGTAGATGGGCATTTATCCCATCAACAAAATCTCCCACATTTTCGCCAAAGAAAACATTATTTACAATCTATCCATTCTTCCTGTGGTACTAACTGGATGGATGGGTAGAGGCAGCTGGCAAGTATTACTGACTCTTCTGGGAGAATGATTTGGATGTTCATTGATCCTCATTGTCATGTATTAATTCTTTAATAAATTCTTAAAGCATCTTTAGAACACGTTCACTGCATAGTGAAACAAAATCTTTTTATATTGTTCCGCATTCTGTTCTCACAGTCTGAGGTGAAAGGCTGGACAATCTACATCACACACAGGGCTACTGAATCACAGGTAATAAGCCACATGAGACTTACTTGTGAGTCTTTCTCAATTAAATTTGGGGCTTAATTCTTTTCCCCTCAATTTCTTTAGCTTTCTGAAAGAGAAAGTGTTCAGTGACACCAACAACTAAGTAAAAATCTTGAAGAAATTATTTGCTATCCAGTTGGTTCATGCACATTGCCATCGCTTCCTCATGATAGGACACTTAAATTTACAAAGCGGATGCTCACTCTCCACTTCTAATAACCCAAGATAGAACTTTTATAGATATACAATTTTAAGAAATCCTCACTCAGTGTGACACATGAAAATTGATCAGATTCTATGAATATACCCACATAGAATTGCAGTAGATGTAGCAAAATGTAGTCTTTATTATTTTCAAAACCCATGTTTAATTTAGTCAATTAATACTAATCAATTTGCTCAATTAACATCAACTAACAATTTAGTAATTTTTTGACAGCTTTCAATTTCTTACTTATTAAAAAAACACTACTTAGTAATAAAATCTAGATGACCTTGGGTTTGGTGATGACTTTTAAGATACAAGACAAAAGAAGACATGATCTGTGAAAGAAATTGATAAGCTTGAATTCATTAAAATTAAAAATTTCTGCTCTGTGAAAGACACTGTGAAGAGAATGGAAAAACAACCCATAGGCCGGGGGAAAATTATTTGCAAAACACATTATTTGGTAAAGGACTGCTATTCAAAATATACAAAGAACACTTAAAACTCAACAGTAAAAAAGCAAACAACCTAACCAAAAATGAACCAAAGACCTTAACAGACACCTCACCAAAAAAAAAAAAAAAAAAAAACCCAGATAAAAAAAAACATATGGAAATGTTCTCCACATCATATATCATCTGGGAAATACAAATTAAAACAATAATGAGATACCACTATGTAGCTATCAGAATGGTAAAAATCCAAATCCACTGACAATACCTAATGCTGGCTAGAATGTGAAATAACAGAAGCCCTCATTTGTTGCTGGTGGGAATGCAAAATGGTACAGGCAATCTGTAGGACAGATTAGCAGTTCCTTATTGTACTAAACACATTCTTACCATATGATCCAGCAATTGAATACCTTGGTATTTACCCAAATGAGTTGAAAACATACGTCCACACAAAAACCTGCACATGGATGTTAATAGCAGCTTTATTCATAATTGTGAAAGTTTGGAAGCAACCAAGATGCAAATTGTGGTATATCCAGACAAAAAAATATTATTCAGCACTAAAAAAAAAAAAAAGCTATCAAACCATAAAAGACACAGAGGAAACTTAAATGCATACTACTAAGTGAAAAAAGCCAATCTGAAAAAGTTAACATACTGTATGATTCTAACTAACTGATATTAAGGAAAAGGCAAAACTATGGAGACAGTAAAAGGATCAGGGGTTTATAGGAGTTAGGGAAGAGGAAGGGATTAACCGGTAGAGCTCAGAGGATTTTTAGGGTAGCGAATTCACTCTATATGATACTACAGTGGTGGACACATCATTATATGTTTTTTCATAACCATAGAATGTATACCACCAAGAATGAACCCTAATGTAAACTATGAACTTTGGGTGATAATGCTGTGTCAACATAGGCTCATGGATTATAATGAAGGTACCACTCTGCTGGGAAATGCTGGTAATGGAGGAGGTTATGCCTGTGTGGGTGCAGGGAGTATATGGAAAATCTGTACTTTCTGCTCAATTTTGCTGTAATCCTAAAACTGCCATAAAAAATAAAGTCTATTTAAAAACAAAACAAATAAAAAATTTGTTTCTTTCCCTTTTTCAGGAACTCTTTGAAATCATTCAAAAGTTCCTTCTTTGAAAACATTTTAATAAGTGAATCTACAGAATAAAGAAAAAATTAGCTTTTCAAGATGTATTTTATTGTAATTCAATTCTTGTAAATTTTTAACATTGAAAAACACTTCCAATCAGCTCTTTTAGATTATTTTTACCATGATGGGGGAAAAGACCCAGGATCCCAAATAATAGACAGCAGTTAAATGGTTTTAACTAACTTTTAATCTTTTTATATTTTTTCTCAGGTAGAGCTCAGTTACATAGAAGAGAATTAATCATAATCCTCAGTCATGGCACACTGTCTTCATTGGTTTAAGCATAGCCCTCTTCTAGTTATTTATTAGTTAGTTTATTTATTTTTAGTTACATGTTGACCCACACATGAACCCACGACTCAATCACCCAGAAAAGAACATTGATGATAACCCTTAGAGCAGAAATTTTGGGTTCACCAGGTTACTCAATTATAACTCCTAACTGTTAATATTGTGCAGCAATGCAGTGCTGGATTTATTTTTATTAGTATGGAAACATTAAGAGCAAGTAAGAATAATTTTAGATGGAGAGAGACACCTCAGGTAATTTGCAAGCATTCCAGACACTCTTCTCTTATTGTAATAGATCATTTACTTTCTGGGTAAGAACACAACCCTCCCTGAGGAATCTTGCTTAAGAACAAAGGAGGTGGTCACAGCCTGTGACTTCCATCTGTGAATCGGGTCACAACAACAACAATAGAAAAGCGAAACAATTACTGGAGAAGTGTTCAGTGGTTTTCAAGATCATAGGACGAATGTGACAAGTGTCTCTGAATAATTTCCCTTTTCAGGGAGCAAGTAGAGACTATATGTCTTCCTTTATCTTCTCTGCACAAAGTTCTTTACTTTACTGCACAGAAACCAGTAAGTGACTTTCACATTGGCATTTTCCAAACTTAGGTAACATTTGTTTGACCCCTGCCACAGGCTCTATGTTTTTAGTTGCACTACATGTTTTGTTAGAGTGACAATACCTAACTGTTGCCAGGTCTTTCTATCAGAGTCCCGGAAGGTAAGATTTTTGTTCCAGCCCCTGGAACTGGCTTTAAAAATTTTTTTCATGTTAATTGTAAATGTAGTGTGAAAAATACAGACAGTTTAGAAAAATTGTAAAAAGAAAAACATTACCTACTATGGTAGCTGGAATGATACTGTTCAAACTTAAGTCATATAATCTCATCCCTCTTCTCAAGGCCGACCATATTTTCTCATTTCTCAGAAAATAAAGTTTCAGTTCTAACAATGGCTTAAAAGGGCTCTATGATCTTATATTGCTAACATCAGCTTCTGTTATGTACCAGCTTGCTCACTGTACACTAGCCACACCAGCCTTTTCACTGTTTAGAATGCGCCAGGTGGGATCTCATGACAGGGCCTCTATACTTGCTGGTCCTGTCCAGGCACATTCTCATTTCTAGACCTTTGCAAGCGCTACTCCTTTCCCTGTTATACTCTGCTTGCAGATAGCCGGCTGCATCGTTCACTCTGTCGCCTTTTTAATCAACATGCTCAAATGTTACCTTCTCAAGGAAGCAAGCCTTCCTGTTCAATTTAAAAATTTAACCCTATCCCCCGTCCCCACAAATGCGAATTCACTGGCTATTGCCCTTGTGTGCCTTAATATTCTTCCTAAAATGTATCCTTTTCAAAATACAACATAGTATAGTTATTTTTTTATGATCTGTTGAGAGTGAGAAGTCAAGACTTTGATGCATCCTCGGTGTGTAGAAGATTCCTGCCACGTAGTTTCTAATCAATAGATGTGCAACAAATGTTTTTATTTTATTGTTTTAGTATTCTCCTTTGCTCTTTTTTTTTCTTTTTCACGTATGGTGTTATTTCTTATCTTTCAGTAAGGTATGTGCTATTCAGTTCTCTGGAAGCTACCCCCAGCCCTCTTCTCTGTATCAGACAGGAGCAGAAGTCAGGTTTGACAAGGTGTTAGTAAACTTTGTTCATTTAGTGGAAGCATTTTGAAAATTTGATGCTTCTCTGTGCCTGGAAACTCATTGTCTGGCATAACTTTTCTGAGCATTTGGCAGCATTGTGAAGCAACAACTCTATAACTGACACCACGTGACTTCCCCACTCCCCATATCCTAATGGAAAGAGGTCTTTCTGCCTGCCTAATCCTTGGGCCCTGGTATCTAAGTTGTGCAAGGTTCTCTCTCCTGATTTTCTGGCCTAGATGAGAAACCTGCCCAATGTCCCCTTGTTTAGTGTTGACAAACACCTCATGTAGAATTTCTTTTAGTGCTTTGCTTGACATCTTATAGAACATAAACAAATCAGGCTGACTCCTGCCTACCTACGCATCTAAAACTATTATAGCTTCTACTGCTCCAGTCCTGCAGATCCACCCCTTTTAACACATGTTTTTCTCTAAGACTTGTGCTTTGAGCCTTTTGGAATATGTCATGTTGTTAACATGATAAAAAATATGAAAGCAAAAGAAAAACATGTGATTTTGATAGAATTTAATTTGGCATATATTATGGATAAAGCCCTGCTGTGAATCTTTAGCTGTGATTTGGAAAGATGGGACTGTGTAGGACCATGGTCTGGGCTGTGGTATAGATTAGGGATATCTCCAAAAAGCCAGAGCATACAGGTGGCATCAAAGGGACAACAGTATTTTCTCCAGAGGGAAATATAGAACTGCCAAAAAGGAGGATCATCACAGCTGTATTAATCTTCTTTCTCGTTTCTTGTCCCTTGTGTAACCTGGAATTGTGCTACTGCAGAGCTGTGCTGGCATTGCATCTAATGAGCAGGGAGAGAAATATCCCTCTATTATGCCCTTGTAATGATGAAGAAATTTTAGGGGAAAGACTCTATAATAGTCTAGTCTATCTGTAAATGGAGGATAAATTCTACTTTGACAGTAAAGTTTTCAATCATTTAGGAAAAATTCTTCCTCCATGGCCATGAATTTACCCATAAAAACTGGAATAAATGTAAAAATTTCCATATCATACATAATCATTACCTTTTAAGGCTGTATTTAAAGACTTTGTGGATTAGATACATAAAAATATTCTGGTTTTCAACCCCAGAATTTTGAGATAATACATGGAATAAAGTAATATAAATGAGTAATAAATTCAAAAATTATCTCAAATTTATTCTTGCTTCAAAATATGGAAGAGTCACATGGGCGTATAATGTTAAATGAACCAAATTGCTTAATGATCCTCTCAGCACATGCTTGTATAATTCAGATTTTCTCCTGTGCCTCTTCATGGTTTAGATGATATACAGATTCTTAATTTCTTCATTACATCATCAGCATTCAAGATAATGAGGTTTTGACATATCTAAAAGGGAATAAACCTAATGAAGAAACAATATATACTAGTCAAATTATACTTAAGATGTTTTTCCTACTTACCGCCAGAATTAAAGGTGTAACTTAATATGGATTTTTGATTAAAAACAGATGGCTCACATCTGTTCTCAAAATGGGGAAAAAAGCATATTAACTTAAAAGTACAAGTCTCTGACATAATATCTCATAAGGAGTAAATTCTAAATATATTTTGATTCTGTTTCCATAGATATTTCCTGATATCTGTCCATTTAAAAAGTAACTGTAATAAAAATAAATACATTTTTATAACGACATCCTTAGTAATCATGCCACGTTGCAAGTAATTTCAGAGATTCATTTAGTACATTTTCAGGCAATATAGTCATGTCCAGGCACATATGAGAAGTTTGTAGAATAGGCCCAGCCAACGGCCAAAGAATAAGAGGTTGAGGAACTTCAAGAGAAGGTAACATTTTCAGCTAGTTTTGCAAGAACAACGTTCTTTGTGAGAGACAGGTTTTAAAGCAGACTCTAAGATTTCAGCCTCCTGGTATTCACATCTTTGTTATCACTTCCCCTTGAATGTGGCACAACTATGATTTGCTTCTCTCCAATAGTATATGGCAAAGGTGACAGGATGTATGTGATTATGTGTACACGATTATGTTGCATAAAATTGCCACACTCATATTGGGAAGAGATGCTCTCCTTTGCTAGCATGGAAGAAGCAAGCTACTATGTTGTGTCCTGCTACATTGAGAATGCAAGGAGCTGATGGCAGCCTCTGGCCTAAAACCAGCAAGAAACTGAGGCTCTCTGTTCATGGCCTGCAAATAGTTAAATTCTGCCAACAACCACATGAGACTGAAAGTCTATTTCTCCCTAGACGGACCTCAAATGTTACTGCAGCCCTGGTCAACACCTTGGTGGCAGGTTGAAGACCCTAAGGCAGAAGACTCAGCTATGCAAAGCCTGGACTCCTGACCTGCAAAAGTGTGATATAATAAATGGGTACTATTTTAAGCTGTTTTAAGTTTCTAAATTTGTGTCAATATTATTCCATAGCAGGAGATAACTAATACAATCACTTTCGCACTCTGCACTTCATGGAATGTTCTTTGTCATTAAAGAAAGTCCAAGCTTGGCAATGATGTTGTAGAAGACAGGTGTAGATCCATCTGAGTAGTTCAGGGCCACGAAGATATGCGAAACCTTGACCATTTGAGAATATCAATAAATAATTTGCACAAAGGTAACACTGCTAAAACTTTTGTAGGAACCAGTGAGAATACAGACAGTCCCTGACTTACAGTTTCTCAACAGGTTCTTTCAACTTAGCGATGGTGCAAAAGTGTAACACATTCAGTAGAAATCAAATTTCAAACACCTATATAAACATTCTGCTTTTAATTTTCAGTATAGCATTCAATAAATTACATGATATATTCAATACTTTATTATAAAATAGGCTTCCTGTTAGAAGACATTGCCCAACTGTAGGCTAATGTCAGTGTTTTGAACATGCTGAAAGCAGGCTAGGCTAAGCTATTACATTCACTAGGTTAGGTATATTAAATGTATTTTCAACTTATGATATTTTCAACTTATGATAGATTTATCGGGACTTAACTTTCTGATAACTTGAGAGGAAACTGTACAATTATCATGCTTAATAGAGTAGTACCTTGGAAGAAATAATCTCTCTTCTTTTGGGTCAACCTACATCAAGGATAGTAATGATACATAGGAAGCAAGCCTCTGCTCTGTGGAGACTCTATGAATGCAATTTCTTTGCAGGCTGCTGAGATATTTAGGAACATAAAGAGTACCATCGCTAAAATCAAGTGGCCACGTTAGTTTTAGAAGATTCCACCTTGAAGCACAGGTAGGCATGTGACTAAGAATATGTTCCAAATGTGTGGCTAATGGTAGATTATTAGGTTGAAGCCAGCTATTACAATTTTAACAGTAAAAATTCTTATTTGGAAATTAAAATATAGAGTAAATTGCATATTAATTAATCATATATTTATGCATTACCAATACCTTTACAAAGTGTTTCTATAATTTACTATTTCCACTTAAAAATTTTAACAAAATTATGATACCTACAAATTATTATTTTTCTAGACTGTAGAATCAATTTTTTTTTGATATATGCTACTACAAATTTGTTCAGTCCAGTTAAGGATTTCATAAGCAACTGTATGAAAATAGAAATTTTCTATGTTGTCTTTTAACTTATTTTTAACTTATTTAATTTTTATGAATGTAACTCCTTTCGGTATGGAAACATCATTTTTGTAAGGTGCAATATATTATTTTCTTCTTGCCATTTTATTTTCACTTTCTCCCGTACATAGAATGTTTATGAGATAATGAATCGAGGTATACAATAACATTAGTGTAATTTTATAACTCTCAGTAGATAAGCATTTAAGACTTTTCCTCTGTAATGGCAGATGGCAACAAGTTAGATAACTGTAAATTATTATATGGAAAGTTGTCTTAATCAGTTTGTGTTGCTATAAAAGTATACTTGAGGCTGGATAATTTATAAAGAAAAGAGGTTTATTTAACTTATGGTTCTGAAAGCAGACAAGAAGCATGGCACCAGCATCCGATTTTGGAGAAGGTTTCAGGCTGCTTCCTCTCATGGTGGAAGGTGAAAGGGAGCAATATGTGCAGAAATCACATGGTGAGAAAGGAACCAAGAGAGTCAAGGGGAGGTGCCAGGCTCTTTTTAGCAAGCAGCTCTCATGAGAATTAGTAGAAAACTCACCCACTACACAGAGAGTGGCACCAAGCCATTCATGAGGGATATGCTCCCATGACCCAGATACCTCCCACCAAGCTCCACCTCCAATAATGGTGATCAAATTTCAACGTGAGAACTTGGCAGGACTGAACAAATCATATTCAATCCATAGCAGAAACATTCTATTTTGTAAGCTAAAAATAGAAAGTGATCAATAATTTTGCTGACATGACAAAAAAAGATTGAATTTTAAAAATCAAAAGTTGCATATCACCACAGTATTAATTAAATTATACTTTTCAAAATATCATCCAACACCATTGGTCAAACTACACAATAGGAAAGACAAAAGGTCCTGTAGAGATTGCAGATGACAGCACGGTGCACAAACTCCTAATCAAATTATCACCATCTGTGTAACTTGTGATCAAATCTGCTTTGGCATTTGGCGTGCTATCTCTTCAAGGCTGTGAGGTTTTTTTTTTTCCCTTTTCCAATGGATTTAGGGGGTCCAGTTGGTTTTTTGATACATGGATGAATTATATAGTGGTGAAATCAGGGCTTTTAGTGTACCTGTCACCTGAATAGTATACAGTGTACCAGGTAGGTAATTTTTGATTGCTCACTGCTCTCTCACCCATCCCCCTCCTGAGTCTCCAAGGACCATTTTAGCACTCCTTATAACCATATACACCCATCACTTAGCTCCCACTCATAAGTGGGTTCATGCAGTATTTGTTTTACTGTTCTTGAGATACTTCACTTAGGATATGGCTTCCAGTTCCATCTAAGTTGCTGTAAAAGACATTATTCCATTCTTTTTGATGGCTGAGTAGTACTCCATGGCGTGTGTCTATACACACACCACATTTTCTTTATCCTCTTATCAGTTGATAGGCACTTAGGTTGATTCCATACCTTTGCAATTGTGAAATGTACTGCAATATACATGTGAGTGCATATGTTTTTTTGATATAATGACTTATTTTCCTTTGGGTAGATATCCAGTACTAGGATTGCTAGATCAAATGACAGGTCTACTTTTAATTCTTTGAGGAATCGCCACACTATTTTCCATAGAGGTTATACTAGTTTACATTCCCACCGACAGTGTTTAAGCATTCCTTTTCACCACATCTGCACCAACATCTATTGTGTTTTGACTTTTTAATAATGGTCATTCGGACAGAAGTAAGGTGCTAGCACATTCTGGTTTTATTTGCATTTCTCTGATGATTAATGATGTTGAGCATTTTTTCCTGTGTTTGTTGGTCATTTGTATGTCTTCATTTGAAAAATGTCCATTCATGTCTTTCACCAACTTTTTAATGTTTTTTTTTTTCTTACTGATTTATTTAAGTTCCTTGTAGATTTTGGACATTAGTCCTTTGTTGGATGTATAGTTTGTGAATATTTTCTCCCCTTCTGTAGGATGTCTATTTATTCTATTGGTTATTTATTTTGCTGTGAAGTCGCTTTTTAGTTTAATTAAGTCCCACTTGTTTATTTCTGTTTCTGTTGTATTTGCTTTTGGGGTCATAGTCATAAATTCTGTGCATAGGCCAATGTCAAGAAGAGTTTTTCCTATGTTTTCTCCAGAATTTTTATGGTGTCAGGTCTTAGATTTAGGTCTTTAATCCATCTTGAGTTAATTTTTGCATAGGGTGAGAGACAGGTATCCACTTTCATTCTTCTGCATGTAGCTATCCAATTTTTACAGCGTCATTCACTGAATACAGAATCCTTTCCCCAGTGTATGTTTTTGTTTGCTTTGCCAAATGTCAGTCATTTGTAGGCATATGGTTTTATTTCTGGGTTCTCTATTCTGTTCCATTGATCTGTGTGTCTACTTTTATACCAGTACCATGCTGTTTTGATTACTATAAAGCTAAGAGTCTTAAGGCACAGGTATCTTAAGTGGGGAAGACTAATGGATTTGAAGATGAAAAATAATGCATAACCTATGGAGAATAAGATTCAAAAGCTATGTTTATTATAATAATAAACTTTTTTTCATGTGTTTGTGAAATTTTTGAAGAATTTTCTGATTCCACACAAGGCAGGAATGATGCTTGCATTTTGACTTCTCTGCATTATCTGTCTGCTCATAATTGATAAGTGTTAATTAACTGACTCACTTCTTAATCACCTACCAGAGAACACAAGGAGAAACCTTGAGAACAGAGAATTTAGAGAATCATTTATTTCTGTGATCTCCATAGTTACTCCCTTATTCCATTCTACTCCCTTCCAGAACACATCTAATCTTTGTATTGAAAAGTTTATTATGTTTCTTAGCTGTGTTTTTACACTCTTTTATCTGGATCTGGAGAACTAGGCTGAATGTACACATGTTCACACTAAAATGTATCTGTAGAAATCTGTGACATTGTAGCTCATTTTGACTTGAATACAGATATCCTTAAACTCTACATGCTATTTATTACTTTAAAAATATTTACAGAATCAACTTAAACATGCCTCAAAAGTCAAAAACAGTAGTGCAAGGACAACTTAGGAAGAAACTGAAGGCAAGCACTTTCCAAATCCCTTGACTTTTCTTTCTGTTTCTATTTCTTTTCTCCCCATTTCTCTATGTACCTTTCTTCATTATTTTCCCCTTCTACAAGGACTTTCTTTGCTTCTCCACACCGACCACAGGGCAAAATAGGCCTGTCTATACAGATACAGTGCTGAGTTTACGTGTTATAATTTCAGCCAAGTAAACTGGCAAATTGGTCCTAATTGCAGATTTGGAGACACACAGGATGATAAACCAGCTTGGAAAGGTGTCTGTTGCTGGTTTAATTAGAGATGGCCAAGAGGCTGAGCCATGGTGGGTTATAATGGTTCAGAGCAAATTTCCAGATAAAGAACCAGCCTAATTTTAGTGTAGTCTTAATTCACATACGAGTCCAAAAATATCATTTCAGTGTCACAATTTTAAAAGTGTGAGCACTTTTATCCCTGCAACCTTTGCTATTGCTGTTTTAAAGATGGTGATGTGTACATATTTCTAAGAAGATCACCTGATTTTTGGCCTCTTCATTTCCACATCCACAAATGAAACAGCTGAGAGTCAAGTGCAAACTTGTTTTGTCTTGTTTTTCTTTGTTTCTTTTGCCTGGCAATTTTGGTTACTTTTTGGTTTGATGAGTGCTCAGTGCAGTATAATAGGAAATGTTGAGCAGTTGCTTGAACCAGGTTGTTTTGTAAACTAATAGTAGAGTTGATGAATAGTAAGTGAAAGGATGACACAGGAAGAGGAGCCATGAAGAAAGAAAAAATGTTTACAAATATTTTATTTTAGTAGATAAGTGTGCTAGATAGGGTACAATGTAACTCTCTCCTCTCTTATTGAGATCTACATTATTCAAAAGGCTTTTAGATTTGGATGTAATATTGTGTTCTGAGAATACTGGGCGTTATCCCAAGACATGGAAAAAAAGAAAAAAACAGGCACAACAAAGATAATCCAGTCACATTCACCTTAAATCTATTAGGTTATTTTACATATAGTAATACACTCATTCCTCATTCTTGAACTCTTTATTAGGAACCAATTTTTAAAATCTTTAATAAAAAGTGACTACAAATACTTTAGAAATTAGTTCTATCTTTATTATGTTTTCAATGCCTTTCTATAAATTATTTGAGTATTATAATAGTAAAAATGGGGTAAGATTTAAAAGCTATTATTAATGCCAAAATCTATAACTAAAATTAAGGCATATTTTCTTAAAAAAAGATTCCTCATGTTCCTCAGTTGATTAAAGATTCAAAGTATGTGCTGAAATTATCTAAATTACCTTGTATGCATACAGCAATAAACTTAAATGTTAATTCATTATATATTAGAAATAATTACTCTATTGAACACAGATTTGCATGTTTTATCTGCTATTATAACTAGTGTATATGATAGGATGTATCGAACATAAAAGTCATATTTTTTTAAAAAGTCTGCTTTTTAAAAATCCCTTATATTCTGATTTTGTGTTAGTTGAATAATTCACTA
This sequence comes from Daubentonia madagascariensis, assembly GCA_023783475.1. NCBI lineage: Eukaryota > Metazoa > Chordata > Mammalia > Primates > Daubentoniidae > Daubentonia > Daubentonia madagascariensis. The sequence goes on along the minus strand of JAKFHU010001684.1, from coordinate 21,687,319 downwards.
AATGTGTTTTAATTTTCAACTAAAGCATATTCAAAAATCTGAAAAGAAAATGGACTCATTTCCATTTTAAATGTCACTGAAATGAAAATACTGTACTGAAATCCTGGATAAGTGATTTCTTTTCATAAGGTTAAATATCTGCCAAGAATATTAGCTGAGTTTTCTTCAAATTGCCCTTTAAGTGCTATTGCTGCCAAAAGACAGCACAAGGAAATGAAGCTGATATTGTCTGAAAATCACAGGGTCATGACATTGAGTTGCTATGATCTTATTGCAACTGGGATTTCACTACCACTGTTTACTTTAAGCAATTTGATAAAGCAATTTTTATTGCTGCTGTTTAGTATTATGCATACATACTTGAATACTGCACTGTAAACTGATAATCTAGTGGATGAGACATATTATAAACAGATAGTTGTCACACAGTGTGTTCAGCGCTATGACAGAAGTATTAGTAGTGCACTTTGAAGCATATGGAAGGAGACTACTTCCCAGAGACCAAGGGAAGTCTTTACAGAAAGATAGTAATTGGATTGAATTTTTAAGGGTGAGGAGGACTTTGTTAAGCAGACAATTTTCTGAGAAGAGGAGGACAGGGCAAAAGCAGAAATGTTCTAACAACCCAAGATAGTTAATTAATAGAAAAGTGTTCAGTGAAGCTAACGATGAGAAAATTTACATTAAAGACCCATTTACAGCCATAAGGTCTTTGTATTAGAGAAGCCATTCTTCACAATTGGTGGAATAGCTCATGATCACCAGGGGAGCTGCAAACTAAATCAGGATCTTTGGGGAGAAGGTCACAAGTATATTTATTTTGAAATAATTATCCACGACATTCTGATGCTCATTGCTAACACATAAAATTATTAGGACAAAGCATTATTTTCTAAAATAATTATATTGATTTTTAACATTAAATTTCATGTTACAACTTCACTTTATCTATCGGCCAAACTTTATCTTACTGTGATCATGAATGTATAAAGATATCAATTTGATATTTAAATAAAACTACACTGTTCCCAGCTGTATTGCTAAGAACAAGGACTCTTCTAAATGCTGTATTCTTGAGACTCTGATTTTTTTAAAGAATAACTTTTTGAAGGATAATTGATATACAAAAAACCACACATATTTAATGTGCACAATTTGATGTGTTTGGACATATGAAAGCACCCTTAATACCATTGCCACAATCAAGGTAGTAGACACATCCAACACCTCCCTGAGATGTAATTATTTATTTTTTTCTTTTTAGGAGAGATAGTGGGGTTCTTTCTATGTTGCCCAGGTTGGTCTTGAATGCCTGGCCACAAGCAAACCTCCCACTTCGGCTTCCCAAAGTGCTGGGATGACAGGCTTGAGCCACTGTGCCTGGACCAGACTGAATTCTTAATCAATGCTTTTTCAAGCTAAATATAAAAATTCAGTTTTGATTAATTGATCAGTATTATATTAAATTTTAATTTAATATGTTACAAAAAATAAAAGCAAACAAAAAACTTGTTAAAATATATTGGCTGTGGTGGTCTTCTACATTTTCTATTTGATTTGACTTGAATCCCAACTAATACACACAGAAGCAAAGCACCAGCACCCTTTTCATGTGGTCATATTCTTTGACACCAGTTCAAAGGGCTTCAAGGAAGTTTTCAGAGATAGTTTAGATTAGTGTGAAGTGGCCTTAGGTGCCTTTAATTTTAACTCATTTTACAGGTGAAAAACAGGCTCAGGGAAAATGAAAAACAAAAACAAAAACAAAAACAAACCCTTAAACCCTTGCTCAAATTGACTTGCTTAGTTAAGAAAAAGTGGGAGTAGGACGTAAACTTAGCTTTGACTAATCATATAGTCTTCTGCCTATGAAATATGTAGCCTCATATCAAAGAAATTTCTCTTTGATCATGCTTTCTTAAATACCATGATATTTATGAATTTGCCATAGCAGAAATTCTGTGAAGGACTATCACACATTTCAAAGAAGTAATTGCCAAGAAACAAACAAACCAAACTCATAAGTCTTCATTAACAAAACTTGTTCTTGTAAAGGTAGGGTATGTTATGTATAGATTCTGAGGTTTTAAACTAAACTATTCTCAATGTATTTTTTCAATTAATGAACTTGATTTTGTAGAGAAGTTGTAGGTTCACAGTAAAATTGAAGGGAAAATATAGCGTTCTTCTGTCCCTCTTCCCAGCACAAACACACACACACACACACACACATCTTTCCCCACAATCAACATCCTTTACACAGGGGTACTTTTTTAGAATCAATGAATCCACATTTACACATCATTATCATTTAAAGTCCACAGTTTACATTAGGGTTCACTCTTAGTGTTGTACACTGTACAGATTTAACAGCAGTATAATAATATGTATCCTCCATTATAGTATCACGGTGTAGTTTCACTACCCTAAAAATCCTCCACGCTCCATCCCTCCCACCCATCTAACTCCTGGCAACCACCGATTTTTTTCTGTCTCCATAGTTTTGCCATTTCAAGAATGTCATTTTGTTAGAATCATATAGTATGTAATTTTTATTATAGAATTAATATGCATTTAATTTTCTTCTATGTCTTTTCATGGCTTGATAGCTCATTTCTTTTAAACATTGAATAATATCCCATTCAATGTACCATAAGTTATTCCTTCAGGTACTGAATGACATCTTGGTTACTTCAACTTTTTGGCAATTATGAACAAAGCTGTTATATACATGCATGTGCAGATTTTTGTGTGGACATGTGTTCTCAATAAATTTGGGTAAACATCAAGGAGCAGGGTGCTAGATTTTATGGTAAGAGCATGTTTAGTGTTATAAGAAGCTACCAAACTGATTTCCAAAGTGGATGTACCATTGTGCATTCCCACCAGCAATAAATGATGGTTCTGTTTACTCCACATCCTTGCCAGCATTTGTCATCAGTGTTTTGGATTTTGGCCATTCTAATTGGTGTGTAGTTGTTGTTTTAATTTTTAACTCTAATGACAAGTGCTTTTTCAATGTATTTTTATTTTCATTCTGACTCTTTGATAGACATTTTAAGTGGGCTTAAGTTTAGGAAATATTGGTTAAATTAACCAATGTCTCTGGGAATGTGTTAGTCAGTTATTGATAGAATAATCATAAGGTTTAATTTTTTTAACCTAACTCTGTTGAGTATATTCTGTCCCATTAGAAAGTAGAGAAGGTAACAAGCATTTGATAAAGATAAGTACTGGTCAATTGCTTGTAAGATTGCACCTACCAAAGGAGACCTGACCAGATATCTGGTAGATGTTAATACCTGTTACATAATAAAGTCACATAATAGGTTTTCAGTGAATAAAAGAAAGGATAGTCTTAAAATAGTACATTTGATCTTGACAGTCAAAAAGTGCCCACATCAAGGTATTTTCCAAAGGCCTAAAATGTTTTTTTTGCCATTTACATCTCCCAAACGTGGTTGTTCAAATGTCTTTGTTGCAAATTCCATTGGCAGCCTCTGCATTCAATTTTAATTTTAATATATATATATATATATATATATATAAAACTATGGATGCTATAGTTGTCCTCTAATGGTGTATGATGGTTTCTGTAATGGCAGTATCTACAAAAGCAGTTAATTTGTAGTTTCCCAGAATTTTGGAAGAGTATCTGTCTCCTTGTACCCCAATTAAATGTATTATCAAACATTTGTCACTTGGGGGAATTGGGAAAAATTGAGCTTATTTTTAAAATTAGCATTTAATAACCAGTGAATTTGATTGTATTTTTCTATATTTACTAACTTAATAGGTCTATGATCATATTATATTTGAACAAAGAAAAACACAGCTTCACAGAGAGAGACCCTTCTTATGTTAAAATTCATAGAGAAAGGAATAGAGCCCAGAGTGAATTGAGTTATACATCTCAGGCTCTGGCAAATATGAACAAAAAAATAAGTGAATTCATGGGAACTTGGACAGAGAATCCTAAATGGTAAGGTAGTATAAAAAATACAATTGCATTAATGTAAATGTAATAATCTCTTTAAAAATAAAGGGTTGATGGGGAGTCATGTTACAAAATGTGTCTGCAACTAGGAGGCCCTGAAGAGCAATCATAAAATTAAATCAAACCAATGGGGATAAAAGACAGTGGCGTGAAGTGTTAGCATGGTACTAAGATTAACACTCAGTGGCTGCAATGTTAAAAAGCCACTGTTGACTTCAACCAAATGGTTATTTATAAGTATGCTTTGTGAAAATGAACCCACAGCTGAGAATATGAGCAGACTCTAAGGTGGAAATTAGTGTTCAGGAAGTGCTTTGAGAGTTTTTTAGGATCAGCATTCATGGAAAGGAAGGTAAGTAGCAAGATTGGGCGAAGGGAGAAGTTGAACTATGATTCAATCTCAGTGATGGAGTCAACCACCCACCTGGGGTTTTTGGAAGACAGGATGGCCCTTTAGTACTGTCCAAAGTTTCAGACAGGGGCCTGACACTATACCCATCCCACCCACCGTTATAGGCTATCGTTGCATACATGCGTCTCTGGGAAGCAAGCATGACATTGGGCAAGCTGGCTCTCTTATGCTGAGGCATAAGTTTCTGAAGAAAGCCAACAGCGGACTGCTCTCTGGGAAAGCGTTTCAGCAGCTCTGAGAAGAAATTCTCCATTCTTGCAGTGGAATTTTCACTACACACCACAAAGTCTTCTGTTGTTCACTATTTTTCTCCTCAGATCTAATTCTTCACATGCCTCTGGGTACCACTCCTCAAGGACTCTGCTGAATGGATTGCTCTTCCTGGGGGAAACCTAAAACAGAAGGATTAGTGAGACAAAGTGCAGCCCACCTTGATGCAGCTGGCCTTGAGGCCTTCAATGGATTCTAGCAATATAATGTCCCATGCCATATGATAAAACCATTTCCACAGGGATTAAAAATATCAAGTATAAAAATAACACAATGTCATAAAAATAAATAGAGATTAAAAATATAAACGATCCAAACTGGTGAAATTTTAAAAAATAGTATAATCATAGAGAACAACACGAATAGGTTTCTTGAGGAAACATTAAGATCTGAGGTGAATCAAAGTGCAACTCGAACAAAAAGTCAAATTACAAATGCCAATCATTTTTAACAATTAGGACAAGGTATCTTAAAATCAATATCAAAACTGAAATTCTGATCAAAACATATTAAATGTAAATGAGTGGACAATTCTTAATATAAAAACATTAAAACTATTGTGCTGTTTATCAATTTTTGCTTCTCAACTCCAAATTCACCCTTTTTGTCTGCTCTGTGAAAATGGATCTATTTCATTTTAAATATTTTTTCATTTGCCAGTTTCCATTGAAACTTTGCCAGTGGATGATGTGGGAGAAATACTGTAGGAGAAACCAGTTTGCTTCCTGGTTCTGGTGTGACTGCTTTTGCAATGTACAGGGCATTCCCAGGACACAGCTCCTGCAGCACTTGAAAATTTCCTACTACCTAATTCCTGCAGTCCATGGTGGCCAGCAGCACTCAGCAGCCCACAGCTTTCTCTAGCACCTTCTCAGGACAGATTTGTAGTAGAGTGCCTCTGGAGAGATGCGTGCCAAGGAAATAGCTCTACCTGGCATCCTGAAGGGTAACTTTCCAGCAATTGCCATCAGCATGACAACATAGTGACTTCTATGCCATGACCATGTCCTCTCCCAGAAAGTCTCGATCTCAGCCCTGGGTTGGGGGAAAGGGGCAGGGAACCTTCCTTGGGTTCTCTATCTTAGCCCAAGTGGTAGTGGCTCTTTTTATATCTACAGAATTATCTTTGCTCTCTGAAAGTGAAACCCTCATTACTCTAATTCCTATTATAGTTAATAATTCTTCATTAAATTTTCCCTTATCTATGGAGTTTCTCTTTCCCGATTGGCCCTAGACCAGTACAGAACATACATAAAGAAAAAATAATGTTGTCATTACTAGTTCTCAAACACACCTATATTAAAACAACACTGAAATTGCATTTTGACAAAGTAACTATTACAGTTTTTTGTTTGCTTTTTAATGATTAAAATCCCTTGCATAGCTGGGTGTAGTAAGATGAGGGCCATAATACACTAAGGATAAATGTATATATTGCTATAAGAATTTATGAAAGTAATCAAAATTTTGAATCAAGTTTCTAAAATTTTCAAGCACTTTAACAATTCTTAGAATTTATTCTAAGGGATAAGGGACACGGCACAATAAATTATGTACAAGGCAACATTTAAAACATTTGAAAATTAAATAAATTAAAATAGCCAAAGTCAGAAAATCCTACATCTTTAACATTGATGATTTTTCAAAATAAAAATTAATGGTAATACATATAATGAGAAGACAAATTTTAATTGTTGACAGATGAATCTTGAGCAAAGATAGCTATGTCAACTTACTTTTTTAAAACAAACTTATTGAGATATGATTTACATACCATACAATTCATCCATTTAAAGTATACAATTCAATGTTTTTAGGTATGTTTGCAGATATGTGCAATCATTGTCACAATATTAGAACATTTCATCATCCCAAAGAGAAACTTCATATTCTTACTTGAGTATTTACATTAATATAAGTTTATTGAACTAACAACTTAAAACAAAAAACAAAACTGAAGTCTTCTTTGCTTTCAGAAGTCAATCAATTTCAAGGGTCAACTAAAGTTTAAAAAACTAAATTATAAATAAACATAATTAATTAATTTAAATTGTATTTTTAAAGAATTTAATATTTTTAAGACTTCCAGTGCCAGATAAACTAAGGAATGGACAAGCAAATTCTTGTTAAGCACTGAAAAACGTAATTTAACGAATTCTACTAAACTTACCCATTTAGTGAACGTCAAGTTCTCTTAAACATGCTTGCCTAGTAATTTAACAAACTGTCATGTCTTTCAACTTAAAATCACAAATCCAAAACAGTTACTCAACCTAATTTAAAATGCAATCATGCCTAATCTTACATTTTGGTAAATGTTACAGACACTCTTAAAAAATAATTCACAGTTCCTAATTATGCACAAGTATCTGAGACAATGGGTATGACTTATCACCCCCTTATTACCTAGATTTTATTTGAAATTTGTCCGGGTTGATTGATTCCCACAAAGGAAACAATGTTATTTTATCAAGGTGTTAAATTATCCAAAGCACATATGGTTGAAGTATCAACTCTGTTAGGACACTTATGGACCAGAAAGCCTAGACTCAAATGCAGTATTTAAGTAATTTTAGGCAATGTAGTATGTGTGTGTGTGTTTATGTGACCATTTTTGGAAATTCCACTTAATGGACATTCTCCATCTGTCCTAAGGACATATGACAATAAGACATTTTTGTTGGTGACACTGCCTCTCTTCCTTTACTGCTCTCCCACACCCTCTAATAAGTATCTGGGCTGTTGATTCCATGTGGATAGCTTCCTGCTTTTGATGACAATATTTTCTAGAAAATTATATCAGGCTTTCAAAGTTTTCCACCTGTGGGCTCTATTGCTCACAGGGCTTGATGTCTGATTATTAACATCAGTAGAAATCCCCACTTTCTCAAAAAATGTTTATCCAGAAATTGCACAGAACTTGACTGGACAAAGGCCATATTTTCACTGCCAGAAGCCAAGTTGAAAGAATCAAGTAATATCCTGCTAAAAAAAGTAAAAAAAAATAAAAATATGTAGCATTATTGCTAATGACCTCTATTATGTGTGTATGCATGTGTCTCCACGTAGGCTTACTTTAATTTTATAAAAATAAATGTATATTTCCATATGTTTATTTTATAAGCCATATTGGTGATGTTGAAGAAAATGCCTTCTACAAATCAAGAAAATGGCAATAAATCTAAAAACTGCATATATTCTAACTAATAGACTAAGTCATTTTAAAATTTAATATTGAAAAGTCTCATCGAATGAAATCAAACCAAAAGAAAATAAAAGCACAGAATATGTATTTTCTCTCCCTATATTAGTATGTTTTCCATTTATTAGTTATAGGAGAGTTTGTAATTGAAATATTTTGATGAGAAAATTTAAACAACACATGGAAAATAAGCTTTAATGTCAGAAACACAAAACTTTGTGAAAACTTATGGATGGCTAAACAGAAACTGCATAGCTATTTCTTAGTTTTGTGATTTCTTTAGGACTGTTAGAATGATGCTGTAAGACATATATACCATACGTGATCCCAATTCCAACCTGCTTTTCCAGTAGGGCATCTCTCAATGGAAGGAGAACAGTATTCAAGTCAAGTGTTCATATCATTTCTGAGTGTTCTCCCAAAGGCATATTCTTGAGGTAGAAAAATAACGTTGAGAAAGCAAACATTGATTATAAATATTAGATGGCTGGCAAGTGATCTTAAACATTAAAGCAAATGAAAACATACTAAATAAAAAAAGTAACACACTTTCATCATACATTTTAAATGTAATTTCTATTGGTTTCAACACCACAAATTTCACAAAATAAATTGTAGTGAATATTAATCATCATGAGTTTCCTTTGGGAAGCTCTGATTGACTGCAAGTACTTTTCATACATGAAAGACGAATTTTTTTTTGCTGTGGTACCGACCTATATCATTCTAATTCTTTGAGACTATGCATACCATTTGGAGTTATCATTAGTTTTTAAAAGTTTGTGATTATCTGAACTGCCCCACTTTCCAGCCAAGTCAGATAACAACCATATTTTCCTCCTATTAACACTGAGCTATCTAAATCTTTAAGCTTGCAAGACACTTTTGGGCCATAGTACAAATGGCCCAATTCACATTAAAGATTCTAATTACAGTTCTAAAACTCACTTTCTGTGTGATTACAGAGAAGTCGGTTAAGCTTCATATACCTTAGGCATATTTATTCATTTAATATATAAAATCCTGGAAAAGAAAACAATATTGGTTACCCTTATTTTAGAACCATTATTCACTGACCCATGTAAATAAATCAAATGTAACAGATTGACAAAGACAGGAGAGTCCATTCAGAAAATATCTTTGTTGTTATTATCCACATTCACTTCTAGCCCTAAAAGAGTCTCCTGAATGTCATAATATGACTAATTAAAAACACCCAGAGCAGAGATATTATGGTCAAACTCTAGAATCATTCTGATTCTTGTTTTCATTCAATATAATACTAGAAATCCAATGGTTCACTGAACATCTACTTAGGACTTGTTAAATGCATGGCCACTGTGGTAGACGAAGTCCAAATAATGAAATTTTATATTTTCAACATTCATTATTTGCTTTTGATTTCAACATACCATATATGGCATTTCTTAATATGTACTCCAGTCAATTAAGAAAGTAGTAATACTTTAAGAAGTCCAACGACTACAGCATGTGTGCAGTTGTTGTGCATTTCAGGTTTGGTATCTTAATCTTTATATAGAAATAATTTCTTGAAATTTGTTTGAAAACGTGTTCAAAAGAAATACCATAGATAAAAGTGGTTATGCAATGTCAAATAGGACAAAATGATGACTGTTTCTGAGTTCTGTGACACATAATGCAGTCTGGTGATTTTTCAGCTTTCATTTCCTGTTTCTTCATTGGAGCAGAATTTAGAGTTTATTTTGAGAATGTGCCCAGCCAAAAGATTGATTCTCATCCTTTAGCAACCTTAAACCAGGTAAAGAAGAGCTTCTTCCCTGAACCCTGTGTTTTCAAGTGCCTAGTCCTGGCCACTGTTGGCCATGTACCTCATCTAGTAAGGGCTTTACAGAGTCCAGGAGAAAGCATTCAGCCCACATCTGCCATCACACCCATGTTTCCCAGCATCCTGGAATCCCCTATTCAAAGGACCCCATGACTGTTCTCAGGGTTTATGCACACCTTTTCTCTGGGCCTTTTCCTCTTGAGGACAATCCAACAGAGAATGTGTGCACTCCTGTGATCAAGGGATGCCAGGAATGGCTCTTTACGTAGAAGGAGTTGGAGGCTGGAGTGTCTGTACAGGTGATTTTTAGGCTCCTTATCATTTAGAACAAAGATAGGGGTAGGAAAAGAAATGGAGTGAATTACAGCCCATTAGAAGTGGGTGGGAGGATGGCATACTTTCTTTGCATTACCAAGATCCTGGGAAAAATTTTGAGGAGTCCTAGAAGTCTCATTTTCTGCCCTTATGTGTCATGTATGTATGTGAAGCAGGTTCACCGAGCACTGCTCACCAACTTGTTTGAGTCTAGTGAGATAGAATACCCACATGCACAACATGTTATGTAAAGCAGGTCTATTACTTACAGACAGGCAGCAATGTATAAGATAAGCCTAGGATTTATTGCAAGCCGGTCACTCAAGGTTAAGGAAAGCTTCCCAGGTCAGATAGAGTGTCCTCTGTGTGTGCCCCACTTGCACTGCAGCTAAGGAACCCTGAAAAGTAGCCCACCCTGGGTTTTGTACCCTGAGGGTAGCATGACACACTGGGCCAAAGCATTGAAGGACATCCTGTTTTTAGGGGGGACATCCTGTTTAAAGCCTGGGTTTTCCAGGCATTTCCCCCTCATCTCAGAATGTAGCATTTCCAGAATATTGTACGGTTATTCTAGAGAACTACAAGTGAGAAAGGGGGTAAAGTGGGTTGTTCAAAGGCCACTTGGAGAAGTCTCCTGCGATATACATTTTTCAAGGTGGGAGAATAAAACTCACTTTGCTCAACAATCTTTTGACTTGATTTATCAATTTTAAATATGTAACTATAAGGAATGTAGGACTCCACATTTGCATCCTTGCTTTGGGTTTTACTAATGTCAGTGGACAGCCAGTCTCCAGCCTCCCCTATGATTACTTGGGACTATGGGATGAAATATGAACAGTTAATTTGAAATGGAATTGTGAGTTATTTTTTTTTTTCTGCCCCAATTGCTTTCTTCTTTTCTTCTGGTCTCCAAAGATACCTACATCAGACCATTTGATTTTGCCCCATTGGTTCTTGAGGCTCTGTGTTTTTTCTGTTTCTTTTTTGTTTTTCTTTTTTTGTTGATCCATTTCTAAAATCTCTTTTCTCAGGTGTCTTAGCCCATTTTGTGTTGCTATAAAGGAATAGCTGAGACTGGGTAATTTGTAAAGAAATAAGTTTATTTAGCTCACCATTCTGGATGGCTGGAATGTTCAAGATTGGGCAGCTGCATCTGGTGAGGGCCTCAGGCTGCTGCTACTCATGGAGGAAGGTGAAGTGGAGCTGGCATGTGAGGAGATCATATGGTGAGAGAGGAGGGAAAAAGGAAGAGGTGCCAGGTTCTTTTTAATAGTTAGCTCTCACGGAAACTAACAGAGTGAGAACTCACTCACTCCCAAGGGAGGACATTAATTTATTCATGAGGGTTCTGCCCCCATGACCCCAACACCTCCTAACACTGCCACACTGGGGATGAAATTTTAATATGCGATTTGGTGAGGACAAACATCTAAACCATACCATCAGTTTAGATAGTATCTACTGACCTATTTTCAAATCACCTACTGCTTCCTTTTTCATCCAATTTCTTCTACTGAGCACATTCAGTATTTAAAAAAAATTTTTTTTTCAGTTCCCAAAAAATCCAAGCATGTTTAACTTTATTTTGTGTGGCATAATATAGTAGTTGCTTTAAAGAATTGATTTGATCATTCCAATAGCCAAGTCATCTTGCAGTTGGTATATGTTGATTGCCATTTCCTTCAGGTGTTATAAAATAATTTTATTCTTTGTATATACATATGATTTTAGATTTAATCCTGGACATTTTGAATAATATTTTATATGCATACTGGGTCCTTTTATAACACGCTGAAGAATGTTATTTTTGTTTTTATTGTTTATTCATTTTGTCTATAAATCCATTTAGATGTATAACCCAAGTTGTATCTTGCCTTCTGCAAGTGGTGGTTCTAATCTCAGTTCAGTTTTGAGAGGCTTTGCTATTCTGCTTTAAATATATCATGTGCAAGTTTTACTTGGGGGTTAATTGTGACTTTGTCATTGTTTAAATATTTATTTTCAAAACCTTTGCTACTCTGCTTTGAGCTTGTCTTATGTGTGTCATTCAGAGGCAAATCTGTAATTGGATGGTGTTTCCAATATTAGCTCAATTTTCAAAGCCTTTGCAGTGCTGTTTTGGAGTCTAATGCATGCTCAGGATGACTGTTAGATTTGTGCAGGCTTATATACAGAACTAAGGAATACCATTCTCCAATTGCTCCTCTTCTAGGATCTCTACCTTTCACTTTCTAGGAAACAGGGGGCCGTTTTTCTTATCCCTGTGTCCAGAAATATAGAGTATGCATCAGTGTTTTAGCCATCTGTGCTGCTGCTCCCCTGAGCAGCAATGTGACTGGAGTCCACACTTAAGGCAGAGTTATGAAAGCTAAAATTTAAAAAAATAATAATAATAACGTAGAAATTCACCCCTTCGCAGATTGCTTCTTTAACTTTTAAGTCCCCTTCACAATCTGCCCACTTGAGTTTAACTTCTCGAAGTCCTCAGTTAATTGCCAGAATTTTAGTTTCCGTAAGCAGGGGACATAGGCTGTAGTGGCTATATAGGGCTTGTCCAGCCACAACAGAACTGGAACCTGGCCCCTCTTCTTTATACTCAAATTAGTTGGCCATGTATAACACCAAAACCTTTGTTCTTTGAGAGAATTTCCCCTCACTGCTTTCTTCCACAACCACTCCTGATGGGTCTGTAGAATAATCTCCATCTATTTCCATCTCTAATGTGACTATTGAGTTCCCCATGCCCATTCATGAACCACGCCTGGGCTTTCTCTTCCTTCATCCGTTGATCATAAAGTGACCCTCCCTACCATGAAACTATATTGTGTTTATCTCTCACATTCTAGAACATATGTTGTCTCACCAAGGCCAGCAAATTACTTGATGCCTTTTGCTCGTATGGTTCAGATAAATTCAGGGCCCTGCCATATTGATGGAATTTTTAGTAGTCTGGGTCATGTCTGAGTATTCCCTCTGAAGTAAAGGACACATTACCACATTTCACATTTTCCAAAATACGGAAAGATATGTTAGGCTTAATAATGAGCCACCAGGGATGCCTATGCGCCAATCCACAGAACTGATGATTATTTTGCTGTATGTGGCAAAAGGGTTTTGCAGATATGATTAAGGTTAAGGACCTTGAAATGAGAAGATTTTATTCGATTATCCTGGTGGGCCGAATCTATTCGTATGAGTACAGGGAACCTTTAACATCTGTGAAGAGAGAGAAATATGATGTGGAAATAGCATTGGAAAGATGCAACCTTGTTGTCTTTGAAGATGGAGGAAGGAGTCCATGAACCAAGGCATGTGAGCATCTTATGGAATCTGAAAAAGGCAAAAAAATAAATGCATTCTCCCCTGTAGCATCCAGAAAGTAATGTAGTCCTGATAGCATCTTGATTGTAAGCCAGTAAGACCTGTCAGACTCCTGACCCACAGAACTGTAAGATAATAAATTTGTGTTGTTTTAACCTTCTAAGTTTGTGACAATTTGTTATAGCTACAATAGAAAATACATACAAACTAAGGACAAGGGCTGGTAACCCTGTTGAGATTTTGGAGACTTCCTTTGATCTAGCCTTTTTAGACTCCTGCCCTCTAAGTACTCTCTCAGCTCCTGTAAGATTATGTTGGCCAGGTTCTAAAGCTCCTTTGCTGTCTGGATACAGTCCTTTTTTCTGTATCTTGAGCAGGTCCAAAATCGGGTTATGCTGTGACTTAACCCTACTTTTCAGCATAGTGCAGGCATCAGCAAACATTTTCCTGTAAAGGGCTAGATAGTAAATATTTTAGGCTTTGTGGGCCAAGAGGAAAATTCAAGGAGTAATAAGCAGGTATTTATATAACCATTCAAATTTAATTTCTCTTAAATATAGCCATTTAAAAATGTAAAATTTATTCTTAGATTGCATGTCATACACAAAGAGGCTACAGCCAGATTTATCTTGTGAGCTAGTGAGGGTGGGGAACATGGACAGTTGCAGAGGAGAGACCTCTGCATCTTGTCAGTGAATGAAGGGATGCTAGTCCTAAGGGTAAGGAGATGGTCACTCCTGCTGACTCATAGTGTTCAGGGGCCCTGGGGATCAAAATCATTAAGTGCACAACTGAGAAGATGTCATCTCATGTCGCAAGTTCCCGTTCTACTCCAACCAGGGCCTTGATCTTGGCATAAAACTCCTGCCCAGTCTGACCACCTCTGGAGCTCTGCTAATTGCCTGCTAATATGGTGATTAAGATTGCAAGCTTCTTCTTAGTTTTCCGTATTTTCCATTCGAAAGTGATTAGGATCTCTTTTTAGGCTGCAAGGAAAGCCCCCTGGATTTCTCACTTAGATTTTAATTGAAAGAGTGAGGAAAGCATCTAGAATATTTTTGTCATTCAATACATCTTGCATACTTCCAATTTTCTCCAATGAGAACAGCTGACATCCAATATGTGAATAAGCCTCAAAATTCACCAATGTAATCTCATTTTTTAAAAATTCATAATGCTAATTAGGAAACATTGTGTTTCTTGAGACATAGAAAGCAGATGTTTTTGTTTTAGCCAGTCCCTGCAGGGTGCCAGGCACAGGATGTGGATTCCTGACTGGGGCAATCCATCACACCAAAGGTGTAGAGTAAGCTAACTACATGTAACATTTCATACTTTCTACAGTGAAGCATTTTAAAGTAGATTATAAACAACTCTTCTCCAGTTGTTTATAAATACTTCGGTATTTTTTCTTTTAAAAAAAAGATGTACAACTATGACATACCCATAACAATTAAAAATTAAAAAAATATTTTTCCATGCTAAAATATTTTCAAAATCAACAAAACTAGTAATAATTCCTTAGTAAGATATAATTTTTTTTAGACCATGTTTATATTTTTCTCTCCTACTCACTCCCCAAATACATTCTAGTCAGTCCAAACCTGGCTACAATTCCATATTTTACTTTGTATCTGGTTATTATACCCTCAACATTTTTATTTTCGGTCTTCAACAGGCTCTTTCTTCAGGTTGCTTTGACTTATTGAAGAATGTGATCCTATTTTTCCATGGAATTTTCTACTTTCCAATTTGTCTGATTCTCCCTTAGAGTATCACTTAGCTACTTTCTTTACCCCTGTAATTCCTCTAGCCTGAAAGTCAAGTCCGTCATAGGGAAGAAGTCAATATAACCAATTGGGCTTGCCTGCATAAGTCAAATACCTCTGAGGGTTTGAGGGAGATTTGTTGGTGGTATAGTGAGGCAGTAATTAGGTGAACCTATCCTCACTTAGTGACCTTCAAACTTGTGCTAACTATGGGATAAGAAGGAGCTATTTCACTAAATTCTGTAATACTTCAAAGTTACAACAAACAAACAAACAAACAAATAAACAAAACCGATGGTCTTCCCTGCCAACTCCCACACCCATGTCTGGCTGTAACACAGAGGTGAACATATTCTTATTCCCATCCTTGGGGTACCCAGCTACAGTGACATCTCAGTCAACAGCCCATGGCCAGCATGCATGTTGAGTTGCAGAGACCACCTGACAGGTTGAAACCGCGTAGAAGGGAAGAATTTGTAGTGGCTGATAACAGTTCATGTTACCACATGAAAAAGAGTTTACTGAATTATCAGAAGTGTTTGGGTTAATGGAAGTCTGAGCATGAAACCTTAATTCCCATAAGAACATGTGGGATGTGAACATGTTAAGATTTCTAAACTGTTGTTATTATCATCTTATTTTTGTTACATACAGCAAAAGCCAATGAACATTTGCATGATATACACATAAAGTGCATTTGTCCCAATATTAAGAAGAAGAAAAAAAAAGAAAACCAAAATAACCATCATAATAAAATATTTAGAGAAATAAAGTTGTTGGGATAGAAAAGGTCACTAATATATTAATATATGAAAGTAATAAAAACATTAATATTGTAGGGTAACAGAATATGTCACTCCAAAAATCCATAAAGATTATTTTGAACTGAAGACAATTGAGAAATAACAGATACCAAAAAAAGCCCTCTGCCTTCCATGCCCCTGTTTGCCTAAAAGCAGGACACAAAATTTCACTGTAAAGGTGTCTCCATCTCCTGTACCAGGGAAAAGAGAGCAACTCTTAAATTTTTAATCACTAAGGACAACACTAAACTCATATCAGCCTAGAGACAGTTCTGAGAGAAATCTACATAACAAATCTTACTTAAATAACCCATATCTTCCTTTTCTTCCATATGTTTACCTTCCCATAATTTTCTGCCTCTAAAAGCCCAAACTTCTTTTCTTTTGTCTCGTTACTTCTCTACAAATTTATTGTTCTTTGTTAAGATGCCATATAAGGTCTAAGTTCTAACCACCTCTTTGAGTTACTTATCACTGACTCTTTCCCATGTATATGCATATTTCATGTGTTAATAAATTCTGTTCCTTTTTCTCTAGTTAACCTGTCTTTTGTCAGTTAAATTTCCAGTGCCTCACCTGCAGAACCTAGAAGGTAGAGGAAAGGATTTTTTCCTTCCCCTACACTATAGATGAACCAGAATCATACTGCTATTACCTCCATTTGTTTGTTACTTCTTTCCTATAATGGGGAACCAGCAGTATGCTAGTCTCATGGCTCCAATCCACCCTTCTATATGTTTGTCTGTTATGCTGGCAAATGGACTCAGCAAAGTAAATTTCCCTAATTCTTTTATCAGTTTGTCTTGTATTAGAGTCTATCAGTCAGGCACTAGGGAGAAAATTGAAAGTAGAATAGGGGACATGAACCTCTTTTCTGTTTTCTTGCTGTTCCTGTGACACTATCAGCAGCACTTTTCTATCCCAGCAACACTTTACCCTCTCCACTGGCACATCACCCCTGTTGTGGCTGTTGGTTTCAGCCTCTAACATCATTTGGTACTCTGAAAACCAGTCTCCTTTGTATAGACTTAGTGGTACAGGCATCAAAAGGATTGAATCCTTTGCTTAGAAGTCTGATCCACAGCTGCATGAGGCACCTCCTACAAGCTTTTGTATTGTGGGAACCCTAGATTATTTTGTTTCCCTAGGCCTAACATTGATAGATAATTTCTGTAGTTATCATTTCTGAATTATCTCCATATTCCCTTTGTAACTAATTTATATATGAAGATAGGAACCAATTATGTATATTAAAGACCTTCTACTGAAATTTCTAGTATGTTTTTCTTCACTGATATTAACTATGGTATAAGGGAAAACTTGCAGGAATATGACCAAATTATAAAACTCATATACCCAGAAATTTAACATTTAACATTTTTTAACATTTAAATTTCTTTTAGTATCTGGATATTCACTGGGTATAATGTGTTGGGGGTTTGCATTTGTACTAATTATTCTTAATTGCATGGTCCAAAATGTCATTATAATTTTGTAACTAGGGCCAAAAGAATTATTCTCTCTCTACCAGCAAAAATACAGCTAAATACTTGGATTTAATCAAAGCTTCAAATAGATAAAATAGGACCATAATTACTGTTTAATTCAAAACAATCTTTCAATCAGAGTATTTTCTATATACTCCTTGCATATAATTTGAGGACTTCATAGCTTGAGTTATATGTGGGGACCCAGGGGAGAAAAGGAACAAGGATTAGAGTTTAAGGAAATGTCCTTATTTAGAAAGGATATATGCTAAAGTTACTTCAGTTTAAAACAGAGTGTAAGTCATATTAAGCTGAATGAGTGACTCGGAGTAAATCCTTATCTCTGCTACAATTGCTGACAGGAATGATCACAAAAATTAGATTAAGTTGCATTATAAAAGTGAGTCTAGTTGATGGTGATCATACAAACTGATTATTCAAAAAGGCTGTGATTCTGGAAAAGCAAACAACATTTCGCAAACTGTACGTTTTTGTAATAAACCTTTCAACTCAATCAAGTCAATTCATTCTTTGAATCTAGAATATGTATAAGAACAACATAACAGTTGCCAAGAAGGTAATCAGGTAAATACTAAGAACTGTTAACCCAGAATGGTCAAAAGCAACCAAATAAAATCAACTGAGTGTTATCACATTCTGGGAAGCTTTGGGGACTCACCCTCCCCCCACAAACACACACACACTCTCTCTCTCTTTTCTCTCTTAATCACAATTGAAGCTTTCAAAGCAACATTGATTTGTCTTTAAATCTCTAATCATCATTTTACAAAAAAGTGATTAAATACCTCCTGAATTTGTACTGATGCAAAACATTTACATTCAAATTCAGAGTTAGGGAGAATGGATGTTTGGAAACAACCTCTGCAGCATGAAAACATTCTTTATAGCAATACAGTTGATTAATATGCTAAAAATATGTTAAAATGTGGAATGTTCCAATACCATACCAGTTTTAATCAAATACTAACTAACCAGTTAAGAAACTTTTATAAAAGAATAAATAAAAAACCAACAACAAAAACCAGATATTGCAGATGTGAAAGAAGAGTGAGGGAATTCCAAAATAGTACATTTTGAGTGAGTAAAACTAAATAGGGTCATCACACCAGAGATTTTATTAGGGAAGAAATAATAAAAAATATCATAGTAGTTTCTAAACTTTTCTTCAAAATAACCTCAATACCTATCCTGGTTGGAGCTAGAACCCATTCTTCGAAGCGAAGTGTCGCAGGATTGGAAAAACAAGCACCACTGGTACTCCCCATCAAATTGGTACTAACTGATGAACACTTACATCACACAGGGCAATAACATTCATCTGAAGGCGGGCGGGCAGGAGGGGGGTGGAAGGGATGGGAAAAACTCTCACTGAATGGATGTGGGGAGCACAGTTTGGGAGACGACCATGATTGTGGCTCTGACACGGGCAGAACAGGGGCAATGTGTATGGCCAAAGTGTTGTACCCCCATGATATTCTGAAATTAAAAAAATAAATTTAAAAAAAATAAATAAATAAGTAAAAGAGGAAAAAAAATAGAATACAATTTACTGTATGTGGAAATTTTGATTACAACACTATGGTGATTTTGCTAAAGTGGCCTCAAAATAAATTTTATAGAATAAACAATAAAAAATAAAAATAAAAAAAAAATAACCTCAATACCAAATAGAGTGAATGGCTACCCCAACAAACACTGAGGATTGTAGGAATATGGGCAGCTGCAAGTGTGAACAATAAGCAATATTTTGTACTCTAATTAAAAATGGAAGATTTTATATATAATCTATAAAAAAAACTTTATATGTAAACATTTTGCATGCCTAATATCCAATTAATGAATGCTTCTGGAAGATGTCTCATGTTTATCCTAAGATTTAGCATCTGCTCTAAAAAAGCTCCATGAACTTCCCATCTGATAACAACAGAGATGCCTTCACTGGAGGAAAAGGGGTAAGGTGTTCCAAAGAATGATGATATTTCCAAATATGTCCCTGTTAAAATTCTACTTGAAATCAACCTTGAATTTCACTTTTATATGGGAAGACTACAAAAAAATATTCAAAGGTAGTAACTGAATTTTCCTTACACTGTATATCTAGGCCTAGGGAAAATTATTCTAAACCTAAAATCTAATTTTAAGTACCCCCACCAGTTTAAGAAGATTAACTCTATTTAAATTGAATAAGCATTTACTATCAACTATATCATAGAAAATATCCTAGGTACTACAGAGAATTCAGAAAAAAAATTTATCCCTGTTACTCAAAGAGCTCACATTCCAAAATAATAATAATAAGTGTATATATATATATGTGTGTGTATATATAGTGTGTATATGTGTGTGTGTATATATATATTTATCCCATATAGATTTTCATATATAATTCCATGTATACATCTTTATAGCCCAAGCAATTAGTGTACCCATTTTATACAGTGGGATAAAATTAATTGGGTAAGAATATGTAAATGCTAAGTGAAAGAGAGAAAATCTGAACCAAAGTTTTCAGGCTGCAAGGCCAGTATTCTTTTGCCAAAGCAACAACAGAAAACCTCTTTCTTTTCTTCTTCACAGTTTTTGATAACACTTTTAAACCACTTGCTGAAAGGAAAATCCCCTGTACCTTTTGACAATGTTTATTGCATATAAGTTGTCTATAACAGACACAGTTTCTAAGAAAGAGAAGCTTACAAAGTTAATCAAAATCCCCATAGATCTAGGCATTTTTGTACTTTTATATACCTATAATCTTCTGGGACTCTAAAAATTATAACACTTAACTGTTTAAGTCACAGTAACCATCCTAACAAAAACGCAATGTCTAAAGGACAACACAAGTTAACTGTGTATAAAATGTAGCATATCATTAAATAATAAATCTCTATTACCAGATGGTATCCCATCTGACTGCCATCAATAATGGGCACCTTTGGTGGCACCTAAGATAGCAGACCTATTTAATTATATTGCTGTATTTGGGCATTTGCCAAGAGGGTAAAAATGCTAAAAAGTCAGCAGCTTAGAAACATAATCGTGATAGTCTTCTAAATTTCCTATTTCAAGTCTTTAGAGAAATTTTTTTTTCCATGCGGACCTAAACAAAAGAGAAGCTCCCAAGCATTTGTGAATTTAAATTACTTGTTATAACAACAAACCCACAAATTAAATTCCCTATTTAAGAATTTACTCGTATCTTAATTGAATAGGAATATTTTGGTGAATAAGAATTATTAAACTGTGTACTCTGTAAAGATATACAATTACTATGTACCCATAATAATTAAAAATAAAAACAATTAAAAAAGTGTATATCATTTAAAATGTAAGACTACATCAGGGATCAAGAATATTTAATTTATAATTAAATGAATTAATAGTTTTGGTTTAAATTATTCTAATTTTCTACTTTAATTTTTAAAAAAATTCTCTACATAAAGATCATTGAGAATTTAGAATTGCTTGTGAAATATCCTTTTGCAGCTTTAAAAATATAGACTTATTTCTCTTATAAAAATAACATGAATTTCAAATCATTTGGGGAGAAAAATAAAAAACACATTCATTGTTATTTATTAAAGTATTGCAATGGCATAGAAAAATGTAACAAGAGTGGAATGCATATAGGAGCACAAGAAATAATATAAATAAAATGTAGCATGTGACTTTTAAAAAATATTTTTAATAGCTTATAATTTCCTAGCCTTCAAAAAGTTTTCTCTGACTTATAATTGAAGTCATGGCTACATGAACTTGATAAAATGCTAACTTCTTTTTAGTTTTAATTAACCAATAATCTAAAGCAATTTGAATATTATTTTTAAGTAGTGTATCTATCCCTAATCTTAGCAGGCAAAGCAAAACTGCCTATTAAATTTTCCTCTACTTAAGAACTAAAGTTACTAGGTAACAAGTAACAATGTTGCCAGCTAGCTCCTGAATGACAAAATTCACTTTTGTTCATATGATGTGAATAAAATTTTAACTGGTTTTGCAGGAGCAGAAAATGCAGTAAAAATATTTCAATGACTATGGAAACGGTAAGCTTTATATGTAGAGAAATCAACATGATTAATATAAATTCTTTATACCTAAGCATTAACAGGTTATATGTGATCTCAGAGCAACCAGTACCTTGATTTCATGGGCAAGTGGCTAAACAAAGCTCAATTGAGTATTTGAAACAGCAGAGATTCAAATTCACTGGGTCATATGTCAACATTTGTACCACAGGAATAGCTCAAAGACAAAAAACTTTCATATGGGTACAACTGGGTTTATATAGTTTTAAAAATGTTATTGTACTTTTATCTCTCATTCTTCTATAAGTACCTGTTTTTGTTTTCCTGAGACAACCATCTGCCTCAAGAAGGCCTAGGATACTTCTCTTGTAAAATAGTATTTGAGGCCAGAGCAAGAAGATGATCTTGAATTTGAAACAATTTTAACATATCAAGAACCAAGCCTGGCCTACTTCATAGAGTTTTCATAATAAAGCCTAGAATAAAGATAAAACAGGATATGATGAAAGGGCATTTTCTTCTAAACAGAAGCATGACAATCCCATCCCCTTAGGACCCAGTGGAAAACAAAAAGAATGAATCTCTTAGAATAGTCGGACAAGGATTCTCACGTTTCCTATTCATCCAATGAATGATTCATGTTCTAAAGTCCAAAACATGGAAGATGAGAAACCTGAAGGATGAAACAACTCCAAATAGGTATGGGATGGCATAAGCTCTTTATTTCTAAAAGACTGCTGAAAATGATTTCAGAGACTATTTACTCATTTCTCCCAAGGGTAGTACCTATATTGAACGCCTTAGGGCAGCATTCCCCAACCTTTTTGGCACAAGTGACTGGTTCCATGGAAGACAATTTTTCCACGGATGGGGTGTGGGTTGGGGGGTCGTGGGGGGCGGGGATAGTTTCAGGATGATTCAAGCACATTGCATTTATTGTGTAGTCAAACCTCTCTGCTAATGATAATCTATATTTGCAGCTGCTCCCGAGTGCTAGCATCACCACCTCAGCTCCACTTCAGATCATCAGGCATTAGATTTTCATAAGGAGCGCACTACGTAGATCCCTCACAGTTTACAGTAGGGTTTAGCCTCCTATGAGAATCTAACGCCTCCGCTGATCGGACAGGAGGTGGAGCTTAGGCAATGATGGGAGCTATGGGGAGCAGCTGCAAACACAGATGAAGCTTCCCTCTTTCGCCTGCTGCCCACCTTCTGTTGTGTGGCCCAGTTCTTAACAGGCCATGGAATGGTACCGGTCTGCAGCCTGGGGGTTGAGACCACAGCCTTAGGACATTAGTTTTAATTATCTCCCAAAACAGTTGAAAAAGGCTGCACCTAGAAGAACCCATTCAGTTTGGAGGTCATCAAGTCCAACTAGGCAGGAGAGAAGTAGGAAAGGATCAGTTAGCATAGAGAAGGAAGATAATCTGATTTTTCATGTCATTTATGTCAGGCAAAGATCTGAAAGTTTCTTCCATTTCAGGGAAGAGACACATAGGCTGTAAGAGACTAATTGGCCCAGAAGAGGGCTTATAACCAGTATGACCTTCTGACTAATAAAAACAGCTTTATATAAAAGAGAGGAAACATAAAACCTTGGTGTTTGGAATATGTAAAGGTTGAGAACTTAGAATTGCTAGAGTTTCCCCAGAATTTAGTTTATTACACATGAAGTGTGTCACAATCACTGTTCAGCTCTGTTTTAGACTGTCTTATCCTTCAGGTTTCTCATCTTCCAAGTTTTGGACTTTGGAACATGAATAATTCACTGGATGAATAGGAAACATGAGTTATTAAATGATTAAGGAAACTCTTCTGTTTTATCTGAAGAGTATGTTACTGTCGATCTGAAAAGAAATGGCTCATGTTTCCCTAGTTAATACTGAGGTAAATACCATATAAAAATGTTTTTAAAAATAAATTTGAAAGAAAAAGAAAAAAAAAGAGAGAAAAAGATTGAGCGAGGGAGAATATTTGTTACTTAGGAAACTTAAAAAGCTTAAATTTGATGCAGACATCTCTCTCCATTTTTCCATTACTTTATGATTACCTAAAGTGCATCAGTTTTGTCTTCCTGATAAGTTTGTGACCTGAGTAGAGGTATATTATTCTTATATGTCACCAGATCATGGATCACTATTCAAATAACCAAAGAAATACAAAAATAGAGAGAGAAATGTTCTACCATTCTAAAATAGGGAAACAGGATGCCATCAACACGTGAAATATTTTGAAAGACAGTGAAGGGCAACTTACAGCTCCTCCTTCAGGAAATGGCATAAAATTATAGGAAATAAGTAAAACATATCACACTGGTAGATGTCAATTAACACCTCCATTTTGTAAAGGTGAGGGCTAGAGGAGGTTGACAGAGCACACACCACTTTTATTTGCTTTTACCCAGGACTCGACAACCTTTGAAAACAGTTCCACTAGGCGGCCCAGGGTAAAGTAGCCACAAGGGAGTGAAGAAGACCCAGTAATACATGATTTTTTAAAATCTTCTGCTGAGGCTGATTAGCAACATTTTCATTCTATGTAGATGTTGTACTTTGTAACATTTTTAACATTTGTACCATTTCCAAGTTTTTAATTAAAAAATAAAAAGATAGTGATGCCGTCTTATCATAATGAAAAGAACAAGGGAATAACACTGCACTTGAGTCGTCTTTTCTTGATATGCTTCTTTAGCCATTGGATCTCTATTTCCCTAGTTCCCATCAGCAGAATGCCAGACAATATTGCAAATGATAGCAGCCTAACCTTTGCCTCTCAACCTGAATATCATATTATAATATCTGATTTATCATCTTCTTGTTACTTCCTAGCCTTTGGCAGAGAAATTCATCATATGCTTGAATGTAACCAGTGAGTAAGAGGCCAGGGGTCATTGTCAGTATCAGACTCCCAATTTGACCAGACCTATTTAAACTAAATCAAAGAAAGAGAGAAACTCGTCTCTCACATTTTTTTTTAAAACAGGTGGGCTGCTGCTATTTTGTGGAACTGTGGCACAGTTGCAGGATGCTGAGCCATCTCAAGACTCCAGGTATTAAATACCACTAGCACCCATCAACACCCATCATTGTGACAATTAAATTTGCTATGGCTTAGAATGACTACCGGAATGGCTCATCTCAAAGAGTATAGGTTAGTTGTCAGTCCCTTTTAGAATCTGGCTTAATTTTCTTGGCTGCTCTCTGGAAGTCTGATTACATAGCAGAGACAGATAAACTAGTCATTGGGGAGGACATGCTACTCTACAGAATCAGCGGCTGAAGTTGGCACTTTCACCTCATTACTCATTTAGTTGTATTCTAATAAAATACTTGCTTTTCCCAAACACAATTTTTTAATTGAAAACTTAAAGAAATGAAAATGAACTAAAATAATAGTAAAATAATAATATTAATAATATCTTCTTTTGCTGTCCCCACTTTCCCTCTTAATATTGAGTTATATTGATCAAGAGGCCTATGGATTAGTTTATTTTTTATGACCTGAAATGTCATATGCCTTAGTTGATTCTCGAAAATCCACTCATATTCATTTTCTTTCTTATCAGAATTCCCTTTTTCATGTGGAACTGATTACCATTTTATAGAGGCTCATATCTTACCAGTAATTGAGCTGCTGTGTTATTGTTCCCATTATTAGTAGACCCTTTGTTAATTTGATAAATGTTTCAGTTTATACTTGCCTGTACATAGAACTCATTGTCAGGAGAGAAAAATACAATAGGGAAAAATAAGATGTTTAGATTATTTTACACAATAGAATTTCAGTGAATTTAGTGGGCATATCCATCAAGTTAGGTGGTGACTATATTAAAGACAAAAAAGATGGTTCAATTTATACAAATGAGAGACATTGAAAGTATTTTAATATCAACTATGCTTTGATTTTTTTCAACAGGTTCAATCTTGGATACTTCTTCAAATCACTTAAATCAGAAATCACAAAAAAATCTTAGAACATGAAAATTATTGTATAATTTTGATTTTGATAATATGTTTTTGCTTTAAGCTGATATATTAAGGAGATAAAGTAGATAAATTAATTAGGTTGGAGGACAAAAGTTCATGACTGTTAGTCAATTTTACACATGCCTATCATTTATAGTTTGAGAAACATTTGGAACTTGATTCTCCTTTTCCTTTCTCCTGTTTCATTTTCAGCTATTGCTTTGACTTCAGTAAACAGAGCACACATTAAAATAAGAAAAAAAATATGTGTACACATATATACAGGCTTGTACCTAAGGTTTTTTTATTTCAAAGGATTTAAGGCATACAAGTGTTTTTTGTTACATGGATGAATTGCATCATGCTGAAGTCGGGGCTTTCAGTGTACCCAAAACACTGTACATAGTACTCCATAAGTAAGTTATTAACTATCCCCCCTTTCTTAGTTTCCAACGTCCATGACAGCTCTTCATGACCATATATATATCATTCATTTTGCTCCCCCTTATAAGTAGAACATGTGGTATCTGTTCTTCCATTCTTGAGATACTTCACTTAGGATAATTGTCTCCAGTGACATCCAAGTTATGGCAAAAGACATTTTGATTCCTTTTTATATATATCACATTTTCTTTATCCACTCATCAGTTGATGGGCACTTGGGTCGATTCCACATTTTGCAATTTTGATAAAATTACTTCTTTTCCTTTGGGTAGATACCTAGTAATATGACTGCTGGATCAAATGATAGGCCTACTTTTAGTCGTTTGAGGAATCTCCATACTACTTTCTGTAGCAGTTTTACAAGTTTACATTTCCACCAACAATGTATAAGTGTTATCTTTCCACCATAACTGTGCCAACCTCTATTGTTTTTTGGCTTTTTAAACATGACAATTCTGACAGGGATAAGGTGGTAGCTCAGTGTGGTTTTAATTTGCATTTCCCTAACGATTAGTGATGTTGAGCATTATTTCATCTTTGTTGGCCACTTGTCTATCTTCTTTTGAGGAGAGTCTGTTCATGTCTTTTGCTCACTTTTTGATAGGGTTATTTGTTTTCTTCTTTCTGATTTGTTTGAGTTCTTTGCAAATGCTGTATATTAGCCCTTGTCAGATGTATAGTTTGTGAATATTTTCTCCCCCTGAAGGTTGTCTACTTACTTTGTTGATTCTTTCCTTTGCTGTGCAGAAACTTCTAAGTTTAATTAAGTCCCATTTATGTATTTGTGTTGTTGCTATTTTGCTTTTGGGATGTTACTCATAAATTCTTTGCCTAGGTCAATGTCTAGAAGAGTTGTTCCTACATTTTCTTCTAGAATTTTTATGGTTTCAGGTCTTACATATAAGTTTTTAATCCATCTTGACTTAGTTTTCGTTCATGGTGAGAGATGGGTAACAACTTTCATTCTTCTGCATGTGGCTATCCAATTTTTCTAGCACCATTTATTGAATAAGGCATCCTTTCCCCAGTGTATGTTTCTATCTGCTTTGTAAAAAGTGGGTTAGTTGTAGCTATATGGTTTTATTTCTGGTTTATCTATTCTGTTCTGTTGTTGTATGTGTCTGCCTTTATACCAGTACCATGCTGTTTTGATTAATATAACCTTGTAGTATAATTTGAATTCAGGTAATGTGATGCCTCCAGATTTATTCCTTTTGCTTAAGATTTCTTTGGCTATTCGGGGTCTTTTTGGGTTCCATGTGAATTTTAGGATTTTTTTTTCTAGATCAGTGAGAAATGACATTGGAATTTTGATGGGAATTGAAGATACAGTTTTAGTTTTGATCACAAGAAGTTTTGAGTTATAACTATTTCCTTTAAATTCTCTTTGAAAAGTGAACAGTTCCTTTTTTCAGTTGATATTTATCTTCTTAGAATTTATCACAGGAAGCTTGAAGGTGCCAATTTGTGCTCTCATGCATTCTTCTTAAAAATATACCCATGCAAATCCATGAGTTTATTAGATGTACTGTCTATTTTACCACCAGCATGGTTTTGCCAAACTCATTGCTATATATAAGCGGGGCTTCCTTTTCACTAGTCTTCAAAGACGTATTCTTTGGGGTCCTTCAAGCTAAGTCTTCTCTACGTGTTTCCAAGCTTTGAGTAACAATTTTCTGAAGACCCTCTGCTTGTACCAGCTACCCACTTCCAAAGACAATGCCATATGACTTAAATTTTTGTCAAATTATTATACCTATTCCAGGAGTAAGTTCTTGTCTGGTAAACTACTGTGTAACAAACTACCCCAAATATTTATAGCTTACAACAACAATATATTATCATTATAGTTCACAATCCCATGAGACAGGAATTTAGAAGGGGCAACAGCAGGTATGGCTCATCTCTACTCCATGATGTCTGTGGCCTCTACTGGTCTGACTCTACAGGCTAGTGTTGGAGAAGCTGAGCAATGTCCAGCTATCTGTTTCCATCTCTCTACAGAGCCTCCCAGTGTGACTCATTGTACTTCCTTACAGCATGGCAAAGGAGTCAGGCTTTATATTTTGACTTGGGGATCCAAGAGAAATCTAACAGAAACTCTCAGTTCTGGATGCTCAGAAAAGGCTTGAAATTACTTTTGTTGCACTGGTTTAAGAAACCATGGGCCATGCCAAACTCAAGTGGAGAAGTTACCTCTCCACATGAGAATTGTCGAAGAATCTAATCTGCTAATTCGTGATTATTCAGATGCTAGATGAGAAAGCTATGGTTTAAGTCATCACCACTAACACTACTGCTGCTTGGCATCCATGAATATGGAATACTAAATCTGGCCAGCTCAATTTCATACAGATACTCACATTCCATGCTTTGTTTGATAGCAATATGTAATAGAAGGAAAGTATATATACACACACACACACACACACACACATATATATATATATATATACAGTTTCAGAAATTAGAAGTACAAAAATCAGTGTCAGTTTGCTAGAATAAAGGGGTTGGCTTCATTCCTTCTGGAGGCTTTAGGGTATAATCTATTTCCTGGACTTTCTTCAGCTTCCAGAGGCTGCTGACATTCTTTGGCTTATGGTCCCTTCCAGGAACTGCATCACTTTGCTGTTGTCATTGCATTTCTGTTTCTGACTCTCATCCTCTGCCTCTCTCTTACAAAGACTCCTGTCATTACATTGGCCCACCAGGATAATCCACTATAATATTTCCATCTCAAAATCCTTATGTTAATGATATCTCCAAATTTCCTTTTTGCTATGTCAGGTAACATATTCTCATGTTCTGGTGATCTGGACATGGGCGTTTTTGGGGGCCAATTATTCAACCCATCTCATATTACCATTAATGTAAATTTAGATAAGTTTCTTTCCAAATAGTGCTGGTTACTGGAAATGTTAGAAGTGTGAATACATGCTTAAATGTGAATATTTTGGGAAATTGTAATGTATGTGTTTTACAGATGCATATATATAGTATATATACAATATATTTCATGTCTGTATATGTATACTGTAAGATATATATTGTAAGAGAGCAGGAGGATTATTCAATTATTGTTTGAAGTGGTTCAGAAAGGAAAAGTAAGCTATGAGGCTGTTTCCCAAGACTTGAACTATTGGCAGTAAGTACATTAGGACATCCTTATGGGAAACGTTACTTTTATATACTGACTCTCAAGTGACAATATTTACATTAGAATTCAAAATCAAATATAATTACTCAAATTTATTATTTATTTGAAATAAAAAACATATTAGCTTATTCTTCTTTTCCTACAAGTAAGAAATTAGTTATGAAAAATCACATGTTCAATAGGAGCAAAGAATTTCATCATAATAATTATGGCTCATTGGCACATAAATCATATTTAATTGTATAGTTACAAAAATAATAGTTCTATATTTCATGTTATAATCAAGAAAGACCAAAAATTTTATTCATCTTATGACCTTACATGAAAGACTTTGAAAAATTTAAATAAAGAGAGAAACTCTAACAGTTTCTGCTGAGACTATAATTCTAGTCAAATAAGTCAAACTTCAGGTGTCATTGTTTCTAAGACTATTATACAGATACTGTTTTCAAAAACTTTATATTTAGCTGAAGAGAAGAAAATAACCTTAAAATAATTCAAGTCTATGCAATATTAACTTGAATCACAGATTATCCTATATAATTGTGATTTTTTGATAAGTCAAAAGCAGTTAAATATTGACAATTTCATAAATTCACTCTAATGTAATGGGAATTCAAAAGAAAAAAGAGGCAAATGTGAGAAAAGCATTTGAGATAAATAATTATATAAATTCCCAGTCCCTTATTAGCTCTTTCTCCTATTTTTCAAAAAGTCTATTGTAACTCCTCCTGATATACAAAGCCACAAGTTGAAAACAGTAAAATACTGCCAAAAGAATTAAGGAATTATACATGATCCTTGGGAAATTGATAATATGTTGTCAATTTCAAATTTCATGTTATTTATATGTTTGGAATAATCTTCAATATGTCAAATAGTGGGCAATATGTTTTATGACATTTTACCTGTAAACTTAGAAACAGCTTATTTAAAGAAAGAAAGGAGATGACTGTACCTCAGGTAGCCACTTTTTAGCTGTCTGGTGGTTGTGAGGTGAACTAGGTTGAAAACTGTCTGCATAAGGGAAATTGTAGGCTAGCTAGTGACTGGCAGAACTCCTTAGATTCTCTCTCTAAGGAAGACTAAATTTGAGATCCACAAAGAGCTGCATAAATGACAGAGTAAGGCAAAGCTGAGTCTTATATGAAAAGAAGATAGAAATTCCAGTGTCAATCTATGCATGGAACATAGAAAGAATTTGGGAAACACTGTAGAGGAAGCCATACAGGAGGCAATGCATGCTGATAGAGCAGTATAATTTGGAGCTGTTACTGAGATGACAGCAAAGAAAGTCCATTCAAAGGACACCACTGAATTCTGTATACAATGAAGAGACTGATGATGTTTTTTCTATGCTAAATGATGATTGAGTTTTCCATGATTGTTTACTTTGCAACACTTCTGATTTAAGGTCTTCTTTACTTTCCTTGGGATCCCCAAAAACCATCCCTCTTTAATTTGTGATATGAACTGTGTCATTTTTATTTCATTTTTACTTGCAAGAGCCACAATACCTCAATATAACAAGAGAGGTATGCCTGCAATACTGATGTGAAAGCTGTTAAAAGATAAATGTGAGCACATTAAAATGCTAAAGAGTTTATATGCACAAAAAACAATTCATGAATTAGGCAGCATCAGACCATGAGTGGTTCAGACTCTCCTGAGGTAATGCAAGGGGAAAATGTTTATAAGGTGTTTATGGAAGCAAGGAAAAGAAAATACTTGATTGGTTAAAGTGCAAAGTCTTGTGTTAGCAGTTAGTTGGTGGTTTCTGATCGGTAAGTGTAAGTTTTGTTTTCCTAAGCTATAACCATTCACTCTGAGTTGGGTTTTGGTTTGTTAAGTAAGAACCCAGAGTACTGGAGCTGATTCAGTCTAATAGCCTCCTAATTAATTATTCTAGTAGTATGAATTATTCTAACAGTATGAAAAAAATGATTAGACAATTATAAATGCATTTCAATGTAGTAGAAGAGTGATATAAAATATGGACCAAGAATTGTATATAGACATATAGTTTAAAGTAATATACATATAAAATATATATGTATGTAATAGTTAAATAATTATAAATTACCTAAAATTAACTGTAGGGAACTATTTAAATAACCACAATATACTACATAAAGCCATTAAATATGTTGTATTTATCCACAGCCATCTTAAAGTGTCAAGGTTACTTTTTTGTGTATTTTCTGTATTTTGTAATTATGCTACTATGAATACATTTAATTTTATTTATAGCATTATCAATATATTTTTAAACTTACATATTATTATGGGTTGAATTGTGTTATTCTGAAACTAATATATTGAGGACCTAACCACCAGTATCTCAGAATGTGACTGTATTTGGAGACAGGTCCGTTAAACAGTTAAGTTAAAAATGAGGCCATTGGTGTGGGTCCTAATCTAATAACACTGATGTCTTTTTAAGAAGAGGAGATTAGGACATGCAAGAGAGTCATGAGGATGCTTGTGAACCAGAGAAAGACCATGTGAGGACACAGAGTTAAGCTGGCCACCTGATAGCCAATGAGAGAGGCCTCAGATGAAACCAAACATGAGACACCTTGATCTTGGACTTCTATCCTTCAGAACTATGAGAAAATAAAATTCTCTTGTTTAAACCACCCAGTCTATGGTACTTTGTTATGGCAGCCCTAGCAAACTAATGCATACATGAACTTTTATTAACACCAAAACACTCATATATTAAAATATACAACACAGGGAGGCAGAGCAAGATGACCGAATAGAACCCTTCAGTGATTGTCCCACTGCAAGAACATCAAAGTGAAAAACTATCCATGCAAGAAAGCACCTTCATAAAACCAAAAATGAGGTGAGTAATTATAAACACCCTATCAAGGGAAGAGGCACTGAGAGGGTAGGAAGGACAATATTGCATTGCCTCCACCACCCTTCCCCATCCCCCAGCAGGGCTCCACAGAAAGAAAATCTGTGTGCTTGGGGGAGGGAAAGTGAAGTGACTGTGGGATTCTGCATTGGAACTCAGTGCTGCCCTATCACAGTGGAACACAACACAGGGCAAAATTCTGTCAGTGGCCATGGGGAGAGCATTTAAACCAGCCCTGGCTGGAGGGGAATCCTCTGCTGCAGTGGTAGGAACTTGAGTTCCTACTAGTTCCACTACTGGCTGACTAAAGTAGCCTGGAGACTGGAATAAATTTGAAGGGCAGTCAGGGCACAAAGATTACAATCCTTAGGCAAGTCCTGGTGCTGCTTAGGGCTCTGAGCTGGGTGGACTTGGGAGGCACATTACCCAATGAGACACAAGCTGTGAGTGATGCAGGGAGTGCCTATGTCACTCCTCTCCCAAATCCAGGCAGTGCAACTTGGGCAGAGACTCCTTCTGCTTGGGTAAAGAAAAGGGAAGAGTATAGAGGACTTTTTCTTGCAACTGGGTACCAGCTTAGTTGCAAGAAAAATATAATACCACATAGATTCCTGAAGTGCACAATTCCAGGTCTTTGCTCATGGATGGCATTTTGAGGCCCACCCAAGGCAAGAAGGGAACTTGCTACCCTGAAGGGAAAGATCCAGTCCAGGCAGGAGTCACCACCTGCTGATTAAAGAGCCCGGGGCCTTGAATAAACATCAGCAGTGTAGGCAGGCAGTAGTCATCGTAGGCCTTGGGCAAGACCCAGTACTATGCTGGTTTTAGGTGTGACCCAGCACAGTCACAGCTGTGGTGGCCAAGGGAGTACTCGCATCAACTCTCCCCCAAAAAGGCAGCCCAGCATGGAGAGTGATACTTCTTTTGTTTGGGGAAAAGTGAGGGAAGAGAGTGAGAGACTTTGCCTGGCAATCCAGGTAATTCTCTTATATCTTAACCAAGCCCACCAAACTTGTAGCACCAGGGGTCTGCAAGAGTCATAGTGTTACTGGGCTTAGGGTGACCGCTAGTACTGATAGCAGCTGCAGTGACCAAAAACTTAGATCACAACACTCAATTCCCTTTGAATATCTGGGAAGACTTCTCAAGAAGGATGGGTACAAACAAGCTAGGCTGAGAAGATAAGAATAAAGACCTAACTTTTCAAGGCATTAAGGAATATTCACAAGCTTCAAGAACATCCAGGAAAACATGACCTCACCAAGTGAACTAAATAAGGCTCCAGTGACCAATCCCAGAGTGATAGAGATACGTGAACTTTCAGACAGAGAATTCAAAATAGCTGTTTTTAGGAAGTTCAATGAACTTCTAGATAACAAAGAAAAGTAATTTAGAAACCTATTACAGAACTATAACCAAAAGATTGAAATAAAAAAATAATCAAGTGGAAATTCTGGAGCTGAAAAATCCAACGGACAAACTGAAAAATGCATCAGAGTTTCTCACAACAGCAGAATTGGTCAAAGAGAAGAAAGAATTAGTGAGCTTGAAGATGGGCTGTATGATATTACATAGTTAGAAGAGAAAAAAGAATAAAAAAGAATGAAGAAAACCTACCAGATCTAGCAAATAGCCTCAAAAGGGCAAATGTAAGGGTTATTGGCCTTAAAGAGGAGGTAGAGAGAGAGATTGGGGTAGAAGGTTTTATTCAAAGAAATAATAACAAAGAATGCTCCAAACCTAGAGAAAGATATCAGTATTCACATACAAGAAGGTTCTATAGAACACCAAGCAGTTTCATCCCAAATAAGACTACCTCAAGTCATGTATTAATCAAACTGTCAAAGGTCATAAATAAAGAAAGGATCCTAAGAACAGACAGCAAGAGAAAAGAATCAAAAACATACATCTGGCAGCAGACTTCACAGTGGAAACTTCACAGGCTAGGAGAGAGTGGCATGATATATTCAAGGTGCTGAAGAAAAAAAAAGTTTTATCCTAGGATGTTACATCCTGCAAAAATATACTTGAAACATAAGGGAGAAATAAAGACTTTCCCAGAAAAACAAAAGCTGAGGGATTTCATCAACACCAGTCTTGCTCTACAAATACTAAAACAAGTTCTTCAATCTGAAAGAAAATGACATTAATGAACAATAATAAATCATCTGAAGTTATAAACCTTGCTGGTAATTGTAAGTACATAGAATACTCTATCACTGTAATTGCTGTGTTTAAATCACTCCTATCTTGAGAAGGAAGACTGAAAGACAAACATATCAAAGATAATAACTATAACAACTTTTTAAGAGACAGTATGAAAAGATATTAATAAAAACAACAAAAAGTCAAAAAGTAGGGGGATGGATTTAATGTGTAGAATTTTTTTTGCTTTCTTTTTGTTTTCTTTTTTAAAGCAGAGTTAAGTTGTACTCAGTTTAAAATAATTGATCATAGGATTTTTCTGCAAGCCTCACTATAAACTCAAATTTTAAAAGCCGACATCAGATACACAAAAAATAAAAAACAAGAAATTAAAGCACATGAGCAGAGAAAATCACTTTTACACAAAGGAAGACAGGAAGGAAGGAAGAGAGGACCACACAACAACCAGAAATCAAAAAACAACATGGCAGTCACAAGTCCTTACCTATCAATAATAATATTGAATGTAAATGAATTAAACTCACCAGTCAAAAGACATAGAGTCATTGAATGGATAAAAAAATAAGACCAACTATAGGCTGAATAAAAAAAACTCACTTCACCTATAAAGACATATATATACTGAAAATAAAGGGATTGGAAAAGATACTCCATGCAAAAAGAAACAAAACAAGAGCAGGATTAGTTACACTTATATCAGATATAATATTTTTCAAGACAAAAATGGTAAAAAGAGACAAAGAAAGACATTATATAATAGTAAAGGGGTCAATTCAGCAGGAGAATATAACAATTCTAAAAATATGTGCACTCAACACTGGAACACCCAGATATATAAAGCAAACATAATTAGAGTTAAAGAGAGATATAAACCTCAATACAATAATAGCTGGAGACTTCAACCCTCCACTCTCTACATTGGACAGATGATCTAGACAGAAAATCAACAAAGAAACATCAGACTTACTCTGCACTATAGACCAAATGGACTTAATAGATATTTATAGAACATTTCACACAACAGCTACAGAACACACATTCTTTTCCTCAGCACCTGTAACATTCTCAAGGATAGACCATGTATTAGGCCACAAAACTAGTCTTAAAATATTCAAAAAATATTGAAATGATATTGAGTGTTTTCTCTGACCACAATGGAATAAAAGTAGAAATCAATAAGAAGAGGAACTTTGGAATCTATATAAACAAAGGGAAATTAAAGAATATGACCCACTGGTAATTCAGGAGCATATTGTTTTATTCCTATGTGTTTGTACTTTCCAAAGAAAAGAAATAATAAAATCAGAGAAGAAATAAATACAATAGAAATTTAAAAGATACAGAAGATCAACAAAATGAAAAGTTGGTTTTTGAATACATAAACAAAATTGACAGATCTTTAGCCAGAGTAACTAAGAAAAAAAGAGAGAAGAGCCAAATAAATAATATCAGAGATGAAAAAAGAGACATTACAACTGATACCTCAGAAATTCAAAGGGTCATTAGAGACTACTATGAGGATATATATAACAATAAATTGGAAAACCTAGAAGAAATGGATAAATTCCTAAGCATATGCAACCTACCAAGATAGAACCAAGAAGAAATCCAAAACCTGAATAGACCTATAACAAGTAATGAGATAGAAGTAGTAGTAAAAAGTCCATCATCAAAGAAAAGCCCCGGAACCGATGCCTTCACTAATTAATTCTATCAAACATTTAAAGAACAAATACCAATCCAACTAGAACTATTCCAAAAAATTGAGGAGAAGTGATTACTCCCAAACTCATTCTATGAAGGCAGTATTTCTCTGATACCAAATCAAGGCAAAGACATATCAAAAAGAGAAAACTATAGGCCAATATCTTGGATGAACATGGATGCAACATCCTCAACAAAATACTAGCAAACTGAATTCAATGCCACATTAAAAAGATTATTCATCATAATCAAGTGGGATTCATCCCAGGGATGGAAGGATAGTTCAACATATACAAATCAATCAATGCGATACCTTATATTAACAGAAAAATGGAAAAAAAGCTATGACTATTTCAGTTGATTCTGAAAAACCATTTGATAATATTTAACACCCCTTCACGATAAAAACTCTCAAATGAACAGTTATAGAAGGAACATACCTTAATACAATAAAACCCTTTTACAACAGACTCACAGCTAGCCTCATACTGAATGGGGAAAATCTGAAAGCCTTTCCTTTGAGGTCTGGAATAAGACAAGGAGGCCTATTTACCACTTTTATTCAACATAGTATTAAAAGTTCTAGCTAGAGAAGTCAGACAAGAGAAAGAAATAAAGGGCATCCATATTGGAAAGGAAGAAGTTAAATTATCCTTATTGGAAGATGATATGATCTTATATTTAGAGATGCCTAAGGACTCCACCAAAAATCTATTCAAAATGATAAATAATTTCAGTAATTTGCAGGATATGAAATCAGCATACAAAAATCAATAGCATTTCTGTATGCCACCAGCTAACAATCCGAAAAAGAAACAAAGAAAGTAACTGCATTCACAACAGCTACAAATAAAATAAAATACCTAGGAATAAACTTATCCAAAGAAGTGAAAGATCAGTGCATTGAAAACATATAAAACATTGATGAAAGAACTTGAAGAGGACACACAAAAAAATGAAAAGATATTCTAAATTCATTGATTGGAATAATCAATATTGTTATAATGTCTATATTACCCAAAGCAATCTTTACATATAACACAATCCCTATCAAAATAGTAACAGCATTCTTCACAGAAATAGAAAAAATAATCCTAAAATTTAGGACTTTGGAAAACCACAAAAGACCAAGAATAATGAAAGCCATCTTGAGCAAAAAGAACAAAACTGGAGGAATCACATTTCCTGACCATAAATTATACTACAAAGATGTAGTGATGCAAACAAAATGGTACTGGCATAAAACAGACACATAGACCAATGGAACAGAATAAAGAATCCACAAATAAATCCAAAAATCTACAGTGAGCTAATTTTGGATAAAGATGCCAAGAACATACATTGGGGAAAGAACAGTCTCTTCAATACGTGGTGCTGGGAAACTGGATATCCATATGCAGAAGGATGAAACTAGACCTCCATCTCTTGCCATATGTAAAAATCAAAACAAAAGATATAAATCTATGACCTGAAACTATGAAAGTACTAAAAGAAAACATTGGGGAAATGCTCCAGGATATTGGTTTGGGCAAAGATTTTTTGAGTAATACCACAAAAGCTCAGACAACCAAAGCAAAAATGGACAAATGGGATCACATCAAGCTAAAAAAAATCCATGTAGCAAAGAAAATAATCATCAAAGTGAAGATGCACCCCACAGAATGGGACAAAATTTTGAAACTACCCATCTGATAAGGGATTAATACTAGAATATATAAGTTGTTCAAACAACTCAATAGGGAAAAATCTAATAATCTGATTAAAAAATGAGCCAAAGATCTGTATAGACATTTCTCAAAAGAAGACATGCAAATGGCCAACAGGTATATGAAAAAATTCTCAAGGTCATTAGTTATCAGAGTATTGCAAATCAAAACTACAGTGAGACATTATCTCATCCCAGTTAAAATGGCTTTTATCAGAAAGTCAGGCAGTAACAAATGCTGGCAAGGATGTGGAGAAAAGAAATCCCTCATACAGTATTTTTGGGAATGTAAATTAGTATAACCACTATGGAGAACAGTATTGAAGTTCCTCAAAAAACTAAAAATAGAATAATCCAGCAATCTCACTGCTAGGTATATAGGAAAGAAAGAAAGGAAATCAGTATATCAAAAAGGTATCTGCATTGTCATGTTTATTGCAACACTATTCACAATAGCCAAGATTTGGAATCAACCTAAGTGTCCATCAAGAGATGAGTGGCTGAACAAAATATGATACATATATACAATGGAATATTATCCAGCCATAAAAAGTGAAATCCTGTCATTTGTAACAACATGGATGGAACTGGAGAGCATTATGTTAAGTGAAGTAAGCAAAGCACAAAGAGACAAATGTCATATATTCCTACTCATATGTAAGAGCTAATAATTAAAACTATTGATCTCATGGATATAGAGAGTAGAATGATGGTTACCAGTGGCTGAGAAGGGTGGCAGGGAGTGGGGGGAAGAGTGCTGATAGTTAATGGGTACAAAAATATAGTTAGATAGAATGAACAATATTTGATAGCATAACAAAGTGACTATAATCAACAGTAAGTTAGGGTATACTTTAAAATAACTAAAAGAGTGGAATTGGAATGTTCCTAACACAAACAAATGACAGATGCTTGAGGCAATGGATACCCCAATTACCTGGATTTGATTATTACACATTGTATGCCTGTATCAAAACATCACATGTACCCCATAAATATATACAAGTATTATGTACCCATAATTATTAAAAATAAGTTATTAAAGAAAATATATTATATCAGAATAAAAATACATGTAGTATAATAACAATATACATAGTATGCATACACATATATGTAAAGAAATATAGTCAACATAACACAGCAGTAAACAAATCAATGTTTTTATGAATTATATGCTAATTGCTGATAGATATTAGGAAATTAAGCTGCTGACATTTTGACTAATTTATTAAGAGAAACCAAATTCACATCACACATGAGACTTAAACCTTATTCTAATGTTTGTTATTTGAATAAGTTTATAGTAAATCTATTTTAATTATCATTCATTAGCATTTATGTTGCTTTTGGATTTTGAACATGCTTTATTTTTGTTTTGCTTTTGGCTTAAAATATGGACTTTAGACAATTATGTTTGAATATTAATGTTAGATAATTGGTGGGGAAAATTCATTTTTTGTGAAGAATTAATTTTTTAATTAAATATATACTCAATTCATAGTTTAATTACAACTTCTATAGGACAGTGCAAAGTAAGAATAATCTCAGAAAAATCAAATGTAAAATACATATTATATATTTAATTATGCCAATAAAATATACATATTACTGCAACACAAGTTTCAAAAAACAAAAATAAAGAGAATTTTCTTCTGATTACCATATTTGTTGCCAATCTCCACACTAGCTCTTCCTGCCCTTGTTGTTTGTGAGTGTATTCTTCTGGTACATTTTCTAAGCATTTGTTTACATAAATCACAGATGTGCAGGTGATATACAAGAACTTAGTCATATAGAGCCACACAGCATAATAGTATTAAAAACTAAGACCATTCAAATGAACATGAATACTATTCAGCTATAACATTTGATGTGACTTTCTTGTCCAGGAAAATTTTATTCTTGGTGGAAACCTGCCCTGTTATTAACAAGCCTACTTTTTGTACTTGTCTATCTTTACCATCTTAGTTGTGAATCTATAAGAGCAAGTTCACAGGGAATAGGAAGGGTAGAGGCTACAAGAAATTTGTCTTTAACACAGCTCCATGAGCCAGGGTGTTGAGGAGGTATTCTCAGATCAGCATCACTACAGGACACACTTTGCTTTGCACTTCATATCAGTACTTGTTAGAGCATTCTTCAATCTCATCTTGTTTTGTCATTGGAAGTGTGGTTCTGGGAGAGATCTATCCTGAAGACTTTCCATCTCTTGAGGCTCACAGATTGTTGTATTTGGATTTAAGACAACCAGATATTAGTTTGGGAGCTCAAAACATGATATGCAGAAACAAAACTTTGAACCAACTATAGTCAAAACTCTCAGAGGTTTGCCTCAATCTAAGTATGCATGTTCTGTGGGCTACACTTGTGCTTATTATACATATTTACATTGTACGCCAAATTTGTTTATGCACCTTTCTTTATGTCATAATGTCACCAAGGGTAATTTAAATTCCTGGTGAGATATTTTTGATATAAACTTTTTCTTACGCATGTGGAAGGCATTTTAGAACAAACAGGAAATGAAATGTCTAAAACTGTCCTTGTATTGCCTTGGTATGAAGAAGGTTTCAAAGAAAATGCAGATTCCAAAATTGCTTTCTTCAGAGATACACTCACCAGAACAAATTACAAATGTGATAAACTTCACCCAACAACCTCTATCTTACCATTGCTGTTCACCTATCCTATGCTGCTTTACTTACCTCTCCTTCTTTTCATTTTGACCTGCTTCCATTCACTCCTGGGTGGCCAGAAAACCCAGAATCTCAATTATCTATTGAAACAAAACCACACCAGAATAGGAAAAGGCCCTCATAAATGATTACAAGCTTTGTCTCAACTGATAGCTATTATGACAACTTTCCAAAGCCTACATAAGACAGAAATTGAGAGATATTTAGAATTGTTCTAGGAAGATAATCTTAGGTCTTCCAATACTATATTTATTAACTTGTATGTCAGTGGGGATATGATATGTAAAGAATTAAACGGTAAAGACAAGAATAGGAAGGACCTGATTATGTCTCAAAATACTTCACATTGCATTGTATAGAAAACAAGAGGAGTTTAGAAAAGTCAGATGTTAGACAAGGGTTTTGGGAGGCTATCTCTGGAGTCTTTCCTGTGAAGTTAGATTAGTCTGTAATTCAGTTGTATAAACCAGTGGTCAGCAAACTTTTTCTTTAAAGGGCCAGATAGTAAATAATTAAGCTTTTGGGGCCATGTGGTCTCTGTTGCAACTACTAAACTGCTGTTTTATAGAGCACAGATAACACATAAACAAATGGGCATGACTGCATTTTGTTAAAAATTTATTTACAAAAAAAGGCAGCAGGCTGTAGCTGAGGACCGCGGTTCTAGGAAAGAAAGAGCGGGCCCATTGGAGAATTCAGAGATGGGCTAAGTAGACAGCATTCAGAAGTGTATCCTAAAGCAAATGTGATCTACTTTCACGTTATTTTTTGTGAATGGCCTTTATACAGCAATAGGAGATTTAACAGGGAAGCAAACACTGGAATGGAAAATATCGCCACTGCCATATTTCCAATGTCTGGCTGAACATATTGAAAAAGCCTCAGAACAAAAGAAAAATAAGACAGAATAAATTGATGGCCTTATAGATAAAATAACTAGATGTTCCTATACAAGCTCTTGAACACCAGAGTAGGAAATCTGTTGGTAAAGACATTTGAAGATACTATAAACTGAAAATATATTGAAAAAAACAAAGCTAAACTAAACTAAACTAAACTATCCAAAACAGTTATTCCGCACTAATGGAGAAATGGAAGGTAAAAAATAGTATAAAAAATGAAGGTCCTCCAAGTGGAAAGAAAATACGCACATCCCATTGTACTCTTAAATTCACAAGGAGCATTTTTTCCTACATATTACAGGACAACATTGATGTAGTCACAACAATGCCAACATTAACCCATTCTGCTGTCATAAATTCTACCTTGGAGTCAACCAATTTTTCCAGTGGTGATTATCTCTAAAAATGCCTAGACATTCAGATCCTTACCCAAAGAACATTATTTTTCCTTTGTGTTATCACAACTGCTTTTAATAGGAAGGATCTACTGTTCAACTGTGCAAAGAAAATTCTTCTACTAAATCTCTACTGATGACATTTTCCTTAAAATCTCTGAGGTTCATCTATTCAAAATGAGATTTTAAACAATTGGGATATTGATTTACTGGTACCCTTCCTCCTAAATCATGCCCAAAATAAGAATCTGAAAGAGCTGCTGGGATCTTGTTGGCAAAAGTTCTACTGATATTGGCTATACCCATAAAGATTCTAA
The DNA here is from genome assembly GCA_023783475.1 of Daubentonia madagascariensis. NCBI lineage: Eukaryota > Metazoa > Chordata > Mammalia > Primates > Daubentoniidae > Daubentonia > Daubentonia madagascariensis. The sequence continues at coordinate 21,645,567 of JAKFHU010001684.1, read as the reverse complement.
TGATCCCAAACATGGGCGATACCTCTTAAACCACAAAGCCTCATAGATAATGGAATCATTATACCTTGGATTTTTTCTTGTGATAATCCTATTCTTTTAGCCAAGAACCCGAAGATTGTGCATGTACATTTGTTCAGGATCTCAGGCCCATAAATAGAATAGTCATATTCTCTTTTCCTTTAGTATACAAGCCAAACATTCTGCTATTTTCAATTTTTCAAAGGACTACCTGTTTAACAAAGCCTATGGTCTGCATTCTTTACTTTCCCTTAGATCAAAGTTATTCAATACTGGCTTGATTCTCCTGGAAAAAAAATAACAATATATACTTGAGTAGTTATGTCCCAGGGGCTTGCTGAGGCACCTTCCTAAATTATACAATCTCCATCAGACATTAAGAACCATGGGGATTTAATGTAGGTCAAACAATTAGAGGAATAATCAAAAGGGTTTTTTTTTTGTTTTCTATTATAAATTAGATATTGTCAAAACTACCTCCTTTGAGAGTTAGACAAAAAGTTTGTTTGTTTTTGCCATTTCCTCTCATTTGAAGATTTAGATTAATGCGTTCCTGAAAATCTTATTTCTTGGGAAGGATTTGTGTTGTCGTATACGCTCTTGGTCACAAGAAGTTGGGAGTTCATACAATCTTAGAAGGGAGTGCAAGCCTAAGTTTTTCTCCCCCTGGCACTAGAAGAAATACTGCAATGATGCATAGGAGACACGTAGGATTAGATTTTTGTTTTCCAGCAAATGGTGTGTATGACTAAATCAGTTTTTAAAGATGCTCTGCAGTCTAGAGAATTATCCTGTCTGAGGCACAGAAATCAAATACATTCTGAGGTGGCAGAAGCAGGGCAAAACTGGATTTTTATTTTTCCTGGGAAAATAGACATTCTCTCCCAGAATGGCTCACACTTCAAAGAGAAAAAGCATGCGTCGGGCTGAGAAAGGAAGGGATAAAGGACTGGTGCAGCTGGACTAGGTTTCTTGATGGGTACCACTGGGTCCTTCACCATATAAAGTTCAGCAGGTGGCTGTGATGTCAGTTATGGGTCAAAAGGTTCTATCAATAACTACTTTTTATTCCTTTAAGATGACACAGTATCATTTATTCCTAATTATTTGTTTTCTTTTTCTTTTGTTTTTACTGTCTGTTCATCTGTTTTTAAATTATAATTCAGTGCTGGCTGAGTTTTCAGGAGTCAAATGATGGCAGAGATGATTCATGATTAGTCTTGGAGAAAAGCATTGGGGAGGTAAATGGTACAGACTTGAGAATTTAAAACACAGAAAGAAGTAATGGGAAAAGCTCTAGTGTGGAGTACACTGCTTCTTCGTTGATGTGAGTCAATAAGGATAAGATGTGAAATGGATAAGCATCTGTAGAATCCCAGAAATCACTGGAGAAGGGAATTGAGAAAAATCAAAATGAATAGATGTTTGTTAATTGGTTGTTCCTCATGGGTACAAATTGGTTGTTCCTCATGGGTACATGTAATGTAAACCTATCTATACATTGTAGCATTTATAATATGAATATTTAAGTGCAACTATATAAGTGTACAAAACAAAATTCAAGCTGATTAGGACTTAATGAAGGCAAACAATTTAAATAGAAATTTACTCTGAAATATTATGTAAGTGAACTATCATAATGAAGTACCATGATGAGGTATATTTCTTGGTTTATTAGAATCTTGTTGCAGTTTTCACTAGAATTCAGAAACTTATTTTTCTGTGAAGTAATTTATTCTAATTCAATTTTTGTATTTGTATTTCTTAGGTAATTGACTTGGCCTATATTTCAACAGATAATTTTGAAATAAGTTTAGGTCTTCTGCATGGTAGTTCAATTTTGACTAAGGAAAAGTTACTTGTGCTGTAATCAAAATGATTTTATCTTTTTTCCAGCTATATTTTCATCTTTCAAGTTTGCTTTTGCTTTTCCTTCAGAACTTTTCTTTCATTTGTGTTAAGTTCTATAATTATATTGCATTAGGCCATTCTATTTGTGGTTTTCTTTTACCCCTAGAATGGAGTTCTCTGAGGTTCAAACTAAAAGTCTGGGGCATATAACAGGGTCCCTTCTCCTAGATGGTTCCTGAGTTTTAATATTTTTTCCCAACTCTCTCAGTTTGCAAAAATCTCTGCTCATTTTAAAAAAAATTTTCTCAGCTTTCCCTTTCGAAAATGCAAACAACTTGGGGGTAAAAATATCGCAAATGTTGAACTCAATTCTCTGGACATCCCTTCTCATTGAAATCTTAGTCCTACAATTCTTTGATGCCTTGAAAGTTCTCCAATGCCTTCAAAAGATTTTGTTTTTAATATTTTTTCTAACATTTCTGGTAGATATTAACGTAATGGTTAACCTGAAATAAAGTATAGAAGACTGTAAAACATTTCTTAATGATCCACAACTTATGGTATTCTCTTCCTTAATAATATCGTCCCCTCGTGGGTGGGTTGGAATTAGTGACTCTTTCCAAACAAATAGAATATAGCAAACATGATAGGATGTAACTTCTGAGATTAGGTTGTAAAAGACTGTGACTTTTTTCAGGCTTGTACTCTTTCTGTCTCGCTGGCACTCTCTCTGATATTCTCCTTGCTTAGTTGCTCTGACAAAGCCAGCTGCTGTGTGGGAGAGGCCAAGGTGTCAAGGCATTGAAGGTGGACTATAGCAAACAGTCAGCAAAGAACTGAGAACCTTAGTCCAACAGTCCACAAGGAATTGAATCTTGCAAAAACAATGTGAGTGAGCTTGGAAATGAATCTATCCCCAGTCAAGTGTTGAAATGACAACAGCCCTGGCCAATACAGGTTGAATATCCCTTATTTGAAATGCCTGCTACCAGAAGTATTTCCAATTTCTGATGTTTTTGGATTTTGGAATATTTGTATAAATGTAATGAGATATCTAGGGGATGGGACCCAAGTCTCAATACAAAATTTATTTATGTTTCATATATACCTTATAGGCATAGGCTGAAGGTAATTTTATACAATATTTTTAATAATTTCATGCATGAAACAAAATTTGTTTTAAGTACTTATGTGCAGACTTTTCCATTTGTGGTGTCACGTTGGCACTCAAAAATTTCCAGATTTTGGAGTATTTCAAATCTTGCATTTTCAGAGTAGCGATACTCAATTGGTACCTTGATTGCAGCCTGTGAGAAACCTTGTGTCAATGGATTCAGCTAAGCCATACCAAGTCTCTTAACACACAGAAAGTGTGAGAAAATACATATGAGATATTTGTTATGCTGTAAGCAGTGGGGTAATTTGTTACCCAGCAATGGATAAGTAACATGCTGGTCTAAAATTTTTGGAATGGAACTTAGAAAATTTCAAATTTCAATACCTCTCTTAGTTGGCTAAATATTGTTATTCGGTAGTTCCTTTCCCCATGTTTAAGTTATTCTGTAATTGAGAATGTTTGCTTCCTATTTAATTATTTAAACATTAGCTGAGAATAATATTCTTGGTTCATGTTCTTTGTTTTCCTCCTGAGAATTTTGTTAACACTATTCTGCTGTTTTGAGACTTTGAAAATTGCTGTAAAGAAATCTGAGGTCGTGCTTGTTTCTACCTCTACCAACCAACAACCCACATAAACTCTTCTGTACCTAATTTATTACATATTTATTTCTGGAATTCTATAGGATACATCTTATTGTTGAAAGTTCTATATCAATTTTTGCTTGTTTAATTTATTTATTTGTATGAATGTTGGTTATTATTTGGAGCTGCACCTGCAGTTCTCTTGTCGTTCCAAAGAACTTTCATTGATTAAACGTGAGAATACTTTTTATTCTATTTAACTTTAAAATTATTAAAATTATTTTGCTATTAAGTCTGTTGTTTAAGTAAGTCAGCCAGCTCTTTCTCATTTATTTAATTTCCTATAATGATAGTTTTTGGTTCTTAATTTGTTTTCTACAATCACAATATTTCTCACATGACAATGAGTTGTTTATTATTTAATTTTTAACTCAGTTAAACTTTTGTCTTATTTTAGATGTTTCCAGTTTTAAAGTATTTGCAAGGAACTTTATTATCTTTTTTGTTACTCCTAGACTAGATCCTTTGTGTTCCTTTTGTATGCCAGGCAATTTTAAAATTTCATATTTTTAACGTATTTTAAAGATCTTTATTATGCTTAACATCATCAACTTTCACCATGTCTATTATTATTGAACTCATTTTCCTTTACTATCATTCCGTTATATTTAGTGTAATTTGATTCTCTCTAGTTACAGTTCTCAGTTTTATTTACTTTTCTGTAGCTTGAGGATTGTGAGTAACTCGACTAAATTGAGGTCAATCCTTCTTGACATATTTTGTTTCCATTCTTTTTCTGGTGATTTTTAAAATTCCCTGCAAAAAATATTTTTTTTCCAGATAGTTGAGAAAGATTAATGTGCCTTTTCTCTAACTTCAGATTTCTCTCTTTTTACATGAAGTTCCTGGTGTTTTGTCTTTCTTCGTAGAGACTTTATGCCAAATACTTAGTTGCTCTGCTTGTATCCTTCCAGCAGTTAATTCTTCCACCCAATTATCAGGAAAAAAAGATACAAGAAAATTCTCCCTGAGTTTAGCAATAGATTTGGGGATAGTAGTGAAACTTCAGGATCTTTTCAACTCACCAGTAGACCCCTTTTCTAATGTCATGTGTTAGCAGTCTTTTGTAATAGCCATTCAAGATTTCTTCCTTTCCCCCCTGCTTTTGTTCTTTTTACCACTACATTTTATTTATCCACATTAAACCTGGTTTTCTGCTGGTCATTTTTTTCTTTTAATTTTGTCTAGCTCATTTGTGTAATTTTACTTGGAAATCTATATATCACGTTTGAGATGAAGAAAATAATAAAACTAAAACACAACTAACTATAATATTTACAATAAGTACTAAATATAAATAGACTGCCATAATTTTAGTGGAAATGCATAAAACGAAGAATTATAGTTCTCATTATTAATTTTATGTGTTTCTCCTAAGGATAAGGTTTTCATTAAAAAACTAAAAATAAATGCATTATTTCTAAATTATTGAGCATTGCATATGATAGACCCTAGATTTAAATTCATAGAAATTCTGAAATCTAATAACTGTACATATAAATTAAAATTTTCCAGTTTCTCCTAGTATTAGAATATGCACACACAATGCATATTTAAATCATTAATTTGATATTAAAAACTGTCATTCCAGAATGTAACTATAATTTATTCTATTAAAATTTAATGATTGATTACTATAATTAGATGGCTGTTAAAAATAAGCTACTTGAACAAATTATAGAAGAAAAGAACATCCTTAATCAGAATTAACTTGAAAGAAAATTAAAATAAAATAAAACTCACCTTTTAATTCCAACATTATAATTGATTGAGTTATCTTATTTGGCAACATTGAGTCCTTTCCCATTAATCAGGAATCCTCAAACATCCAGTAGAAAGAGCCAATGAAATTCCAAACTGTTAATGATATTGAATTATTCAAATAGCAACGTGCAAGATGTATTTCTAGGTCAAAATGCGTTCACCAGAGTTTCATTATCCATTTTCATTGAAAATGAAAAACAGAAGTCCATAATCATAACAAAGTATCTTCTGAATAGTCACTGATAGATTAAATAATATATTTATTTGCAAGTGCATATTTACATTGTAATTGTTTAAAATTAAACTTATAAGTGTCCTACAGATTCTTTCTATTAGAATATTCACTTACTGGAATATATGCTTAGTCAAATATTGCAGATAAACTGAACTGGGAGCAGAGGGTGTTTGAGCACCATGACCTATTGACTTGATAGCTGTAGTAACAAGCTAAATCTCTGGCAAATATAGAAGATGTTTAATAAATGTTGCACAATAGATATTATTTTATGACAATTCTAAGCAACAAAAGAATAGATGGAAGAAATTTAGTAATAATAACAGTTGCAGCTTTGTATTGAACACATATTATTCCCTGTAATCTTAGCTAAGGGCTATAAATACAGATATCCATATTGATCTATCCATCATCTATTATGTATTATCTATGATTTACTTTCTTTCAACAACCCTGAGAGAAGCATTTATAATCTGCATGTTTTAAATGAGCCTCCAGGAGATTAAGTAATTGCTACATGATCACACATTTTTCCATGTTAGAATCAGAACTCTCACTCAGAACTCTTTGACCATAATTGCATGTTCTTTCTGTGTGCCAACTTATATTTATTTCCAAATACTATTTTCCGTTTCCTAGAATTATTAGTTGAGAGTTTATTTATTCTTAATGCTTCCATTTGTTAGTCAATATTGTAGTTGTTATTTCTTCTTAAGATACAAACTCTCTGGAAATTATGAAAAATAAGAAATCCAACTTCTGATAGAGTTAAAGCATACACACATGAACATACTAACACACACATTTATATGTATATATACCTTATATTGGTTGCCTTGAGTAATTATTCTTTTCTTTAATTCAAGACATTGAGTTATGTAATTATACTTTAGTTAGATTGGAATTTGGATATGAAGTGAGTGAAATTCAACTGTATATTCCCAATTCTAAATACATTATCTTGCCACAAGATGCCATATTGAAAGTGCTACTACTTTTGAATTTTAGGCTATTCATCTTGCCGGTGTTCAACGTGAACTTGCGTGAAAATGCTCAACTAAAAAATAATCTTTTCACATTAACAAAAATCTCCATGGTGGCCATAAGACTCAAATTTATAACTACGCTTTTAAACATTTTAACAGAAAAAAAGTTGATCATGTTAAGAGATATATGTTTATATATTTCACATATATACACACAAGCATATATACACATGGACACTTACTTGGTATTTTAAAATCTTCTTTATTTCTTTTTGAATAGTTATAAAAATAATAATGACTGGGATAGAATACCATTCCATCTCCAGTTATATTTTCAATGAAACAGAGAAATAAGCAATACTGTTTTTTTTCTTTTCAGCAAGCATGTATGAAAATAAATTAAACCTAAGGACACCATGTGCATATCACACAGAGAAGCAGAACATTATGTTCTTTTGTATGCAACATACATTTAATTCCAAAAATTAATTAAAATAATAATAAATTATAGTCATGCACTGCATAACAATGTTTCAGTCAAGGATGGACAGCATACAAGATAGAAGGCGGGGCAGGGCACCATGGCTCATGCCTGTAATCCTAGCACTCGGCGGGGCTAAAGCAGGGGCATCACTTAAGATCAGGAGTTTGAGACTAGCCTGAGCAAGAGCAAGACCCTGTCTCTACAAAAAATAGAAAACTTAGCTGGGCTTGGTGGCACACGTCTCTAGTCCCAGCTACTCAGGAGGCTGAGGCAGGAGGATTGCTTGAGCCCAGGAGTTTGAGGTTGCAGTGAGCTATGATAACACCACTGCACTCTAGCCAGGTGACAGAGTGAGAAACTGTCTCAAAAAAATAAAAGATAGAAGGTGGTCCCATAAGATTGTAATACCATGTTTTTACTGTATCTTTTCCACATTTAGATATGTTTAGATATACAAATACCATTGTGTTACAATTGCCTACAGTATTCAGTAAGGTAACATGCTTTGAAGGTTTGTAGCCTAGGAGCAATAAGCTGTACCACATAGCCTAGGCATGTAGTAGGCTATACCACCTAGGTTTGAGTAAGCATAATCTATGATTTTCACATGATGACAAAATTGTCTAATGACACATTTCTCAGAAAGTACCCCTGTTGTTAAGCAATACATGACTGTATCCATAAAACAATTGTATTTATATGTAAAACTAGCAACAACAAAATTACTTTTATAGTTCTTATCAAAGATCTGTGAGGAAAATGTCCACTTCACCACCTTCCTCAAGTCTAGCCTGATCCTCCAATTTCCTACCATACAAAATATATTCCTTCTTAGAGGAATAAAGATTAAAAATGGGATAACTGTTGGTTAAACTAATAGACCAGAATTCCCTCCCTCTTCCTGATAAAGTTTTGGTATTATGTTCATATATACACCACACTGTGAAGAACTACCTAAAATATTTTTTCAGTTGTTCATTACTAGAGATTTTCCTGACAATAGTCACGTCCCTCTGACTTTCCATTCGTCCATACGAAATACACTCAAATTAGTGCAATGTTCTATCTTTCTTTTCCTTACAAACTATTACATTGTCTCTTATCTATAGTTGTTCCTAGAACATTCATAAAATTTTAAGATAATAAGACAAACATAATTTTAGACAACTTTTCTAAGGATGGATTAGAAACATTTGTTTTAATATTATAAATACCTCTGGGATAGTAGATTGAAGACTAATAGATCTAATCCACAGCTTTCTACCAATCTGATGGTTGTTTTTTTTTTTTTTTGGTGGTTGTTGTTGTACAGAAAGCCTTCAATATTATATTATAATTCCGTGGCACCTGAAAACAAAGGTTAAATCTCAGTAAAATAAACACCTTTAAAATACAGATAACTGGATAATTTAGTATTTCAATTCTTCCATATTTCATGTAATAAAGCAATACTTGACAAAAAATTTAATTTTTGAATGAGATGTGAATTGCATTTCCCCAAGTTAACTTTGTATTGTTTTATTTTCTTAATATGAGTTGCCTAAGTGCAAAGTCCAGGCCTACTGATGGTGACTACTTTTTTAAACAAGTTCGTATACATTTGATCTTGATAATATTTCTTGCACTTTTCCTGGAACCTCTGCTTTGCTAAGATACTTTTGTCATGCTGTAGTCAAAATCAGATTGTAACTTTTAGAGTACAGGGCTGATAAGGTATGATATAGGCTAAAATAGGGAGACTGATCAAACTTTTTCTCAAAGTGAGGCCAGTAATCTACTTGGATGACACTTGCAGATTCTTTTATTTCCTTTATTAATTAAAGTCTTTGATGAGAACCTTTGAAGTACAAGGAAAATGGATACATATAAACAAATTTGTTAGTAACCTTTTGCATAATGAACACTTTTCTTTTACAGAAGTATGCTAAAAATTGTTAAAGGAGGCCAGGAGTGGTGGTTCATGCCTGTAATCCCAGCATGTTGGGAGGTTGAGGCAGGGGGATTGCTTGAGATCAGGAGTTGGAGAGAAGCCTGAGCAAGAATGAGACCCCATCTCTATAAAAAAAAGTAGAAAAATTAGCCAGGCGTGGTGGTCCCAGCCACTCCCGAGGCTGAGGCAGGAGGATTGTTGGAGCTCAGAAGTTTGAGGTTGCAGTGAGCTATGATGACACTACCACACTCTAGCCGGGGCGACAGAGCAAGACTGTCTTCAAAAAAAAAAAAAGTAATTGTTAAATAATAAAACATCAAACACTTTGGGATTTCATATATATATATATGCCTTATCTATCTATCTATCTTTATCTTAATTTCCATCTAAGATAATGATTGAGGTATGAATTAAATTCCACTACCGTGAAACTAATTCTATATTTTTGCATTACTGTAAATCTCAGTTAGCAAAAAATAATTACAAACAAAATAGTTATACACATTGTCTTAGAAAAATATATTTTGAATAAAATGAGTAATATTTGCCCAAATATTTTCTTTGTGCTTTGCAGGTGAAACAACAAAAGGAAAAGAAATTTTATATATATATATATATTTTTTTTTTTTTTACCTTTTCCTATAAATTTCTTTACAACATTCCATTTCAGAATAACTAAATGCAACTGCTTGCACACTGTCCAAGGGACTAGCAGATAGGGCCAAATCTCACAGGAAATAAACAAGAGAAAAGAGGGGATTTCAGTGGACAGGATAGAAAAGTGTGCAGAGCATTCTGAAGCAGTTTACCTCTTTGAAAAACTGGAAGGAAATAAATCCTTCCACAACAGAACTAAAATGTTTGCTCCGTATTCTACTCCACATCAAATCCTGATTTGATTCATCATTCTCTTTGCCCACTGTTCTTCAGCCAGCTGCTGCTTTCACTCCAAAGCAGAATTCTAGGTCTGTAACTTTCAGATATCTAGCCAGCTCTATAATGTAATATTTTCAGCATCACATGGATGTCAACTCTTCATTTTGCTTGTTCTTGCCCCTTTTATCATCAGAGCAGCTCAGACGCTGACTTTACCAGCAGAAATGCATACACCATGTGTTTAGTCCTGATAATGACTATCAATGTTTAATTATATTTTAAATTCATAATGGAAAGAAATTATTAATGAATTGTGATCAACATGCTATGTGAAATTTGTAACAACTTGGTCCTGACAATGTTGCTGAATTTTATGACAAAGTTACCAGATTGAAGATTAGTCATGCATGCCCAGAAAATTTACACAGCTCTTTGCCCAATGCAAAAGATGTTAGTCATTTTTTTAACTTTGCATATGATTCCTTGCTCTGCCCTGAATTAGCTTCCCGATCTTGGTCAAATCTTTTCTGTAGAACCTCAGTTTTCCCTGTTTTAAAAGTAACATGAAATTAGATCGTATAATTTTTAGTGTCTTCCAGGTTTATTATCCTGTGTTTCTATGACCGAATAAAGAGACAGAAGGGTGTGATAAAATAGACATAAAATAGACATGTTATACACATGGTAATATTTGACATAAATGTATTTGATTCACTACTGATCTTGTGTGTGTACAAGCCAAATTTGTATAAGTGATAATTTTGAGGATTACAAACAGCAATCATCTGGAAGATCTATGCAGGCACAGTATGTGATAAAACATCCCTTTTGTTATTGAAAGACATATCTTCAATAAACAACAGTGAGGAAATTTGCTCTGTGTTGACTATTTCTTCAAATGTTCATTTTAATTGAAAAAATTGACCTCAAAAATTCTCTTTTCTTATTAACGCTAATTAAGATTTAAGATCTGATTTATTTCTGATATGAGAGTAGAAAATTTAATACTGCACAGAATATGTAATTTAATTTTTCATGGCTGTAATACAATTAATAATTGCATACTCCATGGTGATTTTTTTTTTAACAATTGCATTTAGAGAACTTATTTGTGTTTTTCTGATACTTTATGCGTTTGTTCAAAATTGATTAGATATGGACACTAATATGGTCTTAAATTAGCAAATCACAATTATTTAAATGAAGGTTCACACTAATAATATAATACATTCTAAATTTTTAAGATAAACAATGATAAAACATATTTAGTCAACAAATGCTTACTTATTACCTCTAAAACCTCTTATTAAGAAAAATATTATATTACTGTTCACTTAGCAAGGTATTCAAAAATAATACATAATGATTTTACATTCAAGGGCACGGGACAATACAAAGAAACATGATAAAATTCCGAAATATTTGATTTAACAATGAAAGTGATTAATTTGTGAATTTATGCATCTTTATTCATGATACGTATATCCACTTTTTTTGTTTCCCTGTTTTGCTTTTATTGCAATATTCCTGCTACATCAATCTGAGACTCTGGATCAATCCCACTATATCTTTTCTGCAATTATAGACTATAATCATTATCTAACGTAAAACAAAGCTGGTTACTTTTGTAATAGATTCATGGGATTCCTCAGCCCCACTGTTCAGAAATCATTGAAATAATTTTTTACTTACATATTATTATGCATTCACAGCAACTATTCTAAGTAGTTTCTAATTTTCCCAAATGTGTTCTTCCATCCATTTCTCTTATGTCAGTTCACTTTACGCCATACTTCACTGACGTCTATGTCTTCCAATATAATTCCCTACTAAGATTCTAATAATTTAATTTTATTTTTCCAACAGACTTGAAATATATAAACTTACAAGGAGAGTATTTGAAATTTTCATAGCAACACCTTGTTCTCATTCTTTCACTAGTTCCCTGTTACTCATCCATATCTCCTAATTCTTCTCCCACTTAAGAGGGATGTACATTCTTTTGTTGGATGTGTGATTTGTATAGGTTACATTCATTAAGTCAAGTTGATTGATGCTATTCTTCAAATGTTCCGTATCTTTGCCTACTTTGTGTCTACTTTCTCAATTCATACCAGAGAGGGAATATTAAGGTCTGTTAATTTACCTTTATATACTTAGGAGATTTGTTACTGGGTGCATACACATATAGTATTTTTGTATTCTCTTGACCAACTGAACTTTTATGTATGAAATGTACTTTTTTAATCTCTAGTAATTTTTTTGGTCTTGAAATCTATTTCCTATATGAATATAGCCAAAACAATATTCTGACCTTTTGTTTTTGCATGTAATTTTTTAAAAACTCTCAATTTGTTTGTATCTTTAGATGTCAATTGTGGGTTTTGGGGGGAGGTGGGGAGAATAACATGTAAGGTCTTACTTTCTTATCAGATCTTACAATATCTGGCTTTTAATTGGGGTTTTTAGTCCACTTACATTTAAGTGACTGTTGATATATTTGGATTTAAGTTCACTTCTTGATATTTAATTACTATGTGTTTCATTTGCTCTTTGTTTCATTAGTTATTCCTTGACTTTTTAAGTTGAATCAAATATGGTTTATTGTTCCATTTTATTTCTTCCAATGACTTTTTTAGCTAAGCCTATTTGTGTTATTTTAATGATGGTTCCTTTAGGGATTTCAATATGGTTCTGTAATTTATTTTATCTATATCAAAAAAATTCTATTACTTCATCATTATTTTAAAAACCTTATGACAATCTATCACTGATATTGCATTTCAACCTTTTGTGTACTTATTTTCTTATTGTTATTTCTACAAATGCTGAAAAATGCATATTTATTTTTTATTTGTTTTGCTTTAAGCAATGAATAGTTTTTAAGGAGACATAATTATATATATAGATCTATATCTATTTATCTATGTATAGATCTATATATATATAGATCAGATTTTCTCAACCTTGACACTATTGACATTTGGGCTAAATGATTCTTTGTTGTTGGCGAGGGTTATCCTGTACATTGTAGGATGTTCAGCAACAAACCTGGTCTCTACTCACTAGGTGCCAGTAGTGACTATCCCCACTCCCACCCCAGCCATGACAATAAAAATGTCTCCAGACATTGTCAAATATCCTCTAGGGGGAGGGAGACAAAATTACCCTCATCCTCGGTTGAAAACCACTGATAGAGAACAAAGATCATTTACGTTTACTAACATATTTAGTCTTTCTGGTGTTCTCTGTTCCTGGGTTTCTATGTGATATAATTTCTTTAAGCCTATCGAACACTTGTAAAGCAGTTCTTACACCAGTTTTCTAAAGACAACTTTCAGTTTTGTCTCTCTGATAATGCCTTTACTTGTAGGTTGACAGTTCTTTTTTGCCACTAAAAAAATCTTGGCATAAAAATATAAGGACATATCACATTTCTTATCAACAATGGAGCAGTGGTCTGTTAAAAATTGGAATGTGCAAATAAAACATCTGTTATTTAAAACAGAAGAAGAAATGAGCTTAAAAAATGCTTGAAAAAATCAATATGTCTCAGGGAGAATATGAGAGGTGCTCTGGGGAGATTCTACTATAGCTGATAGAGTGGCGGGAAGGATGGGGTGGGAAATGATAAAACTCCTCATATCTATATCTTTTTTATTTTACTTTTTTTCTTTTTATTTCCTTCTACCTAGTTATTGTAGGGAAAGAGCTTTACTTTCTTGTGCCAATAGCAGGAGGCATCACTGTATATGACATGGCAACTCCAGCACTGGATTTGACTGCGTGTACTACAAATGGAATCTCAGAGGTGGATCTAACCTCACACTTTATTGCTATATTGAGGCTAATTGTGAAGTAATCCCATTTCTAAGTGTTGGGAACATTCTTGTGATTTTTACCTGTCAAGTCCTATCACATCACTCTGAAAATTTGGGGAAGGAAAAAGTCCTGATGTAAATAATGTTATTGCTTGCTCAGTGGTAGGCAGTATTTCTAAACCAGAATATTACACTGGAGGAAGAAGATACGGATTAAAATAATTAGAATATGAACAGGGGAAATATGATGGAAAATGGAAAGAGGAGGCACAAATGGATAGTGATGCAGGGGGAAAAAGTAGTAGCTCTTTACCTGCAAGATTATGTATAAAAAAGTTATAATATTCTTAGGAATTTGTCTCACATGTGGCACCAACACACAGTTGATGCTGGGAGAGGCCATCTGACATTATTTTGTCTGTAGAAGAGAAATTAGACAATTCCTGACTTTAGGCCCTGCCCAAAGAGGAGATCTGGATAATCCAGAGCATAATTATGAAATTTATAGACTAGCTGACTGGCAGAAAATTGGAGCTATCATTTTGTTCATGATTAACAAACTTTATTTATTACCTTTTATAATGTTGTGATTTATAATAAGATATATATATCGTTCATATGTATATATCATTCATATATATATATATATAATTCATATACATATATATATACACACACACATTTGGTCTTTGTCCCCATTTCCTGGCACACAGCTCCTAAATCCATTGGAATTTCCTGGGTGATAGGAAAACTTTTGTCCTAATGAGTCCACTATTGATAGGCTTTTGGATAGCTTCAGGATTGGAGCTGGCTCCCAAGGTAACCAGCCATGTGATTAGAGGGTTGGAATTTTCATCTTCACCCCCTGATCTCTAGGAAGGACCAAGTGGTTGAAGGTGAGTTGATCACTAATGGCCAATGATTTAATCAGCCATTACTATGTATTAAGACCCCCATAAAAATCCAAAAGGATTGGATTGGGACAGCTTCTGGACTGCTGGACACATACAGAGCCTGGAGAGTGGCACACCCAGGGAGGACATGGAAATTGTATGCCCCTTCCCCTGTAACTTCTCCTATGCATCTCTGTCATCTGGCTGTTCATCTGCATCCTTTGTAATATCCTTTATAATACTTGGGTAAATATAAGTAACGTGGTTCCCTGAGTTCTGTGAGGTACTCTAGCAAACTAATCAAATCCAAGGAGAAGGTCATGGGAACCACCAATTTATAGCCAGAAGTTCTTCAGAAGTATAAGTCATGACCCGGCACTTGCAGCTGGCATCTGAAGTGGGGACAGTCTTGTCAGACTGAGCCCATACCCTGTGGAATCTGGCCCTAACTCCACGTAGATAGCGTCAGAATTGAATTGAATTGTAGGACACCCAGTTGGTGTCTTCTGGAGAATTGATTGGTCTGTATAAAGAAAAAAAAAATCATACATCTGGTGTCAGAAGTGAAGGATTGTGTTGAGCGTGAGTGGTGTGTGAGTTAAAAAAAAAAACTTTGGTCTTTCCTATATCTCAAACAGCTTTGAATCTCGCAGGATAGATGCTGCTGAACAAATTGATGTGTAGGTATGAATGAAGGTGTTGTGATGCTAATACAGTTACCTAGGTATGATGGAAAGCAGATTGCTGTCACCTGCCCAGTGCATTGGAGATTGCTTTGCTTTTTTGACAATAACAAATGTGAACGTGTGTGCAGTAACTCTAAAAAACTGCCATGGGAACTTGTGTAGGCTCAAGGGGATTAGGCTGAGTGGTGCTAAGCAGTCACATATCCTTTAGGAGTTTGAAGGGGCTACTTATTTGAAGCCTTGTGGCATTCTAAGATGGAACTATAAATGGGGGCAGAATATAATTGACAGTTTCATGGGGCAAGCAATACTCTGTGGAGCAACAATGTACCCAAATTGCACCCAAGTTACAAGCCATGTTCCAACACATGGCAGCAATATATGTGTTGGCTTAATCAGAACTGACCACACCAGGCTATATACAACTTGGGTAAATTGTCTAATTTATCAAATTAAGCATTTAATTATACATTCTCTTATCCAAGTCACTTTGGGTGTTCTTAGCCATGCAAATGGGAACATTGATAGATGTATTTTGTTGGTGGATATGGTCCTCTCCCCCATGAGGACAATTTTGATATCATTTTCCCCTCTGGTCTCAATGTGAATAGACATTTTAGTATTATTGCTTCCCTTTAGAAAGATTTTTTTTTTTTCTAAAATAATTCTCCTAGTCTAAACCAATAAACCACAATAAAGAGGCTTTGAGTCTTTCAGGAAATATATCAGGTTTATATCTAATACTTAAAAACACTCAATACTTAAAAACACCCAATTTGAAGGAAAGTGGCCATAAGAAACAATCTGTGTTCTCATTCCTGTCCTGAAATACTAGATTAGAATGCAAAGGGATGGCAATTAGATCATGGAGATTATCTTTAACAAGAAAAATAAGTAAAAAGGGAAAAAGTTGGCTTTTATGAGCTGTCAGCTTTATTCTGTTGGTGGAATGGGAAAGCACCTTGGTGATTTCAGAATACTGAAGTGAAGTCACTAGCTATTCATAGGTGCTGAATTGGAGGAAACTGCCTTGGGCTAATTGCCATGGGTTGTTTTAAAGCTAATAGAATTTTACACTAAGTGCCTGATGAAGCTTGTTTAAGTAATGGATTTTCCTTTAGGCCATTAGAAATCCTGAGATACTTTTACCTAAATAGGGGAGAGGGTGAGAAAGGGATAGGGAAAGAGAGAAAAAAGGAATGTAAAATTCATGAGTAGGAAAAGAAGTAAAAGCTTGGAGAAATGGAATCAGATAAAAGTGTTACTTTGGTTCCCCCTAACAATAAGCAAGACGGGCTTTATCTATGTTATAAAAGGCCAACTGCATATGTGTTTTAATATTTTAATGCCATGTGTCACTATTTCTTTTATAATTAAAGAATTATAATTCCACTCAAACAATATTACTGTTTTATTTTATAGTTACTTAATAATTTTCATCAACAACATTAGTTTTTTCTAAATGATTTAAGACTCTCCTCCTACTCTACATATTAAAGAAATAACAATCAGACACATCTTAAAAAAATTCTAAATGATTATTTATAAAATATAATTATACAAGCTATAATAATTTCTTTCACATGTAATTTGAAGTGTGTCTATCTAGATTAAAAATGTTTTCTTCAGTATATCTGATTAAGACATTTTGAACTACTTTTCTATTATTATGGTTTAAGTGTTCTCATATTCCATATAAAGCTATTTCTTATATAAATCAAAAAGTCATGCACATTTATTAAAAGAATAGGCAACACAGTGGTAAAAGATATATTTTTTAGTATATATATAAAAAATAATTCATATATCAAATATATGTAATGAACTCCTACAAATCCATAAAACAAAGATAGACTAAGACCCCTCCCCACCACAAAGAAAGGCAAAGTACTTAACAGGCACTTCAGAAAATGGAATGTCAGACTGGCCAATGAAATATGCGTATCCAATGCACCATCATGGAAATAGAAATTAAAACTGCAGTGATATACTACCATTACACATTCAGGACAGTTCTCTGGGTGGCCTTACACCAATCCAATTCTTTTCTCACAGGTAGTTCTCAAGAATAACAAGTTTACTAGTTCTGGTAGCTTTGTAAAATGTCAGTTGGGCTGTACTTAACTGTATTTCTCAAAATTCCCTTCTCTCTGTGTTCCCAGTTATGGTAGACCACAAGAGACATTTTCACATGGTATTTGGAGTCAGAAAAGAAGCAGCAGCCCTTTTGTTTCTTGCTCTCAGAAATTCAGGCAAGCACCATAGTATCTCACACGTTATTGCTTTATCTGCTAGCTTACCTACTTGCTGTGGGAGAGCATCTGGGCCTGCGAACGCTACAGCTGCCCTGTATTCCTCTTCAGACTTTCTAACTCCTGAGCCAGTATGATGGTTAGTTCTAGGAGAAATGGTGTCAGCTTCTCCTGCAAGACACGTATAGCAGGAAGATTGGAGGGAGTAACAATTGACATAGATCCCTGTGTACTTTTGTGGGGTCCAGCTTATGCCTATGGGTCCCAGCCTGCCACAGCACTCCCTGCTTTATAGATGTCTTCCCTTCTTGACCACCTACCCTGTAGACTTCAAGCTTCAACATCAGACATGAAGAAAAGAGTCTTACAGAGAGAAGAAAAGAGTCTTATAGAGGGGGGGAAAATCAGCTCCCTCAACTATGAAAGGTCAAATCTCTATAATGAATCACTTAATATATTTGATTGAACACTGTCATATGCATTGATCAAGCGTGCTGCCTTTAATCCGTGCATTTTTATGCAGGTGTGTTCACTTTTCGAAAATACACCTAGTTATACATTTATGATTTGTATACTTTTATCCATATATATTATAATTTAATAATGGATTGTTAGAAAGTTATGAACACTCATTCAGAATAAAATGTCAGCCTTCAAAATTATTCATTTGTATGAGACCAAGAAAAGTGGAAAAATACACTTGAAAAATTATCATCAAATATGCTTTAATTAATTATGAAAGCTATGGAGCAATCTTTACAGGAATAAAAGTGTTTTATGTCTCTCTCTCTCTCTCTCTGTTTATATGTACGTGTACACACATACATATATATACACACACACATATATATAAAAGATCTTTATAATTACATGCTTGTTCACTGGATTGAGTTACTGAAATCTTTGTAAATTGAGTATCTCTATTATAACTGAATATTTATTTTCAGAATTAAAATTTATAATATATTAAATGAAGTTGGCTTGTATTCTTAAATATACAATTAAAACAAATTCTTAGATAACAAATTTCTAAAGAGGACCTTTAGATTAGCAATAAAGAATGTAAATACCTTGAGGTCAGTACTGTCATTCCGGCAGTCTTGGTACAACAAGGCTACATCAGCAGAAATGAATAGGTAAAGGACACGGAGGGAAAGGAGGGATAGAGCTAGAAAAGAAACTGAGCATGTTGTTAGACCTTGCCTATGATGTAAGCAGTAAATTTCTATTAAGCCCTGACAGAGATGTTTCATTCAGGAAATAATAATCATGAAGACCAAATCTGTTTATTGTTTTAGAAATTTCCAGGGGTAATGATGGCTTGAAATCATAAATAATTTGGAGGGGGAATAAGGTAGAAAACAAGAGCAGAGGAGGAGGGGAAAAGGAAAATGCTCATGAGGACATTATAGTGCATTTTGTCAATTCAGAGAATGGTCAAGCAGGGGATAGGATGTGAGGCTTGGAAGCATGACCTAACCTGCTGGAGAAAAATTCCAGCAGAAAGCTAATATTTTACAGAGTCCTTACTGTGTACCAGAGAGTTTATATGGGTTAACTCTTTAATGCTTGCAATTTCCTAATAATGTATCCTTTTTCCCACTCCCACCCCTAATACGTATATACTGGACTTCACAAGTGTGGAAACAGAAATTCAGATGTGTTGTGTAACCAGTCCAAATTACTCTGGGCAAAGAAATGGAGCAAGTCCTCAAATCCAGTTAAATGTGACTTCAATAATCACATTCTTTTCACTGCAGCACATTGCTTTCCTGACTCCAGGTAAGTTTCAAAGCAAGTACCCACAGAGATTCTTAAAAAGAAAATCCAGGCAAAGTCTGCTTATAATTCCCTGGACCAGCTGCACCATTCTTAGAAAAAAAAATATGCATGTCCTAGTTCAAAAGCAGAAAATCTCAGCACCTGAAGCTTCTGTTGTACTTCTTGATCTGATCATGATTATTGCTGCAAAGGACATCCTATACTGCACTGGGGCAGGAGAGAAACTAAGAGATTAACAGCCAAAGGTAGGGATATTTTTTTCCAGTAATTTTGAAATCTTCATACCTCTCACCATAGAGTACAATAGAAAATATATTGTCTGTAGTAAAAATTGATCATTTGGCATTAAATCATACCTCATATTTTAAGAGCTGACTTTATATCCAAGTTGGGGCAAACGAATCATCATGTAGTTTCCCGTGTTTCACGCTTTCTTCCCTGAAGTAAATGGATTGTGCCTGACTAACATTTCTTCAGAGCTGCATTTTAAGAGCAAATTTTTTTTTCTCTGGTACAAGACTGATTTTTGATAAATTATTATTGAGATAGTTTACTTTATTGTTTAACCATTTTTCCTCTGTTATTTTAGAAGTGTCTGAATTCCAAGTTGAACTCTTAGAAAATAATGAATAGAGTCTTAATTAAGAACTTGAGTTCAAGAGCCAGAGTGAATTGAAACTCAGGCTCCACCAAGCACTAGCTGTGTGACTTTGAACATGTTAATTAACTTATGTGAGTTTCAGAAGTAAAGATGAGGTTTTCCTCACAGGGCTGTGTGGGAATTAAATGAACAAACATGTATGATTGGGTAAAATTAACAGTTACTTCAGTTGGAGATACATTCATTCTCCTTTATTAGTGTGAAGGTTGATGTGTGACCCAGTGCTGGTGAGGAAGTGTAAGAAGAAGGGTAATAGGAGAAATTAGGAGAAACAATATTCTCAATGGTAAAAGAGAGTCTTAAAGGGAGAGAAGGCTCTTTAATCCCTTTACCTTTCCTTCCTGCTTGGACTACTGTTCAATGTGGACTCAAGGCTTGGAAATGCAATAGACAAACCTCCAAGGATAACAGAAAGGCAAAATAAAAGGCCTGAGCCCTTAATGACTTTGTGTGTGTGTGATGTTTTTGTTGTCTTTTTTTTTTTTAATTTCAGAATATGATGGGGGTATAAACGCTTTGGTTACATATATTGCCTTTGCACTGCCTGAATAAGAGCTACAAGAGTGCCCATCCCCCAGACACTGTGCACCACACCTGTTAGGTGTAAATTTAAAGATCCCTTTCTCCCCGCTCCTATCTGCCTGACACCCAATGAATGCTACTTCCATATGTACACATAAGTTATGATCAATTAGTGCCAATTTAATGATGAGTACATGTGGTGCTTGTTTTTCCATTCTTGTGATACTTCACTTAGAAGAATGGGCTCCAGCTACACCAAGGATAATGCAAGAGGTATTAATTCACCATTTTTTTTTATGCCTGAGTAGTACTGCATGGTATACATACACCATACTTTATTAATCCACTCATATTGATGGGCACTTAGGTTGTTTCCACATCTTTGCAATTGTGAATTGTGATGCTATAAACATTTGAGTACAGATGTTTTTATTAGAAAATGTCTCTTTTTACTTTGGGTAAATATCCTGTAGTGGGATTGCTCGATCAAATGGTAGTTCTACTTTTAGTTCTTTGAGGTATCTCCATATTACTATCCATAGCGGTTGTACTAATTTTCAGTCCTATCAGCAGTGTAAGAGTGTTCCTATCTCTCTGCATCCACACCAACATTTGTTGTTTTGGGACTTTTTGATAAAAGCCAGTCTCACTGGAGTTAAGTGATATCTAATCATAGTTTTGATTTGAATTTCCCTGATGACTAAAGATGTTGAGCATTTTTTCATATGTTTGGCCATTAGTCTGTCTTCTTTTGAAAAGTTTATGTTCATGCCCTTTGCCCACTTTTTAATGGGGATGTTTGATTTACTCTTGTTGATTTTCCTGAGTTCTATATGGATTCTAGTTACCAGCCCTTTATTGGATGTGTAGCATGCAAATATTTTCTCCCATTCTGTAGGTTGTCTATTTGCTCTAATGATAGTTTCCTTGGCTGTGCAGAAGCTTTTTAATTTGATCAGGTCCAATTTATTCATATTTGTTGTTGCCGTGATTGCTTTTGGGGTCTTCTTCATGAATTCTTTGCATAAGCCAATGTCTATAAGAGTTTTTCCAACATTTCCTTCTAGAATTCTTATGGTTTCATGCCTTAGGTTTAAGTTTGTTATCCATCATGCATTGATATTTGTGAGAGGTGAGATGTGCAGATCCTGTTTCAGTCTTCTACATGTGACTATCTTTATGTCCAAAAACTTGAAAACATGGAGGAAATGGACAAATTCTTAGAAACACACAACCTCCCTAGGCTCAATCAGGAAGAAATAGAATTTCTGAACAGACCAATATCAAGTACCGAAATTGAAGTAGCAATAAAAAATCTTCCAACAAAAAAAAGTCCTGGACCAGAGAGGTTCACACCCAAATTTCACCAAACCTACAAAGAAGAACTGATACCTATACTGCAGAAATTATTCCACAACATTCAGAAGGATGGAATCTTCTCCTACTCATTTTACGAGGCCAATATCACCTCAATATCAAAGCCAGGAAAGGACACAACAAAAAAAGAAAACTACAGACCAATATCCCTTATGAATATAGACGCAAAAATTCTCAGTAAAATCTTAGCAAACCAAATTCAACTGCCCATCAAAAAATAATTCACCACGACCATGGGCTTCATCCCAGAGTTACAAGGATGGTTCAACATATGAAAATCTATAAATGTAATTCACCATATAAATAAAAGCAAAAACAAAGACCATATGATCCTCTCAATTGATGCACAAAAGGCATTTGACAAAACTTAGCACCCTTTTATGATAAGAACTCTTAACAGAATAGGCATAGATGGGACATACCTAAAAATTATTAAAGCCATATACAACAAATCCACAGCCAACATCATAATGAATGGGAAAAAACTGAAAGTATTCCCGCTTAAAACCAGAACCAGACAAGGTTGCCCACTATCACCACTTATATTCAACATAGTGCTGGATGTCCTTGCCAGAGCAGTCAAACAAGAGAAGGATACCAAGGGTACCCAAATGGGGAAAGAAGAGGTCAAACTATAGCTCTTTCCTGATGATATATCATTTAGAAAACCCGAAAGATTCAACCAAGAGACTCCTGGAATTGATAAATGAATTCAGCAAAATCACAGACCACAAACTCAATGCACACAAATCAGTAGTTTTCATATACACCAATAACAGTCAAGCTGAGAATCGAATTAAAGATGCAATACCTTTCACAATAGCATCAAAGAAAATAAAATACTTAAGAATATATTTAACTAAGGAGGCAAGAGCTTATATAGGGAGAATGATGAAACACTGAGAAAAGAAATTGCAGAGGATATAAACACATGGAAAACCATCCCGTGCTCATGGATCAGCAGAGTCAACATTGTTAAAATGTCTATACTACCTAAAGTGATCTACAGATTCAATGTAATCCCTATTAAAATACCAACATCATTTTTCACAGATCTAGAAAAAATAGTTCTATGCTTCAGTGAAACCAGAGAAGACCCTGTATAGCCAAAGCAACCTTAAGCAAAAAGAACAAATTTGGAGGCCTCAATCTACCAGACTTCAAGCTATACTACAAGGCTACAGTAACCAAAACAATGTGGTACTGGAACAAGAACAGAGACATAGACCAATGGAACAGGACTGAGAACCCAGATATAAAACCATCCTCATATTGCCATCTGATCTTTGACAAAATAGACAAAACCATACACTAGGGAAAAGAATCTCTATTCAATAAGTGGTGCTGGGAAAATTGGATAGCCACGTGCAGAAGACTTAGTGACTTTGTCAGTCACCAAACATCACCAGGAGAGCCCACCTCTGGACCTCTTAAGTGAGTTATACACACCCTGTGGTTCAAAGTAGGACATTTTTATATTCGCTATTTGTTTAGTGTTTATGTTACTTGCATCAAGTGCAGGTTAATGGATACAACTTCCAAATCTATGTTTATACAATACATTTTAAAAGCCTGGAATATTTTTAAAGGCCTATTCTTTTTCAGGTAACAGGCAATTAACATGAGGAAATAAAAACTACAAAAATCAATATCAAATAATATGTTTATCAGAAAAATATTATGTAATGTCAAAAGTAGGGAGTTTCTTCCTTAATTTAAAGGGTCTGTGTCACGAAAACCACTCACTTATTATAACAAAGAACTAGTTCATTAACTTGATTATTACATATTTATAAGATTATTTTAGAAAAAAATTGTTCATATTTCGTTTCTGCACATCAATACTATTTTCAAAAAATATTGATTTAGCATTTTTTGGCCTGTTTTTTAAAAAGAAAGAATGGGACATTCAGATCAATCTACATTTCTCTTTAACAGACCTGTCATATGTCCTTCCTTAAATTCTAGCAGTTAACTTTTATTCAACATAAACAACATGCCAGCATCATGCTAATTACTTTGGATATATTATGCCATTTAAATCACACACCACTAGGAAATTTATATTTTTTATTATTTCCATTTTAAAGGAAACTAAAGTCTACAGATGATAAGTAACTCATCCAAAGTCACTGAGCTAATCAGCAGTAAATTAGGAAGCACAGGCTTCCAAACTGACCACAAAGCTTATGATCTTAATGAACACATATTACCTTGATGTTGCTAGGGCAAGTCAATTCCCTCTGTTATGCTATAAAGCACATTTAAAAATCAGAAAGTAAAAGGGGTACACTAAGATTTTAAAAACTGTTTACATTGAATGAGCAGGCATTTCACAAAGGAGAAATGCAAACAATTTGTATGTTAAGACATGTTCACTGTCACTAGTAATAAAAAAATTGAATTAATAGAAATTAAACACAATACCATATTTTGTTTTCCTTACCACACATCTGATAATTCCAGTGAAAGGTTGCAATAAAACAAGCTTTCTGATATATCACTAAAGTGATTATAAATTGGAATGAATTTTCTGGAGTGCAATTTTGCAATACCCCTAGAATCTTTAAAAAATTTTACAACTAATTGTTCTTCTAGAAATGCTTCTTCAGGGAATAATCAGAGGTATTCTCAGAGTTTGTACATACCGAGATACCCACTAGCAGAAGTACAAATAAGTACAACATGGCATATCTATATGCTTTAATACATTACTTAAATGTATTTTTTATATCTAATGATATTGGTCACACTTTACTAAATAAAGCAAAGTTTTTAAAATGAGATATAATTCTTTTTATATTTTTGTGGTATGTTGTCAATATTCTGAGTTGTGTATACCTACAGGATTGGGGGGGAGAGAGAGAATCAACAAACTCAGTTGTACAAAGAATAAAATTTTATTTTTCTTTAATTCAGTCTAATTGCTATCTCTAAACCCTGTATTTTACAGCAAGACATTAATCTTGACCTCAGTTCTTTTTGTGGACCCATTTAGGGCCATGCCACATACCTGGAGGCCTTACACAGTGCAACGGGGTGGTGACAGAGGAGTAGAGTTCATGTGTGGTCGAGGACTGGCACACCATGAAAAGTCTCCAAATGTCCTAAGTTGATGCGGCCTCTGACTCTTCTCTCACTGGAGAGAAAAGCCCATAACTCCATCTCTACCACTCTTTTTCCAATTTCAGATGTTGAAAGATGTCAAGAGACAAGATTATCCTTTATCGGGTTGCACTTTTTTTGCTAACTATAAGAAGAAATTCATTTCACCGTTATTGTTTGTTTGCTACTTTCTTTTAGAAATTTAGAATTTAAGACAGAGTCCTTAACGATAATTACACACACAATTTTTTTTCTTAGGTATTCTGAAGAGTCAGAGAAATAAATCTCTTAAAAAAAAAAAAAACTTCATTGACCTCTTTATTTCCTCTGACATCTCCCAGATTGTTTTGTTGAGTTTTAGCTAAAACTACACTTTTAGTTAAGTTTGGTTTTAACTGTAGTACTTCAAAACGCTTTCTCATTGGTGTTCTCTGACGTTTCTGAGCTCTGATTCCTTATAGTCCATTTCATGTCTCTATATCAAATGATGCAACAAAATTATGAGCATAAATATGTATGGACATGAATTATCACCTTTATAATCTGTCCTTGATTATGGATTTGTTTTGCATATTCCCACTAAGACCTTTCTTTATAGTGGATAGGAAATAAAAAAACTTGAAACACAGGTAATAATTTCTCACTCCAAAGCTTATACTGTCAGGCTAACGGAACATTTACCTCAGGTTTTCTTATATACCTTCCAAAATATACCATAGTTCTGATCTTTGATCATTTGCTTTTCTTCCTTCCTGGATCAGTTCTGTTGGTGGCTCACCCTGTACCTACAGTTTTAAAGCTCAGGGTACCATTGCTGGTGCCTCCATCACTACCTAAGAACATCCCCCACCCCTCCTTGTACTCATTGATGAGGAGAGGTTAACAAGCATGAATGAGCTGTGATGGCTTTACTTTCCCCAAAGGCTGCTTAAAAGGGATAGAAAACACAATCCAGAACTTTGTGATTGTGGGAGCCCTGAGAGTTATACCCCATTTATATAAAGAAGGAAGACAGGAAAGACAGCAGATTAATCATTCAATCTTCCTTCCCTTCCTTTCACATATTATGGACTGTTCTGAAATGGAGTTGTTTAAAGCAATCTCATGGGAGATGCCCCAAAGTGTCACAGCAACCAGTTGTGTTTTGATGCTAAGCTGTCACCAGCTTGTTAATGCTTCACATTGTATTTGCTCTTCCTACTTCCCTACTGGACTCCCTTTGCCCCCTCATTCTGGTTTTTCCATCAATGCCCCCTGCCAAATAATTATTGGCACACAAGCTCTCTGCCTCAGACTCTATTTTTTATGGAACTCATATAACGGTGCCTATTCTCCGGGAGATTTGCTACTTCTACATGCAGATGAAGAGACGTAGGGTACAAGTTATCTCTGCTGTTGGGATACATAAATCTTCCTCTTTTTCTGTTTTCCCCAGATGCTTGCTCTATATATCTGTTTCTACTTCTCCCTCTGGGACGTATGTCTTTTGCTCAAAAGACAGAATTTCTGTATACCAATTGATTCGATAAACAACCTGCTGGAATAAAGAAAAAGTGAATGAAAGAAAACAATGATTTATATATCAACATTCTTTTCTGCTGGAAACATGCAAACAAATTGAGACACATAAAGAAGAAGTAGGATTAAAGGACAAAGAAAATATAGTCATTTTAAAATAGTTTCCTCTAGCTAGTAGAAGTTAATATTGTTCACCTTTTTATTGCAATTACCACTTATGATATTACGTAAGTAACAACAATTTTAAAATATCACTGATTTTGCTACATTCTTTTGCTATGTGATAAGGAACAAACTGACGAGGAAAGAAAATAAGTCAAAAACTCTTAATTTTGATGAAAAGTACAATGAAATGGAGAGAGAACATAGAATTATACATGAAACAACAAAGAATGTATAGAGAGGTAAGGAGGAAAGTGTGGGGTATGGAATGCTAAGTGTTAAATGTATACTTATTCCCAACAGTTAACCTTAGGTCAGTTACTTATCTCCTTGTTATAGAATATCCATTAAAATAGATATTATGTTTTTTGTCCAATCAAAAGTATTTACTTACAATAAATTCAGTCTCTTCTGATGTTCAAAACAACCAACAATTTGGAACAGATAGTGTATTCTGTAAAGATACATTTGAGTAACCCTCTTTTGTTTATGTGTATGTTTGAACAGGAGGCAACTTGGTGCCCTTGGGAAAAGGGGGAAGGTTATACTAAAAATATGCTGGCGTTGCAGAGACATATGACTAGAAAAAAACATCACTGGAATTTACAGACCGTTTCTCTAGAGAGGAAATGTATCGGTGTGCCTTAGGGTAAAATGCCCCAAGGAATACTCATTAGGAAAGATGGAAAAGTTTGGTCTTTACTTGGGCTCAGAATAAGCACCTGAATCTCAGGGATAGAGGCTACTGTGGGCATGACTTAAGATTGCCCTGGGATGCTTTCCCTGACTCTGAGGCAAAGCCAAAATAACTGGGCACATCAACTACAAGGATGTTCTCATAGGGGTTCAACCACGGAAAAACATTAGGTAACCAAGCCTCAAAAGTTCACGTGACAAGTGTGTCAGTGCAGCAGTACCAAGCAGTCCTCGAACAATGAAGAACCATTGGAAACAAGAGTGAAATGACTACTATTCTATTCAACTGGGCTTTACAGTAGGACAAAAGTATCCCTACCTCTCACTATAAGGAATTGGAAATAGACTTCAGGAGGAAAATTCTGGAATTCTTCTAATAGGACAGGTTCATTGTGATGGGGGTGGGTGATTTGCCATCATTGCTTAATGAGGAAAAGAATCAATAACAGAAAACTGACCATCTTTAAACCATGATTTAATGAAGCAAGTCAAGAAAGTCAAAGTAGATGCATTTTGCAAGGATTATGCTTTATAAATCTGTGTGTTCTACTCCTGCATTGTCCACACAGCATCTAGCAAATGCATTTCCTGTAATAGATTTCAATAATTATTGATTGAAATACTTAAAGTAATATTTACTATGAACTTTTAAAAGAAATAGATGTTTACTGAAAAAATCACTAGACCATAGAATAGTATGTTGAAAATGAGAAAAAATACCTGTTATCTCATAACCTCATAACTAATAATTTCCCGTTAATAGCTTCTTTATTTCTTGTGTCATTTTAATCACTTTACTTTTACTTAAGAACTATACCTGAGAGAGGATAATTGAAATCTATAACACTTATGTTTATTTGCAGCATATGTAATTAACCTCTTTTATGTGTGGGGAAACAATTAATTAATATCTGCAGATTGTATCTATTTCCTTATATATTCCTTATAAATTCCATAAATTTTGCTTATGAGTAAGTTATTTGAAGTCAATCCTCTCTCGGTGTATCAGTTTGTTAGGGTTGCTATAGCAAAGTTCTATAGACTTTGGGGAACTTAAACAACAAAAATTTATTTTCTCACAATTCTGGAGGCTAGAAGTGCAAGATCCATGTGACAACAGGGTTGGTTTCTTCTGAGGTCTCTCTCCTTGGCTTATAGACGGCTGTCTTCTCCCTTTGTCTTCACATGGTCTAGCCTCTGTCCTTGTCTGTGTCCTAATTTCCTTTTCTTATAAGGACAGCAGTCATATTGGATTAGACCCTCATTGGCTCATTGTAACTTAATTACTTCTTTAAAGACCCTATATCTCAATACAACTGCATTCTGTGGTACTGGGGGTTAAGATTTTAATATACGCATGTTGGAGGTATACAATTCAGCCCATGACACTGGGATAAACTTCTGGCTTCACAATAATGAACTACGTGACACTAGGCAAGTTACTTTATCTCCCTAATCTAAGTTTCATTAATTGCATATTTGAAATAAGTAGAATGAGATATCATGTTAAAAGAAGGAAATGATAAAACAAATATAAGTCACTTTGTAAAGTACTTGAAATATGTAAAATAGTCATAGGTGTTAGAAAGATGCCCTCTTCTCACAGGGGTGCACTTTTCAGTGAAAGGGTAGCTTTAATCAGAATAGTGTGGGTAAGGACCCACACAACACAGAGTAGGGGTACTTTGCATAAGAACTCATAGTATCATTATGCTCATTTGTTTCCTCTTTATCGTCCTTTTTTAAATCAGGACTCCTATATTACTGAGAAGTGAGGATTCAGGATTGATATATAGTCATTTGTCTCAAGCATAATGGGATCAGGGATTGTATCCATCTTGTCCACCACTGTAATTGGAACATCTGGTATGGTAAATGACAAATAGGTATGCAGTAAATAACTACTGAGTAAATTAATAAATTTCCTTGTTTTCTACCCTTTATGGATCAGCATAGAAATATGTATATATTCCTTTAAAAGATATTCAATTGTAAGTGCTCAACACTGTAAGTGTTCAATAACATTCCTTGTTCTATTTGGTATTAATATGACCTGAAAAACAAAATTTCCATCAAAATAGTTTGAAGAGTCTTAAAAAAAATAAAGTAGAAGTACACAGGCCAATTTGCTAATGTTTATCCAAGAGTTCTCTTATGGACAGAAACTTAGTGGTTTGAATGTTTAAATCTTCAAGGCCTATATCCAAAATCATTCCTAATGTGGAGACTGATGCAGATATTGAAATCTTTGGGTATACAAGTTAGTCATTGAGACTGAATTCTCATTGTAAATGACTTAATTGTCTGATAATTATTTTCTTTATATTTTTGTATTACTTTTAGAGAGACATTGTCTCATATAAGTTTCAATAGTTTTTAATCCCAGTAGCAGTTATCCTTACTGTAAATGAATATATTCCAGCTTAATACTGTATTTCTTTTAATTTCTTATAAGCTTGGTTTATATGAGTTTCCCTCTTAGAAAATAACTTACTCTCAGTGTTGACAATATCATGCATTTGATTCTGTAAGGCTGAAGGTCAACCATAAGTAATCATAAAGTCATTTAAATAATAAATGCCCTCATTTAAAATTGCTTGTGAGATTTCCTTGTTGATATTTCCTTTAAACTTATTAGATGTGTTATCAGAGAGAACTAATTTTTTCTTCATTTTTAAAAAATGATTTTCTGCAGTTCTTTACATGTTTTTGTCAATTCATAAGTTCCTTTATGTAAATTAATCCTACTTTATTAAATTAGATTAATTTTAGAAATTATATGATATATAATATATATTACATAAATATCAAGATAAATAACTATTTCTTGGAGTGATCAGTGACAATACAGAGAATAGATAAAATTTAGATAATTTTAATTAATATTTTCAATACCTTTTTGGGTAATACAAGCGTGTTTTCAACATTATTGAGTAGCTAGTATGTGTAAAATATAAACTATATATAAAATTTATTTTCAGTCTCTTAAAATTTTTCAAGAAAATATGATGTTGTCTAGTTTTTTGATGAAATAACAGAAATTCAGAGTTTAAGTAATCAGTTTAAGTTCACACAGCTATTTAGGATAAAACTTCAATCTAACCTTAGTTTTTCCAACTCTGTGGCTTATCAAACTTTGTTCTTTTCATAGCAATGTATGATATCATCCACTAGACACATGTGAGTATTTTGAGAGCTTTAAGTTCTTAAAAGCTTGTAATACTAGTATCTACTTCAAGCAAATTATGTACATTTAGCCCTTCCTATCCACAGGTTATACATTAATGGATTCAACCAACTGTAGATCAAAAATATTCAGAAAAAAGAAAAAAGAAAAAACACTACAATAATAAAAATAATACAAATTTTAAAACTACTAAATATGGTAACTGTTTATATAGAATTTACATTGTATTAGATAGGATAAGCTATTATAAGTAATCTAGAGATGATTTAAAGCATATAGGAGGATGTGCATAGGTTATATGCAAATAATATGACATTTTATACAAGGGACTTAAGGTTCCTTGCATTTTTGTATCCATGATGGTCCTGGAACTAATTCCCCATGGATATCAAGGGATGACTGTAATCTCTTGAACCAAATAAACAAGTTTGCATTTAATTTTATTCACCTGAAAAGCTTTAATGAACTTTATATTTCGGATAAACGATATAAATATTTTTGAAGAGAATTCCCACTGGATAAATAATTTACTTCCTGAGAGAATTTTATGCCTCTATGTTTCAGACACAATTTGGAGCATCTGCTTCCAGTGCCGTCGATTGCGTTTTCACTTTAATATTGAAAAAATGATTTTTTCATTGCCTATGATATTATTGAAGATCTACAAAGATTTAAAATAATCACTATTTTACCATTTGATGTAGGAGACCGAAGGCGTGTATTTACTTCTCTCTCCCTCCTTAAAATCCAAGGTATACAAAAATAAAACATTTTTTGAGGAAAGGGACAAGAACGGACCAGAGAAGTTAATTCATTTCTGGAAGGTCTAAGGCAGGGAAGTTCATAGTGAGTGATACATCACAGCATAATTGGTCTCAATAGGAACAAGGAATTGAGAAGGTGAGTGGAGGTACAATTATTTCTTCCCTGCTGAACCCTGGAAACACTCCAATGTTGAAGTCACTAGGTCCAGTCAATAGGAGTGGGCTGGTTAAATTTCTGAGTAATAACAGACAGAATGGCACCAATGACACTGACCTACAGGTTAAAGGAGGTATTTCCTATCTAAACATCTTGAATAGGGTTGAACTTCTAGTGTGGGTATGGTCACTTTAGACTTAAACGAAGTTTATTTTAGGAAGACAGGGTGAGAAGTGGAGAAAGCATGAATCTGTGCTCCCAGAGCAAACAGCGTAAAGCGAAACCAATCAGTGGGTACATCTCTCAGAGGTAAAGGAAGAGGCCAAATAAGGAAACAGAGTTTCACAATGGAATAGCAATTCCAACCCAGCCTTTATACTAACCAAGCCATTGTTTTTCATTTTAAAATGTGAAAAGACAAATAATTTTATGCAAGAGAGAAAATTCAACAACAAAAAAGACAAATATAACTAATCTTAGAGGAGCCTAAAATTATCCAGCAAACAGGTAACGTTTTCAAAATTCTAATTAGCATTTCAGAAAGATTCATGAAACATCTATAAAATAGTAGGGTACTTTGGGAAAAAGATAATCAGAGAATATGATGGCATTTTTGGAAGTTAAGATAGGGTTGTTACAGTAAGATATCTAGTCAAGAAGCTGGAAATAAAATCCTAGAAACGTTCTTATAATGCATAGTAAAGGGGGGGGGGAAATTTACAACATTTAAAAAAAATGAAATTAAATGGTGGAGTACTGTGAAGTTTGCAAATTTTCTAAATAGATGATTCAGAAAAAGAGAATAAAGGAAAATTGGAGGAAAAAATAAAAGAAACCAAATATTTGCAGAGTGAAAAAAAAAACCCAAAACCTTCAGATTAAAAGATCTTACTGAGTTCTAAACAGCATAAATCATAAAAAATGATAGAGATTTTTACATGTTTTTTTCCCAGAAAAGTTAGAACACCAAAGATTTTTTTTTTAAAGTAACAGTTTTGCAAAAGATAAAACAGAGATATTCTACCTGACTTTTCATCAACACTAGCTTTTAGAAAACAGTGGAATGATTTCTTTAAAAATCTTTGTGGAAACATGATATTGAACCAAATCTGTACCCTGATAAGTAATCAAGCACAATGTGGGAGCAAAAGAAAGATATTTTCATGTACAATCAATTAGAAAATCGATGTAGTCTTTGTCGATTCTGAGACAAAGAAATGGTCGAGAGACAGACAGAGAGAGAAAAGGAGAGAGAGAAAAATATATTCTATCAAATGAAAATCAAATGCAAGAAAGAGGATTACAAAAGGTGGTATAATTCAGAAATACAAGGAAAGAAAAGCCTTTAGAAAAATGGCTCTACATAAGGACAGAGTCCCAGGTTGGGAGAAAAACATATTCTAGAAAAGAACAGGTTTGTTGTTGTTGTTGTATTTAATTAAAAGAATGCATCTCAGACATTGCTATTGTCCCTCCTAATATCTTCTCTTTTTCTCCTATAATAATAGAGGTTTTATCTCAACACATGATCGTCAAGCAAAAGACTGTATTTATTAGTTTCCTTGCAACAGACTGTGGTCATACCGTTAATTTTTGCTCAACAGATGACAAAAGAAGTGATAATAATAATGGCATTAAGTAATTTTACTGTGCTTATTATTTTAAATACTTTAAAAATGGTAACTCATTTAACTTTTACATTGTCTATATATAGTATGTACTGTTATTATGTAAATTTTACAGAAGAGTTTTAACATCTTGCAAAACTTAACACTGAAATTACTGAAGTTGTAATATATATACAACTTCTTGGTGCTATACCTGAAAGGCAAGGCTCACACCCTCTTCTTTTCCCCACAATCCCCCACTGTCAATGATTGGAATGTGCTTTATAGTACGGGGCAGGGGGGAACCTTTTCATGTTGGAAGGCTGCATTAATTTAGCTGTAATCAAATAAGGCCACATTCAAGAAACTTCAATTAGATATACTTAAAAATGTACACTATTTTGTAAAAATCGAACTACTCTGTAGTTAATAATTTCAAAAAATGAAAACTAGTTGTTAATTTTAAAGTTAGTTAGCCTTTTAATGACTTTGTTGTGTCTGCTTTTTGTTGGAAATCATTTGAATATTTGGTTGCAGCTTGGAGGTCCACAGTTTCAGTTGATCCTCTAGATGGATATCAGTCATTTATGACTTTAAGGGCGTTTTGATTTGGGTTAGATAGGAGAATGTAGATTCACAGCAATAAGTGGTTGAAAAGCAAGAGCATTTTTCGGGCATGTTGCCAAAGGCGTGGGTGGATATTCTACTGTATTTTTCCATATTTCAATTGGATCTTTCTTAGTATTAAACAATGACTTTAAAATGTCACTTACTGAGAGCTCAATCAATTCCACTTGTAGTTCTTTAGGTGCCTTGGTGATGTCAAGTAGGTAAGGCTGAAATGCCAATTTGAGTGTGATGTCATGATTCTCAAAGTCAGTGAAGCTTTCATTGTATTCTCCAATTATTTAGGTCACTAAATATGAAATGTCTGATTTCGAATAAAAAGTGTAGTTTATTATATCTCAAACAAGAAGCAGTACAATTAATCAAAGTATGCACCTAAACCACCGACACAGTTTTGCCATCATAATGGTAGCTTGTTTATGCCAGCAGCGAAGAAGCCTGGAGAGCGAGTGGCAATGAAATCGCAAAAGGCGTTTTCCACAGCTTGTTGAGAATTGGATATTTTTCCTTGTAAGAAGTGGCCCAAAGCCTGGAAGAAATGGTAGTCAATTGGTGCAAGGTCTGGTGAATACGGTGGATGACAGAGAGTTTCCAAGTCCAGCTTCTGTAGTTTGAGCAGCATTGTTTGTGCAACATGTGGTCAAGCATTGTCTTGCAAGAGGATTGGGCTGTCTCTATGGACCAATCTCGGCTGCGTCATTGCAAGCATCCTCATCATTTCATCCAACTGGTTGCAGTAGACAACTGCTGTAATGGAGTGACCAGGCCTCATGAAGCTGTAGTGGATAATACCAGCGCTGGACCACCAAACAGACACCATTAGCTTTTTTGGATGAATATTCAGTTTTGGACTGTATTTCAGCACTTCATTTTTATCCAACCATTGTGCCAAATGCTTGTAATTGTCAAAAAGAATCCATTTCTCATCACACGTAACAATATGGTGTAGAAATGGTTGGCCTTTATGTCATGACAGCAAAGAAAGGCAAGCTTCGAGATGATTTCTCTTCTGACGTTCCTTTAATTAATGCAGAACCCATATATCCAGCTTCTTTACCTTGCCCATTTGTTTCAAAGGGTCCAATATTGTTGGAATAGTAACGTTAAAGCTTGCCACTAATTCACCCGTAGGTTGAGATATACTTGCTTCCACTACAGCTTTCAGCTCATCATTATCCACCTTGGTCTTAGGTCGCCCATGTGGTCCATTTTCAAGATTAAAATCACCAGAACAGAACTTCTCAAACCATCCACGTATGGGGCATTCATTAGCTACATCCTTCCCAAACACTTCATTGATACTTAGAGCTGTCTGCACTGCATTGGTTCCGTGACGGAACTCATATTCAAAAATAACACGAATTTTTGACTTATCCATGCTTTCACAAAAATTGCTCTAAAAGAATTTGAAAGATGATCACAAGCCAACAGGTGTGTTTACAAGACTGAGGATGTACTTTCACAATAAAAACAAAACAAGAAGTGTCAAAATGAAATGTCAGAGATATCAACTGTCAAACTTAGTACTTAAGGAAATCAAATGTTTCATACTTAATAACCTAAATAATAGGTCTATAATAGCTGTGTGTTCTTCAAATGATTTGCATATATCATCCTATTCATCAGTGACATTGGCTAATTGGAGAAAATATTGATCCAAAATTTCCTTTTGAAGAAGAAGGCTTGTATTTTTTCCAAATATCATATATAAAGTTAGCTTTACCACGCAAAAGACATATTCAAGTTGTTTTGATTTGACATGATATCACACAGAAATGCTGTATTCCTATAGAAATCTTTCAATAATTCACATTGCTGGTTCTGTTCTTCATAAAATTTAACTGTCTGTTCTTACAGAGAGAAAATTTTGGTTAACACCTGTCCCTGTGAAAGCAAATGCACTTTAGAATGATACAGCAAATCCACACTGAATACCTCATTGTTCAAGTTTAGCATGTTTTGAAACTGATGATGCCATGTTGCATTTGCACAAAAATAGTTAACGATACTTATAACTTTTTGCAAAGTGTCACTTAAAATAGTAGCTTTAGCACAGAGATTTTGCTGATGCAAGAGGCAATGAAAAGATATGAGAGCATCTGGATCTATTAATACTTTTTTTTATCTGTGCAATAAACCCTTCATGTTTTCCTGTCATGTACCGTTTGTACATACACTCACTAAATTTACCAAATTCAGTCCAACTTCACAACATTTATCTTGAAAGTTGTTGAAGATCTCTATTCCCCATGTTCTGTTTGCAAGAGTGCCCAAACTGAGTAACTCTTCATACCAAAGAAAATCTTCTGTTATGACTCAAATGATGTATGAAACCTGCACCGAGTCAGTAGTGTCAGTTGATTCATCCAAAGCGACTGAAAAATATATATTTTCCTTATGAAGTATTGCATGAAGTTGTTCTGTTAAGTTGAAGGCTAATTCATGCTGCCAATCAGTTATGGTTCTCCTTAAAAGAGGCAGTTGGTTTGTACTTTGAAATGTTATCGGGGTCTAAGCATCCTACAACTTTGACAATGCATTCTTTCACAATTTTCTACATCACTGAATGGCTTCCCTTTCTTCCCAACTGTATAAGCTACTTTATAAGTTACTTCAGTTTCATTATTTCCAGGTCTTATTGCTGCTTGAAAGAATTGTCTTTACTTTTGCTTTTCATCTTTCAATTTCTACAATACAACCTTTCATGGCTCTCCCTCTAATTTAAAATATTTGTGGTCCTTATGCGTGTTATAATGCTGATGAGCATTGAATTTCTTTAATGTTGATATTTCAGTATCACAAAGCAATCAAATCATCTTATCTTTAGCAGAAACAAGATAATATTGCAATTCCCAACCCTCATTTAAAAAATCTGTTTTCTTCCTTCAGTGTTCTCTTGATCTTCTTTGATATGATGGGCTCTTATGCAGACAGAATTAAAAAATACTGTCAAGCTGTGCAACTATTCACAAACTCCACTTCAGACAGAAACACAGTACACCACTGTCAAAAGCTGATAACAGCCTGGTGTACGTGACCCCCATAAACTCTCATCAACCAGTCTTATGCAGTAGTGGAGCCATTCAGGTGGGGGAAGTTAGAATTAAATCATAAGCGTAGCAGGCGTCAACTTAGCCCTTATGGCTCACTAATGTTCTAATTGTGCCAGTCAATCTGGGAGGATTACTTCATTGAAACTTATTTTATTCTTTGGTATTTTAAATATGTTCATTTTTAAAATAAAATAAAAATATAAAAGATGAACAAAAATGTATTAATAAAACTAAAAGGATTTCTTCTGTAAAATTTGGATTCAATCAGAAGGCTGCACTTAAGGACCTAGAAGGCCACATGTGGCCTGAAGGCCACAGGTTTCACACCTCTATTATAGTAGCTGGTACAACTATCTTAGATCACAAGATGCAAACATAATGATGAAGGAAGAAGATTAAGACAAAAAGAGCCCAAGTTGCTAAGACCATAAAGTTGGCATGTTAGCCTTGTTTCCTTAAGAGTAGACTATTAGTTACTGTATATAGTTACTGTGTGATGGTGTTAAAAAACTGGATGTTAGCAATGTAATAATGGCATATGATTGTTCTGTCAACTACAAAGAGAAACAATTAGAAATTTCAGGGAAAATATGTTCAAGAATCATGGTACAAATATAAAGCAAATAAAAATATGGACTTAATTTGAAATATATGGAATGCAACAATATAAGAGGGAAATCTGTCCTTCACATTTAGAAACTATTCATATTTACATCAAAGAGCACATTTGAATGACAAAATAGACATTGTGTACTTTTCCACAGGTCCAATCATACTATTTGTGTCTGTAATGAATAATAATATTATGGGCTTTTTTTTTGTCTAGACTTAATCTATAAACATAGCATGAGGACAATGTGTTACATATTTTACATAAAAATTATACAAAAGAAAAAAACACAATGTAAAAAAAACCAAAAGAAATAACCAGAAGAATTTGGAAGGTAGAGGAGCATACTAGATATTAAGAAGTTTAATCTGATAAAGGGCTGATAAAAAGAATCCATACAGAACTTAGGAAAATACACCAAGAAATAATAAAACTACCCCATTAAAAAGTGGGCAAAGGACATCAACAGAAACTTTTCAAAAGAAGACAGAATAATGGCCAACAAACATATAAGAAATTGCTCAACTTCTCTAATCATCAGGGAAATGCAAATCAAAACCACAATGAGATATCACTTAACTTCAGTGAGACTGTCTTATATCTAAAAGTCCCAAAACAACAAATGTTGGTGTGGATGTGGAGAGTTAGGAACACTCATACACTGCTGGTAGGACTGCAAATTAGTACAACCTCTATGGAAAGTAATATGGAGATACCTCGAAGAACTAAAAGTAGAACTACTATTTGATCCAGCAGTCCCACTACTGGATATTTACCCAAAGGAAAAAAAAGACATTCTGTAATAAAGACATCTGCACTCGAATGTTTATAGCAGCACAACTCACAATTGCAAAGATGTGGAAACTACCCAAGTGCCCATCAATACATGAGTGGATTAATAAAATGTGGTATATGTATACCATGGAGTACTACTTAGCCATAAAAAACAGTGGTGAATTAATACCTCTGGTATTATCCTGGATGGAGCTAGAGCCCATTCTTTGAAGCAAAGTGTCACAAGAATAGAAAAGCAAGCACCACTGATACTTACCACCAAATTGGTACTAACTGATCAATACTTATGTCACACAGGGAAATAATATTCATCAGGGGTCAGGGAGGTGGAAGGAGTTGGAGGGGATGGGAAAATTCACACCTAATAGGTGCAGGATGCACTATCTGGGGGATGTTCATGATTGTAGTTCTGACTTGGGCAGTGCATAGACAATATATGCAACCAAAGTGTTTGTACCCCCATAATATTCTGAAATTAAAAAATTTATTTTTATTAAAAAATAAAATAAAATAAATATAAATGTACCCAAAAAAAGAAGTTTAAGAATGCAAATTTCTTACTTAAAAAGAAGACAAGTTATACATACTGCTTTACAGTTGATTTAATGAGAGAAAGAGGTATAAATATATTATACAAAAGATTAAATAGCAGAAATTAAGAAAAATCTTATAGAGATGTTTAAGAAGGGGAAATAGGGCTTATTTATAATTCCCTTTTTTCATAATAGTTAATTCATTTTTCAATATTAAAACTGTCTAAAATTGACAAATCAAGAAATGGTGTTTATGATTCAGGGAATCAACAGATGAATCAATAAACTGAGAAAGCTAAAATTTTTTGCTTCTGGGCTGTGTCACTGAGGATGAAGGAGACACAAAACGTTCAAAATATTTTTTTTATATTATGTAGATGTATTTATGTTATAATAAAATACAGTCATCTTTTGCTTAATGATAGCATTACATTCTGAGATGTGTTATTAGGCAATTTCTTTGTTGTGCAAACATCACAGGTTTTACTTACACAAGGTGACTTTTTAAAATTTATATATATTTTTTCATATGGAAAACCAAATGTCCAAGTGCAATTACTAAATATCAATCATTTCCCCTTCTTGATCTGCAATGCCAATACCAAGTGCCATATATCAGGTTTCTATATATGCTTCATTATAATCTTGTGGGACCATTGTCATATATGCAGTTAGTCATTGACCAAAATAGCGTTATGTGGTGCATGACTATAGTTTATGTTGCAGGCTCCTCATATTTTCAATTGCTCTACTTGGTAATAAGTCTCTACCAAGATAGAGTGCAGTGTCTTTACCTGGG
The DNA here is from genome assembly GCA_023783475.1 of Daubentonia madagascariensis. NCBI lineage: Eukaryota > Metazoa > Chordata > Mammalia > Primates > Daubentoniidae > Daubentonia > Daubentonia madagascariensis. Next base: position 21,606,055 of record JAKFHU010001684.1, on the reverse strand, counting down.
GTTTGTTTCTCCTGATTTTGAAAAATTATAACTCACTCTCAATTGTTCAGTCAAAGGGAACCAAACCAATAAAGACATCTCTTTAGATTGCATGAAGGAACCTTATTAAGTGTCATAATTTCTCAAACTTAAATGTTGAGATAAATAGCTTGATTTGTTAAGATAAGCAGCAATATCCTTGGTATACCTTTAATTCTGTGAGTGATGTAAATTAAAAAATAATTGATGTCTGTACAATCCTCAATGGTACATGATGAAATATGCCTCTATAGTCCACTTGTAGCATTTATAAAATGGTTAAACTTTAGCAATTGTAAAATATTCAAGATGAAATGTGTCACCTGATAATTTTCAGGTAGTCCTAAACTAGCATCATAATAATTTTTAAAAACTCTTATTGAAGTATAATATGCCTGTGCAAAAGCACATGTATTTTGTTATAGACCGAATTGTGTCCTCCCAAAAATCATCTATTGAAGCTATAATCTCCAGTGTGACTGTGTATGGAGATAGGGACTTTAAAGAGATAATTAAGGTTAAAATGGGGTCATAAGGATGGGACTCTAATCCAAAAGGCCTGGTGTCATTATATGAAGGGGAAGAGACAGTCCAAGAATGATCACAAAGGAAAGCCATGTGAGGACACATCTAAAAGGTGGCCATCTCCAACTCAAAGAGTGTGTCCTTTCCAGAAACCAACCCTACAAGCATCTTGATTTGGACGTCCAGCCCCCAAAACTGTGAGCAAATAAATTTCTGTTGTTTATGCCATCCAGTTTCTGGTATTTTGTTATGGCAGCCCTAGCAGACTAATACATATACCAAATGGATAGCTTGGTAGATTTTAGTCAATCCTCTAAAGGGAAAGTTTGTAGGCTTATATTTGTTGTTGAATTTCACAATAGCTAGAGTCTTTTATCCAGAGAAAGTAATTATTATAAAATTATGATTCCTAAAATCTAAAATTAATTCAACATATAATAGAAAATATAAAATGTATGCATGTGATATTCAAATGCCATAGAAAAATTATTTGACAAATTGTTGTATACTATAAAAACCGAGCTTTTTAAAACAATAGATAGGACTATAGCATTTTATGTTAAAAAATAAATGTGCAATTTTCTGGTTGAGGTGGTAGGGTTGACAATGCGAATGAATTCCAATCTCTTCTATTTGTGAATCTTTAAACATAATGGCATTCAAGAGAGCAAAAAATGAGGAGACTGATTTAGGCAAGTTTCAAAAATTTTTTTAAAGTAGATATTTTTCAGTGTTATAAGCCCAAAAGTTATAAAGAAAAGAGGAAAGACAAATTGTATGTCATACCAAGTATGGGGAGTAAGCAGCAATCAGAGTGGCAGACGAACAGGAAAAGAAAACCAAAACTTATTATCTGCAGCCCTTGAAATTTTGAAGTAGACTACCATTTATTTGCTCTGCTAACATAAAAAGTTTACTTTCAATTAGCTGGTGTGTGCAGGACACACATAAAACAGAAGTTTTTGAATCATTACTTATTAAATTAGAAAAAAGATTGCATTTCATGTTTCCAAAGAAATGAACAAAAATATTATGATACTTAATAGCATAAATAAGATTTAATGAACGTCTTCTTTTTGTTATGAAAAACAGGAACTATGAAAGAAAAATCTCCATCTTCTCAACAGATAATAGTTTTCTCATTTTTTTGTTAGGTACTTATTTATGCCTAAACCCTGAAGCAGCTATCACTCTTGATATCAAGAGACCGTTTCCTCTCAGCCAACTTATCTATAGTTTCCCTATTGGTAGGATAAGAACATGTACCAAAGCTTTTAGCCACTTAAATATTCCTTGACTTAACCTAATTTTTATATTGCCACTTGTCTGTATAGTGCATTTTCTAATTATCCTTTAAACTGTAAACAGTAGTACTCAACATACACTTCCACATCAAACAATATCTTCTATAAAAGAAAATTTTTATATTCATGAAAATGTTGGTTATGTTAAAGTTGGAAGAATTTACATAAAAAAGAGGAAGGTTGTTTTGTAATGGTCATAGTGAATTCATTATAAATAGAAATAATGTTATCTAATTTGTTTATGGCATATGTATTTCCATATTATATAAATGTAGGAAGTGAATTAACCTATCACTCAGGGAAGGGGAATACCTCTCCATTAACAGCAAAAATGAATTTCAGTTAAGACACCCACAATAATCTGTTACTGAGGTGAACAAACTCAGATCCACTGATAAACCCAGACCACTGCCTATTTTTGTAAACTTTTATTGAAATCTAGCTATACCTATCTGCTTATGTATTATCCATGGCTGATTTTTTGCAAAAATGGCAGAACTAGGTAGTTGCAGCAGAGATGTATGGCCAGCAAGGCCGAAAATAGTTTACATTGGCTGGCTTGTACAGAAAAACTGTGCCAAATCTGCTCTATTAAGTATCATTACACTTATCAAAAATTATAGTTCAAAAGTTATAGGATATATACCTATACCTCAGTTACTTCATCAAATATATCTGAAAAGTATATGTCTACATTTTTAATTGATATAATATGTACCTAAGCATATAAAGACATTAAACTAAAAATAAAGAGGAAATATGGGATACATTTTCTCTCTCTTGCTAAATGTAACCATATGTGAACTCAATCTTATTTTATCATATTATATTTAAAGAACAATTGATGTCACACTTTCTTAGTTTTAAAAACTGTGCATTAAATTTTATATTTTAAATTAAGAATTCAGACTTACTTTTACATGCTTTGTATGAAAGCCATTTGTGCTTTTGTTGGGGTGTTGAACATTCTCAAATTTTACAAAATGAAGTATGTAATTATTTAATTAAATTTTACAATAAAATATTATTAAAATATTTTAATTATTAAAATATTATTTAATTATTTAATTAAATGTTACAATAAAATATATGTATAATATCTACATTTATACATAAGTTATACTCATCCTGTGAGTCCTATAAGATCTTATTTAACACTAAAGTCAAACATTGCTTGGCAATAGTAGGCATACTCCACCAGCCCCAGATTTACATGTTGTCAAAGAAATAGAAACTTGGTTTGTATTTGATTGTTTTTGATTTTATATTTCTCAGTTGGTGAGTTCTCACTAATACCATTTAAAGAATGAATTAATTGTGTCAACCAAGTAGTGAGTGATAAAAGGGTCTAAATCTGTGACAACTATGTGCCTATTAAAATATTTTTAGAGAATACCAGCACTTTTATTTTCAGAAAATTCTATATTTTAGAATAGTGGTTCTCAAACCTGGCATGATTTTGCCACTCAGGGTTCAGATGGAATTCTCTGGAGAAATTTGGAGTTGTCATAACTTGGGAGCAAGGGTACGGGGGATGGTACTAACATATAAAAGGTAGAGGTCAGTGAAGCTGACACATCCTGAAATGCACAGGACAGACCCTCACACCAAAGAATCATCTATTTCCAAATGTCAATATATTGAAAAAATTTGTTTTGGAAAGTGAAATATTGGATTCTATTATCCTAAACAAATTCCTCTCAGTTTTGTTCACTAAAAGAAGGGATATAAACCTACCTAACAGATGGCTATATGAGGATGCTTTTATGTCTGGGTTCTCAGTCCTGTTCCATTGGTCTATGTCTCTATTCTAGTGCCAGTACCATGCTGTTTTAGTTACTATAGCCTTGTCGTAGAGCTTGCCACCTGGTAAATTAATACCGTCCAATTTGTTCTTTATGCTTAAGGTTGCTTTGGCCATATGAGGTCTTCTCTGGTTCCATATGAAGTGTATAATTATTTTGTCTAGATCTGTGAAAAATGATGTTGGTATTTTAATTGGGATTGCATTGAATTTGTAGATCACTTTGGGTAGTATAGACATTTTAACAATGTTGATTCTGCCTATCCATGAGCATGGTATGTTTTTCCATCTGTTTGCATCCTCTGCTATTTCCTTCTTCAGTGTTTTGTAGCTCTCCCTAGCGCAGTCCTTCACCTCCTTAGATAAATATATTCCTAGGTATTTTATTTTCTCTGCTGCTATTGTGAAGGGGATTGAGTCTTTGATTTGGTTCTTGGTATGACTGTTGATGGTGCATATGAATGCTACTGATTTGTGCACATTGAATGTGTAACCTGAGACTTTGCTGAACTTATTTACCAATTCCAGCAATCTTTTGGCAGGACTGAGAAGCCAGACTTAAAACCATCCTCTCATAGCCATCTGAATTTGAAAAAGCAGACAAAAACATACACTAAGGAAAAGAATCCCTATTCAATAAATGGTGCTGGGAAAATTGCATAGCCACATGTAGAAGACTGAAATAAGGTCTACACCTCTCACCTCTCACAAAAATCAACTCATGATAGATAACACACTTAAACCTAAGGCATGAAACCATAAGAATTCTAGAAGAAAATGTTGGAAAAACTCTTACAGACATCAGCTTAGGCAAAGAATTCAAGAAGAAGACCAAAAAGCAATCACAGCAACAAAAATAAATAAATGGGACCTGATCAAATTAAAAAGTTGCTGCACAGCCAAAGAAACTATCACTAGAGCAGATAGACAACCTACAGAGTGGGAGATAATTTTTGCATGCTATACTTCTGATAAAGGGCTAATAACTAGAATCTATATAGAACTCTGAAAATCAGCAAGAAAAAATCAAATAACCCCGTTAAAAAATGGGCAAGGGACATGAACAGAAACTTTTCAAAGGAAGATAGACTAATAGCCAAGAAACATATGAAAAAATGCTCAACATCTCTAATCATCAGGGAAATGCAAATCAGAAGCACAATGAGATATCATCTAACTCCACTGAGACTGGCTTATATCAAAAAGCCCCAAAACAACAAATGTTGGAATGGATGCAGAGACATAGGAACATTCATACACTGCTGGTGGGACTGCAAACTAGTACAACCTTTATGGAAAGTAATATGTCTATACCTCAAAGAAGTAAAAGTAGAACTACCATTTGATCCAGCAATCCCACTATTGGGCATATATCCAAAGGAACAAAAGACATTATATAATAAAGACATCTGGCGTTCAATTGTTTACAGCAGCACAATTTATAATTGCAAAGATGTGGAAACAAACCATTTGCCCATGAATCCATTAGTGGATTAATAAAATGTGGTGTATATATATACCATGGAGTACTACTCAGGCACAAAAAACAATGGTGAACTAACACCTCTTGTATTATCCTGGATGGAACTGGAACCCATTCATCTAAGAGAAGTATCACAAGAATGGAAAAAGAAACACCACATGTACTCACCATCAAATTGGTACTAATTTATCAACACCTATGTGCACATATGGAAGTAACATTCATTGAGTGTCAGGCAGGTGGGTAGGGGGAGATGGGGATGGGTAAACTCACACCTAATGGGAGCATTGCACATTATCTGGGGGATGGGCATGCTGTTAGCTCTGGCTTGTGCGGTGCAGAGGCAACATATGTAAACTAAATGTTTGTACCCCTGCAACATTCTGAAAGAAGAGAAAAGATAACAAAACAAAACACCTGCCTGAAAGGTACAATGAACACTATTTGGGTGATGTGCACATTACTAACCCTGAGTTAAGCATTATAATAGCTATCCATGTAACAAACAGTTGTACCTCCTTAATATTTTGATATAAAAAAATTATTGCACAGCACAGTATATGAGAATATCTAGTACTTGTATTCTGTGTATAAAATAGCATCACAACACTTAATACCCCCAAAATTTAAGTGTCAAATGTTGCCAAATTGAAATCTGCTTAGTTAGCTTTGAATAATCAGTATTTTTCCTTGGCATGCTATGTTTATATTAATAATAAAGAATAAAAAATATTAAATTTTAAAATATTATTATACATAAACACAAAGATTTTTAGAGCTAGTGATGTATATTAAAAATGTGACAGGCCTTTTAACTTCGAATCTGTGAAAAGGTATAACAATGTAGAGTATTACATTTATTTCTTACAAAATTTAATTAACCTTAGATAACTTTTTTAATCTTTAAAGTGTGAAAAATGTTATGCCATTATGTCATGGAAAATCTATTATGTATATTAAATATAATTAATGACATTTTGATGATTTTTTTAAAACTAAGATAAAATATTTATACAAATAGTTTAGAGAAACAAGAATATTGGGCTTGATTATTTGACTATTGTTGGAAGGTTTTTTAAAATTTTACTGTTATGAACATTTTCACTAAATTTGAATTACATTGTTTTTTTCCTAAATAAATTTAGTATATGGGAAGACCTTCAAATTTTTCTTGCATTTTAAATAAATAAAGTGAAAATATCACAAAAATAGAATTTTCACATATGAAAATATTAACACCATTTAGTCTCACAGAGCTTATTGATGTTTCAGTTTGATTCTTTTATCAGCTTTGGACATTGTTGGTCATTATACCTTTGAATATTGCTTCTTTCTCATTCTCTTTTCTCCTTCTGGAAATCTATTATTTTCAGTAAAACTTTTAGATTTTGCTTATGTTTGTTATACTCTAAAATTAGATTTTAATATTTATTCTTCTCTTTTTTTTATTTTGAAAATTTCCTAGTGATCTGTTCTCCAGTTTATTAATCCCATATTCTGCAAGGCACAATCTGTTATTTAAACCACTCATTGTGCTGTTGATTCTTTTATATAAATTCTAATTATATGCTTAAATATATCATTCTTTCACCTCCCATATGTTTACCTCCTCTGATTTCTGTAGCATATTAATTATATTTATTTAAATAACTTCGTCTGCAATCTTCAATACCTAAACACCTGTGAAGATGCTTTTTTGTCTATATTTTCTCTTGTTCACTAGTCATAATTATTTTAAGTCAAGTCTAGTGATTATCTATTATATGTTGGAAACTGTATGTAAAGGACTTGTGTAGGACTTAGATTTTCTTATCTTGCACAAAGGAGGGTTCTCTTTTTACAGTATAAAATAGATAGGATGAGCAGTTAATCACTTTAATTGAATTGGGGATTGAGCATGGTTAGGATAACATTTCAGTTTCTATAAGCTTCAGTTTGATTTTAGTTCATCACAATCCTTGTACATGAACTTCCCAGGCTTTTGGTTGAGTTTGGTGGGTATAGTTTCCTCAGCTGTGATGGACAGGGGAAGATTAATCCTTGTCTTTTACTGGTTCCCAGGGTAGCTGTTTAGACTCAAGAATCACAAAGCTTCAAAATCTGGCAAATAATTTAAGGGTAAAATTGTCTTGCCTTTTTTCTTAAATAAATATGAACTTACATAAAAGTTAGAAATTCATTAAAAAGAACTATTTTTTTTCCTGAAAGAACTGAAAATAAGTTGCAAGGCTGATGCCCTAAACATATTTGTACAAATTTTGTATGTTAAAGTACATTTACCTATATAACCTCACTATGATCACTGAAGACAAAAAAATTAACATAATATTTTACTACTATAGAATTCATAGACTTCAATCTAGTTTGACAATTATCCCAATAATATCTCAAAAGGAATTCAGGATTTCAAGATGACTGACCAGAGACATCGCCTGCCAGATCATCTCACAAAGAAGGAAAAGTTTTAGATGAAAAAAAAGAAAAATAGATTAGGTGCAATTTTGAGGGAAAAATGCCAGAACCTGCCAGAGATTCATAGGAATAAGTAGCAAAGCAGAACAAGAAGGAGCAAGATACCAGCACAGATCAACCTACAGCACAGCAAGAGGGGTAGGTGGGGGTTTTATTACTCCTTTCCTCACACCTCTGGAAGTCAGCAGGCTACTGACCTGCTGGAGAGACTTTCTACCCTTACAAGCCCAGGGCCTGCTGTTGCCAGTAAACAGGAAGCATCTTGAGAACAAAACACCAGGCTGCCAGCACCCTTAGTGTTGCTTCCTGTCACACTGCAGACCTGAGCTGAGACAGCAGGCACCATACTGCTTCTCCACCCATTGTGTGCCTTTGTACTCCCCCAGAGAGCTTTAGCCCCTCAGCTTTTGTGTTGCTCATTCCCACACAAATAGTGTCCAACTCCAGAACAGACCACAGGGGCCACAGGGGCCACAGGGGCCAGTGGCTCTCAAGAGAGCTGCATGACCCCAGAGCTTGGACATTCTAGATGGGCTCCCTTCTGGAGAGAGGAAAAGAGATGACCAGAGTGCTAGCGGTCCTCCATTCAGCCTCTTTTCCTTCCCTGTCCCTCCACTATCTGTGGTTGCCAAGATGTACCTTTGAGCTGAGACTCTCAGAAGTGGCTGTTTCCCCTCTATTGGTGCATCTACCACACTTAGGCTTCCACAGAGAGTGGGGCTCACATCTTTCTTCTTCAAGACCTGGAGCAGACCAAGAGGTGCTGCTCTCCTGACTGCTCCAGCAGAGCAGGGCATACCCTGAAGCAGATGGACATCAAACCTTCTACAGCACTCCATGGGCAACCCTAGACCAACACACTTCTTCTTGCATGATCAGGGATTGAACTTGGGGGACTCAGGGACAGGCCTGCAGGCTAGATTTCATACCCCCAGTGTTGCTCAGGGGCACAGAGGGGAGATTTGTGAACTAATCTTGGGAAGAGAAGGAACTCATGTGGGCAGAACTGAGAGGAGAGTGCAGTGTGTGTCCCAGCTGCAGCACACTCATGGAGCACACCTCCCCACATAAGAAAGCCATGCTCTCAACCTGGAGCAAGGTACTGGACAGGGCAGCTCCACAAACATAGTGCCATTACTGGTGAGCTCAGCTAGTTCAAGCTCCTGCCTGTGGCAAGATGCTAGAAGGACACCACAGGGCAGAGGAGGGTTGAGAAGAGTGAAGACCACTCCTGGCAGCCAGGTTGTGAATCTCAGACACCCCTGCCCCCACAGGCAGATTTTCAAGCTTGGTGGAGCCACTTCAGCCCCTCCCTGATGTCTTTCTCCAGCAGCCTGGGAGTGGACCCTCAACCCCTGCAAAGACAACTCCCTTTGTGGGGCCTCAAGTCAGGCTCACCTGACAAAGCCCTGCCCAGCCTAACTATACCACCCACCTCTGCTGTGGTAGAGAATATGGAAACACCTGGAAGTGCCCAGGGCCCTGCCCACCACCAGAGGTAATTGAGTACTTCTCCTGAGGGACTAGAGCTGTCCACAGGTTCAAAAAAACAAAACAAAACAATGCAACTGGTTTGTTCTGGCAAGAGACAGCTACTGTCAGGGAGGATAACTTATACAGCCCTTTACAGCATTTACTGATGCAATCATATAGGGCATGGCTGATTTTTACCCACAAGCACCACCTACTGTCTCAGAGGTTAAACTGGTTATACCAATATAACCCTCACCAGTAAAAAGACCAAAAAGCTGGAAAAAGAGAAATAATTTCTCTGTGAAATTTCAAACAATTTCAAAGACCACCATCTTTCCTCATCAATAAGAGACAGCAAATCTGCCAACACATAGCTCATTACCACTACAGCTTACAAAGAGCTAGCAACTGAGAAAAACACCACACTGAGGATATCTATAACCAAGGCATCCATCAAGAACCTAGACCACATCAAAGCACCCACAAGCAAAGCCAACATTTCTTGCTCAACATATGCTACAAACTAACCTTTAAGAGTAAGGAGGAAATAAAATACCTATCTGTACAAAAGAAAACCCCAAAACAAGAAGCAACAGCTGCTCCAAGTGAGAAGGAATTGGGGCAATAACTCTGGAAGCACAAAAAATGAGTGAAAGAACATCCCCAAAGAGGCACACCAGCTCTCTAGCAATGGATCCCAAATAAACTGAAAATATTGAAATAATGGATAAAGAATTCCAAATATGAATTGCAAGGAAGTCCAATGAAATCCAAGAGAAAATGGGAAACATACTCAAAGAAGCCAGAAAAACAATTCAGGAAATATTATAAATGAAAAATTTACTAAAGAAATAGACATAATTCTGAAAAACCAAATTGAACTTCTGAAATGAAAAATTCATTTAAGGGAATACAAAGCACAGTGGAAAGCTTTAAGTATAGACTAGATCAGGCAGAAGAAAACATTTCAGAGCTTGAAGACAACTCTTTTGAATTAACCCAGTCAATCAAAAATAAAGAACAAAGAAGCAAGAGGAACAAACAAAGCCTAGGAGAAATATAGGATTATATAACATAGACAAATATAAGAATCATAGGTGTCTCTGAGGGTGAATAAGAAAATGCATAAGGGCTGGAAAACCTATTTGAGGGAATAATTGAAGAAAATTTCCTTGGTCTTGCTAGAGATTTAGACATCCAGATATAAGAAGCTAAATAAACACATGGGAAATTCATTGCAAAGAGGCAATCACCAAGACATGCACTTATCACACTGGCCAAAGTCAACACAAAGAAGGAACTCCTGCAAGCCTTGAGGCAAAAACATCAAGCAACTTATAAAGGAACACCCAATAGGCTAACCACAGACTTCTCAGGGTAAACCTTAAGAGCCAGAAGGGATTGGGGCCCAATCTTCAGTCTTCTTAAACAGAACAAGTGCCAGCTTAGAATTTTGTATCCTGAAAAACTAATTTCATATCTGAAGGAGAAATAAAGACTTTTCCAGAGAAACAAACACAGAGGGAATTTGCCAAGACCAGACCTGCCCTGTAGGAAATACTCAGAATTATATCATTATATAATGGTAAAGGGAGCAATTCAACAAGAAGACATCACAATTCTAAATATGTATGCACCTAACACAGGAGCTCCCAGGTTCATAAAACAAATTCTACTAGATCTAAGCAAAGAGACAAACAGCAGCATCATAATTGCTGGGTGCTTCAACACCACTCTGATAGAGATGGACAAATCATCAAAGTAGAAAATAAATGAAATGCTGGACCTAAATGGGACTCTAGGACAAACGGGCCCAACAGACACTTACAGAACATTTTACCCCAAAACTACGTAATATACATTCTTCTAATCAGCAAACAAAACATTCTCCAAGACTGATCATACTTAGTCCACAAAACATGTCTCAACAAATTCAAAAAAACTGACATCAAACCATGTATCTTCTCAGACCACAGTGGAATAAAACTAGAAATCAATTCCAAGAGAAACACTCAAATCTGCACAAAGTCATGGAAATTAAACAACTTGTTCTTGAATGATTATTGGTTCAATATTGAAATTAAGATAGAAATAAAAAAAAAATCTTCACACTGAATGACAAAGCAGACACGGGCTATCAAAATCTATGGGATTCACCAAAAGCAGTCCTAAGGGGAAAATTCATTGCTTTAAATGCCTACATCAAAAAGACAGAAAGATCACAAATTAAGAAACTAATGACACATCTCAAGGAACTAGGAAAGGAAGAGCAAACCAGACCCAAAACCAGCAGAAGAAAAGAAATAACTAAAGTCAGAGCAGAACTAACCAAAATGGAAAACAAACAAACAACAAAAAAAAAATTCAAAGGATAAACAAAACAGAAAGTTGGTTATTTGAAAAGATAAGCAAAATTGGTAGACCTCTTGCTATATTAACCAGGAATAGAAGAAGGACCCTAATAAGCTCAATCAGAAATGAAAGAGGAGATATTACAACTGACCACAAAAATACAAAATATCATCCATGGACACTACAAAAATCTCTGCACACATAAACTAGAAAAGTTGAGGAAATGGACAAATTCCTGGAAACCCACAACTTTTCAAGACTTAATCTTGAAGAAATACAACTTCTGAACAGACCAATAACAACCAGTGAGATCGAAACAGTAATAAAAAATCTTCCAACTAAAACAAGTCCCAGACTAGATGGATTCATAGCCAAATTCTACCAGACCTACAAAGAAGAGGTGGTAACCATACTGCAGAAATTATTCCATAACATCAAGAAGAAGAGAATCCTCCCCAACTCATTCTATGAAGCCAGTATCACCTTGATTCCAAAGCCAGGAAAGGACACAACAAAAAAAGAAAACTACAGACCAATATCCCTTATGAATATAGATGCAAAAATACTCATTAGAATATTAGCAAACCGAATCCAACAGCACATCAAAAAAATAACCCACCATGACCCTGTGGCCTTTATTCCAGGGATGCAAGGATGGTTCAACATATGTAAATCAATAAATGTGATGCAGCGCATAAACAGAAGCAAAAACAAAGACCATATGATCATCTCAATTGATGCAGAAAAACATTCAACAAAATCCAGCACTCTTTCATGATAAAAACCCTCTACAAACTAGGCACAGAAGGAACATATCCAAAAATTATAAAAGCCATATATGACAAACCACAGCCATCATCATACTGATTGGGGAAAAGTTTAAAACATTCCCTTAAGAACTGGAAGAAGACAAGTGTGCCCACTGTTACCACTTCTATTCAACATAGTGCTTGAAGTCCTAGACAGAGCAATCAGTCAAGAGAAAGACATACAGGGTATCCAAATTGGGAAAGTGGAGATCAAACTATCACTTTTTGCTGATGATATGACCTTGTACATAGAAAACCTCAACAAATCTACCAAGAGACCCCCGGAATTGATAAATAAATTCAGCAAATCTCAGGTTACAAAATCATTGTACAGAAATCAGTAGCATTTCTAAACACCAATGATAGTCAAGCTCAGAGTCAAATCAAAGACTCAATACCATTCAAAATAGCTACAAAGAAAATAAAATACCTAGGAATATATTTAACCAAGGAGGGGAAAGACCTCTACAAAGAGAACTATGAAACACTGAGGAAAGACATTGCAGATGACACAAACAAATGAAAAAACATATCATGCTCATGGGTTGATACGATCAACATTATTAAAATATCCATACTACCCCAAGTTATTTACAGATTCAATGCAATTTCCATCAAAATACCAGCATCATATTTCACAGATCTGGAAAAAATAATTCTATGCTTTGTTTGGAACCAGAAAAGAGGCTGAATAGCCAAAGCAATCTTAAGTGGAAAGAACAAATTTGAAGGCATCACTTTACCAGACTTCAAACTGTAATACAAGGCTTTAATAACCCAAAAAGCATGGTATTGGCACAACAATAGAGACATAGACCAATGGTACAGAACAAAGAACCCATATATAAAACTATTTACAAATAGCCAACTGATCTTTGACACAGCAGACAACAACATATACACGGGCAAAAAAGCCCTATTCAGTAAATGGTGTTGAGAAAATTGGATAGACACACGCAGAGGAATGAAAAAGGACCTCTGTCTCTCACCACTCACAAAAATTAATTCAAGATGGATAAAAGATTTAAATGTAAGGCATTAAGTCATCAGAATTCTAGAAGAAAATGTAGGAAAAAACTCTTCTATCAGCTTCAGCAAAGAATTTATTACTAAGACCCCAAAGACCATTACAGAAACAAGAAATATAAACAAATGGGACTTGATTAAATTAAAAAGTTTTTTCACAGCTAAGGAAATAATCAACAGAGCAAATAGATAATCTACAGAATGGGAGAAAATATTTGCAAAGTATACATCTGATAAAGGGCTACGATCTAGAATATACAAAGAACTCAAGCAAATCAGAAAGAAAAAAACAAACAACCCCATTAAAACGTGGGTAAAAAACATGAACAGAAGTTTTTCAAAAGAAGATAGAAAAATGGCCAGTAATCATATGAAAATATACTCAATGTCACTACTTATCAGGGAAATGCAAATTAAAACCACAATGTGATATCACCTTACCCCTGTAACAACGACTTTTAATAAAAAGTCCAGAAACATTAGATGTTGGCATGGATGCAAAGAGAAAAGAATGCTTATACACTTCAGGTGGGAATAAAAATTAATACAACTTCTACGGAAAACAGTACAGAGATTTCTCAAAGAACCGAAAGTAGACCTATCATTCAATCCAGCAATCCCACTACTGGGTATCTACCCAAAGGAAAAAATGTCATTTTATCAAAAAGGCACCTGCACTCAAATGTTTATTGCAGCACAATTCACAATCGCAAAGATGTGGAATCAACCCAAGTGCCCATCAGTTCATGAGTGGATTAATAAAATGTGGTATATGTGTACAGTGGAGTACTACTCCCCCATTAAAAGGATGAATTAATGCCTTTTGCAGCAATTTGGATGAAACTGAAAACGATTATCCCAAGTGAAATATCTCAAGAGTGGATGAACAAACACCACATGTACTCTCTAATAAATTGGAACTAACTGAGGAGCACATATATGCACAAAGGGAACTAAAAGTGTATCACCTTGTACTTTTCCTATCCCAGACTTAGAATCAGCCATTTCTCCAGGGACCCTTTCCTTTGCTGGAAAATGGCATATAGAAGCTAAGAAATGGGCTGTAGGTAGACTTTGTTCTATTGTACTTTTGCTGCACTTAGACCTCTCTCTCTGGGAATAGTAAGGGTTATATGTATAAGTGTGTACATGTATATGAACACACAAAATTTGAATCAATATGTATGTGTGTGGATGTGCGTATCCACAAATCTACAGTTACCTGCAAGTTGATAATTGCTGCATATGATATGTAGGTGTTCTGAAATCTCACATATGTAACAGTCAAATCCCACAATCATTTAGCAAAAATATTTGGAATAACTTTTATTTAGTTCAAGATATAAAAATGATAATTATAATACACATAAGTTGAAAACACACATTTCAGTGAGGAGATAACTAATTTCTTCATATTTATAGCCATTTACTTAATCATAGCTTTTAAATATATATATACACTCACATATAAATAGTTATTATTTATTTTATTATACATTTAATTTGTATATTCTTGACCATGAAGAATCAGTAAAATATACAATGCTTGATTCATTTTATAGTGGGTTAGTGCAACAAACCTCAAAACCTAAACATATACAATGACAGAAAATTGCCGTATCAATTGTTTTTTTATGTCTTCATCATTTGAAGCTTCTCCCACTTTCTTTGCTTGTTTGAGAGAAAATACACAATTTTATATAATGTTTGTTTCATTTTACATAGATATTGTGTTTGATGAAGGAACTGATTATTATCTTCTAGTACTTTTCTGTAATTCTTTAACAACAAATCCAATGTTTTAGAACTATAATTATATTCTAATTTAATTTAAATAAAGCAATCTGAATGCAGTTTTCATTTCTTCCCATAGGGATAAAAAAGTACAAAGAAGTGTTTAGTAATGATATAGTTCCCAGTGCTATTATATTTGTAGTTTGGTTTAACATTCAGTCTCATTATGATTTTATATGCCATGGTGTTTTCAAATATCAGAAAAGGTACTAATAATTACCTTAAATATTTTAATAATCTGTTCAAAGTGGTCCTTTTAAGAAAAAATATAGAATGCTAATCACAATAGAAACCCAAATACTAAAATAAATTTAGAATTCTGTTACACACTCTCTAAACCTTATAAGTTTAGAAATTACAATGATGCATCTCTTACAGATTTTATGAAGTTGAGATATTATTAATTCATATATACCTAATTCCCAAGGATAGTTTAAAATTTGCACATTGTTTTCACATATTTAGGCAATTTTCAGAATTATTGAAAATGTCGTACTGCTGCCAGAATTATTATTCTATAATACTTTATGGTTAAACCATCTTGCTCATCTCCATCTGCAAAAATCTTACTCTGTCAAAAACGCCTTCTCAAATTTCACTTCCTCTGGGAATTCTTGATAATATCTCTTATTTGAACTCATTCTCGATAACTCATAGTTTAGCAATCAGCTATTCTTTAATGAGATGGAAAATTAGTATGTTATAACTTCTACCATATTTCATTACTCAGGAATTTTTAATTTCATCACTTATTTCCTCACCTGGGCCTCATAACTTGGATTTTCAAAAAAATTAATCTACTGTGTGTCCTTGCCTGATGTTAAGGAAGGAAACATGCTTTAATGGAGTTTGTATAAAGATAAGCTTGGCCAAAAGTTGAAATAAAGCATAATAAAGTCTCTGTAAGTATTCTTAGTCTGCTGGCTCCTCTACCTATAAAAAGCATCCTCTACAAAACAACTGAAGTGCTACCGTACAATACTTACACCAACTCCAAATAGAAGCCTAAGAAGGAAAAACACTTTCAGACTGTGGTTTAAGTAATTCTATATTATATCTCACTCTAATCACAAAATTCTCAAAACTATGGCTTCTCGAATCTTGTGGTAAATAGAAAGAAATTAGACTAAAAGACCAACTGGGGTAAAGAGAGGATGTAGCAAGGAATTTCATGTAAAAAGAGCTTACTTTTTGCTCTATCTTTGATGTTTGAAAGAGCTAGGAATACTAAATTGCATGAATGAATTCTGAACTCATACACATTCTGTAAGAGCATAGAAAGTTATCAAATTATAACTATTTTTGCTATTTCAATGGACAAGTACTGGCATGTGCTGGAAAGAGACATATGGTATTCAAAAAACATATTGCAAATTAAAGTAGCAAAACTTTACAGTAAAATGTGAACTACATCTCTTTATGTTCCATGTGCTATCATAATCAAATAGATTATGGGAGGGAGGGTATGTCTGTTTGTGTGTGGGTGGGTGGGTGTATGTGCAGGGCAGGGAGAGTTTATTTTCCAAATGATGTTTTGATATTTACCATCTTAAACCCAAATTTTAAGATGAGTTTAACTTCTGTTATTTGTATTGCAATTGAAATAGAATTACCATTATGGCCTAAAAATGTGAGCGCTCATTTATTTCCCATTTTCTCTTCATCTACTCGGAACTTCAGTGCAAACTAGGTGTCATTTTGAAACGATTAATTATAAAGCTAAATTGTCAACTAACTCAATATGATATTTGAGTACACAGGGAGAAAGTGTAATTAAGAAAGTAGGATGTTAAAAAAGATTTCCTATTCTTTCAATATCTTTGTCTAATTTTACAATTTAAAATAAAATATTTTATCAATGAGATATATTAACTGGTGGAAATTTTCAATATATATCAACTGATATCCATAAACATAATCAAATATATAATTATTTTTTGCTCATCACTAGTTTTCACCATTGTAAAAAATAGAGCGAAAACAGCACCAGTACTTAGCGTCATCAATAAAATATGTCATTTCAATTTGGATTTAGTTAATAATTGTTGATTAAGTTTTAAGAGTTTTCTAATTTTAACCTGGAATTTATTTAATAGTTCATAAAAAGTATGCTAATAGTGTTTATAAAGTAAGCAAACTACCGTCTTCCTTGGTTATGATTTGTGAATATTTGAAACTGATAAATATTTTTAAGATTTGTATGACTAAGAAATAAATATAAACTTAAAGAAGCAAAATATAAATATAAGAAAAATATTTCAATATTATATATTGATTAAGAACACATTATATGCCTAAAATTAAGTATTATAACTGTTTTCCAAACCAATAAAAAGAGGAATAATTTCTTTTGGTAGAAAAATTTTATTTTTATTATTCTTTCATGGCATTGGCAAATCTGATTTTATAGCATAAAATATACATTTCTGTATAGGTTCTTGCAAAAACTTGAGTGTCCCGATATTCATATGTAAACATGATCACTCAGTGAAAACCGTTCATGCATTTGCAAATTTTAAAACTACGGAGAGTTCAAAGAATAGTACAGTACAATGAACTCTAATACTCCCTTTACTTAGATCAGCCATTTGTTAATATTTTGTCCCACAATTTTCATCTTTAGTTTTTTGTGAAAATATCTTTACTTTTTTCCCTGAACCATTTAAAGCAAGTTAAAGACATCACAATACTTTATTCCTAAATATTCCTAAAGAAAAGGGCATTCTTCTGTATAACTACAACATTAACATATTTAACACTAATTTAATAAAATCAGCAAATTTGGAAAAGGCTTATTTCCAAATTGCTGCAAAATATCTTATCTTTTTATTTTCTTTTGAAGACACAAACAAAATTCTTGTATTACATTGGTTTTGAGTTTTCTCTCTAAATCTAGAACACTTCCACATTTCTGTTTTTCATGGCCTTGGATTGTTAAAGATCCCAGGCCAGTTGTCCTGTAGAATGTCCCCATTCTGAATTTTTTGGATTTTTTTTAATGACTGTATTCCAGGCAGAGCTTCCTTTGTTGGTGCTCTACATAGGTGATGGTTATGCTTTATTGCAATACATCAGGAGAATACAGAATGTCATTTTTCTTAAAAAACAGAGTGTCATTTTTCCCACTACTTGTCATACTAAATTCAGTCACTTAGTTAAATTGGTAACCACTACATATTTCCATTGTTAATATACAGGGTTGGGTTTTTTCTGTAATCAGTAGGTCATCTATGGAATATTGCTTTGAGACCATGTGAATATTCTCCTTCCCTGCAATTTTTACCTAATGATTTTAGCATCTATTAATGACCCTTTCTTGAATCAAAGTTAAATTGGTGGTGTAATATGGTTGGATTTGATGGTTCAAGAGTAAGGGAGGATATTTCTACAAGTCAACTATTCTTAGACTTCACAGGTGTGGACTACAGTTAGAAATTTATAGAAACAAAGAGATTGTGCTGAGTCATAGAAAAGAGAAAAATTGAGTTTATATAAAATCTAATTACAGCTAAAATATTTATATAGCTGACAATTATTTTGATAAATAACATCAATGTTTCAGGTTGTATATTTTTAAAGTGGTAGTACTTTAATCAAAGTATTATGAACTCCAAAGGGAAATAAAATTGTATAATTCTTGTAAATATGTATGTATGTGTATATGCCAATGAGCAATTTGAAACTGTATTTTTATTTAGCTCATGAATATCACATTTTCAATAAAATTATATTGTCTCATAGTGCTTCCAAATAAAATAACTTCAGACTTGCCCATCTTCTACAGACATTCACTTCTTTTTACCTCTGAGGAATGAAAGCAGACTATTTCATTCTTTGATTTGTGAGTCAAAGAATTATGAATTAATTCAAAACTGACTTTGCCTGAAAGGCCTTTGAAATAATGTTATTAAAATCATATGGTATATGATGTGGATGAATTGAACTGATCTGATATAATACTGTTTTATATTTCTAATAATTCCAGTCTGTATAGATTCCAAGTTCATTGTGGTAAAACTTTAAAAAATAACCTACAGTAATAAATCTAATAGATTTTAGATTCTACAGGATTATTTTCAACACAATATAATTTCTAAAACTGGAAGCTCTACACTGGAATTTATTAGCCTGCTATTAGAATACTAATGTAGTGTTCATTTTTGCAATACTTTGAACTTATGAATAACATTCATTTCACTAGATGATTCAGCTTATTCTTTACATAAACCACGTTTTCTTGTCAAGCGTTTGATTAATCATACTAATGTACAGTCTGGTGTATAAGTTAATGTCACAATGTGTGTGTGTGTGCATACACATGTGTGCATTCACACTTGTATGTATCCACCAATACATTAAAATATCTAAAATAAGTGTTGTGACAGATTTTATGTTTTACTACACATACACATATATATAGTATAAATATTTAGCTATTTTGGATATATTAGGACAAAGGAAACCATTAATGGGTTGATTGTGTCCCTCCCAACAAAGGATATGTTGGAATCCTAACCTCAGTACCTCAGAATGTGACGTTATTTGGTGATAGGGTATTTGTAAAGGTAATCAAGTTAAAATGAGGTCATTAGTTTGGGCCCTAAACCAATATGACTTGTGTCCTTATAAAAGGGGAGATTTAGACAGAGACAGTCACATATCATAAAGGGAAGACTATGTGAAGAAACTCAAGGAACAGATAGCCAAGTACATACAAGCCAAGGAGAAAGCCTTGGAACAGATCTTCCTTCCTAGCCCTCAGAAGGAAACAAACTTGCTGACACCTTGATTTCAGAGTTCCAGAGCTGTGAGACAGTAAATGTCAATTCTTTAAGCCACTCTGTGTGGTGCAGCAGCCCTAGCAAACTTGGCAACTCTACAGAAACTTTAGGAAAACAAAACAGAACATTATTTGTTCCTTTTCATTACATCTGGAATCTCCTTGAGATTTTCATACACATTGAAAATGCAATAGCTATTTTCTAATAATTATAGGATGTATATCAAATCAATTTATTTATACTATTTTATTACTCAGCAAAAAGTTGAGAAGTTAGACATAAAACACATGCTTTTTTAATTTATTTATTTTTAATGTACATTTGGGAGACAAAATGATTCTCTGAAAACATTATTTGTACTCAGCAAAACAGTGAAATCTCCTCAACATTTTTTTCCCGGTAATATGTACTCTTTTAAATATCTACTGTTCATTATGTCATTATGAAAAGATAGTCAAGACGTAAACAGACAATCTAAAATGTAGTCCATGGTGAGCATTTAAGAACTGACCAGTTTTTTTTCTTTAATATATTCTGACAAATCTTTCAAGAATAATTGCCTTTATGATCAAAGAAAAAACTTAAAATAATCATTTTCATAAATACCAACATTTAATATATAATTATCTATTTTAGCAGACTTGAATTAACAATGTGTTCAAGGATATTCATAGCATGGGTTCAAGAATTTTTACGTATTCTAATAACATTCAAAATTAAAATGTACACATGTATTATTACATTAAGATTCTTCAAAAATAGGAAAAAATTAAGAGTTACTTATTTAGCCTTCCATTGAGAAATTTCATTTCTCATAGGTATCACTGACTCATGTCTTACGTATAACAGCCCCTTTCAGCCTTTTATTTCTTTTATGATAATTGCCCTTGTGGAAAAAAATCTTAAGCTGTTATTGAATAATGCATTATTCTGTAATATTTATTGAATATTTGATTGGATTAGTTGACAATTGACTGAGACAAGAATTAGAGAATAATTATATGTCTAATTATATTTTTAAATGATAATTATAGAAATGTAGAGATCAAAAGGACTATAAAGGTCATCAAGTGCAAACAAGAATGATAAGCTGAGGGAAAGATATTAGAAACAAACTAATACGATGCCAGTCTCTTCTTATACGTTCTCTTAGTGTATATGCTGAAATACATTTCCATTTGAATACATAGCAAATTACCATTTATCCAGAATGGAGAGGAAATAATTTCCTCTTTTTAAATCAAAGGTGCTGATTATTTTTGATTTATATTTGCAGGAGGATATAGTAACCGGCAAATGATGCATAAGTTTCAGAGTCTTTGACTTGGGCAGACCTCTATGAGTATTAGGGTTTGCTTGAAGAATATTCCAAAATATTCTAGATGAGAAGGGAAGTAGGTTGTAATCACAAAGCATTTCTATGCAAGTGTTTCTGGAAGATTGTAGAATTTGATGTGTTTTTTATTTGTGATTTTAAATAAATATTTTACTTTTATACCAAAATTTAAATTTTGTAATTACATATCCATATTCCTTATAAAAAGGCATCCTTGAAGTATGTAAACTTCAGGCTGCCCTTACTGGATCTGCTCTGGATTATCTGGTATCTCCATATTTTAAAGAATAATTTGATTGAAAAATGTTTTAATACTCAAATTACTCAAACTAGCAAACAAAATTTAATTCCCTATAATTACTCATTAAATATTTTTAAACTTTCCATACCACTTGGTTACCGCTGTGAATATAAATATCATAGTAACATACTCGAAATTTTAAGAGTGAAAACATGTTGGTGATCTGTGATGAATTCACACAGTCAAGAACTTAAAAACACATGCACACACACAACAAGGACTATTTAATCCAGCTCTTCACAGATTAGTATGAAATAGAATGGTGAGATTATTTGAATGCTAACAATATAACTGAAGGAAATCTGTATGTTGTGGGGGAGGAAGTAACATGTCAACTTGCAGTAATCAGATTGAGGAATTCAATTTAAACAAAATTGTGCTGTAGCTTGTCATTGCAAGTGACAAAATTACATTTGTTAATAAGTATTGGAAACCTAAAAGAAAAATGAATAATAATGATACATGCACAGTGCTCAAAATCCATCATTTGGGTTATATTGGAACACACACGAAGTAGGAGTGAAGTAAATTTATAATTTTCTTAATATATTCAGCACATCGGAATCCTTTATGAGCAAGAAATCTTTTCCCAAGCTCTGCAGATTCTATAATTAAGAAAGTATAAATTGCAAGGGTAAGCACATGCTGTAGTATACCTAACATATATTTAACAAGAAGCACTTCAGTCAATTATAATTTCTTTTTTTTTTTCATGGCCCCTATACAGAATTTAAAAAACCAAGCCAAACGGCTGGCTATTTTTTAGGTAATTAAACCTTCACGAATCTTTGTATGCGTATGTATATGTGCACACATGTGCATGGTGTGTGTTGTGTGCAGTTTTCATCTATGCAGACACTTAATGACTTATGGAATTTCCCTCTAGCTGACATTTAAAAAGAAGACGAAATCGTGAGTACATTACAGTGCGTTTATTTTTAGTTTTAATTTGCCAAGGCATTTGCTTCGACTATAGCAATAATAAATTTAAGTGTTTTTCTGTTTCATAATTCTTGTGTTTTATTCCAAGAGTTTTTTTTGGCTCAGCAAGAGACTATCTGCAGCAATAGAATGCAAAAAGATGTGATTTATTCATCAGTTAGGGGTGAATTGTCATCATATATTTTTGATGTGACAGCCATTCTCTCTTTCTTTCTTATTGGCAAAGCCCAAATTTGTTCCAGTATCTTCATTACATGCATGTGATTCATGAGTAAATCCTAATTATTTAAGTCAGTCATGGAAGTTTTGTTCTGTTGAAGGTGCCAGGTTTATAGGATGAGCTTGTTATCAATTTCTGGCCAATGATATGTGATGGTGGTCTGCCAGGGGGTGATATGTCTTCTATAAAAGGTCTCCTAACTTTATGAAAAATATAAGGAACATACAATCTTTTTCTTCTACCAGAAATTTTTATATCTTGATGTGGCATCTTGCGACCATAAGGGAAAATGGCCTGATGATCAAACCAATACTCTGAGTATGAGACACTAGAAAGATAAAAAGCATTTCTGACAGTGGCATGATATTGACGAAATGCCTAACTAGTACACTGAATAACATAAATATCTTAGAACTTCCTGTTATATGTAACAGTAAAAGTTGCCATTGTTTAAACTACTTTAATTTGCATTTTCTGCTACAGGTAAATGAAGGTTTCCTAATTGAAATACCTAAGTATGCTCGAGTGAGTCTGTGTACATGTGTGTACAGTTAACTTACTATGCCACATCTCTTCTACTTGTTTCTATGGATTCATTCTCTGCCTTTCTCCAGTTTTTAAACAAATAAAAGTTTCCAGAAAGAATGTTATTCAAAATACAATCATGAAAAATACGTCTTTTTAAAATCAGAAAAACCAATCGTATATATTTGACTTTATGACTTTTTTGGACCTAAGAATAACTAAAGGATTATTGAATAAAACTCTGTTATTAATGCAAAAAATAAAGTTGTGTTTTTATGACCTATTATTTACTTCCTTCTTAGCTCTAAAGAAAGATAGTCCACAGCCAAAGTTACAAAATCAATGCATTTTTGAGAGGAATTTAATAAGGATTCCTAAAAGAAGTTTTATTTTTTCTCTCCCTCATGGTCGTATCTTCAAGAATAAAATCCTCAACATTTATTCCCAAGACTTCTACAATTTGACCTCATCTAACCTATTGAATATACTTACACAATATTACATTTTTACAGTCAGAACCCTAGATGCTATCCAAAATAATGTAGGGATTCCCTCTGCACTACCCGTTGTCTAAAATCATTCACACTGTTTTTAAATACATTCGGTAATGGGATACAATTTCCTTATTATTATGCTATTTCTAATATTTCATTCCTACAAGAACTATTTATTATTTTACTAGACCTCAAATTAATTGTAATTCCTGTCCAGTCATTTTGGTTTTCCCTTTTGGTATTGTGCATAATAGTCTAATATTTCTCTTAAATGACAGCCCTTTACATGTTAACAATCAAGTTTTATATTTCTTCTTAACCTTCACTTTCCAGAAAAACTATCAATACAACTAAAAATTAGTGTACAGAAAAAACTGATAAATAAAATTTTAAAAGTGCATTTCACATGAATCACCGTATCTCTTATTTATTCCATGTAATGTCTAGATCTTCCTCTCTACTTTGTATACAAAATGTAAAAGTTTGCATTTTCTTTGTAAGACTTCAAATTGAAAAATTAAGATAAATGTAACACAGTTGAGAAATAGCACAACCGACCCGGCATGGTGGCCTGCACCTGTAGTCCCAGCAACTGGTGAGGCTGAGGCAGGAGGATTGCTTGCTCTGTATCAAGTCCAGCCTGAGCAACATAGAGAGACCCTGTGTATATATTAAAAAAATAAAATAGTACAACCTAGCAGTGACATGTCTCAGACCTCCTTCCACATCAATCAGGTAACTTTCATATCTGTT
This sequence comes from Daubentonia madagascariensis, assembly GCA_023783475.1. NCBI lineage: Eukaryota > Metazoa > Chordata > Mammalia > Primates > Daubentoniidae > Daubentonia > Daubentonia madagascariensis. The sequence continues at coordinate 21,581,643 of JAKFHU010001684.1, read as the reverse complement.
CCTTACAGGTTAATTTTTTTTCTACCTTAGGAAATTTACTTATACTCTTTACCAAAGTAGAAGCACTTTCTTTTTCCTCTTCAGTTAAGTAAATTCTATGTATCCTGAATCACTGACCTCAACTCAACTTCCCTCTATAAACATTTCCTCTTTACCATACCTACAAGAAAATTTCCCTTTTCTGAAGACAGATTGTTGTTAAGCTTGAATTAAAAAATTTTAACTATTTGCATTCAGTATTTCTTTCTGTCTATTCTCTCTTCTCTACCCCCTACTTTGCGTGTGTCTCTCTCTGTTTCTGTCTCTCCCCTTACCTCTGTCCCTCTCTCTCTTCCTTTGTTGGAAGATTTTTGATAAAATGGAGCAAACTTATGCTTCTTTTACCACCTCCATTTTGAATGACATAGCTCTGGGTTTCCAGTATACACTAAACAATATTAGTTTTTATAACAATAACTAAAAAAATTTTCATTTATGGATAAAGGCAGTGTGGTTCAGAAAAAGGAACATGAAAGAAAAAAAATTTTTTTCAAAGTCCTAGTCTATTAATGCTAAAACCCTGGCATTTAAAGAATTCAAACAAAAAAGAATTACCTAATGCTTTGTAGCAAAGTGATTAAACTCCAGGGTCTCTACAAAGTGTAAGGTAAGACCTTTCTTCCTGACCTGAATGTAGGGCAATCTATAAACATGATGCCGAGGGACAAAGATCACTAGACTTAAGTACCCCTTCCCATTTATGCTGTCATTTACGTAAGAAAACCTACTCTAATTTGCTAGATGGACCCAGTTAACTTTATCTTTAAGTATAGTTGAAGAGCCAATTTTCTTAACCATGGGGAAAAATCAATTTATATTCATAGAACAGGATTAGCTAATAAAGTATTTTCTGTCTGGTAGATGTTATGAGTTAAGTACTATATTATGTGTACCTCATTAAGTGCCACCACCTTAAATGTCATTTAGGTAAGTAGCGATATTGGAAATCCTTCAAAATGTAAAATAGCTGTATGTGGGTCATAAACTGAGTCTGGTAAATGCTAACATCTTTGCTGAGTCTGCAAAAATGCTGATGCATTTGATCTAATTTTAAAGAAAAGATGTTCTATGTCTATGTTTTAAGGTGTAGTTCTACTAAACGGAGAGATGAGTTAAATTACTGTGTGAGAGCATTCTTCTTTTGATTTTTGAAATTTTCTCCATTGTTTGTAAATGCATACTTAATGTTATTTTCAGAATTTCAGTCTATAAGTCTCCAACTAAAGTTTTATGTTGCTAGAAGAATGAGAGAGAGTATATAAAAACTTAAAGACTATCCAAATACTTATATATCACATAAAGGCAGCATGTTATGAATATGTTATATATATTTAAATTAATTTTAAGCAAGACAATAACTTGAAATATTTAACTTTTTTTCTTTTCCAGACCATGTAGCTTGCAGACAACCTCTTCCTGATTCATTATAGGGCTAGGCCAAAAAGAGGAAAGCTTGGCATGATAGAAAGAATATGGACTCCTGAGCCTTAGAGTTGAAGCAAATCAGTTAGCAATGTTCATATTACCTTCAGGAGAAGGATAATTCAAACTGGAACTAAAGGTTAAATAAAAATCACTGTTAGGTTTTGACTTGCAAAATAAACTGAGAATTAAAAGGGAAGAACTGAAGGAAACAAGTATTCAGTTTATGTCATAGTAGTAGAATAGTAATTAAAATATAAAATGAGTTACTCTTTCTGGTTCTAGGGATATAAATGAAGGACTTCCTGGGTAGGAAGAAGATGGGGGCTGGTTCTAGAATCTGGAGACAGAGACAAGAAGACTATGTCTAGAAACCCTGTAAACACCTTGTAGAGCCAGTGCCCCCAAATCCAAGTAATAGCCTAATATTCAAACACATGTTAACTGTGGGGTGTGTGCCTTCTATCAGTACTTTCCTGTGATTTGATTTTAAATTGTCTGCCACAATAATGTCTTGTCAATGCCCTAGAAACTGACTGAAACTCATCTGAATTGCTGTAACTAGACGTACATTTTGAATAATCTAGTCACTCAAATCTCTATACCTAATTCAATCCAAATTAAATGTTCAAATACCTGTTACACAAAAAAGCAAAGGCAGTGTAGAAGGGAAGATCTTGACATTAATACTGAATGGATCCTCATGATGGTAAATCTTTCCTTCAAATAATACATTTCCCCAACATATTTGCATTTGTAATCTTCTCCTTAAAATATATTTATTTTCCAATCAGTTAAAAATGTTACTTTTAATATTGAAAAAATGATAAAACAATTCAAAAAATAAATATGAGCTCTTTTAATCAAAATCATGTTTTGGATTTCATAAGAAAATTAGCCATGTCACCAATGCAATTATAATTCAGAATGGATTTTGTGAATTAAAACTTTCAACCAAGCCCATGTGTAAATACATGTAATGACAGAGAAAAAAGAAAAAATATCTGTATGGAAAATTAAAATTTAACTTCTTTTGAAACAAGAAACAAAGATTGAGAGCTTAAACTATTGGCTTGCTGGATTTGTGGTTCAAAGATTGTTCTAATTTGATTTGCTAGTAAATAAAAACTAAAATTGTTCTGGAAGTACGTCCCAGAAAAGACATGCATTCTCAAATTATGATTATAAATTCAGATCTAGTTGTGTTGTAGTAATGCTAAGGGACCTTAATATGAACCTCAATAGACCAGCAGAAAGAAATTTACCATCCACAGCATTCAGCTGAAGAACTACAGAATGATGTATGTCGGCAAGAAGAAAAGTGAACCCATAGAAAAGGATTACAAACTAAGAAAAATGGTAAGCAGAGACATTGATAAGAGAGTTGTTAATCTTGCTGGTTTGTATCTACAGATATAAGAAATATTTGTGGAAATGGACTTTAAGTGTCCTAGACCAAGAATGGCTGTTAATCTCGGGTCAGGACAAATTCACCAGTATAGAAGCAGAAGTGCCTGAATAGTGTTGGTTTTCTGTCCTGCATATTATGGAATATAATGGCAGTCAGGGATCTGTGAGATCCCTGGCATCCTCCCCAAGCCCCCTAAAGGAAAAATAGACCAAAAGCTGCATGCCCAACCTTCCAATAGGAGAGACCACATAATTCTATAATTGCACTTCCATTTTACTAGAGAGGAATAAGGTGGACCATTGGAAAGCTGTAAACTTGCATGCTGTCTATAACTTGATTTGGGATTTTCTACCAGAAAAATAGTAGATTATTTTCTTGCTTTCCTTGACATCCATCCCCCAAATTTATCTGATTCATTTTAGTGTCATAGTCTCATCTTTCTTTCAAAGAACCTATGAAAATCAGGTTTTAAAACCCACAATTACATTTGTTGAGGAAATGTGGTTGAGGCCATTGAACTTTATGTCATTCATTGTTGCTGATGTAAAGACCCACAAAAGAAAAAAATCTGAAATAATTCCAGGAAAGCTTAGTTTCCCCAGAGGAACATAATGTTCTTACTCTATGAGCAATGAAATTATTATTAATGATTTTCTTAACCTTTTTATTTAGGCTGCCAGTAAGCTAAGATTCAGCTATGTGACTCTATCTCTTTAGGTGTACAACTGCTGTTCCAAATTGTGCTTTATGCCTTGTTTTGCTCTTCCTTTACTCTTTTTTTTAATATATAAACTCTTTGAATCATTTGTTGCATAAAATTGGGGTAGTGATTAGTTAGTTTCTTTTTAATTCACTTAATTCAGAGGGGTGACATCTCGAAATAGGATCTTCTTGAGGAGGAGGAGCTCAAGATGTTAGGCAACAGCCTTGGGTGGTAGAACTTTGCAGAGTTTTAAAACCTCATGAGCATAGTGAGTTGGTTATTGTAGCTTCTTCTGGGTGAATCAAGCCAAGAAAACTCTGTACCTAGTCAAGGCCTGAAGAATCTGAGGCATCTCTCAAATAGTGTCATGTACAATCTTCAAACAGCAATTTATATAAAATATTTTTAGCACGTATATTTAATCTCCCCCAAATGATTGGTCATCCTAACTTAATTCCATTTACGTAAGTTTGGAAATTATGTATCAAATTCTATTCTGATTTCTTCCTCTATGTCACCTCTCAGTTGTCCTTTTACAGTGTCTCATTTCCTGTTCTGCTTCAACACCATCAGCACGTATGCAGGTACCAATGTTCTGCTTCGCTCCTAGATTACCGCAGTAGCCCCGTAACATGTATCCCATCCCTGATCTCTTCTAGCTTGACTTCATAATATGTATTGTCTCCAGAGCCATCTTTTAAAAAACAGTGCCAAATCATTTCCATGCAACTCTGCAAATCTCCAGTGGCGACCCATTGAATCTAGTCAGAATTCTTCACTCTTTCAACCAAGACCCTCCATAATACGACTACAAATGCCTTTATGAGGGCATCTCTTAGCACTTGTCTTCCCCAAACATGCTCTTTCTCTTACTGATACACGACTCTTCTTTCTTTTTCTCAAATAAATTAAACTTGTTCCTGGCCCATCTTACAGCAGATTCTTGCACACTCTTTTTCTTCCCCTGGAAGTTTATTCCCTTGGAGATCAGCATGGATCCCTCCTTCAGGTCCATCCTCATTCACTTTTTCAGACATGTCCTTAAATATTTTGTTATCTGAGGTTATATATTTTTTCATTTGTTTATTTTCTGTGCTCACCCATTGGAACTTTGTGTTCTCTGTTGCATGATAAGCCTCTTGAAGGTGCATGGTTCATTGTAGATGCTTAATAAATAGATGTTAGTAATATCGTTTCCAGACTCACCTCTTTCTGCCTCCATTTGTGCCCTTTATTTTCAGAAAAATCCACAGACCCTGCTTGTTCTCCTTTTAACAAGCCATGCACTTTCTTACATTTACATCTTTGTCATATATTACTCTATTTATGGAACTCTTCCCCAGGCATCACATCTAATTGAAATCACTTTAATTCTTCAAGTCACATTTCTTGATGAAAAATTTTCTGATTCTTTTCACCATTGTCACCATATATTCTCATAATTTTCAAGAAGCATAAATCCTTTCATGACATATCATATTACTCATTATTTCACAGTTATTTCTGACCTTTCTATATGCCATTTAAGAGATTATAAATTTCTTGGTAACAATGCCAAGCATTAAATTTGGTTATAATTCTTGGAGCTTCAAAGACAAATGATAGTACTAAAATGAATCTAAAATGTTTGGACATAAGTTAGCATGTGGCTGTTCAATTTGCAATATTATTTTTAAGCACTACTAGAATATATTAAATTGATATTTTAATGTTAATCTGAAGATTCTTTAAAAGTTGACTATTCAACAAATTAAGTACATATTAATGTGCACTAAATTTGAACCAGACATTGTAAAAAAAATACATGCACACACTCACATATTCATAACATGTGTGATAGGAAAAAAATGCCCTCAAACCACAAAACATGTCCAGGGTATAATCCCTGGAAATTTTGAATATGTTGCATTACATGGCAAAAGGGACTTGGGTTAGGGATCTTAAAATAGGGAGATAATCCTGGATTACTGGGGTGCGTCCAAACTAATCACATGAATTCTTAAAAGCAGAGAATTTTCTCTCGCTGGGAGTAGGAGATATGAAGCAGATGGAAAGGTCAGAGAGATTTAAAGCATGAGAAGAACTCAAGCCACCATTGCTAACATTGAAGATGAAAGTAGCATGAGCCAGGGAATTCGAGAAGCATCTAGAAGCGGAAAATTACTCTTTGCTGAGAACCACAAAAGGTCTGACAACTCCATGAAACTGAAATCTGCCCACAACTTGAATGTGTTGGGAAGCACATTCAAATTCGGAGTCTCCAGAAAGGAATGCAGCCCGCTGATACTTTGATTTCAGACTTGAAAGACTCTAAGCAGAAGACCCAGCTGAGCTATGCTGTACCTGGACTTCTGACCTACAGTAACTGAGATAATAAATTTGTGTTCTATTAAGTTGATAATATTGTGGTAATTTGCTACTGCACAGATACAAAAGTAGTACATTTAATAGGCCTTACCTTTTACCTTCTTTTTCATTTCAAAATATTAAGGGGGTACAAATGTTTTTGCTACATGGATATGTTGTATAATGCTGAGTCAGGGCTTTTAGTGTGCTGGTCACCAGAATAGTATTCTTTGTACCTTATAGGCAAGTTTTTATACCTCACCTCCCCCCTGCCTTCCCCTCTTCTTGGTTTCCAACATCCTCTACATCTCTTTGTGCTCATGTATACCCATAAATTAGCTCCCATTTATTAGTGATTACATGTTGTGTTTGTTTTTTTTCATTCCTGAGATACTTCACTTAAGATAATCATCTCCAGTTCCACCCAAGTTGCTGCAAAACACATTATTTCATTCATTTTTATGGCTGAGTAATACACCATTATATATATATATATATATATATATACCACATTTTCTCTATGCACTCATGAATTGTTGGGCACTTTGGTTGATTCCATATCTTGGCAATTGTGATTTGTGCTGCAATAAATACTCAAGTGCAGGCATCATTTTGATATAATGACTTCTTTTACTTTGGGTAGATACCCAGTAGTGGGATTGCTGGATCAAATGGTAAATCTACTTTTATTTACTTGGGACTCTTCATACTATTTTCCATAGAGGTTGTATTAATTTGCAGTCCCACCAAAACTGTGTAAGTATTCCTTTTTCTCCGCATCCACACCAGTAACTACTGTTTTTTGACTTTTTAATAATGGCCATGAAATGGTACCTCATGGTGGTTTTAATTTGCATTTCCCTGATGATTAGTGATATTGAGCATTTTGTCATATGTTTTTTGGCCATTTGTCTATCTTCTTTTGCAAAACTTCTGTTCATGTCTTTTGCCCACTTTTTGATTTTTTTCCTGTTTTGTTTGAGTTCTTTATAGATTCTGGATATTAGCCCTTGCCAGATGTATAGTTGGTGAATATTTTCTCCCACTTTGTAGATTGTCTATGTACTCTGTTGGTTAATTCCTTTGCTGTGCAGAAGCTTTTTAATTTACTTAAGCTGATAGACCTTACATTCTAATAAGAGAGAGGAAAAAACTCAGCCTACTAAAAAAAAAAAGCAAATAAGTAAAATATATAGTAAGTTAGATGTGAGTGAGAGCTATGAAGAAAAAGAAAGCAGGGAAAAGGCATAAGAAGTAATGAATGTGGAGAGAGGTCAAATTTAAGTTTAATGTCAAGGAAATACTCATGTTCAGAGTGCAATTAGAGCAAAAAATGAGGACGGGGCTTAGAGGAAAGCCCACATGGACATCTTCAGAAGGGGACTCCCAGAAAAGTTGCAGCTGGTAAAAAGCTCTGATATAGGAGGGCAGCTGGCATCTTCAAGGATCTGTTACGAGGCTAGTGTGACCAAAATAGCATGAGTGATGGAAAGAGTAGTGGTATACGAGTTCCAGGAACTAAGAGGTGGCCAAATCAGTTTAAGCACTTTGACTTTATGGAGCCTAGGGTTATTTGTAAAAGAGTGATTTCTATTTTAAAGGCTCACTGCAGATGCTGTCATGAGAATAATTGAAGGGAAAAAGAAAATAGGAGTGACCAGCTATGAGGTAATGGTAATAACACAGGCAAAAGGTAACAGTGGCTTGGAGTAGGCTGAAGGCGGTTGCCAAGGTAACAGGTGTGAGATTCTGTGGAAGTAGCTACAGGATTTGCGGAGATGTTGCACAGAGGATAGGAGAGAAAGGAGTCGATGATGACTCTAAGATGTTTGGCCTAAGAAACTGGAAAAACTGCATTTAGCTTAACTGAGCTAGGGAACATGATGGGAGGGGAAGAAATTGTAAGAAAGTTGAGCTGGCTTTTAGACATCTGAGTTACATATTGAAATGGATGTCGAGTAGGCGATGCGATGTATTAGTGGCACACAATGGAGATGTCAGAGCAGTAGAGATCAATTGGAGAATCATCAATGTCAGAGAAGAGTTAAAACCACTAGAAGTGGTAAAATAATCAGTAGAGTGAGAATACATTAAAAAAGGCAAAGTTAGTAGGCTGTTGCCTGGAGCACTTGGGTGTTATGATGTCGGGAATGTGAGGAAGACGGGCTATGAAGGAAATGTTCCAAAAGAATTAAATTATCAACAGTGCCAATTTTTTCCCTTTCACTTTTATGCATCTTTAAAATGGGTAGGAATTATCCTTCACATATTTTTAAAAAGTAATGATTAATGCATTCCTAATAATTTCAAAAGAGTCCAAACATTTACTTATTATGAAAACAAAATGTAATATATTTTTATTATTGGCATAGATATTTTTCTTGATTCAAAAATTTTGGACTTCTAAAGATTTTATTGATTAGTTATAGAGAAAGAATGTACTTGAAGAAAAGAATGCAAAGCCATTAAATATGCAATAAATATCCTAGTAATATTGATGTACTATACAGGACATTCTTTAATTTTTCAAACTACATTTAAATTTTTGTATTGATATTTCAAATCTTGAAAAAAATGCTTTTATGGTGTTCAGTCCCCCACGTGTCACAGTAATTAGCACAGGACATTTATGATAATAAAAAGGAGAAAAACCTGTTAACGACTTCCTAGTGTAGATTACCACCTTTATATTTGATAAATACTTAAAAATGTGTCATTTATATAGGTTGAGTATCACTTATCCAAAATTCATGGGACCAGAAGTGTTTCAGATGTTAGATTTTTGTTGATTTTGGAATATCTGCATATGCATAATGCAATATCTTGGGGATGGGATCCAAGTCTAAGCATCAAATTTATTTATGTTTCATATACACCTTATACTTGAAAGAGCTCAGAAAATTTCACCCCAAAATATAATTCCTTGGTATTTTGAATTAAGGTCCTTAGAGATTAACAGGCCCTTGGAAAAGAACAATTGACTTCCTTGCTGCTCCTTGTTATCTCACTATACTGCAGGAAAGAAAATCAAAAATGCATCCAGACCTGGCCCAAATCATTTTAACCACAATACCTCTCTCTCAGGTTAATTTATGAGTCATTCTGTTTTCCCTCATCCATTCACTCTCCCGAGTATTTATTCATTCTCCCTGGTAACTGCTTATTGCCCCTAAACAGAATTACCTATACCCTTCATCTTCCCCACCAAAGGGTGTGTATAAAAATATCTGGATCCCATTGGGATATTGGGTAATCACTCTGTGATTCTCCCCATGCACATGGTAAATGGTGAATAAACATATTCCTGTCATTAATCTGCCTTAATTGTGAGTTGATTTTTCTGCAAACTTTAAGGGAAAGGGCAAGTTTCCCCTCACTCCTACAGTATGGCATAGGCGGTGGGATCTTAAAGCCTCTCTGCTCTTCTGAAAGGCATAGTGAGGAGAATTGGAACTCTGACCGGCTGGAAACATGGCAAGATACCTTAACTTACCAGTCAGACTCCCGGTATTCTTCTCTCTGTTGGCTCTGATTGAGCAGATGGTAGAAATCATTGTCCTTTCCAAATTTAATATTAATGACAGGGTTTTTGTGAGTGACCAGTCTTGTGAGTGACTCCGGTATTGGTTTACTTTTTGGTACCTTGTAGCATGATATTCATATTGCTTGATTTTTCTCTCCTCTTAGAAATAAGCTTTTGTTGTTGTTGTTATTTCCTTTTGTCTTTCTCCTTCTGTGTAGTTCTGTCAGAAAGAGGGTTGCCATAGGGTTACCCCATATACCCGATGTTCCAGCCAGCCCTGCAGACTAGCCAGTTACACGGTTCTGACTAGACCAACATCTATTAAGACAAATTTGCTGCAGGTCCAGGGAAAACAAAAACCATATGAGGTTTCCCTCTCATCCTATTTTGTGTCCCTAAGCTTGTCTTGAGACTGAGTAGGAGTTTTCTCCTCAGACTCCACCATCCAGGGGGCGTGCTTTTTTGGGAACATGTCAGGCGGCCAATCTTAAAAGACTGGGTGTCCAAGACACGTGAGATTCTAAGCAGCACACTCTTTGTACCAAACATGTCCAGCTCTAGAGGAGTCTTTGTCTTAAAAGGTCCTATTATCTTTGTGTATCATAAGTCTATTTCTGAGAGTGAATTTTTGGGACTCTTGGGAAATGCCTTCCCTGTGCCTTCTCCAGGCTAAACCTGAAAAATTACCACCTGGGCTTTCTATGAACAGGCATTGGATTGAGTTGCTTTTGGAATAAATATACCACTGAGATTAATGGCCAAAAGATGGATCTGTTAGGTAGATAATGAGGGATTCCGACTCTCCTAGGGACAAAAGTGGGTGCCACTGTGGTTCACACCTCCCCCAAATGGTCCTTCACAGAGGCTCATGGGAGATCCTCATCTGCCATAAGGTTCATGTCGTATATCTCCCAGCGGTCCATCAAAGTGGTTCCACGTAGATATTTGAACCATGGGGAGGTCCCTATTCGGACACCATAAAACAAGACCTGGACCATAACCAAATTCTCTCTCTTTTGCTGAGACAATGGGTTTGGTCATCATCTGTAGCAAACGTATCTTGCTCTGTAAACCTATGTCTTGCTCTTGCTCTATAATCCTATCTTTCTCTCCTCAATAAACTTCATTTTCATGCTTGCCTTACTTTGGTGTGTCTGGTCATACTTCGGCCATAAGCACACCAAGAAGTGACATTTCACATGCAAGTCGACATATTATTTAAATTAAAAGACTTCCAAATTTTTAAAAAATAAATTTTAGCGATCTCTTATTTGAAGCAATTGCCTTCTTTGTATTAATAAAGAAATTAGATTAAAAGAAAGACACATGATGTGGTGGCTAGCCTTAAAATTTCTCTTGACAATATTGAAAAGCAAATATCTGATCTAAAACAAAGATAAAACTCTTTTGAGCACTGCCCCTGTAGGAATAATGACACAGGCCAATTTGCCTTGTAGACTAATAGTTAAAGTTCTGTGCTTTCACCTCAGCAGTCTAGGTTTGATTCCCAGGCAGGGAATGTGCCTCTTCTGGTTTGATATTTGTGTAACTTTCACCATTAATTGATTCTCTTCCCTTCTGTGCACAACTTTTGCTTTCCTGTATTCTGTGGAGTCATATGAGGATTTTAGATATTTATGAATAAATAATCAGATTATATTTCATAATAAAAGATCATATTTTCAGAAATATTTACATATTCCTGTCAAAAATTTTGTTACTATAAATATTCTTATCAGTTCTCCACATTTTAAAAAATTATTATATGTTCAAAACATTTTATCTCTTTTCATGCTTTCCCTGTTTACAGATCTTTTTTCTTCTTCATATAAAAATGCAAAAGGTTTAAAACTGTCTCTTATTACACCTTTTCTCTGTTTGCCTGAAGAATGCTGGTATTATCTGGTAATATCCAGCTTGTTTACTCAAGAAACCTTAGGATACACCCACCTCTGCAAGTGAATGAGATTTTTTTTTTTTAGAAAAACAAAATGTCTAAATCAGGACTAAAGAGTGGAAGGAAAAAAAAATGCCATATATTTTCTGAGTTTACCGTCTTATGTGCTTCACTTTATTGTTTGGGGATAACTGTATTTCTAATTATCATGTGATCATAGAATTATGTAGAGAAAAGAAAAAAAGAAGAGATTACTGAGGGCCTTCTTAGACAGCTGCCTATCACACTTAACTTTGTTGGGAATTATATCACTGCTCATTATATTTCTTGCCAGATTGCAATGTCAGGAGGATTACAATCATATTTCATACTTTTTTTTATTCTATTACTGTATCACACAAAAATTCCTATGTTAAAACCCTAACTTCCAAGGTGATGGTATTAGCTAGTGGGGTCTTTGGGAGGTGATTAGGTCATGAGAGTGGAGCTCTCATGAATGGGATTAGTGCTCTTATGTAAAACATCTGAGAGGGACCACCCACCCCTTCTGCCTTGTAGGTTACAGTGAAAAGACAGACATCTATGAACCCTGAAGTGGTATTCACCCTCACCCTCACCCAATTTGTCAGTGCCTTGATCTTAGACTTTCCAAGCTCCAGAATTATGAGAAATCTTTTTCTGTTGTTTATAATCCACTCAATTTATGATATTTTGGTATAGAAGCCTGAATGTACTAAGACACTAACCGATAGTTTTTAAAAAACAGAACTATGTTTGTTTATGCAGTGTAAGAAATGACTGATAAGGACATAAGAGGATTTTTAAATGACAAAAAAATTCTATATCTTGATTATGGTTGTGTATATACATAAGTGTATATATTAATATTTACTTCCATTCATTGAATTATAAATCATTTCAGATGGAGGGCCAAATTGAAGAAATAAGAGTTATATGTTTACTCTATATGTATTTTACCTCAATAAAATACAAATAATATAAACTCAAAATAATTTTATGTAAGAATAGATAAAGAGATTATTAGAGAAGCCAGAGATAAACATACAGACATTATACATATAGTTTCCGAGAGACAAGTAGATAAAAATATGAAGTTGAGCTTATAAGGAATGACAGATTGTGAGATAATGTAACAAGTCTGCTTGGACTCATACAAGGAAGAGTGAGAAAATGAGACAGAGTCAACGCTGGAAGAAAAAATATTGGAGCAAATAAAAAGCTTCATTTAAACTACACAAAAGTACCTATAAATCCCAATCAAGATAAGCAAAATGAAATATGTAAGGTAAAATTAAAAAAAACCCTAAAACCTATATTAAGTTTTAAAGAGAATAAAAAGGAGTATATAAAGATGTTAAAGAGAAAACAAGTTTACCTTTAGTGATAAGTTATACTAACTTCTCAAAATCAAAAATAAAATCCAAAAATCAAAGGAATTTTTATGTTCTGTGATGAAAGGACATAAATTTCTAGCTAGAATTCTGTACCCAATACAAATATATCTTAAGAATGTTAGCTAGAGATTTCTTTCACAAAGAAAATCAGTAAGTTTTCTCTCAGCAAAATCACACAAGATGTAAATATATTAATTAAAAAAATAAACATTGAAATAAAATAAACAGAAAATTATTTCAGATGGAAGGTGAGATTGAAGAAGAAATATAAGGGAAAATTGTATAGAAAAATATAAATAAATAATTACATTGTAAATGATATTAATAATGATTTTGAAGTTAAAAATTTACTAAATGTTAAAGATACAGCAAAAAATAGTATATGCATTGAGAAGGGGTAAGTAGGATTAAAATATTTTATTGCTTTTGTGTTAATTGGTAGGTGAGTAGGGAAACTAGCAGATCCAAGGTCACTTATCCACAAATATCAAAATAAGAAAACCCTGAAAACATATATTTTTAACAAAATTATTATCAACTCATTTGGTATGAAATCCTGAGCTGAATGAGGTGAAGCTAATAGTAATTTTTATCCATCTATTATAATTTAGTTGAATTACTATAGCTTTCACTACATATTAATGGATTGTAGAGTTTTATACCTTGCTCAAGAAAAGTCAGAACTTGTTCAACATAAGCTGATGCTCACCAGTGTTGTTTGTGTCTTGTTTATTAAGCAGAATGTCTTTTCAAATTCCAGGCGTGGGCATAGGATTGGGCTCAGAACAAGCAGACAAACTATTCTGGGGGAAAGAAAAAAACAGCAAAGATTTCAGTAATCAAAATGTCAAGATTTAAGGAGTATAAACCACATCCCTAGATCCTACCACAGAATATTATCTGAATTTTGGGACTGCTCAAGTGGCCAGAGACTTAAGTTAGAAGCATTTCTACTGGCATTGTCACTGTGCTCAAGGAACAAAGTACTGGTCTTCACCTACATATATGTGTCAGATATTTATTCTGCTTTGGAATAGGTGATTGGACATAGTAGAGTAGGAAAATATCTAAGGATAGCAATGAAGTTTCTTTAGTCTTACAGGGATGAGGTTGCAAAAACCAGATAGGTTCTTAATCAAAAGCCCAAGAGCCCATGCTCAAGGAACAGGAATGAAGCAGAGTATTCCAAGTATTCCTCAAATTTCACACCATCACTGACCCAGCTATATTTATTTTTGGAGTCAAACAATCATACTCTGACTATATCTGCATAACAGAGGAACTAGAGAATATTTTCTAGTGAAAGAAAACAACATCTGGAGTCTCTAAAGTAAATTTATAAATATATATGATTTAGAATACCATAAAGTTACTATATATTGAAATAACCAAAATATGACAGATAATTTTGAGAAAAGTAATACTAGCAGACAGGAAAACTGTCAAGAATTTGGAGTTATCAGGAAAAAAATGGCTGTAACTGTGCTTAATATCATGAAAACATACAGATATTGACTAAGGGCTAAAATAGATAAAGAAAGGAGAATTTTAGCAGAAATTTGCCAGCTTTAAAATAATCATAATCATATCTTTAGAATAGAAAATATCTGAAATAAGCTGATATATAGAATTAACAGCAGCTGGATACATAAGAATAGAAAATTAGCAAACTCAAAAAGTACAAATAAAATTTATACTGAATTTATACTGAAGAAGCAAAAGAAAAAATTAATAGGGGGAAGGGGAAACAGAACCAGATAGAAATGAAGGAGAATTCAATGAGGCAATAGGTGAGAAAAACAATTGATTCAAAATCAGTAAACCTACTGCAGGATAAATACACTTGAAAACTACACTTGAAGATTCCTGAAAAATCACAGGTTTTTTTCTAAGCATAAAAATAAAAGAAAATATGTGTTACTCTCAAATAATTGACAATAAGATTGATGGCTGACTTTAAGAGGAAGAATGGAAAGGCAAAAGACAATGGAAAATATTCTAAAACATCAGGAGTGAAAAAATGGCACATTTAAAGTTGCTGCAGACATTTTAAAGATAAAAGATACTTTAAATTTTATGCCAATAAATGTCATAAACTCTTCATTAGACTAATCAAAAAGAAAAAGAAGGCATTCGAGACCTCCTTTATGTGTTTTTAAACAAGAGTTTTGATTCATATTCCAGGATTATTTTTATTTTCAACACAATTATCAAGCTATACACTTATTATGTACCCATAATAATAAAAAATAAAAATAAAAAATAAAAACAAGTAATACAAAAGTAGAGCTTTTAAAAATAATTTTAATAAAAGCAGAAAAGCTGAAAAATACAAAAATAAAAAATTAATAAATTGTGTGCTTATTATCAAGATGCTTAACATGCATTACTAAAAGAGAGAGAAAAATTTTTCAAGACCAGCGACAATTTGAGGGAAAATATATCTAGCTAATATAACACATAAAGAATTAACAACAAAGGTAACTCATTTGGTTAGTAGAATAGATGGAAAACTATAGGAAAAAAAATAAACTAAAGATTGGAATAGACATCTGACAAAGCAGGTTGCACAAATGATCCATAAATGTATAAAAAAGTTGTCCAAATGTGATAGTGATCAGGGCATTGATAATTAAACCACATTCATTAGATTATCAGAAAAAAATACAAAAGTTAAAAAAAATGAAAACAGACAAGTCTATGTTTTGTTAAAGAGTTTAAACTTTTAGAATTTTCATCTACTGAGATTAGAAGTATAAATTGACACTACCATTTTGAATTATCTGGCAAGTTTTAACAAATTCGTATCTCCTCACCCAGCATTCAACCCATAATACAAGATATATAACCTAGGTAAATACTGTATTGGGAGATTTTCAAATATGCTCATAAACATGCATTGCTTATAAAAGCATATAACTAAAAACAGTTTGTATGTCATAAAATAGAAAATACTAAAATAAAAGATATAAATGCATAGTTTATATTCTTACCCTCCAAACTTGGAGCAGGTGCCTGAATGAATGTGATCAGAAAAGTTTGCATACGTCTTGGAGGGGAAAGCCTTTCAAGCAGAAGGACTAACAGCAAAGAAACAAGAGAGTGACTGCACTTAACTATTAGAGGATTTAGGAAGTGGCCAGAAAATCACAGCAGAATGGGAGCGGCAAAAAAGGTAGACGAGCAGATCAAAGAGGTAGTAAGGGAGAGGAAGTTCATGTAAAATCTGTATGGCTTATTCTGAGTAGAGAATCTACTGTATAGTTTTGAGCAAGAATGTAGCCTTATCTGAATAAGTTTTCACAGGATTGTTTAAAAACAAAATTGTAATGGGAAAAAGATGTAAATGTGTTTCTAAGGGAAATATTTCTGCGACAATTGCAATAATCCCATTGGGCAAAAACAGGGACTTAGGACAGGATAGTAGTTTACAAAAAAGAAGTTGTAAAAATGGCCAAATTATAAATGCAATTTATGAAGGAATATACAATGTGAACAGTTCAGATGATTCAATATATTTGCTACAATTATGATGACTCTATATTGTGAAACAAACTTGAAATGTCAAGAACATATCATGTGTGTATTTCCTGCACACATATCAATCTGATGTGTATTTTCTTGGTCAGGAGAATCTCATCCAAGCAGGGAATTAGGGGTCCTACCTCTTTTCATTTTATGGCTCTTCCCTTTTTTCATGTGGCTTCCAAGGTTGAACTAGGATTGTCTCCATCCCAGCCACAGGAGCAGAAATAAGTAAGGAGCAGGACGACAAGTGATATTTATTTATGGGCTAGGGCATGAAGTGGTACACATCACTTCTGCACACATTCTAGTAGCTAGAATTAGTAACAAGGGCTCATCTACACAATGGAAATTGAGACATATTATCTAGAAAAGGGAATGGGTTTAGTTAGTCAATTGGCCAGTTTCTACTACAGCTTAAGTAACTAACTGCCTGAATGAAAGTGAAATTTACTGAGAGGAAGAATGCAGAAGGAGCTGGTTAGTGTGGGGAAGATTAGGACTCCCATTTCGGACATGTGAAACTTGAGAAGCATATTAGATCTCCAAGCGGACATGTTAAGAAGGCACTTGGTATGTGTGTCTTCAGTTTAAGGGAGAAAACTAGGAAGCTGATAAAGTTAAGGAGAAATCCAGCATACAAATGATACTTGAAATCACCTACACAGAGAACATTGGAAGTGATGAGGCCCGAGGATGTCACCCTGATATGCTCCAGTGTTTAAACCCAGGGAAATAAGGGTAAATCAACAAAGAAGTCTGTAATAGTAAAGGGCTGTTGAGGTCACATACAAGTTGTTTTTTAATTCCTTTTAATATTGTCAGTGAAGCAAGGTCATCTGCTGAGAGTGAGGCTCAAGGAGGAGGCATTTGAAGAGGAGAGAGGAATGTAGTTTAGGAAAAGGAAAGGGTAAATGGACTGTCAGAAATATAGTAGTTGACAAGCATAACTGATGCCAATCAATTGTTAAGGGCATAGCTGATGTTAGAGTGTCTAGATTTAAAGTAGGGCTCCTCAGCAAGGTTTTAAATTTTCTTAACCCACATTTAGCTGCCCTGCTGTGGACATAAATTGGGCTTTATTGGGTTTGCATTATGAAAACTGGTTTGTGGCAAGGTAGTTGTGCTTGTATGTAAGGTTTTATAATGATGAAATATGGGATCCAAACTGGTAAGTGGAAAATTTAGATGTTGGAGGAATGAGTAAATGGACAATTTTAAGTTATTCATTGATATGATTTAACAATATAATATTTTATTTCTTTCCACGTTGACCAACACATCAAATATAATCCCAATAACGTTTGATTTTTAATTTATTGAACACAGATTTATGTATATTAAAGCCATTTACTACAATTATACACTCTTATGAAGGCAGAATATTTATTTGTAAGAATTGATATAATTCACAAATGTGTCTGTTTTGCAATTATGTTATTTTCCATGCAACGCTGTATTAGATTCATTGTTTTGTTTTTGTAAATCTTAAGCAAATTAATATAAACAAAAATTTAACATCTCTTTCAAAAGATTTTTCTCAGATTATCTTCTTTTATTTTTTATTCTGTTATCGCAAATGCATTTTAAAGTAAAGCACTTTCTCTTTAATGTTTTATTTAACAATGAGAAAGTAAGCGTCTGAAGCAGAAAGTAAGAGAAGAACGTCCTGTGAACTCATTTTTAAATTCAAATTCCCTTAAATCCCTGGTCTTATGCTGTAACAGTTTTCTGAAAAATATTGGATTTAATATAGTTTAAGAAACCAGTAAGTTTGTGAACCTCAGTTTATATTGTATTCCTAGTAGTTTGAAACCATTCCCATCAATAGAAATATGTATTTTAATAAAGCCCAAATTTTCTTTTCTTCTATAGAATAAATTAAATTTTCACTATATTTACATTGGTACATTTCACTGTACAGTTAATATTTATAAATATTCTAGTATGTGGGGTTTTTTTGCTTAGAACTACCCCAAATAATAAAAACTAACTGGTACTTTTCTTTCCCACTTTCAAACACATTTTTCTCTTGTCTTGAACTTGAATTTAGAAATAGCAGAATCTCAATAGAGGTAGAGGGTAATTTCCCACAAGACCTGGCTAATTTATAGCTTTCAACACACCAATGACCCCTGCAATTTGGCAGTTGCTTCATTAATTCCTCTACACCTGCTCCATTTATCTTGGAAAAAAAAGACAGATAAAAGTCACGATTCTTTTTCACCACAGCTATTGCAAAGAACAGTCCTTCATGTCTTCCTGAAGTAAATTGTAACCAGCATTACGGAGAACAAAAAGACAGTTGTGTCAGATGGATGTCCCCAGTTTGTCACTGAGATGGAGAAGAAGGGTTTGAAAGGCCACATATTTTTTGGAAGAAGTTTTTGTACCCTTTGAAATGTTACACCTATTCAAGAAAGACTCCAGTTTTCATCAGGACTTCCATCACATTCACACAATTTTAGAATTTAAAAAATAAATAAAAATAGTCTGAGAGATTTTTAAAAATAATGTTTTCTCATACTTAATGGTAAGTTATACAGGCATATTGATTATCTATCTACCTACCTACCTATCTATTTATACAATGGAAAAAAATAACACAGGATTAGACTACATTTTATATATTTACAATACCAAGCAATTTATTTCCATGAAATATAAATCGCAACTTTGGTACTTACAGCAGGATGAAAAATGTACTTTCCATCAAGAAGGAGTTGCATTAATTAAAAACAAAACATTTTCATGTCAAATTTAGCAAACCATTTATTTAGCTGATTATGCAAGCACTATTTTCCTTCTGTTGTTTTTCTATAGTTATTTCTATCTCTGTAGACTGTAGACTCCATGAAGAAAGTGCAATTTGTGTTTTTCTTCCTCTTCCATCAGAAACAGCTTGAATTCTTGGTCTCTAGTAGGTAAGCAGTATGTTTTGAAAAATAATTAAGAGAATTCATAAAAATACATTAAGAAAAACTTTTTAAAATTTGCATTATTATCATATATTAAAAATGAACATACACTCAAATTAGATATAGATTTCCTATCCAATATTCTTATTTATTTTAGCATAGATCATTGAGGGTTGGTGATCATTGCACACTGTGTGTGTTTAATTCTTTGATAAGATCTCCATGACAATATTGCCAGGAAAAAGGTAATTTACACAGAAGCTGTTTGTATTCTTGTGTTACCTGGATATGTTATATATCCAAGCTCACAAATTCATGCCATTGCTCTCAGTAGAGACTGATTAGAAAATTTCAATAAACCAAATCATATCTATAATTGCTAAAGTAGGAACAACTAAAAAAGCATGCTCTAGATTGATACAGCATTGGGATTTTTGTATATTCCAGTCTCTATTATTCAGCTATAAGCATCATAAAAATATAATTAATGTTTCCAATGTTACTAAATATGGTTTATGTGATTTTAAAATAATTTATGAGTATTAGTAAATAACATAGGAAAAGTTTTAAACATAAATATGCATGACTTAATATTGTATTACTTCCTTTTTACTTTTTATAAATATAAAATTATTTCTTAATTAAAATTAAAAATACTATCAATTGTGGTGCAGGCCAACAGAAATAGAAACAAAAAGACTGAGAAATCTTCTACTTCTTTCATATGCAAAGTGTAATAAGACATTGATACAACTATTGGCAAGAAAGTATTCATTTGATGATTTAAATAAATCATTTTATTATTTAGGAAATTGCAATTTATATAAATAGAAATGAGTTGATGGGAAATTACCTCCTTCTGTGTGAGACTGGACTTTTTTAGAAATAATTAGAATCAAATGACTGCTTGTAAAATAATTAGAATTTCACCTAGTTATTTCAATATTAATTTACTATTTAGATTAAGTTATATTAAATTCCCATAAAATATTTTTTGCCACAATAAAGTGTATAATTATGCTAAGAAATTCCATTGGCTTAATATTATTTCTGGAATTCACTTTAAATGTAGTGATTAATTAAAGAGAAATAAAATCCAAGTCAAATAAATAACTCATCAAAAATGCTGAACTTTTAGTGCACTAGATCAAGACTAGAATCTAGGACCTAGAACAAGGATGAGAATCTTGGTGGATAAGTTACTCATTGCTGTGTAACAAAATATCCTAAAATTTAGGGGGTTGCTATCTAGAAGATATGGGCTATTAACACTCCTCCTCTCTTGGTTCTTTTTTTTCCAGAGTTGTCTCAGCACTTCTTGAACACATCCACATTGACTTTAGAGTTTGCTTGTTTTAATTTTTGTAAGAGAATCCGAAGGAATTTCTCCTCCCTCCGTTTTAGATACTTATCTTTCTTGTATGTTTTGAATTTTTTACATAAGAGTTCACTTTCTGCTAGGATTCTCTTCCAGGAAGGGTTGCCAGTGACGTGGTATACACGTTGTCTATGACCTGGCTCTTCCTTGTTCACAGCTCTTAAGCGGGTCTCATGTCGGCAGCTAAACTGTGGGTTCTGAATTATACACACAATTCATTGCCAAGCTTGAACTAACAAGGGACGAATATTCAGTTTTGGATTTTGCAGCAACTGATTTACCTAAAATTGTAGGGAATCAGCTCATATCTAAATCCCAACACAGGCAAGTAGAATTACCCCAACCATGCAGGAAACACGTCTACTGACCCTGTTTATCAGGGCTATTGAGGTTGGACCACATGACTCCGCTTTGTGGGCTATGATCTTTTAGGCTCTGTTTCTCGTGAGTTTTCTCTTTACGGACCACAAAGGGAAATATTCATCTATCTATTGGTCTATCTATCTCTACCTACGTACCTATCTTCTAGATTTTTAATGTATTTTTCTCCAAAGGTAGGAGGTCTTCTCTTCTTAAGCGGGTTCACAAAAGAAGTCACTTGAGGTGAGTGACCGTTCCTTTCATTCATTACTCGGACAAATGTTTGTGGCTTAAGATGAGCTAGGAGTAATGCTTACATTGATTAGAAAATGCTTTCCCTCAAAATTTTTTATTTTTATTTTTCCAGAAGTAAACAGTAGTTTTCCATATATTTTGGAGTAAAAATTACTATACCATTAAGATGGCTAAACTAGGACATTTTAAACAAACAATTAAATATTGCCATAGTTTTGTTTGTTCATTTGTTTTGCTTTTTTCCATATAATAGGGATTAATTCATAGATATATAAATAACTCAGAAGTTTAATGAAAGTTATTCAGATGTTTGGGTAAGGAATCATCAAAAATTTTTGTTTACTGGACAATGAAATATTTCCAGGAGCCAAGGCAATTGTTACCTTAAACATTTTTACTCAAATGTATTTGTTACATGATGAATCATATTGAATTACTGGTATCATTTAAACTTGTTTCAATGATAGCTTATATAGTTAGGTTATGGAACTATATGTGACCCATTATAAATAGTTTAATGATAAAAACGATTGAAGAAAAAAATTGAGTATATTATAAGTTAAAGGACCTCATGGATGGCTGCCAACTTTTTCACATTCCATTTCTACAAAGTGTAGTGCAATAATTTAATGAAATCTATAAATGTTACAAAATCATTTTCATAGGGAAAATGTGTCTAATATTCTGAAGTTCAAAATAGCAGTGATAGAATATAAGATTCTAATTCATGAAAGGCTCAGCAAGTTCATGAACTTAAATGAATTCTTTTTGAAGCTAAAATACAGAATATAAAGTGACAATGGTATGATGTTATCTGAGTTATTTGTCCTAAGTTATAGGAAGGATTTTTCTATAGATTTCAGTCACAATATTAAACTTAAATAGTGCTATAAAATGCTTATTAAAATATTATAAATTTAAATAGCAAATTGAGAAATATTTTCAATGTAGAAAATGATAAAGGGTCTAATTTACTTAATATCAATAAAAAAGAAAATGTAGATTATAAATACATGTCAATAATCTAAGAAAAAACAGAAAAATACAGGAGCCTTTTTTTTCACACACACAAAAAAGACTGGGGCAATTACACACATAAATAGGCATCCAGCTCCACTAGTAATTTAAGAACTGGTGAATTCACATTACAATGAAATAATAGGTATTAAGAGATTTAAGAATACTTTAAATACAGAATACTGCAAGTCTTCTTTCAGTTTCTGAACACTTGATGAATAAAATAGAATAGCTATAGTTTCCAAAATATTAACTTTATTACGATTGAAGTAAAGTTGTGTATTGTAGGTTGAAGTAAAAAGCAAATAGACTTGCTAGCTCCTCTCCTCTCAATATAATCCTTGAGGTAGACCCTTTAAAATGAATGTGAGTTCATAGGTTAGACCAGTCTACTCAAGTTTCTGTCACTTGGCTGAACAGAACAAAGAAATACATAAAAACAAATGTGGATGTTTGCTAGATGGGATTTACTCAGTCAGCATACAGGAACTGACATCAACATGAACATACTTGGGGAAAATTGCTCCTCAAGGAATCTGAGTGAAATAAATGTGTCACTGCCATAATTGCAACAAAAAAAAAAGTTTATAATGCGTGGTCTAGGGCAAAAAAGGTACCTCATGTACTTCTGGCAAGTGTACTATTTGGAGGTAATTTTAATAGTATAATATTCAAATATGAACAAACTCAAATAACACTGATTATCCTAGCAAAATATTATATATAGTACTTATCTTTGCTATGCCTTCTCCATTAGATATACAATACCTACGGACAATAAGCTTGAACTTGCTTCTTAAAGAAACCAAATACTTAGAATAAACCTTAGTTTAATATACAAAATAATATAACTTTAAATGTAAAATTTTACCTTCTGCTCTTGGTCTGGGATTTACAAACTCGTTTTAATGGCTAACGTAAAAATAAAAGTCTTTCATGACATTATTTGCCTATTTCAATTTTTCTCAGTTTTACATTAACATATAGATAAATAATTGCAAATACCTACCTACTTTTGCTCATTTTGACTATTCAATACGTAAAGTTTTCATTCAAATAAATTCAAAGACTTCACATTTGTAAACTACTTATAAAAAGCAAATAAGAGAATGAAGCCAGTAGAATGAAATCTGATGAATAGTTTAGGAGTTTCAGAATTAATAAAAAAATCAGCCCATTTAAGAAAACTGTGCATTACAGAATTTTGACTTTAACTTGTGCTACAGTCCTATCTTTATAAGTGTCCAACTGAGCTGATCAGAGGATAAGCTTTAAAGATGGCTATACATTCATATAAACTCCACAGGGAATGAAGATTTGTGAAAAGTGATTTGTGTTCAAGCTTTGAAAAAGACATACATATAAAATTGTACTCAAAGACATGTGATTAGCCAGAATATCAACAAACTTTTTAATTCTATAAATCTCTTTTGCTTATTTATGAAAAAATCAATGGCTATTTAAGAAGTAAAAACATTTCAACTTTAATAAAAAACTGTTTCACTAATCTTGAGAATATTCTTCCTCTTCTTCAACCAAAAAAGGTGCAGAAAATGTATGCATAAGATCTGAAAAATATAGGGTTTGCATTAGAAGTGGAAAATAGTGAATTGTCCTATTACTCAGTTATTTATCTTTTTAAAAAAGTGTTATTACTTAAAATTACCAATCATAATTGTTCTCTTTAAGGTGGAATAATTATGAGGGAAAAAAACAGTACTGTTTATTCTCAAACATTTTCTTACCTATATTTTCTCCTTCACTATTCCCATCACTACTATTTCTTCCATAGATATTATACATACCTCCTTGATATCCCTTCAATTCACCAGCACTCCTAAGCACGCTGTATATAATTAATATTTTTATATTATTCTATTCTTCTACTTAGACTGTATAACTGTTCAAAATTTTTGCTGTCCTTCCCAGTGGTGAAAAGTTACAACCACACTCCATGAGCATTAGTTGTGGCTCTTACAACTTACAGTAACAGGCTTTAATTTATTCAAAGCACCAAAGTCTGAGCTACATCACAAAGTTTATCTTTTTTAATTTGTACATTAAAGGCATTTGGATTAAATAAATTATTTTCTTTTGACACTATAAAAGGTAAGAGATTTTCTTTAAAGACAATAGGCAAAAACAGTGATAAATTCTAAGAAAAACACAGTTTTAAACATAAAATTATGTTTATAAGTCTGAAAGTACAACTTTAAAATCAGAGATAAAGATTAGTCACTTGAGATAAGGCTTATTAGAGGAAATCAAGTACGGATAAAAAGAGAAGCCATGGCGACAGGGCCAAGAATTAGTTGGAGTAATTACAACTAAATGTCGCTTCATTCTTGGTTCTTGTACCCAATTTCAGTAAGGACATGGCCTTGATGGTAACATAAATGAATCCCCTAAATAATAAAACACAGTCATATATTGTGAACGACCAGGTTAAAAGGAGAGTAGCTAATGCACAATATTTTTTATGGCCTTGTGCAGTTTAATCATACAAAGATATGTATTACTGTACCATTTCAATACATGGGTAAAGTGAGTGAGTCTCAAACAGGATGTGAATTTGCGAAGATTCCTCTTACGATCAAAACTTGTATTCTTTACATTATGATGCCAAGTGTCCTTATCCTCAATTCCATGAAGGAACCACCAACAGAAATAGTGGATGCTTTGTTAAAATACAGGTCTTTATGACTTTGGAATAAATATAAAATCCATTGCTAGGAAATGATTTCTCTCTGATGTTGGAAAACTCAATGTGTTTATCTGTTCCTCAGTTTTGCCAGGGGAGGCATGTGCTGGCCTTTGTAAAACTATGACTGAGCAGAAGTTCACTAAAGGGAGACAAGAACAAAATCTGAAAGCATGAGAAGTAGTAGTTTTACTAGATAACATTTCTAGCTCTGTGATGTCTTGCCTGTTTTATCTAAATCCACCATTATAATAGAGTATATATTTTACAGTTTCTTATATTTAGAAAAGGTTGAAATAGAAATAAACTAACAAAAAATGAAATTTACAGGTGGGTAGGTATAAAAGAAATATGCAAAATTAAATTTGTTACTTGTCAATTTGATAAAATTAATTATTTGCCAACGTGGGCAGAATATTATGAATTCTAAATTAGTCATATATTCATCTTTACTTAAGCATATGCACATTGAATCCAAGCTTGTATTTACTTGTTTCCCTTATGTTTCATATTAATAAAAATGCATACACACACACTGATTACATCAAAGTCAGACTTTTAAATTGCTAAATAAGAAGTAACAGTGGCATTGAATGTGATTTAGAGATGACTATAAATTTTAAGGTAGGACTTCAAATTCAACTAAAAATATAAAAACATAGGTTTTTCAAGTGAAGAAACATTTAGAATATGTATAGATCATTATCTAAGAAGATATGGATAATGATAATGTTAAATCAATGAGATTAATAACAGAAATCACAATACCATAATACTATATTTCTGACAGAGTATCTAGAACTTACAAATGTATCATGTCATAATTAAAAGAATTTACTTTCTTCAGCCATTTTCTGTGCACCTGACACATTTAATTATAGACATAATTTTTTTTTCAGACTTTGAACTTCTTTCCCTAGATTTAGGTAAAAGACAGAAGAAGACATTTTAACCAAAACATAAGCTATTTGGCCAAAAACTGCCTACATTTCTTGTGATCTTAGTCACCTACTTTGGGAGGTTATTCCCATAGTTGGTTGCTTGTTTAATATATAAAATCCACAATGCAGACATATTTAAAATCTTGTCTTTTCTTTTTGAATCTGTTGATGCTTAGTAGAAATCACATAGAATTGTTTTACAAAGCCAATCTAAGCACATTATCTGAAACTTCACGTGTTTTCTTTGTACCTAGACACAGAATATAAAAAAAAGAAAAGATATTTCAAAATCTGAAGGGAATCACTGGATAACTTTCTGTAACTTTCTCTTTCCATTAAACTCCAATTATCTTCACAAAACTGAAATAGCAATGCTCCACTCACCTTTATGTACAGGTTTGTATAGTGAATCTATAGCTTCCTGACTAAAATAGCAGCTATAGAATTAAGAGAATTATTCCCCTTTAGTTTTTGAAAGATGATAATTATACGTTTAGTTTAATAGGAGATGCTAATTTTTAATTGGCTTTAGCAAATAAACAACATTCTTTAAAATAAATTATTTGATGTGAATACAGAAGAAACAATATCCTTAATTAGTAGCAGTTGTGTTTTTTTCAATGTTAGGTTTTATGGAGGTGACCAATATACTAATATTGTTCTAAAAAACACTTTCTTTAATTTCTTTGGTCTTTCATAGTATGGTTGGTTGACATCTATTGAATGCCTACAGACTCTTCAGAGCAATAATCAGCAAGGTATGAGCAGTCATAGAGAATGCCCTGGACCATCACAAAATTCACTCACCTGCCCGTTTCCTACAATTTCATAGTACATTTTTAGTCTTCTTCTTTGACTTACCACTCTGATGAATAAAGTCTGGAAAGTATTATTATAGTTTATGAGCTTGCCTCTTAGAAGAAACTTCCTTTTTGAAAGGTTTTTAAAATTAAATTTTCCTTTTTTTCTTTTCTTTTTAGTTTGCTTGTTTTGTTTTTAGAGATAGGGTTCTCACTATGTTACCCAGGCTGGACTCAAACTCCTGGGCTCAAGCGATACTTCTACGTCAGCCTCCTGAATAGGTGGGACAACAGGCACATGCCACTACACCTGTCAAGGGCAAGAAAGTCCGTTTTCATTGAGATATTTGGCCTGCAGTTCAGATACACTGCAATGACAATTTGACAACATTGACCACAGAACAAAGAACAACAATCAGGCTCTTACTGAAGATGCTGGTTATAGCAATTTATTTTACTCTCTGCCTATTTTGTATGCAGATAATGTTAGGAAAATATGCTATTGAGTACAGGATACAAAAACTGTGCCTTAAGTGCTCTCTCTTTCTATATATATATTTTTTCTCATTTAATATTTACTCCAGTCATATGATATGAGTGTAGTTATGGTCTTTATTTTAGAAATTAGAAAACTGGCAGGTAAACAAATAGCTAATATCACATAAGTAGTAAATGACAAAGTCCAAGTTCAATTTTAATAAATATGACTACTGAGTCCCTGTGGATGTGTGTATAAACACCACACTAAGAATTATACATATAATTGGAGTTCAAGAAGAACAGATGTAGAGAATCTGACAGAATATGAATAGCTATAAAGGGATAAAGGTTAAGTATATTCAAAAATTGATTAAAGGCAGTACATAAGTGATTTAAGGAGCTTTTTAAAGCCAAGCTGAATAAATACAAAGAAAACTACCCCAAGGCACATAATAGTAAGCCTAATATAAACAAAAGAGAAAGAGAAAATCTTATAAGAAGACAGAAAATAAAATTATATTATTTTCAAAGATGAAATAATAAAACTGATGATTGCTTACTCAAATAGAGAAGTAAAGGCAGAACATGTGGTACAATGTCATCAAACTGCTGAAAAAAAAGTAACTGCTTTTTTAGAATACCATAATGGCAAAAAAAAAAAAAAGCATTGAAGGAAAATTAAAAGTATTTTTCCATCTAAAAATGGAAAGAATTTATCAGTAACACTAACCAAAAGAAAGCAGGAATAATTGAATAATAGAAGGCAGAATAAACTTTAGGATGAGAGGAATTAGTAGATATTAATATATAGACAGATATTTCTATGAAAATATATAGGTTAATCCACCAGGGGGATACACAAATTCAAATCTGCACTCATCTAATAGCATAGCTTCTAAATTTATAAAGAAAAATTGACGAAAACAAGGAAGAAATTAGAAAATTGGCAACCTTGGGTGTGTGTGTGTGTGTGTGTGTCTAGATATATATTCTTTTGTTTTTTTCTAAAGACAGGATCTCACTCTGTTGCCCCACCTAGAGTGCACTGGCATCATCATAACCCACTGTAACCTCAAACTCCAGGACTTAAGTGATCATCCTGCCTCAACCTCCTGAGTAGCTGGGACTACAGGGGCGTGCCACAACGTCTGGCTATTTTTTTTATTTTTTTGGAGAGGTGCGGGACTCACTATTGCCCAGGCTGGTCTTGAACTCCTGGCCTCAAGTGATCCTCCCACCTCAGCCTTCCAAATTGCTAGGATTACAGGTGTCAGCCACTGCACCCAGCCCTTAAGGAGGTACTTTTAACACACTTCTTTCAGTAACTGATAGACTAAGAATCAAGTAATTATAATTATTTATATTTATAAGATATGAACAACATGATTGACCGAAGAGACCTAATTGAAATGTAATGAACATTAACCAAAATATTTCATGTAGTGGGCCGAAAAGCAACCCTAAATAATTTGTAAGAATTCGAGACATGAAATTATGAAAATGTAGGTGTGATGACAAATTCTTAGAAAAATAAAATTTAACAAAACTGATATAGGAAGAAATGAAATCCAAATAAGTGGGCAGTAGTAAGTAAATTTAAACCCTAATTAAAAATCTTATGAAATAGAAGTCTAGGCCTAGATGGGTGAATTCTTTCAAATATTAAACAAAACAAAAAATACACTAAAATTTAAAAAAATGTTTAGAAGAAATAAAAGCAGAAAAACTTACTGAGTGATGAAGGCAACATAATGCAACATGAAGTAGCATTACATACATTTCTTTTTGGTGAGAACATTTAAAATCTACTCATAACAATTTGGAAATATACAATACGTTATTAACTATGGTCACTTTGTTGTATAATAGATCATCAGAACTTATTCCTCCTGTTTAACTAAAATCTTGTTCCCTTTGATCAAGATTTCTGCTTTCCCTATGTACCTCTCTCTCCTTTCAGCCTTTTTAAACCACCATGCTTGTCCCTACTTCTGTGAGTCCTACCTGCCACATTTAAGTGACATCATGCAATATTTGCCTTTCTGTGCCTGGCTTATTTCACTTAGCATAATGTCCTCTAAACTCATCCATTTGTCACAAATGACAGAATTTTGTTATGTTTTAAGGCTGAATAGTATTCCATTCTGTGTACATGTACCACTTTTTTATCCATTCACCTGTTGATGGGCACTTGGATTATTTCTATACCTTGGCTATTGGGAATATGCTGCAATATACGTAAGAATGCACATATCTCTTCAACATACTGATTTCAGTTCCTTTGGATATATACCCAGAAGTGAAATTGCTGGATCATATGGTAGTTCTATTTTTAGTTTTTTGAGGAATCTGTGTACTGTTCTCCAAAATGTATGTACTAATTTACGTTCCCAAGAAACAGTGTACAAGGGCTCCTTTCTCTCCATGTTTTCACAAACACTGGTTATTTGTCAACTTTTTGATAATAGCCATTCTAGCAGGTATGAGGTGATATCTCATCATAATATTAATTTGCATTTCCCTGGTGATTAGTGATGTTGAGCATATTTTTCATATATCTGTTGACCATTTGTATGTCTTCTTATGAGAAATGTCTATTCAGGCCCTTTGCTCATTTTTAACAGGGTTATTCTTGAGTATTTTAAATTCCTTATATCTTTTGGATATGAACACTTACCTGATGTTTGATTTATAAATATTTCTTCCAATCTGTTGGTTGTCTCTTCATTCTGTTAATTGTTTGCTTTGATATGCAGAAGCTTCTTAGTTTGACACAATCCTATTTGTCTGCTTTTTGTTTTTGTTGCCTGTACTTTTGGGGTCATATTCAAGAAATCATTGCCCAGACCAATGATGTGAAGCTTTTATCCTATTTTAATGGTAGTTATATAGTTTGAGACCTTATATGTAAGTCTTTAATCCTTTTAAATTGATTCTTGTATTTGAATGAAGTAAGAGTCCAATTTCATTCTTTGGCATGTGACCACTTTTCTCAACACTATTTATTGAAGAGACTATCCATTCCTCATTGTGTGTTCTTGACATCTTTGCAAAAAATTAATTGACTCTGGATGCATGGGTTTTTTCCTGGGCTCTCTATTCTGTTCCATTGGTCAATGTGTCTATTTTTATGCCAGTATCATATTGTTTTGATTACTATAGATTTGCAGTATAATTTAAAATAAGGTAGTGTGACACTTCCAGCTTTGTTCTTTTTTCTCAAGAGTATTCTGGCTATCTGGAGCCTCTTGTGGTTCTACACAAATTTTAGGATTGTTTTTTCTATTTTTGCAAAAAAGAACATTGGAATTTTGATAGGGATTGCATTGAATCTGTAGATTGCTTAGGGTAGTATGGACATTTTAAAAATATCCTTCCAATTCATGAACAGAGGATATATTTCCATTTATTTATGTCATCCTTCTTAATTTATTTCATCAATATTTTACAGTTTTCGGTATACAGATATTTTGCCTCCTTGGTTAAATATACTTCTAAGTATTTTTTGATGTAATTTTAAAGTGGATTTGTTTTCTTAATTTGTTTTCCAGATGGTTCATTGTTAATATGTAGAAATGCTACTGATATTTGTGCATTGAATTTGTAACCTTCAACTTTACTAAATTTGTTTATTGGTTCTAACAGTTTTTTGGTAGTCTTTAGGGTTTTCTATATGCAAGATCATGTCAGCAAACAAAGACAGTTTTGTTTCTTCCTTTCCTATTTGGATGCCTTTTATTTCTTTCTTGCCTAATCATCTTGGCTAGGACTCCCAGTATTTTGTCGAATAGAAATGGGAGAGTGGGACATCTTTGTCTTATTCTTGATTTTAGAAAAAAAACCTTCAACTTTTCACCATTAAGTTAAATGTTAGCCTTGGGCTTGTCATATATGGTCTTTATTGTGTTGAGTAACATTCCTTCTATACCTATTTTGTTGAGAGTTTTTATGGTGGAAAATGTTGAATTTTGTCAAATGCAAGTGTAGACTAATAACTAAATGTAACAAAATAAACTTTAGAAACAGAACCACACGGGCATGGATACTTGAGTTTTAACAAACTCAAGTATTTGGCATTGCAGATCAGTGGGGAAAGAGTCAGTTGAATTTCTCAACTGAAAAAAAAATATGAATATTCACTCCTCTTATAAAAAACAATCAGTTCTAGTTGTAATAAGTATTAAAATACCCATAAAGTCTTAAAGTTAAAATAGTAAATTATCTAGTAGAAAACAGAATATCTTCTTCTTGAATTAAGTGAACAAATTTAAACAAAACAAATTGACAAATTTAACTATACAAAATTTCAGAGTGTATGTTCATCAGATACATTTTTAAGGAGATGAAAAAGCTATTGACAAAGTAGTAAAAGTTATCTGTAAATATACAATCAACCTCCATTATCCAGAATATATAACAACTCCAAAAATCAAAAAGGAAAATAAAACAAAGAAATTTTTAAAAAGTACAAAACTCCTTGAATGGCATTTCTCCCAACAAAGTCAGATATTTAAAAAGACAGCAAACATATGAAAAATGCTACCCTATTTAATCAGTAGGGAAATGCAAAATAAAATCTCAATGAGATATCACTATGTACAAATGAGAACGATTAAATACAAAATGGCTTACAGTACTAAGAGTTGGTAAAAGCAAAGGAAACTCTTACACAATGCTGATGGTAATTTTAGTTTTCAAAAATCACATTGCAAAGTTATTTAAAATATCCACTAAGGGTAAACCTACACATGTTTTATGAACCAGCATTTCAATGACTGTGTATAAGCCCGACAGTTATATACAAAAATTGATTATAGCAACTTTATTCATAATAGAATAATACATAAAAACTGGAAACATCCACATGTTCATTAATAGGAGAATGGACAAACATTTTATTTATATAACAGGATACTATGCAACAATGAGAATGACAAAATTCCTACACTCTACAACAGGGAAAAATTCCACAAATTTTTGAATAAAATAAGCCTAACCTAGTAAGAGTATGTAGTGTATCATTTTATTTATAAAAATTGTAAAATAAGGGATGTGAATTGATGGTGTTATGTCAGTAGAGGAATTAAATTGTTGGGGGAATATTTCTGGGAGAGAGAGAAAAGTGTTTCTGGGGTATTTCTTGACCTTTTGCTTGAAATTTCATCCTTGCTATATTTGGCAGTGTTCACTTAGTGACAATTCATTGTATTGTACCTTTAACATTTGTATACTTTTTAATATGCATATTTTACATCAAAAATTGTATATAAAAGAAATCTTTCACGGAGGTGGGTTTGTAAATTTTTTATATGGTTCTGTCACTTGCTTCACCTATTTTAGAGGCCATTTAACATGAACAAATAAATTTTTGTTGCATAATTTTAGCCTATGGAATTATTATTATCTGAGGACCCTATTCATCCTCAATAATATATCTGGGCTTAAGTAAATTTCAGTAATACATCTGGGTTTAAGCTGTTAAGCTATTAACAGCTACATTAGCTTCTAATTCATTTGTATTTGCCTCATATACATTTTTTAAAAGTGTTGCTTTAAACTTCCTATATCCTTATGTTTTATTTGTATCTCTTGTAAATAGAATATAGATTTATATTTAAAGCAAATATAGACTTTATTTAAACCCAGTTTTGTAACCTCTGCTTCTCACCAGATAATTCAGTCCATTTGTATTTTTGTGAATATTGCTATATTTGAAAATATTTAAACTATCTTATTTTGCTTTTTCCTTATATGTCTCTGCAGTGGATGATGTTGGAACCTTGTCTAGATTCCCTTAGATCCTTTTCACCTTTTATGTTTCACCTTGGATTTGGCAACAGCTTGCATCTGTATGTCGTTTAAACGACCATATTTGGAGGACTACATTTAGGCTATTGAACTACACTCTGCCTGCTAGTGCAGACTGAGGAGCGCCTGGGAAGTTCTGAAATATAACTTACACCCTAGAGCTCTTGTGAAGGATTATATTGAAGATACCTTTGGCAGACTTTGCTTGAAATCAAATCCTGGCTTTGTTTACCTACTTTCTCTGTCTTGGTCCCTCCACTTACTTTTGGGGTTCACTTTAATTTTAAAAAATTACTTATCCTGGAAAATTCATCACAGGATCTACTTCTGTGGAACTGGACCTAAGACAATTACTTGTATTCCCTTCTTATTTCCTCCTCTCCTGCATTCTTTTTGATTCTTGGAGAGGTTTTTTTGTTTGTTTTGTTTGTTTTTTCTTATCTTTGTTTCGTTTTGTTTGTTTTCAAAACTATTTTTCTCTTTTCCTGGTTTGGAAATGATATGCTCTATTTCTCATTTATTCATGGTAACCTATAATGTTAGGTTGAATGCCTAATCTGACAAGAGTCTAAAGTTAAAACATTTCTGTGTCCATTTCACCTATGATAAAGGGGGGAAAAGAAAGCCTTACAAAATGTAATACCAGGCAGTACACTTCAAGCTTCAAGTTAGTGTTTTCTGCTTTTTACCTTTTACTTCCATTTTATTTTTACTATTCCAAAGTAAATAATAGTACGGTACTAACGTTTGCAATAGCCAATGTCTAGACTTATGCTCATGGTTTTCAATTTATTTTCTCAGTAGTATTTATTATTCAATTGTGTATCCTCCTTTGAAATAATCTTTTTTACTAAAGGGCATCCTTTAAAAATGGTTTTTGAGACATATTTTGAGTAGTGTCTGTCATCCCACTTCACTGAAGGAGCCATTTGTTTTTTATTCTGACCCTTAACTGAAGAGATAGATTTGAAGATCTCAAGTATTATGAAGGTATCTGACATCCAATGCACAATGTTGTGAGAAGATTAGGCCTTGTCCCCCTGAAACCAAGACACTAATAGTTAATACATTGTGGAGGTCAGGAAATGATATTGGAACTAGTAAAGTAACAGTGTCTTCTTACTGCTTATTAATACTACCTTTTTTTTCTTCTTGTCTGGAAGAGATTTTTCTGTATTTTTGCAATTGTGTGAATATAAGAGTAATTATAGGTGCATTTTTGTGATGGGCTAGGTGTAGTGCCTAATGATTACCTTTGTTTATATTTGTGACATGATTCTCAAGAAGCCTCACAGTGGCTTTGTCATTATTTTAACAAATTTACCAAAGTCTGTGTTCTTGCCATCAGTCTTAACTTTTTAACAGCATCAATATTGTTACTATCTTTATTAAGGAACAAAATCCAGACCCTAAACAATCAGAATACTTTTTTTTTTAAATGAGAAGTAATGCTCACTGGCACAGCGATACTCACATGTATATGACTAACACTCTCTCCCTGAAAGGAGCAATAAGTAGTTTTGTGTGTGTGAATATAAGCAAATTGAGTTAGCCTGTTTTTGCATTTAATGGCAAAAGGGTAAGTTATACAAATGAATGTATCTCCTCCATAGGATTTGGCCAGCTAGTGAGGCTAGTTTGCTTAAGTCTATAGATGGAATTCAAAAATTTCTCTTAAATGAGTATGAACAATATTTGCTTCAAGGTTTCTCCTTTTCTATGATTTTCTGGTTAAATGAGTCTCCTTTTCCATAGCACATTTCTTTATTATCTATGTTATTGGCTTCAAACAGATTAGAACCCAGGACAGTTGCATGGAAGTTGTTTCATTTAAAACATACATTTTAAATCTGACATAAATATATTGATTCAAAAGTTCAGCTCTCAGAAGGCATTTACTTTTTATTATTTTCGAATTCTAGAGAATATACCTTACAAAAAATCATTTTATTGCCCAAAAAGAAGTCTTGATCTTTGCTTTTCTTATTGTGTGTAATTACTAAAGAAAAAGCAACTAGAAATGATTCAATACCAACAATTTTCTGCATTGCAAAATTATTTCATAGTTCCTCATTTACTCATTACTATGCATGAAGATTTGTTTGTTTCTACATTAGAAATTAAAGGCCATTCTCTAAAAGACGAAAGTGTTCTACGATCAAATCAGTATCTGAGCTTAGAAATGTAGGACTTTAATATAACTCATGCATGTAGAATGCTAAGTAGGGTGTAGATTTCATAATAAGTTCAAATGAACATTTCAAACTTCTATAATAGTAACACTGCTATTAAGTGCTATCAACAACTGTATGAGTCACCCCACTTGTTTATAAACTATCAATTACTGAAAACTCTCACACTGGCAATGACTTTGTCTTGACATTCATAGAAGATATGTTTACTTGGAACATGGTATTGTTTTATGATATCTGAAAGAAAGCTTATTTCTCTTACTGTATCACTATGTTTTGCAAGGCATATGACATGATGCAATAAAATGAATTTTTTTGGGTTATAATATATTGTTGCAAATTAATATTTACCTAACAAAACGGCAGGAATAGATAACTATAAGGATAAAATTTACCTCTATGTCCTTTAAAAATTAATTACAGGTTTTAATTACAGTTTAAGCTGCACTTTGGGAAACTTTGAGTTAACGGGTTGCAATTTTTCTTCTTTAACAAAAGAAAGGTGACCTCAGCCTAGACTAAGTGCTTAGTGGAAGCATTTAGCACAGCAAAATTGCAATAGTGTCCCAAGAGAAAATGAACTGCCATTGATACCAATGCCCTGTATAGAAAAGGAACTTCAAAATGCATTTTACCTTAGTACGAGAAGGGAGATAGAACTGATTAACTCTGAACTAATCAAAAGGGTTGGCAAAAACACCAAGTGGAATAATCTCAAAGCTTTTTTTAAACAAAAGTAATCAAGAATCTGTATCATGCTAATGACTTTTATCACAAGGTTCTGAAATCTCTGTACATTTAGTCTAAGGTGTTATTTCAAGATATAAGTTGTCCTTAGTCTCTATTGTACTATGTACTTGCCTTATACAATGATACTGGTATAGAGTTCTAAAGATTTTTTTCAAAAGTTTTCAACTTTAGAATTTCAGAAAGTACAAAGGACTTTTAAGTTTAAAAAAAGCCCACAGAGTGGAAAAAGAACAAAGTTACATATAAACATACATGTGCATTTATTGATTTATTTGCTTCCTCATATATTGATATATGTGAATTGACAAAAGATCACATACAAAAATAAGAATTAGTCAAGATCAGTAACAAGAAATAAGTTGAAACTATTTAGTGCTGAAAAGCCTGCTGCATTCACAATATAGAATATATAATCTTCAGAATAGACCACTATATTTCCAGTGCAACATTTTGCTGAATATCATCATATTAGTCAACAGTTACTTCATCATAATCTCATATAAGTAAATTTGATCCATGTTGTCCATTTAATAAACAACCTCACAGAAATGATATACTCATACAAATCTAAGCTCCTACTTTCCAACTAAGGTCATTTTATAAAGAAAGATGTACGAGCATTTGGTTTAAAAGGGTGATGCTAAATAGCCCAAACACATTTATACCCTCTGGTGGATATAAGGAACAAGAAGGAGAAAGTGGAGAACGAAGAGGAAGAGGAGGAGGAGGAGACAAGGTTCAAGATATTTCTCTTTTTTAAAATATCTTTGCTACATAGTTGTGTGTCTTAGATATTCCACCCCTTATTTACTAGTAATACAAACCAACCTGAATTAATTTAAGTGTATTTTCCACAAGAGAATCTCATGAAATCTCATGGAATCCAAGAGGAGGTATGTAGTGGGCCTCAGAATGGGATTGAGACCAGGACCTGGGAACCCATCAGGGTTTGTTCCCAAGTCCCTGAAGTGCTTTTACCCAGTTTTTGTGCTTCTCCATGCACATGCTGTGACCTGTAGTTTGTCTTCAGCTCTCTTGGCTAGAGGACAATCAAATGTGTCTGACTCTCTTAGTCCCAGTTTCAAAACTATGAGAAACTACATTGTATTGGCTCAGGTTAGAGAAGATAAATCCCACTTTTTAGTTTTACTTTTTATTATTTTTTTTCTTCTGCTTGTTTGGAGTTGAATTGCTCTTTTTTCTCTTGTTTCCCAAAGTGGAATCTTGGATTATTGATTTTTGATCCTTCATCTTTTTTAATATATCCGTTTAATGCTAAAAATTCCTCTTTAAGTACTGCTTTCACTGAATTCCATGAATTTTGATGAGTTGTGTTATTATTTTCAAATAGTTCCAAGTATTTTAAAATTTCTCTTGGGACTTTTTTGATCCCTGTATCATGTAGAAGTGTGTTCTTTCATCCCCAAACCTTCGTTGATTTTTTGGTTATCTTTCTGTAATATACTTCTAGATTAATTGTATTTTTGTCTGAGAAAATATTTTGCATGGTTTCCACTCTTTGAAATGTTTTAAGGCATGGTTTATGGCCCATAAGGTGTCTTTCTTGGTGATTGTTCTATGTAAAGTTGAGAAGAATGTGTTTTGTACTGTTGTTTGATGAAATATTCTATCAATAACTGGATGAAGTTGATTGGTGATTCTGTTCAAGTAACTTATACCCTTAATGATTTTCTAACTGTTTAATCTATTAGTTACTGAGAGAGGTATTGAAGTCTCAGACAATAATAGTGCATTTGTCAATTTCTCATTGCAGTTTTATCAGTTTTGTCTCATGTATTTTGACAATCCGTTTTTAAATACATATACCTTTAGAAGTTTTGTGTACAAAATTTTTGGAGGATTGACTGTCCTTCATCATGATATAACACCCCTCTTTATCTCCAGTAATTTTTCTTTTTCTAGAGTCTACTTTGTCTGAATTTAATATTGCAACTCCAGCTTTCTTTTGGTTAATGTTAGCATGGTATATATTTCTCCATCTTTTTACTTTTAATCTGCCTGAGTAAAGACTGTAAAGTGGGTCCCTATAGACAACATATAGTTGGGTCTATAAATATTTAACCTCTGTGTGTAGTCACCTCTCTAGTACTTTGTGATATATATCTCCGGACATCTCAACAGCTCGTATCTGCATCTTCTGTCTCTTCTCTTTTTAACTTTCAGTATTCCTACTCAGTGTAACTTACAGTCTATTCTCAGAAGATTTTTTCTCAGTGTGGATCTCTGTCTTCTTGGGAAAGTGTTTATCTTGGGTATTTTGAGATTTTTGCCATATCCACCACCTACTTACTACTCTTCAAACTTTCCACAGCAATTTTGGCATCAGTTACACATTGCAACTTATGCAGTCTTTTTTCTGATTTGATTTTCTTTTTAAAATCCACTTATTGAATCTTCCACTTCCATTTTTTTGGGGGGGAGTACTTGTAGGCAATTTCTTGGTTCTCTCCTTTAAGTTTAGGACTATTAGTCTAGCTTTTTCCTTACCTTTAGTGCTCTCCTACACAGCTGTTCATCTTGACCAAGTCTTTCTGGTGTCAATATCTGCTCCTGTCTGTTCATACTGTGGAGCAGGGAAGGTGCAGATAACTTGTCCTTGAATTTTACTGACAATATTATCATGGTTTCAGTTTTTATTTGTGTGTCTTTTGCACTGGCTATCTTATTGCTCTGTCAATGTTAATGAGGAAATTTAGGGGGATGAAAAAATCAATTCTACAACCATCACTGAGTCATAAACAGAATCTGACCATGGCTTTGTTTTATCATTTTATTTTATTTTGGGAAAAAAGAGAACGTTTTAATATACTAGCCTCTGTGGAAGTTGCAGACTTCTATGAGTAGACTAGAGACCAAGCCTTTTCATTTTTTTTAAAGTTTTTGTTTTGACATAATTTTAGACTTACAGAAAAGTTGAAAAAAAAGTACAGAATTCACATACATCCTTGACCTAACCTTCTGTACAGTTAATGTAACCACTATCCAATTATCAGATTATTCTTGTCCTTAGTCTTTCTTTGACTTTCTTCATTTAGACTATTTTGGAGAACATTTGCAAGATTTTTCTTTTCAGAATGTCTCCCAATTTTGGCTTTTCTGGTGTTTTCTTATGATTAGATTCAGGTAAAACATTTTTGTCAAGAATACCATAGAATGATGTGGTGTCCTTTCCTTGCATCCTATCAGAAGGTACTCAGTGTTAATATGTCTTATTACTAATTATGTTACCCTTGCTCGTTTGATTTTCTGAGTTTCTCTACTGTACCGTCAATAGTCTTCTCTTTGTAATTGATAAATACCATGGGGCTATACTTTGAGAATATATAAATATTCTGTTTCTCCTTAAACTTTCTCCTGCTGATTTTAACATCCACTAAGGGAGCTTGCCTGTAGCAATTGTTATTGCAGTAACTATTGCATTTAATGATAATTAGATTTTAAAATTCTGACTGGGTTAGTTTCTTCTTTATTATTCTTTACTGTAAAATTTATTTGGGGTTGTGTAGGTAAAAATACCATATCTGCCTCAGGCCTTTATCATTTCAGGAATTTTAAATTTCCTTTATTTTCTTACATATTTTCACTAATTTTGACTCCCTTAAAAATAACTGTTCTAAAACACTAAAACATATGGTGAAATAGTATTAAGTGATTTGTTATTAGAAATAATAAGTAATATTAAGTAATTTAACATCATAAAATTTTGTGAAGCAAACAAATACTTGATGGTGACTGTAACAACAAGAAGCAAATTTATGGGACTGCTGTTGTGTAATAGTCTTGAAAAAAATTAAATAATAAACGTTTGGTACAAAATTAAGTTGGGCAGCCTCTAAAAGAAATTATACATTTCAACTCACACCCTTGCACTGGTTACAATAAAATATTTTTAAGATAAAATAACTTGATGTTTTCATTTTAACATAAAAACAGAGTAATTCTACTACATTCTTGGATAATATAGAAGTGTAAAATGATTTAATCCTTTGGGTAAATATTTTTTAGGCCTTCTAAGCTATCTTACATATATATACAATCATTTCACATACCAATGATATTCCACAGAGTCAACTTGTCCCAACTCTCAAAAACATTTTTTTGAGAATGCAAAAGATCAAAATGTTTACCTGTAAATCCTAAAGTACACTTACTAATCTGGGAAGAATCATCATGTTTAACATTGCTTAATCCTGCTATACTATTGCATAGCATCAGATAAACACAAATATCTGGATATACAAAAAAGTTTTGAGTAAATATTTTTAAGAATTTAAAATTATGTTTTTAAACGTCCCAGTGTTTTTGAAAAAACAATGCTTTATTTGCTACTTATTATAAATAGTAGCATCTCTTCTTCTGGTTAATAAAAATGATAAATATTTCATGTGCTCTAAAGACTACTCCAAGTTTAATATGATAATATCCTGTGATCTCTGTAATTAGAAGTGACTTTACACTCAGCAATATAGAGTTGCCTTCTGAGTTAAGCAGTAAATTCACAAATGCTTTTTCTAAACTACATGTCTTAAAACTACAATCATTTTTAAAAGTTTTTTTTTTAATTTTGAAATGGTTATAGATTTGGAAGAAGTTACAAAAATAGTACAGAGAGACACCATATACTCTTCACTCAGTTTCCCCCAATTGTAGCATTTTACACAACTATGGCACAACATTGAGACCAGGAAATTGATGTTGGTACAATCCACAAAATTTATTCATATTTTACTAGTTAACAAATACACATAACTACCAGAATCAAGATACAAAACTGTTCAGTTACCAAAAAGATCTTCTTCTTACTGTCCTTTTATAAATATACTCACCCTTCTCCCCTGCTCTGTCCCTAAACCCTGACAACCACTAATCTATAATCCATAATTGTGTGTGTGTGTGTGTATATATATATATATATATTTATATATATTTTTTATTTATTATTTTAAGAGTATTATATAATACTGGCTTGGGTTCCAGGCAAAGTGCTCAAGGGGACCATGTCTAGGAGTAGAGGGTTGGGGAAGAAGCTTCAGTCAGATCCAGAGCCAGGCCATCCCTGCCACTGGCCACTTGGTCCTCAGTGGTGATGTGAAGCTGCACCCTGAAACCACAGCACCACATCCTGTTGCATGCTCTTCAGCTCTAACCATGTGATTTTTCTATTTTAGTTTCTTGATATGGTAGATTATGTTGATTGATGTTTGAATACCAAACCAACCTTGCATCTCTAGACTAAAATCCCCTTGGTCACAGTGTATAGTCAATTTTATATGTTGCTAGATTTGATTTGCTATACATTTTCTTGAGGATTTTTGCACCTGTGTTCAGGAGATTTCTTTTTTTTTTGTACTGCATGTGTTTGATTTTGGTATCAGGATCGTATTGGATTTATAAAATGAGTTGGGAAGTGTTTGCTCATCTTCCATTTTCTGGAAGAGATTGGTTAGAATCAGTGTTAATTTTTTTTTGTAAGCTTTTAGTAGAATTCTCTGGTGCAACTATCTGTACCTGGAGATTTATTTTTAAGAAAATTTTCTAGCTACAAATTTAATTTATTTAGTACATAAAAGGCAGCTTGAGTTATATTTATTATTGGCTGACTTTTGGTAGTTTGTACTTTTTAAGAAATTGATCATCATCACAGTGGTTGAATTTATGTCTGTAGAGTCCTTCCTAGTATTCCCTTATTATCTGTTTACTATGTGGGTAGTTTGTACTGCTAGCCTCTCTATGTTCCTAGTGAAGTTAACTGTTTTTTTTTTTTTATTCTTTGTCTTGTTAAAAGCTTGCCAACTATGTTGACCTTCTAAAAGAACCAGGTTCTTGTTTCATTTATTTTCTTTATTGTTTTTCTTTTTTTCAATTTCATTGATTTCTGCTCTTGTCTTTATTATTTTCTTCATTCTGCTTGTATTGGGCTTATTTTCTTCTTTTCTTAGTTTCTTAAAATGCAAGCTTAGATTATTGATTTGAGACATTTCCACCCCTTTGCAACATAAGCATTTAGTGCTATAAATTTCTTTCTCAGTGCTGCTTTATCTGAATTTCATAAATTTTGGGGTGCTGTATTTTTAATTTTATCCACCTCAACACATATTTTTTATTGTTTTTAAGACTTCTTTAATCTATGTTTTATTTGGAATTATCTTCCTTAATTTCTGAGTGTTTGGAGATTTTTTTGTGTGTGATTTTCCTGCTATATAATTCTAATTTGATTAGAATTGATACCAATATCCAAACAAACTCAATCATCAATGTTAATACTTTTTAACAATTCCTATTTTTAACTTAATAGACAGTGCAGTTTTTATCTTTGGTTAGTCTGGGCATAGATGGTTTATTTAAAAGGAATAATTTTGATAACTACTTTCAACCATGTGAATAATAAGATTAATAATTTACTCTGTAGTATTGTAAGATCCCCAAGGTAGATTAATTGATAACAGAGTTGATACAATGTAATCATAGGGAACATGGAGAGGATCACTCAGACTTTTTGTGTAAAGGTACTGTTCATTTCAATATAGAGTTATTAAGAGTATATTACTCCCTATGGATAATGAAAATAATGCCCTATGTAGCTGAAGAGATAAACTCAAAAGAGGATATGCATAGAAGAAAAAAACTGATAAGTTACTTCACATTTTGAAATGATATAAACGTTAAGAAAAATTAATTTAAAAATAGAAAGCTCATCAGAATTAGAAAACTAAACAAAAATGTATCAAGAATATATAAGCAATAAGGCATTCTACACATATCTCTTTTTCAAGTGATCATAAATCAAATACTAAGAGGAAGATCAAACTGTTTTGTGGAAGTACATGGCACACTGGTTATAAATTTGGGATATGTGTCAAATAAGAAAGAAAAGAAAGACAATTTTACACATAGTTAACTGTAAGAAAAGGTCTGCTTCTGAGAAATGATATTAACTACACGGCAGTGCCTATCTCACTGTATAATGGATCATCCAGAAAGCAAAGGGTTTCTATTAGACCGTTGCTAGTTCTAAACTTCCAAGCAAGAAGAAGAAATTGCATTTACCATATTCCCTAGAGCGTTTCTTACTTCTATCACTTTGGTCTTGGCTGCACTGCCAGTGAAGATTTGCACAGTCCTTTGCTTTATGAGAAGCTCAAAGAGGGTAATTGAGTACAAGGAAAGAAAATAATTCACTGCAAGGTTATTTTAAACGATTTAACATTGAATTCCACCAATGAGAAATCTTCTAGTTTGAAGCAAAGTTGGACTAAGCAAAATAGATGAGCTCTTTGAGGTAAGTGATAGAACTCTATATGGGCCCTGGGATTTCATGAAATAATAGTTGATACACGTGGGCAAGTAATAAGAACTGTTCCATTTCATCTAAACAATATTCAGATATTCAAGAAAAGTACTACAGCCAGAATAAGAACTTGAAAAAAGTATATGGCAAATTGTCAATAAACAATATTTAATAAATATATATTGACAAATCCCTTACATATGTGAATCATCTGTCAGAGCTTATTTATCTTTCCTTCTAGAAAATAAGCAGGAATACAATGCAATAAACAGTAATCTACACACAATAATAAAGTTAACAGCTGCCCTACTACAAATGTACTACTAATACCAACAGAGGTGCCAACCAATCTAAGAAATAAAAATAAAACTTGATCTTTAAGAGAATTGAGT
This sequence comes from Daubentonia madagascariensis, assembly GCA_023783475.1. Lineage (NCBI taxonomy): Eukaryota > Metazoa > Chordata > Mammalia > Primates > Daubentoniidae > Daubentonia > Daubentonia madagascariensis. The sequence goes on along the minus strand of JAKFHU010001684.1, from coordinate 21,538,061 downwards.
AATGCTAAATTGTTGGAATTTGTTTGCAGACAAGAAGCTAAATTCCTCTTCCAAACTCCCATTAAATACTTAGATTGTCAAAGAAGTACATTTTCATATGGACTAACATGAATTTCTTGGGGATTAAACAAAAAGATTTAATGCCACTTGTTCCATATCATCTGATTATTGAAAGAATTCATTTTTTAAAGAATCTAACTTTGTATTAAAATCCAAATGAAGACAACATTTTGCATCTCACATAATGGGTGATGCAATATGACATGTTTTTAGCAGCAACACAAAGAAGCCTAACCATAGAGAGAATTTTATTCATATAGAAAAAGACTACTATCAAAACAGAACTCAATGGAATTCCACTTTTGAAGGAATGAACAATTGCCTGCACTCAGAATGCAGACTGTGGAATTCTTACAAGAAATAGATATGGGGCAATAGTAATAAGACTTTACCAACAGGTTCAAATAAGGCAGGATAACCTCATGAGCATTGCTATCAAATTCAGCAAGTTGAAATAGTAAAGCTGAGAAGTGCAGTTTGTCCATTACCCTGACATCATTAAAGTTGAGGCTAAAATGTATCTTATGCTTTGATTTAATAGCAACCATTGAAAGGACTAAGGAAAATTAAATAAACACACAAACACCAGAAATGTTTACCTGGCTTCATGGTTCTTTTGTTGCAAACTTTTTTGACCCTGACACATTCAGAGAGATCAATGGTAAATTTGTGCGCTCACAAAAGGTGTGCATGCATGTGTTGTGCAGGTTTATAAAGCAGTGCTATTAATAAACTTTCAACAGTTACAGTGTAAACTGTTTCAAATGAAAAGGTTAAATTCTCTAACATGGAGGCATTTTCAACATCATTTAATTCAGTATGCTTCTTTATGTGGGGGGCAGTGGGAAAAGGAAAAAACTTACATTAGTCTAACATGTAATAGTACTAAGCTTTCAAATAGAGGGCATGCTAATTTCTGCACCTATAGATATTTTAATAACTTAAATATAAGAATTTAATTAGCATTACACTTTAGTTTGTATGGACAGTGTTTATTTTATATTAAGCAAAGATGATATTTAAATTGCTGGCATGATTTGATCACAGTAGTTAGGAACTCAAAAGGTAATTAAAGATTACCTCCATTAGACTGGGCATGGTGGCTCACTCCTGAAATCCCAGCATTCTGGGAGGCCGAGGCAGGAGGATTGCTTGAACTCCGGAGTTCGAGACCAGCCTAAGCAAGAGTGAGACCTGTCTCTACTAAAAATAGAAAAATTAGCCAGGTGTTGTGACATGTGCTGGTAGTCCCAGGTACTCAAGAGGCTGAAGCAGGAGGATCGCTTGAGCTCAGGAGTTTGAGGCTGCAGTGAGCTATGATGAAGCCACTGCACTCTAACCTAGGCAGCAGAACAAGACCCTGTCTCAAAAAAAGAAAAAGTAAAAAAAAAGATTATCTCCTTTAGATCATCACTGGAGCATTAACCTGTCCTATCTCACCTTCAATAAGGTATATAGACTCATTGATAGCTTTATAGGAACATAATTTTAAGGTTAGAATTACTTTTGCAGAGAAAATGGGTATAAAAAGAAGAGAAACATTCTTCATTTTTCTGCATTATTCAAGATCTGAATGCTCCATTAATCACAAAACTACAGTTGTTCCCCCCATGAAAGGAGGAGTTGAATATTCACCTTTTAAAAAATACACATTTCATGTTCTTAAGATGTGAAATACTGACAGCTCCATAACACTTCCAAATAACCCTATTAATGTCTCTCATGTGTAACTTATAAGAATTGAGAGAGAAAATAAGAAAAAAGGGTCATTTTTTAATTCTTTTATTCTTACTGCTGTATGGACACATCACAGCTGTGTCAGTGATTTATGAGCAACTTTCTCTGATAACTAAAACAAACTTTAACACTTCCTCAATTTCTATCAAAAACCACTCAGGTGGTAGCACACCTGTGATTTCATAATAATACCTCTTAAATTCAAGAAATAAATACTATGTGCAATTGGGTAAATAATTTAATGTAACATTTGACACCACCTTTCCAATATCAACCAAATTTAATTGAATGTCTATAACAGTGGTACATTTTAATATTGAACAAAATGAGAACATAAAGCACAATGCTTCCAGAATTGCCTTAAATTGTACAGGAATTGCCTAGGTATTAAGTTTTCTTCCCTCAATAATTAAAGAAGTAGGATATAGAAAAACCAATCCCTAAGTATCTGAGTAGGTTTACAGAGTTTATACCACAGCTTTCACTTAGAAAATCAATACATATATTTTTTCTTCAGAACAAAACTCTAATGATTGAACAAAACTTGTTTTTCCAACAACTTTTCCAAACCATCCAAACTAAAATAAAATATATTATTTACAAGCTAAGATTTCTCAGATTTGAAGTCAAAATATTGGTCTTCCTTACAGCAGTTTTTCATTTATGGGCGATAGTAAAACATAACTAACAATCTCTGGGCCTCCTGTCTTCATTTGTAACGTGCATATTTCTGTGAGGTATATTTGAAGCAAATTTTAATCAAAAATATTTTCCAAAAGGAAGTTTCATCACTGTTCTGGAGGGCCAGCATGGAAGAGCAAATGAAAGGTGGATTTGTATTGAAAAAATAGAGGTTATAACCCGGCTTCCATTGGCTGAAATCTCCATATAGGGAGGGTGCTAGGTTGACATTCATAAAATGAACATGCTTTCCTAGAAGAATGCTATTTGGTAGTAAAATGAATAAAAAATATTTCAATGTTGAAATCACAAATAAATTCATTGCTTTTCTCTCTTATGTTCTAAATGTTATCTGTTAGCTTTTTCCCTAAAGAAAGAGATTAACGTTAGTAAAATCTGGTTTGTCTTTTCACAAAGCAGGATTTTGTGATGAGGATTAACACAAAAATAGGTCTTAGAAAATACTAGAGTTTGTTGCTTTTATGCATTCCTTTGGGAGAGATAAGACAAGGAAATCAATTAACACCAAAAGTAATAGTTTAGGCTTGCCAAGGAGAAGGTAGTTCAAGTCATTATTTGGAATTAACAACATGAAGTAAGATCTTGGTCTAACTTCTAGTATTATAGTATGTATAAGATAAAGGTGTTGAATAAATGAAAAGTTATTATACTTTATTGTTGGGAATAAACTTGCTTCTGAATGAACAAATAATGAATCACTACCATAAAACTTATAATTTTCTTTCAACCTATAAAAATGTAAGGTTGTTTATAATATTAAAAATATAATCTTGGTGTTTATTTTATACAGTAGTATGTTCTTAACATTGTGCTCATGTTTCACTTTCAGAAAGGGCACATTGTGTCAAGTGTTATAAATAGAATGTTATTAAAAGAAGCAAAGGATATTATGTCATATTAAGTAGTATGGGTTTGTTGAAGAACAGTGTTTAATGTTCATGTACAGGAGAGGTGAGTGGTGTTTCAATTAAATAGCATTACAAAGTTTATAATTATGAGTCCTAGTAAATATTTACAATTAATTATGTAGCAGGCAAAGGGTTTTTAGGTGGAGGGTGATGATGCCTTTATGTATTAATTTTACAAAAGCAGAAAATTCCATCTATCCCAATTGGCAATCAGTAAATGGTTGGAAAAATCCTGCCTTATAGTGCAGAAAAGCATATAGGATATTGTAACTTTTGTTGAGATTCTATAAATCATTTTTTTTTTCCCAGACAAGGCTATGTTTCTAATTATACTGGAAGATATCTTATTACATGCTACAGAGATTCTGAATAATTAAATGTAATCAGATGTAATATCTAATTTTAATAATCGATGTCTGGAGCTAATATGCATTCCACCTGGTGCATGAACTGCACAACCATTGGAAGATGTATTAAAAAAGTGGACTTGCTAATTTTACTATTCAAATTAAAATATATTTTGTCATGTAGGACTTGAGGGCTTTAACAAACACAGATTGCTTCCATGTTTAAAAGAATGCTTATATTCATCAGTTTATAAATGTATGGTGTCATAAATCACAGTGATATCCTCAAGTTTATTCTATAAGTCAGTTGTTAGTCATTGGTTCTGCTAAATCTTTCTGTATGCCTAAGCAGTAGGATAGTGAAAGTACCTGGTTATACCAAGAAATAAACTACCAAACAATTCAAATGTAGGGATGTTTCATGTGGATTTTTTTTAACAACTCAATTTTGATATCACACTCTTTTCTAATTCTTGTAAGAATTAAAGGAAATACAAACAAGCTGCTCTATCAGGACCCAGTGAGGAGCAGGCTCATACACATTTTTATTTTGATATGTTTCTCACAGTTTAATACATTGAAAAGATAGTATGCATTTCTAAATACAAAAAGTTATAATCCTTTATAGTATTATATTTCTGTTGCAAACATAATTTTGGGGTGTATGGCTATTTCTCGCTTAAACACTATCATGGTGAAATAAGTAATATACAATTAATATTATGATAGTTGGTGAGTAGACATAATACAATTATTAATTGCATAGCTCAAGGTTTGTTTTAGTGGGACATATTTACTCAGTAACATTGTTCAGAATTGGTTAGATTAAAACAGTAATTTACTTAGACTCTTCTCTACTTACTGCCAAATAATTTAAAGTTTTTCTTTATACTTATAAAACATGCATATACTTTGGGAGTTTTCTAGGTATTGCTTGGCACTACCCTTACTCTTGCTTATAGCTACAGCTGCAGTCAACCATTCTATATCCTGCAACGTCTACACTGGTAAAACGTTATTAATTTCTTCTATGCCATGAGATGGTATCTAGATTATGTCATAACTATTATATCTCAAGTTCTCAGCCAAAATTTGTGCCCATATCCTTTAAGCTGCAATCTCGGGTGAAACAGTCTAATTTTCTGAGCCTTTTTGACTACACTTCTGCCTCAATTAGTGATTAACCCTCTAGTTTCCTTGCTAACATTAAAGTCCTATCTCTGACTTCAGTTTATTCATCTGAGTTCTTCTTCCCTGGGGAATGGACTCTGACCAACATATTTCCAACAACTTTCTGGCAATTTGCTCCACAGAAGACGGTCTTGGAATAAAAAACAACCCTCTGCCTGCCTTGGAGTGTAATTTATTGCAGAAGAATTTGCTTAAGTACAGAAACCCACCACTTAAGTCCATTGGGATAACCTTGTTGAGATATGACATATACAAGTTTGTCCTGCAGTTTCACCTAGGGTGGTTTTCACAATTCCCAATTAACTCATTCCTGGTTTTCTCCCTTTTTAAAATTTATTTAAAACAGGAGATTGAACAAGGCTGCTGTAGTTTTGACAAATACAATGTTGAATGCCTCATCTCTTTTATTTTTCACCTATTGCTACTCTAATCTACAAAATTTATATTCTTTTATCAATCACACTTACGGTAGATAATTTCCTGTTCTTTGTCTATGCTAAAAATGTTGAAAATAAAATATTTTAAGTTGTTTACTATGTGTATGAATAATGGCTAGAGATAGGCAACATCTGCTATTTATTGAAAACAGATTAAATGTAAATTTTAATGATAATTTAGTATATTATATTATAAGCTGACATTTTAAGTTGAAAAAAATCCATGAAAGCAACTCTTAAACATGACTTCTTGTTTTCAGTAAAAAAAGAACTTGGACAACTTTGTTTTGTTCTTTTATAAAAATCTAATGTCTTCAGTTCTATTTCAAATATCAAATTTTTTGAATATGATTTTTTTTCTGTTTTATTTCTTCATATAGTTAATACACTGTTGCCAATATAAAAGCTAGGTTTTTGACTTTTCTAAGTTAGTTTTCTTATACCATATTGAAAGTAGAATTTTTCTTTATATCTTAATTAGTGTCTTGTCTTTCAAGACACAAATTGAGCAAATCAAATCAACATAATAATCACCTAATCATATGCTTAATTCAGCTAGAAGCATATGCACACTTTTGTAGCTGTCATTTAAGTATGCATGTATATCTTAGCAGCACCTCCCTCTACCCTTTTTAATTGATTCATAAATTTGCTGTGTTTAATTATGTTGTAGGTTGTGGTTTATGACCCCTCTACTGTAATGGGGAATGTCTAAGTATCAATTTAAGTTATGTCTTCAGATGTAACTCTGTGCTTCTTGGAAGGCAAACTTTCTTTCCTCATCCTTTGTACTGTATTAATCTCAATTACTAAGAAAATATTTGATTTTTTTCCGGAACCTACAATTATCACTATATTGTTATTCAGTATTACTGATGTCAAGGAGATTGGTGAGAAACAGTACAGTGATGTTAAAAAATAACTGTAGATTCATGTCTTCAGTTTCTTCATGTAACAAAATTAGAAGTCATCACTTCTGTGCTTATAAGAAAAAAGCTAAACATAAGTAAAACAAATGACTTCTGAGACCTATGAGAGAATTGATATCACAGGGCAAACTGCTACCCTGAAATCCTCAGAGATAGATGAATCCAGACGATCATACCTGACATCTGTTCAATTCAAACAAGCTTGTGGAGCCCTAAACTGGCAGAAACAATAAAATGGTAAATTTTGACAGATTGCTAGAGGTTAAGTATGAACTAACATGACAATGCAAGACTCTGGGGAGCCTCAATTTAGGGGACTGCCACACTTTCATGGGTTTTAACTTCAGGAATCCCATCAGATTCTCACTAAGAAGAGCTGAGAGAGATACCCTGTTGCTCTGGTGAAGAAGTGGAGAATAACCATCTTGAAATGCTCCCAAAGTGTTTTCCATAACAAAGGCCTATGATCCAGGGGAGAAGATTTAATCAGTGCCTTATCTTGCCTGGAAGAGGGACATTTATTTACTCCAGCTGCTTCTAGATTTCTCATCTTAAAAAAAAGAAAAAAAGAAAAAGAAATAAGAAACACTTGTGAAGGTCACAGTCCCACTAAAAGACTAAGATTTAATCATAAGATTATAGCATTTTTCCTCTACTGCAAAATTTGCTACCACATCAATAGGACTCCAGTATAATAACAGGAGTTACAGCTGAAAGGGCTGAAAGACACAGACTCTCTCTGAGAGTAGTACTTAGGAAAGTCCAAATTTAACAAATGAAACAAAAAGAACATTGGAGAAATTTATAGCCTCTGACACCTGAATCTATAGCAAGCATTAAACACAGCTAACTCCTAGCCAGATTGACATAAAGCCTAATACTCTAAAGGCCTATCTACCTCACTTCCTATTGCCTGATACATCATTATGGTTTTCAAAAAAATTATAAAACATGCTAATAAGCAAGCCAAAAATAGTCTAAAGAGACAAAGCAAGCATCAGAACCAGACTCAGATATGACACAGATTTTGGAATTACCAGTTACGAAATTTAAAATGATTACAATGTTAGAGGCTATAACAAAAAAGTGGGCAATATGCAAGAACAGATAGGTAATATTAAGCAGAAGGAGTCAAAAAGAAATGTTAGAAATCAAAACCTCTGTAACAAAATTGAATAACTTTGATGGGCTCATTAGTAGACAGGAGTGGCCATCAAAGGAATTGTTATTGAATATAGGTCAATAGAAACTTTCCAAACTAAAATGCAATGAGAAAAAATTTTTAAAAAACCCCAAAGGTCTGAGAGGCAATTTCAAAATGTGTTACATATGCTATGCCTATAGGAAAATCAGAAGGAAAGGAGAGAAAAGTAACAGAAGCAGCATCTGAAGCAACAAGAAGTTTACAGAATTAATGACAGTCACCAAACAGGAGCTCTAGGTAGCCCAGAAAACACACAGGATAAAAACTAAAAAACACTTCACTTAGGCATATCATAAGCAAACTGCAAAAAAACAAAATATTGAAAGAAAAGATAAGAAAATTCATAGAAGTTGGGAAGGGAGAAATTTGCATTTAGAAGACCAAGGATAATATTACGGTGGACCTTTCAGTAACTTTCTAAGATAGAAGAGAATAGAGTGAAATATTTAAAGTGTTGAAACAAAAAAATGTACCGATGTAGAATTCCATATTCAGTAAAATAATCTTTCCAAAGTGGACTAGAAAAAAAGATAATTTTAGACAAACAAGAACTGAGGGAGTTCATAGCCAGCAGATCTGTGATCTGCTCTGCAAGATATGATAAAAGGAAATGCTCTTTGAGATTATCAATGATTTACATCAGAAACTTGGATTTGCCTAAAGAACAGTGCTGGAGAAGAAATCAAAGAAGGTGAGATTTTATATATATATATATATATATATACACATACATATAAACACTCACACATATTTTATTTTTAATGCATCTAAAATATACCTGTTAGTTTAAAGTAAAAATATTAACACAACATACTGGGTGATTATATCATAAGAAAAATTGAAATGAATGGTATCTATGTCACAGTGGATGGAAGGGAAAAATTGGGAATATTCTGTTATTAGATATCTATAGTACACGTGAAGTAGTATAGTATTATTAGAAGGTTAACTTAACTATTTAAAAATTTATATTGTAAACTCTATGGCTATTGTTAAAAAATTAAAAAGAAGCATAATTCATCTGCTAAAAGAAGACATAAAATGGAAGCATGTAAAGTGCTCAATGAAAGGCAAAGACAGAAATGGGGGTTGGGGAACAGAACAAACGCGATGAATAGAAAACAGTTATAGCAAGGCAGATATCAATCCAAATATATCAACAATCACTTCAAATATGAATGGTTTAAACATACCAATTAAAAGAAAGAAATTTGCAGAGTGAATATACAAACAAGCCCCTGCTCTATGTGTGCTACAATAAATCCACATTAAATATAAAGGCACATAATTTTTTTAAAATAAAGAGATGGAAAAAGATATACCATGTTAACAATAATCAAAAGAAAGCTGGAGTATTTGTATTAATTTCTTGAAAGTACAAAACAAGCATCAGAACCCGGAATTCTGATAGCACTAAATATGTATACGGGAATTATATAATTAAGTAAATGGATGGCAGATAAAGGGTGCCAGGTTTCTCACTATTGGGATGGGAAAGATAGCCAAAGAGAGGGGGCCAGAATGCCCCATATAGTAATGGATTAGAGTTGGAGACATTAGCATGAATTTATGCTTACTTTAATATAGATACACATGGTTACATATAGACACATTTACAAATATGTGCTAGCACACACACACACACACATACACGTCTATTTCCTTATTCTGTCAACTAGGAAGATCTAGAAGCAATGATATCCCCATAACAACAAGTAAACCTAATCTTCAAATCTTGATTCCTAATACCATTCTGTAATAAAAAAACCCAGGATTTGTTAGAGTAATGGCTGATTCTAGGACTGGAGCAGAAAATGAGCCTGGAGTATCTTATAGTGCCAGGATTTTCTCAAAAAATAAACAAACAAAAAAGATGAAGAGGGTATGCCAGAGGGACACAGGAGCCAACTGAAAGAGCTCTCAATGGCCAAAGCTGGAAACATTTGAGCAACAAAATATGAAAAGCAGTATTTTGAATTCTAACCTAAACCATAAAACAAATATTCACAAGTCCATACTGATTTAAGTGATTAAATGGATAAATGAATAAATAAAAGTGAGTGAATAGAAATCTCCCATGCAGAAGGTTCCAAATAATTTATGTAGATAGTCAGCCCTCACGGAGAAAGCATAACATCCCGCTACTGAAGTGAGGACTCCATAACTTTAGTGAGGGCTGCACCTAGTGACTGTCTGGAAAGGGGATAGAAAGCATAACTTTCTTTACGTTGAAGAAACCCAGCAAACCTACCTCAGCCAGGTGATCAATAATAATATCAGCAATGATATGTTGACGATATGTATTCTTGATATGATGTGATGAAATAGCTTTTATCTATGTTTCTCTCCTCAAATCTATAACCTTAGTCAATCAACAGCAACAACAAAAAAATAGGCAAATCCCATTTGAGGGACATTCTATAAAACAGCTGTGAAGTACCCCTCAAAACTGTCAAGATCATCAAAAACAAGAGAAGTTTGAGAAACTGTCACAGTCAAGAGGAGCCTAAAGAGATATGACAACTAAATGTGATGTAGCATGTTGATGGGATCCTGAAGGAGAAAAAGGACATGCAGGTAAAGAGTAAGAAATCTAAAGTATGGACTTCAGTTAATATATCAATATTGATTCATTAACTGTAGCAAATGTACTATAAATATATTAATGTAATGTATTAATAATAGAGGAGACTGGGTACAGGGTATGTGGGATCTCCCTGTACTATCTTTACAATTATTTCTTTAAATCTAAAACTTTCAAATTGGGTTATTTTTAAAAATACAAAAAGAAAAAATAGATTATTGCAAAATACTAAAAAGGAAGACATTTTATATTTGATGTAAGGGTGTTCTGGCCATCATCTATCACCTCATGATCACCAGGAATGAGTTTCTGATGTGACTGGTGGGTGTTCCTATTCCTCTTCCAGCCTTCATGCACATCTCTCTTTAAGTTTTATAAAGGTACAAAAAGGGCAGGCTTTCTACAAAGAAGAGTGTTGACTTTTTTGTTACAGGATATATAAGTACCAGTGCTTTCCTCTAATACCTCCAAATAAATTGCAGTATTTTTGGCTTTCTTAGCTCACAACAACAAAATTACCTTAAAAAGTTCAAATCATAAAAAAGAAAGGACTGATAATGGTATCAGTAATTTGAAACTACTTTTGTACTACTAAGAAATTCAAAAGTTAAGAAAACATATAATTTATCAATAACTTTATTTTAGCATTTCTAAAAATGTTTTTATGCATGTATTAAATAAATATTTAGGTATAATCTACTTTGTGTTAGTCTCTCTTTCCTGGGGAACATGACCGATGCAGATTTGTTCTCATTCAGTTTATGTTCAGTGGGAGACAGATGATTATGTTAAATGAGATATGTTTCCCTGGGATGAAAAGTGCAATGAAAAATTAAAATAAGTAGATAGAGTTACTTGTAGTGAACATAGGATATATTCATGGCACGGACGTGCCTCTTCAAGGAAGTAATATTTGAGCTAAAAAACAAATAAAGAGTGCAAGCCATGTGAATATCTGGGCAAGACTCTTTGAGGCAGAGAAAATTACAGTTACAAATGCATAGAGACCCGAAGAAAAAAAGTTTAACGTGGATGCAGGGTAAAGTGATTCTGTTATTTTGGTCACAACTAGGAAACCAATTATCTGGCATTACTAATACCTAATTCAAGAGTTTTATTGAAGTTATAGTGAAAAATACAAAAGAAAGAAAGAAAAACAACATAGGTTTTACAGGCAGTATGCAATAGGAAAAAACAAATGATAATTATTAATAAGTAATGCCGTTCATGTTTCCTTAAAAATTATACAATATGGCTTAGATTTTCCTTTATGCTTTTGTGGATCTGGCCATTGCAAACTAAACCATGGCAAATAGTAAAAATAATAACAAAAATTAAAGAGTAGACAAAGCTCAGTTAATGGATGTTCTGCCCATACAAAACTGAAAAAGTAGTAAGAAATAGTGATAAAAATCTGAGGAATAACATAGGCCTGGAAACTATGAGAGATAGCACGTGGACCCTAAGGAGCAGAACCTTTGCAGGGAATTGGCAGTTCCGCTGGTGGAATTCCAGCCGTTTGTGTCATATTTCTGTGTGATCAGAAGAGTGGCCCAAAGGAAACTTCCATGGCTAATTGCCACGAACTACGTTTAACTTAATAAATCACAGCTGCAGTGCTCTCTAATAGGGAAATCTCCTGAGTCTGTATTGCTTGAAGGGGTTGATATCCATAAAACCATAGCATTTTCCTGCCTGAACATTAGCTTAAAGGTAAAGCATCTAGAAAAATAAAAGGATTCATGAATTTAGGTCCTGAATGCAGTGAGTTTGATTTAAGATTACCATCAAATAGCTGTTTGAGTGATGCTATTTCCTTGGATCAAGGTAAACATGTTTTAAATTTTGAAAGGAACAAAATATTCACATTATACAGCATGATACTGTGTATAATTTTCCAAATACATATACCATAATATATGATCTAAAATGCATATACTTCTCTCTCCTGTAAATGTAAGCACCAATACTATTTCCCTAATACCTAAAACACTGGTAAAAACATAGTATGCATGAAATAATGTTTGTTAATTAAAAGAAAACATACAAAAACTGTGAAGAGATTCAACTAAATAAATACACAAAATTTTGCATTCATGTGTGCTTATTCAGGACATTTTTACTGGTAGTTTATTATAAAATCACTGGGAAATAAATCACTATTTAAAGGGATAAAAACAAACATATACTTAGATGCAGTAAAAAATTAAATTTTGAAAAATCACTATATGATAAAAATGTATTGAGAGTTTGCTGCATAGGGAATAAAGTGATTGTGAAATATGAGTGGAAAGCTCAATGTATCCCGCTTATGTGATCTGCATTTTTTTCCTTGGTAAGAATACATTTCTTTGCTACTTACTTTTATAAAATTTGTCGAGAAAATTTGAATAGTAGGAAACTTAGACTTTTTTTCTAAAAAAGAAAGTTATCAGAGGTATTTTATCCATTATAGGCATCATATTATCATCAGATCTAGTCAAAAGCATTTTTTTTCCAAAATTGCATACGATTCAAAACCAGCTATTTTCTTCTACAATCATTGATTTCAATAGAGAAAAAAGAAAAATAGAACATTTCAGCATGGACCAATTGAAAGAGAAAAACTTGAATATAGAAAAATATAGTTAAGTGCACAGAAAAAGTGCTAGTTAAAATTGTCTGCAGTTATATGAAGGGCAACTGTGAAGAATTATAAGAAGAATTATATCTGAGTCAGGTAAAATAAATACTAAGGTAGTAGGTAGAGATGATTATGGTTAATTCAATAGTCTATTGAAATTTAGGGAGCAGGAGACAGTCATAGCTGACTCTGTGCTTCTTTCCTATTAATCTGGAGTATGGAGAAACAAGAAGCAGGAACATTACAGGGTCTGTTTTCATCATGTAAATGAGCCTATAAATTATATATTATAAATTATAGCCAATAAATTATAATCTATAGATTATAAATTTTGGGGGCAAGCACTTGCCACTATTAAATTTTTACAAAATATTGATATCATTACTAACAAAACCACTGGTGAAAAAAAGAATTCCAGTTAAGTATGATATACCTCAAATTTTTCATCAACTGGATTTTGCACAGCTTGTGCACTATTACATATTATTCATAGTGTAGCTAATACATGGGCATAACACTTAAGGGGCTATTATTTAAGAGCACATGTATATACTACCTGCCTTTTCGTTTCAGTTTGAGAATATAGCTCTGTCTTTCACAGAGGAGAGTAGCTGTGATGGTAAACTTTGGGTGTCACCTTGACTGAGCCACAGGATGTCAAAATATCTGCTTAAAGATTATTTCTGGGTATGTCTATGAGGGTGTTTCCGAAAAGATTAGCATTTGAATTGGTGAACTGAGTGAAGCAGATGGCATCACCCAACCCACTGAGGGCCTGAATAGAACAAAAAGGTGGAGGGAGAGGGACTTATTTTTCAGCTGGATTGATGGAGCTAGATACCATTCTTCCCTGGTCCTTGGCAATCCTGGTTCTCATGCCTTTAGACTTGGACTAGAATACACACCACTGGCTCTCTGTCTTTCAGGGCTCTGAACTACACTACCAACTTTTCTGGGACTCCAACTTACGGATGGCGGATCATGGAACTTCTCAGCTTCCATAATCGTAATCATATAAGTCAATTCCTCATTCATTCTCTCTCTTTCTTTTAAATAAGTAAATATATGTATATAAATACACACACACACGCACCCACACACCCTATTGGTTCTGTTTCTCTTAAGAATCTTGGCTAAAAAAATATGAAAGTATAATTCTGAATTTAATATGATGAGAACTTTCTAAAATACTATTAATAATTAAATAATTTGTCATTTGTAAATTTCTGCACTATTTTTGCATTGTGTATAGAAATTCATTCAATCTAACCAATGATTTATGATTAGTAGTAATTTGTATATATTAGTAAATATTTAGACCAACCCATGTCTGAAAATAGGGATTGTAGAGGACTTAGCCAAAACCATATATGCATCATTCTACTCCTTAGTTCTAGTTTTTGGTTTTGATAATGTCTGTGTTTCTCCATAAACCACAGCTCAGTTATCTTTTCCTACAAATAAAGCAAGCATAACTCTACAACTATTGTCACAGTAGAACAAACATTTAAAATTCTGTGGCTCAAGGAATAAATTTACAAACCAAAGTGTAAAATAAACTTACAATAGTAAAATTATGTTAAAGTATAAAATACTATATATCTTTATAAACTATAAAAAGAATAGAAATGTGTTCAGAACCATTATACATGTTTCTAGTTCTGATTTCATGGTGTGTGTATATTTATGTGTGTATGTGTGTTATGTAGCGAGGGTTGGAAATTTAACTGTGATTTCAATTTTCCTTAAATTTATTCAGATTACCTTAACCCATAACGACATGAATTCATACAGAATAAATTTTCATAAGATAAGCTTCTCTTCCTTCTCTTCAGAACCCAAAGCTCAGGCAAATATAACCTAAATACATTATTTTAACTTTAGCTGTGTATAGTAGAACTTCCTGAACACACATGAAAATATTGCATGGTTTTTACTAGGTAAATTGATTTATTTTCACATGCTATAATTCTTCGTAAAATATTTGATATCATTTCAATCACACAATATCTTAGCAAAGATTATTTTTCTTTACCATTATTAAAAATATGTAACTCAAAATGATTGCTAGTTATAAAAGCATATTCATACACATTAACACATGAAGGAACTGAATCTCTTTTAAAAAGATCATTGATTATATAAGTTTATGTTTCAAATGTCAATTTTTAAAAATATCTGAGTGATAGTCATGTGAATAGTTCATATCAATTCTGTTGGCATAAATATAAGGGCAATCTAATTCAAATCAATTGTGTACAAACTTTTAAAATTTAAAATTTTAGTTCTAAAATTAGAAAATTATTGATATGTGACAACCCAAAATGACCAATATGTTTTAGTTTTTATTAATGTGAGATAATTATATTTGCCTCTGACTAAGAAGATGGTTACTTTCAAATCATGTTTATAATGTTTTTCCTCCAGGGGTTGAGATAATTTTTCCTCTTCAACTCTCAAATGAATTCCAAGCTGTCTCAGTAAACTGATATCTTGTGCCTTTCTTCTTTCACAAAGAATAGTTTAATTCAAATTTTTGTGATGTTTGTAAATGCATCCTGCACATAATTTCATATTTTTCAAAGTTTTCATATTTTATGAAACAAAAAGATTAATTTCTATTATAGTTCATCACAATTCTTTAAATTCTAAGCAGGTATATGACCAGGTTGTGAATGAATTTGTAAGAGAATCTATGGATAAATGAATTATATGTAAGATTATGTTTGAGATGCAGATATCTCTATCTTAGAGTAGTGGCATTCTTGTCATGTTACCTAAAATCAAATCACGAGATGACCATCAAAGAAAATAAGATATACTTTTTGTCTTAATTTTTTTAATGAATAAATCTCATTTGGAATCATTTCTCCCAATAAGTATAGAAATCATAAGTATACAATCTTTATCTTATTTTAAATTTTTCAAATAATTTTCAATTTATTTCTCTAACAACAGCCCTCCAGCCTTGATATACTCAAATAAAGCAATAGCAGCAGGAATCAGATCTAATTTGCAATTTTAATATAGAAAATGCTCTTAAAAAGACATCAAAAATTTAAATTTTTTCCAAGTTTAATCAATAGTGCCACCAGGTGGTTACATTAATGCAAGAAAGGAACATTGTTATTAAAATCATTTAATTTAAAAAAAAATATTGTTGGGTCTTATATTTCACAACTAAGTAAAATAAATGTCTATATTGAGTACTTATATTTAATGTAAAGTAATATAAAAGTTTCTTTAGCTAACTTCTCTTTCTTTATAGTAAGTTACTCTTAATTATCCAGCTTCATAAAGACTTGATAAATAATATAATCTTAATTTATTGCATGTAATCCCTTCTTTATTAGTAGGTGCAATCTTATCTTTTTCAATTCTGCCAGTTTAAATTATACACAGATGCCAACAATTCAAAATAATCCAATGAGAAATGCACAGAGTGTGTCAGTAATAATGCAATATAAATTTGTCCTCCTTACTGAGATTTTTCCAAAAGTATACCTTAATAAATATTCATGATATTTCAATTTAGATGATATTCTGGTTTTATCAAAATCAATAGCTACTTGATCACATTTTTATCAATACTAATAGTTGCTTATGAGCCATACTTATTGCAGCATTTAAATGTATTCATTTACTTCCATTAAATGCAAGTGTTGTTTTTCTTTTACATTTTCTTCCCTGTGCCTCTCCACCATAGCCACTGGAAGAGTGACCCAGCTAATAGCTTCGGAATAAGGAAAGAACTGGGCTTGCACATTTCTGTTTCTTACTGTTCTGACTGGGGTCTATCCTAGCTGCAGAGAGTCTATTTTCTGAATTTCTTCTGGCTGTGAGTAAACTTGACTATATAAGTCTGTGGTCTTTCACCACTGCTGATGGCTAGACCACCAAGAGAAATTAGGAAACAGACAAGACCCTACACAAATTATATTCTATCACATCAATAGTTTTGGTAACAAAGATGGTATTTTGGTGTTTATTTCCTCACACTTTCATTGACTTCCCAACTGGATCACCACTTGAGTGGGGAAGAAAATATAGAGAAACAACACATGCATTTAATAAAAATAATGAATAAATTTAGAGTTGTTTTAAGAATGGCCCCAGCCATTCTTAAACTATCCTGAAACTGAACTATCCTGACTCTACAACCTGAGATAATAAATACGTGTTACTTCAAGCCACTATTTTTTGGCATAATTTATTACTCAGAAGCAGATAACTAATACACCTGTGTACTGTTGACTGACAGTGAGAAGCCACGTCTACAGACTTGCCAAATGAATTGGTTAAAGCTCTGGCTGCTTCTTAGTGAAGTGGCTTTGAGGGGGCTCCAGCTACCACAGTCAGAATTGCAGGAATGATAATGATTGTGCAGTCAACTTTGACCAGTGAGAGGGAGGAGAACAGGAGCTTCAGTTAGCAAATATCTCACCATTTGTTGCAATCCCCCTTCCACCCCCAAAAGAAAAATCCCAAGATGTGATAGCTTCATTTGGGTGAAGTCCCCAAGATAGAGCTGTCGGCTGTGCTTTTGAGAACTGTGGCCAGCTTGGTAAGATACCTTCATGGTGTTTACTCTAATTCCTTGGCTGCCTCTTTCCTCTTTCTGTCCCCCAGCTGCATTGGCATTACCCTCCCCGATAAAGCTTTAACTCAGCTTTTGCCTCAACAATTCTTTTTCAGCCAACCTCTCTGCAGCAAATATTTAATACATGACTTAATTATGCTCCTAAAAGTACAAATTCATATGGAAATCCACCAAAACCTAGTTTTAATTATCTTTAGACTTGCTACAAATTATATTTAACTTATATATAATATATTTAACTTATTTTACCCACAAGAGAGTTAGCTATAAGGCTTGTGACAATTCAGATTTTTTCCCCAATATTTGGAAACATAATTCTGGAAATTTAGAGTTTTATGGCACTGCTCATATAAGGATATTATGTTTTGTCATAGTTATTTTAAAATAGAAGTAATACGCTCTGAATATTGAGGTTGGACATTAAAAAATACCATGTTCCAGTTGGGTACCTATATATATATAACGGGTTAGAAAAATTACTGGGATTTTGAGAGCAAGATATTTAAGTCATAACATACCAGCCAGGACCTGAGTTTAATTTAAGGTTGAAAATGAGTAAGAGTTGGCAGCATTGCTGATGAATAACATGTTTACATGAGAAGAATACACAGCATTTTTTGTTAATTTCTATACCCTACATTAACTGCATCTATCATAAGTTGCTAAATATTGTGAAAAATCATATTAAGAAAAATTGCAATAACAAAAACCAACCATCCATCGAGTTTCAGATAAAAGATATTTAATTTCTCCTTAGTGGTCACTGAATCACACTGAATCATGAAAACATATTGGCTATATACAAATTAGAGAAGAGTCAAAGGACAAAGAGTAAGGATGACCTGAAAATGTAAAACTGTGCCAGTTGCAGCATAGAGGATGTGAAATATCTATGGCCTTGATCTTAAGGTGACTTAGAGATTTGGCAAGTAATAAATTATACCTAATAGGAACAATTTGTAAGAAAACACAGAGAAATGGATTCAAGCAAATTAACATTTTGAACATGTGAATGATTCATAGGAGGTAGTGTTAAAAAGATTATTATGCTAAACTGATCTTGGGTCCAATAACATAAGTTAGCTTTATATCAATATATTTATATAAATGACAGCCTTCTGGGGCATACTCTTAAGGTGATACTGGAGTTTTTTAAGCAAGTTTTGTTGACAGATATAAAATAATCTTAAAGCAATGTTTATTCAAGAATAAATATTCCAAACTGCAATTTACCATTGATAGTCATTCCTAAATCATAATTAAATCTTATCAATGTAGCTATATAACCGTTATTCAATATTTTGGGAAAAAATCCAAATCTACTGGTTTATTGCTTTTATATATATATATATATAAAATTTTAAATTTCTTCTTAAACAGAACCTCCTACTTATTTTGATAAAATAACTATCCTGGTATTGGTTATTAAAATTATGTAATTCAGGGATTTGATTTCTTATCATGAATATTCTCTATTGATTTAAACTATAATTATTAAATTAATTTTTAAAACTTTGATAGCCAACTTTAAGCTAGATTTCTGTCACATCAATGTTCTATTACAAAAAAGAAGCATTTAATTTATAGAAACTTTTTCATGTAATGTGGGTCATTGGCAAAAATAATAACCCTGCTGTCATCACAAAATTAAAGGGTTCCAAACTATTAACACACAAAATTAATAATAAACCATTTAACATAGACGCTTGAGGGAGCCCAGATGTTCTTGCCTAATTAGAGAAGACCTGACCCTAGATGACAGTATATTTCAATCATTTTTTTAAATAAGCATAAAGCCAGCATACAGAGCTTTAACACAGTCCACAGTGCTGTGTTAAATTCCTAGGATTAAGGAAGGCTCAGTAAAATGTCAAAACTATCTAAAGGTCAAAAGGGGGGAAAAACACTACTATAAATACAGAAACTAATCTACCTTTTTTGTCCTTATGGAAATATACAGTTTAGTTTTTCTTTTGCAATTATAGCTGAATAATGAAAAATCCTTAAAAATCGAAATTTGAGATAATTAGAAAAGAGAGAAGTTCCCCAACCTTTTGTTTAAAACTAGTAAAATGTGGAGTTTTTAATATATATTCATATATATAATTTATGTATGTGAATATGAGTGTGTGCATATATATTTTAATATACATATTTGAATAGTTTTGGAAAGTTAAAATATAAGGCAGACTTACTTTTGTACACAAATGAAAAAAACAATTAATTAAAACACTACAAGCCAAATCCAATAATGTGTGAAAGATTAGAGATGGATAGGCAGAGCTTATCACAGGAAATAAAAAAATCATTATTTAACACTAGAATTTGTTAATTTAATTCATCATCTTTAGAAAGTCTACAAAAAACAAACAATCTCATCAATCCAAGAAATCAGGGGTTAGCAAGTAAGTAATTATATTGTAAAATACAGATATAAACATATATATGATAGAAAATATAAGGAAATATTATGATATTAGATATGGATATCATTGTGGAAAGAAAATTATATTCAAAGCTTATTAATATATAGTATATGAGAGCAGTTACATAAGTGCACATGTGCATACTATATCTAGCATGTTTTAAATATTTTATTTTTCAACATTATTCTAAAGGCAAAGTTAAGGTACTTTAAGGTTTTTGAATAAATCTTATTAATTCCAAATAAACAGTAGCACATGTTTAAAAAATTACAATCAGTACTGTTCTCAAGAATTGCAAAATAAAAAGAATAGGAACACACTGACAAGTTATATCCTCATCTTGATACATTCAGATATCAAATTTATTAAAATTTAATGATGAAACATGACAAATGTAGCATTTAAGCTTTATGATGGATGGTTTCCAAGTTTAACAAAAGAAGTACAAATCAGTCATAAATATTATCTTGAATAAAGGAAAATATTCAGGATGACTGAAGATTTAATGCATGCTCGATTTTCTTTTATTAATTCATTTCTAATAGACTTGATTATAGAAAAATGCTACTGAGAATTTCAGGACTGCTAATGGGTAATGGTCACCAGAGTAGCAGCTGGCTTACTAATTATGGAAATATCTTTGGAAGAATGTCCTACATTGTCTATATGAAAACCTTGAATGTAACAGAAATGGCTCAAAAAAAACCTATAGAGAAATTACGGACCTTTTAACAAACGATTTTGGAACAATTGGTTCTCAAAATTGGGAAAAGAAACAAACATAAAATTGGATCACTAGTTTATACCTTACTAAAACATAAAAATATAAAGAATTGCATTGCAAACCAGATTTAAACATTGCAAATAGTATAAAAAAGATAAATTTGTCTATATGTGTGTGTGCTTATTTTATATACATATGTGTGCAATATATATACACACACACATATATACCTGTAAGCCGAAAGACATTATAAAGAAAATTAAAGTCTTAGCCTAGAAAGTGATATTTGCAAAACATATGTCAAACAACATTAATAAATAACTCCTGTAAAATGTTGAGACAAGGTAAACATTTCAATTAAAAAACAGACAATTATATAATAGGGAAACACAAATGGTCAAAAGTAGTAGCAAAAGTTTTTAGTACATGTTTCCTTAGGCCACATCTACTTACTATAAATCTACATATGTGTAGGATCGTCTCTATGGATTGTACTTCAAAGTGGAATTTTATTTTGTAGGTTGAAAATATCTCAAATTTCTTGCATATTGCCCACTTTCTCTCCATAGTTACAGTATCTGTCTATATTTCCTTGCTTTTCTCATATCCTTAAAATTATTCCACATGATCAGATTAATATTTGTCAAAGGTTGTGAAATAATATTACATTGCTATTAATCTTCCCTGGTATTAATGAGTATGTGCTTCTTTTCGTAAGTCCTTTATTAGTAACTTCCAAACAATATTTTTTCCAAAGTGATTGTTGTGCATTTCCATTGCTACCTCAGTGTATGATAGTTCTCTCTATTCACATTCTAACACTAGTCAGTTTTTGTTTTGTTTGAATTTTAGCTCTTCTGGAGGAGATGTAGTAGTATTTTACTCTAGCATTGATTCATATTAATATTTCATTGATTAATAATAATTTTGAGCAGCTTTTATATGCTCACTCTTGGCCTTTTGTGTACCATCTTGCTAGATATAGAAATATAATAAATATTTGTATATTTACCTTATATATTAACCTTGACAGATTCAAATATTAGTTTTAATAGTTTCTTTGTATATTCCTTTTTTATTTCAGAATATTAGGGGGATAGAAAGGTTTTGGTTACATGAATTACTTTTGTACAGTTTGAGTCAAAGTTATAAGTCTGTCCATCACCCAGATAGTGTGCATTATACATGTTACCCATCCCCTCTCCCCCGCATCTGCTTGATTTTTGTTGAATTTTACTACCATATGTGCACATGGGTGTTGATCATTTAATTCCAATTTAATAGTGAGCACATGTGGTGTTTGTCTTTCCATTCTTAAGATACTTCACTTAGGAGGATGGTTCAGTTTCATCCAGGTTGTTACAAAAAGTATTAGTTCACCATTTTTTTTATGGCTGAGTAATAAATACTCCATGGTATACGTATACCACATTTTATTAATCCACTCAGGTATTTATGGGCACTTGGGTTGCTTCCACATCTTTGCAATCGTGAATTGTGCTGCTATAAGCATTCAAGTGTAAGTGTCTTTTTTTATAAGATGCCATTTTTTCCTTTGGGAAAATACCCAGTAGTGGGATTGCTGGATCAAATGGTAGGTCTACTTTTAATTCTTTGACGTATCTCCCTCCTAGTTTCCATAGAGGTTGTACTAGTTTGCAGTCCCACCAACAGTGTATCAGTGTTCTTATCTCTCTGCATCCATGCCAGTATTTGTTTTTTTAGGACTTTTTGATAAAAGCCATTCACATTAGAGTTAAGTGATATGTCATTGTGGTTTTGATTTGCATTTCCCTGATGATTAGAGACATTGAGCATGTTTTCATATGTTTATTGGCCATTAGTCTATCTTCTTTTCAAAAGCTTCTTTTCATGTCTTTTGCCCACTTTTTAATGGGGTTGTTTGATGTTTTCTTGCTGGTTTGGTTGAGTTCTTTGTAGATTATGGTGATTAGCACTTTATCAGATGTATATCATGCAAATATTTTCTACCATTATGTAGGTTGTCTATTCATTCTATTGATTGTTTCCTTGGCTGTGCAGAAGATTTTTAATTTAATCAGGTCCCATTTATTTATTTTTGTTATTGTTGCGATTGCCTTTGGTGTCGTCTTCATAAATTCTTTGCCTAGGCTGATGTCTATAAGAGTTTTTCCAATATCTTCTTCTATAATTCTTTTGGTTTCATGCCTTAGGTTTAAGTCTATTATCCATCTTGAATTAATTTTTGTGAGTGATCAGAGGTGCATTTCCTGTTTCAGTCTTCTACATGTAGCTATCCAATTTTGCCAGCACCGTTTACTTAACAGGGATTCTTTTCCCCAGTGTATGTTTTTGTCTGCCTTGTCAGAGATCAGATGACAATATGAGGATGGTTTTATATCTGGGTTTTCTGTTCTGATCCATTGGTCTAGGTCTCTGTTCTTGTGCTAGTACCATGTTGTTTTGGTTACTATAGCCTTGTAGTATAGCTTGAAATCAGGTAAAGTGATGCCTCTCAATTTGTTCTTTTTGCTTAAGTTTGCTTTAGCTATTCAGGGTCTTTTCTGGTTCTGCACAAATTGTGGAAGTATTTTTTCTAGATCTGCAAAAAATGACATTGGTATTTTAATGTGATTGCATTGAATCTGTAAATCACTTTGTGTAGTATAGACATTTTAACAATGTTGATTCTACCAATCCATGATCATGATATGTTTTTCCATCTGTTTACATTCTCTGCTATTTCCTTCCTCAGTGTTTTGTAGTTCTCCCTGTAGAGGTCTTCCCCTCCTTGTTTAAATACATTCACAAGTATTTTATTTTTGCTGTTGCTATTGTGAAAGGTATTGTATCTTTGATTTGATTCTCAGCTTGACCGTTGTTTGTGTATAAGAATGTTACTGATTTGTATACATTGATTTTGTAATCTGAGACTTTACTGAATTTATTTATCAATTCCAGGAGTCTCTTGGCAGAATCTTTGGGGTTTTCTAGATAAAAGATCATATCTTCAGCAAAGAGCTATAGTTTGACCTCTTCTTTCCCCATTGGTATACACTTGATTTCCTTTTCTTGCCTGATTGCTGTGGCTAAGACTTCCACCACTATGTTGAACAGAAATCATGACAGTGGGCAACCTTTTCTGGTTCCAGTTTTAAGTAGGAATGCTTTCAAATGCTTTGAATTCTCATTCGGCATGATGTTGGCTGTGGGTTTGTCATATATGGCTTTTATAATATTTAAGTATTTTCCATCTATGCCTATTGTGTTAAGAGTTTTTATCATAAAAGGGTGCTGAATTTTGTCAAGTGCTTTTTTTGCATCTATTGAATGGATCATATGGTCTTTGTTTTTGCTTCTATTTATGTGGTGAATCAAATTTATAGATTTGAACCATCCTTGCATTTCTGGGATGAAACCCACTTGATCGTGGTGGATTATTATTTTGATTTACAGCTGAATTTAGTTTGCTAGGATTTTATTGAGAAGTTTTGCATAAATATTCATAAGGAAAAATTGGTCTGTGGTTTTCTTTTTTGTTGTCTCCTTTCCTGGCTTAGGTGTCAATATGATATTGGCTATATAGAACAAGTTGGGGAGGATTCCTTCCTTCTCTATGTTATGAAATAATGTCTGCAATATAGGTACCAGTTCTTTGTAGGTCTGCTAAAATTTGGGCGTGAAACCATGTGGTCCAGGAATTTCATAGGTTGTGAGATTTTTTATTGCTGCTTCAATTTTGTTAGTAGATGTTGGTCTGTTTAGGAATTCTGTTTCTTCCTGATTGAGCCTAAGGAGGTTGTGTGTTTCCAAGAATTTGTCCATTTCCTCAATATTTTCAAGTTTATGTGTGTAGAGATTTTTATGGTTCTCAGAGATGATATTTTGTTTTTCCATGGTATCAGTTGTAATATCTCCTTTGTCATTTCTGATTGAGCTAATTAGTGTCCTTTCTCTTCTGTTTCTGGTTAATCTTGTGAGAGGTCTGTCAATTTTGTTCATCTTTTCAAAGAACAACTTTTTGTTTCATTAATCTTCTGTATAATTCTTTTGTTATTGATTTCATTTAGTTGTTCTCTGACCTTAGTTAGTTCATTTCTTCTGTTGGGTTTGGGATTGGTTTGCTCTTCCTTTTCCACCTCTTGAGATGATTCATTAGGTTGTTGGTTTGTGACCTTTCTGTCTTTTGGACATAGGCATTTATGGCTATGAATTTTCCTCTTATGACTGGTTTTGCTGAATCCCACAGATTTTGATAACTTGTGTCCCCTTTGTCATTTAATTTGAATAATCTTTTGATTTCCATCTTAATTTCCTCCTTGACCCCATAACTATTAAGCAATAGGTTGTTTAA
Source organism: Daubentonia madagascariensis (assembly GCA_023783475.1). NCBI lineage: Eukaryota > Metazoa > Chordata > Mammalia > Primates > Daubentoniidae > Daubentonia > Daubentonia madagascariensis. Next base: position 21,513,253 of record JAKFHU010001684.1, on the reverse strand, counting down.
TTTCCATGAGTATGTGTAGGGTTGAGTGTTTCTGTTGGAATTGATTTCCAATTTTATTCCACTGTGGTGTGAGAAGACACACGGTATAATTTCTATTTTTTTTAAATTTCTTGAGACATGTTTTGTGGCCTACGATGTGATCAGTCTTGGAGAGTGTTTGATGAAAAGAACATATAGTCAGTGGTCTTGGGGTAGAATGTCCCATAAATGTCTGTTAGGCCCATTTGTTCTAGAATTCCATTTAAGCCCTTTGTTTCTTTGCTTATTTTCTGCTTGGAGGATCTGTCCCATTCTGTCATTGTGGTGTTGAAATCTCAGGCTATTATGACACTGCAGTTAGTTATTTTGATTAGATCAAGTAGGGTTTGCTTTATGAATCTGGGTGCACCTGTGTAAGGTACATAAATATTTAGAATTGTTATGTCTTCTTGTTGAATCATATCCTTCACCATTATATAGTGATCATCTTTGTCTTTCTTTACTTTTGCTGATTTGAAGTCTTTGTTACCTGATATGAGAATGGCTACACAAGCTTTCTTTTGGTTTCCGTTTGTATGGAATATTGTTTTCCATCCCTTCACCTTGAGTCTGAATGAGTCCTTGTGGGTTAGATGTGTTTCCTGGAGACAGCAGATAATTGACTTGTATTTTTGTATCCGTTCAGCCAGCCTATGTTTCTTGAGTGGGGAGTTCAAGCTGTTCACATTTTTTGAAAGAATTGATAAGTGGGGTGGATTTCTGTTCATCCTGTTGAGTAGAAATGTACTGCTTTGTTTTTCCTCTTGAGGCATTGTAGTATCTGGGCTCTGATCTTTAGCTTTTGGGTAATTACACTTGTTGGTGTCTATTGTGCTGATCAGTGTGTAATGAAGTTCTGAATACTTCCTACAGGGCAGGTCTTGTCTTGACAAAACCCTCAGTGTTTGCTTATCTAAGAAAGTCTTTAATCCTCCCTCATATATGAAACTTAGTTTTATAGGATACAAAATTCTAGGCTGGACATTATTCTGCTTGAGAAGACTGAAAATGGGGCCCCAATCCCTTCTGGCTTGTTGGGTCTCAGTTGAGAAGTCTGCAGTTAGTTTGATGGGTTTTCCTTTATAAGTTACCTGCTGCTTTTGCCTTATGGCTCATAGGAGTGCCTCTTTCATGTTTACTTTGGCCAGTCTGATGACTATGGATCATGGTGATTGCCTCTTCACAATTAATCTTCCAGGGGTACTTTTTGCTTCATGTACCTGCAAATGTAGATTTCTAGCAAGACCAGATAAATTTTCCTCAATTATTCCCCCAAACAGGTTTCCCAACCCTTGTGTGTTATCTTCTTCAACCTCAGGGATGCCCATGATTCTTATGTTAGGCCTCTTTATGTAGTCCTGTATTTTTGTAGGTTTTGTTCATTCTTCTTGCTTTTCAGTTCTTTCGCTTTAACTGACTTATTTACTTCAAAGATGTTGTCTTCAGCTCTGAAATTCTTTCTTCTGCGTTATCCAGTCTATTCTTAATGCTTTTCACTGTGTTTCGTATTTCCTGGAATGAATTTTTCATTTCCTGAAGTTCTGTTTGATTTTTTTTTAATAATTTGATATCCTTAGTAAATTTTTCATTCTTTTCCTGCATTGTTTTTGTGGTTTCTTTGTGTTGTGTTTCTCTTTTCTCTTTTATTTCATTGAGTTTTCTTACAATTCATATTTGAAATTCTTCATCTGTCATTTCAATCTTTTCATTTTGATTGGTTTCCATTGGTAAGGAGTTATTGTTTTCTTTTGGGGGTGTCATTTCACTCTGATTCTTCATGCTTCTGTAGTTCTTTCCCTGATTCCTTCTCATCTGGCCTCTCTGTCAAGACACTGGGGTGCTAGGCCTGACTTTTGGGCCTGTCTCCTGGTCCCTGAAGATCAATCCCTGAGCATGCCAGAGAGAGGAGTGCTGGTTCTGAGTTGCCTATAGAGTGTTCTATCAGGTTTGGTGTACCTCTCAGTTTACCTCTGACCTGTCTTCACCTCTTCTGAGAGGTGTGTAGTGAATCATATACCCCAGCTTTCTTTCATTGATGGTGGGTGGTACTTGTAAGAATGAATCAGTCATACCTTGTTTGCTTGAATTTGAGGATGCTATTATAAGCTATATCATTTTTCTCCCTGTCATTGGTTGATGTTTGTGTGATAGAGCCAGCTGCCAAGATGTTCTTTTGTGTCTGTGGTAGACTCTGGTTCCCCAGGTGGAGTACTTGAGTGCCCCAAGCTTTAGAAGGGACCCTGTAACTCCCAGAGGTTTTCTTGATCTCCACCACCACTGAGGTGGAGCAAGAGCAAGGCAGCTCATGGCTAGGTTGTGGGAGCCTGAAAGGCTTTGCAAAGCTTTAGCAGAGCTCAGAAGTTGTGTTTCCAGCCACTAGGAGGAGCCACTGGTAGGAGGGTCAGGACAAGCTCTCTAAACCAGTAGAGCTGTTCACAGGGGAGGGGGCTAAAAGCTTGTATGCTAAGGCCCCAGGCTGGGTGGTTTCTGCCCTTATCCAGTAGCACAGTTTTTCTGTAGGGAAGGGTAGATGGTCCCTGAAATGGTCACTCCTTAGTCCCCGATGGACCTTATAAAACTGAGTCAGTAAATGCTGTAAAAGACATGCAAATTGACCTCCCTGTCAGTAGGAGGCACTTGCCAGAAGGAACACACTGTAATGTCATTTTTGGGTCCTGTGATCAGTTCTAGTCTCTCAGGAGAAGCACTCGAATGTCCCAGGTGGTGGTTGGGACCCTGGAACTTCCAAGTGAGTCCTTATTTTCTGCCATAGCAGAGGCGGGTAGGGGAGTGTGGTTGGGCAGGGCTGGGTTGGGTGAGCTTTCCCTCAGTCTCAACAAAAGCTGGCAAGGTAGCTGTTTTGGCAGAGGTCAAAGGTCTGCTTCCAGCTTCTGGGCAGAGCTGCTGGGGAGGGGCTGAAATGGTCCCACCCTACCAGAAAGTCTGTTTCTGAAGGAAGGTCTGTCTAACATTTGCAAACTGGCAGTCTGCAGTGGGCCTCGCTCCTCACACCACTCTTCTGCTCCAGTCTTTCCCTGGCATCTCCTGGCAGGCAGGATCCCAAGCCATCCGAGCTCCCCCATGACTGTGCTGTGGGCCAGGAGGGTCCCCAGTCAGGATCCCAACCTGAGCTGGGAATGCAGCCCTCCTGTGTGGGAAGAGGTGCCCCACAAGTATGACATAACTAGGCCCCACACTTCACTTTCCCCCCAGATCTACCCTCATGGACTCCCTCACCTCCCAAGACCAAGAAGATCAATCCCTGACCATGCCAGAGAAAAGTGCACTGGTCCCAAGTTGCCCACAGGATGCCCAAGCAGGATTGATGGCCCTCCGCCTCAGGGTGTACCTTGCTCTGATGGAGCCCCTGGGTAAACAGCACCAGGGAGGGCCAGTGAGTAGAAAGCTCACTGTCTGAGCACCCCTCAGTCTGCTGCAGGACCCCAAGAAGAAAGACCTGAGCCCCAACCTCAGTGTGGTGGCTCAATTGTATCTCTCAGCAGCCACGGGTGGGCGAGGGGAAAGGGAGGAAAAGAGTCTATATGGAGGAATGTGAGCAATCTGGTCATCTCTGACCCACACTTTGGGAGGCAGCCTGCCCAGAATGTCCAGACTCTTGAGTCACACAGATCATCCAGGACCCACTTAAACCCTGTGGCTCCTGCAGTCTGGGCCAGAGTTGGGAAATTTCTGAGTGGGAACAAGCAGGCTGCAACCTGAGGTGTTGAAGCCCCCTGGGGAGGACAAAGGCACATGGTGGGTGAAGAAGCAATGTGGAGCCTACTGTCCTGGCTCAGGTCTTTGGGGAAAGGAAGTGCCACAAGAGGGCTGGAAGCCTGGTGCCCTGTCCACAAAAAGTTACCAGCTCAATGGCAGCCACAGTCTCTGGGCTCATGTAGGCAACAAGTCTCTCTAGCAGCTCAGGAACCCACTAACTGTCAGAGATGTGAGGGAGGGAGAAACAAACTGCTCTACCTACTTTTCTCGTTGGACTCCAAGACTCTTGGGGGTTGATCTTTGCCAATACCTTTCTCCTTCTTGTTCTGCACCACAATTTCTTCCTGTGGAGACTCCTGATGGCTCTGGCACCCTTCCTTCAGACTCACATCTGATCTATATCTGTCTGCCTGTTGATTTTTTCTCTTTCACCTCAAACTTTTCTTTCTTCCTGAGACTTTCTGGCAGCTGGTGTCTCTGGTCACCCATCTTGCCACTCCTCTTAGTTAGAAATGAAGCTGGTAATGACCAGTTCTGGGGGCTGGAAGTCCAACTTCAAGGTGTCAGCAGGATTGGTTCCTTCTGGGGTCTGTGAGGGAAGGATCTGTTTCAGGCCTCTCTCCTTGGCTTGTAGATGGCATCTTCCACCTGTGTCTCTTCATATTGGCTTCTTTCTATGTTGTATATTCCTTTGGGTATTCTGCTATTAGTTACATTATCTGTGAATGAAGATAATTTACTCTTTTGATACATTTTTATGCCTTTTATTTATTTTATCTACTTACTCCACTAGCTAGCACTGGCAATATGACATTGGATAGACATGGTCTTCCACTCAGTAGAAGATCATGGACTTCCTTGTCTTTTACCTTGCCTTATACATCTTTTTGTAGGGATATTGCTCAAGATTTCAGCATTTAGCATGATGCTAGTTGTAGGTTTTTTGTAATTACTCTTTATCAGACTCAGGAAGGTTTCTTCTATTCCTAATTTGCTGAAAGCTTATATTAGAAAAGTGTTAAATTTTACAAAAAACCTTGTCTCCATCTATTGGAATGATCATGTTTTTTTACTTTGCTCTGTTAATGCCATCGACAAAATCAATTAATTTTCAAGTGTTAAGCCAAACTGCATCTCTGGGATAAGCCTTCATAGGTACGTTGTGTTTATTATCTTTTAATATATTATTGGATGCAATTTGCTAATATATTGCTTTGTATTTTGTGTCTACATTCATAGAAATTATTAGCAAGTAAATTTCTTTTCTTGTAATACCCTTAGATGTATTTTTCTTTAAAATTTCCTGCTTAGTGTTTGTTGAGATTCTTGAATACCTGCATTTCTTAATATGAGATTTGGATAATTCTTATTCATCATTTCTTGAAGTATTTCTGTCTCAAACTTTTATACTCTTCTTTTAGATGTTAGACCTTTTGATCATGCCCCATGTTTCTTTATGTTCTAAGCTTAATATAGGGGCTAAAGTAGGAAGTCTTCTTTGGGAAGAAAATTTTGGAAGCAATTATACATATTTATAGCAACGATCAACTATAGGTACTTTTTCAATACAATCCTGGGAAAAATACAGGTGACAGAATAAAAAAAGTTGGAGGAAGCTTTACAAATGAAGGTAGAAAATGACTGATGATAGGATTTTTAATATATGGGTAAAGAGTAAATAGAAAATAATGCAAAATGAGAAATATGAGTATTAAATAATGAATCATGCTTCAACTATAAATACGAGTTATTTCAAAGTATTTTATTACTTAATTTTATAAAAAGTACACATGTACTCTTATTGAGCTCTGGTTACCTGATTCAATCTGAAATTAATTTCATGCTAGAAATATGCAGTCTGTCTTCCATATGGATGTGTTTTGAAAATTACCAAACTATCTGCAGCTTAGTTTACTTAAATTTTCTTGAAGCAGAACAAGTTGTATAAACACATTATATGAAAATCATGTTTATAGTAAATAAAGCTATCATTCCCTCATTTTGCAATTGCTATTCTAGCTTCCTTGTTGATTTTCCAGGCTTCACTTCCAATCCCTGAGGGACTAAGTGACTACACTATTAAAGGGTCATTTTCAACACTTCACTTCTACCTAATACATATAAATAGATTTTTTTCTTCCATAATTCATAAATTTTATGTCTGGCTTAGAAGTCTAGCCAATAAAACTTCCAATTTTACAATGAAACTTTTATCGTCTTTCTCAGGTTCTTCATTCTACCATTTCTGTTTCTACTCTGGTTCCATTTATTCAGCAATTGGCTTATTTAATGCTCTTTTCCAAATTTTTGCCTGATTCCTTTATTAATTATAAAGTATAGTAAAATATGACTCTGGTTAAAATTGTGCTTTAGTTAGGCAAATTAACCATAAACATTTAATCCAAGAAACAGGTAATTATTAATTCAGATATTTTCAGCTATATAAGGAGCAGGTTCTTTCCAAAATGACAGTGTCAAAATTTCATTCCAAGCACAAAACTGTTCACATGCAGGTGGCCAAGAAATATTTCTTAATTGAATAATATCAAGTAGTTTATAGGCACGCTTCTCAGAACAGTGAATTAAGGAGACTGTCTTTTTGATTATCTTATTTTAGTAAAGCTAGTATCTAAAGTATTATTTTTCATATTAAGGAAAATACTTCAGGAAAATAGATTATAAACATGATTCATTGGGTAAATGTGGTGATTTTTACATATTTTAAAAAGGGAAAATAGTGTTCAGGTTTATAAACTTATATACAATATGTTAACCTGTAATATTCCAGAAAATAAATACATAGGTACATGAAACAACAAAAGAGACCTTTTTCCCCACACATAGAAAAAAATCACCTTTTCACAGTAACTCAATCTCTTCTTCTAGATATTATTTTTAGCATATCCATGTTTACCTTTTCCAAGTCAATGTTATCTTTTCTGTGGCATTTTGAAAATTATTTAATAGTTGTTTATTGTTTTTGAAAAACTGATTTATGAAAGTGAACATTAGGCTGTTTATATTTACTAATTTTGCCAAGACAATATATTTGCTTATTGGACCTTTTATGTCACATTTCACAAAATTTGAATGATTTTATCCAATAATGGAATTTTGTCCCTAGACAGATGGTTAGAAGATGATATCCTTTCTTCCAGTTTGAAAATTTTTAATAACTATCTTGAATGGTATTGTTATCATCAGATTCAATTCTGGAAATAATCCAGTAACATGAAACATGATTGTAATACTTTCTGTCATACTTCAAATGGCAATAAATGTGTAGAAATAAAAAAAATATATATTTTAAACAAGAGACACAAATCAGAACAGACACAACCAATGTAAACGTATTATAGTCTATTTTAATGTCAAGAGTTTAGAGACAACAAATGATTTTATAGATTCAACCCTCAACACAATATATACCTAAATTAACTGATAGCTTTAAAAACAAAATGAGAATTAAGGGCAGGGTAAAATTACAGCTAGATGATTTCAAAAGTTTGAGTAAAAACAGGTCTATTTATTCTACTTCTTTATCCAAAGAAAACAAATATTATTCATACTTACGATTAAGTAAAATTGAATAAAATAACTTTCTGTGAGAATTTTACAATTTGTAAGACTATGAGAGGGACGATGGAGATAGACATAATACCTTGTATTTAATAGGAAACAGGCTTGCTTTAAAACAAATAACTACATCTGTAATTATAATATAAAATTATACTTCTTTGAATAGAACTCAGTTCCTTAAACTTGAATGAGTAATAGCTCTCTAAATGACACTGAAAAGGGAAGAGTGATTGTACCTATCTCATCCCTGGTATAAACCTAAGCATTTTGGAATTGTCATCTCTTTTTATTTAATATTGGTGATCTTCATATTATCTTTAAATATAATATACTAGTTATCTAATGTTTCATGAATTTGTAGTCAAGATGTCAGCCAGGTTTGAAGTCATTTGAAAACTCTCTTGGCGCCATGGGATCTGCTTTCAACATGGCTCAGTCACATGGCTTTTGGCACAAGTTCTTTGCTATATAGGCCTCTCCACATAAGGCTTTTTGGGTGTTTTTATGGCATGGTAGCTGGCTTCAGCCAGAGTTAGTCATACCTGAAAGTGAGCAGGAGAAAAGCCTCAAGGTCTTTTATGACCTTACTCGAATGTCACACACCATTACTCTGACATACTCTGTTCTAAATAAGTGTGTTGCCAAGTCCAGTCCACAGTCACTGGTAGGAGAATTAGGTTGTACTTTTTGAGGAAGAGGTGTTGAAGGATGAGTGGACATATTTAAAAGCCATGACAGAGAAGAACACTAAAATTTAATTCATATAACAAATGGATGCAGTTCTTAAATATGGGCAGGGAAAACCAGAGATGATATACTTGAGTCACCATAAATCATTGTTGAACTGCTTTCTGAGAAAATGTGGTAGGCCATGCCAACTGCTGGGCTTCTTGTTTTGCTGCATAATAGTATTTAAGTAAGGATCAAGATGAACTATTGTGAAAAGTAAAGAGAATATACAAGCTGTAGAAAAACAAAAAAATGATTTTAGAAAGGAGGAACTAAAAAAACTTTACACTCAAAATGAAGATGTCCAAATGGAGGTTTGTTGATTAATGTATAATGCAAATCCCTTACACTATGTTTCTTTAAGTCATCTCATATAATATCTATAAGTCACTAAAAATTTCGTAATTAAAACTTTTTTGGGCATGTGTGATCAGCTGTATATGGACTCTGGGTAGATTCAAGTCAGGAGGCATCTGCTCTCATTAACCTTTCATGTCTAAGTTATATAAATCTAATGTATTCATAAATAATTAGAAAAACTAAACAATCAGTCAAAATCTATGAATGTTAGTTAAAAGATAATTTTTATTTGTTTTATGTAAGTCTTTATGTGCTACAATGAGCAAAAATATCAACACAACAATAGGATTTATTTATTTATTTATTTAGTGGCAGCATCTCCCAGTGTTGCCCAGGCTGGAGTACAGCGGCATAATTACAGCTCACTGCAACCTCAAATTCCTGGGTTCGAGTGATCCTTTTGCCTCAGCCTCCCAAGTAGCTGGGACTACAGGCAAGTACCACCACGCCCAGCTAATTTTTTCTATTTTTGGTAGAGATGGGGTTTTGCTCTTGCTCAGGCTGGTCTCAAACCACCTAACCTCAAGCAATCTTCCTGCCTTGGCCTCCCAGAGTGTTAGGATTACAGGTGTGAGCCATAGCTCCTGGCCCCCAGCAAATTTTTGAATTGAAGATGACTTGAAAGTTGTACAGTTCACTTTGGCTTACATTCATTAATGTGGATGTAGTGACATAGCCACACCTCGCCACAAGCGAGGCTGCCAACATAAAGGAAGGCAGCAATGTGCCCACCTCAAATTTAGAAGAGTTCTACTACTACCAGGAAGAAAAAGGTAATAATGGCAAACCTTAGCAATCTCTAGTAAAAAAGTGTAGGAGTTAGTCTATAAAGCAAATTATTTTTTTAAATTTCTGAATATTATGGGGGTACAACACTTTGGCTATATATATTGCCCATGCACTGCCAGTGTCAGAGCTACAATCGTGGACATCCCCCAAACTGTGCTCCCCGCATCCATTCAGTGAGAATTTTCCCATCCCCTCCCTGTCCCTCACGCCTGCCCGCTCCCTGATGAATATTATTGCCCTGTGTGATATAATTGTTGATCAGTTAGAACCAATTTGAAGGTGAGTACCAGTGGTGCTTGTTTTTCCGTTCTTGTGACACTTCGCTTTGAAGAATGGGCTCTAGCTCCAACTGGGATAATACCAGATGTGTTAATTCACTGTTGTTTTTTATTGCTGAGTAATACTCCATGGTATACATAGACCACATTTTATTAATCCACTCGTGTACTGATGGGCACCTGGCTTGTTTCCACATCTTTGCAATTGTGAATTGTGCTGCTATAAACATTCGCATGCAGATGTCTTTATTATAAAATGTCTTTTTTTCCTTTGGGTAAATACCCAGTAGTGGGATTGCTGGATCAAATGGTAGTTCTACTTTTAATTCTTTGAGGTATCTCCATATTACTTTTCCTAGAGGTTGTACTGATTTGCAGTACCACCAGCAGTGTATGAGTGTTCCTATCTGTCCGCATCCCCGCCAACATTTGTTGTTTTGGGATTTTTTGATATGAGCCAATCTCACTGGAGTAAAGTAATATCTCATTGTGGTTTTGATTTGCATTTCCCTGATGATTAGAGAAGTTGAGCAATTTTTTATATGTTTGCTGGCCATTATTCTGTCTTCTTTTGAAAAGTTTCTGTTCATGTCCTTTGCCCATTTTTTAATGGGGTTGTTTGATCTTTTCTTGTTGATTTTCCTAAGTTCTGTATAGATTCTGGTTATCAGCCCTTTATCAGATGTGTAGCATGCAAATATTTTCTCCCATTCTATACGTTGTCTGTTCATTCTAGTGATAGTTGTCTTGGCTGTGCAGAAGCAAATTTTTAAGACCTGATGTGATTTAGCCAGGAAAAGCCAAGATTGAATATTTAAGTATCTAAAACAAAATGTCATGAATAAGAGTAAAATTTGCCTTATTAAAATTTCTTGTTTCCAAACCAGGATGAGCATTTACCTTTGCAACCTGAAAAAGTTCAGTTTCATACACCCAAGAAAAAGCACTTTGACATTAACCCATTCTCTACAGATTTGTGGCAGTTTTTACTAAACAGTCTTTATTCATGGTATCTTGAGCATCTCAGTAAATTTTTCATAGACCCTCTAGAGTAAAAGAAATACCTGAATTCTGTTTATTAAGACATTACTTCCAAACTTCTAAAGAATATATATCCCAATAATATAGTAATCCTTTGAAAAAAATTCACATAAATGGAAAGAAAACCTAATATTTTTATTTAATTGCTAAATAACCACAATTACTTGCTAAAGGGATACATGCCCTGCTGCCAAGAAACTCTCTTCACAAAAATGTGACATCTTCTAAACAAATATAGTGTGATATAATATTGAAACCGTGAATTACCTTAAGCAAGCAGTTTGCGTGGTATTTGAGACATGCCAAATATTGCTGCTTTTCCCTTGAAAATTTAAGATATCCCATGGCATCCCTATGACTTTGTCTTGACACACAGTTTGTGAACTGTGGGCATATGGAATAAAATATCCTCAAAAGTGTACTGGCAAAAAATATAAATACATACAGAAAGATTTTAGAAAAATGTATCAGTGATAATGCCATAAAAGGATAAAATAATTTTTAGAAGAGGATATTTCACTCTGGGAATAGTGGGCAATTTATCAGCAAGAAGGTTGAAGTATTATATGGAAGGGAAAGAAAAAACCCAGCCTTAATTGTTTACAATATGTGGAATCCTTAAATCTACATTCACTGATTGCTAGGTCAAAATAAATAAATAATAATCCACACAAAATGTAAAAAAAATGAAAATATATTTAGAAAATATGTTAAGAAATAATGAAGTATTTTAAGAAGTAGCTAAATAAATGTCGGCTTAGAAAGCCTGAGAAAGCAAATATAAATACAAAAAATGTAAAAAGTAAAATAAAATAATAAGAAAAATAAATTTTAAATATTGATCAGTAGGAGATATATTAAAATTGTTTTAACAAAATTAAGTAAAAGATAAAATAATTTGGAATATTTTGAAGAGTGAAATGATTAAAAGATGGTCTAAGGAAAAGTAAAATTAAACAAAATAGCTAAGAAAGGACCAACAAATTAAAACAACACAAAATGAAACAAATAATTCTAAGGCCAATGGGTACCTGTATGTAATGAACTTCTATTTCAAATTTTCTCCTTAAGCCCCTAAGCAGACTTCTTGGTGTAGGAAACTACAGAAGAGTGAACTAATTATCTTCTGCCTTTTGTCTAATCCAACCAGTGTTCAGTCTGTTTGGAATACTTTGTATTTGAGGAGAGAAACTTTCTTAGTAAAATTGTTGATAGCTCAAATTATCAACATTGTAGTAGTGCTGGAAATTTAAATGTGATTACTATTTAATTGTTTTATTCATTTACTAGGCAGAATAATATTTCCATTTATGAATTTTGTTGTAAAATTAACTATATTTTCTTATTTATATATGTTGAAATATTGTATATATAATACGTATATATACATATACATGTATATGTGTATGTATATATATAAATACGTGAATGTAAGGTGGTTATACACACACACACACAACTTCAGCATCATCATCCATATTTGACCATTAAAATATGCAAGGGAATAGACAGAAGAACATTTATTTCCAATGATGTAGATAAATTATTTAATATTATTCAAAGATGAATCTGTAGGTGTTTGCAATGTCTTCTTCATCATGGAGAAGAGAAAAAAATACGGTTTTCTGAGTTCTGAAACTACAAAATGAATAAGTACTTATATCACTGAGTCTTAGTTTCTTCAGTTTCATTAGTGTAAGGTAAATCAATACCCCATCTTGAGACATAACCAGTGGGGGAAGCCCCACCAAATAAAGAGCATGTTTTGATACTAGGGAACCAAAAATGAAGTAAAAATATGCCAATCGTAGTTTATTTTTTTATCTGCCAAACATCTATCTACCCATCCACCCATCTATTAAATCTTCAATGAAAACAAAGCAAACTTCACATAACATAAAGGATTTATATCCAGAATTACTGGATGTGCACTAATTCTCATCCCCAATGGGGACAAGTGTAAACCTTTTCAATAAGACATCAGGCCCTAAATCTAGAAAATGTGACTCACATCCAATACTATTCAAAATATTTTACTTTCTGATTCTCAGTATTTTGTAGCCTATGTATAAACTTTTAAAATTAAGTATCATTAACATGATGTATTTACACAAAAAGAATGTGGATGTGTTTAATGAGAAAATTGAGAAGTGCATAAACATATTTATGACTAGTGGCTAAAAAATACAGGTAGGGTCTACAGTCCCCATTTTTGCAACTCTTCACAAGCCTGTATTAATTCTCTACAACATTACCTAGTCTATGTTATCTTCATCTTCCATCTTTTGAGTGAAATTCTTTATCTGGTGAGATGATGTGAGCCATCATACAGTAGTTTTCTTTTAATGTTTAATTTTGGACATGTTAGTATCAGGAGGCATGCCAGGGAATTTCCTGGACTTCATGTTTCCTGACTTTCTTTGAAAGCAGCACTTCTATTACCTCTGCATAGTCAAGATCAATAACTGCAGCTAGTACTGTGTCCTGTTTCACCTGTTCATTTACTAGGATAGAGATACTGAAATGGTAAGATATCTGCCTGGTTTTAAATGGAACTGATTTTGCAGCCTTTGGCAGAAGCATTTCTCTTTTGTGTACCAAATGCTTTAAAACAAAGAACCTAGAGCCATGGGTTTGAGATGCCAACTTTTGCAAGTAAGTAGTTAAATACAGTCATAAGAGAGGAACTCTTCCCAGTGTGTGCATTATGGTTATGAGAGAAAAAAAAAATGTACTATATGGTTGTTATTCAGTACCTAGAGAGCATTTTGGCAGGCAGCAACCCCTGCTGCATTTTTGTCACTGATACTACAACTGAAACATCTGTAGGTCATTCCATGTAAGACCAGCTTTCTCTGTGGAATGCAGAATATTTTTGCAGTAAATGTATATACCTTGAGCAAAAACAATGCTGCATGGAATACGTGGAAATACAGACCGCATTAAGGAAGACAGTGCATAGCTGTGGAGGAGGAAGCCTGAAAACCAGTTTTAAATGAATTCAGACCTAGATTGTGTTTACCCAGTAAGAACAACTTGCTTTTATCTCTATAGCGGAATAATTCTATACAATAAAGTTACTATCAGATATAATTTATTCTCATTCTGCTGGTTTCTGCTGATGGAAAATTAGGCTTGCATCAATGATTGTGGCCATGAGTAACACATACATGTAACTACCTTCCATCCTGTTGTTAAGAAGCCCAGTGGTAGGGGTGCAAAGGAGAATGTCTAGATCCATATAGCAAGTCATTGTGACTATTTTACTATTAAGAGACTTACCCACAGTGGCGTTTTTTGATGAGCATAAATATAAGAGAAAACTTTCTCATGCTTTAGGACGATTAAGAATTATCCATGTATTTCTTCCTCAAACCTCCTCATAATGAAATTCCTAGTTTTGCTCCCTAAATTAAATACTATTATCTGAGTACTATTATCCAGCCAAATCATCAGCTATTGTCATGAATAAGTAGATCAACAAGATAGTCTATTTCTTTTTCCAACCAATATAGCATGGTACTTAAATTCTGTCCTTTGTGATGATTTTTTTTCTCCACACTGGAAAAAATTAACAATTTTTAAACCAATAAGCATCTCTCCTTCTTAAGAATAAAAAAACCACATGTTTATGTAGCCCAATTTTTTCCTAGACTGTGGACTTGCATTCAGACATGTCCCAGGCTGCGGACCTCTGATTTCTTGTAAGATTCTCTTTTTACCACTAGACCAAGTGGGTGGCCCGCATCTGTGCCATGTCCTCAGAGTAGCAATCAGAGCTTCCTCAGTGGAATTGCCCCTTCCCAGTACCTAGCATTACGTGGGGAATCCAGTTACAACTTTTTTATGAAGGGTGTCTGTGGATTCATATCCTGTCCTGTGGTGATTCAAAATCACAGGTACCAAGGAACTTAGTGGAATAGGGCAGTTATCTCCTTGGAGTAAACAGGTTTAATGTCTATCATCTCCTGTGGGTTTTCTTTATATTTCTGGCTCCTGGAAAATTTTTTTGGTTTTTGAAATCAGTTTATCATTTTCAAAATAAATTTCCATTTTCCTTTTATGATTTTGGAGTATGATGAGTATGATTTGAGTTATAATTTTTGGCTTCTTACATTAAATCTCTCCAACATTTTGAGTGTTAAGTAAGAGTTACATTTATGTCATGATTTGAATGGTTTTCATCTACCTGGTTTTTTTTTTTTTTTGCTTTTAGAACTTTCATTATTAATGCAACCTAATACAGACGCCATTGAGGCCATTGAGAGATATAAAGTCTGAAAAAGGCAACATTGTGTAAGGCGTGGCTCTTGTTTAGCCCGTTCTCACACACAAATCCTTGAAACCTGGACTGCAAGAATCAGCCACACCCTCTATGAAAATACCTGGGGGGAATTATTTTGTTAGACTTTATGAACACAATATGTGATGGTTAATTTTATGTGTCAGTTTGATGACACATAAATCCGATACCTGGTTAAGTACAGTCCTCTCTCTGCATCTGCAGGTTCTGCATCCAAAAAAGAGATTAGCATTTGAATCAGTAAACTGAGTAAAGAAGATCCACCTTCACCAATATAGGTGGGCATCATCCGATCTGTTGAGGGCCTGAATAGAACAAAAAGGCAGAGGAAGAAATAATTCACTGTCTTCGCTGAATTGATTGAGCCCAGGATGTGCTGTTCTTCTCGTCTTGGACTGAGACTTAACACCATCAGATCGCCTGGTTCTCAGGTCTTTGGACTAGGGATAGAACTACACACTGGCTTTCTTGGGTGTCCAGCTTGCAGATGTCAGTTCATAAAACTTCTCTGTAATTTCTTGAATTAATTACTAATAATAAATGGAGAGAGGGGGAAAGAGAGAGAGAGGATATATTTATCCTCTTAGTTCTGTTCTATGGAGAACCCTCATACACATTAATAAAGATTAATTTGCCAATATTCAACTATGATATTCAATTATATAAGTATGTTTGTGTATGCTTATGTGTGTATATAATTTCTGTATAGCATTCATTTTATCTAATTAATTCATAATTATTAATACTATATCATCAGATTTTTTTGTTCTGATGTTGGAAGTATGGCAATAAACCGGTATTTTATATACACATATATGTGTGTATATATACATATATATACATTTTAAATGACGTATCTATGTATCTACCTAAATTTTATCATCTGCAAAATGGGTATGATATAGTACCTGATTCATAGAATTACTATAATGATTGAGATTTAACATATGAAGTACTTAGCACTTTACTTGGCTTAAATAATGCACACAAAACATGATATAAATGTTATTATCAACATTAAACAGTAATTAACAACACATTGTTAAATATGAAGTTGATTACTTAAGAGTTAGAATGCAAAATATTATTTTAAAAGTTATATATTCATTGGATAAGTTATCATACAGGTATAAAACATCAAATTTTCAAAGAATATTTGCATATATTTGAATAACTTGGAAAATATTAACAATATAATATTAATATTATATATATCATTATAAATATATAATTAAATATATATAATTATAAATATATTAAGGGTAAAAAAGAAAAAACATAATATAACAATATGGAATTTCACACACACATGTACACACACACACATAGTCCAAAATATTAAAATTGTGTTTTTTCCTCTTTGGAAAGTTGGATATGAAAGATATTCTGCATTTTGCTTCTATAATGCACCTGTAAGACCATCATCATGAAACAACTAATTAGAAAAAAAATGTTGGCTTAAATTTTTAAAGCTTGCATATAGAAAATACATTGATTCTCCCACACATAGCAATATAATAATTTGAGATCTATAGTTCTCTTTAAAAACCAGAGCTCATTTCAGCTGGTTATATATTTAATAAATGGTATGTAGATAATGCTGTAATTCCATAACACTTTAAACAAATGAACAAACAAACAAAAAATAAATAAATGCATAACTTTTATAGATGGCCACATTCTCTGCAAAAGTTGGAGAACTGGTCAGCTGAAAGGTGGTAGAACTTTTCCAATTCCCTTTCCCCAGTTTTTCTTACAGAAACATTTGAGAAGTTGGAAGTATTTTGATCATTCTACAAGACTATCCAAAGAGAGGAAATGGGTGCTCTTAGGATTTAGGTTTAAAGGTGTTGAAATTGTTAGTTTCAGATTTGAAAATATGCTTGCGTTTTCTTTTTCAAAGGTAGACAAAAGCTTGTTTCTCTCTACTGGTGCTAGGGCGTGCGTGCAGCTCACACTTCAACTGCTGACCAGCTAATAAAGAATGCATGAAAAAGATTGGAGTAATACGAGTTTTCTGCTTGACTATTCATTCTTTTATTCCACATCAAATTTAGTGCTTGAAAGTAACTATGCTTATCAAAGCAAAAAACGCCAGCAAGATAATATCATTCTCTCCAGACTCTCTCAATCTGTTGTAAATTAAAGAACTAAGGCAGAAAAAGCACATGAAAAAGCCTTGTAAAAACTGGAGTAATCCTTGGGTAAAAGTATAATAAATATGAAATCTACAGGTTCCAAAATTTGTTTAAGTTAAAAGTATCTTTTTTTTTACAGTGTTTTATTTCTTTATATATTTTTTAATTTACAAGTTTGAAGCTCTGGGAAGTGAGTAGTATTGTAGAGAATTATGCAAGTGGTCATAGTTTTGTTTGTCTTTGTTAAGAGTCTTCTAATTAGAAATTGAGTTTACTAAGAATATAAAGTTTGTTGAAAAACGTAAAGGTGATTCTTGCATTAATTCAACAAATATTTATTGAGGATTTAGTAATTTTAAGGGGCTGGGAGTACAACAGTTACAAAAACAAAGTATCCCTGCCCTCATGGAGTTAACACCCTAGTGAGTGGATTTGGGCATTAGTGGTGTTATTGGGGTAATGAGGAAGTGCGTATTGATTGTCACTTTTACTTGTAGTTCTTTGGGCTCACACATTACATAGTCCCTACATATCATATGATTATCCATGTCATATCGTTATTGTCTTTTTGTTTGTCTACACATGCACACACATACATAAATAATATTCAGTGATTGCAGGAACCAAATATTATTTATGTAACATTTTTATTTTTGAAGGCAACATAGTGGCTAGTACATGGTAAGTACTTGATATTTGTTGAGAGTTGATGGGCTAAAAACAAGAAAGTTTGTTGCACAGATTAATCATTACTACTTAAACTTCATTTTGCACACTATTTACCCTCTACATTTTGGCTTAACCTTCATTTAAGTTTGAGTTTAAAAGATCAAGTGAGTGTGGCAGCAATATTCAGTGCAAAAAGAACCACAACCAGAGCATCAGCTGAGCTGAGGCAGATGTAATGGATCATGGCCTTGAGGAACCGGGTGAACACAGAAGATTTCAGTGTGATGAGAATGCGCAGAGCACAAAGTCAGCAATGTGCATTGGATACAAGCAGGGAGAAATGGGGAATCAGTAACAAACACCAAAAGAAACACCTTTTTACAGTATAATATAAATTTAAGTTAAAATTTGAATGATATATCTTTTAAAGGAGCTGACTGCAAATAATTTGGTCTGTCTACGCTTATTCTTAAGAATCACTCCTACCTGAAACTCTTACAGAAGTGTTCTTTCCATGCAGGTTATAAAGCTTACTATTGTGACTTTGGCTTTGTTTCCAGTTAGTTTCAGCAATTTATCTTGTAAAACATTAAAAGATGGAAGAACTTAGTCAATTTTTTATGAAGTATACATTTTCCAACACTTTCTCTAAGGCCAAAAAGAATATAAGATATGTTCAGAATGATCTGCATTTTCTCTCTCCTATTTCTTTATTTCTTCTTGTGGCTAAGATTGTGAATAGAATGTACATTTTGTTTCCTAAATTTATAGATTTTTAAATCATTATTTTAATATCTTTTTAAGAAACCGCTTTCTATCCCTTGGGTAGATAAATTTTCTGCATACTAGCAATAAACATCAATTCAGAATTATGTAAGGTAATGTACCACAGTTTTTCTTTATGCACAAATATTAAATATTAAGCACAAATTATTTTTAAGAATCTTGAGCCAAAAGTGCTATTTAATTTCTACAACAAAAAAATTGGCTTTAATTCTATTTTTTCTCAAATAAGAAAAAAAGAACAGGAAAGTAGATATGATGTAGGGAGGTGAGGCCAGCTAATGAGTATATATAAGAAACCGACCAAACAGAACACTTGATAACTAGAAATAAAGATCAATATAAGAAAACTAAGTATATAGGAAGTTAAACAATGAAAGGAAGGGGGGGAGGGAGGGAGAGAGAAAATCCTTGTTGCAATTATTGACCTCCATCATTTTCAGTGTTCAGTACATTCCTTACTTGAAACTGTGGTATTGACTTGTGGACCATTGCCTCCTTTAAAACTTTAAATTTGCTTGACTAGCACAAATAACTCACTTAGTCTCAAATGCTATTTATCTGTCTTTGTGGATTCCTATTTCTCCACCAGGCCTACCAAGTTAGTTCTCCTCAATTAGTCTTCTCTGCTCACTCTGCATAATTGCTGGGTAATATCATCCTGGTCTTCCATTACAAATCAATCTAGTGACAATCCCTAAATTCACGTCTACAGTTGTAGCATCACAAAAGCTGTTCTTATCAGACATTGTCATCTGAATATCACATGCATGTTCTTATGAGGCATTATCATCTGAACATCACATACACATCCATTTTAAATCCTCTACACACCTTTTCACAGCTATCATTTTTGTTCAGGTACTCATCTTTCCGATTCTAATATTTTTCCAATTTAAATTTTTATAATCTATCCAAGCCATCTTCTAAGCACTTGCAACCTTTTGATGTGTCTCCATTATTTCTAGAATAAACTAAAATTTTCTTAGCATAGTATATAAAAGCTCCATGAAGAATTCCTGACTTCTTTTCTAACCATAGCTTCTATAATTTCTCTTACTATTCTCCTGTTTTCCACTTTCTAATTTTATCAAACTAGTTACAGTTCTCTGAATAAAACAACACTAACGTTCTTTCATACAATGAAGAAATTAGCCTCTTTAGAAGGTCCACATGGCAGTCTATGTAACCACTGATGTTCAACAATTTGTCATTTTAAGAACTGTAAATTAATTAAATCCTGCACTTTGAACCTATTTAAGGATTCAGACACTAATGAGAAAGCATACTTAGAAAGCAATCACATGTACCAGGGGAATTAAATAAATTTGTATGTCTCTGTTAAAATGGTTAAGTGATATTACTTATTTCCTTTTATTAGGAACTGCAGAAAACACAAATCATGACCTTTCTTTCAATGTTGATTCTGGTTCCAGTAATTAATACTTTAGAACATAAGGTAAAAGGGAATGCTTTGTATTTAATTAATAAGAATTTCCACTGAGTAATTTTTAAATTTTTAATCAAGGTATTATATACTATTTGATAAACACTTAAAAATAGAATAATATGTAGAATAGTAGTTCTACCCTAAAGAGGTCACTGTTTACCAATTGCTTTCCCAATAGAACACCCATTTAAAAATACAGTATCAATTCTACAGGTAAAATATGCTTCAGTTTATAAATTGTTGAACTTTGTAATCCCCTGAATTGTCAATGAAATTGAAAAACTGTACCCAGAAGAGCTCATGAAAACATGATTTTTTCCATCTCGCAAATGCATTTTAAATATTACAAACCATTTCTCTTTCCTATGAAAATGAAAATACCATAAAATGCCAAAAGAAATTATGGCAGAGTATAATTAAATTAAAATATGGGCTTACATCAGGCAGGGAATGCTCTCCTAAAAACTTTTGCTTTTTTATAATTTGTTTTCAATGCTACCGATTTACTTCTCGTTTGAATATTCTATACTTTTTTCATCTTCTCATATGTTTTTTCACATTTAATGTGTTATTTAACTAAGCTAAGGGCCTTCTCTTCTTTTGTCTTAATATCCATGAGGAACCAAATTTCTTCACTAATATTCCCTGGAGAAGGCAAAGAAAAAGAAGAGATGTCTTTCACTTGCAGTATCCAAATAATCCATATCTCCTGGCAACTGTTTATTTATCTTTTTTCTTTTGATTTGTTATTCTTTTCTAATGTCAACTTCTAAGAAAACCACAGTAAACAAATATTTGTTACGCATAAAAAGACTTTCAAAAATTATCCTCCAGAATATTGTCAATGCTAAATATTTAAAGAATTAATTTGTAGCAGCCATAATCAGAGATCTTTTTTAGAAGAGATCTGCACTTTCAAATGTTAATCCAAAATATGCATTAAATCTCAGCATAGAATATGTTTGAATATTTAACATGGCAATCATCTTGCATTTGTAAAAAACTCTGACTTTTAGAACATAGCTGGCCAGAATTTGAAGATTGCTTTTACACTCAGGCTAATAAAAGTTTTTGAACAAAACATTATGCATTTCTGTTTTTATAGCTGACAAAAATTCTGAAAATGATGTGATTTATTTTTAATTAAAAACACTAAAAGATTTTAATATTGAGTATTATTTTTTAAAAATTAGAAACTTATTAGTCCACAGAATACACGAATATTATACCATTATGGATATAACAATATTTGTGAAGGTACTTAAATTTTCATTATATATGGTATTTGAAAGATACATAAAAGGTAAAAGTCATAATAAAGTCTTATATATATCAAAATATATATTTAACAAGGTAATTTTCTGATGTGAATATGTGTTTTCTAAATTTTTATTTTTATTTACCAATTTATAGAAGACAGAAAAGCAAAGAATATAAAATAATGTATATTTAAGAATAAAATAAAGTTTATAATATTTATTTAAAATATTTGATATATTTCAGAAATTAATACCATTTTTTCATTCATTTGTTTACATTACTGGCAAAGAACTATTACTTATTTGAAATTTTTTGAGATTATTTGAGAGTCATTGATTTATTTATTTGAGATTTATAAATGTATTTAAATTTACTTTGACAATACACTATGCATAAACAATTAAATAGTATTGAATGTTACTTATTTTCTTAAAATAGTTTTCTGAAATGATTTTTTTGTGTTTTATAGAACAGTTTTATGAAAAATAGAAATGATAGATTATAGATAAAATCAGGCTGTTTCAGAATTACAATGCTAAATATAATGAAATTTTTTAAGTTAAAATTTTACATAAATTAATTTATTTTGCTAGTATGTATTTTAAAGAAAATGTTGATGCTTCAATTTTCCTCAATTTGGCAAGTGTGTGTTTCTTTAAGCTGCTTCTTGTGCCTTTATAATATGAAGATATTGATAGTGGAGTGATTTTTAATTCTGGTACAGCAAGAAGTCCCAGGCTTACTATGTAATGTCCACATCCCAGAATAGTAATCAGCCACTTCTCCAAAGAGCCTTCTTTTATTGGACACGAGAATAATACTTAAAAGCCACATTCTGGCTAGTATGTGTAATTGGTCATTGGTCATTCAGTGGACAGACAAGAGGTAAAATTATATAAACACACACATACACACAGACACACACACACAGATACTTTTAGACAAAGACTTGGAGTATGAAAATGAGGTGATGAATGAAATTTAAGTGATAAAATTTTTATCACCTTTTATCTAGTATGGCTGCTATGTAAAATATCATGTAGTAAAGACACATTTTCCATCCACATTTAAATATCTATAAAGCCAAGGAAAAGCTGCAATTATTTTTTGTAGTTACATTGTACTTCATACACAATTTACAATTAATTTTCAAGATTTATGTCATTCAAGTTCAAAAGTGAAATACAATCTATTATCCAAATGGGACCCATGTATAACCCAAAGCATTTTTTTAAAAATCTGATTAATAGCTAACCCTGAATTTATAGTTTAATGTTTATTGCTTATGCTTGAATCAGTTCCTAGTCATCAAATGAGTGATATATGATAAATTGAAAACTTCTGAAAAAACTTGTGAGTATAGCAAAGACTTTCCAGCACATATATGCTCTGGTCACCGTACTAAGGACTTGCATATATCCTGTTATTTGTGCTTTTAAAAATTTCAGTTGCTAAATAATTTCCTATTTTGCAGGTGAAGCAACAGAAATGTTCAGCAGCCACAACCTACTGAGAACCTGATTCAATAGACTTGGGGTAGTTGCCAGGCCATACAAATTTTTAGTAAACTCCATGGGAAGTGCACAAGTAAAGGAAATTTTCCTCACCTTCCTCAAATGTTTGATAATTTGAGTCTATAAAATAATGTGACAATAGACAGATTAACTGGAGAAAAAGTGTATAAATTTATCTGTGTGCACATGTACATGGGAGCCACACAAAATATGAGACTAAAAGAAAGGCCAGATGAGTGAATTTTTTATACTGTATAGAAAGGAATAGGGTCTTGGAGCTTCTGGGAGCAAGTGGTACCAGGCTATTAAGGGAGTGAGGGGAGGAAATGCCCTGCAAACAGAGGTTTTCTCATTATGCAGATAAAGCCTTTCAGGTAATTGCTCTCAGAAAAACATGCCATATTGATGTGGCATATTTTAATCTCCCAAAAAAGTCATGCTGTTGATAAGTTGTATATGATGCAGTTAAAGTTACAATATATTGCAGGTAATAAATAAGATTATCAAGAAATTAAAACTTCATGATTTCCATTTGTATGAAAAAGCAATGGAAAATTGTTTTTAATTTATTTTCCCTTTAAATATAAATCCCAGTATAAATAAAATAAGAGTTTGAAAGTATAAGTTAAACAATAGCCTAAGTCTTTTTCATACTATACATTGTTGAGAAACAAAAGCAGGCTATATACAGTACCAGGAAAACTGAACTCAAAGCCTAATTTAGCTGTCTGATCCTGATGAATATTTTTCATTTATTTATCCAGGATTTGCTGAGTTTGTACAATGAGCAGGCACAGCTTTTTACACAGGGGAAAGAGTAATGTTCAAGATGGGTAATGCCCTAGGTTTAATTAATTTACATTTTCATAGGCAAATGATAATTTATATATAAGCAAATATACTAACAAGACAATGTCCAAGTATGATAAATGTTATGAAGGAAATAAATAAGGTAATAAGATTAAGAGTAAGTGGGCAACAAATATTTAGTTTCACAAAATAGCAGACAAAATAGAGAAAGGTGAATGGATTAGAACTAGTTATTAGATTTGATGTAGTTGATGTAGACAAAGAGAGTCTCAGAAAGTTTACTGGGTTTGCAGAAATGTGGTGTGTCATTTTATATTGCAACAGGAAAAAAATAGGGAGGAGTTAAGATTTCAATATTTTTAACTAGAAGATGCCCATTAAACATTGAAACGAATTTACCATGAAGGCAGTTGGCAGTAAGTTTAGAGTTCAGACTCACTGAGAGTACAAACATGTAAATCTTCAGCCAAAATAAAAGTATAAATATGTAAACTCAATTCATGAGCTTCCTCTCATCATGGTACAAAGAACTCACATTTTGATGCATTTCTTCCTACAAATAAACAGTGCTTTTAGATAAATATAAAGACAGAAAACAACAACCAAACAAATATTTATGAGCCCAGAAGCAACATAAACCTTTTTGTGTTACAGAAATGGAATAGAAACACATAGTGGTGGAAGTTGCATAAAGGTGAATCTTGGAGTGCATTAGATTACATTTCCTGTAGCAAGACATGGGTAAAGGGGAAAAAATACATCCAAAGAAACAAAGGGCCTGGGACTGTATTATCCACTGAAGCCAGACTTCCAGATCTTAAAAGGGGGCTGGAAAAAAAATGCTTCCAAACATCCTGAGGATGGACAGATAGGGAGTTTACTGCATAGCCTTGCAAAAAGGAATTTAGCCATATGATCTGCTAAATTTGTGTGTGGATGTGGAAAAAACTCTACTATGCATGCATGCATGCACACACACACAAAAGAAAGAGAGAAAGGAAGAGAGAGGGTGAGAAGAAAGAAAGAAAGAGAAGAAAGAAAGAAAAATAGGTAGGGAGGAGGAATGAAGGAAGGAAAGAAGGAAGGAAGAAGCTAATAAAATCCATAACTGGAATGTGAACTCATTTCAAATAAAATTTATTTTAAGGCCAGATAAAGATTTTGAATTAATGATAAGATGTGTTTGAAAGATAAATGAAGCTATTTGGAAGCTAGATTGGGAAGAGCAACATGTGTCAGAAAGGAAAGAATAATAAGACTGGGGGAGACACAATAGCTGGGAGAAATATTGCTAGTAATTTTCCAGAATTAATAAAAAACATGACTTCTTATATTGAAGAAAAACTCTTTATAAATTAAGTAAAAGGATAGAAAACTGCACTGCAACAAATTCTGTCAAAGGAAAACTGTACTGGATGAATTAAAGCAGCCAGGAAGATTTTATTCAAGACTGTTTCAACAGAGGTCAAGATTATTGCAATAGAGGAGAGAGACTGAAATGAACTCACTTGAAAAAAAAGACAAGAAGATTCTTAAGCATTGGGGTGAGTTAGTGAATAATTTAGGGATGAGGTTGGTTAATGTGATTAGGGCTTGATGTTTGCTAATTGTAGCTTATTGAAATTAGGCTTTTATCCAACTACAGATACTGGAAAATAGGGCTACTATCTTTCAGGATGACTACATGTCTAAGGAATGGCTCCTAGGTCTGAGAAAGATATTACTGGGCTATAAAATTGACAAAAGTCTGAGAAAAGATTTGCATGCCAATGGAGCAGAGAAAAAGTTTATAATTGTGAGTTATCTCAAGTAAATGCTCTAAGAAAAGATGTCAGGGTCATATGATTGGGAAGAACCTTGACTAAAGTTTAGTTAAGCTAAGGGGAATATTAATGCCATCTTGTTAAATTCAAAGACAATAATCTTAAGACCAAGACAATAAAAAAAATTTCAGAAAATAACAAGATTTTACCACTAAATACAGTTTACAAAAGAACCACAGAAAAATGAAATGTGGGGAGAAATATAATCTTAAAGGAAGAAACAAAAAGCAAGAAGCAATAAGAAGCAAAGAGCTTGGCAACCACATGGATAAATCAAAATAAGAATGGCCAAAGAAAACAAAACAAAAAATTACTAATTTGTAGCAAGTTAAAAACAACCATGAAAGAACTGGCACGTATCCTACTGAAAGTGTTCCACAGTATTAAAAAGGAGGGAATCCTCCTTAACTCACTCTCTGAAGCCAGTATCACCCTGATACCAAAACCAGGAAAGGACACAACAAAAAAAAGGAAACTAAATATCAATATCCTTCATGAACATAGATGCAAAAATCATCAACAAAATACTAGCAAACCAAATACAACTGCATATCAAAAAGAAAATTCAACATGATCAAATGGGCTTCATTCTAGGGATGCAAGGATGATTCAACACATACAAATCAAAAAATGTGAATCACCACATAAACGGAATTAAAAACAAAAGACATATGATCATCTCAATAAATGCAGAAAAAGCATTTGATAAAATCCAACACCCCTTCATGATAAAAACCCTCAACAAACTAGGCATAGAAGGAACACATCTCAAAATTATAAAAGCCATATATGACAAACCTACAGTCAATATGATACTGAATGGGGAAAAGTTAAAAGCATTCCCCCTAAGAACTAGAGCAAGATAAGGATGCCCAGTGTCAATACTTCTATTCAACATAGTACTGGAAATCCTAACCAGAGCAATCAGGCAAGATAAGAAAATAAAGGGCATCCAAATCAAGAAAGAGGAGGTAAAACAATCCGTGTTTGCTGATGATATGATCCTATATCTAGAAAACCTTAAAGAATCCACCAAAAGATTCCTAGAATTGGTAAATAAATTCAATAAAGTCTCAGGTTACAAAATTGATGTTCACAAATCAGTAGCATTTCTATACACTAATAATAATCAAACTTAGAGTCAAACCAAGAGCTCAATACCATTTACAATAGCTGCAAAGAGAATAAAATACCTGGGAATATATTTAACGAAGGATGTGAAAGATCTCTACAAGGAGAATTACAAAACACTGGTGAAAGAAATTAGATATGACACAAACAAATGGAAAAACATCTCATGTTAAGGGATTGGAAGAATCAGCATTCTTAAAATGTCCATACTGCCCAAAGTGATTTACAGATTCAATGCAATTCTCATCAAAATAACAGCATCATATTTCACATATCTAGAAAAAACAATTCTAAAATTCATATGGAATCAAAAAAGAGCCTGGATAGCCAAATCCATCCTAAGCAAAAAGAACAAATAAGGAGGCATCATGTTACTTGACTTCTAATTATATTACAATGTTATAGTAACCAAAATAGCATGATACTGGTAGAAAGGTAGACATGTAGACCAATGGAACAGAATGTGAAGAACCCAGAAATAAAGCCAAATAGCTACAACCAACTGGTTTTCAACAAAGCAGACAAAAGCATACACTAGGGAAAGGACACACTAATAGTGTTGCAAAAATTGTACAGCCACATGTAGAAGAATAAAGCTGGATCCCTAACACCATATACAAAAATTGACTCAAGATGGATTAGAGACTTAAATGTAAGACCTGAAACAATAAAATTCTGGAAGAAAACATAGGAAAAACTCTTCTGGACATTGGCCTAGGCAAAGGATTTCTAATTAAGACACCAAAAGTAAACACAGCAATGACAAATATAAATAAATGAGACTTAATTAAACTAAAAAGTTTCTGCACAGCAAATGAAATAATCAACAGAGTAAATAGACAACCTACAGAATAGGAGAAAATATTTGCAAACTATGCATCCAACAAAGGGATATATCTGGAATCTACAAGGAATCTACAAAGAATCTACAAAAAACTCAAAACAAATGAGCAAGTAAAAACCAAATAATCCTATCAAAAAGTGGGCAAAACACATGAACAGATTTTTTTCAAAAGAAGATAGACAAATAGCCAACAAACATATAAAAAAGTGCTCAAAATCACTAATCATCAGGGAAATGCAAATTAAAACCACAAGGAGATATCAGCTTACTCTGTCAGAATTGCCATTATTAAAAAGTCCAAAAAAAAAGTAGATTTTGGTGCAGATGTGTTGAAAGGGGAAAGCTTATAGACTGTGGGTGGGAATGTAAACCAATACAATCTCTATGGAAAACAGTATGGCGATTCTTCAAAGAACCAAAAGTAGACCTACCATTCAACCCAGCAATCCCATTACTGGGTATCCACTCAAATGACAAGAAATCATTTGAGATCAAATTTATATTTTAAACACAGGATTCATGTTAATATGAACATCTTATAGATTAGAAATAATTTTATGTTTTCCAAACTAATAAACAAAGTGCAATATCAAAAATTTGAAGATCTCAGTAGAAAGCATCAAAGGAATAAAATAATAGCAGAGAAAAAATAGAAACTAGAAAAATGTGCAGTTAAAACAGATTTGGAATATTGTTTATTATTTGGATTTTGTATATATGTAATGAATTCACAATAACAATTACAATAATTTAAATACAATGCTTTTTCTCCAAAGGAAGGGGATAGTATTATTTTATCTTAGGTTATCTGGACTGCTATAACAAAATACAATAAACAGGGTAGCTTATAAACAACACAAATTTATTTCCCATTGATCTGGAGGCTGGGAAGTTTAAGATCAAGGCAATGCCAGTTTTGGTGTCCAGTGAGGCCTTGCTTTCTGTTTCATAGTTGATTGTTGTCATGTTCTCGCATGGTGGGAGGAGCATGACATCTCTCTGTAGTGTCTTTTATAAGGGCACATTCCCATTCATGAGGGCTCTCCCCTCATGACTTAATCATCTTCCAAAGACACCACCTTCTAATGCTATAACTTTAAGGATTAGGATTTCATTATATGAATTTTAGGGGGACACAAACATTCAGTGCATTGCAAACTTTTATTTCTTATATTAATCATACCTGATTCAAAAACATAAATACAAGTGCCAAATCGGGAGGGCAGGAACATGGGTGTCCTTTAAAATATACTATTTAAAATACAAGTGTCTCATTTTCACTATAACTAAAAGATTAAATGGGAGGTAAGATATTGTATAAAAAAAGAGTAGATAACTATTTGTATAATTATTTCTGTGAAAAGTCTTGAAGACATGGGAACCAGCTGGAAAGTATTGTAGGATCAAAGAGATTGTAGAGCAACATTGCCCGATAGAACTTTCTGCTCTGATGGGCTTATTCTACAATGTAGAACATGCTTTAGAACTTCACTGTTCAATACAGTAGTCACTAGCCATGTGTAAAATTCTGAGCACTTATAATGTGTAGTGCAACTGAGGAACTAAAGTTTTCATTGTGTTCATTTTAATTAATTTTACATAGTTTCATGTGGTTAGTGTCTGCCTTATTGGACAGTGCAGTTCTACAGTATGTCTGTATAATTTAAAAAAATCTAAAAATAAAGTATGGCATAAGAGAAAGAATAGATAATTGAAAGTGTGAAGTCCTTGAGAAGACAAGTGTAGAAGATATTCAGGTGTTAAGAGAAATAATTGGATTTTAAAGGACCTATTTATTTTTCTGTAACAACAATAAAGACAGGATAATTATGTAAATCAGCAAAATTGTTATTAAAAACCTGCAGGCAGGGACCTAGGTGATAAGTTACCTATACATTTAGAGTTTACATTCTATAGGGGAAAAAGGTAATAAATAGGTATTTAAATAATATGAATTCATTAGGGATGATGCCTTTGAAGAGGCCAATGTTAGGGTGGCCATTGATGTCTTCTCTGAGGAAGAAATGAAAAGAACAAAATCTTGAATGATACAAAGATTATAGCTAACCTAGTAAGGGTGAAGACCGTTAATGTGGAAGAAAACGTGAAATTGACAAGTTCTGGGGGCAGGACACAAATTGGCAGGTTTGAGACAGACAGAAAGACTATGTTGGTTCCCGCAAACAAGCAATGAGCAAACAGATGAGGTTGGAGATGTGGGCTGCAAGAAGACCTTCTGGGATATTCTTAGGCTTGCATACCGTGGAGCAAAGAGAAGCCATGTGAGATCTTTTATTACAGAAGTGACGTGGTCATTTTTCAGTATTCATTTTCAACAAGTATTTATTTAGCAAATACCATGTGTTCTGATTCAAGATATATTTTTTAGAAATTTGTCACTTGTTGATGGGCAGATTTTAGAAGGACAAGAATCGAAGCAGGCAAAACAATTCCTTCTCTCAGCAAATATTTATTGAGCAATTGCTTGGAGGCAGACACTACCCAAGACATTGGGAATATATCAAACGTATCGCATAATATTTCCGCACCTATTTCCTATTTTAAAAAATTTTATCTCAAAACTGAGAGCTATAAGATTCATGGGTAAAAATTAATTTCAACGAGCAAATAGAAGTACCCGTTATATGCATATGAACACAGAGATACAGACAGAAGAAAAGAAGGAGAAGAAGAAAGAGAAAAAGAAAGAACAAGAGGTGGGGGAAGAAAGGGAGGAAAGGAGAGAAAAGGGGAGGTAGGTGGAGGAGAACTAAGTCTAAAACAAAAGCAGAGATTCCACAAAACAGGTGAGAGTGCTTGGTGCTGATGGTCTGTTTTGCGATGTTGTTTATAAGTTCTCATACAGTGTTTGAACTATCAGATATACCTAGTATATGCTGGTACTTTGTCTTAAATTCATTAACAAAGCCCTGATGTAATTTTGCCTGACCTTTCTCCCCTTCTGCCTGCTCTGCTCACCTTCCTTTTTCCTGTCTATTCTCTTCCGTTGACGCTACCCTTGCTGATTTTTTGACACCACTCTCTCTAGGAGGTGTTTTCCTTTTTTTCTACCCACTTACTTGAGAGTGTCTATGAGTAGCTACGGGGGCCATTTAAGATTTGTCTCATAAAAAGCTGAATCATTAGCTCCTTTTTGAGATGGAAAATATGACTCATTTTAAATATGTATTTCTCTTAATTTTAATAGAAAGTTAAATGTGAATTCAAAAAAATAGTCTTTTGCATTTTAAATCTCACTTATTTATGCCAATGTTATGTAAACATCTTTTCTGTATACATCATGAATTTACAGGTTCTGTCTTCTTGTTACTGAAAAGAATTTTCATCAAGTGCCATATTAAAAATAAACATTTCTGGTCTTAGATTACTATATCTGCAGAGTTGAAAAGGACACCACACAATTCAAGACAGAGTTTCCCTGTTGCCTGTCTCTATTTTATTCTAAAGATGGTATGCATTTCCTGTACTCCCTACCTCAAATTTTAAGAGATCTCAGTACAGTAAGAAGGGAAAGGAATGAAGAAAGTGACATATATCTCATTAAAACAGATGCCATTTAGGTTGATAAAGGGGATGGCTTTTCTTATAGATTTTAAAATGTTAACACTTTCTCTTTTCCAGTTATGTTCATATTGCTGTGAAATATCTGCTTCTTCAGTTTCCTTCTCTAATTAAGAAAGCAATAGCAGTATTTCCCTTCAAATTTCCTAGACCCATTTGAAAATAGGTAATTTTCACCTATATTGAATTTATCATCTCTATTATTTTTAAAATAAATAACTCTTTAAGTCAATGTTTCAATACTATAAAACATGGGAAAATGCACAAGTGATCTTGATCAGAATTGGACTTTTAACCACTTTATAAGTATATATTAAGCAATTATTTATGATGTGAAATTTACTCTTCAATAATTAATATTGGTCCATTTTAAAATATGAGTGCATTGTATCCAGGTTGATTCATAAATGAATGAATTGCTCCTTTTTAAAAATGAGTCACTGGTATATTTGAATTAGAATATTCTTCAAATGGACTCTAGTGACCTTAAATGCTCACTGAAAAATATGAGCAATTTAATCATTTGTAAGAGAAAGTCCATTACAATGCCAGGATAGAAGCCACAAAGAATTTTATGTGAGGATAATGCATGTCTTAAATCGAACATGAACATCCTGAAAGTAAGTACAGTCAATGGAGCGATTATGTAATGTTCTCAGCTGTAATGATAATCAGGTCTCCATTTATATTTTCTAAAAGCTAGCATAAAATATGCACAGTATTTACCAGTGCCCTTAATTGGTCCCCAGAAGCTTCTTGGTATTCTGCCTCCATCTGGGTCACTCACTTTTAATCAGATATCTTTTTTAGTTTATTGTAACAGTATCCTATAATATATGTATCAATAGGAGAAACATTATACATTGATAATTATACAGTATATTCAAAAATATAAGCAAAGTATTTAATCATGTTATTCTCTCCAAAAAACTAGAGTCAAAATTAACTAACATCAGTTTTTTAGTCATCTTATGCACTAGTAAATAAAACATGAGCTTTGTTTCATATTGTAAATAATTTGAATTTTATCTTGACAATCATCAAGAAGGCAATCTCTTCTTCCTAACTACAAATCTTCTATCCAACATTCAAAAAAGATAACAGCAATTGAATAAGGACATTAGTAATATCTAGATCACTGATTTTTACAGAGATTAAATGAAAGATTTCAATCAAGTTTTTCTTTTAGATGCAGTTTTTCACACTTTTCACACTTAAGACTAAATGCACATTTATGGCCCTATATGCCCAGGTGAGGCTCAGTTTAAATCTCTTGTTCTAAAGACCTATCCAGTAAGCACATCTTATCATTTTCAAGAGTTCCAATTGGCATGATAAATGAATACATACAAACGTTAAGATAACTACAATAGCTGACTGTGCACAGTGCATATACAGATTAACTTATGTTTTTTTATTTTTCATATGGATAACTGGCTGTGTCTGCACTAAGTCTATTGTTTTCTTACTAATTTGGGATACCACCTCTGTCGTGTATCTAGTTGTCATATATTTATGCTTCTCTCTGGGCCATATGTTCTGTTTAATAGGTCTATTGTTTATTTGCACTAATATTACACTTTTGAAAATTATTAGAGCTTTATTATATATCTGCAATTAGAAAATTCTCTCACCTAATTTTTCTTACTTAAAATATTCTTGGCCATTATCCTTCTTTTGCCTTTCCATACGAAATCTAGAACTAATTTGTCAAGTTTCATCCTGTGAGCTTTAACTAAAATTTCAAAAATTTTATAAATTAATTTGGGAAAAATTAATGTATTTTCTCCTCTCCATACATATATTAATTTCAATTATGATAGTCTTTAAATATTTATATATATTTTTAATAATTTTCTCCCCTAGGGTCTTACACATATAAGATGTATTTCTAGGTGTATTATAGTTTTGGTTTATGTTATAAATAGCCCTTTTTAAAGTTTTTGTTTTCCAATTGCTTCTGGCATATGAAAATATAATTAAATTTTGTATATTAATCTTGCATGAAGTAAAATTAATAAATTCTCTTTGATTCCAGTGTTTTATTTGTAGATTACACTGAATTATCTAAGTATAGAATCACATTATTTATAAATAATTACAGTTTTACTTTTTCCTTTCTAATCTTTACACCTTTTATTTTTTTTTTGGATAAGACCATCAGTATACCGTTGCATAGAAGCAGTAGTTTTGTCCTCATATTAAAGAGGATTCTTTTAATGTTTCCACATTGAAAGATTGTTGTAGGATTTAGTCTATACATTGCATGCATTTCAGAATTTGATCTTTATTTACAGTTTGTTAATGGTTTTTATTTTAGCTGGTTGAACTATATCAAATATTTTTTCTGCATCTAAGAATTTTTAATGTAATATATTTTCTAATAGTAAAACCCATTCTTAGGAAACGCCAACTTTTAATAATTTCCCATAATTTGAGAAATATTCTTATTATGAAACTGAAATTGCTCAGCCAGAAACTAAGCATCATCTAAATAATGCCCATCTAATATGTATTATCTGATTCAAATCAGTCCTTTATAATTATCAGCAATAACAGCATCCAGAGTAACATTTAAATGCCTTTTCCTCATACCCAATATTACCCAGAGTGACACCACAAGAACCAAATGTTTACACTTTCATATACAATGGAGTGATACCACAGGGAATGGAACTCTGAAATTACGAATCTCAGAGTTTATATAGGCATTGTAACTTCTGTCCCTCTTCCCTTCTGGAAAAAGAAAGAGAGAGTTTATCTCTTACTCTGTAACATAAGCCAATCTTTTCTTGGGGAATGAGGGCATTGTCTCTATGTCAGAACAGGAACATTCGGCACTAGGAGAGATGAGAAAGTTGTATTACCCTTTGAATGGGAGCAGTTGGCTCTACCATAAAGGAGATAATTGGCTCAAGTTTAATACCTGTGAAATATGAAGATCAAATAGTTAGGAGGGAAAGGCATATGCTCTACCTTTATAGAACGCTAATTTTTGTTGCTTAGGATGCTGAACCTCTGCAAGAGCAACAAGAAAAAAATCCAGTAAGAATCACCTTCCAATAGAGGCCTGTCTCCTAAAAGCGGAAACCAGAACCTAATTACAGGTAAGGCACAGGAATGTGACTTAGTCTCTGCCAATCAGAGGCATCCAGATGATATTTTATTTGTGAAGAAAAACATGAAGAATTAGATGCTATTTATAATCCATTCCTGGCATAGCTGTTAAAACTTTACAGGAGGACATCTGACTTTTAGAGGCCACCTACAGATACAGAGCTCCATTGTTAACCCACTGTACACAGGGGTCGTAGTGGCAGGTAGTATTATCCTTGGGTTCAACTTTCTAGTTTGCTTGTGGATTCTGTAACCTACTCACTATACTTTATAACATTAACTGGGTAAAATGTTTAATCTACATATATTATTTCACTTTGTAAATTTTGATTCCTAAGTAATCTTATTCTTACCCATTTTGTTTGCTTAGTATCTAAATGACTAAGCAAGTGTGTTGGAATATACCAGAAATGTAGTAGCTTTGTTAATTACTCTAATATATAAATTAATATTTTATATTTATATTTTTAAAATGTCTTTAAGATCCTATTAATAGGCTCAAAATTATTTGGACTACGTCTTCTTGATAAATTGTTCTTGTGCAGTAATCTTTATCTTTTATAAATTTTTGCAACATTGCTATTGTATTTGACAATTATTAGGATTCCCCAGCTTTCTTTTGACTTATGTTTGCCTTTTATTTACATTATTTTCATATTAAAGTTGCTATGCCTCTATACATCTTTTATTACATGATCTTCATGATCTTGTTCTTGAGGATCTCCCTTTCAGTCTATTTATTGCCTCTTTTTGGTTAATGTCTTTTAAAGTTACTCTGGTGACTTTTACAAAACTTTTTTTCTCTTTAGTGTTCTACTGTTAAAATAAGTATCTAGATGTGGTTTTAGTGTGATGACATATGATTATTTCGTGTTACTTATGCTTGGAATTGTTGTGCTTATGAGAATTAATATATTTCACAAATTCCAGAATATTCTAGATAATTATAGTTTGAAATATTGCCTAACTCTTTTTTTTCCCATTAGTGTTCACCTTGGACAAATGATAAAACATATGTTTATAACCTCCATGTTTTTCAACCTCTGTTTCACAATTTTCTTTTCTTTTTTTCTGGGTAATTTCTTCATATCTAATTTACAGTTCAATAATAATTTTCCAAGTGCATGTAATTTCTATTGAAACTACTGAGTATTTTTCCCACTACATTTTCAACTTCAGTCTTATATTTTGTTAAGAGTTTATTTTTTGGTTTTGGTCCATGTTGTACTTAGTCATATCTTAAATTTTTCCTTAAATTATTATATTTATTTAAGAGATATGTATAAATATTGTTATATAAGTCTTTTGGATATAATTTTACTATCTATGTTTCTTTTTATTTTTAGTTATAGTTGTTATTTCCAAGTATTTTCAATATGTTTGAAAATTGAAGTTTATCTTATATGGTTTTGTTTGTGGGAATGTTTCAAGACCTGTATTTTGGGTGTGTTTCATCAAAGAGGTTTTGCCTCTATTGCTACCAGATGCTCCAGGAGATTTATCATATTAACATAAATGTCTAGGCTTAAGTCACCCCATCTATGAAGGCAATGTAAATTTTAACTTCAATTCTGGGTTATGGTAGGCCAAAGTTATATCATAGGGCCTTATTGTTGTTTTTATTATTATTAGGTAATTTTCAGTCAAGTTTGAAAAGTGTATGAGGTACATTTCTATATCCTCTATACTTGCTACTGGATGGAATCATTCTAGTCACTTGCATGAAATTTAGTCCTGGTTTTATCTAGGAGTCTTATTTATATAGTCCACAATCTTGCAGAGCCCAAGATCTCATCTCCTGTCTTATAACTGC
Organism: Daubentonia madagascariensis; assembly: GCA_023783475.1. Taxonomy (NCBI): domain Eukaryota; kingdom Metazoa; phylum Chordata; class Mammalia; order Primates; family Daubentoniidae; genus Daubentonia; species Daubentonia madagascariensis. Next base: position 21,477,505 of record JAKFHU010001684.1, on the reverse strand, counting down.
TAAAACACAAGCCTCTTTGTTCCTAATATATCCAGTCCCTGAGTAATATATCCTTTACTTGTGATGACTAGGTTTGTATATGGATAAATATAGTTACTTTTTGTTATTTGCCAGTTATGTTCTATAAAGTCACAAACACTGAATTAGCAAATACTGAACAATGCTTCTAGGGGAAATACAGGTTTAGTTTGTTGTTGTAATTCTCTGTTCACAACATTTCTATCAACAAATTAATATATAACCTTGTTTTATGTGTGTTTCTGTTGTGAGACACCTTATTTAAAATATAGTGTTGATTCATTAACTTTGAACTCACAGCCAACAGTACTATAACTCATTCCTAAACAAAGCTGATCTAACACAGAGTCAGCCCTCTGTATCTGCAGGTTCCACATCTGTGAATTCGAACCTACCATAGATGTAAAATATTTAAAAAAAAAAAACTACAGCAATAAAAAATTATACAAATTTAAAAAAATACAATATAACAACCATTTTCATAGCATTTGCATTGTCTTATAAATAATCTAGAGGCGATTTAAAGTATATGAGAGAGCATGTGCATAGGTTATGTGGAAATACTATGCCATTTTACATAAGGAACTTGAGCATCCCGGGATTTTGGTATCTGGGAGGAGTCCTAGAACCAACCCCCACAGACACCAAGGGTCAACAGTACTTTCTCTACAAGACACATCACAGTCTTTTATGCTTATGAACAATGGACAGCACTTCGGTACTTTGCTGGGGAGGCCATTTTACACAGTGGTATCACCAAAAAAAAGCACTAAATAAACTGCAAAAAATGATCCCTATTAACAGTATAAAAGCCAAAATGAAAAGATAGAGCATTACCTTATTTGACCTCAACTGGAAACACGCACATTGAGGGAATCAAGTTTTTCATTCCTTGAATGTTCATGAATAACCAGGAAAGGGCAAGTATTGATCTTAGGGATTACAAATGAATATTTGTAAATTGGAGAATTTGTAAATATGTAATTCACAAATAATGACGTTTGATGTAGATAGATAGATATGGATGTAGGTATAGGATATACTGTAATTTACAATTAGCTATAACACCACAATGCTAGAATTAATAATCTGAACATCTGTTTTGTATTTTTAATAAAAATATCCAGCCCTGAGACAGGCATTATAAACTCTCATACATTTCTGTTGGAGTAAATTGGTATAATTTTCTGGAAAGTGATTTGGTAACATATATTATGAACTTCTAAATTATTTATACAAATTAATTTAATAATTACCCTCCTGGGAAAACAATACTACCAAATTCTAAGAAATGTGAATAAAAATTTATATACAGTTGATCCTTGAACAACATGGGTTTGAACTTCCTGGGTCCACTTATACACAGATTTTTCTTCTGTCTCTGCCACCCTGAGAGAGCAAGACCAACCTCTCCTCTTCTTCCTCCTGCTCAGCTTATTCAACATGAAGATAATAAGGATGAAGACCTTTATGACAATCCACCTCTACTTAATGAATAGTAAATATATTTTCTCTTCCTTAAGATTTTCTTAATAACATTTTCTTTTCTCTAGCTTACTTTATTGTAAGAATACAGTACATAATACATATAGCATACCAAATATGTGTTTATTGACTGTGCATGTTATTGGTAATGCTCCTAGTGAACAGTAGGCTGTTAGTAGTTAAGTTTTAGGGGAATCAAAAGTTATACACAGATTTTCAACTGTGTGGGGACTCACCACCCCTAACCCTTGCATTGTTCAAGGATCAATCCTATGTTCAAGACATAGTCACTGTAGCTTTAAATTTTTTGTGTAAATTTGGAAAGAAATAAAATGCCCATCCACAAGATTATGCTTACATAAATTAGATTTACTCAAGTAAAAATTACTGAGTATCATAGATTATTGAAAGTAATTTAAATTTATCAATATGAGAATCTTCTTCTGATAAAAAATAAAGTCAAGTCATATAACTATAATATATGTAACGTGATCTAAGCTATGTAAATACTTTATGGAAACTAAATAAAAATATTTATAATTGCTTATAGGAGTATATTTTCTGTATCATTTTTTATTCGTTTTTACTATAAGTGTATATTTATTTACTAGTTGGACAACATTAGTGGACCAAATGGAATGCAGAATTGCTTCCAGGAGAATAATGTTTAGATATTTGTTTAAAGTCCTTGCTGATAATGATAGCTTTGGTGATAGTAGACGTCATTGTACGTGCTCAATAATGTCACAGAGTGTGAGAAGAAAACCACTTGTGAGATTGACACAGGAATTAAATTTGGAAAGGATAGCACATGGAGAATATTTCCTCTACTGCTTTATCTCAATTATACTATAACTACAAAATCTAAAATGTCTTCACAGAACCACAATGTGGTGAAGTTGAACAAAGGATACAAAGGATTTTTAATGAATTCTTATTCTCAAATCAAGAAATATAGTGTTCTTTCTGTTTGTGCACACTAAAAACCTAAAAAAAACATGTTAATTATGCATAGTATATTTTAAAAGGGATAGTTATGACTTATTGTGTGTGTGCAAGAAAGTTTACATTTTAGCAAAGGGGCCCAAACATTATTAAAGAGTTATTCAGGAAAGAATTATAGAATCACCTTTGAGTTTATATAGTTTAGAGGGCATGTGACAGTTGTCTTTAATTTTGAATGTTTCATGTTAAATAGATACTATTCACAAACCTGTTGTGAGAAAATTGACTATTACTTTAAATGAGCTGATCAAGAATTTACAAGAAGAAAGGAATTATTATGCTATAGAAAAGAAGTGTTTGTTTCATATGTTATTTTATGCTTTAAGTTATGCTTTGTTAAGAGGTCTTACACATAGTAGATGGACATTAAATATTTTATTTCTGTGAATATTCTGTCAGGTACAAACATATTTTTATTAAAAATTGATTCTCTAAGGAAATCACTTTGCCCACAGATATGAAACTAATTAATGCTGAATTCCACTTTTATAGCAATGTTTGCTATTACAGAGTAGAAAAAGAATGTTGTCAAAAATTATGTAGAAAGTAATTTTTAAGAATTGTCAGAAGAAGTGAAGAAAGTAAAAATGTATGTCAAATTCAGTTAACATAGAAATTAAAAATTAAAAAATTATTTTGAAAGAATATGTTGTTTTCTGAATATTTTAACTATTTTTATTACATTTTTATATATTTATAATAGTTAAGTCCTACAAATTTATTAGCAGATATTAAAAGATTATAGTTTAAAAATAATAGTATATTTTTTGAAATAAAATAGGTTTGTGACATAAAATAATTCAAAAACAGAAAGACGTTTACTTGAAAGAAATAAAACTGGAAGTTTATTCTTTTGAAGTTCTCTAGATTACTTTTATATAGTGTATTTAAAATTTTTCTTTCTTAGTCTCATTTTTCTATTGAAAAATATGTTAAAATTACTTACTAAAGAGTAAAGATCATGAGTCAAAAAACCAAGGAAACACATTTTAACATGTAAGTAGTTCAAAATTGGTAAACAGAGATGACAAAATGTACATTAATTTAATAAGATTGATGACTTTGGTAAAAGAAACAATAATTTTTGTGATTTCCATATGCACTTAATGGTTAGAGTTGATGCTTCCCTGCCATTTTGATCAACCTTTTTTCTCATAAAAATACTACCGGTCTTCTGGGATGTATTTTACTCCAAAATTATCTTATTTACTATTCTCAGTATTTTTTTCTTAAAAGTATTATTAGTATCTTAGCTGGGCATGGAGACTTGTGCTTGTAATCCTGGTTACTAGGGAGGCTAAGGCAGGAGGATCACTTGAGCCCAGGAATTCAAGGCTGCAGTGAGGTATGGTCATGCCACTGCACTCCAGCCTGAGCAACAGAGCAAGACCCCATCTCTAAAATAAATAAAGAAATAAAGAAATAATATTATTAACGTCAATGAGAAATACAATAACTTCAAATCTGCATCTACATATATTGAGCACGTTGTTTTGTTCTTTTAGAATTAGGCGATTTCTTCCTTGACTACTATTTTCTGAAATTAGGTGACTTTGTGCCAAGACACTACAACCTTATTATTAAGCTTTTCTAGGGACGTTGACCGTTTTACCAATCTATCTGTAACTTGGGGTATTGCTAATTATATCCTGGGTGGAAAATATCTTTATAGTTGAACAAATGCTTTTAATATAAAATGCTCAAATTATTCAGTCTGTATTTTATGTACAAATTATGTAAATAATTTTATGATCACATTTCAGATTGGGCTTTCTAAACCTTTGTTACTATTTCTTGTATTTCTAATTTATTTACCTTTTGCTATTATGATATTATATACACACACATGTATATATCTTCATTTTTATCCATGGTTCCAGGCTTACAACTCCCATAGCCTTTGTTATAGTCTTTGTAATAATGTTGGGACACTTTAGGCCCAGAAGGAGGCCTCAGAATACAGAAATTCTCTCTCTGACCTTCTTTTGTCCTGTTTTCATCTGTTCCTTTTTCTCCTCAAGGTAGGAATATTTTCCCACCTTTCTGTCTTAGAGCTGTCCAGAAAAACATTTCTCTAATCTAACTTGTCTTATCACAGGTTATAAGACTCCCATTTCAGAAGGGGCCCTGCCCCAGACCCCAGAGGAAGGAATGCTACAGTGAGGTCAAGAAGAATCTGAACAGACAGGCCTTGCTGCATTTCCCCACTTAGCCTATTACTATTAGATCATACCCTTTTTGTCCAGTTGCATTCTTCACAGTTGTTCACCCTTCAATGATGCTTATCCCTACCCAATGAATTCTCCAGAAAAAGCCCAAGAAGACAGGGTTCAGAGAGCTTCTGGATAGCTGAACACATGGAGGTTCCTGGAGAGTGGTTCACCTTGGAAGGACATGGAAGCTCCATACCCCTACCCCCCTTCCTTGCCCTGTGCATCTCTTCATCTGTCGCCTTTGTAATATCCTTCATAATAAACTGGTAAACCTTAAGTATTTCCCTGAGTTCTGAGAGCCACTCTAGCAAGTTAATGGAACCTAAGGAGGGAGTTGTGGGAATCCCGACTTATAGCCCATAGGTCAGAAGCACAGGTAGAACAACCTGGGGCTTACAATTGGCATCAGAAATGGGGGGTGGTCTTGTGGAACTGAGCCCTAGACTTGTGGGGTCTGACACTGTCTCTAGGTAGATACTATCAGAATAGAATTGTAGGACAACCCAGCTGGTATCTTCTGCAGAATTGATTGCTTGCTTGCTGGTGGGGAGAAATCCCCACACATCTGGTCACGTAAGTCTTCTATGTTGATTGCTGTGGTGTGAGAGCAGAGGAAGAACAGTTTGAGTTTTTTCCTAACAGAGTTATAAAATGTATTTAAAATGAAATAAAAATATTGCAGAATTAATATAGTCTTTTCAATGGAATGTTTTGTTTGACTTGCCATATCATTTATGCTGCAGCACAAATTTTCCATCATCAACTATACTAAAGCTTCTAACATGGTTTTAAAACTTCTCTTGGGGTTATAAAAAATGTAAGCTCAGTTAACATTTTTATTTCACTGCTGATCATATTAACAATGCCAGATGAATCTTGCTGTCCACAACATTGAGCAATTGTATAGCTTTGCCAAAGACAAATGTTATATGTAATTTGAAGGTCAGGGAAAGTGATACAATAGTTGCCAAGAAGCACTTAATATCACTTTACCCTTAATCATCTTGTCTTAGAATGAAAACTTAAGAAGTTTGAAGAAATCAATTATAGAGATAAGGAGGCTAAGTGTGTTTTGGGGAGAGACATATCACTGTTACATTTACATGGTGCTGAATTGTCTTGAGATGAAGCCACTTGGAAAAGGAAATAAATCTATTACATTCTCTATTCATGCATTTTACTGTTGTTAAGAAAATAAAACATATCCACTTCTGAAGTTTTGTGCAATAATAAGTAATAATGTTAACAGACCCTAGAATACTATGACTATCTAATGAGAGCTTTCTTTCCACTTCAGGAAAGAACACTTACAGCCATTTCTAATCTTCCTATTCTTCTTTTATAATTTTATCTTTCTTAATTGAGGTTATATATTGATATTGATTAATTAGCTTGATCGTTGGCATAATAATTTAAAATATTCAACAATTTTCATGGACTTAAGATATACTGGTTTAGAGTACCTCAGTATTTCACTGTCTCCTATACCATGTGCTTATTAAGATTTGACATTTATTTGCTAATTTAAAAAATAAAGTTAGATACAATATTATCTGTGTTGTGGGATAGTAATTCTTTTTTTTTTTTTTTTTAATAAGAGAGCAAAAAGAGAGAGCTCTTGTGACCTCTGTAACTTAGGGGCATGAAAATGGAGTATGTGGCAACACCAAAAAGAAGAAAGGCTCCATTAAATAAGGTTGTTGTATAATTGTTCTTCCTACTTTGGGCTCCAACATTTTAGCTACAAACATACTTAGGCATTTCTACTCCCTTGAAAATATATCCAATGATTCTTTTTACTTTGCAACTGAAAGGTGACTGCATATATTAGGAGTGTCAGAAACCAAAGTATGAAAGAAATGCACATGCAAACTAGAAATAGTATCAGGGATTCCCTACAATGCAATGTTGATTATCTCTACCAATCTTTTCTCTGAGGAAAATTGGTGTCATTTTTCTGAACTGGTAGCCTTTCTTCTTCCTTTATGTTATTTCTAATTGATCTATGTCTGTGTCTCATATCAGCCCTTGTCAGACTGACAGTGGCCATTACTGAATTTCTGATATGGCTAATATGATATATCTCCCCGATTATGAAATATGAGAACAATGAGAAGTTAAGTGCTATCTGAAATATACTTTCCTCATTACTTAAAAGTCTTTTCCTATTGCAACTTCGCATGCCATGCTGTCAAATATTGTTTTCAACACTTTTGCTTCTGTTGTTAAACCTGACCACTTGTAGCTTCTTCAGAGCACTTGTATAATTGAAATATATTGAATGAAAATGTTAATGCTTTAGCAACTCATAAGGCTTTGCTTGCAAAGTCCTCTACCAAGCACATAACATTATATTTACCATTCTTATACACTGCCATTTTTATATTGTCTTATATATATGGAATATGTATGGCTCACCCAGGTAAAAATAAACCACCCTCAAGACATTTAAAAGAGAAAACAATAGACAGAATATAATTAGTCTCTATGTTCTTACTATAATGCTTGAAGTCCTGGTTCTTTACCTTAAAACTTTTTAAGAAGACAAATGTAGGCTTGGTTAAAAATAAATGAAAAAAGATCAATATACATTTTTTACTACGGTTAACTTGAGCGTACATTTTCTATTCATCTCACTGAATTCTGGATGTCTCCAAATATGGCTAAGTAAAAAGTCATGTTCTAGACTACATTCCAATTTATATAGCTATTTTAAATCTAAGTACATTTATTCCATCTAGATGCAGTACTTTTCTAACAAAAGCCTGCTCTCAAATGTTGGTTCTCTGTTTGAGAGTATTTAGGACACTTTGTAGAAACTTCTTAGTCTATATATACGTACATACTCAAAATTCCCATTTTTCAATGTGAGGAAGCTGCCATGTGTTCACCAAAACCTATTTCCACTTTTTGGACTCATAACTAGAACTATACTTCCCATCCTCCCTTATAGATACATGTGTACATGCCAAATTACCTAACAGGGTTATCTGCCATGTTCTTTACTCTCTTTCTAATTTGATATAGATAAATTTGGGAGCCTAAGATGGCACTGGTTCAAAATAGCAGGACCTGGATCTCTGGACTCCTGGTCAAGCATTCCCATTTGGACTTCACATGAATAAGCCACTGAGGTATTTTTTGATTTACCTTTTCAGCTGTAGGATTTATACACCTAATACGGAATTTGTCCCAACAATGTAGGTGTGCTGCAATAAATTCCTAAAATATGGAACATTGTTTAGCATTAGGACAAAGAAAAAACTGACATTGGATCCTTTAATTACAAGGAAAGTGGTCTGGAAAAGAGTAATTATGTTGATTTTTAATTTGTCCTTTTTTAGGAAGGCATTATGTGGCAGAGATGAGTTCAAAAAATAATTGGCTAGGTTGCTGGCAGGAATGAGAAAGGCATAAAAAGTATACAGAAGTTTTGAGCAGTGAAGTCTTGGAAAGAAGGAATGTTTTTAGATGCCAGATAGTAAGGAATAACTCTGAATGAAAACTTGAGAAGAAAAGGACCATTAAAACTCAGCTCTGTTATAAAGAGCAGATTAATAGAGAACCTCCACCTACTCCCAAATTAATATCACAGGTGGCCTCAAGTTAGCTCTTATTAAAATGAGAGACCATGAGATATGATTTAAGAAATAAAGCAGGCTTAACAATTATGTTTAAGACAAATTGTGGTTATATTACTAGCACATGGAACTGATTAGAAACAAAAATCAAAATCCTACAAATAATCAAGGAAAGTACATGTCCAAAAATTATACAAACTATAAGAACCTTTAGTTCTTTGGGTTTTAGAGTAACACTTAGGCTCCCAAACACCCACTACAGGTACAGCCAAAAAGGGAAATTGACCCAAAACAAGCATAATAATGAGTGAAAAGAATCAATTATGCTTTTATTAAAATGTCACAGTGCAAGGACAGTCCAAGAGGACTGTTCTACATGGCGGAAGTAGCCTAAAGAATTTACAGGTTAGGATAGAGTCAGTTTATCTCAAGAATTTATCATTGTCCAAAATCTTAGCAGATGTGAGGAACTTAGATTTGCATTAGACATGGGACAAAATTCAGTAACTGCAAGTCTAGGGCTGCAGTTTAGCAGATATTATTTGGTCAATTTGAATTTAACAAGAGGAGGGGGAAGAACGGTTTCTAGAGTTAGTGGAAATGCTTCAGTTTATCAGCCTCTTTTGTAAATCATATTTGATGACCAGAAGGGTAGACTGTGGTTGAGTGCAATGTGTTCACCCCCAAATCCATTACCTCCTCTTTCTGGAACCTTAGCCATACCACATTTTCAGCCTCTCTCAGTTATATATGGACATGGAACATATACTGTATCAATATGTTCTACCTCAAGGCCTGGCCCTTAGAAACCTCCCAGCAGCAAACTTCTTTGTTCTTTCCCCTTCTGGCTTGATGCAGATAAGCACGGGATTCCTAAAACCCAGAAGTTAAAGACAATGGAACTAAAGATGACTCAGCTTTGGGTGCCTGAATTACTGCTTGGAGAAGTACTTCCTGTTCATCAAGAACACCCATTTTGATTTCATGTGAGAAAGAACTAAACCTCTATTGAGTTAAACCATTGAGATTGCGTAGATTACCTATTTCAGCAGACAACTGTTGAAGGATTGCATAACACTTGTGCTGTTTTCCATCTCAGTAATCTGAGTGCCCTGTGTTCTGGTCATTTGTCTCTTCTGTTCTGACTCTCTGTTGTCTGACATTGTTGCAGCTTTGGAAAGTGTTATACGGTATTAGGCAGAAAAGAAAATTCATGGCTGGAGTGTTTGGGGCAAAGCATTTACATCCCTCATCAGGAAGAACTGTATGTACTGCTATGATCTAAACACTTGTTTCCCACCTAAATTAATATGTTGAAATCAAGTCATGAATGTGAAGGTATTAAGAGATGGGATGCCTTTGGGAGGTGATTAGGTCATGAGGGCAGAGCACTCATGAGTGGGATTAGCACCCTCATAAAAGAGACCCCTGCAATGTATCTAGCCCTTTCCGCCATGTGAAGACACTGCTAGAAGTCACCATCTGTGAACCAGAAGGTGGGCTCCCACCAGCCACTGAATCTGTTGGCTCCTTGATCTTGGACTTTCCAGCCTCCAGAACTGTGAGGAGTAAATTTGTGTTATCTAAAAGCTACTCAGTTTATGGTATTTTGTTACAGCAGCCCAAAAGGATGAAGACAGGTACTATGCTCTTTCTTATGTAAGCATCCTCATTCCTGCAACATTCTTAAATAGGATTCTTAAAGGCAATGCAACCATGTACATATTGTTATTTGCAACCTCCATTGACTGCCAAGTAGTGTTTTTCCTTTGATGTACAATGATAAGAAATATTCTCGTTGCAGATTCAGTTCAGAATGCTTTTCTCTTTTTCTTTCCTCCAGGCTGCTGACTGATGCATTTGGCCCTCATAGAAGTGATAGTCAATGGAAAAAACATATTTGACCTTGTTCTCTTTCACCCGCCCCTCATCCATAATTCCAGCCATGGTGGCATTCTATCGCTTCTTCAAGTATGCCAATGTCACTTAGCTTCCGGGATATGGCACTATTTACTCTGCGTGGAGGACTCTTACCCCTCATTGTTATGGAGCTGCTAACTTGTGACCATGCAGAGCCTAATTCAAATGTTAACCCAGAGATTTCACCCCTTTTCTGAGGTACCCTCTAGTTAATCTCAATCTCATGGAACTGTTTTAGTAATTTTTTAGCACTAATCATTCTCCAAAATTATTTATTATTTGTATGCTTTACTTATTGACTAAGCATCATAAAACCAAGACTCTGTCTGTGTGTTCACTACTATATTAGGACTTTCGAAAAATGTCATAGTGACACAGTATTAAACCAAAAATGGTAGTTAGTTAATGAATAAAGCATTGCAGATAAAGATGTATTCCAGACTGCAATTTGAATCCAATGCTGAAATTGGGCTTTCTTGTTGTCCCTAAGCATTGTAGACTGAATTGTCTACTTACTTGCAGACGTACCTGCTGGAAAACCATAGGACCAATGCATCAAGCCATGATTCCTATTCTTAATTCCTAAAATCCAGTCCATCCTACCAATTTGAATGGCCAACATAGAAGGAGGGAAGCAGGGAAAGGAAGAGGAAGCTAGAACCAATGGATTCTACTGAACATCAGCAGTGACCTTTATTCACCTGTCCCCTTGGATAAATCACTAGTACTTCTATGTTGGGGAGTGAGTGGATAAAGGATTTGGAGAGACATTATGAAAGTCTCTCTAGGCAATTCTCTCCTGTATGATTGTATTAACTGAAACTGTTTAAAAAAAAACTAGTACAGTACAGACTTGAAAACAAAACAGAATATAAAGGCTAATATGACTGACAAGTCCAAGGATGGAATTGGCTTCAGAATCATTATCATAAGGAGACTCATATTAATAACAAATGGACTCAATTTTCCTTTGTCTCTTAATGCTGCATTATTTTCTGTTGGCTGCTCTTGTGATTTCCTGATGATGTTTTCTAATAGTGGCTTTTATTAGTCCCAGTGCTATTGTCAAACTTGTGAGGAGAGGATTGCCACTCTTTCCAAGTTCCGGCAAAATTTCATTGCACCTAAATTGCTCTGATTGGGTCATTTGAGCATCCCTGAACCAATCTCTGAAGCAAGAAAATATAATGTGAAAACTAGCCACTCATGAGCACATACTTATTCCAACAGCTATAGTCTTAGGGGGAGTAGCAGTTCCCCAAAGTAAATTGTGATACAGTTATTTAAAATGGAGTCATGAATTACGGTCATTCAAATCTTTGTTTTTAACCACTGAAGGAGTGAAGCATCATTTTTTTCATGAAAATATGAAAAACAAGGCAATTCTTATTTATCCCTCATCATGAAATAGAATGTGTTGCATTTTTACAAATTGAATAGTCTTGTTAGGGTCAGGTTGCCTTAACATTTTCAGATCCTGGGATAAAAGTATGGAGACTCATATAGTGTAAGGCTAAATATTCAACATTAATAAGACAATCTAACAAACTGTTAAATAACATGGTTAATTCTACTACCTTGAAAAGATTATATTACATTAAAAATAGAAAAGTATATTCAAACAAATGGGTTCTACATTACTAAAGTAACAAAGATAACTTCCTTATTTTTACTGTAGATATCAGACTATTCTGTTGATGAGCCATCAATGCTTGCATGAGCAATATAAAGACATGCATAATCATGTTATATTTAATCTATTAAAATTGTTTTTATTGATTTTAATTGAAAAAAGCAATAATTTGACTATTTGATTGATTTAGTAACCAAAATTTGATTATAGGTTGTATTAATCAAAATTTTCATATAAATTCTGATCCACTGAATAATAAATTTAAAATTACAAAATAAAACTGAATTTTATTCATTTTATAAAATGTGAATAAGTTTTTATCAGAACATAATCTATGATAAATAGTTTTATCTTTGGTCCTTTATAGGACCAACAGTGTTTTAAATAAGATCATTTTTCTTGTAAAATATATACAATTATCAAATAAAATTAAAGGAAAGATACCATTCACAATGAATAAATATCAAAATATTAAATCAAATTTATTTGAGTAAAGCTTAATTATTTAAGTCAATATAAAACACTTCTTATTCTGATATTTTACATTTTTTTCATGCTAAGTCTTTGAAATCAGGTGTATATTTTACACGTACAGCATCTATATTATGCATTTTCTAAAAACAAAACTGTTGCTGTATTTTTTAACACTTAATGTCTATCTAATTGCTGATGTAAAGAATTAGTATCAGGCTTTATGTATAATTTCTGAGACTCCTTATACAACTTTAAGTAATATGCATTTTATCATATTAAAAATGTTTCTTACTGGCAGTGTGCAACTCTTACAAATATTGCACTAATTCATAAGTTCTTCTTGCTGGATCCAACTGTATTACTCATAAGGGTGTCTTTTAAAATCAAATATATGGAAAAATATCACAAATTCATAAAATATTACAATTGTATTGCTATATTAGAAGTTATTCACACATTTTTCATATTTATGTATGAAAGGGTTTAGAAAAGTGACCCCACAAAGGCTCCCTTTAACAGAAACATGTTCTGTACTCTGAGTTTACCTCAGCCTTCATGCTTTCTGAACTTGCCAAGGTAATCACTTTAAACTCTCATTCGGTATTGCTTACATTAAGCTCTGTGGTTCATGTTTTATTTGGATCAGTGTTTGTAACAGATGCTTTTTAAAATGCCAATGCAGTTTTCAGCCACAATCACTGAGTCAGGGTTTAAATTCAACATCTGGCACTATATGTCAGCACCTGAGGTAAATAACACTCTTAGTGATGTACTTGTCTGGCCCAATAAACGTGTTCATTTGATACTGTCATTGGTAGATGCCATGATTTATTACAGCTTGTGCTTCCTCAAAATACTCTTCCAGCCATTGTTCAATAAAATATTTAGACAAAAACAATGCTGCCTTTCCAACGTGGTCTTCTCTGTTATTCAGGCACTGGAAGGAGAGACTAGAAAACATGGACTAACAAAATAGAGAATGCTGAACGCATGGTAGTCTTTTAGTGACAGAAAGAAAACGACAATCAAGTAAGACAGGCAATCGCTGCTACCACTGTATCTGAACTTTGTTTGTTTCTTTTTTTTTAATTTCAGAATATTACAGGGGTACAAATGTTTTGGTTACATGGATTTCTTTTGTACTGCTTGAATCAAAGTTATAAGTGTGCCCATCACCCAGATGGTGTACACTGTACCCGTTGGGTATGATTTCACCCATCTCCTCCTTCCCTTGCGACCTGCATGATTTCTGTTGAGTTTTACTTCCATCTGTGCACATGAGTGCTGATCAGTTAATTCCAACTTAATAGTGAGTACATGTGGTGTTTATTTTTCCATTCTTGTGATGCTTCACTTAGGTGGATGGTCCCTGGTTCCATCCACATTGTTGCAAAAGGTATTAGTTGTTTTTTAATGGCTGAGTAGTATTCCATTGTATACATATACCATATTTTGTTAATCTCATGAATTGATGAGTACTTGGGTTGACTCATATCTTTGTGATTGTGAATTGGGCTGCAATCAACATTCTAGTGCAAGTGCCTTTTTGATAAAATTACATTTTTTTTTTCCGTTTGGGTAAATACCCAGTAGTAGGATTGCTGAATCAAATGGTAGGTCTACTTTTAGTTCTTTGAGGTATCTCCATACTACTTTCCATAGAGGTTGCACTAGTTTGCAGTCCGACCAGCAGTGTATAAGTGTTCCTTTCTATCCACATCTATGCCAACATCTATCGTTTTGGGACTTTTTGATAAAAGCCATTCTCACTGGGGTTAGGTGATATCTCATTGTGGTTTTGATTTGCATTTCCCTGATGATTAGTGATGTTGAACATTTTTTCATATGTTTCTTGGCCATTAGTCTATCTTCTTTTGAAAAGCTTCTGTTCATATCTTTTGCCCACTTTTTAATGATGATGTTTGATTTTTTTTCTTGCTGATTTGCTTGAGTTCTTTGTAGATTCTGGTTATTAGCCCTTTATCTGATGTATAGCATGCAAATATTTTCTCCCATTCTGTAGGTTGTCTATTTGCTCTAATGATTGTTTCCTTGGCTGTGCAGTTTTTTAATTCGATCAGGTCCCATTTATTTATTTTTGTTGTTGCTGTGATTGCTTTTGGGGTCTTTTTCATAAATTCTTTGCCTAGGCCCATGTGTATATGAGTTTTTCCAATGTCTTCTTCTAGAATCCTTATAGTTTCATGTCTTGTATTTAAGTCTGTTATCCATCTTGAATTAATTTTTGTGAGTGGTGAGAGATATGGATCCAGTTTCAATCTTCCACATGTGGCTATCCAATTTTCCCAGCACCATTTATTAATATTCTTTTCCCCAGTGTATATTGCTGTCTACTTTGTCAAAGATGATATGGCCATATGTGGATGGTTTTATATCTGGGTTATCTGTTCTGTTCCATTGGTCTATGTCTGTATTTTTGTGCCAGTACCATGCTATTTTGTTTACTATAACCTTGTAGTATAGCTTAAAGTCTGGTAGAGCGATGCCTCCAGATTTGTTCCTTTTGCTTAAGGTTGCTTTGACTATTTGGGCTCTTTTCTGTTTCCAAACGAAGTGTAGAATTATTTCTTTTAATGCGAATCACTGGGACTTACCTAACTGACAGGCTTATCAACCAGTTTTACCATCAATACTCATGTGAAACTTCTAATGTTGAGTTTTTATGAGAAAGAATTTCCAGAAGCAATTGAAATAAGAAAATGACTACTTTCAGTGACATGATTGATAGGACAGAATGCATTCTAATGAACCAGTATATCAGGATAAAGAAAATGAAATGTACCTTCAGGATAATTAAATAGAAACAAATTAGAATAGTCTAATTATTAACAGCATATAGACCTCCTTTTTGTTTTTGAAAGTTCACTAAATTAAGATAATCATGAGTGATTTGCAATACTTTTATTGTGTCATAATGTATGAATAATAAGAGAAAAATATGTTTTACTAATATGTTAAATAATGAAAATTTATCCTTGTTCAGATTGTTACAACTTATACACCTAATAGATGATTTTCTTAATAGCACAAATTCTTTGCTATATTAAAAATATAACACTTGTTTATTTATCTTCATTTTATCCATAGTTTTCATCTGGTGTGAGTGTTCTCTGTGTGAGTGTGTTTGCGTGTGTGTGTGTGTGTGTGTGTGTGTGTTGGAAGTATGAGCTACTGTTAGTAAATCTATTTAGGATTAATAAATCTGAATCTATTTTAAGATGCATATACGTAGGTGGAGGAGTGATTTTATCACTGCTTGTTTTGACAGTAAAATAACATTTTTACTACTCCTTGGTCCCAATTCCTCACATTTAAATCATCTTCATAATATTGTGGGGAAGGCATTTTATTAATCAGTGATTATCCATTAAAAGTCATCAAAGTGTATAGTCAGCTATATTTTGTTGGAAAGGGTTCACTAAAATTTCGAGTATAGATACCTGCTACAAAGTTATCTGAAGTGCCAGAGACTCCGTTAAATATATTAAGTGTCTTTAATGCCAGAAGTCAGTAAAGAAAAACAAGTTGTTTAAAAGCTTTAGTAGCTCCATGACCTCATATAAATCCATCCCTATGCAAAGTTGTGTATTCTTTAGGGAGCAATGCATCTGAAGTATACCTTTGGTTTTCAAAACAGCCTATTATAAACTGTACAGATTTAAATATCAAAATGCTAAACTTCAATTCCTGAGACTAATGCTCTCTTACTTAATCAAATTTATGAACAACAGATCATGATGGATTGCTTTTTAAAAAAATTAATAAAAGTATATCTAGGTTATGCAGCTAAAGGCAAATGGTCAACAAGTACTGAAAGCGTAAATCCTTTTTATAGCTATTTAAACCATATGACTACTATGACTTACAAGAACTAATTTTTTAAAAAAAATATAACATTATAGAAATAATATCTAACAAGCTATAGAATTTTTCTTCTTTCAACTCATATTCTGTAGTGAAACTGCTAAGAAACCATTTGAAGTTAGCAATATAATGACATGTGGTAGTTTTAGAGATCTCCAGAATCTACTTACTTACTAAAAAGTGTTCTGCAAGGGACCTTAGAACACATTGGGTCAATGGATTTCCTGTTTTGGTGAATGTTTAGTAATGGTAAAGCTGCATGTTAAAGAGGGGGAAATGCAAACAATGAAATTATGTTACCCCCAAGATTACAAACTGTAAACTATTCATTAGACTCTACAGAAGAATGTTTTATCAAAACAGCCATAATCATTTTACATAGTTTCTGCTCATTTTTATCAGTCTAATTGTATTCTCTTATTTTTTTTTGAGTAAGAATATTCCAGGATATAATACCACATTCTGTAATCCTATAAACTAAAACACAATTGTATCATTTTTTCCAGTATTCTCAAAATATTTTTACGTGATTATGTGTCAATTTGTCCTTCAAAGTCACTGATTTTGTGAAGTCCTATAGAACTGGGTGGCAGTTCTAAAAAACCACTGCATAGCCTTTTGCAAGATCTATCCAATAAAAACCAAAAGACTGAGGCACCAGACACATCTACGAAAGTAGAGTCAGAAGATGAGTCAAACACAAGTAATATTTAATGAAGCAGAGACCTGAAAAGTATAAAATCAAAAATCAAAAATCTGGTCATTGGAAGTAGGACATAGCTAGTTATACCTGTATAAAAGCATGGGAAGCAGACATTTGTGTAAGCCTATTTTATTTTGAATGCCATTCCCATATTTGAATGTGTCCCTAATCTCTATTCTTAATTTCCAAGGTAGAAGGCAGAATTACCTATTGTAGTGTCCTTTACATTTAGGGTGTAGGCATAGAATCTAGGTGCTCTCATTCAGAGGCACCCACTAAGAATTCCGTTTCAGCAGAGAGAAAGTCAAATAACTCATTGCTGTTTATAATCCATTCCTTGCATGGAGTGAGGTGGAAACCCAGGACAGCTATTGACAGAAGCCTTGGATGCAGAACTAAATGTTTAGTGTCTGTAGTAAGAAAGAGAGTAAACACCTACAGGCAGTCCTCCAAGGTTAGTTGTTTGTGCCTCCTAGGAATTCTATAAACTACTCAATATCCTTTAATAAATTGCTTTTGGATTAAACTAAGTAAATACAATTATATTTCTTAGTTGAAGAATATTCCTCACCAAAGAAGATATACAGATGGCAAATAAACATATAAAAAGATGATCTACATTTTATGTCATCAAAGAAATGCACATTAACACAACAATGAATTACCACTACATACTTATTAGAATGGACATAATCAAAACACCGACAACATCAAATACTGGCTAGGATGTGGAGCAGAAGGAAGAATCATTCTTTGCAGGTGGAATTGCAAAATGTTACAGCCACTTTGGAAGAGAGTTTGGTGGTTTCTTACAAAACTAAACATACTACTACCATATTATGATATTTTGGTATTTAGCCAAAGGAGTCGAAAATGTATGTCAACCTAAAAGCTGTACATGGATGTTTATAGCAGCTTTATTCATAATTACTAAAACTTGGAAGCAATCAAGATGTCCTTCATTAGGTGAATGGATAAAAAAACTACGGTACTATGAACCAATAATGGAATATAATTCAGCACTAAAAGTAAATGAACTATTAAGCAACAAAAAGACATAGAGGAAACTTAAATACATACTACTAAATGAAAGAAGCCCATCTGAAAAGGCTTCATACTCTATGATTGCAACCATATGATATCCTGGAAAAGACAAAACTATCAGGGGTAGTGGGAAGGAAGGAATAAATAGGCAGACTACAGAGGATTTTTAGGGTAGTGAAAATACCCTGTATGATAATATAATGGCAGATACATGTCATTATACATTTTTCCAAACCCATAGAATGTACAGCTTCAAAAGTGAAACGTAATGTAAGAGTAATAATAATTATACTATTGACTGAGGCAGTATGATACTATGTAAGTATGTATTTGTGGAAAATATTTTTACCTTGCTTTCTAAAAAAGATGGATAAAGGTATGTTTGGGTGAAAATAGGTTGATAAGATCAGAATGAAACTAACAATAATACTGATTCAATTTTGAGCCTTTGAGAGTGGTTATGGGTTACTCATATCTGCCCTGATCTACAAAAGAAAACAAATGGGAATTTGAAGCCTGGGTTAAACAAGGTGCTCCTTGCTAAATGATAAAAGTGATCCAGCATATCAAAAGAAGCAGAGTGGATATTCTGAGGTTTCTTGTTAAAGCTCCAAATACTTCACTTTTGCTCTTTTAATACAATTGTGTTTGCTTCCTGTCTTAGTCTTCTTTGTGTTGCTATAAAAGAATACCTGAGACTGTGCAATATATAAAGAAAAGAGGTTTATTTAGCTCACAGTTCTGCAGGCTGAGAAGTTCAAAGGCATGGTGGAGAAGGTCCAAGGGGAAGCAGAGAGCATGAAAAGGGAAAATGCTGAGGGCTGTCCTGGCTTTGTAACAATGCACTCCTGCACGAAATAATCTGTTCCACAAGAACTGATCCAGAAAGAACTCACTCACCACTGCAAGAATTAGCACCAAACCATTCATAAGAGATCTGCCCCCATAACCCAAACACCTCCCCTTCTTTCCCACCTACTAATACTGACACTTTGGGAATCAAATTTAAACATGCATTTTGGTAGGAACAGACAAACCATATCTAAACCATAGCACTTCCCTCATATAGTTATAGTTTGTTTGTTGCCTCACAGTGGGAATTTGACTAGAGGAAAAAAAGTAAATAAAATCAAAGTACATGTGGTGGGGGAAAAAGAGAGAAAAATAGTTCACCAAATAATTTTTCTTAAAGATTTGTTTCAAGTTTTCCCTACTTGATTTCTTTTAATCTGTAGTAAAAAAATTAAGCTGTCATCAAAAGACACATTTCTTTTTCTTATTGCCATATTTTCTCAATTCTAATATGCCACATTTTTTCAAAGTTTTACATTTCTGAAAGCAAGATGGATTAGACCAACAAGTGTGTAGTATACAAAGTATACAACTTTTATTCTTTTCTTAAATGCCTATTAGTATGCCAATGAGTCTTCTTCCTGTATTAAAAACAAGAAAATAACAGTTTGGGTAATAATCCATTCTATTAATGTTGATGAGAAAGTGATAGAAATATAAATGGTATTTATAATCATGTTATAAAGTGGCAGTGTTAATTGTCAATACTGACAGACACATGAATTAAAATCCCCAAGTGTGAGTTGCAGCATTTTCCATGCCACAGCAGATTAAAGATGCTGTCTCCTCTTAAAACTGTGATATACTCACAGTGCATGGAGATATTCACCATTTTAATTTTGCAAGGTACTTTGAGTTCTTTGTGAAAAAAGAACAAACCCTTTCCAATATTTGCTATGGTTTTATTTTTGCTCTTTAAAATATTTTTTCATATGCCACAATAAAAAGAATTAAAAAAGAAAGTCTTATATTCACTTAAAAATTAGTAAAAATTCATCAGTTTATTTTTTATTGTAGTACATGGTGGGATGCCAGAGTCTAAAAACAATTTTACCAGGAAGGGATTGGTTTTGTGACGAAGTGTCTAGCTGGATTAAGAATACAAATGAAATTCCTATTAATTGTATTGTTATTGTTATTGTCCTTAAACATTACAAATTTAAAATTAAAAACAAATAAAGCCCCTTTAGTTAATAATATAACTTTAGGCCCAAAATATTAATATACTATGTTTCATTTTATGCACTATGTTTTCCCCTTAAGTAGATTAATTAATTTAATCTTACTGATTTAATTCTTATTTATGCTCTTGATTTGCTTTTTACTCAATTATATTTTACATAGTTTCTGATAAAATCTAATGGGAATGAAATATTCAATTTAGTCTTACTATATTGAGATTGCTTAGTGTTCTTGTTCCACGGGATACTGTATATGAGTGGTATGCAGGCTCTGAGAGTTTCAGCGCTAACAAAAGAGAAACCTTGCTGCCTACACTCAGCAGAGGTAAATGACCTCTGTAATGATACACCTTGTATTAGTTTCCTAGGGCTATTGTAACAAAATACCACAAACTTAGTGAATTAAACAACAGAAATGCGTTGTCTCACAGTTTGGGAGGCTAGAGGCCTGAGATCAAGGTGTCGGCAGTGCCATACTCCATCTAAAGGCACCCGGAAAGGATTTTATTCCAATTCTCTTTCCTAGCTTCTATTGGTTTGCTGGAAATCTTTGACATTCCTTGGCTTGTAAACATATCACCGGGATCTCTGCCTTTGTGTTCATGTGGCATTCTCCCTATGTATGTTCTTGTTTATAGGACGCCAGTCATATTGGATTAAATCTCATACTAAAGGCCTCATTTGAACTTAGCTAATTACATGTGCAATGGCCCTATTTCCAAACAAGGTCACATTCTGAGGTACTTGGAGTTAGGACCTGAATTTTTGGAGGACACAATTCAACCCATAATACACCTCCAGAATTTAGGCTGTGGCACTTTCTTATCTATTGTATAGATTTAAAGCCTTATTCTCTCCTAGTATTCTTAGAAATTGCATTTGCTTACAAAATGTTCAAGGCTTTAGCCAATGCATGACAAAGCCTTATTTTTTACTTTTTCTGTTATAAAAGCATTAAAAAAATAAAAACTTTAAAATCAAAATTATTTCTCATGATATTAATTCCTTAATATCCTTCTTAGGTATGTTTCTTGTGCCTAGAGGTAGCATTGGGGAGCAGTGGGAAGACCATAGCATTAGGAACAATACAGATAATTGATGATGAAGAAGTTTTAAAATTATCTGTATATGTAAAACTACTCTCACTAATTTTGTTGGAAAAAGTCTTATTGTCAAAATTCTTGCTATTGTTAATTTTTTAAATGGTTCTGATTATATTCTATTGTTTTTATGTCAACACTCCTTTCTTTCTACATCTTCAGAAACTTAAAACCTAATTATGTTCTCTATTTTCAAAAATCCAGCAATTAAAAGATTCCTTCCTGCATATTTTTGTTTTCCTTTTTTTATAATTGAAGCTTTATAAAAGAAAAGTTTATGTTATTTTTAAGTTCAAATAGCATAGCATATTTTAGTACTTATTTAAAGTGGAATTTAAAATAAACTGCTTTATTGGCTCTTATAAAATACAGAAACAACAGCCTAGTTCTCTCATAGAAGATACTTTTTCTTCTGAAGACATTTTGCCCTGAGAACACTTCTGTGGGGCACCTAAATGACTACTGTTCGTGTTATATAGATTGAAAAAGGTCATGCTCAAGCATCGCTTTCATTACACAGCCCATTAATCAGGAAATCGCTGCCTAGTTCTAGTTGAAGGCTTTTGATGTTAGAACCATTTTCTTTGTGGTTGGAAACTTCTGTCTGTTTTTTTTTTTTTTTTCTTACAGTCTCTTCAATTCTTGATGGTTTCAACAAAATTACTTGTGTCTTTTTTGGAAGTAATTGTTGACAGAATTGTGTTGCTGAATTAACGATGTTTAATAAACTCTGAAGTCTGATCAGTGCCTGTGTGTCTGAATCCATATTTATCTCTGTCATATCCATGTGTCTTCTGAAGATAGTAACCAGAGGGGGTAAAACCATTGAGCAACTAAGCACATCACCTGATCAGCAATTTATTTCTTTATGAATGTAATACTCACTATAGTGGGAGAAATGATTGGTATTTCATTCCCCTGAGCCAATCCATTACCTTCATTGTGAAGTAAAATTTTATTTTTACCTTAAACCACTGTTTCACTTTTAAGATAATTTGCTCACTTTATTTCCCTCTTTTGTGACTCAAGATAGGACCTTAGATGATAGGCCAATCTCTTTCATAATACTAAGGATACATACAGCTATTAATATGTGTGATACAGGAAGTCATTGTTTTCTGTTATACACATAAGACTGTCATGTGGAATATAAAGAAGACACAAGTTGTACTCGTAGACATTTCAAGTAGATAGCAATTCTACATATTAATTCTAAAGCCTTGACTCTTGCATCTAATTCTTCTCTTCAGTCCAGTGCTATATCATTAGCTCAATTTATTTGTCTACAATGCTATATATAAATTCCATTCATGAAATCATTCTACCCTTCAAGAACTTTAATTGTATTTATTGTATTATTCCTTACGTTGAAAAAAGATTGCAGCTTATAAAATCATTGCATTGATTTCCATTATATTGGAGAGGCTAAATAAAACTCACATGATTGTACCCAATAAATTATATGTAATTTTATTTTACTTGCTATTGCTTTATGCAACGTTATAATTTCCAAAATAGAAGGTTATTATGTGAGTGTTAATCAGGTAGCTTGAATTTTCTTCTGGTCACTCTTGGATAACCTATGTTATCTTTAAAAATGTTCTTTCATGTTTTGGAATACAATGTTTAAGAAAATTTCCTTTGGCTTAATTTTCTAACTTCTATCATGTCATTTGTCTTACACCATGAAAGTTTCTAAAAACATATTAAGTTGTTCTATGGTTCAAATTTCCTGTGTGCTAAATGTTCAATACAGTTACAAATTAAAACTAAGAACACTGATTCTTAACTTTAGCCCAAATATGGTAGGGGTGCTAATGGTACAAATCATATTCAAAAAAATATTATGAATACACACACATATATGTGTACCTATATGGGCGTGTTTATATACATATAAACATACACATACACATATATACATATAAACACAGGTGCACTCACACACCAACATCCACACTGACTTGTCTTACATTGTCATGGGACATGTAGACACCCCAGTGGACCTAATGTGCACATCTTTGGGATGTGGGAGGAAGATGGGGTAACCAGAGTAAACCCACGCAGACACGGGGAGAATGTGCAAACTTCACACAGACTGTAGCCCTAGCTAGGAATCAATTTTTTTGTCTCATCAATGTTATAATGAAATGGCACTGAACAAAATGACATTATTCAAGAAACTGTTATATAATATAACATATATACATGTATGTATGTATATGGGTATATATCTATATATTCAACTAAAAATAAGATTAAAACTTGATGGAGTATGTTCTTAAGAAATAATACTCATATCAGCAAAATATGTTCAGGTTTGTCCAACACGTTGCTGGACCTCAGCAGTGTAGGAAAGTGATCCTATGGATCTAGGGCTCATACTTCTGAGCTGGTGGATGCTGCCCAGACTCTGAAGGGGGGTAGTAAGGCTGACATTGAAAAGACCAAAATAAGTTAGAGATTAAAACCAAATGCCCCTGCCAGAGTGAAGAGTGCTGCTGGAGAGCCACTAACAGGAAGATGATGCAAACAAGAAGAAGCAAGTCTTGTCCCTCCTCCTGCCTTCCAATCTTTCTCCGTTGTTCTCTATTAGCTTAACCTAACAAGAAGCCAACTGGCAAAGAATAAACATAGTTTGCAAAGTCCCATCCCTGGCATCAGAAAGTAGGATATAGATCATTGGGTTTAGAGTTGAAAGAAAATAGTTTAACAGCTGGAAGACCAATAATAAGCCAAGAGCCTTATTGATGCAGCAGCCACCTCTGCCTTCACTGCTGCCTTCTGTCTTTGTCCATGCACTTGTTCTTGTCAAGCTTGTCACGATTCCTCTGGCATTAATGCAAGAACAGTATACTTTGGGCCTTGGCCACCGTTTCAGTGCCCACTCACCCCATCCTCTCTCTGGCAGTGTCTTTGCTAAGACTAATTCTCAAGCCAGCTCAGACTCTGGAGTTTGAGGGACATTTTGTAAGATACTAATTTTTGCCAAATTAATTGTGAAAATTAATGATGGTTTAGTTAGAATTTCAAATGGGTATATTTTTGAATGGACAAGATGATATAGCTAGACAAATAAAACAAATAAAATAAAGGAGATTTTGGGAAAATGAGGAGGATTTAGATCTAACTAATATTAAATCATTTATGAAGTGCAATATTGTTTAAAATTGGCCAAAGAATAGACAAATGAACAAGTGAAGGAGATTTCAGAGTTCAGAAATGTAGGAAACATTTCCATGTTATAATTCATAATGAAGGTGGAACATATTTGTTTTTTATAAGATTGTCCCTTTTATAGAAATTAAAATTATATAACATTGAAATGTGAAGGTTTTGTTTCAAATTCTGTATCCTATAGTTATTAATTATTAATTGTCTGACTATGTGGAAATTTACATAACTACTCAAAGGCTAAGTTTACTCACATAAAAAATGGGAATGGTAACAGTAACTCAGAATTGTTTGGAGGGTGAAATGTGTTCTTTCCCACATTTGAAACATATGACATATGATATAACATGGATCAGACTTCACAGTCAAAGGAGCATGTTGTTTTAAAAAATATCAAACTAGCTAAAAGTATAAATAGAATTTATCAGGTTAAGTAAATGAAAAGGCAGTAGATTGGCTCAGCTTCAGTTATATTTAATAAGAACCCAGGGGTTTTTTATGAGTCTCTGAGCTCCTCATCCTTCATCTATTTTTTTCTTATTTTTAACAAAATTTCTTCAACAGTCCTGGGCTCATATGTGTACCCATTATCACTAGAAAAAAGATAACTGTCTTCCCCAAAAATCAAATAAAAATCTCAGAACACTCTTTGATTGGACCATACTAATTCACAAGTACTGTCTGTAACCAACAGTCATAAAGAAAAGGCTATCATAGGTGACTGGCTGAAAATCTCAGAGTAAGTATGGGTTCTTATTAGGTTTTATCAAGATTTTAACTCTATTTATATGCAATCCTTGTATCTCCATCATGTTCTTTTGAACTTTTTGCTCTCAGGTAGATTTCCCTCAAATTAGTGACATAGCTACCAGTGGCCCAGGCTTCATATTATAATATCACAACTTTGAAAAGAAAAAGAGCTGATTTTCCATAAACAATGGTTGAAAAGTTCAAGACTTCATTCGTATTTAACAAACTTATTTTGCTTGTTATTACTTGCCTGAAGTAATTACATTGCAGTGGGTATAACAGAATGGTTTTGATTGGCTTGGGCCAGTCACAAATCAATTTTGGAGTTGAGGCCAGATCAATGCAGGTGAAGTTTAGGGTGTGGAAACATGGAGGCTGGAAGGACAACCATAATATCACTGCAGCTTTGCACATGAATAGTGATTTCAAAACTGATCAACTTATACAAAAACTTGCCCAAAGAAGACCAATCCTAAGTTGAAGATAAACCCCAGCCTATTCTACATTAAAATCATCCTAAGAGCAAAACCATATAATTGATTTTTAAACATGAACTCTAGTTATTATCTGCTTATTTAAACAATATCGTGTGCCAGAATATAAAAAAAGAACTACATTTATTCAGTTCTCATTATATGTCACTCGATATATTATGTTGTTAATATAAATACTGTGAACAAATCCTAATAATAACAAGGCCTACCCAAAAATGAGCCTGAAATCTCTCCAAAAATTCTTTTAAAGGTTAGAAAAAAAACATAAGAAAGACACTGAACGGAAGTAGTATATCTATAAGTAAAAATGTGGGGTCAATGGATATATGTATGTTTAACTTTAGTGGATACAGCCAATCAGGATTCCAGATAAATTTACCCTTCTATCGTCAGTATTTGATATTAAGTGGGTCTCATATGTATAGCTTAGTCATAAAAGTACTTGAGTGTTCATAGGAGAGGAGAAACACAGAACGCTTGGAGAGGAGGCAGGGATAAGTTTGAGTGTTTCATGGGAAGACTTGATCATATGTTCATATCCTTACTATTGTTCAAATCTAGAGAAGAGTATTGATTATATCTTTTTCTTAATATGTACTACTATTTATTCAGTGTTTATAGTATTGGTTTAAATTAATCACTTAATTCTAACTTTGGAATGTTGTTTAATAATAGAAATGCTTAAAATATAGTAGATATAGTCACAATGAAGTGTATGTACAATTATGTAACTGTTGTAATATAATGCAGATTAGCAAGTTCAGAATATAATTATCTCTGCAATGAAATATGTATCCAGTATTATAATTTATTTTTTAAATTTTATACGGCACTTATTTTTACATCCATATTGTACAATATAATCATGTACTTAGAATAGCTATGAATAGATATTATGGTTATCTAAGTGAGTATCTGTAGATATATCTACCTTATGATTCCACATATTTTAATGTATATTAGCCTCTTCTTATTTCAAGCTGCATAATGACATTTTTAAATTATGTGTAATTATATGGTATATATGCATATATGTGTGTATATGTGTATATATACATAAATATAATTCCAAAGTGTGTATGAGTGTGTGCATATATATATATGAAATTGTAAGTTTTCATATGGATAAAATTATCAAGGAACTATAGATATATCCAATTCTATTGACTACTTTGAGAAATGGCTAAATTCTAAACATTGATGTGATATTGGGTATAGGAATATCTAAAATGCTTCCTGAGCAGGTTTTTTTGGAAGGACATTCAACATCTATCTTTTTTATACTAAAAGACTACTTTTACAATTTCATTGTCACTCTTTTCTCAAGTTGTATTATATGTTATGAATAACAAAGGTATATACAACTTTCTTTTCAGTCTGGGTGGAGAAGTATAGTAGCCAGATAAATTTCTTTATGAAGTATAGACATATGTAGTTATTACTTAATTATAAATTAATTTATAAGAACATAGTATTTGTATTAAGTTATACATCCTAAAGGCTTGTAAGCCACATGTTATCTATGATTTAATGGCCAATTTTGATGTTTCAAGAGAGAAAAATAAAATAGAATGAGTAAGATCTCAACTACTGAAGGCCAAACTCAACATAAAGTTGTAGCAATTAAGAATCTATAACTAAGCTAACAGCAAAAGAGGAAATCAGTTCCTTAAGACCCAGTTGCCCCTAGAGCAGCACGGATCTGTTTTCTTTTTGCAAATTATTTGCATGAAGTATTGTAGACACAGTTACTAAAATCAGATGCTTTTTCCAGTATGATCTTTCATCCTCATAAAGGCAGATGCATGTGCAGCCTGTAATATGCTGCTTAAATGCTGCCAAATGCTTTAGCTAGCCTTTGTCATTTACCTCTTTGTGCTTATCTCATTAGATTTAACTTACTATTTAAAAACCAGGGGGAAATGTAGCAGCATATGGCAAGCAGTAGGTGTAGATAATGTTCTGTTTCTCTGTTTCCAGGAGTAGTAATATACTATATTTGTCTGCTTAGATTCAAGTCCCAACTTCCCTTAATGTTATGGTGTACAAACTATTTATTGTAATTACATTTCTATCTCTTCTCCCAAATCACAAGAATACCTTCTGTACCTTATTTTTCTTCTCTTTCTTTCTTTCTTTTTTGTACTAAGGTATAGAGAGCTTTATGGTAAACACTTTTACTATTTAGAGCCTGTCTCAGACAAGTAAAAAGAATTAGGAAATATAGTAATAAAGACTGTTTTTGTACTTTACATAGACACATAAAAATTTCAGTAAGATAAAAATATGCTTATACATTGAGCCTACTTTGTGATGAACAGCTGATATCAAGAAAGTCAATGCCATAGGGCATAGCAAATATTTGTAGTATATGTGTATACTCTCATCCATTACCTTTCACCAATAGTTAGTGTTAGAAAATTCTCATAATGAATTTTTCTCTTCATTAAGTGAAGAGAAAGGATAAAAATTGTGTGTATACATATTCATTCTTAGAATGTTTCTAAAAAGCATAACATTGAACCTCAGTTATCTACAACATAATAATATAGAGTTGATGCTATTAATTCTCCCCTTGGTAGCCCAAATATGTAAAATTAGAGACACAGAAAGCAATTATTTACAAAATAGTCAGAAAAATCGAAAATATACCATGCATTTTCTCAGACCACAGTGGAATAAAACTAGTAATCAATCCCAAAAGGAACTCTCAAATCTACACAAATCATGGACATTATACAACCTGCTGCTGAATGATCCTTGGGTCAATGATGAAATTAAGATGGAAATAAAAAGATTTTTTGAACTGAATGACAAAGGTGACACAAGCTTCCAAAAATCTATGGGATACAAGAAAAGCAGTGCTAAGGGGGAAGTTGATGGCCTTAAATGCTTATATCAAAAGGACAGAAAGATCACAAATTAACAACTTGCCACACCTCTAGGAACTAGAAAAAGAAGACTAAACCAAACCCAAAGCTAGAAGATGAAAAGAAATAACAAAGCTCAGAGTTGAACTAAAGGAAATGGAAACAAATAAAAAAATACAAAGGATCAACAAAACAAAAAGTTGGTTCTTTGAAAAGATAAACAAAATAGATATATGGCTATATTAACCAGAAATAGAAGAGAAAAGACTCAAATAAGCTCAATGGAAATGAGAAAGGAAACATTACAACTGACACCAGAGAAATACAAAATATCATCTGTGAATACTATGAAAGCATCTATGCACACAAACTGGAAAAACTAGACAAAATGGATAAATTTTGAGGAACATACAACCTCCCAAGCTTGAGTCAGGAATAATTAGAAATCCTGAACAGAACAATAATGAGTAGTGAGATTGAAATAGTAATTTAAAAAAACTCCTAACAAAAAGAACCCCAGACCAGATGGATTCAAATACAAATTGTACCAGACCTGCAAAGAACTGGCTCCTTTTTCACTAAAAGTGTTCTGTAACTTCAAGACGGAGGGAATACTCCCTAACTCATTCTACAAAGCCAGTATCACCTTGATACCAAAGCCAGGAAAGGGCACACACAAATAAAACAAAAAAACAAAATAACAAAAAAAACTACAGACAAATATCCTTTATATAGATGAAAAATACTCAAGGAAATACTAGCAAACCACATCCAACAGCACATCAAAAAGATAATTCACCATGATGAAGTGGACTTAATCCCAGTGATGCAAGAATGGTTCAATATAAGCAAATCAAAAATGTGATTCACCACATAAACAGAAGTAAAAAAAAAAAAAAAAGATCATCCCAATAGATGCAGAAAAAACATTGGATAAAATCCAGCACTCTTTCATGATAAAAAGCCATCAACAAATTAGACATAGAAGGAAGATATCTCAAAATTATAAAAGCCATTATATGACTAACCCACAGCCAGCATCACACTGACTGGGGAAGGCTGAAACGCCTTCCCCCTAGGAACTGGAACAAGACAAGGGTGCCCATTGTCATCACTCCTATTCAACACTGTACTGGACGTCTTAGCCAAAGTAATCAGGCAAGATAAAGAAACAAAGAGCATCCAAATTGGGAAAGAGGAGGTAAAACAATTCCTGTTTTCTGATATGATCTTGTATTTAGAAAACCCTAAAGGTTCCACCAAAAGACTCCTAGAATTGGCAAATAAATTCAATAAACTCTCAGGTTACAAAATTAATGTACATAAATCAGTAGCATTTCTATATACTAATAACAGTCAAACTGAGAGTCAAATCAAAAATGTAATGCCATTTACAATAACTGCAAATAAAATAAAATACCTAGGAATAAACTTAACCAATTAGGTGAGAGATCTATACAAGGAGAACTACAAAACAATGATGAAAGATATCAGAGATGACACAAACAAATAGAAAAATATCCCATGCTCATGGATTAGAAGAATCAACATTGCTAAAATGTCCATACTTCCCAAAGTGATTTACATAGTCAATGCAATTCTCATCAAAATACCAACATCATTTTTCACAAGTCTAGAAAAAATAATCCTAAACTTCATATGGAACCAAAAAAGAGCCCAAATAACCAAAGCAATCCTAATCAAAAAGAACAAATATGAAACATCACATTACCTGATTTCAAATTATACTGCAAGGCTATAGCAACCAAAACAGCATGGTACTGGTAGAAAGGTAGACACATAGACTGATGGAATACAATAGAGAACACAGAAATAAAACAATATAGCTATGACCAACTGATTTTTCACAAAGCAGGCAAAAGCATACACTGTAAAAAGGATACCCTATTTGATAAATGGTGTTGGGAAAACTGGATAGCCACATGCAGAAGAATGGAACTGGATCATTATCTCTCACCATATATAAAAATTAACTCAAGATGGATTAAAGACTTAAATGTCATACCTGAAAAAAATAAAACTTCTACAGAAAACATGGGAAAAACTATTCTAGACATTAGCCTAGGCAAAGATTTTATGATTAAGACCCCAAAAGCAAATATAGCAACAACAAAAATAAATAAATGGAACTTAATTAAACTAAAAAGTTTCTGCACAGCAAAGGAAATAATTAACAGAGTGTATAGACAACCTACAGAATGAAAGAAAATATTCTCAAATAATACATCCGAGAAGGAACCAATATCCATAATCTACAAAGAACTCCATCAAATTAGCAAGAAAAGAAACAAATAACCCCATCAAAAATGGGCCACATATGAAAGTAACATTCAGCGGGTGTCAGGAAGGTGGGAGAGGGGAGGAGGGCATGGGTATATTCACACCTAATGGGTACGGTGAGTACTGTCTGAGGGAGGGGCACACCTGTAGCTCTGAGGCAGTGCAAAGGCAATATATGTAACCTAAACATTTGTACCCCTGTAATATTCTGAAATTAAAAACATTAAAAAAGAAATCAATTTAATAAAAAGTGGACAAAAGGCACAGATTTTTCTTAGAAGAAGATAGGAAATGGCCACCAAACATATGAGTAAACTTCAACATTACTAATTATCAGGGAAATGTAAACTAAAACCACAAAGAAATACCACCTGACCCCTCTCAGAATTGCCATTATTAAAAAGTCAAAAAACAATAGATATTGGCACAGATGTGGTGAAAAGGGAACACTTATATACTGTCGGTGGGAATGTAAACTACTATAAGTACTATGGAAAGCAGTATGGAGATTCCTCAGATATAAAACTTGACCTACCATTCACTCCAGCATTCCCACTGCTTGATATCTACGCACAGGAAACATAGTCATTTGATAAAAAAGACACCTGTACCTGAATGTTTATTGCAGTACAATTCACAATTGCCAAAGATACGGAACCAACCTAAGTGCCCATCAACTAAGAGTAGATAAAGAAAATGGGGTTTATATATACCATGGGGTACTACTTAGCCATAAAAAAGAATGAAATAATGTCTTTGATGGAACCAGAGACTATTATCCTAAATGAAGTATCTCTGGAATTGAAAAACAAATACCATATGTTCTCACTTATAGTGGGAGCTAAATGAGAAATATATATGGTCATAAAGTGGGGTAAAGGACATTTAAATCTAAGAAGAGGGGAGGGTGAAAGTGGGGTGAAGGATAAAAATCTACCTATCGGGTACAATGTACACTATTTTGGTCATGGGTTCACTTAAATCCCTGACTTCAGCATGATAAAATTCATCCATGTAACAAAAAACACTTGTATCCCATAAAATTTTTTGAGATTAAAAAAAGATTAAAAAATTTTAAAAATAGTGCCAGAAAAAGTGAACTTATACATACAAATAAACAAAACTAAGCACAAACCTTATTCTTTTAATAAAAATTAACTCAAAATCGTTCAAAGACTTAACTGTAAATTTTTTTTTAATTTATAAAACTCTTAGAATATAATATAGGAGAAAATTTAGGTGACTTTGGGTTTGGCAAAGACTTTTCGATACAACCACAAAAGCACAACTCATGAAAGAAAAAAGTGCTAAACAGAAAATGCAATGTGTGAACTTCACATCTGATTTTAAACAAAGTTAAACTAGTTTTTTGGACAATGAGGAAAATTTGAATTTGGGCAGAGTATTAGATAATGTTAAGATATAATGTATACTGTTAGATTGTTAATGACTTGGTGGTGATATAAAATCAAAATATCAAAGTTAGTGATCATAACAAATTATTCATGGGTGAAATGACAAGGTGTCTAAGATTTGCTTTAAAATAATCTAGCAAACTAACAAGATTGACAAAAATACTGAATACAAGGTGATCATTGTATTATTCCCTATACTTTTTGTGTATGTTTCAAATTTCCTATGACAAATTGTGTGATTTAAAAAATAACTCTTGCAAAAAATAGGAACAAAAAGTCCCCAGATATTTGAGTAAATACTCTAATATGAAAGGCAAACTCTAAAATAATGAGGCAGAGAAAATAAGAACCCAAAAGATAATAGCTTAAAGAAAATATTGTAACTGTCCTCAGAGATATCAGTGAAAATGTTGAGAGCATGAAAAAGTATCTAGAAAACAAAAAGATGTGTAAAAGGCATAGGTTAAATAATCTAGCTGTTGATATGTATGTCCTGATATTTAAAACACTGAACATGGAATTATTTTTTAAATGCTATAATAAAAAATTGAGGGTGGAAAAGGAAAGGATAGGTTTAAAATATGTCAATAACAAAGACCAGAATACCTGACTTTCCTAGTAAAATACGTGAAAGTAGAGCTTTCAGTATTGCTGCTTCAGCTCAATTATGCCAAAGTCCTAGGGCAGCTTCACTCTGATACCTTTGCTCCCTTCATGGTAGTTGATTGGCTGTAGCAGTACCAGCATCAAATTTTATCCCATAAATATCCAAAGGGATAGGATTGGGACTTTACACCCATGACTTTTTCTTATCTCAGGGAGGAACATTTTTCACAGAAATATCCTCAAGATACTTTTCAGGTCCCATAGAACCAGGTCATGAGCATATATCCTAGAGCTGAGACTGAAACATTGAGTAATGTGTAATTTTCAGACTGTGTAGAAGAAAAATAACTCTGCTAAGAAGGCAGAAACTAGGGGAAGGACCTTAACCAATAGTATTTACAATAGGAGCTAAAATTCTAATCTGCCAATTAAAAGCCATTGGGTAATATATAACATTATTGATTTATGAGAGAACAGCAAATAAACATTTATTTGGTTTTATAAAAATGTATTAAAACATTGCTAAAAATTTCAAGAGATATTACCCCTGGGAAAGCTTGAGAATATGTTATTTATTACTTTTTCTGATAATATGAGCATATTTATTCAAAGTAGTATGTGTGCATGCACATGTGCATGCATACATGCTATTATGGCCCTTGCAAAGGGGCCCTTAACTAAGGGATGTCATTTTAGGGAATTATTGGGAGCTAATATATGCTATCAAATTTATTATTTTAGTTTTGGTTTTAGTCAAATTAATTTTTATTACCCAAGAATTTTGGAGCAGTGGAAATGCATTGTGTTCTCATAAATGTCATACATTTTGTCTTCTTTCTTATCTGAGTAATCAGATTCACTTTAGTAATCATGTCTTGGGAGCCTACAACGTGCAAAGCCCTGCCTTCACAATGCATTAAGTGGGAAGTCATGTCACAGAAGGGGTCTGTCTGTGCTTATATAATATTGCCCTTCCCTAGGAAAACACATATAGATAAATAATAATAATATATAGAAATTAGCATTAATAGCTATTTTTAGTGGGATTTTACTGAGGTTTGCACTAATCATTCCTTTATGGGGATGTAATTATTGTTATTCAGGGTAGATTGAAAATATGAAATAAGGATTAACATCTCTGAACTAAAAATTAAAAATCTAATTTTAAGAGTAATCTATCAATGAGAACAAATATAAGGATTCACAATAGTGTTCTTTTGAAAATATTTTGATAGATTTGGGGGTACAAGTGGTTTTAGGTTACATGGATGAATTGTTAAGTGATAATGTCTGTGGTGTCACCTGAGTAGTGTACATTGCACCCAATGTAAAAAACTGCACCCAATATGCAGTTTTTCTTCCCTCCTCCACCCCCCCTTTACAGTCTCCAATATCTATTATTACATTCTGTGTAATCCTGCATACTCAGAATTTAGCTCCCATTTGTAAGTTGAGAACATGTGGCATTTGATTTTCTGTTCCTGCATTACTTCACTTAGGATAATGGCCTCCTGTTCTACCCAAGTTGCTGCAAAAAACATTATTTTATTCTTTTTTATTGCTCAGTAGTATTCCATGGTGTATATATACCACATTTTCTTGCTGTATTCCAGAGGCTTTGATGACTTGTGTCACTATTATTATTTGTTTTGAAAATTTTTAAATTTTCATCTTGATTTTCTCATTGACCCAAAGATCATTCAGGAGCAGGTTGTATAATTCCCAAGTATTTGTATAGTTCTGAGATTTCATCTTGTTGACTTCTAGTTTTATTCCACTGTGGTATGAGAAGATGCTTGTTATGATTTTTGCTTTTTTAAAAAAAATTTATTGAGACTTGTTTTGTAGCCTATCATATGTTCTGTCTTGGAGAATTTTCCATGTGCTGAAGATAAGAATTTATGTTCTGGAATTTTTAGATAGAATGTTCTGTAAATGTCTGTTAGGTCCATTTGTTCTTGAGTCCCATTTAGGTCCAGTGTTTGCTGACTTTCTGCCTTGATGATCTGTCTAATTCTGTTATTGGAGTGTTGAAGCCCCCCACTAATATTATGTTGCTGTTTATTTCATTTCTTAGGTCTAGCAGTATTTGTTTTATGAATCTGGGATCTCTGATGTTGGGGGCATATATATTTAGAATTTTTGTATCTTCTTGTTGGATTGTTCAATTTACTGTTATATAATGACCTTCTTTGTCTCTTTTTATTATTGTTGATTTAAAGTCTGTTTTATTTGATATAAGAATAGCTACTCCTGCTAGCTATTTTTTCCATTTATGGAATATTTTTCCCACCCCTATCCCTAAGTCTATAAGAATCTTAATGAATGAGGTATGTCTCTTGAAGGCAGCAGATATTTGGGTTGTGTTTTTTTCATCCTTTCTGCCAATCTATAGCTTTTAAGTGAGGCCTTAAGACCATTTACATTCTAGGTTATTATTGATATGTGATACACTCTTCCAGTTATCGTGTTGATATCTACTTAGCAGTTTTGTATTCTCCATTGTGCTTTATAAACCCTGTGAGTTTTATACTTTGAGTGTTTTTATACTAGTGACTATCAGCCTTTCATTTTGCTGTTTAGGATTTTTTTGAGCATTTCTTGTAGGGCTGGTCTAGTGGTGACAAATTCCTTCAGCGTTTGTTCCTCTGGGAAACAGTTCCTATGCTGATGTTTTTCTCATCTGGGGAAGCTGTTACTTTTTACTTTTGACTATACTTATTTGGGTGGAATTTTTAAATTTTTTATTTTTTTTAATCTATTCTTTTTAATGTTTTATTCCACCCCCTTTGGGGTATGCCTGAAATGCACATTGAGCTTGTTCATTTAGTTTCAATTTGAGGTACTTTCAGGGAGCCAAAGCTCTGCACGTATTCTTTCATTATCGATAGTCTGTGCAGTGAGCAGAGTCTTTCTTCCATGCCAGTTGTAGCAGAAAAAGGATTAGGCTGTAGTTCAACAACAGGGCCAGAAGGTGGCACTTATGTGTAAGAGCCAGCTGCCGCAGGAGCCAACGGGTGTGTGCTTCGTCACAGTTTGCTCTGGCGGTATGGAAGGTCTGTGGAATGACTGATGTCCTGTGTTCCCTGCTCAGCTCTTAAAGAGGGGACAAACCTGGGCAGAGATTGGCTACAAAGCTTGCCCTTGTGCACCCCTAAGACATAGGAAAGTACCAGGTACCAGCTTTGATGAGGGTGGGGGGAGCTTGTGTTGAACTTCACCGTTATCTCCACTGAGGGTGGCAGGAGGTAGGAAAGGGAGTGAACCAGCTTCCCAGCCTGGGTAGGCAGATATGCTCGTTCTCTCCGTGCCGCACCGCCGATCCGGGACTCCTGATTCGCAGTTCAGATAGTCATTTTTCCCTGCAGGATATAATGTCGCTGAGGGCCACGTAAGGGGCCTGTCCTGCATATCTCTGCCCAGATGGCCTTGGAGTGAAGCTTCTATCAGCTTGAAAAAGGCAGTTGGGCTTGCCTGCACTCTGCTGTAGGAAGCTGTGTGTTTTTGTAAAAGGGAAGGCAGGAGCCCCACTCTTCCTGGAAGTCTGGGTGTGGTGGGCACACTGGCAGAGGGGGGCAGCTGCTCCCAAGTGCCTTAGCTTAATTGTTTCTCGGGGCACCCACACCGGTCCTGTGCAGAAACAGCCGCAGCTGTTTTGGCACGAGTGGTCAGGGGAGAGGAGGAGGAGAAGATTCCGAATGGAGGAGAGCTGGTGCTCTGGTCCCCTTTGTCCCCCTGGCGGGCTACACTCTCCTGTCACCTAGAAGCAGCCCGCCCTGCCCTGAATGTACCAGCCCTGGGCATCCCACAGATCCCTGACAACCCACCAGTTCCCTGTGGGTATAGTAATCCAAGTAGTAGGTGCTGGGGAATGTTAGCTGTGGATCCAGTAATGCAGAGACCCAAAGGCTGAGATTCTCTGGTCAGGGCAGCCACAAAAATGCTCCCTTTCCCTGAAGGGAGGGAAATGAGCCACACTTTCACCAATCCCCAGGTATGGGGAGCACAGTATTAGTGGGGATGCAGCTTCTCCTACAAGTCCAGGACTGGCTGTTCTGCACCATGCCCGGGCCAAACCTTCCTGGGAACAGATGAGGCTATATCTGCAGCAGTGGGTGGTAGGGGGAGGGGAAGTCCCCTTCTCCATATTCCTTCCCAGGCTCTAGTTCTGCTTTTGTTCTGGGGTGGGAAAACTCTCCTGTCCTACAAACTCTGCTCTGCACCCACACCTCCACTGCAAGGGGTGCAGACAACTTTGGATCATAAGCCAAGGTCTGTCAGGTGGGGAGTGCGTGCTCTGCTTTCCTTTGTCCCAACATCATTGGAGCTCAGGGCACTTTCCCATCCCGTAGGGGCAGCCTGCCCTACAGGTCAGAACTCTGGGGAATCCTGCAGCTCTCCTGCATTGCCCTGGACCTTTGTGGTTGTCACAATCCAAGTGGGTGCTGGGGAGTGTTTGTGTTGGGTATAGTGACAAGAAAATTGAAGGGCTGAGACTCTCTGAGCAGGATAAAGATACACAATGGGTGCACAAGCAGTCTGGCACCCACTGACTTGGCTTGGGTCTGTGGTGGGGAAAGCAACCCTGTGCAGGCTAGCAGCCCAGTGCTCTGTTCTTAAGAAGTTCCCAGTTCACTGACAGCAGTAGCACTTGGGCTTGTGAGGGTAGAAGGGCTCTCTCACAGTTTGGGAGCTGTCAGTCTGCCACAGATGTGAGGGGAGGAAAAATAAACATCCCCACCTACCCTTTCCACAGGACTCCAAATTCCCTGGGGGTTGATCTCTACCGAAATCTTGCTCTTTCTTGTTCTGCTCCGCGACTTCTTCCCATGGGATCTCCAGTGAGCGCTGGCATTGTTCCCTCAGTATTCCACCTGGTCTATGCTTTTTTATCTGAAACTTTTTCTTCATTCTGGGACAATCTGGTGACCAATGATGTTTCTAATCAGTCGTCTTGTCTCCCTCCTCAAGAAACATGTCTGAGTAGAATAGTGTTTTTGTCTGTACTTTCTTTTAAAATTTTAAAATATAGGGTCTCTATTTCAAACAGGAATAATTACTTTAAAAATTGTGGACCATCGGGCTTTCTAAGGATGACAGTACAAATACAGCTTATATCTGAAATAGCTACTTACTAGAATTTATAACTATATATTAAGCACTAGAATTTTCAATAAAGCAATAAAATAAGTAATTAATATTCCTTGATAATACTTTCTTTTATATACCCAAAGTAGACTTGGTGAAATAAAATGAAAGGTAACGACATGGATGGTAACATGATCTTCATGCTTCGAATTACTTTAAGAAGGATAACAATGTCAGAATTAATGATGAAAATTTGCACTGTTCATACACCTCAAATTTCCAAGGACACCAATCTTACTAAAATTTAAATTAGCCTAAATCTGATCCCAAATAAGACTCTCTTGATTCTATTGTTTTTAATATGATGTATTCAGACTGTTTTTTAATGTTAAATTATATCATTTCCATTTTCCCTTTGGAAATGAATTTCATCAACTTCTTTCTCCTTTCCAATTTTGTCTCTTTATCTATTATACAAGTTTTATATTTATTTTTATAAGAGGGGAAAATATGTTTTGAGAGTGCTGAATCCTAACCACTAGACCATTAGGGAACATCTGAAATATATATTAAATTATCCAAGAATCCCAAGTGTCAATGCTGAATTAATGTAGACCTCTGAAGAAATTTTTATGTTGACATATTGTGTTGTTGGTAAATTGCTCTTCACTCAGTTAAGTAATACTTTTGAATTTTCTTTTTCTAATATTTTCTTTCTTACATGCTTATTCTGTAGAAATTTGTTCTTTGCTTGCTTTACAGAGAGTTCAATTCCCCTTGAAGAGTTATTATTCCTTTTAAGAGCACCTCTTCTCTTTGGATTTTCTGAATCAACCAACCTCTAAAGAAGGATATATAGTTCCAATTTTACCCTTTCTCTCTGGTCAGGAAACATAATTGTTCCTATCTTTCCACAGTTTCCAAAACTCTTATCTTATTGTTGAATTAACATCTTATCAAAACATCATGTACTGAACAATTTTTGACCTATTCTTTTATTCAATCAAGAGAATAAAATAAAATAGGAAATTTTTGTGATCCAGCTCCTAGAAATTTTGTTTTCTGAATTGACATCAAATAGTCACATTTTGAACCTGGTAATTATTTAAAAGGTTAAAAGTAACTTGCATAAAAATTCGTGCAGCCTACTTTTCCCACTTTTCTTCACGATAATAACTAGAAAACACTTTTTTAATGCTTGTAAATTAAACATTAAATTAAAAGATAAACCTAAGTATATGTCTTTAAAGTGATAAAAATGAAAATACTGCTAGCAGTAGTGATTGATGAAATATGGGCATAGGATAGCAAAGAATTGGGA
Organism: Daubentonia madagascariensis; assembly: GCA_023783475.1. NCBI lineage: Eukaryota > Metazoa > Chordata > Mammalia > Primates > Daubentoniidae > Daubentonia > Daubentonia madagascariensis. Next base: position 21,438,392 of record JAKFHU010001684.1, on the reverse strand, counting down.
ACAAAATAGAAATCTAGACATCTCAAGTAAACTTTGTGTTAGACGCTTCAATTTTAGTAATGATAAGAAAGTCAGAAAGAGTTTCTTTTGCATATGGGAAGATATTTATGTGTTTTGGTTTTGTTTTGTGACCTCTTTTGAATAGACACTATGTTTTTGGATTTCAGTTTTACTAGAAATTGCAGACATGGGCATTACCAATAAAAATCTATGAGTTCCTTCTGTGACAGGCTCTGTCATGGAATGTGAGCTACTAGTATTACCAATTACAGATTTTCTACAGATCATTGCAAGGCAGTCTGGTTTCTATGAACAGTATGGCTTATATAACTACTTGTTCTTATTCATAAGCTCTTGCATCCTGTAAATTTTTCTTGTGATGTTACCTTTAACAGATCATTCTCTGAAAAGGCTTTGAAACTTATAGTAATAATTTGAACCAACTTCTTTTCTAGCTGGAAATCATCATAGTGACTTACAGAAGAGTCTGACATTGCAAAAATCATAAAATTGTCTATTCAAAGAGTCTGACATTAGAAAAATCATAAAATTATCTGTTTAGTAGTGGAAAAATCACCTGAGAGATGACATCACTGGTATTAAGATGCAAGGTGAAGAAAATATTCAAGATGAGGAATCACATTCTGAATGTGTATTTTCAAAATGGTTAAGTGAAGAGTAAATAACTGTGGAGCAAAGGGAAAAAAATCTCACTTTAGTAGGTACAAATTCTTATCTTCAACCACTTTTAAGAGACAAAATATACCTTGAAGCAGCAGACCTGTGAGGAAAGACAATTGTCATGTTGCTTTAAAAGAACTGAAATGTATTATCACTGAAAGATATTATGGAATTGTCTCCTCTGTAGTTCTCAGAATGAAATGGAATAATAAAGTGTCTTAAAGTGTTCAGGAAAGGGGATAGACTAATTGCATTCTCAAAGTCTTTCTCAAACTTATAATTTTATGAATACTTCATTAGCTGTAGTCGTATTCAATAAAAACTGTCATAAAACAAAAATGTGCTTCATGGTCACAGAAATTACATTTTTACTCATAGTACCTTATTTTTCTGACAATTTCAGAAAAAAAAGTTAATAATACAGTCATATGGGAAAAATACTATGTAGTAAAAATAAAAATAGGTTTAAAATTGACCTCCAAATATTTAACTGTGGTATAAAATTTTACATTACGTCTATTTAAATTGCTATCTATGGATATATTAAAAACAATAAAGCAAAAACAAACAGACATTATATATTAATATTACTTATTTTTCTGAAATTCTTATTTGTCCAAAAATAGATTTTTTAACACTACTTTAACATATATTTTATAATGCTTTATAATCAGCCAAAAATGCTTTTACATATGATTCCATATGAAATTTCAGTTAAATTTTCTCTAAATCTGTATCCAAAAGAGTCCTGTCTGATCCACCTGAAGTGCCTTAGAAGCTGCCAGAGAAGTTGGTTGGGGCTTTACCCACTTAAAAAAGAACAGCTCCATTTCATTCTGCAGTGTTTTAATTTTGCATTATTCATAAAATTTTATTTGCAAAAAGTCCAGCTGTGTAAATATGCATCAAACATCACTTCTTTGAAATGATTTTTTGTAATTCCCAATACAAACTAAAAATGCAAATATATAACGACACTTGCAACTATGGAAATTGTAAACTCCTTGAGCAGAAGCTTCAATATTATGTTTCGCATAAGAGTAATATCTTCATATAACATAGCACAAAATTACTCCCCCAAAAAATACTATGTGGAGCTTTGGGCTTAAATATACAAGTTGTAAGTTGTTACTAGAATTATTCATAGATGATCCCCTATTTGCATGCAGGTTTTCCAAGTCAGTAGCTGCATTTCCTATTTTCTATTATTTAATCATTTGAAGAAATTGCAGCAGTTTTTTCAGTAAATGACTTAATTTTGCACAGTAACATTTATGAAGATATAATCATCATCATTAATTTGAAGCATTATAAATATCTAATGAGATAATGAAGGTGGCTTTAAATAATTAGAGGAAAGCTTCAGCTGTTCCATTTCCTGGTCAATCAATAAGAAATGATCTTGAACAAGAGTCAGATGACCTCTCAAAATTTTATCCTTTGAGTAATTATGCCAATGTTAATAAAGTTAGATAATCTCCATTTGATTTGACCTTACTATGGTAGTAGAATTGAATATTAAATACAAAGATGCAAGTAAGATTTACATAAAATTCTTTCATATTTTGGAACTAAAATATCTAACTTCTTTTAAAATTCAGATCTCTTGGTTATCTAATGAGAAGCAATAGAAAAGGCTGAAATGCAATGAACAAAGAGAAAGATAGGGGAGATAAGAAGTAGGGAATTATTTATAAAGAAAACAAAATGTTTAACCTATAAAATGTGCATTTTAAAGATACAAATGCAATAATGCTATTTTTGTGTTGTAGAGGAATGATTCATTATTTTATCAATATTCATATATTTTTATTTTCATATTATCTTCTTTTAGGAAAGACCTCCCCTCTTCATATTAAGAACAAAACTAAAAGTTTTTTTTTAATATGGCGTCATGTGAAAGCATTATAATTAAAACATGTTCTTATACTTTTTAAAAGGTAATTTAAAGTGATAATCAGATAGTAGTATCATTAGTTCCCAATCCTTTGTATTTGATACCTTTTTGCAAAAATGTAATTTAATTTTTTTAATTGACAAATAATAATTGTACATATTCATGGGGTGCATAGCAATGTTTTGATCAGATCAGAGTAATTAGTATATCCATCATCTAATTTCATACATCATACAGAAATGAAAACCTACTCTCAATATATTAATATCACATTTGATGCGAGAGGAAAATAAAAAGGTCCATTTAATCATATTCTTTAGTCAAGACTGGACATTGCTTCTCTCCCTTAGTGTGATAACCTTTTATTTCTGATATGAATGACATTGATGATATCTAAATACATCTTTCCCTTCTCATTTGGGGTGGGCTTTTGTCTATTGTTCTGTAGAAATGTCATATAATAGCAAACTTACTTCTTCTTATGACATACTGAAGAATATATCTTAGGTATAGTCTCTTCTCTGTTTCAAATTTATTAAAAAGAAATATTGGGAAGGGAATGGTCCACTCCTTGATGCACCATGCTTTACTAGTGAAACATCCCCTATTTTTAAGTGAAGGAAGGATTGAGTTAGCATTGTCCCAGAGTTTCTGGAACAGCTACACATGAGCTAGCATATGTCAAACACTCAGCACAGTTTTTGGCACATAGTGTCAAATAAATAATTTTGAACTCCTCTGAGAATTTCTTTTCCTCCTTTCCTTGAATGACTGGTACACACAACGTTAATTTGATGTGAAATGAGGCATTAATAGAAGCAAATTGGGAGATGCTTCATATGTTGAGAGATAGTTACTCAAAGAGAAAGATATGAATATTAGTATGAATAATGTAAGGAAATAACATGATTGTTGCAAACACAAGGGATAGTTGAAATGAAAGATCAAATGATGTAATCATCATATTTTAGTCCATAAAAATAAAAGTGATTTACTAATTTAGTATAAAATATAGCTATGTTAAAAAAGAATGTAATAAGAACTGAATTAAGGTAATTTTAAGGGACAATATTCTATTTTGAATTTATAAAGTCCAGATAAATTATATTACTATATAATAAAATATGCATAATAGAGTGTGATTAATTTTTTTATTTTTAGAATATAAATTAGATATATAAAAATACTGTGAAAATATATCGATTGGAAATCTTAATGTAAAAATAATTCTGCTGCAGCTTTTTCTTTCCTAAAATTGGGAACTATTTTTGTTTGTTTAATTTTGTTTTTGTTTTTTTCATTGCATGATAATATGGGATTCCTAGTAGGTATTTTGGTGCAATTTTCCATGTTAACTTAGTTTTTATGCCATTTTATAATTCCTGAAAATATTTCACACATAACGTATTGCAAACATTTGATATAGAGTTAATCCATAGATCTTTCTTGGCTAAAAATCTTTTTCTGTTTTGCAGATAATTTAAAAACTTACCATTTTTTTGAGAAAAAGAGGGTGAAGATCAAGTGAATTAACTAATGTATCTTTTTTTTAACCATACTTACAAACTTGCCTGCCAGATAATGTCATCTCTAAATAGGCCTCAGCAACAGAGTGAGTTTTGCTCATTGTGTACTTCAGTTTCCTATATAAATTCAGAACTATGTTCACTTAAGAAGAATTGATTTCCAGCTGGGTGAGCAGAATCAATGGATCAACTGTTACAGATTTTACTACTTGTACCTTGGCCAGAGTCTGTGATTTGTGTTTACAATCCATAAGAGCTTTCAGGCCCTTCAGATCTGCCTGTACCTAAAAAATATTTATAGTAAAGCAGCACTTTTAAAGCTCTATTTTCACCATTATTAACACCACAGCCTATTTTCCTGGGTATTTTAATTAATTTTGAATAATAACAAAAATTATAAATATCTTAATATTTGTCTATTTAAAGAATTGATATCTTCTAATTATTTCTAATCTCTAGCCAAAGAAAATTATTTTTGTATATTGTTAGTGAAGATTCCAAAAGAATGTGATTATTCTTAAATTTACCTGAAAAAGAGAAAACACATATAACACTGAAGTATCATTTTTCACCATTTGTATTGGAAAAGATTAATAACATTGAATAAACAGTGAAGATGTGGTGTAAACAAGGATTGGGGAAAGGCATGTTTTAGAGGGAAATTTGCAGGTGTATACAATAATGCTTTCTCTTCAAATACAAAGTTACGGTCTTAGATCTTTTTTTCCCCTCAAGGAAACATTGATAAAGTCCAAAATATATGTTAAAGAGTACTAATTCTAGGAGCGTGTAACTCATGAGATATTCAAAATAAACTAAATATTTTGAGGAGATTATATAAATTATAGTATATCAATGTAATTAAAAGATTAAATGATTAAGACACAATATTAGAACGTTAGATGAAGAAGATGTTTACATGTGGACAGGGGAAGAAACCTTTTAGATATAGGTAGAATATTAGCACGTAAGAGCTTGTGTAAAGTAATTGTTTTTTAACTTATTATTTTCCTAACTTAAAACATATGCACACAAATTAATTCTGGTGAGTCATAGTTCTAAAATTTGCTATTTCTGAAGGAGTAGATTGGGTGGTCGTCTGGGTGGGATATGCAGTTGGACATTTACTTTCTTTTATACAGTGTTTCCTATGGTCTGATATTTTATATTTAAATCAGAAAATAAAAACAAGGTATTTTCACTTTGAAAATGAAAGAAAAAAGCTTAATTGTGTTGCTTAAATGTACACGCCTGTGTTTATACAAACAATCAAATAATAAAACAAAGAAATGTATATTTGTTTACTATAAAGACATGAATGATTATAAAGGTGAATAAATTATTATATTTTTTGGTGTAAGAAACTAGGTGAAGAATTTCACTAAGTTGTTAGCAGAAGCTATTTTTGTCCTTTCTCTGAAGAATTTTGTTTTATTCTGTTTAGTTTTTTTGGGGGGCACTCAATTTTAGAACTGATCACGTATTTCCCGTTGCCAGACATAATTGAGTAAATCTTGTTTTTCAATTTTAGTAGGTTTGTTGGATTCATGACATGAATTATGTTTACTAGACAAACTTGGCTGTATCTCATTTTCTGTTTTTGCTTTCCCTTCCCCTTAGCTCTACCTTATGTGTAATTGATTTTCTTAAACAAACTATTTAAATTTTAAAAACAATTTTAGATCTACCGAAATATGGCAACAATTGTGCACACAAAGTTCCCATACACTCTACACCCAATTTTTAACATCCTACAATTAGTATGGCACATGTGCCAAAATTGGTACATTATTATGTAAAGCCTGTACTTTTTCAGATTTCCTTTGTTGTTACTTAATGTCTTTTTTTCTGTTGTAGGGTTACACCCAGGATATTATATTATATTTAGTGATCATGTGTCTTTAGGATCCTCTTGAATATGACTGTTTATCAGAATTTCCTTGTTTTTCAGGATATTGACAGTTTGAAGAATAATGGTAAGATAATCTGTGGAATAATTTTCTGTTGGAATTTGTCTGATGATGTTCTCATGATTAGACTGACATTATGAGTCTTTGGGAAGAAGATCACAGAAATCAAGTGACACTTGCATCACATCATATTGTGAGCACATACTATTGTATACCAACATGATTTATAATTGTTCACATTAATATTGAACAATTGGTTGAAGTTGTGGTTAGCAGTTTTCTCTATTCTAAAGGTATTCTGTCCCCCTTTGTGCTTTACATATTGTACTCATTGGAAGGAATTTGTTATGTGTCATCCACACTTAAGGAATGGGGAGTTTTATGCCACATCCTTGATGGGGGAATGTCTACGTAAATCCTTTGAAATTCTTCTTTATGGCACATTTTTATTTTCTCACTTTTATTTATTTAATTATTTGTTTATATCAGTGTGGATTCATGGATATATAGTTTATAGTTTGGTTTATATTCCAATACTACTTATCATATTTTAGGAAGTGTACATATATTTTGAAATATTACTATAAGTGCAGATATGAGAATCTCTTGAATATGGTCCATTAACAGATATTTAGTTAACCAAGGAATATATATAGGTCAGAGTTCATAAACTATATTGATGAAGAAAAAAAAAGTTACATCAAGCTGAACTGAAGCATGTTTATGTTAGATAATGCCACTTACCTGGAGCAGAAGCTGTTGGAACAATAAACTGGTAGGGACACTTAGATGGTAGGTTTGATGAATTGCTGGAGACTGAGTGTGTATTGGTGGCATGAAAGCAAGAAACTCCTGGGGACTCACAATCTGAGGGAGCACTAAAAAGACAACAGAAGTACGAGCCATAGACTAGGGGGAAATATTTGCAAAACACATATCTAATAAATAATTTTTATCCAAAATGTACACAGCACTCTTAAAACTCAACAATAAGAAAACAAACAACACAACTGAAAAACTGGCAAAAGTTTTGAAATGATACCTCATCAAAGAATACAGGTGGAAAATAAGCATATGAAAAGATGCTCAATATAATTTGCCGTCAAGGAATTTCAAATTAAAACAAAAATGAGATATCACTAAAAACGTAATAGAATGGTGAAAATAAAAAAATAATAATAGCAAATGCTGTCAAGGATACAGAGCAACAGAAACACTCTTTCATTGCTTTTGGGAATGAAAAATGGTGCATCCACTTAAGAAGACCATTTGGCAGTTTCTTACAAATGCTTTCAACATAACCTCATGATATGATCCGGCAGTTGTGTTCCTACGTGTTCACCAAACATGATTTTAAACCATGTTCACAAAACACCTGTACGTGAATATATCTAGCGCTTTATTCATACAAACCAAAAACCGGAAGCAACTAAGATATGCTACAATAAATGAATGAAAAAAAAACCTGTGGTACATTCATACATAGAATATTATTCAGTGATAAAAAGAAATGCAATATCAAGCCGTAAAAAATGGGTGAATCTTAAATGTATAAAGTTAAATGAAAGAAGCCAGTCTGAAAAGGCTAAGTGCTCTATGATTCTAATCAGACGACATTCTGGAAAGGCAACATCGCAGAGACAACAAAGAGATCAGTGGTTGCCAAGGTTTCGGGGAAGAAAGGGATGTTTGAATAGGTGAAGCACAGAGAATTTTTTTAGGATAGTGAAACTCTTCTGTATAATACTGTAATATTAATTGTAGAAACATGAAACTGCATTTGTCAAAAATCCATAGATATTTGCATGGCAAAGAATGAACCTTAATGTACAAAAACTTTTAAAAATTGTTTAACAGTTCAGGAGGTGGCACAAGATAATGTAGAATATGAAAATAACTAACTGTATTACAAATCTATGAAAGAACTTCACTGATCTTTGGAAATGAGTGAAATCCGGAAGATTCAAAATTCAAGAAAATTCACATAAGCATTGTATTCAAGTTGGTAAAGTTGTTTCTCATGGGCATACTGGTTAACCGTTCTGGTACCACTCTACTTTATAGGGGATTTGAGAATTAATTAAATGGATGATGGGTGGTGGGAGCCATGTTTCTCACACTTGGAGTGGGAGCTTCCAGATAAACAAGGGAACAAGGCTAGAAAGATCCTTGTACCAATGGAAAAGAATTGGATACACCACTATTAACTCATGCTTACCTTAATATAGATACAGATGGTTACATATAGACATATTTATAGATTTGTGTATGCATGTGGGTTAATATATACACATGTATTTATTTGGGCATATAAGCAGTGGCACCCCAGCAGCAATGAACACACCTAGCACACCAGATCTTGGTTTCTAATGTCATTCTTTAACAAAGGAAACAGGGTCGATAGAGAGATGACAGATGCTGGGGCAGGAAATATACAAAGCAGCCTAGAACATCTTGTAGAAAGCTAAAGTGAGGAAGTATAACACACACACACACACACACATATACACAGGGTTGAGGGTGGAGAGAAAGAGAGAGAGAAAAAGATATTTTCTTTGTTTAAGGCAAGAAATGGTTAAGTGTCTGAACCATGACAGCTACTCTGAGAGTAAAGCCAAAGGAACTGAAATGGAAAAATTAAAAAGAAAGACTCTACTTTTTTTATTATCAATTTTTGACTTACTTAAGTGTGAAGACTCAGAAGAGGGGAAGTGCACTAAAACTGCTGTTCTCTATATCAAACTTCCATGGCATCATTCTAAAAAGAATAGTATAGCCTCTGACTAATATAAGGCAAACTTCTCCCCTTAATTTTTCTAAATACAGGCCTTTCTTTCTTTAAGTAGAACGTTTAACCTGTTCTTCTTCATTGACATCTTCTACTCTGTCTTTATTAAACTCTTTCAAACTCTGACAGTGTTCCAATATGCCTCATTCTAGTAAATGAAGCCTTTCCCCTAGGAGGAAATAGAGTAAGAGTGAGAAGTACAAAAGAGCATGTTAGAGGGCTGAAAGAAGTCCAAAGTGGCTGGAGTTTAGAAAGTAAAAGGAAGATTTGCTTTGGAAGCAGCTGGAAAACTAGACAAGAAATGGAGTACCAGACTGAATGTTCGTACTATTTACAGTGAAAAGGAAAACTAAAGAAGCCACCAGATATAGGTGTTGGGAGGACAGATTACTTTCATTATGGACTTGTTCATTTGAGGTGCTTATGAAAAATCCAAAAGAACAAGTACAGTAAGGAGTTGGAAATTCAGGTCTGCAGTTCAGGGGGAAAAATAACAAGATATAGGCTTAAGTTGTGTATTTGAGAGTCATCATACTTTAGCTATAGAATTGAAGCCAAGGTTTAGGTACTTCTCTAATATTCTTTCAACTCCTTCCGTGATTTTCTCTATTGCTCCTCTAAGCACAAGATGTAGTAATTGACTCTTTTTTCTCCACTAAATTCTACGAATCTTAAGAGGATCTTTAAGAGATCCTTTAAGGGCAGGATTTGGCTCTTATTAATGTTTATCTCTCCAGCATATTTCACAATATTTATTTAATAAATAAATGCTTCCTTTTCCATAAATCACCTGAGTAGAAATTCTGTGGATTAAGCAAAGTCAGCTGTGAATTAAGATGAATAAGTATCATAATCCATAGATTATAAAATACAAACCAAGTTCTGAATATTTACATGATTCATTCGCTGCAACATAGTAGGAAGTTACAGAGTTGAGAGTATCTCTTGACTTTCATCTCTTTCCTTTGGCTATAAGTGTTCCTTAATTACACTGCTGAGAGTGTATCTAATCTTCCACGCTGCTGCTAAGGCATGCATGGCTCCTAGTAGAGCACTGCTTCAACTTCACCAGGTCATTTAGTTTAATTTTAACACTAATTGCTGCAAAATTCATGTTAACATTATAAAAGAAATGTCTCTTGTAATGTGTCTGGACTAAGCAGACACTGAGAATACACATACTTCAAATTCTTCCTAAAATGTAGAAGATTCTTAACTTATATCCATTTGGGAATGAATGAATCCCAATCTAAAGTCCTTATTTCTAAAGCACAATTTAATTACAAACTCTCACTGAATACCATGTAGGTGCTCAACCATTTTATTTGTAGAACAAATCAAGCGGTCAAACAAACCAAGCCTTTTAGGGCACTAAAGTTTAAGTGTGCTTTTACTAATATATTCCATATAATCAATTGTGCTTGTATAAAATGTGAGCAGGATGAATCTAGGCAGAAAAGTCAAAAAACGTGACAACACCCCCTGGCTGCTTGACTTGCTTGCCACTTTCCATTCTAATGTATTTAAAAATTTATCAGTGATAAGGGGGAAAAAAGGACCTGACAATTTTCTAGGCAATATCCAATATAGAAAATATCTAGAATATGCCAATGATAATTTCTCCCTAGGAATATTTTAAGCACTTTGGAGAAGAATTAACTTTTATAGAGGTGGAGGCAATCATCATTAGGCAATAATTGCTGATATGAAGTTAATCACCATTGTTTTACAAGAAAAAGAATTTTGAATTTTTATTGTGTAATTCTATTTTAAAATAATTATTCTATTAACTTATTAATTTAATAAACTTCATATGAATTTTTCACAGCATTACAGAGTTTTTCTTATAGAGTGTTATAACCAATCTCTGATTTTTTCAGTTATTGTTTAATTTTTGAGTCCTAATTTTGTTACTTTGGTTTCATGATTCTGTTTTTTTCAATATTATTACTTTTTCAGTAACAGGGATAATATTAAAGCAATGCTATAAAATTCTACCTGAATTTTGGGGACTGGTTCTTACTTCGTGGTCACTCAAGACTCAAACAGAAGCACTTTTAGTATATAGTCCATTTGTAGGGTCAATAAAGCTTTGGTAGCTTTGCAATTTGTTCCTATGTGTAAAATACAACATAATGGCAAGTTAGTCAATTGTATAATGTTTATGAATTTTTATATATTGTACTTGAAATGTTTTCTTCTTCCTACCTTACTGCCACCCCTACATCTTAGCTACTTGCTTGCTCTTTACTTTCTCCACTTTTTCTGTCTTCATTTTTCATTTTCAATTCCTGGGTTTACCTGCCCCATCTGAATGTTTACTTATGTATCCATCCCATAATAATATCCATAACAGATTATACATTTGTATTTTGGGCTCCCATTTTGTATTACTGCAGCTGAGAGGACAAGAAGATAATAGACTTTAAGGGTCAGGAACCATAATAAGTATCAATTAATAAGCATGTAATAAAACAAGTATGAAATTACATATCAGTTTTGCTATTATTGTGATCCCCAGCAATATCTTTAGTATATCTGACTTTCCTTTTTTCTGATCTGTAATATGGTAGTGATTAGACAGTTTATAGGCTATTGGTTAAATCAGACAATGTAGAAAAAGCATCATAACATGGTGCCCAGGAAATATTAGTAATAAAAGAGCATTCCTATAATTATGGTTTTGTTATTATTATGTCTCTCCCTTTAGTCTTAATGATGATTTCATCATTAGTTATTAGTTATTTTTGTTCCATTTCTTGAATGTGACTAAACCAAAGGTTCAACATTGACATTCCATTTGGATTATAAGGGGAAGGACATTTCAAAGACAAAAGTTCATCAAAAAATACAAATTGCTTCTAAGTTCAAATGTAATAACCATTTGCAAGAGCAGTTTAGAGGGTATCAACTACCATTGAGATTGCATTCACTTAAGGAGGACATCAAAGGAAACCAGAGTTCTCACCACATCATGATTTATGGATTTGGCTTGAACACTTGTAATTACTTCCTCAGCACAAGAGGATGAGTTCAGATGCATGAGCTCCACCAAGCTCCAATTCCTGGGACAACAGGGCACTTCATTCAGTCTTGCTGATGGGTTCTCAAGGGTATAATAGTAGTGAATAGGTCAAAATGTTATTTCATGCCTCACACTGTAATGGATAAAACTGTATCAAGGAGGCTGCTGTTTTTTCAGCAAGGTATTAGCTTTCTAAGTTCCTTCTGGTAAAATTTTTGAAATTAAAGTGCTAATGAAATACGTGTTTCTACTGAGAATTTTTATCTGAACAAAGGATCTGATTATATCTAAGTACTGGTAATTAATGTTAACAATTTTGGAGATACATAGAAATAAGACTATGAGATATTTCCCCTGTAAATAAAAATAGTAATCATTTTTTACTTATAATTTCTAAAAATTAAGAAACATCATTTACCTTATGTATTTTCAAATGATATATCAATTTTATTTTGATTTTCTGTACAGCTAAAATGATTAGATAAATCTAGAGTTTGCAGGGGTTAGTTTAATGCACAAAGTCCTAGGAAGTTACAATATACTGACCTTTTATTTCAACCATCATGACTAATTTATCTATGGCCAACCTCTGCATTACAACAATAAAACATGATGGAAAACCACAAATATATACATGGTAAGTTATGTTCTATGCTAAGGAGTAAAGTCATTTGAAATTCAACAATTTCCTCATTATTCTCTATTTATCTATTATTTATTTGTTAATGTACATGAGTAATACTGTAGCTCAGAACGTGTTACCCCAAAGTATGGTGCTTTGGCATGCTGAGTACTTTAAACTGAAGGAGATTGGAAGGATTTCAGAAACAAGGTCTTTCTGACCTTCTCCTACCTTCCTGTTTCCACCCTCTACATCTCCCAAAGCAAGTCATAGAAACTAGAATTCCTCTTCCCTGAGACAGGTCATAGAAACTAGAACCCTTCTTTTCCAAAACAAGCCATAAAACCTGAAGAGATCACTCTCTCCCTTCTCCCTTGAAGACCCTAATTCCAGAAGAGTCCTACCCCACATTCAGGAGAATGAAACGCTACACAGAGAGACTAGGAAGAATCTGAACAGACAGGCCGTGCTGGGTTTCTCCCCTCAGTCTGTTACCATTAGATCATACCCTTCTGTCCAATCACATTTCTACATCGCTGTCCATTCTTCATTGAACCTAAGCATAAAAATGGACAATTTTTTTTCTGGGTCTTTGGGTCTTGATTTTTGAAGGCTTCTATGTCACATAAATCTTAGATTAAATAAATTTGTTGTTCTTACTCTTGTTAACCTGTCCTTTGTTATAGGAGTGTTGGTTGTGACCCGTATGATGAGTGAGGAAAGGTACTCTACATTTTTGTCCCTATAGTGATAAAGGAAAATGAGAAAAATAAAGGCAAAATCTTTAAAAAAACAAAATTGAACTTATGAATACTCAGTGTATGAATGCCAAGTACATTAAAAAATGCCTTTCTTCTCTCCTGACTAGTTAATTGAAACTATTTTATCCTCAGTGGTGAGACTGATGTTATGACTTTGCCTTGCTCCCTTCCTGTATAAATTCTTGCCTCTGTGTTCAGTTCAACAGAGAGCTGTTTTGTTCATCACAATTTATATCCACTCTCAATTCCTGAGTTCCTGTCCACATATATGTGTGTATACAAATATATGTTTATATAATTCATATATGGATTAATATTTTATATATTTATATACTATATATATTTTATAACATATACATATAATTTATTATAAAATATAGAATTTATCATACCTAAGTTGGAATGATATAAATGCTTGAGTTATGAATAATTATTATAACTATTGAAAATAAAGATTTTAAAAAATTTTAGTAGCACTTAACTGCCTATTACAAAGTAGACAAGATACTTCATAAAGTTTACCACAAATAGAAATTACTGAACCCTTGCAAGGTAGAGATTATTCTTATATTCTAATGAAAATACTATAAAAAGCCCAATACTATAACTTGATCAATGTTTCATAGATAATAATGAGAGAGCATATCAGTCTGACTAGTAAATCTGTTTATTCCTATAATATACTAACTTTCATATAAATACTTATACAAGAAAAGATATATTGAGTTTTAAAATGGAACTTTGTTTCTTTGCATACTAGCAATGAACTTGAAATTAAACAAGTAATTCCATTCAAAATAGCTTCCAAAAAAATCACTTAGGAATATATTTATCAAAAAGTACAAGTCTTTTATACTGAAAGTTACAAAATATTGCTGAAATAAATGAAAATAAATATAAGTAAATGGAGAGATATTTCATATATATGGATTGAAAGAGTCAATATTGTTAACATGGCAATTTTATCCAAATTGATCTATGTATCCAACATACTCTATCACATTTCCATTATAGTTTTTTGCATAAATTTACAAGCTTATCCTAAAATTTATGTGGAAATGCAGGGGACTCATAATGAACAAAATATTTTTTAAAATATGAAGGTAGAGAACACCTCCCAATTTTGAATTTTACTGTAGAATTACAAAAATCAAGATAGTATCTTACTGAGATAAAGGTACATATATAGATCTGTTACAGAATTGACAGTCCAGAAACAAATTCTTACATGCATGGTCAATTGATTTTTGATATAAATGTCAAGGCAAAATAATGGAGAAAGAACAGTAATTTCATCAAATGGTGCTGAGAAAACTGAATGTCCACATGCCAAAAAATGAATTCATACACTTACCTCACACTATACACCAAAAGTTACTCAAAGTGGATAATAGATCTAAGTGTAAAAGCTAAAACTATAAAACTTCTACAAGAAAACACAAAATAAAATACTTGAGACCTTATGTCAGACAAAGAGTTCTTAGATATAATACCAAAAGCAGGATTCATAAAATAACAACAACCAATAACAAAAAGATAAATTGGACTTTATCAATATTAAAGCCTTTGTGCTTGAAAAGACATGAGTGATAAAGTTAAAAAGCAAACCACAGAGCAGGAGAAAACCTTAAAAAATCATACAGCTGAGTAAAAGGCTTGTATTCAGAATAGTAAAAAGAACTCTTACAACCCAATAAGAAAAGTCAAATATCCAATTAAGAATCAGTGAAATATTTGAGTAGACATTTCACCAAATAATCTATAAGAATAGCTAATAAGCATGTGAAAAATATCCTTAACTTCATCAGTCATTAGGGAAATGCAAAATAAAACTATGAGATATTACTTCACACATGCTAGAATAGCTTTAATCAAAAAGAAAGAAATGTGTTGGCAATGATATGGAGGGAACTGGGATCCTCATACACTGATAGTGGGAATGGACAATGCTACAGATACTTTGGAAAATGATTTGGCAGTTTCTAAAGAAGTTAAACATAAATTTGCAATATGACCTGGCGGTTCTACTCTTGGGTACCCATGCAAGAAAAATTAAAAAGACATGTACACAACTGTTCTAGAAGTATTGTTCATAATGGCTAAAAAGTGAAAGGAATTCAAATGTCCATCACCTAATAAAGGAATAAACAAAATGCAGTATATCCATACAATGGAATACTAATCAGCAATAAAAACAAATGACCTACTGATATGGACTACAGAAATGTTAGACACAAAGGCTACATATTTATGTTAGATGCAAAGGCTACATTTTTTATGACTCCATTTATATGAAATGTTTCTAAAAGGAAAATTTATACTGACTGAATTCAAATTAGTGGGATCTGGGAGTGGAAACTGAGGTTGACTACAATTGGTCATGAGGATCTTTTGGGCTGATGGAAATGTTCTAATACTGGATTGTGGTGATGGTGGCAAAACTGTACATTTACTAAAAATCATTGGATTATACACTTAAACAGATGAATTTTATATTTGATATGTCTGATTTCAAATCTAAAGTGTAGTTTATTATATCTCAAACAAGAAGCAGTACAATTAATCAAATTATACACCTAAACTATTGACAGAGTTTTGTAATCTTAATGGTAGCTTGCTTATGCTAGCAGCGAAGAAGCCTGGAGAGTGAGTGGTGATGAAATAGTGAAAGGTGTTTTCTGCAACTTGTTGAGGACTGAATATTTTTCCTTGCAAGTAGTGGTCCAAAGCCTGGAAGACATGGTAGTCAGTTGATGCAAGGTCTGGTGAATATGGTGGATGAGAGAGAGTTTCCAAGTCCAGCTTCTGTAGTTTGAGCAGTGTTTTTTGTGCGACATGTGGTCAAGCTTGCAAGAGGATGGGCATGTCTCTATTGACCAATCTCTGCTGCTTAATCACAAGCATCCTTATGATTTCATCCATTTGGTCGCAGTAGACATCTGTTATAATCGATTGGCCAGGTTTCATGAAGCTGTAGTAGATAATGCCAGCATTGGACCACCACTCAGACACCATCAGCTTTTTTGGATGAATATTTGGTTTTGGACTGTGTTTTGAAGCTTCATCTTTATCTAACCATTGTGCTGAATACTTGGGATTGTCAAAAAGAATCCATTTTTCATCACATATGCCAATATAGTATAGAAATGGTTCACATTTATGTCATGACAGCAAAGAAAGGCAAGCTTCGAGACGATTTCTCTTCTGGTGCTCATTTAATTCATGTGGAACCCATTTATCCAGCTTCTTTACCTCGTTGATTTGTTTCAAATGATCCAATATTGTTGGAATAGTAATGTCAAACCTGGTTGCTAATTACCAAGCAGGTTGAGATGGATTCGCTTCCACTACAGCTTTCAGCTCATCATTATCCACCTTGGTCTCAGGTTGCCCGTATGGCTCATTTTCAAGATTAAAATCACAAGAATAGAACTTCTCAAACCATTGACATATGGTGCATTCAATTAGGCACATCTTTCCCAAACACTTCATTGATATTTCGAGCTGTCTGCACTGCATTGGTTCCATGACAGAACTCATATTCGAAAATAACACGAATTTTTGACTTATGTACAGTATCACAAAAATTGCTCTAAAAAATATTTGAAAGATAATCACAAGCCAAAATATGCATTTGCAAGTCTGAGGATGTACCTTCAGAATAAAAATAAAACAAGAAGTGTCGAAGTGAAATGTCAGATATATCAACGGTCAAATTTAGTACTTAAGGAAATCAGACATGTCAACTTAATAACCTAATAGTATGTAAATTATACTGAAACAAAATTGTTTAAAAAAACAAGCCATAAAGGGTTAAAAATTTTAGCAGGCTAACTTTTCTTTTTTTCTTTTTTAATTCTGGGATGTGGACTGCCTACTGGAAGCAAGATTTAAAAATTCAAAAGCCATAAATAACACCATTGATGGACTTGGCCACTTGAAATCAAATAAAACTGTATTTAAAAGGACATCTTAAGCTAATTTAAGAGTCCAAGTAATAGACAAGATAGACCAATTCAAGCTCATATAAGAGGCAACAGTGTTAGATACATCAGGCAAAGGAGAAATACAAGGCAGAGGACAGAATGAATTGAAGGGACAAGGACAGCAGCAAGAAGCCCTCCCGTGGGAATGGCATAGTGCTCCAGGTAAGAGAAGGTGATGGCTTGTGCTAATTTGGTAACCATAGTGTCATGGAGAAGCGAATGAGTTAATATGATCTATTGGTGTGGGAGCTGAAAGAATGAACAAAAAGAAAGAATAAATCCTATAATTTTGGTTTGAACACTTTGGTATATTGTTATTTACTGAGAGCGGGAGAAGAGATTTGGGGAGGAAAATAAATAATTCTGCTCTTGTTAAACCACCTGACAGCATTTGTGGTTAGGACAAATGTACACACCCTTTTTTCTGTGCCATTCTTATTACCTCCTTAAATCTGTTGTACTAGGCTTTCTCTCAGCTAAAAACCTCATTCTCCATCTTCCCATGTGGTATCATTTGGAGTTTGGCCACTCCACATCCCACTGTGAAATTTGATCCCCAGTGTTGGAAATGAGGCCATGTGGGAGGTGTTTGTATCATGGAGGCAGATCCCTTCATGAATGGCTTGGTGCCCTCCCTAGGCAAACGAGTGAGTTCTCACTTTATTATTTTATTGGAGAGGTGGTTGTAGAAACGAGCCTGGCAACACCTCCTCCCTCTCTTGCTCTTGCTCTTGCTCTCATCATGTGACTTGCCTGGTCCCCTTTCGCCTTTGCCTTGATTGGAAGCTCCCTGAAACCCTCGCCAGAAGCACATGCTGGCACCATGGTGGTACAGTCTGCAGAACCATGAGACAAATAAACCTCTTTTCTTTATGAACTACTCAATTGCAGGTATTTCCTTCACGGCAACGAAGAGTGGAGCAACACACCCTATCTGTCTCCTGGTCAAAAAAATTTTAGATGAAACATTAGTTACTCAGAATGTTCTTACATCCCACTAAATTTTACTTAATCAACATTGAAGTTCAATTATTCCTATAGCTATTTGATATCACTAGGCTGTGTGATTTTTTTTCTACATGTCCTCAGATCAACATTAACCAAGCAGATGTTTACTGAGCATTACACCGTGTGCTGTCCTATGAAATGGTTCAGTGACTCAGGAACCTTAAAATCTAATAAGGAGAACTAATTAGAAAACCAAATAAAGTGAGTGGAATATTGTCATCAATGTAATAGATACTCTGCAAGCAGTGCAGGGGTCATTAAAAAAAAGTATTCAACTCAATACAGAAATGTTTCCCATAATGATAAGGGAATTATTAACTTGTTTTGAGGTCATTACAACAACCATGGTGACTGTGGTATTCATTCAGGTCACATCATAGCCTAAAACCTCCAGAGAATTCTCCGGTCACTTAGCATAAAGCAAATTCCTTCCTTTGGATTATAAATCTCTCCAAGATTTCGACCTGCCAACCCTTTCAACTTTATCTCCCAACAGTCTTTCTCTAGCTTTTTATACATTAAGGATATTTATGAACCTATTTTCTTTGGACTTAAAAATGTTATCTATTGAACTATCCCACAAAAATAAAAGTCAGTAGTTAGGATATATGAATGTTTACTACAGAAATGTTTGCTTTCCTTAAGCAATGGAAGTAACCTAAATATTCATCCAAAGTGGCTATTTGATTAATTATGACATATTTATATTATGCCATTATTATCTCTATATGCAGTGAAAAATTCAAGTTTCAGAGCAATTATATTAGATGAATTGCTTTGTAAATAAATAACAACAAAACAACAAAGTCACCAAAAAACCTTCTGTATAAGTTTATAAATTTCTATAAACACAAAAAAGAGTAAATAGGCTACACATTGGGTTCCTATCCTTGGTTATGTAACAGGTAGTGAAATTGTGTAGTAAGAGGGTAATAACATGTTATAGACCTACATTTGATTGATTATAATAAGCATGCTTTGCTTTTTATTTAATTTGGAGAATAATTTAGTAAAATGGAAAAGAATATCTACTTCACAAGCCCTCTTTGTGCCCTTAATTCAAAGCTATTAGAAAGAAACAAATGCTAGCAATTTTAAAAAATAAGTCATACACATTTGACAATGTGTTTCTTTTTTTTTTAATTTTTTTTTAATTTTTTATTTTTTTTCTTTTAATTTATTTTTTTAATTTCAGAATATCATGGGGGTACAACACTTTGACCATACACATTGCCCCTGTTCTGCCCGTGTCAGAGCCACAATCGTGGTCGTCTCCCAAACTGTGCTCCCCACTTCCGTTCACTGAGAGTTTTTCCCATCCCTTCCACCCCCCTCCCGCCCGCCCACCCTCAGATGAATGTTATTGCCCTGTGTGATGTAAGTGTTCCTCAGTTAGTACCAGTTTGATGGTGAGTACCAGTGGTGCTTGTTTTTCCAATCCTGTGACACTTCGCTTTGAAGAATGGGTTCTAGCTCCAACTAGGATAATACCAGATGTGTTAATTCACTGTTGTTCCTTATTGCTGAGTAATACTCCATGGTATACATATACCACATTTTATTGATCCACTCGTGTATTGATGGGCACCTTGGTTGTTTCCACAACTTTGCAATTGTGAATTGTGCTGCTATGAACATTCGAGAGCAGATGCCTTTATTATAAAATGTCTTTTTTTCTTTTGGATAAACACCCAGTAGTGGGATTCCTGGGTCAAATGGTAATTCTACTTTTAATTCTTTGAGGTATCTCCATATTCTTTTCCATAGAGGTTGTACTAATTTGCAGTCCCACCAGCAGTGTATGAGTGTTCCTATCTGTCCACATCCCCGCCAACATTTGTTATTTGGGGATTTTTTGATATGAGCCAATCTCACTGGAGTTAAGTGATATCTCATTGTGGTTTTGATTTGCATTTCCCTGATGATTAGAGAAGTTGAGCACTTTTTTATATGTTTGATGGCCATTATTCTGTCTTCTTTGGAAAAGTATCTGTTCGTGTCCTTTGACCATTTTTTAATAGGGTTGTTTGATTTTTTCTTGTTGATTTTCCTAAGTTCTGTATAGATTCTGGTTATCAGCCCTTTATCAGAGGTGTAGCATGCAAATATTTTCTCCCATTCTGTAGGTTGTCTGTTCACTCTAGTGATAGTTTCCTTGGCTGTGCAGAAACTTTTCAATTTGATCAGGTCCCATGTATTTATTTTTGTTGCTGCTGTGATTTTTTGGGGGGTCTTCTTCATAAATTCTTTGCCTAGGCCAATGTCCATAAGAGTTTTTCCAATGTTTTCTTTGAGAATTCTTATGGTTTCATGTCTTAGGTTTAGATCTGTTATCCATTGTGAATTGATTTTTGTGAGAGGTGAGAGGTGTGGGTCCAGTTTCAGTCTTCTACATATGGCCATCCAGTTTTCCCAGCACCATTTGTTGAATAGGGAATCTTTTCCCCAGTGTACGTTTTTCTGGAATTTGTGAAAGATCAGGTGACTGTATGAGGTTGGTTTTATATTTGGGTTCTCAGTCCTGTTCCATTGGTCTACGTGTCTGTTCTTGTGCCAATACCATGCAGTTTTGGTTACTATAGCCTCGTAGTATAGCTTGACGTCTGGTAGACAGATGCCTCCCAATTTGTTCTTTTTGCTTAAGATTGCTTTGGCTAGACGGGGTCTTCTCTGGTTCCACACGAAGCGTAGAATTATTTTTTCTAGATCGGCAAAAAATGATGTTGGTATTTTGATAGGGATTGCATTGCTTCTGTAAATTAATTTAGGTAGCAAAGCCATTTTTACTATGTTGACTCTGCCTATCCAAGAGCATGGTAGGGCTTTCCATCTATTTACATCCTCTGCAATTTCTTTTCTCAGTGTTTCATAATTCTCTCTATATAGGTCTTTGACATCCTTAGTTAGATATGTTCCTAAATATTTAATTTTCTTTGTTGCTATTGAGAAAGGTATTGCATCTTTAATTTGTTTCTTGGCTTGATTGTTATTAGCATATATGAAGGCTATGGATTTGTGTGTATTAATTTTGTATCCTGAGACTTTGCTGAATTCATTTATCAATTCCAGTAATCTCTTGGTTGAATCTTTGGGGTTTTCTATGTATAATATCATATCGTCTGTGAATAGTGAAAGTTTGACCTCTTCTGCCCCCATCTGGACGCCACTAATTCCTCTGTCTTGTCTAATTGCAGTGGCCAGGACTTCCAGCACTATGTTGAAAAGAAGTGGAGATAGTGGGCACCCTTGTCTGGTGCCAGTTTTAAGGGGGAATGCCTTCAATTTTTCCCCATTCAGTTTGATATTGGCTGTGGGTTTATCGTATATGGCTTTAATAGTTTCTAGGAATGAGCCATCTATGCCTATATTGTTAAGAGTTCTTATCCTAAAAGGGTGCTGGATTTTGTCAAAAGCCTTTTCTGCATCTATTGAAAGGATCATATAATCTGTGTTCTTGCTTTTATTTATATGGTGAATTACATTTATAGATTTGCGTATGTTGAACCATCCCTGCATCTCGGGAATAAAGCCCACCTGATCGTGATGGATTTTTTTTTTTTTGATGAATATTTGAATTCGGTTTGCAAGGATTTTATTGAGAATTTTTGCATCTATATTCATAAGGGATATTGGTCTGTAGTTTTCTTTCTTTGTTGTGTCCTTTCCTGGCTTTGGTATCAAGGTGATATTGGCTTTGTAGAATGAGTTTGGGAGGATTCCATCCTTCTGGATATTTTCAAATAATTTCTGCAGTATAGGCACCAGTTCTTCTTCTAGGCTTGGTAGAATTCAGGTGTGAACCCATCTGGTCCGGGACTTTTTTTTTGTGGGTAGATTTTTAATTACTGCTTCAATTTCGGTGCTTGATATTGGTCTGTTTAGAAATTCTGTTTCTTCCTGGTTGAGCCTAGGGAGGTAGTGTGTTTCTAAGAATTTGTCCACTTCCTCCACGTTTTTGTGTTTGTGGGCATAGAGATTTTTGTAGTATTCAAAGATGATGTTTTGTATTTCCATGGTATCAGTTGTGACTTCTCCTTTTTCATTTCTTATTGAGCTTATTAGAGTCCTTTCCTTTCTGCTTCTGGTCAACCTGGCAAGTGGCCTGTCTATTTTGTTTATCTTTTCAAAGAACCAACTTTTTGTTTCATTGATCTTCTGTATTGTTCTTTTGTTCTTGATTTCATTTAATTCTGCTCTGATTTTGGTTATTTCTTTTCTTCTTCTGGCTTTAGGATTGCTTTGCTCTTCCTTTTCCATTTCCTCAAGATGGTTCGTTAGTTTACTGATTTGTGACTTTTCTGTCTTTTGGATGTGGGAATTTATGGCAGTAAGTTTTCCTCTCAGGACTGCTTTTGCTGTATCCCACAGATTTTGATAACTTGTGTCCCCATTATCGTTTAGTTCAAAGAATCTTTTGATTTCAATTTGAATCTCCTCCTTGACCCAATAATCTTTCAGCAATAGATTGTTTACTTTCCACATTTTTGGAGGAAGATGTGAGTTTCTGTTGGAATTGATTTCTAATTTTATTCCGCTGTGGTCTGAAAAGATACATGGTATGATTTCTATTTTTTTGAATTTGTTTAGATCTGTTTTGTTGCCTAGGATGTGGTCAATTTTAGAGAAAGTTCCATGAGCTGATGAGAAGAATGTATATTCAGTGTTATTTGGGTGGAGTGTTCTGTAGATATCTGTTAGGCCCAAATGTTCTATAGTCCTGTTTAGGTCTTTTATTTCTCTATTTGTTTTTTGTTTGGAGGATCTGTCCAGTTCTGTCAGTGGGGTGTTGAAGTCCCCTGCTATTATGGCATTGCTGCTCATTATATTGTCTAGATCTAGCAGTATTTGCTTTATGTACCTGGGTGCTCCTGTGTTGGGTGCATAAATGTTTAGGATTGTTAAATCCTCTTGTGAGATTTTTCCCTTCACCACTATATAGTGTACATTTTTTGTCCTTCTTTACTTTTATTGCTTTAAAGTTTATGTCATCTGAAATGAGGATGTCTACTCTGGATTTCTTTTGGTTTCCATTAGCCTGGAAAATTGTATTCCATCCTTTCACCTTGAGTCTGAATGCATCTTTGTGTGTAAGGTGTGTTTCCTGAAGACAGCAGATACTTGTTTGTATTTTTTAATCCATTCAGCCAGCCTATGTCTCTTTAATGGGCAGTTCAAGCCATTTACATTTATTGAGAGAATTGATATTTGGGGTAAATTTCTGATTATTCTGTTGGGTGGTATCTTTGGTTTTACCTCTTGCGTCATTGTGGAATCTGGTTTCTGGGGTTTTAGCTTTTGCATAGTTTTACATAGGTGGGTGTCTGTTGCTCTGTTTAGTGTATAATGCAGGTCTAAGCATTTCTTGCAAGGCCGGTCTGGATTTCGCAAATTCTATCAGTGATTGCTTATCTGGAAACGTCTTTATTTCTCCCTCATATAAGAAGCTTAGTTTGGCAGGATACAGAATTCTGGGTTGACCTTTGTTTTGTTTTAGGAGATTGATGATGTCTCCCCATTCCCTTCTGGCTTGTAAGGTTTCAGCTGAGAAATCTGCAGTTAATCTGATGGGTTTCCCTTTGTAGGTTACGTGTTCTTTTCGTCTTACAGCTCTGAGGAGTGCCTCTTTTGTGTTTACTTTGGTCAGTCTAATAATTATGTGGCGTGGTGAATGCCTTTTCACATTGACTCTCCCAGGAGTCCTGTGTGCTTCTTGTACTTGGATATCGAGATTTCTGGCTAAGCCATGGAGATTTTCCTCTATTATTCCTTCAAATAAATTTTCCAGCCCATCCAAATTTTCCTCCTCTCCCTCAGGGATACCTATGATCCTTATGTTTGGCCTCTTTACATAATCCCACATTTCTTGTATGCTTTTTTCCTGCCTCTTGTTTTTGTGTTGTTTCTCTTCGGCTGATTTATTTAGTGCATAGGAGCTATCTTCTAGCTCTGAAATTCTTTCCTCTGCACGGTCCAGCCTATTCTTAAGGCTTTCCACTGTGTTTTGTAGATCCTTGAATGCTTCTTTCATTTCTAGGATTTCTATTTGATTTTTCCGTAATATTTCTATTTCTTTGGAGAATTTTTCCTTCATTTCTTGCATTTTTCTTGTGGTTTCTTTGGGCTGGGATTCAATTTTCTCTTGAATTTCATTGAACTTTCTTATAATCCATAAATGAAATTCCTCTCCTGTCATTCTATCCATTTCATTTGGGTTGGTATCCATTGCTGGGGAAATGATAATTTCTTTTGGGGGTGACTTTTTACTCTGATTTTTCATGTTCCCTGAGTTCTTTCGCTGGTTTTTTCTCATCTGGCCTCTTGGTCAAGAGCTGAGGGTGTTAGAGCTAGTTTATGGCCCTGTCACCAGGCTCACAATTATTGTTCCTTGGCAAAGCCAGGGAGAGAAGTAGTGGCCTGTATTGCCTTAGGTGTATTTTAGCAAGTTTGGTGGATCTTGAGTTAACTCTGACCTGTGGTCCTCTCCTCTTCCCAGTGGAGTGTGGTGAGAATGACCTCCCAGCTTGGGCTCTGAGCTAATGAATTGTACTTGAGGATATGAGTCCTCCGCTCCCTATTAGCTAGGTATTCTGTTATGTCCGTGGCAGACTCTGATTCCCCAGTTGGGGTATGCAAAAGCCCCGTGCTTTGGGAGGGGCCTTGTAGCTCCTAGGGGTTACTTTGACCCTGCTCCTCCTGAGGTGCAGGTAGAAAGAAAATTTCTTTTGGCTGCACTGTGAGAGCTGGGTTGGGAAAATTCTACACAGCTCAGAGATTGCTCATCTAGCCACGTGTGTCTGCCCTTCTGATGTGCGTCTCCGCGTGATACTGGTTGATAGGGGGATCTCCAATTGTGCACCCCTTTTCCACCACTAGACCCCAAGGCGGGGCAGGTGGCCATCTCTATCCCCAGCAGTCTCCACCGGGGGGATGTTCCCACGGGGAGGGGGGAGTAGTGGCCGCTGGAAGTGCTCTTGGGTGGCGCGAAATTCCCTGTTGAAGTGGGCAGGATTATGGGGAGCTGCTCTGGTTCAGCCTGTGGCTCTTGAGGTATTTGGTTGTCATGGGAACCAGCAGTTATACCAAATGAGTCACTATAGCCAGCAACCTTCAAAATGAGCAATCTCTGGGGTACAGGAGGGCTGGGACCTGAAGGGGCGGGCACTAGAACCAGCACGTAGCAGACTTGTCGAGGCCAGAGCCGGGGTAGCAAAACCAGATGGACGAGCTGCAAACTGTTTCCAATACCCAAAGGTCCCGTCGCTACAGTTCCGGGATCTGGTCCCACCTGGAACCCACGGATGCAGCTGTCCCTGGCCACCAAAGGCAAAGCCTGTCTCACCCCAGCGGAAGAGCCCCGGGCCGGGGCGGGGCGGGGCGGAGCTAGAGACGCGGCTCCGCGTGGGCGGCTGTAAAGATGGCGGCCGCCGCCAGCCTGGCGCACAGCCGGGCTCCGATCGCACCGGGAGCACAGTTTTTCTCCGCCGGCCACAGCGGCAGTTGCTAGCAGCCTCTAAGGGCGTGTCCCGCTCCCCGTTAAACTCCTGGGCCCAGTCCCACTGACTTCCAGTGACGCAGTGCCCGTCTGCGGGTTCCCGCGCACTGTCCCGGGAAGCTGAATCTCCGCCCAGCGATCCCCAGCCCTGCGCGGTCTCTGTACACTGCAGCTGAGGGTTGTATTTGGCTTTCATGATTACTCCAACTCCACAGCGTCTGTTGTCTTGTGCAACCGCCCTGCCCCAACTCTGGGCTTGTCCCTGACTGCGTGTATGGGGAGGCGCGTAACCGCTTGGGGGGCAGGTCGCGCTGCGCCGACCTGGCGAGTGCGTCCTTCCCGCGCTCTGGGCTCTATTGTGCTCCGTGCGCCCTCCGATCTTTGTGAAAATTTTGTACCTGTTTTCTTGGGCTGGGCATTCCGCGTTGTTTCTCTGTAATTTGCAATGCTGTTTTCGGAGTGAGCGGTCCGTACTCGCAGGCAGCCTCTGGCGTTCTTCACCTCCTTCCCTGGGAGCGGTGCGGTGGTAGGACGCTATCACACTGCCATTTTTTCCGACCCCTGCAGAATTTATATACTGAGATTGCAGTTAGCCTGATCACAGGAAGTTTGAGATGGCTTCTAAGGAGAATCTCAGGGGTGAAGGATGATTAAAAAAAAAAAGACCTCAATCAAGAGAATCAGAACAAGCTGCTTTAAACAAAACCAAAGTGACAATGTGTTTCTTGATGAAACACATTTTAAATATTCCCATGCGGAGGTACTGAATACGTTGTGATTGTATTCGATCCTTCTAACTAGTTCTTGCTTTTTATTTAGGTTTTGTTTAATGTAAGAAAATGTTTTTCCCTTTGTACTTGAACTATAAAGAAGTTTTGAGTAGGGGGAAATACATAGGCCAATCTACCTGACTGTCATGTGATTGGAGGACTTTATATAGGTTGTAAAAATACAGTCATTAAAGGTATAGGAGAAAAAACACATTGATTCTTCTCATTCCCAGTTGTTTCTGGAGAAATCAATTAAACTAATAGGTTACCTAGAGATGACGAAGAAAGAAAACTGTTAACAGTCTGATGAATTATCATCCAATTCTGTACATATGTATGTTTATTTATAATATTATATATTACATATACATATATAATGTAAATACTGAAATATGCAATAGTTCTCAATATGCATGCCCATAAGATATTATCGATTTTTAATGTTTATATCAAAACTATCTACTATATATCACTAGTAAATTTTTTTAACAGGTAGAAACTACAATTTTTATGTTCAGTTATTTCTGTTTGTCTTATATCCTAGTTTACTGGTGTTGCTGTTAGTGTTGTTATTTTGTGTATGGGTACTTGTGTATGTTTGTGTATGTATGCATGTATGAATTTTTCAGTAATGTTTAAAAATAATATATTTTATCTCTAAAATATATACATATTCCCTGCATGTATTGTTGTCTTTATCAATTATATTATTTATGTTGTTTATGTCCTTCCTTTTCTTATGTCTGGTATATCTGTAATGAACAGATAGAAAAATTAGTTTCTGTTAAGTTCTTTGTATAAATTTAAATTTTATTTCTTCATATTTATACTAACATGGGAATTTTTTTAAAGCTCCTGATGAAAGATATTTCAAACTTTTATATTATTAAAAGGTAGCTTTGCTGATATACTAACTTATATATACTTCTTGCCAACTTGCTTAGTCCATTTAATTATGAAATAAATTATCCTTTAATGCTATATGTTAAGAAAAAAAGTAAAAAGAATAAAGCTCATTAACTTGTGATATAAAGATAAAGATAATGTTTACACTAATTGCCTTCATCCAAATTTCTTGACTCTCATCCCAAATTAGAAGAATCTCATAATGTTGCTATCATCCTCACAATGCACGTGGCTTGCAATGGATGTGAATGTTATGTTTATGTTTTTATCAAGCCAAGACATGGTGGTCAAGATGCATCATGAGAATTAGCAGAATGTAAACCACTGGGCTTGGGGTTCAAGGATCTTACTTGGTGTTATTGTCTGGCTTTTAGCACAGTATGACCAGTTTTTCCTGTTCCATCTTTTTAAAACTATTACCACAGAAACAGGCAACTGGACTTTGGGGTTACATAACTTTCATATGCTCCAATTCAATACTTACTTAGTGTGGGGAATTTGTATAA
This sequence comes from Daubentonia madagascariensis, assembly GCA_023783475.1. Taxonomy (NCBI): domain Eukaryota; kingdom Metazoa; phylum Chordata; class Mammalia; order Primates; family Daubentoniidae; genus Daubentonia; species Daubentonia madagascariensis. The sequence goes on along the minus strand of JAKFHU010001684.1, from coordinate 21,410,514 downwards.
TACTGGAAACAAAATATTTCTATTGATATGTAATTTCAAGCACACATTATTCCTGATTTTGTGTCTATTTTAAGGAAAAAAATTGATTATTTGAATATTGGTTAAACTATGCTTCTCTCTGCGTTGCTCCCTGCCCCTGTCTTGCTCTCTCTTTCCGTAAGTCATGAGATGTGCAAGAAAGAGGGGAGATAGGAAAGACATAATACTAGGAGTTGCTTTTGCTCTCACTCACACCAAACGTTTACATAACGACAAATGACTTAACCAAATATCCTGTGACACACACATATATTATATGCAAAATGTATAAGTTTGCATGATACACATATTTAAATAAGTTAATTGTAACTGTGTACGTAGTTATATACGTGTATATATATGAAACATATAACTACAAATGTATAACTATATATAAGTAATTTGTTCAAAATTATTTATTTATTCTTTGTTGTTTCTGTGCTTTCAATATACTCTATTAAATTCTGAGTGCTTTGTTTTCTTTATCGATTTCAGTAACTTAAATTATCTGCAAGTTTCATTAAAGTTAATAAAAATACATTTTATAACAAATCAATACATTTTGGCTTCTGGTTTAATAGGAAATTAGTATTCATATTTTTTTTTTGCTTCTAATGCTAGACTTTTCCAGATATTCTAATTACATCCTGTTTATAGATCTACTATGCTATTACAATAGTGTGATTATACCAAATAAATATTTTCTACAATATTTTGATTCAGTATTAAAATTTGCAACTTTTTTCATAAATCATTCCATCATGATTCCATTTGATGAACTGCAAAACATCCAAAAATAAAATTTTTCCATACTTGAATTTTTAATTTTCATTTACCCCTCATTTTACTTAGCTAAATCTTTAAGTAGATCTTCCTGAAGGGACTGTGGGACCTTGCATATTATGCATATTTTTCTATTGCTTTTTTGTTGATATGAAAATGTATCTATATTGCTTTAAACAACAAGTATTTTTTCTTAAGATGTTTTACTCAATGATTACTTGTAATCTGCTATCTGATATTCTGTAGAAATAATTTAACCTTAATTTTGTAAGAACCCTTTATTATTTGCTCACTTTCTTCATTGCCTTCTGATATTTTAGTTTTTATTCTTGAAATTAATTCTTATTTCATACAATATAACCTCTTAGTTATCTTTTTTTGATTGTCCATTGTTTTTGAAGATACATGGTTTAAAACTAGATCTGTCTCCAGCAGGATTTACTTACCTACTATATAAAGTTCAATTGTAATAATTCATATGCATTTAGTGGGCTTTATTACTATAGTTAGTATCTGGCTCAGTCCCTAAAAAAATCCTTCTTTCAATATTGCACTAGTCTGACCAAGAAAGTGGAAACTTTATAAAAATATATATAAAACTACAAATATTCAGATTGACAGAAAATTTAATACATGAAGATAGCAGTTGCTATGGTCTGAATGTTTGTGTGCCCCCAATTCATATATTGTAACCTAATCTCCAGTGCAATAGTATTAGGAGGTGGGCTTTTGGGAAATGATTAAGTCATGAATGCAGAACCCTCATTAATGGAATTAGTACCCACATAGAAGAGGCCTGAGGGAACTTGTTTGCCCCATTTTCCATGTGAGGATACAGCAAAAAGACACCATCTACAAGAAGGAAGGCCCTCACCAGACACTGAATCTGCCAGTACCTTGATCTTGCACTTCCCAGCCTCTGGAACTGTGAACAATAAATTTCTGTTGTTTATAAGCTACTAGTTTATGTTATCCTGTTATAGCACCTCAAATAGACTAAGACAAGGGTGATATCAGCTAATATTGAGAAAAATTATGTTTAAATTTGTTAAGGCAATGCTAGATGCTGTAACAGTAAAAACTGAAGGTTTTATATAATTAAAGTTTATTTCTCTGACACACAAAAGTAAGTGAACAGGAAAGGAGGAAGGCACTATTCTACAAAATTATTCAGGCAACCAATCTGACTGAAGAGTGGCCATTTTCTAAATGTGGAATGTGGCTTCTAAGCTATCAGAGATCCATCAAGGTCAAGCTGGCAAATGGAGAAATAGGAGAGTGAAGGGTCCCCCAGGAGATTGTCAGAAGCCAAGGTTGGAAGTACAGTGTAAAATTTCTGACCATGTTTTATTAGCCAGAACTCAGTCACATGGACCTGCAAAAACACAAGATGGGCTAAAAATTGTTATTCTTGGCCCACAGTTGCTTTATATAATATCTCCACAATGGGACAGCAATGCACAAATCTTCCAAAGGCTGCCAACCATCTCTGTCAGAGTTTGAGTGACAGACACCTGCCAGGGTATCTATTGATCCCTTGCTCCAGATTTAAAACATGAAACAGAAACTATTTGGAAAAATATGAGACATTGTGTCATTCTTTCTCTATAGTTAGTCCCCTACTTAATGAGATATGATTAATATAATCCACACAGCTGGAAAATATTCCCTCATTCAAATGGGTGCTGCTCTTTACCTGATCAGAACAGTGACCTTCCCCTTCAATTCCACAAACTTCTTTTATGTTTCTCTATCAACACAGAGACAGAACATCAGGGTAGCAAGCAGCAGAGTGAACTAGAGAGCAACTAAGTCTTGCGGAATATATGATATTGTAGATGTGCTGCCACACAGAACCACTATGTGTGAAACCAGAGACAAGATAAATTACGATAGTACTGCATCTGGGGAATATTCGTTTGTTTTTTCCTCTTCCTTTTCTTCTTTGATGCCCTCTTCCTTCTTCCTCCCTCCTCTTTATTCTTCTCTTCCTTCTTTGCCTTCTCTTTCTTCTCTTCATTCTTTTTCTTCCTTTGCATATCAGTGTACCTGATAATAAGGGTAGGAAATTATATTACCCCTTGTTAGCCTTAACCAAGTATGTATACTAGCTAGAAACTGAGAGTTTGAAAACTATGTTAATATACCAAGAAGATATGCATTTGATATATATTGAGCATTTTAGGGTAATTAATGCTAGCCACGTTTAAAAAAAAATAGTAACAATGCCAAAATGCTGAAGGATTATAACAATAAAATGTTGTTCTTTCTTCCTCTTGTACAGAGGATATTCTGTGACAGAAGAATGAGCATCACTTAAAAAGATAGAATTCGCATCATGGGAAATTCAAATTCCTTTTGCTTTCACAGAAAGTTCAGCATGTTCGAGGATGATAGAGGAAACATTAGGAACAAAACAAAGCACAAATAAGTAAATAAAATTAAAAGACATCTTTAAAATTATACAATTGCACAAAAAATTAAAAATAAAAAATACCCTGAAATTGCATAGAAAAAGTGTACCTTTGAAAATAAGTAACCACAAGTTAGAAATTTTAAAATCCAGGAAATTGTATATTGGGTCTAATGATATTTATTAATAGATGACGTGGCCTCAATAATAATGAGGAAATTGGGGAAGTAGGGATCATGGGAAGACAAAGCTATCAGAATGGTTTGACAAATAAACAAACAAACAAAAAAAAACAGGATAAGGTGTGTGTATAATGGATGAGAAGAAGAAAGGCTAAAAGAAAAGCAAGATTTCAGTAATTTTAAAGCTTACATTTACATTTTAAGTAATAATATTGATATTAACCATTATCGGAGCACTTCCATTAAAGCAATTAACATGTACTATTTACCAGTTACATTTAATTTACTATATAGTTTAATATTCCCAGGATATGGTATTTGTAGGGTAGCCATTATATTTTATTATCTATTATCGTAGTACCCACTGTCAGGCTAGGACAGACTGAGGAACTGTAACAGACTGGATAAGATGAAGGAGCCATGACAATTTAATGCTAACTATGATCCTGAACTGGATATTGGAACAGTAAGAGGACATTAGTGAAAACACTAGAAAACCCAAATAAAATCTGTAGTTTATTTAATAACGTGTAACACTGTTAATTAACATGCAATTGTTAGTTGAGATTTTAACATTAAGGGAAGCTGGGTGTAAGGTATTCAGGATTATCTGTACTATTTTTGCAATGCTCTGTCAGTCTAAAATGATTTCAAAAATCAAACAAATATTTTATGAAAAATCAGCATGGATTTTATTGTCCTTTTTGTTAGTGATTTTTCAACCTCTGTTCCTCTAATCCCTTGTGTTCCATAAGGTAATTCAGGCAGGATCAGTCTTTCTGTCACCTCTGCTTTCTGTGTGCTGCGATCTCCATCCGGCTGCAATCCTGGTCTTTCTCCCTCCACTTGACATATTTGGGGGCAGAAAATAAGCGTGAATAACTCAGACCTTCTCTTCTCTTTTTGCCTTTGGGTACCAAATGCCTTAGGTAAGTATGCACTCTGCACTCTACACTGCTTCTCCATGCTGTAGAATTTACCTGGAATGCCCCATGTGGAGAGGCCTGAAATTACCTAGTGCTGCCTGTGACAAACTGAATAGGAGAGTCTAGCTTGGGGTTCAAACCATCATCATCATAAGAGCCATTTTCTGCTGCGCATCAAAGTCAGTTTCTCCACTAACAACATTTTCAGTAATAAAAATGGTGATTTTATCTCTATTGCTGTTCTTTTAACTTTCTCAACTGATTGCAAATTCAGGCTAGGGGAAAAAATAAACAAGTCATGTAAGATCTACTATAGTGTAATAGTTAAGAGATTAAATTCTGTAAAAATATTTCCCAGCTTTTAACCTTCTAAATTTTAAGCTTCTGTTTTTTGCTGGGCATGTGACCCTGAGTAAATTATTTAACTTTGATTTCTTACTTGTAAAATGTGGTAATAATCTTTTTTTTTTTTTTTTTTTGTGATAGAGTCTTGCTGTTGCCCTGGGTAGAATGCAGTGGTGTCATCATAGCTCACTGCAACCTCAAACTCCCGGGTTTAAGCAATCCTTTAGCCTCAGCCTCCCAAGTAGCTGGGACTACAGGCACATGCCACAACACCCGGCTAATTATTTTTTTATTTTTAGTAGAGATGGGGTCTCGCTCTTGCTCAGGCTGGTCTCGAACTCCTGAGCTCAAGCAATCCTCCCACCTCAGCCTCACAGAGTGCTAGGATTACAGGCATAAGCCACCATGCTCAGCCAATAATCATTTTTTCTTTACAGAATTTTGTTAGAATTAGATTATTTATGTATCTATCTCTCTATCTGGACAGATAGGACAGTGTCTAATACATGGAAAGCATTATGTAAGTGTTTGTTACTAGATAAGTATTTGCTATATATGTGTGTTTATATAATTTGCTCTTCTTTATTTTCCCTATTAAGATTACACATATATGTTACCTTGAATATAAAGGGATTGTTAGTCAAATAGACACACATTGATAGATATAAATTAAAATTAATCAATTAATTTATTAATAACATTTCCCTTGTACATGAAGAAAATAAATATGTTGTCTGATATCATATAGTCAGTGGAACACATACTAAAATCTAGGTTTCCTGATTATACAGATTAAAACACAACATAATATCTTAGAATAAATAAAACATTAGTATAGTGATGAAACACTAAGGACTCAGACATCTTAGGTTAAAATCTTGTTCTGATAGAGACCTTTGCAAGATCTTTAGCTTCCTATTCCTAAGTTTTCTTATTTGTAAAACATACGGTCATACTCAGCTTGAATCTTTATCATTAGAATTAAGTGAGAACATTTGAAAGAGTGTGTATGTGTGTCTATATTAGAGGGAGGAATCATTTTATGCTAAGACAGAAAAGTTAAGAATATAACCAAATAGTCTTAAGGCACAAATAATAAACATATGTCTATTCTGATTATTTTATAAATGCAATTCTCTTGGTGTTTCAAATAATATCACACTATTTACCAAGATTAAGCAGAACTGAGTTATTTATATGGATAATATTTCCCATGGCTAATCATTGTAAATGCAACCAATAATTGCTATGAGATACATTGCAATTGAATTGGACTTAAATGTTTATATTTAACATCTACTTACATAGTTAAATCCACTAAGAAATGTGTATCTTAATACCTACAATACTTCTTGGAACAGAGTTGTCTAATGAAGTCTTTGTGAATTTCACATAATTGTTAGTTGGAAGCACAGTATGAATTTTCTAATGACTTTTCAGTTATAAATTAAAGTGATAGAAATATGACACTGAAATGAATGTACTGAGAATGTGCATTCTTATGACCATGTTACCTCCAGTAGATTATGACACTGATGGTTTTTAATCATTTAGTTAAAAGGGAGAAAGAAGAAAACCTTCCTCTTTCACCTTGAAAATGAAATTGTGATTAAAAACTGATTATTCCACTATAACCACAGAATCAATCATTTTGAACACATGGTTTCAAGAGAAATTAAATTAATATGGAAAAAGAGAAATATGAAAATAGCCCAATGGTTACTGTCGGACAGAAAAGATCTGGAGACCATGCCAGGTTTTTCATTAAGTTAATCTTATGTGTTGACCTTCTATATCAGGACACATGTAATCACTATTGCTACATAGTGAGGGTGACTATTGTCTGTTAGGGTAACACATGTCCGCTGCTGAAACAAACATTGTAAAATCTCAGTGGCGTAAATAGCAAGAAATTTGTTTGCTCAGTCAACATATCATTTTAAATGTCTCTCCTGGAAAGTTTCCCTCAACATGGTAACTCTTTCAAAGTGCTAAATTCATTTGTGTGGCTATGCCATAATCTGGTCCTCCATTAAGCCCAGGAGGACTGGAGGGAAGGGAAGGAGAGAGCCTACGATTTCTAAGAGATTTTAGGGATTAGGGCTAGATTCAGCTGGAATTAGTGTAGAAACCTCTACTCTTATCCAAATGGCTAGAACTAATCAGTCTCCAACTTCACTGCAAAAGAGGCTGGGAAATGTAGTCTTCCTATGTTTCCTGTGAGAACTTCCTGCTAGACCAAGTAGGAAGAAACGAGGTTGTTGTAGATCTAGCCAATCATGAGTTCATTATATGATAGTAATAAAGGCCCAAAATATTTTTTATAATTTATTATGCTATTAAATTATATTTGAAATTATAACTATCAGAGTCATATATATTTTTATTTTTCTTAGGTTTTAGATGTATAATGAAGGTATTAAAAAATTAAAATCTTAGAAAACCCAATTTGTCCCTGGCTCAGGCCTTCCTTGTATTTGTTTGTGCTTTCTCTGTCAAATCTAACTCCTTATTTTTTTCCTCAGAATCTCAATAAACCCCTGAACCTTCTACCTTCAACAACATTTGTAAGTAACCAGTCCTTTTGGATCACTTTTTTTTGATGGCACTTGTGAAAGAATATTTTGTTTCTTAAAAAGTAGATTTTTATGTTCCTCGTTTTTAATGTCTCCATTAGAATCTTCTATAATAATTAGACTCAGAATTGAATGATGTCAAAATATTTTTTCTTTTCCCTCAATTTGCATGTGCATTTAAAGTAATTAATTCTATGTTATCAAATAGTTTTAGTTGCAGAATGTTGTATTAGTCAGACAAACTAGTTTTGTAAGGTTAAAAAATAGATCATCAAAATTGCCATATTTATTATTTCTCTAAAGTAAAGTTCAATCTATGTTTTTGACAGGAGGTTATTAGATAGCAACCACTTTTCAAATAACATCACATTGATTCATTGTACTACAAATAATACATTCACTGAAAACATTGTTCTTAAAAAAGAGGCTTAAAATTATATTTCATCATTCATAAAGCAGTAGTAGCGTTTGGGAACTGTATGCATTTTCTCCTTTCTATCTAATAATGGGTCTTCAAAGAACTCTCCAAGATTTTATCAAATTTAATATTAACAGTAGCCAGAAGGAAAGTTTTATAGAAAGTTTTATAAGTTCAATAGAAAAATGTTCTTTAATCCTGGATAAACTGTTTTTTTCCCAATGTGTGCAAAATGTCTTTCCATATTTCTCTTCTGACATTAAATAATTTACCTCTTCCATCAGAGAAAAGAAGTTTTTATACTTGGTATGTGTAGTTCTATGTATGCACATCTTTGTTGTACTTGTTCTTCCTTTATGTAGTTTTTGAGATCTAATTCAGTTTTTAGCATCACTTCCTGAAGTTTTCAGCACTTCGATTAATATTCCCCTTCATTGATCATTACTCTAATTCTTCCCTGCCTCTGTAGTTGATTATTTCAAGCCATATATTAATATAAATGTGATTGACACAAAATGATTTTCATATAAAAATCTAAGTGATAGAAATATTCTACAAGAAAGTATAATAACTGGCCTAACACCCAGAGGTCCTGGGTATGGATATGTTATGTTCTATTCGTAAGATCTCCAGAGCAGATTTCCATTTTATTTAAATTAGAATTGGGCACTTGGGATGAAGATCTATGAGGAATGACATGTTCCCACCACTCATTCACTCAGTAAACATCAGCCCCTCATGCAACAAAGCACAAAGTAGAGTGCAGTTTACTGCAATTTGTACCCTCAAGAAACTAAGAGGAACACAAACAAAATACACTTAGATTTTAACCCAGAAGACTTTTAACCTGTTAGACACACACACACACACACACACACACAAAATAGAGAAATCATTGAAAAACTGACAAATTTTGTGGAAAAGGATGATGACATCCAAAATGAGGAATTCCAACTGGAAAATGTCAAATAGAAAGTGATTTTTAATGACATTGCACATATATCATCATATCCTGGCAGATGAATATTTTATGGGGTTAGATTAGTAAAATACTTTCTCATTCAGAGTGGCCATAGGAGCTATAAAACTTTCCGAGGTTCAAGGATACACAAAATCCATGCTTATTAGATATGTCATCTATGGCTCATTTTTTAGTCAGTGACTAGAAGTAAAATAATCAAATGAGCAGGGTCTATGCCTTAATTTGGGGATCAGGCTTCTATGCAATTGATAACTGGCTTAAGGTATATGGCATATATACGTAAATATGATATGATTTTTGCCAAAATAACTCAAAGAAGATTATAAAATATAGACACTTGAGACATATTATCTAAGCACCAAGAACCAAAGAATTTTGAAATCAATGATTTCTCCAAGGTTTAAGTACATGAAAAAGAGCTTAAGCAATAGGAGTTTAAGTTTTCAAGAGTCTCTAATTCCCATCCATCCAGGTTTATTAAACATCTACTCTATAGCCAGCAGTGCAACAGACACTGCAGAAGTCAAACAGATTCCTGTTCTCAAGGAGCTATGGTGAAATATGTAAAGGCAGATTTGTAAATAAATAAGTGTGATAAAATATTACTAGTGGGATAATATGAAAGAAGTACATCCAGAGCTCTTTTTATAAAGAGAGAATAATTACTCCTAACTGGGGAGCAGATAAATAGAAAGAAAATCTGGGAGGTTATAACACTACTCTTTTTTACCATTTTTTATCTGCTTTTGTCAGGGAGGTGAACAGAGTTTCATATAGAAAAACACAATTATGTGAATTTACAGGGGATCTTCTTCTCATATATATATTCACTAATTCATGAAATGTCTACTGAGCACCTACTCTGTGTCTGGCATGGGACATGTGTTATCAGGACCTGTAAAATATTAAAACATGTTTCCTGATTTCAAATTCTCATGATTTTAGGAGAAAATGCAGTATAGTGCAGTTTTTAGAACCAATTGATGAAACATCCTAATTTTAAGGGCATCCCCATTTGAGTAGTCTGAACATGATAACATGTAGCTGGAGGATGCTGAGTGTGTGACTTCCAGGGTCTATGCTCTTAGGAGTAGAGCTCCCGTGCTGGACATGGGCAAAGTGTTCTGAAAAGCTTATCAGACCATCATAAAATTGGAAAATGCACAGGAAAGGTAGATAAGATTACTACTGCACTGCTATTGAATTCAGGGTTTTTTTCTTTCTTTTTCCTGTCTATTTTCTAGTTTTCTTTCTATATGTTAACCTGTTTCACACAAGAGTGATTTAGCACACATGAGTTTAATAGCACTCTTTCCAACAAAAAATACAGGTAGCTTCTCAGTTAATATTAAAAATGCAACCATGTGTTACCTACTGGCTAGAGGAAAAGACTTAGTGAATTTTTCCGGGTATTTCACTTATTTGTTAATAAATTAGGCCATTTAAGATGAGATCTTATTAACCATTAAATAAAAGATTCTATGCTGAGAAACTTCAAACAGAACTATTTAATACAATCTGTTTTTTTTTGGGGGGGGGTGCTAAGATTCACTTTATTGAAAGAGCATCAGTGTTGCCATGTATAATTAAGAATATTATGCATTAACCAAGATTTCTTCAGTTACATAAGAAGGGGCCTTCCTCCTTTCTCCAGCTCCCTCCTGGTTCTTCGGAGATGCTTACTGTGGGGAATCCTGTCCCCATGTAAGAAGTCCATGGCTCCCTTATTTAATTAAGAATACTATTTTTTTTTTATTTCAGAATATTACAGGGGTACAAAGCCTTTGGTTACATAAATTGCCTTTGCACTGCCTGAGTTAGAGCTACAAGTGTGCCCATCCCCAAGAGTGTGCACACCACACCCCTTAGGTGTGAATGTACCCATCCCTTCCTCCCCCCTCCCACCTGCCCAACAACCAATGAATGTTACTTCCATATGTGCACATAAGTGTTGATCTATTAGTACCAATTTAATGGTGAGTACATGTGGTGTTTATTCTTCCATTCTTGTGATACTTCACTTAGAAGAATGGGCTCCAACTCCGCCCAGGATAATACAAGAGGTAGTTCACCACTGTTTTTTATGGCTGAGTATTACTCCATGGTATGCATATACCACATTTTATCAATCCACTCATGTATTTATGGGAACTTAGGTTGTTTCCACATCTTTGCAATTGAGAATTGTGCTGCTATAAACATTCGAGTGTAGCTGTCTTTTTCATAGAATGTCTTTTTTTCCTTTGGGTAAATACCCAATAGTGGGATTGCTGGGTCAAATGGTAGTTCTACTTTTAGTTCATTGAGGTGTCTCCATATTACTCTCCATAGAGGTTGTACTAGTTTGCAATAGCACGTATTTCCAAATAAATTAGTGTAGAGTTGGTACAAGTCGCTGTATAGAAGTTCTGCTTACTATTTCCAGGAATGTTATTTTAAGGAGCTGGTAATTCTATAGCATAAAATTCTCTTTTAAATAAATTAAGTTTTGTATGTATTCAAGTGACAGTTAAGCAAATATGTTTATGTGGGAAGGGTGTAGGAAATGTTATCTACAATATGGAAATATTATCTTTAGACTTACTCTAAAAAAAGAAATGATTTTTAAATAAATTTCTACTTACTGATTGGAATGAATCAGTAGACTGAGTAAAGAAAAACCACCCTCAGTAATGTGGTTGGACATTATCCAATACTTTGAGGGCCAGAGTAGAACAAAAACGGCAAATACTCTCTCTCTCCCGCTCCCACACCCCCGGGAATCCCCTTGAACTGGGACATCCATATTTTCCTGCTTTTTACATCTGAGATCCTGGTTTAGGAGCCTTTGGATTTTCGAATTTATGACATTAGTTCCCCTGGTTCTCAGGCCGTTGAACTTGAACTGAAGTACATCACTGGCTTTCCTACTTCTCCAGCTGGCAGAGGGCAGATGCTGGTACTTCTCTGTTTTCATAATTGTGTGAGGCAATTCCCATAATAAATTTGTCTCTCTCTCTTTCAATACATACATGATTTTATATATATATATATATATATATATATATATATATATGTGTGTGTGTGTGTGTGTGTGTGTGTGTGTATATATCTCTCAAATGAAAAGAAAGCAAAACAGCTTTATTGCTGATATAGAGAAAGTTTGAGTGTTCTGGATAGAAGATCAAACCAGCCACATGTTCCCTTAAGGCCTTAACTCATAGCTCTTTTCAGTTCTATGAAGGCTGAGAGAGGTGACAAAAGTGCAGAGAAAAAGTTTGAAGCTAGCAGAGGTTGATTCATGAGGTTTAAGAAAAGAAGCTGTATTCATGATATAAAAGTGCAAGGAAGAGTAGCCAGCACTGATGTAGAAGCTGCAGCAATATAGAAAAAACATCCTGCTATTGGAAAAAGGTGCCATCTAGGACTATTACAGCTAGAGAGAAGTCAATGCTTGGCTTCAAAGCTTCAAAGAACAGGCTATCTCTCTTGTTAGAGACTAATGTAGGTGGTGACTTTAAGTTGAAACCAATGCTTATTCACCATTTTAAGAATCCTGGGACTCTTAAGAATTATGCTAAATCTACTCTGTCTGTGCTCTAATGGAACAACGAAGCCTGGATAACAGCACACCTATTTAAAACATGGTTAACTGACTATTTTAAGCCCACTGTTGAGAAGTACTGCTTAGGAAAAAAAGATTATTTTCAAAATACTACAGCTCATTGACAATGCATCTAGTCACCCAAGAGATCTGATGACAATGTGCAAGGGGATTAATGTTTTTATGCCTGCAAACACAATCTCCATTCTGCAGCCCATGGATCAAGGAGTAATTTCAAATTTCAAGTCTTATTATTTAAGAAATACATTTTGTAAGGCTACAGGTTCCATAGATAGTGATTCCTCTGATGGGTCTGGGCAAAGTAAATTGAAAACCTTCTCAAAATAATTCATCATTCTAGACGGCATTATGGACATTCATGATTCTTGGGAAGAGGTCAAAATATCAACATTAACAGGATTTTGGAAGAAGTTGATTCCAGCCCTCATGGGTGACTTTGAGGAGTTCAGGAATTCAGTGGAGGAAGTAACTGCATATGCAGTGGAAATAGCTAGAAAACTAGAATTAGAAGTTGAGACTCAACATGTGACTAAATTACCAGAATCTCATTTCAAACCTTTAATAGATGAGGAATTGCTTCTTATGGATGAGCAAAGAAAGTGGTTTCTTGAAATGGGATCTACACCTGATGAAGATGCTATGAACGTTGTTGAAATGACAATGAAGAACTTGTAATATCACATATACTTAGTTGATAAAGCAGTGACAAGGTTTGAGAGGATTGACTCCAATTTTGAAGGAAGTTCTACTGTGGGTGAAATATATCAAGCAGCATTGCAAGCTACAGAGAATCCTTTCATGAAAGGGAGAGTCAATGAGCATGGCAAACTTCATTGCTATATTGTTTTAAGAAATTGCCACAGCCACCCCAACCTTCAACCTCCCCGTCTTGATCAGTTAGTAGCCCTCAACATCAAGGCAAGACCCTCTACAGAAAAAAGGTTATGACTCACTGAAGACTCAGATGATTGCTAGCATTTTTTAGCAATAAAGTACTTCTAAATTAAGGTATGTACATTTTTTATGCATAACGCTATTGCATACTTAATAGAGTACATTATAGTGTAAACATAACTTTTATATGCAGTGGGAAACCAAAAATTTTTGTGACTTGCTTTATTACAATATTCACTTTATTGCAGTTTTCTGGAACTGAACCAGCAATATCCTTGAGGTATGTTTGTATATAATTTATATGGAGATTAGTTTGTTCAAGATACTGTTCTAAAGTGTTTTATACGTACTATGTAATTTACTTTTCACAATAACCCTGTGAAGTGTATACCCTAAAGTGCTAAGGTACAGAGACATTGAAGTGACCTATCCAGTTTCAATACACAGGTATTAAGTTGTCATAGCTAAGATTTGAACACACACATTGTTTCTCCAAAGCTGATGACTCCAGAATTTGGATATATTATATCTTGAGTTAAACATATAAAGAAGCAAAAAGTTATTTCCCTAAAGGTATCCAAGACAACCAAACCATTAAAAGACAGTTTCTGTTAACTTCCTGATGCTCTAAATACTATTGATAATAAAGAACAGACAGCAATGCGGGCTTGGAAGGAAATACAATTAAGGAAGATTGTATGAAGGAGGTGACACATAAGACATGGAGAGATGTAAAAGGCAGTGGTCCAATTGAGGGAAGATGCAACTTACGCAGAGGTAAAAAGTAACAAGACCATCACAGGAGCATGATAAGGTTGAGGCTGGGAATCTAATGTCAAACATGAGGATAGACAAGTCAGCAGAAGCTCAATCATAAGATACCTTGTGTGCTACACTGAAACCTTCTCTCACATAGATCTGATCTTCATTTTCCTTTTATAAATATAAATCTAGGAATAGTTTTAAAACTGAATATTACATGTAGTTAGATTTTTGCAGTAATTGAGACAAAAAAAGATGAGGAGCAGTAAGTAGTAGAAGTGGAAATGGTAAAAGGTTAGATTTAAGATGCATGTAATAGGCAGAAAATGGAATTTGGTGCCTGCTTGGATGTGGAAGAATGAGGCAAGGGCACTGCCTTCATTTTCTGGCTTGGGCAGTTGAGCATATTGTGTACCTTTTCAGTATTTATTCAAAAGGTAAGATATACCATAGGGACAAAGATTTTATGCACTAAATTCATATTACTTCTGGGTTCAGATTTCAGATTTTTATTAACCGTGTGACATTGGGCTACTTTATAATCTTAGCATGCTACAGTTTCACAATCTTTAAAGTGGGAATATTAATAGAATTTTATTTAAAGTGTTGTGAGAAATAAATATATGTAATAAATATATGTAATCAGTCTACTTTATAAGATATAGTTAAGAACAAAATTTAGAAGTTATTGTATGTAAACAGAGGTAAAATATCATTATTTTCAATAATCACATTCACCTTTAAAAATTTGAGGTTAAAGTATGTTGAGATGTACTTGAAGTGCTCATTGTACATGTGGATATGGAGGGATATATCTTTAATTAGCACATAAGTTGGAATTGCACCAATAGGACTGGTTTAGAACTCACAGGAAGATATAAAATTAAAAGATAGGGCCAAGTACTGGACATTCAGAACACTAATATCCAAGATAGGAAGTAAAAATGTCCATTGGAATTAGAGACATAGAAGTTATATTGCCATTTACCAAGAATAGCTTTGGTGGAGTAAGGATTAGATTCATGGACATATAACCTGTGCAGCCTCAAAGGTCCCTGCTCTCAAAAGATTTGGTTTAATGTTTACTTGGTTTATTGTTGTGGTGTCACTGTCTTGAAATTCTTAACTTTATCTTTGAACATGTGTTTTGTAACTGAAGTGCATTACTTTGCTAGGGCTGCCGTAACAAAATACCACAGACTGGGCGGCTACAACAACATAAATTTATTTTTTTTTACACAGTTCTGGAGGCTGACAGTCTAAGATCAAGATGTCAGTAGGTTTGGTTTCTCCTGAGGCCTCTCACCTTGTCTTTCAAAATTTTCTTCTTTTAATGACTAAATAGTATTCCATTGTGTATATATACCAAATTTTCATTCTTTTTAAATTTTTTTATTTAAAAATATTAAGGGGGAACAAAGGTTTTTGTTACATGGATAGTTTTAGAATGCTTTAGGCAGAACTATAAGTGTGCCCATCACCTGAATATTGTTTATTGTACGTGTTAGGTAGGTTTACACCCCTCCCTTACTACCCCCACCTCCCTTATTGATTTCCAATGATTTTTACTTCCCTCTCTGCACATGTGTGCCCATCAATTAGTTTCAAATTATTAGAGAGTACATGTGGTATTTGTCTTTCCATTCTTGAGATACTTCACATAAGATAATGGTCTCCAGTTCCATCCAAATTGCTGAAAAAGACATTAATGCATCCTTTTTAATGGCTGAGTAGTACCCCCTGGTATACATATACCACATTTTGTTAATCCACTCATGAATTGATGGGCACTTGGGTAAATTTCACATCTTTGCAATTGTGAATTGTGCTTCAATAAACATTCAAGTTCAGGTGTCATTTTGATAAAATGACTTATTTTCCTTTGGGTAGATACCCAGTAGTGGGATTACTGGATTGAATGGTAGGTCTACTTCTTGTTCTCTGAGAAATCTTCATACTGTTTTCCATAGAGGTTGTACTAATTTGCTGTCTTATCAACAGTGTAGAAGCATTCCTTTCTCTCTGCATCCACACCAGCATTTATTGTTTCTGAACTTTTTAATAAGAAGTACCATTCTGACAGGGGTAAGGTGGTATCTCATTGTGGGTTTAACTTGCATTTCCCTGATGATTATTGATCGTTCCCTGATGATTAGTGAGCATCTTTTTATTAGTTTGTTTTTTTCTTGCTGATTTGTTTGAGTTCTTTGTAGATTCTGGGTATTAGCCCATTATCAGATGTATAGTTTGAGAATATTTTCTTCCATTCTGTAGGTTGTCTGTTTGTTCTGTTGATTATTTCCTTTGATATACAGAAGCTTTTTGATTTATTGAAGTCACATTTATTTATTTTTCTTGTTGCTGCAATTGCCTTTGTGGTCTTGGTCATAAATTCTTTGCCTAGGCTGATACCTAGGCAATGAGATTTTCCTACACTTTCTTCTAGAATTTTTATTGTTTTGTGCCTTCCAGTTAAGTCATTTATCCATCTTGAATTAATTACTGAAAGTGGTGAGAGAGAGGAGTATTGTTTCATTCTTGTGCACGTGGCTATCCAATTTTCCCAGCATGATTTATAGAATAAGGCTTCTTTCCCCCAGTGTATGTTGTCTGCTTTGTTGAAGATCAGTTGGTTGTAGGTAAATGGTTTTACATCTGAATTCTCTGTTCTGTTCCATTGGTCTGTGTGACTATTTTTATACCAGTACCATGCTGTTTTAGTTACTATAGGCTTGTAGTATAGTTTGAAGTCTGGTAATGTGATGCCTTCAGATTTGTTCATTTTGGTTAGGATTGTTTTGGCTATTTAGGCTCTTTTCCAGTTCCAAAAAAAGCATTGAATTATTTTTTATAGATCTGTGAAATATGATATTGGTATTTTGATGGGGATTGCATTAAATCCGTAAATCACTTTGGGCAGTAGTGACATTTTAACAATGTTGATTCTGCCAATCAATGAGCGTGATATGTTTTTCCCTTTGTTTATGTTATCTGGGATTTCTTTTCTCAGTGTTTCATAATTCTCCCTGTAGAGATCTTTCACCTCTTTGGTTATGTGTCCCTAAGTACTTCGTTTCTTTGTAGCTATTATGAATGGTATTGAGTGTTTGATTTGCCCCTCACTTGACTGTTATTGGTATATAGAAATGCTACTGATTTCTGTACAATGATTTTATAACCTGAGATTTATAAATTTATTTATCAATTCCAGGAGTCTCATGGTGGAGTCTTTGGGATTTTCTAGATACAAGATCATATCATAAGGGAAAAGCAACAGTTTGAACTTCTCTTTCCCAATTTGGATACATTTTATTTCTTTTCCGTGCCTGACTTCCCTGGCTAGTACTTCCAGTACTTTGTTGAATAGAAGTGGTGACAGTGGGCACAATTGCCTTGTTTCAGATTGTAGGAAGAATGCTTTCAACTTTTCCCCATTCAGTATGATGTTGGCTGTGGGTTTGTCATATCTGGCTTTTATATTAATAATTTTGAGATACATTCATTCTATGCCTAGTTTGTTGAGGATTTTTATCATGAAACAGTGCTGGATTTTGTCAAATGCTTTTTTTTCCATCTATTGAGATGATCATATGATCTTTGTTTTTGCTTTTTTTATGTGGTGAATCACGTTTATTGATTCACATATGTTGAACCATCCTTGAATGCTTGGGATGAAACCCACTTGGTCATGGTGGATTTTTTTTTTTTTTTGATGTGCTATTGTATTCAGTTTGCTGCTATTTTGCTGAGGATTTTTGTATCTATATTCATAAGGGATATTGGTCTGTGGTTTTCTTTTTATGTTGTGTTCTTTCCTGGCTTTGGTATCAAGGTGATACTGGCTTCATAGAATGAGTTGGGGAGAATTCCCTCCTTCTCAATGTTATGGAATGTTTCCGTAGTATGGGTACCAGCTCTTCTTTGTAGGTCTAGTAGCATTTGGCTGTGAATCCTTCTGGTCCAGGGATTTTTGTTGTTGGAAGATTTTTTATTACTGCTTTGATCTCACTACTCATTATTGGTCTGTTCAGGAGTTCTATTTCTTCCTTGTTGAGTCTTTGGAGATTGTATGTTTCCAGGAATTTGTCTATTTCCTCTACATTTTCTAGTTTATGTGTGTAGAGTTTTTTGTAGTATTCAAAGATGATATTTGTATTTCTGTGATATCTTTTGTTATATCTCTTCTTCATTTCTCATTTGGGTCCTTTCTCTTCTATTCCTGGTTAATCTAGCAAGAGATCTATCAATTTTGTTTATATTTTCAAAAAACCAACTTTTTATTTCATTGATCCTTTGTATTATTTTTTTCCCATTTCATTTAGTTCCACTCTGACCTTTGTCATTTGTTTTCTTCTGCTGGCTTTGGGTTTGGTTTGCTCTACCTTTGCTAGTTCTTTGACATGTGACATTAGGTTGTTACTTTGTGATCTTTCTGTCTTTTTGATGTGAACATTTAAGGCTATGAATTTTCCCCTTAGGAATGCTTTTCCTGAATCCCGTAGATTTTGATAGCTGTGTTCCCTTTGTATTTTGGTTCAACAAACATTTTGATTTCCATCTTAATTTCATTATTGACCCAATAATCACTAAGCAACAGGTCATTTAGTTTCCATGTCTTTGTGTGGATTTGATTATTTTTTCTTCCAAAATTTATTCCACTGTGGTTTGAGAAGACACATAGTATTATTTTAATTTTTTTGAATTTGTTGAGACATGTGTTGTGGTCGAAGATGAGATCAATCTTTTAGAATGTCCTGTGTGCTGATGAGAAGAGTGTATATTCAGTAGTTTTGGGGGAGAATATTCTGTAAATGTCTGTTAGAACCATTTGTTTGTGGGTTGCATTAAAGTCCAGTGTTTCTTTATTTATTTTCTGCTTTGATAATTTTTCCATCTCTGACAGTGTGGTGTTGAAGTCCCCAGCAATTATAATGCTTCTATTTATCTCCTTGCTTAGCTCTAGTAGAATTTGCTTTATGTCTCTTGGAGCTCCTGGGTTAGGTGCAGATATATTTAGGATTGTTATGTCTTCTTGTTGAATTGCTCCCTTTACCATTGTATAATGACTGTCTTTGTCTTTTTTACCATTGTTGATTTAAAGTCAATTTTATCTGATATGAGAATGGCTACATCTTCTCTCTTTTGGTTTCCATTTGGATGGAATATTTTTTTCCATCCTTTCATGTTGAGTCTGTGTGTATCCTTGTGGTTTAGATGTATTTCCTGGAGACAACAGATAGTTGGGTTATATTTTTTCATCCATTCAGCCAGCCTATTTCATTTGAGTGGTGCAATCAAACCATTAAGGTTGAGTGATAGAATGTATATGTGATGCTGTTCTGTTCATCATGTTGGGTATGACCTTGTTGCTTTGTTTTCCATCTTCATCTTCTGCTATTGTTTTATAAGAGTTGTGAGCTTTAGCTTTTTGGGTGATTTTATACTGGTGGATGGGTATCTATTTTGCTGATTCATGTATAATGCACTTCTGAGTATTTTTTGCAGGGAAGGTCTGTTCATGACAAATTCCCTCAGTATTTGCTTGTCTGGAAAAGACTTAATTTCTTCATCAATTGTGCAATGTAGTTTTGCTGGATACAAAATTCTAGGCTGGCAATTGTTTTGTTTAAGAAGACTGAAGATGGGGTCCCAATCCCTTCTGGCTTGCAAAGTTTCCACTGAGAAGTCTGTAGTTAACCTGATGGGTTTTCCTTTGTCAGTTCGTTGTTGTTTTTGTCTTGCTGCTTGTAGAATTTTCTCCTTCATTTTGACTTTGGCCAGGTTTAATACTATGTGTCTTGGAGATGTCCTATTTGCTATGACTCTTCCTGGTGTTTGATGACCATCTTGTATCTGGATGACTGAATCTCTGGTGATACAAGGGAAGTTTTTCTCCATAATTCCCTTGGATAGATTTTCTATGCTTTTAGCTCTTTCTTCTTCTCCCTCAGGGATACCTATAATTCACATGTTAGTTTGCTTTGCATAATTCCATATCTTTCTAAGTGATTTCTCAGTCTTTTTAATTCTTTTTTCTGCCTCTTTAAAAGGAGAAAAGCCAGAAGCAGAGCTTCTGAGCAAGGCCTCAGAGCTGGAAGCAAGCCTGTGCAGGAGACAGGCTGTTCTGACCTGCTTGGCAGAGACAGGGTGAAGCAGGTAGCGTGCTGTCCAGAACTTGAATGCAGAGGCAGGTCTGCATAGGTGGCAGGCAGTTCCACCAGCTCAGGTACCACAGATGGTAAGTTGCATGGGTGGGTGTCAGTTCCAGCCACCCAGGGACTGTAGAGTTCTTCCCACCCCCCAGCCAAGGTCCCACTGAAGCAGTTGCACAAAGTTTCCCAGGAGGATCCTTTAGGCAACTCCTCTGCTGAGATCCTGCGGCACTGGAGGTGAGGAGCGCTTGGTTCCCAGTCACAGAGTATGGCTCAGGTGAGCATCCGTTCTGTCCACTCCCTCCCTAGCCCATTGGGAGTGACATGAAAGCTACTACTTCTAAGCGGAGTCCCATGCAGACCTGGCACCGTGCACCTGAGAGCTCAAGATGGCATCAGCTTCAGGATCCTGGGATCAGCAGACACCGGATCCTTACTGTGCCTGTTCTCTGGTGCAATAACTCTGCACAGACTCTAGCAGCTCCCCGGTCAGTCCAGATGGAGGCCGTGGCAGTGGAGGTAGCCCCTTCACAACTTGGTGGCAGTGCCTGCAGGGTGAGTGCGGTGCCCCAGCACTCTATCCTCTCAATCTTCCCCCCGTCTAGATACTTCTCCACAGATTCCTTTGGTCTTGTCTAATGAATCGCCCCATCACATTCTCCTTCACGCCGAGTGTCCCGCATTGCTTCTCTGTGTTTTGACAATGTTCCTTCCAAGAAGAGCTATCCATAGGCAGGCATCTTCCTGCAATTTACAATCCTTTCCTTGAGCGTGTGTGCTTGTGAGCTGCTTCTAGTCTGCCATCTTCTCATTTCCCATACCACATTTTCTTTATCCATTCATCCTTGTGTGTCCTCTTTTTATAAGAACACCAATCAGATTACATTAGGTCTAACCCATATGACCTTATTTTACCTTAATACCTTCTTTAAAGGCTCTATCTCCAAATAGAGTCACAATCTGAGGTACTGGAGGTTAGGATTTAACATATGAATTTGGGGCAAACACAATTCAGCCCATAACATGAAATATGATGGGAAAATGCAGAATGTGTGTAAACAGCTGAGATATGCTGAAAGACAGTGTGTGCTTGCACCAGCTCAGGTAGGCAGGCCAAAAGGTGAGGTGAATACAGAGCAATTGGCCTGTAGTTGCAGTGTACAGGCAGATGCCTCCAGACAGTCTGAGGCACGCAGACACCTATGGCTGCTGGGGTATCACCCATGTTCAGATTGGAAGCAGCAGTTGTGGGAGAGGAGAAGCTCTGCATGCCAGCAGTTCTGGGACCCTTTGTCCCTGAAACACATGTGCATCATGATTTCACAAATATTAACTCTGGACTAAGTGCAAAGACAAGGACTGTCATGCTCAAGCAGTAAATATTGTCAGTTACTACCAAATAAAAGCATCCATAAGTAATTACTAGATGTCTTCAACAAATGTAGAAACTGGTTTTGAAAGCTGCTGCAATAATACAAAGTAAACTTCTACAGGCTTAGAGATACAAATTAAACTTAGAGATCATCAAGTTAAACAGAAAAGAACACTATCTTCATATGCTACTTTGGATGAACAAATAACTGAAGAAGAAGACAGTCTTAAAATTAAGTTTTCCTTGTGATTGAAGATATAGTGATAAAATGTACCAATTGGCATTCTGAATTATGTACAAGTCAGAAAGTTACTTTTGATTTCTTGTACAACCTCCACAAGTTACAGGAAACGTCAGAGAAAACATTAAAATGGCAATGTATAAATTTATTTAAAATTAAATTCAGAGCCATGAAACCAATATGTATGAAGAATTAATTCTTTTAAGAAAAATTGTCCCACAAGAATCATCAGCTATAGATATACTAAAGTTTATATTTCAAAATAATTTACCAGAAATTATGTATACATTGTCACTACATATATAATATTCTTAACAACTCCAGGAAAGATGAATCAGCAGAAAGATCTTTCTCATTGTAAAACATTATCAAATATTGTTTGCAATCATCCATTTGCCAAGAGTAACTGATGTCCCCTTTCAATTATATCAGTTTAAAATAAAACTGCTAAATGTATAAATTTTGATGAGCTGATTAATGAATTTTCAGAAAAGTGAAACAGAAAAATCTTAAGATCAATGGAGATATCATATTAATAAAATATTGTTCCATATACTATAAAAATTATGACACAGAATTCAGTATTATTTTTAATTACTTAGTCTAAGTTGTTATTCATGTGTCACTCTTATTCTTACTACATTTTACAAACATAAAATATTTTTAAACAAAAACTTTATATTGTAATACCTTTAATGGAACTTTTTTAAAAAAAAATGAACAACAGAAGCTGAATTTTCATTTTGCATTGGGACCCACAAATTATGTATCTGGCCCTGGCTGGAGTATTAGATTGTAATGAATTCAAAGATAAAGTGATGAAGAGGCAGAGGTGGGGATATAAACAACTATTTTGTAGTGTTTCTTTCTATAACAGGTAGCATAGAAATGGACAAAGCAATGGAGCAGAGAAATGGGAAGGAACAAAACATCAAGGGAGCGTGGGTCTGGAGGCAGTGGAGGGGGTACAGGGGAGTGTGTTATTTTAGGATGGGAACTTAGAGAGCATGTTTGTGGTCTTTGGAGAGTGATCCAGTGCAGAGGGAGAAACTAGTGTTGTAAGACAGAGAGATGATGGCACAGATGAAATATATAGAAAGCAAGATCTGAAGAGATCCAGATCACAGATAGAGGAGCTGGTCATTTCCCAGAATGGCTGCCTCTTGGGGTAGTTATGAGAGATGCTCAGTAAGTAGTAACTACTGAATCTGAATCCTTTTGGGGCCTCCAAGTCTCACCTCCTCTGCCAGAGCCTAATTTAGCCTTAAGGAGAATGACGGTGAAAACTAGCCCCTAAACCTTGAGCCTGGCAGACATCACCAATCAATCACAGTACCCTTTCTAGAGAGAAAAGTGGTGGGGTTTCCTTTGGTGGGCTGTATGTAGTGTGTGCTAAAGCTCATGCTCACTTGTACAAACCCATGAGTTTAGACTGTTAATTGTAAAAAATTTTGCAAGCTGTTTGTTTAAAAATAACATTGTTAAAAATAATAAAGGATGGAAAATAACAAGTGTTGAAGAAGATGTGGACAGATTGGAACCCTCATATGTTGCTGGTAGAAATGTAAAATGGTGAAGCCACTGCAGAAAAGAGTTCAGCAGTTCCCTAAAAAGCTAACTACAGAGTCATCATATGACCCAGCAATTCCTCTCCTAGGTGTATTTCTAACTGAAAATATATGTTCACACAAAAACTTGTACACAAATGTTCTCAGTAGCATTATTATAGCCAAAAACTGGAAATAACTGAAATGTCCATCAACTGACAAATGGACAAATAAAATGTAGCATAGTTACATAATAGAATATTATTTGGCCATTAAAAAGAAGTGAAGAACTGATAATATGCTGCAACATGGGTGAATCTTGAAAAAAAAAACAAAGTAAAAGAAGTCAGACACAAGAGGCCACGTATTTCATGATTCTGGTCATAGGAAATGTCCAGAATTGGCAAATCCATAGAGACAAACACTTGATTAGTGTTTGCCGGGGGATGAGACTGACGAAATGGGAAGTGAGTGCTAACGGATATGGCGTTTCTTTTTGATGTGATGCAAATGTTCTGAAATTGTGTAACAGTATGGTTGCACACGTTGCTAAACGTACTAGAAACCACTGAATTTTATACTTTAAAATGGTGACTTTTAAGGTATGTGAATGATATCTTAATAAAAAATTGTCACATAAACTCCCAATTAAATAAGTTAATTAAAAATAAAGGGAATAAATACACCACCACCAAACTCCTTGAAAAGAGACTCAGGGACACTTTATTTATTATCACAGAATTGAAGAAAGAGATTGTAGGGAACAGGGCAAATACGACAGCAAGTTTGGCAATAGGTATATGAAAGCAAGAAAAGCTATGTCAGTTCACGAGTGGATTAACAAAGTGCTGTATATATATACCATGGAGTAATACTCAGCCATAAAACTAATGAAATAATGTCTTTTGCAGCAATTTGTATGGAACTAGAGACCGTTATCCTAAGTGAAGCATCTAAGGAATGGAATGGAAAAACAAACACCACATGTACTCTCTAAGAATTTGGAACTAATCCATGAGCACACATGGGCACAGAGAGAAGTAAAAGTCACTGGAAATCAAGAAGGAGGGTGGGGGGAGGGACGGAGGGGTGTAAACCTACCTAATAGGTACAATGAGCAATATTCAGGTGATAGGCACACTTATAGTTCTGTCTAAAGCATTCTAGAGCTATCTATGTAACAAAAACCTTTGTAACCCCTTAATATTTTCAAATTAAAAAAAAAAAAAACAGAAAAGCTGTGTCTTTCCCTGTGACAATACATAAACGGTTAATCTGGAAACTAATGCAGAGAATCTGTAAACTGAGAGGTACTGTGGTAAAGTGTTGAGTTTATTTGTTCTTGATAGTGTTGGAAGTAGGTGGTTGACGGAGATCACCGAAGGTTCAAAATAGAGTAAGAAATGGGCAAAGAAGGTACCAGGAATTCATACGAATACTGAGTAAACTTGACATACACGGTTATAGAACGTGGATTTTTATTGACATCTTTCTGCACAGTTGTGTTTTTCTGTTTTGTTTGGTTTTTCAGCAGTGTTCTGGAGCTCAGGGTGGAAATAGAAACACTGACAGAATTCTTAGTGGTTACAGTTGATTTAATGTAGTGTGGAAGAGAGACAACAGCTAAAAGTTGCTATTCATAAAAAGGTTGAAGAATGGTTGAAATTATGGATCACAGATCAAGTATGAAAAGACAAAAAATGTAGATATATGAAAGGACTAATTAATTGAGAAAAAAGTGGAGAGGTCAAGGAACTGGAGTCTTAATGAAGTCAGATATCAGGGAGTGAGAAACCATGAAAGAACTTACGGATCAGAATTGTAACATTTGAGTTAAAGGCTTTAAAGGCAAAGGATAATGTTTGATCAAAGGTAAAACCTGATGAAGTGACATAAAGAAAAAAAAAACCTAAAACTGAATTTTCACTCATAATAATTTTGTGTAGCTAAGCTACAAAGCAACATATAACTATATTTTCTTGAATAAATCAATTTGGAATTCCCTAAAGTTAAAAATTGCTTTATTTCCCATCTTCTTTATTTTCAATATCCTTTTCTTAATTTATCACAAAGGTCTCTTACAAAAAAAATTAAAACTCTTTAAGGAGATTTAGAGCATATCTCTTGGATTAAATTATCCAACTCAGGAAGGTGGTGGTGTAGAGAATTTGCTTGAATAGTGAATTATATAGCAGTCCCAAAGATCAGTATTTAAATGTTGGAATAAATCATAATGGGACTGTAGGAAGCAGGAACATAAGTAAGAAATTCAAACTTAATAGTAATTTTACAGAATGTAAATATTAATGCTGGAAAATTCAACCAAGTGGTAAAGCAGGTTAACCTAACATAAACTTAGCTGAACTTTCCTGAAAGAGAAAAATAAACTGTTGGAGGAATATCCCACTACTGAAGAAAAAAGGCAGCAAGATACTTTATTCAGAATATTTATTTTATCCAGAAGCTGAATAAAGATGCTACCTTGAAGAGCACACAGCAAGGTAATTGGTTCTTGTTAGGTTGTTAGGCTTGGAATCAATGGCAGTTTCAGTTCAAGAGTTTTCTGTGGCTGATTCTGTAGCTGAAACAAATGTTGGGAGAAGAGAAAAACCTTTCTTTTGAAGCAGTTTTTACAAACCCTAATCAACTCTATAGCAAGAAGTAGCCACTATGACTCAGAACTGAAAGCTCTAGATGAAAATAGATAAGGGAAGCTATGTCACTATATAGAACCCACCATCAATACAGTAATCGGTTAGCCATAAATATGGGCTCAAAGGAAAAAGGAAATTAAAAGTTTCTGGGTATGCTGGATGGAGAACAAAAGTTCCTGAAATAAGACCTCTTATTGGCGCTGTCTGTGTGATAAATTTTGAAACTTTGCAGAAGGCAGCAATGTTGCAATTGTCACTTTGTGAGAAGAGACACTGTGAAAATATACTCCCACACACACCAATGATAGTAATATATTAGTGAGAATTTTGACTTCTCGATGGGAAATTGACTTTCAGTTTAAATGTACTCTGGCCATCTGGCATAGATTGGCCTCTTGGCAAGCTAAAAATAGTACTTTCTGCATAAACTGCCTTTGTTCAGGTAAAATAGTTTCTGCTTTGGTCTTTTACAACAGGAAATATTGAATCTTGGAAACAGAAATAACTGGTTTAAGTCTTTGATACTGACTTATTTCCTAAATATGGTGTGTGCAGGGCTAATGTTATGATAACCTTTTCCATTTACTTTACTATCTGAATTCTAAACAATGAAAAGATGAGATAATTTAAAACCTGAGGTCTTAAAAGAACCGCCTTCACATTTGTGGAAGACACACAGCTGCTGAAGGAACTAGCACCTATCATTTACATTGTAGCCGAACCTTCACAGAAGACATGGAAAGGATTAATCCAGGACTTTAATTTTATCAGTTGTTTAAAAATCAAGATAAGTATTAGATTTTGATCTTTGATACCTTGGATTTTGTATAACTTTGCACATTAGTTTGCCGGGGAATTTAATCCCTGGACTTAATGTTTCCATAGAAATTTACAATAAGAGAAGGTTTATATTCAAATTTGTGGCATCTCTATGTTGATGGCAGTGTGTTATTGTAGTGTCTTTATGAGGTCATTTGATATTTTTGCATAACGTCTTAAAGGACATATTGTCAATGTATCTGTAGTGGGAAATACTATGTAGAGTAAACTTTTGCCTTAATATTAATGCAGTGGATGTACTTCTTTGTTGAATGTCAGAGCCATCTGTTGCCAAAAGATACACTGTCCACCTGTGGTCTCAAAAGGATACATAAAGGAGTAGTTGGTGATTTTCTTTAATGTAAAAAATACCTGCTACCATCTCATTCCTGGGCACTTTTTGCCCCTCAGATGACAGCAAGAGTCATTTAATCTGATTGGAAGGATAAAATAGGTTCATTAGTTGTTTTCCTCCTCTGTGCTCTTCTCAGTAAGTTTCCTAAGGAAGCATGGATTTTGCTATGTTTTGTTCCTTTATGCCAGAAAAGTTTTTAGATAAGGCTTAGCCCTCACTGGGCAGAGAAACCTATCTTTTCCAGTGCTACAGTGAAGAGGCTAGTAATTCTATCTCAGCTGGCATTTAGCACTACAAACTCAATTTGCCCACCAAAATAAGTCACATTCTTCATTATAAGCACTGTCAGTAATAAAGGTGATAATTTTTTTTCTTATCTATGGTACTCTTTTGTTATCAATTGCTCAATTTGTTCAGAAATCTAATGGGGCCTGTTGAAATCTCTAATGCCATTAAATCATTAAGAAAAAATATATTTTTTCCACATCTTTGCAATTATGAATTGTGCTGCTATAAACATTTGAGTGCAGATGTCTTTATTATAGAATGTCATTTTTTCCTCTGGGTAAATACCCAGTAGTGGGATTGCTGGATCAAATGGTAGTTCTACTTTTGGTTCTTTGAGGTATCTGCATATTACTTTCCATAGACGTTCTATTAATTTGCAGTCCCACCAGCAATGTATGAATGTTCCTATCTGTCCGCATCCCTGCCAACATTTGTTGTTTTGGGACTTTTTGATATAAGCCAATCTCACTAGAGTTAAGTGATATCTCATTGTGGTTTTGATTTCCATTTCCCTGATGATTAGAGAAGTTGAGTGATTTTTTATATGTTTGCTGACCATTATTCTGTCCTCTTTTGAAAGTTTCTGTTCATGTCCTTTGCCCATTTTTTAATGGGCTTGTTTGCATTTTTCTTGTTGATTTTCCTAAGTTCTGCACAGATTCTGGTTATCAGTCCTTTGTCAGATGTGTAGCATGCAAATATTTTCTCCCATTCTGTAGGTTGTCTGTTCACTCTAGTGAAAATTTCCTTGGCTGTGCAGAAGCTTTTTAATTTGATCAGGTCCCATTTATTTATTTTTGTTGCTGCTGTGATTGCTTTGGGGATCTTCTTCAAAAATTCTTTGCCTAAGCCAATGTCTATCCTAAGCCAATGTCTATAAGAGTTTTACCAACATTTTCTTCTAGAATTCTTATGGTCTCACATCTTAGGTTTAAGTCTCTTATCCATCATGAGTTGTTTTTTGTGAGAGGTGACAGGTGTGGATCTAGTTTCAGTCTACTACATATGGCTATCCAATTTTCCCAGCACCATTTATTGAATAGGGATTCTTTCCCCCAGTGTAAGTTTTTGCCTACTTTGTCAAAGACCCAAGTGCCCATCAATACACAAGTGGATTAATAAAATGTGGTATATCTATACCATGGAGTATTACTCAGCAATAAAAAACAATGGTGAATTAACACATCTGGTATTATCCTGGATGGAACTAGAGCCCATTCTTTGAAGCAGAGTATCACAAGAATGGAAAAACTAGTACCACTGGTACTCACCATCAAATTAGTACTAACTGACCAATACTTTTGTCACATATGGAAATAATATTCATCAGGGGGTGGGCAAGTCGGAGGGCGGGTAGAGGGGATGGGAAAACTCTCATTGAGTGGGTGCGGGGTGCACAGTTTGGGGGATGTCCACGATTGTAGCTCTGATTTGGGCAGTGCATAGGCAATATATATAACCGAAGTGTTGTACCCCCATAATATTCTGAAATTTAAAAGAAAAGAAAATACATTTTTAAAAATTTTCTAGTACTCTTTGATTTCTGAATATTATTTTTATTTAGTCTTCCATTTTTGTTTTATTGATGTGATGTATTCTAATACATTCATTTATATAAATGTAATAGAGTGCTTTTTTTGAGACTTTCTTTGACTCCAAGCATTTCTTTCTGATTTTTTGTTTGTTTTACTTGTTTTAGCCACTTTCTAATAGAGGTTTTCCTGAAATTCATGGTAATTCTTAGTTCTCTGTTCATAAGGACAAAGCAATAAAAACTGGAATGATACGGGCTGCTTTAACACTTGCGAGCATCACTGTTTGATGATTGTGTAGGTAATCAGGTATTTGGATGGAGAGCCTCAAATGCCTGTATCTATGGTTCTTTTCTCTTGAATCAATCATTTTCTGTAAATATCAGTACACTAATTTTTTCCTTTGGGTTTATAAACTTGAATGCCAGATCTTGGGATCCTAAGTGGGATGGAATACATTTTACCATTCAATATACAGACTTATATTCATAAGCAAAAATAGTGCCTAAACTCTGCCCTTGGCTGGCCTGCTGTCCTCAATTTCAGAGCACCTATGATTCATTCTTTCAAAAATGAGTCTTCATTACAATCCTCTTTCTGTATAGGAAATGTATAATAGCATGGCTAAATGAGTGGAGGGAAGAATCTAACTCTTCTTTAGTCACTTGTTCAATCACTTCTGCTTTGGTGCTTGTGGCCCCATCTTGCTCTACTTGTCTTCAGCATTCCCTGGTGAAATCTTTCTTCAATTCTTGAATCTTTAAGTCCTGAAGTAACAACCTGTTTTCTTCTTGCTGGCTTTCCTCACTTAGGAAATTATATTTTGCTTTTCTCTGCTCTGCTAATTGAATTACCAGGTAACTGAGCTCTTTTTATTTTCCAAATAGATATTTATGAGTCTCTATAGTCTTCTCTCTCTGCTCTTTGTCCTCATATCACTTTAAAAAATTTTTAAATGTGTGTTTTAAGAGGGTATGGAAAAAAAACACATTTGTTCAATCTTAACTCAAATTTCCTTTGCTTATTCACAAACAATTCTAAAATCAATTATGGTGGCCAGCAAATGAAATAAGGTAATTTATAGCTTTTATATAGCCATATACTCATATATCAAAAAGATTTTCTAGGCAGTAGAAAGTTAAGAAATGCTCTACCATTGCTACCATCTCCTAGATAGGAAAATATATCTATTTTCAGAAAAAAATTTTAAAAGGGGAAACTCCTTCACAATATAGTTGGCCTTTGAACAGCTCAGGGGTTGGGGCACCAACACCCGCACTTTTGAATATGTGCATGTAACTTTGACTCCCCGCAAAACTTAGCTACTAATAACCCCCTGTTGACTGGAAGACTTACTGATAACATAAACAGTCAATTAACATATATTTGTATGTTATATGTATTATATACTGTATTCTTACAATAAAGAAGGGTAGAGAAAATAAAATGTTATGAAGAAAATCATAAGGAAGAGAAAATATACTTATTATTCATTAAGTGAAAGTGGATCATCATAATGTTCTTCATCCTCACTATTTTCACATTGAGTAAGCTGAGGAGGAGGAGGAAGAAGAGGGGATGATCTTGCTGTCTCAGGAGTGGCAGAGACCAAAAAATATCCACATATAATTGGACCCATGCAGTTCAAATTCATATTGTTCAAGGGTCAACTGTACAGAAGTTCTGTGCAAAGATTTTGGAAACTTTTTGACATTCCCACCAGACTAAATTATATACTCCCATAGAACTCCTTACTTGGTTTATTATGATAATTATCTCAAACTATGGCTAGCCCCTGTCTAATCTTATGTTTTTCTTGATTGTAAATTTCTAAGATGATAATACTCTTATCTTGCCCACCAATACAACCTCAGCACCTAAAAAATACCTGGCACACAGTATATGATAACTATCTGTTGAATAAATAGTATGTGTCTCTTTCATCCACTTAGCAATTCATTTAGCTTATGGAATACTTTTGTTAAAAATTCCTACTTAATTTTAAATATGATTGGGAGAGTTATATCTATAGTCAATTTATAAAGTAAAAATTAAAATAATCACATTATGCTACTTCAGTTGAGATTTGCTAGAGTTTTCATGTTAAAGAAGAATTAAGGAATTTTCATCTACAGGAAGTTCAGATAAATTAAAATATTGGTACTTCATTCATATTTTATTTTCTGTACTGTGCTAGCTGCTGAGCTCACCTGTGCCTTTTGAAAAGAGTAAGCTCGAGAAGAATGGAAGCTATAATAAAAAGGAACTGAGAAGTTTCAAGCAACTCTGCTTACACAGGAATTTTGCTTGCATGCACAGGGATTGCAGCAGCCAGTGTGCATTCCTGAAATTTATCTTGGCATTGTTTTTGGCGTGATATACAAAGTACAGTCCTAGTGTCTACAGGAATTTAGACAATTCCTATATTTCAGTTCCCTGGAAGACATATTCTCATACCTTTACTCTTAACTACAGAATGATTTTTGAATATGTATTGGCTATTTTTTTTCCAAATCTAGCTGATGTCATCAATTTTAGCTATCTTAGCACCTCCTAGATGTTTTAAGAATGACTTACAAGAGAAAGAAACTATTCACAAATGACAACATATGATATGACTCCATTTATAGGAAATGTCTAGATTAGGCAAATCCATTGAGACAAAAAGTAGATCAGTGGCTGCCTCCATGGTGGGGAAATGAGAAGAAGAGTGACTGCTTATGAGTACAGGTGTCTTTTTGGAGTGATGAAAATGTTCTAAAAATAGATTGTGCTGACAGTTGCACAGTTCTGCAAATAAACTAATAATCATTGAATTGTACACTATAAATGAGGAAACTTTATGGTACCTAAATTATATTTCCATAAAGATGTTTTTAAAAAGAGAGACCCATGGCTGAGATTCCTAATTATATTACTATATATTTATGTTTCCATTAATGTGAAGAATAATTGCTATTGTGTGGTTTGTTATTCCTTTATACAACAATTTGATGTTACTGTTAATTGAAATGAATTCTGCAATGTATAATACTGTTAAACATGTAATTGCTTCTTATAAATCACCAACTGTTCTTAAAATATGAATAAATCAATCTGTCCTAAAATTCACTTAAATTATTTAAAATTAACATTGATTGTATTAAATAATAATTAAGACATTATGGTCTTTATTGTGCAAGTTAATATTTAGTTACTAAATTTTCCTTCTTTGCTACATATCAGGAAATGATAAAACATATATTTATACCTACTTTGTGCCACATAACATCATAAAAATTATCCTAATTTACCAAAATGTTGACTCCTTAAGGCAGAACTTTGCCTTTGTCCATTGTTGTATTGCCAATACATAGAATAGTATCTATCACAAAATAAGCTCTAAATATATATTAAGTGATGATTACTGACTGACAATTTTATTCTTTATGCCAAGTATAATATTACTTTCCTAGAGCCTGGAGGAATTACTATATTTTCTTTGATTTTTCCAAGATATTTCAGGTTTATCTGAAGTCACGTTTGAAATTAGCATAATTATCTTCAAGGTTTATTGTTGGGATGTAGACTTCTCCTTGTAATTAAATAATGTTTGAAATGCTTCATATTGTTTTAGAAAGATCAGATGCAAGGATTAACATTTATATTCAGAAGACCATGAGAAAAGCTCACAAGCATACTAATCCCCAATTTCCATTCCCCATTCTAGGAAAAGAAAAATTACTAGCATCTCTGTTTCTGGCACTTTAATTTTTTACTTGCTATTAGGATATAGGAAGAGGAGAGAATACAAAAACAAAGTCATTATAATTATTTAGTGGAAAAAGGAAGAGATGATAAATCTTCCATTTCATGATACCTTTTTGGCACTGAGGTAAAATTTGCTGGCAGTACTGCTTGATGCTGGGGAGGAACAGGGGAAGGGATTGACTTCACCGTGTAAGCATATCAGACAATCTTAGGCAGAGTACAAAATACATTTTCCCAAACAGGGGCTTGTCAAATACAAAGTCCAAGTATATTTCTGTTTCCTTTTTTTTATCAGCCTTTGAGATTTTATGATAAAGCAAGCACTGGTCTTGCCAAAAGGTAAAAGACCTCTGTCTGTTACTCACATCTTGGGTATCAAAGATGATAAGAGTTTTCCTCTGTGCTTGAGTCCCTTGTGGCCTTGAAGACCATGGCACCAGTGGGTGGCGCAGGTTTTTACATTGAAGAAGTCAATTAACATTTTAAATGGTTTCTTATTCTTCAATGCCCCATCAGTGATTGTTCAATGTTAAGTTTTCTTTTTCTTTTTGTCTGGCTGCATATTCTTCACATCCTTGCTATAGTTTCCATAATTAGCATTACTTAATACATTCAGTAAGCAAAAAGAAGGAAGACATAGTTTGAAAAATATTTTCCCCATATATGCCCTACCAAACTTTCTCATCTCTGCTACTCATCTAACTTTCAGAGATTAACAGATGCAGTAAATACTGAACTTTATCTTTTTTTATGCTAAATATTTTCTCGCTTTTATTTCCAAAATATTTCCATAATGTTATCATGTTCATGAAATAATTGGAAATCTATATTTCATATTCACACTGATATTTTTTATGTTTACTTACAATTCTATCATTATAAGATATTCACTAAATCTTCTAGTGGCTTTAATTTTTCTTTTATTATTTTTGTCAATACAGAATAAGATACATGTGACATTAGGATTATAGGAAACACAAATGCCTAAAGTATAAATGAATGCATAAAATCAAAATACTCATTTTTGCAAGACTATATTCTGTGGAATTACCAAAAATTGTTTCCTTTTTTCCTAAAACCAATAATTATATAGTGTTATTTTTACTATTAAAACATTTTGTACAAACCAATAATTGTCTCTTAAAGTTCCAGTATATAAAAAAGTATGGCTTCTCCATTTAAAGTGGAGAAAGAAGTTTCCCAGAGCTCTTTCCCTTTTTGTCATCCCATTCCTGGAGACTTATTGGGAAAAGGGGATGGAAAATATTGTTTGGAGGGAAATTCTCCATGGTGTTTGCACACATCTTATAACAGCTGTTGTTCAAGACTACCTTTTCAAGGATGTTTGTATCTCAAAAAGTATTGGAAGACGAAGCCTTGTTTTTAAAGCAAAAACCCTTAAAAGATGCAGAGGCAGAAGGTAGAATTATATCATGAACAGAATATCAAAGATAATGTCTCCCTCTGGGGCAAAGGTTAAGTAGATTTCTACGTACTCTTTTTTATGAAATTGGGGATTTCCTAAGCTCAAGGTCCTTCAGCTATGACATAAACCCAGGTATACAGTATCCACCTGTGCCCACCTCTGCATCTTCCCCATGGGATTTTTGGGGCAAGGAGAACCAAAACAAATCTGAAGATGATACTGCTGTTGTGCCATAATTAATAAAGTTCTTTGTCTCTGACACAGGGACACTTCTGCCAATGTCCATGACATTGTGACAGCCAAACTTGTTAGCTTGCAAGTAATATAAAATCTGAGAACCTTCACAGTTCTTGACAATTTTGTAGATGATTGAAGGACGGGATGCTGACAGAGATGTGGCTTTCTAAGAGAGGAAAGTACAAGGGCCAGATTGGGGGAGACAGGAATACTCCCTAAGGTCCCAAATTGTGGGCAAGAGAAGTGGAGTGTAGGTAAGAGCCACCTCCACTCTCTTAACAATGCTGAAGAGTAGGAGCTAAGATTGAAAAAGTCACCTAAATGAGTCTTTTGCTTGTTGTTTACTTTTCTCGGCAGGAGGCAGATGGTTAAGGAGCCAAAAGCTGGCGCAGGGCTAATCTGAAAATAGTAGAAGCTTAATTGAGTCATCTATCTGCTTGAAATGAAAAGTAAATGTGGCAGGTGAGAAGCCTCTCTCTCTCCATGCCCTGATCTCTTATTTCCCCTTTACCTCCAACTCAACTGCTTTAAGAAAAAAGGTTAAATATCCTGGGGAACTTTGGGCAAAGAAGTAGCTCACGTTTTTATGAGTCTGTTGATATAAATGTGCAAGTCACCATTCTACATAGACTTGTTTAAGGAGAAGACATATGAATTCAACTGATAGGTTTTGGCAAGTTTCCCAATAGGGGGGAAAAAAGCAAACATGACCTTGTAAGTGGGGCTTTCTGGGCCAATTCAACTGTACTTTTTATGTTGCTTCTATACCTGAATATGTAGTAAGATTTGGTGGGTTGTGTGTTTGAACTTCCCATCGTGTAAGTGCCATAGAATCGACCTGATCAGGGAAGCTGCAAGTAGGAAGAAAGACAGATGAGTAAAACAAGATTCCTCGTCATTTGCTAGCAGTGGGTGGGTCAGGATTTGGCACGAGGGCCTCCACGTCGATGATCAATGCTTTTATTATATAGATGATGTCCCGAGGTCAGCAAATTAGAAACAGCAGTCTCAGATGTCCTGCCTGCAGTGTTATCATACCTCCATCAGCAGGAAGTCCAAACAGGATCCAGGGGCGAAATCAAGTTTTCGGGAACTGTGTGGTCAGATTCACAATTATCCCTCCAGCAGTCTAGGAAAAACTGCTTCCTCTTCAGAGGCCTACCACTTTGCTTGCCATCTTGGGTATGGAGACAGAACAAGTCTCTGTGACTGATGATTTTGTTGGCTAGAAGCAGCCTCACCCAGAGATAATCCTTGGAGTTTTGGGTTTGAAGCTTCTCTGACACAGCTACCAGGCACACCTCCTTTGAAAAGTAGCTATTAGCTTGGTACTCACCCCTTCTGGAAAATGAGTGCCTGATTCATAGAGGCCATGTGACTCTCTGAGCTGATATCTTTATTTTGTGGTGAGTCTACTGGGACTCCATGATCAGCAAGGAGTGAAAGCCTGCAAAATGGAACCAGTAGACTCAAGAAGAACATACCTGTCTGGCCCCAGTGGTGTTTTGGCTTTACATGAAAAATTGGTTGTTATCCCTTAGGGTTGTATGGGGACTTTATGCCCCCCTCTACCTACTGAAGCAAAGTTGCTCAGTCACTGGGGTGTGTGATTCACAGAGTTTCCCCTAAATACCTGGGCCTAGCTCCCTGATGGTATGGCTAAGCACAAACCAGATGTATATCAGGATGCTGCAGCTGTTCAGCCTCAGTTCCAGCTCTACAGAACCAAAAGTAGAAGAGGTCACTCTGTTCAGAAGGCAGAACTCTGACTCTTGTCCTTTTGCAGGTGATTTAGATGTTTAGTCTGTCATATGGAAAAATACAGACTGTTAAATTAAAAATCACCCCTCTTAGAGGTCATCAACTGTGGAAACAGATTACAGTTTCTGACTGAATCACTGGGGTCATTCACATAGATTCCCATGAAAAGGAAAGGTCCATTTTCTGATGAGATGCTTGGAAATCAAACTTCTGATTGAGTCTGACTCTAATAATAATAATAATAATTGCCTACCTTGTATGGTTATTTGAGGATAAAATGAGATTATATGCATAAAGAAATTTGAACAGAGCCTAAAATATGATTAACTGTTTTTAATATCATTGGATTTCTTATTATAGCTATATCTGTATTTTCTTTTTTAATGTTGGTGGAAGGTTTTATTATTTCATCTATAGCATTTTCAATATTTACCTCTAAAATATAAATATCCTTTTTAAAAATGAACACCATATCATTATTTTTGGAAAGCTTTAAGCTATGAACTTATTACTGTGTTCAAAAGTACAACCTCATCTGCAGGTTGTAGCTTGTCAAAAAAGTGAATATTGCTGTATTTCTTCCAGTATCTGCTCTACTAAAAGGAAGAGGAATTGTGGATAATCCCTTATTGCTTTTCTTCCATCAAGACTTATTTGCACTAGCTTATCAGATTCTGGAAGATGATATTTTCTTTTAACTTTTGCATTTAAACTGTTAGTACTAAAAATGATATATTTTAATTTCTTTATACATTTTTTATCTGTGGTATTTTTAATTGTGAAAAATGTAGGCATCATAAAAAGATGGTGATGTACAGAAAGGACAGACATATTTAAAGTTTATTACTTTTTTAATATAAAAATATATAGAAAATATCTGCATGGTAATGGCTACACAAAGCAAGAGGTATCACAACATGCTTCCACTTGGAGGAGCTGTCTCCTGGGGTGACCAAGTCTTTATATAGATGGAAACCTGCAGTTGACATCTTCTGAAGGTATCTGTGGTTTTAACAGGTCTAAGATACAACCTTTCAACCGCTCTCTAGGGTGGGAAGGTTTACTGAAAATGGAAACTTGCCCATGTGCTTGCTAAGAACAAGAAACAATGCAGCTGCATGAGCTTCAGGTTCATATCCAGCATCCAGAATATTAAGCTAGAGTCATTTCACAGTAATCTCTAAGTCCCACCACCCATCAGGAAATATAGGTTGTATAATAATGCATGGAAAGATCGTAATCATATTAGTAATGTTAGTCATTATTGTAGCTGCACTAAAACCTGAGTCATTTAACAAAGAATTCAACAATTTTACAACAAAAGTTTTTGTTTCAAAACATAATTGAAGCCATGTATTTTAGCTTCAAAAACACACTCTACTTATTTATTTTCTGGGAATTAAAACATCATCTTTGACTAATGTCTGCATAGCATAAGTCTGCAAAAGACATTCTTACAAAAGAAATATTAAAAAATAAAAGTTGTACCTTCTTTCCAGGCCGAAATAGTACAACAGAAATTGGATTTATCCTCCACCTAAAAAAATATAAAATCAGACAAATATACGAAATAATGGTTTTCAAGATACTGGATGTCAGGCAATAAAGTTTAATGATCCCTAAGAGAAAAGAAACAAATGAGGTGAGTCTTGCAATTAGCCCAACTTAATGTCTGGGAGAGTTTCTAGTCCACAGTGCCAGGCAGGGTATCCCATGTGGAGTGTGGTGGTCTCCCTGAACTGGGGAACCAGAGCTGGGACTCTGGGAAGGACAAAGAGGCTATAATTAACAGGGTAGAGTACTGGAGAGGAGACAGCTAACTCGAAAAATAGCTCTAAAGATCTGCAGAGAGCTCCCCCAGAAGTTGTCGTCGAGAGTGATGAGGGAATACATGTGTGGAAACTACCCAAGTTTAGAGAAATGACCACTTGGAAGGATTAAAGAGAATGGTGTCAAGAACTCACACAGAATGAAAAATCACATAGTTCAAGGGGCAACAGGTAGACAACTCAGAAGATACCTATCCTTAAAAGGACCAAAATTTTTCTAAGTAACTTAACTTCACTAGAACAAAGCTCAAGAATATTTTTCAGAATACGAAAATATCCACCACTCAGCAAAACAAAAATCAGTGTCTGGTATCCAGTTAAAAATTACCAGAGATGTAAAGAAGCAGGAAAATATGATCCACAATAAGGAGAAAAATCAGTCAACAGAAACCAATTCATAAATGTCACTGATGTTAAAAATACAGAAAAGAACCTTATAACATAAAAGAACCATATGTCTTTAAGTAGACATATGGAGATATAGAAAAGATCCAAATGAAAATCTAGAGATAAAAATTACAAGGGCTGAGATGAAAAAATAGATTAGATAGCATTAACAATGCACTAAACAGTGCATAATAAAAGATTAAAGAACTTGAAGAAATGTTAATAAAAATGATCAAAAATAAAATAGGAAAAATCCTTAAAAATGAACACAACAACAATGGTCTGTGAGTCAACTTCAGGTGACCTAATCCACAAATAATTGGAGTCCCCCCAAAAGAGAAGAGAGAGCAAAAACTTTCAATAAATAATGGTCAATATTTTTAATTTGATAAAAATTGTAAATTCACAAATCTGAGATGGGCAATGAACCCCAA
Organism: Daubentonia madagascariensis; assembly: GCA_023783475.1. Taxonomy (NCBI): domain Eukaryota; kingdom Metazoa; phylum Chordata; class Mammalia; order Primates; family Daubentoniidae; genus Daubentonia; species Daubentonia madagascariensis. Next base: position 21,371,827 of record JAKFHU010001684.1, on the reverse strand, counting down.
GCTTAAGAAACATGAAATAAACTATGCTAAAGCACATCATAAAGAAATTGCTAAGAATTATGATAAATAGAGAAATTTAAAACAGAAAAAAACATTTATTATGAAAAAAAGAGGTCAGAATAATTGCAAGTTTCTCAATGGAATGGTGTAGGCCAGAAAATTGCTGGGCACCATCCTTTAAGTACTGAAATAAAAGAATAGTCCCCTCAGAATTGGATACCCATTGAAAATATTTTCAATATTGAAATACAAATATCTTTCAAAACATAAAAAAAGAATGGATTTATGACCCAAATACCTGAAGAAATGTTTGAAAGGCAGAAAGAAAATGATTCCAGTTGGAAATCTCTAACTATGCAAAAGGATAAAGAGCACTGGAAATCATAAGTATGTGGGTAAATATAACTAGTATTATCAATTACTTAAATTTCTCTGAAAGAAAATTGACAGTTTAAAGCAAAAATAATAACCACGAATTGTGAGTTTCATGAGATAGAAAGAAAACATACAATAGCAATAGCATCAACACTGGGAAGGGAGAAATAGAAGTATCCTGTTGAAAGGTTTTTATATTATATGTGAAGTGGTACAATATCGCTTGAAAGTAAACGGTGATAGGGTAAAGATGTTGTATTCGTTAGGATTCTACAGAGAGACAGAACTAATAAGAGATAGGTGATAGAGAGAGAGAGAGATATGAGAGGTGATTGCCTAGGGGAATTGACTCACAAGATCATGGAGGCCAAGAAGTCCAAGCACAGGCTGTCTGCAAGGTGGAGAACCTCAAAGGCTGTCCAAGCTGGAAGGCCTCAGAACACGGGGAGCTGATGATGGAACCCTCCGTCTGAGGCCAAAGGGCTGAGAACCTAGGGGGCTGCGGGTACAAGTCCTGGAGTTCAAAAGCCAGAGAATCTGGAGTTCTGATGTCTAAGGGTAAAAGAAGATAAGTGTCCCAGATTCAAAAGAGAGAGAGTTAATTTTTTCTTCTTCTTCCTTTTTGTTCTACCTGAGCCCCGAGCCAACTGGACGGTAGCCACCCACATTCAGGGCAGATCTTCCCCACTCAGTTCTGAAGAAACATCATCACAGACATAGCCAGAAATAATGCTTTGCCAGCTATCCAGGCATTGCTTAATCCAGTGAAGTTGACACCTAAAATTAACTATCAAAGATGTTTACTATAAGTACAGAAGCAATCATCAAAATAAAATGTGTTAATAAGCCAACAAAGGAAATAAAATGGAATTATACAAAGTATTTAACCAATCCCAAAAAGGGCATAAAAAGGGAAAAGGGCACATAGAACAGATGGAATAAATGGAAAACAAATACCAAGATGATAAATTTAAGTTTAACCATATCAATAATCACATTAAAAGTAAATGGTCTAAACTATGTTAGCCATAGGCCTTTTCCAAGAGGCCTTACAGACTTAACCACTTCATCCATCATGCCCTCTATTTTGTACTTGTGTCTACTTTATGATACGATTTTGTTTTATTCGCTTCTGTGCCTTTCTTTCTAGTACACAGACCCAAAATTCTATTTGATTCAACTCTTTTCCTTTTATATTTCACACAGCAACAGATTTAAAGTAAACACTCACTAAATATACATCAAGTAAAATATTTGAAGTATTTGAGACACTAAGGAAAGACAGAACAGCCACTTGAATCTCTAAAGCTTATATTAATAGTTGCTGCTAAGATGGATAAAGTTCTGCACCTCTTGGCAATGAGAAAGTGACCTGAAAATAGAGGTTAAATAAATTTAAAACATGGAAAGTTATATGTACATGTATATTAGCTTAAATAAAAGAGGTTTTTACTCAAGGTTGGCAGCCAATGGGTTGGAGGGCAATGGGAAGCAGGAGAATTAATCCTATTGGATATGAAATTTTAAAGATAAAAGGACCTCCAGTGAAGAACACTGGAGAAATTCATGGAATGAAATATTGCAGAAATGAAAGGAACACATATGTTTAGAAATAGTAAATCAAATTTAAGCATTTAGTTTTTTTCAAATATGTCATTACTTTCAAAGGAAGATGTATCTTTCATTTCATTTAAGATGAATGTGGGGATCAACTCAAATAAATAGAAGTCAAAACATTATTCCTGTCTGCCTCTCAATAACAGGGGACTTACTCAGGTATTGTTTTTTATGTCAAGTTCTTTGGTATCTTACCTCAAGTAAAATGTCTCTGTAAGGTTGTGACAAACTTTTTTGTTTGTTTTTGTTTTGTTTTGTTTTGTTTTTAAACTTGTACAGGCAACACTCAACTAAAATGCAGAACCTAACTATTTCTTGTCTGGCACAAGTAAAGTAATTTCCATAGTAAAAAATACCACTTTAAAAACCATACACTCACACCATCCATATTATTTTTTATAACTTACAATATATTATTATTCTTTTAGGAAATATGTGCAATTAAAAAAAATTAACTACACATGGCATAGCTAAAGCAATTCAAATTCTCTTGAATACATGAGAATGGGAAAAGACATATTCTGGAATATTTGTAACTAAAAAGATAGGTAAAATGTTCCACAAAAAGGGATCTGTCTTTTGATACCTTTTGATATTATGCAGTTAATCAATACATGGTAAGGCATGCTTTTAGGAAGCATGAAAGTTTACATCAAGATTTAATATGATTTTTGGATAGCAAAGATATATGTTGCTTTCTGTAGATATAAAAACATTTTTTAAAAGTACTAGGAAAATAAAATATATATGAGCAAATACATTAGTTAAATAGAACAAAAAGGAGTGCAAAGTCGTATTTACTAGTAATAAGAGTGTATTTAGTTCCATCTTAGTCTATTAAATTCTGTGTTATAAAGATAATAGCTTGAAATGAAGATAATGGTTTGAAATGGAATAGCTTGTATCTGGAAATGAATTTTAGTAGAGTATTAGACTTTTATATTTTGGTTTAAGATATTAAAGATATGCTTTCACATGTTTTTAACCAGTAAGTCTATTCTCTTTGGATAATTAAAAAAATCCTCATGGAATTTTTATTTAACCGATTAACTATGAAAGAAATCAAAATTCTTTAACTTGATAAATTCTGATTTATTTTATTAGTCTTAAGGTTAAGTATGGGTACTTACAGAGGTTTTATGTTGTCTATTCGCTATTTAATATAAGCCTATAAATTAATGCCTTAAAAATCAATATCTATCTAATGCACTGCTTAAATTGTACATATTTCATTAATTTTTAATTTAGTGATCTTTACCAGTATTGAAAGTAAAATCATCCTTGCTAACGAATGATTTATTGAAAAGATAGTTTACAAAGAAAACACTTTACTGCCTATTTGTCAGTTTGTTAAAAGGTCAAATACCATTGACAATACTTTATTTATGAATTCATGCATTTGGTGAGAGAGTGGATAGACATAAAGAACAACATTGTAGATAACACACCTGTCACACAGAAAAATGCTCTCATGATTTTTTCTAGATTAATAATGTAGGCTCTGGGGTCAAATGGCTTGTATTCAAATCATAGCTTATCAAATTAATAACTCTGAAAACTTGGACAAATAATTAACTACTCCAACCATTTTTTTCACATGTAAAATAGAAATATGAGACCTTACCTAATAAGTTTTTAGGAGGATTTTGAAAAATTAACTTAAAATATGTGCATAGAATTTAGCACATATAAAAGATTTTTCACTAAAGAAAAATATTACTTACTGTCTTTTCCTGTTTTGCAAGACTATAATATTTCAAAACACTAACCTTGGTATCTTTCATTTCAAAATGATCACTTTAAAGTGAAAAGATTCATTTTTAAGATTATAATATGCTAATTATTTCTAAATCTTTGACACCATAAACTCAACTAAGATTTACAGCCATGCTTCAAATGCCTATAATAGAGTGCTATCTGAATATTCTAAAGCATCCAAACTCAACAATGCCAGATGTGTCCTCATAATCTTCTCAAATCAGCTCGTTCTTATGTATTTTTAATTATTAATATATTGGTATCTAGGAGAAATCATAAAATTTTCAGCTCTGATTTCTTTTCTATACTTTCTCCTCCTATCCTTTCATATCAAATTGTTTACCATGTTCTATGGACTGCATTGTGTGCCCCATCTATGGCCACACCACCTTGAATGCACCTAATTTCATCTGAATTGTGACTGACTTAAAAAAAAAATTCGTATGTTGTAGCCATAGCTCTCAATGAGACTGTATTTGGAGATGGAGATTTGGGGAGGTGATTAAGTGTAGGTGAGGGAGTGAGGATGGGACTATCATGTTGGGATTAGGGCCGTTACAAGAAGAGAAAGAGCGTAAGATTACCCTCTCTTCACCACGTGAGGGCGCGGTGAGAAGGAAGCCATCTGCAAGCAGGGAGAGGGCCCTCCTTAGGAGCCAAATTAGTTGGCACCTTGATCTTGGAATTCCCAGCCTGCAGAACTGTGAGAAATAAGTGCCTGTTGTTTAAGCCACCCTGCTTATGATATTTTGTCATAGCAGCCTGACAAAGGTAAGATACCATGTCTTGATTTTTTTCTCAGCAATCTACTTAATGCAATTAATTCAGGGTTTTGCTGAGTATCTAATTCAACTCTCACTACATCCTCCTCACTGATCTGTTATTTGAATCTTGACATTCCAGTTCATCTACCAAAACGTCACAAAAGGTGTTCTTCCAGAAAATAATTTGATCATATCATATTCCTCTGCAAAACACAAAAACAAATTTCTGTTAATTTCCTATTTTCTATAGTAAAAACAATCTAAAGTCCTTACTCTAATATTGCATAAGCACAAAATTGTTAAACATGTAAACTTTTAGCTTCAGTAGTGGCTAGGAAATGTTGACAATATTATTGTATTAGTTATCCCTGCTTAACTTAGTTGCTTAAAACAACGTAGCAAATACTGCTGGTGCCCCCAACATAATTCCCTTCTGTGGCAGGTGTGCCCAATCTCCAGTGGTTGTGAGTTTTGGCTGACCATTCCTAGCTGCCCTTTCTATGGTGCTTAGCTCTCAACCAAATGGGAGCCTTTCGCACTGAAGACTACTCCCCAGCCCCCTTCCCCAGTCACATTTCCTTGGAGGAAAGCCCTCTGCCAATAACTGACTTACACCAGGGCAGGAAAGACAACTCCCTCTCCTCATTGTGGGATGAACTTTGTGGTACTATTTGTGTTTCAGGCTTCCCCTTCGATCACAATGTATACAGTCCCCGGCTGATATCTATCTGTGCTTACCTTTATTTCCTAGTCCCATCCTGCTTCTTTTTCTCCTCTTTACCTGCTAGCATTCCCCCAATAATCATTGATCAGGAGTCCAAATTTCAGATTTTGCTTCTTGAAAACCCAAACTAAGAGAAGCAATACTACTGTTCATTGTTCACAAGTCTGTAGTTCAGTTGGATGGTTCTTTGTGTCTTGGCTGACTCAGTATTGTATTTGCGGTTGGGTCAGGGAGGTGGCCCTGCTGGTTGAGGCTGGGCTGTCTCACGTAATGTGGATTGACTGGCTGTCGGCTGCTTTTGGACGGCTCAGCTTGTCCCCATTTGTTCTCTCCCACCTCTCCAACAGACCAAACTAGACATGGTTTCAGTAGATCACAAAGAAGCAAGAGAAAGAAGTACAAAAGGCCTCCTGAAGTCTTATAATTGCTAATATGCTCAATTGGAGAAAGCAAGTCACAAAAAGCAAGTCACAAGCCAGCCTATACTTTATTGATGGCAATAAAGCAGATGTGCTTTGGTGTTTGAAACTTTAATATCTTCACTCAGCTTATCCTGTATCTTTTGTCAAGAATGTCTTTAAAGGAAGTAAAAAAGTAATGGGTAGTATAAGAATCTTCTCAGAGAAGAAGCCCAGGGCTTGGTAACTGTTTGTTTACATGCTTATTTTTCTTACTGCTTTGAATAAGTTTCCCTCTTAGATCCATCGTGTAGAATTTATTAAATCCCATATGTACTAGTCATTCTATGAGGCACTGTAGATTTAAATTTCAATCCATTTTCTTTTGCACATTTTCCTTCTCTATTTCTTCTGAATTCACATCTAGTTGACTTCTCTTTTTTAGAAAGACGTTACATTCATTTTACTGTCAAACTTTTCAAAGTTACATTAGAAATCTCACTACCATCAGTCCAGGCTCCATTATAGGTATATTTTGAAGGAGTCCTTTTAAGTTCAACAATCATATTAACTGACAAGGCAGAGGCAGAGTAATTAGAGCATGAAATATATACTGCAGGGTCACCTCACATCTGCAGTGTAAATCATGATTCAAAACTCCAACTCGGCCACATTTTGACAAGTAGCCTTCATATAATTTCCTTATCCTTGGAGCAACTTACCCCCTAGCTTGTAAGAAGTTGTAAATATTGAAAATGTATAAACAATACCAGTGCATCTAGGTCTACAGGGGACTTTCTTTAATGTGGAAAATCTCTCTCTGCCCTGTATAATGATGTACTCAAAAATCATTCTGGTTTCTGTTCTGTTTTCTTAAGAATAATAAGAGAAAGGATCTTACTCTCTTACTTTGCTTACATGAATTTGAAAAGGCTTGATATGAAGAAATAAAAGTCAAGTTAGTTTTAATTATTTCTATAGTTTTCCCTATTAAATAAGGAAAGTTTTCAATCTGAGGCTACTTTTAGAGGACAAAAATGAAAGATCACCCAAACCTCATATGAATGATAAACTGCCAAAAATCCCAAAGTCTTATGCTCATTATCAATGAGTTAAAGAGTATCCCAGAGAGTAATGTAAACTTAATTAAATAATAGTTTTGAAAGTTCTTACCTCTGACGAATTACAAGAAAATCAGTTCACCTTTACTCCAACTATAAATGTAAATATCACTTATAAGAGAATGAATTGGCTATTTAAGAGGTCAGATATACACTGGTGTGACAGAAAAAGTACTTTTCTTTATGAGTTCAGACTTCTTATCATAATTTGCATTTATGATTAAGTAAGAATATAAGTTGTGGAGTTAGACAAAATTAGGTTTTGTTTTTGGATGAACTGCTTACCATTTGAGTACTTAGGTAAATTACTTAACTTCTCTGATGTTCCATTCCTTCCTCTGAAAATGTGGACACTAGTACCTGCCTTGAGAAGTCATTGTAAGACAAAAAACAATGTATAAATCACATGTAGCTCAATCCCTGGCATAGAATGTGTGCTCTTGTTGCTGTTATTATTACAGTTATTATTGATGCTATTACTGGGAAAGTAGCACAAAGTTATATCTTTTAACATGAAATATTATTTTAACATGTAATTCTTATACAAAAATAAACAGCTATAGCAAAATATTATATAACCTCTTTTATGTTTAAGAAAATCAAGGATAGCCCTTGGAAGAAAAAATAGATTATTTCTCTCAGGCAATTAGTTACATATTCCAAAAAGGTTGACCTCTTAAGCAACAAAATCTTAGTAAAATCAAAGTAGTATTATTTTGATATTCTAACCTGAAGTGAATTTTGTGCAATTAAGGAAATTGTTACTAGTGTTTATTAATCTGTATCCTAGCAACTTTAGTTAATGCAGATGACTAATTCCCAATAGCATGGAAAATAAGAGCAAATACTGCTCATTGTATGTTGAAAGATTTGAATGTGGCATTTGTTTGATCCTTCTAGCCAGCTTAAGGAAAACAAAATCAGGTGTTCACTCTAATATTTCCCTTTGTGTGAAATGCCTTAGGTCAATTATTTATTTTTTTCTCTATTTGAAATCATATGGAAGCAAAAATAAAAAGTGACAAAGAAATTACATAGAATCATTCTATTCACTAATATAACATTTTCAAGCGTATTTTCTGTATTTGTTCTAGAATGATCAAATGCTAGATGCATACACACATACATAAAATGCACTATCATTAGATTTTTCAAAATAAAATAATTTTTCTGGAAGTAACCATGACTAATTTAATGTTTAAAAATAATATTGGAAAACATATCATAAAAATATTTTCATTTTGGGGAAGAATTTTAATAAATTAATAATATAGTATACTTACATACTTCTTTAAACTTAGAAAGTACCTCTCTACTTTGAAAATAAACATGGCAGCATTATTACAAAGTCATTATCATCGTACTTTGCCAGAAAAAACAGCAGATATTAATTGAAGTATAATTTCTGGAGGAGCAGAAAGAAACCAATTACCATGAATTTATTGCCTATATATATTATCATGAAATTTTAAAATTATAATACATCATATCGAAAAAGAAAAGTAAATTCTTATAAAGGTATAAGTGCAGAACTACTATAAAAGAAATATGGTGTATTAAAAATAACTTTTCACCTCATTAGAATACATTTTATTGGTGATGATATTGTTCAAGTTTAAAACATGAAGTTTAAATTATGGGTTCTTATATATATTATAATTTACTAACCTGGCCAATTAGTCCTAATCAGTGAAGTATTTTTTTCCCCTTTTACAGTGTAATAGGACATTTTCAAGATTTGGACAATATAATCATATAATTACTTGAGAGTGTGGTTTTTTTCCTCTTTAGATATAAATTGTATTTTTTGTAACATATAAAACTCTTAGTGTTCTGGAAATTTAAAAAAAATTAGCAGATCCAACCTATAAATGTTTTGATGTCTGGGTGGACATACTAACTTATGGACCTTTATTAAGTGAACTGTTTTTCCTTTGTAACCCGTCTTCAAACATCTTAGCAACTTCCATTGTTAAGGCAAAGTAGGATTTTGAGTGGCATTCACAGGATCACCTACAAATAGAAGGAGCTGTAAGAAAAAATATGGTCTGAACCTAAGAAATAAAGCAAGAGGATATCTGTATATTCTCTCAGTGTCATACTGTACTATTAACAGGTCCACCCATGGATTATTTAATTTTCTAGAAGAATGGATCTTTGTTTTGGGTTTATATGCTAATTGATTAGTGCTTAGTTACTGGGAAGTTACATGCCTATTTTTAGATTTCTGTCCAGTAGAAGAGATATCCTCAAAGATTATAGTTTTATTGCCCTTTCAGATATAAATCTATATTATATTTAATCTAGTGATTTTATTCCAATATTCTATTTGAATGCCTTTCCTAATAAACTATGCAAGCATTTCTTCCTCAAGTGTTCTTGGAATTGGCCTTCCCATCTTACTGGTACTCTCGTTAATCAGTTGAATAAATCTTTGACATGTATTTGTTCTAAAGTTATTATATATGAGGATCATGTTTTTATATTTGGAAAATTATGGTTTGACAGAACAAAATTTAAAAGAAGGGTGACTGCCCAAATTAAAAATAAAAAAGATTATTGAACGTTTTTAGAATTTCAATATTGGTGTAAAAAAAAACCCAGTTTAACTGCTTTTAGTTTTTAGTTGATTTTATTTAAACTTATATTGTCTTTAAGATCAAAGTATCATTTTGGTTACTATTATTTACTTTGCAATAATTCCTCCTGGCATTGCTAATCTATTTCTTATACATGCATATGTCTGTTTACAAAATATCTATTTCACTATGTTCTTACAGTTCAGAATAAAAGAGACCCTAGAAGGAGAAAGTATCTCGTTGAAGGAATCTGATTGTTTCTGGGAAGTGAAGTGGAAGTCTGGCCGTGAATGTAAAGTGCTTCTGGCCACAGCTATTCAGAGCAGTATTTTTTGTCCTGTCAGGTGAGTTCAACAAAGTAGAAAAGTTATGGTCTACCTAGAGCTTTGACTTGTAAAGGATGTTTACTTGTAAGGCTATTTGACTGCACTTAGAGCACTGAAGAACAATCCTTTGACCTCATGACAAGTAAAAGAGGGACAGAATGAAATGTTGCATTCAGAGGGCAGCACGCTGTGAGAGACATGAGCCAATGTGGCAGAGATACCTCTCTTTAGTTATTCAAAGAAATCACACTGTTTACATTTATTGAATCTGGAAAGGAGACAGTGATTCAGAGAAGGAAAAACAATGTAAAACACAAAACAGCATTTGTGTCATGTCTCTATACATGAAGATTTAATTGAAAATAATGGATAAAGTTGATTTATAAATTTACAAATTGTACATTTGCTATTATGTTTATATGTAATCGTATACTTCAGCTGTGGAGAGAGAACATTAATACTTACTGAAGATTACCCTTGATATATAGTTCTCTTAAGACAAAAATTTTCAAACATTTCAAAAATATATTCACTCTAAAGTAAACTATTTTTTGTGATTATAATTCACTCTCAACTAAACTAATATTTCATTCTAAGATGAACATTCTTTCCACTATTGAATGTCTCTAAAATTGAGTCACCTATTAAAGTTGATGAAGTATCAGAACTGATTTGACAGTGTTTTGTCATTCTTAGTGGTGTGGAATATAATGGTATTTCATCTGATGACTTCTTAACTTCAATATATAGTAATTGTTGCACCACCGATCTCTCTAGAAATTCTGCCTTGCTCACTTTATCGATAATCGTAACCCTTATTTTGTTACCTCTTTGTGTGCTGATTCTGTAATTTATCTTCCAACTCTGGACTCTTATGAAAGTGAAGGGGGTGCTGATAATAATTATGCCAAGACAATAGGTGACAAAAGTTCCTTTTCCAATTAAACTTGAACTCTTTACCCAGAGAAGTGGACACCTGCACATACACATGGATGATACATAGCTCTAAAACCCACTCCCTGCCTTAATGCACATACATATACATACATGCACGGACCATCTAGGGACTTTTAATCAAGAAGTGTGACTTGTGATAGCTGTCCTAATAAATATTGTTTTTATGAGGAAAAAGTGTTAATAAAATGTCTATTCTGGGTATCTAAACAGATGTTTAATAAGTTCTTGAAAATATTTTTTAAATGATGTAGATGTGCTACCTATAACCTATAAACAAGTTTAAAATACTTACTGGCAAGGAAAGCTCCTTGTATTTAACTATTTATCTATTCATTCATTTGTATACATGTTTGTTTTATAAAATATATAGTGCACTCTAGGTAAATATTTATTGAAAGAATAAATGAATTTGGGCTTACCGAACTACCTTTCATTTCCTTATTGAGCATGGAAAAACAAACTGGAATGAAAGTCAGCTTTACTTTAACTGCCCAATGATTGCCTTAGGGTCAGGATAAAAGATTTGGAAGCTAAATTTACAAAGAAGTAGTGAAGGATATCAAATGGTGATTATTGCCTTATACATATAATGAATGACATAAAGAGCTATTGCTATTTCACTAGAATCTGTAGAACAATAACTTTTAGGAAAAAGCCTTTGGCGGTAACAGTTACGTTGAAATTTTTATTATTTGGGACAATAAAGATCTTGTAGGAAAGGAGATCTTATATAAAAACACTTTAGAATCCGAGTCTGGGAAATCCAAGCTGAAATTATTTTTCAGTACAGAAAGAAGAGTCTAAATAAATTTTATTATATTTGCTACAATTAGATGCTATGTCAATCTTTTTTTAAGATAGTGATACTGGATTTCATTGACATATATATATGTCAATGGAGGGTTTGACTCAGATGTCTTTTATGCTAGGATTTCAGTAAAAACTGAAAATACAGGATCATTCACTGTTCTGAAATCTGGTTGTTTAGAAAATTTGAATATATTTCTGAATATTGCATTTTGACTGGTTCCCTACACCTTGTAAAGTTTCCATCTTATGTAGAAGCTATGGTAAAAAATAAACAAACATCTGCTGTTTTATGAGTTTTAAATTTTTGATGAATTCTTATGCTGTCAAAAATTGCTGCATAGCAGTGTGATTTTTATGAAGCCATTTCTTGTGTCATCAAATGGCAGTTTTCAGGATGTGGGTAGCTTCCTATTACAGACAGAACATTGTGGGGGTAAGACCTAGATAGGGAGTCTATAGATAGATCACCATTTAAACCGTAGATCTTGACATTCCTTGAACAAGGCATGGAACATTGAGGTGGTCAGTATCATAGTCTAAAGGTCATGATGATAAAATCCCTTCATAGGAAAATTGTAAGGATAAATATCCACCATGTATTCAACACAGCAGATGGTGCTCCCCTGGGTCCCAGGAGATACAGCTAACCAAAATGCAGCCTCCAACCTATGAGCAGGTATTTTCCTTCTTTACAACCCTGACATTAAAGACAATAGATGGTTCAAATGCTGTTTGTTAATTACTAAGTAATGCAATAACTATAGAAAGAAAGGGCAATGCAGCATTCACTATCACAGAGGTTTTAATAAAGAAAGGTACAATAACAGAAATGAAAAATAACAGTTTTCATAGAATCACTTTATAAGAAAGAGGAGATCAGAAAGTAGGAGGATGTGATTGAAGTCGTCAGCGATGATGAATGAGAAGAAGGCATTTGAGTTATCCACACCTCTCATGGGACCTCCCCTCATAGAACAGTGGCTAAATTGAATATTCATGGTTTTATTTTTATACCAGTTACTTCCAGAAGGAGAAAAATTTCTTTTCAGGTAGGTTCTTGTAAGTGAGGGTGTTGGAACTTGAGAAAAATTAAAACAAAGGGAAAAAAAGCAGTATGAGAGTTTCAATTCTCCTACCATAAATTGGCCACCAGTTTATTTCTATACTCTCTAGCCTCTGACATAAACTAGAAAATACTATGAATAACGTGGTTCAGAATGTCCACAAAGTAAAAGCATATCAACTGCTTTAGAGTAATATATGCATTTCTGAAATTTAAATTCAAGGGCAATCTCTTCAACTAGTCCATTCTTAGAGGGCCATAAAGGGGGGTAATACACTTAAAATGGCTTGAACAGGATTCATTCAATAAAAATAAATTCCCTGTTTTGTAACTCATCTGACCTCAAGATTGAACCCAGCGTTCTGTCTCTAGCCCCTTTCTCTAAGCTCAGTTCCTTTTTCTGTAAATGGTGACAAAACAGTAACTACTTTGAAGTATTATTGATAGGATCAAAGGAAGTAACATGCAAAACTCTCATTGCTTTAGTTGGCAAATATTAATCACTTGATGTTATATATTATTTTATTAGGGACTGTAATAGGTTGAAAATACTTTTTGTTATTTATAAATTCTATCAACACTTTTGCCTTTGTTTTTAGAATCTAACTCAGTCTTTTGTGACATCTATACCTGTTCTCTACACTATCTTTCAGTCACATTATTAAGCAAAATATAATTTGAGCATAATTTCACTGGATCTTTAACAATATTTATCATCTTCCCCCATACCTTTCAGAGAATCACAGCTGTTTATAGAAATAATGAAAATGATAAAAATAAATACTATTAATTTTTAAACAAGGTTTATTTTTCAACATTTTTGCCAATTTCTTAACACTTAATTCCATTAAGTGTTAACAGTTAAGTGAAATCAGGGAATGCCAAATATGCTGTCGGATGCACCAGTTGTTTGAAATGATCTACTTTCTTAAAAATCTTCTAAAACCTATCATACCCTACATATAAATATAAAGTAACAGGAATGTTTTCTGTACAGTAGAAGAATTTGCACTGCTGAACTATTTTCAGTGAAATGATGTATAATTGATTTTCTGGAACAGATGACAGATTTCCATTGATCCACATTCACTTACTAGCTCTTAGATCTCAAGGTTTATGAGTGGTAGCCAGCAGATAGAAGAGTTACAAGATTCTGAGAAAGAGGATGAGTATGAGAGAGACTAACCTGAGATAAGAAATTAGATGCCTTAACCATCATGAGAACAGGAAAGAATGTAATTCATATATAGAGAATGTATAAAATCATATTAGGCTATTAAGTATGAAGTGTCTGATTTCCTTAAATACTAAGTTTGACTGTCAATGTCTCTGACATTTCACTTTGACACTTCTTGTTTTATTTTTACTGTGAAAGTACATCCTCATTCTTTCAAATGCATGGTCTGGCTTGTAATTATCTTTCAAATTTATTTTTAGAGCAATTTTTGTGAAACCATGAATAAGTAAAAAATTCGTGTTATTTTCAGATATGAGTTCCATCATGGAACCAATGCGGTGCAGATGGCTCGAAATATCAACAAAGTGTTTGGGAAGGATGTGGCTAATGAACACACAATACGTCAATGGGTTGAGAAGTTCCATTCTTGTGATTTTAATTTTGAAAATGAGCCATGTGGGCGACCTGAGACCAAGGTGGATAATGATGAGCTGAAAGCTGTAGTGGAAGTGAATCCGTCTCAACCTACACGTGAATTAGCAGCAAGGTTTGATGTTACTATTCCAGCAATATTGGACCATTTGAAACAAATTGCCATGGGAAGAAGCTGGATAGATGGGTACTGCATGAATTAAACGAGCGAGCGTCAGAAGAGAAATCGTCTCGAAGCTTTGCCTTTCTTTGCTGTCATGACACAAAGGCAAACCATTTCTACACTGTATTGTTACATGTGATGACAAATGGATTCTTTTTGACAATCACAAGCATTGGCACAATGGTGGGATAAAGATGAAGTGCCAAAACACAGTCCAAAACCATATATTCATCCAAAAACCCTAAGGGTGTCTGGTTGGTGGTCCAGCGCTGGTATCATACACTACAGCTTCATGAAACCTGGTCAATCCATTACAGGGGATGTGTACCGCAGCCAACTGGATGAAATGATGAGGATGCTTGTGATTAAGCAGCCGAGGTTGGTCATCAGAGACAGGCCAATCCTCTTGCAAGACAACGCTTGATCACACGTCACACAAACAACACTGTGCAAACTACAGAGGCTGAACTTGGAAACTTTCTGTCATCCACTGCATTCACCAGACCTTGCGTCAACAGACTATCACTTCTTCCAGGCTTTGGACCACTTCTTGCAAGGAAAAATATTCAATTTTCAACAAGGTGTGGAAAACATCTTCCATGATTTCATCGCCACTCGCTCTCCAAATATATATGTACACTCACATACATACATATGGAAAATTGTCAAGAAAATATAAAATGTATACAAATATTCTTGAAACTTATTTAAATATAGAACATTTTTTCCTAATATAATCTTACAAACCAGTAATCCGTCTTCAACCTGTTTTAGAAATGTTACTTTGAGTGGAAAAATGATAGTTAAAAGGTATAACTATATGGAAATATGAAAACATGTATAGTCTCATAATTGGAAAGCCTTATGACTCTTTATAAGACTATTAAATCAAGTTTATTAATTGCATTATTTAGTAAATATTTGCAATTTATTTTCCTTGTAGGATCTATCTGAGTGTTAAAAAGTTATGTTGAACCTTTTTTCTAGGTCTACTACTTGTTTTCAATGATTTAGCTACTGTCTTGGTTGATACAAATGGATTTGTGAAGCAAAATCTTTGTCTTTACTGTATTTTATTAATATATGATGCTTTTCTTTATCCTTTCTGATTGTTTATATTCTTAAATATTGCCTTATCTTAATATTTCCAATCCATATGTCTTTGTTTTGAATGTGCTTTTTGTTTCTTTGTTGATTCCTTTATTTTCAACTGAAAAAACCTTTGTCTTAAGGGTTTTTTGTAAATATTAGATTACTGGGTGTTAAGTTTTAATCTGACAAGAGAGTTTTCATCCTTTGATGGGTCAATTGAGCCCTTGCTTTCTTCTCCTTCCTTCCTTTCTTTAACTTACCTGTCTTCTTTTCTTTCATTTTTTCTTAAAAACTTCAGTGCCACTTTAAAAGCTTTTTTAAAAAATTTTAATTATTATGGGTACATAGTAGTTGTATATCTTTATAGGGTACTTGTGATATTTTGATTTAATTACATAATTTTTCTCAACACGTTTCAATTTTCCACCTATTATTTCAGTGAGAAATCATATCAGAAACATTAGACTCACAGTAAAATACAAAACAGAAAAAACACAATTCTACAATTTAATACATATGGGAGTGGTTGCTATTTTTAAAGTTTTTTATTGGGAATTATATGAGGAAACATAACATTTCAGAGTGAAGTAGTCTTCAACAGTAGATTTCCAAAGAGAATTAAGAGTACAAGAGCACAATTTTTTATAGGTGCTATTGGACAGGATATGAGTACCAGCAAATCATTTTTAACATGTTTTTCAAAAGGCTTGGATGATGAAAACAAATCATGACTTTCACTACTACTACACTAATATAAAGTTCTTACAGCTTTCAAAATGGAGTTAGGAGAATTCAGACCAAAAAGTTGGTCCAGGATATATTTATTTCTTTAGTAGTTTTCTTAACCATCTGATTACCTGGGTAAGTTTTGCATTGAATAGACAATGCACTAGGAGCTTAGAAATGGATATACCCTGTGTCGAGTCCCTTATTAAACCACACTTCAACACATCTTAAATGTATCTAATCTACCAGGAAATTTAATTTTATTATTAGAGGAAATTATGGCAGGTGGTTTAGAAATCTGATTATGTATGTATATGCTGAAATGGCATTTCCCCATAAATCATTAACAGAGAATATATCCTAAAGGCCAAACATCAGTTTGGGGGCTTAACTTTGATTTCCATTTTTCTCTTGAGGAAGATATAGTTTCTGTTGCTTCTGGTGTCCTGTAAGTAGCTGTGACAACCTAAGAAACTTTAACAATATTTGTTGTATCTGGTTCATTTTATATGGTTTGCAATTTCCAAATCATCTGGCTTTAGTATCCTATTAGCGATCGGAAGGGTAACAGGTTTCAGATCATTGTCAATAATGCCAAGAAGTGACTCCAACTTATTTTTAAGTAACTCTAATATTCCTATACTGCTGGATTCTTTTTCTTTTTAAGCCAATTATTAGGATCCACATTTCCACACTCCATTACCATATAGATGTACTTGTTTCTGATTATCTAACCGTAAGGTCAGGTGATCTCATCTTTGTGTTGTTTTAATTTATTCAAGATATTGTATTCCCATAACTCTCAATTTGTTGTGCATCTGATTCTTCTAGGTTTACATATTTTATATAACATATCTGTGTCTTTTCACTCAACATCTGAAATACCTAACTTGAATCTCTACTTCTTATCTGTTTTAATGTGGAATAAATTCTTCCTTTAACTAAAATGCATTCATTTGTTGAAGAGGATGCTAAAATCATTATAAATAAAACTTGTCAAACTAGAAATTCAGCTCTTTCATTTTTCATTTAGGTATTGAAATACCTGATTTTCTTCAAGTTTATTACTTATTTTAGATCTGAGCTTCCTTACTCTATCTATGCTGACTTTATCATTTTCCAAACATTCCACTGTCAACTAGTATTTGAATTTTTTACTGTATTTCTTTCCCATTGAATTAATGTTTATCATTCCTGTCTATCACATGATCTTACTTTTGTTTGTTATAACAATTGCTCTTCCCAGATGTCTATCTGACTCACCAGATGCTCTGATTCTCTTTTACTAGTTTTCTCCTTTTTATTTAGAATACAATAAAACTCCCTTTCTTCTTCCAACAGAATGAGACCTTTGGAAAAACTCAAACTTCTTTTCTCTCTTTTCCTGCCTGCCTTAAATTTTGGCTGAAATAGTGTCGTTTTTATTAGAATCATCTTTACAATGTGTACCTTTTGTGAGTAGTACTCAAACAATGACAGAAAGTATAAACTCAACCATTAATAGTTTATTCTACATATATATACATGATATATGTGTCTACATCTATAGCTTCAACTATCAATTTATATCAAGGTTCATACTATTATTCCATCTTATTTTTATTGCCACATTTTGAGGTCTCAGTTTTGGTTAATTTTTTGCTTGGTAGTAGTCCTTTTTATCTCCAAATATTTTCCTTAGGTAAATAGAGGATAGTAAAATATAGAAATAGGAAACCCAAAGTGTTTTTCCTACTCTTACTCAATACAGAATACTTCATTCACTTCTGATCACCAAAATGTGTGTGGGTTTTTCCCCAACACCGACCAAGTAATTCTCGAGCAGACAACAGCTGGGTGTCCTCTAATTCAATTCAGTTCTGACACTATCTACCTGGAGATAGCAATGGATCCCACAGGTTAAGGGCTCAGTCCCACAAGACTGTCCTACACTGCAGATGCAAATTGCAAGTCCCACATTGTGACCTGTGCTTCTTACCTACCTGCTATAAATTGGGGTTCCCATGATCCCTTCCTTGGGATAATTTGCTAGAGCAGCTCCTACTTCTCAGGGAAACATTTTACTTACATTTACTGGTTTATTAATAAAGGATATAATAAAAGATAAAGGTGAACATCCAGATGAAGAGAAATAGGTGAAGTCTGGAAGGGCCCCAGGTGCAGGAGCTTCTATTTCCAAGGAGTTGGAGCATGACACTCTCCTGGCACATAGGTATGTTTGTTAACTCTAAAGCTCTCTGAACCCCTATGGTTCAGGGATTTTTACAGAGGCTTTACATGAAGGTATGATTGATTATTACCTTAATTTCCCACCCCTCTTCTCTTTCTAGAGATGAAAGGTGAGGTTGAAAGCCCCAAGCTTGTAATCATGGCTCAGTCCGTTTGGTGGCTAGTCCCCATCCAGGAGCCTACCCAAAGTCATTTCACTCAAGCAAAAGACACTCTTATTACACAAGGAATCCAAGGAATTTGGGAGCTCTGGTGCAGAGACCAAATTTTAGAAAAAAAGATACAGCTACCCCCATCACTCAGAAAATTATAAAGGTTTTAGGAGTTTATGCCAAGGACTGGGGACAGAGAGTAATATTTCTTATTACTTCACAGGTGGGACACTGAAGTAATACACTTTTGAATTATTGCATATCTTCAAACACTTTTCTGCACCTGAAATGCAAACAAAATCTTAAGTAAATTTGGAATTCCTGTGCTGAATCCATTTCTTTCTGTGGTTTATAAGTGATATTCTGTGTGTAACTGCTGATAATGCAAAGATATTAGTCAATTTTTTTCCTTTGCTGGTGACTTATCCTTACATATGGATGGTTTTAAAACGGTTCCTTTATCATTAGAGATCATGCATTTTACCAGGATATGCTCAGTTAGGAACTCTTTCTTAACAGTGCAGCCTGGAACTCAGTGAACACCCTCAGTATGAAGACACAGTTCTTCATTCAGCCTAGAGGAATGTTATTTAATAAATTGTTTTGTCATTCCTGATCCTCCATCTGTCCCTTTTCTTCCCTTTGAAACTCCTATTTTTTCCTGCTAATGTTCCTAAACCTAAGTCACTAATTTTGGTCTCAATTTCCTCTCATTTAATCCAATTTCTGAATGCATCTTCCTAAATGCTTCAAACAAATCAGGTGTCCATCTGTCTCCTTCAGTAGTTTTCCCCTTGCCATGTGTTTCAAATTTTCCATCTTATCCTTCTCTCTCTACTTCCTGAGGCCTATCAGATAAGCTGCAATTTCATTCTGCCAATGAATTGAGACTTAGATTTTAATGTTGGAATATATTTCATGGCCAGAATCCTCAGAGTTTTAGAGGCAAATGGGACTTCTTCCCTGGGCGGCTGTGTATTGAGGACAGATTATCACCAGAGGCCCACCTGCTCTCTGGTCTTGGTTCACTTCCAACCATCCTAGTAATGAGGAGTCAGCTCACCTATTTTTCCCAATCCAGAATCATTGAGGCAAAGGAGATCCACCCTTGGGGAAAAGTCCCATCACTTTCCCATCCCTCTCCCACCTGGATCCTATAGATCCCTGGGCGTGAAGCCCATTAAAGAGCAAATCACACAGCATCAGGTTTTTATTTTCAGACACAAAAATGTGGATGATTTGAGTTAATTAATTTGAGTTGATAAATCTGAAAGCAGTGATGACATATTGATGGGTAGTGAAGAATCCAGGCGATATATAATTTGGAAATGAACTATAGCAATTGACAATATTGATAGAGAAGATGTAAAAGATTTTTAATCTTTTAGGAGATATAAAGAAAGTCATGGCCATTTATTGAATATGCAGGATAAGCAAACAAAAGCCACCTGAGATGATGTTCAAAGTTCTCCTTTGGGAGTGAGGTAACAAGTAAGTTTGGTGCCAATTTATGAGAAAGAGAATAGTGTATTATTTGGGAAAAATTGGCAACAGAAGTTACTGCTAGTTCCATCAAGTCTTCTACCCAGAGTTAGATTTCCATGTATTCATTAATTATATATTAAGAGTCAAAACTTGATAAAATAATTAAAAGAAGATCAGGATCATAAAGATTATCAGCAACTTTGTTGCCCAGGTACTTTAAGTCTATTTTGAAAAAAAAAAATCCCTGCTTACACTACATTCACTTAGTTAACACATACATTTATACCATGAACACAAACTGCATAAAGCATTATAGAATCAAAAATGAAGCACAGACTCTTTCCTCAAGTAGTACGGTCACATAGATATCCATTACGAAACAAAGTTCATTGTTAGAGAAATTCAAAGGATGTCATTAGAGAGAGGACCTGAAGTGTGGATTGGTCAGAGTAGTGGTACCAGATCTGATTCTTAAAGGATGAAGAGAAGTTAATTAAAGAAAGTTCTAGAGCATTTCAGGAAGAAAAGACCACAGAGTAAATAATTACAGCAAGAAATAGCATAGTATTGATGAAGCAACATAAGCAATTCTGTGTAGTTAAATATAACGCGTAAAGCTGGGATTGAAAAGGAAAGAATATGGATAGGTCAGTAAGTGCCAAGCCATGGAATAAATTGTTAAGAAGTTTGAGAATTTGTACATAAGGAGACACGATGAAACATGTACAGAAATTATTTTTTCTTGACAGCTACATGGTCAGACTTTTTAAAATTTTAAAAACAGATCACTTTTGTCTGCTATGGTATAAATGGATTCAAAGAGAATAAGAGTGGAAACAATGGAGAGATTTAGGAAGCTATTGTACTTGATTAAGAGATTATAATGTTGAAATGATGTCATTTGAGTAGGAATAAAGTCAAGTTAAAGTCAAGTTCTAGATAACTTGATTTTATGCACTGGCCAAGTTGGGGGTGAAAGTAAAGATCCGCAGTTAACAGGTAGATACGTGTGCGTAAGGCCTGGAAAGAGATAGCTGGGTTGGAAATACACATATTTAGTTATCAAGTGTTAGTTGAAGCCGTGAGAATGGAGAAAATTTCTCAGGGAAAACATACAAAGTGAAGTGGTATTAATCTGATCTAGGAATATTGGTGATAAGCAAGCCTAAAGAGTGGAAAGAAAATAGTAACTCATGAATGGATTGAAAATAAATTGTCAGAAATGATTATCATGAAGAAAATAGTTTTTTAAAAAATATAGAGATAACTAATAACACTGGAACTTGTCAGAGACATTATTACTATTTACTAATATTCATTTCCCTTTCCCCTGGGCACATGAGAGGTTTATACTCCCTGTTCTCTTGGAGTCGGTCACGGTCAACAGATTTTCTTTAATCAGTGAAATATGAATAATAAAGACATATGTTATTTCCAAGTGAAAGCCAGTCATTGCCTAACTTCTCTCCCCACACACACCCCTACCCCAACTTTGGTATCATAATCACAGAAGCATTTGTTGAGATGAAGCCTCAGAAAGCCTGGGTATACTCTATTAACTTAACAATACACTGTCTACTGTTTGTAGCTGAATGAATACTATTGTCAATACTACAGCAAATCATAGCCATGAAAAGAACTGTTAATAACGTTCCTTAGGGAATCAGTTGTGATCTTAGCAGGATAGTTTAGGTGAACTAGTGGAATAAATCAAACTGCAGTGCTTCTGGAGGTTTAACGTGTGATATAGTGGACATGGAGTAGTCATTTGCTGCTTTATGAACTCAGGAAGAGTAGAAGAGAAACTGGAAAACATACCCAGGGAAATATAGGGTCAAGATAGAGTCCCCTTTAGCAGAGGGGAATGAAAGAAAGAGACTTTAGGAACATGTACATTGAGGGAAGGGGCCCAGGAGAAATAGGAAAGAACATAAAAGAAAAGGGGGTGGGGTGATCAATGAAGCTACTTTCCACAAGAAGCAAGAGAGGATGGGCTAAAGAACACAGGAAGGCTTTAAACTGCAAGAAAAATTTCTCAATATTTCAATACCCTAGACAGGGAGAATGGGGGAAAGAGAGAAAGTAATTAGGGAAGAACCAGGATTTAGTTAAGGTAAGTAGAGTCCTTTGTCCTAAATGAGATATTGAATGGTTTAGTAGTAATGTAATTATGTTTTTAGAGGTTAAAGTATGAATTTTGGACATAGAGCAATAGGAAAGGGGTATAAATGTTTAAACTAGTTAGGGAATAACTAGAAGAAAACTGGAAGAAAGAGTCTCTTCCATTTACACGTTAAGAATAGCAATGAGAGAACTTTTATATCTCTTAACTTTGTCTAAAGTCCTGCTAGTGATAAAACTACTAGGTAGTCTAAGTAATACCTGCCCTGGTGTTAGTCACTCTGCCATGTTTTAAACAATAGTCTTGAACAGTGCTGATCCTCTAAAATTTTGTTAGTGTTTCAATAGTTCAGCTGTAGAATGAACTAAAGAAATAACTCCATTGGACCTGTTCATGAGCAGTATTTTATATTTTCTTTGCTATTATCACAGCTTATACTTTACCTAATTGTATTAGTTATCTTTCATTATGTACCAATTTACCACAAACTAAGTGGCTAAAGCAACACAAATTTATCATCTCCCAATTTTCATTGGTCAGGAGACTGGCAAGGCATGGTTAAGTTCTTTGCTCATGGTCTGAAAGCAAGGTGCCTCATCTGAAGCTTAAGGTCTTCGTCCAAACTGATTTGAGTTGTTAGAATACAGATCCTTTTGGTTGCAGGACTAAGATTCCAGCTTTCTTGCTGGCTCTTGGGCAGAGAAAGCCATTCTTGATATTGAGAATAATCTGCTATTTTCTGCCCTCTCCACAAAATGGCAATAGTTCCTTTAAGGCAGCAAGAGAATATCTCTGTTGCTTTGAATCTTATTTCCTCTCACTGTGACTTCTAGACCCAGACATAAAGGTCTCAGGTAGGTCAGGCCTATCCACATAATCTCCCATTTGATTTACTCAAGGTCAACTAACAACCTTAATTACATCTGCAAAAATCCCCTTTGTCATGTACTATGACATAATCATGAGAATAATATCCCATCAAATCCACAGGTTTTGAGTGCACGCAAGATGAGGAATTATATAAGATATGTACAACAAAGATTGGAAGTTTTAGGGTCTGTTTTAAAATTAAAATTATGCCACAGTGATAGTCAATAGATTTAAATAATACATCAGTTATTGGACATATTGGAAAAAATATTAAAATATGGTATCTCCATACCCACCTCACTGTATTTTTTATATCATTTTTTCGACAACTTTTCTTTCCAATTTTCTTCTATATTGTGTTAAATATATGCCCCACCTTGAAATCCATAAAATCATTTTGAAAATTGATATGGAAGAGCATGAGAGAACAAAGGCATGCATGAGAAGGAGAGAAGCAGGTAATTTTTTTTTACATAAAGGAAATATATCATTCTATGAACTCCTGTGACTGACCTAAAAGAATATTTTATCTCCTGTAGACATGGGGCTGATAAAAAGAAAAAGCATACCAAATTTTTGTTTTGCAAGTAAAAGGTTTACAATGTAAATGAATGCAGAACCCCTCTGGGGTTCTTTAGTGAAAGTGAGAATGTCGATTAGAAAAATGTGAAAAACCCTGACTATGGAATGAGACAATTTATATGGATTCTATTACATATGATTATTTACACACACACACACACAATCTTCTTTAACTTTGCTTTTAAGAAGAAAGATCTCTTCCCCTGACTGAGAATATTAGCATTCCTTTGCTTTAAGATTCTAATAGCCTCCTTTGAGGCAAATGCCTTTCAAGGGGATACTGATTGCTTTTTTTGTTTGTTTGTTTATTTCAGAATATTATGGGGGTACACACGCTTTGGTCACATAAATAGCCTTTGCACTGCCCGAGTCAAAGCTACAAGTGTGCCCAACCCCCAGACAGCATGCACCGCACCTATTAGGTGTGAGTTTACTCATCCCTTCCTCTCCTCTCCCACCTGCCCAACACCCAATGAATGTTACTTCCATATGTGCACATAAGTGTTGATCGATTAGTACCAATTTAATGGTGGGTACATGAGGTGTTTGTTTTTCCATTCTTGTGATACTTCACTTAGAAGAATGGTATCCAGTTCCATCCAGGATAATACAAGCGGTATTACTTCTCCATTTTTTCGTATGGCTGAGTAATACTCCATGTTATACATATACCATATTTTATTAATCCACTCATGTATTGATGGGTACTTGGGTTGTTTCCATATCTTTGCAATTGTGAATTGTGCTGCTGTAAACACTTGAATGCAGATTGTTTTTATGGCCCACAGTACCATCTCTTACATTTTTCTGACCCAGAATTATATGACCAGAATATCCTCAGAAGAACAAAGAGGAATCATTACTCAAAAGGAGACAGGGTAAGAACCAAAAGATCTGCCAGATTTTTGCCAATTTATATCAACCAAAACCTGGAAAAGCACATGAGGAAAATTATAAGTGTTATTTCAGGGAGGAAAAAACCATAACATTAGATAGGGTTAAATTATTATGAGGTATAGCTTAAGCAATAATGAGTATCTCTATTAGTTTACTTGGTGAATAACTGAAATCTAGACTTGATGTTATCCTACATTAAATGGAGTTGAGATACCAGAACTTAATTGGCATATAATGCCAGGAAACAATGAAAGTGCTTAGGAAGAGAAGCTCTCTCGAGTAGATCTGTTGGGTTGTAGTTGTCTGTTCTCAGTTCTTGGTGTGCTCTTTGCTGAAGAATGACCACACACACCAAAAGCAAGGCCAGCATGAAGCAAGGTTTATTGAGGAAGGACAAGATAGGTTTACAGAGCAAAAGCAAGATATGTTCACCACAGATGACAAACAGACCCCCTGTCATAACAGGAGGGCCCCAATTATGGTCTGGGGTCCTGTTTTATATTGCCAAGGCTGGGCCCCCCTAGTGGTTCATCACCATTGAACCACTTTGATGGACATTTGGGAGTTACATAACCTGAGTCTTACTGTGCATACGGATCTCCCATGAGCCTCTCTGAAAGCCCATTTTGGGGGTGTCAACTGCAATGTAGATTTAAACTAATGAGGTGATAATTAGCCCTAGGTTGTCCTAGGTCACCTTCCAGATCCTATTGTACCTGTGCTGTTTGGCCCACGGGCTAGGGAATCTTCTGCATTCTTTTGAAGTTGGCAAGCTAAGTTCTGATTGGCAGATTGGTAGGGTGTTCCAGGTGTGGCAATTGCTCAGGGCACCCAGCAATTTTGTCCCCAGGAGGGTCGGAGGTCACTGGATGTCTACCTAACAGATTTAGCATGGATTATCCACTCATCCAAGCTAATTATGTTCTCAAGAAAAACCCAGAGGGTATGTCCTTCACCAGTAAATTGAGAAGAGTCCAAAAGATAGTCCTTTCCTAAGTGAATTGAGAAATGCCAAATGGTGAGAAGAATCCCAACACACTTGTAAAGTGTTTCTTTCTTTACTTCAGTAGTCGTAATAGAATTGTGGAGTAGCGTAGGTCAACTGACAGCTCTTAACCTGCATCTTTAGGGTGGGTACCATTAGCAAAATCCAAAACAATTCCAGACCAGCAATCAAAATAGTTTGGCCTGAAGAGAACAGACTAGAGATAATTGTTCAAGGTGTCCCTGGGAATGAGAGATGTCAACCCAAAATAAGTGATCGAGGCAAAAATATAAATCAATGGACCTTTATTAAGCCAAAGTTTGAGGACATGCCCCAGAAAAACAGAAGCCATGGAACATCTGTGACTGTTTTTACTGACGTGGGCTCAGGGAACTCAGTATTTAAAGAGAAGTGGGCATTCAGACAGAAAAAGGAGGATGGGGATGGGTAGTGAGACAAATGGTTACATTCTTGTGGGTCCCAGGAAATCTACATTTTACACAAGACAAAGTGAATGTTTGAAGAGAAAAAGGGAGTAAGGAAGAATCAATTATGCAGATGTCTCTGGGTGGGTGGAAGAATGATAGATCTCATCTTGTCTCTGTTCTGTACCTGGGAAGGTAGGGTTGGCATCAACATTATTAGTGTGGAATCAGACAGATTTTAGTTTTAGGAGCTAGGCTTAGCCTACAGACCCAAAGTTACAATCTGCATGTTCTTGTATGTGGGAGGCCAGCAAAGAATTTCCTTATCTGTGGGGCAGTCCTTTGTAGATGCCTGAGGCCTTTTACTTTTCAGTGGGGATCTGGCTAATGTGTTAGTAACAGCTATTCATTTGGAAGGGGGTGTTGTATAACTCAGCCTCCAGGCTTGAACTTCCCTTTTGCATAAGGAGTTAGGGAGTGGTCCTGAGATTTCCATTTTCCTTTATAGAGTGACAGATGTGATGACTTTGTTATGTGCCCAGTTGGCTAAGCTGAGCTATATTTCCCAGAATTTCCTTTTTTTGTGTGTCTCTAATAAGTGTAGGTAGAAGGGAGGAGGCAGACATTTCACAGCACACACAATGATGATCTGTTGACTCCCCTCATTGGCATAAAGTAGCAGCTAGGTCTTCAATTGCTTTCTCTTCTCCCTGAATCTTTATTTTCTCCAAATCTTTGGTCACATTTAGTATATGTGTGTTCGACTCTATGACAAAGGGCTCTATTTTCTACCAGATGGGCTCATCACTAATGTCAGAGGTTCCAGCCTTCTCTTCCTACCTGTCTGCCTGTGGACTTTTGCCTCCAGCATTAGACACAGAAATACCCTTGCAAAAACCATTTAGTTGATCACCACAATTGTATGAGCCATTTCCTATAATAAATGTACCACTGGTTCTGCTCCTCTGATTAAACCCTGACAAAACAAATAGAAAACAAGTAAATTTTTTTCTTAATATCTATAGTCAGGAAAAAAATAAATTAAAAAATCGTCAATGGTTTGAATGATGGTATCCCCTCCAAAATTCATATTATAATTTAATCTCCAAGTCAACAGTATTAAGATGTGTGGCCTTTGGGATGTGATTCAGTTATGATGGCTCCACCCTCACCAATGGGATTAGCACCCTCCTAAAAGGGCTTAAGGTTGAAGGGAGTACTCTCTTGCCTTTCTATCCTTTCTTCTATATGAGGACATAGTGTTCTTACTCTCCAGAAGATGCAGTAATAATGCACCATCCTGGAAGCAGGAAGCATCCCTCACCAGACATCAATCCTACTGGTACCTCGACCTGGGATTTCCCAACCTCCAGACACATGAGGAGTAAATTTCCATTCTTTATAAATTACCCAGTCTCAGGTATTTTGTTATGGCTGCACAATTGGACTAAAACAAATATAAGTGGGCTGAAGACATCTGAGGGAACAAAGTTGGAGAATCAAGGGCCTCTGACCTAATTCCCAGATGTGAATCAAAACATAGATTCTGGAGCTCCTGGATTGAAGGGGAAACTGGGTTCACCTTGATCCTAGAAACAAAATGACAACACCTATGAATATGTAATGAAAATAGCCTCTCTAACTTCCCCCAAAGGGACTTCTAAACATTTTCCAAAATAACTTGCTTTGGAGAAAGAGAAATATCTAGACTTTTAAATTATTACTCAATGCACTGAATCTGAACTGACATGAATTTTTTTCAATCCAACAGGCCACTGCCGTCTATTACTCAGAGTGGGGGTTTAATGGAAATCAGTTGAGAAATGGAATTTTGGCCTGAATCCATCTCTAAGCAGGCATGATAAATCTGCAAAACCACTCTGTAGTTATTTTCCAAAATTCTGGATGCATAGTCTAAATATCCATACTACATAGCTGTCAGAATCTCCATGGAAATTCCCTGGCCCATGGAAAAAGAGTCTGTTGTGGCACAATGGAAAAGTTAAGTCTCTGATCTTATTTTATCCCAAAAAAAGGAAAAAAAAGCCATAAGTCATTTGTAGTACAATCCCAAAGAATTATGCCACGTTAAGAGGGTTGAAACATATAGGAATAGTAAATTCTACCTTGTCTTCATTTAACATGCCACTGGGGCTTGTGAAGAAATATTAATGATGGAGAATAAAAGGAGTTATTGTAAACATAATTAGAAATTGCCTCCAATTGCAGCTGTTGTTTCAGATGTTGTCTACATATTAGAACAGATAGCAGGAAGCTCAGTAGCTGGTATAAAATTACTAATCTGGCAAATGCTTTCATCTATGTATTAATTAGGAAAGATGCCAGAAAACTTGCTTTCATACTGTGTGGAGAGCAGCACATCTTCACTGAATTACCTCAGGAATATGGCAGCTCTGTTCAATGTCACAGGGACTTCAAGTGTTTCATCATCCCTCAGAACATATTATCATATTATATTACCATGGTAAAATTACCGTACCATAATTATTGTACCATAATATCATGGCAATTGGATCTGGTGAGCAAGTTATACCAAATAACCTCTAGATGTATTTGTAAGATATATGTACCAAGTGGTGGGAGGAAAACCCTGGGAAAATTCAGAAAAGATGAATGTTACACATGACGTGAACACCAAGGTCTTCCATTAAGTAAGGTCTATCTAGCTGAGTGAGTGACCAATCTCTAACAGCAAAGACCAGACTTCTGTAAGGACACTACTTCCCAAGAGGACCAGCCTGATACCTGATGGCAGCTAAATTATATTGAATTCCTCCCATCACCTTGGCGAGGTGGGTAGAGACAATAATTCATCTTCACTGAAATAGTGACTGGGGTTATAGATGTTTTTAACCTTCCCCCAATTTTTTTTAGACAACCTTAATTGAACCTGCCCCACACTTATTCAACATCATGGTATTCACGCATAACTACTCCTGAACGAGGAAACATTTTACAACCAAAGAAGCAAGGGAATGGACTTCCTATCATGAAATTCACTGGTCTTGCCATCTACCCCATCCCTGGAAGCAACTGGACTAATAGAATGTTGGGATAACCTAATCAAGATTTGGTTATAATCAATGCTGGTTGGATGATAATAGCTTGTCATGCTGAAATGACTACTATACAGCTGGGCAAGTATCCAAATATATTCAAATAAATATAAAAGTTTGGGATTCTGGTCTTGGCCCTATCCTTAATTAGTTGGATGGTACTAAACAAATCAGTATAAATTCCCATATTTTTAAAAAAGAGGAATATGGGTGTCTAGAAACATGAGAAGTAGCCAAGGTGTTCCAGAAAAATCCAGTGGCTAAAAGGTAACAAAATTTTTTAAAAAATCTATTTAGTTTTTAAATAAAATTTCCCTTATTTCTATATTTGAGAAGCTTCTGTGGGTGTTAGATGATTATGTGAGGTTATTAGTAGCTATCAGATAAGCATAACTGATTCCATCTGTCATCTTGCTTGTCTGTTATATGAAGTTTTTGACATGTTGGACTTTTTAACATTAAATCATTTTAATGGATTTTTATTCATATATATTTAGTATTTATTTATAATGATCAAAGTTAATAAGAAATCTTAATGGTTTTGGTCAAATTTCGTGCTTTGGAAAAGTGTTAAATATTTTGAATTTACTTTAAAAGAGTTTGATGATTGAAAAAGTGATGACTATGCATTGAGAGCCACGGTTTTGGTGAAAGATAAGAATTGACTTTCATTTATGTTTGTTTCAAATCTCACAGCAGTCCTCTATCTTTGGCATGCAGGTGAAAATCAGGGTTGAATAATTATGATGGCAAAAGAAACAGCCACTAAACATTCCAAAGTGAGCATAAACCTAGTAAACATGCAAAGCTGTAGAAGTTAATGTTGGTATGGTACTTTTACATTCTCAGGAAAAAACTACCAAACAAAATTACAAAATATTAGAGAAATTTATTCATAAATTAAGCTGGAATAAAGATAACTATAAGATAATCAAAAGCAACTGCTGTGAATATAATAAATCATATATTATCAGATTTTAATTATGAATGCTTTTGACAATACTAAGTAAATGCCTATAAGCTCTCAAAGCAGATCAACCCTATCAGTGAAGAAAGACAATCACGTAGTTCATTTGTCCTTTGTTTCAAAGATTAAACTCAATGAAATTGTTATTTTTTTAAGCATTACTTCTCCACCAAAATGCTTTCCATTCAATGGAACTCTACTGTTACATCTAAAATGCTAATATTTAAAAGTATAGAATGAACACACAGAGATATTGTTTTCTCTCTTCCACAGTTTAGTTGCCTGCAAAAAGACATGGTATAATTTAGAATGACAGGCTTTTAAATAGAAGTAATCCTGTTATCTGCTTGGTGAGAATTTTATCTGGATATTTCCTAAATTTAAGAAATGAATACATATAGATGTGGTTACTAGTGTCATCCGATTAATAGTAGATAAAGCCTCATAAACATGTTGACTTCACTCAATAAAGTGAGTTTTATAATTGTGAAGGTATGATAGTTTACAAATCTCTCTTATCTGAAGAGCTCTTTCTCAATTTTTTTCAAATTACAGTATGCAAAATAAAGAAAGGCAAGCGACTCTGCTTGAAGTTTGGATAAGAGCTGAATAATCTAATCTACTGGGATCCACTCCCAAAGGGTCTTTAAACAGATACAAGAAACCCCATGACTTGACAGAGAAGTATAATATAAAAAAGCTCAAAGAATGTTTAACCATTTATAATTGTAATTAAAAGAGTTGGTTTGAAAAAATACATGAGGATGTAGATTTTTCTGTCATGGCCAGACACACATGTACACACATACACACACATGCACACATGTGACACTCGTCACATGAGGTCCAATTGCACAACTGCCCTCATCACTGCAGTTAATGAAGGCAGAAAGGACAAATGTAATTAATTGGCAGAAATCTTTTGAGAATCTGGAGTTGTATGTCAGGTGCAGTTACCTTCTTCAGCATTTGGGGGAAAATGGGAAGATAGTTGTGACTTACATTTCAAGCTTCTAGACTAGCATTTCTTAACCTTTTTATTCCTCTCTATTTCTTGATCCACATGATTGAGAACATCACTTGTAAAAACTTCCCATGTATGTTCTTAATGCCTGATGGTTCTGGTTTGACTGTTAAGCACTGTAAGGCATCTGAATTTTCACCCTATTTGCATTTTTACCCTACTTGCATACCCTACTGAATTTTTACCCTAACAAGTTAGCTTGCCAGAGTTTCGGAGATGTTAATAGAAGGTTTAAAACTTCTAGGTTAGAAACAAAGAATATTTTATTACCCACTGCAATACCAATAGCCAGAGTATCAGCCTTTGCATTGGTTCCTCAAGCTCCAGTTCCCACCAGTCAATGCAAAGAGACCAAGTGACACCTGCCCACACAGTGGGTTATATTATGGAGGAGGAACACTAAGTTTACTGAACCCAAATTTTTCATACTGGGCGGCAGGCATATGTAAAAGAGGCAAATTTTACCTCTATCTTCTTAGGGTCCTCAGTGGGCCTAAGAATTAAATTGACATAAGGTAGATAAACAGGAGAAAAACACACAAATTTAATATAAGTTTGTGTGACATGGGAGCCCTTATAAATAAATAAATACCCAAAGAAGTTGTAAAACCTAAATGCTGTTATATTAGGTTGAACAAAGATAGGAAATTGTGGATACGTAACTAAATTATGTGGAGAGGCTAATGGAAGATAAGAATTCTTATAACAAGGTTTTTTCCTACAGAATTATCTTAACCATGATTCCCCATAGAGGAATTGTTTTTCCTTATACAGGAAGGTCATCATTCACATGGGAGTTTATTTTTCTCCTTTTTTCAGGAAGAAAGGGGGAGATTACAATGCCCTTCTTATATCTGTTTTTCAAGTGTCTTTAGCTCAAAATAATCTTTATACCAAAGAGTGACGTATTTTGGGGTGCATCTTCTGCCACCCGTCACATTCATGCTTCTTGGTCCAGAGAGAGGTAATTTATCCTCTAAAGTTGTAAATAAACCTTTTCTCTGATAGTGTGTGGTGGAGTGGGAATAGAAGCAGACACTATTTCTATCATCCAAGGCTGTTTGTTTTGCTGTACAGATACAATCAATAGATCAGAACAAAGCAGTTGGTGCTTCTGCTTACAAGACATACAGGAACATAAGAAACCCATGGAGAATTGTCTCCTAGTGATAAAGTTACAATTTTTTAACCCCTTTGAAGATACTATTAGGAAAAAGTAAAATAAAAAGAGCAAAATCATAGGAATAATCTTAAAAAAAAAGAACTGCTTATCAACTGATTGTAGCAAAGCATTGTATTGTGAAATTATAGTAAAAACATCCGTTCTAGATAAGAGGTGAATTTTTTTAAAAAACCACATTCTACAGGTACATAATAAACACATTTTAGTATATTAAAAATCCAAGTATTTGGATGTCCCATTATACACTCTATTTTTTTTATCTCAGAATATTATGGGAGTACAACACTTTGGCTATATATATTGCCTATGCACTGCCCAAGTCAGAGCTACAATCGTGGACATCCCCCAAACTGTGCACCCCACACCCATTCAGTGAGAGTTTTCCCATCCCCTCGACCCCCCTCCCACCTGCCTGCCCCCTGATGAATGTTATTTCCATGTGCGACGTGAGTATTGATCAGTTAGTACCAATTTGATGTTGAGTACCAGTGGTGCTTGTTTTTCCATTCTTATGATACTTCCCTTCGAAGAATGGGCTCTAGTTCCATCCAGGATAATACCAGATGTGTTAATTTACCATTGTTTTTTATTGCTGAGTAATACTCCATGGTGTACATATACCACATTTTATTAATCCACTCATGTATTGATGGGCGCCTGGGTTGTTTCCAGATCTTTGCAATTGTGAATTGTGCTGCTATAAACATTTGAGAGCAGATGTCTTTATTATAGAATTTTTTTTTCCTTTGGGTAAATACCCAGTAGTGGGACTGCTGGATCAAATGGTAGTTCTACTTTTAATTCTTTGAGGTATCTCCATATTACTTTCCATAGAGGTTGTACTAATTTGTAGTCCCACCAGCAGTGTATGAGTGTTCCTATCTATCTGCATCCACACCAACATTTGTTGTTTTGGGATTTGTTGATATAAGCCAGTCTCACTGGAGTTAAGTGATATCTCATTGTGGTTTTGATTTGCATTTCCCTGATGATTAGAGAAGTTGAGCAATTTTTTATATGTTTGTTGGCCATGATTCTGTCTTCTTTTGGAAAGTTTCTGTTCATGTCCTTTACCCACTTTTTAACGGGGTTGTTTGATTTTTTCTTGCTGATTTTCTTAAGTTTTGTATAGATTCTGGTTATCAACCCTTTAACAGATTAAACTTCTTAAAATCTAGTATGCTCCTCTACCTTCCAAATTCATCTAGTTAGTTCTTTTGTTTTTTTCTTTTACATTTTTTTGTTTTGTACATTTTTTATGTAAAATTTATAACACATTGTCCTCATGCTATCTTTATAGGTTAAGTCTAGACAAAAAAAAAACATGATATTATTACTCATTACAGAAACACTTTTTAATGGGGTTGTTCAATTTTTTTCTTGTTGATTTTCCTAAGTTCTGTATAGATTCTGGTTATCAGCCCTTTATCAGCTGTGTAGCATGCAAATATTTTCTCCCATCCTGTACGTTGTCTATTCACTCTAGTGATAGTTTCCCTGCCTGTGCAGAAGCTTTTTAATTTGATCAGGTCCCATTTATTTATTTAATTTTTTGCTGCTGTGATTGCTTTGGGGGTCTTCATCATAAATTCTTTGCCTAGGTCAATGTCTATAAGAGTTTTTCCAATGTTTCCTTCTAGCATTCTTATGGTTTCACATCTTAGGTTTAAGTGTGTTATCCATCGTGAGTTGATTTTATGAAAGGCGAGAGGTGTGGATCTAGTTCCAGTCTTCTACATGAGGCCATCCAATTTTCCCAGCACCATTTATTGAATAGGGATTCTTTCCCCTAGTTATGTTTTTGTCTACTTTGTCAAAGATCTGATGATAGTATGAGGATGGTTTTATATCTGGGTTCTCATTCCTGTTCCATTGGTCTATGTCTCTGTTCATGTGCCAGTACCATGCTCTTTTGGTTACTATAGCCTTGTAGCATAGTTCGAAGTCTGGTAGATAGATGCCTCCCAATTTATTCTTTTTGCTTAAGATTGCTTTGGCTAGACGGGGTCTTCCCTGGTTCCACATGAAGCTTAGAATTATATTTTCTAGATCTACAAAAAATGATGTTGGTATTTTGATAGGGACTGCATTGATTGTGAAAATAACTTTAGGTATTATAGACATTTTAACACTCTTAAACCCTGTATTCTTCTATCACTTCATGCAGTACTTTCTTTGTGGTGTGTCTTACAGCCATCCCTTCCCATTAGACAGGAAGATCCATGAGATGAAGCATCATGTTGATATTGATGATGATCCCAAGCACCTAGCACACTTCCTGGCACGTGATCTGGATTCTATTATTATCAATAGGAAAAATAAATAACATATGTAGTTTATAAAACAATGGTAATTTTTGTAGAGTTCTAAAATTACTAAATTTACATTTTTTAGAGATGCTATAGATTGTGAAAACCTTGACTTCTGCACTGAACCCTACCCATTCTCAGGCCCACAGTGCAGTGCATAATACAATGCCACTAGCTGCTCTTTAAAACTTGTATATCTTCCATTAAACCATAACAACCTCCTGAGAAAACTAAGATCAAGAAAAGTTTGAAATTGCAAAGTGTTACAGAATCACAGGGCTATTTAGTGGCTGAACCACAGATTTCCAAATATCATGCTATGATTTGGAGAACCATTCATCACATTCTTTTTCTTTTATTTCAAGAGAACTATATCTTATTTAACAACATTCTTCAGAGTATTAAAATCAGTGTTAATAGGGCTTACATGTCAACTTTTCAAGTTTATTGTAAATATTTTTGTAAAAATTTTGAAACATAACATATCTAATGCAAAAGAACTACATTTGATTACTATAGAGTAATTAATTTTTTTAATAAGAGAAAGAGGTTAATTTACCGTGTGCATGGGGAGAATCACAGAGTGGTTACTCCAAAAGTTATTAAAATTAAAAAAAAAGTTAAAAAAACCCATAATTTTTACACAGAAGAGAAAAAAATCCAAAAGAGTTGTCAAGGAAGAACCCCAACCTTCTAGAGCAGTGGTCACCAACTTTTTTGGCACCAGGGACCCATTTCATGGAAGACAAATTTTCCACAGACAGGTGGCGGGTGGTGGGGGGAGTGGGGGTTGGGCAGAGGTCAGGCGGTGATGCAAGCAATGGGGAGTCGCTGTAAATACAGATGAGGCTTCGCTTGCTCACCCACTGCACAGCTCTTGCTGTGTGGCCTGGTTCCTGACAGGTCATAAACCCGTAGTGGTCCACTGCCCAGGGGTTGGGGACTGCAGTTCTAGAGGATGGCAAAGCATAAGAATACAACAATGGAGATAACTGGGTATGCAAGCGGATTGGCTTGCCTCAATAGCATGGTTATTCCATGGAAAATGGACAGTGAGACTTAATGAATTAGGACACGATAGTTTATTATTGAAAGCATAGCAAACATCAAGAGCATCAGCTGAGTTGTGCTTATTCCCCTACCCCCGTGTCCCCAGGGAGAAACCACGACCCAGATGCATGCTAGGCTATGTTGTGGGTGAGAAATGTAGGCCCAACACTGCACTTTCTGAGCAAGCAGCAAGCATAGAAGAAAGCAGCAGATGCTGTAGCAAGTGACAAGCAAGCCAGCCCCTTCCCAAACAAAGTACGGTTACAAAGTAGTCACACTGGGACTGCTTTGAGGTGTTTTGTTACCTATGTTACTAACTACAAGAGCTGCCCAGTTGCAGGAGAGAAAAATCTTGCAGTGTAACACCATCAGCAAGAACATGCTGGGATGCCCAGGAGCTGTAGAGGACTCCCTCTCCCTGCAAAGGTTTTAGCCATCATTCCTTTCCAATGTTCCTTATAAAATCAAGTTTTAGTAAACCTGCTATGTCAGTTTAACAAACTCCCCCATTCTTGATATCTGATTATCCTCAATATCTAACCAGCTTTCTCATCCTCCTCCATCCCCCAGGTGACATCCGATCACCTTGGCCTGTCTTCAGCAAAAATACTGTTAGGTCAATTTAGTCAGAGTCCATCTTACCCCTGATGTTTTCCTCTTAGTAATTTTCCATACACTGACCTCCCACTCTGCTCCTTGGATATAAATTCTCATTTTCTCATACTGTATTCAGAGTTGAGCCCATCTCTCTCCCCCACTGCAAAGTCTCATTGTGGTGTGCCCTATGTCCAACTCAACAGTTCTGAATAATGTCTGCCTTATTGTGTTGTAACAAGTATAGTTTAAAGATTTTTTTCTTTATTACTACGAAATGATTCATCTTCTGAATGATTTTTAAAAGTAAGAATTTATCTTATAACAATTGTCCTGATGAATACTGAATTCATAATGATAATTAACCTCTATTTTTCACAATCCATTAATTTCCAATGAAGTGAAACCCTAGAGTAATGATATTATAAACAATACCCCCCAACATCAGGAAATATTAAGGTTTGTTTTCACATACCTGCCTTTGAGATTCTAAAGAGTCACAGCTTGTGTATAGAAAAGAGAATCAAAGCATTTTATCTATATACTAAGTATATCCTTGCAATCCTAGGCAAGAATAAGACAGCTGAGCCCTCAAGGCCACCAGGAGCATTTTTCCACCAAATGTTCTTTAAGAACATTATAATGCCTGTAGGTAATTTAATAATTTGGAGGAATTCTCTATAACTGTGACTTTTAAGATTAAGTAAAATACATAAAAATCTGCAAATATGTTTTTAAATGGAGTTTCTAATTGATTTAAGTTAACATTATAATCACATAATTGTTAGCTTTATAATTGATTCTTAATTGCTCATCTGCATATTACCTTCATTGCTAATCATGATGATAATAAAATATTAGTAAGTTACATATTAATACAGTTTAAATTTTTTGTAATGCCATGACCTGTGTTTCATTTTTCATAAAACACTTGAATAGGTAAAGTTTTTTCATACCATTTTGGAAATGGTAGAGACTGGCATAGATCATAGTCTTGCCCATTATATTGGCAGTTAGTTGAAGAGTTAATGAATACGTATCTAACATACCAAATCTGGAATTCAGATTACCTTGCCATTACTGCTGGACTTCACTCACTAGAGCCTACTACTGAATTGGCAGCTCAGATCTCCTTGGCTGGGGAAATATGCAATAGTTAATTATCCGTTTAGGAGATGGAGTATTTTAGGATTTAGAGAAATTAAACTTTACAATAAATGAGGGTTGTTATGTACCATAGAGAAGGACTTAGTAAATTTAAGAAAATACCTTTCCTCCATATATGGAGAGGCCACAAGCACAAAGAACAGTTAAGTACTATAAAGCAGATAATGTTGGTCCTCAAGATAAGTCCAGTTACTTTTAATTTTGCAAAGATTATGATAGATTTGTTGATTTCATAGTCATAATGAAAATTTGATCCATTTATTTAGGAATTTTATTGAGAACCTGGCTCAATTCTAATCAAAATATTTAAGTCAGATGTTGCCCTAATCACCAAAGAGATAAAGAGGAATAAAATGTAGTTCTGACATCAAAAAGCTTATAGTTGGGGCAAAAATAGCAAGCAAATGGAAAAAATAAAAATTGCCTATTACATGAAAAATTATCTTTCTTTATAAACTCATTAGTTTTGCCCACTATTATTACTGATAGAATTTTACCAATTTTTGGTCTGATCTCAAAATAATTTTATAAGATTTAAGATTGACGGTACTTCATTGTAAAAATATATTGACTTTTCATCTCAAAAACATCAACTAGAAAATTATAATTACAAAATATTACATGCTGTTAGAGAAATAAAAGTTGGTGCCACCTAGTTCACCCTGTTTATAAAGTTGTGCAGCAAGGCATTTTAAAGTCTACTGATTGAAAACTTGACTTCAACTTTTGCTTGCTGTCACTTTATTAGGACAGCCTCAACAACACCCTGGTCAAAATACCATTATTTTCCCAGTTGACTCCAATCTTCAGATTTATTGAGTAATTAAATAGCAATCTGATATTAAATTACAATGCAGTCTATATGATTGTGAAAATGGAATGTAGGTGACACATTTTCTTTGCTTTGCAGAAGTCATTATAAAAGATTTGTCTATTAATAGAGAAAATATTTCAGCTGCCAACATCATTAATAATGGGACATATGGGATTATTTATTAATTAATAAAACAGATTTTACTATCTTCAGCCAAATAAACAAATACTTACACTCCTGGAATAATCCTATTTATTCTAAAACTTCAAGTATGGCAAAAATAAGTAATTAAATTAGTGTCATTGTTTCTCCAGTTCCATCATTGATATTAATAAAATTTCATAAAACTAGTAAATTCTGGTTAATATTTTTGTTGCTACCTCTAGTTAGATGTAATTTTCTCTGAATATGAACTCTGTCTAAAATGTAGTTCTCAATGAAATTAAAGTAAAAAAAAGTCTATTAATATAATGTGCTTTTTTATTCAACTCCACACAACTATTAGATCCTATCAAATAAGAGATTGAATCCAAACCATTTATTTTACAGTATTTTATGATAACATTATAGATTTCTAAAGAAGCTATTATATTAAAACAAAATCTAGTTTTAAATTTCCACATATGCTTTTACTGTCCATAAAATTTTCAATTAATTTTATTGTAGCTCCATTAATACAGTTCAAGTTATTTTCTGGCTGTAAGTGTTATAATAATTTTGACTTAAAAATCAACTTATCTTCTCCATCAAAACTTGAAATAATCAAATCTCAGAAAACTCACAAAAATAATGCAGAAAACTTATAGGAAAGTTTAAAAGATGATATCCAGAAATGTTATGAACCAGAACTCATAGATATTATTGGTTTTGCGAATGGGGAATCATTAAATGTCTCTTTACTTAAGAAGACACATTTACCATATAATTTTCACTTTTCTTTTGACTTTCAAGCAAGCAAAAATTAAACATATGTATTCTATGTTTATACACATTATAAACATTGATGAGCATTTACAAAAAGGATTGTTTACTTAATCTCCTTTTCCTACCTTAGCATTCCATAAGTATCAGCATAGCTTCAAATTTGGCACATATAGATGGAACAATAGTTCTAACCTGTAATAACTCAAATATTTGTGATAATTACACACTTGACTTTTTAATTAGTGCAATCACAGCTGCTTATTGTAAGGGAATGATCACTGAGATGGGAATAAAAAGGCCTGAATTCCCATCTGGGCTTTGCTATTTACTGACTTATGTAATTGTGAGATAAATTCTTAACAGCATTTGGCATAAAATATGAGCTCAAAAAATATCTGTTGAGTCAAAATGTGAATTTGACTAATGGAGACCAGTATTTCAGAAGGAAAAATGATAGTATTAGTTTTCTATACTGCATAATAAATTACCACAAATTTGGAGACTAAACAGCACACATTTATTGTCTCACATTTTCTGTGGGATAGAAGTCTGGCATAGCCTAGCTGGGTTCTCTGATTCAGGGTCACACCAAGCTGAAATCCAGGTGTTGGCTGGGGCTGTGGTCTCAACAGAGGCTGAGCTAGAGAAGAATCCATTTCCAAGGTCCTCATGTTAGCAGAACTCATCTCTTTGTGACTTTGCACTGAGATTCCATATCATGCTGAATGTTGGCCAAGGACTGCTCTCAGCACTTCAGGACCACTGGAGTTCTTGCCACATGGTCCTGTCCATATGCCCTTTTACAATGGACATTTGCTTCTTCAAAACCAGTAAGACAGAGAGAGAAAGCGAGACTGATTCTTACACCAAGGATGGCCCATTCTTTCTTTTAAAGTTCTTTGCCTGGTTAAAACAGGCCTGCCTATAATAATATTTTTGATTAACTCAAAAACAACTTATTCAGGATCTTAATTATATCTGCAAAATCCCTTCACTTTTACCATACCCCACAGATTAGAAACAAGTCACATTCAAGGGGAGAAGATTACATAGTGTGTGAATGCCAGGGGATTGAAATCATTTGAGTCACTTTGAGGTCTACTTGACAAAGAAGGAATTGTGATGATCAAGCCCAGAAAATATCCAACTTATCTTGTAAACATATGAAAAAAATACAGAAGAAATCCAATTAGGTTACAGTATCCTAAGGTAGAATAAGTGCTGGGATAAAAGTTAACAGAACATCAACAATAGACAATACTAAAGTGGTGTTCATTTGGTTTTGCTTACCTGGACTAGATAGCTGCTACACCCAGTCATCTATCCCTTATTGTAGGAAATAAAATGTGAGGGGAGGGGGTGGGGATGCTGGTTGCTTCAGGCAAATTCACATCGGTAATCCTTGCTTGAAATTTTTCCATGAATCTCTTTCTTTTTTATTTTTTCCTCAAGATGTTGAGCTCAGCTGAACAATAACATCTCTTAATCCTTCCCTTTAGATGTGACAATTTTCCCCTACCAAGAATCCATTCAGGACAAGTAAAATTATTTATTTGCAACAACTCCTCCCCACCACCCTAAGTGAAAGTAAAAGTGTTTTATTAAGCCCCACAGGGGAAACAGTGTTCTTATAAATTAAATTTCCAATATTACCTGGTTTTTTTTAAAAAAACAATGTAGTTTGGCGCTTGTATTTTCCTGCCAAACAGAAAGATCTGAGCACATTGTAAATGTGGCAAAGAGTTTCATCTTTTTCAACTTGAAATTTACTTTTACCTTTTCTCCTCAAAATGGCAGGGCAACATCTTTGAGCTAAGGATCGTTTATCATGTGCCTGCTTTAAGGACAAGGTAGGCCAGCAGTCAACAACCAATTTCTCCTTTCCAAAGTTTTGGCCTATAGCAGGGCTTATCTAATCCTTAATCCTACCTCTAGAGTATAAGAGTAGGAAAGAAAATGGCCTAATTGTATAATCCCTTTTTCCTACAACAATCTGCCAATATGGCATAAAAAAATTGACAGATAACCAGATGAAAATTCATTTATAATTCTATTTGAATCATTAATTATAACAATGAAAAACTAGGAAGTCATTCTTTTAAAAGTGTTTTTATTTAGCAACTACTATGAACTAGACAGTATTTTAAATTCTCAGGAAAACTGCAGAGAGCACCTTAACTCAAGTATCTAACAATAGAAGAATTGTTAGGCATATTAAAGTATGTCTATATTATGAAATGTTAAAGAATTATGAATGCTTTATTTCTGAAGAATTTCTCATGACATGACATTTTAATTAATTTTAAATAATTATAGATTAAAATTAATATTTGCATAGATAATTATAGTATATTAATACAATAAAATGCCATACAACTGTTGAAATAGACACCTAGAATAACATATATCAATTTGGATGAATCTCAAACAGTGTTAAACGTAAGAATATATGTTATTTGCCGGGCGTGGTGGCTCATGATTGTAATCCTAGCACTTTGGGAGGCTACGGCAGGAGGATTGCTTGAGGACATGAGCTCAAGACCAGCATGAGCAACACAGCAAGACCCGGTCTCTACAAAAAATACAAAAACTTAGCCACATGTTGTGGCAGGCACCTGTAGTCCCAGCTACTCAGGAGACTGAGGCAAGAGGATCGCTTGAGCCCAGGAGTTTGAGGTTGGAGTGAGCTATGATGATGCCATTTCAACCTTGCCTGGGCAACAGAGTGAGACCCTGTCTCAAAAAAATTTAAAAATATACGTATAGATTACAGAGGAATACTTTCAGCATAATTGTGTAATACTATGTAGTATATGTACAGAAACAATGAATATCAAATTCTGTCTAGTGTTTATGTAGAAGAAAGAAAGAGATTTGGGAAAGGAACAAAAGGGACTTCAATCACTTATGTAATATTTTATTTCTTCAGCTCCTTGTAGGCACTTGTGGTACAGTAATATTTTTCTGAAATCTATTTGCATTCTGAAACATTCACAATTAACTTAAAAAACAATAAACACAGGAGTAAAACTACTAGTAGGAAAAAGTACATAAGACAGCATAAAGATATATTTCCATTGTTAAGTAGTAGGATTTCTGCATTTTTTCATCTTTTAAATTTTGTTTTTCTCTTTCTATTCTATGTGCATGCATTATAATTAGAGAAAAAAGCTATCAATCAAAATAGCTTAAATGAGTCACTATTCTACCTTCACTTACTACCTTACATTAGTTTCTAGATTTGTTTTTTATGAAGGAAAATAAGGACGAAATTTTATTTTATTCCTTTTTCTTCTTTTTATTTCAGAATGTTACAGGGGTACAAACGTTTTGGTTACATAAATTGCTTTTGTAACACTTGAGTCAAAGATAGAAGTGTGCCCACCACCCAGATAGTGTGCATTGTACCCGTTAGTTGTGAATTTACCCATCCCCACCTGATTGATTTCCGATTAACGTTATTTCCATATGTACACACAGGTGTTGATCAATTAGTTCCAATTTAATGGCGAGTACATGTGGTGTTTGTTTTTCCATCCTTGTGATACTTCGCTTAGAAGAATGGTCTAGGGTTCCATCCAGGTTAATACAAGAGGTATTAATACACCATTTCTTAATGGCTGAGTATTACTCCAGGGTATACATATACCACATTTTCTTAATCCACTCAGGTATTGATGGGCACTTGGGTTGTTTCCACATCTTTGCAATTGCGAATTGTGCTGCTATAAACTTTCGCATGCAGGTGTCTTTTTTATAGAATGTCTTTTTTCCTTTGGGTAACTACTCAGTAGTGGGATTGCTGGATCAAATGGTAGTTCTACTTTTAGTTCTTTGAGGTATCTCCATTGTACTTTCCATAGAGATTGTACTAGTTTGCGGTCCCACCAACAGTGTATGAGTGTTCTTATCTCTCTGCATCCATGCCAGTATTTGTTGTTTTGGGACTTTTTGATACAAGCCATTCTCACTGGAGTTAAGTGATACTTCATTGTGGTTTTGATTTGCATTTCTGTGATGATTAGAGATGTTGAGCATTTTTTTCATATTTTTAAAAATCTATGGAAAAATATCATAATCATTTCTATTCTCTGAATAGTTGCACATGAAATATGGTGAACTAGGATTTTTTTTTATTTCCATGCAATTTATCTAACTCCTTCAATCTCCTATATCAGAGTAGTTCTTAGAGGAAAACACTATAAATAAATTATTCTTTTAGAAAGATTTGCTCTTTCCTGGGATAATACAAAATTTGGTACACATGTTTCAAAAGTGTAATAACTAGTTGGGGGATGAAATCAAAGTTTATGTAGATTAAGTTCCAGTAGATATAAAGTCAGAAACTTTTTAAAGGAAATCCTCATTAAAAGAAGAAATTAGTATGGCTTCATGTTATTGAGATCACAACCTATCTTCCTTTTAATGTTTGTCTTCCTCCTGAACTTGATTAACTGATAGACTTCTGAAGCTGACTCCATTCTTAAATGCTTTCTGAAAACAAAAATAACATTGTTAGTGATTCCAGCTGCTAGTTTCTCTTATAACTCAACACATATGCTTCACTGCTACCAGACACTATGCACCAAAATTGAGCCTTGGGTGCCCTAGCAGTACCTGGGATTCTAGAATTGATCCTCTGTATTGGTCAGATCAGTCTTCTTTCTTCAAGGTCAGGTAGTTTCTGTTAAAGGCTTCTCTAGGAATGAGAATCTGGTAATCACTTTTTGGAAAGATTCTGATCTTCATACCCTAGTTCTGGTAAAGTCCTACCAAATTATAAAAATGTCCCAATGCAGAATATCACTCATTTTTTACTTCTAAATTGTAGTGCTACACTGAATAGTAGTGCTACACTGAATAGTATATATCTATTTCCTGCACTCCGTCGTGATACCAAGCCCAATAAAATCATCAATAATAGCTACCAGTAATTGAATATTGAA
Source organism: Daubentonia madagascariensis (assembly GCA_023783475.1). Taxonomy (NCBI): domain Eukaryota; kingdom Metazoa; phylum Chordata; class Mammalia; order Primates; family Daubentoniidae; genus Daubentonia; species Daubentonia madagascariensis. Next base: position 21,327,943 of record JAKFHU010001684.1, on the reverse strand, counting down.
TATGTGCCAGGGGATTTACATATATTATTTCTATTCTTTTAATAGCTCTAATTCAATATTATTGACCCTGTTTCACAGATAAAGAAGTTCAAATTTGTATAAACGTGCCCAATTCCATAAGTGAATACATATTTTATCAAAGACCTGTACACTTTCCATTAAGATATGATGCCTGACCTCAAAAATAAAATAACAGTGATGGCCACAATATTGCTGTTTCTCCCTCATTCTTTCTTCTTAACGTTTTAAGGAAAGGGAGATAAAATGAAGAGGGTCAGGCAAAAAAAGTCTAACAAAAAGCAGAGAAAATAAAAATGACATGATAAAATAGAGCAGAGAGTTCAATAAATATCGATGTTGTAGAGTACTCTTGAGAGGCTACAGACACTAAGAAATATGCAAAAAATATAAAATTTTTAAGAAATAATGGAACTTCTTTCCTCAGGATCCTAGTAAATATGCTCCCAAATGTTCTAAATTAGATGGCAAGTTAATCAAAGAATACTTTAAGCCTGAAATGCAGACACTTTCTTTAAAAGGATAATGAAAGTGCTGTTCAGACATCTAGCATTCTTAAGCCAAATTCTCCCTAGAAATATTCATTTTCTGAACTGCCCTTCATGCTTCTTTAAAAAGAATTGAGAAATAATGAATTTTATCCAATTCCTACATTTTAACTAACTTTAACTGAAGATTCTCATGTCCTTAAGATTCCAAGGTAATTGGACTAGTAAAAATACACATCATTATTCTGTAGAAAAATCTTTCAAGATAAAACCGTAATGATATTCTTTGCAATTAAATCACAATTGTCACAGGATCCTTTCCTCACAAAATTTGGCTTTTTAATCCTTTGGAAAAGTATGTATGTTTCATGATTTCTTAGTAAAACACAGAGATATTATTGAACACATTAGTAATTTTACCTGGCTGTAGTAGAGGTAGGTACTTGCTAATTAGATACTTAAATTATTTGGCATTTATTGTTTTCCTTTCTAATATAAACTACCATATACAACTGATTATATAATTATTAAAATGACAAGAATAACAAACATTAAGCCTGTCCAATCTATTACTCAATCAATAAAAATTACTTGTGAAATCATTAAATCACAAGGAGAAGAATTTCAGTTTTATCTCCTGCTTAACTGATGTCCTTTGCAAAGACAATTAGTCTCTAGAAACTCATATACTAATAGTATTTTAAATTATCAACTTCTATTCTTTTGACCTCAAATAATTTTAACTATTTAATACTTTTGATTCCTTTCCTAGTTTTTAAATATCTTTTCATCCATGGATGAAGATGGTGCTAAATTTTTTTTGGCAACTTTGTTTTAGTCAAAATTATATTCACTATGATATGGTGTATTACCAAGTAGCCTGAAATGACAACTTGATTTTTTAAATTTTTATTAGACCTTAACAAAGATAGCCATGTCAACTGTAATTTATTATTACTATATTTAAAAAGGACAATATTATTATTTTTGTAGTGTTTAAAATTATTCAGATGAAATGCTTAATATGTAATATTGGATAATATGTAATATTGGATTATATATACATATATACATACTTCACATATGCAACTTAGGAAGCATAATTAAACCAACAAAAACCATCACAGAACACAATAAACAGAATATTACCAATGCTACAAAAGCTCCCTGTACAACTTCCTGAGCAGTCTGTCCTTCCTCTATAGACAAGATCATGATGTTGATGTTTTTGTCAGGCCCTTGTGATTCTTTATTGTTTATGATATTTATGTGCACACTTAAAATAGATCTTCTTTTACTTATTTATGTTCATAAACGTAAATAGAAAACTGTACATACAGTAGAAAACTGTATGTAGTCTTATGTGAATTTTTTCCCTCAATTTTGTGTTTTTACAATTTATCATTATTGAAGTAGTATGTTGGTATATTTTTAGTGCTGTGCAATATTCCATTGTTTTTATAATCCACAGTTTATCCATTCTCAAATTAATGAGAATTTAAACTGTTTCCTGTTTTTTCCCCTCATGAGTAATGTTGCTATGAACATTCTTCTTTGTATCTTCTGTTGCTAAGTGCAAAAGTTGCTTTTGTATAGTAGTAATATTAATGGGGCTTGGATTATGTTAATTATGGTGAGTTAAGACGACTTAACAAATGGACCAAAATGTGTAAATGAGTCAAATACATTAAATCTTTATTTAATGCTTATTTATCAGTTCAAGGCAGGTGGCTAATCTCTGTCCAGTATGACAGAAATCAAAGTTTCTTCTTGTGCCACATAGTTATATGCGTATGGTTACTAGAAGCACAAAGAGAATGTGAAGGTAGCACACCTATCTCTTAGAAATCTTGGCCCCAAAATGTTGTACCCCACTGAGACTGGCTGAATTGTGTACCTCCAAAATTTATATGTTGAAATTCCAAACCCTAATACTTTAGAAAATAAATGTATTTGGAGATAAGATTTTTAAAGAGGTGAATAAGATAAGATGAGGTTGTTAGAGTGGTGTCCTAATCCTATATGACTTGAGCCTTCCTATAAAGAGGAAGAGACACAAGGGATGCGCACATACAGAGGAAAGGCCGGTGAGAAAGGAGCATCTGCAAGCCAAAGAGGCAGGCCTCAAGAATAAACAAACCTGAGGATACCTTGGTCTTGGACTTCTAGCCTCCAGAACTGAGAGAAAATAAATTACTTTTGTTTTAGCCACCCAGTCTGTCGTATTTTGTTATGTCAGCCCTAGAAAACTAGCAAACTCAATTTTGCTCTTATTCCAATGGTGTAAACGAGTCATATGGCTATACTTAGTGTAGTAAAAGCTGGACTATGATCCCTGAGTACCTACAACAGTCAAAATATGGACATAATACTATTAATATGATGTGATGCCTCTGTCGTAGAGGATAGGAGTTACTAGCCTTATAAGATAATGCCATGTTTTTTACCCAAAGAGATTATTCGTTTTTCATTTTCATTTTCTGCTCCCATAACTGCGTGAGAGATTCCTTTGATGTATATTGCCTGCAATGTTTGGCATTTTTGCCAGTTTTCACTTTTATTGAAGTGTTTTTGATAAAAACTTTAATTTTAATATATTTGCATTTATCAACCTCTTTATGGTCATGATACGCTATACTGTAACTTCAAGTTCTAAAAGATCTTAATGTAATTTTTCTCAAAAAGTTCTAAATTTGTACATTGGTCATTTAACTTAATCCGTCACTGGGTTGAGAATGGAGAGTGAGGGACACACCTCATGGGGCTGGAGTGGGGGTGGTGACAGAAACCCGGCAGAGTGGAGAGGCCTTTAAAAGAGCACATCTGGTGGGATCCTAGAGTACGGAACAGAGACCACAGCTTTCTTGGCAAACTTTTAACCTCCCTTAACCACACATCCTCAAGCTATTGGATATATCAGTCAAATTAGGATGTGCGTCATGGGCAATTTGAATGCTCTTTGATAAAACAGATGGGGCCTATAGAATGACGCCGGTGCTGTCCATGATTGCAAGGAAAAGGAGTGTCACAAAATATAAGTAAATGTCTTACATAAAATAGTAAAAACAACAAGGAAATAAACAGCAAGTAACATAAAAACTTTCTCAAAAGCATTGAGTTATTGAAGGTATTAATAATAAAACTAAAATGAGAGCACAAAATGGGCACCTAAAAGATGGGATGTTGTGTAGAAATAGATAACAGAAGTCAACAAACTGAAACGGAAAAATACCAGACCTATTAAATCAATTAGAAACTGAAAGAAACAGAAAGAATACAGTAGAAAACCAAATTGCTGTTATGAGGAAAAGGCCTCAGAAATCATAGTGAACATAGAAGAAAAGTCAAAGGTATTAAATCAATACACAGAATATTAGTTATGTGAGAAAGAAAGATAATGCAACATAAGATAATTGGTGTCCCTGAAGTAAACAATAGAATAATGTTCACAGAGATACATTAGGAAAAAAATCTTAAATTATACAGAAACTAAATTCACAGAATAAATATACAGAAAAATAAAAAAAAAACACCAATATACACTATTAATATATATCAACAAAGGTAATATGGAAAAACCAAAATTTATATTCATGTTATATACATCAAAATCATTGAACTTTAAAGATAAATAATTTCTCAGATCACAAGTAGTAAGAAAAAAAATCACCTATAAGGGTAAAATCAGGCTGGCATTAGATTTCTTCATAGACACACTCTGCCAGCAAATAAGTAAAGCAGTGATTGCCAAGTCCTGAAAAAATAGAAAGAGTGATTCAAGAATATGACTCCCATTGCAATAGTCATAAAAGAATTAAAACAACTGGCTGACATTCTATCACACAAAAGACTCAGAAAATATAAAATGAATACTTCTGGAGAAAAATCCTTCGTAATTAAATTCAACCATCTAAAAGATAACATAAAGAACTTGATGATGGAGAAGCCTTCATGATTTATTGGTAATGACTATTAAATTTACTTACATATAGAGCCAAGAATAAACCCTGAAGGGAATATGACTAAATAATATAGTATTATGATTGCTAACAAAGTAAAAATATTCTAGACAATGATATTAGCAGTTCAATAAAGATGATATTGAAGAAATATGAGTGCTAAGCTCTTGATATATTTTATTCCAGGGAGTTATTAAATTCTTTTACATTTGAATATATGTAAGTATAATTTTTTCCTTTTTAATTCAATTTATATATTTTTGGGGTTTTTTAGATAGTTACTGAATAAAATCTTTATACAATAGTAAAGTGAAAAAATATATGACAATTTGTTGGAGGAAGATTAGCAAACAAGGTCATAACTATTATAAATCCATACCTATAAAAAATGTGAAAGAACACATATTTATATATAAAAGAGTTATACATCTAATTGTTATTTCTAAATAGTGGAATTATCAATTTTGATTTTACATTTTATTTGTTTTTTCTAAAATCATTAAGTAATACTTAAAGATAAAACAGGTTAAATAAAATGTAAAAGGTTATGGTAAAAAGGTTAAAAATATATAAATATAAAATGTTAAAAAATTAAGCACATCATAGAAAATTAATTTTTTCCTGAATTAAAAGACCATGGAAATGTTGTATGGTTTTGTGTTTTATAATATAGCATACAGCAGTGCCCACTTATCTGTGGTTTCCCTTTTCATATTTCAATTACCCATAGTTTCAGTTGCCCATGCTCAGTCAACCTTGGTTCAAAAATATTAAATGGAAAATTCCAAAAATAAACAATTCATAAGTTTTACATTGTATGCTGCTCTGAGTAGCATGATGAAATCATACTGTCCTGCTCCAAATAACCCTTTCCCATTCAGGACATGACTCATCCCTTTGTCCAGCAGATCCTAGCTGTCTACACCTCCCACCCCTTAGTAGCCATCTCTGTTATCGGATCAACTGTGGTGGTATGGCAGTGCTTGTGTTCAAGTAGCCCATATTCTACTTAATGATGGCCCCAAAGCACAAGAATAGTGACGCTGGAAATTTGGGCATGCAAAAGAGAAGCTGTAAAGTTCTTCCTTAAAGCGAAAATGTGAAGGTCCTTCATTTAATAAGGGAAGAAAAAAATAACTTTTATTGCAGTATATTGTTGTAATTGTTCTATCTTCTTAGTTATTATTGTTAACCTCCCATTGTGCCTAATTTATAAATTGAATTTCATTATAGGTATGTACATATAGGAAAAAACAGTGTATATAGGGTTCAGTACCACCTGTGGTTTCAGGTGTCCACTGTGGGTCTTCAAACTATCCCCTGCAAATAGGGGATTGGGTATCGTATGCACATTCAAACTTGATAAAAGCCCTTTGCCATGGAATTAATTTTTACATAATGAAAGTCAAGGGCATTACATAGTGCTGATACCAGCAACGGAGGTTTCTCATTAATGTGCGCAGATGCACTATACAAAGCAAAATTCTGTTTGCCTGGCGAAAGCTTCTTCAGTGCCTGTTTGAAGCCTCAGTGGACTTGTACTACATTTGTTATTCACCCTAAGTTCTGCAGTATTAGAATGAGGTCTCTTCTCTTAATACATTCAATGTTTTTGATAAGCTAAAATACATAGGAAATTGTTCACTTTGGGGAAAAGATTAACTAATTCAGGCCAAAAAATTCAATTTAGTAAGGGAAAGGTCATTTGTAAATAATATTCTGAACATCTGATTGAAAAACCTGAGTCAGATATTAACTCATCAAGACTAATCAAGAGAGAGGTTTTATTATTATTTTTTCTTTAGAAAAAAATGGTTTTGATGAGGTATGTCTTTTTGTTTATTACTGCAAATTTTCAAGGATGTCTACCTAAACTTTTTTTTATTCACTACACTAATAGGGATGACACTGTATTTCCCTTGAATATTTATACTTCATTTTGATTTTTTAAAACCAAGCCAAAAAACATCTACAAATAAAGCCAAAAGACGTTCCATAATTGTTACCACCTAAAAATGTCTTGTAACCTCATATATACAAAGAATAATTTAATTTCCTCTCATTTTTAAACCTTCCCTTCCTACTAGTATTACAATATTCAAGGCATTTGTGTGCCAATTTTTTCCAGAACACCTGGTCAATCCTTTACTGCCAGATGGACCTGCTGATGCAGAACAAAACAGGGAATAGTTGTAATAAATATGTCTGTAGGGGATATTGTTGGTAACATTATTGGTCCAGTCTGCCTTGACTAAAAATTGTGGCAATCCATACCCTCCATTTATCTGTCTAGAACTAGGAAATTATTCAGAGGTGTCAGAAGGCAGAGTGATATAATGAAAGAGCACTGGCTTATAAATTGGTGGATTGTGCAATCTGTGCTACTTGCTTTGTTTCTGTGGGACTAACTTTCCTATCCCTAAAATAAGTGAATTAAAAATTGAGAGAATTGGGTAAGATGTTACCTGCATTTTACTCAGGTTTATAGTTTAAAAGCATAGTGTGAGCATTGACTGTGTTGGCACCAGAAAAACAGTAGATTTATAAGCAGTATTTTTTTTAAGTCAACATATATATTTCAACATCATCTGCATTCTCAAAAAAATTGAAAGATACTCATATTTTAAGAAAGTTATGTTATTTTAATAAGCTTTGATGAATAGTTATTGCTGGATGGTGATTATTCATTTATAATCATTGAACATCAACTGGATTACTATGTACCAGGCACCATGGCAGGAGCTGAGACCCAGTTAAGCCCTGGTAAGTGAGACTAGTAAATGCAGGGAGCAAATAGCCAAAGGGCAACTCTTCAACAGATAGGAAAGAGTAGAAGCTCTTGGATGTGGAAATGGAAGCCTCCTGACAAGTATAAGCTAAGAAGGCTCTCATCTGGCAAGAGAAAGAGGGGTAGCATGACAATTTAAGGTAAGGATGTTTCAAATGCCAACAAGTGGATGTGGACAGGAATTAAATTACAGGAACTTATAGTTGTCAAATAACCAAAAAATTAATAGTGGAAAGAGAAAATGTTATATAAAAGACAAAAATTAAGTGCACAGAGGCACAAGCAAATTTTACAAAACACTTTACCAATGGATATCAGTGGATTTCCATTTGTCAGCTACGATATTTAAAGAGGTTAGCAGTAATCACTTCTTTTCTTCCTGTAAGAAATGGCTGTACAAACTGAAAATCAATGGTGTTCTTAGATTAATCAGAGAACTGAGGTTGCTGGGTAAACTGCTACACTGAAATCTGTAGAAATAAGCCCATACAGAGAATCATGACAGAGATCTGTTTACCAGAAGAACCTGATAGAGTCTTTAACTGATCGGAACAGTTAGATAATAATTTTTAAAAATTCTGGAGGCTAAAGTGTGGATTAATTGAGAATTATAAACCACTGGGGGTTGCAGTCTTTAGATGTGTGTAGGGAGCATACTTTTATAGACTTTCTCTTCAGAAACCCATAAGGAAGGTCTGAGAAAGATCTCCTGGTCTTGGCAAAGGGAGGAGAAAACAAACAGTTTTGAAACACACCCAGAGTCTTCTCCATAACAAAGACCTACACTCTGGGGAAACCATTTAGCCAGAACCTATTTCATCTTGGGGAAGGGCATTTCCCCCATTCTAAGGCCCTTCAGAATTTCTCACCTAAGGAAAGAAGAAAAGCTAAGAAACACTTGTGTAACAGTGGTAAAGGTCTGATAAAGGGCAACAAAATGTTTTAGGAGTCATCTCTTTAAAACCCCCACACTTTTTGGGAATTAAAACCTGTATTACTTTCTGAGGCCAGTAATCAAGGGGGCAGAAAAATTTTATTTGCTGTTTGTTTTCTAGTATCTTAAACCACAGGAGATGGCTGAATAGAATTGTCTGGACAAGGGTCATGAGATCATTGTCACTGCAGATAAGGTCAACCAAAACCACCAATAGTTATAGTTAAACAACAATAGCCCGAAGCCACAACATGTGACACCAGTCATGTAGATCTAGCCCAAGACCCAAGCCCAATTGCTGAAAACCCCCCTTTCAAAAAGCCATGCATTTCTGTTTAAAGACAAGATGGTGGTCTTTTGAGATGCTAGTCTACTTCCCTCCTCATTTGTCAGCAAATTAATAAACTGCTCTTTCCTTTTTCTCAAATCACTTGTCCTTTTTCTTCATTCTCACTGATTCAGCCTCAGGGACAAATACTGAACTTTCGGTAACACTTGTGAAAGTCACAGCACAGGGAAATAACATCCATTTAAAAAATGAGATTTAATCATAAGGTTATAGAATGCTTCCACTATCCCCAAATTTACCCACAGGGTGAAAGAAATTAAGTATAGCAATGGAGTATATCTGAAATACCTGCAAGACACAGACTTTATGAGAGCAGTGATTAGGGAAGCCCAAAACCAACAGGGGAGACAAAAATAAGGTCACGAGAGAAATTTGAACTCTGTGGCACCTATAACTCCAACATTAAATATAGCCCAACTCCTATCCAGACTAATAAAAAACCTTCCACTAAAGCCTACTTACCTCAGTTCTTGTTATCCAATATATCATGCCTAGATTTCAACAAAACATTATTGGCCATGGTAAAAGGGAAAAAAAAGCGAACTTCAGAACTAGGCTCAGAAATGACACACACTTGGGAAATATCAGGCGGGGAATAATATATAATAACTATTGTTAATTTGTTAAGGACATTAACAAACTTGATAGATAATATAACTATATTAATAATCATTTTAAATGTGAATAGTCTAAATACACTGCTTTAGAAGCAGAGATTGTCAAAGATAAAAAAAACCCCACACTCTTAAACAATCAATGAATAAAAGAAGATATCACATTAGCCTGCCACTAAACCCAGACAAACAGATTACAAGAAAATTACAGACTAATATCACTTATGAATGTTGATGCAAAATACTAGCAACTGAACTCAGCACCGTATTAAAAGTAGTATACACTGCAAGAAAGTGAGATTTATTCCTGGAGTGCAAAAATGTTTCAACATATGAAATTGACTAATGTAATACATCACATTAACAGAATGAAGAAGAAAAAAATCACATAATCATCTCAATTGATGCAGGTAAAGCATTTGACAAAATTCAACATTTTTTCATGATAAAAACACTCAACAAATTATGAAAAGAAAAAAACTACCTCAACATAATAAAAGCCATATCTGAAAAAACCCATATCAAACCTTAAACTCGATGAAAGATTGAGAGCTTTTCCTCTAAAATCAGGAACAAGACAAGAACACCTATTTTCACCACTTCTATTCAACGTAATACTGGAAGTTCTAGCCAGACCAGTTAGACAAGAAAAAAAAATATATAGGCACCCAAACTGGCAAGAAAAAAATAAAATTATCTCTGATTGCAGATGATATGATCTTATCTGTAGGAAACTCTAAGAAGTTCACAAAAATTGTTAAAATTAATGAATGAATTCAGCAAAGTGGCAAGATACAAAGTCACCACACAAAAGCCAGTTGCATTTCTACACACAAATAATTAACAATCTGAAAAGGAAATTATACAAACACTTCCCCTTAAACTAGTATCAAAAAGAATAAAACACTTAGACATTAACTTAGCCAAAGAGGTTACAGACTTGTACAATAAAAACTACAAGAGAATGCTGAAGGAAATTGAATAAGACATAAATAAATGGAAATACATCCCATGTTCATGGATTGAAAGACTTACTATTGCTAAAATGTTCATACTACCCATAGTAATCTACAGATTTAATGAAATCCCTGCTAAAATCCCAATGATATTTTCTGCATAAATAGAAAAGCCCATCCTAAAATTCATATGGAATCTCAAGTGAGCCTCAATAACCAAAATAATCTTGAAAAAGAATAACAAAGCTGGAGGATTCACACTTCCTGCATTTGAAACTCACTACAAAGCTACAGTTATCGCAATGGTGTAATACTGGAATAAAGACAGACACATAGACCAATTAAATAGAATAGAGAGCCCAAATATGAACTCTTACATATATGGTCAAATGATTTTGACAAGTGTGCCAACATGATTCAATGAAGAAAGGACAGTCTTCTTAAAAAATGGTGCTGGGAAAACTGGATATTCGCATGCAAAGGAATAAAGTTGGATGCTTAACTAACACCATAAACAAAAATTAACTCAAAGAGGTCAAAGACTTAAATCTAAGACCTAAAACTGTAAACTCTTAAAATAAAAAAACAGGGAAAATATAGAGCAAGTCTTCATGACATTGGATTTGGCATTGATATTTTGGATATGACTACAAAGGCACAGGCAACAAAAGAAAAATTATACAATTGGACACTATAACAATTAATAAATTTTGTGCTTCAATGGGTACTATCAATAAAGTAAAATGCAACACACAGAATGGGAAAAAATGTTTGCACATTATATATCTGATAATAGATGAATATCCAGAATATGCAGAGAACTCTCAAAACTCAACAACAAAAACCAAACAATTCAATTAAAAATGGGCAAAGGTCATGAACATACATTTCTCCTAAGAAGATGAAGATGGACAAATGGCTAATAAGCACATGAAAAGATGGTCAACATCACTAATCATTAGGGAAATCTTAATCAAAACTACAATGAGATACTCCCTCATACCCATTATGATGGTTGCTTTAAAAAAAAAAGACAGAGATTAAGTGTTAGCAAGGATATGAAAAAATTGGACCCCTTGTATACTGTTGGTGGGAATATAAAATGGTACAGTTACTGTGAAAAACATTATGGTGGTTCCTTAAAAAATTAAAAATAGAATTATCATATGACCCAGCAGTTTCACTTCTGCGTATATACCCAAAAGAACTCAAAGTAGGATCTGGAAGAGATATTTGTACATCCATGTTTATAGTAACAATATTCACAATAGCTAGAATGTGGAAGCAATCCAATTGTCAATCAATAGATGAATGGGTAAACAAAATGCTGTCTATACATACCATAAAATATTATTCAGCCTTAAAAATAAAGGACAGTTTGACAAATGCTACAACATGGATGAACCTTGAGGACATTATGCTAAGTGAAATAAGGAAGTCCCCAAAAGACAAATACTGTACGATTCCACTTATATGAAATATTTAAAATAGTCAAAATTATAGAGACAGAAAATAGAATGGTGGTTGCGAGTGGCTGGGGAGAATTATTTAATGGGTATAAAGTTTCAGTTTTACAAAAATGAAAAATGTTACAAAGATGGACGTTGGTGATGGTTGCACAATATTTTGAATGTATTTAATACCATTGAACTGTATGCTCAAAAATGATAAGATGGTCAATTATATGTTATGTGTAATTTACCACAATAAAAAATATTGGAAAAAATGGTGCAATAAAATCATACCAGAAAAAAAACACAATTAAATTTTACAAATGTCCAAAATTATGCTTAGTTTCCCAAGACATAATAATCATATACTGGATATCAATAATCAAATATTTGATATGTAAATATAATATTAAAGCATGCAAATCACTCTCACCTGCATTACATTTCTTAACTTCCACAAACAACCCAGGTGAACTTTATGGTATATTGGTAAGGGAAACAAATGAAAAATATTTAGCTAAGAATTCATTTTCATTTAGTGGAAGAACCGAAACTAAAATGTATCTCCTAATTTGAAAAGCCAGTGTTCATTCCATTCTACAGTTTTTATATTTCTTTCATTTTAATTTAAATAATATGAGAGCAGGAAAGTTATTATTTTAAAATTTAGGCTAAACTTTTATAAGAAATTAAAACTTGTGAGACTCGTTCATTTCATTATTTTATCTAAAAAATATTAAATGCATAGAAACAATTTTTGAACAAATTTAAGAAATTAATTTAAAAAGAAACCAAGTCTTCTCCAATTTCTCTAAGAGTCATAATTTGATGAAAATATTTTGAGTATAAGTATTGAGTTTTATTTTTACTGCTTCTTTCTTTGGTTGTATTGCTGAATTTTAAAAGCCGATACTGATTATGAACTCTTCTGGAAAACAGTTCAAATTACATTTAATAAGCTAAATGACAAAAGGTTGTTTTTCATGAACTGAGAAGCTGTCCTCATAATAATGCAACATTTTTATTAGCATCATCAAGATTATATCAACAAAGCCTTAAATAATGGGTTTTGCATTATTATGCATTGTTATTTTCTAATGTGTCATCTGCACAAAATAAATGGTGTTATATGTTGTTGTGAGGATTGGTGGCTAAAAGCAAACAAAAAATGTAATTTCAATTAATTTAGCTATCAACAACGTGGTAGAGTCCCAACATGTTTAAGGCACTCCTAGATTTTGTGAGAGACACAACAGAGACAAAAGCTCAATCCCTACCTATCCTCAAGGAACTTTAACTCCAGTATGAAAGATGTCATATAAACACAGCTGTGAGAAAAGGCCAAGCATAAAAAGGGTATTTAAGGTCTAAATGGCCTGAGAACTCAGAGGAGGAAGAAACACTAGTCAACCATAAAATTTGTCTCAACCTGAGGATGTACTGAAGAGGACACTAGGTCTTAAATCTTCACCAAATATGTGCCAGCAAAATCTAGCTACCTATAACCAAAGTGCAAATTATTGGGCCCTCTTGTGCTATGAGTTATTTAAGGCTCTGGCTCCAGCTACTGTTCAAACTCAGGAAAGAACAATAATATGAAAAAGTTACCTTATATACCTCCTGTTTGCCTCAGGCAATGGATCAATGATATATATCATATTATATTATTCCACCTTTCCCCCTTATAATTAGTGTATTCAGCTGTAGCTAGCTTTTGAAAATAATTTATTGTCTTTATAAGAAAAATAGAAAGAAGTAAAATGGAAAAATCTTGGTCTAATAAAGCAAGCATGAGCTGCTCAATTAATCAAGCTTGTTTGAATCCCAATTCCAAAAATGTCTATCTGTTGACATTGTGCATGTTACTTAATCTCATTCAGCCTCAATTTTATCACGTCCCCAACTGCAAATAATACTTTCGTGATTATTATTGGTGGCTGTTGGTATTAAATAAGAAAATAAATTAATTGTCTGATAAGTATACCTGATATTCTGTAAGTGTTTAACTCATTCTCTCCTTGCTTTGAATGGAATTCTCAGCCAACATCATAATTCAACTTTATATTCTATTACTCTGTATAGGCCAAAGTGTAAAAGTGTTCAACATTATTCTAACTGTAGCTGCCCCACCCCCAGATCAACATTACTGAGATTTCTGCCCTCATCTACTCCCTGCCCATGAAATTTCATTATTTAGTTGTTCTGTGGAAAAAGTATATATGCCAATATAATTAGTATGTTTAACATAAAAACTTTGAATAATTAATAGAAATTTAAAATATAGGTTTTAAATAGTTATATTTCATGTCTAGATTGATTACTAACATTTTTATTTAATTATTCCTATTACTATTTTACATTCACTTTACTCTCCTTTAAGGCATTTTACTAATTGTTAGCAATTCATATTTCAATTATACCTTTAAATATCTATCAAATCTATTTTTACCAGAATAAATCATTTTGGTGAAAAAGCTTAGACAAAATAAAAGATTTGTTTTTGTTCTATTTATTTGTACAAGAGACGTGATACTACCAATTTCATATAATACAATGGCATATCCATTTGAAATGTTAGCAATTTCATTTATAATATGACAAAGTAATTAAAACTCATGCTCTTTATCATTACATTATTTTTGATTTTTGAATTTACTTTAGCAATTGTTCTTAATATAACTGATTGTATTTCTATTTTTTAAATTGTTTTTTCTAATTACTACCAAGTATGATTAATTTTAATTACATTTAATCATATATGTAAAAGAGAATTAGGTGCAGTAGTAATGTTCGAAAAATTTACTTACAAATGCAAAATCTTATTAAATTTCTAGATGTGTAATTTAAAATGTGCTTTGAAACTAATACAGTTTCATATTCAAGTATATTTCAAAACCTTTAGAAACCGTCTGATAAATTAGGGGTTGACAGAATTTAGAGTTTATTACTTGAATTATTACTTGTAAATAGCTGCTTTAAAAAAGGCTCCTTTTGTAGTTGAAAAACACAATACAGCATTGTCCTCTGATTAAATAACTAAATTGATACTTTCATCCTAGAAACAGAAGGTTGAAAACAAAGAATTGTCAAAGAAATCCAAAGAGCTTTATTAATACAAGAAATTTGATTGATTTATTTGCTTATTTAAAGGAACCAAAGTGTTAATTTTCGTAAGAGTTATGGGGCCTGACCCGGTGGTTCATGCCTGTAATCCTAGCACTCTGGGAGGCTGAAGCGGGAGGATTGTTTGAGCTCAGGAGTTCGAGACCAGCCTGAGCAAGAGCAAGACCCCACCTCTACAAAAAAAGAAAAAGAAAAAAAGAAAAATTAGCCGGGCATTGTGGCATGCACCTGTAGTCCCAGCTACTCTGGAGGCTAAGGCAAGAGGATCATTTGAGCCCAGAGGTATGAGGTTGCAGTGAGCTGTGATAACACCACTGCACTCTACCCAGGGTGACAGCGAGACTCTGTCTCAAAAAAAGTGACTCTTGATCTAAATTTACTATATATGTTATTATAGTAAACTTATCAACTCTTTCTTACCTTTAAATATTAAAGGACTAATCTTGTCCCTTTCTCAACCAAAATATTTCAGTTAGATGATAATAGAAGTCTAGTATTATAGTTTATTAACTCACTATTGTATATAGTATAATATCATTAAATACTCTTGTTGTAAAATACCATTATTATTTGCATTTTATTGATGACAAACCTGAGGCTCAAAAATGTTAATTGAATACCTGGGATCATTTAGCTACTAAGTAGCTAAACCAGAATTGAGCTTGAGTCTATCTGTTCTTGCAGGTTGAGTTTCCTTGGAGGGAGGCTCTGAGACAGAGACTATCTAGCAGAAGTTTTATTAGGGTGCGTTCTTGCAATCATGCCCTGTTGGGGAAGAGCAGGAAGTGGGTTGAGAGAGAAGCTTGGCTGTCACACAGGCTCAACAAAGGCTGTGGCCAATCCCCCGAGAAGTTCTGAAGCAGGGATAGCCCTTTGGATTGCTCTGAGGGAACATAGAGTTTTCCAAAAGTAGTACTTAGAGATGGGAAGTGTGAGATAGAATAAACTCTCCCTTACTTTACAGCAGGGCTTCTCAACCTTGGTGCTATGGACACATTGGGGCAGAGAAGTCTTTCCTTTTCTTTTTTTTTTTTGAGGGTCTGTCTGTGCATCATTGTAGGATGCTTAAGAGCATCACTGGACTCTATCTACAAGATGACAGTAATATGCCTACCCACTTGTAACAACTAAATATGTCCCCAGATATTGCCAAATGTCCACTGGGAGACAAAATCTCCCCTCCCTCCAGTTAAAACTATGGTTTTAGAGGGGATGTGCTGGGAAGTTCCAGATCACTTGCCTCCTGAAAACTTTATTGATGTTGCAAGGCCCTGGGACTTCATAGGGTTTATCCCCCACCCTCCAGAACAGTGCATGCAAACTGTTTCTGACTTGTCTTTCGGGCATGAATGTAAAGAACACATTTGTTGGATAAATGACCATTTACCATGTATCTAAGATCATGCAAAAATACCACAGCTAGCCCTGCAACTGCAATGGAGTTTTACACTTGGTTGATTTTGTGGAAGTCTACTGTCAACCTCAGCGATCCATATCTGATGTGTCAATCATATTGTAGTGTCAAATTTCACTGAATACATGAAACAATGAACTGAATCACCACTCTTAATACATTGGGATTTTTAAAGGTGGCTCTGATTTATCATATTTACTATAGGAAATATTATTTACTATCTCAGATGGTGATTGAGAGTTTCAAAGATTTCCACTTGGTCTTCCCCACCATAGTAGTCAAACCTCACTGGCTAAGAAACTAACAAAGGGTTTATGCAAACTGCCAAGTATACCCATTACAATTTACGGTTAGGAATAACAACAAAATACGGATCACCAGGTGAATCCGTCAAACAAGTACATCCAGTAGATCCATTGTGAGCCAGACCTGGGCCAGGGCTCCATTTATTACTTGGCTCTCATATGCCCCCATTTTAATAAGGGAGCTATGTTAATGCTTTACATGCACAGTATAAATGTTAGCTTGGATCTTGTGTTCAACAGTCCTCAAACCTTGCAGGAATTCCTTTTTCTCCCTGTATAATTACCTAAGCAAATGTTGTGGATTTTCTGGGGAAAGGAGTGGGGAATTATCACCTCGTATACTTGCTCTGATGTTATAGGATCTATTTTTCTAGAGACCTCTAACCTCTTCCTCTGTCAGTGGTATCCAGGTTGGAAAACTGGCTCAGGTCTAAAAACTGATAAAGGAATTATGAATATTAGAGTGGCTGCCCATATATTTTGCCCTTAAGGATGCTGTGTTCTTTTAACGATCCCCATAACTCTCTGTGAGTTAGGCTCCTTGGTTGTCACTCTGACCTTGACTCACATTATAATTTCTACTACTTTGCTTCAGACAGTAATGTACTGCCAGCTGGCCTCTAAAATTTTGGAATCCTATTATTGTCCCCATTGTTATCAGAGAATTCAATTCTATAATAGACTTTTCTGAAGTCAGTCCTAGTCTACAGAAAAGAGCCAATACTGAACTTCTCAGGGGTACTTCTCCCACTATTCTAAGCACACATTTTTGACCATTATGATATATTTAGGCCCTCCCAAGGAACATAATCATTTGTTGAGTTTTCTGGCTTTACATTGTATATTAACTCCAGCTTGTCCATATTTCTGAAATTTTTCATTTCTTCTTCCATCATTTGACTTGGCAATTTTGGCAATTCTTATAATGAGCCCCACTCTTTCCAAGGTTCTGAAAGCCATGGTAGCAACACATAGGCACCATGTCCTGGGTACATGCCAGAGTGTTAAACCCTGAATCCTAGGAGAATGCTTCTATAAACATTAATTTCTCTCTTATTGAACTATATATTCTGCCTCCCTTGATCTAGAACCTTAATATCTTATCACATATCCAAATATTCTCTATCATTTCCTATCAGTTTGTGTTGTTTAGGTTTTGCAGCTTTGTCATGCTATCTGGTTTTTCTTAACAAATGCAATTTACCTTGGCAAGTTATGTTGTCAATTAATCCTAGTTTATGGTCTGGTATACAGGAAAGTAGGTAGTGGCCGATCCTGGTAAGAAGGTGTGCATTATCTCACCATCCACATTTTCATAAAATAAGGGAGAGCTCTAGCCTTTAAAAGGGAGAATTTGGCCATTACTTCAATGGAGAGTCAAGATTTCAAGTGTATACCCTAATCTTAGAATATTGGAACACTTCAGATTGAAAGATCAGCCCTCCCTGAAGCTCTACTGTTCTTATTAAATACTAAGCCCGCTCCTCAGCTTTATTTGACCTGTAGGTGCATGAGATGAATCTCTTTATATCCTTCCAGGGAGGCTTCCTAGTTTTCTCACCTATACTTTAGGTGATAATAACTCTCAGGCTTTCATTATCTTTGCCCAAAACATCAATTTCCCCACTGCAACAGCCACACAATTCTATTATCCTTATAATATTACTCCTTAGATATATAGCAAATGCCTGATAATTTAATTCATGTATACCATGTAAGAAAATTTACACAATTGCACGATTGTGAAAATTTAAACAATTGCAGTACTACCTGTGCCAGAGTTAATCTGTGTTCCAATTACTACCAGTGATGGACTTCCTATTGTTATATGGCCAGTGTGTGACCCAGCTAGAAAATTCCAACTTATATTTTACTTTTTACTCCCACATCTTGTGCCAACTACTAGAGGTAGGTTTCCCCAGGAAACAGACCCTGAGAAGATTAGCATGTGATAGGTTTATCAGAGAGCGTTTTCCTGTGGGATAAGAAGACATAGTCAAGGGGTAATTTGGAATGTAATACAATCTCAGAGAAGGTCTCAGCCAAACTGGAATGACCCTTAAGTGTTATTCCAAAATGAGGGAAAGAAGTTGAACCTTGACACCATTGCATTAACCAATCTTTGAGTGCATGCTGCCCTTGTTAAGGGGCTTGGCCGTAACCAAGGTAGCTCTCTATAGCCAAGGCACTTTCCATAGAGGGCTGCCAATTAGGTATGTGCCAACAACTAGAGAAATAAATTATTTAGTCTTGAAACGATATATGTGTTGCTAGTACATCGCAATGTCCACTGTGACATGCCACCAAATCTTGGACAGTTGACCCTTGAACAACACAGATTTGAACTGCACAGGTCTACTTATGCATGGATTTTTTTCAATAAATATATCGGAAAAATATTTTGGAGATTTATGACATTTTGAAAAAATTCACAGATGAACTGCATAGCCTAGAAATATAAAAAAAAAAATTTAAAAGATAAGTTATGAGTGCATAAAATATATGTAGATACTATATTACTATAATTATACTAGTCAATTTTATCATTTACTACCATAATATATATACAAATCTATTATAAAAAGTTAAAATTTAACAAAACTTATGCACACAATCACCTACAGACTGTACATGGCACCATTTGAAGTTGAGAGAAACATAAACAAATGAAAAGATGTAGTACTAAATCATAACTGTATAAAATTAACTATACTGTATACTGTACTAATGTAATAATTTTGTAGTCACATCCTGTTGCTATTGTGGTGAGCTCAAGTGTTGTGAGTATCCACCTAAAACGTGGTGTGATGCTAATCATCTCTGTGCGAGCAGTTCATCTCTCCATTAAATTGTGTATCATAGTAAAAAGTGACCTTTTGTTGTTCTCACGTATTTTTCATCATGTTTAGTGCAATACCGTAAACGTTGAATAACACCATTGGACCCACGTGAAGTGTCACTAGTGATGCTGGAAGTTCTTCCAAAAAGCAGAGAAAGTCATGACATTACAAGAAAAAATTGAATTGCTTGATATGCACCATAGATTGAGGTCTGCAGGTGCAGTGGCCTACCATTTTAGACAGATGATTCACCATGACATAAATTTACAATATCAGTAAATGCAGTCGAGTGCTGTAAATGTATTTTTTCTTCCTTATGGTTTTCTTAATAATATTTTCTTTTCTCTAGTTTATTGTAAGAATATAACATACAAATATGTGTTAATTGACTGTTTACATGTTATCAGTAAGGCTTCTGGTCATCAGTAGGCTATTAGTAGTTACGCTTTTGGGGAGTCAAAAGTTATACACACCCTAACCCCACATTGTTCAAGGATCAACTTCAAAATTAATGGTGTCACACTATCAAGTAGACTATTACTTTGATTACTTATGGCTGGCCTGGTTATTGAAAGGTAAGATTTCTTTTCTTCAGAACAATTACCCATTCTTTACTTCTAAAGCCCAGCCCTTCTCACTGAGTTAGTGTAAAAAATAAATTGGATGAGTTAAAGTTTAGCAGCATAAAACTTGTATTTTGAAGTTCAAATTTACAGGACTTCTCACAGATGAATTTATTTATCTAAAAACATATGAATAATGTCTCTGTTTTTTAATTTATCTTTTACATTTTAAATTACAATTTCAATTTTATAACATATAAAATTACATAATGTTTGCCTGCAGTTATATTGGCCATGTGAATAAATTCTAGTTAATAGAAAATGCACCTAATTGATGTGTGCTACTTCTAGACGTGACCCATAGAAAAAGCCACACATATTATTTTTCCATGTTCTTTCTCCTTGGAAGCCCTGCATTGAATATGGTGTGGCTACAAGATGAAAAAAGCTTGGGTTTTTAAATCACCACTTGGAGGACAGTTATCTTCAGGTCAAGAAGAGCTATTCTGGACGGTTCATGAGTAGGAAATGTATTTCCATTTTCTTAAGATAACAATATTTTATCATTATCCTGCTAATGCTACCTTGATTAATATAGGTAAAATTTAAAATTTTATGTATGTTGAGTTTTTTAACTATTTTTTCTTCTTAAATATATATGTTTCTATGTCACTTTCTTTAGCTTCTATCTTGTATTTAATTTATTGTTCTTTAAAAATAAAATATATTTATCTTTAAAAACTATTTTTTCTTCTTAGCTTTATTTATGTTCATAAATATTTTTATCATAATTTTGTTATTGAATTATTACATATATTCCATTAATAATTTTAAAGTAATTTTCAATTTGGGAATGAATCATAATTAATGAATCCTTGCTTGAATATTAGCATACAGAGGAGACAATGATTAGTTCCATTTATAGTTTGGGGAGGTAAAATTTGAGAAAGTCCTTGAACATGGAAAAATATTATACCAGGTCGGTAAAGAAGAAGTTGATGTGTGTGTGGCAGTGACAGTGACATGGGATAAGGACATAGCAGTGTGTGGTATCTGTCCATGTAAAAGCATGGAGTTGAGATATTCTGCAACATTTTCAGAGAACCGAGAATAGTACAGGTGGCTAGGGTGGAGAGGGTGCAGTGGAGTGTCTAGAAAGGGTGAAGTAATTTGCAAAAGACTTTCACTTTAAAGCTTTAGAATTTGGATGCTACGTATCAATTTAAAAGGTTTGTTTCAATGTTTTTTCTATCTCTTTTTATTTCCTTTTGTCCTCTCACTTGTTAAAATGGCTATTATCAAAAAGACAAAACATAACAAGTGATGGCAAGGATGTGAAGAAAAGGGAACTCTTATATGCTGTTGATGGGAATGTAAATTAGTATAGTCATTATAGAAAAGTATATGAAGGTTCCTCAAAAAAACTAAAAATAGAGCTACCATATGATCCAGCAATCCCACTTCTGGGTATATATCCAAAGGAATTGAAATCAGTATATGAAAGAGATATCTGCCTTCCCATGTTCTTTGCACCATTATTTATAATAGCCAAAATATAGAATCAACTTAAGTGTTCATCGGTGGGTGAATGGATAAAGAAAATGTGGCATACGCACACAATGGATGTCTTAGTCTATTTTGTGCTGCTGTAACATAATACCACAGACTGAATAATTTATAATAAAGAGAAATTTATCGGCTCACAGTTCTGGAAGCCAGGAAGTCCAAGATCTAAGGGCTGGTATCTGGCAAGAGCCTTCTTGTTGTGTTATCCTATGGCAGAAGGCTCAAGGGAAAGAGAAGGCAAGAGAGAGAGAGCAAGAGTGGGCCAAAATTGTCCTTTTATCAGGAATTCACTCCTGTGATAATGGCATCAATCCATTCATGAGGACAGTGGTCACAAGACCCAAACATCTTCCATTAGGCCCCACCTCCCTACTGCCACATTGAGGATTGTTTCCAACATATGAACTTTGGGGGATACATCCAAACCATAGTACTGAAATATTATTTGGCCTTTAAAAAGAAAGAAATTCCATCATTTGTGGCAACATGGATGAACCTGGAGGACATTATGATAGGTGAAATAAGCCAGTCACAGAAAGATAAATACCATATGATCTCACTTATATGTGGAATCTAAAAAATTTATAAAAAATCTAAAAAAGTTGTATATATTGCATAGGCAATGCATATAAACAAAGTGTTGTATCCCCATAATATTCTGAAATAAAAAAATAAAAAATAAATAAATTTAAAAAAATAAAATTGAAGATACTAAGTTTTAAAAAATAAATAAATAAAAAATAAATAAGTCAGTCGAGCTCAGAAGCAAAGAGCAGAAGGGTTGTTAACAGAGGCTGGAGGGTTTGTGGGGGGAGGGTTGAATGGAGAGATGATGGTAATAGGGTACAAAGTTTCAGTTAGACAGGAGAAATAAGTTTTCAAGATCTCTTGTACAGCGTGATGACTATAGTTAATAATAATATATATTTCAAAATTGCTAAGGAAGTAAAATTCAAATGCTCTTACCACAAAAATGATAAATATATAACACGATAACCATGTTAATTAGCTAGATTTAATCATTGTATAATGTTTTCATAAATCAAAATATTACGTTGTCCTCCATAAATACATACAATTATTATGTCCATTAAAAATAAAAAAATAAAAAATAGTCATTTGCCTAGAAGAAGAAAAAAGAGGAGAACGACACAGTAAGACCCGTATTACCGAGTGTGGTAGACAAGTCGGTGGGCTGGAGCACACGGGGAATATCGAACAGCTTCCAGCAATCCAGGTAAGAGATCATGAACACAGGAATGAAGGTAGAAACAAACCAACATGATTTGAATGTTTAGCTTGCAAATGTTTTACATCACACAATGACCCTTCTTCTTTTTCTTTTCTTTTCTCTTTTGGGTGGTTTTTTACAGTAGTCACTTAAAGAATATTTTTCTATTTCTTCAAGAAAGACTTTGGAGAACTGTTCCTGGCTATCAAAGTTGTGTTTTTGCTGTTTTGAGGGATATTAGGGGAGCTATTTATAATTAAACTGGGACAATAGAGATAAACAACTTTCCCGGAAAAATAGTTTACATGTAAGATTAAAAACTAGGAAACGGGATACATATAAGAATGCCTGAGTCAATGACCGCAGAATTCTAGTGCCAAAGAATTTCTCCCCTGAGCTTTTATAAACCAGAAACAAATACAATAAAATCCATTGTCATTTTTCCCTTTTTATTTCTTTATTTCCTCCTTTCTAATTGTTTTCTATTTGTATTCTTTCTTTTTTCATTTTCCTCTTCCCTGATGTGTCAGAGTACTTATATTAATATTTAGTATAAATGCTCAATTTTTTAGGTGCCTATTTTCATTTCATAGTCCAATTATAGTTAACGCCTCTATTGAGAAATAAATTCTGATTTCCTTCTTTATTCTTAACAGTTCTGTAATAGTTTATGTGTGTTTTGTGGTGAGTTGTCTCAGTTATTTTTGAAGAGACCATAAATTATGCTTAAATAAGGACAGTTATTTGTGCAATTTATACAAAACAATTATACGAGACAATATAAATGTTAAAGTTTGGAACTTCACACTGCTAAGTTTTTCTTATTTTGAAAATATTCTGGAGTTGCCACAACTTTTAATCTTACCATTTATTCCTTAGAGCTAATCTTGAAGTACCAAAAAAAAAAAAAAAACCTCGAAAAGTCATGATATATATAATGTGCAAAAATACAGGGTAAAAATCTTTCCCTAAATCAATAATAACATGACCAGACTATTTAACTAACGTGCTAAATTATCGGCCTTCTAGTGGATCCATATCTAACACAATATGGATGGCCATGCATGTGATACTAGATTAAGATATGAAATGGGTGATTTATTCCAGTCACTGGAAATATTTGAATATTAAACACCTTATTTAGAAACAGCACACATCCATTATCAGGTTGATTTTGTATAAGCTAGTAAGAAGTACAAGGTCACCTCTCTTTGATAATTCAAATAAGAGTAGTAATATTCAGGCTTTGACTTTCTGTGGTGAATTTTGCTAGTGTGGTAAAAACTGGCATAGGGTGATGATAGTTAAAATATAAAAGAATTATTAGTGGTACCTGTTACTTTAGAATATATTGACACTTACTTACACAGCTATTCTTTAAACTTTATGATAAATAATTGTAAAAGTTTTTATTTTGATGTAAGTAAATGGCCACTGGAGTTTAGAGCCTGGGTAATCATATTTATTTTTGAAAGATTGAATCTAAGCCTTTAAGAATTTCTATTGGAGATAAACATAAGAAATTCTAGAATTATAGAAGAATAAAATGTGTCAACATGGTAGCTAAAGATAATATATAACACTCCAGTCTGTTTGTTAAGATGAATCTGGAAATTTATATTTTGCATGTTCACAACTATTTCAGTTTACATACAAATAATGGACTCTTTCTCTTTAGGACTAGATTTTGTGCCGTACTTTCTTCCTTATACAAGAAAAAGAAAAAAGAACAAGCAAACAACTGATATTTCATCTTTACCTATGTTGTTACTATCTTACTTCTGGATGAAGATATTTTAGAGGATAAATCATTTTAGACTTCATTGCAACATGAACACATTGGGTCTTACAATATTTTCATATTCATCCTTATTCATATATGTTATGTAGATTAAAAATTCAAGAGAGCCTGTAAAAATCCAACACTTGTCTAGGAAGCCTAGGTATAAATCCTAGCAATATGTCCAGGTATGGTGGTAAAATAAACTTTCTTTGCTTTCTCCTTTGATATGTTACATTTAATTCATAAATTTGTACCTATGCAATAGCATTCCAGTCTGTAATCTTCTGGAATGATTGAAAACCTATCCGTGCAGAGATAATGAAAGAAACCAACAAATGGTGGATTAAAAGAACAAATGAAAGAACTTCAAAATTCTATCACATTTTTAGTAGTATTCTGAAATTCTCTGAAAGTCTTATAAAACTGGGATGGTAAGATTGCTAATAAATGATATAAAGGATCCAAAGAAGGGTGAAATAACGGGGGGCATGTATATTGTAGCATGCAGAATGGAGGCAACATAACCTGGGATTCTATGATCAGTATTAGTGATCAATTTCCTATTATAATAGGGCAGATAGCAGAAGTTATGAACATCTCAAAAATAATACATCACAACAACACTCTATTCCTGAAAGGGGCAAAACTATGTTGACACTTTGAAAAGGTAAAAGAGTGAAGCTTTCTGAAATGTTTGACATGAAAACATGTCAAAATGCTCAGCAGAATTTGGGAGAACATTAAAAATGCATAGTGTTGTATCATAACTGCAGAATGTACAACTTGTAGATACCAAATAATAGAAGACAACAAGGAAGATTTTGTTTATTTGACTTTGTGTGTTTTCACTGCCTCTACCTCTTAAACAATGCATGCACACGGTAAGCTACTTAGTTTTTTTTTTAAAAAGTTTCAGATATGGAAATAAAGGCATAATGATTAATTTGAAAAATATTTTTTTTTGCATAGTTTGAACATTATGACAGAAGTTCAGCAATGAGGAACTTCTCTTTTATAACTGGTCTAACTGTTAAGAATTAGAACTTTACTAGCTTGAAGCTTATTTCAAAGGGAGCTTAAAAAGAGTTTCACAAATCATTTTCTTAAGTTTCAACCAAACCTTGAAGGCTTGAATTTAATTGAAAATGTTAAAGTTTCATTTCAGGCTTCAGAGATCAAATCTTCAGAGAAAAGAAGGGCAATTTAAAGACAATTACGTTCTTTCAAATGTAATATGAAATCATCCTTATTTTCAAATTAAGGATTTCCATATTAAGATCACCTCTAGATTAGTGACTGGTAAATAGTACACTGCTGACATGAATACCTGTGGGTACCTTTTAAATAGCTATAAGTTAATCAGTTCCCTACCACATGCTGGCTCTCTAATGAAGAATGATGCTTTGCCTAAATTTAAAGGGACTCTGATCCTACAAATTGATTCCAACTATAGACACATTTCTTTCTAAGGCACAGTTATGGTGATGTGGGAAAAGTTTTAGACTTGTAGTCAGAGGCTGACATTTAATTCTTGGTTCCACTAATTTCCTGGCTGTTTTATCTTGCACATTTGTAAACCATGAGGATCTCATTGTCTCTAAACCCAGTAAAGGTAACACTTGTGCTACATGTTCTTATAATGGGTTCTATAATTTTAGGTCCCCTTTTCCTTCAGGGCATAGTGTTGAAAATAAACTGAAATTATCTATGTCATAGCAATTGATAAGTTATACAGTACCATACAAATGTGTTAAAAAATGGAGTTTTTCTGGTGTTATACACATTTATAGTATACATAAACTATAAGTTCCAGGGATGAACAATTATTGTAGGCTAATTCCACTATGCCATGGTTAATTTTATGTATTAACTTGGCTGTGCCACCATACCTAGATTTGTGGTCAAATCTGGATGTTTCTGTGAGGGTGTTTTTGGATGAGATGATCATTCTGATAGATGGACTTTAAGTAAAGCAGATTGCCCTCCCTAATGCGGAAGAGGCTCCTTCTTTCAGGTGAAGGCTTGAATAGAACAAGACTGAGCAAAAAGGCGTTCTTCAGTAGATGGCCTTTGAACTTCGGCATCAGCTCCTGTCTGATTTCCACCACGCGCTCTTAGATTTTTAAGCCTTCATACTCATGTGAGCCAATTCCTTAAAATAAATCTATCTATCTATCTATTTCCTATCTGTTCTGTTCTCTGGAGAACCCTGACTAATATACACTATAAAATCATATAATTGAAACTGATAGAAATTGCATTTATATAATATCGAACTTTTATTATTTATAAACAGCATTACCTTTCACAAGGCACTTATGCTTAATATTGTCTTGGTCCTCATTTCTTATTTATTATTTATGGTAGATGATATTCACCTTCTCAGATAAGTCAGTAACCGCCATCCTAGGACAGGGTTTTACCTCTTCTCCCAAGTTTTGACAGAATCTGTCACTCTGAGAAAGACTCCTACTATTCTTCTGAATACCTTGAAATGTTCCTTGAACAGAAAAAGATTCTGTCTACTCCTTTCCTAAGTTTCTTCCATGAGAATAAGACATCCTCATTTATGAACATCGTTACTGTTACCCATTTGTACTGATTCAATAGGCCAAGTATTATTTGAGATTATCCCTCAGTTATTCTGTCCCCAAATGACCTCCATCAGAATTACAATATTTGAATCTTGTCATTTCTAAGTATGCTCCTCCTCCTTTCAGCCCTTAGGGAGTCATTCCTCTCATCCTCATCTAATTTTTATGTTCTCTTATTTTATTATCTCCTTAGAACACGGATTCTTTTGTCCCCTGGAGGCTCCCCAAATCGATTCCCCCTCCAGTCCTTTCCTCTGCTGTTTGGAACCTTTGTGCCATTGTAAACAAACTTGCCCAAGTACTCCCTTCCCTTTCCCACGGTGCTGTGTCACCTGCTTGCTTTGGCTAGCACTTGGTTCTCCCCTGAGAACACATTCCCCTGTGGCCCTCTACTGGGGAATTTCTCCCACCAAATATGATCCACAGAGCCAGGAGCAGACATGGATGTTCACCCCATCATTTCTTGTCCTTTGTCTCTGTTATACGTACATGCTTGTGTGAGTTTCAGGTTATCTGGTTTTAAAACCTTTCGTTTTCCCTAAACCAGTTAGTTCCCTTCATTCCATGATGTTAGATAGGAATGAGAAACATTTTCCTATCTTCATTCCAAATGCCTATAATCATTTAAAGGCAGTATCACATACAGTTTTGGCAGGTCCATCACAAAACTATTCTCAAAACTTATAGAATATTGGAACTGCAGTGGCAGTCATCCCTTGCATTCAAGACTAGCTTAAATTCAGAAGATATAAACTCTTGTACCTCACACATTCCCATACTTCTAGCTTTTACATGATTTTACTTCTCTTGCACTTATTCATTAACATCACAGCACCTTCAACCCTTTGTCTTCTACCCAATATATCCAACTTACCTAGGCCTCTCTGAGTCAATACTACCACCCATTTTCTCTGCTACTAGCCCTGGGGAATTAAGCGCTATTGGAGGAAATTATGGTTATGCTGACGTGTGAAAATACTGGTAAAATATGTGTAGTAAAACTACAGCTAGAATCTTAGCCCCACCAAAACCTCTTTTGATTTCTCTTTTAATCTCAGCCTCTTATTCCCATCAATACTATATTTCAAATATTTACTATTCTCCACAGTACTTTGACCATTAACTTAATTCATGGCTTATAGAGAAAATTGAGGCCCTTGGTTGATATCTACCACAACAGAAAATCTTCAGTTCCACTTCAATACATATTTCCTTTCCCATAGCCATAAAGGATAAAGTATTTTTCATGTTTAGGACTAATTTATATCTTCAGTACAACTGTTCGACCTCATTCAGTTTTGTCTGCATTAAAGTATCTTCAAGTCTTTCTAGCTTTAAGAAGAAAAAAACCCACATTTTTTATAAAAAATCCCTTTACCCCAAATTTCTTCCCACTACTGGACAGTTATTTATTATTATCCTTCAACTTTTTACAGTCTATGTGTACCTATATTGATCTTAATGCTTCACTTCCAATTAATTTCCCAAACCCTCCATTTTAGAGCCAACCCCTATCACTTCACTAAAAATGTTCTTAAAAGGCACAAATGTTCACCCAACACAAATCCAAGTTACAGTTTCAATTTATGATCCTAGGCTGCTTTCATGCACTTGAATCTATTCATTCCATTTCTGTCTTTTTTAGTTGAACAAATATATTTGAAGGCAATATGTTAATGCACAGTACTAATCCTGCCATGAAAGGTAGACATTAGTTGCTGCCCTCAGAAAATTTATTTTCTAGTAGGTAATTTAAACACTTTACAAGTTATTACAGAAAAACTATAATTGATATTCTTATTAAAAATAGTAGTATAGAAGGACCTAACTTAATACGGAATCAGTAAAGGCACATTAAGGAATTTGCATTTCATCTGAGGCCTGAAGAACAGAGAGAGCATTGCTTCCTGTTCTCTCTTTGCTTATCTGAGCCCACACGTTCCACATTCAAATTCTTTGACACCCTTTCTTGTCCTTCAAGACTACTATTCCTCTTCAAATCTCTTAATGGCTGGTATCCCTTATGTGTCAGGCTACTTCTGACCATTCTGAACATGTTTTCTGACTTTCATCCTCTTCTCTTATAGTTTTACCCACTATTAATCATAATAACTCTTCACTCTGAACTGGTCAACTTCCTTCAAATGCAAGGTCAAGATTCATTTAACTCCTTTGGGCTGGATTAATTGCAAATATTCAATGTTCCCCTAATACCCTCTGTATATGACATGTTTATTTCTATAGTTATTCAGAATTGTCTATACATTAAATTAATTTCCCTCTCAACTGTGAGTTCCCTTGAAGGAAAAGGATATGTTTTATTTAATTTTATAGATTCAAAATTTTAAAATGATACTTAAATAGTGGATACTAAATATATTCTTTAAAATAAAATAATGAGTTAATATGTGAATGAGGAAAGCATGAAAGGATTGTTTTACTAGACGCACTTGCAGTTAATTTACAGGGACATTTACATGAATAATGCCAAGATTGGTGAACATTTAGAATGTTTAATGTATTAGGAGAACATGATTGCCTAGAAGTACAGGGGACAGAATAGATTTTAAAATAAGATCTGGTGTATTTTTAATTTGTAGTAATTCTTGCTGCAATTTAGCCTAGGACACTGCTTGGACAGGCGTCTTTTGCAGTGGTTTGGGGAGTGAGGCAACTGAGGGTGTCTAAACAGAAAACTCAAGCATTGGTAATCTAGTTAAGCCTCAAAAAATAGTTTCTGCCAGGAATAGTTATGAAAGCCGAAGTCCTTATTTACAAAGGTTTTGTTGGGGTTGGGACAGACAATAACCAAAGGTTGGTAAACTCAAAGCACAGTGTTGCACCATAAAGCATAGAACAAGCATCCTAACAAGGTGGGAAAGCACTTGCAACCCTTTCCAGGTTTGGGGAGAAGCCAAGTAAGAGGGGAAAATATGGGCTTAGAGTGGTGAATGACTCTTAATTCTATGTTGCTGTGGCAATGACATACAGACCCCTGGGTAGATATGAACATTCTAGTACACAGGAGGATTATTCTACCCCCTTGATTGACAATCTGGAAGTGAATATTTTTCAGAGTTCTTCCCAGCAACCTGGGAAACCTGAGTTAGAAATGATAAGATTGTGAGGCTTTTAAGGTAGAGGGTTGAATCTAAGGATAACCAGGAATATAGCCATTACTTAGGAAGGTAGTTAGGCCGGGGAGGGCTTACAGGACCTAGGCGTTGGAGTACATCTGTGATTTACTAGAACATAGAGTGTTTTAACTTCAACACACAAAGGTAACAAAGACAGGGCAGTATAGCTTGGGCATGCCCAGCAGATGTAGTGAGAAGAGAAACCAGCCCCCAAAGAGAAAGCAGGTAATGCCATAGCAGTAAAATCTGTCAAGAAACTGGAAAAGAGCAGTAGATGATATTCCTCTTCACCAGCATGATGATTTCACTTTAACTTCCTCTGCAGCCTTGGGGCAAAGAAAGAAAGAAGAGAATCATGAAATTTGACCATGGTAGTTGCCACACTTAAACCTTATTCTTTCCCTTTTATTGCCCTTTCCTTTCCTATGTCCTTCCTTACTTCCTCCCCTCCTTCCTTCCCCCCTCTCTCTTCTTTTGTCTTCAAAGTACGCTATAATAACTTTCAGACATCATATCATTGCATCCTGTTGTGAAGCAGGATGGACCTAACCCAAAATTTGGTCCAGATGTCAATAATGATGATGGCACACACACACAACAAGAGCATAGGAGAAAGTTCATTACTAACATATTAATAATAAGGCACTGGGGGAAAAGGCACACTTTCGAAGCTGCTCTGAAAAATGACTTGAG
The DNA here is from genome assembly GCA_023783475.1 of Daubentonia madagascariensis. NCBI lineage: Eukaryota > Metazoa > Chordata > Mammalia > Primates > Daubentoniidae > Daubentonia > Daubentonia madagascariensis. The sequence continues at coordinate 21,297,137 of JAKFHU010001684.1, read as the reverse complement.
AGAGTACCAGAAAGAGCATTTGAGGTTTCTATTGTGATTAAGGGGTGGGGCTGAGATGGGAATCCCCAGGGGTGTTCAAGAGATTTGAGTGTCTTGAATCTCCCACCAGCACCAAGAAAAGGAACACCCAGGCTTTCTTATCAACTGGCCTTGTAGTGAGGCACAGGGGAAGAGGGAGCAATCCCATGTGCTTGTAAGATGTCAGCAGTTTAATATAAAAAAATAGAGTCAGAATATTATACCTCCTAAGTACTTCACATTGTATAACACAAGCACAATCTTTTGTCAGACTTAGCAACAAAAATAGCATTAACTCCTTATATTACCTAATATTTATCCTATACTCACATTTTCCCAGTTGTCTCACTTTTTTTACATGTGGTTTGTTAAAAAGTCAGGATCCAACAAGGTCTACAAGTTGCATTTTTTATGTCTCTTAAGCCTATTTTATTCTTGAGTATCTCTCCATCCTTTATACCCATGTCATAGAATCAGCGTTAATGTTATGTTGTAGAATGCCCCAGTTTCTAAATTTTGCTCATTGTTTTGTTGTAGCGTCATATAACTTATTCCTTTAGTTCCATCATTTCTGAGAACTGTAAGTTACATGTAGAGGTTTGATTTAATTTGGTTCACCATTACAGCTAGAATATTTATGTAATTCTTTATACCTGACACTGTATACTTTTTACATTTCATGAAATTAGGAAGAACATGCACTCTTCTTGTTATACTTTAAGAGATTCTGAGATTAATTAATGTTTCAAGTGGTGACAGTTTGATCTCTCCATGGCAGTTTGAAGTGTTTATTCTTCAATGTCCATGTGATCTGTGGAGTTCAACTTAGTATAATATAAATATCTGGGTTCCCACACTACTCCACCAAAAGTGTTCTTGGTAAGATTTCCTGACATCTTGATGTAACTAAAACAATGGTCAAATTTTGTCTCAGCTATTATTTAATCAACCCATGGCTTTTGACACAGTTTATTTCTTTTTTCCTCTTGTGACAAATTATTCTCTTGGCTTTCAGAGAACTATTATTGCTTGAGGCTTCGTTTCACTCTCTGCAGATACATTGCTGGTTTCTTCAAAATATTGGAGAATTCTAGAAGTTAGTCCTGGAGCTTCTTTATCTATCTACAGCAGTGGTCTTAATTGGAAAAAAGTATGCACACATGGGACATTTGGCAATGTCTGGTGACATTTTGGGTTATCTCAACCAGGGATTGCTAATGGCATATTGTGAGTAGAGGCCAGGGATGCTGCTGAACATCCTACAATACACAGGAAAGCCTTCTAAAACAAAGAATTATCCAGCCTGCCATATAAGTATGGCCAAGATTGACAAATCATGATCTAGAATCACTCTTTTGGTGATTTCATTCCATTCCATATCTTTAAATACTGTTTAAAAGTTTATGACTCCCAAATTCAAATCTCCCTTGGATTCTGACTCATAAATCTATTGTCTATTCTTTGCTTCAACTTAGACTAATAAGTATTCTGCGTTTGATAAGTACAAAAAGGATTTCCCCATGCCCTCTAACATCTCTCTTCCAAAGTGTTCCAAATTATGATAAAAGGCAATATATTTGAAAGCAAAAAAATAAAAAAGAATATTCTTGATTCTCACTGAAATTCATATGTCCCATCAAAATTTCCCATTAATTCAATTCTCAGAGTGTATCCAGAGTCAAACCTGTTTTCATCATCTCCATTAGTCCAAGCCAAGCCATCATCGTCTATTGCTTACATTATGGCACTAGTCACCACCTGGAATCCACACTTTTGATCTCAAATCTTTTAAGTTTCCCATCTATGTAATCATTCCTAACTCATCTGGTACATTTCTAACTCTTCCCAGATTCCTAAACATTCTGTCATACTTTTATGTATCTCATTTGTAATGTCACAGATATGACTATCTATTATATTTATTTTTTGAGGGAAGATTTTTATTTTTTGATTTAAGTTATCTGCATAAAACAGAGTACCTGGTATATAGTAAGTAGTTAATAAGTTGTTATTTTCTTAACAGTGAATATGAGAGTAAAATCTACATTTCACTTTTTAAAAATTCTACTACATAAAATTAAAGTTTAAGGTCAAAATATGCTCCTTTGGTTTTAGAAAGTAATGTGTCAAAAATTTTAAAATATCATTACATTGGGTGGAATTATGGTAAATTGAATTTAGTACATATATATATATATGAAAAATTAGTATAGATCACCTCATACATTGTGATAATTGCTTTTAACAGCCTGATATCAGTAAGAAGATATTTTAGAGACTTTGGATATTTGTAGATGCACTAAATAACATAGAAGTTATAAAAGTTTATTTGTGCTTACCAGTTAAAGCTGATCATGTGTAACTTTAAATAAATGTGGGAAAATGTGTTTTCTTAATGCTACAGGGTAATTGGAAAAGATAAAATAAACATTTGATAATGAAACGTGTCCCTTTTTGTTACCCAGAGACAAATGCAAAATATCATGAATATATTTTTAATAAGTTTCACTCATTTTAATAGAAAAGATAGCCTCAGTTCTTCTTTAGCTACCAAAATACTAAGGGGACCTTACATCCTGTTGAATATATTGCATTCTGATATCAGTAATTATTTCTATTACTAGTATAATAGCTGTTCTAATTAAGAATAAGTTTGTTGCCAAAGTCAATTTATGCTTTTTGAAAAATATAGCTAAAATTCCTCATGACCATTCCTTTAAAAAATATCTCATTCTGACATCTGTACCTCCAGCAAACTGGTAAGTTCTAAGATTTATTTACATAATCATATTTAGATTTTATAGATTTAATAAAAGAAACACATTTTAAAAGATTGAATATTTAAAGCCATCATGTTGAATTATTTCTATTAAACAAGTCTTTCTATCAAAATGCAATAACTTAACATGACCATTTACCATTTTATTATTTTAAAATATTTTATTCCATCCTTTACTGAATGTAAAAATACTAACAACCTTAATTTTGTTTTTCATGTGTTTTAATCTTTCTCAGGTATGTGACTTAGACAGTATAAGAAATTTATTTCTACTTTCATTTTACCTAAGAAAGCATCTGATGATAAATTTATTGATTATGAACTCAAATTTCACTAAATTTTATTACATAATCTATTAATATTAATTTTCTAATGTTGCTGTACAAAATACCATAAACTGGGTGACTTACAACAACAAAAATTTACCCTCTAATAGTTCAGGAGGCCCAAAGTATGAAATCACAGTGTTAGTAGTGATGGTTCTTTCTGGAGGCTCTGAGGGAGAATCTGCTCTGTGCCTCTCTTTTAGCTTCTCGTGGTTTCCAGCAATCCTTGTCATTCCATGGCTTGCAGATCACTCTAATCCCTGCCTCCAGCTTCAAATGGCTTCTTCCCTGTGTGTCTGTGTGTTTCCAAAGCTCCTCCTCCTTATAAGATTACTTGATTTGGATTTAGGGCCCAGTCTAATCCAGTATGATCTCCATTAATTAATTACATCTGCAAAAACACTACTCCCAAATAAGGTCACATTTTGAGGTTCTGAGTGTACATAAATTTGGGGGACCCTATTAAATTTTGGGGACACTATTCAACCCAATACTATCTGCCCTTTTCCCCTTTTTCAAAATTCATGTCTATCTCATGTGCAATATTCATTCACCCCATCCCAACGTCCCTCAAAATTGTAACATATGCTCGAAGCCAAGTAACTCTTTCAGTCCATGTCCGCTCTGTACAGCCCTTGAAATCTTACAGGCTTCCTTCATTTTATTCCATTTCTGTCCTTTTTAGTCCAAACAGGCAATTTTTTAGTTGATATAATATTCTTAAATCCCTTGTGAATCATTCATATATGCCAAGGAGATTCTCCACCGAAACTTCCTGGATGACGTCAACTCTATGGCTTCTGCTGAGACTGTTTATTGGATACATGAGCATCTTTGTTTTGTGTTGCTACAAAAGGATACCTGAGACTGGGTAATTTATAAAGAAAAGAGGTTTATTTAGCTCACAGTTCTGCAGGCTGGAATGTTCAAGGGCATGGTCCTGGCTTCTAGTGAAGGCTTCCATGTTGTATCACCACAGAGTGGAGACTGTCAAAGGGGAAGTGGACACTTTCAAAAAGAGGGAAACCTTAGAGGCATCCTGGCTTTATAACAACCCATTCTTGTAAGAACAAATTCATTCCTGTAAGAACTAATCCAGTCTCATGAGAGTAAGAACGAACTCACTACTGAAAGAACAGCAGCAAGCCATTCATGAAGGATGTATCCCTAAAACTTAAACACCTCCCACTATGCTCCACCTGTCAACACCAACACATTGGAAATCAAATTTCAATGTGAGTTTTGTTAACAACAAACAAACCATTTCCAAACCATAGCACATGAGTCACACACCTAATCTCTCTAGCAGAAGTTTGTGGAGCCACTCTCTAGGTGTTCCCTCCAGAGCATACTGTAACTTCTTTTGCAATACAGGCTGAAAATTTTCCAAATGATTAAGTTTCTGGTTACTTTTGCTTAACAGTTCCTCCCTTAATTTATCTCTTTCCTCTTGCATTTTAGTATAAAAAGCAAAGAGAAACCAAGTCACACCTTCTACACTTTGCTTGGAAATTTCCTCTGCTAAATATCCAAGCTGATTGCTTATAAGTTCTACTTTCCATCCAATGCTAGAACACAATTTAGCCAACTGTCCTGGTATTCCTTAACAAGGATCACTTTCCTGCATTGTCCATTAACATTCTCCTAATTTCTATGTGAGCCTTCACAAGAACCACCTTTAACATTTATTTTTCTACCAACATTCTGTCCATGACAATATACGTATTATTGAAGATGATAGAAGCTTCCTTTATAATTCTCCTTACTTTTTTATGGGTCCTTACCAGGATCTCCTTTACCATCCAAATTTCTACCAACAGTCTCTTCAAGGCAACCTAGGCTTTTTTTATCACACATCTCAAAACTCTTCCAGCCTTTACTGAACGTTCAATTCCAAAGCCATTTACACATTTTTAGGCATTTGTTTCAGCAGACCCCACTTCCTAGTACCAAAACCTATGCCAGTCAGAGTGTTCCAGAGAAACAGAACCAATAAGAAGTAGATACATGGATTTAGACTTAGATTTTAATACAGATGCAGATATAGATGGATATAAAAAATTTATTTTAAAGAATTGGCTCACACAGTTGTGGGGGCCAACAAGTCTGAAATCTGTAGGGCAGGTCAACAGCCTGGCAACTCACGCAGGAATTGATGGCACAGTCTTAAAGCAGAATGCTTTCTTCTCAGGGAAACCTCAATTTTTGCTTTTTAGTACCCTCAACTGATTGAATAAAGCCTACCTGCATTATCGAGGGTAATATCTTTTACTTAAGTTCAACTGATTATATATGTTAACCACATCAACAGAACACCTTCACAGCAACACCATGATTAATGTTTGATTAGATAACTGTGTACACTAGTCCAGCCAAGTTGGTACATAGAATAGACAACTTTGATTGCTTTTTAATGTACATATTAAAGTTTTATTGCAAAAGTATTCCATATTCAAATAAGCTGTTTAGAAAAACACATTTTCACCTGATCCCCACATTAAGGCAAAAAAAATGTTATGAAATTGAAGTTAACTACAGGGAATATGTTCACTATTATGTCTAAAGTTAAGGTTGTTTTAAACATTGTATTCTTGTGTCACCTAAACTTTGACTCACAATTTTTCAACTTTGTGATGGTAGGAAAGTGATAAGCCTTCACTAGGAAGTGGTACAAAACTCTCTAGCGATGCCAGGCAGTGGCAGTGATTCACATCTCCCAGGCAGCCCTGTAATCATGAGGGAAAACAAACTATACTCTACAGTGTACTGCGTTGCCAGATGATTTTGCCCAAATGTAGGTTAATTCAAGTGTTCTGTGCACGTTTAAGGTAGGCTAGGCTAAGTTATGATGTTCAGTGGGTTAGGTGTACTAAATATAATACATGTTTGACTTAGGATATTTTCAACATGTCATCAGTTTATCAGGATGTTAATTCCATTGTTAATTGAGGAGCATCTGTATTTATTTGAAGTTTGAACTAGGTTAAGCCTAAAAACTTTAGTGTATTTTGTCCTTAACTTTTATGTTGTTAATGATTCCAGTATCTGTTTGTTGTAACAATCTTTTCTTTATTTAAGGATTATAGCTAGCCCTAAGGTATTTCAGTTATTTTGGTTACAAGATCAATTCACGAGAGGCTTAAGTGTCTTAATAAACACTGAAAGACAAAAGACTTATTTTATAATTACTTACTCTACACTTATATTCTAACTAGTCTCTAGATATGTTCTGTGAGGTAAAATAGAATCATATTTTCTGGGTGCGCCTAAAATTGTGGATAAGTTTTTGTTTAAAATTGAGCTAGTCGACTGGAAAAACATTTGGTAATAGAAAGTTATTCTCTAACTACAGCCTCTCATTTTACAGATTTAAAGACACTCATTATTTTATTTAATACATGGTCATTTGGAGATATAACTTATAAAAATAAGCAGTTTAGTGTGGCTGAGTTTATGTATGTGTTTCAAATGATATATATTGTTTGAAGCATTTTATAAAGTGCAAATAAGCAAACAATAAATGGATTTTCTTTTGACCTTGTTATCTTTCTAATTACTGTACCTGAATTGGTCATCCAGAGAGTAAGTGTTAATCGTTTTGCAGGCCAGGTCCCTCCATGCATTACATAAACTGCTTACTGCTTGGCAAATAAAATAGATGGGACGTGCAGGGTTTCTAGAAGTATGGCTGGAAAAAGCCATTACAGTGGCACTATTGTTGCATTTTAAATTATTTAATGATAAAATAAACATAATAAATAAGCATAAGGAATCGCTAGACCTCTGGATAAATGCCAAAGTCTCCTAATTATGTGTGTTCCTTGTGAATGGTTCTGATGGTATTGTAATGCTTACATCAATATATTGCTGTTAATAACTTTCATGTATTTATGCAGCCTCCTCATCAGAGGAACTAAACATTCATAAACAACAAACATATTTATTAAATCCTCCTAATGTCCTCAAGATGGCATTACCTCTTATGACAGAGATAGAAAGGAGCTTTTGTGATAAGTGAGGAAGCAGTACATCACTGTGGTTGTCTAGCTTGTCTCCAAGGAAAAAAAGAAAACACAAAACATCTGACTCCGCTGCTAAGTCCATTCTGCTTACAATCTGCCATTTTGGGAAAGTTAACTCGCTCCTCCTTCTCAGTTTTCACACTGCAATATGGGAATAATAATGTCTACTTTTTAAGGCATAATGATAAAATATTTGAGAGGATATTAATAAAACACTCAATAATACAGCCTGGAATAAAATAAATACTTATTAGATATTAGCATCTAAATTTCAACATTCAGAAGAATTATATGTTTTTAAAAGATCTTTTCTATTATCCTCAAGCTTCTTCTTCAACTCAGCTTTCCATTGCTTTCCTTCTTGCCAATCCACAGTGCTTGCTAAAGTCCCTTTATATCGTAAGCCAACACTTTCAACACTCACAACTATTTTGGAGAACTCCAACTAACAGACTTAAATGAAACCTACATGTTGTCTGATGATACTGTTCTTTTCCTGGTTTCCCTCCCCATTTCCTAGGTCCCCATTAAAGTATTCCTCTGTACCGAGAAGGGGGCAGTGGCTGAGTTTAGGAACTCTCCTTTTCTCCACTATCGTGGCTGGACCTTATTCTTCTATCACCTATATTTAAATTATTTCACCTATGACTCATACTCTCAGGTAATCCATTCCCTTTCTACTTACATCTAATACTGGACTCCTATGGGTGATGTCCAATGATGTAAGCACTTTAGAATCTTTTGACTTACTCTTACTTCAGTGATTATCCTAAGTTATTTTACTGTTTATTCAGCTAGCCCATTCAACTTGGTGACATATCATAGAAAAAATAATAGAAAAATAATAAAGTAGAGAAAGAGGTATAAAAATCTGATAATTGAAAAAAGAGGGAATTTAATGTAGGGTACTGGTAACATAGGTAGTGGAAAGATGAGCATCTAAACAGAAAAGAGTGGAACAACCCTGAGTTTTGTAGCAGCAAGGCTATAGGGACAAAAGGAGCAGGCAGAACTATCACAGCCCAAGGGCCAAGTTTACTCAATATATTATCTTCCTATTATGGTTATAACAAATTACCAAATGCTTGCTTAATACAATAAAACATTTACTCTTTTACAGTTCTGGAGTAAGAAGCATCAAATCAGTTTCACTAGGCATAAATCAAGGTTATGACTGTGCCCCACTCTTTCCAGAGGCTCTCAGAGAAATTTTATTTCTTTGCATTTTCCAGTTTCTAGAGCTGCAGTCTTTGGCTGGCAATCCCTTCCTCCATCTTCAAAACCTCGGCTAGCATTTGCTTCAGTTGTCATTTTCTTCTGCAGGAAAATTTGCCTTCTTCTTCCCTTTTACAAGGATATTTGTGATTACATTTAGGGCCCATTCAAATAACTGAAGATAATTTCTCCATCTCAAGATTATTAACTTAGTCTCATGTGCAAATTCCCACCATACAGGTGGCATTTACAGTTTCCAGGAATTAAGGCCTGAATATTTTGGGTGGCCATTTTTTTATCCTACCACTGTCTGCTATCTAGTGTCCAAAAATTCATGTCCATCCCACAAGCAAAATACATTCAATCCATTCCAACATCACCAAACATCTCAACGTATCACAGCACCACTCAAGTCCAAAATCTCATGTAAATATTACCAGGTCAAAAGTCCTAAATCTTATTATCAAACTCATCTAAATTATCCATCCTCAAGCAAAATTCCTTTCCATTTGTGGACTTGTGAAAATAGTAAACAAATTATGTGCTCCCAAAATACAATAGTGGGAGAGGCATAGTATAATAATTACAGACATTCCTATTATAAAAAAGAGAAAATTAAAGGAAGAAAGGAGTCACTCGTCCTAAGAAATTTTGAAATCCTACTGATAAGAAGAATCTATTAGGTTTCAAGACTCTGGAATAATCCTCTGTGGATCATGGCTCCATCCTCTAGACCCGTAGCTCCATTCTCTGTTCCAAGGCTCCACCCTCTGGTCCTGAGGCTCTGCTCTTGCATCATTCCTCTGTTTGCCTTGAAGGGGGCACATGTTTACTGCTGAATAACTTTATCAGCCTCTTTTCTGCCTGTAGAATTTTGGAAGTTTGACAGCCTTTCTTTATCTTGTTCCATTTATCTATCCTTTTCAGTACAAACTAGTAGAGTTTCTGTGGATATAACACTCTCAAACAACTTGTGGGTCTCCTGTGTAAGTCATGGGATTTCATTCCATTAGACAAGGGTGCTCCCTTTCTGGATGTTTCCTGGATAATCCCATCTCTATTCCTGGCTTCTCCTGAAATAGAAATTCTCCTTGGAATTCTCTTTATAGCATACTTTTCTGACAATAAATCTCATATTTTACCATCTTTTGAAATTTGGATGGTATTAGAATTTCTCAAGTCATCAAATTTTGGTTCATTTTTGCTTAATACTTCTTTCTTCAGTTAATCTCTTTCCTTTTACATTTTACTATAACAGCATAATGAATCCAGGCTGCAACTTCAACATTTTACTTGGAAATCTCCTCAACTAAACATGCGAGTTCTTTTCACCACATAACTTTAGGACATAAGTCACCTAAGCTTTTTGCTAATCATGATCCCTAACTTGATCACATAAGCAGAATCCTCTTTGCCATAAAAGGTAACATTTATAGGTTCTAGGTTATCATTAGGGGGTCATTATTCAGACTTTATGTTCAATGAAAGCTGAATCCATGGTTGGGTCTGGCTAAAAGCCACATAGAAAAGGCAATGTCTGCTAGAGAGGCCCAATTGATGAGGAGGGAGAAAAAAATTAATTTGCCTTCTCTTTTCCTTTTAGCCTTCAAAATTCTATTGTTTCCTCTTATGAAACAGACTCAACTGAGGCCAGCTAGCCTGGAAATCTAGAAAACAGAACATTCAGAGGTCAGCTTTCTAGAGATAAGCTACAGAACAAAAGAAGATCAAGAAACTGACCTGAGGGCAAACAGTTCCAGGACTGATTCATGGAGCAGGGTAAACTAGGTGGTGTCGTCATTTCATGCAGGTGGTTAGGAAAGGCCTGTGTGACGAGATGGCATTTGACCAAAGAAAGGTGTGAAGGAAGCAAAAGGGTAAGCCACATAGTTATCTTGGGAAACGACATTCCTAGCAGAGGGAACAAAAAGTGAAACACCTGAGGAGGAAGTACAGATGATTTTGAGGAAAATCAAGGGGACATGTATGGCTGGAGACAAAATGGGGAAGAGCATATGAAGGGAGACAGGATACATGTATGGTTATAGAGGCTGTGTTTGCTGGTACCCCTTGTATGGTATGGTACACAATATATACTGCCTTGAGGCCTGAGCATAAAGTGTGTGTGTGAATTTATGTAAATTATGTAAAATCTAGTAGATTCTTGTAAAGAATTCAGATTTTTCCTTTAATGAATAGGAAATCCTTGGTAGATCTTGATCAGAGAAGTGACATAACATGATATTTATTTTAAAGAAAGTACCCTGATGCCTCTGTTGAGAATAAAGTGGAGGATGGAAGTGAAAAAAAAAAAAAGAAAAAGAAAAAGCAGTACGGACAGCAATCCAATAATCTTACTGTAAGACCATGGTGATTTCAACTAGCAGCAGAAGGGATAAGTACCTATTATATTACAGATATTAATATATATTAAAGGCAAAACTAGCAGCATTTGCTGAGGAATTGCATATGTAGTGTGAAAGTAACAGCAGAATCTAAGATGACTTCAGGGTTTTTGTTCTGGTATTCGGAAAATATAAAATTTTCTTTTAAGGAGAAACTGTGAAAAAAGCATGCTTTTGGGGGAAATATCTGGACTTGAAATAGTAGAGTTCTGAGGTAGAAGAGGTCAGCAAGTGATATTCAAGACATTGAGAGGGTGATTATGTTGGATCTTGAATGTACCTAAAATGATGTCATGAGTAACATCAAACACTATAAGTTGGGAGCCAGAAAGGTAAATAATTGAGTGACTTTGGTGAGCAGGTAGGAAAAGAGTAAAGTGAGTGAGAGCAGATGGAGATGAAGCTGGACACATAAATCTCAAAGGATATAGCTTTTTTTTTAAGTTATAGGAGTAACAAGGACATTTTAAAACAAAGAAAATGAAATGCATCCCAACCTTGACTATAGAATGAAAAGCAGCCTTTAGCAAAAACAAGAGAGAAAATTATATTAGTAGATTATTGTCAGGTTTAAGTTAGGATAGGAGAAGAAATTTTATGAGATGAACCTGAAACTCCTCATTGAGTTTATCTTTCTATATCTTCCATAGAAAGAAGTAGAATGTATAGAAAAAATGTGATTTAATTTATAATAAGTTGTTTGTAAAAAGTATTTAACATATAGGCCAATAAATGAAATATAGCCCTTTTAATACTATAATGTCTTCAGTGGATGGGAACATATACCTCTTTGTAATAGCAAGAAAATTATCACATCAAGACCTTATGCTATTTTGTTTTTATTGCATTTGCTATTGACATGTTGAACTAAAAATAAGACAATGATTTGATAACAATCATCTTTTTAATATTAACCATGTGTAAAATATTATTTATAGTATTAGACAAAATGCAATCATACTTGAAAGTAACAAATAATTCAATTTGTTAAAATTTTTACAAAGAATAATGATTCTTTTCAATTTCTCCCCAGAATAAGCAATACCTACAAAATAAGACAGACAACTTGAAGTCAAATAAATGAGGACAGTAAAATATTTTTAATTTCAACTTGTTTGTAGGTTTTTTCATCATGTTTAGCATCCCACATCTTTAGCATTCATATACACAATTCATTACTTGATGGCTTTCAGACAAGGTGTTTATTCCATGAGGAACAATAGTTTAGGACAATTTCAAAGTAAACTAGATACATCCTGATACTGCTACGCTTCTATTTTAAACTGAGACTTTTTGTTCACTAAGTAATTGTAAAGATCTATACAAGCCTGTGAATGAATACAAAGAACACCTGGACCTGCATATAGAGCAAACTGAAATTTTGTTTTTTGCCAATGAACTTTGGGAATAAATTGTCAGTCACTAGGAAAATATTGTCATTTGTATTCTCTTTATCCTGGGAATTTATCCAGAGAATTGACACGAAGCTAGTGCATCACTGGCCCAACATCAGTCTTCTTATTACTGTTTCCTTAAGGAATAATCAGGAGTAATCCAATAATCATATAGTAGACAACATTCTCATTGAAAATAAAATCTGACCTTGACTATGCCTATAATGCTTGAGTGGCTTCTTCATGCTTTTAGGATAAGGATAACTATGACATGGCCATACATGATTCTGGTCCTTTTCTATTTCTCATGTTCTTTTGGACCCCTTTCCCCCTCATTTAGAAGGAAATTATAAGTGTTTGTTTTGTTTTCGTTATTGCCCTTGCTTATCCTTGCACTCTGAACTATATCATCAATGGAGCTATTGCATTTCCTAAGTCACTGTGGCTTTTCTTGATTCATTCTGTGCCAAATATTCTCTTCACCCTTTCCCCCAGAAATGCTATTTATTTAAAAACATTCCACTTATAGTATCACATTTATTTTTTAATCACAAACTTATAAGACATTTTCTATGTGTCAGGTACATTTCTAAATGCTTTACAAATATTACACCATTCAATCCTAAAAACCAGGCATTATTACCCCTATTTTCAGAAATAAAAAAATTGAGACACAAATGGATTTGGTAACTTCCCCAAGGTCTCAATGTGATAAAACTAGAATCCAAATACAAGTTGTCTGGTTCTGGTGTCAATGTTTTAATCTCTGTGCTATGCTGCTTCTAGATGCCTTAAGAAAGCCTTCTTTAAACATCTACTTACGGATAGTATATGCCCCTTCAATACATTTTCAAAATTTTCTGCATCTTTCCTTCATAAAAACCATAATTTGAGCCATATGTTTACTGTGGGTCTTCCCATCAATTGTATGTGAATTCCATGAATAAAGTCAATATCTTCATTAAAAATAGAAATTGAATAAATGTTTTTGGAAAATAACGTAGTAGTCATCAGTTAACTTTTAAATTTTTTCCCCTTTTTATTTTAATAGATTTAGGGGGTACAAGTTAAATTTCATTATGTGTATATATTGTATAGTGGTGAAGTCTGGACTTTTAGTGTACCCATCACCCAAATAATGTACATTTTACCTTATTTCTGCATAAACAGACTGATCTGATCAAAAGATCAAAGGGGGAATTGACTTCCCTTCCCCTCCCTGTTATCTCAATATACTGCAGAATGTAACCAGACCTAGCCCAAGTCATTTGAAACAATACCTGTCTCTCAGGCTAATTTACAAGTCTATCTGTCTCCTCCATCCATTTGTCCTCCCTAGCACCATTTGTCACCCTTAAACAGAATTACCTGTACTCCCCATTTCCCCTCCCCTCCAAAAAGATAGGTACAAAAACATCTGAACTTCATTGGGATATTGGGTAATCATGCTGTGATTCTCCCCATGTACATGGTATTAATAAATAAACCTTTCTCTTATTAATCTCCCTTACTTGTGAGTTGATCTTTCAGTGAACTTTCAGGGGAAAGGGCAAGTTTCTCCTGGCCCCTACAGGTCAAAGAGGAAATCTTAAAGGAAATTTAAAAATACGTTGAAGTGAATAAAAATGAAAATACAACATATCAACATTTGTCAGATGAAGAAGCTAAAGCAATGCAGAGCAGAAAATCTACGCATATATTACAATAAAGAAAAAGTCTCAAATTAAGAATATAAATTCCCATATCAAGTTCCTAACAAAAAAGAGCAAAATAAAAGGAGGCATTACTTGGTTTGTGTGTATCTTGTTGTAACTCTTTGTTCTGTATCTTGACTGTATAAATGTTAATATCCTGGTTGTGATATTGTCCTATATAGTTTTTCAGAATGTTACCATTAAGGGAAATTGGGTAAAGAGTATATGTATTCTCTGAGTAATATTTCTTATAACTTCATGTTAGTTCTACAATAATCTCAAAATTTTTGGATAAAAATAGATATAAAAACAGAACAAAAAAATACCCTAGCTACTTGAGTAATTTTTGTTCTTCAATATTGCCTTCCATGTTTATGTTGAAATACAACCTGATTTTACTTGAAGTTTACCACACTGCCGGCAGTGGTGCCCACTGACATAGTTTCCCTAAAATTATCTATTTTCTTTGTTTTTCATCTTTATTGTTGGAGACATTTTGTTATGTGTCCTGGGTTCTGTTTACTCTTTCATGTCCAACAATCCGTCAGACACATTTCTGAAGGAAAAAAAACTAAATAACGAGAAACTTAGAGCATTCCCGTATTTAAACAACCAAAGCAAACAAATAAATATATTTTAATTTGAGTAGAAAATCAAATTACAAAAGAAATTTTCCATATGTTACCACCACTTAATTTTAAACCCAAAACTTACACTCTATATTGTTTTTGACACATATATAGCTCAGTTAGTAAAATGCATAAGAAATATAAAGACCAAGCTGAGGTTAGCAGTTATATGTGTTATTCTATGACAAGACAGGGGAAAGGAAGTTGATGGATTAGGAGATGAATTTGTATATTTAACATTTTAATTCTCTGGAAAAATGTAGAATTTTTACTGTTATCTTTTTTTTAGAAAGGGGGTAATAAATAAATTTGCCGGTATTTATTTTATTTTTAGTTCTATATAGTGAATCACAAAAATTGACTCAAAAGTAAAAAAATAAAAAGCCAAGTCTTTTTGTTACCACTTATTATCTTAAAGCCTCAATCCCTTATCAGTGCACATGTGGTCGGTCTCCATCTGGTCTGAATTCACCCTCCAATTAGTTTTCTCGCAAGCTTCCCTAAGCCCTATCCATTCCTACACATTAACCGCTACTTCACTGAAGAAATACATCCTTAATTCCCATGATAGTAGCTTGCTTCCTCTACCTTTACCATTTTTTTTGCTTTACTGTAAAAAAATTATTATTCTATTGCTCCTTTCCTAATGTAACTTTTATTAAATCCTCTATTGATAAAAACATTCCTACTAATAAAACTTTTGAAAGTGGCACGCATTCCTGGCACTCTTCTTCCCAACACAAACCCAAAATATTGGTTTTTTAATATCTGTCAGTATTAATTTCTCCTGGCCCCTACAGGTCAAAGAGGAAATTTAATACTGAATGGCTATGTGAAGGGTTCTGGATCAGAGACAGATTATTATTATTATTTACATTATAATAACTATTGGTCCTTTTGCCTCAATTCCCACCCTTGTTATGATATGATGAAAGCCAAATGTAAAAATCTTTCATGCAAGTGGCCAGACAGTCCTCAGGCAAGGCACAAAGGAAAAAAAAAGAATTTTTCTTTGCTTTTAGAGGGCAAAAAGACTATTCTACCTCTTCACTTTCTGAGAACGCTTCTTGGAAAAGTACAGTGAATGACTCCTTACTCCAACCCTTTTAGTATGTAAATAAATTTTCCAAGGGGCAGATAAGCCCAGTATCTCCAGCTAGATTGTCTCCAAAGTACTGGGTCTCATTTTCTCTTGATATATAAACACATACCCTTGCAGTTGGGTAGATTTCCATGGAGTTCTTCCACTATGAATACACCTATAAATTAACCTGTAAGTCTTGCTCTTGGACCAGAGTTTCACATTTTAGGAAAATATTTTCAGAAAACCCTAACTGTGCAGAGACACACAAATATTTTACCTACACTCAACTTTAAATCAGGAAATGTGAACTTAAGTTCAAATGAAAGAATGGAAAACATATGAGCAGAGCAGATAACACACTGGTATCTACTTAATTTGAAAAAAAAATCAATAGAAGGATAACAGTGAAAAACAGGAAGAAAGTCACATAAGAAAATTGAAGAGACTATAAACAGCACATTTAGTTATGGCAACAATCCTACATTTACTAGATCACAGTATGCAATTTAAACGACATGTAATACAAAAGATTTTTTTCCCTATTGGCAAAGAGAAATAATATAATAAACAGTGTTCTTAGTAGACTGACTGATTTGTTTTTGTCACTTAAATAAACACAAACATGTTTTAATGATAAAATTTAATTCGAAGAATCCCAGTCTTCATTTACATGTTCAAAGTAGCTCTGTGTAAAGATCTTTTAAATATTAATCTCTTTTTCTAAGAGATTATAATTTCAATTAAAAAAATCATTATTACTGTAACTATATCTGGTTTGGTTTATAATTAACTCATTACTGGATAATTTCATTTGTTAAGGGAACACAGTACATATTATCTTCCTACTCTAAGTGAAGGATTACAAACAAGTTTACTACATTATTCACTAGTTTATATTAGGAATATGAAATAAGATAATGATATTTCAACCAGAATTTCAGTGTTTCATATTTTGCATCTTATTTTAATTTCTTTTTTTCAATAACCAAAATACGTTCTACATATATATCATCAGGTTTTACTCTTCTCTCTGACTTTTAACTCTTTCTATACCTCCTCAGAAACCTAATTATTCAGTAGGTTATATGTTCTTGGTTAATATGAAATTGAAATAACACTAGGAATAAAATAAACAATAATGTCTTGTTTTTATCAGTAATCTTTTAGCAGGAATTGGTAGTAAGTATGTTTGCATACACGTTGTTGTAGAGGAGGCAAAACCTTACTTTACCTTCTTAGGGTCCCCAGCTAAGCATGAGAATTAAATTGACAAGGTAACAGGAGAAAAGCACACAAATTTAATATATATTTATGTGACACAGAAGCATTCATAAGGAAATAAGACTCAAAGCAGTGGCAAAACACAAAATCTTTTATGTTAGGTTGAACAAAAGAGAGGCAATTGTGGAAAAGTAACTAAATTATGTGGGGATGCTAAAGGAAGATAAGAATTATTTTACCAAGGTCTGTTTGTACAGAATTCTCTTGGTTATGACTCCCCATTAAAGAATGTTTCTTTTCTCCTGGTACAGGGAGGTCATCTTTTACATGGGAGATTTTACCCCTTGTTTCCAGGAAGAAAAGGGGAGATTAGAATGCCCTTCTTGCCATCTGCTATTTTTCAAATGTCTTTAGCTAACAATAATCCTTATAACAAAGTGACATGTTTTTGAAGGGATATTCTACCATCCTTCATTGTGTATGCAAGTACTGAGTTAAGATTTTTTATCATAATAATATTACATGCTGGGAAACATTTTTCACACATGAAGTAAAGTCTCTTATAGAACTAATACAGTATGCTGGCTATTGTCTGGTTTCAATCCTATCTCCTGGGATTGCAACCTGTAATACTCTTCCTTTTCATTTCATTTCCTGTACAGACCCAGCGATTCCACCTGCTTTCATCTCCTTTGTAAGCCTACCTCATCTTGAACCTTTTCTTAGGACCCCATCTCTTCAAAATTTACTACATCAGAGGGCACAATCACTCTCATGTTTTAAAAAAAAATCAAATAATATTTTTAACTGACTAGATTAAATAAGGCAATAGAGAAATGAAGAAAGGATACCTACAGAAGTTAGAGAATGAATATCTGCTTTTGTTTGTTTGTTTGTTTGTTTGCTTGTTTGGTCAGGCATTTCTTCAGTGCCACATCCTCCTTCTTATGATGTTGGTGGGGCTGTCAGAACCGGGACCCAGCATTCATCTCTAATGACAATTGAATTCAATATAGTTGCTGAAATGAGAAGTCATTATTCAAGGCAAAGCATTAATATGACCAATGGTGTAACTCTTTCTTCATTTATCTGTAGTATTAAATTATGAGTTATACATTAAAAAAAATGGTGTTTCTTTAGATTGACTAGAAGACTAATATAGGCTTTGTGCACTTTAGTTTTGTACCAGTAATATTTCTGGAAATTAATATAAAATAAAGGAATAGGCATAAAAGTGGTCTGATGTGGAGAGGAAGGGAAGGAGTACACACACCTTTGAACTGGTCCTAGCATGAGAATCATGTTAGCTTCAAAGAAGTTCTATGCTCATATTCACTCTGTAGCATGTACAACAAGAGAACAGCTGGCCACTTACAAGGGTGGAAATTGATAACCAACAGATAAACACACAACTCTAGCAAAAATGCAGGTGAAATGCAAAGGAAATTTTCATTAAAATTCACTATGTAGTTTAAGAATGATTGCAAATATTTCCACAGGGTAGAAAAAAATCCTAATTTTCCCAAATAGACTTTCAAATGAATTTTATAATCATACATTTATTCATTGTACTAATAGGAGGGAAGTATCCTAGGTAAAAAACATCAAAATATTTAGGTATTACCTAACAAATACAAAAATGCATAAAAATAAATGAATTAGACACATTTTATCGAGATCTAAAAAGAAATTTTACCTTCTGATCCTTTACGAAGCTCTGGGGTTCTGGATGTTTATCAAAGGTTTTGACCCCGAGATTTAAATATGGTTAAAATTTCAATCGTTATCATTCAATAGACAGCTATCTAACTATTTCTATTACTCAAATTATCTGGGTGAAACATTGATGAAACATATGGTTAACTGTTTTCCTATTTAGTTAATTGTGTTAGCACTATCATGACTTGAAGTAGCAAGGTATATTGAGGAGCACAAGGACCTTTTTTATTTCCAGTTCCTAACTGAGGGTCTTGCATGTAAAAGACTCTTGATACCTATTTGCTACTGCTAGCATGGTTGATCAGAACTGCATTTCCGTGATGTCAAAACAGCTCTATGCAAAGTGGAAAATTTAATTAACCACATATTTTCTCCCATATAGACACCCCATAATTTTAGGACTGAAGGTGTAGGGTGAAGCTTGACTTTATGTCTTGTGTTTTGTAACCATCAAAAACTTTGAAGAACCATTTGTTCTTCAAATAATAATTTGCAGAATTATTAATAACCACCTGAGTCCATGCTTTCCCAAAGTAGAGGCCAGAAAATTACTTTCTAGTGCTCCCTTGCAGCTAGTTCATAGGTGTGTGTCCTGGCTCCTCTAATCTGGTCAGTGGATGAAATTTTGAGTCAGAACTAAGAGTGGAGCTCATACTGTCAAGGGCGGGTGCAGAGACACCCTTCTGTCAGAGACAGCAGTGGCAGAAGCAGAAATAGTGCCATTTGGTCCCCAACAGCAATTATGTTCTTGTAGTTGCAATGGAGTATTATTCCTGACTGTGGATGCTCTATGCCTAATTTCAATGTCTTTGTGGAGATAAAGTATACTATATAAATACTTCAATATGTTTCTTTTTATGTTAACAAACTGTAATAGGTTTTGTTTCTCATAACTAAGAAACTGATTGAGTAGACGCAGTTGGAGTCATCTAATATACTTTTCTTATTGTAGCTAGCAAAAAAGTGATACTCAAAGACTGATTTAACAGCAAGACAGAAACACAATCAGAATTAGAGCCCACGTCTTGCAAATGCAAATCATGTATAATCCCGTGACAACACCACACATAATAATTTTTTATTTGTTTTTTTTAATCTAGGTGTTTTTAAATACCTTAATATATATCTTACTTTAAATCCCAAAGAAAAATTTACAACTCTGTGACTTTGCTTATTTTGTCTTATCAACATAGTTAAAATTAATCAAGAAATAAATTTCTTTGTGGTGTTAAAGCTATAGAGAAAGAAACAGACCATGTTTCTTAGCAATTATGCCCATGAAAGCTCATCAGACTTCTAATCATTTGCTACAGAAAGAACTAGGTTAGGTTTGCATAACTATCTATTCAATAGACAGTTATGGGGAGGGGGAGACTATCTACTTTTCATTACTCTCTGGGACTTTTAAAAAATGTTATAGTAAAATGATTCAAAAAATGCTTCCTTTGGGTCCACAGTTACTACACTTTAAAGCTATTATTTCTATAAAGAGAAATGATAAACTACAGGAAATTCTTTATAAGCTCAAATTGTCCTTCTCTATAAAATGTGACTTGCTCCCCTGACCTGAAGGTCGGTTGTCTTGGGTCTTTTTAAAGCTATGGATGAATGAATTTTTGAGCTAAGAATCATATTATGGTAAGCATCTTTCTCCTTGAATACTTCTCATTTAGCTCTCAGCTATCTAATTCAAGGAATATTGGATTAGAAACACTTTAGAAATTCTCAAAGGTTATAGCTGCATATGTGAAGAAAAATGATCTTAAAGATAGCTAAGGACTAAGCCACATATCAAAACTAACACTTGCACCACTCTCGGAAGCAAAATGGCTGCCCACACACTCTTTAAAGCAAGTAATATAACTCACAGGGGAGACATGATTAAAGAAATCACATATATCATGGGCATGGCAGCACAAAATGTCCTTTTAGGATTGCCTAAGAAGTGTGTAGTGCAGGAATTTATTCTTGAGATTTAAGTCACAGAAAATTTAGATCTTGCCTCTTACATTTAAAAAGCATTAATATTCACATATTTATAATATTCAAGTTTGTTTCTATTTTCTTAGCTTATCGGTTTTTTCTTTCACAAATATTTATGATGATTTTGCTGCTTAAATTGCCATTTTAGCAACTAGGGCATCTAAGTGAAATGATATAAACAAAGACCTTTCACTCGTGGATCTTACATTCCAATGCAGAAGGGAAAAAAATTGAAAATAAACTATAATTGCTATAATTACAGCTGGAGAAAGGTAACAGGAAAACACATAAATGGGTACCTAATCTAGGCTATTGTTTTTAAGAAAAGCTTCCAATTACATATAATGTTTGAATTAAGACCTGAATTGTGAATAGGATTTAACTAAATAAAGAGAAGGAGAAAATATTTTAAGAAAAGGACACATTCAAATTGGACCTAACCTAAGGCACAACTTTGAAATCTGGTAAATTGATTTTATAACATGTCAAGACATGCAGTTTCTATTTTTCCTGGTTTATTTCCTTTAATTTATTTCATTGTAGCAACCCTTTATTGCATTCTCCCTTTTAAATCACTTTTCCTTTCCTAATGCCATTGCTTTAGTTAAGACTACATGATTCCTTGTTGGGATTACTACATCAGTCTTCTAATTGATGTCTCTGTCCTTGGCTATTTGTTCCCAATTCCCTTACCTTCTCCATTCTTAGTTCACCCTTCACCTTGCTACTAGAGAACATATTTGTAAAATATATTTATGTGATCAGTGTTCTCCATTGCTTAAAATGACACAACATCACCCTATTAAAGTATTAGGTTAAAATTTGAAGACTTTTGTACAAAGGTCATGACCATGTTTTATGACCACCAAAAAATTTTAAACACCTGTTCTATGTTTGGGTAATTAATAAAGCTTTTTATAATGTGGACTTTTCCTGCCTTCTTATTTAATACCATGCTACAAACTCCTTCTTTTTTCTACCATTGAGAACAAATTTCAGTAATATCTGGACATACTATGTTTTGCAAAGAGGATTTCTTATGTACTCCATGTCCTTTGCTCCCATCTCCCCTCATCTCTTCTTGAAAACTTCATATGTGCTTTTTAAGGTTTAGCTGTTACCTTCTCTAGCAACTGTAGATATATTTCTTTATTTAAGTTTAAAGATGATTGATTATTAAAATCATACCACAGCTTCCCTCTTTTCTCTAGGCACAGTCCATTTAAAATTTTGTTTTATTTTTTAAATTTTTTATTTTATGGATACATAATAGTCATCTTTATAGGGTACATGTGATGTTTTGATATAGGCATACAATGTGAATTAAGCAAATCAGGGTACTTGGGATATCCATCACCTAAGGCATTTAACATTTCCTTTCGTTAGGAACATTCCAATTCCACTATTTTAGTTATTGTAAAGTATACCCTAGCTTTTTTTTTATTATAGTCACTTTGTTGTGCTATCAAATATTGTTCATTCTATCTATCTAACTATATTTTTGTACCTATTAACCCTTCCCAGTTAATTCCCCCCTCCTCACTACCCTTCCCAACTTCTGGAAACTATTATTCTAATCTCTGTCTCAATGAGATTAATTGTTTTAATATCTAGCTCCCACAAATATTTATCATGAGTGAGAACATGTAAGATTTGTCTTTCTGTGCTTGGTTTATTTCACTTAGCATAATGTTCTCCACTTCCATCCATGCTGTTGCAAATGGCAGGATATCATTCTTTTTGTGCCTGTATAATATTCCATTGTGTATATGTACCACAATTTCTTTATCCATTCATCTGTTGATTGACACTTAGTTTGATTCCATATCTTGCCTATTGTGAATGGTGCTGCAATAAATATGGGACTACAGATATCTTTTCAATATACTGTATTCCCATCTTTGGATATATACCCAGAAGTGGGATTGCTGGATCATATGGTAGTTCTATTTTCAGTTTTCTGAGGAACCTCCATACCGTTTTCCATAGTAGTTGCACTAATTTACATTCCCACCAACAGTGTACAAGAGTTCCCCTTTCTCCACATCCTTACCAGCATTCATTATTGCCTGTCCTTTTGATAAAAGCCATTTTAAGTGGGATGAGATGATTCTCATTGTAGTTTTGATTTGCATTTCTGATGACTAATCATGTTGAGCATTTTTTTCATATACCTATTGGCCATTTGTATGTCTTCTTTTGAGAAATGTCTATTCAGATCCTTTGCCCATTTTTTAATTGGATTATTTGACTTTTTCCTATCAAGTTGTTGGAGCTGCTCATATATTCTAATTATTAATCCCTTGTCAGATGAGTAGTTTGCAAATATATTCTCACATTCCGTGGGTTTGTCATCACTTTGTTGATTGTTTCTATTGCTGTGCAGAAGCTTTTTAGCTCGATGTGATTCCATTTGTCCAATCTTGCTTTGGTTGCCTGTGCTTTGTGGTATTATTCAAGAAGTCCTTGCCCAGAGCAATATCTTGAAGCATTTCCCCAATATTTTCTTTTAGTAGTTTCAGGTCTTACATTTAAGTCTTCAATCCATTTTGATTTAATTTTTGTATATGACAAGAGATAAGAATCTAGTTTCATTCTTCTGCGTGTGGATATCCAAGACTGACAGCATCATTTATTGAAGGGACTGTCCTTTCCTCACTGTATGTTCTTGGCAACTTTGTCAAAGATAAGTTTACCATAGATGTGCGGATTTATTCTGGGTTCTTTATTCTGTTCCGTTGGTCTATGTGTCTATTTTTATGCCAGTACCATGCTGTTTCAGTTACTACAGCCCTGTAGTTTAATTTGAAGTCACGTAATGCAATTACTCTAGTTTTGTTCTTTTTGCTCAGGATGGCTTTGGCTATTCTGGGTCTTTTGTGGTTCCATATAAATTTTAGGATTATTTTTTCTATTTCTGTGAAGAATGTTACTTGTATTTTGATGGAGATTGCATTGAATCTGTAGATAGCTTTGGGTAGTATGGACATTTTAACAATATTGATTCTTCCAATCCATGAGCATGGGATATCTTTCCATTGTTTGTGTCTTCTTCAATTTCTTTCATCAATGTCTTATAGTTTTTATTATAGAAATCTTTCACATCTTTGGTTAAGTTTATTACTAGGTATTGTATTTTATTTGTAGCTATTATAAATAGGATTACTTTCTTGATTTCTTTTTCAGATTGTTTACTGCTAGCATATAGAAATCCTATTGATTTTTGTATGTTGATTTTTATCCTGCAACTTTACTGAATTTGTTTATCAGTTCTAATAGTTTCTGAGTGGAGTCTTTAGGTTTCTCTAGATATGAGATCATATCATCTGCAAACAAGGATAATTTGACCTCTTCCTGTCCAATTTGGATGCACTTTATTTCTTTCTCTTGTCTGATTGCTTTAGATTGAACTTCTAGTACTCTGTTGAATAACAGTGGTTAAAGTGGGCATCCTTGTCTTCTTACAGATCTTAGAGGAAAAGCTTTCTATTTTTCCCCATTTAATATGACACTAGCTGTGGGACTTATAAATATATTTTTTGCCCTGAATATACAGTATATCCTAATTCTCTTTATTTCATTTTTTTTCATAATACTTTGTAGGACTCTGCCAGTTCACATTTTGTTCACTGAGCACAGGACAATTTTCTTCTACATATCACAAAGAGGTTTGCAAATTTGTTAGCATACAAAAAATAATGGTAAAATGAATGAATGCTTTTAGTATTTTACATTGTCTCAATTATTTTTAAAATTGAGGATATAAATTCTAAATAGAATATTTACAAATTTTAAGCAATACTTTTTTCTTTGTATTGCTTACTATATTTATTTATACAAGCATACCTCAGAGATATTGTGGGTTCAGTTCCAACCCACCACAACAGAGTGAATAAAGTAAGTCACACAAATGTTTTGGTTTTCCAATGTGTATGATATTTAGTCTATTAAGTGTGAAATAGCATTATGTCTAAAAAAAGTACATAATTAAAAAAGGCTTTATTGCTAAAGAATGTTGACAATCATCTGAACCTTCAGCTATCATAATCTTTTTGCTGATGGAGGGTCTTGCCTTGATGTTGACGGCTGCTGACTGATCATCATGGTGGATTCTGAAGGCTAAGGTAGCTGGGGCAATTTCTTGAAATAAGAAAACAATGAAGATTGCTATATCAATTGACTCTTCTTTTCACAAAATATTTCTCTGTAGCATGTCATGCTGTTTGATTGCATTTTACCAAAGTAGTACTTCTTTCAAAACTGGAGTGAAAGCTCTCAAACCCTGCTGCTGCTTTAGTAACTAATTTTATTTAATATTCTAAATCCTTTTTTATCATTTCAACAATGTTTATAGCATCATCACCAGGATCAAGAAACCACTTTCTTTGCTCATCCATAGGAAGCAACTCCTCATCCATTCAAGTTTTGTTGTAAGATTTCAGCAATATCATAACATCTTCAGGCTGCACTTATAATTCTATTTATCTTGCTATTTCCACCACATCTGCAGTTACTTCCTCTACTGAAGTCTTGAACCTCTCAAAATCACCCATGAGTGTTGGAATCAGCTTCCTCTAAACTCCTATTAATGTTGATATTTGGACCTCTTCCCATGAATCATGAATGTTTTTAATAACATTTAGAGTGGTGAATTCTTTCCAGAATATTTTTAATTTACTTTGCTCAGATTCATCAGAGGGATCACTATCTATGGCAGCTATAGCTTTATAAAATATATTTCTTAAATAATAAAACTTGAAAGTTGAAATTACTACTTGATCCAGGGCTGCAGAATGTATGCTTTATTTACAGGCATAAAAACATTAATCTCCTCATACATCTTCATCATAGCTCTTGAGTGACCAGGTGCTTTGTCAATTGGCAGTAATATTTGGAAAGGCATCTTGTTGTCTGAGCAATTGGGCTCAGCAGTGGGCTTAAATTAGTCAGTAAACTATGCTGTAAACAGATGTGCTATTACCCAGGCTTTGCTGCTCCATTTATAAACACAGGCAGAGAAGATTTAGCATAATTTCTAAGGGTTCCAGGATTTTCAGAATGATAAATTAGCACTGGATTCAAATTAAAGTTCTCAGCCACATTAGCCCCTAACAAGAGAGTCAACCTGTCCTTTGAAGCCTTGAAGCCAGGCATTGACTTCTCCTCTCTAGCTATGAAAGTCTTAGATGGCATTTTTTTCCAATGGAAGACTGTTTTATCTACACTGAATATCTATTGTTTAGTGTTGCCACCTTCATCAATGATCCTAGGTCATCTGGATAGCTCACTGCAGCTTCTATATCATACCTGTTGCTTTATTTTGCACTT
Source organism: Daubentonia madagascariensis (assembly GCA_023783475.1). Lineage (NCBI taxonomy): Eukaryota > Metazoa > Chordata > Mammalia > Primates > Daubentoniidae > Daubentonia > Daubentonia madagascariensis. Next base: position 21,271,320 of record JAKFHU010001684.1, on the reverse strand, counting down.
TATGTTATAGAGATGGCTTCTTTCTTTAAACATCATAAACCAACCTGTGCTTGCTTCCAACTTTTCTGCTAAAACTTCTTCACCTCTCTCAGCCTTCACAGAATTAAAGAGTGTTAGGGCCTTGCTATGGATTAGGCTTTGGCTTAAGGGAACATTGTGACTTTGCTCTTCTATCCAGACCACTAACACTTTCTCCATATCAGCAATAAGGCTGTTTCATTTTCTTATTATTTGTGTGTTCATTAGAGTAGCACTTTTAATTTCCTTCAAAAACTTCTTCTTCCCATTCAGAACTTGGCTAACTCTTTGGCACAAAAAAGCATTGCTTTTGGCCTATCTTGGTTTTCGACATGCTTTCCTCATTAAGCTTAATCGTTTGTAGCCTTTGTTTTAAATTAATTGAGAAATGTGTGACTCTTCCTTTCACACGAACATTTATGGGCCAATGTAGGTTATTAATTGTCCTGATTTCAATATTCTTGTGTCTGAAGGAATAGGGAGGCCCAAGGAGAGGGAGAGAGTTGGGAGAATAGCTGATTAGTGGAGAGGTCAGAACACACAACATTTATTGATTAAGTCTGCCATCTTATGTGGACACAGTTCATGGTGCCCCAAAACAATTATAATAGTAATATCTAAGATCACTGATCACAAACCATCATAACGGATACAATAATCATGACAAAGTTAGAAACATCGCAAGAATTACCAAAATGTGACACAGAGACATGAAGTGAGCACATGCTGTTGGAAAAATTTCACTGCTAGACTTACTGGATGCAGGGTTGCCACAATCTTCAATCGTAAAAAAGAAAATATATGCCAAGTGCAACAAAGAGAAGTGCAATAAATCAATGTATGCCTATAATTAAAAATATAAATACCACAAAATATTTTATTCTTAAAAACAATAATAGAGATCTTAATGATGTCATCAAGTATTTGTACACTTTTCCTATGAGTGTAAGAGTTTATTTTTAATGTGTGTTTTGGACTTTGGAAATATTATTTTGTGACAAACTGAAATGCACGGAATACACTTCACAAATACGATTTAGGTAGACCAGTTTATAGACCATGCTCAGCATGCACACAACTGAATTGTTAAATAATTTATACCAACAGTGAGTGAAAATAACTGGGAAATGAAAACTATTTTCCTACTCAGATTGAGTCTACTGAGGCAGATGAAAGAACCGTTGAGGCAAGAGTCTGGTAACATTTTCTTTTTCACTTATAAATTCCCTCCCCCCCATGCATACACAAACATTTTTATGCTCCTTTCTTACTTCTTGTTTCTAAGTGCAAAACTAGTTCAACTTCAAAACAATAGCTGAAGCTTTTACAATCTTGGAAATTTTTGTAATATATATAACTGAGTTATATATCTATAAATTATATATGTATATGAATATAATACAACCAAATGATATTTCACCAATAATTTGCACATTCTTTTTAGTTATAGCACATTTAGCACAAAGTGTACACTCAATATTTGTTGAATGAGTTTGTTAGACTTATGGATAATGTTTTATATTAAATTAGAATGATTTTTAATTCTCATTTGAGGAATTCTGATGCTACTTAGTTCTTTTCCAAGCTCTGTTTAGAAAATACTTATCTCCTTGGTATTCAAACAGTTTTCTCCAGTTAAGTCACATTTTAAGTCTTGGGACATAAAGCAGTGATCTCAAACAGAGCCTAGCAATATCTTTAATTGAGATGACAGAGATGAGAGTTTAGGAAATATTCAGTGTCTGAATGTTGGAAGGAGAAATTCTGGAAAGGAAAAAGCTACCCAGAAAATGAGTTTTAGATACCTGCATTGAGGTCTTCTTGTGTCTTTTTTGTACACTGAATTCTGTGTGTGTATGGTGAAATTCCATGAGACCAGGCAAAAACGATAGAGGAACCATGAGCTGAACAATTTCCAAAGGTCATAGAGTGCATGTGAAAGTTTGAGCTGTATCATTATTGATTATCCAGGGCATTCAGGAGAGATACTACAAGGGTACCGCCTTGGTAGAAGTATAAAACTATATATAAAATAAAGTCTTGATTAGTACCAAAGTTATTGAAAGAAAAAAAGTAGAAAAAATAAAAAAGAAAAATAAATAAATAAAGTCTCAAAACAAACACAAACAAAGCATGATGCAAAGCTTCCAACTTATTCCAAGGGATAAGTTGGTAAGCAAATAATTTCACTGACCACAAAAACAAAATCCAATACTTGTTGGTGGCATAAAACAATCCAGATACTTCACAATGCACCTTGTGCTTTCACTGCAGAGGCAGGACCAATTTCTCCTACTCAAAATTGGTTCGGATGTCAAGACTGATTATATCACACATGCGCAAAGAGAATAAATAAATATTTATTGCATGTGTTAATTTGATTCTCAGTATCCATTGAGGCTGTGAAAGTTTGTCAGTTGGTGCATCATAGCACCTATTAGAATTAATTTAGATAACCTATGTCGTAGAGACACAAAGCCAATTGGCAAAAATGAGATGGACTATTGTCCCACTGTCAAGAAACACCTATTGATTCTCTCAACACTAAACATTGTGGGGGCTAAAGAGGGTCAATTGCTATTTTTTGACAGTGGGACAATGGCCAATCTCTTTTTGTTAGATCCTTTTTTAGTATTTGTATTTCCTGAATGAGTACGCCAAATGAATCTCCTTGGAGAAGGATGTCATCAATGTAATGTTATATCTATGTTCTTATAGAAAATTGAGTGCAGTAATTTGAGCCCGTGTATTGATTAAGGCCTCAAAAGTTTGTTAATTGGTACATTTTAGCACAAGTTAGAGTTAATTTAGATAACCTATGTAATAGATGCACAGAATTTAATTATCTTGAGAAAGAAAAGCAAGCTGGAGGCATCACACTTCCTGACTTCAAATTATAATACAAAGCAATAGTAATGAAAACAGTATGGTACTGGCATAAAAACAAACACATAGACCAATGAAACAGAACAGAGAGCCCAGAAATACCCAAGTGTATACAGTCAAATAATTATCAATAAGGCCACCAAGAAGACACAATGGGGAAAGGATATCTCTTCAATAAATGCTGTTGGGAAAATAGATATCCACATGCAAAAGAATGAAACTGGACCCTTATCTTACACTATACACAAAATCAACTCATTATGGATTAAAATCTTAAATGTAACAACTGGTACCTTAAAAGTCCTATACAAAAATATAGGAGAAAAGCTTTTTGAGATTAAACTTGGCAATGATTTTTTGACCCCAAAAGCACAGGCAATAAAATCAGAAGTAAATAAGTAGGACTACATCAAATTGAAAAGCTTCTGCACAGCAAAGGAAACAATCAACAAAGTGAAAAGGCAGCCAAAAGAGAGACAGAAAATATTTGCAAACATTCTAACAGATATGTTGTTAATATCCAAAATATATAAGAAACTCACACAACTTAATAGCAAAAAATCAAATAACTCAATTGAAAAATGGGGAAAGAATCTGAATAGATATTTCTCCAAAGAAGACATAAAAAATGCAAACAGATATATAAAGTTTTCAACATATCTAATCATCAGGGAAATGCAAGTCAAAACTATAATAAGATATAAACTCACACCTGTAAGGATACCTATTATCAAAAAGACAAGTGATAGCAAATGTTGGTAAGGGTGTGGAGAAATGAGAACCCTTGTACACTATTGGTGAGAATGTAGTTTGGTGCAACCATTGTGGAAAATGGTATGGAGATTTCTATTAAAAAAAAGATTTCTATTTAAAAAAATTAAAAATAATTAAAAACAGAACTATTTTATGACCCAGCAATCCCCAAAGGAAATGAAATCACTTCCTCATTAAGATATCCATAACCCTATAGAAATCTAACGTACAGCATGAGGACTAAAGAAGAAGATAGGTAACTGTGTGAGATGATGAATATGTTAATTTAAATGATGATTATAATCACTTCACTATACCTTATACCAAAATTTCATACTGCACACCATAAATGTGTACAATAAAAATCAATTATCATTCTTTTTATTTTTCTATTGCATAAATATTTTTAGCGAATGTTGTATTTCCATTGGGGATCAAGTCACAGCATTCTGTATAGATAGATAGATAGATAAATTGTAAAGAACTGGCTCATGCAATAGAGACTGAGAAGTCCCATGATCTTCTATCTGTAATCTGGAGACCAAGGAGAGACAATGATGTAAGTTCTCATCTAAGTTCACAAGAAAACTGGTGTCCCAACTTGAAAATAGTCATTCAGAGAGAATTAATTCTTCCTTACTCTGCCTTTTGTTCTATTCAGGCCTCCAATGGATGGATTGGACAGAGCCCACCTACATTGGGTAGGGAAATCTGATTTACTCTGTAACCAATTCAAATGCTAATTTCATCCAGGAACACCCTCACAGACAGATTTACAATAATGTTTAACCAAATGTCTGGGCACCCAGTGGCCTAGTCAAGTTGACACATAAAATTAACCATCACACTGAGTAATTTCTTTTTGGGGGGCAAGAGAGTGCTCCTCTCCATCCTGCTCCTATTTATAAGTTTTATCCTCCAGAAGTGTCATTAGTATTAGTGGTCTAATCCATGGCAGTTGCTACTTTGGGAGACTTTGGGACTTCAGGCTTAAGTTATAATTGAATTAATCCCTTGGCATGTTGTGAAGTGTTGGCACTCAGCTGAATTCAAAATCTTTTTTGATCCCTTTTTGGTCCCTTTTTGGCCCAATAAATTGATGATGCTGTCTGGCCTTTTGAGAGGGATGGATGTGAAAATATTTGGGGTCACTTTTATCAGAGTCAGTGACAAAGGATGCCATGTGTGTCCTTTCCTTATATCCCTGAGAATCAGGGCTCATAAACACATACATGAAATTCTTAAAAACATTAGCAATTCAAGTCCAGTGATTTAAAAGGAATAATGCATCATGATAATGTAGACTTTGTTCCATGAATGCAAGGTTAATTTAACATTTAAAAATAATCAGTTTCTTTATTCATCCCATGAAAAGATAAAAGTAAAAAGTCATAAGATCATTTTAATAGATGCACTTATGATCAAAGTTCTTACCAGACTAAAATTAGAAGGAGACACTCTCAACCTGGTAAAGAGCTTATATGAAAAATCTGCAAGTGAGATTGTATTTAATTGTAAAAGACTGAATACTTTCCTCTTAAATTTGGGATTAAGTCAAGGATATCCATGCTCATCACTTTTATGCAGTATGGTGCTGGGGTCCAACCCAGTGCTATGGAGGAAGAAATAAAAATAAAAATATTACACAGTAGAAAGGAGGTGTAACTATCATGGTCTGTAGACAACCTGATTGTGAACATAGAAAATCTGAAGGGATCTAACACAAAAGGTATAAGAATGAAAAAATGAGTTTACCGAGATTCTATAGTCAGTGGATACCGGGTTAAAACAAAATAATTTTATTGTTAACATATTTGTAGCAAAAAATTAGAAATTAAAACAAAATAGCAATAAAACAAAATGCATAAAGTTAAATTTAGTAAGATATGTTCACAATTTATATGTTGAAAACTAAAAAAAAAAAACCTAAAACTTATACAAATTAAAGAACACCTACATAGAGTGATATACCATGTTCATGCATGAGAAAATATAATATTGTAATGAAATCAATTTTCTCAAATATGATCTATGAGAACTGCAAAACTCTCAGCACAAATGACTCCTTAGATCCCCGTCCCCCCCACCACTCTGCACTAAGAGACTGAGCCAAACTCTCCCACACCTTCTAGTGGCTCAAGATCATGTCCTTAGTGTGACCCTAGGCCCCTTAAAATGCCTGCCTTAAAAAAGCATAAGTGCCTAAAGAATTTAGTGTTCCAGCAAAAACATGACCATGGGCTCCTGACTTCCTTTTCTTACATCATTTACTTTAGCATATTTACAATTGTAAATCCTTTCTCTGACCCTTTGAGATATAAACTTCCTATAATTCAAAAATGTTTCCTCAAGGACCTGAGAGACATCTCTTTGAAATGCAAACATTTAGGATAATAAATCCCATTTCTTCTAGTTCCTGTAGGAGGGTAAGAGCTTAACTTTGGTGAAGACCTTAATCCAATTTGCAAAACTATTTCCTATTGTAAAGATAGAAGTTGGTTTCTCCTCTGGATAATGGATAAGAATCAATTAGCAAAAGCAGACAGACTAATCAAAATGATGAATCTCCTCCCCCTTAATGTTCTTCTATACTTTTTCTTTAGCATAACCCACATTGAAAAGTCCTCCTGCTTTTCTTTCAGTAGACTTGAGCTCAATTCATATTAGTACTTCCATCTATCTAACCTACTGCTGTATTCTGAATAAAATATGTCTCGCCATTTTTAATAAGTGCCTCGTGAATAATTTCTCTTTAAAAAATATTCCATATACTCATCTAATATTTAATAAAAATCCCAATCAAAATCTCAGGAGGCCTTTTTGTAGAACCTGAAAAGCTGATTCTAAAATGTTCAGAGAATAAAAAGGGCCTGAAACAGCCAAAAAATAAATAAAATAGAAAAAAAATTGTTGGGGTTATCCTACTTTATTTCAAGACTTACAATGAAGTTATAGTAATAAAAACAGTGTGGTATTGATGAAAGGATAGTGTGAACTAAAATTAAATAAAATGCTTCCCCCCACCGGCTGACTGAATGGACTCCCTTCTAGACAAGAGGATATCCTAAAACTAAATTGTCTGCCACAAGGAGGAGGTCAGACATTCCTCACCATGCCCCCCTCCCTCCTTGGAGATATCCTTTATAACTCATCAACAGGCCTAAGGCTATGCAAGGCAAACCTGCAGGTCCTCAATTCACACAACAAATATAAGTCCTGTGACTTGTCTCTTCCTTATCTAAAAGATTCCAAGCCTTTAGACAAAGCTTCATTTTTTTAACCAATTACAAGTCAAGGAGTCTTTAAACCCACCTATAACCTGTAACCCCCCCCCACTTTGAGATGGCCCACCTTTTCCAGCCAAACCAATGTATGCCTTCCATGTATTGATTTATGACTTTACCTGTAACCTCTATTTCCTTAAAATGTATAAAACCAAACTGTGGCCCAGCCACAGAGAGTCCACTGCTTAAGGCTTCTTGAGTGTGGCTCCGGGCCATGGTCCTCAAATTTGGCTCAGAATAAACCCCTTTAAAATTATTTTACAGAGTTCTACTTCTTTTCCGTAGACAATAGGCATATAGAAAATGGAATAGAATAGAGATTCCAGTAATACACCAACTCATTTATAGTTGGTGGATTTTTTATAAAGGTGCCAAAATAGTTCAATGGGGAAAAGGTGGTTCTCTCAGAAAATATGAAACAAAACCAATGCTAAAACAGCTGATTTTACACATGGTGAAAAATATTTACCACCCCTCATTTTACACCATAAAAAATATTAAGTGAAATGCATCATAGAATTGATCATAAACACTTCTACAAGGAAACATAGGAGAAAATATTTGCAAGCTAGAATAGGCAAAGAATTCTTAGCTAAGACATAAAAAGTACAAACCATAAATTTTTAAAGTGATAAATTAGACATGACCAAAACATTGGTCAGAAAACAAAAAGGCAAGCTACAAATAGGACAAAATATTTGCAATATGTATAGTAGGTAAATAAGTTCCATGTAGATAATATAACAAATTGATAACACAGAATAATAAGAAAAGAAACCCATTTAAGACAGACAAAAATGTAAACAGTGCTTAGCATGAGTACATGAAAAGATTTTTGACATAATTAGTAATCAGAGAACTGCACACTAAAACAATACAGATACTATTATACATTCATTTGAAAGTCTTAAAAAGAATGACAATTCAATGTATTGGAGTGAATGTGTAGCAACTAAAATTCCCACATATTTCTGGTGGGAATGTAAAATGGGTATCACCATTTGCAAACAATTTGGTGCCATTTCAGATTAAACATGCACTTTTCACACATCATACCAATTTCACCCTGTTTACCTCAGAGAAATAAAAATATATGTTCATATAATGACTTGTACCTGGATATTCAGAGCAGCTTTATTAATAATAATAAAAACAAACAAAAAACTCCCCACAAATGACCGTCTACTGATCCGAGCATGAATGATTAAACAAATTGTGGTATATCTATATAACAGAATGCCACTCAAAAAATAGATAAATAAATGAAAGAGAAAGAACCAACTCATTACTACTACATGAAATGACATGGATTAATCTCCAAACCATTCCCCCAATTGGTGGGAAAAAAAATTGACACAAATGAGTATATTCTATATGATTTCATGATTTCATTTATATGAAACTCTAAATAAGAGAAGTTTAATGTAATATTAGCGACTTGAGGTATCTCTGTGGTTGCTTGAGAATAGGGGAGTGTGTGATGGGAAGCAGTGATAAAAATATTTGATATACTGAAATTTTTGATTAGGTAAGAATATACATTTGTTGAACTTTACAGTTAAAATGGGTATATTTTATTATATGTAAAATTAGGCCTCCACAAGCTGATTTTAAAAAAGGTTTATGTGAAAAATAAACAAATGCCCTGAACTTGTGATAATGTAAAACCTGTTTGATATGAAAAGGTGTTTGCCTTTATACATCTTCTATCATTTGAATGGAGCTATTTGAGAAAATATATCACAGGAAATTAAACATAAAAAATAAAAAAAAAGATTGAAATTACTTAAGGTGGGAGAATTAATTCAGACTGAACACATTTTAAGCAGAGAGCTTAGGTATTCTCTCAGAAGACTGAGGCTTTCTCTAGAGCTCTCCTCTTCTTCTTTCTGAGCCGTCTTCATAATCACCACTAAGTGTCCCTTCTTGCCAATGTAGGCTTTTTTTTTTTTTTTTTTTTTTAGCATTCACCTCAAATCTTCTCTAGCCTCTATTTATACCCAGTTCTAAAGCCACTTCCATATTTTTAGGTATTTTTTACAGTAGCACACCTAATTCCTAGTACCAATATTCTGTCTTAGTTCAGGTTGCTGTAACAAAAATACAATAGACTTGGTGGCTTATAGACAACAGAAATTTGTTTTTCACAGTTCTGGAGGTTAGAAGCCTAAATGCAAGGTGCCAACGCGGTTGGATTCTGGTGAGGGTCCTCTTTTTGTTGCAGACAGCTGAGTTCTCACTGTATGCTCACATGGCAGAGAGCAGAGCTAAGCAAGCCCTCTCAGCACTCTTACAGGTGCACTAATCTATTCAGGAGGCCTCTGTGCTCATGACCTCATCTAATCGTAATTACCTTCTAAAGGCCCCACCTCCTGTTACCATCATATTGTGCGTACGGGGAAAGTAGACTTTCAACATACGTATTTCGGGAGGGGGCCACGAACATTCATTCTATAACATCATAGGAAAGTGCTCACTGAGCAAGATAGTATCATAGTTATAATACATTTTATTAAAAATGAAAAAAGTGGTAAAGATGCATTTGCCATTTCTTTTAAGTTCAATTTAGAGAATAGGAATTGTTACATTCTCAAACTTTTGACAAGCTTAGAAGGGATGGGGAAAGAGAAGGTAGGATAAAAAATAATCCTATAATTATATGGGAATCAGAGAATAAATTTTAATTTAAGAGCTACTTGCTTTAGATTTTCTTTCCAGATGGAGTATATGAATACCTTGGATACTTTCCTACTACCTTATGTTTCCTATCATAAAATTATAATTAATAATGATTATTTGCCTATACTCTCCATAGGAAGTTATGTTTTATAAATCTCTGTAAGAATCCACACATATCTGTCTTGTTAAATCTTCCACGTCCAGAGCGGTTAGTAAATTACCACTTACTAGTACTGAGATCCATTCAGACACTTAGAACATGAACGCATGTTGAATTCATGAATCATTCATACCTCCCCCAAAAGAAAAAATAGAAAAAAGAATGGATTGTGGATTTGTGAATCCAAAGAAAGCACATGGATGAACACAGCATGACAGCACATTTCCATTCTGTGACTGTCCTTCATCAATTCATCTTGCATGAAAAAATATATTATCGTTGTGGCCACCCTTTACGTTTGCCACTGTGGCTCAACATTTCTTTACCACATTCCCTCACTTCCTAGCATCTGGGCTCTAGTATTAAAAACCCAACTCAAAGTCTGAATTCTACCCTTCTATCATTGTTCATCTCACAGTCTAATAAAACATAGCAAATGCTTTTTGGCAGTTCCACTTAGATGTGTAATAAGCATCTCAAACTTAGGAGTAACAAAAACAAACTGATAATTTGTACCAGTGTCCTCACACTTGCTCCTTTCCTTCCTCAATTAATGAAAACTCTGTCTTTCAATTTTTTAGACCCAGAACTATGACTCAGTTTTGCCTCTTCTTTCTCTCTCATATTTTGCATCCAATTTATTAGCAAACCCTCTTCATTCTATCCTTAAAATACGTTCAGAGTCAAACTCATTTCCACACTTTCCATCACTAGCACCTTGGCCCAAGCACAATAATCTCTCAACTGGATTATTGCAACAGCCTCCTGGATGGTCTCCCTTCTTCATCTTTGCCCTCATAAAGCCTGCTTTCCAGACAGCATGTAGAACGATCCTATTAAATTGTCAGTCAGAACGCATCACTCCTCTGCTCAAAACCAGCCAACGGCTTCCACTTCACTCAGAGTGAATTTACGACCATGCATTACAAGGCCTTGAATGATTAGATTCCTCGTTAAATCTGTGATTTGATATTCTAATATTCTCTCCTTGGCTCACTCTGTATAAGCCACACAGGCTCTTGGGCTCTGGCACTATTTCTTGAAAGTGTTAAGCATACCTTCAACTCAGAGAATTTTATTTGTTATTTCTTCTGTCTGGAAATCATTCCTTAGATTTTTGCCCGGTTCAATTCTTTGCCACCTGAGCGCTCTGCTCAAATGTCATATTATCAATGGTGCTTTTTTGATGATCCTTTATAGTAGGTCATTAAATATGAAATGTCCGATTTCAAAGCAAACGTATAGTTTATTATATCTCAAACAAGAAGCAGTACACTTAATCAAAGTATGCACCTAAATTATCAACACAGTTTTGTCATCTTAACGGTAGCTTGTTTATGTTAGCTGCGAAAAAAATCACAAAAGGTATTTTCCACGGCTTCTTGAGAATTGAATGTTTTTCCTTGCAAGAAGTGGTCGAAAGCCTGGAAGCAGTAGTAGTCAGTTCGTGCAAGGGCTGGTGAATACAGTGGATGACAGAGAGTTTCCAAGTCCCATTTCTGTAGTTTGAGCAGCATTGTTTGTGCAACATGTGGTCGAGCGTTGTCTTGCAAGAGGATTGGCCTGTCTCTATTGACCAATCTCAGCTGCTTAATCACAAACATCTTCATCATTTCATCCAATTGGTTACAGTAGACTTCTGCTGTAATCAATTGACTTGGTTTCATAAAGCTGTAGTGATAATTCCAGTGCTGGACCACCAAACAGACACCATTAGGTTTTTTTGATGAATATTTGGTTTTGGACTGGGTTTTGGCATTTCATCTTTATCTAACCACTGTGCAGAATGCTTGTGATTGTCAAAAATCCATTTGTCATCACTCGTAACAATACAGTGTAGAAATGGTTCATTTTTATGTTGTAACAGCAAAGAAAGGCAAGCTTCGGCTGGACATGGTGGCTCATGCCTGTCATCCTACCATTCTGGGAGGCCCAGGAGGGAGGATCACTTGAGCTCAGGAGTTTGGGACCAGCCTGAGCAAGAGCGAGACCCAATCTCTACTGAAAAATAGAAAAAAATTAGCTCGATGTGGTAATGAGCACCTGTAGTCCCAGCTACTTGGGAGGCTGAGGCAGGAGGATCATTTGAGCCCAGTAGTTTGAGGTTGTGGTGAGCTATGATGCCACTGCACTCTAGCCAGGGCACCAAAGCAAGACTCTGCCTCAAAAAAAAAAAAAAAAAAAAAAAAAGGCAAGCTTCCAGACAGTTTCTCTTCTGACACTCGTTTAATTTATGCGGAAACCATCCATCCAGCTTCTTTACCTTGCCAATTTGTTTCTAATGGTCCAATATTGTTGGAATAGTAACGTCAAACCTTGCTGCTAATTCACATGTGGGTTGAGATGGATTTGCTTCCACTACAGCTTTTAGGTCATCATTATCCTCCTTGGTCTCCTGTAGCCCACATGACTCATTTTCAAGATTAAAATCACCAGAACTGAACTTCTCAAACCCATCCACGTACTGTGCATTCATTAGCCACATTCTTCCTAAACACTTCATTGATATTTTGAGCTGTCTGTGCTGCATTGGTTCCACGAAGGAACTCATATTCGAAAATAACACAAATTTTTGACCCATCCATGATTTCACAAAAAATTGCTCTAAAAAAAAGTTGAGAGATAATCACAAGGCAAACCATGTGTTTGAAAGACTGAGGATGTACCTTCACAATAAACATAAAACAAGAAGTGTCAAAGTGAAATGTCAGAGATATCAACTGTCAAACAGTACTTAAAGAGCTTGGGCATTTCATACTTAATAACCTAATAATATAAACTTCTATCCCACTTAATCCATACTAGTCTCATTCTTCTGTATTTTTCTTCATAAATATTTTAAGATTTATTGTCTATAATCCCTCTACAATATAATCTTGAGAATGGAGAATTTTTTTTTGTTTACTGCTATAAGTAAAGTAACTAGAAAAATGCTGGTCACATAGTTGGTGTTTTGTAATGAATAAATAGTCTCCAAACATCATGTAGCCATACATCTGTGATATCTGTTCAGCTAATTGCTTGACCTCAAAGTTTATTATGAAATCTACTTAAAATTCCTAGCCTTCATAGAAGGAAACTGGAAGAAAAGATACTGGTTACTTTTGATCCCTATTTTTCTCTTATTTTGTTTTCTTCTTTCTACCTCTGCTTTCTAAAAATGTTGTCAATTCCAGGATAAGTTTAAATTTTCTCTTCCAATCACTCAGCTCTGAGGTATGTCTGTACTGTGTTATAACTATAAACAAAAACAAGCCATGAACTTGATGGATAATATTATTTAGCTATGTATACCCATCTCCTTGTGCCTTTACACAAACTACAATGCTTATGCACTGCAGCTTAAAGGCAGTCATGTTAATATAGTCATTATACATAATGTACAAGTAATGAAAAAAGCAAAATTTTGGTTTGCTCATTATTCATTTCTCCATTCATCAAATATTTATTGACCCTTCCCTTGTGCTAGATTCCATGTTGGGTACTGAGATCCAGCATAAAACAAGAGACTTGTTTCCTGCATGAGTCTTCTGCAGATTACAGACATTAGATCAATAACCACAGAAAAATGTTTTTTAAATAGTTATGCAGAAAAATGCAGAGGGTTCTATGGAAAAACACTAGTGAAATAAAATATGAGCAGAACATGAAACACTGAAAAAGATAAGTGTGTCAAAACCACGTTTGAACTGTGTGACTACTCTATGGCAAAAGTAGAGAGGTTTAAAACTGTGCTTTTAAAATAAAATAATGTCTTTGTAACTTCTGATCAAGAAATTCATCAATGGATCAATCAAAACAGCAATGTTGTCAAATTATATAAAATAGCTGTAACTGAAATTTATATATTTTTATACATAATCACAGGAAGCACAACTTATAGTCAATTATGTTAACATATTTTCCCACTAGAAAATATTGTCTGAAAGTACTTTGAAAGTTCAATATTAAGTAGATAGTTTATCAGGTGTTTTTACACCACACAGAATAAATCTTATCTTTGCCAGACAAGAATAAATGTGCTAGTTCTTTTGTATTTTGACTTTTAAGTTGGAGCCAGAAGTGCACTGAAATCAACTTCTGACTAGAGGAGATAAAATAAACTCTCCAAAGAGCTGAGCCTGTCAAAGTAGATGAAAAAAACATCTCTCTCGGATGCTCAAATAATAGATGCTGCATACATAAGTAAAATTCAAGAGAAGCTTCAATTCTTTTCACATTTAAATTAAGTTTTCTTGTTCAAGCCAATGCTGGATTTCAGCATCTTTACTTAGTTACACTGGACAGAAAAATGTATTTGGATCTATAAATATTAGACTTTTTATTGATGTGACACTGAATTTCTTTTTACCATAATGAGGCAGATTCTGGTACAAAAGAGATGAATGAAGAACACTCAGGACTTTGTTGCTATGGAAACCAGCAGTGTCTTTTCCTCATGATTAGACATTGAAGCAACTGATTTCCATTTTTTTCATTTTCTTAATGCAGAAGAAGATATCCTGATTTTTTTAACTTCTAATCTAATAATCTACCTTTTTTACTTCTTGCACTGAATTCCATTTGCTTTATTCCAGGAGTCTCTGAATTACTATCAGTTACATATTAAATAAACTGTAAATCCTTGTGTTAGTCAGTTGTAACGAAAAAGGAAAACTCTGAGTTGTCATTTATTCCCAAAGTTGTACCAAAAAACTGTTTATTTTAAGAAAGAGATAGCATGAAAATTTTTACCTTCAAGGATGTAGTTTCTGCATATTGTATTTAATTAGTATGTATCTATGTGTGGACTTGCACGTGGATGTTTACTGTGTATGTGACAAGGTACATTTCTGGAAATATACACTTTCACAAAGAATTAAAGTGACAAATCAATAATTTAAAGATCACTGAATATCAATATATATATAAACACAACAAAACAAAACTCTGTTATTAGGACATTATTACCTGAAAATGGACAGGGAAGGCATCCTTTACACATAGGATAATCTATATTGCCTCTTTGTATAGATATCAATGCACAATAATTTATACCAGTTAAATTAACTTTATACATTACATTTTGTATTTAATCTTTGATATGTGGAACACCAATGTTGCAGACAGCAGATTTGGTCAACAAATTTGAAAGTATTTTTTTTTCTCCATAAATTTTTTATCTCCAGGTTCAGGACATAAAATAGTACATTCATTTGTTCCCATCTAGTATTTCTCCTTTACTTGGTCACATATCTTCAAGTCCATCCTAATGTATGTTCTACAAAAATTTGGCTGTACATTCCTCTGTAAATCAGGACATGTTTAAAAATAATTTCTGGGCATAAGCAAACTTGTTTCTAGTTAATGTATTTCTTATTTTTTGTCTACGAATGTAATATGTATTTAATTGCAATAATGTTAAATAAATTCAAGGCAGAATAAAATAGAATAGAAAATAAATTCATTCTTTCTTTTATTTTATATTAAAACTTTCATATGTGTATAGGAGACTAAATAATACAAGATGACTTTAAAAAATGGTCTTTCTCATCCTACCTACCCCATCCTTAATCCTGCTCCAACAAGAAAAATTCTTTCATTAGTTTCTACTTTCAGTTTGAATACTAGTT
Organism: Daubentonia madagascariensis; assembly: GCA_023783475.1. Taxonomy (NCBI): domain Eukaryota; kingdom Metazoa; phylum Chordata; class Mammalia; order Primates; family Daubentoniidae; genus Daubentonia; species Daubentonia madagascariensis. The sequence continues at coordinate 21,255,928 of JAKFHU010001684.1, read as the reverse complement.
CCAGTTGGGCTTAATGCAAATCTCATTTCATGTTTCATCTTTGAGTCTGAGTTGGCATAAACACCTGTGTAATGGACAAAAGTGAGTCAAGGGTATTCCTCTTCCTTATCTTAGTGATGAAATTAATTTCTCCCTCAATCTGGAAACTTGTTTGTATTCAAAATTCCACTCTTTCTCACTCCCCATATCCAATCCATGGATCAATCAATTGATCAAACCCATTCTTACTCTATTCCTACGACCAATGTCAGAGATTGGAAATTCATTTTTTCTCTTCTATACTATTGCAAATAGTCACCCGTTTTCTATCACGCTGGTCTGACACATTTTTATCTTTTATCCAGTCTACTGCCAAGGCAATCTGCCTAAAGTAAAAAGTCTTGCCTGTAGCAACCTGATTAAAATATTTTACTTTCTCCCTCAAACTGTGGTTCAGTCTTCAATATCAGCATGTGGTAAAAAGGAAAACAGTCTTTGTTCAAATAAACACAAGTGTATTGGTATGACCAAAATTGTACATTTTGGTCCTTGTAGGATTTCTCAATACCTTTAATATCTTGATATACCTTGGAAATTTCCAAGGGTAGGGGGTAAAGTTTGAGGGTTTTTTCCCCTTTGTCTTGGAGCAAGTAATACTTTTCCATCCTAACAGAATGTTCCTCTATGTCTGAATTTGGGGGGAAATATAATCTATCAAAAAAAGGCATATCTCCATACATTGACCCTTCTCTGTAAGGATTGTTACCCACATCTCCAGCTGCATCTTTTCTAACTTCCCATTTATGTTCCTGCCACTTAAAGTTTTAGTTTATAATAAAAATTTAGTGTTATTAGTAAAGTTAATTAATTTTATACCAAATTATCACATGCCTAGAAGCTTTATTCATTGTGGTAAAATGCAATAAATAAATGAATGGATGAATAAATAACTAAATGAATGAATAAATGCATTCCAACCCTTCCCTGAATGCATGCCACTTTTTAAGAAGACTTTGCATTTCCTTTGATTAAAAGGTAAATCTTTTTGTGTATCCCTGAATCTGGGCTGGCCTTGTGATTTCCTGTAGCTAGTAGTTTGGCCAATATAACATGCAGAGGTGGCATTACACCAATGCAAAGCCTGGACTTGAATAGGCTTTGATTTCACAATTCCTTCTAAATCCTTGGCTAGCCTCCCTGTGAACAAGTTTGGGATAGTCCCCTAATATTGACAGATGTGGCAAAGTCTCCTCTTACTGTCCCCTTGCCTCAGACCAAAGCCAACCAATTCCTCAGAAGCAGAGCTGCCCAGACCCTGTGAATGTATGTCGGCACTCAGTTGAGAACAGAAGCACCAGCAAGCTGAGCCAAGTCCAAATTGTCAAATGGAAATTGTCAATAAAGAGAATCGAGGGCTATATAATTGAAAGCAACAATAATTGGTTGATATTTTAAGTCAATAAATTTGGTTGTTTGTCACACAGAAATAGCTGAGCTATATTCCCATGTACTTCCCTTGGACTGTCACATTCCTCTCATATTTTTCATAAAACCAACTCTTGCTAAGACTCAACTAAGAAAATATTTACTAGAGGGATCTACTGTGGCCACTCCTTTCTGGGCTTATTGCATCCATGCATATTGTTATATACAGTTAATCCATTACAATAAAATTATGTTTACAGTCTGTGATCCACCAAAGTTATATTTCCTAAGGACACAAACTATTATTAATATCCCTAGTCCTTATATCCACAAAGTTCCTCGCTCATGATAGGATCTCAGTATTAAATGATTCTTAACTGAGATGTAATAGCTATTTTTCCTAGAGCTTTATTATAATAGGTAAATATGACACAGTCATTTGTTTATTTCCTCAGGTTAATTTTTATTCATTCACCATTCCCCGCCAGGCAAAATTCCTAGTGGACATATCCCATGAATGTATTATTAATTGTGTTCATTAACACAAGTCATAAAACAAAATTTTACATCTGGAATTCTCTTTAGAGACCACATACCTCTAAACTTAACACTTCCCACAACCTAGAAGCAGATATTTTTATTTCTACTCCACAAAGAAGACTTAAAGGTCATAAAAAGATATCCTTTAACTTACTTCCATGAAACCTACAATTCAACAAATATTTGTTACCATCTTTGCTTTCACCCCCAACACAATGGAGGAATTTCCTTTCTCCTCCTATATAATTTGAATTCCTCTTCTTTTCTGCTATGTATGGGTTCTTCTGACTTCTTTAAGGTCTCCTCTCATCTCTGTTACTTCACTATATTAATTTATTCAAGATCAGTCCCTTATCCCCAAACGATATGGATTTTCTTGCCTTAATACCATTTATTTAATGCTGTCTATATTATTACTCATAATACTGCATCATCTGTGCTATCCATTATCCAATAATTATGGCCTCCAATTATTCCATCAAAGGTTGTTATCGTGCTTTGTTGATGATAACCACAATTGCAAGTATCACTCAGAGTGTGCAGGCAGATGTGGACAATAGTTTGTTTTCTGGTTATGTTAAATTTACTGTTTGACTTTTACAACATAATTCTAAACAACACATTTTCCAGCCATGTCTTCTCTTGAACTCTCTCTCTTCCAATGTCAAACCACTCCTGGAAAGGATAGGCAAGGTGCTCATTGACATTTCCCGGAAAGAAGTCCCATTTGCACAAGGAATGTCCATCCACTGTCCAGCATAGCTTAGCATCCACCCAGTAAATTATGATGCCAGCACATTACCCCATGAATCAGAGGCAAGAAAGGACATTGACTGGAAGGGCTGGTTAGTATTGCAGAGCAAGACAGGGTCTCAAAGGCTTCAGAAGAGCTGAGCACAGCCATCCCTGAAGGAAAGATTGACACTGACAAGGCATCTGCAGCAAGGATTAAGGTGACCTTCCTGGTTGTAGTGGCAGGTGGGGAAAGAAACAGGATAAAGGATGCCTGCTGCTACCTCTGCAGCTTTCTGGTGCTATAAACTACAGGCAGCAATGTGGCTGGAGCACTGATGCACCAGAGCTAAATGACGGCCACACACACGGCTCAAGTTCAAGGGTCAGAGTTGGACCACTGGTAGTCCAGAATCCTGAACTTTTCCTGATTCTTACTTGAGTGAGAGTCACCCCAGTCAGTATATTAGTACTATCACAGTGATCAAACTGTGATCCCAAGGAAGAAATTCCTTGCCATTCTCACTGGCCACACTGGCCAGGAGGAGTGAGCCACTCTCCAGGCCACCCTCTGGAACTATTCTGAAAACATACCCCAGGGACAACACTATAGACAAGAGTCTCAGAGCTCCTTGGGGCATCCAGTTAATCATATGCACAGGGGAGGTCTGGGGGCTGGGAAGAGGGTCAGACAGTATCCCATTTGGGGCCCAGGGTACACATGGATCTGGGTCCTGGTACTTATTTTTATCTAAATGTGTTATTAATATAGATTTCAAGACAAATTAAATAATACATTTAAACAATTATTATTATAATCCTTAAAATCATACATCCAAAAACAGACCTTTCTTGATTTTGTTTAAATGTAGGATTCATAAAAGATTATCACTTGAGTATAATATTTTGTATCGTCTTTATCTGAAATTTTCTCACCGTTCCCAGTTTATAATTATAATATTCTGAAATCCTACCTTCCTTTATATGACGTCCCCCTTGAAGCAGGCTTCCAGACCTTAGGAGGATGTGGTTCACCAAAAGTAGCCACTAGCCAGAATGAATGTCATGATCTACCTGCCAAGTGATAACACAACTCTTGGAGTGAGGGTGAGGAGGAAAGAGACTTATTACCTGGTTTCAAGCTACATTCAATGTCTAGAGTTTTCTGCTGAGAGAGTATGACCAATTCAAGGATCCTTATGCTCTGAGGATACAAATTCTAAATCTCACTTCACATACTATTAAGGTGGCTTTTCTTAAGAGCAATCTGAGATATTGGATGATATCTCCCTGAAGATCTCTGAGCCTACACATAAGAGCACTCAATCTTGCAACCACCATATTATTTTTGTCTTCTGTGACCATTAGTTGCTGACATCAGCTCGTTCTGAAAGCCATTTGCTCTATTCCAGCTAATGCAAATTCCTGACCCTTAGTCCAGGACCCTCATCTAATCCATGAACTTTTGTGTCATCTGTATGTTTTGCTGTTCTTTCCTGGCTTTTCTAGTTACATACTCACTAAAATAGAGTCCTAGTTCTGGCCAACTTTATGGTAGGAGACTAATTTATATGTTTTATCACTCCTCTCCCTGTGTGAATATTATTTCTCATTTTCCCACTAGTATCCAGTGTAAAAATGTAAAATTCCTCCATTTGCTTCAGAAATATCATTTTGCCTTTCCCAAAAGGGGAGTATCTCTAGGGGAAACGTGTGTCTCCATATACGTATGCTGATAACTGCCACCTGAAAGATGCGTCTATCTTTATACACAGGGTTCTTGGGGGCTGAGACACTTTGATTCTGCTTGGCATCTATCAACACTCCATGTTCAAATCTGTGCTTGATTTACATTACTATCCTGAACTCAGTCCATTGATTATAAGACAAAAGTTAGAATTTCTTTTGACTTCACACATAGGAATGAAGTTAAACAGCTCCTTACTGACGCTAAATGAGAATGCAATTTAGGGTAGCCCACTGTGAGTGGCAATGATCTACACAGATATTGCTATACTTATCCTAGGTCCTCTTCATAAGGTTAGGTAATATTTGAAAAATTAAGCTTTTGACATCTTCAGGGTCACTGATATTTTAGCATTATATTTATATTTAAGAAATATCAGAAATATCTGTAAATAACAAAAAATTCAAGTTGTACTAATAAGTTTGAATAAAATCTCCAGACCCCAGACCAAGTCTTCTGTTCCAATTTTCACTCTTAAGAGACAACTACTTTTTTCTTCCGAGATTTATCTATACATTTCTGAGTAACATGTATATGTCTTAATTTTTTATTTTAGACATCATGTATTGAGTTATCTCTTTGGAAGAAAAATAGTTTGTTCTCTTACACTGCTCTCTCCCCTCTCCCCCCACATACATGCACACACACATAGTTACACATGAAATTTCTCTCTTGTCATTATCCCAATTTCATTATTTTTAAAAAATCAATATTTTGCTTATATTGTTATAAATTTAAAGTAAATATGGTTGAACTATATTCTGTATTATGATTAAATTTATTGTAACAAAACTTTTGTTTTTTTCTGGAATTAATCATTGTTCATTTAATTTCCTTAATGCTGAATTTCCTTTGTATGTATCATCCTATTCTTCATAATTCATCATCATATTCTCTAGAAATTCAAAAATATTATTCAAAACTAATCAAACACATCAGATATTCTGTCAGCTTCATTTATATTTCCCTTTGTAGCTACATTTCCTGAAGTTCTTTGTCATACTGCTTTAATCTGGTCTGGCTGTCCTCAAAGGCAGCTGTTACCTCAGAAATTTCCACATAAATACAAATGATCAACAGAGACTATTATGAACAACTACATGCTCACAAACTAGAAAACCTAGAGGAAATGAATGAATTCCTGAAAAATACAGCTTCCTGAGATTGAACCAGGAAAAAAGAGAACTCTTGGATAGATCAATAAAGAGTAATGAGATTACTCTGTAGGAATCTGCAATAAAAAAATATCCAACAAAAAAATCTCAGGACTGGAGGGATTCACAGCCGAATTCTACCAGACTTACAAAGAACTGATGCCAATTCTACTGAAACTGTTCCAAAAGATTAAGGGGGAGGAAATCCTCCTTAACTCAGTCTATGAAGCCAGTGTTACCCTCATACCATAACCAGGAAAAGATGCAACAAAGAAAGAAAATACAGACCAATATCTCTGATGAACTTAGACACAAAAATCCTCAACAAAATATAACACTACCAAACTAAGTCTAACAGTGAATCAAAAGGATAACCACCACAATCATTGGGTTTCACCTCAGGAATGCAAAGATGGTTCAACATATGCAAGTCCATATCTATGATTCACCACATAAAGAGAAACAAAAACAAAAACCATACGATCATCTCAGTAGACCCTGAAAAAGCATTTGATAAAATCCAGCATGCGTTCATGATAAAAACCCTTAAGAAACTAGGCATAGAAGGAACATACCTGAAAAACAGAAAACCCCAAAAACCCATATATGACAAACCCACAGCCAACATCATATTAAATAGGGAAAAGTTGAAAGCATTCCCCCTAAGACTGGAACAAGACAAGGATGCCCACTGTCACCACTTCTCTTCAACATAGCATTGGAAGTCCAAGACTTCAGCTAGAGAAATAAGGGGCATCCAAATAAGAAATGAGGAATTCAAATTATCTCTATTTGCTGATGATAGATATCATACCTAGAAAACCCTAAAGACTCCTCCAAAAGACTCCTAGATTTGATAAATGAATTCAGCCAAGCCTCAGGTTATAAAATCAACGTACAAACATCAATAGCATTTCCATACACCAACAATGACCAAGCTGAGAACCAAATCAGGAACTCAATCCCATTTACAATAGCTACAAAAAAATTAAAATACCCAGGAATAAATTTAACCAAGGAGGTGAAAGACCTCTACATGGAGAATTACAAGTCACTGATGAAAATAATTATTGAAGACACAAATGAATGGAAAAATCTTTCTCTTATGTTGGTTAATTTCACAAACAGGATTCGTTCAATCTCCTGGTAGGGGGTATATAAATATGGACTACCAGTGTTCTATAATAATTGTAGGATATAATAGAGTTTTAAAATTTATTACATTTACTTTTATGTATTCCCTCAGGATTTAGTTCAGGTACCTATATTCTGTCCCCATAGATTCCTTTTGACACCAGGACTAGACAACATCAGTTTCAGTATCTATAAGCTTGGAGTAGGAATGAGCTCAAAGTTGGGAAGAAACCAGAATATTTAACTACATATGTTGCCAGCAGGATGCCTAGCACCGTCATTTCCTGAGCTTTCCCATCATGCTTCCACAGAGGTCTACTGTGGAACTTGGAGTAGGAAAATGCCACTAATAGGAAGTGTGTTATAAACCTACAGAGCTTACAACCCTTACCACTCAAGCTTAACTTACACCTCTTTCAAGTCTGCTTCTCTGTGGTTTGTTCATCAGTGTTCCAGCTACCAAAATTTAAATGGCATTTCTTGTAGACTGTCATCTCTTTTCCTATTCTTTTTGTCTTCTTGGAATCTCATTTTTGTTGGGGGATGTAGGTGAGGATTAATTTCTTTAGTGACATTTTAGTGGAGATTGGAGAGAAAAAGTAGTTAAATGCATGTTTCTCCTGCATGTTTAATCATAAGTTCTTCATTTTATAAGAAAATTGAGTATCAGAAACTTCAAGTGAGTTGTGCAGGTCTTACAAATTTGGGTTGAGAATCCAGGTTTACATTTTGTTCATTCTATATTTTTGTCAGCTATAAAAGTGATTTGTTTATTAGAACTATATAAATTGTTACAATTCACAGCGCATAAGTGTTATGATCAAAACCTCCCAGTCTCCTTCTCTTGAAAATCCTCAGGACTTGAAAAGCCTGGAATAAGATCACTATTACCTAAAAAAGCTCCAGTAAGCTTCCTGTTGTATTCTTTTTAAATTATACATACTGGAGTTGTACAATATGGCAGCTGTTACCTATATGTAACCACAGAATCTTACAGTGAGACTGAAACAAATATTTCCCAAGGAAAAGGGTCATAACCCCATGACACTGGTGGTGGTCATGGTGAGATCAGGACGTTGGCCTAGTTTGGGAAACAATATTGGATGATCCCTCTTGTTGAGGGAGAGGGATTAGGGTAGATTTCTTCAACTCACCCCTCAAAGCCTTCCCTAGCTTACACACTTAAAATGATTTGAAAATTCAAGGCCAAGAGAGAAGAATTCAAAAAGAAATAATTTTTATCACAAGCCCCAAACTGGGGATAGAGAGAAGGAGTAGTAGGCCCTTCCAATTGTCCCTTGGGGGTTACTCCTCAGCCCACCTCAGTATGGTGCTGGGTAGAGAGGACACCTGGGTTCTAACCTCTAAATAGGGGAGACCCCAGCCTCTACACAGAAGCCCTTTTATTTTTTATTCTGATTAGTCATTTTAAACCAAGAAAGAATAAAAAGAAATCCTGATCTAACCAGGAAAAAAAAATAGGCCCCTTCTTCATGCTTAAGATTGTTTCTCTCTCCATCAGCCCTATTCTTATCTACTCAAGTCCCATTCTGGAAATTAAGGCAAGAGTGTATTCCCAGTAAGCAAGTTTAATTCTAGGATTCAGAGTTCTACTGTAGAACTTGGAGTAGGAAAATGCCTCTAATGGGAAGTGTGTTATAAACCTTCAGTCTTCCTGATAGATGAGTATTAGATATCTATATTCCTGAGTATTTTAGTCCCCACTTTCTATTCTTAAGAAAAAAAATCATAAGTTTTTAGAAAAAATTATCTTTCTAATTGTTTATTATTAATGCTTCAAAAATTAATTTTATATAATAATCCATGATGTTTTGTTTGTTTTAGAGTGTTGGAGTGGTAGTTAGAGGCAAAAAAAAAATACTTGCATATGTGAAGAGTTTTGGAAATTACACTTTACAAATATTAGGTGATTTTATTTTAACATTAACAAGGAATACAAATATGAATATGAATTTAGCATAACAGCCTATATGAATGTGTGCTTGGGAATTTGTGAATAAAAAGGAAATATAAAAAAGCGAAGAATGGTGGTATACCCAAGCAGGACATATTTCAATGATCAGTCATAAGGAACAGTGTCGTCCCTTGCTATCTCAGGTTGGGTTTCCTAGAAGCAGAATCTGAGCTAAGGATATTGGTTCCAGTGTCTTACTGATGGAGTTCTCTAAGCAGAAGGGCCGCAAGGAAACAGGTTTGAAGAAGGAAGGAATGCAGTAGCCCAAAAGCACCTCAGAGATAGTCCCACCTGGAGACAAGGGGCCAGTGATCCCAGTGCAAAGCAGGTCTACAGGAAGGTCATGGGGAGTCTGTAGTTTCCTGGCAAGTGGCTCCCATTTGACCAAAGGCAATTCTCCTGCAAAGGGAGAAGCTGTGAGTCAACTCTCAACAGCAGCTGAAAGATGGGGAGTGGGACAGGGTACCAGTATCATCACTCATACTTCACATGTACTATATATGTGACACCTTCTGGGTCTTCAGCATGAATGCCATGCGTCTATAATGACAGTATCCTGTATTCAGTGGGCTGGAACAACTGTATGTAAGTAGACACTAGGTGTCAGCTATATAAATATTATATATCATATACATCCTAGAGACTGTAGAATTATACTTATATCCCTAGTAACTTCTAAACAAATCAAAGCACTAGGAGTAAAGGCAGTAGGCCTTATTATTTAAAAAAAGCAGAGAGAGAAAAGAAAAAGATAAAGAAGGAAATAAAAAAAGAAAGAATATCTTCTGAGATTGTCACGAAAGAAAGTAGTGTCTATTAGCATGAGTACAAATTCAAGTGCGTTGATATAGGTGATCTATTAGGCTCAAGTGCCCTTTTTTCTAATTTCATTTAGTGAATCTCTACTGAAGACATCAATGTCCATTCAGACTCAGGATAGGGAAAATTTGTGGTGAGGAAAATATTCCTTTACGTACCTGTTAATTTAGATGAGAGAAGACTTCAGAGCTGAAAATGACAGGGCAGCTTTGAAACTTCCTCCCCAAATGAATAAGATTTAAATTTGCCTGTTACCTTTCCAGTGTGCACTCAGGTAACATCAGAGGCCAACTCACACCACCAGCACCTTATTTTAGAATTGATGAAATCTTTTTTGTCTAGGTAATGCCAAGTTTCTGATTAGAAAATTTCATGTATTTGATAATGCATAAAGAAACAAGGGAGGAGGACTAGAGAATATATAATTAATACTTTCAGTGGAGTTAGCACATATTTTTCCCTATTGAAATCCAAATTAGTTATTTTAAGCAAGTCATCCATCACCACAATGAATGTTCATTTGCAGAAAGTGAAATGTCAGAAGATGCTTTTTCAATCGGATTACATCTTGGTTCCCTTTAAAAATATTTAAAGCTTCACTTTGTAAATTAAATATAAATGCTGATACGTTCTCATTGTAAAATGCAGAACCCTTTCCTCTTCCTTCAAAGGCAAATTGATGCATGACTGATCAAAGTTATTGAGAAGACAGAGAGGTTATGTAAGAAAAACTGTGGGAATTAAGCCCTCTTTTAATTTCTTTCTGACCTAGAAATTACAAATTTCCCTTAGAGCTGTGGTCCCCAACCTCCGGGCCACGGACTGGCACCAGGAACCGGGCCGCACAGCAGGAGGCAAGCGGCGGGCTAGGGAGCGAAGCTCCAAATGCACCCACAGCTGCTCCCCATCGCTGGTATCACCGCCGGAGCAACGACCCTGGTCAGATCAGCTGAGGCATCAGACCCTCATAGGAGCGCGAACCTCACTGCTAAGTGCACATATGAGGGATCCCCGTTGCGTGCTCTCCCTGAGAATCCAACGGTGACGCACCCCCTCCCCCATCTGTGGAAAAACTATCTTCCACGAAACCGGTCCCTGATGTCAAAAAGGTTGGGGACCACTGCCTTAGAGTATGCATGCTACTTTCAGTAACTTTACAGAGAATTCAAAAGAACTTACTTATTTTAAAAAATTGCCAGCAGAAATACTACTGAAACTTTTCCTTCAATGTTATATATTGATATTATATTATGTTATATTGCTATTAAGAATAGGAATATGAATTAATATTTGAAAATCATACAAAATTATTGGATGTATAATATTTTAGCCATAAAGTAATGAATAATTATACATATGTAATGATGACTATTAATAACATTTATTTATTCTTACTAAGCACTCTTATAAACACTTTTGGGTATTTTTTAAACATTTATTCATCAAAAGAGCCCTAAATGGAAGGTGTTGTTATTATGCTTATATTTCAAATGAGAAAAGCAAGACACAGAGAGGCTAGTAAATTTTGGAACCCATATTAAAACCCGGAGGTCTGAGTCTAGATACTATAGCACTCACTATAATGTTTCCACAGTATGTATTTCCATTTTACAAAAATAGAATTAATTTACTAATAACCTAAATGCTCATTTGAAGTCATTTTAAGACAATATATTCTTTTCATTTATAAAGTACTTTTAGATGTGCATTTCTTTTAGGTTATGTTCAAGTGTATAATTTAGTATGAGATGTTTCTTCTACTGAGGGGGAAGGTGAGTCCATAAGAATGGATCAAATAAGTAGCCACATGTCCTTAAGAGCTAAGAGTGAGAGATGACTTAGCTTTCTGGAGGGAGTGATTAAGAATGGACCCAGAGTATAGCAATGCCCAAAGATAAGCATAGTCTACATCACAAGCAGGTGTTAATTCTGGTCAAACACAAGTACACATCTCACATTTCATCGATTAACTTTGTGTAGCAAAAATAATTTGTCTAGTATTTTTCAATACAAGCTTTGTAAGATTTCCTTTGTAATAATGTAAGCAAATATCAGGTAGATAAAAAAGAGAAATGTAAGAAGTTCATGAGAAAACAAAAGTACCAGGTAGTTTTATTGAGCACTACTTCAGTATGAAACTGCAGCATAACGTAGCTGCTAAATGTGGTGTGAAACTGCACTAGAAAGTAGAGTTAAGATCAGTGAAAGCAATGGCCATGTCAGGCAGCCTTTGAAATATTGTACTCAGCCTTGGAATTATATTTTACAACAGAACAGAGAGGTATAAACTATGCTGGTGAAGGATCCAGAAATATTATTCTAGAGGAGAGCACACATTCAACTGCACAAGATTCAGAAGATTTTACTGAGTTGTTTTAACATCCCAAGTTAAGTGCTTTTCCAGAATGTTCCCATTCATTATCACAGTTAATTTTTACTGTGGTTTTTCAAGGTGGACTTTATTCCCTCATTTATTAAAATGGACATTATTTTCTCATTGTACAAATGATAGAACTGGATTTTAAAGAAGTAAGATGATTTTCACAGAAACTCACTTACAATAGCAGTAAAAATAATGGCAACAATAATTATCATAATATTAGCTATCATTTATCACTGAATGCTGTGTGAGTCACTCTCTTAGTGTTTCACATATTTTAGCTTATTGCATTCTCAACATAATTCCCAGAGAATGTAACTTATTAATAGTGGAGTCTGAACATATCATACCATGTGCTTTAACAGAAAAGCTTATGGCCACTTCAGTTGAATGAAAGGTAGGTACTTAGCCGCGTGAGAAGTAGTGTTCTGCAATTCATTTGTTGTTCAATCCGGGGCATATTGCTTTTCTTGTTTGGAGCTTGGTTTCTTCCTCTGGAAAGTGGAGACAATGGCTATGTCATAATGCTGTTGTAAAAACTATTAATCTTCATGTCACTACTTTTCTCTCTTGATCATCCTGCATGTTCTTGTTTAGTATGGCATTTTTATTCAAAAATGTTTTTCTGTGGTATCTGCAAGTTCTTTTTCCATCTCACAGTGTGCTTTTAATAACTTATTATTGATAACTTGTTTTATAAACATCAGTGATTTGTAATTTCCTTCAAAATGTGAAACTCTTATCAGGCTTTCATTCTATTTTGTCTTTCTTCTGAAACTGTTCTTTTCAAACATCTTTTGTGTATTGTTTTCATGCTACACTCAGAGATTTTGAATAAGGACCACTCTTTTCCCCTATTTATTTGATTGAACGGGTCTTTGTTGTGTGTGTCAGCCATTTCCTTTAAAAACAGTGTGAGCTCTTTAAATAACCAATACTACACAGTCATCTCCCGTTCCTTAACATTGTCCTTCCACTGATGTTTCTCCACTCAAATTCTCCCCTTCACTTGAGCCACATTCTCCGTTCCAGAGCCAAACCCTGGATATTACCATCACTTGAAATTGGAGTTACTGAAATCATTACTTCTGACATTCCATTCTCTGATAGTAGTCTCTACTTCTGGCCTGTTTACACACTTAATCCCTTGACACCTGTAGATAAATACTGTAGGATCAGCCAGTCCATTGCTGAATTGAACTCTTCTTTTCCATCACACATATTTATTCTTTGTCTACAATTCTATCCCTATTAAATAAATCCTATGGTTTATCAATTCATTTGCTCTCTTTTCAACATTCTAAACCTTATCCTTCTCCCATTGGCTTCTAATGGTACTTTTAAGCCCTGAATCTTGACAAGACCTAGAAATGTATTCATTATTTGGCCCTTCCCAGTACCTCAAGCTACAGCTTATGTTGGTTTTTTAAAATTTTCTTTCTATGTTGCAGCTATTCTAGAATTAAATATATGTCCTTGTACAATATTTTCAACTCATCATCTGTACATACAGTTTTTCTCTATTTGGACGACTGATTTTCTTTCCTTTAAAAAAAAAATACTAATTGAATCTTGCGTCTCATATGCTGTGCTAAGCGTGTGGAACACATCAGTGAAAAAAAATAAAAAAATCTCTTACCTCATGGAACTTACATCTTAGTGGGGTAGGTACAATAATCATGGCACATTAATAAATTATGTAATGTTTTAGAAGGTAACAAGTACAATGGGGGAGAGGATGAGTAGAGCCAATTAAGAAAATCAATAGTACTACAGGATAGGTTCTTTGGTTATAATTTTAAATAGGTGAAGGATTTAGCCACGAGGATTTTTGAAAGGAAAGCATTCCAGTAGAGAACAGGAAGAGCAAACACCATAAGGCTGATATAGATTCTTTTTTTCTTAGCTAAAATAACTTCCTTGGCTAAGAGATCAATCAGTTCCTAGACTAGGTAAAATACTCTTTGCTTTTTTTTTTTTTTCATTTTGTCTAGCACTTTGCCTACAGTAAGACACTTCACTTAGTTAATTACTCTGTTGCTCTCAGCCTCAGCGTCCATGTTGACAGCTGTAATATCTGTTTTTCTGGAAGCAGGAAGGAGGAGGAGATGAAAAGGACTGTGAAGGGTATGTCTCCTCTCAGTCATGAGAACATCTCTTAAATGCTGCCAGATGGCCAGATGCCAGTGATCATTTACATACATATTATTGGCCTGTGCTAGTTATATGGTTGTGCCCGGGTGCAAGCAAGGTTGGAAAAAATAATATTTATCATAGATGACCATATGCCTAGCTAAAAATCCTGTAACAATGGAAGAAGATGAATGCAGTTATTGAAGGACAAATAAGAGTTTCTATCCTTAGAATTTCAGTGAAGAATTGATTGATTGAGAATTATAATAACCTGGAGGTGATTTAAAAATTTCAGTAACAAGAAAAAGTCTCTCAACCAATAGGGAAGAACATGAAAGTTGCGGGGGGAGGAGCAAGTAGTAGCCATTGATATGGTACACTATCTCTCATAGAAACATGTGTAAAGTCTGTTTCGTAAAACATAAATCACATTCCCTAAAACTTCTTATTTTGATGGTGATCAACTCTGGACACAAATACTATTTAGGACAAGCCAGTTTTATTCAATAACTTGAGGCAAAACTTTGGATTATGACTTGGGACAATTTTCTCTCAATATCTTAAATAAAGACTTGAGAATTTCAGACCTAAAAAGCATTCCTTCTCCATTTTCCTGCCACACTCAAATGTGAACATGTGCCCAACCATAGCAAAATAAACACCATATAATCGCTGATATTTATTGAGTGCTCCTTGTGTACCAGACATTGTTCTGTTTACTTTCATATATTTATTAATTTAGTCATCACAACAATTCTTTCAAATAAGGAGTGGTAGTATTTTTATTTTAATAAAAGAGAAATGAGACCAAAGAGTACAAATAACTTGTGTAAAAGAACAAAAACAGTAAAGAAAGAGCCACAGCCAGGGTTTCAGTGTAAGCCATCTGACTTCATTAACATGTACTGAGTATAAACACTCACATATGTTCATGAAAACATACTTTGCACACATATGCACATAAATACACATACATACACATAGACATATACTCATGTATACACTAGTTTTCTTTGATTTGCCTCATTATTTATTTATGAATGAATGTAAGATACATCCTAAATTTATAGGAACTATCATCCGTCACTTAAAGATAAATTTCTTTCCTTGTTTTTAATGATTTAGAAATATGCTTGTAATAATTTCAGCAAGTGAATTGCATATTGGAGTTCTACTTAGAAGTTCAGGCAATTAAAGATTTTTAAAGTTTTATCTAACACAATTCAAATAATTTATGTCTCTCAAGGCAGTCATATTTAGGTACTTTAATCCTGCAGTATAGTCTTGTTACTAAAGTTTTGGAAATGTGAAAAAAAATTTAATAAAGGTTGAAAAAAATTACAGACTAAATCCAACTTTATGTTATGCACAGAGGTCTTGCTTGATTCTGCCATGGTGCACAGCTGGCACTCAATGTATAAATGAATGAATGAATGATCTGTAAGTACACATAAAAATAGCAATGAATTGTTCACATAAATACTGGGAACATAACTGACAGATATCTTCTATTTTATTTCAGGAAAACTTTATTAACATATAATCTTGCAAAATGTATTTCTGATTATATCAACTTTAAAATGGTATCTTTAAAATTAAATCTTTTAATTTTAAAATGGATCTCATCCTTGTACTTAATTCCTGTTATTCTGAAGAAGCTTTAAGGGACATCTTGAAAATTATATGTGAAGCAAGATGGTCTGTACCGGAGATGTAAGGTTATCTCCTTTCTTACCATGATTTATCCTAATTAACTTTTAATTGAGTGCTTCAATAGGGTGTCGCAGGAATGCACAGTTCTAAAAACTTAACTCATTAAAGACTTCATTAATTACATTGTCCTTCAAGACTTTTCAGTGATCTTTCTCTTATATTTAAACATCTGAAAACATCTAAAAAGAAAAAAAGAAAATAACCCTAAAAAAAGAGCAAAACATAGAAGACATAAGTTTGCATATTTTGCATATTTTGTCACTGAGTATAAAGCATATTTTGTCACTGAGCATAGCATTTCATCACCAGAACTTCAGAAGCAAGGCATATCTTTTTGTAAGACCAAGCCTTCATTGCCCCCTAGGATTTCTATGTTGAAACGGGTTCTTATTTATTTTTTCTCTTTCTTTAAATGCTCTGGGTTGGAAAACAACATGCTACTATGGAAAGAACATTGTTCATGAAGACACATTAACCTTAGCATGAATCTCAGTTTCATGGCTTCCTGGTGTCTCAAGAGATTAGGGTAATATATCCAGCGGGTATAGTTTTTTGCTTCTTCTGGAGCTTAAAACAACAAATTCAGTGTTAACATTCCCCTAGCCACCAGCACTGTTCCCAGAGTAATGGGGAAGTGGTGTTATCCTTCCACACCAGGGCAAAGCTTCTTCCCTTTTGAGTCTTATACAATCTGATTATCCCATTATCTACAACTCTTTCTAGCAACTATCTACATTTTTTCATTCACAGCATCCTTCAAGGACATTTACACACAGCAGAGTATATCACAGAACACCTTGATTTAAACCCCTTATCTGCTAATGACTAGTTATGTAATTATAAGCAAGGAACTTCACTTCTTTTTGCTTAATTTTTCCTTATCTGTAGTATTTGGATATTTATCATGTCTATTTCATAGGATTGCTACAATGATTACCTGACATATTACTATTATTATAACATCATTATGACTTAGTGTATTACAATTGCATTTTTTATATACTCTAATGCCTATATAAATGATCTCAACAACACAGTCTCTAAAAAAATCTCCAATTAAAACAAAATGTTACCACAGTTCAAACACAGTATATATGCAAATCTCACAGAGCTTAGAGTTCTTCAGGAAAAAGTCTGATATTAAATACTACTTAATCATTAAAATGTCTGATGGGGTTTATGGGAGGGAATATACAACACCCTGTGGGAGAATAAACCAGTCTAACCGAGTTAGTCCAGCACCCAGGGAAGAGTTCTGTGAGGATGCTTAGGTATTTTAAGGTTGACAGGGAGCACATCATTAAAAAAAGAAAAAAATTTCATACACAGGAAATAGCATGTGAGCAAGACAGGAGGTAAGGGAAGGTATGGAATAGTCAAAAAACTAGAAGGTTTATAGTCTAGTAGAGAATGCATGGAGGACAATGGCTGGGAAGAGGATGGTGAAGCAGGCTGGTATAGAGGACATGGTAAATCCGTGTGGATAAGCATGTGCTCTTATGCTAAAGAAAAGGGTAAAAAAGTTTAAAGCAGTAAGGTGTTACGTCAAACCTGCTCTTTCATTTGTGGATGAAGGCACTTGCTGCATATAGAATAAGGAAGTGGAAGAGGACGAGATTACTAGAAGGTAAACCAGGTAGAAAGGTCATTATCTAAGTGATAGATGATGGTGGTTTGCTCTGAAATTAAGAAAAGGGAACAGATTCCAAGAATGTTTAGAAATCAGAACCTAGAAGGCTTGGCAATTGATTAAATAAAGGTGGAGATTTCTACCTTTGCTAACAAACTGGATAGGAGAAGGTATTGCAAATTACCAATTTTAGTTTCTAACCAACTTATCTCATGTTATTTGCATATACCGATTCCACATAAATGCTGCTTTCACATAGCTTTTACAAATAATCGAGACATGCACATAGACAAACACACAATAAAAAGAAAAGAAAAGAAACGATCAACTGCAATTTTTCTCACAGCACGGGGTAAAGCGATCACTTTGCTCTGTAGAATGGGTGTGCTCAGAATCATATAGTGACCATTCCTAACCCTTAAGAATCATTTTTCCCAGACTCTTTTTTCTGTCATTGTGATTTTGATTCAAGCCTCATCTCCCTTATTTGCACATTTATATTCTTGTCCATTTTTTCTTTCTGCTAATCCATATACATTGCTTTGTAATCTATTGACAGCCTTCTATGCTCCCTCAGTCTTTGATCTATTACTACGTGTGGTGTCTCACATCTTTCTATCTACCACAGGTGGCCCTCACTTGACACATAATAGGCAGGTTTAAGTGCTTCAGCCATGCAAACAGAGAAAGACTGTTCTCTGCTTATATGGATAAACCAGACAGATCTTCAATTATAGTGGATTAATCAGATGATAGGAAAGAACAATTCAAACAACCTCTGTACCATAAAAATCTGGTTTCCAATTCCTCACTTAGAATTTAATATGTAGTTTCACTTTCTAAACTGATATATAGCCTCCCTTCTAAAACGAAGTTAATAAATTTCTACTTTGATTATGTCATAGATATCTATGAGAAAGTAGTAAAAAATGAATATAAATATTTTGTAAATAATGTACCAACTTTGTAACTATGGTTTCATCAATATGGACATAAGTTATATTACTATGTCATAAACCAGATATTTAGTTTAATCTTAGTTGTTTTTTGTCTTCCCCTGTCATATTCTTGGGTGCTTGGTAGTCGTCCTTACCTTTGGCAACTTCTTCATGCATCCTCCCTACCTTTCCCCTCTCATTCAGTATATGAAAAAAACTGGGAAGTGAAAATTTAATGACTTTTCCTAGATCACAGAGGCAGTTAGCTGTTGAAGATATGCTAGAAAAACCCGGTCTTTATATCTGTAGTCTAGTGCAATTCTCCTGAGATATTAAAAATAATATTTATACTGCTTATAATTTATATACTCAACAGTGCTTACAACATGGGCAGAAGACTGTATAATATGGAGATCCAGTGCAATATACATGGTTTACATTTATGAAAAATTAATGCTTTTGCTTACTTACATATCCACAATAGAGGATAGAATTATTTCACAGTGCACAGATCATGTGAGTTTTCTCAATTAGCCAAGCTTTATTCAAGGAAAAATGAAATTAAACAATAAACACAAGCAGGATAACAGCACCTGCACTGATTTAGATTTCTAAAAATTGGGGAGAGAATAAAGTGAAAGCTCCAAAATTTTTGATATGTTTAGCATTTTTGAAGCTCATCAATTATTTTATCATCCCTTAATAAGTTATATAGAAAGACCTACCATTCTTTCTCACTGCCTTTAATAATCTCCTAGTTCTTAAGCAGAGATATTCTTTCACAGTGTATTTGAAATAGAAGAAAATACATCATCTTCAACATTTGGAAATTTTTCTCAACTTTTAAATTTGTGTATGCATTTAAGTATTCATCCATATAATAACTCAGAGCAGTAAACAATAATTATAAATAAATTTCTTTAGTGTTAAAGAAATACATTTTAAATTAACTAAAATTGCTCACATTGTCAGCATTCCTTTTATTTGGTATAATTGAATAATCTATTACAAAGTAAGATCTGAAAGTATTTCACATATAATA
This sequence comes from Daubentonia madagascariensis, assembly GCA_023783475.1. Taxonomy (NCBI): domain Eukaryota; kingdom Metazoa; phylum Chordata; class Mammalia; order Primates; family Daubentoniidae; genus Daubentonia; species Daubentonia madagascariensis. The sequence continues at coordinate 21,236,587 of JAKFHU010001684.1, read as the reverse complement.
TGCAAGCAACCCAGTGGCAGTTCCCATAACTGAAATATACATTACTCTGGGGCTTATGCCACCATTTGCTTTAATTTGATCAGTTTAATTAAATCAAATAGTGTTATAATCCTCAAGAGGGGAGCTACTCCACTTAGGATAACTCCATTAGAAATACTTGATATATGAATATTTTTATAATGTATGTTAAAAACTGGTTGAAAATGCAGTGTAGAAAAAGAAGCGATCATCTAAGAATAACCATAAATGCTATATTTCGTACTTTAAGCTTTTATTAATTTAGTTTAACCAGGAAAATGATGAAAAAGTAAGCCAAGTAAATAACCACAAAGTAATAAATGTTATGTTAGAGAACCACATAAAATGCTGTATAGCACTTTCACGTAGGTCAAAATAAAAAATGTGTCTACATGGAACACATTTGCTTTTGAATGACATGATAAGCCTTGAAACACTGGCATCCCTATTATTTAGGATAATAATTCCTCAATTTTCAGTTAGTGCTTCTAATTCAGGCCTTCATTGATTCTGTGAACATTTGCTGAACATCTGCTATTTGCACATCACTGTGTTAAACACATGCCATGTGTTACCTGGCATCTTTATTCATCTCACCACATCTATGTGATGTTTAATCCTCTCAAGGAGACTTCTACACTAATTTGGTGGTAGGCTTGAGGTGGAGATCGAGTTGAGTATAAAGGAGTTTCTGGGAGCTGTGCTCCAAGAATAATTTAAGGAAGAACATGGTTAATCAATCAAAGATGAAGACTATGGACAGATGTTAATCTGTTTTAATTGGAATGGTAGGAGTTTACACCAGAGGAGTCACAAGCAGGGTTTAGGTTAGAGTCTAAACCTGATATGTATACCTACCTGGATTTTAACTCACTGGGATAAAGAGTAGAATCCAACCAAGCTTCAATCTGGAAATCAACACTAAAAACAATACAAAAACAAAACATAACAAAACCAACATTCATAACAATATTTGGCTATCTGAAAGGAATTCCAGTATTATTTATCATCCAAACCGGGAGAGCTATAAAGTTTCATTTTTATGTTTTTCAGCAGCTTAATTATAAGAAATGTGCTTTACTCTTTATTTTAGAAAGTAGACATATATAAATTTATATATATATATGTACTTTATATATATATGTAAACTTATATATATAAATGTTTATTTATATATAAATATGTTTATATATTTTTAAAAGATACATCCTTTAAACTTATAAAAGCACATATATATAGTTTTTAAACCTTCCATAATCTTTTAAACTTTATTTATATAAAAGTATATATAATCTTTTAAACTTTTGTCATCCATGGTTTCTATTTTAATACTTAGAATATTGTAGTTTTTTGGATGCAACCATGAATTACGTGTGTATCATACCAAATTCATACTGTCTTCTTGAATGTATTAGCAAGGATTTTTTTTTTAACCATTGGTTGCTTTTCACCAAATTTGCATTAGTATTATCATGATAAAAACACTATTTTTTCCCCCAATGATTAACTGCTTAACTACATTTAAAATAGTACTTAAAAATAATATTTGGTATGTTCCCTTAACAGTATAAACTTTGACAAATTGATGACATAAATTGGACTTAAAATCAAATGATTTTTTGGCACTAACTTAACTTATATTCTATTTTAAGCCTTCAAATACGATGATACAAAACTGCACATTAACTCTTTGCAAAGTTCTCCTGTTATTTGAGCCAAAATATTCATAACTACTGCAATTATCTCTTCACTTTGAACATGTGCGCAAGAAGACTTAAAATTCAAAATAAAAATAATTTTAAAAATAATCTTTTTTTCTATATAAAAACTTATGCTTCACAGAATGTAAGGTAAAACATAAATGTTAAGTAAACAGCAATGTCAGATGAATTACACCATTAACGTCACCCATGGTCCCTTTATCATGACTTTTACTTTTAAAATAGCTTCTGATGCTTCCTCACTAGATCTTAATCTTCTGATTTTCATGTTTCATCATGGCCCTTATGGTGGAAGATCAATGCCAGTAAACATTATATGAAAGTTATGTATTCCTTATCAACTTTCTTGGGAAATGAAAATTCAGTTAATTTTTTCATTACGGGTTTTGGGGAGGAAGACCGCAGAAGTAAAGTGCTGTGGTCATGGTATCATAGCAAGTATAAATACAATTAACATGACCTATCACTGTTGACATTAACCTTGCTTGCTTGGCCGAAGGTAGCAATTACCAGGTTTCGCTAGTGTAAACTTACTTTCTCCACCCCCCTTTCCATCTGGAATTCTTTGGAAGGTCACTATGTGCAACCCACACTTAAAGGATGAAGAATTATTTTCCACGTCTTTAAGGGCTGAGTATCCACATGAATTATTTTGAATTTTTCTATAAGAGAAATTTGTGTATTCTTTCTCATTTATTTACTCAATTAGTTATATCATCATGAACTCATGGATATTTATTTTATACTTTGTGTTACCATACAATACTGATTTATTTCATTGCTCAAGTTGTTCCAACTTTGGCCGTCTAGAGCTCCTTATGACTTTCCCCCATGAACATGGGTTTTATTCTTTTTTATTTCAAGAACAACATTTCTTTCTGGCACTAAAAGATTTTTCAGTCTCATCTTGTATATTCTTTGCCCTGCCCTAGAATAAACCATTTCTCTAATAAGCTTTGTGTCCTTTAATTTGAGAATGAGATTAGAAACTAAGGTCTGGGCTCTTGGTATGCTTGTTGCTACTGGGGTGCTGTAGCTACAAGATCCTCTCAGCTGACAGAGCAAAACAGTGAGTCTATTGTAACCTGTGCATTTACACATTCCTACAAATGCAACTATTAGTATCTATATTGAGCTAAATATGAGTTCCTAGTAATGACTCTCACTCTAATTCATTACCAGATCATTTTAGATTCCTCCCCTTGCTTATTTGTAATCCACTCCAACTGTGAAAACCTGGTTCTCACAATTGCCTCTATTTACTTAAGTGTTCAATTTCAGTGTATATGTACATTAGTTTCATAATTGTTAACCTAACCTGTACCCCTGTGGGAAATAACATTTCATACTAGAGTTTAGTGCTATATTTAATATATAATTAAATATATTAAAGATCTACACCACATAGTGACATAGTGCAGTTCCTTTGCCTTTTGTTTTATAGACTCCACTCATTTCCAAATTACCTAAGTGTCTTTCCCCTCATCTTCAATGAAATTATTTTATAAATTCTCTCTTTTTTTTCTTTTTTTTTTGAGACAGGGTCTCGCTCTGTTGCCTGGGCTAGAGTGCAGTGGTGTCATCATAGCTCACTGCAACCTCAAACTCCTGGGCTCAAGTGATCCTTCTGCCTCAGCCTCCTGAGTAGCTGGGACTACAGGTACACCTCATCATGCCCAGCTAATTTTTCTGTTTTTTGGAGAGATGGGGTCTTGCTGTTGCTCAGGCTGGTCATATATTCTGAATTAAGTAATAATCTTTTGTCACAATGGTACATTTTAGAAGACAACATGGCTGTTTTTTAGAGATAGAGATAGTCTTCCCATACTATCCAGCAATTATGCTGCTAAATATTTGCCTAACTGATTTGAATGCTTATGTCCACACATACACACACACAGAGACACCAAAATCTCCACACAAATATTTATAGCAGCTTTATTCATAACTGACAAAAAACTGGAAGCAACCAACTTCTGTCTTGAGTACTTTCACTTGATGTGTACTTAAAAATGCCAAACTTGAAAATGTTTGCTTTCTTTATATAATTGAAACTTTCTTCTGTATTTTGTCTATATGATGATCTTACGTACTGGAAATCAAGAAACAGTATTTAACATGAAAAACTGTTACTGAACAATGAAATATATTAAATAAAGATCTACACTACATAGTGACAATCCTAGTAGAGCAAACGCATTCATGCAACTCTCACACTTGACAGTAGATCTGCTCAGACTCTGTTTTCTGAACGATTCTTTTGTTTTTATGTTTGTTTTGTATACCTCATCTATAAAGTTACATTTTTTCCACTGATCCCTGAACTGGTGGCCTGGTGTTTCCCTTCCTGTCTGCATCCTGCTAGCAACAACATGGACTGTGGCACCCTGAATGGTACATCAAGTGTCTGGCAGAGGCAGCAGCACTGAATATTTTTCCTACCATCACCTGAGACAGTAAGGAGTCAGCAGTCCCTGACAGTTGGATTCTGACTGCAATTCTTTTCATCAGTAGGCACCTGTGTGCCATCCTTGTAAAGGAGGTATAGTTATTTTGTAGTGAAAAAGTTGTCAAGAGTGATCGTCTTTCAGATTTAAATAAGAGTTAATGTGAGAACTCCATTCACTGCCTATGTGCCCCACACACTATTAGACAATAACAAGGCAGAAGCCAGAAGCTCTAAGTAAATGTCACCAAGCCCAAGGCAGAAACTGGAAGCACTAAGTAAATTTTATCAAACCCAAATTGACATGTTTTCATGCAATTAATCACAATAATTTGTTAGAAATTTTTAAAAAATGAAACTAGAACAAACCCCAAGTGAACAGAATGCCTGGACAACAAATGTACATGGGAACTATCACACACAAATCTGTACAACTGGTCACCTCATATAAATAGTGGCTTCCTAAGGAAAGCAGTCTATGCGAGAGTGAAGTCACTTTTATCTTCTGGTTACCTCTAGGGGTTAGGTTACTCACGCTTAGGAAGAGGTGTTCTGTGCTTAGCACGAACTCAAGGTTGGCTATTCTGAGGCAGTCAGGGTAAAGAGGAGACAAAGGAGGGAAGAAGGGACAAGGAACCAGCACTCTTGGGTGCATCTGGAAAGAGGTCTGGCCAAATTCATTGTGTCTTGGTGGTCAAAGATCAATATTGAAGACCAAAAACTTCTTAGATGTTTTCCTAAACATTTTTGTTGCCATATGTAAGGGAAAACCCAGTTTGTACAGGCAAAAGGTTTCTTAGGCCAAACCAAGATGACTGCCGGTGTGTTTTCCGGCCTGGCCTTCTGGTAAGGCGTGAGTCAGCACGCTTATGTAATTATGATGTAATCTCTTACATGAGACCCACGTGTTCACCCCTTGATTGGGCACTTTGCCACTACTGTTCTGAGCCGTATGTACATGAGTGCTCGCCGTGCTACTTGCTCTGCTGCGCTGGGCTGCTGCTCTGAGGCTTGCTGCGCTCGCCATGATGCTGCGGTGGCTGTTGCTGCACCCTGACAATGAAGAGTGTGCCTCACTTGCCTACCGCTGCTCGCCTCTTCTTTCAATTCCTGGAAACCACTCCGGAAACCTCGCTGGCCGTGACACTTGCACCCCACAACACCATACTATGTAATTTCAGCTTTAGCTGCCTCCTCCACACAAACTTGGTCATTTTCGCATTTTAAAGATATTTTATGGGGGTATTTCTCCCCATTTTACATGTGCTTGTGTTTTGTGGAACTAAAATGGTCTTGAGTTGTGCGTACGATACAGCAGTATCACCACTGTTTTTACAGAGGACTTGGAGGCAGGGGGCACCATGGAAATGAAGAATTTTAGAAAACTTAAGGGACAGCTCTTGCTTTTTAGGTTTCATTATGGTAAAAATACACCAGCACCAGCTGTGAGGTTTTAGAAAAGCCCCAACGGGGGGAGGGATGTGGGTTGAGGATACAAATGAGAAGAAGACTGGGCTGCCTGATTAAAAAATACTTTGAGCATATTAGTGTGAAAGCCCACTTCCTAACCCCCCTGATATACCAGTGGGGCTTAACTAATTCCAAGAGAACATTTGTTTTGGCAAAAGAATACAACTGTCTTAGTCCATTTTGTTTTGCTATAAAGGAATATCTGAGGCTGAGTAACTGAAAAAGAAAAGAGGTTTATTGGATCACAGTTCTGAAGGCTGTACAAGAAGCAGGGCACCAGCGTCTGCTTGGCTTCTGGTGAGTGCTATTGCGCCGCATCAAACATGGTGGAGAAAATCAAAGGGAAGCAGGCACATCGGAAGAGGGACCAAACAGGAGAAAGAACTTGTCTTTGTAACAACCTGACTCTTGGGGGAACTAATCCAGTCCCCTGAGAACTAATGCAGTCTCACAAGAGTGAAAACTCACTCACTACCATGAGAAGGGCACCAAACCACTCATGAGGGATCTGCCCCTGTGACCCAAACACTTCCCACTATGCCCCATCTCCAACATCTCCACATTGGCGATGAAATTTCAACATGAGATTTGGTGGGGACAAACAAACCATATCCAAACCATAGCAACAGCTAATTCTATTTCTTTATTGGGTACACTGTAGGTTCCTCTGTTAACATGACATAGATGTCGGTCCTGTCCATAGTGTCCTGGTCATTGAGTAAATCCTTATTATTATAAAATATTTTCATCTTCACAGTAGATGGACTTATCATAAAGATCAGTAATTCTCAATCTTGACAGTGGATAACTATCACTTTGGAAGGTTATAAAGACATTATACCAGCACCTTTTCTATCCTCCTACCCACATTGTCATTTAGTGGGCTTGAGCACAATACTTAGGCATTAATATTAAAACAAAACAAAACAATTGTTCTCCAAATGACTTAATGTAAATACACTGTTGCACAGTGATCCTCAAACTTTAGCTTACATCAGAATCATCTAGAAGGACTTTACCAACACAGATCACTGGGTTCTACCCCTAGAATTTCTGACTCAGTAGGTCTTAGGTAGGGCCTAAGAATTTTTATTTCCAACAAGTTCCTAGGTAATGATAATGCTGTTAGTTTAGGGACCATCCTTTGAGAGCCACTGATCTCCATTAGTGCTTCAAACTTTAATATGGTTACAAATCACCCGGGGTCTTGTTAATATGCAAAGTTCACATTATTAAATCTGGGCTGTGGCCTGATATTCTGCATTTTCAACAAATTCATTGGAATTAAATTGTTTGCATGGATGTTAATGTTCTATTTTTAATAGACATTGAGATAGATACAATATCCCTAAAAGTCAATGGTAACAAGAGTTCGAGAAACCAATTCCAATATGTCTAGCTCAATGCTTCCATGAGTCTATAGAAGAGCAATACCTACATTATATTACTGTGAGTTTTCCTGAAAGAAAGTGATTCTGTGTTTGAGAAAATTTAGAAATAATAAAGTAAAATTAGATTTATTGCAGGATTTCTCAGAAGTTTTAATGCATATTGCAAAACTCTTATAAAAAGGTAATATAGAAAGTTATAAAACTTTCTCATAAAGAAAATGTTTTGATCAAAACCATTATTAATACTGTGTCATTATTAACAATACTAAATTATCCAGTTCAAGAAACATTACCATAGTGTTTTCACCTCCCCCAATCATCAGAGAGTTTGACTCAAGAAGAGCAGGTTTCTGCAACTGAGTAGAAAGGTGTATTTGTATTTTCTTTTCTGTGGATTTAAAGAGGATGATTTTTTTTTGATTCTTGATAGTACTGAGGATGTGAGAATAATAATATAACTTTTAAGGGAAAATAACCCTTGCTAACATGTTCATTAGACCTTGCATAATTTGTCTTTATTTTTGTATTCCCAGCATTTGTTACAATGCATAAAGTAGCTCAAATAATGCAGAGTGAATGATTGAATCCCTATATATATGAATGACAGAGTTTGGAGGAGACTTAAAGACATAATTAATGTGATAGCAACATACAACCTCAAAAACCTTTAAAATGCTGGTGTTAATTGGTGTCACTGTTGTTGTTACAATATGAGTGACACCACCAGTATAAGTGACACACTGGGGGGAAGAGGGCAGGTAGAATTAACACTCAGATATGGAATTACACAAGTAGAAATGTAGACTTCAAGCAAATGAGGTTCAATCAACTGGCTTTGAAAAGAGTGACTAGGAGTTGTCAAACTCCATCATTGGGACTACCTCTTGTTAATTAACAAAAATGAAACAAACGTAACATAGAACGGAACCAAATTCTAAAAATTTTATCTACAGTTGTTTAGAAACAATCTATGACACTAAAGGAAGTGTAAAATATGAATCATGAAGTTCTATAAAATTACTAACATTTTATCTTATTCTGTGGTGAATAGTTATATTGTATCCTATTAAGCATAGAGCACAGAATTTTTGGTGTAGCATATTATATATTCATGTCTTTGCTAATAAAAGTCAACTGTCTTTTTACTTACAATTTGCATTAACAGCTCATCAATATAAATGGAAATGATTTATTAAAATATTACTGAGTAGAGACTGAATGGCTCAGGGGATTGATTGGTAATGGGGTATGTAGTCTTTTATTTCTAGGTCACTGATTTGAATTACATCTTGGCAGAGAGTGGAGGCTATTCAGTGACATATGGTGTGTGGAATGGGGTGGTGATGTCAGTCTTATTTTAATTAAGTGCTGTCCATTTAGGTTTCAATATTTCAAGGAAACTGAACTTGACTCTAAAGCCTGTCTCCATGGATTCAAAATATCATTATATATACATGTGTAAAAAATTTATAAGAGGTTAATATTATGAAGAATAGAAAAAATATTATCTATTGATACATTTTCTATGAAAAATATTTTGCATGACCTATGTGAGTAGGTTTAACAAGCATGAATATAAATCTTTCAGGACAATATAAGTTAACATGTTCTTTTTAGCTTCTTTTATTTTTAACGATTTCAGGAAATACATAGCTCTTTTGAAGTTAGATTTTTAAGTTTATTTTTCTATTAAGGTAACATTAAGATATTTTATAGAAGTAAAATTTAAAATCCTATGAGAATGAGTCATATATTAAAAAGAAGAGAATGTTATAATTGAGAAAAACTGAGAAATCTTTTTAACTAACATTATTTTACAGGTAAAGAAAGTCAGAAGTATAAAGTTAAAATGACTTCCTCAATATAGTACAGCTGCCCTGTGCTATAGCTGAACTATAAGTTCCAGGCCAAAGCTCTTCTCGCTACTTGTACTATCTCTTGTTTAAGATGGAGTACTAAGTCATAGGGGCAGCATCATTTCCCATTGTCCTCAGGCCAAGATAAAGCCATGAAAAAACAAGAAGTTAAGAAGACTGAAAAGGAAAATTTGAAGATCTCGTGATTATATGTGGAACAAACCTAAAATCTGTAGTCATACTGTTAGAATTAATAAGTGAATTTATCAAAGTTGTTGGATACAAGCTTTATCAGAACCAATTTTTTTTTCTTTATATAAGCAAGGAAAATTTAGGAAATGCTATTTTAAAAAACTGATCACTCAATAGCAACAAATATAACTACTTAGTAATAAATCTACTAAAATGATGTATAAGACCTTATGAGACATGTATAAATCATTATTGAGATACATTGTAAAATACCTACATAAATGAAAGTATTTGTCATATACCTGGACTGGAAATCTAAGTATTGTATAGATGTCATTTATTCCTTAATGGATCTTTTGATTCAATGCAATTTTGATTAAAGACCAGTGTGTACTTGAGGGAGGTACAGAATTAACACATTCCTTTTAAAATTTTATGAAAATTCACTTAGCCAAGACTAGGGGACATGGAAAATCTAACGCTGATTCTTTAAAGCATGTGCTTTAAACTGAGGTCCAACCAGATAATTTGCTTTGACTAATAAAATGTGAGCGGAGGTATATCCTCTGTTTGCCAAGCAGAGGGAAAGAGTAGGTAAAGAGTTGTCTGCCACAAACGATTGTAGGGTTTAGTCTGGATAACAAGGAAGAAATGGAAGTGTGTGCACACCATGACCACCTGTAGATAGTTGTGTTCAATCATATATGATTTTTTGTTTTAATTCTCTTAGCAGGGCACATATGTTAAGACACCCATTGAGGCAAATCATGACAGCGGGTAGATGAGGACAAATGTCAAGTTAACATGGCCACAAAATCATCTTTAGGAATAAAAAAGTAATATGTATGAAGGAGCATGAATTACACTCATGAAAAAGACTTTATATTATTATTGTATTGCCCTGAAAAATTTGTCAGTAGTTTGATAAAGAATTCCTTTAAGAATCAGTTACTATATGATTTTTAAATGTAACAAATTCAAAACTGTCTGTTTTCATTAAATCTAAATGCTAGAGTTTCATTTCTCTACAAAAAGTTACATTAAACTTAGTTTTCCATTAATATCTTTATGAGCTAGAATAATCAATTTTATTACAGTACAAAAATGCCTAATGAATACATGCTTCAATCTTTGTATTAATTACACGCTCTGTGTGTGCTTACGGTGTCCAATTTGCAGAAATCAATTTTCTCCTTTATTTAGGTTTCTGAATGGTGTTCATATTAGTATAATGGGCAACATACTGAGATGCTAATAGCATACATGCAGGGCTTTCTCCACCCACAACCCCTTCATGGCTAAACTATTTTTTATACATAATTTAAATCATTCCAGTTCTGTTAAAACTATTTTTTTCCTTTGAAGAAAATATTCATATTGAGGAAAAAAACTTTAAAATACATCCTAATTAAAATATGTACAAATATATTTCGTGTATACTGATGAACATATTTTCCCTAGATTTTGCATTAGTCACCAATGGTAAGAATTTAGATAATATGTCATCTTCCAAAGTCATAGATAATCACTGACAGTATATTAATGCAATTCAACTTATAATTATGTAGGTTTATTTTTGCCTATTTATTCATACATGAACTATAGCATGCAAACTTGAATATATTTTGTATAAGACAACAAAATTCATATTTGTTTTTAATTTTTGGTAAATAAAAGATATTAATGTTTCAGTTCATAAATTTGAAAGAATAATTTATTTCATCCATTATTTCTGTTATCCAATCTCTGTTATTTTCACAATTGCACTCAGTACATCTACTAAGTTAGAATATTTCATCATTAGAAAATAAAAGTAAGATAGTTTCCATGAACTCTCTTATTCAATCTCCTTGTATACTTAGGTTACCTTCAGATCAAATGCAGCAGTACAAGATGTACTCTTTGGTTAGCCATTTTATAAACGATATTTAAATTTAATTTCTTTTTACTTTTGACATGAATAGTTTGTACACAAAGTGAAAAATCCAGTGTAATAGAGTTAATTAATGAAAAACTCTATAACAAATTCCTCAAGTAAACCTCCAGAGTGTAAACATGCATATTACAAATACCTTGAAACTATAGTGGTTCCTAAAGATTTGTGAATTTAAAAACAATATTAGTTTTATTTACACATCAATAATAGAATTTTTTTTAGAGTTTCTTATTATTTATTTGCTATATACTAGGAAGATTTTCAAAGGGAGAGTAAAATCCTGGTGAAACATCTTCATTTAGATCAGTAGTTTTATATCACTTGTGCCAACATTTAGACAATCTTTAAAAGTTTAGAACAACTAATTGACTTTTGCAGTGTGAGAAATAATGAGAGGTGTCAAGAAGAGTTTTACTCCTTTTACGGCATTTAAACATGACTTTCTTCCAAAAACATTTTATGTAAACATAATTGCTGGGCTCCTTTCTCTGGCTCCTCTGCCATGGAGAGGCTCCATGAGACTCTGATGTTTTCCCACAATATTTTGTTAAATGGGAAGGGAAACAAACTAAAGATGTCTCTTATGTTAACTGCGCAAAATTGCAGGAACAGTTAGACTACTTGAGAGTTCTATCTCCAAATGTCCATTAAAATGTATATAAAAAGAGAGAAATGTATGCAAACACACAGAATGGCATCAGAAGGTAAGTATTGGAATTGAGGGAATTACAAAATTTGGAACTACTTTGTAAAAATCAGGACACAAGTATGATTGGCAAAAGAAACACATTTATGGCTAAAGAGAGCTGCTGCACATAAACTACTGTATTATTTTATGTCTAAGATGTTATTTAATTAATTTGATTTTTATGATCAAAAAAGAAAAAAATCAATGCTTTTGACTGTAAGACCCAACTTAATTTCAAACATGGTAATATGTGAAAATATGTGACTTAAAATTGATGAAATATGGTAATATAAAAAAATATGGGGACCACAAAAGAAATAAAAATATGTTCTCATCCCACAACTAGAAGACAGGAAAGCTACACTAGTATGGAAAAAAGAAAGTCAAGTGAAAATGTTTCCTGAAATTTATAATACCTAAAAATAATTACCTAACATTAGATCTCAGCTGATGCTTTAATGCTTTAAATAAACCTCTGACCTCAGCCTTAATATAGTGGTCAGTGAACCAAGCACAGAAAATATAAAATAAAACCATTTTCCTGCAGATTGATCCTATTAGTATGGTCCATTAGAAGAAAAGAACTGATCAAGCAGTCCTTGTCCTAACTATTCAAGCCCCTGAAGTTTCCATTCACCTCTCTGTACTAATGTAATTTGGATTCTTCCAGTATATATTGTATTCTTAAACACTATATGAAACAGTTTTTGCCATCTTCTTTGCAACCTCATTTCAACATATGTGTCCTCAGGCCATTGACCTAAGCATCAGGCAGCACAATATTTGGAAGACTGGAATGGGTTTCACACCCTGCAGGGAAATGTTTGTTGAATTTCTGAAAAGATAAAGCATCAAAGATAAACATGTCAACCTGGCCTTTGATTATTCATCTGAAATAGAATTCTGCTAGCACCCTCACCTTTGCGGGGAATTTAAAAACTGCCAGCCTTTCTACAGATATTCACGATTGCTGCTGGAGAGGGTCACAGAGAGGCTATCGTCCCAGCCTGCTGTGGGGTGGTAAGTCAGCTGTAAGGGTGCAGCTTTCTTCAGTTCAACAGAGAGGAAAATGAAAACTTCATTTGCCCTTAGGCCTGTCCAACATCTTCTGATTCGGTTTTGCCGAATCACTTCTTTGGAAACAAATGCACTTAGGTAATTTATAAACCTAATACCTATATCCCAGTGGAGCCATTCCCAAATGGTTACAACCTAAGGAAAGGGAGAGTAATTAGCATCATTGTAACGCTTAGGGAAATCATTAGTGCTTAATTTAGGTACCTTAATATGATTTGTAATTGTTGTGATGGTTCTAAAGTCAAATTGAATCACTAAATCAAGCAGTTCACTATTTACTAGAAACAAATTCACTAGCAGATGATTAATAAAGGGTTTTCACTCTTTTCTCCAAAAGATGAAATGAGTGTTAAGAATTAAATAACATTAATGTTAAAAATTAAATAACATTGAAATTAGTCTTTTTTACTCCAGACATGTTTTTTCAATTCAATATTGTAGAAGTATTTTAATTGTTCTTTTTCATTTGTCATTCATTTCTACTAAAAAAAGGGAAAAATTACTCTAAAGCAATATAACTTGAATCTTGGAAAATCAGAACAATCTAGGCATTTTCAAGTAAATCCTTAAGCACAGGTAAGCAATATATTTCTTTCCACTCTTTACCAGCTGATTCATTTAAAAGTCCTACTAAATACTGTTCTTGCCAGTGATTTCTCCCCAAACTCTGTTTTCTTTCCAAATCTTGAATAGTTATTTGAAAGCAGAAATGTGGCTTTTTTTTTTTTCAGTAGACTAATATAAGGGAAAATAGATAAAATGTGTTTGCAAGAATGGATACAAAGGTGTCAGAGATATCTGGGCATAGTGGTGTGTGCCTGTAATCCCAGCTACTTGGGAGGCTCAGGTGAGAGGATCACTGGAGGCCAGGAGTTTGAGACCAGCCTGGGTGATATAGTGAGACTTGTCTCTTTAAAAAGAAAAAGAAAAACACACAGGACAACCGTTAAGCTTGAATTTCAGATAAACAACAAAACATCTTGGCATAAGTATGCCAAAATGCATAGGACATACTTATACCAACAACGTTTTTTTTTTTTTAATTTATTTTTTAAATTTCAGAGTATCATGGGGGTACAACACTTTGGCCATACACATTGCCCCTGTTCTGCCCGTGTCAGAGCCACAATCGTGGTCATCCCCCAAACTGTGCTCCCTGCATTCATTCAGTGAGACCAACAACCTTTTTTTTTAACTGAAAATTCAAATTTAATTGGGCATATGTATTTTTATTTGCTAAATGTGACAACTTTATGTAGCAGTAAACTGAAAGGTTATTTGTAGTGGACTTCCTAGGGTCTAGTTTCTTCAAATGGGCCTATATGTTCTTTCCTCTGATACTCAACTTTGTAATATTAAAAATAATCCATTTTACCAGAGTACTTTGAGTTCATATCATCCAAATCACCAGATTGAGAAGAAACCAGGTAGGATGTTAATTTTACTTTGCAATAGTTAGATCCACATGACTTCTGCATGCTGTGGGTTTTCTGTTCATAAAGCAATAAGGTATCCCAGTTGTGTAAACTAAGAGAATAAAAGACTCTCCAAGCATCCTAAGGAAATTCCCAAACTTTTGTGTTTGTGCTTCAGGTCTACAAAAAATCTACCCTTTTGGCTCTTCCTCACATTGTTTTTTGCAAAGAAAATTCATTTGAGCAATGGATATCTTAAATTTAACAAACTTAACCAAAAACGCATCATGCATAATGTCACGGTAGAACCAATATTCTGCACAATACATAGAGTCTGACCACCAGGTGGCTAGCCCACTACCAGGTACTGAGTTGCCTTTTCAACAGATGCTGCCTGGCACGTGCAATCCCATTGCTACTCTAGTGATTTCTTAAGCTGGACTGGTCCATTCCTCTTTCCATGTTTCCCTCAGTAATTTTTTTAAAATAAAACTTTATCTATAATTATTCCCCAGGAAGAAAAGCAATAAATACCTTTCTAAATCTGATATGCAAATTCTTTACTCAAGTGATGTATGAGAAAACAATATACAGCATTTGTCTGTGACACTTGGGGCTTCATAACTCGTGGCCCAAGTTCCCTTTGCTACTGTTCTATCCTAGGGAGTTGAGAGGGAAAAGAAGGTAAGGAATGAGAGGAAGAGGAAGAGATGTTCTTTTTGTGATTATCAAGTCCTTAGAAATTTCACACGCAGTCTTCAGGAAACTTTCACATTGTATTCTCAGCTGAATCATAACAGGAATTCCATGACAAAATTAAAACAATTTGAGGCTGCAAGTACCAAGCCAAACCCTGAAGACGTTTTATTAAGACTCTTCTTTTCTTCACTTATGAGCCCTCTCGTACAGCATTTCAGCGGCAAAACCAAACACAATGCAAAATCTTCTGGCTGATTCCTGGCGCTGCGCTCCCTGTGGTTGTCTCTAGCATGTAGGTTTGTAACCCTGAAGGCTCAAGTGTCCCAGTGTTAACACTTGGAAGAAGGTTGCCATGTCCAACAAGATATACATAGGTAAACAGAAGGCGGGATGTGCAGTATGCTCAAGAGTGATACAGGTGTGCGTATGACCCAGTCCTGATAAACTTAAAAACTTGCCTGGGTTGCTTTGAGGTTGTTGAAGCCCTGCATACACAGCACAAGCAGGGCAAAATAATTTTTCACAAATTCTATATAGATTCAAATTAAACATTATATATAATTTAGCATTTATAATGATATATTTCAGATAGCATCTCATATAAGAATATTAGCACATGTTCTCATGGATAATGAACAAAATTTTAATGAGAGGTTCCAGGTTTTTAAAGGTTTTCAAACAGTTGTTTGCTTACTTGAACTTACTGTTCAAGAGAAATTCACTTTGCATGCTGCATGGCAGTGTTTTTCATCCTGGTATTATTGACGTTTTGGGCTGGGTAACACCTTGTCATGGAGGGCTGTCCTGTACATCATAGGATGTTTAGCAACATCCCTGGCCTCTACCCACTGGACGCCAGTAGCAACACCCCCATACCACCCCCACTGCAAGTATGACAATCAAAAATGTCTCTGGTCATTGCCAAATTCCCTGGGGAGTGGGGAGCAAAATTGCCCCAGGTTGATAATCTCTGGTCTAGGGAATAAGCAAAATGAGACACTTTATTTCTTTTAGAAAAATTTAATAGATTTTATTTTTTAGAGCTGTTTTAGATTCACAACAAAATTGAGCTAAAGGTATAGAGATTTCCCACATACTCCCTGCACACACATTTGGACATCCTTTCTCACTGTCAATATCCCACAGCAGAATGCTGCACTTGTTACGATTCATAAACCAACATTGACATATTATCATGTGAGCAAAGTCCACAGTTTAAATTAGGGTTCACACTTGGATTTGTATAATGCTGTGGGTACTGATAAATGTATAATGACACGTATCCACCAATATGGTATAATACAGAGTAGTTTCACTTCCCTAAAAGTTCTTTTTTTGTTCCCCTGCACACCTGTATCTTCCCCCTAACCCTTGGAAACCACTGATCCTTTTGCCATCTCCATAATTTTGCCTGTTCCAGAATGTTATATAGTTGGAATCATACAATATGTTGCCTATTCAGTATGACATTTTTACTAAGTAGTATGCATTCAGATTTCCTCCATATTTTTTCATAATTTGACAGCTCATTTCTTTTTAGTGTTGAGTAATGTTCCATTGGCTGGAGGCACCACAGTTTATTCATTCACCTACTGAAGGACATCTTGGTTGCTTCCAAGTTTTGAAATTATGAACAAAGTTGCTAAAACATTTGTGTGGTTTTTGTGTGACCATGCTTTCAACTCACTTGAGTAAATACCAAGGAGCATAGTTGCTGGATCATATGGTAAGAGTATGTTTAATTTTATAAGAAATTGCCAACTTGCCTTCCAAAGTGTCTGTACCATTTTGCATTCCTACAAGCAATGAAGGGTTCCTATTGCTCCACATTCTGCCAACATTTTTATTTTTGATGTTTTGCATTGGGGTCATTTTAATAGGTGTATAGGGGGATCTCATTGTTGTTTTAATTTGTAATTTCCTAATGACGTGTGATGTGGAGTATCTTTTCATATGCTTATTTGCATTTTATATATCTTCTTTGGCAAGATGTCTATTCACAGGTGTTTTGCCCATTTTTTAGTTGAGTGGTTCATTTTTTATTGTTGAATTTTAAGAGTTCTCTGTATATTTTGGATAACAATCCTTTATCAACTATGTCTTTTGCAAATATTTTCTGTCAGTCTGTGGTTTTTCTTCTCATTTTCTTGACAATATCTTTAGTAGAGCAGAAATTTTCAATTTTAGTAAAATCCAGCTTTTCAATTATTTCCTTCATGCATTGTATCTTCAGTGTTGTATTTAGTCATTGTCATACCCAAGGAAATCTAGGTTTTCTCCTATGTTAGCTTCTAGGAGTTTTATAGTTACATTTTTGTTTTAGGTCTATGATCCATTTTGAGTTAATTTTTGTGAAGGGTGTAAGGTCTGTGTCTAGAGTCATTTTTGGGTTTTGTTGGCACGTGGATATTTAGTTGTTCCAGCACCATTTGTTAAAAAGACTATCCTTGTTGCATCATATTGTCTTTGTCCCTTTGTCAAAGATAAGATGACTATATTTATGTGGATCTATTTCTGAGCTCTCTATTCTGCTTGATTGAACTATTTGTTTATTCTTTTGCCAATACCACACTCTCTTGATCACTGTAGCTTTATAGTAGATCTTGAAGTCTGGTGGTGTCCGTCTTCCAACTTTGTTCTTCTCCTTCAATATTATGCTGGCCATTTGGGGTTTTTTGCCTCTCCATATAAACTTCAGAATCAGTTCATTGATATTCACAAAATAATTATTGGGATTTTGATTGGAATTACATGGAACCTATAATCAGATCAAGTTTGGAAGAACTGATATTTTGACAATATTGAGGCCTCCTAGCCACGAACAAGGAATACCTTTTCATTGATCTAGTTCTTTGGTTTTTTTCATAGACTTTTATAATTTTCCTCATACAAATTTTACATATATTTTGTCAGATTTATATCTAAGTATATATTTACAACTAATCCAAGTTCACTTTCACATAACATTATACCTCTTCACAAATAATGTATGTACCTTTTAATAGCAAAATATTCCTAATTCCACCATCCCCTTTATCATAGCTTGGCAATTCCTACCACTCCTTCTTATCATTCATTTCACTTACAGATAAGCTTTCATAATTGAACACATGGTTGACATTATTGTTTTGCACAAACTGTTTGCTGTTAGATCAATTAAGAATAAGAAAAATAAAAGTTTTTATTTTACCTTCTCTTATTCCTTCCTTCTCGGATGCTTTTCCTTTCTTTATGTAGATCCAAGTTACTGACCTATATTACTGCCTTCTGTTTCAAGAACTTATTTTAACATTTCCTGGAAGGCAGATCTACTGGCAACAAATTCCTTCAATTTTTGTTTTTCTGAGAAAGTCTATTTTTCCTTCAATTCTGAAGAATACTTTGCAGGGTTCAAATCATCAGGTGTGTGGTTGTTCACTCTCAACATTTTAAATATTTCAGTCAACTCTCCTTTTGTTTGCAAGATTTCTAAGAAAAATTCAGATGTAATTCTTAGCTTTGCTACTCGATAGGTAAGGTGTTGCCCCACCCCTTTGGATTTTTTAAAGATTTCTTTTTTATCTTTGATTTTCTGCAGTTTGAATGTGATAGCCGTAGGGTGTGTGTGTGTATGTATATATAACATATATATTGCATATATAACATATATACACACATATATTAATATATATACACATGTATATATTTGTATTTATCATGCTTGGTATTCTCTAAGCTTCCTGTATCTGTGGTTTGGTTTCTGACATTAATTTGGGGAAAATTTGTCATTATTGCTTCAAATATTGCTTGTGTTTTTTTCTGTCTTTCCTCTCCTTCTAGTATTCACATTATACACATATTACACCACTTGTAGTTGTTCTACAGTTTTTTGATACTCTTTTTTATTCTTTCAGTCTTTTTTTCTCTTTGCTTTCCCATTTTAAAACTTCTATTGACATCTCCTCAAATTCAGAGATTCTAGTCTTCTAATAAGCTCATCAAAGGCATTCTTTAGTTTTGTTATAGTGTGTTAATCTCTAGCATTTATTTTTGATCATTTCTTAGAATTCCCATCACTCTGCTTACATTGCACATCTGTTCTTGCATGTTGTCTATTTTATCCATTAAAATCCTCAGCATATTAATCATAATTGCTTTAAATTCCTAGACTGATAATTCCACCATCCCTGCTATATCTAAGTCTGGTTTTGATGCTTGTTCTATCTTTTCAAATTGTTTTTTTCTTTTTTTTTTTTGCCTTTTAGTATACCTTATAATTTTTTTCTTGGTAGCCAGACATGATGTAGTGGGTAAAAAGAACTGCAGTAAATAGGTCTTCAATAATGTGGTGGTAAGGTGTAGGTGGAAAGGGAAACATTCTGTAGTCCTAAGATTAGGTCTCAATCTTTTAATAAGCCTATGCCTTTGGGCTATGAACTTCACAAGTGCTTCTCAGCACCTCCTCGGTGGGACGGAACAGGTACAGTGACCTGGAGTTGGGTAGCACCCTTTCTCCAGGTCAGTTAGGCTCTGAAAAAAATCCAATAGTGTAGGCTGAAGTAAAATAGTTTGTCTTGAGGGCAGGTCTTGTTAAGAAGAACAGAGTGTTCGGGTTTTTCAAAATGCTTTTATTTTTCCCCCTTCTCCTGTGAGAAGCAGGAAGGGATTTTTCTTGGAAATTTGCTGTGACAACATGGTTGAGCTCCTTGAGGTAAAACTCACACAAGTGTGCAGTCACCCATGTGAGTGAGTGCTGCTGGAGTTTTTAACTCTCCAACTTGTTTATGCTGAGCCGCTGGCAATTTTTCAACTACAGTTCAGGTTTTTCTAGCCTGATACCGTTTCCTGTAGAGGTTTCTGCCCTTGGGTTTCTGCTCCAGTAAGTTGTGATTCTGCTCTAACAGGCTATGATTCTTTGTGTTCACCTGTCTGTCTCTGCAGTTTCGGGAGCAGAATTTGCTTGCTATATGACCTCACTTCTCTGAAAGATGCAAGAATAGTTGTTGACTTTTCAGTTTGTTCAGCTTTGTTCGTGGTAGGACAGAGGGACAACTTCCAAGCTCTTTACACACCAGACTGGAAATCAGAAGTTAAGGCTCCAATTATTTTGTTAATGTTCATTTATATATGTTTTATAATACAAATTTATCCTTCCTTCTTTCCTATAAAATAAGCTATGTGAAACATTAATTAAAGTCATTATTACTTTTGTCATTTTATCTACTCATAGACAGGGAATATATTTTTCTTCAGTACTTCATGGAAGGCACTTCTTTCCCTGTGGTGGAGAGAATTAAGCTTATTTATTGACATCCTAAAACTTTTAAATTACTATACTTTACAAACATTAGCTAATTCTCCGCTCATGCTGTGAATAAAATATATGTTATTAGAGCATTTTTTTAGGAAAATAAAATGCTATGAGATTCAGTGTGTTGTTCAGCATGGAATCTATGTATGGCATTGTATTTTAAAAAGTAGTTATAGAATGACACAATGGTTTCTGGAGATAAATTCCAATAGTATTGCTTAATTTTAGTAACAACCATAAAATATGATGTTTTCAGTAATTATGAAAGAATGTAAAAATTATTTCTATTTTAAATATTAATAGTGATAAATATTATTAATATTTATCATTCAATTAAAATGTAGACTGAAGCAACCTAAATGTTTAATTACATAAGAAAGTATAATTATAATTTGACTAAATGTGTATTTGCTTACTCTCTTTTTTCCCTATATATGATTTTAGGGTGTGGAATTTATTTGTAGATATTCACAAGCAACAAAATTTATAGGGTGTTATTTATGCCAACAAAATTATAGCTGTTATTAACTAGATTTTGTGTTGCCTTTGTTTTTCACAAAATAGAAAAAAAAACATTTTGCTTGTAAACGCATGTCAGCCAATAAATTATTTTCTCTAGATTAGAACTTCATAAATTTGGTATTTCTATGTTTCCAAAGTTTTAAATATAAGTTTTCCAAAAATTATTGAAAATCCACTGTTTAAAATGATTGCTTACTTGAACAAGTACCTACCAAGCTATTTTTGTATAAAGAAGATAAGAGAAACTTATACCCCATAACCGTGTAAATTACAATAGCAATTTCAAAGAAGAAAAGAAGAAAACATTAATTAGAGCTCATTTAAAAGCTTCATGACACCAATACTAAAATATAATAAGAATTTAAAATGACTATACAAATCTTTTCTTTTTATTTTCACAAAGGCATTTAGAGTGTTGTCTAAAACTGCTCCAGAATAAAATAGTTGAAGCTTATAAAATACATACTTATTTATTCAGTATTCATATATATTCATGTATACAGTATATATATTCATATATACTGCTCTAATAATTTAAAAAATACTTGATTAAAATATAAGTAAATATATTTTCCTAAAGTAAAATTCTGAAGATGATTCTATATGTTAGCTTAATAACAAAGTTTTCATACCCATTATGAAAACTTCTTTACTGTAGCTTATGAATATATATGTAGCAGTTTTCACAGTCCTTATTCTTACTTTATGAAACCTTTCTTGTAAAATGTCACAACTGTATTTAAGCCACCTAAAAAAGGTGACATATATTCTCTGTGGAGCTTTATAATATAATGTGTCCATTTTTTATGTAAGGCACTGATCTATAATTGGCACAAAATCAAAATAATAGTTGTTCACTTCTGGCTAATGCAGTTGTATGAGGGTGTGTGTCTAAGTTCTCTATGCAAAATGCTCATTTATTTGATTACAATAATTTTAAAATGTGGTCATTTCCAGGACCACAGGGAATAGTGGCATCTATTTACTGGGATATTTAACAACATGATCATCTTCTTAACATGCCAAGTAAGAATATGATAAAATTTGAAATTAATTAATTAATTCAGATAAAGAAGATCCAGCTCCAAACAACAGTCAGAGCTGTACATAAGAAAAAATAAAAATACTGCAGTTGTTACAGCACATCTAGCCACAGAATCAACAGGTTTTCTAACATTATTACTGTTATATTGTACAAGAAATTTTAAATCAAGAAATAATATTTTTCAAATGTGGTACTGATCTTAGAAAAGGAAAATGAAATACTTACTGGGGGTAATGTTTTTATCTATTTATGTACTCCATGAAATTTAACCCAAAATATATCTATAATAAGCAAGTTCAGTAATATGGACAATATATTGCCTATATATCAAAAATAACCAGTTTAAAAATAACATAAAAATTAATCTACTCATAAAAACAATAAAATATATGAATCATTTTAAAATTAATTCAATACCTATATGTCTTGCTTACAAGGAAAGATGTTAAAAAATTTTCCTGGGGAAAATTTAATAAAATTGTGTGAATAAATGAATAAACACATTGGTTTTGGTAAGCATCTTTTATGGACTCCATTTTCTATGCTTATTTCTTTAATATGACGTTACCTTGTTCTTACATAGGACATCCAGTTTTATCTCTGAGCGTATTATTCTATATAATAAGTTATTGTTTAGAAGATGACTCCCTTAAGAGATCCACTCACTTATATCCAATTGCTTTTTGGCCACACTCACTTGGAACTCCAAAGCTACCTAATATTTAGCATATACAAAAATTGAATAACTCTATAGAACTCTGTAATCACCATCTGCAAAATGTACATCTTTTAAAGTCACATGAAACATTTATAGAAACAAACTACTTGCTAAACAATAAAACCAGTCAAAATAAATCTCAAAAATGAAATTATACAGAATAAGTTCTCTAAAGAGGATGTTTCTAAGTTGACGTCTAGCACACAAAGATAAGTAGAAATTTTCTATATGTTGAAAATTAAGAAATATACTTCTAGATAATCCATAGGTGAACAAATAAATTGCAATAGAAATTAGAAAATATTTTAATTGAATAACACAAATATAAATCAATACGTGAAAGCCAGTTAAATCAGAAATTTGAGGGAAATTGAGGGCCATACTTACATAAACTGAAAATGAAGAAAAGATAATATAGGAGTTAAGTATCCCTTTAGAAAGTTAGAAAAGTAGCAGCAAAATCTCAAAAAGATGGAAAGGAAATAGATAAGAACAGAAACCAAGAAAGAAATAAACACAAAGCAGAGAAGATCATCATAGCCAAAAAATGTTCTCTGAAGAGATTATTTAAATGGTTAAATACCTTGAGAAATTAATCATTAATAATTTTGCATCAGAAAGTCTCATGCTTATTACAAATATTTCAAATCTACATTTGGATTGTCAATTTCTTTTTATTGGATAATATTTATACTTAAGATTATCCTTTTTTCTAAATCTAAAAATGATTCAATCTTAAATAAATACTTTGAATTAAAAAGTAATATCTGTAACTACAAAAGTCATATATAATTCTAAGGAGAAAATTAAAATATCAGAAAAACAGATATATTGGACAAAGGGTTAATTATCTTAATAATTAAGTATCTCTAGCAAAAACAGCAATGAACAACTATAATAAATTACCCCATAATATGAATATGTACTTCAACAAAGGAGAATTAAAAAGTGAGGTAAGCTTTAAAGTTTTTAGTAATCAAAATTTGAAATTTAAAACAACATATGAGCCCAGAAATTGGCAAAGATGAATTGAGGTCTGAGCCATAATAAATAAGCAATTTCTTAGACATTTGGCAGGAGTAAATCTGTCAGCAATGTGAAGAGCCCCAGACCTCAGATGTGTCATTAGATAATTATGATTCTTATCAGGGATTTACCAATTTTGTGAATCTTTTCAAAGAATCAACTTTGGTCTTTGGTGTTTTTTCCTAGTATATGTACTGTATGTTTCATTAATTTATATTATCTTTATTATTTTCTTTCTTTTTCTCATGTAATAAAATAGTAGAATTTTAGATAGGCTTGAAAATACTAGCTGTATTAGTTATCTATTGCTGTGTAAACGAATTTCCACAAAGTTAGTGGCTTAAATCAATATCCATTTATTAGGACATAGTTTTGTAAGACTGAGGCAGAACACAGCTGGATTCTTTGCTGAGAATCTTACAAGGATGAAATTAAATTGTCAGCTGGACTTTATTTATTTATTTTATTTTTATTTTTTTTGAGACAGGGTCTTGCTCTGTTGCCTGAGCTAGAGTACACTGGCATCATCATAGTCACTGCAACCTCAAATTCCTGGGGTCAAGTTATCCTCCTGCCTCAGCCTCCCGAATTGCTGGGACTACAGGCTTGCACCACCACATCTGGCTAATTTTTCTATTTTTAGTGGAGACAGGGTCTCGAACTCCTGGCCTCAAGCAATCCTCCCACCTTAGCTTCCCAAGTGCTGCCATGCCTGGCCAGGATGTTATTTGTTTTTGAAGATTCAGGGAAATCATTCTCTTCCAAGCTCTTTCAGATCATTGAGGAATTCAGTCCTTGCTGTTGTAAGATGGTTTCCATTTACTTACTGGGTGGCAGCTGGAGGTCATTATTGACTCCTATAAACTACCCTCATTCCTTGCCACATGGCCCCTCCATCTTCAAAGTCAGTAACAGAGCATTTTCTTCATGTGGAATCTCTCTCATGCTTTGAGGTTCTTCTCTAGGAACAGTCCTTTTTAAAGGTTCACTTGATAGGTCAGATACACCAGGATAATCTTCCTTTCTTAGAGTCACCATGCTATGTAACAGAACTTAATCACTGGTGTGACTAGCTTATCATATTCACAAATTCCAGCAATTATACTGGGAGCATGCACCAGGAGGTGGGAGTCTTTAAGGCAATCTTAGAATTATGTCTATCATACTGGTTGAGAGCCAATGAGATGAAGAACAAACACACAAAATCACTGAAAATAATTACATCAAAAGGTTCACAGTTTTTATCTACAAATGACATAATTATTTGTTTTCTTATTTCATTATAATAATTTTTATATTTTAACAAGCGTGAGTTAAATTACTTTATCAAAACACTTCTTCCAACATCATTGTGGACATTTTCAATTTTGTTATATTATTGCACTTATACGTTGTTACCTTTATTTAAGGAAAACCAGCTTATTTATTTATTTATTTACAAAGTTCTTCCATGAAGCTTACATTCTAGACAAATAACCAATAAGTAATGCTCTCATAAATAAATAAATAAATCTTATAGTATTTCAGAAGATATATTGTCTTACTTCATTTGGGCTACAATGATAAAATACATAGAAATTTACTGCTCACAGTGCTGGAGGCTGGGAAGACTAAGATCAAGATGCCAACAGATTTGGTGTCTAGTGGGGGCTTCTTTCCTGATTCATAGATGATGCCTTCTCTCATTGTGTCCTAACGTTGTCCAAAGGGTGAGTGAGTTACCCTAGGGCCTATATTATAAGGCCACTGATTCCATTAATGAGGGCTCTGTCTTTATGACCTAATCACCTCCCAAAGACCCTACCCTCTCATGCCATTGCCTGGGAAATTAGGATTTCAAGATATGAATTTGGGGTGGGTGGAAGCACAAACATTCTGACCATTGCATATATGTTTTGGAAAAATCAGAGCAGAGTAAAGGGGATCAAGAGTGCTAGCAGCTGTGCAACTGTTGTTTACATTTTGTTTTAAAAATATAATTAAAATGACAATTATTTTACAGAAATATCAGTTTTTTAAGAACAATTTTTTAAAATTTTCTTTCAACTTATTCTAGTTTTAGTCATAATGTTGTCTATTGAGAAATCCAAGAAAATCTGTTAGATACAGAGAGCAAGAGGGTAAACAGGATGACACTGAGTTTAAAAATCCCTTTGCAACACACACACACTGAATAAATAAAATACACTAAGTCCTCACTTAACATCATTGATAGGTTCTTGGAAATTGCAACTTTAAGTGAAACAACACAGAGCAGGTCCTTGAATAATATCATTGCCTTCAGTGCCATGTCTTTGTAACATTAATGAGAAAAAATGGTTTTGCTATATGTCATTTTACTTAAAGTCACAGGTTCCAATAACCTATCAATGGTGTTAAATGAAGACTTAATGTACCTACTTGCTGATTATTACCTAGTTAGTTCATGACTCACTAAAATGGAAAGGTGTAAAATAATCTCATTATTTTGGCAGGTATATTTGATCTTAAGGAACTAACTTTGAACAAAATAATTTTTGGTGAAAAATATTTTCCATGAGAAATTTTTTTATGATGATTATTCTCCTGATAGAATGTATCACCAAAGATAAAAGTTTTATGTCCTAATTTATCTAGAATTCTTTACCTGGTACATGATCAAATATATGTCTTCCAGTAAATATCATAATGCCATTCTGGATTATGGAGCCTAATAGGAAAACTAGGAGATAGTAGGCAAAAAATAATTTAAAAAGGAAAAAAGAAAAAATAGCCAGGCATGTGGCATGTGCCTATGGTCTCAGCTACTTGGAAGGCTGAAGCAGAAGAATCACTTGAGCCCAGGAATTTGAGGCTATAGTGAGCTATGATGATGCCACTGCCCTCTAGCCTGGGCAACAGAGTGAGACCCTATCTCAAAAAAAAAAAAAAAAAAAAAAAAAAAAGAAAGAAAAAGAGAAAAAGAAAAAGAAAAAAGAAAAAAAAAGATTTAGGAATGTTGCAGTCCATTTGGTGTTGCTATAAGATAATTCCTAAAACTGGGTAATTTATAAAAAATAGAAATTTTTTGGCTCATGGTTCTAGAGGCTGAGAAGTCCAAGAGCATGGCAGTGGCATCTATCTGGCGAAGGCCTTTGCATCATCCCGTAGTGAAAGTTGGATGAGCAAGAGAGTGTAACAAAAAGAAAGAAAGACATAGAACTCTCTTTTATAACTAGCCCACTTTATTGATAACTCATCCACTTTCATGATAATAACATTTATCCCCAGCTACCAAGATGGTTGCATTGGGGATTAAGTTTCCAAAACATAAACTTTGGGGAATATATTCAAACTATAGCAAAGAATATTACAAGAGATTTCAATTCTTTAAATGTACATATATATTCTTATTTTATATGTTTTAAACAAAAACAAAACTCAAGGATTTATGATAAATAAATGTATTCCTGACATTAACATTCAGGTCAAAGAATCCCAAATAGCAAACTAATCATTGCTCCAGTCAGCAGTGCATTCAATCAAAGAAAAAGAAGTTCTCTTCCCGTAACTTTGATGAAATAACGGCTTGGCCCCCTTAGACATTTTTATATAGCTTTCTTTAGGAATTTTGATGCTCTTACAGAAAAGGTAGGGCTCAAGATTGTTAAAAGGAAGATTTAATGGAAGTTGAAGTATCTTCTATAAATCAAATGAGGCTTTTGCAGAATTATAAGTCATATTACTGGCGGCAGCTATAACATCAATATTTTGGTTGTCAACTGAAAAATGTTGTACAGATAGGTTAGCATTACTATTTAGGAAAAATCATTTAAGGAGATTTGTCTAAACCATGTGCTGTCTTTTAGAAGAATGGATGGATGAATAATGAGTTATAATTAGGAGTTGACAGATGATATTTTAGTTCATGATAAAGTATATATGTAAGATATAATAGGGACTTAGTTTTGAAAGGCTTAGATGGTTTAAGTATTAATTATATCAGAAAATCAGTTTGTCTCTTGAATAATTTCTAGGTCATTTGGCATTCAATAAATAAACATCACAACTGAAAATTTTACTGTTCAGTAGTTGAATTCTCTAGATTACCAATTATATAAATAACATGAAATGGTCTTTCAGAATGATTCTGGGGCTTAGTCTTCAGCTTTTTAAGAAAGATTACAAAAAACAAAACAAAACACTGAGACTTAATGTGCCTCAGGGCCAGAATCTTTGGGCAAAAGCTGCATTTTTCATGTTACCAACTTTATAAAATAGTGATAATTTATGGTTTATAATGTTTGTTCTGAGATCTTCACAAAAGGGGATTTACACAAAATCATTATTATTAAATGCACAATATAAATACAACTTTAACCAGGAGTATACCATACTTTTCTTCATTTAATCAATTATACTGCTAGACACACACACTCATACACACACATATATGTATGTATATGTAGGTATATGTGTCTATATGTGTAGATATATACACACAAGCTAAATGAATATATATTAATATTTAAATACAGTATTTTCATGTATATAGAAATGTGATGTACTTAAAAATATGGAACCCATTTTTTAAAAAATAATTATGTAAATTAGCAAGGAATTGCAAAAGGCCTTTTAAAATATTTAGTTTATGTTAACCTTCTTTTATAGGTTTAGAATCCATTTAAATTATTTACAAAATATTTCACTGAAAAATTATTATAAACTCAACCAGGTAAGTCAAACAGGTATTTTATTCTAGCTACTTTGGTACTTTGTGTTTACTTAGCAGTCTGAATACAAATACATCATATTTGCCTTAACTTACCTATTAGTGCAATAATAACTAAAATGTTTGAATTTATATGTGAATTTCACCTACAGTATAGCTTTGGCATTTGGATTTTACGAAAAATCATTTTTGACACTCCAAAATCAGAGAGCTTCTGGAAAAAGAAATGATGCATTGTGATCTTTACTGACAGATGTAAAATTAGAACATAAAAGTAGATGAAATTTCTTGATGTTGTAATAGGTTATGTTCAAAAACTATTTTCAAGAAGAGAAGGTACTAGCTAATATATCCACCATTTACTTTTGTTTTATTATGTTTTGTTATTTTTTAAGTTATTAGAGTTTGATACAATGTTATTTTTGATTTGAAGTAGGGAATGTAAAACATTTTCATCTATGTATATTTCTCTATAGATATTTTGGAAAAAAGAACTGTGCTTTTCCTTTTATTTGTTTGGAAAAATATATTAATTAGAATTGCTACCCCCAGAAGAAGCATGTAGGGAGATTCAAAGTAGTAACAATAAGTTTCTTTAGCTCAGGCCTCACAGAAAATATTGTCTGTGTTAAAGGCATGAATTTGTGTCTTTCTTCCTTCATGGCACAAGCCTAGATTAAAAGTGATCTGCCACTTGAATTTAGAATAGGCAATGCACATCAGATATAATCAGCTGTAGTGGTCACTTTTAATTTCTTATACTATGTGATAAATACCCTCTATCCACCCAGGAGACATAGCATATTTGTCTGTTCTTTGTGGATAAGTTAAAGGATTTCCAAGATGAATGAAGATTAGACTAGGTCTCTAATTCTTCTTTTATAATCTTACTAGTTGATTGTGTGGCTTTTGTATAAATACTTTTTTTATACTTGAAAACCTATAAATGCTGTGATTAAAATATTGATATCTCAATAATGCATTTAAAAATGATACACATAGAACACACACAAATTTGTGAGATGTGAGTGGTGTTATCACAATTTTACAAATGTGAAATTGAAATTCAGAAGTTAAATAACTTGTACAAGGTCCTAAGCCTTGCAAATGACAATGCTGTATTTGGGTTCAGAAATTAAGTACATTGCCTATGGTCCCATATGTCCTAAGTCTCAGAAACTCTGAGTTGAAAGGCATTCTTCTTTCTAGTTAAAGAAGTTGCCTTCAAAGCTATTTCCATACAAAATTATTGCTCAGTGAAGACCACATTTTCCACTTGTATTCTTAACCACTGGTCATAATCCATTCAACATCAATATATTATATTAATAGTGCATTGTTAATTAATGATCATAAATCAATACTATATTAGTAATATAATAATTATTAATTTTTATTAATTCTTCAGTATGTATTTTATTAAATTGATGTTTTTTTTATTAATTGATATCAATGATATGTTATTAGTGACATTGATATGCTATTAATATAGTGAACATACAAAAATATTTTATCTCATGTGTGCACATTTTACCTATCATTATCCCCATCAAAAAGAAAAAAAATTATTTCTTGAGCTAGTCATCTCCTGGTAACTGCAAACTTTCTCCTAATTTCATGGTTTCTAATATATCATTCCCTGTGAAAGTTGATCATACGAATTGAGTCATTTTTGTCATACCCAACTAAAACAGTCAAGATGCCAAGGGGGAAAAGCAGTGAAGGTATATAATACTGCTCCAAGAATATAATTCTCTGCAAGCCTGACTGCTGAAACTGCTTGCTATAACCTGAAATTAGTTTTATATAATAGCTTCTGAAACAACCTGCTGCAACTCGAAGAATAACTTTACCCGTTACCATCACTTAGCAATCAGAACTTGCCGGCTCCCCAAAACTTTGCTGGTGTCAGTGAACTTCTTTGAAGAAAAATACGTAACATTTCTCCTTTTTTATAAAATCTCTAACCTTCTCTTTGTTCTTCAGACATACTGAAGACCACCCCACCCTGTCTCTGTGTTTGTCCAAATTGACATTCTTGTTTCCTAAATAAAAAGTTTTAAATGAGATTTGTCTCTACATTTTAATTGACTGTAACGCCCTCACGCCTTTATTCACAAACATTTAATAATGCCTTATTATTTAAGACTTCTGTTATGTTCTGAGACAAAAATATAAACAAGATAGATGTGGCTCCTCACATAATGAATGTGCCTTCCCCTGATGGTGCTAGATAACAAACAAGGAAACAAATAAATAGAGTGGTTGGAAATGCCGGAAAGTTCTGTGGAGCATATAATCAGGATTCTGAATAAAGAATAATGGGGCCAGAGCAGAGCAGACTTGAGATTATTCACCTTTCAATGTATTCCTTCTCACTATGTGGGGGGTCTAGAAATTGAGACTGTTTCAGGAAGGATCTGACCAGCATGCTGTTAGACTACATTGCTTCTTCCTGTTACTGTATTTTCATCAATGCAGTTCAAAATAATTAGTCTTTGTCAGACTAACTATTCCTTTGCCATATTTGAGCATAATAAATACATCTGTGAACTAATAATAAAATACTAAACCACCCCTAGATGACTGAATGGACAACCTCTTGGCCAAGGGGACCCCAGAAAAAAATCTTATAACTGAGTTCCTTTCCATGATGAGGTGGGAGGTTGGACATGTGTTATACACCCTCCCTGGCTAATGGCCATCAGGCTTTTTTCCTAAGGACTAAACAGAAACCAATCTTGTGATCTAGACCATCATTCTTTCTTGATAAAAGGCCACCAGTCATGGAGTGGTTTAACCAGGCTGTAGAGCATTTGCAGAGAGGGTTTTTGTGTCCTTTTTTCACCTTTTGAAACCACAGGGCTGCCATATTCTGAACATGGACCCCATAAAGGGGTATAAAGCATGACTATACATGCACATGGTTCTCCTTGCATAAATATTCATGACTCCTCCTATAGCTTGTTAAATATGTATATATTTGCCATCCCACTCAACATAAATTCCTGTTTCCATTGTCCCTTCCTTGAACGATGAATTCCTGGCTCTGGCCAGGGGCTCTGCTTTCCAGCCTGCCAGAATGGCCACTGGCAGGCTACAACTCTTTATGAGAAATAAAGCTCTCCTTTTCAAATTATGAACCTCATTTTTCTTTTCAGTTAACAATCCATGGTATAATATATGTAGCATATGTAAAGGATAACCTATATATGAAAATTTAGAGAGGAACCATAGCAGAACGGTTAGGATCGCAGATTCTAGTCCCAGATGGGTAGAATAGAACCAGATGGGTCTATTTACACAAATAGAATGTATTTAACTAAAAAGGTAATAAATATAAAGTAACAATTTAAAAACTTTTAATTTAATTTTAATACATGTAATTAATTTTTATTATATATAATTAATTTAATTCAACAATATTTTATTTAAAATTTAATTTAATCATTTAAATGTACTCAAGGCACATTCTCCAAGTAGTAGTGTTTTTGTTCTTTAGTTTTGCTTTGTTTTTTGTAATTCTTTATTTTCATTTTTTTCTCATTTTCTACAGTGTCATCTAACCCCAGCTATAGCCTGGGCCAAGGAGGAGACTGAAACAATAAGTAGTAATAGCTGAGAGGTGACAGAGGGACACAACTCCTTTGACAAATAAGCAACAACATAAAAAATTTTAGTCAATACCAGAAGAGAATATAGTGAATATAATGATATAATGATGCCAGAGATTCACAGACCTGAAACCTAGACAATGTAAAAAGCAAATATAGAAAGCCCATCTATCTGCTGTCTATCTGGTACATTGATGTAGCAAATGTGGGTGCTGGAATAGGAACAGTAGTTTGGAGAAAGGAGGTGAGCATCAGAGAGATGCTTGGAAGTCCAAGGCCAAATGGCTGTGTTTACAAAGATTTTCATATTGGCTCCCAGGAAACAGATAATGTGGCTAACTCTTGATACTTTGAAGGAGAATTTTCAATCCCCAATTGAACCCAAAAAGGGGTTCATAGGAATCCTGATTTGTAGCCCATAATCTTACCTATTGTATCACATAGTCATCACTTTCTTTTGAAATCAGGGTAATTGTTTATTATCTTTCTATGATAAAATTTAGCATTGTAGAACACAAACATTTTTGATTCAATTAATTATTATACAACCCCGTTCAGTCTCTTTCTTGTTACATTGACTGATTTTCCAAAATAGATTTTTTATTTATGCATGATCTCCTATTTTTAAAGACTTATCATTTAAAAACACAGCTAAATCACTTACATTTTCCTCCCAATTAATTTATTGCACTTCCTGCCAATTACTCATGAACATTTTTCCAACTTTCACATGTATCTTTCTAAATTTCTTTATTTACCAATGAAAAGAGAACCACTTTTGTATTTTTTACCTTTTCCTTGTATTATCAGTGCTACAATCTAGACCAGCATAGTGGTGATTCTAATGTGCCTTCCAAGAGTGAAAAAGTTTGGGTTCTGATAGAGAAAAAGAGGAATAGTTGCTGAGAGTAAAGGAGTAAATAAATGGGCTATACATTGAGGGAAATCCAATCTTACATTAACACTTTGAAAGAGGCTTAGGGCAGGAGATCACACTGTCTTTTAGCTCAATTATACTAGATGCCTAAAAGGGTGAAGCAATATGTTTGCCAAGACCACTCTTGCTTTTGGAACCTGACAAGATTGAATAAAAGCCTGCAAACCTAAGTGGTTTCATTCTACATGCAATATAATGATGGAGTGAACTAATTATTAATATAACCAAATGGGATTCTAGTAACGTGGAAGTGCCTTTGAAGTTGTATGTCCTTTTGATGTAGGGGGTCTGTGCTCAAAGACCAGGGTTGGACTGTAATATTGTGAAATATGTATTTGGTCTTCAACCTGATTTCCTGGCATGCAACTCCTAAAATCCTTGAAATCCTCAAAGTGATATATTTTCGCATGCTAATAATTTGACAGATGGCTGACAGTCTCTTGGTAGCTTCAGGGTGGGAACTAGTCACTTGAAAGACCAAAGTAGGATTAGAAGGATAGGACTTTCAGCCCGACTCCAAACCTATAGGGTTTTCTCAATCTTGCCTACGTAATGAAGCCTCCATAAAAGCCAAAAAGGAGAGTGTTCAGAGAACTTCCAGATTACTGAACACATGGAAGTTCCCAGAGGGTGGCTCACCCTAGAAAGGGCATGGAAGCTCCATGCCACCTTCCTATACCATGCCCCATGCAAGTCTTCATCTGTATCCTTTGTAATATCCCTTATAATAAGCCAGTGAGCATAAGTGTTTCCCTGAGTTTTGTGAACTAGGCTAGCAAATCAACTGAACCCAAAAAGGGGTTCACAGGAATCCTGATTTGTAGCTGGTCGGTCAGAAGCACAGGTAAAATAGCCTGGGGCTTAACATGGGCATCAGAAGTGGGGAGCAGTCTTGTGGGACTCAAACTGTGAGATCTGATGCTATCTCCAGGTAATTAATGTTGGAATTAAACTGACTTAGAGGACACCCAGATGGTGACCCCTGCAAAACTGATTGCTTGCTTGCTGGTGGGGAGAAATTGCCACACGTGGTCACAGAAGTCTTCTGTGTTCATTGTTGTGGTGCAAGAGAAGAGGAAACAGTTTATGTTTTTTCTACTCTCAGTGTTCTATACATTTTTAAACCAAATATGTAGCATTTTTATAGATAGTAGATATTTGTGCCTGCATAATAACTATGTTTTAGCAGATTTTATCATATTTCTGTTTTATTATTATAATGAACTCATGGCTCTTCTAACAGATTCAATTTTTTGTAATGGACTCATTAAAAAATCTAATTTATTTTAATTCCCCAAATTGCCACAATTTAGCCGGTGGGAGTCCCTTTTAGTTAGTGTATAGTACATTTTTGAGAAAACCCTCGCTCTCTCAACAAAACAACATTATTTTAGACTTATTTTGGTTTTCTCTGTTCCAAATGCATTACATGCTCTCTAGTTATTCTGTTATTTCTGCCCTCGTCCTTCATTTCTTAGCTTCCTTTGAAGTTGACTTGAGGCCATGAATTAGTTTTTACCAATAGATTGTGAACAGAATTTTTGTAGGTGCCCATGAAGTAATGATTCTAGAAGGTATATGCAGATATAGTGGCATCACATGATAGAAGGGCATATCTTGGATTTCGAAGTCACTGGATCAAGGAGAGCCAAAACCAAACTTGCATGGGAAAAAAATGATGTGTTGACACCCAAGATTTCAGGATATATATTTAATTAAAAATTGAATGACTAAAATAGAGAAGTGGGTAGAGACCGAAAGTGAATACAGAAAAAAAAACTGAAGCTATTAAAGAAACAAAATAATCACTGAGATGATTATTATAGACAGTAGATATGAACACTAACCAGTATAAGATTACTAGTGTTGGTAAAGAACAGAATACAACAAATTGAATAAAAAATTTTTCAAAGATGTAATACAGACCATTTCCCTGAAATGAAGGAAGAAACAAATCTGCAAAATGAAAGTAAACCACATTCCATAAAAACTGAAACAGCGACACTGAGATAAATCACTACTGACTGACTAACATGTAGAATTTCAAAGACAGAGAAAGAATCCTTCAAACATACTGGCAGTATCCAGTCAAGATGGTAATGTAAATTTGCATTTTGAATATTCCTTCTCTCTCAAAAAAAAACCTATTAAAAAAGGCATAGTTGTCCTCAGGAATGAGATAAAGATCTGTAAAGACTGAAGCCATGAGCCTGCCACTCTGGAGAGGACAGCAGGCACAGAGCACCATGAATGGGGACTCCTATAGTATACTGGGGTCTAAAAGTACCCTGAGTTTGGCAGGGCACAGGTCCAGGTGTACATCATTAAAATTGAATTTGGGATTGGATTTTCTTGCCATAGAAGGCCACAATTTTTTTGGGTTACTGTCCAAGATTACAATTTTGTATCTTGGATATCTATTTTGGTGAAAGAGCACAGCAAAATTCTTGAGTAGAGCACTTGGACCATGCTGCAGTAACGCTACCTGATAGGAGAGTTAAGTTACAAATATTAGATCTGGTTCTATTCTGGGGCACTGATGGTGTGAGTGGATGCAACAACAAAATGGAATGGTGAAGCTAGGTAAGCATAGAGAGAGAAGATTTTAAAAAAGGACAAAGTAAATCTATAAATCTGCCACATAGAGCTGTAACATTATGAAAGGCAACCAATAAAAAGGAAAAGAGAAAAAAGAAAATAAGTAATATTGAGACTAAATAATACATTCAGCCCATAATTTTCTGATATATTTTTTAACTTGAATTTTGAACTAATTAAAAATACATAGTAAGTTGCAAAAATGACCAACAGATCCTATCATCTTCTACGAATAGATACTGTCACCCAGTTTCCCCCAATAGTTATATTTTACATAATTATCGTACATTATCAAAACCAAAATATTGTTATTTGGCACAAAAATATTAATAAGACTTATAGGATTTAGTCAAATTTCACCAGGTTTTGCATGAACTCTTTTGTGTGTGTGCATAACATCTCTGTATATATATAATGACATTTTATCTATGTATAGATTTTATAACCAACACCATATTCAAGACATAAGTGTTCCCTCAACACAAAAGAGCTCTTTTGTGTAACTCTTTTCTACTTACAGCATCCTCACTGTCATCTAAACTCTGGCAACTACTGATCTGTTCCCTATCTCTATAATTTTGTCATTGTGAGAATACTATGTAAATGGAATCACACAACCTGTAATTATTTGATAATGTCCTTTTTTTTACTCAATATAATGGCAATGAGATCCATCTAAGTTGTTGTATGTATACAAATTTGTTCCTTTTTATTGGTAATAAAACATAGGTTTTTATTTCTCTAGGAATAAGGCTCAGGACAGCTATTCCTGGATAAGTATAAGTTTAACATTTTGAGAAAGTGTGAGATAGATTTCCAGAGTGGTCCTACCATCTTACATTCTGACCAGTAATGTATGAGGCTTCGAGTTTTTCTACATCATTACTATAATTTGCTACTATCAGTATTTTTTTAATTTTAGTCATTCTAACAGATATGTAGTGGCATTACATCATGGGTTTAATTTGAATTTCCTAATAGCTAATGATGTTGAGCTAGTGATGTTGAGCATCTTTTTATGTGTTTATTTGTCATCTGCCTGAACACATTTGTGCTGCTATAGCAAAATACCTGACACTAGGTAATTTATAAACAATAGAAATTTATTTCTCACAGTTTTGGGGACTGGGAAGTCCAAGATCAAAGAGCCAGTACTGGTGTATGGTGAGGGCTTCTCTCTGCTTCCAAGATGGTGGGTGCCTTGTCGCTGTGCCCTCACGTGGCAGTAGAAGTGAAAGGGCATGGAGGTGCTCCCTTTTATAAGGGTACCAATCCCATTCATGAAGGCAGAGTCCTTATGGCTTCATCAACTACCACAGGCTGCATTTTTTAATACTGTTGCACTGGGGATTAAGTTTCAACATGAATTTTGAAGGATACCCCATCATTCAAACCATAGGACCATCTATACATCTTTTTTGATGAAGTGTTTGCTTATATCCTTTATCCATTTTCTAATTGGGCTGTTTGTTTCTTATCATAGACAGAAGGAGCATAAGTTAGTTTGTTTGCCATCAGAAATATTGTCTCTGCTTCAAGGAAATAGATATTCTGGAATATTATAATGATTGAATTAGTTAAGATAAAACATCACTGTTAGAAATTTCAAATCTCATTGACTTCACAAATTTGGAACTATTTGTTTATTTATATAAAATGAATGTTGGTGATTGATGTGTAACTTTCTTCTAAGTTACGATTTTAAGGAACCAGGCTTTTGTGTTCTTATAATTTTCCCAATTTCTAAAGATAACTTCAAAAGTTGCCATGTTTTTTTCCGCATTAATTCTATAAAAGGAGAAAGAACATGGGGAATGATCCCCAGAAATGTTAATGGTCTAGGCATGGAGTTGGCATATACCCTTCTGCATGTACCCCACTGGTGAAAACTCAGTCACACGGCCAAATGTAAAGGAACTGAAAGATTTAGTCTAGCGGTCTGCCTAAGAAGAAGATATTTTGTGAACACAAATAAATCTCCGTTATATGCCCTCTTTACCAATTATCTATGCCAACCTTCTTCTCATACATAGAACAATTCGACAATTATCTCTAACTCATATACCTAACATTCTATCAAACTGGAAGTCCATGAACCTAGGTGTTGCTCAGTTCTCTCCATTAAGATGTAATATTCATGGACCATTGCCCTATGAAATCAAAAGGCAAGTTTTCTCTTCTCTCAACAAATATACCAAATTAATTGGATGACAGGATACCTCCATGCAAGAATGGAAAGACAGGAGGGCATATAGTAATCACTGATTCATAGAAGTCATAAAATTCTGGCAAGCCAACATAGAAAGTTTTTTCAGTCCTGAAAGTGGAGAAAGTCCTGTGATTATTCGTACTCTCTGGGAAACATTTTCTGGCCCCTTGTTCTTAGATACCCCTGGACATTTTCTCTTTGGCCAGTAACTTCATGTTCACACCTAAGTTTAGTGTTGAAAAAGATGCTGTCTTTGGCTAGCATAACTTTCACACCCAGTTTTATGTTTGGGCAAGTTTGGAGGAACAAGAGAGATTTTAAGCCTTAAACAGTAAAATGTTCATTATCTAGGGTAAACCGTTTTGATGGGAATATTATTCACTCTAAATTTAGGCTGCCTCTGATCTATTTCCTTCTATTTAATTTCATGTGTCAATAACTATACCTAAAGTACTTTCCAAAGAAGAACTTTACTGCATCTGTGTAATGAAAAATGCCACTGCTTTAAGACACTATTATTTTATGTACCACTAAGGGAAAAATGCCTGACTTAATGCTTTCTTATCACTTAGAATTTTCATTTTATGTTTCTTGAAAAAACTATGTTTGAGTTATTTGGACATAAATTTACATAAAACATACTTGTGCATAATAAAAATAATATATAAATAAATAAATTGGTAAATTATTCCTGATACTCATTCACATTTAGAGTCTGACTGTTCTGAACTCCAGCTCAGAGTTTTCCATTTCCATGTTTTTTCATACCACATTGGGTTTTGTGTCATCAAGTGTATTGGTGACATAGTATGTTTTAAGAGTGTTCAAATAATGTCTCGTGGATATTCAAGCCACAGAACCTATTCTGCAAGTTTGTATGTGCATATATAGACATCAATTGCCCTATCACCCTTGCCATATGGCTGTTGGCAATTATTAGGTGCAATAATAAAATATGAGTGAATATGCATTCATCATTTTTGGTGCATTAACCTCCTAAAATATGAAAGAGTATTGAGAATCAAATAAAGAATATTTTTATGATACAGTTCTGGAAGAGGTATTTACTTTATTCACTTTACTAGAACTCAGTCACAGGGTCAGCCACACTTAACTGCAAGGAAACTTGGAAAATATAGTTTAACTGTGTTTTCAAGAAAAAAAAGAAATGTGTTGGACTCATAGCACCTTTGACCTAAAGATCAGCTGAAATTAGCATACACAGGAATAAGAAAATCTCAAAGGAATAAAAAGAAAGTTCTTTAGCCACACATGGGTCTAGTATTAATACTTTGCCCATTTCTCCTGAAAAAAGGAAGTTTTTAATTAAAAAATTGGTATTTGCAATTAAATATTATAATACCTAAGAAACTGAATTTAACTCTCAGGTCAAATCCTGGATTTTGCTAATTTTATAAAATTATTTTATATTCATAAAATAGAATAGTATAGATGTATTTATCTTCTGACACCTTTAGATACATAATAATTAGATAATGAATTTATAAATAGCTGTGCCATCCAGTAACATAAGCCATTTAATTTATATGAGGCTAAAACTTCAACTCTAGCTTTCTGAACCACTTTTTCCTACAAAGAAGATCCCATTTAACAAGTATGCTTTTCTAAAATATTTTGGAGCAGAATTCAGTTCCAGGCTACTTCAGTACATAAATACAAGAATGGGAAACTTGGAGCTCTACTTATTTGAGATGCCTAGTTTTTCCCAAGTGGCTCTATTTGAAGTTCCTGAAGACCTAAAAATCTCTGCAAAGAAGTGATGTATGCTATGGTTCCAGAGAATCTGAGGCCTTACGTATATTAGAAAGAGAGATAAAGCTTGGAAGACAGCAAGCCTTCAGAAACACTATATGTTTTTATTTTATGCATGTTATTTGTTTTAATAACGATGAAAATAATGTAGTAATTAAAATAATGTTTTCATTACTTTCCCCATACCTTTGAAACTCTAACCACTTTAAGAGGTTTCTTGGGGGGAATAACTTTAATGTTATAATAAATAAAATACACATAATCAAAAACATCCATACATATATAATTTTCACTGTGCAAATTTGCTCTATACAGTGTAAACATAGAGATTAAAATGTATATGTCCCTTCTACAAAAGAGTGATATTTATTTGCCCCTTATAAGTCTTGTTCATTATTCTAGCTGTCTTCTATGAATGACAGTTAATATATATTATGAAGACGTATATAATACAACTTATTACAATTAGTACTAAAGTATCTTTAGCATATGTATATTTTCTGATTAAGCATTTAGTTTTGGACAATGTATGGCACTTTGCTAACTGCTACTGAAAGTAATCATTATGTCATTTTGAGGCAACCAATATATTTTCACAATTATGAAATATAATACTAACTATATTAAATTAATACCTTTATTACTTTATCAAATGACATAAATGTCTCTTATGTATCACTATCAGAATCCCCCAAAATTGGTGATGTTAACATATTTAAGTCTTTCATTTTGCATACATTTAAAGAAGTTAAATGAGAATGTGGTTCAACTTATAATAATATTGTGGAATCAGTGTGTTCTTGGCAAGAAAAAGATAAGAGTGGGTTATAGAACAAAGTGATATCAAAATACAACTAAAAATAATTTACTGCAATGCAAACATAGTTCTTCTACCATCAGGAATATTTTTATCCTCCCACCCTCATTCCCCAACCACTTCCTCGGAAACTTCTAACAGTTTCTTTGACAAGAACATAGAAACTTATTTAACACATTTTATTTCAGAAATTGAAGAAAATAGTCAGAAGAGGGTAGTTATTTGGAAGATTAATTCTGGAGAGGAAGAAGAAAATTATTAAGTAACTCATAGTAATGTTCAACCACAGGGGCTTAACAAAAATAAGTAAAACACTGACAATTCCCTTAAAGAAATGATGAGAGTGGAATTTTCTATTCTATCTTCCTTCTGCTGTCTACTGAGAGTCATGGGATTAATGTAGATGTTTCTACAGGGCATGACTTTTTCATTTCTGTGTCAATCAAGACAAAACCCTTTAGGGAGACAATAAAACATAATAAAACATAATAGGCAAGAGTACAGGCTCTAGATTCCAACTCTCTGACGGTGTTAAAATCTTATAATAACCTCAACATTCTAAGTTTTCCAGTTTAAAAAAAAGTGTTTTAATAGGGTTTTCATGCAAATAAAATAATACATAGAGCTTAGGTCTGTGCCTGCCAAATGACAGTTAATAAATGGTAGCTACAATAAACAAACACATGCCAAAAATATAACACCCCTATGCCTTGAGAAACAGACCTTCACAATTTATTTATGTGTAATACATTGTGAACCATTTAGAATTCCATGAGTCTAGAATTATAGCTTTAATTATAGAACTGTAAAATCATATTGGTGCAGTTCAATAATTCCTAGAACTATTTTAACATTACACGAAAAGTAAGAAATAGATTTATGCAAAATTATATCATGCATATGGTTGTATCAGTCTTGTATAAAGTTATATAAGTTTGAATAACAATGGGAGAAATCTTCAATAGCATTAAAGTACAGGATTGACCCCCTGTTTTTTAGGATCTATTATTGCACAAATGCTGAGTAAAGTGTAGCCCAGTAACATATTTGTAGTCTCACTTAAAATTCTTATTTAGAACATTTTTAGGCATGTATATCAATCATTATTATGAAGATTATGATCATTGTAATCATGATTATAATTAGGATCATAATAATTTAAGAGTTTATCAAAATCAAAGACCAAGAACTTTGCTAATTGATTACATATAATAAATTATATGTATTATTTATATAAAAATACTAATAATTATACATAATTATTTAATTTTATTATTTAATTTAACATAAAGATATGATTTCATTATTGCTATTGGCATTTTACATATGTAGAAACATAAGTATCTTCACCAAAGTCTCATATCACTACTAAGTGACAGAAGATACAAGCCACATCTACTGGAGTCCCAAGTTGGTGTTTATGAGAATATGATTACTTGTTTGAATGGTTCAAGTCAAGATGATGAAAGCACAGATAACCTCTCATTCTCTGAGTTTTTTTTAAAGCTCATGTGAATGCAGAAATAACAGACTGTATATGTATTGCATATGTGTTGCTATAACAGACAATAAAATTATAACTAAAAGCAATTTCAGCCACTTTACAAAAAAATTCACCTGTCACAATCCAGTTCTCTTTTCTCTGGAAATGACCTGAAAGAATAGAGATCAACCTGGCGTGTCTGGAATTCACACTTTTTATGCACTCTTCAATCTGCTGCCCCTCTGAATTTTTCCCACCCTACTCAAGTCTAATTTCATTTTATAACATTATCAGTTATTATTTATTGATTGACAGATGTAATGGATATATTGTGATGGTTGTCTTAATGGTTTTGTAGAATTTTACACTATATATTACCTTTCCTTAAGGAAACTCTCCTTGCCCAGTTGATTTACAGGATACCTCTTGCTCTATTTAAGATATAGGCTAAGCTTCTATAATGTAGAAACTGAGAAAATATAGTGGCTTGTAAAAGGTAAACATTTATTTCTCTCCCTCATGTAAGCTCAGAGGTAGTCATTGTTCCAGGGTGACCTCCATGAATTTGTCTATAGATCTAGATTTCTTTTTGTTTATCATACCACCATTTCCTAGCTGTTGTCTTTATTTGGATTACCAAATCTGGGATCACCTCCCTATGTTCGTGTTCCAGCCTATGGGAAAGTGAAGACAGTGGAGGGCAAAAAGCCTCCTTGCAATAACGTATTGTGTTTTTATACTATTGACCAAAATGTAGTCATATGGCCACCTTTTCCTTTAAAGCAAGCTGGAAAATAGTGTCTAGAAAGGTGGTCACAGGACCGTCTAAAACTCACGGTTATATCAGTAAAATGGAGGGTGAATGGATATTGGAAGAAAATTAGCAGTCTCTGCTACATTGATGTTTCCGTCTTTTCTTAGAATGCTATCATTTGAACTACTTTCGGCATCTTGTTTTCTCTGCTCACTCACCAAATAAGACTTTGTTTTTCCCTCCTGATTGTCATGACTTGCCCTCCATGCTTTGTGGATGAAGTGCTAAGGATTACATTTCCCAGTCTCCTTTCTTACTTGGTTTCTTTAATACTTCACCAAGCAGACAGATATGCATAAGATTTGAAAAGTGGAAGTAAATATTTACAACTATTATGTACCCCTAATAATTAAAAATAAATAACAATAATAAAGTGGTATTAAATAAGCTTAGCTGGATGCTACGATTCTTCTGCTTCCATAGCTTCTTTTTTAAATTTTAAAATTAAAAAATCCAATCATATTGTTTTGAAATATACATAAGTTGTAAAATAGCTAAATTGAGCTAGTCAACATATATATTACCTCCCATACTTATCATTTTTATGTTGAAACACCTAAAATATATTCTGTTAGCGAGTTTCAAGAATATGATGCATTGCTATTAACTATAGTCACATGTTGTTCAATAGATCTCTTGAGCTCATTCCTCCTAACTGAGATTTTGTATTCTTTGACCAACAAATCTCCAGTCTCCCTTCCCACCTCCACTGCGTCTTTCTGGAGTTGGATTTAGCTGTGACAGCTGGAAAAGAGATCTCACATCAAGTTCCTAATCTAATGGGTATTGAGAACAATAACACCAAACATATATTTTATGGATATGGATTGTTGCTCAGATGGTATGGCTACAGCTATGAGTCAATAGTTCTGCAAAACATGTAGCAATCTCTGGGTCATGGCAAAGGCAATTGACTGGTAGAGACATGCTTATAGGCTTCCCTGGTTACTGATGGAAAATAGAATCAGTATTATACAATGTTGGTATGGAAAAATATCTCTAAAATCCAGGGGATTTTCTAGGAACTTCTTAATACAGTACAACCACTTCCAAAGATAAAATACAATAGATGATTATATGAACCTCGTGCAAGAAAGACTTAAAAAGATCATGAGTTACACCATCAGTAAAAGAACAATGACAAACTAAGTAAGGGGCTGGCAAAGGGCAAGAATATATGAAAAGAACACTAAAAAAATAACAAATACCAAATGCAGCTAGTTTCATGACAAGGTCAATAAATGAAAGCTATAGAATTTACTTATATTTTTTTCATTACATGTTCTCTCTGTGTGTATATACATACATATATATGTATATATATAAATTATTTCATCTGCATTTCATATGAGGCATTTTAATAGTATAATATGTAAATTAATATTCCATTATTTAGTTGTAAGATAGTAGTTATACTGAGATAAAGGAGAAACACTACTCGAAATGGTTTTAATGACTAATTATTCCCTCATTTAGAGAAGGAGATAAACACTCTTTTACAGTAGTAGGCATAGTTACATTATTTTAGGTGGGAGAATAGAGTTATAGTTTTATTACAGTTTGGAAGTTTTAAAATTTTTTTATTTTAAAATATTAAGGGGGTACAAATATTTTGGTTACAGGGATCAATTTTGTAATGCTTGAGTCACAGCTATAAGTGTGTCTATGACCCAAATAGAGTTCATTGTACCTATTAGGTAGGTTTTCAAAACTCCCTTTCTGCCGCCTCCCCGTGCTTGATTTCCACTGGGTTTACTTCCCTCTGTGCACATGTGTGCTCATCAGTTAGTTCTAATTTAATAGTAAGCACGTGTGCTGTTTTTCCATTCTTTACATTCTTCACTTAGGATAATGGTCTCCAGTTCCATCCAAATTGTTGCAAAATGCATTAATTCATCTTTTTTATGGCCAAGTTGTACTCCATGGAATACATATACCACATTTTGTTAATCCACTCATGAATTGATGGGCACTTGGGTTGATTCCACATCTTTGCAATTGTAAATTGTGGTGCAATAAACATTTGCATGTAGGTGTCTTTCATAAAATGACTTCTTTTCCTTTGGGTAAATACCCAGTAGTGAGATTGCTGGATTGAATGGTAGGTCTACTTTCAGTTCTTTAAGGAATCTCCATTTTCCATAGAGGTCGTACTAATTTGCGGTCCCACCAACAGTGTATAAGTGTTCCTTTCTCTCTGCATCCACACCAGCATCTGTTGTTTTTG
This sequence comes from Daubentonia madagascariensis, assembly GCA_023783475.1. Taxonomy (NCBI): domain Eukaryota; kingdom Metazoa; phylum Chordata; class Mammalia; order Primates; family Daubentoniidae; genus Daubentonia; species Daubentonia madagascariensis. The sequence goes on along the minus strand of JAKFHU010001684.1, from coordinate 21,191,915 downwards.
GACTTTTTGATAAAAGCCATTCTAACAGGGGTAAGGTGATATCTTATTGTGGTTTTAATTTGCATTTCCCTGATGATTAGTGGTGCTGAGCATTTTCTCATATGTTTATTGGCCATTTGTCTATCTTCTTTTGAAAAGCTTCTGTTCATGTCTTTTGCCCACTTTTTAATGGGGTTGTTTGGGGGTTTTTTTTGTAGATATGTTTGAGTTCTTTGTAGATTCTGGTTATTAGCACTTTATCGAATGTATAGTTTTGAATATTGTCTTCCATTCTGTAGGTTGTCTATTTGCTCTGTTGATTATTTCCTTAGCTGTGAAGAAGGTTTTCAATTTAATCAGGTCCCATTTTTTAATTTTTGTTGTTGGGGTCTTGGTCATAAATTCTTTGTCTAGGCTGATATCTAGAGGAGTTTTTCCTACATTTTCTTCTAGAATTATTATGGTTTTGTGCCTTACATTTAAGTCTTTTATCCACCTTGAATTAATTTTTGTGAGTGGTGACAGATACGAATCCTGTCTCATTTCTCTGTATGTGGCTATCCAATTTTCCCAGCACCATTTATTTAATAGGGCTTCTTCTCCCCAGTGTATATTGTTGTCTGCTTTGTCAAAGATCATTTGGCTGTATGTAGATAGTTTTGTATCTGGGATCTTGGTTCTGTTCCATTGGCCTATGTTTCTATTTTTGTGCCAATACCATGCTATTGCGGTTACTATAGCCTTGTATTAATAGTATAGTTTGAAGTCTGGTAATGTGATGCCTCCAGATTTGTTCTTTTTGCTTGGGATTGCTTGGGCTATTCTGGCTCTTTTCTGGTTCCACACAAAGTGTAGAATTATTTTTTTCTAGATCTGTGAAATATGACATTGGTATTTTGATGGGGATTGCATTGAACCTGTAAATCACTTTTGGTAGTATGGACATTTTAACAATGTTGGTTCTACTGATCCATGAGCATGATATTTTTTTCCATTTGTTTATGTCATCTGTGATTTCTTTCCTCAGTGTCTCATAGTTGTCTTTGTAGAGATCTTTCACCTCCTTGATTAAGTATATTCCTAGTTATTTTATTTTCTTTGTAGTTATCATGAATGGTATTGAGACTTTGATTTGACTCTCAGCTTGACTGTTGTTAGTATATAGAAATGCTACTGATTTGTGTACATTGATTTTGTAACCTGAGACTTTACTGAATTTATTTATCAATTCCAGGAGTCTCTTGGTGGAGTCTTTGGGGTTTTCTAGATATAAGATCATATCATCAGTGAAAAGCAATAATTTGACCACCTCTTTACCAATTTGGATATTCTTTATTTCTTTCTCTTGCCTGATTGCTCTGGCCAGGACTTCCAGCACTGTGTTGAATAGAAGTGGTGATAGTGGGCACCCTTGTCTTGTTCCAGTTCTTTGGGGGAATGCTTTCAACTTTTCCCCATCAGTGTGATGTTGGCTGCAGATTTGTCATATATGGCTTTTATAATTTTGAGATATGTTTCTTCTATACCTAGTTTGGAGTTTAACTAGAAAGGAATTGTGTATATAGGCGCTCTGAGTGGCCAATGGTTGTGGAGGGCCATGGCAATGAATGTTATGTTACCATACTGTCTCCAAAGCTCCCTAGTATGCTCTGATAAAAATTTATTTAGAAACCTAAATATTATATTTTACACAGTCTCTTAAAGCTTTTCTGCATGTAACATAACTTCTGCCAAGCATATATTTAGGCCTGAGAATAGAAAGGTGAAAATTAGCTTCAGGAGATCAGCTGCTTCTCCTTTTTCTAGTTGGAATCAATGGTGCTGGTGACATTTGTATTTGTCAGTGTTATCTTTAATGTGGGTCCCATTTAGATTTTATCTTCAATTTCACTTTTTCTTCTTTTTGAGACAAAGTCTGACTCTTTTGCCCTGGGTAGATTGCAGTGGCATCATCGTAGCTCACTGTAGTCTCAAACTCCTGGACTCAGGCAATCCTCCTGCCCCAGCCTCCCAAGTAGCTGGGACTATAGGCATATGCCATGATCCTAATTTTTCTATTTTTAGCAAAGGTGGGGACTTGCTCTTGCTGAGGCTAATCTGCAACTCCTGAGCTCAAGCAATCATCCTACCTCAGCTTCCAAGAGTGCTAGGATTACAGGAGTGAGCCAATTTGCAGGCCTAGATTTTATCTTCAAACACTAGATTTTATCTTCAAAAGTGTTGAGTACTAAAATTCCTCTGTTTTTTTGCTGATGTGGATACTAATAAGAATCTGGGGGCCCACAGTTGTGGTTGCAACTTCCTGGTCATGGCAGATACAGGAGATTCCGTGGTAGACTGGTTTATGGTTTTTTTTTTTTTATTTTTTGGTATTCTGAAAGCTTATTTTGGAAGCTGTCTCTACTGGTATTATAACAATTGTGTACATGACAACATATAATTGGCTTAAATTTTTTTCTGCTTTAACTATCTAGGTCTATTGCTCTACCATTTTTTACTTGTCATTATTAATTCTTAAAGTTGTAACCTGAAATATATTTTAGTCTCCTTTTCAATATCCTAAGGAACATTAGTTTTGTATATTAAACCAAATATTGGGTAAACACCATGTGGGTTTTTTTAAATTTTAAAAATTAAAAAAAAAAACATATATATGATCCTTGATACTAATTAGAGTATTATTAAAAGTGGTATATGTGAAGATTGATTATTGAAAAAGAAAAAAAAAACCCTATTGCTCAAATTAAACTTCACCTGAGATATATTTTGTAAATGGTAATAAATTTTTTAAAAATAAGAGTTAACAGTCTGCCAGATACAATGCATAAAATTTTTAAAAATAAATATTTCTGAAATATAAGAAACATATCCACTAAAACTTACTTACAAAAACCCCCAAATTTTAAAAATGAAAAATACTCCATTGTGGATGACAAGGTGTTTCAGTTACAGAGTTATTTAATAAGTGACTCAGGTCTGAATTATGGGTTACTGCATCTTACTTCTTAAAAGAGTAAATGCTTGATGGTTTAATCCTGATGTGAAATTTTCTATTACACAGCCATGTTTTTGGATTCGTTTTCACTAACTTTTATTATTTTTGGCCTTAAATGATAAATAACACATTGAACATGTGCTTGGAAATGTTGTCAGAAAACTGATTTTATCATACCTGCAAGGAATTTTTCATGTTACTTGCCATTCTGAAACTGAGGAATTAATTTGTTTGATATGTTTTGATTACTTTTTGACAACTGAAATTTAAAAAAAAATTTTTTGGGGTATCCATCTGAATGTTTGATTATATAGCAAAATAATTAAAACTTTTTCCCTATATGACTGTCAATCAGCATTAACTTTTAAATATTGATTTAATGCTGGCAGTTTCAAAATAATACAGTAGAATATATGTTTATTTTGCCTTATTCATAAAATGGTACTCCTTCAATTTCCTCTATCCGACCTACCTAATTTTTACAATCTAAATCCATTTTTATTACATTCCCCAGGTCCTGTTTATACATTCACAGATATCCATTTAGCTACTTATATGTTTCTGTATATGTGCTCATGGCTAAATATAAATTAAATATAAATACAGATAATGCTACATATTATAAATATGTGCAATTTTTCATAAATATTTGAATAGTGTAAAGTCTAATATTAATAAATTAACATATAACTTTAAAATCAGAACACCAAAATATGCAGAAAGAAAACAGAGGGAATCAAATAGTAAAGCTAAAACTAGAAATAATTGAAATAGAAAATGGAGATTTAAAACAGGATACAAATTAAATGCTGGCTTGCCTACCACTTTCCTTCTTTACAAAAACAAAACAAAACAAAATAAAAGCAACAAAAATACCTGAAAAAAGTACTATTGCAAGACCAATGAAGAAAAAAGAAAGTCAGAAACAACATTAGGAATGAAAATTACAGGACAGCATAATTTATAAAGTAAGAAAATGTTATGTTCAAATATATGACAGTAAAAACTGTGAAACTGATTATTTCTTAGAAAAACGTAATTTAAACTGATTCAAAATTGTAAAGAATACAATAGGATACTTTAAGAAACAAAAACAGCAGGCTGGTCTCACTCATAGAGGTGCAAAAATCCAAACAAAATAGCCTTGATTTGATTATTACACATCATACGCCTGTATCAAAACATCACAAGTAGCCTGTGAATATATACAATTGCTATGTACCCATAATAATCAAAAGTTTAACATTTTAAAAAATAGCAAACAGTATTTGCTTTTACAAATAAAATTAAAATCAACTTTATTCAAATGTAAGTATTTTAAGTTCATGATTAGGACTCTCCATTTGTTCATTTATTGTTTCTTTCAACAATATTTTATGGTTCTCTTCATGAAAAAATATGATTTTACATTAAATTTGTTCATACAAATTGCAGATTTTCCCTTTTTATTGACTAGGGATTAAATAGAGCAAAGCTATAGATCTTTGCATATTGTGATTATAAAGCAGTCATATTATAGTGGTTTTTGTTATTATATTCTTAGTGTTATCGCTGTAACTTTGTAGTTTCTTAGATTTTCTAGATATACAGTTGTACTACCACAAATAAAAGATGGTTTATTTTTTGTCTTTCAATGATAATTATACTCGTTTTTCCTTTTTTTCTTTTTTTATTTAACAGAAACTCATGTCAATATTACATAATAATGCTGACCATCTATCTCTCATTTCTTAAGTATTTTTACAATTTAAGATAATATTTGCTACAGTTTTGGAAAATCATGTTCATTATATTTATAGTTCATTTAATTTATCACTATTTTATTTAGTGTTTTTGTTGAAATGGATGCCGTATTGTATAAACTGATTCCATCTATCGGCAATATCATAAAATTTTTTCCTGTTATTTGATAATGTTACACATTATACTAAAATATTTTCTCTTTTTGAGTCATACTTGCACTATTGTATAAACATTCTTGGTGCTTGGATATTACCCTTTTGAAAGACTGTTGGGGTCTATTTTTAAATAATTTATTTATAATTTGTCATCTATGTTCATGAGTGAGATTATTCCACAATATTAAAAATGCATTACATGTTATGGTGTTAAATGTATAAGATAAAATAAGATTTCCATATTTTCTAAAGTGTTGATATATATAGACTTACTGGGAACCTGCAGCCTTCTGATTTCAAGATTGTTCTTTTTTAAGCACCAAAGGAGGAAAGATAAGCTTTACTTTTCTCCGCTGCACCCCTTTTTATAAAAGGATATGTTATGTAAAATTTGGATTCAGTCAAAAAGCCACAGCGCTTAAGAACTAGGAAAGCCACATGTTTCCTTAAAGCCACAGGTTCCTCACCCTGATAGATAATAAAGCTGTACTCTGAATCCATCTATTCCAAGTACCTTTTTTAAAGATAAGTTTTTATTTGTAAGTAGAGATTACGCTGGAATTCTCAAAGTTATTTTTAGAAAACATGGGAGGGAACGGCATTAAGTATCTCTTTGAAATCTTCATATTCTTGCTTTTTTCCTCTGTTTCCACGTGTCCTCTCCACTGCTGCAGCCATTGTCACCATCTGCCACTGATGTTTTCTGAAGCCATGTGGTAGCAATGGGGCTGGAATAATGCCCCAATGCTATCACGTCTAGTTATCAAATGTTCTAGTGTCTTTGCCGTATTCTCTATTGACATAAAGGGGCATGTCCTTCTTCCACACTGTGTGACATAAATTTCCCCCTGCTTGTCCTCATATGAGATACCTTGTACTGGCTGGCAATGTCTTAAACAAGTTTTACTCAAAGTGCACCTTAAGAATAGCTATCAGGCAAAATCCACAAATGCTTGATTTCTTATAGTCAAGCATTATTATTGAACCAAGAGAAACTTGGCTAACTCTTTCTTCATAACATACTCAGAAGACATCTCCGCTCACATATGCAAGAGACTCCACAATTTTCCCACTGATACAAAAATCCTAGGATGATAATTTAGTTTCAAGGTAGGATTTTTTTCTACAGATGTATCTGGAAAGGTCAACAATGTTGAAAGAAAAAAAAAAACTGAAGGCTGACATATAAGTGAAAATTTAAGTGAGTGGTTTTAGCAATAGTGGCAAAATAAAATGCACAGCTATTAAATCCCTAATTTCACATGGGGAATATAGTCCACAATCAGTTTCATTCTCCAAATGGCTTTGGCTTGGTTGCTCTGGTCTAGTAATGAAGAAATGCAATAATTTCTTCATTCCACCAATGGGGCATTTATTCTTTTACTGCATCTGTCCTATAACCCTGAATGACCCCCTCCTGATTAGAAGTGAATCTGTAAGCAGATAATTCCTTTCAAGGGAGAAACTTGGGTACTTGATATAAATTGCCAATTATTTCTTTCATTTCAAAATTGTGAGTGAGATCACTAAGTTTACAAGATTTCCAATGATGTTTTTTAAAAGCTAACTTTTAGCAATTACTTGAGTTATCTCAGTGTGCATAAACTCTTATAATTTGGTAGTCCTAGGCAGTTTTCTTACCCATGTCCAATTGTTAAAAAATACAACAATGGTCTATTATTTCACGAGGTATATGCATAATTTTCCACTAAAGTTTAAAGCAAAATGTACCTCATTGCACAGACAATGTCAATTATCCAACTGTTTATTATATAGGCGTTTGAAGAAGGAAAGAAGGTAGAAGGGTCATGAAAGAGAAATCATGATTAAATCCAGAAATAATAGCTCTACTAAAAAAAAAAATCAGACCGGTATGAAATAAGCAATATGTTTCATGTACACATGCACATAATTAATAGATAACAGTCAATAGATATTAAATATTTCTTCAAAAAGCATAAAATACAAGAATGGGGCAAGTTGTCTTGCACTCTAAACTTAGTGACCTTTGAAATATGCCTTAATCATTTTTATTCTATTTTTTCCAGCTTTTCTGAGGTATAATTGACAAAATGTATATATATTTAAGTTATATAATGTGTTTTGATACACTTATACATTATAAAATGATACCACAATCAGGCTAATTAACATATCCATCACTTCTCATAATTACCTTTCTTGTTTCGGTGATGAGAACATTTAAGATCTACTCTCCTAGCAATTTTCAAGTATACAATGCAGTATTATTAACTATAGTCGAGCTTAAGTATGCCCATAGGCAAAATTGAAATACTAACACTGAATTCCCAAGGTTTTCATGAGTATTCCATAAAATCCTGTGTTTTAGAAAATTTAATAATAACTATAAGGGAATACTAAAATCTGTGGGCCTCCTTTGCTGTCTAATATTTTGGTGTCCTTGAGAATTACTGTTCTTTAAATACTTGCTCAATATTTATTGAGGGGGTAGGTGAAGACCGTATAGAAGGAGGAGAAGGAGGCAAGATCACTGATGGCCTCATTTTCACACTTATCCCGAGCTGGTAAAATTATATTAATATCTATTTATACACTATACACTTTTTGAAAAAGATCCCGAGAAATTAGTTTTCTCCAACAAGTTAGAATTTCTCAGATATTTTAGCATACAGTGATATTTCAGAAACATAGATTCTTTTTTCCCCATGAAAATGCCCAGCTTACCCATTCCTCGAAACATCTCTGAGTGCTTGATAAATACAAAGTGCTCGTTGCTATTGACATTTCTCCCCTTCTTTCCTTCTCTTTCTCTTCCTCTTTACCTCCTCTTCACTTCCTCCTCCTTCGAGAGGAAACCATGTGAGCAACCAATTGAAGTGAAGGTGCCCCCACCCCATTCAAGGAAGCATGAATAGAAACAGTTTAGCAGAAGTGAATGTCTTTAGGAAAGTTATAATGAGTAGTAAGTAAAATGATAAATATGAAGACAAGCCCAGTTAATGGAAAAATTTCAAAGGCCAAGTTTATCCTACAACTTTATCCTACAATTTTATCCTAGATAAAATTTTATTCTACAAGAAACAGGAAATCATCAAAAGTATCTGAGGGTGAATGTTGGAGGGAAGTTGGAAAGAAATCATATGGTATTTCAGAAAGATTACTTCAAAAAGAAGAGTGATGAATGAAAACCAGAGTAAACAGATAGGAGACAACCATGGCATTAAATTATTTTCGTTGTCATTTAAAAATACTATCCCATGATATCAGTAGGGTGCAGAGTTACAATTTTATAGCAGAGAAAAATCGAGGAGTTAAGAGTCCTGTACGATGGTAAAACAAAAGAAGAAGAGACGGATGCAGAAGTCTTTATGAGGCAGTATACTTCGTAACTGTCTGCTTTTAGGAGAGAACTGAAAAAAGTCAAGGAAAAACTTTGTAAGAATTATACCAGTATTCTTGGTAAAATCAATGTATCATTACTTACAAGGAGAAATCTAAACACAAGCTTGTTTAGGGCGTAACATGATGAGTACAGTTTCCAATGTTAGAAAACTAAAGTAAAAAATAAAAAGGCTTAAAATTGTATAATTGTTCTAAATAAGAATAGAACAAAATATTAAAACAAACAGCAGCTAAACAAAGACATGGAATAGACAAAGAGGAATAATAGAGATTCAGAAAGAAAATTTGTATAAGCTGAAAGCAAAGTAGGATATTATTACTGAATATTAAAATAAGCAAATTTGAGGTATGAGGCATTAAAACCTCACACAGTACAGGAAAGGAAGAATAATCACCTCTATATAAACATTTATTTTGAAAACAGTAATAATACTTTTTCATATAGTATGTGAATTGTTATTAGGTAGATGATGCATAACTAGAAGTTATAGGAACTATTTATACTGTTCATTACCTCATTGTGTAGAAGCAGTGAGCTTTTATTTCCCTATTGGATATAAATGAAAAGATGCATCCATCCAAATATAGCAGAAGTAGAATGCAATATATCCCTGGTGAACCAAGTTCTGTAATACATATTAAGCCTGAGAGCACACATACATTTTTTGTATGCTGCACAAATGTGTGCATTTTTTAGCTTACCAGACTCTTCCAAAAAATACCTATACAAAACAACTTATAAGTTATACTACAAAGAAATACTATTGAATATGGGGGATGCTTGATCCCAAATAATTTATATCATGAAATTTATTTTCTTTAGGTAACTGTAACAAGTCATTATGCATGAAGGCATATTTTGAAGACCACAGTCCAATGTACATTTGTCAAAAAGGGAATTTCTATAAATAGTGCTATTTTAAAATGTAACTTATCTTTTATTTCTACACTTGATATTATGTCTTTGAAAGAAGGGTTGCATACTGTTATTGGTTAATGACATTCTATTTATGCCATTATTTGACTGTATCATAAAACTATGCTCCTTATTTTTTCACATCATTCTGATTAACACAATATATACGAAGCAGCTCTCTACCCTGGCTGATGGCCAAAAGTGACTCAGTTCATACTCATTTAGTAAATGACAAATAGGTTAAGTAAATATTTTGGGTAGTATAAGCAGAAAAAACAGAATGTTTGTTTTGAAAGTGAAGGAAATATATTGCAAAGTATTAGTTAAACCATAAAGAAAATGCTGAGATGACACATAAAGGACAGTAATGCCACCCAGAAATTAGTAATTGCAGAAAGTCTCTACCTCCATAGACTGCAAGGACATGCTGAGACCCAGAGCCCGGGATCCCCTGATGGAGACTGGAGTCGGTGAATTTGTCAGTCCCAGTAATGCCTCCTGGAAAAGGGCAAGAGGGGAAAAAATAAATAGCCTGGCTTGTCAGATTCTCCTACTTGCCAATGCCCAGCCGGAACCTGCCATAGCCAGAACCCAGATAAAAGCAGGGTAACACGGGAGACTGGGAAAGAAAACCTCCAGTGAGTGTTCAGGCCCCCCAGACACCTAGAAGGGCAAAGAATGAATATGAGGGCAAATAGGCCCTCACGTTAAAGACAATTACAGAGAAATCTATTCAATTGAATTCTGAGAAACATTTTTATGTTATTAAAAAACCATAAAAATAAAAATACTTGAAATTTTGACCAGCAATGCAAAGTCCTAACCTTAATTAGGAGTAGGATTTCAGAAGAATGATAAAATAAGTACACATTTAATAATATGAAATGGATTTAACTCTTGGGATACTACATATTCATTGAAGCATTTGGTTAATAGGACAAAATGTACTATATTAAAAATAACAAAATATCATTTATCCTTCTTTTTATATAATACATTAATTTACTTTTTTTATCCTATTTTAACTTGAAACTTTCAAGTAGGATCCTGAAATAAGGGGAAGAGTATTTGTCCTAGACTAGAGCCTTCAAAGCAAGATTTAGTGGATAGTTTTGTCATTTGCTGGTTCTGTGACTTTTGGCAAATCAGTTACTTCTTGGAGTTTTATTTTCCCTGCAATAACAGTCATTGCTCTGTATATCTCACAAAAGTGTTGAGAGCTTAAAAAGGACATGGCATTCACCTTGGAAACTGCAAAATCTAATTCCATTATGAAACTCAATTTTTATTATTTTAATCATCATCAAATTATGGGTATCAAATTTAGGCTTTAGACCTAAAAGGTCTTTATTACAATTTCAACACACAGATTCTTTCCGGTTGTTATTATGAGATAGTTGGTTATAATGTGGAACTATTAATAAAAATTGGATTCAAGTTACAACTGACTAAAGCAAAAAAAAAAAAAAACCTTGTGGAACTTGGGGTGTGAATTTGTCTTTAAAGAAAAAACATCAGATTTAGGTTTGTGAGTAAATGGATGTGTATGAGTGTGTGTGTGCATGTGTGCACTTCTGTGTGAGAGAGAAATTTGGTTTAGCCTTGATCCAAGATATAGGACACTTTAAATTCATCCAGTGCTATTAAAGAAGTATACTTTAAATCAGTTTGATTTTATCAAGGCAATTTATTTTGCCCTCATACAAATGTAGGCATGATTTACAATGAGTGTCTTTATCTCATAAAATAACTAAATGAGTTTTCTTCTTCAAAAGTACTTAAATCATACCAGTCCCTCCATTTATGCAACAATTTATGCTTTCAGCAATACAAGCACAAGCATAATATCAAAATATGTTATTTTTGGTATCTTTTTTACATGCTCTTTGTTTATAACTCAGTTTAATCTAATTACTCTTTATTGTATTTTCTAAACTCAGCTGTGTATTTATCACCAAATGTCTTTCCTATATTACCATTATCATTAATCACTTGTGAATTACTTGGCTTCTTATGCATTTTTATAGCCTCCATTACAGTTGCTATCTGGTCTTTTCTCAGAAGTAGCTAAACCATGTGATTTCAATTTAGTGTAGCTTTTCAACAAAAGATTTCAAAGCTACATCAGTATTTTTTGTTGAAAAAAAATCATCTTGTATATTTTTCACTGTTATAAACATAAAATATTTTTGTTGACTAAATAGTGAAACATGAAGTTCAGTAAAAATCACAAAAAATTCCTAAGGAAGCAGAACTTGGAGGTGTTTTCGCAATATGTGGAAATATCCCACTTGATCACAATTATTTGTGGCTCTTAGGCATGGGGCTCCTGGGCTGTCACATTTTTCCTTTTATTTTTAGCTTCTGATGGTGATGTGCCTTACAAAATGCGAAGAGACCTCACGTGTCAGAATGCAAAAAATAGTACATCAGTGAGCTATGAGCAGTTGCTGACATGTGTTAGGAAAAAACAGTGGCTATTCTTTTGAGTTTAAATAGAATATTTTTGGAAAAAAGACACTGCAACACTATAATGGGCATACTCAGGCAGTTTTTGTAACATGTCATTTCTGTAAATTTAGATTGTTCATAGCAATAAAGTTATAAATTCTTAGGGTTATGGGGCAAGTTTGTAGAGAAAATTTTGTCAAAGTCCCTTAATATGTGATGAAAATATAGAGACACTTCTTCTGAAGCTAATGAGCTATAAGATATGAAGTTGACATGCCCAAGCTTTGAGTAGGCATCAGCAGAGAGAGTCATGGGCATTTGCCATCAACTTCTGTTTTTCCTCCTGATCATTGTCCACTTTGTCTATACGCAGCAGGTCATCATGAGTCATCAGAGCAGTTTTCTTCCAGCTTTCCTGAAAGCCAGCAGATACTTCTTTAACCTCTTCTTCAGCCCCTCCACTGGTTGTATAAAAGTAAGTTCCTGTGATAAATTCATTCTACTTGAAGTAACTAGAGCTGTTTCTACTTTTCTGAAATAAATATAACATACAATGTCTTATCTCTATTTGAGTGTGTGTCCAACAATTTACTGACAGCAGAAAATTAATTTAGATGTGTTGTATTTGTAATGAGAATATTGTAAATGGAAAACACGTATTGAGGCAGTTTGGTTTGGGACCAAAATGGTGAATTTACATGTATATACATGAAGTCTGAAAAGAAATGTTTATACAACAAATAAAATACAAATATGACTATCCTATAATGTATTCTCATATTTTCTGGCTCCATTAAATCTTTATTATGTACCACTGAACTTATGGATGTATGTACACATACACACACACATTAAATTGTATTAGTTAACATAAACCAGTGCAGTTATAAATTCTTTGCATTTATTAACTTATTTAATTATCGAAACAGTTTTTTTCTATATCATTTGTTCATTTTTCATCTAAAGAAACTGAGATGTAGACAGGATAAGTGACTTTTCTAAATTAACACAGCATTTAAAGGATCAGAGGCAGAAATTAAGTCTACTCAATCTTCTAAAAAATATTCTTGCCCACCATGAGTGTGACCCCTTATAATCACTTCCATGGTGAAGAGTTTTTTCCCAAATCTAGTTACTTAGAAATAGAGTCTATGTCTGATATTTTATATCATCACATTTTATACAAACCACTGTTAGAATAAAAATATATATTTTGGCATTTACTTCATGTTTGTCAGAAATTAAATAGTGATGTTAAGCATTTTTTCATATACTTGCCCATTTGTATGTCTTCTTTTGCAAAGTTTCTATTCAGATAATTTGCCCACTTTTAATCAGGTTTTCTTTTCTTTTCTTTTTTTGCCATTGAGTTGAGTTCCTTGTGTAATCTGGATAATAATCACTTGTTGGATGAATAGTTTGACAATGTTTTCTCCCATTCTGCAGGTTGACACTTTGTTGATTGTTTCCTTTGCTGTACAGAAGCATATTAGTTTTCTGTAATACCATTTGTCTATTTTTGCTTCTGTTGCCTGTGCTTTTGAGGTCTTATCCATAACATCTTTGCCGAGAACAACGTCCAAAGCATTTCTCCTATGTATTCTTCTAGTAGTTTCATAATTTTGGATCTTACGTTTAAGTCCTTAATCTATTTTCAGTTGATTTTTGTATAAGGGAAAGATAGGGGTCTAGTTTCATTCTTCTGCATGTGGATATCCAGTTTTCCCAGCACCATTTATTAAAAAGGGTGTCCTTTTTCCAATGTATATTCCTAGGCCCTTTGTATAAAATCAGTTGGCTGTAAATATGTGGAATTATTCCTGGATTGTCTACTCTGTTCCATTGACCTATGTGTCTCTTTTTATGACAATATCATGCTATTTTGGTTACTATAGCTTTGTAGGATGTTTTGAAGTCAGGTAGTGTGATGCCTCCAGCTTTGTTCTTTTTACTCAGGATTGCATTGGCTATTTGGGGTTTTTCGTGGTTCCATAAAAACTTTATAATTTTTTTTTTACTATTTCTGCAAAGAATGTTATTGGAAATTCAAATCAAAACCACAATGAAATATCATCTCACCTCATTTAGTAGAGTAATTATAAAAAAGACAAAAGGTAACAAATGCTGGTGAGGATGTAGAGAAAGGGAAACTCTTATACACTGTTGGTGGAAATGCAAATTAGTACAGCGATTATGAAAAATAGTATGGAGGTTCCTCAAGAAACTAAAAATAGAACTACCATATGACCTAGCAATCCCACTATTAAATATACATCCCAAGTAAAAGAAATCAGTATGTCAAAGAGATATCTGCACTATCATGTTTATTGTAGCACTATTCACAATAGCCAAAATATGTAATCAACCAAGATGTCCATCAACACATGAATGAATAAAAAAAATGTGATATATATATACACACGCCCACACACACACAATGGAATAATATTGAGCCATAAAAAATGATGAAATCCTGTCATTCAAGGCAACATGGGTGAGCCTGGAGGACATTAAGTTAAGAGAAATAAGCCAGGCACAGAAAGATAAATATTGCATGTTCTCACTCATATGTGGCAGCTAAAAAAGTTGATTCCATAGAAGCAGAGAGTAGAATAGTGGTTACTAGAGGCTGGAAAGGTAGGGGGATGGGGGAGATAGGGGAAAAGGTTGGCTAATGGATATAAAATTGCAGCTAGATAGGAGGAATAAGTCCTACTGTTCTATAGTACTGTAGAATGGCTATAATTAACAATAATTGTATATTTCCTGATATGTAGAAGACAGGAGTTTGAATGTTCCCAACACAGAGATGATGTGTTTGAGGTGATGGACATGCAAATTACTCTGATCTGATCATTACCCATTGTATACATGTATTAAAATATTACACTGTATCCCATAAACATGTAAAATTATTACCAATCAATTAAAAATAATAATTTAAAAAGTGGTGAGACAAAAAGAAATTAAAATAGAAAAGTGGTTTTATCAATTGGTGAAGAAAAGCAGCAGCAGCAAAGAGAATAACCAAGAAAATCCCTCAAGATCGACATGAAGAGGAAGAATAGAATTCTGACTAAAATTGTTATGTATGAGAGACTGAGTTAAAATTTTATTTTGGAAAAGAGATGAATATTAAATATATTACTCTTTTAAAATATGCAGTTTAACATTTTCTATTATATATTTTGAAAACCATAAGATTGATCTTAAAAAATATAGGGGGTTAGGATGCATAGATCTGTCAATAACTAGAAAGTTCATGGTAAAATTTGCTGATTATATTCCTCTTTTCCGTGGTATTTATAGGAAATGTGAAGAAAAAAGTTCTGGGGATCAGAACCAGTGAAAGCACTTCTGGAGGAAAAGAACTGTCAAAGACGAGATGTTTTAAAAGGATCTCTTGTTGCTGTCAATCTCAGCTATTAGGTCATTAAACATGAAATGTTCACTTTCTAATTAAATGTGTAGTTTCTTATATTTCAAATAAGAAGCAACACAATTAATTAAAATAACTGCTTAGACTATCAACACAGTTTTGCTATCTTAACGGTAGCTTGTTTATGCCAGCAGTGAAGAAGCCTGGAGGGTGAGTGGCGATGAAATTGCAAAAGGAGTTTTTCACAGCTTGTTGAGAATTGAATATTTTTCCTTACAAGAAGTGGTCCAAAGCCTGGAAGAAGGGGTAGTCAGTTGGTGCAAGGTCTACTGACTATGGTGGATGACAGACAGTTTCCAAGTCCAACTTCTGTAGTTTGAGCAGCATTGTTTGTGCAACACATGGTCCAGAGTTGTCCTGCAAGAGGATTGGCCTGTCTCTATTGACCAATCTCGGCTGCGTAATTGCAAGCATCCTCATCATTTTGTCCAATTGGTTGCAGTAGACCTCTGCTGTAATCAATTGACCAGGTCTCACGAAGCTGTAGTGGATAATACCAGCTCTGGACCACCACATATACACCATTAGCTTTTTCGGATGAGTGTTCGGATTTGGACTGTGTTTCGGCACTTCATCTTTATCCAGCCATTGTGCCAAATGCTTGCAATTGTCAGAAAGAATCCATTTTTCATCACATGTCACAATACAGTGTAGAAATGGTTCACCTTTATGTCGTGACAGCAAAGAAAGGCAAACTTTGAGACGATTTTTCTTCTGATGCTAGTTTAATTCATGTGGAAACCATCTATCCAGCTTCTTTACCTTGCCGATTTGTTTCAAATGGCCCAATATTGTTGGAATAGTAATATCAAACCTTGCTCCTAATTCACACATAGGTTAAGATGGATTCGCTCCCACTACAGCTTTCAGCTCATCATTATCCATCTTGGTCTCAGGTTGCCCACATGGCTCATTTTCAATATTAAAGTCACCAGAATGGAACTTCTCAAACCATGATGTACTGTGTCTTCATTAGCCACATCCTTCCCAAACACTCCATTGACATTTTGAGCTGTCTGCATTGCGTTGGTTCCACAACAGAATTCATGTTGATTTATCCATGGTTTTACAAAAATTGCCCTTAAAAAAAATTTGAGCAAAACAAAACTTGTGTTTGAAAGACTGAGAATGTACCTTCGCAATAAAAATAAAACAAGAAGTGTCAAACTGAAATGTCAGAGACATCAACTTTCAAACTTAGTACTTAAGGAAATTGGACATTTCATACTTAATATCCTAAATACTAGACTGCTCTAACCATAGTGGAAACTGGGAGGAAGGAAGGGGTTACAAGCATCATCTGTTGGCTGCTTATAAAAATCTCTTTTTTATATATATCACATAGTGCTCTTTCCTTAACCTTCCTTTGATGGTTTGAATAACATGATAATTCCAGACACCTGCTCCTTACAACAGCAGATCCACATTCCAAAATATATGTGGGTGACATATGTGGAGATATTTGTAGACAAATTCAACTGCTGCATTTTTCATTATGAACAGTGTCATGATACATTGTTCGGTGCTATGTTTTCATAAGAGTTCAATTCACATAACATATACATCATAGTTTTTCTTTATTTACTTTTCTCATCATCTTAAAAGATAGGATGAATGACATTCTCAGGTACAGCACTCCCATAGGCTTCTCTGTGATCAGGTGCTACCTCTTTCTGTTCTATTCCAAAAAATATGGCTGACAACACATAAGTGAACATGACACTATTATTTGGGTACTATTGCCTTTGTTCTCTTTATACAGAAGTCAATTACAAATATCAGTACAAACTATTTGCTACATAATTCACAACTGAAAATGGCACAACACTTTTTTTCCCCATTCCATAGTTGGTTTGAGAATGTCTGAACTGAAGTATTAACAATTAATTAATCCTAAGTTGTAAGAGCTGAAATTCAGTAGATGCATAAAAATGCTGTCATTGGTACCTATAAAGCACAAAAAATTATTTTAAACAACTTAACATGAATATTTTCCTGGCATAAATAATGCTGTGCTAAAAATAAAATCTAAAGACATCTAGACTTTTTTGTCTAGAAAAAAATAAAATAAACCAGAGGGTAATGTTTTATAATATTTGGAAGATTTGATTTTCTACATGGTCACTTTTTTGTAATTGACTTAAACTTTTATAATTATTTTTAAGATAATTGAAAAACATATTAACATTCAATTTTGCCCCCCAAATATATATATTTTAAATGCATATTATATTTATATATCACTATATGTTATAAGTATATGTTACTTATACACGTATTTATAAATACATGTTATACAGACACACACACACATATATACACACAAACATATACACACCTCTATCTGTCTGGTTATTTTAGTACAAATAATCTGTGCAGAAATATCTGAAAGAGAAAATTAACTTGCGATCATATCCTATTTCAATTGTATTACCATTTGAGTTAAATTATATCAATCTCAAAGAAAAGGTATGACTCAATAGAAAGAGATTTTAAAAAACAGAAAAAAACAAAGAAACTTATCCAATATGCAGTTTGTAATATTTTGAAGTTCAATTTGTCAATTTTCAAGGACTTAATTTCAGAATAGTAGAGAAAACAACAACCACAGCTGTATAGAGAAACTAACCTTTACAGGAATGAATTTAGTTCTAAAATATCACTTAGAACAACAAAATTAGGATGTGGTTCTTGCTATTTATACAATAAGGAAAGAACTCAATTGCTATATATTCAAATGAAATATTAACAATCAGGAAAGTGGTAAATTGCAAGCGTGGCCACAAAGTTTCCCCCACCACTCATTTTCCTTGTATTGTGATTTCCAGCTTCTATCATCAAAAGGTGAAGTCTATTCTCCCACTGACTTTTAGCATGGCCGTGTGACTTATCTTGAACAATTGAAAAGTAGCAAATGTAGAACAGGTAGAGACTTGGGAGCACTTGCAGCTTTCTGCTTTGTAACCCTGCAATCATGTGAATAGATGCATTCTAGCCTACTAGATGAGAAGCAATTACATGGAGAGGAGACCAGTCAGCAGCACTCCCAGTTAAGCTCGCCATAAAACAACTATCTCCAGCCAACAATCATACAGCTCACCACAAGCACAGGAGCCAAAAGAAGCACCAATTGAGTCCAACCCAAACTGCCAGTCTGCAGAATCAGGGGCGGAATGAATGGTTGTTGCTAAAAGTCACAAAATTTGGGTTTTTTTATTTAGCAAATTTAAATGACAGTAAGGCTAAAGATAAATTATTGTTCAAGGTAAATCACATTCAAGCAACCAAGATAATACATTATAGTTGGTTCTCATAAGACATTTTGTACAGGCTAAAGCCACTATGGGAACATGTACATGCAAATTTTGCAGATAAAGACACACACATGCACACACACACACAAACACCCCTCCAAAAGCTACCAGGAAATATCTTGTAGTGGGTCCTCACAAGAACTTTCATAGAATCTGAAATCACTATAAGAGCATATATTGGCAAAATGTGCAGATACAGATTTAGATATAGGCACACATATGTGCATGTGAGTGCATGCACACACACGTGTGTATGTGAGATATTTTTATATATACATATGTAAATATATATTAAATGTGTGTATATGTTTATTCTAACAAAACATTATATATGCATATACAAATATATATGAAAAGTGTGTGTGTCTATATGTTCATTCTAACAAAACCTTCTCTACTTGTAATCGGTAATAAGTTCATTTTATCAGAATACAACTGAAAGTATTCACAACAGTCTAAACATGTCAAAATGCCTGCAGAGGATATGAGAATATTGAATTTTCTAACTTTACTGTTTCTCAAACTATATCCTAACTAGATGGTGTAATTGTATCAACCTAGAAACATATAGGATTTTATTTTAATGTTAGAAAGGTCAGTAGCTTTGGAACTTAAGATATTTCCTATCTTCTTTTTTTTCTCCTGGAAGCTCATAGTCAAAGGATTACAAGACATCTTTAATAAAAAGTAGAATTTTAGAAACTTAAAAAAAATGTATAAAACACACTGATAGTTACCAGAATAATACCTTACACTGAGTCCTCACAAGAACTTCCATACAAGCTGAAGTCACTGCAATAGCATTTATAGACAAATTTATGTTTCCTTGTTCTAAATTTCTAAACTTATATTGTGATTTGCTTTTACAACAGCTTATTTGCTAGGTGAAAGTGAATGAAAAATGTATGAAAAATGTGAAAAATAAGTGTGACCCAATGAATTTCAATAAAGTTAAATAATAATTATGTATCAATTTGCATTACTTAGGGACACCCTTTCAGTGTATAGTTCATATATACATATAAGTATGTGTGTGTATATATTTATGTCTCTATCCCCAAAATTTCATGTAATAACAGACCCATAAGTATCTATGCTTCTAATATGAAGATAAAGGGTACAAAAACTCCTATTAAAAATTTAACAAATGTGTTCTCAAACTTTTTCTATAACTCCTCTTTTTTATATCTCCTTCTAGGTTGCCTACATTCATCTTATGTACATTTATCTCACCTGATCTTCCCAGATGATGATTTTATTCCAAAGAGAGATTGAAGTCCATTCTCTACAAATTTTGAAACAAAATTGAAATTCTTGGGCTTAAGAAATATAATATACAATAAAGAGGAAGGTGGTAGTAGCTTAGGCTACTCTACTATTAATAAAACTTACATAAACAAAAGTAATATTCATCAAATAAACTTTTCTAAGCATAAGAAATGTACAAAAATTTTAAGAAAGAGCATTCTGTAAAAGATAATATATTTAAATAGGAAACAGTGGGAGGAGATGAATATTGTTATGTAAGTACTATTACTGAGTAATTTATGTGGCATTCCTCTAAAATTAACATTGGCAATCTATCAATTATAAAGAAATTTCTTGACTTGGGATCAAATTGTCATCCTACACACACACAGAAATTTGTTTCTGGAGTCTTAGGTAATTGCCACTAATTAAGTGTATTAGTGAATAAAACTGGGCTGTGCAAATGAACTACTTAACATTTAATTACAGCCAAATGCAGCTTACACTTACTTAATTTAAGAAAATATAAGATTCTTTAATATTTAGGTTTGTTCTGTTATTAATATTTGTAGGCTTGTATTTCACAAATTGATCTCTAAGAGTGCTGAAATTCAATATGCCGAACACAAAAGACAAAATTTATTATAATTTATGATAAACAAAAGTTTTTAAATTACTAAAACAGTAATATAGTCAGAATTTAATGGATAGTGGAGTAAGGAATACAGTGGCCCCTCTTTCTAGCCATTTAACTGGTGAAAATTATAAAACAGAATCATTTAAAGTTTGGAAATTATCCAAAGGGCATATAGAAAATGCCAAAACATTTAATCAAAAAAATCTACTAAATCTGAGTGAGAGCAACAGCCAGCCTGGGGCACATGAGTCATAACCCACTGAGTCATTGCACTTCCCCCTCTGCGCAGCTTCATGTTTTACCCCTGGAGGGGCAGTTTGCCTACTTTCCTCATCCTCTACTACCAACCACACATTTCAGAAGCTCTATTCCAGGCAGGTGTGGTAGACAGCACCAGCTATCCTTTTCCCATCCAGCCCCCTCTCTTAGAGCCAAAGGTGACCCCAGGTGTGTAGGCTGAGAATACAGGGGCCCTGATTACTAATCCCATTTTTTTCCAAAGGACACAGATTTCATGTCATTAATGGCAAGCCGAGAAGACCAGGGGCTGCTACACCCCACAGACACACACACAATTTCTGTCTAGTCTGTTCATGTTGCTGTAACATAAAAGCTGAGACTGATAATTTATAAACAACAGAAATTTATTTCTCACAGATCCGAATGCTGGGAAGTCCAAGATCAAGTCACCGGCAGGTTCAGTGTCTGGAGAGGACTGCTCTCTGCTTCCAAGATGGGCCGTGATCATTGAGTTCTCTGGAGGGGACAAACACTGTGTCCTCATGTGGCAGAAGCAATGGAAGAGACAAACGCCCCCACTCAAGACCTTTTATAAGGCAGTAATCCACTCAGGAGAGCTGAGTCCTCATGGTCTAATCCCCTCCTACAGACCCTACCTCTTAATATTGTTGCATTGGAGATTAAGTTTCAACATGACTTTTAGAGTGGACACAAACATTCAAACCATAGCACAAGTACTGCTCACTAATGCAGCAGGAATATAACTCTGGGAAAAGCAGGTTCCCACTCCCAGCTTGTTTGCAGTCGCACGCAAGTTCTGTCCAGGGGGAAAGACAAGACTTAAAGATAATGAGCTTCTCAGCTCTGTTGGAGGAGACTGACTTTATTTGGAACAGAGAATGGAGAACTTCATACCTAAGGGCATTGTCAAAAATAATGAAGATCTTGGTGAAAAGCAATTAAGAGTAAACTGGTATTTCAGTAATACTAGTAAAATAGTAGAGCGGCCAAAAGTTTAGTAGAGAAAGTACAGCTAAGAAGAGCTGTCCTGGGATCAGAGTCAGTGCTGGGGATTGGGAAAGCTGTGCGCATGTGCTGAGTTGTATCCACTCAGGAGTAAGTAGAGCAGGCTATGGGAAGAATTTAAAACATTCCACAGGTTGCACACTGACCCATCAACACAGGGCAGAAGGCTCACAGGCACAACGGGCTAAAACATGAGTTCTGACCAAACACTGACTGAAAAATAAGCTATTTAGAACCAGAGGTGATTAAAAGGATTAATCCAAAGGATTAAAAATAAAACCACCTACATCCACAGCAGTCTGTAAAGCTGTGTGCATGCCCAAGGCTGCATCCTTTTAGGAGTAATTAGAGAGGGGACTTCCAAGCTACTAGTCTTTGGCTGAGTAGGAAAAAAATGTAAATTTCCTAAATAATGATAACAGCATCAATGCCACATTATATCCAGCAATAAAAGGTTCAAATCTAACTACCTAAGGGGAATACAGCACAACCTTTAAATAATAAGTAAATTTTACTGACACAGGGGCAAACCCTGGGTAGCCAGGCTAAATATAAAAACAAGTAAAAATTAACTCAAAATTAATTATAGACCTAAATATAAGAATTAAAATTATAAAACTTTTAGAATAATACATAGGAATAGTTTCTTAGCTAAAACCTCCAAAAAACACAAGTGACCAAAAAAAAATAGATCAGAAAGTAGATCACTGGGACAACATTAGAATGTAAAACTTCTGTGCTGCAAACAAAACCATCAAGAAAGTGAAAAAAACAACCCCCAGAATAAAAGGAAATATTTGCAAGTCATATGTCAGACAGGGGACTTGATTATATATACCTCTTACAACTAATAATATAAAGATTAAAAAACTCAATTAAAAAATGAGCAAAGGATTTCAACAGACATTTCTCCAAAGAAGGTGTACAAATTGCCAATAAGCACATGGAAAGAATCTCAAAATCATTATCATTAAAGAAATGCAAATCAAAACCACAATGAGATACTACTTCAAAACCAGTAGGACGGCTATAATAAAATGACAGAAAGTAAGTGTGGTTGAGGTTGTGGAGAAATTGGAACTCTCACACATTGCTAGTAGGAATATAAAATAGTGCTGCCACTTTGGTAAACTGTTTGTCAATTTCAATTCTAGGTATATATGAAAGGGAAATTAAAACACCACACAAAAACTTGTACATGAATATTCACAGTAGCATTATTCATCATAACTAAAAAGTAGAAATGGCCCAAGTTTCCATCAACTGACAAATGAAAAATTATGATGTGTTATATCCATACAATGGAATATTATTCCACAACAAAAAATAATGAAGTATTGACACATACAACAACCATAGAAGAACCTCGAAAACAATATGTGAATTGAGACAAAGCCATTCATACAAGATGACATATTGTTTGCTTCTATTTATATGAAATGTCTAAATAAGTAATTCTATACAGAAAGAAAGTAGATTACTGTCAATGAGTATGAGTTTTCTTTTGGAGGGATGAAAATATCCTTAAAATTAGATTAAGATGGTGGTTGTAGAACTTTGTGAATATACTAACAAAATTTGAATTGTACACTTTAAATGTGTCAAATATACGGTATTTGAATTATATCTCAATAAAGTTTTTTGAGTTACAAAAAACTCAAGTGTAGTTACTATGATTAATATTTTCATAAGGGAAGCTAAAGCTGCTCTAAATATTTTAAGTAAGAAATAATGTATGTTGTTTTTCCATTTTGGTAAACTAAATTTTTTCCATCAAGACGATTTCCAACATAAAATATGCTTAATCTAGCAGCTCTCAAATGAATGGAGATACAGAAATAAATGAAAACAAAGTACAAACATAAACAAACAAAAAGTCATACTGAGAAACACATTGCTGCCAGAAACCTCCAAGGAAACTTCATTTTTCTTAAGGCACAGAGATCTGAATTAAAATAAAATGTTATATAGAATTTACCTCATAAAACAAAGTCTAACCAAAAAAAACCAAGGAAGGCTACACTGTATCTTTTCCTCTAGTGATGACAACTCCCACAAAACACAACTCATCAGAAGCTCTGTGTTTGGTTTGTTGTTGGGATCAGGATAGAAGCAGCACAGGCTGAACAGATTGGCAATGAAACTGTTTTCTAGCTACTACATTCATACAAGGGATACTCTCTATGAAGGCACAGGGGTAAGAATAACCTTGTTGCCAATGCATTGTAGGAAATAGAGTTTTTAAAATATCCAGATAATTTGGAATATTAAAGAAATTAGTTGGGATGGTGTTGGACATCAGTAATTCCCAAGGAGACTCATGAAGCAATAGAAGCCTGCTAGAAACCACACATTTAATGAAAGGTTTTCATATTTACTTGCCATGAGCTGCATATCAGTACAGGAAATCAGTATAGTGTGGGTAGAATAATGTGGATAGGCACAGTAGCCATCTACATAATGTTGTTATCGAAAGCAACAGTTTTTATGCCATGCTGAAGGAGAAGTAAAAGAGGGGAAAATGATACTGTAAACATTAAATATTTCAGAAAAAGGAAAATAAAACAGTACCAGAGGGCTCAATGAAGGATCAAAGAAATGGTTCAGAAAAGTATTTAAAATGTTCAATAAATGCCAAAACTATAAAACTGGATGTTTCAGCCAGAAACATGATCATTTTTCTGTTTCTCTTCTTTTTCTTATCTCCAATGTCAAATCACCACTGAGCACTTTTGTAGCCCACAGGGAACACTTTTAAAAATAGCCCCTCAAATCCAGATATTTCTTTCCATCTCCCATTTACCTGCTCAGACCAACATCTCTCTCTATTACTGCAATATTCCCTAAATTCTCTCTCCTACCTATAGTCTGGATCTCCATTCTTCACATTAAATCCAGGAATCTTTCTAAAACACTAGTCTGATTATGTTATACCCATTCATAAAACCCACACAATCAAGCAACTGTATCTCAGAGTCTTGGCTACTTCTAAAGTGGTTATGATTACCTTGTCCTCAATAAATAAACTTGGTATAAATCCTGCCTCATTTACAATGGAAAAGCAACTTCCTTTTCAATATCTCCAAGGATTCATAAGACTTTGTTTATTCCTAGTTAGCTCTGGATTTTATTTCCTTTGTGAACTCCAGTTTCTATAGCTAGCCTATATATTTTCCTTTTGTGTGTATTGTCCTTTTTAGCTTTGTATTATCCCCCATAAAAGTGTCTCAATTTACAAACTTCTATATGTAGTATCATCCCAGGACTTTGGTATACTGTTAATTAAGGTTTGGAGGTAACAACTTAACAGCAAACAATTTAAAATTAACCTTAGCAAATTCTTTTCTAGAAATTCCAGTTGCCAGTCTCACCATCAGTCATCAGTTAGTGTAGAAAGCCACAGAACCCAACATGGCCATTTTAATTACCCTCATGGACCTTTTATAATTCTTAAATTTCTAGATTAGCCCTGTTGGATAGAACTGTTTGAAATGATGAAATCTTTAAATGTCTGCATTGTCCAGTACAATACTAGCCACATGTAGCTACTAAGCTCTTGAAATATGACTTGTATGCCCAAGGCACTGAGTTTTTAATTTTAGTTAATTTTAGTTAATATACACAGCTGTGGTGGCTAGCACCTGCAGCATTAGATGGCACAGATCTAAAAACTTGGCCTTAAAAGTGACTTTCTATCGATTCCTTTTACTTTTCACAGATTTGGATGATTCTATCCAGGCCCTGTGCTGAGACTTGACCCTCCATTCCCATGGTACTTGGCTGAAAATAAAAGGAAGGATTTTCCCCCAGAAAGGAACTCTGTATATAGCATTTGAAGGAGCATTCCCTTCTATATTTTCAGTGGCTCTTCATCTCATAGGCCAAGAATTCACCATTAATTTCATCTTTAGCCTCAGCTTCCAGCAGCGTTCTCTATGATCTGGGTATATTGAATTTATTTCAGTTCTCTAAATCCTAAATTTTGAGACCTGGGCCTTTGTGAACATGTAATTTATTCTGCCTAAAATACATACCATCACCACCGTAATGATTCTAAATTGTAATTTGTCTCAAATCAGATAAAAGAAAATTTTGCAAAAAGCTATAACTGAGTCTTTCAACAGCAAAGTAATATCTTATCAGTTTGCCTTTCTTTCTCTGCCTGGTTTCTTCTCCCCTACCATATCTTGTTTCTTCTTTTATAGAGAATATATTTTCTTACATTTATTATTCATTCAAGCAGTGCTTAGTAAATGAATATGATGCAGTACAGAACTTTTTAGAAACAGGGAGAAAACAATGTTAGTTAATAAGAAAATGACAGGCATTCAAAGAGCTTCTGGCCTTGTGGGGCATAAATATAACGTGATCATAGTGCGTGAGATAGTCTGGAGGTTCCAAGAGTACAAAGCACCGAGACAGGTGCCCAGAGCCTCTGCTATATATCAGGCACCGCTCAGTAACACTTTAGAAACAGGAGAGTTTGATATTCTAAGGTAAATAACCTTCCATAAAAAGCTGTAACTTTTTACTAAACTAAAATGTTCAGTTAAACTTCTGTTACATTCAGCTATCTTGTAAGCATCTGTTTGAGAGAAATCTAAGAAAGGGAATTGTCCATTCCTGGTCTGAGTTGCTGTGAAGATAATGGAAACATTGAAGACACAAGGTAGATAAAATATTTCCATGCAAACAGGAAATCAGAACCAGGGGTAATCAAAAGAAGTAGCTGCTTCTTAAAATGTAAAAACATCTTCCACAGGATGAACAATGTGTTTAAGCCATTATTTTTTAGAGCACAGGAGACAAAGACAAATTGTTCCCTAGCTACATAGTACTTTTAAAAGAAAAAGAAGAAAAAAGGAGAAGTTTGAAAATGATGATGATAGGTGAAAAGTGCAAGAAATGTAAATGTAAATCCATCAAACACAAAGGAGGTCCTACTGGGAAAAATGAGGGAAAATATAAATAACAGAATTAATTTTTCCATAGTGGAAGAAAGACCAGTGTGTTGTCTGAGATGGGCTTTGAGATAATAATGCTAGGATTGAACTGAAATTCTAGAATTGCAAACATGTGCAGATTTCTTAGTCTTTCTAAGCCTCATTTTACTCATTTGTAAAATGATAATAACTAGTATCTCTTCCTAGAAATAACTTCTCCCCATAGGTTTTTGGGTAGGATTATATGGAATACTAACTATAAATTATTTAAAATACTGTATGGCATATAAGTAAGAATTTTGTTAAGATGCAAATATTATTATCCAAAATATACATATAAAAATTTCTTGCATTTTTACACAGTTTAGAAAAAGATTGAATTATGCAAATGTTCTTGATTTGGCCAAGCAATAAAAAATATATATATTTTTGGTTCAAAGTAAGAAAAATTGGTCTGAGTTTACTATTGTTCTCAGCAACATTTAAGCCAAAGTTATGCAAAACAAGAAACTAATGGCATAAAAAAAATATTAAAATGAATTGTGATATAGCACTTCAAATTTATTGAAAGTTAGCAATGTTTTGAATGCTGTAAAAGAGTTGGCAAAAATATAAGGTAAACTACTTAAATTTAATACGGAAACCCAAAAGGCATAATATCATTTAGTATTTTAACAATTAGAAATATATTCCTTAAATAATTAAATGTAAATAATTATATTTACATTTTAAAAACAGGGCATATTGCTTCTAAAAAACTGAGAAAACAAAAATTTGTAATTCAACTAAAAAGCAACAAGAAACAATAGAAAGAGAAGATGGAAAAACACAAAGCTATGAAGACAAAGAGGGGAAGACAAATTTATTAAAATGATAAATATCAGCATTTTAATCTGCCTAATAAAGCACTAGATCTCAATTTGGGTAAAAAAAGAAGTATTAGTCTCTGCATTTTATCACAGATGTAATTAAATCAAATTATTATTAGAGAAACCCAAGGAAATGAGTATTAAATTAGTCATTCCAATTGAAAAGAAAGATGAAATAATCCTTTCCTTTTCTTTTCTTTTCTTTTTCTTTTTTTGAGACAGAGTCTCACTCTGTCGCCCTGGGTAGAGTGCAGTGGCGTCATCATAGCTCACTGCAACCTCAAACTCCTGGGCTCAAGCGATCCGATCCTCTTGCCTCAGCCTCCCAGAGTGCTAGGATTGCAGGAGTGAGCCACCGCACCAGTGCCCTGGCCTAAACCTTTCTTTTAGGTTGCAAAAACTGTAAACCAAAAACTTGCAAATGAAACAGGATTTGAATCTTTGAGGAATGCTTAAGGAATATCTATTGTGTTTTGATTTTCTTTTTTGAAATAGAAGCAAAAATATGTTAAACTCGATTTTTTAAAATGAGGAATTGGAGCTGCAAGTGTATGTCCAGCTATATTTCCAGTAATAGTATATCAAGATGGAGTATAAAAAAGTAATAAAACGTAGACAAAAAATAATGTTAGGATTGATAGATTTACTAATCTCTACTCATTAAATGTTGGCCATTACTACTTGGTTCTCTCTCTCTCTTTCTGTCCGTCTCTCTCTCTCTCACACACACATATACACACACACACAAACAGGTTGTTATAATTTATGATACAAATCAAATTAATCTGCACAGATAAAACAGAAATAGGATTGATGATTTGTAGGAACAGATTTATTTGCTACTGAGTTAAAAAGAAAATGAAAAGAAATAGGAAAAGGTAGGAGAGCAGAGGACCATGTGGACAGTTCGTCTGGGTGCTAGTGAGTGAGAGCAAGTGTGCAGAGGTAGAGAGGGACTCAGGGCCATTTCACGGGACGAGAGACATGGATAACACCAGGAAGTGGGAAACGGAGTTTGTGAGGAAGTACAGGACTTTAATGAGTTTCAAGATATATAAGAATATTAGAATTATGTTACACGACTTTTGGTTGATGGACTGTTCTTTTTGAATGTTGAAATAGGGATACATGGGGCTGGAAATTTATTCTGGTTATATTTTGTAAGGCTATTCGGGCTTTCATGCTCACATGTACTTCTAGTTGAAATCATATTTGTTTCTGCCCAGACCTCAGCAGAGAGAACACTTTTAGCAGAGCTGATAGACAACTGGAATTAAGTGGTAAAGTGGAAGAGTCATCCTGACCCAGCCTGATGGGTTTGAGAGGAACTCACATGCCAAGGAGGAACGGCAGTGACTGTGCTGGCATTAGAATTGCAATTTTTGAAAAAATGAACATTTCAGAATTGGATGATACATGTGTTAGGAAAAAGTAAAGTTAAGGAGTAAATGTGATTTCAATAAAGATTTTGAGAAGTCTTAAGATCTCCCCTATGGATGAATTACTGAAAATTTACCTCTCATTCTGTCTCAAAGGACTTGCTATTTCTTATAAAATTGGAATCATTTCTGGAAAGTGCAGTAGAAGCTGGTGACAGATTTTATGGGATTTGTTCAAAAATAAGTTTTTCTGTATATTTTCTTGGGAAATGTAGCTCTTCATTTGCTATCAAAAACATTCTAGAAAAATTAAACATAAAATAGTTCTATAAAATAAATAGAAGTCAGTATATTTAATTGGTTACATAAACCATAGGGTAAGAAAGAACATTGTAAATATGACAAGAATGCTAGGACCCCGGAATGAAAAATAAGTAGATTTGACAAGTAAATGGAAAACATACAGGGAATTTTAATAAAAAGAAACTAACCAAAATAAATATGTAAAATGGTGAGATATGTAAAAAAAATTACAAATTTAGACTATCTATAAATATAGCTGCAGATACATATGCAGTTATAAATACTTTTTTATCAAGTTGCC
The DNA here is from genome assembly GCA_023783475.1 of Daubentonia madagascariensis. NCBI lineage: Eukaryota > Metazoa > Chordata > Mammalia > Primates > Daubentoniidae > Daubentonia > Daubentonia madagascariensis. Next base: position 21,162,593 of record JAKFHU010001684.1, on the reverse strand, counting down.
AAATATAAATTAAGTATATTTTAACATATATTTTATATCTGACTGCCTATTTTTTAATTAATCATCTATCTATTCTGGTGTGAAATTTAGTAATTTGGAATCTGGCTAAGAGATTATGCCATGTTTTTTATTCCAGAATGCCAAGGAATTTGAGAAGTTTCTGTTTCTATTTAGACTCTAGAGCCGAGAGAGAGAGAGAGAGAGAGAGAGAGAGAGAGAGAATGTGTGTGAATAATAAAAATGAAAAGCTTCTAAAGAACCTCTGCAGGAATGTCATATGATCCTAGAGACTTATGAATATTCTCAGCCAAAGTTATTTATAAAATATTTGCCTAACTCCTTAAACTCTGAATATAATTTAGATAATATGAAGAAGACTGGGAAGGGCATTAAGTGCAGGATTAATTGCATGAGCAATGGTGCAGAGATGTGGCACATTGAGTAGATGAAAAAAATAGCACCCAGAACTCAAGTTCAATATTTAATTTCTTTTTTTTTATTTCAAGGGGCCAAAAAATGTAACATTCAGGCTCTCGCATTAGAAATATATGTGTAGGCTACTGCTGTCAAAATAAAAAATTCATATTAATCTATGGATTGAATGATGCAGGCAATTAAACCCTACTCTTAGCACCCATCAGACAATTCCAGTTAGTTACCAATAAGGTTTCCCTTCATCTAGGGCTTCATAGATCCTTCAGCTACAGTGTTCCTGCCACTTCCATGCCAACTGGGGGATGCACATCTCTGCTGAGGCTCCCCGCTAGTGAATTAGGTGCGTGATGCTCTCACCCTCTTGAGGTCTTTCAATCTATGCCAGAGGCTGTTATGAAAGCTGAGTTCAGCCCTTGATAAACACAGAACTTACTCATTATTGTGTTGTTCTTATCGGTATTTTTTTTTCTGTTTCCTGAAAAATCACACAAAATCAATTATCTTGCTCCCATTGACTTCAAGGACATCTTGATAAAAAAATAATAAACTTAGGACTGTAAAATCATAAACAAAAAATAATTTAAAGGATGTAATTCTCATCAACTAGCTAACAAGTTTTAGGAGTATGAGAAAAATATATCTCTATTGTAACATAAATTCACTTATCAGAATATTATCCCCTTACGTGAAGTTACCCATTTTTTCATCTTTGCCCTCTTAACCGTACCCACTTCTCCATAATTGCAGCAACCAGCTATGAAGAAAGTTTTCAGGTTTGACTCTTTACTTAATGTAGAAATACTGCTTTGTTGGCATAAATTTTTCACTGATAGATAATAAGTGTTTGATCTGTATGAGGCCTATAAAAGGTAGATTTGGATTCAATTGTATACAACATATACACTCAAAATAACAGTGGTTGAAAAAGATAAAAGTTGATTTCTTTCTCATAACATGGAAGTTAGGAGTTGGGCACTTTGGAGCCCCCATGGCTCAGGGCCCTTTGTCTTATTGTCCTGCATTTTTAGATAATGCCTTATGATCCAAGATGGCACCTTGAAATCCTGCCATTGAGCATACAATTCTAGCAGTTGCAAGGAGGACATAACAGAGAAAGGCTTTCCTTTTTTTAAAATAGCATTCCAGGGACATTTGTTGGACTACTTTACATATATTTCATTAAGAACTTGATAACATGGCCAGACCTACTTGAAATTGAAGATGGGAAATGTAAGCTTTATTCAATTTGGAAATATTGCTGAATAAAAATTAGTTTTGTTACTAATCAAGATGAGGAGTACAGATATTAAGAGAAAACTATTAATAGTTGCCTCTGACCAGATCTCTAGTACCATTTATCTTTGACATACATCAAAGAGTAAAATGAGATCTAAATTAATTTCTGGGCATGAACAAAAGGCTTCAAAGACAATAGCCACAAATGTATATCTAAGTACAGAACTTACTTTTAATTTTTGAAAGTAGTCTTGGATTGAATAAATCGTAAATTATCTAGCCCTACACACGTGATACATTTATTCTTTAAGTTTCAGCAACGAAATTTAATGTGTTTCTTTATAGTTGAGTGACAATCCAGTGTTGGCCAGAAGGAATGTTTGGAGTTTTCTTTTCATCTGCAATGTCACATGTGTGATAGGCAGGATAATGCCCCCTCCAAGCTATCCACATTCTTATCCCCCAAACCTGTGAGTATATTAATTTATACAAAAGAAATTTTGGAGATGAGATTGAATTGAGCATGTTGAGAGGGAAAGACTTTTGGATGATCCCAGTGGTACTTTTAAGAGGGAGGCAAGAGTGTCAGAATCAGAGAGAGAAAAACAGAGAAACAGAGAGAGAGACAGAGAAAGATTTGAAGATGATGTATAGCTGGCTTTGAAGATACAGCAAAGGATCATGAACAAAGAAATGTAGGGAGACTCTGAAGATGTAAGGAAACAGATTCTCCCCTAGAACTTCAAGAAGGAATGAAGCCCCACTGTCATCTTTATTTTAGCCCAATGAGACCTCTGACCTACAGAACTATAAGATACAAATTTATGTTCTTTAAACATAAATATTTATGGTAATTTGTTGTGGCAGCAATAGGAAACTAATACACTATAATAAGTAACAGTTAACACAACTTAAACGTACAAAGAAAATTTAGTTTCTTTATTTTCTGAAAAGTACTTAATTTTTCTCGTGGAAAATATCCTATTAATATAAAGAGAACTGAACTTGCCAATTAATTACATCTCAGTTTCCTCTATGTAAAATGTCTGCTTCTGATTATTGCTCATGCTTTCACATCATCCCTCTCTCTATCACCTCCTACTTACCTTCAAAATAATGTCTGGGTATATTTGGGGGCTTAAAGGATCTCATGGCAGTGAAATGGAGGCACCACAGATCCACTTTTGTCTCATGGTTTGTCTAAGTTTTTCACTGAACTAGTATCTGTGAGGTGCAACTGGTCTTAACTAGCCTAACTAGCCCTTTCTTTATAATGCTGCGAATGAAATCTATTTAACTCTGATCAGAAAGGCTGTAAACACTGTTTTTTGCCTCTGAATTTACTGTTCATGGCCCCTCTCAGGTCACATATGACCCGGAGCAAGCATGAACTTCTCAGTTACCTACACATCACCTACAGTGTCTTAGGAACCAAGAGATCTTCCAGAATCATTTGACTGAACACCTTCCTTGAGCAATGATTCACTATTAGTACATACAAGGTATTGCCCCAAGCTAAATATGACAATGTGAAGTTTTATCATGAAGCATATAAACCTCCAGACTCTTCTTAGGAAAGCAAGCTACCAACTCTGCTCTTCTAGGCTTTCTCAAAATATGTCTAGGTATTTCTTCAATATGCCCATTAAGGGTCAAGGACACTGACCTCTTAGGATAAACGTTTTATTATTTTCTCTCTTCTCCTTTCTACTATCTGTTGAACAATAATGAATAGGTTTTCCACTGCCTTTCTGTTGGAACAGACTTTCTTTCATAAGATACTCTGATTCTCTCTTTTCTATGTAAAGTTTTCCACACTACACTTCTGACATGGAATGGTCCCTTAGTGAACTTGGACCTCTCTTTTCTTTCTGGAAAATATCTATCTCATAAGAGGGTACCTCATTATGGTTTGAAAAATAAAGCCAGCTTTAAAACTAAAGTTAAAAGGATCCTTTTATTGTTGGTAGTTTTCATCCAGCTCTTGAAGGGATAGACGCCATTAATTTAACAGTTTGGATTTGCAAATTTACTGGACATGAAATTATATCTCCAAATATATCAAAACTTACTGTTTTTATACCCATACTTTTCTCATACATACCACTTATTCACTGTTTATGATGTCTCTGCTCATAGTTCCTTAATACTGGGCTTTATAATACACTGGTGAAATAACTTATTAATACCTTCCAGGTTGTTCTTTTCTATCTTAAAATAAAAAAGCAATTTAAGGTATATAAATGTTCAAAGCACATTCTCAAAGGTAAATCTGTTTTAAGATAATTTTAATTTGGACTTTATCTTATAAAAACTGAGCGTGATTGTGGATTATTGAAATAGGAGATGGCATTTTGAAAACAACACTTTACAAAGATTAATCCACTGGTCAAAAGCAAAACAATTCGAGGGTGATTAATAACATTTTTAGTTCCTATTACTTAAATAAATGTTTTGGAAGACATTAGGTAAAAATTTAGACATGGTTGGAAGAGTATTTGAATTTGAAAATAGTATATACCCAAAACTTGTAAACATATTTTAACTTATATATGCATTTAATTTATAATTTATAAAATGTACAATTAAAAGTCATATTTAAATTGTATTTCCTCAAAATTATAGTAAGTTGAAATTAAATATTCTTATTTGAATGGTATGTAGTGAAGTTTAAAGCAAATTTGGATATTCTTACACACTCTGTTTTTAACTTTGAAGCTAACAAAAAATGACTTAATTCTGTAAGTTTTGAATAGCTTGTTGTTAAAACTTCCTGAACTATAGAATTAATAAAAATACTTATATGTGTATATGTGTGTATTTAACCAATGAAACAAAATAACCTATTCAGCAAGGAATTTTTTAAGCCCAGGTAGCATTTAAGAGGATGAATTTGCCAACTCTCACCTGACCAATTACTAATAGTAACAGAGTGCTAGGTAAGTAACAGAGATTGCATTTATGGGATTATATTAATATTAACAAAAAATTACTTCTCCATCTTATTTTTATTTTCTTCATGCCTAAAGTTTGAAGAAAAGTTTACTTTAGTTTCTTTAGTTTTTTTTTTCTTACTCCACTTTAAAACAGATGCCAATACACTAATATCAGCCAGCTCTAAAAAGGAACATGAAGCAAATACAATATCCAGAGGAGAAATTATATATGAAAGCAAATTATATAAGATATTCATTTCATTTTCAACATAATTACTGATGTCATGGACTCTTTTACACTTTTCCAATTTCAAACAATCTAATTCTCAGTGTAATTATTGGTAGTTCAAAATGGACTTCTTGGCAACAAAGTACAATACTTTTTGCTTCATTTGTACAATACTCATAAATCAATCATGAATTCTAATCATCAACTTTGTTTGCAGTAACATGCATAACAGTGATGAAGCAATGTAAGTTTGCTTACAAATGTCAATTTTTTATGGATGTTTTCTACTAATATGTTAGGCTTGTTGTAGAGTAAAAGCATAGTTTATACCCTGTAGTAATTTTTAAAACACCAATCTATATTTTTCCCCTTTGGAAAGTTCAATTCTGCTAGATGGAGCATGGAGGTTAAATAAATTTAGTATTTTGTGTCATGCTTGACTCTTTTGGAGCAAGGGATTTAACTCATGTTCTATTTTATTTGTGCCTACTTCCTTCTGCATAAGCACTGCATTGTTGGGCCAAAATAAACTGAAGGTAAGTGATTTTATCTTTGCCATGGGAGAAAACTAAGCTTGTGTTTGCTTTCAGTATATAGCTGTTAAAAAAGAAAATTTAAACTGATAATAATATAGATGCAAACATATTACATAAATAAATCGGTATAGATATAAGAATTCATCTCTCTCTCTCTGTCTTTCACACGTTAGGTTTGTATATATGTGTTATATATACACATTCTCACACACAATTCACCCCTATTTTTTGTTTAACAGCTGCTATTACTAATGTTTCAAGTAGTCTCCATGATTACTCCAGCTACCTTTGTGAGTTATATGTAAAAATCAAAAGACATTTTAACTCTGAACTCGAACACATTAAAATTGTTTTTACTTAAAAAATAAATAATAAAAAATGGTTTTGCTGAGAACATAGTTTGAATATCTGTATAATACTACATATTTAAAAGATATAGATAGAAATATTTTCTTTCAGTGTTTATCATCATCTTTTAAAAAATCTTATTTTTGATTCTGATGACAATAGTAGCAACTGAAATATTAAATATTTTGGAAATCACTAAATATTATTGAGTTTTAAAAACACTAACTTTTTCTCACACAGAGGCCAGCTGCCTCAAATATTAAAGCCATTGATTGTAAAGAAGAGTAAGAAAGTAGAGAAGGATTCAGAAAAATTAATTGGCACATAAAATCAAAACTCGGGAAAGAACAGAGAACGAGACTTTTCATGTTTGTGTTTAAATTAGAATAGTCAGTATGCTGTAATAGTAATATAAAGAACCTTGAAACAATGGTTGGGACATCTGAGTTATGGATGCAAATCTATAAACTCTTTACACTAAACTGAATAATTAGATTTGACTTAGCATCCATACTTGAAAAAAGAACAGGATGATACCAACATCACAGGCTATGTATTTAGCACAAGCGTATTTAGTGAAAGCACATGTTGATTTGAGGACCAAAAGATAATCATGTATATGGACATTAGAAAACAAATATTTTTATACATTTACTCTCCACAGTCTGTTTTTCTATTTACTACATTACAAATTTTCTCATTCAACTCTTATCAAGTTTTAACCTCATAACTAAGAATGAGATCAGCTATTGAGCAGTATGTTCTGTTTTAGAAGCATTACTTAATGGTAAAGCTGGAGGTTCAGTTAAATAAAATAATTTTCTTGGTGATAAAGGGCAAAGGAGGGCCAAACAAACAAAAGAAAGAGCAACTTTAGGGATCAGATACTGAATTTGAAGAGAATTTATTAGAAGAATATTATTCACAACATTGGAAAATAAACTGTGAGCTATTTAAGTAAAAATGTATTATATTATTTATCTTACTCCTTAAAAATCAAAATACCATGAATAATATTAATAGTATTTCAGTAGGAAGAGATTTGGTATGCATGTGGTTCAGAGAGTTTTCAAGTGATCAATAACAATAATGAACAAAGTTTAAGTGTAAATTATTTGTATGGTTAAAGTATCCATTTATCTATAAATAAGTTTTTCTACTATTTCAGCTAGAAACTCAACTTTTCTATCAATAGCAGGAAGAAAATCAGATTGCTTCCAAGACTGGCTTCCCTTTCTAAGGCAACATTAATCTTCAAAACCTGATTATAAAGTTCCCTTTGTTTAGGTCTCGATTCTATTCTCAGATATGGAGATGAATCCAAGTTCTGTGCCTTGAAAGTCAATTATGGTAACTGCATTTCAAATGCAGCAGAGTGATTTTCCAAGGGATTAAGATGTATGTGTTTGTGAGGAAAATAAATTTTGAGTTTCCGTGGCTATAAAAGATGTGAAATGGTTAAGCTGTGAGTGCTATCATAGCAAAGTTTTTCAAAAAGACCTGATGTTTTGTCAATATTGATTCAAGCTTCTCAGTGTCACTGGAGTAAAAATAATAAAGTTCTGTTGCTGCGGGGACATGAGGGAAAAAAAAGTTTGATTGATTCTTCCATTATCCAATGACAGCTATTATAAACACAGAGACTAACAATGGCAATTAGATGCTTGGTCTAAGGAGGAAAGATGTGAGACTGTGTAAGGATTTAGTGGGTGGAGACAGCAGTCTAATTAAGCAAAAATGAAATAAAATAATCAAAACCAAGTATATATCACTCCAAAGATTATCATATTCTACTCATTTTTTAAATTATAACAAATAATCTGTAAGTTCTTTTTGTATTTTTAAGGGCTACATATGAGTTTAATCTAAGATAAAGATGTGGAAGAATTTTGCAAGTTAAACTAAAAAATAATCAGTGATAGATGAATTTGACTAACATTTTTAATTTACAAAGGAATTTCATATCATTTCATTAGTTCATTAGAAATATGTTAGAATTATGCTGTGACTGTTCCATTTTCTAGCGTTCATTTTACATGGGTAGAAATCAGAGAGCAGCATAGTTTTATGAGCTATCAGTGATGTTTATCTGGAGTCAATACTAGAATATAGACTCTTTGAAAATGACTTCATTTTCCATGTTTTCACACATACACACACAGACAAACATTGTATATGTACGTGGTGATAATAAATTACTTTTGTCAAAGTTTCTAAAATAAACATACCAGTTAGAGTAAAATTAGTATATACATATAAAATTAATTGTTTCAGGATTTTTAAAAAAGAAGATATATGTGTGTGTGTGTGTATATATCCACATATATATAAAATATCTAAATGAAAACAAACATAAATAAATTTTATATGCTTTGTGAATGATATTACAATGTCAATAGAATATTTAAGTTAAATATGTTAGAATCATGTAAACTCAGTAAAAATGTGTAAGCAGTAATTGCTTATTTTGGAGATTTACAATACAAGAAAGAAGAAAATAAAAATTTAAAAAAAAACTAGCTTCATCTCCACCAAAATTTGGAAGCCTCCATGCATTCATTTTATAAACATATACATAACACAAACTATGTGGGAGATATTTTAAGCTGTTAAAGATAAAACCAGCAAAAAGCCTGTCCTCATGGAGATTATAGTGTAATAAGGAAATTAGATACTGAGTAAATGGATGCAAATGTTACCAACAGGAAGCACAAGTTACTACTGGAATATAGAAGCCATGGACTTTGACAGCCTCGAAAATGGGGTGGGTGGGAAGAAAAGATTCCTAGAAAAAGAATTAGCAGGAGTTAACCAGAAAAAGTGGGAAGAATATTTCAAGAAAAAGAAATAGCAAAGTGAAATAACTGAGGTAGGAAATTAAAAAAATCCATTTGAGGAAATGAAAGAAACCAAACATTGGGTAGATCTTAAATGACAAGTGGAAAGAGGCACAAAATGACTCTGAAGAGAGACAGAAATCAGATTATATAAGGAAATGGTGTTTACTGCTTGGTGTCTCTCTTAAGGGCCAAGGAAAGGCTGAACTATGTTATGCACGTGAAGAGATTAATGGTTTTCACAAAACCTCTCTAGCTGCACTGTGTATAATAAAACTAAAAGTGGGCAACACATTCACTGAATTTCTCATTGGTACTATATTCAGTAAGTTTATTCAAAATACAGCTTGTTTTAGATAATGGCAATAAAGGTACATCAAAGCAGATTAAAACCAGTGATATTTAGGAATTTGGCATAAACAAGAGTTAAGGACTAATGAAATATTTTGGAGATGGTATTTTTGAAAGGTATCTAAGATATGCAAGAAATGTCAATCTGGGCTTATGATATAAATATGTGTGTTGTCTGCATTATATGGTAAATTAAGTCATAAGAAAACAGACTTCTTTGGAGAGATTCTAATGTAGGAAGAGAAGAGAGTTGAGTTGCTCTAACATTTAAAGGTTAAGTTGGAGCAGAAAAGCCAATAAATGCAGTTGAAAAGGAGCTCCCAAGACATGGAAGGAAAGCTAAGGGAAAAGAAATGCTTTAAGTAGTTAGAACAGGTTAAATGTGTCCTATTCTGCTAAGATATTGAATATCCTGATAATTTAAAAATATATTTACTGGATTGAGCCACATGGAGATTAATGATGACATTAGTAAGCACAGTCTTAATACAATGCAGGAACACAATACAATTTGGAGTATTTTGAGATTATAATAGGGAGTGAGAAATTTGATAGAAAGATTATCGACGAGTAGTAGGCTACAGAATGCAGTTCACCCGCTATGATGACTGTCTTTTATTTCAATGGCATTAATTAAGAATATTCAATATGAAATAATAAATCTCCTCATTCTGCAATGCGTTGTCCAACATTACACCATGGACAATAAGAATGGCTGTGACTGAGTACCTGCTGTCTCTTTGCAATGGGTTATGTGCTTTAGAAAGTGCTTCTCTAAGTGGGGTCTGGCTTTTATATGGGTTCACAATGAGATAAACACATATCTCTTACAAATTGTCAATTAGTAAGGAGCTAAGATAAAAGTCTACTCTCAATTTCTGCACTTATTTCTTTGAGCACAGGTAACAAAGTTTGTCTACATTAGCAAAGTCCATAAATGTGATTTTGAATTGCATTGCTCTAGAATTTCCCTCAGTGTCCACTATTCTTTGCAATCTCCCTGACACTGGGCTGGATGTCACTTGCTCCTTTGCGTGTCATTTATGGTATGTTTTCTTATTGGAAAGTTAAGAAGTAAAATATTGCTTTACCTTATGCCTCTAACAAATATAGGGAAATTTAAGAATCAAAAGGCCCATATATATTAAGAAAGGTGAGTGAAGAACATGACTTCATGGAAGAGAAGAACATAGATATGTGATTAATAATAAAAAATAAGCTTATAGAGAAAGAATATCAGTAAAGTAGAAATTTTAGGACCATCACAACTGACTTAGTAAGTTGCATGTCTATAGTCATTTGAAGTTTTAATCATAATATTCACATTTAGGAAAGTCTGGCTATACAAAGGAGGAGAAAAATGAGGGAATATGAGAAAGTGAATGTGAATGTGTAGTTCAGGAAATTTGTTGATGCTTTTTCTTCTTCTTTTTTTGATGGAAAACATGAGAAAGTTTAAATGATTATAGGATAGAAGTAGGTGAGAGAGTGAGGTTGGACACATAGTAGAAAGAGGAAAATAATACAAGGTCTAGAAAAAGATAGAAGGACTAGGATCTAGAGGGTTGATTTTTGGTAAGAAGAAGGAAATAACATCTATCACAAGAAGAAAGGGAATCGGGATCCCAAGGTCTTAATAATTACTCAATAAGTTGAGTAATTAATAATTTCAGATTTGTTACCATTGGTGAAGTGCAATTACCTTGAGTTTATCTTCTTTCACTTTTATTTTTTCTTCAGAAATGGCTTCACACTTTGACCATATACTTTGGATCAAGTTTTCATGTATGAATTATGTTAACTTTCTCTGGAAAGACTGATTTCACTGATGAATAATGTCTTAAAGCTCAACTCAAGATTTTTCATCAAGTTCATTGTTAACAATGCAAATCTTACAACTATCTAATATATGAAGAATGACTTGGTTTTTCTTTCTTGTCTAAAACTTTCTGTAAAATTAGTGATGGGAACTAGCAGTAATCACATTTTATGCCTCCAATGATAGCAATATCACAGTTACATATTTTAGGGCAAATATTGCTAAATAAGTTAAATTATAACATATTAGTAATATGAGTTATTCTTAGCTAGATGAAGCTGGAGAGATTAATTTCCAGGCTCTAGCAGCCCTGAAAAAATTATAGGTGATTACTCACGAACGAAAAAATTGAGTACCCATCTGAATAAACGAGTTAAATGGTGCATTATTTCAGAATATAACTCCTTTGTTCTATTATTTGTAGAAACATCTTTAAAATACCATGTATAGAGTACTACATAAAGTTTTTAGTTAACAGGATAAGAACTACTAAAATAATGCCATATAGCACTACCCTTGAATTGGTTTGGTTACTAATGTCAGTGCCTCTGGTCTACACTCCATTATTCTGGGTAAGAATCCCATTCTTGGGAGCAACTTTGCCACACTTACTGGGATGGCTTTGCCCTCATTCTGTCATTTCTTACCATCACAACGTGGCTGTAGGATTTCTAGGTTATTGCCTTCAGACAAGGCAGAAATTGACCATCTCCAAAGAACTTGCTTCATAGGTGTGCAGTTAAAAAATAAAAAAAGCTTCTAATCATTCTGCAACAAACTCCCTCTTACCTCACGTTAACCAACACTGGATGGTGTGCTGACTATATAACCAATGGTAGTGATTGGAGAATAGGCATCTTTCCAAAGAAGACTAACTATCCACCTTATAGTACTATCCGCCATATAGATTCAGGTAATGTCTATTTCAAAAAACAAGCCAAAATATATAATAAGAAAAAGAGAAATTATGTATTTTACACACACAATACCTCTCAGTTTTTTAGATGAGAGGGAGTGCTCTGCTGTATGCAAATGTTTCTCAAACTGTGGTTCCTGGGCCAGGAGCATCATTATCACCTGGGAACTTGTTGTAAATGCACATTCTCAGATTCTCAGATCTCACCTGGATATAAGATACATGAAACCTCAGGGGCAGGGCTTAGAGATCTGTGATTAAATAAGCCTTGTGGGAGATTCTGATGCACACCAATGTCAGAGAAATATTCCTCCATGCAGCCACTTAGTAACAGAAGCAGAGGACACTTTGCCTATTTCAACATATGGTTCCCAAAGTCATCATGGTCATCTCCAATTAGTTGGTGGAAAGGCAACCATTCAGAGAAGCATGAGAGGAAGATTTTTTAGACCAGACCCAGGATCAGCATATAAATTCCATTCATTGTCCATTGGCTAAAGTTCAGTCACATGGTCACACACAAGTATAAGGTAGGATGGGACATATAGTAATGCTGTGTGTTCAGGAAGAAGAAGAACAGCATGTTTTGGTGAAAAGTCAACAGTCTCTTCTACAACCTGCCTCTCTTTTTCCACTCCAGTCACACTGAACTTTGTTGACATTCTATTGTGTCTTACTCCATCCTGCTAACAGGTTTCACGTGTGCTACTCTTGCTTATAATGTTCTTATGAATTCTTCAATTTTCTCATTTGCTTTTGATTGTTTAATTACTACTCACACTCCAGATTGCATTTCAAATAGCATTTCCTCAGGAAAGCAACTAGATTATATCCTCTTCTTGCATATGCTCAAGGTGTCATGTTGCTTTCTGTTATAATCACAGTTATCATGGTTTCATCCCTACTTGAAAGCAAGATCCAGATCTAGTTTTAGTCACCTAATATCAACACTCATGTATGACACCTGAAAATAGTAGTAACTCTATAAATTGCTTCTGATGAGTAATAAAAAATACTTTATTTATTTATTCATTTATGTGTGTTTTAATTAAAATTGGCTATGCATGCCTTATATAGGTGAATATATTTAGGGAAATATTTTTATAAAAATGAAAAGGAAATATTGAAAAATTTTGCTTTTTTATATTAAAAGGAAAAATGGTATAAAATATAAATGCAGACAATGCCAATTTTTGTTCTATATCCCTTTATTTTGAAACTCCACTTTTTAAATTTTCTCTTTATTAGCAATTCTATGCTCTGTCTTTCATGATTAAAAAGGCAACTGTGCTTCAAAACCTAGCACCTCTTTCAATTTGCAGCACCTGTTGAGGCTAAGGATAGTTGAAAATACGTTTGTCTTACAAAAGAATATTGAGTCCTGATGTGAAGGAGTGAAAAGTGAGGGCATTTATTGCTAAGGCTTGTAGGCCAATTCTGAGTTTGAGATATTAATTTATACCATCTCTTTAGGGTTTATTTTATACCTCATTTCTGAGCTTCTATTTCTCTGAATCTTAATATTTATAAAAGTAGGGTGAATGATGTCTAACATTCTCTGAAGCACAATTTCTTATAAATTTGTATCTAACTGAAAATTTGAGTTGTTTCTGATGTATAACAATGTCTATAAATGTTCAGCTGCAATTCCTGAATACAAAAAAGGAGGACACAGCAATACCTGCCATAATCATCACACACGACGGAGGTATAAACTTTAAAAAAGGTCAGAGTTGTAGAAGAGAACTCGGCTATTTGTCAGACATCTAAAGCACATTGACATATTACCTCATTTCATAGCAAAGATTGTACGTGAATTCTAAGTGATTGGGTATGAATTTCCTATCAAGATGATGCTCCAACTAATTAACCCATCCACACTGTAATTTTAAGCCTATCATCTTCATGTTTTTGATAACCTTCATTGGTTTATGTAGAAATGAAGGAAATGTCAACCCATATTTATGTTCTAACAAAAGGTGATAGAAAAAGTTATGACACCGTCGGTACTTTCATTAGTTATTTTTTTTTCTGTTAGCAAAACTTTCCAAAGAAGTGTGAATTAATGTTTACAGAAACCAAAAATATTAACCATATGAAATAGACAGTTTTATGATATTGCCTACCTGCTCATGCATCAAACCAACAAAAAGCAATTTATAATTTTCTAGCTATATTATATCTTAGTCACAGCAACCAAATGTTTGAGCTACATTGAAAATGGCTACTGGAGCCATAATTTTGGTCACAGCCTATGCCACAATGATTGATAGGTAAAATTGGATTTTTACCACAAAAGTTTCAATCTGTTTAGATCGAGTGAGTGAAATGAATATATCGACCAATTGGAGTTTGAGTAACTGCAACTTTATATTGAAGCTCTGTAATGATACTCGGCAGTAATAGTCTAGACTCAAAGGGGAATATTTTCTTTTCTATATAGTCCTATTTTCTATGCTTGTTTGAATATGGAATATCCTGGTAGAATCTCCAGGGAAAAGAAGTATGCTAGGAAATACCAAAGGAAATATTTTGCCACTAAAAGGCTAGTAAAAGGTAAATTTCTTTGAACTGTGACAGAAAGCAATTTATTGTCTCAACTGTTTTGTTAAACCAAATTTAAATTACATTTGATGTTTCCCAAGTGAATCTTACACACGTGATTGTTGTTCTCTAAAACATTAGCACTGTCTCTACATTTTTTTGTTGTTTAATTTATTTTTTAAAAAGATACTACAGGTACTCATAGAAATGTAATACACTCTGTTACATTTATTTTCACGTCTTTTTTTGTTTGGGGGAGTGGGTGAGGAATGATGAATACATTTACGTGTAAAGACAGTAGTTATCTTCTGAGGCAGCTAAAAAACACAGAAATAAAAAGTAGACTGCATGACAAAAAGAGTAGGGTACATATGGAATGTGGATAAGATAATGCAAATTTTTTGTGTAAACATTTGAAAAGCCTGAATAATTTTCAAAGTCGTGTAGGATAAATACATTGTGTGTATGTGTGTCTACACTTAAATCAAATCATCTGGTAATTTATTTAGTATTTACTCAGTCAGTCATACATTTAACAGACCTGGAGCACCTTAACTATACATGATAAATACAAAAATAAAATGTATCAATATAAGCTATAGTAGTTAATGCCAAATAGGCTTCATTTTGTTCCTGTGACAGATGTTTTCATACTTTGCTTATCACTTAATTAACGATAGATTTTCACTTCCAAGTGAGAGACTACACAACAGAATTACAAAGTCACTTTGGAACTACAAAATTATGTCTTTACAAATCCAAGAGGAAAGCAATGATATTTAATTTTTCCATGAGGCTCAGTCATATGATTTAAAGACAGTATTTTACATGTTTAATTATGAAGTTGAGACATTTCTTGACTTGGAAGTATATACTGATGTGAGGCTATGTTAAAAATAACAGAAGATATATTGGATTACTGTAAGTGATCACAATATGTACAGCCTATACGGAGGTCACAATACAAATATAAGAAAGAGTGGCACATAATTTTAATTAGCATATTTTATTTAGCTTGTCTGTGTTTAAATAACACCCCACCTGGATACTTTAAAAGGAAGTGATTGTTACCTACTGTCAAAATAAAAAGAGGCATTTTTATATGTCAGAAGTTGCCACCTTTTTTTTTTTTTTCACTATTAAAAGCCATCTACTGTAACATGAAGCAAAATCTTTAAGCTTTCTAACACTCCTCTGGGCTCCCTCCAAAAAGCAATTTATATCAGTTGGCAAGGTCATTAAGGAAACTGGTCAAAATGCAGGTGGGAAATGCAACCCTGTTGGGTAGAGTCTTAAGGCATCCATTTATCAGGGATACAAGGTCATATCAATGGTGTTGAGTATTAAACCTTGATTTTTCCAAGAATCTCATGGCAATTGCCAACTTGAGATGATATAAAATACTTTAGAAATATAGGTCTTCAGTTATATTTCTTAAAAGTGTATATATATGTGTGAATTTTTAAATAATGATATATGAGTTTATTTCAAAAATGATATGAAGCAAAATTATTTTCTGCAAAATTTTTTTTTGCAAAATAATATTGCACCATGTTTATACTCATGGCACTTTTAATAAGGCTTTTCACTACTCATTGATTTCTAATATTCTAGTCTTTTCTTTGCAAATAACTAAAATACCATGACCTAACTTCCCTATCCTTAAAGTGATAAAATCATGCCAAGTACCTTCTATAATGAGTCTCTGATACAGTAGAAACTACACAAGCACACACACACACACACACACAAGTTACACATACTGTGTCTTTAAAAAGTCTAGAAAATAAGATACCAACATTGTCCTTCCTTTCACTTTTCTCAGAAACCCCTTTCCAGAATGCCTGAAGGAATGCTTTAGGCCTTTTGACGCAATATGCCCAGAAAGATTGTGCTTGGTAGAGATAAAATCCCTTTTGTTGCATGGACAGCCATGACCAAAGCAAGTTTCTAAAACTGGTGTCAGATCTCTAGAAAATAGAGAAAGTACAATGAAATTATAATTCTTTTTTCTTTTCTGTCTTTTTGATTTCCTCATTAATTCCCTGCTGATGTGAATCTTCTTGGTAGACCTTATTTGCTCACAGATCTCTCTAATAATAACCTACTTGGGCCAGTCTCTCACTGAGGCATTATGCCTTTGTCTTTCCTGGTCTTCCTGTACCTCTACTTTTTCTCCCATACCCTTGCTTATAAAAAGGAAGGAAGGAAAGAAGAAAGGAATAGAGACACACTTACATACATATATTTTTAGTCCATGCCCTTCACATGGTAATTATTACTAACAACTTCTTTCTCCCCAAAAAGTCAGGTATACTGATTCAGATAAAAATATTTAAGTCCAAAGTTATATTTCTTCAGTTATATTTGCATTTCTAAATGTATGCTATTAAGGAATGTAGATTTTTATACATAACTTTCTGAGATTTAGATATTTTGGTGAAAAGATGAGGGGTTATTTTGTTGAATTATGACATCACAAAAGTCATAATCAAGATAAATATTCTTTGGATAAAACTAAAAACCTGTAAAATGGAATCCCAGACAGAAGAAGCAGCATTTAATGAGACCCAGAGGCATTCAGTTACATGACATGATTGGGGGAAGATTAGTGGTTGAAGGCAGCTGGGGAGGAAGACCTGGGCGCACTGTGTCAATTTGCTCCCTCTCCAAAGCAGTCGCGGTGCTTAAATTGAACACGTATGATATTCATTACAGCAAGTACTTGAGAAGGATAAAAAAATTAGGAAACAGAAACAGGTGGGGTGAGTGTTCAGTCACCTGTGAAAGTAGAGAAAGAAAGAAGCATTGAGTAGAAAAAGCCTCAGATTTCAGCATGGATTTGAAAGACACAGCCAGACTGAGGGAGTCTTCCCAATCAAAGCTCACCTGTTTTTGAGGGGTCCTGCATCAGGCTCCCTACAAACTGAGGTTAAAATACCTTACACACTGAGCTCAACATATGTTTTAGATCTGAAATCCCAACACCAGTACAAAGGAAGCGTATGTTTTCACTACGAATTGTACTTATCATTCTCTGAGCATTTTTGCCTTTATGTTTTTGCTTACGGTAGTTCTTATAGCAGGAATGCTTGTTCAGACGAAGAAACAAGGTGATTCTACATCTTTTATGAAGTGCTCTTGGATTTCTCCAGAACTGTCAGATTTTAACATATCTTTCTCTGCATCCGAGTAGCATTTTCTAAGAAAAATGTGTCCCTTATATGGCACATTTACACATGCATAGCTTTTTAACTAAAATTTAGCCCTGTTTCTTGAAATTATTACTGATTCTGAAAAATAATAAATACATTTTGTATATGTTAGGCTACTTGGCATAAACTAAAACATATCTACCCTTCAATGAAATATTTTGGATATAATTGGATACTTTGATGAAGAGATGTAAAGAGCAAATTTTTCTGTATTTCAATACAGAACAGAGACATTAGCACACTTCCTGCAGGGATTTAACATCATTTCACACTCTATACCAGAAATTGAGTATAGGTGATATCTGCTTTTGTTGGATAGCCAGCAAGGACCGCTTAGCTAACAAGCTAGTTATTTGACATAAACAGCATTGCTGAGCCCTCTAAAAACTAACACACTACTTTTGAAGATCCCAAACTTGAAAATTAAGCAAAAAAATTCCTCATTTTTCCTTTGCTTCAATATTGTGGACTTGTGAATGGTTTGTCTTTCTTGTTCAAGATAATTTGATATGAATTATTTTGCTTTTAAAGGAACAAGAAAACTGATGTTTACATAGAATTAATTATGAAAATGTGGAGAAATCATATTTGTAAAACTCATGACTCACTTGCTCTAACAAAAGCAAGAAGTGTGACATTTGATCTCCTAAAACAACCAAACATCATTAACATCCAGATAGAACATGCTTAGTCTTTCCATCAAATATCAGGTCTAGTCCTAATGCCCTTTCCACATTACAAGTAGGAGCAAACAAACCACATATATCCCAATATAAGTCATACCCTACACCCTTCCCACCCTCAGTAAAAGAGTGAACCATCTTATATTTGAGCTTCTCATATTAGGGGACCCATTTTTGGTTTCTTTACTTTCATTTGTAATAGCCTTATTGGGATATAATGTACATATATAAAAATCCCTCAATGTAAAGTATAAAATACAATGGTTCTTAGTATATTTACAGAGTTATGCAAGCATCACCATGAACTAATGTTTAAAAATTTTCATCTTCCCAAAACATAAATCTTGCATTCACTAGCAGTCACCCCCCATTACACTATCCACTCCCTCTCACCACCCCCAACCCCCACAATACTGCTTCTAGGCAACCAATAACCTACTTTCTGCCTTTATACTTTTGCCTATTCTGGACATTTCATCTAAATGGAATTACATAATATGTTTAGGCAACTGTCATAATTTAAGGAGAATTGATACTTTAGGTGTATTTGGTATTTTTCCACCAGGAGTTGGCTATATTTGGTATATATGATATTTTTACCACTTTCCTTAAACTAATTATAGTTCATATTCTTTGTATTAATACATATTATATAAAGTAATTATATTGTGCATTACTAATTTTCTAGTGTGAGGCTTTGGGCTTAAACCATCCTAGTAACCATCTCTTTAATAGCCAATGAGGGAAAAAATAAATGCCTCCAAGTTAAAATATGCATTAAAAAAAGAAAATCACTCATTGTTCTCTATTGACTAAAGAACAAAAACACCTATGAATCTTCCTAGACCCAACCTGTGTTTTCAGTTGCTCTTCTGAGATAAGAACAGGTACCGGCAATGACATGGCTGTATATTGAGAGAAGCAAGTTTGAAAACAATAATTTCTGGGAAAGTGGGATGAGAATGGACTAGAGGAATGAACCCAAAACAAATTGATCTTGGTGTATCATATCTTCATCCACTACAGCATAAGTCCTGCAGTGGAGATACTGAAAAGCCAACTGGAAAGTGTGATTCATTCAGTGGACATCATCTAGCATTTGTTTTCAGCTATCCTACACTCATATAATGGGCCTTTGCTGGCTGGGTTGGAGGCTATGAATGCACTTATTAGCATGCACTTCCTCTTATATCAAGGCTGATATAATTGCTACCACTGCTGTATGTCTGACCTATCAGTCTCAGAGACCAATATTGAACTCTCAATATGGTACCATTCTTTGAAGACATCATGCACTTGATGTCTAGTTGATTACGTAAAATTTCTTTCATCCCGGAGAAGGCAGTAATTCATCTTTTGAGATTTATACATATATTGCCTTTGGTTTTGCCTCCTCTGCCTACAATACCTCTGCCAGGCTTTGTAGTAGCTGGTATTCTGTAAAACTTTACCTTGGACCAAAGAACTAATTTATGGCTAAGGATTTTGAGAATCCATACAAGAAAAAGGAATCCATTTTAACCAATATGTCTATATGCATATCTTTATATATCACCCATAAGTTATTGGCCTGATAGAATGTGGAATGACCTTTCAGACAGGATGTCAGGCTGGGAATGCCATTCGGAAGGGTTGTCAATCTGTCCTCCAGAATGCAGTATAAATGTTGAACCAATTAAGACTATATGATGCTGTGTCCCCAGTAGCTAGAAAGCAAAAGGAAAGAAAGGGTGAAAATAGGAATAACTTCACTCATTGTCATTCTCTGTAATGCTTTGAAGTTTAGGCTTCCTAACACTGCAACTTTAGGCTTTGAAGGGTAACAGGTCATGGTCCCTGGCTAGGGTGGATTCCAGGTAAGAAAGGTTTATACCCATCAACACAATCAGAATTTCTCTTACCTTAATACTGTGACTACCATCTAGTAATTTTGGGCCTCATGCTGATTACACATCCAACAAAAAAAGGAGTTATTGGGTTCTCTGCAGTGATTATCATGTATAACGAAGGTGCTACAACCTAGTGAGGGGCAAAAAGAGGTAGATCTGAACTTGAGACATTCATTGCAGTGTTTCATGGTGTGTCCCTGCCTGGTGAAAGCAGTAAACAGCAATTATAGTCACAGGCATGATAACCAAGGCTAAGGAATAGGCAAGCCACCTAGGTGTGCAGAACTGCTGGCCAAGGTTATGAGAAACATAGAACAAGTGGTAGAGGAGAATAATTTATATTTATTAAGGTTTCAGAACCAGCTGAAACAACACAGACCACCGCTTGTTTCACTAACCTTTCATTTTATGGCTTTTTTACAGGTTGTGGCAATGAACCTGAAGTAACTGAGTGTACTTTAGGTGTAGGACGTGTATAAATTAAAACGAACAAGAAGCTCATTGCAGTGTTGCTCACCCCATGTCAGTACAAACCTCTTCTGGATTTACCTGTAACTTTCGTAGACAGTTTCCTGCATGCTAACAGCTTCCTATACCAATTAGCTGTACATCTCTCTGCTCTACTCCTCTGGCTGAGGACTTTCCCCAGCACCGCAAGACCATGCTGTGCCATACTCAAGTACAATCTGGAATTGAGTTTCTGTTCATCCTTACAGGGTTAACAGTCAAACAATGAGAGACAGGAGTCAGAAGAAGACATCCAGCCTTCCCAGCTTCCTGAGGAAAAGTTCTGATGTGGGTTATTTGCAAAATGTTCACAGTAAAAATGAGCCCAAGTTGCCCTTAACATTGCTATTTAGTTAATGAATTTCCTGTTACTTTTACTCTTTTTTACAGATCACAATCCCGTTGCTTTGCTTGCACTTCCTGGCAACACCTATAACATAAATTGCCTGAACTCATGTTGCTTCAGTGTCTGCTTTGTGATGGGAATTCAAATATAAGTGGTCTGTCTGTTCGAAATTATATACAACTCAATTCGTCATTTTGGTTAGAGTATGTTTTACAATGATCTTTTGAGAATAGAGTTTCATGAAGCTTGTGTATTTACTGTTTCCATTCTAAGCCCCAAAGCACCAATATTGTTCAGAGACTGGTGTGCTGGATGGCTCTAAATCTCAATACAGAAGACTGATTTTCATTGTTTCAGTTAGGAATGTGATAGTCAGAATAATAACTTCCCCTCGTCCAAAGATGTCTATGTTCTAGGATGAGCACCTGTGAATACGTTACATTCATGATAAGAAGGAATTAAGGTAGCAGATAAAATTAAGGTTGTTAATCAGCTGATTTTAAACAAGGGAGAATATCCTGGTAATTGCAGGTGGATAGTGTAATCACAAGGGTCCTTAAATGTAGAGGAGGGTGACAGACCAGTCAGTGTCAGAGTGGTGCTATGTGGGGAAGACTTGAACAGCCATTGCTGGCTTTAAGATGGAAGGAGCCACAAACCAAGAGACGCAAGCAACTTTTAGAAGTTGGAAAGGGGAAGAAAATAAATTTGCCCTTGAAGACTCCACAGAAGAATGAAGCCCTGCCAACACTTTGATTTTAACCCACTGAGACCTATTTTGAATTTCTGATGAAATTTAAAATAATAAATGTGGGTTGTTTTAAGCCACTAAGTTTGTTCAAATGTGTTACAGGGGCAGTAAAAAACTAATGTTATAAATTTAAATCTATACCTAATAAATACATTGATCCAGAAATATTTTAGTGCTTTGGAGAGAGTTAGTATCAAGGTAGACTTAAATATTTGTCCTCAGTGTTGTAGAGGTTTGAGTGAAAATAAATACCAAGTAGAGTGGGGATGAAGATCTAAGAAAAAAAGAAAATTTGTTAGGCAACCAGTTAGAACAATGCTATGATAGGAAGGAGGTTGAATATGCCTGTCTCTAGACAGTATACAACTCTTCATAGTGCATAAAGTTTCTTTTTGATCTCTGTTATGGGCTGAATTGTGTTCTCCCCAAAATTCATGCATTGGGGTCCCAACACCCAGTATCTCACAATGTGTATTTGGAGATGGAATTTTTAAAAAGGTAATTAAGTTAAAATGAGGTCATTAGTGTGGGCCCTATTTCGATGTGACTGTTGTTCTTATAGAAGAGGAATTTAGGACACAGACACATATACGTACAGGGTAAACATGAAGACAGCCTTGTATAAGCCAAGGAAAGAACCCCCAGAAGAAGCCAAACTTGATCTCAGAATTCTAGCATTCAGAACTATGAGAAAATTACAATTTCTGTTTTTTCAGCCACCTAGTTACTTTGTTTTGGAGGCCCTAGCAAACTAATACAGCCTTCTAAATATTTTGTCATATTCCAAATATAATAATATACTGGTGTTTTTTCCTTCACAAAATTACATTTAATTAACTTTTCAAAACATAATGACTTTTTACTTTTTTTAACATATCTCTGAGAAATGGAGACATAAAGGTTGCTTTTTTTTAGTATAATTTATAGAATTATAGATAGTTACATTTCCATAACAAAGCATTTTTTCAATAATTGTATAAAATTGAATACTACTAACAACTCAGTTGATGTGTTCCAAGTTTGAAAGGTATTGATTTATTAAAGACATTTGCTGTTTCTTTATCTATCTCACTGTTTGGAAGGCAATGTTGGTAAAAAGCTCCTTTCCCATACTAAATCAGTAGCATAATTGGGCATGATCCTTCTAAGATAAAAGATACCAACTCAAACAGTTCTTTTCCTTCTGAATTTATATCCTATTTTAATCACATCTGCAGCCCCATGGAAGTGGTATTGAATGTTAAATCCTGAAGTATATACATTTGGCACATCAATATATTAATGACTTAATAACCTCTTCAGGAAAGTAACCTGACTGATTTGTTTGTTTTAACTAGCTGAATCTTCAAAAAATCAATAAACTTTAATAACTTATAATGTGATTAATTAACTAGATATATTATGAATTTGAGGTATTTTTGTAATTAATTCTTTTTTTTTTTTTCAGAGACTGGGTCTCACACTATTGTCCAGGCTGGAGTGCAGTGGTAAGATCATAGCTCACTGCAGACTGAAACTAACTCCTGGGCTCAAGCAATCTTCCTGTCTCAGCCTTTCGAGTAGAGTAGGTGGAACTAGAGGTGTGCCACCATGCCTGGCTAATTTTTTAATGATTTTTTAGAGATGAGGTCTCTCTATGTTGCCTAGACTGGCCTTGAACTCCTGGCCTTAAGCAGTCCTGCCACCTCAGCCTCCTCAGTCACTGGGATAACAGGTGTGAACCACCACACCTGGTTATTTTTGAAATTCAACCCAGGAAGTTATCCATTGCTTTAATGTTTCAACTTGTGTAGAAAAAATTAAAGATACATACATATATTCAGGTTCATATAAATAATTTCCAAGTTGGTTGATTAACAATGAGGGTTTTTTTTATTTTTAAAAGTTGTGTCTCATGGTTGTTAGTTATGTGCTCTCAGAGACGGAGATTGGGATTTTGAAGACAGCCATATAATATGCCCAACAAACATGTCTGATCATGTAATTCCAATACAATTTTGTTCTGGCTTCTTACCATCCCTTTAAAACTTATTCTGATTGGTAGAGGTGGGGGTTGTAATCTTCACCTCCCCCTGGTTGAAAACCAGGGGCAAACCTCATGACTAACGGAGGGCAGAGAAATCATGAAAATTTTTAACAGAACTGTCAACTTGGTCTCATAAGCTTAAAGTCCTGATTTATACCTAATTTTAATCATTAATAATACTCCTAATGAAAGAATAACAGCCCTTATTAAACTAATTCCATATGCCAGGCACTATGATCAGTGATTTAATGATTACTTTATCAAATCTTCCCAGTAACTCATTGAGGTAGGGGCTAGGATTACCTATGATTTACAGGAGAAGATGGAGGCACATACGTTTTAAGTTAATTGCCTAAGGTCACATAGAAAATAAGTGGTAGAGCTGGGTTCAAATACAGGAGTTTGATTTTGAGCCTGCACACTCCACGCCCCAAGCCTCAATCTTACCATTTGCCTACTTTTATCTTTTCTTTAGAGAAGGCTGGAAACATTGGGATGAATTGATTTAAGAGAATGTTGCATTGTGAACTAATACGTCAGAAAGGCTAAAATATAGTTGGTGTTAATGACTTTATTCTGTTTAACTTGTAATTATATAACTGCTGTGAGTATGAGAACAGCGAAGTAGTTTAAGTTCTGAACAGTGTTGTTTGAGTGGCTCTACTCACCTAAGTGCTGAAGCCATGGGTGATTATAATACCTGTCATTGTAATAATAATAACGAAGAAGTTGGGGACAGGAGAAAGAAGAATAAATAAATTTATTGAGTCCATAATGTGTGTCAGTCCTGTTTGTATTTTGTATATTATCTATATATTTTGTTTTGTTTCCAATTTTTGTAAAAGCCCTTTGAGGCTTATGCTATTACTATCCTATTCCTTTTACAGATGAAAAACTGGTTAAGTACTAAGTCAACTGCACAGGATGTTGGAATAACACTTTTCACCTTAACTGGACACCATTGCAATATTACCTCAGTCAATGAATAAACTGATTTTCAATTAATATGAAAAGATTACTGTCAATGAAGAAGAATACCTACGAGCAACATGAGCACATGTCTAGTTTCTCCCCGTAGGGTCCCCCGGGTCCCCCAGTTCCCCCACTTCCTTTCTGTGTCCTGACCAAAAAATCACAGAGTGCCTTGACTCGTCTGTGACTCAGCCAGCTGAGGGTTTTATCCAGCAGGCTCGAACCAATACCAGGGGCTGGAACATTTCCAGGCATTGCCAAAAGTATCTAGGTTGTTGCCCAAAACATTGAAACAAACTGGCTCCAGCCCTGAGTCAAATTCCTTAAGCCCTCATAAAAAGTCCATATCACCACACCCTAGCTGCAGATATACCTGGGTAGAACACTTTTCTTCCCGTCTGCCATGAGGATTGCTGCAGAACTCTGTAAGTTTGTTCCCCTAATAAATGTTTGGATTGATCACCCTGGCATTTAGTGCTTCTTTCTTTGGAATCCCAACCAGTCCCATCTCCAGAAGGTTTGGGGTAGTCCCTTGTGGGAACTCCCTGCCGCTGGCTTTTGGGAGCAATTCCAGCCAAAGGTTCCCCCATATTTGTTCTATCATTTATGTCACAGTGAAATCTCTGGACCATACTTATCTATAAATGAAATTTGCAAAAAGTCCATGCCAGAAATCATGGACGGATGCTATCCACATACCATGTTTAGAAAGTTTAGTGAAATATAGCACAGGTGGACAAAATGCAAGTAAGACAATATTTTTCATTCTGAAAAATCTCATCTTTCGATATGATTTAAGTTAAAAAGAAACAATCAGAACAGGATCCCCTCCCCCCCCACACACACCCCACATACCATTTGGAGTAGAGCCTGGGTCCTGTAGGCACTGAGAAGCTCTTTACTTAAAATGGCATTTATGAATGTATATCAGTGGCATTCCAATATAGCTCCTCTCTGATTATCCTGGCAATTATATCTAGTAGAGGCTTCTTCTTGATGCAGTGAGCAGAAGCCCAACCAGCGGCAGCACATAGCCACAGTGTGTCCAGAAGGGAAGTCAGACTAAGCAGCAAAGTCAAAACAGAAAGCTGCCCCCATCCCCACAACCATTTCCTCTTTCTCTGAAACATAGTGGCTTCACCAAAGCGAGAGGGAGGACAGCCAGAGATCTGGATACAATAGGCATACTGGTACAGGTTGGTATATGACATTTTTCTTATATAAACAGAATATTCCTTTTAAAATTGATACTCATATGGATTTTCAAATTTGTACAACAGTTTACTTTCACAACAGATTCCCTAATTTGGGAAATATTTTCAAAATGGAATATTTTCTAACAGAAGAAATATAAAATAACTTCACACTGTTCTTGGGGGAAGAACAACAACCACAAACCCTGTGGTGTCATTATATATCTAAATACACATGCTGAAAACTAAAATGCTAAGTATTCTCTTTATTATTATTTATTATTTATAAATTTAGTAGACTCATACCCTTGAGAAATAGCATTTTTACCCACAAAAGGGAATTATATGGATAAAAGAAAGGACTGGTTTCTAATTCAGCTACTGTGGGCAGCAGCAGTTGGATGGAGTAATTGGGTTGTTTGTAGAAGCTGTGTAGGAAAATATGCAGCACAGTAAACACCCTACATGTCCTTGTTAATATGTGTTTGGAAATTTGCATAAAGAAATCTTCCAAACCGTCACCAAAGGAGCTGGGGCTGAGGTGGGCTGAGAATCTGAGGCAGAATAACCGATTCACCCAGAAGCAGCCTGAAGTTAGGGTGAGAATATGTAAAGAAGAACACGAATATTTATCTACAGTAAAATCTCCCTTACATTTAATTGGTGCACTCCAAACTCTGTGCTGAGCTACCTGCACCCACTGGGTACCTAGATACAAAATATGTACATGTCTGAGGCAGCCTTTGCCCTGATTGAGAGCAGGGAGATCATAGTAGCAGGCATCAGATCTCTTCAATTGTTATGCTGCTACTAAATTAATAATTATACTGATTTGTAAAGCTAAAATAACCGTTTTTTAAATTAAAAGCATTTTTCAAGCATGAACATGAGACTGGACTGAACATTGAAATATTATGTATATGATATATGTAAATAATATATTTTATAATGTACTTATTGTATATAAATAATGTATATATATAAAGAGAGAAGAGGAGAGAGGATGAAACCCACAGAAGATATTAGCATGTAGGTGAACCTCCCTACCTCCCCTGGAGAACTGTCCATATTTTATTCTGCCTCATTTTTCTTAGGGAGAAAAATTTATGAACTGACCATTTAAGTTTACAACAAAGAACAAGGAATGGGGTTGAGAATCTAAGGACAGTCTACAAACCCAGTTTGCATCTTTCATGCAATGGAACAAAACAGAACCATAAACAAATTCAAAACCTAGAAAAAATATCAAACATAATGGAAGACTATAATATGACCATTTAAAAAAAAGCTTCAAGAAATTATCTATTTTTCCCCTTAGTTTAAGTAAAAATAACATAAGCCCTCTGAGAAAAACAAGATAATTCCACAGATACAAAAATAGAGATGGATGTGATTAAGACAGACTATAAGGAACCCAGAAAGACAACATAATTAAAATTTATAACACATTAGTAGGGATAATAAAATGTGCAGTGCAGAAAATAAACTTAAAGATTGTTCTCAGTTTATATAGGGAAAAATAGAGAAATATAGTTGAATAAAAAAGAAGATGAGAGAAGGGGAAGAATAGACATCTAAATCAGAACTGCACACAAATAACTTCTATTATGCATCTTTGAAATGTAAGAAAGATACAAATTTGAAATTCTAATTTTCTCTTGCAAATAGCTTCCAAATGCCAACATTTATTTTTTAGAATGTTTTAATATGCAAATCATATTTAGGAAATGCCTTTAATTTGTTTTATTGCCAGTAGGTTCCAAGCAAATAATGAAATAGACTAGTCAACGTTAAGTATTGTCTTTTTCTTATTATTGTTACTTACTACCTACTATTGTTTGGCTTACAGCTGCCTCCATAAATAATGAATTGTTACCTAATTTAATGTGTAAACAAACTGCAACCTAATCTGCGAGTATACTCTTGTAACATGTAGTCTCAGCCAATCCTAGTAGTCTAACCTTCAGCCAATCACAGGCTGAACGGTGCCTGAACATATCCAAATAAGGCAAATGGCAAATCAGGCTTTTTCCCTATGTGATTTCTGTTTCTCTGGCTATAAATATTGCCTGCACTCCTCGGGGCATGGGGCTGTCTGAACTGTTTTTGGTTCTGAGTGCTAACTGGTTCATGAAGTTTTTTTCTGCTCAATTAAACTCTGTTAAATTTAACTTGTTTCAGGTTTTAACTTTAACACTATTAACTATTTTCTGGGATTAAAATGTGTGCATGTTAATTTCAATTTTTACAAGTAGGTTCTTAGTCTGTCATATAGTTTCCATGAGTTAAGGATTCCAGAATATCTCATTCTCTTCAAAAGCTACTTTTTCTGAATCTAATTACTCAGATTTTCTGAATCTAATTACTAAATATCTCTTCTCTTGTCTGATGTATCTCAAAAAAGGTATCTCAACTATACTGAAAGAAAATCCCGCCCCCACCAAATCCACAGATATGCATTTTAGTGCAGGGCTCTTCAGTGTCTTAACACGGGGCCTCAGATTTGCTCACTACTTTCATTAATATGACATGTTGAATGAATTTTGCAATGATAAAACGTTCCAAAGCCACAATTCTCTATGGAAAATTGTTGCAAATTATAGAAAATCAGTATGTTATAATGGTATTTCATCAAGTGCTTTAGGTTTTAAATTGTTCTTTCATCTATATTTTTATCTTTATTAGAAAATTGGATTGATCAGCAATGACTAGGGAAAAAAAAAACAAAAAAAAGAAAGTATTTGAATAATACTTTCATGTTTAAACAACTAGCTGATATCACTACACATGTGCAGAGAAAGGGAGAGGAAGAGATTTGGTTAAGAAAGCAAAATCAGGCAAGGTCATTAAAATCTATATATTTGTTCTAATCACTTTACTTCTCATAAAAATATTTTCCCCTGAAAAATAATTAGTTCCTAAAGGAAAATTGTTCCTTTATTCACAACACTACTGATACCAAACGTATGTGTGTGTGTGTTTCCCAAACTAGCCAGTTTTCCAACTCCCTGACACCAACCAGGTGCCCTATAATGTAATTCAATTCTGACACTATCTGGAGTGTCCAGGTAGTTAATGTCAGACTCTGAAGGTTAAAGGCTCAGTCTCACAAGACTGCCCTCACAACACATGCCAGTCACCAATTATGGGTTTCCACATGGCTACAATGTCAGCGGTTCCCACAACTCCGCTCTCAGTTTTGTTACTCTGATAGAACAGCTCACAAAACTCAGGGACACATTTACTTTCATTTACCACTTTGTTATAACGTATATGAGAAAGGATACAGATGAACAGACAGATGAAGAGGTACATAGGGTGAGGTCTAAAGGATCTGCAGCTCAGGAGCCTCTGTCTCCATGGAGTTGGGGTGCACTATAGTCCTGGCGGGTGGATGCATCCACCAAGCTGGAAGTTCTCTGAACCCTGTAGTTTATGGATTTTTATGGGGGCTTCCTCACATAGGCACGATTGTTTATTAACTCAATCTTCAGCCCCTCTCTAATTCCTGGAGGATGGAGGTTGGGCTTAAAGTTTCAAGCTTCTAATCACGACTTGTTTTTTCTGATGACCAGCCCCCATCCTGAAGCTATCCAGGAGCCCAGCAAGAGCAGACAAACTAGAATAAAAGATGCTTCTATCACCCAGAAAATTCCAGGATATTTAGGAGCTCTATGTAAGATGTTCCTATTACTCTCATCACTCAGGAAATTACAAGAGTTTTAGGGGCTCTGTGTCAGGAACCTGAGAAAAAGACCAAATATATTTTCTTATTATGTCACATCTCCTCATAAGATGAGAGGAAATGAAAACATCGAACTAAAGTCATTTATATATTTAAACTTATTCTGATCTAGGGAATCTTTTGGAGATTTTTTTTCCATTTTACTAGATATATTTCCTTTAGAATATGTCTGCATAAAAAAACATAATTCTCAGAAACATGCCCAAAGATTATGTGTCCGTTGCATGGAGATTATGGGCATGATAATCAATGCATGTTTTTTGAGCAGGTTTTTTTCTTCCTATTGGTTTGTGAAAACTGCAATGATATAACATTACCATTGTCAATTGTAAAGATAAGCATTCATAAATTTGGAGAGGAGAGCTTTATTTCTTAAAAAGGAGATCCCAACCTGCAGGTGGAATGGCAGCCTCCAGCTAAAACCAAAAGCAAACACTGAAGGAGGAGGGGTTGGAACAGGAGTTTTATGCTGAATGAGTTGGCTAAACATACATATTTAACAGGTTACAGGAAGAGCTATGAATATTCATGGTGGGGCATGTGTGCATGCATAGTAAGCAAACATGCCTGTTTCATATGTCCCATGTTCACTTTGGGGTGGAGACTTAACATTTAAACGTTATTGTAATTAGGGTTTTCACGTCAAAAGGTAAGGCAGAGAAATTAAAGCATTCAGCCTGCAATCTCTGTAAGCCAGCCAGAACCAGCCCATGATCAGTGGTCTCTTATCAAGAGAAAGTTATTGAAATCAGTCCTTTGTCCACTCAAACCTGTAGTTATGGCTTGTGGAATGGGGTAGGGGTCAGTTAGTCAGCATCTGGTGGTCAGTGAGCTGCAATTGTTTTAATATTGCTTATCTTGAGGCCAGTACTTATTTAGCTGCTAGACAAAAAGAAAAACCTGTGGCAGTTAGAATATAGTTTAGTCTTTAAGTATAGGATTCCATGACTTAACCCTTGCCTGACATGGATGGCCTTAGGTGCTGTTTATAATTTGGTATCTTATTGCCACAAAGGGTCTGTTCTATCAGTCTTAGGATCTCTATATTAATACTATTAATATTTACATGTCCAAATTATTTCATTAGGGCCTGATGCACATTTGTGAAAAAAAGATTTTTGCAAATTAATGAATGATTTAATCCTGGATTTAAAAAAAACTGTTTAAAAACATTTGGCAAAATGTACCATCACAGTTTTTACTCTAAACATCTATTGCCTAATATCCTATAAATTTATTCATAGTAGAAAAGGCTTCTCATTTGCCTTGACTTACACATACTAGCACATCACAAATACTAAATAACTATTGAATGAAATAAAATGTTGAATGAATCAATGAACTAGCTTATGTCTTACTATCTACCTTCTGTCTCCTTCTATCCCCACTCTCTCTCCAGAGGAACAAAACATTGTTGGAAAAATAGGAAAAGATACAAAAACTTGATAAATTACAAATTCATGATCTCTAATTTAAACCTGATTTTTGTTGTGGGTCATTGATATTTTGATTAGTCTCTCACTGTTCCTCTTAAACTCTCATTTCTTCTCATGCCTTAATCTTCACCCTCATTAAACTGAGGTCATTTCCTAGTTTATTGAGAAAAGATTGAGATAATCTGTCATTAAATAGCTCATTAACCCTCATAATGTTTTCCTCAATATACAAGGAACCTTTACTGTTTCTTTCATTCTTACCTACGATGTGAGTGAGAGAGAGAGAGTACTCTTCCAATAAATGCATAATGTTCTGTATCTCAAGAGGAAACTGATTTTTTTCTCTTGCTGTCCAAACATATTTCACTTTCCCACTACTTTATTTACAACTTTAGTACTTTAATTTTTTTACAAAGCTGGAAAATTCAGTCATTGTTTATTATTCCATGTTTTAGACCCCACATCAAATGTTTTCATGACTTATTTTGTTTTTGAAATGTCAGTCTTCCCACAATCTTTCATTTAGAATGATAGCAAAGACTTCAAAGAGATAGATTCACTATAATGTTGAAGAATTTCTTAGGAAATATAAAAAGAAGATGTAATTGGAATAAATGAGAGATCAGGTTAGAGGGAAAACTACAATCTAAATCATGCACAGGAGAAGCTATTTTGCACATTATAGGTGTTTCCTGGATATATTAATTATTAGAGAATTAACTATTTTGAAGAACATGTGTGTTCCCTTTCTTCTAACGGCACTTAGAAGATAAGGAACTTTGTGTTGGCCTGTGCCCCACCTTGCAATTTTAAGGAAAAGATACCTAGAATCTCCATGTTTTAAATATACTTTTAGCTTGATATTTCAAGTTAGCTCATTTGTAGAGGGCATGCACCATTTTAATAATTAAGGTATGAAAAGTCTGCAAGACTAGAATTGCCTCATGAAAGGCTTGGGAACATTAAGAGAGAATTGCCCATTCTTTTTTTTTTTTCATTTTTCAAATTGTGGTAAAAAACACATAACATAGAATTTACCATCTTAATCATTTTTAAATCTACAGTTCATGGTATTAAATAAATTCATAACGTCGTACAACCATCATCCACCCCCAGAAATCTTTTTATCTTGTAAAACTGAAACTCTGCACAGTAACTCCCTATTCCCACAGCCCCCACCCCAGCCCCTGGCAAGCACCATTCTGTTTCTGTCTCTATGATTGTGACTACTCTATATACCTCATGTAACTGGAATCATATAGAATACGTCTTTTGTGATTGTCTTACTTTAATTAACATAATTTTTTAAGGATCATCCATGTTGCAGCATATGTCAGAATTTCCTTCCATTTTAAGGCTAAAAAATATTATATTGTATATATACCACATTTTGTTTGTACATTCATCCATCAGTGAATACTTGAATTGGTTCCACATGTTATCTATTGTGAATAATGTGGCTACCAACATGGGTATTTATTTTCAAATTCCAAAATTTAAGACTTACTGTAAAGGTTAACAACATTATCCTAACTTTCTCCCTCACTCAGTATTAGAGAATCAGACTGGGATTTCTCAGCACCAATGGCACATTCGACTTCAGAGGAAAGTTAAAAACAAAACGCAACAGAAGAAATAAAATAAAGTAAGAAACAAAAGAATTAATCCACGGGCACAATTTGTGACAAATTAAACAGGAATTCTAGGAATCATACTCAATCATCAGTATGTTTTAAACTTTCCCAAGTGATTCTAGTGTTTAGTTGGGCTTCAGAACCACTGAGTTAGGTA
This sequence comes from Daubentonia madagascariensis, assembly GCA_023783475.1. NCBI lineage: Eukaryota > Metazoa > Chordata > Mammalia > Primates > Daubentoniidae > Daubentonia > Daubentonia madagascariensis. The sequence continues at coordinate 21,129,852 of JAKFHU010001684.1, read as the reverse complement.
ATTCAGTGATTTCATCCATGGTCTTAGCAGAACTTTATACACACGTTTCTCCTCAGGAGCACTGTCCAAGGCTGGCCGGAGTTAGATTGCAGTAATTGTGGCCAAAAAGTTTCCACAAAGTGATACAATACAGGGTACAAGAAAGTTGGACTTCAGTATTTGTGTTGAACCAAAGAATGTGTGATATTCATTTTCATAGAATGGAACAGTATCAGCTGGACAATTAAAGGAATAATAACCACTGAGACTTGAATGTGTCTTTCCAGGGATAAAAATTTCTCATTTGCAAACAATGCATCCTTACATCCTGAGAATTATGTGCATTATTTAAATGGGATATTTTAGCTACTCATCATTGTTCTTGGCACACTTCGTTATGTACTAAATATTTACATCCATCTTTTATAAATATGAGGTCTGTTTATTATTCTCTACAAGGCATATTCCCTGTATATATTCCTATGTATATATTTGTTAAATCCATAAATCTGTTATATTTTGCTTAAACTATCACTAAATATTTAAAGACAATGGTTTTCAAAATTAACATGGCAAAACTACAATTCCATAGATTTCTTCCCTGGGATTCTCTTAGGAGTGGCTTGTTATGAAAAGTACTTATAGAGAGCTTGGCACAACTAGAGGATTTTTAGTGATAGTGCAGAAAATTGCACAATAGTGAAAATGTGAGTGACAATAAAAAAGTTCAACAAACCACAGGGCTTAGGCTCTGTAAAATTTTAATGTCCACTAAATGTGAACAACTAGTTAAGGTGTGTATAATGGCTGGGCATCAGCCCAAGTAAAAGACATTTTTTAAAATCTAGAAATTATTCTCACAGAATGGTTTTGTCAATTAGGGATATATTTGGCAGCACATGAGAGAAATCTGGATTTTAAAGAGGAGGATTCCTTTTCTAATGTACCAAGAACTCTCCAGATAAGCAGATACTGGTGTTCATTCAGCTCAGCTCAGTGATGTGAGGGTCAGACTCTCTTTGACTATGCTTACGGTTTCAAGAAGGCTTTTGAGTCTATAGGAAGTAAAATAGACAAAGAAAAACAACGTGGTTGAACTTGCCCTGACAAATATTACACCTCATTATATAGCATTGTTAAATAAGACAGTAGAGTTTGGGAACAAATATAGAACATTAGACTGTTCGTGTGGAATATAGAATCAAGAAACAATCTAAACTTGATTTGTCACAGAGGATATTGATGATCAGTGGGTCTAATACAGACTTTATAATAAAGGATTCTAGGCTTATACTGACACCTTAAACCACAGGCAAAAACTCAACTGCTGGTGGATTAAATATGTACATGTGAAGGGTAAATTATAAAACTTTTAGAAGACAATAAAGAATAATATCTTTACTATTTTGGAATAGTGGAGGATTTCTTAAAAGAGACAAAAAGCATACAAAATATGAAGAAATACATTGATATATCTACTAAGATTAAAACTAGTAATACAAATTTCTGTTTTAGTATACACCATAAATAGAGTTAAAATACAGTTGTTTCTCATTATCTATAGGAGACTGTTTCCAGGACTTCCCTCAGATACCAAAATCTGTGGCTGCTCAAGTCTCTGATATAAAATGGTGCAGTATTTGCATATAACCTATGCCCATTCTCCTGTATACTTTAAATCGTCTTTAGATTACTTGTAATAATTAATACAATGCCTACACATCACTTCATTCACGTGGATTCAACGTAGTATTCAGCACATGGCAAATTCAAGTTTTGCTTTTTGGAATTTTGTGCCCTTTTTTTTTTAAGATTTTTGATTCAGGGTTGGTTGAATCCACAGATGTGAAACTCACAGATACAGAGGGCTGACTGTACAAATCATAAATCAGGATAAACTATATTAATCACATACCTGATGAAACATTAATATCTGTATTATATAAATATGAATAACTCATATGAATAAAAAGAACAACAACAATAAAAAAGACAAACAGCCAAGGAGGAAAAGAGACAAGCATCATGAACTGATATCACGTACAACAGACAGAAACGGTCTATAAACTTTTGACACTAGTAGTACTAAGAAAAATACAATAAAAAATTAAAATTAAATGCCATTTTTTACCCTTAGTGTTGGCAGAAAACTGGAAGTCAGATAATGGAAAGTGTTACTGAGATAATGGAGGAATAGGGCTGATGTTTACCGCTGGTTCACGTGAACATGGAGCATTTACTTTAGAGGGAGTTTGGCATAGCTAAAGTCATAGCTCAATATATAATAGAATGGAAGGACAAGAGAAGTGGGGAAGGAAAAGAGGGAAGCAAATGTAGACTAGCACCCTAACTTCCAGGAAATACAGCTGTTTTCCTGGTCAAGTAAATTTACACTGTAGAGGTTTTATGAAACCTCTGTGCTGACGAGCAGACTGTTAGGAGAGCCAAAGTGTGAGAACTGTGTTATATAATCTCTGTCTTGTGCATTTTCTTGGTTACAATTCATCTCTTTCTGTACTAAATCTGAGGCATGTTAGAGTAGTTCAAAGCCTCTCACAGCTTTTGTGATCTGGTTGGATTAGACCTAGAACCTGGAGCTAAAGTGACTGCCACCAACTTGAGCACAACGGAGGGTTTGGAGATGAGATGATGCTAAAGTTATCGATTAAACAAGTAGCCGAGATTCTGACATCAGTAAATCTGGGGAGGCATATATTAATATTTTGGCCCAGTTAACCTGATAAAGGTAAACATTTGCAGCCCAGCAACTCCACTCCTGGAGAAACTCGTGCATATATAATCCAGAAGATATGTACAAAGGAGTTTTACTCTTAATAGAAAGAGCTGGGGTACATTTAAAAAGGGAGGGAGAAAAACCAAGTGAAAACCCCTTATATGAGTGTCAAGAGTAGATGGAATATGAAATCCAGAAAAAAAATCCCAAAAGAATAAACTACAGCTACAACATGCAGGAATATCATGAAACTAATGTTGGGCAAAAGAATCAAATCACAAAACAGTGCATACCACATGACTGTATTTAAAAATAAAGTTCAAAATTAGTAAATAGCAAATAATATTTATTATTATTGTTATTATTATTCTTATTTTAGTTATGGGATCACACGCTGTTGCCCAGGCTGGAGTACAATGGCACAATCATACCTCACTGTGCTAAAGCAATCCTCCTGCCTCAGCCTCCGAAGTACCTAAGAGTATAGGTGTGTGCCACCACAACTAGTTAACTATTTTTTGTTTTTTGTAGAGATGGGGTCTAACTATACTGCCCAGGCTGGTCTCAAACTCCTGGCATCAGTGATCCTCCCACCTCAGCCTCCCAAAATGTTGAATGTTTAATAATGTTAGAAAAATGACAACCTAAACCTAGATTATTGTAACTTTCTTCTTAATTATTTTTTTCTATTAGATTGAACTCTAAATAAATGTAATTATAATGCTTAGGACAAACATTGGAAAACTAATAACATAATAGAACCCTAGTTACCTTTTGGTTGTTTGAACTTTTGGAAATAGCTTGATCCTCCAAGTACATTTATGAACTAATATTGTGTTGTACCAATAAATTCTTCAGATATTCTATTTGGTGTGAGTTACATTGTTGTCGTCTCTTTGCCAGTAAAATAAATATAACTGCATGCTCCAAATTGAATAGCTGGAAAACTTGCATAAAAGTAATTTGAATTAGCCTATTTGGGACTGAAATAGAATGCTGTGTCCTGTTGTATTCATTAACTCTCTGAGATTATATATTTTACCTACTCACTGGGCATATTGGTTATAACTGAACGAGACAAGCAGAATGCTTTTAGACATATTATAACTGATCGATCTGACAAACCATTGAATGTGTAATAGCTCTATTAAAGTTTGTATTTTAAATAAAATTATTGACAAAAATATTGCAGAAGCTCTTCTAGTTGTGTGAAAATCTCTTAAAAGAAAATAAGATATAATATGATAGAATAATAAAATAAAGAGAGTGACATCATTTACACAATAGATCAAGATATTTCACAGATACTCAGTGTAAGAGAACGTGAATGAGTGGTGGGTTCACAGAATATGGGCAAATCATACAATAATTTTGCAATTTTTCCTATTCATCTAATGTGGAAAATTATATTTATCTTTCAAGATTAAATAAATAACATACATGATAACTCTGATACATTGTTCAGGTTTATAAGCATCATATTCCTTATATTAAATAAAGTATCATGACAATAATTATAAATAGTAGTATATTACTTTCAAACCAAATCATGAATTTTTTTGGTTTCTCTAAAACATTAGGATTATGTTTATTTAGAGCTCAAATTAATTTAAAAAATTATGGAGAAAGTGACAATCTTCTAGTTTAAGGCGAAGTCACGTTTTTCTAAATTAACGTGCTAAGCTACTAAGCTTTTTTAACAAAGGGAATACATAGAATACTTGAATCTATGAAAACAGAGACAAGAAAAATCTAATTTATTTCATTTTTTTATCTTTATCTTCTGTTATTCACTGCATTTTTAATGGTGCTCATGTATCTTTTTATTCAACAAGAAATAAAATAAAATATCAAAATAAAAATAGAAACACAATTTTTTCACACTGGTTATTATTTTCAGCTATTTGGGGTGAACAAAATTAATATTATACAGTTATATATTAAAGTTCCTACCTTAAATGGACATTTGGTTGTTGTCAAATTTCATATATTACTTTTATTTACATTGACATTTCCATCTTTATTAATGTGTTCCTTCATTAAGAGAGTATTGACTCTTTTATGAAAAAATAATGATCAAACGTAACTTATGTGCCCCATTTTTTCAGCTGTAAATCCAAGTAGCATTTCTACTGTAATACTAAGATATTTCTGCTGTAATATTAAGATAGAATACAACATATGGAAAAGGCATTGTAAAGAATTACCTAAGACTGGAAGAAAGACCTCCTATTAAAAATGGTTCTGTGTTTGCTAAAAGCAGGCAAGAAAAATTTCATTGAGGTATAGAATGGTTATTTTTTGTTCTTGAGATGTTATCAGGAGGAAATAGACTTTTTAAGGCAGCTTCCTCAAACCTCATCCTACTGAGAAAGCTTGGATTTATTTCTTTTCTATGCTGGTGATTTTTTTTAAAGAACACAAATAGACAAAGTTTGCATGCTTTTTCTTTCTAGCCAGAAAACGTCTTGCCATTTTATTTCACTGTTTATGTGTGGCTGTTTCTGCCCCTTTAGTAACGTGACAAGGATTAAGGCATACACCACTTCACAGTGTGAATTCAGCAATGGGGATCAGCAAATGTTCATCTTTTTATTCAAAATCTGTTATTCCTGTGTTAATGGATTTTTCTGTTATTAATAGCTAGATGTAAATTTTTCTGTGAAAAGGTCCAGGAAACATTTTATATTCAAAAGTTTCAAGATATAATTTTTAGGCAGAGATCATATATTTTAGCTCAATTTTAATTTAATTTTACTATTAATACATCTAACTGGTTAAATAATTATACGGTGAAAAGTCAGCCCCTCATTCTTGTGTATAACTGCCCATTTTTCTAACAGTGATAACTCTCCCACCATTACACACTCAGTAGAGCACTGTTTCTTAGAATTTATGTTTTCTTCCACAGATTTCTTTCAAGGTATATGTAATAAAATGCAAGCATATATTCTTAGTTGTCCACTATCTTTGCTCTATAGAACACACAACTCTGTACATTATTCTGTTTATTTCACTCAAGAAAATATTTTTGAGATCTCTCCATATCAGAACAGAAATGTCTTCCTAATTGTATTTTATAGGTGCACAGTATTTTATTGTATGAATGTGAATTTATTTATATAACCAGTACTCAAGCACTGATTACATAGTTGTTTCCAATCTTTTGTTAATACTAGCAATGTTGCAATGAATAATTTGGTACAAATGTCATCTCATACATAGTATTGCATCTTTCAAGTAGATTCTCAGATATGAAATGATATATCCATTAGGATGTATTTGGTTACAGATATTTCCAAACATCTATGGATATTTCCAGTCCTCGGAATTTTACCAACTTGCGTACCCACCAGTAATATATTAACATGCTTGTTTCCCTAGAGCCTTGCAAAGTGAGTGCATTATTAAACATTTACTTTTTTGTCATTTGAATACATCAGTCATTCTTAATCCTATTAAACCCAATGCTATATATATATAAAAAAAACTTTAATGCTTCCCTGTACTATGCTGCAGTAAGTTTTACTCTCTGCATACTTACGTCATTTCAAAAATAAATCCATATAATGTTATAACTCTAATTTAAGAGGGAAATAAAAGAAATAAACCTTTAAGAATATGTGTGTTTCAATATGTAAATACACAGATGTGCCTATATGAGAACTTATAATTAAGTAGTCAGATGCATTTACTAAGTGGAATTAATGTCCTGCCAGAGATAAGTTGGGTTGGTAACTCAGATACCTCCCATGGAGTTCGCAGGGTTGATGTGATATTGCAAATTGTGGATAACTCTTGACAAAGTTGCAAAAACAAATTAGACACTTCAATTTATTCATAAGGTAGTTATGTCACAGGGAAATTGAATGTAACTTGAATCCCTTTCTCTAAGTATTTTGTGAAAATTATATAAGCCTGATAGAGGTTCTAGGCTCAGATGATTATAAACAACTCTATTTAATACATGAATTCCTGGCAATTCATTTGAAAATCGTGAGACACCCACTTTTTTTTCCTTTTATGCATCTATTCCACTAGGTACAGGCACTATGCATCTACATTCCTTTTCTTTTACATATCTATAGTCCTCTGAAAATACTTCCCAAAATTCCTGTGTCCTCCATTGGTAACTAGAGCTGGTATGACAGATAAAAATTGTATCTTAGTGGAACTTTATTTTTCATCTTATGAGTGAACTCGATATTTTTTCATAGGTTTAAAAGCTATTTAAGTTTCCTTTCTTGTGACTTGTCCACTTACTACCTTTATCCATATCTATTGCTAGTTGGTATTTTTCTAATCAATTTCTGTGTAATTTCCATTTATAATTGAGATCACATCTTTGTGGTTAGAAATGCAAATCTCTCCCTCTTTTTCTTTGTTTTTAACTCTGAGTGGTTTTGTTGTTTTTTTCTAGCATCTTCATAAGTGTGTTTGTTTTCTCTTCTGCTTATTTTCTAATTATCTTGATTTTTTAAACATTTTAATCAGCTGTTATTTGTTTTCATTGTTAATTGACTACCAGTAAGAGTGTAACGTTTTATAAATTTTCCTTCAACACAGTTTAAACTGTATCTATGTACTGTGTTTATTTTTGATGTGTGCTGGAATCTCAATTCTTAGTTTCTCTCTGACTCTAGAATTGCTTAGAAAACATTTTGAAATTTCTGTATAGAAGAGATGTTCTCTATTTGTATTTTGTTATAAATTTCGAATTTCATTCACTGTAATGCAAAAATATTTTCTGTGCTACCTTTACCTTTTTGGAATTTATTCAGGATTTTCTTCATGCCTAATACATATGAATGAACCACCAGCTCTCTATCAATAGATAAAGAGATAGATGCTGACAGATAGAGAAATATAGACATCTAATTAGTTATATTATTTAGGTAGGTATCATTGCAAGTGTATCTCCTCAGTTCAACATGTGTTTATATTATATGCATCAGATATTCTAAGCAAAATTACTTCTATACCTTCCTCTTCTTCTCTTTCACTGATAATTTCAGTTACTAACATAAGGCTTTAAATGTTTACCTTTATACTGTTACATATGCTTATATTCTTTTTACTCTATTTAACTCTGCTCTTAGTGATTGGACATTCAGCAAACTTATATCTGTCTCTTCCTCCCTTTCTCCTCTTACCTTAACTAACTTTTACTAAATTTATTAATGTCAAGGCATGTGCCATTTACGTTCAACTTTATATACAGTTAAATATGCTTTGCTGCTAAATATTGTCAATATTCATAATAATCATTTTGTCATAGTTTTCTTAGTCATATCCCAGATGCATCTTGTCATTATAGTACTTTCCTTAAAAAAGAACTATAACAATATAATTTCATGAGTTTTTCCATATTCATATCAGATTGTCTTGATATTTTGCTTACTATAAAGCTCAGTAATTACCTACTAAGGATCAGTCCTCCTTCAGACAACAGCTAGAAACTCTAGATATTCTTTTTAAGTACCTGAAGACCTTGGATTATGAACAAATGCAGGCAAAATTTGGAGGACATTCAATACTTGAAAGAAGAAACTAACAAGAGAAGCTTTTTGTACTTTTATAATTGTTAGCCTGACAGAAAGCCATAGTCAGTCCTATGCATAAAGGCTAAAACTCTGATAGAAAACCTGCACTGATTTCAGATTTAAGAATTAGAAGATAGAGTTTGAAGCAACCACAACAGCTGGAAATGAGAAGGTGATTCACAGAAAGGAAATATTCCTAGTTGAGAAGCTTTAAAAACTATATTTAAAATGTGTCCAAAGCCCTGTCTGATCACTTACCCAACCATGTGTGGGGCAGACTCAACTCAACTCAGATAAAAATAAGATAACTGAATTGAGAATTAAGTTTCCTCTAAAGAATTTGAGTTTGCAGTTTGAGTCCAACCAGGCTAAGTGCCTGCTAAAACAAAGAAACAAAATTCTTCAGCGGAAAATAGCAGAATACAAGGTCTTTACATTCAAGCTAAAATTTGGAAGTAATCAACATAGGAACATAAAAAATCTGGAAAATGTGACCCAGTCTTAAGAGGAAATTGAATCAACCAAGAACAAGCAAGAACAATGGCCCAGTTGTTAGAATTAGCAAACACAGATATTAAGGAAGCTAATATCTCTTTTCTCAATAATAAAGGAAAATACACTCACATTGAATGAAAAGATAACATACTTCACCTATATTTCACCAAACAGAAATATAGGATCTAAAAAATACAATATCTGAAATAATTAATCTTCAGGTGGGTTTAACAGCAGAACAGAGATGACAAAGGAAGGAGTCACTAAGTTAAAAAATATGTCAATATAAATAATCTGATCTGAAAAACAGTAAAAAAAAATGGAAAAAATACACAGCTTCATCAAACTCTGGAACCCTATCAAACAGATTAACATAGGTTGTAACTTGTTATCCCAGATGCAGAGAAGGAAGAGATAGAATGGGAAGGAAAAAAAAATACATTGGAAAAAATAATAGCCAATTTTTTTTTTCAAAATTTGGTAAAAGGCAAATATTTTGGGATTCAATACACCCCGTGACTTCCAAGCAGGATAATTACAAGGGAAACAACTTCTAGGTTCACCATAATCGAACTACTGAAAGCATAGATTTTAAAAAGTCTTGATTGAAACCTAGTTTATCAGAAAAAACAGAAGGCAGAAGACTGTGAAGCAACATCTCTAAATTGCTGAAAGAAAATAGCTCTCAACTGAGGAATCTGAAACTGCCCTTTACAAATTAATAAAGGGGTGCAAGGCAAGAACTGTGGTAAGGGCCTAAATTTTGCAAATGCATAGGCATAGCTAAAAATAATAATAATAACCAGCCACTGTTCCCTAGTTTGCTTTCCTATAATTGCTACTCCAGAGTCATATAGCTGATGGTCATAAAGATTCTTGACCATCCCCATTGACAACATCACCCTTGTGAAACCTACAGCTAGCTTTTGAGATATCTTCCAGGCCCTGCATTCCAGTGAATTGGCTGACCAACCCAGACCAGCAGCCCATACCAAGAAACTGACTCAACTGGTGTTGTGACCCCCACCCAAGAACCTACTCAGCAAAGAAGACAATTTCTACACCCCTATGGTTCTGCCCCAAACCCAACCAATTAGCAGACCCAATTGCCTAGCCTTTTCTGCCCAAACTATCTTCAAAATCCTTTCGCCCAAATTTTCAAGGAGATGGATTTGAGAAATTCCTCCCATCCTCTCACATGGCGCCTGAGATATTAAACTCTTTCTCTGCTGTGACACCTGCTATTTCAGCGTATTGGCTTCCTGTCAAGCAGTGGGCAATGAACTTGGTTGGGCTGTAAAAAATCTATATCCAATGAAAATATTCCTTAAAAATGAAGGCAAAAATAAATATATTTTTACATAAAAGACAATTAAGAAAATTTGTTGCCTAAGGAATTACATTTCAAAAAATAATGTTAAAGGCAATTATTAGATCTGAAGGGAAATGAATACGATATAGAGACTCTGATCTTTAGGAAAGAAAAGCATCAGAAATCACAAATATCCAGGGTTTTTTTTCTGTTACTATATTTAAAATGTATGTCATTATTTAAAGCAAAACCTACAGCAATGTCTTGGATATTTATAATACATAGATGTAACCCTTCTGAAATCTGAAGCATAAAAAATGAGGTAAGTAGTTGATGGCCTTAAATTATTGCAATATTTTACATCTTACTTTTAAGAATATTCACTCCAAAAAGACTGAAAATTTAAGGATGTATAATGTAATTCCTAGAGAAACCAACTTCCACAGTGTTCCTTAAAATTACCTTCTTGGATATTGAGGGTTTTTATTTTTTTTCAAATTTAGTAATAAAAGAATCAAGTAACATAAATGGAGAGAAGAATAATATATTACATAGTAGGGTTTTTAAAACTTCAAATTCTTAAATGACAATAAAACTTCAGTTTGCATTTTTACAAATACTTTTCTCTTTGTATGTAGATTTTACCTATTTATATTTTGTGATATCTATACTATTGTATAATGATAGTTTGTGTACCTGATCATATAGCTGAGATTTTCTCTTTCCTACAGACTTCTTTGTGAATATGTAACGTGATGTATACTGGAAACTTCGCATTGATCTTCATGAGTCATCTATAGGAACTTCCAACTGCTCACTCCCATTTATGCAAGAACTGGTGCAATTTCTGGATTTTTTTTTAATGGAGTCACAGTTGACTTTCATCCTGGGCATTAAAGTGCCTCCTATCCTGCTGCCATAAAACACTCTCAAGTACCTTTGCCAAAATATAATTATTTTCTCCTGGGATTTTATTGCTGATCAGCAGTACAGCTTCAGGAGCAGTGTTTGACAAAATTAAAATCAATAAGCTTCTATATTCATAAGGGATATTGGTCTGTAGTTTTCTTTTATTGTTGTGTCCTTTCCTGGCTTTGGTATCAAGGTGATATTGGCTTCATAGAATGAGTTTGGGAGGATTCTATCCTTCTGGATATTTTCAAATAATTTCTGCAGTATAGGCACCAGTTCTTCTTTGTAGGCTTGGTAGAATTCAGGTGTGAACCCATCTGGTCCGGGACTTTTTTTTGTGGGTAGATTTTTTATTACTGCTTCAATTTCGGTGCTTGATATTGGTCTGTTTAGAAATTCTGTTTCTTCCTGGTTGAGCCTAGGGAGGTAGTATGTTTCTAAGAATTTGTCCATTTCCTCCACATTTTTGTGTTTGTGGGCATAGAGATTTTTGTAGTATTCGAAGATGTTTTGTATTTCCATGGTATCAGTTGTGACTTCTCCTTTTTCATTTCTAATTGAGCTTATTAGAGTCCTTTCCTTTCAGCTTCTGGTCAACCTGGCAAGTGGCCTGTCTATTTTGTTTATCTTTTCGAAGAACCAACTTTTCATTTCATTGATCTTCTGTATTTTTCTTTTGTTCTTGATTTCATTTAATTCTGCTCTGATCTTGGTTATTTCTTTTCTTCTGCTGGCTTTAGGATTGCTTTGCTCTTCCTTTTCCATTTCCTTAAGATGATTCATTAGTTTACTGATTTGTGACCTTGCTGTCTTTTGGATGTGGGCATTTAAGGCAATAAGTTTTCCTCTCAGGACTGCTTTTGCTGTATCCCACATATTTTGATAACTTGTGTCCCCATTATCGTTTAGTTCAAAGAGTCTTTTGATTTCCATTTGAATCTCCTCCTGGACCCAATACTCTTTCAGCAACAGATTGTTTAGTTTCCAAGTTTTTGGATGAAGATGTGAGTTTCTGTTGGTATTGATTTCTAATTTTATTCCACTGTGGTCTGAAAAGATACATGGTATGATTTCTATTTTTTTGAATTTGTTTAGATCTGTTTTGTGGCCTAGGATGTGGTCAATTTTAGAGAAAGTTCCATGAGCTGATGAGAAGAATGTATATTCAGTGTTATTTGGGTGGAGTGTTCTGTAGATATCTGTTAGGCCCAAATGTTCTAGAGTCCTGTTTAGGTCTTTTATTTCTCTATTTATTTTTTGTTTGGAGGATCTTTCCAGTTCCGTCAGTGGGGTGTTGAAGTCCCCTGCTATTATGGCATTGCTCAATAAAATCCCTGCAAACCGAATTCCAATGTACATCAAAAAAATAATTCATCACGATCAGGTGGGCTTTATTCCCGAGATGCAGGGATGGTTCAACATACGCAAATCTATACATGTAATTCACCATATAAATAAAAGCAAGAACAAAGATTATATGATCCTTTCAATAGATGCAGAAAGGGCTTTTGACAAAATCCAGCATCCTTTTATGATAAGAACTCTTAACAATATAGACATAGATGGCTCATTCCTAGAAACTATTAAAGCCATATACGATAAACCCACAGCCAATATCATACTGAATGGGGAAAAATTGAAAGCATTCCCCCTTAAAACTGGCATCAGACAAAGGTGCCCACTATCTCCACTTCTTTTCAACATAGTGCTGAAAGTCCTGGCCACAGTAATTAGACAAAACAGAGGAATCAGGGGCATCCAGATGGGGGCAGAAGAGGTCAAACTTTCACTATTCTCAGACGATATGATATTATACATAGAAAACCCCAAAGATTCAACCAAGAGATTACTGGAATTGATAAATGAATTCAGCAAAGTCTCAGGATACAAAATTAATACACACAAATCCATAGCCTTCATATATGCTAATAACAATCAAGCCGAAAAACAAATTAAAGATGCAATACCTTTCACACTAGCACCAAAGAAAATTAAATATTTAGGAACATATCTAACTAAGGAGGTCAAAGACCTATATAGAGAGAATTATGAAACACTGAGAAAAGAAATTGCAGAGGATGTAAATAGATGGAAAGCCCTACCATGCTCTTGGATAGGCAGAGTCAACATAGTAAAAATGGCTTTGCTACCTAAATTAATTTACAGAATCAATGCAATCCCTATCAAAATACCAACCTCATTTTTTGCCAATATAAAAAATAATTCTACGCTTCGTGTGGAACCAGAGAAGACCCCGTCTAGCCAAAGCAATCTTAAGCAAAAAAAACAAATTGGGAGGCATCTGTCTACCAGACTTCACACTATACTACAAGGCTATAGTAACCAAAACTGCATGGTAGTGGCACAAGAACAGACACGTAGACCAATGGAACAGGACTGAGAACCCAAATATAAAACCAACCTCATACAGTCACCTGATCTTTGACAAATTCCAGAAAAACGTACACTGGGGAAAAGATTCCCTATTCAACAAATGGTGCTGGGAAAACTGGATGGCCATTTGTAGAAGACTGAAACTGGACTCACAACTCTCACCTCTCACAAAAATCAATTCACAATGGATAACAGATCTAAACCTAAGACAGATCTAAGCCGTAAGAATTCTCGAAGAAAATGTTGGAAAAACTCTTATGGACATTGGCCTAGGCAAAGAATTTATGAAGAAGACCCCCAAAGCAATCACAGCAGCAACAAAAATAAATACATGGGACCTGATCAAATTAAAAAGCTTCTGCACAGCCAAGGAAACTATCACTAGAGTGAACAGACAACCTACAGAATGGGAGAAAATATTTGCATGCCACACCTCTGATAAAGGGCTTATAACCAGAATCTATACAAAACTTAGGAAAATCAACAAGAAAAAAATCAAACAACCCTATTAAAAAATGGGCAAAGGACATGAACAGAAACTTTTCAAAAGAAGACAGAATAATGACCAGCAAACATATAAAAATTGCTCAACTTCTCTAATCATCAGGGAAATGTAAATCAAAACCACAATGAGATATCACTTAACTCCAGTGAGATTGGCTCATATCAAAAAATCCCCAAAAAATACATGTTGGCGGGGATGTGGACAGATAGGAACACTTATACACTGCTGGTGGGACTGCAAATTAGTACAACCTCTATGGAAAGTAATATGGAGATACCTCAAAGAATTAAAAGTAGAATTACCATTTGACCCAGCAATCCCACTACTGGGTATTTACCCAAAGGAAAAAAAGACATTTTATAATAAAGACATCTGCTGACGAATGTTCATAGCAGCACAATTCACAATTGCAAAGATGTGGAAACAACCCAGGTGCCCATCAATACACGAGTGGATCAATAAAATGTGTTATATGTATACCATGGAGTATTACTCAGCAATAAGGAACAACAGTGAATTAATACATCTGGTATTATCCTGGTTGGAGCTAGAACCCATTCTTCGAAGCGAAGTGTTACAGGATCGGAAAAACAAGCACCACTGGTACTCACCATCAAACTGGTACTAACTGATGAACACTTACATCACACAGGGCAATAACATTCATCAGAGGGCGGGCGAGTGGGAGGGGGGTGGAGGGGGTGGTAAAACTCTCACTGAATGGATGCGGGGAGCACAGTTTGGGGGATGCCCACAATTGTGGCTCTGACACGGGCAGAGCAGAGCAAGGGCAATGTATATGGCCAAAGTGTTGTACCCCATGATATTCTGAAATAAAAAAAAGAAAAATTAAAAAATAAAATAAAATCAATAAGCTCTGCCTCCCTGTCTTCTTCCCTCCTCCCCTCTCTCCCTCTCTCCCTTCTTTTGTTTCTTCCTAACAGTTTATTAAGGTATAATTTGAATACCAGCATTTTTTTCTTCTTTTTTGCCATTTTATGTTTCAGTATCTACTCCCTTTATCTGTTTCTAGGTTTTTCCCCAGCATCTTTTTCTTTTTTCATTAATTCATTCTAACTTTCTCTTTATGTGTGATCATTTTATTTCCTCTTCTTTTCTAAGGACAGGTAGCTCCTATATTTCATCTCCTTATTCCTATTCGTATTCTCTCTCCCTTTCAACTATTTTATTGAGGTATTTCATTTTCTCTGTGTCAGTGTTCTATATTTTTCTATTAGTGTTCATCATCTGTTAAGTTTTGGTGGTCTTTTTTATCTTCTGTATTACAAATAGCTTTGCATCAATGGTTTTTAGTTTCTCTGTATTACTAATCATAATGAATTGGAGTTTCCTGGTTTGACTATTTGCAGAAATTCCCTGGGGGTGAGTCAGGAAGCTATCTGGATGGCTTTTTCCTTGTCTGCTGTGTCAGAGACCATATGGATGATTCTTTATATAGTCATATTGCACATGTTTCTCTGAATCCAACTGGGGCAGGGTAAGGAACAAGATACTTGGTTTTCTACACCAAACAAGACACTCATCTGTAGGACATGAATTTTTGTTGGCGATCTCTGAGGGGTCTGCTGCGTGACCATTTCACTTCCTCCCACACAGCTTGTGCTCAAATTCAACTTTGAAAAGACGCACATGCATTTTGGAGTGTATAAATTATACCTTTCTCTCAGTTTCACTAAAAATGTTGTTGTTCCTGTCTTTTTGTTTGTTATCTTATATTTTTGTTGTTGTTTTTATTTTATTATATTTCTAGGAGAGACAGAGAAAACCACAGATTCATGTGGTTTTCCAGTTTACACTGGAGTTAAATACTATTTTATATTCTTGTAAGTGTATTGTTTTGTTTTCCTCTTGAAATGAAATCAGTATACTATGTTAATTTCCTTTAAAATATAGCATTTTAGTCATCTTGCCATCTAGATTACCTCAAAAGAAAACTACGTGTATTATGAAAAACTATTTGTCATAGTTTGTAATACAATATTGGATTTAATTGGACATTTTCTTTTTCAGAGATATACATTGACCATATTTTTAAAAAAACAGGAAAATATTTATAAGGAATTAAATTCTCTTGGATGCTTTCTTCCAACTTGAGGTGAGAACCAGTAATATTTCAAACTGTCTGCATTCTATAAGAAAAGAGTTTTTGAGTGATTAATAATGACATAAGGTATTTAATTTTCAATTAATGTGCTAAATTTTTTCTGATGGTATACTAAGGATCAAAATAACTCCTAATTTTGAATCAGTCCTAAATATGACATTTTAGTTAGTTCACCTCACTTACAAAATAAATAAACCTTATTTTATAGAGAGTTTTTATGTCTTGGAGGTACATTTCCATAACACATTCACAATATTCCAAATATATACTGCTTGTTCACATTTACAGCTGTCTCTTTGTGGAAGAGAAATCAATGATCATCATATTGATATTTTAAAAGAGAAAGATAAAAAGCAAAACCCAAGAAACTCACACTAACATGTAATTGGAAATAGAATTGGAATGTTTTCCAAACAGACGATTGTAGCTTTTCTTACATATAGCAGACATTTTCATTAAATAGGTTCCTCAGTAATAAATTGTATATTTACTAGGGCTTTGTTTGTAGTGTCCCTATGAGATGATACATCAAGTTCAAAAGCATCAATAAAAGTGACTTTAATACTGGCGGAAAACACTGATGCAGCTGTTTGTTTTCCAGCAGTGCCAGTGACTCATAAATAAAAAAGTAAGGCAGTCATACCTTGGGCAAAGTGGCTGTATTATCCTTTCTATGGCTCTAATACCAGTAAATCAGTTACTGACTTCACATTTCCTAGAAAATCTTGCTGCTAGTTCCAGACAATATTCAAGTCTAAAACAATAACAATGGCAACAAAATCATTTAGCAAATAGGAGATATTTCTAAATTGAATGAAGTTTACTTTCTAAGAATTATTATAGAATTTTGGATAATTTAAGAGTTGTAAGATCTCATTATATAAGGAAAAAGAATGTTTTCTCTAATTCTCACCTGGAATTCTCAACCAAAATAAAAGTTCAACCAAGGAAACTATACCTTAACAAATAAAGAAAAGAATGATATTTTGAATTTAATCAGTCACTTTTCAAGGAAGTCAACATTTTTATATGTTTATCTTCACAAAATCCCTATTATATTTATAAAGGGAGACATTATTGCCTCTTGAGAAACAGGTACCTTTTTAGTGCTCACAGAGTTGTAAATGGAGAATAAACTAAAATATAAGTATCTCAACTCCCAATCTAGTGCTATGTAAAGAATATAATGTTATATTTTTAAATAAGTGAAATTTGTACCCCCAATGTCTATGCCAACTCAAGGCTACTTGACTATGCAAAAAAAAAAAAAAAAAGTTGCTCATATGGGTTCCAGGAGATGTGTAGTTTTGTTTAACCACCCCCCAACCCCATTAAGTGCTCATATTTATGTCCTCAATCCAAAAAGTATATTTTTAGCTATATTCCTTAGTTTACATGGCCTTTGTAACTTTCCCTCTCTTCATTGCAACTCAATTTTTCTCTTTGTCTCTAAATTATCAGATAGAAACTGTATATTAGTCATAACCTTATTATTAATTTTCCAGAAAAAATGAATAAAGTGCCTAAATATACATGTCCTTAAATTACAAAAAATAGACAACTTTCAAGGACTGGCTTTGGTAACAATGTAACACAACATATGAAAGAGAAATTTGTTTTCTGAACTCTAACTTTGCTTTCCATATCCTTTTGTCTCTTTTTACACTGTCCATAGTGGCATGTACTCCTCTACATTTTTATTGCTCTCCTTCGTTTCTTCTTCTCTATAGAATAAAAGGTTGAATATTAATTTGTAGTTTTATGTAAAAATTATTTCCACATTTCTCATCTTCTAAGGATATGTTTTATTATTAGCTTTAATACCTGCTAATAAAGTTGCAGTTATCTTTCAGCACTTGGGAGAAAGGATTTGGGGATCAAGATGCTTCCCTAGCAATCTTGAAATCAAAGCCCTCAGATGCTGCACCATCTGCCTACATAGTAGGACTCTTTTCCTCCCACTGCTCAGTGGTAATGCATTGCTTCCTACAAAGGACTTGGAAACCATCATGAATAAAGTCATTATAATGGTGAATAGAAGTCTTATTGTAAGAGAAATTACATGGGCATCAAATATTTAATATTTAATTTTAAATTTGTCTAAATATATCTCACAAGGCAGTACCTTATGTTTAATGGTACCATTTGTTTCATGTATTACAACATATGATATGGTAAGAGGAGAAATAGCTGTGTGTGTTTTTCTAAGAAGAGTCAGAGCTGATGAGATTAATGGGCTAGAGAGGAGAAACTAGTTATTGAATTATAAATTCCATAATTTGATCTGCCTGGTTCTCTTTCACCCTCTGGGTCTGAGTTTCACATTATTGGCAGGCTTTTTACTGTTCTGAAACACTGAATTTGTTGGAGCATTGTATTTATAAAGAAAAATCAAGAAATACTGAATCTTCATGTTTTCCAGTTCAAGAAATTTCTATCATCAAATGTCCTTTTTCTGGGAAGCTTAATATAAACACATCAATATGCACAGCTGTCACCTTGTAACTTTTATATTTTTTATGTACAAAATCAAAGTGATTTATCTGACAGCTCATTTCAGAAAGCAGCTATAGAAGATAAATCCACCTAAGTAAATGTTTTAAAAAATACAAGCCTTTCATTGTTAAGTTTTCAACAAAGAGAATGTTATAAGTCTACCTTTATACTTAAGCTTTTTCAATATTTAGACATCAAATTTGAAATCATATGATGTTTTACAGTGATAGGGTTTAGTATATTTCTTACAGAGGTATAACAGATTTTTTGCAACCTCTCTTTTTAATATTGAATTGAATTGACTCTCCATCCAAATGTACCTAATGTATAATAGTCAGTTTCTAATGTATAATAGTCTTAAAATGATAATACCAAACATTTAATTTATTCCTAATATGTGTCACATGCATTTCTTATTTGATCTTTAATTCCATACAACTTAATGTAGATATTATCATTCCCATTTCATGGACAGAGAAACTGATATTCAGAAAAGCAATGTAAATTGCCAGTGTCACACAATTAGAAAATGGCAACATTGTGTTTGGGCTCAGGTCTATTTGACATTAAAAATTCTTTCCAATACTTCCTTAATCTTCTGGTGATAGTAAAAACACAAACATTGGTTTGTTAATATGCAAATGTCTTAGTAATGCATATAACATCAATTACTCATTTTGTTGTTCTTATAATACTTGAGATAAAAATCTAAAAATGTTGCTATGTTCTACAAGATACTACATAATTCTACCTATGTCTTCTTTAGCTTCATTACCAGCACTCTTCTTGCTGTCTACATTTAAAACACACATTGATCTTCCTTTAGTTTCTTCAATATTCTCTGCTCTTTGCTCTTTCACAGACTGTTCCCTGGAAGTTGGAATGATTTTTCCTTTCTCACTCACTCTTTGCCTAGTTATTTCTTACTCATTCAGTTCTTTACGTAAACGTCTCTCAGCCTAAAGTATTTCTCTGCCTCAGATTACATCCCCTGATGTATGATCACAATGAAAACTCTTTGCAACTTTCACAGATGGTAATTATATACTTATTAGAGTAATTATTCTTTTGAATTTTGTTTTCTATTAGGCTGTCATTTCCTGTGGGCACAGACTGAGTCTATGATGTTTCACCATTGTGTCCTAAATGCATAACATTGTTTCTCACACATACCAGATAATCAGTTATTGACTAGAGAGTGGATGCATGAATAAATAAATGCTTCATATTCCAATTATTTTAAGACAGCCCCCTCCACATAGATTAGGAATAATTCTAGTCTTTTCAGCGAGTTTACTTTCAAAATATTGTTGAAAATACCCAGAGGACTTAAGTATGTCCAAAGATTGAAAGAGAAATTACATGGCTGGATTCACAAATGTCTGGTTTCAAGAACACTTGAAAGAGAAATATATTCATGCCACTTATTTGTTTAAACTTGCACTAGACATCCACCCCCACATTCTTGGTTCTACCTGTGGGGACAATTTTGTGCCACTAGTTCTTCCTTATCTTGTAGGATAAGGAAACAGGTACCTACCTATCATTACATGAAATGAAAGGTCTGCTCACAGCAGCCACTATGAAAATAATTACTTTTTTGTGAAAAATTAGCAATATGTTTCAAAGGAAGACAAGGAAGAATTTCCCTATCTTTGTTATTCTCTACAAGAAACTAAGAGTAAATAAGTAGCCAATAGAATGAAAGCTCAAGAAGTGTACTTCATAATAAACAAACTTCAAAGGATATGAAGATGTTGCATCAAGATGCAAGGGTAGGATTCTATAAGAGAAAACATTTAGAGAACAAGAAAAGTGCCTTGGGAATTGGAATATGATGGCAAAGGATTGGAAGATAAAAATAAAAAGGATAGCACAGGAAGTAGGATAAAATAACAAAGAGGTAGAAAATGGGCTAGAAAGATTTTTTTTAATAATTTGTGAATAAATTAAGGTGGCACAACATATAAAAAAGATACAAAGTTTATAAAGTAAAAAATTACATTAAGCTAAGGTTAATTTATTTTTGAAAAAAGAAAAATATTTATAAATTTAGTGTAGCCTAAGTGTACAGTGTTTATAAACTCTATAGTAGTGTACAGTAATGTCCTAGGCCTTCATATTCACTCACTACTTACTGAGTCACTTAAGGCAACCTTCAGTCCTGCAAGCTTCATTCATGGTAAGTGCTCCATATACAGGTCTTCCATTTTTTGTTTTTACTCTTTTGTGCCTTTCTATGTTTAGATACACAATACTACCATTTGTTACAATGCATCAGTATTCAGTACAGTACCATGCTGTACAGGTTTGTTCAGGGCAATAGCTAATATAGCTTAAGATAATAGCTTCTCTGGTTTGTGTAGTACCCTTTATGATGTTTGCAAATGATAAATCGTTACGGCATTTCTCAGAATGTACCCCCATTGTTAAGCAATGCATGATTGTTTTTTAAGCAGAGTAATGTTGTTACATGCCAACAACAACAAAAATAGTAAGAAATAAAATTTTGAATTTTCTTCAAATTTGTGTACTGGGTTTGTGTTGATCTTTGCATTTGTTGATGTATTTCATTCCAATTAATTTGTATATTCCATGAAAGTAGGATTGGATCTTAGTCTTATTTGTTACCCTCACAACAACTAGCACTGGGTAAAATAAATGTAGGTTAATCTGAATAAAATCAAAATAAATTATATTTAATTGCAACAATTTTCTCTGCTTATAACTTTACCATTTCTCATAGAGATTAATACAGCAAGTGGATCTTTGCTTATTTGAGACAAATACCAAAAATGATATTTAAGTGACTTTCTTCTGTTTCATTAGGAAAAGCCATTATAAACCAAACAAGACAATCTTATTAAATATTTATCTTATCTATTGTTGTACTTACTCCTCCAATAATTTTTAGAATTATATAAGCTCATGGAAATCATCCAAGTTATTTGTGATATTGACTTTATATGACATTGTTAATATTAATTAATAGCAACCATAAGTATAAATTATCAAATAGCATTTTTATACCTTTTTTTGGCATTTCATAAGAATGAAAATCTTTACTTTTGTCCATTAAGTGACTGTACATCTGGATGTCATCAAATCCCACTCTACACTGCTATTTTCTGGGAAATCAAAGCAAAAAATTCTTCATATTTTCTTTGTTACTTCTTTGCTGTTGTTGACATTCACCATTTCTTAGAAGTTTCAGCAACAAAATTCAGTTTTCCAAAATAATGAAATGTTCTCATGTATAAGAACAAGTATTCTAGAACAAGATGGTGGCTGTTTGCTTTTTTCTCTCACTTCTAAAAAATATATATCTATATAAGAATATATCTACATTTATTCATATACACACATATCTCCTAGTTTATGTGACCTTATAGTATGTGTAAGTGCATGAAAATATATACAGTATATACAGACAAACACAGTAAGAATAGCATGTTTGTTTATGCCAATGTATACCTGTGTTTTATAGCTATACATCTTTGAAGATAAGGAAATATGCTAGTTTCAGATAAATTTTAAATCACATTTAACCATGCAGCTTATATTTTATTTATACTGATAAGCCTGATAAAAAGGAAAGAAATGTATTAAGAAATAACCAGATTCAGTAACTAGCTTTTTTCTAAATTCTGAAAGTGATCATGCTTTGTACATGAAAAATGTTTTTTTTAAAGCATAGACTGTCAAGTACACTATGCATCTATTTTCAGTTCATTTATAATCAGTGCAAGAATAATACTTTCTTTTTTAAAAAAAGTATAGCAGAATTAATTGCTTGTAGAACTTTTCTGAATATTACAAAACAGGGAAATTATGCATGTGGCTAATTGTGACAGGTGTGTTTATACAAATACAACCCAAACTCAGCTTTATGAAATCATTCTTTCTATTAAAATGAAATGCATCAAAGAAGAAAATGAAATACCTAAATCCATCGCTTTCCTCATGATTAGCAAGCCCAGCCCCATTCTGTCATGAAGCACCATCTGCTCTTTCAAGAACATTCATAGATAAGGCTTATGAAGACTGGAGGGGATTATGTGGAAACCAAAAGGAACAACAATAAATGTAGCTTAATGAAATTCTACAACCAATAGAAAGGAAGACCACATCCTTTTTCAAAATAAAATCTCTGAGCTCCTGTATACAAAACTAATAGTTTGCTGAAAAACATTTATTTCTCCTAAACATATAGCAATCCCAGAGTTGCTGATGTAAATGCAACTTTGCCAAAAAGTTGAATTTATAGGAAAATTGAAAAATACTTTATATATTATACCTAATTTTATAAAAACAAATAAGTTACTGACAAAGATGAAATATAAGTCACATTATTGAAAGTTTATTATATTGATCCATTTATGTAAGTTATAATTTGCAATATTGTATTTTCTTTTCTGGTGGATGAAATTCAAATTGTTCCTTACACCCTGGCTTTGAGTTTCTTTATACCCTTCCCATCTGTTAATTTCATTAGGATTTTGTGAGGTTAACATAAATGTGTGACAGGCTAAAATGACTTGTTTAACTTCTGAACACATACCCATAAGATTATTCCTATTCACCTGCATTGTGTTCATTCCTGCATGCATAACTGCTCTGTGGAACAAACAAGTGGTCAAAAGACACTTTATCAGTCAGGGTTGGAATTCCCATTTTCTTTTTTTCCAGTCTCTGTGGTGGTAGAAGCTAGTGTTGAGATAAAGCCTTGGCAGCCTGAGTTCCAAAGCAATAGTAATGAATAATGCCCTGTGCTAACCCAGAATAGGCATGTAATGTGATTAAGAAATAAACTGTTGCTTTAAGCCTGCGGTCCCCAAGCCCCCGGGGCCATGGACCAGTACCAGTCCAGAAGTGGGCCACACAGCAGGAGGTGAGCAGAGGTGAGAAAGTGAAGCTTCATCTGTATTTACAGCCACTCCCCATGACTCACATCACCACATAAGCTCCACCTCCTGTCAGATCAGCAGCGGCATTAGATTCTCATAGGAGCACAAACCCTACTGTAAACTGTGCATGCGAGGGATCTAGGTTGTGCACTCTTTATGAGAATCTAATACTTGATGATCTGAGGTGGAGCTAGGTGGTGATGCTAGCACTGTTCACTCTTTTATCATAGTTCTCTGTTCAAAGGCACCTTTCCAAAGGAGTTTTGGACCACTCTATTAAAAATGAGTCCCCTTACCAGACTTGGTCTGTCCCCTTACTTAACCTGATTTGTTTAGCTGCTCATGTTTTACTCACTCACACTGTGCTGTGTATTTCACAAAAGAAGAAATTTTTAAATTTTGTTTATCATTGTGTTGCTGGTGCCTGGAAGAGTTTCTGACATGCTGTTGGTGTGTTTGTGCATGCGCACACGTGTACACACACACACACACATTGAATGAATAAATGAACAGATTGCATTGAAACTTAGCCAGGACATGATTGAGAGTATTAATATATCTGGTTCTCATAAATAGGCTGAATCGACAGTTTACAATCAGTGTTTATTCTCTGCCTTAGCACTGTTCATGGTGGAAAAGAAGGCCTCAATGCCCCCACAGAGAGAAACGGAGTGTCAAACCACAGATTTGAGGTGTGACATGATATCCAAAGTGCTGGATTTGGAGGTAAGTTTGGTGCGAAAGAAGAGGGACAAATTGCTGTTTAGGATTAAGTAATGGGAAATTATAGGAGTGCAGTGATCATACAGGAAGGAACCCTGGAATTTTTTTAAATAGAAAAATTTGTGAAAGATGTGCTTTAGGTAGGTAAGTAAATTATGAAGTTATTTCCATTTGAAATCAACATTAAAACTGGATAAGTGGGAAGAAAAGTCTATGTTTGGCATGTGAACAGCAATTATGGTTCAACAACACCAACAAATGAAAGAAAAATAAAGTGCAAGAAATAACCAGGAAATAAATATTAAATGTAAAGGCATGAGTCTAGAGTCAGGAGTCTTACCTGTCTACAGGACCAGCATAGAAGACCAAAACAGAAAGACAAAAATCCTGACCAAGGTAATGTTCACAAGGGCATGACCAAAGCAAGGAATTTCTGTAGCAAACATCAACACCGACTATAAAAAACAGCTGGGTAACAGAAGTCTTCATCCAAACAACACTGATATAGTTTCTGTTGTTGTTGGGAATTAGGCCTGAATTGTTTAGAGGCTGCAGGTGAGAGGAAGTTTAATGGGAAAATGGCTCAAGAGCGCTAGTTGAATAGATTTAGGCAATGTTTAATTTATATGGGATTTACTTTCTTCACATTACAAAATTATTTCTCAAACCTACATTGAATTTATAAAGTAAAACTTCAATCATGTTTACATTAACATGGCTTTGTAGCTTCTGGAGTATAAAGAAAGGCTTACATGTAAAGAAGAAAATTAACCACTTAAAGGACTCTATATAAAATACAATTATAAAGTAAATCATTATCACCCGCTCCTTAGGTTAATTATTTTGTGTTTAATCACTAGTTATTTTGATCAAAAATTCCTATTAATTTCTATTTTGCTATAAAAATACTTAGACATAACCACGATTTATGTAGCCTATAGTACTTGTAGATGAATATTCATACCATTTAAGAGACTATACAAATGTTCATATGATAAGACTTCCAGGAAGCTCATTATGATACTCTAATTTTTAAATAGATATGCAAGATAAGTAAAATCTAGTTATCTAGGATAAGTAAACCCTTGAATAGAAAAGAAAATTTATAGCTACATATAAGGGAAAGTAAATTAATTATTAAAGATATTCTGAATAATATTTATTTTAAAATAAGGGAGTTTTCCCTTAGTGTTATTATTATATCCTTTCTATAGGCAATATTTAGTATAACTAATATCAAAAAATTTGATTGTGGAGGACCTGGGATAATAACAAATATACCTATTTCCATCTTTGCACAGCCAAGGCCAGAGAAAAAGTCTCTATACTAAAAGAATTCTATAATAAAGCTCATGATTAGATAATTAAATTATTTTTTTAAAGTTGTTATTCATTGGTCTACCAAGCAGCATGATGAGTTATTCATCTGGTGTGATGCCAATAGTACTTTATTTTTCATTGTTTAGTAATTTTCTGGGTATGACAAAATAGGGAGTTGATGCTGCATTTTAATGGACATTATAATAAGAAGATATGGCAGTATCATAGCAAAGCAAATTAATGAAACTCTTATGCTAATAAAATTATCCCAAAATATGTATCTTATCTAGGAAAATAATAACATCATAAGTTTTAAATAACAGGCTGAGTATAAACATTTCCCTGTATAAGTCATTTAAGTCTAAAAATGTATAATGTTAAGTAATATTTAAATAAATACCCTAAATCTTTTTTTAAGTTATCCCATGTTTATTAACATTATAATTTATTGATATTCACCTACCTGTGTTGTTTCAATTTAACATTTGTATTCTTGGGCTGTACAGGTATAGGCATTTTCCAAATGTTATAGCTGCCTTTGAAATTCAAGTCACTGGCTTTTGCAGTTTGAAGATATTCTACATCTCCTTTCCATGGATATTTTCTTCTAAAAAGTGCCCATTATTTGGGGTTTTTTTATTAGATAAAAGGTGACAGTCTTTTTCCTGCCCTCCCTTACTATTAGATAGTGCATCTAATTTGATATTGACACCCAACACTTCACCCAATCATTCTTCACTGTGCCTAAAAGAAAAATGTGTTTTGAAGTTTTCCCAGGAAACTGGTATTGTCCTTGAAAGTTCCTGTCCTGTACAGTGTGAATTAGCTATGCAAGAACTTTTCACAACCTTTCTTCCTTTCCTAAATGCAAAAGCATAGCCAAACTAAGAGAGAAATGTTTTACCATTTCTCTTCTGCCTTCCTCCTGCATGATTCACGGATATGCTATCTGGGAATGCAGTCATTTTGAGACCAGAAGGAGAAAACTGTACAGGATGGTAAAGGAGAGAACTGGAGAGAATTGTCTGTGCCTGTACATGTTGTTATGCACGGTATATAAACCTTGATGTGTTTAAGCTCTTTTTTGGTTGGACTTTCTGGATTCTGTAGTAGATAGTAGTAACTGACATACCCCATTCTCCAACCCAGCATTTCATTTTTTTGACTGTTTCTCACTTTGTTTTGGACATGTTCTAGTATCAA
Organism: Daubentonia madagascariensis; assembly: GCA_023783475.1. NCBI lineage: Eukaryota > Metazoa > Chordata > Mammalia > Primates > Daubentoniidae > Daubentonia > Daubentonia madagascariensis. Next base: position 21,103,204 of record JAKFHU010001684.1, on the reverse strand, counting down.
GACTGGTAAGGAACAAGGTGACATTGACATGGGTTGATTATCCCCATAGTTAGAAAATACTACGAAGCTTTATCTATTTCCTCCTCAGGCATTCTCTGCCTCAGAATTGATTCGAGACTTTTTCCCTCCCATTCCTCAAAGAAAACAGTTAAAACTATTTATTTTTATTTTTTTCCTTTTATTTCAGAATATTATGGGGGTACAACACTTTGGTTATACATATTGCCCATGAACTGTCCATGTCAGGGCTACGATCGTGGACACCCCCCGAACTGTGCCCCCTGCACCCATTCGGTGAGACTTTTCCCATCCCGTCCACCCCCCTCCCACCTGTCCGCCCCCTGATGAATATTATTGCCATGTGTGACATAAGTATTGATCAGTTAGTACCAATTTGATGGTGAGTACCAGTGATGCCTGTTTTTCCATTCTTAAAAGGATTATTTCTGCTGGTCTTAGAAGTTTTAGCTTGCCACTATGTAACTGTGAACTTTAGAGAGGAAAGAAGTGGCAGAAAATACTTACTAATTATCAACTACACGTCAGAATCTCTGCTGAATCACTTACGTGTCGTCTCATAATTCTCAAAACAATGTCTTGAGGTAATTATGCTTTTAATGCCTAAAGAAATGGAAAATGAATCTCAGAGATATCAAGTGTCTGTCTTGACCTCACACCACCAATATAAGGTCAAAAGTTTTTAAAGTAGTGGTTCTCAAAGTGTACTCTCCCAATCACCAGCATCAGTTTTGCCTGAGAACTTTCCAGTGGTGCAAATTTTGAACTCTATCCTAAACTTACTAAATCAGAAACTTGGTCCTTGAGGCTCAGCAACCTGTGTTTAACAAGCCCACTAGATAATGCTGATACAAATTAAAGTTGGAGAATCACAGTTTTAAAGGAACAAACCCTAATATTTAAATATTAAACATAACTTGAATATTTAGACCATAAGGCTTTAACAATTTTTAAAAATATTTAGAAAAGTTATATTATCCTATACTTCAGTTTCCAAAATAGGAGATATGAATTTATGACAACTCTGCAGCTTCAGATATTAGTTTAATGGACTACTGCTTCCAAATTAGGCCAATAACAATTCAGTAAATTTGAAGAATTATTTAAATAAAGTCCTGTGTTCTCAAGAGTTTGTAGTAAGAGGCATGATGTGAGCCAAAGGACCAAGAGCTAGGAGAATTATGCTACTGGAACTAATTTACCATCAAGATGTGACATTAAAAGCCAGCAGGAATTCTTGAGGAGCTTGTTGTATTTAAGAGCTTCTATATTAGCCCTACTGAGAAAATGCTAGTCTTTACCTTAAAGCTTGGTTGCATGCTGGAAAGTAACAGTTTAATTGGACTTTTAAAATCCCAGAACAGGTAATATGAGATTGGACTTTTAAAATCCCAGAACAGGTAATTTGAGATTGTCAAACTATCATGTAGGTTATATCGCTCACTTTCAATTGTAAGCAGGAAGACTGGATCTGTTCAGTGGACATGGAATTGTAATTCTCAGTTTTTAAGAAAGTAGAGCTTTAGGCTTAGACCTACAAAAATATATCTTTTTTTCTCCAAGAGTTACTAGATAACTTTTTATTTATTTTCCTGATTTAAAGACTTTTGTTTCAGGTCGTTGTCAAGCAATCCCCAGGCTGTATCCCCATATCTGTCTTTTATGACTGTCTTATGTGAACTGCTGTAGGCAAAATTAGGCTCTTCATTGTATATGAAACCTTCTGAAACAAATACATCTATTTACTCTTTTTTATCCTTCTGTCCTCTTGACTAATCATAACTTTTTGATGTAAAACTAGTTAGTACCATTGTTCAGTTATCACTTTCCCTGATTTTAAAAGCACCTACCATTTGGAAATTGTTATTATTAACATTAGTGTGTTGTATGCTTGTAGTTATCCATAGAATCCAATGGCTCTTAACTTTTAAGTTATTTTCTGTGTATAATATTTTTCTTTATAATGATTATAAGGACTTTGCTGACAAGTGTTTATATATCTTTAAATATTAAGTGTTATATTTTACTTGGGGAAAAGAACTGATGATTATTGTACATAAATTATAAATTTTTATTCTTTTCCAAAAATAATTTTTATGTGATGCTTTATAATTCTTTGTGAGGAACAATGCCATCATTCCATAGATAAGCATTCTTAGCTTCTAGCCTGTGTGATGTGCTTACTTCCTAAAAATTAATAACAATTAGTATAACTATTTGAACATTTAAGCCACAAATTTTCTCTCAGAACATTCACTCTTATAAAAAGTGAAGGGGTATTGTATTTAACCATGTCAATGCATATTTATTTTAATTAATTTATGTATTTGACTAACTTTATTTCCATGTATGTGTTGGGGGATTAAATGTACATACATCAGATATCAGAAAAAAAAAAAGAAGTTTTATTGAAGTGATGATTAGTACTATTTTACTGAGTTTTTTATTGCAGCCAATTTTATGTTGTTACTTTACATGAGCAAATTATTTCTAAACGTAATGGCATATATAAGGAAATACTTAGAAATATTTTATATTTTTTGGATATATTTTTTCCTCCTTCTTTCCTTCTGTCCCATTTTCTTTCCTAGTTTATGCCAAAACAATCAAAGGAAGCCTTATTTGAGATATATGAGTCCTCTTTTTTAAATAGACACAATAGGCCTTTTTATACTTTCAAAATGCTTAGACACAATATTCACTTATAAAATGAACTAATATAACTGCAGTTTTTTCACAAAAATAATGCTAAATTTCTTCTCCCAATAATATTAGCTGTATAGAACAACTTTTCTTGTTTTCAATATACAGATAAGTAATGTTACATGATTTTATTTCCTTTCTCCTAGAGCTATAAAACTGGTATACAATCCAAAATCTTCTAACTACAAACTTAGTGTATCCTCACTTTAAAGCATGCTGTTTCTCTCATCAGTGTGTATTAGACTAAAGAGTGCATTAGAGGAAGAATGCAAAAATATGAGCACAAGACACTAAGTCTTCCTTTTTAATTCATGCTAACTTGTGGCTGTGGAAGTCCAGTCAGATCTAGAACAAAGATATAAATATTTTCTTATATCCAGGTTCATTTTTAACACAAAATACTAACATCCTAAGGTAGGTTACATCTTGATATGCAGATTTGTTGAAGTTTATGTGCTTATGTTTGGCACCGTATCTGAGATATATTTTTCCATGAGTGGACCAGACAGAAGAATTTCTTTTAGTTTATTTTAATCCTAACTTTTACAAGGAAAGTCAAAATCACAAAGTCATCCAGACTTGAACCTAATGACTGACTGGCCAAATACACACATTTAACTCCATCAAGTCAATTTTTTTAAGTGACCAGTTCAGATAATAATAAACTAATATCAAAAATAAATATTTTAATTTTTATTATTTATCTTTAATCAATATAATTAATGCTCTAAATCTTATGATATTTCTACTTTTTGAAAACTATAGGATGATGCTAACACTTTCAGTATGTGACTGAGTGATCTACTTAATTCATCTTTAAGTCCAAGAAATAGTTGTGGCATGTAATGTGTGATGATCTTCGCCAGACTTCCTCTCAAAGTCATAGGATCTGGATGAACTAATTTCTATTCTGTTGTATAAGAATTTCATCTTGACACTATGGTTGCAAATCAATTTATCTTCTTTACCTTTATTTTTCAAGGCTTATTTTGCCACACTGTTGAGAATAGACTAGAACAGGTGAAGGGGAAGAAAAATAAAGACTTCGTTGAAGGCCATTGCTGTCATCAAGGTAAGAAACGACTACCTGAATGGTGTGAGAATTGGTCATGTTTTGGATATATTCTGAAGGAAGAGTCAAGATAATTCCTGAGGAATGTGATGTAGCACGTTGGAGGAAGAGAAGAATAAGGGAAGACTCTGAATTTCTGCCTTGAGCAATGAAATCACCAGTGAGTAAAGCGGATTGTGGGAGAATGAGAAGATTATGAGTTTAGTTTTGCTTATGGGTTTAGTTTGTTCACCTTGAGATGACTACTAAACATCAAAGGATGGGTATTAGGCTGGCAGACACAGGGCTGGAGTTCAGAAGAGAGATATGGACTGTATATACAAATTTGAGAATTGTTGGCAGAGATGATATATAAGGCTATGAGACTCGGTGGGATCATCAAGTGTATGAAGCTACCTAGAAGAGAGAGAGGCCAAAGGATGAATCCTAATCCTAACCTTCACGTTACCCCTACCCCTAATATTGATGTTTAGAGGTTGGAGGAAGGGGAGAAATCAGTAGCAGTTAAAAGGAGTACCAGCAATGCAGGGGTTTAGTGTTGAAAACTGAGTGAAGGAAACACATTCAAGAAGGATTGAGTGAGTGTTGTTCGGTATAGGTTAACTTAGAACTGAGAAGCAAAGGGAGGGGCTAAGTTAGTAAAATGAAGGTATAGCAGTTCCCATGGACTGGTGGAGGTGAGAGCCAAGTTGAGTGGATTCGAGAGAGAATGACAGAAGAATTGGAGAGAATGCATATTGACCACTTTTACAAGGAGTTGTGCTGCAAAGGGGAGCAAATAAGAAATGCATGGTGAGAAAAGCAGGGTAAGAGAAGAGAATATTTTTGAGATGAGAAAATAATAACCATGATGCTGCATGCTATTGGAAGTGATTAATTATAGAGTGAAATAAGTTAGGATAGAGTAGAAAGAGGGAAGAATTTGTGGAATGACAAAAATAGTACTACTGGAAATTTTCAACCATTTTGCAGATGTGAAGTGTTTTCTTTTTAGTTTCCCTTTTTTTTTCTTTTTCAAGCCCCTTAACATAGATTAAAACATAATTCTAAAAGACTGTTCTTTTCTCCCAAACAAATAATGTACTTCAAATTGTTCCAACCATGTCCTTCACAAGCTATTGTCTCCTGTTTATATAGTTAGTTTGTTTGTTCCTTTATAAGCGAAGCTATTTAAGGCATTTCCATCCTTTAATTTTTCTTATCAAAGTGTCTCTTTTGACTTTCTTATACAAAGACTCTGTAGCAGTGCTATTAATGTGATGCAAACTTTAATTATCTCTACTGACATATTTGAGTTCACTAACAAAATGAAAGAATAGGTAAAATAAATTGTGAAGTTATGTTTTCCATTGGAGTAAAGCATGCATAATATACTTTCCCCAAGCCCCTCATTTGTTTTAGACTGGCTTCTAATTGCGGTTTGAATTAGCAAGTGCCTAGTAATTTTTAAGTAAATACAAGCTAAGAAAATGTCTTGTTTATATTAATTTCTTTCAAAATAAATGTTATAAGTATTTTTGTACATAAAGGCACTCAATATTTATTTAAAATTGATTCCAATGTTTTACATTTTTACTATCTGATATAATAACCAATATATTTAACACACATGGAATGCTATAGACTAATTCCACGAAGGATAGCTGAGTTTTGTATACACATTGTCTCCACAAATCCATAAACTTAATGTATATAAAAGGTATTTGTTTGTTTTCTATTAGATGCAAGTGATTGAGCTCCATGCCAGAGGTGCCAGGTGATCATCATTGTTTCAACAGAGTGTCACTATACACCATAGCTTTCAGAACCACTGTGCTTTGTAAAGTTTTATGTGATAAGAATAAGAAGAAATTGTTTTTCCTATGCATAGCGTATTTCTTTTAGTTCTTAATTTAAATTTTTCCTTTTTTTTCTTTTTTATTAGCTGAAAGAACAGTAATGCAAAAATTGTCCTGGTAAAGAAGATGGCAGTCATGGAAGAGAAATAAAGTAAGCCAGAGTAGGGGAATCTTATTGTCAAAATGTTTAGAAATAATGCATCCTACATGGAGCTGCAAGTTCTGTTGGAAAATAAGTGAATGTCAATTTTGTTACAAAAATATTCTAATAAATTATTATTTTATTATTGAGACAAATTGGGGAAATGTATCTGACATGCATTTATAAAAATGTTTTATTTTTTTAAACAATGGAAGTTACCATTAAATTAACATGATGAGGCTATGGCAACTATGAATTCAGGCAAATTTTTAATTGTTAGAAACCAGGCCAAAAGATAAGTGAATGATATTTTTGCCTTGAATATCATGAATCACAAACTAGTCAATAGATTCTAATTAAAATAAGAAGCTTATTAAATAATACATAATTAATCTCTTTATCAATATGTAATGCCTTTCTTTGTTTTACTGTTTTTGATTTAAAGTCTATTTTATCTGATATAAGTATAGCTACTCTTGCTCACTTTTGGATTCTGTTTGCATGGAATACCTTTCTCTACTTCTTTATTTTCAGTCTACATGTGTCTTTATGGGTAAAGCAAATTTCTTGCAAGCGGAAATTTTCTTATCAAAGTGTCTCTTTTGACTTTCTTATACAAAGACTCTGTAGCAGTGCTATTACTGTGATATAAACTTTAATTATCTCTACTGACATATTTGAGCCCACTAACAAAATGAAAAATCAGTAAAATTGTGGAAATATACAATCAGTATCGTTAAAGTGACCATATTGCCCAAGGCAATCTACAGATTCAATGCAATTCTTCTAAAAATATGTCATTTTTCACAGAATTAGCAAAAACCATTCTAAAATTCATATGGAACCACAGAAGAGCCCAAACAACCAAAGCAACTCTAAGCAAAAAGTACAAAGCTTGAGGCACCACATTGCCTGATTTTGAATTATGCTACTGAAAACACATAAGAAAAAATGTTCAACATCAATAATTACCAGGGAAATACAAATCAAAACCACAATGAGATACCATCTTACTCCTATTAGAATGGCCATTATTAAAAAGTCAAAAAACAAGAGATGTTGGTGTGGGATGTGGTGAAACGAGAACACTTTTACACTGTTGGTGGGAATGTAAATTAGTAAAACCTCTATGGAGATCAGTATGGAGATTTCTTAAAGAACTGAAAGTAGATCTACCATATGATCCTGCAATCCCACTAGTGGGTATCTACCCAGAGGAAAAAAAGAAGTCATTATATCAAAAAGATACCTGCACTCATATATTTATACCAGCACAATTCACAATCACAAAGATATGGAATCAACCTAAGTGTCCATCAAGTGATGAGTAGATTAAGAAAATGTGGTATATAAATACAATCTAGTACTACTCAGTGATGTGAAAGAATGAAATAATGGCTTCTGCAGCAAATTGGATGGAACTGGAGGCCTAACTGAAGTAACCCAGGAACAGAAAGATAAATGCTGCATGTTCTTACTTATAAGTAGGAGCTAAACTATGGTTACAAAAGAGCAATCAGAGTGATGTTATAGATATTGGAAACTCAAAAGGGGGAGGGGTGGGTGGTGAGGATTGAAAAATTACCCGCGGGGTACAATGGATCTACTCAAGTGATGGGTACACCAAAGCCCCGCCTCCACAACTATACAATGCGTATGTGTATCATAATTCAACTTGTACCTCCTAAACTTATTAAAGTAAGAAAAAATTAATAAAAAATGATACAAAAAATTTAAAAAATAATAATCAATGATGAAAAGACTTGACAGACCCTATAAGAATGACTGTAGCTTTTTGAAAGGTGTCTGTCTGGTGGAAAGAAAGTTATATACTTTTAAAAAAGGGCTTACAAATGATTTTACATAAATGACATACTAATATTTGAAGTACTATATATTTTAATTGGCAATAATTAACAGATTATTAGATCTAAAAATATAATGTCATATAATAAAATCAAAGCATAAATTAAAAATGCAATGTTGTATATCAAAGTTTAATGCTGAAGCATGGATATTAATTCAATTTTAATTACAATAAGTTTATTTTTAAAAATTAATTATGAAGATTTTTTGTCAGTGAAATAGATTACTTAATTTTTCTGGTAAATTTTTTGTTTCTATAAGACTTAAAAAAATGCTAACTAGACAATATGTGAAATATAGTGTCATAAATTATTTTGCTTATGCACACACATTGGTCTGGAAATATATTCTTATAAAAGATTTTGCTTATGGACAACACATTGGTCTGTATACCGTTGCTCATTGTTAATTGGGAATATTATTAATTACTTTTAGAAAATTAATGAAACAGAACATGTATTAAAAGGTACTTAGGCTTATGCATGCCCATTCGATTGTTGAGTTTTATGACATTGTTTTCTATCTTTGAACATTTTTTTATACAATCTCTTTGTTATATATCTTTGGTGTACATTTTATATTATAGTAATTCTTTCAAAAATACTGGAAAATCAAAAATGTTGACCTAGTTGGTCTTTATTAGTAGGAGCAATATTTTATCAAATAAAATTTGAAATAAATTATAAAATTTAGGATTTTAAAATAACTTAGAGAAAAAGCAAAGAGAAAGCTAGAAAGATTTAAAATGTTAGGGCAATTTTAATAATGCCAGTCTTCTACTTAATGAGAGAGGTAGAAAATTAATATTTATTTTAGTGATTGATAAAATATTTCCAAATTTAAATTTACATTCTTATACAAAAAAATTAGCAGAATTAAACAAGTTTTTCAATTATTATTTGAGGGAAATAATTCAGGTAATGAAGAAACAGACAAATGTATAAGCAAATTTTAAATATTGTGTACTAGTGGGAGTTCTCCAGAGAAACAGAGAATAGGATGTGTATATATATATAGATTTGTTTTAAGAAAATGATTCATAATTATGGAGGCTGGTAAATCCAAAATCTGGGAGATAAACTGGTGGTGGACCCTCGTAAGAGGAAATGTGGTAGTTCAAGCCCAAGGCCACCTGCTGGCAGAATTGTTTCGTCAGAGAAGGTCAGTCTTTTGTTCTATGCAGGCCTTCAACTGACTGCATGAGGCCTCACACACATTAAGGAGGACAATTTGCTATACTCAAAGTTGACCAATTTAAATATTAATCTCATCAAAAACATCCTCACAGAAACATATCTGGGCACTGTGGTCCAACCAAGTTGACACATAAAATTAACCATCACATATGTGGTTTGAAAATGATCCTAGAAATTAGATTTTAGCAGAATTATGTTAAGGTTAGCTTTGTATATGATCATTAGCTACCACTTTAAGATAAAATTCACAATAGTACTCTATCAGGGGAAATCATAAAGGATTCTCAGGTTAAATCAAAGCCCTGTTGATAAATTTTATTTCTTTTCTTTATCTGTATGCGGGCTTCGGTCTTCTGCTGGAGAAAATCTAAAAAAATGCCTTCGTGGAAACTCAAATCTCATTAATTGAGCCCTCAAAATTGCCGAGTAAGTCCTTCTCATACTCTCCTTGGTATTCTCTCTCTTACCAACATTTTCAAAGTAATTCTTCCCCAAGCCGCTATCCTATCAGCACACCTTTAGTCTTTCCTCCTAGTCATGGGGAAAATGTGTGCCATCAGATGACAATGTCTTCATCTTGCTTACGTTGATTCAAGACTGCATCTAATACACGCATTCCTGATACTTCCTTTTTTTTATTTCTTGCAACGAGAGAAATTCTCTCCTTCTGTTAGAAGCTGAGTTTCTCAGGTGCCTCCTGGACTGCTTTGCCTCCTGCCTTTGCAAAAACCTTATTATTTAATATAAAATTCACTTGCTTTTCCTGAATCTTCAGTTGCTCCCTTTGTACTGTTTTCTTTCCATCTATGTTGAAATGTGTTTATGGCTTTCATAAAATTATAAATATAACCCTCTCTTGAACATACATCTTGTAGCCATAGACATCACTTTTTGCCCAATTTCATCTTAAAACTCCCTGAAAAAATCTATGATTTTTTTTCTAATTTCTCCCTTTTATCTTATTTTTCTATAGTCAGCTGTCTAGCTTTCTACTGGACATATACACCTGTCTGTCTTGCAGACACCTAAAAGCTAACTGTACTGAACAAATAGAATCACTTTCTTGCAAAATCCATTCATCCTTCTCTCGTGTTGCCTAACTCAGAACAAGACACCACCATTTCTCAGAGTTAATATCCAGTGTCAACCTGAACTCTTTCTATTTTCTTATCTTCAAATCTGTTTGGATGCTACATGCTATTGATTCTGCCTATTAAATATAATATAGCTCCTCAATCCTTACTTTCACCATCCTGATGCATCACCTTTTGCATGGACTATTGAATAACTTCTTAAATAACCTCACCATCTAATGAGGCATAATTTTTTATTGGAAAAAGAAACGAACAGTATTCCCTTCAAATTCCTTCCTCACAATACTTTTCTAAGAGAGACTCTTTTGATGCAGAAGAAAGTTGATACAACAAAATGAACTATTCTTAGACCTTTAGACCACCCTTTTATCTTCATGCTTATTCATGAAGGAAACTATTAAATAACAATATAGGGTCTCATCTAGTGTTCCTTGAAATAGCAGAGGACACCCACCACTCTTGCTGGGCATGATGACTTTATGCCTCCAATTAGCTGCCTGTCAATGTTAGAGATGTCAGTTAAAGAAAGCTCAAATATTTGCCAAGGTCAGTTTCAGATTAAGCAGTTCCAGAAAAAACCAGTAGTTCCAGACTAAACAGTGAAACTTCTGGTTCTCTAACTTTTGAACTCATTCTTGATTTTTTGTGTTTGCACATAAAATAATTTTGTTCTTAATATTTGTCAATGGGCAACCTCAGGGTCTCTTTGACAATTTCTTATAAAATATTTGAAAAATTTGGAACTTTGTATTATAGAATATTGAAAAATGGGAATGTTTGTGCCATCTTTCACACATGCTTGGTACAGGGGGTTAGATTTTACAATATTTACTTAATGTGTTGACAACATTATTCAAAGTTTTAATCCATGTTTTAACAAGTAATAGCAAATATCATTGCAGGGCAAAAATATTACATGTATTGAGTGCAACTAAAGTCAATTCTCCGTTATATATGGTTTATATCACCTTTTATCATCATCTGCCTGCTGATTCTTCTGCCTTAGCTCATCAACCTCACCCTGGAGGTTTTCCTGCCACATAAATCTACTTTCAGTTCTAGAAGTACCCCCAGCTCTGTCTCACCTTCAGACTTTTGTTTATTCTGTTTCTTCTACCTTGACCATTCTTTCTTTTCTTCACGTGATTACACATCCATCAAGTCTCAGCCTAAATACAGTTTCTCTTAGGCTGCAGAGGTTAAATGTTTTTCTTTTGTTCCCGTAGTATCCTATATATTGGCTGTCATTATGCTGACTGTACCTGATTTTAATTTACTTGTTGGCAGTCCCACCTTAAGCAAATGCCCTTAGAATAGCATCTTTGTCTTTTTTCTTCATCATATTATCTCTGGTACCTAGCATAATGCCTGACACCAAATAGCTATTTAACAAATGCCTCTTGAATACCAGCACAATATTTTTAGAATGTAAAGTATAAAATGGAAGAGGTCAATGGTGAGATAACTAGGAGAATATGAATTACTGTATATAATCATATATTTTCTTTTGTTTATCTTACAGATAGTATATTTTATTTTATTTGATACTTATGCAATAAATCTGGTGCACTGATATATTTCCATCTTGTTAGTACTTTCTTTTTCCTTGCTGTCAAGCATCCAGTAAGGTCAGTTCATTTAAAATTTAATTCATGAGGTGCCTAATCTCCATATGTTCAGGTATTCAAGTGAAATATGACTTGTTTGTTTTGCATAGACACACTCATAGATTTATCTTCCTAAAAAATACTGATACAACAAATTTTTATTTTTAGGTACTAGTGTGGAAAGTTAGATAATGCAATTTTAAATCTGAAGATAAGTAGTCTGTATTTTGTGCATCTAAATATAAATGCTCTCCAGCAAATACATGTCTTTGTGCCTCAATACCTTATTCAAGAAACGGCTTACATTTTCTGATGTCTAAATTCATCATAAAATAAAAAACAGTGAAAATGAGTTGTGCTATGAATATTAATATGCAAGTTAAACTGTTAATTCTCTAACAGCAGTAATCAGATAATACCTTATAGAGTACATTTTAAAGAAATCCAAGAGCTTTTAGTGAACAATAAAATGGGAATGAAGATTTGCCACCAAATTTGAAATTGATTGGAAGGTCATTTAATTCAGCGAATATTTTTGAGTATATTCTTTGTATAATGTGTTAAACTTGATCTTGAAAAACAAAGATTTGGGGGAAGCTTCAACATATAGAGCTGCCTCTATAAGAAATACTGATTATTTTCTTCCTAAGCAATTGCACAGATAGTATATTTCTCCTATTAGCACAAATGTAACATTTAAAACAAAAATGCTGTTAAATATGCAGATTTAAAACTGTACATGTTTATCCATACTTTTGCCCCAGTATCATTCCACCACATGTTATTATATGTAGTTTTAAACAATGCCATCCTAATGGTCAGCTGAACAGTCTTATGAAATCAGTCTACAATACTTTCACTTGATGCAAACTCTAGCAAACAGTTTCACACTTAAAATGTTGCTTCACCTGACAGATTGCATTCCATCTGGTTTTCAAAGTAGGAGTTGTGGAAAAATGCCAGTGCACATTGCTTCTGTCCAAGCAATTCATTGATTTCTTTCATCTTCAGATAGTTTTGGTAACTTGATGTGGTCCCATAGCAATGGGTTGTGCTTTCATTCTCCCAAGTGATTCGAATTGAAAGGAAATTGTTTCTCCCACATGGCATCCCTAAAAAATTAATTGATGCAATAAATGTCATGCCATCTGTAGCTTATGTGTGAAAGACATTATTCAGTGCAGACCTCCCAGCTGGGTGCATCTTTAGTGTGTAGCCATCTAGAATACAAACAGTGCCATGGATTAGTGGTGGCTATCAACAGAGTCAGGGCAAGATAGAAGTATGCTAGCCATCCTGCATTAGACTAATTTATAGAGATTCCTGTTCACCATTGTGTTCTGTTTTTACTATCCTAAATATCCATCCACAAAAAGTTCATATTTATATTTGCAGCAGATGATTTTTTACATTTCAATTAACCATATAAGGAATCTGAAAATTAATAAGAATGGAAATATTAGAAATAATATTTCATGCTGTGAAAAACAAAGTATAAAAATGTGAACTTGTGAAAAGCTATTGGTTAAGACTTTGTTTCCAGGTAGCTGACTAGACATTCTGAGCAATAATTCTGATGAGGACTGCTGAAATTTCTAGTGTAAGCATTTAGTGCTATACGTTTCCATCTTAGTACTGCTTTAGCTGCATCTCACAAATTTCTTATGTTGTACTTTCAGTTTTTATTCATTTCAACTTATTGTTTAACTCCCCTGGAGGGACTCCTCTCTGACCTATGGATTATTTGGAAGTGTATTTTTTAATATCCAAGTGTTTAGAAATTTTCCTGTTGTTTTTCTGTTATTGATTTCCAGTTTGATTCCACTGTGATCACAAAACACACTCTATGATTTTAATTTTTTTTTAATTTGTTCATAATAGAATAGTTTTATTGCCCAGAATATGGTACATCTTGGTATATGTTTACAGGCTTTTAAGAAGAATGCACTTTCTTTTGTTTTGGGGTAGAATGTTGAATAAATGTTCATAAGATCCTATTTATTAATGGTACTTTTGAGTTCTTCTTATAGCCTTCATGATTTTTGTCTTATTCATTCACTTGTTGAGAGAGGGGAATCAAAGTCTCTAACTATAATTATGGATTTGTATATTTTACTTTTCACTTGGATGAAATTTTGCTTCACGTAATTTGGTTCTTCCGTTATTTCTTATATTACTTTGTTGAGACTTTGTATGTTTTCATTGGTTTCAATAATGTATATAATTGCTCTTTGAATCATTTTTTGATCACTGCTTTACAATCTTCGTCAGATGATTCTAACATCTCTGCCATCTCGTTTGTTGTCCTCTCTCATTTGAGTTAAGATATGCCTGGTTCTTATGTTTATTGGCCATTTGTCTATCTTCTTTTGAAAAGCTTCTGTTCATGTCTTTTGCCCACTTTTTGATGGGGTTGTTTGATTTTTTCTTGCTGATTTGCTTGAGTTCTTTGTAGATTCTGGTTATTAGCCCTTTATTGTATGTATAGCATGCAAATATTTTCTCCCATTGTGTGGGTTGTCAATTTGCTGTGTTGATTATTTCCTTGGCTGTGCAGAAGCCTTTTAATTTAATCAAGTCCCATTTATTTATTTTTGTTGTTGTTGTGATTGCCATTGGGGTCTTCTTCATAAATTCTTTGCCTAGGATATCTAGAAGAGTTTTTACAACATTTTCTTCTAGTGTTCTTATGTTTTCGTGACTTACATTTAAGTCTTTTATCCATATTGAATTAATTTTTGTGAGTGGTGAGAGATATGAATCCTGTTTCATTCTTCTGCATATGGCTATCCAATTTTCCCAGCACCATTTATTGAATAGGCTTCCTTTTCCTCAGTGTATATTGTTGCCTGCTGTGTCAAAGATCAATTGGTTGTATGTGGACGGTTTTATAGCTGAATTTTCTGTTCTGTTCCATTGGTCTGCATCTCTATTTTTGTGCCAATACCATGCTGTTTGGGTTACATTAGCCTTGTAGTACAGTTTAAACTCTGGTAATGTAAAGCCTCCAGATTTGTTCTTTTTGCTTAAGATAGCTTTGGTTATTCGGGCTCTTTTCTGGTTGCAAACATCACTAATCATCAGGGAAATGCAAATTAAAACCACTATGAAGTATCACCTTATCCCTGTTAGAATGGCTTTTGTTATAAAGTCTAAAAATATGGCATGGATGCAGAGAGAAAGGAATGATTCTACACTGTTGGTGGGACTGCAAATTAGTACAACCTATGTGGAAAACAGTATAGAGATTCCTCAAAGAGCTAAAAGTAGACCTAACATTTGATATAGCAATCCACTACTGGGTATTTTCCCAAAGGAAAAAAAAGTCATTTTATCAAAAAGACACCTGTACTCGAACGTTTATTGCAACACAATTCACAATTGCAAAAATGTGGAATCAACCCAAGTGCCCATCAATTCAAGAGTGTATTAACAAAATGTGGTATATGTATAGCATGGACTATTACTCAGCCATAAAGAAGTATGACTTAATGCCTTTTGCAATAATTTAGATGGAACTGGAGACCATTATCTAAGTGAAGTATCTAAAGAATGGGAAAAAAACACCACATGTACTCACTATTAAATTGGAACTAACCGATGAGCATGCATGTGCATAGAGGGAAGTAAAACTCAGTGAAAATTAAGCAGGGGGGAAGAGGGAAGAGGAGATGGGTGATAACCTACTTAATGGGTACAATGAATACTTTCTGGTACAGGCACACTTACAACCATGACTCAAGCATTATAAAAGTGATACATGTAACCAAAAATATTTGCACCCCTGTAATACTTTGAAATTTTTTAATGAAGATATTCCTGGTTCTTGATATGATTAATGGTTTTTTGAAAAAAACCTGGACATTTTGAGCTCTGTGCATCTTATTTAAATATTCTATTTTAGCTAGCCTTCTCTGACACCATTCTGGCACAGGAAGAATGTACTCTTCCTCTTACTGCCAGGTGGGGTGGAAGTCAAGATTTCCTACATGGTCTTCACTGACATTGCTGGGGTTAGGGGGCTCATTACTACCTGAAGGTGATTAAAGTCACAGCTTCGTGTTTGACCTTCTCTGCCACCACCCTAACAGCATAGTTGGGGGTGCTTCATTTCAGCCTCTTGAAGGTAAAAGGCTTGGGTCCCCACTAAATATTTGCTGGTGCATTGGGAATGGGGGCTGTTCCCCCAACACATTGGGTTGGTTGGATGGGTAGAGTGATTATTGCATAAAAGTGTTTTGACTTACTAGGCTGCCCTTTTCCTGGTCCTGTGGCTAGAACAATTTTTATATTGGAGAGTTTTTTTTTTGTTTGCACCCCTTGGCCATGCTAGATGGGTTACCAGTTTGGCCACCACCAATTATGGAATACATGTTGCAAAAGAAAACCCAGAAACCTCCTTTCTGTGTAATTCCTTGGGTTTTTCTATCTTTTAGAGTCATCTTGTGTTCATTTGATATATAATATCCAGGGTTTTTAGTTGGTTTTAGTAGGAGGAATAGGAAAAAGTACTTCTAATCCATCTTCATAGAAGCACAGCCCCACTATATTTTTTAAGTTTCATCATGTAATAAAATATGTCTTTGAAATGGACAGCACAGTCATATTTAATGATCATTTTAATATTTGTTCTTATATTATGGTGAAGACAGTGAGGAAGATTTGTTTTCTGTGATGTCATATAAAAAAATGTCTCCTGGTATTACTCAGCAATAAAAAAATGGTGAATTAACACATCTAATGTTATCCTGGATGGAACTAAACCCCATTCTTCGAAGCGAAGTATCACAAGAATGGAAAAACAAGCACCACCAGTACTCACCATCAAATTGGTACTAACTGATCAATACTTATGTGCACACATGGAAATAATATGCATCAGGGGTCAGGCAGGTGGGAGGGGGGTAGAGGGGATGGGAAAACTCACACCTAATGGGTGCAGGGCACACTGTTTGGGGGATGTTCACAATTGTAGTGCTGACTTGGGCAGTGCATAGGCAATATATATAACCAAAGTGTTTGTACCCCCATAATATTCTGAAAAAAAAGTCTCCTGGAATGTACAAATAGTTTAATATAACATGCTACTAAAATGGCACTGCTTTCAATTAGTTGTCAAATGCAATGTATGTAAAATGAATCATAAAGTATAATGTAATAATATAAAATAATTTTCACTCAGACAACATCGTGCAATAAATGGAAGGGGACTCAAGATGAATTACATTTCTGGATTGAAGCAAGTCTCTCAAAGAAAGAGAAAGATTGGTTTAAATGATAATCTATAGCCAGACATTCCACATTCATAATCCAGTTACCAATGATTTTGGATAGCTAGAAGAAATAGTTACATCCATATATCTTAAGGGGACAAAAAATACCTGAACATTTTTAACCTTTCCAGTCCATATTAGGAGTATGCTACCATATTTATCTTTTATATATAAAAAGAAACACATTTGGATTATCAGTAATATTCCTAGCCATTCAGGCATTTCAAATTCTCTCAGGTTATACAGTTAAGGTGAAAGCTTTCTATCTTTTCAAGGAAATGCCAAAGTTTTCATAATAAGAATTTTTTAAATTTATTTACTTCTTAAAAGTCCTTAAAGATAATAAAAGAGCAATTATGGTTTACTTAACAATGCGTTTCACACAATTTTATTTGAGAATGTTTGGTTTCAAAACCTATTATTACCTCCAATATGAGTATCTATGATTCTGAATCATGCATTCTATATGTAAACCTCATGTTCTTTTAACCTTAATTCTTCACAGAAATAAAAGTAATAACCAATATATGAGGGCACAGTTATAGATGAATTTTATATCACTTTAGGCCATTGAGTATTTCTTTTTCAGATAAATACTAGAGAATTTTTAAAATAAATGACCAAGCATCTTTTAAACTGAAACATATATGGAAAGTAATTTTTATGAAAAATAGGAGTGATAAACTGGGATAATTCACTTATAATTGTGCCACTCTTATCATTTATATTAATAATAATGGCTGCTAAAATAGCAAGGAGGGAAAAAAAGTCATCATTATTTTAACAGTACGTTGAAGGTAGATGGAACTTACAGAACGTTTGAATTTTAGTTGCTAAATACTGATGCAGTACTGATTTCATCTTATGGGTAGTATGTAGTAGGAAAGACAACAGGGAGACCTTTTCTTTAAAGGACTTAGCTATAAAGTCTATTACAAGACTTATAAACATTTGAAAAACAATTTTTAATAACATAGGATAGGACAATTTTTCAGACACTATTCATGGGAAAACATTTCATTTTATGTAATTCCATGTTGTTGTTGATAAAAATATAAAGCCATTTTGTTTTAAATAAAATCCCTTGTTATTAATGTTTAAAAATTCTGTTTTCTGTTCACTATAGTGAAACTCTTTGACTCCTCAGTGCTTTTATTTCAAAATTCACAATTCTTTTCAAACAAATTTGACTTAGTGAAATAAAGGGTAGATACTTCATCCGATATCTAAACCATGTAATCAATCATGCTAATATTTTTACTTATCTAAATATACTGGTATCTCAAAAAGCTATCAAACCATGAAATTGAAGACATTTAGCCGGGTACTAACTGTCCAGAAAATTCCTTTGAAGTATAGACGGCTTTCAGCAGCCACTGATTGAAATAAGCTTGAATATTCACAGATTTCTTTCTATTAATTGGTGAAATCATTTGATGCTCTGAGATAAAAGGTGGAGGTTTTGAATAATTTATGTCTGATAATTTTATATTTATATAAAAGAATCACAAGTCTTAGCTATTTCTTTTACTACCAAAATCTGTGGATATTTTTCATTTGTTTATTTCTGTGTCTTTACTTTTACTGGAGAGACTCTTTACATGTAGGCACTCTACCGGTTTCTATTCTTGACCGTATGGCTTCTCTTTCCTTCTACGCAGTCTTCATGTACATCATATCACTGGTCATAGCTTCAGCTGTCACTAATGTCCTGATGGATCCAAGCTATTCAGTACCTCCTCAGACTTCTCAGAGGCTCAGAGCTTTACTTTCAGCTAGCTACAAGAGAATGGCATTTGGATTCCATAAGTACCTCGAGCTCTTGTCCAAATACGATAATCACATTACAAATTCCTATTGACTTCTCTCATTAATGTTATCCCACTCACACAACTGTCTTGCAGTCCCTACCATCTTAGTTCAAGCCCTCACCAGATACACATTTGACACTTGAACAACATGGGTATGAATTGTGCAGGTCCACTTATACTCAAATTTTCTTCCACCTCTGCTACCCCGAGACAGCGAGACCAACCCCTCCTCTTCTTCTTCCTCTCATCCTACTCAATGTGAAGATGATGAGGATGAAGACCTTTAACAGGATCCACTTCCACTTAATGTTTAGTAAATGTATTTTCTCTTTCTTATGATTTTCTTAATAACTTTCTTTTCACTAGATTACTTTATTATAAGAATACAGTATGTAATATCTATACAAATTATGTGTTAATCAATTGTTTATGTTATAACAAAGGCTTCCAGTCAATAGTAAGCTATTAGTAGTTAATTTTGGGGGAGTCAAAAGTTATACATGGATTTTTGACTGTGAAAGGGCTTTGTGCCCCTAACTGCTGAGTTGTTCAAGGGTCAACTGAACATTAAGACTACAGAGGGGAAGAAAAATGACTCTGAAGCTGTACCACTGGCTTAAGTCCAGGCTCCACCACTCTTTAGTCACATGACCTTAGGCAATGAACTTAACCTTTTGGCAATTCAATTTTCTCATTTTTAAAATGGGATAATAGAGATAAATGTGTTACCTACATTACAGAATTTTTGAATATTAATAACAGATTGTATTAACATATTTAGGACAATGTTATATATGCCAGCTATTATTCATTGTCAAGATGATTACAATACCCTCGTATTGTTACTTTTTGGTACTTTGCTATTTAAAATCTATTTTTCTAGGATAATCATTTCACTTTCCTACTTAAAATACTTCTATGACACCCATTTATGATAAAATTATTTGAGAAGCCTAAAATCTCTTGGACGACCTGGGTCATGAATGTTTATTAGATTCAACGTCCATCAGTCCTTGGATATTCTGGGAAACAGACTTAAAGGTGAAGGTTAGTGTGCAAGAGACTCGTTAGGAATGGCTCTTGAGACCAACAACAGTGAGGGAAGGGGCAGAAATGGGGATTAAGCAGAAAAATATTGAGCCATAGTACAGTAGTAAAGGAGGCATCAGCTGATTTACTCTGAAACTGAAATGAGCTTCAGAGTTTCCCATGACAAGTGGGAAGAGGAGAATGGGCATTTGTATCCTTCTTTCAATGACTTGAAGGATGTAGAGCATGACTTCCAATGCTGTCACTAAATTTTGTACTCATTGGTTCTTCATGTGCAGCATTATGTTTTATGTTTGCTGATGCAAAGATGATCCTTCCAGATAATCAGCTTCCCCAGGTATAATACAAAACAGAGGAAATTTTTCCCATCATCTCCCCTACCTCACTGTTAGGGAGATAGACAAGAATATATCCATCTGTGGGTGGGTTCCTGGTGGATAACCTGGTTAAAAACTCTTCTCCTTTCAGGTGGCCTGCATGTCTTGTTTGCACACAAGATAATTGCAGAGAAGATGCCAACTACATATTTTACTTTATGAATATGAGAAATTGAGAGTCAAGATTCTTTATCTTTGTCATAGATATAATGAAACATGCACACATTCTCATAATATAGTGCAAGATATAAAAGATAAAAGGCACGTGTATATTTTCCTGTTTATAGCACATATAGTCATTTGCGAACAGAAAAGTTTAAGCTTTCTTATTGAAACTTTCTAAAGCTTATTTGTCATAGATGAAGAAAGTAATAATACCCTCAACTAGTCATGAAAGCTCCCTCTTCTGCTGGGTGAGAATAACCTAGTATTCTTTTATACACAGGGAATTTAAAAAGAAACATATCAGTTATTAACAAAAAATGGTACGCTGCCACGCAAAGATTGGTTCCTTTTTTACACAATATATTCTCTTAGAAACAGAAGTAGCTACAAAACTTGTGTGCTTTCAGTAACAGTTCCTCTAAGGAAAAAAAGTAAAGGCCCCCTACCCAAGTCCTGCTGAATGTATGTTTTGAGATTAATTTTACAATCTTCTTTACTTAAGTCTCTTTTTAAAATGTTAGATCTGCAGTCCCCAACCCCCCAAGCCATGGACTGGTACCAGTATGTGGCCTGTTAAGAACCATGTTGCATAGCAAGACGTGAGTGGCGGGCAAATGAGCAAAGTTTCATCTGTATTTGCAGCCGCTCCCCATTACTCCCATCACCACCTGAGCTCTGCCTCCTGTCAGATCAGTGGCAGCATTAGATTTTTATAGGCATTAGATTTTCATAGGAGCACGAACCCTACTCTACATTACACATGCAAGCGATCTAGGTTGTGTGCTCCTTATGAGAATCTAATACCTGATGATCTAAGGTGGAGCTGAGGTGGTGATGCTAGTGCTGGGGAGCAGCTGCAAATACAGATTATCATTAGCAGAGAGGTTTGACTGCACAGAGATCATAATAAATCAATTGCTTGCAGACTCATACCAAAACCTATCAATGAGTGGCAAGTGATAATTAAGCTGCATCTGGTGGCAGGCTTTAAGTTAGAATCTGACACTTATTTTCATCTGTCTGTGGCCTGCCCATTATTTTACAACTTCTGTCTGCACCTCTTTCCTGCACTGCATACTTGTCTCAGTCACAGTTTTGGTAAGCCCACACACTAACCCTAGCAAAAATGAGTAAAAAATAAACGTCGCTGGAGAGCTTCTTTGAAAGCGGGGAAAGACCCAATGATAAGACAGCCAAAGAATCTAAGACTGCCAACAAAATGAAAGCTGCATTTAAAAGAAAATACCAAGAGTCCTACTTAAATTATGGCTTCATTACAACAGGTGATTCACATTCTTCAAGCTTGCTTTATATAATATGTGGCGACTGGCTATCCAACGAAGCCATGAAAGCTTCAAAACTGCTTTGCCAATGGAGACCAAGCACCCTGCATTAAAAGACAAGCCTTTGAGTTTTTCAAAGAAAAAAAACCATAAACACAAAGAACAGAAGTGATTATTGAAGGCCACCATTTCATCAAATGTGTCTGCACTGAGGGCATCATTTTTAGTGGCTAACTGCATTGCTAAAGCTAAGAAACCCTTTACTATTGGTGAAGTGTTGATCCTACCTGCCGCTAAGGACATTTGCCATGAACTTATAGGAAAGGCTGCTGTTCAAAAGGTGGCACATGTTCCTCTTTTGGCTAGCACCACAACTAGACGAAGTGATGAAGTAGCAGAGGATATTGAGGCACAATTGTTAGAGAAGATTAATGAGTCACTGTGGTATGCAATCCAGGTTGATGAGTCTACCAGTGGTGACAACAAGGCAGCAATGCTTGTTTTTGTGCAATATATTTTTCAGGAGGATGTGCATGAGGATACGTTATGTGTGCTTTTGTTGCTAACCAACACCACAGCTGCAGAACTATTCAAGTCTTTGAATAATTACATATCAGGAAAACTGAATTTGTCACTTTGTGTTGGTATATGTATGGACAGAGCGGCTGCCATGAGACTGGATGGCTTTCTGGTTTCACTACTCAGATCAAGGAATCCACTTCTAAGGTGAGTCTACACACTGTGTCATCCATAGAGAAATGACAGCTAGCTGAAAAATGTCACCTGAACTAAATAACGCTTTGCAGGGTGTGATTAAAATTATCAACCACATTAAAGGACATGCTCTTTACTCAGGTTTGCTCATGCAGCTCTGTAAGGAGATGGATGCAGAGCATACATGTCTTCTCTTATACACAGAAGTGAGATGGCTTTCTAAAGGCAGATCACTGGCCAGAGGTTTTGGGTTATGAGAGCAGCTGCAGGGATTTCTTTTAGAAAAACAGTCACCACTGGCAGCACATTTCAGTGACACAGAATGGATCACAAAACTTACTTACTTGTGTGACATACTCCACCTGCTCAACGAACTCAATCTGTCACTTCAGGGGAGAACAACGACTGTGTTCAAGTTGGCACATAAAGTGTTTGCATTCAAAGCCAAGCTGGAATTATGGCAGCAATGAGTTAACATTGGGATTTTTGACATGTTTCAAACATCAACAGAGATTTTGAAAGAGACTGAGCCAGGGCCTTCTTTCTCCCAGCTGGTGCATGATCACCTACCTCAGTTTACAAAAGAGTTTCAGCATTACTTCCCAACCACAAAAGACCCCGAACTGGGAAGGCATGGATCCACCACCCATTTGTGAACAGCCAGGTGAATCAACTTTGTCCATGCTAGAAGAGAATCAACTGCTTGAGATCGCAAATGACAGTGGCCTTAAAAGTACATTTGAGACAACTTCAAATCTCCATACATTCCGGATTACAGTCAAGGTGGAATATCCTGAGATTGCCACTAAAGCACTGAAAAGCCTGCTTCCATTTCCAACATCTCTTCTTTGTGAAGCAGGGTTTTCTGCAGTGACAGTGACCAAAAAGAGATTACGGAGTACACTACACATAAGCAACACCCTAAGTGTCACTGTCTCCCATCACCCCCAGATGCAGGAAAACAAGCTCAGGGTTCCCACTGATTCTGCATTATGGTAGGTTGTATAATTATTTCATTATATATTACAATGTAATAATAATAGAAATAAAGTGCACAATAAATGTAATGCACTTGAATCATCCTGAAACCATCCACTCCTCCCCCCCGTGGAAAAATTGTCTTCCATGAAACCAGTCCCTGGTTCCAAAAAGGTTGGGGACTATTGCATTAGATCACAGATAATTTTTTAGTAAATTATTTCAGTAACCATTGTACAGATTATAAAATTACTTGCATAATGCCACAGCCAATTATAGACTATAACATTTAGTCCTACTAAAATACTAATTGGGTAAATTATATTATTTTTCAGAAATATTCATTCCTCTACTTTACTTTCAAGCGAAGCAGTATAGGTCTTGTCTCCTTTGCAGTTGAGCTTGGCCACAAACTTGCTTTAATATCAGATTGGGTGGGGTATTCTTGTGATCTTTGAAGCTGGACTCAGCCGTATGATTTCTTTTGGCCAATGGTATTTTAGCAAACATAATACAATATATTTTAAAAATATATTTTGAACATTATATTTTAATTTTTTTCTTTTCCATCATAATGAGAAGAATATGCCTGAGCTAGCTGGCTCTTCCAAAAATAGAATGAAAGACACCTGGAACAAAACCACAATCAAGAGAACTCAGTCTAGGTCACTCTCCCCCTCTCAGACTTACAAGCTAAATAAATGGTGGTTATTACATTTCACTGAGATTTTGTGGTGGTTGTTATATTATTATGATGATGAAACATTTTTGTGACAATAACTAATCCAGAGAGGGAGGTGTTTTTAGATTAATCTTCATTTTGTACATCTCTCCCAATAATTTTTAAAAATTTATTATTACTTATGAGTTAATTTATTTACAAAATACAAGGATTTGGCATGTATTGTCATCAATTTCATGTCAATCTTTTTATTTTGAATCAAGTACTATTAATAATCACCAAGATGTCACTGCTTTCAATGAAATCAGATTACAAATGTATACATACTAGATATAATGATTTTTAATGAAAGTAGAAGTGCTGTTTTCTGATCCATAAATTATTTACTTTCTATTAGAAATATTCTAGGCTATGAGAACACATATTTTCTGTCCCCTATTTTCCAATGCAGTGTAATTTACTTCAATGTCACTTGAATTTACCCAATGTGATTTTATTTTAAAAACTCAAAATTGGAATTAGTATATCGTGAGGATGAAGTGATTGAATATTCTGCATATTGAAATTAAAAGAATAATCCACAAGCTCAAAAGAGAATTAAATATATTAGGAATCCTAATAGCAATAGTATAAAGCTCTGGAGGATATAACACAAGGTTATCTTCAGCTTTGGGCCAGCTTTGTAGTTTAATCAATACATGAACTTTTTAATTATTAATGCTATTAACATATTCATCATGCCATACCCTGAAAAGAATGTCATTTAAGCGTAGTTTTGTAGTTTCATACTAAACAATGCTTAAACAAATAATAGCATTGTTTAATAAAATACATATATATAGCTCAGTGTTGTTTCTTTTAAAAATAGTCATAGTATAAATGTAGTTTATATCAACTCTATCAAGTCTAGCAAATCTAAGCCTTTTTTTATATTATACATTACTTTCTACTTCCTTTCTCCCTTTTCACTCCTGGTATTTCCTCAGTTGTGTTGATAATAAAACGGGCTGTTTCATATCAAACCCAGAAGACTTGAGACAAACCATCTTAAGATGATGAAAAAAATTTCATATAAAAACAGTATGTATCTCATATAAGCAGATATAAAATGAATGTGGAGAACATTCGATTTGATTAGAATATTGCATTATATCATCATTTGTTCTCATTTCAATCTGCTAAAATGAAGCCCTTGGATTTTCATTCTTCTTGAAGTAATTCTGAGACCAATATTTCAGTATCATGTTCACATTATTATCATACTTGCCTTTGATGTTGAAAAATGGCAGAACTGTATCTTCTTGCAAATTTTTTTATTTTATAGTGTTTTGTGAATAATGAGTTTTTTAAAGAAGAACAGGGATTAGTATAATCAACAAGTTTCGATATTCAGACAATTTGAAGACATGCATATTTATGATATTGTTATATTCTTATATACAACTAGATAACTACATGATAATTAACCATTCTTTTCATATATCTAAAGGAGTCATTAAATGATGAGTTTTGACACAGATATATTTTGATGTCCATAATTCAAAACTTCTAATTTTAAAGTAGACTTTGTATCCTACTTGACATATCCTTGAATAGTGTTTTAATCCCATTGTTTGCTTGATATAAAAGGCTTAGAAGCCGGGTGCAGTAGCTCATGCCTGTAACCCTAGCACTCTGGGAGGCTGAGGTGGGAGGATCACTTGAGCTCAGGAGTTCCAGACCAGCCTGAGCAAGAGTGAGACCCTGCCTCTACTAAAAATAGAAAAATTAGCTGAGGGTCGTGGTGTGCACCTGTAGTCCCAACTACTTGGAGGCTGAGGCAAGAGGATCGCTTGAGCCCAGGAGTTTGAAGTTGCGGTGAGCTATGATGATGCTACATTTTAGCATAGGTAAAATGTATTAGCTATGACATCATGCATGCTAATGTAATTCTTTCTGTTTTTCTTCCAGACAACACCACTAATAATACAGGAGAGGACATGAAAGACTGGTAATATTTTCACTGATAGGAGTGTGTTGGGCAGTTAATTTGCCAATTTTCCTAATAAATTTATAAAGTCAGATATTTAATTTCTTAGACCAAGAGTTAAATAAGAATGAGTAATACAAATTAAAATTTGATTAAACAATGAACTTTTGTAGGCAGTAAGTTTAACTTGTTGGATGTTAAAAGATAAGTATTATATTAAGAATCTCAAGTTTGTGCTTGAGTGCTTATTGCTAGGTACCTTACAAACCTAGTAATAATTCATTGAGTTTCAAAATTAATCATCAAACTTTGAAAAAATTACATTAAAATAATTAGGATATTATTTAAGGAAATAAATCTAGAACTGTGTTTCAGAAAATTTTGTTAAAGTTGATCTCATAAGACCATTCAGAATCCATGAATCAAAAGTGGGATTATGTCTTTCCTACTACTTCTTATTACTGATTCCGTCTTAGGGAAAACCATGAAACCTCTTTGCTTGAACTCATTATTCTTTATCATAACTCTTGGCATACTAGCTTATTTTTCCCTCTAGACTCAAAGCACCTTGTAGGCAGGGACTGAATCTTATTCAGCATCAGATGCCCAGTGCACATTACCCAACAAATAGTACGTGCTCCATAAACTTTTGGCATGTGAATGAAAGTCTTGACAAGTGAGGGAGTTGTTGACAATTAGAAATTAGAAATCACTTTTGTATTATAAGTAAATTGCAAAAATTTGCTACTTTTTCCCTCTGAAGATTATTTCAGTTCTACTTTTATTTTCTCTTGTCTTTTTATTATTAAATTTATTATATTCTAAATTCAATTATGGATTCAAAAGAAAAACAAACAGAAATCTCAATAACTTAAAAGCAACAACTAAAATTTATTGAAAGTAACAACTTTTGACTTTTGATTAGTGGATCAAATGCTGACTAGAAACTATCAGAGCAGCTAACTAACCAACATATGTAGAGACCGTGTCTTCAAGGAGAAGATGCTAGTATTTACGTATGTACTTTCAATGTAGTGTAGTTAGAAGAAATGTTGTTCGTGGAATTGAGGGAAAGTTGGAGGGAAAGTTGTTCTCATAAAGAAGTAAGAGAAGTAGGTTTTATGACACAGTATAAGCTCAGTGTCATTTATATTTAAATCACAGTAATTTTTTTTACATGATCTACTTGAAGAGAAAGATGAAAAGCATAAATTTGACTGGGAGCAAGCCAGGTGGTTGGGTACAATGCCTAGAAATAAAAGCTAATCACTAAAAATTAGCCATTTATAATGTGTAGACAACTTATATTCCTCTCTACAGATTAAAATAAACTAATTAGAGCAATTTTTCATCCATTCTTTATGAACTGAAAGGGTCTTTGTTCTGATCTTTCAAAAGATAACACAGTCTAGCCTTTAGAGCTGTCTAAAATGTAGTTGAAGTTTATTTTTAGTCAACACATTAGACACATTGCCATAGTCTGCATTTCTCATCAAAGAATATGAATAGGCAATAAATTCAAAGTACAAAAACTGCCATGAAAAAGAAGATTAATAAGGAAGGATTGTCATTTACTTTCAAATACCCATAGTTTATTTTAAATGGTGCTAAAAAGTATTAGCTTCACAGGATTTGAATTAGGCAATAAAATACATATCCTTTAATGCTACCCTTTTTATAAACTCTTTTCTATTTGACCATAAATTTTCTTTCATTCTAATGTGTATACTTAATAAAAATATATAAGTACAAGCCACAATAAGTATTTGCAATGAATTCATTCTGAAATTTCTAGTTTGTAAAGCATCTAAAATTATTTTTAACAATATCTACTTACGAAATTTGAGGTTATATCACATCAAGATTACATGATTCTTTAAAATGAGATTTTGAAAATTTCTAGACTTTATTCCTTTACCAGAATGATTGCAGGCAACAATGACTTGAGGAATTGGATTGGTTATCAAACCTACTTGGAGGGAAAAATCCATTTATTAATTATTTCCAGGATCAGTACTCAGGGAATATGGTAATAATAATACTACTGTTTATCAAGTTATCTTCTGTGGTCACATAAAATGCAATGGCCAATGAAGATAATTCTTTGGGAGACTAAGTGGCTACTTCCATTGAAACCTATGAAAAGTATATCAGTCTCAAATTTTGCACCACACTTCTGTTCCTTTGCTTTGCTTTCTGGACGAGCAACCTTAGCAAAGGTTGCATTGTACCCATGCCAATAGAACCAGGCAATTAATTTCTACTGCCGCCACAGCCTTGCATCACAGGTCCCTGAAGATGGTGTTGACTGATGCTGAGCTTGCATGTCTGTGCTCTTGCTCTTCTGGATTCCCAGTGATTCTGGAGAGGCTAAATGAGGTAAGACAGACCTGTGAGGCAAGAACACTCTATGTGAGGTTGGAGGGAGCCAGAGGACGAATTCTTGTTCTTTATTCCCCCCAGATTGACTGTTCTGAAATATAGTAATTCAGATGCTCCTATTAAGACTCATCCTGCTCAGAACAAGCAGTTATGTTTGCTATAAATCTTCCGTGGCACAGTAACACTCCCAGGCATATTTTCTCTCCTGTCTTTCCTGCATCGCTCCCCTCCTGGGACTGTGCTCCCCAGTAACGTTTTAACACATAAGCTTTGCTTCAGGATCTGTTTTCTAGGGAACCCTGACAAGAACAAAGAGGTTGAGAAATTCAAATACCCTGGGATGGGGGATTTGCTTCTAATATCACAAGTAGCTTAGAGCTGTGTTCAACTTCTGAGCTGAAAACAGGGACATTCTATGGTGTGCTCATACAATTTCATTCTCCTGAAGCTATAAGGCTTAGATGGGCTGAAAACCAAACACCATATCTTTTAGAATGTCAGATTTCAACATCAGTTGAATTCACAGCTTCTCCACATCTCATGTAAAATTTAGGCTATTGATTCAGGGAAGAGGGAGAAATGGAATATGTGTGTTTAGAAATAACAGAAAGATGCACAGAACATTGAACTGACCACCTGCAGTGAGCCTCTCTTGCCAGTTGATGCAGCCCATCCCCTTGGTCTCGGGAGGCTGTCCCTCCTTTGGTTTAACAATCTTTAGTGACTTCACAAGTGCAAGTTGAGGGGGTTTCTTTTCAAGGAGAAACCAGAATGTAAGAAGTTGTGTGACCCATGTGAATGCTTATTAAAATTTTCTCATAGCTCTGATCCCATAGGATTACTGTTTGGTCCACCACTGGAATGAAACCACCCTCCAAATGAGGAGCTCAGGGAAGGTGTTGGAAACATACACTGAGTCACGGAAAGGGGAATGAGACAATTTACCTTTCAAACTTAAATACATTCAAGAGTGTAAGGAGACACCCAAAATAATTCAAATTACATCATTTCTGAAATACCTATTTTTTAGTTGCAATTTTGTTTATGTTAATGGACCTTTAGACAAACACTGTTCAAAACTACTTTTAAATGTAAAATTCTATCTATAAGCAATATATGTGTGCACATCTACACATACACACTTTTATTAAAATAACATCAAAAACTTTTATATCAAATATGTAACATCAAAAATAATATTTTAGTACCTGTTCATGGTATCTATTATGTAATTTAATATATTCTTTAGTAATAGATATTTTTCCTAATATACTATTAGTGTTATTTCTAGAGGTTGTTTTTTCAATATATTATTATTTTTAAGGTTTTCATAAAATAACCAGTTACCACTCCTCTTGAAAGTTGCATTATATAATTGATGAATTTGAAACTTCATTAATTCTTCTCTATATACCATACTATTTTTAACCAAGAAAATGCTCACTCTACAAGTGCTGAGATATGGCAAATGCAGGGCAAGTTCTACTAAATGGAGGATATTTTCAATTCTTTCTGGGTTTTTTTGCATTGAAATTGATAGATATATCAGCCTAAATATTTTTCATAGATGCCATCTTTCTACCTTTGCTCAAATATGAACGTATTGCCTAATTTAGATGCTGCAAACTTACAGCTTTCTCAATTTCATTCCATTCTATTACAGAATATAAATATGTCCTACTAAAAATATGAGCTCTTTCAAAAAGTCCTCTCATAAGAAAATATATTACAAACCCAACTATAGGATTTCAAAATAAGTCCTTTACATACTATGAACACTTCTTGTATAAGTTATCCAGATCTACCCATTGTTTTTTAAGAGGAAATTTTTCAATGTCTTCCTGTTTGCCATCTCTGTTTTCAATAATTGGCATTTCTACAAGTTTCCGAATCTCAGCGTTTGAATTACTCTATTTGATTTTCTAATTTGATTACAGATTTCCAAATAGCCTTTTAAAAATAATGACAAATATGGAGGAGTTTATCTTGAAAAAAGGTTAGTAACATAGGACTCTTAGGTTGATATTCAGAATATCCTTCATGTTCTCAAACATATCTAAGATTGTGTATTGCCATGCTGACGAATTTTTTGTATTATCTACTTTATTACAAAAATATTGTAATTCAATTACTTTTGTCATGTATGCATGCATATATGTATGTTTATGTGTGTGTGTATATATATATGACTGAATGATGTTTGTAGCACAATCAATTTCAAATAATTTTCTTCTTTTGCTTCTTAATTCACTATAGATGATCTCACCATTACAAATACTACATTTTGTTTTTCTACTATAAATCCAAAAGCAATTCTATTTTTAATATTGTATTGGATTTACAATATAATTTACAAAATATCAGAGAATTTTTCCTAAATCTATTTTGATTCCATAAATTGGCTGTTTTATTGTAATTAATACAACTGATTTCCTATTTGAAGCATCTGATGACACTGCTTAAAAACCTGGTATCATTTAACTATTTGTAAATGCTTCTTTTACATTTAATGAGGCCAACACAATTTATTAACATTTATACAGGCTTAAGAAAAACTTTGTATCAAAAACTACTAATATTTAGAAAACTCTCTCTTTATAGAAAAAAACTCATGTTTCTAATGTAATATGTAAATGCATCTTCGGCAACTACATATGTCAAATCGTCTATTTGGGCATAGATTTTATTTCCTTTTTTTTCTGCCTTTTCTTCTTTTGTTTATTGGCTTGCTCATGTTCTTAATAGAATCTTGGACTAAATTTGTTAAATTATCAAATGTGTAAGATAGAAGCCAATATAAACATATTTATATTTGATAATTTGTCTTCCCTTATAAATAACACATTTTTCCTAGACTTGCAAGTACATTCAAATATGTACTTTCAAATATATTGGAATATAATTTTTAACATATCCTAATCTGTAGTTATGTCCCCTGTCTTATCTATAACACTGACATTGTGCTGTCATCCTTCCTTCCCTTTCTTCATCCATCCCGCTCTCCCTCTTTCGCCTCCTTTTCCCGTCTTTGCTGTCTTTCTTTCCTCTTTCTCTCTTTCTTAACAAATTTATCAAAATCTACTTTATATGTATGGACTTATTCAGAAAAAGCCTAAATAAAGTTTATTATTTAATTTTATAATTAGTAAATTTCTATATTTAATTGTGCAAATGGTTTTTTTTCTTTGACTAAGAATGTCTTTGCTTATTTTCTAGCTACTTATACTGAATACTTACTATATTTTTAAAAGTTGTATGAAATATATGTTACATGACAAACAGGTGCTGGGGAGGTCACAGATTTTGATGCTTAACTACAGATTTTCAAGAGGGTGCTGATGTTTTTTCTGCAGATTTGTGTCTTCTCATTGTCATGTACTTAAATGACATGACCTTGTTCCACTGGTGAATATTGTATGCAAGGTCCATGTTTGTTCTCATTGCCCTGAGAAGTAGAAAAATCAGTCCTTAATATTTCATTATATATGCACCTGTAATCTTCTTGCTATTAAGTTCTTTTTTGCAAAATAAAAACGTATTTATGACAATAAAATAACTAGTTGCAGATTCACACTCTACAATGAATAATAAATCCAGGGTCGCAATATCATTCACACAACTCTCTATAAGTTGTACTGCAAGACTGCTCATACACTCTTCTGTGCTGATGCATACATTTGAATGATTTCCCACACTTGTTGTTCATCCTGCTCCTGGGCAGACTCGTGGCTTGTGACTAAGCCATGGTACAGCAGGCTGGAGCCCCAAGTGCCTGACAGGGACGGCAAGATCAAATAAGTTTTCCATAACCACCTAAGTCCTAAAGAGGTAGCTTTTCCTGTTTTTTCCTGAGCATAATTTATCAGTTATGCTCTTCATAGTAACATTGAAAGAGAGGTGTTAGTTACTTTGCACCTAAGAAATTATTACTGGAAGTCTTTCATATTTAACGTTCTATTAGTTAAGTGTTTCACATAGCACTTGTCAAAACCATCACAGAGGTTGAATACAATGGAACCTCAATAACCTGCTAGTGTTCTTAATATTTCATTAAATATGCACCTATAAGCTTATTGCTATCAAGTTATTTTGTCAGGTAATACAACATTTAATATCAATACTATTTTAAAAATCTGGAATAAATCTTGTGTCAGAAGGGGACCAGAATGACAGGTATAAACAATGATTGTACTGAGAAACCCAGAGTGTATAGTCATCCTAATAGTAAAGGAGAGAAATAAAAACTACTGTTGTAGCCTGCCTGGCAACCAGGTGCAGCAATGAGATATTCACCTTCTTCACATATTCCTGCATATTGCCTCATGAACCACTGTATTTTGCATACATTTTTATAAGGCAATTTCCTCTTTTCCACATGCTTTTTGTCCACAACTTTACATAGGTAAAGATTTGTCTTGGTAGAGATTAACTTTCTGATTTAACCCATTGGCTGGAGAATATCAAAATGAGAATTGATGTCACTCAGATATTCTGCACCCTGGGATAATCCCTGAGGAGATGGATGAGAATTTTAGTTGTCCCATGCTTGAGATAAGAACATTTCTTTTTATTCAAATAAGAGTTGCATATGTGTACACGTAGGAAGGATATATGGGGTATTGGATTGTCAAACAGATGGACTCGAGCTCATTTATTCTTTTTGTCACTGAAGTTTCCAGTACCTTATCTTCTATTTTAGTAATTTCCAACTTATGAGACTTGGGTAGTGGGGACTCAGTAAACTTACCACTTTAGACATCAAAAATAGATGTTTGTCTTACCAGGCTTCCTGGGAGCTAAGGTGTATATATAGATTCTAGACTTCACTAATGAGATGTACCTCTAGAATTTAAAAGAGTACAAGTGATTTAAAGAAGCTGGAAAAATAAAGATTTGTCTCTTGCACCAATGGTCACTGCAGTAAGCTGGATTTCCTGGTGAGTACTGGCCAGGACCAAAGCTACTGGGGAGGTGAGGTGGAGTGTCTAACATTCAGTGTTAGCAGCAGGTGAATCCTGTATCTACTAGCTCTGCAGTGAATTTTGGTCAACATTCCCACCTTAACATCCTCCGTGTCTGCTTCTCTGGCTCACCTGGCTATAGGTGATACACTCATTGTTATTTTAGCACATTTGTTTCATTTTTGAATAACACGGAATTGATTCCTGTTGCATCTAACTAAGAATATAGACAATACATACTACATTTATGGTTCTTAGAAATAAGACTCAGGAGTACATGAAGATATTTGTCCATAATGCACAAACAATATTACAAAATCTTTTTCTCCTTAGATAACTGATTTATAATTTTTTTTTTATCTCATTGTAGGCTTGGAACACAAAGCAATACCTCTTGCCTAACAAAAATAATAGTGTTGATCTTTACTGTAAGTCATCCTTAAGAGTGTACAATCAGGAATTTCACTTTGCATATCACAAATAATTTTTCCCCCAAGTCTTCCCTAGACATTGTTTCTTCTCCTCAAAGTTTCATACTTGGGCCAATATCAGAAATCTCACAAGTCCCTCAGACTGGTGGTTGCTTTTCCATGGACATACAACCTACGCCAGATGCTCTAGAACAGTTTAAAGCAGGTGCTTCAAATGACTTGGCACATGGATTCCCTTAGGAAGTGTTGTTTTCATTCTCATGTAAGAATATGTGTGAACAAAATTTTCCATATCTTTATATAAAAAGATATAAGGTCACTGTAAGCTCTGGGTAGCACTGACACTAGGGTTTTTCCCAGTCCAGCTAACAAAATGTGGATTGTTTTGTGAATTATGATCACTAGAGTCATTTTGATTTGCAGGTTACCATGAACTCAACTACATCTGTCTTTCACGTCTAAGGCAATTAAGGGGGTTATCTTAATGCCTTACAGAGGCAGAGATGCCAACTGCAAATAAATTTTGAATATCAATAAAATTATATCTAGTGTTGGTTTGTTTTTTCTCAGCTTCCCCAACTGCTCAGATTAGTTCATAAAATTATTGTATCATCTATCTCTTCTTCATAGGATATGTAAATATCTTGCTAAGAATCACCCGCTGTTAGAAGCGCTAACTCTCTCCCCAAGATGAGAAATTCATAATAAAATATGTTATTTGTTTGTTCTATGTATTAGATTGATTTGGAACAAGTGACAAGCTCCATACAGGGATATATATACATATATATTTCCTTTTTCCTTGATTGTCCTGATTCCAGCGATTAAATTGTTTGCTAACCAAATTCTCTGTTCACTCCATGCTGGTTTTTCCACTCTGCATAAAGTTCTCAAGTTTTAAGGACAAATGTCACTTTCAGATATTTTTGGATTAGAATTGATTAGAGTACTAGCACCTTAATAAAAGAATTTCCATTGGACCATGGCCAGTCTGATCACATCAATTTGTGTGACATTTTGTGAAGTAAATCTGTCATTAACTTTCCAGTCTAGCCTACTGTGTTAGGCAACATGTACTAACCCTTTACAAACATAAAATATAATAATGGAATTTTTAGGACCCAGTAAGGCGATGTCTAGATGGGTGAGTTTCATAAGAATATGAAAGTCAAATTAAAACCAAGTTATGTTAAATTTGATGTTGTAATGTTCATGTTTATAGCAACTATTTATTATTCAGTGTTCCTATAACACTAGGAATTTGTGTCATGTGTTTGTGTGTGTACACGCCAGCAAGTGGAAGGTAAACTAGAAAAGGAAACTGGAGGGATTTTACTACAAAATTAATGTTATTAGTGTATAACAACCATGAATGAACAAGACAAAGTGAGGGACTAGAGGGAGTGAATTAATTCAAATTTAGTTATGTGACTGTGGATGCATGTGCATATTTTCAAATACTGATCTTTTAGTGGATTAGAAAGGATTCCTATAATCTGATTTGAAGGATCTTATATTTTTATAGCTGTTGTACATTAACTTTTAATATTTTCATGCTCTCCATATATCTCTCCTTCTTCATAAATCCACTTTAGAATATTTTAATTGTCCATTAAATGTTCAGTATAAATACGTAAGTGTTTTACTTCTCTCATAATTTTATTGTTTTTCCTCACTTATGCATTGAAAAATAATTCCATATGAACTGAATTGTCTTCTGCTATCATCTTTTTTCTTTTATCATGCTAATGAAAACTCACCAACTGTGTCATTGTATATATTTTCCTTTTGATAAAAATTTTTTAAACTTTTTATTAAGATTATTTTTAAACATGTACAAAGTATATAAAATAATATAATGACCTCACATACTCAACACCCTGTTTTAGCAATTGCCAATATCTTGATGTTTTGTTGCATCATGTATACATTTGAGGAATATTTAACATTTAGAAATAAACCAAAATGCACTATTGCACCAAATTTTATGATTCCTCATATATATAAAAAATAAATGTAATACTCCCTAGTAAACATAAATTTAGCATTACCTATATGCATATTACAATAACTCTCCATTACTATTCTTTTCTCAAGGGATAAGTGATTTATGTGTGGGGAATTGATATATATATATATCCATGCATACTTTATTCTACACACTTATATCTGTATATATCTTTAAATCACAAAATGAGAAAGTCACTGAAATGTCCCAAATGGGTATATATAGACCATAAAGTATGCATAAAGAATGAAAGGGATATAGAGGAACAAATTTGAAGAAAATATAGAACTTGAAAACAAATAAGATGTAGTTGGTGCTATGATGCATTGCCCAGATCTGCCTGAGGACTGAAACACTTACCCTCTGGTTGCTGGGATGCTGGCAACTGACACTCTTAACTGTCAGTCATCTCTGGAAATGGCCTTGCTCTGGAGAGCACTGCCTGGCTCAAGGTCATATCCCCTTTAGGGGGGCATCCTAATGAGTGGGCATCATGGGAATGTAAAGGCCCAGCCTCTTGTCCCCAGTGTGGGTATACTTCTGATGGACATGCCAGCTTCAGTGCTCTCAGGGTGCTAGCTGAAGCCTTTGCTGAGTTTGCATCACACCCTACCCTCCCCTTTGCCCAATCCTGCTTCCATCCCAAAGGAGCAGATCCCAGGAGCACACCCTAAGAAACTACCTGCACTTGAATATACAGTTCCAGTCTATTTCCAGGAAACACAATTTGCAACCTAATGGTTGAGAATTGATCAGGAGACTTCAGATTGTTGGCCTTCAATGAACAAAATAGAAGCAAGATGGTTTCTTATGTTCTTGGGAGACGAACAGATTTATTTAACTCAAAACAATAGCTTATGTTTAAAAGTGTTTCTCTTGGCCCCTTCCAAATCTCCATTTGTGTTTGGGGGAAGGAGGGTAGGAGAGTTATAGGGTCATCTTGAGTCTGCATATTCAAGAAGTTCCCTGGGAGATTCTATCCACATTAATGTAACACAGTTTTTTTGTAGTATGTGAAGAGGAAGGGGAGACTATGCCTGGAATCCATCAGATACTCTGGGGAGCCTCTTACTATAATATTCACTTATGTGTTCATTCATTTCTTCATTCATTTATTGATATTTATTTATCAGGTTTTCATTAGTTGTCTATTTTACCTTTCATTACCATTTTGAATGAGGTTGTGCATTACAATTGAATTTAGTGTAAATGCCAAACAAGATGAAGCCATGTTCTGTACCCAACAGACAGATTAATGCCTAGACATAGATGTGATGTTTGATGGGATTTTGTGTCTCTTGTTTTTGAAGAAGGATGGGAGTATCTTCATTTGTGTGATTTATAATAGCCCGAAATTATATATTAATTATTAAATAATTAATTAAATTAGTATAGCATGGAATTGTTATGTGAAAGCTACATAAAGGAGTCAGGGTGAGGATGTTGCTGAGTAACAGATAAATCAACTGTGCTTGCTGTCCCTGTGCCTCACAGGCTCATGAGAGCTAATGCCGTCAGACTGCATTTCCCCAGTTCTAGCTTCAGCAGCTTTCATTACTGGGAAGTGGAGAAGGGGACACACATTGTTTCTCCCTCTTCTTCTCTGCCTTGGGGAGCATCTACATCTCCTTTAGCTTCCCGGGGAACAACATCCTGTATATCCAGATACTGCAAAGAAACTTGGGCTCCTGCGTATCAGTTGTGCAACCTCATCCCTTTGTTTCTTCACCCTAGAGGTCATAATGGCTTCCTCTGCCTATTTACCTCTGACTTGCCTTGCCACATTCTATTCTCTTAGCTCTTGAATCACCTATATCATCAGTTCCTTGCAATGCATTTCCTTGGTCTTAAGTACTTATGCTGGTATCTGTTTTCATGGTTAGATCCTGAATGATGTTTAACCAAAGAACAGAGGGATATATTTGAGCCAGTCCAAAGACTGCTAAATAGGAGCAACTATTTGTACTACAATAAAAGCAAAACTGCATGAAACAAAACAATAACAGAAACAACAAAAACATCACAAAATCATTTGGTTCTCCTCTGATTCTGAAACTTGAAGAAGTTGAATGGGATAGAATATCAATTACTAAGTACACTTGAGGTATGCCTGCACATCAGTAACCTGTTTCCTTTGACCTAAAAAAATTTTCCAATTTTTCTATCACCAGTTTTTATTGGCTTAATAACACTAAAAAAAACCCCTCTGTTTGTAAGTTCTATAATTTGTTTTTATTTCAAAATATTAAGGGGTACTAATGTTTTTGTTACATGGATACACTGTATAATGCTAAAGTCAGGGCTTTTAGTGTGCCCATCACCAGAATCGTGTTCATTGTACTCAATAGGGAAGTTTTTATCTCTCACCACCTCTCACCCACACCCCTTGGTGGTTTCCAATGTCCTTTATATCTTTTTTTATTGCCTGTGTTTACACATCCTTTAGTTCACACTTATTTGTGAGAACATGTGATATTTGGTTTTTCATTCCTGAGAAACTACACTTAGGATAAAGATCTCCACTTCCATCCAAATTGCAGGAAAACACATTATTTAATTTCTTTTTATGGCTGAGTAGTACTCCATGGTGTGTGTGTCTATGTATATACACTAAACTTTCTTTATCCACTCATGAATTGATGGGCACTTAGGTTGATTACATATCTTTGCAATTATGAATTGTCCTGCAATAAACATTTGAGTGCAAGTAGCTTTTTGATAAAATGACTTCTTTTCTTTTGAGTAGATACCCAGTAATGGGATTGCTATACTGAATTGTAAGTCTACATTTATTTCTTTGAGGAATCATCGTACCCTTTTCCATAGAGGTCGTAGTAATTTACATTCCCACCAACAGTGTATATGTGTACCTTTCTCTCTACATCCATGTCAGCATCTATTGTTTTTTGACTTTTTAATGATGGCCATTCTGACAAGGGTAAGGTGGTATCTCGTGGTTTTAATTTGCATTTCCCTGATGATTAGTAATGTTGAACATTTTTTCATATTTTTTTTGGCCATTTGTCTATCTTCTTTGGAAAAGCTTCTGTCATGCCTTTTGCCCACTTTTTAATAGGGTTTTTTTTTTCTTGCTGATTTGTTTGAGTTCTTTGTAGATTCTGGATATCAGCCTTTTATTAGATGTATAGGATACAAATATTTTCATTCTGTAAGTTGTCTATGTACTCTGTTGATTGTTCACTTTGCTGTGCAGAAGATTTTTAATTTAATTAAGTCCCATTTATTTATTTCTGTTGTTGCTGTATTTGTCTTTTGGGTCTTAGTCATAAAATCTTTGCCTAGTCTGATGTCTAGAAGAGTTTTTCCTTTGTTTTCTTCTAGAAATTGTATGGTTTCATGCCTTGCATTTAAGTCTTTTATCCATCTTGATTGAATTTTTGTATATGGTGAGAGATAAGCATCCTGTTTCACACCTCTGCATTCCTCTGCATCCAGTTTTCCCAGCATCATTTATTGAAAAGGGCTTCCTTTATCTTGGGTATGTTGTTATCTGCTTAGTTGAAAAT
Source organism: Daubentonia madagascariensis (assembly GCA_023783475.1). Taxonomy (NCBI): domain Eukaryota; kingdom Metazoa; phylum Chordata; class Mammalia; order Primates; family Daubentoniidae; genus Daubentonia; species Daubentonia madagascariensis. The sequence continues at coordinate 21,064,057 of JAKFHU010001684.1, read as the reverse complement.
CAGTTGGTTGTAGGTACATGATTTATTTCTGGATTCTCTATTCTGTTCCATTTGTCTGTCTCTACTTTTGTGCCAGTACCATTCTGTTTTGGTTATCATAGCTTTTTAGAGTAATTTGAAGCCAGGTAATGTAATGCCTCCAGATTTGTTCTTTTTGCTTAAGCTTACTTTGGCTGTGTGGGCTCCTTTTTGTTTCCTAATGAAGCTTAGAATTATTTTTCTAAATCTATGAAATATGATATTGGTATTTTGATGGGGAAAGCATTGAATTTGTAAATCACTTTGTACAGCATGAACATTTTAATGTTGATTCTACCAATCCATGAGAATGGATGCTTTTCCATTTGTTTGTGTCATTTACCAATTTTTTCATCAGTGTTTTATAGCTCTTCTTGTAGAGATCTTTCACTTCCTTGGTTAAGTGTATTCCTAGATATTTTTTTATTTGTAGCTATTGTAAATGGTATTGAGTCCTTGATTTGACTCTCAGCTTGATTGGTATTAGTATATAGAAACGTTACTGATTTGTATACATGTTTTTGTAACCTGATATTTTGCTGAATTAATTTATCAATTCTAGAAGACTTTTGGTGGAGTCTTTAGGGTTTTCTAGATACAAGATCATATCATCAGCAAACAGGGATAGTTTCATCTCCTCTTTCCTGATTTGGATGCCATTTATTTCTTTCTCTTGCCCTATTGCTCTTACTAGGACTTCCAGTACTATGTTGAATAGGGGTAGTGGCAGTGGGCACCCTTGTCTTTTTCCAGTTCTTAGGGGGAATGCTTTCAACTTTTCCCCATTCGGTATGATGTTGGGTATGGGTTTGTCATATATGAGTTCTATAATTTTGAGATCTGTTCCCTGTATGCCTTGTTTGTTGAGGGTTTTTATCATGAAATGGTGCTGGATTTTATCAAAAGTTTTTTCTGCATCTATTGAGATGATCATATGGTTTTTGTTTATGTGTTGAATCATGTTTATTGATTTACTTACGTTGAACCATGCTTGCATCCATGGGATGAAACCCACTTTATCATGGTGAATTATGTTTTTGTTGTGCTGTTGAATTCGATTTGCTAGTATTTTGTTGAAGATTTTTACATCTATGTTCATAAGGGATATTGTTCTGTAGTTTTCTTTTTTTTAATGTCCTTTCATGGCTTTGGTATCAGGGTGATTCTAGCTTCATAGAATAAGTTAGGGAGGATTCCCTTCTTTTTGATATTATGGAATCACTTCTATAGTAGAGATAACAATTCTACTTTGTAGGTGTGATAGAATTCAGCCATGAGTCTTTCTGGTCTGGGGCTTTTGTTTCTGTTGGGAGATTTTTTATTACTGCTGCAATCTCACCGCTCATTGTTGGTCTTCAGAATTTCTATTTCTTCCGGATTCAGGGTTGGGAATTTGTGTGTTTCCAGGAATTGATCCATTTCCTCCAGGTTTTCTAGTTTGTGTGCACAGAGGTTTTCCATGGTATTCATGAATGATATTTTGTATTTTTGTGATGTCAATTGCAATGTTTCCTTTTTCATTTTTGATTGATTAATTTGAGTCCTTTCTCTTTTACCTCTGGATAGTCTGGCTAGTGGTCTATCAATTTTGTTTATCTTTTCAAAGAAGTGACTTTTTTATTCATTGATCCTTCATATATTTTTTCAGTTTCCATTTCATTTACCTGTGCTCTGAGCTTTGTTATTTCTTTTCTTCTGCTGGCTTTGGATTTGTTTTGTTCAGAATTTTCCTAGTTCCTTGAGATGTGACTTAGGTTCTTTATTTGTGACCGTTTTGTCTTTTTGATGTTAGCATTTAAGGCTATGAATTTTCCCCTTGGCACTGCTGTCTCTGTATCCCATAAGTTTTGAAAGCTTGTGTCCCCTTTTTTGTTTAGTCTGAAGAATCTTTTGATTTTCATCTTAATTACATCATTGACCCAAGGATCATTCAGCAGCAGGTGGTTTAATTTTTATGACTTTGTGCCGATTTGAGAGTGTCTCTTGGAATTGATTTCTAGTTTTATTCCACTGTGATCTCAGAAGATACATGGTATAATTTTGATTTTTCTGAATTTGCTGAGACTTGTTTTGTGGCCTAACATATGATCAAGCTTATAAGATATTCCACGTGCTGATGAGAAGAGGGTATATTCTATAGTTTTGGGGTAGAATGTTCGTAAATATCTGTTAGGTTCATTTGTTCCATAGTCCCATTTAAGTCCTTTTTTTCTTTGTTGGTTTTCTGCTTCAATGATTTGTCCAGTTCTGTCAGTGGGGTGTTGAAGTTCCTGGCAGTGTTGATGCTATTATTTATTTCTTTGCTTAGATATAATATAATTTACTTTATGAATCTGGGAGCTCCTATGTTAGGAGTAAGATATAGTTAGGATTATTACGTTTTCCAATTGAATTGCTCCATTTATCATTATATAATGACCACCTTTATCTTTTTTACCCTTATTGATTTAAAGTCTATTTTATCTGATATGAGAATGGCTATACCTGCTCACTTTTGGTTTCCATTTGTGTGGAACATTTTTTTCCATCCCTTTACCTTGAGTCTTTGCAAGTCCTTGCTAGTTAGATGGGTCTCTTGGAGACAGCATATACTTGGCTTGTGTTTTTACATCCATTCAGCCAGTCTATGTCTTTTAAGTGGGGCATTAAAACCATTCTCATTCAGTGTTAGTATTGATATATGGGATACTTTTCTGCTCATCATCATGTTTTGTTTTCTGTCTTGTGCTATTTTTTTTTAAGAGCTGTGAGCTTTAGCTTTTGGGGTTTTTTATACTGGTGGGTATCTATTGTGTTGTTCCATGTATAGTGAACTTTTGAGCATTTCCTGTAGGGCAGGTCTAGTAGTGACAAATTACCTTAGTGTGTGCTTGTCTGGAAATGTCTTTATTTCTCCATCATTTATGAAACTTAGTTTTGCAGGATACAAAATTCTTGGCTGGCAGTTGTTCTGTTTATGTAGACTAAAGATAGGACCCCTTTCCCTTCTGGCTTAAAAGATCTCCACTGAGAAGTCTGCTGTGATTCTGATGGATTTTCCTTTGCATGTTAGTTGTTGCTTTCATTTGCAGCTTGTAGAATTTTCTCCTTCATTTTGACTTTGGCCAGGTTGATAACTATGTGTCTTGGAGATGTCCTATTTGCTATGAATCTTCCTGGTATTCAATGGCCATCTTGTATCTGGATATCTGAATCTCTGGCAATATCAGGGATGTTTTTCTCAATAATTCTCTTGAATAGATTTTCCATGCTTTTTCCTTTTTAATCATATTCCTCAGTGATACATATAATGCATATATTGGTTTCTTTTATATGTCACATATTTCTCTGAGTGATTGTTCATTCTTCTATATTATTTTTTTCTGCATCTTTGACTGACTGGGTTAAGTTAGAAAACCTTGTCTTCAAGCTCTGAAATTCTTTATTCTGCTTGGTCTAGCTTGTTGTTGAAGCTTTCTGCAGTATTTTGAAATTCCCTAAATGACTCTTATTTCTTTAAGTTCCAATATATCTTTTCTTACATTGTCTATCTCTTTAGCAACATTTTCATTTTTTTCATTCATGTCCTAAAATCTTTTCTTTTGGCTTCTTTCAACTTTCTCTTCTATCTCATTCATACTTTTTGCCATCCATATTCTAAACTTTATTTCTGACACTTTGACAATTTCCTTTTTGGTTGAGGTCCATTGTTGTAGATCTATTGTGATTCTTTGGGGGTTTTGAACTAGCCAGTTTTTTTGTGTTGCTGGTTTCTTCTCATCTGAAACCTCTTCTCTCAGCTCAGAGCAGATAGCTTTGTGGAACATCTGTTTTTTTGCCATGAAATCTCCTACATAGTGAGAAGGAGAGTTCCCCATGTGGCACTTTTTTGTCATACTCTGAATGATTGACCTGGCAGAAGAAGGGAGGATGCATTGAGAGCCTGTAGTACAGCTGTTCTGTATTGTTCTGTTCCCCTGTGATTGTTAGAGCCCAAGCTGGTACTGGAGTAACTTCATGCAGAGTGGTGGGTTGTTCCCCAGGCAGCTGTTGGAACCTTGGGTGGGGGCTGGATGAGTACCCCTTCATGTACATTGTCATTGTGGGAGATTGTTTTGTCTGGTTCTTCCTGCAGCAGTGGCAGTGGCAGTGGCAGCTGGGTCAGGCTATCTAGGCAGTGGTCAAGAGTGTAAAGGCTGTGGTCATTTGCTTTGCCAAGGTCCAGGTGCAATGGCAACATGCAGCTAGCAGGTCCCTGGTGGATCACTGGACCATGGGGGCAGGACCTGTCAGGCAGTACATGGGAACTGCAGGGTAAGGGCCATAGGGTCGGGCGATAGCATGGGAGCTGCAGGGGTGGGGCCACAGGGCTGGGCTGCCACATGACTGGAGGTTTCTCCTTGCACAGGTCCCACTGAGGCAGTTGCCACAGGGCTTCTCAAGTGGCATCGGCAGCACATGCTCAGTTCAAATCCCATGAGGGCGGGGTACTTGGCTCCCAGTCATGGTGCATGCGAGAGCACCTGCTCTCCCTGCTGCCTTCCTGGCCCAGTGGGGGCAATGTTGGGGCAGTTGCAGCAAAGCTGAGCCCTGTGTAGATCAGGCACTATGGACCCAAGAGCTCAGTTGCAGCAACCCAGGAAAGGAAGACAGTGGGTCCCTGCTGTGCCTTCTCTCCAGAGCAACATCACTTCGCAGTCTCCAAGAACCTCCCTGATCAGTCTGGAGGTCTAAAAAAACACAAACCAATGAGCAAATAATAAACAAACAAATAATATAAACCAACAACATTTTAAAATTCCAATTTGAATAAATTTGTTGGTTAAGTGAATATTTGCATTTTTTAAACTACAGATCCAAAATAATAAAATACTATAAATTCATCAGAAAAAAGTTATTTTCCTAAGCCTAATGAAGCAATTTATTTTAAGGTTAATAAAGTATACTATTATTGGTTTAAAATTAGTGCTTTAAAAATCTTGTTTTTTAGCAACTTGCTCCAAGAAATATGAGTTACATGGCCACATAAATTTCGGCTATACCATGTAATATATTTTTTTACTGAATACTCACTGGACATGTTTGTGTTATAAAGATAATAATAAGTCCTGTACTAAAGAAAACTATTTTTCCTTAACCCAGTGATATCCAATTTTCTTTGAAATAAAACCTTGTTTTTATCACTTACTGATGTTACATAACTAGTTTATGAAATATTTATTTATAAAGCCTCATGTGCCATATTTTGTTCATGATTTACTTTTTCCAAACAGTAAATTTATATTCCTCCTATAAGAATGAAAGTAAGGGTTAGTTTGTGCTATCTATAATTAAGTGTATAAAAAGCAAATTTATCTTTCCTGAAACAAAAAGAGTTGGAGCTGGTGTTGAAAACTAATATGTGAAATTATTTTAAGAGCACATTTGGCTGGGATACTTGAAGTCTAATGTACAATATGCATAAAATCTTGAGAAACCGTGACATGGAAGCAGACTTGCAAATATGAAGTGTTTTGTAAAGATGAAGCCCCTCATTTCAGCTGAGCTCCCTTCCACAGGTAATATTGAAATTATATAATTGAATGGAACAGAATACTTTGGCTAGGGTGAATTTCATGAGTTGAGTAAGATATCTCATCCTGCTTTCAGATTTGTCATTAGTATTGGAATTTCATGTTATGATCAGATGAAAATGTAAACTTAAAAAAACCTGGTGGGTTTCCATTACTTCCATGAAAACTGAGTGTATGTAACATATAGTCAATCTATTATATGAGATAAAAACCTGGAGTTGAAAAAAAATTTATCAAGTTTTGATTAAAGAAAACTTATCCAAAAATAATTTTAAAAACTGCGTGCCTGGGTTTGCCCATCACTGGTAGAAGACCAAAGATAAAGTGAAAATGGAGAAGTTTAGTTTCAATATAAGAGAACTTTATAACTTTTTGAATTATGAGGAATAAAATAGCTTTAAGAGTTTATCCCTGCTCTCATCTTTTCTCTTTTTTTAGTTTTATATTTTGCCTTGTTCCTGGTTTTGTACCTTGCAAAGAATTGAGGCTCTGTCAACAGTGTTGAATTAGGGATCTCAGAAGCAGGAGCATGATTCTATGAAAACAGCCCTTTAGAAATGTCAGTTTTATTAGGGCAAGCCTATTTCCAAGTAATAGACCTAGCAACCTAAAATTCAGGAGTGCCACAAAGCGAATAGATGAGAGAAAATAAAATAGTTGTAGATTAAGATTTATAGGCAAATAATTTTCTACCTGATTTGTGTTGTATTGTCTCGAGCTGTAGTATTGTCTGTATATTTGCAGGTAATTTCAGCAACAGATTTATGTCTTCATCTAATTTAAACGTATGCCTTCATAAAATGTCCACTTTCTTTATCTTCCTATAAATAGTGGCATTTTCTCCACCACTTTATGAACGAGTGGGTAAAAAAATAGCTTTTTTCACAAAATATATGTCTATTTAAGAGCACTGCAGTCCAGACAGGGCAAAAAAGGATTTGTAATAAAATCACGGATATAACATTCAATCAATCCCTGACCAGGACCTATGTCTTTCCCTTTGGATTATTTGAAGCAATATGGGGCAGTTGAAAGAGTTCTGGACCCGAGGTCCAGACACTAACATCTGGGTAGGTTCTGCCCCACCATGAAACTTCATTCTCTTCTGTGTAAAATAGAGAATACAGTGGCCATAGCCAAAGGTTCTACAGGCCTCTTCTACCTCTGATATCCCATGGCCCTTATACAGGGTGTGTGCTGGCCAAGTAATTATGCTAGGGATATTTAACTTAGAGGAAACATTTCTGATGTGTGATTAATAGTCCATGAAAAATCATGCATTTTCAGATGAGTCGAAAAGCAAGAATTCTTACATACATTTGCCTCTCTTTGACCGCAACCGTGCATATACACACACATACACACACACACACACACACACACACTCACTCATACTCACATATACAGGCAAAAAGAACTCATAGAAATGCAACAAAGATATTTTAAAAATTAGAACCACACAACACACTGTTGGACATTGGAGGCCAAAGATAATTAGTATTGACATCTTTTTGAAAAGTTGTCCTGGGAGGGCCAGCAAAAAGGAAAAAAAAAGATAACTTCCCAAAGTGTAAATTTTTCTGGAAGTGTCATAAAAGCTGCCTTAAACACTTAGTTTTTAGTCATGATTTCTTAGCATTTTCAATACACCATTTTTAACTTGGCATTTCAAACTCACCTTACAGAACATTTTAATATGCACTTTTCATTTGCACTAGAATCTACAGATTACCCTTTGGTTTTGTATAGTAAACTCTCAAAACTTCACCAAATATGAAGTGTTAAGACTGCCTGGCACTTAAGATGAGCTCTTGATTAAATTCTAATCTGCCTGCTGACTATATAGGGTTGTTGCCCCCACCCCCAGCATTGTATTACTGATAACATATACAAAGAGGGATATGCAAGCCCAGGTAGCCATTTGGAGGCTGCTTGAAATAATATTTATTGTAATGTTAATAATTATTATGGTGTGGTTATCATTTATTGCTTGCTATGTATCAGGTAATATTTTAAACTTTGTATATTTATTTATTTATTTCACCCACATAGTCCTAAAATGTAGGTGTCCCCATTTTAACAATGAAGAAACCAAGGCATAGAAGTGTGAAATAACTCATATGCTATCACACAACCAGAACAAATATATTTTAGGACAGAGTCTTGATGTTCAGACACTCTGCTGTCACATCTGTCCATAGAAGAATGGATTGGGAGTTAGTCATATTCAAAAGTGCAAAATGTAATAAACTCAGCTTTTTGAACTGAAATGTAATGGCTATTCTTCCATGCCTACTTGCAGCCCACCACCAAAGGCAATTGCAACATGGAAAAAGAGAGCACAGGAATCTCCAAAGTCAGAAGGTGTCTAACATCAATACTGTTGAACTACAGGACCTTCAAGTTCCAGCTTCTTCAGATGGTTGCTTTTGTGGTGGCAACAGAAAACTTGGATCACACAGTATTAAATGGCAGAAATGGCAGTAAAATGCATCACATCACTCAAACTAGTCTTTTACAATAACCTGCTTTTAATGTCATAAAGTCAAAGTTTGAAAAACTCAAATGATGTTAAAAAAACATAACCAAAAATAAGCGTTCTGTTCCCTCTCTCATGCCAACACCTTCCCTAAAGGCAAATGCTTTGGATAATTTTATCTATTCCTACTGTAATCTAACTTCAATTATTCAAAGACTGTGTTCATACCCATGTCTCTTAAATAAGCAATTTTCACATCACCTATTATTCATTTCCATTATAGTGCATGGAGATTTAGCTCTGCTATACAACTCTGTTTTTTCTCTCTTCTTCCCCCAGTAATAATTCATTCATTCATTGACTAATTCAGATATTCATTCATTTATTCAAAGAAATTAGTTATTGACCAACACTCACTTCTCTGGGACCTGAGAATAATGTCATAGAAATATAGTTCTATTGGGAAAAGGTAGGCAATAAATAAGCAAATTAATATGTCAAGTAATAATAGGTACTAACAAGAAAAATAAAGTGGGATAAATGAATGGGGAGTTATCCCCATTGTTACTAATTTATCACTTCTTACTCATTCAGGGACACTTCTTCAACAACTCTTCCCTTTCTATTCTACATCAGAAATTTTCACACTTTACAAAATTATTTCCATAAGCATCCAAATAAGCTGTTATTTCTTCCATTTGAAAAATGAAAAAATACCCGCCACAATAATAGCACTTTCCTTCATCCCAAGTCTCCTCCTAGGAACCGCCCAGGTCCTTGCCTTCTTTGTAGTAAAGCCCTTTGGAATATCCATTTATGTGTCCTGTTTCTAAATCCTTTCTTGTAACCTATCTTTAAACCACTCCATTCAGGACCAATTTTCCTCGATATATTAAGATGAGGTAACGCAGTTGATTTCTCTCCTCCCCTTGTTACATTTTGTTCACTTGGCTTGGAGAGGACCATGATTATATAATGTCTTCATTTTTCTCCCAACATTACTGGTCACTCCTTCTTAGCCTCCCCTGTTAATTTCTGCTTCACTTCCCCAAGTCCTGACCACTTATTGTTGGCAATACTTTCCCAGTACTATTCAGTGTTTACTCTGCTTTCTCTTCCATTTTTAATCAATATTTCTTCCCTTGATAATGTAATCTGTACTTATGATTTTGAATACTGGCCATATGTGGAAAAATCCTGAATGAATACACTTAGCTCTGAACTCTTTCTTTCTTTCTATATGTACAACCGTCTCCTCAATTTGAACGTCTAACAGAAATTTCAAACTAACATATTCAACTGTCTACTCAAACTTAAATGTCAAATATAGCATTTCAAACTCAATCAAAACTGATCCCTGATATCTCCTCACAGACCTGCTTCTCCTGCAGCCTCTTTCCACCAGTGGAACCTATAGATAGTGCAACCCTATCCTTCAAGTTGCTGAGGCCACCATCTTCGGAATCACAACTTGATGTATTCTTTCTCTCACATCCAGCATCCAATCTGTTAGGACATGTATCCAACATCTAAACCCTCTTAAATTCCTTAGCTGGCACCTTTTATTGAGTCGCCACTCATCTTGAGACCAGATTCCTGCAGTAGATTCCCAACTGGTCGTTCTTCATTTAGCTTTCCCACATACAGTCTATCCTCAAAAGAGCATCCAGAGTGATTGATTTGAAACTAAATTTAAAATGGGCCTCTCTTTACTCATAAACCTTCAATGTTTCCCCATTTTACTCAGAGTAAAAGTCAAATTTCTTACTGTGCCCTAAATTATGGAAAAATTATGTAATAATTGTGGCATAAAATGTGGATTAAGTGAATAATTGAGTCCTCTTTTGCATTGGACATTTTCATCTAGCAATGTCCCCATTTCTGACTCCATTCCAGTTGCACTATCTTCCTATTTTAACTTGCATCTACCTGGAAGACTTTCCACTCGCTTACCAAGGCCTAACTTGATCATCCTTTACTGAAACTTTACACAAATACACACAAATGCAATCTGACACTTAGCACCCCTTTTCCTTCCTCTACTCTTTTTTTCCTTTTTCTTTTTCTATAACAACAATCAACTTGTAATAAAGTATGTAATTTACTTATTTAGTGTGTTTAGTGTTTATTTTGTCTCTAAGGGGGCAGCAGAAATGCCAGTTACGAGGATAATGAATTAGTCCAGTTATGAGATGCTGATAGTTTGGCCCAGAGTGACACTGGCAAAGGACAGAGGGTGATCGTGTCACACTTAGAATATGCTTAAAAACAGAGTATAGACTGATCCCCTTAACACTTGGAGTAAATAGAGTTACAATACTGAAACTGGGAAGAATGGGAAGAGATACCAGAGGATGGGGGTGTGTAGGAGAAATTTATTTTGGACATGTTAGTTTTTATAGCATCTTTAGACATTCAAGTAGAAACAACAAGTAAGCAATTGGCTTCTTTAGGGCCACTGTTCAGAAGAGTGAAGCTATAAAAGATTGTGTGTCTGTGTGTGTGTGTAGGGTCAGATGTGACCACCTAACAAGTAAGATAAAGAGAGAAAGGGCTCGGAACTGATCTCTGGCACATTCCCAAAAATTGAGTTATAATAGATGATAATTTAACAAAAGAGATAAAAAGGAAGACCATCGTATTAGTAGAAAAAACAAGTAATGATAATATAGGAAAGGCCAAGGAAAGAAGATGAGATTAATTACATCAAAGGCTACTGATAGATCAGTAGAGATGGAAATAATTAACTTGGCAATGTCAAGACATTTTAAGCCTTGATAAAAACTTTTCTGGTGAATGATGGAGATAAAGACCTTATTCTAGTGGGTTAATGGTGATAGACTAGGAAGAGAAGAATGAAGACCATAGATTCTTATGAAGTTGGCAATGAAAAGTAGAGAAATAAGACAGCAGTTGGAGGATGTAAGTTTGAGGAAAATTTTCTTTTGCTTTTGTTTTGTTTTAAGATGGAGGATATTGCCACAGATACATATCTTGAAAAGAAAATGACTTAGTATGGAGGGGAACAATGTTGTAGAGAAAGATGAGGTAATTTCAGGGTCAAAGTATGATAGGCATTGGCAGGAGAGGATAACAAGAGCAGAAGAATGGGTACAGACACATCACAGGTATTCAATTTTTGTATGAAAAAGGAAAGCAAACGTGAGGGAGGAATTCTGTTAATATAGTGATATCACAATCACAAGCATTGTTTAATTAAAAGTCAGTGTTTATATTTGTAGCAGGATGTTTATTGGAAATAGTTATTAAGAAACCAGCATAATAACAGCATGTAATTGCATATTGAGGTGACAGAAAATAATACAAAAATGTAAAAGTTAATGAGCCAGAACTTACCAGTGTGGTTTAAAATCCACAAATGTTATACAAGGTAATCAAAAGAATTGAGATCGGGGGAGAATTTTGGAATTACAAGGCATTATGATTATGATTTTTACCATGACCAAAGAGTCGTGGGATTGCCTAACTTTTCACTCTGAAGACAAGGAAGGACTTCTCCCAGTGAATACATTCACAGAAACTGTTATAGACAAAATGGAATAGTCGGAATGAAATGATTATATACCATGAGATTTCCTTCTCTAATACAAAGTATCATTTTCATAAGTGTGAAAAATTGGTCATTGCTTTGGTCAAATCACTGTACCATTTCCTCATACATCTTTTGTTCTTAGTATTAATAATAGATTCAGATTTTTTTAATCTGTGTTGCTGTCTTTGTGCATAAATCTTTTACCACACTCCAACAAGTACCTCGATAAAGTTTTCCAGAGGTCAAATCTTTCACGTAGACACAGTCGTGAGGTCTCAGTCCTGCAGTTCCAGAAGACACTGCTTTCTGGGTGGCTGCCATCTTGGGATTTTTCTTTACTTTTATTCTGTGAATTCCTGTTGCTCCTTATCTGTGTGGTATATTCTGCTTCCTCAATCTAGTTCTTTCTTTTTTTTAAATTTAGACACTTTTTGGTTAAACACATCCTCTAATATCATGCTGAGTTTGAGTGCATTGTGGATAAATTATTTGAAACATAATATTTGAAAATGTCTGTATCCTCCCGTCCACGACTGTGTTATGTTTTGACTGTGTGTATAATTCACATTGAAAATTCTTTTTCCTCAGGATGTTGGAAAGCATTGCCCTGTTGTCTCCCAGCTGCTGGTGAGAAGTCTGAGGCCAGTCTTATGCCAAAACACGAATATGATGCACGTTTTTAAAATCTTTCTCTTGGAAACTCTTTTATCTCAAGTTTTATGAAAGTTTATGACAATGCGCCTGACATTTTGTTGAGGAAAGTCAATTTCTATCTTGTGGGTCACCCCTTTTTGGGTATAATGATTTGTTTTTTCTCTAATCTGCAATGTGTTACCAATCTATTAATTTATTGGTATTGAAGACTATAGTTATCTTCAATTTTTATTAAAAATAGCTATATTTTCCCAAATACTTGCTTTTGACTTATTTCTCTGAAAATACATTGAGCTGAAAGCACATCAAATAGAACATGAGACCAAAAATTTAGACATGAACAGAAGTTTTTCAAAAGAAGATAGACAAATGGCCACCAAAAAGAAAAGAAAAAATGCTCAGCTTCATCAGGGAAATGCAAATTAAAACTACAATGATACAATTATACCACCTTACCCCTATCAGAATGGCCATTACTAAAAAGTAAAAAAAAAAAACAATAGATGTTGGCATGGGTGTGGTGAAAAGCAAACACTTTTACACTGTTGGTTGAAATGTAAACTAGCATGACCTCTTTGGAAAACAGTATAGAGATTCCTCAAAGAAATAAGTGTAGAGCTACAAATCAATCCAGCAATCCCACTTCTGGGTATCTACCCAAGGGAAAATAAGTCATTTTTATCAAATAGACACCTGTATTCAAATGTTCATTGCAGCACAATTCACAATTGCAAAGATGTGGTATCAACCTAAGTGACTATCAATTCATGAGTCAATAAAGAAAATGTGGTGAATGTGTGTGTGTGTGTGTATATATATGTATATGTATATATGTATATGTATATATGTATACATATATACATATACATATATACACACATACACACCCCATGTGTATATATACATATGTATATGTATACATATACATATATACACACATACACACCCCATGTGTATATATACATATGTATATGTATATGTATACATATATATACACACACACACACATACACACCCCATGTTTATTTATATATATATCAAGTACTACTCAGCCATAAAAAAGAATGAAATAATGTAAATAATGTATTTTGCAGCAATTTTGGATGGAACTGGAGACCACTATCCTAAGTGAAGTTCCTCAGGAATGGGAAACCGAATACCACATGTTCTACCTAATAAGTGGGAGCTAAACAATGGGTACACACAGGCACAAAGAGATATAAATGACATTGGAAACCAAGAAGGGGCAAGGGTTGGGTGAGTGAGGGATAAAAACTTACCTATTGAGTACCATGAACACTATTCGGTGACAGGCACACCAAAACCCCTGACTTAAGCACTATGCAAGGTATCCATGTAACAAAACATTTGTATCTCTTTAATACTTTGAAATAAAATAAACTAAAATAAATTAGTCTCTGGAAATATCTCTTCCAGGTCAAAGAGAACCCAAGGCAATCACCGTGCCAAGTTTAGTGCTCCCTTCTTTTGTCTGGGGTGGAATTCTGCTCGTCCCTGTCTTCTTTTCTCTTTCCAAAATAAATGATCCCAGTTGACACGGGACTTTTGACTACCCTATTAATGTGCATCACTCAAATGAGTTCATGCCTTGAAAATCTAAGTCTCCACATATTTGGCCTTAAACTAATTTTTATTTTTATCCAATATATAATGTGTATATCTGTTTACTCTTTCATGTATTTCACTACAATATTTCTCTCTAAAAATTGTTGCTTCTTAAACTTTTAATAATCTTGTTTTCATTATTCTCTAAGCCCCTTCAAAACTACTAAATGCACTTATCTTCTCTCAAATTATGAGCCCTGAAGGAAGTAAGTTGCTATTATGATAATTCTTTTGTGTTTGTTTCATTGAAGAACGTGTGAGAGTCTTTGGTTTTAAACACACTATTTCCACTTACTGTACTATGTTGCTAAAATAAATCTATATTCACCAATTTTCCATGTAGTAGTTGGCTTTCTAAATAAATGGATCTTATTCTGTTGGCAATTTTGGACATTTGTAAAATAATAATTATAATTTTAAAAAGCAACATTTGATACAAAACATGTCATAGGAACAGAGGCAAATTATACATTAATATACTTTATAGTCCCACAAGCTAAGAATACATATTATAAACTTCAACAATTTATTTTCTTCCCCAGATACCATGTAATAGCCTATATCAGAAACACTCAACTATTATTACTAAATTTGTTTTTTACCCATTCTTTCATTGCTCATTTGTTTGTATGTATATTTACTTTTAGGCACATTTGAATTGGATAAAATAAATTTACCTGTGAATTTATAAATATGTGGATGAGGTTGAGTTGGCAATTCAAAGTTAAAGTCCTTGATATAAGACAAGTAAAGGAGAATGATGGAGATTTGGTTCTTAAAGGAATATTTGATTTGTGAGTTCATATTTATATGATTTTTAAATGTTTTTTCTTGTATTGTCTTTCATGAAAAGTCTATCTTTTGAGACTCTTTTTACCTATTTCTCAAATCTTCAATGACAAACTAAAGTCATATACTCTCATAAGTTTTTCCTGACCTCCTTATCCTAGGAGACTGTTTTCCTTCTATGAAAGTCTTGGCCTTATAATATTATACCTACTATTTATTTATCTTGCTTATACCACCAACTACATCACTGAAAATTACACTTCACCATCTTATATATGTATTCAAATTATATCTTTCACTTTTGAAATTACCTCCATGCCTAAAGAGCAAGTATTTCAATTGCAGCTATCTGACATAGAGTATCCAACAAAATCATTGCTCCCTAAACGGAGTCAGATCAACAAATCAATCATAGAATAAAACCAACATTTCTAATATCATGTCATCAGTGAACAAATGATCAGGAATTTTAAGGTCTAATCATAGAACATACAGTTAGATAATAAAGTTTTGAATAACCAAAGAACATGTAAACGTACACTTTTAATATTTTTCTTTTATTTGATAGTATGCTAAATACCAAATTAATATTCAGCTACCATATAACCAAAGTCTTAACTACAACTCTTTCTATTCCAAAGTGCTCCTTGCCACCTGGGGGCAGCACTAGCTGTCCTATTTACCTGTTTATCTCAACTATTTACCATCGGTGGGGGAGAGTAATATCTGATATGCTCATCTCAATAACCTCGGGGCCTCTGACCTTACTATGTCCTGAATCTCCTGCTTTGGTCTTTAACATGTCACTACCTCATATATATCTTCTCACACCCACAGCTCAACTTTGCTGTGTTGATCTGTCCTGAAAACATTTATTCTTCCTTTCACTCCTAAATATATTTTCACCTATGGCATTCCTATATCATAATTAATACATTCCCTAATATCAGTACAATATTTAGCAGTTATCTCTTATAACCATAAACTTCTCTCAGACCTGTATTTCTTTTTCTTCAGAAGTTGTTTATAATCCTGACGGAGTCTCACATGAAAACTGTTCATTTTTCCATTTACCCCATCAACCTCGAGCTCATTCAACTCTCACGAACTTGTGTCACATTCCGTTTTTTAGAAGTTAATGCTATTTGTTATACTACTGCTGATACCTTGTCTGTTTGTAGCTATTCACCTCTTTGGCATCCCCACGTATTTATTGGAAACTGTGACATTTACCTAACTGGATTACTAAGTACTCAAGTACCAGTGTCCAACATCTTGAGTGAATTTATGTCAGTGTATTTGAAAATGGTTCTAATTCACTAAATCCTCAGTGCTTTGGTGTTGTCATTACAATGGCAATATTTTATATTCCCTT
The DNA here is from genome assembly GCA_023783475.1 of Daubentonia madagascariensis. NCBI lineage: Eukaryota > Metazoa > Chordata > Mammalia > Primates > Daubentoniidae > Daubentonia > Daubentonia madagascariensis. Next base: position 21,048,011 of record JAKFHU010001684.1, on the reverse strand, counting down.
TACAATTCTACTCCTTTAACACAACACGGAGTTTCTTATCTTTAACAGATTCACTTTTTAATGATAAATTCTAAAAACCAACTTACCATATCATCCTTTCTTATAGTTGATTTGGTTAATTTTTTCCAAGATCCAAATTTTCTTCTCAAATTCGTAAATCCCTGTTGTTTATCACTATCATTCAGAAAATTCCTACCCTTATTTTCCCATATATAGGTAGTATGCCCTTTCAAATAGGATAATTCCTTGATACTGGATGAATACAACTGTTCCCTCTTATGTTGACACACTGAAGATATGAGTGGCTGGAGACAAACAATAAGTCATTTAAATTAAATCCATGGTTGCCAATTTCAAATGGACCTGCAATACTGCTCATCAGTCCTGCTAAGTTTCTTCCAATCAGTGCTCTGTGTTCTGAATAGCTCTTTAAAACTTCTCCTCACCATATAAGTCAAGTCTGTCAAATTTCAATACTATTGAGAGATGACTTTGCATTCACTGAAAAGGGCTAAAATAATTGGGTAAAAATGCTCTTATTTTCCCATAAGCAAAACCAAAAATATACCTATATATGATCTATACATCACATACGAGGCCATCTGCCCCACTGAGTCTGTATATCCAATCTACTGCAAGCTCAGCTATGACTTGGTTCATTCTCCTTTCCAGTATCTTCAATATTTCCTAATCCACAAACGTGTTGCCACAAGAATCCCAAAATACTGAAGTCTCTCTGAAACTCCCTCACCACCAAACTCTCTTCCATCTACTGCCGTGGCTGGATCTTTCATACCACTCAAAGCCAAGGTTTTTGAAAATGTTGCCCATAATAGCTTGTTTCTATTTTCTTAGCTAATTCTCGTTTATATTCTGATCCAATTATTCTACTGAAATGACTTTCAAAAAACCAAGTACAATTCCAATGTCACTACATATGAAAAATATTTTTATTCTTTATCTTGTTTAAAATAACATAGTAGTTGAATCTATTTGCCACTTTTTTTTTCTGAAAACATATCCACCTTTGCTTTCGTGTTACGTACGCACTGTCCTGTTCTTCATCCTGTGTTGGGTCAGTCCATTTCACTGATCTCTGCCAGCCTTCTTCTCCAGCTCTTGCCTTGACTGACATCCCTCACGGCTTAGTGCTAGTCTCTTCTTATTATTTTTGGTTTCACCACTTTAGAATCTAAATGTATAGCCAGTGGTTGATTTCCCACCTCTAGTCCAGCATTGCCAATTGCTTATTACATATCCAAGATTTATAGTAACCTAAAACAACATTTCCCTAAACGGAATGAATTATTTCTTCACCACCCCATCCTTTGTGTGTATCCTGTGTTTCTATTCCTTCAGTGCATGGCATCACAATGCAAACAGTTGTCCAGTCAGAATTCTGGGTGTTAGCTATTTTCTTCTCTCTTCCTCAGACCCACTTCCAATGAGTCGCTAAATTATAATCCCTCTGTTTTTAAAAGTATCTAAAATTTATATAGTTTCCCCCACCTTCCTGACACTCACCATTTTCTGGGTTACTATCTCCTGAAATTCTTAAACTAATTTTTCACCTCCAGTTAAGATCCCTCATTCTTCTCTCAATATTATACCAAAATGATCTTTCAAAAAACACAGATACACTCATATAATTTCTTTGATGAACTCTTTACTGACTTTTCATCATCTCAGGTAAATTATAAATTTCTAGTGACCACAAAGCCCTTTATGATCTGGCCTCTGCCACCTTTTTTCATTCTCATCTGCAGCTACCCCATCCTTGCGCCTACAATCCAGTTGCACTTGCTCTCAGTTTTCTTTACCTATAATTTATTCTATACCCATGTAGTTCACAGTTTAAACATTGCATTTTGAATGAGAACTTCGTGAATATCCAGTAGATGATTGTTTTTTCTGTTTTATTTTCCACTAATCCTTACAATTTCATTTTTCAAAACCACTTATCACATATAATTGTTCATGGTCATCGTACACATAGTATCACATTGCATATTAGACAATCTGGACGTTAGAAAATCTGAACTCTAGTTTTTTCAAGCCCTGCAACATTACATTTTGTGGAATCAAATAATTGAGATCAATTGGGGGATATATACTACTTCGGGGGATTTAAAATTTTAATTTTATCTATGATTTTCATTTTACTAAAAATTTTACATACATAGATGCACACAAAGTGATTCTTATCATATAAATAGTTTTCCAGAAATTCTTGACTATGGCTTTTTTTCAAACTAATTTTCATAATTTAGAAATGTAGTCATTAATAAAAATCATATGAAACTTTATTTAGTGTTTATTAGTATACGAACATATCCAAAGGAAATAGAAATTTTTAATTTATAATGAATTGAATCTTTACCCTTTCAAAAGCAATAGTTTAAAATTATTTCTAGCTGTCACCAGACTACTAAATGATGTGAGGAAAGAAGCATGATTTGTTTTCACTTAGCTCCTTCGTCTGTTGACTGAGGAGAGAGAAGAAACATTTTCCTTTAATTTCCAAACTTAAAATGCTGAAATATAAGATAGTATTCCTTTCCAAATTACTGAGTATTAAATATCTGTGTAATGCTATGTGCTCTATTAAGTAACCACATATATGAAGGGGAGGAAACTCTCTGTTTATTTGGAACTTACAACATGATTAAAAAAAGAAACAGATGTGGCAGCTGGTCAAAAATCAAATAAAAAGCACAATAACAATTCAGATAAAGGGAAAGTCATTGGAAGCTTTACTTGTCGGGAATCCCGTTCTATCTTGTCTCATTGTATTGTTTTTTTTATTTCATCCTATTTAGTAAACGTTTATTCAATACTATTCAGAACGCTTCATGCCATGTTAGGGACACTGTGAGATATGAAATGAACAGAACACGAATCTTTCTCCCAAGAAGCTTACTATCTAGTACAAAAATCAGCATTTTTCACAAATTACTATAGTACAAGGGAGATACTTGTTTTATACACACACACATATATATATGAGATACAGTAGAGATAGAAGCAAAGGGCAATGGGAATATTACAGAGTATGAGCTCAATATTGATTGGGGAAAAGGTGAAAAAGTCTTGCATAAGAAATGGCACTTGAGTTGATACTTAGTAATGTGCAGGGTTTCAACAACCACAGTTAAAGAGACAATTGTTGCATACAGGGAAAATAGCAAGAGTTAGTGAGAGATGTAAAAAAATGCTAGGAACCGAATGGCTAAAATTTATATTTTGGTGTTATATTGTAGAGTTGTGTCTTCAAGGACTGGCTGGTAACAGGTGGTAGAAAATCAATGCCACTCTGAATCTCAATTTTTGGAAATAAGTGACAGACAAAGATTCTTGTGCATCATAGTTATTTGACTTTGCTATGTTTGGGGAAAATATCCTGAGAGGGTTAAAGAGTTTAGAGGAATTTATGCATTTTTTAAGTCATTTATTCAATACTTCAACAAATAATTACACAAACACCTTATTTAGAACTTATATTTCAGCAGAAAATTTAAAATAAATTATGTAGAATAGCCTAATATAATATAACTTAATGCAATATAAAACAATACAATATAAAATGATATACTATAACTAATTGCTATGATATAAGAAATGATATTAATCAGGTATATAAGCCCTAGGAAGAAAAACAAATAAAACTAGGTTGAAAATCAGAGAGTGGAGATGCATAACAGCTACATTGGGTAAAGCATATCCTCTGAAAGAAGAACATTTAAACAGATGCATGACTGATATTAGGTACTAAGCCATGTCTCTGGAATGAGATTCTTTTTGGCACATGGCACAGAAAAGCCAGTATTCTGAGAACAAAGTATGATTGTGTGTGCCAAGAAGAGCAATGAACTTGGTGTGATTACACAAGTATACATGGGAGATGTATGGAAGAAAAAGAGGTTAGTGATAAAGCCCGAGGCCATGTAGCACCTTGTAGATACAGAAAGGACGATTGGGTTCATTCTACTTGGAATAGGAAGCCTTTCAGAGTTTTGTCTTAGTTCGTTCAGGCTGATAAAACAAAGTACCGTAGTCTTGGTGGCTGATAAAAAACGGAAATGTATTTCTCCCAATTCTGGCAATCAGGATGCCAGCATGATCAATTTCCGGCGAGAGCCCTCTTCCAGGTTGCAGACTGCTGACTTCTCACTATAACCTCACATGGTAGAAAGAGAGTGAGCCAGCTCTATGGCCTCTTCTTATAAGGTCATTATTTCCTTCCATGAAGGCTCTAATTACCTAATTACCTTTCAAAGGCCCTACCTCCAAATACCATCACATTAGGAATTAGATTTCAACACATGGATTTGGGGGGAACATAAATATTCAGACCAAAACAAGTCTGAGCAAGGAAGTGGCATGATTTTATTTATTTTCAAAATATCACTCTGGTCTCCATGTGGGCAATTTACTATGAAAAAAGGGGCATGGTGGGGGAGTAGAAGTAGAGAGAAATATAATGGTAAAGTATTAAATGGTAAAGTATTAAAGTAATCTAAGTAAGAGATAATGGTATTTAGTCAAGGTGGTTATGGCAGAGAAAGAAAGTGGCTGCATTTGGAATGGAATTTTTTTTAGTTTGAGAAAAAAATGAATATGAATAAAGGAATAAAATGTTATTTGAGGAAAAATATAATAAATTTATGAATGAAAGTAGTGGAAATAAGTGAAAATAAGAGGTCAGGTATAAAATAGTTTGAAGATAGATTTTCAAGGTATGGGAGAGAGACTCACAATTCTCTGAGATTTCAAGCCCACATGACTGAAAAAATGACAGACGCATTAGTCAACGTCGTGAATTATAGAGAAGAAACAAGCTTTGTAGGTTAACTCCTGGAGACAGTTGAGGATGTATTGGTTCTGTGCTGTGAAGAGAGTCAACAAATAGTTGTAAAGTTGGGTCTGAGGACTGGAGAAAACAGAACGCTAAGGATTATAATTTGTTCTTCAGTGACTTACAAATATCTGTCAAAATTTGATTCAATAAGTTAAAAATCACAGTAACAACAAAAATAAGTAAATGGGACATGATTAAATTAAAAAGTTGTCACACAGCCAAGGAAACAATCAACAGAACAAATAGACAACCTACAGAATGGGAGAAAATATTCACGTTATACATCTAATAAAGGGCTAATAACCAGAATCTACAAAGAACTCAAGCAAATCATCAAGAAAAATCAAACAACCCCATGAAAAAGTGGGCAAAAGACATGAAGCAGAAGCTTTTCAAAAGAAGATAGACAAATGGCCAATAAACATATGAATAAATGCTCAACATCACTTATCATCAGGGAAATACAAATTAAAACCACAATGAGATATTACCTAACCCCAGTGAGAGTGGCTTTTATCAAAAAGTTCCAAAATAGATGCTAGCATGGATGTGTAGAGAAAAGAATGTTTCTACACTAGTTTGGTGGGACTGCAAACTAGTACAGCCTCTATGGAAAACAGTATGGAGATTCCTCAAATAACTAAAAGTAGACCTACCATTTGATTCAGCAATCTTACACCTGGGTATTTACTCAAAGGAAAAAAAGTCATTTTATCAAAAATACACCTGCACTCAAATGTTTATAGCAGCACAATTGACAATTGCAAAGATGTGGAAATAATCCAAGTGCCCATCAATTCACGAGTGGATTAATAAAATGTGGTATATGTATACCATGGAGTACTACTCAGCCATAAAAAATGAATTAATACCTTTTGTAACAATCTGGATGGAACTGGAAAACATTCTACTAAGTGAGGTATCACAAGAATGGAAAAACAAACACCACAGGTACTCACCTTTAAATTGGAACTAACTGAACAGCATTCATGTGCACAGTAGGAGTTAAAACTCAACAGAAATCAAACAGGTGGGAGAAGGGAGGAGGTGATGGGTGAAATCATACCTAACGGGTACAATGTACACTATCTGGGTGATGGGCACACTTACGACTTTGTCTCAAGCCGTACAAAAGCAATCCATGTAACCAAAACATTTGTACCCCCATAATATTCTGAAATAAAAAAAAGAGAAAACTTAAAAAAATAAGTTAAAAAAGAAAAGGAACTAAAATAAAAGCTTATGAAACTGCATTATAAAAATATCATGATGAGCTGGAACTGATTCCAAAGAGTATAATTGATAGTTCTGTAATGGAACTAAGTACAATTTTATTTAAGGAAACTACAAGGAATCTTTGTGGGAAGGGGCTGTATCAAGCTACTGAAGTTCAGAATTCTTTTTAGGGAAGTTTTCATTTCTTTGGAAATTTACAAATGTTTGTTTTTAAGAATATTCCTAATTGATGATCTGTGAATATATCTATCACACATAAAAGGCTTCCAACAACTGTCTTCTTGTTCTTTAAATGTTTTCCCTTTGAATATCAGTCCCTTTTGAGATATCAAACGATCACAAAATGGTCTGATGATATAACTTAAAGTGGGAAGAAACATTAGTAGCACCTGAGTGTTATGACAGTTATTATTCAAAGTAGATTTCTGCATTTTGGTTAAACTCGAAACTCAAGAGTTTTATACATTCTACTTGTTATGTAGTGGTTATAAAGCTATAAGAACTGCTCTCCTAACATTCCTGGTGGAGAAAAATTCTCTCAAATCTACTTCACTGTTATAGGGAGACCACTGTGGCAGAGACAGAGGGAGAGTGTAAATTGCTATTATCTATAGAGGTCTTTGTAACTATATTCAAATAACTGATCTTACTTGGATACATCCACCAGGGAAAGTACAAGTTAAAATTGGATAAAAATGGTAATGTGGAAGAATTCTGAGATAAAGTGGAGAGGAAGTAGGTAAAAGATCTACATTCAAATTTTATGTGGTTTATAGCAAATATAGTTTTTTAAGTAAAGAATTTATGTATCTATTTATTTCCAACAAAGTCACAGACTTAGTATCTTGACCAACTCTTCAAAAAATGCTAAAATTTCTGGTCAATTTTTGTAAGTTCTATTACAGGCTATGGGGAACCAGCACAACAAATAAACAATCAATCAATCAGATAAATAGTATATAGATCAAAAAACAAGTGAGGCCTATGGTCAAGGGAAGAAAGACAAACTGCAGCTGACATCTATTTAAGATTATTTACTGATTCATGGAGAAGTGGAGATTTTTAGGAGAGACCATCATAAAACTAGCATCCCAAAGAACTTTAGCTTTAGTGAAAAAATGACTAGTGCATGTAAACCTTGCTTCCTCACCCCATGCCCAGTGCACTATTGGGAAAATTGCTTATAGTGTACCCTAATGCTAAGCAGATGGAAAGTTATGCTCCTGAAAATTGCTTATGATACATATTACATCTGTGTAATTAATCTGATATTGATCATCTGACATTAATTCTCCAATCCCACCCTACACACAGAGGCCCTTGGGATTGTCATTGACTTTGGTCTTGTCACGGGCTCTATCTGACCAGCTGAAAATGAGCAGAGGGATGATGACTGTGAAGCTCCTTATTTCCAACCTAAGTGCATGGTGCAGAGAGTGAATGCACCTTCAAGCTGTGTGTGAACAAAATAAGACATATGACGCAAACTTATGAACCTGTACCTGACCCACAGCCTGGAGCTTAGCAGAACAGAACTCTAAGACTGTGAGGAAAAAATAAATGATTTTTGTTGTAAGCCATTGAATTTGGGGAATATTTTTAATATATTATTATAAAAATCTCACAAATGAACATTCTGATCAATTTACAAAATCACTTTCTAGGTAATTCTCTTTAAGTAACTTATGGTCATCTTTGAACCAAAAATATTCTCACGTGAAAAACTCCAAGGAAAATGTGTATCTTAAATGAAAGTGCGTATGCACACACACAGGTACACAGAAACAAGATACCATAAACAGCAAACAGCCCTCCGACACAGAATATTACATAAGGATATTTATCTTTCAAAATAACTTTAGGTATAATTTACATAAAATAAAATATACACATTATAATTGCTTAGTTCCATTAGTTTTGGCAGATGTATATGACCATGTTAACATTACCACAAATGAATATTTCCTGCATTTAGAAAGTTATATGTGCCACTTCACACTAACACTAACACTCTTCCCCAGATGTGGTCCTAGACAATCACTCACCTGATTTCTGTCACTATTTCTTAAATGTATCTCTGAAAATGCAAACTGTATAGTAAAAATGGATAATTAATCATAGAAAGCTATATATGGCACTAATTATTTGCTAGGCCAATGAGCTAATAGGACCATTAAAATATAAGTAGAATTGAAATGAACATTAAAATTAGAAATTCTTTACATCAAAATGCATTACAAAGGAATTTTTAAAAAACAGTAAATTTAGGAGAAGATATTTTAGACATAAATCCCAATTTACCTACCAAATCTAGAATATGTAAAGTACTAAGATTAATGACAAATAAACATCTCAGCTTTAAAAAATAGTAAGAATTTTAAAAGTTCAGTACATGCACTTAGGTCAAGTGATAAAAATGAATTTCTAATCAAATATAATTAGAAAGCAGAGAAATCCAAATTAAAATTATGAGAGTCAATTGCATAATCATGTAATTTAACATGTTTAAAAGGTCTACAATATCAAATGTTTATAAATGAGCACAGCAAGGAGAGCTTTATACACTTCGAGGTAAAGAGTGAAGTAAGAAATGTGCTTTAAATAACAGTTTGGCAATTCCTAGTAAAGTGGAGCAATTCCACTTATGAGTATTTGTTCTAGACAAATGTTTGCACAAGTACAATGTTGGACATACAATAGGATGTTCATAGTAACATTGTTTGTGTGTGTAAGATACTGGGCACATCCCAATATCCAGAAAGACTAGAATGAAAAGGAATTTTGCTGTATTGATACAACTGAAAATATTCAGAACTGGAAATGAATGAAATTCATTAGGGAGCAACAAGATGTAAGGTGTAAATCACAGAAGAATACATACGGTACGATTCAACTTGCAAAAATTTTAAAGCCAGGCAATACCTAATGAAGTGTGCTTCAGAAAAGATGAATATGTGAAAAGCTAAGAAAAAATCAAAATGATTTAAAGAAAAATAAGGATTGTGTTTAACCATGTTGGAGAGGGAGAGTATATTATTAGGGAAAGGGACTCACATCAGGATAAGGGGGCTTTGGTACAACGTTGGGTATCTTAATGTTGTGTATGTTGTATATCTTAATTTGGATTATTAATCCCTTGGTATTCATTTCATTGTTATTAACTACATTCTAGGTTTTATATAGTTGTATGTGTGTTTATGTACATGTTTACCATCATTGCAGACTTTGCCAAGTTATTAATAAGATGACCAGTTTCCAAAAGAGAATCAGTTAATGCTCAATTTTAGTAGCAATTATGGATTTCCATTTTAAAAAGTATATTTCAGAATTAAATTATACTCTGTATTCTCTTAAAGAAGATGCAGCAAAAAGCTCAATCATATATTGATTTTTTCTTTGTGCTTAATTGATCTTCCTATTGGCAGGACTTGGAACTAATAGCTTTAGCGATGGAACACAATTTGGCAAATGTAGCACCTACTCAAATATCATAGACTTGGAGTTTAACATTGAACTCATACATTTCAAAGTTCAAGTTCCATTTGTTACTAGAGAAAATCAATTCTTGGCTCGAGAGAAAAGGCTCATTTTTGCTAGGGCTCCAGGCGGATTTAACACATTCTATGTGAAAAAAATATTTGACTAATTGAGTTAAGCACAATGATTTTAAAGGCTAAGATATTTCATTCAAAACTCAAATATTTAATTTTAAGTGATTTTGTTTATAAGTTAAAATGAACTTCTCCCCCAATATTTAAGTACCCAATGCATCTGTCATACTACTAAGCATCCATAATCTGATTAAGGTCCAGCAATTCTCTGTACCTTAAGATCCCTGGCATTGGAGGGGAAAAAAATGACATTTTAGATTGTCATTTGCATTTCTAAGCTTTATCCTCCAAATCGTCAAAGAATAACAGAATGTATTACTAGTATATCTGAAATATATTATCATATTTTCCAAAAGAAAAGCATATTGTAATTTAATATTCAACATAAATCTCCAATTGTTGGAATAGTCAATTGAACAGAGAAAGTAGTTAAAATTAATAAGCAGTTTTAGAAAACTATAAAAATGTTGTCACTCTAAGGAACATGTAATAAATAAAAAATTCAAAGTTTTCTCTCATTTTCCATGAAAACCCATGTGATTCTAGTGGTTATGCTGATTTTTCTACTATGTTCATCTCTGCTTACAATATTTTGCATATACACATTTTAAATGTACTCCTCAAAAAGGCTTTCAACAATAACTTTCATGCTCATAAACCTAGGATATGGAGTTCTTATAAATGCTACTTAGATGGACCTGTAGGGTACTCACTAGAAGAAATCATTCATGGCTATATCCTAAGGACTGCTGAAAAATTATAACCCAGAAAAGAACACAAAAGTTGATAAAGATCAGGGAAGGAGGAAAATTGAACAGCAGATCCAAGGTGAAAATTCAATTTCTAAAACACTAATTTAGAAAACCGATCTAGGGAAAATGTTTTAAGACAAAATCTCAGCAAGTTAAGACGGTAGAAAAATTAATCTTATTGAATGCTGGGCACCTGACTCAGAAAAAAGCCAATTGGCTATAACGCATGGGGTCAAAACTGATATCAAATATTATTATTGTAAAATAGAATGAGTCCCTCAATCAACAATCATTTAGTGATGGCCTCCTAGTGCAATGGACCATGTCAGATTTTAGTAATACTGAGAACAAAACTCAATATTTGGCCTCAAAAAGATGATGGATTATTTAGTAAATAATTTCTTTCATTCACAATATAGGAACTAGAAGAATTTATAAGAATAAATATGCAAAGTGATTTAAAAGTACAAATCAAAGTTCTAAATTTTTCTATGCTGGAAAATTCAAGACAAAGATATGAGACTTGAAGTACAAGTATGGTGGTGTCCACAGATAAGACTTACGAAAATGCTTACCACTACTCCTAACAGTATGTACAAAAACAAAAAGGTAGAAGAAAAATGTAGCCAGTAATGTGTCATGAACAAAGAGAAGGAAACATTTGGGCACATGACGATGATAAGACTGAAAAAAGATAGGGCCAAAATATGAAGGTTTTGTTTTAAATATTACAGGCTTTTAAGTTTATTTTGAAAGCAATGTAAAAACCCTGAATAAATTTATGCAAGGAAGTAAAATGATCAGATTATAATGTTAAGGAGACCCTTCTATCAGAAATGTGGATAATGAATTGGTATTCAGGAATACTTCAAGAAGGGGAAAACATTTACAATGTGTATCCAATAAGAAATAATATGGTCTTCAAAAAAGATGGAAGTAATTACTCACATTTTAAAATAAAGTCTGAAGCAAAATCAACAGAATCTAGTAACAATTTAAATGTGGGAAAAGAGAAAAGATAAAGTAAAGGATGATTTCAGGTTTCTGGCTTACTTGATAAGAGAGTTAAACATATTTTCCCGCACCCTGCTCTACTCAGTTTGAGACATAGTTCCATACAGGAGTTCACTCAATAAAGTATAAAACTTGATAGAAGAATTACAACTTTCAGCCAAATGGGTACAACATATTCTGTGATCCACAGAAGCACATTGCTAAAGCCATTACCATATTACTGGCCTTGAAGAAATCCAGACTAATGTGCCTTTGATAAGGGAAGAGCCAAATACTCCAGAGTTGCATTTTATGTGATAAAAATTAAAATTCCTAGTACATATTGTGCCCTTACTGTGTGACATACATTATTCTAAATTCTTTATATATTAACATATCTAATCCTCTATAAATACCTATTATATAAGTAGCATTATTATCTTCCCTGGATACATGAGGCAACTAAGACATAATGGAATTACAAAAACTCTTCCAAGAGTACATAATTGCTACTAGGATTCAAGCCCTGCCAACCGGGCTCCAGAGTTTTTTCCCTACTTTTGATTATTAGTCCCTTTGTTTTATTTGGGGTGTTTTCTTGTCAAAGAGAATTTTAATCAGTAAAAATGATGAATTCATGGCCATAAAGATTAATAGGAAACATCATGACTCCTGAACTATCAGCTGATGAAATTCTTGTTACTCAGTAAATACACATAGATTAAGTATAATCAGACAAATAGCATTATCTCACTTATATTTAAAGTAGAACTAATGGAAGCAGGGCCTTGCAGTGCTTACCAGGGGCTGGGGGAATGGGGCATAGGGTACTGGGGAGATGTTGCTCAGAGGATACAAAATTTCCATTATACAGGAGGAATAAGTTCAGAAGATCTATTGTACAACAAGGTGACTATAGTAAATAATAATGTATTATGTGCTTAAAAATGCTAAGATAGTAAATTTTAAATCTTCTCACCACAAAAATAAAATGATAGGTAGGTGAGGTAATGGATATGCTAATTAGCTTGATTTAGCCATCCATAATGTATACATGTATCAAAACATCATGTTGCACACCATAAATATATAAAATATTTACTTGCCTGTTAAAAAATAAATGCATTTTTTTAAAAGTATATTTAGGCAACTTGAAGCTAAACACATCTTTCACACTGTGAGTGGTAAGAAAAGGTGGAAAATGTGGCTTATGTTTAAAGAAATACACTTGCACAAACTGGAAAAGTCAATAATTGCTAGATGTTACAAAAGTACCCAAACGTAAGTGAATTTCACCCCATGGAAAACCATTTTCCAGTAGGTGACTGAGTGGTTCTGCATACTTATACTTGTATAAGTCAAAATCCGGTGACAATTGACAACCCTAGGGAGACTGGAATATATCTTTTTGCTTTTGCAACAGGGACATCATAAATTGCATGTGTTTCATATAAATTGAGAGGAATTCCTGCAGACTTGATGCAGCAATCTTAGAATGTTTGCAGATTTATTCCAATTATATTTCTGCCTCATAGTGGGAAGATGTCTTAGAAAATAGAAGAAAGCACCATGTTGAAAAATGTGACATTTGTTTGAAGGGTCTTTAGAAATTTGACTTTTTTTTCACCTTGTATTTTTGGGTATAGCCCTCAAAAGGCCTTCTGTCTGAATTTCCAATCTTCAGAAATCATGTATCATTCAGTTTACAGCAGTAGTTTCACAGAAAGTGTTAATAAATCACTAGGAACTGCTTCTAGATTAGTGCTGACAAATGCTTCTCCCTCGCTTCTCAGTAAAAATGATGCAGACTTCTTAAGTGGTCTAATTTCATTATTGAAAAGAGATAAGTTTTAATCTACTTCTGAAAGGGATGGAAATATTTGTTTGATGCAGAAGATAGAAATGTAGTGAAGAAGTATGATAGCCACAAAGAAAAGCTGCCTGTAGGGCCATTTGTACTCCAACGTACCCAGCACTCTTGAATTGAAGTCAATTTCTTAATTAATTCAGCAGCATGTGGCAATTCAACCTCTAAGAAGGCTGATTCTGAATTTTTATCTGACAAAATAAACCCAGATATGTGCTCCACTGTTCTTGAAGAAAAATATGGCTTAAGGAAACATTGCATTTTTAAGTAGATTTGAGAAATTTCAAATAGATTTGGAACTATCAAAGTGATTGATAGTCACATTCACTTAGCACGTTCTGGAGATGCCTGACATAATAAACAAACAGCACAATTTTATTTTGTTTATAACCTCAAGAAAGTTATTTGAGATCTGTGAAAAATGGTTTTATATAGATTTTTCTTAATAAATATCAAATTTTAATATGCTCTTTTGCTATCTTTGAGGTCTCTCTAGAGTACGAGAGCTACTACCTGCAAAAGATTATTAGTTTCTTGCTTTCCCTAACAGACGTGTATTTTTTTCATATCAATAGTGACCAAAAAAACATTAAAAATGGTTTGTGTATTCTTTTCCTAGGATATAACTCTGCCTCCTAAATCACAATAAATAAATTTGCTTTATTCTTCATTGAACTGAGAAACAATCCTTTAAGACTCTGCCTATTTCTCCAGCTCCACATTCAGATGCATTTGTTTTGGTTCTCCAGATCCTTACTCATCAAAACGTGATGCTACTTTAGAATCACTTTTCGCAAAACTGGACTCTAGATATGACATTTTCAGTAAGATAATATCTCACACAAATAAAAATCAATAGACATTTAAACTTTCTTTTTGTAAGAAGTTTCCATTTTCTTACAAAATAAAGTAATATAGTCTGCATTTAATTCAAATAAAGAGAATTACTTCATTCTTTTGAAGGACTTTTAATATATAACTCCAATTTATTACAGGAGACTGTGTACTAGAATACAAAATTATAATTAAATAAAAACTCTTCTACAGTGGTGTTCATGTACAGTAGATTGTCTAAATCTACAAAGTAACAATTAAAATAGAAATTAGAATATAATAAGTGGTATTAAAGAAACACTAAAATTCGTATATATGTCTCAAGAAAGAAGAATAGTTCTTGGGACCTTTCTCAAGGTAATAATTTCATCGAGTCTGCCCTTCAAAATTCAGGGAAAGGCATTCCAGGCCAAATTAATAAATTAAAACAGAGGCTTATATATCAGAAAAGGAAAGACATGGAGTTAAAGTCTGCTTGTTTATCACATAAAGTGTGTGTTTATCACATAGGAATGTGAAAGGAAGGTTAACATTAGTCTGGTAGTAACAGTATGAGGAATTTGGACTTGATAAGTAATGAAAAGCCACTGTATGTACTTATATATGTTGAGTGGTGAGGAGGTTTGATAAAAGTTATAAAATTAGGAAGTACCAAACATTAATTTGGTTAATATATAGATCAAATTAGATGAGAGAAAATAGAAACGTATTGACGAAACTATTGCATATTACTAGTTGTAATAATAACAGTGGAATTAGAAATGAAAAGAAAAAGAGAGGCAGAATGGACATAGAGAGACAGAAGGATAAAGTGCATGTTTGATGAAAGGGGAATCATCAAACATTACTCAAAGATTATTTTTAAATTCTGCTTTCAATCATCTATCACTTTTTGACAAATATAAAGCTTTTAAACATATGACTATAGGTGCATAAAGAGAAACCCATATGCGTGATGGAACTAAGAATAATGCTGTCTACAAGATTGTGTTATTAGTTATACTTCTCCATTATTGAAATTAATTAGGGTTTTAACTAAATTATTAGAATTAAATATCATATACAGATATGACTACTAGAGCAGAATAGAAAAAAATCCTCCCCTATGATTTAGTCACATCCATTGTTTCCAATTTAAAAATCATCAGAAGTCAAACTATATGGAAATAGTCAACCTTCCCCAAGTCATCAATAGTGTTAGAATCAAGAAATTGACATCACCTGATGAATAGGGTAAAGGGCTGCTATGCTAGCACATTTAACACGTATATTCAAGCACTAGATGTCAATGGTGTAAAAATATCATTGACCCAGCCATCCTCTTTTACAAATAAGATAATTTCTAGGGTTTTTTTTTAATTACTATTCTTTGGTGACCTTATTTAACAAGATCAATGACCTAAATTCTGATCTTCCAGTTCAGACACACTGGGGAATGAAGGCAGATACTAAAGACACACAACAGTTTCCAGAAATAAATTTCAGTTTTACCTTACATTAACAGAAGATAGAGGGCATTAACCAGTATGTGACCCTGAGGTAATGATTTGATATCACTTGTCCTGTGCTTTATGAAAATATATTAGGGGACAGCTAGAATGCCTTATCAACCTCTGAGCAAATAAGGAAAAGGGACACTCTCAGGGAAGAGTGTCTTAACCTAGTGTTGAAAAGCAATTTGAGGTTAATTGTGTGATCTTGAGGCAGGGTTACTAGTTCTCCAGTCTCCAGGGCAGAAGTTGCACCTTAATGCAGAAGGGATATTACTCCATAAGGAAGTATAATGACTCTACTTGGTGAGTCTGTGATTGCAGAAGCAATGATCTGTTAAATGATACATAATCCTCCAGAGAACTCCTTGATCCAGAACTTAGTAATGAAAGTTAGATCAGGGACAGAACCATCTAAGTGCCCTCCCCTGCTAACATTTGTAATACTCAGGGAAGATGCAGAAAGAGGCAGTCTTCAAGCTGAAGACATTTCCATAATGAATGAACCACACTCACCACAGAAGACATGATACAGTGGACTCAGTGAAAGAAGCACATTTCCACAGAGGGTTTTCAGGCTTACATTTGACCCAGGGACAACGTGGGGGTTAGGAGCACTGAGCCCCTACACAGCCCAAAGTCTGCATGTAACTTTTGACTTTTTAAAAACTTAACTAATAGCCTATTGTTGACTGGAAGCTTTACCAGTAACATAACTGGTAGATTAACACATTTTTTACGTCATGTATTATATATTGCATTCTTAAAATAAGGTGAGCTAGAGAAAAGAAAATGTCACTAAGAACATTATAAGGAAAAAATATATACTTACTATTCATTAAGTGTCAATGGCTCATCACAGAGGTCTTCGTCCTCATCATCTTCATGTTGAGTAGGCTGAAGAGGAGGAGTAAAAGGAGGAGTTTGGTCTTGTCTCCGGGGTGGCAGAGGAAGAAGAAAAACGGTATAAATGGACCTATGCAGTTCAAACCTGTGTTCATAGGTTAACTGTATATTTACTTGTATTTAAAAAAAATATATATATATATATAAAATATATGGCTGGGTACAGTGGCTCATGCCTGTAATCCTAACACTCTGGGAGGCCGAGGCAGGCGGACTGCATGAGCTCAGGAGTTCGAGACCAGCCTGAGCAAGAGCAAGACCCCATCTCTACTAAAAATAGAAAAATAAGCCCAGCCTCCTGTCATGTGCCTGTAGTACCAGCTACTTGGGAGGCTGAGGATCACTTGAACCCAGGAGTATGAGGTTGCTGTGATCTATGATGATGTCACTGCACTCTAGCCAGGGTGACAGAGTGAGATTCTGTCTCCAAAAAAAAAAAAAAAAAAAAAAAAAAAAAATATATATATATATATATATATAAAATTGATCCAGTGGGAAGAGGTGACATTTGGGGTACATGTGAGATATTGTATAATTGCATGCTATAAAATATTTAATAAACTTTAAGAAATTTTATTTTGATACACTGTTCCTAACATGTTCATGTTGAAGTATTATGTAAATTTATTTTGATGTACCCAGTGAAAGATTTTCTCAGATTCTCTGTGCCAAGAAGTGTAACACTTCATTGTTTCTTAAGCACAAGATAATCTCTGTTCCAAATTGTAGGATAAATGAAGTTGAAGTCCCCACCTAGCTACAGTTTATCCTTCATAAATATCTCAATAAAGACTTGAAATGATGATCTGTGACATTAGTTACATCTTTGAAGACAGCATCATTTCTGTAATTCTCTTAGAGCTAAATAATCAGAGCTCACCATTTGATGAAAAAACAACTGAAAGGATTCAACTTTACACAGTACTTTTTCTTATATGAAGAAAATGATTAAATTTTCTCTTTCAAATAAACTATTTTTCCTATTAGAATCCAAACCAACTTTGATAAGTGATATCATATAAACTATTAATATATGTATTTATAAAAGATATTGAGTAAATTGCATTGTATTTAATTCTAATTCTTTTAATATAATTTAAATTTCATATTACATAATTTTAATATAAATATTTCAACTATTTTATCTTAATTTTATTCACATGAGAAATTTGCATTTTGTATTAAAATTCCTTATGTATGCACTTCTTTATTGCTTAAACATTCTTCCCATTTTTCAAATAGCTGTAATTTTTCCTAGCAATGGATACTTTTCAAAAGACTTTTTAAATATTTCACTGAGACTTCCAACTTCTTAGCTAAACTGTATTTATTACTGGTTTTGTACATTTTATTGTTTTTTTTTAAATTTTTTATCTTAATGCTTGAGGATACTTTTCTTCGACTCCATATCCCACCTTCTGGACACACTGGGTTTGTAACTGGTTCTATGAACAAATGTCAATAACCCCTATATATTAATATTTTTTATAATCCTTTCCTTTAACTAAGTACTTAACATTTTGAGTTGTTTCCCAGAAATGGTAGATTTTCTGCAAGACAAAGGAACTGAAATTCTGAAGACCCCTGGGCAGAATTCCTGATGCCAAAATTCACCATCTCCCACAACATGCCCCCAATGCTTTAAGCCCCTTGTTACTTACAACACGACTTGACCCAAGGCACGTGGTCCCTCCTTTAAAAGCCGGTGATATCCATTAGTTAGAGAGACAAATTTGAGACAGCTTGTTCCATTCTCCCAACAAGATGTCTGTTGTATTAAAAATTCTTTTCTTCCTTGGCCATCCTTGTTTTCTCAATAATTGGATTTTTGTGCAATGAATAACTGGACCTAGGCTGAAACTCCCTCACAGTTTCAACAACAGGGTGGCGGTTCAGCCTCCAAGTCAGGGCAGCCTCATCCCCATGACTTTACTAGGGACAGCCCACACAGATATCTAGAGCTGCTGTTGGGTACCTGTGGCTCTCCCAGGCTGGCACTGCATGTTGGTGGCTCTACCGGTCTGGGATCTCAGAAACAGCCCTGTTCCCACAGCTCTACTAGGCATTGCCCTAGTGGGAACTCTCTGCAGTGGTCCCAATGCCAAAGTTCCACTAGGCATTGATCTAGTGGGTTCCCTTTGTGGCATCCTTTGAACTCTAGTTGGAGGTGCTTCCATAGCTCTTACACTCTGAGAGCCTGCATAATTAGCACCACATGGATGCCACAGCAAACTGTGCTAAAGGTGTCTCCAACACCTTTAGTGTAGTTGTTCCATTGCCTTGATGAATACTAACACCTGGCTTTCATCTATCCACACTAATCATCTTATTAAAAGGTCCCTTGACCATGTCCTTGGTATTTTCTCTTGAACAAGCTTTTTATTCTTTACTTGGCCTGGTTGATAATTTTCCAAATCTTTATGTTCTGCTTCCTTTTTAATTTTAACGTGCATCTTGAAATCATTTCTTTCTTCTCACATTTTACTAAAAACAGTTAAGAGAAGCCATGCAGCTCCTTCAATATTTTGCTTAGATTTTTTTTTGCACCAGAAATCCTAGGTCATCGCTTTTAAATTCTGCCTTCCACAAAGCCCTAGGTTGCGAATGTAATTCAGCCAAGTTCTTTGCCACTTTATAAAAAGAATGGCCTTTCCTTCAGTTTTCAATAATATATTCCTTATCTTAATCTGATATCTTATCAAAATGTCCTTTACTGTCTGTATTTCTACCAACATTCTGTTCATGACTATTTAGATAATCTCTGTGACTTAGGTTCTATCTATAGTTCTCTATGTCTTCTGAGCCTGCATCAGAACCACCCTGAATGCTCACTCACAGCAATGTTCACAATCTTCACAGCCATCTAGGCTGTTTCCAGCCTGTTCTCCCAAGTTCCTACTCAGTTCCAAAGTTGCTTCCACATGTTTATGTGTTTGTTATAGCAACACCCCACTTCTCTGGTACAAATACATGTCTTAGTTCATTTTGTAGGGCTATGAAAATACCACAGACTGGGTAATTTATAAAGAACAGAACTTCATTTTCTTACATTTCTGGAGGCTGGAATGTCCAAGGCACTGGCATCCAGTGTTTTGTGAGGACCTTCATGCTATGTCCTCATGTGGCAGAAGGTAAAAAGCAAGCAGGACGAGCATTGCATCTCCACATGGCAGAAGGGCAAGAAAGAGAGAACTCACTGCTGTAAGCCCTTTTTATAATGGCCATTAGTCCATTCATGATGGAGGAAACCTCTTGATCTCCCATTAGGTCCTACCTCCCAACACTGCAGCATTGAGGATTCTATTTATACATTCAAACCATAGTAATCTGTGTCTGGATTAGGTTCTTTTTTTTTTTTTTTTTTAGCAGGTGAATTTCTGGTTGTGCAGTATCATTTGTGGAAAAGATTTTCTTTTCTCCATTGTATTGATTGCCTTTGCTCTTTTATTCAAGATCAGTTGACTATATTCATGTGGGTCTGTTCTTAGATTCTCTATTCTGTTCCATTAATCTATTAATATTTATCTATTCTTTCACCAATACCACATTGTCTCATTTACTGTAGCTTTATTACTTACAATTTTGACAAATATTTTTGAGCACTTGCTATGAGCCAGACACTTTTAGGAGTTGGTGATAAAACTGGAGACAAAATCAAACATGCATTTCAACTCACAGAGACAAAAACTCACTAGGAAGGATAGATATCAATCAACCAATCTTACATATAACCTAAAAAATCCCAAATCCAAGAAGTGCTACCAAAAAGCGATGGGAGCAGGGGGTGGGAAAATTGCATTGCTTTCTGAAAACTTGTAATAGAAATTTTTGAGTTAATTGTTATTAACCAGAGAACAAAATGAAGAATTTTTCAACAAGGTGTAGGAGAATGATAGGGATCAAATTAGAAATAATTTTTAGACAGTGCATGTTCAGGCTTTATAGTACAAGGAAGCATGATGCAATTGAAGAACAAATGTAAAATCTGTGCAGGCAGAAAAAGCTACAGGGGTAAGGTAAGCTTGATCACAAAATCAAGATGTTGAAGTAAACAGTGACCAGAGTATAGGATAGTTTGTAATCAAGTCAAAGACTTTTATATTTATACTAAAGATCAATACTAAGCTACTTCAGAGTTTTAAGCACGGTATCTGTGTGTATGGGGGGGGTGAACTTGATTAGTCCCTTTGAAAGTGTCTTTCTAATCATCTTTCAAAGAAGTGCTTGAAGGGAAGGGCAAGGATGAATGTCGGGAAATAGCTAAGAGATTACTGCAGTGGTTCAAATGGAAGATGATGACAATGAACAAAACAGAATGGTGGTGGAAAGAAGAGAGCAAGCAAATTAAAGAAATGTTAAGAAGGGCAAATAGGTAGATATTTGTAAATAATTGGGAATGGCCTTGGGGAGAATGGGGTGTGAAGTAGATTCCAGATGTTTGGATTATATGACTGTTTGAATGATGGTGGCATTACACACTGAGTTTGGGAACACCAGAAGGCAAAGGGCAAAAGGCTCGGGAAGTATAGATAATGTTTGTGATTTCAATCATCTTAAATTTGAGAAAAGCTTGAAAAACTTAGGGGTACCAAGCTGCCTTCTGGTAATAAAGAAACAAAGAAATATAAGCAAAATAATATTAATAACTTAGGAAAATAGTTGTTTTCAGATAATATTCATGATATTTGTGTTGGGTCTAGACGGAGAGGTGGATAAATGAATAGATGTAAAATATGAATCTATGAAGAATGGACACCATTCTAAGAGGGGAAACCATCATGTTCATGGAATGATTAGAAGGCATGTTTTTTCAGAAATAAGGGATAATGTAACCTGGAAAGGCTAGTTAAAGTCAGGATTTTTTAAGGCTTTACAATCCTTGGGTATCATGCCATAGAAAATAGAGTCATAATGTTTCTCAAGCAATGGAGGGGAAAATTGTGTAGACCAAAAGTTCCTAAATTATAGTTTGTTGACCTGTGAGTATCTCCAAGAACTTTCAAGGGATATGCAAATTCAAAAGTACTCTAAGATGTTTCTTGCCTTTTTCACTATGTTAATATTTGCAGTAATGTTGCAAAAGCAATGAAGAGTAAAACTGCTTATGTCTTAGTATGAATCAAAGTAGCTGCAGCAAATTATATGAGTAATTATTGTATTCTTCACCATTACAAATGTTTAGTAAAAAAAAAGAAAGAAAGAAAAAAACCACCATTTCACTTATAAAGGCCCTAGAAGAAACAGAAATAAATTATTAATTATATTTAATCTCAGCCTTTGAGCACACATTTTTTAATATTACATGTCACAAAATGAGAAGTATGCATAAAGCACATGCATTGCAGACCAAAATATCATGGTTGTATTGAGAAAAAGCACTTGTATATAGCTTTTTATTAGTGAGATGAGCTAGCTACTTGTGCAGAAAAGAGCTAATGTATGCGTCAGATATGACTTCCTATCCTTAAAAAGGCATCCTTGCAATGGTGGCCCTTAGATCGCCCCTGGAACGTGGATTTAGGATGTGTTTCCACCACTCCCCAAATCTTTGTACAAACAATGTGGTTTATGTTGAACTTGTGTTTTCATTCTGGAAATCAGGAATTTTGTTACATGCTAGGCAGAGGGTACCTACATAACCAGCTTCCATAAAACCCTGGGTGTTGAGATTTAATGAGCTTTTCTGGTAGAAAACACTTCATACATTCTGTCATAACTTGTTGAAAGAATTAAGTGTATCTTGGAAGCTCATGCCTGGTGTCCTCCAGATTTTGCATCCTGTGCCTTTCCCCTTGGCTGATTTTGCTTTGCATCCTTTGGCTGTAATGAATCTTAGCCTTGGCTATGACTGTATGGTGAATTCTGTGTATCCCTGAAACTGAGGTACTCTTGGGGACCCCTGACACATCACTTTTTTTTAATAAGACACCTTTCACTAGAAAGAATGCCTAACTGTCCGGTTACGGTGGCTCACATCTGTAATACTAGCAATTTGGAAGTCCGAGGCAGAAGTAAGAAGTCACTTGAAGTCAGGAGTTCAAGACCAGCCTGAGCAAGAGCAAGACCACATACCTACAAAAAAATAGAAAATTAGCCAGTTAGCGAGTCTTGGTGGTGTGTACCTGTAGTCCCAGCTACTCGGGAGGCTGAGGCAGGAAGATCTTCTGAGTCCAGGAGTTTGAGGTTGCAGTGAGCTATGATGATGCCACTGCACTCTAGCTGGGGCACAGAGCAAGGCTCTGTCTCAAGAAAGAAAAAAAGAAAAAAAAAGAAAGGATCACTAACAAAAATTAATCAAGTGATACTGTCACTTTGAGGAAAACAACTCATAGTATTTGTTGCTAATGATAAAATTGAGCTTTCAAGTGAAAAAGTTTGGAAAAACTTAACATTTTCTATACCTAAATACTTTGCTCATCATATTGCTGATGATGACAAATATGAATATAATTTTAATATTGTATAATAAAACTTATCAATATTTGGGAGATCTGCACAACTCAGGGAACCAATATTTTCTAAATAGCAATGCATAATGTTACAAATTCACAAACAAGTAAAAGATTCAAAGCACAGATGCGCCAATGGATCCTAATGTAAGAGAGTAAAAGTTTTTTGATGGTTTCTAATTCCATGTTGTAAATAACTACTAGCAAACCACCACTTGTTGAGTTTTGATGGTATATCAAAGAAGAATACCTACAATTATCTGAAAGGGATACTAAGAAAAGAAAAATGGCTTTTCAAACTACATACTTGTGTGAAGCCATACATGAATTCATAGTAAGTTGGAATACAGAAGCAGACATGAGAATCCATCTGTTTTCTATTATATAGATAAGCAAAAGTGGAAAAGTAATGCCTATCTTCTCACTAATATTTTGTCTTAAAAGGAATTATTTTTCATAAAAATATTTAACCATGTTACTATGTAATGGGGTTTTAATTTTTATTTTAAGATGAATTAATAAATAAATATTTTATAAATTTCTTAGTTATCCTTTCTAATGCAGAATATATCAATAGGTAGAATCCATATAAACAAAAGCCCTTTGGGGTACTTAATAACTTTTAAGAGTGTAAATGAGTCCTGAGACCAACAAAATTGAGAATCACCAGTGAAAAGTAGGAATACTGGTACCTGAGAGGCAAGTTAAAGGATTATTATAACTTTCCTAATGGTGGTGAAGAGGGATTTAAATTAGGGAATCATGATAAGCAAGGAAAGAAACAAATTATTTAAGACATTTCATAATTAAAAAGAACCTACCTAGATAACTGAATAAATGTCTGGGTGGAAGAAAAGGGAAAAGTTGAACTAGGCCAAGTTTGTGAGTCTGAGTGTTTTAAAGTTAAAACAGGGAGCTATTAATGGATAACAGAATTTATGGAAATAACTGTACAATCCTTCTAAATATTTGTCATCACAGAACTAGGGTAATTTTGTCGTTGTTCTCTGTTTTAAAGATAGGATTTTTTTTGTTAAAACCATCAGTCATCAATTTTTAGAATAATATTAAATAAACTGTCATTGCAAGGTTAAGCAAGAAGAATGCATAAAATGGTTATATATGACTACATTACTTATTGCTCTGGAGCCAAGCCTCCCAACTCAGTGAGCCATTACAGTTAGTTCCCCTCTGCTAAATATTCCCCTCATTTTTTAATTGGCTTATATATTTTTTTGTTATTTTAGAAACACTAGTGATACATCATCATTGAAAAACTGTTGATTATGATTAATTAACACTTGTAGCAGAAGGCATTTCTAACCATAGGGATAAGTATTTTTCTATTTGGGCAATGTTGGAGTGTCAGTGGTCAGAAATAATCGCTTTTAAGAAACATTATCATCAGAGGATATCTTAAGATTCACGTAACTTGATATTATATATGAAACTATAGAAGAATTTAAAAAATGTTACTTTTCTTGACACATGATGCATATAACTCCAAATGCCCTAGAAAGAAGCTATAGATATTTTGTCTTATATGCCCAGCAATCTCATCACCTTGCCTGATGCTTACATTTAAAGGAAGTGGAGGGAATAGATTTCTAGAAATCTGAAAGATCAATAAATTAAAATATACTGCTTTAATATTCACTTTATGGAATACTATTAACATTTATATCATTATCCAACAAAACTGTCATCTTAAATATTGTATCTTTAGAATAATAATTAAAAACTAATATAGTAAGCAATCCAATATGCTTGCTTCTAATTTCTGTGTAATGTGATTTAGCTGCTCATGTAATATTATTACAGATTATTATTGCAATTTAAAGTAATTGAACTAATAAAACAATTGTTTACTATATGTGTATACATACAAACACATAAGTACATACATATAGAGTAGTCCCTCCTTATTCATGGAGTAAACATCCCAGGACCCCCAGTGGATGCCTGAAACCATGGATAGAACCAAACCCTGTTAATATATACACTGTGCACAAATTTCTTTTTTCTTCTTTACAATTTCAGGGATAGAAGACTCATTCTTACCATAGATCTTAGTAAACAGTATACAATGTTTTTTTTCTTTCCTTATTATGTCAAGAACTTCCACCTTTTCCCTTTTTTTTCATTTTTGTGAGACAGTGTCTTGCTCTGTTGCCTGGGCTAGAATGCAGTGGGGACATCATAACTCACTGCAACCTCAAACTCCTGGGCTCAAGCAATCCTTCTGTCTCAACCGTCCAAGGGACTACAGGTGTGTGCCACCATACCCAGCTAATTTTTCTTTTTTCTCTTTGGTAGAGACAGAGTCTCGCTATGTTGATCAGGCTGGTCTTAAACTCCTGGTCTCAAGTGATCCTCCCTTCTTGGCCTCCCAAAGTGCTAGGATTACAGGCATGGGCCACTGCACCTGGCCCCATCGTTTTACTTAAAGGAAGCACTTTAGGGCTTCTCTTTGGCGTATTGGAATTGCCAGCATCGCTACTCTTGCATTTTGGGGGCATTACTGAGTAAAATAAGGGTGACTTGAACACAAGCACTGCAATATCAATTGATCTGGTCACACAGACTACAAAATAACTAACAGGTGGGTAGCATAGACATCATGGGTACGCTGGACAAAGGAATGATTCATGTCCCAAGCAGGATGAAGCAGGAAGATGCAAGATTTCATCACACTACTCAGAACAGCAGCAATTTTAAATCTATGAATTGTTTGGTTCTGGAATTTTCCATTTAATATTTTAGAAACAGGGTTGACCCCAGGTAACTGAAACTGCGGAAAGTGAAACCATGGATAAAGGAGAGACTACTGTAATATTTCTCTGTTTTAAATACCATTTTTAATGCCTATATTAAATCGATAAAAATTCAGTCATTAAAATCATATATACATCTTAAAACACTAACATAGTGATAACATATGTATTTAAGCTGGGGTAGTCTGAGCCTTCTCATCAACATCTTAAACAGATACTAGTGTGATACACAAAACAAAAAACACATGAAACTCTGTGTACAAATCAGGATGTATAAAATTAGGGAAGTGGTGAATTTCCTTTTTAGAAATAAACTTCTGATATTATAAATATTACCACCAAGTAAGCCAACATCAAAACCTGAGACTTACTTAATAATTGAGAAAAAATTCAAGATAAAATTATATTCCTGGCACAGTCAAATGCATTTGTCTTTAATGTGAAGTGAACTTGAGCTGCTAGGGTAATACTTGTCAACTTTACTCTGAGAAAATTAAATAATTTAAAGTCATTAGTGAGTATAAATAGGCATTCAACTTTTAAAAATTACATAAGATTCTTGGATGCAGTTGACATAAACCTAACTCAAACTAATTTATGGAAAAAAATAAACAATATTTCTTTAGAGAATCCCATGAAAATGTAAACAACCAAAAATGCAGATGGCAGAGATGAAATGGGCTTGTGAACAACTGAAGCAGGGACTGTGATGCAATCAGAACCCTCTTTGTACTAACTTATTTTTCTTTCAAAATGCTGGCTTTGTCTACTTTCATTTTAAAACAGTTTTCTTTAAACAGCAGGAAATGTAACCAGTGAACACTCCAATGTTTTTATGACTTACAACTTTCATCAACATAAAGAAATTGTTTTTCTTCTAGAGTAATAGTTTGAAAAACCTCAGGCAAGAACTCTGACTGAGGTAATTTGGTCAGTGTCCACTTTAAAATTAATCAACAATGATATGGTATTCTCTCATTAACCTAGCTTGGATTGTGGGTTAAGGGACTTAATTACTTATGTATCAAGGAAGTTTTCCCAGGAGCAGCAGCATTTGAGGCCCAATTTATTTGAATTAGAGGCCTTCATAAGGAAGAGGGGAAAAAAATATTTGTCTTCAAGGCATTGGAATAGATATTTACTATGTCTATTTTTTCTGATGTTTCACCGACTTGGGACAAAATTATTTTGGCACTAGCTGTCACATACCAAACATTTCTCAGGGTTCATTATGACCTGCTTTTTAGAAGTTCCTGTCATCTTTAAATAGTACTTTAATGGTCCTTTGAAATTCCAAAATCTAACTCACATGAACTCTGTGAGCTAGTTTACTCATTTACTGTTTAAATAAAACCGACAATATCTTCTTTTTCTTTTTAAGTTACCTTTGATGATATAGCCTCTTTCTGACAATATTGAAAGCAGTAGTTACAGCATAATGTGAACTAATATAAAATCTTAAGCCCCCAGCCGATTGAATGGAACCACTTTTGGCCAAGGGGACTTCACAAATACCCTAAAACTGAGTTGCTGGCCATAAGAAGGGAGGTCAGATATGCCTGTCATGCCCCCCTCCCTTCTTGGTGATATCCTTTGTAACTCATTAACAGGCCTAAGACTATGCAAGACAAAGCTTAACTTACACCTGCAAGTCCTCAATTTACTTAACAGATCACTTGAGTCTGAATAGAGGTCCTGATGGCTTGTCTCTGCTTAACAGATTTCTTTATCTTAACTTAAAACATACCAAGCCTTCAGACAAAGCTTCATTTCTTTAACCAATTACATATCAAAGAATCTTTAAATCCATCTATAACCTGTAATTGCCCCCTTTGAGATGTTCTGCCCTTTCAGGCCAAACCAATGCATGCCTTCCATGTATTGATTTATGACTTTATGTATAATTCCTGTCTCCCTGAAATGTATAAAACTGAACTGTAACCCAACCATGGTGAGAATAGTTGCTCAGAGCTTCATAGGCATGGCCCTCCAGGCCATGGTTGCACATACTTGGCTCAGAATAAACCTCTTTAAATTATTTTACAGAGTTTGCATTCTTTCTGTTGACATAGTTGCCTGCCAAAAACCTCTCTGCCCACCAGAAGAATAAGTATAACTGCTAACGTCCTTTAACATTATTTCTGATACTCTGGGTAGAGGGTGTAATATCTGTCCCATAGTGTCACATCTTCCATCTCAGGCAAAGCTGCTTGCGACAAAGCTGGTGATGCTTGTCACCATCAATATCTAATGCAAGAGAGGTAAGAATTATTCCTTATAGCAGTGCACTAGAGGAACTTTATTTTCGGCCTCAGTGGGTAGATACCCTGATTTGATTATTACACATTCTATGTGTGTAAAAAACACTCACATGTACCCCATAGATATGTAAATTATTAAACATTGGCAAAAGGAAAAAAACAGAAAAAACGAAAAAAAAGGCAAGTACCAGGGAGAGCAAACTGCACACTAATGGAGCCAATCATTTCAGGTTCTTACTTGACAAGAACAGAGCAGTTTAGCCTTTATCCCAGAATAAAAGAAAAAAAAATCCTTCTGACTAAAGAAAATGTAGACATGGCAGTTGGGAAGGGCTGAGGTTGCAGCATGAAACTTGATACCCCAGAGTGAAGTCCCTATTATTTGGCATTTGTCTGGGTGCAGAAGGGCATCACCGTGGGCAGCCACTGTCACTTACTCTTTAAAATAGGGTGACACAGCATGCCCGAATACACAAAATTCTCCCTGAGCCCTTGCTACTCAGAAGATCAAACTATAAAAGAAAATAAACAAACAAACAAACAAAAACTAGTGGCAAAAGCTAGAAAACCTGAATAACTACCTATATGAAAAATCTACAACTCCTTCTATAAATATGATTGAATACACAAAGACAACTGACATGTAAGAACAAACAACAGCTCTCAAAGGAAGAGGTGGATATTTACACAAAGAACTAATTTAGGAGAAATCAGGGAAGCAATATATTTAGAGAACAGGAGAGAGCTTAAATTAACTAGAGATAAAAATATAATTGCTGGGGCAAAAGCTCTGAAGGAGCTCAGGAAATTTCACCCCAAAATATGACTCCTTGGTATAAAGAGTATTTTGAATTAAAGGCTCTTGGAGATCAACAGGCCTTGGCAGGGGCTTTCCCTGTATCTGCATAAAACCAGATGGACCCATCCAAAAGAACAATTGCCTTCCTCTCCCTGTCATCTCACTATATTGCAGAAAGGAAGGTGAAGAAGCAACCAGACCTGGCCAGGGTGAAGGGGAAGTTCCCCCTCACACCACAACTCAATTAACAGTAGCAGGACTCAAGCAAATCTTCAAGAATGTAGAGCAAACACTGAAAGGTGATAAATGAGTGAAATTTTCAAAGAAAAGGAGATCAGTGCAAGGAATTCAGCATGACTTTCTCTTTAAAAAGAAAAAAAAACTGAGAAAAAATGGTAGACAGTAAATAAACAAAGATATGAATGACTGAAAAGTACCCAAACTCAAGAAGAGATTAGATTTCAGATTGGAAGCTCCTGCAAAGTACCAGCATGTGAAAAATTCTTTAACACCTAGAAACATTACTATGAAAGTTTGAAACAAGGATAAAGATAATATTAATAAATAATAATAATATCATAAATTATAATACATGTCATAAAAAAGGATAAAGAATCTGACAATAATATTTATCTGAAAGTGGTATGTTAGAAGAAAATTATTATTGACTTATAACTTACATAGTAAGATGATTTGAACCCTACCATTTTATAGTCACTGAAAGTATTAAAGAGGAAATTTAAAATTAACACATTTTCTGAAGTGAAAATTTTAAGAAATACATAGTGTTAGGTATGTGGTTTTTACCCCAAGGGAAGGTTTGGAAAACCAGAAAAGGGGATGGGAGGGAGAAGGGGAGATAAAAGGCAGCTGAGCAGGCAAAATGGGGAAGGTTTACAAGCCTAAAAAGGGGATGCAACTAAAAACAAGGACATCTCAAGGACTAGCCATCTACTATAACACAACTTCCTCCCAAACTTCAAGGACTTACTATATACTGTGATTATTATTTAATTTCCCCCCAACTCCACTCCCTCCTCCCAACCCTGTATAAAAAACTCACTAGACCCCATTTTAGGGTAGACGCCCTTTTCAGCCTCCACCCACCTACAGCCAGGTACTCAAATAAACAATTCTTTATGTCTTTGGACTTCATGTGTTTTTCTCTTGGCTCTGGCCTAACACATAGATTCAATAAGATTCCAATAAAAATACAAGCAGATTTTTTTAGAGAAATCATCAAGCAAATTCTAAAATCCATATGAAAATAGAAAGTTGAAGAACATACATGATATGATTTCAAGACTTATTTTAAAGCTGCAGGAATCAAGGAAACATGATATTAACCTAAAGATAGGCAAATAGATCAATAGCACAGAATAGAGCTTCTAGAAATAGACTCAACACATATATGGTTAATTGATTTTTGTAAAAGATGTTGACATGAATGTAAAATAGCATAACCACTTTAGAAATCAGGAAAGTTTGTTTTGATTTGTTTTAATAAATTAAATATAAAACTATTGTATGACCCAGCCATTTCATCCCTAGGTATTTACCCAAAAGAAATGAAAGCATATATACATCAAAGAATTTGTACATGAATGCTCATTGCAGCTTCATGTATAAGAGTCAAAAACTGGAAGCAATCTAAATGTGCAACAACAGAATGGATAAATACAGGTATTATGTCTATATGATGGAGTACTATTCAGCAAAAAAAAGGAAGAAAACATAGAGTAATTATGTTGGCTGAAATAAGTTAGATTTTTTAAAAGTACATATTGCACAATTTAACTTATACAAAATTTTAGAAAATACAAACTAGTACATAGTGACAGAAAGCAGAGCAATTATAGGGGAGGAAGGAAAGTGCCGGAGGTGGAGAAGATGTGAAGGGCAGGGTGGTATTATGAAAGGAAAGGGCACAAGGAAACTGGAGGATAAGGGCTATCTTGATCTTGGTGATGATTTCACAGTTGAATATATACACCAAAATTTATCAAATTTAATACTTTAAATATGTGCAGTTTTGAAAAGCTATACTTAAAACTGACAATTCTAAACATAATGAGGACATGAAGGAAGTGGAGTTCTATTGTATGGATGGAAGGAGGATAAAATGTTTTGGAAAACTGATGGGCCTTCTTTATAAAATTAAGCATATATCTGTCCTATGCAGAAAAAAAAGATTTATCTCCCATGTATTCTTTCTTGAGAAAAAAAAATTATGTGGATATATACTCCATGTAAATGAAGAAGTACTATCAGAATAAAGAAGACATGGGATTCACCTATCAGTTTGACTTAATCCTAGGTCGAACAAGAAATTCAGAAACACAGCAGCAGGACTAAAAATTAATTAGGCTTTGCAAGAACAAGGAAAATTGGGATCACTTTTTAAAATATTATGATTAAGAGATACATGACCTCAATAAAGGGATTATATTATACTGTGCCAATGAGAGAAAAGCAAAACAAATTATTGGAAAAACAAAAATCTATTCAAGAAATGTCAAATACAAAGCAGGCTAAGTGAAAAATATTGGAACTGTTGATATATAGAATGAGAACCTAGAAAGTACCTTTAGACTCTACAACTTCAGAAAGGAATTGTATTTTCATAATCCTAATAAGTTAAATGATAATTTTTTACATTATATTCAAACATTATCTTACAAAACACAAACGTTAAATTTAAGATTAACATAGCAAATAGATATTAATTACTTTGAAAGGTAAAATAATGGTGTAACTGATAGAAAATGGTTGGCAGGTGGCAGGGAGAACACACAGGTGGGAGCCAAAATTTGCTACTCTGACACAATGAAAAGTTAAGTGATTTTATGTAGAAAACTATATAGATAGATAGATAGATAGATAGATAGTTTGGGGAAAGAATATGCAGAAGGGGTATAATGTAATTTGATTTAGTTTCTGATGTTTCTCAACAGGCAGGTAAAACAGATTATTCACAAAGAACAGTAAAAAAACTAGATCTGAAGTAATTGTATTGAAGATATTTAGATTAAAAAAGCTGAATATGTTTGGTCCAAGTGCAGTGCTGTTTACAACTAATTGATCACAACCAGTGACAGATTCCCTTGTTCCTTCTCCTCTCCCACTGCTTCACTTGACTGGCCTAAAAAAAAAAAAAAATTGCTGACTGTTATGGCGACTGGGAGTAAGAGCAGAGGGGTGCTTGACTATGATTCTCTCTCTCTCTCTCTGTAGAAAAATTGTTCTCTATACAGTATGATTGTCTTATTTATATACATTTCTATATTGTAAAACATAATTTAAAGATGTGTGGTATATATCATCATCAATGGGTTTTAGCATTAACTAAATGTGTCAGCAAGACAATGCAACTGCCCTATTAACTCGCCAGATGTGCATGAACTTGCCTGAGCCAAATTCAGGTTCATTCAAGAGACTCTGTTACACGTGCATGGTAAAAGAGAGGTTGCTTTCTATGCAAGCCTACTAATCTCTTTACATGCCTTGCACATTGATACTGCTAATGAAACTATTGCTTTGTCCAATTATTTAGTACTTATTAGTCACTTATTTTATGCCAAAATAGTCCCAATTGTGTTTTTATATATCATTCCATCCCCAGAGGAATGATACTCTACACATCACCAGGCAGGGATAAAGTCCAATATTTATTTATTTCTCTAGCAAGTAATATAGTTGTAACTAATGTAGCTCCTATTGAACAAATTTCAATGAGTCCTATATAATCCTCTCCCTTAACTACTTGACATTTTGAATTGTATCCCAAAAATGGTGGATGTTCTACAAAACAGAGGAGTTGAGATTCTGAAGACCCCTGACCAAGATTCCTGTTGCCAAGAATCACGATCCCTCACCTGACCTGCCCCAAGGCAC
Organism: Daubentonia madagascariensis; assembly: GCA_023783475.1. NCBI lineage: Eukaryota > Metazoa > Chordata > Mammalia > Primates > Daubentoniidae > Daubentonia > Daubentonia madagascariensis. The sequence continues at coordinate 21,015,287 of JAKFHU010001684.1, read as the reverse complement.
CACGTAGCCCCTCGTTTGTTATACCATGACCTTCCCCGAGGCACGTGGCCCCTCCTTTAAAAGCCCATGATCTCCATTAGTTCAGGAGGATTTGAGGCAGCTTCTCCCATTCCCCTGACAAGATGTCTGTTGTATTAAAAATTCCTTTCTTCCTTGGCAATCCTTGTTGTCTCAATAATTGGATCTTTGTGCGACAAGCAACTGGATCTAGATCAAAACCCCCTTGCAGTTTCAACATATTATTTTTCAAATAAAATATAATAGCTATCTATGGAATGTGATGGTGAAACCCATGAAACCTAAAAAAAAAAGCATTCAGAGAATAATTTATATTTTCTGGCATGTTATTAAAAGAGTGAAACATAATTTCCATACAGGCAAAAACTAGGAAGCTTTCAGCATTCTTGCAACACTTTCTTGGTTTGTAAAAAATATTCACGGGAAAAACAAAAATAGAGAATAAGAATACGAGGGAGGAGAAAAGGAGAGGATTTTAAGGGAAGAGATGAAGTGGGAGGAGGCACAAGAAAGCAGGAGTGAATAGCGTCAAGGGATTAGGAGAAATGGGTTACTTGCCATTTTATCAATACCCGCTCAACTCTGATCTCTCCCCCTGGAAACATTGTTAAGACATATGTAACTACTCAAAGGATTTATATCATCCCCCAGGCTTGATTTTGCTTTATTCCTACATGCCTTATTTAAACATATTTTAACCTTTGTTTAAAGGCAGTTTTCAGAATTGTAGGACAGAAACATCATGCAATATTTCTGGAATAGTACAACAAAGCCAACTCAAACCTGCATTTGAGAGAACGGGGTGATTTGAAGTATGACGGGGAAATCAAGGATCACGGGGACATCAACAGCAGTGGGCTTCCGAGTCAGTGAGGGAAAGGAGCAGTCATGAATAAAAGCAAGTTTGGAGCCTTTTTTTTTTTTCTTTCATCTCCTCCCCTCCAATTTCTGACAACAGTAGCATACATATATCTGGCCATTTATGCTGCCTGTGGAGCTCTAATGACTGCTCTGCTAAGGCATCCTAGTGAGCTGGAGGTAGAAAATAATGACTATCAGGTGGAAGATGTCATCCAGAAGGTCAAAGAGTGAAGCTTGCAAGGCTTCTGCATAGGAATGAAATGCCATCCGGTCTGGCTGCTGAGGTGCATTCAATCTGGCACCAAAGTAATTTGTCTCTAAGCCACTTCTGCTGAAGTAAAGAAGCACACATTACAGCAGTCATGACTGAAATGGGTTCAAAAGGTCAGTAATCAAATTGCAGTTACAAACTTCCCGTGAATTCATAGCTCTTGAAATTGAAACTATGGACTATGAATGGCAAGTCCCATTCTGTTTGTTTTATTTTACAAACTCACAAACAACCATGAACTATTTTAATGTATTATTTTCCAGGTTCATATATCACAATATTAAAATGGCAATATTTACAATACTTAGAAGTCCTCAAACTTAAAGCTAAGTGAGGGAATCCATAACCAAAAGAAGCAGAATGAGTGGGGTTTGCACACAGATTGCCTTATGGATTTTTGTATTATTTTCTATCAACTTTATCTAATTGAGGATTATTATAATGTCTTAGTCTGTTTTCTATTGCTATAACTGAGTATTTGAGGCTGGGTAATTTATAAAGAAAAGAAATGTATTTCTTTGAGTTCTGCAGGCTGGGATGTCCAAGGTTGACGGGTTGCATCTGGTGAGGGCCTTGCTGCTGCTGAGGACTCTGTAGAGCCCCCAGGTGGTGCAAGGCATGACATGGCAAAAGGGGCTGATGAGAGACCGCCAAACTAGCTTATGGATTCTGGTGAGAATTAACCTACTTCCTCAATAGCCCATTAATCCATGAATGGATTAACCCATTCTTGAAGGTAGAGCCTTCATGACCCAATCACCTCCCAAAGATCCCACCTCTCAACACTGCTGCTTTGGGAACCAAGTTTCCAACATGTGAACTTTTGAGGAAGACATTCAAACCATAGCATAATATATAACAGATTTCTTTGTTCAGTTGTCTGAGATTAGGATTTACAAATCTATGGTCATGACAGATTGATCATTAGGTTATGGGCATCTCAGACCAGGTTTCAATTTCCCTTTGAGATACAAGGACATTACTCTCTCAGAAGCAAAAACTAAAAAGACTCATCAACATATTGTTTGTCTCTTTGGGTCACAGAAACAATAGTTTTCCTGTCTGCTTCTTCTCCTCTAGGTATTGTTTGCATACACAAAGATTATTTTGCTTGTCTGTTACAGATAAGGCAGTCAGTGGGTAAGCTTAAATCTGAAGAAAAAAGGGAAAAAGAATTGGCTGCACATGTGTCTATTTGAGTGGAAGCGATGCCCTTCAATAGCATTCTTTCTAAATAATGCTAGTAAAGTCAAAGGCAGAGAAAAATTGTGATCATTCAAGGAGTAGGTACAATTTTTTCCAAAATTTATGTAAGTGTATTGATTTTGGTGATCAAAAGACACTACATGTCTCTTGTAAAGTTAGAGATGAAATTATTTGGAATAGTATCTAATAATAATAGCAATAATCATAAAAGGATGCAGTATATAACATTTATTAAGTACACATAGTGTTTCATACATTGCTAAGTGTTTTACATATATTAACATTTATTTCTTCCAATGATTCTCTGAGATAAATACAACTATTAGACCCATTTATAGATGAGAAATGTGAGCCTTGTAAAATATAAGACTAAATAACTTGTCAAAGACCTCTCCACCATGACTGCTGAGACTGGATATTTAACTTCATAGTCTTTATCCCTAACTACTTCCCTTAGCAATGATTTTAAATTCATCACAATACTGTCCCAGAAATGACAACTGCAACCCTTAAACCTGTTATGTATAATTTTATACATTTTAATTTACATATTATTATAAATTAACATATTAATATAAAAATAGGCATCTCTTTTGTCAATCTAGAGAAAATATAATAATATTAAATACAATATCACAGTGATATATCTTCATTTCAAGACAAGGAGTCAATGCCTATCTCTTCACTTACTGCATATGAAAAATTTCAATAATCAAAGAATGTCCAATGATAATTTAAACAAAGTTACATAGATGAGTATTTAGGCTATTTTTGATCTTTACTCTTTACACAAGATGCTCTTAATAAAAAAACTACATACATATATACTTATGCACTCGTGGACCCATTTACAAGTTAAACAACTTTTGCATGGTTGAAACTCCAGCATGTGTGTGTATATAAATATATATAGAGAGAAATTTTTTTCCAAATAGGTGTTTTATTTTTTGTTCACTTTAACAAAAATAATTATGGGATGTTTAGATATTTAGTATTCTTTAAAACATATAATCAGATCATAGAATCTTAAATTTGAAAGATACATTGAAGATCATCTAGTACTACCTTTTCCCACTACAGGTGTCCCTTTCACAATACCTCAAACAGGATATTATCTAGCCTTTACTTGAATACTTCCATTGACAGAGAGACCACAACTTTTTGAAGCATCCCATTCTATCTTTAAATAAATCCAAATATTAACTGTATGTTCCTTATATAATAAATCCAAATATTGTTTATGTTGCTTATATAATAGAGAGTCTAAATCTGCCTTTCAGCAATTTCCATCTTTGACCTTTTTTTCCCGACCATATTTTGAGTGATAAACAGCTTTATTCTTTCCAAGTTACAATTTTCAATATTTTTAAAACAATTATTGGATCCCTTATTGGGGGTCTCTTTCCTAGCCATAAAATTCCTCAGGAGTTCCTTCTGCAATATGATTCTCTGACAATTCCCCAGTCTAAATTCTTTTGTCTCAGTTTCATTATATATAAATTGGACACAGAAATAAACATAATATTGAATGTGCAATCTGTACAGCAAGACCAGAAATCCTCTTATTCTATACATTGTGTGCCTATTAAAGAGGTACAAGCATGAATTAGTATTTTGGAGCACCATAGCAAGACACTTATAAAATGATTGTTATTCTGAGATTTGTAGAATTTACAGGATACATAGAAGTATCAAGAGAATTAGTGATCCCTATGAATTAATCAATTTATTTATTTTGAAATTTTTTAGAAATGAGGTCTTGCTCTGTTGCACAGGCTGAAAAGTAGTGGCACAGGCATATCTCACTACAACCTCCAACTCCTAGGCTCAAGCAATCCTCCTGCCTCAGCCTCCTGAGTAGCTGGGAGTATAGGCACATGACACCACACCTGGTTAATTTTTAAATGTTTTGTAGAGATGAGTTCAAGCTGTATTGCCAGTATATATTTTTATTCAGATATTTCAAAATGTAATTGCTGTATTTTCTTTAACTAATCTATTAATAATATTTTTTATAAATACTACTATGTAATGATTTCTTAGACACTTCTGGTTCAAATGATCTCTGTTTTATGATTGTTGTAAACTAAATTGCATCCCTTTAGAATTCATAGGTTGAAGTCCTAACCTGTAGTGTGACTGTATTTGGAGATAGGGCCTTTACAGAGTTAATTAAGGTAAAATGAGGTCATAAGGATTGGACCCTCATCCAATAGGACTGGTATCATTATAAGAAGAGGAACAGACATCGGGAACACATGCACAAAGAAAGGCCATGTGAGGACACAGAGAGAAGGTAGACATCTGCAAGTCGGGGAGTGAGCAGTCACGCAGAAACCAACTCTGTCAGCACCTGGATCTTGGACTTCCAACCTCCAGAACTGTGAGACAATACATTTGTGTTGTTGTTCAAGCCACCCAGTCCATGGTATTAAGTTATGCCAGCCCTAGAATGTGAATATAGGTGATTCAGGTTCTTTCTGATAAATGTCTTTTCTTAGTACATCTTATATTTCACCATTTCTTTTTCCAAAAAGTACTCTGATATGTTGGTGGATGGGAAATAGGAGTTCATATGATTTGTGCCCTACAAAAAAATAAGAGGACCTCATGGCCTAATATTTATCTGGCTTTGACTTTGAGTGGTTGGTTGAATCTAGTCCTTGCCCTGGTGACTGCTGAGGTTCAGCGGCTGCCTCTCCTCATTTAGGGATGCCCAGCCTTCCACTATCTACAGTGGACAAAGGTCAGACCTGCTGCCCCAGGGTACTGTTTCTAGTCTCCTATTCACTAATGTTACTCTATTGCTTCTGGGCCATATTCTTCATTGTGCTGCGGTCTATTCCTAGGGAAAAAGGTTACCAGTTCTGATTTCCTTACGTTCCTTCACACCAGTATGGCAGTTTCTAACACTCCTATGCCACTGAGTTCCTACTCACTGCTGAGCTAGAGTAAGACGTGGATATTTATCTCCCTTTTTTTCCTTCTTCTCTCATGTCTTTCTCACTTAGGGGGAAGAAAGGGGTAGATGTTGCAATTCTATGTGCCTGGAACAACCCCATGCCATTTTCTATGTTCTTTTTACCTTATGGTTTATAGTAAAATTTTATGATTCTGTCTTTCAGGCCTATTTCTTGAGGACAGCTAAAATAATTTATGAAGACATAGTACTTTTTTCCTTGAAAAACCTGACTTTAAAGATCATTTTCTTGTTGATGACAAAAAAAAACTTAATGTGTTAAAGGATGAATATCAAGTCTTTATTTCTTTTTGCATTTTTGTCACAATAATCCCAAAATACCCTGAAGCAAATTAATTAGTCTAAAAGGATGGGGATAAGAAAAGGGTGAGAAATTATATACTGATACAGAGCAAATTTGAAAGGACATTAAAAATGTTTAAAGATACTATCTTTACACAAAATGAATCTGTGGGCATTGAGGTTATAGCAGTGAATGACATAGGCATGTTCAATGTTCTTATAGAGACTAAAATTTATTAGGAAAGATTAAGAAGTTTTAAAAATTTTCACCTAAAAATATTTAATTAAAATTATTATAAGTGCCAAGAAGGAGAGGTGAAAAGTACTATAAGAATGGATCAAGGGATCATCTGGGAAGTCTTCACTGAAGAAATTACACCTAGGTTTAAAATCAAAGAGGTAACAACAATTACAAAGGCCTTAAGGAGAGCGAGACACTGGTGAGCATAAAGAATAGCAGTGTTCAAGAAGGATCAAAGTATACCCATGAAAGGAAAGAAGGAAAGGAGAGGGGTAATACAAAAAAAAAGAAATAGTAGCCAAGTTAACTCTTAAAAAAGAAGTGAGACTTATTTAGTAGAGGAAACATTGGACTAATATTAACAATAATGTGAGCACAGGGATGGTATGTGCAGACCCTCAAGATCATTAGGTGCATGCTAGAGATTGGTAATGGCTGAGGCCAGATAGAGGAGGGCCATGGAAAACATTGTAAATCACAATCAGTGGCTCTGGCTCGATGTGCTGTAAGCCAGAGAGATTCATTTGAATATTTTAGGCAATGAAGTAGTATGGTCAAAAAGTATTAGACCATATTTCTAAGTACAGTATGGGCTATGCTTTGAATGTTTGTCCCATACAGAATTCATGTTGAAATTTAATTGCCATTGTAGCATTATTGAGAGGTGAGATACTTAAGACGTGATTAGACCGTGAGAGTCTGCTCTCATGGGTGTGAATAGTGCCATTATAAAAGTGTGAGTTTGGCTTGCTCTTGGCCTTTCTACCTTCTGCCATGGGATGACACATCAAGAAGGCCCTCACCAGATACCAGCACCTTGACATTGGACTTCACAGCCTCCAAAACTGAGCCAGTAAATTTCTGCTTGTTATAAATTACCCAGTTTTAGATATTCTGTTACAGCAACACAAAGCAAACTAAGACAGATAATTGGTACCAGTGTTACTGAAAGCTAGACACTTGTCCTCAAGGCCACCTCAGAAGAATGAGAACAAGTGATTTGATGAGAAGGAAAGAGAAGTTTCTTACTCTGCCAGTGAAAGGAGGAAAACGGCAGACTCTCATCTCAAAATCCAAATTCCTACCCATAAGCAGAAATACAGAGCCTTTAAAGGGAGGACCCTCGGTTCTAGGCTATTGTTGTTAATGATTCTAATTGTCCCATCTCTGCCAAAGACAAAGCTGTGAGCTCTGCCCACCTGAGAGGCCCACCCAGACCTCTGCCAGCCAGGTGCCAGGCCTGGGATGGAGCCAACAGTTCAGCTGAGCTATCTCCTGTAACACAAAAAACAAAAGACATTCCCCTGCCCCTTCCAGCCACCTGCCCCCAAGGCAGGGATGCAGTCCTCAGTTCCCAAAAAGAGTGGGGGAAGTTTTAAAAAGATAGAAAATATCTCTTGCCATTTTTTCCAGGCCATTCCCTCTGTTACACCAAGAAGTGGGGCTGTTGCTATAGTAAATACCTGAAAATGTGGAAGCAGCTTTGGAACTGGGTAATGGACTGGGGCTGGAGAAATTTGGAAGAACAATGTAGCAAAAGCCTGGATTGCCCTAAAAGGAGCATTAAGGACAATTCTTGTGAGGGCTGAGAAGAAGAGAACTGTAGGGAAACTCTGAAACTACTTAGAGATTACTCAAGTGGGTGTGATCAGAATGTTGTTAGAAATACAGATGGTAAAGGCCATTCTGATGAAGTCTCAAACAGAAATGAGGAATAAGGTATTGGAAACTGAAGGAAGGGCCACTCTTGTTACAAAGTGGCAAAGAACCTGGATGAATTGTGTCTATGACCAAGGGCTTTGTGGAAGGCAAAATTTAAGAGCAATGAACTAGGATATCTGGGAGAAGAAATATCTGAGCAGCAAAGCATTCAAGGTCCTGCATGTCTTCCTTTAACTGTATAAAGTAAAATGTGAGAAGAGAGAAATGATTTAAAGACAGAATTTATAATTAAAAGGGTATAAAATTTAAGGATTGGAAAGATTATCAGTGTGGACATTGAAGGGAGCAAGGCCTTGGCCCCATAGAGGTGGTTCACTGAAAAATCACTGACGTGAGGTAGATTGATTAATAGGAGAAACAGAAATACAAATTTACTTTATCATGTATACCCGGGAGCCTTCAAAATGAAAACAACTCATTGAAGTACAGAGGTTTTTAAAGAATGGGGGCTTGGATTGTAGCCAAATAGGCTTTTGGTGGCAAGACAGGTTGTATGAGGAAGAAAGGAAGCTTGTCTAGCAAAGGTAGTCTTGTTATGCAGATAAACCCTCATAGGTAGCATGCCTCAGAGAGAATAGATATTAAATGTTTCTTTTCAGACCTTTAAAGGTGTCAGACTCTCAGTTAATCTTTACTAGATAGGTAAGGAAAGACCTGGCTGCATTAATGGAGATTATCTATGGATGCAAATTTTCCCCCACAAAAGACACTTTTGCTGCATTACTTCTGTCTGTGAGGCCCTTGGCAACCATCTGAAGAAAGTATATCAAAAATACACTTTGGATAAAATATTTCTAATTTCCTTCACCACGTAGTAGAGAATAAAAGAGCATTTTTTCAGGAGAAGAAACCTAGAAAATGACCAAGACATTGTAACCAGGCCTCTTGAGATTTTAGTACCCCTGCATTCTTAATGACTGAAATAATGTAAAGCTGGAGTAAGCCCTTGGTTGTTTACATATGTTAACTGCTTGCTTTCTGCCCAGCACCCCTTGTTCTCACAACCATTATTAACTGCTGATACACTATTTCTTTGACAAGCAGGAAGAGACAACTCCCGTGTCATGAGATGAATCTATGAGTTAGTTTTGCAGAAGGAATGAATGCCCTGTTAATGAGAAAAAAAACCAAACTCTGTAAAATACTTTAAAGAGGTTTATTCTGAGCCAAATGTGTGTGACTGGCTTGGAACACATGGCCTCAAGAGGTCCTGAGAAAATGTGCTGGAGGTAGCTGGGTTACAGTTTGGTTTTATACATTTATGGGGACAGGAATTACACATAAGACCCTATGTCAGTACGTGGAGGGCATACATTTCTTTGGCCAAAAAATGGTGGGATATCTCAAAGTGGGGAGGGCTTATAGGTTGTAGATGGGCTTAAAGATTCTTTTATTTGTAATTGGTTAAAGAAATGAAGCTTTTTCTAAAGGCTTAGAATGTTTTAACTTAAGATAAGGATGTCCATTAATCAGAGACAAGCCATGGACATTTACCAAAACTCAGGTGATCTGTTAAGTAAACTTACGGCCTGCAGGTGTGGTTTAAACTTTGTCTTGTATAGCCTTAGGCCTGTTAATGATTTAAAATCTTATTTATGAAGAATATCTCTAAAAAGGGAGGGGGCCATGACTAGGTGGGTCTGACCTCCATTCTCATGGCCAGAAACTCAGCTTTAGGGTTTTTCTGGGGCCCCCTTGGCCAAGAAGGGGTCCATTTAGTTAACTTGGGGGCTTAAAATTTTATTTTGGTTCATACTCCTGAAAAAGTTGCTGATGCTAGCTGCTGATGCTCAGAAGCTTGGTTACTCAAAGTGTTATCTGAGACTAAAAGTAACACAGATTTGCACTACCTTATCCCCAACCCCGCTGCCTCATCTCTGTACAAGATAGATCTGAGAGATTTGTTTTCCTGCCTTCTCACTTTGGCCAAATCAAATAAACCTTTCTCAATCTCCAAGCACCTGTGTCACATTGTTTGGCTTTAGTTGCATATTGGACCTTTAGTTGCACACAGACCTAGGTTTGGGGTTCCACAGTAGAACCATTTGATAAGAAGAATAGTATGGAAAGAATAAAACCAGAAGCTATTCATCAGGACAATGGAAGAATAACCTCAAAGGCACTCCTGAGATTACTGATGTTGTCTGTCCCATCACAGCCCCAGAGTGCCAAGGCCTAGGGGAAAATAATATGACAAAAGGGAGACCTAGGGTACCCTCAAGACCACAGGGCTCAGTGTCCAGGGTTGTTTTAAGTATCTGCTCCCCACATTATGGTACAGCACTCCTCAGCCACACCAGCCACCCCAGTGAGGCCCAGGTGCAGCCAGCTCCAGCTGCAGCTCTAGAAAGTACAAGCTGTAAACTGCAGCATCCACATGGTGCTAAGCCTGCAGTTGCTGAAGGAGCTCAGGAAATTACACCCCAAAATTTGACTCCTTGGTATTAAGACTGTTTTGGATCAAAGGCCATTAGAAATCAGCAGGCCCTTGGAAGGGGCTTTCCCTCTATCTGCATAAGCAGATGGATCCATAAAAGGAACAATTGACTTCCCTTCCCTTCCCCTCTCTATTATCTCGATATATTGCAGGAAAGAAGATCATTTCAAACATAATACCTATCTCTCAGGTTAATTTGCAAGTCAATCTGTTCACCGCTTCCATTCATCTCCCTAGCAAACATTTATTGCCCCTAAACAGAATTACCTATATTCCTCATCTTCCCCTCCCCTCTAAAAGGAGGGTATAAAAATTTCTGGACCTCATTGGGATATTGGGTAATTACTCTGTGATTTTCCCCAGGCTCATGGTAAATAAATCTCTTTCTCTTATTAATTTGCCTTAATAGTGAGTTGATCTTTCAGCAAACTTCTGGGGTAAAGGGGAAGATGCCCCTCACTCCCACATTGCACAGAATGCAAAAGCTGTGGAGGCTTGGCTTTCTCCACCTAGACTTCAAAGGATGTCATAGACAGCATGGGGGCCCAGACAGAGATCTGACACGGGGTGGAGCTGCTGCAGAGAATCTCCACTAGGGTTATGCCCAGTGGAGCCATGGGAGCAGGGCCACTCCAGAGTAACCAGAACTGTAGAGCTACTAGTGAGCAACATCAACTTGGGAGAGCTGCGCACATGACACTCTTACCTGTGAGAGCTGTTGTGTGAGCTAGTCCCAGCAAAGCCATAGGGGTGGTATTGCCTGATGCCCTGGGGCCTTAACACCCCCTTCCCCCTAGCCCAGTATGTCTGTAAGGTGAGACATAAAGTCACAAAAGATTATTTTCAAGACAGGATTTAGTATTGTTCACCCTACTGGGTTTTGGACTTGCTTGGAACCTGTTATTCCTTTCTTCTTTACCATTTTTTTCCTTTCAAAATAGAAATGTCTATTCTACCCCTGTCTTTCCATTCTATTTTGGGAGCATTTAAGTTGTTTAATTTCACAACTTCACAGCTAGAGAGAAATTTGCCTTAGGATTAATCATGTCTTGGGCCTCACCCATACCTGATTTAGATGAGACCCTGGACTTTGGAATTTTGAGTTGATGCTGGAACAGATTAAGAGTTTAGGGGGCTATTAAGAAGTAATGAATGCATTTATATGTGGGAAGGACATGAGTTCTGGGACTCCAGGGGCAGAATACTGTGCTTTGAATGTTTGTCTTATAAAAATAAATAATTCAAAATCTAAGCTGTTGAAACATTAAAATATTTTGAGCCTTAAGGGAATGTTATTATGGGACCTGAGTTACAGATAAACAGGTAGCTGTAATCTAGGAAGATGTAACATTTGTTTCTCTGATTACAGATTAGCCTTTTTTCTTACCTACACTGTTTTGTAAAACACTGTAAATGACTAAAAGCGCACAAGGGAAGACTCCTTCCCTCTTGACGGTTGACCTTCGTTATAGGTTATCTTTTTACTTCTCTCACACAAAGATTTCATGACTATCACATGGTCTAAGATGAAGTTTTAAGTACACTCTTCCAAATCGGAAAGAAAATGAAAACAAGCTGTAAACAAAACAAACTGTATGGAAATGAAAACAAACTGTAACTAATTAAATTGTTGTATCTCATAAACCAGCCTTGTAGAGAAAATGTTATAATCCTACTAAGTTTTTTTTTCTTTTCTGCCTATATAAGGAAAACCTTAACTTTTGATTTCAGAGCACTGTGAAGGTGAGGGGAAACTTCCCCTTCACCCAGGAAGGTTCACTGAAAGATAAACTCACAATAAGGCAGACTGAAAGAAAGACAGGTTTGTTTACCCATGCACATGGGGAGAATCACAGAGTGAGTACCCAATATCTCAGTGGGGTCCAGAAATTTATATACCCTCATTTTAGAAGGGAGAAAGAGATGAGTAATATAGGCAATTCTATTTAGGGGCAACAAATGGTTGCTAGGGAGGATGAATAGATTCTTGGGAGAAAGAATGGATTGGGGGAAACAGATTGACACGTAAATGATTCTCTTTGCAAATTAAATTAACCTGAGAGACAGGTATTATATTTAAAATGATTTGCATTCTTGATCTTCTTTCCTGTAATATATTGAGATAATAGAGAAGGGAAGGGCAGTTGATTACTCTTTTTCATGTGTCTGGTTTTATATGAAGAAAGAAGGAAAGCCCCTTCCAAAGGCCTGTTGATCTCTAAGGGCCTTTAAGTCAAAATATTCTTTATACAAAGGAGTTAGTTATATTTTGGGGTGAAATTTGCTGAGCTCCTTCAGTACTGACCCTATTTCTTTGGAATATGTGTTACCTCAATGGCTATTTGTAGCTTTTTGCTTGAAGAAACTCTTTTACTCAGGATTCTGATCCTTTTGATTATTTTGGGTTGACAGTCCCATTTAAAACTCGTGTTGAAATTTAATTGCCATTGTAACAGTATTAAGAGGTGGAGTGAGACCCCATCTCTACTAAAAATACAAAAAAATAGCAAGGTGTGGTGGTGCATGCCTATACTCCCAGCTACTTGGGGAGCTGAGGCAGGAGGATCACTTGGGCCCAGGAGTCTAGGTTGCAGTGTGCTATGATGATGCCACTGCCTTCTAGCTGGGGCAACAGAGCAAGACTCCATCTCAAAAGAAAAAAAAGAAGCGGTGGGAGCTTAAGAGGTGATTAGGCCAGGAGGGCTCCCCTTACCCTCATGTACGTGATTGGTGTCATTATAAAAGGGCAAGTTTGGCCCTCTTTGGCCCTTTGCTTTCCGCCACAAGAGGAGAAGATACTCATAAGACTTCTCAAACTCCAGAACTGTGAACCAATAAATTTATGTTCACTATCAATTACCCAGTCTCAAATATTCTGTTACAGTAGCACAAAGTGGCCTAAGAAAGTATGGAGTAAATTTAATGTAATAGGGGATTTAAAACTGAAGGGTAAGAAAATTAGGTGGAAAAAATTTATTACGCTAGACAAAACATGGTTTGGAACAAACATTTTGAAGTAAGAAATAATTTAAAATAACATATATTTCTACCTGAGTGACTAAGCGGATCACATATTTTTAGTTTAGTGTGGAAATACAAGAGTCACAGATTTTGAGAGGGAGATAATGTTGAGGAGTTTATTTTTGAGCATCCGAGTAGTTAATTATAGTTAATTGGACATCGAGATAAAAAAAAGGGAAAAATTATTTTTGAGCATCCGAGAAGTAACCAACAAATAGCTAAGAAGAATGGTACATTAGTTAGAGTTCCTGACTGCAAGCACTAGACAATCTTACGCATTGTCTTTGACAAAAAATGGCAAAAGAACTGAAGGGGACACTAGAGGGAAAAATGCTACATACTCATGGGGATTTGGGAGGCTAGACAGAGAAACACGTATATGTGCTCCTACAAACTCCCCACTCTCACCCCTTACTGTATGGTTACCTTGGAATCTCTGTTGCTGAGAGCTGCTAACAATCTATTTGTCATTCAATCTACTATCTAAGTCTCATGCATCAGAATCATCATTTTCATCATTGTGAGTTATTGGTCAATTCACTTGCTACCACTGAACAATGGATGGACTTGGCCCCAACAATCCTTACCTCCCATCAAGCCTCACGGAAGGATTCACCTCAATGGACCTAAGCAGAGCGCAGAGGGTGGCGGTGGGGAGTCCAGAGTCAGAAGTCAAAGGCAAAGATATTAAATTTTTAAAAAGACATGGAAGACATAGAGAAGAGAGGTATGAAGAAAACAAATAGGAACCTTTATCATAGAAATAAAAAATAAAAAAATTTCAAGGTGTAAAGGTAAACATACACACCACATACATACACACACATACACACATACATATACAAAACATACAAACATATATTTCAGGAACATCAATGGACAAAGTAGATTTAAAGTTTTCAAATAAATTATAATTTGCAATTTGTAGATGGTCATTTAATATTTAATATAATCAATCTAATTTTATCTTGTCAAAAGACCCACACTTTTAAAGTGCTGATATCTTTTAAAACAGGATACTTTCAGAATTTTCTTTTGAAAGTATCAATGAATGAATTTATTTATTATTTCCCTCCTGCCATTATAACAGGCTTTAACTTTGATATGCAAAATCTTTAGTATTTTCTATTTCTTTTACATGAAAACATGAATAATTAACTACTGAGTTGGTAAGGCTGATTAGCATTTTTTTTTAAATCTGCCCATTTGGCTGCTAAATTTGTATCAGTTTCAACATAATGATGTTCATAATAAGATGTGGTTTTCTGGGGGTTATTATAAAATTGCATAAAGCTGAAATTTAGTAGTCTCAGAATTTAAAAAAAGGCCTATACATGATTGCATTTAAGTTTGCATATCATAGTTAATTATTTTAATAACTTGCCTAGGCTTTTTATTTCTAAGAGCTATAATCTTACACACACAAAATACATATATAATAAAATATGAGAACTAGAGCTATGCATTTTATGATAATACCAGATGTTCCATCTATTTAGCATTGGGAAAAATGTGATATTTTGTTAGTCTGAAAACTATAAACTACATTGAGGCTAGGATGTAAGATTGCTAATGCTACGAATGCCATCTGTTTCACTGTGAGTAATATTTCGTATCTTAACCTTCTTCATTTTCAAATCCTTTCCTATTCTTGCAATTGTATCATACTGGATGAGTATCCCTTATCTGAAATTTTTGGGACTAGAAGGATTTTGGACTTTGTAATTTTTTTGGATTTTGGAAGATTTGCATGTACATGAGATATGTTGGAGATGAGATCCAAGTCTAACCATAAAATTCGTTTATGTTTCATATACCACTTATACACATAGGCTAAATATAATTTCATATAATATTTTAAATAATTTTGGGTATGAAACAAAGCTTTGACTGTGTTTTGAACTGTGACCTGTCACATGAGGTTAGGTGTGGAATTTTCCACCAATTGGCATGATGTTGACACTCCAAAAAGTTCATATTTGGAGCAATTTCAGAGTTTCAGATTAGGGATGCTCAACCTGTAGCCAATATTGACTCTATTTTGCTCTGCTTTTCTTCAGTTGTGTGTCCCCTACTTTATCTTATTCAAAATAAATAATGAAAAAATTTAAACATGAACAAAATAACATGTCAAAATATATATTAAAATGAATTATTAATTTGTCTTTTAAAAGAGAAGAATAATGGAAGGTGTAAAAAAATCAAGAGGAATTATGTTTAAAAAAAGATAACATAGCAAACTACAGAGCCTGTAAAATAATTCCGACACAGAAAGATTTTAAATGCTGGATAAAATATTTTTAAAAAGAATTGTTAAATGCATGGCTGACCTGGTAAGATAGAAAGGAAAATCACCAGGCCAGCATGAGACAAAGGACTCCAGAGAGGTAGGAAGTCACTTCAGCCAGAGGCTGCCCTGAGGGGGTGAGCATCACCCAGTCATGGGGTGCTTTGTTTCAGTGGCCCTTGAGGGGGCAGAAGACAGAGCCTCAGGTCTTTGCATCAAGCCAAGGCCCCTGAGTGCTACAACTTCAGGGTAAATAAAGGTTTCCTACAAAGAAAAATGGCAAAGCAACTTGTCATCTGTTTTGGCTATTGCTCTAGATAGAAAGAGGAGAAAAACAGTGTCCCCTTAGATTACTTCTAAGGGGACACTTTTAGAAACACCTTGGTCCATACAGAATTTAATTAAATTCACACTTGCTATGTGGCCCAAAAGCTAATTAATTTTGAGCAGTCAGCAATTTCAAGCATCATTATCCAAGCAAAGAATATCTTTAAAAAAAGAGATATTAATTAAATAGTGAATGGTGATGTGTTAGTAGCGTGCCATTAAGATCATAAATACTTTCAGGCAGGATGCACATCACCACATGATTTAATATGGTTGATACCACATACCCGCTGATATGACATATTAAGAAGGGCACTTCACCTTTATGTTATTCCTTCCCAAAAGAATAATTATGAGAAAACTCATAATAATTAGTCCCCAAACTAATTTTAGGCAAAATGTCAGAGAAAACTCAAATTCAGAAACACTCTACAAAATACCCTACCAGTATTCCCCAAAACTATCAAGGTCATCAAAAAACAAAAAAGACTAAGAAACTGTTACAGACCAGACAAGTTTAAGGGGGCATGATGGCAAAATGAATGAAATGTGGCATCTTGGACTGCATTCTGGAATAGTAAAAGGACATTAGTGGAAAAACTAGTGAAATCAAATAAAGTATGGGTGTTTAGTTAATAATAACACACTAACAATGGTTTCTTAGTTATGATAACTGCAACATAGTTATGATTTTTAAAACATGGAAAAGACTTGAAGAGTATGTCTTTTCGATTGTAAATCTAAAATTACTCATAAATAAAAAATTTATTAAAGATAAAACTTTTTTATTACATTCAAATTAAAAACTTCTGTTCATCAAAAGGCACAATAAAGAAAGTAAAATACTACAAACTGGGAAGGGTAGTTTGAACATTTTAAACACAAATCCCTAGTAGTTGAAACATATAATTAATTATTAACAATTAGTAGAAATTAGACAACATAGTATAAAATGAGTAAAAAATATCAAGCATTTTATGAAGAAATCCTTTATACAAATCATGAAGATTACTGTGGAGATACTCAACCTCATTAGTTATCAGGAAAATAAAAATTAAAACCAAAATTATACACAGTTTGGCCTTTAGCAGATTGGTGGGAAAATGGTGATGCTGAATAATAACAAAGTTTAATGAGGATCTGGAATCTCAGGAGATCATATTATGTTGATGGGAGAATTCATCAACAGAAATAATTTGGCAAAAACAATGGCATTTTCTATACAGTATGTGCATACTCTCTCCCACAGCAAATTTTTTTCTAAGTATATAAATTAGAAATTTACCATGAATCATAAGAATTTGTGTAGCAAAATTGTTTGTAAATGCCAAAATTTATAAATGAGTAAATTTTCAATCAAGAATAGAATGGATAAATAAATTTGGCTGTTTATTCAACTGAATACCGTACAGCAATGAAAGTAATTAGACTACAGCCACACACATAAATATAATACAACATAATATTAAACAAGGAACTGTAGAAATGATCCCTGCCAGAAATTACTTAATGGGTACAATGTACACTAATTGGGCAACGGCTACACTAAAAGCACACAGACTTCACCACTACACAATATATCCATGTAACCAAACTGTACTTGGACTGCCTAAATCTATAAAAATAACAAAAAAAAAATTTTTTGAATTAGTTTATATAGTAAAAAGTAAAAAATGGAGTATTTTGAAGCAATTTCAAATTAAAATATAGATGAATAAACTTTCTTTAATAACATTTATATAAAATTACAAAGTATAACAGGAAATGAATAGATCATAAGAGTGTAACAGGGCTAAATGTCTGACAATGACTGGTGAACTGTTTTCTGTAAAAATTCCTACAGAACAGTAAAACTTGTTTGCCCATGCTATTTGTTCTGTGCTGTTTGTTCTCCATTTTATTTTTTAACCACAGGAGATGGTTTAGCGATATTGTTTAACCAAGGAGTCACAAGATCGTAGTGTGGAAGATAAGATCTTAATGAACTAAGACCAAAACCACTGAGTATGGCTCAGCGCCAATGGCCCGAAGGGATGACACGTGATGTCAGTCACATAGCCCTGAGTCCAGCTACAGAACAACTCCTTTAAAAAGACTTATATTTTTTGGTATGGGCGACAGTGGGCTTTTAGACATTATTCTGCCACCCTCCTCATTTGCTGGCAAATTAAAAAATCTCTTTCCTATCCTCAACTTCTTGTCCTTGCTCTTACTGATTCGCCCCCCAGAACAAGAACCAATCTTTTGGTAACAAAAATTATATATAATTACATTTTTTATTTGTATGAGTACAAAAATGTACATAAATTTTTAACCAGTATATATGTATGCATAGAAAGAGAGATTGATAAAGTATTTACCAAAATGTAAAGAGTGGAAAAAAATTAAACAATAAAAAGTAAGTGTGTAAGGATTCATACAGTGTGATACTATTTATATAATGGGCAAAAACTAGCAAATAAGTCTGTAAAAATGAGTGGAAAACAAGATAATATTAAATAGACATTCAGAACTGTGGATAGCTCTGGGGTTTAGATATGGGATATGATCATGGAGAGGTTTCAAAGGTATCGTTAATGTTTGATGTTGTAAACTAAATGGTAATATACAGGTATTTGCATTAATTTTTTTTCCAAAAATCTCCTGCTCATTATCCATGTTGTGTATGTATGAACAGAATTTTAATAACACATTTAGATAAAAGTAAAATCAGCTACATATGTGTCCTACTTCCAAAACTACAAACAATAAGGAAAGGTAAATATTTTAAACAAAATATGAAGGAATAAGAACATGTTGCTTTATGGTGAAGATCAAAGATGAGAAGATAATTTGGAACTGATTTATCAAGAAAACCAGAGTCACAGGTTAGTCTTTTCTTCAGACATGGCGAAAAGAAAATGTTGGCAGTGTCAGTGAAATTTTCTCTTTCCTGGCTGTAGTCAGATTGGAACCAGTGTCTTGTAAGTCTCCTGCTCAAACTGAGAAAGAAAATCCTAAAAACACTTTGCAAGAAGAGGACATATTTTGAAAAAGTAATAGATAAAGTTTTAAAAGTGGAGAGCATGGAAATAGCCAAATAAAGGTTTAAGCTTTTGTGCCCGTGAATTTCATATGGTTTACTGCTGGTCACTGGAAAAAAAAAATAATAATGATGATGATGATGTAATTAGACCCATATGCCTCTCACACTAAGCTGAATATTACTTAAAATATATAAGATAACTGAAATAACTTAACAACTTCAAATTTTAAAAGTTATATTAATTTATTAGAATATATATATAATTTGAGAGGACATTTAAATAAAGACATGGAACACATCATAGACAGTAGATTTTTTTAAGCACAATGAGAAGCTTCTTTAAAAGTTTTGAGGTACAGAAAACCATGATCAGCTATTCATTCCACTGCTCTGTGAAGGGTAAGTTGAAAGGAGTTTTGCTAGCTATCATGCAGACGAGAAATGTTTGCCCAGACTGAGATGGCTTCAGTGTGCCAGAGAAGCGTACAAACTCAAGAAATATTCAGAAAGTTAACTGTCGAGGGCTTGGTAGTTGGTTATCTCTGGAGAGAGTGAAGAGTCAAAAATTCATTCCAATATATAGGTTTATGCAATCAGGTAGAATAGAGTCATTGATTGAGTCAGATTGTGAATTGAAGAGTAGGAGACAGACCATTTTCAATATATGTAGTATGAGGTGGCTAATGAAACCTCTTTGTGGAAATAGCCAGAAAGTAAACATCCAGAAATGGAGAGAATGATTCAAAGTGGAGACATAAATGTGAACCTACCTCAAATGACTGTGAATAGCGAAGCCATGGATAGGATTGCCAAGAAAGAGTATGTAGAGTGGGAAGAACATAGCATGAAGTCGCTGCCCTGAGAAGCCCAGCACTGAAAGTAGGGTAAGAGAGACCTGCAAGGAGGAGGGAGACAGGCTTGGCTGAACAGGACAGTACTGATGGTGATTAAGAATGTTGAAGTAAGAACAGATCAAAGGGGAGGAAGTTTCAGATGTTTCCAGCAATTGAACTAGGCTCAGACAGTTCCATACCGTTTTTAAACGGTGAATTAATCCATGATCTTCGAAGAAGGGGGTCTCAATGGAGCGATGGGGCATGAGTAATGACAATAAGCTGAAAATAAGGGGAAAATAAACAAATGATAAAAGGGTATATTCAAAATTGTCTTCAAAAGAAAAGGGAATTTTGCCCTACCTTGCATCGTATGTAAGTGAAGGTAGAGAACTCTTCTCCAGAGGTTGGAATTCTAAAAAACAGTTTTTCCACTCCTCAGATATTCGTGAAACTTTGGGTGACAGTAATGAAGATAATTTGTAATGAATATAAAGATGACTTCAATATTTTTATTCCAATCATTTATTTTGCAGCTCCTTTTAAACCCAAACAACTGATTTGGAAGAAACAAATATATTTGAGCAGTGCTATTTATTATCATAGGGAAATACATGAGAGTATTAAAATGTGAGTACATATAATAGTTATAAAAAATGCTTATCCATATGAATACTGTATTTTTGAGTATTTTGCAATTGTCATATATTTAATAGGACTATATGGTAATGCTTTTAATTATATTTCAATCTTTATGTATGCCTGGTTTGTCCCTTAATAATAAATTTTTTAGCAATACATTTTTTAATAAATTTTTTTTATAAAACGTATTTGGATGTATTTTTATGTCCTTGTTTTGCCCTGTAGTTGCTCATCACAGTAAAAGTGGCTTCATTTAAAATTACCTAGTATTTTTCAGATTTAGAAAGTGCCCTATTAGACATGCTATGTGATTTTCAATAGAAAACCATGAGAAAATATTTGAGTGGTAATGACAAAGTTCAGGTTATTTTCCATGTTTTATGCCCTGAGAACTTGTTTGAACAGTGGAGATTTCTCTATGTTTGTAAAGATTAATTTCTCAGCACAGAGGCTTGAGGGCAGTGTTTTCTTGCACAAATCAACTCTTTTCACAAAACCGAGTAATTCATCCCCTGGTATATTTTAGTTCAGCATGTGTGCATATGCCAATGAATAGCTGAAATCATCAATAATTACAAAAAGGGACCCTGGGGAAAATGTTAAACATATTCACTTGAAGATATAAATAACAATAGCAAACAAAGTACAATTGACCTATTCTTCACTCAAGAAGTGACTATATATGAATACATGCATGACTTTTAAAGATACAATAAAGAATTGATAATTTTGTCATCTGATTTTTCACTATATTTAGCTTTTCAGAAATATTTCAATTATTCATTATAGAGAATGCACTGAAGTTAATATTAGGTTATAGGGTTAATTAAAAAAATAAGTTTTATCATGTCCTGTGATTTTCAGTCACAAATGTCAATTTGAGTGAATTAAAATTTTCCCCCAATGTGAGCATTTTATCAACCTCTGAATGGATATCACCTTACTGTTTGATTAAATGATTTTGTACTCATTCTGTATACATAAGCAAGAGTGAAATTTCACTCTAGATGCTTAACAGTAATGGCATCTAAAATTCCTGATTTTTAGTTAGTTACTGTAATAAAACAATTCACATTGAACTAATTTAACGCTTCTTAGCATTTATCCTGCTCACAAGTTTACATTGATTGTGGGGATTTTTCTCCCTCCATCCTCTCTATCCCCAGATATTTATGCATTAAAAAAACATACCCATGCACTATTTGTAATATACATATACTAAAAAATTATTGTTTATCTGAAATTCAAATTTTGTCATGTGCCTTGTATTTTATCTGGCAATCTTCTACCTAACTCAGAATGAAGGAGTTTAAGAGATGGCTTCTCAAGGACATTATTATTTAAAGTGAAATCAAAAGTATCAATTAGGAACTGGAGAAGGGAGATTAAAAGGCAAAAAATGTTTGTGGCAGAAAACATGGCATGTTTCTATCACTGAGATATGTCCTTGGCTGTTGCAGCATTTATTGTGAGGCAAGAATGAAGTAGAAAAATGGCAAGAGATGAATCAAGGTCTAGAATCTAAAAAGGAATTTGAAGGAAGAAAGAGTACACAGATAGGCAAGCTTAGAGACAGAGAGGTAGAGACCTACAGTCAGAGACACTATGTCCTGATGGCCATATGAGGAGCCTACGGTTTGCTAGCAAGCATGCATGTGCCATTTTGTTTCGGGCCTCTTAAGAATTTTGGATGCAAGTTTTTATCTACTTAGGGAGTAAGTAAAGGATAATTGAGATTTACATTGACACATAAGGTATAAACACCTCAAAGGGTTTGTTTTCTGCTACCTGATTATTTTTATCAATGAAATTGGCTCAGCTGACTGAAATGCACATTCATATAAAAAATAGAACAGTTTTGTGTATTGTATAGGAACCAGATTAAGAAAATGGCCTGCCCTTTTGTGTGACAGAATGAAATGTGGATTCATGTAAAAAGCAGATATTTGTACATTGTCCAGGGGCCAGATTAAGGTCTGTGTATGGTTTGAAAGAGAATACAAATATGTTATTCATTCGGGATTAGAGCAAAAGGACTTCGTCTTTCCATAATATGGGGTGTGTGTGTGTGTGTGTGTGTGTTTGTGTTTTGAAGAAATGAAGGTATAGGAACATGATGCTGTTTTTTTTCAAAGATGATTTTGGCAATGCTACGTTCTTTCATGGAGTCTGCACTGAACAGCAAGTGTCGTATCTCAAAGAGCCTTTTAACTTAAAGAGTTGTTTACACACAGAAGGGTATTCCTTGAAGCACTATCAGATTTTCTCTTGTAAATATCGATGCATCATGTTTCCGCAATATATTGTCAGTCAGTTCCTATGTAAGTTAGATGTTGACTTACATAGAAAAGCAGAAGAATAAATGCCAACTGGGCTATACTTACTTAGCTTACACATTTGTTTATATTGTTACATTTTTGGTAGTTTTTCCTGATCGAGGAAAGAAAAAGTCATTTTATAGCCTAGTTGTTTACATTTTGTATTCTCTTAAGCATATTAACATTGGAAACGCTTAGACCATAAATGTTGAATTCCTTCTTCTGTCAATATTTTATCTAGTAAACCAGCTTTGCCTGGCAAAGAAAAACAAATCCTACACTTGTTAAAGCAAATCAGCACAACTTATTGAGCTTCTACTTGTGGCAGAACATTCTTCACGTTCAAGCAAGTATTAATAGTATCCGACATGAGAAAAGTTAAGTCAACTAAATAATCAACTCCATGAAACATCCCAATTTGTAACAATTTTATAAAATTAGAATTTCTATTCTTAGGAATTATTAGTTAAATTAGGCATATTACATAAACCTTTTTATAAATTAAAGGAAAAGACATGATTGATACTAGATGGGGAATGCTTGAGTTTTTAGCAGTGATAATTGTTCAGACCCTAAAGTCTATTACAAAGTCAAAACATACTGATAGCAAAAATTTGGAAATCAGAGAGATGAAGATTAAATATCAGCTTCCTTACTAATGAAATAATATAGAACATGACTTCAATTTGAGGCCTGCTGGACTTTGAAATGATCTTCCTTGCCCCCTCCCCAAATTTTACTCATTCTGTAAGTAACAGGAGAATCTGTACCTCTTAAGAGGAATCCCACATTGCAATAAAAGAAAGCAGTGTTTAAGCTCTAAGCACAGATGTTTACAAAGAACAATCCATAATTGCCGGTTTAATCCCCCGACATGAAAGGAAAAGTCCTTGAGGAAAGAGTGAGTAACCAGTGAGTGACTTGTAAGCAGACTACAGGAATATTCTTCCAGTACCTTCCCCTCCTGGGGAGAAGGTGACAATGGCATGCTCCACTACCCTGAGAGAAATAAAAAAGTTTCCTGTTCTTATCTGTAACTTTATGGACAACAAGAAGGCTCTATGGTCCCCTAAAACATATTAGGGTTTATCAGAGTTTCACCATTACCCCATTATATATTTAATTGTTGCTTATATAGTATTTTCTACCTCATAACCACTAACATTCGTTAAGAGAGGAGAAAATTTTCATTTTGACACATTAAAATTTTATGTTTCGAACTATTTTGCTAACTTGAAGAAGAAACAAAAATGGAAGAACAACTCATTTTATTTGAAAATAAAAACATTCTCGTGCTTGCCAGGGTGTTTTAGGTGCCAGACATTGTTCTCTGTCCATTCTCCCTCTGACTATTTACTTTAATTCAAACTGACAAGACTGAATGGTGTAGAGGTCTCTTCAAAAATATGTTAACTATATCTGGGAAATGGCATGATAATTATTTATGGTCTTTGATTCTGCTCATTTTCTAAGCAGAATAGACTCTGCACAGCAGGTATTCCTGAATTTGAACTTTAGCAAAAGCATCCTTCCCAATTCTGGGGACCTGCATGAAAATACAGGGATCCTAATGTTTGATCGGGTAACAAAATTCCAGGTAGCCTGGCCTATGAAACAGGAAACAGAAAAGGGCACAATGTGCTGGAGAGGTTAGAATGTTTGTTCTTCTTTAAGATGGTTTCTATTTTCCCAAAAACTGCTTAAGGTTTCTGTCCCTCAAAGACATAAAAAGTTTTTCATAGATTTCAAGAAAAATACAACTAAGATTTCCATATACTTTTATGCTGCACAAATTGCATTCCCTTAAGCAGCTTTCAGCCAAGAGGAATGCATTTCATTCCTTAGTGATAAATTTCTACCCCACTGCCTTCAGCTAACATTAGGGAATGCTCTTTCTAAATTGGATACAGGGCTTAGCTATCAGGATCCCCAGATATACCAACCCCTTGAAAAATGATGAGAACTTGGGAAGAGATGGCAGGACCTGATTCTTTCTCTGACTGGCTAATTGCTCTGGCTTCTAAATTCCTGAGAATGCCACACTTCTTACATTTTCCTTATTTAGCTTCTGTCCACAATCATGATCCACCAGCAATTTGCCATGTTTTTATATATTTGCTTGGGTCTTTTCTTTCTAGGAGATATTATTATTATTTTAATAATCACACAAAGTCCATTTTATTTTGGACATTTGCATTTTCAGTTTATAAGAGTCAATGAGCACATCAAGGGCAGGATTAAAGCATAGCTAAACAATTTATCATTTTCCATGTCTGCTAATAGTCTATTGATGCTGAAGTATTTCTGTAGCTTTGATGAAAAGCAAAGTCTTCATAAGCTGGACAAAAGTATGTTTATCCAGAATAATATATCAACAAAAATTCTCTGTCGACTTCTTTTTTTCCCAAATATCATTAAGTATAAATAGAGCCAAGTTCAAGTAAAGTATGATATTAATATAGTGCAATTTCCCCTAGGCTATCCTTTCTACAATTTTTCCTCCACATATACTTCAGATCATGTCCCCTGTCTCCTAAAATTAAAATAGTTCACTAAAGATCACTGAAATAAACTGAACGGAAAAGTGGATATAAATTTTTCTCCTTTTTGCCTACTGTATATTTATTTTTGTCTCTACCCAGAAAAATATTTCATAATTTGCACACTTTTTATGATCGTTCATGATTTTGACTATCTTTTCCATATCATACTGCACAAATTTATGTCCAAGGAATAGAGTCACAGAATATAATTAATAGATAAAAACTTATATGGGTAGTTTTAATTTTAATATGTATTTCTAAATGCTTTTCTGAAGTTTGATCAGTAGTGAGACTTTAAGTCAGATAGAATATATGTGTTACAGATGTGACACCTAGTTTTACTCCAGATGTGTAACCAGATATGCCGCACAATTTATAACATTAACTACCCTTTCCTATGGATTGAAATATTACCTTTTAATATGTTAAATTCTCATATACGGTTATGCACTGATCTAGCCACCTAAACTTGTTAATACAAAACTGATTTGATTGTTGTAGCGTTAGAATATGTTAGCAATGGAATAATTACTAGGCAGTTCCCACTGTGCCACTTTACTTTCCCATTATTTCTTCGTATTCTAAAATTACTTTAAAATGATTATGTAAACATTCCCCCATACAACATAGAATATTAATTAGAATTTTAAAATCATACATTGATTTGGAAGAATAGGTACTTTTAAACGTACATCCGCCTGCCCAATATCATAGTATACCTCTCTATTGTCCAGATTTTATATTATGTTCTTTAGTGAGACTTTATAGCTTCTATATTTAGAATATATATCTTTTTTATTTTATTTATACCTTGATGTATTACAGCTGCCCCTTCTTTTAAAGGTATAGTCCCTCATTTGCATTTCTAGATCCTTGTTTATATATTAATAGTAATAAATATTACTGTATGTATATTTACCTTACATTAACCTACATTTTTAGATATTCTTATTAATGCTAATAATTTTTTTTATTTTTACATTTTTTTATATTTAAGTATTATGGGTACATAATAGTTGTCTATCTTTATAGGGTACATGTGATGTTTTGATGCAGGCATACAATGTGAATTAATCAAATCAGGGTAATTGAGGTAGCTATCACCTCAGGCATTTAACATTGCTTTGTGTTAGGATTGCTAATAATTAAAAAAAAACTATAGACACTATAATATCCTAGATGAAATAAGAAACATATACAGTTCAAGGGTAATGAATATATAAATATAAATTAAGACATTTTGCTTGATGCAAAGTTGAACTTTTAGAAATATCTTGTAATTATTTGTTAGGTTTTTGTTTTAGATTATTATTTTTTATCTATTGATATCATCCCTTAACCTTCTTAACCTCAAGACTGTAGTAATAACTATAAAATTGAATTTTCTTCTAATTTATTTTTTGTATCCAAACATACTTGATGTATTTCGTATGCATACCAGTTTTCAAAAAAAATTCATGGTTATATTTTGTTTCGTCTTTTCAAAAGCCAAGACATTTGGCAAATGTAACTATGGTCATTTTCCAAAAAACAGAACAATGATTAAAGGAATTTGCAATATATGTTCATTTTCATTCCATTAATTAGTGGTAGAACTTGGTTTTTAGTACATCTTAAATATACACCCAGTGAACTTCCTATAGCAGTCTGTATTTTCAAGTTTATCTTTTTGTTTGCATCTTATATCTTCTCTCAACATGTAGTGCCTGGAAGCAGAAAATGCACTTCATACTTTCACATTCAGTAAAGTCATAATTTATTTCAGAAAAAAGTAATTTGTAGAATTTGAAAATAAAACATACAAGTATTTTTTAACATATTGGTCTTTCATTAACATGACCAATTTTTGATTGGGTACTGCCCACAGATTTTTATTTTAATGATTTTCTTTTTAAGGTAAAACCATATTTTAAAAGGGAAAAAAGCTGCTGTTGCTAGGGAAAAAAAATCACAGTGTATGTTGGTCTAAATGATGCCATAGATCAGAAAATTGTTTTACTGTCAACTAATAAAAAATAACTATAAAAAAAACCTGGAAAAATCTTTTTCATTTTAAAATAGCCCCAGGTGTTTCTTAACTCAATGAAAACATCTTCTATGACAAACTGATCCTAAATGAGCCCTAAGATGTATTTGTTTTTATTCATTCTTCTGTTTAAAAGCCTAACTAATATACTATTTTCTTTAGAGTTTTATTTGAAGGAATACAAAATGTTGGTGGTATATAATGGACACACTAATGGGAAACAATAGATTGAGCACTTAGGACTTTCAAAAGAAAGTTCAGCATCATGAAAAGTACGTGAATTTCATAGTCAGATAAATTTAGGTTTTAAACATAGACTTGCCGGTTACTAGCTTGGCCATCCTGGATATATTACTTAACCTTTCTAGGCCACCATGCCTCTGATAAGCATAAATTCAGCTGCATATTGCACATATACTATTGAAACAAACACAGTGGCTTAAAGTTTTAAAAAAAAAGTTATTTTTCTTAAAATGTACAGAGAAGTGCTTTCTAGGGCTCTGTCTCCAGGCACTGTGGCTGGATTCCAATCAAAAAGAAGGACTAGCAGAAGGATAAGACCAAGACAAGGGTAAAAATTCTTTCTTTGAGAGGGGAGGAACCCCAGATATATCCACCCATATCTGACAGACAAGAAGCTGGTCATGGGACACACTGCAAGACAAGCTGAGATTTCACATCTTCAGTTTGGTGCTTTGCTGTTCCATCCAAATGAGGTTGTAGTCCTAAGGAGGAAGAGGAGAATGGCCATTAGGTGAGCAACATTCAAAGTCTGATTTACACAGTATCTTCCACTGTAAATTAGGAATACAAATTCTTGGCTCATTAAAATAAAATGAGGATTATTTAAACAAAAACTTTTAATTTAAAAATTACATATGATTTTAAAATACTGACCAAAAGTTTTAAACCTTGAAGTATTTACTCATTATAGGATGTAACACAGAGATTAGCAAAGGGCAAAAGCTAGGTCTTAATAAAAGCCTACAAAACTTATATCTGGATCCTTGAGCGCAGCCTTTTGATTGAGGGGCTGCACGTGGGGATCTGGAGGACCACATGTGGCCTTTGGGCCACAGGTTCCTCACCCCTGATTAATTTACCTCAAAATTATATATAATTCAACATAAATTCCTAAATGTACTTGGCTCTGTTTCTGGACACTATCAAGTCACATTAATCTTAGATTTTATTAAAATCTGACTGATAAAAAGTGATGATGTCCTCTGAGTTTTGAGTTTTCTGCCACTGCTGTAACAAATTACCAATAATTTGGTGGCTTAAAATAACAGAGATTTATTCTCTCATGACAGAAGTCCAAAATTGATATCACTGGGCTGAAATCAAGTGTTTGACAGGTATGTAAACCTTCCTGAAACTCTCAGAAGAATATAGTCCTCTCCTCTTCGAGCTTCTGGTGTCTGCCAGCATTCCTTGGCACATCACTGTGTAAAGAGTGCCTCTTTTTCTTATGTGTGTAGTAAAATCTCTCTCTGCCTTGCTCATAAGTATACATGTGATTGTATAATACTTGGGCCCACCTGGATAATCCAGGATAGTCTCCCCATCTCAAGATCCTTAATTTAATCGTATCTATAAAGACTTCCTCTTTTTACAATATAAGGTAACATTAGGAGCTTCCAGGGATAAGGACGTGGTTATCTGTGGGGGTCATTATGCATCCTACTACATCATCATTTTAATTTGAATTGAGTTGTTGAGATTGCATCTTTTTTTTTAAATTTCTAGATTGTCTCACTTTTTGTGAATTCCATGGCATATCAGTGACCTGTGTTCAATTTTCTATTGCTGTGCCCATCCTTTTTCTTTACATATCAGGGGTTTTAATACTTAAGTGTTACAAATACTATTTTTTTTCCATTTGCTCTTTCAGTCTCTTTAGTGACTTCACTAATCACAGGTTTCAGAATCTGACTACCTTAGTTCAAATTTTTTGCCCCCTTCCTAGCTGTGTGACCTTAAGAAAGTTATTTAAATGTTATGTTTGTCAGTGACTTCATCTGTGATTTAAATATTGTCTTATTATATTTTTCTAATAAGATAGATAAATCTAAGACAAGAGTTAAATATATGAATAATGTAAGTATGATAACTTGTGAAATAAATAGGATACCATAGATCAAATTTTTCTTAGATTCACAGATATATTTTCATGTTTTACACAGTTATTAAAGAAAATTAACATATCCCAAAATTACCTTAAAAGTACTCACTTTTTCATATAATAGTAAAGTTTGAATATAGAAAGTGTAGAAGCTACATGGAGAGGCTCTCCCTTGTGCTAGATGGGAAAGGGGAAGCATGTAGCCTGGAAACATCTGGCAACCATAATATGACCATGAGGGAAGCCAGGAATAAGATGATTCAGACCAGGTCTTTGGTGACATTTTTGACCTGTTGAGTCATCCTCACCTAAACCTCACTGGACTCCCTGCCAATGAATGCTTTTATCTTTTTAAGCCAGTTTGAGCTGTTTTACTGTTACTTGCAACCTTACTTCCCTCTTCTTTTCTCTTCTTTTCCCCAGTCCCAGTGTCTGGGTTCACTTCTACCTCATGTGGGCTTATCGTAAACGTGGTCCTTAAGAGGAATTTATCAATCAGTTGCTTTTTATTCACCAACCAGCTGCTTTTTTATTAAAGAGAATGAAAAATTTCAGACCACATCATCTTCCTTCAGATTTGAGTTTTGTTCTAAGGACAATGGTTGTATTCTTGCTTTTTGGTAACTAAGGCACCCATCCTGGAGATCTTTCCTCAAATAAAGGGAAATGGAAGCTGGGTGTGATGGCTCTAGTCCTAGCTACTTGGGAAGCTGGGGCAGGAATATTACTTGGGGTCAGGTGTTCAGGACCAGCCTGGGCAACATAGCGATACCCGTGTCAAATTGCAGACAACCCCCAAAAGACTACTTTCAAAAATAAATTTTAAAAAATGTAGAGTCTCTCTTTGGCAGACTATGTCTCCCTCCCTTGTCTCTTCCCTTCTCTCACATAGACCCCTTTCCATAGAAATAGAGCCCAGAAGTAGTAATCATTATCAGCTGAAATTGCACGTACTCATTACTTTATTTGAAGTCTTTCATTTTGGCTTGTTGGAGCACACATAGAGGTTTGGCTGAGGCTCAAGAAGAAAAAAAGAAAGAAAGAAAGAAAGAATGTAGAAAGTATAAAAGAAATAGACAATCCTTAAGCTGCTTTCTAAATATTATATGAAGAATGAAAATAATTTATAAGAGATGACAATAATTATACTGATAAATATTAAAATATAAGATAATTTTTTTACATCATCATTAAGCCACATCCATCTATATATATACTCTTTTTGATACATGTGCTAAACTGCCCATTAAATAATAATGTTTAGTAAATATGATTCATCAAGTTTTTGGTCCTTAATTGTAGTAATACCAATATAGTCAAAATAGCTCAATTTAATTATCAGGTATTTCATTCACTTGTAATGTTTTAATAAATAGTACATGAAAATAACATAACAAAAAAAGAGATATGGCAAACTATTAGGGATATGTAGTTTTAAATTGCTACTTTATATTACTATAAGGAGCAAATTTAGTTATATACAAAGCATATTAGCAAAGAAATTGGATAAATGAAAAGCAATACCTCTAATATGGTATGAAAAGAAAAAAGACAAGTACATAATACATAAATTTGTAGTAATTAATCCCAATAAACTGAAAGTAGCTGCATGTATCACTCTGACTCACTGGCTAGTTTTAATCTTTGCATATATTTTTCCCTGATAACCTGGTAAAGAAAATGTTAAAAATGCAAATCAACAACAATTACCAAAAAAAAGTTTATGTCCCTTTCTTTCTTAGTTTATTTTTTGTTTTTCTTTTTTAAAATTTTTGACTGATACATATTAATTGCATCTATTTATGGGGTACAGATTATATTTTGATACAATGTGTAATGATCAAATCAGGGCAATTAGGATATCCATCACCTCAATTATTAATTAAATGTTTAGGAACATTTCAAATCTTCTCTTCCACCTATTTTGAAATATACAATAACTTGTTAATTATAATCACCCTACTGTGCTATTGAACACTAGAACTTATTACTTCTATTGAACTGTATGTTTGTTCCCGTTACCCAACTTCTCTTCATGCAACCCCCTGTCCCTTCCACCCTCTGGTAACCATCATTCTACTCTTTACCTCATGAGATTGACTTTTTTAGCTCCCACATGTAAGTGAGAACATGTATCTGTCTTTCTGTGCCTGGCTTATTTCACTTAACGTAATGACCTCAAGTTCCATCCATGTTGCTGCAAATGACAGGATTTTATTCTTTTTGATGGCTAAATAGGATTCCAGTGTGTATATATACTATAATATTTATCTATTCATCTGTTGATAGACACTTAGGTTGATTTTTATATCTTGGCTATTGTGAATGGTCCTGCAATAAACATTGGAGGTGCAGGTATCCCTTTGATATACTGATTTCCTTTCCTTTGGATAAATATCCTTGTTGGATTCTCTGATAGTTCTGTTCTTAGTTTTTTGAGAAACCTCCACACCATTTTTCATAATGGCTGTACTAGTTTACATTTCCATCAACAGTGTATAAGAGTTCCCTTTTTTACACATCCTCACCAGTATTTCTTATATTTTGCCTTTTAGATTATAGCCATTCCAACCAGGGAAAGAAGATATGTCATTGTGGTTTTGATTTGCATTTCCATGATGATTAGTGATGTTAAGCATATTTTCCTATACCTGTTGTCCATTTGTATGTCTTCTTTTGAGAAATTTCTATTCCGATTCTTTTCTCACTTTTTAATGGGTTATTTTTTGATTGCTGGGTTGTTCATGTTTATTATATATCCTAGATATTAGTTCCTTGTTGAGTGAATAATTTGCAAATATTTTCTCCCATTCAGTATCATTTATTGAAGAAGGTATCCTTTCCCCAGTGTATATTCTTGGCACCTTTGTCAAAAATCAGTTAGCTGTAAATACATGGATTTGTTTCTGGGTTTTCTATTCTGATCCATTGGTCTATGTATCTGTCTTTTTTTTTAATTTTTATATTTTTTCCTTTTATTTCAGAATATTATGGTGGTACAACACTTTGGTTATATATATTGCCTGTGCACTGCCCAAATGTATCTGTTTTTATACTAATACTATGCTGCTTTATTTACTGTAGCATTTATAGTATATTTTGAAGTCAACTAGTGTGATGCCTTCAGTTTTGTTCTTTTTGCTCAGTATTGCTTTGGTTATTCTGGGTCTTTTGTGGTTCCATATAAATTTTAAGATTATTTTTCTATTTCTGTAAAGAATGTCATTGGTATTTCGATAGGGATTGCATTGGATCTTTAGATTCCCTAGAGTGGTATGGTCATTTTAACACTATTAGTTCTTCCAATTCATGAGAATGGAGTTTCTTTCCATTTGTTTGTGTCCTCTTCAATTCCTTTCATCAGTGTTTTGCAGTTTTTATTGTAGAAGTCTTTTACCTCATTGATTAAATTTATTCCTAGGTATTTTTTTTAGCTATTGTAAAACAGATTGCTTTCTTGATTTCTTTTTCGGCTAGTTCATTATAGGTGTATAGAAATGCTATGGATTTTTGTTCACTAATTTTGTATCTTTAAACTTTATTGAATTTATTTATCAGTTATAAAAGTTTATTGGTGGAGTCTTTAGACTTTTCTATATATAAGATAATGTCATCTCAAAGAGGGACAATTTCACTTTCTTTTTTCCAATTTCAGTGCCTTTTATTTTTATCTTTTGCATGATTGTTCTGGCTAAAACATCCTAGTACTATGCTGAAGTGGTGACAGTGAGCATAATTCTTTTGTTCCAGTTCAAACAAAATAAGGAAAGACTTTTAGCTTTTCACCATTCAGTATGATGTTAGCTCTTTATTATGTTGAAGTGTGTCCCTTGTATGCCTAATTGTGGAATGCTTTTATCATGAATGTTATCAAAATTCTTTTTATGTGTGCATTGAGTGGATCATATGGTTTTTGTCCTTCATTCTGTTTATGTGTTGTATCATACTTATTGATTTGCATATGTGGAAATATCCTTTCTTCCTTGAGATAAATCCCACTTGATCAAGGTGTATTATCTTTTTGAAGTTTTATAGGATTTTGTTTGCTAGTATTTTGTGGAGAATTTTTGTACCTATGTTCATCAGGGATATTGGCCTGTAGTTTTCTTTTTTTGCTGTTTTCTTGTCTGGTTTTGGTATCAGGGTAATTGTGGCCTTTCAGAATAAGTTAGGAATATTCTCTTCTCTTCAGTTTTTTTGAAATAGTTTGGGAGTAATTGATCTTCATTCTTCTTTATAAGTTTGGTAGAATTCAACAGCGAAGCCATCAGGTCCTGGGCTTTTCTTTGATGGGAGACTTTTTGTTACTGCTTCAGTCTTGTTACTCATTATTGGTCTGTTCGGGTTTTCTATTTCTTCATGATTCAATCTTGGTAGGTTGTATGTGTCCAGAAAATTGTCCATTTCCTTAGGTTTTCCAATTTATTAGTGCATAGTTGCTCATAATATTCTCTAATGATATTTTGTATTTCTGTGGTATTAGTTGTAATGTCTCCTTTTTTAATTCTGATTTTATTTATTTGGGTCTCCTCTCTTTTTTTCTTGGTTAGTTTAGCTAGTGGTTTATTGATTTTGTTTTTATTTTCAAAAAAGCAACTTTTCACTTAGTTGATTCTTTGTATTGTTTTATAACTTTGAATTCCTTTAGTTCTGCTTGGATTTTTATTATTTCTTTCCTTCTACTAATTTTGGGTTTGTTTTTTTTCTTCCTTTTCTAGTCCCTTGAGGTGTATCTTCAGGTTGTTTAATTGAAATCTTTCTACATTTTTGATGTAAGCTTTTATTGCTATAAACTTCCCTCTTAGCAATGCTTTTGCTATATACCACAGGTTTTGGTATGATATGTTTCCATTTTCATTTGTTTAAAAAATTTTTTGATTTCCTTCTTAATTTCTTTATTGACACAATGGTCCTGCTGGTGCATGTTGTTTAATTTTCATGTTTGTATACAGTTTCCAAAGTTTTCCTTGGTATTGATTTCTACTTGTATTATATTTTGGTCTGGGAAAATACTTGATATGGTTTCAATTTTTAAAAATTTGATGAGACTTATTTTGTAACCTAATGTATGGACTATCCAGGGGAATGTTCTATGTGCTGATGAGAAAAATGTGTATTCTGCAACTCTTAGATAACGTGTTCTATAAATTTCTGTTACATCCATTTGGTCTAATGTACTTTTTCAATACAATGTTTCTTTCCTGATTTTCCGTCTAGATGATCTGTCCAATGCTGACAGTGGGATGTTGAAGTCCCCAACTATGATTATATTGGAGTCTATCTCTTCTTTTAAATCTAATAACATTAGGTTTATATATTTGGGTGATCTGGTATTGGTTGCATATATATTTAGAATTGTTATATCCTCTTGCTAAATTGATACCTTTATCATTATATAATTACCTTCTTTTTATAGTTTTTGACCTAAATTTTTTTATCTGATATAAGTATATCTATACCTGCTTGCTTCTGATTCCATTTGCCTAAAATGTCTTTTGCCATCCCTCACTTTCTATCTACGTACCTTTACAAGTGAATTGAGTTTCTGGCAGGAAGCATATTGTTAGGTCATTTTAAAATATCTATTCAACCAGTTTATATCTTTTAAGTGGGAAATATAATCCATTCACATTCATGGTTATTATTGATATGTAAGGGCTTATTCCTGTCATTTTGTTAATTTTTTGGGGTTGTTCTGTACATCCTTTGTTCTTTTCTTCCTCTCTTATTGTTTATCATTGTGGTTTGGTAGTATTTTGTAGAGATAACATTTGAGTCCTTTCTCTTTCTCATTTGTGTGTCTGTTCTTCCAGTGAGTTTATACTTTCTTGTGTTTTCATGGTGGTAGATACTGTCCTTTCACTTCTAGATGAAGTACTCCCTTAAGCATTTCATGTGGGATCAGTCCAGTAGTGATGAATTCCCTCAGTTTTCACTTGTCTGGGAAAAACTTTATTTCTCCTTCATTTTTGAAGGATAGCTTTTCTAGGAAGTTTTCCTGGCTGGCACGTTTTGTTTGTTTATTTATTTGTTTTTGTTTTTATTTTTTACTTTCAACACTTTAAATATATCATACCATTTTTTCCTGGCATGTAAGTTTTTTGTTGAGAAATCTGCTGTTCTCTGATGGGTATTCCGTTATATGTGACTTGATGCTTTTTTCCTGCTGTTTTTAGAAATCTCCCTTTGTGTTTGACTTTTGACAGTTTGACTATAATATGCCTTAGAAAAGACCTTTTGGGGTTGAATCTATTTGGAAATTTTTGAGCTTCCTGTATCTGGATGTCTATATCTCTTTCAAAACTTGGAAAATTTTCAGCTGTTACTTCCTTAAATACATTTTGTATGCCTTTGCCCAATTCTTTGCTTTCTGGAATTCCAAAAATTAGAATATTTGGTCACTTTATGGTGTCCTATGTGTCACATACACTTT
The DNA here is from genome assembly GCA_023783475.1 of Daubentonia madagascariensis. Classification (NCBI taxonomy): domain Eukaryota; kingdom Metazoa; phylum Chordata; class Mammalia; order Primates; family Daubentoniidae; genus Daubentonia; species Daubentonia madagascariensis. The sequence continues at coordinate 20,979,689 of JAKFHU010001684.1, read as the reverse complement.
CTTCATTCTTCTTTATTCTCTTATATATTTTTTGTCTGACTGGCTTATTTCAAAAAACCCATCTCAAGTTTGGAAATTCTTTCTTGTACTTGATCTAGTCTATTGTTGAAGCTTACTCACTGTATTCTTAAGTTCCAGGATTTCTTTTTGGTTCTCTCTCTCTCTCTCTCTCTCTATATATATATATATATGTATGTATATGTATAATGTCTATCTCTTTGTTGAAATTCTCATTCAGATTATGAATTAGTTTTCTGATTTCTTTATATTATTTATCTTGTATTGTTCTCTTGTATTTCATGGAGTTTCTTTAATAGCACTATTTTGAATTCTTTTTCTGGCATTTTATAGATTTCCTTTTTGTTGGAATCTATTGTTAGAGAATTATTGTACTCCTTTGGAGGTGTTAGATTTCCTTGTTTTTTTTTTTTTATATTCCTTGTGTTCTTGTGCTGACATATGTGCACCTGGTGTAATAGTTGCTTCTCCCAATTTTATAGATTGCCATTCATATGGGGAAAACATTTTTCTATAGATACATTTATAGTATTGGTTGGTTAGGGCTCTTTGGCCTTGATCTTAGGTGAGCATAGTAATGTAGTCTGTGTATAACTTCTTTAGCTATAATCAGTGTCAGTGGTGTCTGTGAGTTCCTCAGTGACTTAGCCTGCAGTTGTTAGTGGATTTTGTGATGAGGCTTTGCTGGGAACAGAGATGTCAGGCAGTCTTGTCCTCAAGCACCAGTGGTGGTGGGCAGGCCAGGTATACCTTTCCTTGGGTCCCCAGATGGTGTATGCAGGCACCAGTGGTAGTAGGTACAGGGGGCTGATCCTTGGGCCTAAAGTTGTCTTGCTTGGGTGCTGGCAATCACAGTGTTGGGCAGGGCATGCAGGTCCTCAGGACCCATGTGGGTGCCAGTGGTAGTGTCAGCTGGCTGGGTGGGCCAGTCCCCAGGATCTCAGGTGGTATGTGTAGGTGGGCCACAGTGGCAGTGATGTTTGCAGGCTAGGCAGGCCTGTTCTCAAGCCTCTGGAAGGTGAGTTTGGGCACAGGTTGTGGCAGACATGTAGGGTTCATGCCCAGGCCCCTAGATGATGGGTGCAGACACTAAAGGGGGTAGTACCAGGCAGAGCAGACTTGTCCTCAGTCCCTTGATGGCACATGCAGGGACAGGCTGTGACAGTTGGGGCAGGCTGATTGCCAGGCCCCGAGACAGTGAACTGGTGTGCCAGCAGTTGTGGCAGTGGGCAGTGCCAACTTGTTTTCAGGCCCCCAGATGGTATCTGTGAGCAACATTGGAGGAGGCTCCAGGTGGAACAGGCCTGTTCTCAGGGCCCTGGTTGGTATACACAGGATCCAGTGGAGAAAGGTGGGATAGGTCAATCCCTAGGCCCCCAGACAATAAGCATGGACACTGACAGTGGCAGGTGGGATAGACTGTCATCAAGTCCCTCATGGTGCACATGGGTGTGGGCACAATTGTGCTGGGTGGGCCTATCCACAAGCCTTGGGATGGTGCCCAGGTGGGCCAGTCCCCAGGTCACCTGAAGGCATGTGCAGGTGCACAGTGGCCCTGTTGCTGGGGAAAGGTGGGGTTGGTGTCAGTGGCCCTAGACAGGTGGCTCTCAGGCTGTGGCAAGGACATATTTTGGCTCCATTTGTCCAGGGGCAGCCTCCCTGGTACGCTGCACCACCTGTCTAGACTGCTGTAAACATGACTTCGCTGCTGAGTTCAGCCTGTGTCATGATGTTGCAGCCCTCTGGATGTATGTATGGGGGTATCATGGGGCTCCAGGGATTTGGAGAAGCAGGAGCTTTTGGGCCCCAGGACAGGATGTAGTCTGTGGAGATTAGATTCTCAAAAAGGTGCCATGCTGCAGCTGCTTTGGTTTCAGGGGATATGTGGGACCCAGCACAAAATTGCTTTTTGGAACAAAGCCATCATATGGACTCCAGACAGCTCCCTATACTAGTCTCGGGGCCTGCAAGGGCCAAGATGCTCTCCCTTCTTGGATTGCAGGAGATCTTGGTGGGAATATGGACCACTGGAGGTCTTTCTCTTACCTTTTTCCCACACTGGGGAGTTTCTTCTGGCTCCAAGCCAATCCTGGCCAGGCCGACTGCTTTGCTTCTCTCTCCTTCTGTGCCTCAGATGTTCCCTGTGCCTTCCCTGCTGAATTCCAATGTTATCTTTTGGACACTCTATTCAATGTGTGATTATCTACTTGTGTTTTGGTCATTCTTTGTGGAGGAGGGGAGTGCTGGGTGCCTCTAGACAGCCATCTTGAATTCATAAAGTCATCTCTTTGATATTAACACAAACTTTGATGAAGTCAAGTAACACCTAGAACAAGGCTTCTCTACCTCAACACAATTGACATTTTTGGCCAATTCCTTGTTGTGGGGGCTGCTTTGTGAATTTTAGGATGTATAACAGCATCCATGATCTCTACTAGATGCCACTTACATCTTTGCTCCCTTATCACAATGCAAACTCTCTGTATACATTGCCAAATATCTCCTGAATGATTTTTCTGGGAAAAAAATCACACTCTTTGAAAACCACTGATGTAGAAGGTAGAGCTTTTTTGTACTAACCAAGGAGCTTACAGTGAAAAACATGACACAATTCTGCTAAATCAGAGGTTACTTACATAATTTATGCTATTATTTTCAGCTTACTGAAAGGAAAAGCCAGTATGTCTTATTTCCTGGCATTGCTTTAAAAAATATTGTAAAGGTTTAAAAGAATTATTGATTTTAAATCTTGCTCTCCTTGGTTTACATCTTTGAGGGCTGTGGCTAGGTATGAATTGATATATATAGTAAGAAATAATGTTTTGAAAACTTGAGGCAAGATTGTGTTTCAGAGTAAAAAATCAGTGATTAGCAGTGTTAATTATTCCAATACTGTAACTTGAAATACCTATTGAAAGAAAGAATAAATTATTAACACTTTCACAAAACACAAATCAAGAAACCGAAATAAAATGGTACCTATTTTAATAAATTATTTGATTGTACTCAATGGATTTATTTTCTCTTGGAATGTATAATTTTCCTCTGCTTCATGTTTTCTGCCCAGAACCCTCCAAAGAGCCATATCTCTGCCCTTTTTCTGTTTCTTGTCATTCTTCTCCAGTGATGAAGTGTGACTTCTCGGATTGGTAGGGAAGAATTCAGTCTAAGATCAGCCTTTCTCTCTCCAGTCATCTGGTGATTTTCCTACCAGAAAGCATGGACTTTCTTCCCCACTCCATAAAATCTACAGAGTCCTGGAGTAGAGCTGTGCTTATCTAGCTGTCTAGTGACTGGCTGGATATGTACCTCGCTCAGAAGTGACATATTTGTCAGCAGACATGTCTATCCAGAAAAAAGCCAAAATGTTGGTTTCCACCTAGCTGGCACCTCTGTCTCTCAATTGGTTTTGAACATGGGTTAGTGAATACAGAGTGCTCTTTACTGAATTTCAAGCTTTTCATCCTAATAGGAGCTACTTGATGTGAAACACTATATGCATTTTTCTTGATTTAAGGATAGAAAACAGGATTGCATATTGGAGATAAATTATTATGATAAAGTAACATTTTTATGCCAATATGCCCTTGGAGGAGTTAGAATAACATTTTTAAAATAAGAATATGGTGATATATGCTATCATATTAAAGTGGATTATTCTTTAAATCAAGACACTTGCATATCAACAATCATAAACTGCATTGGCTTTTTTTATTATAAATTTTCCATACAAATAAATCATTATTATTTGAAAGAAAAAAATAAGTATTTATAATTCCATTGTTTTGGCTAATCTATTCAAATACAAATTTGTATCTCTTAGTATTATAAAGTCATTTTATGCAGTTGGCATTTAACTTTATTGTCTTTCAGTATTTCCTTTCTGATAATAATAATAATAATTAGCTGGGTCATTTTCACAGATGAATTAAGAATAACAATAATATTGATAATAATAAGAGCAACTCTAGAGTCCTTATAATGTACCTGTCACAATTCCATGTACTGCAACAGCATTATAAAGTAAGTATTACTCTGATGCCCACAAGAAAACAGAGGAACCAAGAAAAACTTAATAATCAAAACCCAGAATTATAAGGAAATGTGTCTCTAATACCAAATTTAAGTATGTCAAAACATATACTTAAATTTGGTATTAGAGACTTTTTTATTAGGATAGTGATGTGCTTAACTATCTGCTGCCCACACAAGTATAATATGTACATTTGTCAATTATTCCAGTTAAAGAAAAGTGTCACTACCCAGAGCAGGAGACACTGTAGTTTTTCCAGTTGGAGGAGCAAGCTACTTGAGGCAGGGCACCTTGCTGGGTACAGATTCAGAGTGGCTTTGTACTCTTAATGAGCTAAAAGTTATCTCCCTCATTTATGTGTAAGTGGAAGAGTTAAACATTCTTGGGCTTTGCCTTCAGGCACAAATGGTTCAAATTTGCCATTTTCCACCCACTACTTTAACAAAAATCACTAGCATAAAGATTTCAGTCTTGTAATTATGAAGACTTCAATTATTGTACATATTTACAAGCAGTAACTAACAGAAAATAAAAGATTTTAAAATCTGTTTACATTGATAAATGTACTTATCCATTGAAAACCAAAAAAAGTTTGCTATTAAAAGGAGCTGAAGTTTTATGTACAGCGTACATTCTAGCTCTCTTTTCTCTACACTATGTGAATATTACCAACATAATTTGACCTTTACTCTCCTTCCTAAATGAAAAGTTATAAAAACGCCCATTTTAATACCAACAAACATAACACTAGGTTAAAAATAAATTAAGAATTGGATTGCACTATGATCAATAAATTACATATTACAGTATTTATTTATATGCACCATCAAACTAGTTTAAATATGTTTCCATAGCATACTGATATTGAGATAAAAACAAATAATCTTTTAAGTTATTTCCAGTAAAGATCGATTTATCTCATTTTCACAATTTATCTCAACTTTGGCAACATTAAGAAACAGAAAACATCCCAAATAGAAAACAAAGTGTGTCTGAATAACTCTTTAAAAGGGAAAATATTCATATTAAATGAATAAGTTTGATTGAATCAAGTTCATAATTGCATTATCATAAACCATCAGAAAAATTATTGGGTATATTTATCAGTAGCCAAACTTTCTCTTATAAATATATTTCTTTTAATCTTATTTAGCAAAGTGAGACTTTGGTTTGATAATAGAACTTATAAACTATGTTTATATTCATTGGGAAAGAAATGTGCAGTTGCCATGTAATATAACATTAGCAGATGTCATGCTAAGTTCAGAGTACTTTACGTACTGTGTGTATGTGTATGTTTAATTGAAAGCAATCATATAAGAGAGGTATTATTCTATTATTCCCTGAAGGCCAGGCAAATTAAATAACTTCCTGAGGTAAAATGGCTACAAAAGGACTGATATCTAAAGTCTAATGTGTCAGGCACCATAACGTATTTGTCTTTAAAACGAAGTCATTGAGTTTCATGGAAATTTGACAAGTAAATTATGTAATTATGAATCTGTGAAACCAAGCCAATTCAGAATGGCCTTCTCAATTTTAAATTTGAAATAACACTTCTTAGATGTACATAAATGATATCGAGTCTCTCCTTTATTTCTGCTCTTTTCCACTTCATCACTCCCCTTTTAAATTCACTAATGCTGATGCACTAACCAGAGCTACATGATAAATGAGGAATGGTCAGCCATGTACAGAGCTCTACTGACATTCTGAAAATTCAGATGTGAATATCTAGAAATTTTAATGTTAGAAACTCAATTTGTGTGAAACATGTTATTTATTTTGTCTTGGTTGAGTGCTGTTGGAAATAAGCATTAAATAATTCAAAAAGTTTGAACTTCTTTTCAAAACCTGTCTCTGCCCTGGGTTTTTGTTTATTCAGAGACTCAGTAGGCCTTGCGTGCCAAGCTAGAATGCATCAATCCCTTCAGAGCTGAAAATGATGGGACTCCCGCTGGGTGTCCTACAATTCAATTTAACTCTGACACTGACTACCTGGAGTTAGAGTCAGATTCCGCAGGTGTAAAGTCCCAATCCCACAGGAATGTCCTCACTTCAGACTCCAGTACAAATACTGGGTTTTCGGGTTACCCACACTGCTATCTGACTTTGATACAAATCAGGATTTCCTCTAACACCCCCCTTCATGTTTATTAACTTGCTAGAATGACTCACAGAACTCAGGAAAGCACTTTATTTACTATTATTGGTTTATTATAAAGCATACAGCTCAGGAATAGCCAAATGGAAGAGATGCATAGGGCAAGGTACTGGAAAGGCAGCTAGGCGCAGAGCTTCTATGTTTTCTTTGGGCTCACCACCACCCCCAGCACCTCAATGTTTTCACTTACCCATAAACTCTCTAATCCCCCTCGTTTAGGGGTTTTTATGAGGGGCAACTGTGTAGACATGATTCATTAAATCATTGGCCATTGGCGCTTGTACTCAATCTCCAGGCTCTCTTTGCCCCCCGGAGGTTGAGGACGGTGCAGCTGGAAGTTCCAAGCTTCTAATGAAGTCTTAGTCCTTCCAGTCACCAGCCCCCACTCTGAAGCTACTACCGGCCCTATCCCAAAGCTATCTAGGAGCCCACCAAGAGCTCATTAGAACAAAAGAGGCTCCTAGCAGCCTTATCACTTAGGAAACTCCAAAGGTTTTAGCAGTGCTGTGCCAGGAACCAAGGCAAAGACCAAATATGTTTTTGTGATATTACAATTATAAAAATCAATTTTACCTGGTTCTTTTTATGTTTAATGTGACTACTAGACAACTTAAAATTACACATGTGGATCACATTATATTTCTATTGGAAAGAACTGCTCTATACCTTCCAGAGATTTTTTTTAACCAAGACACATCTTTTATTAAATTCTGTGGTTCTATTTCTTGTAAGAGATAGCTATACACATGCTATTTAGAAAAGAGAAAAAACATTCATTTCACTTAAAACTGAAAATCTTTTGGAAGTGTCTTAAGCAAATACCTTGGAAAGAATTTCATTGCCATTTTGAAAAAAAAATTTATGAAACATTGTACTAGTCATATTATATTGCCTAACATGTAAATAAAATGCATTCATAGATGAAAAGTTAAAATATGCAGATATTCGATAGCATATGTGAGTTCTGAAACCTCCTGATGGAGTAAAAAAAATTATATAAATTAGTACTGATAATTACTTTCCAAAGGGCAATGTCAAAATGATAGATAGATAATTCTGAGTATTGAATGTTCTCTGTCAAGCATAGAAGAATGAATTAGATCAATACAACCAGAGTGATTTTTTGATGTACCTAATGTTTTCATCAATATTTTTCTCTGGGCCTTTCCTTCTTTCCTACTTTCCTTCTTATGATAATCATTCAAATAAATAGCTCCTCATACCTGTGGATTGTTAAGCTAAATTTTGGAATAATCTTCATCAAAAAGGAATGAAAAAGTAATAATATCATTGATTAGCATCATATTTATTCTACAATCATTATCCACAGTCTTTTGCTTCTTTCTATTCAATTGGTCTTTGTCTTTTAAGCATAGGAAACCACAAATAAAATATTGACCATATAGTATGTCTTAACCATTACTTCTGATGTCTTTATCAGTCAGTAGTTTCAATTAATATTTCTAGAACATTGCTTATATTTTTATGGAAGACAAATTATGATCTTTCATTTTGAACAAAATTATGATACTAATTAATTAATTCATAACAAGTAAATTATGAAATTATCAGGTCCCTATCTGGCTGAGAGATGATGGAGTGTCCTAAGTGACTGAAGAGGAAGCAAGAATTGATTCCTCTTACTCATGGCTGTGGTGTAAACGCAGGTCTCTTAACTAAGAAAGTCCAGAAGTTAAACCCAACATGCAACATATTAAAGAGGCAGTCATTCATCCTGGAAGTTACAATAACTAATATGAGTGATCAACCTTGAAGAAAAATCAATTCCAGATAATTAACCCACCATAAAATCAGCAAGAGAGAAGATTAGCAGCATTCCATAAGATATCTTTGAGCTGATAATTGGGTTATGGAATTCTCTTTGTATTATGATGGGAGGTTTTATTTGGGGGAGTTGGGATTGTGTGAAATACACTAAATGGTTAAAGAATTTTGAGTAGAACAGACAGGCTTTTACTGATAGCATTTCAGAGATACAAGGATGATGAAAGCAAGGAAGGAATAGATGTAGAGAGTATAAAAGCATTGGTTGGAGAGTATGATGGACTGAATGTTTATGTCTCCCTCAAATTTATGCATTGAAATCCTAACCCTCAAGATATTAGGAGGTAGGACTTTTGGCAGGTGATCAGGTCATAAGGGAGGATCCTTTATGAATTGTATTAGTGCCCTTATAAAAAGACCCCATAGAGTTGCCTCGCCCTTTCCACCAGGTGAGGACACAGGGAGCAGTCAGCATTCTGTCCCCCAGAAGAGGGTCCTTATCAGAACTTGAGCATGCTGGCCCTCTGATCGGGAACTTTTAGCTTCCAAACTGTGAGAAACAAATTCTTATGTTTTAATAAGCCATCCAGTCTAAAGTAATTTCTTATAGTACCCTGAATGGACTAAGGAATGAGAGAAGCTATTGTAAAGCTAAAAATTTCATTATTTTGTATTATCAAGTGTAGCAGAAAAGGAAGAAAAAACCATTAAAAATACTTTAAAAACAAAGAAAATTATTACTATAGTTTTTCCATAGTTACTTTAAATGCCCATTTATTCATTCAAATCATGTTTATTGATTCTTCCCTCTTCCCTCCCCCCATTCTTACTGTTATGGGGAAAAATAATTTTAAGATAATTCTTACTCTTTGGGAACTTATACTCTTATTGACTTACACTCAAAGAAATCAGTATGTGTCCTCAGTTAGTTGCTCATTTTTCTTGAGTAATTACTCATGTCCATTTCTCTATGTGGTTGATATAATGTCATGAAGTATTTACTTACCTACAGCCATTTTAAAAATACACATAGTTGCACCAAATGAGGTCATGTCTCATGGCACTAAAGTGGCAGTCCATACTTGATTGTTTTCACCCAATCCATTGGTTTTAAGTTGACATCAACTATATTTAAGTTTACTTCTTGGAAACTGTGAAGTTTTGTTTAGATTGACAATGAGCTAAACATGTATAAAGGTACATGATGCTTATTTCTCAGGTCAGATCCTTCCTTCCTTTCTTCTTTTCTTCCTTTTTTAAAAAAATTGTATAGGGTATTCCATTCAGTTGGTTAGTAAAATCAATGTAGGTTTTAATGATAAAAGGAATCACAGAAATGGCTTAAATTAATAAGTGGATGTAGTCCATTGATCGATAGGTATAGTTCATTTAGATAATAATAAATGTTTCCAATTTGAGGTAGTTTTTCACATAAAGTGTTAGATTTAAAAGACCAGTATCATTAGAGAGAAGTTTTATTGCTTTAAAATTTTACTTCTGAAATCAGATGACTGTTAATGTTATGTTGAACTTCACATATATAATACTCTGCTAAAACTGTCCCTCTCTCTCTCTCTCTCACACACACACACGCCACACACACACATGTACACACAAAAAACACACACACCCTCAGAAGGCCTTCAGGAAATTCTGTTCCATTCTCTGAGTACTGAAAAACTAAATGATTTATGAACTTACTTTTTGAGGACTGTATTTTTCCTTTGGGCAACTACAGTGACGGAAAATATTTTCAAGATGATTTTTTTTAGGATTAAAGTTTAAAATGTGGGAGATTTTAAAGTCATTTTCAGAAATATTAGGCTCTTTTTATATAAAATTACAGTTTGAATAAATTTATTTGACTATTTTAAAGAATATTTCCTCTAAATATTGTATGTTTCTCTAGAGAAATACATATTCTTTTGCCCTATTTGATCTTTTGGAGAATATTCTCTATGGACCAATTGATTTCTCAACATCTTTTCTTTTTTTAGAAGAGTATGTCAGCTCTCAAGTGTCCAGTAGTTCTTTTTATCTGATGTGGACTCTTTAAAACCCACAAGTGTGTCTGGATTATCAGATCTGCTTTAAAATGCTGCTACTCATCTGTTCAATCTAAAGCTTGCTCGGGAGGGAGTTGCTGTATTGACTAAGGGCTATGCCACACTGCAGCTTGGAAAATGAGAAAAGAAAGAAAGGCAGGCCCCAGCTAAGTATCCTATTAACTCTGCCTAAGACTGTCATACATCAATACATCATTAGATCTAATCATGTTTTATACAGTTAGTAAACCACAGAAAAGAATAATCAGAGATATTTATTCAGAAAGGAACATCGTTTAGTCTTTTAAGCATCTGCTATTCTTTTCTCCCTCGAAATGATGTGTAGTGATTAATTTTCATCTGAACAGGCCTGTTCTCTCTCTTAAAAATTAAAACATGTCCTATTATGAAGAGTAAAAATCAAGAAGTAAGATATAGCTTTTGCCTGTGCAATGCAGAAAGGATGCTTATTAAACAGAAAATAAAAAGACCAAGGCCATTCTTACTGGCAGATAATATTTTTGTGTTATATACATTGACTGAAGAGCAGTGAAAACGGGGTCTGTTTTCAACGTTCGAGTGAATAGACCTACTTTGTACTCATTAATACTCGAGTCTCAGGGCAGTAAAGCTTGATTTTAATTTACAGTCAATTTAGTAAACTACTACTGTTACTTTCTTTGTATTGGAAAGTTATTCAGCTTCCTTAAAAGGAGAGTTACCTAAATTAAGGATTTTTTTAAAAAAAGAAAGGAAAGAGAAATGTAAGAAGGAAAAGAAAAAGGAAAGAACAAAGGAAGGAAAAAGTGGGAAGTGTGATTTATGCTGTGAAGCAGTGTAATTTAGTAGAAAGATTATGGGATCTTTCTCCCAAGTCTGAGTGATTGCTTTACTGCTTTTGGGGAAGACAATCTGTGATAAGCCATTTTCTTTTGTGCCACATTCCATTATGTTAGGAATTTGAAGGAATAATACTATGTCAACAGATTGTTGTAAGGAATAAAAGATATGTGTGTGTGTGTGTGTGTATGTGTGTGTATATATGGTTTGTAAAGTATAAATTGCTATGGAGCAATTCTCAACCTCTGCTTCCAGAAAATACAAAAATATCATGAGCTAAGGTGAGTTGTTTCCTCACAAAAATAGCCAAAAGATAATATTTTCCCAATCTCAGAAATAATCAAGAGATATAATGTTTTCCATTTTAAGCCATTTTTTCTTACACTGTCTACAATTGCTACTTCTATGCAAATAAATGATCAAAAAATAATAGAATGCCTTCAAATTGACAGTCTTAGAACATACTTGTAATGCCTTCCTTTCCTGTTTCAAATGAACAGAAATTATAGGTACAATTATAAAACTGTTTAACACATAGTTGATTTTTTATCAATGTGGTGCAGATGCAGGAAACCCCCATCTGCTTCAGAAGCAGACACACAGACACATATATATGCACACACAAATGTGAACACATTTGAATTTAAAGTCAAGCATGTAACCAACAAAGGAAACACCCCAGTGCAAGAAACAAAGAAGAAACTCAAAATCATAAAATTCAAGAAGCAATGAAATCTAAAGTCTCATAAGGGAAGCAGTGATGCATATACAAGTTTATGGTGAAAACCTGAAGTATGCAGATTAAAGCCTGTGGGGAAGAGCTTGTTCTCTAGTGCTTGGAACAATGGAACTAAGCTCCCCAAATAGCAGATAGTCATTAAGGGCAATGAAAAACCTCTTCAGATCAATTTAGGGAATTTAGAGCATATTTGTGATCAATAACATTTGCATGAAAAAGTGCTGAATGTCTCTAATCATCAGGGAAATGCAAACCAAAATCACAATGAGATATCACCTAACTCCAGTGAGAATGGCTTTTATCAAAAAGTCCCAAACAACATATGATGGTGCAGATACGGAGAAGAAGGAACACTTACACACTGTTGGTGGGACTGCAAACTAGTACAACCTCTATGGAAACTAGGATGGAGATACCCTGACGAACTAAAAGTAGAACTACCATTTGATCCAGCAATCCCACTACTAAGTATTTACCCATAGGAAAAAAAGACATTTTACAAAAAAGACCCTTGGACTCAAATGTTGATAGCAGCACTATTCACTATCACAAAGATGTGGAAACAACCCAAGTGCCCATCAATACCTGAGTGGATTGATAAAATGTGGTATATGTATACCATGGAGTACTACTCAGCCATAAAAAACAATGGTGAACTGCACCTCTGGTATTATCCTGGATGGAGATAGAGCCCATTCTCCTAAGTGAAGTATCACAAGAATGGAAAAACAAACACCACATGTACTCAATAATGAATTGGAACTAATCGATCAACACTTATATGCACATATGGAAGTAAAACTCAACGGAAATCAAGTAGGTGGGAGGGGGGAGAGGGGATGGGTAAATTCACACCTATCGGGTACAATGCACACTATCTAGGTGAAGGGTACACTTACAACTTTGACTCAAACTGTACAAAAGCAAATTATGTAACCAAAACGTGTGTACCCCTGTAATATTCTGAAAAAAAAAAGATGCATGCAAGAGTTAGGAAATATCTCCATTCATTGCCCATGGTGTGAAGCCTGAATTGATGATGCCCCAGTAACCAGGAATTCTAATGCATGTAAAATTTACTTGTGATTATACTGCAACTTAAAAGCTCAGATTTATTTTTTCTATGTATTTAGTCAATTATGCCAGCACAATTTATTAAATGAACTCTTTTTGTCTAAACAGAATAGAAATACTCACATTATAATATATTAAGTTCTCATTTTCTTATTTATACTGGAAACTTTTCTGAGTTCTCAGCTCTCTTACACTTATTTATTTATCTAATTTTATTTTTTAAATACATTGTGCTGATTAGGGTAACTTTATAGTGCATTCTAGTATCCGCAAGTGATTTCTCAATTCGTTCTTTTACAGAACACTCTTGACTATTAAATATTTATTCTTTACATCTAATTTTAGGTTATTTTATCCAATCGTAAACTCACATTCTTATTGGAATTTCATTTAAATTATATATTTATTTGTCAGAGAATTGGTATTTTATTATGTAAATTCTTCCTGTCCAAGAACATGGAATAATGTTTTATTTGTTCAGGTCATCCTGTGGGTCTCTTATATTTCAAAACATTGTCCAGTATCTATGTTTTTGTAAATTGTAGACATTCCCATTTCTAATTCAAAGCTTTTTTTTTGTTGATATGGAGATAAGCTACTGATTTTTCTATTATAAAGACATCTTAGTAAATTGCATTATTAATTCTAGTAGGCATTTACTAGGATCTCTTAAATGTCATAAGTATATAATTACATGGTGAGCATGAGATGATGTTACTCTTTTTTATATAACGAAATGTCTTTAAACTATTTTATTTTTCTCTGCATTTCCTATGATATCTAAAAATGTAAAATAATTAAGCTGACATTAGGCAAAAGGATTCTTTCTTTAGGAATTAATGAAAATAATTTTGGGGGTTTACCATTTAGAATAAATGCTTCTATTGATTTTAGCAAATTATGTGTACTCATTTAAGTTTTCTCCTTTTTTAATAATTTTTATTAAAAGTAGCTGCTAAATTTTATCAAATGTCTTTTAGCATCAAGTATAATCATTTACATTTCTACTTTAATTTCACATAGTATATTAATAAATATATTGGTAGAAAATTAGCTTTGTATTACTGGTTATATGCCTGTTTGGTCAAGTAAGTAATTTTGCAAGTGATTATTAGATTCTATTTGTTAGTATTTGTTTAGCATTCTTTAATTTTTTAATGTTTCATTTTATTTGTAATTGACACATAATTTTATATATTTATGGGATAGAATGTGATGTTTTGATACATGTATACATTGTGTAATGATCAAAGGAGGATATTTAGCTTATCAATCACCTCAAATATTTACCATTTCTTTGCAGTGAAATGCAAAAATTCTTTTTTCTAGTTATTTTGTAATATGCAATACAATATTAACTATAGTCACCCTAGAATTTTTTAAATAAGTGCTTATAAATAAGATTGGTTAATATGTGAATTTTTTGATAGTCTCTACAGTGGTAGTTGTGATGAAGTAGACCTTCAGCATTTGCTTATTGTTTGGATGTGGGTGGCAGAGATTTTTGGCCATTGCTTCTGAAAGGATATAGTAGCATTTACTGGAATGGCAAAAGAAAAACCAGACAAGGAGCATGTTTGAGGAGGAAAATAAAGGGCTTGGTTTACAAATTTTTGAGTTTGAAATACCCATTCAACATTCCAGTTAGTTGTCTCAGGATTTCTCATTGGGGGCTTTATCTAAATTTGAGATCAGACATTTCCACAATATACATGCAGAAATGTATATTGCAATTGATTTACAAGTCTGAATTTCAGGGGAAGGATCAGGAGTGGAGATTGAAATGTAAGAGTTACAGCGTCATAGATGACATTTAAAGCCAAGCAACTTGCGTGCTATCAATTAGGAAGTGGATATAAAAGGTCTAAGGAGTGAGTTCTGAAGTGCTTCAGCATTCTGAGTTAGGCAAGAATTATACCCAAAGAAACAATGGAAGCAATGTGTGAGACGGAAAAACCAAGGCAGTATTCTGTATCTCACTTACTATAGTTACAATGATAGAATTAATTATAGAACTCCTTAAATTTTTGGCAAAGAACAGAACATCAGAACTTTTAAGATCTCTGATGTCCAAATTTCAATTGGTATCATCAGGTAAGTGTTTATACACACATACACACACACACATAGATATTTTTTCCTAAACTGTGGCACATACTTTAAATTCTTAGTAAACACTATGTATAATTTAAGAAATAGATATTACATACAAACAGCTGTTTTCAGTGAGAGTATAAATGTAATTTCATGGATTAGTTGCTCAAATTTAACAATATACTAACACACGTGCAATCACCATACACTCATTTGACAATGAAGTACATCTTTTCCATGTCACATTCCTTCATTTGAATTTTTGCATAGCCTATAACACAATGGATTGGTGGTGATCAACAGGGACACTCTTTGTACTTCGATTTGAGCAATAGCCTTTTGTATGGGACTATGTATTCCAAGACGTTGACCATTCTTGTCCCAACTCAATAAATGTTGGCCACATCTTCCAATCACTGTGACAATTATAAAGGTCCCCACACATTGCCAAATGTCCCATGTGTGGCTGTACTGATCTGAAATGAG
This sequence comes from Daubentonia madagascariensis, assembly GCA_023783475.1. Classification (NCBI taxonomy): domain Eukaryota; kingdom Metazoa; phylum Chordata; class Mammalia; order Primates; family Daubentoniidae; genus Daubentonia; species Daubentonia madagascariensis. The sequence continues at coordinate 20,964,411 of JAKFHU010001684.1, read as the reverse complement.
AACCTCTGAAGCAGACACTCATACTTTTTGTGCTATCGAGATTTTTAGTACCCAATATATTTATTAAATGTCATTAATAAAACATAAGAAATTAACAAAGATGAAATTGCACTCAACCCATGCATTTGTGAATAGATACCCAATTTTCAATGACATGATAAAATAATTTAAAATTATTTTAGATGTCCAGGGAAAGATTTATGTTATGGTACATTAGCAATTAAATGAGATTGCATCATTGAATGAATATGCAAACAACTTGAATAATTACAAACTGGAAAGGTCAATGATGACAAATATTATTTTAATTGCTTATTTGTACATTAAGGGTTAATATTTAACTGACGTATACAGATACATTGGTATCTATTGGTAATTTTTATATATTTAAAGATACATTAGTAAAAAGTGCACCCAGTTCCCTTTCCCGTCCCAGATGCCCCTGCTGAATCTCTGCAGTAACTGAGACCCATCCACAATCCATCAACCGATTCCTAGAGAGCCCAGGGCATCTCCAGGACTCTGCCCCAGTGCTAAAGCTACTTCAATTCTGATTAGTTACATTGTACCAGTTGTTGAATATCTTCCTGTGTACATGATTCAATCTAGTAGGGATGTGAAGAACCTAAGAAATTTATTTATGAAGCAGACACACTTGAGATGGACTACATCAGGGAGCCCTTGTAGTCTCGTATCTTTTTTCACCACTGCTACCAGAAATCCTCTTGTTCTCTAAGCTCATTGCTTCCCATGGTTATCTATCATCTGGAAAGATGCTGAAAAGTCATTTGATAAAATAAAACACCAATTTCTGTTTAAAAACAAATACAAAAACTAAACTCTTCCAATGGTAGGCACAAAATAATACTTTCTCCATATCAGAGGCAAATTTCTCCAAGAACTAATGTTAAAATACCAAACAACATGATTTCATGATTTCAGTTTGTTTCAACATGGTCAATGTGTATCTATATCAAAGCTATATATGGAAGAACATCTATGTATCGGTGGACCTGTGCAGTTCAAACCCATGTTGTTCAAAGGTCAACTGTATAGTATCATACTGTACATATCCTTTTAAGACTTGTTGTTTTCATTCAATGCTACACTTTTAAGCTTTAGCTTTTGTTGAACACGTACATACATTTCTTTTAACTGTAATATAGTACTTCATTTTATGAACATAAGCTAATGTTTGCTCTTTCCTTCAATAATGGCAAAGTCAAAAGTAACTATTCTTTCACTATTGCAATCAATCCTACCAAAAACATCCTTAGCAACATTTGCACATATTCTTTTAACCTAGAAATGGAATCAATGTGTCATTGTATATTATTCTCAGCTCTAATAGTTAATGTCAAATGATTCTACAAGTGGACTAAAAATTTCCATTCCCACCACCAATGTCTAAGAGTTCCGGTTTCCTCGGTACCCAATATTCAGTGTGTTCAGACTTCTTATTTTTTATCCCTTTGATAACTAAGAATTAGTTTCATTATTTTAATTTACATATTCCTGATTACTGATTAGATTGACATTTTAATTATATTTATCAGTTATTCTGTTTTCTTTTCAGTATTGATGTACAGCCATTATTTATGTATTCTCAATAGTTATCCTATGTTGGTTATTTGCCTTTAAAAGATCTTCTCCTGGTTTTTGGTTTACCTTTAAATTTTGTTATGTTTGCTGTGCCATTTTAAAGTAATATAGTCAAATTTATTAATCTCCTTTATGGTTTGTGCTTTTGCCTTATTTAAGAAATTCATCTATACCCAAAACATATTTTCATGAATATCTAGATGTGTTAATGTATTTTTCATATTTAGACTTCAAGTTCCTATGAAATATTATATCACATATGTGAAATACAAACATAGATGAGTCTTTCTCCATATGGTCAACATGTCCATACTCGATCTATATTTACCTCTTCATAAACACATTTATCACTTATTTACTTATTCAAGCATTCTTTTATTTCTTTTAATAAGTTAATTATTTTTTCACAAAGATGTTGTATACTATGATATATTCCTAGATACTTTATAATTTTGTGCTACTGTGAATGTATTAGTCAGGTTCTCCAGTAATGCAGAACCAATAGGCAATGAGAGAAAGAAAGATAAAGGTAGAGACAGGTAGAGAGAGAGGGAGGGGAAGAGATTTATTATAAGATGTTGGCTCATGCAATTATGGAAGCTAGGAAGTTTAAAATCTACAGTGTGGGCCGGCAGCATGGAGACCCAGGAGAGCTGAAGATGCAAATAAAGTCCGAAGACAGTCTGCTGGATGATTTTTTTCTTGCTAAGGGAGACTGGTTTTTGTTCTATTTAGGCCTTTAACTGTTAGGATGAGGCCCACCCACATCCCAATGGTGGTCAACCTGCTTACTCAAAGTTCACTGATTTAAATGTTAATCTCATCCAAAAGAACATCCAAGTTGACACTTAAAATCAAGCTTCACATCCTGGGCATGGTGGCTCACGCCTGTAATCCTAGCACTCTGGGAAGCCCGAGGTTTCAGGATCACTTGAGGTCAGGAATTCGAGACCAGCCTGAGCAAGAGCAAGGCCCTGTCTCTAGAAAAAATAGAAATGTTAGCCCAGGGTGGTGGTGGACACCTGTGGTCCCAGCTACTCTGGAGGCTGAGGCAGGAGGATCACTTGAGCCCAGGAGTTTGAGGTTACAGTGAGCTATGATGATACCACTACACTCTAGATTGAGCAACAGAGTGAGACTCTGTCTCAAAAAAAAAAAAAAGTAAGTTCCACAGTAAATAGTATAATATTTAGTATATTAATGAATTTTTTAAAGTTTTTATGCTTAAATATATTTAATATATTTTTAAATATTTAACATTTTAATTAAAATTTCTTTTCCTAATGCTTTGCTTGTTATGTATAGGAAATGCTAATATACCCAGAAAACTTGCTGAATTTTCTAAATAGTTCTAATAGTTGGCTGATTCTCCTGGACCTTTCTTACGAAGACAAGACTCTTGCATTGAAATAGGGACACTGTGGGATTATTTTTCCATTTTTTCACAGGAAATTGGATAGTATCTGCATATAAGGTTGAATCAAACAGATGATAACAAGGATTGCCTTGTACCTGACTTTTTATATAATCACCCTTTTGCACCCGGGTATTCATTTATGGATTCAACCAATCATGGATAAAAATATTTGAAAAAATAAAAAGGATGGTTCATCTATACTGAACATTTACAGAATGTTTTTCTTGTCATTATTCCCTAAACAATATGATATAACAACTATTCACATAATATTTGCATTGTATTAGATATTATATGTAATCTAGAGGTAATTTAAAGCATACAGGAGGATGTGCATAGGTTATATGCAAATACTACACCATTTATATAAGGAATTTGAGCATCTGTGGATTTTGGTATCCATAGGGGTCCTGAAACCAATACCCCTAGAATACTAGTAGATGACTATATATGAATACATTACCATCAGATTTAATGTTTACAGTAAAATTTTCATTCCACTGTATTTTGTATATGTATAAAATGTCTATCTTTATATATATATATATAAATATACATATATATCACAAGTTTAAATGTACAAAGTGGCAAATATAGTGCAGAAATAATTGGTTTTCTAAACCATTTGAGTAAGTTATTGATCTGATGTCCTATTACCCCTAAACACTAAATTGCTTATTTCTAAATTATCCCACTTAACCACAATACAATTATCAAAATCAAGAAACGAATATTGACACATTACCACCATCTGATCCTCAGACTATATTTAAGTCTTGACAAGTGTCTTAATAATATCATTTATAGTAAAAGAATTCAGTTATGAATCACACATTGAACAGTCTGAAACAGTTTTTCAGTCTTACTTTGACTTCATGACCCTAATACTTTTAAGTTTACAGCCAGAAATTTTGTAAAATATACTTTAATTTGGGGTTGTCTGATGATTCCTCATAGTGAGAGCCAAGTTATTTATCTTCATCAAAAACTATAAATGATACTGTATTTTTTTCTCTTTGTTCTCTATTAAATCACACACTGCCTCTCAGCTCTTCCCATTGCTGATAATGTTCCATGTGATCACTTGATTAAGGCGATGTCTGTTAGGTTTCTCCCTGGTGAGACTCTAATATCTGCACTAGGTCGCAGCCCTCTTTCTGCTTGGATTCTGAAAACCCACGTGGAGACCTCTAGCCATGTCCTCTGGTTGGGCTCTTATGCCCCCTTCAGATCCCTCAATGTATCCCTACTGCACCCTGCTTAGTATCCCAAACTGAATAGTAGGCCATATATCCAAGGTTAACATCTTCTTCACTCTGCTTTGGTGGTACATGAAGGGCTTTCCCTCACTTCTGGGTCCCTTTTCATCCTGTTCTGGTTCTCCCATCCCATGACAAATGCAACCATCACTTGATGCCCTCCTCGTCATGCTCTGGTTCTGACACCCCATCAGGATGCCTTCCCTAGAGACACTTGTCATGCTCTGCGCCACCTAAATACTATAGAACTGAGTTGTTCAGGGAAACAAAACAAAAGAAGAAAAGGTGGACTGTATTTTTATAAAATATGAGAGTCTCTCTTTTTTAACTTGACACTTAATTTGTTTACATCAATTGAAATTACAGATAGATTTGGAATTATTTCTATTGTGTTACTTTGTTTTATTTTAATTTACTATGATTTTTTCATTGTTATTTTTAACCCCTATTTCCTTCTTTATATTATATTAACCAATTTTTCCCAGATTCTTTCTATGAGTTTGAAAATTCATATATGTTGTTTTTATTATTATATTAAAGAAAAATCATTGAGATAAAATAAATAATAGGTCTTAAGATTAAAATCCAATGAGTTTGGCTTTAAAAAAAATGCCACTTAACCAAAACTCCAATCAAGATATAGAAAACTTCAATTATTCCAAAGAACTATCTTGTGCCCTCTCTCAGTCAATCTCCACCATTCGTAGGTAACCATTGTTCAGATTTGTAAAACCATAAAGTAGTTTTGCCTTCCCTTGATCTTCACTTAAATTGGAACCAAAAAGTATAGACTGCTTGAGGGTGTTAGGGTGGGAGCCTGTGGCTGACATCTTTTCCTGGGGCAGTTTTGCTGATTATGACTGGAATCAGTAATACATCTGCAAGCTGGCTAATCTAAACTGGGTTTTGCTGTGGTGACTCAACTGGGGTGACTTTTCTCCAAACTTCTATTGTCCCCCTTCTGGAACTACTGGGCTAGTCTGCTCATGTGCTTCTCACATCAAGGGCAGAAGAAGGAAAAAGAGGAAAGTTAAAAGTCATCTTAAATACATGAATTGAAACGGGCACATTGTCCTTTCTGACTTTTTTTTATTGGCCCAAACAGGCCAAAGTTGATGCTATGGTTTGAATGTTTGTCCCCTCCAAATCTCATGCTGAAATTTAATTACCATTGTAACCGTATTAAGAGATGGGGCCTTTAAGAGGTGATTAGGCCATGAGGGCTCTGTCTTCATTGGTAGATTTAATGCCTTTTAAAAAGGGCTTTTGGGAGTGGATTTTCTTGCCCTTCCACGTTGCACCATGGAATTACGCCACAAGAAGGCCCTTGAAAGTTGCCAGCTCCTCAATCTTAAGCTTCCCAGCCTTCAGAACTGGGAAAAATAAATTCCTCTTCATTATAAATATCCAGTCTCAGATATTCTGTTATAGCCACACAAAATGGACCAAGACATGTGAGGACCCAAATCCAAAGAGTAGGAAATATATATCATATCTATTCTGGGACAAACTGTACTCACATAGCAAAGGATATAAGCAGCACAAAAAACTGGGGCCAATAATGAAATTTAACTAAAGTCTTCCCTCTTGGCCACAATTCTGTCCCACATGAAAAATATCATCACTCTCATCCCAGGAATAGATCAATCGTTGTACTGAACTCTTGATCCAGAAATATATGAAATGAAGACAACTTGGCTGCTTCTTCAGTTCCCAACATACACTGGGGCAACAAGGACAAAAGAACTGCAATCATTAATCCTATTTGGAAAGAAAAAAGAATGGAATGCATGTAACAGTCTCTGGTCCATAGTACTTCTGAAATTTTTCTGGGAAAAGAAAGTTTTCTTACTCCAGAGGCTCTCAACTGGAGGTGATTTTGCTCCCCAGGGGCTTTTGACACTGGGTGGAGACATTTTTTTGGTTGCCAAAAATTAAAGGATATGTCCTGCAAGCACATAGTGTCTAGAGAACAGGGATGCTGCTAAACATCCTACAACACACAGAACAATTCCCCTGAGAAAAGCTTATCTACCCCAAAATATCAATAGAGCTCAAAGTTGAGAAACCTTATTCTAAGGACAACAGTGATTTTTTTATTAGGCCTGGGTCTTTTCACTGGAAGTGGCCCCTAGTCCTTCATTCTTCTGGCTCTTGGTTCCATTCCCTGGTATATATTTCCATTTCTCTCACCCTCTTTGGCCACTGCTTCAGAAGGCATTAGAAAATATGTGCTCCTTGGTGAGCAAGCAAATGTCTCAGCCAATTTCTTGATATGGAGAGAGTTGGTACCATATCAAGGTTCTTTTATATTTTGAATAATCTGAGTTTCTTTCAGGCCAGGCTGGCAGAACTTCTGACAATACAGCAAGACAGATTTTTAAAAATATATTGGAGTTCAATTCACTCTATGTGCCAAATGCCAAACTCACAACACTTATATTCCTGATATATAATTTTCTGTGCTGACAGTATTTTGACAATATGAAAAGGTTAACCAAAGAATCATATATATCTCATATATATATATATATATATAGGCAGATTGTCCTCAATTTTGGATGGAGTTATGTTCTGATAAATCCATCATAAGTTGAGAATAATCATTACTAAAAAATACATTTAATACACCAAACCTATTGTTCATCATAGCTTAGCCTATGTAATGGAACACTTACATTAGCTGACTGTTGGGCAAAATTATCTAACACAAAGCTTATTTTATAATAAAGTGTAGAATATTTCATGTGATTTACTGAACACTGTATTGAAAATGAAAAACAGAATGGTTGTATGGGTATTTGAAGTATGGTTTCTACTGAATGGACATTGCTTCACACCATTATAAAGTTGAAAAATTATAACTCAAATCATAGTAATTTGTGTCTGGAGAGAGAGAGAGAGAGAGAGAGAGAGAGAGAGAAGGGAGAGACAGTACCCTGGTCCTATCCTGGAAAAAAACTTAGTATATTAAAAAGACCAAAAAAGAACCCCTCATATTTTTAAAACTTGAAAATTTCTGATTAAAAAATAATTGTATAATGTAGTCATCTGTTTGTATTAAAAGAGACTGCAAAATATTCAATGTGGATGTTATTATCTCCTAAAAGGAGTACAGTCAATACCATCCCATAGGTTGTCTCTATTTCATCTGACAGGGAAAGACAGTAGAGGATATTGATTAGAAGAAGAGCTTGAGGGAGTGACATTTACAGTACAATAGATTAAGTTTAATGAGAAGGCTTACTACTTGTCAATAGAAGGCTTAATCTTATTCCCACATTAGTTAGGCATTATTGTCCAAAATAATTTAAAGTAGATTAAATGATTTATTGACTATACATAAATGTCTGGAAGAAGATAAACATTAGTTTTCTTCTACTGCACTATTGTTTTCAAGGTCCTGAACATATTTCTCTTTGTTTTTGCCTTTTATACAGCATAAGGAGAAAAAATTAATAAACTATATTGTTAAAGTAAAACTGAATTTTAACGTTGGGATAAAATACATCACAAACTATATCTTTATTTATTAAATATTATTTTAAAATTTATTCCACAATGAGTTTACAACATGTATTCTTGGAAAACATGACACTTGATAAAAATATTTTAGAAAAGTATTTTGACTATTGAGATATTAAAAAGTGATACCAAGTAAGGTTATTGTTCCTCCATAACCATACTAATTGCAAAAAATTTAAGTACATAGAAAGTCTGAAAATTAAAAAAAATTGGCAAAGTCTATATTTCTTTTCCCCATACACTATCGAAGTTATTTAAAAATGGGAGAAATGTAGAGAAAAGCAGGAAACACTTAGAATAAATACATTCAAATTTTAAATGAAATTAATATGCAAATACCTTGAATTTCAATCCTACTTATAACAACACTTCATTTCCCCTTAGCAAACAAAATTTACGTTAATTCAGAATACATCTTTTAAGATCAACTCCTTATTTTCCATTCACTTAAGAATTCCTGGCCCTTCCCAAGGCTTCAGAATAAGAACACTTTTGTTAGCCTTAGTTCTCAATTTTTCAAATTGGGGGGAATTGACCTGAATTTGTAGAATAGAGGCCTGTGCTCTAAAAATAATTCTACTCTTTCCACTCTATTTCCTCAAAATCTCATTTCCTTTTCCATCAAGTCTTGCTTGTTTATTTTAATTTTACACAGAAACATGCACAGAGCTTAGCTGTAAAATGGGATGACTTTTGGCAAATGTATACACTATTGTAAGCAATACAGTATAAATTCCAACACACTAGAAATTTCTCTGATAACTTCTTCTAGTTTATGCTTATTCCTGGCCTAAGCCACTTCTCTTCTGATTTTTATCATAGTCTACTTTAGTTAGTTTTTGAACCTCATCAAATGACTTCATACATTATGTACTCTTTTGTTCCAGGTTTGTTTAATTCAATATAATGTTTTTGCTATTGATCCATACCACTGATGGAGCAATAGTTTATTTTTTGTTACTGAGTTGTTTTCAATTGTACAAATTCATTGAAATTTGCTCAATGGATCTGCAGATGGACATTTGAATTTTTCCTGTTTTTTTTTTTTCTATAAGGAATATAGGTGTTATTAACATGCTTATACAATCCTTCGTGAACATATGACTTAATTGCTTTTTTGGCGTGAAATTGCTGGGCCATAAGGTAGGTATTAGTTTTACATTTAAAGAAACTGGAAAACTTTTTTCCAAAGTGGCTGGACCATTTAACATTTTCACAATAAATATATAACAGATTTATTGCTTCCCATCTGTGCCAACAGTTGATATTATTAGACTTCTAAATTTTAGCCATTCCAGTAGGTGTGTAGTACTGTTTCATTGTGGCTTTAATTTGCATTTTTGTGATAACAAATGATGCTGGAAATTTTTTCATTTGTTTTGTTTTTGTTGTGTTCTCTACTATTTGTCTTCCTTTGAAAAATTTTTATTCAATTATTTTACCTATTTTTATTGGATTTTTAAATATTTTTATTATTGAGTTATAGAATTCTTTATGGATTTTGGATATAAGTTCTTTTTTAGATATATATCTTGTGAATATCTTCTCCTTGTCTGTGACTTGACAATTCAATTTTTTAATGAGTAGAAATTTTGAGTGGGAAAAGTGTAGTTTAGCAATTGTCCTTTTATGCTTATTGCTTTTTGTTTGCTCTCTAACAAAACTTTATGACATCATAATGTTGAAGAAATCCTGCTAAATTTTATTTTAGCAGCCTTGCAGATTTAAATTTTTTATTTAGTTCTATAATCTAGTTTAATTTTATCATGTGAAGTAGCGGTCTAGAATTCATTACATGTGTGTATATACAGTTGCTCTTTGACTTACGATGGGATTACATCGTGATAAACCCATCATAAGTGCAAAAATATTAAGTTGAACTATTATAAATTCAGATGTTTCTTGACTTATGATGGGGTTACATCCCAATAAACCCATTGTAAAGTTGAAAATTGTAAGTTGAACCATGGTAAGTCAGAGACCATCTCTGTATATAATTTATATTATATATAATACATATACATACACATAGATACATACATGGATACATGTATACTTACCCATGTATGGAATTTTTGCATATATTTTTAGTTGTGTTATCAGCATTTGTTCTAAAGATTTTACTTTTCTCATTAAATTGAATTTATTGAAGAATAATGTCATCATAGGAGTTAGGATCTATTTCTGGATCTGTTTCATAATTTTGCTTTCCATTCATTCATTGCTTATGTATATGTTTTAATTTAATTTCTTCAATAATATTTTCTAATTGTCAGTATACAGATTTGTCAGTCTTTTTGTTAAAGTTTTTCAAAGTACGTATTCGATATTTGTGGTCCTTTCCTAATTTTATTTTTTATTTTATTCATTGCTAGTATATAGTAAATCATTTTTTTGCCTTCTACAAACAAAAATGTTTGCCTTGTATCTGTACCTTACTAAATTCACTTATTAGTTTTACTTTAGCTTTGTTTATGTAGATTTTATTTAGTAACTGTCTTCCCACCATCTGTCAGTTAAAAATTTCTATTACTTCACCTTCTAAACATGTTTCAAATCCATCTACTTCTTTCTAACTTCACGGCTCCCATACCCTTCTATCCTCCAGCATCTCTTCTCACCCCCAACTTTACTGAAGTACAATTGAAAAATAAAAATGATATATATTTAAGGTGTTCAATGTGATATGTGATATACTCATGCATTGTGAAGTGATTCCCACAATCAAGGTAATTGGCATATCCATCACCTCACAGTTACCATTTATGTGTGTATGTGTTTGTGTATGTGTGTAGTGAGAACACTTAATATCTATATGCTTAGCAAACGTCAAATATACAATATCATATTATTAACTACAGTCACTGTGCTGTACATTAGTTCTCCACAACTTATGCATAACTAAAACTTTGTACCCTTTGACCAACAGTTTCCCGTTTCCCCCAACCCCCAGCTTCTGGCAACCACCATCCTATCTCTGTTTCTACGAGTTTAACTTTTTTAGATTCTACATATAAGTGACATCATGCAGTATTTGTCTTTCTGTGTCTGGTTTATTTCACTTAGCATAATGTCCTCCAGTTTCATGCATATTGTTGCAAATGACAGGCTCTCCTTTTACAAAGCTGAATAATATTCCATTGTGTGTGTATGTGTGAGTGTGTGTGTGTGTGTATGACCTTTTTTTCATCCATTCATCTGTCCACACTTACATGGCCTCTATATCTTGGCTATTGTACATAATGCTATAGTGGGTGGGACTACAAATATCTCTTCAAGATGATGATTCCATTTCATTTGGATATTTATCCAGAGTGGGATAATAGACTAGTCATACTTTTAATTTCTTTAGGATCGTCCCTAAAGAGGAGGATTTTCCATAATGGCTATACTGACTTACATTCCCACCAACAGCGTAGTAACTAAGGGCTGAGGGGTGGGGCAAACGAGCAAGTTTTTCTGTGATATTGGAAATGTTCAATATCTTGATCTGGGTGTTAGTTACACACACACATACATACACATAAATATATAAATACTAAGCACTCACAATTTCTGCATCTGGCTCTAAATATAAGACCATCAACAAAAATTATTTTAAAACAAAATGTATTAAAGTTATTACTAAGAGTAATGAGATGTCAAGGTTTTTGAATCACAGGATTCTTTGTATTATTGTTGATAAAATGACAATTGGTCTAAGTGCTCTGAAGAACAAAATCTCATAAAATCTGGTAAAGTAAAAGATGTTCTAGCCCTAAATCTCAGCAATTCCAGATTAACCTTAGAGAAATGCTTATTTAATCCGCTAGGACACATATATGTAATAATACTGTCTAAACTAGCATTGTTTGTGGTAGCTAAGCACGGAAATAATGTAAGTTTTCATGAACCAAAAATGTTCATATAAATCTGGCATTGTCATATAATATGGTATCAAACTTGTATGAAAATGAACGAGTCTCCAAGTATGAATATTATAATTACAGTTTTGAGGGAAAAACGAATGTTATCAAAAATTCACATAGTATAACATTTGCACATCTTACAAAAAACCTATGTTGTCATTTAGTGACGTATATAATAAAAGAATGGACGAAATAAAAAATTATGAAATCCTTCAGTTAAGAAGATGTAATCAGGGAGCTTCAACTGTATTGTATGTGTTATTTATTTAAAAGTGAAGTGGATGTATACTAAAAGCTTTATTATATACATATAACTTAACACACACATAAATATTTTGGAATGAATGATAGTAACAATTCATTTTTAAGGTAAATTTTAATTAAAAATAACTCCAATCAGTGTAAAGCATAGATTGTATAGAAAGACTACAATCAAAAATTCTTATGAAGAAAATATTTAAAATGACAATAAATGATTGTGTGTATCTAGGTGAACATTGTGTCAGGAAAAACTGTCATGATTATTAGCATTTAGTTGACCGTGGATATGTTTCATAGTTCTGTAACTAGCATATAAATAAATAACTGTACTTATATATTGCAATATGATTTCATACTGGCACTATTACCCTTTCCAAGTGCAGTCACAATGCCTGTAGCAAGTAAGAGTGATGTTGATCTAATTATCCCATTAAATGCATATCATGTGTAAAGGGGAGCAGAATGCTCATTTTCTAGTTATTAATCCTGATCAACTGAAGAAAGTGGAGAATAAAAAAGCCTTCCATTTTCCTTAGTAGTTGAAATTGATAAGCTATAAGTGTGGAGAAGCAAAAGGTTTTGGGGAATTTCCCTTCAGTGGCTGTGTCCAGCTTCTTTATAAGACAAAGGAATAAAGTCAATTAAAGGCAAACACTTGCTATGGGTTGGGAGAACTAAGAAAATTCTTTTGAGAAACTCAGATGCTGAAGAAAAATATTGGCATATACCTACATAATCTGTAGGAAAAAATGTTGTTATAAATGTTGCATCCAGTATCTTAGAACATCAGTGTAAAACTTTCTAGCTTCCTGAAGACGTTCCATTCCTTAGTGTTTGAAAATATAGGCTGCCTGCTTATTAAACTGTCTTCTCAGTTCCTGTTTCCCTACAAGCTCTTTTCTTTTTCCTTTCTAAATCCCATGGTTTCAGTCTACTTCAGTTTTCAGAGTATTTATTTCCATCTGGTCTCTTTTGAAGCTTCTAAACAAAAATTTGTTGTGGAATAGCCCGTAGTCACCCTCATATTTCCTTTCCTTGTGAACCTTAAAGTAAGCACCCAACTTCTTTGTCATTTATTGAAAACAGGTAATCATAATATGAACATTACCAATAAAAATAAAGCATACAAGTTCTAGAGACATTAAAACATTGCAGTAGTCCATTGCTGGCCCAGACTCCTCACTTTCTTCTTATAAGGGCCTGGAGACTCTAAAAACTAGACTGAAAGGTAAAATTTACTTACTGACCTCAATTTCTATTTTCTTTTTCTGCAGTTTATGAATTCATTAGTATGTGCTATGGGTCAGACATAGTGCTAAGTGTCAACTAAATACTTGCTACACTGGGTCAGGGTAGGGGAGGAAAGCAAATCAAGGAATATTTGTTTAAAACACATTCTATAATCAAGACTACATTAGGCATTTTAAAAAGTATTTCTTTTCCGTTTTAGTCCTTTCAATAGCCTTCTTCCAAAAGTAATTCTGCCTGATAAAGATCACTGAGGCTGGGCACAGTGGCTCATACCTATAATCCCAGCACTTTGGGAGGCTGACGTGGGAGGATTGCTTGAGGCCAGGAGCTCGAGACCAGACTGGGCAACATAGCAAGTCCCTGTCTCCCTGTGTCTAAGAAAAAAAAAAAATGAGCCGGGCATGGTAGCATGCACCTGTAGTCCCAGCTACTCCAGAAGCCGATGCTGGACGATTGCTTGAGCCCAGGAGTTTGAGGCTGCGGTGAGCTATGATAGTGCCACTGCATTGCAGCCTGGGCAACAAAGCAGCACTCTAGCTCTTAAAAAGAAATGATTGAGACTTTGCTGTTTGTAAATTGTACATTATTTGAATAGCTAAATTATTGACATATTTAGACACTAATGGATGTGGATTTTTAATCTCAGTTTAAAAAAAAAAACAAAATTTGAGATGAGAAGCTCATGCATTGTTTCACCATGGAATTGGCTATGTGACAGTTATAGCTATATTTTTAAAAATTTAGCCAACAGAAAAAATAAGGGACATTATCTGCAATAAAATAAATATTCTTCATGAATAAATAAAAATTTCTACCAAAATATAAAAATTTAGAACTACATGACAAAACTTTATATGCATAGCTAGTGTAATACTTATTTTTAAAAGTTAAATTGGCTTTACCTTCTTATTTAGTATAGTAAAAATCAGAAAATGTTCTTATTAAAAGTTTGTGGTTATTTTATCACACATTTTTTCCTAAAACATAGGTCAAGTTATAGAATATGATTTTACTATTGAAAACTAGTGGATAACATAAAGATTAAAACATATAAAACCATTAATATTTTACATTAGGTGAAGAATTAAGCAAAAAAATACACATTCTTAAAAACAGAATGGAAATAGCTATTTGAAATTATGTTTACTTATGTCCTATTTCCCGTTAAAGAATAATTTGGAGGCATAAAAGAACTACCACAGCAGAAAAGAGTCACTAGTTCATGATATAGCAGAAGATTGGCAAACACAGGGATGAAAAATGAATTTGGCTTAGTCTTTTCTCCAGGCAGCATGGACCTGTTGCAGAGCTTTTTCTTGTTCTGGATCACACTTAAAACTAGTAGCTTTTTGAGTCATTTGGTACATGGGCCAGAATATCACATCCAAATAAAGAATATGTTGCCTCCAAAATCTAAAGAGGCTTACCAGGCATTGTGCCACCTTCTTGGTTGTAGGAAGAACCAGATTCAATAACTTATCTTGCACCGCAGAAAGGATATTTCAACATGCCCCATACCACTGGACCCCTTGAAATTTCACTGGAGTAAAAGGCCTCTGGATTTTTTTCAGATTTAATTCCTACCTCTGACACACAAATGTCTTACTAATAAACCTATAGTCGTCGTTAGGTCTTGCTCACTAGGTCCAATCAACATAATGTTATCAATGTAACAGGCCAGCATGAAGTGGTGTGGAAGGGACAATGATCAAGTTCACTGTAGACCAAATTATGACATAGGGCTGGAGAGTTAATATGGTCCTGAGATATAAAAATGAAGGTGTGTTGTGACTTTGCCAGCTGAAAGGAAACAACTTCTAGTGGCCTCCATCAACACGTATAGAGAAAAAACCACTGGGCAGATTCATAGCTGCATATCAGGTACCAGAGCATGTGTTAATTCACTGAAGCAAAGAAATCATATCTGGTACAACAGTTGCAATTGAAGTTGCCACCTGGTTAAGTTTACGATAGATAATCCATTCTTTTTCTCTAAGATCCAACTGTTTTCTGCACAGGCCAAATAGGCAAGTTGAAGTGGGATGTGGTGGGTATCACCACTCCTGCATTCTTCAGGTCCTTCATGGTGGCTATAATCTCCATAATCCCTTCAGGAATGTAGTATTGCTTTTGTTTTACTATTTTCCCAGGTATAGACATGTCTAGGAGCTTCCACTTGGCCTTTCCTACCATAATACCCTACACTCTACAGGTCACAGGCCCAATGTAGGAATTCTGTCTTGAAAAATTTATTTCTCATAGTTACAGAGAAATTTGTGTCATCTGGACGCTCTGGGGTGAGTGAGCAGATTGTACATGTTAAATCTACTCTGATATTCCAACCTCTGTTCGTCTTTGGATCCTTTTATCTACAGCGTATGAAGACAGTTCTAGATTTCCAACTTCATTCGTTAGGGTAGGCCAGCTTTTTGGCCCATGTTTCAGCCAACATACTAACCAAACTGTTAGATCCTTTTCTAACCCCTTATGCTTCAATATTAAATAAAGAATCTCTGCTTAGGAGGCCTTATTCATTAAATGCAGCTGGATTCACCTTTATGTTCCTTCTACCATTATCCCACACCCTTAATATTCATTCTACACATATTCCCGTGATTTCTGTATGTCTATATCAGAAAAACCATGTAGTTCTTTTGGAGTGTAGAATACCTCCTCATGGATTATACCTTGACCTCAGTCTTCTCCTGGGACTTATATCTAGTTACAAGTCTAGAACAAAAGAGAGCTGGTGGTGGGTGTATGTATGGGGCAGGGGGGGTGGCTGGGTGTGGGGGTCTGAAGAGAATTAGCAGTATCTTTCAAAAAAAAAAAAACTAAAAAACTGCCTCAGGGGAGGGGCATTGCAATTTCCTCTGGCAATGCAGGTTTAATCTCTTCAAATGGAGGTGAAGGGGTTGCTTCTACTGGCAAGAAAACTTAGTAAAATTTAAAAGTCCAGTGATCTTTCTTCATCAGAATCTTTTTAGATTCAAACTTTCAGGACCCCATTTATTCCTGAATCTTTGTTCTTAAGGTCTTCAAGAGATTGGATGTGGCTAATACACGTTATGGAGGATAATCTGTTTAACATGAAGCCTACTGATCATCAATGCTAATCTTATAAGACAGCAACACCTAGACTAATGTTTGACAGAACATCTGGATACCATATCCTAGGCAAGTTGACACATAAAATTAATCATAATAATGTATAAAGTAATTAGTATGGATGTCTGTTTTTATTTCTTCTTTTGCTGTATTTTTAGTGTTTAGAGAAATTTGTACTTTTGCTTTAGAAGTTGCATTAATGATTTTGTATTTGTGAAATATCCTTCCTTTGTTTGGCTTCTTATTTTAAACACCATGAAAATGAAGTTGTATAGTTTTCCTTCACCCTTTCCAATATGCCATCTCCCACATTTAGAAATTATCAATAACTTTCGTGTGTTTATTTTTGTTTTCTTACATAGACTTGATCTTTCAATATTTGATTTGTTAGCTTTAAATAATATGCTTTGACACCTAGCAATTACAATGAGGTAATCAGAAAACTAATTTTACTTTTTATCTTCTTACCAAAGCCATCTGCTCCCATTCTGTGTTAGATGAATGATCTCCACATCGTCAGAGCATATACAATTTACAATCCATTCTGTCAACTTTACCCTTTCTTTTATTTATTTTCTAGATCAGCAATTACTCTTTCCACCTGGAGTTCATTCTTTCATAATGTTCTCAAGAAGGCTCTTGCAAACAATATTCACAAATTTTCTTGCATGTTCCAAATGTGTTTTTGTTTTTAAACTTCAATGACACCTGACTTGCCTCACACTTTTTTCCTAAAGTATCATAGATTCTTCTACATTCTCTCTTCTAAGTGATATATAGTTATATCATTATAAAATGGTGAACTTATAAGTTATCATACAAACTGGAACAATTTTGGGAGTGAAATGGGACAATGCAATAGTCTAACAATTATACCTGGATTATAGACATAAAATTTGACTGTTTTGCACAAACTAGGATAAGTTAGATTATGTCATGAGACCACTGTGATTTATGATATATTATTTTACATCATCCTTGGAAAAGTTGATAGATACATGAGGAAATGAGACAGGAAATGAAGAGTTCAAAAATAAGTGATGTTTTTGAAAAGTCCCACAGAAAGTAATTTTGCTCAATTTTTCAGAGGCAATCTATAGAAAGTGTGGTCAAAAGGTTAGAATTTTCCTGATTAGAGACAAGGAACTTGGAGTATTTATGCCTCCACACACCTCTCTCATTTTTTAAGATCTATTGATAGGAGAACGAAAGTTCCAAGACAATTATTCTCTACTTTTGCAGAAAAATCTTGTTCTGGCCACCTGTGCATAGTTATCTGCTAGTGATGCAGGGGCTGACTGTTGGGAATGGAAACACGTATGGAGGCTTTATAGAAAGAAATGTTAAAGAAATCTGATAAGATACAAGTGGCGCACTAACAGTATACTACAGCTGCAATGTATTGAAGACTCACTGTCAGTCTCTATTTTTCAAATTGCAGCTAGTTATATTTTCTAGGGGGAAAAAAACATTACACAAAAATTGTCAGTGGCAGGAAATATAGCCCACACACCTGGGTGGTCCCTAGGCTTTAGGTAATATTTTCATCTTCCTTCTCTTCCATCTACTCCTGCATACCTCTGTATGAGCACGGGCATACATGCTATAACGTAAGGGGTTTTTCCATCTCCAAATATGTTTACGTTTGCTCCAGGACAAAATTGTCTAAAAGACTATTGTTTTTCTCATTGAATTGCTGTGGAACCATGGTCAGAAAAACAAGTTAAACATATAAATCTGGGACTATTTCTGGATTTTCTCTTCTGTTCCATTAGTTAAATATCCAATTGTATAGCTTAGCCATACTGCCTCTGTGACTGATGCCTAAAAGAACTATACAGTTCACCTTGAAATAAAAAGGTGTCACTAATCTGACTTTGTTTTTCTTCCTAATAATTATTTTGTATATAATAGTTTCTTTTAATTTCTATAAAAAATTTAGAACTAGCTTAGAAGTTTCTACTGTATTACTTCTTTCTGGTTCCTGGGTTACAATTTTCCAGCCAAATCCACCTCTTTGAAACCTTCTTTGTACCTCATGTCCGTGGGATTGCCATGCTGTGGTTTGGATTCCTCTGTCTGCATTAAGTACAAGAAAGTCCCTTCAGACAGAAACCAGAACAGTCATAGACCTTAGTCAGTTCTCTCCCGTCCAACAGGGATCATAATTATATGCTGCTTATTGTGCAATGTCTGACATTTTATTTCTGTATTTTATCCAGTTTCCTAGTTGTTCCAGGGCAAGAGGAAAAGTCCACTCCAAGTTATTCTACCATAGTAAGAGGCAAGTTTTTTTTACTTTCTTTTAATTCATTTACTACTCTGGTATTTGAGAGCTCTGCTTCCTCCTGCTATTTCTTCTGCCCCTCCCAGACCCTGCACTTCTGTTTCTTTGTCTTCTCTTTTTCACTGATGCATTGTTCTACCTCAGCTTCAACAACAACAGTTTCTACTCTGTACGATGCCATCTTTTTCCCGGAGTGCATTTTATTAAGTGACTTCTAAGTTCTCTTCCATCCTTGTCTTTCTGTATCAAAACAATGCAGCATGTCTCCCCTGTTACGGGTTAAATTGTGTGCCTCCATCCCAGTTCATATGCTGAAGTCCTAATCCTGAGTACCTTGGAATGTTCCCTTATCTGGGTATAGTCTTATATTGGTAATCAAGTTAAAAGGAGGTCATCAGGTGGCCCTCATTTAATATGACTGGTGTCTTTATAAAAAGGTGGAAACTTGGACACATACTCACACACACACACACACACACACAGTGAACCCCATGTGAAAAAGCACAGAGTTAAGATGGCCATCTAAAAGTCAAGGATTAGAACCTGTAACAGATCCTTCCCTCAAGCCCACGGAAGGGATCAACACTCCTGAGACCCTGATCATAGACAGCTAGCCTCCAGAACAGTGAGACAATTAATTCTGTTGTTTAAACCATCCAGGTTGTAGTACTTTGTTATGGCAGTCCTAACACACTAATATATCCCTTTATATGTTTTATAGGTGAAGTAGAAAAATTCAAAATTAAACCATTATTCCTTTTATTCCAAAATATTTTATTATAAAATACATGAAAAGTTTGACACCATAAAGTATAATAGAACATGTAAACCAACCCATACACACACATGCATGTGCACACACACAGAAACTTTTGGCATTATCCTACAAATCCGATGAGTGTTGCATCTTAATATTCAACTTTCTGACTTTTTCGTGTGTGCACGTGCAGCTGAATGTTATTGGAAAAAATATCTCATGCTGATGGCTCTGAGCTTAAATGTGTGACTGCTAACCTCAGTGGAGTTACCCAAATCAAGCCATACTTCTCAATTCATTTTTCATCACTCTTCTAGAAAGCTATTTCATACTTCCTCCTATTTCCACAAATATTCAGAACTTCTTCAGTCATCTTTGCCCTCACCTAATGATCTCACTTTCTATTTCACTAAAAAAATTGAACTTATCACAAGAGAACTTCTGCATGATCTACTACTACATCTACCCAGCTGCCTCCAAATACGCCCAACTCCTTGCTTGCTGGTTCATATGGACAAACTATGAGACTCCTAGCTAAAGTCTTCGCTTCCATTTATGCACCATGTCCCTTCCCTTTACCTCTGCAAAAATTTAGCCCCAGTATTTTACTCCTCTTTCTAATACATCTTCAAATTTTCCTTCTCTATTGAATCTTACCATTCATACACAATATGTCATTGTGCCTACATCCTTAAACAGAAAGGCTTTCAATCCTAATTCTGCCTTCACCTACTATCCTATTTTTTTTTCTCCCTTTGTAAGAAAATGCCTTGGAATACTGGTTTATACTAAAATTTCTTAATCACCCTTTTTCTCTTCAGCCCCCTTCATCAGTCTTTCATCCCACCCCTTGGCATTCCTTTTATCAATTTACCAATTAATTTCCCACTGTTAAATATAATGATTAATACTTAATCCTGAACCTGACCTACCAGTAGCATAGGAAACATATAAATATCCCCCGCTTCTTGGAAGAATGACTTCATTTGGCTTCCAGACATCTATTTTTGCCTGGTTTTCCTCCTACTACTCTGTTATATCTTCAGTCTCATATGCTAGTTTATCCTTATTTCCTAACCATTTGGTGCTGGGTACCATAGAACTCAGTTTTCGACGTTCTTCTTTTCTGTAGCTATGCAACCTCTTTTTGATCTCACATGATTACATGGCTTTAACCATTACACATAGGCCAATACCCAGCAGATTGATATGCACTGTATCTAGCGCAGACCTCTTTGCAGAGTTGCTGGCATGTGTATCCAAATAACTACTTGCTATTTCACAATGTGATGCCTATTAATGTGCAAAATCATAAGGATAGGCAATAGTGACTTAAACTATTGCCCTGTGTTTAAATGCCACACTGTACTACTTCATAATATTAATTGTATAAGGATTAACACAAAGCTTTAAATCATATAATGATATTTTATATATGCACAAGATAAATCTTATAGATGTCACTGAGTATGTGAATAGGTATTGTGCTATCCAAATTTTAGGGCTTCTATTTTATTTATTTCTCTTTTTAAATAATCTAGTAGATTCTGTAAGAATAAGAAGAGATTAAATGTTACTAAGGTAGTTTGTTTTCTTTTCTCTAAAACTGTATTGTTGTCCAAGACTAACTAGAAGAAATGAAGAATAAGAACTCTACTTAAATAAGGTTATATCTAGAATGGATCTTTGAGAAGAACAAAGTCACCTTACTTGAAGCCATTCCCACTGAATAGAGAGCTTGGTTGTGTCAGTGCACGGACGTAAAAACAGAACAACAGCCAAGTTTCTAGAAAGGGTTCAGGAAAGCCGGCTACCTTTTCTATCACAGTAAATCAAATGTATGTTTATGTAATGAGAATACTTAATAATTATTTTGTTTATATGCAGACTTACAAATGTATTACTTTATGTATGCCATGTATACCTATATAAGAATATATATTTGTATATAGACATATTTCATATTAGCAGTAATGTCTAATAACTAGATGTATCTTTTTATGGAACAAGTGCCAGTACAGAGGGAGAAGTGAGTGCATTATTTTTTCCTTGTGAAAAAAGGCAAGGAAGGTTAGGACAGGAAAAGTCACAAATGACCACAATGTGGAGCCAGTATATATGTTAAAACAATTAAATTGTGAAATGAATTCTCATGATATTACTGTCAAAATTAAAATATAATATTTATTAACACACATTGACATTAAAACTTGTGAGTCACCTTCAAATAATTATCTATACTTGTGTAATTGTATCATCTAGAGTTTGAAATTTGGACTATTGAATAGCCTGTATCTCATAGAAACAAGCAATTTTAATTTTATAAATTAAAGTACATCACTTTACTTCTTCTATAGTGCTCATGAGTGAAGCTGTATGGGCCAAAAAGAAGGATTTCCGTTTCATAAGAAAAGTTGAGTGATTGTATTATACCACCAGAACGTTTTCTGTTGTCTTAAAGAATTTTAAGCATCTTAGTGTGAAACGATGTGGCCAACCTATACTAGTTTATATATAGTGAGAAATAGTGGTCTTTTGATAAGATTGACAGCATTATTCTGAAAGACTGGAAACTGATTCATCAACTATAACTTGCAAATGAAAAACTGTCTACAGTAAACTTTTTTTAAGTTTCCTTGCAATGTACCCAAAATGTAACAGTGAGGTAATGTATAAAATACATTTGTACTCTGCCCAGTACAAAAATAATTTTCTAGAGTATTTGTTGGATTCTGAAAAGATTCAGATTTCTAGTGTTACATTTTTGAAACATGATAGGTTATGTCACAGGACCCAGAACAAAATTAGAAAAAATAGTTTCTATTTTAGGAGATAAAATTGCATTAAAGTTGTGATTGTCTTCTTATAGTAAATCCATTGGGTATTGCATAAATAGTTCACTAATTAGTTTTAAACTGTGTATTCAAATGAATAGCTGTGTTACTCCTCTACCTTAACAGTTGTCTCTTGAAATAATTACTATTTAGGTTTGTAAAGTATTCATTAAATGTCTGCCAAATTACTTAAAAATCATAATAGACATTTAATGAGTGCTTTAAAACCGAAACAGAAATTACATTTGATTATAAGTAACTGTAGGTTTATAAAGCTATCATTACATGTCTATTAAGACCATTTAACTTAAGTGTTACATAATTAGAGAAGAGCCAGGATTTTAATTGCACATTTGCAAACTGCTAGCTCGCTTTGCTAAATATTCATTTTATCCACTGCAGAAAAGTGTGAGGTATGGAGATTTCATTATTTTTTTCTTAAGCAATTATCACACTGCATTTTGTGGAATTCAGTGATTTAACAAACTCATACCATGTGCAATAATGACACCATATGCAAAAAATAAGAAGAGATTTATTTTAGATTACATATCTTCAAAAGTAGGATCCATTTCATTTACTCCCCATCCCCCCCAAAAAACCTCTTGATGGGCTAAGCAGTATTCTCTTTCCCACTTTTAGATTACTGACTAACATTGTTGCTGTGACCAAATAGCTGAGATAGAAAAGAATTGGTATCACATTATGATTCAGTGCTTACTGTCTTTTTCTTTGAAAGTACATCCCAAGTTGCCAATATAAAAATATAATTTCCCATTAATTACTTTGCTAAGCAGTTGCTTGTTATCACAGAAGTTAAGTGGAGATTGAGAGAGAGACTAAATTACACTTTTATTTCTTGAAGTGTCAACTCATCTTGAAGTCAAGATTGGTGTACAAAATTAAAAGAGACGAAGGACTGTAATTTGGTTGCATGTTCACTTCCATAGCTAAATAAAGTGCCTCAGACAGTAGGCTTTTAGAGGCACTAAAACTCCTTTCACAAAGGTATCCACTTTTAGTTCTTCAGTATATCTCCATTAGACACCTGAGCTTGCCTCTTGTAAACCAGAGCAAGAAAACATTCTGCTGAGAGGAAATTTATTTATATATCATTTCTTTTTGAATGTTTCTTCTTCCTGGGAACATTTGCATTTAAACAAGCTTTTGATTTCTTTGGAATCCATCTGCCTACACTTACCCTATTTTTTACCCCTGAATAAACATCACCTGTGAATTATGTTGTAAACACACTTGCTTCTCCTTTTTCTTAATTTTGTGTATATCCATTTAAAGTGATGCTATAGACACAACTTGGCCCATTTAACTTGGAACATGACACGAGGATCTTTAGTCTCTCCATATGTTATTAGTCATTCAAGGTAATCTTCTGGCTAAGGTAGTAGTATTCATAACCCACTGAGTATCTGTGGATCCATTTTCAGGAAAACTAACAAAGATGAAGAGAGCTTAGACCAAGCAATACTACAAACCTAAATTTTTATGACAACTCACCTTCTCCATCTCATCTAAATTCCCTAAATCTAAGGTATGTTATGTCCCAATAAGTCTCCTACATTTTTTGGCTATCTCTTTATTATCTCTTCTGTGACAATGAGGCTGCAAATTGCCATTTGTAATCACCTTTGCACTATTGTCTCTTTGCACAAAACCCATTTCAATTCTTTACACTGCTGTAGTAGTTTCTTTCCTACATGTAGGTATCTCCTCCCTTTGATACCTGCTTTACATGATTATCTCCTGGTTCTATGTGTATTACCTTGAAGAACTAAAGTACCATGAAGCATAAGAAACATTTCCTTTCACTCTTATCAGTTCCTTGGAAGGAGCCCTCACAATGAGTTCACATCGTCCTGTGTTTCAGTAAAATTTGCAACAATAAGATATTTTTGCACTCCCTTTTTTTCTAAGAGGTTCCTGAAAATTATGAAACCTTCAGTCCTCACAAATCCTGGGCTCACCATGCTAAACACAGTCACCAGCAGAATGGAGTAAAATTTCTAAGACAGTTTGTATTTTGTTTGTTTTTTAATTCCCCAAGAGGCAGTCTTTGCTATATCTGATAAATTAAGGACATGATGTTTCCATGGAAGAATTTGAAGAAAAATAAAATAGAGGTACCATTTGCCTATAGGACAAGTTATTTCTTACTGCAGGCATAAAAAGGTTAACCCTGAACTCTTTGTCAATAACAAGTCAAAAATACGGTCTCATGGAAATCAAGCATTAGATTTGTATATAAAAGTACAATTCTGATGATTCTTGGATGGATACCCTCTGCTTCCATTTCTATTTGACTCTCAGTAGAATCAGTTTTTGTGGATACAGTTTGATAGGCAAATGTATTTAAAGCAGATAGATTTTAGCATTTTTTAAGCTACGGGAGGAGTGAGTGAAAGGAGATATCTGTATAAACCCAAATCCAATCTTTCAGCCCAGGAAGTGTTAGAAACGATTTCCCAACAGTTACTGATATTCACACCTATAATAATTCAAAGATATTCATTCCTTTTGAAGCAGTACATTGATGTTTTTTGGGTATGGAAAAATAAGCAAAGAAAGAATTGAAGATGAGATTGATAAGTTAGAAACTTGTTTTTTATTAAATACTTTTAAACTTTTTCATTATAGTCTATAGAAAAAAGTTCAGAAATCAAACAGCTTGTTAACGTAACACGAAATTAAAACATCCATGCGACTACCACACAGCTCAGAGATTAGAACATTATTAGCCCCTAGAAGCCGGCTTCCTACTCTCTTCCTGTTTATCCCTCCTCTCTTGCCCCCAGTAGCCACTATCCCAACTTTAGCATTATAAAGGGGATTTGCCTGTTTACACTTTATCAAAGTTGAATATAGAATTGTGCATTTGTTTCGGTATGAGTGCAATGAACATCATACATTCTTACACATATGTATACTCTTACATGTGTGATTTTGGTGCACATGTGAACATTATTGTAAAGAATATATATGCTATATATTAATTTATGTTATGTGTACATCTAGAACTTGATTTAATAACTTATAGAGTGAGCATATGTTTAGATTTGATAGATGATTACAGGCAAGTTTTCCAAAGCAATCGTGCCAGTTTACGTGTCAAAAAATAGTGTACAAGAGTTCCAATTGTTCCACATTCTAGCCTCCACTTAGTATTGTCAATTTTTTCCTTGTTTGTATCCCTATTCCTATTATTTATTTTTATTTTAGCTAGATGTAGTGACACTGAATTACACCTCCAGTTCTATGAACTCTAAGCACTATAGTCTCCCCGGTGTTCCAGCTTTGCATCCCAAGCTCAATACTGTTCTCAGTATTATAAGTTCTGTCTCAGTTTCCCCTTCTTCACAATGGCCTGGAAACTCTGTCAAGGCAGGAACATGGAATAATCATAAGATTCTACTCATTTGTTTCCTGTCTCTCAGGATCACTGTGCTAAGTTTACTGATATCCAATGTCCTGAAAATTCTTTTGTTATATATTTCATAACTGATTCAGGGCAGGAGTGTAAATCCATTTCCTGTTACTCCATCTTGGTGAGAGGTACATGCCATTATCTCTTTATTGAGATTTGCTTGATTGCTGTAATATTCAGTGTTGTAACTACTTTAGAATATCCAACTTTGTTTTTCCCTGAAAATGACAATAGAAATGTCTAGAAGTTCTTACTCTGAATAAATTAAAGCTTAATGAAGAGGATCCACAAATAGACTACTGATTGTAACATGTTTAGTTGTGTTATATGTTAATAACAAGTTACTATTAAAATATGAAGGAGCATTTTTAAGTCATACTAATCACTTTGGAAAGGCTACCTGAAAATTACAATGCCTTAAGCTAGATTTTTAAGGGTATTTAGAAGTGAACTAGACAAAGGAAAGAGAGAAATAAATCAGGTTGAGAGAATAGCATATAAGATTCACATACCACATTCAATCAGAGGCTACTGCAAGTGGTTTAATAGAGTTGCAATGACAAATAGCCAGAAAGTGCCAAAGAAAAAGTTCCAGATATGTAAATCAGCTTATTAGGGAAGTCAGTAGAGGAGATAAATTTATTGCTGGCCAGAGAGGATATATACATTGAAATTCACATTCAACTTTCTGCCTCTCACTTCATGTAGAATTTATCTGATTAAAGTATGTCTGAAAAGTACCTCTGAACTATTGTCACTTAAATACCTTTCTATACAAGCTAATATATATATTCTAAGAAAAGTGTCTCCTTGTTATTTAGATGTAGAAAAAGTTTCACTATATATCCTGATTAACCTGAATGGAACTGGAGACCATTCTTCCAAGTGAAGTGTCACAAGAATGTGAAAACAAACACCACATGTACTCACCGTTAAATTGGAACTAATCGAACAACACTTATGTGCACATATGGAAATAAAACTCATCAGAAATCAAGCAGGTGAGGGGATGGAGGGGGGGATGAGTAAATTCACACCTAACAGGTACAATGACACTATCTGGGTGATGGGCACATTTATAACTTTGATGCAAATGGTACAAAAGCAATTTATGTAACCAAAACTTTTACAGCTGAAATAAAATAAGAGAAAGAGAGAAAAACAAATATATAAAAGCTTACATTTTTGCTGAATATTGGAGGAAGGAAGGTTAGTGTACATAGACAAATTCAGTTTCAGTGTTTCTGGGCTTGTGCTTCATTGCAATCTCTGTGAATTACCTGCTTTGAGTGTTTAAAAACAAAATGGGCAGGAGATTGTAATATATTAGTGATGTTATTATAACCTAAACTTTATAAAAATAAAAAAATCATAGAATTTTCCCTAAGAAGCTGTCTGCTGTCTTCCAGTAATGAAATTGCTTTATTTTAAATTGCTTACAGTACATTTTTTAACCCTATGGGCTACAATTTTGTGTGTCTCTATAAATGGACATTGATTTCACTACTTAGAAATCATTTTTCATTAGTATTTCTAGTGTGATCTCAGTTTTTATAACTTACTTAAAGGTAGTCTAGGGTAGGAACATGACTTCTGACATTTCTATTTGAATTGGCACAAGAAAAACTAGAAATTTACTACTGTAATGAATTGCACAATATTTCCTTTTAACATGTCAACTCCTCTCTTTAATACTGCAATTTATCCTTCAAAACAAGTTCATAAGAAGAAAAATAAAATTTGCATAAAAGTAAAGTGGAGTTTTATGATTTGCTTGTTGAATAGATTTGTGTTGTGTTAAAGGAGACTGACGGAATACTGATTTTGAAAATAAACCTAAATCCCACTGCTAACTATTGAAAATTGCTGATAAAGCAGTAATGTGTATTTGTGTGTGTCAGGGTGTGTGTGAGGTGCTGATGTTTTGCTATTCTTTACCATGTTCCTGCTACATTTTAAAATCTATATTATAGCTGTGGGAAATATTATGGCCAATTGAAATATCATGGTGAATGAGAAAGAAGAAAACTCTGTGGAAATGACTAGACAAAACTATTTTCTGAATCATAGAATCAGTTGTTCTCAAGAAGTTATTAAATCATTCAGGAAGAATTTTACAAGAGGAAAGACAACTATGCCACACCTTAGCATAAATTTTTGTGACACACTCTTTGTGATTTTATATATTCTGTCATTATCCTTCTCAGGGTCTTTTTTTTTTTTCAGATAAAACAGTACCTTGGAGCTTCTAAACTAGAAATGCAAACCTATGTACGAATTGCTTCAGAAAGGGTCCCTCTTTGCAAACGCATCCTGCTATGCTAGTCAACTTTGCTGGGGTAACAAATAAACTTCTAAATCTCAGTATCTAATAATAAATATTCACTTCTTGATTATGTTAAATAAGAATTGCTGCCTAATTGTTGCTGTCCTTCAGACCAGGGCTGTACGGTGTATCTTTTTCATCTAACTTCTTATCCTGGGACAAAAGCTTTAGAAGCAGCTCCTGTGAACTAACACAAAGGGAATAATTGTCAAATCAGACTCATGAAATACTGAGAGATCTTACTACATATTTAGTTTTACTAAAAGTCTTAAAGTTACAGGCAATCAGTTTACTCAGATGAACAAGAAATGGTTCCAGGACATAGATAATGGCTTCCCAAATCCTTTCTTCCTGAATTAGGCACTTTCTGGGTACTTTCTGGAGCAGAATAATACTTGTATTCTCTGAGTAAGGTTCATGTCTCTCCAAACAAAGGAATCTGTTGTGTTTAAGTTATGAACCAGCTCTATTTTATATTATACTTAAGAGTTGTATAGCTTACAAGTCATTCTCTAAAAAGGTATACCTCATAGATTCAGATGCATAGACTCAGAGTTTATTTACTATTAATACTCCTTTAGCCAGGGATAGCCTGATAAAACATTATGTAGACAAGGTTTCCTTGCAAATATCATTAGTATAGTTACCCAGACATCCCACTGACAGAGATTAGACTGGATCAACTGACACTTTCTTCTTCCCTTGTGGTATCAACATATTTCTTCCTTTCTACAGAAAAGGGAGTAAATTGATTGATGGCCATATTTTCTTAACTCTTTCCTACCAGGCTATTTAGATATTCTGTTCTTATGACAGAAGAGAGAAGAGAGACTAAAAGGTTCCATTCTATTTCATTAATTTGTATATCTTTATGCTAATACTATCCCATCTTGATTAATCTTATTGTATTTCAGACCTGTTTCTCCTACTGTAGGTTCATTACATTTCTGTATAATTTTAAAAATAAGTGTATCAACTTCCACTCCCTATACACACACACAAAGAAAAGCCCATAGTTGTTTTGTTTGAGATTGCATTAATTCTAAAAATCAGTTAGGAAGTAATGCCATTTTTACAATATCTAGTCTTCTAAGAACATGGCATATATCTACATCTATTTTTATTCTTCATTTTTTCTCAGCAGTATTTTATTAATGGTTTTCAATGTAGGGGGTCATTTTTTGTCACTGGATTCTACTTTGTGATCCAAAGGGACTGCTTTAATGGTAGTCATTATAATAGCAGTCCAGGTTTCGGGATAGAAGGAATGAGAAGAGAATCTTTACTCCCTCATATAAATTGTTTGCACAGTATTTGTGTATGTCCCACAGTCCCACAGTCATATATGATGGATATTGAGAAGCACTGTCTATTCAGGTAAGCCCTATATATGGGTGTTAATTCTATTAAAGTAGAAAAGATATTGGGGAACGAGTAGTAGTCTTTGTAAGAATTACTGAATGGATAGATAAAAAGATAAAAATATCTGTAACTTATCCAAATAAGAACGTTCATGTTGTAAGTAATTTTTACAAAATGCATAACTTACAATGTTATGTAACAGCCCTTCCTTTTGTGTAAAACAACAAAAAATATTGTCACTTACTGATAGTGTCTTAATCATCACCCTCTCCAAATTTAAAACCCTGCTTAAGATGTTTATTCACTTAAACTAAAAATCAGTAAGACCATTAGAAATAAGTATTGCCTTCCATTATTCTAGAAGTTAACACAGTCCCAAGGCAGAAAAACAGTTATTAAAAACAAATATTTGATGGCTGAATGTTTCCAAAATGCATTGTGCTGAACATATTTATTAGGAAATCTTATTTGCAGAACATTGTACACATATTCTATTTTTCCTATCCTCTCATCTCTTGGACAACTTCACAGTGTGTGCCACAGAAATATAAGCCATTATAGACTTTAATTGCATGGTATTTTATGGCTGCTTCCAACATAAGGGTAAAAAGATTAATCACTTCTGCACTTAGTGAACATGCTAGGGCCTTTCAAGATTTCTATCTTGTTCATTTTTCTAAAAGGTTCATTTGAATGCACAGAAGTACATTTTGAATGACTACCTTCCCTACTATTTCAATAGTCAAACCAAAAGCCAGCACATTCATCAATAATAAGAAAAACCCACTTGGAATACAACACAACTGGGAGTAATTACACTGAATAAAACTAATTGCAGTTGAAAAACTTTGCATTGCTTTATATAAAATGGCAGAAAAATACCCTATATTAAGTGAGGTAATTATTTTTTCAGAAAGAAGCAGTTATGTATTTTTTTTTTAAAAAAAGTGAGAGCATTAGAGGATGCATTGTGCCCTTAAGATGCCCTTGGGGTAAAAGAGGCTGCTTTAACAAAAGTTGAACTCAGCATTAAGCAGAACTTTGGTAGTTTACAAATTTTTTTTTTTCTCTCAATTCTCTGCTTGTGCCTATGACCTCTGGTTATAGTCTGTACTTTCAAATTGTCTTTGTTCTGGGACATTTTTGTCTGTGCTGCCCAAAGCAATTTTAGTCACTCTGGAGGGAAATATGTACTGCCAAACACAACGTCTGCTCGTGATGCTCCTTCCAGAATCTTAGTCAAAGCTTGACACCTGATTTTAAATAGGTGTCATTTAAAACAGATTCCAGGATTTCATTTCTGCTTTGTCCAGTCATATCAAACCATACTTATTATTAGGCTGCTGAATGGAAGAACTTGCAATAGTTTACAGTACTGATTGACTTATGGATGGGAAAAGTCATTCTGTGAATAAAGAAAACAATCAAATATGAAGGGCACCACCATTGACAAATAAGATTAGAGCACCATAGACCTAAGTCCTACCTCTGTGGGTCACACTGCCACACTGGCCTTGTTTTTTTAATACGTGCCCATTTTATGTGAAAATCTCAACATTTCTAGTTTTGTCACTCCAGATTGTATAGAATTGTTGTTTTACCTGAGGGAAAAGTACAAGAAAAAAATTCTCAAGTAACACCACAGATCATATAGTTTCTATCCTCAACAGAAGTATGATTGACCCATACATAGATCAAAGATCAAAGTCCCTTGGTAGAACATTAGACAATGAAACAATCCCCTTGCAGGAGGATAGTAAATTTTAATGGAGAAAAGTAAATTTTGATGGAGAAAAGAAGAGATAGTAACAATGGGAATTGGGAGTTCTTTGACGTATCAATACATTACCATCTGATAATTATTAAATAAATGACTTTCTAGCCAATGATGGGGTTAGCCCAACTTGTGAACAGAATCTCCTCACCTCCATCTTTGTTTTCTCATACTTGTGTTCTTAAAATTTTAGATGAACCTTGGAAATCTTCTCTGAGACTACATACCCTAATATCAGCTGCATGAACAAGCAGACTCTCACCATACTATGAAGTATAATAAGTCTCTTTTCTACAGATATAAACTTCTCCACCATGACTGACTGTATTATTTTACAATCTTCATGGCCACTTGTTCAAATTTGTTTTGCTGGAAGCTAGAACACACGGTATCTGTCTCAGCTAACTTTCACTGAAAAAGTAATTAATGAATGCACCCATAGCTGCCTGTACATGATGGCACACCTTCTTTACAAGGAAAACATTCACAATAGTATCTTGTTTAATGGTACTAGAAAACGTTCTGCTTAGCACTTTCAGTAATTGGAGGGAACACATTTCCAACTGTGAAATTATTTCCACAGGCCAATCAGTAACAAGTGCAGCACTTGAATTTTCTTTTTTGATTTCCTATTTCACTTACTTTCTGGAATGTCTGTTCTCTGAGTCATGCACCCAAGTATCATGGACTCTGTCAAAGTCATGGTCTCAATGACCACATACTTACCATTGCATAATTTTTAAAAATGTAACTGTCATTCTGAAAAAATAAATCTGGGTCACCCAGTCTCAATCTCACCATTTTCCTCTGCAAGACAAATAAAATGATGCATTTTTGCAGCCGTACCTCACCATCTGCCACGACTATTCAGGATCGAACACAACAGTAAGGACTGTCTTAATGACTTATTACATTTTCAGTCTAGCCCAAATGTGTATTCTTTAAATGCAACTTTCTCTGAATCTTAGAGCCAAAAAATATGGCTATTCAAAATCTATGCCAGTTACTTTGCAATGTATAGTGACCCTAGATATGCCACTAGTCAACTCAGTGTTTTGCCTCATTGAAAACTGGACATTAGACCAGCCCTGAACACTAGAATTGATTGAATGGAAACAGAGAGACAAGTGCTTCCATTGAGTGATTGCACTGAGTGCATATTGCTCCGGGAAGCATGGCAGGAGCACTCTGAAATGTATGCAAGTAGCAGATGATTTATAATTTAATATGATACAGGAATCCCATTTTGCACAAAAGGAACAAGTGAACATCACATATTTGTATAATACAAATAGGTGTCCAGTGCATTTTGGAAATTCTACCTCTTGGGAAGAGAAATTATTCATTGCCATGTCATCAGAATAATAAAACGAATCACAAATATAAATTTTCTACAAGTATAGGAACCAATGACAGAAAACAGTCAGACTATTAGGTAAAAGTATTTTTTACTTGAGTTGCTTTTTTAAACAAATATCACTACATTTTTCTGTCCTTATTATAAATAAGACAAATTCAATTTTATGCTAGTTTACATACAAATATACTGTATTTTAAAACTGTGCACTTATAAAGAATTTCCTTAAATGAATAGGGACAACTATTTTTCCAAAATTACTGTTATTATGGATGTGCCTCTTCCAGTGTTACATAATCTCTGACCTTTAATGAAAACTGCATGTGGTTAGCCCACAAATATCTGCCAAATTTTATTGATTATCTAGTTTTCTGTTTCCACTTCAAACATTGTACTGGTTAGAACAGTAACAAATAGAGTTATATCCTGTCACGTTGTTCATAGTCATAAAGTATCACTGAACAGTATGTGGGATTTTTAGATAGCACTGATAAATTATTTAGCAAGACAAAGTTTGCATCTTTGCTTTCCCTAATTCTAACTGTCTGAAGAGACACTGTGTAAGTCACACAGCTGTGTTTTAGGCAGAAAGTCAGTCAGAGAGATGTGGCAATGGAAAAAGTAGGCGTGATTCGAAGCATGAGAGAGGCCTAATTTGCCATTGCTGACTTTGGAGATGGAAGAAGGTGACTGCTAAGGTTTGCATGTGTCCTCCAAAAAGCATGTGTTGGAAACGTAATCCCCAATGCAACAGTGTTGAGATGTGGGACCTTTAAGAGCAGATTAATACTGTTACTGTGGCAATGTGTTCATTATTGTGGAAGTGGGTTCCTTATAAAAGGATGAGTTTGAACCCCTCTTTTTCTCTTTCTCACCTTCTTTTTACCCTTCTGCTGTGGGATGATGCAACAAGAAGTCTCTCATGTTAACCCCTCAATCTTGGACTTCCCAGCCTCCAGAACTGTAAGCCAATAAATCTCTGTTGGTTACAAATTACCCAGTCTATAATATTCTGTTACAGAAGCACAAAGTGGACAAAGACAGTGGCCAAGAGGCATGTAATGTGGATGGTCTCTAGAAGCTAAGATGCACAGACAGCAAGGAAACTGGCACCTGGAGCACAGCCCTGCAGACACTTTCATTTCAGCTTTGTGAGACTCTAAGCAGAGACCCAATGGAGACATGGTGTTCCTGGACTTCTGTCAAGGAGATCATAGGTAAAAAATGGGTTTTGTTTCAATCTGTTAAATTGTGGTAATTTGTTATAGCGGTGGTACAGTGTGCAACCTATCAACTTTTACCTTTTACAGGGAGTGTTAGTTAGGACTTAATTGTGCAGATATGTAGCTTTAGTTATTCTCTAATATTTATTAAACTTCTGTTTTTAAAAAGCATAATTAATTTTAGTTGATAAAGTATGAAATTGTATGTAATAAGATTCAATATATTAATAGTTTATTAGATAAGTAGGTTAAATAGGTCTATAGGTAAACTGTATTAGTGTACTATTACTACCATAACAAATTACCATACATTTAGTGGCTAAAACAACATGAATTTATATTGCATTTTTATGGGTCGGAAATCTAACACAGTCTCATTGTGTTAAAATCACTGTGTTAGAAGACCCGTGTTCCTTTCTGGAGGTTCTAGAGGAAAATCCATTTCCTTGCCTTTTTTGGCTTCTAGAGCCTAGCTACACTGTTTGGTTCATGGACCCCTTCCACCATCTTCAAAACCAGCAACATAGCATTTCTCTGACCATTATTCCATAGCCACATTCCCTTCTGACCACAATTGGGAAAGGTCCACCTTTTTTAGGGACTCATGTAATTAGATTGGGACCACCCAGATGATCCAGAATAACCTCCTTATCTTAATCAGACATAGCCTTAATCAGATCTCCCAAGTCCCTTATGCCAAGTAAGGTAGCATATTTAGAGCTTACAACATGAAAATCTTGGAGGTGGATTTTTATTCTGCCTCATACATAGAAGTATTAAAAAATAATAAAATCGTATGCATTCGAGAAAAGCTAATAATTTCTCCAATTTTTCTTCTCAAAGAACAAGTGAGAATCCTTTGCAAAATATGCCTAAGAGTCTGTTCTGATTCGTATTATTCTTATATCACCACGGCCTTGTTGTGTATCATTTCAGTCTGTGCTAACATATTATTTTCATGTATTTAGGCTTCTTATTTCAGCATCAGCTTATTAATTAAATAAAGCTCCCTTTATAGATTATATAATCTTTATTGATAATGTTCATCAGGAGGTTTTGCATGCTTGACATCCTTCAGAAAATGTTGGTGAAATAATGTGCCCTATTTTATCAGTAATGCCTTTATGTATAATTTCAGGAATGATTTCTACTTCTGTTTAAAAAATCTCACAGACCTATCTCTCTCAGAATCCAAAATTTCTACTGGTTTATGACCCTGTGTGTTCTGTTCAGTTTTCCCAGCTGTACTAAGGAATCTAAGGAATCTAAAAAACGATTCCCCATCAAGACATAAATTTGTATTCCACGATATTGAACAGCCTTTTTAGCCATAAGAAACTGAAACTGATAGGGTTTTTTCTCAATGCTTTTGGTTTTCCATATTTTTGTGTATGTGCACATGCACACACACACAGACAAATGCACACAAATAGGAATATATTTCCAATAGCTATTACATACTCTTTGTTCACTTCATGTATTCAGGAAATCTAGTGAGTACCTGTACTCTCTGACACTATGCCACTTCTCCCAGCCTCCATCCTATTCTATACATTGATTGGCATTGTTGAATGTGCACAGTAAAGAATTCAGGAAAAAGACTTTTTTTTCTCTCTCCTCTCTACAGAAAACAGAAAATTGCAGCATGCTTGTATATGATATAAAGATTCCACTATGAGGTAATTTTGATTTCAGTAATGTTTAATATTTTCTTAGAATATTTTCTAGAAATTACTCTTATGATCATAATTAGCAATGAGGGCTAGTATCTTTTTCTTTGTTGACATACTACATTTAACATATTTTTTACAAAAGCTAAACACGAGTAGGTGAAAAAGATGTCTTGGTGGACTTTCTAAAAACATTGTGCTTCATGTAGAGTATATTTTGTACCAAGTATTTTTTTAAAATTCATTAAAAAGACCTTTGGAAGAGCTGGAGGAGGGACAAGGTGGCCAATTAGAGACATCGGTCACCAGATTGTCCCACATAAAAGAAAAACTTCAGGTGAGAAAGCATAGCCTGGGTGAAATACTAAAGGAAAGCTGCCAGAATTTAACCTTATTCAGAGATACCACAGGAAGAAGTTGCAGAGCAGAATAACAAAGAGCAAGATTTTGGCAGAAACTAATCCCAGAGGGATTAGGAGCACAGTGGAAAGGGTAGATAGGACTGTTTACTCTTCCTCCCTTCATACCTGTGGCAGTCTGCCACCTCCCCATCTGTCAGAGAGCCCTTCTACCTAGGGGAACCCAGGTGCTGCTGCCATCAGCAAACTGAGAGCTTCTTGGAAGCACAGCACTAGGCTGCAGCACCATGTAGGGTCGCTTCCCTTTGTCACAGACCCAAGCTGAAATGGTAAGTGTTGTATTGCCTGTACACATACCGGGTGCCTCTGTCCTGCCAAGGGAAAGTCACAGCCCCTCAGTCTCCCTATCACTGAATCCAACATGAATGTTCCCCAGCACCTTCTTAGACTGTGGCAAGAACAAAAGAACAGGGAGACACAGAAGAGCAGCAGTATTCCAAGAATTCTGATCCATAGGGCAGGCTGCACCAAGGGGACAGGGAAGTGCTGCAAATGCTTTTTAGGACAGAGGAAGGTGGACTGCACACTCTCCTGCACCAGAGAGCCCCTGGTCCATGATCTGAAGTTTTCTGTTCCCCTCTCAGTGGAGACACTCCCCACCATTTGTGGCCTTCTCTTCCTCCTCTCCTCCCCCACACACTGTTGTCAAGGCAGCCACAGCTGAAAGGCTGTTTCCCCCTGGGACAGGCAAGGGCTTCACAAGGGAAAATTAAGCCAGGGCACTTGGGAGCAGACGCCCCACCTCTGACAGAGCCCCTATCACACCCAGGATGGCTGTTTCCACTCATGACTGGAGAGGGTTCCACAGGGGATCATTGAGCCAGGACACTCAAGAGCAGCTGCCCCACCCCTGACAGAGCACCTATCACACCCAGGCTTCCACGGAGATTGGGGCTTACTTCCTTCCCTCGCAATGAGTGTTTTCTTGCGCCCCATGGACAAAAGTTACTGCCTCCTCCAGGGACTGTGGAGCTAATAATCTTCTCCCTGAGCTGCTTGTCTCTTCTGGGAGGAGCCTACCTTCCTTGGAGGCAAGTTCCTAGCAAAACCATACTTTGCCAATAGGAGCATTTCAGCCACAGCCCATAGCCAGCCAGTCTGGTAGCCCTGCACACAGTGGGTTGAGCTGCCTCCACCACCTCTGCTGCAGCTGAGGCAGGGTGGGAGCTGGGAATCTGGGCACTTTTGTGCCCCCAAAGGGCAGAAACCACTGTGATTGCCAAGAGAGGGAGATGTGAGCAGTTTGCATGTCTCACAACTGCCTGCCTCTGCTAATTTTGCCAAGAGGGGCTCACCCTTCCTGTTGCAGTCTCACAGTACATCTGCCCTTCTGCTGCCTGAGCATTCTTCTGGAGCAGGAAAGTACCTCACCCCTTACTATCACAGCCAGCATCAAAATCCAGGGTGTCTTAAGGGCAAGTTTGCCAGCTTGATCTCAGTATGGTCCCCCTAGGACTTAAGGATGACATCCTGGTTCCTGAAAACTGGAGATTACCTAACCTAATCCACAACTACTGGCGCCTGAACACTCATCCAGGGGTCTCAGGTCCAACCTACCCAAATTCCCAGCAATACCATGGTGGGTACCTACCTGAACAAGCTGAAGGCAGTGTACCTTTCCCTCTCTACACTAAGCAGCAGAGGTCCTGGCAGAGGAGAACAGGTGAACTGCAATGCTACCTGATTTGAACTAAGGTAAGAGGTTCCAGATGAGAAGGAACCAGCATAAGAACTCTGGCAATATAAGAAAAGTAGGCTGTTTTGATACCCCCAAAGAATCACACTACCTCTCCAGCAATGGACTTCAACCAAAAGAAAATTTTTGAAATGTTGGATATGGAATAAAAATGTGGAATGCAAGTAAACTCAATGAAATTGAAGAAAAAATTGAAAATCAACACAAAGAAACAAACAAAAAAATTCAGGACATGAATGAAAAATTCACTAATGAGATAGATACTTTAAAATAAAATCACAGAACTTCTGGAAATGAAGGAGTCATTTAGAGAGTTTCAAAATATGATAGTAAGTTTTCACAACAGACTACACCAAGTAGAAGAAAGAATTTCAGGGCTTGAAGACAAGGCTGATGAATTAACCCAGTCAGTTATAAATAAAGAAAAAATAATCAAAAGAAATGAATAAAGTTACTGAGAAATATGGGATTATGTAAAACACCCAAACATAAGAATCATAAGTATCCCTGAGGAAGAAGAAGAAAAATAAAAAAGTATGGAAACCCT
Organism: Daubentonia madagascariensis; assembly: GCA_023783475.1. Classification (NCBI taxonomy): domain Eukaryota; kingdom Metazoa; phylum Chordata; class Mammalia; order Primates; family Daubentoniidae; genus Daubentonia; species Daubentonia madagascariensis. The sequence goes on along the minus strand of JAKFHU010001684.1, from coordinate 20,926,389 downwards.
ATTTGAGGGAATAATGGTGGAAACCTTCCCTGGTCTTGCTAGAGATTTAGACATCCAGATACAAGAAGGTCATCAAACTCCCAGAAGATTCATTGCAAATAGGACACCACCAAGACACATAGTCATCAATCTGGACAAAGTCAAAGTGAAGGAGAAAATCCTAAAAGCTGTCATATAAAATCTTCAAGTAACTTACAAAGGAAAACCTATCAGACTAATAGCAGACTTCTCAGCAGAAACCTTGCAAGCCAGAACAGACAGGGGTCCTGTCTTTACTATTCTTTAACTGAATAACTGTCAGCCAAGAATTTTCTATCATTCAATACTAAATTTTATAAATGAAGGAGAAATAAAATCTTTCCCAGACAAGCAAACACTAAGGGAATTTGTTACCACTAGACCTGCCCTACAATAAATGCTCAAATGTGCTCTAAATGCTGAAAAGAACAGTCATTTCAGACCAGCGTAAGAACAGTGGAAAGTAAAAACTCACAGGTCTTATAAAACAGTAACATAAGGGAAGATGCAAAGCAACTTGGTAACAGTCAACATGATGACTGGAAGAATAGCTCACTTATCAGTATTAACAATGAAAGTATATCCAGTTTTACCAGCAACCACTTATTGAAGAGACTGTGCTTTCCCTACTGGATATTCTTGGCACCTCTGTCAAAGATAAGGTCATCATAAATGTGTGGATTTTTTTCTGGGTTCTCTATTCTGTTCTATTGATCTAAGAGTCTGTTTTTATGCCAGTAGCATGCTGTTTTGGTTACTATAGCTCTGTATTATAATTTGAAGTCAGGTAATGTGATTCCTCCAGTTTTATTCTTTTTGCTCATGATGGCTTTGGCTATTCTGGGTCTTCTGTGGTTCCATATAAATTTTAGCATTATTTTTTCTATTTCTGTGCAGAATATCATTGATATTTTGATGGTGATTGCATTATATCTATAGATTACTTTGGGCAGTATGGATATTTTAACAATATGGATTCTTCTAATCCATGAGCAGGAAATATCTTTCCATTTTTTTGTGCCCTCTTCAATTTATTTCATCAATGTTTTATAGTTTTCATTGTAAAGATCTTTCACTTCTTTGGTTAAATTTATTTCTAGGTACTTTGTTTTATTTGTAGCTACTGTAAATGGGATTACTTTCTTTATTTCTTTTTCAGATTGTTCGCTGTTGGCATATAGAAATGCTACTGATTTTTTTAAGTTGACTTTGTGTCCTATAGCATTACTGAATTTGTTTATCAGTTCTAATAGTGTGTATGTGTGTGTGAAGTCTTTAGGTTTCTCTAGACATAAGATCATATCATCTGCAAACAAAGACAATTTGACTTCTTTCTTTCCAGTTTGGATGTCCTTTATTTCTTGCTTTTGTCTGATTGCGCTAGCTTAAAACTTCAAGTTCTATGTTGAATAACAGTGGTCAAAGTGGGTATTCTGGTCTTGTTACAGCTCTTAGAGGACAGGCTTTCAGTTTTTCCCATTCAATATTATACTAGCTACAGGTCTGTCTCATATGGCATTTATTATGTTGAGGTAAGTTTTTCTATAACCAGTTAATTTAAGAGTTTTTATCATGAAGGGATGTTGAATTTTATCAAAGCTTTCTCAGTGTCAATTGAAGTGATCATATGTTTTTTTTTCCTTTCATTCTGTTAATATGATGTATTATTAATACATTGATTGATTTGCATATATTGAACCATCCTTACATCCCTGGGATGAATCCCATTTGATCATGTGAATAATCTTTTTAATGTGTTGTTGAATTTGGTTTGTGAGGATTTTGTTGAGGATTTTTGCATCTATGTTCATCAGAGATATTGGCCTATAGTTTTCTTTTTTTGTTGTGTTTTTGTCAGTTTTGGTATCAGGGTGATTGATACAGGTCTTGTAGAATGAGTTTGGGAGTATTCCCTCCTCCTCAATTTTTGGAATAGTTTCAGTATTAGTTTTCCTTTGAATGCTCGGTAGAATTCATCAGTGATGCCGAAGGATCTGAATAGACATTTCTCAAAAGAAAACATATGAATAGCCAATAAGTATATCAAAAAATGCTCAACATGATTAGTCATCAGAGAAATGCAAATCAAAATTACAATGAGATATTATCTCACACCAGGTAAAAGGCTTTTACCACAAAGACAAGCAGTAACAAGCTGACAATGACGTGGAGAAAGGGCAACCCTCCTACACTGTTGGTGGGAATGTAAATTAGTGCAACCACTGTGGAGAACAATATGGAGGTTCCTCAAAATACTAAAAATAGAACTACCATATGACCAAGTAGTCCCACTGCTGGGTATATATCCAAAGGATGGAAATTCAGTATATTGAAAAGATATCTGCACTCCCATATTTATTGCAGCACTATTCACAATAGCCAAGATTTGGAATCAACCTAAGTGTCTATCAATGGATAATTGAATAAAGTAATATGGTACATATACAGAATGGAATATTATATAGTCACAAAACAATGAAATTCTGTCATTTGCAACAACATGCATGGAACCAGAGAATATTATGTTAAGTGAAAGCAGCCAAGCACATAAAGACAATTCTTACATGTTCTTACTCATATGTGGGTGCTAAATATTAAAAATGGTTAATCTCATGGTGACAGAGAGTAGAATGATGGTTACCAGGTTACCTGGGAATGTTAATGCAGAGGGAGGAATAAAGTGGGGATGGTTAATGGGTACAAAAATATAGTTAGATAGTTAGATATAATGAACAATATTTGGTAGCACAGCAAAATGTCTATAATCAACAATAACTTAGGGTATACTTTAGAATAACTAAAAGAGTGGAATTGGAATGTTCCTAACACAAAGAAATGATGAATGTCTGAGGTTATGGATACCTCAATTGCCCTGATTTGATTAATTCACATTGTATGCCTGTATCAAAACATCACATTTACCCTACAATAATAAACAACTATTACGTACCCACAATAATTAAAAATTTAAAAAACACTATAAAAAACCATTGAATGTAAATGGTCTAATTACCCCACTTAAAAGCTATAGATTGACAGAATGGGTAAAACAGTACAACCCAAATGCTGTCTACAAAAAATTCATTTGACTCATAAAGAGTCTCTTAGACTCAAGGTAAATGGGTGGAAAAAAGTATTCTATGAAGATGGAAACCAAAAGTGAACAAGAGTAGCTATCCTTATCTCAGATAAAACAAGCTTTAAATCAATAACAGTAAAAGAAGACAAAGATGGTCATTACACAATGATTAAGCAATCAATTCATAAAGAAGATATAGCCATCCTAAATATGTTATATATGTACACCAAATACCAGAACTCCATATTCATGAAACAAGCACTAATAGACCTAGCAATGAAATAACTAGTGACATCATAATAGCCAAGTACTCAACACTCCACTAACAGAACTAAAATGATCAAGGCAGAAATTCAAAAAGAAACACTGGACTTAAACAGGACTCTAGAACAAATGGGCCTAAGAGATATTTACAGAACATTCTACACAAAAACTGCAGAATATACCCTCTTCACATCAGCACATGGGACATTTTCTAAGATAGAGCACATGTTAGGCCTCAAAAGAAGTCTCAGCAAATTTTAAACAATTTAAATCATACCATGTATCTTATGAGGCCAGAGTGGAATAAAATAAGGAATCGCTTCCAAGAGCAACCCTCAAAACTATAAAAATATGTGGAAATTAAACAAACTGCTGCTGAATGATCTTTGGGTCAATAAAAAAATCAAGATGGAAATCAAAAAAATTTTTGAATTGAATGACAATGGTGACACAAGCTACCAAAATTTTTGGGATACACTAAAAGCAGTGCTAAGAAGGAATTTCATAGAACTTTACGCCTACTTCCAACAGACATAAATATAACAAATTAATAACCTCATATTATACCTTATGGAACTAGAAAAACAAAAACAAACCAACTCCAAAGCTAGCAGAAGACAAGGAGTAACAAAGACCAGCGAAGAATTAAACAAAATTGAAACAAACAAACAAAATACAAAGGATCTATTAAATGAAAAGTTGGTTCTCTGAAAAGATAAACAAAATTGCCAAACCACTACTTATATCAACCAAAAAAAGAAAAAAAGGGGGATTCAAATAAGCTCTATCAGAAATGAAAAGAGACATTACAACTGACACCACAAAATGCAAAAGATCATCCGAGACTACTACTAATAATTCTATCTACACAAAGTAAGAAAATCTAGAGGAAATGGATAGATTTTTGGAAACACACAACCTCTCTAGCTTGTATTCGGGAAAAATAGATATCCTACACAGAACAATATCAAGTATCAAGATTTAAGCATTGATGAAAAGACTTTCTAAGAAAAACAAAGTCCAGGACCAGACAGATTCACAGATGAATCTACCAGATCCAAAATAAAGAACTCACACCATTAAAAAGGAAAACAGAAACTATCCTACTCCTTGATGCTGAAAATTGCCATAATTGCAGATCAGGATGGTATTGCATTTTCTCCCTTAGAGAATGATCAGATATAGTTGATTTTATGTACTACTATTTCTAATTGAATGCGTTTTGCCTTGCATGTATTCCAAATATATACTAAAATGATAATACAAAATACTTCCTATATTTAAAACTTATGAGGATACTTAAAATGGAATGTAGGCTGTTTAATTCCAAAGGAAGTTTTATTAATGATTATATTTATGAAAGCAATTAAAAAGAAAAACACTGTTTCGTGATGACTCAGTTAATGCAAGTTTTGTGCTTCTAAAATCTGTTATTACCATGGACTCTGCAGGTATTTACAAAGAAAGTTGAAGTCATAGTGACTACCCAAAGTACATTATAGTGTAGTATCAGTATATTATTATATACAATCTAATACTTTCCTGTGATAAAAGATAACTTCTATAATGCAGACATACCTAACTGAACATGGACTAATACATATGTTCAATACAATAATATGTCATATAATTTTTTAAAAATATCACTAATTATAATAAACATTAATTATAATTTAATTAAATTATTTTATAAATACTACTAGAATCTCTGCTTCACATATTCTTTCACTACTATTTAATCCTTCATGTACTATTTGTAGTTACTGTGTCACAAGAAACATTCTAAGCAATAGGCATAAAACAGTGACTAGAACAGAGTGTCTGCTGTCTTGGAATTGAAAGTTTAATTTTCAATGCCTCCAAGCAGTAAATCTGATTACATTATAACTGTAGTGACTCCAAGAAGGATATCAGTGAGATGGTAGAGAAGAAAATATAACTGAGGTTGAAAAAACTACACTTATATCATAAAATATCTAGATTCAGGAGAGTATACAATCAATACATATAGTAACACCTCTCATGTAAAGCAAAGGTTAATAGCTTATGGAGCTATTATTGGTTGGAGCTATTATTATAAATATGATTATTTATTGGGTTTATGGGCTTAGTCTTTGTAATTTATTTTTTTAAATTCCAGAATAGTATCACCTAACGCCCAAGAATGTTATCATCTCCTGTTATCTTTCTTTTTTATCTTTTTCTTTCTTTCTTTTTTTCTTTTCTTTTTCTTTATTTCCTTTAAAATTCTCTACTACTGGGGACTTCCATTTCTGGACAAGATGGAGGGAACTGCACCAGATTTCTGACTGAAACAACCAAACATATGGACAAAATAGACGAAACAACATTTTGTAAATGGAAATGCCAATTTGTGCCACAAGGAGATACAAATACACGCCAATTAGAATGGTTAAAATTAAAATAGCTGACCCCACTAAGTGTTGAAGATATGGAGAAACAGTAACTTTCTCACACTGCTGATGGAATGTAAAATGGCAAAAACATTTTGGAAAAAATTTTGGCAGGTTCTTTAAAAGTTAAATATATATCTACTATATGAGCCAGCCATTGCACTCCTCAACATTTAGCCAGGGTATATAAAAGCACATGCTGTACAAAGACTTGTACATAAATATTCATAGCAACATTATTTATGATAGCTCAAAATGGAAATAACAAAATGTCCATCAACAAGTGAACATATGAACATACTGTGATATATCTATGCAATGAAATACTATATTTCAACAAAAAATATTGAACTATTATAACATACATGTGTGGATCTCAAATAATTACAATGAGTAAAAGAAGCTAGACAGAAAAAGAGTACATGCTGTTTGATTACATTTATGTAATATTCTAGAAAAATTAACCTAACCTATAGTTATAGAAAATTGAGCAATGATTGCCTGGGGTCAAGGGTTGAGTGGACTGGAGATAGGAAGGAGGGAATACTTAATGGCACAAGAAAAATTTTGCAGGTGCTGAATATGATATATTAATTATCATAGTGCTGATATCTGTCAAATATCTTCATTGTGGCACTTTAAATATGTGCCTTGTATTGTATTGTCACTTGCATTCCAATAAAGCCAATAAAAAATCTGGTAGTGAATGCTACCTAGATGTCTCACTTTGTAAGCAGGATGCCTCCCCATGATCTTGAGTGAAGTACTAACTGTAAAACTATTTGTTGTTTATAGTAAAAACATATTTTTTGTAGTAGGTAAATAAGCTTTGTGTATATGATGTTTTGATCATCCATTGACTGTTTTACCATGTTACACAAAACTTTAAAATTGTCAGTGGACTGTGGATGGACTCACTTAAAAGAGACCATCATTTTTTTTGGCTGAAATCTCCAGTGAGTGGTGACAGCAACAAAGTATGTTAGAGTGCTTTATTCTAAAGGCAGTTATATTTTAGAGGTGAGTGAGGGCCACCTTTATAGAGTGTATTAGACCCCATAGAATTATTTTAGTTTAAACTTTCCATTTAATGAATTAAATTTATTATGCCAAGGGGACATTCGAAATTGGCCATTTCCATACTTGCCATACACTGGACATAACTTGAAAATCCATGGGGTTTCTTTTAGTTCACAGAGGGAATTAACTAACTATATCATTTAGAAAGTATTTTATTATAGTCTAATAACAAAAAAAATCATATAGACTCTTTCAATTCCCAATTTAAAAATATACACACCTACATAGTTTATTTCATATAACCAAATGTAAGTACATATGTATAATGTAAAATAATTTACAGTTCAATAATCTTATTTTAAGACCAATGGGATTTCTCTGAAGTGTTATATTTCCAAGGTTTGAATTTTACCAAGTTGTGTTGACAAATATTATCACTAAAAATGTCAGCTTCTCACTTAGAAATTACCAGAAACACTGGGGTAAAAGCACAGACTACATATATTTAGATGTTCAGTGCTCTTAGGAGGGAAGAAGAAAAGTAGACACAACTTAGCATATTTCAGCCCCTTTGAAACTTCCAGCATATATATACACATATATATGTATATATTTCAATTTTTACCATAACTATACTTTAATACATATATATGAAAAGTTTTCCTCCAAATCTTAATAAGTTATATTAGACACAAAATAATTTTTAAGGGAAGAAAGCAATATTGTTTATTTTACACTTATTTTCTGAAGTGGATGTAAGGTCCAGGCATAGAAAGTTGTTTCTCTAATAATATTTACTATTCTGAAGGGCCTTATATTGCCTAATGTATTTCTTCTTCCTAGTATAAACTTTTCTTACATGTCTATTATGATGTGATATTAAAATCCCATGGGGACTCACAGACCACTATTACTCCACTTGTTGAGCTACAAGTGAGCTGTTCTTAGTGTTCATCCCAAAGTTTTCATGAGCATCAAATCACTTCCACTAACAAGACACTTTCTGTCCCAATGTTTGTGCCTTAATTTGTCTATTATAATTGAAAAATATGACAATTAATATTAAAACAATATAAAACAAAAGTTTAACAGTAGTGCCTTCTATCTCCTGAGAACTTTTAATTTATTTCCAAGTTTTGTTATCTATTCTTTTTAGCCTGCATTTAATCTTCAATTCCTAGAGCTGAGATAGGTAATAGACTTTATCCTTTGGATTAACTGCAATAAATTAATAGAGGTTAACGGCACAGCACCTTGAGAAGGATTCTGTAGTCACAACGGCTTTCGTGCCTGTGGAGGAGGAAGTGGTTATTCATGTGATATCAAATCCCCCTATTCAAGAGCTACTGAAAAATCTCTTCATTTCGTTTATACTCTGTACATAAGGGATGATCTTGCATCTGGTTAATGGGGTGCTCCAATTTATTTATTGTTATGTTTTAAAATTTGAATACCATGGTTCTATCACCCAGAAATGTATTGTTGCCTCTAAAATATTACATGTTTAGTATTCAATGTGAAATACAGGAAGAAGCTATGTGAGTGCCGATGACTAGAAAGTCAGAGACTCCACAGGGATTCAGTCACTCAACAAAGGATGACTATTTCTCAAAGGTAGCCAAATATCTTACCAAGATAGTAGAGAAGATAGTAGACTCTCATCAGCCCATATTTACATTTTTAAAAATGGAATAAAATTCTCAGGACACAGAGGACACAGTTATGTCCACTTTGAAGCTGTAATTTAATTCATCACAATGAGACACAAATGTTTTGGTATTTTTAAACTTTACTACATATAAATTAAATATTTTATGTTGTTAATATAAAAATGTTCTCTAGTTCCCACATAGTACTATTTTGAAGCATAAGATCCTCCCCTGTTATATACATTATAATTTTATTTGAAATTCTATTAGTCTGAGTCAGGTGAAGAGAATTCAAAGTATAGAATTCCGCACAGTGTAACTAATAGTAGTTACCCTATGCAAGTGTTCAAAGGAATTTTCATTGGTTTCAATTTTAATGAAATTAGTTCTAATTAAAATTTGTGTCTGGGAGGACTTTAAAAAATAAACCATTTTGAAGCAGCTTTCATGTGATATGACCACTTTCATTTCATTTTATGGATTTCTTCCATGTTTTTCAAATTATCTTCTGATTTTGAAAATCGTTTTATCATTTTCTTATTTTTAAATGTTATTTCCTCTGAGAAAATTATTTATTAATATGTAAATATTGCCAAAAAGTATTTTTATGTTAAAACTCAGCACAAAATTGATAGTGCTATAAAAGGATGTCCATTTCACATTACACTATGAAGCATTCTTCTGATAGATTCTGTATAATTTTAGATCATTTTGTGATGTTTAGTTTCCAACATTCTAAATGCTTAAAGTCTGATGTAAACTGCAATCTGGCAATATATTTATGGGGACACTTTTAAATACATTTTCCATTTCTCTGAATAACAATTCACTTGGCTTTGCAATAGATCAAGTTTTGACATTAAAATGTGGATGTGATGTTACACGTCATGGCAATGCATCACATTTATCAAAGTCTCTATATTGAAAGAAAGACTACTTCACTTTTTAAAGCAGGAAACTCCCTCCAATTCTGTTCTAAAGCACATAATTACAAATGAAGTACAAATATAATACTTCATAAATTTGAAAGTTTAATAAGTCAATAGCAATATGATCTTAACATCAAAGAAAAACAGGACCGAGGTTGATCATAAATTTCTAGCCCAACCATTCTTCTAATAACTAAACTCCATACCATTCACACTAAACATCTATCTGAGATAAGCCTGGTGAGTCTTCAGGCAATCATTTCATCTCAGGATACCCTTGTTTTAACCACTGGGCCTTGTTCTAACCCATAGGGTCATAAAAATCAAATAAAAATGCACTTCCTCTTCCATATGAAAGTTTTTCAAATATTTGGAAAACAACTTTTCTTCCATCTTCATAAGATGTGAAATATTCCAGCATCTTTTGTTTTCATGGCAAATTTGATGTATTTAAAACTCTGTCCCAATAAGCTTTCTTTTCCTTTTGAAAGTAACCCAGGTATTTTAGATGTCTTTAAACCTAATAAATCTGTTCCTGAGAGCAGTTCTCTATGTGGAATCTTACCAACAGCAACTGAAGGTAGACAATTGCCTCTCAAAATATGAATGTCCTACTTCTTCTGTTATCACAGAATAAGATCACATTCAGCCTGTGTAATGACCAATTATACTGTCCAATAAAATCCTTATGTGTCTTTCACATATGCTGCCAAAAGCCCACATTTCTTATATCTTAAAACTAGTTGGCACTAGAAATTCAAGTAGAGAAACAAGTAGTTTTGCATTTATGAAGATTGGTCAGTAACAAAACAGGGGATTTTACGCACTTTAAAACCAATATGTGAATTAATCCTTGGACTCAGAGAATATAGCTCAATATTAAGAATATAGACTCTGGAGGCACTCTACATGGATCTCTAGATTGAGCTTCATCAATAAATACTCATAGTTTAGTTCTTAATTGTTCTCATTTTTTTCATGATTGCTAGCTTTGTGGCATAATTCATTTCCCAGATATTTGTCTTATATTTTTATATCCTCAGGGTTCTTTGAAAATAATTGTTACATATGTACAAAATAACTTTTAATTTTATATTAATATAACTGACTCAATATAAATAACTCTTTCCTGGTGAGTGTTACAGATAGTACTTTTTCTTGCAGGAAAAGACAGTAAATATTTTCAGCTTTGCAGATCAAATATCTTCATTGTAACGACTCAACTTAACATTGTACTGTAAAAAGAGCCATAGATAATACGGAAATGAAGAAGCATGGCTATGTTTCCATAAAACATTATTTATGGACACAAAAATTTACATTTTAAATAATTTCCACATGTCAAGAAGTATCATTCTTCTTTTGATTTTTTCCCAATCATTGAAAAATGTAAAAACCATTCTTAGTGTATGGGTCATACAAAAACTAGCAGCAGGTCAGATTTTGCCTGTGGGCCGTAGTTCAATAATTCCCACTATAGATTAAAATTGCTAATACACAATGGTTTTAAGTCTCTGAAGCAATACATTCTTATATGTGTTTGAGCTCCACTTTTTATTTTAAATTTTGAAGCTAGAAAGTGGCTTGAAGGACTTTCAGTCTTTGGTTTTTGAGGCAGTGTAGCATGTGTGTTCATATGCATAAGTCTTGAAGGATTCATCATGAGTTTTACCAGTGATGAGGCCTAGGACATGTTATGTAATACCTCAAAACCTCAACTTCCTCAACTGTGTCATAAAAACTGGCTGTCTCATAGGGTTCCTGGGAGCATACAGTAAGTTACTAATACATCATTTTGCTTAAAATAGTGCCTGGCACATAGTAAAAAGTCTAAAAATCTAAATAATAGATTTTAAAACATTTGATATTACTCAAATTTTTTTCCAGGAGATTACAAGAGAGTTGTTTAGAATTAAACATCTTTCATCACCCATTTAATGATAGGGCTAATATTTATTTTTAATAAACCTTAATGAGAAGAAATTTTTGAGTTTAGCTCTTAATCAAATATTTAGTTGTGATAAAATATAAAACATTTTTGGCTTAAGTGTACTCTGGAAAAATATTGTTTGTTTTGTTTTGTTTTATCTTGAGACACACTGCTCATTGTACAGAAGGGTCCTAAATTTAGCAAATCCATTTGGTTGGAAAAAGTGGAAAAATACCTGCTCTGGTGGTTAAAGAAATGGGAAGGGTGAGAACACAATTCTCAGCAAAACCACAACTTTTAAAGGATGTATTATTAAATATTTGTTTTCCATTAAAAGTTCATAAGATAAAGACTAAAGTAATTAAAACCTGTAAAACCTCTTTTAAGTTATTCTAATTAATTAAAGCTATCTATACGAATAGGAGCTGCCTCAACTTCCAATTTTTTGGGGGGACAGAGTCTCACTCTGTTGCCACAGCTAGAGTACAGTGGCGTCATCATAGCTCACTGCAACCTCAAACTCCTGGGCTCAAGAGATCCTCCTGCCTCAGCCTCCCAGGTAGCTAGGACTACAGGTGTGCACTACCACGCCCAGCTAAGTTTTCTATTTGTTGTAGAGACAGGGTCTTGCTCTTGCTCAGGCTGGTCTCGAACTCATGACCTCAAGCAATCCTCCCGCCTAAGCCTCCCATAGTGGGTTAGGGGATTACAGGCACTGAGCCACTGCCCTCAGCCTTAACTTCTTTTCATTAGAAAGTGATGGACAGATAGATAGATAAGTAAATAGAATTTTTTAAAGATACCATACTTATGAAGTTAGATATAAGTAGTTGGCAAAGTTACCTGTGTAACTGGTGATGTGAATGTATATTCTGTAGTTCTTGAAATCTTATGTCTGGAAAAACATAACTCTCTATAAAAAAATTTAAATCTGTTATAAGTAAAAGAATAACAATGCAGTCACAGGAAATGTCATGTTGTGTTTAATGTGATACTGAGCTCTGTCACTGACTGTATCTACTACTGAATTATGAAATGTTAGAAATACTGTCAAGAAACTTGGCATATAAAAATGTTGAGATAAACTACTCAAGATATAAGCATAAATGATGTTTATACAGTGATGACAAAATATACAAACCAAGAAGTGTCTGATACAGTAATCCTAAATTCAAGAAGTGAGAAAAAGTATGTTCAAGTCTGCAGTTGATTCTGTATAAATAAATCATATTTCTATGAATAATTGTATAGGCAGATCAATTCATGTAGCATAAAATATAAAGGGACAGTTTGATGGGTTTGTATCTATTTTATAAAACACTCTTCTTCCCAGATATGTGCAGTGACTCACTTTTTAAATCATCTGTAATAATAGATGTGTATATATCTCTGAAGAAATATATACGACATAGGACTTTCTTACCTCAACACAGATGAACAAAGGTAAAAGGTGACTAATGGGTAATAAACAGACAAAAGCATTATTGTACCAATAAGGAAATAGAGACACTGAGGAAAAAAGCAACACATCTTTCTTCCCTTTGGTAGCTGGTGAATGTCAGAATTAAGACCAAAACCCAGATGTCGTGATTTCAAGCTATGTAAACTTACGTTTTAGAATATTTTTCTTAGGGCCAATAAATGTGTTATGTATTCTAAATAGAAGTCACAAAAATGTCTGCATCACACTGTTGAGCGTTTTAGAGAGACCAACGGGTGAGGGAATTGGGAGAAGAAATGATTTCCACAGTTGGACCCGTGGCTACTGTAAACCCACAGTAAGAAAGTACAGATATTTTTATAGTAACAAATTTTAAAATGCACAAAAATTTACCATATGCTAATTAATGATGAATTTATTTTAAAGATTTTCTTCATACTTTTTTTTCAATTACCATATTGAAAGATAAGTAAATGGATGCTATGGAAATGGCTCTCAATGTGGCACCATATTTTCTTAGGTTCCAAAAATACTACCATCAAAATCATTGAAATAATCACTTCCAGTTCTTCCCCAATCATTACAAATGTTAGTACAAAAATATCTAAAGATCTCTGTATTTAATATGGATGACAGGATTTGGTTAGATCAATAGCTTCTGAAAAGTGACTTTTTGTCAACGTTAATTGTCTATGCTTACTTGATTTAGTGTTAAGATTAGTTCCAAACAATTTACAGAGGGTCATATATTTTACCAAATCAATGTTAAAGAACAAGTTAGAAACGCTTTCATCTAAAGTAAAATTTCAAATGAAACTTCTCATAGTGATTAGTTAAAACAGAAGCTTATATATGTTGTGCATTCACATGTGTTATTGAGGAAGAGGCAACAGCCATTTGGTTATGTGCCAAGGGACCTAGAAAAGTTATGCAATATGGGTGAAAAACTTTTACTGCCAGCAGCTGAGTGATAATGAGCTTCTGTAGCTTCATGTTAAATACTAGCTTCTATTCTTGTTCTCTAACCTTTGAAAAAAACACTTGGAAGAAAAAAAAGAACTTAAAGATAGCCTTTGTTTCTTACGGGTTTGGGAAATGGAGAATATCTTAGTAATGCTATTATGAAAATTTCTTCATGCTCCCAGTATTACAGGGCAGATACGATATAAAACCTCTTCTATGGAATAGCGTAGACATAAATCAAAGAGGTTCTGATATTCAAAGGTTAGGAAATAGTATAGTCAGGCTGAGGCCAGTACTACTATGAGATCAGATTAGGCAATGCAGCTACTATTTGGAGCAACAAGGTGGTCAAAGAGAACAAAGTCACATGTGGCTGTGTAGTAAATATAATAGTTGTGTTCCTTTGAGCACTGGACCTCAAAGTAAAAATTATTGAGGTCGCATGAGTTCATCTGTTAGGATGAGTGAGAAGATACTGAAAAATCTCTACATATTTATTTTTAGTTGATTTTAAATTTTATAATTTCTATTTTTTGCACATTTTATAATATTCATAGCATAGCAGTATATTGTGCATGTCTGCTATATATCAAACCTATTAGGATTTATATAGCATGCAAAGATAAATACTATAGAAATTAGAAACATTTGTGAACCAGGTTACTCTTGAAGAATTAGTTTTTTCAAATTTATTTTTTTCTTTTAACTTTTGTTTTCTAGATGGTTTTTACAAAGCATCTCATTCTTACAATACATACATATTCAACTATTTTATTAAAGGAAAAATGTCTAATACATAAGGATACTGTAGGAAAGAAAAATTTTCCTCTAAACTCTTGGGTTCATGACTGTGAGCCTGCAAATTAAACTAACAAATACAGATTAACAGGAGAAAAAGCATACAATTTTTTATTAATATTTACATGCACAGATGTAAATAGCAAAGAAGCAAAACTCAAAGAAGTGTTTAAACTCGGGATTTATGTACCACTTTAACAAAGGAAAGGGGGTTTGGGCTTCAAGGGACAATAAATTGTGGGGAAGAGACTAGGAAATATATGGGGGAAACTATTGGAAGATACGGGTTATTTTATAAGGTTTTCTTACGCAGACTAATCTTGGTGCCAGCTCTCTATCTCTGGTGATGGAGGTGCTCTCTTCTTCCTGGTGTAAGAGCGGGAAATAACTTCCCAAGGGAGATATTTGCCACCTTCAAAAAGGGAAATTTTGCCCTGCTTTTAGGCAGAGGGGGAGGAGGGCAGAGAACTCTCTTTCTATATGCTGATATTCAATTGCCTTTGGCTCAAAATAATCTTTATGCCAAAGTGGTATATTGTGGTGACACATTCTGGACCCTTTTAGTTCTAAATAACCATCTTACCCAAATTGTGTGGACCATGAATAAAATAATTAAGTATATAAATATGCATACACTTGCTACCAAAATTTACAGACTGGTATTCACTAGTTATGACAGGAAAACTAAGGTTACAATGGTTTCTCAATTGTACAAGGTCACAACGGTATTTAAAGGTATAGCCAATACTCAAACTAGCACTTATCTGAATGAAGCTTGCCTTCTGAATCACTCCACTATTGCCTTGTAACCTAGCCTCACATTTACATAGCTTGTTATGATACTAGAAGTAAAGAATCTGGGGGAAAAACTCATTTACATTTTCATTGTGTTCTTATCATATTTAGTTTTCATTTATTGCCTTATGCATTCAATTATAATTTTTGTTGTTACAAGGTTTAAATGCCAGCAACCAGATAAGTGATAAACAAGTTGGCACAAGATTATCATTTCCTCTAGAAAGATATTCCTTAAAAATATTCCCTAGATGTTTAGGCAGCAGATGGTATCTAATAAGTTAAACTCCAATTGCAGTCATGAGTGAGTG
The DNA here is from genome assembly GCA_023783475.1 of Daubentonia madagascariensis. NCBI lineage: Eukaryota > Metazoa > Chordata > Mammalia > Primates > Daubentoniidae > Daubentonia > Daubentonia madagascariensis. The sequence continues at coordinate 20,910,778 of JAKFHU010001684.1, read as the reverse complement.
ATGATTAAATTTTAAATCAAATCATGTTCTCAGAAGTATCTTGATATCTCTTTTTATTTGTTAATTGCACTCTGAATGGTTCAAGTCTTAGAAGTAATCAATGTAATTCCCTGTGTCTTTACATTTAGTAAGAAATGTTTATTTACAAGCTTTTACAGATAATCAACAAGGCAGAGAACTAAAAAATTCTCTTTGCTATTTCATTTAACAACACGAAATATATTGAGCTCTTAATATGTGTTGAGCTCTGAGGCAGGTTAAAGAGTATATAACATATAATTCTTCCAGCATGAAACCTCTAATCAAATAAGATAGTCTAAAATATAAGAATGTCACTATGGCATAGGGACTTCAGAACTTGAAGAACAAAGTCATTGTACAAGGAAGGAAGTGAAATACATTTGGGGGTAGGTCAGAGATTGATCTTAAGAGGTAACTAGGAAGTACTAAGCAGACAAAGAAAGGGCAGAATTTAAGGCAAAGAGACTTCCATAAGCCAGATAAGAAACAGAATAGATAAATTTGAAGACCAACAAATTTTTCTTCTAAACAAGCATGACTCACCATATATTGCACATTTACTATGAGGTGAGGATATGAACTTACTAAAACTCTCATACACTATTGATAGAGAATGCAAAATGCTACAACCACTTTGTAAAATAGTACACAATTTCTTAAAAAGTTAAACCTATACCTGCAATATGATCTCTCCATTCAACTCCTTTGTAGTTACCCAAGGTAAATGAGAGAATATGACAAGACAAAGACTTCTGCACAAAGATTTACATCAGATTTATTTGTAATGTAAAACTAGAAACAATTCAAATGTCCATCAACAGATGAATGGATAAACAAATTTCGGAGTACTTATACAATGGAATACTAATCAGTAATAAAAAGGAATTATCTATTGATACATATGTCAACATAGATGAATATCAAAATAATCATGCTGAATCAAAAAAGTCAGAAAAAATTGTATATATTGTATGATTCCATTTATATAAAATTGCAGACAGTCCTCAATTTATGATGGTTCAACTTATGATTTTTTGACTTTATGATAATGTGAAAGTGATATACTTTCAGTAGAAACCATGCTTCCAATTTTGAAGTTTTATTTTTTTCCTAGGTTAGCAATATGCTATAAAATACTCTCTCAGATGCTGGGCAGTGGCAGTGAGCTGCAGCTCTCATTTAGCCATGCGATCACGAGGGCAAACAACTGATACTCTACAGTGTACTGTGTTGCCAGATGATTTTGCCCAACTACAGGCTAATGTAATTGTTCTCAAAATGTTTAAGGTAGGTTAGGCTAAATTAGGATGTTCACTAGTTAAGGTGTATTAAATGCATTTTTGACTTAACCCCATCATAAGTCTAAAAGCATCTGTATAGGAAATTCAAATTAATCAGTTTTGACAGAAAACATACCATTGTTTGCCTGAGAATAATATGAGGGCTGACAAAATGGGGTGAAAAAAATGGATTACAAAGAAGCACATAGAATCTTTAGGGGATTGTAGATATCTGATACATGTTCTTCGTCTGGAATGTGATAATGGATTCATGGACATATACCTTTGTCAAAAGTAACCCAAATATACACTTTAAATATGTGCAGTTAATTGCATGTGAATGATACCTCAATAAAGTTGTCAAAATAGATAATCAAAACTTCACAGAATTAAAAGAAGAAATAGACAAATCAATAATCTAAGTTATAGATCATGAAAAATTCTCTGTAACTGAAAGAAAAATCAGTAAGGAAAGAGAAAACTTGAAACAATACATGAAAAATTTCACTAATTGACATGCATATAACAATGTACACAACAGTGGCCAAATGCACATTTATTTAATTGCAAATGAAATATTACCCCCGCAAAAAAGAATGGGAGGTAATAAGGCAAATAATAGTATATTTTATATGACTCAAATAATACAATGTGTGGTGTCTGACTACAGTAGAACTAAAGTAAAATAAATAACCAAATTATAACTAGAAAATCAAAATTGTTTGGAAGTTAAACAGTACATTTCTAAATTTCTCTTAGATTAAAGAAAATATCTAAATGAAAACTGTACAATGTTTTTGTTTAAATAATACAAAACGCAAGTTGTAGTATTGACTTTAATTAAAATTTGCTAGGAATCTTCTAGCTCCAAACTCATATATTAGAAAAGGAAAAAAGCTCACAACCAGTGATCTAAGCATCAAACTCAAAATAAAATGAAAACAGCTAATTTAATAGAAAGAAATTAAAAGGAAGTTACCTGTACAGATAAGAGAAGAAATTATGGAAATTTTTAAAATACAGAACAATAAATGTATAAAGTCTAAAAATTGGTTATTTGTAAAACCTAAAGTCTTAGTCTGTATTCCACTCAAAATAGATCTTCAAACAGTAGTTTGTGTGAAAGAGAGTGTATTTAGGAGATTATTCTAGGGAGCAGGGATTAGGGACCAGATATTAAAAGAGGAAAGTAAGAAAACTAATATCAAGAATGTATTATCAAGTTGGTCACCAATATATTCAAATCAATTTCAATTCTGTCTGTACTTCATAATGCTTTTCAGAATTGTTGACTAGAAGATTGAAAATCAGCATTTAATAATAGGCTTCCACTCACCTATATTGGAGAGCTCCCTAGGGGCAGTACATACCCAGTATTTTATCTGTCAATAATCTCCCTTAATCCATCCCATGCTTCAGCATTGTAGAAATTACTGGGAGAATAAGGAAAAGTGTGATGTGTGGGCTTTAGTTAGACACACTCAGCAAAAAGTCAGTCAAAGACTGAAGTCTTATTACAGTTGCATCAAAAAACAGAGGTAAGGCCAACGGGACACGAGATGAGACACAGGAGGCATCCAAAACAACTCAAAAAATTGATGAACAATTTGATCAAGAAAAACAGAGAGTAGCACAAATTACCAATACCAGAAATAAAAAGGGACATTATTTGAAAGTATACAGATACCAAAAATAATAGATATTATAAAACTTTATGCCAATAAGTTGAAAACACTAAATTGACACAAAAAGCAATAGAAAATATGAACATTACCACAACTATTAAGCAAGTTAATTGAAATGTTAAAAGCTGGAGGACTGGTGCTACCAATATCAAGATTTATAATAAATATATAGTATTTCATACAAAGATGTATATGCACAAGTGTAAATAAATAGACTAAGAAATAAACATATACCAGATATATGTGACTCAGAAGTGTTGTGAGGAGAGGGATGTTCTTATAATTAATGGCCATAGGTCAATAATATATACACACAGGAAAAAATAGAACCTTTAACTCTGCTTTACCATGTATTTGAAAATTATTCCAGATGGATAAAAGATCTAAATTCAAAAAGAAAAACAGTAAAAGCTTTAAACTAAAATATAGAAGTTTATCTTCAGGGATAAGAAACAGAAAACAAAACATTGGACATACAGGAAACATTTATAAACTTGAATACATTCAATTGAGTATTGCTATTTGTCAGCATAAAATGACAAAGAAGAAAAGGAATATCAAGAAGGGGGAAGGTATCTGTAATTCATATATTCAAAAACAGATTCCTATCCCTATTACATAATGTAGTGCAACAAACCACTAAAAGAACATTCAGCCCATTTAATGTAAAAAATGACAAAAATTTGTAGATATTTCACAAAAGTGGATATCCATAAGAACAAAATCTATGAGAATGTAAATTAAAAACAGTTTTTTAATATCATTGTATATTCACTACCCTACCAAACATGTAGTACAATTTATCAACATTTATTTAGTTAAAAACTGGAAATAGAAATTTCCTTATTCTGCTTAAGCAACTGATCAAATAAATGTCAACAAACATCATAATGGTAAAATGTTGAATCTTTAGGAAAGTATGTCTGTTCTCATTATTTTTAATGTATTTAGGAGAGATTTTAGCACAGGGGTGGGGAACCTGCAGCCTTAAGATCACATGTGGCCTTATAGGTCCTTAGTGCAGCCTTTTGACTGAATCTAAATTTTAGAGAACAAATCTTTTTATTTTTATTAATACATTTTTGCTCGTCTTTTATATTTTTATTTGATTTTCAAAATGAACATGTTTAAGAATAAAATACGTTTCACTGAAATAATCCTCCCAGATTGAGTGGCACAATTAGAACACTAGGAAGCCATAAGGGCTAAATTGATGGCTGCTACTCTCATGATTTAGTTCTAACTTTCCCCACCTGACTGGTGCCACTATCAAATGAGGCTGGTTGGTGAGATTGAAGCTAGAGGTTTAAGATGATGAACAAAGTTGGAAAAATTACACTACTGGATATCAAGGCTAATGATAAGGCTAAATAAATTGAAACTGTATGGTATTTCCACAGTGATGAAAATTAGAATGGTGTATCAGAAGAGGGTTCTCAAAAATAGACTTGCACATGGGGCACTTGACAAAGAAGAGAAAAGAAAGGATTTTTGACACATTATGTTGGGTCAATCAGTTATTCAAATGGGACAAGCTCTATCTTGCCTCCTTTTCCACACCATAGAAAAAAATTATTTTACATGCTTTATAGAACTTAAGGTAAAAGATAAATCAGCAAAATTTCTAGACCCTAATATGGGAACATACTTTCATCACATTGTGGTAGGGAAGGAAGCTCTAGTAATAAAAATTAAATGGTGATAAATTTGACATTAAAATAGAGTCCAATGTTAAGCAACTATAACATTAAATCAGTAAAAGAAAAAACAAAGAATGAGAGAATATATTTGTAGCATATACAAAGAAAAAATAATTATATGCAGAATACATAACACATTCTTTAAAATCATAAAAAAAATAAGAGAATAAAAAAGTAAGTAACAGCCTTGAAAGGCATTTCACATAATGTAGTAACCAAATGGACAATAGACAAATATATGAAAAATTTCCCAAGATCTTTAATAATCAAGGAAATACAAATTTAAAACAGTGAGGTATAATGATTGACAAGGCTAAATTTGTCAAGGATGCCATGCGGCTGGAAAATATATGTACCGTTCTGGGCACACATATTTTTAGAACCACTTGGAACACATTTGAGTGTTTACTGCATATTAAAATTGAGCTTATGTATATCCTATAACCCCCCAAATTTTCTTCCCTTTCTTCCTCCCTCCCTCTTTTCCTCCTTCTCTCTCTGCCTCCCTCCCTCCCTCTCTCTCTTCCTGTCTAATCATCTCTATATACAACAAAAGGCATCTATCAAGAGTCGAATGGATTATGTGTGCATATTTGTATCAGTGTATGTGTGTGTGTGTTTTCATGTATTTGGTATATTAAATTGTGGAACAAAACAATGAAAATGAACACCATTATCAATGAATCTTATATCATAAAACAGTGATCAAAAGAAGCTAGATAAAAAGAGTATATACTGTATCAGTCTGATTACATAAACTTTTAAAGGAAGTAAAACTTTTCTTTGGTGTTATTGGCTATGTGTATGATGGGGGTGGATATGATTGTCAGGAAAGAAGAGTAATAGAATTCAGGGATGCTAATAATATTGCATTTTGGACCCACTTGTAGGTAACTTGGATATTTTCACTTTTTACTAATTGTTCAAGTAATATGTATTTGTGTAGTGTTCTGAGTATGTAATTATTAAATAAAATTAACTTGGTTTTGTTAAGGTCCATTTTAAGATTATTTTTCCAGATACAAAAAGCAGAATAAAAATATGAAAGTTATGAGAGAGAAAATGTTAGTTACGTAGACAAAAAGACTGATCATAGCTCTAAAAAGAACACATATTTCTGCGGCAGAAAGCATAGCATTTGAGGAAGCAATAATAAATTAAAAGATATCTGAAAACTTGGAAAGGCTTAAAAAGTAAAGATCTCACTTCACAGAGCAAATAGCAGGAAAACATAATGCTTATTTTGCTTCAAAACTCTGTATAAACTCCCTGCATAATATGGAGCATAGAGCATATACTATACCCTATTTTTATTCCATTATCTTCAAGGGTTGTGTTAATGGTTATGCTAAACATGGAAAGCAAATTTTAATCAATGTATATACTCTTGCATATTACCTAGTTTTGAATGCTTAAATTTTTCTCATTTGAATAAATTTATAATTATAGTCAGAATTGCTTGTTAAAACTTGAACCCAATATAAATTTTGATGTAACACCAAGCACATATTAATATTTGCTAACAAATACTAGCAGTTGTAAAATAGATTTCACAATGATTAATAACATACAGAATAGTCTTGTTTGTAAAGTCTTTGAAACTATTGGCCTAACTTTCAAGTTTTTGTTCTAAAGCATAGGTTTACAATGTAAAATATATGCTCAGGGGAATAAAGTGGACATGTCCATCATTGCTGATAAGCAATATCAATTGCCATTTCAAACCTCATATTGCTAAATCTCGATCCTTCAGTACAAGTTCTTTTGTGTTTGAGATACCAGTGTATTAATAGATCAATTACTCTAATCCAGAAACCCTGTAGCTAAAAGTCCTCAGGGAAATAAGCAGCACAGGATTTTAGGAAAACCAAAGGCAACAAGATTATGTAGACAAACATATGAAAGATATGAAATAGCTAAACTACAAAGGATTTTTACACATTAAAATCTTCTCTACATAACAAAGCCAACAAGGGATTACATGAACACACACACACACACACACACACACAGGTATATATAAACTTGGGAATGGTATAATTTAGTTTTTCTTTAAGCAATGAGTGGCAGATCATATTTTCTAATGATCACCACAGCAATACTTCCCATTCAATGAGATTACTTATAACATTGCCACAACCCTACTAATAGGTATACCTAATTCCATTCTCTTTAAATTGTGTTTGTGGCTTCCTTGTGACCAAGAGAATGGCCAAAGTGGTACTCAGTGACTTTCAAGCCTGAGTCATAAATGTGATGCAGCTTCTGCCTTGTTCACTAGAATGCTGACACTGGAGCCCTGAATTGTCACATAGGAAATCTAACAGTCCTAGGACTACTGTGATGAGAGAAAGCTCAGGTTACATGGAGAGGTCATATGTAGGTGTTCACATCAACAGTCCAGCTGAGATTTAGGCTAATGGTAAGCAATAACCACCACCCATGTAAGTGAATATTCCTTCATATAATTCTAGCTTTAAGCAGCCAAGCTTACCCAGGCTTTAAATCTCCTCAACTAAGGTCCCAGCTGCTGTGGAGCAGAGACAAGCTGTCTCCATTTATTATCCCTGAATTTTTAACCACAGAATAGATTATGAAATAAAGGTAGTTTTAAGTCACTAAGTTTTGGAGTATTGTGATATGTGGAAAATTACTAAAACTAACAACTCTACTAAAAATTTTTTTTAAAAATTAGCTGGGCTTGCTGATGTGGGTCTGTCGTCCCAGCTACTTAGGAGGCTGAGGCAGGAGGATCACCTCAGCCCAGAAGTTACCTGAGCCCAGAAGTTTGAGTTTGAAGTTGCAGTGAGCTATGATCACACCACTGCACTCTAGCCAGGGTGACAGAGTCTCCCTCAAAAAATAAAAAAAAATTTTAAGAATTGAATATGATCAAGGATGGAATTATTCTTGAGAAGAAACACCATTTTCCCAGTTAGCTTTATTCAAGGAATGACTTTGCCAATCCCAGAGATATGAAAGTAAAATACCCAACCTTTTAAGCTAGATAAATATGTCAATATAATATGTTTTCTTAAAACAAAAAATACCTGAAATACTGAAGTAAGGATAAAAGAAGTGCAAGTTTAGTTTGTGTGATATGGTCTAGCCATCTTACCTAGAAAATAATTTATTTGATGAATCAAAATCATCATTTATTTCTTTAATTAGCAGTAAAATTGTTTTAATATATACCAGAATTATTTATTTTGGTTTATTTATAATTTATTCTCAATTTTACTTGCATATTTAAAGAAAAGGTAGCATGCAATTAAATATATAATATTTAGTGAAGAATGTGATTGCCTTAATTTTCAATAAGTTGGATATATGCATATACATATACACAAATATTCAACATAAACAATGAAGGAAATGGTAAAAAATGGTAGTAAATATGCAAAGATAGTAACATATACTCAAAAGTAATCAATTTTTGTCATACAGAAACATAGACATAAGGTGGCCAGTTTCCCAAATTTCAAAATAATCCTTAAATCAATATTTCGGTGTGAAATAGCCTGTTTGTTTTAATTTTGGCTCAGTTCATTAAAGCAGAGTTATTTAGGTTTGGAGTGTGATTTATTGGGTATGGGATTAAACATGACTGCTATATGACAAAAGTGATACAATGGCAAGAAGACAGAAAAATTAGCATAGTTTGAGGAAGAAGCTCTACTTGGTTACCCTCATATTAGTAATTTGAGGTGGTCGTTCATAAGTGAACAAGGAAAAATTTCTCCATTTCATCTAAATATAAAAGGCTGGTAAAGTATCAGCCATCAGTATCAAAATATAAATGGGAGTAAACCATGAAAAATGACTTACTGCAAATCAATAATGACGGCAGAAGGAGGCACAGCACCGATGAACTACTGAAGTTGTTATTTAAGTTGAGGATGCCAAATAATGAGAAGAAAAGGCTATCATCCACCAGCTATTTAAGGTTACTTGCTGAAAAATAAAGTTGAATACCCCTGGGCAGTAATGCAATCCTTGTGCATATTGAATGTCTGTAATGCTTCATACATCTGTTAGACATTTGTATAAAACTGGTTCTATATCCAAGTCTATTTCATCTTTACGCTTCTTTTACCTGTATGTGTGTTTGGAGTGAATTTGCAAAATTTATGAGAAAATGTATTACTGCTTTACAGGAAAATGTAGCTCTTCTGTACAGAAACTAAAGAAAATTAGGTTTCATAACTTCTGCATTTTAGGCAGTTGTAAAAACATATTTAGGAGGTTCCTGTGTATTTTTTATTAACTGCCATGAAGTTCTGATGCATTTTGTCCCAATAGCAAGAATCTGAAAGTATGAAAAACAATCAGGGCTTATGGTTTCAGCTCCAAGAAGAAAAGAACTTGGAAGTCATCGTTCCCATCTTTACAAGAAAAAAGCTTGAACACATTGAAAAATCAATGAGGTTTCTTGCACGTATCAGAGAATCGCAGTACTTTGAATCTTGAGAAACAGGTGAATACAACAAAACAAACCTGAGATCAATTTACTCAGAGAAAACCCTGATAGAATTATAAACTGGTAGGGACATTTAAATAGTAATTGATGAATTGCTGGAGGCTGAGTGTGAACTAATTTGAGAATGGGAAATAACAGGGGGATGTAATCTGACAGGCACCACCACACTTTTATGAGTTTAACCTCCAGGAATGCTACCAGGTTCTCATGGTGAAGAGTTGAGAAAACTCACCTCATGTCTTTTGGTGTAGGAGAGGACAAAAGTAACCATTTTGAAATACATCTATGCATTCTCCATAACAAAGAATTATTCTCCACTGAAAATGAATTTACCAGAGACATCTAAATAAGCAGAAGAGCAATTATCTAGATCCAGCACTCTCTAGCTTGACTATCTCACCGAAGGTCAGAGGACGGTAAGAGATACTTGTGAAGGACATATCTCCAGGAGACAGAACTACTAAAAGACTGAGATTTTATTGTAAGATTACAGAATGCTTGTCCTTCCCCACTCTTCAATCCTACAATAACAGAGCTCCAGTGTAATAATAGTGAACAAGGCTCAGACTCTATTAAAGGAGTTCTTAAAGAACACAAAGACAAGAGAGAAACAAGCAAGCATACTAAAGGAATTAGAAGTCCTTGGCACCCATGGCTACAGCAAACATTAGATACTGCTCATCTCCTAGCAAGATTAACAAAAAGTCTGGCAATAAGTCCTATGTACTTCATTTTCTATTATGAAAATATTGATATATTATGCTAAGCTTTCAACAAAATATTATAAGTTATGCTAAAAGGAGGGAAAACAGTCTGAAGAGAAAAATCAAGCACCAGGGCCAGATAAGCAGCAGATATCAAAATTATCCCAAGTGATTTAATATAACTATGATTACTATATTAAGAATTCTAACAAAAAAGTAGATAATATGCAATAAGAGGTGTGCAACATAAGTGGAAAGATAGAAACTCCAAAAAGGTGTCAATGGAAATGCTTAAAATTAAAAACACTGTAACAAAAATGAAAACTAGTTTAGATCTACTCATTGATAAATTGGACATGACTGAGAAAAGAAATGGTGATCCTGACGACACACTAGTAGAAACTTCTCAAACAGAAATGCATAGAAAAAAATGAAATGAAAAATAAAAAGCAACATAAAATCCAAGAACTATTGGAAAAATTCAAAAGTTGTAACATATGCACATTTGGAATGCTAGAAGGAGAAAAACGAGAGGAAAGAACAGAATTAGTTAAAGAAATAATTTTAGAGAACATTACAAAATTGATGACAAACAAGAAATCACAGATCCAGGAAGCTCAAGAAAATAGCAAGTAGGATAAATATCAAAAAAACTACACTTATGCATGTCACAAACTGCAGTAAGACAAAGACAAAAAAAAAATTCTGAAAGAAGACAAAGACAAAAGGAACACTTTACCTATAGTGAAAAAAGAACAAAAACTACAGCAGAGTTCTTGAAAGAAGTCATGTAAGCAAGAAAAGCAAAGAGGGAAATAGATAATGTACATAACAGAAAAGAAACCTGCCAATCTAGAATTCTGTATCTCACGTAAACAGCTTTCACAAGTAAAGAAGAAATAAACAGTTTCTCAAACAAACACTGAGCGAATTTATTACCAGAGATCAACACTGCAAGAAATGTTAAAATATTTTTTTCAGGAAGAAGAAAAATGATATGTTAGAAACTCACATCTATGTAAACATAGGGATATGAGTGGAGGAGGAATAAGTTGTGATCTAAGGAACCAAAATAGATGCCCCTTTATCAACTAAGATAGAGCGTAAGGTTAAGGAAACAAAAGTTACCTAAGGGTTGAGGGTTCAGAGCTCAGCTGTCATGGCAAACTTTCTAAATTCCTACAGCTACAAGTAAAACCACACTCTTGCTAAAATTCCTAACAATAGGAGCTATCAGGCAAATTGTCAGATCCTTCCCAACAATGATTTGCAACCCAGACCACTACAACTCTGATTGGACAGAAGACCTGCATTACAAACATTCTTTCCTGATAAGCAACTATAGATCTCAAGCCAGTTTCAGCCAGCTTATAGACACTGTGCAAAAACTGCCTTTGTGTCCTATAGTTCACCATTCAATATAAAGAGCCAAATTCTACCTCATTGTAATGCTAAAAGCTCTCCCCAAAGTGAACATGGGATATATGTACATATATACTTATTCATTGCACATGTGCTTGACACTCTCATACATGTGTAGTTTTTCCCCCAAACTTGCTAAATACCTATGAGTCTATTGTGTAAGACAGACCCTATGAGGCATAAATACCAACCCCTCCTTTTCCTTTTTGAAGAGAGAGAACCATTGGTCCATGCTTGAGATTATCTCTTCCTGGTTTGCAAACTAATACTGCCAATAAAGTTCTCATTTCTACTTAGTTGTCCTGGTGGTCTTTTGGATGACAAAGTGAAAGTAAAATTAAATATATTATTTGTCTTATTCTAAATGAATCTAATAGGTATGTATTTTCAAATATTAACAATTTATTCTTTGATAATACCACATGTATAATTGAAAGAAATAAAAAGTTTTTACAAAGAACAAGAGGAGGAAAGTGGAAATAAGCTATTATAAGTTACTGAACAACCTGTGAAGAGGTATACTTTTTTAAAAATGTGCTTAAATTAGTTGTAAATGTATGTGGCAAACTCTAAAATAACCATTTTTTCAAGTATAATTGATAGGCTAAGAGAAGAGAGAAAATGACATTCAAACTACAATGAAAACAAATATAAAAAGAGAAAGATAAAAGAAATGTGTGAGGAATTTTAAGAAGCTACAAACATAACAGATATTAACTGAAATATAGCAGTAATCACTTTAAATTTGAATTGTCTAAATACATCCATTAACAGAGATTTTGAAAGTGAATATAAAAGGAAAACCCATCTACTTTTTGCCCACAATAAATAAATTTTAAATATAAAGAGATAGATAGGTTAAAAGTAAAGAGATGAAGAAAGACATAGACACTATCATTAACTAAAAGAAAGATGAAGCAGCTTTAGTAATTTCAGACAGAACAGAACAAAAAAAACATAGATAAAAAGGAACATTACACTGCGAACTAAAAATAAAATCCTAAGCCTTGTGCTAACTGAATGGACCACTCTTGGCCAAGGGGACACCAGAAAACACCTTAAAACTGAGTTCCCAGACATGATGGGATGGGAGAGATAAAGCACAATTACATGTGTATGATTTCCCTTCATAAATATTTATGACTTTTCCTATAGCTTGTTGAATATGTATATTTGACCACCTCACTCAATATAAAATCTTGTTCCCTTTTGTCTCTTTGAAGCGTATGTGCCTGGCTTCTGGCCAGGATTCTGTTTCCCAACCTATTGAAATGGCTGCCCAACATGTTGCTGCCCTTTACAATAAATCAAGATCTCCTTTTTCTAAAGTATACACCTCATTAAATTTTTTTTTAGTTAACAAATGGTGACCACAAAGAGACCCAGGGAGACCGCACAGCTTGCCCCAGCATGATCAGAGGTCAATACACTGATGTCTGCATGAGCCCATTGACAGCTCAGTTGTCTCCCTGATCTCACTGGGAGAAACCCAGGTAACCCCCCCTGGATCCAAGATTGCCTGCTTTTAGGATGAAGATCTCAGAGACTCTGTTTCTTTCCACCCCTTCCCTTCATTTCTCCCCAGTTCCAGTTCCCTCCATTCTGGACCCTGGAGGGAATTTCTTTGTTGCTCCCAGGTTTCAGGGGGTCTACCCCAGTTTCTCTGGTTCCCCCCATTCTGGACCCCAGAGGGAATTTTTTGTTGCTCCCAGGTTTGGCGGGCACCTAGTTGGATTCAGCTGGTCCATAAGGGTTTATGAGGATGCTCATGTTTTGGCACTTGGAGAAGATGCTCTCATAAAGATAAACACATTATGAAAATCTTAGTTCTAAGGAAATGATCACTGATCCACCATCATCAGAGACACTAGGGACTATCATGCTTAAAAACTATAAGAAGTTATTATAAATGTTTGAAATCAAACCTAAAATGAGTTAAATCTTTGCCAGCCACAATAAAATCTTAGAAGACCTCTAGTTTATCTGTGCACTCAGTTAAAACAAAGAGGCTATCATATCTTCCAAAACAATGAAGATAATGCAATAATTGGTATTTCAAGTTTTCCAAACGGCATCAAAAGTCTCTCATAGCTTCCCTTAAAGAGGGTGATTTAAAGTTAAAAGAGACTCCAAAAAATGGAGCATGCAAAATATTTAGAGTCAACTCTTTCCTTCTTTCTTACCTCTCTTTCCATCTCTGCTCCTAAACAATTGTTTTCCTTCCCAAATATTTTTTAAAAATTTGCCCCAAATGTTAATGTTAGGGTGGGAACTCTCAGCACAGGCTGAGAAAGAATTCTCAATGCAAAGATTAGGACAGATTTAGATAAAAAGTTTATTTCACTTCCCAAGGGAGGGAAGGGTGTGGCATAAGAAAAAGAAAGGAGAAGTGCTGACATTGGCATCAAGGATAAGGGGTTTGAGGTTTTTATTGGAATAAAGGAAAAGAGAGAGAGAGAGAAAAAAGAATAGTTATTGCTGCCAGCTGACAGCAGAAGGCAGCTGTGAAGCAGTTGCAGTTGTGCTTGTTTTTCCTTTTTTGTCCTCTTCTCTGTGGGGCTGGCTTATCAGTCTCCTTGGAATGTGATCTGGTGGGAACTGGGGGAGGGTCACACTCCTATCTGCTCAGTTCTTCTCAAGTGCTGTAGAAATGAACTCTTGAAGACCACAAGTTAAGCTACAGTGGTTAATCTCAAAGACAAGGAGTTAATCCACAGGTGGTTAATCGAACAAAGGGGAAATTGTGTGCTGTGATTTCTTCTTCAAAGGGGTAATTATGTGCTCTGAGTTTTCTCCTTTATTCTCTTTTCTGTTATATGGTTTATTAGCAAGACCATCCTTTCAGTTAACCCTTTTTTTTTTTCCTGTATTTAAAAAGCTCCTGTGGTAACAGCTCCTGGAATGGAACACAGCTGCCTAACTAAACTGATTTATTCACAGAACTAAGAAATTAACTAAAGAAGATAAGGGACTGTAGGGGTGAAGGAAGCTTGCCCTTTTCCCTGCAAGTTCGCTGAAAGATCAACTCACAATTAAGGCAGATTAATAAAAGAAAGTTTTATTTACCATGAGCATGGGGAGAATCACAGAGTGATTACCCAATATCCCAATGAAGTTCAGATATTTTTACACCTGTCCTTTTGGAGGGGTTGGGGAGGCGAGCAGTACAGGTAATTCCATTTAGGGGTAACAAGGGGTACTAGGGAGGACAAATGAATGGGGGAAACAGATTGACTTGCAAATGAGCCTCTTTGAAAATTAAATTAATTTGAGGGACAGGTGTTATATTTAAATGATTTGGGCCAGGTCTGGTTGTATTCTTGCTCTTCTTTCCTGCAATATACTGAGATAACAAGGAGAGGAAGGGAACTCAATTGCCCCCTTCGATCTTTTGATCAGTCAGTCTGGTTTATGCAGACAGAGGGAAAGCCCCCTCCCATGCTTTGTTGATCTCTAGGGGCCTATAATTCAAAATACTCTTTATAACAAGGAGTCAAATTTTGCAGTGAAATTTTCTGAGCTCCCTCAGGACAATATGCTTAAAATTTGTTTTTTTCCCTCATTATCCCAATTTGTTTCTTTTTTCCTCTCACTCTTTTGTCTATCTTTAACAACCTTTAACCCAAATTTCTCCAAAACTATCAGTTTGGGTTTTAATATGTGAACTTTTAGCTTCAAAATAGACTAAAGAGATTAGAAATGTTTTGTCCCAAGGTCTATTTCTTTAACATATTTTAAAATGACTGCTGAAAAACTGTGTTTTATGAAGCAAAAATTAAGAATCTTCACCTTTAAAGGTCTGAAAAGAATCATCTGTCATCTATACTCTCTGTGAGCTATTACCCTTAGGGATTTGTTTGCATAATAAGGCCACCGTTTTGCTAACTAGTGAAGCCTCTCCCTCTCTCTCTCTCTCTCCCCCTCCCCCCAAAACCTGTTGTTCTGCTTTTCAAGCCACAAACTACCTTTAATTTACTGTCTTCTTGCATCTATGAGAGACACATGAGGTTTTTTGTATATAAAGGGCTCAGGCGTGTGAAAAAAATATATATATATTTTTTACTCATCCCATTCTCAATGACAAATTTATGTTTTTAGTTTTGAGCGTCTAGATTATAGTGTCTGAATAGGTAGACATGGTGAGGCTTGGAGACGTTCTCAGTGCCTAGACCAACAGCTACAAGATACAACCAATCCTGATATGGCCCCTTCTTCCCTTACCCAGCTTTGCCTCCTGGCTACTCTAGGAGGGGTTTGATCTTCCAGGCATCTTTTGTTCTTAACAGTACACCTGGTATGTAAATTGAGGGCACAGACAAGCTCTGCCTTTCATAGCCATCTTGAATGCCACATGACTCCTTAAGACCTAAGGTGACTGAGGAGGACATTGAGGATGATATCTGTGTTATAATTTCAAAATTCTTTACAGTAATTTAAAATTTTAAAGTCATATTATGTTGATGTAAAGATGATCATAAAACATCTGAGTTATTTATAAGTAAGGTAGAATACTAAAACATTAATTGTTGGACATAGGTTTGAGTTTGTATTAATATAATTTGACAACTTGTTTTTATATGATATAGAAAACTAAAGATATTTAGATATGCTAATAAAAACTGGGAACTAATAACAGCTCAAAGTTGCTTTAACTTCCTAGATTTTCCATCAAAAATTAGGATTACTGAGAGTTAACATTAAAATTAATATATATAATTAAAATTACTAGCTATAAGAGAAAAAATTCTGTATACAAAATATAAAATATTAGATATACGGTTTTTTGGAAAAAAATAAAATTTTTTGCTTTTTAAAATTTTTTGAATTATCACTTTGACTAAATAAATAAATAATGTTTTATAGTAACCTTTGATCCTGTTTCACAAAAATATTTGACAAACTTTCCAAAATCAAAATTCTTAAATTGTCTTTTTGACCTCAAACTAGCTTTCTAAATATCAGGGCCACGGAAAATCTAGTAGAAACACATTTGACTTATTCAGTATGTTAAAACTATACAGGAAGCACTGTCAAATATGAAATAGTGTTTAACTTTCTTTAGGTTATATTTATATAAACGTGTTATTCATATGTGTTCCAAATTGTATGAGATTCCTAAAATTCTGATATTCTTTAATATGTTATCAGTAATAATTATGGTTACTGTGTTAAATTGTTATATGCCACAAAAATAACCAAACATTCTCTGTCAATTGTCTTTTTAACCATGG
The DNA here is from genome assembly GCA_023783475.1 of Daubentonia madagascariensis. Taxonomy (NCBI): domain Eukaryota; kingdom Metazoa; phylum Chordata; class Mammalia; order Primates; family Daubentoniidae; genus Daubentonia; species Daubentonia madagascariensis. Next base: position 20,894,255 of record JAKFHU010001684.1, on the reverse strand, counting down.
CTATTCTAAGATTTTTTGTCATCCACAGAAAATTATTGTTTTACTTTAATTCTTCACAAAAAACGGTTTTCTACTAACATAAGAGATCATATGTTTTAGACTGAATCCTGAATTCTTTTCTGGTTATAATTCTCCAAATAATGTTTTCAAACTCTTCTGGGTACAAAAAATATAGTTGTTAATAGATAATTAGATAGAATGAGCGATATTTGATAGCACAACAAAGTGACTATAAACAAGTTAGGGTATACTTTAAAATAACTTAAAAACAGTGGAATTGGAATCTTCTTTCATTTTTCTGATTTGGACTCAATGAAATTGTCATCACCTTTTCCTGAGATCCTCCAAGCACACCTTGTAATGTACAAATTCTAGGATAAACTGTTCCAAATATTAACATTTGTTTTTCTATATGAAAGTTACTTCCACTTTAACTGAAGATGCTTCAAATTTAATATCTAGACACTTCAGCTAGATGCCCTCCAGACTCTAAAGAAAATGGCTTACTTTAAATGAAGAAAAAGAACTGATGCATTCATGAGCATTGCTAATCCAACCTCAAGCAAAACAAGAATTAATTATATGGGACTGAACTAATTTTTTTAACCATTTGTTTAAAAAATTGGTAATTCTTTTATGTTTTGTGTTCCAAAAGACAAGAAAACTCTTTTTTTCCCTTCTTTTGAGCTATTTATAGTGTACAACAGTTGGTAAAGTATATTTTATAAAGGATAGAATTAGAGACACTGGTTATTTTACCAAGGCTTTGACTGGAATGGCATATTTTCAAATATTCCCAGACTGCTTTGAGGAATAAGGTTGACTTTATAAGGCCAATAAAAGCCTTCTAGAAAAAAATACTGACCTTATATCTCATCTATAACATTTCCTGATCTAAGTAAAGAATGTTACTTTCTAACAGGTCCAGAAATCTCAAGTTACTCTGGGGACTCAAAAAGCAGTAATTTCACAATTCGTACAGGTATCTGCAGGCAGTTAAATCCTTGGCTTAGCTCGAGAGACCTTTAAATAACTGAAATTCCTTGGAAAAAAGGGGCAGGGGGATTGAGAAAAGCCAGTTTTAAAGAAGAAAGCCTATAGCCAATGATTATTCTTATTGAACTTTATGCAAATAATCAAACCAAGTATAATAAGACTAAAATTTATTTTGCAAAAAAGTTGGTCTTACTATGATTTTTCTTTAATAAAAATGAGAAACTAGAAAAAGAAAATTATGTCTCAGAAAAAAAGATAAAGCCCATCATTAAATCTTAGCCTTGTCCTTTTGTTTTTACATTTTTTATTATTTGTCCCAAAGTTTGGACTAAATTCTGGTTATTTCTTGACTACAAAAAAAAAATACAGGTAATAATTATCTTCATGATGTTTTTAATTTGAATCCCTAATGGAATAGGTTCCTTTTTCCATTTTGATACCCAAATTCTTCTTCTTTAATTGTCAGTTAATGTTATTTATCTCTAATTTTACTTCCAAGAAAACCAGAGTCATAATATCCTGAAGACCAGAGATGATTCAATGAAGCCTACACACCTTCCTCATCAGAAATCTCACTGGGCCTGGTTTGTTTGCCGTTGTCAATACCGTGTTACTATACCAACAGAACTCGCCCCCTCTGCACCCAGGGACTATTGTGGAAGAGAAAGGTGTGTGAGATTATAAGGGCTGATTTAGTGGATACAATGCTGTTAACAAAATGCTTATGTTTATATAACAAATTGCTACAAGTCTGTAACTAAAACCTAGACTATAGTAGCTTGATATTTACAGATAAGTTAATTTTGTAAACTTCTGTTTGGCTTTTGGTTTTCAACTATATTGCTTAAAATGTTTTAAGGGGTTCATAAATGCCTGTCTACTCCCATTCACCTTTGGCCCAAAACATTTAATTAGCTGTAAGCTTCTATAGCTCTGAACCTCTCCTGGGCCATAAGTGTCCCACTGAGGGCCTAGATGGACCTAGGGCAAATAGCAACTCCACCTCATCAATGATAGAACAAAAAGTTTGGCCGTCACTACTGCCTCTTACATAGCTTGGCCAACAGGGGGGAAAGCCCTCTGATAACTGAATGGACCACTCTTGGCAAAGGGGATCCCAGAAACACCTTAAAACTGAGTTCCCAGACATGATGGGATAGGAGAGATAAAGCACAGTTACGTGTGTATGATTTCCCTTCATAAATACTTATGGCTCCTCCTATAGCTTGTTGAATACGTATATTTGACCAACTTGCTCAATATAAAATCTTGTTCCCTTTTGTGTCTTCTTTGAAGCATGTGTGCCTTGCTTCTGGCCAGGGCTCTGTTTCCAACCTGGTGGAATGGCTGCCTGACAGGTTTCTACCTTTTATGAGAAATAAGGCTCTCCTTTTTCCAAAGTATAAACCTTGTTAATTTTCTTTTAATTAACAACATCATGACAAAGGGTTTAATTCTCCAAGAAGACATTAACAATCCTTAAAGTTTGCACACTAATAATACGGTGTCAAAATATATGTAACAAAAACTGATAACTGCAAGGAGAAACAGATGAATCTGTCATTATAGATGGGGACCTCAGAACCCATATTTCAGTAATTGATAGATCAAGCAGGAAGAAAATCAGTGAGGATATACTTAACCTAAATAGCATTATCAGTCACCTTGATCCAACTGACTTTTATAGAATACTCCATCCAATAGCAATGTAAACATTCTTCTCAATCTCACAGGGAAGATTCTCCAAGATAAACAACATTCTAGACCATTAAACGCTACTGTATAAAATTTAAAAAATAGAAATCATATGTTCTCAAACAAAGGGATTTAAACTAAAAATCAATAGCAAAATGATGGAAACATCTTAAAATATTTGGAGATTAAGCAATACACTTCTAAATAATGCAAGGGTTGTGAAAGTCTCAAAATAAATTTAAAAATATTTCAAACTAAATAAAAATGAAAATGCAGCTTACCAAAATTTGTGGGATGCATTTAAAGCAGTGCTTAGAGGAAAATTTATAGCATTGCATGCATATATTTAGAAATATAAAGATATAAAATCACTAATCTAATCTTCTACCTTGGTAAATTAGAGTAAAAAGATCAATTTAAGAGTAAAGCAAGCAGGAAAAAAAGAAATAAGTATTTGAGCAAAAATCAATGAGATTTAAAAGAACAATAAAGAAAATCAACAAGACAAAAAGGTGGTTCTTTGAAAAGATCAAGAGCATTTATAAACCTCTAACTAGTCTAACTGAGTAAAAAAAAAAGAGAGAAAACATGCAAGTTACTAATATCAGAAATGAAATAGGGGTCTTCACTACTCATCCCGTGGATATTAAAAGAATGATAAAAGATACTACAAACAATTATTTTCCCCAAAATTTGATAACATATGAAATAAGTTAATGTCTTTAAAAACACAAACTATCAAAGTTTATACAAAAAATTAATAACCTGATTAGGCTTATGTCTATTAAAAAACTTGAAAAAATAATTGCAAACTCTCAAAAAAATGAAAAGAGTAGTTATAGGTGGCTTCACAAGTATATTCTATCAAAGGTTTAAATGAAAAATAATACTCATTTTTTTGCAATCAATTACAGAAAATAAAAGTGATGGGGAACACTTCCTAAATCATTCTCTGAAGCTAGCATTACCCTAATACCAAGACTAGATAAAGACATTGCAAGAAAGGAAAACTGTACATTAATATCTCTCAAGAAAACACATGAAAAATTCCTCAATACAATATTGGAAAATTATATCAAACAATGTATGAGAAGAATTACCCACAACAATCATGTGGGATTCATTCCACTTATGCAGTAGTGGTCCAACATTCAAAAATCAATTAACGTAATCCACCACAAGAACAGGCAAAAGAAGAAAAATCACATGATCATATCAATTCATATAGAATAAGTATTTGACAAAATATGAAAATTCTGATTTAAAAAACTCTCAGAAAAAAATAGAAATATAGAAAATATTCCTCAATTTGATAAGGAACATCAGCAAAAAAAGCTAAAGTTGATGTCATATTAGTGGTGAGAAATTAGATACCTTCACTCTAAGACAGCAAGGCAATAATGTCCTATTGCACCACTTCTGTTAAGCAGAACACTAAATGTTCTCAATAGTGCAATAAGAAAATAAAGTAAAAAGTATACAGAATGGGAAGGAAGAAATAAATCTTTGCAGATGACTGGATTGTCCATGTAGAAAATCCCCCAAAATCAACAAACTCCTGGAACTAATTAACAATTATGACAAGACTGCAGGAAACAAGGTTATATAAAAATAATTGCTTTCTCATATGCCAGCAAAGAATAATTTGAATTAATAAAAAAACAAACATTTAAAATAGCACTCAAAAAACATAAAATACTTTTGTATGAAACTAACACAATATATATAGGACGTATATGTGGAAAAACAAAAGTCTGTTAAAGAAATCAAGAATATCTAAATAAATGGAGGGACATCCACGTTCATGGATTGGAAGACTTAATGTCATTAAGATGTCCATTCTTTCCAACTTTATCTATGGATTCAATGCAATTCCAGTCAAACTCTCAGCAAACAATTTTCCTGGAATAAATTGATTATAAAATATGTATATGTTTATACATATTTACATATATACTATTTATACATATGGTTGTAAATATGTAATTCATATTGATAAGCTTATTCCAAAATACAGAAAGGCAAATGCTTGGAATAGCCAATATAATACTAAAAAAGAAGAACAAAGTTGGAAAACTAAAATTACCCAATTCCAAGCCTTACTATAAAGTTATAGTAATTAAAACAGTGTGGTATTAGCAAATGAATAAATATGGACATCAATGGAACAGAATATAAAGCCCAAAAATAGACTCACAGAAATATTGTCAAACTGATCTTTGGCAAGGGAGCAAAGATAATTCAATGGAGAAAAGATAGCATTTTCAACAATTAGTGTTGGAACAATTGGATGTTCATAGGTTAAAAAAAATGAATTTAGACAAAGACCTTACAACTTTCACAAAATTATAACCTAGCTTGAATCAGCTCTGGCTAAGATCAGAACAAAGTGATATACCACACTTATCTGCCTTTTAGGGTAAGTAAGGTAAAGACAACATTATCCATGACCTCAATAATTTGCCATACACAGCATTCAGCTGGTGCCCACAGACAAAGCGATTAGACCAACCCAGCCAGAGAGAAATCCTCCACCCCAAAACCTGAGTTCCAGCTAGGTTTTATGAGAAATATAAGAGTTAAGAATGATACCAAGATCTCAAGTTCTTTCTGACACCAGATACATGGTATCTCTTCTAATACCAATTCTTTAACAACAGCTGGATTCAATACTGACACTAACTACAAAACAAGGATGACAGTGGTATATGGAGCTTCCATATGCTCTTTGGGTGTGCTACCCTTCCAGCACTTTGATGTGTCCACAAACCCATGGGCTCTTTAAATCTTATAGTTTAGGGTTTTCTATGGAGGGTTTATTAAGTGGGCATGACTGATTAAGTCATTGCTACTAGTGATTGAATTTGATCTCCAGCCCCTGTCCCTCCACAGTTTACAGGGTGAAGCTGAAAGCTTTAACCCTCTAATCACCTGGTTGCTTGTTCTAGAAATCAGCCCCCATCCAGAAGGTGTCTAGGGGCCAGCCAAGAGTTACATCACTAGCATAAATTTAGGTATGTTTCAAAGTGGCTTCTTAGGAATAGCAAAAGACAATCCTATTAGAAAACACAAGGACTTTAGGAACTCTGCTTTAGAAACAAGGGACAAAGACCAAATACATTTTTTTATCATACAACAACAAGAATTTTGGTCTGAACACCTGGAAAGATGAAATTGCTATTAATTAAGAATGGGAAAACTTAAGGTAGTTGAATTCTGAAGGGAAATAATGAGAGTTTAGTTTTGAACCTATAGAATTTGAAATGTCAAATAGTTACCTGAGAGGAAATGTTGAGTAGCTAGCCCAGAACCATTAACTAAATTAAAATTTGATCAAAATATTGGCACAATCAATAGCATAAATTGTAATGATACATTCTTATTTATAATGAGTTCATACTACTAATAATAAAAACACCAAATTATAATATAAATTACCAAATTACAATAGAAAAATAATTCTAACCTACAAATCATAGAAAAATCACAAAAGTATAATCAGCCTGTTGAATAACACAGTACTTAATAAGTCAAGTTAAATAAACTGTGGTTTTGTTTCTACACAGATATGAAATTAGTGTTAATATTGACAAAGCTGAGACAGTTAAAGTAATAGCATGAATGGGAAATGTGTAGTGGTATTAGGAGTACTAGTACAATTTTTCTGGAGAGAAACTGAGGGATACGTATCTAAGACCTGAAATAAATTTGTCCCCTTCCATGTAGTTATTTAATTTTATACTTTTATTTTAAGAAAATAAATATTTTGTGGGAACCTACATTTGTAGTACCATACTTTTTTGGGTTTTTTGTCTCCCTTTTTAAATTTTTTTCTTTGAAATAGCTTATTAGGATTGAAAGAACCTATAATTATCTCGAGGACAAGAACCGTGTCTTATTTCTCTTTTCTTGCTTGGGTCTCATTAAATCTTGCCCAAGCCAAGTGGAGTTTACTAAAATCCTATGCCCTAAATATAGTGGCTAGAATAAATATATGCTTCCAAACTGAGAAAAAATGTGTATTAGTTAGGCTGTCATAACAAATTACCAATAACTTGGTGACTTTAACAAGAGAAATTTATTTTCTCATGGTTCATGGAATAGAAGTCTGAAATCATGGTCTTGGCAGGCTTGATTCCTTCTGGAGGCTGTCAAAATGAAACTCTCCCATGTCCCTTTCCTAGCTTTTGGTGGTTAGACAATTCTTGGCTTGTAGATGCACCACTCCAACCTCCAACTTCATCCTCACATGGCGCTCTTTGTATGTGCATCTTCACATGGCCTTTTTATAACCACAAAAGTCATTGGATTTAAGGTTCTCCCTAATCCAGTATGCACTCATTTTAATGAATTATATCTGCAAAGATCGTATTTCCACAGATGGTCATATTCTGAGTTTCCATGTGGACATAAATTTTGGGGGGACACCATTCAACCCAGTACACAAAGTAAGTAGACTTTTCTCACATTTGAAAAAATTTTCCATGGCTTATTGTACATCTGAGAGAGGATATAAGTGAATTGGCGTTGTTCTTCATTGTTCCTTGTTTTTATTCTATAAGGTGACATTGTATGAGTCTAAAATCATCTATATTGCATATCTAGTTTATAAAAATCATTCAGTGGGTATAATTATGTGCAGTGTATTATTGGGAATTTTTAATTATTCAAAACCCACTATTCTGCCAATCCGTACAGAATATATCCCCTTTCTGGCAAGATGTTACATGGTCTATGTATTGTTTGCTGGTGAAGAGCTACTCTCTTTTCCTTTGTAGTCAGTATTGGACGCTGAGAATTTACCAACATCATAAAATATAGTGGCAAATATACATGATGTGTTTTATTTTTCAAAATATGCTTTGAATGAGGTCCCAAGTTTAACAGCAGTTTTAATTTTTGGACTCTTTTGTCTCATCTACTTTTATAACCCATATTTCTTTCACAGTCTTACTCATAGGGAAAGATAACATCATTTTTAAAATACTCAGATGGGATAACTCTAAGATGACTAGTAAGAAAATTAGCTTTGTTTCAAGCTAATCTTCAGTTGATTTCTGGACACCAGCAAATTAATGAAGTATCACACTATATTAACTCATACATGGTTTTTCTAATTTCCCTTAATAATTGAATTTAATTATTTTATCAGTTTTTATTTATATATATTAATAATATGTCATATTTTCACAGCTTTAACTCTAAAACTGCAAATTCTTGGGAGATTCAATGATTTAAAATATTAATGATTTCTGTTTTCAAAGTGCTATTTATACTATAAATCTGAAAAATCTGCTATTAAGTCATTTTAAAGTATTCTAATTATTTCCACAGAGCTGATTCTGGACCCATGTGAGTAGAAAATGAGCTATTATAATAATATTTCTAGTTCATTTTAGATAGAGGAACATTGATTAGTTGTACAAAGATCCTTTCATGTTCAAATATAAAATTTTAGTAGTTGTCACGCACAATTGTTTAGCTATTAGGAATTATAGCAACATATGCTACCTGAGGTGGCCGTATGTTCCTATTTGTTTTGGGTCAGTGCTGGAGCATATCAAATATTCTTAATAATCATTAAAAATGCTTCTACCTTCACTCTAAAAGCTTTCTTGGTTTGGACAATAAATTATATGTCCACCTGCTGATAACATAGGCTTTCCTTTAACTGTATGTATGAAGATTTGATCATGTGCCAAGGAAGATTCCCTTCATAACTGGAGAGATGAACCCACAATGAATCCCATTTTCCAGAAAGAATCCTTCATTCTTGGTTCAATATAAACTGATATTCATCTATCTCTATTCAGGAGCACATGCACGGAGTTAAACTAGTTACATGAGTAAAACTGAAGAGCAATGCATTTCAATCCAATTCAGTAGCCATGTTTAGCTCTTTTTATTATTTTTTACATGAACAATTATTGCCTACTGAAAACTTGAACAAGAAAAATTGCATTATAAATAACTTGTATTTTTTAAATGTTCCTTTTAAATATCCATGAAATTCATGTACTGCTACCCTGTAAGTCTGAGTGACCATAATTTCATCTGGACTGCAGGTTATGTTACTAGTTTCCGGACATCCACTGTAGGCCTCTTCAAGTTTGTCTTCTCTTCCGCACTCACAGTGATAATTTCAAAATAAAACCTAATGAGGAGCATCTGATACTCCTTCTACCTTGTACCCAACTCACATGATATACTCTATCCCATTAATGAACAATTGACTTTCAGTACAATGTACAAGTCCTGCATGATTTCATCATTGTGATCTCTCTCAGGTATGTGTACCACACTATTCCTTCTGTCTGCACTCCACCCTCCCTTCTTCTTCTTGATCCTTGAGGTGACATGCTGTCTCGTGCCTTTGCACATGCATTTCTAGGCATTTCTCTTTACCTAAATGTAATTCCTCCCAACACCCATTTCTTCACCTCCACCATATTGCTAATGTAATTCCTTTTATCCAGATTCAGCTCAATTTCTAAGAGAAGAATTTCCTGACAAAGTCAGTGGTGAGACAATTCTGAATGGTCCTGGAAAATCATTTACCTCTCTCTTTTTGATAGTTTTGCCAAGAGCTGGCTCAGTTGACCTGAACGGTTTGCAGAGATACCCAAAGGCTTTTGGCTGATGTCAATGTGCTTTGTATCAAGGATTAGTCCTGGTACGAAGAACTTGGCATGAGAATGCAGACACTGGGGCCTGAGATGCTATTCCCTGGCCTGGGAATTCCTTGACCTGTCTTGTGTCTAGGTGTTCTCAGTCGCTTTTGGTCTACCCTATAACTATGTAACATGGTTGTCAGGATGGGGTTTAGTCTCAGAGTGAGAACCCAGGTGGGTTTTTCTCTACTAAAGCCTTGGCAAGGACATAGAAAAAAGATTTGTGCTTGCCCTAAGATATTAAATAATGAGAATTCAAGGGACTATGTGTGCACACATGCACCTTGCTACTTCTCTGCTTACAAGATTTCTCTGAAATATCCTATATTACATCTGCAACTTGTCATGCCTGTGTCATGTGTGCACAGCCCCATGTATAGCAGTCAGCTCCATCGATTTTACATCTTCATGTCAATCCTCTATATGTCATGCACTATAATCACAATTGCTATATTTGCCCAATAGTTCAATTATTGTTTGTAATCTCATTTGTTTTTTTAACATTTTTTAATTTTATATTTTTAATTATATGGGTATATAATATTAATAGTTATATGTATTTATAGGGTATATGTGATGTTATGATACAGGCATACAGTGTAAATTAATCAAATCAAGGAAATGGAGGTGTCCATCACCTCAGGCATTTATCATTTCTTTGTGTTAGGAACATTCCAATACCAGCCTTTTAGTTTTTTTAAGTGCACCCTATCTTCTTGTTGATTATAATCACTCTGTTGTGCTACCAAATAATGTTCATTCTATTTAACTATCTAACTATATTTTTTCACCATTAACTATCCCCACTTTGTCTGCCACCCCCATTACCCCTCCCAGCCTCTAGCAACTATCACTGCACTCTATCTCCATGAGATCAATTGTTTTTAATATTTAGCTCCCATATGAGTGAGAGCACGCAAGATTTGGCTTTCTGTGCTTGCCTTATTTCATTTAACATAATTATCTTCAGTTCCATCCATGTTGTTCCAAATGGCAGAATTTCATTTTTATGGCTATATAATACTCCATTGTGTATGTGTGCTGCAATTTCTTTACCCCGTCATCCATTGATGGATACTTAGGTGAATTTCAAATCTTGACTGTTGTGAATAGTGCTGCCGTATACATGGGAGTGCAGATATCTTTTCAAAATACTGAATTCCCTTCTTTTGGATTTATACCCAGCAGTGAGATTGCTGGGCCACATGGTAGTTTTATTTTTAGTTTTTTGAGGAACCTCCATACAGTTCTTCATAGTGGTTGCTCTAATTTACATTCCCACCAACAGTGTGCAAGAGTTCCCCTTTCTCCACATCCTTGCCAGCATTCATTATTGCCGTCTTTTTGATAAAAGCCATTTTAACTGGGGTGAGATGATGTCTCATTGTAGTTTTGATTTGCATTTATCTGATGAATAATGATGTTGAGCATTTTTTCATATACCTGCTGGCCATTTGTATGTCTTCTTTTGAGAAATGTCTATTCAGATCTTTTGCCCACTTTTAAATTGGATTATTTGACTTTTTCCTATTGAGTTGTTGGAGCTCCTTATATATTCTAGTTATTAATCCCTTGTCAGATGGGTGGTATGCAAATATTTTCTCCCATTCTGTGGGTTGTCTCTTCACTTTGTTGATTTTTTTCCCTTGATATGCAGAAGCTTTTTAAGTTGATGTGATCCCATTTGTCCAATTTTGCTTTGGTTGCCTGTGCTTTGGGGGTGTTACTCAAGAAGTCCTTGCCCAGACCAATGTCCTAAAGTATTTTCCCAATGTTTTCTCTTAGTAGTTTCATAGTTTAATTTTGTAATCTATTTTGATTTGATTTTTATATATGGTGAGAGATAAGGGTCTAGTTTCATATTTCTGCATGTGGATATCCAGTATTGCAAGCACCATTTTTTGAAGAGACTGTCCTTTCTCCACTGTGTGTTCTTTGGACCTTTGTCAAAGATAACTTCACTATGGACATGTGGATTTATTTCTGAGTCCTTTATTCTGTTCCACTGGTCTATGTGTCTGGTTTTATGCTAGTACCATGCTGTTCTGGTTACTATAGCTCTATAGTATAATTTGAAGTCAGGTAATGTGATTCCTCCAGTTCTGTTCTTTTTGCTTAAGATGGCTTTGCTATTCTGGGTCTTTTGTGGTTCTACATAAATTTTAGAATTTTTTTTATATTTCTGTGAAGAATGTCATTAGTATTTTGATGAAGATTGCATTGAATCTGTAGATTGCTTTGGGTAATATGGACATTTTAGCAATATTGATTCTTCCAGTCTATAAACTTGGAATATCTTTCCATTTTGTTGTGTTCTCTACAATTTCTTTCATTAGCATTTCATAGTTTTCATCATAAAGGTTTTTCATTTCTCTAGTTAAGTTTATTCCTAGGTATTTGATTTTATTTGTAGCTATTGTAAATGAGATTACTTTCTTGGTTTCTTTTTAATATTATTTAATGTTGGTATATGCATACAGAAATACTACTGATTTTTTAATGTTGATTTTGTATCCTGCAAACTTACTGAATTTGTTTATCAGTTCTAATATTTTTGTTGTGGAGTCTAGGTTTCTGTAGATATAAGATTATATCATCTGCAAAAAAAGGATAATTTGACTTCTTCCTTTCCAATTTGGATGTCCTCTATTTTTTCTCCTGTCTGATTGCTCTAGCTAGAACTCCCAGTACTACGTTGAATAACAGTGGTGAAAATGGGCATCCTCGTCTTGTTCCAGATCATAGATGAAAGGCTTCCACTTTTTCCCCATTCAGTATGACATTAGCTGTGGGTCAGTCATATATGCCTTTTACGATATTGAGAAAATTTCCTTCTATGTCCAGTTTTTTGAAAGTTTTTATCATGAAGGGATTCTGAATTTTATTGAATGCTTTTTCAGCATCAATTGAAATGATCATTTGTTTTTTTCCCTTTGTTCTATTGATATGATGTATCATATCGATTGATTTGCATATGTTGAACTATCCTTGCATCCCTGGAATGAATCCAACATAATCTTTTTACTGTATTGCTGAATTTGGTTTGGTAGTATTTTGTTGAGGATTTTTTGCATCTACATTCATCAGAGGTATTGGGCTATAGTTTTCTTTTTTTGTTGTGTCTTTGTCTGGTTTTGGTATCAGAGTGATACGGGCCTCATAGAATAAGTTTGGTACTCAAGGAGCTCAGGAAATTTCACCCAAAAACATGACTTGATATAAAGAGTATTTTTAATTAAAGGCCCTTAGAGATCAATAGGCCTTTGGAAGGGGCTTTCCCTCTATCTGCATAATCAGATGGACCCATCAGAAGAACAATTGACTTCCCTTCCCCTCCCTATTATCTCAATATATTGCAAGAAAGAAGATCAAGGATGCAATCAGACCTGGCTCAAATCATTTTAAACATAATATCTGTCTGTCAGGTTAATTTACAAGTCAATCTGTCCCCCCCATCCATTCATCCTCCCTAGCAACAATTTATTGCCCCTAAACAAAATTATCTATACTCCTCATATCCCCATCCTTTCTAAAATGCAGGTATAAAAATATCTGGATCCCACTGGGATATGAGGTAATCACTCTGTGACTCTCCCCATGTGCATGGTAAATACACTTCTTCCTTTTATTAATCTGCCTTAGTTGTGAGTTTACCTTTCAGCAAACTTTCAGGGGAAAGGGGAAGTTTCCCTCACCCACACAGTAGTATCCCCTCCTCCTCAATTTTTTGGAATAGTTAAGTCAGATTGGTGATAATTCTTTGAATGCTTGATAGAATTCAGCTGGGAAGCCATCAGGTCCTGGGCTTTTCTTTGATGGAAGACTTTTTATTACTGCTGCTCTCTCATTGCTTGTTATTGGTTTATTCAGGTTTTGGATTTCTTCCTGGTTCAATCTCGGTAAGTTGTATATGTCTTGGAATTTATGAATTTCTTCTAGGTTTCCACTTTATTAGCATATATTGGTCATAGTGGTCTCTACTGATCCTTTGGATTTCTGCAGTTATCAGTTGTAATGTCTCCTTTTTCATCTCTGGTTTTATTTATTTGGGTCTTCTCTCTTTTTTTTGTGGTTGGTCTGGCTAAACATGTCAATTTTGTTTATCTATTCAAAAAAAGAACTTTTTGTTTCATTGATATTTTGTATTTTTTATTTCAATTTTATTTATTTATGCTCTGAACTTTATTATTTCTTTTCTTATACTAATTTTGGATTTGGTTTGCTCTTGTTTTTCTAGTTCTTTGAGAAGCATGATTAGGTTGCTTATTTGAATGTTTTCCACTTTTTTGATGTAGGCACTTATTGCTATAAACTTTCCTCTTCCTTACTGCTTTTTCTGTATTCCATAGGTTTTGATATGTTGTGTTTTCATTTTCATTTGTTTTGAGAAATTTCTAATTTCCTTCTTAATCTCTTCATTGACCCACTTGTCATTCAGGAGCATATTGTTTAATTTTCACCTGTTTGTATAGTTTCCAATCTTCCTTTTGTTATTGGTTTCTAGTTTTGTTCTATTATGGTCAGGGAAAATTCTTGGTAGGATTTCAATTTTTTGAATTTTTTAAGACTTGTTTTGTGGCCTATCATATGGTCTATCCTTAAGAATGATCCACGAGCTGAGGAGAAGCAAGTGTATTCTGCAGCTGTTGAATGGAATGTTCTGTAAATATCTATTAGGTCCATTTGGCCTATAGAGCAAATTAAGTCTAATGTTTCCTTGTTGATATTCTGTCTGGATTATCTATCCAATGCTGAAAGTGGAGTGTTGAGGTCCCCAACAGTTATTGTATAGGGATCTATCCATTTCTTTAGCTCTGATAATATTTGCTTTATATATCTGGGTACTCCAGTGTTGGGTTGCATATATATTTGGATTGTTATATCCTCTTGCTGAATTGACCCCTTTATCATTATGTAATGACCTTCTTTGTCTTTTTTTTTTTTTACAGTTGTTGTCTTGAAATCTATTTTATATGATGGAAGTATGGCTACTCCTGATCTTTTTTGGTTTACATTTGCATAGAATATCTTTTCTCATCCCTTTACTTTCAGTCTATGTGTATCTTTATAAGTGAAGTGGGTTTCTTGAAAACAACATATAGTCACATCCTTTTTAAAATCCATTCAGCCACCCTGTGTCTTTCGATCAAAGAGTTTAGTCCTTTCACATTCATGTTATTATTGCTAGGTAAGGACTTACTAATGCTATGTTATTATTTGTTTTCTGGTTGTTTTGTGTTCCTCTCTTTCTTTCTTCCTTCCTTCCTGTCTTCCTTTGTTAAAAATTATTTTCTCTGGTGTTGTATTTTAATTTCTTGCCTTTTATTTTTTGTGTATATGTTGTAGGTTTTTAAATTTGAGCTTACCATGAGGCTTGCAAAAATGTTTTTTAACCAATTATTTTAAACTTATGACAACTGTTTACAAATAAAGAAACAAGAAAAGAGAAATCTAAAAAAAATTTTCCACCTAACTACATACTCACTACACTTTTTGACTTCTTTTTTTGTTTCCATCCATATTTTTTATACTATCCATCTTTCAAGATGTTGTGGTAGTCATTTTTGATAAGTTTGTCTTTTAGTCTTTCTACTCAAGATGTAAGTAGATTATGCACTGCAATTATAGCAACAGTGTCTGTTTTTGTGTATTTACTGTGACCATTGAGTTTTATACCTTCAGATGATTTCTTCTTGTTGATTAACATTCTTTTCTTTCATATTGAGGAACTCCTTTTAGCATTTCTTGTAGGACAGGTCTGGTGTTGGTGAAATGCTTCAGCTTTTGTTTATCTGGAAAAGTCTTCATTTCTCCTTCATGTTTGAAGGATATATATGCAGGCTATAATATTCTAGGGTTAAGGTTTTTTTTTTTTTTCCTTCAGTACTTTAAGTATGTCATGCCAGTCTCTCCTGGCCTATAAGGTTTCCACTGAGAAATCTGCTGCCAGACTTATTGGAGCTCCTTTATATGTTTTTTCTTCTTGCTTCCCTTGGGACATTTTCTTTATCCATGACCTTTGGTAGCTTGATTATTAAATATCTTGAGGTAGTCTTGTTTGTGTTAAATCTGCTTGGTGTTCTATGACCTTCTTATACTGAATATTGATATCTTTCTTAAGTACAGAAAGTTCTCAGTTATTATTACTCTGAATAAATTTTCCAACTCTTTCTTTCTCTCTACCTCCTCTTTAAGGCCAATAACTCTTAGATTTGCCAATTTTAGGCTATTTTCTGGATCTTGTGGACACACTTCATTCTTTTTTATTCTTTTTTTTTCTCTTCTGACTGTGTATTTTGAAATAGCCTCTCTTCAAGCTTGCTAATTCTTCCTTCTGCTAGGTCAATTCTGCTGTTGAGAGACTGCAATGCATTTCTCAGTTTGTCAATTGAATATTTCACCTCCAGAGTTTCTGCTTGACTTTAAAAAATTATTTCAATGTCTTTGTTATATTTCTCTGATAGGCTTCTGAATTCCTTCTCTGTGTTGTCTTGAAGTTCACTGACCTTCTTCAGAACAGCTATTTTGAATTCTTTCTCTGAAAGATCATATATCTCCCCACTCTGTGGTTGGTCATTGGTACCTTATTTAGTTCACTTGGTGAGGTCATGTTGTTCTGGATGTTCATCAATGTCTGGGCATTGAAGAGTTAAGTATTTATATTGATCTTCACAGTCTAGGCTTGTTTGAACCTGTCCTTCTTGAGAAAACATTTCAGATATTCAAAGAAATTGAGCAATGTGATATAAGTGTTTGGTTGCAACAGCCACTTCTGCACTGGGGTGCCCCAAGCCCAGCAATGCTGTGACTCTTGAAGACTCCTGGTAGTACTGCCTTGGTGAACTTGGTTAAGTAAAATATAGGAGCATTCTCTGGATTACCAGGCAAAGTCTCTCACTCTCTATGCTTGGCTGCTGGAGTTGATGGAGGACTGAGGTGGGCACTCCCTTGTGGCCACTAGTGCCATGTCACACCTAAAGCCAGACCAGTGTCACCCAATGCTCGTGGTGACTGTTGCCCGGCTACCTCTTATGTTTATTCAAAGCTCAAATGCTCTTTAGTCAGCAGGTGTTGAATCCTGCCAAAAGTAGTTCCTTGCCTTCAGGGCAGTGTTTCCTTCTGGCCCAGGGTGGCTCTAGAAATGCTGTCTGGGACTAAGGCCTAGATTCAGGGACTTCAGGAGTCTGCTTGATACTTTATTTTACTGTGGCTGAGCTGGTACTGGCTTGGCTGCCACTGCTGGTGTCTCACTGGTTCACATGCACCCTACGGCCACTGGCTCTGAGCCAGTACAGCTACAGGAAGTACCCAAGGACTGCAGCCTTTGTGGCCTGACTGCCTTATGAATTTATTCCAGGCCCCAGGCCACTTTTCTTCAGCCCATGGTGTGGCCAGCCAGAACTCAGGTTTTGGGGCAGAGGATTTTGCCAAACCTGGGGCTGGTCTAAATGCTCCCTCCCTGGGCCCCAGCAGAGTTCTGCCCCGTGCTGTGTTTCCCTGCGACAGAGCAGGCCTGAGTTCCAATTCAAAGACCCACAATCACATCATTCTCCCTTCCCCAAGTACAGAGATTCTCTCTTCACTGGCACAGCATTGCCAGTGGATGGGGCAGGGGTGACATAGGCAATGTAGGACTATCTTTTCTGTCTTCTTCCATACACTTTTCCTTGATATAATGTTAAAACCAGGTACTATGATCACACACAAGTTTTGCTTCTTCTGAAAGTGCTTCCTTGTGTGGACAGTTGTTGAATTTGGTGTTCGGACAGAGGGATGATTGCTGGAGGTCTCTATTCAGCCTCTTCCTCCACCTCCTCCATTTCATTTGAATCTATGCTTCGTGAAGGCGTGAGAGTACAGACTGTTTTGTTTCACCTTAGCATTATAGTATCATGTTCCCAGTTTCTGGCACATTGTCTAGTACATATTAAATGTTAAATAAAAATTATTGAATGAACAACATATTTGATAAATATTTTAATCCAAAGAAATGGGTGATACAATAGATATTTGGGGATGAGATGACAGTTCAATATTTCTCAATTTACCCCATAATAATTGTTATAAATTATGTGTTTCTGGCAGAAGAAAGGACAGGTTTAAGTGCTTGGTATTATGAATTCTTTCTAATAACCTGATATTATATAGATCATTTAAATTATGTAATTTATCAATTATAGCTATAAAGGCGGAGAGATGATGCAATATTTGTCTTCATTTCAGGGAGTGGTGATGACATGAATGAATGTTAATGAACAATTTTAGGATATCATGAAGAAGGAAGGTCAGGGTGACATACTCAAATACCCTTAAATCATAGGTTCTGCTGGCGCACTTTGCATAGATTCTTTCATTTAATTCAGTATCTGCCACATCAGGCCATCAGTCAATATTTCTGGATATATGTGTTAATGAATAACATATCTCTCAGATTTAGGAAGAAGGTATTATTAAGAAATCCAAAATGTTTGCTACTCAATCTAAAAATGTTCCTATCTTAATATGTTGTTAAAATGATAAATCATGGAGGTTATGCCATTATAGAACTTATTGTGAAATCCTTGCTATATATTGGCAATATATTGGCTAGATACCAGTTATAAAATATTGGCTATAAAAACCCTATAGGTCTGAGTTTCTCAAAGTGTTTGGTAATGTTATTAGAAGAACACTATGTTCTTTTGTATTCATTAAACTACTAAGTTTTAAATATTTTGTACTTTTGTCAATCTCCTTTTTTAATCAATCAAAGTGATTATATATGAAATATTCTTATATTACATCATATTTTGTCATGTTGGTAATAAAGAATATATAGTATAAAATTTCAGAAATCTGAACAGTTGAATAGTAAAAATATATGTGCTAGCCTGGGCTTGGTGGCTCACACCTGTAATCTCAGCACTTTGAGGCTGAGGCTGGAGGATCACTTGACGTCAGGAGTTTGAAACCAGCCTGGACAGCATAGTGAGACCCCATCTCTACAAAATATTTTTAAAAATTTCCCCAGGCGTGGTGGCACATGACTGTAGTCACAGCCACTCAGGAGGCTGAGGCGGGAGAATTGCTTGAGCCCAGGATTTCAAGGCTACAGTGAGCTATGATTGTGCCACTGCACTCCAGTCTGGGCAGCAGAGTGAGACCCTGTCTCTAAAAAAAAAAAAAAAAGAAAAAAAAAGAAATTATAAAATAATTATTAAATAAATAAATATTCTAAAATAAATTCTAAAAATCCTTAGACCTAAAGGGAAGAATTTTAAAATCATTTAAAGCTTCTAGAAAAACTAAAAACTAAAAAAGATAAGGCTCATAATAGTAAAATTTCAGAATATGTGCATTGGAAGAATATCTTGTACACTTCCTGAAAGGGGTAAAAAAAAAAGTGCTAACCAAACAGGAACAAAATTTGCAATGGAATTGAACATGCCAATATCTAGGTTAGTTTCTAGGTGACACAGAACAATGCCTTTAATATTCTAAAATAATATTTTTAATCCTGAACAACATATGTATCTAGTTTATAAATCAAGATACAATAGTACATTAAATTTGTTTGCTGTGAATTATTTCTTGGGATGGTACTTGCGACTACTTACCAGGTTTTAAACCAAAAAGAAGAAAGCCTGAGACTGGTGAAAGCATGGTACCAGCCATCAAGGTGCATCCTAAGATGACACTGGTGCAGCAGGTCTGGACAGAAACGATCACCAGAGACCCCTCCCCACCTTGCACAGTACACACAATCAGTCCCAGACAAATAAAGTCTAATATGAAGATAAAACATTAATGTTTCTAGATGATTTTATAGGACAATGACTTTCTTGGATGTCATTGCTTGGGCAAATACTTCTTAAATAGGATACAGATGTTCTGACCTTAAAGTATATAATAAGGTTAACTAAACTGTATTAAAATAAAATAAAGAAATAAGGATTTCTAATAAAAATGTTATAATGAGTGAAAATGTAATCTAGTAAATAGAAGTTATCACTTTCAATACATTCAAATAAATTCGTATGGAGAAACTATTTTCAATCAATAATAAACATGGCAGACAACCCCATTAGAAAATATGAACAAGAAACTTAAGCACTTTATAAAAAGATAAATACAAACATCTAGACATTTAAAAAATGTTCAAACTCTTTAATAACCAGAGAAATATAAATTAAAACCAAAGTAAGATACTACAACTTATCTACAGAATATCTGAAACCTAAGACTTAAAATGCTGTATATTGGTGATGAAATAGATTCCTAGAAATTTGCCTGCAGTGTTGGGAATAGTGTACGTCGGTACCTCCACCCTGGTAAACTGTATGACAGTACTATTAAAACTGGACTTATGATTTTTACAGCAATATTTATTTTGGATAAATTCATTCTTGGCCAACATGTGGCCTAGCATTACATTTGGAAATTAGGGCTGATTACAGTCATGGCAATTCATCTTGGCTAAGGCCACTGAGGGAGTTTTTATAGCAGAGGAAGTAGGTTCAGGAAAGTGGAAATATGATGATCTAAGCTAACATAGTGTAATAGAGTTAAATATAACCAAGGGTAATAAAATTTCTATCAACAAATCAACTTGGCCATCTCCCAGTCTGTCTCATACACAGAATGTTTTTTATGTACAATATCTTCCGCTTTTTTTTTGGCAGTGTGTGTGTATGTGTGTGTCGGGGTGGGGGTGTCAATTTTTTATTTGGTTGTAAATACATTCTCTGTTTTCATGTGCCAGTTTGGTCCAAAGAAAACAAACACATATCAACATCATAAATCCTACACGACACCATTATACATGCTTTAAATCTTAGATTCCCAAGAAGAGGTGGTGTAGAAGATAGTGTTGTGCCGTGCTGATACTCCTTAACCCTTACCATTTCAGAGCTTCCCAGCCCTACTTTAAACTCTCTGCCTGAGTTATTCTTCTAGACACTAGAGGCCACCATGCCTGTGTGTAGGGCAAGCTGAAAATGTTGGGCAATTTATACCTCCCCAGGGGCAACCTTCAAACAAGACCAATGGGAGTTGGTGATTAAATGTCAAGTTTATTCGTCCTTCAGGTTAGAAAACTTTAACTCCTATGTCCTGTAATATCTCCCAGGTTTCCCCAGTGGGATTAATCTCCAGGTGCCCACTGTGGTAACTTGCTTGATAATGAATCATTTATTGTCAGCCTTTCCTTTTTTTTCTCAATGGGCCCTACCCTGACAATGTTTCCCAAGATAACCTTCCAAATAAATTAATTGCTCATGAGTTCTTGCCTCAGGGCCTGCTTGTGTAGAACACAAACTAAGATAGAAGAAATCTTTATTTAATGATTTATCATTCCTATTTTTCTTATGTGAGACATAGAACATATAAGCAAGATGACAAAGAAGAATCTGAGAGGCAAACAGGTGAGTACCTGGTGTTCATCACAGATTTATCTGCACTTAAGATAGAGGTTGACCAAACAAATTTGATACTTTTCAAAGGAGGGCTTGGAACTGTTTTGTGTTATGTAATTTTTAATAAACATATAGAATCAGGTAGAAGGCAAGTTAAAAAGAAAATCAGGTTGCTCATTAGATTATAAAACCAGCCAATATGTTCCTTTTAAGATCTCATTAATAATTCTCCTTTTATTTACTATTTAGTCCATATGTCTTGTAATTATCACCATGTTGCTATAGGAAATTCTTACCAGTAGACTGGGAACACAGTATCGCTTCGGAATAAATTTTAAACTTATCTCTGCAAAGACCTCAGCAGGATGTTCCTGGTTTAAAGTACATATAATATTATAAATAGAACCAAGTATCTGTGGGCTGTGGCCCCCTGGAAAATGTCTCATAAGCTATATGAGTCTCTGGGCTTATAAATGGAGAGGTTTCATAATTTAAACATGCCTGGCTATGTGAGGAATTCTGCAGATTTCATTAGAGACCTTTATTCTGCACCAGAGTGGTATGTTCAACATAGGAAGCAGGGCTGGGAGTTGCTTTCAATGTTCAGATATCTCTTTGCTTTTCCTCAGCCTGTTGATTGCTTATTTCTTTGAAATTATTTAGTGAAGCTTGATTCATACTGGAAAAAATCTCTGATTTGTATAAGTCTGATAGGACAGTGTGATTCTGTGCGTTGGCTCAGATTGGCATCAGTATTAGGACTTTCTTTTAGATCCAAATATCGTAACAGCTAAGGTGACTTTGGACAAGATAAAGGGGACGTGGAAAAATATGAAAATCTGGTGCTTCCCACTTAAGATGCAAATGATTTGACCTTTATATCACTTTTTTTCTTTTTAAAAATTTCCAAAAAGATCATCATTCCTAATCTAATCTTGTTGGAGGAGGTCAGGATACAGAGATGTAGAAAAAATTTTCTAATTTATGATGAGGAAAAACTGAAATCTAAAACTCCAGAAGATTCCAAAAACTGATAGAGGGTTGCTTCTCTTCAGGGTTATATAGCTACATAAAAAAGAACCCTGGCAACTGCCTGAGACACCCTTAAACGTGTCTAGATTGCTAAAAATAAGAAGTCAGGACAAAGTGAACTACTGATATCTTCAGGACTCAACTAAGCAAGTATGCTGACCAGAAACTACCATACCTACCAGGAACTACTAAATCTTAAAAACAAAGCAAAATAGGCAGCTGCAGAAAAGTACCTGATAGTCTAGATGTCCAAACAATAGCTGAATAGACAGACTTGAAGAGAGAAGTTTAAGCAGTTCATTCTTCTTTACTTCAGATCACTGGCTTAGGTATAGCTCATGATCCTGCTCTTGATCACAGAGCAAAATAGTATGAGAGAGGTAAGCACAACACTAGTTGTGGCCAAAAATAAACCTCACTCACCTTATCTTCTTCTGAAAGGTGAGAGAAAACCCTTTTTTCACATGATGATTCCAATGCATTGCTGCACACATAAATCTTTTGCATTAAATATGGATGTTAACATTATGACAGTGATGTAATATTTTGATTCAAAAATTTATGCCAACATTCCAAGACAATAGTGCTAGATGCTATGATTTTAATATTTAGATAGTCATGTGGCTTACAGTTAAAGTCATTCTAATGAATTTTTTGATGACATGAATGTTATATGCTAATGCTTATCTAATGAAAATTGAACAGATAGCAGCAGGAAAAAAACTCATGATGCTTCAAGTGAGCAGCATCTTGTGTAGTGCCTCTCATTTTTCCACTTTATGTGCCTGGAGAGATGACTTGAGGTCAGTATTGACATATCTCAGCACTAGCCGATTGTCTTTCTGTGTGACCAGGAATTAAAAAAAAAAAAAGGATGATATATAGACTTTTTATTCATTTTTTGTGCCAATAATAAAAAAATTAATAACAAGTAAAAATAAATTAAGGCACCTTTCAATTTGTTAATACATGTGTTCTTTTCTGAAATTTTAAAATAGCATTTCTTAGATAATTTCTTCTCTTTTGTCTGTTGTCTCTGCTTATCTACTTCTACAGAAAGCGGAAATACAGGAAGTATGTACAGGGAGGTTTTACACTTCTTATATTGATCCTCTAATTTTAATGTTTCTCTCTTATTTTCATATTTTTGTATTATTTTCTTATTTTCTTAGAGTTTTTTTTTACCAATTTTTCCTCCAAATTTTCTATTATTTTAAGCTCTCCTGTTTTAAATAACCATTAAAATGATTGAAATGATTTTTCATTTTATAGCTTTTTGTTTTTTCATGAGACCTAAACTTCTACAACAAATCAGTTCACCAAATCAAATTCACACAAATCAGAGATCCTGCCCAATATCAAGCTTTACTAATAATTTCAAGGATGCCAACAATCAAGAGGCATAGGCAATGCAAGGAGAAACCTTGGTTTCCATGTCCTTCCTTTTGATACCCAACATGCTTTCTCTGGCATGCAATAATAAATAACATTTACAAGTGAGGAGTTAGGGACATCCTGCTAATAGCATTCTATATATAAGGATTCTCTTCCTGACAAGTATTAGACGCAGTTTTCAGCATGTTTGTAAGGAGATAAGACTGGGGCATTTGCCTTCTTTTTTTTTTCTGTCAGAGTGATCTCTAACACAAGTGGTCAGGAAAGAAATGGATCATAGGCCAGCTACTTTAATTTCTTCCTCCACTGAATGCAATAATCAGTAATTTTAGTAGACATAGGTGTTTGTTTGTCTCTCCTATTGAGAAGGAATCTTCATCCTTCACTGATAAGGTTTTCTTCAGAGATGCTTTTATATGTTAATTTATTTTGACTGGTAATCGTTGGTTTTCTAAAGGAGGTGATTAATCTAAAGATTTTAGTGCTTTCGAGTGGATGTCAGTAGCAAGGCTGGTATACTAGGAAGGTACATTCCACTTGGTGGTAACTCCGTTTCACTGGAGAGCTACCCAACTTTCAGAATCTGTAGAATATTGTTTCCTCTTATTCTCAATTTACCATGTTTTATTGGGCTCTACTGAGACTGAATATGATGATATTTGGACATCAGCACTCTACAAATATCAGAAGTAGTTACCCAAACAATAAAACGTATTGTGCCATAGCCTATTCATATTTTGAGGTGGATCGAGTGGTGATCAACTGTTTTTGCTTATGAAACTGAATAAAATTAAATAATAATTCCAAGTAAGGGATAAAAGTCTGAAATCTCAATGAGTCTCATGATGATGCCTATACTCAAAAAAGGGAGAAGTACTACGATCTTACCATTGTCCTGAATGGAAGAAAATTGATATGGTTTTGAAGATATACTCATGCTCTTGTATATTCACTGAACTATAGATCAAAGATTTTCTGAAAGAAGCAGCATTTAAACTGGGGGAAATCAAGTGGCCCTTGCTCAAATAAAAAGGTGTTTGAGGCTCAGAAAAAAAAAAAATACCATGTGAAAAGGGCAAAAGCCAAATGGGACTAAGAATAATTTTAAGAAAAAAAGAGACTGATCCTGGGAGTAAAAACAAGTGGTATGCAAGGATGCTTTTCTTCAGGACATGGTAGACACACTTAGGGATTTTGGATATATTCAAAAATCAATGGAACTGTATCAAAAGATATTAACAAAAATGTGTTATGATCAAAATCACCTTAATTAAAATGTCATTCTAGCTCTTATGGAGGAAAGACTTTAAGCAAACAAACTGTAGCAGAACAAGACAGAAACAAAAGTAGCATCCGCTAATGTGATAATTAAATATTTGGTATGGGTTTAAAATACAGTTTTGTGTTGAAATCACAAGAACAACTTCTAGATGGACTATATTTTGTTATGAGTGAGAGTTGGGGTTAAAGATATGATTTCCAAGTTTCTGCAATTAATGAAGTTGCTGTTATTTACTAAGACGAGGAAGACAGGCAAAAAAGATCAAAGCTCATGCTTTGGAACTATCAATTTCATTAGGCTAAGCTGAAATCAATGGAAGTATGGAAACTATCCTGGAAAAGGGAAAATCAGGTATTTTAGATAAGACATGATGGCATGCTATGGTGCGTGCAGTAGCAAGAGAGGGAAAAAATACTATTTCGGAGTAAGAATATACATGACTTCATCATTTATTAAATGTGTTAGGTATGAGGGGTAAGTTTCAAGGATGTCTCCCAAATTCCTCCCATTAGTATTTGAATGGACATGTAACATTCTCATAGCAATATATAAAACACTACAGGAGAAGGATTGAGTTGTGGAATGGTACAAACGGCCTGAAGGAAAAAGGAATGGCATTAGGAGCTTATTTTGGGAAAACTAAAATCAATCGATCAATCAATCCTTTGTGGTACACGTTGTCGTGAGACTTTCTTATTTTTCCTAATCTCATATCTTTGCTAGTCAATTTTGTGCAGGTAGAGGGAAATAAAGGGGTAAGGGTAGAGAAAATAGTGCCAAATTGTAGTGAATATTATTCTTGCAATTACAAAAGAAATGCCAAGAACAAATTTTTGGAATTCACCAAAAATGATTAAGAGAAACTGTTAGGTTCAGTGAAACTTATTGGTATTTGGAGATAATAAAAAAACACTAAGAAAAAGGGGCAGAAATTTCTATGCATTTACTATAAATGAAGGGAAGATTTACAATGATCCCTTTACATAATAATATGCAGCTGTAATGAAACAGTTTTATGTTCTGATATTGGAAGGCTGTATTTAAATATTTCAGAATAAATTTTATTTGAGTCTATAGAATAAATACACCTAATGATCATGTAGACCACCTTCACTGACTAGATATGTAATTTCTACTTTTTAAAAAATATTTGCTTTTATACTACTCAATCTTTAAAATTAATAAAATACATTTCTTCAAGTTAGAACATTGAGCACTGTCACTAAACTCACAATTCTGTAATAAAATGTGAAAAGAAAAACCTCTTATTCTGATAGATCTGTGAGAAATTTTATGTTTATGAATATTTAAAATTTTAGTAATTAAATATGATTATTTAATATATCATAGGTTTTTTTCAGCATCTACAAACTCACAGACATACACAGAGGTACTACATAGTTTTTGACTTGCATTAATCTGAATTATTCAGCCACACTTTAATTGCTATTCCTAGGTGTAGTGTTCCTACATACCTAATAGTAGCCAGCCCTGGTTATATGCTTTCCAGCTTGCACTATACCGATAGACATTGATATTTAATCAAGAAGAACATACTTATATGTCATTCAGTGATATGTAACTTTTATACAAAAAGTGAACAATTTTTTTAGTTAAAGAAGATATACATACTACTTAGCATTTTGAAAGTATATTTAGATCTATTAATAATATTTCATCAATTTCTAAAAGTTATGAAAATAAATAGAAGGATGGACTAAACTATTTTTATTCACTGGGTTGCCATATATTTGAAGGTATAATGTATAATCACATTTTCCTAATGTGATTGCAATCAATTCTTCCTATTCTTAAATCAGAGAGGGAAGATTCTCTTACAAATCTACGACTAACCCAAGTGTTGTAAGCTTTTTTCCCTAAAAGAAACAAGAAAATAATTTATGTTAAGTTTTATTTAATTGTCCAAAATCTTTCAACATATCAAAATATTATTTACATTGGAAGTCCAAAATGGGTCCTAAGCACTGTTTGACATATAAAAATACACTTCTCTGAACTCAGTTACTTACTTGAAAGAAAGAAAATGGATCATATGACTTCCTTATCTGGGGCTCACAAGGATTCATTCTCTTCTAAAGGTCAAATGACTGTAAACATGTTGGTTTCTGGTCAATATCCTTCTCTCTTAAAAGTAGAAAGGGTAGAAGGACTATCTGAAATGAGCAGACCACTACGAATGCCAGCTGTGATGTCACTGTGTTCTGACTTAAAAAACAAAGACCATAGAAGCTGAGCTAATTTTTCTCATTCAAGACCTGCTGTTTAGACAGCATCTGGTCCTTATCATTCCAATACTGTATATCCACAATCTGGAAAGAAAATTCACACTAGCTATTCAACAAAATTTAGTAAGCTAATATCTGAAATTTGGATACTCTGAGAAGCACAGTTTTCTTATTTCTTAAGCACTGGATATTCGACTGTGGAAAAAACTATGATAAGAGGCCATATGTCCTCCAAGAAATGCATATCATTCCTCAGTTATTTTTGTACTAAGTAATCATGGATTACTGAATTCTCAAAATAAAATAAAATTTAAAGAGCAGGATCAAGAAAAACACTTCATTTTGTGGTATGATTGAAAGGCAAGAAAATAGGCAATCAATACCTAGCAATGCACTTTTTCAGAAATCAAAAAGAAAAAAGAAAAATGGATTTTCCATACTTGGTAAACATTAAAATACTGAACACCATCTCTAAAGCACACCCTAAATCAATGTCCATCTCAGTATTGCCATTTTATATCTGGATTTCAGGCTCAAAATTAAATATCTGTAGATTTTTTGTTTTGTTTTGTTGGCCCTTTGAGACGTTTTTAAAACAATTATCACTGGTATTTAATTTTAGTGAAGGCTTTGTATTCCCACTACTTGTGGAATTATATGTCTCAAATGTAATAAATATTTAAAGTTTTTTGAGAAAATCAGTCAATAGCCACGCTTAAATGGGAGTACTATTTAGGGTATTTGACTTAATTGTTTATGGCTTGATATAAGAAAATAAAGTGCACTTCATGGATGGAACTTCCAAATAAATCAAAATACTATTCTTAACATGAGAATGTTATAGAAATACAATTCAAATAATTCATTATTTTGCTTATTTGACCTATTACACAAATAAGCTTTGCGCCTAGAGATGAATATATTGACAATAAGTAATTTTAATTGTTTTGGTATGAAATGGAATTTCCCTGAGCCAACAATATAATCTGGCTTTAAATGCAAACTGTATTTGTTAAGCATATCATCCAAGTTTCTTTACAGCAAACTCTCTTAGGACTTTTATTAAAGTTCATTGTAAACCTGTGAGACAGATATGCAATAAGGAAGGTTAAAAGGCTTACATAGAACATTTTTGTCCCCAACAAGAGACCTTATTAACATCATATGGTTTCAATCATTAAGTCTACTGTATGTGAGAAACTTCATTGTCTCCTGAACAAACTGTATGTATTTCAGACTCTAATCCCTTATTTATACTCTTATTCCCTCTTTCCTTGATCTACCATATCTGGATTATATTCCAAGTTGGCTGAAATTAGCATAAAGCCTTAACTTGAAAATATGTATTAAAACTTTTCTTTAAAGAACCGTAGAATAGAAATACAATTTAGGCAGCTTAACGTACAAAGAATAAGTTGGTATCCTTCACTCCTTTTAATTCAGACATTGTATTTCTATGATGATTATTGCTTTTTAATAGAACTTCATTTCTGCAATGAGTTTTATTAGAATTTATGCTAATTTGTTCAGATACAGCATTTGTGAAATCTTAAAACAGAATGAACATAAAATGATGATACTTTCTCTATTATTAAACATAGCACTAGACCTTTCAGAGGCTAAATAATTATGCAAGGATGGAGACTGAAAGGACAGCATTGCTAGTAAACCATTTAACATAAAAAAAGAAAAAAAAAATCACTGTACACAACACGCCTTTGTTTGCTTAACCATCTGTGCCTTAACTTGTTTTTTTTTTAGTTTGTTTTACAGAACTTGAAAAGTACTGAGCAGACAGAAGAGGTCGCATAGTCCTCTTCCACATCTGCCAGACTACATTTCGAGAAGTCAGATAAAGCCAGCCTGGCAGAGAAAAAAATTAAAAACCACCTTCCAATATTATTTTGCAACAATAACTACTCTATTTCCTATAACCCCAATAAAAGCCCAAGCCACTCATCCTCAGTGTTGGCATTCCATTTTGCTTTCATGCTGTGCCCTTTCCCCCCTTGGAAAGTAAAATCAACTTCTTGTTTCAAAACTTATCCCAATCTTTGAGTTGAGAATTCTTACTTAGCCTGCAGTATAAGTGCCCTAACATTTTGGTGGCCCATATGGGGACTCACTTTTCTACCTCTGTCTCAAAACTGCTCCTTCCTCTGCTGTGCAGCTCCCAGGACATCCTCCTTGGTACCCTCAACACTATTCGGAACTTGGTGAGTGTCTTAGGCTCTGGGAACAGTCATATAATCTAGCCTAAGAGTGGTAGCTTTTTGGTTTGGTCTAGGATGGGAAAACCAAGTGCTGGGTCTACCACTCTCGAGCACTGCCTTGGAAGGATGCTTTCTAACTACCTCTCTCTCAGTCTTCCCCAGACCCAAGGACGCCTGGATTTGGGGACAATCTCTGGGGTTCGGACTAGGTCAGAAACTGAGGACACCTACTTTCTGGCTAGATCAGGTTTTGGTCTGACTCAGATTTCAGGGATGCCCAATGTCTGATCAGATCTCTGAAAGTCATCTGAGTTGCAGACACCCCTCTCAGACTACCCTTTGACATATGGCTGTCTCTGAAAAAGTCCTCTCCTTTTCTTTCTTTTGGGTGACGTTCAATTGGCCCCACCTAAAGACTCCCCGTGGAAACATGGAGATGTCTCCTTAAGAATTTAAAAACTCTGGGACTTACTGGCCTCTAGCGAAAATATTTAGTTTTCTATTGTCATCCACAATATAAATTAGATGACCATAAGGGTTGGCCTGAGAATGGATCTCTTAATCATAATACCATCCTTCAACTAGACCTTTATTGCTACCATCTTGACAAGTGATCTGAAGTTCCCTACGTTCAGGCTTTCTTTGAGCTTGCTTGACATCCTGACCTTCACTTCCTCCTCCTCCTCCTCCTGCACATCCTCCTCCTCCTTCTTCTTCCTCTTCCTCTTCACTCTCACCCAGCCATATTCACTCTGGCCAGCCATTCCAATCCCTCCCCACCTGTACACCAGCTCCCTCTTCAGGAGGTTGCTGGGTTGGAAGACATTATCCAAGTCGTCCCTTTCTCTGTGTCTGATTTGTCTCAAATGGAAACAGAACTTGGCAGCTTCTCAGCTGATCCTGTGAAGAAGTCAAAGAAATTACTCAGGGCCAGAATAAAAATCCAGCCCTTTTTCTTTCACGACTACCTGAGGCCATTTGCCTCTTTACTAACTCAGATCCTGACACCTGGGAGAAACGATCCATCTTGGCAATGCACTTCATCTCCCAGTTGGCCCCCGATATCCGGCATAAACTCCAAAAACTTGAAAAGGGACCTCAAACTCCACAAGCAGAACTTTTAGACCTGGCCTTCACGGTCTTTAATAACTAAGATGAGGGGAGGAGAGAGGAAAAGAGAATACGGGACTGACAATGGCCCCAAGAGCAGAAACAAGTTTTCCAAATGGTGACTACCGCTGGAGAAGCTTTTCAGAGACAGAGTTACCTGAGAAGTTCAGGCAAAAAGGCACCAGGACCGCACACTTCTCCAGGAAGTAAGCTCTGCTTCCACTGCAGCCACCTGGGTCACTGAAGTAAGGAAGGCCCCAGGAAGTGGGCTCTGCCAGGACTGTGCCCTCTGTACAAAAGGGAGGGGCGCTGGAAGCAGGAGTTCCCTCTGCTTAAGACAGGAGACCACACTCACCTTCCGGAACAAGCCGGCCCCTCTGAGCCAACGTCTGCCACACCCGCAGATCTTCTCGGACGGCTTCAGTCCGACTGGTGGACCATGGCCTTGGAACCGGATCCACTTTGCAACACTGAGGTGGCCGAGCCTCGGGTAACTCTCTCTGTCACAGGTAAGCAGGTTGATTTTCTGATGGACACTGGAACCACTTATTCTGCTCTTCCTGAATTTTTTGGACCCCTGTTTCCCTCTCCTGTCTCCATAATTGGCGCAGAAAGTAATGTCCAAACTCCTTTAAGTACTCTGAGGCTCCGCTGCTTGTTGGGAGATCACGTTTGCTCATTCTTTTCTAGTACTTCCCAATTTCCCTAGCCCCTTACTGGGAAGAGATCTTATGGTTGAGTTAGGCACCCAATTCCTTTTTAACACTGCAGGCTTCCTTTCTCAGGCTCCAGGGAAAGGCTTAACTGGGACTTTATGTACAACCTTTTTCACTTCCCTAGGTATGACCAAATGATGGTACAATATTTAGGCCTAAAGTCCTAGTTCTATGCTTTTGAAACATAAATTTTCTGCCTTGTTTAACCTAGAAGTGTGTATTTCTGTCTCTATGTCTGTATGTGTGTCTATATGTGTCATATATATGTGATTATTTCACTACCAAAATATGTAAAAGAGCTCTAATTAATTGGCTTTAAAAAAGTAAGTGCTGAAATGAAATATTTTATCAGAAAAATAGAAAAGAACTCAAATGCCTTTTAGTTCACATAACTTTGGTAATCTCTGGTAAATAAAAGTAGTTTTAAAATTGTTAACAAAGTTTAGATGTTTCAAGGTCATAAAACTACTACTTCTATAATATTTTTAATATTTACGGGATTTAACTGTGAATTTATGTTTTTGGTTTTGAGCCTCTGGATTCTAGAGTCTGGATAGGTGGCCATGGTGAGGCCTGGGGATATGTCCTCAGTGCCTAGACCAATAGCTACAAGGCACAATCCAGCCTAATATGGCCTCTTCTTCCCTGCCCAGCTTTGCCTACTGGCTGTTCTGGGAGAAACTGGATCCTCCAGGCATCCTGTTCTGTCTTGAACTCTATACCTGATATAGAGTTCAGGTATAGAACTCTATATCAGGCTAAGTAAATGACTATAATTTTTTTTAGTAACCTGTGATTGTATTTCTTGACAAGTGTTTTATGACAGACAATTCATAACTTCCTGCTTCTTAGGTTTTCACTAAAATTTAAAGTTACTAAAAATAAAAACTCTAGTCAATACCTGTGATTCTATATATAAAGTATACAAAATAATAAGATATATATTTAATAAGAAAAATTACAAAAAAGCCTAAAATGTTTTCTTATTTCATATATATACATAAAATATATATATAATTTTGTCTAACTCAGAGGTTATTTAAAGGTTGATTCAAAATATAAATTTAAAAAAACAAGATAAAAAGTAACTAGTGAAGTAAGAAAGGTTAGACAAAAAATAAAATAATATTGTATAAAAGAAGAATCTTGTAAGATAAACTTTGGTCCTAAAAATAACTAGTTATTAAAAAAAATTAAGACAAAACATAAACCTTAAGTATGTTATAGAGGGTCTATACAAGTTGGAATAAAGTTCATAAAAGGAAATTTATAAAGAAATTTTATATGTGATCCAGTTAGCTATAATTAAAAAAGAATTTTGGTTAAAACAACAAAGTTTTCTTAAAATATTAATTTGTTCTTAATAAAATTACATGACACATTAATTTTAATTGATTTTAATTCTATAAGTTCTTTCCTTTCCTAATTAAATTTTTTTAAAAATCACACTATAGAAGGTTTTTCTTTACCTTTTCAATAATTGGTCTAAAAGATACAAAGATTTTATGCTTTATCAAAATAATCCCTGTGTTGTCTTTATGATGTTTTGACTTACTAAAAAACTAAACTTTTAAATGATTTTTTATGACTCTTTATTTAAAACATTACTTATTTTTGTGTTTTGTTTTCCAGAAATCAAGAAAATCTTTTTTTTCCTTCTTTTGAAGCATTTATAGCTTACAACAAAGTATATGTTTGTAAGCAAAATGTAAAATATTTTTCTCTCTCTCCAGAATTTAAAAACTATCTGTGAGTATTCTTAATTTATGACAATATAGTTATTTATATAAATTCAATAAAATCTGTTTTCTTATATAATAGGACACAATAAAAGACACTGGACTTCTCTTAGTACCCCTAGCAGCTTTCCTTTTATCATTCATTTTCATACCCTACATTTTCTGCTATTTAATAACATTCATACAAAACCAAATTTGAGCCCTTGCTGTTTCCCTCCAACAAAATCTCTATCCCGCCTCTACTCTGGCTTTTAAGACCATCTGATTTCAGCCTCTCTCTTAATGACCTTCAATTGGACTCTCACGCAAGGAAAATTCTATGACCCTAAGTCAGCAGGAAGTAGTTACAAAAAAAACTGGCCATCATGCAAACACCCCAGTCTCTCAGTCCATTGATAAGAATAACAATTCTGACCAAAGGAATGGGGGATTGACAGGATGGCATTGCTAGTAAATCATCTAACATAAAAAAGAAGAAAAAAATCATTGCACACAATGCCTCTTTGTTTGCTTAACTATCCGTGGCTTAACTTGTTTTCTTTAAGAGTTTGTTTTGCAGAACTTGAAAAGTACTGAGCAGACAGAAAAGGGCGCATAGCCCTCCTCCACATCTGTAAGACCACATTCCAAGAAGTCAGATAAAGCCAGCCTAGCAGAGAAAGGAAAAAAAAAATGCTTCCAATTATCATTTTTTAACAATAACTACTCTATTCTTTATAACCCCAATGAAAGCCCAAGCCACTCATCCTCGGTGCTGCCATTCCTTCTTTCTTTCATGCTGTGCCCTTTCCTCCCTTGGAAAGTAAAATAAACTTCTTGCTTCAGAACTTATCCTAATCTTTGAGTCACAAATTCTTTCTCAGCCTGTGGTATGAGCTCCTTCCCTAACAGAGACAAGCCTGGAAAAATAAGTTGTCATAAAATATGTATCCTGTAATATAGCTGTGAGATTATCCAGACATGTTCCTTTATTTTACAAATGAGATGCATATGTCAGGCCTAGAAAGATCAAGTATCTTAACCTGACATAGTAACATATATATTTTACTACAGATGAAATATACATCAAGTGCTTTTGAAATGATCATTATTACCAGTTTTGGGTCATTGGTGTTACCATAATCTGAGGTCAAATTTAGGATTAGATGAGAAGAACAGTGCTGATGATAAACAATTTTAATGTGGTTTAATGTCTTTTCCCTCTCATGAAATATTTTTTCAGTACTATGATAATCTGCCTTTCTTGAAACTACCACCAAATGAGAAATTTAAAAGACTTGTACATATTCCTGACTAGGTAGCAGTTTAGTATCACAGTAGATCTGTAACGGCACAGGATTGAGGTGGGACAGAAATGAAATGTAAGAGAGTCACAATGTTGGAGAATCTGACTCACCAAAAGCCAACTTGCTGCACTAAAAGGACTAGGGCCTAAGCAAATCCTTCCTAGCATATGCTGATATGATGACATGCCTATTTCATGCTCCATTGAGAGAGAATGCAGAAGTTCAGCTTTAATGTTCATAGTCACTTTCCTCTCTCCTGCTGATATTAAAGCCTTCATTACCGTGTCTAAATGCACTGCAGCATGCAGAGTAATATTATGTGGGTCATATTCTCTCCTGTCATTATTTGGCCTCTAAAATGGGTGCACAGTTTTGCTATGCAAGTTCATTTCTATATTCCATAGTTCAAGAAATGGTTGCAAGTTAGCAGTAAAAATGTGCAAAATGACTTCTTCCAGATGCAAGTGCTGTATATCAGCAAAGTATCACCAATATAATAAATAAAGTTTTTGCAATGAGAAGCATGGCATCCTTGAAAGAACATGGTCAAAACATGAGTTCGAATGTAATTCCTATGGCTTACAAACTATTTTATGCTTGGAAAGCCATGCGTCTTGCTCCAGGTTTATCATCTCTAAATTACAAACAGCAATGCTTCTCCTGAAGAATTCTTGTAAGGATTGGAAATAATGAATGTAAAATCTTTTACAAATGCCATACAGTAGTTACAATTAAAGAGGATCTAACAGGTTTATCAATTACAGTTCAATCAGAAAGACAGAACCAATATGGGTATATAGAATAATGGATCTATTAAGGGGAGTGGACCTTAACAATTGTAACTGGTGAAAAAAGTCTATGAAATTCTAGTGATGGACCTAAGGTTGGGAAACACTAGGTGTATAGTGGGAGAGACAATCAAAAAATGGAAGCCCATAAACATAATTAGAATTCACAAAGACAGGCTAGACTTTCAACTCATCTATCACTACCTTGAAGCTCTCTGATGCAGGTAGCAACAGTGCCTATTCTGAGCATTAGAACATGCCAGCTGCCACTTTATTTCTATCTCCCAAAATTCACGCAAACTTCTCATGTCCAATTCTCACCCAGAACCACGTAGGAAAGAGTACATTAATAAATATAGTTCTAGCATCCTAAGCTGACACGGTATAACACTACTACAATAAGAGAGGCTGTGATATTCTGTGGTAATCTCTCCCAAATCTCAGAGGCTAAAATCAACAAGGGTTTATTTCTTATGAAAATGATATGTTCATAGTGACCCTAGGGCACCTCTGTCTCATAAACTACTTCGTCCTAGACTCAGTCTTACGGAGCAGCCTCTAATTGCACCTTGCCACATGTCATGGCAGAATAAAACAAATAATGTCAACAATATGCTTGCTTATAAAGCTTTTGTGCAGAAGAGACATACAGTACTCATGCTCTCTATTCATTAGCCAAAGAAAGCTACAGGACAAGTCTCATGTCACTAGGGCCAAGAAAATAGAATGCTACACCAGGAAGGGAAAGCAGATATTTTCAAATGATAATACAATATTCTACAGTTAACTCTTCTTTCCAAAAATGCTTGCTGTACTCTTTGTTCTGCAGGCAAGTACATTCACGTATTCTCCAGGGATAACAACCCAAAGAGTGACTCAGTTATGGCATCAGACTCAAATCTAGATCTCTGGGGTTTTTCTTGCTCAAGAGACCAAGAAACAACAATAACACCACCACCAAAACACACAAATTATTTGCTTCCCCTAAGCCCTATGTATAATGGTGGAAGAGGGAGAGATTAAACACAAGATAAAAATAATAAAAGTAAACACCAGTGAGAATAGGTGGAAGAGCAGATTCACTGCACCATGGCAGGTCTACATCATCATGGCAGGAACAGTGGTAATTTCCATTGTTAGGACTCCTGTTCCTCTCTGTGGGGGAAGTTCCCTAGTTCATAGTTTTTTGTGGGTGTAGCTTCATTCTCTGGGATACTGTTCTCTTCCATTATTCTATTTGATTACATTTGAAGAGGACATTGGAAAATATGTACAACTTGGTAGCTGAGCAATTTTCACAGCCTTCTTCATGTCCTTAGAAAATAGGAAGTGCAAGAATCATTTCATGGACTGAATAAGCTCAGTCCAGGACGGTGGTTCCTGCAGTACAACTCTTTGAAAAATAGTTCCTTATCCATTTGATTCAGGTCAGTTCCATGTTTCAGGAGACACATCAAAAATTTGTTTCGACTTTTTAGACTTTTTTTGTGATTATTTTGAGCCTACTCATTTACTGTCCAAGAGCCATATGTTTATTCTCTTTTACTGAGTCATCATTCAACTGAAAGGATTTATTGGTCATATCATTAAAGGGCCTGCCAACCGGACTGTTAATTTGATCTTTGACACAAGGCTTTTTCGTTGCCTTTGTCACTCAAATATTTTCTTAATTTTTTTATTTTAATGTTTACAATTGATAGAAAGTTACATCGTTCAATACTATAGATCTCTGAATTTTTGAACTCTACTTTTATTGGAGAATAATTTTTCATGGGTCTATCCCTTTCTGGACATTCTGCAAGTGAGACACTCCTCTTATTCCTCCTAATCTTTCTCAAGGAGTTTGTATAACTAACAGTATAACTAACAAGTTTGAAAGATGTAGTATTGTCCCCTCCAGAGCCAACCATAGATGTGCTTACTGTCCATGATAATGAAGATAAAGTCTCCCTCTAGAGCAAAAAGCAAATATGTTTACTCTCTATCATAAAATATTTGTGTTCCCTAAACTCAGAGTTTCTCTCCTGTAATGCAACCCATTGCATGTGCAGATGGCATCTGGACCCCTTCCCATCACCTTGTTAGTTAGAATCAGGGCTGAAGAAACTGACACAAAATGCTGACACATTGGCTGCTACTATTAAAGTTTGTTTCTAATCCAGAAGTCTTGTATCTTCTACCAGCACCCACCCATGAAATTGTGTCAGGCTAACTAGTTAGCTTGTAAGTAATACATAATCTCAGTTCCCTAAGACTTCTTAATATTTTCCTGTTATTTCTGCTTGCAAGCTGGCCATTTTTTTGTGAGCTCATTTCTTTTACGCACTCTCTTTGCCAGATGTAGCAATGAAAATATAGCATTCTACTAACATTCTGTTTTTCAATTTCATGGCCCAAAGGTCATCCAGTACCTTATTTGTCTTCTAAATAATCATAAATGTTTTATCAAATGACTTACACTGGATTATGCACTTTCTATTATCTAATAAATTACTCACCACACTCTATCTGGCCCCTAAACCAGTGTCACACTTTGTTTTTTGTCATATCAGAAGCCCATCTGCAGTACTAACTACTGAGTCAATTCCTACTTCACCATTCACTTTGCATATTCCAGAAAGGCTTAAAATGTAAATTATTATCTCGATCTTTTTACTATTCTGTATATGCCCTATTTTAAATGTCATTTTAGTGGGATTTAATGAGGGAGATCTCTGTTTTTTATAAGGCTTTGTCTTGATTCTATTATCTTATTAAAACTTTTTTCTCTTTTTCTGTTACCAAAAAAAAAAAATTAAGTGCAAGATCCTTGCTTTAGCTGGCACTGCTGAATAGAAAGGATAATATAAGTTTTATGCTTAGTGTACACAAAATCTTATATTTTGAAGTTAATTTCCAGCAGAAATTTGAGATTAAACTGTAGCTACAGATAGCTCTGAAATTTTATGAAACTATCCCAAAGAAATTTTAGTAGCAAATAAACTCTGGTATTTACATGATATAATACTAACCCTTCTTGGATATTTGAAATTGTATGTTTTCAACTAGGGCTTCACATTTTTTTAATTTTCCATTCAGCTCATATTTCATTCATTAGGTGTTTAATTGTCATTTTACAATTTATTTTAATTATAAATTCAAACTCTGTTCTGGATGATGCAATAAAGGAATGACTTCAAATATTCCAACCACTCCCAGGTATAAATGCAATTATGAAACAAAAATAGAATTAAACAAAATTTTAATAGTGATTGTATGACCATAAGAAACTTGGATCCCAGTTGTTCTTTGATTTAGCACCAGCAACCTCTGTAAGCCTCATTTCCTGCCTATGTCTTTCAAGATGAAACTTATCTTCATGCACATCACAAATACATGTGCTTCTTCATGCCTCTTTTAAATTTTGTGCTGGGAGGAGGCTGGGCAGTGCCTGTCAAATCTTGAGCCTAAGAAACTTTGCTTTTATAAAAAGTTCCAGACCTCACCTCCTCCAGAAAGCCCTCCTTTGCCTGTTGCCTTGGGACTTTCTTGCCTGTGTAATAAATCTTTTCTTAATCATGCCAAAGGACTACTGGACTAAGGTTATGAGTTTTGACATGTGAACCCGACCAGAAGAGGATGTTTACCCATGCTACACCAAGGTTGCCATAACACTGATAAATATATAAATAAGGGATTTATAATAAATAATTTTTGCATTATCAAATATATGTGCATGTACACACACATATATACACATATATGTAATTTACCATCATGGAGAATTTTGTTCATTTTATAAAAAAATAAATTGGAAGAATCTATATATTTTATGCAGCAAATTACTTTACTTCTTCAATGAGATTCTTTTAAAATGAAGAAATAAGCACTAGTTATTTTTATTCTATTAAAGTAGAGGAATACAGACTAGTTAATTGCATTATATATACAACTATTTAAATACATAGAAGGGGAAAATAATGACACTTATTTAAAATTAAAGTTTAAATATATATAAACTATCTGTGTTTGAAGAATATATGATTTTCCAAAAATGAAGTATTAATATGCTAATTTTCACTATGATCTTGATAATAAAAAAATTTTGCTTGTTCTTTGTAAATAAATTGTCTCACTGGTAACAGTATCATTACCAGTTAATTATTCTACTCTCATGAAAGCCTCAAGCTGCTTTTACCCACAAAGAGAAGTAGCTTTCTAAATATCAATTGAATCTATGACATGTCTAGCATTGTATAGCCACAGAATTTCTTTCTCCCCACTGCTGAAATCTTAAACTCTCACAGCTAAAAGTCAACTTTTAATAACATCTGGCTAACATTTCTTTTATAATCCTTTCTAGTGAAAGCAAAACTAAGAAAATAATTTCTCTATTAAAGTGAGAGTGTGTGTCTTCCACATTCCTAAAAGTTATTCATCACCTGCCAGACTCATTGTGGGACCTTTTAATTTTTATTATTCATTATTTAGGAGTGAGGTATATCAGAGCAGCAATTTGCAAAGTATAAGTACATCTTATCTCACACTTCTGCTCTGGGAATTGCTTCTAATGTACAAGGCTAGTGGTTTCCACTGATTTTAGATTCCATGTTCCAGGGCCCCTCCAAGGCCATCCACCAGGAGAGAAGAGGTAAGATTCGTTCACTGTTATTAATACTTGGCCCTCTCTAGAGCTCACCTCCAAAGACAGGGAAAGTGGTAGTGTATTCCCAGTTATAGGTTCCTATGGATTTAATGTGTCCCTCAAAATACAAGTGTTGGAAACTTAATCCCCAATATGACAGTGTTGAGAGGTAGGACATTTAAGAGATGATTAGGCTATGAGCACTGCCCTCATGGATGAATGCGTTAATGTCATTAATGTGGAAGGGGGTTTGTTATCATGAGAGTGGATTGTTATACAAGTAAGTTCAGCACCCTCTTACTCTCTCTCACATAGTCCATTTCCCTTTTACCTTTCTCCGTGGGATGACACATCACGAAGGTCCTTGCCATATACTAATCTCTTGATCTTGGACTTCCCAATCTCCAGACCTATAAGAAATAAATCTCTGTTCTTTGTAAATTATCCAGAAATATCTGCGATATTCTGTTACAGAAGAACAAAACTGACTAGGACATGGTTTCACCCTAAGGCCCAGCTCCCACAGGACACCTCACCTTTGAGAAGACTATGGACAGAGAACTAAGTGAGCCAGCATCTGCCTTTTCCTGTTTCAGAGCTCAACTGTTTATAAGATTTCAATCAACTGCACATGTCTGGCAACTTTTTCTCCTTTTTTTCCTCTCCCTACAACATCTGGCAGATAGGTACATTTTCTCCCGAGTATACTGGTTCCTTTTATGTTATTTTGTAAGCTAATCTGGATACCTTCCCTTGCTATTGAGAGACAGTATAGAAGAATGATTAAAGGGGAGATTTTACAGTCAGAAAATGTAGGTTGTAATCTCATTCTTATCAATTACTGGCTATGCAACCTTGCTTTTGTTTTCTTATTTATAAAATGGAGATAAAATTACAAACTATACTCTTAGGGTGGGTGTGAGAAGTGGATGACTTAACATATATAAAGTACTTACAACAGTGCTGGGACTCAAAATTAACATTATATGAGTGTTTTCTAAGTCTATCAGGCTGCTATAAAAGAATACTATTGACTGGGTGGCTTATGAACAACAAATTTATTTCTCATAGTTCTGGAGTCTGGGAAGTCCAAGAACAAGGAACTGGCAGATTTTGTGTCTGGTGAGACAGCTATTTTTTAGCTGTGTCTTCACATGGCAGAAAGGGTGAGGGAGCTCTCTGCGGTCTCTTTTATAAGGGCACTAATTCCATTCATGAGGGTTCTGCACTCATGGCCTAATCACCTCCAAAAGCTCTTGCCTCCTAATATTATATCAGGGATTAGGATTTCAACATATGGATTTGGGGCAGCCACAAACATTCAGTAGACAGCAGGTGTTAATGCATGTTAAAATTTCTGTAAAATAGGTAAGTATTATAATTTCTAATATGACCAATAAATAAATCCAAGTCTACATGTACACTTTGTTTTCTGTAATTACTATACTATGCAATTCTTTCCTTTTGACCCCCTGTAATATAACTTAGTTCATTGTCCATCTTTAGAAGAAGAAATTCAATAGAGCATACCTGATTCAGGTTAAAATTATGCTGGCTAAAATTGAAAAGAGTACTTGCTATTAGTAATGATAAAATTAAAACATAAAATAAAGAATAGCACTATAAATAGTTAATAAGAAAATTCAGTTTTTCTAAACTGTATAGAATCATTAGGAGAAAAATTGCCTTGTACCACCAGTTTGAATGTAGCAAACCTGTGATTGTTTTATTGTTGAGTTATTTTAATCATTCATAAGTCTCACATGTATTGTAAACTTCATAGACTCATTCTCTTGAACTTTTTTGACAATATCAGGCACATGTTTTAAGAAGGCAATTGCCACATCATTTTATTTAGTCCTGGACTTTCTTCTGAAAATCAATTCAACACTACTTTTATTTGAAATGACATGTGTTGCCCACAAAATAACATAACTTTTAAGTGACTTTCAAATTAATCAAGTTAATATCCACAGTATGAATATATGTAATTTAGAATAGTTTTATTTGCTCTTTATCCATTCAATAAATATTATTGTTCATATATATGCTAGATTGTGTGCTAGGGTGCTGGAAATATGAAGTAGAATTAAAACATGTTTATGATTTCAAAGAGTGGATGACCTAGTAAGCAGGAGAAATTAGAAATGTAAAAAGATTAATTAATGTGAATCAGTGTGGGTACCAATATAATAAAGACCTGTACAAGAACATTGAAGGAATAACTTTATATAGGAAAATCAAGGAAGCTGTTATTCAAAATCTGAGATTTGTCATTTCCTAATCCTTTACATTTTACATATATCCTATAATTTTAAATTATCAATGACTCTATCAGCATCAAACTTGTCTCCTAAGTTTCTAGGACATTGCATTCAGCAAGAGCTTCATTTCAGTCTTTGATAACTGAAAGGAATAACCTCAACATCTGAATCAATCACTTTTCAAAAGCAGAAAATACAAACATTGTTTTGATTTTTTTCTTCCATATCAGTAAACATACACAAGTCTTCATTATGTTTCCTATGATCTATGATCTTCAAACCTCTAGTTCAGACCTAATTTTGCTCTTCTTTTCATATTTCATGCTATTGCTTGGTGCACGGTATAGAACAAAAGCTCATCGATAGTCTTCCTTGCAGCTTAGACCCCATGTGTACATCACCATGTAAGAGGTGCTGACTCTTCTATCATCATCTTTAAGCCTTCATTTCCACCAACCAAGGTCAAATTAAGTTCCCCATTCTACGGATAGTGGATTGGATGTGTATGGGTTGGACTCATGTACAAACTCACTATGCATGATCATGCTTTGAAATGTCTGTGGAATGAGTTTTTCTCCCTTTCCTGTAGCCATTTAGGAGTCTCAAAACCAGGACTGTGTCTTTTTATGTATACTTTCCTTGATGCATTTCTATATTTCCCATAACTAGATTGCAGCTAATATCTATGAACACTAATTCATACATATTCAATAAGGCTATGATGGTAAGGTTCCAAATGTCTTAAGGAAGCACTTGAAATTCCTAAAGTTATTCTTTTACCTAATCCCCCATAGATACAAAGTGATTTTAAATAGTTTTGGGCTTATGTATCAATATTAGGTTCTAGTAGATCTTAGTATTAGGAAATTCTGTACATTTTTATGCTTATCTGTCCAGCAGTTACTGAATTTGATCCATATGATTTATTAATTTACAAGTAAATTTCTTTGAAATTGTGTCACATTGTTTCACACATATAAAAAAAAATCCATGCATCTGATGAAATCAAATTGCTCAAAACATTTTCTACACTTTCAAACATATTTAAAATTATCTTTCCAAACATTTCTTTACTTGATATAAATTTGAATTTCTTTGAAATAGATTGAGCATTGTTATTACTCATTTCCTAAATACAATGGCAATCATATGTTGGAGGAAGAGTGGTTTTTTTCAGGAACATATAATGGTTGTGACTAGAGTAAGTATCCTAAAGAATTATGCTATGTAAACACATTTACATTTTTTAAGGATGTTCTTAAAAAAGTTTTACAAATATGATTTTGTGTTTATTATCTTTCAGAAATTTCCTTAATTAATCCTGGAGTGATTATCACCATGTTCT
Organism: Daubentonia madagascariensis; assembly: GCA_023783475.1. NCBI lineage: Eukaryota > Metazoa > Chordata > Mammalia > Primates > Daubentoniidae > Daubentonia > Daubentonia madagascariensis. The sequence continues at coordinate 20,851,460 of JAKFHU010001684.1, read as the reverse complement.
AGTAATAAAATAGTGAAATCTGACCAGAGATAATTTTCTGGTTATCATTAGAATACATATAAGAAACATCGGAGAAAATCTTGATTTCACTTAACTTTTTCTTAAACTTCCCTTATGCTTATTTTTTTTGGAATATATTCAATGAATAATTTTTTGTGACTGTATTTGGAAGAGAAGTTACTTGTTTTCTTAGAATCAATACAAAGTAAAAAAATATATACAAATATTCTGGAAAAACTCATACTTTAAGATGGGATCGAAGGTCTAAGAAATATAAACAACAGACTGCATGTATTTCAGTGATACACATTTTTGAACTATAATTACTTTGCTCAGATCTCCTTTTTAAGCTCTTAAATTACATGCAGAAACCCAAACAGTATTTCATTTACATATTTGGGATCCATAAAGCAACAAAAAACATGGTATTTGTGTCTACATTTCTAATATAGCTTAGTTCTTAAAATAATTTCACTTCATTTTTACAAGAGACAAAAGCTTTTTGGAAGATCTATGATTATGGCACTCACATGCATTGCTTTTATGCTGCTGTGGGTGTAGGTCTGACAAACACTCAGCAAACAGATGGCTAACCCTCTGAATGGCATTATTCATGTTAAACAAAATGGCTTTCTGACGATCATAATGTAGCACCTGCTCTGGCATTTTCCTCCTAAGGGAAGTGGAAAAGTGGGATTTGGTGAGTTTGTCAATTGCTGTATCAGGCTTACGTTTGCTGATAGTATTTTAAGAAAGAAAATTGCTAATCAATTAAGAAAAACTCATTTTATAATGTCCATCATAAAACAGGAATAAAATTTAATTTGTCAAGATATGCATATATATTTGTTTATATCAATGAACAGAAGGACTTTCTGTATATGTTGGTGGGACTCAGGGAATAGTTTTTTTCCCTAATGTCCTAAATAACTAAATTGAGTCAATTACTACTGTAATTTTAAATGAAAAAAGACACATATCATAATGTTTAGTTTTATTCTTATATACTTGTTATCAATTTTCCAATATTCCAAATATCTGTTATGATATTTCATAACTTATCCTAAATAATTATTTTGAGTCAAAATTTCTCATAAAATACCCTTCAGATTAAATGATTTTTCCCTCTGTTTCTTACATAACTGCATTTCTGCTGAGTCTTTTCAATTTGCAATAACCTTCCCCAGTGAAATGTAAACCTATTTACTCAGAATCCATTATCAGTGGTCGTAAAATATAATTAATCTCCCCCAAGGTTTTATATCTCTACACTAATTGATGCTTATTCTGTTAGAATATTTTCACAGTTAAATTTCTCTGATTTTTCATTTATTATAAGTCTGCTCCCTGGCTACTTTTTCAGTCCTTGTTATTTCTCAGATATATGGCTGCACCATACTAGCTGCACCATTGTGACCAATAAAACATCGGAAGGAAGAATTGTCTCCAGTGATTTTGGACTTGCCACCGTCACCAAAGGCTAAGTATATTTACATTGCATTTGATGCATATATCTAATCCAGTAAACCAAAGGCCATCAATAATCAGCATAAATAGATTTTGTTTTTGCTATACTTTGTATTAATGCAAAGCTTATCTCATGGTGTTTTTTCTATGAAATAGAAAGGTATTCATTGAGTTTAGAAAGGTATTTGATTGTGTGTATTTGTATTAATAGTTTTATATGTGGACTTCATAGTGATGTTTTAAATCAAATTTTGATGTATTGCATACATAAGTGAAATGTTAGAATGAGAAACAAAGTTTCAATAAAAGTAGAAAATACTTTAATACCAATTACACATTTTTAATCTTAATTTCTAAAATAAACAAAACAAATCCTTAAATATATATGTCTGTCTACCATAGAAGAAACAAAAATACCATGTTACGTTCACATTTTAAGAACCTGAGATAGTATAGGGTGACAAGAAAATGATTGACCTACTTGTGATTGAATGACAAATTTGAAAAATGTTGGATATAATTTAAGTTCTATTGAAGTTCTTTATTTCCCTCACTTCAGGAAATTGATCTTTCAGTGCCTTTTATATGCAAGTCATAAAATAATTTCCAATATAGCCCAAGGGTAATTTCCTAAAAAATTAACTTTTCATCTTAAATGTAAAAATTATAAAAGAGTTAGAAATAACATAAAACTCTTGAAACACATTGATTTGGGATGGTGGAATGGATGGCACCTGTTAGGGCAAAGAGTTACATTAATGATTCTTTTTAAATAAAAGATTGATGGCTATATAATATTGCAAGAAAAAGGAGGGAATGAGTACTACGCTGACAGATTCTACAACAATCATAAATCAGATAAATTAGGAATTTATTTGCCATTTTCAATATATATGATTAGATAATGTGTCTTAGTAAATGAGATTCACTACCTCTCCCCCCAGCTCCCTGTAGAGATAATAAATACTGTATAATATAAATTTCTATTCAGGTAGCAAAGTTTTCCTCTCAATAAGATTGTAGTGGCCTCAAAAGAAAATCACGGTGGTTTGTAATTGATTACATCCACCTTAAGACTAATTTGGCTAATATATGTGAAGCTATGTGCTAAGGGATAACATAATATTTTGGAATTTTCATACCACATTTCTCTGTGTAGAAGCATTGTTTTTTGAGAAAAATTTTACCCATCCTGAAGATCTTTTCTAGACACATTTCTGTGTTGTGGCATTTTATTTGGCTGTCTTGGTTTGAAGTTTTAGATTTCATTAGGCATTTCCAATCCTAACCTTTCCTAGATTGACTATCAAAGTACATGGATCTGCCTTTAATTTCCAGTGCTGATGGAAAGTGATGTGATCTCAATTTTCCTCAAGAATGCCGAGCATTGCCTTAAAACATCGGTGTTATCTTGAAAATATGGGCATGACATTCTTCAAAATGGCATATTTTAAAGGCATAGGTGGTTGTTTTTCAGAATGCATTCTTTGCTAATATCAGTCTAATACCTTAGAAACAAGAAATGTGTATGTATATCGTTCTCATCAATCTGACTACTTTTAATTTTTTTACTGTTTGAAAAAATTCTCAATGCATTCCCATATTCATTAGGGTTGTTTACCACCTTTATGTTTCTCATTAATATTTGTGTTGCAAATGTTGTTCCTGTTTTCTGGGAAGCAGCAATTTTCTTAAATTAATTTTTACTTTTACTTTTCTTCAGAGAGACTAAGCCTATTCATATAAGTAAAAGGTTTGACCCCCTCAAACATATTAGCATTTGTCACTCTTCAAGTCTTACAGCTTAATGCCTAGAATATTCCAAGTTCAGTCCGTATATCCCTCCTTTTTTGATTATTAGTTTAGTTTAGACAGCAAATAATCTTAGATGTAAAACTACCCAAAATAATCGTTATCAGATGGATACTTGTCCATTTGTCTTTATCTAAAGTTATTGACTATATTTTTATCTTTTTAAAAAATTGATTGCCTCAGTCAGCTTGGGCTGTCATGACAAAATATCATAGACTGGGTGTCTTAAACTACAGAGATTTATTTTGTAACACTTCTGGAGTCTGGAAGTCTGAGATCAGGGAGCCATCATGGTTGGATTCTGGTGAGGGCTTTCTTCATGGCTTATAGACAGCCTTCTTCTCAGTGTGTCTTCACACAGCAGAGAGAGAACTCTAGCCTTTCTCCTTCTTATACAGGCACTAATCCTTTATAAGGGCACTAATAGTTTATAAATATAAGGGTCCCATTTATATGACTTCATCTAAATCCAATATTTTCCCAAAGTTTTCATCACAAGATACCATCACACTGGGGCATAGGGCTTCAACATATGAATTTTGAGGGGACACAATTCAGTCTGTAGCATTAATTGTGCAAGTAAAACTTTTAGGGGCAGTATAAAATATTTTCTCAATATCCAAATATGTGACAGCTGCTCCCTTTCTTTGCTCCACTTAATTCTATGATTATATTTAAATCTGTCAAGTGAATCTAGAATGATTAATTATTTGAGCCTAATGCTATTAATTATGCCTGTATGTTCTTAGTATTTATAATATTTATAATATTTATTTCATTATATGCATATCTTATTAATAAAGGGAAAAGTTATTTTTACTATTGTTTTCCTTAATCTGTTTATAATTGTTTACCCTCCTACTATTTCAGTGATTCTTCATCTTTCAAAAACAGGTTCAGAAAGTTCATCCATTAATAATTATATTAGCTATCACACTTATCTAGTTAGCAAAAGTATTGGCTCATTTGCTTAAAATCCAGAATATTTAATGTTCCTAAATAATTTAAAATTTAATTTTAATGTCTCTGTACCTATTAGAATAGGAGTCTCCTGTGTGTTCTCACATATATGTTGTTCTGTCCAACTTTCTACATTTCTGCTCCTACAAACCTAGTGCAGATCATCACTATCTTTTTCATGAACTATAGCAATTGTCCCTGAACTGATATCCTTTCTCTCTGCTCCATTCCAATTAACTCTGCAAAACACTCAAAATGATTAAGCAAAGCAAAGCAAAACAAACAGGAAAGGCATGAATTAGATCAAGTCAATGGTCTGCTAAGAGTGCTTTCATGACTTCCTTTTGCTTTTAGAGCCCTACGAGATCTATCTGTGAACTTCACCTTGAGCTACTCACTCCCATAGTTACTGTATTTCAGCTCTGTTCCATGTGATTGTCACTGTATGTGCTTTTCCCTCTATTTGCAGTACACTGGCTGGAATTTTATTATTTTTCAAATCTCGACTTAGGTGAGGTTTTGGGTCTCAGCACTTGACAGGTGGTATAGCATTGTGGTTAAAAGCATGGGCAGACTGGGCATAGTGGCTCACACCTATAATCCCAGCACTTTGGGAGGCCAAGGCAAGAGGATTGCTTGAGACCAGGAGTTTGAGACCAGTCTGGGCAACACAGCAAGACCCCATCTCTACAAAAAATTTAAAAATTAGCTGAGTGTGGTGGTGTGTGCCTGTAGTCCTAGCTACTCAGGAGGCTGTGGCAGAAGACTCGCTTGAGCTCAAGAGTTGGAGTTTATAATGAGCTATGATTGGGCCACTGCACTCCAGTCTGGGCAAGACAGTGGACCACCTACCCTCTAATTCCATTTCAATCTTTCACTACCAGTGTGGCCTTGGGCAGGTGACTTTATCTTTGTATTGCATTTTCTTCACCTGTAAAAATGGAGTTGATATTAATAACATGGCCTATCTCAAAGATTTCTTGTGAGGATTAAATAAGTTAATGTATATAAAGCACTTAAAAGAGTGTGTAGTATATTTTAAGCACTCGATGAAGGTCACTTCTTAGAGTTTTATATCAATGAAATGTTCTTAATTATATTAGTAATTATTATAATAGCAATAATGTAATAATTATTAATATTTAATAATTATTAATAATTATATTGTTAATATTAATATACTATTGTTATATTATTAATTAATAATAATTAATAACTAGCTATTCATTAACTCTAAATTACAGGCACTGTATATATGTATAGTCTATACTTGTTATTCAAAGTTCCAGGCCAGTAAATACTACATATCTTTTGTTCATCATTGTATAACTAGCACCTATAACTGCCTAGAAAGGAGACCAATAACTATTTTTGAATGAATGAATACTATTGACATAATTGAATTAAGCAACTGAGTAGGACAAGCTTTTGACAACAGAGTGAAAACTCCCACAAAAACAGAGAAGGCAGTCCATGAACCTAATAATAACAGTGGCTACAGAACATAGTTGGGCAAACAGCTCTTAGCTGTACTTGAGCTTTCAGACAAGGCAGCCAACAACAAGCAGATTCAGTGAAAGCGTACAACTGGAACACTGTGAGTGAGTGAGCTGGTATGGGAGGCATCTGACAACAGACAGTAGGTAAAATCCCAGCAACATGTAAGCACAGTGCACCTGTTAATAATTATTGTAGATATTTGATCACTTAAGCTGTTTGGTGCTGGGTCAGGCATAGTGTTCTCAGCAGGGAATAAAGCATAGGGAAACAAGGAAGGAATTAATATATCAGGTGGAGATTTTGTCATAAAAGGTAAAATAAAAGCTCATAGCTTAAAATATATTATGATGATAGCATAATGCTGACCAATGTATGAAAGGACTAAGATTCCCTGAATAGAAATTTGAAAAAGAATTGTTTTACCTTTAATTTTCTCATGTCCTCATTGAGGGATATTTAAGAAAACTTTTTTTATATACATATAAACTATGCTAGACAACTGAAAAGAAAATTAGGCAAACTTTTTTCCTGAAATGAATGAAGTTACATCTAATGTGTATTTTGCATGATGATTTCATTGTGCTTCACTTTGTCTTTGATTTTCTCACTTCACTTAAATCGTTGTAGCAATTTTTCTTTGGTTTGCCTCCTCTGCCAAACAGCTGAACATATTTGAATTAAAAATGCAGCTGTCTTAATCAATCCTTCATGTTATATATGGATTTAAAAAATAAATTTTCAAGTACAAAAACTCATGACATTATTCAGCTCATGAGCTAATTCAAGATCTGTTTGTCATGATGTAGCTGTTTCTATTCCTATGCAAATTCTGCTTTGTTCTTAGTATTGACATTTTCCTCCATTTCACAGTTGGCAGAATTAAAACATAGACTAAAACATTACAAGTAAACTTTCATTATATTAATGCAAAAGCTCAAATTATCTTAATTATACCCATTAATATAATTAATCCACAAACAAATGCTAATGCCACTGCTAGTTTATGTGGTATGTCGATCATTTCAATTTATATCTTCTTTGGGCTTCTCCATTTTCACATATCTAAATGGGAAAGTCTATGCAGAAATATCCCAAAGCCTCTGTGAATTAAGCTACATTGCCTATAAGATAAAATTTAAAATAATTATGTTAACACTTGACATGAATTTTCTCCACATGTTTGAAAATTATTTTGAAAGGTAGAATAACTACTTTGTGCTTTTGATTAAAATAAAATGTTTATTATTTTTTTTATATATAGCCACATGTGTAGTTAAGGAGAAATGAAATTATTTTCTAGAGTTAGGTAATTATATTTGATATGACTGAGAAGTTGCTATCAAAATAATGCATGTCTAAATGGAAAATAATTATAATTACACATTTTCAACTTCCCAACACTACTGGATTTGTGAAGAAAAACATTCTTTAAGTGTGTTCTTATTTCAAACTTTTAAACAAATCAGAAATGTCATTTTACTAATATCAGAGCTCTCTCATCTCTGAATGCATTCAAACAAACTATTAAGGCATATTAAATTAGTATTAACCTGTCCCCCACCACATATAATTTTATAAAGAATGATATTCCTACCCATCAACTAATTGCATCAATTGACTTCACTGCAGTGACATAATTAATAGACCATAATATTTAAGAAGGTGACATTTCTCACTTGTTTTGAACTCTTGACTTGGAGTTTGAAAAGGAGAATAAGTTACTGATACCAGGATTTTAATGTAGAGTAGTATCTAGTTGGCAGTTAACTGAAACAGCTTCCTTTCCCATAATAGCAATAAAATAGAAAGGACTAATTACCACTTTTATAGGTGCAATTGGAACTTAAAACTCTAGAGACAGTGTGAGCAGTAAACCACTGTTAAAGTCTACTTCACCATCTGCACCTTAAAATTACAGCTACCAAATCAATAAACAAACAAAAGACTCAATCATGCTAAATATATTATTCTAAGGTTTTAAATTGTTTATTAACATCTCTGGTGACTCTAATTAGTTAAAACAATTTTTTAGCTAAAAATAATCAGATTTTCTATTCACATATATTTTGAAATAATTAGAGCTTCTTTAAATATCAAACAACTTATAAATCTGTTTTAAAAATTTTAAGATTAATATTTTAAAAATCTTTATCTTTCACAGCAGATATGATGCAGTGCCCTCTTTAAAATGGAGACCAGACATGATGGCCAACAGTGCATTTATGCCTTGAGACACTTTCACTATTTCTAAGCAAGATAGTTTTAAATACATCCATGAATACAAGAATAAATCTTAATAAACGCATTTTCACATAAAACAATTAAATATGGAAACCATAGACTTGGGAGAAAAAACACGTGTAATTATGTTCTTTATTTGGAATAAAACCAATATAAAAGTAAATCTTTCCATGCATAGTGTAGATTTAAAAAAAAAGGCAAACAATAAAATGTAATGTGCTGTTTAATGATTATATACACTATGTATAAAACCACATTCAATGTGAAGACACACAGGTTTTCAAAACCTAACCTTTGAACAAACTGAGTTGAGTTAAAAATACAACTTTTTTCTTACTTAAGTCAAGAGAGTCTAAGATAAGATTAGGCATAAGTCTAGGGTCTGTGAGGATGTACAAATGCCTTAAATAATTCATTCTAAATTTCAAGTAAGTGTGATATGTTTTTCAAAGTTCCTTATGAGAACATCTTTTTATATGCTGAAGATATATTTTTCCAGATCTCTTTATAATTTTGAAAATCTCCATAAACTAACCATTTAAAAATTAACCATGTTACAAAATTTCCAGAAAATCCCTTCTCCACACTCTTTCAAATATAAAAATTCAATCATTTATCATTCAGCAGAAATAGTCTGACCTATATTTCAGAATATATGTGAAATTAGTTGCAGTACATGTATTGGAAGTGATGATATCCATTTGCTGTGCATGTTAAAATAATTACCAACTTATATATGTGCTATATTCTTGCTGAATGAATGAATAGACCATCTTTCTCCAAATTGCACAATCCTGCCAACAAAGGGAAAAGCCAGATCATTAGTTAGGGACTCTCTGATTTGCTGAAGACTTGACTCAGTATTTGGGCCTCCTACTTGACCAAGTTTTCAATTAGGAATTGTTTTTCTTTCCTCAGCAAGGAGAAAATAAAAGCCCGACTGTTTCTGCTATGCCATTGAATATTAGGGATGGGCAGGGATGGAATGCTCAGAAGGAGCAGGAAGTTGAATAGAAAGAGGAAGAAAGGAAGAGTAGGAAAAGTAGGAAGAGAAGAAGATGCAAACCTGGCTAATATCCAGGCAATATTGACCAAGTCATTACACATTGCACAGAACATCTGGCCAATCTGAGGGCACATTTTCCTGAAATAGGAATAAAATTACTTTCAAAGAATATTATAAAAAGAACACGTGCATGTTTGCTAATTGTCTGGTTAGTTGCCTAGTTGATTAATCTGCTGATGAAAAGGCCTTCGGGTGCACACTAACTTACAAGCAAATGAAGCCTCTTGCATTTTCTAACATATTTGAATGTCTTCAGATGTGATTGTGTCTGCCTAGCAATTTCTGAGGCATTTCATAATAACTGAGCTTTTAAAAGTAGAATCAATCATTCAATTTTTTAAAAAGCCAGGTTTTAATATTTGGGGAAAATACAACAGCCAATCTGTCAAAACATATTGAACCTACAGTGAGTTGTCAATTTTCAAATGCAGAAATCAAAGTCTAGTTAATTAACTCATTATTTGGAACACTTAGATTAGACTTCAAGCATGTAATGTAAACAGTCTATGCAGGTACTCCCAGAGAGGCTTCATTTGAGCTCCTATCATCTATTTTGGGTGGTGTAAACTTCCTGATAATTTGTAAAAATACTTCAATCCATTAAAATGTTTTATGCTCAATTCTATGTATAATTTTGAGGGGAAGGAAGGATTCACAAGTTTAAATTCTTTCCTCTGTTAGATCTACCTTGTGACTTGTACTGCTTTGCTTTTACATGATTACTCAAAAATCAATGTTGGGGAGAGATTTTTATGCATTCAACATATTGTTTAAAAAAAGGCATATTTTTGCCAACCATGTCTGAAAATCACAATGAAAAAACAGCATGTAAAATTTTAAAAAATAAATATTTTGCTAGTTTTCTTTTTCTTTATTTATATGTCTATCAGAATAATATGTTCATATTATTTGAAAACATATGTCAAATTTTACTAACAGGCTTCCATAAAATCAGCAAAAATATTATGCTTCACATACCACAGTCCCTATCTGTAGAAATAGCTACTTTGAAATATTTTAGCTGTTTTTTCTGAGACTTATTTCTAAATACTATGCTTAGTCTGCCAATTAAAAATGTCAAAAAGAACACATGAGTTTATTTTAGCTAACCCCAGAAAAGCTCCATTAAGCCATTAAAGAAGATTGAGCAAATTGAAGATAGGATGATAATAAGTAAATGGCAGTATCAACAACGTTTTGAAGCTAGAAGCCAGATAGATGAGAAGACACTGACTTATCAGAGCACACAAACCTGAAGCATCACAACCAACAAAAAGTCAAGTGACTCACCTGTGTACCCTGAAGAAACTCGAGAACTAAAAGAACTAGTATTTCTGGAGATACAGGTGTTGGTAAGGCTGAAAAAGAAGATAGTTGTTTGGAAGTATGTAAAAAAAAAGCAAGGATAATACTAGAAACTTTCATCCAACCCATGGAGTCAGGCTGTTCATCTTCCTGAGGCATAAAATTTACTCTCTGGTGAGGTTTAGTCATAAGAGTTTAAACTTAGAGATACCAAGTCCCCCTAACTTCAGGGTAAACTACCTGCTGAATATAAGGGGACTTCAAGAAAGTCTACATACATAATGGAGGAAATCTAAGCTTTCTTTTACAAATCAACATTTAGAATGCTTCCAGGAAGGCTTTCATAACCCGGACAAACTACAGACATCTCGCACAGGAAAAATTACCTATTGATGTAGGCATTTGGGGGAATCTCAGTGGAATGTCCATTTACAAATAGATAATCCTCAGGCTCAATAGTCAATAATCCTAGCCCATTCACACAGATCTCCAGTCAGATATATATATTTTTTCATCTTGCTCTTAAATATGATTATAAAGCCAAGGATCACTAAACAGTTGAGAAAAGCATACAACATGAAGATAGAATCCAATCAAATAAATAGCAAAATAAACTCAGAGGAAAAAATGAAACTATAAAGTGAGCAAAGGAAACTTAAAACCTAATAATTGATATATTTAAAAGAGAAGAGGTGTTATATTCTATCTACAGAAAAATAACAGGATGCTGTAAAAGAAACATTCAGAGAACAAAGAAAAAGCCACTGGAAATTAAAAAGGTGATAATGGAAATTTTTAAATCAAGGAAAATTTGGAAAATAAATTTAAGAGATAATGTTACTTAAAAAGATTTTTGAAATGCTGTTATGTAGCAGGCACAGTACAAAGGGGACAAAGCCCCTGCTTTCATGAAATTAGAAAAGCAACAACAAGAAAAATGACAAAATGAGTTTGGGTGTAGGAGAGAAAACAAATATTTAGGATTGCAGGGTGATATTTTCATCTGGGGCATAGCTCAAGAAAATAGAATAATGCTCCCATCAAAAATAGAGATGAAAAATTGAAGAGAAAATAAAATAAATAGAAGAGTAATCCAGGATTTCCACATATAACATAGACATATCAAAGGAAAGGAAACTAAGTATATTAAGAAGAGGAATATAGCAAGGGAAGGATAAAATAAAATTTTCTACAACTAGAAGATATTGATTTTCCAATGGGAAAAAATCTATCAAATTAACAACAAAATCAATGGAAAAAATAAAACTAGAATCCTAGAAAGAAAAAAGCAAGTTACACCCAAGGAATATGTGACCAGAATGATTTTTTTTTTAACAACAATACCAGAAGTTAGAAAGAGAGATAATGGTTTAAATGATTTTTAATCCACAACTGCTTATACATTCAAAAAGTCAATTAAGGAAAAGAGTAAAATGTAGACATTTTCAGATATACAAGTCCTGAGAACATTTATCTCTTAAGCATCCTTTCTCAGGAAGATTCTGAAGGCTATGCTCCACCAAAATAAGGAAGAAAACCAAGAAAGACAAATATGTGATAGCTGAAGATTGGGATCCAACAGAGCAGAGATGAAAAATGAATTATCAAGTGAATGGGGAGAAGTCCCAGAATAACAGCAGCATGGCCAGCCCAGAGTTCAGTCAGGAAGATGAGGAGGAAAAACTTCAAGAAGCAAATCACCAAGAAAAGAAGACAAAATGGAACCATCTTAGGTACTGTATGAATTTATGGACTCTACTAAAAATAGCTAAAAGTTTTAGAGTTCCATTAGAAAGTTTGAAGGCAATTTATTGGAAAGAAAATAGAAATTTAACCAAACAGATAAACAAAATCATTAACACCAGGAAAGCAAAAGCAATAAGAACGGAAGTACACTAGTTACTTGGTAATAAAGATATTTAGGCAGCCATAATTATTTAAACAATAAGCATGGGCCATACTTTGTAGTGCGTTTCTATTGGGAGTATGGGGAACAGAAAGTATTTGTATGTGGTAAGGTGAAGATATTAAAAAAGCTGAAACTTAAACTACCTTCAGTCAAATTTCCCAAACTTCATTGTCCATTTACAGCTATATCATAATCAGTGATTAAATTAATGTTTATAACATTATGACTACGTGTATATTGTTTATGAGCAAGTAGTGCACCACATCATAATCATGCTTCCTTCTTTCTCTTTTATAACTTTATTTTCATCCCATTCTTGTTCTAATTTCTTTCATCTCAGAGACTCTTCTCAAGTTTGTGTGACCAAGATAGTATATATCTGCCTCCTTTGCAAGAAAGGTGGCAGAAGCTTCCACAAAGTTTAATTTGTAAACTTGAATTTAATTCCCTTGTGTCTAGACTCACAGCAGCAACGTTCATCTTTACACCTTCTCCAGAGCTTGACAGATTCATTTTTTAATTAACTAATAATTAGTAAATTAAAAACAGCAAAAATCTCTGGGTTAGGTGAAACAATCATCATTCAACTGGGAGGAAGAGGTGGCTGGGCACAGGAATGCACTATTTTTTTTTTTCTTTTTTTCTTATGAAGTCAATATTTCCTTTCCCTGTGTTCCATCCTGATCCCAGTCCACCTTACTGGACTGCCTGGTAGTTTGCAACAAGGAGCCTCTTAGGGTTTTGGGGACAAAATTGGTGGGTTCCATGTGCAGCCCCTTCCTCAGATCTTTAGACTTTCCTTCCTCTGTTAAATGTTTCCATCTTTCAAAGCTGTATTATATTATTTTACTGACGTCTTCTCCCCTTCTCTTTGTCTTTTTAGATTAGATATTTTTAAGTGCATTTACAATTATTATGGTGGGTCTCAAGGGGGCAAGCAGGGAAACAGGCCAGATATATAATTACACATTTTTAAAAATTGTTTCCATTGGCAAAGATTAATCATGTGATCATATTTTTGGTTTGACTCAAATTTAGACCATAAAAACCATCTTCTACCTGTGCATATTAATATCTCAAAAATTGAATTAATATCAAGTAACTTTTTTGTAGAAACTAAACTACATAATAAAACTATATATATTCAGTGCAGTGAAATTGAGAGATGTCATAGTCCGGAATGGAGAGAAACCTTAGAAATCACCTAATGAACTTTATGCACTTTCAGGCCCTCCTTCCATAACTTTCTTTTAGTATTTGCACTATCTCTTCTTCAACAGCAAAATAGAGAATTTACAACTTTTTGCCACATCATATGTTGTTTTCAGACACTTCAAATTCTCAGACATATCTTTGGCATATGGGTTGGATTTTTCCCTTTTTATCTTTTTCTAACTGCTCAAAGATATAATTTGTATTTAAATACAATTATAATTTGATAAATACAATAATAAATATAATATTTACCTCCAGTAATCTTTTTTGTATTGAAATATAAACATGAAGTTTCCACTTTCCACCCTACTTCCTACCTTAATTCTTCACAATAACCAGTCTTAATATTTCAACAGTTGGCCCTAAACATGCAATATTTCCTACAAATTCATGAATCAGGTTATTCTTCTCTAGATCTACTTTACTTTGTTAACCTATTATCTAAAGACTTTTACCATTTATATTCTATGACATTGTTCTAGGCATAATACTTTTATTAATACTGCTGAATACTGCTTTAGCATTTCCAATAAGCCTTATATTATTGAACTAAGTGAGCTTATATTTACCCAAATAATTAATACTTTTACATATTCTGATAATTAGACCCATCTATGCCTATCTTTTATTTGTATTTGGGATTTTTTTGTCATAATTTAATGGTTTACAGTTATTTCTATTAAATTTTAATGTAATGTTTAGTATTTTTTTTTCAAAAATACTAATTCTACCAACTTTTCTATTCTTCCCATGTTGTTATGTTTTATTTTAGTAAGCATGCCATCAATACCCTCATTCCAGGTATTAATTTAAAAACTGTTGAGAACAAATTTGAGAGTGGAACCCCATAAGGCTGAAACCTACCAAAAAGTTAGCATTATTAACAGCTACTGTTTACTCACTGCCGCAGAAATAGTAAGAACACACTTCTTTGATTTGTATCTTCCCATATTTCCTCTTGTTTATGAAAACATTGTGACCAATTTGATCAAATGCTTTTGTTGTGACACAATTTTTCTGCCACTTTTTGTATCTAGCAGCTGAGGGCATCATTTGCTTTATTGGCACACCCATAAATTGTCCCATGATTAGGTCTGCTTTTGGTTGAAATAACAGAAACTTGACTAGAACTTAAGCAAAAAAAATTCATGAAAAGGATAGTGGGATGTTTTATGGAATCCCATTCAGGACCTCAGGAATAAAACTGGAGACTTGGTTTTGTGGGGAAAAAAGAAGTTCATCTTACTCTATCTTTGGCGTGTCTCTGTATGTTTGTTCCATTCTTCTCAGCCCATCCCTCTGTCTATATGTTGGAACAGGGTAGCCCAAAGCACATAAGATGGAGATGTTTAAGTACAGTTATCCTCCCCAAAATTTATTTTGCTAATTTCGAGTTTTAAATTCCCAAGAAAGGATCTTCAACTTAGGCTGGGAGTCAATCATTAAACTGTCAGCATCCACTAGAAGGACAGACTTTCGAGAAGGAAAAATGATTAGCTTAGACTTGTTCAGTCTCTCCCTAAGCCAATAGCCAATAACCTGTACAATCATCAGCTCCTTCAGCAACAACTTAAGTGAGAGTGGGAATTGTGGATCCCCTGAAAATTAGGGAGGGAGAGATTTTCCAAAAAGGTCAGGAGAGGAGGTTGATGAGAGAGATGGTTATGTGCTTTTTAGTAAAGTCTATTATTTGGTGTTTATATATATACTTTCTTCTTTAAAGTTGTAAAAGGGCCAAATATTTCCAGATTCCAAAATCCAACTATCTGGTTTATTACTACAAATTGTTTAGAACCACAACAGTTGTTTACCAGCTGTGACTTAGAAAAACAATGCTATGAAGTCACTCTTCTACCACTTTAGCCTTTTTAGGTGGAGTTCATTCCTCTTCTATTTTCTCTTTATATCTGTCTTAATCAAGACTCTTCTGTCAATGACAGAAACCTAACTTAAACTTGAAATCTATTGACACAAATAACTGGAAATTCAGGGAAGAATGACTTAGAAAACACCAAACCCAGATGCTTAAATAATATTCTCAGCAAAAGTATATCTTTCATTACTTTTTAGATCTGTTGATTTCATTAGCAGATGTCTCTTCACATACAGTAGTAAAAGTAGCCATCAGAAACTCCATATTTGTATTCCATACTCTTGCCATCTCCAGTAGAAAAGTGTCCCTCTCTTCTGATTATACCAGTAAAATCATGAGACTGAATTTGTTTCACCTGTCCTAAATCATGCGCCTTCCTGTGATCACCTCTACAATCAGCACAACTCAAAACATATGGACTGACCATAAGTGACTCAGGGGTTCCCAAAAGGATTAGTAACATTCTGTACCAGAAGAAAGGATGCTCTCTGGGGGAAAGTACAGCTATATCCACTTAACAATCACAAAAGCTGCCATGCTCCTGTGGAAGAGACAAAGAACAGTTGATTCCTTTTGATGCATCTGATGGTGATATTTGGGCCTCTGCTACAGTATCTTTGATTAATATCCAAATCTCTTCTAATTTGAATATTATGCTTCATACCAGGCATTATATGAACAATTTAAATGTGCCTAGAGCATCTAAAAGGAAAATAGTAAAGTACCATAAATTGCTCACCAGTCCAAGATTGAGCTTATCCTGCTGGACTAGTCTAGCAGGAGAACTGATTGGACTTGTGAAAATAATGGGCATCAAGTGGTTACTTGAGAGTGGAGTAAGTTCCATCACAGCTTATTCAGCTGGTCTAGGTTGTACATATTTGAAGTATTTCCTATGTCCCGTTGGGTATACTTCCTCAATAATGGAAATAATTAGGGAGGGAGAGAGAGAGTGTGAGAGAGAGAGAGAGTGACAGAGGAGAGAGAATTCCCAGAATAATGTCCTTGAAAAGATGATAACTAATGGAATTAGTCCCCAGTGGAGGTAAGAGTTGATTTTATATGGGAGACAGTATATTTTATCTGGAGAAACAAGGGAGGAAAACAATATAATTCACAAATCCAGTTCATTGAGTAGATATGGTGGTTGAAGCTTTTGGAAGCAGTCCTTGTATTTTTCTTTCCTCAGCATAAGGGGAAGCAAAATCATCAGATGTGAGAATTTCATATAGGGTCAGAAGTTTGAAGAGAATGGGCAAGACAATTAAGTAGCTGTCTAGGAGACTAGAAGGAGGACTAGACCAGGGAAATGCAGGGCAAGGGCCAGGAGCCACTATGATCCATTTTATGTAAATGGCATGTAAATAAAGTGAAACCAGACTGCCTTGGTTGGTGTCTTTCTCTAGCCACATTCAACTATATAGAAATAAGTGAATTGTTGGATTTTTGTCCATACAAGCAAAATATAATAAAAGAAGGAATAGAAAGACTTTTAAATGATTCAGCTATGGTGTTTAAAGATGAACTGTGGGGTCTAACCTGCGTGAGAAGAACGTGGGAGAAGGGGTGTCAATGAAAATGGAGCAGGATCATTGAATTCTAGGTACTCCTGAGGTCTGAAAGATTGGATATTTTAGAAAACGTTCTAAAAAGATTAGAGGTGTATTCAGAGAGTGAATGTTTAATTGATCCTGAGGTGGGGAAAGATTTATTATTATTGCTGATAGCAATGCCTAAGCCAGTGTAAGAAATGGGGATAAACTGATAGATTGATTTAAATTTGAGATCAAGATCACTGGAGGAAAAAAGCCAAGAAACTGAGAGTCCATTTGATTTGAAGGATCGTTGATATGGACACATAAGACAGGAATTGTAACAGCAGTGATACTGAGGAGATGGCAATGACTCAGGTACAAAAATCTTCAAGAAAGCCACAGGGTGTGTCTGGGAGTAAGGAAGAGGGGGTGACTAGGTAGTGGGAAGTTGAACGCAACAGGGAGTGGTATTGGCTGGAATAGTCAGATGACCTGAGGTTCAAAGCAGAAGGAAAGGAAACAAGTTCGGATATACAATAAGGAGCAGGAAGAACTCTTCTTTCCTCCCTCCTTTGAGAGGGCTCAAAGGGAAGTAGTGTTCTCAGCAGAGCCAAGATTCACTTAGCACAAAATGATAAATAAGTACATTACATAACATGCATGTGATCATTATTTATACTTTTGAAACATTGAGCTTTTGGAATTATGTCTTCATTTCAGATGGTTTTGGTGCATTTAATAAGGGAAGAGAAGCTATTTTACAGGATAGATGCCAAGTCTATCAAAATGCAAAAGAAATGTAGGCGTCCATATCTAAGCTTATAAAAACATTTCTTTGTAATGATGTGTTTTGACATTTTTGAAATATAAATTGCTCATGAGTCATTAATCAACTGTTCTTTAATTAAGAAATTCAAAAAGTTATTGAGTAGACAGCAGGGAATAGAAATAAAACTTCCTATGGCTCCATCCTCAGTCATTTGCGGGTAGTAAGGATGAGAATAAAATTCAAATGTTTATGACATGTTAGATCTGGTTGTGAAATTATCATCATGCTTTTATTTTAAGGGATTTAAAATTTACCTTAATTGTTTAATTGCTCCTTTTTGATTTCACCAGTGAATACAATTTCTTAAAAATCAATGGTAATCACTATTACTTTCTTTTCTGGTCTAGTTTTAAATATATACATTAACTTTCTTGAAATAAACATCTTTATATCCTCTTTGTCACATTGATAAATGGTGTTAAAAGGAAAAATAATGTTTTTAGTAAGTGTCAATATTCAGTGAAATAGAGTTTTTATAAATTAGTGGTAGCAGAATTACTTTGGCTATCTTATATTTGTCTAACAAAACTAAAAAAATAGTTATTTAGCAATACAATTAACAATTAAGTTTAATTATTTATTTTCCTATACAGATTATTAAGCCACAGTACTATTTGCTTTTCTAAAACAAGATTTTTTTAGGTTAAATAAGATAATGTTGCAGGACATTGACACACAATTCTCTTTCCTTTAAACTAAGCACTTGGTGACCCATATAACCATCTCAGAATTTCTTAAATAACTTACCGTGAAAAATAGATAAATAATGGTCTTGTGCATTAGCCTTGCAAAGAGGTTATGTTAGAGATGAGGCAAATTACAATTTGAAAAATACAGAATATAATAGCTTCTGAATGATTATAAATGGAGGGCAGTACTTGCCTGCCTAGGAAGCTAAACCAATCAATCTGAGAGTCTTTGAAATTACGAATGTTGTTCCTTGCAGCGTGAACCTCAGCACTTTTTCAGGTTTTAGCACTGACATTTCTGCCTCATAGCTAAAATTCTTATTTCAATAATAAACAAACCCACAAATAAAATGATCCCTTGGGCATTAAAATTAATCTGTAGTTATTCCAAGTCACCATGTGAGTGAGCCTCTGTTGACTGTTTCTTCTGGATTTTTTTCCCCAGAACAATCCAACGTGGGATCAATTCAACAATTACATACTGAGTGTCAGTTTTGTTCAAGTCACTGGATATAGCAGGGTAGCAAAACGGTCTATTAAAAACATGCTCATGCATTAAAGGAGCTGAAAATACCTTCTTGGAGATAGGAAACACACAAATCAGATATCTGTATCAGGACCACAATGTCATTTATCTGTATATGTATTAATCACTTGGAGCCTTTTATATATATATTCAACTAATCTCTCATCCTAGATCCTTGAGAGCAGGGGCAATTTCTGTTTCTTCTTTGTTTATTCAACCATACTGAGAACTTATGTCTTGCACATAGAGCAGTAAATATTTGCCTTACAAATAGTTCCATATATATTTGAGTGAAGGAATGATAATACAGTTTGCACTCTCCAAGAAGCACATTATAAGATAATGATAACACACAGAGGATTTATTGCAGAAATTTTTAGGATTAACAACTGGAAGAAAAAATAAGGAAGAAGAATTAGGCAGGGGGAAGAGTTACGCTGTGATGTAATTTCAGGGAAGTGCTCAGGAGCTGGTCTACCAGGAGTTCTTATGCTCAGATGACACTGCAAAGTTGTCTGCATTTGAAGTAAGGAGGCTGGGTGTTCATATCCTCATGTTGATCAGTCACTGACGCAGGCAACAGGGAGTGCAGCATGCCGTTAGGCAAATATTTGCTTTCATGTGAAGCAATCCTTAAAGTTGAATAACATCTGAGGGCTGTCTCTACAGACGGTCCCACTCCCACCAACTAAAAAAGTGAGTAATTTATCCCTGACTGGGGCTCCAGGTGCTATATCACAGGATCTACCACAAATGATTAAAATATATGATGGGTTCATTATGTCTTTAGCATGCTAACAGATATGCAAAGTGTAATGGAGAGTTAAAGGAAAGAAAGAAATTATGTAGATGGAAATATTAAGAAAGGCTTCATGGATTGTTTTTTTTACTTGAGCCATATTATGCTTGAGATGCATTTTGAATAACAGGCCACGAAAATAATGGGGGCACATTACAGAGAGAATTTCTAATTAAGTAAATAGCATGAACAAATGCACAAAAGTGGAAGTAAATATGAAAACCAAGAAGACAAAAAATAATTTGCTTTAGTTGATGTATGAATGGATATTTGGGGCATAATTATAAATAAAGGTTATGTCATAGAGATAACTGTGAATTTCAAATGTATGCATCTCCCTTTTGTTTTATTTTTTCCATAATTTTAATGAAATAGCAGTTTTATTGTACTTGTTTATTTTTTACAATATTTTAAGCTCAATAGAGCACAAATAATAATTAGACAAATTCCCTGTAACAATAATGATGATAATCATAATAAAAAGTATTGGAAAGACACCACGAGACACTGCAGAGGTGAAGCATACCTTGGTTATTTTCCTATACATATAAAAAGCAAAAGTGCATTCAAACAAGATTTTAGTGTTGGTGTTAGAGGACATTGGTGTAATATCACAAAATTCAAGTCCCAGACCCAATTTCCAGAGGTCACGCTTTCACCTGGCTGTAACTGCTTCCAACTCTAATGAGAGTCCTAGAAATCAATGGATTCTTTGCAAACAGACCTGAACCAAAACTTCATTAGTAGCACAATCAGTCCAGAGCCTGACTCTGCTGAGAGTTTAGCTCCTAGACCTAACTATTTTAAAAATTACCTCCCCGCCAACTTGTTATGTTGGGTCCCTGCGTATGGTTTAAATCTTTTCCTCAATCCTCATTCCCATTCTGTACTCCTTCACCCCTACGGACTTTACATTGCTTCCTGATTTCTTAAACCTGTACTCTTTGTTTTTTGGGAGATCCATATAATTTAGTAATATATTTTCAGCTGAAATGGAACCTGACCTCAATGAACAAAACGGCTTCTTGGCTGAAAGCCATCGGGAGACTAAGATGACTGTCTTCCAGCTAAGGCAGCCCCATTTGAAGAGACTCCCTCTATCTTTATTAGTGTGATGTGACTTCCTTACTGTTTTCCAAATGCACCATGCTTCCTCTCCTCCTGGTCTTCTCAGGAGCTATTTTCTCAGTCAAAAACTTTTCTCCTTTTCACACGCTTGCTTATTCTCACCCTTTATTTACCTAACTCTTTCATTTAAACTTCAACTTTGATGGAACTTCCCCTTGAGTCTTATGTCTTAGGGTTAGGTTTCCTTTCCATATAGTCAAGAACACTACTCAGAAATTAATGCTTTATTTTTTCAGAGTGGGTTTTTGCTAATAGTCTTTAAAGGGATTCTGAAAGAGGAAGACAACTTCATTGAGACACATTTCTACAACAATATCAACAATAACATCTTGATTCCCTGAGGGTAGTGTATAAATCTGTAAATTACAAATTTTTTCTGAACTGAATTCACACTTTAATTATGGTTTGAGCCAGAGAAACGCAACTACCTGTGCATCCAACCTTGGGCCCCTGTGCTGGAAAGAACTTGACGTTTCCATGGTCACAGACTGCACCGTGGAGGAAGTACACAGGACTTTACATCCTACATAAACTCTAGGATTTTATGGCTAATTTGACTTATGTTTGCACCAAGGATCTTCCATGAAAATAACTGATGGGTATATCACAGTAAAAATTGCCAAGGACATTCATGTGTGTGATGAGGTGGTTGCTTGTGAAGTACAGATTTGGGGGATTCATTGCTAACAGGTAAGAATCCCTACAGCTCTGATGTCCTGAGCATAGTGGCAAAGGTGAGAAAAGCTCTCCCCAGAAGAGAACATTGGTAAGGTGTTCAGTTAGAAATAAAGCCCTAGATGTCCATCCAAGACAGAGTGAGGTAAAGAGGCCTGTGCTAAGCTGAGTGTCCGGGTTGCAGTCTATTCACTCACCAGATATGGCCTCCTGGCATGACTGTCCTAGTCAAATTAGACCCTTGCTCTCCTGAGACCAAGTCTCCAGTGCTCTCTTTGGAGTCCAAGCCTCCTACATACAGAGTATTTGATTTTAGGGGGCTGGTAGAGGTAGATACTACTAGCTGGGACCCTGACTGAGAAAGGGTACATGGCAGGGAGGGGGACTTGTAAGGGGCAAGGGTGTTGTCCAACAAAGCCTGCAGTTTCAAATGAATACAGCTTCCAAGGCCCTGATGCATTGAGGATGTCTCATGTTGTGTTGGGCGGAGACTGGCCCTACATGAGCACAGCCCTATTAAATCAGCCTCTCCTTAGGTGTTCTCAGCCACCATGATCTCCATTAACAAGCAAACTTTGCCACCTGGATTAGGATTCATTTGATAGTCAGGCCTTAGGAAAGGCTTTAAAAGGGCCTGCTCATTTACTTCAGAACAAAGATCATCAGGAGGTCGGTGCAAAGAGCAGAACCTAAAAGAAGCAAGGTTCAGCCAACCTCTGGTGATGAGGCACTTCTACTCATCACCAGAAGTGCTGAGACCAGCTACTTCTCCTGCCTCGTGCAGCACAGCTGGAACCAGAGCCAAGAAATGGCTCAGTGTCCCATGCCAGAGGTCCATGCAAGTGGGAGGAAAGAGCCCAGAGACTACAGCCTTGGCCAGACAACCACTGGGTTTGGTGAGGTTATGTGGCTACTTGCTGGTTCCTAAGTCTCATGCTGCCTCCCTGAGCCAGACGCCCAGATAGGCCTGGATGATCTTCTTAAAGAAGATGGTTGTAAGGCCAGTTAAATATTCCTTGTGTTTTTCCTGAATTTGCTTAGGACATTCAGAACCCACAAGTTAACTCTGTTAGCCACAGTAATACTAGTTCCTTTATAGGAAAGTCCACATCCTCATTTCAAACTGAAATCTGAACCTTCTTTTCTGTTTTGGTATTGGACCAGACTACTGACAAGAGCCAGAACTTTATGTGTTCCCAAATCAAGCATTCTGGTTTGAATCCTAGACATAAAGCCTCCTGGATATGAGACTTTTTGTGAAATTTTCTAGACTGTTTATGTTTCAATTGCACCATCTATAAAATAGGGCTAACAGGAGGATTTGCATGATAAACTGGGTATGAGCATGAAACGAGCTTGTCAGCAGCAAATGCTTAGCACAGGACTTAAAAAAGTGTAAGTGCTCAAGATATATTGGTTAATATTCCTCTCTCTGTCAGATTTCTCAGGAATAGGCTTTGTCAAGGCCACAGCTAAGAGGAACTGGCTATCTATACCATGATAGGTAAGACCAGAAGAGGCTACATAAACTGTGAGATCCCGTACAAATGAGAATGCACACCCTGGCCAGACATGACGAAGTCAATCTCCCCTTCCCACAGGCTCACCACTCCAACACACAAATTTGGAGTAGATGAGATTCCTCACAAGTTCACGTACCAAACATGCCCTGACACTGCCAGTTTAAGGGAATGAACACCTATTGTCTAATCCTAAACCTTTTCATATCTAAGAGTCTTTGCAATGGTGGAACATAGGTTTCCCTCATAGGTACAACCTTGTCACTGCCCCATGTGGGCAGCCACAGCAGTTCCAAGGCGTGGGAGAGATGGGGAGGTCAAGTGGACCTGAGGCACCAGGAAGTGGGAAGTGGGTGGCTGAGAACCTGTCCTGAGAAGGCAGGAGTGGTAAGATACAAGACTGCATGTGAGCTGAGGCCCCAAGCCCCTGTTGGAGCAAGTGCATGCTCCAGTGTCCCATTGAACTTTACTTACAAAACACAAATTCAAAGATAAATTTATTAAGCATTTCAAGGCAGTCATTCCAGAGCATTAAACCCCAAGTGCTGAGTCCTTTCAAGAGTGGGGTCCTGTACAACTGCACCAAGCAAACACCATAAAGCTGGCCCTAGGTGAGACATAGTCTTTCCAGGCCAAGGGCTCTCAGATATCAGGAAAGGATGCTCAGACTCCTGAGGTCCATAGGACATTCAAGTTTAGGCACAAACTGGGAGAAAATAAACAGAGGTACTAAGAGCTTAGGCTATGGCCAAAGATGAGAAAGGGGATTCCATCTAAAGTGGCATTGCTTTTCCTATAATTCTGCATTTCCCTTTGTGAGGAGCAGGGAGTTATCAGGGATATATTTACAAAGATATCTACCTCCCAGCACCAGGAAGCCATTTCCATCTTACCATTGATAATGATAAAGCTAAGAGGCCTGACTCTGCACAGGTAAATGGTGGGGGGCAGGGGTGGGAAGAATACTCCCCAGAAATGCTGTGAGCCATCAATGTGTCTGGGAACTGGGGGCATGGAGTCAAAGGTTAGGGTGGAGTGTGAGGCATGTGGACTTGAAAGCCAGTACAGGTCCTCACTCCAGGCCAAAGGCGGTTTCCACCCACCCCAAACCCAAGCTACTTAGAAACTTCCCATGGAAACTCATATCTCCAAAAATATCCATAGCATGCTATCTTCTAGGATGTGGGCTTCTTCCAATATAAGTCCCAAGCATAAGTCCAAATTTGTTATTAGTACTAAATAACAAATCACTTCTGGTGATTTGCTTTCTGTCTCCTAATAGATCCCTGGAAATGTGTTCTGTGGCACAGCCTGGCTTTCACCAGGGACTTACCCCCCAAAGGACTGGGCTGTGGAGCATTTCTCCTTGGAGTAAGCCTTCCTGGAGAGGATTTCACCACCATGATCCCACCAGTGTCTGTAGCTGGCCAGTTGCCCTTGCGTCACCTGGAGACTTCTGATGACCTACTGGCTGCAGGTCGATATTTATGGCCAGGTACTTACCTGGTTCCAATACTTGTGTCATTTGCTCCTTTAGGTTTTTGCAATGTCTTCCAGCATCATGTTCGCATTCTGCTGCTTAGAAATAACAATGATATCAATTTATGTGGATGAAGCTGTTGTTTTACAAACGCTAAACTGTCACCTTTAATTTTTACTGGATATTCTGGATAGGATTTCCTGGTGTCCAATTTTTGGCAGTTGAGTGATTGCCTTCTTTATCTGGCTGGAGGACATGCTGAAGATGTGAAAGCTTGTCCCAGTCTAGGTCTTTGAGGGCTAGGTCTGTGGTTTCCCTGGTAACTCTGGTGAGTACGTCATAAAGCAGCTTGCCATACTACATATTAATATTAAACTCACCATTGTATCACCAGGCCCCAGAGCAGTGCTTTGATGATCACTGGTGTTAAATAGACGATAAATAAATGGCAGAATTTGAAACCGACTAAGAACAAAAAGAAAACGATAAGTTCATTGTGAAATGAGCTGAGTTTGAAATGAGCCAAGTTATCAATTTGGAGTTGCTTTGCAGGCAGTGGGGAAATGTAGATGTGTAGCTTGGTAAGAAGTTGGTAAAAAAGATTCACGTTTGCAAGATATCCTGGGATCCATCTGCATAGTGGCTTGGTGAGACAGCAGGAGTGGGTGAAATTACAGCAGAAAATAGAGTTTAGGACCAGCTGTATGCTCAGACCTATATCATGGGCTTGATTACAATAAGTATCAGGATCTTTGATTTGCTTTCACTGTGCTCTTGCCTCTTTATACACGGTTCTTTTCTTTTACCCATTTTTAATGGTTACTATTATATGTGTATGTATTTGTTGCTATTCATCATTTCCTATTGTTCTGGGGTCAGGTAGGATAATAAATAAAAGAGAAATACAGAAAAGGGGAATAGTCATTGACTGATACAGTAGAAGAACTAGGATTAGATCAAGGCAGGAAGAAGCAACTTCCAAAAAATAGAGCAGACAGATACTGTGAGGACATCTGTGAATGAGAACTGAGAGGGGAGCACGGGGTTTTATCTTGGGAGTCATTAGGAACTGGAAGAGCAGCCTTAGTGCACTAGTTCGGGGCGGTCACAGCAAGAAGGTAGAATTAAGCTATTCTGGGACAAAAGGCATATAGCAAGTGTACATTTGAACTGACCATCCTCTGCAACTGAATTAAGGTTTTCTAAATTTGTCCAGACTAGGAACATGTTTGATCCTGTACCATGGGCAGAACTGAACCTGTGAGCAAAGGTCAAGTAATAAAAGCCGCCATACCAGCAGCTAAAGCCAAAGAATTTAATTTGTGGCACTGGTCACCCTGAGAACCAGTTTTCCTTCCTACCCATAGCAAACTGACTATTACCTTCACTTTAGAGAGCTCTCTTCATACACAATGTAAATATAACAAAGTCATTGAAAATATAAGTCAAAGAACATGTCCTCTTGATGTAAAGTTGGCTATGTGACCTCAAAGTCTTTTCGATGCCCTTAATGGGAGCTGTTTTCTGGCAAGCTGCCATTTCTGGATTCATTTAAAATACTCATTTTCTTTATCAAGATTCTTGTGCATGTCAGTTCATGACTTTAATGATTTGTCCTCTTTCATGAGTCTGGCTCTTATAATTACTCTGTAGTCATACATGGGTGTTTTTCCTTCTTCATTAAGTACTTGTCTATAAATTATGGATATATTATTTTCATTACAGAAAATACGATTTATTCAACAAAACACATTTCTATAAGTGAGACTTTTGGTAGAAAAATAGTGCACTAATAAGTTGCATGATGATGCAACTTAAATTTTCTTCCTCAGAACGTAGTTTCTAAAACAATGTTTCTTTTTGCTAAGAGTTTATTTGGAAGGTAATCTGGAAGCATGGTGAGACAGGAGGAGAGTGAGACAGGTAAAAGAAGATAAGTAATAAAGGGTATGTTAATGAGCCAGTAACCACTGCAGGTAACTAGGGTTCAGTGCCAGTGAGAAACTATGTGGAAAACATCTCAGAATTGTACCCTTGAGGAATGGGTAACTGGGTTGCTTATTCACTGTCACTCATTCCCCTTGGTTAATGGTTGCCACTGCAATCAGGAACCCCTCAGCATTTCCACACTTTCCTGTAGGCAGGTTGACCTTTTTTCATACAGCTAGTGAAAGCTGTTAGACAGAGGTATGTGGGTACATAGTAGAAAACCATTGGCACATAGGAAGACTCCACCATAGTTGCCATTATCCTCTGGGGAGAGCTAAGGAGATTTGAGTGGAGCATTGAGTGCATCACCTAAAGTCTCCTCCTTGCACCATTTAGATCTCATGGCCAACATTAAATACACTCTGCCTTTCACCAATTCTTCAAGGTAATGGATAGTCATGATCCCTAAGAAAATACAAACTACAACGGAAGGATTAGTCAAACTAGAGCTCAAACTGATACAGTTAATCTTATGAATATCTGGTTTAGATTACTTGCTTAGTTGGGTGACATAGTTCTTCAACATAGAATACAATAAAAAGTGCTGAGTTCTAGATTACCACGCCCTTTTCAGACCCTGGTTGCTGTAATTTTCTCTTCACTGTTATCCCTAGGCATGGAAACATCATGAGGTACCCACGTGAATGCCTTGAGTGATAGATATACTCTTTTGTGTATCTATTCCAACGATGTAATAACACTTGTAGTTCCCCCTAATAATCAACATAAAAAAAATTAAAAATCCAGGGGTGATAGTAGTAACTCTTGTCTAAAACTCTAGTTTATCAACATGAAAAGAAAACAATAAAATTCTAGAAGAAAATGTAGGAAAAACTCTTCTAGATATCAGCCTGGACAAAGAATTTATAACTAAGACCCCAAAGGCAATTACAGAAACAACAAAAATAAATAAATGGGACTTGATTAAATTAAAAAGCTTCTGCACAGCAAAGGAAACAATCAACAGAGCAAATAAACAACCCATAGAATGGGAGAAAATATTCACAAACTACACATCCAATAAAGGGCTAATATCCAGAATCTACAACGAAATCAAACAAATCAGCAAGAAAAAAAAACAACCGCATTAAAAAGTGGACAAAAATCATGAACAGAAGCTTTTTAAGAGAAGATAGACAAATGGCCAACAAACATATGAAAAATGCTCAATGTCACTAATCATCAGGGAAATACAAATTAAAACCACAATGAGATATCACCTTACCCCTGTTAGAATGGCTTTCATTAAAAAGTCCAAAAATAATAGATGCTAGTGTGGATGCAGAGAGAAAGGAGCACTTCTACACTGTTGGTGGGACTGCAAATTAGTACAACCTCTATGGAAAACAGTAGGGAGATTCCTCAGGAACTAAAAGTAGACCTACCATTCGATCCAGTGATCCCACTGCTGGTTATCTACCCAAAGGAAAGAAAGTCACTATATCAAAAAGACACCTGTGCCTGAATGTTTATTGCAACACAATTTGCAATTGCAAAGATGTGGAATCAACCCAAAGGCACATCAATTCATAAGTGGAATAATAAAATGTGGTGTATATATAAACCATGAAATACTACTCAGCCATAAAAAAGAAATGAATTAATGTCATTTGTAGCAATTTGGATGGAACTGGAGACCATTATCCTAAGCGAAGTATCTCAAATATGGAAAAACAAACACCACATGTACTCTCTAATAATTTGGAACTAATTCATGGGCATACATGAGCAAGGAAAGAAGTGAAAATCACTGGAAATCAAGAAGGTGGGAGGGGCCAGGAGGAGAGGAGTAAAAACCTTCCTAACAGGTACAGTGAACACTATTTAGGTGATGGGCACATTTATAGCCCTGACTAAAGCATTATAAAAGCAATCCATGTAACAAAAACATTTGTGCCCCCATAATATTTTGAAATTGAAAAAAAAAGAATGCAATAATCAGGGGGTAACCAGTCACTATTATAAGTTAAATGAAAATCTTACAATATTCTCTGATAGAAGTACCATATTCTTTCAAAAACAAGGGCCTCAAATCCACATGTGCCTCTAGTTATACAATAAAACACACAAATTATTCCAGTGACTCACTGGGAGTGATGGTGAGTTGGGGTGTTCCTTTTATACTTTGGTTCTAAGAGACTTGTATTCTGGAGATTGGAGACATAGGACCACTTAATGGCTATTGATTTTATGCACACTCTGCATGGTAAGAGATAGCACATGAACTCTACGGAAAATTTTCATTCTCTGTCTTTAAAAGGCCATCCCAACTTTCTAATAGTCTGGAAGCTTCTGGATGATAATGTAGTATGACCTGTGAACTTTCTGGTCATGTGCTTATTGTTGCATCCCTTGCCCTCAAATGAGTTTCTTGATCCAAGGCGATATAGTAAGGGGCCTTGTGTGGGAAAATTGGGCACTCTGTGAGCCTGCAGAGCACGTGCAGAGGCACTGGGGCTAGGAAAGACAAACTCAGACTATTATCAATTCCAGTAAGGATGAATTACCATCCCCTTCATGGTAGGACAGGTGTGATATAATTATCTATATACAACATAACTATGACATTTGCTTTTTTTAAGGGAAGGTAACACATCAAAGTACCATGTCAGAGATGTTCTCAGCTGCTGAAAAGTCAGTTATTCAGTCTTGTCAGTAGTTAAATCAGCCTTGGTAATATGGAACCCATGCTGGAGAACTCATTAATAGCTTCCATTTCTGTCACCATGACTATTACATCAGTGGCCCCACTGTGAAAACACTAGAGTGAGCCATTACATCCATCTATTTCTCTGTTTTTCCACCACTATGCATTGACATGAATCACGAATATCTACACACTTTGTGACCAATCCCAATGTCCATCTATAGACCTCTTCTCCAGACCTCCTTGTCCCTAGTTTTCAATCTTCCTCGTTCCATGCCCCTGAACTTCCAACTGAAACCACTGTCCACAAGTCATGTATATTCCTATCTCATAACCGGCATACTATTCAAATCCCTAGCTATTTGGTGGATTTCTCCTTACCTCTTATTTCAGAAATGGCTTTAACCAGCAGTAAATTTTCAAATTACAGCCATCTATTGAGGTGACCCAAAAATAAATAATACTGGACATAGATGGACATAAAGAGATTGGACATGTGGAGGCTAACATGTGAATTGGGGGAGATGTCATGGGATAGGTGGCATGGGTATTTGGGTAACCTCTTCATGTAACTTGACTGTTCCCTGTGGACTTTCTCAGGCCTGATACCTAATGTACCACTTTCATCACACAAGGCATTTCTTCTACTTGCTCAATTTAAGGCGTGGTAAATTTGATAATACCTCCTAATTCATTATTAATGATTAGGTACTTAGTCTACCAGAGTCCAGCAGCATGCCACAAACTGCTTTTGAACAGTGAATAATTCTCTGATACACAAATCCTGACTTTCCTCCCAAATCCTAGAGAAAACTTTCCTTTTGTGGTTTCTGTAAAGATTCCACATAGCATTTATATCTATAGCAAATATCAATTCATATGGAATGAAAAGCAAGGTAGTTTTCCTGAATCTCTAGATTGTTTCCAGTTTTATTCAAAATGGACAGCCTTCCAAGTCAACCAATAAATGAGCTGTGGCCAATCAATAAATAAATTGTGGACATTTTCAGAAACTTATTCTGAGAGTTTACTTTCTAGGGGCACTTTTAATAACAAATTTCCTAGCATGGTTTTCCTCCAAAATGGAGTCTATTGACAAGACTCCATTATATTAATTATATGGGCATATGATGAGGACAAGTATCCTGCCTCTTTTAAGTCTTTGAAAGAGTGGATGTGGGAGGTGATTCCAGGAAGTACATCAAAGGATTGGAAACAACACATAGCCACAGAAGGAAATCTAGGAAGTGGGGCATTAATGCTGGGAACAAATTGGACTCGACCCCACTAGAGACCCTCTGAGAGACTGTGTAGAACATATCTCAGAATTGTCACTCTGACGGTCCAAGGAAGCTAAAGTATAATCCACTATGTCCCTACTTTGAGACACTTCCACTATGTTCTGGGTACAAGTTAATCTTGCTCTTGTAGCTAGAAAAGCTCTCAGGAAGAGACACAATTTCATGAAGTAGGAAGTCACTGGCATATACAGTAACTAACTGTCCTCCAGAGCTGCAGGTAACCTCAGGTGTGGCCAAGGGAACAGAGGCAGGCACTGATTGCAGTAGATTGATAGCTAAAATATTAAGAGTAAATCTGATGTACATGTTTTATGTTTCTCCAAGGAGATCAAGTATCTGATATTATTGTAAATGATGACTGCAGTATTTATAAAATGGTAATAAAATATACCGAGTAAATAGTAAAGGCAGCTGGGATATCCAGTGACCCGAACTTTGTGGATCTCGGGTGGAGAGAAGGCACACTGGGGGTGAGGAAAGGCGGGGAGAGCCCTGTGACTCAGCGTCAGTGCTGGTCCCATACCCTACTCTACCGCTGACTTCAGACATGCTGCAAGTGGTCACCGGGTCCCTGGTGAGGCAAAGATTCTTATGTTTCGAATTCAGTGAAAGTGGTTTTTGTGTACTCCCAGAGGAGTTGATTAGGAAGAAATCTTTCTTTAGAATTTGAATCTGGGTCAATGCTTTGGTGCAGGGAGGTTAAACAGTTTTCAGTACATTCCACTTGACTCTTTAGTATCCCCTCCTCCTTCGCCCCACAAACTGGCTAAAATCAGTTTTAATTGTGCAATGCACTATTCTATGATCATTGAATAGCAATATAATAGTCATTAAAATTAAAAACATTTGAAGTTCTTATGTACTTACAGATATGTTTCTTATCCAGAAAGAAAGAGGAATATCAAAATTGATACCTGACTAGCCCTTTAGAACCTTATTTTTCGATAGTAATTACCTGCAGTCCCTAGTAAAACTGGGGTCTACCAAAGTCTATTTTTCTCTATTAGTAACTGGAACATAATCTCTAGTATTTGAACTGGATTTAAAAAAATTAAATTCTCATTGTTCTAATCTAGTATTTATTGGAAACTCTTAACAAGAAAAGGTAGAAATGGAATTTATACTTAATATGTAAAAATTAGACTAAGGGATTAAATTTTCATGATTATCACATGTTATTCCTTTCTGCCAACATCCAGCATAATCAAGGTAATTTTCCTATTCCTCCCTTCCCCCACCCCTTCTAGCCCCCTCCTCCTCCTCCTCCTTTCTTCCTCTTCCTCTTCTTCTTTTCTCTCTCTCTACATTTTGACAAGTTTGTCTTCTATTTTGGACCTATAATTTCCTGAAG
This sequence comes from Daubentonia madagascariensis, assembly GCA_023783475.1. Taxonomy (NCBI): domain Eukaryota; kingdom Metazoa; phylum Chordata; class Mammalia; order Primates; family Daubentoniidae; genus Daubentonia; species Daubentonia madagascariensis. The sequence goes on along the minus strand of JAKFHU010001684.1, from coordinate 20,819,643 downwards.
CACTTCTAATCCCAAATAACAAAAAGTAGTCCAGCTGAAGTTTATGCTTCAAGGGCGACAGGTAAATATAGGATGAAACATGAGTCTTTTCATATCTTAACTCTTATTTGAAGACTTCTGTATAGTTATAAATAAAGCTGTAGAGTTATAAATAAAGTCTATAATCATAAAGTATGGCTTTAATCATTTTTAATATTTGTGCCTTGTGTATTTTAGGTGATTTAGTTATATACAGAGTAAACTCATTCTAACACTTATATTTTCTGAAGCTCAAATGTAATTATAAAAAAGTAATTTTTTTAATCTCTGGTGATTGCAATATGCAGTGGTATTTTTATCTTTATAATTCTAAATTCATGTTGTCTCTTTATCAGGAAATACATGAGTTGATATGAATCATCCCACACTAGATAAGATACACTTTCGAAATTGCCATCAACACAGCAGTTAATGAACAACTTAACATTCTAAGGAAGCTATCTTAATGCTTTTTATTTCCAAGTACAGTTAATTAACTTCCAAACTATATTGTGGGAATTACACATTATATCTTACGTTTTTTCTTGAAAATTCTTAGTGTATCTCTGATAAGAAAATTGAAACTTTCATTCCCGCCAAAATAATTATATCCATTATAATTGCAATTATTTTATAACTTTTTAGCTTATTATCCTTCTGCATATTGTTTATGGAGCGTTTCTTACCTTATCCTAAATTTGCTTACAAAATTTGAAGTGTTCATAATGTTCTACCCATGTCACTCTTTCAAAATTTTCACGTTCTTTTGAGGCCTACCTGGTTCAAATAACAGTGACTGGATTACTCATTCCTAATTATCCAAGTGAACTGGAATCTATGAGATAGAAAATAACTAAACGTGAAACTTGAAGTCTGAAAAGGCTAGGTTCAAATCTTAGGTCTGCCATTCGCCTTATCATTGTGAGAATTTAAAAATATGAATAAAGTCATTTCAAGTGTCTGGCACCATGCAATTTTTAAAAAAGAATCATGTAAACTCCTTGAACTTATACATAATTGTCCATATCTGTTTATTACATAAAAGACAATAGCCTACTTTGCTCTTAACATGTCTTTTCAAGCCTATAGGATTGACATGCCCAAAGGCAGGAAAAAGTAAGGAAGGAAAGAAGGAAGCCTGGCCAGGAGGAAAAATAATTAAAGAAAGGAAAAAAGAAAGAAAGAAATGATGGAAAAAAGGAAAGAAGGAAAACAGGTAGGTAAAAATGAAGGGAGTGGGAGAAGGAGATAGGAAGTGGGCTATTTATTAGGCTATTTTCTCTCTACTCCAACCCCCTCTCTGCTTTGTGATGCTCGAACTGACACCTGGCAAAACACATTTCCGCTCTGCTGGATGGTATTGAGAGCGCAAGGCTGGAGGAGGAGGAAGTGACTTGCGTCTTCCTGAGGGCTTTCTTTCACCCCGTGGCTCCAGTGGGTTTCCCCTAGCAATGTTTCTTCACCCCAGCAGCAGCAGCTCCTCCCTGTAGCAGCAACTAAATCCAGTTTGCAGTTTTCCCAGCATCTGCACAACCAGCCTCATGGTGCATCCCTGCAAGCACCAGTGCCCACTCCTCTACTAGCTGTGTTGCATTTCCTCAGGTCCCTCCTTCAAGCTTCTAAATGTCAATAATTCCAACATTTTCCTTTTGTTGTTCTGGCCATGGGATAATGGTGGATTCCTGCAATTGCTGCCTCTGTGATACCTTACAGTTTTCGTCTGAACTTTCCTGTAACTAAATTAACATCTTTGTACATGGTTAACACTTGTTTATATTAAATTCTATTGGTAAAGTAACTGGTGATGTTTTGTCTTCTGACTTGACTCTCACTGATACAGAGAGGGAAAAAAGAGAAAAAAGAAGATAATATTTATTTAGGGCCCAATATATGCCAAGCACATTACTAAGTACTTCAGATTTATATTTTATTTTAAATCACATATGTATTATGTAAAAAATGATACATCTGACAATCACAGTAGCTGAATTTTTTTGTCCAAGTCACACATCCTGTAAGTGGGAAAGCACAGTTTCTCCACCATGAACTTTTTAAAAAATAAAATGTCCAATTTTTTTATTTGACCTTAAATTATTAGTATAACCTTATCTTGCAAGCAATACATCTTCAATAAATACTCGTTAAGAATTACATACTATAAATGGAGTGTTTCTTATTGCCAGGTACTCATTTTTAATGCTTTTATGTGTATAGATCCATTTAATCCTCACAATAACTTTGTAAGGTTGGGGCTTTAATGAATCTTGATTTATGCCACATTCTTTAGTTTTAATTTATATTTATATTTAATAGTTATTTCTGGCACAGTGGAAGACTTTGACGTAATGGTGAACCAATTGTGTGGCCAGTAATGGGAGAGATTCAGATGAGAAATTATGGATAAGTTCTTACTATTAAAGTAGTAGAAAACTGGTAAATTTAAACTTCAATGACAATTTTTTAAAAAGAATGTAAGGCTATATGTCAGAGACATTTTTAAAAAGGTATGATCAAAAAGCCTGAACAAGGTGATGGTCTAAAATGCATTTCTTTCTTCATTTATTTCATATCTATTCAATGTCAACTGTGTCAAGCCCTTAATTCAGTCCTAGAGATTTGTACTGTGGTAGGGTGAATTACTAGCCCCAGGTCTTCATCCTTTCCTATAGCCTTGCCCCTTTCCCTGTTATTTTACAATTTCTCTTACTAAATAATATACCTCCCTGACTCATGACCTTGAACATTGTGATTTGGTTTGTCTGATGTGATGTTAATAGGTGTGACACAACCAAGGGCTTGCAGCATTAGGCTTGTTCTCTTTATTCACTGCTAGGCACTTGAAGAAGAACCAACCTCTGAGCTCAGACTAGATTGGCCAAAAAGGCAGATGATTGAGTCCAAAGAGCTGCCCCAGCTGAGGTCAGAAGAGCTGCCCTCGTAGACCACAAATGCTTGCAGGGGAAAAATGTTTATTTTTAAGTTCCACTGGGATTGTATAACTGTTTATAACATAGCAACAGCTGAGTGATACAGATGCATAAAATATAGTTTGTGCTATCCAGTGAATAATGTTGAAGTGATTACAATTTATATAAACTTATACAATACCCTATTTGGTTATGACACTAAGGCTAATATTTAAAAAGCACTGTCTGAATGCACATATGAAAATGCAAACATGGCTTATCTCCAGAATTGTGATTGCATGCTATGTCATGTGTATACATTTATAAATTTAAGAATGTTTGTTCCTACCTGATAATTTCCTGATTCAGTACAAATAGAGAAATAATCTAAAAATTTAGTGTGGCCTACTAACCACAGAGACTTCTACAGTGCTTGCTAGTCGCCTATTCTCCTTCCCATATAATTCCTCCTCCTCTCCTTCCCATATAAAAGTATATCAAATTTGTCAGGGAAACCAAGCTAAAAGATGACATCACCCAGCTGCACTTATACCTCACTGTGGCCATATAACATAGATTCTGATTAATGGAATGTAAAGAAACACACTGCATTTGACTTTCAGGAAGTCTCCTTAAAGAAAGCCTACTCAGCTGACAGTTTCCTTTCAGTCTTTTTCCTCACCTGTTGAATTGAAGAGCAGATTTGATACTCCACTAGCCATCTTGGAGCATGACTTGACTTAATGGTGGATGTGGGCACCAATGATGAGGGGGTAGAAAAATAGTAGAATCTTGGACCCTTCCAAAGGGAGGAAGCCATATAACATCTATCTCTGGATGTTTGTTTTATACATGTTTCAATCACTCTTATTTTGAGATTTTGAAATATTTTCTGAATAGTCATAGAGAGTATTTCCACAAAACTGTAATACAAGTGACATTATTCCTGAAAATAAATGTAAGGATGCAAACCAATGTTTAATTCTCATTTTAATTCCCAAGAGCATGTAGAAAAGTTCTTTCTTGGTGTTGGTAGATAGGACCATGAAATTTCCCAGCTTCTCTATTTGTACCTTTTGTAGCACTTCTGAATCTGCTAATGCTAATAATGTTTCACCTGCATTCTTCCTGCTAATATTGTCAGTCAGTTTCTAAAATATTCATTTATTCATATAAGGCATATTTATTATTGATAATATTTGACTAAGTCACACACTCCAGGTCTATATGCTTTGGCAAAGTTGAAAACTTAAAAAATGAGTATCATAGGCTGGAATTTTTCAAATGATCAACTTGATGTTCAGACCATCACACAATCTCAAACTCTGACATCTTCTGGAAAGATGTTTCATCATTATTACTATTATTATCTGTCTTTAGTAAATACCCATTTATTAAAAATTAAAGTGTATATCACAGAGTTGATAGATAAATTTTGTTTTGACTAATGTTAGGACTGGACCTAATTCCCAACTCTGTAACTCATAAAGACAATTCTACATATTTATGTGGAGACAAAAACAGAAAAAATTAGTATTCATGTTTGGTTGAAGATTTATCCCTTTTAGAACCAAGTAGGGCAATTTTCATTATCGACTAAGACTGAATCTGTTTGTCCCATCAGCATTTCTGCTCATGCCTTCGTCTCCCCTCACTGATCACGAACATTATTCCTAGTAGGCCTCAGCTAAGAAATCAATCATTTTTCTTCACAATCCCTGCCTTACTTATTGTTGTTGAGGGGATAAACACCTTCCATTATCTCATTCCATATGGAGAGTCTTCTCTTTATATATTAAAACTTACTTATAAAATAATTTTTTATTGCTTAAATTTTGACACTTATGTTTATAATCCATGTCCTTTCTTAACTCTCACCCCAAAAGCAGCTACAATTTGAGGGAGTAAAATATGTAAATTATGTACAAATAAACTTGGAGGGTATGATGGTTATTTTGGGCATCAACTTGACTGGGACCTATGTGCCCAAATATTTGGTCAAACATTATTCTAGATGTGTCTGTGGGGGTGTTTCTGGATGAATTGGTAAACCAAGTGAGACAGATTGCCCTTTCCAATGTGGGAGTGCCTCATTCAGTCAGTTGAATGCCTGAATAAATCAAAAAAGCTGACTCTCCTGGGAGTAAATGGTATTCCTCCTGCCTGACTGCCTTCAAGTTGAAACATTGGGGTTTTTTTTCCCTACATTCAGACTCGAATTGAAATATTGACTCTTCCTGGGTCTCAAGCCCACCAGACTTTAGACTGGAACTATACTTTTAGCTTTTCTCAGATGTTGGACTTGGAGTGGAACTACACCATCAGCCCTCCTGGTTTTCCAGATTTCTGACTGCAGATCTTGGGTCTGAGCAGCCTTCATAATTGTATGAGCCAATTTCTTATAACAATTCTGAGAGATATCCCATTGGTTCTATTGCTTTAGGGAACCCTGACTAATACAGAGGAGACTAACAGTTAATGTTTTTTTCTTCAATGTTTTTCTTGAAATCATTCCAGTTTGTTCATCAATATTTGTAAATTTCAGGTAAGAATTGCATAAGACATTAAGCCAACTAAGCTCAATATACTGAGATATTGATAAGGATTTAATGGTCATCTCTGTATAAGTTAAAGTGTTTCACAAAATCATATGACTGTATTAAAATGCAATAGTTGATAGAACTATAGGTATCTCAGAAACTTCTTTGTGAATAGTTCTAGTTAATTTTGCAAATTCAAGGAATTACTCCATCTAACCATAAATGTGAACTGTTGCAAATGACTACCAGAATAAATCCCTCAAAGTCTCTTTGGTCTCAGAAATCTTTAAATCTTACAGAGATTTATCGAGTAGCAACCAAGGCTATACTCAAGCCTGTAAATACAAATGCTATGTCAAGGTAGCCTAGTAGCAAGGCTGTCCCAGACATACCTATTCTCTGTCCAACCCCCACTGTCCTCTGTCCTTTTCTCTGAATAATGCACAGTAATACTCAGTCTCTTTATTGTCCTAGTCTATGGATTAAGTAACTCCCAGAAAGAACTCATTTGGTCTTTTGTTAAAGACTAAGTGCTGCTGTGATTGGTATTATATAACTACTTCTGGGAAAGGAGCATTATCTCTCATATTGTGAAGCTATGCCATCCTTCGCCCTATTAACTGTTGTAAAAGTCTGATGAAATTCTAAGTGTATTACTACTAAAAAAGTCTCTTAGCTTTCTACACATTTCTACATTCCTTTCTACACATTTCATAGGTGATATACAGGTTTAAATGACTCTATTTTCTATTCATGACATTTTTAAGGGCTGAAAATGTAACCCAGTTGACTGAGGGCAGAAACAAGAGGGAGCAATTTTAAGAAGACATTTTTTTTTTCTTTCTACTTCAAATCATGTGATTATACCACAGTAATTTAAAAAGAAAGTAAGTGCTGGAAGTACAAATTTAGTTAAAAGAAAAATTGGGGTAGAAAAAAATTCTCAATAAAGTATCTCTTACAAAATAAAGATCTTTAAAACTATTGCTCTTCTTCCTACATTCTCCGTAACCAGTTCCACTGAGAATTTCAAAAAAGTAAAATTTCATGTAGATATGACTTTATATGTATACATGTATTGTTTGAAACTTTAAATAGTAAAGGTGTTAATAAAGACATGTTTTGAATGTACTTTTCTAAATACATTTACATTTGGGGTGCTATAATAAACTTTATTTTTAAGGAAATTTTATGATTAATCTTCAACAAAGTGAGTTATTGTCAATATTTTACCTGTTTAATATATTCCAGTTGACCTAATGTTTTTAATTGTTATGATAAAATTTGTCAATGACCTTTTAATGATATTAGGATATTGTCGTGTTTGTTTTCATCAGATATTCTTCATCCAGTCCTGATGTTTAGAAGGAAGGAACCATGTCATCCTTTTTGAGATATAACACTAGATGTGACAATATGTAGTGCTGGACTCTTGGCAATGCTATTTTATGGTGGAAATTCAAATTATCACAGCAATGAAAATTGTCATACAAAAGTAGTAGGTGTTCCAAGAGCAGCTGACAAAGTACTACCTGTCAGCATTTGCTCAAATCAGATATTGTTAACTTTATTAATAGAACTTTTAGAAATCTTTTCAGTATTGACCTCTGGCAGTAATTGTCACTGTTTTGTTTTCCATCTTTTTATTAGACAGTGTACTTTGCACTTGGACAAACAATGGTACAAACAGTTGTGGATCAAAAAATCTAAAGGGGAATAACCTAGTGTTTTAAATTAGTTTGACCTTTCAAAAATATTTTTAAATGCCCAGCTCACAGAGGATTTGACCTTTGTCATTATCCAAGGACTTTGTGTTATTTGAAGATTGAGCTCATTAATAAAATTAATGGTAGGTTATGCAGTGAGGGAGAAGAATAATTTTATGCGGTTTGCATTTGGTGAATTAGGACTAACTGTAAATTCCTTGTATATCACACTTACACAGATGTTTTATAAAATGAATTGAAGCTGCGTACATAATTTCCAGACAATAAACCTGTACATCTTTGTGGTAAAGCAATATTAATGTACTAACTTCTTATGCCAAGGATAAGGAACAACAAAAAAAGAAAAAGAAAAAAATCATTTCTAGAAAGATAATCAATATTAGTCCATATTTACTCAATTATTATCTAAAAAAAGACAGGTTCAAGAACTGTTAGTTGCTGGAGCCATTGCACATCATTCTTATTTTTCTCAAGCAGGAAAGTATTCACAAAATATCCATCTGGTTTTCACAGTAGCCACACACACATAAAATTTGAGTGCTGAAACTGACTCAGCTAAGGAATCCAATCACTGTTCTCAAGAGCATATTAGGGATAATAGAACTCTAGTTTTGATTTGTCTCAGACTCCAATTCTCTTTAAAAAGAACCACACATGCTGTTTTTAATACTGCATGGGGACTGGAAGAAAAAATTCAGAATTTAATGAACACATCAACCAAAGATTTTGTTTTTGAATCAGAGAGAAAAGCTGTGCCGCTAATGAAAATTACAGAAGTGTTGACTGATTTGTTTTTGTTGTAAACAAATTGTGGAGTTAACAGAAAGGTTAATAGGAAAGAAACTGCTTTAAGATGGTGCTTATTCACCATCATATCATAAGATTACAAATGATTGTTCTTTGAAAGCAGACAGCAATCAGTCAGTGGAAAATTATGTGCCTTTTGTGAATGATTTTCAATTGTATTTTTAAGCTTAAAGGCAAAGAAAATGAAAATTTTTCCTAGGATTAACAAGCCTGGCTAAAGTGAACTTTACAAAGTGGAAGGTGGAAGGCAGGCAGATGAATTTTCTCCCTGAAGACACTCCCTCACCAAAGATTAAAGGTTTTATGATATTAATATACGTTATGATGATATTTATGATATTGTTTCAGTTTCTCATAAAAGAAATATATATATGTGTGTGTGTATATATATATATTCCTTAAGTGTGGTAGTTTTCCTAAAATTTCCTGTGCATTCAAATATATAAAATATATGTGAGTTGAAACAGAGGTTTACAAATGAACATTTTTAATCTTAATTGTTTCCAGTAAGACCTGTTCCATCTCATGTTGAGAAAGGTGATTAGCCTACTACTGAGTATTTTCTGTATCTATTATTGTGATAATGATAGAGCTAATTTGACACTGACAGTTCGAAAAGGAGTCCTGTTTTAGTGTGTTCCAATCTCCTGATTAGTGAGCTTTCTTGATTATCTAGACCCTGGATTGCATAAAGTACTCACGTCCTTCAAGAGAAACTGGTTTGTTTATTTCTGTTTTTTGTTTTTACATACTGATGTTTCATATCTCCATGATGTTCTATTGTGTAGGTTTAATTTTAGTAAATTTAAAATGTAATATATTTTATATTTAATTTAATATATTTAAATAAAACAAGCAAAATGTAATAGTACCCACCTAAAATTATTTATAATCATTCAAAGAACTCAACTTTGAAAAAGATGAGAAGTAATTTAAACAACATGTAAACATTCAAGAGTTTCAGATAAGAAGAAAGAAAAATATTATATGGCATAGAAATTATTGCATTATCTGCCCAATAATTGGAAATTAAGATTCCATTATTGAAAAGTACCATTTTAACTATTGAAAAAGTAAAATTTTCAACTTGATAAAATGGAGAACATAATATACTATTTAGATCTACAGAGTAAGCAGCAGGAATTTGAATGTTATTCACCTTCAATGAATTCTTTGTTAAAATTGTTTAATTTTTGTAAATAAAATGGAGAAAAATCCCATTTCTTTATTATGGTTTTGTGAGCAAAAATTAAAACAATTGTAATAACATGACTGGCTGAAAATTTTAATATAATTTAAATGTTTATTGGAATTCTACAAAACCGTCTTGCTCAATTGGAAAAAATAATTGAAATTATTTGAAGAATTTTCCCAGTATTATTTTTGATAAAGAAAAACAAAATAATCTATTAGAGAGTTATATCAACAACACCTGGGATTTAAAAAAATATTTTTCTTGACATAGTTTTTGTTAAATTAAAATCACCTATGTGGTCATTAATAATTTTCTGTGGTTTGCAGAAAGATTGTGCATGCTTCCTCCTGCATGCCCAATAACTCCATTAAGGTATGTTCATCTGTGCTGCTGAGATTTTAAGAAAGATAACTTCAGTGAATAGTTATGGGTGATAATCAGTGATAAACTTTTTATTAAACCAATTAGAACTTTCCATATGGTAGAAGTTGATTAACAGTTCCTACAATAAAATTATAGTTGATATGGTATGCTCCAGTTGTCCATTGGTGGCATGGGAGTCAAACATCAGGGATTATGTGTGATGAAATTTTTTTGAAATATACTTATGTCCTTTAAAAGGAGCCATGATAGACACAACTGTGTAAAATATTAGAGAAAATGAAGAATAGGTGAATCACTCTTTCAGGTTGCAGATGAGTAAAATTCCTGTTACAATAATCATAGTTATATCAATAATAATGTTTGTCCATACATGCATCAAACACTCAGAAACTTCCATTATTGCCATAATGTGATAGTATCCTCTAGTGATAGCCATTATGTTCTAATATATATACATGCTCCTCTCAGGAACAAGGTCACACAGTTGAAAATAAAGTTACCCTAAAGTGCAAGAAATTTTCCAGTAGGTTTACAGCTTCCATCTGCTGAACTAACTGCAGACTTGAATAACACTGGCTTAGAAGGCGGTCCATTGTTCAACACAGAGATAAGATTCTGAACTTGGTTTTAGTAATGTCTTAAAACAAATGCAACTGCATTCAATGGGCTAACAGAAACTTTGGTGCAATAAGGTAACAGACAAGATCACAATGTAGTATATATGTAAATGAGTGCAGTTGTTTTTAATTCCGTAATTTTTATTCTTTTAAAAAACTCCATCCAGAGAGGCATATCTACGGTGAATCAATGAGGCATAGCTAAATTTCTGGATTTCTCAGAGAGAGAGATGGTTTGGGTAATGAACTAAAAAAGTACATATAATTGAGCTATTGGCAGTATGCAATGTTTTAACATAATGCAGAAATTCTCATTGTGCTACAGGTAAATGGAAAGATTCTTTTCAGCATATAGGCAGTAAAAATTTGGCTACCCAAATTTATAGACAATAAAGCATCTTTATTTCTCTTTTCCTTGTTTTCTTTCCTTTTTTTTTTCCTCTCCTTTGGTCCAAAATGCCTGGAGATGAAAGAATTAAAAAATGAAATGTGTTAAAGACCAAAAGAATAGAGCAGTAGAAATTATAAATGGCCACCCCAATAAATACACTGATAATAGAAGGAAGTCAGTAGTGAACAATCAAAAACAGAAAAAAAAAGTTACAGTCTACTTAATTCAGAAATGCTCAGGTCATTCTATAACTTGTGTTTGATTGGGGATGAGAAATGGTTCAGCCAATTGTCCTGAGGTTTAGGAGATCTGGAAATACTTCTGAACAAAATTCTAGGCACCCTAACTAAGGTCAGACTAGAGTGTGGATCAGATATTTCATTTTTCATTTATACTATATAATCTATTGCTATTGACTTCTATAGCTGAGACAGCTAATGTGCTACATTCAAAAGAGCATGGTAATTAGTTAAATTATAGCATTTTCTAGTAGATCAATGTAGCCTCTAGTGATGACAATGTATGTTTGCATTAATTGACAGAGTTCAGTGCAATGTGGAAACTATCCTTCTCTAAAGATAATCAATTCTCCTAGGGAAAAAGAGAATGAGTATAACTATGTGGCTTGAAAACATCAGAAAACACATGGAGAAAATATTCTTCTACTATAAATGGAAGTATAGATTCTCCCAGATCTTCTCAGTCTATGTGTTTTGCTGAGGTTGTGGTATAGTAACAAAATAATTTTCACATGGACTCACGCTGCTCCTGGAATCACTGCTCCCTTGGTTTATGACTATGGATCACTCCAACAATCTCCTGCTTCTTTCTGAACAATTCACATTTCAGTATCCTTGTTTTTCTTCCTTCAGAGTTAATTCTATCAAAACTTCTCTAGTCTATTTGGAAAGTCCAAATTCTTTCACATGAAGTTCTTGAGTCCCAGTCAAATTGGGACATTGGCAATTATGTTTAAGTAATGTCAAATATTTATTGGTAATTAATGAGGACTATCGCTTCCAAAAGTGCACAGAGAATCTTCACAAAGATAGAAGATGGGTTAAGTTTAAGTAAGTGTTAAGAAATTACCACTAATTCCACCAAAATACATTCTTATAAGTGTTCTTATCAATTCTATCGTTATTGTCATACCTTTAGCAAGTCTCGACTGAGAAGAGTAAAGTTAATATATTACCCCAAAAATTTTTAGGAATTTCTTTAAATACATAAAATTATATCTGGAAATACATGTTCTTCCACTCACTATAATTTCACCAATTTAATTCTAGATAGTAATATTCAGATAAAACATTTTTAACAATTTGTGACAATTCTGTAGAATGTCCTTGTTCTAATTTAAGAGAGATGGGGTTGGATAAAAATTCTGGAAGTTCTTTACTACTGGGAGGAAGTTTTTTTTTTTTTTTGGCTGAGGGAGCAGAGAAGGTAGAATCCAAAAAATTTGAACTTCATAACCCACTTTTTTATCTTGCTTAACCTTTCTGTGACCCTGACATTATTGGCTATCTCCAATTATTTGGAATGTTGTTCTTGGTTTCCATGTTATAAGAGATTTTAATTTTTCTCTTACCTTTCAAACTCTTTAATTCTCCTTCCTTTGCTCATTTTCCTAAAACTACTTATAAAATGTTCATGTTATTCAGGTTCTATACTTGCCCTCTTCATTATTTTTTATGCACAATTAAACTTGGTAGTCTCAAACACACAATATTCTACCTCTGTCCTTCATATGAAATTTAAAAACAAGTATCTGTGTTGGATGGTGTTCAAGAACTTCAGACAAAAATATTCAACAGACTCTTTACCGCACATGGGTGTACAAAATCCTTCTCAAAATCAAAATGTTCAAAAGTCAACCCATCATTTTTTCTCCATATTTTACATATTTTACAAGATCGGCTCTTATTTTAGAGAGACAGATCTAAGTTTGAATTCTGACTCTTCTATTCATAGTCTTAAATATCTTTGGCTATGAATTTTGCTATGCTTTCAAATTTTTATCTATTAATATAACATTGGGAAGATAATGTCTATATTGTAGTACGTTTGAATATGAGATCATATTTTGAATGAATCAAAATTGACATGCAATAAGTAGTGGTTGTTACTAATATTAGTAGTATTAATACTGTTATAGTTAACAGGCTCTCCAATCCATCCAGATATATTAACAGAAATGTCATGTTTTCATGGATTTTTCCAATATCCCACCATAACCAATCTCCCATGAAATAGTATTGACTCTCTCCTTTGACATACTGCTTATTAGCAATCAATAAAAATCTAGACTTAAGGTATATATTTGGTGGTTATAAACATATAAATGGTATTTAAAGCCATTTATTAAGGAAGAGGGTATAAATGTAGAAGAGAATATTGTCTTGTGTGTCATATGAGACTCTTTGTTATCTGATCTCAGCAGACTTACCCCTCCAGCATCATTTCTTTCTGTAAATGCCAATAGTTTTCTCTGATTAGTGGACTCAAAATTCTTAGAATTCAATATTCAGTGTATGCCATATTACATATAATACTTTATCACAAAATACTTCCAATATCCTCTCTTATAGTACTTATAATACTATATTACATTTTTGTTTGCATGTATTACGTCTGCCAGTGAGCTCCTTGCTTACAAGAACCATATATTTTTCACCAGTGTAATTTCAAAACCTTAGTACAATTCCTGGCACAAAGACTCTACTAAACTAATATCTGTTGAGTATCTTTTTTCTCTACATCATCAATTTATGGTCAGATACCTATTATGTGGTATTCAATAGTCTTGTTCCTAGAATAATTTGTTAAATGTATAATGAGTTAGATGATATGCTAAAGGAAACAGAAGTCTGAATTCTAAAAAAAAAGAAACCAGGTCTTTTTTTTTCATACTTTGCATATCTCTTGAAGTGAAATGGAATGAACCCTTTGGGCCTACATTCTAAAAGTGTCAAAAGACATGAAAGAGACATTATATAATCATCTAGTAACTGTTATGGCAAAGTAGATGAATTAATCGGTGAAAGAAAATTTTTTAAATTATTATTTCTATACAGGATTTTAATGCTAAAATATAATTAAAGTTAAAAACTACAATATAAATGAAAATAGTACATGAATAACATTAATTAAAGTATAAAAAATTAATGTTATTTTGTATCAGCAGATTGCTTACTGAATGCTCTACATTGAAAACTATTTATACAGAATCAATACTTAACACATTAATGAAATAAAATTTATGTGAGTAGTAATAAAAATCAATAATAAGTTATTACGCTAAGATCAGTGACCAAGAAATAGATACATATATTAAGTAATGACCTCCCTAATGCTGTACATAATTTCAGTAATTGTTTTGGATGTCTAATTTAAAATTGTTAATGGATAGTATGAATAAAATACATCCTAATCAGAATCCATCTATTTCAATATATTACTGCTCCTTCCATTTGTCATCTCTATTTGTAAGAATGGTGCTATTTTCTATTTTATTTAAAGGTGTTTCATGTTTATAGGAAATTGCACACAGAGACTGTGTAGATGTTCTGCTTCAGCAACCACACTCCCACTATGGGAACTACAAAAGCTGTACAAAAAGAAAAAAGAGATGGATTCTTAAAATCTGTCTTATAGCATTGGAGAGTTACGAAGCTACATGTGCTTGAGGGGAAGGGAAGCAAGTTCCCAGAGACACGAGAAACCCACAGACGTCAGGCCAATGTTCTTCTTAGTTTTTCACATTAGGGTATTTGTCAATTTCCAAGCTATGAATGAAAGGATGAGAAGCCGAACAGAAAAAAATTTATAGTGTTGAACTGACAAAAATTAGAGCTAAGGATCTACCAAGGATGAAGGTCCTTGGAAGATAACACAGACTTTCAATTGTGCTTGAAGATATGAACCCTAGGAGTAAGTTGAAGGGAGTATAGATCAATAGGTACAAGAAGTAAAGGCCATATAAAAGTCTGGTAATATAGCCTCAGACTAACTGGCAAATCAGAACAATCCTTTATGGAACAAAATATTATCATCCAAGGTATTAAAACTGTATTTATGGCTTTTCCTACAAAATATTTGTCATTCAATTAAAAGCAATGAAGACAAGATGAGAATTGACAAAAAGCAACGGAAATACAAAACCAGCAATATAAACAAAGCTATAGAAGTTATTTTCATAGACGTTAAAATAACTCTGTATATGTGCAAGAAAGTAACATGAACATGGTAAATTTTTACAGAGAAATGGAAACTTTAAAGACACTGTAATTTAAATTGTCCATTGAAAAGTAAAATAAGTAAACTTTAAAAGTTAATGTATGATTTTAACAAATTGACAGAATTAAAAAGAATTAAGATAGAGCAAATGAAAATCTCCAGAACAAGAGATAGAAATAGAGAAAAAAGCATATAGGATATATGTAAAATAGTGAAGTGGTCTAACCCATGAGTACTTGAAGTTGCCAAAAAAGAGTGACTGGAGCAGGAGCAATATTGAGGAGAAAATGGCAAAAATTCTCATAACTAATAAAAGACATCAATCCACAGTTTTCACAGCACTTAAAACTTAAAGCAAATATGTATGAATAAAACCTCAACTGGATATGACATACATATTAGCGATGAAAATGAAAGATAGAAAAACCATGTTAAAAGCTTCCAGAGCAAAAATGCATATTAACTAAAAATTAAAATTATAGGTTAAAGAGACATCTAAATTCTCAAAAAAGAATACTAAAAAAAGGAAGAAAGAAAGAAAACAGGATTTTAAAAAGAAAGAATAAAGAAGCCAAATGACCATTGAAAAATATCTTCAAAGTGCTTTGATGAGAAGCAAATTGGCATCCTAGAGTTTTGTGTTTACTAAAAATAAACTTTCAAAATAAAGATCAAAGACAGTTAAATTTGACAAGTAAAAACTGAAATAAGTGGTAAGCAGAAGACTCAGAATGAAGGAAATACTAAAGTGGATTCTTCAGCCAAAAGAAATAGAATACCAGTGAGAAGCACAGTATGGTTGACTTTGACCTTTCATTGTCTGAGGTCTTTGCATGAACACATGAAGAGGTATGTAATCTCATTAGTGATCACAGGCATGTGAATAAAAAACATGTAAAACATGTTCAATATGCTTTATTCATAATGGCTTCAAACTGGAAACAAGCTAAAAGTTCATCAACAGTTTAATGTGGTAATCACAACCAATTATTGCTCTATGCAAAAATATAAGCAAATTGCCCAAACAAAATGTAGTGCTAAAAAAATCAGAGACAAATCATCCATATTATTTCATCCCATTTATATAAAGTTGAAAAAAACTCAAAACTAATCTATGGTGATAGTTGAGGAGCGGCTCTTGTTAAAGAAGAGGGAAGTGGCAACTGGTCATTGGCGCTGGGACACTGATACGAATCTTGAGGCCTGAGCAGTGATCAACAAGGCATATACTAAATGTTAATCATAAATTTTGGAGAAAATGCAATAGTCAGGTAAAATTTATATATTCTTTCTCGGAAGTACCTCCTTTTTGCTAAATGTCTTCAATCATTCAATGGTAAAATGAAAATTATTTTATAAGTACTAGTAGCTACAGGTTATAATTGGTTAGGAATATAACCAATTAAGGGGATTAGTTAACAGATCTTTGATGGGTTGCCATGAGCAAAAAATACATATACTGGTTCAAAAACAATAGAAGTTTTTTGTTTGTTTTTGTTTTTATTTACCCACAGTAAGTTCAAAATTCTAGCTTTTTATAAACTGGTGAGTTTTTCAGAGTTTTTGTTTATTTGTTTGTTTGGTTTCAGGGGGTGGAAAGGGGGAAAAAAGGAGACCTGAGTTGTTTGTATATTTTTCTCCATCTTCAAGTTATAGGTACCAAAACTTCACCATTATCATTAATATCAAGCTTCCTAGGAAGGAAAAGAGTTTGGAGATACAGGCATAGAAGGTTTGTATGGGCCTTGCCATGAGGTGGCACATACTACTTTCACTATTCCTCCATTGGGTCACATGGCTACATCCCACTGCAAGGACAGTTGATAACATCGTATCTGTATAGCTGCGTGCCCCTTATGAGGAAAAAAATTATGAGTGCTTAGCCAGTTCACATGGTAATAAATTGCATTCATTCACTCTTTCGAGTAAATGTGTTAAGTGGCTAGAATTGTAAGCATTGTCCTAGGCACGTAAAACATGCAAAACAAGTACAAGTCAAAATGCTTGCTGTCTAATAGTTTACAATCTAGTTAGGGAAGAAAATACATAAAGAGTGAGATAAAGAGGCATTGTAACATACAATTTAAATCTTCCAATTAAGTATACAGTAATCAGGATTTTACATATTCAAAGGAGGAAGATCAATTTGTTAGGTTGTTTTGTAATAATCCTAAACATGACGTGTTCAGTGGCCAATAGGAGAGAACTATTTGAAGAATAGGGCTGTTTACTTTGGTATAGAAGACCAAGTAGGTGAAGAGACTTTGAATGCTAGCCTGAAGTATATAAAATTAGCCCTAAAAGCAAAGCGAAGACATAAATATTATTAAACAGGAAACTGATTCAAATAAGATTGTGATTTAGAACAAATTGAGAAATAAGAGGGAGAATGACTTCAATAAAAATCGTGGTAATTGCTACAAGTTACTGAGATATTCTGAGGACTTTGCCTCATGGCTATAAAAGGAGTCTAGGTGGATATTAGGGACTATTAAAAAGTCTAGATGAAAGGTGATTTGAAAAAGAAAAACTTATCTGAAAAGAAAAGTAACAATATAAAAAATTCAAAGGAAATAGTACTTCATTATATATGAGTATAATATATACATGTATATATACATTTGAAATTAGGAAGAAAGGAGATATAAGTCCCTTCTTTTAAATTCATTGATTCATGTCCAACTTGAGAAGTACTAGCTGCTTTTCAGGGCTAAACTATCACATAACCAGGTAAATTAGAAAAGTATTGGTAATAGTCTAAATATAAGCCACCAGAATATACATTGGCTAATAAAATTGTAATATGCACTAGTATAGAGTTCAAAGAGCAGTTAAGAACTAGACTAGATTATTTCATTAGAGTTCAACACATAAGGGTTAATTGAATAAATAAGCTGATCTTAGACACTTTTTAGGTTATTTAGGAAAAAAAAACCTGATCATTTCTGACAACCAACTGAGGGTTTCCCCCATTTATTCTTTCAAATATTTAGTAAATAGAAAGTTTGTGACATATTAAGTATCACCCTGTGAACTGAAAATAAGAAGGTGAAAATACATGCAAGGTTTCTAGTCTCGTGGTGAATATTTCTAGTGAAAACAAACATATTAACAGTCAAGGAAACATTACATAGTGGGAAATGCTATATAGAAACTAAACTATGGTGTTATAATACACAATGATGGAAAGGTGGGCACAGTTTAGAGAGTTGACAAGAAATGCCTGTCTGAGGAGGCCACATTTTAAGCTGGAATCTGAATAAATACCAAAAAACAGCTTAACAAAGATATGGAGAAAAAACTCAAGTTAGAAAAATAAGTAAGCAAACACACAAAAAGATCCTTAAGACAAGATGATAGTTCCTTGAAGAAAAGAAAGAAGATAAGAAAGACTTGAGCCAAGTGGACTAGAGCATTTGTGTAGACAACTGAGGCTGTGGTCAGAGGTTGGTTTTTATTCTAAGGAATGGGTGACTTTAAGCAAAGAAATAACATGGTCTGATCTATGTTTTTAAAAGGTCATCTCGGAAGAATTATAAAGGAAGGAGTGAAAGCACAGGACCTAGCCAGATTGTTGTAGCTCTGGCAAGAGGTGATATAGACATACAATGGGATGATAGCAAAGAATGTGGAGAGTTGTAATATGTTTTGGTACATTTGCAGAGGCTGAATGTGCCGGTTGAATTAGGTTATTCCTGTCCTTGCTTAACCAGCACTCAGCAAAATTTCTTTGCTGGAAAATATAAAACTTACTACTTCACTTATTCAATAAATGACCTAGCCAACCCATTCTTTCCATTTTTACTATAATGCATTAATTCCATAAAACACATTTAAAATTCTTTTTCTCCAGTGGGGAAAACTACGTTTTTTTTTGGTTGTTTGCTTGTTACTTGGTGCACAGATATGTGAATTTACCAGCTACGGATACGTAAATACTATTTATGATAATAACTTGAAGGCATTACCTTTACCTATTGCATAAATATCATTTGAAGGAAGAAGCACAGATTAGTGTGTTTCTAGAATATCTATTATTGAACTCTTGATAGCTTATTAAACTATAAATGACTTAAAATGCAGTAGACATAAGGAAGTGCATACCACACTAGTAAAGACCCAAGTTCCAAGCATCTATATTACATTTCCCACCTAAGGTATATGACACTTAAGGTATCACTTGTCATCAGAATGACTTGAATTTGAGGCTGCCCTATGTATCCAGAGAAGATTTTGGAAAATGGGATTTTATGGCATGGCATGAAACAGTCTATGGTGCTTTCTATTATTAATACATCTATGGTGTGAATACATACTAATAGTGTTGCATTCTCTTTTTCTCCTATACTTGCTATTTCTTCAAAGATGCCTCTGTTGCATCTCCCATTCAGGACACAACAGCAACAACTCTAAAACCACAGTGATTCCAAGTCTATTATGTCAAAATAAAACACTGATTTTAGAAATAAGTCTATTCAGACATAGACCTGTAATAAAAGAAAAACTCAGGAATGGCTACAATGAAGACTCATGCAGATGTGAAGTAGACTTCTTGAAGCTTCTGAGAAGGTACAACTTTGGAAGCTGTTATGATTGGTGAATATCTTCTTCAGGGTGTCTCTCTGTACACTGAACACACAATTTTAACCTAAGAATATTACTGTTTTTTTTAAATACATATTTCATCTGGAGCTATTCAGTCAAAAAAGCCAAATGATTATGCCAATCACATAGAATTCTAAATATGAATATCATGATCCAACAACTGTTTTATTGACTTTCCTAGGGAAAAATAAATACACTCTTTAAACATTGAATACAATAAAAATTAAGAAAAACACTTTGTAAAGTGATAATAGAGGAAACTACATGTGAGAAAGTTCATTTGAAACAAGTTAAGTGATTAAAATTTTGGAAACAGCTTATTCTAGGTCCAGACACAATTCCTCCCAAGATTTATGTACTACATCCATAACAGGTAATCATTATTAAATCAGGTTTATCATATCCAAGGATATTCCTAGAACTGTCCTTGGAACTAAAATAAAACCTGGGAAGGTAATCAGTAAGTTTGTGTCACAGCAGATATGTGGGGAATATCATTAAATATTCTGCCACCTTAATACATTAAAAAGACTTTTGCCCATTAAAATGCCAAAAAGTCTTCTATCAAATCTCAGAGTGGGTGAGGTTAACTTCCTTTCTACTGGCTCTGCAGATGGTTTTAGAATGTGTCTCCACAGGATAGCATATACCATAACAATGGGACGGTACTATTACATAATCTAGATAATGTCTGACGATAAACCCTCCTACGTTTATACTCCCAATACCAGACGGAGAAAGACACCCAGATCCCTGGCTATTATATTTATCTTCGCTTGACCAATATTGACCTAAAATGTAAGAAAACTATGTGGAGAATATATGTCCTAGAAAACACAATATCTGAACTCATCAACATAATATCTTAAATATCATGGTCATATCACAGTGAAAGCCTTAGCAAAAATGTCAGACTTCTAATGTTCACATTGCTGAGTTGACTAAAAAAGTACTAAAGAGGTAGTGTCATAAAAAAGGCTAATAATATCATTGATTGTCTCTTCTAAATGATGAAATCATATATTCTCAGATGTTCCTCAATTGTGGGTGCGCCCGAATGAACCCAATCTCTCACAACCTGATAGATACTCTGAATCCCTACACGGTGAATAAGGGTTTCAAAACCTGTATAAAAATTATGCTCAGCTGTATGTGAAGAATACATTAGTTTTCTTTTCATAATAATTAGACTGGGTGCAGCAGTCCACGACAGTGCCCCAGCCTTTTTCTGCTACGTGATCACGTAGTTTTTGCCATATGATTGGTTGCAAAATAACTGCTGATATCTAGAATTCACAAACATGTTCCGTGAAGGAGGATGATGAAAAGGGAAGAGCATGACTTGCATGGTAGCTTATTCTATTTTGTTTTTAAATCAGAACAATAGCTTTCCTCAAAACCCCATTAGGAAAAATATGCTTAAATCAAATAGATGTATGGGACAACAAAAATTTTGGTTGCATATGTATAGATACAGATGTAGATATATAGGTATGGATATCAAAGAAGACCTAAATGGAAAGATATGTCATGTTTTTTGATTACATGATTCTATGTTATAAATGTGAAAGTTCTTCACAAAATCATATAATTCTAAAATATTTTAATCAAAATTCCATTGATATTTTTATTTTAAAAATACGTGGGATAATATCTGTAAAATTAAATGTTACAAAAGAAAATAAAGGAAAACATAGCAGAAAGCTAAAGCTGTGGTAATACACGTTACTAAACTAACAGATAACTAGAAAAGAGAGTTAGGGTCTTACTGTGAGTACATATGAGATTCTGGAGCATGTTAAGAATTGTATTTAAAATCCATTGTAAAAGGATGATATAGCCAAGAAACTGTCATTGGAACAATGATCATTTATTTGAAACAAAAAGTTTCTTAAGTCATGTTATACATAAAACATTACAGATAGAATAAAACTTTAAATGTAAAAGGTAAAGTAATAGGTAATATATCACAGATTATTCACATTTGGGGAGAAAACTTTTAACACATAACATAGAACACAGTAAACATAAAAATTATAACCATATAGAAATTAAAATATTTATCTGGGGGAAAAAAATAAAGAAAGATTAAATAAAATATCAGACTGTGTTTGATAACAGCCCTTTTGAGAATTGAACCTAATACACTTTATGTACTTAAAAAAAAAAAAATTTTTAAACATCAAGTAAAAAAAAAAAGAATATGCATCTGGATTTGAATTTGAATACTACTAAAGTACAACAAGTTCAGATCATTCACCAAATCAGAAATTGCAAGTTTTACTAAGTTAAAAAATTAAATTTTATTTTAAGATCTCTTAAAAACAGCTAAAAATATTTAAAAGGAAAAAAATAAATAGGAGGAGGAGGAGGGGAAGATCAGAAAAAGGACAGAAGGAAGAAAAGGAGAAGATGGAGGATAAGAAAACTGTTAATTATTCTAACCTATAAATGAAGATGCAAAATATTTTTGAGTCAGAATTTTAAAAGCCTCATAAAAATAAATGGGCCTTTTTATACATTCTTCATGCTCAATAATGTAGGCATAAGCTCTTCCCTGAAAATTTGGTAAAATTTACTGGCAACCTGTCTGTTCTTGGTGTCTTTTTTAAAGCCAAGTTTTGAAGATCTTAGTTTTACCTATGACTATAATTATATTCATAGCATGTTCCTATCTCTTTTTCAGTTAATTTTTGTAACCTAAATTTCAAAGATGTTGTTTTCATCTATATTTCCAATTTACAAAACAATAATTGGTACATAATTCTGCCCCAAATTTTAAAGTTTCCTCAGTAACTGAGGAAATTCCTTTCTTATTAATAATGATACATTCTTGAGATTCTTGCATTTTCTTGTTTAAGGTGACAAAAATTTTTCTGTTTTAATAATCATTTTTTAATCACTGGTTTTTAAGTCTTATTAAGTCTCTATTTATTTAACTTCTTAGTTCATTGTTTCTTTTTTTTTTTTTGGTTTTGGAATTCATGGTGATTTTTTAAAATTTATTTTTCATTTCAGAGTATTACAGGGGTACAAATGCATTGGTTACACAAACTGCCTTTGCACCGCCCGAGTCAGAGCTACAAGCTTGCCCATCCCCCAGACAGTGCATGAGCACTGCATCCATTAGGTGCTTTAGCATTATTTATTGTGTTATAAACATTCCCAGGCTAAGGACTAACTACACAGTATTTTATATGTATTATCTCATCATCCCATGAACAGCTTTATAAGGATGGTATTATTGTTATTACAATTTTACAAATCAGAAGACTACTCCAAATAAGTTAAGTAACTTGTCCAAAGTTACATATCTAATAAGAAGGAGAATAATAACTTGAAGCTAGGTAAGACTAAGTCAAAAATCCAAGCTTATAATTATATGCATCACTGCATCTACACTAACTTCTTCCCCACATTGCTTTTAGTTTAATTTCTTCTTTTTTGTTAATTTTTCTTAATGTTACAGTAGTCATGAATAATTTTACAAATACTAGATTCTATTTGTTTTGAAATGTTTTTATTTTTATTTAAAATTTAAAGGAAATTATGCATGCCCATGGATGAAAGAATTGATTAGTTCAAAATGGCTTATGATGAAAAGTATCTGTGGCTGGTCCCATCCTCTGATGATTAGACCTAATCCTAGGAGGCAAATGTTGTAATCATTTTTTCTATTTCTTCCAGTGGTTATATATATTACTAACTCTTAATTTACAAATATCAAATATCCTCTGTGACATTCTAGTAAAATAGGAATTGGCTAACTTATAAAATCCTTCCTCTCTAGCCTCTTCCAATGTTTTCTTTAATATAATTCAAGTGTTCTTGTTACATGGATGAATTGTATAATGCAGAAGTCAGGGCTTTTGGTGTGCCCATGAACAGAATAGTGTACATTGTACCTGAAAGGTAAGTTATTATTCATTCACCCCCCACATTTTCCAACCTTCTTAGTTTCCAGTGTTCTTTACACCACTTTATGACCATGTGTACCTATTGTTTAGCTCCCACTTATTAGTAAGAACATGTGGTGTTTGTTTTTCCATTCCTGAGATACTTCGCTTAGGATAATGTTCTCTGGTTCCATCCAAGTTGCTGCAAATGATATCATTTCATTCCTTTTTATGGCTGAGTAGTGCTCCATGGTATATCTATACCACATTTTCTTTATCCACTCATGAATTGATGAGCGCTTAGGTTGATTCCACATCTTTGCAATTGTGGATTGTGCTGTGATAAACATTCAGGCACAGGTGTCTTTTTGATATAATGACTTTCTTCCCTTTGGGTTGATACCTAGTAGTGGAAATGCTGGATCAAATGGTAGGTCTACTTTTAGTTCTTTGAGGAATCTCCATACTGTATTACACAGAGGTTGTGCTAATTTACAGTCCCACCAATAGTGTATAAATGTTCTTTTACACTGCATCCATGCCAACATCTATTGTTT
The DNA here is from genome assembly GCA_023783475.1 of Daubentonia madagascariensis. Classification (NCBI taxonomy): domain Eukaryota; kingdom Metazoa; phylum Chordata; class Mammalia; order Primates; family Daubentoniidae; genus Daubentonia; species Daubentonia madagascariensis. The sequence goes on along the minus strand of JAKFHU010001684.1, from coordinate 20,795,761 downwards.
TTTTATTTTTTAAATAATGGCCATTCTGATAGGGGTAAGGTGGTATTTCATTGTGGTTTTAATTTGCATTTCCCTGGTGATTTGTGATGTTGAGCATTTTTTGATATGTCTGTTGGCCATTTGTATATCTTTTTTTGAAAAAACTTGATTCATGTCTTTTGCCCACTTATTAGTAGGGATATTTATCAATAAGTGGGCAAACAAACTTACCAATGTTTTTTTCTTGCTGATTTGTTTGAGTCCTTTGTAGATTCTAGATATTAGCCTTTTGTCAGATTTATAGTTTGTGAATATTTTCTCTCATTCTTTAGGTTGTCTATTTACTCTGTTGATTATTTCCTTTACTGTGCAGAAACTTTTTAATTTAATTAAGTACCATTTATTTATTTTTGTTGTTGCTGTATTTGCCTTTGGGGTCTTAGTCATAAATTCTTTGCCTAGGCCCATGTCTAGACAAGTTTTTCCTATGATTTCTTCCAGAATTTTTATGGTTTAAAGTCTTACTTTTAGGTCTTTAATCCATCTTGAATTAATTTTCATATATGGTGAGAGATAGGGATCTTGTTTTGTTCTTTTGCATGTGACTACTCAATTTTCCCAGAATCATTTATTGAATAGGGTGTCCTTTCTCCAGTATATGTTTTTGTCTGATTTGTTGAAAATAAGTTGGTTGTAAGTATATGGTTTTATTTCTGGGTTCTCTATTCTGTTCCATTGGTCTATGTCTCTATCTTTATACCAGTACCATGCTGTTTAGGTTACTATAGGCTTGTCATATAATTTAAAGTCAGTTAATGTGATGACCCCAGCCACCAAAAGACTCCTATAACTGATAAATAAATTCAGCAAATGTCAGGTTACAAAATCAATGTACACAAATCTGTAGCATTTCTACATACTAATAACAGTCAAGCTGAGAGTCAAATCAAGAATATAACACCATTTACAATAGATGCAAAGAAAATAAAATACCTAGGAATATACTTAACTAAGGAGGTGAAAAATCTCTACAAGGAGAACTACAAAATACTAATGAAAGAAATAATAGATGACACAAACAAATGGAAAAATATTCCATGCTCATGGATTGGAAGAACCAACATTGTTAAAATATCCATACTGCCCAAAGTGATTTACAGATTCAATGTATTAATAATTCCCATCAAAATACCAATGTCATTTTTCACAGATCTAGAAAAAAAAAATCCTAAACTTCATATGAAACCAAAAAAGAGCCAGAATAACCAAAGCAATCTTATGCAAAAAGAACAAATCTGGAGGCTCTTCCAATGTTTTAACTTTAAAAGTTTTTTTTTCTGAATAAAGCACATATAACTTTATATTACATACAAAAACTTCTATCAAATTACTAGTTTTTACAGTGTTATTTTTATTGATATAACATTGGTATAATGTATATGGATTCTCAATTTTTGCTCCATCAGCTCTCAATATAATCTTGGTTTTTCCACTTTGAAAGAGGAGTATCCAAGTACCGTTCCCTCTACCTCTTTCACTCTAAAACATTTTCAATTATATCTTTAGTTATACTCTCTTGAACACAATAATGTTCCTTTTTTCTATAATTATAATTTTTCTACTTTCTATAATTTACTTGTAAAATTGGAAAACTAGTAAATAGTTTTTATATTTCAACTATGTAAATTGGCATATGTCTGAACCTAATGTATTTTTTTTACCCTTTCTGTATAACCAGTATTTTTTGGCAACTAAACAGAGTGACTTTAATCTTGGTTAGAGCTATTAACACATTCATATGTTTTGCAGTCATCAATGTTTTCTCTTATTCCTGACATATTTTGTTTTTTTATTATTCTTTCCCCAAAATTGACAGTTTGTTTCCTTTTTATGAATTTTGTTGGTAGAGTTTATTGGGTTGGGATTTCCACATATATATCTTCTCACAGTGATTATTCTAGAAAATTTAATATATATTTAAAAATTTAACAGGTAAAATTGAGCTCCTTTTTCCAGTAATTTCAACTGTATGTGTTCGTGTGTGTGTATGTGCTTGTGAGTGCATTCAAAAGAATAAGACATAGTTCACTTTTTAAAATGTTATTCAATAGATTAGGCAGTAATTCCCAAGAAAGAAATGCCATTATTTGATTCTAGACATTAACTTCTGCTCAATAATTTGAGCTCATTATTGACTATCGTGTCAATTTTACACCAAATGAATTAAATTATTAAATGCCCTTCAATGAGTAATTGGTATTCTAAAATCATTCATTCCCATTTTTTAATAAAATTATTTTAAACTACTGCAGAGATGATTTGAATGTTATATGTCTTTAAAATGATACAGTATTTGAAATGTGGTACCTAATATATCTATTATACTCAGTATATATGAGGTTATACACTTTTATGAGTTATAAAATCATTAATTTTAAAATAACTGCCATTGTGCATTTAAAAATGAATCACACTCTAAAGAGGCAAAAGGTTTAGAGCAGAGCAAATCTTTCTTTTGAAATATAGGAAAATGTTATATATACCAACCTCTGCTTTTAGTAGTCTTACTTTGATTGTAAAATATTGCTAAATAAAAAGAAAGATGTCTGTTGGAAAAAAAATTTAATTTTTTAAATCTTCCAATTTCTAAGTGTCAGGTATACTATTTACATAAAAGCTTTCTTTTGTTTATTTTTGTGTTATTTAAATTAAAATTTATAACCTAATAATGTAATATACATATCTTGAATCACAAGTGGACATCAAAGAAGATCCAAATACAAGTACACTATCATAAGTATTATAATTCTATAATAACTTTAGGTGTTTAGGAACAAATTATAAGAACATTATTAAAGGATAAAATTTACTCTCTGGTTTTAGTTAATTAAAAAACTGCCCAGGATTTATTGTAAGGCTGTGGGAAAAGTTGACAATATTCCTATGACTAGGAGTTTGGGGTTAAAATAAAAATAAGAATGCATTAATGCTTAAAGTTTTCCCGAGAAATGCTATTGTTAGCAATGTGTATATTCTTGCCAAGATGTGGATGGTGTGAGTCATCTTGTGTAATGACTGATGTATTACTCTGGCAGTGAGATATCATTCAGCCTAAAACTGGAAGCACTAAAGTTCTTGGCAGTGACAGCTGTGTCTCCGTACAGAATACTTTGAGGTTGAGAGGTATGAATCAGACAATAAGAAACAGACCTAATCAATGCTAGGATCCTTTACTTGATGACATAAGGCTTACAGATTTTATAGAATGAAGCTCAATTCAAAGATACTTTTTGAAGTATGTATTATCATTCCACTTGCTTAAACATGTGTACCTAAAAACTTGTCAAAACACCTATTGGTAACAGAATAGACTTAACCTAATTGCACCAATTGTTTCCTTTGTAGAACTATAAATCCCTCATGGAGGCATTAGGTTGTACTTTACAACTTAGCATGCTAAATATGAGAAAAATAGCACAAAAATGACAGGTAAAAGGACAAGTCCAATGTTTTAGAATATCACAGTTTATATGTATGCATGTATACATATATATATATATAAAAATTATATTTTGGTTCTGTGGTAAGTTAACAATAGCCTTCGCAGATGGGGTAGGTGACAAAGATTTGAAATTCTTCTTAGAGATGGGGAAAAATACTAAGTTTTGCAGTTGAAAGTAAATATAATTATAAATTATTTCTGTCATATCTATATATTAATATTTTAAAATCTGAAAGGAAGTTATGAATACATCAGTAAAAAAAATCTTGTAAACTCAAATAATTATTGATTCCAAATAAAATCTTATAAGCAATTGAGATAAATATCTGAAAAAAATAATCTAAGAACAGAAGATCATGAGTTTCATCTGACTCAAAATGGAAAGCTTTTACTAAAAGGTGGTATTCTTCTTCAACACTTATTAATTTGCTTTAGTGAGAGACCAACTACATGCACACATATGTATACACACACACACACAAAGCCAGTAAGAAGTTTCAGATTAAAAAGGACAGTAGTTTAATATTCACTTTCAGAGAATCTGTCTGAGCACTCGGATAATTTAACGGGGTTTTAGATGTAATTCACTGACTTTGTCCTCACAAATATTATATGAAAGAGAAATAAAACCCAATGATAAAAAATATTTGAATGATTTTCAAGATTGAGAGAATTTAGAATTGTTAGAGAATTTAGAAAGATATTCAAAGTTGAGAGAATTTAAAACAAACAGAAATGGATTTAAAACATTCCTTCTAAAAAAGCTACCAGATAATTAAATTAAAACTGAAAGAGACAGTCCTTCTCAGAGAAGAACCCAAAATATTAATCATATAATTGGCTTCAGACTAGAAATCAGCACATTTCATCCAGAATGCAACATATTAATATTTGCTAAGTGCCTGTGGGTAAATCATTTACTTATTTTATTCTTCAATTATCTGCTGTAGAATGAATTAGAGGCTGAGAAGGGTAGGAATAAGTTTTAGTGTTCTATAGCACTGTAGAGTGATTATATTAATAATTAACAATAATTTCTTGTATATTTCCAAATGACTAAAAGCTAGGATTTTGAATTTTCATGACACAAATAAATGATACATATTTGAGGTGATGGATATGCTAATAACCCTGATTTGATCACTATACATTTTATGTATCAACATATCACTATGTAACCTATAAATATGTACAATTACTATGTGTCTATTAAAACATTTAAAAAATATATTCTTCCTTTCTTCCCATGATGCTTCAGGGCATTGGTCTTCAAATTTTCCCATGCATCAGAATCACCATCAGGACTTACTGAAAAACAGGTTTCTGGGTACCACACCCAGAGATTTTAATTCAGTAGGTAGGTCTAGGGTGGAGCCCATATTTCTGAGAAGTCCTCAGATATCAATGATGCTATTGGTCAGGGGACCACATTTGAGAACCACTACTCTAGGGCATTGATTAAAACTTCAGGTAGGATAGAAGTTAAGAAAGAAAACAGCTAGTGAGTGGTATGTCAATGTGAAACAGGAGCCAACTGAAAAAGCTCCCATTAGCCAAAGGTAGAACAATTTTAGCAACAAAATAAATAAAGTAGTACTGATTATAACCCAAAGTATAAAACAATTATTGATGAATCCATAATGATGTGAATTATTAAATAAGATAGAGGAAAATAGACAAATCTCTGGAGAATATCAAATAATTTGTGTAGGTGCTCTGCCCTCAAGGAGGTAGATGATAACTCCCTACTCCATAAATTACACATAGTAACTTCCTTCCAAAGAGTACAGTATGAAAAAGAAGGGAAAAAAGTAAATTTACAGTGGAGAAACCTGAAAAACACTACCTCTACCAGGTGATCAACTTTAACATCAAAAGTGATAAGTTTTGTTGACAGTGTGCACCCTTGATATGATGTGAAGAAAATGGCACTTTAGCTCTGTGATCTTCCTTCCAAAACCCATAACCCTAATCTAATCACGAGAAACAAAATTGGACAAGTTTCAATTGAGGAACACTCTAAAAACATTTGCCTCCTCAAAGCTGTCAAAGTCACCCAAAAATGGAAAGTCTGAGAAGCTGTCAGAGCCAAGAGGAACTTAAGAAATGAAGATTACATGTAAATGGTATCCTGGAACACAAAAAAGACATTAGATAAAAACTACAGAAATCTGAATAAAATGCAGACTTTAATAATAATGTATCCATAATAGTTAATTGTGACAAATGGACCATAGAAATGTAACATATAAATGATAGAGGAAACTGGATGTGAGGTATATGGAAACTCTATAATATCTTCACAACTGCTCTATAAATGTAAAAATTTTCAAATAAAAAGTTTATTACCAAAATAGCAGGGTGAATGGAAATGGCTAAGCAACTGACAGACTGGGAGAAGCAGGCTACCATGTCATCTTCTATAGTCATTTTGGTCCTCATTAAAAGAAAATTTCTGGACACATCCAGAGAGAGAGAGAGAAAGAGTAAGTGGGGTAAGTCTCATTGGGCTATTTTTTGGCTACTTCCTCCATATGCAATCCCCTTTCACCTGGGGTCTAGTTTTCATTTAGGTATTGAAACCTTTCCTACCAAACCCAAAATTTTTTAAGAAACTTACTGCCTTTGGTTGAAGGAGTGAGGATTATGGCTGAGACCTAAAATAATTAGCTGAATTTCATCATCAAAGCCATACATATTAATAAGCCTGGGATTTAATTCAGCCAGTCAGTCTGAACAAGGATAGCACTAGAGGCTTCTAGGGAAAAAGTTCTACTGAATGGTGTGGTACACACACACGAAATCTGGAAATGCTACTGCCAGTTTCCCTCCAAGATGGAGTCCAGCCTTTGGATACAGCTGACATGACTAAAGAAAAAAAAAAGAAAGAACTTCACAATTAGCTAGGCTAATAAATCCACTTTATTGTTGAAGTAAGCTTAAGTTAGAATTTCCATTACCTATCACTAGAAACAATGTAACTGATAAAAAAATTTTAAAATATATTCCACATAAACTTACATAAAGTTAAGAAATCTTAAAATATATATACAATAATTTTTTAAAAATTTTTTTAAATAATAGCAAATGGCATGACATTTGATTAACCTGGGTAAAATGCACGTAAAATTTCACCTATACTAAAATGTAGAAATAAGCTTGTTATGGCAATTTTGGGACTATCATCAGATTTTAATGGCTGTGCTGCAAATATACATGCATCATGTCATCTTCCTTTATCCTTTGAATTTTTAAGTGCAAAGTTCCAAATCTTTGCATTGACCAATTAACCACTTAACTCTATCTTATTTTGAGAAAATTCAAAAGCATTTTAAATTTTCTGATAATATTCTTAAAATTAATAACAGAATTTAAATAATAGTGACCAAATCATTGACTAATTTCTAAATAAAAGGAAATCATATTTTAAAATGAAAGATTTCCAATTAGCTTCTGGATCCAGAATCTATGGAAAGTGGTTTTATTAAAAATGGGAAGGACAATATTATCGCAGATTTGGTGGTGTGCCTAAAATGATATATTGAATAATTTGAATTTTTCTATTGTGAGAAAATATTCTTTTGACAGGTATCATTAACTGGGAGTATTTCAATGTGGCTCAGTATGATTTGAGGACCTTGGGGAAAGGAGTACTGATGCAAATCAGTCCCGGATGACAATGGATTTAATTAAGCTTCAAGTAAAAATGTCCCTCAACTAAAATGCAAGCAGTGCTCAGTGAAATCAAACTTAAAAGTTTCTGAGATAAACACTCATGTTTATGTAGGATACTGCAAAATATCTTTCTCTGAAAGACTTTTGAAAACACAAAATGTTGATAAGTCTCTAGGATTGCTTGAAAATGTATGCCTTGCACACACTTTCCCTTGGAGGAAAACAGGAAATAGCAACAGTGCTGAAAGCACCTCCCTCTCCTGGGCAAGGTTTGGTATTAGCAGAAGTGGCTTTCCTGTCTGATTTTCCATCTCAGTGCTTTGGGGAGGCATATCTGTTACTTTCATCCGAAGAGTTAGGCACAGTTTATCAGCGGCTGGCACAGACATATATGTCATGATTTACTGGGTTCTCATGCTCTAAAGGATTCTTTGTCTCTTTGTATTGAGGGCATATTTGGAATTGTAAAGAAACAAAGTCATATAGCCATTCATTCTCCATTTCATTTTCCTGCTTCAATTCAGATTCCAGCATCCCAATAAGTAGAGTCTGACAAGTATGACAAACATTTCAGGCATTTTTTAATGCACACAGAGGTGCAACACCATTTCCCTTAAGGGTAACATTGGCCTTTAGCATCACCTTTTTACCTTTACTTGGACTGAAACACTAATGATGGAAGATAAAAATTTAATACATTATCTCACTTTACAGTCTCATATAGTTAAAAGTTGCATAACAAAACCTTATTTTGGCTATTTTTGTGATGACTAAATTTAAGCAGCCAAAAAATTTAGTGCACTTCAGTTTAATCCTCTCACCAAAAACATTATAAAAGGCAGTGCTTTATCAATTACTTACCCTTTGACCTTGAAGTCTTAATGATCAAATTCTGTAGTGTCACTCCTGAGAGTGATGAAGTTTTCCCGGTCATTTTTCAACAATTCCTATTACCATAATATTTTTATGAAATAAATAATAATATAGGCTATCTTTTTTATTGATTTGCATGTTCTTTTTACATGCCTAGATTATATACTATCTTGTTTGGGATATTAAACTATATCACTCAGATATAACAAATAACTACAAGAGACTGGCCATTTATTTCACTTTAAGTAGCTCCATTTGTCACAGCAGTTAGCTTTAGATTCTGCTAGTTTGATAGAATCTCTAATTAAGCTTTTCTTTAGCATTTTTTAAAATACTAAATTGTTGGTTAATTTTAGAACTAGAAGAATGTGGAAATAAAAATTACAAAAATAATCTCCTTAATATTTTCTCAAGTTCAGCACCCAGCAAATTACAAGAGCATCTGTGAATCTAATTGAAGAGAACTTTATTGACTTCTGAAGTTTTCAGGCATTTTTATAGAATATTCTAGGCATTGGACACTTTTTAGTGTTTTCTTTCCTTATTTTATCAATTTAGTGGCATTTCAGTGAGTGATTATGTCATTTCACTAATTTTCCATGTAATATTAAAAATACCTGTATAAATGCTACTTTCCCTCCACCATGACTCTCCTTCCACCCAGATACACCAACTCCCTCTTAATCATCACAGATATAACATCCTCCGAAAATTTGTACGTGTGTGTGTGTGTGTGTGTGCGCCTCTATGCTGTATCCTACTGGTATGTTTTCCTTTGTTTTTAGAGATACGATCTAAAAGGACAGAATCCATGGTCTGCCTATTTTTGTTTCTTTTCTTTCCTGAAGAAAATATGTTTCTTCCCTTTGTTAATCCTATTATGCCTAGGTGCTTAGAAATAGGATGAAGCTTGAGGGCACTTAATTTGTTGTGTATCTCGTAATTTTATTACTAGCATGTCCTTTAAGTTTTATTTAGGTTGTGCATTTATTTAAATAGCTTAAAACAACATTCAGACAGCAAACTGAGTGTTGTTTATTGTTCTTTTGAGGGAAGATCTAAAACCTCCTCCAAAGCCACCCCTTGGCATCTCTACTAATTAGGTCATAAAAGGGTTCAGACTCTAGGCTGGCAGTGATCACGTTGGCCTGTGAGTTCCACTTAGATGTTATTTCTGCCCTGGCCTTAGAGGGAAAGACCTGGCAGCTTTCTGACGTTGCTTACTCCAGGGACAGCCTGTCTTTGTTCTGAAAGACACTGCATTACTCTAAGCCCATTTTGTCTCTGTCATGCAACATGACTCCTGTTAAAATGTGGCAAGTTTATTATTGATTTCACCCTGTGGATTTGGTTCTGTCCATGTTAGATGTAGATAAAAAATTTATACATACTGAACTTGGCTAATAACTAACACCATTACTGGATTCTAAGTATATAAAAGTGCTTACAAGAACTTAACAAAGAGTGGTCACCTCCAGTCTAGGCTTAGCCTTACCATTCAAATCTTGCTTCATGAATATATTGTGGATATATAGCAAACAAATCTGAATTTGCCTTGAAAATGGTACTGAGAGATTTGGCCAAGAAACTCTCAGCTCTCTGTTTGATGGTCCATGAGTGCCCTCCACAGGGTGCTGTACAGACTCAAAAAAAAAAAATTGTCTCTGTTTAATTTTCTTGAGTGTTCTATCTCGGATCATTTCTGTATTAGAGAAAATTCATAAAGGCTTGAAAAGAAATTAAATTCCTTGATGTAATTTAGTGAATTTAGTGAATCATTTAAGTAAGAAAGCAAAATGTCAATACCAGCCTAACCCACCCTCCCACTGTACGTCATCCTGCTGCATTCAATTGCTTGATAAGGAGCTTCTGAAAAATGCTATTTTGGTTCTTAAACAACAGGTAATGGATTTTTTAATAGTTTTTTTTTCCCAGCTGTTCTTTTTGTAGAAAATTGAGTTAAGAGCGCAAATGTTGGCACGTACACTTGTACTGTATGGCATTTGTTTGGAACTAGTACTCAAGAAATCTACAACATTTATCCTTTTCTAGATCATTCATTCTGACCCTCTTACATAAATTCTTCCTGAAATAGTGAGACCACCTCCTGACTCCTTCAAGGGAATATTGTAGGACAGAATTTAACCAAGGGATAGCAAAGATCTAACTATATCCATATTCACTCCTTTTAAAAACTAATAATTTGAGATGGAACAAAAACAATCATTGCTAGAATAAATCAAATAAATAAATAACTGCCAAGTTAGAGGGGAATTCCTTTGGAATAAATAGTTATTCCTCTGACAGATCCTAGAGAAAGTGAGCTGAGAAAGACATGAACCCAAAACAAAGAGAACCCAAAATTTTGATCAAAATGGTTCTCTCAAAATAATCACTGAGAGTATATTGTCATTTTAAGAACAAAAGCTGCACAATAACAACTATATTCCTCTGAAAATTAAAGTAAAGGAAGACTTGCTAGCAACACAAGTGCTGGGCTGACACGCCATGTAGAACACAGACAGGCTGGTAGAGCTCCACTATCTTTGATTCAGCCTGAACAAGCCAGAGGACCAGCAATGCAGAGGCTTCTCCTTCATGGGGGCTGCTCCTTTCACAACTAAAGCCACAGATGGCAGACAGGGACCCAGAAAGAGAGAAGCATTTGTCTCACTTCCCCTCTCTTTGGTACAAAATACACATACAAAAATAAAGTTTACTTGCTATTGAAGCATATTTAGTTAGCCATGAACTATGTTACCCAATTATGGGAAGGGCAAAGTCAAAGACAAAAATATGAAGGCTGGTCAATGGAAGAAACTGAACTCTGCCACGATTAATCTGTATGCCATTGAGAGCATCCTCAAAAACACAGCTTGAGAATTGTGTTTTAGCTGATTTACAATGAATGCCAGAGTCGATCTATAAATTGATTTTAAGAAATCTCAGGAGGTTAGCTGTGTCCCATAAGTATTTACAGTAGAAGACAGCACATTTCTAAGCTATAGGGGCCCAGACTTTTCTGTCTTGCAGCAACATCCTCTGAAACAGAAGGCTTTCAAGGTTACTATGGATGGGGAAGAGGAGTCTGGAAGATACTACAGGGAAGACCTTTAAGAATTAAGACTGGAGGTGGCTTGTATCACCTCTGCCCAGGAACTACTGACCAAAACTCAGCCAGAAGTACCCACCCCATCATGACTGCAGGGAGGTAGAGGATGACCTGGTAAATTTCTTTCTGTGTGCCCAGGAGGAAGGAACAGTAAAATGACTATGTAACATTGTCCCTGTCCCAGCTCCTTCTATAAGATAAATATTTAAGTAGAATCTAAGCACATCACTTTTACTTTGGGCCACTTTTCCTAATATTATATAAATGTTCATTGCTTTCCTTGGAACACTAACTTTTTTTACAATTTCTCAATATTTTAAAATGCTAACACTTAAATTTAACAACTCGCTATCTTTCCTTCTTCCTCTTATTTTAAAACCCTTTATCTAATAGGCCCTTTTTTGAGGTCATTTCTAAAGAAACAAAGCTTTGAGAAAATATATTAAAGTTCATTGTGGAATACTTCATTTATTTAGGCAGGAGAGTTTAAAGGAAGCCCTTTAGGGTACTTACTGGGAATTGAATACTCAGACATTTACCCCAATTTTAGAATAATGAGATAAAGCAAAATAAATCCTTGTCAATGTAATGGAAAAATCATCACCAGAGAGAATTCTGTTGGCTTTGAGCTTGGTAGCAAGGCATGTTTATTGCTTGATTAAATATTAATATGATTAGAGGTCATGCTCTTTGGTAAAATCCCATTAGTAAAACACAGTAGAGTAAAAAACATTCAACTTCAGCATTTTTTGTAACATGTTTAGAACTATATGACTAAATACTGAAAAATGAAAACTTGAGCTAACTCACATGGAAAATCCATAGACCAAACTCTGCCATGATCCAGTAATGCCACAGTAAAGAGGACATTTAATATGTAAGACATAAAAAGGGAAGAACTTTATTCTCCTGACAGTCTAGAAGGTACAAAACCACATTTCAAACCTAAGTAGATCAAATTGCAGTTAAATAAGTGCATGAGTCTGTATTAACTAATCCACCATTATGATTATACAGACTAATTAATTAGGTAGAGTTGAATTGTAGTCTATCATAAACTAGTGATTAAATGGTAAAAAGGAAAATCTGAAAACCTGGCTCTTAATAACTCATCATGTGAATTCAGATAAAGACTGAGTTTCTTGATTCCTCCTTTTCTCTGTGTTTAACTTCAGGATAATACCTACCATGGACCTGAGAGTTTTAGGACATTTTTAATAAAGACTATGCCACTCAAAATGAGTGAGGATTAAGTAGGAAATATGGAAAATATCAATACTAGCTACACAAACAGTATAAAGACTGCTTGTTTATGATGTCACTGACATTTTTCATAAATACCAAAATATAAACTTAGCAATATTGAATTATTTGTCAAAAACGTGTTAAGCAATTAAGAGCTAAGCTGTGGTGTTGGGTCAGCTTCTGGCTTAGTGTGTATACAGTGGAAACGCTTAGGGAATCTCTTAAATGGATATTTAAGGTGCTATTGTTAAAAATGCCACTAATGTATATTATATGTAGGCAATTTATTTTTTATGAACTTTTCTACTTGAACAGTTATCCTTTGAATTCCTTTCTGAGGAATTTCTCTTGATACCTTAATTTGACGGGATGTACCACTTGTATTTTGAATCGAAGGAGCGTGGATGAAATCAGGATGATGCTGTTACTTGAGCTATTCATAAGATAACCTTCCACTACTGGTGCTCCCACAAGTAAGAATCTGGGGATTGAAATTAACAAGATCGGCTTTTATGTTAAAACAAGATCTAATTCAATTAAAATTGATAGCTTTTTCTAAATTGCATAAGGGAATACTGTATTTCATACAGGAACTCTGGATCATACATGCATCATATCAGAATAATTTATACCAGACCTTTTTGAACACGTTGCTCTTTCAAAGGGGGTTCATGACTCCATAAAGAAGCTGATTGACAGTCCTTAAGACTTCTCGCTTACATGTATCTATACCACAGGCATCCACTGTGCAAATTTCTCCACAAACCCAGCATTTATGTGTGAACTATACACATCCTGCACTGATGCAAACAGGGTATTTGTTGCACTTGGTTTCCAGGGAAACGACACTTTACAGGATCCCCAGTTATGCTGCTCCACGCGAAGCTGCCTCAGAATCGCCTTCAAAAGGCCCTTGTCTCCATCTGTGAGCTGAAGGTAAAGTGCTGTGATGGCAGCTGCTAATGAGCTGACTCGCCTCCATCAGGGCAGGTCTAAATTTACTTCTGCTGTCCCCCTAGGGAACTGTCAGCCAGGAATATGAGTGAGAGGGGAAGAAATGATTGCCCCTTCCCAGGAGCATGGCACTCTCTCTAACACACTGGCTAATTTGATAGTTACAATAAAGGGCGGATAGTTAAGGGGAAAAAAAATCCGTGTACATTTGCTGGTACTGCAATGTCAGCTAAGCGTTTGCTTCCTAACTTTTCCAGTGGCAGCTTCTCCGTGACATGCTCTCCGCATGTGTCCGTGACTCTCCGTTTTGTCAGCTGTGCTTGTTGCTAATTGCAGATTTCATGTAGTGTACCGTTTTCTGAGGCCTGTGTTCCCTTGCTCCTAATCTGCAACTGACAATGAAGAATTTTTAACAGAAGCTACTGGACACATAAAAACACGTGTTTGAGATCAGTCGTTAAAGACAATTTTTGTTCTGGCGATACTCATTAGTCAGCCACTGCAATGCGAGTATTAATGGCAATTGTCCTTCATTCACTGGGTCACATGCTGAGTTCATCATTGTGAAGCAAAACCACAAGTAAGTCAGGCTAAGAAGGCCTGATTCTCAGGGACAATTAGATAAATCTGCTGAGATTGGAGCAAATTGGTGAATGATTGTATGTTTCTGGATTCATATTTTGGGATTGTTATACTCTATAGGTATAGGTATATTTCAAAACATTGTAAGTAAAGGGCAATAGAATTCTTACTAAGTACACTCTAATAGAGGAAGCATTGTGCACCACTGGCTAAACTTACAGAAGGTAAAACAATTGGCATAACCTCATTTACACATCCGCTACGACTCATCTAACTGAACTTACTGTCTCTCACAGAACAATACGTAATACAGTTGGCTATGGCTTATACTGTTCAATTAGAAGAAAGTGGTGGTGAGGAGTTAGATCATTTAGGATTCCAGAATTAATTCACTTCTTAAGGAGATCTTGAAGGAGGCAGCAGAGTATATTACATGATGAAAGATCATAAAGGGTGGGTGGGAAATAATGCGGGGGTTGTGTGTGTGTCTATGTGAGTGTGTATGTATATGTGCACACACACACTTGCATGCAGAATTTTTAGGTTCAGAAAGCTGTTATAGTATAATTATAATAAGAAAAGTATATTTATTTTTAATATAATTGATGGTAATCCCAGTGGCAGCATAGCTAGACTGCAGCTAATAGAAATAGAAGCAGACAGGAATGTGTCTGAAGGACAAGTTGAAAAGTGAATGGAATGAGAATCCCTAAAATATAACAAAAGAGATTTTATGGATGGAAGGGAAAGAAGCCATCTGTGGAGAGAGGAAGAAAATATTCCAACAAATGCCCTCCTTACTTTTCCCCCTTCCAAACCTTACATATTTTCCAATTGCCAATGTGGCATTGTGAGAAGATATTACAGGTTCTCCTTGAAAGAGGAAATAAAGAAACCCAGTGAGGTGTGTGGTTGAGGACCCTTCAAAGATGGCTGAATGACCGATGGCTGAATGACCGATGGCTTGCAAAAGAATTAAAGTTCACACCCTGAAGTGAGGTTCTTTCTGAGGAAGACCATATAAGAACTCCCTACTCTTTCTCCTAAGTATGTAAGTGGAAGGATACACATAAATAGAATTCTAAAGAAAAAGGGAATTTGACCCCCATGAGGACAGTTGTATAGATATTTGTCATACATTATTCAATAAACCACCATCAACAGATACCATTTTTTCTGCATATCACTCTTTTCTCCATTTGTTTTGTCAAAAGTGCTTACTTTTCTAAACAAAAAGTTTGTTTTCTCCTCCCCAACCCCTTTAGGAAGTCTGTTCTCTGATTCTTATCTGAATCCTTTCCTTCTATATCGTTTCATGTCCACCCAAAGTGTACAATCTTGGGAGAAATTGATCAAATGCCTATTGATCCAACTGTACAAAAAGAAAATAAGTAAACAAACAAATGTGTTTCTATCGTGCACTCTAAAAACATCAGAAATGAAGTTCCGCAGTCAATTTTCTGCCAAGAGGAGGAGAGTGTGGTCAAATGCATGCACAGATGGGTGTCTAGGCAGCATGGGAAATTTTAACTTCCATATTAATTACTGACTAAATGTTTACCATTAAGTAAATTTTCACTCAGATAATTTTACCAGAAGAATATCCGCCTCATGTGTCTATTATTCTCTGAAATGCTAAGAGAGTTAAATTGAACAATTATACCATATTTCAAGGAAGAGATGCCTAGGGAATTTGTTTAGGAGCAAACTATTCCTGTTGCTGTTTATACAAGTGTTTGCTTGCTTGTTTGTTTCTACACAGAAATTGAAGTAAAGACAAACATGCCAATGATATCCTTTGATCCACTGTTGCTATCTGGAGAAATAGGAGCCAAAGGAAAGGTTGATAATGAGAATCTAAAAGGAAAGAAAACTGAGAGCAATGTGGCATTAAAAATAATAACATCCAGTAAATAGCTCTCCATCCATAAAAATAACCTATTTTTTTCTCAAAATGGCTACATTCAAGAGCATCTGAGTTTCCAAGAACTGGGGGTGGCTATGGATGTTTTTATATGCCCTCATCTTTCTGGGTGGATCAAGAAATGTAACTCACTACATTGTAGCAAAAATATCCCCAAAGACCAGAAACTGCCAATACTTGTGAAAACCTTGTCTGCAGTCTTACAAGCTGATGGACATGGTCATGGTCGTGTCCGAATGGCTTTTCTTCTCTAGAGTCTAGGTTTCCTAGTAGCCTGGTTCCTGGGTCCCTCCCCACATCAATCATTTCAACAATTTCTAAGTGGTGGACCCAAGAGCAAAAATAACCTGCAGATTCATTTGATTCAGCAAATAGAACAGTTTTAAAAATTGAGAAACTTTATATAAAAGGTTAGCTTCCAGCTACTTTTGAAATAACTCAAGGAGATATAGCAATGCTGAGCCTGTCTGGTGACTAGTACTAGCAACATCTCTAGACTGGACCTCTGCTGAATTCAACAAAATCCCCATCACTATCAGTTGTCTAATACCTGTCTCAGTTCAGTAATTTGAGTCACCTGACTGGGTTGTTAAGGCATTTCAATTTTGGGCTCTTGAACTTCTTGATCCTCTTGTTTATCATGCTTGTAGATAAACTCAGTTTTCACTTAAAACAATTTTTGTTTATCTAGACCACAGCACACACTGTTTTACCAACTACAATTTTTTTTAGTTCTGTGTTACAAGAGATCTGTTTGCAGAAAATGATTTGCATTTCTCAGGGAATTATGAAATAAAAATATCATTCTAAATTTCTTTAAAATATAACTTTAAATGCAAAAATATAACAATGTTTATAATTTCTTTTACTATTTGCTATTATAAAATATACACATTTCATAAACGCTTGCGTTTCTATCGTTTTTAGTCCTTGCATACCAAAAGACTTGCAGATAGTTAAAATAACATTAGCAGATTAGTACACTGTGGGGGACTAAGTAATGGAAAGTAAAGTGTGCATATGTATATGGTATAGAATTTTGGTATGGCAAAACATTTACTGTAACAACTACTAGAACTGCGATATCATTTGTTTACCAAATTAGGTGCTTAGATTCCAATCTCACTACCTACTTTCCAAGTGCTTTAATGACCTAGGTGAGTGAAGATCAAGAAAATGTATTAGGATCTTGCTAAAAGCTCAATATATTATCATGCATCCTGGGTTACAGAAAGACGGTGAAATCAGGGGAGTTTAATATCCACAAATTTACATTTTTTTTAGTTGTAGCAAAAACAAAAAGAAATAGACCTCCTTTATAAATCCCTTCCTTGTAATAAAGTTGAAGCTCAAAACTGATCAGAAACTCAATACCGGAATGGTTCAGTATTTTAAGGTTTAAATCAACTATTCCTTAGAGCTGTTATGTCTAGATTTCCCAAGCGAATGTGACTACATGGCTTATTCTGGCTCTTGATATAAATAATAATAATCTATCTCATTTAAAT
This sequence comes from Daubentonia madagascariensis, assembly GCA_023783475.1. NCBI lineage: Eukaryota > Metazoa > Chordata > Mammalia > Primates > Daubentoniidae > Daubentonia > Daubentonia madagascariensis. The sequence continues at coordinate 20,778,407 of JAKFHU010001684.1, read as the reverse complement.
ATTAACTATTTATTTATTTACCAGTTTACCATAGGTTTATTGACAAAGATCCTACAGTATGAAGAGTCTGTTTTTCATTCTTCCATTTTCAAAAATTAAGCCAGAATCATAAATGAACACAGGATAATTTATAGGAATTATAGGATGTTTTATAACACAGTTAATGTTGGTACAGGGAAATAGTGATTTTAAACTTTATCTGTGCTTTATTTTTCCTTCTATTATGTGCACTGAAATAATAAGTATTACAAGTGTTAGGATAATGAATATTCTTTTCACTCGCCCATTGTCACACTTTGATAGTGTTGTAGTTCTCTAAGGGATCTCAATACATAATTGTTTTCTCTTGTGACCAGGTAATAAACTAACTGGGCAATTAAAAAAAACAGAATGGTAATAAAAGAGGTAAAAATACTGCCTTTCTTACTTATAATAACAGTTTGAGGTATTAACATTGTATGAGAGCCCGGTGGACTCCAGGACTGAGTAAATTTAGCCACCTAATTTAGGCAGGGCTAGCTATCCCTGGCAGGTAACCTGGACCTGCAGGAACAGTCCAGAATGCCAGATTTTTCCAATAAAGGTTACATGATTTAAGCCAAGCATGCCCTGCTGTTTTTTTTTTTTTTAACTTACCTACATGAAAAATCACTTCATATTCCAAAGGCAGATGAAGCTAGAAGTATTATATCTTTGGAGTTCCCTCCACATGAATGGAAACATGAGGAGTGGGGGTGAATCATCCCATTAATAACAAGTTGCAGCCTGGGCAATGTGGCTTTCCCCAGTTGGAACGCAGCTTCTATGAAGGTGCCTACATATCCACCTTATTCACTAAGCCACCCACAATTATAGCAAACTGTTTGGCAGAAAATAGGTGTCCCCAAATCATTTTCAGTGAACTCAAAGCTAATTTCCATCCATATAATACTTCCTATTCTAATTAATGAATGCTGAAGGAGTAGTAGTCATTTTTAACTCTTCAAACAGCTGGTAGTGGGCACTCTTAAATCCAAGATTATTCGGTAATGATACAGGAATTGGGCGGAGATGTAAATGGGCTTTTGTGGTGACGCTATCTCTGCAAAGGTTGTAAGGTAGAAGGTTTGTAGGCAGCAGGAGTAATTGCAGGAGGAATCAAGTTAGTAATGTCAGGAGAAAAAAATGTTTGGGAAATATCAACAAGAGATGTTTCTCATTCTAAACCAGCTATGTTAGCCATGAGATGTAAGGACTTTTGATGTCAAGTGATTCAAATCAAGGATTGACTGTTCTTTCTTTTATCCAGGACAACCTTTGAAATAGAGTTGAAGCATGATTTTGAGTTTTAAATAATGAAATTTATTAAGTAACTTTCTCTTTCCTTTTTTATGTTTATAACTAATTGTTACATAGTCTACTTTATCAATGATCTCTAGCATGATAGTTAATTAATAATTTCCTGGAAAACTGGCTGACTCTTGTTGGCTATCACCCAAATTCATTTGATTGCTAGAGCAAATAGACAACCTACAGAATGGGAGAAAATATTTGCATGCTATATATCCAATAAAGGGCTGATAACTAGAATCTACATAGAACTCAGGAAAATCACCAAGAAAAAAATCAAATAACCCCATTAAAAAGTGAACAAAGGACATGAACAGAAACTTTTCAAAAGAAGATAGACTAATGGCCAAGAAACATATGAAAAATGCTCAATGTCAGTAATCATTAGGGAAATGCAAATTAAAACCACAATGAGATACCACCTTACCCCTGTTGGAATGACTTTTATTAAAAAGTCCCAAAACAACAAATGTTGCTATGGATGCAGAGAGATAGGAACACTCATACACTGCTGGGGGCACTGCAAACTAGAACAACCTCTATGGAAAGTAGTATGGAGACACCTCAAAGAACTAAAAGTAGAACTACCATTTGATCCAGCAATCCCACTACTGGGCATCTACACAAAGGAAAAAAAGACATTGTATAAAAAAGACACCCGCACTTGAATGTTTATTGCAGCACAATTCACAATTGCAAAGATGTGGAAACAACCCAAGTGCCCATCAATACTTGAGTGCATTAATAAAATGTGGTATATGTATACCATGGAGTACTACTCAGCCATAAAAAAAAATGATGAACAACCTATTGTATTATCCTGGATGGAGCTGGAGCCCATTCATCTAAATGAATTATCACAAGAATGGAACAACAAACACTACATGTACTCACCATTAAATTGGTACTAATTGATCAACACTAATGTGCACATATGGGAAGCATCATTCATAGAGTGTTGGGCAGGTGGGAGGGGAGAAGAGGGAATGGGTAAATCTACACTTAACGAAATGTGGTTGTGCACTGGGGGATGGGCACAATTGTCAGGTGCTGCAAAGGCAATTTATGTAACCAAAGCATTTGTACCCCCATAATACTCTGAAATAAATAAATAAATAAATAAAATTAAAATGAATGGAACATCAGCCTAATGCTAAAATCTCTAGATATCATTAAAATGAGTGCCAAAATATTGAAACTATTTAATGGGAGAAGCAGGACTACAAATCAAGCTTTTCCAAGTCTAGTTTAGCACTATTTCAAATATAGTCCATAGCATATAAATGATATGATGACAGAATAAAATTTTATTCGTATCATGCTAACACAGTTCATATCAGAGGTGGGCCTAAAGTATCAGGTCAGATTTCACTGATTTGCTCTGACAACATATATCTTACCTCTGTATGTAATCATCATGAGTATTGGAAGTGGAGTCAGATGTGTGAATTCAAAGGAACCAATACAATTTTACAAATGGAGTCAAGCAGTCAAATGTTCCAATCATTTGACAGCAAACAGCAGATTGGACAGATGCTTTTACTTGATTGACTAATTCACTGAGTGTTAAGCATAGTCCATGTAAACTTTAGGTGACCCTCTATAAACACAGAAACTCCTTTACTTGAGAACTTTTTACAAAATGCCAAGCAAAACTATGACCCACAACAAAAGTTAGCCTACTCTGCCAGACAGAAACAGATGGAATTAGCGCTTTCTTGGACGGAGAGGCTTTGGAGTTGCCAATTCTTAGGTTTTCAGAAACTAATCTCTTGTGTTCTTACATGAAAGAGAAAATGTTCATTAATAACAAAAGATTCAATGTAAAATCTAACTAATACTGAACTACATTTCTATATTTTTCAGCCTCTGACAATCTGTCAATCTCTTTTCCTTATACTAAGCTCCTCATAGATATCTAATCAACAAAAAGGGGTTTCCAACGTATGATATTATACTGTATTATATTATATTAATCATATTTATATTAATCAGATTGTATTATTTTAATCATATTATAATATATTAATTATATTATATATCATTAGTATTTGTGGAGACAATTGATGTCTTGTGTAGTTCTCATTATAATCCTATTTCATTTAAAATGAACTCTTCTTGTCTAGACTTTGAAAATGTGTAGGAATCTCCAAACCATCTACACTAAAATTTTGCTAAATTTTCCACCACTTTGTTTGAAGTAAAATCTTATTGGATTTCTAAGACTTTTTTCACAAGGTACAATCAAATTATTAAGAAGAGATAATATAATGTAAACCTTTCTTATGCAAGACCATGAGAGGGGAAAGAAATACAGCATATTGTTAGAGTCATCAAACAAATATTTGTTAAGTCCCTGCCACATAGTTGTTACAGTGCCAAATTTAACAGAAAAATGGGAGATCTTATTTACCATGGAAAATGAATAAAGTAGGAAGAGAGATCTATATATTTATTTATTTAACAAGCACTTATTGAGGGTCCACTATGTTTATTAAGTGTTAAGCTGAGTTCTGCAGAAACAATAGCATATGTTTCTTTGTCCTCAATGATCTTTGAGTTATTGGGGGAAATAGTCCCAAAGGAACAATTATGACACTATGCTTCTTTTTAAATTTTTTTTTATTTCAATGTAGTAAGGGAGTACATATGTTTTGGTTACATGTATTGCTTTTATAATGCTTGAGTCATGCCTATAAGTGTGCCAATCTCCCAAACAGTGTTCATTGTACCCATTAGGTAGGTTTTTGACCCTCCCATTCTTCCCCCTCCTCCCTGCTTGATTTCCACTAAGTTTTACATTCTTCTGTGCACATGTATACTCATCGGTTAGTTCCAGTTTAATAGTGACTACATGTGGTGTTTGTTTTTCCATTCTTGTGATATTTCACTGAGGATAATGGCCTCCAGTTCCATCCAAATTGTTGCAAAAGGCATTAATTCATCATTTTTTATGGCTGAGTAGTGCTCTGCAGGTTACATATGCCATATTTTGTTAATCCACTCATTAATTTATGGGCACTTGGGTTGATTCCACATCTTTGCAATAAACATTCAAGTGCAGGTGTCTTTTTGATAAAATGACTTCTTTTCCTTTAGGTAGATATCCAGTAGTGGGATTGCTGGATCAAACAGTAGGTCGACTTTTAGTTCTTTGAGGAATCTCCACGCTGTTTTCCACAGAAGTTGTACTAATTTGCAGTCCCACCAACAGTGTATAAGAGTTCCTTTTTTTTCTGCATACACGTCAACATCTGTTGTTTTTGGAATTTTTAATGAAAGCCATTCTAACAGAGGTAAGGTGAAATCTCATTGTGGTTTTAATTTGCATTTCCCTAATGATTACTGACATTGAGCATTTTTCATATGTTTATTGGCCATTTGTCTATGTTTCATATGCAGAGACAGAAGTATGTGAAGGGTTGTACAGAAACAGAGAAGAAGTGCACAGCCTATCATCAGCACCAAGTTAGTATGGGGATCTGAATAATCAAGAAAGTCATTGTGAGGTGACCCTCGAGCTGAGTTTCCTAAATTTGGATTTTTAGTTCAGCTAATAGTTGTTGGAAGGGTATTCTGTGTGGAGAGGCAATGTGACTAACGTCAAAAAAGGGGAAAATCTTAGAATCAAGAAGACCAGTTAAGAAGGTATGACAAGAGTTCTAGGAAAATGTGATGTTACCTAAACTAGAACAAGAGATAAAGGTATGGAAAGAAAGAGAATCAAAATATTTCTAGCTATTTTGGTAAGGATGAAAGTGAAAGAGGGGGAGCAATGAAGGATAATTCCCATGTTTTCAGGTTGATTGAATGTGTGGATGATAATTCCAAGCAGAACTTCTAATTCAGTGTGGCAATCGATTATAATTTAGCACACATTATAATCCCTAAGCTTTCAGGATGGTAAATAGGGTTTGGGATGAATGAATCCCTCAGCAAGTCACCACTGGCCTTGAGAAGCTTGCTACATTATTTCTGATGTGCCTTGCATTTTCATTTCTTATGAATGGTGTGGCATGGGAAAACTTCAGGAAGAAATGTTATAGGGAATTTAGACACAAATAATAAAAACAATTACCATGCTCCCAAATATTACGCCACAATAAATCTTTTAGAGAAGAAAAATCAGTAGGGTTTCTATATGCCAATAATGAATTACCTGAAAAAGAAATCAAGAATGCAATCCCATTTTCAATAGCTACCAAAAAAAAAAAACCTAAGAATAAATTTAACCAAGGAGGTGACAAGTCTCTACAAGGAAAACTATAAAACATTGAGGAAAGAAATTGAAGAATACACCAAAAATATGGACCAATATCTTATGTTCTTGTATTAAAAGAATTAATATTGTTAAAATGTCCATACTACCCAAAGTATTGGCAAGGATGTTGGAAAAAGGGAACTGTTACACAGGGCTGATGGGAATAAAAATTAGCAAAGCCATTATGGAAAACAGTTTAAAGTTTCCTCAAAAAATTAAAAATAGAAAAACCATTGATCCAGCAATCCCACTACTGGGTATATATCCAAATGAAACAAGATGATTATGTCAAAGAGATATCTGCACACTTACGTTTATTGCAGCACTATTCACAATAACCAAAATACGGAATCAACCTAAAAGCCCATTAACTGATGAATGGATAAAGAAAATGTGGTAAAGATAAACAATAGAATACTATTTAGCCATAAAAGGATGAAATTCTGCCCCTTGTGGCAATATGAATGAACTTGAAGGATGTCGTATTAAATGAAATAAGCCAGGCACAGAAAGACAGGTAACACACAATCTCATTTACATGTGCAATCTAAAAAGTAATTATCTTGGAAGTGGAGAGTACAACAGTGGTTATCAGAGGTTGGGGCAGGTAGGAAGGAGGGTGAAGGATAGGGAGGGATTAGTCAATAGGTACAAAATTACAGTTGCATAGGAGGCATGAGTTCCGGTGCTCTATTGCATAGTAGAATAACTAGAGTTACAAGGCATTGTCTATTTCAAAATCACGACAATAGAGGTTTTTGAATGTTCTCATCGCAAAGAAATGACAAATGTATAAAGTGATAGATATGCTAATTACCCTGCTTGGTCATTATGCAATGTATACATGTACCAAAACATCACATTGTACCCCATAAATACGTACAAATATTATGTGTCAACCATAAGGTTTTTTTAAATAGAAACGTTGGTGGTACTTTCTCAGTTATTCAACTCATACTGGTAAAATATACTTGTCTGTAGTGGATCAAAATTAAAATCGTTTAACCGTAAGTATGTATAGAATGGTTCTCTCTTGAGAGTTCATTGTTTTAACCACTAGAAGAAATGCATTATAATATTCCACAACTGGGATCTTAAGAAATATAAAATAGAAGTCTAATATATCTAGACCTGAATAATAGTTAATGCCTCATAAGATTAGGTGGTGATTTTTTCTCTGAGTGGTGAAATAGTAGTAAATACACCTTAAATCTTGTGAGCATCCAATATGAATTGGATAATATAACACATTTATTATAACCTTAAATAAAATAAGTCTACAACCAAGTTCATTATCTGCATCACTCTTTCCCACCCTTTTAATACCATCATTAAAAACCTTGGATTAAAAACCTTGGTACCATGGCTAGCTGCTGTTCTGCTAGGACTTGGGGAAAGATTTTTTTCTGAAAGATGATGATGACTCTGAATTAGGAAAAGCCAAGCGGGGCTTGGAGATGAAGACAGGGTAAAGGAGTTCAGGCAGGCAGTCTACACATGTCAACATATCCTATACCAAGTTGAAGGAGGCAATTTAGCACTTAAGTGAGCAATATTTGATCAACAATAATTTTGGTACAGGAGATCAGAGCATGGTAATCAATCAGCTAGACAGGCAGTTGAGGGACCAAAAGCACGCAGGTAAGGAGTTTCTAGAAAGGATGCTGGATGAGTGAAAGGCCAAGCAGGTAGTCACTATTCAGGAAAGTCAAAGGAAGAAAAAAGCCAAGCAAGGTTAAAGGGTCTGTATCCAGGTTAACACAAAATGAGAAAATTTGACAAGCAGGAAATCTCGCCAGCAGTTCTCTACTTAGTTATGGTCAAATACACCCAGCCACTTTGCTACTCTGTTGTTTGTGAATTACAAAATATTTCAGACTTTTAATGTCTGACTTTTAATGATGGAAATGTCAAAGCAAAACCCATCAGGCTAAAATGGCAAAGACAGGTCAGGTTTAGAACACTGATCAGCGTGCTCTAATATTGCTACTCTTTTCAGGATTACAAAAAAGATTCTGTTTCCTTTTTCTTTGTTATTTGATTTAAAGGTGGACATCAACAAAACAGTCTCATCATAAACTGAGATTCACACATCATAGTCGGGATTCCTATCTGGCACTAAATATCAGAATTGTGAGGCAGGCAAAGTTACCTTCTGTGAACCAACATTTTTTTTTCCTTTCTCTTTTTTTTTTCACAATGTCATTTCATCCCCTCCAACACAAATGTGACTGGAACTATTCTGTTATTTTTTCTGATTGACTTGTCTCATCAGTGGTCCTCAACCTTTCTGGCACCAGTTTCATGGAAGACAATTTTTCCACAGACTGGGGCAGGGGCATGGGGGAGTGGATAGTTTCAGATGATTCAAGTGCATTACATTTATTGTGCACTTTATTTCTATAGTATTACATTGCAATATATAATGAAATAATTATACAACTCATCATAACGCAGAATCAGTGGGAGCCCTGAACTTGTTTTCCTGCAACTAACGCCGCTGCTGATCTGACAGGAGGCGGAGCTCAGGCAGTGATGCCAGCGATGGGGAGCGGCTGTAAATACAGATGAAGCTTCGCTCGCTTGCTCGCCTCCTGCTGTGCAGCCCCATTCCCAACAGGCCACCAACTGGTATCAGTCCATGGCCTGGGGCTTGGGGACCACAGTCATATATGATTTTGAACAGATTTGAGATAGCTTAGGATACCCCCGTCTAAACCCGTAGTCTAACATATCTCTTCAGGCATATCAAATTTTGTATTGTCCCAGCTTTCCAAAGCTGTTGCTTCAGCCTGTGTCCTCACTCCCCTCTTCTGTCTCCTCTGGTACTTTGTCTTTCAATTTTTCTATCTTTATTTTGGATCTTTCATTTCTCTCTCTTTTTTTTTTCTCCTCTTTGGCTGCAAGCATGCAATGCCCTATCCTAAATATTATCATACCATATTTCCTGAACATTATAACATAATGTTTTCTAAATATTAAGACACAATATTTAATTCTAATATTCAATACCTTCATACTAATTTCCTATTTGATTTAATTTTACTGCCAATATTCTCAATTATTTACCTTCATCTGCATTCCAAACCCACTGACTTCTGTCCCCGATTCTTTGATGAAATGACACTTTTTAATACAGCATTAACCTGTTTTTACTTAACTTCATGAAGTTTTCTCCACCCCTTGAGCTATTTTTAGACTTTTACTTCAAGGAATCCCTTATTTTTTGGTTCTGGTGAATTGATATTTCTCCTTCTATATACATCTACGATAATTATTTTGAATATTTCAATTGTGACTGTTCTTTCTCTAACTATAAAATGTGAATTAACCCACATTTTGGCATTTCCCCTTTTCTTCTTTTGCTCTTCACTCAGAAATTTATTTCCTTCTTCTGGTTGCATTAGCATTTTGAAATATAACGATTTAAGTTTATACCGACCACCTAACTCCTTTCTGTTCTGCATCTCTGAGAAAAATCACTATATTTAAACAAATGAAAGACTTCTTAAAACATCTAAAACTGAATTGATTTTTCTGTGTCTTTTCTCTTTAGTACAAATCCATGTCCTCTTTCTTTAGTTTCATATCCTCTGGGCTTGAATTCTCATGATCATTTCTTACCTTCCCTCCTTTCTGAGACCTCCACATTTATGAAACCAAGACCCATACTCTTTCTTATTCCTAAATGACGTTTATTTTAGTCCTTACCTTCCATGTCCATCACCACTGTCCTAATTAAGGCTTATACCATCTCAAGTTTGTTCTATGAAACAGATTCTTCACAGGTCTTCTCTCACTAAAGTGCATCCGTGCATAAATCTATCTTGCAAATAGGTTAATCTTCCTAAATACTACTTTGATCATGTCACACATCTGATTTAAATACTTTGGATCATATCAAATCAACTCAGCCTGGAGTTCAAGATTACCCACAATCTGTCCCTAATCTAATCTTTCTAGATTCCTCCATCTGTTCCTCCCTATCCCTACTCCGGCCAGATTTAAGCATGGATTGCCACCCTGTCTGTCTGTATCATCCAGATCTCTGAGTCTCTTCCTACACTGTAATGTCCTTTCCACCTACCTGAATTTTGCTCACATTTCAAGGTCAAGTTCAAATTCCATCCCCTCCATAGAGTGCTTAGTTTACTGCAACCCACAGTGATGTCCCAAGTTTTGTATATACAACACTCAGCATATTTTTCACAGAGAATAATGCAATGTGTGCAGTTTTGGCATGTACATCTTACCCCTTAACTCTATTTCCATTGTTTTATATCAGAGAATGTACCTTATATTTATATGTTAGTCATTTGCTTTTTTAGTTCATAGTAAGCACAGTATTTTACTGATTTTTATTAATGATCATAATAGTTGCTATTAATGAAACATAATAATTTTCATTTTCTGTTCCCAAAATGTGTATGTTATGTATGTGTGTATAACACATAATTTAATTGTGAGTCATTCTTTCTTTCAATTTTATGCAAAAAAAAATTTCTTTAAACCCCTTTTGCCCCTGTGTGTGCACATACACAAATGCACATACATTCACATCCCAACTCCTCTGTGATTTAAATAAGCAATGACATCCTGCACCTCAATTTCTTCCCTTTTAAATTGATGATTATACTGCCTGTCTTCCCCTTTTCACTGTGGATTTGTAAGCATGAATGTATACTGTCTTCTGAATATAAATTGTGTATGAGTAAATATATCATAGCACTTTAAAGGGAAACTAATCTATGTAGCTAGGTTATTATTACTATTATTATTTTACATTATGAGAAATAGAAACCTTTACAATGAATATATAACAGGATTTATCTAAGCAAAGTTACTGTGGAGTGTCATAAATATCTTTTCCTCTATGTGTATTTTGTTCTTCTACCTGTACCCCTGAAAGACTAGTAAAATTAGTTTGATGGAAATGCCAATTTAAGTGCTCAGGTTTTTGAAATTGTCTGATAAATAATATTAACTGTAATGAATTTATTTTTCTTCTTTTAGAGTATTTCATACACAGTCTAAATTTGCCACCTTGAACCCCTAGGTTTTAAATCTTCAGTATTTATGAATATTATGGCTACAAGTTGGTTTGATAAAGAGCAGTAGTGCCCTCTAGTGGCTAATTTCTTTCAGGAGGCTGTATACATTCTTGGTTCTTTAGTTTCAACTACTCTTGATTCTACCGTTCTTAGCGAAATTTGTCACAAAGTATAATAAGAACGTCGTCTATTCTTAGGAAAATATATGAAAATATATACAACCATTAATTTAATTGTTTTTAGGGATTTAACAATTAGGTTTTTTCACGTAGAAATCAGGTCTCCAGAATATTTCTGACAACTTTCCACCCAAAAGCAGTATAATTTACTTGCCAAATATTATTAGAAATTCAACATACATATGAATGTATGACTCAGCTTGTAAAAAAAATTTTCATTTATTTTACCTAGGAAAAATTCTAATGTAAAATGACTAAGGTGTCCATGAGGAAAAGGAATAGCCTGGCAACAAATCCAAATATTTACTTCCTATTACCCAGTTGCCAATACATAAAGATGTTCAAATAATAATTATCTTCTAGCAGCTTATTTATATACCTAGGAAAATGAACCTATGTCTATTTGAAGTTTAATTCAGTTAGATAAATATTTATCAAACATCAATTAGTGCTGGGTGGTAAAGATACAGTAAGAAACATGCTACAGTCACAAAAAGCATTTCTCTAGCCATTGATTTATTAAAATAATATCCCATAATTTCATTAAGTTCTTGTATATTAATAATCTATCCACTTAACAAAGTGACGACTAGAGTACAGAAAGTTTCAAATGTGTTTAAGTGCATTTTGAACATCAGGAGCACAGCCCTGCTTAGCATTCAGGGTTTAAATTTTAGAATACTGCCAACTTGTGTGATGCTTTAAAATACACAGTGTTTATTAAGACATGTATACATATACTTTATCAAAACCATGAAAAATAATTCTGTAAGAATTAAGATTTTTAAAACTTCCAAGACACGCCTATAATCGTGACACCATATTATACCTATTTATGTTGTTTTCATTAACTCCTTAGTTATAGTATGAGTGATTAAGAAATACTTTATTATTATCCTACACCTTTTTTGTTAATGCATTCAGGCTGCGGAATTGACTATAAGTCACCTCCATAAAATAATTTTCCATTTTCACTTATGCTAGGTGTCTTCCATTGGCCTCTTCGGACGCTCATCTTTCTACCCTCCTCAACCTTGCTCTGTGTGCTGGAAGGCTGAGGTGTATACACCACAGAGATGGTTTTTCTTGCTCTCTTGTTGTTCCAGGAGAAGAAGGAGGAAAGAATTCATTCTCTCGCCTCCCTTCCTCTGGGTGTTCACTGTTCTCTCTCCACCAATGCTCACGGCTCCTGCTAGGAACCCCCTCCACATATCCCTCTCTGTTTCTGGGTTCTCATAATTTCTTCCCATCCTTGCCCCTTGGGGCCTACCCTTGCTAAGAGCAATGTTATATACTGAATTGTCTTCCCCCAAAATTCATACATGTTAAAGCCCTAACCGTCAGTATGCTTAAAATGTGACTGTATTTGGAGTTAGAGCCTTTAAAAAGTTAATTAAGCTAAAATGAGGCTCTTATCATGGGCCCTAATCCCATCTGACTGGTGTCCTTATAACAAGAGGAAATTAAGACATATATGAGAGAGACCAGGGATGCAGCCCAAAGAGAAAAGGCCACGTGAGGACACAGGAAGAACGTAGCCAGCTACAAACCAAGGAGAGAGGCTTCAAGAGAAACCAACCTGCCAGCACCTTGGCCTTGGACCTCTAGCCTCCAGAGCTATAAGTAAATAAATTTCTGTTGTTTAAGCCACACAGTCTGTGGTATTTTGTTATCAAGCACCCTCACCACACTACCACCTGTAGCTTCCCCATACCTTGACCTCACCTTTGTAAATAGTCATTTTGTTACATTTTCTTGATTTACCCAATTTGAATGTGCCACATAGTTCCTAATTGATTCACCCTTCCATGTATGTATTAGTCCTGGGTTTTATAAAGTTTGTGGCAATGATAGCGTATTAGTTTCCTAGGGCTGTTGTAACAAATTACTATAAACTAGATGGCTTAAAACAACATAAATTTATTCTCTCACAGTTCTGATGACCAGAAATCTGAAATCTAGATGTCTGCAGGTCCTTACTCCCTGTGCGGGCTCTAGGAGAGAATTCTTCCTTGACTCTTCCAGCATCTGAAGGCTTCAGATGTTCCCAGGGCTGCATCACTCTAGTCTCTGCTCCAATTTTCAAACGGCCTTCTCTGTGTGTTCTCCTCTTCTCTTCTTTTCTTAGGACACATGCATTGGATTAAAGGCCCACCCTAATTAGTCCAGGATATTGTCACGTCTAGATGTTTACTTAATTGCATCTGTGAAGACCCATTGTCTAAAAAAAGTTATTTACTTTTTTTTTTACAAGGTTCCAGATAGAAATATCTTTTGGAGAACCACCACTCAACCTACCACAGATAGAAAAATGAACCTCAAAAGGGATTTAGTATCATCTTGCCTGATATTCTCCATTAAGTGTAGCATCTCTTACTCTTGAGATGAATAATAAAGTAAACATACCATTATTAGAGGGCATAGGACCCCATTTAATACAAAAGTAGAGATAAGTACTATGTCCCTACATTACTTGCCTTTCTAAGTCAACATAAAGCACATGAGCACTTTGGGCACGTAAAAATGTTAACTAAAACAATTCAAATACATAGAAAATGTATTTAGTATATGTGGACAGGCACAAATTCTAAGGATATATGGACAGCCATGGAAGTCACTGATTTATTGACAAGCAAAGATGTGAAAACCAGTGTGCCTTTCTTTTTTTAAAAATAACTGAGCCAGTGAAATTGGCAATGACAAGAGCATAGAACATTTTAACAAGTATGTAAGAAACCATAGTTATTTAAGAAGAGCACTCTGTTGATTCATTCACAGAGGATTTTTTTCTTAATATATATCCATGTCTGACATTGCTTTGTCAAAAAAAAAGAGTAATGGTTCTTAGGAATCAATATTATGAATCATAAAGTAATGAGAATTAAATTTAGAAGGTTATTTATTGTAATCCTTTATTTTACACATGAGAAATCCAAGTGTATATGTATCAAGTTTTTTATTCTAGGCATGGGTTTACTACTCAAATTCCACCCCATACATTTAACTCTTTCATATTAACTGTATTATTTCTTTTTTTTCTTTTTTTTTTTTTTTTGGTCAGTTGGGAAAAAAAGGACATTCATAACTATTCTCTTTATATCAAAAATGACAATGTCTAAAGAAACAGATATAAACATACAAGGCAAAAATTGATCTCCTAAAACTGTAGCTGGTCAATTATAGCCAAAGAAATATATTCCCAGGTAGTTTTCATACATTATTCTTTTGAAAGAAATCATTTCTCCCCAAGAACTTATAAGTTCTATCAAGTTTTCAAACAACATAATGTAAATACAGATTATTTTAACACCTGATCATAGTACTTAATGAATCTATTGTGCACCAATTAGTAGCTAATAAAAATTCTGGAGCTTCAATGTCCATGATAGTAAAATCATAACTGCATAACATTCTTGTTTTATTTTTATTTCCTCTTCCTCTATATTATTATGTCCAACTTACTTCCTTTATTTCCCCAAATAAGGAATGAAGAGAATGTTATCCTCTAACTTCTGAAATGTTTAATTCACATGAGATTTTGTGATGCTTTAACATTTTGGTCAGATATATTACAGTTATTTTGAAGAAAGTAGACATGACAATATGTGAGGAATGTTTAGTATTGTTTCATGACTTCCTGGCTTTGTGTAATTATAATATAAATCCTTCAAATAAAACCATCCATTATTAATTTTAAGACTTCTTTTGAAGATAGTAAGCTTTATAGTTTTCCTTACAAAAAATAAGAGATTTAAGATCTTTTCATTTTTATTTTATTTGTATGTATCCCCTGAACTTGTCCTTCCTCCCCAGGAGAATGTGACTCCAGCACTAAGCCAGTTTGATGTCTGATGCCTCAAGAAATGACCAGGCAGAAAGAAAAAAAAATTAAAAAAAAAAAAGAGAGAAAGAAAAGAAAAAAGCATTTCCTCTTGGGAGGCATTTAATATTTGGTTTATATTTGATTCATAAGCAGGTTCAGACACTTCTATTATATTCATATTCATCAAAATGCCTGCTGAAAGCTGACACAAATATTGAATACTTCCTGAGTATTTCAGCAGGTGGCTGCAATCCATGTCAGACACTGTAGTTCTGTGACTTTTTATGCTTACTGTGACTTGTGGCTCAGTAGGAAGACGCCAGATGCCATATGGTGGTAGAATCATTAAATTCTTCCCAATTGGACATGTATTTTATCTTCATGCTCAATTCTTTATTTACCCAAAAAAAAGGTCTGTTTAAGGAATTATTAATAGATTTGAAAATACAGGCACCTTTATATACAACCATCTATATAACAACAGTGATTGGTGCCATCTTTAGTATCAAACCAAGTATATGTGGACAGCCATGAAGTCATGAATTTATTGACAAGCCAAGGGTGTGAAAAGCATGAATCAAACAGTATGCTTTTCTTTTTTTTATTATTTAGTGAGTGAAATTGACAATGACAAGAGCATAAAACATATTTATTTCTGGAGGTATGAGAATAAAGTGGGTTTAATCTAAAGATTCCACATAAAAGCTAAATATATTCTGGCTTCTCCTCACTGTGCCATGAGGCTAATACAAATTCCACATAGGAAAATTGCAGCTTTACATATTTGTGAAACTCAGGGTATAAATACATTCACAAAATGCCACCACACCCTGCAAGGACTCTGCAACAAAGCCTTCTGTTTTTCGTCCAATGACGCCTGTTATTAATTGTATGTATCTCATTGTTTTCCAACACTACGATCAAATTAATAATTTCCTCTTTTTTGCTACCATACAGCATTTTTTATGTCACTGGTAAATAATACATATGTTGAGATCATTTGTGTTTGGATATTTCCAAGTGTTAATTAAATGAATCTTTAATTAACTCCTACCCCCAGCTGTATGCCTAACATACCATAAGCTCTCAATACGTTTCACTGAATTGCTGGATAATCTAACTATGACGAACCTTTTCATTTGTTTTTATCAGAACACTACCCATAAGCAGTGTTTGAATCTTGGGGAAGTCACTCATTCTCTCTAGAACAACCTCCTAATCAGCAAAATTACATGTTTTAAACAGAACTATAATTCTATAGTTTCAAATTTAGAGCACCTAATACAAAATGTAAAGGAATGGTCTTACAATTTCAAACTAAATACATTCTTGGTCTTTGAATAAAGTATCCAAGATTAAGAATGAAACATTTCATCTTCAAAACTCCAAAGAAAATCTTTATGTTTAACATGGACGCTTAAAATCAAAGGCCCAGCGATCATTCTAACTGGCAGCTACATATGCACTAGTTAGCACCACACTGAAGGATAATTGGTTTGAGAAAGCAAGATATGATCATGACCGCCAAGTGCATGTGATACATAAGGATTGGTGAAACAAGCCTATAGCATGCTTTCTTCCCACTGTTTAGCTGTAGTTATTAGCGGCTGCCTACTTCCCTGCCTCCAGCAATAGCAATGTCTCTAGAGCTCCTGAACCCATTTACTTTCCATTCACTGCTTGCCTCACTGCCTGCAGCTGTATTAATACATCCCAGAAGAATTTGTTCCCATCAATTACGGCAGAAGTTGTAGTCACAATTCTGTGACACATCAGCACTACTGCAAGCAGACCAAAAAAAATTCAGCTCATGAGTCACTGTAATTAAGATACCAAGATATAGAAAGAGGAGAAAAATAAAAGGTGCTTCTACTTTGCAAGATGAATTATTTGATAACTAAGTTGTTGCCAGAAATAGAGTATAATAATCGTTTCTGGAATGATAAATGCATTTAGGATTAGTTGAACTTTCTGAGTGGGACTAAATGGTAAGAATAAAAGGGGTACAACACTGGAGAACCAGACTAATTATTTCAAGTCCTTAATTGTGACTCCCTTGAGCTTTAGTTTTAGAAGGTTAGTTTTCCTCTTAGGAATCTCTTGTTAAATGTTTATTCCTACTACTAGAAATTATGTGTAAAATAAGAAATGCTAAGAACAAATAAACATTGTGGGATTGTTAAGATTTGAATAATAGTCTTAGAAATAAAAAAATAGTACTTTTCTACATTTTTATTGTGATATTACTTTTAACTTCCATGGACTCACAAAATTTTAAAGGCAAATGAAACCCTGGAGATCACACAACTACATCATTTCCTTAATGAGGAAACTGAAATGCCTTACCTTGGGACTAAGGGTAAATTAGTAAAAAAGTAGGAATAGAAAGTTAATCTAACCCCCATTTTAGAGGGCCCTTCCACTGTGTATTGGTATAGATGGAGATAGTCTCACTGTCTGGGAATTTATACTCCACAGTCCATAGTTAATATACCCGAGACAATTATGATAAGAACACAAAATTGCATGGTTTCAATGGCTAAGTTATTTAATGGCCTAAATAAGAGGTGAGGACACAAGGAGATATGGGACAGAGTATGATACAAGAGGCATGGAATAGTCAATAAAGGTGTCAACAAAATGTCATTAAGTTAGGTCAGTTTCCATGTCACTTCTCAGTGAAGCTTTCCCTGGTCAACTTAAATTAGCCTCCTGCTCACTTTCTACCAGATCATTGAGTTTTAAGCCTTTTAATAGCACAGAAGCATCATTTAATGCTTTCCTGCTAAGGTACTTGGAAATCAAGCTCCATAAAAGAATGGACTTTGCTTGGTTGGTTTAAAACTGTCTCTTCAGCATCTAGCATTTAGTAGGTGCCTGACATTTAGTAGGTGCTCAAAAAATATTCATGTTATAGAATGAATAAATGATTAAGGATCTAAGAGTGGTACAGTATAACAAGAAAAGAAAATAATGAGGGAAAGACGTTTTATATTATTTATAAAACATGGTAAAATGATCTGGAAAATGCAGAAATTAGATGAAAGAAATACCCTAAGTTCTAAACATAGGTGGCTTAGAAAATGGTGTTGATATTGGGGGAAAGAAAGGACATTGGAAACGTGAGTTTCTTTGGGTAGGTAAATGGTGAATGAGCTCAACGTTTCCTTTTCCAAATTTGTGGTGAGTGGGAAATAGTCATGACAGATCAAGTATGTAATTGTAGATATGAAGCTGAATCTCAAATGGTAACAGATCTTTTCAGTTGTTAAGAAAATTATTTTGTGCTAGCCACTGGCTAGTTCTTCTACACAGATAAAATGATTAAGACACAGATGCTGATTTTGAGAAACTCATTAAAGGCAAACGTATGTGTGAGGTGAGCAACATTAATTTGTACTAATTAGTACAAATTACTACACTAAGGGTGAATTTACAGATGGTTATAAGGGGTCTTCCAGAGGATAACAAGCCCTAAGTATAGAAAGACAGAAAAGCATGGCCATTGATAAAGGGTCATCATTCAGACTTGTCTTTCCTAGATTTATCACAGGAGAAGATGTTGGGAAGGCAGCATGTAAAAGCTAAAAGAGAGTAACTAAAAACGCCATAAGGCATTGAAGCCCAGTGTAGCATAAAACAATAGAGGGATTTTTTAATCCACTTTTTTCCCCACAGGGTTCCAGGGCATCAGTGGGAGCCTATGAAGGAAACAGCAATTGCCAGGAAACACTTCAGTAAGAGATAGAAGTCAGAACAGACAGCCAAATATTTTCTTTCCAATCATTCTCTCTGGTAATTCCACCGTAGCCATCCTTTGAGTCCACTAGAGTCCCCAGTTCAATGATCCTACCTTTTCATGACCCTCTGCTCCCATAATATCCTCTCTCAGGTTAAATTACATGGCCAATCATCATCATCCTTCCCTCGCGAGTACCCTTGACTCCTTTCTGCTCTTGCTTCACTGTACTCATTTGCAGAACCATAGTGATGGTTAAATCCAACACCATGCCAACTCTGTGTCTGCTTCAGGTCTGTACCTATGTAGCAAAATAAGGCTGCATAAAAACAACAGCACTGACAGCACTCATTATAAATTTATGGCAATTGACTTCAAGTAAATCTTTAATTCTGGCAGACAATCACCCCACATATTGTTGTTATATTCACTGTTCTACATTCTTCTTCACAATATCTCACATGTCCTCTCTCCTCCGACCTCCAATATCACCCCCTCTCTTTGTCGCAGTTGCTGGCTTTGCTTACTCTTTCATTAAGAAAACTAAAACAATCTGAAAAGACTTTCCGTGTAACCAGTCACGATATCTATTTGCACAAAAATCTGTATTCGCTTCTCTGCTGTCCCACTTTTTAGAGCCAGATCTCATCTTCCCTTGCCAACTTAGGGATATAACACCAGAACTTTTTCCCTCTTCCTCCTAGATAGTCAATATTTCACATTCTATTATTCTGATTCACATACAAATATGCTGATCAAATGTCTCTGATTTCAAACTTTTCCCACTAACAATTAGCTGACTTATTTGCTCCCCTTCACAGCAAAACTCTGCAAAACCATTGTTTATACTCAGCAAACACTCAAAACATTCTTTACAGGTCCTCTTCTCACATTCTCTCTTAAGTTTAGTTCATCAGGACTGTGCCCCCGTGATTCTGTCCCGGATAATATCCCTAACAACTTTCATATTCTTATTTCCAGTTTTACTTGACTAATCAGCAGAATTTTCGTCAGCTGATCACTTCCTGGATACAGTTTCTTCTCTTAACTTCTAAGATACCAAACTCTCTTGGTTTTTCTCCTATCTCTCTGGTGGCTACTCCTTAATATATTTTTGGTCCCTCCTCTTTGTCTGAAACTATCGATTTTAGGTGCCCCAGGTCCATATGGTGAACTTCCAGGTCCCATGTAATCTGTCAAGCTAATATAATCTGTTCTCTGCCATCATCTCCTATGATCTCTCCTTAACTGGCCTGGTGCAGAAATTCCCGGTGTCCACGCTATTCCTTGAACCCACCAGATGTGCTCCTGACTTAGTATCTTTTCTCCAGCTATTAACTGGGCCAGAAAAGCCTCCCCCCAATATCAATTGATAAATCCCTTATCAAATCAACTCTTTGCTCAAGTTTTACATTCTCCCTGTAGCCAATCATAATATTCTATTCTATACTGTAACCTGCTCATCCTTCCTCAAATACCTCTGTTTTCCTTTACCTTGATCAACTTTCTTTTTTCTTCCTCACCAGCTTCCAATATTGTACTAACTGTACTTATTTATGGTTTAGTATTTGTCTCCTCCCTCCCATTATAATTTATCTACCAAGAGAACAGATTTCTTTGTCTATTTTATTCACAAATATATCTAAAACATTTAATGAAGTGTTAATACACAGTAAGAACTGAATAAATATAAGTTGAACAAATAATAAAGGAAAGAGATAATTGATTTAAAAAGTCGCCTAAGCAAGTAAGGGAGGGGATAATTTCAGGCACATAAGTGGAAAGACATTTCTACTGATAACAATGGAAGAATAAATATAAGTGTAAATGTGGCAACAGATAGGGGTTTTCATATTTTAATATAAGAAATTGACAGATCTTTTTAACCTAATATTGTTTTATTCAGAGTGAAGTAGTTGGGCAAGAACATTGGCTAAAGGTGAGAATTGAAACATCATGGAATACAACCCTTAAATAGACTGCGAAGAATTAAGACAGCCACTGTGGAAGCAGGAAAGAAACCTCACCAGGCAACAAATCCTTTCTCAGAACCACTGAGAAGATTGCAGATGATGAATGTAGAATGTATCAGTTCAAAGTACCCTTCACTATTTTCCTATTTGAAAGCAACCATCCTGGTGTAGTGGTAGAATAGGCAGAAAATCTGTATTAACAAAAACTCAGGGCTCTGTTTTTCTCATGTTGTGGAAATCAAAGGATGCAGGGGCTCTAATAAAAATGGCTGATGTGGCCTAGACAGTGAAGGTTACACATTTGTCAAAGGAAATTTGCACTGGATTAAGGGGCGAATGATGGCTGTAAAGTAGGGAGGCTGTATTCAGAGACTAGGATGTTGAAATTTGAGATAGGAAGTGTGAGAGCCCTAGATACAGTAGTATGGCCCAAGCTGGGACCATTGTAGGTTAGTGACACTGAAGGGAAAGCTGATGATTTTAAAGAGTTATGGTAATAAAGTGTTCAGTAAGTCTTATTTATGTATGATGAAGTAATCTAACATGAATTTAGGAAAGAAGAAAAAGAACCAGCAAAAGACTTATCTAACTGTGATGGTCCTCAATCTGTTTGGAGAAATGCCCAATATATTATGACAACAAATACCAGCAGAGGGTGTTATAATTACACCCTCTAAGAGTCTCTAAGAGAAAACTTTTGTGCAAAATGTTGTACAGAAGTGGTTTGAAAGTAAAAATGGGAGACCAGAAGAAAAATGCAGACCCTGAGCTGGTCCCTTCATTGAAGATGGGACAGGACAATGAATAGCCACAATAAAAAGGTTTAAGAAAAATGTTATATTCAGGAGACAACTGGTGTTCAATTACAACATGATGATTCATAAAGTGTTCTCTAAAAATGCAGAGAAAAACTAGAAGCATTTTGTTTTTATCTTGACTTCTGTTTTGCTTTTATATTTATAATAAAAGTGTTTCCTGTGGGTATTATAGGAATGATTGGGAAGGATGTTAACAATCAGAGGATGAGTGAGAGAGAAGATGAAGTACATTATAAGCTGAATTTAGTAAAGAGGATGGGTGACTTGCTTGCACTTTGTGAGTTACTAGGGGGCAAGATAACTGAAACAGGTGCTGTGACTCATGGCACAAAAAGGACCTCAGAAGACGTGTAGCAGCTCAACTTCTTCACTTGACAGGTAAGGAGGAAATGCTTACAAAAACATGGTTCTTTTACTAACTACCAGTGTAACTTTGGGCAAGTAGCTCATCTTCCTTAAACTTCAATTCCTGGGTTTTTAGATAATGGTAATACCTCATAGAGTTTCTGTATAGATGAAATAAGATAATCCATTTTAGTGCTTTTCTTGGAACAAAATAAGGGTTTGTTAGCATAAAACATTTACTACTACTAGCAGTAGTAGTTTAATATCTTGAGTCCAACCCTAGAATCAGATGGCTTCCCTGGAGATGTCTTTAAAATATTTAAAGAGGAAATAACACAAAAACACACATTTTCCAAGTGTTTTAGAAGGAACTTCCAGAGTTCTGAAGGGTTATGAAACTAGCATGATCTTGAGATCAATATCTGAAAAATTTGCATTAAGAAAGGAAAGCTGCAGACCTATCTCATAAACAAAAATTCTAGATAAACTAATATCAAATATAGCACAATATAGATAAAGAATGATAGTAAATTATGTCAAAAGATGGTTTGTTCCTGGAATTCAAGGGAGGTTAAGATTCATAAGTCAATTAATATTATTCACCATGTCAATAGCATAAGGGAGAAAAATTGTATAATTATTTTGACAGATACTAAAATATCATTTGACAAATTTTCGCACCCATTCATGCTATCCCTATATCCTCTGAATTATTGGTAAATTCAGTACTAAGTTAAAAAAAATTGTATTTCATCTGATTTGACATTTATTGTAGGCAAATATTTCTTAGTTCACTAGCTAGCAAATGCCTTCTAAGAATAGGTAAATGCATTGTGGTATAATTATACAATGGGATACTATAAAGAATAAGAATGTATAAACTACAACTACATGCAAAAATATAGGTAAAAATTACAGAGGTAACTTTCTGAGAAAAAAAATTGGGGGTGGTACCATGTATATATACTATATAATCCAGTCATATAAAGTTCAAAAATAAGGATTAGCTAACAAGATTAGTTAATCTACTGTTTAGATGTCAGTATATTTGTTATCCTTAAGGCTCAGTTACTAGACATGTCCTCAAGGGGGGCTTTTGAAATGCTGGTAATATCTCTCTTAGATTCTGGTTACACGGGTGTAGTCATCTTGTGAAAATTCACGAAGGCATGCATGATGATTTGTGCATCTCTTGCATGAATGCCATACTTCAATTAAAAATAGTAAAGATGGTAAATTATATATGTATATTTTACCTCAATAAAAAATTTAAAATAAAATAAACTATGTGTAATATAAGATATATATAAAACAAGTTAAAATAAATTTAAGGCTTAATAAGAAAATAAAACTAAGGAAATCCCATGGAAAAAACTATGGACTTTAAGAGTGTACCTATATCAGTTAATTAATTGTAAAAAATGTACCTTACTGATTTCAAATGTTAATAATAAAGGAAATTGGGTTTGGGGTATGTGGGAACTCTCTGTACTCTCTTTGTAATTTTTCTGTAATACTAAAAATGTTGTAAAAAGTAAAGTTTATTAAAAAAATTATAACCATTAAAAAATAAATATTAAAAGAAATAATGTCTACAAAAGTGAAGTGGGCTGTTAATGATCACACAATTACTTTAAGGAAAAAAGTTAAAATAATATCCAGGTCTTTTTCTAGCATTTATTATGTATACCTATATGAATAACACACACAAATATATTGCACCAACACACAAATTTTTAAATAAGGTTTGCATTTGCAACTTTCTAAAATTTTTGATGGGTTTGCCAACAAAAATGTTGTGTTATATAAACTAAAAGGGAAAAAATTACATAAAACACCTTTAAAGACTTGCCCTGGGTCTCAAAAATATCATGATGTAGCAAACGTTAAAACCAAAACTCTAATGTTAGGACCAAAGGGCTGAATCACAAGCAGTTGCTGAACATCAGAGTACAACTATTCTAGTTGAAAAATAGCCCAGGGTACAGAGAATCCAACTGCTGTTTGGAAAAATAATAAATAGCAATGGCAAGAAAGGATACTTATGTCTTTTCCCTGCTTGAATATCACATTTTGTCTGAACTTCAGTGTCCTTTGATCAAAATTAAAAGAGGAAATAAAAATATACATGAATTGGGCAGTGCATAGGCAATATATATAACAAAAATGTTGTGCCCCCATAATATTCTGAAATAAACAAACAAAAAATAAAAATAAAGAAAAATTCTTCTTAAGAATTGCAAAGGAAATTAAATGTTATAAGTAAAATATTAATACATTTGGTATGGAATGTGGAAATTTCATATAACAACTCTAATGAGGCTAAATTGGGATTTCTATGATTAAAGCATATGTAGGTAACATAAGTGCTAATAGTATTAATCAAAGCTGTTTGGGAAAAAAAAGAACATTGCATCTGGGGTCCAGGACTTCAGCAATAATGCAAAAGTATGAATAAAAAGAGGCAAGAGGGTTTAAATATTTTATTTAACTGATTCCCAATTAGGAAATGGGTATATATTAGTAGATTCAAGAGCACTAAGAATATAACTTAGAAATGAGAAAGAAGGTATTTAAGTTGAATTTAGACTTCCTAGACTTCCTAGAAAAATATGGAGTCATGAAATATCAAATTGGAATAAAAGGGTAAATGTTCGTACTTGAAAGCAGACAAATCTAATTCATAAAATTCCAGGCCATATTTCAGAAAAATTTTGATATTAGTATAAATTTGGAAAGGTATACTTTATTTGTTTATTTATCTATCTATTTATTTATTAGTTAGTTAGCATTTGTACTTCATGGGGATGGGGGGAAATGAGAAATAAACACATTGAGGCATAAAAGATTTAAACAATCTTCATTTTGAACTTTAAAAAAAATCCCAACACAATATATTGTCCTCAGAGTTTGAAATTGCATCATTTCCCCTACACATACTCCAACCAAAATGTCAATTCCAAAAAAAATGTTGAAGAATAAAAAATTAAATAAAATTAGGAGAAAACTAATATTTTAAGACAACATTCATATTTAAAAACATATTGAGATATACCATTCATTAAAGTGTAAAAATATTAATTTCAAGGTATACTTTCTGGAAATCTAATTCATAGGTATGTCATCAAAATCGATGTCCAAATTGCATAACTATTACTTATGCTCAGTTTATCAAAGTTATTTATATTGTGATTTAAATTGATTAATATGAATAAGAAAAAAATGGAAAAAAGTAAAACAATACCACATTAGTCTAAATACATTTAGAACAACAAGAAGTGGAAAATATATATAAATTCAAATAATTTATCATAAATAAAATTACATCAGCACTAACATAAGTGCTAAAGGAAAGCAAACTCAAAAAATTAATTAATTTTATATAACACAAAAATTGTTACTACTCCATTATATCTGAAAAAAATGTTTTTTCCTTAATCCATAAACAAATATTTTCTCAGAGGCTGCTTTCATGTTTTCTTTGTTTCCATTGCTTCTGACTATATATTAGGATTAATTCCTACAGAAAAAAAATCTGCCTTGTGGTTATAAATCCTTGAAATAGACTCTTGATTAAATGATGTTTTTATTGTTTATCGTTTTTCCTGCCTGTTATTGCTATACAAAGTTTAAGAAAGATTGTTTTAAGTTAAAATAAAAGAAAAGAGTAAAAAATAATTGAGATAACAAGACAGAATTTTACCAATAGACTGTATCTTGGGTTGGGAAAATGTAGGTGATTAGGACTTGGATTTTTGTTTATCTCAAGATAAGTAATATTTATATTCTAATCCATCTTCTGCAGGTTTTATTTTTGACAGATTGATAATTTGTGTACAAAGTTTAACAGGCAATGCCCCCTGCCTCTGATATCAAGCATGCATCAGCAAAAATACATCAGGTAGCAACATAGATTATTCTATAAATGAAAATTATATGTAACATAATAAATCCTTATTCTTTTTTTTTTTTTTTTTTTAATAGAGATGGGGTCTCGCTCTTGCTCAGGCTGGTCTTGAACTCCTGAGCTTAAGCTATCCTCCCGCCTCGGCCTCCCAGAGTGCTAGGATTACAGGCGTGAGCCACCGCGCCCGGCTCTTATTCTTTAATTTATTAGGGAAAAATGATTGTGTATAATATCTATATAACATAGTGAATAATAATAATAGTATTGGTCTTTATATACATTATTTTATTTTATCCTCACAACAATTAGTTGAGTCAGTCAAAGCCAGTGTTTTGCAAATGAGCAAAAGGAAGTTCAGAACAGTCAAGAAAATAGACAAAGTTAGCCAACTAGTGATGAAATGAAGGAAACCAATACTACATTACAAATGTGGAAACAAAGCCCTCAGAAAGGTTAAGTAACCTTCCAGAGGCCACAGTTACCAAATGGTCAGATTCAAATCCTGGTAATCCGACCCTAGATTTTACTATATCAATCATTACTCTGTGCTTTCATCCATTATAGATATCTGGTTTCAACTTTGATTCCAAGACTATAGTATTTCAGACTTGATTGAGTTCCATTAATGAGGTTATTGATGACTCATAATGTTAATCAGAACAAGTCATGTTCCTTTTTGTCATTTCATTATGCTACTTTCTTGATAAGTGTCAGCCTCATTTTAGAATAACGAGTGGATGGGTGACGTCTACTGTCTCTTAGCAATAAACAACAGCACATGAAAATGGGGCAAGAGTTAATGTCCTTTATCTTGTTCACTTGCTTAGAGGTTAGTATTAATGAAGCAGAGTCATGATTTTATATCTCATTTGAGTCACATAATTTTCTTTTATATTTGATAGCTATACATTGCCTTCTCAGATTCAAATTAGTCATTTTCTCTGACAAATAAATAATACTGGTCACAAGAGAGGCAAAGTGAGAGCATATAGGCATATAGGTGAGTGAGTCTGCATCATCATGATCACCCTGGCAAAACAACTCAGAGTCCATCCATTGAGGATGTCTAGTCATTTCGTCTTTACTTACAAACTAAACTTGCAGGTTTTGGTAAAATTTGACTCTGGGTTAAGTTAAGAATATGTGCATATAAGCCTTCAAATGTTTGTGCATGTACAGTTCACATGATACAATCTCACTAAACCCTGTTCTGGTTAGATTATAGAAAGCCTACTAAACTCTTCTGGAGACTATATTGTAAGAGAGCCTTTATCAACCTAGAACACCACTCAAAAAAAGAAAGTGAGCAAGATATGTAAATACCCATCCATGAACAGGACTGAGAGGTTTCCCAGGATGTGGGAATTGTAGCGCTGAAGCCAGCATAATCTTATGCAAACTGGAATGATTGGCCACCATATTATTATAACAGATAGTTGAAAGAATTGGAGAAACTTAAAGTGAGATAATTCTGGGAAAACTAATGGAAGCTGTATTAGTTTTCTAGGGCTGTCATAACAAAATGCCACAGACTGGGTGACAAACAACTGAAATTTATTTTCTCACAGTTTGGGAGGCTAGCATTCTGTGATCGAAGGGTCAGAAGGTTTGGTTCCTTCTAAGGGTTCTCTCCTTGGTTTTCCGATGGACATCTTTTCACTGTGTCTTCACATGGCCATCTGTCTGTGCACAGACATATCTGGTGTCCCCCTATGTGTCCAAATTTCCTTTTAAAGGACACCAGTCATGTCAGATTAGTGCCCACCTTAAAGGCCTTAATTTAACTTAATCACCTCTTTGAAGACCTGATCTCCAAATATAGTCACTCTCTGAGGTACCAAGGTTAGGACTTCAACATATGAATTTTGGAAGAACACAATTCAGCCCGTAACAGAAGCCTTCTAACATTTGATAGACTCATTTTGGATAACTGAATAGGATGCCCAGTTAGGTGGTAAACAAATTTTAATCACCAGCTGCTTGACAATCTTTTGACTTGATTACCAATCCTATCATTTCATAAGACTTGGCAAATTCTAAATGGACCATATCTTACATTAAAATCAGCATATGTGCTTTTATACGTTAATGTATACATGTGTATGCTGTGTATGTGCATCTTTCAATCATATCAAAACTTCAAATTTAGGGGCCACTGATATATGAAAGCATTATACAGAGAAAAAAATCACAACATAAAATTGAATCTGATATCTACAGTCTGAAAGAGGCTTCCAAATTCAAAAATCCAAACTCTAAAATGCTCCAAATCCTGAAACTTTTGAACACCAACATGACACTCAAAGGAAATGCTAATTGGAGCATTTCAGATTTCAGATTTCAGATTTTCAGCTTTGGAATAATCAATAAGTATAATGCAAATATGCCAAAATCTTTTAAAAAAATCCAAAATCTGAAACACTTCTGGTCCCAATCATTTCAGATAAGGGATACTCAACCTGTATATTTTTGAAAATATGGATATTTGTACATATATTTTATATCCATACTTTCAAGAAAGAGAGTACTGAAAGGGAAAAATGGTAATTTTATAGCAACAAAATGGAGAAACCTGGCAAAAATGTTCTTAACCAATGATGAAAGTTAATATCACCAGTAATTTTATGTTGATATTATGTATTCCCTGATACAAAGTGATAAGATCACTTTACCTATGAACTATTCTTTCCAAGAATTCATAACCCCAGTCTAATCATGAGGAAAACATCAGAAAAATCCAAACCAGATGATATTCCATATAATCTTCTGCCAGTATTCCTCAAATCTGACAAGAAAACAAGGAAAGACTGAGAAACACTCACGGAACAGAGGAGACTGGAGAAACATGACAGTTAATTGTCATGTGGTACCCTGGATCAGATTCTGAAACAGAGAGAGGATGTTTTTGGAAAAACTGGTGAAACCTTAGATAAAGTAATCTCCCGTTATAGATTTCTTAATTTTGTCAAATGTACCATGGTACTGTAGGACGACAATAAAGGGTGAAACTGGGAGAGACCCATGCTTTTTAAAAATATTTCCCAGAACCACATTAACTTTTTTAGCTACTGCATCACATGGTCACTGCATTTTGAATTCACTCTGGAAAAAAAATCACCAGGCTTTCCACAATCATGATTAAGAGATTTCAAAATCTTGCATATACACAGCTGCATTTATGGACCTAAGGTTGGATAAGCTATTTAACCTTATGAATTCCATTCCATTATGACTTTACAGATTTGAATGGATATTAGTTACTTTTGCCACCCAAATCCATTCACTATTATCCTGAAAAGAGGACCCTTTCCCAATAGCAGGTGGTACCCACATTCTTAAACATGAGACTGGAGTCTAAATCCATTCCCACATCTGAGAATAAGCACATATCTTGGATCTGAGCTAAACGATCTACAGCATTACTGTGGCAAGGATAATTAACTCAGCAAGGAAAAGTAAGCCACATATGGCATACAATCTTCCATCAAACTTCCAAGGAAGGGAAAGTTAACCATATATTTTCTCTAGATTTGTACTTTCATAAATGTCATCCTGGGGCTGCTAGAAACCAAATTCTTTTTGATTAAAGTCAGCCTGGAAGAGAACAGATCTAAGAGAGACCAGCTGTGACTATATCATTTAAGTTTCTTAATCAGACCCTACATGACCTGAATTACACTAGTCACTTTTCTGCTCCTTTCCTGCTTAAGCCAGTTTAAGTTAAATTTTCACGTTTGTTACTGGCAACCAAAACCCATAAAAGATACATGATATCTTATGATAATGGACTCTTATCATTTTATGTTCTTTGTATCTATAGATTTGATGGCCTTTGATGACTTCTAATTGTTCATTCAAATCACAGGAAAAGTATAGAACAGCCTAGTGTTCAGTGAGAATCCTGAAATACATAATTAGAAACCTCACTCTAATTCACATCCAGCCTCTGGGAGTGAATCATGATTGGTCTAAGCAGTGATTCTCAAACATTAGAGTATATCAAAATTATATGAAGAGCTTGTTAATCATCTGCAGGCTCCAATTCCAGAGTTTCTAATTCAGTAAGATTGGTCTGGTACCTAAGAATTTGGATTTCTCACCAGTTCCCATAAATAACATTTTGAGAACCACTGGTCTAGAGATATGATATTAATTTTTGCCCTCACTACTCTGTAAATCAGCCAAGGGAATTCCAGAAACACTTTTCCCTGTTTTAAGAAAGGTACAGGGTGATAGAGTCCCCTTTTTCTACTCTTTTTTTCTTTCAGTGTTGGACATTGTAATGGGAGAATGTGGTGCTTGGAGTTGTCTCAGCTACACAAGAATCAAGAGCAATACCAAGAGAATTGTAAAGGTACCTACCCAATGCCCTGACCAGCCCTGAGACTGACTTCTTTTAGAGAGTTCTTGATATAACAAGCAAATCAACATCATTATTATCTAACCATTAGTCAGGTGCTCTGCTACTTTTAGCTAAATGGTCTGCTTAGAAATACTTATAAATGGTGTATTGTAACTGACATAGAAAGCATTCGTATGGCTTTAAGTTATTTTAGTGTAGCAATGTTTTGTTTTAGGTCCTGTAAACCTACAGCACAGAACTGTAATGACATGGATATATGGAAATCCATATATCTATCTACAGGGATATATATGAGACATGTATGGATATGTGGATATAAGGATTCCTTAAACACAATACATGCTTAATAAATAGATGCCGATTTAATGATAAATTACAGTAGTAGTTTCACTTTAGTATAAAATAATTGATTGTTTTAAACATGAGAAAGTTTTTCATATATTTTTTCTCTCTCTCCTATTAGATTGCCAAAAAAATGCTTGTTTCTTTTTGATATAGTTCATTTTCCCTTCTGAATATTTCTCTCTCACAAAGATTTGCAATACATTTTTCTCCCACAAATCCAAAAATAGTTCAATAAGGAGAAAAGTCTGGGGTTGCAGTTTGAAGTCATAAAATAATGCATGGTAAAAATATGGAGTAAATGTATCTTTTCTTGTCAAGGAATATTTATAAATCCCACTTAGAAGGCTATCATTTCTCAGGATATTCTAAAGGCCTAAGTCAGCTACTTAACAGAGAATAATACTAAGAAATATGATTCAGATAAAATAATTTTATGGCACATAATTTCTTTTTCATATATAATTTCTTAATGCTGTTAGAATGTTCCTATAATTCAGACTTGCACATATTACATCAAACACTTTCTTGGAACACAGTAAAATACAATTCTCATTAATACTTAACTTATCATGTTCTGTATCACCAAGCCCTTGGCAATTAATGTAGCATTTCTATATTTCTGTCAATAAAATTAAATCTTACATTTAATAGATAAAGATCATAATTTTATGTAAGAAAATAAAATCTATACAAAGTCCAAAAGTGATTTTGAAAAAAAAAAACCAAAAGTTCAAATCACTACAAGTTTTACTTCAAAGTAATTGCTCCCATGTTTGTAGTACATGGGCTTTGTCTCTAAATTATAGCACTTGCTAGTAGTGACTGATAAAGTTAGCTTAAACAGCCTTTTTTAGCTAAACAACCTATCATCATTTATTCAAAGTTCACAGCTGCTTTTAGGGACCTAAGTTTGGATAAGTTATTTAGCCTTATGAATTCCATAAGAAAAATCAGCATTTGGGGGGAATTGAAATGCCCTTCCCCCCCATTTTGAAATGACTGGGAGGAAAATAATATTTTAAATTAAAAAAATACTAACTCTAATTCATTTCTTAAGTTCTTTTTGTTTTATAATGTCAAACATTCCAAATACAGATTTTTTTTAGTCCAACCTTTATCTTAATTTTGGAAATTTTTAAGTATTTGCCCGAATAAAAAGAATAATTTGGAATTGACATTTAAATGTGACTTAAATCAAGTAAAAAAATCTACTAATCTTTCTATTGGATCATTACTTGAATCCATAATAACTCAACAGCCTCTACTGGAAAAGAAAGCAAAACAATATGTTTAGGTTCCAGCTCTCTTAGAACTAATATTACAATTATAAGGGTCAGTATGAGAGAGAGAATACTCACTTGGAGACACTCTGCATTATTGTCTCACATATTCCTAGACTACATAGCCTACGTAGTCTCGTGTAACTCCTGTGAAGTAAATGTCTCTGAGGAGTCTGCTGAATTTATGATGATTCCAATTCTCTAAGAGTGAGCTCTTATGCCTGTGTCATGACTCCATGACCCTTTCCTCCCTACCATAGGAGGTAAAGATACATTTGTGTAGCCTGAATCAGACTAGGTTAATCTGACCCCCTCTCCCATGAAGTAGAGAATTAGAATGGAGAAATATGGATCCTCAGAGTACAAGAACCCAAGCACATCTTTTGTTGGCACCATAAAGAATCCATGAAAACTTGTTTTTGGTACCTCTGCAACTTTCCTCGTTCCTGATCTTCCCAGAGCTTGGTTATTTAGCTCTTACTAGCTTCTTTGGAAAATTCCCTTTGTTGTTCATGATAGACACTTCACATAACACATGTCATATCCACATATAAACACAACGAAATTTATATCTTCATTTATATCTCTCTCTGCCTGCTTATCTATCCATCTATTGTTAAATACATGTATTCCCACTAAATGGGAAAGAAAAATTAGAAATGGATATTCCCAGAATGTGAATGAGTGGTATGATCAGTTGTACAACCAACTTTATTGTCTCTTTTTGAAAGAGTAGTTTTTGGGTCCAGTTCCCTAGAGCTGCTGTAAGAATCCTTCTTAGATAAATATTGATATATTCAAAATATTTATATGAAGAACGGATAATCTGGTGAGGGATGAAACACACGAAACACACACACTCATTTATAATACATACAATAAAGAAAAAGGTAGTGAAAAGAAAACAAGACTATTGTAAAAAGGGCGAAGTTCAGCCTTTTGCCTGCTCCTTTGTATAATTATGAAGTCTGTTTTGATCTATCCAGCATGCTTTTCCTGATTATAATCAATACAACTAACTGGCCTTGGCTATGTTTTATGAATATAGCCTGCAGACTTCATCAGTAAATTTAAGGACAAATTTCAGGGTCATAATAGCAAAATGCATATTTTATAAAGTAACATTCTGCTAACTAAATTTTAAAGTAAACCATACTATTTTTCTCTGGCCAATGATCTCCCTTGTCTTTTAACAGATAGTTACTCAAAGGGAAGGAGAAACTTGTACTTTGATAAATCCACCGCCACATAAAGAGCTTCTGATTTTTATGCTGCACCTGAAACTCAGCTTTAGATACGAGTGCTTTGCTGTTCCATTTAACTCATCTATTACCTCTCTCCCTTGGGACTTCAAATATTGCGCTAGGACTACAACTTGAACAGATTCCTTATCCTAGTCTTTAAAGTGACTGTAATAGGATTTTATTTGGATACAAACAATAACATCTATCTTATAGTGTCTATCACTGTAATCACACGTTTTATTAAATGAATCTTATCAATCCCACTGGTTATTATTGTGCCTTCTTATTGAAGTGCTACCTAGAGTTCACATTTTCAACAAGGTCATTGATACTCTAAAATAATTTTAATGATGTTTTTCCTATAGCCTTACCCTCAAATATTTCCATTTATTGATCTTAACATTTATACAATTCCTTTTTCTTTTCCCACTGAGTTACTGTAGTTGAAATTTTAATGTATTATTTCTATTTCTCTGGGCATATACTCCCTTTATAATTCTACTCTTTGTCACAGACTGTTATTGACCTCATTTCTTGCTTTATTTGTATTTGTGTCATTCATGTGACTCATCCAGAACTTTATTTATTGCGGTAGTTTGTGAAGTTATTTTGAGATAGTTTACTTGACAATCATGAAGCTAATATAAATCTAGCAATTAAATGATTATAGATGCATCTTTCTTTTGGCTTTAAATTCTTGCCATTACCCTGTATTCTGTATTTTTAGAAATATCACTCAAATAATTAGCTACCTGAGTTGAGCTCCAAATACTAAGAGGGATAAGTTCATCTCTGGAACATAGCACATTTATTTAATTTCAGGCCGGTTTCTGTTAAGGTATGATGTATAAACTATAAGATTTAATCATTATTTCTACCTCCAGCCTCTCTTTTCATTGAGAAAATACATTTCTTTAGTGATATGAATATAAAATCACAGTCAATCACTCATAAAGGGATAAGTTTTTCTCATGGAACAACTATTTCTTAATGTTTACATAATCTAAACTTTCCATCTTGATTTTTTTATTTCTCTATTGAGTGATGTCCTCTTCCAAAGCAACTTCTGACTTAAGCAATTTCATCTCCAGAGAAGATGGATTATACTGTCTCTCCCTAGGATTTTCACTTTACTTCCCATTTTATCAGTTTGCTTCAGCCCACTGTTACACAAAGGGGCAATGCTAACACTGTCTTGCCCTTTGCTCTCACCCCATCAGGCAGACCACAGCAATGACATTGATTGGCTAATTCCCTTCATGTTACTGGCTGTGTTGAATTCTTCTATTTTTTTCACATGTGGCCAAGTTGGCTTCTGTTTTGCAGAGAGAGGCAGCAAAGATCTATTGGAGCAGACAATTTCTTGCATTAATTTCCCTGAACATGCAAAATTTTCACACTCCAAGTGATTTTGCCATTTGAGTGACTGGTTGCAAAGTCTCAATAAATATTTTTACTAAGTTTTCAAATATATGCTTTATTTGTAGGACAGGTTTAAGATACTGTATATATCCCATATACTTATTCATTGAGGTATGATTATTTCTTCACTGCGTTCACTAGCTTGAGCAAACATTACTTAGCCCTCAAGAACCAAGAGATGCAGCACACTATGCTGTTTTTCCTTCAAAACTTAAAGTTTGAGGAGACAGCAATCACTGTAGGAATTACTGTGATAAACAGAGATTTAGACCATTTACTTTTATTTAGTTGTACAAAATGTTATAAACACAAGAGCTAAAATAACCGAGAGAGGTGATTGTTAAATAGGGGAACAATAATTCATCTAACAAACACAATAGCAACGTGGATACGATTACTAGGAAAAAAAAAGGTATAACTAATTCATAGACATGAGATTAGGAACACGGGTTTTGTTGTTGTTGTTGTTGTTATTGTTATCAAAAACAGCCTAATTTCTTTTAGGAGACATCTTGCAACCTTAATACAGTTCTGGTGAAGCCCAAAATTTCTGCCCTTGACAGTGAGAAAAAATGAGTTCTATCTCTGCTAGTTCACTCTGGAGTTTGTTCTACTGTAGAAAATGGCACTTGGGTGACTTTTTCATATATCAACCATCCATGGATAATAGAGATTTAAGAAGTCTTGAAAAAAATGATGCTAATTTTTATGGATCTTGTGACTTTTCTATTTCTAGACTAATCTTTTTAATGGTACAGAGATCGGTTTAATGGAGAATCATCCTGTGGATACTCAGCATGAAAATGTCTATTAATGCAAAAACCTTATCCTATAAATTTCAAGGTTTTTTTTTTTTGCTGTATTTTGAGCCTCTTGGCTTTGCTTTCTGCAATGTTGAATATTCAGAATAAGATCATATATCCTCTCTATCTCCTATCCATGTATATTTCCTTTTCTCTCTTTCTAATGGCAAAATAAAATAAGGTTTATCACTATTGACAACTGCAACAACAAAAAAACTAAGAAAATATAGAGGCTGTACAACTCAGGTGAGACGTATGTAGACTACGAGTGGACCTTGACAACATAATTTTGCATTAAAAATGAATTTTAAAACTTAAAGCTGTTTTTGTACTGCTTGTTTTATACACATTGATCATCTCCTAGAGTATCATAGGGGGAAATATGTCAGTGTTTTCATAGAATTCATTTGTTCTCAGTTGTGGTAGGTGTAGTTTAGATCTAGGTCACAATATCATAATATAGAAATCTGTAGTCCTTAACTACTTTGTACAATATTCTTGAAATTTTGCAAGAACAAGAAGGCTCATAAAGCAGCATCCTAATTTTCATTTTCTGTATTGGTAGGGAATATAGGAGGCCAAATACCGGGACAGAAATTGTATACAAGAAAACAATAGCTAAGGATGATGTGAAGTTCCAAATAAAACTTGGAAAGAGATGAAAGAAGTGGAGATTGCTTGATGTGTGTGCTTTAGTATCACTTTCACTGGGAGAGAACAAAGGCTATTCTCCAAGTAATCCTAAATTGCTCCAGAGTGCATGACTGTGGAATGCATGACTGTTCACTTGAAAATTTACTAAGACACTCAGCAACATTTCCTTTGTTTTAGACTCAAGCAAATAACAATGTAAAATATATTTGTGACAATTTACAAATTTACTATAAGGTAATGATGATTCTATTACTGTTTTCGCTTTCATGGTATATGAGAAAATTCATAATCATTTTACTTATTGATAACATTGAAAAAAATAAAGTCATCTTTCACTGTAATAAAGATACATGACTATATTGCATTTGTAGGGATAGGATATATTAATGAGACTGAGTTACTCTGATGCTAACAGAAAAAAGGCTAATTAAAATTTTAGTGCATCCTTGTATTGCTTTTCCCACAGGATTACAAAAAAGAGTTTATAGGAGATCCCTCAAAATAACTTTGCCCATTAATTGTATTAAGTCCCTACCAAAATCTATCATAATATGTGGCTCTTGCACTTGCCCTTCCTTCCTGCTTTAAGTCAAAATTTGAACAATTATAATGAATATAATAATAGTTTATATGAGCAGCAAGAGAATATAGACCCAGGTGGAATTACCTGATGATTTACTACAGAGGTTCTAAAATGTTCATGATTTTCTAAAAAGCTAAATATAAAATTTAATATTTTTATATCCTAACAAATTGCAAATATTAATAATTTATCCAAGTAATTTTTATAACAAAAATGCTGCCTGAAGGCCAAGGAAAATAAACTGAATCCCAGGAAAATTCCAGAACTTAAGATATCAAATTGTATAATTAAACTTAGACAAAGAAGTATAAACCATAACCTTCAGAAGTCTGAAGCTTAAATTTAGGCATTCAAGCACTTAAGAAGGAAGTGACCTCCTTCTTTTATTACAAACACTCATTTACATCCAAAAGAATTCTATAATCATGCATGCCCTCCTCCTCCCTCCAAATTGTAGTTGAAAAATAAAGGGAAGCTGCTAGAAGTGCAGCTGTAGTCCGGGATGTGTACATTGGGCAGGTGGATATAAGAGCCAAGGCTTTCAACAGCCAGCTGCAATTGCTTTTTCTTCTGGCATTTATGTTAAAGTATGTGATTTTCTACTTTATATACATGTAAATTTTATTAGCACCAGAATGATTCCTCTTTCATTCAGAGGAAGTCATAACTTATGACCGTGCCTGAATACTCCACATTTTGTCTTGCTTTTCTAAACTGAAAGTTATTACCAGGATATATTTATTCAAACCTGACAGGGTACAGCTTACCCTGTGAAAGGTAGAATTACATATGGCACCACCTGGAGGTCTTATAGAAAGTAAATTAAAAGGCAGAGGACAAAGTACACCTAAGAAGTACAATTACTCATTTATTGTTAAATGAAATAAATGAAACATTGGGTGTAGGTCAAGGGAACAATTATTCGCTTTTGAAGCTGTTCTTGTATTATATTTTTAAAGTTTTTTGTCTCATTTCTCAATTCTTAAATCAAATATAAGGCTTATAAATGTATATAATGGAAAAGCTCTTAGAAATAACTGATGGGGTGGATAAAAATAGGCAAAACTCTTCCTTAATTACCTTTCTGTTTGAAGGACTATATGGCTTCCTGGATTGTTCTGTTCTGTATGTGCACCAAAAATTGGTTTCTAGAGAGATTTAGGAAGGCTAAGCCGGTAAGAGACATTACAGACAATGAATAAACAAGAGAAATATCTCCTTCAGTAATCAGCAATTGTGTATCAATTATACATCAACCAGAACTGGCTGATGTGTCACCATAATGGAGATACAGCAATTGTTCATTTTGCCAGTCTGATGCTCTTGCAGGAGCGTAGAGGAAAAGGCTGTAAGCACTGAGGCTACATCATCCACTGACTTACACAGAGGGCATCTCTCTGTTCCTCGTCCAAAAATGAGTGGGTTGGAATAGGGAAGGTCAATTTTCCATATTTCCTTCTCAATCTCTAAGGAGTTAAAAATGAAAACAAGATCTCAATGTTGTAACCCCTCTTAATATAGAAATTTGTGGAATTTGTTTGACTCATTAAGTGTATATTCAATAATTTTGGTTTTTATTTATATAAATATGGTTTCATCAACTTTCTTGTGGAACTTTCAAAACTTCTCTTTCCCTTTTTCTCTTCTCTCCTCCTGTCTCTCTCTCAGTTTCTTCTGTTTTTTTTTTCTTTTCTCTTTTTCTTAAAAAATTAAAACTACAGAAATTTTGAAATACTTTCAGCTTTTCTTGGGCCATCTCTCTATAATCTTCTTCTTTTTGCTCCATTATCTCCTGAAGAAGCTGCATTTATTGGCAGCATCACAAGACAATATTATGAAATAACATCTTTCTCCTGTTGCCATCCTTGCTAGGCACCTCGTAGGCTCTGGTTCCAACAATGTCTCCCTCACGGATTGAATCTGTATGTTTCAGGTACAGGAACTTTTACTCCATTTCTCCCCTTTTCATCTTTCCTCAAAAATATTCTGCAAGCAAAGAGATTTTTTTTCAAATCCTGATATGTTGATTATTTTGTGTTAAAATAAATAAAGGTGAACTATTCTAAGTGATATTTTCATCTCAATATTGGATTCATCAAGACTTATTACTCAACAGAATGCATTTCTGTCCTCAAATTGTAGCTTGAGATAGGGAAGTAGGACTTTATATATTGTTTTTTAATAGAGATTTTCACAGGGCCCTGCAAACCA
Organism: Daubentonia madagascariensis; assembly: GCA_023783475.1. Classification (NCBI taxonomy): domain Eukaryota; kingdom Metazoa; phylum Chordata; class Mammalia; order Primates; family Daubentoniidae; genus Daubentonia; species Daubentonia madagascariensis. Next base: position 20,740,077 of record JAKFHU010001684.1, on the reverse strand, counting down.
AGCTCTTTAGTTAAGCAATTGTTTTAAATTGAAAACCATTTGTACACATCAACTGTTTTTCTTGTTTACGTTTTCTTCTTCTTTTTATTTTTCATGGACCAAGCTCAAACTCTCAAGCTCTTAAAAAATATTTTTAATAGATTCTGCCTAAATGTTTTAAAATTTTTATTTTACTTTATTTTAACAATGTTATTCAAAGACTATGGTGTCCTTTCCTTACATATGGCCATTTACAAAAACAAGAGTTGCTTGCTTGTGTCTAATTGTGATTTACTTCACTAAGTAGACTCTCTTCTAAGTATAATATTGCCTCCTCAGGTGAAATATCTCTATTAGAAAAACAGCAATACCAAACAGAAATTAAGTGATTACATCACACTTTCTTGTATGCAGCAAAGGTTTGTAGAAACAAACTATTATAATTTATTATAATTTACCACATTGGGTTTTGCATTGCTTTTACACAATCATGAATAACATTTGAATGCAATTTTTAATCTTCATTCAAGATTTTATTTCTCAAAAGCCCAATTAACTATCAGCATTCTGTGACCTTGGAAACCAGTTGTTTGCCTCTTTTCAGAATGGAAATGTATTTTCTTTGTTATCAGTGCTGTGCAACGATCTTAGATGTGACTCTTTCTCCTATTTGTGAAAGTTTACAGTTGCATGAGGAAGGGTAAATTAAAGTCACATCACAATTATCAACAAAAGGAGCGTATGATAAAGTTAGTCCCATAAGAGGTGAAAAACCTAACTTTTAAGAATTTAATATATGCTGATTAAAACAGTTTTGCCCAGAAGGTTTATACACCTTTTGTAAATAATTTTAATAAGCAAAAACATGGGAAAAAACTCATTCTCCCATAAAGGAAAGCTATGACTATTTATAATACGTGGAATTGAATGCAGGACAACCACAGTAGCCAAAGATAATTGATAACTTTAAAAAGGCACTTAAAATAAATCCACTTTAAGTTATGACCAACATTATTAGTAAATAGTTAAAAGCAGGAGGGGGATGGTGCCTGAATGAAAAATTATTATGAAAGGAAACTTAAAACTATGAGACTACATGGATTGGAAGAATTAATATCATTAACATAAAATACTGCCCAAAGGAATCTACGGATTCAACATAATCCCTATTAAAACAACAACATAATTTTTCACAGAAATGGAGAAAATCCTAAAATTCATATGGAAAGCAAAAAGAGCCTGACTGGCCAAAGCCATCCTGAGCAAAAAGAACAAAGCTGGAGGCATCACACTACCTGACTTCAAATTATACTACAAGGCTATAGTAACCAAAACAGTATGGTATTGGTATAAAAATAGGCACATAAGGCCAGATGTGGTGGCTTATGCCTGTAATTCCAGGCCAAGTTGGGAGGATTGCTTGAGCCCAGGAATTCAATACCAGCCTAGGCAACATAGAAAGATCTCTGTCTCTATAAAAAATTTAAAAATTAGCCGGGTGTGATGGCATGTGCCTGTGGTCCTGGCTACTCACTCAGGAGGCTGAGATGGGAGAATTGCTTGAGTCCAGGAGTTTGAGGCTGCAGTGAGCTGTGACCATGCCACTGCACTCCAGCATGGGCAACACAGTGAGATCCCATCTCTCAAAAAAAAAGAACAGAGAATCCAGAAATAATCCACATACTTACAGCCAACTGATTTTTGACAAAGGCATCAAAAACCTACATTGGGGAAAGGACCCCCTCTTCAATAAATTGTGCTGGGAAAATTAGATATTCATATGCAGAAGAATGAAACTGGGCCTTTATCTCTTACCATAATACAAAAATCAATTCAAGTTAACTGAAAGACTTAAATGTGAGACCTGAAACTACAAAGCTACCAGAAGAAAACACAGGGAAATCACTTCAGGACATTGGTCCAGGCAAAGAATTTATGGCTAAGACATCAAAAGCATAGGCAACAAATACAAAAATAAACAAAAGGGACTATATTAAACTAAAAAGCTTCTGCACAGGGAAAGAAACAATCAATAGAGTGAACAGACAACCTTCAGAATGGGAGAAAATATTTGCAAACTATTCATCTGACAAGGGACTAATGTCCAAAATACATAAGGAATTCAAACAAATTAACACACATAAGAAAGAAATAAACCCATTAACAAGTGGGCAAAGGCCATGAATAGACATTTCTCAAAGGAAGACATACAAATGGCAAACAGGTATAGGAAAAAATTCTGAATATTGCTAATCATCAGGGAGATGCAGATAAAAACCACAATAAGATATCATCTTACTCCAGTTAGAATGGCTATTACTAAAAAGGTAAAAAATAACAGATGCTGTTGAGGGTGCAGAGAAAAGGGAATTCTTTTACACTGTTGATGGGAATATAAATTAGTGTAGCCAATATGGAAAACAGTATGGAGATTTCTCAAAAATTTAAAAATGGAACTACCATACAATCCAGCAATTCCACCACTGGGTATGCATTCAAAAGAAAAGAAATCAGTATATCAAAGAGATCCCTGCAATCACATGTTTGTTGCAGCTCCATTCATAATAACAAAGATGTGGAATCAATCTAAGCGTCCATCAACAAATGAATAAAGAAAATATGGTGTGTGTATATATATACACACACACACACATATATACACACATATATATATTATGTAATACTATTTGGCCATAAAAAAGAATGAAATCATGTGATATGCAGCTACATGGATGGAGCTAGAGGTTATTATGGTAAGTGAAATAAACCAAGCACAGAAAGACAAATATTGCATGTTCTCACTCAATATGTGGGAGCTAAAAAAGCTGATCTCATAAAGGTAAAGAGCAGAATGGTAGATGCTAGAGGCCAGGTAGGTGTGTGGGGGGACGGATAAAGAGAGGTAGATTAATGGATACAAACATACAGTTTAGATAAAATGTATAAGTTTTAATGTTTGACAGCAGAGTAGAGTGACTATAGTAAACAATAATGTATTGTATATTTCAAAGTAAATAGAAGAGAGGACTTAAATTGTTCCCAGTACATAGAAATGACAAATACTCAAAGTGATGGGTATCTCAAATGTGCTGACTTGATCATTACACATTCTATGCATATAACAAAATATCACATGTACTCCACAATTATGTAAAATAGTATGTATCAATAAAAAACTCTAAGACTGTTTTATTTCATAAACCAGTTCATAAAATTTTGCTTATAACAAACATGCATTATTTCTCAGAATAGAAGCTACACTATGAGATGTTGATTTCTCCTTCCTGGAAAAAGAGAATGAGAGGGGGGTTTAGTTTTTCTTAATTTCTCACGACTAATGATACAAGATATATACAGTACACTAATATTCTTTTTTAAAAATTTTCCCAGCTTTATTGAGGTATAATTGACAATTAAAAAAGTATATATAATTAAAGTGTACTGTGTGATGAGCGTACCTCCAGTGAAAGAAATAGCAATAATATGTGATGGTTAATTTTAGGTGTCAACTTGGTTGGGCCACAGTGCCCAGACATGTGGTCAAACATTATTTTGGATGTTTCTGTGAGGGTGTTTTGGGATGAGATTAACATTTAAAGTCAGCGGATTTTGAGCAAAGCAGTCTGTCCTCCTAATGTGGATGAGTCTCATCCAATCATTTGAAGGTGCCTAATCGGAACAAAAGACTGACCTATCCTGAATAAGAGGGAATGCCACTAACAGATGGCCTTTGTACTAGAACTGCGGCAATGGCTCTCCTCTCGGGCTCCAGCCTGCCACCCCACCCTGTGGATTTTGGACTTGTCAGCCTCCGTAATCACGTGAGCCAATTCATTAAAACAAATCTCTTTCAGTGTGCATATACATCCTATTGGTTCTGTTTATTTGGAGAATCCTGACTACTGCACAGTATGAACAAATAATTGAAGAACTTAGGTAAAATTATTATAAGTGCTATCATAGGGGTTTATTCAAAGAACTGCTGAATGTACTATCTAAACAGAATTTTTAAAAAGTCATATATTCCTCTCAATAGGTAAAAAAATATGAAAAAATTCAATAATTAAGGAGAAAGCTTCTTAGCAAACTAAAACTAGAAGGAAACTTCCTCAATTTGATAAAATAGTATCTATGAAAAACCTATTGTTAATATCATATTTAATAGTGAAATATTGATCTCATTCACATTAAGACCAAGAACAAAGCAATATATCTTCTCTGGTAACTTCTTTTCAATATTATCTGAGAATTCAAATCCAATGCAATGAGGCAAGAAAAAGAAATATAAGCAGAAATATTGCAAAATAGCAAAATTATCTCTTTTAGACAACATGATTTTCTATAGGAAAAAAAGGAATTTACCAAGAAACTACATAAGTAGTAAGTAAGTTTTTAAAAGTCACATAATAAAATGTCAAAATGTAAAGATCAATTGTATTCTTATAAACTATTAATAAACCATAGATATTTTTAAATCCATATATAGCAGCATCAAACAAAATTCTTAGAAATAAATTTAACTAATTATGTGTAAGACCTCTCCACTAGAAATTACAAAACATTTCTGAGCTAATTTAGATAATCTGAATAAATGGAGATGTATCATTTTCATACAGATGTACCATGTTAGAAAAATCAATATTAATAAGATATTAATTTTCCGCAGAATGATTGATATATTTAAAACAATTCCTATCAAAATATTAGCATACTTTTAAAATAGAAATTGACAAACTGATTGTAAAATTTATATGGAAATTAAAAGATCTAAAATAGGACCAAAAATAATGAAAAAAGATCTACAAATTTTTAAGATATACACTTTTAGACAAATGCATTTGCTTTAAAGCTATAGTAACTAAGAAATGAGATATTGGCTTAAGGTTAGACATATAGAAAATTGGAACAGATTGGAGAGTCCAGAAATTGATGCACCCTTATAAGATAAATTTATTTTTGAAATGTACTAAATTAATCGGGGAAAAATTCATTTCAACAAATCATGCTGGAACAAATGAATATCCATATAGAATAAAAATGAACTTGACCTTGTACACACTGTATACCTCACACCACATACACAAAATATAATCAGATACAACATTTAATTAAACGTAAATGCTGAACTATAAAAATGTACTAGAAAAAAGCAAAAGAGAGCATCTTCACTATCAAAGAAATAAGACAATGAATAAATAACAACAAAAGAAAAAATGATGAATTTTACTTCATGAAAATTTAAAATGATACAATCTTTATAAGATATATTTTCCACTTAAGAAAGTCACATGATCAAAAGAAATAAATGCACATGACATTTTCAGCCTCTGTATTTCAGTCTGCACATCCTCCTCAACTGTGAATTTTGTTTTGGGAAAATTGCCATGGATCTGTGAGGGTTGAGAGTTTATAGGTATTATGGAGAAAAGTTTTAGAGTTCACTCTTAATCCCTTCTGTGGCTATGAAATGCATAGCTTTTGCAGTAAAATGTTAAATCTGAAATTTTCTATTCTTAGAGACAGGCTCATCTCTAACTAGTTTAGCTGCTGCCCCGTGTCAGAAATTTCCTTAATGGTGACACTTTGTCATATCACTTTATAAAAGCAGCCCCGATACCTCTGGAGTTCTACCTTTGAATTTAAGAGATATCCAGCAGCCATTACTAAATTTAATCTACGTGAGAAGCACTTGAGATTTCTGAAATCTCAAAGATCTAACAGAGTTCTGGCACAGTGTCCATTCAATATTACTAAATTGACTAAACTAAATTGTAGACTAAAATAACTAAAAAATTCCATCCTAAACATATATGCCAAAAGTGAGCTTTGCCATTCCTTCCTAAATGTTCTACTCTCTAATTTGCCACAGAATTCCCAAGCTCCCCAATTTCCCATCCCCATATTTTTCTTTTTTCTTTTCTTTCTTTTATTTTTTTTTTTGCTTATGCACAAGATTCCAATAGCCCCTTCCAGATGGTGTCTTAGTTATCTAAATGATAAAATAAGAGTAAGAAACAGCTTAATCCCAATCTTCCTTATGCTGTCATCCTAATTGAACCACCTTAATACAAGGTGATTAAAAAATAGACTTATTTATTTCTGATTAGTGGACAAAGAAGGAGGTAGTAGCACCAACCATACTTTCACTGACCTCCTGGCCTTGGTCCCAATGCAGGATACTCTCTGGATAGGATCCCTCTTAAGGGTCTAACAATGTGAGGAGATGGTCATCACTTTTCTAAAATTATGCTTTCTGAGCTCTAAAATAAGTTGTTTATTCAAAATTTATTCACATGCTCAGGCTACAGAATGCTAAACAAAACAAAAAAAATTTTATATCAATTATGGTCCCAGCCAGTGGTATGAATTCAGTCATCTTTAGTGGTTTCAATCCACAGGCATTAGAAATTGTCATCTGTTCCTTAATGATCTGTCTCCCCCAGAGGCAGGCATTCTCATTGCTTTCTTGCTACAATCAAGGCCTCTTTAGAAGCGGAAGTCCATTTCTTATTAGCCCAACTGCTTTATCTTACCTGCTGAAGCAAAGTTTTGTACTACAGGATTTTAAATTTTCTTGCATTATTTGTGACTAATATGAGATTGTTACATTCACAAGTAAAACAACATTGTGCATTGTTTTGCATTCCTAAAATGTAGGGCCATATAATCACAGAGAAAGTTAAGTAATCCCCTCTATATAGCCATACTACCTGGGATTTTTAAGGACAAGCACAGATCAGAACCCATTCCAAATTGTAAAAATAAAATCCTAATCCCCCAACTGACTGAATGGACCCCGTCTTGGCCAGGGGGGACCCAGAGAAAACTGAAAAACTGAGTCCCCAGCTGTGACAGGACAGGAGGTCAGACATGCCTCATTATACCCTCTCCTTTTTTGGGGTTTAGAGTCAACAAGTGACCAGCATTGGTGTTAAAACAGAGAGATCATAAGACTGATAGAAGAGACTATTTGCGGTAATAAAATACCAAATTATAAACAAGACCTATGGCCATGCCAGACAAGGGTTAAGTAAGTCATGCACCTCTACACTTAAAGAATTAACTATGTTCTAACTGCCACAAGGTTTTTCTTTTTCTCTAGCAGTTAAACAAGCACTGTCCTCAAGATAAGCAATATTAAAACAATTTACAGCTTCACCCCAATATACAGACACCCACTCTCCTGTTCTACAAGCAATAATTTCAGCTTTGATTGGACAAGAGACTGATTTCAGTGATTTTCTCCTGATAACACTATTGATCATGGACTGGTTCTGGCCAGTTTTATAGAATCTGTGCACTTGAGCACCGTTGTGTCCTGAAAAGACCTTTTGACATATAGGACCCAATTGTAATACATTTAAATGTTAAATCTCCACCCCAAATTGAAAATGGGTCATATGTAACATGTATGTTTATCCAGTAAGCATGCATCAAGACCACCTTCATGAATATTCACAACTCCTCCTGTAACCTGGTGAATATGTGTCCTTGGCCAATCTGTTCAAGCTTAAATTCCTGTCTTAACCCTTCTTCCCTTGAAGTGCCTGTCTCTGGTCTTTGGTTGGAAGCTCCACTCCCAGCCCGTTGGAATGGCCAACTTGCAGTCTGTAACTCTTTATAAGAAATAAAGATCTCCTCTCCAAATTTATGAATCTCATGATTTTTAAGTTAACAAAATTAAGTGGAGACACAAAAAGGTGCTTAAGTATGCATGCTCTGGGGCACAACTTCATTTCTCCCAAGGGAGTTGGGGTAGAGGAGAAAGGTATGTGTTGCCCATATTCTTTCTGGCCTAATTAAATAAAAAACCCTCAAACATTCTAAGGCTGACACCATCCACATGTTAACTTTCATTTTTGATGCCTAACACTGTATGAACAATTATTATGACACTAACAGACCATATATGTTAAGACAGTTAGGAAACACTGTACTCAGCAAGTTACAGGTAATTATCCCAGTTCTTTCAATGCCTCTACAAAATAGTTACAATTACTCCTTATTTCACATTGGGGAAACTGACGATTGGATGGAACAAGTACTTTACTGAAGGTCAGACTGTAAGTGGCAAAGAATAAATTCAAATGTATGTCTGTCTGATTCCATTGCCCACTTTATTAACCACAAAACTATATTGCCTAAATATGATGGGTTTCAATATAGAAAATTATAATTGGGGTATTGATTGCCTAATTCAGGCTATTTATACATCTTATTTCGTAGAATAGTGTATCTTACCTTAAAGAAAGTTACTCATCTTTTGAGATAATTACTCATAACTTTTTAAAAAGGAAAATATTAATATAAACTTCTGAAAATCTGTTGATTTTGAAGCATCCAAATCAAACATAATACATTTATTCCAAGTGTATGCTTTGACTACTTTGATAAGCGATAATAGCACTACTTATATACTGAATTATTCATCTATAATTTAAATTTATGAACAATATCCAGCTCTAATTAACAATTCTAACTAACTTTGTGGTAGGAGTCTTGCTAAATCTTTATACTGTTTCCCCATGTTATTTTAAAAAGATGATCTAAATTTAGTGGTTTGCATTTCATACTGGAATTTAGGATACTAGGTAGCCCTCTTCAATTCCATTACCAACTTTCCCCTAATACACAAAGTAGTTGAATTGAAATGTCCTGAATATTGAAAAATGTAATTGGCAAAATAAGTGGGCTTTGTGTGTATGAGTTTAATTAAAGTGAATTCTAAATAACGTCATTTTAATTGCTAACTTAAGAACCTATGTGAGTAACTATTTCACTTCTAAGATAAAAATTAATTTGCCCAAGTAGTTGTTCAATGAAACTCTGACATTAGACAATCACACTATTTTAGGATTTGTAAATTAATGCTGAAGTTCTAAGGAATCTCCTGGAGGAGAAAGTTAATCCCTGAAAGCCCTGCAAACATTTTGCTCACTAGTTAAATTTCTTCCTTGTGGGCACCTCAAAATTATCTGTTAAATAATTCTGTATTATCTGTTCAAAAAGTAATTGCAGTAATTTCATTTCTTTGAAGAAAAATAATTATTTGACTTTGCTAATTAAAGGCTTTACTTCCCATGTTAATTATATTCATACAATTTTACTCATGGAATACATGTTGCTTTAAATAATTTGCAAGAGCTTTGGTTTATTCATCTCAGTAATCTACAAGTAGCCAGAATTTAATTATTCTGAGGAAACCAAATCAAATTTTATTTAAATTTTTATACAATATGATGCAAGAGAGCCATTTTCATTCCTATTTCTTTTTGGATTTGATTTCATACTCTCAATTGTTAAAATTAGTTACAACTATTTGTTATCATTTCTCTTCTGAAATATTTTTATACTGTTAAATAATTACACATCTTTCCCCAAATCTTGCTGATTATCACTGTTGCTATCTGAGATAAAGCCAGAGTCCCTTGCTGAGAACCTTAAGGAGGTCCCTCCCTGAGCACAGACTAAAGGACGTGCAGAGATTTCCCTTGCAAAGATCAAATGTTCAAAAGTAAAATTTGATAAATGAATAATTTCAAGGTCAGGGGGGCTTAATAGGAATGTAATATCTGAAGTCCTGATATTTCTTGCAAGTAGAGGTCAGGACTACATCAGCCCAGATATTTTTTAACTGCAGATATATTTTTAATGTAACTCTAATATTGATGAGGAAAGACCTAGAACCTGTCGAATAAATTTTTGCAAAAGACTATGATTATGTGATTTCATTGACAATCATGGATATTTACCAGAACATCAAAATTAATCTATCTCCTATGCCTCTGAGAAAAACTATATACTTTCATAGTATGATGATTAAATTTATATGTCAACTTGATTGGGCTAGGAGATGCTGGATAGCTGGTAGAACATTATTTCTCGGTGTGTTTATGAGGGTGTTTCTCAAATAAATTAGCATTTGAATCAGTGGACTGAATAAAAAAGATCTGCCCTCACCAATATAAGCAGGCATTATCCAAACTATGAGGGCCCAAATAGAACAAAAAGGCAGAGGAAGGGCAAATTCACTCGTTGGGCTGAGATATCCATCTTCTCCTGCCCTTGGATGTTGGAGCTCCTGGTTCTTGGACCTTTGGACTCTGAGACTCATACCAGCAGCCCCTCCAGTCTCAGGCCTTCTGCCTCAGCCTGCAAGTGAGAGTTGCACCATTGGCTCCCCTGGTTCTCAGGCCTTTGGGCTTAGACTAAATTACACCTCTGGCTTTCCTAGTTCTTTAGCTTGCAGACTGGCATATAATGAAACTTCTCAGCCTCCATAATTACATGAGCCAATTCCATAATAAATCTTCTTTTATATATCTATGTATATATTCTATTGCTTCTGTTTCTCTGTAGAACCCTTACTAATACATATATTAAAATGGCTTTGAATAAAATATTTCAGTCTATTTGAAGAACTGAATTAATTGGAATCTTCGTGGAAGGAAAGATCTCATCAGGGTAAAAGAGTATAACATTAAGAAGGCAAAAAAATGGTGCATTCAATATCTAGGCAAGTCTTCTAGAAAATCATTTTCTGAATGTCTAAATTTCAAATTAGAAGATGTAAGTATGAGCAAAGTCTTTGGAGTTTTATAAACTAAATTAAGTTTCTTATATATTATCTCCATTGTTGTAGAATTAGAGTTCCAATATTTCAGTATTAAATTTCCGATACTCATATGTCAACCTTTGAAAACTAGATATCAGGAAGATAAAATAAAGTATAAAATTGCTTTCTATCTTCAGCTCCTGACAACTATCACAGTCTCTGCTTCTCTGAGTTTGACTATTATAGATAACCTCATATAAGTGGAATCATGCAGTATTTGTCCTTCTATGATTGGCTTATTTTATTTAGCCATCAAGTATGTCTTGTCCACCAAGTATGTCTATGCTGGCTCCAATGACAGAATTTCCTTCATTTTTAAGGCTGAATAATATTCCATTGTATGTATATGCCACATTTCCCTCATCCATTCATCTATTGATGGACACTTGGGTTGTTTCCATATCTTGGCTATTATAGATAATGCTGCATTGAACATGGAAATGCAGATATCTCTTAGAGATATTTGTTTTAATTCTTTTCTTTCTTATATACCAAGAATTGGCATTGCTGAATCATATGGTAGTTATATTATATTTTTAATTTTTTGAGGAAACTTCATGGATGGCAACATCAGCTCTCTCCTGGGTTTCCAGCCTGCCAGCCCACCCTGTTGTAGATTTTGGATTTCCAGCCTCCATAATTATGTAAGCCAATTCTTTAAAATAAATTTCTTTATATATATGTATGTATATACACACACACATATATACACACACACATATTTTATACACACACACACATATACACCCCCTATGGGCTCTGTTTCCCTGGAAAACCCTGACCAATATGCTAGGAAACAGAGATACAGGGTGGAAAGCATGAAAAGTGCTTATGAATATCTAGAGGGCTTTCATAGAAATATGACTGAATTTATTTTGTGTGATTTTTGAGACATTCAGATCCCTGGATTGAAATTGGAGGCTGGCAGTATTCAGCTTAACCGAAGGAAAATAACAAAAATTAACAAATGATACAAAAAAATTTTTAAGTATGGATTGACATGTGAGACTGCAACATTCAAAATGTGGAGTTGTTTATAAAGTTAGTGGGGAAGTTGTTCAAAGGGTATAAAGTGTCAGTTGTGCTAGGTGAATAAATTCTGGAGATCTGCTCTATAACGGTGCCTCCTGCAGTTAACAATATGGTATTGTGCACTTCGAACTTTGTTAAAAGGGTAGATCTTATGTTAAGAGTTTATACCAAAACACACATACACACACACACACACACACACACACACGGAGACACAAAGAAACTTTGGGAGATGTTGGATATGTCTATTGCCTCAAGTGTGGTGATGTTATCACAGGTGTTTGCCTATGTCCAAACTCATCAAATTGTACACATTAAATATGTGCAATTCTCTGTGTGTAAATTATACCTCAATAAAGCTGTTAATAAATAAATAGATGAATCAGTAAATAAAATACTTTCTGTTACCTCGTAGTATCAACTCTGCATTGTATTATCAATTACTTCACCATTATCCATATTTTTATTCAATAATATAGCACTCAAAGCCAAAAAATTTATATTGAATCTTCATGTTACATTATATTTGCCTTCTGTGTGTGTGTGTGTCTCGTATACTTTGAGTTGTAGATAATAACTTGAAAAGGTTATTTGTACTCCTCATACCTCTGTGTGCTGATTTTAACAAATCATGATTGTGAAATTTCATAATCCCTTTGTCTTGGGTATGCCTTCAATATGTTACTAATCCATTCAACCTCTATGTACTTGCAGGTGCCATTACATTAATATAAGTTCATCTACTGCTAGCTGATTTCTCTGCAAGAACAGAATGTGGCAGGTAGTTGATCAATCCTGCCCTGGCTTCCAGAAAATTCAGGGGTAGCTATTGGTCTCAAGTAAACTCATAACAAATCTTTTCTGAATTGAATCACATCAGCTGGAAGCAAGAATAATAATGACAGAATAAAATTACAACTAGGAAACTAGTTGTCTTAGGCATGTCGTGTCTTAGGCATGCCATGACTGTGAACCTTGACATTGGATTAACAATAACCATTAGCGCTAAACTCAGCTGAATCAAAACTTACAGTATCTTGTGTTTTCAGCTTGGGCTGCCATAGAAAAACTGAACCTTTTCCACCAGGAAGGATAGAAAACAGGGAAAAGGAGAGCAAAAGTGAATTTAATAACAGGTAAAACATGTTAGCTGTCTCTAAAGAAGCACAAGCTCTGCAATAAACATCTTTTGTAATTGCAGAAAACTGTGAAAAGGAAGGCAAACTCGAGCCCCGATAAGCACACAGGACTCTTCCACAATCCTTGTTCTCAAAGTAGCTTGAAGACTTCAATGCTGCATATTTCTGGAACCAAGATTTATCCCTCCTAAGAAGTGTATTGGCTTTCATTTTGAGCCTCTATATTTAGGAAAACGTGTCTATTAATATTTGTAGTTGTGCACAAAATCATGACTGCTTTTTAATATATGATTAACATCTCTTATAAAATTAGTTGGCAGACAAAACTATGACCAATTCACTAAAATAAAAACAGACATTTAATTCAGCAGTTTTTTATGTTTTTGTGTTTTGTTTTGTTTTTTTGGGAACTGCTTGCTGTTAAAATAATTTCGTAACAACTGATAAACTGAGAGCACTGTTTGGCACATTATTTCATCTTACCCTTTTCATGTTCATATGGGCCATTTATTAAGAAATAATTTTTTACATAGGTCCAAACTCCAGGGAACTGAAGAAATGTATTACAATAAAATCTTTAACAAAATCACTACATCAGAAATGAAAAGGAAGCATTCAGTGTTAAAAAAAAAAAAGTAGGACAATGTTTTGCATAAATTTGATAGAACATTGTGTTGTAATTTGTGCCAGGATTAATTGTGGATTATCTCAAAATAAGTAGGATAAAAATAATCAGCCAATTTTTGATGAATGTCATACACAACTGTAGAATTGATTATATAGTTCCAAGTATTAGAATGCCTATCTGGCTTTGTTACTGTTCACAGTGTATACATAGACCAAATCTTTACATTCAAGGCTTGTATTTACCTCTGCTTCACCTGACAGATGTAATAACTTCCCAGTATTTTATTTGAAAAGGCTGGGATTTATATACACACATGGCAATTGAACCCTTGAGGCTGACACAAGGGGATTCCAGGAGAATACTGACATTTAAGGCTGTCGTGGATTTTTTCCCCAGAAGAAGGAGAGTTTAAATGGGTCATGGCCCAAAGGTATTGAACTCTTCCCTTGGTGACAGCTATTTACCAGAGCACAGTCGAGTAAAGGAAGAGGATTAAGAAGCTCCAATTGATCAGAAAATAGCATTCAAAGTTGAAACCTTCCTCTACTTCCAGGACTCAGCTTTTGAAAATCTTTTAGCAAAACCATTGTCAAGGGATGGCATAATCACAGAATGGAGTAAGAGGATTTATAATTCTTAAGCAGACAAAAATGCATCGAGGTTCTAAGTTTTAAGGGCTCATAGGAAATACCCATGTGAAACTGAATCACAGGGAATAGTCCCTGATCCTTTCAAACTATGACAAGGGTTTCAGAAAAATATAGATATCTTTCCATTATGCAACCCCAGATGAAATATACGTGTTAGAAAAACGTGAACAACTGTTTCATTTGAAATGATAATTTCTACAAGAAATAATAATATGAAGGTAAGATTGTTTTCATTAACCTGAAAACTACTTTGTATCGTGTACAAGAGAATATAAAAATGTGTATTGAAGAGCTATATCTGTAGTCATTTAATTCCTTGGAGTTTTCATTCAGTCAACTGTTTCTATAAGCTGAAAATAAAAAACTTAAGTGATAAGCAAATGATAGAAACTTGAAGAGAAGATGTTTTAATAAAAACTGGGCTGAATCTTATAAATGATACATATATTTTCTTTTATGTTTTCTAATTTCATTTTATTCATCCGTTTTATATGGATTTGTGGTTTTTTGTTTTTGTTTTTGAGGGGAAGATTGGTGAGTTTACTAGGCCAACTCAGAGAAAAGACATTTCCAATTAGAGTTTATATGAAATAATCTGAGAGTGATTCAAGGATTACTGTGAAGGGCTGAACATTTTTCATTGCTAAAATACTCACAATTTTGAAAGTTTGGTTTCAAAAAAGAAAGGACAATTATAAGACATGGCAGATATTGAGTGCTAAGTGTGCCAGGAACTCTTCTAAACACTTTACATGAATTAACTCAATTATAGACACAAATCACAAACATGTATGGAAGGAGGTTCAATTAGTATCCCCATCAATAGAAGAAGAAACTGAAGCACATAAAAATCCAATAATTTGACAAAAGTTACATAATCAGTAAGTGCTAACATCAGAGATTGAACTCAAGAATCGTGATTTTTGATTTACACAAGGAAAAAAGAGAATAGGAGGACAATTTCTCTTTTTCTTCTTGTTTGTAGAACATGGAGTAGTGGTCCTGCAGTCAGAAGACACGTGTGCATGCACCACCTGGGCATGTAACCCCAACTCTGGGATACTCCTCGTCTATGAAATGCATTAAAAATCCCCATATCACAAAGTACTATGCACATTAAATAGGGTTGAATATGTGAAAGGTGTTTTTTTGTGAACCGTCAAATCCTGTATTTTAAGTAGAAATTCTATGGTTTATATAAAACTATATGTTCAAAAACTCCTGGAATAAGATCATGATTCATTTAAGAAATATTTACCCCCTCTTTTCCTTTTCCCAAGTGAAGGAACAAAACAAGCAATAGTTCTTCTCGGGTGTTGGCCTTTAGGTCAGAAAAACAAATTACGTTTATATACTTTGATTAGTAGAACATCTGTTCCTCATTTACTAACTGGATTCATATAAGTCACCAACATGAATAGCATAATGTATTTTAAGAGCTAGTTTGTTTCAAAAAAAGAATAAGACATGCTAGACTATGTCTCAAAATATCAGACAACTTTCAAATCATTGAAAGAAATGTTTTATTTATTTTAATATATGATAGTTTATTTATTATTATTCTTTCTTACTAAGCCTAACAGCAAATATAGTATAAAAGAGCTAATGAAATCAACAGTTTTTGACATTTATAAATAAAAATTTTAAAACAAATACAAATATCTTAAGTTTAGAGATTTGAATATTAGAATGGGACCTCAACACAATATAATACTTAAAATTATATGAATGTATCCCATGATAACCCTGTTGCCATTATAAGTCATATACTATTAAATTCAAGTTTCATTATATTATATGCTTAGAAAATTTATATTTTTTCAAAATCCAACCAGAAGGAAAAAACCAAAACTTACTGAATCCTCAAAATTTGGTATGTATCTTTATAGTGTGTTTCATCTATTGTCTGATTTAGTCATTATAGCAGCCCTAAAAGGAAGGTGCTATTATTATTTCCGTTATAAGGGGGTGTAAAGGTTGCTTAACTTGCCCAAGTTACCAGAGCTTATGAGTATTAAATAAACTGGGCTATAAAATGAAATCTCTCTCTAGAGTCAGCATTCTTAGTGGACTCTCCTTTAGCAAGGTTTATTGATTTATAAGATCAATTAGACACAGTCATAATCCTTTTTATAAAATGCATAAGCAATGTATACTCAGGGAACCAAGTGCATGCAGACACCTTTGGTGACTATATTAAAAAGCAGTTTCAATAAAACATAGGAGTGCTGATATCTCTTAGTATACTCATTTCATATTGTTTGGATATATACTCAGTAGTGGTAATGTTGGATCATATGGCAGTTCTATTTTTAATTTTTTAAGGACACTTCATACTCATACTATAGTCCATAATGAATTTACTAATTTACATTCCCACCAAAGGTGTATAAGAATTCCCCTTTCTTCACATCCTCACCAGCATTTACTTTGAGTCTTTTTGATAATAGCTACTCTAACTGGGGTGAGGTGATATCCCATTGTGGTTTTGCTTTGCATTTCCCTAATGAATAGTGATGTTGAGCATTTTTTTCATATACTTACTGGCCATTTGTATGTTTCCTTTTCAGAAATGTCTATTCAGATCTTTTGTCTATTTTTTAATTAGAATTTTTGTGTTTTTTTATTCTTACCTTTTACAAGTTCATTATATATTCTAGATATTAACTCCTTTTCAGATGCATAGATTGCAAATGTTTTATCTTATTCTGTAAGTTGTCTCTTCACTCTATTGATTGTTTTCTTTGCTGTCCAGAGATAGGGGTCTACTATTATCCAACTGCGTGTGGACTTCCAGTTTTCACAGCACCATTTATTATAGAGGCTCTCATTTTCTTAATGTGTGTTCTTGGTGTTTTTGTTGACAATCAGCTGGTTGTAAATGCATAGATTTATTTCTAGTTTCTCTATTCTGTTCTATTGGCCTATGTGTCCGTTTTAATGCCAGTACCATGGCAATTTGTACTATGACTTTGTAGTGTATTTTGAGGTCGGGTACTATGATGCCTTCAGCTTTATTCTTTTTGCTCAGGATTGCTTTGACTATTTGGGGTCTTTTGTGGTTCAACATAAATTTAATATTTTTCTTTCTATTTCTGTGGAGAATGTTATTGGTACTTTGTTGGGATTGCAATGAATCTGTATATTGCTTCAGGTAGTATTGTCATTTTAACAATATTAATTCTTCCAATCCATGAGCATGGAATATCTTTCGATTTTTGTGTGTGTTGTCTTCAATTTCTTTTATCAGTGTTTTGTAGCTTTCCTTGTATAGATATTTCTCTTCTTTGATTAAGTTGATTCTTAGGTGTTTCATGTTTTTTGTGGCTGTTGTAAATGGGATTGATTTCTAGATTTATTTTTTAGATGGTTAGCTGTTGGCATATATAAATGCTACTGACTTTTGTATGTTGATTTTCTATCTGCAACTTTACTGAATATTTCTTATCAGTTCTAAAATTTTTTTGCTGGAGTCTTGAGCTTTTTCTGAGCATAAGATTATGTCGTCTGCAAACAAGGCAAATTTGACTTCTTCTTTTCCAATATGGATGTCCCTTCTTTCTTTCTCTTGCCTAATTGCACTGGCCAGGACTTCCGGTATTATGTCAAATAAAAGCGGTAATGTGGGCATCCTTATCTTGTTCCAGACCTTAGAGAAAAAGCATTCAATTTTTCCCCATTCAGTATGATGTTGTCGTGTATGAACTTTATTATTTTGAGGTATGTTCTTTCTATACCCAGTTTGTTGAGGGTTTCTTATCATAAAAGGATGTTGACTTTTATCAAATGCTTTTTCAGCATCTGTTGAAATGATCATATGGATTTTGGCCTTCATTCTGTTAATGTGATGCATCACATTTATCAATTTGTTTATGTTGAACCATCCTGGCATCTCTGAGATTAATACCACTTGATCATGGTGAGTGATCTTTTTGATGTGCTATTGGTTTCAGTTTGCTAGTATTTTGCAACACTATTCACAGAAGCCAAAATATGGAATCAACCTATGCGTTCATCAATGCATGAATGGATAAAAAATGTGATCTAGATACATAATGGAATACTAGTCAGCAATTAAAAAAAATAATGAAATCTTGTCATTTGTGACATCATGGATGAACCTAGAGGACATTATGTTAAGTGAAGTAAACCTAGCACAGAAAGAAAAATACTGCATGATCTCACTCATGTAGAATCTAAAAAAGTTGATCTTATAGAAGTTGAGAGTAGAATGATGGTTAGAAGAGGCTGAGAAAGGAAAGGAAGAGAGGGAGGTGGGGAGAGGTTGGCCAACAGGTACAAAGTTACAGTTAGATAGAAGGACATAGTCCCAGTGTTCTATTGCACAGTAGGGTGACAATAGTTAATAACAATGTATTGTATAGTATTTCAAAATAGCTAAAAGAGAGGACTTTGAATGTTCTCACCACAAAGAAATGACAACTGTTTGAAGTGATGGATATGCTAGTTACCCTGAGTTAATCAATACATAATGTACACATGATCAAAACATCCCACTGTACCCCATAAACATGTACAATTATTATGTGCCAAAACAAAATAAAACTTAAAAAATGCAGTTTCTTGGATTGCCCACGGTCAACTAAATCAGAATACTGATGATGGGGTCTGGAAATATGCAGTGTTAAAAAATTCTAATTTTAAAAATATTCCCAAGTGATTCCCACGTGATTAAATACTTGAAATTTAAAAATACTGTATGCTTTTCAAGTAAGACCATGTTTCCGTTCTCAGTTCCTGAAACATACATAGTAGACATACTCTAAACAATTTAAGTGAAATGAAGTATAAAAGAATAAATCCGTGTGCCAATTAATCATTTTCTCAATAATCAGTAATAAATTAAAGCAAAAACTATTTGCCGTAGTAGACACTCCATGTATATAGGTTAAATTAAACCAACCTGCCTGATTTCTTTCCTCTCTCATTTTGCTGTACCTGTTTGAACACAATGGCAATCAATCTGGTACACAGTCCTAGAATTTGTGAAATACAGGTGTGAAAGAGTTTGGCATTTAAAAAAACATATTTAACTGCTTTGAAAACCAAAATGAAAATACTCCTATGGACCTATATCAAAATAATCACACTGTTTGTTTTAAGAGTCAAACATAGAAAAAAATAAAAACTCTTTCATTTTTAAATATAAAAGTACTGTAATTTTAACTGCTAACTTTCTCAAGCAATTGTTTCTCATCTTTCTAATTTCTCCAATAATTTTCAAATTGCATTTACATACACAACTATGAATCCTAATACAAAAATGAACAAATTTCACATGACCCTAGGTGGTATGTCCTCCGTAATGAAAGGCTAGTGCCCTTTCCACAACATTAGATATTTATGTCTTTATATATGAATGCTGGATTTATTATGTTATGTTGAAGTGATCATTAGAGAAGTGCACACATCTAAGGTTATCTGTAGTTTGCCTAAAAGCTATCTGGTTAATTGCATATTAGACATTGCGTGAAGATGAGGCAGGTCATCCAGTAGGAAACCCAAACTTGGAAGACCAACAATAGACAAAACAGTTCTTTAGATAATGGGTTTGAACATCAAAGATGATTCAGGTTGTGCCCAGATTGTGTTGATGGATGGTCTCTGCCCTACCTGGTCAGGCCAGAGCCTGGGCATGAAGGCACTCTTTCACTGACCTGCGGAGTGAAAATAAGTTAAGTTCTTTAAACCAGGTAACTCTCTTGAAATTTTGTGTTAACCTACCCTCTGTTAGTGGCTATTCTTTATTTACTATTATTTAAATGTTCTATCCTTAAGTTGTGGAATATGGTGCTAAAGAAAGAGCAGCTCCCCTTAGTGAAGCCAAGGTTGATGGTAGAAGTACCAATTCACATTAAGGAGAAATTGGCCAGGGGAGAAGACAACTCAAGGGACAAGTTGAGATTCCCCCACCATTTCCGAAAGAATCCTCTGAGTTTTATTTTAGAAAGATGGCCGCAATTGCTTCATATTTCATCCTGTTTTTCTTAATCTAGGTTTATTTCTTCTTTTTGTCACTTTTCCTGTTCTGTTTCCTCATTTCTTGTTTCTCTACACTTATTTAATTGGTTCTAGTTCTCCAACTTGTCTGTAATTTGTAAATATACAAAAACAAAATGTCCATGGATATTTGGGGTGGGGTAGGGGGGCATCCACAAGGCCATATTTGAACTTAATTCTTATTAACATATCTACAGTCTCCTGTTCTCCCTAACCTTTTCAACAAATTCTTTCATAATTCCTCGTGGTGACTAACAGTCTCCATCATCTCCAGAGCTCATTTTTTGGGGTGCTAAATAGAATTAATAAGTAACAAGCATATTAAAATAGACTCCACTTATTTTATCCATTCGGAACACTATTTATATTCACCCTAGAATGAAATAATCATGATAAACTTTAGAATAAATCATTTGATTTTAGCTTGGGAGTAATTATCATTGACTACCTGGATAAGAAAATAAACAAAATAATATTTTGAACTCGGATCAGCTAGCTGATAAACTAGCCGAATGACTTTTAGAGAGCCAAGTAAGCTGCCTCAAACTCATCGGAGCAAGAGCTATGATATTCAAGGTAGTGATGTTTTGGCCTGGTGTGAAAGGGAATTTTCTTCTCCCAAGGACATCTAGGAAGTTGGGTACCATTAAGGAAAATCTAGCATTGATTACTTTGAAAAATGTATTTAAAATATATAAATAACTATTTTATAGCTTAATTCATATTTGGAGTAAAAGTTTGCAAGAATGAATGAAAAATGTATGTGAAGAGAAAAAAGCACAGAAAACATTTGTTTGGTTTACTTATACTCATGTGTTGCCAGAATGTTTTATTGCTTATAGTAGATAATCTGCTAGCAAATACATCAAATGCGTCTATACCAAGAACTAATGAGGGGCAAAGTAGGATAAATATCATTCTTGGGAAACAGCCGTATCTGATGGAGAGAGCAGAGAAATTATAGGAATTTTTTAAAATATTATTAATCAAAATAAGACTCAAGGTAACTAAGAAAAAACAGTTCTTTGATATTAAAATTAAAACTGTATTATTGGAAAGAGGAATTTCAACAATAGAAAGGACAGTTACAGCAAAGTAAAAATGCAAGCAGAGGAGGAGAAAATGAGTAGTGTTAAATTAGGGAAGAACTATTATCACCAGAGAAGAGGATTTATAAAATTAATGTGTCCCAAAGTTGACAACTTTTACAATCTTACTTTTTTCAAGACTTTCCTGACTGTTCAATTGTTCAAATCCCTTATGTAACCTATTGCTGTTAGTCAGTGGGTTGATCATTCTGCAACATTGAAGTAATTATTCTTTAAGGAAAAAAAAAAAATTGTATTACTAGAAATCACTATATTACACTAAATTCCTTTTATTCAGACTTTTAAATAATGTAATAAAAATATTACAATGAATGTCTATTACTTAAATATGTCATAACAATAATTTATTTACATGAATAGGTAAATACAAGAATTTAACGAGACATTGGTTGTTAATACACAATTATTCAAAAATACACAATTATTCAAAATGTATGAATACTAATTATTTTTTTAAATCTGGTTGCTTGTAATACTTAATTTCCAATTTTAAAAATGGGGGTTACTTATGACATGGGATAACATGAGTGACATATAAGTCATGCGATTCTACAATTCATCCTGATTCATCACATAGGTCCAAGATTCTGATACACACAGATCTGTGAAGTTGTCAAGGATATGGAGGTTCTAGGACTTATGATCTCAATGCTTTCTCCTTTCAGGTTACATAAACTCTTTGTATTGACCCTTATGAAAATATGCACCACTACAGTTTTGTTTTGTCTAAGTTAAGTTTCACATAGATAAGATTTGTCTATAACAAGGGTGGGGAACCTGCAACCTTAAGGCCACATGTGGCCTTCTAGGCCTTAAGTGTGGCCTTTTGACTAAATCCACATTTTACAGAACAAGTCCTTTTATTAATACATTTTTGTTTGTCTATTATATTTTTATTTTATTTTTAAAATGAACATATTTAAAATACCAAAGAATAAAATAAGTTTCAAAGAAATAATCCTCTCAGATTGACTGGCAAATTTAGAACATTAGTAAACTATAAGGGCTAAATTGACAGCTGCTACACTCATGATTTAGTTATAACTTCCCCCTCTTGACTGGCACCACTACCGCTTGAGGCTGGATGGCGAGAGTTTATGGGAGTTGAGTCCACCAGTATGTTACCAGCTTTTGACAACAGTGCACTGTGTTTCTGTTTGAAGTGGAATTTGTGAATAGTTGCACAGCTCAACAGTATTTTTTAATTCTGTCTGCTTAACAGCCCATCATGTCAAAGAAGACCAAAAGAATGCTGAAGGAAGAAAACACATCTTTTAATGAGGCTGGGAAATGGCAATATTATCTTATTTCTGCGAAAGATAAGATGATTTGCTTGCTTTGTGATACTGCAATATCAACATTAAAGAAATTCAATGCTCATCAGCATTGTAACACTCATAAGGACCCCAAATATTTTAAATTAGAAGGAGAGGCACAAAAGGTTGTATTGCAGAAATTAAAAGATGAAAAGCAAAAGCAAAGACAATTCTTCCAAGCAGCAATAACACCTGGAAATAATGCCACTGGTGCAACTTATAAAATAGCTTATATACTTGGGAAAAAAGGGAAGCCGTTCAGTGATGTAGGAATTGTGAAAGAATGCATTGTTGAAGTTGTAGGATAGATAAAAAAAGTATCAACAGAGCCAGATGTTCTCATTTCTTTTCATTGTATCTTGCATCAGCAAAATCTCTGTGCTAAAGCTACTATTTTAAGCGACGCTTTGCAACAAGTTATAAGTATTGTTAACTATATTCCTGTAAATGCAACATGGCATCATCAGTTTCATAACATGCTAAAGTTGAATGATGAGGTATTCAGTGTGGATTTGCCATATCATTCTAAAGTGTGTTGGCTATTGCAGGGACAGGTGTTGGCCAAAACTTTATCTCTGTGAGAACAGATAGTTAAATTTTATGAAGAACAGAATCAGCAATGTTAATTATAGAAAGATTTCTATAGGAATGCAGCATTTCTGTGCGATATCATGTCAAATGAAAACAACTTGCGTATTTCCTTGCAAGGTAAAATTAAGTTTATATATGATATGTGGCAAAAAATCCAAGCTTTTTTTTGAAAAAAGCTGTATTTGTTCAAAACATTTCTTCTTCAAAAGGAAATTTCAGATGAACATTTTCCCCAGTTAGCAAAGGTCATTGATGAACAGGATGATATATGCGAATTATGTGAAGACTAGGCAGCTGTTATAGACCTGTTATTTGGAGAATACAATGAAAGATTCACTGACTTTGAGAATCATGACATCTCACTCAAATTAGCATTTCAACCTCACCTAGTTGATATCACCAAGACAGCTAAAGAACTACAAATGGAATTGATTGAGCTCTTAGTAGATGATATTTTAAAGTCATTTTTGATGCTAAGAAAGATCCAATTGAAATATGGAAAAATGCAGTAGAATATCCACCCACACCTTCGGCAACATACCTGAAAAATACTTTCTTGCTTTTCAACCACTTATTGCTGCAAATCTACATTCTCCTACCTAACCCAAATCAAGATGCCTTTAAGGGCACAAATGACTAATACCCATCTAGGGATCAACTGAAACTGTGGACCTCCATGCTGCAACCAAATATTCAAATGTTTTTCAACAAAAAGCAGGCACAACAAAGTCACTAAAAGGTTAGTTAACCTTAAAATTAACAAACAGTTTTTATTTTTTGAAATTTTTGAGTACATAGTGGTTAGATTTTTACAAAATAATGTACATTTTTAAGTATATCTAATTGAAGTTTCTTGAACGTGACCTTATTTGATTACAGCTAAATTAATGCGGCCCTCCAACATGAAAAGCTTCCTCACCCCTGGTCTGTAATTTTCCCTGAGCACTTTGCCTAGGAATCCATTGATCCCATGGTGTTCTGGAATTATAGAACTTATTCACAACAGCCCCTGCCACCTTCACAACTATCCCTCATGAAAACATTCTGTGCCTTTCAAGTCATTATCTAATACCTCTTCTCTCTGTTCTCAAGTGATTTCTAGCTTTGGATAAATCTCTCTGAACTGGGTTACACTGCTATTTACTAAGAATACTTTACATTTCAATAGGAGCTTTAAAAATGATCTCTAGTCCCTCCTTGTACTATAATTTTTTGCCTCTAAATCTAACTAGTCTCTTCTTGTCCATCTATAAATCCAATTTAATGTATACTTCTCCTTAACATCCTTCCTGTTATTGATTGTTGTCACTTTCATGATGATGCTTTTATAAGCTCTAGTTTCTAGAAATAACACCTCTTCTTTCAAAACCATATTTCTCTAAGAAAAGATGATGAGTGTTATTTGAATTGGAAAAATAATGCAGTAAGCATAAAAGTTCTTGGCTATATAATTTATATTCTGATGACCATAATACTTAAATGTTTTATATTAAAATAAAAAACTCATTCATGAGTTTTATCTTGACATTTCTGTAAAACTTCATTATACATACTTAGAAAAGACTGCTTCAAGATTAAAAACTGCTTTAAAATAAGTTATCCTGCATTGTTATCTTCGACTAAACTGTCCCCTTCCTGACTACACCTGGGTAAATCTTTTAAACTCTGTAAACTAGAGTTTTTTCATGTATAATATGACCATAGAAATTATCTTTCCTTTAACATGAAGGTATTAGCAGAATTAATTGAAATTTTTAAATATAATGAACTATATAAATGCAAAGCACTTAACAAAAAAGGCCATTTTCCATGAGTCAATTTGTAAAAGCAAAATACAGAGATGAATATGTGTAAACCTCAAATGGCCAGCAGTAATTCCTGAGGATCATATAAGAGATTCTATCTGGTATTGGATATAAAGAGAGAATTGACTTTTAGAGCTGATTTCTTTCCACATTGTTTAACCATAAGAAAGAAGATTTATAACAAAGAACTCAGAGCACAGATTAATTAAAAGATTTCAAAGAAAACCATATAGACTACTGGGCTTCGTGATTTTAAGAAAAACAAATGAATGTTCTACAACATTCAGCATTAAAGCATTCTTTTACGATTATTTGAAGTAATTAATTAAATCTAGTTCAGTGTTCTCCCCATAGTGAAATTTCAATTTTCATTAAATGGTGGCTGTAAAGAGAAATATAAATTGATGTGCAGCCATGCCTGACACAAAAGTTTTCTGCTTTAAAATTTCCAAATCAATAAATACATACATACATGCATACACATTTTGCATGTAATAAAATCAAATTGTGATTTCTTATTAGATGTTTGTTGTATTGATTTTCCTACTGTGACTCAGGACCAGTTACAGTTTATAGTGTTGGCAGTTATTTATAATGTGAATTGATATGAAGTTCTTTGAGAAAGAAAGCATAAAGCACCATACAAATGTGAAATAATATTTATTATTGTTACTTAACCATTTTTTAAAATATGTCTTTTTATTTGGCCATTTGATAGTATAAGGGATGATATAGAGAGGAATCTATAATGTTTACCTATCTCCTAATAATTGTATATTTTTAATCTGGGGAAAGTGAAATAAAAGGATGGGTTATAAGGACAAGGTAGAGCTTCTTGCTTCCTCCAAAGATTGCTTCCTTCAAAGAACATTGAGGATGGCAAAAATTTAGAAAACATACATATATTTTTTTATTTTAAGGTACTTAGAAAATTCTATTCTAAATTCTATTATTCTAAATTCTAAAATTCTAAATTCTATTAAGTATATATGAAAGACTCCATTGGTCAAAGCGAGTTATAATAATATAACCTAAACATAATGTTTAATTTAGGGATAATAGATAATGAGTTTTGAAATGTATTTATGCAAAAAGGGACTAGTAATGCCTTTTAATAACTATCTTTCTTCCAAATACTTAATTTCTAATTCAAATATTTCCAAAGCATTGGACTAAAATGTTCATCCAGTAAGATGGCTAATATATACATCCTATTCAGAAGAAATAATTAAAGTAAGAGATTATTAGAGTAGAATATTTTTAAAAGTTTAAAAAGGAGTAAAGTTTCTATATGGTAGTAATCTAAGATTCAAAAATCGCTTTATAACTAGCTCTATAAATACACCAGATTTATGACTGTTTATATAGATATAAAAAAATCACTATCCTGGGTGCATGTCTGTTTCTACTATCTTCTCTAAGAAAAAGGAGTATTAAATTGACTAAAGAAAGAGTATCTTAAAACTTAGGAGAGATAAAGAGACAAAAGTGGAATACCTAGCTCTCTGAATCTGATATGTATAATTACATATTATAATAAAAATAAAAGGCCAAAATTTATGCATGTATATATTGATCTGTATATATATGTGTGTGTGTGTGTCCATACATATATGCATATATCCATGTGTGTAGAGATAGAGATTAGACATGGATATAGGCATAGATATAGATTTTGATATAGAAATAAATGCAATATAGCTCTAGATGTAAATTATGGTGAATCTTCCTTTCTTTGAAGTAGCTGGATCTGCAAACTTCTTTATGCTATCTTTTTAGAAGTTGATGCTAGCCAAAATAAAATATCTGAAGCCATTTCATATGAAACAAAGGACAAGGGATAGGTAAATTCCATGTTGTTCCATAGAGCAATAGTAGAACAAGTGGGTCCATATGAAAGACCTAGCTGCCCCTTAAATCTAGTCCTCCAAATTGGCAACAGCATTGTTCCAGAGTAAGCAGTGAGTATACAATTGTCAGATTACTTATGTTTTTTAAATGGACAAATTACAGAACACTGAATGAGGACAGAGGTTTTTCAACTTTTCAAAATTAGAGAAATGCTAATTATAATATCTCTGCCAAACTCCAAAACAAATTACTAATCATAACGTTTTATGAAAATGTATAAAGTTGATGCCAATGACTAGAAGATACATCTGAATATAATTCTGGCCCTTACCAAAATCTGAGATAACATTTTTTGGGGATATGCCTAAACTATTTTCATTTTTAAGATAAATGTTGAGGCAGAAATTCCATAATGTTAATTAAAAAGTTTCTCCTGCTCCTTTATTTTCAACACAAGAGTTTCACAGCATGTGAATAGCACCAAATTGACTTCAACTTGCTGTTCCTGAAATCTCTTCTTGTCTTATCAGTCAAGATGGATTAGGAGACTCCTCTCCATCTTTTGGGGAGTTAGAATGCTTTAAAAACTTACCAGGACAAATATTACTAGTAGTGGTAAGGTCCACCAACTATTCCATTGCCCCATTTAAGGTTTGTCCAGTGGTAGAATACTGGCAGCTAATTTGCACTAACATTAAAAGAGTAAACTCATACACTTTCTGAACTGAGATTTTTCACCAGGTTATTTTAAGTATTACATGTTCAATTTCTGGCCATAATAAAAACTTCATCTTTCTGAGAAAGGTACACAGAAATCTTTGTGTGACTTGCTTGACAAAATTAGTTAATTGTCATAAGTAATTAGTCTCAACATTTTTTCTGAGAGAAAAAAGATAGTTTAATAATTGTTGAGTATTAGACTATAAAAGAATTTGACTGTTTCCCATAACACCTAAGATTTCATGACATATATCAGTTTCCTAGAATTGCCTTAATAAAGTATCACAAACCAGGTGGCATAAAACAATATGAATTTGTTCTCTGCCTGTTCTGGAGGCTAAAAGTCCAAAACCAAGAAGTCGCCAGGCTGTACTCTCTCCAAAGCCTCTAGGGGAGGACACTACCTTGACTCTTCCAGCTTCTGGTACTCCTAGATGTTCCTCGGTTTATAGAAGCATATCTCTAATCTCTGTCTCCCTTTTCACACAGTGTTCTTCCTGTGTCTCTGTATCTTCACATAGCCATCTTTCTTATAAAGACACCAGTCATATTGGATTAGGAGCCCCCCCGACTCCATTATGGCCTCCTCTTAATTACATCTACAATGACCCTATTTCCAAATAAGGTCACATTCTGAGGTTCTAGGACTTAAACTTCAAGATATCCTTTTTGGGGAAACACAATTCAACCCTTAACATGACACAGAAGTAAGATTATGTTATTTTTATAAGGCTACTAAAAATTAGATAATGAGATCAGAAGACTGCTGAAAACATATTTTCTCTAACTAATAAAAGAATTTAGAGAAGTCTTATCAGAGAAGAAAACTCTTGGACTATGTCTTAGAGGTTAAATAAAAGCACCCCAAGTAGGAAGGAGAAGTGGAGAGAACAATAATCCAGAAATACAGACTAAGAGGATACTTCATACTGAGGGGTGAGGTCATGAAAAAGCAAAATGTATTTAGAAAACTAAATACATTAAAGTTTTCAGATAAGTGGCAGGACCTGAAGCTTAAGATAAAGATAAGAAAACTTTATTAAAATTCCTTGAATCTTCAAACAATACTTTTTACTTATTTTCCTAAAATTAAAGGGAAGTCATTGACACTTTAAGTAGTGAAAATATATGTACCTTTGTGTTATAGAAATCCAATGTGGGAGTAGCAAACAAGAATTGGAAAACGTATTTATCAAACATTCAGAAAATGAAAAACTAAGAGCTCCAGTGGGCATTATTGATTGCATAGATAAATCCTATGTTTTCTAAAGTGGAAACACTTATAAAATTACATGAAAGTTGCAGTAAGAAAGATTTTATATGTACATATGAAAAATTAATTTTAATTAAAGTATTCAAGTTATTCAACTCAGGCTCAGTTTTCCTCATAGGTTGAACACAAGTGTATTTTGGAGAAATGTTCTTATTAAACAATAAAAGGGAAAATGTATACAATAATTAAAAACAAATTTAAATTGCCATTCAAGATAGCCTGAGTCAGCATGTTTAACTCTCTTTGAATATTGTCTCTGAAGAGACAAAGAAAATAAACAGCAGAAAAATTCTGAATCTTCACTGGAAAACATAAAGAATGGAATCAAGCAGCTAGGACCATAAGAAAATTTTACATAATATAGCTGATAGCGCATATTGAGGAATATGTCTAACTGAGTAAAATTCAGCAAATGCAAGTGCACAGAATCTCTATCATAATCTAAAATGTACCTGGATAAATGCAATCAGATCCTTGGGCTGGACCAGCTCTTGAGGCATTTGTAGCCTGGATAGAGCACAAATTTCTACTCTACAAACTGATGCAGTGAGCATGCAATCCTTTCTCTCTCTTTACTGGGAGACTCCACAACAAAGAAAGAAGGCAATCTGGACAATTTTCTTATTTGCTAATAACAAATGAAGTAATGGTGCTTCTAGCTGAAGAGTACCTTCATATGAATTGCTTTTAGTAGGATTTATCTGTTCTAGGACTATACAAGGTAAACAAATCTGGTATTTATAGATTTATGGAGCGTATTACCTGGAAAATGTAAAAAAACTATACAATTTAAAATAATAAAATGAAGATGTTTCAAAACCAAAAGAACTCACTCCTGTGTAAATAATGTAGCTGCATATATTATTAGAGATTTTCATGTGTTGTGGATCACAGTGCATCCTGATACAGCAAGAAAGGACTGCTGGAGCTACAATGGTGGCCCCAGACCTCTCCTTGCTTTGCCTATGCCTTGTAATCACTTATATCCTTGAAATAATTGGAAAACTTTGACCCAAATTTGTGTGAGGCTGATGTTGACAATCTAACACTTTGTGTTATCTCACCAGCACATGGAGCAGTAGACTGTGGCAATTCTGCCCACCTTTCTTTTGATACAGATTGCATACGTGATAATACCACCAGAGACAGCTCTGCATAAAGATTGCCACACCAGTTGGACAAGCCAAAAATGCCCAAGATAAAGAATGAATCTATCCATGCAGAATTGAACCTTCCTTCTGGTTTGCACCTTCACCAGTATATATTCTACTGCCCAAATAGGTAACTTAGATTTTGGATCAAGCAACATAAAGTTATCCAAAGAAAAAAAGAATATTTTTCTGTTTTATCTAGGACTAAGTGTTTTGAAAAGAGACCCACACATCCTCCGAGAGAAAGCATTGAAACTACCAATAACAGAATAATATAGAACTTCCTTCAAACAAATAGAAAATAAATGCCTCTAATTGTGGCATATGATTATTCACTATCACTGGCATACACTGAACAGTGGCTTCACTTGTGATTCCAAATTTTAATGCCCCATTTTTAAAAATTCACTAAGCAATTCAGGCTTCACAAAGACTGACACTAATGTTGTGAAAAGTCCATGGGTGCAAAGACATATCAACCAGTCTTAATAAACTTAATGGGATGATTCATGAGTTGAAACTACATAGGTACATGCATACATATTTTTAATTACTTGGATTCATCTTCTGGTGAACTAAAACTATATTTAAAGTAAGAAATTATTTGAGAAAGGGAGGGACAAGATGGCTGACAAGAGACATTGCTTGCCAGATGGTCCCAGAGGTAAGGAAGGGTTCAAAAAAAGGAGAGGGGAGAGGAGACAAAGCTCAGGTGTAGATCATAGAGAGAAGTGCTGGAGCCTGCCGGGACCTCACAGAGGAAAATTGTGAAGCAGAGAAGGAAGAGGATAAAGGGAAAAAAAACATATCGAAAAGGATCAAACCCAGAGAGGCTCAGAGCCCTGTGAAAGGGTAAGGGGGGGGTCCCTTTCTCTCTCCCACACTCCTTTGGTGATCAGTGGGCTACCAAGTTATTTGGAAGCTTTTCCACTCCCATGAACCCAAACACTGCATGGAATTGTGGGGAGAATTTGCATGACCCCAGAGTTTACACATTCTGTGCAGGGTACCCCTCCAAAGAGAGTGACCCAAGAGGCCAGAGAGCCGGCTTTCTTCCATTCAGACTCTTATCCTTTCCCACCCCTCCCCCACCCACTGCAACCAGGAGAGCAATTTGAGTTGAGATTTTGGTGAGCAGCCACCTCTCCCCAGTAAGTGTGTGCTACAGGCTGAGGTTTCCACAGAAAGAATGGTTCAACATATGTAAATCAATAAATGTGACTCACCACATAAACAGAACCAAAACCAAAGACCATATGATCATCTCAATAGATGCAGAAAAAGCATTCAACAAAATCCAGCACCTTTTCATGATAAAAACCCTCAACAAACTTGTCATAGAAGGAGTACATGTCAGAGTTATAAAAGTCATATATGACAAATCCACAACCAACATCATACTGAATGGGAAAAAGCTGAAAGCATCCCCCCTAAGAACTGGTAAAGACAAGGATGCCTGCTGTCACCATTTCTATTCAACATAGTGCTAAAAGTCCCAGCCAGAGCAATCAGGCAATAGAAGAATATTAAGAGTATCCAAATTGGGAAAGAGGATTTCAAACTACCACTCTTTCCTGGAGGTATGCTCTTGTATCTAGAAAACCCCAAAGATTCCATCAAGAGTCTCCTGGAATTGATAAATAAATTCAGCAAAGTCTCAGGATACAAAATCAATATACATAAATCAGTAGCATTTCTATATATTAATAACAGTCAAGCCTAGAATCAAATAAAAGCCTCAATAGAATTCACAATAGCTGCAAAGAAAATAAAATACCTAGGAATATACTTAACAAAGGAGGTAAAATATCTCTACAAGGAGAACTACGAAACTCTGAGGAAAGAAATTGCAGAGGATGCAAACAAATGGAAAAACATATCATGCTCATAGATAGGCAGAAGGGACATTGTTAAAATGTGCATACTACCCAAAGTGATTTACAAATTCAATGCAATCCCCATCAAATTACCAAAGTCATACTTCACAGATCTAGAAAAAATAATTCTACACTTTGGAACCAGAAAGAGCCCAAATAGCCAAAGCAATCTTAAGCAAAAAGAAGAAATCTGGAGACACCACATTACCAAACATCAAACTATACTATAAGGCTATAGTAACCAAAACAGTATGGTATTAGTACAAAAATAGAGACATAGACCAATGAAACAGAACAGAGAACCCAGATACAAAACCATCTACCTACAACCAACTGATGTTTGACAAAGCAGACAACAATGTACACTGAGGAAAAGAAACCCTATTCAATAAATGGTGCTGGGAGAATTGGATAGCCACATGCAGAAGAATGAAACAGGACCCCTACCTCTCACCACTCACAAAAATTAATTCAAGACGGATAAAAGACTTAGATCTAAGGCATGAAACCATAAGAATTCTAGAGGAAAATGTAGGAAAAACTCTTCTAGATATTGGCTTAGGCAAAGAATTTATGACTAAGACCTCAAAGGCAATCATGGCTATAAAAAAAATTAGTAAATGGGATTTGATTAAACTAAAAAGCTTCTGCACAGCTAATGAAATAATCAACAGAGCAAAGAGACAACCTACAGAATGGGAGAAAATATTCACAAGCTACCCCTCTGATAAAGTGCTAATAACCAGAATCCACAAAGAATTCAAGCAAATTAGTAAGAAAAAAACAAACAACCCTATTAAAAAGTGGGCAAAAGACATGAACAGAAGCTTCTTAAAAGAAGAAAGACAAATGGACAAGAAACATATGAAAAAATGCTCAACATCACTAATCATCAGGGAAATGCAAATTAAAACCACAATGATATATCACCTTACTCCAGTTTGAATGGCTTTTTTTAAAAAAGTCCAAAAGCAATAGATGGTGGTGTGGATGCAGAGAGAAAGCAGCACTTACATGCTGTTGATGGGACTGCAAATTAGTACAACCTCTATAGAAAACAGTATGGAGATTCCTCAAAGAACTAAAAATTGACATATCATTCGATTCAGCAATCCCACTATTGGGTATTTATCCAAAGGAAAAGAAGACTTTTCATCAAAAAGACACTTTCACTCTAATGTTTATTGCAGCACAATTTACAATTGCAAAGATGTGGAATCAACCCAAGGGACCATCAATTCATGAGTGGATTAATAAAATGTGGTATGTGTATACCATGGAGTACTACTCGGCCATAAAAAGATGAGTTAATACCTTTTGCAATGATCTGGATGGAAGTGGAGACCATTATCCTAAGTGAAGTATCTTAAGAATGGAAAAACAAACACCACATGTACTCACTAATAAGTTGGAACAAACTGATGAGCACACATGTGCGCAGAGGGAAGTAAAACCAGGGGGGAGCGGGAAAGAGGGGAGGGGGAAAAACAACCTAATGGGTACTATGAACACTATTTTAGTGACAGGCATACCTGTAGCCGGGACTCAAGCATTACAAAAATGATCCATGTAACCTAAAACATTTGTACCCCTTTAATATTTTGAAATAAAAATAAACAAAATTGTTTTGACAAAGAAACTATTTAAGCAAAACACACACTTGTGTTTAAAATTCTTGATGTAAAGTTATCAAAGTGTTCAATGATAGTAATGTATATTTGATCATTTTAGGAAGAAAATTAGGTGAAGCTGCAAGTGTAACACAAATGATATTAAGTTATAAAAACTAGACCTAGAAACTTGGTACATACATCTAAGTAGGGGGCATGCCAGTCCTTCAAAATCAAAACAAAAGGTTGTTAGAGCTGAAGGACCAATACAAATTTCCCACCATAAGATAAAAAGGAAATATGTATGCAGATAACAGAACCTAACTCTCGCTCTCTTTGACCAGTAGCAGTGGTCTTGGGTTCATATTAACATTAAGACTCATGAGACACAATAAATGTCACCCAATACCAAGTTGACTTACCTTTAAGAAAGGATATAGGACAGGCCACACAATACGTGTGGTATCAGATAGCAGAGGTCATGTGACTCCCAGGCACACAATGCAATGTTTCTAAATCCCTGTGCACTGCGGACATGAGTCTAACGTTAAACATAAGTAGACAGAAATCCACTTAACGTTTACAAGGTACACTATTCTAGTAACAGGTACACTATAAGTCCTAGCTTCAGCATTATACAATTCATTCATGTAACGAAAAACATTTGTACCCTCTAAATCTATTGAAATAAAACAAACTTTTTTAAAGTACATGGATGAAGACAAGGGAATAATTAAATAATAAAAAATACTTTCCTGGTTTAAAAACCTTTGAATAAGCACATTTATTTATTAGGCAAACTTCATGATAAAGTATAAATCCCCAGACATGGATTAATCAAAGGGGGAGAGGATGTAACAAAAGCACATGGTTAAAGCAAATGTGCCATGAATAGTGCTTTGGTCTTGAATGTTGCCAAAACCTGACCCTTAAAAAAAACCAAAACAGTTTAAGTCAAGAGCAATTAGAACCAAGGAGTGAAAATATCTCTTCTTCAATGGGACAGCCTTTGGGGAAATGGGCCGGTTCTGAGCAGCTCTCCTTCTGAGGGGGAACTATAATAATGAATGCTTTTGGTTGCACCTAAAGTCCTCTATTAACTGTGGCTAAAACAAATAGCTTTTTATTCACGTAACATAGTTCAAAAGCACGATGTGCATGTGTAAGAACAGCTATTTAAAGACACAAACAGGTAAGAATTTTCTTTCCTTATCTTTAGCATGTTGACTTTTATTGTATTAAATATAATAGTAAGTGAGGCAGAGAAAGTGGAAAATAGGGATGTCATTATTGGCTTAGAGGGTTAGACTGACCATAATTCACAGAGAGCTGTGCACTTTGACAACCTGTCCAAAATTGAGGTTAGCAAAATTTGTTAGCAAAGAACAAGGAAGAGGGTAGATTTTGGGGCATGAAACTAACATTGTCTGCCACAGACAAACACAAATGAACAAGTAGAGAGCAGAGAATTGAATCTGTTCTCAGAGGGCTGCTAACCTGGACAACTTACATATTAAGTTGATGCCTAGAGCCAATCACTTCCTCTGTAAGAACCAGCCAAAAACCATCAATACTAAATTACAATGAAATTGGGTTCTAATAACATCATATTTTAGCACAAACACCAAAAAGGACTAATCACACTGAACCAGGCTTGGTGGGGGGGGTATGGAAAAGGGAGAGCTTATTATTTTTTCTTTTACTTTTTTGTTTCATAACATTTAATTTTAAAAGTTTTGCTCTTTTTTAATACTTGTGGCAAAAGCAAATCAGATTATAACTGACTTGTTGGTATTCTCCATAAAAAGGGAATAATATTAATTCCTACCTCATCGAATACATATGAGGATTTAATGAAATAATATCTGTACAGTCCAACTGCTTATGGTGCCTGTCACAGTGAGTGTGAGTGTGTGTGTGGGTGTGTGCACCTGCACATAGTTGCTAAATAAAGGTTTGTGAAATAAATTGTAGGTGATCTGGGAAGAACTGAAATATATTATCATTAAGCTATGAATTGGTAAACCACTTGGCAAGACATTTTTCCACCTCCTTTTTTTAGATATTATCAATGAAAACACATAATTTTGTAATGAAAGAAATCTTTGGCAGTCTAGGAAACAATATAGGCTGAGTTCAACAGACCTTAATAATGGAAGAGATTTTGTTGAGATTAACCATTTATCAGAACTTGGGTTGTAATAAAACCAAGAAATAGTTTTCTAATTAGAAAATGGAGGTCATTGAATTCTACCTCTCATGGAGCCTCTTGCTGTACACATCACCATATTGCACATGAGAGCCCCATTCTGTAGCCAGATCATCTGCATGAGCTTGAATTCTGAATCTGCCACTTGTTTGCTAAGTGGCAATAGACAAGTTAATTAACCTTTCTGCTCCTTGGTATTATCCTCCATATAAAGGGAATAATATTGTTAATAACTCCTACCTCATAGAATAATATGGGGATTAAGTGAAGTAATATCTGTACAGTACAACTACTTATGGCGTCTGTCACAGTGAGTGTGAGTGTGTGTGTAGTTGCTAAATAAAGGTTTGTAAAATAAACTGTGGGTCCTTGATGCTGAAAAGGAAAATGAAGACATCATTACAGAGAAAGGTATGCAGAATATAAAAGGTTTAATACAAATATTTAGGGAAAGAATAAATAAGTAAATAAAAAAGAGAAATTTAATTAGCATTTGTTAACACTCATAGCACAGAGCCTGACATGAAGCTAAAAATCAATGTCTTTCTCTTTCTCTTTTCCCACGAAATAATATATTTTTTGTTATGTTGCATTCAGGTTTTTAAGGGATTTTGACACTAAGCCTGCTTGATGCCCAGAATACTGATGCATCTGAATCATCAACATATCTGAGAGAAATGTGTACAAATATACCTAGGAAATTTTTTGAACATTTTTTCTTGAATGTGGATAAGGCAAAAGAGTTTTCCATTAAGATAATTTTCACCACATTTTCAACACTGATAAATTCTTATTTATACATACATATTTAAATTTAAAAATTATTTCTATATGTAGCTACATAAATAGTTGTTAAAGTTGAAGAAATAACACATGATTCACACATTATGGGAAGCAATCACAGAAACAGACACACCCCATGAGAAACAGAAAGAACCATTTCTTCTCAAACAATAGAGATGTTTTCAATTTGCTGGTCAAAGTGTTTTGTTCAATGAGGAAATACATGATGGACTTCTTTTTCATTAATCTCTTGGATTTTTATTATTATTTTTAAACAGTGTAAGAAATTCTGCAAGCTATGCAGCCTTTCTTTAAGTAGTGTTCAAAGGCAAGACAGCAGATAAGATTTGTAAACCTACTACCCATAAATTTAAATTTGGATTTGACTGTGGAGTCTTTATAGCAGGCAAGTTTGCTGATTGCAACAGAATATGGATGGCCAATTAATAAGAATGGAAATTTCAATAAGAATAGCTTTCTGCTGGTATGTAACTACTCTACCAGAGTTTTCTTGAAGAGTTTTTGGTGTTGACATTCAAAAGAGGTCTTCCTTTACATTTTGGCTTCTCTATGAACATATGGTATTCTGTATTATATTATTCATCCACTGATAAAGATTTCCTTTTCCTTAAAGTCTCTGGCATCTTGGGATTCTTTTCTTTTCTTTTCTTTTTTTTTTTTTACATTCTCTTAATTCTGATTTATTTAATTTCTTTATTCTTTATACTACTGTATTTACTTCAAGAAAACACAACAAAGGGCATGCAACTTGGTATTGTTTTTGCTTTCCTTTACTTCTTTTGCTTAGCTTTTAGATCTCTGGCTCTCTTTTAACCATTACTCTATAGCTGATAACTTTTTACAAGGCATAATGCATTCATTTTTACAGTCCTTTTTTTTCTGCTGTCCCTTTTGTCAGATCTTTACATGAATCTGCAGAGTTGGCATTACTTTGCTCTGACTCTGAATTAAACCTATCAGGGACTTGCTTATTTTTTGCTTCTTATTTTAAGCAAAACAACATTGTGGGCTTTATGAATCAAAAGACTAATGAGCCCATCTGTCACATTTTGCAAGAATGCCACAATGAATCACGTTTTCTGACTTTAGCTGGCACTGGGAAATTACTACATGTAAATAGACTCACTGAGATGTCAAAACAAGAGTGTTGCATAAAAGAATTGCTGTATAGTTTCTCCACAATGTTTGGCTGGGCTTAGAGCTTTGTTAGACAATTGGGAGCATTCTGGGCACTAGAGTTTAAGCAAGATGTTCAGATTTGAACAGAATGAAAGGTGCATTATATAGCTGGAAAATAGAATCTCCTCTCAAGTTAGCAGAGGTCGTGATGCTTGCAAATTATACTTAAGCTAAATGGAAGACTTAAGAATAAATATTAGACCTCAGATAACACTATGAATCTATTAGTAAAGAACATTCAAAACACTTGCTTTTGAGGTGAAAATATAATAGCACTCCTTTTGAGACCTGGTGAATAAATTTCATTTCCATTAAAATATTTAGGCAAACCATTGATGCAAGCTGAATATTTTCTTTCTTTAAATAAAGCACACTTGAATATCTCCTTTTGGTTTGCTTTGCAACAATACTTCAGTGAACCTTTCAAGGAGGAAAAGGATGAAGATGAAGATGAGGATGATACTGAACATCACAAAGTGATCAGAATGTCCCTGACATTATGCTAATCATCTGAGCTATAATCTGTTAATAAGAGGGAACATTTTATTTTATAAAGAATCAATATCTTCTCTGTTTTATGGAGATGCATATCAGTGAGTGTTATGTTTTATTAGGAAAGCAAAACCACTGAGCAATATGGAATAGGGATTTATTTTAGAAATTAAGCTCCCTGCAATTATGAGAGAATGCACAGAAGCAAAAATCATGAAGGTTATGGTTAGAGGATCAGAGAAAGGTCACTAGCAGGGAATCAAGGGAAAAAAATAGTGAAATGTATAGAAGACTGTTACTTCTGCATTTGGGAGCGGACAGGTAGTGGCTGTAGATCAGTAGAGCACGCAAATGTGAGTAAAATCTGGACTTAAAGCAAAAGAAATAAAAAACAAATAAAATCTATGAGGATAAATCATGAGAATAAACTGTAACCCATGTCTGCTATTCACTGCTTTTCTCATCACTATAACTCCACATCTAGCCTTGAATGACGTGCCTTGGGTAAACTGCAGAGGAATCTGGGGCCCTCGACCTTGACACTAGATGTGAGCTTGGCCCAGGACTTAAAGAACCTGTAGGAATTCTGTGCCGCCTGAGCCCCATGCAAATGAGATGAGCTAGCAGATCAGCAACATTTGAGACCTACGGTGACGCCTGGAGCCCTGGCACCAACCTCCTAGCTTCCTGGCTACCACTTCACATCTACCCTCCTAACCTCACAGATTTCTCTTGTGGCCAGTTTAATCCAAAACTATACAGAGAAGGGCATTTGAAAAGTAAAGTCAGATTTCAGCTAAATTGACACATAAAACCATTGAATTTAATGTCTAGATCTAGATTATCTGAATTTATTTCCTGAATCTGGCAGTTATTAGCTTTGATATCTTAGGCCCTTATCGTAAATGCTCTATGCCTCAGTTTCCATATCTTTAAAATAGGAATAGTATTAGTACCTGCCATGCTACTACTTTCTAATATCACAGGATTATTGTGAGAATTAAATAAGTAAATACATGTAAAGTTCCTAGAATTATACATAGCACATAGTAAATGCCCATTAAATGTAAGTAATTATCATTATATGTTTTATTTTATTTTATTTTATTTTCCAAATAATCTCATAAAGGGATGTTTTGTGGTCTGCTTTCAAAATTGCATGCTTCTTCACTCAGAGGTAGAGTGTACCATGATTTTATTTTAATCATAATAAGGCAAAATATCAAAATATTACCCTTCCCCTTATTCTCCTTTACAGGTAATACATTGTTTTCAGTCCTCTGCCTGAAGGCAGAAATTCTAGTCGTCTGAGAAGTCCTGTGCCCAAGGTTGGCGTTGCAATTTTTAGTGGACATAACCAAAGGGGTATATCAACAATCATTTTTCTCAGGGAACTGAAGGTTGAAATTAAAGCAGATGATAAAATCTACTTAAAGTCTCCATAAGGCTTAATCCATTATCTTCCTGGGGAAGGTTTTATATCAGAAAAATCCTATTCAGACCTTATACAAAGGAACAAAACATTCCATAAATAGATTAAGGAGAAGTACATTCAAAAGACTGAGACTATAATCCTCAAACAAAGGAGTGGAAATTTCACATGTCATATGTTTTTCTTTAATGAAACTGTGTAGTTATCCTACAAAAAATATATACCGACCTCTGGCATGCCTAAATTAAAAACTCTGGTCATAATTGTCTTAGTGAACCCTAAGAAGAGGGAAATTGTTAAGTGACCAAGGGTAGGAACATCTGGTCTCAAATAACTTTGCTGTTAGGCATTTATTATCCCCACTATATTGATAAGGTAATGAAATTCAGGAAAATTAAGTAAAATCTGTCCACAGTTTTACAGCTAGTAACAAGATGCCAAGGTTTAAACTCAGAAATTTGGACTCAGAGCCAATGCTTTCAACCCCTATGCAAACAGTCTTCCCTCTTTTATAATCAGGATGGAGCACTGAAAACTGTGACCAAGGTCTTAAAACACAAAAGCCAAGATTCTTGCATAATATTCAAAGATTGAGAGCCCATTGGAAATGTCTAATATACTGCATACTTTTATATCATTACAGGTTGCACTGATCGATCCTATATTGGTGGTGTAGTGTTTCCCGATATTAGTGGTACAGTGTTTAGTGGTGTAGTTTTCCCAAGTCAGATATATAAAATAACAGCTACAAAAGAGAATTTCTGAGTTACTCCTCAAGCTTACTCTCTGAAAACTCCTTGCTTTTCGAAATTTAATGTGCATATAAGTCACCTGAAGTTCTTGTTAAAAATGGACATTCTTACTTAATAATTCTAGGGTGATTGTGAATTTCTAACAAGCTTCCAGATGTTCTGGGACCATGTTTTGAGTGGCAAATCCATAACCTTTTCAAATCCTTTCTGGATACTTCTTAGGGATAAGGTGGAGAAAGCCCACACACCAGGAAATTCTAACTATATATTGCTGAGACTCACTGCAGTGTTATCTCTAATCTGACTAAGACCCAAAGTGACATCTACATCTCACTGGCAGTATCATTCTCACTGCCAAACGCTGGCCATGCTATTTGTCCTACTCTCTTAAAGGAATTGAAAAGAAAGTCAAAGATCGAAAGCTTGTTTCATACAGCAGCAAGATCAAGTGTTCCTGTCATCTGTTACATATATTGATACAATATGATGGCATTAAAAGTGACAACAGTAAATCAAATTACTAATTGTTCTAGATAATATGTAGGTTTTATTACAGGCAAGGTATTGCTGGTAATTAATTTGACTTTCACTATAATCTGAAAATTTTTATTATACCTTCCTAATGTTGAAGACCTTTTTTTAGCCACATAGAAATAACGAGTTCAATTGAATTTTGTGTTCTGTCTAATCACCAAGTACCACCCTACTGCCTAATAAGGAAACAAAGAAAAGAAGGTAATTCTAGCAAAGCTAAACAATAGTGACTTTGGCAATGGCATTTAGGATTACTCTAATCATAGAATCAAGGGATTTTAAAGCTGATTAACATTGTCTCATCAAAACCATTCATTGTACAGATGCAGAAGCTAGCACTGGAGGAATTCAGTAAGGTGTTCAAGGTAACATTATTAGCAAAACATAAAGAAAATGTTAGATTTCCTACTTCTAGTCTAGTGTTTAGGAAATAACTGCCCTCCATTGCCTATACATATCTCCAATATTACCATATCAGTCAGAATAGGCTAGGTTATGCTACATTTAAAAAATGACTTTCAGGTCTCAGTGGCAAACAACAACAAATATCAATATCTTGCCCATGTTGTGTGTCCATTTTTGATTAGCTGTGGCTCTGCTTCACACTTTCTTCACTTTGAAACCCAAGTTGACAGAACAGTCCAATGTGGGAGATTGCTTTTCTCACGGCAAAGGGGAAAAAATAAATACATGACCAACCACGAGCTGACTTGCTTTTACTCACATTTCATTAGCCAAAAAAAATCACATACTAGGGCAGGATGCATTTTCCACCTGTAGGAAGGAGGACTGCAAGTGGCATAACCAGGTTTGATATCAATGAGCAGAAAAGCAAACTTTTCTACCAGGGCAGGGAAGTGAAATCCTGTAGAGATGAATTTCTATAGTTAATATGTTTTATTTGAGAAGCAACAATTGCAATTCAGGGCATTCACACAGACTGGTGGTCTTTGGTATGTATTTCTGAAGAACAAAGAAAAGGTTGGAAGTTTTATAAAAAGGAGAAATGTTAGGTATTTTTCTTCAAGAAAGTTCACTGGCACTAGTAAAGTTTGGGGCATCTGGCAAGTTTTGAATGGTAAGTGATAGCAATGGGTAAAATTATTCTTAGAGTTGCAGTAGGTTGTTTCAGAAGCTATTAGATAAAACTGGTTTCAGGTTACAGCAAACAGTTTCATCAGCCAGGCTTGCAAAAAATTACGTTCTTGGAACAATGTTATGTGCCCTGAATGCTTTTTCCCTCTGGCATCTCAACTGATTTAGTTTGGTATGGCAAGAATGACCCAATTTGTACGGTCGACTTTCACAGTGGTATAGGATAATACTTTTTAAATGATGTAATCTTCTGCAATTATAAATGGTATGAACTCTGTTGTTTTTGCATGGATCTAGCACTTATAGCATACCCTCAGTAAACACCCATTGTTACAAATAAGTGCCCATTTTCATTTTCCTTCGCTGGTGATTCCAATTTTAAAAATGTTTCCTAGCAGAGAGTGGTCAAGATTATTTTGAAATACTTAAATCACTGTATTCTCTCCTGTGACCTAAAAATGCACCCATAAGTAGCAGCTGAATCATTTAACAGCTAATATATTGTGGAGCAAAATAATACATAGAGCAAAGCAAAGTGATGAATGGGCCGGGGTATGGGGGTGAAAGATAGTTGGAAGGGAACATTTTGCCTGTATCAACTAGAGGCAGCATGCAGAGCAATCCCCAAACACAGAAAGGTTGACCCAAGTTTAAGGTTGCAGCCCATACAGCTGATATACCGAGGTAGATAACGCCATTCTCACAAAGATGTGGCCACTGTCACTTCTAAATATGTGACTATAAAATCATTAGGACCACAGCACTGTCTACAGAATGACATTCTCATTCTGGTTGGCCATTGCTATGACACATAAAAATAAGAGCTGCAGAAAAACCACAAAACCAAATAAGGTACTTATCTCCCTTATTCTTAATCCACAGAAGCAGGATATCCCTCAGACACTCTATTTTTGAATATGGTCTTCCAGCCAGTAGCAAGCGTTAAAGCAATTAATGGACAAAATGAAAGCAGAGGTGAGGGTCTGTTTGGGATAGATGAAAAGAAGGTATCATTTCTTTTGTGTTAATTGGTCATGACTGAATGAACAAATGAGCAATACATTTAGTTACCTTCAGGTGAAGAAAGAAACCAGGATGTAAGCGGCATTTTTCTCAAATTGTCAAGCAAGCTCAACTCTCCACAACTCTGCTAAGGAAAGGAAAGTTTCTTACATTTTTTTCCAAAAAATTCCTTGTGAAATGGATATAGCATTTTTGGTAATTATACTCCAATTGTGTGTGTGTGTGTTTGTGTATGTATGAATATATGTGTGCTTGTTTGTGTATGAGAGCATATGTGTGTGTGTGTGATTGTGTGTATATATGTCTGTGGCTATATGTGCAAGTGCATATGTATATGTGTATATATATGTGTTTATATGTGTGCAGGCTACGTTTTTGACTGACACATTTAGCTGCCTCTCATAACAGCATTCTCTCAATTATTTTCCTAATATGGATCAATTCACATTGAGCAAGATTAGGTCCTGGCAATCTATTTGGATCATTTCACTGACGAGTTAATTTTATTTTCTAGATCAGAAACATCTAGCAGATACAGACTTCTGAGGGGTTTAGGCTCTATTTTTATCACAGGGTTCTTGAGAGCTTGAATTTAATTAAATTGTGAACACACCAAATCTTGTTCAGCATAGACAGTGGCTTATGTAGTAGGAATCTTAAAATGTTTAAAAAAATAGCTTCTTTTTTTGTAGTCTCTTGTCATAGAAAGGAAACGCATTAACTATTTTAATTGCATATTTTAATTATGTAACTGGGTTTTGGGACCTCTCCACAGAGATCTCAGCCTGGCTGTCATTGCTCCTGCTTATTTGCTATGGTAGCCCTTTTCATATAAGGGAGGGAGCAAATAGCAGAATTACCTAAAATACT
Source organism: Daubentonia madagascariensis (assembly GCA_023783475.1). Taxonomy (NCBI): domain Eukaryota; kingdom Metazoa; phylum Chordata; class Mammalia; order Primates; family Daubentoniidae; genus Daubentonia; species Daubentonia madagascariensis. The sequence continues at coordinate 20,696,320 of JAKFHU010001684.1, read as the reverse complement.
GGAATGGGTAATTATTGCCTTCTGACCCTCACAAAGTATAGACTCTTTAAAACCTTTTCAATTTATTTTAAGAATGTTTTATTTTTAATTATTATGGATATATAATAGCTGTACATATTCATTGGGTACATGTGATATTTTGATGCAGACATACAATGTGCAATGACCAAATCAGGGTAATTGGGGTATCTATCATCTCATTTATCATTTCTTTGTGTTAGGAACATTTCAAATCCACTCTTTTAGTTATTTTGAAATACACAATAAATTATTGTTAACTATAGTTGCCCTATTGTGCAACTAAACACTAGATCTTATTTATTCTATCTAACTATAATTTTGTACCCATTAACCATACTTCCATTTTTAATAACATGTTTTTGGTGAGAAAAGATAAAAGACAATTTAAAAGTCACAGTGTCAAATAAATGGTGGTTAGGCTACATGTGCTCCAAAATCTTGAAATTACCTTTTTAAGTCCTTTTATGTAAAACTTGGCTGAAATGTTACAATCGACATTTTTTTAATTACAGTTAGTTCTATATTCATGGTCAGTTAAAATTGCTACCTTATACATAAAAATTAGTTGTTTAACTAGTCAAAATGTAAATTGATGTGTTTATTTTACCATTATCTTTATGGAGAGAGTTGATTGGCATGGTTTACTTCAAAATCGGGATGGAATCAGCTTTACTTGAGAACTAATGTCTTATAATTTATAATTTCATAAAAACACACTAAAGATCATAGAAAATGTGTCCTCAATAGATAAGTACATCTAAGGTGTTAGCAGGGCATGAAATGTGTATATTCTTGAATGAATGAGTTTATCCAACAGCAAGAGATAAATAAAGTAAAAAATCATCTGGATATTTTAAAGCCAAAAACAAGAAGACTAATTTTAAAAAATCTTTACAATATGCTGCAAATGGTTTATGAATTTATCAAAGGGTTTCACATTTTGGCTAAATATTAGAATTTTAAAAATTAAACAATATTGTCTCCATTTTGTTAATGGTATAAATAAATCACAAGGAGCCAATGTCCTCAAGACACTATTACAAACCAGGGAGATAGAACACTGGGCTCTCAAAAAAAAATCCCTTATAATAATACTAAGTCTACAAACTCCCACTCTCCAAAAGATATATAAGGATAATCTGAATTTTAATATAGGATATTCTGAAAAAATAAATGGAGTATAAAATTAGGAAGTGTGATGCCTTCAGCTTTGTTCTTCTTTCTGAAGATTACTTTGACTATTCTGGGTCTTTTCTGTTTCCATATGAAATTTAGAATTTTTTTTCTGTTTTTGTAAAAAATGCCACTGAGATTTTGATGGAGATAGCATTTAATCTGTAGGATTTACAGATTTTGTTAGTATATACATTTTCACAATATTAGGTCTTCCAATCCATAAGCATGTCATATCTTTCCATTTATTTGTGTCTCCTTTAATTTCTTTCATCACTCTTTTATAGCTTTCATAGTATGAGTACTTCACCTTCATAGTTAAGCTTACTTCTAAGTATTTTATTATTTTTGATGTTATTGTAAATAGATTGTTTTCTTATCTTCCTTTTTGGATGGGTCCTTGTTACACAACTGATTTTTGTGTGTTGATTTTATATCCTGCAACATTACTCATTTATTAGTTTTAATAGTTTCTTTTTTTTGGTGAAGTCTTTAGGGTTTTCTATACATAGGATGATGTCATCTGTAAACAGAGAAAATTTTACTTCTTCTTTAACAATTTGGATTCCTTTTATTTATTTTTCTTGAATAATTTTTTCTGGCTAGGACTACCAGTACTTTGTTAAATATAAGTGGTGAAAGCTACAGTAATTACAGCAATATGGTACTTGAAAAAAGACAGACGTATCGACCAATGGAACAAAATACAGAGACCAGAAATAAACCCACACATGTACAGTCAACCGATCTTTAACAACAGTGCCAAGAATACACAATGGGTAAAGGATAGTCTCTTTAACAAATGGAATAGGAAAAAGCGGATATCTACACGCAAAAAATGGTATTATATCCCTACCTTACATCATATACAAAAATTACAAAAATGGATTAAGGACTTAACTGTAAGACAGAAACCATTAAACTTCTAGAATAAAGCATAGAGGAAAAGTTCTTTGATATTGGTCTTAGCAATGATTTCTTGGATATGGCACCAAAAGCACAGAAAACAAAAGAAAATAGATAAATGGAACTACATCAAAATAAAAAGCTTCTACACCACAAACAACAGAATGAAAGGCAACCTACAGAATGGGAGACAATGTTTACAAACCATATATCCAATAAGGGGTTAATTTCCAAAATATATAAGGAACTGTACAAATCAATAGCAAGACAAAACAAAACACAAAAACAAGTAACCTGATGATTAAAAAAAAAAAAATAGGGTAAGAGTCCTGAACAAACATTTCTTCAAAAAAGATGTACAAATGGAAAATAAGTTTGTGAAAAAGAGCTCAATCATCAGGGAAATACAGAATAAAAGTACAAGGAGATATCATCTCACCTCTTTGGGTTGGCCATTATCAAAAAACAAAAAATAAGTGTTGGCAAGAAGGTGGAGAAAGTGTTATACACCATTGGTAGGAATGTAAAACACTGCAGCAACTATGAAAAACAGGTTGCTCAAAAATTAAAAATAGAACTACCATATTATGCAGCAATTCACTGCATCAGTGAATCAGTATCTCAAAGTGATATTTGCACCCTCCATGTTTATTGCAACATTATTCACAATAGGCAAGATATAGAAATAACTTATGTTTACTGACAGATAAATGGATAAAGAAAATGTGGTATATATGTACAATGGAATATTATTCAGACTTTAAAAATAAGAAAATTCTGCTATTTGTGACAACATAGATGAATCTGGAGGACATTATGCTAAGCGAAAGAAGCCAGTCACAGAAGAAAAAACAATGCATGATTCCATTTATACGAAGTCTCTATAATAGTAAAATTCAAGAAGCAGAGAATACAATCATGATTGCCAGGAACTAGGGGGTTGGGTAGATAGGGAGTTGTTCATTGGGTATAAAATTTTAGTTATGCAAGATGATGAAGTTCTAGAGATCTGCTGTATAACATAGAGCCTATAGTTAACAATACGATGTTGTGCACTTCAAAATTTGGTAAGAGTTTAAAGCTCATATTAAGTGTTACCACATACATACAAAAAGCAAAAGGGCAAAAGGAAACTTTGTGAGTTTTGGACATATCTATTCCTTTGATTATGGTAATGATTTTACCAGTTGTTTGCGTTTTTCCAAACTCATCAAATTGTACACATTAAACATATACAGTGCTTTGTACCTTAATGAAGCTGTTTAAAAATGGGGTATAAATACCTTAAAATTATAAGAATTAGAAAATTTTTAAAGAAACGAAGAAGAAAAGACATAACATCTTAACATTCTAATGGCAATCTTTTAAGTTCCTAAACATTCCGTAAGCCTATACATTCCTTTAATGGAACAATTACTAGTGGCAAAGAAAAATGTCATTAAAATATGATACTTAAAGAACTGCTACTATCAAATAAACAAGTCAGTACTTTCTAAATAAATTATTTTTTAATGTTTTTTAAAGTACATTGTGAATTACAATTAAATTATTAATCCAAACTAACAGTTACAGTTTTATTGTATAAGCAAGGTATACCTGGCCACATCAAAACTGAAGGAAGATTGAAAAATAGGGCATTTAGCTGGTGACCCACAGGTAAAACTCAGGGAGTTCCGTCACTAAAAGGAGGAAAGGGAGAAAGAACACAGGGATGGAGTAATCTCCACCATAATTATGTTTATTTATATTTTCTCTTATTTTTACACAACCTCTCCAAGGGTCTAACATAAGGAATGTAACTCAGTATGTTATTATCCTGTTTAATTCCCTCTGTCTAACCAACTTCACCAAACTCATGCTTTTGTCTTTGACTTTACTGTCCTAAAATACCAACTTAATAATGCTACCTTTCTGATTATTGTGACTTATTTTATGTTTAATGTTAATGGTTCCAATTCTTAGCAGCAGCGGCAGTATTACTAGAAACACTAATCAAACACATAATTCTGGGTACAGTATAACATTATTTAAGCAAAAAACACACTATATACCTGGCTGCCTTGTTCTAGGAACCGACACTCCTAATAATAAAAGAGAAGCAAATAATATCCATATAAAGAGTTCACTCAGCACAGACTATTACCCAATTAATTTAATGGGTAGCATCCAAAAAGACATAGTCAGAAAAATGAAATGCAAATTTTTACTTGGGAGTTTTGAGGTTCAAACCAGGTCAGGAAACTTCAGTTCCTTAATTAAATGATCTCTTAATTTTGGATTTTATCTAATTCTTTCTGTTGGAAAAGATGAGTTTCCTGGAACTTTTTTAATGGCAAGACAGTGAAAACTTAGCAAGTTGATGTGGAAACTTATTCTGTGGAAAAAGTAAAACTTGATATAACACTTTGGTGATCATAGCAGGGCAATTAGATAAAAGAACACTGGGAAAATTTGACAAGTAGGCTTACTCTCTTTCAATATCAAAAAAATCTTTGGACCTCCAGGCACTAAGATGATTAAAGTTAAAAAGTAACATGGTGAGAAGATAAATCTTGCCTGAGCTACAGATGTGGCTGGCACAACAATATAAAATCATGGGGTTGTGGATTGGTTAGGATTCTGTATACATAGGGGGTTTCTTTGAAAATGACCTAAACTAGCAGCTGATAGGGAAGAGCATGCTGACATTTTTTCAAAGCTCCCTACTAACCAACTAAGATGCTATAAAAAGTGTGGTAACCCCTACTAGGAAAAACCAATCTCTCTCAGCCTAGTTCATTTTTCTTTCCTGAAATACAGGTCTATTTTTGAATACTGTCATGAATAGAGTTCTTTCCTTAGGAAGAGTTAAGTGCTATGCAGTTCAGCATGTTCTGGTATAATACCTTTTATTCAAAAGTTTCATAATCCACTTTACAGAAAAAAGTAGATTAGGAAGATATGCTTGGTGAGAGTGACTTTGATATGGCAAGGTAAGAAGCCACATGTGGAGTGAGAACAAAGGATAAAGAGAGAGGAAGCAGTATTTGCATTAGCAAAAAGAAAGTAAATATGGTTTCACTGTAGTCAGACAAGAGAAGGATAAAAAGGAGTTGCAATGAGAATAAAAGGTCAGTGGAAGATATGAAGGAAAAGATCTTAAGAATATGTTTTAAAAGACATTCTCTCACATAGGTGATTTTTAGGTGAATATCTGAAACAAATCTAGGGGAAAAAGGCTTTTTAATGTAAAGGAACATAAATCATATGATTTTCTTTGGAAGGAACCATAAAAATCATAAAGTCATAAAATTTTAGAAATGAAAGTGATTTTAAGATCAATCACTTTGTTCTCTGGAGGAGAAAACTGAAGCTCACAAAATGTTTTAGTGAAAAGCCCATCACAAAAGGTCAATGCCTGTATGTAAAGTTGAGTCTTCTGTCAACATGTCTAGCGATTTTTTCACAACATCACATCACTTTTCTGAATTGCAAATGCATTTGCCAGCAATAAAAGCAGTGTAATTTTGCAATTTTAAACAGAATATTCCAGTATATAGCATAGTAATGGGCTTCCTTTAATATATTAACCTAGAAGTGGTAGAGAAATCCAACTTCTAATTAATAGGATTACAAATGATGAAAGAGATTACTATTAACCTGAAATATTTTTAATTTATTCATTTTCAGTTTCCTTGTGTCCTTCTGTAAAATAGTATTCAGCTAAATATTAAATTTTCTAGTATTTTTAATAGTGTAGATAGAAAACTGAATAATATTGTCCACTTATATATTTTTTGAGCCAGGGAGCCTTAATATGATATCTAAATTAATTTTAGTTATTATTTTGGCTGAATAAAATCGGTATAGTCTTTAGGTTTTTAGGGCATAAATTACATCGGATGGACTTTTGGGTACAACTTAAGTGAAGCTGAATCTAAAAACATTCTTCTTTTCCAGAATCTAATTCAATGCTATAAACTATAATAGTTATAAACCAGTCAAAAACTCACCAGCAGCCAAACAAACAAACAAACAAAAAACTCAAATAAAATAAACAAAGTTCATGGCATAAATTTTGCCTAATAACAAAAACATTAAGGGGCTCAATATGGCTCTTTTTTTCTATTGTTCATCTACAAACCCTCTGCTCCCCATCAGTACTGCTGAAAAGGAACTCAAAACGTTCTAGTTTTCATTAATATCCTGCAATTTGTAGAAAAGCAAGTCAAACTAATGAGTAGGCAGCCTGACAAAAAGACAGGGAAAATAGCCCAGAACTAGCAACCCCTATTGATCCTTGGCTGCGACAGGGTCTCAGTAGAGATGGGAGGAAACTGTAAGAGCTTGTCATTTCTCAATGCTGCTCATTAATTTGTAGGTAATAGTATGTAGCACAGGAGCATCCCCCACACACTCACAGATAGAATAAACCCCGCGTTGTTATAAAGGAACCTTGGTACAGGGTGTTTAACAAAATTGCAGAAAAGAGAAGGAAATATGGGCCATGACACGAAGGCTGTATATTGTCTCATGAGTTTATCCTCCTCCCTCAGCGCCTTCCTGCGACCACTCAGGTTACAGAAAAGAAAAAAGCAAAAGCATATAGTTTAATCTCCTCAAACTGTAGCTCACACAAATGCAAGGAGATTTCACCCATTCTATGGGAAAACAATGGAAAAGAGCCTAGAGAGGACCAAGTCAAGCATGAACCAGATGAAAATAATGTAGCAGCCATGCAAATATACCTAGGAAGGAAAGACAGAAGAGGAAGACAGAAGGAAGAGAGACAGGAAGGAAGGAAAGAAGGAAGAAAGGGAGGGAGAGAAGGATGTAAGGAGGGAGAAAAGGAAAGAAGGAAGGAAAGAGGGAAGGAAGGAAGGAGGGAGGGAGGGAGGGAATACACCAGCCTTGGAGACAAGCAGACATGTATTTCATAAGGCTCTCTCCACTTTGAACCATCAATCACAAAAGTGTTAATTGAGTTATGACACTGGGAAGGAAGGAAGGGAGGCAGGGAGGGAAGGAGGGAAATGGTATATAAAATATTGCCAAAAATTTATTTTAGAAAGAAATTCAACCAAAATAAAGTTTTCTACAGTACTATTTATCATAAAATATCTTTAAAAAAACAAGTTGAAGGCAATAAGGACTTAACAACTAAATAACAAAACCCAAAATTGGATTAAAAGAGAAAGATTAAAATTATGAAAATCAATTGTAATCTGAATTGACATTACACAAATAATAAATTAGGGACAATAGAGAACAGAAATACACAGTTGAACATTGCATATAATTGAAATGTATGAGGGAGTTACAGATATTTAAACAATTAGGGGAAAAGTATAGACACAGAGAAATGACAGAGAATTCAGCCCAAGGAAAATTGGATCCTAAGCCCAATAAGATGTCTAGTAAATTGAACAACAAAAAGATTCAAAACTTTAATAAAAGAATATTTTTCTTTTCTGAGAGGAAAGGGAAACTGAAAAAGGCACACCACATTCTAAGAAAACTTCATTCAGAATAATCAATGTCAATTGATTCTCTTTTGAATCTCAAGTATGAAAAATGAATTCTATAGTCATTCAGGCAGATATAAAACATGTCACATACAAAAGTAAGAAACAGAGGTGGCATCAAACATTTCCACAATTCTGTTCATTGTTGAAAAAAATATTAGAATTCAAATATTCAGAATTCCAAGAAAAAAATAAATTTGTCAATTACCCATGCATTTAATCCTCAACAGATTAGTAATCAAGTATAAAAGAAAGAGAAAGATTTCTCACATATGAATGAACTCAGGGAATATAGAATCCATCAGCCCTCCTGAAAACAGATTTTAGCACATTGACTGCCATGGGAGTTGTGTTTAATTCAGGCTAGTTTTAACCCCAGGGCCTCGTGAAGCAAAACCCTGCAGTTGGTTCATGAAAATCTTACTTGTTGATGTTCTTATTGTTACAATTAATATTGACAACTTAATTCTAAAAACGTGGATCGTGTTACATATAACTTATGCACAGAAAACAATAAAAAATAACAAATTAGAAAGGATCTTTTTGTTTTAATAAAACACCATGACCCCAGAGAAAAAAATTTTTTTTCTAGTGTGGCAGTCAATGTGTTAAAAAGAGTGGTTGATGTTGATATACATGCAATCAAAAAGTTGAACTGAACAGTCATAAAAGAGAACTAGTTCAATACTCAATGCCAGAGAATAGCAGAAGTTCTGAGGGAGAGATGACATGGCAACAAAATTTTGTACCTGTCCAATTTTTTTCAAGTGTCAAAACAATAAACAACAATATCCAATAAGCAAACTTCTAGGATTATAGTACTATCCTCATTGATAGATATTTAAGAATATTTAAAGTTCTACCCTTTTTTTGTACCCAATAAGATGTTTATCAAATAGTCCTCAGACTTTGAACAAAAGAAAATTACTGCCCTCTTATAAAACCAAAAATATAAAGATGGTTACCAATTAGAACTTAGAATAATGTATTAAATTATATGGAAAGTCAAAGAAAAGAAATATAGCAGCCTTGGAGACAAGCAAATGCGTGTTTCATTAGGCTGCCTTAACTTCTAAAAGCAATGACAGAAGTGTTAATTGACTTACTGCACTGGGACATTTTGGACATATTTTCAGAGAGAAAAATAATCCCCAGAATCTCCAAAAGTATTTTTGATGAAGAATATAGATTTTCTTATTTTATACTAGTTTTCTTAAAATTTAATCTTAGTCAAGCTATGTATCTGATAACAACCCGGTCACTGGTAAGCATTTAAAGGTGAAAGCTGTCTGAATTTTCTTACCTTGTGTTGAACAGTGAAAGAAATTTTATATAAATGTTCATGGCCTTAATCTTTACAGACTCTCTGCAATTACAACTGCTACTTTGTACAGTCAGAGTATAAAACCACATATTTGTTGAGCAAATGAACAGATTATGTTATGCACCATGGTCCTTAAACCTCTGGCCCTTTTGCTTCGATAACATTATTAAGAGATTATCAGACACCTAATTTTCTTAGCTCTCTTATTCTTATCCTTTCATCACTCTAGGCAAAAATAATCATAACCACCATTTAGGAGTCCCCCAAACTTGAGCATTGGCTCTCCTTACTTCATAACCCACCATCACCAAGTCTCTTCCTACTTCATTATTCATCTAACCAGAATATGTCATTCCCATCACTGAAATTGTATGCAAAAATTTTATTTACTCACTGAAATCTTCACTGAGTGTTAGTGAGGTTTATCTGTCCAGAGCTGTATATTCTCTTCATTCACCAACCCAAATATATTATACTCACTTGTTTCTACTTCATGTACAGCATTTTAGCTTATATGGTTACATATTTTAAGTATATGTTTAAGTATTTCACTCTCCTGTAGACATTCAGTGGCTTGACTTAAGGGTGACTTTTCTGCAACCTCTGCATTTCTCTAAATAGAAACTTCTTGCAGACATTTTCTTAAAATTTTAGTGATTACTTAATGAAGTTGAAAATTTATTAAGACTGCAGGGATTTCAATTATATGCCTCTCCTTTAATTTTTATGTGTAGAGAAAAAATGCAGAATATTATTAACTCACATATTCTAATTGTCTAGCTCTGTCAAAGTTAACAATATTCACTAATTTATTTCGTCATTTTAACAGAACTAACACAATACAAATACACCTTGGTATTCCAGCCCTATACTATCCGTGTCCCTTACTGCTTAGAAATAACCACCATACTAAGTTTTCTCATCTCTAGGTATATTTTTATTATACAGAATTGCATCACTAAACAAACAGTTTTCTTTTTGATTTTAAATAGTATAATAGTGCATATATACTTTTAAACTAGTTTCTTTGCTTAACATTTTCTTTTATTATTTCCAGACTGGTACATACAGCTCTAGGGCATGCACTTTTAACTTGTGTATAATATTTTATTGCATAAAAATACCACGATTCACTTTTTCATTTTCTTATTGATGAACACTTATGTTTTCCGTATATTTTGTGGGGCTTAGAATATTTTTATAATGGAATATTGTCTCATTGTCTGCTCATGCTAGGTTCTCTAGGGTATGTAACTAGAAGGGGAATTTGGGGATTAAGTTGTATGTGTGTATTTAGTTTTGCTAGATATTATCAAACTGCTATTCCACATGATTATTTGAATCTTCACTCTCACAAGCAACAAATGATGCTTCTTAGTAATGCTAAGGTTTTTAATTTTTGCTAGTACGTTTAAGGTAATAATATTTTATTTATTATTTTAATTAAAATTCTATACTTACTACTAAAGTTGAGCATCTACAGAGAGTTGTGTGCTCGTGTTTTGTTTCTTTTCTGTTTGGTTTTACATTTTTTGTTAATTACCTGCTATTTGTCTTCTATATGTTAATTAGTAGAAATTCTCTATAAATTCTGGATAGTGTTTTTCATTTGTAAGTGATAGCAGCCATCGTAAGGATCACACACCCATAAGCCCTCCCATTCATCTGAAGTCAGATTCCTGTGAATGTTCTACCCACACAGAGCAAGCTCAAAGTGCCAGAGATGTAAAGTCCAGGAAGCTACTCTCAACCAATGAGCACGGCTACTTGGCGAATCACTGTTGCTGCTTCCTTGCCCCTTCATCGGGATAACTCTGACACCTGCTCTCCATCTCACACAGGTTCCCAGCAGGGTTACGTTTCTGATGCCAATGGTGGCAACTGGGTTGATCACACACAGTCTTCATTGGTTTTATTCACCCCTCCCCCTTTTTACTTCCCATCTCCTCGCATGGAGTTTCCTTGGATTCCTCCCAAATAAATTTAAGTACCTTGTACTAAAATATTTGCCTCAGTTCTGTTCTGTTGTAGCTAAACTAAAACATACGCAGTACAAAAGAAAAAATAATAATTTTCTAGTCTGTGGCTTAGGTTTTTACCTTTTTTCCTATCCTTTGTTATTAAAAAAAAAAGTCAGTGTTATTATTGGCTAAATTTACTAATGTTCTTCCAAGTTTTGCTTTTTTTGTGAATCCTTTTTAAAAAAACTACTTCAATATCTAATCATCAGAAAGACATCCTTCTATATTTTCTCCTAAAATATTTCTGCACTATTTATGTACATTTACTCCATTTGGAATTTATGTTTCCTTGTGGTGTAAGATGAGGATCTAATTTTATTTATCTGAAGTTGAATAGCAAATCAACCCAGGACTGTGTATTAAGCAGCCATCCATTCCTAACCTATTATGAGTAATACTATGTGTTTGATATATGAAGTTTCCATATGTGAATCAAGTTGCATAAGGGTGTTTTATTCTATTCCACCGACATGTTTTTCTATTCTGGGACTGATACTGCACTCTCTTTATTATTACAACTTTGTAATGAGTTTTGCTACCTAATAGGGCAAGTCTCGTTTTATTTTAATAACTTTTTCAAAAATCGCAAGATATATTATTTGTTCTTTTTCGAATTGACCTGTCTGCTTCATTTGTCCTTCACGAATTGTTGCCTTTTTTTAAAAAAAGTTATTCTTCCACTTGCTTATTTAATGATACTAAATAAAGTTATTTAAAACATATTATTTGAAGAGAATTTGTAATCTGAATGCTGACTTTGTTTCAAAAACTAAATAAATCATTTAGGATTTCAATCTTATATTTTATCTATTATTACCCTGTGCTTGGAACAGAGCAAGTGAACTCACTTTATCTTCTTCTTTCCCTCTATAAAGTTAAAAGAAATGTAACAGAGCTCTACTTGATTTTCTGAAAAGTGTTTGCTTCTGCAACAGCTATAGAAAGAAAACAGTAACTGTGCTTTCACCTTCTTGGCTTTCTAAATTCTAGGGGCATCTTTTCCAGGTTCTAATTTTATTAAGAGAGTCTGGTCTAGTATTAAAATTGTCCACTAGAATATATAAATAAAATGAACTTCTCCCAATTCTATTAGTGGTATCTCTCATTTCATGCATATTTTAGAGTACTTAACAATAAGTATTAATTCAATTGAATAAAAAATATAAATATTTTCCATGGCATACATTTATTTATTTATATTTTACTTTATATCAGCAAGAATTTGAGTACAACATACAATTCTTTTTTCAAGAGTAAAGAAGAAGAAAAGTGGTTATTGCTCATCTTGGCCTATTATAATGTGCCTCAATTACAGTGTGTTAAAAATTTCTGATCTAAAACTTCCTTACCTCTAGCCAATTTTATTTACCAAAACAAAAGGAAAATTGATTTACTTCGGAATTGGTTTGGTTTTATTTGGTTTTTATTTTATTTTATTTTTTATCCTGGACTCCTTATTTAAGGTGTTGAAGTTCCAATGATACATTGTACTTTAATTATCAGAGAACAGCTTTGAATTTCCAATAAAGCATGGGTCTATAACTATAAGTGTGGTTATCTTAACCTGTTCTCTTGTTATAATTGGCACATTTAAAGAGATAAAGTCCAAGGCAAGTGAGCAATGTCTTCCCCACCCAGAGAAACAAATATTTTAATCCTCCTATGGCAGCTATTCCCATTCACTGATAACTGCACAAGGCCATAAACAGGAGCTGTATGGACTTTTGTTCAAGATAAATCAATAATGCCTTACATTGCATAACTTCACATGGGTGACGTAAAGTTTACAAAACTTTAGATTGTTTCATAAGACAGCAAGAAAGAGAAAGAGTGTTCATGAGAGAGGATATATACGTTAGGCTTTACATACTTCAGTGCATAAAAGTCAATTTTGGAATGTCTATACCCACACACAAAGAGAGAAATGCCTTAATCGTGATCTGAGTCAGAGGGTAGAAGGTTGATCTATTAGGTACTCTCTCTATGAAGATCAAGTGCGTGTGCCTAATGACTAATTTGTCTGTCATAAATTTCAATTTTTTCCTAATAGTTCTCAAAATGATGAAGGGTCATTTTTGTTTACAACATGAAATTAATTTCATTCACCTTGGCAAATGGCCTGTTCAGGTGATTAACATTTACAACTCTAGGCATTTCACTCATTTATATCTTCTTAAAGATTAACTGCCTTTTTAATGATACCTAATGTATAGAGAGACAACGTTACCAAAAGAACATACACAACTCACTTTCACTGCCTAGTATGAGTGGAGACAGGTTGTTGTTGCTTTACAAATCTTCTATAAAAATTTGAGAGATTTTGCTCTTTGGTTGGTGCAGGTATTTATATTCTGTCACAGTTCTTACATTAGTAAACCTTCAAAAAACAAAAATGGGGTCAAAAAGAAGCACATCTTCAAGGCACCATTCTCTGAGCTCCTATGAAATCATGTTGGGAGTTCTCTTTGGCACATTAGTGGTGCTCTGTATTGGATTAATTGCAGTATCCTGGCTGGCAATCAAGGAATCAGAAAGAGGTAAGTCACATGGAGTTGGCTTCTAAAGGTTCTCTCAGATGAACGTACACACTTTAATCTCAGTTATGTTGTCAGGATATTTTATTCACTGCTGTGGATTCACAACAAGATATTTATGTTGCATTCAGATGCTTCTCTGTAGTTGACTTCATAGAATATTAGAAAAATTAGTTGGTATGTAATTTGAAGCTTAATCCAGAATTCAAACATGGGACTAAGTTCCTTTTTTTTTTAAATAAATGATGTTACATAAGGTTCTCAGTTTTAACATATAACCAAGTAGGTTTCATTGGCCAGTGGGTTCGTTTTGATATAATTTAAATCATAAATGTATTAAAACATTGTTGAAAGTACAAGTAGATAAATATGCAAAGTTAATGAAAAATTATTGTTTATTTCTACAGAGTAAGATGTTCATTCTCCTATTGCAATAATATAAAAGAACTTGGATGTAAATGCAAACTTATAAAGGTCTCAAGCTGTCTGAGTAGCAAGTTTTGATAAACAGAAATAAATAAGAACTGATAACTCTTATTTAGAGCTAACTTAGTCTGTATCAAGTTTTTTAAAACCCTCAAATGTATCATCTTGCTACAGCAAACCTATGTGTGGTTATTGGTATCCTTATTTTACAGGTGAAGAATTTGAGACAGAGATTTTAGGTAACTGCTTAAGTTTGCATCATTCGTAATTAGCAGAAGATTCCAAACTACATAATCCAAGTTTAGAACTTGTGGTCTTACTTACCACTTATTCATTTATAGAGTACATAAAAAATAATTGAACACATAGTGATAACCTGAATATTAAGTTTATTTTTTCTCAGACAACTATTACATTTTTTTAAATGATGAATTACAAATGGGCATATGAATTGTCTCTGAAAATTCACAGGGTAAGGCCCTTTACATGTGAGTGATTTTAGATTTACCAAAAAAAATTCTCAGCTTTTGAGTTAGCTATTTTTCTCTATTAAATGAATAAGTTTAAATTAGAATGTAATAAACATGATTTACAGTTTTATAAAATAATTTTAGTATAATCTCTGGCCTGTTTAAATACTACAGTCATATACAAGGAATATATTTTAAAGAAAAAGAATACTTGTGGATATTTTATATAATTATACAAACTGCTAAAAAATTATACAGATTCACTTAGACTTTTAGAAATGTAGCTCTTTTGGTCTTATTTAAATACTGTGAATAACTTCAAGGATGATATGCATTGGGAAGTCCATTGAAATCGTTGATGCTCAATAAAGATATAAAGGGAGTTATTTTACAAGTAAAATAGAAAATAAATATTTATAAATGTGAATATGATTGAATAGTGAACAACTAAATTTAACTAATTTTTAAAAGCTATTCAAGTTAAAGCTATACTAGAACACCAGAGGACTTAAAACATAACACTTTCAATATAGATTTTTTAAACTTTTTTGGAAATCTTTTTAGACAAAAAAAAAATTATACAGAGTTCTTATATAACCTATCTTTCCCTAATATTAATATTTGTATACCCATAGTAAAATTTTCGCAGCCAAGAAATTAACATTTATATAATATTGTTAACTGAACCACATACTTTATTCAAATGTCACCAGTTTTTCCACTAATGCCCTTTACCTGTTCAGGATCCAATGCAGATTCCTGCATAGGATTTAGTTATTATGTTTCCTTAGTCTCCTTTAATCTATCACGGTTCCTCAATCTTTCCTTGTCTTCCACATTTAAATATGCAAATCTCAATGCAATTTTGAGTATTTAGAAAACAAATGAAACAGTGTAAAAAATAATGTCACATCAATTTTTCAGTGATAACTGTTTAGCCTATATGTAAGTTTATTGTTTGAAATATTATTTCTAATATTCCTCTGGACTGGAAAGTATGATAGATACTGATTTCTGGGTCAGTCATTTTTATGTCCAAACTCCAAACCTGTCATTTAAGACCTTTATTTACCTTGAGAAATTTCCATAGTCATTCTAAGCCCTTGTTTCCTTATCTCAGATGTTATTTCTTTATAACATCTTCTCACAGCCAGTCATTGTGAGAATTACGTATCATTATTATTACATTTACTAATGATTTCATGATTGTATGAATTTCAGTAGAAGCTATTTATTTTAAATAGAAATATGTGTCAAAGAAAATATCCTGATAAAGGGAGTATGCAGGACTTAATGGCACTTTTTATTACCCGTGTTTATATACAGTTTTTTAGCCATTGTTTTGACATTTTTCACTATTGAGAATATATAATTTCTACAACATTCTCAGTACTGTCTCCAATAAAGATAGTCACCATCTAATGGCAAAAGTCATGCATGCCATTTTTATAATTATTAGAATAGAAGAAATAGCTTCAAAACTATGTTTCAAAGTAACACAAACACTGAAATCCTCACAGCAATCCACATGTCAAAAACCAGTGGTGTCCCCGGATGCTAGGTATTTAAGAAGTATCTGAAAACAACTACAAAACTTTTAATGATTCACTTCTCACCACGTTTCCATGAATCAGTTCCCATGATTGGTGGAAGTTGGTCAGTCCAACAAGAATCTCAATAATAATTAAAAAAAAAAAAAACTTGGAAGCTGGGAGTGTGGTTTAGACCTCAAAGAAAAGGAAAAAAATAGAATGGAAAAAAGTTCTTTTTTTTTTTTTTGGAAAAAAGTTCTTTAATCTTTTAAAACAACCAGGGGGCTGAAAAATAAAAAACAACAAAAAGCAGCTGATTTTGAAAAACAAAGACTGCAAAGAAAAAGTGAGAACTACAGGTTACAGGGCTACCACGTTAAGCCAAGACTTTACTTGTGTGTCTTAACAAAATGTGCTTATTCTCTCCTATTCATAATTCACAGTTTTAGTGTTTTGTTTCTCATTAATTTATCTAGATGCAGCATTTGGACAAAGTCATGAAACTAAAGGGACATTTAAAATAACATCCGGAGCTACATATAATCCTAATTTGCAAGACAAACTCTCGGTGGATTTCAAAGTTCTTGCCTTTGACGTTCAGCAAATGGTAGGAGACTATCTTTTTTCAGATGGCTTACAATTTCATAACATGGTTTCACTGCTTATTTGCCAAAAGATACATAGGTTCTATTTTCTCACTATGAAAAGATTAGCAAATAAACATAGTATGCCCAAGATACTTAAAAGTATGAGCCCTATTACCACAGAGAAAATTGTCCTAATTCTAAGCAGAATGTAAAGATTACTTAATACAAATTTTTGAACAAATGTTAAAATCTTAAATTTAGTTCAGTTTTTCAATCTTTGTGGTTTTTAGATAGATGGCATCTTTCAATCAAGCAATCTGAAGAATGAATATAAAAACTCAAGAGTTTTACAATTTGAGTGAGTATAGCTTAAAATTTTTCTACTGAGAGAAAACACATAATCACAAATTAATGATCTTTTTGCAAATATTCGTAATAGACAGGAAAAAGTAGAATATTTAAAATATTCCACATTTTTGTGAGGATTGAGAAAAGTGGCACAGCATAAACTTCCATTTTAGTAGCTAATAATAACAACAACTTCTGATTATTGATCTTATGTGAACATGTTTCTGTCTCCTAAGAATAAAATCTTGCAGAGACACATGGAAGTGGCTGAGGTTGAACATATGCAGATGTAATTACGGTGTTTGATTTGCTACAAACATTTGGAATAAGTTTGTTCATTATTAATAAAATAATGTTGTCACCCATTTCATTTACATTGTAAATCACAATAAAGAGGGGACTGTTGTACTTAGAATGTTACACCCTTTGGGCTTGGAGCAAAGTAAGTGCTCAATTAATTAATAAATCTTAGCTTAATAGGATAACTATATAATTACACTCTGGACACTTGAATCTACAATGAATATATATATTAATTCTTGGAAGAACTTCTTACCAACTAGTTTTTGGATTTCTCACAAAGAGAATTCATCTGAGTGTTGTTGCTGTTGAGTCCATGGGGGAGAGTCCAGGGTTTTCTATTCTGCCATCTTGCTAACATCACTCCTAATCTAAAGTTTTCTAAACTGCAAACTGCCAAAGGGTTTTTGGAATAGAGATAAAAATCAACAGGAAAGTTAGGGAAAAAACTGTAATGCCAGTTTGAAGCTATAAAATTAAGTTAAAAGGGAAAAAAGCAAAGAAAGGGTATTCCATTAAAATAGGGAAAAAAATGAAAGATTGATCAAGACTTTCTTGTATCTGAAAAAGAGAAAGGAAAAAAACCTTCAAAATAATTAAGAATAAAAAAGAGCAGAAGGGAAGACAATGTCCCAAAAGCTGAGGAAAAATGTAAATCCTGCAACACAAGATGGCAAAAAGGAAACTCAATGGTTAAGCCTGTATTTCAGGCCAAGCATTTTGTGATTTAAGTGAAATATATTCTCTAACCCATTCCTCACAAAATGACAGTGAGAGAGATGCAATTATTCTGATTTATAAATATGACACTGAGGCTTGGAAATATTAACTTGCTTCAAATCACACAGCTAGTAAGAGTTGAGGAATGTGTTTGAATCCAGTTTTGTTTTTCTTCTGATTCAACGTATATGCTCCTTTCATATCAGGATGTTAGAGTAGCAGAGCCCAAAGCATATGGCAACTGGTTATAGGGAGGGTGGGTTTGTTTTTTACTAAAATAGATAAGTAGACTCAAGATGCAGTGGAAAAGGACATTTCTCTTTTTCTACAGAAATAAGAAAGGAGACAACAAGACTAGGACAGGAGGAAGACCAAATAATGAAAGCCAAGATAAGCAGAGAGAAGCCTGACTTATGCCAGTTAAACACCTAAGTAAGCTAGACTAATGGCAGTAGTTCTTATTTACAAGTATCAATCTCCCTATATTCCTTTGCCATGAAAGTAAGTGTTAGTTTTTCATCTGCTGGTGCGCTGCAATTGAAGGTAGTCATCACAGTTAAGATTGGACAATGAGACAGCTGCAGGCCCACAGTTTAGAATGAAAACACAATATGCAAGTTCCATAGAAGAAAGCAATCACCTCCGTATATGTTTTCATGACATTAC
Source organism: Daubentonia madagascariensis (assembly GCA_023783475.1). Lineage (NCBI taxonomy): Eukaryota > Metazoa > Chordata > Mammalia > Primates > Daubentoniidae > Daubentonia > Daubentonia madagascariensis. The sequence goes on along the minus strand of JAKFHU010001684.1, from coordinate 20,677,788 downwards.
TACCTATAAAATTTGAATATTTATTAATTTTACTTTTACTCATATACCATTTATTATATGCCAGGGCCTAAAAATTACATATTTCCTTGCTCTTACACAGCTTGCAGTAGAAATTATTATAATTTTCCTGTCCACATTTGCATTGATGTTTAAGGTTTATGTATTCAATTAGATGAATAATCCAGAATTATAAAAACGCTCAAAAAATTCACTTCTCTCATATTTTTCTCTGTAACAAATTATGCTATTTTTGTAAAAGTTAAGGTTTTTAGCCTTATTTTGAAAAGAAAATGGCAAATACATATGGGCTGATGGTGTTCCTGGCATGCCAATTAGTTTAGTACCATTAGCCAAATGAAGTCTCAGTACTAACCAGAATATCACCAAGTACTTGTGAATTTGTTGTTCTATGTACCATTACTACCATGTACTTTTGTGCATTACCTACTCTATTCCTCACTAGAGATCTGTGGGTTTTTAGTTGATCAACTTTTGGGAGATTGTCAATCTGTGGTTCAGAGAAGCTAAATAACTTTTGCAATGTCATGCTGATAATGCTAATGTCTGTCTGTCTAAAACAATCACGCTTTTTCTCTACTACTAATTTTCATATAAAAACTTAAGGCAAAGAGTGGAGCAATGAAAGTAAAACCTACAGAGTCACATCTTCAGGAATTATTGGATTAGTGTTTGGTACACATTTCCTGGGGACTACTCTTTCCCTCTGAATGTCTTACTGTGTTTATTTCCTAAACTGCCTTGGGCCTTTCTGCACTAAGTCCCATGCCTTCACCTTTACATTTCCTTCTTCTCCACTATCGTTTTTAGCCTTGTATAGAATTAAACATTTTATGGAAAAACTTATGAGAGAATCTGTACTCAAACCAGGTTGAAAACACCTTATTTTACAATCTTTATTTTTCCCTTAAATTTTCTCTTTATGAATGGTTATATATGTGTTATTTTTCTTTAATGTTACTAGGCAGTACATAGTAAGTTGTAGATACAGTTTGTGCTATAGTGCAAGAAAAAGAAAGATATACAAGGATGTAGTCTAGCCTTTGCTTAACTGCTTTGGTCTGGTATGCTCACAGACTCGGAAGAAAGTTCATTCTAGTCCAACAAAAGAAGAGAGTCATACTGCTTAAATTGGATTCTCTCATATATATGAAAAAAATTAGGAATCGTTTTTCAGTATTGCTATGGACATCCTACAAACAACCTATTGAATAATTATTGCTTTTACCGGGTTTTGTTTGTTGCTGTATAACTTCAGTTACTAGGACATGCTTTATTATTGTCAACCAAGACTTTATTTCTTTGGCTTTTACCAACTGATCCTAGTTGTGGTTATTAGTTTTTTAGAGAATAAATATATCTCCATTTTCATATCCCCATCTTTCAAATACCTAAAAACTGTTTCTACTGTTACCACCCTAAATGCAGGTGAGCTCCAGGGTTCTGTCTCAGAAACTCTCCTGTTTGTCCTCTCCCACTCTCCATTGGTTTCTGCATCAGCCCTACCACAGGATCTGCACACTCTCAAAAGCATCCTCCTTTCTCTGTTTTGTGTGCATTTTCATCGGTTGGACTCCCGTTTCTCTCCTAACTATTGCATCCATCCTTACATTCTACCCCTACAATCCCTTAGGAGCCAGTCCGTGTCACCTCTCCAAGGATGCTTAACTGACACTTTTGTCTGGGTTAGATGCTTCTTCCCCACTGCTCATTTAGCACCTTGTACCTAAATAGAAAGTACAGTCTTCACACTGCAATCTAATTGTCTATTTGCCTGTCTCTTTACTAGACTATGATCTCCCTCAAGGCAGAAAATGTGTCTCTGATACCTGTCTTTTCAGAACCTAACTAATGCCTACCTCAGAGTATGTGCTCTATTAAGTTCTTACAAATGAATGAAAAATTTATTTAGCATCTGTTATTTACATATTGAATATTATATTAGGTGTTTGTGTATTTTTCTTTAATCCTCAGCCTATGGATATAAAAATAAGTATACTTTTACCATAGCTTTAACTTTCTGTTAGAGTATAATTTTAATTTTAAAATTCTAAAATAGTTCTCTGAAGGCACAGAGTGTCAATGTATTTAAGAGCCCCTTGACTTGGAAGGATGGGTCATGGAAGGTTTTGTGAAAAATATGGGATATAGTCTGAGAAGGATAGGTAAGGACTACTTGAGTAGAGAAGAAAAGAAAAGCCATTTTCTGGTCAAGAAAGAATTAATGTAGCACGTTGAGGACCTAATCTGGATGGTATTGAGATCCACTAAGAAGATGTTGGGACATCGTGAGTGTGCTGAATATAAACCCACGGGTCCAACATTGAACTTGTGCCAAATGAGAGCCATAGGGGACTGGTAGGCTGTTGGGAGAACACAAAGAGCCTGAGTTTCTAGAATGGTTAGTCTCATATCTTAGATCAGGCACAATTGAACCAAAGAGTCAAGGGACAAAGGTAATTGATATATGGTCATTGCAAAGTCCTGACATTAGCAAAAAAATCCTTAGTGCTTACTGACCAAATAAAGGCAAGAGGGTCAAATCAAAGGTAAAGAAATCATGCTTAGGAAAACAATGACAGAAGCTCATATGAAGATTATTTAATGGTCAGGAGGAACCTCAGGGCCTTGTTATTTCCTGTTAGGACAAAACTATTAAAATTAAAAGGGGGGAAAGCTTAATCTTTTTACAGAAAAGACTTCAAACAAGTTTAATTTTTTCTCTTTCTTGTTCTCTTCTTTTCTTTCTCATCTATTTATCTATCTATAGTTATCACTCCTTATCCCATATTCCTAACATCTTAATCCTATTCTACATTCTTCTGCTGTCGTCGTTCTTACCTACAGTGTACAGAGGCTTTTGCCCCTGTTTCCAGAGTTTGTTATCTCTAGCAGCCTCTTTCATTGTCCCAATATCAGGATTAGAAGGAGACATGTGGACTCCCAAGAAATCTTAATTACTTTTGTCTTTTTCAAAGTGCTATTTTAAAATATTTATTTGGTATTCATTCTATGAGTGTAAAACCATGCCTGCAAGTGTTTTGGTTTCTTTTTAATCCACTTTAAGCAATTTTTCTACTTTGGAGTGAAGGAAAGGAATTTCTCTTTTCCATTTTTGTAGAGGATTGAGTCTGGAGATTTTCTGTAAAGCATCAATTCTGATATATTTCTGAAAGGTTTTTTCCTCCCTGTAGGAGAGGTATCCCAGGTACCTGTCTCTCCTTAACTGGGCTCTGCCTAATGAATTCCATATAAAAAACATAGTATCCATTGCAGAGTTTACCAGGATAGTTTTGCTAATGCAACCCTTCATGTTCACATGTCTGCAACATGCTGGATAACTTCATGTTTATTAGATGGGCAAAATTTGCTGTATATAGACTTTTATATATAGGCCTGGAGGGCTGTCAAAATCCCAGCATTTTTCTTTGGTATTTAGTAAGAAATCTTTTATTTCTCTAGATGGCAAAATCACTATATTTGAAACTGCAAATTATCTGAGCTGAGGAATTATAATATTTCTTTTCCCTCCTAGGAGCTACCTAGGAGGCCAGTATAGTGCCCAAATCTTGACAAATATTTTATAATGATTTTAAAATAATGTACTTCATCAGTGTAGATCTATTTTCCCCTGGTAGTAGTTGAACTTTTAAATCAAAAATGAGTTTTTGAAAAAATGCAATGCAGAAGAGTTTTATGAAAGCCTCTATAAGATAAATTATAGGTTGTTACTTTGGGAGACCGAGAAGGGGAGGATAGGAAAAGGAATTCAGAGGCAGGAGAGAGAGTAACAAGGAAATATTTAGGATTACTTTGAATAGTCGCATATAAATAGACATACTGCACTCATAGGAAAAAGTGACAGATTCATCATTAGCTTTATAAATTATTTTAATTTTAAAATCCAATTCAAGGAACAGAAAAAACTAAGTTCTCACCTCACTAACAATATCCACACCAACTTTAAAAGATACATCTAAAACTCCTTTAAAATACCCATTTTATCTTTTGTTACAGATTTTAATTAAATTCACATCACATATGTGTGTGTATATGGTCAGATTATAGCACTCAGAATACTAAACATAGTTATAACTCTATTTCCTCTTACTTTTACAAATATCTAATGCTAACCTCTACCACCTGCTAACTTTGTAATTGTGTGGGAGTGTGTGTGCATGCGCGCGTGTGTGTGTATGTGTGAAGCTACTTTGCAGGGTAAGCAAATGGGTTGCTCTCCTTTGGGAATACTGTCATTCTGCTTTGTGGAAAGTACTTTGGCTCAAAGAGCATTTAGCAGTTGATTCTTGTGCAAACATGCACAAAATAAAACAGTTTATTTTGCCCTTTGAGCACAGATAAGTCACAAATTATCTGTGCTCTTTTGCACAGATAATTTTTGTTTACTGCACAGAGACTTTTGTTTACTCAGCAACCCTTAAGGTTATCAATATCATTAAGGAAAATATGAGATAGAAACAATTTGATCTGTTACACACAGGGTCTCTGTACAATGATAGGATTTACCTGCTTTAAAAAAAGACTCAGATTTTCCATTGGAACAAGTACTTTGAAATGAAAATGGCCATTGCTTCATTTATTTTTCCTAAAGAAAGAACTCTCATTTACCTTAATAAATGAAATTATTGCTAAACTACTAAAATAACAGCTTCAGCTTTCTTATAAGGAGAAACACAAATGATTATTATGGTTCTCTTGATTTTACTCTATCTCTCTCTTATCTCAACATTTACACTGAATAAGAAAAAATATTTAAAGCATACAACTCTATGTGGATATAGGATATGCAACTCCTGTCCTTGCAAAGTATAAATTATTAAATGCAATATATAATTCACAAGGAAGAAAACACATCTTTCATACAAAAATGTTTTATGCCTGAGGATGAACTACTCCAGTTACTTTCAACTCAGTGAAGGAAAATTCCTGATTTGCACTTTCTCTTCCAAAAATACCTTACCTCTTTCATTCCCCAACTTAGGTAAAATAAAAGCAAGTGTTCAAATTAAATATGTGAAATTACATAAAAATAAAACACAGATTTAATCAGAATTAAAATTTTCTAATGTGAGACCAAGGATAAGATGAGAAAGTAGGATTGAAAACAGAGAAAATAGTGGATATTATTCACCCTCGCTTCATTTTAACCTTATTTAATCCTGTTCGTGTAACTATTTTGGGGGGTAAGTTTGGTTAGGGAGACATAATGTGAAGAAGAAGCAGAAGAAGAAGGAAGAAGATAAGAAGGAGGGAGGGAATAAGAGGAGGAGCAGGAGGAGGAAAAGCAGGAGGAGAAGGAAGATGAAGAAGGAAGACTCTGTCTCTTGAAAGTATTGGAGGGATTAAAATTTCTTTCCCTTCTCCCAAAAAATATCCAACTAGCCATTTTCCTCATCTATTTGTATATGAAGTTCTGGTTACAATGCAAGATAACAAAAACCCAGACTTGCCTCTAAGGTAAATGTGCTGTAGTCTCCTTCCTGCTAACAAATAGTTCATAATAGAGTTACTAAAAGTGGTGTCAGGGAGGGGGTGTGTGGGAATTACATAAAAATATATTATACAGAGGGACACCTTAGGTTTCATTCCTGTCTCTGACACTAATAAGCTGTATAACTCTGGGCAAAGTTACATACATTACTCTGAGCCTCAATGTCTTTATTACTTAAATGAAAATGTTAGCCAACATCAGGTGCAAAAATAGAGTAATCATCCTTTTCTGGAGCTTCTGTTTACATAAATATGGAATAAGGCCTTAGAGTTATATTCCAGTTAGGATTTTTAAAATCTCAATTAACATAAAACACAACTAAAAACAACTTAAATAATCAGTGTATATTATGTGTCGTCGCAAGAAATCTGGACGTTTCAGCAGAGGTTAATCTGGTGGTGCAATAACAATGACATAATCAGGGATTCAAGTGCTTTCCTTCCTCCACTATACTACGTTTAGCTTGTCAGCTATGGCTTGCCTCATGGTCTCAGGGCAGATGTGGCATTTCCATCATTCATAGAGAGACACAATGTTCAACAAAGAAGACTAGTAGTCTACTATGAGCTGTTCTTTTATTAGATATGGAAAAGTTTTCTAGAAGTTTCCCATCAGTCTTCCTCTGACCAGGGCCAGATCATACAACCATGAATAAAACCATGTTTGTCATGAGGAATGGTTAAAGAAGATGTCACCTTTCCTGAGAAAATGGAAGCTTATTCTCTAATAAAATTAGGGTTCAGCCTGCATGGAACAATTGACAAATGTGGAGGAGTAGATAAAAGCAGTGTCTGTGACAAAATGTATCACTATCAAGGACAACACTGATTCAGTGTGTGGGTAAATTTGGGGAACCCTAAGCTAAGCAGTTACTAAGTCTTTCCATCTACAAGATTTGGTTACTATGATTTAAGCAAATGATTGGAAAGTTAAACTTAACATTTTAGAAAATTTATTTAATAGATGTGAAGTATGAAAATATTATATGAGAGTGTCCTGTTCATTTCAAAAATGAAAAACCAGCTACAAGGAAAGGAATCATTTCTCGAAACTATGAAACTGAATAGTGGCACAGACATTAAGAAGGAATATCCCATCTAGTGGAGATGCTGATCTACTGTGGTCTTTTGAGAACATTGCGGTCCTATATATAATCATGGAGGAAAAAAATATCATTTCGTCTAGGTTCTATCAGGATACATAGATGTACAGACAAATAAAGAACTCTTTTGGACTTAACAAAGTTCTTCAGTAAGCTCATAAACTTACAGATATCACAAGAATATATGAGAGTAACTTCTATATTTCTGAACCAGCAAATATATCATGTAAAATTTGGTTTCCCCTCATCTGTCTCCTAAGTAATCAAGTACACCCTGAATATCCCTAGCTTACTGAGGGGTGAAGAATAATTATCAGAGCTAGATTTTGACTCCCAAGTAATAAAAGGATAGCGTGAAGCAAATACAATGTAAGCAGGAGAACAAAGATCTCTCAAGTATCCCCACTGGCCAAAATTTTATTCATTTTTATCTTTCTTTAAACTGAAAAAAATCACCTTTTAAAATGCATGTTACAGAGCAGGGGACAAAATAAAGGGAAAGCTGATAGGGCTATATGATTGAACTCTAATCTTATGATCGTGTAGGAAAGACAACCCCACCTCTTGGCCATGAGACTGAATATCCTATAAGGCCCTAATAATCCTAGGTATCCTTGGTCTCTTTCCATCCCTTCAAATCAGGATATATTTTGATATTTTATATTAAGCAAAATAAAGAAGAAAAAATAGATATAGATTGGTTGTTATAAGCTTGCTGTCAGGACTTCTTAAATTATACGGAAATATTTTCTTTGAAGCCGATGAAACTACCTTAGATTTTTTTGACTTGGAAATCATCCACGAAAAATCACTAATCCACACCTTTCATCTCTTCAAGCAGTAAAATCAGAATACACGCCAGGACACCATGTGATTTTGTTTAATGTAACATAAGTGACTCTGGCCTGGGGATTAGTGTTTTAACTTGAAACTCAGAAAATTCAGATTCCAATTTTGGATCTACTTGAAGGTTTGTCTTCTTAGAAAAGCATTTATACTTTCAATTCCTTTTTCTTTAACTCATGAAATAAAGATAATATTTGATATAAACTACATTACACAGGTATAATTAGGATTAGCAAGGTGATAACTGTCGAGAATTTCAAAGACATTTTAAACAAATTGAACACAAATCACTTGAAGACGGCTGACTTTTTCTTCTTATATCATCTTTTTCTCTGCAGAAATGGCAGCATTATAGTCATATTTGACCTTTTCTTTGCCCAGTGGGTGTCAGATGAATATGTAAAAGAAGAACTGATTCAAGGCATTGAAGCAAACAAATCCAGCCAACTGGTCACTTTCCATATTGATTTGAACAGCATTGATATCTCAGGTATCTGTGAATATTGTTTGATTTCTTTGAATTGTTAAGCTATGAAATTAAAATTCTAGCAATATACCGGGGAAGCAGTGGAATCATCCTTGACTTTAGGAACATGCATTATTGCCTGAGGTGACACATTTACATGAGAAAAGTGAAATTCGAAGAAACTATATTTGAAGAAAATTATCAGTGAGAAAAATTTTGTGAAATATCAAATATCAGAAAGTCTGAAAGTGTTGGCATGCATAAATGTTTGTGGGTCTTATACATTCTTTGCATTGGTCAAGCAAACTCTGACTTTTCAGGAACTCCCTACCAGAGATACTTACTACTTTCTCATGAGTTATAGACATTGCTAGATTACAAATTCAAATGTCAAGGTCCAATCTCTAATTGAGAAGCTAGAAGAAGAAAAAAGAAGAGTTTATGAGCTTACTCCTTCCCAGTTGTTTATAAAAACTAATATTTTATTTTTATTTTTATTTCTTTTTTTAAATTTAAAAACATTAAGGGAGTACTCATGTTTTTTTACATGGATACCTTGTGTAATGTTTAAATTGGGACTTTTAGTGTGCCCATCACCATAATAGTGTTCATTGTATCCAATAGGTAAATTTTTATCCCTCATTCCCTCCCATTCTCCCCCCTTCTTGGTTTCCAATACCCCTTACATGTCTTTGTGCCCGTGTGTGACCATCATTTAGCTCCCAATTATTAGTGAGTACATGCAGTGTCTGTTTATTCATTCCTGAGATACTTTCCTTAGGATATAATTGTCTCCAGTTCCATCCAAGTAGCTGCAAAAGACACTATTTCATTATTTCATTACTTTTTATAGCTAAGTAGTACTCCATGGTGTGTGTGTGTGTGTGTGTGTGTGTCACACACACACCACATTTTCTTTATCCACTCATGAATTGATGGGAACTCAGGTTGATTCCACGTATTTGCAGTTGTGAATTGTATGTGATAAACACTCAAGTGCAGTTGTCTTTTCGATGAAATGATTTATTTCCCTTTGGGTAGATACCCAGTAGTGGGATTGCTGGATCATATGGTAAGTCTGCATTTATTTCTTTGAGGAGTCTCCATGTTGTTTTTCATAGAGGTTGTACAAATTTGCAGTGCCACCAACAGTGTATAAGCATTCCTTTCTCTCTGCATCCATGGCAGCATCTATTGTTTTTTGCCTTTTTAATAATGGCCGTTCTGACAGGGGTAAGGTGGTATGTCATTGCAGTTTTAATTTGCACTTCCATGATGATTTAGTGATGTTCACCATTTTTTCATATGTATCTTAGCCATTTGTCTATCTTCTTTTGAAAAACTACTGTACATGTTTTTTGCCCACTTTATGGGGTTGTTTCTTTTTTTCTTTATGGATTTTTTTTAAGTTCTTTGTAGATTCTGGATATTAGTCCTTTATCTGATATATAGTTTGTGAATATTTCTCCTCTACTGTAGGTTGTCTATTTACTCTGTTGATTATTTCCTTTGCTGTGCAGAAGCTTTTTAATTTAATTAAGCCCCATTCCTTTATTTTTTTTTTGCTGTATTTGCCTCTGTGGCCTTAGTCATAAATTCTTTGGCTAGCCCAGTGTCTAGAAGAGTTCTTGCTGCATTTTCTTCTAGAATTGTTACGGCTTCATGCCTTACATTTAAGTTTTTTATCCATTTTAAATTAATTTTTGTATATGGCAAGAGATAGGAGGTCCTGTTTCATTCTTCTGTATGTGGCTATCCAGTTTTCCCAGCATCATTTTTTGAATAGGAATTCTTTTCCCTAGTGTATGTTGTTGTGTGGTTTTTTGAAGATCAGTTGGTTGTAGGTAGATGGTTTTGTATCTGGCTTCTCTATTCTGTTCCATTGGTCTATGTGTCTAATTTTATACCAGTACCATGCTGTTTTCATTACTATAGCCTTGTAGTATTGTTTGAAATCAGGTAAAGTGATGCCTCTAGATTTGTTCTTTTTGCTTAACATTGCTTTGGCTATGCGGGCTTCTTTTTGGTTCCAAATGAAATGTAGAATTATTTTTTCTAGGTATGTGAAGTATGATGTTTGTATTTTGATGGGGATTGTGTTGAATCTGTAAATCACATTGGGCAGTATGGACATGTTGATGATGTTGATTCTACCAATCCATGAGCATATGGTGTTTTTCCATTTGTTTGTGTCATCTATGGTTTCTTTCATTAATGCTGTATAGTTCTCCTTGTAGAGATGTTTCACCTCCTTGGTTAAGTATATTCCTAGGTATTTTATTTTCTTGGTAGCTATCGTAAATGATATTGAGTCCTTGATTTGATTCTTAGGTTGACTGTTTTTAGTATATACAAATGCTACTGATTTGTATACATTGATTTTGTAACCTGAGACTTTGCTGAACTTGTTTATCAATTCTAGGAGTCTTTTGGTGGAGTCTTTAGGGTTTTCTAGATACAAAATCATATCATCAGTGAACAGGGATAGTTTGACCTCCTCTTTCCCAGTTTGTATACTCTTTATTTCTTTCTCTTGTCTAATTGCTCTTGCTAGGACTTCCAGTACTATGTTGAATAGAAGTGACAGCAGTGGGGCACACTTGTCTTGTTCTGATTCTTAGGGGGAATGCTGTCAACTTTTCCCCATTCAGTATGATGTTGACTGTGGGTTTGTCATATATATGGCTTTTATAATTTTGAAGTATGTTCCTATTATACTAAGTAGTTGAGGGTTTTTATAAAGAAAGGGTGCTGGGTTTTGTCAAATGCTTTTTCTGCATCATTGAGATCATATTTTCTTTGTTTTTGCTTCTGTTTATGTGGTGAATCACATTTATTGATATGCATGTGTTAAACCATGCTTGCATCCCTGGCATGAAACCCACTTGATCATGGTGAATTATCTTTTTGATGTGCTGTTTAATTCAGTTTGCTAGTATTTTGTTGAGGATTTTTGCATCTATGTTCATATGAGATATTGGTCTATACTTTTCTTTTTTTTTTGTTGTGTCCTTTCCTGGCTTTGGTGTCAAGGTGATACTGGCTTTATAGAATGAGTTAGGGAGGATTCCCTCCTTCACAATGTTATGGGATAATTTCTGTGGGATAGGTACCAATTCTTCTTTGTAGGTCTGGTAGAATTTGGCTGTGAATCCATCTGGTCTGGGGCTTTTTTTGTTGTAGATTTTTTATTACTGCTTCAAACTTGCTGCTCATTGTTGGTCTGTTCAGGATTTCTATTTCTTCCTGATTCAGGCTTGGGAGGTTGTGTGTTTCCAGGAATTTATCCATTTCCTGTACCTTTTCTAGTTTGTGTGTGTGGAGGTTTTCTTAGTATTAACAAATAATAGTTTGTATTTCTGTGGTATCAGTTGTAATTTTTCCTTTTTAGTTTCTGATTGAGCTTGTTTGAGTTCTTTCTCTTCTATTTCTGGTTAATCTCTCTAGTGGTCTATTGATTTTCTTTATCTTTTCAAAGTACCAACTTTTTGTTTCTTTATTGATCCTTTATATACATAGGTTTCCATTTCATTTAGTTCTGCTATGATCTTTATGGTGTCTTTTCTTCTGCTGCCTTTGGTTTGCTCTTCTTTTTCCAGTTCCTTGAGGTGTAATATTAGGTTGTTAATTTGTGATCTTTCTGTCTTTCTGATGTAGTGATATAGGCATTCAAGGCTATGAACTTTCCTTTTAGGACTACTTTTTCTGTATCCATTAGATATTGAAAGCTTGTTTTTCCTTCATCATTCAGTTTGAGGAACCCTTTAATTTCCATTTTAATTTCATCATTAACCCAAGAATCATTCAGCAACAGGTTGTTTAATGTCCATGACTTTGTGTAGATTTGATTGTTTCTCTTGAAATTGATTTCTTGTTTTATTCCACTCAGAAGTAGTCTGAGAAGATGCATGGTAGGATTTTGATTTTTTTTTAGTTTTCTGAGACTTGTTTTGTGACCTAAGATATGATCAGTCTTGGAAAATGTCCCATGTGCTGATGAGAAGAATGTATATTCAGTAGCTTTTGCATAGAATGTTCTGTAAATGTCTGTTAGGTCCATTTGGTCTAGAGTCTTGATTAAGTCCAGAGTTCATTGATTTTCTACTTCAATGACTTGTCCAGTTCTGTTGCTGTGGTGGTGAAGTCCCCAGCTATTACAATGCTACTGTTTATGTCTTTGCTTAGATCTAGTTGAATTTGCTTTATGAATCTTGGGGAGCCTGCATTAGGTGCATATATATTTAGAATTGTTATGTCTGCTTGTTGTATTGCTCCCTTTATCATTATATAATGACCATCTTTGTCTTATTTTTACCACTGTTGATTTCATGGAGACAGAGAGTATAATGATTGTTACAAGAGGCTGGAAAGGGTATCAGGGAAGGGGTGATAAAATGGGGGGATAGTTAATGGGTGCAAAAATATTATTAGATAGAATGAACAATATTTGATAGCAGAGCAAAGTGACTATGATCAACAATAAGTTAAGGAATATTTTAAAATAACTAAAATAGTGGAATTGGAATGTTCCTAACACCAAGAAATGATAAATGCCTGAGGTGATGGATAACCTAATTACCTGATTAGATTAATTCACATTGTATGCCTGTATCAAAATGTCATATGTACCCTATAAAGATATACAACAATTATATACCCATAATAATTAAAAAATTTTTTAAAGTCTATTTTATCTTATATGAGAATGGCTATACCTGCTCTCTTTTGGTTTCCATTTGTGTGGAATATTTTTTTCCATATCTTTATCTTGAGTCTGTGTGGGTCCTTGTGAGTTAGATGTGTTTTGTGGAAACAGCATGTATTTTTGGTTTGGTTTTTATCCATTTAGCCAGTCTATGTCCTTTAAGTGTGGTATTTAAGACCATTCACATTCAGCATTAATATTGATATGTGGGATATTGTTCTGTTCATCATGTTGGATGATAACTTGTTGTTTTGTTAACCTCTTGTGCTATTGTTTTATTAGAGCTGTGAGCTTTAAATTTTGGGTGTTTTTACACTGGTAGGTGTCTATTGTGCTGTTCCATATTTAATGCAGTTTGGAGTATTTCCTGTAGGGCAGTTCTAGTAGTGACAAATTCCCTTAGTGTTTGGTTGTCTGGAAAAGTTTTTATTTCTCCATCATTTATGAAACAGTTTTTCAAGATATAAAATTCTTGGCTGGCAGTTCTTCTTTTTAAGAAGACTAAAAATGGGGCCCCAATCACATCTACCTTATAACGTCTCTGCTGAAAAGTCTGCTGTTTGCCTGATGGGTTCTCCTTTTTAGGTTACTTGTTGCTTTTGTCTTGCCACTTATAGAACTTTCTCCTTCATTTTGACTTTGGCCAGGTTGATGACTATGTGTCTTGGAGTTGTCCTGTTTGCTATGAATCTTCCTGGTGTCTGATGGCCATCTTGTATCTGAATATATGAATCTCTGGTGATACCAGGGAAGTTTTCCTTGATAATTCCCTCAAATAGGTTTTCCATGCTTTTTGCTTTTTCTTCTTCTCCCTCAGGGATGCCTATAATTCTTATATTGGCCCACTTTGCATAATCCCATATCACTTCTCTGAGTGATTACTCATTCTTCTTTAATCTTTTTTCTGCATCTTTGACTGACTGGATTAGTTCAAAAGTCTTCTGTTCAAGTTCTGAAGTTATTTCTTCTGCTTAATCTAGCCTGTTGTTGAAAGTTTCTGCTATATTTCGAAATTCCCTAAATGACTCTTTCATTTCTTTAAGTCCTGTTATATCTTTTCTTATGCTGTCTATCTCTTTAAAGAGTTTTTCATTTTTTTTCATTCATATCCTGGAACATATTTTTGGCTTCTTTGTGTTGGTTTTCAACTTTCTCTTAAATTCCATTTATCTTATTTGCCATTCATATTCTGAATTCCATCTCTGACATTTTGACAATTTCTTCTTGCTTGGGGTCCATTGCTTGTAATCTATTGTGATCCTTTGGGGGTGTCAAAACAGCTTGTTTTTTCATGTTGCCAGAGTTCTTCACCTGTTTCCTTCTCATCTGAAATCTCTTCTCTTAGCTCAAGACAGATAAGTTGCAGTGCACCTGTTCTCTGCTGGGACACTCCTACTTAGTGCAAAGGAGAGGTGCCTGGATGGTGCACTTGTATCCTACTCTGGAGGATTGACCTGGCATGAGATAGGTAGATGCACTGTGGGCATTTAACGCTGCTGTTCTCCTGCATCTCCTACCTTACCATTCCCTGCGGTTGTCACTGTTAGTCCCTGTATTGCAGAGTGAGCCCCACTTAGTTCTGTCAGCAGTGGTGATTTTCACTCTGAGCCAGCTTGAGAGCTGTTCCACTTAGATCTGTGGGCAGCAGCATTTCCCCAACCCCCGCCTGCAGCGGCAGTGATTTCCCACTCTGGCTTGAGAGCTGCCTTGCTCAGTTCTGAGGGTGGCAGTGCCAACTTGAGCACAGCCCTGCCCACGCCTGTAGGTGGTGGCATTTGTCAGCTCACGTTGGCTTGAGAGCTGACTGTATTAGATCCACAGGCAGCGGTGTTGTTGGCCCTTACAGCTTGAGTGTAGCCCTGTTCATGTCCTTCAGTAGCAGCGATTGACAGCCCACACCTGCTTGAGCTCAGATCCGTAGACAACAGCATTTGTTAGCCAGGCACCAGCTGGAGTGTGTTTCCACCCATGTCAACAGGTGGAGGTGATTGTCACCCTGCCTAGGTCCCATGGCAGCAGTGGAGGTATGCAGCTCCTGCCCGTGAGACTGATGAGAATGCTTGGCTTCCCTGCTCTCTCCTCCTGAGACTGGCAGGGGCGGGCAGCAGGGAAGAGCAGTATGCCCGTGACTCGATAGAGGAGTTGCTAGGTCCTAAGATTTTAAACGGCCACTGCCACGCGCCAGGGATTGGAAGCAGTAGTGGCCTGCTTGGCATATCTCTTGAGGTCTACGATTTCAATGCGCCCTAGCCAGCCGCCGGTTTCACAAGCCAGTGAGTCCCTGCTGTCCTTTTGGCAGCTCAGTAGCTCATGACTGGTCGAGGAACTGATTGTGTGTGGAGCCCTGGGATTCTCTCCTCTGTCCCTTCCCCAATGTGTGCTTGTCTTCCCTGTGTACCTCCAAACTCTCCTCCACTTTGGGTGCCTCCTGTCACCTCTCTTTTGAGTCACAATGCTCTCCTTAGAAGATTGATCTGAAGATGGATGTCTACTCACCACCTAAATGAAAGTGGCATGTACAGGCTGCTTCTTCTAATCCACCATCTTGGCCCCCTCCCAAATTTTATATTACAAATGATAAATAATTTTTAATACAAGAATAAACCAAAGGAGAAGAAATAGGGGACATCAAAAATAACAGCAGGACAATATGTTTATCAACGCTAAGAATGTTTTAAGTTTTCCATTCTAGTTATTCTCCATCCATTTCAATTTAACAAACTTTTACAAGGTACTTATTTTGGCTGAAAACAACAGTAATTTGCCAGGCTCACCCAGATTCACAATCACTTATTCATAAACCTTGGGACCAAATATGGTTTGAAATTCAGAAATTTTTTGATGTTGGAAAGTTAACCAATATATAAATATCCACACCAAGTAAAACAAAGACAAACTCTAAAAATCCTAACTATTTGATTAATTCAACTAGTTTTGATACAGAATGAGATCAGTCAGTATAGGTTTGCCTCTAAATAAAATACATAAAAACATGCAGAAGTTTTTTGTTTGTTTTGTTTTATTTTTATTTTTTAGTAGTACGTGTGAAATTGTGGACCTCTACTTGCTTTTCTTTGCAGCATTGGTTCATAGAGCACAGTTTCTGCTTTCATTCAGTCTCTTGTTATATGCTGCATCTTCTGTTCAGTGTGAAGATATTTATTCTTAGTGCTTCCTCTACTTATAGCTTGGTTCCCTCTGTCACAGCTGCTAGAGAAGGGACTGTCTATTTTGGATCTTTGTCTGCTTTGAATGAACTTCAGGCTAATACTGGTTATTATTAACTAGAACAGGTGGTTTCCCTATCAACATATTTACTCTCTACATCAATCATATTATGTGATGTCTTTACTGCCCACATTTTACAGAAGAGAAGACCAAAGAACAGATTATTTTGGTAAACTACCTAAAATCACACAGCTATTTAGACTTAGATCAGGGATTCTGACCTAGGTGGTCTGAACCTAATGTCTGTGCTTATTATACTAGAGTTTGTTTGTTATGGTTTTATTTTTGAACAATGTTAATTGATTTTTTTATAGTCATTTTTCTTCTAGAAAGTTGTTATCTTACCCTCATTATTTGAATGTACATTAGTTCCTGCAGGTCTGTTATGGTAAATAAATTGGCAGATATGTTTAAACTTATTTTCATGACTCCTTACAATTAGACTATTTTGGGGAGGAGAGTCTATGGTTTTAAAAATTATGTATTTATTGAATAATACCATATTTTTGAGTGAATTTAGAATTAGTGTCACAAATACAATAAACTATATCACATCACTGAAGAATATTCTTGATAAGTCAGTTACGTTTAATTTGTTGGACTGTGTTAAAACAGTTTTATAAACATAATACAAAGCTTAATTTTAGATATGTGAGTTTAATATTCATTTGTATCATATAAATTTTCAAATTTGTAACATTTAAAAAATGGTTAAGAATTTCAGGTCAGGGCACGGTGGTTCACGCCTATAATCCTCGCACTCCGGGAGGCCGAGGCAGAAGGATTGCTTCAGCTCAGGAGTTCAAGACCAGTGTCAGCAAGAGCAATACCCCATCTCTACAAAGAATAGAAAAATTAGCTGGGCGTGGTGGCGCGCGCCTGTAGTCCCAAGTATTCGGAAGGCTGAGGCAGGAGAATCGCTTGAGTTTGAGGTTGCAGTGAGCTACAGTGGCTCCACTGCACTCTACCCAGGATGACAGAGAGAGACTCTGTCTCCAAAAAAAAAAAAAATGGTTACGGATTTCAGAAATATCTTGGATTTTATATAATACACTGTCAAATCAAACATAATAAAATTAAAATATCATTCTCTTTATGAAAAATCTTATAAATCTTATTTTGTTATCTTTTTCATCTTATTCTACCATATGTCATTTACAAGACTGCTATAGATCTGATAGGAACAAGACAACACAAAAATGATGAAATCCTGAAATAAACAACCTAGTTAGAAGAGAATAATATACTTCTTAGCCCACTTACCATCATTATAGTTTTGAATAAAACCAAATTCACTAAATAAAGGTTTTTCATGAGATATGCTTTGATTTCCTTTATATCTTGCACATTTGAGTTACTATATTTTAAAAACTATTAAGCATGTTAAAGATTGAGGAAAATAGCCAGTTTTTATCTGTTATGTCTAAAGCACTTTTTACTTAAAGATTACTGAGTTCCCAGTAGATATTTACAGGGTGTCTCAAACGTCTCCACACAAAGGAAAAATTTGTAAAATTTTATAATGAATGTTTTGTAAATAAAGGTACATTTAGCTATAATTTCCCATTTTCCCTATGTATGGCGACTTTTGGGACATCCTGTATTATGTGAAAGATTGTTTGCAATTGATACCTTTCATATGTTTCACTGCAAAACCAGTAGTTCTAGGTATGCCAGAATCTAGTGTGTCATGTTACCTTAATTGGCTTAAATATAAATTAGTCTATATGACTATGATGAAAAAATAGATACTTTTCTTAAATAGATACAAAATAAAGCAAACTTTTTCTGTAAATAAATTGTATAGAGGGAATACTCAGATTCTAAAAATTTTTCAAATGTATTACAACCAAATAATGCATAGGAAGATTCAACATTAGAGAAGATAAAATGGGAACACTAAAGGATTAGATGCCCTCTGAATAAATATTCAAACTTTGCTCAATGTTTTGTAATATATTATAAACCATGTGTCCAATCAACTTTACTTTATTCCAGCATCCTTGGAGAATTTTTCTACAGTGAGCCCTGCAACAACTTCAGGTCAGTGTTTATAGCATTTTTTAAAATATAACTTAGTGATCATCAAGCTCCATGACATTAGGAAAAGATGTGTTTTTTTCTTGCAACTCTTTCTTAGACATTTAGTCTTCATATTAAAATGTAAGAAATGTACATCTGGTTAGGAATAATGTAGTTCACAGTATTAAAAAGTTCATAATACCTAGTTATTTATGCCAAGGATATACATTTCCAACTTAATTTTAATGTCCCTTTTATATTTTAAACTTTATATACATATATATCAATGATGATGATGATATGCATTTGTGTGTGTGTGTGTGTGTGTAACATCCCCCAAAATGTCTCCAGTCATGAGGCCTTGGAGTAAAACCATGGTATTTATAAAGTCACTAAGAATGAAATAAATTTTGAAAGATATTCAAATGATGACTTTCAGAATGTATTGCACTCTCTGGAAAGGAAAATTCAGGATTAATGTTTATTCTAGCATTTTCTTCACTCCATCTTTCTAACTACATTCAATCACTGCTGCCCATAAAATTTAGAACTTCATTTTGTCTTATCAAGATCACATCACTATTGAAAGAGTTTTTGGGAAATTATGAATAATTTTTGGAATTAATCTAAGGTATCTTAAAATATATTCTGTTGTAGAAAAAAGCATTAAAATTAAAGCCAGTCTGGCTCTGCCAACTACCAGAAGCACTGAACATATCTCTTTAGCCCTCTGAAAATCTGTTTCCCATAATGTGCAAATAATAAAATTTATCTGAGATTTTCAGAAGTCATCTCAACTATCAACTTTAAATATGAATAATTGAAAGTATAAATTGTTATAAAACTATAAAGATATTACTTGTGGTATTATCTACAATCATGATCATTTTCTTTCTTCTTTTTTTTTTAAGACACAGGGTCTTGCTCTGTCACTTAGGCTGGAGTGCAGTGGCACGATCATAGCTCACTGTAACCTTGAACTCCTGTACTCATGCAATCCTCCCACCTTAGCATACCAGAGCGCTGGGGCTACAAGGCCTGTACCACCATGCCCTGCTAATTTTTAAAATTTTTTCTAGAGACGGGATCTCATTATGTTGTCCAGGCTGATCTGGAACTCCTGGCCTCTACTAATCCTCCCGCCTCAGCATCCAAAAGTGCTGGGATTACAAGTGTGAGCCACAGTGGCAGCCATGACCATTTTCAAATGTTAAAGGCCTATTTTTTAAGGTTATCCTCTTAGGCCAGGTACTCTATTTTACAACTATTACCTCTTTTAATTCTCAGAATTATCTTGTACAGAGGTAATATTTTTTCCACTTAAAACGTAAATTAAGTAATAAGTAGGTGAGCAGGATCACACGGTTATTAAGTGTTAAACCCAGAAATCAAAAGCAATTCCTTCTGATTTCAAAGCCCATCGTCGCATATCCTGTACTTCTACTTCAAATAGCGTCAGATTAACCTAGAACATTTAAGTCTACAATCATTATGAAAATAGTAAATCCTAATATTTACTTATTTATCATTGAATAGCATTGTCTTCTTTACTTAGAAAATAAAAGGTGAGTTAAAAATCTAAAAACCTCTACTCTTCAATTCTAAAAATCAATGAAAACATAAAAGATTTATTCTTAGATCCAGATACAAATGACATATTCCTAAATTAATAGATCTTTATAATTCATAATAACTTAAAAGAATTCTTCAGTTAAATAGTACACAAAAGGAATATACAGTAAATTCCTAATAGTTTAATAATATATAATAATTATCTTAATATAATTTATCTTTCCAGACAAGCTAACAACCAGCAGTCCTCTGGCAACTCTGGGTTAGTTTTAATAATATTATTTCTATCTTCTGAAAAAAATTCTCTGATGCCACAGCAATTAATACTACCCCTATTTTATACATAAGAAAATAGGAGATTAGAAGTTTGCAGTTTTAGTCTTAAGATTTTACCAAAGTAAACAATATATTCAGGGTTAATGCCTGGATTGTCTGACCTCACTCCAGTCCTCTGTCTATTAGAAACATGATTATTATCTATTGTTAATAATGTCACCTATAGAATCAAAATGTTTTCCAGAAGTGATGCAGGTTTCATCAGATGTTAGAGGGTTATTTTTTTCCCTTCTATTATTCCTTCTGCATAGAAGTTAGACATGCTTGCTCTCTCCTGTTAACACGATACTTGTGGCCAAACCAGTACCAAAGTAGCCTTGGATTCATTCATTCAACAATTTTTTAAGTGTCTACTTTGTGCCAACTATTAGTATGTATTTCGGATGTATCAATTTCTCTAGATTTCTAGTAATTGTCCACTGTGGTTCTGTCTATATGCCAGTCAAGTAAAATATCTTCTCTGGTTCCGACTTATATTAAGTGGCCTGATTGTGTTTCTAATCATTTAAATAAATTCAGTAAAGGTGATATTGTATAGATCTTCAATCAGCTCCTAATGATAATACTGCCACTTTTATATTATTAAAATTTATAGCAAATATTATGTACATATAGGGAAAGAACATTTGTGAAACTATGCATGCCATTACCAGCAATAATGAATAATTCTTGCATAAAATGGTTGGTGCAGTATTTGACAAGCAAAGCAATACATGACTCATTAATCAAAATGCTTTATAAAACAAGCCATCACAACTCTAAAACTCATAAAGATCCATTACGATAAGATAAGCCTGCCTGTAGTTAGTTGTATTTAGGTTATAGCAGCACAATGTATTGAAAAAACAATCATTAGGCCCACATTCCCTTCTCCAATGTGGAAAACATATTTGTTGCATCTAAAATCACCTTTCAATGCACTTTGAAAAATGCTTTTAGGATTGCTAATGGACAATTCCTTTAGTCTAAAAATAAACTGAAAATGTAATTTGAATGTATTTTGAGAAATTTTTTCCCAAAACTTTGAAAGATAGAAACAAATATCCAAATTAACGTCCTGCTTTCTTTTTGTCTGTTTATTGGTTCACTGAGTATTTCATCTAACTCATAGTTGTTAAGGTCCTCTTAGCCGTATAAAATGCCCCAAGAGAAATATGTGGAATGACTTAGGTGAAAAAGAATCAGTTTTAAATAAAGCAAGAAAGTCTCAGACTTAAAAGACCTTTTTCTTCCTTACTATCCTGAAGACAAACCCGTTAAACATATACCGAATTGGCTGAACCGTATGTCCGGTGTCCCCTGGACAAAGAGAGAAATGGCTAACGAAGGGACAGAGAGCACGGGAAAGTTCTCCTCCCACATTTTTTCTCCTGGGGAGTGAAGCAGAAATCTCCTTTCCTCCATTTGAACTACAGAAATGGGGTCAGTAGACACGTAGCTCTATCTTTCACATTTTACATGATCAATTGAAAGTAAAAAAAAAAAAATCTAAAAGTAACATAAATATCTCAATCATTGAAAAGACATGAATGAATCCACCCATTACCTAATTTTACCAATACAGCCTCTTTGAACTTCGTATTTATTATCTGAAGTATAAAGATTAAAATACAACTCTTAGAGGGTGATCACGAGAATTTAAAACGAGATAATACAGACGTCGCTGTGCTGTTGTCAACACAATGCCTGGCACAGAGGAGGAACACAGCCAGCATCAGATCCCTTCTCTCTCCCCTATACTGACTTAGACGGAAAAAACAAACAGAAAACAACCAGTTGGATACTTTTTAAAGAAGATTTTCCAAAAATTAAGTTTCAAACAAGATTATACTTGGTAATGCCTTTTTAATCTGAACTTTAATTTCACTAAAACTTCTGTTTCCCAACACTACCTGTCATCGGAGACTGTATTGACTTACCTTAATTAATCCTCAAAGAATTATTATAAGGTAAATAGGTAGCAAAATATCATTTTTTTTTACTAAATCCATGCACTACATGAATGTCCAATCTTCCTTCCCATTTATTCCTCTCATACGGCAACATGCTATGGATTCATAGAGGGGAACAAGGCAATTAAACTTGAAAACTGCAGTTTCCAAGCAGTAATTTATTATGAATATGCCTTTCAGGGATGTTAAGTTTATTCTCATTTTTATACGCCTGGAAGGCAGAGTTTGAGAAAAATCAACAAATGCATGCATCATATACCTGGCATTAGTACTATTATAAATTCTGCCGAAGAGAATTTTTGTGTGATAATGGTACAAAGTCTATGAGGATTATGTTCTATCGTTCAACTGCTTTTGTTGTCAATTACCTTAAAGTTTTACTAACCTATTTCGAACGCTTGAGGAGAGGGATGGGAACTAAGGTCGCTTTGTACAGATTGATTTCTTGGCTGCTGCAGTACGCCTAGAGGGGCTGTTTTGGGCAACTGCTCGTATATTTGAAGGGTTTCTAGACTACATCTTGTTCTAGTTCTTTGTAGCTAACTGTGTAGGCAATGATCGCAGAAAAACAAAAGTTTCACTATTTCCCAATCTCATACAAAATGCAATCTTGCTACAATTCCACTATGTGGTAGAGTTTGGGGATTGAAGAAAAAGAATAATTGGCTGATTTAGTGAAGAACATGAAATTGGACCAAAACAACCTAAGGTAGAATTATGCTCCTCAATTTAATTGCTCCAAGACTGAGATGCAGAGACTTTATCCAATACCAAATGTATTGTGACTTAAAGTATTTTTTTTTCTCTACATTTGAGAAAACAACATTTATATATTGTTAGGCGCTCTTCTCTAATTTAAGACATTCCTACTCACATGCTTTCAGGACTATTAAACTATCTTTCCGCCATAACTTCATTTGGATTGAAAAGCCATAATCTTGCTTTAAAAAAAACTAGATTTGTTCTATCAAAGTAAATGAGAATTTCTGTAAGGTGATATCTATCTTCCAATATAGTATAGTGAAATAAAACTGGTGTCTGAAAGTAGCACACACAGATTCAGATTCTACTTCCACTCTAAGTAAGCTATGAGGATCTTGGGCTTAATTTTTCTCAAACAGCTTTGACCACCAAGCACCATCACCCCCATTTAAATGATAGGAAAAATAAAACCTAAGGTTTCCAAACTATGGTTTTCAATTTGTTATGTTGTATGTAACATTTATTGCATGTGGTTTGGAAGAAAAAAATAATGGCATGTAGACTTTATCCTCCACAGTGCCTAGGACAGGGCCCGAACTGAGTAGACACCAGAGGTTCCTAGCCACAAACCACTGAAAATTGTTTTGACTTTGGATCACTCTGAAGTAGTCACATTTAAGTTTATACTAAATCCTTCATGTTACAAATATAAATGGATAAGCAAAACCTTTTATTTGCAGAATTCCAAATAATATTCATTTACCAGGTTTGTTTTCATAATATGCCAAAAATTAGTATCCTGAAGATAAAATAGCATGTAGATATAAAAATATGTGCAAGTCTTTTCTCCACTGAAGTTAACAATACCTAATATTCAGGCAATCTGATCAGCTTCTAATAAACTAAACCAATTATTATTGCCCTTGTGCACATTTCTTTAACTAGAATTTATTAACTCTTCTCCTAAAAATTCCCTGTGGGGAAGTACGGTTTGGTATAGACTTTTAGGAAAGAAGAAATAGTAGGGCAAAAATTAAGAAATGAAATTCAAACCAATTAGTACTCAGCTCAACGAACTCTAGTTTTAAGAATGTAGGATCATTTTCTAAAAACTGGCATCTAGCAAATTTCTGTAACAGCTAATGTTTTAATCAATGGATTTGGCGGAAATGTAATTATATAGGCATATGTAAGAAAATGAGAGAGAGAGAGAAGACTAGGTAAAAATACAATTGACAAAATCCTAAAACTCACTACACTTGTACTATAATTATATTAGTACTTTCCACATTAGTTTCAATATGAGAAACTTCTTTCTTCATGGACCAAGTCAGCTGAAGACTGTTGATGAGATAGAGTCTGGAGAGAGAGCGAGCACAACCTAAACAAGGGTAATATTTCTACCTTGAAATCAAAATACTTCAAACTAGACTCATTTTCTAATCCCACTATCTGTTCCTGTTATAATCACTGTCATGTCGAATGACCATTAGTGATCCACCCGGCCACTCCTGTAATTCGCCTGTCCACTCCTTAGCCCTCCCTTCTCCACTTGCCCTGACCTAGGTCAGGAGTGCATTTGGTCAATGAAGTTCATCAATTCTACCTGTAAAGTAGCAATTAAGTCCGTGTCCCACCTCCAATGCCAGTGTGAGTTCTAGCTCTCATCAACTTTCACCTGGACCCTTGAGACAGCTTCTCAGCTGATCTCTTTCCAAGTGATTCTCCACAGGGTCCCAGAATTGCCTTTATGAAAAATGTACTGGACATATCACATATATGTGTAAAAACACTCAGTGGCATTGCCTATTGAAAAGTATTTCTAACTCTTAAAAAGGTAAAAAGGTCTCCCAGAATCTGGCACCAAACTCCCTTCCTGCTATGGCTTCCACAAACATCCTGCCATCTAGGTAACTTTGACTCACCTGTTTTCCATATATTGATGTGCTTCTGACACATCACCAAGTACATTCCACATAACTGTCCTCCTGGTGCATTTCTAGGCATCCTTCAAAACCTAGTTTTAATATGACCTCTTCTTTGAGATATTTTTAATTCCTGCCTCAGAAGGAAACAAATTGCCTAATCTGTAGTGCTTCCATGCACTTTTTTTATATCTCTCCTCAAAAATAACTAAATAATTAACTGTCTCCCACTAAATTCCAAGCTCCATGAGAATAAAGGCTCTGCCTTACTCATCCTTTTATCTCCATCCCTCAAAATTCCATGACATAAATACTCAGACAATGAATACTTGTGGAGTGAATGGATGCTTATTAAAAAGATCAAAGTATCCCAAATAGCGTCACTTGTTGGTGTGGTTTAGAGGTTCAATCGAAAGTTCAATATACAATGGACAGAGAGATGTGAAGCATCAGGAAGTGAAGCTCCCATGAGAGGCATTAGGACAGCCAAAATTAGATATCTTCTTAGCTATATCCCAAAATCTAGTCTTTCAAATTCTGAATAGTTAGAATTCTATTAGCTACTGTTAAAATAAGACCCAGAGTTTCAAGTACAATGCTTTTTAAAAAAATTTTTTTGTCAAATGTTTATGGAATATTATCAAATATTATGCCTTTTTTGGATTAGGGACTTAATGATTAAGGACTTTCTTAATCAATAGCTCTTATATATCAACAATTATACATTTGAGTTTATTAAATAACATTTTTATCATTATTTTTTATTATCTTAAATGGGGGTATTCTGTCATTTAGGAATGGTTCTGATGTTTATTCCGTCCTACTTTAGATGTTAGGTGCTTCATGAATTTCCCCGCGGTTTATATCCATTTTAATTAGAGCCCGTTACAAAAGTTTAATTTAGTTACATATATACTCGGCAACCCTGTCTATAAATGTTTCTAATTAATTATTATCTTACTAGATTCATTGACCCAAGTAATTTTATTTTCCCAGTTAATTTTATGGATCATAAGGAGAAATTTCAGAATTTCATATTTTTCATTCCCAGCAGAGGGCAGTACAGTGCTGGCTTTAAGATTAAGAAAATAACAAAGAAAAAATGCTATCAATTTAAAGATTTCAAAACTTTAAACTACCATTCTTATTCTAGTCAGAGACAAAAATATTCAAATTTTCACATTGGTCTGAAAATTAGAAACATTGTTTTTTCTTGAAGAATATGTTTTATTTTTAGAATCACACTTAAATTTTCCAAGTTAATTTGTAGAAGTAGAATGTGTTTCTTGGTGCCTACTTAGATATGTGGAAGTGCGGTAAGTGAAGGACAAGACAGGTTGAGAGGTACAAATTGATCAGATCCTGATCAGAGTGTGGCATGGAACCCTGCAGGGATGTGTTTGCATCCTACACCCTAAGAATCTCTGACCCAAGGAATGAAGAGATACTGAACGGAAATGGCCATTGGGTTTCTTCACTGCTCAATGCTGCAATGCACCAGGAATTTTAAGTGTTTTGTCTTACTTTAAAAATGGCTCTTGTTGATAAATTTTACTCTGTAGAACGCAAGTTTGACTTAAGCTACTATATTTTCAAATAACAAGTTTGTGAGTAAATGGCTACTAGATGCTGCAGATAATGAAATAAATTTTCCACTGATTTGCCCCACATAACACAACACCACTAGGAGGTGTAAATACTAAGGATTAAATGTAAAAACTGTGATATTAATTACCAAGGTTAAAATCAACAAAGTAAACATTCACATCTAACATCTATGAAAAAATATTTTTTTTCAAAATTTAAAATTCTGTATTTTTCCAAATGATTGATTCATCAGATGAAATAAATATTTATATTGGAACTTGAAGTATATACTTATAAGAAAGTACCTCAATGACAAAACAAAAACATAAGAAATATGCAAATATTGTTTATATCTCACCAATTGGAAATTAAATAATTTCAATTTTTTTTAAGGCAATGTCTCCATAGAGTGCCTGCCTGGTTCAAGTCCTTGTGCTGATGCTCTAACGTGTATAGCAATTGATTTATTTTGTGATGGAGAGTTAAACTGTCCAGATGGTTCTGATGAAGACAATAAAATTTGTGGTAAGTTCACACCCCCCCTTCACTCCCCCTTCCTTTTCGTCCTTCCTCACTGTACACACACACAAACAACCAGCAAAAGAATCCCCTCAGGTACCCGAAACTGCTGAAGAATGAGCTATTCCAATAGCCATTTTATAACATAATACAAAGTGTGAAAGAAATTGCATTAATGTTTTCCTAAACTTTATATATAATATTAAACATATTAATTAAACAGAATTCCTCTGGTGACTATGGAAAGGATGCTGTGCTTACCAACGTCTGTTATGGATGTGAGCAGAGCGTGGCAATATTTTTCATCCCTTCTCTATATTAAACTACCCCAAACTATTACGAATTTGCTTTCTTACGTATACATTCTCACTTCTTCCTAATGGTTTTTTCACCATCATATCATGTCTTTTTTTGTTGTTGTTAGTTTGTTTTTGCCATTTCAACACCACCTAACTCAGTGAGCACCATTTTTCAATTTCGACTGTTGCTTTTATCCTCCTCTCGTAGTTCTGTGAAAAATGGAAACCAGGTCTGAATAGGAACTTAATGTCTCATGAGTAAAACATCTGTGTTTTATTTGTATATTTTGGCATCTGTTTTGAGCATTAATAATATTATTTTATTATTATTATTATTTGACACTTAGCACTTACTATACACTGAGCATGATTCTAAGTGATTTAAACATGCTTACCCTTTGGCTTATTTCTTCATTTTGTAGCTGGGTTCCACTTAGAAAATGTTACTAGAAAGTAACATCCAAATGGGTAATTTATTGTTGTGTGTAACATATCTAAGAACCTTAACACGTGGAACTACAGTAGTCCCTTCTTATCCGTGGTTGGCACAGTTTCATTATCCATGGTCAACTGAGAGCTGAAAATATTAAAATGGAAAATTCCAGAAATAAACAATTCGTAAGTTTTAAATTGCACGTTGTTCTGAATATTGTTATATTTGTTCTATTTTATTATTAGTTATTGTTGCTAATATCTTGCTGTGCCTAATTTGTAAGTTAAACTTTGTTATAGGTATGCACGTATAGGAAAAAAGTGTATATAAGGTTTGATACTATCCATGATTTCAGTATCCTCAGTGGATATTATCCACTGAGGGTCTGGGCACGTAACCCCTGTTGATACAGGGAGACTGCTATTGAATTTGGATATTCTAACCTATAGTTTGTTTTTGAAAAATTAAACAGAAAGCATGAATTGCACATTTTTTTTGGTATCATTAATAATCTGTTTTAACTGCATATGATTAGTTTCTGAAGGGTGTTAAAGACTAGTTACTATTTGCTACACTTTGCTTTTCTACTATTTATTATACTTTTCTCATCTTGCTTGATATTAATTGATGATGAATGTTCCAGTGAGGACCAAAGTTTAAAAAATTACCTATCCACTTGGTACATACTTTAAAAGACAGACAGTTGGTCTATTTCCCAGTACCAACTCTCAACAAAAGGCAACTGTACTACAGAGACTTCCACTAAGCAATCCCAATTCAAATGTTCTTGGATAAAATTCAAACCTTTAAAGTTCAACTACATACTTTGAAGTGCACTCAGAACATATTGGAAGAAAGTGCAGGCTACAGGATATTTTTTAATCTATTTTATATAACTAAGTTACTCAAAGAAGAAAGCAACCTTCATTTTTTGCTGTGTTGTTCAGGCGTTTCCCACAACCTTTTCAGGAAGAATATGATACAAGTCTGCCATCATGAGGTAACAAAGGTGATGTTGATTTCTATTTCAAAAATAATAGTGTATGTCAAGTAAGACACGTAGCTTTAAGCCTATATAATGATGATCAATAACCTTAAATAGGGAAAAGCCATTAGTAATATATTAAATGAATCAAATAATCATAAAATGTACCACACCTATTATTTGGTTCCTACCCTCATGAAGTTCAAAATTTTAATGATAAATTAAGTATCATGGAAGTATGACAATTTGTGCTACAATAAGTTATAAGGCCATGAATTATTTTTCTGAGCACTATAAATTCATGGGATGAGCCTCAGTATTAGGACAGAATTAATTATCTAAATTCCTTTAAAGACATAATCCAACTTCATTATTACTTCTCAGTATCACAATGGTCTTATTTTTACTGCACCTTAGTAGCAACCAGCCTTCCATGTCACTAAATTTCTTAAGCAGATTTTCCATTTTCTTGATTCTTTTATTTGTAGCTTAAAGTTAGAATTATATCTATTTTGGTAGATAAATTTAAATCATTTGTGGGATAAGGTAGTGGAAGAATCAATCAATTAATCTATCTTTATCCCGTGAGAATTCAAGAGTCTTAAATTTTCTTACCCATTTTAATCATTGATGATGGTGAGCCCAAAATCCTAGTGGACTCCAGCACCAACTCAAACTTCCAGTAGCATCATTTCCACCTGAAAGCCCTTTTCCATCAATCTGCATTCACAGAAAAATTCTTGAAATTAATTTAAGAGAATTTTCTCTATATGAAATTAACCTTTGCTCTCACTCTTTTTTTTCCTCCAGCTGTGAGCTCTAATTCTAGTTTGTGTTATTAATAGAATCACATTAATGTTGACTTACGCAGCTTCCTCTTTTAGTCTTTAGTTATTTACGTTGACACAACTTATAGCTGACTATAGCTGAAACAAGATTTCTTTAAATTGTTTTTCTCTTCTGATTAGAATTGCATCAGCAAGAAAGTTCACTTTTTAGCTGACCTATGAGAAGGAAAGATGCTGACTCACAGCCCTTAGGCCAATGTTCAGGAATATTTGGAAGCTGGCAAATGTCTTCATAGTTTGCATGCCTCATATGTATGTGCATAATAGACCTTGGCAGAGATCATCTTTGATCTGTGTATCCTGGAGAATGCCTTGAGCAAAACAAAATTACTAAATATTAAGCCAGCAGAGGGAGCTCTCAGCGGGTCTTAAGTGTACACCTTTATGAATCCCATCCCACTACAAGCGACATTTCTAATAGTGTGATAAAATGGCTGATATTATTTGACAGGCTCATTTATTTCCCCCTCAAAATGTTTTTTCTGATGCTGCACTCAAAAGAACTGTGAAGTCTAAAAAGTCATAATCCTAAACGCCCACAATTCTACTCATACATAGTTTTATATCTTTTTTTTTTTTCTTGAAAACCTATCCTGCTTCATTGTCATATGTAAAATTAGGTTGTCTGGAAACACTTTGAATAAATGAAAGAATATATGAGAAATCCCTCTGCACAAGCTTATATTTTGAAATTATATTTTAGCATCCTGAACTTTGTTAATAGAAGTAATTCAAGACTATTGTACTCTTATTTTAAATATCTTTAGGACTATCCTTCCCCTTTGCTTGTATGCAAGGAATTTACCAAAGGCCACTTAGAGCAGAATTTGACCTGTAGATTATCCACTCACACTAAAACTTAGCAACTTTATAGAAAATTGGACAGGAAAAATGATTATATTCTTTAGGACAGGCTAAATACTATGATAAATACTTTAAGCAATTTATCACCTATATCACAGTCCAAGAAAGATGGCAAGGGGCTGCACTGTAGGTTGGCATTCAGGATGCCAACTCCTTGTCAGCCACCCTCTCTGCCCTCAGAGTCCTCCACTGGATTCTTTACAACCTGCTGACAGAAAAGGGAATAATGTTACAGAAATCCTTCTAGAAACCACATTTGGAAATAAACACAATCAGTTCCACAATAGTTTATTGGCCAACCCACTCACATGACCTCACCTGACTACAAAGGATGTTGGGAAGTATAGTTCAGTCATGTGCCTGTGGAGCAACTACCACAGAGTTTGTCAAACACAGAGCCATCTTTGACCCTGGACACATAACTTAGCTTTTTGGAAAATTATGAATCCTGTTGAGCAACACAAAGTGTTGATACCTTTCCCAAAAAACGTGTAGTGAATGGATGCAAAGGATTACTAAAATTTTACCAACTTTGCAAATAGATTTTACAAATTCATCAACTGTTCGTTTTGTTTCCTTTTTAATTCTTTTTTTCTTTTTCCTTTTTTTTTTTTTTTTTTGCTTCCCCCGTTTGTTGTGGAATGCTATTGCAAACGTAATCTATATTCTGTTTTTAAGAACATTAGAAAAGATGGAATTCTTTTTTTTTAAATTTTCCTACTTCTTTCATTTATGCTTTCCACCTTGCTTTTCAGCTCAAAGAGTGGGTGATGTCATTATGATAGCTCTGTATGTTATGGTATTAGGCAATATAGCATAGTATGCTCTGGAACAAGACTGCCTGGCTTTGCATTGTTGCTTATAAGCTAGAAGGTCTTATCCTAGCTACTTAACCCCTCTATGCCTCAGTTTCCCCACCTTTAACTTTATGGGGTTGTTATGAAGATTATGTTAAATACATATATAACAACTTTGGAACAAGAGCAAGCATATAGCAAACACTCCATAAATATTAGCAATTTTATTTTGAGGCTGGCAGGATTGAATGACCTACCTCATTGGTTCCCACGTATCTTAATTTAAATATAAACTATCTACAGTAGCAGTGGGCTTTACCGCACTGCCTATAATCTTTGAGTCCATGTTCTTTCTTGGCAAATTGTGATTAAAAGGCTCTATATATGACATAAAATACAAGCAAACACTTTTGGTTTTTATGGTCATTGAAGCAAAGGCATTAATTGTCTCATTTGTTTATCATGGTTTGTAGTGGGCAGAGAGTTCAGGTTGAGAAAACAGATTTACTGTTACAACTAGAAAGTTACTTAGCACTGCATTTAAAAGTCACGTATTTTACTATTTACCTTCAAATCATGAAAAATTAGACTTAATTTTCCTTGTTTGCTGTACTAATTATTATACATAAGGAGATTCATTTCCCTCAACAAGTCAGAATTTTCCCTATTTCCTTTCCTGTGGTCTTTGCTGGATTGTTCGGAATTTAATCCTTGCTTCTTGGGTTATTATCTCTTCTGTTCTTCGTTTATTCTTTTTTCTTTCTTTCTTTTTTCTTTCTTTCTTTTTTCTTTGGTCTCCTGCTGGTAGTCAGGTTACCATGTCATAAACAAATACAATTAATTTGTAGTCCATTGTTCTTAAAAAGACTTTGAATCTTAAAATTAACTTACCAAAGTAAATTTTTATGCTTTTTAAAAAAATCAAAAATGGCAAAACCAAATAAAAAACATGGTTTTTTTTCCAAGATTTCTATGTGCTGTTTAATTTTTCAATTTATTTCTTTTTATTCATATAAAATGTCTTATGTCATATAACAGCTTGTATTGTATAATTTGATAGAATTGCTGTATAATATTACAATGAGCTTTTTGATACCTCAAGGTAGGATTAGCTTGTTCTAGCAGTCAGTTTCCCAAAGTAGCAAATTAATTTTAATACATTTTATTGATTTTCTACCTTCCATCAATGTTTCTGTAAATGAGAAATTTACAGTCTACACAGAGAAAAAGAGCACATTCTAGGAGTCATAATTCTAGAATAGGGTGTCAACAGAACTAAGTAACTAAATATAAAGAAAATAATGTAAGAAAGACTAAAAATTGTGAAAATAAAAAAATTAGCATATGCTATACATAGCAAGTGTATGAGGTAGACAAAAAATTATAAAGTATGGCTCCTGGTTCATGCCTTCAAGATTTTAATCTAGTTGGAAATGATTCAGGTATAAATTAAAGAAAACTAATAATGCATGACATTAAGGAGAGGTTCATGAAATAAAGGTGTTACAAGAACTAAAAGAGGAAAACAGATAATCGCGGAAAGCAAAGGTTATAGTCAGGAATATTGACTGAAAATACTGAGCTCAACAGTAAATCTATACAAAAGGACCAAGAGTGATGAAGTCTCAAAGGTGGGTGAAAAGGTTGCCTGGATGGAATTATCTAGATCTGTCATTTGCCTGGCCTTATTCTAATTATTTTCAGGAAAACATAGCACTTTGTACATGTATTTGAAATTCATCTAGCTCCAACTGAATGAGGAAGATAGGACAAAAAATTAGTTATTATTTATCTAAATTGGCAGTTTAGAATTCAGATATAGTTGTTTCCTTACAAATATGGAAGAATACACTTAAAATGCAGCTCAACTATGGGTGTTTATTAATGGAATTCTTTTCTAAAGTACTCCGTAATGGGATATGTAAGAATATTTTAAAATAGCTAATAGATTTCAGAAATGAGATCTGATTAACTCCCATTTGGTCATTTCAGTTTTGTGAAATAGCCTTGTACAGATTCTGTCATGACTCCTCTGTGAAATGTTTGTTAGCTTATTTGGATTCCAAGATTGTTTTGTGTAATATTAATTGTCATCTTTTTGCAGCCACAGTTTGTGATGGAAGATTTTTGTTGACTGGATCTTCTGGGTCTTTCCAGGCTGTGCATTATCCAAAGCCTTCTAACCCAACCATTTGCCAGTGGATCATACGGTAATATGTCATCTTCTATTTTCTGTTCTTAAGTCATGAAGTATTTTTCTGATGCAATATCCTATTGCTTTTAGCAGTATTCTTTTTAACAATTATTGTTTTCATTTGCTATAAAGCAAAGTTCTCCCAACTGACAAACCGTTCAAAAAGATTCTCTCTTGTGCTTAACCTTTAAAAAAGGTATTTGGTCCTATGAACAATACTTTCTAATAAATGAGGCCATCTCATTAGTTTCTGAAGCAAGTTTTTTTCCTCATGGTTGGCACAGATCATGTGCTGCCAAGGCAAATAGCATATATGCATGGCTGTGTATCACAAGAAATGGAATTTCATATGATCGGCATCTGTCTGAGGAAAAGTTCCTTTCTCATTATGCCAGCAATTGTATGAAAATCTCCAATAGCTTGATTTAGATACAGCAGATTAAGAGCAGGGAATATCCTCTATATACATCCTTTTTGCTACATCATGAATGTTATTTGGATAAATTACTATATTTTTGACCTCTAAGCTCTTAATTGACCAATCCAATCATGACGATGATCAAAATAATAAAGCTGCTGATAGCTGATCTAACCTAAATGCTAACCTAAGCATTTTTCACAAACAAAAAATACGCAAAGTTCCTTTTGGATATTCCAAGGAGAAAAAGAATTTGTTTTCAATAAGCATAAGGGAAACAAACAAACTCATTAAAACTTTAAAAAAAAAAAACTACAGCCATTCTCAAAGCCTTAAATATGTTTACATGCACTCTAAATTTCCATTAAAAACTTTCTAAGTGAATATTTCTCCCACAGAACATGCAGAATAAGTGTTCCATAGAATTCACTTTGAAAAATTATATTCTAGTTCATTTCTCTTAACAGCTGTATGGGATTATGGTTTCCCAATGTGACCTACAGTATGATCATTTTAATCATTATGATGACTCACTAGAAAACAAGAAGAATCAATATAATAGCTGATTAAAGAAGGGTAAAAGGCAGACCCTCGGGTTCTTGCCAAACATGATAGGAAATGGGCCTGTAAATAATCACAAGGGTTGTTATCCCATGTAGACATATCCCAGAGAGAAGATGTGAAGAAATAATTGTTTTACACACATTTACTTGTCATTATTCAAGGAAAGAAGAATATCCTGTTTTCTTTAAATAATTTCTATTTGGAATGCAGTCCCATGGAAGATATGTGATATAACTAAGAGCACAGTTTCCTATGTTTCAAACTCTAGACAACATGCTATTTGTGTGATGAAAATAAAAAACAAAATTATGTATTTAAAGTGGTAGCTCTAAGTAATTCTTGTCAATTGAAAAATTAACCAAATTGGAGGAGGTTTCCACTCGACATATATATGTGAGAGAGATATATATATAAAATATGTGAGAGAGATATATACATGTATATATAAAATCACATCAAATTTTAAAAGAAGCATCTATAATTTTAGCATTGTTCATAAGGAAAATAAAAAATGATTCTATATTAGAAATGTCAGTAGAAAGCCTTAGAAAATCTTAAATTACTTTCACTGAAAATGGAAAGAATATATAAACATAACTAATCTGTATCCTTGGGTACACAATGATTTCTTCATGTAATCTTTGGATATTAATACCAAATAAAAATAATCAATTGTTAAGTTAACTTCTGAATAAAGATAGGCCAAATTTAGAGAGTTTATGAGCAGAATGAACAATAAACTTTTGCTATAATGATATCATTTATGCAATAATCATCCTATATTAATTAAGAATTTTATGGTCCTCTTCTTTTTACTTCCTTTCCATTGCTTAATTTTTAAAACTATTTTAAGAATTTCACCACTGGTACAGAAATGAATTTAAAAATACTTTAATTTAATACTTAAATAATTTTAAAATATTTAAGAATCTAAAATACTACCCTAAAACAAAAATTGTACTTTATAAGGACATTGTGATTTAATTAATTACATAAATAATCTATTTTTTCTTCTCAAAACTGATTACTATATTAGAGACACATTGTACTAGATTGTTTTTTCTCATTAGTGATCAAAATGGGAATAAAGAATGTTTTTTCTACAAGTTTGAAAGAACAATTAAATAGTGGAGAAATGTTTAGGATGCAATTAAACTATTTTGGGCTGGACTAGCCCAGTCTTGGAATTATATTAAGACCACATTTAGCATAGGGCCAATGATGAAGAATGTAGATACTGAAGACAGTCTGTGTGGATTCAAATCTAGCTTCTCTTGATTCAAGTTGTGTGTTCTCAGGCAAATAACTTCACCTCTTTGACCCTCAAATTTCTGCATCTATAGAGTCCAACATTTCTAACTACTATGGTCAAAGTCGTTATTAAATATGATAATGAATGTAAAGTGATTTACCACATATTAAGTGCTCCGTAAAATAAAATATAAATATATAAAAGATTATTTCACAATACAAAAATATAAAATGTATAAACTAAATTTACAAAAGTACCAATCCCTTCAAAAAATCAGAAATTAACCAAGAAGTCAAATATTATACAAACGTCTGATTATATTTTCAAATTAATCTTACTTTTATAAATGCCGGTGGTTTACTGCAAGTCAGTTGGCTTTTCTGAATCAGAAGAAAGTAGAAAACAGTATGTACTTTTCTCTCTCTTCTACTTCCAATTTTTTTGAGAAAGCAAAGGACCACTGAACACAAAGTCTCCTGGGGAGCTTCTCTTGCATTCGTTCCTTAGTTTCACAGCTTGAAAATAACATCAGGTGAAGAAGAAATCATTACATTCTTGCCTAGAGACACCAAAACATTAATTAAAAGAGTAGAAATCATCCCTGAAGGATGCTTCATTTCTTCTGCCTCTGTTTTCTTTAGCTTTGACTAGGGATTCTCTGTGAAGTTCTCACCAGCAGGCTCACCCCACCTGTCCCTGAACTGACCTAACAGAGGCAGAACTTCAATAAACGACTGCAAGCATAGCTTTGCTTTCCTTCTCTCTCTCTGGGCTGGAAAGATCTGCTGATCCCTCACCTTGGTTTCCTTACCTCTGCCAACCTCCTGTGGTTTCAGAACACAGCAAAGAGAAGCCATGAGTATGCCTTCCCCTGCATCTACCTATTTTAATCCAGCAACCCTTGAACCAACCCTTGAATCCAGCTCATCACAATCACTCTTGCAGTTTTCCAGAATAGACATCCCAGAATCCACTCTGGAACTGCTTAATCAGATATTGAGAGCTGAAGTCCATATGTTGGTATTTCTTAAAAATAACCTACCACTGTTCTAAATTTACCTCCCCAGAAGCAAACCCTGGCAAGTCCAAATATCTGGATTTCTGCTTAGATATCTTTAAATTCTGCCCTTCTAGTAGCAGCCACATCAATATCACCAACCCCACTATTGAAAACTAAACTCCAGCCCTGAACCCCAGCCCCCTGACCAGAATTATAACATAGTCTATGCCAAACCTGGGTCTTGCCACAAATGGACATTTCCCAACAATGACCTTTAGATTCTCAAAAATTAACTACCTTTGTGAAGAATGTCCTCAATTGCCTGATTGGCCATGTTACTACTGATGGCATACCTAAAAACTAAAGTCACTGTGCCATTGGCCAGTAGGCCTTGTTCGCCCAGTATCCTCCAAAGTGAGCCTCTCAGGCCAGGTCGTATCTCAAGACTCCTGCTTGGCCTTGGGAACCAGATCACTAGCTTTTATCAGCCCTGTCATCCTCTCTCCTGAGTCCACCTGCAGATAATTCATCCAACCTCATGCCCAAGCAAGCTTAAACATTATTATCCACACTGTTATTTTTCTTTTGGTCTCTGTCCTTCTGAGTTCAGAGGAACTTTGCACTTCCAAAGCACTGTGAGGAATTATCTACATTTCTGATTCTAACACTTCAATGAGACAGTGGAGTAGTAAATAGAGGTTTCCCTATGCCCCCTTTCCCCAAAACTGTTGTCTGAAAATGAAAATCCTATATTTAATTATCAAATTAAAAGTTTATGATGAACCTGTCATACTTTTCCACCATACTCTTATACTACTAGCAGTTAGATTTTTTTTACATCAACAAGCATGTACTAGTTTCTACAAAGTATTGGATAATACAGGGATAAATAAATTAATCCTTGTCATTAAGTCATACAAAATCTGGTAGGCAAGATAATTAAGTATGTAGCTGACAATTGTAGAATGCAATAGTTGTCACATTGATTGTGTAAACAATGTACATGGATTGGCAGACTTAATATTGTTAAAATGCTTATACTTACCAAAGCAATGTACAGATTCAGTGAAATCTCTGTCAAAATATCAATGGCTTTTTTTTTACAGAAATGGAAAAAAAATCCTAAAATTCATACTGAAACAAACAAAACCTGAATAGCCAAAACAATCTTGAACAAAACTAGAGGCCTCATACTTCCTGATTTCAAAACTTATCAGAAACAGATGCAGAGAGCACAGTTTGGGGGATGACCACGATTATGGCTCTGACACGGGCAGAACAGGGGCAATGTGTATGGCCAAAGTGTTGTACCCCCATGATATTCTGAAATTAAAAAAATAAATTAAAAAAAAAAACATCAGAAACCTATAGCAATAAAAACAGTAATGTACTGGCATAAAGACAAACGCATAGACCAATAAACAGAATAGAAAGTCCAGAAATAAACCTTCTCATATACAGTCAAATGATCTTCAATGAGGGTGCCAAAACAACACAATAAGGGAAAGGATAATCTTTTCAACAAATGGTGTTGGGAAGATCCGTAATCCACATGCAAAAGAATGAAACTGGACCTTTATCTTACACCATTCTGAAAAATCAATTCAAAATGGACTAAAGACTTAAACTCCAGACC
Source organism: Daubentonia madagascariensis (assembly GCA_023783475.1). Lineage (NCBI taxonomy): Eukaryota > Metazoa > Chordata > Mammalia > Primates > Daubentoniidae > Daubentonia > Daubentonia madagascariensis. Next base: position 20,640,006 of record JAKFHU010001684.1, on the reverse strand, counting down.
TAAAACCATAAAACTCCTAGAAGAAAATAGTGGAGAAAAGCTTCTTTTTAAAATTTTTTTATTTTTTATATATATATAAATTTTTTTTATTTTAGAATATTACAAACATTTAGGTTACATATATTGCCTTTACACTGCCTGAGTCAGAGCTACAAGTGTGCCCCTCCCCCAGACACTGCGCACCACAACCATTAGGTGTGAATTTACCCAAACCCCTTCCCCCCTTCCACCTGCCTGACACCCTGATGAATGTTACTTCCATACATGCACATAAATGTTGACCAATTAGTACCAATTTAATGGTGAATATATGTGGTTCTTGTTTTTGCCTTCTTGTGATACTTCACTTAGGAGGATGGGCTCCAGCTCCATCCTGGATGATACAAGAGGTGTTAGTTCACTATTGTGTTTTGTGGCTCAGTAGTACTCCATGGTATACATATAACACATTTTATTAATCCACTCATGTATTGATGAGCACTTGGGTTGTTTCCACATCTTTGCAATTGTGAATTGTGCTGCTATAAACATTCGAGTGCAGATGTCTTTATTATAGAACATCTTTTTTTCCTTTGGGTAGATGCCCAGTAGTGGGATTGCTGGATCAAATGGTAGTTCCTTGAGGTATCTCCATATTACTTTCCATAGAGGTTGTACTAGTTTGCAGTCCCACCAGCAGTGTATGAGTGTTCCTATCTCTCTGCACCCACGCTAACATTTGTTGTTTTGGGAATTTTTGACAACAGCCATTCTCACTGGAGTTAAGTGATATCTCATTGTGGTTTTGATTTGCATTTGTCTGATGATTAGAGACGAGGAGCATTTTTTCAGATGTTTCTTGGCCGTTAGTCTACCTTCGTCTGAAAACTTTCTGTTCATGTCCTTTGTTCACTTTTTAATGGGGTTGTTTGATTTTTTCTTACTGATATTCCTGAGTTCTATATAGATTCTAGTTATCAGCCCTTTATCAGAAGTATAGCATGCAAATATTTTTTCCTATTCTGTAGGTTGTCTATTCGCTCTAGTGATAGTTTCTTTGGCTGTGCAGAAGCTTTTTAATTTGACCCATTTGTTTGTTTTTGTTGATGCTGTGATTGTTTTTGGGGTCTTATTCATGAATTCTTTGCTTAGGCCAATGGCTATAAGAGTTTTTCCAATGTTTTCTTCTAGACTTCTTATGGTTTCATGCCTTAGGTTTAAGTCTGTTGTCCATCATGAGTTGATTTTTGTAAGAGGTAAGAGATGCAGATCCTGTTTCAGTCTTCTACATGTGACTATCCATATATATATTTTCAAATTATTATGGGTTCATCTGATGTTTTCCTAAAGACATACAATGTGAATTAATCAAATCCAAATAATTGGGACATCCATCGCCTCAGGCATTTAGCATTTCTTTGTGTTAGGAACATTCCAATTCTAATCTTTTAGTTATTTTAAAGTATACCCAAATTTATGGTTGCTTACAGGCACTTTGTTGTGCTATCAAATATTGTTCATTCTATCTAATTATCTAACTATATTTTTGCACCCATTAACCATCCCTACTTTATCCCCCCCTCTCCACTACCCTTCCCAGCCTCTGGAAACTGTCATTCTACTCTCTGTCTCCATGAGATCAATAGTTAGTAATATTTAGCTCCCACAGAGGAGTGAGAACATGCAAGATTTGTCTTTCTGTGCTTGGCTTATTTCACATAAGGTAATGTTCTCCAGTTCCATCCATGTTGTTGCACATGGAAGGATTTCATTCTTTTTGTGGCTATATAATATTCCATTGTGTATACGTACCACAATTTCTTTATCCATTCATCCATTGATGGACACTTAGGTTGATTCCATATCTTAATTATTGTGAATAGTGCTGCAATAAACACAGGAGTGAAGATAATCTATCAATATACTGAATTCCTTTCTTTTGTATATATACCTAGCAATGGGATTGCTGGGTCATATGGTAGTTCTAGTTTTAGTTTTCTGAGGAACCTCCATAGTGGTTGCACTAGTTTACATTCCCACCAATGGTGTGTGAGGGCTCCCCTTTCTCCACATCTTCACCAGCATTCATTATTGACTGTCTTTTTGATAAAAAGCCATTTTAACTGGGGTAAGATGATATCTCATTATAGTTTTGATTTGCATTTCTCTGATGGCTAATGATGTTGAGCATTTTTCATATATCTGTTGGCCATTTGTAGGTCTTCTTTTCAGAAGTGGCTATTCAGATCCTTTGGCCATTTTTTAATCAAATTATTTGATCTTTTCCTATCGAGTTGTTGGAGTTCCTTATATATCTTGTTATTAATCCTTTGTCAGATGGGTAGTTTGTAGATGTTTTCTCCCATTCTATGACTTCTCTCTTCACTTTGCTGATTGTTTCCTTCGCTGTACAGAAACTTTTTAGCTTGATGTGATCCCATTTGTCCAATTTTCCTTTGGTTGCCTGTGCTTTGGGGGTATTACTCAAGAAGTCCTTGCCCAGACCAATGTCCTGAAGTGTTTCCCCAGTGTTTTCTTTTAGTAGTTCATAATTTCAGGTCTTAAATTTAGGTCTTTAATCCATATTGATTTGATTTTTGTATATGGTGAGAGATAAGGATCTAGTAGCATTATTCTGTATAGTGATATCCAGTTTTCCCAGCACCATGTATTAAAGAGACTGTCCTTTCCCCACTGTATATTCTTCGCAACCTTGTCAAAAATAAGTTCACTATAGATGTCTGGATTTATTTCTGGGTTCTCTGTTCTGTTCCATTGGTCTATGTGTCTGTTTTTATGCCAGTATCATGCTGTTTTGCTTATTATAGCTCTATAGTATAATTTGAAGTCAAGTAATGTGATTCCTCCAATTTTATTCTTTTTGATCAGGATGGCTTTGGCTATTCTGGGTCTTTTGTGGTTCCATATAAATTTTAAGATATTTTTTTCTATTTCTATGAAGAATGTCATTGGTATTTTGATAGAGATTGAATTGAATCTGTAGATTGCCTTGGGTAGCATGGACTTTTCAGCAATATTAATTCTTCCAATCTGTGAACCTGGAATATTTTTCCATTTTTTGTGTCCTCTTCAATTACTTCCATCAATGTTTTATAGTTTTCATTATAGAGATCTTTCACTTCTTTGGTTAAATTTATTCCTAGGTATTCTTTTATATTCATAGCTATTTTTTATGTTATCATTTGTTTGTTAGTTTGTTTTTTATTTCAGAGTATTACGGGGGTACAAACGTTAAGGTTACATGTATTGCTTTTGCTCTAGTCAGAGCTACAAATGTGCCCATCCCCCAGATAGTGTGCACTGCACCCCCTAGACGTGAATTTACCCATCCCCTCCTCCTTCTTCCCACCAGCCCGACACCTGATGAATGTTACTTCCACATGTGCGCATAAATGTTGATCAATTAGTATCAATTTGATGGTGAGTACATGTGGTACTTGTTTTTCCATTCTTGAGATATTCACTTAGAAGAATGAACTCCAGTTCCATCCAAGATAATACAAGAGGTGTTAGTTCACCGTTGTTTTTTGTGGCTCAGTAGTACTCTGTGGTATACACATACCACATTTTATTAATCCACTCATGTATTGATGAGCACTTGGGTTGTTTCCACATCTTTGTAATTGTGCATTGTGATGCTATAAACGTTCAAGTGCAGATGTCTTTATTATAGAATGTCTTTTTTTTCCTTTGGGTAAATACCTAGTAGTGGGATTACTGGATCAAATGGTAGTTCTACTTTTCGTTCTTTGAGGTATCTTCATACTACTTTCCATAGAGGTTGTACTAGTTTGCAGTCCCACTAGCAGTGTATAAGTGTTCCTATCTTTTTTGCATCCATGCCAACATTTGTTGTTTGGGGAATTTTTGATAACAGCCATTTTCACTGGAGTTAAGTGGTATCTCATTGTGGTTTTGATTTGCATTTCCCTGATTATTAGAGATGTTGAGCATTTTTTCAGATGTTTCTTAGCCATTAGTCTATCATCTTTTGAAAAGTTTCTGTTCATGTCCTTTGCCCATTTTTTAATGGGGTTGTTTGATTTTTTTCTTACTCATTTTCCTGTCTTCTATATAGATTCTAGTTTTTAGTCCTTTGTCAGATGTATAGCATGCAAAACTTTTCTCCTCTTCTGTACATTGTCTATTTGTTCTAGTAATAGTTTCTTTGGCTGTGCAGAAGCTTTTTAATTTGATCAGGTCCCATTTGTTTATTTTTGTTGTTGCTGTGCTTGTTTTGGGGTCTTCTTCATAAATTCTTTGCTTAGGCCAGTGTCTATAAGAGTTTTTCCAACTTTTTCTTCTAGAATTCTTATGGTTTCATGTCTTAGGTTTAAGTCTGTTATCCATCATGAGTTGATTTTTGTGAGAGGTGAGAGGTGACGATCCTGTTTCAGTCTTCTACATGTGGCTATCCAATTTTCCCAGCACCATTTATTGAATAGGGATTCTTTTCCCCAGTGTATGTTTTTGTCTACTTTGTCAAAAATCAGATGGCTATATAAGGAGGGTTTTTATGTCTGGGTTCTCAGTCCTGTTCCATTGGTTTATGTCTCTTTTCTTGTGCCAATACCATGCTGTTTTGGTTACTATAGCCTTGTACTATAGCTTGAAGTCTGGTAGATTGATGCCTCCCAATTTATTCTTTTTGCTTAAGGTTGCTTTGGCTATACAAAGTCTTCTCTGGTTCCATACAAATTGTAAATGAGATTACTTTCTTGGTTTCTTTTTCAGATTGTTTCCTGTTGGCATATAGAAATGCTACTGATTTTTATATGTTGATGTTTTATCCTGCAACATTACTGAATTTGTTTGTCAGTTTTAATAGTTTTTTTTGTGTGTGTGTGTGGAGTCTTTAGGTTTCTCTAGATAGAAGAGCATATTGTCTGCAACAAGGATAATTTGACTTCTTCCTTTCCAATTTGGTTTCCCTTTATTTCTTTATCTTGTCTAATTGCTCTAGCTAGAACTTCCAGTACTGTGTTGAATAACACTGGTGAAAGTGGGCATCCTTGTCTTGTTCCAGATCTTACAGGAAAGGCTTTCAGTTTTTCCCTATTAACTATGATACTAGCTGTGGATTTGTCACCTATGGCTTTTACTGGACTAAGGTAAGTTCTTTCTATACCTAGTTTTTTGAGAATTTTCATTGTGAAGGGATGTTGAATTTTATTGCATGCTTTTACTGCATCTATTGAAATGATCATATGGTTTTTATCCTTCATGCTGTTGCTATGATGTATCACATTGATTGATTTATGTGTATGTTGAACCATCTTTGCATCCTTGGGATGAATCCCACTTGATCATGATGAATAATCTTTTTAATATGTTGTTAAAGTTGGTTTGCTATTTTGTTGAGGATCTTTGCATCTATGTCCATCAAAGATAATGGCCCATAGTTCTCTTTTATTTTTGTGTCTTTGTCTGGTTTTGGTATCAGGGTCATATAGGCCTCATAGAATGACATTGGGAGCATCCCTTCCTCCTTGATTTTTTGCAATAGTTTAAGTAGGATTGGTATTAGTTCTTTGAATGCTTGGTAGAATTCAGCTGTGAAACTGTTGGGTCCTGGTCTTTTCTTTGATGGGAGACTTTTTATTACTGCCTCTTTGTTATTACTTATTATTGGTTTAGTCAAGTTTTGGACCTCTTCCTGGTTCAATCTTGGTAGTTTTTATGTGTCTGGGAATTTATCCATTTCTTCTAGGTTTTCAAATTTATTGGCATATAATTGCTCATAGTAGTCTCTAATGAGCCTTTGGATTTCTACAGTATCAGTTGTAATGTCTCCTTTTTCGTCTCTCATTTTATTTATTTTGGTCTTCTCTCTGTTTTCCTTAGTCTTGCTAAAGGTCTGTCTATTTTGTTTATCATTTCAAAAAACCAACTTTTTTGGTGATCTTTTGTTTTTTGGTTTCAATTTTATTTATTTCTGCTCTGATCTTTATTATTTATTTTCTTCTACTAATTTTGTGTTTGGTTTGCTCTTGTTTTTCTAGAAAGTAAGTAACCCAATTAAAAATGGCAAAAGGACTTTAATAAACATTTATCTTAAAGACACACAAAAATATTTGAAAATATACTCAACATCACTATTCATCATGGAAACATAAATGAAAACCACTATGCAATATCACCTCACTCCCATTAGGATGGCCACTACAAACAAAACAAAACAGAACAAAAAAACAGAAAATAACAATTGTTGGAAAGAATGTGGAAAAATTGGAGCCCTGGTGCATTGTTTGTAAGAATGCAAAATGGTGCAACCACTATGGAAAACAGCATGCAGTTTCCTCAAAAAGTTACAAATAGAATTATCATATACTCTAATTATAGTTCTAATTGTGGGTATTGATGTCAAAGAGGTATCTGCACTTCCATGTTGACTTCAGCATTATTCACAAAAGCCAAGAGGTGGAAAGAACCTGATTTCTATCAACAGTTGAATCGATAAAGGAAATGTGGTATATACATAAAATAGAATTTTTTTTAGCTATAAAAAAGAAGGAAATTCTATACACGGTACAACATGGATGAAACTTGAGGGCATTATGCTAAGTGAAAGAAGCCACTCACAGAAAGATAAATACTGCATGACTTCACTTACACAAAGGATCTAAAGTAGTCAAAGTCATAGAAATGGAAGTAAAATGGTGGTTGCCAGGAGCTGGGAGAAATAAACAGTAGCGAGTTGTTCAATGGTTATAGTGTTTCAGTTCTAAGTATCTGCCGCACGACATTGTATTCATAGTTAATTATACTATGCAATACACTTAAAACTTGTTAAGAGGGTAGATATGTGTTTTTTACTATAAGAAAATAAAATACACACAAATTCTAGAATGCATTAAGAATTATGACAACTGTTGAGTGACCATAATCTATTTTTTGCTTTTAATTTAGTGTAAACCGAGGACTTTCCATTAAACTGAGCTTTGATTTTCTTAATACATATAATACAGACGTATTAAATATCTATGAAGGTGTAGGATCAAGCAAAATTTTGAGAGGTAAGTTAAAACAAATATACAATCCACTATCAAAATGAAAATATATGGAGAACTTTTTGGAGTCACATGTTTTCTCTTTTATTTAGAACTAAATATGAACTTGACATTTATATCACTGAAAGGAAAAAAACCCAGAATTGGTCCTCATTATAAAAATTAGAAAATTAGTAGTCCATGTCATCATCTTCATAATAAAATAGTTACTATTTCACATGGTCATCTTCTAAGCGATGTCTTAAAAATCATGTGAAGGTTGCCAAAGAAATATAATTAGATATTTGGCTACCATGCATTGTTGAAATGTTACTGCCCATTAAGCAAAATTCAGACAAGCCCTGAAAATTACTATTCTATTTTTCTCTGACATTGTGTAGGTTATAAACTCACAGAGTCTCTGTTCTTGTTTTCAGTGTGCACTTGGCTCTTCAGTTTCTTGCAGGACTAATACTAATAAGATGTGTAAAACAGTGTCTAGCACAGGTGGTAGGCTCAGTAAATGGTAGGTGTGGATGATATGATTATTGCACAACCATCTGTCATTAATACACAGACACTGACAGAAGCTGAGAAGACAGGACATGTGCTAATAATACATATCTACCCACCCCACTTTGTTCAATCTGGCCCCAAAATGCACAGAACTCTTTATGGTAGCCAGTGGGGCAAAATTCCAGGAAGAAATGAAATGAGGATGAAGAAGAGAATGTGGAAATGGAGCCTAGGGAATAACTAGTTTTCCTCACACATTGGAGAAATAATCAAGTGCCGAGCTAAGATGAGGTTGCAAGTGACACCTATGATTAGAGTTTATTTAATAACTGAATTTATTTTAATATTTTTGCCTTTCAAATTGTATTGTGGGTAATGAAAATTGAGTTCTCTCTCATAAAAGTTTTGATTGATTTAAGAATTTGAGAAATATTTAAGCATATGTTAATAATATTTAGTTTTTATTGAGTGCTATAGATGTGACCCTATGCTGAGTGATTTATGTGGATTTTCTTATTTAATATTCTCAACAAACTTGCAAAGTATGTTTTAGAGTAAAATGAGTAAAGAGTAACATGAGGTTCAAGATATTAAATGACCACATGTTCACAGAACCAGTTAGTGTTGGAGGCAAAAATCAAGTCCAAAATTCCTTTTCTTCAAACAGAGTGCAATTATTCATTGTGCTTTAAAAGCTCAATACAAATATAACGAGTTACATATAAAACATACGAACTTGTGGTAAGTCATATATGTTCTAAATAAATGTACCAAGCATTTCATAGTCTATTTATTTCAGTAGTTGATAAATGCAGTTACTTAAAATTATGATCAACACAAGTATTTACATAGGTGGACAAATAAGCTAGTTCATATAAATATCTTCAAAGACTGATGTGGCATTAATAAATTTTAGCATACATTGATCACTTGCAATGTGTAAAGAAGAGTTGTTAGCATTTTTTAACTCAATAAATGCTTCCCAAAACCAACTATAGGTGCTATTGTAATCTCTACTATACAAATGATAAAATCTAAATTCATAGAAGTTAGTTGTCCAATAAGTGGTAGGTGTAAGTTATCCTCATGTCCCATTACTCTTCAAATACCATGATTTGTCTAAACACTGTCTTCACATGCTTAGACTATCATAATTCATAAATAAATCTTAGAATAATTAGGTATAATGATGTGAATAAAGCACAATTACCATAATAATGTAATAAGAAATTAAAAATCCAAGTAGAAAAAAGTCTATGAATATATATTTAAATTATGACACGCAATTGCTTAATTTTAAGATCTTTGAAATAAAAATCCACTTTAAAGTTCTGAAAATTAAATATTTTAATTTTAACCTAAATAAAGTGATAAAGAGTATTGTGCATTAAATTTAAAAATTAAAAATAACTTTTTTTAAAGAAAGGGAATAATACCTTACCTCTAGCATCTAGCACAGTGTCTGGTATATTGCAGAAACTCAGAATTTGTTGATTTAAATTTACATTCACAGGTTTATATTTCTATTGTATGGTAGTATAGTATGATGCTATGTGGAGACAAGCAGTATCTCTCATACCCTTTAAGTTATTAATATTTTGTATTGAACTAATACCAATAATTTCGTTCTCAATCAACAAGCCCATCTTTTCCTAAATGTTTTAGTAATTTCCTTTATGTGAGGGATGCTTACAAGATTTGCTTTCATTAAATTCCAGTTTAGAATATATATCACAAATACTGTTATTATTTTTATCATGTTGAAAATATATAAATATTTCACTAAAATTATGGAAAATAGGATTATCTAGAGAGACTATAAGGAAATAAAAGCATCCAGTACCACAAAATAGTTGTTATATACTTGACTAGGGATAAGTCAGCATAAACAAATTTTAAAGGCATTTTTAAGTCATGAAAAATGTAATTCTAACTGGTAAGAAGTGTCAAAGAAAGATGGACATTACAAAAGAAAGACAATATGGAATGCAATGGAGTCTTCAAATAATTATGGGAACTGAAGTGAATCAGAATGGAATTTCAGGAAAGTTAGTTCAAAAACGTTTTCTTTAAGTTTCAGTGATGAAAGTATAATATTAAATTCGGTGGTGGCAGTAATTATCAACACTTGGAATGGAAAGGGTAGAAGGTTGTGAGTGAGCTCGTTCAATGTTTTATACAGGAAAATCTATAAATGTTTTTAGGCGCACTCAAAGAAAGACAACAAAAATAGCCTGGGTTAGCACACTGAAATTGGTTTCAAAATGCCTGGTCCAGAAGATGTGTTTGTGCGTGTGTAGTTATTATACCATTCTTTATATCACAAGTGCTTAGCTAGTACCCCATTCCCACAAGACTGCTGACAATATATCCCTAATACTGTAGCTTAACATCGTGTAAGGTCATGCTTTTAAAACTGAAGCACACAAAAGTATGCATAGGTATACCCAAAGCTTTATAATAAACATAGTGGGTTTTCCTGAATTGTCAATTTATCCTACCACAAAGATAAGCATATTGTGGTTATGGAATTAAATAACATAAGTTAATGTTTTTCAAGGTAAATTATTTACAATGAATTTTGTGCTTTTATTAATACACTTGTGTACACTCAGAAGTATCCATTCACTTACTTCTGTTTATAGGGGTACATTACATGGAAAAGTTTAATAGGCACTAAAGAGTCACTGCCTCCAGAAGTTCTCAACGATTCCCCAATCACAGTGCCTGGCAAAATTAAGGATTCCTTCCTCGGTATCCCCATAGCATTTCTCCCATATCTAATAATTCCATAGTTAATTTTTTGATAACTTGCCAATCTGAATGTTTCTAATATAGGAACTTGGTTATTTCTTCTCCCTATCATCAGTGCTTGGACCCATACCAAATTAATAGTGGACACTCAATAAAGTGTGTCGAATATATTAGAAATCCTTCATATCGTAAAGGTGATGGCAGCTTTTGTACTCTTATAAATTGGGTAAAATAAATAGTTTTGAAGTAGATCTGTTGAATCCTACTCTGTAGAAAGTTGGTCATCCCTGTCCATTGCCCTCTTTCCAAACTCCCCTGCATCTTTTTCATGCTACCTACTTTTCTCTTTCACAAAACTTATTCACCAGAGCTTTTGCTGTTAGAAGACAAATGATGAGTTAATTCATATTTAAGTGTGACTGCTTGACAAGACTATGTAAATTAATATCTATCCATAGAAGTATTGGATTTTTAGTAGAAACATTGGGTTTTCTTAAGGTGTTACCACCTAAAAAATTATACTATCAGCTATAATACAACATCAGGAAAAATTCAGCCTTTAAAAGTTAGTAGGTAATTGTTTTTTCTTTCAACACAAGCCCTATTTCTTGTAGGTAGGCAAACTCTATTACTCTGTTTACTGACTTCTTTATATATGCACTCAAATATTGATTAAAAGTCTCCTGTGCTCTGGTGCAATGACAGAAGCACAGTAATAAGTAATAATCTCTGCCTTTTTAGGGCTTACAACCTAGCTGGCGAGATAGAGAAACAATAGCTAGCATTCATTGAGCAATTACTATACACCAGTCACTGTCTCACATGGAAATTAGTTATTTACTCCTTATCACAAATCTTTATGGAAAAAAATTATAATACAACAGGGGAAACTGAGACAAAGACAGAAAAGTCTAGTAAGACATGGAGCCAGGACTAAAATGTATACTGACTCTGAAGCCTCTGCTCTTAACTACTACTCTCTTCTACCTTCCTGGATGCATAAGATACATGGCTTTCACTGGATCTGTGGTTCTGGGACTCTTTTTAGTCAAAGAAACTTTAAGAATCTGATGAAAGTTTTATAAAATCTCTACAGACACATATTCTATACCATTTCTGGAGGTTTGTGTGTATCTCTGAAGCAGGTTAATGGACCTCAGGATATAAACTCCTGGACTATCTAGACTAGTGCAATAATATTAGACAACATGGGGATCCAGCACATTACCACCATCAAGGGTGCAGTTGAACCACTAGCCACATTCAAATCCAGCCAGAAGATTGCCCAGAAGAATCCCATTGCTATGGAATAGAAAGCAAGAAAGAGGCAGATAAGTTTACAGCAAAGTTTCTAGAATGTTTACTTCCCTTAAGTGACTAACACTTATGAACTGTGAAGATTTTCAATATGAGAACCATTAGATTACAGAGTTACATATGCTGGTGGGAAGAGTCTAAATAATGAATATAGTTTGTGAGAAAATACTGAGTGAATGACACATGTTTTGGGAAAAACATTAAGATGTGAATAAATGCTTGTTCATGATATTCTTTCCATTAGATTCTACTGAAATTATATTGCATATATCACATTGTTTGCTAATTTTTACATAATAAGAACAGGATTTTTAATAGTTCATAAAAGTGCCTCTCTTCAGAACTTAATAAATAATGGTGGTGCTTTGTCTCCAATTTGCAAGTGTGGTATTTTTCATAGACTTGAATCTGATGCCCAGTTCAGGTTGTGAGACTATAATGCTAAACCATTGTTTTTTAATCCTTTTTGTCACTATCACCTCCACTTACAAGCCTTTTCAGATCTTTTTTCCCAAGTGCTCCGTATGAAATTTTAATATTTCAAGTACACCATATTCTATAGGTCTATTGATGTACTCTGTATATATTTGAGCTTTGCACATTTAAAAATTAAGACTGTTTTGTCCCCTGAGAGAAAACTTTTACCCCCTTGGAGGCAATATCACCCCTCTAAGAATGTATGTGCCATAAGTTTTTATAAAAACAAATTTTATACAATTATTTTTATGAATCACATATGAGAACTTTTTTTCTCCCGAGCACTATACTAACCTTTGACAATCAAAAATGGAAAGATATCCCTTAAGTAGTTTAGAGTCAAGAAATAAAAATGTAGAAATCAATATAAAATGCTGTAGAAACCATTCTTAATCTTAGTTCTATATTGAGGTCTTACAGTGACATGGATAGAAAGCCAAAGAAATACTCTCTTGTTTCTATTATTGTGACCTAGTTTTAGTCCCTGTTAAAGTGACACAGGAAATACTTGAGAGAGCCAAACTAACTCTCAGTTTTTAAAACTGCTTAACTTGTGTGTTTCTTAGAGGAAACTTTTCAGGAAAGGAATGCATCTTTTCTTTTTGTATGTGTATATAGCATAAGTAGCTAATAACTAAAAATTAAAAATATGGCTTTTTTCAAGCTCTAAATATGTATAAAAATTTGAGGTTTTCTAATTCTTAAGAGAAGAGACATTTCAATTAAAATAAATTAATCATAGGACTAATGCTTTTATTTAACTGAGTGGTGTCAGATACGTAGATTGACAGATGAATCAGTAAATTGATAGATCGGTCAGTGGGTAGATGGATGGATAGATGGGTGAACAGATAGATGTGTGCATATAACAGTCATTCATTTGCTTTTGTAGCTTCTCTTTGGGAAACGGATCCTGGCACAATTAGGATTTTTTCCAACCAAGTTACTGTCACCTTTCTTATAGAATCTGATGAAAATAACTATGTTGGCTTTAATGCAACATATACTGCATTTAACAGCAGTGAGCTTAATAGTAAGTATTATTTATTTTTCAGCCTTTGAATTTTCATATGCTTTAATATTATAATGGAATTTAAAAGTAGCAGAATCCCAAATTTTCATTATGTAAGTCCTTTAATGAATATCTCTTGTGCGTATCTCTTTCTAGTCAATACTTACAAAGAAATGAGAAATTAGAAAAGAGTTCATGTTCTTCAAAGAGAGTAAATAACCAATTTGAGAAAAATTATCAATCAGTATAAAAATTAATTTAAAATTTTATATGATGCAAGTATTCCAAGTTAAAAAAAAAACTTACTAGCATAAAACTAGTTCAGAGAAAATTCCACATAAACTTAGTTTCAATCAAAGTATTAAATTTAGTAATAGGAGGAGAGAAAAATATGGGACAGAGTTTGTGTGGGTCATGAAGATAAGATGTAAATATTAAAGAACAAGAAGCTTGCATTTGCTAAGAAATACATTAATTTAACACAATTGGCAATAAAAATCTGGGTTTTTTTAACTAAATGAAATTAAACAGAGTTAAGATTAATAAAATGAATGATTTTGTGCATGCCACTCAATTATAAGCTGTATAAGGTTATATTAAATGCAATTTAATACAACTACTCACATTGTGGACTAAATTTGAGTTTTGCTTCTTATTCTTTCTTTTTTTAATTCACAGATTATGAGAAAATCAACTGTAATTTTGAGGATGGCTTTTGTTTCTGGGTCCAAGACCTAAATGATGATAATGAGTGGGAAAGGATTCAGGGAAACACCTTTCCTCCTTCTACTGGACCAAATTTTGACCACACTTTTGGCAATGCTTCTGGTATAATTCATATTTAATTCATAAATCAAAAGGAAAGAGATGTGTGTTGTTCTGCATTTTAAAGTTAACAGTATTAAATACAAAATACTTTCAGATTTTCTTTTTTTAACATCATGGACTACTAAATACATTCAAATGAAAAATGGTAATCAAATAGGCAAGTAAAAGTGAGTGTGTTTCAATAAATGTATTCTTTTACCCTATATACTCAAAAAATATTGAGGTGTACATAGAGGTCAATAGAGACAAGAAGACTAGGTTGTCACCCTAGATTTGCCACTTGTCATTAACTAAGTAAACTTGTGAGGTAATTAACTTTTCTGAAATTTAGTGTGCTTTGCCTCAATTTCATTTTCTTATTGTTTGTTTCTGATGCACAGAAATCCAATGGATTTCTGTATATTAATGTTGTACCCTGCAGCCTTGATGAACTTGTTTGTTAGCTCTGATTGTGTTTTTTAAAGAATTCCCTAGAATTTTCAATACACAAGATTATATCATATTGAAATATAGGTAGATTTACTTTTTCTGGGAAGCCCTGTGGAAGACTGATTCTAAAGTATGCTCCTAAGGGGAAGGCTGTGATTTGTAAGTGCATTTTTTATCTCAATGGGATATTAGAATTGGATTCCATGTGGAACTATTGGAGACAATAATATCTGACTGAGAAAACAGAAATCATGGGGAAATATCAGGAGATAAGGAACTTGTGGTGGGAAGATCATCCATGAAAGCCTTGGAAGCACATATTCATAATACCAGATAAAATCACTGAACAAAGAGTTAAAAATCTAGAAGGAATGTGTATCTTTAAAAGTAAGGAAAATTAGAAAAAGGACAGAGTGAAAATTTGTGCATGTATATTATTTTCTTAGACAAAATCCATCCTACAATATGACTTGCTGATAAATTACTGATAAGAACACTATTGCATTCAAAAAATACATATTAAAAGCTTTCTCTAACCAAGCGTGGTTCCCCCATTGAGGGCACAGATCACATATTGCTACTTCTGTGAAGTCTGTCCAGAGCCTCCAAGTTAAAATCTTCTTTTCCGTTAAACATTATAAGCACCTCTTTTGTTTCTCCTGTCATGTGGCATTATATTTACTTACTTTTTTGTTTCTTTTCACCACAACATTCTTCTCAGGAATGAAAACCTAGTCTTTTTTATCTTGAATTCCTAGGACATTATTAGTGCCTGAATTTAATTAACATGCAAAATTATGTTTTAATGTATAAATGAATGTCTACAACTTTTACTCAAATGATTTCTGAATGAATTATTGACTGAATGAAATAGTTTATAAAATAAAAAGGTAATCTAATCACATGCCCATTGTAATTTATCATTAATAGTCACTTCTGTTACAAAGATTAATATTCTTGTTTCCAGGACCTGAAAAGTAAATAGTTGCACTAATGTCAATTGTGAGTGACATCTGAAAGACATTAATGAGTTCATTTTTTCAGGATAGAAGTGTATCTGACTAATCTCAGTTCTTTAGATGTCATTCCCCCAATATCAAAATATGATTCATTACATTACTTCAACTCGATAAAAATATTTTTAATAGAAAGCGACTACTTTTAGTCTATTTCATAGTCATCATTAAAAGCCCCTTTCAATTTATTCTTTTACTCCTTTATTCAAGAATCATTTATTAAGCCCCAAGCCCTATTCAAGGCACTCAGAATGTATCTGTGAACAAAATAAACCAGACTTTCTGCTCTCATGGAACACATATTTTAGCAAAAAATAAAATAAGAAATATACACAAAAAGTAATTTTTTGTAGTATGTTAAATGTGGATCAGAACTCTGGGAAAATATTAAGCTTGGTAAGGGCCAAAGGAAGGGCAGGTGCCAAGGTGCTATTGCAAATTAAAATAAGGTGATCAATTTAGGCCTCATTGAAAAAGTGACATTTGAATATAAACTTTAAGAAATTGAAAGGATTAGCCACATCAGTTATTCCAGACAGAAGGAGCATGGCTGACCTGTTGGGAGATAAGCCAGGAGACCAACGTGGCTGGAGTAGAGTAGGTGGGGCAGCAAGGTCCAGATGATGATGGGGCTCCTATGGCCTTGGCTTTTTCAACAGGGAGCCAGCTGAAGTTCTTGAGTACAGGTGTGAAAAGATTCATTCAGACTGGTAGGCAAGGAATAGTTTGTAGAAAGGCAAGAGTGTTGACGGGAGACCAGTGGAAGGCTATTGCTTAACCCAGAAAAGATGTCACGGGGCTCAGAGCAGAGGAAGCAGATGTGGTGAGAAGCGGTCAGATTCTGGGTATATTCTGAAAGTGAAGCCAACAGGGTCCTGCTCAGTTACCAGTGTGGACTTACGCATAAAAATGTACTCTGTGTGGATAGGTGATCCCGTAAGACCGAAAATGTTTAATGTTGAAAATGATGACATGACTATCCTCACACGTAATTAATCTTTGAATAAGTTATTTCCCAAAGACTGATATTCCATGGATAAATTAGTAACCGGAACAGATAAGACTAATTTCCAAGTGACAATCACCCCAACCCTCCAAAGAGGCCTAACCTGAAAGAGTCAAATAATCTGATCTTTTTTTTTTTCCTTTACTGTAATTAAAAAAAAAGTCTCTTCCACACTTGGACAAGAGTAGTTAGAGGAAATTGCAGAAAGCATTTATATCTATTAACTGTGACAGATACCTTTAATGTAGTTGAAATCTTTGATGTTCAAATTATCATTTTTCTACTTTTATGTCATCATAATAAGAGACAAAATAATTCCACTGGTATTTGAAGAGTATAAGTACATTACGGGAGAAAAATGGTTTCAGTTTGCCAACAGATTAGATAATGAAAAAAATAAGATGAAACTGACCAAAGTGAAACAGGTTGAATGTCAAGTGGAGGACTTAAATAGTTGGATTGGAAATGGAGTTTCAGGAGAAAGTTGTGCAGCAGGAGTTATTTAAAATTAGACAAGTCATGTAGTGAGGACTGATGGTGGTGTTTAATAGGTCCTCTCCAACTCTCCTACCTGTGATTTTATAATCTACCAGTCATGTCCCCTCAAGGGGCGTTTTTCTTCTAATCTGCTTTTTTATGTGTCAGAACATCCTGTCTCTGAAATGGAAGCACAGTATAATAAATCTCTCCTGATGATCCTTTTATCCATACGGGGATTTTGTTTTGTTTTGTTTTGGTTCTTTGGCTTTACTTTAAGTGACAGGAGAGCCTAAAAGAAACAGATAAACTTTGAATTAGCATAGCTTTCGCCAAGAATATCTAAACCTTCTCAATTTCTTAGTCCTTGTGAAGAACTCTCTCCTGATGGAGCAATGGCTCCTAAATCTCTGCATTGTCAATACTCACAGGGAGATGGTGGTGTTGATGCAGGGCAGTGTCTTGGGGTGCCCAGAAGTGGCCCATTTGTTCAGAAAACTCACAGAAAACAAGGTTAGTAACATATGAAAACTTCAGAAATGTAGGGTCCACAGAGGGCTAGACAGCTCAAAGAAAGTGTTTCTTTCTTTCCTTGCCTTTCTCAACAAAATAGTAATTGTTTTGAACACGTTGAAAGGAAGCATAGTTTAGTAGTAAAGAACATTAAAATATAGACCCTAGAGTCTCAGCTAGGTTTAAATCTCAGCCCTGCCATTTAGGCAAGTTTTCTGACCTCTCTGTTTGCCTCAATTTCCTTGTCTGGAAAGTGGGGTTGACGATGACAGACTTAACTTTAGAGGTATGCTATGAACATTAAATTGACTACTACATTAAAAAAAAAAGTCAGAAAAATGTCTGGTACGTGGGAAGTGCTATATAAACATTATGTATTATTATTATTATTATGTATTATTTTCCTTGCATGCCACAGAAGTATTCAAGAGACACAAATTGGCTGAAGTACTGTTCTAAGTAGTATGCTGGTGAGGAAAATAGTTATTTTGCTCAATTTTTAAAGTATATTGGGTCTTTTAGATATCTGCATTTCACTTAGCATATAAGCCTTTTCTAAGATTAGTGTAATTTAGTGTTTTCAAAGTAATATTATCTTTATTTTCTTATCTTTCCTGTGATGTTGAATTTTAGAAAATAATATTGCTTTCTAATATTGATAGAATTTGACTAAATTTGAACCATTTGCCAATCTAAACTTTTAATAATATAGATCTGCTAGATTCAGTTAATTTTACGTATGCACTTAAAACTCACAAAACCATTTGTATCAGCCTGTTTTCTTCTTGAGAGGGATCTCAAAGTTCCCAAAAAGTTCTACTATCTCTCTAGTTTCTGCTGTCTCTACATCAGAATCAGCACATGCCCAGCACTTTTGCTCTGTAATCAAAAGAGTGTTGAGTGGGGAAAGGTTAGATTCAGTTCATGGAGAAATAAACAGAAAAAAAAAGTGATAGAAGGAAGTTGTAAGAAAACCCTAATAGCTCAAGAAAGAGCTTCACTGTGTGCTTAAATTAACAAAATGTATTCAATTTTCTGGATTTTAAGCTGACTCTGAGATTAATTCCAAGAGCTCTAGAAGACATTTCAAGAAAGTTGAAGGATTGTAAAAGAAATTATTATTTGACCACATAAATTACCATGTGGTTATGGAAAATATTAATCCTTTAGTGGAGAACTTTAATAAATTTAAAAGCAAGTCAAATTGGTATAACAATAATATGTTAAACAACATTCAGCTAATTCAATATAGAACAAAAAAATGAACAAGGTGTTTTTCTTTTTCCCAAAGTTCTACCAAGTTTAAAAATTCGCATATAAACATAAATAAAATATACAATAGAATATACTAAGTGACATCAGAGAAGTACAAAGTGCCACTGAGAATTCAAAAGAAGTGGTCACTTCTAATTTGGAGGCTTTCTGAAAGAGATAGCAATTTGATTTAAATGACCTCAAAACATTAGTAAGATTTTAAAAAGGTATAGTTAGGAAGGACAGAAAAACAGAAAAAAGACCCCCAAAGTCATAAAATTTGTAGGTGTTTGGAAATATTAAAATAATCTAATTTTGTAGAAATGTGTGTAAGTAGATGAATTATAAGAACTATGGCTGGAAAATGATATTGAAGTCATAGTACAAATGCTTCAGACATGAGAGTGAATTTGTGCTTGGTTTAATAGGAAATAAAGAGATAATAAAAGATCTTGAATAAGGGCCCAATTGGATTGGCCATAAGAAAGCATTATCAAGTGATGATGTAGGTGATGAAGAATTCCTAAAGGTAATTAGAGACATAGAAGTGAGACACACTTTGAAATAGAGAGTGACAATGATGGTCTGATTTCAGTTAATTGTCCCATGTGTTGTGATGTTCCTACTTCTCCACCTGGTAAGATTCTTCAACAGAAATACTGTGTGAATGTCCTATTTCCATACTCTGAGTGGAACCAACTGATGTACAACTAATTTTGAGCTTATCAAATTGAAGAAGCAAACTGAAATTGTGCTTTATTAAGATTAATAATAGCAAAAAGAATGGATAATCTTGAGAAGGGTTAGGAGAGAGATAACAGTGGCCTTTAAACATTTGTAGAGCTAACAAATAACATCTTACCCTTAATAGACCCAGAAGGCAAAATGAGAACTAATAGGTGCAGATTAGCTTAATATTTAAAAATAAAAGAATTTTCCAATCATATTGAAATGGAATGGGCTGCCTTGGAATTCAGTGATTCCTGTTGCACCTGTGGCATGTGTTAAAAACAGGTCGAGTGACCATTATAGGCATGAAATTTAAGGACAAATGGGTGACTAGACCCAGTAAATTTTTGTGTAAACTACAAATCTCTACTTTTAAAGTCTATAATTTTAGGAAGGATTTCCTTCATCTTCTAAATTGTTAACTGAAGAATTTAGCTGGTTACAAAAATAATAATTTAATATTATATATTTTACTATAATTCCATAATATGCAATTTTATATGATATTTACTATACTGTGTTTATTTATACAACATTTATAAGGTGCTATAGTCTATATAATTAATTATGTTTTATCTGGTCACTGACATAAAGTCATAGAATCATATCTTGATCACACTTAAAACTCCAAATATATTACTGCTTAATAAATAAACAAAATATTTCAAATTATAACTAATTGACTATGAACATGGGCCAACATGAATAAGAACACTATGTGTCTTTATGTTATATAATTGCAGCTAATTAGAAATATTTCTGAATAGGATAACCATTTCAGTACTTATTCATAGTATTCAGTGGTATTTTAGTTATTTCCTCCCCAACTACATACTAAGCAACCAAAACTAAGGTCAACTCAAAAGGAATTGGAGTTGGGCATTTAGAGAGTAGATTCTGGAATTTCTTCTCTGTATCTATGCTACTCTTTTCTATTACACTGTATAATTGAACACCAACTAAATAGCTAAAGTAAGTACTCATGAAATATCACAGCATTATCAAAAATATGAGTAATGTGTTAATAATACAAAATGTTAAACACATTTATTTTTATTTTACATTTTGTAATCTAAATCAAATGAATGTGTATATATATATGTGTGTGTATATATATATTACATTTATTAAATCATTTGACCAAAAATTCACCTTGATAAAACACTCATTTATTCTGAATAATTTTTGCCTCAGTGGTCTCAATATGCATTGATATATCTATAAGCAGTTTTACTAGTATTTCTTTTCTTCATGTCTTGTTCTTGCTTTACATGTTATAAATGAATGAGTTTGAATTTTATATGCAAGCTTGCTTTTTCTGTTGGAAAACACACGAGAGATGTTTGACTTCAAGTAAACACAAAATTTCAGCATTTCATAAAAATTTCAATCAAATTGGATTAATCCTATATTTCATTTGCTGTATATCATATTTTGTTACATGATTCTTGCTTCCTGTCATACAGTAAGAGTGGCAAACTAAGAATAAAATAAATTCCCCTAAGAAAATGTTCAAGATGTTCTTACCCCAACAACTCAGCACACTTCAAATGACTCAAATCATTGGTTGGAATAATGAATTCCAGGCCAGAAAGCACTTTATGCAGTGGCTTGTGCTATTTTGAAAGATTTTATATGGATTAGCATGCTTCCTGCTCCTCCATGATCTGATTAGTTATCATTCAAAGGAATAAGGGAAAATGAAATCATTATAAAATCAGGCATATGTAGAGATATGCAGTGAACTCAATGGAATCTAAAACCAAGAGGCTTTGACACTCTTAACTTTGCCTTCAAATTTGTGTTTCAATTCTTGGGTATATTATGAGTTAGTCAATGTATCTAAATATCCTCATGTACTGATTGTCCTGAAAAATGCAAATTAATCAAAACATCTAGTAAATTGGAATTAAAGTTGTATTTGGGCCTGATAATATAATGATTCATAACAAGTCAGAATTTGATATATCCTTGGTGGTGCTCTAGTTCAAAGCTCTCATTTAATAAAGTGGAAGGTCCAGAGTTGTGAAGCAATTTTCCTAAATAACAATTTGTTATGGCAAAGATGCTTTTCCTGGGCTTCAGTCTAGTGTCTTGTCCCTTACATCAAAATACGATCCCTTATATTTTCATCTTAAGGTTTTTCTTTTCTGCTTACAAAGGATACATCTCACACCATGAAAATGCAATATGTAATTGAAGTAAAAACTTTTTTGTTATTCATACAGGATTTTACATTTCTACCCCAACTGGACCAGGAGGGAGGCGTGAAAGAGTGGGACTTTTAAGCCTCCCTTTGGACCCCACACTGGAACCAGTCTGCCTTAGTTTCTGGTACGTTGTAGACACATGTTAAGTGCTATCTTATTTAATGAATTAACATTGCCTTTCTCAGGTTACTGGGCACAGATTTCACTAAGATGTTGGCTAAGTTTTAATGCATATGCTATTACTTTTCCAATTTGTAAAGCAACAAAATGCCGGTACATTCCTCTTCCCTTCCCCAGCAACTCTCATATTCAAAGGAAAAAAGGATATTTCAAGACAGTAAAGGATTTAGAAAAACTCTAAAATGCATTTATTCTTTTGTTGTAGGAATCCAAATATTTTTTGCTTGTTTCCAAAATAGGTATTATATGTATGGTGAAAATGTCTATAAATTAAGCATTAATATCAGCAGTGACCAAAACATGGAGAAGACAATTTTCCAAAAGGAAGGAAATTATGGAGAAAATTGGAATTATGGACAAGTAACATTAATTGAACCAGTTGAATTTAAGGTTTGCAAAACACTTTGTGATTTATATTTGTATTCTTTTTATGGTGATACAATTATATTTATGGTGATATAGTGAAAAAAATTAATTTGTTTTCTGAAGATAACCAGGTCATTTTCTCTCCTTTTCTAATCTACCTGCCTTTTTATCTTTGAATACTTTTATTTTCATTTATTTGTTAAATTATTAAAAACCATTTATTGAGGAACAATTTACTACATGAAAGTATCGCTTAAAATGGTCCAGAATATCCACTGAGATCTTGTAGGATATTTCAGGTTTCTTCAGCCACTTTTTTTAACCATTTCTTCCTATGTCCTCTGAATATGTGCCATAAGCTAATTGCTGTGCTAGGCACATGGTATACATTATCATATTTAATTTTTCAACACTATTGTACAGTCATCCATTCACTCAGTTGAGAACCTAATTCTGAGAACCTAATATGTTACATCTGATAACTGGACCTTTCTCCCAAATCTGGTTTTGTGCCCTTTGGGCAGCACCCTCACACAGTATCCCACATCAACACCCTGGGTGAACTATGACCCGTACCAGCTGGCGCTGAATGTTCATATCACACTCAAACTTTTCTCTTGTTCCCTTCTCTTTCCATTTAAATTATCTAATCAGTGTGTCTTCTCTTCAGGGCGTGTATGCTATAACAAGGCAGACAGCTACCTGGATTTTTAACACTGTTGGGAGAAGAAATCTGGAAGATAGGTGCTCTCCCCTGCTAGATGATGTGTATGTACGACAGAGTACAAAGGAGTATGACAATTTCATGAGAGAGAGAGACAGAGAGAGAGACAAAGACAGAGAGATAGAAACTGTAACAGTATTGCCTTACTCAGAAGGAAGACAGGAGTGAAAATTTAGCCAATATAGACACACAATAAGGGAGTTGGGTTCAGCAGAATGCCTTAAAAAGCATGCTCCATCACTATTTCACTATGTAGTAACTGGACATTGTATATTTGGAGATGGCAATATTGATTCTCCACAGGATATTGGGCCACAAGAAGAAGGAACAAGTCAGAGAATATTAAAGTGAAATCATTACACATACCTCTCTGAATTGCAGGTTGCTTTTAATGCCTTTAAAAACCTGTTCCTAAGTGATATAGCATTGGATGACATTAGCCTAACATATGGGATTTGCAACGAGAGTCTTTATCCAGAACCAACTTTGGTCCCAACTCCTCCACCAGAACTTCCTAGTAAGTAACCTTAATGTGTGTTTTCTCTTATTATGTCGTTAATATTTTAAGGTAAATCTTGCTTTGGCTTATTTTTGTTATCTCAGCCTAATACTATATTTTTCCTGAAAAATCAAAGACTTTAAAATATAAGTAAAATGGAGGCTATCAAAATATTACATGTTACACATAAATCCACAATAAAAATCACTCACTATTTTGTTATGGATCCTATTAATAATCATCTTAGTACCTTTTTGTTTTCGAAAATAATGAAGGTGCTGATTTCCATTTTGTTTTCACTAGAATACAAACAAATGCTGTATTGGCCATGTAGCATGGACTATAGACTTTGGGGATCAAGCCTTGAGTTCTCATGGCCTTCATAAGAAGTGGTTTTAAGAATGGGTTCTAGCTCCAACCAGGATAATACCAGATGTGTTAATTCACTATTTTTTTTTTATTGCTGAGTAATACTCCATGGAATACATATACCACATTTTATTAATCCACTCGTGTAGTGATGGGCCCATTCTTCGAAGCGAAGTGTCACAAGAATGGAAAAACAAGCACCACTGGTACTCACCATCAAATTGGTACTAACTGATCAACACTTACATCACACAGGGCAATAATATTCATCAGGGGGCGGGCAGGCAGGAGGCGGGTGGAGAGGATGGGAAAAACTCTCACTGAATGGATGCGGGGAGTACAGTTTGGGGGATGACCACAATTGTAGCTCCGACACGGGCAATGCATGGGCAATATATATAGCCAAAGTGTTGTACCCCCATAATATTCTGAAATAAAAAAAAAGAAGTGGTTTTAAGATTTCAAGAGGAGTTTAGTTAAGCTTGAAACTTACCAAGCTTATTTTCAGAGTAGTTTAATAACAATGATTAATCCTGGACTTTGAACATGCAGACTCAGATCACACAAAAAATTTTTGTCCTAAATGATGCCTTCATAAGGCTTTAAAATATGCTCCCTTCACAGAGCCACTAAAGTGCTACAGCTGAATAGTGACTAGGATTCTCAGTGTCCTCTGAGATCTTTTAACTCAAAAGGACAAAATACAGCCTATGTCTACCTGTGCTCTTAAGTCAAATTGAAAACATGGCATTTCAGAGAGAAATCCATTACCATTCAAATTATCTATGTCAAAGGTGACAATCACTTCATACTACTTTCAGATTATGGAATTTGACAGGAATTAAAAATAAAAACACATATAATAAATGATAACATTCATTGTCCCTCCATTGGGGACGCAAAAATCTCTGTCTTTGGATTGTGGAGGTTGGAAGCTGATCTAGCTCTACAGTTTTACTTGGGTCGAACATCGTGGATGCTTTGTTCTGTCACCGATCTAAGCCCACAAAAACAGCACTTTTTTCACTTCCCATTTTTTTCCAAGCACCCTTGAACCCTTACCATATTCCCATCAGCAAATCAGTTTGGTGAGCCTATCCAATTTTGGTTTTACTTCCAAAACTATATATTTTCCTACTTTCAATCTCCCAGTTTTTAAAAAAAAAAAAAGCAGACCTGCCAGATGAGTGGTCTTAATAATTCAGTCTCTGAAATAAATGACTGGTGTTTGAGAACATTTAAAAAATGCGCTGCCATTAAGTTGAAGATAGTAATTATGTTGCCGTACTGGTCCCGTGCCACCACATTGAATGTGCACTTATATTTCACCAAAAGGCTAGTTTTACTTTTACCTTCTTGTGTGCTAACATGTTTAGATGCTTGTCTGGGTTGTACATAAATTATTCAATATTTCAAACATTCATTCAAATTTTATAAATATTTACTGTGTGCAAAGTACAGCATAAGAAATGTAAGATGTAGCAATAACCATCAACATATGAAAAAAAATTAATATATAAATAAATATTTAAAGCAATATATAATAATGTGCCCCTAAAAATAATACATGAGAAAAGTAAGTAATTAATAGAGGACTTCAGAGAAGAGACTGTGATCTGGAGGTGGCTTTAAGGAAGCATGCAGATAAAAGACAGAATGACACTTATAAAATTGAAGCAAAAGCAGGGGCGTACCACGGATACTTATGTGATAATAGTGGTCACAAAATTGTGACAAAAAGTGAGTTTTTTGACACCAAACTCTAGGTCTAATTAATCTTTACTCCACCAGTGTCTTGCTGGTTCCTAATATCATATAAATAGGTGATCATAAATATTATTAAAAAATCATTGTCTAGCTTCATGATACAAATGTAGGGTATGTGTAGGTGTCCCATACCCTACCTGTTTATTATATAGAACATTTTTGTGCAAAAACAACACATTCAGAATCACTAAAATCACTGCTTGTTTGATAAATAATTCCTATAGATACCAATTATTAGCAATATTTTGTCATTTTGATACTGCAATCATTAAAACAATAGATTTTCTTTATAATCCTTTCTGCCAATCTGTTTCTGTATTCATTAATAAATGGTCAAGAAGAAAAATGTTCTAGGTTAGAAATAACATAATCTCACAGGCTCGATATTTAAATTATAACAAAATATCATCATTACCTAAAATAGAAAATTTGAGATAACTTTTGTATATATCACACATATATTAAATAAATAAAACTTTAAATATGGTTTTCCAAGTTAAAAATTTATCTATATGACCCTAACAGTCCTCATATTTATTCCAGTCAGAAAGAGAAAAAGATAACACCTCAATGTCAAGAAAGTTTGGTATCCTTGCATATTTTAACAATAGGGAAATTGTAATGGTAGAATAACCCATCTGATTTTAAAATACAAGCTTTAGAATCTATCCAGAGTATATTTGTTCCAGTTTCCAAATGACTCACTTCAAGGCAGTATTTTGCACAGCAGAAAATGTTAATTACCATCAAATGCATTCTGAACAATTTCATTCTAATGCCATTTGCAATTGGTTCAGTGAAATTCTTATTTGAGCAGAGCTTTTCTGGTTCCAGATCACTGATTTGTTTAAGCCAAAATAAAAAAAAACATGGCTGACTGGCAAATAGTCTTTCTTTGGCTCTTTATAGAGCAGTTAAATAAGAAAATAATCCCAGACACGTAACTCAATTATTAAGCTCAGTTTCCTCCCTGGTTCCTAGGGATCCACATTGTGCCTAGTTTGAGTAAATGTAAGTTCAGTTTTCATAACCGCAGGAATTCTTCCGTTTTGTGACTTCAGTCATTTGCTGGTGTGTCAGCTCTAGGATTGTTGCCCTGTGACATTGGCACAAATTAATTTAAATGTGGAGATTGTACTGAGAACACTGAGAAAGTAAACATTCATTACACAGATATCATGCCAATTTGCAAGACAATTTTGATGATTCATGACAAGATACCTACTGAATAGAATAGGTGTATACAAAAAGAAATTCACATTTCAGGCCCCTGACTTACATCTGCAGCTGTTCAAACTAATTAAGGAAAAAAAGGCCAAACTATAGTTTTAGTAATTTTAATATTTACTCTTTATTTCCACAGTTTTGCTTTATTTGGCCATTATTTATCCATTTTCTATTTTCAAATATTAAATGAAAGTTAATTCAGAATGTTTGGTAGACATGGCACTATACTTAGAGCTAAATAATCAAACTTTAGTTCTTCATGTAGAAATGAGTCAGTATCTATCTACTTCTCTTATAATTAACAGCCATATTCAGCAGAGCTGCTTGCTTTCTATTAGCATTAATATAACTTAATAGTTGAAACCCTGGCAAATTCCATATTATCTGCACTTATATACTCTGGTATCATTGGATTTGGGGCTGTCCTATTTTGGGTTTTCTTTGTTTTTGTTTGTTTGTTTTTTTAGAGACAGGGTCTCAAGGTTGCACAGGCTGGATCATAGCTCACTGCAACCTCGAACTCCTGGGCTCAAGCAATCCTCCCGCCTCAGCCTCCTGAGTAGCTAAGACTACAGGTGCATACCACCATGCCTGGCTAATCTTTTTATTTTTATTTTTTGTAGAGATGAGGTCTTGCTATGTTGTTCAGGCTGATCTTGAACTCCTGGCCTCAAGCAATCCTTCTGCCTCAGCTTCCCAAAGTGCTGGGACTATAGGGATAGGCCACCATGCTCAGCCTTATTTGATTATAATCATTTTGGCTTTAAAACTAATAGCCTGAGTTAGGCATAGTGGCATGCACCTGTAGTCCCAGCTATTCACGAGTCAGAAGTAGGAAGATTGCTTGAGGACAGGAGTTCAAGTCTGTAATGCACCTGTGAATAGCCACTGCACTCCAGCCTGGACAACATAGCAAGACCCTGTTTCAAAAAAATCACCCCAAAAAACAACAGAAAAACTAATATCCTACTTTTTAGAGCTGTCATTGGCTGGATTTTTATTAATAACCACATTTAGACTATTGGGGATGAAAATTTGAACTTTATTGTCATAAATGTAATAAAAATATTTACATTGTGGTTGGTCACTACAACTTGTTAATGGAAATATATTTGATAAACTGAGCAAAAAATTTTCCTGGAAGATTTAATTTTAGATTGCAACCTAAACTTCTAAAATGTTATCTGTAATGCCAAAGAATTTGTTATCTATTATTATGATAATAAAAAACAATTGCTGACTTTGAAAATCCGCCACTTTCAACATATTCAAACATCAATGAGAGGTGTTATTTCTCAAGCTACATCTGTTATTTCCCTAACATAAGAGTACCAATCAAAAACCTATTTTTCTGTATCCTCATTTCTTGTTTTGCCATAAATATCTTTAATTCAAATCCTGTTATTGTAAATGAAAGCTAGACTTTCCTCCTTTCTACCCCACAGTAAATGCCTCCACATCGATGCATATCTCATGGACATCAGAAACTTAAGCATAGATTGAAAATGACATGCCTCAAGGAAAATAGCTATCCCTGACAGCCACTTTGCCAAATACTACATGTTATTTACATAGCGTATGTAGTGAAAATCCCTACTGGCATAGTAAGAAATTAATCAGAATACAAATGTTTGAGAGAATAGCTCCCAGAAAAAGAAAAATGAAAGAGTTTAATACTATAAATGAATAGAATTCTCTATACAAGACAGGCTATTTTACTGTCATTCCCTAGGTGGGGATGGTTTATGTAACGACACTGTATGAGTGTGATATCTGGAATTACATCTCATGAATCTTTGGCTCTATCAGGAAGCATATGCCACGTCTCCACAATGGCAACACCACCATTAAAATAAATTATGCCATCACATTTAGAATGGCTTAAAGCACTTTTGCCAATTCTTTACAGTCATTTATATGAAGAGAGTAACTGATATATCTTAACAGTCCAAGGATCAGCAGTATCTTACTGGTCAGTTATTTGATACAAAATTATAATTCAAATGCATTTCAAGAATACCTCTTATTTTAAAGGAACAAGTGTTTCAAGACTTCTGTTTAATGGAGAAATGCTAAGTAAACTGCCTGCCTTGACAGCCTTAACAATTACACTTGACGGCATTTGAGTTCCGGTTATGAGTTTATTAAAGTCCTACCTACTCATCTTTACACATGATGCACTAAGTGTTCAGTTATGTGAAAAATTCAATGCATTTTCCAAATGTTGGCTATTTACTATATTAGGAATATAAGATTTTGAAATTTTCCTAGTCCTTGAAGAAAAAATGAGAAAAATGGTAAAAAAAAAAAACCCACAAAATAAAATAAAACAGCAACAACAAAAACCCTTGGCCACAGCTAACTTTGTGAAATAGGAAGAGTTGACTTCCCCAGTGTGTAATTTGCAGTGAAATTTTTGTCCCTGCGTCTACACTTTCCCTCCTTCACTGGGCTCACTGAGGATTAAAGGAAGCATTTCATAGCAGTTGATAATTTCAAAATTAAATGTGTCATGTGTATGTAGAGAGATTATAGGGTTGTGATGGATCGTTCTTCAGAAATCTTAGTTTCATAATCAAAGAGAACATTAGTTTCCAATAGAGAACCTGCCCTTATTTCTGTATTACTGTTCATTGTTTAGTTAAAATGCCTTCAGCACTTTGTATATACTGATTTCTTCCTTCTAAATCTATCCGTCCTTGACCTTACTTGTCAGTGTTTTCATCCACATTCCCTTCTGCCCTCCTTTTTGTCATACACCTATCAAATTCTACTTATTGAGACTCAATCTAAACCCTGCCTATGGTGTGGACCACATAGTGGAGACAATTCAGAGTTTAATCAACCCAATGGGAGACAATAATGTACTGTGGGATGAGCTTGAGATTAACTGGGCTGAGGTCTTGACTTTGACGCTATTTGTATGTGTACAGGGTTAGCAAGTAACCAAATATCTCCAGTCCTCAGATAGTCCATTTAAAACTGAAATAATAATAGCAATTATCTAATCAACAAGGATGATTTAAAAACTGGTACTGAGTATGCCAGGTAATGCATAGGCATTTTGTTATAAATTATCTCTGATTTTTACAGCAATGCCCCAAATCCTTAATATGTATCTCTTTTATGTATGAGAAAACCAAGTCTCCAAAAGACAACTAACTCAGAGCCACAATTTTAATCTAGCAGCTCCAACACATCTTTCTTTTGTATACCATGTTCTCTCCCCAGGTGAGAAAGTGTACATAGAAATACTTTGCAAAGAATAAGGTTTCCTAAGAGGTTTTTATTGTTTTGATAAGTTCATTTGGGCCTGAACAAACCTGGCCCAGGGAGGCATATAAGACAAGACCATGCTCTACCACCTTACAGAAAAGGACATGTTGGCAAGGATACAGCTATTGAGTCAGAGTAATTGACTCTCTCTGTCCCATTGTACACATAATGAAACCCAAATCTAAAAAGCTTATTACATACAAATTTGGAAGATGCACATGAATTTCAAATTATCTACATAAATAAGGCAGATGATATATGAAAGAGAGATCATGGAAGAGGTTATGACTGAAGGCATTGCCCTAGGTATAGAGACACTTAATTAACCCTCCCATAATATGATTTCTAACTTACTGGGGGTAAATAATCTCAGCATCATCTGCCTTTAATATTAGGAAAAATATACTTATCACAGTTTTGTATATTCTTCAAATTAAATTACTTTTATTCTTTTGATCATGTTTTTGAATATAACAATGGTAACAAGAATGAGATAGAATTGAGATACTTAAAGTGGTTGATAAATTTTTACATTACTTTAGAACTTGTTTCTAATAAATAAGAAGATAAATATAAAATATGCTTAAAATTTCATAAAGTTAATCTATATACTTAAAACATCATACTCTGAACTGGAAGATCTGTGCTGTATTTTTCTAATAAATTTACCTTAAACTCAGCCAATTTGACTTCTGGACAACGTGGGCTAACAGGTCAGTTCAGGGCAATTATTAAGCAAGTAGAGTTTTAGTTTGTGTCCCTTTCCTGATTGTCAAATGCTTCAATATGCAGAATAATGAGGCTTTCCCCCAACCCTGCCAAAAGAAGAAAAATTTTAAAAAGAAAGGAAAAAAACCGAGAAAATGAAAAACAAGAAATGCAGGATTAATGATTTACTAGCTCTTCTCATAAGAGAGTAGCAGATAGAGGGTTTGTTCTATTATAAACATTCATTTTTTTTGTACAACAGGGATTTGATACTTTATTTCACAAAATCTGCTTATAAAGGATGATTGGCAAAACATTCCTTTGCACAAATAATTTTGGGATAAGCTGCATGCTATTATGCTCTCTTGGAGATTTACAAAGGCCGTAAGAATATTAAAGGTTTTGAGAAGATCTTCAATAAAGAGACCTGTTTACCTGTATTTTTCCCTTACTTAAGTGGCAAAGTTTTTCCTTACATGAACTCTAAAATTTGTCCGTCAAAACTAGTATTCTAAGAAATATAATTGGAAATTTGGTAGCATACAGTATTATTGCTCTGAAACAAACAATGTGTTACTAATGATTTTTTCCTTGCTTTCCTTTTCAGCGGACTGTGGAGGACCTTTTGAACTGTGGGAGCCAAATACAACATTCACTTCTATGAACTTTCCAAACAGTTACCCGAATCAGGCTTTCTGTGAGTAATTTTTTTCCCAGGTCATCAGAAACAAATATACATATCAAGATTAGATGCCCCCCTTGACACAGCACGGTAGATTATAAATTTGTCAAACATAGATGCACCCACCACATCTACCTATGGGATTGCCTAATGTAACAACACAAATAACAGTAATAATTGCTAAACATTTTTAAGATTTATTTTATTCCAGGCACTATGCTAATGCTTAATATATGTTATATCAGTCAATTCTCACAATAATTCTTTGAAGTAGATGCCATTATTATAATTCCAAATTTAAAAGTTGAATAATGACAGTGAAAGAGCCAGCCTTACACTGGGTATAGCTCTCTAAATCACTCACCTTGTTTATGCATGCAATGTCTATAATGTGTTTAATAAGTTTGCAATTCCATAGAACAAAGTCCATGGAAATTATAAAAAGTAAAGAGCCAATTGTGGCATCCACACCTTTATCAAATATAGTAGAGTCAATAAAGCAGACAGCTAGAGTAATGTGATTAGATTCCCAGTATAAAAAAATAAGATTATAAGGAGGATCACTAAACAGTCTAAACCCAGAGAGAAGAAGAGTTTGCTAAAAGTGCACAAAGTCTATCTCTAGGTCAATGTTCCTAACTAGAGAAACTCATTTAAAGCTGCAAAGAGATTGTGTTAAAGATGAAGTTTCCCCAGCTCATCCTACAAAGATTCCACTTCAGTAAGTCTAGGAACAGACTTGTTCTTCCCATGCCAATGCCTGGTTAGAAATACTAATCTAAAAGGAGGATTCTGCTAGTGAAAGAAATGTCCCAATGGCAGTGAAAAATGTGTTGTTAGAAAATGCCAATGTGTCTTCCTTCGGATGCTCAAAAGATAAGTAAGCATCACTTTCACAGGTGAATAGGGTCACTATTATAGGGAGATATCTGATCCAAAATAATAAACAGCCATTAATCTAATTTGACTTGTTTAGATTATCATCTCTGCTTCATACTAAAGACATCTTTTAAACATTTGAACAAAACAATGATCTGAACAATCCAAAAGGCAATGGAACATTGAAATAATTTGGAGAAATTTATGAAACTTTTTGACTTATTTGACAAATATTTATTGAGTACTTTGTTAACACTGAAGTAAGTAAAGAAAAAACAAATATAACACAGTGTAGATGGGCATTAAGATAAATTATCAGGCATTCAAAATATCTAAGATACTGTTATAATAAGGGTAAAGACAGGATGCTGTGGAGAGATATGGAGAATCTTTAACATACTTTTTCTTAACTCTCCAAGGAAGGTTAAATAATGGTAACAGGTAAAATTGGAAGTGCGAAGGGATTTTGCACCATGTTATAAAGTATGGATTTTATTCTGACAGCACTGGGGAGACTTAGAAAAATTTACAGGAAAATAGTGATAAAATCAAGTATGTATTTTAGATATATCCATCTGGCTGTAGTATCAGAGAAAGATGGTAAGGGAGGAGAGACATCAGCACCCCAATTAGAAGATGAGAAACAACAGTGACTTGAACTCTGAGAGTGGCAAAGGACGTTGTGAAATAAATGGGATTAAAGGGATACAGAATTGATTGGATGTGGTAGGAGAAAGGAGCTCAAGGAAGATGTCCAGGTTTCTGGTGTAGACAATGGTGAGTGGATGATTAGCTGTGCCATGCACTGTGATAGGAAGAATAAGAAGAGCAAATGAGTTTGCAAAAGAGACAATTCCACATTTCCCTTAAAACATGTTGGACTTAAGATATGTACATCCTTAGACAGTAAATAATTGGATAAATTTTTCTATTTCTCAAAAAGAAGTGCATAAAATGAATACTTAGAAGTACTTACTATGTAGGTGAAGTTATATTCCTTCACAGTGAATGAGAACACTCATACAGAATGAGGAAATGGCCTAGAACAGGATCTGGAAGCTGAATCTTTTACAGAATCAAAAAACAAGGAGTGTTTATTGATGTTGATAAATTTGTTTTGTTTTGTTTTGTCAAAATGAACTACCAACTTACAACATATACAAATAAATGCAAAAAATATTTAAATAAACATTAAAGCTTACGTGTCCTATAAATTGTGTTTTAATCATCTAATGTTCTTCTAAATTTAGTCATGGAAAATTAAATGAATGAAGATATCAATATCTTTTGATATTTATAAATTTTATAGTGTAGGAGTAAAAGGCTATTTTGCAATCTTTGATTAAAGTATTCTATTTTATATAAAATAAAGCAAATTTAATTATACTAAATAATTTCAAATTAATTGAAATTTTACTATAAATATTCTTGACTAAACCAATATATTTTCTCACCAAAAAGAAAAAAAATAGCTTGGGATATTGGTTTTCATGGAATGGAAAAAAAATCTTTGAAAGTGATTCAAAATTCTCAAGAGAGCTTTTAAGGGAAATCAAAAGTGTGCTCCGAATTAAGTGTCGTTATTTATTACTTTTAAGGCGTTTGGAATTTAAATGCACAAAAGGGAAAAAATATACAACTTCATTTTCAAGAATTTGATTTAGAAAATATTGCAGATGTAGTTGAAATCAGAGACGGAGAAGAAGATGATTCCTTGCTCTTAGGTAAGCCTGCAATTTGGGTATTGTGAAGGTTGTATAGATCAAGATGTTGCACTGATAGAGCATTTCTCAATAAATGTAATCACTCTTTTACGACTACTGAATTAAAAATACAACAGTAGGGTAACATGAGTTTATGTGGAGCGTTCAGTAGGGCATGTTTGCAATAGTGGCAAAATAATATTCTTCTTGGACATTCTTGGCAAAGCAAGAATAATATGTTTGAGTCATCAGTTTTTACCAACTAGTATTAATTGCCTACAGAAAGCACTACACCTTGGAGACTAAGAACTGGGGACACCCATTGTGCAGTTCTCTATGCATCACATGTACATCAGATGTCCAAAGAAAGCTATTCAATCAGGTTTTATTTCACTTCAAACTATACAAACAAATTGTGTTTGTTAAACAAAATTTTTAAATGATTTCTATTTTACATTTTATTATTGTTTGATTGGCTGTCTCTAGTACTAGCTGCTTCTATATAGGTGTCTGAGAATAACTCAAAAATTGACCAAAGTTGATTTTCTCTATTACTTATTGATTATTAATTTTTAATAAGCATAGAGGGAGTATACTCTTCTAGAGGAAATTTTTGTGCCTAGATCATAAAATACATGTTGACACATTAAAAAGCTGCCAGTAAAATATAATAGGTATATCGTATTTAACTACTACTAATTTTTAAGAAAGAAGTATCTCTTGATAAATTACACATTAAATTATAAAGATGTTTGAAGGATCAGCTGGGATAAATGAACACACTTTATAACTAAAAGTGTTTTAGCTAACTCCGCTTTAAACTCATGTTAATCATTTATTATAAACTCTGGCCTGATAGCTATGCTATCAAGCTGCAATCCCATGAACACTGTAACCAATGGATGAAACTCCAGAGAGAACTTCCTCAAGCACGTGAAGGGGGAGGATGGCAAAGAGGATTCCCCAGCCGTATAGTCCATCAGTCATTTTATGTAGAGTTCTTCAGCAAAACCCCACAACACTCCAGAGTACAAGCTTCCTCAGAGAAGATTTTGAGAGCCACATACAGAACAAATAAACAACAAAAGTCTTGGTGGAACTAGGAGGCTAGCAAGAACAGAAGAACTTCAAATTTGTTTTTTGTATACGTATTTATAAACACATTTCGAGTAGTTTTCCCATTATCAGGTCAAATTGTCCTAATAAAAACTTCGGAGTTCTCATGATCTAAGAAAAATAAAAAATTGTCATTTTAACTCTTAATACATACATAAATATTGAAAAGTAAATAAGAATTCTAGAAGGATCTTAGAATTATGGTTTTCAAATTTGTATGCAAAGAGTTCTTTTAAAACAGAATCGCTTTCAGGGCTTCCAATATGTAAAATATTTTAAAATATGAATTGGTTTTTTTTTTGAGACAGGATCTCCCTCTGTCGCAGGGACTAGAGTGCAGTGACATCATCATAGCTCACTGCAACTTGAGCTCCTGAGCTCAAGCAATCCTCCTGCCTCAGCCTTCCAAGTAGCTGGGAATACAGTTGTGCACCACCACACCCAGCTAATTTTTCTATTTTTCGCAGAGAGGGGGGTCTTGCTCTTGCTCAAGTTGGTCTGGAACTCCTGGCCTCAAGCAATCCTCCCACCTGGGACTCCCAAAGTGCTAGGATTACATGTGTGAGTCACCATGCCCAGCCTGAATATATATTTTTAACTAGCTGAAGTATTATTTAATAAAGAGTATTTCATTGTTTATGAAATCCCCAAGCCCAGAGATTAGTGATAAAACATTTGAAAACTACCATGTAGGTTTATATTATCTACCTCTAATTAATACGTCCTTCAGATTAGGTTTATGATTCAACTCACAAAAAATACCAAATGAATTTGGTCAAAAATTTACAAAGGAGGCTATAATCTCCATTGTTTTGTAAAGGTCTTTAAAAGTAATCAGTCATTTCTCTGGCATAACATGACCTTTGAATAGTAGTGGTGCTAAGCAAGATAATATTATGAGTAATTCATTATTAAATTACAGAGCTGCAGAAATCACAGGTAATATCAAAAAAGATCAATAGAGAAGGTGGCTTTGTTGAAGCAGTGTCAAAATGTAAAAGAATGTACACATTTATTTACTTGTGGGTGCTTCATGAGCAAGCCATGCAGTGGGTAGCCCTACATCTGGAGGATGAAACTGAAATAAGGGGTATATTTCCTTCTAGATTCTAAAGATCACTCTCTGATTATCTAATTTTCCTTTGGAACAGCTGTGTACACAGGGCCTGGTCCAGTAAAGGATGTGTTCTCTACCACCAATAGAATGACTGTGCTTTTAATCACTGACAACATTTTGGCAGGAGGAGGGTTTAAAGCAAACTTCACTACTGGCTATCACTTGGGTATTCCAGGTAAGATCCTCAAGATCACACATTGCATAATAACTTTTGGAAGAAAACAATAAAAGTATACAGTATTTCAAGGTCTAAACCATAATTTCAATGTTTGCTTTCTAAGACACTCATTCTTTCTCATCTTAATGAAGATTTTCTTCCTTCCTTTATTGCTGTATAACCATTGCTTGAGTTTGTTCAAAGCAGGAATCCACAACAGTTTTTAGCAGATCTAGTTGCACTTCTCTGGTGTGTAAAGAGTCTTGAATTTTGTTCACTGAAGAGGGCTGCATTAAACATTAAATTGGGATATTTGGCCCTGTAAGGAAGGAAGACTGTCTGTTATGTTGACTTTGCCAAGAGCATTTTTAGAGATCAAAGGGGGAAACTGGCAATTGAGCTATTGGAACGCCAACAACGTTCAAGTAAAAAACCATCCTTAACTTATTAGAGACAGCCAGTGTAAAGCACTGCAATAAAGGAATTTAATGCTATTTACCGGCATGCACAACCTTCTTACCCCATATGTTTTATTATATCTATAATATAATCAGCAGGAACAAACAAAATAGTGGCCTGCTCATCATGGAGATATGTGTATTGTGTTTGTGTGTATATACATGTCTTTACATTCATATATATAGGATATATCTCTTTTCACTCAAATATCCACAGAGAAATTTTTAAAAACTTCCTGCTCCAGACCATGATTTTTCTTATACTACTGCCCCACAACTCAGTGGTTCTTTCTAGGTGCAAATATGTCAGAAAGACAGAATACATGTTACTTCCTACATCTCTCTTTCCTTAACATAGGAATATCTTTGGAATAGATGACTTTCATTGGAATATTTAGAAAAGAAGTAGGATTGGATGATTGATCCTCATCTGGCCTATTATCTAATTCCAAATCCAATTGTGCAATTAAGTTATGTTTATATCTATTCCCCTACTCACAACTGGCCTAGACCTTTTGACTCCACCCCAGAAAGCTGTCTGTTTTCAGCTTTATGGCAAATAAGGAAGTTAACCTGTATCTGGTCTACCCTCTGGCCCTGAAAAAAAGCCAAAATTTTTATTATCCATCCTACTTAGGTAGAAGTTAGTGGTAGCCCAGTTAACTAATCTGCCTTTCTGCGTTTTGTGGTTGGTTTTAGAAGCCTGTCTTTTGCCTTACGAGCAACAGTGACGTAGACCAACCAAAAAGAATCAATTAGTGAAGTAAACAAATAGAAATATTAACATCTATGGAAAAATATATAGCATAAAAGAAAAGAAATAAAGACTTCAAAATCTACAGAAAATTAGAATTTATCTTATAATAGAGTACATGAAAAAGGAGAAATATAGAAAATGACATGATTTTGTTAGGTAGTAAAGAAGAAAATACATTGACATGAAAATATCAACAAATATGTATTTATGTAAATATGCGTGTGCATGTATGTGTGTGTGCAATCAGAATTTAACTTAGAAGAAAATTAAATCATTATTTTGGAAAATATTAATCAAGATAAAATTGAAAATGTCAATTTAAATTGAGTCACCAATCCTGTCCCTTGATAATTTTGTTGCCGCTAATTATAGCCATGTTTGTCTCTCAATATTTTATCTATTATTTCAGTTTCTTTCTCTTTGTGATGTACCTATTATTTTTATTTTTATTTAATTCAACATTTGATTTAACTTATGCTGATAATTTGGTTTTTCTGATTATACTTTTAAAGTGTAGATGGACATAGATGATAAAATTTAGGTAGTTAATGTTTAACACTTTTAAGGTAAAACAGACTTTGGGTGTGTATTGTTTGATAAAAGTTAATTGGTTCTTATAGTTATACAAAAAGTAAATTAGTTAATAAAAAACTTTGGGTAACAGAAAAAAAACAAAATGGTTTCATGATTATTTTCATACTTGAAATTATGACTCTAATTTTTAAAAATTAATATATAATTTTTAGCTCCTGGTAGAATAGTTCCTGCTCAGCAACTGCTCCCATAAGTAACATTACAACACGATCTCTTCTCAAGAAATTTGGAAAATAATGACCATCTTTGGCAAGAGCAATTTCCTGTGAAACTCTTCCATAATCAGATTATTCTTTCTGGTTTAATTAGAGGTTTTTGTTAATAGCGTGAATCACACAGTTTTCTGGTCAATTGCACACCTATTCAAAAATTCTGGTTCCAAAATACCCACATTTCCACAAAAATTGCTGCCGGAAAGCATGATGAAGAATGCAAAAACAGTAAATAAAGAAATGGAAAAATATGAGGATCTGTAATGGGCATGCAGGAAAGAATACCAAACCACAATTGAAAGCAATAGATATTCTCAAAGGAAAAAAACAGAGCAAAACTAACATTGAAGTTACAATGAAGTGAAACTTCTATACTTTCTGGATCTGATTAAAATTACCTGAAAAAACATGATCTTACTATGTTCCATAAAAAATTAATCAGCAGGAATCAGTGTTCTGACATTTCCTGTGTGAAGTTTTAAATTTGAACAGAAAAATTTTTCTACAAATTCCTAAACAGAATAAATATAATTCTTTCAAAGGTGTTAACAGTAAGATCAGCTTTATATTTCACTCATTTAATTAATTTAAAAACAGTGAAGGAGGCCAGGCATGGTGGCTCATACCTGCAATCCCGCCAAAGTGGGAGGATTGCTTGAGGCCAGAAGTCCAAGAGCAGCCTGGGCAACATAGCAAGACCCCATCTCTACAAAAAAATTTTTTTTTTAAATTAGCCTGGTGTGGTGATGTATGCCTGTAGTGTCAGCTACTTGGGAAGCTGAGGTGGGAGGATTGCTTGAGCCCAGGAGTTTGGGTACAGTGAACTAGGATCGTGCCACTGACTGCACTCCAACCTGGGCGACAGAGTAAGTTTCCATCTCTTAAATAAAACAAAACAGTGAAACGATATTTCTAAGTTTTTAAGGAGAATTATGTGTGGTAGAATTATGTGCTCACTTCTCTAAAATACCATAAAATAAAGCAAGCAAATACCTAATGCCTAAAACCTATTGTACTATAGGACCTCCCAAATTTTTTCCAAGAATTCTGTCATAAAAAGAATTTTTAAAGAGGTATTATGCTCTTTTTAAAAAGGCAATGAACGGTAAAACCAACTGAAATAATTTAAATAAAACACGATGCTCTAACCAATAAGCTAGTAGATTTATTTATAAATTCAAACAATTGAAATAATTGTAGTGCATTCCACCATCTGCAAAAGTGGAAATATCTTGAAACAAAATTTTAGAGAAATAGTAGGTCCTTAACCCATATTTTAAATTGCAAATGAGAAGGGGGAAAATGTGGAAAGAAGAGAAAGGTTGTCAAAAAGGAAGACAGAAACAAATCTCTTCCATCAAAAGTTATTGTTACTGTTTATTTTTAAATTTTTAAAATTTTCTTAGTTTTTAAAATTTTTATGGATACATAATAGTTGTACATATTTATGGGGTATATGTGATATTCTGATACAACCATACAATACACACATAATGATCGAATCTGAGAAATTAGAATATCTATCACCTCAAACATGTTATCATTTCTTTGTGTTGGGAACATTCCAAATCTTTTCTTCTAGTTATTTTGAAATATACAATAAATTATTAACTATGATCACTTTAATGTGCTGCCAAACACTAGATCTTATTCCTCCTATCTGAATGTATTTTTATAGCCATTAACCAACACTTTTTTATCTTCCCTTTCTCACTAACCTTCCAAGCCTCTGGTAACCACCATTCTATTCACTATCTCCGTGAGATCAACTCTCTTTAGTTCTCACATATGAATGAGAATATATGACATGTGTCTTTCTGTGCCTGGCTTTTTTCACTTAACATAATTTCCTCCAGTCCCACGCATGTTGTTTCAAATAACAAGATTTCATTCCTTCTTACAGCAGAATAATATTCCATTGTGTATATGTACCACGTTTTCTTTATCCATTTATCCGTTGATGGACACTTGGGTTGATTCCATATCTTGACTATTGTGAATAGTGCTGCAATAAATATGCAAGTGCAGATATCTCTTCAATATACTGATTTCCTTTCTTTTCGATATATATCCAGCAGTGGTATTGCTGCATCATATGGTAGTTTTATTTTTAGTTTTTTGAGAAACCTCCCTACATTTTTCCATAGTGGCTTTACTATTTTACAATCCCACCAACAGCGTACTACTGTGCCCCTTTCTCTGCATCCTTGCCAGTATTTGTTATTTTCTGTTTTATATTTTTATAATGAAACAAATACAACATCAAAGATTTTGAAAAATATTGCAAGCAATTTTTATTCAAGATAAAACCCAAAAAACATATTCTATTGATCTCAGCACAAAAGAGATATCAAGCTTAGGGTGTATGGGTTCTTTGTATTTGTTTGCCCTATAGCTGGATTTCAGTTACTATGGTTATGTTATTTATAAAATTATTTTTAAGAGAAAATTCCCTCAATTGTAGTTGGCATGGAGACTTCCATGACCAGCATTCTATGGTGGATATGCGGGGAGTGTGGTTTCACATTCCTCCTGGACATAGGAAAGATGCTGCCAGGAAGTGAAAAATGGGTGACTGAGCTGTCATCAGCACATTCTTCTTCCATCAAGATTTTTTAGACCAAAAGACTGAAAACCACGTACGGAAACAGGGATTTGGCAGTGGAAGATAATCAATCTGGGGGTGAAAGAAAGAGAAATTGGGCACACCTATCTGTTTTATTGGTGCTCTGCTTTGGTGGTCATTTTAGAAAAAGGTATGAAACCATTCCAAATGGTTTTGGAATCTGTGTGCTTCGCTTGTCTTCTGGGATATTTAGGGACACCTTCCAAGGCATTCAATTGAAATATAACACAATTGTGTAGTGTATTTTTATACCTCCTTTTCTTTGTCCTGTTCTTAACATTTCCATTTCCACTGGACTAGAGTATATGTAATATAGATTTATTAAGATCTGTCTCCTATAAATGTCCCCACATTGCTCTTTTCTGATACTCCAAGTCTTACCACAGAATTCAATAGTGCTTATCAGGCAACTGTGGAAGTGGCAGCTGATTACATTTAGGGGTTTAGAGCCCTCCCCAGATTGTGTGGCATGTGCCTTAGAGATCAATTTAGTTCCATTTAAAACCAGGCATATGTTGACTAAATGAGGCAAGGCTGCTGGAGACTTCATAAAAAGGAGATGGGGAAATTCAATTCTTAGCAATATTTCTTTTCCCTCTCTCACTGTGAGCATAAAACTATCAGAAATAAGATTTCAGAGTCCAGAGAGAGTTAAACTGTTGGATTAAAGACTTCTTAATGAAGCTGAACTGCTACATGATGCAAAGAATCAGAATCCAGTTTATGCATGTAAGGAAAAATTTGTAAAAGCTTATTTACACCTCTTCTCATATTTTATAATTTCTACTCAGTTCAGCAACAATATATCAATTTTCTCCATGCTACCTTTTTTCATTCATTTTATTCAGATTACAGAAACAAGTTATTTTTTTTCTGGAGTCATAGAATATAACTAATAGCTTTAGCTAGGGCACATTAAGGAATTATAATTTTCAGATACTTATACATGTTTTCATTCAAATTTTTATTCAGATACTTAAAGTTGTTTCCATTCAACTAATATGTGCTTTTCCAATTAAATATAGCCTAACTATATTAGTAAGAGTATAAGTATCAATAAATTTATCTATGATTAAATTATTGTCTTTGAGAACTCATTTTTACATAATGATTTTA
Source organism: Daubentonia madagascariensis (assembly GCA_023783475.1). Classification (NCBI taxonomy): domain Eukaryota; kingdom Metazoa; phylum Chordata; class Mammalia; order Primates; family Daubentoniidae; genus Daubentonia; species Daubentonia madagascariensis. The sequence continues at coordinate 20,597,946 of JAKFHU010001684.1, read as the reverse complement.
ATAAGCTATAAAAAAAAAGCAATGAGATAATTTGAAAATCACCAGTGGTGACTAACATTCTATAAGTAAATTAAGAGATTTGATCATGGACATGGAATTAGTGCTGTCAACTTTTTAAATAAATATAATATATACTAAATAATATATTTAAAATAGAATATATGAGTACAAACACATGTGTACCTAGTTTTAAGCCTTCCTGTTTTCTAAAGGTAAATTAATACTTAAGAGAGAAAGTATAAAGTCAGTTAAAATATTAATGCTTGCATGGAGAATACATAATTGCCTTTGGCCATTTATCATGTCACTAATCTGATTAAAATATATGTGTTTGTGAAACAAATTGATAATTACATTTATAAGAACCTTCCTAATAGTATTATATTTTGACATATGTAACCCACTTCTCTCATGATATAAAGGTCTGTATAAACAACCATGCTTCCTTAAAGTATTTTCTTATTAAGATAACTTAGATTTGGGTTGGAAAATATAGAATTTTAAAGTATAAAATAAAATATACAAATAACTTCAATTATTATTATAAAATACCAAAAGGAGAGGATTAGGTGTGTTTTCTGGTTTCTGGTTATTTGGAAGAGAAAGCAGCACAACTAGCATGTAGAGTAAGAATGTTAACTTAAAAATATCAGTGAAAAAGGTGAATTTAAGTGTTACTAATTTTGCTGTTAAGAATATTATCTATTAGGCTTTCACTGTATGCATATTAATATAATAAATTCATCATTTTAAAAAATTTATTCTCATGATACACCAAAAACAAAAGCAGTAATTATTCCCATTTGACAGTCAAGAACACTGAGTCATAGAAAGATTAATTTATTTGCCCAAGGCCAAAAAAATAACAAAAGAAAATGCCTAAATTGAAGCTCAAATCAAGGTCATATGACTCCAGAGCCTATGTCTTAACTACCGTTCAATTTTAAATAAGTAAATTATATCTTCATAATTCATAAAATCAGTCTCTCTTTTTCAAATCGCTAGAATTACCATCAGTCAACTGCCTTAAATTTAAAATGTGTTTTTTGAAATCATATCTTTAAAAAGCTCTTTATATCATTCAGACTCTCTTACTAAGGTTCATAGTGGTTTTTAAGACATATCAATCATTTAACATATATTAATTTACTTAATGTTTACTAAATATCTATTTATTCCCTGCCAGACATTTTGCCAAGCTCTGGGCATACAAAGGTAAGAAAACATGGCATTATGTGTATCACAGATAGTATACTGTATATTTGGTTTAAAGAATGACCACAATGACAGTATAAACAAACAAACAAAAAGAGCTTTATTTGTCTCTATTTTATTTCAAATCTCCCTTTTTTCCCCTGGATATTTTAGAAAGAGCTGTTCACATTTCCAGTTATTTTAGGTATTAAATTATTTTAACTGGGTAACTAAGACTCATTTTTAATTATTAAAATGAACAGTCAAGTATAGCATTAAAATTTTCATATCCTCTAATTCAAAGCTTCCTTTATTCCTCAACTCAGGCACAGACCTTGGCCTAATAACTCAAGGTAGAAATACTGTCCATTTTATTTTCTACTTCTTTGTCTTTCATCACTCCATAGCTCCAATGTTGGCAGACAGATAGGAAAAATTTATCACCACTGCAGTTTTCATCTGGTGAACACTGGCTTCTGGCCAAATGCTATCTCTGTTATAGAACTCGGTTGCAGGTTCTTTGAACTCCTTCCTCACGCCTGGACTACTGCACTGTAACTATGGGTACTATACTTCCTAAATCATCTCTTATAACCCTTCTCAGCTTCTAATCCCTAAGCCCTAGGTTCCACCCCTCCACTTCTTTGTGCTGAAGCCGGCTTTCCCTGACAGGCAGTTGTCACCTGATTATCTTCCCCAATGTCCACATGACCAACTTTCTGACTTCTGAATTCATTTCATAGGAATTTATCACCAATCTTTATTTACACAGCTCTCTGCCTGCAAACTTTAGGAAAATAAACCGTCTCCTATAAAATATTTCACTATACGTCATTTTATTCTGGTATTTTTCAAAAAGTGGGTAGTGAAATCAATTTATTGGGTTTTGACCAGCATTCCTTGTTCTGGAATGGAATAGAATAGAATAGAATAGAATAGAATAGAATAGAATAGAATTACTAGAACAGAATAAGGGTAGATTTTAATTTAGATACACACATGTGAATGCACATGTGTGTGCACACACACACACACTGATGTGTGTCCTAGAGTTTATGATTTAAAATCTATTTCAAGCTAAAGTCAGAGTTTAAAAAAATTTGAAAGCTCCTGCACTAGTCCCATGGAAGCACTGGCCTTGTGATTCTGCAGTGTACTAAACTTTCAGCTGGAGATGGGATGCTAACCTCGCTTTTTTGAGGCAATCCAATATGAATTGGTTCTCTTAGGGCACCCCACACTTGGATTGCTCCCCCACTCTCCTGCATGAAAAAACTCCCCCTCAGAAACCCTATTTAATCTTTTTTTAGGACAAACTCTAATGCCCTTTTTTTTAATAGCTGAAAATAACTGATGGCTATTGATAGCCGCTGAACTAGATTTGGTATTTTTTCTAATAAGTGTAGTATTTAGTACTTCTTTTTAGAGTGTAACAGTGTTTATCAATGCTCTCAGATCTGGGTCTACAACCTAGACTCTACAACAACAGGAATGATTCCTTTCAAGTACCATTACGTTTGATCATTATGAATTGAAAAAGTCTCCATGGAGATTTTTACAATTTGTTTTTTAAATCATTTTAATTTGAATTGTGTCTCCTTGAAAGCAATATAATAGTTATATTATTATCTTAATATCTGCTAATAGTTTTCAAAATAGGGGTTTCCCTGTTCCTTATTTTTATCAAGTGCTTTTGCTTCCCGATTATGATTGTTCATGTGCCTCGTAGGGAATAAGACATTAAGCCTTTCCATACCCCTCCGCCACTTCCATTCTCAGGGGATCCAAATCTCATGTGGTCCTCAGCAGAGTCCCTAGTCCCCTCCAGCAAGTAGCTGTCCCTCCTAAGCCATAATCTCCCTCCCAGTGAAGTGAGGGTTCTCCCAGGACAAAACTTTTTAAGATCAAAGAGTTCCAGGAAGCAGCAGCCCCTACTTCTTCTAAACAATGAATATTTCTAGTAGGCCTCTTTTTGCACAACTCAAACTCTTGAAACAAATACCAACAAATGGCCTCCAGATCTACTCAGTTCCCAGTCTTTTCATTTTCCTTTTGTTTCTCCATGTGCCAAGCATATTCCCATGTCTTCAACACTGCTTTACTTGTTTGGAGCTCCATCCCAAATTCCTTTCACATTATTTATTATTTGTTATTGCAAAGTTTCCATTTCTTTGTGACAATTTTTTCCTGCCCAACTAAACTTTAATTGAGCCCTCTGCTTCCAACCCAGTCCAACTTTGGTCTCACAAGAAGACAACTTCTGCGTTTCTTTATTATAGAGGTTTGGACATATCCTTTGGATGGAGAAGCCAGGGAACCTCACTATGCTTAACATTTCAATGGTGGTTTGTGTGTTCATTTGGGGTGGAGGAGTGTATTGAAGAACAGAATTATGAGGGAGAGGTGTGTCCAAAACCTCTCAGTCATCTGGAATTGCCCCAAGCTCCGCTGCAAAGGAGATGCCTGAGGTTTCATCCACACTTCTCTCCAGCCACATTTTGGCTTTGACACTGTTTCTGAGCTATTTTGAACAGCTAAGTGGATGGTGTTGCTCAATATCAAAGCTGGCTCCGCCAAAAGGGCATAAATGGTATTAGTACTCCACAATCATGTACTTGTAATTTCTTTATCCTGTAAAATAAACATTCTTTCCCCGTAGAGCCCTGCAAGGAAAACAATTTTCAGTGTGCAAATGGAGAGTGTGTTCCACTGGTGAATCTCTGTGACAGTCATCCACACTGTAAGGATGGCTCAGATGAAGCACATTGTGGTATGTCTTATTTTTCAGGAAAATACTTTTTATTACTTCAGACTTTACATTGGATTCTACAAAAGTGAAAGGAAGTTTACGATTGTGTTTATGAGGACATATTTTGATGCTTTGGGATATGAACATTTCTTAGTGATTTTAGCTCCTTTGTCCCCATCTGATTAGGAGAAAAGTTAATGTGGAGGCCTTGGGTTTTGTTTATTTGTTTAAGTTTGGCTACATTTAAGAACTGTAAGTCTAGAGCAACCTATATTCAGATAGGAAGCAAAAGTACCGCAGAGACAATAGTCCGAAGAAGGCACTTTAGCACCACTTACGTTGACTGTAATATTCTGTTCGTTGCCTACGTGCAGAAGCACCTGCATGCTTATTTATAACTGATTTTCTTCTCCTGCTCTGCTGCATTTTCAGTTCCCCTACCCCTCCTTCCAGACCTCAAAACGTTATGAGTCATGGACACTTTTACTATGTCTTATTTTTATTTCTAAGCAAATATTTAATGCTTACATAATATGTGTCATGCACTGTAAATAAGTGCTGTAAAAAAAAAATCTCCCTGATAAGACTTAGCTCTATTTTTGCCATGAGGGAACTGAGGCTTGGAGAAGTTAAGTGGCTGCCAAACATCACACACCTAGTAAAGGACAGAGCTGTGTTTTGAACCTAAGTCTGTCTAATTCTAAAGTCAATGTTCTTAACCCTTGCCATAATAGGGAAAAAATGTAAACACTGACATTATTTTATAGAATTACAATATTGTGTTTCTAGATAAGACTACCATTGCTGATGTTTCCCCTTTTTTTTGACAAAGTAGCTTAGCTTGGTCCAGTCCCTATCTAGCCACTAACAGCCTTGACATTCTGTCCAAAACGATTGTAAGATGGTGAGGAAGATGATAGAAATCAAAGAGCATAAGAGCAAGTGGAAAGAAAATGCTTTCTGGAGAAGGAAGTAGTGGAGGAATACCTAAATTTTTTCCTGAACTTGAGTTTTCCATCTTTTAGAAACTAAGTTTGTAAGATACATTCTTCACAAATAACTTTATCTTCTGTTGATTTGCTGTATTGATATGCAATGAACTTGCATATCTCTGCCATTTCCATTTTTAGTTATATGAAAGAGCAAAAGTAAATCTACCAAATTTGTATTTCTCAACTCAGATCTTCCAACATACTCTTAAGAAAAACTATAATCAATCTCTAAACTCTAAAAGTTAAGAACATTGCACGTTTAGTTTAGAGACCATCATTTGCTCTTACCAATTAAGCTAACCCTGTGTCCAATCTAATCTCTTTAATGTGTCTTTGTTTTATATTAGTCTTTTTAAAATTTATTGTAAATGGATAAATTATACTTGTATATATTTATGGGGTACAAAGTGACATTATGATATATTTATACAATATAGAATGATTAAATCAAACTGATTAACCTACCCATCACCTCAAATACTTATTTTTTGTGGTGAAAAAATTTGATATTTTGCAATTTTGAAATATAAAATACATTATTATAAACCAAAATCACAATGCTGTGCAATAGATCTCCAAAAAACTTATTCTTCCTGTCTAACTGGAAGTTTATACCTTTTGATCAACATCTCCCATTTTCCCCACCCTCTAGTCTCATAACCACCACTCTACTGTCTGTGTCTTTAGTGCGCTTTTTCAATGGCACAACAAATAACAATGGTTTGGTGCAGTTCAGAATCCAGAGCATATGGCATACAGCTTGCGCTGAGAACTGGACCACACAGATTTCAAATGATGTTTGTCAGATGATGGGACTAGGGTAAGTAATTCTACTCAGCTCTCTTTTAAGAGATGTTCTTATGTTTTTACTGAAATCAAAATGAGTTTAAGAAATTTTAAAATTATAAAAGTTGTGAATTTAGAAAGTACACATGAGCAAAAGAAAGAAAATAAAATATCTTGATTAATACCATCCTCAAATAATCACTGTTAATAGCCTTTTTATAAATATTATAAAAATATAAAATATTATACTCTGTTGTATAGCTTACTTATACATAAGCATTTCTCATGTTTTTATATATTTTTTTCTAGATTATAATTTTTTAAAAAATGGGATATTCCATTTTATGCTATATCATAATATGCATAACTAATCACAAGGGTACTGCAAAGAATATTCTTTTGCTGTATCTTTGCAATATGTTCATGATAATTCTTTTGGAAAGTTTACAGAAGTACAATTGTTGTGGGAAGGGATATGCAAAATTTTAAGACTTTTCCAAGAAGGGTAAAGTAAATGAAAATTCTAGTTAATAACGTACCCCAAATTTATTATACCTACCAGTCTAGTGTCATAATATATTGCATCAAGTCTTTAAGTTCAACATATTCATTTTTTTACCTTCCTATCAGTCTTAAAAGTAATGAGGTGAAAAATGGAAGGTAATAAGTAGTAATTATTTACTTCTTTTGCACTGTACAACCTGTCAACTCTAACCCACCATTCTGATCCTTGGGTATACATGATCTTGAAGATTTGGCAGTTCCTCACTATTTTGGGTCACATGTGGTTATTTTTATCACTTACAGCATTATATTATTTAACAGTTTGTCATATTAAACGATGACGTCTATACAGGTAAGAACCATGTCTATTTTAAACATTATTGCTATACCAACGTCGAGACTAATCCTTATTGAAAAAATAGGTGCCAAATAAATATTCAATAAAGCAATAAATTATTCATTACATATCATAGATATGTGCACATAAATATAGATATACTTAGCCATCTAAATGTATGCCAATAAGCATTGTCCGATTATAAGTCATTAGCATTTTATTTCTCTCCTGAACTAGTGACCGATTTTATAATTTATTCTAAAAGATATAAAGTTACAAAGAAAAATAATTCAAGTAAGCCTACACACATGCCCCCAACATTTGGTAGTTATCTCAACTATTCTTAATCTTAATTCGTCAAAATCAAATGTAATTGATTGCTTTCCTTGTAAGGGACTTTTCTTTCTAACTGAATAGTAGTTCCTATAACAAAGTCTTTGTGCTACACACAGATTTTCAAAATTTGTGTCAAAGTGTTTTGTTTTTATTTTTGAACCCAAAACATATTTTCACTAGAAATAATGTTACATGCAGTATTTAGGTCTCCAGCCTAGTCCATAAAAGCTGTTTAATTTCTACTAGACCAGTAGAATTATAGTGTATACAAATATCCAAGATAGGACCCAACCACCACTTACAGATATTTTACTATATGAAAATGTGTTGAGATCCCACTCAGAGTGTTGGGAATGCTCCCTAACTTCTTTATTTTAAATTGATATATAATATTAATAATTGTCCATATTTATGGAGTACATAGTGATATTTCCATATATACAATGTGTAGTAATCAAATCAAGGTACTTAGCATATCCATCACCTAAAATATTTATCATTTCTTATGATGGAAACATTCAAAATCTTTCCTTCTAGCTATTTAAAAATATATAATAAATTATTTTTAACTTCAGTCACCCTACAGTGCTATAGAACACTAGAACTAATTCCTCCAATCTAGCTGTAATTTTGTATCCTTTAACCAACCTCTCCCTATTCCCTTGGCCCCCCAACACTTCCCAACGTCTACTAAACACGATTCTACTCTCTACTTTTTTATGGGATGAATTTTTTTAGCTTCTGTATATGAATGAAAACATGCAGTATTTTCTGTACTTGGCTTATTTCACTTAACATAATGTCCTCCAAGCTCATCCATGTTGTCACAAATGATAGGATTTCATTTTGTTCTCTGGCTGAATAGTAGTCCATTGTGATATAAACCACATTCTCTCCTCTACTTATCTGTTGATGGACACTTAGGTTGATTCCATGCCTTGGCTATTGTAAATAGTGCTGCAATATACATGGGAGTGCAGATATCTCTTCCACATACTGATTTCCTTTTCTTTGAATATGTACCACCTAGTGGGATTATTGGGTCATATAATGGTTCTATTTTTAGTTTTTTGAGGAACCTCCATACTGTTCTCCAAAATGGTTGTACTAATTTACATTCCCACCAACAGTATAAAAGTGTTTATATACCTTTTCTCTGCATCCTTGCCAGCATTTGTCATTTTTTGCTTTTTTGTTAATAGCCATTCTAACTAGGGTGAGATTATTTCTTATTGTGGTTATGATTAGCATTTCCTTGATTTCAAATATTTGTTGGCCATTTGTATCTCTTCCTTTGATAAATGTCTGTTCATATCATTTGCCCATTTTTTAATCAGATTTTTTTTGCTGCTGAGTTGTTTGAGCTCCTAATATATTCTGAATATTAATGCTTTGTCAGTTGAATAGTTTGCAAATATTTTATCCCTTTCTGTAGGTTGTCTTTTTAAATTATTGTTTCCTTTGCTGTGCAGAAACTTTTTAGTTTAAGATAATCTCATTTGTCTATTTTTGCTTTTGTTGCCTGTACTTTTGAGGTCTTATCCATAAAATCTTTTTCTAGACCATTCTGAAACATTTTCTTTATGTGTTCTTCTACTAATCTTAGAGTTTTGGGCATTATATTTAATTCTTTAATCCCTTTTGAGTTGATTTTTATATAAGGTGAGAGATATGTATCTAGTTTCATTCTTCTGCATATGGATATCCAATATTCCCATCACTGTTTATTGAAGAGACTGTCCTTTTCCCCAGTGAATGTTTTTGGTGCCCTTGTCAAAAATCAGTTGGCTATAAACATGGATTTATTTCTGGGTTCTCTACTCTGTTCCCCTGGACAATGTATCTGTTTTTGTGCCAGTACCATGCTATCTTGGTTACTACAGCATATTTTGAAATCCGGTAGTGTGATGCCTCCAGCTTTGTTCTTTTTGCTGAGGATTGTTTTGGCTATTTGGGGTCTTTTGTGGTTCCATACAAATTTTAGGATTTTTTTTCTTTTTCTGTGAAAAATGTCATTGGTATTTTGGTAGATATTGCATTGAATTTATAGATCGCTTTGGGTAGTATGGTCATTTTAATAATATCAATTCTTTCAGTCCGTGAATATGGGATGTCTTTCCATTTTTTTGGTGGCTTCTTCAATTTCTGCCATCAGTGTTTTATAGTTTTCTTTGTAGAAATCTTTCATATCCTTGGTTAAATTTATTCCTAGGTATTTTTTATATAGCTATTGTAAATGGGATTGCTTTCTTGAATTCTTTTTTCAGCTAGTTGGTTGTTGGTGTATAGAAACCCCACTGGTTTTTGTATGTTGATTTTGCATCCTGAAACTTTGCTGAATTTTTAAATCAATTCTGTGAGTCTTTTGGTAGAGTCTTTAGGTATTTCTGTATATAAGATCATGTTATCTGAAAACAGAGACAATTTGACTTCCTCCTTTCCAATTTGGATGCCCTTTATTTCTCTTTTTTTTCTAATTGCTCTGCCTAGGACTTCCAGTCCTATGTTGAAGAACAGTGGTACGAATGAGCATCCTGTCTTGTTTCAGTTCTTAGAGGAAAAGCTTTCAGCTTTTCCACATTCAATATAATCTTAACTGTGAGTTTGTCATATATGGCTTTTATTGCATTGAGGTACGTTCCTTCTATACCTAATTTGACTTTTTGCAATTGCATTGAGAGCTTCCAAGTTCCCTATATCCCCAAATGCTATGCATTTAAAATGGGAACTCCCCAGCTTCGAGCCTCATTCAAGTGTTATCAGCCCCATCAGGAAGACAGTTTCTATCAAGAGCAAAGAGAGGAAGTGAATTTTATTGTTCATTTTGTAAATAATAATCAATTTGGTTTATGTAGGAATTTTTCTATACTTTAAACATATGTATGTGTGTGTGTGTGTCTATAATCCTTTTTATTATACATTATAGACTTTATTCTAACAAAAACTCTTTCAACATGGGGCGCTTTCAGGCATAAATAATCTTGGGAGAGGGCAGATTGTAAAAGGAATAATTTTTTTGGTAAAGACTCAATGAAACCCTGAAACTGACAGTTGTTTATTTATTCTCACTTCAAGCAAAGCATTGGGTAAATAACATTGACTCCATGAAGTAGTTCCATGGAATTACTTCAGTGTTCTTCCATGATCCTAGTTTAACGTTGATTTTATTTCAATAGGGAATTCAGAGAGGTGAGTTCCTGGGAAGTCCTTTGCTTCAACTGCCAAAGTTGCCACTAATGCTGAGGAATTGTTTGGAGACTTGGGAACTTAGTTTGTCAATATTAAGCTAAAGAGATTGGTAACTTGACCTTGTTTCCACAATTGGTGCATCTGAATGTCCTGGATGACTGGGCTTCAACTGCCTAGGAGCTTTGTGTCCCAATTCACCACCTTTCTAAGCATCACCATATGATTATAAACATAAGAATTCTTTTCACTGTGGTTTGTAAATCTTAACTCAGTTGCTTCCTAGAGGATATATGGAGTTAAGATGAGTCATTTAAAAATGTCAAAATGATTAACACCTTACTTTGATGGGGTTTTTTTCCAAAGAATTTGAATGAAATATGTCGAGTGTGAGCATAGGCTGATGCCTAGAGTGGCGTGGCAGAGTGCACTGGAAAGGAAACATTTCCTTTATTACATTTGAACAGTATTTAATATAAATACATTATTTTGATTACTCTTGGATCAGAAATCTAAGCATTAGTGATGATATTGTGTCTGTTTTATGGATAAATAAGGCATATTTTTTGCTTTAAATGTTTATGTGGTGGGAATAGACACATAAATAGATAATTACAATATAATGTAGTAAATACAATATGCTTTAGGAAAACTTAACTCAATTTGAGCATGTCAGGGAAGGTTTTCTAGAAAATGGCCTGAGCTGAGTGGATGACAGCCAATTCCACACACTGTGTACTATTTATTTACATGGTTTTTTCTCCCAGCCAGATTTTACTCTCTAGTTCACTGACCTCATTTCCCATGAATCACAGTCCTTCCATCTGGAGACAGGGACAAAGAACTAGCCTTTTTAGTGTGTGTAAAGCAAGTAGTACATCCCACTGCCTTAGATACCGTATTTTTTATGAAGGTCAGACACTTGTTTTCTTCAGAAATGAGTCAGGTAATCTCTGCAAAGACTTTAATCTTTGAGCTTGTGCTTATTAAATAGTCTCCATAGTGTTGTAGTAATTGAAAGAAAGTTATAGCTTTAATGAGAATTTGTCTAGACTGGTGCATGGTAACTGAAAGAAAACTTAGTGAGTTTAAATGATGTGTGTTTGGTACAGTGGAAAGTAATTTAGGAGTCAATTTATTAAAAAGGCACTGTAGTCTCTCAAGATTATTTATGCAGATAGGGTACAAAATGCAATTCCCCACAGATTCTAGTAAATCATATAAGGCCTATTTCATTAGCCTTTCCTTTTTTTGCATTAAACATTTCCATTCCCTGCCATTTATAGCATGCTTAAGTAAAAAGTATTTTGAATAACATTTTCATGTCTTTGATCAAAGTGTGAAAGAAAATGTTTTATACTGATGGAAGAATAAATGTTAAAGAAACATAGAATAATGATTTTTTAAATGATATTTCCTAGGAAAGAGCATGATCCTCTTGCTAACCCAATATATAAACGATGCAGTTCATTTGCCTTGCTGAGCCATTAAAATCTAGGAAAAGCCATTAGCTCTGTAAAACTTTACAGAATTTAGGAAATAGTAATGTTTTAAAAATAGAGTTAATTATTTGTGTCTTAATAAGGTGGCTTATGAGGAGTTGGTGTTAAATTTTAAATCCTATAATAGTCCCGTGCAAGATATCTTCATGTTACATATCAGAAACATCACCAAGTTAGGCCTTATATTCTCAAACACAGATAAGAAATGGAATTACTTCAGTGTTTTTCCATTGCAGAGGTATTTTGAAAATATTAGGAGGGAAAGGCAAGTGTTTTTTTAAAACAAGCCTTTCAAATAAATAGAGCATAATGATTTAAATTCTTTTGTAAGCACCACAGCAAATTGGTTTACATAATTTAGTACTGAGTCCTGGAAAACTGGGAATAAAACTTATGTTTTACACTAATTTAAGAAGTAGGTAGACAGTGATTGTGTTCTTGTCCATATTTTCTGACAGAGTCCCAAAATTTTCAACTATGTGGAAAAAGCCTTAATTTATTACAATTCAGAGCACAAAATATTTTAATAACAACAAAGACAGGATATGGGCATAGTAGAAAAAATATAAATACTATCTTTGGCTTTAAATAATTCTTTTTAATTTGCTGACTTTACACAGAAACAAGTAATATTTTACATAATTTTTATTTTTAGTTTACAACTTCAGCACTAAACACACTTTTTATTTTATTCTTAGCTATGTTACCAGGGTGGAGTGGGGTGGAAAAAGCTTTGGGCAAGATGGTGTAAAAAATTGATTTTACTTTGGTTTAATTGACTTAACTAAAAAGCTCATCATTTACCTGAAGCACAAATTATAACTATGATGTTTTTCCTATTTTAAAATTAAAAATGAATTAATTAAAAATAATTAAAGAGCAAATAATTAATACCAAGCTACCATAATTTGATAACTTTCTGAGATTAATCTTTAATGGGTTTATTATCTAACAGAGTTGGGAAAAACACTGTGATTAGGTAATTATGCTTGCTATGGGCAAGGGAGCGACAGGAAATGTACCACTAATTTACAGTCCAAAAGCTACATCAGCGCTTAGATGTGTAACCCAGTTGTACAGCAGAATCATTTGGTCTCTGCCCCAGACACTTGGATTCAGGGTGGTCTAGGTGAGTGGTCCTCAGTGTGTGATTATATGACCAAGCCAGTAGCAAGGAATCATCTGGGATGCTTTTATAGAAATGTAAATTCTAGAACCCCACCTTGAACCTACTGAATCTGAAAGTCTAGAGTGAGGCCCAGCAAACTGTGCTTTAATAAGCCCTTCAGGTGATTCAGATGCATGCTAAAGTTTGAGAACCACTACCTAAGGTAAGTGTTCTTAATCTTCTTTTGTCACTTTTGGAAGTCTGGGGAAATTTACTAACTTCTCAGGTTCATATTTTTAAGTGTATAAAATAAAATATACAAAATTACATTAAGAAACAATTATCAAAATATTAAAAATATGACATGGAAATATATTTCGTTATTAATGTATTAAATAAAATAAGATATACTGGTGTTTCTAATGATTACTGTAATATTGAAGATAAACATAAATGATATTTTTATATGTATGCAGCAACAGCAATGTAATATGAAAATATCTGTAGTTTGTTTTGGTGACAGTATTATAGGTGCTGTTAATAATATTGTGGTTAGCCACCTACATCTATACTGGAAGGAAAAACTAAATTTCACTTAAAGGTTAGTAAAAATAAAATATAATTACTTCTCATGCAACTACAACCCCCCTATATGTTATCATGGACTACCAAGGGCTCTATGGAACCCAGGCTAAGAGGTTAAGGACCTTGGCTGGAGTGAGACCCAGGGATTTTTCTTAGTTCTGTAAAGAATCCTAGGTGATTCTGACAAAGTAGTCCTCTCATATCAAAAATACTCATGAACCTTTGTATATTTGTTTCAGTAGAAAATATAGAGCTTGTACAAAATGTCTGCAAACTTTGGTGGCTTGATCTTACCTGATAGTAAAAACAAGACAAAGCCACACACACCCCCATCAAAAAATTTTTTTTCTACTGCAGCCAGGTTTAAACACCCTATTAAGAAACATCTCTGACAATCTAAGAGTGTTTCTTAGCTTGCAGTTTTTGACACTAGCCTATTTTGACTTTTCTGGAACCTCTCCCATTCTCCACCATAGATCAAAACAGAAGTGGAGAATTTTTAAAAACCTCTATCAGAAGTATCAGAATGATATCATTAAAAAAGGGAAAATACTAGGTTTTCACCAACCACAGACTGTTATCATTTCTTACTTGGAAAAACTCATTCCTAACTTCTCCCACTGAGTATTTGAAAACATATTATTGGAAATTAAGAGACTCTTTTACATAAAATGTAACTTACTTGCACTAATACAATTCAGAAAGAATTCTTTTTGTCTTTAACTCCTATTTTGGCCTATACTTTTTAATGGGTATTTTGTCACCCAAGAGAGATTTATATAGTCAGAATATTACTAAAGATATAATTACACACACAAAAGAGTAAGAAAATCTCTTTTATGTTTTGGTGCAATTATGAATTACCTACCAATCATTTTCTGCAACATATAGGTATTTAGTCTGTTACATAAAAACTACAAAAGAACAAATTTTCCCCAAGGCAATGTCCTTTATCATTTCCTAGATTATGTTATTTGGGATAAGAGGAGGCTTCTTTATTCTAAAGCAGAAACAGTTAAGAACAGGAGAAAACTTTAGCCCTATGAAATTTACACTGAAACTTTCCTTGCCTATTCTATTTCTCTCCTAAAAAGTGTTTCCAACTGCTCAACCTGTAGTTAATGCTGTATATTCTATGAAACCAAGGACAACTTTTTAATAAAATTGATAAAATCCAATGAAATAATATTCTTCCTCCTCCCTCCCTTCAATTTTTCCTTCCTCTTCCTCCTTTCCTTATTTTTTTCTTCCTTCCTCACATCCTATTCCCCTCCTTCTTTTCTCCATGATTTCCTTTCATTTTCTCTTCTTTCCTTCAAAAAGAAACTGAAGTGTATAAAACAAAGAGCATATGCAGTAAGGTCGGTAAGGTTAATAGAATACTACATGAAAACAAAGTCCAAAGAAATAAAGAGGTAAATCTACAATACACACAAGGTCGGTGTAATTACTAACATATCTTAGACTCTTGGAAACCCATGCAAAAAGAAAAGCATTAAAAATCATACAACTTCCATTTCATTATGAGATAAGATATATGCTACCAGTTCCATAGGGAAGACAGGTTTTGCTTGACACTAAATTCTAAAGGAAATTTCACGCTTATGTCCTTACAAAGTCACAATGCAATGAAGAATATATGCACTGAGAAAACTTCATAGCAAATGTGGATGTGTGTTGTCATATGCCTCCTACTCAAAACTAACTAACTAAATAAATACCGATAGCAGTAGAGAAACTAATGTTAAAGTAACTCACGTTGCCCCACGTGTCCAAGATGTTGTCCATGGAGAAAGCCTCTCTCTGTGACAGTCTCCTAGAAGAATCACTTCTCTCAGCCATGTTTTTGGTAGGAAGGAGATGTTAGCAGTTTGTTTCCTTTGTGATGCCATTATATCTGTAAGATAACAGAGAACACTACTGGACTCATCCATCAATTTCTCTCTTGCTCTTAATACAGTGGCTTGCACAAAGGCAGAAAATGATTAGGTTAAGATAATTTTTATTAGCTTTTTTTTACTTCTGAGTAAGTGTCACCAACTTTTAAGGGTTGAGGTCAGAAAATCTAAAAGTAATTAAACTGACATGTTTGCTAAGAACTATCATACTGCTAAGTGTATTGCTATAAATGTGGTAAATGCATAAGCAGTTGTTGAAATGTATGCAGTTCAGGGGTGTGTTTACCTACCTGCCTTCATGCCTTTACTCTCCTCATGGGATGATTTGCCATTGAATCCCTTCTATCCACCATTCCCCTGCCTATAAAAACGCTCTCCCTGGCCTTCTGTCCTGCTAAATCAATGCCCTTCCTTCCCTTCAATCTGAAAAGAAAGGTTCATCCTTCTCCAAAAGCCTTTTCAGACTAATCCCACCTGCCTCTATTCATTACTTAAAGCTTTTGGGGTGTGAAATGAGCTGCAGTGCCTTGCTGCGGTATTTGCAGCGTGCATTATTCTTCTTTCTTAGCTTTAGTGTGTCCAAAGGCTTAAAACATCCCTACCTAGCTCCTGCTCCAGGGAAGAATTCTTATCACAGCACATACAGTCTGAGGAGCGAGACAAAAGAGAAGAAACCTAACCAGGGCCTGAGAAGAGAGAGGCAGAAGATTTAATACCATGCAAGTAGCCTTGGGATATCCTTTTTTCTCTCCCTAGAATTCAGCTGTGTGTATATTTTTACACTCCATCTATGACCTCAAAAATGATAATGGCTGCATCTATATGCTTCTTTTCTCACATGGAATAAAGTTTTCCTGAAGTCCCTTTGAGGGTACATAACCCATAAAAATGATAATAAAGGTTTAGAAGTAGGTTGCCCGGAGGTATCAGTATATCAACAAGGTAATGCTATATGGTATTTCTATGGGATACTAAACTTCCACTGATTTTAAACAGCTATGTAAGTGTGTGGTGACATTATCTAAATCTGAAGATCTGGAATATTTTTAAGATTTAGAAAATGCACACACTAGTTGTAATCTTCACAGAGTGCCTCTCCAAAAATTGACAACTTATTTCCTTGTAAGAAAAGGAAATAAAGTAGGAAGAGCCTCAGTTGCAGGGCTTTACTTGCAGAATTTAATATAATGCATTCTCTCTTAATTCAATTTTTCAGTAGTTCTGAGATTTTTGTCTTTCAAAAATAAGTGCTGACTAACATAGGGTTATTAATCTTTTATTCTGCCAAGAACATTTTAATGTATTATTTATTGCCCATCATTTCCTAAAATAAGGAATAGTTTGTTGTAAACTTCCGCTGCTGCATTGTATTCTGGTTACTGTGAATACAAACTAAATAAGTTGTGTTCAGTCAGAAAAAGGATGAGTTTGACTTGGCAGGATTGGAAATGCAGGTAGTCTGTCTCAAATCTCAAATTTTAACACATAGTGCTGACACCTAGAAAAATGTTTGTATGTTCTGAAAGTCCCTATAAGGTTGCTGATAACAATAGTTGGTACAAAAATTTAATTAAGAACTTCATACATTTTTGTGCGTGTTAAATTTATTTTTTTTTATTTCAGAGTATTATGGGGTACAAACGTTTTGGTTGCATGAATTGCTTTTGTGCCATTTGAGTCAAAGTTAGAAGTGTGCCCATCACCAAGGTAGCATGCATTGTACCCACGAGGTGTCAGATGGGCATAAATTTTTTTGAAACAGTGTCCAGCTATTCTAAATAACTAAAAAACACTGTTTCAAAATATATTTGCTTTCTCATATTAAATTTAAGACTAAAACTGTAGAAAAGATAATCTCAAAATATAAAATTACATATGTCCTTTTTCCATGTGTATGTATATCTCTAGTTTTGTCTACTGGATACTGAAAATGCCACCATGGAGCAGTATTTGAGAATCCCAGGGTAGAATAATTGGGTATTTACTTAATGTCCATTATTTTCAAAGATTTGTCTCTAGTTTTCCTTCCTTCTAGAATAGACATATGTTAAAAAAAAATTCACCACCAATCCCATGGTAGTGCATGCTAGTAGTAAATGTATAATAAATAGACTAGATAAAAAGGAGATTTATAAATAATTTTCCAATATTTTTTAGTTTAATTTTTGTCCAGATTTTGATTTGAGTTTTCTGAGAAATTAATGCATTCCTTCAGTCTCGGTCTTAAAATAGATATCCAAGGGATAGGGAAGGAGAAGAGCTATAGATAACTGAAGAGTCTAAAATCCACATCTCTGAAATATATTTTTAATGATGTACCCTTCAAGATATTCCTCCATTTAGTCACGAGTGCCTTAAAACAGATTATCAGGTAACCATAAGTCACTTTGGAAATCAAAAAGCAGAGCCTTGTAGAGGTAGAAGAAAAAGATACCCTGTTTGGCTATGACAGTGGTATGACAGTGGTTCCCAGACTATAGAGGGCACCAGAACCCCCAGGAGAGCTTGTTAAAACACAGATCGCTGAACAACCCCCACCTGCAGATTTCTCATTAAGTTGGCCTGGAGTTAGGCTAGGGAATTTGTGTGTCTAATATAATACATTCCCTCTCTCCTGAGGCTGATGCTGCTTGTCTGGAGAACACACTTTGAGAATACGTCATGGAGAGTCAGGGACATAGAAAACTACCTAGAAGAATGTTTGACACATGACAGCATTGAGCAGAACGATGTGACTGGGGATGTTAACAAATGCAAGAAAATGAGAGAGCTATCTAGAAGGGAGACTGGAGAGTAATTGTGACCCACCAACTATACCCTCACAGCAAAGATGGTCACTAATCAATCAATTCCAATGATGCTTCTAGAAAGTCTTCCAATTGGAGAAGCATACCTTGATATTTTTAAAAGCTAACATTGCTATGATGAATTTTACCAGAAGCTGCGCCAATGTTAAAATTCAAAGTCCTGTAAGATCTATTTTCATCCACATTCTGTCTCTACCAAATGTGTGGATCCTTAAATATAAACTACATTGGCGAAGTACTTCATGACCTAGAGCATTCCAGACCGTCTAAATCCTTTGCTGCCCTTTGAAGTTTTCATGCCTGTTTTGTTTTGTAAGCTATAACAAATACATTTTGTATAAATACTTGAGATGATTCTTTTGCCCACATGGAGGAAGCAGCTTAATCTCTAACAATAACAAGGCTCGTCTTTCTTTTGGTAACTTCATTTCAGGTTTTATTAAAGGAGTGGCAATGGCTTTGTGTGCTTGAGTCACTTGTACCTGTTTATAAAATAAAAGTGTAAGATGCTAAATTCTTGGACATTAGATGGAGTCTCCGTTGCCTCTGCTCTCTGTTCAGTAGATGAAAGGAACCAGACAGACACTTTCAGTTTATTCAAGGCATTGAAAGACAGAAGAATCACCCTGTATCTAGCTCTTTTCTTCTAATTGATCATTAACAACTTCGAGTGTTCCTTAAAAACTCCCTGTACACAGATAGGAAAGGGTCTTTTAAAGAGGCAATGGGTTTGTCCATCACACTACTCCAAAATTTAGGAACCACATCATCTCTGGGCTGACCAGTAGAAGATAGCGGGAATCAGGATGTTTCCAGCCTAAAGGCATGTTTTTACATGAAGATTAAAATCTGCAATAAATAAAAGGCAGCAAACAAAGTGAGGAATTGAAAGCTACAAGTCTCCACCAGAGTGTTACGTTAATTAGGAGAAATCTTCCATTAAAGCTCACAGTTGAGAGGATAGGTATAACAGGTTTTCGGAGAAAGGAAAGCCTAGGGGCTTAAACGTCTTTTACTACATGGAGGTGTCTCTTTCCGCACCCTGTGGTGGCTCACGAATAGATACTTGCAAGTCAAGTCTATGTACTCTCTCTTTTAGAGCAATCACATGGCTTCTGATTTTAAATTAGGGCTTGTTAGCCTTTGAATTGAATGAAATATCAAGAACAAAAAAGCATTTTGAAAAATAAACACTGAAGATCTCTCTTTTTCTATGTTGTTTTCTATGTCGCTAAGGAAGAAAAAAGAATACCATGATTCCTTCCCACCCTTTCTTCTCTTGTGATGATAGCAAATTTGTCTTGCTCTCTTCAGTCTGACCAACATTGGACCTATTTATCCCAGGTCCCACAATTTCTTTCTATGTTGTTCTTGGGCAACATACAATTTTTAAAGATGAATTACATTCAACATGAGAAAGACTTAATAAATTATGGTGTAGCAATTCTGTAAAATGGTCATTCAAATTTGTCATTGTAGAAATTATTAGAAAACACAGAAAAGTCAAATTTTAAAAAATAACATAACCAAGTGATATATGCAATGATTTTAACTTTGTAAAATAATATATAAGTATGCAAACAAAGACTAGAGGTATTATGCAAACCTTAAAATTGTAGGTCATTATGGGCAATTCTAGTGATTTGCATCATCCTTTAGATAGGAAAACATTTGAAGTTTTATATTAAAATGTTGATTTCTTTGTATGGAATCTCATAATTTCTTTCAATTTCCACAGCATTAAAGAAATAAAAATGTAAAATGTAGCTTATTTTTTTGTTTGTGTTTTTCTTTAGTCTATATGTCCTTTTTTCCTAGGAGTGGAAACTCATCGATGCCAGTCTTCTCGAACAAAGGTGGACGATTTGTTAAGTTGAGCACAGCACCTGACAGCAGCTTAATGCTAACACCCAGGTAGGTCCTAAGATCTGTTCTTATACTAGTTGTACATGGACTGGAAAGAAGATAGGTTTTTGAGGCCGGTCATATTTGAATGCTACCACATACTGGCCACATAATCTTGAAAGTTATTTGACATATTATTCTTCAGGCAATCTCAAAAATTTATCTATTTGATCTTATTCTGATAACATTATCTAACCCTCATTTATAGTTAAATGAGGTATTGTATGTGTAATTGTCTGGCGCACTGATAGGAATTTGAAAAGTTTTAATTCCATGACTTTTTTTATTCTTACCCTCAGCAGCCCACTTAAATTTGCAATCTGGTAAAGGAGAAAGCAAGAAAAATAATGGACTTTTCAACAAAATAAAGGCCATATTGTTGGGCATATATTGGGAGGGCAATTAGTTCTTTTTTGTCAATGTGGTAGATATAAACCCATCTGTTTATATGCCACTGGGCTGAGAGAAAGACACAGGATCATGACATTGTCATTCTTCCTGCACAGAAGACTAACCTAACTCTGACTTCAAGACTAAAGGCCGGCACAGTAATTCTATTTCTCTCCAATTTCTGTAAATATATTTGGACAAAGTATGGATTCACTGCTCATTCTGTCCAGAGATTAAACAACTTACCCCGCTACCCTGAGACACTGTATGTGTGTGTTTGTGTATGAAAATTTTGATTAACCAAAATGCATGGAGAAGCATGTGCTAAGTTCAATTAAATTTTCTGGTTACCTCTTAAGTTAGCCGGAAACTTTTCTGTGCTTCATAAAAAGAAATTAAACAATTTTATACATAGCACAGACTATTAGCATTGCTTAATATTTCTAAGACCATTAACAATGCCTTAGGAAGATGAACTATTTTGAATATGGATTTTCATTAACAAGTACTGTAGATGTAGAAAGAGTTGGATAAAACCTGACAATATACTAGAAAGCATCCTGGAAACTGCTTCTCTCTCAACAAGTGGATAACAGAAAGGAATTTAACTGAGGCTTCTTCTTTGGGGCATTATGAATACATATTGATATATCTAGATAGATACACACACAGGAACATTGGTTATTAATAAAATACATTGCCTGCCTTTCAGTTGAAGTTATCCTCTATTCTAAAGACGATGCCAGTCACCCAACATGGGTGCATATGATTTCAAATAAATCTTATCATGTATGTTCCAGAAACACCAAATTGCTTTGATTGGACGTACAGGTTTTAGGTCTTATTTTGTGTTTTTGTTTTGGTTTGGTTTGGTTTGGTTTTTTCCCTAAAAGTTCAAACACCCAAATAACATGCACAATTAGATATAGTTAAGTATATAAATATAAATCATTAAAATTACATGTGTGTTTTTAATGTGACCAACATCTGCAGTAGCTACATAAGGAAACAATGTGGGCCAGTATTTAAATTCCTTGTGTTATACTGATCTCTAGTGGTTGATACATATAACACAGTATAAAACAAACTAATTTTTGTTTAAAATAGAATTTGCTCTGAAAAAAAATTAGTATCTAAATCTTTAAGCAGATAGTGAGTTTTTCAATAATTCATGCCTATCCTTTCTTTTACATTTGCTCTTTACACGTCTGCCTCTCTTGAATGGAAGATCTCCTATTCATTCAGTTCCTTGAATGAAGCACACAGCTTCTCACTGTGTTGTGCACTGAATAGTTGTGGGGTTACCAATACTGAAGCATACTCTGTATTACAGAATTATGAAATCCAAGGTTTGTTCAAGCAAAATAGCAATATCTATCATTTATCAAGTGTTCATTGTGTATAAGTTACATAATAATTACATTGCAAATATATTTTTTCATTCTCACAAAGTTCCAATGAAGTAATTACTATTATCCTCATTTTGTGGAGGAGGAAACTGAGTCTGAGGGATATTGAGCAAACTTACCCAAAATCACATGAAGAGAAAGTTGTAGAGTAAGGATGCAAAAGGCTCTATTTGACTTTAAACTGGGGCTTTTTCTGCCATGCCTTTCAGTCTTTTTGAATTTTGTATGTGATATTTACATTTAAAAGGCTATTTTACTAAAAAATAAAAGGTAAGATAACTTATGCTATGTTTTACTTTAAAATATTAAATGCACAATTTTTGAAATATAATTGTTCTTCTATTACAGTCAACAGTGTTTACAGGATTCCCTGATCCTGTTGCAATGTAACCATAAATGTAAGTAAATATTTTGCCATGTTCTCCTTCAAGCTTTCACCCTAAAATTCTGAATAGAGTTTGTATGTTATCTGAAATTATTTTGGTGATCAGAAGAAATCCACCAAAATAAAATAGATGTTCCTTCTTCAATTATTTTAATAGCTTGTGGAAAAAAACTGGTGACTCAGGAAGTCACCCCAAAGATTGTTGGAGGAAGTAATGCCAAAGAAGGGGACTGGCCCTGGCTTGTTGCTCTGTATTATAATGGCCAACTGCTCTGTGGTGCATCTCTTGTCAGCAGCGACTGGCTGGTGTCTGCCGCACACTGCGTGTATGGGTGAGTATGACATCATGTGTCCTTTAGCAAACAAGGTCAAGGTCACCACAGCAGACACTGCCGAGCATTCCGTTTCATGCAGCCTCACAAAATCATCCCACCAGGGAAGCCTTCCTGCTGTTTATGACAGTATAAACTTTCCAATCATTTTCCCATTAGAATCATGTATAAAAGTAGAGAAAGTCCAATTTAAAAAATTATTCTTCATTAGATACTTATATCAAGTATTTTGTTTCCTACATACATAAAAATTGAAATTTTTACCTATTCACAAGGTAAGCATTTTTAAGAGTGTGAAATTAGTATTTAATGTACAAATTGTGCTGGTTACCATTCAATTAGTTCAATATTTATAGTTAGCAAATTTTCAATATCAAAAAAGATGCATAAGTAGCTCCCAAATTACAAACATATTATGCTCTAGAAGTTCATGTGTAAGCACTTTGTTGTGATTAGAATAAAAGCGTTTTCTTAGTTCTCAAGGCAGACCGATTTTGATGCTACCTATAACTAAAATTTTGAACTAATATCAACCATATCTAACTCCATTTTTATAACATAATAAGACAAAACAAATATTGAATTCTAGGATTTATTTTCTGTTTTTAGAAGCAGCTGCAGGAGAGAATAGAGTGGGTGGAGGGGGACGGGGGGATGAGGGAGAAAATAAATGATCATGGGTCCAAGAAAATGTTAATTCTCTACTTCCACATGAGAGAAGCCACCGCCTTCAGATCGTCATATTCCAACCGTTCTGAATTAGGTCAGAAAAAAAGTAAGCTTCCTCATAGGAGATCTATGAGCATGACCTAGGACTTACTTAGTTCCTGCCCTTAACTGAGTAGGAGAGGGCTCCAGAGCATGACCTTACCAATGAGGGTTAGAGCAAGCCTCTCTGTAGCCAGCATCCAGAATCTCTGAGGAAAGGACCAAGTGTGCTCAGGCATGGAATAGGCAGCCATAGTTAATAAGGTTAAAAGACATAACTCTCCCTTACCAACACAGACAATGAAAGTTCTTGGGTAAATACAAATTTTCAGGTACAGAGTGTTGTGAAAGTTTTAGGGGATATAGGGAAAGCCAAGAAGAATGAGCATTAAAGGATTGTGCCTATGCCTAAATACTCATCATACCATAGTGAGAGGCAACTTGAATGCATAATCCTAGGAATATGGAGAATAAGAATCTTCCACCAGATCTCATGTTGGCCAACTAGCTGGTTTCCAAAGGAGCTATCTGAGGTACTGCCCCATCTACATCTGAAGTTCTTTCTAATTCTATGCCTTGAGTGGATATCTAGGTGACTAAATTATAGCCTCTCCCATAACTAACATGCGCTCTCTTGATTTTGTTGCCTTCTGATAATTATATTTTAATCTGTTTTCAATCATACCATAACAAGTGTCTATAGCAGGCAATTTTCCAACCCTTGCTAAACATGGCTTTTAACCTTTACCTACACATATTCTCTGCCTTGGCATGTCACAGATGGGTAACATCTATATCCTAACTCTGTTGCACATAAGGGGTATTTTATCTAAAGATTCCGTGTTTCCTATTGCACGTCGATAGGTCTTAGTAAGTTAGCAACTTTGCGGCATTAACCTTGGATTTGGTAAATTGTTTGATATTCTTGCAGAATGTATGCTTCCTAACTGTCAAACTGGCTTGCAGTAATATTAGTGATATCTTTGAATTATCCACTGTACATATGTACCTTTTATAGGTCAATGATAGCAATATCATCTCTTTTCAAACCATGAATATATGAAGAAAATAGAAAGCCAGTTTCATCTAATAATAAACTGTATGTTCAGTCATATAGGACATAAAATGTCTTTTCACACAGTTTTAATTTGAACCCAATCAAACAAAGGTAAGATGTACTACTAGAATTGTGACAAATTCAAAATTACCCTTAACAACCTTGCATTTTATTTTCCTTAGCCATTCAATGGAATTATTTTTCCTTACTCTAGTGCTCAAGAGTTTTCTGACTTTCTACTCCATGTCTGTAACAAGCAAGAAAGTTTCTGGTATTATTTTAGATAGTTTGGTCAAAAACTATTTTTACCAATATGTTAATACTGGCTGTTATTTGTCTTTTAAAAACCCTAATTGTGCTGTGAAAAGCTTAATTTCCTAATAAAAAGAATAACCCATGTCAAGCAACTTACTGAACTCATGCTACACAAGTGGCTTGTCCTCAGTGTAAACTTGTTCCAGGTGTTTTAACCTGCAGGTGGTAAAATGGTTTGATTCAACAGCTCTTCTGTCTCCAATCTTATTGTCAACACTACCATTTGCATCCCTCAGGCTCAGTGCTCCTGGATAATCCTAAATACCCCTGTGCCTGTTCTGGTCCTCTGTCACTGAGTTACCTCCTTTTATAACCTTGAAAGAGGGATTTGGAAAAGCATGGGCCAACTTTGCTGTGGTTTGGGCAAGGTTGACTTTGAATCAGAGGCCAGGATTTTGATCCTATATATGCTACTGACCACATGTGTGATTACACACAAGCAATTTAGTATCTCTAAGTTTCAGTTTCTTCATCCGTAGGGTGACCATTGGATATCTACTCACTAAGGTGACTGTCAGGGCAAAGTTAAGATGCTGCAATACTTGCGCATACTGTAATTCATACAAATGTGCAATAAAAATTTTATTGGGTTGCAGCTCCTGCATAGGAAAGCTCCGTGAAAAAAGAGTCCAGGTCGTGTACAGTGGATATTCAGCATACTTATTTTATGAACTTTTTGTGTTGATATAAATTCAAATATGAATAAAATTGCAAAAATAGTACAGAGAACTCTTTTATATTTTTACCCAGATTCACCAATTGTGTGCATTTCACTCTGTATACTTTATTATCTTTTCTCTCTAAGTCTTGAGTCATATTTTTTCCTGAACCATTTGATAGTAGGTTAGATATTGTGTTTTTTTACCCTTAATACTTCAGTGTATTTTTACTGAGAACAAGGATATCTTCCTACATAATGAGAGCATATTATGAAAATTTAACATTAATGCAATGCACTTATTTAATTAATTATACCAAATATACCCTTTATTTTGTTTGTACATCTGCCATGTAAAAGCCAGTCCAGGACAGTGCACTACATTTAGTAAGTTAGCAGCCTTGCTATATATTAAGCTGGGATTTGGTCAGGAAAAAGGTCAGGAGTGTATGTCTTTCTACTCCCTCCCAACCTGTCCCTCTCTTTCCCTTGCTGCTGGAATAAACGTTTTGCTTACACAGGGAAGATGAAGGTGAAATGCATCAGAAATTCAGCCAACTTCTCCTACCCAAACTAAAGATGCCCTATTTCTGCCATTTTTAGCCTCTGTTAGACTGGGACTTACGTATCTAAGGGGGTTCTCTCCTCCCATGCCCACCCATCTTCTGTCCTATAGCTCTTCCTTTCTTTACTAGAATGTAGATGCTTTGAGACAAGAAGATTTTAAAGACATAACAAGTTCCCTTTTTTCATCTAAAATGATTTCTCTGAAGGATTTCTTCCCCATCCCCCAGCTTTAGGTAAATGAAAAAGCTAGGAAGATTATTGCATTGCTCAGTATCCCAACCGTGATTACAAAGTACAGACTCTTGGGTCCCACTCCAACCTTCCAAATTTAAATCTCTGAGATGAAAACTATGAATCTAAATTTTTAGCCTATTTCTCAAGTGATTCATAAAATTTGATAACTGTTGGCTGTAACTTCTGTATTCTCTACTCATTTTCCAACAAAAAAGAGGCTCTGAAATTACTGTAGGATGTGTTAGTACTAATGGTACTTATGCTGGTTTGTGTTTTTGTTGGGTAAGTTAAGTGCACAGACGTAGAAAGGTTCGTGAAGCAGGACCTGAGATAGAAATGTAAATAATACATATTTGAGGGACTTTTCCTACCCATGGTGCTACTTATAGACTCTGGAGTAATAAAAACATGAAAAAGAGGCTATTTTCCATGCAGCACAATAACAATTTTGGAAATTATCAAGAATGTGTCAGATTAACATGTATTTAATTAGACCAGTAGTTTGAAGCATGTATATTTAATCTTCACAGTTCATGGGTCATGTAATGGTTTTCTACTCAAGACCTTAAAATAACAGCAGGAAATGTAGCTAACTTTGTGTTAGCTACAAGCTCTCTCATATCAGCAATTATATTTGTTAATTCTCAGATGGAGCATAGTACACAAAAGAGAAAAGAGACAAGAATTTGGGAGTCTAGCTACTCTTTTTCTCAATTGCTTTAACTTAACATTGATTCAAATCTATTGAAATGAACTGTATATACCTTTCTGAACTTTTATTATAGATTCTGAAGATAAAATATGCAGAAAAAATTTAAAGGACAATCCTATCTTTTTTAATAGTGATTTGTACTCTGTTTACTTCAAATTAGAATCTATATAATGGTCTCATGTAGTCTTTGAGCAAATACTAATAGCTAATATTTAAATGTTATATCATTAATATAACTAATATTATTTATATAGATAATTACATATATAAATATTAATATAAAATATTGGTCATATGAATAATTATAATGAAAAATATATAAATATAATGAAATACAAAATAGAAAACACATGGTATAGCAATTGTAAGATTACTTTTTGTAAATATTGAGTAAATATATGAATTAAATGTTGAGTAAAAAAATACAATTCTTAGAACAAAGTAACTACCTGTTTGTTACCCGTTGGTCTTAACAGGAAGTCTAATCAAGTGAAAACTATGGCCAGTTGAGCTTTAGGAAATATATTTAACATGTGATAGAGAAAGAAGTTCAGAGATAGGACTCCAGGGAAGAGATTTCACTCTATCTACTCTCCTTGTGTAGGCCAAGGTAGACAAGGGAGTCCCAGGGTATGGGAAGTGGGGTACAGTCAGTATGTTTGAAATTATCAGTATGCCAAGCATGGCCAAAGTACTGATTCCTCTGACCTGGAGAGGGGAAAGCAGGAGGCCTTCTGAAATAAGGCCTCTACAGCATCATAATAACCTCCTGGCCCAGCATCTAGGCCATTTAAGGAGCTACCACCAATCACTAGGAGCAGAGACCCCTCCCCTACCTGGGTTCAGATAACCCAACATCAGGGAATGTCTGTGCCTCTTCTCCACGCCTCCAATCCTCCCTTCCTGTCCTCAACTCCACCCACAGAACCCTGCCCATAGCTGTATGAGGCACCCCAGTATGCTGGTACAAGTACAGGCTCCAAAGTCAGACAGTCCCAGTTCAAGTGTCCCCTCTACCATTTAAACAATCAGCACCCAGTTTATTCTGATTGTAAAATTCATAGCACTGTGATAAATATTAAATGAGATAATGCAGTCAATGTCCTTGGCACCAAGGAGATTCTTCATAGATGGGAGTCATTTTGTTGCTAGAAAGCACCTAGGTACATTTTTTCAAGTTTAAATGCGATCTGGTTGTCAGTGGATGCTTATTGGATGTTGGGTGTTCATTGCTGATGACCACTCCTTGACCAAACACAGTTTGAAAATAAAACAAAGTGATGAATAGATAAATGAAAAGATAGAGAGATAGATGTAAAATAACTTCACATTCTTTATACATCTGTAGGTGACTTGGATTTTAGCATTTTAAATACCACATTAAACTAGGCATTTGCAAGTGTTAAGAACTGAATCAGTAGCTTTGCCTATTGAATAAGAATTGAACCAATAGCACTCATTGAATTCTGAATTCATTGTGAATATGGCTTCATTGGGTTAATTCCAATTCCTTGGCATGAAGATATTGCAGGCCAGTAGCCCATTTAGGAGTCCTTGCATGCTTTTCAAATTATAATAGGCTACCCAATTTTATCTGTCTTATAACACAAGTGTTATCTTTTACCAATGTATTATCAATGACCAACATTATATATGGAAATTATTCAAGTTCATATATTAAACTATAAACATCATGATAGGTTTTACTGCTTACCTTAGCTGCATGTGAATTAGGGGATCCCCTAAATGGGAGAATGCTTCTGAACTTCCTTCCATTACTACTACAGTTGCTGCAGTGGTCTGAAGAAGTCCTGGACTGGGATACCATTTCCACAGTGGAATGTGATCTAATGCAGAGGTTCTCAAATCTAGCCATATATTTCCATAAACTTGGAGTTTTAATTTAAAAATTATTTTTTAAATTGTGTGGTAGTCCATTCCAGACTCATTAAATTAGGGTTGGGAGATGAGGGTAAGTAGGAATCAATATTATTTAAAAGCACCACAGGTGATTCTAACGTGCGGCCAGAGTTGAGAACCACAATCTATCTAAAACTAGATATCAAGAGATAGCTCAAGAGAAGTGATAGAGATTAGCACTAATTAAGACTTCCTCTATGATCTGACCAGAAAAATAAAAATTTAATGAATATTTTTACAGAAGAATTCAAGAAACAGATTAGGATGGAAACACATAGTCCTGAAATTTCTATTATGGAGGTCTTCTAGAAAGTAACTGCTTTGGATGAAGAGCGTCTGATACTTCCTTATTACAATCTGCAGGAGAAATTTACAGCCATCCAAGTGGACAGCAATCCTAGGCCTGCATATGACGTCAAATCTGACTTCTCCTCAAATAGTAACTCTGTTGATAGATCAAATTGTCATAAACCCACATTACAATAAACGAAGAAAGGACAATGACATTGCGATGATACACCTTGAATTTAAAGTGAATTACACAGGTAAAATAAATCACTTTTATTTATCAAATTAATTCAAAATTAGACTTGAAATATCAGTATCAATGCATTAATCTATAAAAGTTGAATAATTTGTCTCATAAATCATTATAACATTTTAAATTATTATGGATACATAGTAGTTGTACACATTTATGGGTACACGTGATATTTTGATACAAGCATACAATGTGTAATGATCAAATCAGGGTAACTGGGGTATCCATCACCTCAAGCACTTATCATTTCTTTGTGTTAGGAACATTTCAATTCTACTCTTTTAGTTATTTTGATACAATAATAAATTGTTGTTAATCATAGTCACCCTGTTGTGCTACCAAACACTAGATCTTACTCCTTCCATCTAACTGTATTTTTGTGACCATTAACAATCCCCTCTTTATAACTTTAATAGAATTTGGAAATGGAGAGAAATATATTAAATTTGTTTCATCAAGGTGTTTAAATTCAACTTTCTAAAAAGGACCAGTAAAATAAAACTCTCAGAGCCCTCTGCAACAGTAAACTCAAAGGAGCAGCACAGAGAAATAGGTCATGGTATTATGCATGCCCTCTCTATTTCTCATGTAAAGGAAAAGCAGATCCATCTTCCAAAAAGGCCAGAGTAAGACATAAACTGAGAGAAGAGCATATGTTCTAAGGATAAAGTGAGTAAGAATCAGGTTATTCATAAACAAAGTTTTTCAAGGAGATTCAATAATATTACTAGAGTGGCAAATGAAAAACTTTCTCCAAATGCTTGGAAAATGTACCAAAAAAATCACCTGATAAAGTAAACTTTATCTTGAAGGGTTCTGCTCAATTCCAACTGTTACTCCAAAGACTTTTCCAGTGCCCAGTTAGGATAAAGTACTTGCATCTCTTTGCTAACATGGGATTTGATCTATCCATGTATTCCAGCACTTATCAAAGCAGACTATTACTATGGCTAGTTGTATTAGCCCTGATCTTGAGGGTAAGCACTGTATCTTATTCATTTTTGTGTCTTCCCTGGGTCTTACTTGTAGTGGGTGCTTAATAATGTCAGGTAGCTTGTAAATTGAGGCAGAAAGACTTTAAAAGTCAGTGGCCAATGTTACTGCTTCCATAAGTGCCCTATAAAACAATTGCCTAAAGCTTTTTTAACATGGAGATAATTGGAGAAAATCAAAAAAGCCTCAGAATGTCTCCCCAAGTTTCTTTTAATTAATCCTGAAAACCAGCCTTACCAAGATTTTCACAGAACCGACACCATTTTCTATTGAGTACCATGATTATTTAAAAGTAAAATATAAATGATTAACTCCAGAATAAGACATTATTTACACTATAGAAAAGTAATTAGGAGACTTCATAGAGGACCCTTAAAGACCACCACAGGTACTACTCCACTGTCAAAGAAGTGCTGCTCTGAGATGCCTCTTTCCCCTAAGATTGATGTCTGAAAATTGTTCACACAGGATAAAACAAAAATACAAGATTTTTAGATTAAATGTTGAAAATAATTGATTTTTAAAACTAGTTAGAAACACGTGTGTCCTTTCTTATTTTTTTTTTGTTCGCTTGTTTATTTTGTTTTATTTGTTTGTCCAGATTATATACAACCTATTTGTTTACCAGAAGAGAATCAAGTTTTTCCTCCAGGAAGGAAGTGTTCTATTGCTGGCTGGGGGAGAGTTGTAAATCAAGGTAAATTATCAGACTCAAAAGAAATAAAAGGCCTACTAGTAAAAAGTATGCTATTGCACTATCCTGTGAATATTTTCAACATTTTTTGCAACTCTTTGACCATATTTTTTTTTTGCAATATCTCCTAAAAGCACTGTCAGGCTTATATTTATATGTTGTATATTTTTATAGTTTTTAAAAATTTGTCCACATTGTGTAGAGCATATTGTAAAACTATAATCCTTTTAAAGGGGAATTCAAGGGTCTCCCAAACTCAATATCTAATTTTAGTATTATAAACACTCTGATAAAGGGAAAAGGTACATCTATTAAAATGAATATAACCACAGGTTACAAAAATTCATCTTTGGGCTGGGTGCGGTTGCTTACACCTGTAATCCTAGCACTCTGGGAGGCCAAGGCAGGAGGATTGCTTGAGCTCAGGAGTTCAAGACCACCCTGAGCAAGAGCGAGATCCTGTCTCTACTAGAAATAGAAAAATTAACCAGGTGTCGTGGTGCACACCTGTAGTCCCAGCTACTCAGGAGGCTGAGGCAGGAGGATTGCTTGAGCCCAGGAGTTTGAGGTTGCAGTGTGCTGTGATGATGCCACTGTACTCTACCGAGGGCAACAAAGTGAGACTCTGTCTCAAAAAAAAAAAGAAAGGAAGAAAGAAAAAAAAATTATCTTTGTAAGGCACATAAAGTTTCATCAAAAGCCAAATTATTAACTGTCACATTTCCTAAATTAATAAAACGATCTTTATTTATAATGTAAAGGCCTCATACTCACATTCCTTAAAATGAGAAGGGAATCCCTTCTAGCTTCAAAATCCTAATTCTGCCTACTGACAAGAAGACTTAGATATGGCATGAATTTTACATTGAGGACTATAAATTGATATACCATTTACCTCCTAGCATAATTTAATAGCATGTTTCCAAACACAAAAATTATGAATATTAAAAATATTCAACCATGATTTTTTTTAAAAAAGTATTCCAATACTACATATCCTCTAAATGTAACCACAAGGTTCACTGACTATGAAATTCCTAATGAGAATACTCCATCCAAGACAGAGTTTTGACCACTCATTAATAATAAAGCAAAAAGGAAGGGCACCATAGTCTGGTAGGACGACCTGACCTCTGTATTCATAACAAATTATAGCCATGATGTTTAAAAGCCCAAATTGTATTTGAGATGAAAAATGCACAAAATCATGTGGACAGGTACAGAGTCTCAGAATCAAAGTACCCACAGCTAAAATATCCTTTCCCAGAAAGTTAAGTCAAATGTTTGCCTGATGATTCTGACAAAGGTTTACCACAGTGATTACATTATACTACTGAAAATGCCTCATGTCTGATGTCCATTAAGTGTATTGAAGTCAAAGACTGTATATTCTTATATTTCTTCCACTTGAAAAATGTCATGATTTATTAAATTTGAAATTTAAACAGTAAAAATGATTCTGAGATGGATATTTTCTCTTTTAGACTTCAATCTAAAAGACATTTCATGACCACAACGTAGACTCTTCAAAAACCAAATTATCCAATAACAAAATTTCAGACTCTTTATTCCATAGGAAATATATCTCTTGTTTTTTTATTTTTTTTGAAGCTGAGTAAATGTAGCTCACATTTACTTATTGTCATTAAGATATATGTTTAATTGACTTAAGAAAGTCTCTAAGAGGGCTATGGAGCCAGGAAAAAAAAATTGTACCTGAAATCAATTTCATTTAGGAATAAATGACAAAGTCATGTTTAAATATTTCTTGGGTTATGGCAATTTTGATAATTTTATGAACTTTGCCTTATGATTACCATATACTTATTTTCATAAAATCCCAGTTTCCCATCTTTTGAGTGTATTACACTAATTAATTGGCTAGGAAAATCATGAACATATTGTTCACTAGGAAGAAATGAGGTGACATTAGTTGGGTAAAGTATGCCAATCAGTAAACATAAAATTGATGAAGTGGGGGGGGGAGGTAGGTATTCTCAATTATGATCATGGCAAATCATGTTGACAAATAAATATTAAATATAAGAACACTGCTCAAATTTCCTTTACCAAAGAGTTTTTTTAATCTACCAAACAAATTTTTAATTCATTGACAAGCAGCTAAAATGGCTTTGGCTCTTCTCATAAAACTAAAGTTTACCAGCCCAAACTTGATCTTCATAGGATAGATAAGAATGAGATGGTGAATTTTATCCAATATTTTCATCTCTCCAATTCATTTTCTTAACTAAGTCCATCATCAAACTTGGAAAGTTGTCCAGTAATATACACTCTATGTTCACTGTCATGCTGGTACCTAGAAATTGGTATGGTGGGAGTGTTTACACCAGTCAAATGAGAAAAAGACACATTGGGGCTTTCACTTTTTCTGGAGAGCCAATTGCTACACATTTACCAACACACCACTGAGTAACATATATACTGCCTTGCACCTAAATATCTCTCTCTTTCTCACACACACACACACACACTTTTGTTTTTCTTGAGCATTTTTAGTGAATGGATTAAACCTAGCTGGAAATGAGGTCACATGCAGTTTCGCAACAACACTGGCTGTCAAATGTACTATATTATCCTCAGCTTTCTGCCTCTCTTGAGGAATCAAATAGAAATGCTAATTATTAGAAAGCGCTTATCACATACCTTTTCTTGGGGACTAGACATCTGCTTGTTTCACATCCCTCTTGGGATTAGTATTTCAGTAAATAGAGATCATACTTCCAGTGGATGACTCATTTTGTAAAAAGGAGGGACGTACACGCTGCTTACAAAGTGTCTCCTTTCTCTTCACCTGCATGTGGATGACAAGCTGATTGCCCCTAGACCAGGGCACAGTTCATCTGAGCTTTGTACTCTGCTCAATGTGCACCTGCTCACTTACACAGCATCAAAAAGAAGCTGAATGTCATTATATGGGAGGGTGCAGCTACTCAGGTGCCAAATGAAAAGCACTTGTGGATTTCTGAGCCGTTGCTAATTTCCATGAATGAAACTTTTTGTGTTGGTGGGCTTTTTTTTTTCCTTTTCATGAGCAGTACTGTAACTGTTTAAACTTACTAAAGATGCCCAAAGACCATCTAGTCTAATCCACCATTCCTACTGGCCCTTGGAGAAGAAAGAAGTGCTTTACTGTTATCCATTTGGCAAAATCTACAGATGGGCTTTATTATATGCTTTAAAGTGTAAGGTTTAGTATTTAGTTCCATTATACATATACACAGGACTTGATAATTAGAGTGAAATGCTGGAATAAATAAGACTGATGGTGGCTCATTCAAGGATGCATGTTGATCGCTGCTGACTGGCTGACTGCAATAACCATTTTGAGCAGGTCCTACTGCAAGCATATTGCAAGAAGCCGATGTTCCTCTTCTATCAAATGAGAAATGCCAACAACAGATGCCAGAATATAGCATTACTGAAAATATGATATGTGCGGGCTATGAAGAAGGAGGAATAGATACTTGTCAGGTAAATATGTAAAACTGTTCACTCTACACTTTCAGAAAGCATTGCCACGTAATGATTTCATTGCTTAACAATAATTTGGAAGTAAAGAAATCATCAAGGTCCTTTAATTTCACCTCTTCTTTTACAAAATTCTTATTTTTGCCTATTTGCATAGTACTCCTGAGTGGATCTGACCATTAGAAACAAAACTAATATTAAAAACAATGGTTACAAATCAGATGTCTTTAGAGAATAAGTATAATATTTGAATGTGTGAGGTAGCCAACTACAATAAGGAGTAGTGGATCTGGGTTGAGGCAGAAAGGGAGCACCTTACCTAAAAGCATTTATTTTCAAATTTCCAATTCTTTTAAACCCTGTATAAACTTCAAACAAATAAACAAAAAAAACAGGTCTGAGGGCCAATTTGGTCTATGGGCCTTTAAATTTCAACCCTGATTTTAGAGTACAGGTGTCCAGTGACCTGAAGTAATTTCTAGATGAAAATCAACTTGGATAGCCTACTTAGAGCCAGTTTATAGCTAATCAAGTGTGAAGTAAAGAAAGAACTTACTCAATAGCCTGGCATAACCCTGGCTCTGGAACTCTTATACTAGAATTTTGATATAATCTTTTACATTTTATTTTAGAGATGATGTAATAACATGAACTTGCTTCAGGGTTAATGTCAATACTCCAATAAATCTGAAGTGTCAATAGCTTTTGACCTGAGTGACCATCAGAAAAAAGAAAACTCGCACCCATATACTACCCTTATTGAAACAACACCTTACCCCCTAGAAATAATGTCTCTATTTATTAGTACAAAGAAATCCACTTACACTCAAGAAGTAAAAAGTAAATTCTGCTAGATTTTAGAATCTTAATTAATTTTTAGGTGCAGCATGGGGGTGGTCATTAAGAGCATGGATTCTGTGTTCAGACGACTCTTGTTTGGCCCTGGCTTTACATGATCCTCACTTATTGGGGAAGGTTTGGAGAAATTACTTGGGGTTTATTGAGAGGTTTAAATGAGATAATACACCTAAGGCACCAAGTGAGCATTCAAAAATATTAACGGTTTTTATTATGAGGCTTAGAAAATAAATTTTCTGGCATGTTTTTTGTCTTTGAAAATTAATAAAATATTGATGGATTAACACCTAATGGATTAGATTAGATGAAACCTGATAGCATTACTGGCCAATTTTCAAATGCAGAAGTAGCAATTAATATCATGGAAAAATGGTTTGTGTTAAAGTGGAACAAATTGTTTCATATATATTAACACACACATGTCATAATAACAACATATGACAAGACTTTTTAACAGATACTTAGGCAAATAATCTGTGTATGTTAAATCAATGTCTCAAGTCATATTAAACTCCCAGCTTAGTTTGAAATTTATTCTACTTTGATAAACAATGCAAATTCAAGACAAATCAGATAGTTTTCTTCTTGTTTAAAATTTATCTCTGGATCTTATACTTCCCTTTTAAAATGACAAGTGTGCTAAAGGTAAGATATATTGCCACTTAGGGGGAGATTTATAGAATTATTGTGCAGAAGGGAAATCAGCAGTACAACTTCAACTGCAGTTAACAGGGACTGTGTAGCAGACATCTCACACTCTAGGCAGAAAACATGACGGCTGATGCTGTTGATGTTAGGGTTACATTAAGCCATTAACTCATGCCAGAGCTCTGAAATCTTATAGTTGGCTCTAATTTCTACAGAGTCTGTTATTCATTAGCAAGTGAGAGAGCTCCCACACAAGGCAATACTTTGTGTAATATAATGTTATCTTAATTGAGTAATCGATACTCCAGATTTTCACGATTTTCTTTGTTCAACTTTAATACTATGTTTTATAAAAGGAGTAACTGTTGAGTGCATTATTTAAAATTGTTAACATGTTATTATTGACACATTATTTGAATAAGTTCTTTGAAGCATTATTTTTTTTAGCCTTATAATGGCAAAGAATTCACAACAAGGTCATTCACAGCTTCTTGAATGTCTTCTGGCTTACCAAAGACTTGCCTTTTGTAGGCAGTCATCCAGAACAGTGGCTGGAGAATGTCTCTTCTACATAAAATTCAATGAGTGATACTCTACTAACTATTCTGAGCCATATTCTATACCCATGGTTTTCAAAGTGTGGCCTCCAGTCCAGCACAATTAGCATCACCTGAGAACTTGTTAGAAATGCAAATTCTCAGGTCCCATCACACACCTGTTGCATCAGAAACTGTAAAAGTGGGGCCTAGCAAAGTGTGTCTTGTCATGTCCTTCAGGTGATTCTGATGTATACTAAAGTTTGAGAACTGTTCTAAATAAAAATGTTCACCAACCAACCCTTACACCCGGGTATCCAAAGAAAGTAGTGATTTTTTTGTTTATTTATAAATATAGCATCTAACTGGAAATATAAATTTAAGGTTAATACATTATGTTCCAGGCATTCACACATATTTTTGAAATACTTATAAATCTCTGAGGTAGTGGAAGAAGGAAATGCCTTCATTGAACAAATCAGAAAATTAAGGCAAGGAGAAGTTACATAACTGAACTGAAGTGGTGCAGTTAGATGATGTGAAGTGATGGGAACAGACCCAGGCCTCCCAACCAGACAGACCACCCAGCAGATAGGCAACAAGCCTGCTGCATGGTCCTTGAGTAACTGCAACTTACCCAGTATGTGCCGGAAAAGTAAAAACCTGTGTTATGTCTGGATCCTCTTGTCTATTACCAAATTACTCCTTCTAAAAATACTCAAGCAGTTAAAGTTTATTTTTAATAATTTCTAAATCATATAAAATGCATTTTGAGCCTAGGATGTACACTGTTCCATAAATATATCTGAATCTGTATTACAGACTAAGGGCTTAGGATGCAGAAATAAAAATCACAGTTCCTGCTTTCAAACAGCTTGAACACATTTGTTACACCTAGAATACTGGTAACCTGTGGTTGCCAATGCAATTTATGTTCCTCAGTACTGAAGAGAAAAAAGGTACTCTGATAGATCACATTTTTCCCCTTAAATGTAGTGCCCAAACATGATAAAGAATCAGGCAAAAAGTCTTGCAGGATATTTTCTAACATTGAGCTGGGATTGAAATATTCTATTATACCAGTGATTTTAAACAAAGTATAGAAAACTTTAAAATTCCTTCATAAATAAAAAAGCAGATTAATTTAAAATATTTGCATAATTAATACATGGAAAATACTTGTCAATTTTGTGTCATTAAATAATAACACTATATGTTTGTGTTATCTTTGCATTATACAGGAATTGTTCAAATAAAATCTATGTAATTAATTCTACTAGGATCTGCTGCAATTAATGTTTGTGAAAATTAAAAACATTTCTTCATTTTTGAAATCTCAGATGAAAACACATGTTCCTATCACTAGAAATTACATCATAGATTTGCGTATTTCAATTGAAATGCTAAGTTTTTCAAATGTGATGGTGTTTGCTACCTAAAAGAACTAAAATCAATGGTATGTGTGAGTTTTTCATTTTTCTGAAGAGCATATTGTGAAATAATTTGTCTTTTTCACAAAGTTCTTCATGATACTTAGATCTAAAATGACTGACTTTTAATATATATATTTTGATTGGGATGCTTTTCATAGTTGCACTTTAGAGGATTTCTTAGTACCACTCAAAATGCCATAATTAAAGTGGGAAAACTCTTACTATAAAAGTGCACCATAAAAAAAATAGAAATTATGTTTTCATTATCATAGTTTCTCTGTCTCCTTACTGGGGACAAACGGGTTCTCAGTCATGACCTAAGTGAATGTGAGACAATATACAGATGACTTGCAATTAAATCATATTTTTGAATACTTATTTTTGAATTGATTCACTAAAAACAATTTTATATATGTATATCAATTGACCACGTATCTACAATTTTATTTTGCAATTCACTTTTTAGGGGGATTCAGGAGGACCATTAATGTGCCAAGAAAACAACAGATGGTTTCTTGCGGGTGTGACATCATTTGGATACCAATGTGCACTGCCTAATCGCCCAGGGGTGTATGTCCGGGTCACAAGGTTCACAGAATGGATACAAAGTTTTCTACAGTAGAGCATTTCTTAAACCAAACATGAAAGTCGGGTAGTTTTCCCATTCTACTCTTAAGAAGCATAGAAATTGAGAATTTTGTTTAAAAAATTAAAAGTTACCAAAAGCCTTTATTCCTAAGCCACTGAAATGTTAGGGGACAAAAATAAAACAAACAAAAAATAAAAGTACTCTTTGCAATACAAAGTAACTTTAAAATGCATTTTGATTTCATTATGAATAGCTGTTCCTTCACAGATATAATTTCCTTTGTCCTTAATCATCATTTTTATAATTTTCTGTTTATTTAAAGGGATATTATTTTAAAGTACACACCACACACTTAATAAAGTCTGAGCAAAATTAGAAAAAGACGTGAAATAAATGGTTTTGTCCAAAGTATGTTGTCTAAAATAAACTGCTATAAATTGCCTAGTTCCGGTTTAGCTTGCTATTATCAGAATCTCAATAGTTTTCCTGCTTTTAATCCAAACACACTTTTATTTCAACTTAAGCATAACCTTAATATTTCCCCCACTCATAAAAAATATTTATTGTAAGCTCGTATCACAGACCTGAACTAAATTTATTTTACATTCCTCTCAAATAAACTGAATAGGAAATAGGCATAAAGTCTATATAAAAGGCATCAAAATAAAAGGCAAATTAACTGATACGGTCATTTTATACCAAATAAGTTTTTACCTAGATTATGCATACTTTCCACTTATTTTTTAAATCTCCAAAAAATAATCAGACATATCAAAGCAATGCAACTATTACAGATGTATTTCTTGGTTGATGTGTGTAACAGTAGATAGTTCTAACATGTGAAAAACTTATTTAGACACAGCAGCTGAATTGCCATTTGAAAGCCAAAAATGTGTAATAAATGAATTTGCTTCACTTCTTTAATCTCTTGGATCATTTCCAAACTTTAACTCAGCTTACCACACAAAATCCGTTGATATATTTCGGGAGACAAAATTCATACCTAGTTAATACAAAACATACACACACACGCACACATTCTCTCGTGAACCAGTATAATAGAAGAGAGAGCAAGGTTTACAGGAGTTGAAAGAAGGGACCCATCGGTATGGACTGGCCTTATGAAAGAAAGGCGAGTTGAGCTACACCTGGAAGGAATGATTATTACTGATGCATCAAAGAGGGTATTGGGGGCCCACTCTGCAGGTGGGAGTGATCCTAAAAGTTCAGGGAGAGAGGTCGGTGGAGAATCATGTGTTATCATACCAAAAGACTCTAAAATAGTCAAAAAAGGGGGTGGGGGGCAGGGGAATGTCATATGAACAAGGCATGGCCGGATAAGGAAGACTACAAAATCATAGTAAAGAATTGTAGAATTTATTCTTAGGACAAAAATCGGAGCCCCTGAACACACTATTCTTTTTAAGGCCTTTCCAATAACCTGATTCTGACAGTTGGGAGGCAGCAGGGTGTTTGTTTTTAGTATCTATAGATTGTTCCACATTTTATCTGCATTTCCAAACATACATTAAAAGTATGTTCCGAAAATACACTCACAACAGATACACCATGTACGTCTTTTCTTTTTTCAAAGGTCACCTAAAATTTTTTGGAACTCTTAGGACAGCATCACTACCATCTTCTAGTAAGAGCGAAGTTCATGATCCTACTCCTACTCGCTTACGGGTTTAGTCGTTGATACCAGAAGAGTTACTCAGACCAGGATAGAGATAAAAGGCAAAACTAGTGCATTTCTCCATTGCTTTGCTTCTTTCAGCTGTTACAGCCCTTGGTGGCAGAGACAAAGGGGAATGCCTAGATTCCTTCCATTAAGTCCTGACTAAAGGAAGAGATGCATGGTGGTACCTTGGAGGGAAAAGGTAGATTCCAGCACCTGGTCTCCTGTTCTACCCAGAAAGATGGTTAGCCACGAAAAGAAAGAGGAGAGCTACATGTAAGCAAATCTCAGCTTTGAATGTAACTGCCCATTCTCTCAGTCTCTAAACAGCTGAAAAGGGGCTAATGCTCATTAATTTCTATTTTGCCTCTTAGCTTTGCCAACCAACTCTGGTTGTGAATTGCGTTAATGAAAACATTTTATGATCTTACTGATTGGGTCGACAGGGAAAAGATTAGATATAACCACACCTTCCGTTTTTACCACACTTAAAGAGTATTTGTTTTCAACTTAATGTAATGATGCTAACATATCTATTTTGTTCACATAAGAGATTTAGACAACAACAATGATCATTCTTCAGAAACAAGAACTCTTTATTTGGTTAAAAGGAGCACAGAGACATTTGAAGAGCAGATAGTTACAACTCTTTCTTGAGAAGAACAAGACATAAGCATTGAAGACACTAGAAGGAGTTAAGACAGAAAGGAGCTACCATTTACTATCTAAAGCAAAACATCATCAACAAATATTTGCTCATTGAAGGACTCCAAGCCATTTTCACATGAATTCATAGTTTCCTTCTTTCCTGAATTGTCAGTGTACTGTG
Organism: Daubentonia madagascariensis; assembly: GCA_023783475.1. NCBI lineage: Eukaryota > Metazoa > Chordata > Mammalia > Primates > Daubentoniidae > Daubentonia > Daubentonia madagascariensis. The sequence continues at coordinate 20,557,082 of JAKFHU010001684.1, read as the reverse complement.
CTTAGCTCCACACTGATGGTGACCATTCACCTGGTCCCAATTGTAAGACTTCATCATATACTAATATATTTAGAGGCTATATGCAGCTAGGGAAACTTAGACAAACTCTGCAACTATCTGCCTCCAGGGTTAATCCCAAACCCCAAACAACCATCTATGTTTTGTGAGCAAGAGAGGGACCACATTGATTCCAGAACCCTCAGAGAGCTGCTTGTAGTTATATAGGCAACATGTGAAGACATATGATTTATATTGTGTATACCATTTCTTTTGTTCAGATAGACTGTCACTGTATCATTGTTTGTACAGCTATTAATAAAGTGTTTTATTATAAAATCTGTTGAATTTTAAACTAAAAATAATTGTAAGGCACATGTCTTGCACAATTGAAATTAGACAATTCTTGCCTCTAAGTAAAATGTTTGAGGAAATTTATACCACAGTTAATGAAATAAATTCTCATTTCTGAAGAGATTTCCTAAACATTCACTGACCAAAAGCAGAAAAACTGAAAGAAGATGAACCATTTATTGAAAAGAAACTTTTTGTATGGTAATATATTTGTGTATGTGTGGATTCAGTTGACAAGAGTAATAAATGTCTTTAATCAAAACAGCATGTACTGAAAAATGAAACACCATAAAAATAAATATTAGAACAGTCCATTTTTATCAAACACTTATGCAAAGGTAAAATAGTTTTGCACACTGTAAATTTCAATACAATTTACATTACCTTAACTAGATTACAACTTATGAAAGGTGAAAGAAATAAAAATAGCTGCTTCCAACACACATTCCTGATGTGTTGATAGCAGTTTTATCTGCATGGTCTATTCCATTTACTCAAAGTTTGGGTGCATCCTTTAGCAAAATAAGCATGTCACACTCCATTATTAGCACAGCATATTTTGTAAATGAAATAATAAACATATAAAATTATTTTAATATTTGCCTCAAGGGGGAGCTTACAGTTCATCTTGCAGATCCTTTGAGGTTTCAAGCCATTCCAAGCTAATGTTCTGATGCCATTCCTTATACAGATCCAGAATTATAAAACTCTATTTTCATTTCTGGAGTCAAATCAATGAATTATTACACTTCCATGCCACTTTCCTTTCTGGTGCTCTTTGAAATCCACAGTGTGGACTGGTTTGGGCTAGTTTTTGTTCTTCCTTTACTGAAAAACATAAGAAAAAATAAATTCAGTGCCTAAAATTTCTTATCAAACTAGATATATCTTGGTCCAAATGGAGATATCTCAGAAACTTATTTATAAAAGGGTCTTTCTTCTCTCTCCAGCATATTTTTCCATTCCTACAAAAAATTCTGGATTATTCCAATGATGTGTGAAGATGGCAAACAGTTCTTATGAATGATGAAGAAAACATAATGTATCTTTGCCTGTTTGACTCTTCATAATTTAGACTTCAGATATATACATTCAAAAGTGTGTATGACACAATATTGAAAATTTCCATGTTATTCACCAATAAACCTTTATTTTCTTTGATCATTTTTTTTAAACCTTGCTTTTTGAGTATCCTGCCACTAATGTATGAAGAATTTAGTGTAAAATCATCAAAACAATGCTATTGTACTAAGTGTAAGGATGGGCCTATACCCCTCCTCCTGTCAGTTCTACTGTCCTGTATTTAAAATCACTTGGTCCCCGAAAGATTAGTTGTGCCTCAGTCTCTGAAACTACAATATAGTTCAATAGCAGATTCATGCTTTGGTAATTTAGGAGTATCTGAGTTCCTCCAGGTCTGTGATATAACTTCACTCTTATCAGATCTGGAATTCTGGCCAATCTTTCCAGCTTGTGCCTGGGGTCCTGCTCTCTTCTGTCTTTCCATAAAATGGTCACTTTTCAAGCACCTGCAGAAGTATCTATTCCTGAGTTTACCCAAGTCATCCTCTGCCAGATTCCTTGTCAAGATCTAGATTTTTCTGGTCTAATTTCCTGAGGATGACCTCTCACCTGGAGCACTATTCTTTGCCTGTCCATTCACTGTGCCCTGCACTTACTTCCTCCCCAACCACCCCAGCCCCAACCCAATTTCCAGCATCTGCCCCCAATCCCCTCCTCTCCATCTACCAGATATTGCAGAACTCCTTCAAAGAGGGAACTATTTCTAAACACACCTGAGCATTACAATTTTAAAATATTATTTAATTCACTTCAATTTAACTGATTTTACACTAATAAAATATTATGTCCAAATTGTATGTTTTGTAGATTTTCATCCAAATAAGTAAGATCGAAACACCTTTATTCTACAAAGTCATTTAACGTGAATGTAAAATAAGTCAAGCAAAGCTTATAAAAAGTACATTTTTTAAATGGCAAAAAAATAAAGTGGTTAATTGTTAATTTGGCCTTTGTGTAGAATTAGTATTTCACATAAGAATTACTACCAGTTAGGGAAATAAGAGTTATTTTGAACGTGACATGAAATGATAGAAGCCATCATGTGTACCAGATTGGAATTTAAACTTTCTGCAAGGCACTCAGGTGATAATGGAGTTGAGTCTTTGATGAAGTTTCTCCTTGCTTTCCTGGAAGAAAGGAAAAGGGTAGGATCTAAGAACAAATGAATTCAGTACTACAGCTAATTCCAGCAGCTGGAAGTGCTTTATTTTGGTTTATTTTCTTACTCTAAGAAGTTCAAGCAAGTGAAAACTCCACGGATCTTCAAGCTGTAAAAACCTGGGATTCTTTGAATAAATAGGAGCACCACAATAATGTACTATTCAGAAGAAAGGAAACAAACCTTAGAGAAAACTCAGTTATTTGGCATTTTAGTAATTTTTCCTTTATAAATGAGAATGTCTAAATAATATGTTTAAATTGTTTTCTCAAGCCAATATGCTGCTTGTAGATCTTCCTTAACAGTATAGCTGGAAGAAGGAGTTATATCAGATCCTCCCCTCTACTTCACTGCTTTCCATAATGATAAATCATCTATCTGAAGTCTTGTGAATTAGGGCAAGAAACTATATATTTACTATTATCTTTGTTCTATACAAAATATTGAAGAAGAAATTTTAACTATGTTCCACATATATAAGAGAACTAAGAGAACACGAAGTACAGTATTAATTTGCCAGGCTTTATTTCTCATTATTCAAAATGTTTTTTTTAATATCCAGTTAAGTACAGGTTGGATCCTCTTAAAAATTTATGTGAGTAATTTAGAGCTTACATGTATTTAATTTTTTTTCTAGGGCTTTCATTACTTAGTTGGTTCTACAGGGTTTATTTCAGAAAAAGAAGAAGATGAAGTCAAAAGAGAAAAATTAATTCATTTGCAGGTCTTCCCTGATGGAGACAATCTCTTGATCAGTTCTTATTTATAATAAAACACTCAGACAAAAATGTTTAGCTTATTCTAGCTAAACATATTTATGCTCTTGTTTAAACCCAACATCTTTTCCTTTTTCTTTTAACACATATTTATATTTCATATGTTTATTTAATTGACAAATTGATATACATGGAAAAACTTCACCTCTCTAACTCAAAGGAAGGGATAGCAGATATAAAAATCATAATATTCCCCAGAAATCTTGCTGTTAAGATGCGGCATTTTATTTCAAGATGCCTGCCAAAAAGTGACCTATTTTTACCACTGTGCTTTATTTCCTACTCTTAAAATATTCTTTTGAAATAAAACAGAAGCCTATGTCTTGAATTTGAAAAAGGTACTACAAAGTGCACCTACAAAAATCAAGTCTTACATATAGCTTGACATCTACATTGAAAGGTTTAGTACCAATTCTTATACTTAATAAACAAGAACAGTGTAGTATAGTACACATGTTGTAAGCTTACAAGCATTCAAATTTCAAATCCACCATGTACACTAGCTATGGGACCAAAGACAGATTAAGTAACCTATCTAAGCCACCATCTTCTCAACTGAAAAATAGAAACAGAAGGAAATTTGCTTCGTAAGTCTTGTCAAAATTAAATGAGATACTGCATGAATCCTACACTCAAGGTATGTTTTATTAGATTATATATACTGGATTTGTACTGACAGACATGAAAATCAGAACCTTCTTAAGGCAAATTACAAATATAATTAATTTTATGCTACTATATTATAAAGATTTCTGAAAGCTTGGTAGACTTTGAATAAATAGAATCACCATAATAATATACTATTTAAAGTGTTTTCAAGTTGTCTCTACATATATAAATTATTTACCTTTTATGTAGCATCTGGAAACAGCAGGTTCCAAAAGCAACTAGTATCAGTAAGAGCAGTGGTATCGTTGGTATAACAACATAAATTAGATTGGGAATTATGCCTACAAAAGTAAAACAGTCTTAGCGTGCAGATAGTTGAGGAAGGATTCCAACACCAAAAAATATATAAGAATTTTCCAAAAAATTAAGGTAAAATAAAATTATCAATAAATAGCTTCTAAACAACTTTCTTCCCAAAATACTGAAAAATCTAATGAAATAACATACAGTCATGTGTCACATAATGACATTTCAGTCAACTATGGACCGTATGTATGATGGTGGTCCCACAAGATTGTAATGGAGCTGCCCTCTATAGATGTCCCATTTTTATCTTTTATATCATATTTTTACTGTACCTTTTCCATGTTTAGAGATGTTTAGATAAACAAATACTTACCATTTTGTTACAATTGCCTACAATATTCAGTACAGTAACATGCTGCACAGGTGTGTAGCCTAGGAGCAATAGGCCATACCATATAGCCTAGGTGTGTTGTAGGCTATACCATCTAGGTCTGTGTAAGCACACTCTGTGTTCACACAATCACAAAATCTCCTAACAACACATTTCTCAAAACTTCTCTGTGTTGCTAAGTGATGTTATGACTGTATTCATGTTTTGGTAAAAATTAAAAATTAAAAACAAAATTGTACTGCACTGGTTGTCATGTTCCAATTCAATATCCATACTTTTAAAACTATTATTAAATCTGCAATTCAGACATAGGCTATTTTCATAATACATTAATAATCTTAGCTATCTTGCTTCATTAATCCTTCTCAACATTATTTAGAGAAACAAACACTGATTATTAAAGAATAATGATTATTAAAATCATTGTCAACTTATTGAATAAATAATTATCCTAGCCAATAAGTTCAGTGCCATGATAATATGCAAGAGTCTCTGGGATTAAACCAAAATATGTAAATATTAACTGATGATACAGTCATAACCCAGAGACACAAGACTCCAGACAAAGACTTCATCTTAATTAAATTCTAAAATGAATCACTTTTTAATCCTGTTCCATCACACTTAATAATGTTAGGTATTCTTAGTAAAACAAAAAACAGCAACACTGAAATCCCATACAGCTTAAAATGACTTTATTAAACATTTTTTAATGTCATAAGAGGGAAATATTTCTAAAGTAATTATTTACTGATATCTTTAATTAGGTTTACATGTTGTGAAAATCAGGCAACTGAAAAGTGAAAAGCAGTAAGTCCTAATATCATATCTACACAAGAAAAGCAAATTGAAGAACTATGCATTTAGCTTGAAAATTAAAAGTCATCATAATGACCAATCTAAATAATTCTGGTCAAAATGAACCAGACACAGATCAAGCTATCCACTTAATTGCACTTCTTTGTTAACAGAAAAAGACAAATTAATGAGGTCCAGTGATAGGGTATTTAGGGGATAATTTGCTATGCTTTCACCTAATCTTTTAAGCCTCCAACAGGTGACTTCAAGCATTTTAAGGGCTCAGGAAGTATTTCTTTTCCTCTTCAAAATGCCACTATGATCTCTAATACATAATAGTGAAGAAAAAGAGATAGTATTTCCTATTCTTTTATGGATTTTGCATCACCTGTGGAAAGATTCTGAGACTTTGGGTCTTTCATGCAATCTTCCACAAAGCAACTAGAATAAACAATTCTGTCCAATTGGCACAAGCCATGATAAAAAGAGCCCCTCGCTGCTACTGAGAGCAGTTTCTAACATGCAATTTGCATTGGGGATTGCATTTTGTTTCCTTTGTAGGCAGTGGTGTGCTGGAGGTAGCTTGGTTGAGAGCTCATTGCATGCATCTCTTTCCAATCTGCTGTTCAGTCAGGTCACTTTGGTAGCCTGAAATGGGCCAGGGTAGGAGTATTTATATCATTGAAATTGGCAATGGGTACAAATCAGGCCTTTTATTTTATGCTCCACCTCCACCCCAGCCAATCTCTAAACATTTACCAGTCCACCACTGTTTAAAGGCCACTGAATATGCATCATGATACCTACGTGTCGTTGGGGAAATTCTTTGTAAATCCAGATTTAAATCACTTAGTTTAATACCAGATACATCAGTTTGTAATAAAACTCTGAAGAAAACAAAACAGGTTCTTCTGTTCAAAAACCAGTTTCCTCACCTAGTTCAAAAGGACATTTCCATAGGTCCATATTTAGTGCACCACTTCCCCAAGCAACAAGAAAAGTTTCAGTGGGGTCAATGTGAAGTAATGTTTGACATTACAGTTCTGTTCTTAATAGAGGAGTTAAAGACATACGTGAACTAATTACCTGCTTCAGTAACAACCACATTTTGCTGGGTGTCTCCTGGTTGGTTTGTAAGATAAGGCTTTTCTACAGGGGCTGTTGGATTAATCTCTGTAAATAAGTACAGGCATCATATATAATGATTACACAAGAGATATGCAAATATAGGTAAAAATAAAAGTTTACTATAAAACAATAAAATGTTATGATTTTGATTTTTGAACAGTTTACAGCTAATAAAATATGTTCTGAATTTAAATTTACATGAAATCATCTAACTATAAAGTCAACATTTAGTAATCTTTGAATAAAAGATGCACTTGGTGAAATCTCCCTGCAACCCTAAACTACATTTAGCAATCAACAAAGGGTCTGTGTTGATGACAGCCTGCTACAGGCAATAATGACAAAGATGGCACAAAGTTAGGCAAAGATAAGCAAGAATTAGTGAACATAAGAATGTGAGACATTAAATGCAATTTAAGACAAGCAAAGATGATTTCTTTACTAATAATATCAGTATACTATTTAGGTTTCTCTTTGCAATAATCAGGTTACTGTACATAGATTGCATTTGAAGTTGATAATTCAAGCAACAATGTTCCAAGGCATATTTCTGTTCTACAATGCCATCCTTAGATTTGCTTTCCAATTGTGTCTACCTCTTAAAATAATAATAATAAATTAAAGCTTGCAAATTCTTTCTTTCCCTGGTTTTATCAGGTGAGATCTCTTCAATTTCTGTACATTTTTTAAATGTTCAAATTTCTTGTCATGATTTGATACTGCTCTATCTCCTGTTTTTTTTCCTTAGGGAACTATTTGTTAAATAAATAATTCAGTGAAAGTAAATTGAATTGGTAAGAAAAAATACTGCAAATTTGCTTTCACTTGTTGAAAATGTAATTTTATATTTACTTTTGTCAACTGATAGAAAAAAACACATGTAGCATCTTATGCAGTCTTTAGAATATAGAAGTATTTTAATGTAATATTTAATACTGATTTACTATCACAGAATCTCTCTTCATTGGAAGTTTAATCATATTCCATCCTGTAGTAATATTTATTACTCTTATACACAAATTTTACCTTGACACTTTAATAGCCTCCTGTAGGTTTCAGATTCAGTCCTAGCCTACAACCACTTTCCTACAGAACTTAGTCACTCTACAACTGTAGGTAGGTGGTCAACTGGTATTTATTAAACAAATATACAGATATTATGCAATTCATCAACATAAAAACAATTAAAAAAATAATTTAACAAATTTTAAATTAATGTAATTGCTGATTAAATAACAATTTTAGAAATGTAACCCCATATATGCTATTTTTAGTTATCTAAGAACAAGAGTGCATAAGCTAATTTTAAATACAAAATTTAGATTCAGAAGTATCTCCACGAAAGTGTCTTTGGATGACATTGGTAGACCTAAAGAATAGATATGCAACTCACAGGTCAATAACAAAAAACAGAAGACAAGAAGAGAGTAAGAAAACTTAAAGGTGAATTATTCAGTTTCTGCATAGCCAGGTTAATATTTTACCACTTTGGATGTCATTAGTCATGCTCTTAGGTGGTAGGAGCAGAAAGACAAGACAAAGTTCAAATCACATAGTAGTTATAGAAAAGCTAGAAAATAATAATTCATAATAATCAGTGGTATAGTTTATAAAATTTAATTAGCTATACTCCTTAGTTCTCTAACCTCCTCATCACTAAAAATAACCAGAGAATTTAATCAAACTATCAACATCCTTCACAAAGCAGATACTAAGCTCAAGGAAGGTTAACTAAACAGAAAAAAAATAACGTTAAAGATAAAAAGATTAAAAAGTGAAATAAAGAATAAAAATCCTGAGCACATTGTAAGGCCAACTATAAACCTGTGCATGTATATCCAAACAATAACTACATAAAGAAATCTTTTAATAAATAAAGATTATTTGAAGATTTGGGTGAATGTAGAAGATAAAGAAAAAAATAATTTTATGTCTTAAATGCTCTTACAGGAGTAATATCAACCTAGATTACCTAATACAAAACAAAAAGATTATAAGGTTGACAGTGTCCTAAATAATGGGGTAAGTTTGAATGCAAACAATTAAAATAAAATAAAAAAAATAGCAATAAAGGGTCAAATAGTTGATCTAAGAACTCAAAAGAAAGGAAAAGGTAAATTTTGTATTAAAAATAATCTATAATATAGTTTGTTTAATTCGTTTTAAATATAGAGTGTCACAAATTTAAAATATCATAAAATTTCAACTTTATATTTTCCAAGAGAAAAGTAAAGAGAAAGAACATTAAGTGTATAACAGACAGCTTTGCAAAGGCTTCCAGGAGGGTAATAATGGGCTTAGAACCAAGGGGGTTAAAGAATAAACTCACCAGGGATATAAAAAGTCGGCTAATATACTCAAAAGCAAGATGAATATAAGAGAAGGGTAAGTCTAATCCAAATAATCCCTATGCATTATGGTCTTATGAGAAAAATAATCATGTAATTTCAAGAGAATAAAGGAAGCAGCAGTACTCAATTATAATTGCCTTCCGTGAACACATATTATAAGGTCAAGCAGACAGTCCTTCAGAAGAATTAAAATGACACTTCCAAACACCGAGGAGGAGAAAACAACAAAAAAAATTCTCAAAGCCTAAGGATCTAACTCGACTTTCTCAGATGATTAAAAAAATGATTCTATAGAGTTTTGATTAGTTCTTCTTTCAGCCAAACATCAATTCAGTTGAGCTATCCCGTTCAAAGTAATTCAAATTTACTATTTTCAACAGGAAGCCACACTAGTATAGGTGAGGTCAATGTGATCTTCCCATTTGCTGCATATGGCAAGAAGTTGGAGTTTTCAAAAGAAAACTAACTAAGGAGTCATGTTTCAAGAATGGGGATCATAGGAAGAATGTGTCACATGCCTCCACTTTTTTCCACTACGGTGCAATGAGCTATGATCAGTCTAATTTTCACTAATTTTATGGCATGAAAGGATAAGCTAATGATCCAGGAAAATGTTGCTTTTGTCCCTTAAATTCACCAGATAATTATCTAAAGAACTGTTGTCCACAGATGTAACTCTACAAGTGCTTTGGTGACTTACAACTACTTCCCACATATTACACTAACTGTTTAAAATATTTTAAAAGTGATCTTTCCTGTTCATAAAATCTGTTTACAAAAACACAATTTAGTCTTAACATTAGAAATTATTATTTTTCTTAAAGACATCTCTCCAGATGTTTCTATTTACTCGGTTCTATTGAGCTCATTGGGCAGTTAGTGCTACAGCATACAATGTGCTTCACTATACTGAGAGACATGACCAGCTACAAGGTAATTCCATATTTCATAGCAGAAAAACAAAAAGAGCCAAAGGTAGTGAAGCTTAAAGACAAAACCTAATATTAGCAAATATGCACAAAGTCTGCTATGCCTACTTATAATACTTCTTACCTGGTTCATACTTGCAAATATAATTGTGCTTCATGTTGCACCGGTCGTCATTCCACTGATAAAGGTAGGGACCCCCAAGGCCAGGATTGGCAGTTGGTTGATGATACATCACAACGCACTTTTCGCTTCCACAGGAGGGTTCATCCGTGTACCAGTTTCTGCAAATAGAGAGCAACAGCAACCCTTACATACATGCCTTCTAAGTGATTCTGCCTGTTTTCTTATGACATCTTCTGCAGGTAACAGAACCCTCCCTTCACCCTGTACAGTCCCCCAGAGCACCACTGGACTGCCCAAGATCTGTCCTCACCGGTACTGGGAACTGCTTCCATCAGACCACTGGTAGAGATCTGGGCAGGCACCAGATGTTTGTCCTTCTCCACTTCTCCAAAGCCCTATCCAGAAGTCACCATCAGAAATCCTTGTTCCAGGCTTTGTCAGGTTTTGCAACATGCTCTCTATTAATTTCTGTTCTGCTTCATTCTCTAGGCTGAGGAGGACTCCTCCCTCACTCTCACAAGCCAGGCGTGCCTCCTGGAAGCTCACTCGGCTGGACAGCTCATGGAAGTAGGCCATTTTGTAACAGGGATGCTTGATGTCAGCAAAACACACCTTTTGGCCTGAAAAAAAAAAAAGATGCCTATATATTGATAATCTGAACTATATTCATAGCACTACTAGGAATCAAAATTAAAGAACCAATCAAAACAGGAAACAGACTATCAAGAATGCTTCTCCCACTGAATCATTTTGTAAAGTTTATTTTCTAGCCTATTACTTTCAATTTGTAAAAGCAAATTGATTCCCTAGTAAACATGGAACATAAACTTTTAAACCCAGTACTTCAAGGAAATGTTTGTTAAGGGAAGTCATAATTCTTCTGGCTTAGATTTTATAAACCAATTATCATAGCAAGTGAAAGTAGCTAAAGGAATTTCAGGTGCACATAGCATAGTTAGTTAAAAAGGCAAAGTTACGAAAGAAGAAGAATAACTCACAAAGGAATTTAATTATTAAAAACAAGTAAAACAAAACAATTTTACATAAGGTGTTCTGGAAAAGATGCAATGTAGCAAATTTAAAGTATAAATACTTGCTTTTATTTTGTATATCTGAAAGCAAAGCCATTAAAATTGAAAGTTAATAGAGGCCAAAATGAAGGCAATTGTAATAATAAAAAATTAATTAATATAATATTGCACCAGAAATGACAGATAGACTTCTAGAGTACTCACTATTTTTGAAAAAATTTCACTATCAATTCTTTGAGTAGTTTCTGGTTTTTTGGGACATACTGTGCATGAACTCTATAGACTCCCTAGGCAATGTCTTCTCTGATTTTACAGAGACATCTTGGATAAGTCATAAATTCCAAATAAAAATTTCCAAATATGAACTTAGAGAATTAAGTACTTAAAAAAAGGAATGAATTTAAATCTGAAAAAAAATATTGAATATCTTAGAGAACAGTTGGAATGAACACATCATGAGATAAAGGTGTTAGTAAAATCTCATCAGTGGCTAACTATTGTCAATTTCTGACAATTTGGATAGAGATAGGGCAGACTGAAATTTGGCCAAACTTGTATTTCAAAGACAGTTAAATGATTAGCTCAAAACAAATAAGGTGATAAATATACCTACTTATGATACTTGAGACTTAAGAACAAGCAAACTTGGGAACAAATTACTTGTCCACTTTAGAGGTTCTATATATACATTAAACACATACTAAATAACAATGACTTCTTCTAATTTAACCTTTAAAATGCTCTATTAAAGTTAGTTCCTTTACAAGTTTGAAAGTTATAACATTGTATTTTTAAACCTTCCCTAATTCAGAGTTTTATTAAATTTAAATCCAAATTCATTTGTATTCACCTTTCCCTGTTGTTAATCTTAACTATTGGTGGTTTTATTACATATTTCTTTAGGAATAAAGATTGGGACCAACCAAATGTCCAAAATCTATGAATAAATACATAGAATACTCTGAATTTGGAAGGGAAGTTTAAAAATGTAATTTTAAAAAGTTTTTGTAAGTTACAGCATTCAGTTTAACCACCTATCCGGATAGCTATTGACTTTAAAAGTCACTATATACAGTATATTGAAAATAAATGTGTTTCAAGACATTAGGCAGAATAATGCTTAAGATAATTCTTGAAACCTGTTAATGGAATTCTGCTCTAACAACATCTGTGAATTCTTAAATACATAGACAATAAGAGTTTGATGTAGAAAACAAAACTCTTAAAATTAAATTTCACATACCTCTATATGTTAAGCAGAGTGAATTTGCCTAGTTATTTAGTGCCATAACTGCAAATATGCATGATCATATTGGGTCATAATAAAGCCATATATAACAGAGATATTACAGTGTGCAGCTGTCCTAAACCTTTTTGGCACCAGGGACTGGTTTCACGGAAGACAATTTTTCCACTGACGGGGGGGTCGGGGGAAGGATGGCGAGCAATGGGGAGCAGCTATAAATACAGAAGCAGCTTTGCTCACTCGCCCACCGCTAACCTCTTGCTGTGTGGCCCGGTTCCTAACAGGTCATGAACTGGTCCGCTGCCCAGGAGTTGGGGACCCCGATAGGATTTAGCTAACTCTACCAGCAATGGAATTCCTATTATCCTATTGTCTACACTCAGCCCCATTCACCACCAAGCATGTGTGCCAAGATTATAGAGGTAATCTCCAGAATGGTCATGCTATCTTGTTTTGGTTTTCATTAGCTGCTTCTTTTGTTTAACTCCGATCTCTGCTCTCAACTGCCAAGAATCCCCCTCTATTACTATTCCTTATCCCCAAATTGCTTTCCATATCCTCCCTGTTTTAGTGTTACTCTGGTTGCAGCTTAGGTTTGGCCTTGGAAAACAAACTATGAAGTATTTTCTGTAAAATTAAATCAAATTACTTTATGCTAAGAAATTAACACATAGCTTTACTGCTTTCTTATGATTCATCTCCATGAACATTATTCTTGTTAGGATCGAAGGCCTTTTCTACTACATATTTAATTTTGTAGCCTACCAAAAAAAGTGTCAATAGTCAGAGATTGGGGGGTGTTAATATATCATACTTTAACACTGGCAAAAAAAATTAAGCTTTAAAGCTTTGTACTTTAATTACGGCACATCACACTGAACCAGTGTATTATATCTATTGCCCCCCCCCCACTGAATCAGTAATTAATGACCTATGATGACACTCAGAGGCAGGGGACAGCAGAAATCAGTAGAAGGCCATTAACCTCACAACAGTGTCTGAGTGATAGGCATTCAATATTTTGACACAAGCTGAGAACAGTCAACTAATAAAACAGCAGTTCCAGCAATGCAAGCAAGCCAACAATTGTCCCCTCTGTCTCATTAAGTGTGATCTGGACCCAGGAGCAACACAAAATTTTTTAAAAATTAACTAATTTCCCAAATAGTTAATAAAAAATAACATGATAGTATGAATGACCATGGAAAATGAGTTAAAGAGACTTCAGGAGGAAAAATCAGTCTGAAAACAAATAATCTATGAGAAATGATCATGGAATTCCCAATGGTTGGCTCTAATACAACTAATATATTATTTTTTAAAATATTTTCCTAATATATTATTAGGTTTTGTGATGATTTCTTGTTGGAAATTGTTGACCCTGGTAATATTCTAACAATACCATTAAGCCTATATTTTTATGGCTGTATTTTAGAAGCAAGCTCTGTTTCCATTTTTATCTAATACATCCTTTACATATTTCTAAGTCCCCAAATATATCTTATTCCCTTGAGTTTTCAATTTGTTCAATTTTTCACTCCAGGAATTTTCAGCCTTGGATTTGATTCCAGCACTTTTGAAATGTTAAGTTTGTTCAACAAGATTTTTTTGCAAGATGTCAAATTCAAAAAAAAAAAAAAACAGAATAGCCAGATGTTTTAATGAGTAAAAAGTTTATATGTAACAAAGCCAGCACACATCCAGAGGGTGCCTAGGTACAATACATATGTTAAAAGTCACTGTGTATTATCTTTGACATATTAAAACATGAATGCAACACAGATTTATCTGTGGTGAGCATATAAAAATGGTGACGTGAATTAACTCCCTTATAAAACTAAGGTAGTGTTCTAATTAAATTCATAAGACAGCTTTAAGTATCATGTGGAAATTTCTAACACCATAAAGTTGGTTTATAGACAAGCAATAAAATCCTCTTTTGCAACCTAAAATTCACTGCTTAGTTTGAGTTTTCATACATATAAGAAAGAAAAATATGAAAAAAGAAGTAATAACAAAAGAAAATCTATAGAATAAGATTATATTTAAAATAATTAACAAGTAATAGTGGGCCCTGGACAATAGCCACCCTTGGCACTTTCTGTGCCAGGCCATCTCTCTTGGGTTGTGGATAATGGAATGGCCCTCGGGTCCTGGATGAGGGTGTGGAGGTTGTGATGGCTGCGCAGCAGGCAACTCTCAGTGGGTCAGGACAGCAGTCCATTGTCAACTGAAACAGACAAATTAACTCCCAAGTTTGATTGAATATCAGCCGTGTCTACAGATTTTGAACTAGAAAGTCATTAACAGTTCAGATCTAACAGGGCAATTTTCAGGAAATTATACATACATTGCACAATTTTTTATGGTTTATATATAATCAGTTAAAGCTGACACTGAATTTCTTTACATCCAATTCTATTTTACTACTGATTTGCACCTTATTGTGCAAATTTGGTGCAAGTTGCAGCAAAAACAGCAGAGGCAGCAGCTATTGAACTCACCACCATTTCAGCTGATCACAGTTGGCTGCTGGGGCAGTGGAACTCCAACAGCTGGGAAACAAATGTTGCCTTAATTCCCAGAAAAGTTCTGTTAATGCACATCTTCTGGAAGCAACTTTCCCACTTCTGCAAAGGCAAATCTTCCTACAGAACAATTATGATTACCTTCCTCATTCTGTGAAATCACATGGAGAATTTCCCTGTCTCTTACTTTAAAATGTTATATTCAGATAAAATCTTTCAACAGTTTATGAGATAGATAAGTATTCTGAGAACCATATTATGGGTCTTATTACAATAAAGTTACATTTATATTGTCTAACTATAAATTACTAAATGTCACCTAGCATCTGTAGTTGAAAACATCCTTTGATTGTTGGCTTATTTCTCTACAAGAGAGAGAAAAGACCTTCCACATGGGATTCTACAAACATTGAGAAAAATAAAGTCTGATATAATATCTTTACACATACTTTTGTTAACACATTCTGGATGTACACCAGGAGCCAAATAATTTTTAAATCTAAAAAGTATATAAATATTTAAGTTTTCTGCACTGAATTTTTACACTACCATGAAAAGAAATATATAATCCTATTAGTTTCATACATACATACACACACACACACACACACACACAGAGCTACATACATAAATAAGCTCTTTTATTTAGAGATAATTCTTAATATTACCTATTAAAATAAACATTCCTATTACTGTCACAGCTAAGATTCTGCTACTATTTCCATGAACAAGTAGATGATTTTTGTCTTTTTTCTTAGCCATGAAAATTTCTGTAGAGCTAACTATTGGCAGAGGTTTAAATGCTTTTGGCAATGCTGTAAAAATGGGAACAAACCCATGAGGTCACTGTAGTTTGCTTTTTCTTCCTGAATAGAAAGGATCTATAATTTAGATTGATTTTTTCTTATTTTTTTTGCCTATATTTATTTGCTTTCTGATAGTTGAGTGCTCAGTTATGAAAGTTATAAATTTTTGTCATGCCTAACACTAAAATTATATATTATCAATATTAGAAGAGTATTAAATTTATATCATGTTTTTCAATAAAGCACAGAAGACCTATTACAAATTCCTACTGTTCATTTATGATCTACATTTGGTTGCAAAAAAATAAGTTTTAAGAAAAAGCATCTACATGGTAAATCTTCTCCAAACCAGACTGACCAACTCTGAACATTTTACTAGAATCTCACAAAAGAATTTTTCATAATTCCTCTTACTCCTCTCAAAATCACACTGATAAATATGCTGATACTATAATACGCAGGGTAGCATGGTCTCTGATAGCTATGTTGACACTTCTGAACTAAAAAGAAAAGGAATGCTATTGATTCTAAGGGGTCTGCTTTCAGTGTTCAATATTGCACCAACTTCTTAAGAATTTTTCTTATAAAGAAAGTTTTATTAAAATAAACTTTTATTTTTGCAACAGGGATTTTATTATGCACTTAATCACATAGTGCACTATAGCTGGAACCCATTTTCTTCCACTAATAAATAAAACCAAATCTATAGTCTTTGGATATTTTATGGATGGTGGTGGCAGCGTGCACCCTACTTCTCCAGCTGGGAAATACCACAAACCTTCTGAGAAGAGGATGATGAGATTCCTTCTTTAAAAATCCCAATATTTACAATAGAGATCAGAATAATATATGGTAAACCAAGTAACTTAAGAGTTCATGTAGCCAATCAAAATGAATTAGCTTTGAAACCCAACTCTGCATATGAACTGTGGGTATTTGGGATTACTTAATCTTTCCTGGACTCAGTTTTCTTACCTAAAAAGTGAGAGTGCTTATGAGTTTTAAAGAAATCATGATAATAATAATAATAATAAATTGACTTTTATCAATAATTTAGAATGCAGCACCTCACTTCTAACACAATCCGTGCCTTGGGTAAATTAGGAAAAGACAACCTCTTCTGGTTAGAGGTCCCCTTATAGACCGCTCAACTAGAAAAAGTTGCCTTTGCCTCTAGGTGGCCTCAGCTCCAGGCACAGGGCGTGCCAAGCTGAGCTGCTTCTCCTATTCTCTTGGCATGTACCTTGGCACAGTGCACAACCTGCACAATTGTGTGTGAACCGTTTTAATCCTCCCAGGAACCCCATGATGTCAGTGCTCTTATCCCTTTTTAAAATGAGGCAAAGAGGGCAGAGAAAAGTTAAATAATTTGCCCAAGTTCCCACAGCTCACAAGTACTAAAGCCAGGGTTTGTAATCAGGCCATCTGGCTCTATAGTCCATGCTTTTATTAGATTTCTATGCCATCTCCATATATGTCTCAAACCTAATACAATGGTGAAGTATTTCATGAACAAAGGGATTCATGAATATATACAGTATGCATGTTATTTATGTTAGAATCATTAGGATTGATTAGTTATTGATTGCTGCGTGGCATTGAGAGATTGTTTCTAAGCAGGTTTTAGGTTTCTATTGCTGAATATTTAGATCAGAATTAATATTGATTGGAACACTTTCTACCTCAGATTTTTCAAACCATATATGTCCTTAATGCTTTTTTAACCTAATCCTTTTATTTTCCAAATAAAACAAACTGGGCTCAAATTGAATGTTTTCCCAATTACAAAGACTATAACTTTAATCAAGTTGTCAGGCTGTGTTATACAATCAATAATATTTTAAAACAGTGAAAAAAACAATCTCATCTCACAGTTGTATACATCCATCTGCTTGTATGTGAATGCAAACATCACTAACAGAAAATAGTTGTAAATAGTAAAAATTATTAGCAAGTGCATCAGCTGGATTCCCACTTTGGACCCTTTTCTAAAATACTGCCTTTTTCTAACAGTAATGTAATAGATATTGGCATCATCAGGAAAAATTTATAAAAACAAAACCATAAAATGATGACAAACAGTTAAAGAATAATGGCTATGATAAATGGGTAGTTTATTAAATGACTAGTAATAAGATTAATTTGTTCCTTTCTTGCCTAAGGGATACTTAAAGTAATTGCATCTTTGAAAACTGCACTGTCATCACTTTATGTTTTTGATGATGTCATGGAATAGTTCCATAGGCTGAGATATGCTCAGCAGTTTTTCTTTTATCTCTCTTGCTATTATATTGTATTAATCTATAGGCTATTGGTTACAACCATGAATTTGCAATATTCTATGGTATCTGCATAATAAAAACAGAAATCCCTAAATCACTCAATCTCCTAAGTAAAATGTATGCCAGTTTTAATAACATTAAACTAATACATATTAAAGTGTTCTGGAGAAATTTGGAGATGCCATGAAATACTCCTAATGTAATTTTGCAGCATGAACAGGCTGAGGATTACTGCTGTGTACACTAAAAATATCATGTGCTCTTCAAACATATCCTCCCAGCTTAGAGACCTGAATTTTGAACTAGTCTTCATATTTATTCACATCTCCATAAGTAAAATCCTTTTGTTTTTGTCCTGAAGAAGAGGTCATTACCAGCCACTTCACAAAATTAAATGACTGTAGCCCCATAAGATATTCTCTACACCTCTGTGTGTTGTAAGAAATTAGCACAAATCTAAGCTGCTAAAAGTAGTTCCCCACTTAGAATCACAAATTCGGTAGATACCCTTTGATCATTGCCATCATGGTTATATATTTTTGACATATTCATTCAACAAAGTAAGGATGGCCACTAACCTATAAAAATACTTTCTTAATACTGGTAGATGCTTATAGATAATCTATATAGATATAGATATCTATAAGATATCTTGGTAATCATAATCTTATAGGTCAAATTATGATGATGCAGTTGCTTGAAATGTTTATTTCTTACTAAAACATTTTCACTTTATTTTTAAATAATGCTTGGGACTTTTAAAAAGGTGATATATTTTAAAATATTGGAAAATATCTTATTAAATATTTTAAAGTACTAAAATAAAGAGATTTCTATGCAGAATTATTTTGTGAGTGCCTTTTTTCCCTGGAGTAAGTGATTATTTGGGTAAATTACATGGAAATTATAAATTGCTGTCCTGAAATATACTAAATAGAAAATGTATTCCATATGTTGTGAGTATGTTCCTAATAATGGCCCCAAAGAGGCTGGTTTCAGTCTTCAGACACTTGAATAGAGATTTGGTAAATGATCCCTAGTGGCATGAAAAAACTGATGCACCACTCAAAACTTACATCAACCAGGCAGATGGAAGACCTGTTAGAAACTATTGCTTCCAAAACGTAAGGCTTCCAGGCTGCTATGTTCTCAGGCCATTGTGGCTGAAATATATCTTTAAAAAAAAAAATTAGTCTTCAATTGCTAAAAATCACAAATCAATTTATAGATGGTTAAATTTCAATGTGAATTTCATGACCAAAGACAATTAAATTATTCATAAGAAAAACGTAACTAATTGTTTTAATATCAAGTAAACATCATCATTTATGCTAAATCAAACAGATCATGTTCAGTTAATTAGAAATTTTCCAGATGTCACCTACAAGATGCCTATAAATACTTAATAGGAAAACACAGCAAAACGTTTAGGACAACTTATATACTAATAGAACACAAAATCAACTTCATTGAAAATTTTTTAAAGTTCTGTTTTTACTTTAGATATCCTTTTTTTCCTTTAAAATTTTAAGGTTTATGAACAAGAATATACAAAAAGATATTATTTAAGTCAACGATGTGTTTCTAGTTGTTTAAAAAACACCTTAACATTCATAAAATGGTCACTGCTGTTCATTCTCTTGCATGAATAATTCTCATAAACACAAAGGCAGTCAGATAAGTAATTCACACAATCAAATGGGTCTATATATTGAACTTTTTCTTTGCAGCTAAATTAGAGAGAAAAAGAATCGAATGTCACAGCTTCTGTATCATCCTGAAAAAAGTTTGTGGAGAGTGATTGATAATTAGACATTTAAGAATTATATTCTAGAGATGTAGAACACCACAAATTGCCAAGGGGAAGATCAGTAACAATTAAGCTTAATATGCCAGTATCTAAAGGTCTGGCTTCACAACTGATTAAGTTGCTGTCTTCTGCCATCTATTTCTACATCTAGTGACACCTGTTGTACAGAGGCACAAAATGTGAAAAAGGACTATTTGTGCTTTCGAGGTTAAAAAAAAAACTTTTCACCCTTAAAACACATGCCCACATACATCCAACAAACAGCATAGCAAGAGATTTTTTTTTTTTTTTTTTGAGACAGGGTCTCGATTTTTAGTCCAGGCTGGTCTCGAACTCGAACTCCTGGCCTCAAGAGAACCTTCCCCCACCCCACCCCACCCCCGCCCACCCGCCTCTGCCTCCTGAGTAGCTGGGAAGGGTAGTTGTGTTCAAACTTCATGTAAGGCGTATTCACATTCATCCTAGGCCATTGAGAATCTATATCCTTTTTAAGAGACCTTCCCAAAAAGTAAGGGAGGGTGGATGCGATATAAATTGCTCGACAATAGGACACTGAAAATCGAAAGAAAAAAAAAATCAGTGAAAACGCTGGGAAGCTTGCCAATTTTGATCCATTTTCTTTGCACTGATTCCACAGATCTAATTGTGCACCCACTGTAGTGTGCACGAACCTGCAGTCATTACCAAGTATACATCTGCCCAACTCCAGCTGACTTCATTTTCTAGGAAGTCCCCAAATGGGAACGAAGTGCATGCAAAGGAAAGGCGTTTACACACAATGACCAGACTCCCCGTCCCCACCCCCCGCCCCCCATCTTTGCCAGTAGTCCTGCTGAGAACAAAGGCTGCGTGCCCTGGCATTCATAAGCGACCCGCAGCTAACTGGTCTGGTCTCCGAAATCATCCAAGTGAACATGGTCCAGGGACTGAAGTCCAACCAGAGCAACAGGGGTGGCATTTCTGCAGGCGGAGGATTCTCCGTGTCTGCGCGTCGTCTGCCTCCGCCCGCCTCCGCCCTACCCCACCTCTTTTGCAGGTGCGGAGCCCTGCCCTGTGGTCAACTCTCTTATAAAGACAGTTGCCCACAGGAAATCACGCCTGAAAAAAGCTGTGCCTCTTATGATGAAGCAGAGACTCGCTTCACAGTTTCTGAGGCAGTCACTTCGAAAAATTTTAAACTTTTCTTTGTGTGTGTTAGGAAGGAAAGGGGGGAGAATAGCACAATCCATTTCTCCCCGCCTCCTCCCGGCCCCCTACCCCGCACAGGTTGCCAGTCCCCCAGCTAGCTTCCACCCGAGGACAGGCTGCCCCGCAGCGCCCCGTGGTCCCCCCTTCCGGCTGGTCCGCTCGGCTGGCGGCCCCTGACTCACCGCTGACCACTCGGCGGCAGAAGGCTCCGTGGCCGCAGAGCAGCGCGACGCCCAGCAGCAGCGAGACCACGCGGCTCATCGCGGCGCGGCGGCGGCAGCAGGTGTTGCGTGCAGCGAGGGCGCTGTCCGCCAGCGGCGCAGCCCGCGGCCCTAACCCCGCAGCCTCCCTGCCTCCCGGCTGGGCCCTACTCCCTCCGCCCGAGCGCAGCTGCCGGGCTCCCTGCGCGCATCGCCTTCGGCCGGGACCTGCCTCCGGGCGCGCCTGTGCCGCCCGTGGCTGTGCCGGGCTAGAGCGCACGACTCCGCGGGTGCGCGTTTGGGGACAGGGCACGGAAGTTAAGCGGTCCCGTGTCTGTTCAGCGGTCCCAGAGGTGAAGCAGGAGCCCGGGCTTGGACCCCACGGTGGCACTTTGGTTTTCTCCCAGGCCTGTGACTAGTGAGGGGCTGAGTCCGTGCGCATTGGTCGCGGCTCTCACAGCAGCGGCAGCAGCTGCTCTGCGCTGGAGGCACGGTCTTATATACCCACATCCCGAAGTTCCGGCCCCTCGCTAGTATTATAATAATTTTTAACTACTTCGTCTCTCCAGTCGTGCAGCGCATCCCCTCCCCTCCCCTAAAAACGGGAGCCACTTTGAAAACAGTCCAGTCAGCAGCCCCACCTCCTCCGCTCCCCCCTCCCCGGCCCAACTTTCCATTTGCTAACGGACCCCACACTCATTTGTGTAAAATGTGACAGCTTTGCTATTAAACTCTGGCAAAAGTTGGATCCATTTGATTTTCTCAACGATAAATGTCCACGGGATGCCAAGTTGTGGGGCTGTTCTCTTTTTATGCTCCATTGCTTGATCATATGTATTGCTAGATGCAGGGCACTAGCCACTATTTAAGATGGATTGGCCGAGCGGGAGCCCAGGCTGCTCAGTGAATTATATAATGTGGCAGGTTTTTTTCCCCCACCTAGGTTCCACAAATAGATTATTTCCAAGCAGGTTGTTTGACGAAATTGCCGCAGGAGCAAATTGAAGGGAATATTTGAAGCATGGTTTTCGCAACTGATTTCAATCTCAGTATGTGCAACTCCAGAGAAGACCATCAACACAATATAAATATTCTGAATTTTGGGAATTTCCTAGATATAAAATTTATGAATTTTTTTTGCAATCGTCTCTTGGTGGCCTATGGTTTATATTTGAAGTAACATTCATTTTAAAACCAACAAAGGCACTTTTTCATAACCTGACTTGCTGTTTATTATAACAGTCCACCCAAGGACTGTTATACCCAGTTTCCTGGAGTGCTGGAAAGTTGTTCACGAGGGTTTAATCTGTATCTTGTCCGTGTTATGAACTCTGAAAATGCTCTCATGATGAGCTTCGGTAGAATTGGTATTTTCCCATTATGTTGCTTTAAATGCACAAAGATTTGTTAAATAAAATTATTTGCCTTATAGGGAAGTACACTTTCTTCTCACTCCTTGCTGTCTTTGGTTTTGATAAGCCACGAGTATACTCTAAACATTTGTTGGATTGTTTCCTTGGAAAAAAGGAAGTTAATACTGCTACAGGAAGGACAAGTCTTTCAGGATTAGAAATTTTAGCACTTGGAAGGAACTTAAAACTTATTAAACCCACCCTACTCATATAAGTAGAATTCTAAAATAATTACAATGACGTCTACTCTATTCACTTTATTTTTCCTTGTATTATCTTTAAAAACACTAATTTATTGCAGGGCCATGGGCAATTAATAAATATGGACATTGTAGAGGGCATGGATTCTGTGACTTTCACCCCTAGCTCAATGTCCACAAGAAACAGGCACAGCAGAAATGGGAAGGTGATCTCAGTAGGACTGGCCCCACAGTGATCTCAGGAGTGAGTCAATCACAGAATCTCCAGAGGCTCTGAAACATCAATAACGCAACAATATTTAGAATCCAAAGTTTTCAGAAGTGATCTCAGGGCCTTTAACAGTACCCCGTGGGATTTGTATATCCCAAATATATGACTTATTCCTTCACGCTCCCCGTTCACTTTTGAATGTCTGCAGTTCCCAGTGAGCACCTGCTTCCTACGTCCATTAATAAGTCTCAAGGACAGACAGCCTGAATTCCAGGCATTGATTTGCATTCAGTGGCTCCTCACATGGGCAAGTCTATACAGTGGCTCCAGCCTCAGTAACAGCAGGGTTCATTCATAGGTGCTGCAGACCGAAAAGTGGCAAATATGCTCTACAAAGAGATTTGTTACAATGTTTAATATTATTACAACTTTACATTAATGTATTTGAGATGCTATTCAGAATTCAACATTAACTAATTTATTTACACTATTATAATTTATTTAAAGATGGTTAATGTTTCTCTTGAGCATTATCAATAATATTGCCAGGACTTAATAAAATAAATATTTGAAAGTTTAAAAATAAAATCATTACTATATAATCACCTCAGCAGTAGGCAAAAACAAGTACCTTTTTTTTTCTGGGTAATGGTTAGTTATCACCTCCAGGAAGAGAGTATTTCCTCCCAATTTTTTAGAGATGACACCTTGGCATCTGTGCAGGTGTGTAACTGGCTCAAATGTAAGGATAAGCAGTTGGCCAAATTCCCCTGAGATTTAGTTGTTCTTTTCAAAACATGTTCGCGCTGTAGAATACATGACTTCTAACTCATTCAGGAGCCAGTTCCACTCTTTCTCATAATCCCAGGAGAAGTCTTAGTCTTTGCAGGGCTAACTAGGGGAGGTCCATTGCTCACAGTTATGTTAGAAATGTAATGAAGAATTATACACACTACAAAAACATGCTTTCCTAAAGCTTGAAGTTTAAATTTAGTAACTATTAAGCCTGTTGCATGCTCTGACTGTTCAGGTGATAAATTAAAAACATTAATAGAACTGCACTAAAAAACATGTCTTATCAGATCTGAAGAATTATATGAATATATGTGAATGTTTAATTAAATATAATATCAACTCAGTAAATTAAAATTTCTTTTTAGTGCTTTATTATTTAAAGCAATATAATCACATACTATTGTTATCAATCTAGCATGAGCCAATAGTTTTTATTCTAATCATGGTTTAGTTACTAAATCTGGTCTTAATATATGTTAATACAAACAAAATTATAATGATATAATCAAACCAAAAAAGGTATAAGCTAAAGTCATCTTTGCTTCAAGTGTCTGTTATGAATTATTAGGTATGTAATGCACTAACTCCTCATAGAAGGTGGTATTGTGATATGAAAAAATTACTTGGCTAGCAGAAACATACATCTAAATTTTCAGTTAATAGGATCTTGGGCAAGTTTCTTCACCTGTTTGGTTTTCACTTTAAAAATATAAAAAGAATGAGAGAAATTCTGTGCTTCCCAACTGAATGGTATTCTGCCCTAGAAATACTCAGTTATTTCACAAATTTTTCAAATCTTAATGTTTGCTGCCCCTAGCCAGACTGTCATATGTTATCTGCATATGTGCACTAATTTTCCAAATGTATATAGATATTATAGTTGTAATAAAATGTAAATTTAATTTTAAAATGTCACTAAATTCATAAAGCTTTTTCCACATATTGTGATCAATATTTACTGAAAGAACAATTGCTATTATGTGAGGTCCTGAAAAAATATGTATGTTAAAAGTAGACTTCATATTCAAAGAAGTTGGGAATCACTAGGGTAGATTATTTTCAAAGTTCTTTTCAGCTTTACAATTCTATTTCTCTGAAGTTGGAAAAACCTATCCTCCCTCCCTCCCTTCCTTCCTCTCTATTTGTATAAAAATATTTTCCTTCCTCTCTCTATTTGTATAAAAAAGACAATGTTGATTTATAATAAATGAGTACACTCTCTTATTTGATTTCCAAATTATTCAGAAAATAGGAGTCCTGGAAAAATTCTTATGGTTCTTTGAGTAATAGATCAACATATCACAGATGCCACATAAATGGAAAATCCAAATAAAGCAAAATAAAACTGAGTGCCAAGTAAAAGATAATACAACTAAGACCATAAAGCTATAAATGAATATTTGATGAACTATGATTTTTTTCTATAAAAGTGGTCCAGTTTACTAAAAGGAAAATTGTGTGAAGAAAAGGAATAGCTAAAGACCTAAAAACCATAAAATATTCCTTTATGGTATTTACAAATATTAAATGTTTCTCCAAATATATCAAGTGAACAGGAAATCATGGAGGCAAAGCCAGCCATAATAGCCATAAACTGTATTATGTGGATGACATAAAGTTAGAAGGAATTTGGGAAAAAAACAAAGGTATTAGGACAAAAAAATCAACTTAAATATCCTTCTGGAGGTACATCTGTCACTTTGCTACTTTTTCATACACTGTTTCTAAGCGTAAATAGCTCACATGCCAAATGTATGTGTATGCTGCAGCACAGCAAAATGGAAATTTTGGAAATAATAAGGAACATACCATCAGATAACTTGTGGATATTGACATTTGTAAAATTTTCATTTTCCTCTACTTTTAAAAATAAAAGATATTATTTGTTTGCAATAAAGTGTAAATATCCTGCATTCCAAAGAAACTTCTTTAAAATAAACCTGAACAGAAAGGGAAAATATAACAAAAGTAAGTGCATTCCTATTGTCAAATCCTTTACACCAGAAAAAAATAAATTGGCCGTGATGCTAAAAGACTGTATTTTTCTCCAAAGAGTGGACACAAAAATTCATAAGGTAGACTTAATTTTCAAGAGCTTGAAAAAACATCAGAGAGCTGGGAAATCATCATGAATGTTTCAGCCAAGTGCCTCCTGTCTCCTCTAATGGATAGCAGTCTTTTAATCTGATACTAAAAAATCAGGAATAATGGTTTAGATTTTTTAAATATTTATGAAGCTAAATAATACAACAGTTAAAAAATTGTAAAGTTCTTAATACACGACTAGGATAATCATTGTGGACTCAAGCCCATCTCTGCTAAGACTCATTAACATGTGACTCCAAAGATGTCTGAAAAAATACTTATTCGGAATAAAATGTAGGACAGAGGTAGACCTTAATATCTTAATACCTTAATCACTTCCACCATTCATTCACAGCAGCCTCTCCCTAAATTTTCACATAACCACATTACTCCATATGGCTTTTACTAACATGATAAGGTCCACTAGAACCCTGGTGTCTTTTCCCAGACTCTACATTGTTTTCCCTAACCCAAGTCAATGGTTCGGGGAGCTGAGAAGCTTTAGGATAATCGTAATGGAAGTTAAGTTACTGTCCGTCAGTCCCTTCCTAGATCTGCAGAAAGACTTCTCTGACCTTATAATCTAAGACCACTTCTGCTCATGCTTCCTCCATTTATTTCTATGTCTGCATCTGTTATTCATTTAACAAATATTAACTGAGCACATATTACATTTATTCTCTTAAAACTGTGGGTATACTTGTTTAATGTTTGTCTCTCTCCACTAGATTATAAGTTTTGAGCTGGTTTTATTCCCCACGTGTTTTCAAACAGTAGGTGGGGAATTTTTGGTGAATTTTGATAAATAAACAGTAGGTGGGGAATACCTACTATTTATTTGATAAATAGTTATAAAAAATGAACAAAGCTATGAATTAATAAGTTTTTTATCTTCACCTGCAGCTAAGTTTTAGAGCTCTTCCCTTCTCCTTTTCTGCTGTTAGGAGTGAGGAAGGTGGGGTGGGGGTGGCAGCGACCTCTAACAAGAACTGCAACCAGCACAGGAAGGTTATTCTCTTCCTCCACGCTTCCTTACTCCTGCAGCCCAGACAAAGGAAGGCTTTGACTATTCAGAAGAGCCCTCCAAAATCTTCCTTGCTTTTCTGATACTGAAGGATGTCAGGCTTGCACTGAGAGGGTTTCCAGGTGTAATCTATGCATTCCATGCGCTTGCATTCCAGAATCTTAGGTTAACATTCCCTTGCTGTTCCACAGAAATCACGGAGTAGCCCTCACTTTAGCTATAGATATTTTTTTCTGAGAGAGAGTAAACATGAATCCAAAATTTAGATGTACATTTCTAGATGATAATGTTAGAGATTTTAAATTTTGGTTCCTACCACCATACTGTTACACACTTCTTCCAGTAACATCTTCCAAGAATATGGTGACCACACATCCTGCTTTGCCTGGCAAAGTCCTAATTTTCCCAGAACAGTGCCAGTTCACACCTTGATATTTACCATGTCGTTAACTTTTACCTCCTGTATGAAGCTTATTCTTTAATTTCCAGAAAAAAATTATTTTCTTAATCTGAGTTTTTAAAATTACATTGTATTTCTTTTCCAGTAGCTAGCTGGGTATATTATCTCTTTATGAGGATACATCAATCAATCCTGTACCCCCAATGCCTAGCAGTGTCATGCACTCTAGGAACTCAATTGACTTAATTGACTTCAATTAAGATTTTTAAAAAGACTACCAATTACAACAAAAAATAAAATTTTATCTGTCTGGCTGTTAACATAGCCACGTTTTCATTGAGTATAACTTATAAATATAAATAGAAAACATTCCATTTATTGTTCACATAGTTACCTGAAATTCATGTCAAAAATTATTGAGATTTAAAATATTTTACAATTTTTTATCAAATTTCTCCAAACTTTTTGAATTATGAAACTGCCTGCTCATTTTCTGAGCTCCACAATTGTAATTCTTAGTGTGGTGTTGAGGTGAAACCTAAAAGAAATAAAAAACACCTAAATCAAATGGTCATATGACCATACTTCCATCGAAAGAAACTTTAGAGACAGTTTGTGGAACCCTTAGGATTCATAAATACACTTTGAAAACCAGAGTTTCAATCAATAAGTAGCTATAATATCCTGAGCTAAGGATCTAAATGTTCAGATTTGATTACCAAAAGTAATCAAAAGTCAAGTAGATTAAAAAAAGGCTTTTGAGATTCAGGAAAAAATGGAGGAGAGTTGATTCATTTTACATTTACTGATGTTGTAAATATAACTGGACATTCTAAATCTATATGATTTTAAGGGAGAAACTATTCATTTTTCAGTATTTGATAAGAATTTCAAATTCCTCTCTAGATTTATAAAAATTAAAAAGCAATACTATTTGGATAAATATGAACTATTTGTCTGTCTTTTCTGTCTCACCTTTAATGTTTTAGTTTCCAGTTGCTGTTCTAGGTTGTCATAGCAACAAAATGCTATTTTCAATAAGTTTTGGTAGAAAACCTGTTTGGAACACCTGATTAATTATAAGTGGAATACATTCAGTTGGTTGCATGTATGACAGATTCTTCTATTTTAAAAGAAATAATTTGATCTTATTATTCCTCATGACTACTACTTCTTAACTCTTTTATAACATAAAAAAACTATTAAAGTTCATAGACAATAACAGAAATAACTTCAATGAAGACATGCCTGTAGCCAATCCAAAGAGTTAACTGGGATTTAGGTTTAGCCTCCTCCAGCCCAGTACAGCCAGTTATCCTAATCAACACACTATTTTGTCTAAAATACAGGTCTGTCATATATTTAGCATTTCAATTTTTAATTTTTCTTCCAATGTTAATATATATATACACCCACACACACACACTTGTAGAAAATATAGTACAAAATTAGAAGGAAAATTTATGCATAGTGCTACTATCAAAAGCTCCTATTAAAAAAAATGCATCGCATGTGATTTTTACATATACTTGTGCCCAAAAGCTTTCAGTTACACTCTGGCAGAATAAATCTTTGATTTCTTTGTCCTTCATTCAAGGCCCCCTAAAATCTGACCCTCTTTATCTTTTGACTTTCATTTCTACTTCCTGCTTTCATAAATCAGCCAGCACAACCGAGTGACTGACCATATCTTTGTGTTTTCACACCTCACTATTCACTTCTATAATTTTCCCTGCTTTTGCAATGCCTGGCTCTTTGGCTATACCTATCCTAAATATTGGCTCTTCTTTCCTCAAAAAATCCATCTCAGGCTACTCTCTTTCCTTCCCCAAATGGATAAAAAGTACTCTTTTAGTTCTTGAATAAAATCTAACTTGTGGAACCTTTTATACTATTTTTTTATGAATTACTTAGATGCTTACATGTATATATGTTACCTCCTCAACTAGAAGGTAAGTTCATCTAGAACCAGAACTATGTCTGGGATGTCTTTTTCCAACCCAACACCAGTGTTGTCTATTTTATTTAATAAAGTTTATTCTCAAAGCCTTCAGAGTGGAAGTCTTGTTCCAGACATTTCCTGTATTCCAGTGACACACATTGATGATTCACGCAGCACCCATATATCCACAGACATATAAGACCATTTCTGGGGATTACAGGTGAAGTTTCCCTAACTCTTCTTTTAATTATATTATTCTCTCTTACCCCAGATATTGCATAAATGTTACAAAGAACCACCTACTTCGTGAGTTACTTATGAGAGACCTTAGCATACCCTCAAAACATGCATAAGCAAAGCTTTGAAGAGGACCAAAAAGGCAGCAAAAGTGTACCAGAGAGAAACAGGTGTTTCTTCCCTGCTAAACTACCAGCCATGCCATCTTGAGGCTTCATGACCACATAAGGACAAGAAAATAATCTATACTCTGCTTTCTTTTCCTGCACACCTAAGGAAGTCACCTGATACCCTTCCAGGACAGTGTTTACTTCAGAAAGTAACCCCCTGTGGAGAATAGGCTACATTCACCTGACAAACATCACTTTCCACTCACAGAGGGAACTCTGATGGCAATCACAGAGTAAAATCAGAACATTTGAACAGGATACATGTTTGTTTTCACACTGAATAGCTTATTTTTTGTCTTTAAAATTAAAAAAGTAGGTATGATTTGCTTTATTGCACTTATATTAATGTGTACAATTAACAAAGAGCCTTGGGCATGGTAAACTTCTTTCTTTATTCCAGCATTTTTAAAAGTTAATGCTCTATTGATTCACTGTGTGAATACTATATTAATAATTTGGAATATCTTTTCTCAATATATCATCAAAGAATTAAAATATCATGCATTCTGCAGTATATGTTTTGAAAAGTTATGGTTGGAATATAGACAGTATTTTGTTGACTTAAACCTTGACAGATTTATTGTTGTAAGTCACATAGTAAAGCAATAAATAACAAAATTTTGAATATAAAATGTTTTCATTGGTACTTGAGAGGAGAAGGAAAGGGTATGCATAAAGTCTTACCAGAAGCAGCCTAACCACTGTGATATAAGGCTAAATTATCTCTTTTTTAAGGGCCCAAAATATTGGTTCTAGTGTTTTAGTAAAATAGTAGCTGAACTGTCAAAGCTAAACTCAGGTCTTCACACTGGATAATATTGCTGGAGACTTTCAGATTGATTTGGCCCTCTCTCCCTTAGGAGAATAATTATAATAATAACAACAGTAATTACTATGTGACAGGACTGTTCTGAAAGGTTTTATATATATTAACCGTTTATCCTCACAAATGTCTTATGACACTACTGTTGTCTCCATTTTTAAATATAAGGAAACTGAGGCACAAGGATATTAAGTAACTTGCCCAAGGTCACACACAGCTAAAACGTGACAGCTGGGATTTGAACCCAGGTGCTCCAACTCTAGAGTCTGTGCTCTTAAAACAATGTCAAACCACCTCTCAAGAATATGCCCTACTTTAGGCTAAGTGAAATAAGCGAGGCACAGAAAGACAAAAACCACAAGTTGTCACTTACATGTGGAAGTTAAAGCAATCCACCTAATAGAAGCAGACAGTAGAATGATGGTTCCCAGAGGCTGGGGGGGCAATGGGGATATATTGGTCAAAGGGTAGAAAGTTGCAGTTACAAGGAAAAAAATGATAAGTATTTAATGTGATGGATATGTTAATTAACTTGATTCAATCATTCCACACTGTATATCAAAACATCACTGTGTACCCCATATTTATATACCATTATAATTTGTCCAAAAAAATTTTTTTTAAAGAATATTAAGTATTTAAAAAGATTATATGCCCTTCTGTGCTACAGAAGGGGTAAGACTGGAGCCTCCATTAACCACTATTATTTCCCCCTTCAGATACCTAATTCTTCACCCATCACACAGACAAATTTCACCCAAACTAAGCCAATGTTTCCCAAAGATGACTGAGATGGTTTTAGGTGAAATATAGTTTTTTAAAAATTTTAATACCCCTGTGGTCTGAATGTTTGTATCCCCCCAAAATTTATGAGTTGAAACTTAATCCTCAATGCTGCAGTATTAAGAGGTGGGGACTTTGGAAGATGATTAAGTCATGAGGGCTCCACTCTCATGAATGAGATTATGAGATTATAAAAGAGGCACTTGCTCGTCACTTCCACCACGTGAGGACACAGCTAGAAGATGCCATCTATAAGGAAGAGGCCCTCACCAGGCACCGAATCTTTCAGCACTTTGATCAGGGATTTCCCAGTCTCTAAAACTGTGAGAAATAAATTTCTGTTGTTTATAAGTCACCTAGTTTATGGTATTTTTGTTATGGAAGCCCAAACAGACTAAGACAAATAGTTATATGTTTATTAGTATGTGCATTAAGAAATAAACACAATTGGCACATCAAAAACGTGATTTTATGGATTTCACTGCTTGAATAATACAATAAAATAGTGAATAATTTAGGTCATTTTAAAGAAAAACTGTTAAATAATAAATAATAAGACTAGTGGTAAACAAATGGGACAGAAATGTTAAAGACAGCATGTGACCTATGGAAGTTTGCTAAACATCAGCTTCAACAGCGCTTTTCTCTCTGAGCTAAATTTCCACATAGACCAGCCCTGGGGTATCTCAACAAAACTGGTGCAGGATCGTTAGAGATGTGTCCATGTGGTTTGTCCTCCCCACCATTTTATTATATAATACTACAAGCTTTCTCCTGTCATAACAAACCAGGACCACCAAGACAGCCGTACTTACTCAGCTGTGGACTAAGAAGCCATTATCCAGAACCCCCTCACAGAGCCCAGTGGGGCTCAAGTCTCCTCCGCTGCCCTTAGGACACCTAACCCGGCCCTTTCCTAAAGGCCTAAGGAGGAAACAGCGGGAAAAGCAAAGACAGATGAAAAGAAACAGGGGATTGTGACACTTGGGGATTGAAATGGAAAAATATCTGCTCTGTACTTAGTATACTATACAGACTTCAGCTACTTTACTCTTCCAAATAATTCCCGGACAAAGGCATCGTTATCTCTCTTTCATAGCGAAGGAAACCAAAGCCCACCAAGTGAGCAGGGGGTGGAGCCGGCTTCTTTGATCCTGAAGCTAGACAACTTCTGTACTTCGCAGTAAAGACTGAAGAAGAGGAGTGTCAAAATCTTATAGAAGTAATGCTACCTTACTATAACACTGATTAGTACTTAAACTTAAAAGATGAGTAAGGTTGTTTCTTCAAAAGCAAAACTACACAGCATGTCCCCGAGTGACGTATAATATCCAAAATTAAGGCACTTTTCTTTATGTGTCTTGCCTGGTTGGGCCACTAAATGTGTGTTGAATGAATCAAACTCATACAAGGTTGAACAGCTTGTGTAGAAATAAGATCTAAGTTATGAAAGAAATCATATACAATAAAGCATTTGTATTTCTAGCAGTTTGTATTTATCTTCTTTTATGACCACCTTTTGAGAAAGTCATTTGCATAAAAATAATTTTAGTCTATAATGACAAAGATTATACCCAAACTATTATAACTATGACTGTTTAATGATTCTTAGTCATATATTTTAACTTTCTGATTGGTATTTTAATGCATAATGCTGCTATTAAGAGGCATAACCTACCTTTAACTCCAGACAATTCTCTTTAAACAAGCTTTTTATTTATTAAATGCTACTAGACATAAAATTTCTGTTAATTTCTTCGTATTTATATTTCTCCCACTTTGTTTCTCTTTTAATATTTCATAAAAATGATGAAGTTATATTATATGGTGTCAACAAGCATTACAAATAAGAAAATCTGAGTAATCATGTCACAATACTTGAAATTCTATTTAGTTCTGGTCCCCTTTCCCCTTCCTAATAATCACAAAAATGTAAAGATATTTAATTGAAAAATCAAAATTTCACAAAGAAGAACTAATAATGCTAATTTTGTAATCCTGAATGTAATCCTGGATCCCGTATAATTGCTTCATTGAAAATAATCTTTTCTATGAATCTATGTAATAAAAGAATAACTATCTGTGGCTCACAATTTCAGTAATTTATACTCTATGATTCCATGTCTTTCCAGCTCTTTTTTACAAGGAATTTTCAAGCAAAGCAAACTTTATATTGAACAGGAACTAAGAGGAGCCTGAACAGCACTGAGAAAATTATCAAAGGAAACAAAAGAAAGTATTTCAAAGGTAATAATTTTCTCCTAGGGTAAGGTTAGAAACCTTTTCCCTCTGAGCTCCACAACTAAGACCCACTAAATAATTTGAGGTAGATCATATTACTGTTCAAAAATATTTACTTTCCCCTCACATCTTCCTTGGGAGGAGTATAATTCTCCATTTATTTCACAGGCAGGCAGCTGTCTGAAGTAAACCTAAAATTTATGGTATTGGCTTTGGGGCCAGATATGGATGGCCAGGAAACTTCTTTACTAAGATTATCCCGTCCTATTCCACCATTGAATATTTGGCTCCAAGAGGGCAGGAAGGAGATGTGACATGGAGATTATCACAAGGTTCTAGACTTCAAGTCTGATGCTGTAAAAGCATAAAACTTTGAGGGGAGAAGAGTGTCTTCCCTGGGGTAAGGGGTGAATATATTTTGTGGGCGGAAGAAAAAAGTGAATATTTGTTATTCATAAAATAAAATGTGGGCAAATTGTATTATTATTGTAAAAATATTCATTCTCCCCACCCCATTAATGAACAAGTATAAGCTCCCCCCATTGATGTTGTGCTTGATTGTGTGATTTGCTCTGACCGAGGGAATAAGACAGTGTATCACACGCACCCTCTTCAGACACAGGCCGTAAACATGCTCATGTGTTTTGGTTGTTTGGATTTGGCCTCTTATCTATTTCTTTCTGCCATGAGAAAAATATACTCCTGTTAGCCAGTGTTCCTTCATCCTGGATCTGAGAATGACAGATATGTTGAACACACCTACTGTACCCAGGGCCTGGAGAAGAGATGTCTCAGTCATTCTGAAGACTGTTGAACAAGGAATAAATGCCTTTTTCTTTTTGAGACAGGGTCTTGTTCTGTTGCCGACGCTAAAGTGCAGTGTGTCAACCTCAAACTCCTGGGCTCAAGCGATCCTCCTGCCTCAGTCTCCTAAAGTATTAGGAGGTGTACTTTAGGGTGAGCCACCATGCCTAACAATAAATGCTTTTTGATGTAAGTCATTGAAGTATTGGGGTTGCTTGTTTTTCAAAATTACCACGGCAAATTTTACTAATACACAATTCCATGTACACCAAACCAGCAATCTTCACTTACAAGAAGGCAAAAGTGATATTTCACCTGATTTCGTCTATCATGCCTTCTTCCTACTTTCTCCCATTTTTGTATATTTTATATGCTCCACCAAGTTACAAAGACATGCTTTTGTGGTGCCTGTTGTTTTCACCATACATCCCAACAACAGCCAATGTCTACAGAAGATTCATAAATAAATCATTGAGATCATGAGTTCAACCTAGCTATTCCTTGAGACATACTTTATAGACATTTATTCTGTGAAGATTTGTCTTTGTATGGTAAATTAAGAAGGCATTGTTAAAAACTGCACATTAGATGCAATTTTCATTTTGTGAGCAAAAGCACAAAACAACAAAAGTTGTGATTGCATTTAGTAGTGGCCTCATTATTTATTACTCCATTATATATTTTGTCTCATTATATCAACACTCTTAGTTAAGATGAAGCATCTTCTGTTTTATAATAATCCTAACTCTTGTTAAACAACTACAGAGAAAAAAATCATTGATAAATCAACCAATTTAAATGAAAGAAGGGAGTCAGTGCAGATAATAGTGTTTTAGAATTTAAGAATCCTCTTCTAGCTGCTCACAGAATTGACAAGAGGATTAGGCTGGCCCACGAGCACCTTTTCATGCCAGAATAGGCATCAGGGAACTGAAAACACAGCTGGGATGCTTAGATTATGTGTGTGACAAACCCCTGAGGAACTGCCAGCCAGATGCCCATAGTAAAGCCAGTGTTCTTTGTATAGCAGAGACATGAAACTAATGATGCATCCCATGATGCAGCCATTAAGATAAAACCATCTGTTGGTTTATTTGTCCACCATTTTTGTCACTTATAGATGTGGATTAAGAAAAAAAAATGGCATGGAAAGCAATTTACATGGGGAGGTTATTGGTATGTAGATATGGCCAGAAATTCGGAACTCTCTATCACTGTGCTGTCTTATGTTGTACCATCTACACTCTTGTATATGTGATCCAACTAGCTTAAACAATTAAATTATTGGCAGCAATGAGTAAGCCATAAAATTAATTTATTAATGTGAAATATTGATGCAGGAAATAAGAGGACTTGAAGAAAGTCAATCTTATATTAATATCAACAGTTTTTAAAAATAATGAACAAACGGCACTACCACACAGAATGGGTAAATTGATGCCTATCAATTTAAAAGATGAAAAACTGAAAAATTTATGTGGTCCAAACATAGCCAATTTATTATTCTCAGTGGTTGTGTAATAGCAAAACCCATAATAGTTATTTCAACACAAAAGTCTTGGTCTTCTAGAAAGTTAGAACTTTATTGCTTTTACTGGAAAACAATATTTTCTTTCAGATATTGTCTCTATCATTTGATTTACAGAAAAGTCTACCTAGCAAGGCATTGTAGAGACTTGTAAATTTTCCAATTTCTTTAGTCTGTATCATAAGTGCAGTGAATAATATTTTATAGATAATTATAATTTAGAAAAATTTTGTATAATTCCATATTTGATTCTATTAACCATCCAGTGTATTAGATAATATCATCCATATTTAACCACGAGGCACCTGAGGCATGGACATATTAATTTCCCTGTCCTCCCACCTCATCACATAGCTGGCAACTGAAAGAGGCTAAACTTGAACTTAGATTTTCTAAATCCAAATCAAAATGACTTTCTACTATGTGAAGAGAACTACTACTTTACTAGTTAAGTTATCATGTTTTCCCTCTTCAAATAAGTATTACACTGATAGGCAAAAGTTAAATACCCACTACACACAACACATATGTTATAATGTTTTAAATAACAATTTAAAACAATATTTTCAAATGTAAATATTAGACACAGGAAATATTGACAGTTTTCATGCTAAGGATCTTGACTTCATAGAATTATTTATTTTAGCACTTATCATAAAATTTTATAATATTTATAAATTAAATTATTGCTATGGTCTGAATGTTTGTGTCCCCCCAAAATTTATATGTTGAAATCTTTTTTTTTTTTTTAATTTTTTTTTTAATTTCAGAATATCATGGGGGTACAACACTTTGGCCATACACATTGCCCCTGTTCTGCCCGTGTCAGAGCCACAATCGTGGTCGTCTCCCAAACTGTGCTCCCCACATCCATTCAGTGAGAGTTTTTCCCATCCCTTCCACCCCCTCCCGCCCGCCCACCCTCAGATGAATGTTATTGCCCTGTGTGATGTAAGTGTTCATCAGTTAGTACCAGTTTGATGGTGAGTACCAGTGGTGCTTGTTTTTCCAATCCTGTGACACTTCGCTTTGAAGAATGGGTTCTAGCTCCAACCAGGATAATACCAGATGTGTTAATTCACTATTGTTCCTTATTGCTGAGTAATACTCCATGGTATACATATACCACATTTTATTGATCCACTCGTGTATTGATGGGTACCTGGGTTGTTTCCACAACTTTGCAATTGTGAATTGTGCTGCTATGAACATTCGAGAGCATGTCTTTATTATAAAATGTCTTTTTTTCTTTTGGATAAATACCCAGTAGTGGGATTGCTGGGTCAAATGGTAATTCTACTTTTAATTCTTTGAGGAATCTCCATATTCTTTTCCATAGAGGTTGTACTAATTTGCAGTCCCACCAGCAGTGTATGAGTGTTCCTATCTGTCCACATCCCCGCCAACATTTGTTATTTGGGGATTTTTTGATATGAGCCAATCTCACTGGAGTTAAGTGATATCTCATTGTGGTTTTGATTTGCATTTCCCTGATGATTAGAGAAGTTGAGCACTTTTTTATATGTTTGCTGGCCATCATTCTGTCTTCTTTGGAAAAGTTTTTGTTCATGTCCTTTGCCCATTTTTTAATAGGGTTGTTTGATTTTTTCTTGTTGATTTTCCTAAGTTCTGTATAGATTCTGGTTATCAGCCCTTTATCAGAGGTGTAGCATGCAAATATTTTCTCCCATTCTGTAGGTTGTCTGTTCACTCTAGTGATAGTTTCCTTGGCTGTGCAGAAGCTTTTCAATTTGATCAGGTCCCATGTATTTATTTTTGTTGCTGCTGTGATTGCTTTGGGGGTCTTCTTCATAAATTCTTTGCCTAGGCCAATGTCCATAAGAGTTTTTCCAACATTTTCTTTGAGAATTCTTATGGCTTAGATCTGTCTTAGGTTTAGATCTGTTATCCATTGTGAATTGATTTTTGTGAGAGGTGAGAGGTGTGGGTCCACTTTCAGTCTTCTACATATGGCCATCCAATTTTCCCAGCACCATTTGTTGAATAGGGATTCTTTTCCCCAGTGTACGTTTTTCTGGAATTTGTCAAAGATCTGGTGACTGTATGAGGTTGGTTTTATATTTGGGTTCTCAGTCCTATTCCATTGGTCTACGTGTCTGTTCTTGTGCCACTACCATGCAGTTTTGGTTACTATAGCCTTGTAGTATAGTTTGAAGTCTGGTAGACAGATGCCTCCCAATTTGTTCTTTTTGCTTAAGATTGCTTTGGCTAGATGGGGTCTTCTCTGGTTCCACACGAAGCGTAGAATTATTTTTTCTAGATCAGCAAAAAATGATGTTGGTATTTTGATAGGGATTGCATTGATTCTGTAAATTAATTTAGGTAGCAAAGCCATTTTTACTATGTTGACTCTGCCTATCCAAGAGCATGGTAGGGCTTTCCATCTATTTACATCCTCTGCAATTTCCTTTCTCAGTGTTTCATAATTCTCTCTATATAGGTCTTTGACCTCCTTAGTTAGATTATATGTTGAAATCTTAACCTCCAAGGTGCTAATATGAGGAGGTGAGGTCTTTAAGGAGGTGATTAGGTCATGAGGGCAGAGCCCTTATGAATAAGATTAGTACCCTTATAAAAGAGGCCTCAGAGAGCTGCCTTGCCCCTCCCATCATGTGAGTACACAACGAGAAGGCACCATCTCTGACAAAGTGGGCCCTCACCAGACACTGAATCTATGGGAGTCATTCCCAGCCTCCAGAAAAGAGAAAGAAATGTCTGTTGTTATTTTGTTATAGCAGCCTGAATAGACTAAGATAGTTATTTTTCTTAAAATGCATTTGGCAAAAAGATGTATATAAATAAAACAGAATAGCTTAGGAACATTTTAGAAGTTTTAAACTTTCTCTGGGTTGGTAATCATCATTTCTCTCTCTCTCTCTCTCTCTCCCCCCCTGTGCAGGAAAAAAAAAGTTTTAATGCTTTAAACTAGGTCTTAAACAATTACTTTAAATATACAAATTCATGTATATTTACTTTATTAAAAATGACAGAAAACCTGTGATGTTCCAAAGGGCTATTAAAAAATTCAACGTATATAAAAAATAAAAGATATTATAACAATGCTTCAATGAGTATTGCTAAGATACAGGAAGAAAGTATCTTCTATTTAGTATATAAAATGCAAAATATTTCCTTTTCAATCACCACTCATTTCATCTGCAACTTAAAATCATGAATCCATCCCTTGGAAATCTGAGAGAAGTAAGCAATTCACCTTCCCAAGTGTGAAGGGGAAGAATCTTTGTGAAAATGCTATAATTCAGTTTTTTCCCAAATTTGCAGCCCTCACAGCCATCAACAAGACCTTCCCTACAAGGCAACAAAGTTTACTTTGGGCTCCTGTTCCATGTCTCTTTTAGATGCCTCCAACCTCCTCTTTTGCGTGCAGAATCATTCTTCCAGGAGGTGTGCGTTGTCTATGTATGTCTGTGGCTTTATATGGGTCTGGAGGATAAATGCCCCTAAAACCTAGAGAATTAATATTTTAGAGGCTTTATTGTATACTTGTATGTCATTCATTTAATTTTGAGTAGTCAATCTACTTATATTTTCAACGACTAGGAATCATAAAAATATTTAATATTAAGTATCTTGTTTCAACCTTGTTCCCAATTGCCTCTGCTCCCATTCATTCACTAAAAAAGTCATTTTTATAATTCCCTTGTGTTTCATTTCAGATATATTTTAAGCATATATAAAAAATAAATATATATTCTCTCCCCTTCCCTGCTATTTTTTTACTCAAATAATAGAATACCATATACAATGTATTTTATGTTGTCTTTTTTTTTTAAATTTACAATATACTTTGGAGATTTTGCATTCACAAGAACATCTTCTTTTTAATTACTATAAATTCACTTTGCTTATATTAACAATTTAAAAGATCTATATGTCCCTAAAAGTAGTTTAAATATTAAATAGAAAAATAATACATAATTAAGTTACATAATCAGTTTTATCAGTTTTTTTCTAATGGCAGGCAAATTTGAGTCTATAAGATAACAAATATAAGTGATAACCAATTTTCCTTAAATGTAAGACCAAACACTTTATTTACATAGAAGTAAGCAAAAGACCTAGCTATTTTTTCAAGAATGATTACATTTTTAGCTAGCATAATGTATGTTTAACTCAAATGAAATATATTACTTCTTAATAATTGCATACTTAGGATTAGTACATTAATGATAAACAGCAATTTTATGTAATAACACAAATCATAAAAGCATATGTATAGGTGTTTACAAAATTTCCAATCTATCAGAAAAGTCGCACTATAATGTAAGAAACACCAACTTGCACGTC
Organism: Daubentonia madagascariensis; assembly: GCA_023783475.1. Classification (NCBI taxonomy): domain Eukaryota; kingdom Metazoa; phylum Chordata; class Mammalia; order Primates; family Daubentoniidae; genus Daubentonia; species Daubentonia madagascariensis. The sequence continues at coordinate 20,517,002 of JAKFHU010001684.1, read as the reverse complement.
CATCCAAGCCTTCTTATAAAGTATATTATACTGTACATACAAAAATTACACAATTTATAAATGTCCGGCCTATAAATTTATTTTCACAAAGTGAACACACTTGTATAACCAGCATCCATTAAAGAAATGACTATTGCCAGCATCCCTGAAGCCGTCCTCATGAAAAGAACAGGCAGCAGTATTAGATTGACTGAGAACAGGAAAACAAATGCCTCTTATGAAAGGTTGGAGGAAAAAAAACTATTATAATCCTGAAAATATTACCTCCATACTTCATTCTCTGACTATATCCTCCTACCTTCTCAGATTTCATAGTAAATGCTATAAAAACAAGTCATGTTTGAAGTAAAAGGTTGCAAGAGTGAACCATATGCAGGAAGAACACATAAATACAAATTCCCAATCCCGAGAAACTCTATTAATTTGTCCTGATCACTTAAATCCCAGCGAGTATATCCTAAATGGAGGGCCAGAAATAGTGTCAGGGCTTCCAATGTGTATCATCTCCCAGCATCTTTTGAACACTTGAGCAAAAATAATAATAACAATGAGAACTCACCCACACTAGGTGTTTTAGTGTCGTACAAACTGCTTTAAGCACTTTACATGATCGTCTTGTTTAATCCTGATATCAACTCTTTGAGGTAAGAATAATTATTATCCCCATTTTAAAGATGAGCAAAGTAAGGTAGAGAGGGGCTAGTATTAGAAAACAACTTAAAATGGGTCCTCCAGCTTGGAGGATCCAGGGTTCAAATCCAGTCAGTCTGATTTTAGTAGATTAGTGGCTCAGAAAGAGTTTCTTAAGGAAGTTTTAGGAATCTAAGAATCAACCAGACAAGAAGTAGTGAGGCATATGAGAGACCTCAGTCCATCAGGTAGCAGCTTATGACAGGGTTCTAGGCCTAAGAGTTCAGGGAACTGGAGTCCAAATCAGTATTCAGAGGCCCAAGGAGATTTGGCATGGTCAATGTTGGGCTCCTCCTCAGCTATCCCATCATGATTTCCCTCTAAGGTCGCATTAGCTACAGACCGTTTGCATTATTGGGGCTATTTCCCTCCAGCAATTAGTATTCTCTCAGTCAGTCTCTAATATTGGCTTCCTGGTAATAATAAACTTCTTTTAGTTTCAGGGTCCTTGCCACTGAAGTCTTATTCCAAGAAGACCCCATGCATTCTTGCATTAGTCAACATTAGTTGGAATAACAAATAAATCCCTATGTTTCAATGGCTTTAGACAACAGAAGTTTATTTGATGATCATAGAATGAGATGTGAGTAAAGTAGCCTTTTTCCATCTTTCTAGTTATGCTACCTGGTATTGGTGGCTTTTTGAGGTCACCATGGAAAAATAAAAGAAGAACGGAAGAAACACACCTGCTGCCAATCACCCAGGGCTATAAGTCCTGACTGGAGAAGAAGCTGAGAACTATCAAGGCACATATTTGCCCACCACATGCAGCCTTACCCCTCAAATGGCAGGAAAATTACTGTTACCATTTCTTGTTCTAGAGTATTGATCTTGGCATTCTGGTTGTTCAATTGTGAGTCTCAAGTATCATTGGTCATTTCTCCTAGAAGGCCTCTAAGCCCTTACACAAATTTTATTGGCAGTAAGTCTCTTTGTATCCCTGTATTTATGGTGTTCTTAGAAATTTGATCTTGTCTGATTGTTTCCAAAATTCACTATCTGGTGAGAGACATCATCAAGATGGCTGATTTGAGACACTCAGCACTCACTTCCTCCACAAAACAGCAAGTAGATAACAACACATCAAACAGAAAATGCTGGAATCCAGCAGGGGAGCAAAAGGGACCGTCATAAATACATAAGCTTAAGATGGCAGCGTAGAGAGGAGAAGCAAGGCAGCAAAATAGATAAGCTTGCAGCCAGGAAGGACGTCCCATTGCAGGAAAAGGGTAAGTGAGAGATCCCCAGCTGTCCACATTCCTACCACAGACACCTGCAGCCCTAGCTACAGGAAAGCCCCTCAACCCTCCCAAGCCCTGAGCCTAGTATAGGGTGCTGCCAGGAGTCCACACAACCGCATTTTTCCAGAAAGGGAATTTGTTCAGAGTCCTACCCCTGGGAACCAGGCTGCCAGAGAGTAGAGCCAACACTGGGCTACAGGCTTCCCTGAGGCCCACTATCTCCTGCATCCCCACATCCCCAGGGCCCCACCAACATCCCCTCACATCCATGCAGAGGGCTGCAGTTTGGCGGCCACATCACCAACACCTGATCCCATGTAATGCCCTACACCCTAGGACATAGGTGGCCCCGCACATCAGGAAGGATGCCCCCAGGACATAGATAACTGGAACATGCACTCCCCAGAGCCTGAGAGCTCCCTGGCTGGGGCCACTGCCACCAAGAGCAAACCCGCCCCCTCCAGCAGTGGGGCCACTGTGTGCCTGCACACTCCACCTGGGGTCCTGAGAAACAGCCCTTCCTCCTGCTACCTCTACTGCCAGTGCCCACACAGTCTACCCAGGGGCCAAGGGAGTGGTCCATCTGTCCCATTGCCAACACCACCAGTGCTCATGGGTCCTATCCAGAAGCCCAGGGATTAACCCCCTGTTGCCACCACCAGTGCCCATGCATACCACCCTGGAGCCTGAGGACTGGTACACCTGGCCCACAACCACTAAAGATGGTGGCCACACACCCTACCCAGATGCCCAAAGACTGGCCTACCCAGGGCCCACTGCCTTCAATGCCAATGCCTGCACATGCCACCTAAAGCCTAAGGGGCTTACTGACCAGCCCACTTGGCACCCCCATTACCACCAAAGCCTCACCAGAGCCTACACAAACACGACAGCCTATGCCATTAAGAAACAGGCAGACACCACTGATATTGATTATAGTCAAAGAAATTATACAGAGACTACAGTATGGTGCTCACCCAGAAGCAAAGTCAAAGCACCCTACCCAACCAACATTATAGACAAATTGACAGGAAAAAGTCTCTACAGAAGCTACTCCATAAAATTGGAAGAAGCAACAGTTACATCAGATATGCACATAGCAACTTAAGAACATAAGAAACATGAAAAAAAATAAGGAAACATGATACCTTTAAAGGAACACAATAATTCTCTAGTAATAGATCCTAAAGAAAAGGAAATCTATGAAATGTCTGAAAAGGAATTCAAAATAATGATCTTCAGGAAACTCAGCAAGATACAAGAAAACACAAATAAACAATACAAAGAAATCAATAAAGTAATTAATGATCTGAATGAGCAATTAAATAGATACATATCATTAAAAAGAACAAACAGAAATCCTTAAACTGAAGAATTCAATGAATAAAATAAAAACTACAATCAAGAGCTTAAACAATAGACTAAATTAAGCAGGAGAAAGAATTTCTAAACTTGAAGACAAGTCTTTTGAAATAACCAGTCAGACAAAAAAATAATAATAATCATAATAAAAAGGAATGAAGAAAGCCAATGTGACATATGGGACTCCTTCAAGAAAACCAATACTCAAATTTGGTGAGTTCTTGAAGGAAAAGAGAAGAGACACAGAAAGCCCCTCAACCAGACAATTATTTAATGAAATAATAGCTGAAAACTTCCTAAGTCTTTCAAGAGATACAGACATCCAGTCAGATATAGGAATCTCAAAGAACCACAAATAGCTTCAACTCAAAAAGATCCTCCCCAAGGCATATTTATAGACACAGTATCAAAAGTCAAAGACAAAAAGAGAATTTTAAAAATAGCAAGAGAAAAATATCTAATTATATAAAAAGGGGATCCCCATCAGACTCAGGAAGAAACCTTGCAGGCCAGGAGAATATGGGTTGATATATTCAAAGACGTGCTGGAAGAAATAATTTTCAGTAAACAATACTATACCCAGCAAAACTATCCTTCAGAAATGAAGGAGAAATAAAGTCTTTCCTAGACAAACAAAAATTGAGGGAATTCATGACCACTAGACCAGGCCTAAAAGAAATGTTTAAGGCAGTCTTATATCTGGAAGTGGAAAGACAATATCTACCATTTTAAAAACACATGGAAGTACAAAACTCACTGGAAGATCAAATAAATGAGAAACAAATGAGATAACCTCTAGAATGGGAAAAGATATTTGCAAACTATCCATCTGACAAGGAATTAACAACCATAATATATAAGGAATTCAAACAACTCAACAGCAAAAAAAAAAAAAAAATTTAAAAATGGGCAAATGAACTCAAAAGGAGACACACAAATAACCAACAGATACATAAAAAAATGTTTGACATTGCTAATCATCATGGAAATACAAATCAAAACCATAAGAAGATATTGTCTCACCCTAGTTAAAATGACCATTATCAAAAAGCCAAAAAATAACAGAGGGTTATGGAGAAAGGGAAATGCTCGTACACTGTTGGCGGCAATGTAAATTAGTATAGCCATTGTGGAAAACAGTATGCTGGTTTCTTATAAAACTACCATATGATCCAGCAACTGCAATGCTGTGTGTAGATCCAAAAGAAAGAAAAGCAGTATATCAAAGAGATATTTGCACTCCCATGTTTATTGTAGCAGTACTCACATAGCCAAGATAGGGAATCAACTTGTGTGTCTATTTACAGATGAATATATGTATGTATGTATGTATGTATGTATGTATAAATAAATAAATAAATAAATAAAATGTGATATATTTACTCAATGGAATATTATTCAGCCATTAAAAAGAAAAAAATCCTTTCTTTTGCAGCAACATGAATGAGCCTGTAGGACCTTGTGTTAAATGAAATAAGCCAGGCACAGAATGATAAATATAGCATGTTCTCACTCATATATAGGAGCTCACAAAGTGGATCTCTCATAATTGGCGAGTAGAACAGTGGTTATGAGAGGCTGGGAAGGGTAGTAGGGAGGGACAAAGAAAGAGAGGGGATAATGGGTACAAAAATAAAGTTAGATAGAAGGAATACGTTTTCATGTTTGGTAGCACAGTAGGTGATTATAATTATCAATAACGTATTGTGTATTTGAAAAATAGCTAGAAGAGAAGATTTGGTATGTTCTTAACATAGAGAAATAATAAATATTTGAAGTTATGGCTATCCCAATCACCCTGATTTAATCATTATACATTGTACACATGTATGAAAATACCACACGTATCCCATAAATATGTACAATTATTGTGTACCAACAAAACCAATAAACTGTAAAAAACAAAAGAGCAAGAAAGGAAGAAATAAAGGCAGAAAAAAAAAAGTTAAAGAACAAATGAATAAATGAGAGAAGAAATGATATAAATGTGTATTTGCATATATTATATTTTTCTGAGAATTTTGAAAAATGAAAAAGATAAATAATACCAAAAGCAAAAAAAAATAGAAATTCATTATTTGACTCCATTTCCAAAGCTAGAAAATATTAAAAATCTTGTTGTTAATTGCTCAAACGGAGTTTAATAGTAATTTCAGCCAGATGAAAATATCACTCTGTCCTCTCCATGCAGAGAGACCAATTTAGTTGAGATTTCAAGAGATGCTTGAGAGAAAACACATAGACTAGAAATCATGATAGCTCTTCAGGATTTTTCTCCATCAGATATCTCCCAGGGTGCCTTATCAAGCTCTGATTTAGTCTTGATCTAGAGGACTCCTGATAAACCAGTGTTTGATAACAGTAAGAGCTCCAAGATCCCAGAACCAACCAAATCCTTGGGAATAACCTTTAGGAGAGAACTTAAACCAGATGACAAATTCAAGAATTAAACTGGCCTCTGAATCATGGATAACTTGTAGTCGGACAAACTGACAATGCTAAATATTAGACTAAAAGAAACATAGTAATCTGGTGTTCTCCAGATGTAATTACATGTCTCAACGCAAACTAATTTAAGGCAAAAGAGAAAATAGTAGCCCAAAATAACGGAGTAGGCAAGGAATTAAATTAAATTTGAGCAAGGCTGGATGAAGGGATTCAAAAGATATCATCAAGACTATGCCTCTCTCTATATCTCCCTGCTCTGCTTGGACTCAATAATAGACAGATTCTTTCTATATGCAACAAATTTGTGCAATCCTGATTGCTCTTGCTATCATTCTTGGGAAGATCAATTGCCCCATCCCCCAAAGTAGGAGTTGATGATTAGGAGAGCTATTCCCACCCAGACTGAGCGAGATTATTATAGAATGATAAAAGAGGAGATTCCGAAAGCAGGTGATTGTGGGAAAACAATTCTTTTTTAACCTTTGGTAAAGGATATAAGCCTGAGTTCTCTCTTCCCTTCATAGATTACCTAAAGTGAGCTCAAGCCTGGAGACAATAATGAGGCAAGATGACTGTTGATCCTGGATAGTCACCTCAAAACAAAGTGCCTTCTTTGCCCAAATTATTTATGTTTAATTTATCTTAGGCTTACCATGGTTGTTTTATCATGAATATCTTTGCTTATATTTTCCTGTTTAATATCATTTTAATTTACCACCTTTATCCTTGTAAATGCTATTTTATCCCTCTAAACAAACATACATATGTTGCTAAATTTACATTCTTATTATGTCCATACTATTTTTTTAAAATATCATTTGAATAATGTGGTTGTGTGTGAGGTTGGTCTATGCTGTAAATCAGGGATAGCAGGTGGCTGTCTCCTGTGTGATACCAGACAAGTTCAAATGCTATCTGCCCTGAGCTGGCCCAGCAGAGATTCTTCTAGTGACTAATAATGTCCAGAATAGAGTCTGGCAGATTTTTAATGTTCATAAAGTATATGTTGAGTCAATGACTGCCTTTCCTGGTTCTTCCTTACATGAATTATTTAAGTCCGAAATTATTCTACATAGTCAGTGAAAGTAGTTTGTTTCCCCAATTTACAAGTGAAGAGCTGAAGGCAGGAAAGACACAGTAATCTATCTTAGGACAATAAGTGATTGGGTCAGGCTTAGAATTTGTGTAAATATCATATAATTTGGTTGAAGAGACATTTATTGGTGCTTACTGTATGCAAAACACTTTGTGAGGTGCTGGGAAGATAGAAAGATGAGTAAAACACTAGTCCTATACATTCTAAACATACCATTTAATAGGAAAAATATAGAAACAAACTGAGCCATAGCATGAAATAAGTACTACTTAGAGATAAAGTAAGAAGGAAGTTCAGAAGAAGGTGTGATTCCTTATGAACAGATCTGATAGTGCTTTAAAAATGAGGTGACTTTTAACATTCCCTTAACGGATAATAAAGCTTTGGGAGGTCAAGAGGAGAGAATGCCAAGCTAATGTAATAAGACAAGTCAAAATTCAAACCAGTGAAAGTTTACGGAAATTGAATATGGGGAGGAAATAAGTGGACAACAAAGTTGGCATTGCAAATTTGTTAGATTCTATGGATAGAATAAGAAAACAATTTCAGTGACTGTGGACTCATTGAAATTTTTGAAGAGAGACATGCCATTGTTTCCCATATATTTTAGAATTTCTAGCTTTCTATTCCTTATAGAAGGAATAACTAGCTGACAAAGTTACTAAGGGTATCTTTTTCCCACCAACTTTGTCAATCCAGATCACTGGGGTAAACAGTGGTAGGAATACTGCCCTGTGTGAACCCTAACAATTAGTGAATAAACTCATTTTGATCTGACCCATTTCCCATTAGCTGGTCTCAGTTCTTGTTCCTGCTTCCCTGATTTTACACATAAAAATCCCTATGCTGACACAGTCCTAACTGAACTCTCTATGGCCTATGCTGGGTGGCTTTGAAGAAGCACCCCCACTATTTGGCCAGATGCCCCTAGTTTCTTAACATCTGGTCTCATTTACCCCACCCCTGTTCAAATTTATACTCTAATCTCAGCTGGGCATCCTTCACTCTCAAGTCTACCTCAGAGCCTTTTCTTTTCTTCTAACATCCTACTAATTTCCTCCACCCCTCTGTTCATCCCACCAAATGACTGGTACCATGCTACAGTACCCAATCCCTGTTGGCTGCAGTAACTGATAAGTGTTCTTTGTGTCGCCAACACATGCAAAAAAGAGAATTGGGCAATAGTAGCATCAGTTGTTCGGTTGGTATATTCTAAATAAAACAAAATGCTTAGTCCCTTTGGGACATTTTGTTTGGATTCTAGGTGAGAAAAAAATTGTTTTTTGCCTCCTTAGAAATTGTAGGCATCTTGATCATGTTAATAAGCATTTCATAAACAATAAGTAGTCTGTACCAGTACAATCCTTACAGATATTAAATGTTGGAAATGTCCAAATAGCAATCTAAACCAGTGAGGCTGACTAAATCATAAGAGTGTCTCAAAAAATGTATCTTTGATCAGAACATTACTCACAATTCCTGTAACACATGCCAAAAGGCAAATTGTTATTGTATCACAGATTGGACCCAGATAATTTGTTTGACATCAACTAACTACTTAGAAAACAAACAAACCATTGCATCTCTATTAGTGTTTCCTGAATGCTGAATGCAATCAATATAAGTGATTGCTCTTTAAAGGATAACACCATCACTTCCACCAAATAACATGATGGCGTTTTGCTTCCATCTTAGTTTGTATTTCCAGCTAAGATAAGCATGGTATTTACATATCTCACTGCAAGATCGTTTCCCTTGGAGAGAAATTTTCTTAAATGTGATAGTGTCATAGATTCTCAAGACATAATTTATAATTCCTTCTTATAAATGAAGAAAGAATTTATAGTTCAATCTTATAAATTAAGAAAGAATAAAAGAAAGAGATGAATGAAAACTATTCTCAATTCAAGAAAATACAGAAAGCTTCCTATAAACTTGTTTCTTGATTAAATTTCTTCTTAAAGTCCAAAATATTTGTCTCAGTACATTTTTGATAATTTGCTCTGTTAACTGTAATGTACATAAATTTTAAGTTTATTTAGAACACTATTATTTAACTGTGACCTTATTTATAAATTCTTTTAGTTTAGTAAATTTGTATTTCCAATGAAAATATGCAAAGCCTCATGAAGTTTAAATGTTTATAACAATTTGTAAATGCATGTTTATACTGCTTTAAGTCTAAATTTAAAGGCTTTAAAAATAAGAATTTACTTGCTTCTATTTCGTTTTCACACTAATTCTAAATTTGTCTGGGTTGTCATGCTCAAAAGTAACCTTTTCAAAATGTGATGTATGGTTCAATACTTGTATATAAAACCAAAAAGAGTTTCTTATTGATCCATTGATTTCTGGGGGCAATTATGGTGGTTCCAGACATTAAAATTGCTATTAACTATGATATTGTTTGGGCAGTGGCAAAGCCATGCTATTAGTTAACATTCAGACTGATATTGATTGGCTTTTTTCAACAATAAATATGAACATACTAGACATCAGTGTTCTGCTATTTCTCTCTGACAGTTATAACCCTAGCAAAATGTAAGATTCAAAATATGTATTACATGATCAACCCCATTCCTGAGGCAAAATTAATTACTGCTTTATTTTTGTCCATATAGTACTTTGTATATGCCTCTAATGGAACATTTACTGTGTAAATATTATGATTTACTTTTGTGTGTGGATTCTAAGTTCTTTAAATTTCATTACCACACTTAACAGAGAGGCTCCCGTATATTCATCATAAAATAACTATTTTCAAATGAATGAACTTATGAACAAATAAATAAGAGAAATAAATTTCAACTGGCAAAAACAAGCCTAAAGAGGTATGTTCAATAAAACTTTGTGCAGTGATTGAAATGTTCCATTAATAGATTAGTGCTGTCCAATAGGGGAACTACTAACCATATGTGACTAATGCTACTGAGTTTTTAGTTTTATTTAGTTTTAAAGAAGTTAAATTGAAATACAACAAAAAGAGCCATCTAGTTAGTGTTTATGGTATTGGATAGCACATTTCTAGAGGTTCTTTAAGGAATAAACTTTGGCAATCTTTCAAAAATGTAGATAATTTTCTTTCTTAAAGGCTGTCAGTAAATTAGAAGTCTGAAATAGGAATTCAACAAAAGATACCCCTAAAGCTATGAGACATATGTCATAGTCAAGTATTCATTAATAACAACTGAAAAACATCAAATTGCTAAATAAAAGTCATTAAGAAAGAAAAGATGTTTAAAAAAAAAGAGATCTGAATTCTCCAAAATTGATGGCTTCTTCCATCATGATTAATTACTAAGCCCCAGAGCAAAGGAATATAAAATCAACTGAAATAGACAGAGATATGTGACCCCCAAAAAGTAAATTAAATGTGAAATAGAGTGGCTATTGGCCATTAAATAACAGTGACTATTGTCAGTGTTTATCCATCTCAAAACCTTCAGGTCTCAGGCATGTATTTCCAGAATGTACTGATCTAACTCACAATGCACCAGACCACGTGCCAAGCCACCAATCTTCCTCCTGACCTGTTTAGTATCTGATGCTAACATTTTCCCTTTGGACTCATTGCTTGATCATTGATTTCTTTTAATTTGACTTGCTTTCCTCTATCTTAAGTAACTCATTCATTCAATAAATAGTTATTGAGTATCACCTACATGCTGTTCAGTGTCCTGAACACTGGGGTACAGATTTGAACAAAGCAGACCAAAATCCCTGCCTCCTAGAGCTAGAGTTTAGAAACAGTGAGGTGGAAGACACAGGAAAGGAAAAGACTATATAATTAAAATACATCATATGTTTATGAATGACAAGTGCTATGGAACAAAATATGGCAGGAATAGGGCTAGGGAATGAGTGCGTGTCTTGGGGGGGGTGGGGGTGTGTGTTTGTGGCATGAAAGGGAGGAAGCCATGTAAATGTTTGCGGGAAGAGAATTTCAGGCAGGGGTAAGAACAGGGGTGATGGGAGTTGGGGGTGGGACTCTTTGAGGCAGAAGCATGCCTGGTTGTTTTGAGGCAAATGAATAGAAATGTGTAGCTGGAACGGAATTCAATCAGGGAAAAGTAGAAGGAGGTAGATCAGAGAGGTAGCAAGGGCCAAATAGTTTCAACTTTGAAGGCCATTTTAAAGACTTTAACTTTTTATTTTTAGTTGTTATGGGTACATAATAGTTTTATATATTTATAGAGTACATATAATGTTTTGATACAGTCATACAATGTGAATTAATCAAATCAGGATAACTGGGGTATCCATCAACTCAGGCATTTATCATTTCTTGTTGTTAGGGACATTCCAATAAGGACTTTAACATTTAGTCTGAATGTTACGGGAAAAGTTTGGAGGAGTAACATGACCTTCAAAAGAGTTACTCTGGCTGCTGTGTTGAGACTACAAGAGGTCAAGGACAAAAGCAAAGCGATCCAGTTCAGGAGCTCAGGATTAGGGGACTTTGCAGTAGCCCAGGTAGGAAATGATGGTCTTGAACCAAGGTAGTAGCTATGGAGGTGGTGAGATGTGATCAATAATCTAGACACGTTTTTAAGGTATAGCTAATGGATTGGGTGGACTGGAGGGAGCTACTGAAGAGGTGAGAAAGAGCAACAAGGTTTTTAACCTGAGCAACTGAAAGAAATGTAATGGTATTTACTGAGATGGAGGAAACTGGAAAGCAGTCATTCAGGGAGGAAAGATCAGGAGCTAGAAAAAAGAGAAACTAATGTTGCTTATTGGTACCTGAGAGCATTGTAATACAACAGCCAAGGACCATAACAAGTTCCTCAAGAAAGAAAAACATTGCACAATGTTGAAAATATCTGTTCATTAAACAGAAAATAATTCTGAATTACATTTTTAAAAGTGTTCCATTATAAAAGTTTGCATACATACATCTTATTGATGAAAACTTTTAACTTTCAATAATTTGAGAAATCTATTCTTCTGGGACATGTATCCTTACCATTCCAAAAACTAAGGCGTTACTACTATCTCTACCTGAGATGTGTGGGACAATTAAGAAACTCTTAAGAGGACAGAAAATTTGTCCTTTGCTCTTCGTTCTACTCCTCTTCCCATAAGCTTATTAAGATTCTGCAAAGTTCAGAATTGTACAGTACTAATGGACTTTACACCTAATGTTTGGTTCTATCACTTGTAACCTGAAGAAATTATTCTTTTGGATTAAAAACCCAGGGATACCTGTTAAGTAAACTCAACCTTTTCTACAAACTTTAAGGCTAACTAGAATTAGGCAATGCAATTTTTTCAATGGAGATCTACCCAAGATTCTTTTGTAAAGGTGTAAAACAAGGATGAACAGATGGTTTACTTCCTAAAACATATAGTTACAGTCCCGTTATGACTCCAGAAAAATATTTTCCTGGGGTTGCTTTGTTTGTACCGACCAATGAAGGGGGAAGGGAAAATCTTCAATGGTTCTACATATTTTGAAAAATGGAATGCTATCTGTGGTATTGCATAAAGCAGTCCAAATTTGAGTGTTTCCTGTTTTAAAATTCACTCAGGGGTGTTAAGTGATTTTCCAGGTACAGTAACTCAGACAGCAATAAGAAACTGCAATGGGTAACATGCCCCATGTTTCATATTAAAATACACTAAATGTCACAGAATGTCAGAATCTGATGTTCAATGTCATTGCAATACATTTGTCGAAGTATTAGTATCATTACCATCATTTATTTACTTATTCCCCAAATAACTGTAGTACTTTATTAAAAACAATCATATACAGCTATGGTATGACCTAGAAATAAGCATCCATAATAGCATCTTAAACAGTTTCTGGTAAGATGCCAGCTTCTAGGAGTTTCTTTTCCATGTCAATAGTTATGCTAATTTCTTAAACTATACAGAATCTTAATTGATAAACTGTAGAGATGCCTTGAGATATTATCCTAAAGGTTTTAAAATCAGCTTCTCAACAGAACACAAAAAAGAAGACACAGGGTTATTAAAAAATATTTTCAGTAAGCTGATATAATTAAGATTTTTTTTAGTCACAGACATTAAATAAATGTGGCTGTCTTAAAGTATCACTCTGAGTTCTTTCATTTCAAAATATATTCTCTTAGCTATCACTTTTAAGAGTATTAAAAATGTGTAACAGTTGATATTAATTAATTTGTTACTTTTAATAGAAATATTTTTAGTCCATACCCCAAACACTATAACCGCTTTTGAGTAAAAAGGAAATGTTAAGTAATAGAGGCCTCTGTGATAGGTTATTTTAGCCCATAAAGAACAGAAATAGAATTCTAGGACTTGTATTGGTTGTTTTCAAGATTGTATTTTTTCCTTGAGGGAATCTATGAAGATTAGAATGGGGTCCAGAAATTAATATTTTATAATGATCATCACAGTCCTACATTTGGTTACCTTTGCTTTGGATCAAGCTACTCAGGTTATCTAGAAATATCAGATTGCCTTCCTTTTAACTGAAATTATATCAATGTAGTGGCCAGACTGAATATCTTATGCTGAGTAGAAGCAGAGTAATATATTCCTTTGAATAATATCAAATTAGTTAAGCATTATTATTTTCTAAATGCTATTTATTTGGTAACAAAACAAAATAATAAATGGGAGGAAGTAATATAAAAAGACTCTTATGGTAAAAAACTTTGGAATGGTAGAGTTTTAGGGAAATATTATTGCAGATCCCAAATTAATATAATTGAAAGCTTCTTTATATTTTCAATTATAACAAGGAAATGTAATGCGTAGCTGGAAACAAAACTTAAAATTATAAATCTATAATGTTTTCCATGAAGATTTAAAGCAACTTAGAAAGAAGAGTGTTTGAAATTTTGATGCAAACTGCATGCTTATTTATACACACATTTTTACATGTAAGCTTTTTTGTAATCACTTAAGAATATCACAGAACTTTCTTCAAAATTTGATTTGAAAAAGAGATATATCAACCCTCTAAACTGACTTTTCTCTCATAGCTCAGAAGCCACTAAATACTCAAATAACTCCAAAAAACTTTGCGTTCATCCTATTTCTTTCCCTTATGATGATGAAAAGTTTATCTGAGCCAGGATCGTCTCAGGTTTAAGCAAAACAAAATTCTTATGAATGCAGAAACACTAAATAATGTAAGTAAATAATTTTGATACTTTTAAAATTAAGTTGGCTTGTGAACCCAAAAACCACTGAATTTAAAGCACAGTATCATTTAATGATTAGATTAATCTTTACCATCTAAACTATTATTTTTGATTTATATCAGCATCCTCCAACAATGATTTTTCAAGAAGAACTTTCCTTTTAAATTATTCAAGTTAAGAACTGACATTGAATGATAGGCTAGCTTTGGTAGATATAGACGCATACAGTATATTTACTGCCTATGTTAAATCGTGATCGAAGATGGACCAAGATGAAAATCTGATGTTACTGTGTTGAAAACCAAATGATTTTTCTATTATCTTCAGTCCATTCTGTTAAAAGTGAGAAGATTTATATAAAATTACTAAGAAAGGTAAAACCTTCAATAAAGGACTAATTATGTGGTTAAATGTTGTATTAGTCTGCTTGGGCTGCTATAACAAAATACCACAGACTGGGTAGCTTAAACAATAGAAATTTATTCTCTCACAGTTCTGGAAGCTAGAAGCCCATGATCAAGGGGCAGGCAAATTTGATTTCCGGTGAGGGCTCTCTTCCTGGCTTGTAGACAGGTGCCTTCTTACTGTGTCCACACATGGCTTTTCCTTGGTGCATGTGCCAGGGGTAGAGGCGAGGGGTCAGAACTCTCTGGTGTCTCTTCCTGTAAGTACACTAATCATATTGAATCATGGCTCTACCTTATTACCTTATGTAACACTAATTATTTCCTTACTCCAAGTACAGCCACACTGGCAATGAATTTTGTGGGGGGAGGGGGAACACAGGCATTCAGTTCATAATACAAGTTGTCCTTTTTTCATCTACTTTTATCAATAAATCATTGTAACTTAAAATGTATTAAATAATTTCAGAATCAAACCATTCATTTTCTCAGAAATTGTTTAAATAAAACTTTATTTTTTACCAATTAAAAGAAGCTTTCAGGGTAGCTTTGTGGACCTTAATAAAAATTGGTTACAAAATATAAACTTTCCCTGGTATATAAGAGGAGTCACACCATACAATTCAAATTCTATCAGGACACAACCTCTAAAATCCAAAGGATTCTCTGCATTTAAAGAATTCAGGTTTTAGAGTATGGATTAAGTCAAACAATTCATTGTGTCAGTTGTTCAGTGTTGAATTAGAAATAGTTACTGTTCTAGTTTGATATATCATGGAAAGAAAACACTTTTTAAGTCTGTATGGAATGTTTGGTTGCACTTTTCCTTAGCCAAGGAAGTTCACTTATCTTCTGGCTCTCAAACTAGAAGGCTTTTTTGTTATTAAATTAACACCAAACTAATTACCAAAGTACCATTATAGGAACTGGGTTTAAATGTAATAAGACTACATTTTGATTATCCATTGCAAAGCAAGTAAATTATTCTGTACCATATAAGAGTTTATTAAAATAAAAATTTATTATGAACATTTTAATCGTTATCCATTTGTTAAACCTAAGCATCAAAATTTTTAGGCGATAACATGCTTACAGTAGTGAAATAAGATTGCCAAGAACCAAAAAATCAGTAACTTTATTTATAGTTAAGAAATAAACTCAGCTTCATTAAATTAATATCCTTGTTCATTATATCATTGTGTTACTGAGAATTAGATATTAACCAGGGATTATTCAGATATTAAATACTCTCTGTACTTGTTTAGTAGGACCACATAACCATTTACCACAAACTGGGTGGCTTAAGACACAGAAATTTATTTACTCACAGTTCTGAAGGCTAGAAGTCCAAAATCAAGGTGTTGGCCGGGCTTTGTTCCCTCTGAAGGCTCTAGGGAGGAAGACTTTCTTGCCTCTTCTTAGCTTCTGGTGACTTCCCGCAATCCTTGGAGTTCCCTGAATTATAGCTGCATCACTCCGATCTCTGTCTGTCTTTACACGGCCTTCTTTCTGTCTCTGTGTATGTCCTCTCCTCCTCTTATAAGAACACAAGTCATTGGATTTAAGTCCATCTCAAGATCCTTAACTAATTAAATTTGCACAGACACTATTTCCAAATAAGATCACAGTCACAGGTACCAGGGGTTAGGACTTGAATACACAATTCAACCCACTACAGGCTCTGGTAAAGTAATTAGAATCAAAGATGGAACTACTTCAATCCCTTTTCTATTTCAACTATTGCTAAGATTTTGCAAAATGTATCAGATGTTTGAGATATGTGGGAAACGAATAGGAGGATAAAAAGAGGAAACTAGTTATTTTTGTTTATAATTACTTCTCATATTCACCTTACTTTCTCCAAAATAAATTCTATTTCTGAAAGGATAAGGAGAGGAAAAAGTATTTGACTCCCACTGACAAAAGTACTTTCCTCAGGAAAGAAACAAAAAGAGCAGGTAGAAATATTCAGCTTTAAGGTGACTACCTTAAGGAAAACAACTTACTTGGAAGTTCAATTTGATAGATCGTTGAATTTATTTATATTGCTAATTTTATATATTTTGTCAGTGTAATTCTTTATATATATAACTAAGTCTATAAATTTTACTTTTATATTTGATTTAAGAGATTTTATTGTCTTCATGGTATTATGACTATGTAAATTAAAAAAGATTTTTAAAAAATACACTAAGCTGAAATCTCTAATGACTGAAATAATAAAAGAGTTGACAATACCAAATGCTACAAGAATGCAGAACAACAAGAACTCTTATTCATTGCTGATGGGAATGCAAAATGGTCCAGCTACTTTTCAATACAGTTTAGCAGTTTCTTACAAAGCTAAGCATAGTCTTCCCACAAGAGCAAGATCCTGCTCCTATATACTTACCTAAATGAGTTGAAGGCTTACATTCACACAAAAATCTGCACACGAATGATCATAGTAGCTTTATTCATGAGTGAACTGGAAGCAACCAAGATGTCCTCCAAAAGGTGAATGGATAAACAAACTATGCTTTATCCATACAATGGAATATTATTCAGCAATAAAAAGAAACCAGCTATTACGCCACCAAAAGACATGGAGGAACCTTAAATGGATAAGGAAGTCAGTCTGAAAAAGCTACATACTGTGTGATTCCAACTATATGACCTAATGGAAAAGACAAAACTATAGGTATAGTAAAAATATCAGTGATTGCCAGAAGTTTAGAATAGGAGGAGATGGATAAATAGGTGGAGTGAAGGGGATTTTTAAGGCAATGAAATTATTTTATGATACTATAATGATGGATATATGACATTATACACTTATCAAAAACTATAAGCTATACAATACAGGGTGAATCATAACACAAACCATGGATTTTAGTTAATAATAATGATATATCAGTATTGATTCATCAATTGTAAAATTACCACACTAATCAAGATGTTAATAATAAAGGACACTGGGGAAAGAGAATACAGGGAAGGGATGGTTACAATTTTCTGTAAATCTAAAACTGTTCTAAAAAATAGTCTACTAAAAATTAGTAGACTGTTCTAAAAAATAGTCTACTAAAAATTAAAATAGTAAAGTTGTGTGGGTTTTTTTAATTCTAAATCAAGTTTGATTGAAACAATGCCATCCTCGAGAGTTGTCTAGGATTATCCTCTTGAACCCATGCTGACTGGTTTATGAGTAATCATTCTATTTTTGTCTTTTCCATATTTTCTGAAGCTCTGTTACAATGATATCTAAGAGCTGAAAAATAAATCAAGTCTGTTATTTGAGCACTGAATCTCTGAATGTAAACTTATTAGCATTTTAGGTTTTCTATGCAGCAGGAAATTACTTAATCAATTTATTTTAATTTCTTTGCCTGTAGGATCTCTCTCAATATCTTTAAAATGGTATTAGACAGGAGCTGAAAATTTCACTTTTAAACCAAAATACCATTTCCTATTAATTTTATAATATTTTATATTCAATAACTGTTTACATTAAATAACAGTGTCAAAACTTTAATATGTGCTTAATTTTTTATTTCTACTCTCTTACTTTGGGTGGTCATGGGGTAGGACCACCCAGTACCACAGAATGTAACTTTTCTCTTTTCATGATGTTATTATTGCCTTTATTTGAAGGTTTCTAGGTTTGGGTAGTTATAATATGAAATATTAATATAATGAATACATCCTGAAGTCACAGAGGAAAATTAATTTTCTCTGTTCAAGAATGTTTTTTGCTCCTCTATTATATTACACTACCACAAACACCACCAAAAATTTAAAAGATTCAAAACATTGAGAAATTCTGCACTTTTTGAGTTTGGAGATTGTTATGTATTGGAATAAATTATGCTAAATAACAATTTCACATCATATGGATTAAATTTATTATGGTATCCTTGGATGTTATACTATTCTTTATTTAAAATAAGTATAATACTGTCTTCTATTGTTTTTGGTTGAAGCATCATCATTTTATAATAAAACTTTATAAGTTATGTGTTACCATTTGAGATACAAAGGGGGAAATAGTACAAATAGTTGATTGAAACAGAGTTTATTTCAAAGTTGTTGCAAACATTTACATGATTTTCTATGGAATGAAGTATATAATCTTGCTGTTGATTTCCCATTACACCAAGATTAACAGAATGTAAAGCCTTCATAAACTATTATATCTATCTAGGGAATATGAGAGTTCTTTGTATAATGCACTGTGTAGAGTCTTACTGAAAAATCTAATTAAGTAAAACTGTAGATGCTAAAGGAATCTATGTGCTTTCAATTGTCTATGTTATTTGCTGACCTGTAGATAACTGTCAGCTTGCTATTTTCAAATAAATAATAAAGTTCACTAATAACAATGGCTTTTCATTAACTAAATGCCCTGTGATGGCCAAGTCAACTGTGTGTCTTTCCCTTTAATGGTGACTTGAAATGCTTAGGTAAGTTTAAACTATCATGAAATATTTATTTGGTTGCATTTACAAATTATTTGCTCATGTGAATAATTGTGAAGTCGACAAAGCTTCCCTTTCAGCTTTTGTATTTCCCTTTCCTTCTTCCCATCTGATGGTCCTTTGTCCAGGTGACTTTTGCCTCCTCCATACCATTTCCTTGACTTTCTTGGGACCCTTATTTTGGCATACTAAATAGCATCCAGTGTGCTATCAAGTTGGGTATTTTCCCCCTATGGTTTACTGTTTTTTTTTTTTTGGAGACAGGGTCTCGTTCTGCCAACCAGGCTACTGCAGTACAATGGCTCCATCATAGCAGCTTACTGTAGCCTCGAACTCCTGGCTTCAAGCAATCCTCCTGCCTCAACCTCCCAAGTCACTGGGATTACAGATATGAGCCACTGTGCCCAGCTGGTTTACTCTTCAAACCTCATCTGTCCTATGTCTCATCCTTTCACAGTTTCTTGAATGGCTACAGTGAATTTTTAAGCTAGTTTACACTACATTTAAATTGAGAATAATGGCTTTATATATCATCCTTCATATTATCCAACATATCCTATTTGACACCATTCTCAAATTTTATTTAAGTACATAATTAAATTTATATTTACTTCAGTACGTTAAATTTATCAAAAACACATACTTTTATTTTCTTCCACTTTATTGAGGTATAATTAACAAATACAAATTTTACATATTTAAGGTATACAATGTAATATTTTGAGATACATATACATTGAAATTATTACCACTATCAGGCTAATTAGCATATTCTTCACCTCACATAGTTACAATTTATGTGTATGTGTGTGTGGTGAGATCATGTAAGATCTACTCTCTTAGCAAAGGTTAAGTATACATTATTATTAACTATAGTTACTGTGCTGTATATTAGATCTCCAGAACTAGACATCCTGCTTAACTGAAACTTGTACCCTCTGACTAGTATCATCCCATTTGTCCCACCCCCAGCAACCATCACTCTAGTCTCTGCTTCTAGGAGTTAACTTTTTTAGATTCCACATGGGTGAGATTACACAGTATTTGTCTTTCTGGGCGAGGTTTATTTCACTTAGCATAATGTCCTCCAGGCTCATCCATGTTGTTGCAAATGACAGGATTTCCTTCTTTTTTAAGGCTGGATGATATTCCTTTTTATGTATATACTACATTTCTTAAATACGTTTATCTATTGATGGATGCTTAGGCTGATTCCATATCTTAACTGTTGTGTAGAATCTGTAACGAGCATGGGAGTAAAAAGTACACACTTTAAAAATAACAAATAGTATATAAAGATTGATAATTAAAATAAAAATTTACTTTCAAACCCCTCCATAGTTCTACTTCCCCCAAGGCCACCGTTTTATTTAATTCTGCTTGTATGTCATCTATTGTTTATATTCAGACCTTTAAAGAATATATTTAGATCACTGTTTTTTAATTTAGCAACCTATTATCTATTGAACTAACCACTGTGGATTTAACTTGTTTATCTCACACCTGTCAGTTTTCCCACCAATCATCGTTTAACAACACTTCTAGATCTTCGTTTTTGGTTCCATCAGCTATAGACTTTATCACTTGACTTCCATTTTATGACTGCTACTCCCCTTCCTCTCCCCTTCTACCTCCCAACACCTGGCAGTGTGCTTTTATTTTGTCAAGGGTATCGTTTTGTTCTCCAGACATACTTAGATTATCCTGGTCTAAACCACACTCGTCTAAACCACCTGTGTACAGAGACAGGAACTGCCTCCCTGCAAAGCTTCAAGTAAATCATGCTCTGTCTTGCTGTTTTGTTTATGGTAATACCAGCTGCTTAAAAAATCCAGAATGCAATGGTTCAAATAAGGCAGCAGCTTATTTCTCCCCTAGGTGACAGTCTGAGTTCCAAGTTGGCAGGCAGCCCAGGTCCACATGATTATTTAGAGATCCAGATTCTTTCCATATTGGTCTCAGCCATCTCTTTAGATATTTTCTTTATCTGCATGGTGAAAGCATGTTTCAGGTACGTCCCTTCTCAAGGTCTTTTCATGGATAAAAGGAAGCAGAGAGGATATACAGGCAATTCACAATGTCACAGTCCTGGAAGTTGCACCTGTTACTTCAACTCACATTCACTGGAAGCATAGAGACCCATGACCACACTCAACTAAAGATTTTGATATTAATTTTCCCTGTGAAATTGATGAGTGGACTTATATTCAGATTTCTTACAATCCTGTGTGGCTACCATTGTATTACTGTACTATAAGCATTTTTCTTGAAATACCTAAATGCTATCATTTTATTACATTAAAGAACTTGTGATGCAACTGGATAAAGTTTTAGATGAAAAATTAGAGAATAAACTTTTAACATTAGTTGCATAGTGATTTAGAGCAAATTCCAGTACTCTCCTGTTATGAACCATTTTAGAGTCTTTCATTTCCAGATAGATGTCCAAAAAGCAGTGGCTGGAATCAGGAGAGTGGCCTCATAGCCCTGGCAGCTGGAGATTTTTCCAAGATTCTCTCCTCTGCTGAGGGGTATATCCACCCACACATGATGGTTAAGTCCAGTTTCACTGGAACAAGTTAATTTTGGCACTAGGGATTACTATATCTGGATAATAGCCCACCTGTGCATACTACCTCCTCACTCAGAAAAGAGCATTTGGGAAAAGAAATGCTATCTTCTTGCAAAATTTAACAGATAATAAAATGTTAAGAAAAAATGACTTTGTTTCCTTCCATGTGAAAGTTGATCACAGAGTGTCATATTCCTGGCCTCTCTCCACATCCTTTGCTCGCTCTGTCCAAGAAAAGATGCAGCGACTTTTCTAATTGGTAAATCTGATAAGAATATAATGGGGTTATTCAGCTCATCCCTTTTTTTCTCTTAAGAGCTGCTTGCCTGTAGAATGGAGGCCTTCTCCTCTGCTCCTATGCCAGCAAAGTTTGGTTTCCGTGGTAAGAGGCTTCTCCTGATGCTGTTTTACCATAATTGAATAGATATATCTGTCTAATTCTAGGTTTCATTTACCAGGCCCATTTGGCTCTCACATAAGGCTACATATTCCATCTTAACCTTTAGCAGTAATAAAGTTGATATTTTTGCTTTACATTTCCCTTACTCTTTTGTTGTAATTATCATTTTGTTTAGATCCCAGTAGTAAAAAAGGAAGACACAATTTGTTTGGTATCTTCAAAGACCCCAACAAATACTTGTTTCAGTCTGCCATCTATTTTAATTGAAATAGTTACAAACGTATTCCACCAAAATGCGTGGTTAATACTGACCAGCAACACTGCAAATTAGCATGGGAATGATGCATACCCCATAGGTCACCTCTGTGAGTAATGTTTTTCTGATGAATGTCTTTCAGATTTTAACATTCAAATTTCATAGCATGTACATTTTCCTCAAAACAACATTGATCAGCTGATGTTTCTATAAGTGTTTATAACTATGATCCCCCAAAACTCAACAACAAAATGATATGTGGGAAAAGTCTTGAATTACAATCCAGATACAATTAAGAGGGCATCAGAATTGTGTGTAGACATTTTGAAAGAATATCAAAGTATCAACATAGGGTAGGTATGTCTGAGATTGTTGGAGCTGAAGGCATCAATGCCTGATAGATCAAAAAGATGCTAGGACAGACATCCTTGAAAGTAACAATGATGTGATAAAGAGTTACTCTTTTAAAAAGGATCTCATCTCCATTCAAATAAATTTATGAAACACAATCACCAGAAGAAGGGGAAAGTCTGTTTTGTAATTTTTCAATCCTCAATCATTGACTACTGCCATTCAAGACATAGGAAAGCCTTCATGTTTAGGAAAATCAATGGCATCATCCCCAAAAATGTTTTTAAGAAACCCAAAATATCAATTCTTCTGTGTTTCATAGTTAGTTTGATAGTGTTCCTTTTTATGTCAACTTATCCACATCATCACATTCTTCTATAACAACAACTAAAAAATGACATTGTCAACCCTCCTTTCCAACTTGCTTCTTAAATATGTGCAAATTTTAACTTCACTTGTTGGAAAAAAACTCATTACATGAAACCGCCCGGTTGTTTTATTGTATGTTTTTGTCTACTTTTTACAAAAAATTTAAGGTCAGGCATTATTTACCATAGTTTATTGTAAACATAATGTTTGTGGCACAATATACAAACTCTACATATTAATGTACACAAAACAATTTTTAAATATTAATTATCTGATGAGCAGGAAATAGTGCTCTAAGCATTTCATGTCTGAATAGTTTGTTGTGTGTGTGTGTGTGTGTGTGTGTATGTGGCCACCCCACCTTTTTAAAGTTATGTTTTAGGAAATTTGTCTGGATTTTGGGTTGAGGTACAATGCATTACAGGTTTTCCCACTTAAAGTAATGGCAACTAGTGATAAGCCCATAGTTAGCACTTTCCCTCAAAACATCTGATTTCAGAAATGGATTCTTGATGTTAAGTGGAATATGTTGTACCTTCTGAACTTTTCAAATCACACATTAGGATAGATGGATGGATAGATAGGTGATATAGGAATAGGTGGGTAGATAGATACACACATAATGCTACCTTTTTTGTTTAAAATAAGAAATTTACTAGTTGGAGTTACATGCATAAGTTCTCAATTGCTTTCAGTTCCTAGTATGATTTCTTTAGAATAGATTACTAAATTTAGACAAAAAATACTCACCTTTAAAAAGATCATTGGTAAATTGAATTATTGGTATGGGATGCAAGCAAGCTATGCATTATAACAATGGTGTGTTTTTTTCATTCAGGGATTTGGGTATCAGGGATCTGATAGTTTATTGCCATCCTTTAGATAAAACCTCAATTCCTTAACAACCTTTCCAGCCACATCTTATACCACATGCCCTCTCGTATTCTATTCAGCCATAGTGAATGTCAGCTTCCCACATATACAAGTATTCCTTTGCATCTAAATATTCTATTTTCACAAGGTTATACAAGCTGAAACACTACTCCAACACCTTAGTTCTTTCTTTATCTGACTGCTCCTACTAGTCCTTCATAGCTCTATTTAGGAATCCTTTATTCAGGAGGCCTTCTCTGACATCTAAACACCAGGCAGGTGTTTTTCCCACGTGCTTCATAACACCTTGCACTTCTATCTCTTTTGCTTCTTACAGTGTAAAACTGTAATGGACTGACACTGATGTGAATTCTACATTAGCTACAAACATAATCACTGGAGGGACCTCGTCTATGATGCATTCCCAGTGTTTCACTCAGGTATTATCACATAGTAAGTGTTCAACCTACATTTTCTAAAAATATTAATGAAGTCTAGGAGGAAAGGAATATCACTGACAGCTATAGATAAATGAAAATGGAAGCTGATTCAGAGATTGGAAATTATTATGTCAACTTAGGAATTTATTGAGATTTATGCAGAACTGGAATTCCCAAGCGAAAAGTTTGGTAGAGATTTGGCAATATAGAATTGAGAATTGATTGAAGGCGTAGGTTTTAGTCACATGAATATTGGTAATAATTGAAGTAATAAAAGCAAACTAGATTCTCACTATAAAGGAAAAACAATGACACAAATCTTTGGAAAAAGCGATAAAAGTGTATTTTAGCACCTACTGATTAATTTCATAGTCTTGTGTATAATCAACATTTTATTTGGCTTTCTGTTGTCAATATTTTGGAGGTGAGTGGGAGGTTTTTTTGTTGTTGCTCTGCTGACTAGCTTCCTAAATCAGCTGCTATAAAGGATTATTGTTTTTTATTATGAGGAAAAGTAAATGCTGATATTAGAGTACAAAAAATCCAAAGATGTTGCTCTGGTTAATATAAATTTAATATCTATTTTGACATAAAGAAACAGTTAATGACATATATTTAACACACTAAGAAAATAGCTTTTAGTTTCTAGAAAATTGTGTGAATTCCTTTTAAGGAATTCTTGCTAACACTGACGTAAAATAAGTCACAAGGAAATGAGCAAATTATTGAATGGGAAAAAATATCTGTGATAAGAGTCATAAAATCATAGTTTATATGGTACAATATTTAATGGGAAGATATTTAGAAGAACATTGCTTTTTCAATTTTAGTTTCACACTGTGTTTTCAGTAAATGGATAAAAACTGAATGAAGATATTTGTAATTCTCTAAACAACTCCACTTTCCCAAATGGATTCATATTGATTTTATGAATGCTTTTCTTCCCCCTTCCCCCAAAACAATGTGTTTCTGACAGTTATAACTGTCTCACCACTTACTATTAATTGTAATGTAACTATGCAGTGGGAAATGGAAATAAACATTTTCAGTGGAAGATAGAAAATATATTTTTGAAAAGTCTCCCACATTAATAATGGAAGAAAAAATTTTCCTAAGGTTTAGAAATGTCATTATTTCTTTACAACACCTTAATAAAAATTTCATATTGAAAGTTTTATAGTAATGTCAATAGTTGTTTGAGATATAATGTGTAATAAACTGTGTTATAAGGAAATATAATTTGAGCTGATTAGAAAATCTCAGGCACATCAAGGATCTCTGTATTAATAATATGCATGATATTCTTGCTGTTACAGTTTAAAGTAGAGATTGG
This sequence comes from Daubentonia madagascariensis, assembly GCA_023783475.1. Lineage (NCBI taxonomy): Eukaryota > Metazoa > Chordata > Mammalia > Primates > Daubentoniidae > Daubentonia > Daubentonia madagascariensis. The sequence continues at coordinate 20,491,571 of JAKFHU010001684.1, read as the reverse complement.
TGTAGATACTTAGTAATTAAAGCTACTGGAATGCTAAAGTACAGTTTACCACAATTCATTATGGAATGTATATTTGCAGAGCTGGAAAGAGCCTTAGACATCACTCTGTTCCAACTCTCATATTACACATGAGAAAATTAAGGTGACAAGGATACGATAACTTGTATATGTCACATGATGTTTTACCATGCTCAGAAGGATCACCACATGCTTCTGACCTTCTTCTCAGAACCTGGTTGAAGGAGAGATGATATGACAGTCACCACCAATCTGCATTTTTTTAGTGTGGCATTTTGAAAAGTTTATTTATTCTTTAAGTAATTTTCTGTGCCAGGCAGTATTATTGGCTGGGGATATAGTGATAACACAGATAATAGATAACATCCTTGCTTTCTTTAAGTTTGCTTTCTATTGGGAAGAAACCAAAAGCAAATGAATAAATCATACGTAAATCAGAAACCTGCAGAAATGCCAAGTGCCCTGCAGAGAACTGAAATAGAAGGATATAATAAAGAAATTCTGTCATGTGTGACAACATGGATGAACCTGTAGAACATTATATGAAGTAAAATAACTTGGGCACAGAAAGACAAATACCACACGTTCTTACTTGTATGTGGAATCTAAAAAAGTAGAACTCATAGAAGTAGAGAGTAGAATGGTAGTTGCCAGGGGCTGGGGGTGAAGGTAGGAGAATGGAGAGATATTGGTCAAGAGGTACAAAATTTCAGTCAGACAGAAGGAATAAGTTTAGGAGATGTATTGTACAGCATGGTAACTATAGTTGATAATAATGAATTGTATTAATAACAATGTATTGTATTCTTGCAAATTGCTAAAATAGTACATCCTAAGCAGAACTGGTAATGCGAAAAATAAGTATGTGAGGTAATGCATATGTTAATTAGCTCCATTTAGCCATTCCCCAATGCATACGTATTTCAAAACATGTTGTACACAACCAAATATATACAATTTTTTGTCAATTAGAAAAAGAAATAAAAAATAATGTATTGTATACTTGAAAATTGCTAAGGGAATAGATTTGAAGTATTCCCACAACAAAAAATCATAAGTATGTAAGGTCACGGATATGTTAATTAGTTTAATTTAGCCATTTCACAATGTATTCCTATATCAAAACATTGTGTTATACACTGTAAATCCATATAGTTTTTATTTGTCAAATATACCTTAATTAGTGAAAAAAGAGTGACTCAGTGTCTACTTTATTTTTTTTTTCCTTTTATTTCAGAATATTGTAGGGGTGCAACACTTTGGCTATATATATTGCCCATGCACTGCCCATGTCAGAGCTACAATCGTGGACATCCCCCAAACTGTGCGCCCCGCACCCATTCAATGAGAGTTTTCCCATCCCCTCCACCCCCCTCCTGCCTGCCCGCTCCCTGATGAATAGTATTGCCATGTGTGACATTAAGTATTGATCCGTTAGTACCAATTTGATGGTGAGTACCAGCGGAGCTTGTTTTTCCATTCTCGTGATACTTCGCTTTGAAGAATGGGCTCTAGCTCCATCCAGGATAATACCATATGTGTTAATTCACCGTTGTTTTTTATTGCTGAGTAATACTCCATTGTATACATATACTTTATTTTTTTTATTTCAAAGTATTAAGGGGGTATAAATGTTTTTGTTACATGGATATACTATATAATGCAGAAGTCAGGGCTTACAGTGTGCCCACCACAAGGACAGTGTTCACTGTACCTGATAGGTCAGTTTTTATCCCTCACCCCCCTGTCACTCTCTCCCTTCTTAGTTTCCAATGTCCTTTACATCTCTTTGTGCCCATGTGTACCCATTGTTTAGCTCCCACTTATTAGTGAGAGCATGTGTTGTTAGTTTTTCCAATCCTGAAATACTTCACTTAGGATAATGGTCTCCACTTCCATCCAAGTTGCTGCAAAAGACTTTATTCATTCCATTTTATGGCTGAGTAGTAGTCCATGTCATATATATTTTAAATAATATATATACACCACATTTTCTTTTTCCACTCATGAATTGATGGGCACTTAGGTTGGTTCCATATATTTGCAATTGTGAATTGTTCTGTGATAAACTTTTGGGTACAGGTGTCCTCTTGATACAATGATTTCTTTTCCTTCAGGTAGGCAACCAGTAGTGGAATTGCTGGATTGAATGGTAGGTCTACTTTTAGTTCTTTGAAGAATCTCCACACTGTTTTCCACAGGGGTTGTACTAGTTTGTAGACCCACCAATAGAGTATAAGCGTTCATTTTTCTCCGCATCCATACCAGCATCTGTTGTTTTTGGACTTTTTACTAATTGGCCATTCTGATAGGGGTAAGGTGGTATCTCATTGGGGTTTTAACTTGAAATTCCCTGATTATTAATGTTGAACATTTTTTTCATGTGTTTATTGGCCATTTGTCTATCTTCTTTTGAAAAAAAATCTGTTCATGTCTTTTGCCCACTTTCTGATGAGCTTGCTGATTTGTTTGAGTTATTTGTAGATTCTGGATAATAGTACTTTCTTGGATGTATAATTTGTGAATATTTTCTCCCATTCTGTTGGTTACCTGTTTATTCTGTTGATTATTTCCTTTGCAGTGCAGAAGACTTTTAATGTAATTAAATCACATTTATTAATATTTATTTTTGTTGTTGCTGTATTTGCCTTTGGGGTCTTAGTCATAAATTCTTTGCATAGGGCTATGTCTAGAAGAGTTTTTCCTATGTTTTCTTCTAGAATTGTCATGGTTTCATGGCTTACACTTAAGTCCTTTATCCATCTTGAATTAATATTTGTATTAATAAATGGCAGGAGATAGGGGTCTTGTTTCACTCTTCTGCACATGGCTATCCAATTTTCTCAGCACCATTTATTGAATAGGGCATCCTTTCCTAGGTGTATGTTTTTGTCAGCTTTGTCAAAGATCAGTTGGCATAGCTATATGGTTTTATTTCTGGGTTCTCTATTCTGTTCTATTGGTCTGTATCTCTACTTTTATACCAGTACCATGTTGTTTTGATTACTATAGCCTTGTAGTATAATCACTTCAAATTGAGGCTCAGGGAATGCCTCTCTGATAGGTGACATTAAGGTGTGAGTTGAAAGACAAGAAGGAGCTGGCCATGAGGACATCAGGAGGAAATGTTTCCAGGAAAATGAACCAATTAGTGCAAAGGAGAAAGCTGGAGATAATCTTGGCTCCTTCAGAGAACAGAAGGGATGAGGTGGCTGAAGGTTGGAGACCAAAGGTAAGGGGAATCATATGAGATGAAGTCATAGATGTGGGCAGAGGACTGACCATACAGGGATTGGGGATAGAAAATCTATTTTATTTTCAATATAATGGAAAATCATGGAAGAATATTTATTTGAGAAGAGGGGTGGGGGAACCAAAAGGAAAATCTATTTGAGATTTTGACAATTTTTAACAATTTCTTTAGGGAGAAGAATGGACAGGCAGGGCACAACAGTGGAGGAAGACCAGTTAAGTGGCTATTGGATAATCAGGGCAAAAGATAGTTGTGGTTTGCACAGGGTGGTAGTAGTGGCAATGGAGAGAGGTGTGTGGGGATTCAGGTATGTTTTAAAGATACAGTAGATCGGATTTTCTCTACTGAATAGCAGGGGAGAGTGAGGGAAAGAGAGATTTTAACTAGGAAATTGAATGATGATGGATCATGGTGCCATGTACCAAGAGGGAAAAAATCTCAGAAGCAGCTTTCTAGAGCAAGGAAGAAAAGCATTATTAGTAGATCTGAATATCAAATTCCCTTCTCAGAAAACAGAGGAAGTTTGTAGCCATTGTAAATCTTGACAGATAAATTTACTAGATGAAAGACAAACAAGGGTTTTATCAAGGTTGCTATGTAGCTATTACTATGAAATGCTTTGAGTAGGAAAATCTTGATCTATCTTAATCAGTCTCTCTCAAATTTTTATACTGGAAAACCCTTAAAAAACATTTCACGGTTTTTACATAAATACTATCTTCTCAATATCTTGCATATTAACATAGTTAGTAAGTGGTATGTAAAATAATCCAACAATGATTGCATATATTGCCTTTGGCCAATTTATCCTTCTTTTTTTGTGTGGTTACCCCTCCCCACAGATGATATCAATTTTAATGCAAGTGAGTATTTAGGCAAAGAAAAACTTCAGTTTTTCCTTTATTTAATTCATATTTGGCTGTTTTTTTACTTTATTTAAATAGACCTAAATGTCTCATCACAAATTTCCACTATATAAAATCCTAATGAGCAATAGTATGTGCTGCAAGAGCGGTTTTTCCTCCAATTTAAATAGCTTTAAAGTTAACCTCTACTTAAAAAAATTAGTAGAGATTATTTAATGATTCTTGAAATTAATTTCTTTCTTTTCTTTTCATAAATTTCAAAAACTCATGAGGACAGCATAATAAATAACTGGCTTAAGTCGAAATGGGATTTTTTTTCTAAAGATGGAGTGAGCAGATTTAATTTTAAATAAAGGTAGAAAATGGATTTTAAATAATTTTATTTACATATATAAAATCTTACTGACTGTATTGAATAATAAAGTTACTAAAACCTTAAGCCAAAGAAATACAAACAAAAATATAGGCTAATGTCTCTTTTTATATGAGACTTAGTGTTAGGTAAATAATAGCGAGGGATTCCAGGTCTCCCAGGGACAAAAGTGGGGGCCAAGCAGCATTGGTACAATAGAGTCTGGAAAAAATGACCTAGAACAACCAGCTTTCAGGGAGGCTCATGGAAGATCCACATGCTATAGTAAGACTCAGGTCATGTGACTCCCAACTGTCCAATCAAAGTGGTTCCCTGAGCCACAGGGAGGTCCCTATCCAGATGTTATAACACAAGACCCAGATCATAACCAAGCTCTTTTCTGCTATGACAAGGAGTCGAACATCATCTGTGGCATATGTATCTTGCTCTATAAACCTGTATCTTGCTCTTGTTGTATCCTATCTTGCTCCCCCTCAATAACTTTCACCTCATGCTTTGCCTTACTTTGGTGGGTGTGTCTGGTCATTCTTTGGCCATGAGCACACCAAGAACTGAGAACACAGAACAAGACTGCCAAACCTGACATTTGAAAACACATTTTCTTACTAAGTAATATGCTCAGGTTCAAATATAAGACTAGCAAACTTATGCAAATACATTGTTTTATTAATCTTTTAAAATTATGATATATAACCATAAAAGGTGTCATGTTTTAAACTAAAAATAAAGGCAGAAAATTATGGCTCTAATGTGAAACCCATGCTTGTTTTTTCACTACGTAAATACTGATTTGGGGTCAAACTTGAGATAAGCATACACATTTTTTTCAGCTGAAATTAGATGATTTCCTTCCTTTTTCATGATTCTGTTAAAACAAGAAAACTCTTGCTCATACATGTAACAAGTTGGAAAGTGCAGCAAAAAGTTCATCCCTGTCTTGTGGATGGCTTGATACCCTTCCTCACAGAAATCCAGAACTTGTCTAGAAGCAGATCAGTAAATTTCATACTGAGTGTATGATCAGCTTGCAGCACTTCTCTCAAAGGCAAGTTCCCAGGCTACGCAGGCGAGTCAGAGAAAGGATCCTCCTTCCCACATGCTTATGACACTTGTCCTCTCTCAACGCTTACCTTCCCTTATCTCAAACCCAATCAGCATCAGCAACATCTCAAGATTATCATTCACAACATGATTGTCGGTTTCCTTTTTCTTAACTCTTAACAAAATTTTAAGTGTACAAGACAGTGTTGTTAACTATAGGGACAGTGTTGAACAGCAGATCTCTAGAATTTACTCATCTTGGGACAAATGAAACTTTGCAGCCTTTGAACAAGTTTCTGTTTCCCCTCCCTCCCCAACCCCTGGTAATCACAATTCAACTGGCTGATTCTGTGAGTTTGACTATTTTAGATACCTCACATAAGTGGAATCATGCAGCATCTGTACTTATGTAACTGGCTTATTTCACATAAGAACTCCTGCAACTCAATCTAATTATCCAGCTAAAAAATGAGCTAAAGACTTGATAGACATTTCCCCAAAGAAGACATACAAATGGCCAACAGGCTCAACAAAAAGATACTTAGCATCACTAATCACCAGAGAAAGACAAATTAAAACCACAATGAGATGGCACCTCACTGAGTATGGCTATTACCAGTTTTCTTTCAAGTGTAAGAATCTTGTTGCTTGAGGTCAAAGCATTTTCCCTAGGACCTTGCAGAGACCTGGCAACTGGTTGACATGAAGAAAAGTGTGTTTCCTGGGTAGGCTGTTTTCTGTAGCCATTTTTCATCTTCAGAGGACTCAGCAAAATCTGGCCTACTCTTTCCTTGAAAGTCCTCCTGCAATTTATCTTGCAGAGCTCTGCCTCTTCTAAGGTACCAAATTTCTGCAGCCTTACACATTTATGTGTCCTTAGTTTCAGGTTACATGGTTTTTAAATCACTCTTGAGGGATAAAAAAAATTAATTAATAAAAATTAATAAAGCTAACCATTTGATGAAGTTAACAATTTTATAGCATCATCTAGAACTTTTTTTATTTCTAAGAGTTTTCATATAAGCAGCTCTCTGAAGAAAGCAGGGTGTTATGACTGTGTTGGAATTTTATTTTCTTTACAATAGATGCAAGTGTCTCATGGAGCCAGTATTGATGAGCTACCATCCATACTGATACAAGCATGGAAATTCCAAAACAGGCCTTCTGTTACCAGATAAAAGACAAAATTAAATCTATCTTGGACTTTGCTAATATCAAGTAACGCTTTTCAGCAGATTTTTTTTAAATTTCACCATCATATTACAAATATTATAAATGCTCCAACATGATAATTTTTGGTGAAATCTGCTGACTCAACAATCTCAATAGAAAACCTATTTTTTATCAGTTTGTTACAACAAACCTTTTCAGCCTTACATGACACAAAGACTTGGCATATCATACCAGTGCAGAGTGGAAACTTCTCAACTGCCTGCATCTTTGCCTAGAATTTCACTCCCCGTAATTTGACACACTACCATTAGTAGGCTGTCACCAACAATGTGACTTTTCCTTTTCTGAGAAATAAGTTCTGCTTCTGCTACTAAATAATGTGCTCCCTAAGCCTTTTTACTAAGACTTCTTTTTTAACAAAAGTTTTACTTTCTCTTGAGAATCCAATAACCACTTAAAATAATCAGCACGTTTACTTGTCAGATGACTGCAATTTGTAGTGAAATGTCTTTTTTTTATTTTCCCAGAAGCCATGGCTACATTTGTCCAATTTTTTTTTTGTGACAAACAAGCACAATAGGATAATTTAGATTTCTGGACAATAAAAAAAATCGATAAGTAGCTTTCAGCCTAAAGGAATTGTGTTGTGTCCCTTGTTGCTGGAGTACAGTGAAATGATTTCTAAGATGTGTGTATACCTAGGCCTAGAATCTTCTTCTCTCATCCCACACTTCATTTTTAAATATGACATTGGACCACCAGAAACATTTATAAAATACAAAAACAAAAACAAAAGGGCATAATAAAAAAGTAAATGACAAAATTGCTAGGTACATAAAAATTTCACAACACAAATAATATGATCCATGTTTTGCGATGTCTGTAACAAAATTTGGTAGGGAAGCAGCTCAGTCATGAAGTAAAAACATTCCTTCTTCAGAATTAAATGTTTTTCTGATTTTCTATTATATTACACTTTAATATTTGTCCACTCCTTTTAGTAAATCTGCAGTGCACAAGGGTAGGTTATACAAAGTAATTCATGAGTGACAGGCTGATGTCATCAGCTCTTCAACCTCCCTCTGTACAATTCAGCTCTTACCAAGTATCAGTGTCCTCCCCAACTCTGTAAGAAAGATTGAGACCAGACTAAATTAAATGAGAATGGTCTTATTCACGTTGTGATAATGAAATTGTCATGTTCATCACTTTAAGCACTAACATCATATGGCATGCACAATCCAAAAAGTGATTTTTTATTTATTTATTTATTTTAAATTTCAGAGTATTAGTGGGTACACATGGTTTTTTGATACATGGATGAATTATACAGTGGTGAAGTTAGGGCTTTTAGTGTAACAAATACGCAAATCTCACTCTCTTGTGCAATCCTAAGGCTTGAGGAACCCCAGTTAAAAAGCTAAAGTCCAAATTGATTATTGTTTTTTAAAAAAAAAACTTTATAAAGCTGAAATTTCTGGATTTATGGGATGCAGCAACACTGAGGAGTGAAAGTCACATTGGAAAGTTTTAGAATAAAAATGGAGTCACATATGTTAAATTAAAAAAAAAAAAAACACCTGATAAATAGCCAGGGAAGCCCATAAAGAGAGAGTTCTCATGCTTGCATGCCTGATAACAAACTTTCACAAAGGGCTCTGCAGAAACCACAGCCTTACACAAAGGCCATTGTAACTTTACGCAAAAAAATTCTTCTGCGAGGACATCTGTCCAGCAACTGCCTGTCCAACCTCGAATTGGTGTCACCCTTGCTATTGATCTTTGTAGCCAAGGTTAGTTTTCTCAAGACAATTATATAATCCTCTTCATTTTTCTTATAAAGCCCTTTGTCTTCCTCTACCTCTCTGAAAGCACATAGTTTATTGGCGTATGTATTCCCATTGAAATACCCTATTCCTGAATAAATATTTTCTCTTAAAGAACCTCTTGTTCTTGTTACTTAGGTTGACACACACTAGCAAGTATAAAAGCTAAGTCTCCATAACTCATTGGCTTCTCTAAATGGCCTGTAAATCATGCAGATAGAGCTGCTCATCAGGCACTCTCAAACCTAAATATCAAAATACATCCCAGCCTGAAGACAGTTTTTATGAAGCTGCCTTGATGGTATGAGGAATCCCAGATATCAATGTGGCATGTAGCACTGCTTCTTTTCTTCTATCCTTTGTTAATCATCAATAAAGATTTCTATTTTATTTGAATCAGATTGATAATTTAGCCATTTGTGATAATGCAAGGGGAAATAAAATGCTTTATCCTGGTCTTGAGTTTGAAATGCCTATTGAACATCCATCTAGAAACATCAAATAGGTATATGCATTTGCAAGCCTGGAGTTCCAGCGTAAGTCAGATCTGAATATAGATAAGCATGAGAATGAATTAAATAACACAGGCTAAAAATAAGTCTAAGAAGTAAGCCTGAGGTATTAAAATATTTTAGGGATGAAAAGAGGGCAAGGAACAATCAGAGTAGATTTAAATGGGGTGGCCAATAAGGAAGAAAGTCATGTTACGGTGTTATCATAAAATTCAAAAGAGAAGCTTGTTCCAAAAAGGGGAAAATGGTCAATTTTAATGAATGCTGCTAAAATATCAAGAAAAGTACATTGGGTTTTGAACCACAGGCAACTCTGACAAGCACAATCTCAGTGCAGTGCTGGAGTCACTGCACTGATTTGAGTCTGTGCAGTGAGTAAGTGGAGGAAAAGGGTTATGGTGAACACTTTCAAGAAGTTTTGTGTAAAGATAAACAAAGGAGATGAAGGTTGAAATGGGACTTCAGGTTTAGGAGGTATCTTCATTTCCATATGCTGATGGAAATGTAACAATGCAGAGGAAGGAACCAGCAGGGATGGATGATTTTACAATCAGAGCACTTGGTAAGTCAGGAGGAATGAGACTCATAATAGAGCAAAGATAACTTCGTCTCAGGTAAAAGAAGGAAAGGTGAAGAGTATGGATGGCTATTTTTGGTGGCACTGTAAGGAATAGCTTATCTGCTTCTATTTTCTCAATGAAAATCTAGACAAGCTTGTGAGCTAACAGAAGGATCTAGGTGGGGGATCTAGGTGGGTCTAGGTGGGTGGAAGAGAAAGAGAGAAAGCAGTAATTATCACAACAATTATAACACAACACAAAATAACAGGATGAATGCCATGAGAGATAACATATAATGCTACAATGTCATCAAAGAGAGAGATCAAATCCAAATAAGTAAAGTGGAAGTCTTAAAGGAGGGGGAAAGCATTTGAGCAAGGTATTAAAAGAAGGTAGGATTAGCAAAGGTAGACGTAACGTGGGAAGTGCAGTCCAGGATGAAGGAACAGAATGGAGAGGAGAATGAATCCAAGAGAGCACCACTCATGGCGATAGCCCAACAGCGGGCTCTCCCATCTGGCTGGAACACAGGGCACATACAAAGCAGTGGCAAGCTCAAAATGAAGATTTCAGGTAGCACACTGAAGTCTAGAAATGCCATTTAAGAATTTTGGATTTTATTTAATTGGAAACAAAAGACCTCAGATAATCTTCACTCTATTCTGTCCAAACTATGCCTTTTTACCTTGATTACAGTACTTGCCACTTTTGCTGTTATCTGATCATAAATCTATTGTTTTCAACAGACTGAAAGCTCTCCAAAATCACCGTTATACACCTATAGCCTGAGAGCATTGCATAGTTTTAGAACATAATAAAAACAAGATAAATTTTACTTTGTTAACAAATAAAGTTGGACATTATGAGGACTTATCTAGCAGCAACCATTCAAATGCTTTTGAAAGAAGAGTGACTGGAAAAACAGCCACCAGGTACAAGGTGATTTCATGGGTCCTGGGGAGACTGAGATTCTAACTCAACCCGGAGGTATTATTGTATGGATTTAATATGACTATGAGCAAAATGATAGTAAGTAGAATGCTTTTAATATTTAGTATCATTGAGACTCAAAGTATGCAATCTAATTTAAAACATAACAGGATAACCAATTGAGATATATGTATTTTGATTTTATTAGAAGAGATAAGGAGAATGAGAGGTATCCTCCATATTCTAAGTAGTCAAACATTTGTCTTCTGAGTTTAAGGCATTTGTCTAGGCAAAGGGACATAAGTAGATTCTTTATATTTCAGGGGCCCTGCTAAAGACAGCCCTGTAGTGAACGTGCTTCCCCCCCCGCCTTGTTCTAAGGAGCTACCCTCTTCCCTATTCTGATAATTCTGATGGAGTTTAACATAATCCCTGCCTCCTGGCCTGGTCAATTCAAATATTTTTTCTCCCTGGGGTCTCTTTAGGGATGAGCCTGTGCTCTAGGAAAATCACAGCAATCTCCGAGAATTGCAAAAACTAATAGGAATAAAGTGAGCCCAGAACTGCAAAATGCCACCTCTGCCATCAGTAGAGAGATCCTATTTGAGAAAAAAAGCCCACAAGGAGAAAGATCAAGGCAAGGAGCATAGAGGAAGGGATGCTGTTTCAACCCTTAGGTACAACCACACCTGAAGCTGGTGGTACCCAGGGTGTGTCCATTTTATTAAGCTAATTGCTATGGTCTGACTGTCTTTGCCCACCCAAATTCATATGTTAAAACCTAATTGCCCAAGTGATGGTACTAGAAGGTAGGGTCTTTGGGAGGTGATTGGGTCATGAGGGCTCCACTCTCATGAATGGGATTAGTGATTTTTATAAGAGACCCCAGAGGCCTAGCTAGTCCTTTCCTACCATGTAAGGCTACAGTGAAAAGATAACTGTCTATGAACCAGGAAGTTGGCTCTCACCAGACACTGAATCTGTTGGCACCTTGATCTTGGACTTCCCAGCCTCCAGGACTGTAAGAAATAAATTTCTGTTGTTTAAAACCTACCCAGTCTATGGTATTTCCTTGATGGACTAAGACACCAATATAACTCCCTCTGTGTGTTTAAGTGAGTTTGAGTTTCATTCTTGTACCTTGCAACTGAAGGAGCTTGACTCATACAAGCTGCCACCAGGATTATTTAGAAGGCAGATACCCATTGAAAAAAGAGAGAGAAGCTGTTGCTGGTAGCTCCCTAAACAAGGGAAAAGTGAATCAACCCAGGAGAGAGCTTGTGAGTACAGTATTTGTGAGTTTGGGTGACAACAGGGGTTTGCAAGTTTCCAAAAGGACAAAGAACTGGGTCCCATTTGTCTGCAGCTCTCCAGAAAGGAATGGCTTGTAACATGTGCCTATGGAGCTGGACACCAGCCACTGGGCTTTAGAAATGGTGGAAGTCCCTGTCTCCAGTTGACACAGAAGGAGGTTAGCCAGCCCCTGGCACTGATGTTCTAAAAACCAAAAAGTCCTTGGAGACTTTTGAACTTTGAAGAAGTTTTTCTTTCCCATGATGTTTGATATTGAGTATTGCACAATTCTGATGACTTAGAACTTAGAGTCAGACTCCATTCAACAAATTGTTTTATGTATATACTTGGACATTATGGAAGAAATTCAAGCAAAATACATACTTTCAACCAATGCCTTGCTGACTTTGTAAAATTGAAGCTAAATGTGTTTATTCCTAACATAATTTACTTCTTTAAAAATTTGATGTTAATAATAAGCATTTTAACTTGATTTTTCTCAAATTCTTCAGTAGTCTAAATTTCACTTAATATTGTACTGACGGTATTTACATATATTTTGTGTTTCAAAAATAAAAAGTAAGCAGTTTTTCAAAGATTTCAAAGTTAGCAAATATGTATTTATGTCAAAGAAACTTTCAAACACTACAATTAATCACCTCTGCAGAAAACTCTTTTCCAATTGTTTATTTCACTCAAAACTTTTTTCCCCCAAGTCATCAAGTTACTGATTTTTTGAGGTTTCCTTTCTATGATATTTTTTGCAATACAAAATTAGAAAATTATTTGAAACTGCCCAGAGTCCATTATTAGGAGAGTAAACTAATTCCAAATAATGAATAATTCACATAGTTAAATCTCATTTGAGTCTAACATAAAAACAAGAGCTTTGAAAAAGTAAACCCAATATTACATTTTTAGAGAGATTTTTAAAGTCATAGTGAATGTGTTTTTCCAGGTAAAAAACAATCCCGCTTTCAAAAAGCCAGAACTTTGCTGTTGCAAAAGTAAATTTGCATTCAAATGACATAGATCATTACAATATCCAAATAAAAGGGTTTCTTTAAATTGCTAATGTTGAATACAGGATTTCTTGCCTCCTCTGTGGCCACTTCCCCCAGTTAGTTATGTGAACCATGAAAAACACACTCTTTCTGGAGGATTTCTGTTATATTAGTGTATTATGACATTAATACATTAAACATATATTTTAGAAGATAATCCAAAAATCCTTATAGACAGATGTGAGGAAGAGTGGAGAGTGTTCTTGGAACACTCTTAGAAATCTATTAAAAAAGGAATATGAGAGATTTTTAATGGTTGTCCTCCTTACAAAATGGCTTTTGTATTTAATCAATATGACACAATTTCTTCCTCTTATGTGCACTGTAGGCCATGTATGACGTATGTTTTATGACCTCAGAATTGCAGTGGCAGGAAGCTACCCTATTGGTCTACCTCCACATACCTTGTCTAATACCAACTCTTGTACTACAAATGTGGACAGGATAGGTGGCAGACAGGGCAGCACCCAAAATAGTCCATCTTGACTAAGTTCCACAGAATGACAGATTGAGCAGGGATTTTTTGCCTTGTATTAAAAAAAATAGAAATAAAGTAGTCCTAGGAAGGACTAAGGCATTTACTTTTACTTTGGAATCAGTTTACATAAAATTGATTGGGCATGGATTTTTTTTCCACTTAGATACAGGATTTATTAAAATAAGATTTTTTATATATTTCCATAAGTGTATTTTTATTAGGCTCTATTAAACTATGGAATATAAAACCATGGAAATCAAAGTGTGTTTGAAACAGAAAATTAAAGACCAATAGATTGTCTTCTTTTGCAGCTTTATTGAGGTAGAAATGACAAAACATTATATATATTTAAGATGTACATTGTGATGATTTGATATATGTATACATTATGAAATTACCACAATTAAGTTAGTTAACACAGCCATCACCTCATGTAGTTACCATCTGTCAGAATGTCCCTTAACGACTTGTTATAGCAGTGGAGAAAGAGCACAGACCTTGGAGCCAGCTAGAACCAGGCTCAAATCCTGACTTCTGCCTTCACCTTATCCTTTTGCTATAGCCATGAGTGATATCCTTAAATTGCCTGAAAGTCAGGTTCTTTATTGGTATTAAATTTCAGAAGTAGTGTTCAAAGTAATGCTCATGGGTATTAAAATTGATATTGTATGTTGCTAACGGGAGGGTACAATTGTGCAGCCACTTGAAGAACAGTCTGGCACTTCCTCAAAAAGTTCAACATAGCATTAACATATGACACAGCAATTCTATTGCTAGGTATTATATACCCAAAAGAATTGAAAAATATATTTCCACACACAAATGCTCATAGCAGCATTATTGTTAATAGTTGAAAACTTAAAGCAACCTCTATGTTCATCTGCTGATAAATGGATAAACAGTGTTATATCTTCACATAATGGAATATTATTCAGCAATAAAAAGAAATGAAGTATCAATACATGCTACAATGTGGATGAGCCTTGGAAATAGTACCCTAAGTGAAAGAAGTCAGTCACAAAAGTCCATCTAATGTATGATTCTGTTTATATAAAATGTTCAGAATAGGCAAATCTGTAGACAGAATGTAGATTAGTGGTTACCTAGGGCTAAGGGAGATTGTGATGTGACTGTATGTAGGTTCAGGGCTTCTTTTTGATGCACTAAAATGTTACAAAATTACATCATGATGATGGTTGCACAACTCTGTGACTATACTAAAAACCCTTAAATTGTATACTTTAAATGGGCTAATTTTATGGTATGTGAAATATGTTTCACTACACTTCTTTCAAAAAGTGATAATGTATGAACATATCCACATCAGTTTGCAACTCATTTGTGCCTGGCTGAATTATATATAAACCTACCCTTCACACTCCTGTTCATATCACTTCATCCTACCTTAGACTATGCAGGAATAAGAATAAAAGAAATGATGACAAGTACTCTTTCTAAGTACTATTTAAATGCCTTAAATAATATCAGTTATGTTGACAAGTAATAATACTATTAATAAAAATATATTTCTATTGATCATAATTTAGCATTTACTACATACCAGGCACTGAGCTAAGAATTTTATATTCAAATTAATTTAATATTCCTAACAATCTTATGAGAGATAAGTGTTATTAATCCCTTTACATATGAGGAAGTTGAAGCTCAGAAAGCTTTGATTAATTGTCCCAATTTATAAGTCAAGTAAAGAACAGAACAGGTAACACCAATTCTAGCTGATTCCACAGGCCAAACTCCTAAACGATATTTGGCCTCCCCTATAGTAGCCTGATAAATATATGTAGCTAGTTTTAAAACATCTTGTTTGATCATACATTTAGAATTTTCTTCCAGTATTTCAGGTGAATTCATCATGTAAACTAGACAGAACAATGCTGTTTCCTTTTGTAGATTTTTAGTACCCCTGAGATATCTTGAGAGAACATTCAGCTACCTTCTGAGTTAGATAATGTAATGATGTACATTCTCTTAAATACTGGTTTCGATTTGTGAAAACAAGTTCCATATCAACAGGCTCCGCAGCACCCCTTCCCAGTGATAAAAATGAAGTCCAATTGTGCATCCACAACAGAGCTTCCTCTTACACCAACCGGGTAATTGCTGGGATCTCGAGTGATGCGCGATGCCTCAGCCACATGGGCAGGAGTCCTTCTGAGATGATATCATGTAAGCAAATTAATAATTAACATATTAATCTACTGTAAGAAGAGAGCACGAGGTTACTTCTATCTTGTACTGTGGATTTCTCTTTAAATTTCTGTAACAGAAGAGAGAGAATCTCACAAAATAGAGCCTTGTCTTAAGATATTACCAATTAATGATAATAACAGATGTTAACATTCATCAGAATGCTGATTATAGCCTAGGCATGGGTGCTCTACATATGTCATCTCATTTAATCTCTACAACAATACTATAAACTAGGTACTATTATTATCTTCTTTTTACACATGTGGAATATGGGGCTGAGGGAAGTAGCAGAGCCAGGATACCAGGCAGACTAGTTTAAAGCCCATCCACTTAACGTCTACTCTACAGTGCCTCCAAGTGCTTAAAATTAGTTTCAGTTAATAAAAATTATGAAACAAGGTCAGCATTAAGATCCATATAAGAAGATTCTATGTTGTCTAAGAAAATAAGAAATTTCAGCAGTAAAATAGATATTTCACAAAATAAATGGAAATATTTTCAGACATTTTGATTCATGCATGAAATATATATCTAAACATTTCTAATGTTGCCGGTGCAAAGAGTTTATATTCAGTCATCTCATGAGTCCTTTGTGAAACAGAAGGAAAAGGAGACTGGGAGAATCAGAAACACCATTATTAGACCTAATTGGTTCCCTACGTGGTAACAAGAACAGCGGAGTCAAGATAAAATGAAGGCCTCTGGATTTATTAATCCCGTCCAAAGCTGTTCTCTGACTAAACTTAAGGGTAAAACTGCCACAACTATAGACTGGGGGGAATAAAAGGACAAAGGCAAGTTTCTACAAGTTGTGAGTAGGACGCTGAGATATTCTGAAGCAAGAGCCATAAACTGGCTTGGGTTGGTCCTTGCAAATCTAAAACCAGAAACCAAGTGGAATCAGTTCAAAATGGTATGATGGCAGAAATGATTTCCAGGTGGTATTCTGAAAACCAAAGTTATTAAGGCAGGAATTAATGAACAGAGGCAGACTCCAAGAGTTAGGGCTAAAGGCAGAAATGGGTCAGAGTTGGGTTGAAGGTCACATAGAAAAAGTAGAAGCCGGAGCAAGAACCTGGCCGAGACTTTTTCCAAACAGCCAGCACAGTGATTCTGCATGACCTTAAAACTCTACAAATGGTGGTTTTCAATTTCAGACCTGAAGTTCATTGAGGTTTCGAAGGTTTAAAAGCAGTATCTAAGGATGGATTTATGTGCTTGGTGGTGTTTAGCTTTCTTTTTAACAGTATCCAGTTCTTATTAAGAGAACACAGAGTTTTGGAAAACTGGTAAGAAATGAGATAAATTTCCAGAAGATATTACTCTATTGCCTCAACTCTGGTATAATCCCACAGTAAACTAACATGATGTGTATTTCAAAGCTGGAACTCAACAGTAACAATATAATTAAGATAACCACAATACTTCCTAACATACATTATTAAACTATACAAACTTGAACAATGTGGGTCCAAACTGCACAGGTCCACATATAGGAATATTTTTTCCCACTTCTGCCAGCCCTGAAACAGCAAGACCAACCAACCACTCCCTTCCTCTTCCTCCTCAGCCTACTCAACATGAAGATGAGGATGAAGACCTTCATGATGATCCACTTCCACTTAATGAGTAGTGAATATATTTTCTCTTCCTTACAATTTTCTTAACACTTTCTTTTCCCATGCTTACTTTATTGTAAGAATGTAGTGTTCGAGGTTCAACTGTAGTTATTAGCATGATATGAATGGGTGATAATCTGAAATAAAAACTTATAAAAATTCTGGACACGGAAAGAAAAAAGATAAAGCAAAATAATGAAAAGCAGAAAGTAGTAACTGTAGTTACCTCTGTCACCTTCTTATGTCACTAGAAGACACATAATCTCAAGGGAATACTATAGAATGTAGATTATCCAATAGCATTGTAAAAACAACTAACTGTATCTAGTATATAGTCATGAAATTTATGTCACAAAGTATGGTTTGAAAAATATTAGAAAATTATAAAAATGGTGGGTTTACAGTTAAACAGTTAGCTAGGAGATCTCCAAGTTAATTATTAGCAAACAAAGGCCTGATGCCTGAGACTAGTCCCAAGCCATTTTCTCAAGATTATATCTATTCTGGGAATTGGAGAGAACTGCATCACTGCAGTTCTCTCATTGAAAATAAATATTTTCATTTGGACCTAAGTAAATAGATAATCAAAGATTAGCAAATTTGTTTATTCTAAGCCAATTGAGTAAACTCAATTAGCTTTTCCTGAAAAATGTATTATAAATAATTTACAGGTGGTATGCCACTCTAAACCAGTTGAATAAACTGTTAATTTTTCTTTAAAGTATATCTTAAATTCTTCACTAATGTAAATTAGATAATTGAGATACTGTGAAATTTTAAAATGAAAAAAATTTTGATAATTAATTAAATCTAGAGAAACTTATTGACTAGGCTGGCGTCATTTCATTCATGAATGTTGGCACATTTTCTGGCATTACCCCTCCCATCTATGAAGTCTCTGAGCATTTCAATTTTGAGTCAAAAAATGTTCTTTGTGAAGTAGATTAATACTAAATTGTTCAATGTGGCACATCTTCATGGATGCCATTGAGTTAAAGTCAAAATATAATGTTGTAAGTTTTGCATGTCAAGAATTACGCTGAAGCTACATACACAGGAAAAATATGAAAGCAGCAAATGATAAATGTCTGCATAGTGGAAAGAGGTATAGAGTAAAAAGGACCTGGATTATTTAAATCTGAGCTCTTCAACTTCTTTGCTGCTTGAGAATTTTAAACAATTTACATAATTTTTTCCAACCTCAGTATACTAAACTGCAAAATAGTTTTAATAATGCCTGCCTTGTAGGGCTCTTGGGAGGATTTACAATAGTATATAATTCCCTTAGTGTGGCACTTAACACAATGAAAGCTAGAGAGATTTCTATTCTTGCTAGTGTTATTATTTGTATCATTATTATCATACTTTGGACTCTTTTGATAAAGAAACCAGAAATTGTGATGTATTCTTGATTTAAATTCTTTACCTCTTAATCTAATTTTAATACCATGTTAAGTTATTAATATCTAAGCTCTTTTACTCTCTCTGATACATAAGTGTTGAATCTTTTTCCAGTTCTAACTCTACTATTAATAATTTTATTTCTTCTAGGCTTACACAAAAGCCTTTCTTTAAACTACTTATGATACCTTTTTATCATATGTCTTATAATATGACTGTGTACACATCTTAATAAATATTTTTGCATTTATTAATGAATAAAATTTTATTTTTCCCATTTTCTAAAAAATAGTTTTAGTCCTATGTCCCAAACACTCTAATAGGCTCTGGGAGTTTGATGGAGATAAAAGGACACATGGACACATGACGTCTGTGTTCTTGGGGCTTGTAGCCTAGGGTAGGATAAAGATGTTATCCTCATGTGCTATGGAGAGATTTCGGATGCCAGAGGAATATGTAATGGTTAGTTATAGCTTTCTCTGATATTACATATGAGACAGATAAAAATGAAATTATTAAAAAAAATGCTTTTCTCTGGTAACAAATTACAATGATGAAGCTGAAAATCACAACAGATACCACCATAAAGAATGGCAAAATTCTGCAATTTGTACAATGTGAAAAGAGTTTGGAAAGGAATAAACAAGAACAAACAATTAAAGGATCATGAGTCCACATACACTTGTTCTTCAAACTACTGATAAATAGATGCCACCAGATGGTGTATTCGCAGATATTAGCATGGTAAGGATTGACTGACTCTGGCTTCTTGTTGGGAAATTAATGCCTTCTATTAATAGTTTCCAGTATTTTAATGGACACAAATTTTGACTTACTGGAACTCATCTTCTAACTCCATTCCCCAAACCTGTTTTCCCTACTGCGTTTGTGAGTTATTATCCATCTCACAGCTCAAGACTCTCTTGAGAAGGAAATAGTTGATTCCTTCTAAACCCTTACCACCAACAACTTATAACTTAGATAGTTATTTTATTTCTGCAATGAATGTCACATGTTACCCTCCTTTTTTCTTCCTTATGTTGCCTGACTTGTGGGTCATGCCTTCACCACCTCTTGATCTTCCTCCTAATAGTTACCTTTGCCTCCAATGTCTCTTCTTCCATCCCTCCTTCTTGCTGCCCACAGAGTTATTTTCCAAATTAAGTTTAATCATAACATTTCTCCATTTCAATAAATCTTTTTGGTTCTGAATTGCCAATAAAGTCAGATCTATTTATCCTTGCTTTAAAAACACATTTGTTTCAAGCATACTTTTCTGTAATACTTGTAATCCTCAGAAAAAAATACTAATTTTGCTTGACCTCAAGGACAATACATGACATCAGATAAAGAGGCTTCAAAAAACTTAAAAACTTAAGCTACTCTGAAAGAATTATATTTGCCAACACAAGGAAGGTGATGATCCATTTATTATGCATATCTTAGAAAAAAGGTAAATGATGATAAAAGTTTACCTATGTGTTCATCTTTTATCTCCTGTTGACAGTAACTATTGAAGTCTTTAGATATAGTATATAGATATGCACAATGACCATGAAATTCCACCCTTCTGTTTTAACAGGTTCTAGCCTTCGATTTTATGAGACGGATATAACTGATAGACTATATGATGGTCTTAGCATTATCCCTAATAATGGACCTAGAGTAGCTGACCTCACACTCTCCAGATTTTCTTCATCTCACTAAGCTTATTTTTCTTATAGTTCTCTGCTGGTTCTTCTTCTAACTAATCTCTAAATGCTTTTGTTCCTGCTGTTTCAGTCCTTGATGCTCTTCTTTTTATACTCTCTCCTTAGGTGACCTTATTCAGTCATATGGCTTTAAATATAACCCATATGTTGTTATTTTCCAATTATTTCTCTATGCTTAGACTCTGCTGAGTTCCAGATCTAAGTATTCAACTACCTACTATATATCTGTTTGAATATCCAAAACACTTAACAAAATTAGTGAATCTAAAACTGAACTTTTGATTCCCCCACCAGGAAAAAAAAGTTTGTTTCCCACCACTACCACTATGATGTTGTCTTTAGTTCTTTTAACAAGCCAAGGTCTTTTATGCCTTAATATCCTTTCACATTCTGGAATGCTGTGCCAGCTATTCTCTGGCTCTTGAAATTCAAGGTTAGTTTGAATGCCATTTCCACAAAGAGGCCTTTCCTGATTACCCAATGATAGCCTCTCCCCAGATACTATCCATCTCAGTACTGTTTGTTCCATAGAATTTGTTACAAGTTTTAAGTGTTTCATTTCTTGGTTACTTTTTGGTCCGTCTCTTTTATTTTTTTAACGAAAAAAGAGAAAAAATAACATATATTGTATTTTCAAATTTTGCACAATACCTATTAATTTCTCAAATGCTAGTATTTGAATGATTGGAGCATTACAAATGTCATTAAAATAATGGAAAAAGTTATTGCAGTGTCATTGAACAAGACTTGTATTTTAATATCTTTCAAACTATGCTTTTCATATAACCAAGCCAGCCTCAGACTATTGTGATTAAAAAAAAAATAGAGCAACAATGATAATAAAAAGAAACCAGAATGATTCTGTTTTCTGCTATGGTACATGTTCAGCAAAAGATGAACTGGTTGCTTCCCATAGAAATAACCATGGTAGTGCCATTAGTCAATGTGCTAGCCTTTTAGTTGATTTACATTTATTATTTCCATACCTGATTTATTGTTAACTTTTATTATCTTGCCTCATACATTTTTCAATAAGAGACTGACCATAATTTATTTTTAATTTCAGAATATTGTGGGGGTACAAATGACTTGGTTACATGGATTGCTTTTGTACTGCTTGAGTCAAAGTTACAAGTGTGTCCATCACCCAGATAGTGTACATTGTACCCATTAGGTATGATTTCTCACTCATCCCTTCCCTTTATGAAGAAGACTGCAAGGGCAATCACAGCAACAACAAAAATAAATAAGTGGGACTTGATTAAATCAAAAGGCTTCTGCAAAGCGAAGAAAACAATCAACAGAACAAATAGAAAACCCACAGAATGTGAGAAAATATTTGCATGCTATTCATCCGATAAAGGGCTAATAACCAGAATCTACAAAGAACTCAAGCAAATCAGCAAGAAAAAAATCAAACAAATCCATTAAAAAGGGGGCAAAAGGTCTGTTTCCTTTAACCAATTGTAAATGCCACAAGGGAAGTGACTATATCTTGTTCAAAAATCTAGCTCTAACCTAGTACATAGTAGTATCTCTGGAAATATTTGTTAAATGAATGAATAGATGCAAAAGAAAAAAGGGCACTGGATGATTATAAGATGCCATTGTAAATGAAAGTTCCCTTACCGGCTGTTAGTGTATCTGTACTTCAATTTAGGAAACCTTAATACATACAGGCAGAAAAGTCACACTATAATGTAATTGTTTTAAAAAAAGATAATAACTACTTTATACAATATTCACTTTAAGTGTTTTACAGATATTACCTCAATCCTCTCTGCAAACATATGGCATAGCAACAAATATTATATGTATTTTTCAAATAAGGAAACTGAGGGGGAAATTTATGTCTTGCTAAAAAGCACATTCAGAGTCTGCATGCTAAACTACAATAATTTACTCTAAGAATTTCACAAAATGCCTTCATATCTAGGCATCTCTTAGTATTTTAAATATGGTTTGGTTTGCAAAAATACAAAGCACAAGTAAATCCTCAGAACTACATCTGTGGCACAAAATAAAGTGCAACTGTTTCCTCGTTTAGGCCTGACAAACAAGCTTTGCCAGGTTAGAACATGAGAATATTTTTCCCTCATTGATTTAAGTGGAATTTTCTGGTCCAGTCCTTCTGATTTAAAAAAAAATCCATTTAATCCTTTTTAACATTTTTGCACAATCATACATTCATCCATTAGTTATCTCCAAAAGCCATGTCAGCAAAAACTGTATCTTCAAAAAATGACAAATTAAGAAAAGCTTATAAAGTTGGCCTTAAGTATGAAAGTTTATGGTTAAAAGGAACCATGTTTTATAAGCCAACATAGTCCTTAAAGAATTGTAGAATTACTGTTGCCATAAAAATGTCATTTAATTAGAACTTTAGCATTAATATTCAAAGAAAACCAGTAGATATTGAATTCAATTCTTGGAATAGCACTTTACCTAGTATAAAAAAATTATAAAATTCTTTACTGTGTTACTTATATATGATTTTCAAATATAATCTCTATACCTATGGTTCCATTTTTTGTTTTTTTTTAAAGAAAGAATTTCTTATCATAATGCAAATGAAAGTAAGCAAAGCATCACTACTCTGAGAAACTTAGCATATATATCCTGTATTTCGCCCTCCTCCCTTGACAAAAAAAACTGTTTAGGAACACTACTGATGGTTATTTATATTTTTCTGTGTGAGGGTATTTAGGAATTCCATTTTATAAACTATTTTTTGTTTCCTTTTTTAATTTTAACATTATCAGGGACAGACAGCAGTGTTATAAGTACCTCACAAACAAGACAAAGTAGGGCAAAACATGTATATTACAATTTTTGTTCAGTTCCATAAATTTAAATTCAAAATCTTTACTTACCTAAAAAGGATACCATCATCCTGTGAAGCTCAACATTATTCCTCTTGTAACACACTGAGAAAATAACCCACTCATTGGAAGCTTGGTATTATCTACATGTATACTCTCTCATACTCTCTTATGAAGAAAAGACATTTCTACTGGAAGAATGCCAGTTGGGATAGCATACACTTATGAGTATAGACTAGGACACTGAGAGCAGCACGAGAGTGGCAACATATATTCATGTAATCTATAGTAATTCCCCAACATAAGCAAGTCTTCCAAAGGCAATACTTTATAAGAACTTGCTTTTGTCACACTGGGCACCAGATTTTTTGAATTTAAAAAATTATTATGGGTACATAATAGTTGTATATCTTTATAGGGTACATGTGATGTTTTGATACAGGTATACAATGGGAATTAATCAAAGCAGGGTAATTGGGGAGTCCATTGTCTCAGGCATTTAACATTTCTTTGTGTTAGGAACATTCCAATTCCAGATTTTGACAATATTTGTTGGTTGGCATAAAGTCAGTCCACTATCACTCTATAATAATCCTTGAGGTCATTATTACATTTTGAAGATAAAAATATGAATTTGAAATGACCGAATCAATTAACATAATGAGAACTTCTTATACTTTATTATATGTAGTAGACAGAATTATGTGATGATCCCCAATGACCTGTGACCTTGAATAATGCCTTCTTCTTTAGTATGGATGAGACCTATAACCTTCTTCTAAAAATTAAATATGGCAAAGGTGATAGAATATCCCCCCTGTGATTATGTCATGTTATATGGCAAAGATGAAGGGATTCAGTAGATGTAATTAAGGTTTCTAATCAACTGAATTTAAGTTAACTGAAGGGAAAATTATCCTGGATGGGACTGCCTAAGTAGATAGGCTTCTTAACACAGGGTCTAGAGGTGACAGCCATAAGAAATCACAGAGATATTATCATTTTGCTTGTCAAAGAAGCAAATGGCCATGTTGTAAACTGCCTATGGAGCTGAGTGACCTCTAGAAGCTGAGAGCCTCAGTCCTAAAATTTTAAGGAGCTAAATACTGCCAACAATATGAATGAGCTGGGGAGAGGACCACAGCTCTAGAGGAGAACCAAGCCCAAGATGACACCCTGGTTTCAGACTTAAGAAACTCAGAGCAAAGAACCCTACTGTGCAGCACTCACATTTGTGACCCCCAGAACTGTGAGATAATGGGTGTTGTTTTATGTCACAAAATTTATGCTTATTTGTTACACAGCACAGAAAACTAATAAACTAGAAGATAGGACTTCTGAAATGAGGGAGTAAGGCCATCTGAAAATCCACTCTTCCATAAAAGTAGTAAGAATACTAGCAAAAATTGTCAGAATCAATTTTTTCAGAACTTTGTAAATAACCAAACATGCACCAACCTGAGGAGTGTTTATTCCAGAAAAATGACTGAATCTTGGTAAGAAAAGCTGGCTTTGTTGTGTGTTAACTTGAATTAATCCCATCACCTTCTCTCTAGCTCTGAACCAGACTTGAAAAATCAGGAGCTTTATGATAAAAACTATGAAAACTGGTAGCATAGCAGATATTACATAGCACAAAACAGGTTTAAAACTGTTTTGAACCCAAAAGCCCCATTCCAAAAGAACTGTTATTATTTGAGCTGTCTAGCTGCTTCCTGGAAATCTCCACTCACAAGATGTGTCTTCATTTGACCTGATTTAGAGCTCACTCTGTGTGAAAAGCCTCTTCTCAAGTTTTGTCAAAAAGTGGCAATGTCTACCTGCTTAAAGCAGTGATAATAATTGGAGCAAATAAGAGGCTTAAAAAGAACAGGTGTGGGATGAGATGTTCACAGGGAAATTTGAAAAATTCTGACATATACCTGGGAATTTAGAAGGTCATGAAAATATTCAGGGTTGTGTCCTTGCCTAGGAAAGGCTTCAGAAGCCCCTAATCTCTCAAACGTGGCTAACCTTGAGGATCTGCACAAGCAGGAACTGAAGGCTAAGGCAGAGATGTAAACGGCTGGAGCATTCGAAGATATGCCCCATCACTCACAAGGAGTTCCTTGGAGAAGGGAGGGACATTTACACTTTCAAGGAATTTAAGGAAAACTCTGTCCAATCATTAGCTGGACAGTAAGCTAACTGAGAAGAGACTTTAGTGGACACACATGACAAAGAATACAGACCACCAACACCAGCAGCAACAATAGCAAATAACAAAAAAAACAAACAGTGGAGAGATTATAGGGGGAAGAGACATATCTAATTTTCAGAGATGCCATATTATTTAAAATGTACACTCTCCCCCCACAAAAAAGTCATAAAACATACAAAGAAACAGGATGTATGCACATACATCTAAAAAAATTAATCAGTAGAAATTGTCCCTGACAAAAATCCAGACACTGGAGTTGCTATGCAAAGATTTTAAATCAGCTATTACAAATATGTTGAAAGAACTAAAGGAAACCATGTCTGAAGAACCACGGAAAGTAAGAACAATGTCTCATAAAATAGACTATCAATAAAGAAATAGAAACTATGAAAAAAATAGCAATTCTGGAGTTGAAAACTACAATAAGTTAAAACATTCACTACAGAGGCTCAACAGCAGATTTGAGGTGGCAAAAAAAAAATTAGTGAACTTAAAGATACATCAATTGAGGTGACACAGGTTGGGGAAAAGAAAAAAAAGAAGAAAAATAAAGAGAGATGCAGAGACTTGGGGAACACAAATATATCAATATATACATAATGAGAGTACCAGAAGAAGAAAGAGAGAAAAGGAAAAAATATTTGAAGAAATAATGGCTGATAACTTTCCAAGTTTGATTAAAAAAATTATTAATCTGCATATCAACAATCTCAAAAAGCCCCAAGTAGGATAAACTCAGTTATTCACACCTAAACACATCACCACTATGCTGTCCAAAAGAAAAAGACAAAAGGAGAATCCCGAAAGCAGCAAAGAAAAGTGATACGTCACATGTAAGTGATCCTCAATAATATAGTAATAGCTTTCTTCTCATCAGAAGCCATGGAGGCTGCAAGTCCATCAGATGACATACTCAGAGTGCTGAAATAAGACTGCCAAAAAAATTCTATATGAAGCAAAACTATCCTTCAAAAGTGGAGAAATTAAGACATTTTCAAGTAAAACAAAAATGAAGAGAATCATCACTAGTAGAACGTCCCTACAATAAATACTAAAGGGAGAGTGGCAGGCGAAAATGACACTAAACAATAACTCAGATCCAAGTGAAGAAAATAAAGGTACCAGTAAAGGTGACTGTGTCAGTTACAGACAGTATAAATATATTTTTTGTTAGTAATACTTTTTTTGTGACTAATTTAAAAGACAATTGTATAAAAAAACATACAGAACTATTTCGATGGGTTTATAACATATAAAGTCTAATGTGAAGGAGAATAATAGCCCAAGGGATAGAGAGAAAACAGAGTCATATAATGGCAAGGTTTGTATATATCATTAAGTTAGTATTAACTAAAATAGAGCATTATAATTTGTTAATTGTAATTCCCAGGGCACCCATTTAAAAATAACTTAAAATAGCAAAGTAAATGACAAGGAATTAAGATAGCACACAGAATTTAACCCAAAATAAGGCAGTGATGGAGTAATAAACAAAAAAGACATAAAAAACATAGGAAATAAAAAACAAAATGGAAGATATAAATCCTGCCTTATCAGTAATTACATTAAGTGTATTTGGTTGAAATACTCGAATCAAAACACAGATTGGCAGAACAGTTAAAGTGACCTGGTCTAGTTATATTCTGCTCACAAGAGACACAGGTGGAAAGATCCTAGCACAGAGAGATGATGAAAGCTTGAGGTGATAGATATCCCAATTGCCCTGATGTGATCATTACACATTGTACACTTGTATCAAAATATCACATGTGGCCAGGCATGGTGGCTCATGCCTGTCATCCTAGCACTTTGGGAGGCTAAGGCAGGAGGATCACTTGAGGGCAGGAGTTTAAGACCAGCCTGAGCAACATAGCAAGAACCTGTCTCTACAAAAATTTTTTAAAAGTTAGCCAAGCATGGTGTTTTGCGCCTGTAGTCCTAGCTACTCAGGAGGCTGAGGCAGGAGGACCACTTGAGCCCAGGAGTTCAAGGTTACAGTGAGCAAATATCATGCCACTGCACACCAGCCTTGCTGACAGAGCAAGACCCTGTCTCAAAAATATATATATATCACGTGTACCCTACAAATATGTACATCTATTATGTATCTATAATTAAAATTTAAAAAAATAAATAGAGTGGCTATACTAATATCAGACAAAGTAGACTTTAAGACAAAAAACTGTTACTAGAAATAAAGAAAAATATGTTATAATGTAAAAGGGTCATTCCTATAGGAAGACATAAAAAATAGAAATATATATGCACCTAAAAACAGAGCCTCAAAATACAAGAAATAAAAACAAAATTGAAAAGAAACATAGACAATTAAAGAAAATAGAGAATTCAATATTTCACTTTCAATAATGGATAGAACTAGTACAAAAATCAAAAGGGAAATATAAGACCTGAACAACACTACAAAGAAACTGGACTTAATAGATGTCTATAAAACACCCACACAACAGCAGAATACACATTCTTCTCAAGTGCACATGGAATATTTTTCAGGATAGATCAGATGTTAGGCCATAAAACAAGTCTCAAAAAAATGTAAGTCATATAAAATATGTTCTCTAAGCACAACGAAATAAAGCTAGAATCAACAACAGAAGGAAATTTGGGAAATTTACAAATATGTAGAAATTAAACAACATACTTCTAAGTAATAAATTGGCCAAAGAATCAATCACAAGGGAAATCATAAACACTTTGGAATGAATGAAAATGAAAACTAACATACCAAAACTTGTGGAATACAGCTAAAAGTTGTGCTTAGAGAGAAACTGACAGCTAAAAATGATCTTATTTTAACAGAAGAAAAATATCAAATAAAAAAAACCTAAACTTATACATTAACTTTTAAAAAGCAGTAGAAACTAAAGTAAGAAAAAGGAAACAAAGATTAGAGCAGAAATAAAATGGAGAATAGAAAAATAGAGACAATTTAAAAAAAAACAGAAGCTGTCCTTTGAATCATGTCATGTGGTTCCAAGTACTCATGGTTTCTGACTTCAAAATTTACTACAAAGCAGCAGTGATCAAGACAATGTGGTCCAGGCAAAAGGATAGATATAATAGATCAATGTTATAGAAAAGATCAAGAAAATGGCAAAACTTTAGCTAGATCAATCAGGAAGGAGAAGACTCAAATTACTAAAACAGGAATGAAAGAGGGGACACTACTGTCTACCTTACAAAAGTAAGGAAGACTAAAGATTATTCTTCACAATTGCACATCAACAAGTCAAATAACTAGATTAAATGGACTAATCTTTAGAAAGACATGAAGTATCAAAACTGACTCAAGAAATAAAACATTTGATTCAACCTATAACAAGTAAACAGGTTCAATTAGTAATCAAAAATTTTTTCAGAAAGAAAAGCACAGACCTTGATGGCTTCACTGGTGAATTCTGTCAAACATTTAAAGAAGTAACACCAATCCTTCACAAACTTTTGCAAAAAAAATTGAAAAATGAACACTTGTCAATTTACTCAATGAGGCCAGTATTACCAGAATTCCAGTACCAAAGACATTATAAGAAAAAAAACATACTATGACTAATATCCTTTATATATACAGACATGGAAGTTATCAACAAATTACTAGAAAGCTGAATCTAGCAACATATAAAATGTATTATATAACATGACTGAATGGGATTTATCCCAGGAATACAAGCTCGATTCATCATATGAAATCAATATAATACACCTTAACTCAATGGGAAAAGAATAGGCTTTTTACCAAATGGTGCTTAGACAACTGAATATTCACAAGCAAAAGAAAATGTTAACCCCAACCTTATACCATGTTAAAAAAAATTAGCTCAAAATGGATCATAGAGTTACACATAAGAGCTAAACCTCTAAAGCCCTTTGAAGAAAATATATGCATAAATATTTGTGATCTTGGGTTAGTCAATGTTTCCTAGACTTGGCACAAAAGCACAAATGAAAGCAAAAAAAAAGAAAAATTTGACTTCATCAATATTAAAAACACTGATGCAAAGGATACCATCAAGACAGTAAAAAGACAACCCATGGAATGAAAGAAAATATTTGTAATTTATATATCTGACAAGGAACTGGTATCCAAAATATATAAAGAACTCCTATGATTCAACAAAGAAAAAAACCCAAATTTTAAAATAGGCAAATTATTTGAACATAGATATTTCTCCTTAAAGACATACAAATGGTCAATAAGCACATAAAAAGATTCTTAACATCATTAATCATTAGGGAAATGCACATTAAAATCAATGAGATACAATTCACCCAGTAGAATGGCTAAAATAAAAAAGATAGACAATTACTAGATTTGCAACACAAGTTCTAGGGCAAGAATGTTTGAATTCAAATCCAAGTGCTGCCATCCACTAACTATGACCATAGATGAGTTATTTAGCCTCCCATGTCTCAGTTTTCTCATGGGAAAAAGGGTACAATAACCTTTTTACCTCATAGGCTTGTTTGAAGGTTAGTTAAAATAACAATTATAAAAGGAAAGAATAAAAAGAGAAAGTAGCAAATTTTAAAATGGTAGAAATAAATAAAAAATCTAGTTCTTTAAAAATCTAAAAAAACACCTTAGCAAAAATCTTCCCTGCCCCCACTTAAAGCACACATACAAAAATTAGAAAGGAGAATGGTGAAATACGTTTTTATAAAAAATATTTTAAATTCTGAAATTGGTCTTTTCTCACCTATATATAACTATATTTGAAAACTTGATTAAATAAATATTTTTTAAAAACATGAATTATCAAACTGACCCTGAAATAGAAAAACTAAACAAGTTGTTTTACCAGAGAAGAAACTGAACAAAAAAGTAGGAAGTTAACCCAAATTCCCCCCCAAAAAGAAACCCTCAGAAATTACTTGGCTTAAGTATTTTCATAGGTACATATTAGTAAACCTTCCTGGAACAGAAAACTCCATTACTATTTAAAAACACTCAAAGCATACCAGGGGAGATTCTGCAGAGTTCCAGCATAAAATTGATCCTAACACTAAAAGTTAGCACAATACAAAAAAAAAATCTACAGGATCAAGCTTATCTATAAATAATGATGCAAATTGCTAAATAAAATTAAATACATTTAATTCAGTAACACCAAGCAAGGTAATTTCAAGAATATCAAGATAAATTTGAAAAATCTATTAATTTAGCATAATAACTAAAAGGAAAAAAACTTACTATGAAATAGAAATAGATCTGGATTGCGCTTTTATTATACAGACTCACTCATATACATCTCAAAACCAGAGACAGCATCATTTTTAATGGATAAATATCATAAACATTCTGTGGTGGGCAGAACTCTAAGATGGACCCCAAGAGTTCTGCTCCCTAATGCACATACCTCATATAATTAATTCCCTTCCTTTGAGTGTGAGCAGAACCTGTGAGTATAAAGGGTATCATTCCCTTGATTGTATTATGTTACATGGCAAAAAGGATTTTGCATATATAATTAAGGTTACTAATCAGTTAACTCTGGATTAATCAAAAGAGAGATTCTCCAGATGGGACTGTCCTAATCATGTGAGCCCTTAACAGTACCTAGAACTTTCCTGAAATACACATTTGAAGCATGAGAGGGTCTAATGGAGGGGTGGGGACACATGTGGCAAGGAACTGCAAGTGGCTCCTAGGAAATAAAAGCCACCACCAGCTGACAAATGGCAAGAGAACAAGGGGCCTTGGTCCTCTAGCCATAAAGAATCGATTTCTACAAACGACTGTGTGAGTTTAAAAGGGGACTCCTGTCTCCAGAAAGGGTGCAGCCTGGATGACAACTTGATTCCAGCCTTATGAAACCCTGAGCCGAGAATCCAGCTCAGGGGAGCCCAGATTTCTGATCTATAGAAAAAACAAGATGAATTTTTATTGTTTTAAGCCCCAAGTCTGTGATAACTTAAAGCTGATATGCATTCCAATTAAAGTTAAGAACAAAACAAAAACTTCCAACTTAAGATTCACCTTAAAATAATGCAGCAGGTAGTATTTTCAAAAAATGGATACAGGAGTCATTTGGATTCAACACACTTTTCTAGGACTTTGTCATTCTCTCATCAAGAGATGGAGATTATTTTCCTTCCCATTGAAACTTGATAGATTTGTAACTGTCTTGATGAATAAAAAAACTACAGATGTGACACTGTATGAATTCTGAAGTTAGGTCAGTCCTAAGAGCCCATTTGGCTTTCACCTGGCCCTCTCCCTCTTAAAACATTCACTTTTGGAAGCCAAAACCATGTGGCAAAGTAGCCCATTATTCAGACTTCTAGGCCCACTGCTGCCATGAGTAGAGCAAAGATGAGCTGTCCTTACCTTACCTCCTGCCCAAATTGCAGATTTGAGAAAAAGAAATGTTATTATGCTGTTTTAGACCATTAAGTTTGGGATTTTTTTTTAATGCAGCAATAGACACCAGAATAAATAAAATCAAAGCAAAATATTTTAAAGATTGAAAGGAGGCAAAATGATCTTTATTTAAAATGATGAATTACATGATTGTATAACAGAAAAACCTAAATACATCAACTGGAATAAAAACAAATATAAAATACCTCAAGTGAGTTTTGTGGTGGCTAACTTTTCATGTCAAGAAATAATGATGACTTATATGAGTACAGTGGTTCTCAACTGGGGTTGATTTTTCTTCTCCCCAAGTGACAACTGTCCATGCCTAGAGACATTTGTTTCACAACTTGGGGAGTGCTACTGGCATCTAGTGAATAGAGACCAGGGATGCTGCTAAACATCTTATAATGCACAAGACAATCCCCTACAATAAAGAACTTTCTGTTCCAAAATATTAGTAGTACCAAGCTTGGGAAACACTGGACTAGTGTAATGGCAATAGAAATGGGAAAAAGTAGACATTTTCAAGATAGTCAAGGTATATATCAGAAGTAGAGTTAATAAAATTGCTTAATTCTGTTAAGCATGGAAAGGGAGTGCATGGAAATAGAGGAAAAATAACTCTTGGTTTTTTGGCTTGAGCGGCTGGCTGGATGATAGAGCAATTACTAAGGGTGGGGGAATTGGGGAACAAAGATTTCTGTGTTTGGAGTAATCAGTTTTGTTTTAGCCAATGTAAGTCTGAGATGCCTATTACAAATTCAAGTAGAGATGACAATTAAGCAGTTGGATAGACACATTTGGACCTGCAGAAAGACCAGAGCTAATGATACACCCTTGAAAATTGTTAGAATAATTCCTCATTTAGTCTTCACAATAATCTTATGATGTAGGTGTTATTCTAATGCAACAGTTAAAGAAACAGAGGCTCCAGGAAGTTAAGTCTTAGAGTTAGTGGTCACCAAGGCTAGCCTTTGAAACCAAATTTGTCTAATTCCATAGTTTTTGCTTTTAACCACCAAGAACAAAAAAACTGAAGTGATTCTACCAGCCAAGACCACCAGACCACTTCTAAATTGTCTAGATTGCAGACAGTATAAAATGTAGAGTACTGTTGGGTATCAGAGCCTTGAATTTTGACTATGGTCTTTATCCTACTTATATTGCAGTCATTTTTAAGTGTCACTGCATTTTTCATGTTTGCTTGAGATTCAATTTCCTGGCTTCATGCTTGCAATCAACATATCTTAATCAAATCCCTCCTGCAGATTTGAATTTACTTGCCATCTGGAATGCAAAAGCAGCTCAGAGACTTTTAACTTAATTGGGGTGCAAGCCCTTTTATTTGGCCCAGGTGCTGTTTGGCAGCCCCAGTCCTGTTGCTGCTGTCTGGGGCAAGCTTCCCTTTAGACCGCAGTCAGCAAAATGAGACATCAGGAGAAGTGCTGATACCTAGATCACTGCAACCTGAAACCACTTAATTAATATACAAGTTTAATGCATTTGGTAATTAAAATTTAATTTTTTTAAAGATATACTATAGAAACAATTCCTTTTGCAAGCACTTAATCCATTGTGCTGTTAAGAACAAAGTTGAAATGGGAATTGAAATGGGGTTGTTCCTCCTTTTTAAGCATTAATCACACTGGAGATCAGTAAAATAACAGCATGTGCTTAGCTCTAGTTGATTGATCACTACTCTTACTAAGTTTTGAGACGTCTCTTTATAGAGACAGCTTTCTTTAAAAAAAAAAATCACAGAAAGCCTGCATGCAGAGATGTCCCTCTAAAAATATAGATTATCAGTAAAATATAAGCAATACCTCAAGAAACTTAAATTATCCCTCAAACAAGCAAACAAAAATTGTGAAGATTTAAGTTAGCAGATGGACTATAATCCAAACCATATTTTCATCCTTCTGAGACTCTTAGGTTTAAGTAGTTTACCAAAGACCTCATAATATACTACCTGAGATGATAATAATAATCCAGTACCTATTTAGTAACAAAGTGTAGAGTCTAATGGAATTTTGGTTCCTAGCTATATTCTGCCCAAAACAAACAAAAGAGCTTCTCTGTCCAGTTTGAGAAATGTCTCTCATATTCACTCTCTGGAAGAAACAATTCACATTAGCAACTGAAAAAAAATTCTGTAGTATAATTAAGAACAAGCAAAATTCTTCACTTTATTCAATGCACTATTTCTAAATCTTTTTTCTGGTTTCATTTTTTTGGTTTTTTAAAATTTATTTCACAATATTACAGGGGTACATATGACTTACTTGTGTAAATTGCTTTTGTAAGATGCCCATCCCCCAGACAGTGTGCATTGTGCCTGTCAGTGTGATTTTACTCATCCCTTCCTCACCCTCCCACCTGCTTGATTTCCAATGAATATTATTTCCATGTGTGCACATAGGTGTTGATCAATTAGTTGCAATTTAATGGTGACTACATATAGTGACTACATTCTATTCTTGTGATACTTCACTTAGAAGAATGGGCTCCAGCTCCATCCAGGTTAATACAAGAGGTGTTAGTTCACCATTTTCTTTTTATGGCTGAGTAGTACTACTCCATGGTATACATATATCACATTTTATTAGTCCACTCATGTATTGATGGGCACTTGGGTTGTTTCCACATCTTTGCAATTTTGAATTGTGATGCTATAAACATTAGAGTGCAGGTGTCTTTTTTACAGAATGTCTTTTTTTCCTTTGGGTAAATACCCAGTAGTGGGATTGCTGGATCAAATGGTAGTTATACTTTTAATTCTTTGAGGTATCTCCATATTACTTTCCATAGAGGTTGTACTAGTTTGCAGCCACACCAGCAGTGTATGAGTGTTCCTATCTCTCCACATCCACACCAAAAAATTTGTTGTTTTGGGACTTGTTGATATAAGCCATTTTCACTGGAGTTACCACATAAATAGAAGTAAAAACAAAGACCATATGAACCTCTCAATAGATGCAGAAAAAGCATTTGACAAAATCCAGCACCCTTTTATGATAAGAATGCTTAACAAAATAGGCATAGACAGGACCTACCTCAAAATGATAAAAGCCACATACAACAAACCCACAGCCAACATCATACTGAATGGGGAAAAATTGAAAGCATTCTCGCATAGAACCAGAACCAGACAAGATTGCCCTCTCTCACCACTTCTATTCAACATAGTGCTGGAAGTCCTAGCCAGAGCAATCAGACAAGAGAAGGAAATCAAGGGTATCCAAATGGGGGCAGAAGAGGTCAAACTATCACTGTTTTCTGACAATATGATCTTATACCTAGAAAACCCCAAAGATTCTGCCAAGAGACTACTGGAACTGAAATAAATTCAGCAATGTCTCAGGTTGCAAAATCAATGTACACAAATCAGTACCATTCATACATGCCAACAACAGTCAAACTGAGAACTAAATCAAAGATTCAATACCTTTCACAATAGCAATGAAGAAAATAAAATACCTAGGAATATATTTAACTAAGGAAGTGAAAGACCTTTACAGGGAGAACTATGAAACACTTGGTAAGAAAATAGCAGAGGAGGTAAACAGATGAAAAAACATACCATGCTCATGGATTGGCAGAATCAACATTGTTAAAATGTCTATACTACTCAAAGTGATCTACAGATTCAATTCAATCCCTATTAAAATACCAATATCATTTTTTGCATATCTAGAAAAAATAATTCCATGCTTCATATGGAACCAGAGAAGATCCCGTATAGCCAAAGCAACCTTAAGCAAAAAGAAGAAATCAGGAGGCATCACTTTATCAGACTTCAAGCTATACTACAGGCTGTAGTAATCAAAACAGCATGGTAGTGGCACAAGAACAGAGACATAGACCAATGGATCAGAACAGAGAACCCAGATAAAAAACAATCCTCATATTGCCATCTGATCTTTGACAAAGCAGACAAAAACATACACTGCAGAAAAGAATCCCTTATTCAATAAATGGTGCAGGGAAAATTGGATAGCCACATGTAGACAACTGAAACTAGATCCACATCTCTCACCTCTCACAAAAACCAACTCATGATGGATAACAGACTTAAACCTAAGGCATGAAACCACAAGACATCTAGAAGAAAATGTTGGAAAAACTCTTATAGACATCAGCCTAGGCAAAGAATTTATGAAGAAGACCCCAAAAGCAATCACAGCAACAACAAAAATAAATAAATGGGACCTGACCAAATGAAAACGCTTCTGCACAGCCAAAGAAACTATCACTAGAGTGACTAGACAACCTATTGAATGGGAGAAATATTTGCATGCTATACATCTGATAAAAGGCTGATAACTACAATCTATAAAGAAGTCAAGCAAATCAGCAAGAAAAAAATCAAACAACCCCATTAAAAAGTGAGCAAAGGACATGAACAGAAACTTTTCAAAAGAAGATAGCCTAATGGCCAAGAAACATATGAAAACACGCTCAACATCTCTAATCATCAGGGAAATGCAAATCCAAATCTTCTTAATCATATAACTCTTTTAGAAAGTGACATCCATTAAGATCCTGCAGAGCTAATATTCCAAGAAACATGTTTGGAGAAACACTCAATTCCACTGCCAAAACTTCCATAATAGCAAATCAAAGAAGATAACATGGAAGAATACATAGTAGATGACTCTATTCACTTAAAGTTCAAAACCAGTTGTTACGGGTTGAATTGTGTTCTCTCCCCCAAATTCATATGTTGAAGACCTAACCTCCAGCACCTTGAAATGTAATCTTATTTGGAAATAGGGTAACTGGCTCTATGAACAAATTTCAATGACCCCTATATTTTTTTTTATTATCTTCTCCCTTAACTAACTACTTGACCTTTTGAGTTGTTTCCTGGAAATGGTGGATTTTCTGCAAGACAAAGGAGCTGAGATTCCAAGGGCCCCTGGGCAGAGTTCCTGACATCAAGACTCACCATTCCTCAATAACCTACCCCAATGCACTAGCCTTTTGTCAATTTCACCACACCCTGCCCCAGTGCAGTGTAGCCCTTTGTCAATTTCCCCTGTTTAAAAAGCCTGGACTCTCCATTAGGCAGGGAGACAGATTTGAGGCAGCTTCTCCTGTTCTCCCAACAAAATCTTTCATATTAAAAAAAAATTCTTTCTTCCTTGAAAATCCTTATTGTCTCAACTGGATCTTTGTGTGGTAAGCAACTGGACCTAGGCTGAAATCCCCTTGCAGTTTTGATAACAATAGGATCATTATAGATGTAATTAGATGGAATGGTGTGTGACCCTAACCCAATATGACTGGTGTCCTTATAAAAGGGGTAAATTTGGGTGTGCACACACACACACCACGTGAACATGAAGGCAGAGATCAGGTTGATACTTCTACAAGCCAAAGATTGCTAGCAAACCACTAGAAGCTAGGGAAGAGGCATGGACCAAATTCTTCCTCACAGCCCTCAGAAGGAACTAAGTCTTCTGCTAACACCTTGATTTTGGACTTCTAGCCTCCAGAAATGTGAGGCAATAAATTTCTGTTGTTTAAGCTACCAATTTTGCAGAACTTTTTTATGGAGGTCATAGCTAATTAATACAACAGGCAAACATCAATTCATGGCATTAGAGGTCAGGATAGTGACTATCTTTGGGTAGGGTGGGGACAAGGGGGTAAGGATAGTGACTTGTACAGAGCAGAAGTTGGACAGAGAGTTGTAGTGTACCTCTAGGGAGCTGACAATATCTTGATTCGATAGTTACATGTGTATGTCATTTTATGAAAGCTCAACCAGCTGTACCCTTAGATTCATACACTCAGTTTGTAGGTTACACTTCAATATATTAATTTTTAAGAAGTTTACGAGTGAATGAACACAGTCCCACCCTTGAAAAACTTTCAGTCTAGAGGGAGATACAGACCAAAAAAGGTGAAATTACAACAGTGAAACAAATTCTTATAAAGGGTTCAGTATAAATGCAATAGAAACAGGCAGCCTGTGCGTGTGGCAGTGGTGGTGAGGAATGAGGAGAATAAACTTCCTGGAGGAATTTAATGACAGAAAACTGAGACTTGAAGCATGAATACCAACTAGTGAAATGAAGAAGTGGACAATGTGTTCAAGTCAGAGCAAACAGCATATACAAGAGTAAGAAAAAAAAAAGTAAAAGTAAGAGAGAGCATGACCCAGTTAAGGAACTAAAAGTTGTTCCATTTGGCCACCACACCAGGTATGAAGTGTAGACAGAGGAAGTGGGAGAAATGAGCAACAGCTGGAAAACGGAGGGTTTGAGAAGCCAGAACGCATGGGAGGCACAACTATAACTTAATCTGAAATCAAATAGTTTTGTTCCTTCATATATTAAAAAAATTACTTGTATAAATTCACAAAAACATACCATTCCCTTTGCAAGATGAACTTGAATTCTGCAAATTTTGGAAAAGGATTCTTTGTTCAAACTAATCACAGAGATCACATTTTAACAAAGAGAACCAGTACCAAAGACAGGGTGTGTACTGTATGCTTTTGAAAAGGAATGAACTTTTACCTAAAAAATAATTTAAGGGTCAGTTCTAAGAGCACCTGCCTTTGAGACCTTGTCCTCTAAACTACCAGTTCTGTGACCCTGTGTCAATCACTTTATCTCTCCAGATGTTCATTTCCCATCTGTGATTTAAAGAAAATAATATTAGTAGCATCTTTCTCCTAGGAATATTGAAAAAATTAAATGAGATATACAAGTAAAATACTTGCATTGGTTTTCTTATTGCTACCAGAACAGATTACAACAAATTTAGTGGTCTAAAAGAACATAAATTTTTTATCTTATAGTTCTCTAGGTCCAAAGTCTGATGAGGGTCTTCCTGGGCTAAAAGCGAGGTGTTGGTAGGAATGTGTTCCTTTCTGGAGACTGTAGGGAAGAATCCATTTCCTTGCCTTTTCTATGTTCTAGAGGCCACCATGTTCCTTAGCTCAGGGTCCCCTTCCTCCAACTTCAAAGTCAGCAACACCAGCAACTTGAGTCCTTCCCACGCTGCCATCTATCTGATCCTCTGATGACAGCTGGGGAAGGGACTCCATTTTTAAGGGCTCACACGGTTAGATTGGGCTCACCTGGATAATTCCTATTTCAAAGTCCTTAAACTGAATACACATGCAAAGACTCTTTGGCCACTTGAAGTAAC
This sequence comes from Daubentonia madagascariensis, assembly GCA_023783475.1. NCBI lineage: Eukaryota > Metazoa > Chordata > Mammalia > Primates > Daubentoniidae > Daubentonia > Daubentonia madagascariensis. The sequence continues at coordinate 20,452,679 of JAKFHU010001684.1, read as the reverse complement.
ATATTCACAAATTCTGAAGATTAGGGCAAGGGCATGGTGGAGGATTCTGCTTACCACAACACTGAATACAACGCTCTCAAAAATTGTCAGTTTATTTTTTAAAATTTTCTTTCTTTCTTTTGATAATCAAGTCATGGATTGGCATGAAAAATTCACTCCAATACATTTGAATTTATCCTATAAAACTAAAAGTTTCAATATTTGAGAAGCCTTCTTTTGAAAAAATAAGCATCTCAAAACAGCAGACAAATTTTCAATAAATGGTGGCAAAGGGGAACAAAATAGTTCCCATATTAAATCATTGCAATTTACAACTTTATATACCAGTTAATTCTCTGCCAAACATTTGTATTTAAGCATACTCTAAAAGTTTTTCTTGCCCTATACCAGGGTTTCTCAACCTTGGTGCTATTGACATTTTGAGGTGGATAATTCTTTGTTGGCTGGAGGCCTTTCCTATCCTGTGCATTGCTGTATGTGTAGCAGCCTCCCTGCCCTCTATCCACTGGATACCAATAAAAACCTTGATTGCCAAGTTATGACAAACAAAAGTGTCTCCAGATATTGCCAAATGTCCCTGGGGGTCAAAACTGCCTGCATTTAAGAACCACTTCTCTGAACTAAAATGTTTTAACTGTCTCGTTAATGAAGCCACATTTAAGGAATAGCACTGACAACAAAAACTAGAAAATGCTGCCAAATATTGGTAAAAACTGGATTTACTTTCGATAGATACCACATTCCATTTGCCTACACGTATAATAGACTAATAAAATTGAAAAGGAAATATATATTTTGATACCGTCTTTTCTTAAAATGTCATTTTTTTTTCTCAGCAATATCGCCTGCATATGGAGGTAAAATGAACAGAAAATGTAAACGGAAGATGCAGGTGCAAAGTAACATGAGAGTCTGTCTTCTAAATAAGCCTTGTGAATAATCTTTGCTTCTGTCTTATACCTAGCAAAGTAACACCAATAAGGACTTTTTATGGGAAGTACCTTCTGTTGCCACTTTTAAAGTTTTAGGCAGATGCTAAAAGGGGCCATCTTCATAAAACTGGAGGTTGAATCAAGAAAGGATGTGTGATTGAATAGTATTCAAAATTGAAAGAAAGAAAATGATCTATACAAAACCAATTATACACCAGGCTCTGAATGTTTTCCTCTTTCATGAAATGGAGTAATTGTCTTCCATTTTCACTCCCACCACTTAGAACGGCTTGCTTCTAGTGTCCTAGAAGTTCCACTAATGACAAACACCTGAATTTGGGGGGAAAAAACAACTCTTGGAATCTTATGTGATTGAAATGAATTTTCAAAGAAAGTACACTGTAAAACCATCTTGATGTTTCTAATTGCCCAATTTATTATTGGCTTTTCTTTTCTTGTTTACTTCTTTTCTAGAATAGATTTATTTTCAGTTTTCCAATGTATTACATGATATAATAATTATATCCATTTATTTTTACAATATAATTTTTAAAAATATTAATAGTAAAACCAGAAAGTTAGAATAATAAAATTATTTTATTAATCCTATGCCTAAATTCTATGCACAAAAAATTACATAGGTTATGACCATTTGGTAAATATCAAATTAAATAGAGTGAAAAATCCATTCCAAAACTTAGCAAAACAGTGTTACTATAAACCAAGCCTTCAGTAATAGTTCTAGCCAATATAATACACAGCTATAAAAGACCTGTATAAACATTGGATGTTATCCAGTAATTACTGGAGATGATGAGATACTTTGGAATATGGCATTTTTTATTCACATGTTATGACCCAAATGAGAACATCTGCCTAAAGGCATTATAGTTAGGCCATCTGCTGTTTGGCCAACACAACCTGCCTGAATGAAGAGAAATAAGGTCTTCATGGAGATAAGTACAAACGGAATTTTTAATGGAATGTATCTATGATGTTACTAGTAAACCAAATAATAAAAGTATCATTGTGTTTTTCAATTTAACATTTCTTCTTGTCATCACTGTTATCAGAATATAAAATTTCATTTCTTTTTTGACTACGAATAAAGAATTTTTTCTGAGTAGTTCCCAAAAGCATAACGGCAGGTAAGCAAGACAGACTTTAGCTAGGAAGACACTCTCAATTGGATAATAAATAGGTACTCCATAAACATCATGACAGATCACATTTTCAAAGATAGCCGCAACCTATCTTCCACCTCACACACGCTTGCTTCTGCAACATGACCTGGGCACCTCACCAATTGAGAGCTGGTGCCTATGTACACTCCTGTTGAATGTGAGCAGATGTGTGACTCACTTGTAACTAATTTAAGGGGTGACAGTGATGAGAATGGTGCCATGTGGTTTCTAAGTCAACTTCCATCGTATTCACTGCAACACTCGCACTTGGAACCTTGAACTTGTATGTAAGCCACCATGCTGTGAGGAAGCCAAGCCAATCTGAGAGCCAAGGATAGGCACACCTGCTGGCAGTCTTAGATTTTGGGTCCTGCCAGCTCAGGGTCAACGTGCCAGTGAACAAGTATCAGATGATACTAGGCCCCAGACATTACTCCCAACTATTGAATTTTCTACCTCAAGCCCCAGACATCGTAGAGCAGAGAAAGGCCGTTTAGAAATTCCTGACAAACGGAAGCCATGAGCACAATAAAAGCTTTTTTTACACCACCATTTGTTACCCAAGAAATGGTTTGTTTCATTCAATAGTCACTGAAACAGACCAACCATACACAACATATTTTAATATGACGTTCATATTAAATTTTAACAACAACAACAAATCTATGGATAGTATTGAACTTCATTGATAATGAAAGGGGTGGTCTTGCAAAAATAACAGGAAAATACCTAATTCCACAATTTCCCTGTAACTGTTAAGGATCAATCCTATGCGTTCTCTCACTAACAGCATTCTGCAGGAGTTCTGTTTCTCACAACTTCTGAAAAGAGCTAAATGAACGGAAAAGAGACGTAAATCTCTCTCTTTCAAAATTGTTTTTTGAGAATCTGCTTTTTACAGCCCAAAGAGTTCCTGAGCAAATAGCGGGGTGCGAGCTTCAAGCCTCAACCGTATCTCAGGACAGTGTCACATCTCCTGTGATAATCCCTTCTCCAAGGAGAGGCAGGAGAGCCAACTCTTGGACTTTGACATCCTTGCTGTGTTTGTTATCTACCTGCCAGATGAAGAAAAGAGCAGATGCAGCAGTTTCTCGACTATACCCTGCCATTTTTACAACCCCCTTCAAAAGCCCCAGTAGCTGGTTTTCCGGGGCCAGCACATTCTTCTTCTTTCCACCTCTGTGCTGATCCTTTTCCCTTCCCCCCAGGGAAAAGTAAATAAACCTTTTCTTTCTGTCCTAATCTTTGTCTGAAGGAATCTTTTCAAAACCTGCGAGCTTGGGCATCTCCCCGTCATCTCCACCCTAACGATACTACATTGACCCAGAAAGTAGACTTTAAAATTGGGTCCCCATGAATTTTGCCTTACCAGTTATACGAATGATCATTTTTATTTCTATTAAAATTATTTTTTAAAACAATAAATTTTCTTAAATTTTATGTTTAATTGACAAATACTAATTGTATGTATTTCTGGGAGGCTCCACAACATTGGTCTGGGCAAAGACTCCTTGGATGTGATCCCAAAAGCACAGGCAACAAAAGTAAAAATAAACAAGTGAGATTGCATTAAACTAAAAAAAAACAACAAAAAAAAACAATAAATTTTTTAAACCCTGAAATTGTGGGCCAATGCTAATTTTTAATTTCAGCTTTTTTTTTAATTTCCAAGAGAAATTAATTGAAAGTAAATTGCCTTTTAGAGTGTCTTTTTACCTGCACAAAGTTTTCATCAGATCTCCTATGTAGAGCGAATCACTTTGATTTCCATTCCCGAGTCCAAGGTCAAAAGAAATGCCTCAGGCCATTCTTCACCACAAAATTTCCCAGTTGCTATTGAGTATCTAACACTGCAGAGAGTTGAGCAGCAGTAGCGCTTGGCTGCTGACCTAAGTGTAAAAGTACTCTATGTCCATAGTGCCTTTAAATTACTTGATTCCAGGATTTCCTTTCAGTGAACTGATGACCCTGAGACTTTAAAGCTATTTGGTATAAGTGGCCTTCATGGGGTATTGCTTAGCAATTTAAGCTAGCCTGGAAAGGACTAGAATTAAATCAGTAGCCTCCTCACAAGACTGAAGGACTGAGGCCTCCAGGCTCTGAAAGAAAAATTATAGCCAGGGTCATTGTTTCCCTGGCTGCCTTTCTCATGCTGATAACCCGAGTGAGAAGACCAAATTCCTGGCCGAAGTTCACAGAAGTAACAACATTTAGCTAAATTCAATGGCCTTGTATTTGCACTACAAGATTTCCCTAAAAACCTCAGAATTCTTCCCTTGTGTTTTGTTATATTTAAATTAAAAATACTCTTGGAAGATATGTTGAGGGTGTATATGGTTCTCTCTAGTTGAGGGCAAAAGTTTGCAGAACGGGAAGAACCCCTTCTCTCCTGGTTCATGTTCCACAGGGGGCCTCTTGCCTTATCTATTTACCCCTCCTCTTCAGGGGAATTTGTAAGAAACTTTTGGGTAGCAAGTGTATCCACAAGGCACATAAATCGTCTATGCTATTGGGTTTACAAGGGCAGGTTCTCCCAAGGGAGGACAGAAGGCCTGGCAAACTTGCAAACTGTGACTGGGTAAGGCTGACTTATTAGCCTGTTCTCTTTTATCAGATTTATCAGGAGTATTGGTGATATTTTGATCTCTTCAACCTGACTTTTATTCCATCTCTCATTTGTTTGCTAATTCTGATGGGGAACAGAGGTACGATAAATAGTCACCTCTAGTGCCAACAGAATGAATAAATATGTCAGTCTAACTCAATTACAGGATAATCCACAGCATAGATTTGCTAGAAAGCTGTCTCAATTCCTTCATTCCCTAGCATTAATTCAAGTTTGTCCTTCAGGTCACAGCCAAGCTGTAACAGAGGGAATGGCCTGAAAAAAATGGCAAACATTTTTCTGTCTCTTTAAATCCTCACTCACTCTTCTGGGAAACAAGAATCTGCATCCCTGCCTGAGGCCAGTGGTCAGGATGGGTAGGTGAGTGTCCTTTGTTCTTCTTCAGTGGAACTGCACAGGCAGGGGTCCTGGGCGGAGGTCCTGGGCGGAGGTCCTGGGATTGTCTTCCTCAGGAGATGGGGCAATCAGAATTGTTAACTGTAGTTGAATGACAATAGCCTGCAACTGGAAACCCTCCCATTAAAATCTCTGCAGTTCTGTTTATTAGGAGGTGGATGGCATTTTAGACAGGAGTCTCCACCCTCCTCATTTGCGGGCAAATTAATAAACTCCTCTTTCCTTCTCCTCAAACCGCTTGTCCTCATTCTGCTGATGCAGACTTGAGGACAAGTGCTGAGCTTTTGGTAACAAAGCTATGCCCTATGTGGTGATGACTGTGTCAACAGAAAAGAAGCCAAACTCTGTAAAATAATTTAAAGAGGTTTATTCTGAGCCAAATTTGAGGACCAGAGCCACTTGAACAAGTGGACTCGCTGTGGTTGCATTACAGTTTGGTTTTATACATTTCAGGGAGACAGGAATTACAGGTAAAGTCATAAATCAATACATGGAAGGCATACATTGGTTTCGCCCAAAAAGGTGGGACATCTCGAAGCAGAGGCTTACAGGTTATAGGCAGGTTTAAAGACTCTTTGACTTGTAATTGGTTAAAGAAATGAAGCTTTGTCTAAAGGCTTGGAATGTTTTAAGTTAAGATAATGAAGTCTGTTAATCAGAGAGAAGCCACCAGACATATTTCCAGACTCAGTGATTTATTATGTAAATTGAGGACCTGCAGGTTTGTCCTGCATAGACCTAGGCCTGCTAATGAGTTACAAAGGATATGTACAAGAAGGAAGTGGGGCATTATGAGGCATGTCTGATCTCCCTTCTCATGGCCAGCAACTCAGTTTTAGGGTATCCCCTTGGCCAAAAGAGGGTCCATTCAGTCAGCTGGTGGTGGGGGAAGGTTTAAGATTTTATTTTAGTTCACTACTGTATCTCTGCCATTACCATAATCATCCCAATATGCTTCTCACAGCCTTCCCAAACATATTCTCCACATATCTCCATTATAACATCGCTTATCCAGACTTGACTTTTTCTCCTACCAACTTTAAACTCTTAGAGAACAGTGAACACATTGCATTCATGTTTGCATCACCCATATTTAATATAGAACATGAAACACACCATACGGAATACACTGTAAATTTTTTTTTATTAATTAATCTTAGGAATGAAAGATGCAATAGGCAAAATTTTAAAGATGTCTCCCCCAAGATTCTCATCCCTTGGTTACTCAATCAAACACTAATCTAAGTACTGCTATGAAGGGCCTTTGTAGGTAAATTAAGATTACTAATGAGCTAACTTTTGTTGAGGAAGAAAAATGTTTCTACTACACTCAATTTCTGTATCTTGGGGCTCTTGAATTAAACTAACAAAAGACAGATTAGCTTTAATAATATTTACATGAATGATAAATTGTTGAGAAGTGACTAAGAAATATATGGGGAAACTAACAGAAGATAAGGATTATTTGAGTAAGGTCTGATCATGCAAACTCATCTTGGTGTCACCTCCCCGCCTTTGATGATAAGAGTTGCTCTTGCCTTCTTAGTACAGGGGTGCAGAGGGGGGAACCTCCCTCAAAAGAAAAGTTATGCCCTGCAGATAAGAGGAGGGCAAAGAACTTTTCCTATATCTGCAGATTCTCAATTACCTCCAGCTCAAAATAATCCTTATGCCAAGGTGGCATATTTTAGGGGTGATATAGTCTGATCCTGTTCACCTTAGAATAGGGAAATTACCTTGGATTTACCCAGATGGACTCAATATAATCACATGAGCCCTTAGAAACAGAAAAAGAAGGCAGAACAGCCAGTTAGAGAGATAAAGGAGAAGAAGGAAACAGAAGAGCTAGGAGGGAAAAAGGGAAGCCAAAGAGATTTGACGCATGACGAGAATGACTCAGTCTGCCATTGTGGGTTTTGAAGACGGAGGAAGGTGGCCATGAGCCAAGGAATTTGGAAGTTTCTAGATGCTAAAAATGACCCCCCAGCTGACAGCCAAAAAGGAGATGGGACCCTTAGTCCTTCAGTCACATTTAACAGAATTCTGTCAATATTTTAAATGAACTTGGAAGTGGATTTATCCCCAGAGCCTCCAGAAAGAAAATCAGTACTTCTGGCACCTTGATTTTAGCCTCATGAAACCCAGAACAGAGAGCCAGCTGAACAAAGCTGTACCTGGACTTCTGGCCTGCTGAACTGTTAGACGATAAATGGATGAGGTTTTCTTAAGCTGCTAAGTTTGTGGTAATTTGTTCTGGCAACAACAGAAAACTACTACAGAGAGTACTAACCGTAATAATAATTAATCAGTTATGTGATTAGGATGTCACATTCAAGGGGACACTTAACAAGACAACAGAAATCTCTAAGAGATGTCAAAACCATGAGTTAGCCCCAAATCAGGGCTTTTCATCCTTGTTGATAACAGTGGCTATTCCTTCTCTTAACTTCTTGTCAGAGGATTCATTACGAGTCTAATAATTATCACAGCAATTGGAATCTGAATATGTTCATATGGTAGACAGAATTCTAAGACGGTCTCCAAGATCCCCTCCCCTGGTATATATACAATGAACAATCCTTCCTCTTGCGGTACCTATGAATACAATAAGATAGTTGCTCTCTTGGTTATGCTATGTCATGTAAGATCTATCATAGCAGACTGGAGTGGGATTCTCCTGTTGGCTTTGAAGAAGTAAGCTGCCATATTTTGAGAAGGCCATGTGGCCAGGACCTGAAGGAGAACCATAAGAGGTGAGAGCAACCCCTGGCCTATAGCCAGCAAAAAACTAGGGACTTCCATTTTACAACTGCAAGGAATAAAATTCTTCCAACAACCTCAGTGAGCTTGGAAGAGAGAGGATCCTGAGCTCTAGATGAGAACCCAGCACCAGCCTACATCCTGATTTGAGTCTAATGAGACCTTGAGGAGAGGACCCAGCTGACCAGTGCTCAGACTTCTTAACTCACAACTATGTGAAAATGAATAGATGTGCTTCAAGCCATGAAATTTGTAATAGTAATTTGTTCTGCAACAATAGAAAACAAATGTAGATTTGATCAATGAGTCCAAACCTATCATTGTATAGATGACGTCATCAAGGATAATCACTCTACAGATGCAGAACCACTGGTGAGTTGTAGGGTTGGGACTAAAAACCACATTTGAGTGTGGCACTCATGTGTATTATATAACTGTTATCTGTTGAATGGATTATTCACGTATTCCAAACTATTCCACAACTTCTTTTATCAAACTTGGTCAAAATAATTTCTACACTATGATACTGGTAGGTTATACACACAAATTCACACACACACACACAAAGACATGCACGCAATTACATACACATTGCCCACAATGGAATGAATGTATCCCTCCAAAATTCATACATCAGGATCCCCAATGTGACAGTATTAGGAGGTGGGGCCTTTGAGAGGTATGAGCCAAAAAAATCCCCAAACTGTTTTCCTCTGCTGTCATACCACAACCACCAACACAGAAGACTTCTGTGACCAAATGTGTGAAGTTTTTTATCCACATACCAAATAAGCAATCAATTCTGCAGCGGACACCAGCTGGGTGTCCTTTAATTCAATTCTGATGCTATCTCCCTGGAGATAGCCTCAGATCCCACAGATTAAGGGCTCAGTTCCACAAGACTGCTCCCCCTTCTGACACCAGTCACAAGTCTGGGCCTCCAGAACTTCTGGAGACTGGCTTTATGTTGGGGTTCCCAAGACCCCATCCTTGGGTTTGATTAATTTTCTAAAGTGGTTCACAAAACTCAAGGAAACACTTACTTAGACTTACCAGTTTATTATAAAGGATATCACAAAGGATAAAGATGAAGAGATGCACAGGGTGAGGTACAGAGGAAGGGTCCAGGAGCTTCTATGCCTTTCCCAGGCACACCACCCTCTAGGAACCTCCATGTGTCCAGCTATCTGGAAACTCTCTGGACCCCATCCTCTCGGGCCTTTAATGGAGATTTTATTGGATGGGCATGATTAAAGCATGGACAACCATGTAGAAATATGATTGAACAAAAAGGATATTATCTAATACTAATAGACTGAGTGAGGAAACCCAGCAAGGCCTCTCTGTTTAGATTCTTCTTGCCTGTCTATGAAGCATTCCTTCCTCCAGAGTATGGGGCAGGACTCTTCTGAAATGGATGTCGTATGACCTGCAATCAGACAAGGTGGGTCAGAGAATTTCTTTTTGGCCAACCCCAAGACAGAAAGGCAGAGAAAGATTATATTTTTAGATTCTATGGTCTGCCTTGGGGAGAAATAACAAGGACTATGGGAGTGATAAGTCAGGAAGTATAAACAAAAATCTACACACACACACACACACACACACACATACACACACACAAGTATATTATAATATCACGGGAGGTAATTAGGTTATGAGGGTGGCCATGAATGGAATTAGTGCCCTTCTAAAAGGGATGTCAGAGAGCTGTCTTCCTCTATTTCCACCACATGAGGAGGCAATGTGATATCATTAGTCTGCAACCCAGAGAAGGGCCCACGCCCCAGAACCCGACCACAATGGCATTCTGATCTTGGGCTTCCAGCCTCCAGACCTGTAAGATATAAATTTCTATTGTTTAGGAGGTGGTAGTCAGTTATGGCAGCCTGAACCAAGACATTGCCTCATCTCAGTGATCCAGCTTCCTATCAAAGGACAACTTAACTTATTGGACAGCCACTTTGGCCACTTGGTGGTATTAATTTTTACAAGATGGCTGCAGTTCTCCTCAAGGAACTGTAAATTTTTGGGTATGTGTAACTAATTTGATATTTTCATTGAGATGTAACTTGCCACGTAGAAGTTTGAGACCCCTCTTACCTGTGTAGACTGCATAGGGTTAAAACAGCTCAGGATACTTGAAAGACCAGGCCTTATGTGTTTTCTACAAGCAAAAGGAAGATCTTCATGTAGATAGACCCATGAGACTCTTTCTCTTAAAAAATAACCCTCAAATTTCTTGTAAATGTCTGATAGATATGGTTCTGAGGACTCCGTAACATCTATTGGCCTGAATATCAATGCCGCAAGAGCAACTGTGTGTACCTCTCAAGGGCAGTCTTCCACCTGATGGGGAAACAGCATTTTGGCATCAGGAGTATATACATAAGGACTGTTCATTCAGGCTGAGACCCCTTTTTCTGAGACTGCCAATTATTGCCAGATGGAATAGCACTACAAGAAGGTAAGACAGCAATTCATCCAAAAAACACAGTTTTCTTTTCTCATTTTTCCCTTCAAATGTCATTAAAGCTGAATCCCAAAATCGAACTCTGACAGTTATGTTTTACTTTTACAAATCAGGAAGAAATTAAACAGGACAGGGAAACAAATTTAAACAGAATGTTCAGCAAGGAAAAAATAAATTCTCTAATTGGAAAGCAGGAAGGGCAAAACTACTCCAGGCAAAAGAGCCTGTTTTTAAAATAAATTGGTGTCTTTATCCCATAATTAACAAAAAAGTAAGAAAGGAGACTCCATTTGAGCATTTTTCTTTTGTCAGCCAATATTTTGAATTAAGATTTAAACCTGGGGTATACTTGAAATAAATTTCCATTGGAATGTTGATAGTAACTGGAAAGACAAAGATATTTTTGGGTTAATAGAAATTTTCCTATATCAGCCACTAAACCACTTAATTATATGGAATTTTAAGATATAATGAGATATGTATAGGATAAATGTATAGTAATACTCCTTGTACAAGGAAGGAATCATGGAGAAGGAAATACTTTGCATAAACATGAATATTTGAAGGCTGATTTTTGTGGCCTCACACCTCATAAATGACTCGATATGAGATGAACTGTATCCATTTCCAATTAAAGAATATTGTATGCATGTGCATAAGTACATCAAACAGCCATAGAACCTATAAATTCTTCCCCAAATCCCCAACTTTTAAATTAAATTGTATTCTATCATTTTTCTTAAACCTTAGAAAATATTCACACATCTGTCTATATATTAGACTACATTAAATGGCAGTGCTACACTCCCTGAGAGATTTTGAAAGAAGTGTTTGGTTATTTTGCATTGATATTTTTTAAAATGATAGCTTTTAAAGTATTTATGGTTTTCATGGGATTTTTAATTAGGTTTCCAGAGACGTAAGATTTATTTTTGCTGTGAGTTGTGGCTGCTTATGAAGAAAATAAAAAAAATACATTCTTCAATCTAAAAATCTCTACCAAAAAAAAGTAGAACCAGTGTGTGTTGCACATTTGGAGATATAATGAGTTACTTGAAGTTCACACAAATTATCGCTATTTTCATCATGTGATGATAGATGTAATATAGTCACATCCTCATAATGTAGCTGCCTAAGAAGCCTACTTTTCTTGTGTAGCATTCTCCCACAAAATAGTTACCAGTAGGCTCCAACAGGTTTCCCTTTATATTTCAATAATCATAAATGGGATATACAACTACCCCCAAACCAAAAAGTGATCCTTGGCATGACTGATCTAAATCAATCAAGATTCATCACCTGGAGCTAAGGGAGGAATATACCTCCCTGAGCATGTGCTCACCAACTTAATAACTGAACAAAACTGAGTTTCAAAAAGAAAGAATGAAGGGAGAAGCTATTGACTAGGCCAGGTGTTAGCAAACTGGAGCCACACTCATTTGTTTACATATATATTGTCTATGGGTCTTTTCACGCCACAACAGCAGAGTTCAGTAGAAGTGGCAGAGACTGGCTGGCCTCCAAAACCTAAAATATTTTTGGCCTTTTGCAGAAAAAGTTTGCCAATCCCTGAGATAAAGCAATCAATAGAGTGTTCCAGAATTTGTATGATAGACCATAAAGTTCTAGAACACTCTGCCATAATTATAAGAAAATAATTGAGATTATATATATAAACCACACATAGAAAGAGGACTTACTGCTTTATGATCTTGTCTTTTTATTTAGCAGATTTAGCCAGTTGTTAGCCAGTTGTTCAACAGAGATGAAGCTTGGGAATGCAACTGGAATAGGGAAGAACTAGAGAACAAGAAGCAGCAGGAGGACAGCCAGCATTTGCAGAGGGGAAGCGTGCTATTTCAAGGATGTGGAAGACTAGCCACTTCTACAATGACCAAGAGCCTTCCAGAGCATAGCTTGCTGTACAATAGACCATTCCTCCTCTTTGTAAACACATCATCAAACCAAAACATTACCCCCTGAGTGTACTCTGGAAGTGTACTCTTCCAAGTGAGTATTAAGCTCAAACATGGGAATAAGAGGAAGAACTCAAACAAATGTTAAAACCTGTCTAGCAAGGTAGTCCCAGAGGATAGTAGCATATTCAAAACATATTAAATCTGTTTTCCAATGGTTGCAACATGAAGCTCCTTTCTCTTTGCCAAGAAGAATACATAAGGCCAAGAAGATGAAGCTAAAAGGTTTAGAAAAGGATTGGAAAAAATGATGAGTCACTTTTCACCCTCTTCCAAGATCCCAAAACACTAGCAATAGGATAAGAAGAAGGTAGACATTTCAGGTTTAATCAAAATAACATTCATCATAAACGCTAAAAAAGCCAACAAGCTGGAAATAATTTTGATGGGGCCAAATAAAAAAGAGAGGATTCCAAAACATTCCTCTTTACAATATTAGATACAAGAGGGTAATAAGGAAAAGGCTCAGATTAGCTCCTTTTCTTAAAATAAAAGAGATCAGAGATATCAGCAAAAAATATGTAGGGACAGTACAGTAATGAAACTTCATCTTCATTTTTAAAACTTTTCCTAATGTGCAGAGGGATCTTTCTTGATGTGCACAGTCACTTTGACTCATACAGACACAACTTTCTGAGTATTCAGTTAGAGGCATGAGAGTTATTGCACATGTGTGGGTGTATGTGCATGTGTGTAAAAGATTTAACTCTTTCTCAATCATCAATGGAATCATCCACAAAGTGAAAGGGAAAATAACCATCATCTGGTTTCTTTGATCAATAAACGCACTCAAACCAGATTCTCAGGCTCCAAACTGAAAGCTTCTGAGCTTCTTGATGAAGTTTTATAAACACAAAAATTTATTTCATAAACACTTGACAGGGCCTCTGGTTTTCTTTCTTGAACACATTGACTCTGAATTAAATAGTTTATTGCCTGATTATAATAGCTACCTCCCATTCTATGCTATGCAACTAAGCTTTACGAAAAACGAACTTGCAAATGTCTGTCACTCAGTCTTTTCACATATAGGTTCAAAATGAGCTCAACATCATATTGAATGCTGATTTCTAACGAGCAGTATTATTGAAGTGTCCTAAGTGAATATTTCCTCATAGTTCACACAATGTATTCATTTGTAGCAAATAAAAGTAGATTTTTAACTAGATAAAAATCACTCCTTTAGATTTTTGTTACTACAAAGAATAACTGAACTTAATTGAAATTAGTCATTTGTAATTGGCATATGAATAATTTATTTTCAGAGCTTCAAAGTTGTAATTTTTTATATAAAAATAATAGTGTTTTAAACCTTTACTTTGTTAGTGTGATTCTGAATATAACCTGCTTTCTTTAAGGTTTTTTATCTTTTCTCTTACAGAATTCTTCAGTATTTACCGTTTCCTAAACTTACTTGTCCTGCCCCCCCCCCCCGAACTCAATAATATTGTAGAAAGAAAAATTTTAAAATCTTTATACAATGGGAGAAAAAATTACATTTTCTTCCTAGCCTCCAGGGAAGGAAGAGGTGAGAAATAGATTCAATATTTTAAACAATATAACCTGATGCAAATATCTAAGATGTGCTTTCTGCAGAAATAGAGAGTTTTAAGGGCTTGTCATATGATGGAATCTGTAAGTGGGATCGCCATAGTCTGTGTGTGAATGTAAATCACTTCAAGTTATGCACTTACTGAAATTGCTTTGCTTGATGTAGACTAGAAATCACTGCAAGTGACACAGATACAGTTTGAAAGTGAACCAACTTTCAGGTAAATGTGGCCTTAAGGTTAGTTGTGAATGTAAAATGAAGAGTGATAACTGGAACAAGCTACACCAATTCTCCTAATGGTATAAAATTAGATTCCTCTATTTTTTTTACATTAATACATTATTCTACATTGCTTTTCAGTGTTTTAAGCTAAAAGAAACAGAAAACTCTATAGGTAGCACGATGTAATACAATAATTACCAAATATGAAGAATCATTCTCTCAGATATCAAATAATTCTGGTGTGATTCCCTTTACAATAAATGATCCCAGGAATTTAAAGTAAAACAAGCTTTATGTATAAACAAACATACCTAACCTCAGGTACTATTGTCCAATCAGAGATAATATTATTGACCAAACGCAAGAATTCCAACTAATTATATGCAAATATCTTACAGATAAATCTGGGTAGCTATCAAATTACTAGACTAATTCTGTCAAATTCTGAAAATATTGGTTATGTTAATGTCTAATACAATCCACTTAGGTTTTGCTAGAAAAGTTAATGGAATTATAATACCCCAATATAAAACGAGGGGAAGAAGAAATGTTCAATTATATTGAATAAATGATGAATATATAATTTTGTAAAAGGATGAAATAATATCCATCAGCAGGAAGTAATTTTTCATAAATTCAGATGTATTATTCTGAAAAATCTCTATAAGTTGTCTGAATACTCAAATAAATTCACATGAAGTAATAATAATGACCAACCATTATATAGCATTTAATATATTCTGTATACTATGCTAAGTAACTTACATATTTTAAATCATTTTATTAACAGAAACATTAGGGACCAAAAACTTCTATTGTTATCATCTTATAGATGAGAAAACTGAGGCACATTCAGTTTAAATAAATTGCCCAAAGTCATACAGCTAATATTTGGGGAAATGAGGATTCAAACTCAGGCCATTTTGCTCCACAATTCATGCCTTTAATCATAAAAAAAAAAATTTTAAACACAATTTACTTGCAATAATATCCATTGACAGAAATAGACAAGGAAATTCATCTCTCTGTATAAAAAACACTACTGATCACAAGAATTAAAATTATGAAACTTTTTTATTATTTATAATGTTGAAGAAGTTAGACAAATAGATATGGGAGAAATATTGGGTATTGGAAAAAAGTAAAATGAATCAATTGACAAACATTTCAGCAGAATACAAGGGGACTTCAAAAAGTTCATGGAAAAATGAAATTTAAAAAATTAAAATAAAAAATATAAACTTTATTTTTTAACATAATATTCACCAAGTTCAAGACATTTTTGTAAGCAATGATACCATCCATTTAGTCTATCCCTAAAGAACTGAGGATCCTGGGAATTTAACTATGTCAATGCAGTCATCTTTACATTATTAACCAAAGGAAAATGGATGGCCTTTAAATATTTTTTAAGATTAGGAAATAAAAAGAAGTCAGAAGGAGCCAACTCAGGACTATAAGGTGGATTCCTGATGATTCCCCATCAAAACTCTCACAAAATTGTCCTTGTTTGATGAAGGGAATGAGCAACAGCATTGGCATGGTGGAGAAAGATTCTCTGGTGGAGTTTTCTCAGGGTTTTTTCTGCTAAGGCTTTGGCTAACTTTCTCAAAATACTGTCACAATAAGCAGATGTCATCGTTCTTTGTTGCTCCAGAAAGTCAACAAGGAAAATGCCTTGAGCATCCCAAAAAAACTGTTGCTATGACCTTTGCTCATGATGCTTTTGCTTTGACTGGACTACTTCTGCTTCTTCGTAGCCATTGCTTTGATTATGCTTTGTCTTCAGGATCATACTGATAAAGCCCTGTTTGATCTTCTGTTATAATTTTTTAAGGAAATGCTTCAGGATCTTGATCTCACTTGTTTAAAATTTCAATTGAAAGCTCTGCTCTTGTCTGTAGCTGATTTGGGCACGATGGTTTCTGGCACCTATCAAGTGGAAAACTTTCTCAACTTTAATTTTTCAGTAATAATTATGTAAGCTGAACCAATTGAGATGTCTGTGGTGTTGGCTATTGTTTCTGCTGTTACTCGCCAGCCCTCTTCAATTAGGACATGAACAAAATGAATTTTTTCTAGCAAATTGATGTGGATGGTCTGCTGCTGTAGGCTTCATCTTCAACATCTTCTCATCCCTTCTTAAAACTAGTTATCCATCTGTAAACTGCTGATTTCTTTGGGGCATTGCCTCCATAAATTTTTTGTAAGGAGTCAATAATTTCACCATTCTCCCATCCAAGCTTCACCACAAATTTGATATTTGTTCTCACTTCAATTTTAGCAGAATTCCTGTTGCTGTGATAGGGGCTCTTTTCAAACTGATGTCTTATCCTTCTTAATGTCTCAAACTAGATCCTGTTCAGACATGTTCTAACAAGTTAATATGTGTTTATTTTCATGCAAAAAAAATTGAAATCCATAGTTTTTTCATAACATGCATTTTCCATGAACTTTTTGAAGACCCCTCATATATATGGCTACAGTATTCCTGCCCCTTGATTTCTCAGTATGTATGTAGTAACTTTGCAGTGCTTAACCTGGAGAATGTGTTCCTAGCACTGAATGCCTTGACAAATGTTACATTTATGTAACTACCAATTTATTACAAAATGTTTCTCCCCAGGTTTTACTAGAAAACAATCAGTTCCAGCACTAAAATAGAACACAAATATGGAAGGGAAGATGGGCAAATTAATTGGGCTATCAAAATTATAGAACATTCTGGGTTTAGTGGAATCTTAACTACAGTTCAGTCATGTTTGTCTCATTCTTAAATATAATTATCCTGGACTTCTAAAACCTTAGGACTTTCAGTATCTGAGCAATTTGAACATAAAAATACATGAAGCACTTAAGTATTCTGCAATCATCAAATGCAAAGTAGATCCTGGTCAATCAGTCAGCTGTGTTTACTACATACTGATCTAGGCATGCAGCCAGCTATCATCTGCATATATTTGTCAGAAAATTGAATAACACCTTATGATTCTCCAAGAAGATCAGAAGATACATTTAGTAAAAACAAGACCCCATTAGAATACAAGGGAACTCCAGATTTGAGAATTTTCAGAATAGAAAATGGATGGTAGAAAGTTGAGAAGATGAGAACTCCAATGGAAGTGGCCACAAAGTGGTCTCTCAGGGTGACATGACCCAAGTGGGTTTACCATGACCTGGAGTCTGCTCTTCAACTTTTCAAAGCCAGAAATTGGGACTTAACACTGCACCCAGAAATAAATAATAAAATGACTCTAAATTCTCACAAAATAGATGTATAGCTAATAATACCAACTTATTAGTTCATAGTGGAGGATGTCACCTCTAATGCCCACATTTCCTCTAATATTTATAGCCAATAATTGGATCAGTAGGTTGATTGATGGCACAGTATTAAAGAAAAGCCTGGGGATTGACATGTGGAGTGTTTTACTCTGATGAAGTCTAAAGAAATATTTCTGCCCACAGCAGAGAACATTTTGCTCATGAATGAGCTGAGTCCCTCACATGTCATATCTCTCTTCCCGAACAATGTTGGAACTAAAATTTCAAAATTTGCTTCTCTAAAGGGAGCTTCCTTGTACAAGCCAATAGAATTATCTTTTAACTACATTTTTCTAGGTTTATCTAGAGAATACGATTTCTATTCTCAATAGGTTTGATCTTTGTTTTGTTTCACTCTCAAAAAGCAAACGTTTCTATATTTTCCAAATTCTTTGGAGGCACCCTCTTATAACCCTCATTATGCATCCCCCATTGTATGATCTGTTTGACGTTTAAGGTTGGGGAATTCAAGTTTTAAGTGAAGAACGTGCCAGTTCACAGTAATCAATAATACCTGCACAACTGCCATCAAAATCTTCACATCACCTAGCCAGAGTCAATGTAGTTTCTTGGAATACGTCTTAATTCTTACCTTTAGTTTGTTTCTCTGGCTTATCTTCTCATGCTTATCTATAAACGTAGGCATTTCTCCCAACATCACATCACCACTTTCTTTTTTCTTTCTACACTTTCTCAAGAGGGTCTCCTCCAATTGCACTGCCACCACACCTGTCACCCACAAATCTCTATGTCAAGCCCTAACTTTTCTTAGCATTTCCAAATACCTGGAAGGAAGCGTCACATATGCAGCATGCTATCATTTACAGCTTTCAATTTCCAGCATAGATTCCCTATCATCCTTTACAAACCTAATCAAATCCAATCATGATCTGTGTTGCCCATCTTTAATGATAACACTACTTCTCAGACACTAAGACTTGGATGCTCAGAATGTCTTTTGCCTGCTTCTGTTCCTTCCACTCCAGTGTGTGGAGTGGTATTTTTGTTTCTTTTTTCTTTTTTCACATATATGAGAGAGCTATGGAAATATCTTCCTAATTTTACTCCCCATTTTTAGTATCTCTATATTTCATTTTATTTCATACTACTAAATTATTCCTAAAGTATAGCAATGACCATGCAAACTTCTTGTTAAAACTTCAATAGCTTTAGCCTTTACTTTCCAAATAATGCTCAAAGGTTCCCATGATTACTACAAATCCATCTTTCTGGGTTTATCTCCATTATTTTCTTTTTTTTTCTTTGACCTTCTCCATGTTATGCTTGATGCATTTATCTATATCATGCTTTTGTCTTGTCTAAAACATCCTCAACTCCAAGTTGGACTCACCCAATAAGCCCTACAGAAAATAATTCTGTTTATTGACAGTATCTAAATAGTTCATGTCATACTGCATGTAGACATCAAAAGGGAAACATCAGTGCCAGAACATTCTGGATCCTAATGCAAAAAAACCCCATAAATATATAAATTTTTATATCAAAATTCACATTTTTGAATGTGAGGAAAGTGCCACAACATAGCAATGTTACCAAACAGATGGGCATTTACTAAAATGCAGGAGTGCTAAAAGTAATTATATGTATATAATTATATACCCATACACACACATATACACACAAACCCACCACCAATACCACCATTATTACCAACTTCTCACGTTATTAAAGACAGCAAGAGTGTGGATTTTTTGTAGTATGTATGCAGAGTCCCTCTTAGTACTATCTGCTGGTCCTATTTTTCCAGTTTTCTTGTACCTGGAACTTTTCAGATCCTGGAACAAGCAGTGAGCCGTTATAGAAAGAGCTTCAAAGTAATACTTATTTTTCATGCTTCACAGTGCCCCTTCCCCTATGTGGGATAGGTCTACAAGGGCTTTTCATATGATTTCATGAAATATAGGTAAAAGGAAATATTGGAAAGCCATTGGCAAGTCAAACAATGAACAGTGGTGCATTAGAAGGGTTATATGTCATATATAATACTATAAGTGTATAGAAAGGGTTTTGCAGCTAAAATCACCTTAGAAATTTCAGCATGGATTCTAGGCTATAAATTTAATGTTTGTTGTATATATTATACAGTATTTTCAGTTGATTATATTTCTTAACTAATTTTTAAAAAGAGTACTATACTTTAATGCGTAGAATTGATAGGGAAAGGCAGGAAGGAGCCTGGGAACTATATCAATATTTAATGACTCTAAATATTTGGGAGAATTGAGGAAATATAACATGGACTGTGGTGCTAAAAAGGGCTTTGTTATCTAATTGAGTTATTTGTCCTGATCTCTTTCCTGATCTTTATCTCATTGCACTGTTCCATCTTCTACAACTTAAATTCACAGAAACAAAATGCTTGTTTCACTCCGATGAGGTATCCAATGGCCCTTCACCCTACTTAATCCTCCGTTGTTGAACCTCTTTATTTCCCATCCCTACATCATAGCCTTATTAAAATTTCCCGAGAGTGTAAAAATTCCTACCTACACTGCCGAACATCAGATTCAACTATGTTTATATAAAGATAACTGTCACATGACTCTACTAGGTATAGTTTTTATTTGGGTATAAACACACACATGGATACACAGATTCACATATATATTTACAGGCTTTTACACACATGCATGAACACAGACGCTCACTAGCCTGGTTGTAGTGTTATTATCTTCCATGAAATGATATTAAAAGGAATAAAATAAAATATTACCAAAACTATTTGTTAGCTTTTTCATTTCTACTGCAACTGCACTTAAGTTCATCCATGGCTATATCTACAATTGAGTGCCCTGCTCAAAAAAATGAGGCATCAGCTTCTATTTGATATATTCCTAAGCCTTGGCTGAGAGCATTTCATCAGAGATGAACTGCACCTAATGCAATCACCAGAATTAAAGGAGTTAAGAGAATGCAGCTCCCTGCCAAGAAACTCTACCGTATTGTGCTCTTATTCGCTTGCTATTCCAGAAAGTATGCAACTAGTAC
Organism: Daubentonia madagascariensis; assembly: GCA_023783475.1. Taxonomy (NCBI): domain Eukaryota; kingdom Metazoa; phylum Chordata; class Mammalia; order Primates; family Daubentoniidae; genus Daubentonia; species Daubentonia madagascariensis. Next base: position 20,432,225 of record JAKFHU010001684.1, on the reverse strand, counting down.
TAATAAGTCCCTGGCTACAGTTCCAGAAAGAGCAGCAAGAACAAAAAGTGCTGACCTCGGTAAATTTATCCTCAATTTACAATCCATGAAATTCTTTCTGGTTGATCTACAGGCAACACATCCACCCACTCCATTACCATTCTTTCCCAGTGCCTTTCAGGAACTTACAAAATCAATATAATTCTGTAAATAAAATGAATCTCCATCAATATAACTAGAAATACGATAACAGAAAAAGTTGTCATAGTTTAATTGATAGCATTTAAATCAAAAAAAGAAGGGGGAGTTCTTTTTGGTAATTCAGTTTTACTTCAGAAAAATGTTGTAAATACTCTAAAATTAATAAACTGGTGTATTACACTAATTAATGTTTATTTAAAGCTTTTTACAATTCCATATTTTAAATGCATCATAACATTTCCCTAATTTTGGCGTAAATGTGATCAAATTCCAAATATATAAAGATATGGAGTAAATGGAATAAAGATTTTGCAGTGGAAAATAGAGTAAGGGACACTTTGTTTAGTTGCTTTTAACTCTGTATCTGTTATATAAAAATAAAAAGGTGATTTAGGATATAAGTTGTTGGACATATAAGAAAATAATCTGTTTTAATAATGAAGTTGTGTAACAAAATGCTGTTTCATAGGAAGGGCAAAAGTGAGCCTGAAAATACATACTTTAATTCCTGGGAAACTTTTTAGACAAAATTATTGGTTTTTTGGGGTTTTTTATACTTAAACTCCCGAAGAAAAATTGAGTTTTTAGGACTTTTTTTAGCGAGAAAACATTCTTACCGTGGATAAGCATAAAAATACACATTGTGTATACATGTGTTATACATGTGTGTATAATAGGGTTTGGTGTGCATGCACATAAGCCGTCATAATGGTAAAGACATGGCTACCCGAATGAACCAATTCTCCCAGTAAGGTCAGCACCTCCAGATATATAGGAAAGCATATACACAGACATACACACATGCACAAACATCTATATGGCATCACTATCATTCTTTAAATATGAAATGTGCTTGCACTTTCCAGGCAAGGGCAGTATTTACTTCAGAGGTAGATGACAATTTCATTTAGGAAGGTCATTAATGGACTGCTTTAGATTTGCAAAGTTAGTTTCATGGCCTAATATAGGATAAAAGTTGAGAGTAAAATTGTCCTGCAGAATAAAGAATTTTGGGTTTTAGTGATGTAACTTAAGAGAAATTAGGAAGATCTTGGAAACTGGGATGGATCATTAGAGAAAAACAGCTGTTGAAAAATGCTATTAAGTAGGGTGAATCAGGAAATATATTTAACATACTCAAGTTGAAGTTGTTGGCTGTGTTGTAATTCTCATCTCCTATCCTGAATCTTTCCATTTAAAAATGCTAATCATGATAGCTATGTTTAGATGATTTCTTTGAAGGAGGGGCATTAAAAAAGTTTATAACATAGAGAAATGGGTGGAGGGAAAACAGCAATCACAGGAGCAAAAATAAGAAGGTGAATAATAAGAACTCAGTAGGAGAAAGGATTCAGAATTAGAGGTGTCTGGACAACATAAATTCCTTTAAATTTTTCAGAAACAAGGAAGAGAGTGCTGGTTTTACAGTGCACATGGGGAGAGGATTTAAGTCAATTCAAGTGGATATTAGAAGACCTCAGGCTACTCAGAATACACAAAACATCTATCATTCACCTTTAGTACTAGTTAAAGATAGCAAGCACAAACCATTGCATATTGTAAAAACTGATAATTTAGTGTGATGCAAATGTGAAATGAGATGAACAGAAAATAATCTTTTTTCTGTATCTCACAGTATAGTGGCATTGGACTTCAAATTAAGCACATCTGGGATTATCACAACAAGAGAGATTATACGATGTGCCTCATAACAAAAGCTACTTATATATTTTATATATGTATATATAATGTATATCTCATATATATGAGCATATGCATATATATGCTTTGATTTACCTTCCTTATTGAGGATATCTGCTTCTCCATAAACTTACTCTGTAAACACTCTACATTTTAGATCCTTTTTTTCCCCAACATGCATATGTATGTGCACACACCCCCCATAAGCTACTATGTAAAAATATAATTTGTGACAAATAATTATTTTCCCTAGGAAAGTGTCAAGGTCTAGTAAAACACTCGTAGGTGGCTCATTTTAGGATGGAGATTAGCATTCATCAAAAAGGTGATGCTCTCATTCCTAGGTTGGGTAGCACATGGGGAGCATTTTTGAAGTGAATATGAACAGTGAAATGAGATACCGTTCAACTTCTGTCCGAGTCAACTTTATTGTGGAGCTCAACTATTTTGACCAAAACATGTGACTGCCCAGAAAAATCCAAGGTAATATTATCCATTAAAAATAGAAGTGAAACCTAATTCTAAACCAAAGTATTTTAACATTGTGCATTTCTTTCCTCTTCTTCCACAATGTTGGAGAATCAAGAGTTGATTGTATTTGTGTGAGTAAAGCTAAAATACAAAAGAGATATGCTTTAAGGCAGAGATGCTATTTTAGAAACTTTTATTTATTCATTATTTCATTCAGCAAACACTTGCATGCCTACCATGGTACTGTGGTAGGTGCGAGGTAGACAAAATGAATGACTCATACCTGTTCACAATCAGATCTAATCCTGTGTTAGTGAGAGATAACCCACTACATCAGATCAGTATGATGTACTATGATAGAGGTAGATTTGAGTGCTGTGATATCTCATAGAAGATGGCAGGGTAGAAAAATAGTTCCAAAAATTAAAACCTTGATATAGGAGAAGGAATTGGGAGACAAATGGACAGAAGTCATTAGGAACATGACAGTCCATGAATTGGGGCTGGAAGGAGATAGCTGGATAGAGTGCTGGGGCCACTCCCTTGCTTCCACAAAAGCAACTCTGCTCTTGTCTATTCTGTATTTTTGAGTTTCATATAAGATTTTATTTGAATGAAGCTTCATGAAAATAAAAAAATCAAAAGCTTAGAGTAGGGAACTGTGAAGAGTTTGAAACAGTTGCAACTGAGAGGGCATGTGTGAAAATGTTAGAAAATCAACTTAACAGGATTGACAAAGGGCAACTTGTAAGCTTGATTAAATGAGAACCTAAGTGTAACAGGATGAAATAGAATTTTCCTCTTATATAAGGATAAAAGATTGTAATCAGGATTGGCACCATCAATAGGAAAAAAAAAAAAACAGAGAGAGAGCACCACTTACAGTGTGTTCTAGTTTCTTTTACAATGCAAACATGGCTTAAGTGGGTCAAGAAAAAGCAATATTCTTCTTATTCACAATAATGGTAAAATCTACTCTTCCAAACACAGCAATATCAAAGTCATACTAATAAGAAAAAAACATTTCTGTTAATTTTTTTCCATATGAACTCTCACTTTGGTGCGGGTGGAATGTTTACATCTTTGGTAAAACCATATCGACTAACATAGCTCTTTCTGGTGGCAGATAGACTGGAATTAATGTCACTTCTCTTCCTGAACACTTTATGATTTGATCAAAGGACAGATCTATTAGCATTTGGCTGAGTCTTGCTGTGTGATCCAACCTTGCAGGACTTAAGGTAAAATTTCCTCTTGTGAGGGAGGTGAAGTACCCTGTGGGAGGAAGGAAGTGCCCCAGCATGATGGATTTAAATAGTAACTGAAGAGGGAAAAAAAAAGGTAGAAGGGATATCTATTAGCCTCAATTTGAAGAAGTTTTCACTTGCATAATACAGAAAACCACTAATTGTACTCCATGTCTTTCTTTGTTCCTCAGCCCAAGTACTAACATTCTGAAAGACTGTGGCCCTTTGGTTGCAGGTCTGTATAACCTATATGTATTATAGTTTACTGTGTTCAGTCTGAAGGAAAGGAGCAAGGCAAGATGACCCAAGGAAATGATGACAAACTTAGAAGTACACCTACAGGGGTGGATGCTAGCTTCATCTAACCACCTCCACCTTACAAAGTGGAGTCACCACTGTTTTTCAACAACAGAAGAGAGATCCATAAGTTGACAATGGCAGAAGAGAGCATACAAATATAAAAAGAGGCACATGCACAACCAGATAACAAAAGAATGATAACCTCATAACAAAGGTACTAAGGAACCAGTGAATGATTTAAGTAGGAGAACAACATAGACATGCATATATAAAAAGGGATATGAGAGAGTTATATATATTTGTCCTGCATAGAGATTTGTTCATTATTGTGTAAAAATATGTATCTTACTTAGAAAGATTATTCCCAATGCCAAAGCAAATTGCTTGGATATATCTCTAGATAGATATAAATAAATAATTGATATAGATGATATAGACCAGATACAGATAATAGATATATCAAGAACTATGAAGGGTCTGAGAACCTACTTGCAAACTAAGTTATTCTTACACAGTTTTACAGATGTTGGCAGAAAACTTGAGACTCCTGGTTTGGAGACAAAGGAATGTATTATTCACAACACAAGAAGCAGCATGAGTTTCATGTTCATATAAGTTACTAGCCCCCGAGTCCCATGGTGTGGTGCTTAGGTGACTGCTACACATATAGTTAGTTTATGTTACAATTGAGGAGCCCTGGCTTTAAGAAACCCCAAATCTTATAAAGGGGGCTGCAAGAAAATTTGCCTAACCTTTCTCCTGGAAATAGTTATCATCTTTATTATCTTGGACAGCAAACCTACCTGCCTTCTGCCCCAAGGAAACACTGTTTGCTATACAAACATCTTGTAAAGTTTGTCCAGAATAAAAGCGGATACAAGATATGCAGAAATGCAAAAGACTCAAGGTGAATAACATATACACCTTGTATATGTGTATGTGTATGTATTGTGTATGTGTATGTATTTTATATGTGTATGTATATGTGTATGTGCATTTTCTTCTAATTATTTCACAATTTTTCATGTTTAGTTCTTTAATACATATGGACTTTATTTTTATGTAAGGTCTCAGAAGACATTTTCTATTACACATAGCAAAAACATCCTAAATGAAACACAGAAGTGGACTATTCAAGTCATATTATTATGTATCTGTGTGTACATGCAGGCATGGAAAGGAGACAAGAAATAATAAACATTAAACAGTTGGTAGTGTTTACCAATAGAGAATGGTTGAGAAGTGAGGGCGTGTACAGGACTTTTATGTTTTGTTTTGATTGTCTATATTCTTTGCCTCTTGTACAAATAAATTCATGGATTACTTTAATACGTATTAGTCAGCTTTCTTAGGTGATGCAGATGCTACAAAAAGTTCCAAATTATCAATACCTTACAACAAAAAATTTCTATTTCTAACTCAGACTGGTTCACTATGGTTCTGCTCTATATTCCGTACTATACACTGAAGAAACATCAGCACCTATAACATAGGCTTCTCACGGCAAAGAAAATAGAGCAATCAGAAAACTACTAAATGGCCCTTAAAGTTTTTGCACAGGCCTGGCATACAGCCCTTTCTCTTACATTTCAATAGCCAAAGCAAGTCTCATAATCACAAGTAAAGTCAGTGAGGCACCATTGTATAATTTATTTTCAAGGCTAGGAAGGCAAATAATTAGGAACTATAATAAAATTATACTGCATATAACTTCTAAGAAAAAGAAAATGCAATTCTTCTAAAAAATGGTGGAACAATGAAACAAAGAAGGAGGGAAGAAAAGAAGAAAAAGAAGAAAAGAAGAGAAGGAAAAAGGGACGGAAGATTTAGCTGTTGTGTTTGTAGTTAAGTTGGAAATGGACCAGACTGAAGAGAGAAAGACCAGCTACAAGGGTCTTGCGTCATCTATATAACAAGTAATGGCAGACTGCTAGGAGGCATACCCAGTAGTGATATAAGGCCTGTGGTGCTATGATTTTCATCACTATTAAAGAAAGAGTATCTAAAATAATTTTTAAAGCAAAGATGATGGGAAGATCAAATATTGCATACTTAAATTATAGGATAGAAAATCTAGAGGAAATAGAGCCAAAGATAAATTTACCCTGTGTGAAAATTCAACTATGTACCTAAGGCCAACATATTAGCACTTTCAACAATCTAATATATTGTTATATTAAATAAAAGGTTTATAAATTATAATGCATACCAAAGCTATGAGAATAGATTTATATTAGAACATATCAAATAATTTGTGGTATTGCCTATTTATGAAACCTTTTCTACCTCACTAGTTTAAGATATTGTATGGACTGAATGTTTGTGTCCCCCCAAAATTTATATGTTGAAGCCCTAACTCCTAATATGTAGGAGGTTGGGGCCTCTGGGAGGAAGTAAATCATGAAGGCAGGGCAACGAACTGATGGGATTAGTGCCCTTATAAGAGATACCAAAGGATTGCTTTCTCTCTCTCTCCTTGCTATGTGAGGACACAGCAAGAAGGTGACCAAAGAAAGAGCCCTGACCAGAAGCTGACCATGCCGGTGCTCTGATCTCATACTTCTATCCTCCAGAAGTATGATAAAATAAATTTCTGTTGTTTAAGCCACCCAGTCTATGCTATTTTCTTTAGGAAAGCCTAAGGTAACTCAGACAGATTTGTTAACAACATAAATAGGAGTACAGATATGGCATAACAAAAAAAACCCATTTTAATGTGTTTCAATATTTGAAAGGATTCAATAAGCATGTAAATAATTGGGATAAATCACACTCTCTCTTGGAAACCAAGCCACATCTTTCTATCTCAAATAATGGAAAAAACATTTGCCAAGCTAAACTTTTCGGGTAATATCATATATCTTTTTATAATTTGACTTTGTGCTTCCTTCAGCTAATTTGAAGAACAGACTTTTTCAAACAGATTGGTTGATGCCTGTTACTATGGCCCATCTATTATGGCTACTCATGCTATGCTCCTCTGAATGCTGAATGATTGATTTTATTGTCACTTAAGGATAAACTGTTAGTCCCCACGAACTAGCCCTTTCATCCTTCTGACTTTCTAAAACTATTTTTATCCATACAAATCCACTCTGTACTCTATCTAAAGTATAAAAACACCTCAGGTTGTTTTAATGTCCATTTCACTGTCCAGGAGCTGTTCTAGTTATACACAAAGGTGAAGAGAGAATGGAGTCAGTCCTACCAACCATCTATGTGGATGATGGTGAGCACTAGGAATGATAATAAAAACAATAACTAACATTTTTTGAACATTTCTTATGTGCCAGATGGATATTAAGCATTTTACAATAATTACCTAATTTAGTCTTTAAAATAATCCTCTAACAAAGAGAATTTTATCATTACCACTTTACAAATGAGGAAACTAAAGTCCACACAGATTAAGTAAATATCTATGTTATTTCCTACAAATCACAGTCATGATCATATGAAACAGAAACCAAAACTGGAGAAAAATACAGATTAAGACATGGATATCAATTTGCTCTCTATTCCTTCTCCTTGCTACAGTGAAAATATATGTATAGAAAGGAACTTCTTCATTTTCCAAAATGTTTTGCTTAAAACAATCTCTGTCACAGAAATATAGTCTATATAAGATTAGAATTGCTTGCAGTCACAGATATACACACACCCCCGACACAGAGAGAGAGAAAGAGAGAGAATACTAGAGTTGCATTTATTGTCTAACATCATGTATTTTTTGCATTGCAACTACCAGGCATTCATCAGCCACATTCCAGGAACATCACACCATTTCTGCATTATCAGAAACTTATCTGAATGTAATTTTCCCAAGGATAAGTTGTCCATGTTGGGTCTGCCCCGCAATGGGGTGGATGGAGAAGTCAGATAAGGACCCCCGCAGACTGCAGGCTTGGAAGAGTTGAGGTTGTAAAGATAACTCTGAATTACAAAGGCTGGGATGGAGCCAGCAGAAACAGGCAGAACTCCCTGTCCCCAAACTTTCTATAAAACTCACCATCCTTCCCCTCCTCTGGGTGGATGCCCTTTTCAGCCTCCACCCGCCTGCACCCAGGTGCTCAAAATAAACGGCATTTTACCACACCCCAGGCTTCAGTTTCTTCCTCTCTGCTCTGACCTAACAGTCCATAGGAAGAATTTGATGAATGTCCTCTTACAGAGAATTTTTAAGGGATTTCTACTTCTACCTAAACTGTCTTAGTTGAGGCTTTGTGAAAGGTAAGGCAATGCCAGATGATCTGTTAGGGTCCCTTCCAAGTCTCAAAATTTAATGGAGATATACTAATATTCTGAAGAACTCAAGAACCTTCCCTATTATTCAAATTTATGGAATTTACTCTGGTGCAGTTGCATTACATTTTCCTCTTGAATATGTTAAATTATTCACTCTCAAATTTCCCCTCCAACACCCTACCCTCTTTTACTACAATGTGTTCTGAACAGATGCTGCCAGAAGGGATAACTCCTACAAATTAATAAGGATTTTCATAGAAAACGTCAATTTAACATTGGAATGACAGCAATAGACCAAAAGCAATTCCACAAAATAATGGTACATGGTTAAAAAAAAAAAATCTTCTTTGTCAGGTTTTTGGTGAATGTTAACAAGAGATCTAATCTTACTAAAATAAAAATTATCTTTCTTAATATGTTTCATATGGTAGAATTTATTTATTTATTTTTTAATTTTTTTATTTCAGAATATTATAGGGGTACAACACTTTGGCTATATATATTGCCCATGCACTGCCCATGTCAGAGCTACAATCATGGACATTCCCCAAACTGTGCGCCCCTCATCCATTCAGTGAGAGTTTTCCCATCCCCTCCACACCCCTCCCGCCTGCCCACCCCCTGATGAATATTATTGCCCTGTGTGATGTAAGTGTTGATCAGTTAGTACCAATTTGATGGTGAGTACCAGTGGTGCTTGTTTTTCCATTCTTGCGACACTTCGACACTTCGTTTCAAAGAATGGGCTCTAGCTCCAACCAGGATAATACCAGATGTGTTAATTCACCATTGTTTTTTATTGCTGAGCAATACTCCATGGTATACATACACCACATTTTATTAATCCACTCGTGTATTGCTGGGCACCTGGGTTGTTTCCACATCTTTGCAATTGTGAATTGTGCTGCTATAAACATTCGCGTGCAGATGTCTTTATTATACAATGTCTTTTTTTCCTTTGGGTAAATATCCAGTAGTGGGATTGCTGGATCAAATGCTAGTTCTACTTTTAATTCCTTGAAGTATCTCCATATTACCTTCCATAGAGGTTGTACTAATTTGCAGTCCCACCAGCAGTGTATGAGTGTTCCTATCTGTCTGCATCCCTGCCAACATTTGTTGTTTTGGGACTTTTTGATATAAGCCAATCTCACTGGAGTTAAATGATATCTTATTGTGGTTTTGATTTGCATTTCCCTGATGATTAGAGAAGTTGAGCAATTTTTTATATGCCTGTTGGCCATTATCCTGTCTTGTTTTGAAAAGTTTCTGTTCCTGTCCTTTGCCCATTTTTTAGTGGGGTTGTTTGATTTTTTTCTTGTTGATTTTCCTAAGTTCTGTATAGATTCTGATTATCAGCCCTTTATCAGATGTGTAGCATGCAAATATTTTCTCCCATTCTGTAGGTTGTCTGTTCACTTTAGTGATAGTTTCCTTGGTTGTGCAGAAGCTTTTTAATTTTATCAGGTCCCATTTATTTATTTTTGTTGCTGCTGTGATTGCTTTGGGGGTCTTCCTCATAAATTCTTTGCCTAGGCCAATGTCCATAAGAGTTTTTCCAACGTTTTCTTTGAAAATTCTTATGGTTTCATGTCTTAGGTTTAAATCTGTTATCCATCGTGAGTTGATTTTTGTGAGAAGCGAGAGGTGTTGGTCTAGTTTCAGTCTTCTACATATGGCCATCCAGTTTTCCCAGCATCATTTATTGAATAGGGAATCTTTTCCCCAGTGTATGTTCTTGTGGAATTTGTCAAAGATCAGGTGACTGTATGAGGTTGGTTTTATATTTGGATTCTCAGTCCTGTTCCACTGGTCTATGTCTCTGTTCTTGTGCCAGTTCTTGTACCATGCTGTTTTGGTTACTACAGCCTTGTAGTATAGTTTGAAGTCTGGTAGCTAGATTCCTCCCAATTTGTTCTTTTTGCTTAAGATTGCTTTGGCTAGACGGGGTCTTCTCTGGTTCCACACGAAGCATAGGATTATTTTTTCTAGATCAGCAAAAAATGATGTTGGTATTTTGATAGGGACTGCATTGAATCTGTAAATCACTTTAGGTAGCAAAGACATTTTTACAATGTTGATTCTACCTATCCAAGAGCATGGTAGTGTTTCCCACCTGTTTACATCCTCTGCAATTTCTTTTCTCAGTGTTTTGAAATTCTCTCTATGTAGGTCTTTCACCTCCTTAGTTAGACATGTTCCTAAATATTTAATTTTCTTTGGTGCTATTGTTTTTTTTTTTTTTTCCGAAAGGCAACCAGTGAATCTTTGGTGCTATTGTGAAAGGTATTGCGTCTTTAATTTGTTTCTCGGCTTGATTGTTATTAGCATATATGAAGGCTATGGATTTGTGTGCATTGATTTTGTATCCTGAGACTTTGCTGAATTCATTTAGCAATTCCAGTAATCTCTTGGTTGAATCTTTGGGGTTTTCTAGATATAATATCATATCGTCTGCGAATAGTGAAAGTTTGACCTCTTCTGCCCCCATTTGGACACCCCTGATTCCTCTTTTTTGTCTGATCGCTCTGCCCAGGACTTCCACACTATTTTGAATAGAAGTGGAGATAGTGGGCAACCTTGTCTGGTTCCAGTTTTAAGGGGTAATGCTGTCAGTTTTTCCCCATTCAGTATGATAGAATTTAATTAAAATAAACCCACTATCATTTTCTTTTTATCATTAAATAAACTCTCCTTTTAATAGAAATTATTGTTACACAATACACAAGTGACAAGAAATCTATTAATATATATAAAATAGGGTTTTTTATTAAATATATTTCAAATATCTTAGTACATATACCTCATGTGGCTAAATCTGACTCCACATGAAAGAAGCAAATAGCTAAAACTATGAAGTGGAGTCTAAATTATTTAGATAAGGAATATACCTCACTATGATTTTAGGGATCTAAAGGAACTGTACAGATTCATAAGTCTACAATAATTTCTATAGCATTGCCAAAGGTGGAAATCTTACTAAAGATGGAAATATTAAAGTAAATTTACAAATGAGTGTTTTACATACATGGAAGTAGACACATATATGAGATGATGATGTACAGGAGTGTCTTTTGATGTGTAAATTGTACATCTTATTGATCTTCTCATTGAATATGCGACCCTCCCATACCATAGCCCCTTTACAATAGCATTGAACCCCTTTTAAAATTTTAAGTTTACAATTACACTGCTTCAGTCAGTTTGAACTGCTATAACAAATACATCATAGATTGGATGGCTTAAGCAACAGGTATTTCTCACAGTTCTGGAGGCTGTAAACTTCAAGACCAAGGTGCTTGCAGATTCAATGTCTGATGATGGCCCATTTTCAAGTTTGCAGACAGACATCTTCTCAGTGTATCCTCACATGGCAGAGAGCAGAGAGAGAGAGGAAGCTCTTGTGTCTTCTTATAAGGGCACTAATCCTATCTACAATGACTCCACCCTCATGACCTAATCACCTCCCAAAGACCCCACCTCCAAATACCATCACATTGGGGGTTAGGGCGGCTTTCAACATATAAATCTTGGGAGGACATTCAGTCCACACATACACTTAGAATGTCAATTGTTTACTGGCTACCTCACTCTCATTTGAAATATGACCCCTGCAGATGAGAGCTTCTTAAAAAAAACTTTTTTATTATATAAAATTTTGAACATATGCCAAAGTAGACAGAATAGTATAGTGAACCCCCATGTCCTCATTACCCAACTTCAAGAATTATCAATTTATGACTACTTTTTTTACATCTATACCCATATATTCTACATACACTCTGGATTTTTTTGAAGTGTATCCCAGACTACATATGTTATGAAATATTTACGTATCATCTGTAAATATTTCATCATATATCTCTAAAAGATAGAGACCTTTGTAAAATATGTAACTGTACTGTATTATCCCATCAATTAACAGTAATATCTTAATGTTATCAACTATCTAATTCTGTACTCACTAATCATGTCACTGATTATTTTTTACAATAGTTTGGGTTGAGATCCAAATAAGTATAAAAAAATGCAAGAATTTCTGAGACACAGTATTAAGGTAAGCTTAATAATATGCAAGGCAGAGAAAATTTGGTCTAACACAAAGGAGCTAGGTTCTGTGGGACAGGACCCTCAGGATAACTGACAAAGAATAATCAGAGATCATTATTTGAACTATTGAGGATTTACTCATGTACAGAAGTGTATAGAAGCCCCCTTGAAGACTATCTTCCAGGCCAAAGGAAAGGGTAGGGGTGGTGGCAATGCAAAAGCCCCAAAGTTTCATAAGAAAAAATGATTGCTCGATTTAAAAAGTCCTTGGTTTGTCAATTCAGGACTAGGCTGAACAGAGGCAGGTTGCTGACTCCCAGTTCCCTTAATTGAGTACAGATAGTGCAGCTGCATCATAGACTACAAACAGTCACAAAGTTCACTATCAGGCTGTAATTCTGCTGATTCTGACCAATTTTCTGAGAAGCTTTGGTCCTACTTCTTCCACCTTCAAGACTCTGGATCATGCAGTAAGCAAGTCCTCACATATGTGGTCAAAATTCAAGGAGATTAACTTTATTAAAACATTGTAATTGTTTGATTGGTCTCTTACTTCTAAGTTTCTACTCTATTTCCATGGTTTTACTTATTTTTAACTTCTTATTTATTTGGTTAACTTCAAATTTACTTGTTGAGTTATGTAGAGTACTTTACAGAATGGATTTTGCTGATTATTTCCCTATAAGAGTATGTCAAGGTCCTCTGTTTCCTGTATTTCTTATAGATTGATGGTGGGACCTGGAAGTTTAATCAAATTAAGGTTTAATTTTTTTGCAAGGTCAGTTCACATGTGGTGTTTTGTTCTTCTTCAGATGGCAGCATAAGATGTCTGGTTATCTCTCTTTCTGTATATTAACAGTGTTTGATGATTGGTTCCCAGATCAGTTGGTTCCTTAGGTGTTAACCTAACGATGACATCATTCCTTGTATCATCCCTTCTTCTTTTATTTAGTGGAATACTTCTATGAGAAAAACTTTCATTAAACATTTGGTGACACAAAGAAAAAGTTTATTTAGAAAGATAAGATAAATGTTTAATTCTTCCTTTTTATTTACCAGATTCTAAAATGCATTCATTACCTACCATCCTCAAAATGTGATTAGCAGAATCCTAAAATGACCTCTAATAATCCTCACCCTTATATAAAACCCTCCTCTTGAGTATGGGCAGGATCTATGAATATATAGAATATCTCTCCCATGATTATATCACATTACATGGCAAAGGTGAATTTAATTTAACACACTGCCACACTAGAAAAAAAAAATTTTTTCCCTGCAGCCACAGTGTTTTATTACAAAAATGGAATAAAAACTTCAAAAACAAAATGATCCTTTCTAATTTAATGAAAACTGTGTTTTTTTTTATTGTTTTCTGTGTATGAGTTATATGCAACTTGAAAAATAGTTCATAAGGGTAAAGGTAAAGAGACGTGTGAATTACACATACTTCACGAGGCCCCGGGCTCAAAACTAGTGTGAGTTAAATACAACTCACATGACAGTTAACATGTTAATTTAATCAAAATAGAGATTATCCAAATTATTCTGACTTAATCAGGTGATTAAGGTTTAAGATTTAAAAGAGGGACTGTGGTATTCCTGAAAAAGAGATTCTTCTGCTTGTTTTTAAGTCATATATGAAAAAAAAGGATTACAAACCAAAAATTCAATAATACTGGTTTTTATATTTATCTATGTAGTTATCATTATTATTGTTCTTTATTTTTTCTAATGGTATTGAATTACTGTCTAGTTTCCTTTCATTTCTGCCTGAAAGATTCCCTTTAGCACTTCTTCTAGTATAGATTTACTAGCAATGATTTTGTTTTTGTTTATTTGGGAATGTCTTGATTTCTTCTTTAGTTTTGAAAAATAACTTTTCTGGCTATAAAATTCTTGGTTGACAGGTTTGGTTTTTTTTTTCTTTCACATCTTTAAATACTTCATCTCACTGCCTTCTGACTTGTATAGTTGATGACGAGAGACCTGTTAATTTTATTGAAGATTCCTTATGCAAGATGGGTCACTTCCCTCTTGTGCCTTCAAGATTCCCTTTTTGTTCTGCCTTTCAAGAGTTTAATTATAGTGTGGATATCTTTAAGTTTATTCTGCTTGTATTTTGTAGAGATTCTTTAATATGTAGACTTATGTCTTTCACATTTGGAAAGTTTTCAGCCATTATTTATTCAATTACTCTTTCTAAATTTTCTCTCTCTCTTCTCCTTCAGGAACTCCCATCATTTACACATTCGTCTGCTTGCTGGTGTCCCACAGGTCCCTTAGGCTCTGTTCATTTTTCTTAACTCTTTTTCCTTATTGCTGCTAAGACTGGACAATCCCAATTGACTTACCTTCAAGTTCGTTGATTCTTTTTTCTGCCCTGCTGAAATCTGTTTGTGAAAATCCATAGTGATTGTTTTCATTGTGGCTATTATATTTTCAGCTTCAGAATTTTTATTTGGTTCCTCCTTTTTATAATTTCTATCTCATTGTTGATATTGTCTGTAGAGTGAGAGGTCATTATCCTGGTATCCTTCAGTTCACTGTCAATGGTTTTCTTTAGCTCTTTGAGCATAAATAAGACAGTTGATTTAAAGTCTTTTTCTACTAAATCCAAAATCTGGGCTTCCTCATAGACAGCTTCTATTAATTTCTTTATTTCCTGTGAATAAGGCATAATTTCTTGTTTCTTTGCATGACTGAATTTTCTGTTTAAAATTGGGTGTTTCAATAATGTGGAACTTTGGAAATCAGATTCTTCCTCCTCTCAAAGGTTTGTTGTTGCTTGTTGTGGGTTGTAACTATTTGTTTGTTTGGTGACTTTTCTAAATTATTTTTGAAAAAACTACATTCTTTGTCATATGTGGTCAATGAAGGATTTATTTCATTAGTTTAGAGATTAGCTAGTGAATTGACAGTGATTTTATTAAACTCCTAGAGCCAAAAAAATAAAACACTCTCACAGTCTTTGCATATTGGCTCTGTGTACTCCTTTGATGCTTAGCTAGGCCACTTATAATTCTGTCTTAGCCTTCACTTTCTGCTTGTATGGAGCATAAAAGTCAGACAGAGGTAAAAGCTTAGGATGTTCTCAGTTCTTTTCCGATCATGCATCTAGGCTTAGGCATGCACATGCCTTTCAGAGTCTCCAACGTACACAGGAAATTTTCAAAGCTCTTACCCCATGTATCTTTTTCCCTAGCCCCTTTCTTCCCAGGTTTTTTGGTGTATTTTCTGCTTTCCCCATCTGTTATCCCTTTCCTCAGGTGTTTACAGCCAGTGTATTTGCCTTTAGGTGGTTTTGACAAACACCACCTGGGAATCCACTACTCCAGCCTTGACAAAATTTTAAGGTAGGCAAAAGAAAAGCAAGTCCCTGAGCCCATCCCTCAGGATCAAAACACACACCCACA
Source organism: Daubentonia madagascariensis (assembly GCA_023783475.1). Taxonomy (NCBI): domain Eukaryota; kingdom Metazoa; phylum Chordata; class Mammalia; order Primates; family Daubentoniidae; genus Daubentonia; species Daubentonia madagascariensis. The sequence goes on along the minus strand of JAKFHU010001684.1, from coordinate 20,416,615 downwards.
ATTCTTTAAGAACATGATTCATATTGTTCCCTTTGGTGCCAGCAAGCCTCACCAAGAATGTGGGCCATCACCCCCATGGCTGCTACTGAGCTGGGAGTGGAGGAGTAGCTATGTAAGTTAAAATACCACAATTACAATGTTTTCTAACAAATTTGCAGCTTCTTTCTTCATTAAGCATCCTCCTAGCTTTTGTAAGTTTTTAAAATTAGATTCCAGACTTTAATTTCAGAAATAAAATTGGAATAAATTCTAGATTTCAGAAATAAAATTGAAAAATTTTATTCTGCCAGGTTTTACCAATTTATCATTGCTTTAGTGGAGCCATGGCGTTTTGGAGTTCTCTATTTTGCCATTTTCAGTGATGATACTCTCTCCTACTTGCATTGAAGAAGTAAGCTGCCATGTCATGAAAGGATGCATGGAAGGGGTCATGTATCAAGGACTTGAGAATTGTCTTCAGGAGCTGAGAGCAGTCCTCAACCAGCAGCTAGCTAGAATACCAGGCATAAGAAACTGAACTCTGCCAACGACCACTTAAGCTTCAAAGAGGACCTCAAATCTCACATGAGAGCAGCCCTAACCAACAGAGATAAGACCCAGGCCTGACTAACCCTCAATTGTATCTTTGTGAGGTTCTGACCAAGGTAAGCTGTGTCCAAACTCCTGACCCGTGGAAACTGTGAAATAATAAATAATGGTATTTTAAGACACAAAGTGTAGTAACTGGTTACATAACCATAGAAAATTAGTTCAGTGATTAATAAAGGGTTTTTTTAGTTGCATTATCAATTCTTAGATTGAAATATGTTTTATGTATTTCAATTTATTTAAATTATTTTCTTACTGATGTTTAAATTGTCCCATCTTTGGTCAGTGTGAGCATATTCAAGTCAGCTTTTAAATATTGGTGACACACCATAGAGATTTTTAATAGATTTCTTGCTTTCTGATATAACCAGTAGATCCAGGCTCATCTTGCACATTTTCTGTCCCAGACAGAAAATCAGCCATTTAACTATAGATCTCTAATTTATTATTTTTTTTATTTAGATACCATAAAAATCACATCACCCATTTAAAGTACACAATTCAATGTGTACTTTATCCACAGAGTTGTTCAATCACTACCAGATTGTATTTTCATAACATTTTCACCACCCCATTAAAAAATCATGTACCCATTAGCATCACTCCCCATTTTCCCCTTCTCCAGTTAATTTGTGTTTAACTATTCCCTTGGTATCTGTTTAATATGCTGTATTTATCTTTCATTTAAATCCTAGTACATGTGACTCAATAACTTCATAACTGAGGTGAGGGATAACCTGTTCATGGAATGGAAGCCTATTGGAATAGAAGTGGTTTAGCAAGAGTCTCTTTGGCCATCAATTTCTTGATCTGTGCAGAGTGTTAATATATAAGAGCCAACTATTCCAGGATTTCTCTAAAGGCTGGAAAGAGTTCCTGAATTTGTTGTCATTTCTGTCTTGGTAGGCCAGTAGGATTGGAAAAATCTGAGCCTTGGTATACAGTCTCCTTTCTCTCCTTGTGTTTTCCCATCAGAACATCATGGGTTTTTACTAGCCTTGAATTGAAAAATGGTTTGCATTAATACCCATAAATTTACTCATCCCTTAATTTAGAAAAGATTTTTACACACCATTTTCAACTCTTTAAGAGAAAAAATTGTGGTTTTCTACTGTCATATAAGAAGAGTAGGCCCTAACAATACATCATTATGTATGGAAAAATAAAGTGCCCCTGAAAAGGACACAAAAAATGGAAAAACAACCTATGTTCATGGATTAGAAGAACAAAATTGCTTAAATGACCATACTACCCAAAGTGATCTATGGATTCAAGGCAAACCCTATCAAAATACAAGCAAATCTTGGAGATATTATAGGTTCAGTTCCAGACCACCACAATAAATCAAATACTGCAATAAAGTGAGTCATATAATTTTTTTGGTTTCTCAGTGCATGTAAAAGTTAGTTTACACTATACTGCAGTCTATTAAGTGTGCAATAGCATTATGTCTAAAAAAAGTACATACCTTAATTAAAAATATGTTATTGCTAGAAAATGCTAATGATCATCAGAGCCTTTAGTAAGCTGTAATCTTTATCGCTGGTGGAGGGTCTTGCCTCGATGTTGATGGCTGCTGACTTATCAGGGGGTGGTTGCTAAAGGTTGGGGTGGCTGCGGCAATTTCTCAAAATAAGACAACAGTGAAGTTTGCCACGTTGATTTTTCCTTTCATGGAAGATTTCTCTATCATATGATGCTATTCAATAGCATTTTACCCACAGTAGAACTTCTTTCAAAATTTGAGTCAATCTTCTCAAACCCTGCTGCTGCTTTATCAACTAAGTTTATGTAATATTCTCCTCACCAATATTTTGGCAATCCATTTGTCCTTTTAAGTTGTATTTGGAGTCTTTCTCCATAAAAAAGTTTTTGGGATTTTTCTTAATCACCAAATAGATCAATAATTTTCTTTATTACTTTTAGACATTAAGTCATAGTGAGGAACATTTTCCCCCCTTTATATGTTATGGAAGTACTCACTTATATTTACTTCTAGTTATTGCATTGTTTTATATTTTTTATCTGACTCTGATTCATTGGAAATTTTTTGAATGAAGTAAGACATGGATGAGGGTAAGATCCTTTGCTTTTTTTCATTGACATATTGCAAATACCCAGAAAGGTAGCTAGCACATGTTAGGAGCTCAGAAAATATTCATTAAATATGTGACTAAGTGACTAAAAAGGAGATTAAGAATAAACATGAATTTAACAACTGAATGCTTTAACTGACATGTGCTTTAACTTACATTATTTCAGTAAATCCTTATAACAATTCTCTAAGGTACTTTTTGTTTGCTAGTTTTTTGTTCATCATTAAAAAGGAAACAAGTTCAGAGAAGTCAGGCACCTGCTTTAAGGCGGCACCATGAGTAAGTGGTAGAACTGCAAATCAGTACACCATTCTTGACTTGTATGACTCACCACTCATACCTGTACACGTGTAGTCACTGCAAGGTAGGATTTTTTTTAAGATCCAAGATCTAAATTTAGACAGATTTGTAGGCTCTAACCTTATCTCCACCACTTCCTAGCCCTGGCTAACTTATTTAACTTTCTAATCCTTGGGGTTTTATTTTTGTTTTGTTTTTAAATCTATGTAGTACTTACATCATAAGTTTCTTGTGAGAACTAAATGAGAAAATGTGTGGAAAAATATTAGCATCATGGTACGTAGTAAGTGCTTAGTAAATATTAGCTATTGTTATTTATCAGAACATTATTCACTTTCTCTTTTCTATTTTTCTTCTACCACTTGGATCATCAAATATCTAAAACATTCTCAAAGTGTTTGGTTATATGCAAAGCGGCCCATTTCTTTCCATGTGTGCTTTCAGGTGCATCAGCTTTCCTTCAGTGATCCTCTAGATTGTGTATGCTTAACATCATCACCATTAAAATTCTTTAAAATTATACAGTTCTAACCTACTAAGGGATTAGAACTAAGGTAGCTATCTTTTCTATAAAAAATCATAGCTAAAATATATTTGAGCCCTTGGAACCAGATGAATTTATGCTATCAGCTGGATGCCATATTTTACCCCCAGGAGATAGATATAAGAGGATGTATTTCCAAGGACAAGGTCAGCAGTGACATTTCAGAATATCCAAGGATGCTGGGCAGCAGTAGATAAGTGAAGGGCCAAGGAGAGCACATGGCAGGGTAGGATGGCAGGAGAGCATCAGCTTTAATCATTTTCTATTCACTCCATTGATGAGAAAGAGAATTCCCCTTAGGGTTATGGGAATGGGCAGACACAAAACACCTGAAACTGGACAGATGGTATTGACAGTAGTTTATTAGTCACAAATACAGCCCAGAGGAGCAGAAGAGCACATGCCATGAAAGACCACACAGGATAACACTCAGGAACAAAGTGGACAACCTGGGGCTGTGGGAATCAGGCTTTGTAGTATCCAGAGGGTGAGGTACCTCACAGTTCTCAAGGGAGGATGTGAATGGCCTTGTTGAATAATTCCATGGGATGACATGGAACTGAAACCTACTACTTAGGAACAAGCAGGAACTGCATTGCACCTGGTCCTCTCAATAAAGAAGGTGGTTTGGCTAGAGGACCTTATCTACAGAAACAGATTGGGGGGGTGAACTTGCAGTTAGGTCAAATGAGCCCTACTGATTTCACCAAATGTCAAGGCAGCACATAATGTTGGGCTTTAATTTTAGGTCTTATACCATAGCATCCAGTGAGGATGCATACCCGAAGGAAAAGCAAAGAACAACTGAAAAAGCTCCCTTTTCATTCACACTTTTGCATAAGTCCGCCCTGCCTGTGATGTACTCCCATAAGCAGCCTTGTGTATGAAAGAGTTTGGGCTACCTATTGTGTTGTTTTATTCAGTAGATGTCTTAGCTGCCAAGCCCTAAATCTTTAACATTGCAAGTCAATTGCTTATATCAATAATCTCACATAGGAAGCAAAATAATCATCCAAATAGAATTGTGTAAACTTGTACAAACATAAATTGATGGTTAAATGAACATATGATTATGGAAGAGAATGTTGCCTTTAAACTTGGTAAGTGAATATGCCTCTAATGGAAACAGTACTATTCAAGAGAACAGGAAATGTACATTTATTTGATGAATGCATTTTCTAAATATCCAGCCATTAGCTTTAGTAGTGTTTTATTTCTAATCTACACATATTATCTCTTTTGTAAACCACCCTCATTCCTAAGCAAGTCTATTTTCAACTGTATTCTATTCTTTGGTGATGTTACTTCTATATCTATGTTGATGTTATAGGCCTCTCTTACATCGATAGAGCCCATTAAAATACCAAAATATGAGTAAAAATGTGTTGTAGGGTGTTTTTTTTAATAGACTTTGGCACAGCTTTTTAATTAGCCATTGGAACTCACAGAAAATTTCTTCCAGAAAATGGTGCAACAATATGCTAACTTTCTTTTTAAAATTCTCAAATTAATTATCTTCCTTCAGTAGAAAATCCATATTTCACAAGAATTTAATGCAGTTTATGGAACTTATCCAGTGACTGTAAGAACATGTATAATATTAAAAGATATTAAAAGACTTTAAAAAGAATTACATACATTGGTAGTTTTGAATGCATCCCATCTTACATATATTTTGGTTAGAGTTGTTTAACAAAACAAATCAATAAAAAACAGAAAAACAAAATCATTTCAATTGAAATAATATAGGCATTTAGAACTCCACGGTTATTTTATTCATCATAAAATTAAATGCACCATGAATAGGGATTAAAACAAAGTAATAACTTTTAGAAAGTTTAAAAATGATAGTTGTTCTTTAAGGGTTATAATTCACTTAGGTTAATACAACCATTCATTTATTTAATATGAATAGATAAATAGATAAGTAGATAGATAAATAGAGCATTTACTAAGTACCTGTCACTGGTGATAAAAATCTGCATTCATGGCATTTACACTTGGAAGGATGAGAGAAAGGGACAGTAAATAAGAAAATAAGAATAAATAGTAAATAAGAAAAAATATTAACTAATGACCAGCACTCTAAGATTAGTCAGAAAAGTAAAGACAGGGAGGATCTAAATGAGCTTGATAAACGAGGGTAAGGAGTGCAGTTTATTCTAATTGTGATTGACAGTGATTAGAGAGTTAAAAATAGGTGTGACATGATCACTTGGGCCCTACAAGGAGAAAGGATTGTAGAACTGTATGCGTCAAAGCAGGAATACTAGTAAGGAGTGTGTCCAAAGGATTTGAAAAGTGATTATGACAGAAACAGAGGAGGCAAAGAATAACTTGACTTTTTAGCTTAAGTCATTTTGGGAAGTGATGCTCTGTGGTATTTACTGAAATGAGGAAGACATGTAAGGAGGACATTTGGGAAACAAGAAAGTAAGAGTTTCGGACATGCTAAGTTCGAGACGCCTCTTTGATACATAAGTAGAAATGTCAAGTAACCGATTATATCAGTCTGGAATTTGAAGTACAGTAGGAACAGGGGTCATCTTCTAGAATATTATATATAAAACCATAGAAATAGATGAGATTACACAGAGAGAATGTGTGGAGAGAAGGCCCGTGGTCAGAGCCTTGGGAAACTTGAAAAGTTTGAGCTTGGGAGGAGAAATCACCAAAGAAGACTGAGAGAAGAAAAGCCAGTGAGTTAGGATTTAAAAATAAGAGAATTTTGGAAACTTGGGAATGTTTTTAATATGTTTTACAGATGTAATCCTAGCTTTATAAATAGAGGTAACTGAAAGACACATGGATATTTGTCATGTCATCTTCCCTAAGCTTGAAAAAAAAATACAGGATTTGTACTTTGTTTTTCTTGATGGTGATTATATTGGAGTGTGAATACATGTAGAAAAGCACATGCAATTTGAATACAAGATTTTAGGTTCCCTAGATAAAATAGGATTAAAATGCATGAATATTATCAGGATATTCACAGAGGTCTTTTCCCAATATTGATCACACCAAAGTAAATAAGAAATCTAAGCTGAAACAGGAGAGGTAAAAGAAGATAGAATTGGCTCCCTCTGTAATTTCAGCTCACAGACCTACAAAGTCAGATTAGACATGACAGGAATGTGAGGACAGAAAAATGGCTATAGGAAATAAATTAACACAAACCATATTAATGTTATTTCTTCATTTTCTTCCCTTTACACAGGGTAAGTCTGTCTCTGCACAAGTCAGAAAATAACCTCATGTTGGACACAGCTCCATAATTTATATTTCTAATAATACCATCAGCACAATGTAAAACAATTTTTATTCTCAAACATCTACAAATACAGATGTTTTCCCTCTTGCTCCAGTGGTTTTACAACTATCCAAGAACTACTGAGAATATTTTTCACCTAGTCATTAAGGAAAAAGGACCCGCAACCACCATCCCAGGACATCTGAATTTCTGGATCTCACGTTATCTATAGGAACATTAATTTCTACAAGAATAAATTTCTACAAATTCAGAATCAGGAGGCTTGGATCCTAACTCCAGCTCTGCCACAAGTGAACTGGATGACCCAAATACCTAATTTTCATGACTCTAAAATAAGAATATTGACTAGATGATTCTTGAGGTTCCTTCCAACTCTCAAATATAATTTTACTAGCTACATAAATTTATATTTATTTTCATCACTACTTTATGTTCTGTTTCCACCACTGTTAGTATGTAGCTCTCCATAAACCCCCTACCCTGAGTTCTTGGCAGCTTTCATAGGGCAAATTCTTAATTAAAAAGCAAACAAAGAAACAAAAACTCTATTTCATGTCCCAAAGCTTAGACCTATGTTCCTCTGACTTGTCCTACATATGTAGAAATCCTCTCCACTGCTCTTTCACACAATTCTTATGGGCAATGTTACCCTCTTCCCTTAGGGCACACGCCTGGATCATTTTATAAGCAACTTCTTTCTTGGGGTTACCTTATTTCATGGTTATCACTTTCAACACTATACTACATGCAGTCTCTAAAGCATGAACAGGAAATAGGAAGATGACTCCTGAATCAGTCTCCAACTTGTTAGGTAACCTCATGGGGTAAGCAAGCAGGAAGATTCCTGAACATTCCATGGTCTATATCCACTACCTCTCAGCCCAACTCTGGAATCTGGAACAGAAAATAATAGATCAGTGGTTGACTGGGAACAAAGTAGGAAAACATCTAAATATACGTATATGTATAGATAGGTAGATATAGAGATACATATATAAAATATATATATGCACACACATTTTTAGAATAAAAAAAATATAAACAATAAATATTTCCCATTTTGGTTTCCAATAAATGTTTTATATGAGTCAGTGTGATCCAATGCCAATAACATTCTTCCCAGGCAGGGTGGGGGTGGGAGCAAAGGGTTAAAAGAACACAAGGAAAAAACAGCAATAAAAAGTCTCCCATCAAAGAAAAGTCCAGGACCTGATGGCTTCACTGCTGAATTCTACCAAACATTTAAGGAATAACTAATACCAATCCTACTCAAACTATTCCAAAAAATTGAGGAGGAAATACTTTCAAACTCATTCTGTAAGATCAGCATTACCCTGCTACCAAAACCAGACATAGACACAACAAAAAAAGAAAACTACAGTCCAATATCTCTGATGAATACAGATGCAAAAATCCTCAACAAAATACTTAACAAACCAAATTCAACAACACATTAAAATGATCATTCTTCATGATCATGTGGGATCAAGGATGGTTCAATATACATAAGTCAATAAACATGATACATTCACATCAACAGAACGAAGGACAAATCCATATGATCATTTCAATAGACACCAAAAAGGCACTCAATAAAATTCAACATCCCTTCATGATAAAAAAAACCTCTCAATAAACTAGGTACAGAAGGAACATATCTCAACACAATAAAGGCCATATATGACATACCTACAGCTAATATCATACTGAACGGGAAAAAACTAAAATCATTTCTTCTAAGATCTGGAACAAGACAAGGATACCCACTTTCATCACTTTTATTCAACACAGTACTGCAACTCCTAGCCATAGCAATTAGAGAAAGAAATAAAGGGCATCCAAATTGAAAAGGAAGAAGTCAAATTATACTTGTTTGCAGATGATATTATCATATATTTAGAAAATATATGATATTTAGAAAATCCTAAAGATGCAACCAAAAACTACTAGGACTAATAAATGAATTCAGCAAAGTTGGAGGACATAAAATCAACATACAAAAGTCAGTAACATTTCTATATGCCAACAGCAAACAATCTGAAAAAGAAACCAAGAAAGCAATACCATTTACAATAGCTACAAAAAATACAAAATACCTAGGAATAAGCTTAACCAAAAAAGTGAAAGACCTCTGTGATGAAAGCTATAAAACATTGATGAAAGAAATTTAAGAGGACACACAAAAAAATGGAAAGGTATCTCATGTTCATGGATTGGAAGAATCAATATTATTAAAATGTCTATACTACCCAAAGTAATTTACAGATTCAATGCAATCCCTATCAAAATGCCAATAACATTCTTCCCAGAAATAGGAAAAAAATCCTAAAATTTTTATGGAACCATAAAAGACCCAGAATATCCAAAGCAATCCTGAGCAAAAAGAATAAAGCTAGAGGCATCACATTACCTGACTTCAAATTATCCCACAAAGCTATAGTAACCAAAACAGTGTGCTACTGGCATAAAAACAGACACATAGACCAATGGAACGGAATAAAGAACCCAGAAATAAACCCACATGTTTACAGTCAATTCATTTTCTACAAAGGCACCAAGAACATACATTGGGGAAAGGGGCAGTCTCTTCAACAAATGGTGCTGGGAAAACTTGATATCCATAGGTTGAAGAATAAAATTAGACCCCAATTTCTTATCATATACAAAAATCAAATAAAAATGGAATAAAGACTTAAAAGTAAGACCTGATACTATAAAACTACTAAAACATTGGGGAAATACTTTAGGACATTGGTCTGGGCAAAGATTTCTTGAGCAAGATTTCAAAAGCACAGGACACCAAAGCAAAAAGGAAAAATGGGATCACATCAAGCTAAAAAGCTTCTGCACAGCAAAAGAAACAACCAACAGTGTGAAGAGACAACCTATAGAATGGGAGAAAATATTTGCAAACTATTCAATTGGCAAGGGATTAATAACCAGAATATATAAGGTACTCAACTCAATAGCAAATAATAATACTAATAATAATCCAATTAAAATGGGCAAAAGATCTGAATGGACATTCCTCAAAATAAGACATACAAATGACCAACAAGGATATGAAGAAGGCTCGACATCACTAATCATCAGAGAAATGCAAACTAAAACCATAACAAGGTATCATCTAACCCCAGTTAAAATGGCTTTTATCTAAAAGGCCAAAAATAACAAACGGTGGCAAGGATGTGGAGAAAGGGGAACGCTCATGCACAGTTGGTGGGAATGTAGATTAGTACAGCCACTATGAAGAACAGTAAGAAGGTTCCTCAAAAAACTAAAACTAGAAATACCCTATGATCCAGCAATCCCACTGCTGGGTATATATCCAAAAGAAAGGAAATCAATACAGGTGGTCTCCAGGGTTACGGACAAGATACATTCCTGAGAACGTCTTTAGGTCATATATGTATGTAAATTGGATCCCTGATGAACAATAATAATAATGAATAATAATAATAACAACAACAATGCTACAATGGCTTATATGTGGTAATAATAATAGTGTAATACTGTAATAATAATAATACCCCTGTACTGTAATAATAAGTTACAGAAATAATTGTTGTCTTCCTTTTAATTCAAACAAACAGAACATAAAAACAAACTCATGCAAAAAGTTTAAACAGGAGATGATAGGAGAATATTAAAGGTTAAAACTTGCCTAATATTGCACCTATGTCTTGCTAACTGGAAGGGGCATTTTTGAGGCAAAAAGGTAGACTAACATTAATTGGAAGATGATGATGGAGATCGTGCTGGAGAGGATGGAGTGGGTGCTGGAGAATCAGGATTTGATTCTGTTGCCAGAGGAGAAGAACTTACCACTGAAGTCGGTTTCTCGAAAAAGGTATCGAGGGTTGTTTGCACAGCCTTTTTCTTTTTTCATCATAAATGGCCCTGTAGTGGCTAATGTTCTCACAGGTAAACCTTTGTAAACCACTCAATGTTAGGATCTTGGTCCTCAAGCTTAGCAAATCCTGCTTCAATAAGATGCAAGTCTTCAGTTAATTCTTTTATCATAAACTTTCTTGGCTCTGAATCTTCTGATTCTTCATGTTCTTGTGTTTCTATCAGCTGTTTCTCTACCTATGAGACTAGCCACCAGTGTAACGATGCTGTGCCAACGAACCACTTACACCATACACAGAAGAAACGAGTTTTCAAATTATTAATTTAATTATTTAATTATAAATTATCCTTATGGGGAGACTTGGGAGCCCATTTGTAGGTACAGAACACCATAAGTCAGGTCATCTGTAACCTGGGGACTACCTGTATGTCAAAGAGATATCTGCACTCCCATGTTTATTGCAGCACTATTCACAATAGCCAAGATTTGGAATCAACCTAAGTGTCCATTAATGGATGAATGAATAAAGAAATTGTGGTACATAAACACAATGTATTATTACTCAGTCATAAAAAAGAATGAAATCTTGTCATTTGCAACAACATGGATGGAACTGGAGGACGTTATATTAAGTGAAATAAGCCACAGAAAGAGAAATATTGCACGTTCTTATATGCAGTAGATAAAAAATATGATCTCATGCAGGTAGAGAGTAGAATGACGGTTACTAGAGGCTGGGAAGGGTATTGGAGAGAGAGGGATAAAGAAGAGTTGGTTAATGGGTGCAAAACTACAGTTAGTAGGAATATGATCTAATCTTCAGTAGCACAATAGGGCAACTATAGTTAACAATAATTTATTATATATTTCAAAATAACTAGAGGACTGGAATTGCAATGTTCCTAACACAAAGAAATGATGGATTTGAGGTGATATATATCCCAATTACTCTGATTTGATCATTATACTTTGTATGCTGGTATCAAAATATCACATGTACCCCATATAGATGTACAACTATTATGTACCCATAAAAAATGTTAAAAGGGCACAAGGAAATTTTGAGGCTGATGGATATGTTCATTATCTTGCGAGTGATGATGCTGTCACTAATACATGCCTATGTTAGCAGTTATCAAATCGTACACATTAAACGTGTTCAGTTTATTATATGTCAATTATACTTGGATAAATCTGCTTTTTAAAAAGTCATAGAATCAAAAAAATAAAAGTATATACCATATAAAAGATGAGAGAAGAAGAGAAAGATTTAGGAGTTAAAAATCACCTGTTGAGAGTGGAGCAAGCAAGGCTGATGCTTCCATCCTGCTTGAAGGATGCGGGGGGTGGAGGGTAGGTAGAAGTATGAGAAAGATGATGTATGTGAAAGCATTTTGAAAACTGTAAAAAAGAAGGTACCTATAGTAGTCATGACTTTTTATTCTGCTAGATGCTGAATATATAACTGTGTTTAAAGTATAATAACTGCCCTTTCAAAACAGAAAAGCTATGAAAGGAAGCACATAATTAATGACAGAGAAGTGGCAGAGACAAGTGCTAGGGGAATTCAGAGTGAGTTGTTCTGCTGCTGAGTGGTATTAGAAGCCTGCACCATTCCTTCCTGAGTTCATTCTTTAGAAAAGAATTGTCAGTCCCATATAGACATAGTGTCAAGTTAATCATATGAAATATAAGACCTATTTAAGTTGCATTAGTTAACATCTTAGAAACATTCCAGTATTGGCTATTGCTCTGTACTTTTACTGGAAGAGTGATTTATGATTATATGATAATGGTGGATAAGGGTAACTCAGACAATAGACAGACGTTCATAACTTTTAGAAAAAAGTCTTAAAAGTAAGACTTTTGAGAAATATTTGAGGGCGTTAACTAGTATTTTTGAGGAGGGACTCCTGATTAGAAATCATTATCTGTCTTAATACCCACTACCTTTGAGTTATTTGTGTTCATCTCATTCAAGCTATTAGCCCATTAAGAATGGGATTCTTGTCTCGTTTTTGCATCTCTAAGAGTGCCCTAAACAGAGTTTTGATGGTGTGATTGATGCTCAATAAACATTTATTGAGTGAAACAGGATGGAGGCCCTCTTATTCAAAGCACTTCATGTAGTTAGTCAATTAATAAAAAATTCAGTTAAAGATGGAAATTATTAAATTAAAATGTACCTGTACTTCAAACAGTGTGTTTTAATTGAAAACATGTTAATGCACATTAATTCTCCAGTTTATCTCGAGGTCTAGTTGATCATAGTTCTGCTCGGGAGCTTTCCCTGCTGTCTTTTATGTAAAAACCACCTTAACACACATGGTATATGATTTAAGCCTTCAGTTTATTTAAAGTGAAGTGAAAACTTAAAGAATCCTGTGCAGCAAGCCAAATATAGAATTAGAATTAGAATTTTTCTTTAAATTTTTTAAGGATTCTTGCTTAAAGCTAATTTAACAGCAATTTTCATACAATTTACCTTTATCAAGTTTTCCAAATTCAATTCCATTTTATAATAATAACTCTCTCCCTTTTAAAATTTCTTTCATTGTTGTATGGGTCATTTAATTAAAGTCATAGTTATAATAAATCATTTGTTGTTTTTCTCCCCCACTAAAATATAAGCTACATGAAGGCACAAAATTCATCTGTCTTTTTTATCAATTTATTTCCAGGGGGGTAATTTTTTTATGAATGAGTAAAATACTGGCATAAGCAGGACTGGAAACAGACACAACTGTATATTGTGTACATTAAACTAACCAACAATGAGGCAGGAGAAGCCTCTGAGCTGTGAGCTTTCAGTCAGTATGTAACATAGAATGGAACTATCACTTCATCTAGCAGATGGTTAAAGGTCCCTTAAATCACAGCATTTCCCAATATTTATCTCATCACAGCACTATGGAAAATTATACTATTTAGCATGTTAGAATAAATGATCCAACACAACAGTCCTGGGGGCTACAGCTGTCCAAATCTCTACCCAGCTATCCCATTAATAACCCATCAATCCCCTTGCCACAGGTCAGAAAGCTCTGACTCAAAACTTCTTCTATTATGACAGCTCATGAGCAACCCAGATAGTGTCACCTACTATTTTACTGTGCTGCTTTGTGATTGATAGTGGAGCACTGCTATAACCTGACTAGGTTTCCACTCCTACCGGTAACTAGTGCCTTGCAGGCTGACCCCTTCTTAAAGCAGTGTCAGTGTCACTACTTGCTGAAGTTCTATCTTCAAAAATGTGAGTCCAGTGGAGCAACCTGCCATGGCTTCCCCTGGCACTCCACTTTCTGCTGGCATCCTTGCTCCTTCATCCTGGCCACAGTGATTTCCTAACATGCAGAGGAGGAGTGTGACTCATTCGGGGGTGTCCCACAGAAAAACTGCCTGAACCTCAAATGCTGCAGCTCTGTAGTGGGCAATGTCTTCTGACTTACCCACACCCCTTTCTATAGGAAACTTCAGCTAGGTAGTGGCACCTGGATGGTGCCCTAGGCCAGCACTCCCCTCCCGTGACTCAGGGCCCGGGCTCAGTCTCAGCCTCCACTCTCCAGTTTCCCTTTACTGAAAACCTGCTTTGATTAGGGATATTTTAGTCTATCAGATGCCTTTTCTACCTTTCAATCCCAACCAAAAAACAAACAAGCAAAAACAAAAAAAGAGGACCCAATCTTGAATTAATCTAGAAATGAGATGATATTGATCTGAACTAGAATGGTGGCAATGAAAATAGAGATAAGTGGACTGATCACAAAGATATTTACAAGACAGTAAGACTTGGTGATTGGGTGGAGGTGGAAGAGTAGGAGCCAAGTTTTGGTTTGGGCAACTGTTAGATGGTGGTACCACTAAATGCCATAGGGAGAGAAAAAAACAAAAAGAGAAATAGTTTTAAAGGACATGTTGATTTTGCTTGAATTTGGAATACCCACATGAAGGGGCCATATGGGCCAGATCTCAGGAGAAAACTTTGCTTTATTTAAGGCATTGACATAGAGTTGGTAACTAACACCATGAGAAGATTATATCACTCAAGGAAGTTTTGTAACTTATGTAAAAAGAAAAGAAGACTTTGCATGTACCCCCAAATAACACCAAAATTTAAAAAATAGAGGAAGATGAATAAACAACATATTCTTAAGGGGAGAGGTAAGAAAAGTAGGAGGAATGTTAAGAAATCCAAAGAAAAAGAGCATTTCAAAAAAATAAAAAAGACAGTGGTCAAGGACATCCAATGCCACCGAATGTATCCACTGGGTTTGATCATTTTGCAGGTCGTTGATTACCTTTCTGACTCAGGTGGTACAAAGGCAATATATGTAACATAAACATTTGTACCCCTGTAATATTTTTAAATAAAAATTAATTAATTAATTAAAAAAAGAGTACTTTAAGTGAAGTGGTAAAAAGAAAAAAAACCCAAAAACACTATTATCACCTCCCAATTCTAGGACTTATGGGGTATAGAAGATGAAAAAGCCTGCATGTAAGAGATATGTAGGAAAAGTAATGTTCTTACAGTAGAATCAGCCTTAACTTCGGGACAAGAGAAGAAACATTCAATGAAGAAACAGAGGATTTATCTTTACCAGGGATCAGGGATAATAGAGCTCAGAGTGCAAAAGTTTGGGCAGAGGGGAGGGTTAAGTCATGTAAGAAAGCAAGAGAATAGCACTAAGGGAGAAGATAAATCAGAGGTTAAAATTTGAGCAACAAAAAAGATTGACATATAAGAAAGACTTGATATGTTTGGTTGTCTACAGGTTTTCCAAATGAATAATCCATAGGGGAATTCAGGTAGATGGGAGTGTGGAAACAGAAGAGGAGCACAGATGGATTCCCTGGAGTTGCAGAATAAGTGCCATGACCTGGTTGGGAGTTCTGCTAAGTGGATGCTAATCCTTGTAAGTGAACTACTGGTAGAATTATTTTGCATACAACTCTCACTCATATTGGAAAAATCAGCAGCCTTTGATGGTAGAGGAGATGCCATACTCTGAAATCAGTCAGACAGGATCCTGATTATTTACACAAGATCTCAGGAGGAAGCTCTGAGTTCCAGGCTTCTGGCACAAAGGCTCCTGAGTAACAGCAGTTGGCCTTTCCTGGGATCTTGCAGCTGTTTCCTAAATTCACTTCGTCACCCTCATCTCCTGTAGCCCATCCTCTATAACTCTTCTATTAACCTTTCTAAAATGCGAACATAATTGTATCAGTTATCTACTGCTGTGTGACAAACCACTCTAAAACCTAGTGCCTAGAATAACAGCATTTATTTAGCTCTTGAGTGCATGCATGGGAGGCAGTTTAGGCTGGGTTAAGTCTGGCAGGTCTTCTGCTGGTCTTAGCCGAATTCACTCAAATATTTGCTGCCTGCTGGACATTAGTGGCCTCACTCACATGTCTGCAATTGGCTGGGTATCACCTGGGGCTGGCTGCCTGGAATGACTGGAACAACTCTTATTCCAGATTTACTTATTGAACTCCTGCTGTACCTTCAAGACCAAGGTCAGACATCACTTTTTTATAAAGCCTTCACTGACTCTGCGCAACAGTTATTCACACCAACCCTCAGGGCTTCCAAAATTCATCACACATACCTCCAATAGCAATTATTTCAATGTATTATCATTACTATTATAGTGCACATGTCTTTACCAGTCTGTTGAGGGCAAAGACTTCATCTTCACACTGCTTTTATCTACCACAGTGCTTGCTCACATTGTAAAGATGCTCAATAAATATGTTTTGAACAAAAAAAAATTATAATTGTGCAGTTGTCTTCATATCCTCCAAGATACAGAAGGACTGATAGGAGAGACCTTTGCCAGGTGAGTTTCACCTCCAGAGTAAGCAAGAAGTTCCCGAGTTCCCCTGTAGTGTTGGACAGACTATTCCTCCTCCAAAGAATATGCAAAATACAGAATAGGCTAATCTAAAATATATTGGGAACAATGGCAAAATTTCTTTACAAACCTTAATGTAAATCAATTGAGTTGTTTGAAATCAATTTAAGTTGTAGTATAAATAAGTAATTGATGAAGAATCATTTGCCAGTAGACAAAAAGTGTGTTATGAACTATCACATACTACATGAAAGCAAGGATGGAAGGCACATGCCACACTCACTTTTTGATTAAAGTGTCTAAGCCAGGCTATGTGGGTTAAGGAAATGATAACCAACCTGTCATTTTGTAAATGTCAAAAAAAAACTAATGCAATAATTGGACTGAGCCCAGGTGATGTAAAATAACAGGGAAGTTAACTGTTTGCTAAGGAAAATTTGTACCATTAAATATTATACTAGTAGAGCTCCACTCCCCCACTGGCCTAGCCTCCAATCTGATCTTGGATTTGGCATATAAGTGTCAAATGGTAACTCCTGAATAATATGTGTAATTTCTCCATGAAGGTATAGAGTTAGTTGAAGCTATTAAATTTAAAAAAAATGTGAATTGAATTTGTATGTGCTCTCCTGCCTCCATCTTCAAGTGTTTGGGCTTCAGCATGAAAAGGGGTACTGCCTGAGATGTGATTGTCTCCTTCCACAAATGGGAATCTATTATTGGCTACTATGCCTTCATAGTAGCTCCAGGAACTTATTTATGCCCTGTTATACAAATTCGCTCCCTTGGTACATCTCTCACACATGGAGGGTGTGAGTGAAAGCTCAACACAGGTCAGTCATTCCAATTCTAGAACATACTTAAATATCCACCTAGCATGGCAGCAGTCCCAGTCTGAATTTAAGTAGGATGCAGACCTTTCTTAGGTGTGTCTGGTGAACTTATGGGGCAGGACAAGAGAACTCATTTATAGAGTGAGCAGACTTCTTTGGAAGAAAAAGTCATAAAAAAGGAGGAGTCAGGCTCAATGAGTTTACCCCAATAACTAAAAGTTATGAAAATAAAAAGCCTTGATCATCGGAAGAGCAGGAGAACCCTGAGCACATTGCAAGTCATTACTTGGATCTGTCCCATGTCCCAGTGCACTATGACTTGTGATTTATATTTATAAAGTGAGAAATTTTAAATTTATCCAAACACTGTTGAGCAAACAACAGTGCTTTCCCCACCCCCATTCTAAAGCATGTTACAAAAGGACAACCTATTTTATGGCTTTTGTGTAATGAAGACCACAATCTTCAGTGGTGGTGTCTGTCAGAGCTCAGCTCTAGATGTTAATGTGTGGGATGGCTAGATCCCTCTCTCTCTCCAAATGGCTTCCCTCTAAGCATGACCTCTGGGTCCCAAAAAGGAGCATTTCAAGAGGCAAAGACAGAAATTGCAGATCTCCTAAGGCCAAGCCTCCTATATAGCATCTCTTCTGCTATATTCTGCTGATGAAATTAAGTCACAGGACTAACTCAGAATCAAGGGGAAGGGAAATAGAATCACCTCTCAATGGAAAGCATGGCAAAGAATTCACATCCACCTTCACTTCACCATGATGTGAGACAATTCCAAGAGTCTCCTGGAAATATTTGAAAAGCACATGATTTGAGTCCAATGTGTTGCATTAGAAAGAGGAAGACAAAGTTAGTGGAATTGGATTACTCCTGTTACGGTAAACCTATTTGTAGCTAGTAAAGCCTGGGAAATTCAAATAATAGCAAAGCTATTTCTAACGCGTCTTTATAGTCACTTCCCTTACCTACACTGTTCAAATAAAATATGCACAGCATCCCCAGTACCCATCTGCATATACCTCAGTGCCCATCCTCAGCTTCATACTCCCGGCCCAGAACCTGTCAGCAGCATATTCTTTTTCCTTGCTGGCTTTGCAGCTGTACCTATGGTCTTTTCCTCCCTCCTTTCATGCTATACCCTTAAGACAGAACATTAACTCCTGTCTTCCTGACTACTTGGTAGAACTACCTTGAAACATTGAATGTGTTCTAGTCTTCTAATCTTTTTGTGCTTGGACTTTGAGCTCTTTCCAGCTACTCTTGCTTGGGTTACCTCGGAAAAGAATGCTCATTCCACCTTCCTCCTTCCTGCTTTTCATCCCTTCCCTATCAGTCAGAGTTTTTTTGTATGAAAGACAAATAAGCTCTTGCTGATTTAAAATAATAATAATAATTTATTTAAAGCATACATTGCAGCCCTGAACATCTAGAAAAATTTGCTGAAGTCTTGCTAAAAATTAAGTCCCCTAAAAAAGTAATGCCAACCTTGGACACTTGATGCTACTCCTGGACCACTGCCACAGCTGCTCCTGGAAACTTGATGTTCTTCCTACTGCTAATGCAGCTCATCAGTACCAGAATGGAGTCTCTATTTCCTCTGCTTGCTTCAATCATTAATTACTCCTGCAGTTCCACAGTGACTACATCTCATAGTCAAGCCTATGTCACATGTTCCCATTCTAGCTGGAAGAAAGGCTAAGATACTAAGTCTCTAATTTTCAGAGTCTGTAAAGGGAAGGAGTGATGTTCTGCCTTCTACCAAGACTCGTGAGGTGGGCAATTCCCAAACTTAAGAAGGGGGTTGGGATGATTTGTAGCTGTAAAAGTAACTAATACAATTCAACTGCACAATATTCACATACAACCTCCTTCAAATTCTTAAGGTTTAAAAAAATGCGGCTATATAATTAATGCAAAAACTATCACCTGTATGCTGAAAATACCTTCAGCCCTCACTTACAGAAAGATGATCCAAATTTTAATCAACATTCTGTTACAAGTCCTGGATCTCTTACAGCTACAAATCTGTCATAATTCTATTTCAATATTCTGTGATATGTGAACTAAACTGTAAATTTACCATCACCAAGCTATCTGACACAAAGTAGTGAGAGAAAGAAAAAAGAAATAAGAAATAACACATGTATACACACATATGCACATAATGACATGGTAAAGAAGAAAACCTGAGAAAAAAACTACAACCTACTCTCTATAGCTATTCATAAAGGTGTTTTTGTTTTTGTGATTTCTTTACTCTTACTCCCTTCTCATGATTATTTTTCCATTAGCTAGCTATCTGGGGTTTTCCCAGTGGAGTGACCAAATTTTAATTCATAAGGATCCTGCCTGATTAGGATTAACTTGTACCACTTGATGAGGGAGAACTAGGGGCCAGCCAATTTATCAAGTGGGTTCTACTCATACACTTCCCATCCTGTAATGTATTGCACCTGTATTAGTCCCCTTGACTGTCAAGATCAGTCGCTAGAGCCAACACAACACCCTCATTTTTGGCTGATCATGCAGTGGCTTGAGAAGTCTAAAATGGCTAGGCATAAATCTTACCTCTAATTCAACATAGAACTTGATGTATCCCCAATGGAAACATTTATCCCTTTTAGAGTACAGTGTTTTAGGGACAGGAAAGAAAATATTTCTAGCACATAATCAGATGTCATTAAGGACATGCCACACCCAATTCCATCCACTAGTCCTTCAATTCATGAGAGATACAATACCTTAAATTGGTTGCTGGCTCAGAGCATATAATGCATCCTAGAGGAAAATATCCTAAACATGCAACTTTGACCTCCAGCAGACGTAATTGTTTAACCATTGCACCATTCTCAAAGGCCAACAGCTAGTAGGTCATGGAGCATACGGTACAACCAGTGAATATGATGGGTAACTGCTGAGTAAAGTGAGTTCCTTGGTCAGGAGCAAAATTGTATACAATCCCATGATGGTGTAAAAAGAAAGCGGTTAAGTTCACAGATTGGCAAATGCACAAAAGGCAGGACAAGCAAATCCCAGTGTATAATAATTATCTATTCTATA
This sequence comes from Daubentonia madagascariensis, assembly GCA_023783475.1. NCBI lineage: Eukaryota > Metazoa > Chordata > Mammalia > Primates > Daubentoniidae > Daubentonia > Daubentonia madagascariensis. Next base: position 20,396,203 of record JAKFHU010001684.1, on the reverse strand, counting down.
CTGTAGAAGAGTGTTATATAATCAACCTGTGATCATATTTCTACCTGAGGGTCATCTTTTCCATGTGCTTATTGAAATTTTTTTCTACTAGTAGCCTTCTGATGAGCTTTCATGTGGGAATCAAATAGTTTTACATCCACACATATTTTTTACACTTTTGCTTCTTTTTTATTCTTCTTTTAATTTCCTTAACTTCACTGTCAAACTATTAGTCATGCCCAGGAAACAAAACATTTACTGAGCACAAGCCACTTCCCCGTCCAGGCCTTATAAACCATGAGGTATGGTGCTCAAGGTTCTGCCCAGTGGGAAGATTTTCTTTTCTCATTTTCCTTCAGAGCAAACCCTCATGCCAGTTATAATACTGCAGCAGTATGTTCCCAATCGTACTAGGTCTGCTTCTGTTAGGTAACTCTTCACGAGGCTACAGATGTAGGTCGAGGAGAAGATGGCACTGTGGCAAAACAGAGCCAAGTGAGCTACTTGCACAATCTGTGCTTTCAGAGCCTGCTATGGCCTGGTATTGTTAACGCTAAGTTGACAGGCCCCTGTATTTCGTGAGATTTGCCTTTGCTTTCTGTCATGCATTTGTCTTCCCAAGGGGAAAGCAGAATGCACCTGTTGTTCTCTGCTTTTTGGGTAGAGACAAAAAGTTTAGCCAGACTGCTGTCTGCACACCAGGGGCTAGGTGCTCTACTTATTTGCTCCCATTAAGAGACCACATCTGGAAACTGCAACTGCTATAGGAGCAACCATTTGATAATCTTCTAGTAATTCACTATCATTCTCAAAGTTCATATCCAACCTCTATAAACAATAGGCAACCTGGCAGATTAAAAGGAAATGTGAAGAACTCATTACCCCTGTTTCTTTTGTCTGAAAATGGCATCATATTTGTATTTCCCTTAGAGGTATATTTATTAGGGAGAGGGAGCTCCAGAGATTTCCACTTAGTCCTTCTTATTGTAACAGCTCTGGCTTTCAGTTGCCAAGCATATCCTTCCCTTCTGTACATCTGAGTGCAAGGATAATAACCACAGGGTGGTGTCAGGGTCCCCCAGGGCCTGTCATACGGCAGATAAACCAAGATTCCTAGAGGTGTTTTGAGTCCCCAGGAATTAGAATTAGCACAAATCTAGTAACCACAAAAAAACTTGGAAAGATCTTTGTATTGCCCTTTGCCCTGTGCCAACGAAGGACCTCTGAGCTACCTGGTAACTGACCAAGGACCCTCAAAGGACTCATGGCCTTGGTCAATACTTGTTATGTTATTGCAGACTCCATATTCAAAGGTACTGTCTCTTTTTTATTCAATGGCTCTGGATGTGTGAACTGACTTAGGTCTGGAAATTGGATATGGATCTATGACTCTCAAAAGATGAATCGGGTCAGACTTCCATTGGCCTGACATGGAAATTTTACAGTTACACAAATCAAGTAAGAAATTTGTAGGCTTCTCATCCATTTTAGTCCTAGGAACCCATAATTAATTTGGCAATGTCAAAGATCGCAGCTGGACCAAACATTGTGAATATCAGGCAGGTCCTGCAGACTATTATAGTAACTATGCCCTCCTTTGCTCCTAGAAGTTAGGTAGGGCTAGTTGGCAACTGCTACCTGGGATCCCGTTATCTCTACTGGCGTCAGAGAACCACTTCTATGGCAATTTTTCCACCATCTCTAGCTTAAAGAGAACAGCCAAGAAGTGATTTTCAAGAATGCTTGTAGTCACCCAAACGTTGGTGAAAGAAGTGCATTCTGGGTGCTCTTAGGAGACAGTACTAGGGATGGGTGAACAGGTTACCCATATTTAAGCCACTTCAACATCTCCATCTCCATAAGTCATTGTATTACTCACTCTGTATTAATTCTGACATTAGAATCACCTAAAGATCTCTTTTTAAAATTATCAATACCTGGTTTTCTACCCTTGGATATTCAATGTGATTGATACGGGTTGGCTTGAGGCATTGGCATTTTTCAAACATTCTAGGGGATTCTAATGTGCAGCCAGAATTGAAAACCATGGCTACCACCTCACTGTGGGCCTGTGGCCTGCAAACACTCTTAATAGTAAGCTCCATAATGATCATGATTCCCAATTGCAAGCAACAGAATCCAACTTTCACTGACTTAAGCAGACAAAGATATCTAATGAAATGATACTGGGTAAGTCACAGAATTGCAGGAAAGACTGAAGGACTTGGCTTGGAAAAAGGTACAAACAAGTCAGGCATCAGCCAGGACTACTATAAAATCTTGCAATAAAACAAGTCTGGTATGGACACCATAGCTTGCCCTGCTACAGTTGGTCCTGAGCCCTGGAGGCTAGTGCTGTCCCAGTCTCTACCCCATCACCCACTCTTGCATGCTGGCAAGCAGCTGTGATCACCAGCATCTAGAGTGTATTTTCCAAGGCCCTGATTCTTTAAATCACTAAATCATGATTATTCATATGGAACAGCTGTGACTATTTAAGCCTCTCTCATGGGTCTACCCTAGTTGCCAAGACGGAGAGCAAATATCTGCCCTTTTCGGCTTCTTATTGGAAGATAGTCTCTGAGTCTCACCCAGATTCAAGATAACTCCACAAACATAAAATGAGTGGTCAGCTGCTAGGCAGCCAAACAATGACATATCTGCCATATTATGTCATAGCATCCTACTGAAACACGCAAATTACATAGCACCATTAGGGAAAGAGAAACTCCGTAAATAGGAAATTTTGAAACTTACTACTTCATACAAGATACACGCTTAGTGGTGACCATTATGGTTAGAAATCTTTCTGAAATAGATTATACATTCTCTTATGCTTACAGGAGACACAAAACAGAATTTAAACATGTGTTACTGGAATGATTAGGAATAACACTTGGTAACTTAGGGTGTAAAGCAAGTTACTGAGATGCTGACAGCCTCCTATTACCATATTTAAAAGCTCAGAGTGATAGAGTTCTAGTGTCCTGTGTTTTACACTTTTTCTTCTCTTTGGCTTCTAGTTACTTCAACTATGTCTTTTTTAGCAGTCCAGCTCTTAATTGACCTACAATAAGTTTAAGTTAAAGATCTTATGTGGTCTGAGCCTCAGGTATTTTTTGTGATCAAAGTATGTAAACTCACTTGGACCACTCCATGGAAGTTCAGCTCCTCTGAGACTGTTATGCTTGAGATGTCAGGAATTGGCAGGCTGGTCCACAGCCCCAGCTGAGCCCACCTTTCCAGCCACCTCCACCACGGGGTCAAATGCATGAGAGAAGTCATCCCAGCCACCCCATAGCAACCCATCCACCTCCCGAATACCACTGAGAGACAGCCAATGCCACATAGAGCTGAGGAATTACCAGCTGTACCCACTTGAATTCCTGACCCACAAAATCATGAGCTATTATAAAATGGTAGTAGTTTTAAGCCACTTGGTTTTTGGATAATTTTTTTCACGGCAGTGGATAACCAGAAATTACCCGAAATACATTAATTGGCTCCTTTAGCTAACTTGTGTTCAAATCAGAAGTCACACTCAGATTGTTTTAACATCAAGGCCTATTGTCTTCCCCTTATTTCACAGGACCTCCAGTGAGAGACTAGGAAACTTATACTTTAAAACTACTTTTTTTCAAAACAGAAAAAGTGTCAAAGTCTCTTTATTATTTTAACATCTGATTGTTGTATAAAACCTTATAGTTTAAAAGTATTTCACACTTTCTCATTACTTCTTTCATTCTTACAACTATCCATTCAATTAAATCTTATTATTTCTATTTTATAAGAGAAGATGCTACAAACAAATGAAATTGTCTCAAATCTAGCTTCTCTGACTCTAAAATGGACCGTCTTACCATCAAATTAAAATACTTTTTCATCTATTCTATACTTACTCCTTTATAATGAAATTTTTAAAGACAAAATAATCTATCTTCAGTTTGGATTCCAGTGGAAAGCTTAGTGTTATTGCTATCTTCATGCCAAAATAAAACTTCAGGATGATGAAGCAGAAATTTATGCCAATGAAATTAATGTTGTTACTTTCAGTTGCAACTCTTACTTTAAGTTTTATAGCATCTTATTTTTCTAAAGTTGTCCCTCCCTGTACTAAAAAGTGCTATCTTGTTACTCGGCAGAGAAATTCAGAAATTATTTCTATCAGCAAAATATTCATCAGTCTCCTCAAATGTTCATTTTTCTGACTGTTCCTACTTGCCTAAAAACTATGAAATCAGTAAATGAGTTAGATAATTATAAAAGGTAATAGGTATTTCTTTGGAGTTTCACATTATATACCCTGCACCCTTCAGTAATTTTTTAAAACAGCCCATTTTAAGGTATCATTAATTGCTTTAAAACTTTTTCAAAAATAAGTGAAGGAATAAATTCTAAATAAATCATAATAAAAGTAGGCTTTCATTTACATATTTTTATATAGATGATAGGAATAGATTTTGCCTCCTACCCTCTCAAATCCTGCTTCACGATATTGATGCAGATAACAAATATGCTCAGCCTCTTTGTACAGTTAAAATCCAGCCAAAACATACCAACGTTCAGTATGCAATGTACTTTAGGAACTTACTAGGAAGAGCAGAGCTAGAAAGTGTTAAGGTAAAGGACATAGGCAGAATCCTGAAATGGTAAAAGGAAGTGTTGGGTCTTTTCTTGGTGACTGATAAAGATAACCCAGAGGCTGTAAGGAATAATTTCCTGAAAATGGTAAAGTCAATTTGATTGAAGTAAAGTTCTACCCTAAGGGTACAGACTATAGGGAGATGAGGGCAGATATAAAATGCAAGTTACAAAGCAGCGGTTTCTTATGATGTGGAGCTTACACTCAAATATCTCTTCATCCTGGCAAGATCTGCTGAATTACATAACATTAATCAGTATTAATTCTTGGACGTGAGTAATCAACAGTTACTCATCTTTAATTGGAAATTTTCCCTTTAAATTGTCCTTCTTTTTTATCCTTATTAAGTTTTGGACACTTCATCTGCCTCAAATTAAATCTATACTTTCCAATACCAATTTGGGCTATGACCAAGCAAATATAGATTTCATTGTGAAACTAAATAGGGATTTCTCTCATTTTTCAAGGAGTGCCACACAGTAATTTTATTAATGTTCTTTACCCTGGATGAGAAACTTTCTAATACACTCACAAGTACAGACATCAGCAAAAAAATTTCTGGTAAGTGGGAATAGACTATGGTATTGAAAATGTAGCTACTGGCTTCAATTCTTATCTTTCTGGTTTTTATTTTAGTATTGTCATACTTTCAATTATGTTATGACGACGTATCTCAAATGCAGGTCAGACACCTTTTTTGACTATCTCAAAAATATCTAAGTATCTATCTTATAGCTTTTTGAGTATTAAAAGAAAATCTCTACACATTTAGTACTAAAAAATTCTTACAACTGACATAAGGATAAGAAAATAGAAAAAAGTATGAAAATTAAGACACCATAATAATTTTAATAAATAAAAAAACTTTTAAAACTAGGATAAAGATTGTACTATTTCAAACATACACAAAAACACAAACAGCCACCTCTGTTCTGATACCCTAAATTTACTGCTGAGTAGACTGAGGTTTTGAAATACTCACTAACTTGCCTGAAGTTACAAAAACCTTAAGACCACTACCTCCATGAGATGGAATTCACAAGAAGAAAGGATTTTCTCAAACATAGTATTATACATAGGTACTTTCACAGATCATTTGTATGTACACAAATTCAACAAGCTTAAGCAAAATTTTAATACAGTCCTGGTTGACTCTTTTAAGTTGTTTCCATTTTGCTTTTTTGTGCTTATCAAAGCAGTACATGCACAAGATTGAAACATTAAATAATTTATACCCCACTCCTACCCACCCAACTCCATTTCTCCAAAAGTAACAAGTTCAAACAGTTCTTTTTGTAGTTTTTCAGGTATCCTTGAATCTCTAAATAATATCCTTGAGCCAATACTAATTTATCAACATTAGGTATTATATATTGAATTCTTACTACCGCACAAGAAAACGTTTTAGCTCTTTCACGAAACGCACACTCACTGTCTCCCTCCTTCCATTTCCCATGTCAACCTCCTGACATAGTAATATTTCTACTTTTAGTTCCTCTATTATATTTATGTTCCTCTTTTATTTACACCACCAACCACACACAGCCAATCTTAGCTCTATCCTTATAAAAATATTATCACTTTTGTCCACCTACTTACTCACTTGTTTTTGCCTTCCACCTTCAATGTCTGTTACCTGCACCTTTACTATGTTAAAGTTTTAGGGTTGACACTGTATCCTTCCACGTTTTATAGGTGGATTCAACATGTTGGATATGAAAAAACAGCATTCACCTGATTCACACTACCTACAAATCTTTCACCTAAGTCTACGGAAAGTGTCATTATTATTGTCCTCTCTTAGGTAAACTTAACTTCATTTTTACTTTTCCTGGCATCTTTAATTGTCTTCATTGTTTTCTTCTTTCTCTGCTTTTCTCATGTCCTTAGATTTATCCACAGTCTAGCATCCTACTCCAACTATGCAATGTACCTTTTTATTTTTATTTGGATGTCTTCTGGGGCCCTCCATCTATCTCTGTCAATCAAGTAAAAACTCTCTCCAGTCCTGCTTCAATAAAATTACCCGGGGTTTTCATGTCATTGTTTTGCTGAGTTGTATCTCAATTAATGTCCTGGAACTCATGTATTGTTTCTGAGTTTACTCCCTCACTTTATTTAAGCACATTCAAAGTAGCTATCAAAAAAAGGTGTAAAGAAGTAATTTTCTGAATTACATGAAAATTTATGTATATTTGTTTAATAGTTTGATGGGCACAGATGTTTTGGGTTGAAAATATTTTCCCATTAGAATTTAGAAATTATTGCTTATCTTCCAACATCCAGCGTTACTGGCAAAGTTCTGATTCCAATTGATTTTGATCTCTTTATCGGGTAACTTTTGGAAAGATTTAGGATTATGTCTTTATCCTTCTTCTTTGCAATTTCACAATAATATGTCAGAGTTAGATCTTTCCTTTGGTCACATTTGGTATTAGCAGAACTTTAAAAAATGGACACTATGTTCCATTTTAGTTTTAAGAATATATTGTAATATAATATATATTGTCTTTAATATCCTGTAATTCACATTGCTTTCCTCTAGAAATCATTATAGTAAGTTTTTGAAACTCCTGGATTGATATTCTACATTTTTTATCTTCCCTCTCATGTTTTCTAGTCTCCATTTTTATTCTCCCTGTAGTAGACTTCCTCCACTTTATTTTAAGCCTTTTATGAATCTCTTTGCACACTGTTCTTATTTTAGGGATGTAATATCTTTTCAATTATTTTGTGGCTCTCAACTAGAATCTTTTTTTTTAAGTTATCTTCTATTACCTGAAATATCTCTATTTCCCCTAGGGATAGTTCTTCTGTTCACTCATCTTAATCTTTCTCTTCTATGTTTTAGGCTTTTCTCAAATGATTAATGTTTTTAGCACCCTGGTAGGGCTTGTTGACTGGCAGTCTCTTTGCTTCACTATAAATGGGCATCCTTGACACAGAACCAGGGTCTCCTAGATAGACAAAAGATATGTTGTCTACTCTAGTTATCACTATTGAACTCATTCTATTTCTGCAGACAAGAAATCTTTATTGGTTGGGGTTTTGTTTTGTTTTGTTTTGTCCTTGTTTTATGTTTTTGTATTTTTGTGTGTGTTTGGCCAAGGTAAAACACCAAGCTTCTAGCTATTCCTTGCTCAGGTAAACTTACATTCATAAGCATAAACAAATTGTAGTCAGTATACACTGAGAGGGTTGTTGTTAAATGTTTACTTTGAATATTCATTCTGACTGGTCAACATCTTTATTGTATCAGTTGCTAGGTATTTTGATGATGACCCCAAAAAAGAACCAATTAAGGCCACAGACTTAGGGCTCATTTTTTCACTTTTGCCATTCATTTATCTTGCAATATTTTAGTCTGCAACCCTCTTCCACTGTAAAACCTTTCATAAATATTTACATTGGAAGCTTCCTTTATTTTGGCTCATCAAGATAAACTCATTCATCTGATTTCTATTTGCGATAAATATGTTGAAATATCTTGTTTCCTGACAACCTTCCTCCTATATTATTCTTTGTTGTAAGTTTAAAAGCTTCTTATTTCTTTATTGTCATTTTAATGATGTCTCAGAAGGAAAGGATATGCACCACATGAGTTCAATCTATAGCCTTGAAGCAGAAGCTAAAAATTATTTCATTCCCTAAAATAAATTATAGTTTGATAGAGATAATATAAAGCAAGTTATAAAATGAAATACATTCATATGTTCATTTAGGAAATAAAACACACTATGGAATTCTATATGGTGTTTTCATATTTCAGATGCTGTGACAAAACGGGTTAGAGAGAAGTTTATGATATAAATTATTCTGTGTCTAGCGTGATTTAGGGCAATATAGAACACAAGAGAAATACTCTCCCCTCACTTTCACAAATATGAACAGAAGAGAAAGTGAACTTCTAACAAAGTGTTAAAGTTTATAAATGGCATAAGAATATTATGAAGCTGATGAAAATAAAGGTATCTGTGTATTTTTACAAATGATAGGAGAAAATGGAAGAGACAACTAAGGAGAAGAGAGAATAGCTAGGGAGAAGAAATTGCTAACAGTAAGAATAGGATAAACAAAAGAATTAAAAAGGGAGCATCAAATCATCCACCAAATTAAACATAGAATGCAGAAGGTGACGATGAGCAATGAAGCTGGTAAAGTAAATTAGGGCCATGTTGCGAAAGGCTGTGCTTCTCAAGGGCTATGCAGCAATTTGCCAGAAGTTCACATACTCCCTGGAAAATATTCCTGGAGCATCAAAGTAAGGAATTGAATGGTAAAAATTTTAAACAGTATTGGAATATAATGACATCTTAGATAAATTTTAATATAAAATATGAAACATCATTTTAGGTGTGAAGCTGGCCACACCGAGAACTTTTTCTTCACTGTCTCCAGCAGTGAGGGGTATAGCAATAGAAAGGTTTGAGAATCATTGCTATAGCTTTATTTTAATGAGTAGACAGTATGGATCCAAGGAGTAACATGATCAGAACAGTGTTTTAATATGTCTAATCTAAAAGCAGGATAAAAGATGGACTGAAAATGAAATGGGGTTGAGGTTCTGGGACAATTTAGGAGACTATAACTAGACCAAGCTAGAAATAATGCAAGTTCAAGTAAAACAATACACTATGGATGGGAACACATATGCAAAAACAAATTCATTATAGTTGATGACTGCAACAAACTTGACATATGACTACACTTGAGAACTAAGGAAAAAGTCTGGATAATCCATAGAATATTGTGGTGCTATTAATGGGATGTCAGGAAGAGATTTAAAAAGTGATACTTTGGTTGGGGATTTATATTACATAAGGATGAAATTTTACAGTCTCTTATGTTTATAAGATTTATTATATTCAGAGAAATAAATGAAAGTTGGCATCTTTAGGAAGATACTTGGTGTTAGCAGAAAGGAATGGATATTTTATGTGAGTAAGAAATTAATGATTCCATTAGTGTTTTGCCAGTTAACCTCAAAACCAGCAAATTTGAACTTTGTTGGAAAAGTAGATGTACACCCAGAGAGATGAAAGTACAGTTCAGCAGCAGATGCTCAGTATAAAGGTTAAGGTGGGAAGAAAAGTGTAGTGAGGCCCCTCCATGGGCTGTAGGAAGGAACAAGCTAAAGCAAATAAATTGGAACTCTAAGAAAAACTGAGCTAATCTTTGAGATACAATAACATACGCAATTAGACTATTTACATATGAGAGGTCAATAATACCTCTTTTCAGCAATCATGAAAATTAAATCACTTCCAAAAAGTTATTATGTTCCTATATCTTATTTGATCTTGGGTATCACTTGTATTAAGGCAGAAATTCAATACCTAAGATATCATTTGAATAAAACTCTTGTAGAATAAGCAGAAGGAATATAGCTTTGCTTGAGAAATAATATATCAATGGGATTCAAAGCAAAGAGATTTGGAATAAGAATCAGAAGACCTAGCTTTAATCCTAATCTTCTATTAACTAGCTGTGGTTTTTGACAAAATGGATGTTTGCATTCATTCATTCATTCATTCATGTAATAAATATCAACTGAGTACCTACTCTATTCCAAGCATAGTCCTAAGACTTTGTGATACATCAACAAAAGCAAATATTCCTGTTTTCATGGAGCTTATGTTTTAGCAAAGGGATACAGAAATAAAAAGTAACCATAATAAATAAGTAAATGTAGTATGTTAGAACATGATAAATGATGTGTAAAAAATTAAATGTAGAGAGCAGACTAAAGGGAACAATGAGTGCCAGAGTTGGGGAAAAAGGTGTCAATGTCTCATGGAGTGGTCAGGATAAGTCTCACTGCAAATACGGCATCTGAGCAGAAACGTGAATAAGTTTACTGTGAGGATAATTGGGAGGTGGGGAAGGATGATATTTTCATATTACCCATAGGACCTGGCTTAGCTTCACAGATATCATCCAAATCCAATACATAATTGTTTATTATATATAAGTAGAGAATCATTTAATTAATCTTTCTATGACTTAGTTTTGTTGTCTATAAAATGAAGGAATTGACCCAGATCCAGAATTGTCTAGGTAAAGGTGACAAGAGTTAAGGGATGGTGATATTAAAAGAGGATACAGTTGATCCTTGAACAACATGGATTTGAACTACATGGGTCCAATTACATGTGGATTTTTTCCAATAAAAGTTACACCAAGTGTTCCTGCTTCTCTTAGCTTCCTCTTCCATCTCCTCCACCTCTTCTGCCTCTGCCACACCCAAGACAGCAAGACCAACCCCTCCACTTCCTCCTCCTTCTCTTTAGCCTACTCAATGTGAAGACAAGGATGAAAACCTTTATGACAATCCACTTGCCCTTAGTAAATAGTAAATACATTTTCTCTTTCTTATGACTTTCTTAATAACATTTTCTTTTCTCTAGCTTATTTTATTGTAAGAATACAGTCGTTAATACATATAACATACAAAATATGTGTTATTTGACTGTTTATGTTATTGGTAAGGCTTCCGGTCAGTTAGTTTTGGGGGAGTCAAAAGTTATACTTGGATTGTTGACTGCACAGGGGGTCCAGATTCCCAACCCCTGCATTGTTCAGTGGCCAACTGTATGTGTAAAGTCCCTGATACAGGAAGTATGGCCCATTCATAAAACAGACAAAAGACCAGTTTTGCTGGTACAGGAAGAGCATGGAGGACTATTGTGCAAAATGAAATGGAAATAGAAATGGGGGCCTAAACCAAAGTTTTGCAACACTGTTAACTGTGAAATCAAATTATTGAGTTAAGACATGCATTTATTTTTAAAAATTGAATATATTGTATAAAAAGATTAATCTTTAATATTATTAAAGATTTATATTTCTGAAGCATCTGTTTCACATAAATGTGTTTATATTTGTGTGCCTGATTGGTCACTATATAAAGATTTCTTTTGGGGGACATAATTTAAAAAGTTTGAAAGTGATCATGCAGGGCCTTAAAAATAATGTTAAAATTTTATAAGGTATAGCACAAAGGAGACTTTTAGGACCATTGAGGGTAGCTAAAGAAAGTAGATCTTGAAGTTAGAGGTAGCCATATATGCATACCAGAAGAATTCCCTAATAGCTCCATCCGCTCATCCATGTGATGGGCTTTTCATCACTGGAAGTTGGATGAGTATCTGTCAGACATGCTGTTGAAAGCCTCAGAAGTGACCTTTGGGATATACATCTTAATGTACAAGGCTTTACACTAGGGAATAAAGAGTATAAGGATGCATGGTAATCCCCCTCTAGAAACTTATAATTAAATTTAGTTTTAAGTCATGCACATGAAAGATAACAATAAACAACAATAAGAAAGTGTCAAAAAAGAATGATACAGATGGTAGAAGTTCAAATGTATATGAAATCACCATGAGTCAGGGTGAACCAAATAAAGTTTCATAAGGGAAAAAGAGTTTAAGCAGAATCTTGAGGCAAAAGTGACCATGAAGAATTAGAAAAAAGAGTACCCATCAGAAGGGGAGGTGAATGCACTTAAGACAGGATGAGCAGTTGCATTTCTGTTTGGTGGTTGTAAATAAACCCATTTGGCAGACTCTACTGAGGACAGGGACCTTGCTGAGGACAGGAAAGTTATAAAGGTAAGGTGAGAAATGCTGATTTTTAGTGATGGAGCTGCTTACTTAACTCACTGACAGTGAACATCATTTTGACCAATTGTACCTTGGCTCTTGTTGAACAGAGTAGAAGCCATGTAGCAGAGTGGACAAGAACATGGCTCTGACTAAGTCTGCCTGGGTGCAAATCCTGTGTATGATTCATATTAGCTGTATGACATTAGGCAGGTTATCTAACATTTCTGAGCCTCCATTTATTCTAGAATTGTGGAAAATCTTACCTAACTCACAAGGCTCTTTAAGAATTAAATGAGACATTTATAAAGTTCCTAATAAGTAAAGAGGACATAAATGACAACAAAACACCACTGAGCAAGCAATAATATGTGGTGAAGAAGAATGGAAAAATATGGTGATTTGTGTTATATAATAAGGCATTCTTATCTTTCTTTGAAAATGATAGTCAAATAGAGAATATTAACTGACAAAAATAGAAGCAGAAATAAAATAAGTTCTAACAATGAGAACAGAAAAGTATTAATAATTCAAGTCTTTGAAGCATCTGCATAACAATGATAATATCTATTAAGTACTTATTATTTAATAGGTTTAGTATTGTAAACACTGTACACATATTAACTCATTTAATACAACAAATCTATAAATATTATTTATTATCTCACCATTTTACAAATGAGGAAGGCTAGGCACAGAGAGACTAAGCCACTGTCTAGAGAAAGAGACAGCAGGGAAGTGGTAGAGCCTGAATTATAAACCCAGCAGTTTGACTCCAGAGTCCAGGCTCCTGACCACATGCTGTACTGCAATTACTCTTAAATCTTTTCTTTTTCCAGGCCACTTTATATTATATAACATTTGGCAGAGTTCATCACTAATGGGGGATGGGTAGAGAAGGGGGACTATAGATGATGGTAATGAGTCTGTCTTAGATCATTCAGATTGTTATAACAAGACACTGCAGACTGGGTAGCTTAAAAACAGTAGAAACTTAGAGCCAATACAACCACCTTCATTTCTGGATGATTATTTAGTGGCTTGAGGGCAGCTCCACCCCTGCAGCTGTTCTCTGTGGTTGCCCCACCACTGCAGGGGCTCTGTGCCTAGGTTGGGAAACCACCACCCTTCCTAAGGTCATAGGGGTGGTCCTGCCCCCATGGCTCCACCAGGCATTGCCCTAATGGGGGCTGTCTCCAGTGCCTCCCCTTTCATTGGTGCTCTTGCACTCTGGGCCTGTGATGGGAGTTGACTTCAGGGTCATTCTTCTATTGTCTTGGACAAAACTTTCTGGTTTCTATTTAGAAGGCTGACTAATCTCCTTATCAAATGACCATTTGACCACACCCCTTGTGTTCTCTCCCAAAGGGGAATGGCTTTCATTCTTTTCAGACTGGATAAGCTGAGAATGTTCCAAATCTTTTAAGTTCTACTTCCCTTTTGATAAGCAATTTAATCTTTAAGTAATTTTTCTCTTCCCCAATAAGCAGTCAAGAAGCCAAGTCATACCTTTAACACTTTGCTTGGACATTTTCTCAGTCAAAATCCAATTTCATCATTCAAAAGTTCTACTTTCCACAAAACACTAGGATGCAAACACAATTCAGCCAAGTTTTTTGCCACTGTGTAACTAGATGGTCTTTCCTCCATTGTCCAATAACATGTTTTGAATTTCTGTCTGAAACCTCATCAGCATGAGCTTTACCATCCATATTTCTACCGACGTTCTGTCCAGGTATTCTCTAAGAAGACTGAGGCTTTCTCTATAGCTCTCCTACTTTCCTGAGCTCTCACCAAAATCACCCTTAAAGGTCCATTCCTGGCAATGTAGACTTTTTCTAGTATGCACTTCAAAACTCTTCCAGCCTCTACCCATTACCCACTTTCAAAGTCACTTCCACACTTTCAGTTATTTGTTATGGCAGCACCCCTACTTCTTGGTACCAATTTTCTGCCTTAGTCTGTTCAGACTTCTATAACAAAATACCAGAGACTTGGTAGTATATAAACAACAGAAATTTATTTCTCACTGTTCTGGAACCTGAGAAGTCCAAGATCAAAGTGCCTACATATTTGGTGTCTGGGAAGGGCCCACTTCCTGGCTCACAGACACCTGTCTTTTTGCTGAGCCCTCACACAGTGGAAGGAGTTAGGGATCTCTCTGGGGCCTCTTTTATAAGGGCACTAATCCCACTTATGAGGGCTCTGCCCTCATTACCTAATCACCTCCCAAAAGTCCACTTCCAAATACCATCATCTTCTGGGTTAAGATTTTAGCATATGCATTTTGAGGGGACACAAATATTCAGGCCATAGTCAAGACAGACTTGGAGATCATGTACAGATGGACACAAAGTGGAAGAGGACTGGTCAGCAGGTAGAGTATGGAAGTGACCAATGTGGGACAGTTTGGTCGGTAACAACCATTGTCATCATTATAAAAGTAGCTGCCATTGATTAAATACCATGTACCAATTTCCCATTCACACTTACCACAACATATAAGATAAAAATAATAATTCTCATTTTAAAAATATTAAAACAAAGTGTCTTTCCCAAGTTCACACAGGTAGTAAGGAGTGGAGACGAGAGGTCAATCCAAGTGTGTATAACTTTGTAGTTTTGGTATGGCCACAGGCGTCTGTATAGCAAACATGGACAGAGGGATTTCTTGGAATTTGTTTTGACATTTTCCAAGCAATCCTTCTAATTTGTTCTCTTTCTGAACTACACTGCTGGGATATGTTTGCCTAAAACCACAGACATGGATACTGTGGGTTTTCAGAGCTTAGCAAGGCGTGACACTCTATGACTTGCAGCTCTTCTTCTCAGAAGTGGTATCAACCCAAAAAAGGAGGGCAGGGGGTGGAGAGCAATATTCCAGTGTTGTGGCTGGAAACTCTGTGGTTACAAATAAAGATTGAATTTTCTGCCTTCTCTGTGCAGATAATAGACATTGTCATTTTGAATTGGAAGTGACTCTGAATATCAGTTCACAAATTCAAATATGCAAGAAAGACATCTTAATTTTTTAAACTCAATCAATTTACTGTGCCCTTTTCTTTGAGGTTACATGTAAGTTTGAGGAGCTGGTTTGGAAACAGCCTATTAGTAGTGATCTATCAGACCACCGTGGCTCCTGCACAGACATCCTTCATCCATCTGGTCCTCGGTCACTGGTCCCTGCAGATATGGCAACTCTCCATTCTTTCTGTAGGCTCCTTAAGTCTCTCTCCTTCACTTCTCACTCCCCACAATCAATAATAATTTTAAATCTAGACTTTTTAAAGAAATCAGCTCTAACTCAGCATAAAGACTTCCATATTCTTTCCTAAGAGTGGATTAATTTTTCTCTTCACTTTTTTCTTTCTCCAGGCAGTAAACATAGAAAACCCTAATAATAGAATGTGGGGTGGAGGGGAAGAGGAAGAAGAAAATTTCAGGGGAAATTTTGAATAATATTTCCAAAAGGCATCCCACTGTAAGTTAGGCATCTTCTTTTCCTCTTCAAGTACTTGAATCAATTTATCAAGTGAAAATTTTTAAAAGCACAGGGGAAAATATAATACATTCCTCTATCTCCATCCCATCTGTCCTTTATAGCAATGTCTCAATATGTGCATTACCATCTCACACGTATTCCTACTTTGTCTTGAAAAGAAGGCTATGTAGTTTCTCAGAACAGCAAACAACAGCAAGCAATAAGTCTTTAAATTCTTAGCTTAAAGAGCACTCCAATATAGAGAAGATCACTACTTAAATTCTGTTATTAAATTTTGTTGTGTGACAAGTGACTTGCGCCTAAGTCAGAAGTTATTTAGCAATTTTTTTCTCATTGTTCTAACAGGCATGCACACAGCCTGTTAAGCTTTCCTTCCAGGGATAATTCCATAAAGGCTGACTGGCAAAATGAGAGCTTTTCTGTCACTCAATCATTAAGAAAAGAGTGGCCATTTTCTATGTAATCAATTTCATCAGCCATTATGATAGTCAATAGCTCAGCAATTCATTCAGCAGTAATCAATTAGATTCATTTGTCTCAGGCACTGAAGTAAAGTATTCTTTCAACATTTCCGCTCACATATCAGTTTAATTCTATGTCTAAGTGATGCAAAATCAAAATTATGTCATAAGAAAATAAAATGAGCTTCTATTCCAAGCTAAATATTATGAAATTTATTTTTAATGTCTTATTTCTTAAAAATAAAGGTTATTTTAATAATTATATCAAGATGAATACAATCTACATATAATATTACACAATATAGTATAAGACATGTTACATGAGTGATTTGAATAATCAAATAAAAATAACTAATCACTAATAAACACATTATATATTTTGGGGTATCTGAGTTTGGGAGGTAAAACAAATAAAATTTATTCTTCCATAAAGCCATTTTTGTTTATTCTTGGCCATTTTTTCCTCCCTAAAATATAGATTTAGAAAGAATGAATTGAAATCTCAATGTGAATATTGTACTTTTTAATTCAGATAAATAATGCTGGTTGAATAATCATTACACAGTAATGATTACCTTACATAGTAAAAAGATAAAACAAATGGGAGTTTTTTTCTTCTAGTTTAATGTGAATAATTTAAGAGAAAAAAAATCATAGAATTTTACTTAAAGTTTTCAATTTAATTTAATCATTGAAAGTATAAAAAGGCTTCATTCATGCCATGCCATACATTACTGATGCAAAAAATGGATGATGATTAAAGATAATCATTCAGGAAGACAGCAATTGATGTATTTATTAAGGTAAAGGAACAATCTGAAACCAACTCAAACTGCAACCAATTTCACTTGCTCTTGAATTTTTTATTCACCTTATGGATGTCATTTTTTAAACTGGCTGCTCAGCATTACTTTCAGATTTTTACCTTAATTTTACTTTAAAAATCTTTAAGCTAGTATTCACCTTGTATCCAGACCAAAGTACCTAACATTTTGTGTATTTTAAAAAGTTTTGCAATGTAGTGGTATTATTAATAGATATTTCATTATCAACACAGACTGAAGTCACTATACATGAGATAAATGTCACAAGGGTGCACTGAGATGGTTTGTAACAGTTCCTGTCTCCAAAGTATTCCTTATCTAAATGTTATTGTTACTGAAGAGGTTATACATTGATAAGAAGTATTCCAAAGCCTTAGCCTTTATGTAAGAAAATATGCAGGCTGCACAACAGGAGATAAGCAGTGGGTGAGCAAGCAAAGCTTCATTTGTATTTGCAGCTGCTCCTCATTGCTCGCGTCACCATATAAACTCCACCTGCTGTCAGGTCAATGTTGGCATTGCATTCTCATAAGAGCACAAACCCTACTGTAAACTGCACATGTGAGGGATCTAGGTTGCGTGCTCCTTATGAGAATCTAATGCCTGATGATCTGAGATGGAGCTGAGGCAGTGATGCTAGCACTGGGGAGTGGCTGCAAATACAGATTATCGTTAGCAGAGAGGTTTGACTGCACAATAAATGTAATACACTTGAACATCCCCAAATCATCCCCCCCCACCCCCAGTCCATGGAAAAATTGTCTTCCATGAAACTGGTCCCTGGTACCAAAAAGGCTGGGGACTGCTGGAAATGCATTCTGTTGTTGACTCAGATGTTATGCATCGCATGACTGTATTTAAAATGAAAATATTTGTCAATCTAGTATGTATGTACACATTGAGAGATACTTAAAAAAAGAAAAAAATTCAAAGTTAATAAAACATATAGCCATTGTTGCTATGTTTCATTCTGAAAAAAATATACATAAACTTTAATAATAAATGAGACATCAAAATACACAGAGAGATTAACATATTTCAAATGCCATTATAATGAACTACAATATAACATAGTTTGAAATTAAAAGGTCACTGAATGTAAAAAAACTAAAAAGAGCATACTTTTTATAGGTATATTTAGTATAAGAGAGGTTCTCGACCCTCAGGGGAGGTGGCAGGCTGTGAACTCTTTGACGTGCAGGAATTGGAAGTCCATTTGCCAAGGTTATTCATGTAATAAGATTGTGTCTGGATGGTCAGTAAAGATTGTTTTACCTTAAATACCCATTTCTTTCTCTTTTAAGAAAATGCTTGCAGAATTGTTACTAGGCATACACAAAATGGGGACTGTATAGTTTAATTTTACTCTCATCAAAATAACTTACAACTATCAAAGTTCCACATTACTGAAATTCCTACATTCAGCATAACTTCAAGCATTTTCAATTCATTTATGCTCGAGCCCTTCTCCTCAATTCTCACCTCAAGTCTGAAGCATTTGCACTTGATAATGTCAACTCTTTTATAGTAAGAAGGATGGGAGGATGCAGTGGGTTCTGAAAAATATTTCTCACTACAATTTCAAATGACAAAGTATAAGTGGGTCTTTTAATGCTCACCACTAAGTGCATTGTGACAGAAATCACATTGAAGCCATAAAGAGAGAGAGCTTCTAACTTATCAGAGGTCTTTAAAATTGGTTTTCAATAAAAATTACATGGCTTTTTTCTCATATTTACTATTAATATTTTTCAAATTAAAAACATCAAGATCTGCTAGGAGCTGAATACTCAGCCATATAGTTCTATAATCCAGTTAAGCTATTTTAAAAATAGATTTATTTAAACAGGTTACTACATCATTCTATGAAAGAACTAAAAGAACTTTATTTATAAAAACCTGTAACAAAATTTTTACAATGTGCAGACCAGCTGAGTAGAAACATTAATTGAGACAAAAGTAAGCCAGGTATTTTAAGAGAGTTGTGACATTTGTAATATGTATTGGTAAAGGTAGAACTTAATATTATAAAAAAACACAGGCATGTATGATTTGTTACTAAATGAAATAAAAATGTATATCCACTTTTTACTTGGCTAGGAATCCACCCACACCTCAGAGTTCAAGGGAAGGTGAAAAGGCACTAAGTACTTGATAGGAGAATTACTAAAGTGTTTTGAACCTGAAATGAAATAGATAAGGTTTTCAGAAAGATCACTCACGCAACCATGTAGAGGGTTGAACTGAACATAGAAACAGAGAGGCCAGTTAAGGACCTGTAGCTACAGTCCAGAGTAGGGTTTTGACGGCCTGAACTAAGACAGAGATGGGCAAGAGAAGTTACAATTAGAAAAAAAATAATAATTATTATTCAAAAAAACCCACAAGACTTTCATGACTTATTACAGAAAAGAAAAAGAAAGTTCAAATAATGTCTGCAATTTTACTAGCTTGGAATAATAAATAAATATTGATGACACTAAACTGAGAAATGCAGGAAGAGACCATAATTGGAGTAAAGGGAAAAAAAAGTTTAGATGTATCATCCAAGTTTCCACGATTAATCAGAACTGAGAGAAAGAGAGACAGAAATAGATTTAGAAGTGCAAATGGTATTTGAAGTTATAGGGGAGTTGAGGTTATCCAGGAGGAGTAGAGGAATATAGATGCATGTGGAGGACTGAGAACATGTTACTTTGGTTTGGAGACAGTTTTCCATGGGTGTCTTGGGTTTCTGCATGTCATAGAAACAGAGGCACTGACAGGCTTTGCTCTGGACTATCTTTCCAAGGATGTTTGTACGGCAAACAACCTAGGAAGACAGAAATACTCTTCCTCCAGATCATAAGGAAGTTTGGTTAGTGCCCAGTATGATAAAGATAATGTTTCCCTAATGGGCAAAAGTCAGACAGGCTCACTGCCTATTACAAAATATTTGGTTACCCTAAGCTCAAGTTTCCTCTTCTATTACTATAACACAACTTACCGAATGTGCTGGCATTGTCTGGCCTTCTTTGGGTGACCCTCTGGGAATTGGGGCCCAGAAAACGGTGCAAATGTTGATTCTCTGGCCACAGATATTGTCATGAGTAAGAAGATTCTTTGTCTCCAACCCAGGATTCATAAGAAACTGTAGCAGGTTAACTTGCAAGCAAAGTAAAATCTCAGACTCTTCTCAGTTATTGATTGGCATCTGGAGAACCTCAAAGTTTAGAGTTGAAGAAAGAAATTTTCTTAAGATATCGAAAAGAACTAGCCAACTAGGAGAATAAAATGTTGCTTCATACATAATTAAAAAGAGGAGAGATTTTTTAAGAAAGAAATTTTCAACAATTCAGAGATTCAAGTAAGATGAGGACTTTAAAAGTTCAATTGAATTTTGTAACATCAACAAGGGTGCTTTCCAGGTTAGAATAGGATGCAGAATGGGGTCCAGTTGGATTAAGAGGTGAAGCTTAGGGGAGGATGTGGTGAGAGCAATTTTAAACATCTATTTAAAGAAGTTTGCTTTTGAACAGAAGTTTATTCTTGAAGAGAAGTACATATTTGGAGCTATAGTTTGAAGGGAGGGTAAAATTAATAGAAGGGATTTTTTTGAGCATTTATTTTTTAAAATAAGAGAGAAAAATAATAATAAATAAAAGAAAAAACATAGTATTTAGATGAAAAGAGAAAGACTGAAGATTAGAAGGAAGGAGAAATAAAACAGAACAAAAAATTAAAATCAAGTAAATGCTGAAATGAGCATATATACATTTTTAGTCTGCCCAGCAACTCCTTGAGTGTGGAGAAATAGCTGGGGAATCCATCACAAATGACCTCTCTGGCTAAACTGTTGGCTGAGAATACGGCAGGTAGAACAAAAGAGAAGAGAAAAGTTATTTGAAATAGTGATAGTAAATAATGTTCAGAGAACCTTATAAATAGAGATAATACATGATTGCCAGTTAGGATTCAAACATTCACATTTCTCAAATATGAAGGACAAAGACACCAAGGCAAGTGTGCATTATTAGTTCCCTGGGGCTGCTGTAACTACCTACCACAGACTGAGTGGCTTATACAACACAAATTTATTGTCTCATGGTCTGGAGGCTGGAAGTCCAAAATCAAGATGACAGCAGAGTTGGTTCTGTCAAAGGGCTATTAGGGAGCATCTATTTCATGTCTCTCTTTTAGCTTTTGGTGGTTTTGCTGCCAATCTTAGGTGATCCTTGGCTTGTAGAAACATCACCCTGATCTCTGCCTCCATCTACAGATGGCATTTTCCCTAAGTGCATGTCTGTATCCAAATTTCCACTTTTTATAAGGACACCAGTCATATTGGGTTAGGACCCACCCTGATGACCTCATGTTAACTTGACTACATCTGCAAAGACCCTATTTCTAAATAAAGTCACATTCTGAAGTACTGGGTGTTAGGATTTCAACATTATCTTTCTGGAGGGACACAATTCAACCTGTAACAAAGTTTATACTCACCTCCCAAAGAAAAGTCCCTTCCCACTAGCTCAGACATCTTTCTGCACCAGTTGAAAGTGACACCAACATGAGGTAAATGCCTGCAAGGAGCCCGTCATATCATCTAGCATGAAATGTAGTACATAAAGTATCTTCTATGTCCCTGTATTACTTTGCTAAGGTTGCCATAACAAAATACCACAGACTAGATATCTTAAAAAGCCAGAAATTTATTTTCTCACAGTTCTGGAGGCTGGAAGTCCAAGATCAAGGTGTCCATAGGTTTGGTGTCTCCTGAGGCCTCTCTCCTTGGCTTGCAGATGGTTGACCTCTTGCTGCCTCTTCAAGTGAT
Organism: Daubentonia madagascariensis; assembly: GCA_023783475.1. Classification (NCBI taxonomy): domain Eukaryota; kingdom Metazoa; phylum Chordata; class Mammalia; order Primates; family Daubentoniidae; genus Daubentonia; species Daubentonia madagascariensis. The sequence goes on along the minus strand of JAKFHU010001684.1, from coordinate 20,374,378 downwards.
CATCCCTCTGTGTACACTCTCCCTTGTGTCTCTTTGTATGTTCAAAAACATTTCCTCTTCTTATAAGCACACCAGTCAGATTGGATTAGGACCCACACTAACAGCCTCATTTTAACTTAATTACCTTTTTAAAGACCCTATCCCTAAATAAGGTCACATTCTGAGGTACTGAGACTTACAACTTCAACATATGAATTTGGCAGGGAGAAGACAATTTAGGCCATAACAGCCCACTGAGTTATACTTTCCAGAAAATGTGGTAGCAAGAAGCTAAGCATATTTCTGTTTGAGTAATGGTAGTGATTTATAGCTTCTCCCTACATGATTTTCTCTATTTCCATTCAAGATTTCTTCCACAAAGAAGGGATGAGATCACTTCTCAGAGAGGATGGAGTGGGATCTCTCCTCAGTCACCAATCCCTAGAGACGGGCATTCAAACCTGGAGCATCATATGAGCAGAAAATATTGAAATGTGAAATCGACAATCATGAGACATTCCCCTATTGAGATTTAAAACTCAGATACAAAACTATGCAATTAAGAGAAAGTAAATTGCTAGAGAGCTCCCCTTAGAATTGAACAATTTCTGGACTGAAAAACCTCTGTTTACAGGAAAAGAAATGTTGCATATTTATGAAATAATATTGGAAGTCAAGTACAATAAGTTCCTAGCTTTTTAATAACCCAAAGTAAAATACATAACCTTATATTTGACAGAAAATGTAATTTAGTAGCATAAATTGTAATTCAGGGGCATGAAAAGGAAATTCCAAGTTTCTAAGTAAATTGAACTCTAACTCAGTCTTAGCGTCAGTAATCAGTACCAAAATCCTCCATAATCTCTCTAGAAAAATTTGCTATAAACTTATATATTGAGAGGGCATTGAAACTTAACAAATATTTGCCTTTCAAATTTTTGGACGAAGCAGCTAAATTGGATTAGGTTGCTTATGTCAAACAGCAATGCATTACTATCAGCTGTGGGTTTCCTCCTCAAATGTGCCATCACAGCATTCCTGTTAAAAGTTTTTATTTAAATGCATTTCTTAATACTCTCAAACAATTAACCAAAACTTCACTTGAGCTTTTCCTGCCAAGGAAACTGAAAGTGCCATAGTCTTTCATATTCTATTAAATTTGTCTCCAATAGTGCTTCTGAATGATAAATTGAGTGCTTCTGAATGATAAATGATCACTCACTTTGCTTAAACACTGGTGTTCTCCTCCTAAACTTCTTAAAATTTTTAATGTGATGATGATATGCCTGGTTCTTTTCTCAGGCTTCATCAGTAACTTGATTGCAATCTCCAGGAGAGCAATGCTTCGGTTAAAATCCTTCACTTATTAAATAATACTCTACTCATCATCTTATAAAAGAAATATCACTACTAGCACAAAATTTCAAGTATCCAAACACATATGGTATTATCAATTCTCAAATATCCTCGAGTGAACTATGTGCATTATGTATTAATCATAGAGGACCATGTCTTTCATGCATTCATTTATTCATTAAATTCACTCATTTATCATACAATATTATTGGGTACATGTTATCGACCAAGTAGTCAATTAGAATTTGGAGACACAAAGATGAAAGAGATGGTCCACAGTGACCCACAGGAGGCTTATAGTACCTTACAATGCCTATTCCAATGCAGAACTGCTGATTGACTTTAATCAGAAAGTAGGCATGACTGGCTACAAAAAGAGAATGTGTGTGTGTGTGTGTGTGTATGTTTGTGTGTGTATGTGCCTTTTGTATTCCAAGAGCAAGTGCTGGTGAGATAACCATGATGTTATTAGTGCATACAAACATCAGTCCTCTCCATGGAACCCACCCATGAATGCCACCCCTCAGAGGGTAGTGCAATCACCATTTTGAAAAGCATGAGCTGTGTTTGATTCACAAATGGCCTTCATGTGGACAACACACACAGATGGGATAATTGCTATTACCAATAAAACAAATTATTTGAAGCCATAAATTCCATTTGTACTAATAGTTACTATTCTTGTTTATACTGTTCTTGCTTTATTTAATTAATTATTGTAGAAGAGTTCTCCAGAGAAACAGAATCAATAGGAGATATAAATTATATATCTAAGGTAGATGTGTATATTTTATATATATAAAGATTTATTGTAAAGAATGCAATTACGGAGGCTCAAAACTCCAAAAATCCATAATTGGCAAACTGGTAACTCAGGAGCATTGACGGTGTAGTTCCAGGCCAAGTCCAAGGGCCTGTGAAACAGGAGAGCCAACAGCATAAGTTCCAGCCTGAAAGCTGGCAGGCTCAAGAGCCAATATTTCAGGTCAAGTTCCAAGGCAGGAACAGCCCTATGTCCCAGCTCACAGCAGTGAGACAGGAGGAGCTCCTTTTACACAGCCTTTAACCATCAGAGCTATTAACAACTAGTAAAATATTAATGAGGCAGACACTCATTATACATGTTTAATTTGGATTCATTTTTATTAATTTTATCAAAAATATTAAATATGTAGTTAGTGTTGAGCATTGTATTAGCAATTTATTACACTAAAAATAAATTACTAAGTAAAAACTGTCAAATCTTAGTCTTCTTGGAACTCTCATGGAAGACATGGGAATTATTTAATTATAACTCAATTTAAAATAATTGTGGTAAGTGCTAACAAAGCAAGGCCCTTATAGGAAGCTTTGACTCAAGGTAGGAGGCCAAGGAAGGATTCTTGGAAGTGGTGAAAATTGAGCTATAATCTCAAGGAAGAGTGTAAGTATGAGGTGAAGGTAAGCTTGAGTGTGAGAAGGAACATCATCTAGGAAGAGAGATGACCTTTAGTAACAAGCAGCTAGTCACACTGAGGAATAGAGTAGACAGAGGACGGAAAGTAGGCGTGAGAAATGTGGAGAGAGAGAGAGAGAGAGAGAAAGTGGATGCAGAAAAGGAGGATGGATGCTGGCTCTGCTTGGCTTTAAAGGCTGCGTTAAAAATTTTGGTCTTTATTCTAAGAGCACTGGGAATTCCTTAAAGTATTTTTTAAATAATATTCTTTACATAATTCTTTAATCATACAAAAAAGAATTCTCTGAATAGTTACAAATTGTAAATCTTCTGAAAATATTTTAATTCACCATTCTTTCACCAACCAAAAACTAAAATCTTCTTTAAAATTTCATTTATTTGAAAATGGTTGCCGGTATTTTTCCTTTTTCTCAAATAGTATGAGCCTGAATGGCTTTCTTGCAAACACACCTATTTTTACCCAAAGGGCACATAATTGATTCTCTCTTAAATCAATTTTTTTTCCAAGAGAAAAATCTGTATATAAATAGGGACATTCCACTTTAAATTAATTAATGTCATGCTGTTCATCTTCAATATATCTTCACTAATAAATGAAAGAAAGTCCCTAAAGGGTGGCGGTATGGTCACTGAATCTTAATGACCAAGCTCACTCTCCCATTGACACGTCCTTCTGGCATTTTCAGCCATTTTCTCTGCATTCTTCTCTCTGAACTTAGCATCAACCACCAGTTCTTCTATATTGGTTCTGTTCCTTTGCTCCTCAGGGATTCATGAATGACAAACACAGCTGGATTGTCAGCAAAGGTCTGATCCAGAAGCCATCTCTATCATTTTTCTTGTAAACTTTTTGGATCCATGCTAATTCTCATCCTTAGTTCTCTGAAATGATGCTTTAGTTCAGCCATCATTTTTGGAACACTCATCAAACCAGCCATATTCAGCTGTTTTCTCCCTCTTTATTGATTTTTTTATGAAGTTGTAATTGTAATTTCTTATATCATAGCATAGTATTGTCTTTCAAAATCAGAAGAATTCATGTGGTTTTTTTTTTTCCTTTTCTTTCTCTCTCTCTCCCGCCCCCCCTCTACTTCTGAATCTGGATAAAGATTTTTCTTTTAGAGTGCAATTTTCCTGCATTAAAATTAATATTCCAAACTCAACAATACTCAAATCAAGGTCTAAGCTGCTGCTTGTCATTCTCAAAAGTTTAAACTTTGTGCTGCTTGGTAAGTCTTCCTTGTCACTGAACTTGCATTTTTTATACATTTTACTATCTGGTGATTATTTTTTATATTCTTCTTTCCTCTTCTCCTTCCTTTGTTGCTCAATGTCAACTTCACTTGCCTTGTCTTCTATGTTTTCTATCAGGATTTAATCCAGGGCTTATGTCAATTTCAACAATACGTTGTCATATGGCAATGTTGTCCCAATGTTGTCCCATATTCAATGATTTCTTTTGATCACTATTTTCTGCTAAACACAGTATCTTTGTCATTTTCATTGTTATAGATATCTGGCTTGCATAACTGCTGAGAACCAATAATACAGCATCACCTTTATCCCAAGACATGTCAAGTTTAGACTTGCATAGTTCAGTATCACATTCAAAATCTCATCTCTTAGGTGGTGGTACCTTCACAGATGCCTACTTTTACATTTTCTTCATCATCATGGCCACTGCCACCAGTAAATTGTGGAGAGTGGTTTTTTGGTGTTCCCTCTGTTTTTATCCCATCCATGTTCCACAACTGCAATTGTTTGGGCTAAAACTCTCATTGTAGTCTCAAGATTCATATTTAAGGGCTCTAATGTAATTTGCTATTTTGAGTTTGATTGTTTTTAAGAAACTAATGATGACCACGATTGTGGCTCTGACACGGGCAGAACAGGGGCAATGTGTATGGCCAAAGAGTTGTACCCCCATGATATTCTCAAATTAAAAAAATAAATTAAAAAAAAAAAAGAAACTAATTGTTAAGGCTGCTATACTGAAGTTGACAATGACTATTCCTTTGAGAAATATTTTCATTCATTTCTTTTCTGTCATCTATTAGTCATTTAGCCTCTTCATCTAAACCCAACAATGTGGCTTTGTTACTTCCCTATGAGGCATAACATTGAGATATTTTCTCTCTTACATTAATGCTTATATGAACTTGTACTGCTAGTATTTCCTGTGAATTTCCATTGAAGGAATTATCATCAAAGTCATTCTGAACTTACTTATTACAGTAAATCAGTTTAGTTCTCTGCTACAGTTTGCTCAGTATCTAAACGCTGAGTTTTCACAATATACATTTTAAAGTGGTTGCTGCTGAAAAGAAATTTGCTTTTCACTTTCTGGCATAGTTTTAGTATATACCTTTTCAGTCCATTTCTGTAAGCTTCCTCTGCAAACGTGACTGTTTTCCTGGCTGTGATTCACAAAATTGAAGAAATGGCTGACTTAGTCATACAAATGTTCTCTTCCGCATCTTATCTAATATTTGAGAGGAATTCAGCTTCACGTCTAGTCACTATAATTCGTACTGCGGGGAATACAATGCTGGAACACCTGGAGCCTGAGATTCAGCTTCAGAGGCTTTCTTTAGTATGAAACTCACTTATGGAAGTTGTTTACTATCTTTTCTTATCACTTGACCCTGGAGTGAACAAACTATGCTCTGCCTTCACCTGTCTACTCCTCAGGTGAGTCCCTGGAGACCAGACCCAGAAACTATTTGACTCTGTTTCAGAAGGTCTCTTCATCAATAAATAGTTTAGCCAACCGTGGTAATGAATGCACTGTTCTGCTTTCTTGTTTTTCATTCAAGGGGTTAGATTTGCTACTGTATGTTCTGTGATTCAGTGGTACTCAGGTCTTCAGGTTGGCATTTCTTCCTACTTTGGGTTAATCTACATTCATATTCATGGTGATTCTGCCAGTAGTAGACTCCTTCTGTGGGGAGAATTCAGCTGCCACACCTTGGTCAGCGGAATGTCATGGTGATCTGATGGCTCTTATTTCCATGCTCTGGTTTCCTAGCATGTCATCACCCCTCCAATAAAGTATTTGATTAGTTTCACATTTAAAAACTGTCCACTTGGCTGCAAAAGCAAGAACTGGTTGGAAGGAGGCAAGGATGGATACAAAGAGATCAGATAGGAGACTGTTACATCAAGGAAATGATGGGGCCTTGGAAGAAAGTGGTTGAAATGGGGAAGGAGAAATGTGGAAAGGTTTAAGAAATGTTTAGAAGGTAAAAGATAATGGGTTAGTGGAATAACGAATGGAATGTGTGGTGAAGTAAAGAGGGAGGTGCCAAGAATGACTCCCAGGGCTCCGACTCAGCTTACAAAATGGAGTGTCATTTACAGACAGAGATGGGTAGAATATTGGAAAAAAGACTAGCTTTTGCAAATTGAGAGTGAACAGCAAAGGGTAAAGTCATGAGTTTGAGTTTGGGGATGTTAGAGGACCTTGAGAGGATACAAATGAAAAAGTTAACACCTGAATAAAGGCTCTTAGGCTCATTTGATGACAAAATATATGAGTCCACTCAGGCTGCCATAACAACGTACCACAGACTGGATGCCTTAATCAACAGACATGTTTTTCCTTACAGTTCTGGAGGCAAGAAGTCCATGGTCAAAGTGATGGCAAATTTGGTTTCTGGTAAGGGCTTTCTTCCTGGCTTGTAGACAGCTGCCTTCTCGATGTGTCCTCACACGGCCTTTCCTCTGCATGTGCACAGAGAGAGAGACAGCTTTCTGGTGTCCCTTGTTATAAGAACACTAATCCTATCAGATTGAGACACATCCTTAATAACCTCATTTAACCTTAATTCCTTCCTTAAAAGCCCCATCTCAAAATATAGCCACAGTAGGGGGTAGGGATTCAACATATGAATTGGGGGAGGGACACAAAATTCAGTCCATAACACCAGGTCAGTGATGTGATTCTATGAATTGTCCTCATGTAGGTGCAATTGAAGCAAGGCGTACTGATAAGAATACATTGGGAGAGTATAAAACAAGGAAGAAAAGACAACCAGCACTGAACCTTGAGACATTATAAATGAAGAAATGGTTATGGGGGGATTATCCTGCAAAGGAGGCAAAGAAGAAGCTGTAATAACAGGTGCAATGAAAACCACAAGCCTGAAGTCAAGGCAAGACAATGTTAGATGCTCACGAAAGGCCAAGAAAGATTATAACCCAAAAAATCCATTTTGTATTTTGTGACACCAAAGTGGCCTTAGCCAGAGATATCTCATGAAAGAAGTCAACTTTCTTAACTCCCACATATGAATGAGAACTTGTGGTATTTGTCTTTCTGAGCCTGGCTTATTTCATCTGACATAACATCCTCCAGACTCATCCATATTGCCGTGAATGACAGGATTTTATTCTTATTATGGCTGAATAGTATTCCATTGTGTATATATACCACATTTTGTTTTAACCCATTCATCTGTTGACAGACACTTAGGCTGATTCTATGTGTTGGCTATTATGACTAGTGCGGCAATAAACACTGAGGTGCAGATGTCTGTTCAATATACTGATTTTCTTTCCTTTAGTTAAATCCCCAGTAATGGGATCACTGGACCATATGGTATTTCTGTTTTTAGTTTTTTGAGGATCCTCCATACTGTTTTCCATAATGGCTGTACTAATTTACATTCCCATCAAGGGTGTACAAGAGTTCCCTTTTCTTCACATCCTCACCAGCATTTGTTATTTTTTGTATTTTTGATAATAACCATTCTAACTGGGGTGAGATGATACCTCATATGGGAAGGGTAGTGGGTGGGAGAGGATAAGGAGAGGTTGAGTGACAGACACAAAGTTGCAGAGGGATAGGAATAGTAAGTTCTAGTGTTCTGTAGCACTATAGAGTGACTGCAGTTAATAAGTTATTGAATATTTTCAAATAGCTGGAACAGAGGATTTTGAAGTTCTCAGTTCAAAGAAACAATAAATGTTTGAGGTGATGGATACGCTAACTGCCCTGATTTGATCATTGCACATTGTATACATGTATCAAAACATTCTGTACCCCATAAAGATGTACAATTATTTTGTGCCAATTTTAATTTTATTAGAAAAGAAAAAATAGAAAAGATGTAGTTGTGGAAGATGAACTAGAGTGAGTTGAGAAGAAAGTAGAAAAAGGGAGAAGTCTGCCTGTGAGAGAGAGGAGAGATACAGGGGAAGAGTTTGAGGGTCAGATAAGATTTTTTTTTTAAATGAAGGAGACAACTATGTTTTAAAGAGGATGGGATAGGTAGGGTACAGAGGATTTCTTAGGGCAGTGAAACTATACTGTATGATACAATAATGGTAGATACTTGTCATTATACATTTGTCAGAACTCACAGAATGTACACCATCAAGAATGAACCCTATATAAACTATGGACTTGGTGATAATGATGTGCCAGTGTAGATTCACTGATTATAGCAAAACCATTCTGGTGTAGGATGTTGATAGTGAGGGAGGCTGTAAATATGTGAGGTCAGGAGGTATATGAAAATTCTGTGTATTTTTTGCTCAAATTTGCTATGAACCTAAAACTACTCTAAAAAATAAACTCTATTTTTAAAAAAAGATGAGAATATGGGAACTATCCCTCTCACTTCAGAGAGAGAAAGAGAGAGATGGGGGGGTTATATATACAGAGAAAGAGGTATGGTATTTTATAGAAAAGAGGAGCATTAAATAGCCATACGAATACTGAATGCTAATGGCAGAAAACCTCAGCATTTTCCCCCACTTCACTTTCAGAATTCTGGGAGCAAGGTCTTACCCTCAAGGATGAGAGTGGAAGACAATTTCCTGAAGACTGTAATTAGCTCAAAAGGAAATGCCTGAAGATACTGATATGGGAGTTCCTCAACATATGATTCCCCCAGATCATCCTATAATAAAGCTTCATAAACAGCAACACTAAAAGCAATAGACACTGGAGAAATGCCTTCAAAATTGTGAATGTTAATGGTCTGCCAATCAGATTTCTACATCCTTCCAAATGATAAAATATAAAGATTAAATAAAAACAATTTCATCTGAAATTGACATGAGAGGTCTCAAAAACCCTTTATCATGAACCCTTCTCATGAACCTTTTATCAAGAAAATCTTGAAAGAGAAAAAAAAAATCTAAGAAAGAAGAAGGTATAGAAACAAGAGCTTCAAAATGGGAAAGAAATCAAAGGAATTCTGTGAAAGATGGAAAGGAAAATCCTGAGATGTCAGTCTTACATCCAGCAACAAGAGCAATCATTCCGTTGGAACAGGATGGCAAAGAGGAAGCGAGATGTCACCATGTCACTATCATACTCTCTTTTTAACACAAGGACAGAATGGTCGGGTATCTCTGACCCAGAATCTTTTCTATACTTGAATTCTCATGAACATGTTCTATAAAATTCCTACTCTTCCCTCATGTTCTGCCACCATGGACCAGCTAAAGACATTCATTTTCCCCCACATTAGTATTTGACTCAGCCCAAAGAGCTTCAGGTAGGCCATTATGAGTTCAAAAGCAGAAAACACACAGTGGCCCACTCCCTCTGACCATGTTTCTTCCATATATATAGGACCTAGTCCACACTATAGCCTTGCCAGACACTCTGACTGTGGTGAGCCCTGTTTTTCTCATATTTTACTCAAATTTTTCATATTTTACTCAAATTTTTCATATTTTACTGAAGTTGCCCATTAACTTCCCAAAGAGAGGCTGTTGTAATTCTAAAGGAAGCTGAAGCCATGAAACCATGAACCATAAACCCTGTTCAGCCTATATTCTCCTGGGTGGCTTCTTCTAATGGTGGAAGATTGCCCCTTCCTTATATAGGTTTATACCTGCTACTCAGTTTTTCAAAACTAAAAGGTAAGAAAATAATTTAACAATTGATCATCTCGAGGGTAGGGCAGAGTGAAGGTACAATTGAGGAAGAGAATTGGTCTGTTTCTTTTTTTTTTTCTTTAAGACAGAGTCTTTGTCGCCCTGGGTAGAGTGCAGTGGCGTCATCATAGCTCACTGCCACCTCAAACTCCTGGGTTCAAGTGATCCTCCTGCCTCAGCCTCCCAAGTAGCTGGGACTATAGGCACATGCCATGCCATGACACCCGGCTGATTTTTCTATTTTTAATAGAGACAGGGTTTCACTCTTGCTCAGGCTGGTCTCGAACTCCTTAGCTCAAGCAATCAATCCTCCCGCCTCAGCTTCCCAGAGCGCTAGGATTACAGGCGTGAGTCACTGCGCCCAGCCTGTTTCTTAAACTCAGTGGTGCGACATAAGAGTTGGTTTGTTTAACTATTATTCTTCATTCTTTATTATTATTTAAACTCTCCATATAAATTCTTCAGTATAAGTTATATATTTACCAAATAACAAGAACAAAATGAAGAAATAGAGGGAACAACATGAGAAAATGGAAGAAAGGGAAGAAGGGAAAGTGAGGAGGAAAGACATGAACAATCATTGTTGAGTGTTATTAAAAGGATAGATTTTAGAATCTAAATTAAATTAGGAAAGAAAGCAAATTAAAAAGAGGGCTGATGGGCTGTGAAGGAAGGGCTATTAATGCGCCACCGTCTCACTGAATCTGGAGTGTGGTCCTAGTGCCAGCACTGGACAAACTAGCTGCAAGAGCAAAGGCTTGTTGCCTAAATGGATACTTGAATTAGTGGATTAAGAAATTAGGGCCATAGCAAGTATTGTTTTGACATTAGCGGCTGGTTTTCTTTTTTAATTTTTTTAAATTGGCATATAAAAATTGTACATATTTGTGTAGTACAATATGATGTTTTGACATGTGTATACATTGTGAAATTATTAGATCAAACTAATAATTTGTATTATTATTTGTATTCATCACCTCACATACTCAGCATTTGTTTATGGTGAGAACATTTAAAATCTACTCCCAGCAATTTTCCAATATACAATACATTATTATTGACTATAGTCACCATAGTGGACAATAGATCTCCAGAACTTATTCCTCCTGTCTAACTTACACTTTATACCCTTTTACCAACATCTCTCCTTTCCTCCCCACCCCCAGGCCCTGGTAACCACCATTCTACTCTCTTCTTCTATGAGTTTGACTTTTTGAGATTCCACATGTAGGTGAGATCATACGATATTTTCCCTACTGTACCTGGCTTGTTTCACTTAGTTTAATGCCTCTAAGTTCATCCACATTGTCACAAATGTCAGGATTTCCTTCTTTTTTAAGGCTGAATTGTACTCCATTGTGTCTCACCTGCTATATCATCCAGCTTTAAACATGGATAATGTACTGATGCCAAATTGATAATAACATAGCCACAAGCCACATAAAAAATTGTAAAAAGAATTTTGTAGAATTTACGTTAGGTCTTGAATTTGATGTTCTATTAGACCAGTCTCTCTGTCACACCATCAGTTTGTTAGGCTTTCTACCTCTCTTATCTCTTTCCCTCTCTATCTGTATATACAAATATAGACAAGATATAGATATAGGTATAGATAAAGATATATAGATATAGCAGAATTATTGCAATTCTGAGGACTGGAAAGCACAAAGAAGAAAACAGCCCCACATTAAACTGTACCAGGATAATCATATGCATAGCTACACATTTTCACACAAATATATGTCTTTATCTCACCTATTATATATACATATATCATACATATCATATATATGTGTGATATGACATATATGTACGATTTTATATGTGATATATCATAAATGACACATATTTATGCCACATATCATATATGATATCATATCATGTGTATTGTATGTGAATTATAGCAATATAGATATAGATATAATCAGTGATGAAAAGGTATAGGTATGAGTATAGTTATCCTGGTATAGGCTTTTATTCTGCTCTCTTCTTTGTGCTTTTCAGTCCTCAGAATTGCAATAAGTCTGAAAAGCAATCTATTGCCGTCTGCACAATTCCTTATCAGCTCTTTAGATGTGTCATTGACTCCACTTCTTTCAAATAAAGCAGAAGAAATTTTCCAATATAACTAATAGAAAATAGATATAGACAGTTCGATTGTCCAGGTTTCCCCTAAAATATGCTGCTGTTGATTTGTCATTGTAAGACTACTTGAAAGTTTAATAGTTAATGACCAAATGAAAGTTCAATTCTAAAATATTAATGTCATTTGCAGTGATGTCACTGTAAAATTGTGATCCTTTCAGCCCCAACGAATTAATAAGTGCCAGACCAGGTCAGTATATTAATGGAAACCAAAAACTATTTTGGCTACCTCTGGCATTGGCAATTCCATAGGCAACAAAATGTCATCTGAGGTTAATGCAGAACTGCTAGATCAGCATTTCAACATATAGTGTCTTAGGTTAATGGTGCCAATAACAGTGATGTAAATATCCTATGGTTCTCTGGCAAGAGAAAAAATATTTCCCCTTTCTTATTTGCCAAATTTTACTTTACATTATTACATCTTTTCTCTTCCATTATTTTTAACTGTCCATAATAATCTTTATTCTCTTTCCTAAATTTTTGGGCAGAATTGCTCTGTTATAGTTAGCACATTTAACTCCTTCAGAATTGGTCTCTTCCTGCATTCACCACTGATATACTGTATAGTTTCCAAATCATATAGACAATCCATAAAGAGCATAGGCTTAAAAACTGCTATATCAACCATGAAAATAAATATTAAACTTATTAAGGAGCATGCAGTGTTCCTAATGAGAAATTTAACATACTTTGCAGTATTTTTCTACTTCCTCAATGTTTGAAAATCTATTTAGACATGGATTAGAGAAAAATAAACATATTTGAGGGGGATCTAGAACTTTTATTCTCTTAGCTTAAATTTGTCAGCCAGAGCAGTTAATCAGAAACTCATGTTAACAAAATCAAAAGTGACAAATTCAGTTCACGTTTCAGGAAGCACCTTTCAAAATATTGGCCAGAGATGTTTCCCTCATTCTAAACAGTGGTGGCAAAACGGTGTGATACAAGGGACAACTAGGGCTGTGCTAAACCAGAAAGATGAATCAGTGCTAGTATAAAGATACCAATGTGTTTGAGTGGAAGCACACGAAGAACCAAACTGTTTTAAATCTAGTGTACCCTCCCTCGCAAACCATTTTCTATTGAAGCTGATTTCTTATCCAGTTAACACTTCCAACAAAGTACTAACTTAGTACTTTTAACAAAGGAATTGTCCAAGTATTTTGTCATTTACCGAGAGAGAGACCGACCAGGCTATAAAATGCAGCCTTGTGAAGTTGAAAGGCACTAGCCTAGAAATCAGAATCCCTGGGTTCCAGCTCCAGTTCTTCCAGTAACTGACAGTGGGCCAGTCACATTTCACCTGTTTGGATCTTAGTTTCCTCATCCATAAAATGAAGAAATTGGGGAAAAAATACCCAAAGTTTTTTATACTACCTATAAAATTAATCACTACTTTTAGAAAAACAACCTAAATGCGTGCTGTACTGCTTATCACTATCCTAATGTGAGTAAATGAAGATCAGCCTTTAGTATATACAAATACCAAGATTCCTACCGATCTGTTTAGTGATGAACTTCTCCTGGTAAACCTCACTTTATTCCTGGGAGCAATTTTAAACACTGAAAATAGAATCCTTCCTGCCAAGCAAACTTCTAAAGAGGCTGATAATGAACACAGTAGCTTAACTGTTTTTTTTTCCCTATCTTTAAAATCATATTCAATTCTTTACCAAATCTATATAAGATGCTCTGTAACATGTTTTGACTCTCATGTACACAATTTTATGCATATGAAACTCTACTTTCCCGCCCACTCTTTTTCATTAAAAATTATTTTCAAAATCAAGAAACATTTAAAAACAAGAAAAAGGGCTTTCTCAACTCATAGAAACACAAGATTCTTTTTATGGCTCTAGTAGTTTGAGATAAGCCAAATTATTTATTTTCTTCATCAACAGCAAACTTTTTATCATCCTGTCATTCTGCCTAGAACATTAAATATTTAAGAAATTGTTAACAAGAAATCTTTACTAAATCGCTAAATTACTAAAGCCATAGGAGCCAAACATTTCTTAAAACCTCTGCCAGATTTACAATTTGCAAAGTCACACTAAAAGTATTTTGTTTGGCACTTCCATTTAAGTTCTAAAATACTCTTCTAGTACACCTCTAAAATCTAGCATGACAGTCTTCAGTTTCAAATAATTTGACATTGCCCCCCAACACATCTTTAATAACAGCATCATCATATTAGATAGGGACACAAGTATGAAACCATTTGACAAAGTCTGGAGTCTGTGTCACATATGAATGCCCAACATCTATTCCACAGGGGAAAAAAAAGACAAAGCCATACCTAATCCTTTAGCCAAAACTTAATTTAAAAGCAAGTTACTTAAGCTCACAGATACTGTTTTAATTTGTGGCCACTAGTGATCCTTACTAAATGAATATATTTATATTCCAACTTCAAATATATATACATTTTTTATTTTCTTAACATGGTCCTACTTGAACAACTCTACAACTCTTCTAGGATAACCTAATAGGCACTTCAAAGTCAACATGCCCCAACCTAAACTCTTGGATCTTGACACCCCTTCTCAATCCTCACCCCCATGTAAATCTCACCAACCCCAATTTGCAGTCTTCTTCTTCACATTAACTGGCACTAACCTCTTCTCAGCTGTTCAAACCTGGAAGCCATCCTTGATTCTACTCTCTCCTTACTCTGCACATCCAACTTATCTTCAAGTCTTGTCCTTTCTACCCTTAAATATATCTTGAATCTACTTACTTCACTCATCTGCACTGCTACTACCTTCATTCAATCCACCATCACCACTGCCTCAACACAGCCCTTTAAACAGGCTTCCTGGGTCTGCTTTGTCCCTTCCAATCTATAGCACAGCAGTCAGGGTAAGATTCTTAACATAGAAATCTCTTTCTTGCTTAAATGTGTTCAAGGATTTCATAATGCATCAAATAATACCCAAACTTTTTCCCAAAGCCTAAAAGGCCATGTAAATCAAAGCACCTAATGCTCCTGCAATAGCTATTCGACTTCCTCTTATCCACTATGCTTCAGCCTTCCTGACCCCTTTCAGTTTTCAAACATAGCCCCCTCTCATACCTTAAGGAAAATGCTCCTCCCTGGAGTGCTTCCTAAGGATCCCAGGGAAGCACGTTTCTTACCACTTTTCCTGCACCCTCCCACCCTTTTGATCTCTATCACATGGTCTTTTCATTGTCTTCATAGCAATTACTGCCATCTGTAATTACGTAGCTGTTTGTTTGCTTAACTCCTAATTGACTTTCTTGTCCATTAAACTGTTAGCTCCAAGACAGCAGAGACCCCCATCTCCATTGTAACACCTGTGCTTAGCTCAGTGCTGATGCCTAGTACAGGCTCAACAAATATGGGTAGTGTATGAATTACACTGCTGTTATGTGCTGAGTTTTGTTTGCCTAAAATCCATATGTTGAAGTCTTAACCCCCAGTACCTCAGAATGTAACCATATTTGGAGAAAAGGCCTTTAAAGAGGTGATCACATTAAAATGAGGCCACTGGGGGGGCTAATCCAATCTGACTGGTGTCCTTATAGGAAAAGGAAATTTATTTGGACACACAAAGAGACACCAGGGGTGAGTACACACAGAGAAAAGGCCATGTGAGGATACAGTGAGGAGGCAACCGTCTGCCAGCCAAGTAGAGAGGCCTCAAAAGAAACCAAACCTGCCAACACCTTGATCTCAGACTTGCTAGCCTCTAAAACGATGAGAAAATAAATTTCTGTTGTTTAAGCTACCCAGTCTGTGATGCTTTGTTATGTCAGCCCTAGCTAACTAATACAATTGAAATTAAAATGTTAGAAGAAAAACTAATCACATTACTTTCCTAAATAGTATTGTTATGCATCTGAGTCATGTATGATCTTGAATTCATAATTACAACACAGTGTAGACCAATTTCCAGATCTGTTCATTATATAGTTAATCTCATTAACAAAGACAAATAAATTCTAAAATTTTCCCATGAATTTGGCAAACTTCTAAAATTTTCCAAATTGATTTGTCAAACACTTATTTTCATCTGCATAAGTGACAATTTTGATTAATATCATGCTTCAATAATACATTCTGATCAGCCTCACCCATTCAATTGTTGGTAAGATTACTCAAATGTATCATCATCAGCCATTGTTGAAGCTGAAGCTTACAGACTACGTTTGTTTATATTGCTTAGACTGTGCAAGAACAATGTAGGAGATAAAAATTCCTTCCCAAACGCAAAATAGGAAATTTTTATAGTTCTATTAATATAATTGTGTTCATCAAATTTTCAAATTTAAAATGATTAAACAATATTCAAGTGTTCTTTAGTATGATCTGAAAATTATCATAAACCAAAATTCTATTTTTTTCACAATTTGAAGTTCTGAACATTAAAACAAATTTGTAGCCAGTATTCTATAGATCTAAAGTTGGCTGTGGAGAGTGGGTTATATTTCTGCCCCCCAACTTCACTAGCTGAAGGTTGGATGTCAAACAAAGGATTTACATATGATTGTTGTTGTAGTAACTACTGTAAATGCAAAATGGATCCAGAAAAAGATTTTCAGTGTATAGCATTATCAATATGTTTGGGCAGTTCTGTTGCTTATAATTACTCCTCAATTGAAAGCATTACTCAGTTACTTGGCACACCATTCATTTTGAAGTTCAAAGATCATAAACACATTTTAGAAATCTTGCCAATTTTTTTGCTGATAAGTTTTAATGGGTTTTCAGAATTTTTATTTCTCTTTCTTTCCTTTGCTGTTACATCTTTTCATCTCTATTATTTCCCAGTACTAAGTGCAACATTTCTCTATATTCATGAATATGAATGCACCAAATAAGATGTAAATATGAAAACTCAAATACTCTATTTAGTTCCTCCAACAATGTCTCATTTTTTTATTCTATGCAAATTGCTTAGTCAGAAATTATCTCATTTTGCAAAGGAAAAATTATTTTAAAAATTATAATATCCCATATTATTTTCACAAAAATTTCAGAGTTGAATAGACACCAAGAAACATTCAAGTTCCTTCAAAACTTTTACTTCTTCTTCTGGAGGTTATAGGAAAAAATGAGAACTCCATTATTGTTAAGAGATGCAGGTCAATTTCTCCTCTTTTTCAAGATTTTAAATTTGGCCTCTTTCACTTGCTTGGTCAGTTACTAATGTCATCTCCTTCCTTCATAAACAGCTTTTATGTAATCAAATAAAACAAACTAACACACTCCTCACAAGCACAGGACATAGTAGGTGTTCAACAAGTCCTGAATGGATGAGAGGGAAATGTATAATAATGTTATCCTGCAGACTGTAGTAATATAGCACTAGTAATACAAAGAAGGGTTGGTGGCCATTGTCCTAAGATGGTTGGTTAAAGTTACAAAATCTTTACCTCATCTTTTTAAAACATGGCCCCTGTCCTCACCACTCACATTGTGAAGCTTCACAAATTTTTGTCATAGTCAGCTTCCACCAAAGTGTTTTAGGTCAGACCAAGTGGCATGACACCTGAGATGGTAGCTTTTCTCTGATTCACTCTCTGTAACATGCCTGTTTCCCCTGAAAGAAGGACAGCTACCCAGACTCTTAGTACACATAATGTTGGAGACTGAATCCAATCAAAATGAGACCAGAAGAGCCACTGTGTGTGGCACTCTGGCCTTTCCCAGCATTATTGGTCCTATATTTACTGCAGTGGTGAATGTGGGAAGGCCCAATGGTGTGCTTCTCCTACTCTGATCAGAAAAGAGCTAAGCTGCCATGTCCTGCCCAGCCAGAAATAATTCAGGCAATCTAAACTAATGAAACCCATATATATAAAGTTAGAAGCCATAAAAAGGAGTTGAATATATTTTAAGAGCTAAAAAGATTCCACTTTTAAATATAAAAATATATACCCAAACTCAGAGAAGAAGGATATACCATATTCAAAGCTGTAGCCTCTGGACACTGTATCTTTCCTTTTACATTAAATAATCTCTTTCTTACAATTTTCACTAAACTAATTAAATCAGTATATAAAGTTAGAAGCCATAAAAAAGGAATTGAACATATTTAATAGTTGAAAAGATTCCAGTTTTTAATATAAAAATATATACCCAAAGTTTGAGAGGGGAAGGGGACACCATAGTCAAAGCTGTGGCCTCTGAACCCTGTAACCTTCATTTTACATTAAATAAACTCTCTCTCACAATTATCACTGCCAGACCTCCTATATATCATCTATCACTGTGGCATCAAAGTAATGCAGTTAATCTAATTAGGCAATATTTAATTACCTGTGTTAGGGAAAATAGATATACTTTCTCTTTCTGCCAGAGTCATTACAATTAAATGGGGAAGGGTTAGAAAGAGCATTTATGAGCCCAGATTTCCAGGCTTCTTGAGCCAGGATTAAAGTAGAGTTTGGACAAAAAGTTGATTCCTGCATTTCTTCTAGTTGGTGGACTGAGTACTCAAGCAAATCACCAGTTTCAGGGAACTGCTTACTTTGGAGGAATCACTTGCCAATTTGTAACGGAAGTTAGCCCTAAACTTGCATTATACTCTGTGACCTGTGGATTGGTATAGAAATATCAAATATGGAGACATAAAAATTAGCTTTGTTCATGGAACACTGCCCTCAAAGAACATTAGTCTGCTCTAGTAACAAATGAAGGTAAGAACTAATTGCTACAGTAATAGAGTCTTGGAGTGCTATCTCCAAGAGATAAAATGGTTATCTTGTGAGAACTAAACTGAGAAAATCAAGTCATCATTAAATGTTAAAGGGCATATTCATTTTTTGAGCAATTGAATATGTGCAGTTAATTAATAATGATTTTAGCATACATTGTCTCAACTAATGCTGCCCAAATAACACTTCCATTTTGATTTCTAAACCTTAATTATGTTCTAAAGAAACTTCTGATTTCCACTCACAACAGTGGGTAACTTTTCCTGTACTAGACATTGCCATTTTGGTAATGACATTACTGTTACCCATTTGTTTGCTCCAAAAATCTCAGAAGTCGTATTTGATTCCTCTCATATCCAATTTGTTACCAAGTCCTGTCATTTCAATCTCAAAATATATCCCATCTGTCCCCTTACTCTATCTATGGGACAACCAGACGAGTCTGTGCCACCATCATCTCTCAACTGGTCAACTACTGTGGTCTTCCTGTTTTACTCTCTCTACCTGACAGCCCATTCTCTGCACTGAAGCTTAAATGTACACCAAATCATACGCTAGCTTAATGCCCAATAAAAGCTTCCCATGACTCTTATAATGAAACTCAATTTTTTCCCACCTATACCCGGCCCTTCAGAATCTGCTTTCTGCCTGCTTCTCTGATTTCTTCTCAGTCTCCTCCACCTTGATACTTTATGTCAACCACACTGACCCCCTTTTATTTCTTCAAAAAATGCCAAGTGTGTTAGCCTCCTGAGGCTGCCATAACAAATTACCCTAAATGATCATGTCTTAGTCCATTTGTGCTGCTATAACAAAACAGCTAAGATGGGCTAATTTATAAAGAACAGAAATTTATATTTCACAGTTCTGGAGTTTGGGAAATCCAAGATCAAGGCACTGGCAGGTTCAGTGTCTGGTCTCTGCTTCCCAGTCTCTGCTTCTAAGATGGCACCTTATTGCTGCATCCTTGGGAGGGGACAAATGCCACGTCCTCACATGGCAGAAAGGAAGGAAGGGCAAAAAAAGGAGCCTAGCAAGTTTTTTTCAGCCCTTTTATAAGAGCACTAATCTACTGATGAGGGCAGAGCCCTCATGACCTAATTACCTCTGAAAGGCCACACCTCTTAATACTGTTGCATTGGGGATTAAGTTTCAACATGAATTTTGGAGGGGACACAAATATTCAACCATAGCAAGTGACTCAAAACAACAAAAATGTATTTCCTCACAGTTTTAAGCCATAAACTCAAAATAAGGTGTTGGCAGAGCCACACTTCCCCCAAAGATTCTAGGGAAAATTCTTCCTTGCCTCTTCTTAGCTTCTGTAGTTCCAGGTATTCCTTGGATTATGGCAACTTAACTCCAATCTCTGCCTCTGCCTTCATGTGGCCTTCCCTTCTGTGTCTATGTCTTGTCTTCTTCTACCTATTAAATGCACTTTTCACTGGATTTAGGGCCCAGCCAGTTAATCCAGGATGATCTCATCTTGAGATCCTTAATGTAATTATATCTGCAAAGACTCTTTTTCCAAATAAGTTTACATTCACAGGTTCTGGGGCATGGGCATATCTTTTTGGAGGCCACCATTCAAACCACCACACCAATGGTGTTTTTCCTTTAGGCTTTTGTAATTCTTGTTGCCTCAGTGTGGAACATTCTCTTTCTAGAATGTTGACTCATCATTCAGGTCTCAGCTCAGACCTTATACATTGTTCTTACTCAGTTCTTCCTTGAAGACCCTATTTAAAATGGCCTCCCATCATTACTTTTTTTCCTCATCACTGTGTTCTCATCAAAGCGTCATCTAAATCTGAAAGGTTTATCCTTTTCATTTAATTGTTACGTCTGTCTCCCACACTCAAATGCAAGCCCCTATGAGGTCATAAAGCCCGTCTGTCTTACTCACTGCTGAGTCCCCAGCACCTAGCACAGTGCTGAGCAAGAAACAGCTGCTCAGTAAATATTTATTGAATACATAAATTAAGTCCTCACAACTCTGTGAAACAGGATGAAATTAGTCATCTGAGGAGTAAACTCGAAATAAACTTAGCCTAGCTTGCAAATCAAATCAGAATTTAATCAAGAGGACCAAGATACAATCTCAAGAAAACATGACTGAATTATTATTGATATAATAAGTCTATCTAATCAATTATATTGTAATCTATCTAAAGTGGAAAAGAAGCTATTTCTTTTTCCGTCTATCAACAGAAGGAAGATAATCTGCTTGAAATGCAGAAAATGGCAGAATGTCTGCAGAATGCTATAGATTGCTCTCTCATGGACCACAATGAGTCAAGAGTGGCTCCATAATTTCTGGGGCTCAGAGCAAAATGAAAATGCAAGACCACTTGTTAAAAGAACAGGAAAATGTACCACTAAAAGTGTTAAAAAATAAAGCTTTTTCTTTTTTCTACAGAATCTCTCTTGACTTAATGCAGTGTTTTTACTCACTATTAAATGCGTTTCTAAGTGAAGAAAGATTAATATTTTAAATTATTAGCATGAATTTTACTGTTTATATTGCATGATGTTAGTTTTAAATGCAAATATAAGAGCATTTAACTTATATGATAAATCATTGAAGTTACACAATTCATATTCCATAGCTTATACATGTATGTGTATTTCATTCTTACCAGAAAAGTAGGAACACAGGACAACTAATGCAACTGTTTTTATTTCACTTCTTGATACATGCATATTTTACCAATGCTTTCTACCATCAGCTTACTGATGAATACAAAAGAACTGGAAGAAAAAGAAACTATAGGTTGCTCTACCACTATTTTTCCTCCTATGTCATCATTCTCAGCATAAGTAGTTGGCTAATACAGGGACTTAACATGAGTAAGAAAGGATATGATAGGTGCTTCTCATAACACCATTGCCATCTTTCTGCAATCTAAGAAAATTCTGTTTAGAATGTCCTCTTGGGCTGTCAGCTCCCTGCTTTCTTAGAATTAGTAACACACTTTGAGTCTCTTGAACTCCCATACATCGTGGGCCCACTGGAATTCTGTGCTCATGAAACATCTTGAACATAACATGAGAATAGAGTAGTAAGAAATGGCAGACACACATATTGCATGTATCTCTTCTGTTCATGGACATGCTCCATTGTTCCATCAGACTTCACTTACAAACACAAGTTCAAAGATAAGATTATTCAGAATTTCAAGGCTACAACAACACAGCATTAAACCAAAAATGGATCCCTTCTGGCCCTGTGTGACTATATAGATCACACACCCTTGAAGCCAGCCCTGCAATGAGAATTCTGGTATTCTAGGCCAACATACTCCTACAGTGGAGAGGGATTCATGTGGCAATCATCTTACTGACCTGAATCATTAAGCGCATACAACCAATTACCCTTTCTCTGTGACTATGATTTATTAGCAATCTTGCAGTCATAATTTGTCTTGCTAATGTACACTATCTCCAGATAGCAAAGAATAATTCATTCACTCAGAAGTTAAATTTCTCACTGTTGTTCAATATTGCCTATTGTCATTTTGCAGAAAGGTATTTTGAATTAGTTAACAAAAAAATGGCCAGAACCTGACCATTCTTAAATACATTTCCCAAATCAAGTTTACTGTACTTACAAAGGTGAAGACTAAATAATGACCAAAGTTGATACATTGAAAATTCAGCAGCTCTGCATATTCATGTCTTAGCAACCATCCAAGATATGTATCCCCATTATTTCAACTTTTAAATTTCTGCCAAAGACAATTTTTCTCTTTAAATGTTTTACATGGAAGCTTGTGAACATCAAGTGATGTAAGAATATGATATGAAGCACATTTTGAACAAAATGATTAATTTATTACCAAACTATTGGATATGTGGAATAAAGGAAAAATCACTGAGAATAATTTAGATCACCAGAAGTGTAGTCCCCAGATCTGCTTCATACTGGCTGGGTGACAATGCCACGTTGTATAGCTCCTTCATGCTTTATATTCCTCATCTGCAAACTGAGGATTTTAGAATAATTATTCCCTAAGATCCTTTTCTGATTTATAATTCTGTGATTCTGTAGTACCCAGAAAACAAAAATCAAGCATATGTTCTTATCACCATAGCTCTTGAGGCATGAGGATGCCTTTAGACATCTTGTGAACCTCAAGATGGGGCCATGTCAATCAAACAGGACGTAAGAATGCTTTTGGAGAAAGGTAGGTAGCAAAGAGCCATTCATCCAAGACCTGATTAGCAAATGCATATTTAAATCTGTACCATGCTCTGAAAGCACTTTTTGGAAAATAAGGTATCCCCTTGCTAAAAAATAAAAATTAACGTTTTTTAAAATAGAAAATATCCCCAGACATTTTTCAACAGGGATATTTATGGACTTTCTTCAAATTTTAAATGGGCTTTTGAAGTACATACTTTTCCAAAAAGCCTAAAAGACACAGTTCATTGGCTTATATGATAATCTAGCTAATGTTTCAGGCAAGAATGAGAAGAAGCAATATTTTCCCACCTCTCCAAATTTTGCATAAGAGTTAAAAAAAATGTTCAGCTTCCCATATTACATCATCCTAAATCTGGAGCACAAAGGCACCTGTATCTTATATAGTGATTACTAATCACTAGTGGATGAATCTGATATTGCCTCCTTTCACCACACAAAAACACATCAATAAGAGTCATTAAATTTTCCACTAGAGTAGACTTGACTAAGCCTTTCCTCTAATACTCACTTGTGATTTATTAATCAATTCATTTAACTTCTGTGAGCTTCCACTTACTCATTTTTAAAACAAAAAGGACTGGACTACATGCTTCAGTTATTTTTAATTGAGCCTATTCCACTGAGTCTATTCTAAAATTCTAAGAATCCATACTTCCTAGTTTATGTTCCCTATCAGTTTGGGTTTTTGATTAATGATTTAATCTTACATTATACTTAGACTTTTATGATTACAAAAATGCGTTTGAATGATTTGTACTTGGATCTTAAATAAAATATTATAACCCAAGTGTATATATATTCCAGTACATAATGAGATGATGTTTCAACAAGCAGGATTTCATTTTATTTCATTGTTTCAAATAACAATGGCTATTGTTTATTGAGTGCTTTATGTTCTCATTTATTTTTAATGCTCAAAATATATTTTGACATGAGTATAGTTATTTCCACCACACAGTTGAGAAAACTGAAGCTTACAAAGGTTGAGTAACTTACCCAAGACCCCAAAGCCAATCATGGTAGAGTAAGGATTTCAACACCATCCCTCTGTCTACATTGGCCATCCTTTTGAGACGCCACCTTGTGTCTGTCTATGACAGCCAATAACAATAACAAATGAACAAAATGACTTTCTAATCACAGATCCAACAAAATCAATGCAAGGATACATATTTTCAGCCTATAGGAAACATTACACAATTTTTAAAGTCTTCGGTAAGTATTGTTTTTCTTTTTTAAAAAAGGAGGAAATAATCACAATAAAAGCAAGCTGAAGAGCATTTGAAACTCAAATCATATGACAAGAGTGGATTGTAAAGCTTGGTTCTTTTTTATTCCTGCTTTCAAATGAATCTAAAACATGTCACTAGGTTCAGAAGCCAATTTACTACCATTATAATCAAGAGAGGAAGAAAAGTGGGAAAATAAAGAGAAATCATTCATCAAATGTTCTCCAAATAAATTATATCATCTTGTCTTTTAACCACTTGCAACTAGAGAAAAGAAAGCTGTGTCTGAAATAAAGTGCTCTTTGGCTAACACTCAATATACATTAAAATAAAATGGCACCAATTAATAAAATGGTATGAAATTTGATTGCCTATAACAGTCTTTTTATGGAAAAAATAATGATACACTGTAGCTTAGGAGTAATAACGTGAAATATACCTGTAAACCATTAACAAGCCTTTTGTTACGAAACTCTGAAATGCTGATGCAGCCCTGGCATCAGCAAATATACCATTTTATTGCAGATACTCAAGGCCCACAGCAATCCAACAGAAAATTAATTAGCATCAGCTCACCATAAATCTCAACAGTATTAGCTAAAATGCCAATTTTGTAATCACTTTTCATTAAAGCCAAAAATACTAATTAAAATTGATTTTTGCCTGTGCTTTGGTAAACGGCTGCCAGTTAATGGCTTTCAGTTCTAATGCAGACCTTTACCTAAATTAATTTTGTATGTTGTCTCCTTTCTTTTTGTAAAGATAATAAAGTGTGAAAGGATAAGAGCAGTGAACAGGAAAGGGAAGTTCACATGCAGAAAGAATAGTGAACATAAACTATTCTCGCTCTTTTACTAAAAATGGCATGAACATGCTCCTTTATAAGGTGTTTTTTAAATATTTTATTTCATAAGCAAAGAAAAATAAGGCCCCTTAACAAATAAATTATGAGACTCAATTCTTATAAGTGGTTTGAGTGGTTAAATAACATATTTATTTTTAACGAATTCTCTGAGTGTAGTCACATTCTTAATTATGTGATGTGACCCAACTGTAAAAAAAACTAGCCCGTGAACTTAGTTTATGTTTGGAGACTCATTGGGAACAAATAAAGATTAATTTACATCTCAACATGTGTTAAATGGAAGTTGATGGCTATATAAATGTCAAATTCCTTTTATCAGAGATAAATAGAAAAATAGCAATCAATAAAACTCTTAAAGGGTAATCCATAAAGGCTTTAATTATTCTTTCAACTTTTTAATTAATTTTAAAAAATTACATGGTGCCAGTGTTGAGTTTTTGGTGGCATCAGGATGGGATAGATGAAGATTATAGGTTGAATTTTTCCAGTAAGTAATAGGGGATAGTGAATCACTTACAGTCAGGCTCTCCAGGGAGCCAAAAATTAGAATCAGAAGCTATACCAGCAAAGCCAAGTTCAGAGTTTTAGAATTCCATGGATGTAGACTGAAAAGCTGGCCAACATTTGTAGATTTAGATTAAGCATATGAGAAAGGTATAAAAGAGATCCCAAATCAGAAGGTCAAGTCCAATATTCTAAGATCCATTACAGAGAGGTAGGGATAGGCAAGGAGCAGATTTCATAGTGTCCAGATTTAGAGAACTACATGGAACCTCCATCATTTGCTGTGGGACTCTGTGACCTTAGGACTTCACTTCCCTACCCCCACTTATACCCCTAACTACTAAAACTACAAACTTACACTTTATATTTCAT
Source organism: Daubentonia madagascariensis (assembly GCA_023783475.1). NCBI lineage: Eukaryota > Metazoa > Chordata > Mammalia > Primates > Daubentoniidae > Daubentonia > Daubentonia madagascariensis. Next base: position 20,348,684 of record JAKFHU010001684.1, on the reverse strand, counting down.
TCTCACACAAAATCAAAATACATTTCTTCTTAAAATGTTAGAAGGACCTCAATTGATTAATAAACAAATTTCTGAGTTAATAAATAATAGTTATAAATCTCATATTTATTTGCAATGCATTAACACAAAGGAATTATTTACCATACCCTTGAAATTGAAGCAGCATAAATTCTGACCATTAAGAATTCCTCAAATTAGAATTATCACTATACCAAAAAGCTTCCATCCCAAAATGGGATAATGTGTGACTGAAAATTTCAGTTTGGACCATGAGTTCATAACAAGAAAGTCATTTTAAGCTCATACTTATCTGGGTATGCCCTTATGGTCTTTTTAGCCTAGTATATTTTGCTTACATATCTGGGATCATATTTTAGATTCTGATTTTTAAGCATCATGAACAGAATATTCAAAAGTTCTACATGTAAGATGGCAGTAAGAGGAGATTTCTGATTGTTTGCCACTAGATTATTTGTTAGACATCCCCAACATCTAAATTCCCAAAAAACCTCCATCATTAAGTCATTTTACATGAGTTTTAAGGATAAAGAAACCAGCCACTCAAATCCAGTGGCCATTAAGTTGTTCTATGCACCTCTAATCTGAAGTGCATGTTTAGTAATTTTCCAGGCAGTGTCCCAGTGGTGTAATTTAGTAAGTGTTGGCAAGTATTTTACCATCAAATGTGGAAAGAGATTCTACCTAAACTGGGTTTCAGTAATGAAGCATAAGAAACACTAGTCTTGGTGGTTGGAAATAGATTGGAAGCAGAAAAACAATAATTCAGTGAAATATCACAGAAACAAATTTAACCCCCATGATATGGAATACAACTAAAACTACAATATTTAATTGGATTTCCAAATTTGCATCAAATTGACCGAAGGAAAATGCACAATTTTATTATAATTACCACTTTTCTTGAATTTGTAATTTTTTGTAATTATTCAAATGCCTGAGGTTAATTTGTTGTGTACTTTTGTTTGATTTACATGTGAAATATATCATCTGAGTTCTTGTGTATTTGAGAATGTCTTTCTATGGCTCAAAAACATAAAAGACAACTTGGTGAAATGCACAATTTAGCATTTCAAATTTCCCCCTTGAAATTCTTCACTTTAACTTCATTTTATTGTGACTTTTAGTGCTGAAGAGAAGTCTGAGGCTAGTCTTTTTTTTTTTCTAATTGATCCTTTTGGAAGCAATCTAATAACTCTTCAACAAAGGAGGAGGTGCCAGATATTTTTTCTGATTTTCTTCAAAAAATTTTTAAGCCTATATCTAGGTATGGACTTGTGGAATTAATTTTACATAAGTAAAAAGGAAATTTTAAATCTGTATATTAATTTTTTTAAACGTTTGTATATTTTCCTCCCTAAGACTCTGGTTATTGCTGCTAGGTGTTCTAATGTTTATGTCAGATGCCCTACAATTTTCAATCATTCTACAAGTCCTTATTCTCCATATGCATTATTTACTCACTATTCTTTTTATAGCTCTACCTTTACTCTCTCTGATCTTGGAGCACTTCTACAAGTGATATCCTCCATCATTGATTCAAATCTTCCATGGTAACAATTCTACCCTTCACTTAAAATTTTTCATTATCTTTTCTATCATGTTACCTTTCCATCTCAACTTCTGCTTTCCTGATGATTTTCTGCTTCTGTTTTGTATAGGCTACATCTTCATAGTGCTATAAAAGATGGTAGTTTTCTAACATTGTTTTCTAACTCCACCTATGGATAATTTTAAAAGATTGCTCTTCCTCTAGCATTTTAGGATATGCTTCCTATCTTCATTTTAGGAAACTTTTTGAGAGTTTCATCATTTATATTGTCTACTCCTGTTGATTAAATAAAAATTTTCCAAATCTATAATTTTCCAAAAGAGAATGCAGGTTTCACTTGGCCCAACTTTCTATGTACTTGGGTGTCAATTAAATCTTTTTCCAAGACATAGATTGTTGTGTTTATTTCCTAATTATCAATATCTGGCAGGTTTTAATTCAATGTAGGTCTATTGGAGTTAAAATATGATTCTTTCTTATCCCCACTGTCTGGTATTGTGAACAAATGTTATATATGGAAATCTACAATCTCCAGAAGGTAATGCTACCGGGGTTCTTTGTACCTTTGTTGGGAGTACTAACCTTCTAGAATATCAATCTCCTCGAAATTGCTTTGGTTTTCTGAAATGTGTGGTCTTTGCATAGATAAAATATTACTGGTAATGGTTGAATATGGCAAGGAAATATTACTCAACCTGCCACAGATGGAAAAATCTTTACAGTAGAAAGAACCCTACCCAAGTTCCTGGCTAATATTAAAGTTCTAATTATTTTAGGGGAATTTAGTTGAAGTCACTCATACCCCTGCCAAATCAAAAAATATTAATAGTATTATTTTACAAGGAAGAAAGAGAAACATTTATAATCTCAAGTAACACATCAATTAGAAAAGTTTTCAAGATTGCTTCAAATTTTTATTCATGATAACATACAATAGAATTGTTCTAGTCAAGATGTAAAGAAAGACTGTGATCTCTGATAAAGGGGAAACAAACAAGGTAAGACCTATAATTCTCTGACCTTAATGCCTGCATAGAGCTTCCAGGCCACAGTGCAGGGAAGGGGAACCCAGGCAGAGCCCAGTAGTCGTCCTGAGTTGAACAGAGTTAAGAGGCCGAGGAGGCCAAGGTGGCCAGATTTCATTGAGCAGAGTGCCAGAGGGCAGAGATGTGCCAAAGAGTAAAGACATGCACACACAGAGAGAGAGCTCCTGAAATATGAAGAGGATCCCTTTTGAGTCTTCAGCTGAGTCTTGATTTTTGTATGTGTGTAAGGAAACTACACAAAGCTAGGAAAAAAATGCCCAAAATGATTAGAGCTATTCCCCCAGAATTTACACATGGCCAGGAATAGTTTGTGTTCCCCTAGCCAAACTGAAAAAAATCTCACAATTCACAGGCCATCAGGTAGAGCATTTCGGAAGGTATTGCCTTATTAATGGGGCAAAATTAACCCAAGACTATAGGCTTCTCTGATCCCAAATAATAAAGCTTAAAGACAAACTTCTAAAAGATCAGTTTCTAAGTAACTTAACTGCATCCAAGGATAAAGTTCAAGAATATTTACAGAAATACAAAAATAGCCAACAAGATAAAATATATAATATTTTTCATCCAATCAATAATTACCAGATATGCAAAGGAAGAAAATATGATCCATAATGAAGAAAAATAAATCAATCAAAAGAAACAGATCAGAAATGTCACAGAAGATAGAATTTGTACCTAAGGGCATTAAAACATGCACATAACTATATCCCATATATTCAAGAAGGTAGAGAAAAGACTCAGCATTTTAAGTAGAGACAAGAAAGATAAATGACCCAAACTGAATTTTTGAGATAAAATTTTAATGTCTGAGATAAAAAATATATATATACTGAGCGAAATTAATAGCAGATTAGATATTGAAAGACAAAGATTAGTGAATGTGAAGACATACCACTATAAACTATAAGGAAACTATAAGGAAACTTAAAAATAAACTATTGCTCTATTATAAGGAAACGCAAAATGAAAAAGACAAAACAAATAAAAAGAAATAATACAACATTAGTAAGTGATCGCACAACTCCCAGCAGACTAGTATATATTAAATTGAAGAGGAGAGAGGAGACCTGAATGGAAAAGAACAAAATTTTTGAAGGAATAGTGGCCTAAAATTTTCCAAATTTGAGGAAAACTATAAACTCATTAACCCAAAGAGCTCAACAAACCCCAAGCACAAGAAATACCAAGAAAACTATACCAAGGAATATAACCAAATTGCTTAAAACCAATAGAGGAAATCTTAAAAGCACAGGAAAAAAAGACACATTGTGTACAGGGAAAGAAAGATAAGAATGATTGTAGATTTCTCATCAAAAACAACACAAATGCAACAATCTCTTTAAAATAACTGAAAGAAAAAACTGTCAACCTAGAGTTTATACCCTGCCAAAGTATCTTTCAAAACAAAGAAAGTCCTTCAGGAAGAAGGAAAAGTGATACTGAATGGAAAAATAAGTCTATACAAGGAAATGAAGAGCATAGAAAATAGTAAACATGTGGGCATATATAAAGGATAATCTAAAAACAAAAGTGATTTTTCAGTCCTCTGCTAGTAAGACCTCTCTCCCTGAAATGTTGCAAAGATCCAAATAGAACTTAAGGTTCTCCCCAATCCATCTTAATAGGAGTGGGTAAAAAGAGCCCTGTCTAGAGTAAAGCACTGTGAGTCGGGGAACTATTTCTCTCATCTGAGATGACCTACTCTGGTGCAGCAACCAGGTCTCTCTGAGTTGCCTAAACAATGAGCCAGCTGAGGCTGTCTGTCCTCTAGTCAAAGGCTATACCTAAACTCAAATTCTCATGTTACCAGTGGCTTTCTCCTCCCTTGAGAAGGGACTTCAATTTCCTACCAACCCCACAAAGTACCTAGGTACTGGGCTCCCAGGTTTCCCAGATAATATATATAAACAGCTGTCTTCTAAATCTAGACTGCCTGGTGACCCAGTAGTCTGTTGTATGCCCACTGACAATGTTGTTCTCATATTTACCCTATATAAAGCAGAGTGATAAAAGAATGGAGACCCTCCATGCTAATGCAAAATTCCATTTCTATTAGACCACCCAGGCCATGGCATTACCTCCATGGAATGAACAGAATGCAGGCACTACATGCTTCTTCTCTCCTCATTGGCTCTTAATTTGTAGGCTTTCCCCAGTAAATCCTGTTCCTTAGTCCATACTGTGTGGCATTGCCGAAGTCTTTCCAAGCCCTACTGCATGACAAGTGGTGGTGACCACAGAGAGACTCAACTTGCATGACACTTCCTATGTTTTTTATACTCAAGATGATTTACAATGATGACATCAATTACCACTTATTTTAAGTCACCTGGTGCACAGAGAGGAGAAACTCCTATATTTTCTAACAAAGATATTTCAAAGCGTGAAGCAGAAAAAAGTTTGCATGATGTATCGCAAAAAAAAAAAGCTTAAAAACATTTTATGCTTTCCTACACATTTCCATCATTACAAATTATAGAAGTCATCTTATAAGAATAGAACATCCTCAGCCTGACTGTACTGTGCTTTCCTAGTGACAGCTGAAAAATGTATGTATTCCCAGAGAAAAGCACAGTCATTCTGCAAATGACAGGAGGAACACAGTGGGCATGCTTGCCATGTCATTGTTTGGATGGGCCACTGATGGGGTTTTCAATTCAATTTCACGACCTTAGAGTTAATGGAAATTCCTTTCAGTTTCTGAAATTAGATTAATGCCCAAACTTCTCTTAAGGTGTTATGAGTTTTTTTCTTTGTTTCTATTTTTATAGGCATTTTTGTGAGAATATAGGAGAGACTGTATCAGTAGACCTTAAGCTATATGTTATTTCAAATGAGAGGTCTTTGAACTCACATCATGTGGATTCTCTTCCTTTCTCTTGTGTTATTTCCCAGATGTTCTCATGGTCCCTCATGTAAATATATTCTCAATGGCTCTATCTCACTGGATCTTCAGAAATGGAGAGGTATGTGGATCTAAGGGTACACCCTGCTATACATGTGAAAGAACTTTGACAACTGGAAAATACTAATGGATTGCCACTCCCATATTTCTGCTGCTGGGTATAAAGTACTATGTTCTAATCATTTCCTAAGTTATAATGATTTGGTCCCTGTAGTCAGAGGTTATAGGACTGTTACCTAGTGGCATCCTACCACAAATAAATCTAAACATTGATATTAATTAAAGTTGCAATATTATTTTGTACAGGAGTAATCAATTTTTGATACCACCTGGAAAAAACAAGAAAGTGAGTGATGGCCAAGAAGCAATCCATCCAGTGGATTGGATGAGGTGTGCCTATGAAAAATGGTGATTTTCAAGTCATGAATATTAACCAGCCAGTGGGCCATGAAATCAGTGAGTTGTCTTGATCAATACTTTTAAAAATTAGAATGGAATAGAATAGATATCAACCTGCATTGCACATTAAGAGTAAGCATGATTGTGTGTTTGCATGATTGTGTGTTGTGTACTGGTTCAATCTAATATTTATTTCTTTAAGTGGGTGATGGGCAGAAGCCAGTTCCCTAAAATGTGATTCCAGGTTTGGTTATTTTTCTGCTTCTGCTTTGAACACTGATATGTTTACAAAATTGGGTCATTTTACATATACTTTTCTAATCTCTAAAAATAAATATTTCATGGAACTTCCTAAAAGACAATTGACATCAAGTTCATTGTTTGCAATGGCTGCATATTATTTTCCAGTGTGGTTGAAAAATCATTTCCTTGACCATTCACCTATTTTGGCAGTTTACTTTTTATTTTTTCAGTTTTGTGATTAATAATGCTATCAAAACATTCTAAAATACACATACCCTTAACTACTGTGGGTTCTCTTAACAGGGCCTACAAACTGACATCTGAAGTCATTCCAAAACATCCTTATATCTTGTTTTAGATTAGTTTTAGTTCTGGATTTCAGTTTATAAACCTTTGGTGAAATGATGTATTGCCTTTTCTTCAGAATCTGGGTGTACCAGTCAGGGTTCTCAGTTGCAGACAAAAGAAACCAACTTGGGTAATAAAACAGCAATATCTAGCTGGGAAGTATTACATTAATATATCCATCCCTCAGTCACTAACACAATTGAGAGAAAGCTGGAATATGAGACTCAGAACAAGGGGAAAATGCATCCAAGTCTCATCATGGGCACAGTTTTTGTTAGACGGCATCAAATGCCACACTAACCACCACAGAGTTGGATATTTAATCACTGAAGCCTAAAAATTATTTAACTGTGAGTCTGTGTCACTCTCTGGAGATTTCTAAGCCCAGGCAGGAGAATCCACATGGATGAGTTTAGGGTACCTGCCACCAACTTCTAGGGATCATTCAGAAGGACTCTATGTCTCACTTCATTCTTCACAAAGGTAAACAGATTGTGCCTCCTGCTCATTTTGTGAGACCTTCCAAAGGTATTAGAGTTCACAACTTTTACTACTCAGGATACATATATTAACTTTACTTCATATCTGCCATTCTAAAACAAAAATTTTGGTGACACAATACAACTTGTCTTGATACAACCACAAAAATGCTCACATCATCCCAAAACCTCATAAATTACTTAATCTAGATTATAATTATCCTCCTATAGTTTTTTACAATTTTATCTGAATATTCTACAATCAGTGACTAAACCGTAAAGTTCACCACAACCAACTTCCTATATACTGCAGTAGGAAAACACAAAAATAAATAAATACATAAAAAATAAAAACCAGTTCAACTGACTAAAGGTATCCAAAACATAATGAAAAAGAAAATATAGGTACAGGCTCCAGTCTTCAATTCTGCAACTGGCTATGTGGTTGTGATCAATATTTATTATTTCCCTCCTCCACAATGCATTCTATATTCTCTTTGCCTTAAAACAGTATGCTATGGTCTGAATGTTTGTGTCCCCCCCAGAATTCGTATGTCGAAATCCTAACCCTCAAGGTAATGGCATTAGGAATTGGGGTTTGCTGGGAGGTGGTTAGGTCATGAGGGTGGAGCTCTCATTAATGGGATTAGTGCCCTTATAAAATAGGTCCAAGGGAGCTCATTCACCCCTTTTACCGCATAAATATGCAGTGAGAATGGGATTTCACCAGACTCCGACTCTGCTGGCATTTTAGTCTTTGACTTCCTAGCTTCCAGAACTGTGAGAAATAAATTTCTGTAGTTTATAAACCACCTAGTCTATGGTATTTGTTATAGCAGCCTAAACAGATTAAGACACAGTGCCTATGCTAATCAAGATTCTTTATTTAGTGAGATATCTCAAATTCTTATTCCTAAGGGATGAGAACCTCTCTTGCTCACCTTTGCTGTGGTAACAACTCACAAATCTTAGAAGCGTAAAAGAACAAACATTTAACTCTCCAAGCAACTTGCAAGTCAGCTGTGAATTAGCTCCAATATGCACATCTGCTCCATGTCTTTTCCTATTCTTGAACTCAGGATGAAGGACCAACCATCTACACCTTTCTTGATCTATTCACTCTTCTCTCTACTCAATCCACCAGCACTTCCCTCTTCAGCATCCAATTAGACTTTTGCCTTCATCCCTCAAATGAAAGAGCTCTTCTTAAGATGGCATGGGACTAAAATGAGGTAAATGAGACACTTACTATGGGTATAAAATTTAAGGGGCACCAAAAATACAGCACTCAAATAATTTTAATGGAATATTTTAAAAACTTAAATTAATGCAAAAAGCCCCAATGAACCGTATCAAAATTTTAAATAACAATAGACTCAATATTATTGATATTTCCTTTTGCCTCAGTCTCCAATATGGCTCAGCACAGTATAGTTACCAATTCTGTCATTATTTAAACTTTTGATATTCTGTTTTTGCATCTTTTTATTTTTTACATATTGCATTAATATATTACTTAATTGCATCAAAATGCTAAGATTTTTGGTGCCCAAGGCAAGCACCTCACTTGCTTTACCCTAGTCCTGTCCCTGTTGCGAAGATCGCCAGTAACAACCATATTGCTAAGACCAGTGACTCAGTCCTCAGTACTCACCTCACTTGACCTGGATGATCACCATCTTCCTGGAACATCTTATACTCAGATTTCAGGACAAAACTCCCTCAGATCCCTTTGCTCAGTGAGTACTCTTTTTCAGTGTCCTTTGCTGTTTCCTCCATGTATAAGCATTCTCTTAACATTGGAGGGCTCAGGTTTCTGTTCTCTGTCCTCTTCTCTTCATTTTTTTGCTCATTCTAATTGAGCTCCATGGCTTTAAAAAAATATTTTAAATTTAAATATTCAAATTTACATATTAAACCCAGAACTGTCCCCTGAAGTCCAAACTCTTATATCAAACAGCCTATTCATCAACATCTTATTCCCCTGTGTGTTTGCTCTCAGATTCATTTTCTGCCTTCCCCTGTTCCCTTGCCTTCTGGCTTCCAGACCATTTCAGCCAGTGGATTGCACTGTCAGAAGACTGGAGGGCAGGAATAGAATAAAAGCCAGATTATTTCTACCCATCTCATTCTATTTCCTGTGAAATATCAAGCAGCAAGTGATTCTCCTCCACTGCCTTAGCTCCACTGGGAAGCTCCCATGTTGGCTGTATATCCATGATGGCTCCAACTTTTTTACTCTGGAAATACCACCTCCTTTTATAGTTCCTCCAGTCTAAAGAGTGTAGTCATTTCCTGCTGTGGCTTAATCTCAGATCAAAAGCTTAGTTTTTCTCTTTTTCTTATACTGTAAATCCAATCCATCAACAAATTATCTAGCTCTACTTTAAAAATATGTCCACAGCGTGATTACTTCTCATGACCTCCCACTACTGCCAACCTGCTCCAAGACACCATCATCTCTCATCTTAATCATTGCAATTATAGTCTTCTAAGTGCATCCACTTTTCTACCTAGTGTATTCATAATACATCAACCACAATGGTCCTTTTAGAATATAAATAAGATCACGTCACACTTGTGCACAAAACCATCTACCCATTTCCCAACTCACCCAAAGATGGACGACAATGCCCTGTATGATCTGCTGCCTCTACCTTCATCCCCACCTCACTCACAGGGTGTCAGCTTCTCTGATCACTGAAGTGTAGGTCACTGCTTTGCATTTCCTATTCCCTAAATTTGGAACTTTCTTCTCCAAGATATTTCATGTTGTGTTCCCTCTCTTCTATCAGGTCTCCGCTGGTACATCAGTTCAGTCTTCCCTAACCCCCAATATTAGGTAACAGTGCCCCACCTTCTGACCTCACTTATTCCCCTGACTCTATTTTATTTTTCTTCATAGCATTCATCAGAATTTGATATGTGGTGTATTTATATGCTTATTTGTTTATAATGTCTCTCTCTTCTATGATGTTAGCCCATGAGAACAGAAACTTGTTCCCTTTTTTTCACTGCTACAATTTAAGCACTAAAAAGGTAACTGACACAAAATAGGCACTCAATAGCTATTTTTGAATGAATGAGTGAATGCCATGCAACTGTCATATCATCACCTTTAAGATATTTGCTTTCCAGGTCCTGTCAGCATGATGCGAACAATAAAGTGAACCTACATGTGGATGGAATTCTGGGTTAAATTTTGGAGATACAATGCTAGCTTTTAAAAGTCCTGGTGTCAGGAAATGCAAATCAAAACCACAATGAGATATCACTTAACTCCAGTGAGATTGGCTTATATTAAAAAATCCCCAAACAACAAATGTTGGCGGGGATGTGGACAGATAGGAACACTCATACACTGCTGGTGGGACTGCAAATTAGTACAACCTCTATGGAAAGTAAAATGGAGATACCTCAAAGAATTAAAAGAATTACCATTTGACCCAGCAATCCCACTACTGGGTATTTACCCAAAGGAAAAAAAGACATTTTATAATAAAGACATCTGCTCGCGAATGTTTATAGCAACACAATTCACAATCGCAAAGTTATGGAAACAACCCAGGTGCCCGTCAATACACGAGTGGATTAATAAAATGTGGTATATGTATACCATGGAGTATTACTCAGCAATAAGGAACAATAGTGAATTAACACATCTGGTATTATCCTGGTTGGAGCTAGAACCCATTCTTCGAAGCGAAGTGTCACAGGAATGGAAAAACAAGCACCACTGGTACTCACCATCTAATTGGTACTAACTGATCAACACCTACATCACACAGGGCAATAATATTCATCAGGGGGCGGGCAGGAGGGAGGGGGGTGGAGAGGCTGGGAAAAACTCTCACTGAATGGATGTGGGGAGCACAGTTTGGGGGATGACCACGATTGTAGCTCTGACACGGGCAGTGCATGGGCAATATATATAACCAAAGTGTTGTACCCCCATAATATTCTCAAATAAAAAAATAAATTTTAAAAAAAATAAAAATAAAAAGAATAAAAGTCCTGGTGTCTTCTGCTTAGTGGAATAAAAGAAATAACAAAAAAAATCATTTTTCAGGTAAATAATTGCACACCAGATGTCAGGATACGTTGATTTGCTCCAGTAAGGGGATCACATTTGAAACAGCAGTTGCATTTGAAGTAACCACCTGTCACTTTCTAGAAGTCATCTATCTTCAGCACCAGCCACATTGGAGAGAGAAATGAGGATGGGGGTAGAAATCAATTCCCCTGCATCTTTCAAATATTTGACTGTGGCACTAATCTCCAATGATCCTCCAGTGATGCAGGATTGCTTGGGTCAAAATTCTACTCTTCCCCCTTAGGAATTTTATTGTATACATTTTGTATTTTTCTTAACTTCTTAATATGCATTTTTAAACTTTTTTACTTGACAAATAAAAAATTATATATATTTATGGTATACAACATGATATTTTGAAATATGTATACATTGCAGAATAGATAAATAGAGCTAAATAACATATGCATTATTTCCTATACTTACCATTTTTTGTGGTGACTACACTTAAAATCTATTCTCTTAGCAATTTTCAAATATACAATTCATTGTTATTAACTATACTCACCATATTGTACAAATACATCTCTTGAACTATTTCTCCTCTCTAACTGAAATTTTTTATCCTTTACCAACATCTCCCCAATTTACCCCCACCAATGGTCTAAATTTTATTTATCTGCTAACTCTCCACAAGCCTCTACTCTGGTAATCTGCAGTAGAATTGTGAATTAGTGCCTACTCACAGGCAGTGCCAAATAATCCTAATAATGGCATATTTGTGATGGCAAGTGGAAATAGAATAACTTGGAGAATCCTATTAATAGAATGAAGATCCACAGTATGTGTTTGCTTTTCCTCAAAGATACTTTGAACTCTCTTCATTCATAGATGCTGGGTCATTAGATTGATTCATTTGATAATTAGGAAAAGGGCTATAGATTCTCTAATAATGTAATTTGCTGGGCCTCAGTTCAAATCAAGTAGAATCTTAGTGGACTGGCCAAATATTTTATCTCTTCCTGCCTAATATACAGGGAAGTCATTCTGACTACTATTCTAGGTGAGTTGCCCACTTTGTCAATGATGGTGAAGGGTGGATCCTTTACCTCCACCTCTCCAGCATCCAACCATCCCTACTACAATCAAGAAACCAGTTACACTTCCAGCATCTCATAGTATGCCCAACCTACAGAGAACAATCTCTAAAGCCTGTCTGCAAGGTAATGGTATTTCTCCTACAAATCTGTTTTTCATGGTTTTGGCAAATAAAGTATATCCTAAGCCCCATTGGGTCATATTATATAAATTCACCCTATCCTTCAGTCTCCCAAAGTCCTTTAACTACTTCTTCTCCACTATTACCAAGGAATTTCTGGCATTTGTCATTCATTAAATATGGGTCCCCATTGTTAAGTATAGGTTCCAAGCAGCTAACCAAGTAAACAATTAAAAGTATTCTCAGAGTGGAAATGAAGAGAGTTGTCTTAGTAAGGAATCTTCCACAGGTCAAAGACTTATGGCATCTTTAGGCAAAAAGAGAACAACTTTTTCAGAAAGGGTAGGAGAGCTTACATTGGTTGCCATGGGAGGTTCGGTGGAGTTGGCAGTTTTACGCTTTGCCACATATTTCACATCCCCCTAGATATTGCCAGGCCAATTCTCAGTTTCCAGACTTTTGTATAAGAGACATCATGAGCAAAGTTTCAACTGATATTCTAATTTAGTAATTAATTAGGTCAAGCTATTCATTTGGCTATTGACTAACTCAGCCCTATGGCTTTGAAAACTTAGCGAATCTTTGGCAAGGTCATAGAACATCCATGCCTTGAGCTGGGAATCCAGGGATTTACCCCTGTTATTCTCCTCTGATCTGTCCAGTACTGTTAGAAAAAGCCAACCCACTTTATGCCCTTGAATTCCTCATACCTTTACTATTCTTCCAAGGTAGCAAACATTGAATATCCCAAAATTTTGCCTTTAAAGGCTATTTTATTTTAATTGACCACAGGTAAAATTTTAAATGTGTTTTATTATTGAACACAAGAAGTTTCAAGATTCCTTTTCCAGAATCTTAAAAAGATTTCCACTGCCTTCAGTTCCTACTATATCAGATTCTATTTGCACTTCTAGTAACAATTTCTATATGCTTGGTTGCAACCAACAGAAACCTAGTCTCGTTTACTTAAGCAGAAAAGGTGTTTTCTGGAAGGATATTTTATTAGTTATATATTGCTATGTAACAGCTTATCCAAGCAATTGAAAACAATAAGCAGTTACAGCATATCACAGTTTTTGTGAGTTAGGATACTGGGCATGGCTCAGCTGTGTGGTTCTGGCTAAAGGTCTCTCATAAAACTACAAATAGGTCTACACTGGGGCTGTCATCATTTCAAAGCTCAGCTGGAAAAGGATCTGCTTCCAAGCTCACTCACATGAATGTTGACAGACCTCAGACCCTTGCTGATTGTTGGCCAGAGACATTAGTTCCTTGCCACATGAGTCTTTCCATAGGGTTGCTTACAAAATGTCAGCCAGCTTCCTTCAGGACAAGCAAGCAAGAGAGTAAGAAAGAGTACACCCAAGACAGAAGGCACAGTCTCTTTATAGCCTAACCTCAAAAATAACATCCCATCACTTTCACCATATTCTGTTTGTTAGAAGTGAGTCATTAGGTCTAGCCCACACTCAAGGAGAGAAGATTACTCAAGGAGACGTGAATCACTGGGGCAGGGACCATCATGAGCCATCATAGAGGCTGCCTACCACAGATGTCCAGTGCCTTATGTAACTCACAAGAAGGCTCAAGGAAAAGCTCCAGGATCCAAGAGAGGCTAACAATCAAGGACACAACCAGGTCATATCCCAGGGCTGGTATGACTGAAATTCTATCACGGAACACTTGCTGTTGTCCTCATTGGCACTGCTGCACTATTCCCACTAACTTAAAAATTTTCCAATTAATTATGAGATTCAATAATCTGGGCTTGAACATCCATTTGCTTGAGACTAAGTCACTTGCCTGAGCCCTAGCAGTTAGGGAGTCGAGAAAAGAATGATCTGCCTCTTTTGTCTCCCCATGGGAGGCGGAGTCTATTTAAGATTCCCCCCAAAATAGGAAGGGTTTCAGACTCTAGATAGCCAGAAACAAATAGACAGAGACTTAGCTAAATTTACAGATGAATAAAATGTCCCTTACAGTTGTCTAATATATACAAAGTTTCTTGAACTTTTGCCTTTTTGCATATGAAAATAAGCAATGGTTAGTATTTTGATTAAAATTTCAAAATTTTTATGTTTTTATTCACATCTCTCTACATTTGATGGAACTCATTTCACTCCTTCATTTCTAAAAAAGTTTAAAATATACACAGAATTGTTTAATCTGGCTTCATAACAGATTCAAACAAGGTCAAACACGTGGCCAAAGTGTCTGGCTGCAAGCATGGTGTGATTCTAATATCATAATTTAAAATGGGAATTCCTACAACCCTTTCCTCAATAACTCTGTTGAACACATGCCTACAGTCAAACTGATTCATGAATTATTACCACTCATTTTAAGCTGAGATCCCTATAAATATATCTATGTCTTTAGAGAGATGTCATTGGTTCTTCTGTATCCAAGTGAAAGTGACTTCTCACTTAATTTCCTTTGATTAGAAAGAAAGAGGTCATAAAAACTCTAAGAAATTAAAGAAAGTAACAAAGAGAAGGCATAATGGGGAGCATAACATGCTTAGCCCACTTTATAATTTTTCAGACCAGGCCCAGGGAATAAAATAGACAATGAATTTATAAAATCTACTTTCATTTTGATCATCAAAAAGAGACATATCAGCTATTTATCTTAGATAATAAAATACATATCTGTCTATAAACTGGACTGGGCTAAATAAATGACTTTTTTTTTTTGAGACAGGATCTCACTCTATTTCCCAGGATAGAGTGCAGTGGCATCATCATAGCTCACTGCAACCCCAAACTCCTGGGCTCAAGCTATCGTCCTGCCTCAGCCTCCTGAGTAGCTGGGACTACAGGTGCGTGCCACCACGCCTGGCTGATTTTTCTGTTTTTTTGTAGAGATGAGGTCTCGCTATGCTGCTCAGGCTGGTCTCGAACTCCTGACCTCCAGCCATCCTCCTGCCTCTGCCTCCCAAAGTGCTAGGATTACAGGTGTCAGCCACTGCCCCTGGCCAAAATAAGTGACTTTGAAATCATTTATTCAGCAATATTCAACAAATTTTATTGGGTGTATATTAAGTAGTGGTAACCATCTGGGCACTGGGGATAAAATAGTTAATAAGACACAAGCCTAGTTCCTAATCTTATGAAGCTTATATGTAAAACTAGATAATAAGTTACACAGGTGATAGAGAAAGAGAGAGAGAGAAAGAAGGAAAGAGAGAGAGAGAGAGAGAGAGAGAGAGAGAGAGAGAAGGGAAAGAAGGAAGGAAGGAAGAAACAAAGAAAGAGAAGGAAAGAAAGAAAGAACTAAAAGGAAATAAGGTTCTGTGATAGAGATTAACAAATAGGAGAGGTAGCTGACCAACTTGCAGTGTCCAAAAAATTTTCTACAGAGAGATAACATTTAAGTTCATACTGAAATATGAGAGTTCTTGCATTTGTTGTATTTTCTTTGACATTGATTAGAGGAGCTGTGTCTTAGTCAGTTTGAGCTGCTATAACAGAATACCATAGACTGAATGGCTTAAACAATAGAAATTTGTTCTTTATGGTTTTGGAGGCTAGAAGTGCTGGCCTATCTGGTGTCTGGTGAGGGACCAGTTCCTGGTTTGCAGATGGTGGTCCTCTTGTATGCTCATTTGGTGGAGAACAGAGTGTGGAAGCAAACTCTCACATCTTTTCTTATAAGGTCACTAATTCCATTCATGAGGGCTCCACCATCATAACCTAATTACCTCCCAAAAGCTCTACCTCTTAGTACTACCATATTGGGGGTTAGAATTTCAACATATGAATTTGGAGGGGACATATTCAGTCTATATAAACTCAAATGACTTTGGGGTCACAGAAAGGCATAGAATTACAAATCAAGCTAAAAAGAACGGAGCAGTGGTTAATATTAAAAGGCACCACACTTTACGTAAGTTTTTGCTTCCTAGCACTCATTTCAAGTTGAAATGCTCACTACCTAAGTTAAATCTAACATACATAAATCATGCCACACTTTAGGCAATTCACAGTGATTCTTCTATGTAACTATAGAGCAATATTATCATCATTAATAATAATAATTTGTACTTTGCTTTCCTTTAATGACCCCCAAATCTATAATTAGAAGAGAATTATTTAGATCCATGCCTATTTAGTTTAATAATTGCTATAAGAAAACTAATAAAAAGATATATTATTTCTGAAAAGAAACTTTTAAAGCCATTACTTACTTTACTCTTAAGTTGCCTTTGTTGAAATGGAAAAAAAGGAGACAAATTTTATGAGATTTGATTTTAAACCTCATGCACTTCAAAAACTGTAATTTTGAAATATGTCCAAAAAAGCAATGATTGTGTTTACCCTTTTTGCCTATAAAATCTCTCACAGACTCCTTGAAGTTAGGAATATGTGTCCTCTACATACAGTGCACATAGTCAGAACTCAATAAATGAATTAAAGGAATCAAATAGATTCCATTTGTATTAAACATCCTTTGATTCCTTTTAATCAGTCTTGCACAAAAGAAGAAACAGTTTTGGTGTGTGAAGAAACAAAGGAGTGCATTTTCTGAATGTTAATGCATATAATAGAGGGAAAATCACATTTGTTATAACCCTGCCATAAAGTGGAGCTGTAATCTCACCATGCATCTGTTCCATATGCCATCACTTAGTTTGATAAAAACAGGCTAACAGTGCAGGAGCGATGAGCAGGCAAGATTAAATTCACTTCAGTTTTAATTACAAATCTTTGTCCTTAAAGTTTTACTGGCTTAAAAGAACCCCTACTGCTCCCTATTTCTCTTCCACAGTTGATGTCTTTTTTTATTACTTCACTTTGAAATTATTAATGCATTTTATTTGGTACTTATTTCTAATTACAGATTTTACTCACAAATGTTACTGATATGCCCATATGCCAGAATAAGCATAACTAAGACTGTTCACATCTTACTAATTCAAGTACAAATGATCTTTAGTAGCAAATGTGGCATCTGCTACATGTAGAGAGAGGGCTCTGAGGTTTAAGTATTTGTCACTAAACTTATTTGTTTCATTCATTGACTGATTTATTCATTCATTCATTCAGCAAACATTAATTTAGTGCCTATTATGTTCCAGGCACTGATATAGGTGCTGAGGATATATAAGTGAACAAAAGAGAAAAAATTCCTAACCTCACACAACCTATATTATAGTGACTGGAAATAAATCAATTAATTGATGGGCTGAATTGTATCCCCCAAAACTTATATGTTGTGGTCCTAATTCTCAGTATGTCAAAATGTGATGGTATTTGGAGATAAGGTCTTTAAAGAGGTAATTAAGTTAAAATGAGGTCTTTAGGGTGGGCCTTAATCCAATGTGACTAGTGTTCTTACAAGAAGAGGAAATTTGGATGCAGACGTACATATGGATTGAGTAAAGACCATGGAAAAGGAATGGGAAAGGCAGCCATCTGCAAGCCAAAGAGAAAATCCTCAGAGTGAAATCAACCCTGCCTACACTTTGATCTCAGTCTTTGAGCTTCCAGAACTGTGAGAATATAAATTTCTGTTGTTTAAGCCGCCCAGTCGGTGGTATTTTGTTATGGCAGCCCTAGCAAACTAGTATGCCAATTAACAAAAAAGAAGTCATAAAGATGTAAATTATATCATATTTTAGAAATGCATAAATGCCAAAAAATAGAGTAATAAAAGAACTATGAGATAGGGGGACATTACTTTCATCTTGAGAAAATCATTGTAAAGTCTGAATACTTGCCAGTTCTACAAAAATAAGACCACAGCCAGAGGGGTTCCTGATGAAGGAAGAGGAGTGTTTTCCTGGAGACCTTACCTACCATAACAATTATTTTTCTTCTATCATTCTTCTATTGTTAATAATCAGAGAAAAATAAACCATATATGGGTAGTTTTGCAGCATTAAAATTTTATGTGTTTAATATGTAAGATTAAGCCTAGCCAAGTGACCAGTATTGAGCCAGACTGTGACATTTTAGCATCTTATTTGATTTTTTTTAAAAAAAGAAACATAAACGTCTATTTTTAAATCTTCGTTTTTTCACTGTGTAGTTAAGTGCTTTGAGCCTAAAACTCAGTAGTTCTGAACATGATATAGTATAAATTAAGGGCAACACAGCTATTAATACTTTTACAACTGAGAAGTTGTAAATAGTCTTTAATAGTCAAAACAAATTTTCTTGTTCTTTTGGTTCTGGGCGGTATCACTGTTATGTGCACACTTGGTCAAGCAGATATAAGTCACAAGACATTCTCTGTTCTTAAGATTAGCCCACATATTAGTTAAGTAATGCAAATTTAAATAGTTCAGGCCTGTGAAGTATTCTATTTAATAATGTAAAATTCTCTGGGTTAGTGAATGACAGGCAGTGCAGAAGGTACATCTTTGGTGAAAGTATGCAACTCTACCATCCTCTGTAGTTTAGCCAAATAAACTCCCATGACATTACAGCTCTGCATGTATTTTTCTAGGAGGATGATGATCAATAAAATATGACTTCCAAAGACTGACAAAATGCTTCATGTTATGATCAAAGAATGAGGTAAGGTGTAATTCAATGGATTTGGCCACTACTCACTACCCTCGTCCATACCATACAGAGGTGTACCCTGCCAGCTCCAGGAAGGTGCCATCCAGCCTTGCTGTCTTCAGAATTTCGTCTTTTCAGTTAGCATGGAAGTAAAAGAGCAAAATTTCCCCCTTGAGAACGTCCTTGGACTTGTTCACAAATCAGGCAAACATTTCATTATACTCAATGGTTATGTTTTCTTACCTGTATGATCCTAAATAAACCAGTTTAGAAATGTTATTTCATCTGAATTTATAAGACTTATAGATCAAAATTCATGAGTTGTGCCTGGTTCTACTTTTCTCCACCACTGTTATGCCCACAGTTCTATCTACCAGAGTGTAACATTCAGGATCAAAGAAAGAAAAGGATGCCAGTTGTGCCTAGGCAAACAAATGATACCATGTCTTTATTATCATGGTGAGAGGGATTTCCAAAATACATTCTAAGCATTTAGGTTTTGAATCCCCTCATTAGCAACTAAGTTAATTTAAAAAGAAAATGGGGAGACAGTTTTAAGTGGGAATGCAGCAAAAACACATGTCAGAATCTCTGGCCAATAATTTCAACATAATAAACAAATAAATAATAAAGATGTAAGCCAAAGTTATTCTCATAGGGGGAAAAACTGTCTCCTGCCTTCTCTTTTCCATAACTAATCACTAGTTTTTCATGCTTTGAAAATCAGATATTTTGTGCTGTTTCAACTCCTTTCCAAGGCATGTTTATATTACACAGCAATTCTTTCCAGGAAAGCCATTTGTATACTGTTTTATTGATCCTCGCAACTTCTGTATGAGAAAGAGAGGTGGAATGGGAAAATATTTACATTTTGTGGGTCAAAAATATTAAGGACATGTAAGGGGTAAAGGGTAACTACTGCTTTAAAACCTGATTCTATGACTCCCCTACCAATGTAATTAGTTAAGGGGAGACAACAAGTTAGAGCATTTTTGCCAGATGATCCAGGGCACAAGGTCAGAACAGTGTCAGGCGCTGTACCTGCTCCAGCCAGCTGCCTCCTTATGGACAAGAGCGGACCCAGATGCCCAGCCAAGAACTCCACATATTTTGACATTTGGTTGCTCTTCATTCCTGATTGGGTTCATAACATCTTTTTTGTTACCCAAGCTCAGCACTGGTCCCTGGCCCACACTTTTCCCACCCCTGCCTCCTACCATCTCTGCAGGGTGGCCTCCATCCTGTGTGACTACCAGCTGGAACTGGCTCCTGTAACTAAGCTCCCTCTCAGTCTGGCGCATACCACAACTAACTGGCCACCCAGTTGTTCACAGAAGCTTAGCCCCCACACCACATCCCCTTGAGAGCTGCTCCAGCTGGGGAATCTCTTTGTAGTGTAACCACTCCCTTATTTCCAGCTGGTCCCAGCCTGTTGCTGCAGCTAAGCAATCAGACCCACCTGTATCCTGACATAGGCTAGGCCAAACCCAAAGATACTAGTGAAGTAGGTGGGTTATCTCTCCTTTCAATGTTCTCAGAAACTCCAGGGCTAGCCATGGCCCATTCTTGCTCTCAGATAGCTATGAAATCATTCTTATTAAATCTTCCATTAGGCGTTTAGGCAACAGCCATTAACAGCTTAACATGTTCCTTCCTTCCTCCTTCCCAAACTCTGCCCTTCCAGGCTTATCTCTGCAGAGAAGTGGAGAAAGCATTGAACTTGGAAGCAAGACATTGGGTTCCAAAGGAATTTGAGCAATTAACCTCTAATAGCCTCTGTTTGTTGTGAAGACTAAAAATAATACTTATTACAGAGTTTGAAACAATACACAACACCTGAGATTTTCTCAGTCTAGGTTAACTTAACGTTGAATTGAATCTAGAAAAGCATTCCCATGCCAAAATAATGAAACAATAAGAGTGAAATGATGGGCAGTGAGGGTTTCTTGGAAGAGCCAAATACTCTGGCTACTCAAAATTAAAATTAACCATAAATTTGTGACTTGGGAAATGGAAAAATTAGACTCCCTGGCACACGTTTTCCTCCTACAAAGTTTCCATTGATTAATTCCAAGATGCCCAAATCTCAAAGGAGTATTCCTCAAGAGGGACTGTGGCATGCCAAAAATACCCCCCCACAAAGATATCCACATCAAAAACTGGAGTCTGTGAATGTTATCTTATTTGGAAAAGCAGTCCCTTTTGCAGATGTAATTAAGTTAAGGATCTTGAGATGAAATCAACCTGGAAAGTACAAAGAAATCCTAAGGCAGTCAGAAAAAGAAGAGAAATTGAAGCAGTGATGGGGATATCAACTAAAATGGCAGTACTATATAGCTGGGAAATCCTTAGCGATGACCCCTAGAACTGCTCCTGGGTGACCAGTGCAGACAACTAGAGATAGAGTTTTATACTAAATAACTGTCTTAGTTTGGGTTGCCCTAGAGAAAACACTAAAACACAGATTTGAGTGAAAGCAGTTTCTTTGAGAGATGACCCCAAAAAACATTGGTAAGAGAATGAGAACATGAGATAGGAAAGGAAAATAAATAAACAAAGGGTGCATTATTGATTGGGTTCAAGTAATTGGAAAAATCAAACAAATATGTGGAATTGCAAAACTAATCAGATTCCCACAGTAGCACTTTGTAGTATATAGTCCCTAATTCCCTGAGACAGTTACTAGAACTTCTAACAAGATTCCACACTGAAATTATTAATATATCCTGAATATCACGTTCAACATTTATTTTTCATTCATTTATTCTTCCATTTACTGAACATCTATCTCACTCCAGCCACATTTTAGATGTAATTAAGGTTGAACAACAAATACCCCAGCTCAAGTGAACAATTTTCATTAACAAATCCTTCAGCATGGTGAGCAAGTTCACCAATATTTTCTTCTATCTCTTCTGTGTGTCTTTTTATAGTCCCAGACCATGAGGCATTCTTACATGGTAGAAGAAAACACTAAATTTAATGTAAAACATTATGTAATGGGAGAGAGTACACAGACCTGAAATTTGAGACCTCTATTTAATTCCAACACTTCTTCCTAATAACTAGTAAACTTGAATCCATCATTTAAGCTTCTTAAGCCTCAATTTCCTCAAATGTCCAATTATCTGCTCAATTAAGGGATTCTAATTAAGTTATTTTATAATTCTTTGTGCATTAGTAAAAGCGATATGGATCACTTTAAGATTATTTGAGGAGATATTCTATAAAGTTTTTCAGCTGACAAGGGACAGACTCAAAGGAATGCATTAGAAAAATTAATCTAGAGTACCATTTAGACTGAAAGTCGGAGGCTTTTACAGTCATCAAGGAACGAAGAAGGGTCTGACATGGAGATTGTCAATAGAAATTAAAAGTAAAAGACAGAGGAGAACGATGTATTAAAGGAAGAATGTTTGTGATTACAAATGAGAGCAAGGGAGCAGAAGTCACTATGTCATTTAGTTTTGTTGTCTGGGAAGATCATAATGTCACTGGCTGAATGCCCAAACACTCATACAGCCAGCCTCCAGCTGCCCATCCACCAATCCTTCTTGGTCATGTCAGTATCCTCCAAATCTTCACCATGTCAAAACAGGGAGATGCAACATGCATAAGCTTCTAATACATAGTGAAATGTGCTTGTCAAATTAAAAGACATCACTTTCCTTCAACTTAGAAACAGAATATTAAAGATACACCTAGAACAATGTCCAACACACAGTAGGCATTCAATATTTGTTGAGTAAACTGAGTTTATTTGCAGTCTTCTCTGAAAGAGAAACAGGAATGCCCTGAGAAAACCTGTAGAACGGTCTTGCAGAGTAGAATACTCTGCAGTACACAATGTCTATGGAGTCTGCAAAATCTCCCTTAGCAAATCTGCTTTGCTGAAGTGTCATTGTCTTTGGCTACTATCAACAGTTTAAGAGAAAAAAGAAAAATAACATACTCTTATTACTGAGCTTTAAAACTTTCCGACACATGCTAAAAGAGTAGATGATTTGTTCACAGGAAAACTGTAGTGCTAAGGACTAAACTTCAGCTTGAGAGAATGAAAACAGTAGAATTCTTTAAAAATAAAAATATTGCCTTTCAGCAAGAGCTGTAGTGAACTTATAACTATTGGGGACAAATGTTTTCCTCTTTATTAAACAGCAGGGAAATTTTCAATAAAAGAAAATAACAGTTATGCCAAGTTATATTTTTATATTCTTCTCCCTAAAAGCCAATGAAAGAAAATATCCCTTTCCATCACCTGCATCTTCAAATCTCAAGCTTCAGATTTTGCCTCAAAATACTCATTTATCTCCCATGCATTTCTTGTTTCTTTTCTTGCCTTGTGTTCAGACCATAGCCTGATTATAACCAACTATTTACATGCACTTATTCCTAAAAGAAACAATGGGGCAATTAGAAGGATTATTTTACTTTTTTCTCGTCCAAGTTATTGGCCAAAAATTCTGATATTTACCACCTACTTACTATTTAACACAATCATTAAATATTTGAGCAAAGACATACAATATTGTGTTTCTTTCCACCTACCTATCCTTACTACCACACACTTGCCCCAGTACAGAGTAAATATGGAAATTGGTGGTATTACACAAAACATACATAGTAAATCTGGAAAATTCCCTTTTGCCATACTGAAAATCCTAACTTCAAAAAGCTCTATTGTCAAAACACTTGTGTAAATATTCAGAAGCCAGTATGTCTTCTAAGAGTATTAGAAAATGGACCTTATTAGTACTTTTCCTTATGCTGTCAAAGAAGAATCTTGCTTCCTGAAAGCTTGACTAAATAGTTATGTTTTTCATTTCACCTCACTTAAACAAACAGAGCTGTCAAATCTTGATGGATCTTTCGTAATGCCAATGCTAAAAAGCTTAAGTGGAAGCCTTCGAAAATCACAAAAATTTCAGGCTTCCCTAAAAAATCAAGTTTGTTTTTAAGTGTTTTGTTTTTCTCTCTCTCAATAGCTGTGATTTGAATGCTGTATTTTTTTCTAGTTATAATTAACCATGAATAATTCACATTATATAAAAAATCCTTACATATGATAAAAAAAGAAAGCATAAGAAAATCACATTTGTTGAAAAGAGGATTCCTGATTAAATAAAACAAATTTTTTAAAAAGGATGTAGAAGGCTAGGATTTTGTAAAGGGATCAGTGAGACTATTATGAAGAGTTCAAATATGGGATGCAGATAAAGAAGCAAATAAGTTGCTGTGATAATTTGTCAAGAGTAGATCTTTACCAGATGAAACTTCTCCAGTTACTTGCTGAAATATTTGACCCACCATGAGACTTCCCTGAGTTGAACCAGTTTTCTTTTTAATGATTCTAACCGTGAACAGTACAAGCTGCCCATATGAGAATTTGAAGATGGGAATGATTTCAAAACAGTGTAGATCATGTTTGTGTGTCTGGCTGGACTTATTTGCCCTGTGTCCATTCTTCCAGCCTACCTGATTGTGATCCAAATATTGTTCTTTTGAAAAGCAAGTCAGCCAACAATTCTAATGTATTGTGTATTTCAATGAGGTTGTATGGTGTTAAGAGAAAATTTGGAGTCTTTAAGTTATAGATTACTTTTTAACATTCTCTTCATTTTATGCTTTATTACATAACTGAATTACATACAGCATTTTCTAAATAAAGTGTGACTTGTGTAATTTATATTTTATAGCCCAATTAACTGTGCTCACTAGGCATATATTATCATTTCCCAACTCCTAGGTTTATACTTTCAGAAAGAAAAGTGTATTTCCTTCTTTTATTTTAATTATCGTTTTTTTAAAAAATAAAATGATACCTATTGAGCACTAGTTCAAAATGAAGGAGACTAGAGGAAAAATCATCACATATATAATACAACCTCTATATTTTTAGCTGTATAGGCTGAAATACATGAATGAATAAAAATGATTACTGAATCTAAGCAATTCAACTGAATGGACTTGTATTTATAAAGAAAATCATAAGTAGAGTTTGGACTCAATTGTCTATGATGGAAAAAAGATGAGAAGGCAATGCTTCAGTATACCAAAAATTAGAAAATCAATGTACCATATAGTTTGCTGATATTTTTCTCTTTTACTTATCACAGAATTTTTTGTGGTGAATATTTCTTGAAATCCAATATCGCCTTAAGGTGAATGTCTGAAACCCAATACTGTTTTAAAGTGGGTTTGTTTATTTCAAAAACATCAGTAATTGGAGTATATTTCTGGGACATTTTATCTATTTTAATGAGTCTTTTCAAAGAATAACCCTACTAGGCTAATTCTGAGCCATTTATCTGGAACCAATATGCCAACAGAGTAACATAAAATAAAATATGATTTGGCTATCCCTATCGTTATAACAATGGAACAACTTACACAAAGGAAATCATGACTTAAATAGTAAACGTTTCCCTGTTATACAGCCTTGAAAAAAAGGAAATTCTGCTATTTTTCAAAAATACAGATAAACCTAGAGGACATTATGCTAAGTGAAATAAGTCAGTCGTAAAAGGACAAATACTGCATGACTTCACTTCTATGAAGTATCTAAAATAGTCAAACTCATAGAAGCAGAGAGTAGAACGGAGGTTGCCTGAAGCTGAGGGGAGGTAGAAATGCAGAATCGGTCTTCAATGGGTATAAAGTTTCTGTTATGCAAGATGAATAAGTTCTATAGACCTACTGTACAACATAGTACCTATAGTTAGTACAGTATCATGCACTTTATGTTAAGAGGGTAGATCTCATATTAAGTATTGTTACAAAACACACACACAAAAAAGAACACAAAGAAATTTTTGGAGATGATAGATATGTTTAGTACCTTGGTTGTGATGATGGTTTCATAGGTGTATGCATGTGTCCAAACTCATCAAGATGTATACATTAAATGTGTATACTTTTTAATGTATCAAGTATACTTCAATAAAGCTTTTAAAAAAGAAGTAAAATAAATATATAAATAAATCTATCACCCTAAAAAAGTGTTTTCCAATTTGACATGTTATACCTCTAGAAAAGCATCTTTCATTGGAACAATAACTCCCTATGACTGTTTTCTTCATTTTCTTCAAAACAAAATGCACTTATTTAAAACCACACAGTATAATGAAAGATTTGTGCATGGATTTTGACCTTTAAAATTCAAGGAAATATCCCTCTATTTTTTCACTGATCAGTTTTCAACTATTCCAAAACTCCATATTAGGACTTTGCCTGAACCAATATTGTAAGTTTGATGACACAATGTCTATATGAAAAATACAGAAACTCTGCAGATTTAAAAATTCTGGTTGAGTCCTCTGTTTGGTGCTACCATGTCTTTTCTATAAACTGAAAAACCTTCCAGGAAGTTTCTTTGCCAGTATAAACTCTGTTACATAGTTCATTTATTTTCTGTATCTCAGTCTGAAGAAAACAAATAGCAGTTCAATTTGGGGAGTTCCTGGCGTTCTTTTAGGAACTACAAATGCCTTATGTAATTTAGACTGTGTATGCAATCAATAAATGCCTGTATTTCTTCATATCAATATTTCTGAAACATTAATCAAAATGTATGCACCTAATCAAAACCTGAAAATGTAATAACCACAGATTTAAACCCAAAATTAAACTGTTTATGAAAATCAGTGCAAATACCAGGCTAGAGAGTCTTATATCCCAAGTACCTAGTCCTCTGTCTGCTCATAATTAAGTGTACAGTAAACACATACTGGATAAATGCAGAAAACAATTCATTGGGAAATGTGCCAATTTTCTATAACAGATGCACATATTTAAATTTTCAGCTTAAAAAATGGTTATTCAAAAAGGGTACAATAAGCCCTAAGCCTACCTCTAAATTAGCACACTTCTGAGTTCCATAATGGCTGATCATGTTGGCTTTTCTTGGCCCTTCAGACAACCACATCATAATTTTTCCTTTTTTTCTTGAAATTTTTTTTAAATTCAATGTAACAAGCATTTTTGAAGGCCTACTGTGTGCATATTTGCTATAGAAATCTCTTAAATGTTTTGATTTTTCAATCCCATTTTATCAACACAAAATACATGTGCTTAATGATGCAACTGAACCCCAGATTAGGAAAAAAAGTTCTTTGTTATTCATTTATAAGCTCACAATTGCATCTGTAGCATTAAGCCAAGAATCGTTAGCTGATGGCCACTTTTCAAGTGTCAGACTGAAGACACTAAGCTGCTTAAGTGCTTCATGAGGCTGCCAAATTGCAAAAGGGTGGCAGAGTGGACCCGAAGCAGCATTATAATCCTGCCACCAGTTTCCTGGTAGTGAAGTTTTAAATACTGGGAAGAGTTACGAAGGATGTGTATGAAATCTCTTTAGAAGATATTTCTCCATAGAATGATAACCCTTGGTGAGACTGTCTAGTGGTAATCTTATCACTTTAAACTGAAATGCCACTTGCTCTGATTCTAAGGTCAGAATGGAAAGACTATTTTGCACGAGAATAATAGTTTTACCACTTATTTAGCACTGAGTTCCTCTATACTGAATCTAAATATCAGTATAGAAATAACTGAATTTTCTCCGTTTGGTTTGTTTGCCCCTCGGTGCTCCTGAGTGGGAGGAGAGGTATCACACACAAGCCACAGAAGTGGCAGTAACATAGATAAGTGAGAAAGTCTTTGTTGGTTCCTATCTTGAGCAGAAGGGGAGGGTGGGGAAAGGAGCTCCACATTTTCTAGGTAGATATGGATTCTGTCCTCAAACTGGAGCCAGTGATAGTCGAGATTTTGGAGGTGCCTGAACGAAAAGGGACATAATTTACACATAAATTATGCAGACATGACGTACACAAAAGATGGTTATGATCTAAGGAATGTCTGGTCATTTGTCCTCTCCTGAATCTAGTGTTGCTTCCAAATAACTTGAACACAAACCTTTTTAGATCTGTAGGTTATACCAAACTCATAGAAGTTCCTAGACAATATTAATTAAAATTGCTTTTGAAATTTTCCCACCAGGTAAATGTAATTTAGAGCCTTTTTATTTTCTTAAACAAACACTTTTATAGCACTTGCTATATGCCAGGCACAATCTTAAAGTGCCTCATAAATATTAACTTCTTTGATAGATGTAACAACCTTATGAGTTAGATAATATTTTTCCTAGTTCACAAATAAAGAAACTGAGGCAGCAGAGTAAACAGGCAACTTTCCCAAGTCATGCTGCAAGGAAGTGGCAGAGCCCAGTGTTAGAACCCAGAGGATCTGGCGCCAGTGTCCAGGCTTACAACCACTCTGCTATAAGCCTCTCAGAAGTGATTCATTTTTTAACGAATGCCATATGCACCTGTATTTTAATCCATATTCTCTATCTGTAAAATGGGGATAATATTGCCTACTCTAATTAAATGGGCTGAGGCTAAATTCAGCATAGTGTCTGGCACCTAAGAAGCATATCACAACTGGCTGTTGCTAGTTTTGTCACTTCGTCAACAGTGATAACAAGATATCCTCTCACAAATAAAAATAACAATAGCCACTATGTTTAGGACCTTATATATTTTTTACAATTTATTATCTCATGAATTTTTGCAACAGTGCTGCAAGAAAAAATATGATTCTTGTTTTACATATTAAAATACATATATGACATCAAAGTTGAATAGTAAGCGTGAGACCTCATATCTATTTGTTTGTGTGATTTTTGAGAGAGAGGAAAAAAATAAGAGATGGAGCAGGGTAGTGGCTGCCCCTATGTGTGTGAGTTAGTGGGTTCTGAAGCAAGCAAACAAATAATTAGATAAGCTGTAAAAATTGAATTGTCCTCATTTGACCTAACTCTTTTCCATTTAATTCAGATGATTGTCAGCTTGATTTCCTAAAAGCCACGGGTATATATTTCAGGTACATCAACAAGCATAATACTCACATCATTCTGCTTTTATTTTCCCAAGAGTATTCCTGTTGTAAGTGATGTGTGTATGCTTTTTTTTTAATCCTTGAGGAAGATTTAATGTAGTATAAGTACAGTATGCTAATACATATTGATATAGACCTTTGACACCACTCATAGAAGCCAAAAGCTTCTTTCTTTTAAAAAACAATTTACATATTATTCTTGATTGTAAGAGAATGTTGTTTATTACA
Source organism: Daubentonia madagascariensis (assembly GCA_023783475.1). Classification (NCBI taxonomy): domain Eukaryota; kingdom Metazoa; phylum Chordata; class Mammalia; order Primates; family Daubentoniidae; genus Daubentonia; species Daubentonia madagascariensis. The sequence goes on along the minus strand of JAKFHU010001684.1, from coordinate 20,319,802 downwards.
GTATCCATTAAACACAATAAGTAATTAAAAACATATATGATCAAATGTTTCCTCAAACTAGCAAAAATATGTGAAAATAGAAGAATTTTTACTAACTTGTCCCTTCTAAGGCCAATAATGCCTTGCTTAGGTTTAGCTACTAAAAATTTTTATTTACTTTATTAATTATTTTTTCTAAGAAAAGGCAAACAACTAAAACATTTCTCTTAGCCAGTAAATTGCGTATTTTCCACAAGACAGAATTAAAGGAATTTTGCACTTGCATTATTAGTTACATGTAGATTGAATTGACATCCCTTCAATATAATATTAGATGAACATGTATTATTAAATGAAATAATATATGTAAAGTGCCTAGCAGTCTCCCTATCACTTAGAAAGTAATCAGTTAGTATTGGCTTTCATTTTTAATATTATTCTTTAGATTGCTAATATATTATTTTTCTGAAGTCTTATGATCTGCCAGTGTAGACAGTATCAAAATTGCTTAATTTAAATGAAAAGGATCTTTACTAGGAGGTTTGTCATTGTGTGTTGTCCACCACTTGGGGAAAGTTTGGCATGTACTGGGCAGTAATTCCCCTGCTGACATTAAGGTAGAAAAGAGAAATGCATGAGGAACTAAATAAAGTTATTGAAGGTGAACACCTTCAGGGCTCTTGGTTTTACCAGTATCCTGTCTCCAACCAAAGAGTGTGTCAATCCTAAAGACATCACTGTCCTTGGTACGCAGAAAGCCTCTCTGTCCATCAAACCATATTTCCAAGATCCCTGTAAACAGCTCAGAGCGGAAGAGAGGAGATGTCTTCCACCCCATGAGACTAGGTGGCTCCTTCAGACCTGACTGCTGGGGCTAGGGCCAAGGAGGAGGTCTCTCCTGTTGGGTGCTAAAGTACCCATGATATGTTCATGGAGAACTAACTCTAGACTACTTGTATATATCCTGTTTTAGAATCAGAACTTCCTATACTTTATATGTCTCAGACCAGCTATCTCACTGCAATCTATCCAAAGCCAGCATGTGATGAAAGGGTTAAAAATTAAAAGTAAATATTTAAAACAATTATAGAAAGAAGTAAGTACAAAATTTAAAAGTTATAACAAAGTTAAAACTAAGAGAAAAATGGAAGGAAATTACAACCAAGCTCTTCTTGATGTCTTTTGAGACTGACATTCTATCTGTTAGGAGTCATTTCTACAGTGGCCTCAGTAGTAGCTTGCAAATAAAATCTTTAAAGAAGAATAAATAGAGTTAGTTTTAAGTTTTAATTATTGAATTCACACGTCCCGAAAACAAGTGGATAGAATCATAACCTGATGTGTTATTATACTCATGGAAAATAGACTATATTCAGACATTTTCTTCAAAAGTGATCTATTTTATATTTATTAACTTTGTCTTGGCTTTTCTTTTGCAAAGAAATGGAATGTCCTGATAGAATTGTGGGAAATAAAAAAAAAAGAGGAGGAGGCCAATGTCTGCATGAATTCTCTCCCTTCCCTACCTAGGTCTTTTTAACAACTCATGAAGAAGCAACACATCACAGTGCAATACAGTGTAACAGGAGGAATAAATGTATTTTCTGGCAGCAGAAACATGTGTCTACTCAACAGTCCCTGAGTAATCCTTAGCCTGATGGATCTGAATATGCCATTCTGGCTTTAACTGGCAAATGAGGCATGTCATTACACTGTATTTATAAAAAAAAAAGAAAGGCATCCTTATGGACCATTTGCCTAGAGTCTCATGGGCCCTTTAAACACTCCCACATGAAAGATTCCCATGTAGGCAGGAAGACCAATAAAATTGAAGTCTGGCATGTTATCAACTTGTTATCAAAATTCCCTGAAATGGGTGAACCTTGTTCTCATATACTCTGCCTCCATTAACTGAAAATGTCTTCTGGTTTTCAATTCAGCTATAATCTAAAAGTCATTTGGCTTTACTTTTCTTCCTTATTTTACCTTGCCCTACATTACCCTGCATTTGTTCTGCGGTCTCTGGTCACAAGCCCTGTCGTTCCATACCTACATCCCATTTAGATGGTGTCCTATGCCCAGTGCTTGAAATAGGCTCAGGATCCCTACCTGGCCTAATCCTGAACTCAGACTCTATCACACACTGGATGATGATGACGATGATGATGATGATTAGCTCATTCCATTTTTTTCTCTTTAAAAATCAAAGCAAAAAGTGGAATGTGCTAAACTAATCTTCAGGATTAGGTTGCAGCCTGTTTTTCAGGAAGTTCAATGTTGAAAGTTGAAACCTATCTCAGGAAAAAAAGAAAAAAAAGCTGTTCTGAGAGCCGGGTTGGATTTTGAACTTTGACCCCTGTTATTTTTTATAATTAATATGAGTATTTATCACAGTGCTGTCAGCAGGTCTACATTTCCCCTCTCGTGCCCATGAGACCTCTTTAATAATTTATTACTGATGTGGGGATGCTAAGGAAGCCCTTCCTGCATGGAACAAGGAGAAACACTTTATGGAAAATCAGGTAAACCTTTTTCTTATTCCCCAAGGAAGTTTTTAAAGTTCACAAGAGAGGAAGAACTGATGTATTTCCCTTATTCAAATGATACCATGGCAAAAGTACAGATGAAAAAAGTGAATTACTGGAACAAGAGACATAAATGGAAGCAGCAATAAATAGCTAATTAGATATCTGGCCCAGTTAAGCAACATATAGTTATCATGGTTCATACAGGACTTCAGAAAACCAGGAAAAACAAGCAAAAGAGCATTCCCCCACCCCAAAATAGCTTAAGACTCTAATACTATTAAAGTTTTATTTATAGTCACATTTTATGCAAGCCAAAGAACAAGTCTATGACATTCTACTGCGCATTTAGCAAGTGTCCAGGGAATCTCACCTTTGTGGTTTGTTCAGGAATATCCTGAGATAAAAGGCTGTTAAAACAGAATTCAGCCTCAGTTGTGACTGAGGCCCTAAGTCAAAAATATCAATTATCACCATGGTCTGAAGTGAATTGCCAGACCATCAAAATATAACAGTATTTGAAAAGGAGACAGTTAAAGCCCAATTTTGCAACTCTTATTTTAGCAGCCATGTTAAGTGTTTAAGAGGATATTTGAGAGAGAATTTCTTTAGAAAAAATTGTTGGCATGCTGTGGCTATTTATCTCTCCTCTACTATGGAGAAGAGGAAGTGTTTCTCCCCTCACCTTGAGCATGATTAGAAAAAAAAAAAACTTCAAAAAGTTCATTCAGAGAGGTTGTGTATGTCTTCCAACATGACCAAGATATAGATTGACCATCCACGTCAAGAAACTGAAGGTGAGAGATTCCCTGGCCAAGGGAAGGTCTATAAAGAACCCATAACCCCCCTCTACATGATACAGTGAAAGAGCTATTTTCCAGCATCTGCCAAACCCAGAGAATGCTGATGTCTGCTCATGGCAACACTAGTGAAGTAAGACCTTTCTTTCTCCCTTCCTCTGCATGATCCTGGTTGTAGACAGAAACATAGACAGCAAGAAGAGGAAGGAGAGGTAGAAGCCAAGGTGGGGAGAAAGAGAAGCTGTCCATGCCCTGCTTCCTTTCATGCGGGTTTTGTACTGCAGCAGACCTCACCTGGAAAGGAAAGAAGCTTTGACTTTGTATCAAGATTAAAGTTTTGATTATTACACATATCTAGACATACTGATTGTTGAAATGAGATTATTTGGAAGACAACTGTGACCTAAGATTTTCTCCAGGAGAAGCAGAATAATGAATCCCATACTATGGACTTAAAAGAAAGGTGAAAAATAAAATTAAAGTTACTTTATAATTGATATTAGTATTCTCATTTTAATGTTCTGGTTACAAAAATAATTTTTCATGTTTTTGTCTCAGAATAAAATGCACGTTTTCCTACTAGTTAAAGAAATGGTTTTAAGTTAATTTTTTTAAGTAATATGTATTTAGCTAATAAAAATCCTCTAATCATTTTTTAATCTTTAAACTTCTCTAAAATTTTATGGTAGGAATCACATAAATTCAAATTTTTCAGGGTCCTCAGAGGGTTTATCCAAAGAGTACATGAATTTCCTCCATAAATTCTGCAAAAATAATCAACCAGCCTTGATTAAACACCTCCAGGTCCATAAATTCATGAGGCACTTCAGTCTTTTTTAAAGAGTGTTTTTTATTAAAAGTCCTTCTTCATGTTAAAGATAAAATCAAAACATTCAGCCCCTCTCCTGCTTTGTTGGCTTGGCAAAAATACACTCATTCTTCAATTCCCAGGTCAAATCTCTTTGATATAATTTTCCTTGTCCCTGACAGTCTATTTGATCCCCTCTCTTTTTATCCCCACTGAGTTTCTTACTTAACTCATATGATGTAACTTAGCGTAGGGTTTTTCCTATCATTGCTTATTTAGCTGCCTCCTTCACTAAACTGAGCAGTTCCTAACCCACAGTTCTGGGTCTTGCACAGGATTCCAAGATAATCAGACATGGTTCCTGCCACAAGTTGTGTTAAGATAGGGATAAAGCACATCCATAAGTGCCTAGGGGAGGTGCAGGTTTCTAAAAGAGAAACATTATTATTAGTTTTTTCTCTCTTGGTCAAGTACCCTCATTGTATGTAGCCTCATTCTTATCCTTTAGACTATAATTTACATCTAAACTTCAACTTACTAACAATAGAAATTTGATCTTATCAAAAAGGATTGTGTTCTGGTTTGGAGAACAGGAAAACCTTAATATAGCTGACAGCATTTAAGTCACACATTCAAGGAAAGGTAGCATGTGACCATAAGTAGAAAGAACCTTTGCAAAGAAAAAAAAATGATGAGCAGTCACTCAATAAGATGCCACATAACATACACAACAGATACCAAGTCATTCTGTTTTCAGCAGAAGCTTAGGATACACCAGTAAGATAATTAGTTGATCACTTTGAAGAGGTAGGATTAGCCAGAATACAAAAGGCCTTGAACAGCAATGAACCAGATACTTTCATCTCATCTGGAGATCTGCAAAAGTAAATGAGATTTGGGGCTCCAGTTCTTACTCCAGAACTTGAAGGAATTAATTCCTTCTCCCAATACTCCAGAAGTTAGGCCATAGGCATGAAACTCAGTCCTGGCTGATCTAGCATTCTCCAGAAAGACCATAAATATGAAGGGAGTCACCCAAAGATGTAGGGACTAGTAAAGATAATTAAGGTGGTGGTGATAGCACAGACAAGGACCCAGATGCACAATAGATGGGATTGTTATTTAGTATTATTTAACAAAGTAGAAACCAGCTTCTGCGTGCACCCAGCACTCACCTCCTGTATTGAAGAATCAATACAGTAAGTAGATAACCACACACTGAATACAGTGTCTAAGAGAGAACATTGGCATTCAGCAGGGAAATAACAAGAAATCTCCGAAGCACAGAATGAGAGAGAAGTGAACCACACAATGAATAGACACATAGACCAATGGAACAGAATAGAGGACACAGGAATAAATCCATATATTCATAGCCAACTCATTTTCCAGAAGGAAAAGAGATGGTCAAAGGCATAGAAAACAAAAAAATAGCTGAAAATTTCTCAAGCCTTGCAAGATATACAGACATCTAGATACAGGAAGTTCAAAAATCCCCAAATAGATTCAACCCCAAAAGGTCTCTAACGCACATTATAGTCAAACTGACAAAAGTTAAAGACAGAGAATTTTTAAAACAGAAATAGAAAAGCATCAAGTTACATGTAAGGGAATTCTCAACAGACTGACAGGGTATTTCCCAGCAGAAACCTTATAGGCCAGGAGAGAATGGGATAACATATCCAAAGTTCTGAAAGAAAACAACTGTTGACCAAGAATACTATACCCAGCAAAGCTATCCCTCAAAAATGAAGGAGAAATCAAGTCTTTCTTAGGCAAGCAAAAACAGGGAATTCATCACCACTAGACTGGCTCTACAAGAAATGCTTTAGGGACCCCTGCATCTGGAAAAAATTATAATATCTACCATCATGAAAACACATGAAAGTAAAAAATGCACTTGTAGAGCAAATACAAAAATGAGAAAGAGAAAGGAGTCAAACATTATCACACACAAAAAAAAGAAAATCCACCAAAATGTAAAGGTAAGAAATAAAAGAGGAAAAAAGAAAAAAGAATATATAAAACAATTAATAAAATGACAGGAGTAGTTCTTTACCTGTCAATAACAACCTCAAATGTAAAGGGTTTAAATTTCCCAAATAAAAGATATAGACTGACTGAATGGATTACACAACAAGATCCAGCTATATGCTACCTGCAAGAAACATGTCACCTCTAAAAATACACACAGACTGAAAGCGAAAGGATGGAAAAAATATATTCTATGCAAATGGAAACCCAAAGTATGCAGGAGTAGCTATACTTATATCAGACAAAAGAGACGCATATAATAATGGCAAATTATATACACCCAAAACTAGAGCGCCCAGATATATAAAGCAACTATTATTAAAGCTAAAGAGAGAGATAAATTACAATTCAATATAGTTGGGGACTTCAATACCCCACTCTTAGCATTGGACAGATCATCTGGATAGAAAATAAACAAAGAAACATTGAACTTAATCTGGACTATAGACCAAATGGACCTAACAGACATTTACAGAAAATCTCATCCAACAATTGCAGAATACACATTCCTCTCATGAGCACATGGAACATTCTCCAGTGTAGAACATATGTTAGGCCACAAAACAAGTCTCAACAAATTTCTTGAAACAAATGAAAATGAAACACAACATACCAAAACCTATGGGATATGGTAAAAGCAGTTCTAAGAGGGAAGTTTATAACAAAAAAAGCCTACATCAAAAAAGTACAAATTTTTCAAATGAAAAACCTAATGAAGCACCTCAAGGAACTAGATAAGCAAGAACAAACCACACCCAAAATTAGTAGAAGGAAAGAAATAATAAAGATCAAAGCAAAACTAAATGAAATAGAAACTAAAAACATAGTATGAAGGCTCAACAAAATGAAAAGTTGGTTTTTTTTGAAAAGATAAACAAAATTGATAAACCACTAGCTAGATTAACCAAGAAAAAAGAGAGAAAACCCAAGTAAATAAAATCAGAAATGAAAAAGGAGGCATTACAACTGATACCACACAAATACAAAGGATCACTAGAGACTACTATGAAAAACTGTAAGCTAACAAATTGGAAACCCTAGAAGAAATGGATAAATTCCTAGACAAATACAATCTACCAAGATTGCATCAGGAAGAACAGAAAAACCTGAACACACCAAAAAATGAGTAACAAGATTGAATTAGTAATAAAAAGTCTTCCAACAAGAAAATGCCTAGGACTGGATAGTTTTACTGCTGAATACTAGCACACTTTAAAAGAGGAACAAACACCAGTTATTTTCAAACTATCCAAAAGATTGAAGAGGAGGGAGTTTTTTCCAACACATTCTATAAGGCCAGTATACCCTGATACCAAAACAGACAAGGACACCACAAAGAAAGAAAACTACATTACATGATCCCTGACAAACATAGATGCAAAAATTCTCAACAAAATACTAACAAATCAAATCCAACAACACACCAAAAAGGACCATGATCAAGTATAATTTATCCCAGGGATTCAGGGATTCAAAATACAAAAAAAATCAACAAAAGTGATACATCACATCAACAGAATAAAGGACAAAAATCATATGAGCATCTCATTAGATGCAGAAACAGCAAAATCCCTTCATGATAAAAACTCTGATCAAACTGGGTATAGAAGGAACCATGTATAATAAAGGCCATGTATAACAAACCCATAGCTAACATTATACTGAATGGGGAAAAGCTGAAAACCTTCCCTCCAAGAACTGGAACAAGACAAGGATGCCTACTTTAACAAATTCTATGAAACACAGTACTGGAAGTCCTAGCCAAAGCAATCAGACAAGAGAAAGAAATAAAAGGCATCCAAATTACAAAAGAGGAAGTAAAATTGTCCCTCTTTGCAGATGACATGATATTACATATAAAAAAACTCCTAAAGAGTCCACCAAAAACCCTTAGAACTGATAAATAAATACAGTAAAGTTTCAGAATACAAAATCCACACACAAAAATCACTAGCATTTCTATACACCAATAACAAACTAGAAATCAAGAAAGCAATCTTATTTACAACAGCTAGGAGAAAAACTCTGGAATAAATTTAACCAATGAGGTGAAAGACTTCTACAATGAAAACTACAAAACACTGATGAAAGAAATTGAAAAGGACACAAAAAAATGGAAACGGCATTCCATGTTCATGGATTGAAAGAATTAATATTGCTATAATGATCATACGGCCCCCAAAAATCTACATATTCAATACAATACCAATGACATTCTTCAGAGGAATTTTTTTTAAATCCCAAAATTTGTATGAAACCACAAAAGACCCCAAATATCCAAAGCAATTCTGAACAAAAAGAACAAAGCCAGAGGCATCACCCTACCTGACTTCAAAATGTACTACAAAGCTATAATAGCCAGAGAAGCATGGTACTGGTGTAAAAACCAACACATAGAACAATGGAACAGAATAGAGAAGACAGAAATAAATCCATATATTCACTGCCAACTCATATTCAACAAAGGCACCAAGAACATATATTGAAGAAAGGAGAGTCTCTTCAATAAATGAGAACCCAGACATAAAACCATCCTCATATAGCCATCTGATTTTTGACAAAGCGTATAAAAACATACACTAGGGAAAAGAATCCCTATTCAATAAATGGTGCTGGGAAAACTGGATAGCCACATGTAGAAGACCGAAACAGGATCTTTACCTCTCACCTCTCACAAAAATCAACTCACGATGGATAACAGACTTAAATCTAAGACATGAAACCATAAGAATTCTAGAATAAAATGTTGCAAAAACTCTTATAGACATCTGCCCAGACAAAGAATTTATGAAGAAGACCCAAAAAGCAATCACAGCAACAACAAAAATAAACAAATGGGACCTGATCAAATTAAGAAGCTTCTGCACAGCCAAGTAAATTATTACTAGAGTGAATAGACAATCTACAGAATGGGAGAATATTTTTGCATGCTATACATCTGACAAAGAACTAATAACTAGAATCTATACAGAAGTCAGGAAAATCAGCAAGAAAAAAATCAAACAACCCCACTAAAAAATGGGCCTTTGCCCATTTTTTGAACAGAAACTTTTCAAAAGAAGATACACTAATGGCTAAGAAACATACAAAAAAATGCTCAACACCTCTAATCATCAGGGAAATGCAAATCAAAACCACAATGAGATACCACTTAACTCCAGTGAGATTGGCTTATATCAAAAAGTCCCAAAACAACATACGTTGGCAGGGATGTGGACAGATAGGAACACTTATACACTGCTGGTGGGACTGCAAACTAGTAAAACCTCTATGGAAAGTAGTATGGAGATACCTCAAAGAACTAAAAGTAGAACCACCATTTGATCCAGCAATCCCACTAGTGGAAAAAAAGACATTCTATAATAAAGACATCTGCACTCTATGTTTATAGCAGCACAATTCATAATTGCAAAGATGTGGAAACAACCTAAGTGCCCATCAATACATGAGTGGATTAATAAAATGTGGTATATGTATACCATGGAGTACTACTCAGCCACAAAAAACAACAGTGAACTAACACCTCTTGTATAATCCTGGATGAAACTGGAGCCCATTCTTCCAAGCAAAGTATCTCAAGAATGGAAAAACAAGCACCACACGTACTCACCATCAAATTGATACTAATTGATCAACACTTACGCACACATATGGAAATAACATTCATCAGGTTGGGCAGGTGGGAGGGGGAGAAGGGGATGGGTAAGTTCACACCTAAGGGGTGCAGTGAGCACTATCTGGGAGATGGGCACACTTGTAGCTCTGACTCGAGCACAGCAAAGGCAATACATGTCATGTAAACATCTGTACCACCATAATACTCTGAAACAAAAAAAAAAGAAAGGACAGTCTCTTCAACAAACGATGCTAGGAAAACTAGATATCCCTATGCAGAAGAATGAAACTAGACCCCTATCTCCCACCATATACAACAATCAACTCAAAATACATTAAAAACTTAAATGTAAGACCTAAAACTCTAAAACTAGTAGGAGAAAACATATGGAAAATGCTTCATGACAGTGGTCTAGGCAAAGATTTTTTGGCTAAGACTTCAAAAGTACAGGAAACAAAAATATAAGCAAATGGGACCCTATTAAACTAAAAAGTTCTGCAAAGGAAATAATCAACAGCATGAAGAATGGGAGAAAACATTTGCAAACTATTCATCATACAAGGGACTAATATTCAGAATATATGAGGAACACAAATAACACCACCAAAAAACACAAGTAATCCCCTTACGATGTGGGCAAAGGACATGAATAGACATTGCTCAAAAGAAGACATACAAATGGCCAACATGTATTGTATATAAAAATATGCTCAATATCACTAATCATTAGGGAAATGCAAATCAAAACCACAGTGAGATACCATCTCACCCAAGTTAGAATGGCTATTATCAAAAAGACAAAAAATAACAGGTACTGGTGAAGCCTCAGAGAAAAGGGAACTCGTACATTCTCGGTGAAAATGTAAATTAGTACAGCCATTATGGAGAACAGTATGAAGTTTTCTCAAAAACATAAAAATAGAACTATGATATGATCCAGCAATCCCACTACCGGGTATTTATCCTAAGGAAAGGAAATCAGTATATCAAAGGAAAATCCACATCCTCGTGTTTATTGCAGCACTATTCACAATAGTCAAGATATGAAATCTACCAAAGTGTGCATCAGTGGATGAATGGATAAAGAAAATGTGGTACATACACACAATGGAGTACTATTCAGCCATAAAAAAGTGAAATCTTCTCATTTTCAGCAGCAGGGGTACAACTGGAGTTCATTATGTTGCGTGAAATATGCCATACAGAGAAGGACAAGTATCACATGTTCTCATTTATATGTAGGAGCTAATAAAGTTGATATCATGGAGGTAGAGAGTAGGATGATGGTTACAGAGACTGGGATGGGCGGGGGAGGCAGGTGAAGAGAGGCTGGTTAATGAGTACAAACATACAATTGGACAGAAGGAATAAGTTCTAGTGTTCAATAGCAGAGTAGAGTGACTTTAGTTAACAATAATTTATTGTATATTTCAAAATAGCTAGAAGAGAAGATTTGAAATGCTCCTAACACAAAGAAATGATAAATGTTTGAGGTGATAGATACCCTAGATACCCAGATTTGATTATTACACATTGTATGCTTGTATCAAAATATCACATGTACCCCATACATATGTACAATTATTATGCATCAATAATTTTTTTAATTTACAAATAAAAAAAGAATGTGATTCCCTGGAAAACACCAAAATGTAAAAATTTTAGTATTAATTCTCAGCTTTGTGTCTAATTGATATTTCTAACATGCTTAAATTCAGCACTTAAAATTGCCTAAACTACTCAAAACTGTAGTGGAAATGTTAGTATACAGTGTACAAAGATGTAACCAAATATTATTACATACCAGCATGTTGGCTGAAGGCAACCCTCTCATTTTCTATGTAGGAACAAAGATATAAAAGAAGATTTATATAGCCAAATTGATAAAAAATATCTTCAGCTTTCAAGACGTGCAACTTAATAGCGATTCTCACTGTGCCTTTTCCGACACATTATTTGCGAAGTTGTGTGTACAGTATGGAGAAAGAGCCAGAGTGTCAAAGACAGAAAGACAGAGATGAAAACAGACTTTGAGACAGAGAGAGAAAAGGAGAGGAGAAGAATATATATTTTTGTTTTGTATAATTCATTTTTACATTAAATAAAATATTATTTTATAATATATTATATTTAGGTAAAATATATATTTTATATCTTAATATATTACACATATATATACACTTTGGTTTGGCTATAATTACAATTAAAACCAACTATAGGTAATAATGACATTTCATGAGCAGTTTTAGGAGACCTGAATCCACATGACACAGGACTTTGCAAATTCCTATATGCTGATTATTATTCTTCCCAGCAAGGACCACAGGACAGCCTCAAAGAGCTCTGTAGGAGACAAAGGTCTTATTAAATTTAAATCTGCACTCTGTCTCTTGCTACGTTTACCAAGAAGAATCAAGAAACTTTCAGAAATGTTTAACTCTTTACCATCAAGTTCTTGCTTAATTCCTCAGGAATGAAACTTTTTAACTAACGAGTTTGTAAAATACTGACTGCTTAGTCCACAGAACCAATTTGTTTTTGAAAAATGGCATGTGTTTACTTGGATTGTAAATAACCTCACAAGCCTTGCATTACTCGACACATGGTGGGCTCATCTATTAGTTGAAAAGGTCATAGATTCTCTGGGATTTGGCTCTTTCATTGCAGGTTGGTATGAAATAAAATTGACTCAAGCAGATTTAAATCCAAACACATAGTGTTGCTTGGTTTTTGTTTTGTTATATTTTTTTTTGACATAAAAAAAGACTATAGACACCCAGTCAAATCACATTTTGGACCTCTCATATAAATCTTGTTTAGTATTAAATATCTGGTTTTGTGTTCCTTGAAGTTTTGGGGCATTTAAAATAAATAAAGTCTACATATAGGAACAGATACTCTGTGTGTGTGTGTGTGTGTGTGTGTGTGTGTGTGTGTGTGTGTGTAGGAAAAAACTCCTAAGATGCTCATAGGCTATTAGATAAAACTATCAAATTTTAGAGTTGTAAGAAACTCAATGTCCTCTTCCTCAACACTTTTCATTTTACAAATGAAGCTGAAACAGAAGTCAGTGATTTCTTCAACATCCCACGGAAAGACCCAAAGAAAGCCAGGTAAGTGATCTTCTCAAAAAGAGCATTCTGTATCCAGCCTTTATCTCTGTCTTGTTCTTGTATCCAGAACCAGGACCTTAAATAGTCTCCAAATCCTTACAAATATTCAAGCAAAAGAATATTTATAACATAGAAAGTCATGGACTAAGAATCCTTTTATTTTCAAATTTTTCCTTTTCTCAATTCCAATAGGTATTTGGCAAGCATTACTCTTCTCCAGTGTATAGCCATATTTAGTGTTGAACATTTACAGGGCATGGATTAAAAACTTCCCACAGGAAAGAACAGCCAATAAACCAATTAGCTGTGTCCACATAGATGAGATAGGACCAGCTGAACTTGAAGCCTCTATAGTCAGTGGGATTTGAACGCTGCGCTGTAACAAGGGAAGCAAGATCCATGACTTCCTGAACGTGAGTTATTTCTAAAACCATCAAATGTTCGATTTTTCTCATGACTTCACACACCAAGAATATTCAGGTAAGGCAAAACTTAATGCTTTTTGCAACTGCTGAAATTTTTCACCCCCTACATTGTGCCAATAGTACTGTTTTATAATTATGTTTTACATAGTGCCTTTTTTTAGGGAAGTTTTTAGGCAGATAAATTACTTCCTTTGAGGCTAAATGTCTTGTACTCACATCAAAAGAGTTACCACAATGCACTCACCCTCAAGTTGTGTTTTTCTCAGAGCCATGAAGCAGGAGACGGGTTATAAGTAAAATGTCAGATGGCTTACAATTTGTTTTAATAACCAGCAGTGGGATGCTTGTTATTCACATTAAATACATAATAGACATAGCAGGTGGTGCAGTTTTCATTCCTGATAGATCATAAGAGACTGAAATATAACAATGTTGTATTCTGGAGTATGTTTCCTCTCAAGCTCTCTCACCAGAATCAAAGAAAATTTGTGTTACTGTGATTTAAAATACTACATGAGTGGCTCTTTGCTTTTCTCTTAAGTCAGTGTTAGAAGAAAACAGATTATGAATACATATTACTTTTTAAACATTCTCCCTTGGCAAGGGTCTGGATGGATGCTCTGGTTACCTAGGAGATTAGGATAAAATGAAAATTGATTGACTTATCAAACTGATTGTAAGCTGAGCTTCAAGTGGCAGCTGTGTGTGCTGCATATAAAACATAGCTGCTTGAAAGGGACTTTTTAAAAAATTTGTCATACCACTAATGATGCCACATAGACTACTAGGTGGAATAAAGTGGCTACATTTTATTAGAAAATGCAGTATTGAATGACATTCTAATGATTACAGTTGGGGAAAAAAAGATATTTTAAAGAAGATATTTTAATTCTGCCTTGGATGTTTGTTTCAATGTGTCACTAGAAATGATTACATTGATGATGGTAGAATTCTATCTGTGGTAGGAACTTTGCTGCTGGCTCACTTTTTAGGAACAATAATCCTGCCTGCTGTTGGCAGAGATAGGGCGAGTGGGAAGAAAACTTAATGGATATTACCGTAAACACAGCTATAACCTCCACCTCCTCTATTCTTCTATTCCTCATGTAATTTTTCTATACAACCAGGCAGCACAAATTGTAGACAAAAAAATAACTTTTGTTTCCCAAGCTCTCCTAACTTCTTATTAATATCCTCTTTCTCTTCAAAAGACCACACCATTTCCTTGAATTTCATCATTTCATGATGTCCTCTTACCACCCATGGCCTTCTACCATGGTCTACTCTTCCAGGCACCTATTTTGGGCACCATTACACTATTAAAACATATATCTATTTGTCTTATGATGTTCAGGGCCTTGCTTTCATATAGCAATCCAGATGGAAATAATCTGATTAACTAAATGCTGCTGTATTATAATACTTGTTATGAACTAAATATTTGTGCCCTCCCAAAATTCATATGTTTAAATCCTAACTCCAAATGTGATGGTACTAGGGGTAGGGCCTTTGAGAGGTAATTATGCCATGAGTGTAGAGCCCTCATGAACGGGATCATTGCCCTTATAAGAAGCGGCACAAAAGCTTGTGTTGTGCCATATGAGAACAGAGTGAGAAGGTGCCGTCTACAAACCAAGAAACAGGCACTCACCAGACACTGAATCTGCTGACACCTTGATCTTGGACTTCCCAGCCTCTAGAACTGTGAGCAATAAATGTTTGTTATTTAAGTAATCCAGTCTAAGATAATTTATTATAGCAGCCCAAGCTAAGACAATAGTGTAAGAGGTTATTCCTCCAAGAGTTATTTTCATTTTTTTGGAGATAGAACCTTAACCCAAAAGATTGGACCTGTAATGGTGAAATGCAGCCTCTCCTGGGAGACAAGTGGAAAGTATATTTTAGGTCATAGGAGACTTCCTTTTTGCTCCTCAATTCAGAACACTTTAGTCACCATAAAATTGCAAAAATACAAGCCAGAACAATTTATCTCAGGAACTAATTGAAAACTAGGCAAAAGATGAAGAAAAAATAACCAGAATTTTCCCTCTCTTACTGTAGAAATGTCATTATCCCATGACCTTGTGACTCTATGGGAACTTCCAGTTAATGCAGACATTGCTAAATTTGCTACTAAATGGGGAAAATGAAACAGGTAAATAGTAAATCCCAGAATGATGCCTGTGAGATGTGGAGCAGATAACTTAATGTTGGGTACAGGAATTGTCCATAAAGTCATTCTCTTGACATAATGAAGAAAGTCTGTCAAAAGGGCAATAAAGTAAAAATATGAGTTTATGGGAAGAGAACTACAAACTTTACTAAAAGACATAAAAGAAGAGTTGAAAAAATGTAGCAATAGCCATGTTTCTAGATAAAAGGTATCTATATTATAAATATGTCATTTTTCTTTAAATTAACCTGCAAGTGTAATGCAATTACAGTTAAAATCTGAGTAAGAATTTTTCTTTGGGACTAGATTATATGACTCAATTTCATCTGGAAATTTGTGAAAACAAAGACTTTTGTTATTAAGAGACAAACAACAAAGGAACTTTCCTTATTGATATATTAAGATGTATTATAAAGTTATAATAAATAGTGCAACATTGCTGCCAAACTAGACAACTTATCAATAGTAAGGACAGACTGCTTATATATAAGGGTCTAAAGATCTAGTAAGTGGTAATGGAAGTATTTCAAATTAGTGAAAAAATGTGACAGTAACTAAATTCAATTTTCTCAAAAGAAATAGTTATATTCATACCTCTAGTCTTTACCAAAATAAATTACAAATCAAAGTATAAATGAAAAAAAAAACCTAGAACAAAATCTAAGAGTCTGTTGATATAAATTTATCTATTTGTTTCTATTTATATAAATAGAAGGGGGAAAGCCTTTCTACACATAATACAAAAGGCAAAATCCATAAAGAAAAACATTAGTGTGACTATATGAAAAATTAAACTTTTTAAATTTAAAGAATAATTTTATATGCAGAAGACAAACAATAAACTGGAAAATATTTTAATTATATATTTTATAAAGGATTAATATTCTTTCTACATAAAGAGAATGGTGCAGCAGCTATATAATAACAGCATAAATGTTCCTCAAAAAATTAAAAATAGAACTACCATATGATTCAACAATCCCACTTCTGGGTATATATCCAAAGGACTTAAAATCAGAATCTTGAAGAGATATCTGCACTCTCATGTTCATTGCAGCATTATTGAAACAATCCAAGTGTCCACTGATAGACTAACAGATAAAGGAAATTTGGTATGTACATACAATGGAATTTTATTCAGCCTTTAAAAAGAAGAAAATCCTTCTATATGTGGCAACATGTATGAACCCGAAGGACATTACACTAAATGAAGTAAGTCTGTCAGAGAATGGCAAGCACTGCATGATTCCACTTATATGAGCTATCTTAAGTAGCAAAACTCATAGAAGCAGAGAATACAATAGTGGTTTCCAGGACCTGAGGGAAGGGAGAAATGGAGTATTGTTTTTCTATAGGATTAAAGTTTTAGATATGCTAGATGAATAAATTCTAGAGATCTGCTTTAGGACATACTAACTATAGTTAACAATATAGCATTGTGCTCTTCAAAATTTGTTAAGATGGCAGATCTTATGTTAAGTGTTCTTACCCCACACACACAAAGCAAAGAAACACAAAGGAAACTTTGGGAAGTGTTGCACATGTCTAGTTTCTTGTTTATGGTGATGATATCATGGGATGCATATGTCCAAATTCATCAAATTGTACACATTAAATACGTGCAGTTCTTTTTATATCAATTATACCTCAATAAAGATGTTATAAAATATAGTAACAAAATTCCAAAAATAAGCTGGCAATTCAAAAATTATGAAACAAAAACTGGAATTTAATACATGAAATAAGTTTAATCAATAGTAAAGGAGATACAAATTAAGTAACAATTAAGATATTATGTTTTACCTATATGATTAACAAAGATGAAAAACTAATGACAAGATGCAGTTTGGGTAAATAGGTAGGGAAATGAGCTATCTCAAGCACTGAGGAAGTGGTGTAAACTGCTACAATAATTCTGGAGGAAAATTTACAATTTTTACCTAAAACTTTAAATATGTGTATACCTTCTGACCTGAAAATACCATTTTTAGAAACGTATCCCAAAGAAATAACCAGACAAATTCACAAGATATTATGATGATGTTTATCAAAATATTTACAAATAATGTAAAAGAAAAATGATATAAATGCCCTAAAAATAGGAACTTGGTTAAACAACATACAGTATATCTACACAACAGAGTATTACTGTAGGAAAACAGCTTGTTGCATGGCAAGAGTGACATCATCTTGAAGCAAAACCTCCATAATGACCGATGTTTGACTCTTGCATACCAAAATGTTCCCATAGCATAGATAACCCCTCAAAAAGAAACAATGCCTATAGTACAGATAACCCCTCATAAAGATGTTTACCTAACCTCCCCAATGGTCAAAAAGTCTGAGGTATGACCACCTGCACATGTTCTACCAAAAAAAGCTTGCTATATAAAGGATATTTTCTGGTGCTAGCTTTTAGCACCTACACTAAAATTGGGACGATATAGCAAAGATTAGCATGGCCCCTGCGCAAGGATGACATGCAAATTCATGAAACGTTCCATTTTTTTCTTCTTTTTAATCTATTCATATGAATGCATTGTGCCATCACAATAGACCATATAGAATGAGATGATTATTATTATTTTTGGAGCAGAGAAAACAATAAATTCTAGAAAGAAAGAGAGACTAGGAAGCAGTAGTAGGTAAAGGAGAAAAGAAAACCATACAATTTATGATGAGAGGAAGGACTCTAAGGCTGTTTTGAAATTTAGTCAATGGACTCCCCCACTTTTTGGTTGAACTGGATAATCCATTGTTTTCCTACTGCTTTCTTTCAGTTGAACAATTATTCTCAGGGTCATTGTTAGTTAGCTCCTATGACTGGTTAAGGAAGGACTCAAAGACCTGGAAGAGACAAGCCATGATTCTCACATGCCAGGCTTAGGGTTCTGGAGCAATGGAATAGAGCAGAAATAATTCTTACTTAGGGAGGTCACAATTGACATTGTATCTTTATCAAAAACATACCCTGAATGGTGGTTGCTAGGGACTAGGGCACGAAGGAAGTGGGGGATGTTGTCAAAGAGTATACAAACTTTCAGTTGTAAGATGAACAAGGTCTGGGGATCTAGTGTAGAGGATGGTGGCTATAGTTAATAACACTGTATTGTTTACTTGAGATTTGCTAAAAGAGTAGATATGAAGTGTCCTCACTCCCCCCACATGCACACATACACACACAAAAAGTAACTGTGTGTGGTGATGAATGTGTTGATTAATTTGATTATGGTAACACAATGCATCTGTGTATGAATCATCACGTTGTACACCTTGAATATATACCATTTTTATTTTTCAATTATACCTCAATAAAGCTGGAATAAAAAAGATGTTTCTAAGACAAAATGATAAAAATAAAGGATGTTTTCTGGAGGACAGGTGTGGGGATTCACTGTCTCTTGGCTGCCCAAGCCACATCACTTCTGTTCTTAAATCCCCATTAAATGTTCCTTTCTGAGAAACTGGGTTTGTAAGTTTGGCTTTTATACGTTTTCATTTAATTTTTTTCTTTCACATTTAGTTCTGATGCTAGTAAATCATAGGTCCATTTTATGATATTTTATTAATCCTCCAACCTTTCAGCCTTTTCCAATAGTCCTCTGCTCAGTGTAACAAAACTACATGGCAAATAGGTAAGTTGTTTCAGCCACTCAGAAAAAGGTGTTTAGTATGAGGCCAGGTCGCACAACCTCTAACCATGAATTACATCCGTGAGTCTCTCTCTGCATACCCATTACACATGCTTTTCTTGCTTTTCTCAGACTCGCAGCATTGTGTATATATAATTTTGTAAGTGTTTGATTTATTGTTTCTTACTTTTCTCTGGAGATCTGGCTGACTCTTATTTCTGTTGGCTCCTTTAGATGCCTTGGGACAACTGACATTTGCAAGACTTAACCTGAGCCCCACCAGTTACAAGAGCTTGGAGGCCTCAGCTGTCACTTCCGTTTCCATGGAAACTCAAATCAGATTGCCAAAAATGAGGTTAGTCACTTAGAAATCATATTTTTTTAAAAAAAGAAAGAAAGAAAGAAACTGCCCACCACCAACACATTATTTGAAACAGGGCTTTGTTTAAAGCCGTTTTCTTATTTTTTAAAGATTAAGTACCTGTTTCCATGGTAGCAGATTAATAAACTACAAAGACAGAACTGGGCGCTGCAAGTTCCTTCTGACAGCAACTACATGCTCTGAGCCTGCAGTGCTCATGAAGCCACCTAGGGTACGAGGCTCTAAACACTTTTTTTTTTTTAACAATAATGAAGAATAACAAATCACTAATTTGTTTCTATTCATGTTTCCCATAGAAAGAATACATTAACTAAGTATAGTGACAAGAGGGTTTTTATAACAATGACAATAATAACAACTACTATGTATTAACTGTCCACAATGGGACCAAAAATGCACAGGGTGCTTTACATAAATTATCTCCAGTCCTTGCTATTATTGTCCCCATTTTACATGAAAATTGACACGCACTGAAGATCACACAGATATTGACAAGGGATAGAACTGTAATTCAAACCCAGTTGTAGCCTACGTTGGGACCCAGGCTCTTCTCTCATCCTTTTCAAAGTGAAGGATGGAACAAAGAAAGAACAGTCTGTCCCTTCCCTCATCCCAGCACAGGCACGAGCACACATAGCCACATGCACACACGGGGCACTTTGGAGACTCAATCCACATAGAGTGAATGAGGTAAGAGGGAGGCAGACTCCTCAGAAATGTTTAAGAACTGTCAGTTCTTTCTCAGACCAGGTCATAAAAGAGACTTCCAGATGCCCCTGAAGCCCAGGAAAGGCAGCTGGTCTCCCAGGGCAACAATCTTTCAGTGGAATTCAACGCAACATCGTTTTCCTCTTAACATCTCATTCTCTTACCACCAGCCACAGCTTGGCACGTAAACTACAACAATGTCTTTGAGTATAGGCTTTATGAATTGCATAGGTTTGCTGATTTAAATGGAGAACTTCTTTTAAATTATTAATCAATTGGTAAAAATTTTAGTCAAGTCAAACAACCACAGCATGAATTGAAAACATGCATTATTGTTTACTTGAGAGTGTACATTTCTGCTGCTTAGTCAAAAGGAGAGCTAACCACACATTCTTCAGAAAATTAGATAGGGACAACAATGGTCATTTATGTCTTATTCTAAATTAATTCTGTCAGAGTTAAAAATAAACTTCCTGAAGCTCTGAGGACATACTTAGTAGAAACTGGATTCATTTCAATATTAAAACAGCTGTCTTCCACAGTTTTTCTCAGGCAAAATGTAGAGGGAAAACTGATATAACAGATTTTGTCTCCAGGCAAAATGAAATGGATGAATGTAATGTCAATGCAGGAAGAAAAGAAGGGGACAATTCCCAAAAGAAAAGCTCAGACCTCACTTTCAATTTATATCAATATTTTTCTATTGAACTAGAAAAAGAAACCACAAAATAGAACATTTTTGGAGGAATGAAGCTGAGGCACCCCTAACATCATAATGACATGCTGTTTAACCTTGAACTACTTGGATTCTTTGGAATAGGGGGAAAGTTATTTCTGATTGAAAGAACTTAGAATACATAGCATAAAGGCTTACGTGACGTTTAATACAAAAATACAATTGCTGTGTTTTCTAAAATCCCAAGTACTTCTCCAAAGACTAAACACTCTAAAAACCAATATAAAACATAATTCCTTAAGGAAAGAAATGATTTTCCATAAAAATACAAGTTGCCATTTGTAACTCATTACTTCCAACCGTCTGCTCCTTCAATTTTCAGATCTTTAGAAATCTTACTTAGAATTTCCAACCCTCTGTACTCAGCCATAATGTTAATCACAACAGTAATCCAAATAAAGCTACAATAAACCCAAAATCAGTGGTAATCAAAAAAAGTGTACTCCAAATGGACAAGCAAAAAAAACTTTCAGAAATTATACTTAATTATACTTGAAAAATTATAAATTAGAACCAAAAAAATCAAAATAAAACCAGCCTATACAAAAAATGGAAGATAAAAACATCCTGAACTATGGTTCTGTTTATTTATTTACCCACAGATTTCAACTACATGGGAAAACAATCATTAAACAGGAAATCTTGTACTTAGAGCAAATTTCATCTAACAAAAGTATCAAGAATTCCCTCAAATATACTTCTAAATTGAGAAAAGTTTCTCCCTCTTCCACTCCTCTTCTGTCTGTGGTAGGCAGAATGGTCCCCCAATGATGTTCATGACCAATCCCTGGAATTTATGAATATGTTAACATTACATGGCAAAAGGGACTTTGCAGATGTAATAAGGTTATGGACACTAAATAGGGGATATTATCTTGGATTATCCAGGCAGGACCAATCTAATCTCATGAGCCCTTAAAAGCAGAGAATGTTCTCTAGCTGGAAGAAGGAGAGAAAGGCAAAGGAGGTTCTAAGCATGAGAAAGATTCAACACACCCTTCCTGGCTGTGAGATGTAGGAACCCTATGCATGGACCAGAGGGGGGCCTATTGCAGCTCAGGGCAATCCTCAGCTGACAGCAAGAAAAAAAGAACCTTAGTATTTCAGTGACAAGTAACTGAATTCTGCCAATGACATGAATGGACCTGGCTGGACGTGGATTCTTCTCAGAACCTTCCATTAGGAGTCC
This sequence comes from Daubentonia madagascariensis, assembly GCA_023783475.1. Taxonomy (NCBI): domain Eukaryota; kingdom Metazoa; phylum Chordata; class Mammalia; order Primates; family Daubentoniidae; genus Daubentonia; species Daubentonia madagascariensis. The sequence goes on along the minus strand of JAKFHU010001684.1, from coordinate 20,297,682 downwards.
AGAGATGTCAACATCTTTTTTCAGCCTGGTAAGACCCAGAGCAGAGAACCCAGACAAACCACCGAGAACTTCTGACCTACAGAACTGTGAGATAATAAATGGGGGTTGATTTAAGCCACTAAGTTTGTGGCAATTTGTTCTGCCTATAAGAGAAAACAAATGTATCCCCTACCAAAAACCTATTGTCCCTCCACTCTTACTTTCCATTTATCTTTTTAAGAAATTTAAAACTGGCAAAAATGCCTTAAAATATAATCCCAAAGCATGTTATTTCTGCATTGAACAGAGTACTCAATGTTTATACTTGAAAAGCATCCCTTGCTGTTTCCAGCAGAGGCAAAATAGCAGATTGTGAAGAACTAAGGGGTGTTGCGGGAAGGTCAGAAGTTTCCTAATCCCCTTAAGCTTTAGTTTCCTCATTGATAAACTGGAAAGAATGCTATTTTTCTGACAAGGTTGTCATGAGGAATGAATGCTTCTGTAAATGTAAAAGCACATAGAAAATGCAGAATCCATCTTTGCCCCCTTTGCCATAGCCTCCTTTACAGGTTTCGGGAGGTTGCAATCCCAAATTCAAGAAACACTGTTTCCACTACAGCATGGATAGGTGGCTGCACAAAGCAATAAAGGTTTATATAACGAAGGTGATAACCATCTGCCTGGAAAGAATATCTGAGAACCATCCCATAGAAGTTAGGACTGATGTCACACAACCACTATGCTTACCAATGACTCAGATGAAAGAAGAGAGTGTTCTTATTATTTTAGGTATGCTAACTTGCTTACAGCCTGAATGACAAAAGTGAAATTTGAGATGATCTTTATAAATTAGAAAAAAAGAATAAATCCCCCCCCAAAAGAAAACCCAGAGTATAAAGAACAAAAGGAATAATTAGGACAAAGGACATATTAGTGAAAGCTGAACAAATGTAGATAATCTGCCCAATGCTAATGTAGAAAATTATAATGTAGAGTATACACTGACAATTTCATACGTAAAAGGCTGTTAGGAAATAATAATTAGCAATAATTTTTTTCATCTTGGTGAACTGATTATTAGATAAATTGATTTACGGGAGAATTGATTCTCAGAGATTTGGCCAGCTCCTCGTTGGCACGTGAAAGGTACTTAATAATATTTGTTGAATGAATGGTGAGTGCAAATATTATGTTTAGCCTTAAATTTAGGTGTAAGATTCCTGGAATGATACATTATGATGATTAAAATAAAAAGGATCAATTATGTACCCACCCCTTTTCCAGACATCCAACTAAAAATATAGAGACTTAGTAAACAATAAACAAATTATGTCTTTTAATCCATCAGTTGTATAGTTTTGTCAAGTTAACCAAGTCTATCTCTCATAGAAACTTTAAGTAGTAAAACAGCATGTCTGTGAAAATATAACTTAGTATATTAAGTTTGATGATTCAAAATTATTTAAAAATCTGTACTGCACTTTCATAAATAGTCAAAATATTCGTTGAGTTTATTGTTTAGGGTTTTAACAAGGACCGCAGATTTTGAGGGGCCTTATGCCCCTTATATTTATTAATGACTGACCATAATTCAATATAAGAACCATAGATTCTTGGATATTGGAGCAAGCGGATGGGGGCAGCATGTGAGTATGGGCAGTACCTAAGATGACACCAGCCCTTGAAGGATAGAAAGTTTCCCAGTAAATAGTACAGAAAACGCACTTCTGGCAGAATAATGGATAAGGAACTTTGAATTTAAGACCTTGAGGTCAGTAAAAATAGAGTGGGTTTGAGAAACTGAAAAACAGCCAGTGTGGTATATGAGGAAAAATAGCATAATATGATATCAAAAAATAGGCAGAAATCAGCCATTGCAAGGTTTTATAAAACATTTTAAAGCAGTTAGTTTTTTTCCTAGGTAAAATGAAAAACCTAGGTTTGGAGTATATATGCATTTCTTCTAAATTTTTCTTTAGTTTATATTTCTATTTTAATGATGTTATTGTTTCTTTTTTTTAGAATTGGGTATAAATTTTTAAGAATAATAACATCTACAGTTTATTTACATATATTGCATGTTAACTAACAACATAAAGATGTCACCAGTCTTTCTAAACACGACTTCAAATGGCTGTCTTAAGCAATGAACAGAATAGATTGTCTATAGCTGTATTAAAAGGATATTTTGACTGCATTAGCAATAATATATTGTCTCTTTTCTATAAAATCGTTTGATATTTGGCAATCCCTATTCTCCTGACGTAATTAATCTTCCACATTTATTGACTTCATGAGCCTTTCGTTAGTGATTAAGGATGTTTTTTAAGGAATTACCTCTTTTGATGTATCTTTTACCAAAATAATTTTTAAATGGCTACCATACAATATAAAATAACCCAGATTTCAAGATTTTGAAACCAATTTTCATAAAGACAATTTTTTTCAAAAAGTATTTTTCTTTTATTTATTCCTTTCCTTTTCCAGCAGATGACCCAAGTCAGAAGACATTGATATATTTATTTGAATAAATTGTACTTAAACTAAAAATTCTAAAAACCAGAGAGGCATTCAATATCAAACACACTTGATTCCCTACTAACCAAGTTATTTATTATGAATGTTATTTTGATTCTGCATATCTGTATTGTTGCTGTTTTGTTGTTTTCCAAAACATTACTTATTTTTCAAAGACTGTAGGAGGATTCAAAGTGGAAATTGGTAGGAAATTATAAGGCTACCAAAACAAGAATGGAAATAGGAACAAGGAGCATCCATTCCTGGAGGAATCTCACTCTGGCACAGAGGAGCAGATAGACCATTGTAATTTCTCACTACATTCATTAAATCTGGATTTTATCTGAATTTACTCCACATATATTTCCCCAATTTATACTTTAACTTGATCTTTCCATGGCGAGAGGTTGACAAGAAGGAAAGAGGAAGAGGGAGGAGGAGAATAAGGTAGAAATAAGGAGAAGAGTGTTGCTAATTCCTAAGTATTGCTTTATCCAGTATGTATTTTCTGATAGATATTAACCTAACAAGGCAACTTAGTAAGAAGTCTGTGGATTTCTTGGGATAGAATTCTTACAAGATGCCTTAAGCTACTAGATAAGTACCAATAATGCCATTGTGTAGGAATGTCTTGGTCTAGGTGGAGTAATATTCTAGAAAACGCCTCTTCTCTTTAGTTAAGGCATTATTCACTACATCATTCATGAGATGGATAGGAGCACCCCACACACCTACTTTATTACACTAAGTGTTGAGGTTTGGCAGAATTCAAGACATAATACTCTTTTCTTCTCCTGTCAATTTTGGAACAAATTGGGAAATGACATGGAGAAGACAGGCAAATGGAAACAAAAATATTGTCCTTATTATTGTAAGCTGATTGGAAAGTGTGGACATGGTTCTGTAGTCAAAGGGCTTGCTACCTTCTCTACTACCACCACCCCCACACACACATACGTACATTATACTTCAGGAAGTCCACCAAAGACAATTTTGTATCCACAGGATAGATACACTTATCTATTCTAGTCACTTACACTGGCCCAGGGCAATGTGAGAAAAAAAAGAGAGTAAATCCCCAAGTTCCAATAAAGAAACTGGACCCAGATGCCAACCACCAATCAGAAAACTCACTTCTTCTCAGGGCTTGGAATGAGTAATGGGTGGGGAAGAGGCCCAGAGTGTTACTCTAGCATATGTACCTCTACATGGAAACATGAAGCAAACAGAAAGAAGTTCCCCCATCAGTAAGTTTAGTACCTGAGGCCTAAATAGTACAGCCCAATAATTCTCCAGATATTAAAATATTAAGAAGCCTTAAAGTTACATCTACCTTTAGGACATCAAAGTTCATAATCTAGACTTAATACACTAATGCCTCAAAGTACTCTCCTAGGTACTATATATAATTGTTTAAAACAGAATACTGTAACTCCAGTATTTAGAAAGAAATGAGGACAAGACACATTTGCATTTATTCTAAACTGCTCACAAAATAATTGATTTATTTAAATAGTTTTTACCTTCTCATAAAAATTTTGTACACTATTACTAACAGAAAAAAAATATAAGACTTCCTCAAAATGTAATATAACCCAATATTCATTTCCTAATAAAAACTTAATTCAGCATTTAGGCTGAAAAGTCACTAATTCTGTTAGCTGCTTAAAAATTTGTTTCATATAACATTTATATATAGATAGCTGGTATTTCAAATGGCATTAATAATGTAATTTTAGCATATTCCTTCTCCTCTATATTTCATCTCTCCCTCTCATTTTCTGTTCTATATATTCACTCTATTCTCTCCCTATGCTAAAAGTATGAATTCATAAAATTCAAGATATTAATATAAGCATTTATCATTTAATTTCTATATGAAAATATTCTATGGCTATAATTTGTGTGATATGATGAACTATTTTGTCTTTTGGCCCTTAAGAAAGTCACAAATAAATATTTAGCATAAAGGGAATATGAAAAGAAAATTATCCAACACTTTGGTATTGGAGAAACTTATTTATGCTCTCAACCCATAAATTGGAAGAATTCAGGGAGCAATGGTTTCATTTAGTCATGTTGAGCAAAAGAATAAATTAATATTCTTAAAAGGAATAACTTGAGCAGATACCCCAGGTGTTCACATTCCTGGAATATATGATTTTCTTGAAAGTTACAAGAAAATCATTGATGGCTCCTAGCAAGCCTCTAACTCTGGAGCATGAAGAAAGTCTTAAAAATTTTTTTTTAAAAAAGAAAGTCTTATTCCCAAAGGCCCCTTGATTTCTACAGTTGAAAGACATTCAATACCACCACCGAGTTCTGAAATAGCACAAGTTTCAAGTGCAGAGGAATCAAGAGTGAGAATAAGAGAAAGATTTCTTCTTCCAACTAAGAGAAATGCCCTGCATGGTGAGAAATTCCAAAGGAATTCTGCATTGATCCTGTTGGTCACCATTTGGTAAATGTGTACCAGGTGTTCACTATGTGTTTGTCACTGTCTTCAACACTGAGGATAGGGGAAGAAGAATTTAAAAACTAACAAGGCATGGATTTTTCTTCATCAGGTTTGCATTTTTGTTGCCTTGTAAGACCTGTGTATAAATAACAATATCATACAAATAGTACTGGACAACTGCTACCAATAATGTGTTATGAGTTTTATCTTTGATTTTTAAATAAGGCTTGAATGTATACTTTTCAGAAAACTGGGCTGTGGAGAGGAAAGTGTTTCCCAGATGTGAGCCACCCTCTGTAGTGGGAAAGGTTTGGGAGTTGGTCATGGCTGGGGAGAAGCTGGCTGACAACAGAGATTTCAACATGTGAGACATAGGCTCCAAATATGATCATTGAGGCAAAGAGCTGAGACTAAAGATCTAAGACACAGAAAGGCATCCTGACAAGTGTACAGGGAAATCCAAACAATAACAAGTAATACAGGAAAGTTGACACTAAACAGTGCAAGGGGACAGATAGACAGCCTGGGGTCAGTGCACATGCCACAGCTACCGAGACCCCAACACATACATGTATGGGGGTTCAGAAGCATCTGATCTTTCTTCAAGGACAGGCAATAATAAGGCCAGTCCTAGTCCTTGAATGCCTGCCTTGTTTTTACCTATACTTGAAGGCCAGATTTCTGGAAACAGCACTCAGAACTGGGACTAGAGCTGTCAAGGTGAGTTCTCAGAGAGCTGAAGTACACTGTGCCTACTGGGAGAAGGATCTGGAACACAGGAGTTCTAAGCCTATTAGAAGAAAGAATGAGGGGGAATCTCATCAAAAGGCGGAAACTTGAGGGAAAATAATTTTCTATTCCTAAGAGTTTGGAATCAAGACCAACTCCAAACAGAAGCACATCAATTACAGCCACTTTCATGCAAAAGATGAAGAAACCAGGTGCCAAGAAACTATGTGTTGTATATCTGAGTTTAATGCAAAGCCACTCAAACTACAGAGGGAGACAGTGGACACTTGGAAAAAGACATACTATTATGAAACAAACCATGAATGACCAGAAATATGGATAAGCCCCTGGATTTTAGTAGCAGAGAAAGCTCACAGGACAAAACTATGGGAGGAGGAGCTTCCATCACTCTTCCCCACCCAAGACACATAATTTCCATAGCTCCAGAGAAAACACAGGTTCTCAACAGACAAAAGGCAGAATGGCCTCATGATGGAGGAATTCAGCAATGAATGCTGCTTAACATTGCCACTGGAATATTTGGGGACTTTTGGCAAAATTCCTGCAATCATGAAGGATAAACATTGTTTTACTATAGACCACTGGTCCGTCCACATGTTCTGGAGGGACCTACATGATTGAACTACATGATTAAGTGACCATCTAATATGTGTCAGGCAACGAGGTAGGCATTGATCCTGCTATGATTCTACCCTTTAAGAAAAAGGATTTTGTTGGGGGTATATAATTGGTATAAAAATATTTCTGGAATATGTTGATTGATTGATTGATTGACCCAGGACCAACAGATATACATGAGAGATGGCTTGAGGCAAGAATCTAGTTACAGAAAGTATGTACACTATTTTTTCCTTCTCTTTTCCCCAAATCCCCACCATATATCTACTGTTGAAAGAAAAGGTACATTTACAAGTAGCAGTAAATACATTTTGAGTAACATTGTTATTAGATAGGAGGCATTTTGAGCAACACAGTGGATCCCACTGGGCTCATTCAGTTCAGGAAATCTTAGAGCTGGAGGTAAATCCTACAGTCCCTATTTGCATTTAAAAAAAAAAAAAAACAAGCTTCTAGGAAGAAACTAAAAATAAAAACACTCTGAAGCTAGAATTAAGATTTCTCCCAGGGAGAAGATATCATAGAATGTGTCAAGAAGACAAAGAATTTTTTTTTAAGTATGGAAAAGGAAAAGGACATGATTCTCCTTTGCATGATGGATTTGTAGTTGCTGGAAGAGGATTCACTTGTATCATTAACAACTGCACCACACTAGTAGTGCCCTAGTTTCATTCTTCAGCATAAATACCCCAATAGTTAGAGGAATAAAACTTCTATAATCAAAATAAACTACAGTTATTTAACAGCCACATAAAGAAGCTCAGAGGAAAATAAATCCTATCATTATTGAAGGCAAAGGTTTCTCTGGGACTTTTTCTATCATCAGACACTGGAACAAATGGAAATCAGTAGCAATAGAGGCTCAGGCAAGAGTCATTCCAGGGAGTTACTAAAAAGGAGCTAGTACCTAAAAAATCATCCTACTTGAGGCCCTTTTCTCCTCTCAAAGAAGTGAATTACCCTGAATCTGCAAAAAGTGAATTACCCTGACTCTGGGAAGAGCCTGGGAGATGATTCTAGAGTTGTGGATGCATAAAGAAGACAACAAACAAGCAAAGCAACCAGTTCAGAGGCTAGTACCCTGCCTTGTACTTCTTAAGTATAATCTATGCTTTTAATACTTTTTCCTGCAGTTAAGGTAACCTAAGAGATAAAAGTTAGATAAATGAGGACTCAATCAGTTGCCATCTAGGTAGGGAAGTGAAAAACCTACTTAAACTCTAAAAATTATTAGGATGTGAACCTTTTTTCTTTCTTCCTGTCCTTCACAAACCATTCTTCCATAGTCCTTCAATTTTTTTTCTTAGTAATACCTACTGCAGCCCCAATTTAGCACTGTGCTTTATAACCACTGAAAAGACTAGGCAAAACCATCATTGGGACTGCCTAAATTTAATTTAGTGTTAGGCTTTTGAGCCCCAGTCCTAAGTATATTGCCTGAGACTATGAATGCCATTTCTCTATCATTTCTTACCAAATCTGAGCCTGATAGAGGACTCTGGATGTGCAGAGATGGATTTCATAAAACATACAATATAAAAATATTTAAGAAATTGTATTTTAATAGTAGTGTGTACAAGAACATAGGAATTTCCATATTGTATGTGAACCATAATCCAACAAGACCAGTTTTCTATTGAAAAAAAAAAAGTTTCCTAATTTTTTTTTTTTAATTTAGCTTCTCTTCGACATGGAGCTTCTGAAACTGGAATGACAGAAATGGCCTCCTCCCTTAGCTCCCTGCTCTTGGATCTGCCATGGAGGGATCTGCGGCCTCCAGACATGTGCACGTGAATCCATGTGGAGCTTTTCCTGAGTTTCCACTACACTCTGTATAAACATCTACCCCTACTGAATGCGTTCTATCACTCAGCTTTGCTTCTGACACCTCCATTTCCTCCTCCCCTTTCTCCTTCTATGTGTGTTTACCTAAACTATCTGCTATAAACCTCAAGATACTCGTGTTACTTTGTTTTCATTTTGGGGTGAAGATTCAGTTTCAGTCTTTGGATCTAGGTTTCCAATTAAGTATATGATATTAACAGCACAAGTATTAAAAGCACAAGTGATGAGTTAACTTCAGAATAGGAATTGGTGGGAGGGGGTGTAAGAATCTTTACTGCATTTTACTTTATTTTTTGGATGTACCTTTTATCTATTATATATTAAACATTCTTGCTGCTGCACTGCAAACCCATAGCAGATTTGAGGCACTGTAGAGGACTGAATTATTCTCAATGTTGAGAGATGTCCTTGAGTTAAATTAAAAGCCCTACCCAAAACTGAAACGGGGAGGAGGAAGAGGCTTTGCCTCCATCATCCCCATCCCACCCTCCTCTTAAACCTGCTGCCTTTTGAAAAAAGATCATTTTCACTGTGATGTTGGACACTACTAGTGTCTTTCCCTGGGCCAGCAGAGACCTCTGAAGCCTTCTTCATGGCCTGGCTTATTTTTTGGTTTTTTCATCCTGTGGTTTCTCTAATGGACTTTCAGAAGTTTTGTAATCTCATGACTTTCAAGCTCCACCACCTCCTAAATTTTAAGAACTTTAATGGAAATTTAAATTGAAGGTGCTGTTTGTAGACTTAACACCCAATGAAAGCCCAGCCATTGTGACAAATCCTTGAATGTTCTCTTAAGAAAATGATGCTGGTCATCGCGGCTTCAGCATCTTCTGCCTTTTTTTTTTATTTCAAAGTATTAAGGGGATACAAATGTTTTTGGTTACATGGATCGCTTTTGCAATGCTTAGGTCAATGGCTATAAGTGTGCCCATTGCAACAATTTGGATGGAACTGGAGACCATTATCCTAAGTGAAGTATCTCCTGCTTTTTGAGGCTTGGCTCCCTCTGCTGATCTCAAAGTCTGCTGGTTTTCCTCCCACAGCCCCTTCTCACCCTTTTGCTGTCCTGTGTAGTGACCTGGTGAGAGAAATTGTTACTGCCCATCTCACCCCTATGCCCAGGACCACATATGAGTTTCAAGTTTTATTATTGCAATAGAAGTGTTTTATGCTGGCTTTTCTCAAAAAAAAAAAACTTAGCTTCTCTTGATAGCCATTTATAACTCTGTCATTCAACAGAATAATTAAGTAATTTTAAATTCGATATATTTTAGTCTCGTAGCTCAGTTTTGTTTTTTTTTTTTTGTAACAAGGTGACACTGCGTCATCCATGCGTTCATTTTTTTTCTTTTTTTTTTTTTTTTTTTTTGCCCTTTACTAACTTTTATTGTGTTCCTCTTAGGTGCAGGCCACTATTCTAGGTGCTGTTGAGATATAACGGTGAATGAGATGTGGACCTTGTGCTCAAGAAAATCACAATTTAGCAGAAGAAAGTGATGTGAAGCCATCTGTAAGTCAAGAATTAAGACAAATGCATTACAAGGGTGTGAACAAGGTACTACAGAAGCCCGAGGGAAGTAGCAATTTATTGTAATGGAGGAGGGAGTGACAAAGGTGACATTTGAAGATTGAATACTCCACCAATAAAAATTAAAATAATAATAAGAGGAGGAGGAGGAAGAGGAGGAGAGAAGAAAGGAAGCAAAGAAAAAGCACTAACAGTGAAATAGAAGGATGTGTCTGTACTACGTATTGTGTGAAGAGACAAGATGGAGGTGAGACCAGACAGATCCCAGCATAGGGTGAATATCAAATTTGAAACTAGTGAGCTTGAATTTTTTCACACACCATTAGAAGACTTTGGAGGTTTATGAAGTAGATACTGATAAGATTCCCCATTCTAAATTTTAGGAAGAAAACTTATGACTGAAGACCAGATGTCTACATTTTGAGGAGGGAGGCAGAGAGGGAGGGCTAAATATAATTATTGCTAAATTAGGATAACAACAATGGAAATGGAAAATTAACAGTTTTAGTGATTGTCAAGTAGATGAGCTTTTCAGATGAAACTAAAATGTAAATTTAATTTTTCTTTGAATAGTCTTTTCTGAAGTATGTCGAGTCCAAATGAAGCAGAAATTTCCAAACTGTTGTTTATTGATTGTTTCCAGATGTTTTTGGTTTCTATTTTATTTGTCTACAAGTAACAAAGGAAAGTGCCAAACAGGACCGACAAGGAGAAAACAGCAGTTGCTGCCCTAACATATCTGTGGCACCATGACACATATTAAAAATGGCAAATGGCAGCTATCTGGTTAACTCAATCAAAATAGATCAAACAAACCAAAAGTTATCTAAGATATCCAGAGTGACAAACACTGATTATGTTAGACAGATCACAGAGTGAAGTGAGAACTTGGCAATGGTTATAGGCATTCAATGAGTGTTAAACCACAAATTCTTCGTCTGGGAAATAATCCTCAACCTGGTAGAAACAAAGAATTCAAAACAAACCTTTCTAAAACAAACACTGAAATAGAATGAAACCAATTCTTACATAAAAGACAACACTACCCACAAACATACATACCCACTTACTCTGAAAAAAGAAAACTATTTGGCAGTATACCCACAGACACATCCACTGAAGTCTTTGCTAAACTAAATTTTTGGCTTCTTTATTTTTTAAACTGAAAGAAATTAATTCTCTTTGGTTTGGGCATTCTCATGTAGGTATGTATGCATGTGTGTGTGTGCGCTTGTGTCTGTGCATGTATTCATTCTATGAATGTTCTTTCTGTACTTTTAATTTCCTTTTATTCTGCTTAGATAAATTTTATGGCTTTTTGCAGGTTATTCACATGTAAAATATGAAACACATGTATCTATCATTCTATAAATGAGATGGGTTTGATACATAAAAAACAATTTTTTTATTTCATTTCAGCTTCAAAGGTAGCTTTTCTCTCTTGAAAGAATTTCAAAATACGAATGTTATGTTAATTCGTATAATCTCTGATTTAACAAGTCTCTTGATTAAATACTTTCACAGTCAAAGACAAACAACAGGGTGTGATTATGCACTCTGAATACATTTTCCCATAACGGTGTATTTTTGTGATTTTTTTGGCAAGTTGTTTCTATTGATGGGAGAATAAAAGCCATTAACAGATTAAATATAAAGTAATTTCATTTTAGCCAAATCCCTTTATTTTTCTTGTGCTTTTCTTTGAGCATGCATGCAAAGGGTCATAAACGGGTGAAATGATAGCAAGGGCATAAGAAAGAGCAGAATGGTGGCATGCCTTCAGCTGTATGATGGGAGAAGCTTTAAAAGGATGTGGAAATCAAAGACAGAAGAGAAAGGTCCTTTTCTGGTCAAAAAGATGATGATTATGATAATGCCATCTTATTTTTCTATGTAGATACCAACAGATTAGAAGGGTTTCAAGAAACTCAATTTTGGGACATTATCTATCAAGTGAACAGCCACGGATACCTAGAGCAGCATCTCTAGCACATCCAACTTGAATAAAAGAATGAATGAAGGAAACCCTTTTCATCGTCAAACTTTTTGGGGAGAAGAACTAGTTGACTACCTTTCTATGAAGGATGTGTTACTTCTTAACCACAATTCTCACTAGATTTTTTTTAACCACTCTCTATATTTGTGATAATAAAATTTATTTTCTCAAAGCTCTATCAGGGAAAAGAATATCACTTTATCAGCTAGCTGGCTTCCCACCAGTTTTTCTGAAAGTTTCTTTTTAACGGTCACATCTGGCAATAAAATAACTTCCCCTTCCCAGGTATTGATATTATGCATAATTACTCACAGATGGCCAGGGAGCCACCCCACCCCAGACAGCACAGACACATCCTCAAGGTCAGCTTGTCCATCTGCATCAGACTTCTGGAAGATAACTCTAGAGAATTTATGTTTCAGAATCACTGCCCAAATCCACCTTCAGCTCATGATAAAACTGCCTTGCAGACCAAAAATTTTAATACATTAAAACCTTACCTCTCATCCCGCACAATGAAATAGAATTGATTACATCCTCAATTCTTCACGTTGGAGAACAGGAGTTCAATTTATTAGGAAAGAAATAAGCTATTTATCTATTTATGCGCTCCAAAGAGCAACAACCAGAGCTTTTAGGATAAGTTTAGGTTACACCCTTAAGGAAGGATTAAATGTTCTTGAGTCCATATTATTGAGAAAAGTATAGAGAATATGCAAATATGTCTGCTTTCCCACATCCTTGAAAATAGGTCCTTAAACATTTAGTCACAAACCTCTTGGGTAACTCAGCCCCAAATTTGGAAGACCCTGAATTTTATTGTTGTAGTTTGATCCACCCAGGGCCAGGAAAATTCCTAGAAACACCTGTTCATGGAATTGAATTTGTCTTGTTTCCAGTTCTTTCTAACATCCCAAGCTCTTTTGATGTGGTCACATTAAAGACTGAAGAAGAAACAATGAAACCTTAGGGAAGCAAATATAATACCAGACCCTTCTCCAAATAAGTCCATTCACCATTGTCCATTCTTTTGATGAGCCCCGTATACTGAGCATTTATCCTCCAAAGCTTGTTTATATTTGAGAACCACTTTGTTACTGTCCACTAGTCTTCCTTTAGCAAAAATCTTATTCGCAATATAATCCCATCTCTAAGACATATTTTAAAGGTGTTGTTAAAACATTTGTTTATAGCCTGTTCATGGGAGATGGCTCTTAAGCATTAACAATCACAGTTTAGGAACTGTGATGAGTCAGTAAATCAGACCTTTCTGCTCAGAAGCAAGCATAAGGATCAGCTGGGGTAGGTAAGTCAAATGATATTCTTCCCCTGGCCACTGCTTTACTTACTGATCTTGTTTGAACATTCGCCCACAACATTTTCCCTGGACACCTCTGAAGGGATTTTAAATAGCAACGCTTGTCTGGGAGCCATCTGGCAGCTTCCTGGAAAGCAGCAGCGCAACATGTCCCCACTCACGGAGATTAATTAGATTCCCAGGAGAACTTTTCAAAGCTGATCATTTACAACAAGATGCTCACTGTGGGCCAAACTTGCTTTTAGGTAGCTCTAGCTGGACAGATATGCCTACGGGCAATCAACACTTCAACAACCACGGCCTCAATTCTCAAGCATGAAGAAGTGGTAAGAGAAAAGGCTACCTTAACACGGAAGTCTTATGCAAAGGAGTAGAGGCAAAAGAACGTCCCCCAAAGAAGATGAACTTCCAGATACAGTGTACTGTTCAGTCAATAAGCATTTATGGAGCACCTACTATGTGACAGACATGGTTAGGCACTAGGAATATGGCGATGACAAAGGCACCGTCCTTGCATGTCTTAGAAAAGAGAGAGACAGAGAAGCAAATATAATGCAGTCTAGTTTGAAGGTTATCGAAGTAATAACAGAACTAAAGTATAAAAGAAAGACGGAGACCTAACCTAATCCCAGTGAGAAGTAAATACACCAGAAAAAAGAGGACAAACTTGAAAGATATAAACAGTCATCATTTCTTGAGGACTAATTGGATGTGGGAGGTGTGGAGAGAAAAGCATCCAGGTTTGGGGGCTGAACAGGGAATGTAGGAGGAATTCAGAAGAGAAATCTGGAAAAGAGATAATGAAGAGGGAGCAGTCGATGGGTAGGATGGATTAAAGTCATGGGAAAGGGTAATAGTCTATTATCCTGTAAGAAAAGACAAAAACCAAGAACATATTCTGAAAACCACCAAGTTTTAGGAGACAACAGAACAAGAGAATTTGGTGAAGGAGACTGAGAAATGACAGGCGGTGAGCAAGGAGACCAAAACAGAGTGGCTTCTGGAACACCAAGTAAAGTTCCAAAGCAAGGAGCAGTCAATCATATGAAACACCTCAGAAAAGTTAAGATGGGGACTGAAAAAGTATTCCTGGGATTTGCAAATTAGGAAAATGTTATTAAACTTGGTTGGAGCAGTCAACAGAGCCCTGAAAGCAGTGCTGCATGTGGGGCATATCGGTGTTTCAGGAGCAAATTAATCTATCATGCAACATACCCTTAACTAAAGTACTTAACAAATCACACTGGCTGAGAAACTAGAATATGGGTTCAGTGATTATTCTCAACTTTCACACAAAAAAAAATCCAGGCCAGCTATAAAAGATGGAGTTTTTAGCCAGGTGCAGTGGCTTATACCTGTAACCTGAGCACTTTCAGAGGCCAAGGTGAGAGGATCGTTTGAGATTAGGACCAGCCTGAGAAAGAGCGAGACCCTGTCTCTACAAAAAAAAGAAAAATTAGCCAGGCGTGGTGGCACGCACAGGTAGTTCCACCTACTCAGGAGGTTCAGGCAGGAGGATCGCTGGAGCCCAGGAGTTTGAGGTTGCAGTGAGCTATGACAACACCACTGCACTCTAGCCTGCAGCAACAGAGCAAGACCCTGTCTCAAAAAAAAAGAGAGATGGAGTTTTCATCAACTTGCTTAAAATATTATGAATCCAACAAGTTTGGATACCAGAAGTGCTGGTGGTGTGTAGGATCTTAGGAAGACCCTGTTGCCAGGCATTAACCCTTTGTTTGCTGTATCATGGAGAAGTCCAGGTATCCCTGAGGCATCTTGAAGAGCAAATAACATGGGCTTTTCTGTTGACTATTCACCTCATAATCATCTACCCTTCTCTCCTATCACCTCCTTATTGTTCACCAGTGCCCATGTCAGTGCTGATAACACTGAAGATGTAGATAATACGTTATAGCACAGCAACTAATATCTTCTAAAGGGCAGTAATTACACTTTAATTTCCTGAAAATTCTAAATATGATTACACTGAATGTATTTGTTAGAACACTGAATCACTTTTTAAATTTAAACTACCATTTTAAAGTAATATTCAACCTGTACTAAGTATGGAAATGTAGGAAAATAATTTTCTGTCTCTCTTTCTTGACAAGACCTGTGTTCTCTAAATTACAAATGTAAATGCCAATTGGCTCAGTCTGTTAACTTTTGAAAAGTAAAAGAGGAACATGAGATAATTTCCTAGGAGCAAGTTAAACTTGTATTCGTTAGAATAACAGATGTTTTTCTTACTTGTAATATGTGTTACAGTCTATGACTCTCTGCTCAGTTCTCTTTTGTATTTACCTCATCTTTATTTGGTAAATGAGAATTTTTCTCAACTCACCATCAAAATCCATAATTTTCATCAAAAGTCAGAGTGTAGAATTTCCAGATCTTTTCTGAATCCCAAAAGGCTTGCTAATTTAGAAAAGGGAGTTCCTTGAACTATATCCTCACAATATCAAACTACATCCTCACAATAGACATTGAGCAATACTGAGGAAATAAGACCAAAAACTTAGTGAACACAGTAAACTTGATTGGGAAGCCTCAGAGATGTATTCGTTTGCCACCTGAGCCAGGGATTCACCATTGCTCTATTTTTATTTCATAACCTGGCCTGGATAACTTCTAAGAGTACCATGTCAGAAAGATTCATGAGGTTTGGAATATCTGACACCCAGGACTAGAAGCTGAGGGCAGAAATATTTTGTAGCATTTTGTTCTCATCTCAGTGGCCACTTTTAGTAAATTATGTACCTTCCCCCTGCTTTTAAAAAATCTTCCTATTTTCTTATTGCCTTTTAGTGAGGGTGACTACATCCTTAACACAGAAGGAGCCTGTGCTTTTGTCTTTACAGGCAAAAGAAAGGGCAAGCTGAAAGGACTTGAGGGGAGAAAAAACATCCATGGAACAGAGTAGTATCAGCCAGAGAAAAAAGGAATCAGGCTAAGTGTCCTAATCTTGCAAGAAAAAAGAAGTAACACACTGAACCACTCTGGACCAAGAAAGGACCGTCAAGTTTGCATTGAAAGATCCATATGCATTTCCCCTCTATTCAGAGAATGTACTACTGAAGTCTCCTGTTTATAACCAAAGGCTTGGTGCTAAATAAACCTGCCTATGTCGTACCGCTCTCTCCTTGTATTTGTTCCCAGAAAATTTAGACAAAAATAGCATCTTAGACTCCTACTTGCTCACTAACTTCCACTGAGGAAATCTTAGTTTTGGTTTTACAATCTTTTTTGTTTGCATCCCTCTGGCTCCCAACATTGGATGCCTATTCCTACCAAGTGTCTGATGGAAACAGATGAGCATCTGATTTTCTGTTGATCCTTTTGCAAGCTGGCTCTGCACAGAGAAATTGAACAAATGCTTTTGAAGATAATGTTATTGAAGGGGGGTTGGGAAGAAGTAGTATGATATCAGGATATATTAACAGTAGCACCACTTGCCAAGAGTCAGGAAGCAACCTTCCACTTCTTTTTTGGCAATGGTCTAACCCTAATAAAATATTGTGCCCAGTGTTTGTGCTTGCAATTTAAATGAATGTGAGGAAATTTGAGAGGGGGTAGAGAAGGGCAAAAAGGTAATATATAATGAGAAAAACAGAAAAATGTTATTTGGAGAAAAGATTAAAGGCACTGGGATCATTTAATCTGGAAAAGAAAAGCTTGTGGGAAAATTTAATGACAAGTGTTATAGTGAATAAAAAATAAACCAAATTATTCTTCATATTGACCAAGGAAAAAGTGAGGGGAAATGTGCTAAAATGAGAAAAATGGGGAGAGAGCTCGATTAGGCATGAGAAAGAAACACTTGGCCTCAATATTGAAACTTTGGTGTATACTGCCAAAAAAAAGTTATAAAATTTCTTGGAAACATCAATAATAATCTGTACTAATTGCTGAAGACGTTTCTCTCTGCAAGAATAATTTCAAATCAATAACTCTTGAAGTCCTTTTTCTGAGGAATATTTATAAAAAATGAGCTACCTAAAAGATAAGGTCAAACAGAAATTCCCAAACCCAAAACATTATGTTCATAAGCAATAGTTAGGTCTCTGACATCTCAAAGTTTTATTTGATTAGATTTGAGAAGCCAGAAGTTTACATTAAAAGATTTTTTTATTATTATTTTTAACATGTGGCTCTGTCTCTGTTTCTTGCACCAGCATCTCATTTTAATGGGTTGAACCCTTTAGAGATCTAAAGTTATTAAAAAGAGGATAAAGACATTCTGGCTTATAGAATATGAAAAATACAAATTAACTCCCTGAACAAGGCTTATATTTTTTTAAAAAAGGTAAAAAATAAAACCTTCTCCCATTTCTACAATTCATGGTCCCATCCCAAATGAATTTCCTTCACAACATGTAACATCCTTCCCTGTGTGGTTTCCTAGTGCCTGATGAACAAACATGGAGGGGCACAGAGAGAGGTGAAGATGGGAAGGGATCAAGAACAAGATCAGAAAGTATGAAAGAAGAAGAGTAAGACATTTAAACTTTATCTTCATGGTGTGGGAGCACTGAAAGATTTTAAGTAGAAGGGTACATAATCCAGTGTTTATTCCATCAAAATCATTCTGAAACTGTGCAGAACAGAGTCAAGGGGTAAAACTGGATGTGAGACATGATTATGTCTTAAACATGGCAGTGGAAGTCAAGATGGAGGGAGTATTCTGAGTGGATTCCAGAGATATCCAAGGGACACAGTTGACAAGGCATAGTGATGCATTGGATGGAGGATACAATTAGTGAATGAGAGAGAAAAATCCAGGACAATTCTCAAGTATCTGATTTCCATAGAAAATCTGTGCACCCACCCACCCAAAATACATATGTTGAAACCTAATCCCCAATGTGATGGTATTTGGGAGTGAGGCCTTTGGGAGGTGATTTGGTCATAAGGGCAGAACCCTCATGAATAGAATTAATCCCCTCATAAAGGAAACTCCAGAGAGCGTCCTGGCCCCCTATGCCATGTGAGGACTCAGGGAGAAGACAGCTGTCTATGAACCAAGAAGCAGGCCCTTACCAGACACTGAATCTGCCAGCACCTTGATCTTCGACTTCCCAGCCTCCAGATGTAAGAAATAAATTTATGTTGTTTATAAACCACCAAATCTTTGGTATTTTTGTTACACCAGTACAAACAGACTAAGAAACTGATATAAAGACAGACTGGGAGGACGTAGATGCTTCTTTTTTGACTCAGTCACTCCTTGCCCACAAGCCCCAAAAGTACAGATGAAAAGACTCCTGGCAGTTGTATGAACTCCTCGAAATCTTTTTCTTCCTGGATCAAAGGCATTCAGTCAAACAAATAGTTGGATTGCCTTTAATATATTTCTGAAGTTCTTTCTGAGATATCCCTGTTTAATCCTCAAAACAGCCCCATAAATTATTTGACAAATAAAGAACTGAAGAAACCTACCATAAAACTAGTAAGTGAGCATGCAAGCCCTGGAATCCAATTCCCCTGACCTGCTTCACAGCACCTCACGTTCTTATAAAATCTTATTCCCAAAACTCAAGCAATTCTTTTCCCTAAAGCACATCATTTCCGAGGGCAAATCAAAACTCCAACTACTCTGAATCTTATGTGCAATATCAAATCCACTCATGATATGATTTTCAAGTTTATTTGGCAACTCTGCTAAGCTGTTCTGATGGTTTCCGCATTAGCACTCCCCTGGTGACTGTCTAAAGAGTCGTCATGCAGAGTTTTAATTGAATCTGCCTAACACTCTCATGGAGATTAAAGGTAAGTGCTTCCAAGAGGAAAGAAAAGTAATGAAACAGAAGAGCTTAAAGTCAGGTTGTAAGATTTCAAGGGAAAGGAGTAGAATGATCATATAGTATTTACATCTATGACAATAATAGTACAAACCCTACTAAAGAAATACTTAATTCAGAGTTTTTCTCCAGCAAAATTTTTCAGAGATGGACAATAGGAAATCAAAAGTAGCCATTTAATCATTCACTAAATGCCAGCTACAATCCTGAAATAAGTCTCCAGGATAATGTTTAATTCTATGACTTCATGCAGGTAAGATTGTTTAAGAGGAAAAAAGAAATTATGATTATTTTTTAAATGGTTGAATTTTGATTCAATTAGTCAAGGTGATAGGCTAAAAATTTCTCAGAAAAGAACTCTTTTGTTTAGGACACCTTAATGGACATGTTTTGTTATGAAAGATATTGTCAAGTGGGCAAAGAAAAGATTGGAAAAGTTTAAATAAAGAAAAATTAAAACCTTCAGCATAACAAATTAACAAAAAAATTTTCCATTTTCCCGTGGCAGACAAAGAGGACTGGGATTTTCTTATATCTTTGAATATTTTTCCTATCTTATTTACTCTCTTCCCTTTTTTGCACTCACCAATAATATATCATATATCCTTTGTCTTTCTTAGTAAAATATATCCTATGATCATTTCTATATCATTGCTCTTTTCCATCTCTAAGATTATATGTTCACCATGAAAATTTCAGTCATGTATAGTCATTTTTAGTTGCTTCTGAATGTGGCTTTCATCTCTATAATATTCTTTTTATGTTTGGGGACATATTATTTACAGACAATAAAATGTACCAATTTTCTACGTACAGTTTGATGTTTTATCAATTATATTCAGCCATGTAACTATCATCCCATTAAAGATACAGAATAATTCCATCTCCTACCATAATTCTCTTATACCACATGTTAGGATACTATGGGACAATTTCTTACAAGTTTTTGAATCCCTTTTGTCTAATTCAGAAGGTCCAGTATGCCTCAAATATTTCTGAAGTTTTAACAAAGTATCTAATAGTCATATCCTTAATCTTTACTTTGAGACCTTTCCTTACTCCGAGAAGCTTTTCCAATCTAGAAAGACTGGGGATTAATTTTGTTTTCAAATCAAGAAATTTCTGAGCCTTCTTATTTCTTCTAAATTCTGCTTTCAAACTAGACAATCCCCTCTTTATTTACTCTCTCTCTTCCCACACTTTATTGTGTACAGCTAAAAGAAGCCAAATGATAAACTCAAAATTTTGCCTGATAATCTTCTTGGCCAGAACCATAAATTCATTTGGTAGGTTTTCTATTTTATAATTGATATCAGGAAAGAGTTTTGGCAATATTTCGACTAAGACATAAGATAAGTCACCATTTTTCAAACCTCCAATAATCCATTCACTGTTTTAGCCACTGATTGCCAACCAGTATCAAAACCAATGCCACATATTTTAGGTTTTGTTGTGGCAGTACCCCACTTCTAGGTACCAATTTCTGTTTCAGTTATCTAGTGCCACATATTAAACAATTCTACTACTTAGTTCATAAAAACTACAACCATTTTATTTTTGCATGATAATGAGAACCAACAATTTGGGCTGGGCTCAAATCAATGGTTCTTTTTCTGGTATTCCCTGAGACCGTCATGTGGCTGCATTGACTGGAGCTGGGTGCCTAAAAGGACTGTACTCCTATGATTCCCACGTTTGGTGGTTGGTGCCAGCCATTCACTGTTTCTCTGTCTCCATCTCATCATCTCTAATTCTCAAGAGAGCCAGCTTACGCTTTCTCACATGACAATCTCAGGGTACAAAAAAAATAAGAGAAGTTCTTGACCTAGGATCAGAAGTCTCACAATATCACCTCTGTCACACTCCATTAGTTAAGGAAAGCAAGTCATAATTGCCAGCCCAGATCCAAGAGGTGAAAAATAACTCCACCTCTTGATGGGAGGAAAAACAATGTCATATTGCAAAAGGGGCATTCACAAAAGAGATGGAGTGAATTATTGCAGCCAGGCTTTGCAAACAATCTACTACTTTCCACAAATGTTCACAAGTTGTATTTTTACTACCATTCAGTTCAAAGTATTTTCCAATTTCCCATTTGATAAGTTTGACTAAGTTATATTTAAAATAAATGTTGCTAATTTCCAACTATTTTGGGATTTTCTGGTTATCTCATTTTATGGATTTCCAATTGAATTTTCTGTGATCAAAAAACATATGTGCTGTAATTCCCTTGCTTTGAAATTTACAGAGACTTGTTTTATGGCCTTGCATATGGTCTATTTTGGTGAACACTCCAAGTGTACACTGAAAGAATATATATTCTATAGTTATTGGGTTTAGTGTTCTATAAACATTAATTAGGCCAAATTGGTTGATAATGATATTGAAATCTTCTCTATGCTTACTGATATTTTGTCTACTAGTTCTATCAGTTATTCAGAGAAGGAATGTGTAAGTCACGATTCTCCAGAGAAACAGAACCAGTAGGATGATATGTATCTGAATGATGTTTGTGCTCTCCCCTCCAAAAAAATGTATATGTTAAAATCCTAACCTCCAAGGTGATGGTATTAGGAGGCAGAGCCTTTTTGGTAGGTGATTAGTTTATAAGGGTGAAAGCTTCATGAATAAGATTAGAGCCCTTATAAAACAACTTAAGGGATTTCATTCACTCCTTCAACTATATGAGGACACAGTGAGAAAATGGCCATCTATGAATCAGGGAACAGGCTCTCACCAGACACCGAATCTGCCTGTGCCTTGATCTTGGACTTCTTAGCCTCTAGAACTGTGAGAAATAAATAATTTCTGTTGTCTATAAGCTATCCAGTTTATGATATTTTGTTATAGTAGCCTGATAAGGCAAGACTATAAATATATATATGTCTGTGTGTGTATATATGTGTCTCTGTGTGTGTGTGTGTGTGTGTGTGTGTAGAAAGAGAGGGAGAGAGAGAGAGACAGAGAGACAAAAGAAAGAGCAAGAGAAATTACAAGGGATTGGCTTATGCAATTAATGAGGCTGTGAAGTCCCACAATATGTGTCCGCAAGCTGGAGATCCAAGAAAGCTGGTAGTATAGTTCCAGCCTGAGTTTGAAGGCCTGAGAACTAGTAGAACCAATGGTGCAAGTTCTAGTCCAAGTCCAAAGGCACTTGAAGACCTTAAACCTCAGTAATTTGTAAACATGAGGTTACAAGACCATGAGAATGCAAGATTACAAATGTTTCCCTTTTTCGGACTTCTTACCAGTCTGTACTTACTTTGCAAAATTCCCATGTGAAAGAATTACTGGCCAGAGAGGATTGACTTTTGTGTTCTGGGCTCTTCCAGTTTCAAGTCTGGCATGCTATACCTCCATAATCAAAACTTGATTGGTTTCTTTCCAACTTACAAAAGACTTGCTCCTCTGCCTACCCTACCCTAAATCTCTGCAACTGACCCAAGGTATGGAAGTACCCTCCAGTTCTACCCTATATAGAAACATGGGAAGGGATCACTTTTTAAAAATGTGTGTGTGTGTGTGTGTGTGTGTGTGTTTGTATCTGGGATTTCTTGTTGTTATGATGGGACTATTGGCTTTTCACTTCTTTCTACATTCTAACCAGAGGCAGTAACTTCATCTCTGCAATATTTCTATTTTTTCTCTTCCATTTTATTTTCAAGCTCCAGCAGTTTGGTCTTCACCTCCATCTATTTTTTACAATTTTTTCCTTGAATTATTATATGCCTTCTTTGAGTTTTTAAGAGCTCTTTTTTGTAATTTTTTAAATATAGAAACCTATTTTTTAAACTAATCTGCTTTTCCTTAGGTTTTTCTTCTTATAATGTATGTCATTTATGAATCTCAAATTGGTCCATTTCTTCTTATAGCTCATCTTTGAATAAGTTCAACACCTTTGTTTAAGAATATTGTGGGAAAAGACAGAGAGAGTGACATGAAGCACTTCAGAATCTTGATTAGGGTATTAATCACTCTTTTACAAAATCTGTCTTTTTGTTTTGTTTTATTCTGGTCTGCAGACATGTCTTTGCATGTCTTTGTTTTTTCTGTTTAAGAAATTTTGGATGTACCTCAATCCACAAGCTCTCAGGTTGTCACCTGGAAATATCTGATCTTTACTTTGCTCCTCCCTCCTGCATTTTCTCTTAACTAGGAGCTACATACATCTCAGATATAAGGAACAATTTTCCATCAGGTTTCCCCCTTTACTTTAGATCTTTGTTATATTCTCTGGTTGCATATCCATCTCTCTGGCTCACATCACTTTAATCAAATAATAGTTGGATACCCCTTTTGTTAGAGTAGAAGACTAGGAGACAGGGCTGAGACCAGATGCAGGAGCTTGAAGATTGGGTACAGGTGTTAAATTAAATAACCCTCAAGCAGAAGCTAACTAGAGGGGCTGATAACCACAGGCCAAGAACCAGCTTAAACTGGCTTGTCAGCTATCTCTATGACTTTACATGAACTTTGTCTAATTACAATACCATTTAAAATGTGGTTTTAAAATTTCTTCACCCTTGAAATCACCATGACAGTTCTGAGACAATTATATAAAGTATGAAAATGGGAGGAAACACAGTTCTAGGAATTACTACCCAAATTTTTAGTAGAAGCCAATCCCTTAGTCTTGAATATTCCTCCCCTCAATTAGTAAGACTTCAAAAAACCAAAAACCACTTCCTCTTGGGGCAGCTGCTCTTTTTCAAGCCTGTCCGCTCTCCTCCCTGACAGTGTACTTTTGCTTTCAATAAAAAGCTATCGCTTTCTTGGCTTATGTGGTACATCCTGAAATCCTTTTCCTGACAATCACCAAGAACTTGGAAATACCTCCACTCAGAGGGAGGTAACACTTTCAAGACTGTAACATTTACTTTTACAATTTCCCGCTAAAGATCAGAGGAGATAGGTCAGGACTAAGCATGATTTCTCTCATTCCAGTCCCATATATTTGACTGGTTTGTAACAAATTCAGGATATGGGAATGCAGCCATTTCCTTTTTTATCTTTTATTTTTGAAAATGAAAGGAAACTTCACCCCTTCCCCACTTCCCCACCTCCCACACGCACATGCACACATCTTTTGGTTGGATATGTTTCTTTGGAAGTTTCTGAGTAAAGGAAATGGAGACAAAATGTCTTTTTCCCACAATCTTTAACTAGAAGTTCCTCCTTCAAATACACATTTAATATGTAATTTGAAACTGAAAAGCCAAGGACATGACACAATTAGGTTGCACTCCTAGAATATGTATGCTTTTGTACTTCTCACCCAGACAATTTAATCTGGAAAACTTCTTGAGGCCAATGTATTGTCCAACACTAATCTGCAGCTAAATTACAGCTGAGAACTAGGAATACGTTTCCTTCCACAAATGGTTCACAAGAAGAAACGAAGACTAGGTAGTTATTGAGCAGCTTCATGTCACCAGTGTGTCACTATCACAACCACCATTAACTCTGCACTCAGGGGTTCATAAAACCAGTGAAATCTAAGGAGTTCAGCTGACAGTAATCAAATTGTTATATAGGCATTCTAAATCTATATCCAAATTTAGCATTCCATAGAGTTATATGTATCCCATGAAGCATTTTTTTAAATCACACAATAAAAATCTAATTAATCTATGAATGATTTTTCCTACATCCAGTAATACATTTGAAAACTGAGAAATACTTTCAACAGCATTTACTAAATACATACTAAGCACCTCCCACTTGAGGGACTGGGGGCACCAAAATGACAGCAATAGATCTTAATTCCATATTTCCAATTTAGCATTAATTAGACTCCTATGTTATGCCCCCAATTTAGCAAGCAAAGAGGAACTCTGAAAGTTTCCAGTCTGCAACCAAGCAGTTGTAACTAAATATTTTTAGTTGTGGAGTCCATTCTCATTAGATAAAAACAGAAATTTCTGAAACAGTCTAAAAATCCTTTTTCATATTCAGCCTTGTCCAGTAGAGGCCAACTAATTAACTCTCAATTAGTCCACCTCATATAAATAAGATTGATAATAAATCAGTGAATCCCTATTTCTAAGAAGTTTGCCTATGTGCCCACCACTTTCATCTCCACTAGTCACTGCCAGATGAGCATAGGCAAAGAAAAACAAACGTGTTTCTCAACAAAAATGCAATCAGGGCAGGGAGGAAAGGTACCAACAGTCTATACAATGATTATATAAACATTCATCTCCAGACCTCTGGTTTTTTCTTAACTTGGAAAGGAACAGCATTCTTGTAACTCAAAAGAAAACTATAGAAACAACATAACCCTTAAGAACATGTTATTCTGCATTAAACAGTCACATTCATTCAGGACTAATTTCTATACCAGAACAAAGAACATACATATTAAAGAAAAACTCCACAGTTCTGACATCAGAAATTTATGCTCCCAACTGGATGATTCAATTATTAGTCAATGCTTTTAAAATAATCACTTTGAAAAAAAACCTGAAAATTTATTTTAACTAAGTACCTCTCAATTTCTCTCTCTCATATCAAATCATATCAGGTCCTTCAACACAAGGTATAACTATAGCTTAAATGAGAAAAAGATAATTTTGCACAAGCTTATTTTCATCTCGTTGTGCAAACTGCTCATAGTAAACATGGAGGAATAAAAATGTGTCCTTCACTTATGTGGCCATTGCCCAATTTTTTAGATATTCCTAAGCAGTAACTGCACTAGAGAAATGTCCTGCTTCTGGACGCCTTTAGTGTTCATCATCATTGCTGTTTATGTGCTCATGTCTAGCTAAAGACATTTCACAGCACAATTTCCAGGATCCAGTACTTTTAAAGGTACCTGAAAAGTCCATTTTTTCTTTCCAATTCTTCCCTACTAGTAGAGGTCTTGCTTTACTCAATTTGAATTCTGCTGAGAGCTCTCAGCAATGGTCTATGGAAGCTGCAGCTGTTGCCTTTCTTTTGTGCCATTTGAATCATCTGCCCTTCATCCTCCACCTCCCTAGGAACAGCTTTCTAGAGAATTGTGTGGTATACCAAGTCAGGTTCATGGTGAAAGGACTTCATCAAAAGGTTACTCTCAGCAGAGGAAGGAGTAGTTCTTCTCTATTGACCATCATCTCGATCATGGTGCACTGCCATCAGCATTTCTGTCCCTAGTTTTGTTTTCAGGAAACCTTATCCTGTTATAATTTGTGTCTATTTCTAGCTTGGATGCTAAGGAATTGGACACACATCCTAATATTAGACCAACTCTTTCTCAAATTATAAGTAACTCCCTTTGTTTATATATTTGCCAAATGGACGGGGGAGCATTGTCCATTTTTAGTTGAAACAAAAGAGACTCAGAACACTTACTGTACCAGGAACATAATGCACACCAATAGAAATGAGTCCCAGCTTGTGGTGGCCTCACACTGCCTAACATTTCTTAGAAGTGTGGCATAGTCATCAAGTCTGCCATCCAAATCTCAGAATGCAACCAAGAAAATAGAGTTTAGAGGCTAATGCTCTTCTTGATGGTGAGGTAACATAGATTTCTACTGTCATATTGTCAGTGAGACCCCCCAAAACCATAACAGTGTTTTTGTTTAAGCCTAATGTATAGCTTTGGTTAGTTGGATGCTAACACCAAATCACCCTTGAATACTTCTTCATTTGTCATATTAAACATGTCATGCAATTATTTTTGCAACTGAAAGATTGGGCAGAGAGTAGAGAGGTCTGTGACTGACATAGTGTTAGGTAACAAAAAGTATGGGTCAGCTGTAACCTTTTTGCAACTTTAGTTGGAATAACAAAGCCAGTAAAGGCAAGGAATTAAGATCACTGAAGAAGAAAGGTCTCTGTGTCTCTTTTTCTGTCTCTGCTTCTATATATGAATATATATATACATATATACATATAGGTATATATGTAACATATATATTTACATATACACATATTTTTAATCATACAGGTAAATCATGACTACATATTAAAAGCATTAAAACAGTTCAGGTGGGATCAAAATTCCTCTCTGAGCAACACTTTTTCCTAGTCCCATCTCATCACCCCCCAGGGATAATTCCTATCCTTGAAGCCTCCACTCTCACCCTCTTGCAACCCTGCCACCTTCATGCTATAATGAAGCTTAATCCAACCTATGAGAGGAGGAGAGATCATGTGGAGGACTGAGGAGTCTCAGCTGACAGTCAGTACCAACTGCTGCACATCTGACTGAGGACACATTAAACCTTCCAGCCACAGTGAAGCCTTCAGAATATTGCAGATTAAATCATCCCAGTTGAAACCAGGATAAGAATCTCCTAAATTGCCAACCTGCAGATAATGAAAAAAAATAAATTATTGTTTAAAGCCATTACGTTTCATAGTGGTTTTTTATTCAGCAACAGACAACTGAAACATATCCTTGGCCCATTTTTAATTAGGCTAGCGATTTTTCTTTTTAGAAAGTTGTTTCAATTTTTATTCTGAAATCTACTTCTTTTTAAAATTTATTTTCTTTTGTTTTTGTTGACACATAATTATACATATTTATGGAGTATCTTTTTAGCGTGATGTTTCGATACCTGTATATATTGTGTAAAAATCAAACCAGGGTATTTAGCATATCAATCACCTCACACATTTATTGGTTCTTTGTGGTACACTCAAAATCCTCTCTTCTAGCTATTTTGAAATATAGAATACAAAATTGTTAACCATAGTCACCCTACTGTGCAATAGTGCACCGTAACTTATTCCCCCTATAAAACTCTAACTTTGTATCCATTGACCAATCTCTCCCTGTTCTTCCATCCCCCCTGCCCTCAGACTCAGGTAACCACAAATCTACTTTCTACTTTTATGATATCAACTTTTTTTCCTTCCACTTATGAATGAGATCATGTAGTATTTACTCCAAGCTCATCAATGTTGCTGTGAATGATAGAATTTCACTCTTTTTATGGCTAAATAGTATTCCATTGTATTTATACACCACATTTTCTTTATCCATTCATCTGCTGATGAACATTTGGGTTGATTCTGTATCTTGGCCATTGTGAATAGTGCTGCAATAAGCATTGAAGTACATATATCCCTTGGACATACTGATTTCATTTCCTTTAACATATACCCAGTACTGAGATTGCTGGATCATATTGTTGTTCTATTTTTAATTTTTAAGAAACCTCCTTACTGTTTCATATAATGGCTGTACTAATTTAAATTCCCACCAACAGTATATAGGAGTTCCCCTTTTTCTACATTCCTGTCAGCATTTAACCAATTTGTTGCTATATAATTGTTCATAATAATCTCTTATGATTCTTTGTATTTCTGTGGTATCAGTTGTAATGTCTTCTTTTTCATCTCTGATTTTATTTGAGTCTTCTCTCTTTTTTCTTAGTCTGGCTGGAGGTTTGTTGATTTTTTTTATATTTTCAAAAAACCAACTCTTCATTTCATCAATCTTTTATAATTTTTAGTCTCTATTTTATTTACTTTTGTTCTGATCTTTAATATTTCCTTCCTTCTATTAATTGTGAGTTTAGTTTGTTCTTGCTTTTCTAGTTCCTTGAGGTGCAGTGTTAGCTTGTCTGAGATCTTTCTTCTTTTTTGATGTAGGCATGTATTGCTATATAAACTTTCCTCTTAGTACTGCTTTTACTGTATCCCATTGCTTTTGGTATGTTGTGTTTTCATTTGTCTAAAGAAATTTTTTTAACTGTCTTTTTATTTTCTTCATTGACCTATTTGTTGTTCAGGAGTATGTTGTTTAATTTCCATGTATTTGTAAAGTTTCTGAAGTTCCTCCTATTATTGATTTCTAGTTTTATAACGTTGTGGTCAGAAAAGATACTTGATATGATTGCAAGCTTTGTATTAATAAATTTGTTAAGACTTGTTTTGTGGCCTAATACATGATCTATCCTGGAGAATGTTTCATGTGCAGTTGAGAAGAATGTATATTCTGCAGCCATTGCATGGAATGTTCTGTAAATCTTTTAGTCTAGATTGCAGTTTAAATTTGATATTTCTTTGTTGATTTTCTGCTGGATAATCTGCCCATTGCTGTGTTGAAGAATTGCAATCAATTTCTTCCTTTTACATCTATTAATATTTGCTTTATATATTTAGGTGCTCTAATGTTTGATGCATATATATTTACAGTGGTTATATCCTCTTACTGAATTGAACCCTTCATCATTATGTAATGACCTTTTTTGTTTCTTTTTACAGTTCTTAATTTAAAATTTATTTTATCTGATATAAGTATAGCTGCTTGGATCTCTTTTGGTTTCTATTTGCATGGAATATCTTTCCATCTCTTCTCTTTCAGTCTACGTGTGTCCTTACCAGTGAAGTAAGTTTCTTGTAGGCAGCATATATTTGGGTCTTCTTTTTTATCCATTCAGCCACTCTGTCTTTTAATTGGAGAATTTAATACATTTACTTTTGAGGTGATTATTGATTAGTAAGGACTTATTACTGCCATTTTATTAAGTGTTTTCTAGTTGTTTTGTGGATCTTTTCTTCTTTCCTTCCTCCTTTACCATCTTTCTTTGTGGTTAAGTGATTTTCTCTAGTAGTATGTTTTAATTTTATACTTCTTATTTTTAATGTATCTATTATAGGTTTTTGCTTTGTGGTCATCATGAGGCTCACAAAAAACATCTTATAGATATAACAGGTTATTTTAAGCTGATAACAACTTAACTTTGATCAAAATTTAAAAAGAGACTCTACATTTTAACCCCACTCTCCCCCACATTTTTAATTTTTGATGTTACAATTTATATCTTCTTATATTGCATATCCCTTAATGAATTATTGCAATTATTACTTTTTTAATATTTTTGTCTTTTAGCCTTCATACTAAAGATACAAGTGATTTACACACCATAATTACAATATTCTAGTATTCTGAATTTGACTGTGAACTTACTTTTATCAGCGAATTTTATCCTCCAAATGTTATCATGTTACTCATTAACAACCTTTTCTTTCAACTTGAAGAACTCCTTTTAGCATTTCTTGTAAGATATGTCTGGTGATGATGAACTCCCTCAGTTTTTGTTTGTCTGGGAAAATCTTTATCTCTCCTTCATTTCTGCAGGACAGTGTGCTGGATAAAGTATTATTGGTTGACACTTTTTCTTCAGCACTTTGAATATATCATCCTACTCTATCCTGGCTTGCAGAGTTTCTGCTGAGAAATCCACTGCTAATCATATTGGCACTCCTATGTATCTGATATGTTTATTATCTCTTGCTCCTTTCAGAATTTTTTCTTTGTCTTTGATTTTTGATAGTTTGATTGTGGTATGTCCTGGTGTATTCCTTTTTGGATTGAATTTGATTAGAGACCTCTGTGGTTCCTCTACCTGGGTGTTGGGATCTTTCCCAAAACTAGGGAAGTTTTCTGCCATTATTTCTTTAAATATGCTTTCTGGCCCTTTTTCTCTCTTCTCTTTCTGCAACTCCAGTTATGTGGAATTTTGTTCTCTTGATGGTGCCCCATAATTCTTGTAGGTTTTTTTCATTCTTTTTTATACTTTAGTCTTTTTGCTCCCTTGACTGGATAATTTCAAATGTTCAATCTTCCAGCTCACTGATTCTTTCTTCTTTTTGATTGATTCTGCTGTTGAAGATTTCTATAAAATTTTTCAGTTCAGTCATTGTGTTTTTCATCTCTAAAATTTCCATATGGTTCTTTTTTATGATTTCTATTTCTTTGTCAATCTTCTCTCTTTTTTCATGTGTTTTTTCCAAATTTCATTAAATTTTCAATCTGTATATTTTTGTAGTTCACTGAACTTCTTTATGAGTATTATTCTAAATTATTTATAAGTCATTTTTTAGATCTCCATTTCTTTGAGGTCTGTTTTTGGAGCTTTATTAGTTTCTTTTTGAGGTGTCATGATTCCCTGATTCTTTGTAATGTTTGTATCCTTACATTGTTGTCTGTGTATTTGAGGAGACATCTCTCTCTCTTCTGGCCTTTACAGGTGTTCTTTGGCAGGGATAGAGCTTCACTGTTTAGTCTTGTCTGTGATTCTGGAAAAGCCAGCTGGTGATGACCTCAGGGAGGCAGAGCTTGTTATGAGTTCTTTAGTTGGCTGAGCTGCTGCTTTTGCTCTTGTATTGGGTGGACTGCTGGCTAGTCTCTGCTGACCAGTGAGATCACTCACTGGGCTTTGCTATAATGCGAAGCTGCTAGCTGGGTACTGCAATGGCATCTGGTCAGACTGAACACAAGATATAACCTTTGCTTGGGAAATTCCACTATTTGGAACCTGCAGTTGGGCAAGGCTGCTGGTTGCACTTTGAGATTAGGTGGAGTCACTGCTTTGGGCAGGTGTGGCCTGAGGCTATACTCCTTAGAAATGAATGATTAAGTATTCTCTCCATCTGGGTGGAGCCATGGAGTGGGTTTTTGGCTGAGTTGAATGGCTGTTTGACCTCCAGGATCAAGCAGCACTAACCTTTACATTTCTCCAAAATGCACAGAGGTGGGAATCTTCCTGCCTGGAAGGACTGTTGGGTGGGCATTTGGCTGTGTAGCCACTGCTTGCCTTCCTTGATCAGGATGGTGTATCCCCTTCACTTCTCTGGGATTTCCAGAGGGGAAACTTTCCCTGCCTGGGTGGGGTTGTTGAGTGGGCTTTTGGGCTATATGGAGATGCTGCTTGCCATCCTGGGTCAAACCAGTGTAGCCCCTTTGCTTCCCTGAGAGATCCATGGAGGTGACCATCTCCCTAACTAGGTAGAGTTGTTGGAGTCAGTTCTGAGGCTGGCCAGGGACACTAGCAGTCTAGAAGCTCAAGTTAGATTTTGTTTCCCACTGTGCTACCAAAGGCAATCACCTCAGCTTTGCCGGTGTGCTACGAGATTGGCTGATATCTCTGATTGAGTGGTACAGCTGGCAGGAACACTGAGGTAGCAACAAAATCTGTACACTGGTCACTTTCTTTGTTTCTGCTCAACCCCTGGGTGGTCAAGCCATGCCATTTTTCCTAGTGTTCCCCATGAAATGAGACCAGAGTGGGCTTTCTGAGAAGTGTCTCCGAATGCTAGGGAAGCTAGATGGCTGCTTCTGGTTCCTTTTCCCTCTTGTAGAAGCTGAGCCCAGGGAAATCCCTCTGGCTGGTGCTATGCCAACTTGGAGGAGTGAGAAAGCATGGCACAGTCAGAGTGAAACCAGTCCTCTTTCTCTCTAATTCGCATTTCATTCAGCTCTGCGTAACATGTGGGTGTCTCAGGCTTGTTTCCAGGTGTTGGGGTTTTCAAAAGGATGTCCACTCTGTGGATAGTTGCTAGCTGAACTTTCTGTTTGGAATAGACCCAAGACTTCTTGCTCCAGCATCTTGGTCTGAAATCTACTCCTTTTTAATGATAGGTTTCACAAATATATTCTTCTAATCTATCACTTGTTGTATCAGTCAATGTGCATTGGGAGAAGCAAACACTAAGAGATACATATTAACTAAGTTATTGCAAGGAATTGGCTTGTTCAATTATGGGAAACTGGTTAGGTAAGTTCAAAGACTGTAGGGCAGGTTGTCAGAAAGGGCAGGCTGGGACTCTTGAGATGAACTGAAGCTGCAGTCCATACAGCAGAATTTCTTCTCTTTCAGAGAACTTTAATTCTGCTTTTAAGTACTTTCAACAGATTGAATCAGGCCTACTTATATTATCTAGAATAATTTCCTTTGCTAAAGTCAACTAATTAGAGATTTTAATTACATATTCCAAATACCTTCACATTAACACCTAGATTAGCATTTGATTGAATAATGGGAACTGTAGTCTATCCAAGTGGATATATAAAACTAACTACCACCCTAGGCTTTATATTTATGTAGTGTCTTTAATCAAAATTAAGTTTGTAATTCTAACATAATTAAATTTATTAATTTTTCTCATTTTTTTTGGCATTGTGTTTAAAAATCACTTCTTTTGCCCATGTTTCCAAACAAATTCTCTTATACTTTATGGTCTTGTGGGTTTCTTTAATTGTTTTTTAACTTTTTGTGTTACTATTAA
This sequence comes from Daubentonia madagascariensis, assembly GCA_023783475.1. NCBI lineage: Eukaryota > Metazoa > Chordata > Mammalia > Primates > Daubentoniidae > Daubentonia > Daubentonia madagascariensis. Next base: position 20,264,862 of record JAKFHU010001684.1, on the reverse strand, counting down.
GTACTTTTTCTACCTGCATTTTTAAAAGAACAGGTGTTGGAATGTTCTGAATATTTGTGTCCCCTCCCAAAAATTCATATGTTGAAATCTTAACCCCCAAGGTGATGGTATTAGGAGGTGGGGCCTTTGAGAGGTGATGAGATCATAAGGGTGGAGGCCTCATGTGTTAGTGCCATTCTAAAAGCAGCCCAAGAGACCTGCCTAACCTTTTCTTTCATGTGAGAACAAAGATAAAAGTCAGCAGTCTGCAACCCAGAAGAAGGCACTCACCAAACCTGCCAGCATCTTGATCATGGACTTCCCAGCCTCCAGAACTGTGAGAAATAAATTTCTGTTTTTTGAAAGCAACCCAGTTTGTCATATTTTGTTACAGCAGCCTGAACAGAATAAAACAGGCATGTAGCAGGAAAAATTTTTTTCCTCCAAAATGGATTAGCCAAATATCACAAAACAACAAAGTTAATTTCTTGAAAAACTAACCTTTTACCCATTCATTTGAAATGTCATGTTTCTTATAAGTGGATATTTCATGGGAATATTATCCCTCTGTTTTTTATCTTTCAATAAAATACTTAGGCAATTTTCCTCGGCACCTGGAACAAAGGCCAATTCGTTGACCAGAAAGCCAGGGTGTTGATACCTAAACAATTAGAAGAGCAAACGCCCAGCTCCTGAATTTGTGCATGCATGTGTATTTTAAGCACTAGAAACAAGTTTTTTGGGGTTATATAAAACAGGCTGTAACAAAGGTGCTATTAGGGTGTGACCCTCTTCTAGCCACTGAAACTGGTCCAGAGATGAAAACTTGAGGCAAGTTGAGATCTCAGATTATCTCTTTTTAAAATTTGCAATTAAGTCTGAGAATACATCAGAGTTTGTCTTGTCTTTTGAACAAAGGAAACATAACAGCTTGAAAGCCATGGTTTGGCCATATTTTACCAAGTAGTTTGAGTATTAGAAAAGTAAGAGTGAGAAGAATGAATCAGGGCACATAAAGATTTGAGAGATAAGAAATGACAAGCGATTTATGTTGGCTTTCTATTTCTTTATTCTTTACACCTTACTGAGGCATAGCTTCATTCTGGACCTTGATTCCCATGGAAAAAATCCCTTAAATCCTTCTTAATATTTTGCTTTAAAAAAAAAGTATCCTGAATACATTTCTATTGCCATAGATGCCCACTTATCCAAATGAAAAAGGGCACACAAGAGAGAAGCTTGTGAGATACAAACATTCAGAGAGTCTTGGGAACCTGCTGGTGTGCTCACAGAGGGAATGTAAGAGCATCTATTAACACAGTGAGTTATTTAATCAGGGATTTTTCAAGAGAGCTTCTACTCTGCTGACAACAGATACATTCTAATTTTTCTTGGTAACAATACCATGCTTGCATTGTTTTTAATGTTTTGTGTATATAACATACATTCAAAAAAGTACATAAAACATAAATGTACAGATCTACAAATTGACACACTTGTAACCTCCCTACAGGTCAAGAAGAAACATTAGCAGAACCCCAGGAGCTTCCATAATGTTTCCTCCCAATTGTTATAACCCTCTCCTCCCCAAAGCTAACACCTATACTCTCCTCTAGCTTTATAATATAATTTTGCTTGTTGTCAAACTTTTTGTAAATGGAATCTTAAACTGTTCTTTTTGTCTCCTTTTGTCTAATATTATGTTATGTTTGTGAGATTAATCCACTGAAATTTGCAGCAGTAGGTTATTAATTTTCTTCACTTTATAGTATTTCTTTGTATCAATGTAACTCAGTTTATTTGTCCATTCTTTGGTGATGGAAATAGGGATGTTTTTAGCTTTTTGGCTACTAGGAATAATGTTGGGGTAAATATTTCTGTAACATCTTTTGGTGAAGATAGATATGAGCTTAAATTGGGTTTTACCTAGAAGAAAAATCGCTGGGACACTGGGTTTGCTCAGCTTTGGTAGATAATGTCAAACTGTAGGACCACCTATATAACTTTCTGGGCCAATGAAATATGAAAACACAGCGTTCTTTATTTAAAAATTATTAGAATTTCAAGACAGCAACTGCAGAGCATTAAAACAAGTGTGGGTCCCTTCTTAGGACATGACCCTCTATGACGGCACAGATCACACACCCATGAAACCTGTTCTACCAAACAGTTTCCCATAGTGGTTGTATCAACTTACACTTCCCCGAGTTTTTTCATGCCATTTGGATTCATGGAATTATGAGACATGTAATAGGATTGAACATTTTGTGATCTGAAGAGCTGGCCCCAGAATTCTACTTTGGGAAAAAAACTATTTGGGAAACTACCTTGTTTGACAAATCAAAGGGAGAGATTCTAATGGAAAAACAAGGCAACCAAAATTAATACTGAATTTTATTCATGGGACCATGTGAGAAATGTAATTCCTTCTCAATGAAATGGAAAAAGTAAGAGATAAGAGACAGAGAAGGGCAAGAATTGAGAGGATGGTACGAGTCTGGGTGGTGAAAAATGCCCATTGTCAGACTTTTGTGAATAAGAATTTCTAATGTTTACTTTTCTATTTATAAATATTTAAATTCATTACTTACAATTATTTAATTGTGAATTATTTATTTTATTGTTTTTTAATGTTCTTTGGCAGATGAATAAAGAAAATCTGTATACATACAATGAATACAAAGGTAAATGAGGACATTATGCTAAGTAAAATAAACCAGTCACAGAAAGACAAACACTGCATGATTCCTCTTATATGAGATATCTAAAATAGTCAAATTCACATGTCAAAGAATGAAATGGTGACTACTAGGGGCCAGAGCAGAGGGAGAAACGGGGAGTTACTAATCAATGAACATAAAGCTTCAGAGATCTTCATAAGCTCTAGAGATCTACTGTACAACATTGTACCGATAGTGAACAATAATACATTAAAAATTTGTAAAAGAGGGTAGATCTCACGCTAAGCGCTCCTACTAAAAATAAAATAAAATAAAAAATATAATGTTCAATTTTAATTCATTTACATTTTCAAATTATAAGCATTTTTCCCCATTTCTCATCAACAAATTTTCAGGATTGTATAAGAACAATTTATTTGTAGATATTGATAAGGAACAATGTGCCATATTTAAATAATGCCTTTGTGGAAATAAAATTAGACAAGATAGAAACAAAAAAATCCAACAGAGGTAATAAATTGAAATTAGAGGTACCCACATGTTAATATGCATGAATTTGCAGAAGAGCTTAGACCTTCATAAAGCATAGAATGTGGGTTTCAGCTGATGTTATTTAAAATCAGGGTCCATAAGCACTATATACAAATAGTAGCTATTTTCATATCAATTGACAGCCATTATATGCACTGCATTGCTTGTCCTCTATATAAATGTAACTTGAAATAGCAAAACAGAACTTTGCCTTCTTGTTGAAATAGATCAGCAATCACTGACACTCATGGCTTCCAATACAGCGCTAGGCATTGGGATGGCCTGTGGAAATGGCAACATTTCGGCATAAATATGGCAAAACCCAGTGGAGAGACTGTACTTTCTAGTGGAATAAGGTGGTATTAGCAATAAGCATCAGTTCCAGCAGTGGGGACCAAAGCAGAGAAGGGTCAATGGTTCTTCTCATGTATTAATTAACCAAATTTGATGAAAAGCAATATTGTAATATGTAGGGGGTGCAGAGAGGGACTTCTCAGGAAGCTAGGTTCCTCAAGACAAGTGACAGCAAAAGCCACTTAAGTTATACAAATTTTAGGACTTCAGACGCTTCAAGTCAAACTTTTTCTGGTGTTGAAGGCTGGTTCTGTTTATACTTCCCTGCTAGAGTTTTGAACTCAATAACCACATCAAGGACAAGTACCTTATTTCATTTATCTTTGTATCCTTGGCCATTCACATAGTACCTGGAACATATTTGACAGTTAATAATTATCACTAATTATCTGACAGATGAATTAAATCACAAACTTTTGTTTGACAAACTTTTTGTTTGTTTTTATAAAAGTGACAAACTTTTATTAAAAAACTATCAAAAATTTTTCCGCAAATAAAAGTTATTTGAAAAAACCTTTCAAAGTGAAAAAATGAGAAGGTAGAAAAATTATCCAAACCTAAAATTATGGTTTATAAAGAGCCAAGTGTAAAAAAGAAATCTAGGCTCCAGTGGTTAGATAGATAAATTTCAAGCCAGTGTGAAGATTATCCGAACCGCAGGGATATAAAACGTCTGTGGGGAGACATTGTATTTTTATGAAAAAACAATAAGAATGGATTAGAGAGAACTATAAGTATGACCTTGGGCAAATAATTTAATCCATAAGAATCACAAACCTGGATCACCCTCACTGTGAGCTTTTTCTGCCTGTTCCCAGGACACCAAATACTAATGAGAGAAGACAGACAATTATTCAGGCTTGGCACATTACGAATTCATGCAGTCTAACTCCAAATGGGCCCTCTGTGCTCAGCAATCCTGTAATCACAACCAGGTTTCCTCCTCTCAGTGGTGATTTCAAAACTCCTCTTTTCTCAGCTCTCACCTGCCCCTCTCCTTCCATCCCACTTAGCAGATGACTTCTCCTACTTTAGTGGAAAATTGAAGCACGGGGGCCAACAGGGTCTTGTAATTTACCAACCCCTGTCCCCACCTCAGGGCATATCTATCCCTATGTCCATCCTTCCTTCCTAGAATTTTAATAGAAGCTATTTCCCTCTCCTTCTCCAAAGATTACCCCGCCCTGCATGTTCTCTGGCACACTCCTTCCTAATTTCTGTGCATCTTGGATCTGATACTTATTACCCATCTCCCCAACATATTTTCCACACTGCTGAATTTCTATATTTCTTATGATTTCAAATATGCAAATGTATAGCCTAACTTTAAAACAAAACGTAATAAAACAAAAACCTCCTAGTGAATCTGTTCCACGTTCTAAGTACTGTGAAATTTCTCTGAACTACCAAACTTTTCCAAATGAACTTTTCCTGATAATTCTTTTGTTTAACCCCATCTTATAATATCTTTAACTTTGTGAAAAGGATTTCAGGGTCTGTCTTCTATCTTAAAAATCTACCTTCTACATTCACTTCCACATTTGCTTCCTCATTTTTGACAGTTTGTTCTCCCAAATCAAAACTGTTAGGGTCATTTTCTCAGTTTCTTCTAAATCTTTGTACCGCATAACTCATCATTTCACCAAGTTCTGTCAACTCTTTCTTCACAATGACTTTCAGATTTCTGTCCTTTTCTTCATTGCCTAAATCTTTAGTCTTTTATGCCTGGGATACTGAAATTGCCTAAGAGACAGTTATATAAAGTAGGAAACGCTGCATCAATACATTACACCAAAATCTTCATAGCTAACAATAAGAAAGTTTTATTCCTACTTTAAGATGTGAGTTGTCAGAACACTCTCCTTCATGCTTCTTTACCTTGTGATTCAAGCTGATGGAGCAGCCTCTGTCTAAAAAATTGCCAGGCTCACAGCAAGGGAAAAAGAGCATGGTAAACCACAATTCAGAGTGTAAAGCTTCCACTTGGAAGTGGCACTCCTCATTTTTATTGCTTCCAAATAGCACATTCACTCTTGTCTTCATGCTCTTCTCTCCACCCCCAATGTCACCCCAACTAGCACTCACCACTTTTCTAAAACCCTACACACTCTTCAACGTTCTCAGAAGATTCAGTATTTCCCTGTATACATTCCAAATCTCTCTCCAATCATTCCTTTCCTAATTATTCTCTGTGCTACACTCTTTAGAGATTTAATATACCCATATACAATGCTAGCACAGATATTTCTAGTTTGGTCATTAACTGTGTCATCTATATATCTGATTTCTCCAACTATATTGAATATATTTTGTAAAGAAAAGACAATTCTTGACATTTGCCATTTAAGTTATTGATTTTTGTCTATTTCAAAACAATCCTGGATGTCTCTAACATGAAGAAATTTATACTTTGTCTAAGGCATTGGAGAGACTACCTGGCTTCAAGTTCATGGCTCTACCACTTACCAGCTGTGTGACCATTAGCAAGTTACTTAACTGTTCTTTCCCTACATTACCTGTTATTTATAAAATGAGGATGATTATGATATGATGTCTATAACATATGGCTATTTTAATGAGTAAATATGTAAATACATGAAAAGTCATTATGACAGTGACTGGCACATATGAAGACCTCAAGAAATATTAGGTGTTGTTGTTGTTGTTACTAATAGTCCAAAATCTAACAATTTGGACAGTCTAAAACCTCAGTAGAGCTTTGTTGTTTTCTACTCTCATGGTTGCCAAGAATAAAGCATATGAGGAAACTCATATCCTCTAGTGGTACTTGCAAATATTAGAATTTTAAAAGGTATCAGGAAATATTCCTAAAATATTCCAAGTACTTATTATGTTTTTGTTTCCCTTAGCACTGAAGGTTACCCAAGACCCCTTCAAGGAGTTTAATAAATATTTGTTGATTGGCATACTGTTCTCAGCTTCCAAATCTTAAATAGAAATAATACCCGCAGTGTCTATATTACAATATTACTTTAAGCATACAAATTTGAAACAAAACATGCACATAAATTTTTCTTTTTATGATAACAAAAGTGTATAATGGGACATTTAGGGTGATCAGAGAAAACACATTTAAAAATATTTTTAAAATTTTGCCATTTAACATAATAGAAAGAAGAGATGAGACGAAGAAAATGTTATAACAATAAAAATTAAACAGGACCAAAAAATATGAAACTATTACTTTGCAGTTGGAAAAGCACAAATGACACATTTTGAGACGCTGTAAGAAAACAAAACCAAGATCTAGCAATGGCTTGAGTATAAAGGGAAGAAAGAAGGTAGAAAGGACCATTGTTGAGAGTAAGCCCAAGTTTAAAATATTTATGAAAACAATCCCTACTGGAGAGAGAGAAAGAAAGAGAGAGAACTGGGTACTGCATAGCTCCCCATTGCCATTTGCCAAATTCTGCTAAGTGATGAAATACCCCTAATTCTAAAGATTGAAGAAGTCTGTTTTCCTATTCTCAGCATTTTGTGATTTTTTTTCATGCATTCTATTTTATTTTACTTTTTATTTGTACTTTCTCTGTGAAAAACTTTTCAAATATGTTATTAAAATGGTAAATTTGCAACTTTAAGTGAAATGTAGTTTAGAATTGATGAATTATTGATAATATTCACATCATGAAAGTACAAAATAGCAATCTGGCACAGACATTACTTTGATGTATAAAAATATCCTGGGTCTGTTTCTGCAATATATGTTCATTTCAGGAAAAAAAAAAAAGACATTGTTTCTGTAGTGGATTTCCATTTGGAACAAGTAAAATGTTCTTGACTGCATGTGCTGGCTTTCTGTTAAAGGGTATATTTCTTTCCAACAAACCATTAGTTTACCAGTGTTTGGTGTTAGAAACAGCTCCTCAGTAAAAAATAAAAGTGTACCATCATTGGGTCTCATCTTTTATTTTAAGTGGATTTCTAGTGACTATGATACATGCATGGGGTCCAGGTTGAAATCCATCACTAATATTATCTTAGAATGGAAACTGAGATATAGATTTATTATTTCTAAGCCTAATATCTTAAAATATGTCATTATATAGGGTTAAAAATATAATTCGGGTCAATAATTCTAATATTCACAGTACAGAAGTAAACTGGTCCCACCATCCTTTACCCACCCCAAACATATACCTCCTCTTACTATCATTCCACAGGTTCTTGGCAGTTTCCACAGAAATGGAAGCAAAGGGATGTGAATTTTCTGGAAACATGGTTATCTTTTCACTGTTCTACCCAAGAATGTTATAGAGTTCATCTTTTTCTATAGCTTCAATTCCAAATGCCTTATCACTTTTCCAACATTAGCCCCCACTACTACCCAATTTGTAGTTACGCTTTAGTCTATTTTCTGAAATGGACCACGCTCATCACTTCTAAATCTTTATATGGCGGTTCTTCCTAGGACACCCTCCCTGTCCCTCTGTGTCCAAATTCTACGCACACTTTAGGAGTCAGCTCAAGGTCCCCACTCTCTGTGTAGCCTTCCCCCAAGGTCTCTACCTCTTTTTGACTTCCCTTCTTCAGAACCCTTTAAATCTTGGGGAATGGCACTTGTTCGTTTGCATTAGTGATCTATACTGTACCTTTTATGGTTACTGATATTTTCATGTATGCTAGTCTTGGGACTCTAGGGAGATTATAAATTCGTTGAAGACAGGTATATAGTTTGTTCTTCTTTTTATACTGTGCAGTAAATTTCAATACAGAACTAGCACAGGGACTTGCAAAGAATAGTTCTCGATAAATATTGATGTTAATTCTTATAAGATATTGAAATAGTTGAAAGATGAGAACAATCCTCAAATTCAGATTTTAAATTTGTTCATAATGGCTACCATGACATTGAACCTGTTTTAACTCCTAGTCAACCTACTCAATAGAGCACAATGAAGAATCATTAAATACTTCTGCCTCAATCTGCCTGCTTTCTTTCCAATAACAACAATCAAAATTTTCCTCCATCAAAGTTAGTTAGCCTCACAAAAAGGAGGAGAATTTCTATTCTGTATTATGGGCAGGTGGAAAAGCAGCTACATCTTTCATTTACTGTTTCAGGTCTTCATTCATTTGAGAACTATTTGTTGACAGCCTACTATGTATAAAACATAAACCTGCTAAGGACCAAACGCCATCACTCTATGATCCATTCCTTTATGTCTTTAAACTCTTCTAACCTTCACAAGTCCTCTATTAAATACAAATACACTAGACAGAAGAAACATTTTGAACAACTCTTAGGTTAACACCTTTATTGGGATCATTTGACCACCATCTGAGTATAAGAATAGCACCTGGGAAGCCAGGAACAGAGAGGGTAGTAAAGGCGATGTGCTAAGTGCTAAAGACAAACCTCACCTGTAGTGTGCATGGGAAATGCCCAAATTCCTTTCCTTAATGGTGGACTTGGGTGTATTCAACTCCTTCTCATTTCCCTATTTTCCTGAAACCAATCGTCAAGTTTTCTTCAACTCTGGGATATAGATTTTTTGAAGGTCTTTCTACCTAGGACAGATAATAGATAGAAAGGCAATTTCCAAAATGGCCCCAATAAATTCAAGCACAACCATTTGCTAGCTAAAAATCAAGTAATTCTGGGGAAAAAAGAAAAAAACCTTTTATTTTTTTGTTATCCTCAATAGCTTACTTTTGTCCTTGTTTAAACAATGCATTTTGAGACCCCAAGCAAGTATAATTCTTTTGTCTAACCTAAGAGAAAAAAATAAAACTTTTTTCCATTTCACAAAGGAAAAGCTAAACTTTCATAAAATGCCAATACAAATATCAACACATGTTATGTTTAATTAGTTGGACTAATATGAGTGATCAGGTCAAGGGAATGTCCGTGAACTAGCTTTTTAAGATTTTCATCCTTAGCTTTGAGAACTGAGCTGTGCAGTTTTGCTGCCCTCTTGAGGAGAATCAAAAATCATTATATCTACTAATTCAGTACTTTTTGACGTTCTCATTACATTAGGCTTACTGGAACTGATTAAATTACTAACTATATTAATCAAGTCACAAATTAAAATAATTTTTACAATACAAATTGTCTTTTAAACATTTCAAAGAACTTATAATCACTACATTATTAAACTTTGAAAATAATCGATACAAGGTATTGGGTCCACTATTTGCCCTTTATGGACAACTAACACGGAATAATCATTTACTCAGAGGAATTCAGAAAGTATATGACTCACTTATAATCCTGAATTCCTTGTATAAAATGCAATGAATAAAATAACTCAAAAAGAGGAATCATTCAAGTCCATTATAAGTAAATTTATTCCTTTACTTGCAGGTGAATTTAAAATTCACAGATGATAATATATTAATGTTCCTATAATTTAAATCTTTCTCCCAATCATGACAGTAAAGAAGCAAATCCCATAAGGACTAGCTCCCTGTTTATTTATTCAACAAGCATTTATTCAAAGCCTTCCATGTGCTCTTTATGAATAATGCCAAAGGTCAGTTGAGAAACCAATAAATTATTTAATTCTCTTCTGTCTGCCCTCCAAGTGTGTGACCAAATTTACACTCGGCATGAAAGTTGGCTATCAGGAAACTGGCCTAGGTTCCTTCATCCTCATCCATTCCCCACCTGAGCAATCAAACCATCAATATATAGTGAGAACTCTCTGCCTGCACCATTTAAAAGTTCTAAAATTTTAAACTGGTGGGAATTGGGAGTCAACTTCCAGATCATGTGCCAGTCACTGCTTTAGATACATGTGTTGGATTATGGTGCCCAAGCGACCACTAGAGGTCGCATCAGGTGGAATTTACTGAGGCTGCCCCTCTGAAACAGTAGCACCTGGGTTGTCCTCAGAGCTGTTCTTTCCTTTCTTCCACCCCATCCAAGTGCCAGTGCCCTCTCCCTGGAGCTTGGTTGCCCAGGTTGCCCACTAATACACTCTTTACCCTAAATTTCCCAGTGTCTTGGGCTCCAGACTGTTCTTTTTCTAATTCCTACCCATAGAACATCTTAACCCTGAGTCCCAGCTGTATTTACTAATTCAGACCACAGGCTTAATGAGTGAACATTGATCACTGTCTTTGCCTTCTCATGTAGCATTTTTTTAACAGAGCCAAACAATGAAAATCTTTGTGGCGATATAGCAGAATTGTTAAAAGAGCACCTAGTTGATTTTACTAGGTAGATATGATGATGTACAAAAAAGAAAAACAGACTTTTAATTTCTTTGGAGTCATTAGTTTCCACCCTGGATGAAATACCAAAAAAGTGTTATTGCTTTTTTTGGTGTGGTTATGCTCAGCTAAAAAGTCCTCCAGTCTCTTTCAGATGATAAAAAAAAAAAAAAAAAAAATCCAGTCCCATCCAATTCAGACTAATTACATAACTGCAATCTTCACTTCAAGTAAATACTTCTTCTTTCTCCCAGCTCTAGGCTTGGAAGCTACAATAGGCAAGTAGGATGAAGTTGGCTTTCTCTTCCTTGCTCACCCCCTCTCTTGCTAGGTCAGGCCCAGGGAAGAGTATTTGGCAGGAAATTGCCACAGCTCTTACATGGTGGTATAGGTGTGATCTTTTATCATTGCCCTCTGGTCCCCAAAGGCTGATTCTTCCCTAAAGGATTTTGGGGGCAGGCCCTCAGAGACCCTCTCACTGGAATGCACCGACTGCCCTTCCTCCTGCAGGCCACTTGCTGCTCCTCCTTGCCAGCCCCTGGGCTTCTCTGGCTGCCCATTCCCTTCTTAAGTCCTTGTGCCACTCGGACACACTCCAGGAATGGATGCAGGCAGCTATCTTCCCTGCATTCACAGAGATTTCATGGGAAACACCACCTTGGTTCTCCTCCTCGTGTAAATGCCCTTGCTCCCCCAGCAGCCCTCTGCCTGATGCTGCAGGGCAGAGGCACCTCCAGCCACAGCCGCTCACCTGTAGCCTCCTCGAGCATGAACCAAATATGAGTCCCTATGTCTTTCAAACTCCAAAAGACCCAAGCATTCCTCAACACCCTTCTCCAATTTCAAAGACAGAAAGAGAGGAAGAACAGCACACCAACAGCACTCTCCAAGGAATTCCTCACTCTCAGCTTCTTCAACTTCAATCTGTTTTGAAACCTAAGTAAGTGATCGTCTGATCCTGATCTTTCTAGTGCCACATGGCTAGTTTAGCCCCTTTTTTAAAATATAGGCGTACTTAAGACCCAGTATTTTGTTCTTGGCCTTTGGGTCTTTTGATAAAACCAAGAATAAGGAAAACTGTTGTATATAATATCCTGTGTGACCTTGGGAAATCTGTTGTACCTTTTTAACATTCATTTTACAAATCTGTAAAAAGGGTCCATACCAGCATAGGGCAGTTGTAAGAATTCAGTGAGATAATGTAGATTTTCACAAAGAAAATAGGCAGAGTAGGAAAAAAAAAAATATGCTCTCTATCATGGAAAACAAGGGAAGCTACATCTCGGTGCATTCAGTCAAAGAATAAAGTTAAAGCTAAGATGTCATAGGGAAGGCCACCCCATATTCCTGACATCTAATGCAAAACTTCTTGTTGTTGCTGTTTAATTTCCACATGAATAACAATAACATTATCACACCACATTGGCAACTGTGAGGTTTAGAACAACCCCTTATTTAAAGTACCTGGTAGATAACTATGCTAACAATCTTATCTGAGCTACCACTAATGAGTTCCAAACCAGATTTGTCAATCCATTTTGAGTGTCTCCTCTGATTCTTCAGCTTCCCTTGTCTCATGGGCCATTGGCTACTTGCTCTGTAGTAATTGCAGCCACAGCACAGACACTAATTCCAGGCTATTCACCAGTCCACAGTCTCTGGCTCCTCCTACCACATCTAAGGCAGTGGAACAGTATTGTAAATTCCCTCTGGGATGACCTTTAACCAACAGAAGACAGAACACATAAGTGAGCTGGCAGATAAATTTCCTCTACAGTCCTCCATCTGATGGCTTGTTCTGAGGCACAGTTTTTCTTTTAGAGCCATGTAGCAGTGGCCCACCTGGTACATCACCTTGAATTTGCTTCTTATCCTTCCCTGTCTCATTTCTCCTTTCCTTCACTCCAACTGCACTGGGATATACCTTTTAATTAAGCATTTTCACTTCAACTTTGCCTAAGACTCTTTTTAAAAAAAAAAATCAGACATGAACTAAGAAACCAGAAATAGCATCGCATTTCATAAGTTTCCCTTTATTGTGGAATGGATCCAGATAATAAATCAATCAATTTCTATTTTTTCTTAAAAAAATAGAAATTTGGAGTTTGCACTGAGATAATTTGGTAAAGCACCAAATTGTTTATGACTAATCACAGCATGATTAATTTAGACATCTGCTGCATACCTACTGCACCAACCTAGCCCATATCAACACTATCTTTTGCCTAGACTTGTACCAAAAATTCCTAACCGGCCTCCCTGACTCTAGCCTTTACCTGCTTCAACACATTCTCCTCACTGCTGCCAGAATGATTCATCAGTCAGGATACACTGACTGCTCCAATAAACAACCCTCTAAATCCCAATGCTTAACACAACATCTGCTTGTTTTTCACACATGTCACAGTTCAATGAGAGACGGAGGTGGGATAAGGCTCTATTCCACCTAATCTTTCAGGGGCCCAACTTCCTTCCATCTAGTGGCTTCTCATCCCCTAGAGCTTACAGTCCTAGTGTAGATCCTCTGCCTCCCACCTGCCACAGAGCAAAGAAAGAAAGCATGGAGGATTGTGCACAAGAGGGTTACACACCAGCCTGTAAGGGCACACACAAATTCTGCCCAACACCCCTGTGATGGTTACTTTTATGTGTCAACTTGGAAAATGTTTTTGGATGATATTAACATTTAAATCAGTGAATTCTGAGTGAAGCAGAATGCCTTCTATAATGTAGGTGAGCCTCATTCATTCAGTTGAAGACCTAAATAGAACAAAAACACTAGCCTCCTAGAGCAAGAGGGAATTCTCCAGCAAACTCCCCTCAAACTTCATGTGTGTCATCAACTCTCCTGGATCTCTAGCCTGTCAGCCCACACTGTAGATTTTAGACTCACCAGCCTCTATTATTGTGTGAACCAATTCTTTTTTTTTTTTAATTTTTAAATTTCAGAATATTATGGGGGTACAAACACTTTGATTATATATATTGCCTATGCACTGCCCAAGTCAGAGCTACAAGCATGTCCATCCCCCAGACAGTGCACCCCACATCCATTAGGTGTGAATTTACCCATCCCCTCCACCCCTCTCCCACCTGCCTGACACCCGATGAATATTATTTCCATGTGTGCACATAAGTATTGATCAGTTAGTGCCAATCTGATGGTGACTACCAGTGGTGCTTGTTTTTCCATTCTTGTGATACTTCGCTTCAAAGAATGTCCTCTAGCTCCATCCAGGACAATACCAGATGTGTTAATTCACCATTGTTTTTTATGGCTGAGTAGTGCTCCATGGTATACATATACCACATTTTATTAATCCACTCATGTATTGATGGGCACTTGGGTTGTTTCCACATTTTTGCAACTGTGAATTGTGCTGCTATAAACATTCAAGTACAGATGTCTTTATTATAGAATGTCTTTTTTTTCCTTTGGGTAAATACCCAGTAGTAGGATTGCTGGATCAAATGGTAGTTCTACTTTTAGTTCTTTAAGATATCTTCATATTACTTTCCATAGAAGTTGTACTAATTTGCAGTCCCACCAGCAGTGTATGAGTGTTCCTATCTCTCCATGTCCACTCCAACATTTGCTGTTTTGGGAATTTTTGATTTAAGCCGATCTCACTGGAGTTAAGTGATATCTCATTGTGGTTTTGATTTGCATTTCTCTGATGATTAGAGAAGTTGAGCAAAGGACATGAACAGAAACTTTTCAAAAGAAGACAGAATAATGACCAATAAGCTTATGAAAAAAAATTGTGTGAATGAATTCTTTATGACAAATCTCTATTTATGTAGCCATTTATGTATCTTTCATCTATCCATCCTATTGGCCTTGTCTTTCTGGAAAGCTGTGACTAATACACCCCCTTGGCCAGAAGTCAGACATATGGCCTCTAACTACAAGGGATCTTGAATATGTGGTTTGGTCGTAGGCCCAGGAAGAAGAGAGGAGACATTAATAGTGGCACCAACACTTTCTACAACTGACATCTGATCATATAACTTCCCTGTATCAAATCCATGAGGGACTTATTTTTAAGTCATTGGTTCTTGAAATTCTTATCTTGGTCTATGTCTCCAGTTGAGGCTCTGACCCTCTCTCACTAGCATTATACACTTTGACGAATTTCTTCTGATGGATTTCACTCTGTATTGACTCCAGGTCTTCCTTTTACACTTTTAATAATAATAGCTACCATTTATCAAACATGAACTATCTGCCAAGCACTGTCCCAAAAACTTAAATGCATTTTCTCATTTAATCCTTACAACAACCCTGTGAGGTAAGTATTATAACTACTTTACAGATGGAAAAATTGTGGCACAGAGTAGTTAGGTTATTCACCCAAGGTCAGATAGCAAGTAAATAGTAAAAAAAAAAATATTCAAACCCCTCATCTAGCTTAAAGACCCCCGCAAACCCCAGTTTCTCTTTACCATACTTTACCACCATCAGCCTCTTCATTTGCCTAACACCTTCTCATCCTTAGGATATCAATTTAAACTCTCTTCTTTTAGGAACCATTTATGATTCCATAGATTTCATTAGTTCTACTGCTAAAGCTTTCATGGAATCCTTTGTTTCCCCTATAATAGCACATTTATTATAACTACTTAGCTAATAGTCCATCATCTCCTTTAGAGTTTAGGTTTAGGGATGGCAGAACTATAATCTCTCTCTCACACACACACACACACACACACACAAACAGAGAAAGACAACAAAAGAGTTCATTTACAATATTAACAAAAAGATAAAATATGTAGTATGCTAAGTATCACTCATTTGCCCCACATGGGAATTGGGTCATTCAACTATGGAGGTTGAGAAGTCTCAAGTTGGCCTGAGAACTTGTGGAGACTGCTGGTGCAAGTCCTAGAGTCCCAAGACCAGAAAACCTGGACTTCTGATGTCCAAAGGCAAGAGAAGTGTGCCACAGCTTCAGAAGACAGAGAGAGTGAATTCATCTTTCCTCTGCCTTTTTGTTCTATCTGGGCCCTCAGCTGATTGGATGGTGCCCACCCACATTGGTAAGGGTGGATCTTCCTTACTCAGTCCACTGGTTCAAATGCCAATCTCTTCTAGAAACACCCTCATAGACACATCCAGAAATAATGCTTTGCCAGCTATCTGGCTATCCTTAATCAGTCGAGTTGACACACAAAATAACCATCACACTGTCCCTTATTGAGTCTCCTTAACCCTTCCCCTAGCCTTTGAAAATGATCCCTTCATCGAACTCTCTTCCATTAACCCATTTGTATATTTGCTGAATCTTTCTTGCTGGGATTCTGACTTATACACATAGCAGGAAACATGCAAAATTTACATAAATAAATTTTTTTAACATGAATAATATGCAAAAAAAAAATAGATATGACAAATGGAGAAAGTATATCATATTCCTGAATAGGAAAAATTAATGTAATAAAGGTGCAAATCTCCATTAATTAATCCACAATTTTAAATTTATTCTAGTAGAAATACTAGCAATACTTTTAACTACAGAAGCTAATCTTAAGGTTTTCATAAACATATAACAAGCAGAAATAAACAGAAAAAACCTGGAAAAGAAGATTTATAACCTACAGGTTATAAAATATATTATAAAGCTACAATATTAAGAAAAATATAATACCTGTTCAAAAATAGATAAATAATTCATTGGGATAGAAAAGAACATCCAAATATAGACCTAAATGTATAAAATAATTTAGTATGCCTTAGTATTCTGAATCACTTAGAAAAGATGAATTGTGCAATAAATGACTTAGGGACAATGTGGATCTAAACTGAAATAAAAAGTAAGGTTCTTTGTATTAATCTCAGTTAATTCAGGATCCCTTACCACTTTTCCCTGAAGGTGTATTTAAGTTCTGGGGTTATTTGTAGTATCAAAGCATCAAGAGGAGGTCGTCTTGTACTGTGCGTCATCTGAGCCTGGGGGCATACACTGGCATGCCTGTTGCCTCCTCTGGTCACTGGTCCAGGCAGGACATGTGGGGAAATGCCTCATTCCAGTCTGCATGGCCTCCTTGGGTCCAACACAATCTCTGCTACTTCTGTGGGACTCCTGAAGGTTAAGACTTATTCTACATCCACACCATGCTGGGGTACAGGACATCTGTGTGATTATCTAAGGTGCTAGGTCCCTAGACATGCCATGCATTTATTTCTTCCAAAATAAATTCACTTTAAGAGAATGGTTGTGCTAAGTACTCTTAATGGTCCTATATACAGGTAAGTATACCTCTAATGATTAAAGTATTATTAGGTGACAGGCTTATATGCCCAAAGTCAGGCAGCACAGTGGATAAGTCAAGATCCATCCAGGCAACAAGAGCAGATGGGATTTTGCCATCTCTCCAGTCTTCCTAGGCAGTAAGGCATGGATCCCTTTATTCATAGATTCCACAAATTCATCTGAAATTTTGCTATTGGCCTGGAAGAGTTCTGCCTTCCTTAAATCCTCAGCTCTGCCTCTTCATTCCCCTTGATGCTTAGCATTTTGAAAAAGAAAAGCCAGGGAGAGAATGGAAACCAATTTGATTTCACCAAACCTTCACACTCCACATTCCTCTCTAGGCAAGGATAGCCTTGCCAGAATAGCATAACTTCTTGAATAGAGAAAAGGGCAAAAGCATAAAGGCAAATACCAGTGGAGAAAAGTTGAGATTTCCAAAATCTATAAAGTGCCATGTTCATCATGTAAACAGATACTTTTGTGAACCAAAATAAAATCTTAAGAACACCTACCCACTTAATGGACCCCCCTCTTGGCCAAGGGGACCCCCCCACAAAATCTTTAAAGCTGAGTTTCTGGCCATGAAGAAAAGGGAAGTTAGACACACCTAGTTATGCCCTATCCCATTTGGCAAAATTTTTTGTAACAATAAGATACAAAATTATTAACAAGCCTAAGGCCATGTAAGACAAAGATTAAACCACACCTACAGGTCATCAATTTATTTATTGGATCACTTGAGTCTGGGTATATATCCAGTAAATTTCCAGTGGCTGGTCTCTGATTAACAGACTTCCTTAACTTAAAACATTCCAAGCCTTTAGACAAAGCTTCATTTCTTTAAACAATGACAAATCAAAGAATCTTCAAACCCACCTATAACCTGTAATTCCCTGTTTCAAGATGTCCTGCCTTTTTGGGCCAAACCACTGTATGCCTTCCATGTATTAATTTATGACTATACATGTAATTCCTATCTCCCTAAAATGTATAAAACCAAACTGTAACCCAACCACGATGAGACCACTTACTCAAGGATTCTTGGGTGTGGCACTCTGGGCCAGTCACACATATTCAGCTCAAAATAAACCTCTTCAAATTATTTTACCAAGTTTTGGTTCTTGTCCATTGACACTTTAAACAGACATTGGATGCCACAAAGAAACCAATTAGAGAATCCACTGGTCCACTTGACAATAACAACACCTAAGCACATGCACAAGGGAAAGAGAGAAAACAGACTGAATTCTTAGCTTACTTTGGGCTTTGCTGAGGAATTCATTTGAAAGACTTCCACTACTAATTTATATTTCCAATCAGACATACTGAAGTATTTTGTAAGATGGGGGAAATCCCCCTCAATTTTCTCCTGTTTCCTCTCCTGTTATTTGAGAGCAAAACCACTCTTGAATAACACTCTTCCTTTTCTTCACTTTCCCTCATTCACTTTCCCTTTATTTTACTTTCCCCTTAGGAAAAAACTCTCTTCTCCTCCCCATCCATGTGCCTCACCTCAAGATGCCAGCACTGGGCCACTCAATCAATGACCTGCCCAGCATCTCTACTCGTTCCTCCTTCTCCTCCTGCCAAAATATGCTGCCCTCTTGTCTCCTACCTACTTTCAACCCATCCCACATATATATTCTTGACTCATCATCCTGCCTTTACCAAAACCTCATTGTACTTTTTTGGCTATGCAATTTGATACATAACTCTTCCTTTGGAATTCAAGCTCTCCAAAATATGACACTTTAACAGAATGGTTGTGCTAAGTGTTGTTAGTGGTTATATATAATATATAACTAAAGTATTATTAGATTATAGGCTTATAAAGATCAAAGATGAGCAGCACAGTGTATAAATCATGATCCAATTTGGAAACAGAAATCACTCTGAGTATTTGTGATATTGTGAAATATGTTTGGTCTCCCACCCATTTCCTGATACATAGCTCCTAAAACCCTTAGAATCTTAGAATCTTTGGAGTGCTAACAGTGTCTTTTGTATGCTAATGAGATGACTGATGGTTGGCAGCCCCTAGGTAGCTTCAGGATGGGGACTGGTCACAGGAAAGACCAAGGCAGGATTAGAAGGTTGGGACTTTTAGCCCCTCCCCCAACCACCAGAGAGGGGAAAGGAGCTCAAGGATTAGTTGATCACCAATGGCCAATGAGTTAATCAATCAGGTCTACCTGATGAAGCTTCCATAAAAATTGAAAAGGACTGGGTTCAGGCAGCTACATGAGAGCTGAACATGTAAGGTTCCCGGAGGATGGCATGCCCAAAGACGGCATGGAAGCTCCTTACCCTTTCTTCCATACCTCAACCATCTGGCTGTTCACCTGTATCCTCTGTAATATCCTTTATAATAAACCAGTAAACATAAGTAAGTGTTTCCCAGAGTTCTGTGAGCCACTCTAGCAAATTAATCAAACCCAAGGAGTTGGTTGTGGGAACCCCCCATGTACAGCCAGTATATCAGAAGTTCCAGAGACCCAAACTTGCAACTGGCATCTGAAGTCAGGGAGACTAAGCCCTCAACATGTGGGATCTGATGTTATCTTCAGGTAGATAGTGTCATAATTGAATTGAATTAGAGGAAATCTAGCTGGTGTCCACTAAAGAATCTGCTGCATAATCATCTACTGCAGAATTGGTTACTGGTGGGGAGAAATCCCCACATGTTTTGGTGACCAGAGACCACAGAAGTGTATTGTATTGAATGTTGTGAGAGTACAGTAGGAGAAATTGAGTTTTTTTCCCCTCCTATATCCTTACACTATTTAAATCAGAGGGAATTTAGTGCCAAAGATTGATATTACAGGTAAGGCATAAGCTATGAAGCCAAATAGGGTTGGTGAGGCAACATGACTGACATTAGCAGTCTTAAGGAACCAAGGGAGGAGGTGGAGTTACAGGACCCCCAGGGCTGGGTCACCTAGGAGAACCTGGAACCATGGCAAGATTCATAGTACACGTCAAGAGCCACAAAGGAGATGTACCCATACCCAGAAATACCACCTGGGGCAAAGAAGTAAAGGGAAATGCTGCATTTTCCAATATATATCTTATCCCCTTGACCCCTAGTCACCTATTATGCTGTTTTTACTCATAGCACTTCTTGTTTTACTCACAACACTTCTGTCTTTATGTTGCTATAACAGAACACCTGGGGCTGGGTAATTTATAAAGAAAAGAGGTTTATTTAGCTCACGGTTCTACAGACTGGGAAGTATAAGAAGCATGGAGCCAGCATCTACTCAGATTCTGGTGAGGACCTCATGCTGCTTCTACTTATAGTGGAAAGCAGGAGAGTGGGCACATGCAGAGATCACATGGTGAGAGAGGAAGCAACAGAGCAAACCTGAGGAAGCCAGACTCATAACAATCCACTCTCTCGGGAACTAATCCATTCCCTGGAGAGCAAGAACTCACTCACCCAGTGGGAGGGCACTAATCTATTCATGAGGACCCAGCCCCCATGATCCAACCCCCACCCTAGGTCCCACCTCCCAGTACTGCCACATTGGGGCTCAAATTTCAACATGAGTTTTGTCAGGGGCAAACCACATCCAAACCATAGCAACTTCTGACCTAAATATGTAGAGTTTTTTTCTCTCCTCTTGACACCAAGTATGTGGTATCTTTCCCAACCCTACTTCTCCAACTCTCCAATGCCAACCATGTGTCCTACAATTCAATTCAAATCTAACACTATCTACCTGGAGTTAGCATCACATCCCACACATTCAAGGCTTAGTCCTACAAGACTGCCCCCACTTCAGGCAACAGTTGCAAGTCCTGGGCCTCCCATACTTCTGACCAACTAGCTATAAATTGGTGGTCCCCAAAACCCCCTCTCAGGTTTGATAATTTGCTTGAATGGCTCACAGAAGCCAGGAAAGTGGTTTGCTTACGAATACCAGTTTATTATAAGGGACAGAACTCAGGAACAGCCCAATGGAAGGGGTGCATAGGGCAAGGTATAGAGGGAAAGAAAGCATAGAGTTTCCATGCCTTCTCCAGGCACACCACCTCCCAGCTCCTCAGTGTATTCACCAACCAGGAAGTTCTCCTAATATCATTATTTAGGGTCTTTTTATGACAGTTTCATTATGTAGGCATGATTGATTAAATCATTGGCCACTGGTGACTGAACTCAACCTCCAGCCCCTCTTCCCTCCCTAGAGGTCAGGTGGTAGAACTGAAAGTTCCAACTCTCTAATCATGTTGTGGTCTTTCTGGTGACCAAGCCCCACCCTGAGGCTATCTAGGGGCCCTCAGCTACCAGTCATCTCATTAGCATACAAAGGACACTATAACCACACCAGAAATGCCAAGGGTTTTAGAAGTTGTGTGCTAGGAATGGGGACAAAGACCAAATATATATTTCCCATTGCTATGGTCTGAATATTTATGTCCTGCCAAAATTAATATGTTGAAATCCTTACTCCCAATGAGATGGTGTTAGGATATGGGGCATTTAAGATTAGATAGATCATGGGGTCGAAGCCCTCATGGATTGGGATTAGTGCTGCTATAAAAGAGGCCGAAGAGAGACCCTTTGCTCCTTCTGCCATGTGAGAGTAGAGTGAGAGGACACTGTCAATAAAGAAGCAGGACCTCACCAGACACAGAATCTGCTGGTGCCTTGATCTTGGACTTCCCAGCCTCCAGAACTGTAAGAAATAAATATTTGTTGTTTATAAGCCTCCCCATTAATGGTATTTTGCTATAACAGCCTGAATGGACTTGTACCCATTATAGCACAACTGTCTTGCCTTCTTTCTGCTGTCTCACTCTTGCCCTGCAGCCCTGATCTTTCAACTACCCTGGTTTTGGTTCAGATGGTCCTAACATCCCTACATCTCCAGTGCTTTCTGACTCACCAGGTCCAGATCCCAGCCCACCCTCACAAAGCCACCAGCCCAGCTCCCAAGATCTTACTTGAGAAGGTCTTCTGTCACTTCCAAATGAAAGAGTCCTGATCCATTCGCGGTCTATCATTGGTTTTATAAATCTACCATTTTGTGCCTAAGAATCGTGATTTTTTTTCATTTACTTTGTGGTTTTCTGTTCAATTCTATCACCAGCACTATCTGTTGATGTTCTTTTGGGAGTTATTTTTCATAAAGAAACATAGTTTTAATACTTCATCAGTCATTATCTTCATAGGAATAAGTAGAGATAACACAGCCTCTACAAACTAGAAATGCTACACAGTACTCTAGCTCCAAGTAAAGGGAAAACACTTTTGCAAGTTCAGGGAAGGGTATCAGTGGATTCCATCTTGAGGCATAAGGGCACTAGACTTGGTGATTTGGCACAGTGAGTACACGAACAAGCTTGAAAGCCAGGCAGACACAGGTTTGAGTTGGCCATTTGCCAGCCCTGAGACCATCTTAAGGCACAGTTTCTTCATCTATAAATGGACATTTTAATAGTCCATCCCTTATGGAGCTATCATAGTAAATGAGATAATGCATATAATACAATTTCCCAAGTTCTTGGCACACAGTTAGGCTGATAAAATGTTAGCTATTTTTGTTTTATTGTTATTGGAAATGGCAGAGGCTAGGAAATGAAATGGAAGCTGACATTATCCAAGACATTAGAAAATAAGTGAAGGGTGAATTTATGAAATTGTTGGTCAAAACATTTGTCTGTCATTTTTGACAAATTGCTGGAGGGATCCTGAGAAATGTAGACCAATGACTCTAACTTTAGTACCAGAAAAGTTGGCAGACTGTAATAAAGTTCTGAATAAAGAGAGAAATGTGTATATATAACCACAGATATACCTACAGATTTGAAACCACCTAAGAAAATGGCAACATGGTTTCTATAAGGATGACCCTCCCTGACTTCAGCTATTACCAACAAGTAACCAAATATTTAATCCTACATGCAGATATAAGACAACATTTATAAAGTATTTAATTATAGATGCAAGAATAGCTTGTGCAGAATGGTTGTGCAGGAAGTACACATGTGCCCACAAGTCACATGTGCAAGAAATAGAGCTTTATTTTTCTGAAATTCAACTCATTATCTATTTCAAATTCCCACTCAGACACTAGATTGCAAGCAATTCAAGCCTCCTCTCCCAGGTCCACTCCCTCCCCTAGATCAGTGTGAGGGGAGTAAAGCAGGATCAGTAACAAATGAGGTGGGATCAGTAACGGTGCCACTGTAGCCACACCAGAGCCTGAGGCAAAAGGAAAACTCAGTGATACTGATATGGCCATTACTTAAAATTTTGATATTTTGTTCATCGTGCACTTTTGCATTAATTTTGATTTCAAATATGGCATTAATATATTATTTGTTTTGATTACTGAGCTTTTTGGTACCCCATTAAATTTTGCACCCAAGGTTGGTGACTCACTCACTTATTTACCCTAATCATAACCCTTCTCCTCTTTCTTTTCCCTGGGATCAAGTTTAAATTCCAGGGGCTTATAGAGTTGTGCCAAGATATCAGGGTGAAGAGAGCATGCTGGAGATGTAGAGTTGTCATCTATGGACCCCACTGTGCTTTGAGATGCAGGTTGTTTATCTGGTCCAAGGTCACTAATCCTTGCAGGTTGCTGACATATCGTCATTTAGCTTCAACCTCAGAACTCTTCAAATTTGGTCCTATTCAATCACTGTGATGTAGTTTGGATGTTTGTTTCCTCCAAATCTCATGTTGAAATTTGATATCCAATGTTGGAGATGGGGCTGAGTGGGAGGTGTTTGGGTTACAGAGGCAGATCTCTCATGAATGGCTTGGTGCCTTCTCTGCAGCAATGAATGAGTTCTTGCTCTATTAGTTCACTTGAGAGCTGGTTGTTTAAAAGAGCATGGCATCCCTCCTTTCTTGCTCCCTCTCTTATCATGTGACACGCCAGCTCCCCTTTGCCTTCTGCCATGAGTGGAGGCACCCTGAGGCCCTCATCACAAGCAGATGCTGGGACCATGCTTCTTGTACAGCCTGCAGAACTGAGCCAAATAAACCTCTTTTCTTTATAAATTACCCAGCCTTGGGTATTCCTTTATAGCAACACAAAACAGACTAAGACATAGTGCCATGCTCATTTCAAGGAGCTCAAAAAACATTAATCTGCTCTCCACACCACTCTGGGGCTTCAGGTCAATTATTAGTGTTATCTGAGATACTTTGCCACTCTGTCCTGGTCTTAGATGCATGGGAAGTTGTTCTGCTTCTCTGCAGAGCACAAAGAGACAGGCAGGAATTCTGAAAGCCTGGCAGAGGTCCATCTTCCTGCATGTATCATGCAGCAAATTTTACACTGGATATGAAATGGAAGAATATGGTAGGTCCTCTGCAGTCCATCTACTTTCCCAGGCTCCACTTGGGAAGGTAGGTGCAGGTCCACTGGGGTACTGATAAGTGTTTAACAACACCTCTCTGGGGCAGGACGCGGGGACTGGTTTGTATCATTTGTCCATTTCCATACAATTAAACTCTCACCGTGGTTGATTTCAAGGTACCAATGTGATACCAATAAGCTAACAAAACTCCTAAAAATTTACCAATTGACTCTCACAATCCAGACAAACCAGGTCCAGCACATGACAGCATAGTTCCTCTCAATTATCAGAGCCTCCAAACCTATCTGAGGTTGTTGTCATTCTTTAAGATTGCAGTCAAGGAAGGAAAGACATCAAGTGTCAGCTTCTCATTTTCAGTGACACCGTCACACCTAACCTCTTGTTTACTCTCTCACTTTCTTCCTTCCTGGATTCAGAGAATCAGGAACAGGAAAAACAACCCTTTATCTCATCTTCCAAATCCATTATTTACTGCTAAATTCAAGAAATAGAATAGATTAGCCAAGAATTTAACTGTTTTGTCATCTGATTTGCCTGTGTTCTCCCTACCCCAAGGCAATGAAGGCAGAATGCCTGATTGTTCATATGGAGGAAACCATCAGAACATTCTAAAGAAAGCAAGCAAGGGTTTGTATCTCAATACATATTAGTCCACCACATCATCAAAACAATCCCCAAAAAACAAGTGAAATAATGATCTCTATTTAACAAGTTTATAATTTACTTGCTCAACACAGATTTATTTCATGCTATTAAAAAAAAATAGGTGAAGTGTCAGGGACTACACTAGGTACTAAATATATAAAGATTAGTAAGGCTACCCAATCTTGAGTTCACAAATCTCACAAATATATTCCTTAGTTAGAATATTGGCTAGGATTTTATATATATATATATGCATATATCACATACATACTATAGTCTGTTATAAACCATACATACTATAAGTATATAAACCATATACATACTATATATACATACTAGAAGTATACAAACTATACACATACTATATATACATACTATTAAGTATATACACTATATACTGTATATACATACTATAAGTATATGAACTATATACATACTGTATATATAGTGTATATATATAGTATATATAAAACTGAGATGCTAAAACTAAAAGAAAAACATGTAAGTGATTTATCATAAAAATCAGTTTACAGAAGAGCTGTGTTCAAGAAGAGGCTTCTAGATGCTGGCAATGCTCTATTTCTTTCTTCATTTTTTTTTCTTTGATATACATATATAACAAAATGATTACCACACTCAAGTTAGTTAACCTATCCAATTGCTCCATTTCTTTTTTTTTTTTTAATTTATTTTTTTAATTTCAGAATATCATGGGGGTACAACTCTTTGGCCATACACATTGCCCCTGCTCTGCCCGTGTCAGAGCCACAATCGTGGTCGTCTCCCAAACTGTGCTCCCCACATCCATTCAGTGAGAGTTTTTCCCATCCCTTCCACCCCCCGCCCGCCCGCCCGCCCTCAGATGAATGTTATTGCCCTGTGTGATGTAAATGTTCATCAGTTAGTACCAGTTTGATGGTGAGTACCAGTGGTGCTTGTTTTTCCAATCCTGTGACACTTCGCTTCGAAGAATGGGTTCTAGCTCCAACCAGGATAATACCAGATGTGTTAATTCACTGTTGTTCCTTATTGCTGAGTAATACTCCATGGTATACATATACCACATTTTATTGATCCACTCGTGTATTGATGGGCACCTGGGTTGTTTCCACAACTTTGCAATTGTGAATTGTGCTGCTATGAACATTCGAGAGCAGATGTCTTTATTATAAAATGTCTTTTTTTCTTTTGGATAAATACCCAGTAGTGGGATTGCTGGGTCAAATGGTAATTCTACTTTTAATTCTTTGAGGTATCTCCATATTCTTTTCCATAGAGGTTGTACTAATTTGCAGTCCCACCAGCAGTGTATGAGTGTTCCTATCTGTCCACATCCCCGCCAACATTTGTTGTTTTGGGACTTTTTGATATGAGCCAATCTCACTGGAGTTAAGTGATATCTCATTGTGGTTTTGATTTGCATTTCCCTGATGATTAGAGAAGTTGAGCACTTTTTTATATGTTTGCTGGCCATCATTCTGTCTTCTTTGGAAAAGTTTCTGTTCATGTCCTTTGCCCATTTTTTAATAGGGTGGTTTGATTTTTTCTTGTTGATTTTCCTAAGTTCTGTATAGATTCTGGTTATCAGCCCTTTATCAGAGGTGTAGCATGCAAATATTTTCTCCCATTCTGTAGGTTGTCTGTTCACTCTAGTGATAGTTTCCTTGGCTGTGCAGAAGCTTTTCAATTTGATCAGGTCCCATGTATTTATTTTTGTTGCTGCTGTGATTGCTTTGGGGGTCTTTTTCATAAATTCTTTGCCTAGGCCAATGTCCATAAGAGTTTTTCCAATGTTTTCTTCGAGAATTCTTATGGTTTCATGTCTTAGGTTTAGATCTGTTATCCATTGTGAATTGATTTTTGTGAGAGGTGAGAGGTGTGGGTCCACTTTCAGTCTTCTACATATGGCCATCCAATTTTCCCAGCACCATTTGTTGAATAGGGATTCTTTTCCCCAGTGTACGTTTTTCTGGAATTTGTCAAAGATCAGGGGACTGTATGGGGTTAGTTTTATATTTGGGTTCTCAGTCCTGTTCCATTGGTCTACGTGTCTGTTCTTGTGCCACTACCATGCAGTTTTGGTTACTATAGCCTTGTAGTATAGTGTGAAGTCTGGTAGACAGATGCCTCCCAATTTGTTCTTTTTGCTTAAGATTGCTTTGGCTAGACGGGGTCTTCTCTGGTTCCACACGAAGCGTAGAATTATTTTTTCTAGATCGGCAAAAAATGATGTTGGTATTTTGATAGGGATTGCATTGATTCTGTAAATTAATTTAGGTAGCAAAGCCATTTTTACTGTGTTGACTCTGCCTATCCAAGAGCATGGTAGGGCTTTCCATCTATTTACATCCTCTGCAATTTCCTTTCTCAGTGTTTCATAATTCTCTCTATATAGGTCTTTGACCTCCTTAGTTAGATATATTCCTAAATATTTAATTTTCTTTGTTGCTATTGCGAAAGGTATAGCATCTTTAATTTGTTTCTCGGCTTGATTGTTATTAGCATATATGAAGGCTATGGATTTGTGTGTATTAATTTTGTATCCTGAGACTTTGCTGAATTCATTTATCAATTCCAATAATCTCTTGGTTGAATCTTTGGGGTTTTCTATGTATATCATATCGTCTGTGAATAGTGAAAGTTTGACCTCTTCTGCCCCTATCTGGATGCCCCTGATTCCTCTGTCTTGTCTAATTGCTGTGGCCAGGACTTCCAGCACTATGTTGAAAAGAAGTGGAGATAGTGGACACCCTTGTCTGGTGCCAGTTTTAAGGGGGAATGCCTTCAATTTTTCCCCATTCAGTATGATATTGGCTGTGGGTTTATCGTATATGGCTTTAATAGTTTCTAGGAATGGGCCATCTATGCCTATATTGTTAAGAGTTCTTATCATAAAAGCATGCTGGATTTTGTCAAAAGCCTTTTCTGCATCTATTGAAAGGATCATATAATCTTTGTTCTTGCTTTTATTTATATGGTGAATTACATTTATAGATTTGCGTATGTTGAACCATCCCTGCATCTTGGGAATGAAGCCCACCTGATCATGATGGATTATTTTTTTGATGTACATTTGAATTCGGTTTGCAAGGATTTTATTGAGAATTTTTGCATCTATATTCATAAGGGATATTGGTCTGTAGTTTTCTTTTTTTGTTGTGTCCTTTCCTGGCTTTGGTATCAAGGTGATATTGGCTTTGTAGAATGAGTTTGGGAGGATTCCATCCTTCTGGATATTTTCAAATAATTTCTGCAGTATAGGCACCAGTTCTTCTTTGTAGGCTTGGTAGAATTCAGGTGTGAACCCATCTGGTCCGGGACTTTTTTTGTGGGTAGATTTTTAATTACTGCTTCAATTTCGGTGCTTGATATTGGTCTGTTTAGAAATTCTGTTTCTTCCTGGTTGAGCCTAGGGAGGTAGTGTGTTTCTAAGAATTTGTCTATTTCCTCCACATTTTCGTGTTTGTGGGCATAGAGATTTTTGTAGTATTCAAAGATGATGTTTTGTATTTCCATGGTATCAGTTGTGACTTCTCCTTTTTCATTTCTAATTGAGCTTATTAGAGTCCTTTCCTTTCTGCTTCTGGTCAACCTGGCAAGTGGCCTGTCTATTTTGTTTATCTTTTCGAAGAACCAGCTTTTCGTTTCATTGATCTTCTGTATTGTTCTTTTGTTCTCGATTTCATTTAATTCTGCTCTAATTTTGGTTATTTCTTTTCTTCTGCTGGTTTTAGGATTGCTTTGCTCTTCCTTTTCCATTTCCTTAAGATGATTCATTAGTTTACTGATTTGTGACTTTTCTGTCTTTTGGATGTGGGAATTTAGGGCGATAAGTTTTCCTCTCAGGACTGCTTTTGCTGTATCCCACAGATTTTGATAACTTGTGTCCCCATTATCGTTTAGTTCAAAGAATCTTTTGATTTCATTTTGAATCTCCTCTTTGACCCAATAATCATTCATTAATAGATTGTTTAGTTTCCAAGTTTTTGGAGGAAGATGTGAGTTTCTGTTGGAATTGATATCTAATTTTATTCCGCTGTGGTCTGAAAAGATACATGGTATGATTTCTATTTTTTTGAATTTGTTTAGATCTGTTTTGTGGCCTAGGATGTGGTCAATTTTAGAGAAAGTTCCATGAGCTGATGCAATTGCTCCATTTCTTGATCTAGGTGGTAATTACATTAGTGAGACAGTATAGAGACAAGACTCAGGCCTCCTTCTGACCAAGGGAGGCAACATGGGACAGCATGACCCAGCCTAATTAACTGTAGAAGAGCAAAAAAAAAAAAAATGACCCCCTAGCCACTGGAATTCAGCCCATATCCATACGAGGAGAGGGCCAAACCACGTCTCTTAAATCATGTTTTTCCAAGACCACTGAAGCAAGATGCTGACACTGGCTGATGAGGAACCTGGCAGCAAAGAAACCAAACCTATCCAGACCTAACTACCTCTAGCCAAAAAGAACCCCCACATTAACCTTACCCTGACTTTTCCCACTATAATTTCATTTTAATTCTAAATATCACACCCAGGGGTGGAGATTTAACATGCTAGTGAGACAAACAATGCATGAAGAGGCATGTAATAAAACATGTAGGTGCAAGAAAATCACCTCTATATACTTACAAGTCATCTAAGCCTAAGCCTCTTTAAAACTCTCCCCAAACACCCCTCAGGGAGTCAGGCTGACGATTTTTCGTTTGTGCTGTCTCTCTTATGTTTGAACGTAAGCACCAATAAAGCCTTGCCTGTGGCTCCAGTTCAGCCTCTTGCTAATTTCTACTGCATAGAGAGCCCAAAGGCCTGCGCCAGTAACATTGGGGTTCACTTGATTGATAACTCTACATCTACAGTTTCATGCCCTTTTCTGTATAGGTGTTATTTTTCATAATAAAAGGATGTTTTCTGTGCTTTTTTAAAAATTCCCATAAGAGAATATCTTATTGTCCCCAATTAGGACTTTATATACCTCTAAATCAGTCAGTGCTGGCCAGGAGGGACAGAGACCCACAGTGCAGGCACACCCAGTGTCCCCAAGTGGCCTAATATACAATGTGCACAGGACTGTCCCAGAGAAGGTGGGATCACTGCATGTCAGGGAGCCACCACTCCAGGTGTCCTCAACAATCAGGAAGAAGCAATGTATTATCACTCTGTCAAGGAAACCCTCTAATTCCTCTTAGGCTCACCTATTTTCTAGTTAGCAGCTGAGCTTCAAGATTTTATGGTTTCTTTTGCTTTTTATTACATTATTTTATTTTAAAAAATCCTTCCCACCTAACTAATTTTGCCATTTTATTATGTCAAAATTTTTTTTCATACCTCATATTTTCAGTCCTAAGCATAATCTTATTCTAGGTTTCTTAACAAGTTGAGATGGTTTTTAGTGTTCCTGAGGGTTATTGTTTTAAAGATAATATCTTTGAATTTTTTTTGAACAACTATATGCATTTAGCTCTGATTTTTTTTCTAAATATGAATAGATGTGCTTTGTCCTTCTCACCAATAGGATGTTAAATTAAATTATATTGGTATCAGTGTTTATGATGGCCTAATCTCCATCGAAAGAATGTTCTAAAAAACTCTTACAGATATCAGCCTAGGCAAAGAATTTATGAAGAAGACCCCAAAAGCAATCACAGCAACAACAAAGATAAATAAATGGTATCTGATCAAATTAAAAAGCTGCTGCACAGCCAAGGACACAATCAATAGAGCAAATAGACAACCTACAGAATGGGAGAAAATATTTCCATCTATACAGCCTATAAAGGGCTGATAACCAGAATCCACAAAGAACTCAAGCAAATCAGCAAGAAAAAAATCAAACATCCCCATTAATAAGTGGACAAAAGACATGAACAGAAACTTTTCAAAAGAAGATAGACTAATGGCCAACAAACACATGAAAAAATGCTCAACGTCTCTAATCATCACAGAAATGCAAATCAAAACAACAACGAAATAACACCTAACTCCAGTTAGGATAAGGATGACTCTTATCAAAAAGTCCCAAAACAACAGATGCCAGTGAGGATGCAAAGAGAAAGGAACACCTATACACTGTTAGTAGGACTGCAAACTAGTACAACCTCTATGGAAAGTAGTATGGAGATACCTTAAAGAACTAAAAGTAGACATACCATTTGATCTAGCAATCCCACTACTCAAAGGAAAAGAAGACATTTTATAAAAAAGACACTTGCACTTGAATGTTTATAGCAGCACAATTCACAATTGCAAAAATGTGGAAATAACCCAAGTGCCTATCAATACATCTGTGGATTAATAAAGTGTGGTATATGTATATCATGGAGTACCACTCAGCCATAAAAAAATGGTGATCTAGTATCTTTTGTAACAACCTGGATGAAACAAGAGACCATTCTTCTAAGTGAAGTATTGCAAGAATGGAAAGGGAAACATCACATGTACTCAATACTAAATTGAAACTATTCGATCAACACTTAACGTTCACATATAGAAGTAAAACTCAACAGAAATTAAGTAGGTGGGAAGGGAGGGGATGAGTAAATTCATACCTAACGGGCATAATGCACACTATCTGGGTGAAGGGCATACTTATAACTTTGATTCAAATTGTACAAAAGCAAATTATGTAAACAAAACATGTATACCTCTGTAATATTCTGAAATAAAAAAAAAGAATATCCTCTCATGAATGAATTTTCTAAAAGTTTAGGATATGCAAAACTACCACCAATTCACTCAAACACGAAATGACTCTGCTTTACCACAAGGACTGAGGCTGTGAATAGAAGAAGCTTGGACCAGCAAGAACAGGCAGTGACATGAAGAATCACTGCGTGGAACAAGGATGTTCCCATAAACTAAAAGAGAAGCAACAAAAGGTAAAACTACCAAAATTCCTTACGGCCTTTGATCAAGGAGCATTACACAGATGTTCAAGCAGCTTACTGCAGATTCCTGACTCAGCTAGTTACTAATTATGTGACCTGAAGCAACTCACTCCACTGCTTGAGCCTGCTTCTTTATCTGTAAAAAAGAGAACTACTACTACTTTTGGGATTCTTATAGGACTATGATAATGTATGTTAAGTGCTCGGTAAAATGTAAGGGTACATTATAACAGCCATATATTCATTTTAACAAAATTTCACAGTAAAACAAGTAGGATATTTTCTAGACTTATTTTGTTGCCAATTTACTGTGAAAAACCAGTAAACCCAGAAGCAAGCACTGTATTTATTATCCAGGGACAGAAGCCTTGTGCATACCTTTAGGTTGTCTAATGTCTGGTGCTAAAAGAAACATGCAATTATAACCAACCTACAGATTCCATCTAGAGCATACATTATATAATATCTATTTATGTCATAAAAATAATTGATTATAAGAATATTATTTTTAAATTGCCTTGAGTGCAAATTCTAACCCATACTGCTAAAAACCCACAGAAGTACTCAAACAGCACATTTGGGAAGACATAAGACGGGAATTTTTACATTCTGCTGTTCTGCCTTTGCTTTCATGTCTCAGATCTCCAGCAAAGCTGTTAAAGCAACCTCTCATAAAAAAGCTCCACATCTTATAAGGACAGTAGAGAGGTCACAGTGCAATCAATTAAGAAGCAGGAACTGAGTCTCAAAACCCTTTTTCTCAGTCCTTGAGAGAGTTTCACTTCACTTTAACTCTCAATGGTTGGTGAAACCATACTCCACGGATTTTGCTACCCAATTTTTCAGAAATGGTTGAGAGAAAATCTTAAAACTCCATGCAATCCATCCCCAGTTCATAAGCTCCCACCTAGGAATGCTGCTCAGGGCAGGTACAAATATAGTCATTCCATTAC
This sequence comes from Daubentonia madagascariensis, assembly GCA_023783475.1. NCBI lineage: Eukaryota > Metazoa > Chordata > Mammalia > Primates > Daubentoniidae > Daubentonia > Daubentonia madagascariensis. The sequence continues at coordinate 20,232,061 of JAKFHU010001684.1, read as the reverse complement.
CCTCATTACAGCCACCTTTTCTATCCTCTTTGCTTCCTTCCACCCTCCACATTAACACTACTCTTATCCAGCCCCCAAATATTATTTCCAGAGATTTCCTCAAATCACAAATCTTTACACAATATTTGGAATTTCATGTGATTCCAATGCAGGAAAAGGGCAGGAATCTTTTCTATGTCTGCCATTTCTATCATTGTCTGGAAACACCCTCTCCCCCTTTCCAATCTTAGTAATAAAAAGAGGGAACTGGAAGAAAAGATATCCCCTCCCATTAAAGTAATCCCCCTTCATTAATCAATCAACAAATGCTACTCCATGACACCACTGTGCTCCTTACTGTGTAACTGACTCCCCCTCTTCACCCTCATCCCTAAATTCCTTCTCCTGACTCAACCACCTATCAGAGAAACTTTCCCAACAACTGAGGTAGATTTCCCTTTAGATAGCCCCATTACTCTATCATACTATTGTTCAATTCTTTCTTAATTTTTATCCCACTATAAGTTTTAAATATCCATTGTTTATTTTTAATAATTTTTTTGTTTATAATCCTATAAGGTATTTTTTGAGCTCCTCAGGGGCAGGGATCTTTCTGCCTTGCTCACCTTTGTGTGCCAGTGCCTAGTCTAATGCCTCACACATAATAAGAACTGGAATAGGCCTGAGATTTTGCCCTACTTGCAAGCTAATGAGTTTGCCTGAGACAGTTTCACTGATGCTGGTGTAACACAAGAGACTCCAGGTCAGAGAAGAACAGTTTATGAATCACAGCAATAGCAGTAGCCATAATTTTGGCATTTTTGCACCAGTTTTTCAAGCCCCAAGCCTACAGGGTGGCAAAAAGAGGACCAGAAGACACCTATACATACAGTGAGTTGTGATATAAGAGAGGAACCCTGAGTTTAGGAAATCTGAAAATTTTATAATGGGCAGCAAGCATGTCTGCCCTTTTCTCCAGAGAAAGACATAATTTCTATCTTCCAAGGCCATTTGTTATCTAATATCACTGAAAAGATATTCTGGGACAAAGTCAGTACCTCTCTTGTAAGATGTGCAAAAACACAACAGACCCATGGAAGATTGTCTGCTAACAAGTAAAGAACAAAAAATATTTTTTGATTTAATGCATAAATTAACTAGAACACCAATCCAATGTTGACACAAAAACCATACTGTGTAAAATATTTAAAGAGTTGATTCTGAACCAATATGAGTGACCATGTTCCAAAGAAACACAGTCTCAAGAGGTCCTGAGAAAGTGCAACCAAAGCAGTTGGATTGCAATTCTGTTTTATATATTTCAGGGAAGCTGGAGTCACAGGCAAAGACATAAATCAACACATGGAGGTTATACATTGGTTTGGCCCAAAAAGGTGGAATATCTGGAAGCAGGGGCTTACAAACCATATGTGGGTTCAGAGATTCTTTATCGGCAATTGGTTGAAAGGGATAATCTTTGTTTAAAAGTTTGGAATCAACAGAAAGGAAAGTTTAAGTTAAGATACAGAGATCTGTTATCCATCATGTAAGGAGGCTATGTCAGAGTCAGGTTGTGAAAGCAAGCCACAATATACTGGGTCAAAATGACCTGTTTAGCAAGATTAATGGCTCCTAGGTGTGACCCTTTCTAGGCCCTCTGGAAAGGAATTTCTGAGTAAGGAAAAAGGTCAAAATTTAGTCAGCACCAGCATAGGTGGTAGAATTTTTTTTTTAAATAATTCTTTTGTTCCCAAGGAGACCTCCTTACTGAGTGGAATGCTGGCAAATGTTTAACAATCAGCTCTTGAGGATAGAGGAAAGCTTTGATTTGTAGCATTTTCTAATTTTCTTGGCAAAGGTATTCCTACCACGAGCAACACAAGCTACTGATATCTCAGAATGCAGAGTTGGGTAGAGATGCCCAGCAGCACACCACTGTAGAGTATTTCCACCGTACAAATACAAAATATGCAAACCACCTCAATCAGTGATTTTACCAAATAATGGTAAAATAGTTAGGAAGTGATGAGTTTCGAGTGTACATTACCTTAGTTTTAAGACAATTTATTTTACTGTATGTTTTCATCATTCAGTTTTTAATAATGTCTGTGTTTAACAACTGGCTCACAAAATTCTCGAAAATTTAATAATTGGCCCTTGTGAGTGGTGTAGGACAGCACTTACCGTTATTCTTCACATCCCCCTCCCTGCTTTTGGTGTCATTCTTGTCCTTCCAGATCCATTACGCGTCTTATATCTAGAACTCCTACTTCTCTCAAACTCAGCTTCAGATCCTGCTCCTCTTGGCTGTGCTCCGCCTCGGTTCCTTCCACTACCCCAACCCGGCCCCATTCCTGGAAAGGCTGCAGCTCCGTCCTTCACCAGCCCCGGGTTTCCCCACACACCCCCACCGTCCCAGCCTACAGGGACATCCCCAGGGACGGGGTCCAGGGAATTCCACTTAGCCTTCCTCAGCCATCAAGGCCACAGCAGGGGAGATGGCCGCTGGATTCCCAAGTGATCACTTTTAATGCAATTTTTCATGGAATCATTGTCACTAGTTCTTGTTAGGCTCTACTACTTTAGGTGCCATATTTTAAGTACTTCATGCATCATGACAGGAATCTATAAGCAAACCTGAGATGCAAATCTCTCTTCTCATGTGAAAAATACATTCTGATTTCCAAACTTAAAAAGGAACTTTGGGAACATACCTAAATAGGAGACTGCTTAATATATGGAACTTGATATATATTTATATATTTTGCGTTTATGGAACTATGTCCACCAGAGGGCAGCAAAAAATTTTATATTTGAAATATATTTACTCAATACACAAATGAAGAGCAAACCTGTATCATTACGTGTTGATAAATAGGAAACTATTAGAGTCTTAGATAGCAATATTACTTCACGTTTATGTGGAAAAAACTTGGAGAATTTAACTCTTAAGACTAAAGAAGCACAACTGTTCTATTTATATTTAGAGGATTTCAGGATTATGATGAAATATGATCATAAGACTAAAATTTCATTTTTTTTAATTTAAAGCCTTAATAGTAACTTTTATATTAGGTTAATCTCCAGTTAGTAGTTACTCATTGATCCATTTAACATATATTCTTTAAACACTTCTCATATTCAAAACATTCTGCTAGTAATTACCACTTTTAGGCATGACTTGAGGAATACAAAAATGACTGCCTGCCTGTACCACTGTATCAATCAGGATTTTCCAGAGAAATAAAAGCAATCAGATGTATATGTGCACATATATGTGTGTGTATGAATATACACACACACATGTGTATATAAACATGTGTATGTGCAGAAAGAGATTTGTTCTAAGGAATTGGCTCATGCAATTATGAGGGGTGGCAAATCTGAAACCTGTAGAGTAGGCAAGCAGGCTGGAAATTCAGGCAGGAGGTGATGCTGCAGTCTTGAAGCAGAATTTCTTCTTCTCTGGGAAACCTTAGTTTTTTGCTCTTAAGGCCTTTGCCTAATTGGATGTGGCCCACCCACATTATCAAAGTTAATATCCTTTACTTAAAGTTAAAACTGATTGTAGATGTTAACCATATCTACAAAATACCTTCATAGTGACACCTGATTAATGTCCAATTATGCAACTGGGTACTATAGCCCAGCCAAGTTGGCAAATAAAATTAACCATTAGACTGCCCCAAAACATTTCCTCTGTCCAGATGCAATGTTCCAAAAATGCCACCCTTGGAAAACCATGCTTTGAGTCATGGATTACATGGATTGCATTTTAGAAGACTGCATATCATGTTCTAAAATGCATACATCCTTGGTAGGTTAATACACCTACTTAGACACCATTGTTGGAGTGCCAGGTTATTACATACATTTCTCCAAACAAAAGAAAATCTGTGTCTTTCTGAAAGTGCTAAGTAGCAGGAGATTCTAAAATGCTAAAAGGGAAGCTGTGAGTCACCTTCAACAAACCACCAATTTCCTAACTTTATATACAATTTCCTCTCTCCAAAAGCACAGTATTTTTGGTTTATTGTGAGAAAAACATGTTTTTGTTGTTTTTAGAAACTACATCTATCTCGTAACCCAGCAACTAAACAACAACATGGCACCTCAATCTCTAACCCTTGTTCAATGTGCTATCCAAAGTTTTAGTTCAAAATGTTTTGCTTATTGTACTTCAATAAAAAGATTCCCAAAAAGACTGTATAACCTGACTCTAATGCTAAGGAAACATGAGACAAACTTAAAATGAAAAACATTCTATTAAAAAGGTAAGAATGGACTCTTTAAAAATATCAATGTCATAAAAGATAAAAGTTAAAGGCAAAGGCAAAGATTAAGGGAGACTAAAGAGACACAACAATTAAAATCAGTACATGCTCCTAGTCTGGATACTGTACTAGTGAGAAAAAAGAGGTCATGAAGGACAGTTTGGAGTCAATTCATAGACTGGAATAGAGACAGTGGATTGAATAGAGGTGAGGCATTTATTTTTTTAGTTTGATTACCGTGGTTGTGTAGGAGTGTGTCCTTATTTTTAAGTGGTGATCAGTTCAGAAAAAAATACGAAAAATAAGTATACATGTGAAGAAAGAACAAGAGGAATCAAATGGAACAAAATGCAGGTGTTCTTTGTGCAGACAAAAAAGACTTTTTTTGTCTTGAAAAATAACAACGTTTCTTGTCTTGACATTATTTCTAAATAAAAAGTTATTTAAAAATTTGCTTAAAAATAGCTATGCTCCATTGTAAGAAATTCAGTCATATGCTTTAAATTGATAGTGACATAGCTTTAAGAAATCAATATGAGTATGGTATTGAATGTGAAAAATGTTCAAAAAATCGATGCTAAATAGATCAATGAGTAACCAATTGGAGAGTCCACTAATATAAATAATCAGAGTTACTTGTAGCTGGCATGACACCACAGTCCAATGTGAGTGCACTAGGAGGAAGGGAAGGTTCTGTCTTATACCCACAATTCAGGACCCAGGGTCCTTCCCACCAGAGGCTACATTCTTCTTTGCTGTCCCAGAGTACTCTCTAATCAGCCAGGGGATAAAGAGAATTGCACATGGGAGGTTCTCTATGTGTCAGTCTTGAAATTGTCTCATCAATCCTGCTCACCAGCCATTGCCCAGAACTCTCGCATGGTTACACCTACCTATGAGGGAGCCTAGAAAGTGTGGTGCACCTCAAGGCTCAGGAAAAAGAAGAGCCTTGTGTGGCACCAGCATCTTTGCCACAGTTAGCATCTTATTTCACAAAGATTTGGAGATACTTAATTGAAAAACAGACAGAAGGAATAACTCCTCCTGAGAAAAGCTGGCTCAGAAAATTATATATGGAAATCTTGAGACTGAAGACCATGTGTCTGTCTGTCTCTCTCTCTCTCTTTTTCCCCTCAAGGAGGAAAAATAGCCAAGAGGGTGGAATGGAATTAAATTTGGAGGAAAATTAATAGCAGAAACTGAGTTTTAAGAAAGCCATCACAAATTATTCTGTAAGTGGGTATCATGACATTAACAGTAGAAATACAGGCACATTGGTGCCTGCAAAAGCTAGACTAAAGCTCAAAGACGATGCACAAACCTGGGAACGGGTTTGTTAGCGCTGTGCACTTGCCTCTCCCATCTGTCTATCCATTCCCCTCTCCCCCATCCTTCTCCTTTAAGGGACATCACAAATTATGTCTCATTTATAAAACCTCTTTGCTCCAGATCCCATTAAGTTTTTTCAATTTGTCTCTTATTGCCTCTCTAGCTGAAATGCTTTAGACTGTGACAATTCTTTCTTTTGTGTTTTCATATGATTAGAATAATTATTTGAGCTCAGGAAAAGAATTAGTCCCTATTTTGTATACCTTACACTTAGCTCAGTGTTGGGCCCATAAAAAGGGATTTTAAAAAATTGCTGCTTGATTTGCTTCCATTTCTGGAGTTGGACAGGTGAGGTATCTCCTTTGAATTTATGTGTCTTAGTTAGGAACAGTAAATGTCTGAATTCTTCTCCAGCATACTCTCACAAACAAGGACTAGCTACACTTAGTAAGTGGTGGAGCACAGTAGTTTGAATAAAGTTCTGAAGGCATTCTTTTCCATCCCATTCACCTTTCCCCCCCCAAATCCTCTTATGAAGACCTTTGTGATCTCTAAAAAAAGATGGATATGTCTAATAACCTCAGACTGAAATGAGCATGGTGAAGGCAGCATTCAAGACAAAGGACTAATTTCCAGATTTTGCTCCTCTGGACCCAGATGCTATTTTCAGGTAGTGTCTTCCTAGTCCAGTAACCTAAAACAACACTCTTTAACTCAAGAACTTTGTGACAATAAAAGGATAAATTTAGATGAACTGGATCTGCACTGTAAAATAAAAATTACACACATTTTACTATATAGTTCATTAATGGTAAATTACATACTAAATACAAACAACAGGTGGTATACAAAGAAATTCTGATGTTAATTTCCAACATCTTCCTCAATAAGTCTTTGGTGAAAATCCTTAGTCAAGGACGTTAAGAGAATCATCACTATGCCAGTTCAATTCAGATCTGATTTCTCTGTCTCCACCTTTATCCAATTTCTGCATCCCTTCTGTTGAAAGCCATACACCGTTCATGGTTTTATAGGCATGTATCAGAGGTCACTTCCTTCTAGCAGAGTCATTATTCTCACTGTCTGCTCATGGGCTTGCTCAGTGTTCCATTTAATATCCACTCCTAATAGCTATGCTGCTAAAACAACTGTCTTCATTGCTCTCCAATATATCTGCAAAGTGCCAGTTGCCATTCTGAGCCTTTGTGTCCCTTGGGGAGTATTCACTTTGTGCCCACTCCATGTTGAGGTGATGAAGAAGGTTTTATTTTCCTCATATTTGAAAAGGAAGAAAAGCTATCTGGTGAGAGCAGAGCTGAAAAGATATCTCCTGGACAGCAGGGATGCTGTGCTTCCTGCCCTGAAATAGCACCAACTTTTGACCCAGAAGTTGCAGCTCAGGAGTCTAATTCTATCATGCTCAATATCATACGGGAAACATTAACACGTGTCATATTTTTCAATATTTTTATGGGCAATCCAGCTAAGTATCAGGGAAAAAATTACTTTCTGAAATGTGCATAAAAATTAGATCAGTGGCAAATGCAGAATACCAGATATTTCAAAGGAGAATTTTCTTATGCATTTGGCAATTTGATGTTTCTGCTTTCTCTGATTTCTCAGCTGAAGCATCTCAGGAGAAAGAAACAATTCACAGTTTTATAAATTGTGTTAATGTTCAAATAACAAAGACTATTTATAAGTGTTTTATCTCAATAAATGTAAGAGTTTGCAATAATGTTTCATGAGAGAATACTCATACCGTCATGTTTGGAGGTCACCAGAATGACGTCCACTCATGACAAACGCAGTTCTCTGCTCACTGGTCTCTGGTTTATGGTTTGGTGCATTTTTTTAATTTTAATCCATTAATTCAGTTACTTCACAACCCCAATGAGGCTAAGGCTGTGAAGTTCAATTCAGCATGGACCAGTTATAGTTTCATTCTCTTTTGTAATAAACACATTAAAACTTTTATCTTGATCAGTCTTCCTACATATCCATGTCAAAAGTCACAGGTGAAATCAGACAAGATATTCATCACCACAATTTGAAAAACAACTCCAAATGCATGCCCTGACTTGAGTCAAAAACACTAACTGCTACAGGAAAGATGACATGCCTTAACTGGTTTACAAACATTACAGCCAGCAATGATAATTAGAACCTCTTTTGTGCCACTTGCAATATCATGAATTTTGAGAAGATACACATGGGATTTTGACTATGGTAAATGAGTTTAACCTATCATTTAAATATATATTTTATTAGGAAAATCATGCTACATTATGTGCTGTAATTATTATACAAGTCATCATTCAAATATAACAATTCAGCTTGTTTGACACCACCTAATCACGATCAATACTGCATTTTTCACTGCCTTTATTTCCACCTATGTCAAAACCCACAAGTGCAATAGTACATGCATTCAAGGATTTAGCAAATGTGTAGTCAATTTTTACCTCAGAGTAACTGACTTTAAGTTCTATGAATCATTTGATCAAGGAACACTCTGCTTCTAAAAGTCTATTTTAAGTTTCTAACATAATCATGGTGTACTATGTGCTATGGGTAATATGAATCAAGTATCAAAAACATGACCTATTGTATTAGTCAGGCGTCTACAGAGAAACAGAACCAATAGGATGGATCAATCTCTCTCTCTCTCTCTCTCTCGGGAACTGACTCATGCAATTACGGACTTTATGTCCCAAAATCTGCACTTGATAAGCTGGAGACCCAAGAGAGCCAATGGTGTTGTCTCAGTTTGAGTCCAAAGGTCTGGAAACCAGGAAAGTCAATGATGTAAGTTCCAGTCTGAACATCAGCAGGCACAAGAACCAGGAAGAGCCAATGTTAGAGTTCAAATTCAAAGGCAGGAAAAGACTGATATTCTAGCTCAAAGCAGTCAGGCAGGAGGAGTTCCCTCTTACTCAGCCGTTTTGTTCTATTCGGGTCTTCAATTGATTGGATGAGGCCCAACCACATTAAGAAGGGTAATCTGTTTTACTCACTTTATCAATTCAAATGTTAATCTCATCTAGAAAATCCTCACAGATACACTCAGAATAACATCTTCCTGAATGTTTAGGCAGCTGTGGTCCAGTCAAATTGACACACAATGAAATTAACTATCATATCCACGTACACACACAAAAAAAATATCATTTAAGGAGGAAATAAGATAACATAATAAATTGGTGTAAACAATGGCAAAATGGCATATAATTAAGTGCTAAATTAAATTATAATGCCTATAATTCCTATAGAAATATAGAGAGGGAGTAATCAGAGAACCTCTGAATAAAACCTGTATAATAAATATGTTTTCATTTGTGTACAAGTGAATAAGTCCAAAGAACTAAAGGGTAAAGAAGGGTTGATTGTTCACCACCAAAAAGAAGCAAGAGGAAACCAGGTTTTCCTAGGCATACATAGGACAATACCCACTGCTCTACAACTGGCTGCTGTGGGAACAAGGCACAAGTGGACTGCACTCTCCATAGCTTCTTGCCACTACCCTCTATTGTCACAGGCCCACAGGCAGAGCCATTTTGAGAGTTTAACACTGACTGCACTCTGCCCTTGGGCCAAGTCCAGGCTGACACAGTTGCAGCTGCCACCCAGCCTAGGAGGAGCAGGGAAATTAGGCTGTCCTATGCATACCTAGGATAATATCCACTACACTGCAATGGGATGCTATGAGACAAAGACACAAGTGGACCACATTCCCAACAGCTTCTTACTCACACTGCTTGCCCAGAAGGGGCCCTGCCCTCTCTGGTTGCAAGCCCAAAGTGCCATTTTGAGAGTATAATGCTGGACTGTACTCTACCCTCAGGCTGAGTTTTAGGCGATGCATCTGCAGCTGCCATGTGGCTAGGGAGGGACAGGGAAGACCAAGCTCTCCTAAGCATACCTAGAACCATATCCACTGCCCTGCTATGGACAGCTATGGGACTGAAGACTAACCTGCCCAACCCACTGTAACTATCAGCAACACCAACATGGACCCTTTTGGCCTCAGGGATTGCTCCACCATTGCACTGCCATCATCCACATCACACCAGCTTCCCAGGGGCCTGAGAACCCACCCACATACTCAACCCACTGCTTCCACTATTAGCTTCTGAACAACCCACCTAGAGGCCCAGAAAGGGGCCCTCCAGGCCCCACTAACACCAGTGTTGGCATAAGCTGTGCTGCAGCCTAAAAACAGGAACACTCAGCCCACTTCTCCCACCACCAGGGCCTGAAGACTGGCTCAGTTGTTGTCTACATCCCCAGTAAAACTTCACCACAGCATCAACTAATAACTATATCCTAAATCACCAAGGAAATCACAGATACCACTGACCCTGTGTACTGCTGAAGAAAGCATACAAAGATCACACTACTGCAAGCACCCAAAATCAAAGCCAAGGTGTCCTACTCAACCAACAATATCCATCTTCAGGAAAAAATTCTCCCCTCCAAAAGCAATTTCAAAAAATTGGAAGAAGTGACTGCTGTACCAGATGAGCAGATGTCAATGGAAGGACAGAGGAAACATGAAAAAGCAAGGAAATATGACACCACCAAAGGACCACAACAATTGTCCAGCAATAGATCCCAATCAAAAAGAACTCCTCAAAATGCCAGACAAAGAATTCAAAATATTAATTTTAAAGAAGCTCAATGAGATGCAAGAGAAATCTGAAAACCAATACAAAAAAAAAATCAGAGAATCAATTCAGGATATGAATGAGAAATTTACCAAGAAGATAAATATCTTAAAAGAAAAAGACAAATTCTGGAACTGAAAAACTTATTATAGGAAATACAAAAAAACATTCAAAAGCTTCAATAATAGACTAGACCAAGCAAAGAATGAATCTCAGAACTTGAAGACAGGTTTTTTGAAATAATCCAGTCGGAGGAGGAGGAGGAGGAGGAGGAGGAGGGAGGAGGAGGAGGAGGAGGAGGAGGAGGAGGAGGAGGAGGAGGAGGAGGAGGAGGAGGAGGAGGAGAGGAGGAGGAGGAGGAGGAGGAGGAGGAGGAGGAGGAGAGAAGAAGAAGAAGAAGAAGAAGAAGAAGAAGAAGAAGAAGAAGAAGAAGAAGAAGAAGAAGAAGAAAAGTTTTAAAAAGAATGAACAAAGCCTTTGAGACACCTGAAAGTACAGGAAGTGACTGAACTTACAAATTATCACTATTCCCAAGGGAGAGGAGAGCTCAAAAAGTTTAGAAAACCCATTTAAAAAAATAATCAATGGAAACTTCCCATGTATAGCAGGAAAGTTAGGCATCTAGATATAGGAGGCCAATGATCCCCAAGCAAATACAATGTAAAAAGGACTTCACCACAGCATACAATATTCAGAATGTCTAAAGTCAAAATGAAAGAAAGAATTTTAAAATGAGAAAAAGAAAAGCATCTAGTCACTTATAAAGAAAACCCCATCAGATTAACAGAGGATCCTCCACCAGAAACCTTACAGGTCAGAAGAGAATGGGATGGCATTTTCAAAGTGCTGAAAGAAAAAACTGTCAGCTAAGAATTTTATATCCTGCCAGAATAAGCTTCATAAATAAAAGAAAAGTAATATTTCCCAGACAAGAAAATGCTGAGGAAACTCATCACCAGTAGATCAGCCCTACAGAAAATGTTCAAATGGGTCTTAAACATGGAAACAAAGGGTTGATATTCACCATCATGAAAACACATGGAACTCACAGATCTTATAAAACAAACACACAAAGGAGGAAGATAATGGAATCAAGTGGCAACATCAAAGATTTTCATCAAACCACAATGACAAAAAGACAGAGAAAACAAAAGAAACAAAGAATTTATAAAACAACTAGAAAACAATTAACAATAACAATATGACAGGAAAAAAGCCTCACATATCAATATTAATCTTGAATGTAAATGGATTATATGCTCCACTCAAAAGATATATAGGCTGAACGGATTAATAAAAAAAAGTTCCAACTATATACTGCTTACAAGGAATTAACCTTACCTAAAAAGACACACATAGACTGAAAGTACAGGGATGGAAAAAGATATTCCATGCCAGCAGAAACCAAAAGTGAGCAGGAGTAACTATACTTATATCAGAAAAAAAAAACAGATTTTAAATTAAAAAATAGTAAATTTTTTAAAAAGACAAATCATTATATACGACAAAGGGATCAATTCAGCAGGAGAATATAACAATCCTAAAAATATATGCACCAAACATTGGATCTCCCAGATTCACAAAACAAATATTACCATACCTAAAGAAAGAAAAAGACAACAATACAATAATAGTGGAGGACTCCAACACCTTTCTCACTGCACTAGACAGATCATCAAGACAAAAAAACTAAAAAAGAAATATTGCACTTAAATTGGACTTTAGACTAAATGGAGGTGACAGACATTTACAAAATATTCTACTCAACAACCATAGAGTATACATTCTTCTCATCAGCAATGGAACATTCATCAAGATGGATCATATGTTAGGCCACAAAAAAGTCTCAATAAATTTTTTAAAATCAAAATCATATCAAGTATTTTCTCAGAACACAGAAGAATAAAACTAGAAATCAATTCCAAGAGGCATTCTCAAAACTACACAAATACACAGAAATGAAACAATACACTCCTGAATAATCTTTAGATTAATGACCAAATTAAGATGGAAATTAAAAATGTTTTGAAACAAATAAAAATGGAGATACAAGATACCAAAACTTTTGGGATACAGCAGAAGTAGTGCTAAGAGTGAAGTTCATAGCATTAAATGCCTACACCAAAAAAGTAGAATGATCCCAAATAAACGACCTCACATCACATCTTAAGGAGCTAAAAAAAAAAGGAGTTAGCAGAAGAAAAGAAATAACAAACATTAGAGCAGAACCAAATGAAATAAAGACCAAAAACAACATATAGGATCAGCAAAACAAAAAGCTGGTTCTTCAAAAAGATAAACCACTAGCTAGACTAACAAAGAAAAGAAAAGGGAAGATGCAAATAAACAGACTCAGAAATGAAAAAGGAGACATTACAAATGATACCACAAAAGATCATCAGAGACTATTGTAAACAACTATATGCTCACAAACTAGAAAACCTAGAGGAAATGGGTAAGTTCCTGGAAATATACAACCTCCCGAGATTGAAGCAGGAAGAAAGGGAACTCCTGAACAGACCTATAATGAGTACTAAGATTGCATCAGTAATAAAAAAAACTCCCAACAAAGTTCAAGACAGATGGATTAACAACCAAATTCAACCAAACATACCAAAAACTAATATCAATCCTCCTGAAACTGCTGCCAAAAATGAAGAAGGGAATCTCTCCAGTTCATTCTATGAGGTCAATATCACCCTGATACCAAAACCAGACAAGGACACAACAAAAACAGAAAACTACAAACCAATACCCTGATGAATATAGATGCAAAAATCCTCAAAAAAAAAAAATACTATCAAACCAAATCCAACAGCATATCACAAAGATAATACACTGTGATCAAGTAAGTTTTATACCAGGGATGCAAGGATGGTTCAACATATATCAGTCAATAAATGTGATACATCACATAAAGAGAATTAAGGCAAAAACCATACAATCATCTCAATAGATGCAGAAAAAGTATTTGATAAACTTCAGCATCCTTTCATTATAAAATCCTCAACAAACTAGGCATTGAAGGAATGAATGTATTTCAAAATTATAACGGCCATATATGACAAACCCACAATCCACATCATACATAGTGGGGAAAAGTTGAAAGCATTCCCCCTAAAAACTGGAGCAAGACAAGAATGCCCATATTCACCACTTTATTCAACATAGTACTGGAAGTCCTTACCAGAGCAATCAGGCAAAAGAAAAAATAAAACGCATCCAAATTGGAAAAGAGGAAGTCAAGTTGTCCCTGTTTGCTGATGATATGGTCTTATATCTAGAAAACCCTAGAGACTCCACCAAAAAGTTCTTAGATTTGATAAATTAATTCAGTAAATTTTCAGGATACAAAATCAATACACAAAAATCAGTGGCATTTCTATACACCAATAAAAATCTAGCTGAGAACCAAATCAAGAGGGCAATCCCACTTACAATAGTTGTTAAATAAATAAATAAATAAATAACCTAAGAATAAATTTAACCAAGGAGGCAAAAAATCTCTACAAGGAAAACAACAAAACACTGATGAAAGAAATTGTAGATGACACATACAGATGCTCATGGATCAAAAGAATTAATATAGACACATATTGATGCTCATGGATCAAAAGAATTAATATTGTTGAAATGACCATAATGCCTAAAGCAATTTACAGATTCAATGCAATCCCTGTCAAAATACCAATGTCACTTTTCACAGAATTAGAAACAACAATTCTTAAATTTATATTGAACCAAAAAAGACCCCAAGTAGCCAATGCAACCTTTTTTTATTATTTCAATAGATTTGGGGGGGTATAAGTGGTTTTCTGATACATGAATGAATTGCACAGTGATGAAGTAAGGGCCTTTAGTGTACGCATCAACCAAACAGTACACATGATACCCAGTAGGTAATTTTGATCCCTCATCTCTCTCCCACTGTCCCCCTTTCTGAGTCTCCAAAGTCTATTATACCACCTGCATGACCATGTGTATTCATCGCTTAGCTCCCACTTATAAGTGAGTACATGTGGTATTTCTTTTTCTATTCCTGAGATACTTCACTTAGGATAATAGCTTCCAGTTCCATCCCAGTTGCTGCAAAGGACATTATTTCATTCTCTTTTATGGCTGAGTAGTATTATATGGGGGGTGTGTGTGTATATATATATGTGTATATATACACACACACACACACATATATATACACCACAATTTCTTTATCCACTCATCAGTTGATGGGCACTTAGATTAATTCTGTATCCTTGCAATTGTGAATTGTGCTGTGATAAACATACGAGTCCATGTGGCTTTTTGATATAATGACTTCTTTTCCTTTGGGTAGAGACTCAGTAGTGGGATTACTGTATCAAATAGTAGGTCTACTTTTAGTTCTTTGAGGAATCTTCATACTGTTTTCCATAGAAGTTGCACTAATTTATATTCCCATGAACAGTGTATAAGCATTCCCTTTTTACCACATCCATGCCAACATCTATTTTCATTTTTTTATTTTTTATTTTTTTGTAATGGCCATTCTGACAAGGGTAAGGGGTTTTAATTTGCATTTCCCTGATGATTAGGGATGTTAAGCAGTTTTTCATACATTTGTTGGCCATTTGTATGATTTCTTTTGAAAAATGTCTGTTCATGTCTTTTGCTCACTTTTTAATGGGGTTATTTGCTTTTTTCTCGCTGATGTGTTTGTGTTCCTTGTAGATTCTGGATATTAGTCCTCTGTTGGATGTACAGTTTGTGAATATTTTCTCCCATTCTGTAAGTTGTCTATTTGCTGGTTATTTCTTTTGCTGTGCATTAACCTTTCAGCTTAATTAAGTCCCATTTATTTTTGTTCTTGTTGTATTTGCTTTTGGGGTCTTAGTCATAAATTCTTTGCCTAAGCAATGGCCAGAAGAGTTTTTCCTGAGTTTTCTTCTAGAAATATTATGGTATCAGTTCTTGCCTTTAAATTTTTAATCCAGCTTGAATTTATATTTGTGTATGGTGAAACATAGGGATCCAGTTTCATTCTTCTGCATGTGGCTCTCCAATTTTCCCAGCACTATTTATTGAATAGGGCATTTTTCCCCAGTGTATGTTTTTGTCTGCTTTGTCAAAGATCAGTTGGTTGTAGGTGTATAGTTTTAAGTTTCTGGGTTCTCTACTCAGTTCCATTGATCTGTGTGTCTACTTTTATACCACTACCATGCTGTTTTGATTACTATAGCCTTGTAGTATAATTTGAAGTCAGGTAATGTCATGTGTCCAGATTTTATTTATTTTTATTTATTTATTTATTTATTTTTGCTTAGGATTGCTTTGGCTATTCTATCTCCCAAAACAATCTTGAGCAAAAAGAACAAAGCTGGAGGCATCATATTGCCTGATTTCAAATTATAATACAAGGTTATATTAACCAAAACAGCATGGTACTGCTATAAAAATAGACACATTGATCAACGAAACAGAATAGAGAACTCAGAAATAAAACCACATACTTAGAACCAACTGATCTTTGACAAAATCAATAAGAACATACACTGGGGAAAGGACACGCTTTTCAATAAATGGTGCTGGGAAAGTTGGATTGCCATATGCAGAAAAATGAAACTGGACCCCTATCTCTCACTATATAAAAAATGAACTCAAGATGGATTAAAGACTTGAATGTAAGACCTGAAACTATAAAAATACTAAAAGAAAACCTAGGGAAAACTCTTCCGGACATTGGTCTAGGCAAATAATTCATGACTAAGACCTCAAAAGCACAGGCAACAAAAGCAAAAATAAACAAATGAGACTTAATTAAGCTACAAAGCTTCTGCACAGCAAAAAAAATAATTAACAGACTGAACAGACAACCTGCAGAATTGGAAAAGATATTTGCAAACTGGGCATTCAACAGGGGACTAATATCCAGAATTTACAAGGAACTCAAACAACTCTACAACAACAAAAAACCAGTTAACCCCATTAAAAAGTGGGCTAAGGATTTTGTTAGGCAGGGACTAAATCAGCAGCTGGCAGATACAGACCAGGAGGGCGGTTCCTAGGGGTGGAGAAGCTGGCAACCAATTAGGGGAAGGGACTGCAGAAAAATGCAGAACACCTGACAATCATATATATCAATCACCTGGTAACATCCCACACCCCTGTAACCCCTCCCCTAGACCAGGCCAATAAAAGGGAACAACCTGGGAGTCCTTGACATCTTTATCCACTTGTGGAGACTGACCCATTCCTCTCTGGAATGTACTCTCACTTTGTATAACTCCCTTCTTTTCTGCAATAAAAGCTGTTTGTGTGGAATTGCTTCCTGCCTGTAGTCACTCTGTCTTACCGGCCCTGCTTGTGAATTTTCCAAGCAAGGAGCCAAAGAACCAGGATAACAGTCTGCCAAGAGGCAGAACCTGACAACTTGAAGAGACATTTTCCAAAGGAAGAGATACAGATGGCCAATAAGTATATGAAAAAATGTTCAACATCACTAATCATCAGAGAAATGCAAATTAAAACCACAATGAGATATCATCTTGCACCAATCAGAATGGCTATTAATAAAAAGACAAAAAATAACAGATGTTGATGAGGATGTGGAGAAAAAGGAACTCTTATACACTGTTGGTGGGAATGTAAATTATGAAAAAACAGTATGGAGATTTCTCAAAGAACTAAAAATAGAACTATTGTATAATCCAGCACTTCCACTTCTAGCTATCTACCAGAAGGAAAAGAAATCAATATATAAAAATGATGCCTACACTCATACATTTAGCACAGCACCATTCACAATAGCAAAGTTATGGAATCAACATAAGTGTCCATCAACAGAGAATTAGATAAAGAAAATGTGGTATATATACATAGTAGCATACTATTCCACTGTAAAAAGAATGAAATCATATCTTTTGCCAAAGAAGCAACATGATGGCACTGAAGGCCATTATCCTAAGTGAAACAACTCAGACACAGAAAGACAATGCCACATGTTTTCACTTGTAAGTGGGAGCTAAATGTGTACAAATGGAAACAGAGTGTGGAGCGATGGACAACAGAGACTCGGAAAGGTGGGGGGATGGTGGGGGGGGTGGAGGATGGGAGGTTGTGTGGTGGGTATGATGTGTATTACTTCAGTGATGTATGCACTGAAGGCCCTGACTGTACCACAGTGAAATATACCAATGTAGCAAAATTGCACTTGTACCTTATGAATATATACAAATAAAAAATAAATGGGAAAAAAGCCAAAGATAAGATACCTCAAATTACTTAAAAAATAACTCAAGCACAGAGATCAGAGAAAAATAACAGACTGCTTCAGCATTTTTCCTATCTGAATCTTGACACCATTTTATACCTCCATGTGAAAGAATGCTTTAGCTGAGAGAAAATGGTTTTTGATGCCACATGTTCCCCAAACACCTGCTGTTCCTAAGTATTTCAGCAAACAATTCAGCCTGCTGGGAAATTTTAGGTTATAATTTTTATATTCATAGCTTCTCAAAAATTTTTAGAGATTTTCAGCAGAAGAAGAAAAGCAAATAATGCCAAGCTAAATGATGTCTAAGAGTAATAGATATTATTGACTGCTTGAGTTTCTACCCACTACCCACCAGATTCTATTCTTTCACAGGCAGTGTTTTAATGGAAGAGGTACAAGGGATAATGTCACATTCATTATTTCCCCAAGGATTAGGTAACGACGTGTAAGCAATTCCATTGGCCAACCCTGACAGCAGTTTTTACTGAGAATTAATAATAGAAATCATTATGTAAAAGTTTCACAATATCTCTCTAATCTTTCTTGAAGGCATCAATACCAAACAGCTTGGAAGTCATCAAAGTGTCTATAGCTGAAAACCTATCATCTTTCTTTAGTTTCTGCTTCTTCAGTAATTCTAGATCAACACTCTGATCTGATGTGACCACCATTTTCTAGTAAGGCTCCATAGCCCAGCAGAAGCTAATTGAATATCCCCTTACTACCAACAAGAACAGCAAAATCTACTCCATTTTTGTTGATTTCCCCATCTGTCAATAACAATGATTTTCTCACTAGTCACTCCCTTTGCTAGAATCAGACAGATTGAAGCTGCTTTGTCTGTTGAAATTTTCCTGTCTTCTACAGCAGCCTTTCTCAACCAGGGTTCTGAGAGAGAATTAAATTTAACACCACTAGGCAACTATTATATGTATAATGAATTGACTGCTTCCCCATGAATCTAAAATTATAGCAGCTAAAGACCATTTCTGATAGAATTGGGAAAATAATCACATAATCATTTCATTTTCTAAGGGTTTAATCCTTTTAATAAAGCCAAATTTAGAAATACTGTTAAAGTCATGGGGTAAAACAGCATGAAGTATTTAGGATATAGGTCCTGGTCCAGCAAGTCTCTTAAATGGCTTTCCTTCTAGCATTTAATCAAAAAATACCATTGTAATATCCAGCATTTAATCAAAAATTACCAAATATGCCAAGAGACAGGACAAAGGACCAAAATTCAGGGAAAAAAAATAAAAAACAGACAAAATACATAAGATGAAAAAGAAAGCAGTTATAGTAAAATACTACTATAAAATATTTTTAATTTAGAATAAATTAATATATGCATTTGTTTTTAATATATCAAATAAGATTCAGTGGCAGGTCTAATAAGTTCAATATCAAAATAGAGATGAGTATAAATAATATTTTGAATATTTTGCTATATCTGTAATGCAATATAAAAATATCTGTGATTCCATAAGTGACAAAGTAAGAGATATTGCAAATACTCTTCAAGTTAAGCCTATATTCACAACTAAAGGAGATTATAAATGTTAATTAGAGGTTACTGAATAAGAGACCCCACAAGTTGATGTAGTGGACCTGTCACCCCCTAGGACAAGGAAGCTCCAGTGAATCCTTTCCTTCTGGCCAACTGATGATCCATGAGAGTGTGAAGGACTGCAAAGGAAGTGTGAGCGGCCAGCCTTGGAAGTGGAATACATTGTTTCCACCCACATTCTCCCGCCAGAACTTAGACACATGGTCCCACCTATCTGTAAGAAACCTGGAAAATATAGTTTAACTTTGAACACAAGAGGAAAAAAAACACAGAAAAATATCTTTTCTGCAAGGACTGAGCAAAAACAGTATGATTAGGAGCAATTGGATTGATATGGTGCAATTTTATAGTGCCAAATATAACAAAACCACAAAGTCTATGAAAAGGCAGAAAAGGAGTAAGTTTGGCAAAGGATAAAAACCCAAGTCAACATTTGGGTGCTGATGATCAAAAGATCAATCTTCCCCTTGCCAGCTGTGTGAATTTACACATTAAAGTAAAAATACAAAAAAGAAGGATATATCTAATATTCAGTTTTTGACTACCAAAAAAAAGAACTCTTGAGTCCACAGTGAGGCATTTGTTTTGTAAGCCAGGCTATTTCCGTAAGGAAAGGTGGTCTAAACTATAAAAGCTTCACTCACATATCAGAAGCCAAATCTAAATGACTTGACTTGGATCACAGAGTTTTACTAAAAGATCTAGGATAGAGTAAGGACTCAATGAAGAGGGAATCATCTAATTCAGTAAAAAAGCAGGAAATATTTGGAAGGGATTTCACTAGGATGAGAATATAATCTGGGTCTCTGAGAAGAAAATTAGTGTCCCAAATTCAAAGTCAAGTGAAGAAAAGAAAAATGACAGAATCCCTGATAGAGACTCTAGATTATTTGAGGGAGATAATAAGAATGTCCAGGGTTATTCCTCATTTTCTCCACCAAATCCAGCATGAAGCGGGAGTGGAAGATTAGTCACGGACAGGTGGTAGTGAGCATCCCTATTCCCCATGACTCACGTAGGAGACCTTGGAGTTCCCGTGGCTTAAGATGAAGAACTTGGGAGACTTGACACTGAGAGATCTGGTACCAGAGGGTGAGACTATATAATACAGGACCCTGGAAAACCCACACAAATAGAAGGGACTAAACACCAAAGAGGAGATCCCAGCAGAAAGCCCGGCCACCATACAGGGTTGGAGAACCTGCGGCCTTGGGGCCACATGTGGCCTTCTGGATCCTTGAGCTCAGCCTTTTGACTGAATCCAAACTTTACAGAACAAATCCTTTTGTTAAAAGGGGTGCAGCAGAGAAAGATGAAACTTTTCTTGCCTCCTTTGGTGCTTAAAAAAGAACAATCTTGACATCAGAAGGCTGCAGATTCCCCACCTGACCAACACCAGAACACTACCCTATACTGAATTAAAGAATGCAATCTTCTCTTGGAGCAAACATGCCATTTGGGGAAAAGAAAGGAAAGGCAAGAGCTCACAAGAGGAAGGGAGAAGGAATCTTGATAGGGAATATGAACTTTGAACTGATATTTTATTCTACCACCCCTCTAAAGACTAATTAATCACAAAGGTTATATCAATCTCAGGGAAACTTTTGTTAAACCAGAAGATGCTGATTTACCACTCATAGGCAAGTTAAGTGTTTTCAACCACACTCATGTGCCCACCAGCAGCAGAACTGGGGTATGCAAAGCTAGATGCAATCAATTATAGAAAGTAAAAGAAGCAACACATTTTGTGCAGATCTGTACTGTAGTGTGAACTTTAACCTCAAAATACAGAAATTAATAAGATGTAGTTCTTATCTTCCTTGAACTCACACTCTATATGGGAAAAAAACTCCATAAGAACATAGTATGACAAATGGAAAAATAGAAATAGGTATAAGCACAAAGGTAGCACAAAGGAGAGATTGATAACATAGGAGAATAAGAAAAGGCTTCTTGGAAAAGAAAACTATGTTGAGTTTTAGAGGATGAATAAGGGTTCGTCATGTGTTGGGGAGAGTTCCCTGCAGGAAGATGACAGTAAGCAAATGCACTCAAGAGTAGGAAATTTAAGAGTGTTCAGTTTAGTCTTACTGGAACATAATAGAGAAACTCAATCTTCAGACAAAATTCCATTCTCTGGTGACTAATGTTATACTTTACAGGATAGAAACTACTTTTGTTTCAAGATGTTAAAATTCTATTTTTAAAAAGAATATATTTAATAGTATGTTCAGTATAATGGGAAAAAATCCTGTAGTATTCTTCAGCCATCAAAATTAGAAGAGACATTTCAAAGATAAATTTGTGGGATTATTGCTTTTCTCCTTAATCCAGAAAAGAGACTCCAGATGGTTACAAATATTTATTTCTAAGGTGTTAAAAATGAGATCTGTTTTCATTCCATCCAGTCTCAGGTCTTTAGCAATTTCCACCTTTAAAGAATTATAAGGAGGTGCTTGATGTCACTAACTGTTTTGTTTTGAAGTGCCTTCACTATTAAAAATGTTTATCCACATTATTTTGTGTCATATTGAGAGTAATGTGCATTTTTGAAAGCCATCGTCTTGCACATTCTATATAATTCTTGCTCAAAGATTATTATGCATGATTCTCTTAAGTGGTAGTTAAAAATGAGTAAGTTTCAAAGATCTCAACAGTATTTTTATTGATTACTTATTCAAGTAGCATTCAAAGATTAGGCTGAAGAATACAATTTTGATTTCCTAGAAAAAGAAACACTTTTACACAATGACCAAGATTGTGGGAACTGGTCTTATAAATACATGGTATGACCTGAGGGATTCTAGAAAGATACACCTTCCCAAGTATATTTTATCTACTTTCCAGGGCACTAAGTATGCTCTACTAGAGATTCATAGCTTTCAATTTCAAAGATTTGTTAACCATAATTTATCCTGTACTAATGTGCCAGTATCCCTGCAAGGGATCTTTTAATGTCCGTATTAAAAGATATTATCAAAGAATAACTTTCAGCAGCATTTCCCAACAGAGTCTCTTACATGACTAAGGGGTTCCATGCTCAAATAAAATAAAGAAATACTGAACATTATTTTTCTCTTTTAGAGAGTCACAATATATATTAGCATACGAAAGACCCTGAGAAGTCCCAAGGACTTTTTTTAAAAAAGAATCTTAAACTTTTTAAAACTCATCAAGTCCAAAACTCTTGACTCTTATGGCTCTTCTGGCTGCTATGAGAATTATAAAAACAGCTAGCTGAGAGTAAGACAAAAATAAAACAAAAAAGAGACAACTGAATTGGGGCCAGGAAGGGGCACTCAGAAAGTGCTAATAGTGAAGATGAACTCTTCCCAAGGAAAACCTGAATGTATTCAACTCTTTTTCTTGGACTGGTCCTAGGGATAATCCAGACCTTCGGGTGGATAAAATTCATTTGGTCTAGATAGCTATCGTTTCATCAAATGTGAGTCCTCACATAATTGCATCCATTGCGATGCATTTTAAGATTATATCACTATTATCTAAAGACAACTCAAGAAATAGTCACATAAAATCCATTCTTGCACTTGCTATGTGAAGGAATTCAAGAATGTTGTCTATTATCTCGTTCAGTGCCCCTTACATAAAGTACCACATTGAAAGTGCTTTTCAGAACTTAGTGGTAAAAATGAACAGTTTTGCTTTCCCTAAGGAGCTGAGATACTTTCTCCTTTCTGTAAAGAAGCAATAGGTCTTTCTACTTGCTTTGATTGCCAGGAAACCCAAAGCTAAATGTCAGAGCAAGTATAACAACCACGTAGGCCTTTATGGCCTGAATGTTTTCCCTTGACTCCTTACTCTTATTAATGCCTTCTCTGGTCATGACTCTGAATTTCTCATTCTCGGTTAGTTTATTGTGTGTGCTTATTATAAACCACCACAAATCCACTCAGGAATGTGAGAAGGAACAGGTGAGGAGATGGAAAATAAATAAAGACAAACAGAAATGACTGACTCATGTAGGATCTGTATGGAACACAACACCAGTACCTTCCATGGGGCCTGGAATATCATTGATGCCTAATAATTTTTAATATTTCTAATTAAAGACATTTTATTAGATAATATTTACCTCATCAAGATCTCCAGGGAGAGGTGTTTCTTATTAAAAGGTATGTCAAGGATACTGAGTACAGGTTAAGGCAGCCAGCTCCCATCATGGCTTGGGTTCAAGGGATTCCATTGTGGGTAGGCTAAGGAGTAACCTTGAAGTGGTCAGTGAGGACACACCAAGGATAGGTCAGAGAACCTAAGAGGTACATCCAGGAGAGACTCCCTTATGGATCTGCAGAGGGCTAAGAATGAGTTAACCTCTTCTGCTGAAAACATGATTTACTAATAATGGAAAGTTAGGATGAGGCATAATTGCACACACAAAAATATTAACGAACACACACAGCTAATTTGTTTGGGTGAAAAGGAGTGAATTTACAGGGGAAACCCCATATTATCTATTCAGAATATATTTTGTATTTGAGAAATTGTAGGACAAGTATTTGTTTTCCAAGGGGCTCCAAAACATGTAGTAAATATACAGTCGATTGGTCTCATTATAGAAACCACATTCACATAGCTTCCTTGCCAACAACTACAACTGTGTATTTCCAGGCCAAAGCTTCCTTTTCTAAGACAGATCTATATACCCTATGCCTATGCAACATCTTCAGGTGTATATTTCACAGGCACCTCATTACTTAATATATACAAAACTAAAATTGAGACCTACTTTCTGGCAGTGTAACTATCTCAGTAAATTGCTCAAGACAGAAACCAAGGCACTTTCTTTGACATCTTTGTTTCCCCTACCCCCCCATATCTAATCACCCACTAAAGGCTGCCAGTTCAACCTTCCAAGTACATCTTGAACCTCATCCGCTTCTCTTCACCCTAAGGCCACCACCACAGGCCAAGTATCCAAATGAGTCCTCATCTGGACGAGTATACTAGTCTTCTAATTGATCTTCCTGAATCACTTCCTGCCTTCTCTCAGTCCATTCTCCACATGACAGCCACAGTGAGCTTTTGTAAATGTGTAATGAATATGAATTCCTTACAGTCAGAACCTTCAAACATGCAGAGATGTAACTTCCCTTAAGTCTCTAAAAATCACCTTAGTTCTAAAACCCCCACTGAATCTTACAAAATTAAGGCATACTAAGTCGTTTGGGGTAAATAGTCAACCAATTCAAGATTGTGCTCAGGAGTCTCCAAATTGTATCTTCCACTTGAGGATGATCTGTGATCTAGTGAGGATTATATACTCCCTGGCCTCGGGATGGTGGGGAATGGGGTAACTCTTCCGTAATCATCCTTTATCTACAGTGACTTCTGTCATAAGCCACCTCATCCTGACTTCCCCCTGCCAATGATGTCCTCTGTTCTTCCATAGCTTCTTCTAGCTGACTTACTGATAGTAACAACAACAATAACAGCTGGCTTTTATTCTAAGGCCTTTACATATATCAATTCATTGCCTCCATAATAACCCTTTGGATCTGTCTGTCATCCCTGAGCACTTTTATACACCATTCTTCCCCCTCTTAGGAAACTCAGAACCACTGTTGCTTTTTCCGCGTCACACTGCACGTGTGTGCTGAACTCTCCCAGTCAGCCCAACATCTCACTGAACCACTGTTCTTCTGTCACTCCAGGGCCACGGCAAGCATGAGGCTTCTCTATGACAATTGTAGTCTCCCCAGGCCACTCACAGGAAAGCAAGATATGGCCCCCCTGCTCTCAGACTCATCCAGTGGGTCAGACATTCCTATAATTCTCCCAATCCTGCCCCCATCAAGGTCTAAAACTTGAGAGAGAGAATGGCGCCCTACTCTTTCTTAGAAACCCACACCAGCTGCTAACTCTCTTGCTTCTCTTTCCTCATTCTGAAGCTCCGCTCGCCTGACAAGAATATTTTAAAAATAAAAAACAAAAAAAAATCTCTGTGTGTCAGGAAAACTGGCTTTGAATCTATTCTCACCCTACTGGGTTGTTTATGTATAAGTTTGATGTATTCTTTCTACAGCCTTTAACAACTGATGCCAAAAATCTGGCTTTGGGGAGATTCAAAAAATCTTTTCTGGCTCAAGAATTAGGATTTTCACTGACTTTCAAGATTCTTATCACTTTTGTGGGTTTCAAATAACCAGTTGTCTTCTTTTGCTAGGCTGAACCTGTTCTTCCTCTTAGGTAATGGATGCCACTGACTGAAATGCTAAACACCATAGAACGTTGAGAAAAAAAATGTAGAAAAGAAAAAAATCTAAGTTTTATTGCCCTCCAAACTTTATCCTTGGAAAATATAATTAAGTACTCAGCCCAGTACCCTCATTCCCTTTTGAAACTCTACTTCTCCTTTAAGTAAACTTTTTACTGATATATCACTCACAAACAGGAAAGCACACAAATCATGAATGTACATCTTGATGAATTTTCACCAAGTGAAAACACGCCCTTTTCACTGTTGCAGATCAGGATTTAGAATATGACCAGTCTCCCACCTATACCCCGAAAGTACTTACTATCCTGATTTCCATCACTGTCTATTAACTTTACCAGTTTTTGAACTTCATGTAAATGGTCTTATACACCAGGTTTTTTAGGGTCTGGCTTCTTTCTCTCAAAATTATATACACGAGATTCATCCCCCAGTGCTGCTTGTGATGGCAGCTTATTCATTTTCATTGCTTTTTGGGTTTCCATTTATAAAATTTATTTATCCATTCTACTGCTGATGGACATTTTGGCTGTTTCCAGTTTAAGGCTCTTGTGAACAAAGCATTCATATGTGCACCAGAAGGCATGTAACATTCTTACACACGCCTTTTGGTGCACATACATGTGCATTTTTGTTGGTTATACACCTAGGAATAGTACTACTAATTCATAGGGGTATGTGTTTAGTTATATAGTAGATATTGCCAAACAATTTTTTGGAGTGGTTGTACCAATTTAAACTCGCACTAATAACATTTGGAAATTCCAATTGCTTGACATCTCACCAACACTTAATATTGTCAGTCTTTTTAATTACAGCTATTCTTATGACTGTGTATTGGTATCTCATTGTGCTTTAATTTGCATTTCCCTGATGACTAAGTTACCTTTTCATGTGCTTATTTGTCATTTGGATGCACTTTTGGTGAAGTGCTTGTTAAAGTCTTTCTCATTTTTCTGTTTGGTTTCTGTCTTCTTTTTGATTTCTAGTAGTCCTTTATCAGATGTATATATTGCAATTATCTCCTTCCCTCCATTCTTTGACTTGCCTTTTCTGCTTCTTAATGAGGTCTTTTGATGATAGAAATTCTTAATTTTAAAGTAGTCCAGAGTATCACTCTTTTCCTTTATGGTTAGTGCTTTTTGTATTCTCTTAAAGAAACTTTGCCTACTGCAATGCCATGAAGTATTCTCCTATGTAACCTTTACTAAGCTTTATTATTTTACCCTTTACACTTAGCTACAATCCACCTAAAATTGACTGTGCTGTATCATATACAGTGGTAGTCAACATTCATTTTTTCCATATTATTACTCAATTAACCCAGAACCATTTTTTAAAAACCATTTTATAAATTTTTTAAAATTTATATTTTTCCTACTGCATTACAGTGTGACACTTTTGTCATGTCATGTGATACCCTATATGTCTGAAGCTATTTCTGGGCTCTCTACTTTGTTCCATTGGTGTATGTGTATATCCTTGTGCCAAAACCACAACTGCCTTAATTACTATAGCTATATAATATGCCTTCTTCTTTTTCTTCAAGATTGTCTTGGCTATGCTTGACCTTAAAAAAAAATCTGTATAAATTTTATCATCAGCTTCACACATAAAAATATGTATGTGCATATAATATGTATGTATATCTTTTATATATTATATACTAACACATACATATATACATTGAAATTTTTATTAGGGCTGCATTGATTTTATAGATCAATTTTTTAGAAAACAGAAATCTTTACAATAATGATTTTTCCAATCCTTGAACTTGATAGGATTCTTCATTTATTTAGATTTTAATTTCTCTTGGCTTATGTTTGTAGATTTCTAATCTGGTTAGATTTAAAGATGATAATTACTCTATGTCCAGTGGTAAAGAGAGCACTGATAGTCAATGGCTATTTATAAAGATAAGCAAAATATCTTCATCGGATACTCCCAATCAACCACTTATAAGCAGCAAGGACAGTTTACATCCATATGCTCTCTCAAAAAATGAAAAAGAGAAGCAGCAGCAGCAGCAAGGAGCTAAGTGACTCTATTTGACACTTTTGAACATTTTTGAACAACTAAGGAATATAATGACGTTGGTAGCTCCTAATGTTGCCGGACAAAGTGGTGGAAAACAAAAAGGATGAGCTCAGGGATTCAAATTCCCAGCTCAAGTGCTGCATGAACGACCGAAGAGCTTCTATATGTGTTCTGAAAAAGTCCCTTATATCTTGTAGCCAGAGCCAAAATTGCTGAAAATCAAATGTTGAACTTTATCCTGCAATTGGCTGAATTATAGTGCAAGTTGAACTCCAAGCCTCTGCAGGGTGTCTACTGTAAAAGTGAGGGAATTGTTTGGGAAAGAATGCATTCTTGTAAATTGGGATGGAGCTGTGTGAGAAGACCCTAACTAAGCTGGGGACTTTGAGCTCCTAAATTCTGATGAGGTTTTTTTTTTTGCCAGTGGACGAGATCGCCCCAGTCCCATAGAAAGCAGCCTCCCTACCCCCAGTGCAGTTAGTCCCCCAACCCCAGTGGAAATGGCCGCCCCACCTACAGTAGTAGTAGCCTTTCCACCTCCATGAGGGGATTAACCCTGCCTTGCCTGAAGAAATGGTAACGGCCTCCCCCAAGGCAGCTGCCCTTCAAGTCAGTGTTGATTCTCACTCCCACCACCCCGCTTTGCTTCTAGACCTATAACCCGACTCAAGTCCCAGCAGGCCCCTAAAGATAATATACAAAGCGTGACCCATGAGGAGGTGCACTATACTCCAGAAGAATTACTTGAGTTTTCTAATTTATACTAGCAGAAATTGGGGGAACATGTGTGGGAATGGACATTAGGAATGTGGGATAATGGTGGAAGGAAGAAAAAGTTGGATCAGGCTGAATTTCTTGAGATGAGCTCACTGAGCAGAGATTTGCATTTAATGTTGCAGCTCAGGAAGTTAGAAAGGGCTGTAACAGTTTGGTTGGTTGGTTGACTGAAACATTAATCCAAAGCTAGCTAGTGGCCCACCATGAGTGAATTGAAAATGCTCAACCTCCCTCGGTTTAATGGAGAAAAAGGGATTCAAAAGCTTAGGGAGATTGGAAAGCTAGAGTGGGATTTGTGATTTAAGACCTATTCACACACACTGGGAGGGTCCAGAAGACACACCTTTCACCAATACTTTCAAGAAATAAATTTGTGGGGAGAGTTCCAACATCCTAGAAGAGCTCTGTGATGGCTCTTCTCTGCAGGCCTTACAGTGGGAACTGCAGCCACTCAACTGGAAAACCTAAATGCAATAGAGGTAGTTAAATCCTGGGTGACCAGAGCCAAGTTCAATACTCAACTGCCAATGGTTGTAGTTACCCTAATGGATACCAGAGTCAAAGCAGCAATCAGAATATTCTGACCTTTGCTAACCTATGGCATTGGCTTGTTAATCATGGTGTTTCTAGAGATGAAGTAGATAGGAAGCCTACTAAATTCTTACTTGATCTGTATAAGCAGAAAAGTTCTAGGTCAAGTAAACAAAAATCTAACTCAAATCAAAAAACACAGCACCACAGCCCCTCACTCAGTTCCTAGACTTGAGCCAGTTTACAGACCCAAGCCCCCCTGAATGAATGAAGTTGAGTCCCCTTAAGGAAGAACCCCGGTACACTACCTAAAATTTATACTGTTAATCTTTACCCAGCCTTCCCCAGAGAGATATATGGTCTTTTACCAGGGTAATTGTGCAGTGGGAAAAAGGAAATAATCAGACATTTGAGGGACTACTAGACACTGCCTCTGAACTGACAACAATTCCAGGAGACCCAAAACATCACTGTGGCCCTCCATCAGAGTAGGGGCTTATGGAGGTCAGATGATCAATGGGATTTTAGCTTAGGTCTGTCTCACAGTGGGTCCAGTGGGTCCCTGAACCCATTCTGTGATTATTTCCCATTTCTAGAATGCATAACTGGAATAAACATACTTAGGAGCTGGCAGAATGTTTACACTGGTTCCCTGATCTGTACAACGAAGGCTATGATGGCAGAAAAGGCCAAGTGGAATCCATTACAACTGCCTCTTCCTAGGAAAATAGTAAATCTAAAGCAATACTACATTCTTGGAGGATTTCAGAATTTAGTGCCACCATGAAGGACTTGGAAGATGCAGGGGTGATAATTCCTAACACATCTCCACTCGCCTTTCCTAGTTGGCCTGTGCAGAATACAAATTGATCTTGAAGAATGACAGTAGATTATTATAGGCTTGACCATTGCAGCTGCTGTGCCAGACATGGTTTCATTGCTTGAGCAAATTAACACATTCCCTGCCACCTTGTATGCAGCTATTGATCTGGAAAGTGCCTTTTTCTTCATCTCTCCATACGCCCACCAGAAGCAGTTTTCTTTTAGCTAGCAAGGCCAGCAGGACACCTTCACTGTCCTACCTCAGAGGTCTATCAACTCTCCAGTCCTGTGTCATAATTAACTTTGCAGGGATCTTGACTGCCTTTCCCTTCCACAAGATATCACACTGGTCCATTATAATGATGACATTATGCTAATTGGACCTAGTGAGCAAAAAGTTGCAACTACTCTAGACTTTTTAGGAACACAGTGTGTGCCAGAGCAAACTAAAATTCAAAGGCTTCTACCTCAGTGATATTTCTAGGGGTTCAGTGGTGTGGAGCATGTCAAGATATCCCTTCTTAGACAAAGGATAAGTTTTTTGCATCTGGCCCCTCCTACAACCAAGAAAGAGGCACAGTGCCTAGTGGGCCTATCTGGATTTTGGAGGCAACATATTCATTTGGGTGTGTTACTTCAGCCCATTTACTGAGTGACTCAAACAGGTGATAGTTTTGGGTGGGCCCCAGAACAAAAGAAGGCTCTGCAACAAGTCCAGGCTGTTGTGCAAGCTGTTCTGCCACTTGGACCATAGGATCTAGAAGATCCAATCATGCCTGAAATGTCAGTGACAGGTAGGAATGCTGTTTGGCGACTTTTGCAGGGCTTCATAGATAAATTGTAGCACAGACCTTTAGGAATTTGAATCCAGGTCCTGTCATCATCTACAGATAACTACTCTCTTTTTGAGAGATAGCTCTTGGCCTGCTACTGGGAGTTAGTAGAAACTGAATGCCTGACCATAGGCCACCAATTTACCACACAACCTAAGCTTCCCATCATAAACTGAGTGTCATCTGACCCACCAAGTCATAAAATTGAGCAGGCACAACAACATATGGTTCTGTTTCTCGGATAGCCAGGATTGACAGGCATCCAGGGGTGTAAAGGGGAGTGGCACTACTCAATATTACCCCCAGCAACTCACTAGCAAAAGTTTTTCTTCATACAACCTTATGCTCTGCCGGCCTAGAAGTCTTAGTTCCAGTGGGAGGAATTCTTCTGCCAGGAGATACAACAGTGTGTACATTGAACTGGAAGTTAAAACTGCCATCTGGCCACTTTGAACTCCTCATGCTTGATCAACAGGCCAAGCAGGGAGTTATGATATTAGCTGGAGTGATTGATCTGGACTACCAAGGGGAAGCAGCAGATGAGGTGCTTGCTGAAGGCAAAAGGAATAAACAATGAATAGTGGAAGAAGGTCATTATAAATACCAGCTACAACCACATGACCAGTTACAGAAAAAAAAAATCGTCATGAATATTTCCCCCTTATTTTGTTATGATACATGTGTGTGTAGATACAGATATATTAAGCAAATATATTTGTTATCTTTCCTCTCTTATTCTTTTATTAGGTAACATAAGATGTGTTGACTTAATATCAGTATATAAATATTGTTAATTTTACATCATGGTATTTAAGTTATGTGATATTAGGAGAAGAGTAAACATCACTTTACCTTCTCATCTGGGGAAGGGATTAGTGTGTTTTCAGTTATACACAGGATAGTTGTATCATGTTAGGTGGAATTATGACCTTGTTATTGTCTTTATTCGAAGATTAAGTATGGTTTAAGGAGATATGTATGGGTGTCAAGTTGATAAAGGGTGGACTTGTGATGGTTAATTTTATGTGTCAACTTGCTTGGACTAGGGGATGCCCGGATAGCTGGTAAACATTATTTCTGAGTATGTCTGTGAGGTTGTTTCTGGAAGAGATTAACATCTGATTCAGTAAACTGAGTAAAGAAGATCTGTCCTCACCAAAGTGAGTGTGTATCACTAAAGATGTTGAGAACCTGAATAGAACAAAAGAGCAGAGGACAGGCGAATTCACTGTCTCTGTCTGAACTGGGACATGCACCTTCTCTTGCCCTTGGACATCAATGCTCCTGGTTCTTGGGCTTTGGTGAATTGACTGACTTTACACCATCACCCCCCCAACCCACTACTTTCGGGCCTTTGGACTCATACTAGGACTTATACCAAGGGCTCCCCTGATTCTGCTTGAATTACATCACCAGCTTTCCTGGTTCTCCAGCTTGAAGATGGCAGACTGAGGGACTCCTCAGCCACCACATTGTTTGAGATTGTTCTCATTTTAAAAATCTCCTCATATATATGCCCTATTGGTTCTGTTTTTCTGGAGAACCCTGACTAATATGCACCTTAACCACAAGCTTTAGATTTTTGTATTTAATTGCCTACTAAGTATTTCCAACTGGATGTCAGACACTACAAACTCAACATTTTCCAACTGAGTTCATCTTTTTCCCACTCCTGCATCCCTACCTGCTCCGCCTACTTCTGCATTTACAATTTCAATTAATAGTGCCATTATCCACCTAGTTTCTTAAAGCAGAAATCTTGTAGTCATTATAAATTCCTTTCTCTCCTTCTACCTGCATCTTTTCATTCACTAATTATTCCTCCTACAGGGTTCTATAATTCTCTTTTTTCCTCCCCACCCCTACTACTACTGCCTAATTATGCTTCCATCTTTCTTACCTTGACTACTAAAATAGCCTTTCTAATGACTGCCATCTCAATTTTGCCCTCCTTTGAAGCTTCCTCCACACATCAGCCAGAATGACATATCTAAAATTCAATCTGACTGTGGAATTTCCAGGTTTAAAACCCTTCTAAGGCTTTTCTTTGCTATTTAGTTAACACACTGGGCCTTCTATAACCTGATTCCTTATTTACTTCATCATTTCTACCTTCTATTTCACCTTCTACTAACCCTGAACTATTTGCAATTCCTATCAAACAATAATGTTTCCTTCATCCTAGCTTTCTTTGTGTTGTTACCCAGAACTGGAATGTCACCCAACTTTTACCCATCCTTCAAGAGTAGATTCTGGGAATATCAATTCCAGGAAGCCCAGACTTCCAGGTTGGATTGAGTTCACCTCTGGTCTCCCACAACTCACCAGCAAACCTCTCATATTACCACATAAATGGAGACAAATTGTTTATAGTCTGTCACCTTCTTTAGACAGCTCCTTGACAGCTGGCCCAATGTCATATTTGCCCCAGGATGTAGTGGACAGCCTGGCATATATTAGGTGTCTAAAAATAGCCCACTGCACTAAAATTGTTGAGATCATTTTGAATCTCTGTGACAGAACTCAACTCATTTTTCCCTTTATTTCTTGTTAACAGAATTCAAATTTTCTTCCAGTGATATGTGCCCAGCTCAATGATTGTATTTTCCACCCTCCCTTGCTGTGACTGAAGATCAATGAGATGCAAGAACTCAGTACCAGCTTTTTGGAAACTGTTTTAAAGGAGGCTGACTCAGCTGGGGGGGGATGAATTTTTGTAATTTGTTTCTCCCCATTTTGCCTAAAACATGTTCACAATGTCTGGAGTTCTAGGAGACATCATATGTGTCCTTGAAGATGCAAAGCCATGCTCTAAGTCTGGTTCTCTATTAATCATGGAGCTTTCATACCAGGCCAGGGCAGCATTCTTTTAGCCTTTTGTTAAAATGAGAATACAACCTCTATATTGTTTAGTTTATTGGGTTTTTGTTACCAGCAGATGAATGCAATAGTAGCTGCTAGCTCTGAATAAAAGTTTCTTCTTAAATTATGCAATTGCAAATTAAAATTGAGCATGAAAAAATGCCTATTTGGGATCATCTAGGATGGAACCAACCTTATATTTCTAAATGCATTGTTTTACTCAACTTTATCCAGGAACTGGAAGACTGAATGACTTTTAATATGACAGTGCTCACTTTGTTTTTCCAATTCTTATTTAACTCTTATGATTTGTCACTTTAAGTAGAGTTGGAGTTTTTGAGGCACGTTTATAGTACTCTTATTCACAGCTAGTGGCTGTTATGGGGGCTTCATAGTGCCTAATTAAGAAATAAGGGCAGACTAATTAGAATTCTTTCAAGGATTTACAATCAAGAAAGCATTAATAAAACATTCTTTATATATACTCTAAATTACATGTACTTATATGTATGCACAGACATAAATCTTTATGAAGAAAGCAAACATATAATCTCTCCATTTATAAGGTATAAAATAAAACAATAAAAACAACATATACACAAAAATTTCAAGAATACATTGGATTCTAGGTCTCTAACTTAACAGGTATCATATTTTGTATTTCTAACTACTGACTTGTTTACCTTGTTCCCCCCTCAAGGTTATCACAGGCCATCTTCATACTATATTAACTCAGTTCAAACTCTATTCAGTTGCTACTTAGAAACTGACACCATGTGGCCTCTTCTCCAGGCATTTAAGGTTAATTTTTTAACATCATCAGTGCCTATTGTCTGAGTAACTCTGAATTGCTTAAGGTCTGTGCCACTAATTGTTTCTGTGCCAACTTCCTTGAGCTCCTCCCTCCTGGTGAATGGTCATTTACTATGTACATTGATTTCTTCAAATACTCATTCCCTTCTGAGCTGTTTAAAGTCCTTGTAGGAAAAAGCCTTGATCCAGAAGGTAAAACATTTTGTTTTATTTTGTTTTTAAGGATAAATGGTAGGATATGAGATCAGATATTATTAGACTATAAATGTCATATCTTAACCCTGGTGTTTTACACTTAATAGGTGCTTGTTGTGGTTAACAATAAGAAACTTGCCCAAGGTCCATTCATTCATTTGGTCAATAAATATTAAGTATCTACCTATGTGCCTACTACAGTGAGTAGAAACAGGTATGGTATCTAATTATGTGTTGAGGGGAAAATAGGTATTAAGCAAATAATCACAGAAAATGAGTTTACAATTGCAAACCAAAACAAATGCTAAGAAGGAAAGAAATATGGTTCTATGAGTTTGCTAATTGTAAGCTAGATTGTTTTAGACCAACTGTTCCACTGAGAAAACTAGAAAAATAGGGTTAAAAACCCAATTTATTTGAAGGTTTCATAAAGCTACCAAGATTGTAAGGACTTGATGGACCAAAATCCAAAGAAGGAGGGAATTTCTGAGAGGTGAACCTGAAGGTCACAGAGTGACTTTTCTTGTTAGAGCATTTGCTAATTCTCACTGGAAGTTCAAAAGATGAGCAGAGCTTGCTAAAGTCTCATAAAGCCGGGGAATAAAAGTTGAACTTTAGAACAAAGAAAGGGAGGCCTTTATAAAATCTGAAGCTTTCAGTTGAAAAAAGAAGGTACTTATGATTGCCTTAGTCCATTTGTGTTGCTATAAAATAATACATGAGGCTGGGTAATTTATAAAGAAAAGAGTTTTATTTGGCTTATGGTTCTGCAGGCTTTACAAAAAGCATGGCAGTGGCATCTGCTTCTGGTGAGGGACTCACGAAGTTTCCACTCATGGTGTAAGGTGAAGGGGAGTAGCTATCACTGGCAAGAGGAAGGAAGCAAGAGAGGGGAGGGAGGTGCCGGGTTCTTTTCAACAAGCAGTTCTCACTGGAATGAACAGAGCGAGAACCCACTCATTACCAAGAGGAGGACACCAAGCCATTCATGAGGGATCTTTCCCCATGACCCAAACACCTCCCACTTGACCCCACCTCCAACACTGGAGACCAAATTTCAACATGAGATTTGGAGGGGATAAATATCCAAACTATATCAGTGCCTTTCTCCATGATTTATTCCATGTGCTTTTTTGCCTTTAAGCAGCACTCCAGACAGTCATGGCTCTTCAACCACTGAGTGACTCAAAATCTTAGTCCTAATGTGCCTGAGCCATTGGTCATTATGCTTATAAAGTGTTGCTTTAGCCTTTTTTAAAATTTTACCACTCAGCATGGTAGTACTAGGAGGAAATCCAGAAGATTGTTTTAGCTCTGTCTGTGCTTTTCTCTGGACCCACTGTGTAATGAAACCTTTAATAGAATTAATCAGTCAGCAACCATAACTTCCTTTGGCCCATTTACTCAGTGGCATGAGGAACTCTAAATGGTTAAGAGACATTCTAAACTTCAGATTTAATGGAACCATTGCTGTATCCCAGGTGGAAACATTCTATTCTTCAATACTAAAATCTTCAGATGAAGTCTGGAAGAGTAGGGATGGGAGGTAAAACATTTGCAAATAGTTTATTAGGTGCAATAGGGAGAAGCTCTACTCTCACTCCCATCCTGTTGTCTCCAAATTCATTTTTCAATCTATGGAAGATACAATACTGTATATTGATTCTTGGCTAAAAGGATATTACAAAACAGTCCTGTACTCACAAGCTGTTGTATCGCAGCTCTACTATATGTAAGACTCCAGTAGACCACAGCTGTTTTGGGGCCTTGGATGTTTTAGACTTGTCAATAACCCTTTGCCTTACTTTTTCACTATAAAATAAACTTCCTTGGTCAAAGAAAGGTTGGGTAGGATATCATAATAGTATATAAAACGCTCAGTCCATGGATAGTGGTACTGAAAGAAGAAAAATTAAGAAGAAGGGCAAATTAAAATCTAAAGTGTCACAGTCTCCTCCTTGATGGAAGAAATCTAGCTGACCTCCCTAAGGTATGGCACTCTATTGCAAGCTCAGGGTTGATAGCTGTTGCTGGAAAGTGCAGCAAGGTCAGATTTTCAAGAAAAATTCCATGTGTTAATGTCTGTCACCATATCCACTTTGATCAAGTACTGAGGAGACAGGAAAGAAGCAGACTGACATAAATAAAGTGATTCATCTTGTCCACCTGATAATTAAAAGCCTCATTCACAGTGGCCTTTTGTTGGTCATTTGCATAGGATATATTTAGTCACACTATAAAATTCTGTTCAGAGAGGTCCATTCATTTATGTCTTCCCAAAATTCTTTGTAATCAATCTTACAATTCGGTTTCTTTTAAGTCCCTGACAATCTGCTTATACCATTAACCAGTGCCCATCAATCAGTATAGATACTTACCCTCAGGGTTTCTACTAACAAAGTGAACAATAAGATAAAATGTTTGAATTTCTGCTCACTGGGAGAAATTCCATTCTTGACTGTCCTTCAGGGCCACTCCCGAGGGTGGAAGTGATACCTCAGCAATCTATTTCTGGTTGGTACAAACATGTGCAGAACTGTCTTTAACCAGAATCAAATGTTTCTCTCTTCATCAACTGATCTGAAGAAATTCCCCCATGAGAGTGGAGTGCAATGCAGCAGAAAGATACAAGGTAAGAATTAATAAAATTACTTATGCAACTTATTTCTGCCTTCACAATTGGCTTGGACGTGATCCTGGATATACCACTTCCACTTGCTGATGGAGGACTTCTGGCCATGTCTATAACTTCAGTGTTGCTTTCTAATCCTTCACTGCTTTTGATGTATAATCCTCTATCTTTCATCTTTTGGGAAAACAAATAATTCAACCTGGCTCTGCTCTATACCTATGACCTCATTTCCTACTATTATCACCCTGGCTTGATCCCCTCCATCAGGCCAGTCATGTTCCTGATCTTTGCCCTTGTTCTTTCTGCCTAGAATTCTCTTCCCACAAGGCTACTTCAACACATCCTTCAGGTTACTGCATAAATGTGCCATTCTTGATGACACCATCTCTGACAACCCTTTTTTAAATTGTATCCATCTACACCCTGGCAATTCTGCTTTATACAGATTTATTTTCTCCTTACACAGGTCACCTTCTGATATACTGTGTATTTTAATTTATTTGTTCATTCTCTGTCTTTCTCCACTAGAATATAAGCTACATGAGGGAATTTTAATTTGTCTAGTTTACCAATATATTTCCAGTACCTAAAATACTGTGTGTGAACATATTAGAAATTCAATGAATATTGAATGAATGTATAAATGAATGAATAAATGGAACTTTTTCCTCAAAGTCCTTCTACATTTTAAAATTTCTTTGAGAGTATTCCAATGGATCAAAACCAACTAATACTGCTTTGTGAATTACAGGCCTGATCTTGTTCACCCCCAAGTCATTTTTCCTCCTTTTTCCCATGTCCCTCCAATCTATATATGCTATAAAAACTCTGGAGTGAGGAGAAATAAGTTCAGTTTGCTTCTCTTTCCCAACATCTGCTGGCCTTTAGAATAATAATGCCACTGGTTGTTTTTGATTCAAACACAAAGTAAGGCTTTGTTTCCTAGACAAGTCAACCAAGCAAACAAACAATTGGAATTACTCCCAGCTTGAAGAGGTACACTGAATCCAGAATCTCAGTAAATTGTCCCCATCATGCTAAAATCAGCCTGATCTAAAAGTATCAGTTCCCCCCTTTGACCTAGTCATTCAGAATACACATACGTACATACACACAAGCACACGCACAGACACACACAAAATTCTGACATAAATTAATTGTTCTGCAATTTTTTGTGGATATTCTGTCATGTCACAGATTTGCTTTTAAATTGGTTCCCAGAACATGTTGGGATGTGACAACAGTAAATCCCTGGAGACAAAGAAGATGGTGAGGATGGGACAGAAGACAAATTGTCTTCCCCTGACCAAGTAAATCCCTTAGATGAGCCTGTTTAACGGCTGGTAGGGAGCTCCAAGCAAAGGGGAAAGAACATCATCCGAGAGAGGAGGAGGGCTGCTGTACTTGCCAACAAAACTCATGGGGAGTAGAAGTTCCTCCCATATGACAACATTTTCCTTCGCAGCATCTTGCTTCTCCTTGATCAATGCCAAACTTTACATCAGACACGGCAAGTCTGTAAATTCAACTGACATTGACTTTTGGCAACCCACAGACTCAATGTGAGTGTATCTTGGCTCTCTTAACCCAGTGGCTGAAAGAAATGTGGTGTTTCTTTTACAGAATCAAAAAAAAAAGTCACTGATTTTCAATCCATGACTTAAGCAGGAAATTGAACAATTGCACATTGTATAGTTATAAATCTATTTCTTTAAACTGTCTGGAAATTTTAACAGTAACTACTATACACTACAGGTCTTACATAACTCTTTTTACCAGTCTCTAGCAGAAGCTAATTGGTCCCCCAAAACTTTGGTTCAATTAGTGCTACATTCCAGGGTAAATAATTTAATATACTGTGTCACCGCTGCATACTATATGTTGTCAGAAACCCACTGCTGACTAGCAACAATTTTCACTACCTTTATCTCTATCAGTCAGCTATTGCCAAAATAATGCTGCATAACAAAACTAGATGGCTTAATACGATCACTTATTCTTGCTCTTGTAACTTTAAATTGGCAGAAGTTGGCTAATCTAGCTTGAGCTCAATTGAGTTCTTTAAGTTATTCTGCACACCTCTCCTTATCCTTGAATCACCAGGCTAGCTGAGCCATACTTTTTTCATGCTGACAGGGGCAGTTCAAGGGACAGGCAACCACTGCACAAATACATCTCAGCCCCTTGCTCATGTTATATCCACTAACATCCTACTAGCCAAAGCAAGTCACGCAGCTAAACCCAACATCAATGAAGCAGGGTAATATACTCCACTCACAGTAGGAGGAAAAGGAAAGTGAGTATTTGCTGAACAATAATCTAAGCTACCATTATTCCTAGTAAGGCCAGATAAGCAATCCCAGATCTTGGCATTTCTTTGAATGTCTGTGCCTACAAAAATTTCTGATTTAAATTTCTATAACAAGGCTGGGCATGGTATAGAATCCTAGCATTCTGGGAGGCTGACGGGGGAGGATTACTTGAGCTCAGGAGTTCAAGACCAGCCTAAGCAAGAGCGAGACCCCATCTCTACCAAAAATAGAAAAA
Source organism: Daubentonia madagascariensis (assembly GCA_023783475.1). Taxonomy (NCBI): domain Eukaryota; kingdom Metazoa; phylum Chordata; class Mammalia; order Primates; family Daubentoniidae; genus Daubentonia; species Daubentonia madagascariensis. Next base: position 20,192,706 of record JAKFHU010001684.1, on the reverse strand, counting down.
TTGGTGGGGCATGATGGCACACACCTGTAGTCCCAGCTACTTGCAAGGCTGAGGCAGGAGGGTCGCTTGAGCCCAAGAGTTTGAGGCTGCAGTGAGCTACGATGACTCCACTGCACTCTATCTGGGGTGACAGAGTGAGACTCTGTCTCACCAAAAAAAGAAGAAAAAAAGAAAAAAAAATCTATAACAATAGTGTTCTTACAAACTAACTCTGGCTGATTTCGGCAGAAAATGAGAATATTGAAAGTATATTGAATTGTTAACAAATGCAATGGGGGGATTGAAGAACTAGACTCAGAGACTCTGAAATAAGTAACAGTGTATAAATCATAGCACGGCACAGATCTGGTCTTGCATGAAGACGTGGCTGCCCACTGCCTCTGAGCTCCAGGCCTACACTGTCCAACATGGGAGTCACTAGCCTCATATAGCTATTGAGCTGCTCACCCTACCAGCACTGGATGCTGTAATTGCTGCTGGCAGCACCACCAATGTGGTTTCCAGAAACTGGAATTTGCTAAAGCAGTCAACACCAGCAGTCAAGAGTCTTCCCTATCCTGTCTTCTTTGCATCCCTACCTCCCAAACACAATCTGGGACAGATCCATCTGCTTAGTCAAATCTGGGTCCTATGTTCATGTCACAGTTTCAAGAAGCTAACAAAGTGAATATATGCTGTTTCTAGCCTCTACTGAAGGAGATAAACTCTTCCCTCCTGCCAAGACTCATAAAGTGGAATTCCCCAGATACAGGTGGAGGATTTGACATGGAGTACTCAAAAGTCAGTTAAAAAAATCCACTTTTTGACCCAGTATTTCCCTTTTGAGGAATATAACTTTAAGAAACAGAAATATAGGCAAAAATCTTTCTTTACAAAGATTTTAATCTTAGCTGGGTTTCCCCAGAAACAGACACATAAATATGTAGTTTATTTGTGAGATGATCCCAGAAGCATCAGTAGGGAGTTATAGAAGTAACACAAGGCAAGTCCTTCTGGGACCTTTTGGGACACTGTTTAGAACATACTTCAGTATGTGCCACCTGAGGGTGAGGATGACAGAACAAGGGTTAATCCTGGGAATGTTAACTCTCTGGCACCTTCAACCTGTATGCACATGTGGAAGCTGATCATAATCCCAAATGACATAATCCTGAATGCCATAAACCCAAATATAAAGCCACTGGAGGGTTTTTAAAAGTTCATCCATAATACTCTGTTGAGAATAGACTGAAGGGTAATCAAGGCTGGAGCAGGGAGACCAGCTAGGAAGCTGTTGCAAAAATGCAATAAAAAAGTGACAGTGATTTAGACCAGTGATTTGGTAGCAGAGGAGCTACTAAAGAGAAGTAGAGAGACAATTTTGAAGATAGGGCCAACAGGATTTGCTGACAGATTAGATGTGGGCTGGGATAGAAAGAGAGGAGTCAAGAGTGACCCTGAGGTTTTTGCCCTGAGCAACTGGAAGAATGGAATCATCATTAATTAAGAAGACATGGGGAAAAGCAGGCTTCAGGTTGGGGCATGAGGTGAAGGAGAAAGTCAGGAGTTCGGTGGTGGACATCTTCATGGGCAATGAATGGGTCACATGGATCTGGATTTCAGGGGCAAGCTCTTAACTACATATGTAAGTTTGTGAGACTTCAGCATAGAGATAATATTTAAAACCATGGACTGGGTGAAATCACCAATGGAATGAGCGCTGATAGAAAAGAGTTCCAAGCCACTTTGGAAAATAGCCTGGAAATTCCTCAAAAAGTTATACATAGAGTTACCCTACGATCCAGCAATTCCACTCTTACAGGGATCAAAATTCTAAAAATATAATTCTGGAAAAAATAATTTTAAAATTCTATAAAAGACATTTATTTACATTTTTAAGAGAAGATTTGGGAGACATATAAAAACATGACAGAACACTTCATAGGCCACTTTACACCATAAAATAGGCAATAATAACATATATATTTTTGCAAGCATAAACACTCAGTTATACCAACAACAGCTGCATGGATATAACTGTTATGAGCAGATGAACCACATTCATAAAGAAATAGGTCCAAAAGTGAAATGTATAAATGCACATCACTATGCTTGGTCCTTGGGTGCACCCAGCTTTATAACTGTGGTCATCTGAAATATCATGAAGAACAACCTAAGTCTTTTGATAAGATCAATCAAAAACTGCAACAGATCATCACTGCACATGCAATCACCCAAAAAGCTGAGATCTCAAGAAATTTTATCTTTCACAAAGGAGATGTACAAAGGATATCTCTTCACTTAATGAGGAAGTTTCAACGTTTTTATGTACATGCACAAGGCTTACACACAAAGTCAACTTTGTGATAATGCACTTTCATGGTGTCAAATTTGCAAAAAATGCATAAGACAAATTAGAACTCTCTAAAAGTCTTTACACAATTTCTACCTCCACTATTGGAAATGATGCAAAGAAAAAATACATACCATAGCAAATTGGCACTATATGTGAAGGGGCAGAAATCATATATGAGTGAATAATTTAGCAGGGAAGATTTCTTGTATTTTTCACCTGCATTTTCACTTCTATGTTCTTTGAAAGACTTACTGCACTTATATTTAGAGAGTGGTTGTGGTCTACAAATTTTGCCAGTACACGCTGTCCATCTGAAAGTCTGGTTATTGCCCAGCCATTGCAATTAAGCAATTTTCTGCTTTTACAGCACCACTAATAATTAACTTTTAAACTTTCATCTTTCACCATTAAGTAGCCTCATCCAATTAACTTATCACAGCCTTTTTGTGAGGGAACAATTTCACAGATCTCTCCATTGCGTTGTAAGGAATACAGTACCGAGGAATGACATTTGCTTTCCCCAATACCAAATCTTTTTTAGTCAGGGTTCTCCAGAAAGACAGAACCAATAGGATGTGTATATAGATAGATGAGAGGAGATTTATTAGGGGAATTGGCTCATGCAATTAAAATGGCTGAGAAGTCCCACAACAGGTCATCTGCAAGCTGAAGACCCTGGGATGCTGATAGCATGGCTCAGTCCAAGTTCAAAGGCCTCAGAAGCAGGGAAGTCAACAGTGTAACTCTCAGTCCCAGGCTGAAAGCCTCAGGATCTGGTGGGGGTGAGGTGTGCTGGTGTAAGTCTTGGAATCCAAAGGCCGGTGATCCTGGAGTTCTGATGTCCAAAGCAGCAGAAGAAAAGTCTGTCCCAACTCTCAGAGAGACCAATTAACCTTCTGTATTTGTTCTTTCTGTGCCCCTGGCCAATTGGATGGTGCCAGCCCACACTGAGGACAGATCTTCCCCACCTAGTCCACTTAGACTCACACACTACAGTTAACCCTTAAATAACACAGGGGTTTGGAACACTGACCCCCCAACACACACAGTTGAAAATTCACATATAATTTTTGATTCAGCAAAAACTTAACTACTAATGGCCTACTGTTGACCAGAAACCTTACTGATAACATAAACCACCAATTAACACGTATTTTGTATGTTATGTGTATTATATACTGTATTCTGACAATAAAGTAAGCTAGAGAAAAGAAAACATTATTAAAATAAAATGTTAACGTTATTAACTCTCTATGAAGTTAATATTATGATTGTGCCACTCTCACAGTCATACCAAAGGAATCGTAAGGAAGAGAAAATATATTTACTATTCATTAAGTGGAAATGGATCATCATAAAGGTCTTCAGCCTTGTCGTCTTCACATTGAGTAGGCTGAGGAGGAGGAGGAAAAGGAGGGGTTGGTCTTGCTGTCTTATAGGTGGCAAAAGGGGCAGAAAAATCCATGTGTCAATGGACCCCCACAATCCAGACTCGTGTTATTCAAGGGTCAACTGTAATCTCCTCTGGAAACACCCTCACAGACATATGCAAAATAATGCTTTACCAGGTTTCTAGGTATTTCTTAGTCCAGTCAAATTGACACCTAAAATTAAATCCACAAGTCTACCCTTTGTCAATTTGACACTCATATGTATCTCCTTAAACCATACTTAATTTCCAAATAAAGACAATAACAAGATAATAGTGCCACCTAATATGATGCAACTATCCTGCCTACAACTGAAAGACACTAATTGCTTCCCCAGTATTCAGGTTTCAGGATTTCAACACTCAGGATTTTAATCTTTTGGAATTGTGATTTTCAGGATTTTAGACACTAGGGATTTTAGACTTCAGGAATTTTGATCTTTTGGGATTTCAACATTCTGGATTATCGCGTTTGGGACTGTATTTCAGGATTATGACTACCACCACAAAAGACCACATAGTGTATGATTACATTTATTTGAAACATACAGAATATACAAACCTATAGAGGCACAAAGTAAACTAGTAGTTTCTTAGGTCTGGGGGCAGTGAAGAGGAAACTGGGGGAAGGGTGACAAGTAAGAGGTACAGGGTTTTGGGAGGAGAGTTGAGAATATTCTAAAATTGATTATGGTAATGGTTGAACAACTCTGTAAATATACTAAAAGCCCATGAATTTTACACTTCAAATGGTTGAATTATATGCTATGTGAATTATATCTCAATAATGTGTTAAAAAAAAAAAGGAGAGTTCCAAGGTTTGAGTCCTGGGGCCATTGAACATTTAGGGATTTGTCATGCTTATTAGACACTCAAGATGAAATTTTGAATAGGAGGATAAGTATGTGAATTTGGAGTTCAGGAGAGAGGTCTGGACTTAACAAGTCAATTTGAGAGTCCGCAATATATCGATAGCATATAAAACCATTGTACTAGGTGAAATCACCTCGAAAGTGAGCATGGAAAATGAAGAAAAGAGATCTGAGCCATGGTCCAGGGCACGCCAATGGTTAGAGGTTAGAAATATATAAATGACCAGCAAAGGAGTCTCAAAAGGAGGGGACAATAAAGTAGAAACATAACCAAAATTGTAGTATCTTAAGAGTCAAGTGAAGAAAATATTTAACAGAAGAGCAATCGCCTCTGTCACATGCTGCCAACAGGTCAAGTAAGATGAAAACTCAGATCCATCACTGGTTTTAGCTATGTGAATGTCAATAGCAATTTGACAGGAGCTATTTTGTAAGCACTGTGAGAATGAATGCCTGAGCAGAAAATGAGAGACAGGCAAATTGCAGATATCAAGTAGATATGACTATTGAGAAGAGTTGCTTCTCACAGGAGCAGAGATGTGATCCAGTAACTGAATGGGGATAAAGAGTCAGGAAAATTTTGTCCTCCCTAAAATAGGAAAAATAATAGCATTTATAAGCTCGTGGAAATGACCAAGCAACAAGAGAAAACACAATACTACAGAAGAGAGTTGCCTACTGCTGATGTGATGTCCTCAAACACGTGAGAGGTGATAGAAACTGGTGAGGGAGTGGAGAGGGCTGGCTTCAGCCAGGAGTGTGGACAGTTCACCCCTGGTATGAAAGACAGAGTATGAGGGCACAGAGCAAGAAGGTGGGTAGCTGTGGTGGCAACAGCATGCAAGAAGTGTCTTCTGCTGGCTTTTATTACCCCAGTAAAACAGGAAATAAGGTTTCTGCAAAGAATGAGGAAGGGGGAGGAGGCACTGAGGACAGAGGAGAAAGAAGAAAATTATTTCTAGGCTATAAGCATGTGGAAAACTAAGGAAATGCAGTATGGCTCCAGGCAGCATTAAGCATCCACTCTGGTTAATAGCAATGAATTAAAAACGAGACCAGTCAACAAGGTGGTATTTTTTTCCAGGCACATCTAGCCACACAGAGACAGATTCTGATAAACTGAGTTGAATGTAACCAGGGTTGGAATTAACAATATGGGAAAATGCTCACGATTTTGTAAAAAAAAGATAGGAAATTTTACATAGAAGCATGATTACAGCACTTTCATAGGGGGAAAAAACAGACTAAGGAAATCTATGGGTGGCTACAGTTTTACAGGTAGTTTATATTCTCCAAAATTTTTTGCAAAAATCAAAACTCACTCAATCTATCTCAAGTAAACTAGTATGCGGGTCTATCCCCTATAACCAAAGGCAGGAGGTAGAGTCAGGTCCCACAAGAAATTTGCACCCCTCACTGAGTGCATCGTCTCTTGTGTATGTTTCCTTCTGGGTATCTGTGTCATTCCTTCAAGTCCCTCTGCTTGCCAAACCATGCAGAGGACCCCCACATAGCTACTCTTGTCTCAGCCCATAGTTCCAGAGACCACTATCACCTGACTGGGTCTTTGTCTTTCTTAGATAAAATCCACAAGAGACAAGCTGATTGGCTCAGTTTGAATCAAGGCTTCCTGTTTGGTTCAATCAGCTGGAATGAGGAGAGGGAAGTCAGCTGATCAAAATACAGCATCCATCCAACCCCACTCTTTCAGCCAAATGTAGGGGGAAAAGGGCCAAGTAAGACCCCAAATATGACTCCAAAAAAGAATGTATGACTTTTATAAGAACACATACTTTAAGGCCAGGCATGGTGGTTCATGCCTGTAATCCTAGCACTTTGGGAGGCCGAGGTGGGAGGATCACTTGAGGCCAGGAGTTTGCGACCAGTCTAGGCAACATAGCAAGACCCCATCTCTACAAAAAATAGAAAAAATTAGTCAGTCATGGTGGTATGCACCTGTAGTCCCAGATACTCAGGAAGCTGAGGCAGGAGGACCACTTGAGCTCAGGAGTCAGAGGCTACAGTGAGCTTTGATTACACCACTGTACTCTAGCCTGGGCAACAGAGAAAGACTCTGTCTCAAAAACAAACAAACAAAAAAAGGAACAAATATTTTTAAATAAATATTTACACAAACTAGATCAAAGGGTATAACAAAATATTAAAAATTTAGTTCCTTTTTTTTATCAAATATTTCTTCTCTGTTTTAGGTAGCTTTTCTTACTATAATTATGATTTCTAAAAAGCTTCTGTTGAGTGCCTATTAGTACAAGGCACCATGTCCTTCAACTGTATAGAAAAAGTCTGACAGGCATAAAATCATATTTAACAGTAAAATTTAGATTTTTGAAGAAAACATGGAGAAGCTGCAATAGTTCCCTGACTGCAAAATGGAATGTTGATAACATCAAAACGCTGAAGATTCTCTCTTCAGTGAGTGTCTAGTGAATACTTCCTGCATGTTATTAGACTTGGAAGTTAGATCGGAGGCAAAAGCAACAGAATAAAACTGACAAGTAAGTCTATTAATGGCATTTTCTTTTAAGATTATTTTTAGTTGCACAAATTGTACATGACACATGTTTTTGTATTTAAAATTTCAAGTAAATACAGAAGCATATAGAGGGGGAGAGGCTCCTTTGTTCCTACTTCCCTCACCCATGACCCTCCCCAATTCCACAGACTCTGCAGAGGAAAATACAACTAACAGTTTGGGCTGAACTTTTCCAACTGTTTTTCTAGGTTAGGTTTGTTCTTTAGTTCATTCTTAAAACTTTTCTTTTTCATCTTTAAACTCGCCTTTCTTGCTTTATGCTGATCACTTCCTGTCAGTATTCCTGGTAAGTTATATACTCTGGTGGCCTTAATTCCAGGCCCTATGAAGACATTTTTAACAGTATCCCAATGATCTGATCTCTTAAGCCTCTCCTATTTCACTCGTTTTTTAAAAGCAGACATTTTATGGACCAGTGAAGCAATCATTTAGAAACATACATCTCTGAAGCCATAATCATTTCATAATTTGTTCTGCCTCACAAACAACTACAGCAGTCTTCCAGGAGGACAATCCTTTAAACCAAATCTCCAACATTAAAGCCGCTTACAGCTATTTCAGATAATGGAAGCTGTCCAGTCTGTGATGTGTTCAGTCCCTTTCATTTAGAGAGGATCTGTTGTACTAATAACCGACTTGAAAATGAGCTCGGCACTAGAAATTTAGCAGCGAATGATGGAAATAAATGTGCTTACAGAAGTTACTGGATATTTCCTTCTGAAGGTCAGAGAATATATCAAGCACAATAGCAAATGTGCATTTTTAAAATAGTATATCACATTCTTAGGAGACCCTGTTGTGAAGTTTATGGTGCTACCCTTTCAAAAGAACTGGTTAAAGACAGTTCAACCAAAACCTACTTTATAGATTTGTTTAAATTTCTGAAACAATAAATAATATGCAATAAAGAAAAAACTCTGGAGATTTCCTCCAAAAGGAGAAAAATTCCCAAAAATATATCCTTTGTGGACCTTGTAGTGAGTGATGTTTGTGTAGAAATACACCCTATCACTTAATAGTTATGCCATTTTGAATAGTATTAGAATTTTTATGACTCTCAGCTTCCTGTCTAAACTAGAAATAATAATGTCTATTTTGCAAGTATTGTTGCAAAATATGTTTGTGCCACCCCAAAATTCATATGTTGAAACCTAATCCCCAATGTGATGGTATTAGGAGATGGGCCTTTTCGGAGGTGATTAGGTCATGAGGTTGGAGCCCTCATGAATGGGATTTAGTGCCCTTTTAAGAGGCTGAAGAGACCAGAGTTTTTCCCTTCTGCCATTTGAGGACACAGCAAGAAGGTGCCATTCTATGAACCAGGAAATGGGTGTTCACCAGACACCAATTCTGCTGACACCTTGATCTTGGACTTCCCGGCCTCCAGAACTTTAAGAAATAAATTTCTGTTGTTTATAAGCCACCTAGTTTATGGTATTCTGTCATAGAAATGCAAATTAACTAAGACAATTGTATCATGTATGTACAGCAGAGGCTCTGCCATGTGCCTGGTCCATCATTGATTCCAATCCTGACTAGCGGTATACAATTCCCATGCATACTAGCAAAACCTCACCCCAAATGTCTGCCTTATTGCTCAGCTTTTCTGCCTGAGGACTCGTTCTGAAGGTACACAATTCTTCAGCCTTATGCAGGACAGTGCAGAGACATTAGGGCATTAACACCCACAGGGGCAACCCTCAGCCAATGAGGAATGAGAGCCTGGACAATGCCTCAGTCTTCTGTTCTTTAGAGGGAAAATTCTGAAACCCACTCTATACAGTTCCCTGAAGGGTCCCCAGTAGCATTGAGCCAGTTGCCCATAGCAATAACTGGCTCAACAATGCACCCTTAATTGGCTTCCTGGAATCATCTCTCAAATAAATTACCTTCACCCAAACATTTGTTTCAGACTCTGCTATGGTGGGGGGGAACCAAACTAAATATTATGTAACATCTTTTAACAGTACCCACTGCAAAATTTGTGGTTAGTACATGATAGTTCCCCTTCCCTGCATCTCTTCAGTAATGCCATTCACTTTACTGAAGAATCAAATATCCAGTCCTTAACAATGACTCACTCTGGGCAAAGCAATGCTCTAGATATGGTAGCCACATGTGGCTACTGAGGACTTGAAATGTGGCCAATTCAAATTGAGAGGTGCTGACAGTATGAGCTACACAATAGATTTCAAAAACTTAGAATAAAAAAAAGAATGTAAAGTATCTCATGAATAATTTTTACATTGGTTAGTTGAAATGATAATAGTTTGGGTATGGGGGTTAAATAAAATATATTATTAACATTAATCTCACTTGTTCCTTCTTACTTTTTATAATATGGCTACCAAATTTTTTTAAATTATCTTTGTGGCTTGTGCTGCTCTGGACATTGTGGAAAAGAGTCATGGGTGAACTGAGAGAAAGAGAGAGAATATGTGTGTGACTCAACATATTCAACAAGGTGTTTAATTATAAGCCACAGAAACAATTTAGGCTGATGTAAGCAAGAAAGATTTTATCAAAGATTAAAGGAGGCTGCAAAACCTGGTCCAAAGAATCAAGCTTGGAGGCTACACAGTCAGGGAAAATGTTTATAGATAGTTTGCAAAATAGCTGCTTTTATTCCCCTTCCTGTATCCATGTCCCTGGCAATGTGACTTTGAAGCTCTTCCCATCAAGAGGTAGAGTGGATTTCTTTACCCTTTGATTTGGGCTGGCCTTGTGACTTGCTTTGGCCAAGAGATGTAGCAGAAGTGACGGTTGTATCAGTTATAAATGTAGGCTTCACAAGGCCTCTCCTTCCTGAAACCCAGCTGAGCTGTCATGTGAACGAGCCCAGGCTGGCCCGCTGGGTGATAGGGACATGTGGTCACATCGTCCCCACAGCCTCAGCTGACAGTCAGCCAAACCACAGAAACAGAGCTGCCTCACTTACCAGCAACTGATTGCAAACACACGAGTGAGCCTAGAGCTGCTCAGTTAAACCCAGTTTAAATTGCTATTTTTACAAAATCTTGAACTAACCAGGCTACTAGGTTCTGAGATGACTTGTGTCAAAGATAAATTCAAACACTAGTTAAAGCAGTGAGGATAGACTTTATTCAGTAATAATCATTGCAAAGGGGAAAAGGGTACAGCATGAACTGAACTCAACTTCAATTTGGCACAGGTGATGGGACATTTTAAAAGGTGAATGAGGGAGTAAGAAGGGGAAATAAGCAGGGGATTGAGCAGAGACTGGGTTGGTTAATTGGTGCTTATCTAGAGGACAAGCAAATTTCTTGTGTCTTTATGGCAGGAGGTAGCAGTGTAAGTTACAGGAGGCAAGTTGCCCACTTGGCTGTGAGAGAAAGGAGGAGTTATTTCCCTGAAAGTTTGCATTTCAAAGAGATGGCTCTCAGGTCCTGGAGAAGATGGGTTTGGTTGGTAGAAGAGCTACATCTCAAGGGGGAAGAGAAAGAAATTAGAACTGCCATTTTTCTGAAGTAACTACTCTAAGAGGGGAGGGTTCAGGGGCCTGTCTATGAGCAGGTCTGGGCTAGAATAAACAGTAATTCCCCCAGCAGCCTTGAGCTTTCTAAGGCAGGTACTTTAAGGGGGCTAGGGTCATTCTAGGGATGAGGCCTTGAGCTGTCAGAAACTGTATTAGTTTTTGTTCAAGTCTTTTAGTGTGGGGATGGGGTGTGGGGAATGAACAAAATCATTTGTGCTGATGGTCTGCAGTTTTTATAGGCCTAAGTTGAGGCCTAGTCAAAAACAGAACCCAGAGGAGCTTGTCTAAAGTTAGGTCAAGAATAGTCTTTGCCATTTAGTTTGAGGATGGTTTGTTATGCAGCAAAATCTAAATAATATCATGTCTCCAATGAAGCCACAGAACTGATCCACTAGAAACTCCACCATCCCTCCCTCTGAACCCAGAAACTACAGCTTGCACTGCTGACCCACTGATGGCAGACGTGGCACTGCCAGGCTCACCAGAATGCCAGAATGGATTCTGTGCGGCCTGTGCTTTTTGGTATCACTACCCTCAATTCAAAGTCTGGGGAGTTTCCATATGGTTAATGGAGCCTAAGTCACATGCCCATGCCCTAGTTTCTCCCCGACATCTTTAGCCTCTACAAGGGAGATGGGTTCTCTTTAATAGAACACAGAATTTCCCAATGTAAGAAGGGTGTTTAGATGCTGGGTTGTCAAACCAAAAAACAAATGCTATGTGGACCATAATATTTCACACCTCCATTGTTTGCTGATGCTGAGAACCATTCTTGAAACACACTCCTAACCCTTCTCCACTTTAATAATGCTTCTTCACCTTCCCTGGGAAATCTTCCCTGACGTCCGCCTTCCCCAGCCCTGGCTGAATTAGAAAAATGGACAGAGGCATGAAACGTCAGAAAGTAATTAGCACTCGCACTATCTCCTTACTTCCTCCTTGCTCATAGTTCTTACCAAGAATCTTTCAATCTGAGTGACTGGAATTTTTCATTCATTCCCCAGTGCCTGGCATGGTGTCTGGAATATGGTAAGCCCTCAGTGTTTGCTTCCACTCAAATAAACTAGGGATTTCATCAAAGGAAGAAATGGGAGGTCAATCTTAAAATGGGTTGGTGTCAGATTATGCAGGATGTCAATGTAACTTATCACAGAGGCAATATGGTGCCATTGAAGGCTTTTGTACTATTTATTAGAAAGATTCACCTATATTCAGTGCAAAAGATGCAAAAAAGGTAGTGAGACCAGAGCCTAGCCAGTAGCCTATTGCAAAACGCTGGGTGTCTGAGTAGAAGGGTGTAGCCATGGTAATGGAAGAGAAGAGCCAGATGCATGAGATAAATTTAAGAAGATGCTAGAATCTGATTGGTTCTGGGGGGAGGGGAAAGAGAGGAAGGTATATGATCATAAGTCAAGTGACAAAAAGATGAATTGAACTGTGGGGTTTTTAAAAAAATTATGGTAATTTTCTTGTTGCCTCAAGACCTTTTCCTCACCCTAGTCATTCTGAGGCATTTTCTAACTCAGGAAAGGAAAAATTACTGCAGAACAGGAAAAAAGGATGTCATATTCTTTGCTCTTAGCTTCAAAAAGCAATGTTCTAGGACAGCAAAAATTTTGGAAGACTACTTGCTAAAGGGGTTTCATTCTTCCTCTCTGTGCAAGTTCAGGTTCCTAGCAGGTAAGAACCTTCTGAGAGGATGAAAAGAATTCATGGAGGAATAGCAAAAGGGTTTAATACATATGCAGAGAGGACTGGAACCTGACCCTCCCCTAGATGTGTAGCTCAGGGAGAGAGAAGGTTGGAGAAAAGTGTGGTGTTTAGATCCACAACATCAACTTGGTACTCCAGTATTTGGGGCAGAAATGGTGTTGTGGGTCTCTCTGTGCGATAATACATTGGGCCTACTGTTAGATGTGGCTGGGTGTGACATCAGGGGACAAAGAGGCTCTGATGGCAGCTCTGATCCTATATTAAGCTCACCAGTGAGAAGTGGACAAATAAACTTCCCACTTTCTCAAGTAGGGTGCAGAAGTTACTTCAAAGAGACAGCTAAGGGCCAAAGGGGCTTGAATTGTTAACCCCAATGCAAATGTGAATCATGCAACTAAGGTTCTTATAATTGCAGAGACTTTAGGAGGTGGCCTTCTGGAAGACTAACAAGACCACCAAAGAGTAGACACCCTCCCTCCCTGACCCCCTTCACCTCTATCCTCAAAAATAAACTTGGGAATAGGAACACCACCCAAAGAGAAAGATACAAGGATAAAGTCCAGAACTGACATGATTTTAAACTTGAAATGACTGAAAAAGCATGACAAAGGCTAACTCCACCTAGAAATGACTAGATTTAGTTGTATACTATCAGAGGAAATAGGGCATATAACAGAAATTAAGTTCAATTACAGGAAAATAAAATGGTACCTGGTTTGTGTGTGCAACTTTAGGGCCTATGAAAATTATACTTACAATAGGTATAATGGAGTTTACTGCATTTTTAAGAGAATTAAGAGCTCTCTTTGGGGAATTACAACATAGATTATTTTTTTTAAATAACAATAAATCATTGACTGAAATGGTTCAACACTACCTTGAAGTGAACAAAGTGAATTGCTGTTTTCCCAATGCCTGGCCTGCCCTCTGAGGCATGTTCCAATTCGAATTTAGTGCTGGGTTTGGGTCACCAAGGTGATTCTAGCCAATATTCCTCAGTACAGCCCAAAGAGTTCCAGTCCATTCTTGGGTCAATCAAAGTCTAGAAGACTCAGAAAAGATACATTAGCTATTGAAGTAGACCTGTAGTTAAGATAAACTCTAGAACAGTTGTTCTCAATGTGGGTTGGAGGGAGGGTGTTTGCTCTTCCTGAGACAGTTAGCAGTGTCTGGAGATAGTCTTGGTTGTCACAACTGAGGATGTCACAACTGGCATCCAGTGGGTAGAAGACAGAGATGCTGCCAAACAGCACATAGTACAGACAGCCCCTACAACAAAGAATTATCTGGGCCAAAATGTGAGTAATACTACGTACAGTTGAGAAATCTACTCTAGAGGTGAGTTAGAAGCCTAACCATTTTCAGAATCCTGGCAGCCTCTTAAAGTTGACCTACCACTTTGAATTGTTAATATAAGAAATTTAATATACACAGGATTCTTTGTACTGGGGAGAGCCTAGGCAAAGTTTAGATTGTTTATTAGATTGTTTTCAGAAACATTTAACTTGTAGATAAAGGTAAAAACACAAGAATTCTTTAAATACTTTCCTGTCATCCTTTAAATGTAGAATTAAATTAATCAATCAATCAATCAATCATCTGTCTTCTTCTTAATTTTGGTAATCTATTCTTAAATAGTTCTATACAAAAACAGTAACTGGGAACCTAATTACCATGATTTTACATAGGAAAAATTATAATGCACTATATGTCAACCACCACCCACAGCCAATATCCTAAAACATAACTAAAACTCAGTAAAACACCTATAAATACATAACCATCATGTTAGGGTGTAAAATGCTTAAAACATTACTTCCTAATAACCAATAAATTAATATACCTAAAAATCAGTTGTTTGGTATACCGCAATATACTGTATACAATATATCTCTCTTTCCTGAAGACTCAAGAGCTTTTCAAATTATCAACATGTGACTCTGATGTTGTGGTTGAAATAACTCAAAAACTTCCTCACACATTGTTTCATTGAAATTATTTTATTGATTTTTCATTTCACTGATAATTAATAATGTTGTACACTTTTTTATGTGCTTGTTGGGTATTTGTATATCATCCTTTGTTAAATGTCTATTCAAGTATTTTGACCTTTTTTTATTCAATTGCATATATTTTTATTTTTGAGAAATAATAATTGCATATAGATTCTGCATACAAGTCCTTTGTCAAGTATGGGTATTGTGAATATTTTTCCCCACTTTGTGGTTTGCTTTTTTTTTTTTTGAGACAGAGTCTCGCTCTGTAGCCCCAGGTAGAGTGCAGTAGCATCGTCATAGCTCACTGCAACCTCAAACTCCTGGGCTCAAGTGATCCTCCTTTCTCAGCCTCCCGAGTAGCTGGGACTACTGTGCCTGGCTAATTTTTTCTATTTTTGGTAGAGACAGGGTCTCCATCTTGCTCAGGCTGGTCTGGAACTCCCGAGCTCAAGTGATGCTTCCACCTTGGTCTCCCAGAGTGCTAGGATCACAGGCGTGAGCCACTGCACCCGGCCTTGCTTTTTTTTTTTTTTAACAGTGTCTTTCAAGGAGCAAAAGTTTTTAATTTTGATTAATCTGAGTATTGAACTGTTTCTTTCATAGACAGTAATTTCTATGTCCTGTTTAAGAAACCTTTACTTACCTCAAGGTCACAAAGATATTCTCATCTTCCTTTCTTCTAGAAGCTTTACATATACTAGGATGGCTAAAAATAAAGGTTGACAACACCTACTGCAAGCAAGGATGTGGAACAAACAGATATCTCATAAATTGCTATAGTGCAAAATGGTAAAATATTTTGGAAAATTGCTTCGTACGTTCTTACAATGTTAAACATGCAACTGCTCTATGAACCAGCAATTCCACTCTAGGTATTTATTCAAGAGAAGGGAAAACATGTGCACATACAGCTTATACAAACATATTTATAACAGCCATATGCATAGTAGCTTACAACTGGAAATAGCATAATTACCCAACAACAGGTAGGAAATAAACGAATTGTGGTATATTCATGTATTGGTGATTGAATTACTGATATATAAATACAATAACATAGATGAATCACAAAAACATTATGCTGAGCAAAGACAGACACAAAAGAGTACATGCTTTATGATTCCATTTATATAAAGTTCAAAGCAGGTAAAACTAATTCATATTGATAGAAATTAGAAGAGTAGTTGTCTCGGAGTGGGGAGAAAGGAGCCAGGGAAGGGGCATAAGGGAATTTACTAAGGTGATGGAAATGCTTTATATCTCAATAATGGTGTGGCTTACGTTGTTATTGACAATGGTGTGGATTATGTTGTTATCGTAATGTTAATAATATATTCACTTGTTATTGAATAGTACACTTAAAATCTGTGTGTTTCACCACATAAAAATTATACCTCGAAAATATATATCATATTGAGTATTACAGGCATAAGTCTAAATTCATCTTAAATGTATAGCAGCTAAGAAATATGTACACTTTATGAAACTCAAGTATTAAAATCACAAGGCATTCTATTGGAAAAATGTTCAAGTAGGAGAAATACTATTGGGATGTGCTTGTACTTCTTATGTGCCTAGAAAGATCTGTCCTCATCCGTGCTTTTTTAGATATTACTGGAGAGTCAAGATTATGCATTGGAGGTTGTTTCACTCCGGATTACAACATTTTTAACTCAGTTGGAATTCCTAACAGTGGGGCTGTATTCTTCCCTATATTTGATCTGTTCTGTTGGGCAAGTACCAAGAGTTAATTCTATCTCTACCTCTAGTTGTAAACACAAAATATGGTATAACAGGATTTTATTTATAAGACTACAAGGTTAGAAAATATTTTTGTTAGCTACTAAATTCAATGTAACCCACTTCATTTTCTCAAGGACCAGAAAAAATATGTCAGTTGATCAGTAACCAAGATCTGCTAAACCTCTGACCTAGTCCTAATAGTATAAAAAAGAATGCACAACTGTGGGTAAAGTGTTAACAAAATCTTTTGTCCTTTATGAACAAACTTGACCTTGGGTTAACTTTATAGCACTGTTTCCCTGGAGATCTGAAAAGGGTAGGATGGAAATATTTCTACTAGGCAATATTTCTTATGATTTAAAAAAAATGACAAATTGCATCTGACAAGAGAAAAACTCTATATGAACCCTAAATACCTAGTGGGAAACCATAGCTTTGGGCTCCCTGAATGTGATGACTCTTATAGCTGTGTTGCTCACTGCAGGGACTGTGGAATTTATGCCTCAAACATTGTTAAAAGAGATATAGGTCCCTATTTGAGCCATGAGGCTTCTAAGCCAAGATGGAACACATGTATCTGTCTCATCTCCTTGCATCTGTACTGTCAACTTGAAACCCAGAGATTTACCTCTTGATTGGTGTGAGGACTTCTGCAAGAAGTCTTCGTAAAGAAAGATACTTGATGCCGCCATTCTGGCAAGCTGCACTTCCTACCTTATATCCCTCAAATTGAATCTGATGCCAAGTGTGCCTTACGGAAGTCTTGTGAGTCAAAATTTTTAGAGACTCCCTTGTGGGCATTGCAATAATAGTACACAATACAGGATACCTAATACAGAATGGTAGTGAATAAATGTCTTTCATGACTGATGGGAAATTCACTGCTCTCATTCATGTTCATCTCTGTCACCATGGGTTAGTCACTCTTCAATGCCACAGTATAAAGTGGAGATGGCATCTGTTCTTGTACAATAGTAGGAATGTCATGACCATAAAGTAATACATGAAATATTTGTGATCTCCTTAGAAGTAAGTGAGAAAGAAAAGTACCTCAGAGCGGTCTGTCTATGGGAGGTAGGCAAAACTTATCAGGCCCAGAGAGACATGAGCATGAGACTTCAGTCATACCCCCTCTACCCATAGCCATGGGCAGTTGTTTAAAGGCATTTTGCACTTTCTTTCCCTGTACTTTCAAGACTAGCTGATAAATTACCTAAAATGTTATCACAAGTTGCACAATGTGATCCTTACCCATTATCTTCACATTCCTGGAATCTGTGATACAAAGAACAATGTAGAGCCAATCAATAGCATATGTTATTTTAATAAACCAATGTAAGAACTGTGCCTTCTTTTTTCCTTCAAAAACCACCTGGAATGCTCAGGGCCGGGTAGGGACTGGGCTGAGATATAGCTTCCTGAGACAGTACGTGGGAACCTGCAGACAGGCACCTCGCCACTGGAAGTCAGTGGGACCCGGGCACAGGTGTTGAACGGAGAGCAATGGGATATGCCCTTAGGGGCTGCCAGCAATTGCCTCCACGGGACCCAGGCCAGTTGAGAAGAGCTGCATTCACGGGCGCAATCTGAGCCCTGCTGTACGCCAGACTGGCAGTCGGCAGCCATCTTTAAAGTCTCCCGCCTGGAGTTGACTGTTACCTAGGTCTCTAGGTTCACCCCACCCCTGACCCAGGGGCTCTTCATCCTGGGTGCAACAGGCTACACCCATGGTGGCCAGGGACAGCTGCCTCCATGGGTTCCAGGCAGGATGAGACCCCTGAACCGTATCGTTAGGACCTTTGTGTATTGGAAACAGTTTGCAGCCCGTCCACCTGGTCCTGCTTCCCTGGCTCTGGCCTCCTAAGTGGCCGCTACGTGCTGGTCCTAGTGCCTGCTCATCAGGTCCCAGCCCTCCTGTACCCCAGAGATCTGTCATTTTGAAGGCTGCTTGTCAAAGTGGCTCATTTTGTATAAGTACCGGTTCTGATGCAAACCGAATGCCTCAAGTGCTACAGGCCAAACCAGAGCACCCCCTAACCCTGCCCACTTCATTAGAGAATTTTGCTCGATCCAAGAGTGCCTCCAGGGGCCACTATTCCCCCCCCCCCGGTGGGAACATCCCCCTGGTGGAGACTTCTGGGGATAGAGACACCCACCCACCTCACCCTGGGGTCTAGTGGTGGAAAATGGGTGCAAAATTAAACATCCCCTTATCAGCCAGTGACATGTGGAGATGCACATCAGAGGGCCAGACACACAAACTGTGGGAAAACTGAGAGCCCACAAGTGGTCCAGAGGGGAAAGTGCCCCAGCCTGTGAACAGGGAAGAAAAAACCTGCTAGAGACCTCAGAAATCCCAACAGCTGGCCCCTCCCACCAGAAGCAGCCCTCCAAGCCCAGAGAGAGAGAGCTCTGAACTCCATAGCAATGGCCCCCCTTTGCAGCCAGATAAGCAACCTCTGAGCTGTGTAGAATTTCCCAATCCAGCTCTCACACTGCAGCCAGAAGCAATTTTGTATCTACCCGCACCTCAGGAGGAGCAGGGTCAAAGCAACCCCTGGGAGCTACAAGGCCCCTCCCAAAGCTTGAGGCTTTCATATACCCAACCTGGGGGACCAGAGCCCGCCATGGTCACAACAGAATACCTACATAACTGGCTACTCCACACAAACTACAATCAACGACAGTGGGAACAACCCCACAGCTAAATATATTGCCTTCCATCTCAAGCTATTAGGGAGCAGTGGATTCATACCCTCAAGTACAATCCACCGGCTTGGAGCTCAAGCTGAGAGAACAAACTCACTACACTCCACCAGGAAGAGGTGAAGACAACAGGTCAGAGGTAACCCAACAGGTCCACCAAACTTGTTAAAATACACCTAAGGCAATACAGACCAGTACTCATCTCCCTGGCTCTGCCAAGGAATGATCCTCGGGGCCTTGGAGATAGGGCCATAAACCAGCCCTAACACCCCCAGCTCTCGACCAAGGGGCCAGATGAGAAAGAATCAGCAAAAGAACTCAGGAAACATGAAAAATCAGAGTGAAAAGTCACTCAAAAGAAATCATTAGTTCCTCAGCAATGGATACCAACTCAAATGAAATGGGTAGAATGACAGAAGAGGAATTTTGTTTATGGATTATAAGGAAAGCCCAATAAAATTCAAGAGAAAATTGAATCCCAGCACAAAGAAACCACAAGAAAAATGCAAGAAATGAATGAAAAAATTTCTAAAGAAATAGAAGTATTAAGGAAAAATCAAATAGAAATTCTAGAAATGAAAGAGGCATTCAAGGATCTACAAAACACAGTGGAAAGCCTTAAGAATAGGCTGGATCATGCAGAGGAAAGAATCCCAGAGCTGAAAGATAACTCCTTTGTGCCAAATAAATCAGTCAAAGAGAAGAACACAAAAACAAGAGGCATGGTCAAAGCATACAAGAAATGTGGGATTATGTAAAGAGGCCAAACATAAGGATCATAGGCATCCCTGAGGGAGAGGAAGAAAATTCACATGGGCTGGAAAATCTATTTGAAGGAATAATAGAGGAAAATTTCCATGGCCTAGCCAGAAATCTTGATATCCAAGTACAAGAAACACACAGGACTCCTGGGAGATTCAGCATGAAAAGGCATTCACCATGCCACATAATTATTAGGCTGGCCAAAGTAAACACAAAAGAGGCACTCCTTCGAGCAGTAAGGCAAAAAGAGCAGATAACCTACAAAGGGAAACCTATCAGATTATCTGCAGATTTCTCAGCTGAAACCTTACAAGCCAGAAGAGACTGGGGACCCATCCTAAGTCTTCTAAAACAAAATAATGGCCAACCCAGAATTCTTTATCCTGCAAAGCTAATCTTCTTATATGAGGGAGAAATAAAAACTTTTCCAGACAAACAACCACTGATAGAATTTGCAAAGTCCAAACCTGCCCTGCAAGAAGTACTTTGACCTGCATTATACACTAACCAGCACAACAGACACCCACCAATGTAAAACTACCCAAAAGCTAAAACTCCAGTACCCAGATTTCACAATGGCTCAAAAGGTAAAACAAAACAAGAGACTACCCAACAGAATAAACAGAAATCCACCCCAAATATCAATTCTCTCAATAAATGTGAATGGCTTGAATTGCCAATTGAAGAGACATAGGCTGGCTGGATGGATTAAAAAATACAAGCCAAGTATCTGCTGTCTCCAGGAAACATGTCTTACACACAAGAACTCATTCAGATTCAAGGTGAAAGGATGGCATACAATTTTTCAGGCAAATAGAAACCAAAAGAAATCTGGGGCAGCCATTCTTGTATCAGATGAGGTAAACTTTAAAGCAACAAAAGTAAGGAAAGACAAAGATGGACACTATATAGTGGTGTAGGGAAAAATCTTACAAGAAGATTTAACAATCCTAACTATTTATGCACCCAACCCAGGAGCTCCCAGATACATAAAGCAAATACTGCTTGATATAGACAACATAATAAATAGTAATGCCATAATAGCTGGGGACTTCAACATCCCACTGACAGAACTAGACAGATCCTCCAAACAAAAAGTAAGGAGAGAAACAATGGACCTAAACAGGACTCTAGAACATTTGACCCTAAGAGACATCTATAGAAAACTCCACCCAAATAACACTGAATATACATTCTTCTCATCAGCTCATGGAATTTTCTCTAAAATTGACCACATCCCAGGCCACAAAACAGATCTAAACAAATTCAAAAAAATACAAATTATACCACGTATCTTTTCAGATGACAGTGAAATAAAATTAGAAATCAATTCCAACAGAAACTCACATCTTCACCCAAAAACATGGAAATTAAACAATCTGTTGCTAAATGACTATTGGGTCAAGGAGGAGATTCAGATGGAAATCAAAAGATTCTTCGAACTAAATGATAATGGGGACACAAGTTATCAAAATCTGTGGGATATAGCAAAAGGAGTCCTGAGAAGAAAACTTATCGCCTTAACTGCTCACATCCAAAAGACAGAAAGTTCACAATTCAGTAAATTAATGAATCATCTTAAGGAAATGGAAAAGGAAGAGCAAAGCAATCCTAAAGCCAGCAGAAGAAAGGAAATAACCAAGATTAGAGCAGAATTAAATGAAATTGAGAACAAAAGAACAATAAAGAAGATTAATAAAATGAAAAGTTGGTTCTTCGAAAAGATAAACAAAATAGACAGGCCACTTGCCAGGTTGACCAGAAGCAGAAAGGAAAGGACTCTAATAAGCTCAATTAGAAATGAAAAAGAAGAGGTCACAACTGATACCATGGAAATACAAAACATCATCTTCGAATACTACAAAAATCTCTATGCCCAAAGACATGAAAACATGGAGGAAATGTACAAATTCTTAGAAACACACTACCTCCCCAGGCTCAACCAGGAAGAAACAGAATTTTTAAACAGACCAATATCAAGCACCAAAATTGAAGCAGTAATAAAAAATCTTCCAACAAAAAAAAGCCCTGGACCAGATGGGTTCACACCTGAATTCTACCAAACCTACAAAGAAGAACTTGTGCCTATACTGCAGAAATTATTTGAATACATCCAGAAG
Source organism: Daubentonia madagascariensis (assembly GCA_023783475.1). Classification (NCBI taxonomy): domain Eukaryota; kingdom Metazoa; phylum Chordata; class Mammalia; order Primates; family Daubentoniidae; genus Daubentonia; species Daubentonia madagascariensis. The sequence goes on along the minus strand of JAKFHU010001684.1, from coordinate 20,170,979 downwards.
GATGGAATCTTCCCAAACTCATTCTATGAAACCAATATCACCTTGATACCAAAGCCAGGAAAGGACACAACAAGAAAAGAAAACTACAGACCAATATCCCTTATGAATATAGATGCAAAAATTCTCAATAAAATTCTAGCAAACCAAATTCAAATGTACATCAAAAAAATAATTCATAATTCATCATGATCAGGTGGGCTTCATCCCCGAGATGCAGGGATGGTTCAACATACACAAATCTGTAAATGTATTTCACCATATAAATAAAAGCAAGAACAAAGATTATATGACCCTTTCAATAGATGCAGAAAAGGCTTTTGACAAAACTCAGCACCCTTTTATGATAAGAACTCTTAATTATATAGGCATAGATGGCTCATACCTCAAAATTATTAAAGCCATATATGATAAACCCACAGCCAATATCATACTGAATGGGGAAAAATTGAAAGCATTCCCCCTTAAAACTGGACCACACAAGGTTGCCCACTATCTCCACTTCTATTCAACATAGTGCTGGAAGTCCTGGCCAGAGCAATCAGATGACAGGAATCAGGGGTGTCCAAATGGGGGCAGAAGAGATCTAACTTTCACTCTTTGTGGATGATACGATATTATATATAGAAAACCCCAAAGACTCAACCAAGGGACTACTGAAATTGATAAATGAATGCAGCAAAGTCTCAGGATACAAAATCAATGCACACAAATCAGTAGCCTTCATATATGCCAATAACAGCAGAGCCGAGAAACAAATCAAAGATGCAATACCTTTCACAATAGCACCAAAGGAAATTAAATATTTAGGAACATATCTAACTAAAGAGGTGAAAGACCTATATAGAGAGAATTATGAAACACTGAGAAAAGAAATTGCAGAGGATGTAAACAGATGGAAAACACTACCATGCTCTTGGATAGGTAGGATCAACATTGTTAAAATGTCTTTACTACCTAAAGTGATTTACAGAATCAATGCAGTCCCTATCAAAATACCAACATCATTTTTTGCTGATCTAGAAAAAATAATTTTGTGCTTCGTGTGGAACCAGAGAAGACCCCATCTATCTAAAGCAATCTTAAGCAAAAAGAAAAAATTGGGAAGCATCAATCTACCAGACTTCAAACTATACTACAAGGCTATAGTAACCAAAACAGCATGATACTGGCACATGAACAGACACACAGACCAATGGGACAGGACTGAGAACCCAGACATAAAAACCCTCCTCATATAGCCATCTGATTTTTGACAAAGCAGACAAAACATACACTGGGGAAAATAATCCCTATTCAATAAATGGTGCTGGGAAAATTGGATAGCCACATGTGGAAGACTGAAACTAGATCCACACCTCTCACCTCTCACAAAAATCAACTCTTGGTGGATAACAGACTTAAACCTAAGACATGAAACCATAACAACTCTAGAAGTAAACGTCACAAAAACTCTTATAGACATTGGCCTAGGCAAAGAATTTTTGAAGAAGACCCCCAAAGCAATCACAGCAGCAACAAAAATAAATAAATGGGACCTGATCAAATTAAAAAGCTGCTGCACAGCCAAGGAAACTATCACTAGAGTGAACAGACAACCTACACAATGGGAGAAAATATTTGCATGCTACACATCTGAGAAAGGGTTGATAACCAGAATTTATACAGAACTTAGGAAAATCAACAAGAAAAAATTGAACAACCCCATTAAAAAGTGGGCAAAGGACATGAACAGAAACTTTTCAAAAGAAGACAGAATAATGGCTGGAAAACATATAAAAAAAGGCTCAATTTCTCTAATCAATGCAAGTCAAAACCACAATGAGATATCACTTAACTCCAGTGAGATTGGCTTATATCAAAAAGTTCCAAAATAACAAATGTTAGTGGGGATGCAGATGGATAGGAACACTCATACACTGCTGGTGGGAGTGCAAATTGGTACAACCTCTATGGAAAATAATATGGAGATACCTCAAAGAACTAAAAGTAGAACTACCATTTGATCCAGCAATCCTACTACTGGGTATTTACCCAAAGGAAAAAAAAGACATTCTATAATAAAGACATCTGCTTTCAAATGTTTATGGCAGCACAATTGACAATTGCAAAGATGTGGAAATAACCCAGGTGCCCATCAATACACGAGTGGATTAATAAAATGTGGTATATGTATACCCTGGAGTATTACTGAGCAATAAAAGACAATTGTGAATTAACACACCCAGTATTATCCTGGATGGAGCTAGAGCCCATTCTTCAAAGCAAAGTATCTCAAGAATGGAAAAAGAAGCACCACTGGTCCTCACCATCAAATTGGTACTAACTGATCAATACTTATGTCACACATGGAAATAATATTCATCAGGGGTTGGGCAGGTGGGAGAGGGGTGGAGGGGATGGGAAAACTCTCACCAAATGGGTGTGGGGCGCACAGTTTGGGGGATGTCCATGATTGTAGCTCTGACTTGGGCAGTGCATAGGCAATATATATAACCAAAGTGTTGCACCCCCATAATAGTCTGAAATAAAAGAAAAAAAAGAAAAAAAAAGAAAACCCCACTTGGTTAGAGTTTTTTTAAAAACCAAAAAAACAAGCAAAAAAAGCAAACAAACAAAAAAAGCCCCACTTGGAACTGCTGGCAATCAAAGCATACATTCAGGGCAACTTGAATCTGTGTTTCCCAGTTGCAGTCCTCAAATTTGACCCAAATAAACTCTCTACTTATGTTAATTTTGCCAGGTTCTTTCTTTAGGCCAACAAAAGGCACTATAAAGATCAAAACTATGTTTAGGTACAGGCAGGGTTGTATTTATTTCCTCTGACATTTTTGATAATCTTTTTTTGTTTTCCTCACAGATATATAAGTGGTTCCTTTTCAAAATAATAGGTTTGCATATATTAAAAGTGACAATTATTCTTTCTCCTCTACATCTGGTTAACTATACTGAGCCATCACATATCACAAATCAAAAGCAAAGGAATGAAACTGGCAAACACAATAGAGAACTTGGTAGCCACAGAGTAGATGGGAACAAAGCATAGAAATCCCCAAATCATTCTAGGACAGAAAAAAAATTAGCAGTACTTAGACTTAAAGATACCTGATACAAACTTTACACAGCAAACTAAGAATAGTTTCTAAACAGTTTCCATGGGTATATAATCTACTTGTTACATCTGTCAGAAATCGGTGCACTACCCTGAGTCACTATCTTTCCTTGGTAGATAAACTTTCTCTCTAGATATACTTTTAATGAGCCTAATATGAAAAGCTAATGAGCCTAATATGAAAATATTAGTGAACCTAATATTATATGACACACTTTTAAACAATTAAGACTCATCCTGAGCACAGGTTTGTCATTTGAACTTAAATTATAAAAAAAAAAAGAGCTGAGTACATGCAACTTCCCTTACTGAGTTTAGATATAAAGCCTACATGCTCATTTGGCAGCTAACATTGCCATTTGTAGACACTGAACAGCTTTGCAAAGAAAATGCCTCAATATATCAATGACTAGATAGCTACTTTGAGATGATAAAGATGCTGGGGTTTTTTTTTAAGACCAAAAAAACCTATAGTTTTCCAGATGATAACACTGAAATATTTAACAATATGCTATTCTAATTCATTTTCCAAGCATATATGCAGAATTCACCAAGAGCCTGCAGCAGCATACTTAAGCAGCCACAATCTGATTCACATATTCTAAATACAGTTCTATTCTTCTGGGTATTTAAGAAGAACCTATGAGTGGACATGGAGAAGAAAAGGCAAACTATCCTACCTGCTGTCTTAACCCCACAATCTTCTCCACATGTGAGTTTATAGATATAGATATGTGAGTCTGAATAGATACAAACTAAATAATATGGTTACAATTGCCTACATTGGTGCCATTCCTTCTGTGGCACCAGGAGAGAGCCTCCCTCAAATGGTGAATGAGAATAAAATCCATGTAGGCCCATTGCAGACATGATAGGATGGACTGACTCTACCCATCTTGGTATGCCTAGAAGACTAACTAGTTATACTAGTTCTGTTAGGTAGATAGTTGGGGGGGCCCACTAGTGTCCCTCCGGGGATGAGGGATAAGCATCCCACTTCAGATAACCACAGCAAGGAGGAGGAGCAGTGCATGGCCAATCAGAACTCAGCACGCTAACCACAAAAGCGGCTGGCGATTCCAAGCAGAAGGAATCCCTAGAAAGCCAAGCAGTACAGGTGCAGTAGGATCTGGAAGATGACCACAAGTAACCTTGGGCCAATTATCATATTGTTAGCATAAATCCACATTGCGGTTTTGCCCCCCTCCCCACCCCACCCCCCACGTGGGCTTTCAGAGAGGCTCACAGGAAATCTGCATGCACGGTAAAACTCAGGTTATATAACTAACAGCTATCCATCAAGGTGACGCATAAGCCGCACCTGCCAGGGAGGGTAAAACCCAGACAATATAAAATGAAACTTTAGTTAATAGTCAGGGCCTCCTGTAGCAACAGGGGCCCATTTGCTGTCTGTCGAAATTTATCTTGCTTTTGTTCAATAAACTCTTGTCTCTTGTTTGCTTTGCTATTGGTATGTCTTGTCATTCTTTGGGAAGAGCACACCAAGAACCGAGAACAGGCCTCAACCTGACATTCTGGTGCTGGGACTCAGATTGCTCTATCAAGGTAAGCCCACTTGCTTTTTATGGAAATACTTTTGCTCTAAATCTTTCTGCCTTGCTGCCAGTGCTTGAGGGGGCACTGTTGCTTATGCTGGCTCATTAGGAACTGCTCACCATTCACAGACTGCACAGTTGAGTTTTTGGTTTGACCCGGGTGTTTGGCAAGGGGCTTATGGAATACATCACTCACGGTAGAGAACAAGTCCTTCATTTTGTTTCATTTTAGGGAAGAAGGTTCTTTGCTGCAACTCTTGTGTTTTGGGCTCTGCACTAGTCTTGGCAATGCACTTTTATCTCTGACTTGATGGGGCGTTTACAGCCCCTTTCTGTGTTAAGGCTGGATAATGTTTCTTCCCCCTTAGTTTTGTTGGCATTGAGCCACCTAGTGCCTGGCTCACTCACTCAGAGTGAACTTGTACACCTGGTAACAAGAAGGGTGGGGACTCAGCCCATGCTTACTTTGTAGGGTCCTTTTCAGGACCAGAAGGTTCATACAGCCCATGGACATACCTGTACCCAAACAGATCTGGGTTATCTTAAGACATCACTTCTGTGTCTATCCCTGCCATGTCTCTCCAACATGGGGTACTGTTAAATACTTACACCCCTGGTTTTATTAGGCCTTTCTCTTTCACTTTCAAGCTGCTTCTTTCATTCCACCCCAGGAAGTGCCTTCTTTATTGTGGCTGGCCAGTAGCTGGTGTTAGTACTTTTGCAAACAACCAGGTCATTGTGCCAACAGATACCATTGTCCTGGCACTTGGACAACAAGAGGTTCTTAGGTTTGAGGGGTCATGCACAACCCCTCTTCCTACAAATCAGAAGGGAGATGTCCCATCCAGTTCAGCCAGATGGCCCGGGTCATTACTGGGGATGCCCAGCTCTTACAGACCCCAGCTGGTATAGCCTTTCCCCCTTCTTCCTCCTTTGTTCCCTTCTTACTTTCTAGATGGCTGCACAGGGATCAAAAATCCCTCCTAAGACCCCTTCGGGGTATATTCTCACAAAATGTGATGTTCGATCTGGATACTCTGAAGAAGAGGTGTTTAATCTGCATAGCTACCTGGCCGCAATACAAGTTGGACAGTGGAGAACAGTGGCCACCACATGGGACTATAAACTAACACGCCACCTTACAATCGGCCCTCTTTTGCAAAGGGGAAGGAAAATGGGCTGAAATATCATATGTATAGGCTTTCTTTTATTTATGGGAAGACCCTCGATGGTGCAAGGGGTGCTCAGAGCCAAGTAAAACTATGGTGTTAAGAGATTCTCCTCAGGTTCCCACCTGTTCCGAACTGCCCCCATACCCAGGGAGGTCTGAAGGGGGCCCTACACCCGGAGAGGTACCATCTCTGCCTCCACCAGGGTGAAAGGCAGCTTGGCTCCTACCCTTGGTGGAAGCATCGGGAGAGTTCAGGCCAACCTTCGTCCATAAGCCTTTCACTCTGGTGGAGCTAAAGCAAATAAAACAGGATCTGGGGAGCTACACCAATTACCCTGACAAGGATATAGAGATATTCCATCATTTGTGTCTAGCTTGTGACTTGACTTGGAAAAATATACATGTTATGCTAAGCCAGACTTTAAATGATTTTGAGAAATCCAGGGTACTGGCAGAGGCACAAAAATTTGCCACTGGATTACACCCATCAAATCCTAAATAACCAGTGGGTGAGACACCAGTGCCTGCGACTGACCCAGGGTAGGATAATAACTCTTCAGAAAAGAAATGGGAGGGGGAACACTTTCTAGTATGCATTCAGGCCAGCCTTAAGGCTGCCAGGCAAAGGGCAGTCAACAACTCTAAGGTCTCCACCATTACACAGAGGCCCAAGGAAAACCCCATTGCCTTCCTGGACCAGCTCTGGGGGACAATAGAAAAACACACCACACTTGATCTCAACTCCTATGAGGGACAGGTAATATTAAAAGACAAATTCTTAACCCAAGCAACACTAGCTATTAGGACAAAGCTCCAGAATCTTGTCCAGGACCCTACCACCTTCCTGGATGATATGGTGGCTGCTGCTAATTCTGTTTTCTATAATAGAACCTTTGAGCTTCAGTCTCAGGCTCAGGAGAAGGAGCGGAGGAAGGAGGCTAGGCATGCCCAATTAATACCAGCATTGGAACCCACTTTTGGACCAACAGCCAAAGCCTCCAACAAAGGAAGGGATCTCCAGTGCCACATCTGCCAATGGGAAGGGCATTGGGCCAAGAACTACCCCAACAAGGACAGGCCACCCAAGGCCCCTTGTCATCAGTGCCAAACAGGTCATGGGGCCACACTCTTTACTGTGGAATTGTCCCAGAAGGGGAGTTGGTCCCCAGACCAGATCATGGTACAACAATGAAGGAGTCTGCTCCCATCAGCCCCCAGCAGATTATAATCACTGGACTGGAGCCAAGGGTAACTCTCCCGGTGGCAGGTAGGCCAGTCAATTTTCTTCTTGATACTGGGGCTGCCTACTCGGTCCTCCTGCCTACTCTGGAAAACTGAGCACTCAATTCTATATGGTCACCAGAGTCTCCGGGGTCCCTACCCAACAATTCTTTACTCTCCCTTTGCCGTGCTTATGGGAGGGCATGATCTTTGAACATTCATTTCTGGTAATTCCTACTTGTCCTGTCAACCTGCTAGGATACAACTTGCTTTCTAAGCTCAGAGGGAAGGTTTCTTTCTACTCTCAGGAGGAACCGGGTCTCATAGGCCTCTTAACAGATTCGGAGGTCTCGGGCCAAGATCAACAGGACTGGGAGGCAAATATCCCTGTGGTAGTCTGGGATGTTGGTTCCCCAGACCATGCCAGAATGGCCCAGCCTGTTATGGTCTATCTCAAACCGCATCAGGGATATCCCTATGTTAAGCAGTATTCCTTGCAGCCCAAGGCCTGAGTAGGTCTTGAGCCCCTTATAAGAAAATTTCTAGCTTCGGGTCTACTCACTCCAATTTGCTCCCCTTCTAACACCCCTATTTTGCCTGTCTGGAAAAAGTATGGCACTTACCAACTGGTGTAAGACTTGAGGGCAGTCAATGAGGCAGTGGTGCCTCTGCACCCTGTGGTGCCCAACCCTTGTATGTTACTGACCAATATGCCCCCAGGACCACTCATTACAGCATACTAGACTTAAAGGATGCTTTCTTTTGCATTACTCTTCACCCTGACTGCCAACATTTTTTTGCTTTTGAATGGATGCCCCTACATGGCACACCCCACCAACTAACCTGGACAGTGTTGCCACAAGGACTCCAGGACAGCCCCCACCTTTTTGGCCAGACCTTGGGGAAAGATCTAGATGACTTCCAACTCCCCCAGGGTGTGGTGCTCCAATAGGTTGATGACTTACTACTCTGCTCCCTAAGCTTAGAGGAGGTGCGGGAACATACCATTCGAGTCATACGATTCCTAGCTGACAGGGGTTACAGGGTGGCCCATGCCAAGGGCCAACTGGCTCAAACAAAGGTGACCTACCTGGGGCTTGTTCTCACCCCAGGAAAAGGAGGGCTGTTCCTAGAGTGCATCGAGGCCATACTTCATCTGCCTGAACCCACCACTCAACCTCTTCTGTACTCTTTTCTTGGACTTATGGGGTTCTGCCAAATTTGGATACCTAATTATGGGCTTCTGGCTAAGCCCCTTTATAAAAGCCTAAAAGGAAACATTGATAAGGAACCTCTAACATGGGGCCTGAACAAAAACATGCTGTATAGGTGTTAAAAGCAGCTTAGCTCCAAGCCCCGGCCCTAGGCCTACCACATCCTCAGAGAGCCTTCTTTTTATATGTTCATGAGAGACAGGAAACAGCTCTGGGGGTGTTAACACAGCTTTTGGGGACACAGTTACAACTGGTGGCCTATTTATCAAAGAAATTGGACCCCACAGCTGCAGGATGGCCTGCCTGTTTAAGGGCAGTGGCTGCCATATCTTTACTTTTACCAGAGGCCATTAAATTCACTATGGGAGCTTCCCTTACTGTTAGAACCTCCCACCAGGTCTCCGAACTCCTTCAGGGAGGGGCAACAAAATGGATTTCAGATAGTTGCCTATTAAAATTCCAGGCTATGTTAATAGAAAACCCTGACTTAAAAATTGAGACCTGCCCAGGACTTAACCCTGCCACTATCCTCCCAGAAGAGATGATAGGAGAACCAAGTAGGCTAGTGCATAATTTTGAAGAATTTACACTCCACCACTACCTTCCCCAGGCAGACCTATCCTCGATCCCCATCCCTCAAGCCCTTCAGTGGTTTACTGACAGTAGCAGTTTTGTTAAGGATGGGCAATGGCATGCAGGCTATGCAATAGTGACGGAGAGCTAGAAGTGGTAGAGGCCCAGGCTTTACCAGCAAACACATCTGCCCAATTAGCTGAACTTACAGCCAGTTAGCCGAGAACAAGAAAGTTACCATCTATACAAATTCTAAACATGCTTACTTGGTATTAAATGTCCATGTATTTATTTGGAGAGAATGAGGATTTCTTACCACTCGCAGGTTGTCAGTTAAGTATGGACAACAAATTCATGCCTTTCTGGAAGCAGTACAGGAACCAGCTGAGGTGATGGTTGTCTATAGTAAAGGGCATCAGAGAGGAACTGACCCAGTGGCTCAGGGAAATCGGGCTGCAGACGTGGCTGCCAAACAGGTAGCCCTAACTAAAACACCCTTGAGCCCCATTAGACCTTTAATCCTTTCTAATTCTCACCTTCCTATTCCATCTTACTCCACTTCAGAAATATCTGAAGTGCTGGCTCAACGGTACCCCTTGAGCCCCTCTGGATGGTTAGTTAAAGGGAACCTCTATTTGTTGCCAGCAAAAGAAGTCAGGAGTTTGGTAGAGACCACCCATAATGCTACCCACTTCAGCCCAAAGCCACTTAGACATCTTCTGGAACAATACTGTTTCTCCTTTACTAGCCTCCACCATTAAACAGGTCACTTCACTTTGTACTATCTGCCAAACCAGCAATCTTCAAGGGGCCTTGAGAGCAAAACTTGCTTCTCCAGCTTAATGAAAGGGGACCCCTGGCAAGGACTGGCAGGTAGATTTCACCCAAATGCCTCCACATAGAGAATTCAAATACTTATTAGTGTTCATTGACACTTTTACTCATTGGGTTGAAGCTTTTCCTTGCAGTACTGAAAAAGCCACTGAGGTTTCCCAAAGACTTCTGGAGGACATTATACCTCATTTTGGCCTTCCCTGATCCCTGCAAAGTGACAACAGTCCTGCTTTTACCTCATAGGTAGTACAGGGAGTCTCTAGGGCTCTGCATTGTGCCTGGAGGCCTCAGTCATCAGGCCAGGTGGAGCAAGTTAACCAGAGCCTAAAGCTGGCCCTCCACAAGATGATTCCGGAGACTGGACTCAGTTGACTACAACTTCTCCTGGTCACTCTTTTGCATTTACTCATTGCTGCTAAAGCACCCTTTTCGTTAAGTGCTTTTGAAATGCTGTATGGCCGACCTTCAATCACTTCAGATATTGATTTTCAGGAAATGGCTGGACACAAACATGCCCTTAAATTAGCTCAGTTCTTGCAGACATTACAGGAACACAAGCTGCCGCCTCAAGACCCTTCTTCCCCTAGTCTTCTTTGTCATCCAGGGAACTTAGTGCTCATCAAACAGTGGAAGGATGGGTCTCCCACATCTCAGCTAACCCTAGTGTAGAAAGGTCCTTATCCAGTCTTGCTTTTTACCCCAACCACCATTAAGGTCCCAGGGATACCTACTTGGACCTATCATTCTCAGGTGAAGCTGTGGAAGGACAAAAATGAAACTCATTTTTGAGACAAGGATTCCAATACCAAAGGCGAATACTCACGTACTCCCTTGGAGGATCTCCAGTACCTGTTCAAGTGGATTTCTCCTGCTGTGGCTCCTTCAGATAAGTAGTACAAACTGTTTACCCATGGGTGAGACACTTTTGCCCTGGCGAACCAAATCACACATACTCTAAGGCTCAACCAAACCTGCTGGATATGCCTGTCCACTAAGTCATGGGACTTTATCCACCCAATGATGTGGGAAATGTGGGGAAATCTCTCTCTTACTATTGAGCAACATTTCACCACCTTACATATGCAGGGCACCTATGCCTGCTATCAAATGGCTACAAAAATCCAAGGGATCCGGCCTTTTCCCAAGCCCTCACAACCCATACCCCTGGGGATATATACACCTACCTTAGTTACACGGCCCAGGGCACCTTCCCATTTGTATTACCCATACTCATGGACAGAGCCCAGATGTGGGGATGCTGCCTGCTTCTCAATGCACATATGATTTTGTCATCCCTCAATCACCCATGAGAAACACTAGTCAGGGTCTTGAACTTTGTCAACTTCGGGTCACTTGCCAAAATCCCAACCATGCTTTTCTCAATACAAAAAATTACATCTTGACTACATTGCCCCAGCCTCCAATGCCTTGGGCTGCCCTTCCTTCCCATACAAGCTGGTTTTGTTGGGGATGTCCACAATAGGAGGTTAATTCCCTGGTGGGCCCAGGTAGTGAAACATCCTACCCCACCCTATGGTGCTAAACCAAAGTAGCATTATACCTCAGCCAGAGGCGGGGCTCTCTAATCCTAGAAAAGATCAATTCCTCATTTACTCACACCTCAATTGATCCCTTCCTTGGACCCACTTTAGCAGCCCAGGGAGCTGAATGGCATGGCACCAAATTACAGGGAAGAGGACCTCATGCCACCGGTGAATCAGCTCCTGTCCCACTAGCCAAAATCCAGTTTGCCGCCCACCTTCCTCCAGAGCAGGGGATATACTGGGTGTGTGGCACCCAAGCATACGGGGTGCTACTCCCTTAGTGGAAAGACCACTGTTCCCTGGGCCTATTACATCCAGATATTCAAATTGCCCAGGATTTATCCACCTTGCCCTTCCCGTTGTGCAGCCAAGGCCATCTACACACGAGGGCACTTCCCTTAATTATCCTTTTTGCCTTTATGGGAACAGTAGCTGCTACCAGAGTGGCTGCAGGAGGCACATTCCTGGGGCTACAGTAGTCTTGGCCACAGAGACAGCATGAGCTTTGGTAAAAACTAGCCAGACACCTTCCCTCTTACAGGAGCAGTTAGATTTGCTGGTGGGGGTCACCTAACTGCAGCAGAGGGGGGAGCTGCTTGTTCTTAAAGGAACAGTGCTTTTTTTGTTAACAAATCAGGACAGGTCCAGGACAACATAAATGCCATCCTAGAGTCCACCTCCAATCTCCAGACAGGAGGCGAGGCCTCCAGGCCCTGATGAATGTCCTTGGTAATTCTCTTTGTCACCCCATTACTTTGCATCCTGAGAGCTCTTATCTTGGGACAGTTCCTCATAAATTTTCTAACTAAATTTATTTCATTTCGCCTAGAGGCCATCAAGCTACAAATGGTCCTATATTCTCTACATCCCCAGCACCTGTCTCCTCCTCACATCTGCAACAACCCACCAAGGACATATACTGTAGTTCCCTGGAGAGACCCCCCAGAGAACACACAAGAGGCCAATCTAATAGGCATCATCACCCCTACTCAGCAGGAAGCAGCCAGACAAGTCAGCCTCCCTACCCAATGATTTGGGCCTCCAGAACAGAGAGTGGGAAAATGTTAGGTAGATAATGGGGGGGTCTCTGGCACTCCCAGGGACGAGGGGCAAGCATCCCACTTCAGATAACCACAGCAGGAGGGAAGAGGAGTGCACAGCTAATCCAAACTGAATGCGCTAATGGCAAAAGTGGCCGGGAATTCCTGGAAGAAGGAATTCCTAGAAAGCCAAGCAGCACAGGCACAGTAGGGTCTGGAAGATGACCAAAAGTAACCTCCAGCTAATTATCGTGTCACTAGTATAAATCTGCATTGTGGTTTTGCCTCCCTGAGTGGGCTTTCAGAGAGACTCACAGGAAATCTGCACATGCAGTAAGACTCAGGTTATATAAATAACAGCTGTCCATCAAGGTGACACATGAGTGGTGCCTGCCAGGGAGGGTCCAACCCAGACAATATAAAATGAAACTTTAGTTAATAGCCAGGGCCTCCTGTAGCAACAGGGGCAGTTCGTTTCTGTGGCGAATGTATATTGCTTTTGCTCAATAAACTCTGCCTCTTGCTTGCTTTGTTATCTGTGTGTCTTGTCATTCTTCGGCAAGAGCTCATCAAGAACCGAGAACACACCGCAACCTGACAGTTCTACTAATTATACTGAATTTGAATGCTAGTAAGCACTTCCTCTGTGATAGTAGTGTGCTAGATAATTTATAATGATTTTTTGTTCCCCTATTGTCAATCCCCTATTGAGGACATGCACAAACTGTATCTTATTAAGCTTTTCACATTTAGGTTTTACATAGAGCCTGGTGTACAGTAAATTTATCCAATAAATAAATAAATGGACAAATGGTTGAATGAATGGCAATATGGTAGCAAATTTGTCTCAACAGCTACTGAATAAACTGCCACTGTACCAGTTAGGATGCTTTCAGCTACAGTCAACAAATGATAGACTAGCAGACCAAAAATGGATTAAGTAAAGTAGACATTGATTATCTCATTCAAAAAAGAAGTGATTCATTCCAATGTTCATGCAGTGATTCAATTATGTTATACGACTCAGGATTCTTTCTGTCTTTCCACTTTTCTAATCTCAGTATGTTAGCAATGTCTGCCTTCATGATCACAAGGTGGCTGCTGAAGCTCCAACATCGTATCATCACAAAAATAAAAAATACCCAAAAGAAAGGGAGTGAGCAGAAAAAAATGTATTTTTTTCTTTCCAGAGGTCCTCCACACTGCCATACTTTTGCTTACCTCTCACGTGTGAAGACTGCTTCACTTTTCCATTTTAGACTGGTCACCAACAAAGAAGAATGGAATTTCCATAACTGGCATAGACTAGCTCTCTATGGCTAGAGAATAGAGATGCATCCTTCCTGCACTACTCCACCAAATGAACAAAGTAGGAATTCTATATATGTGGAAGAGGAAGGAATGGCTGTAACCCACAGTATTTCACAGCTAACTTACAGCATGATATATAGCAGATCCTGAAAAGTCAGCACACTCTCAAATCTTTCATTCATTCAACATATATTTGTTGAGTGCCTACCATGTGGCAGGCACTGGTCTCTGTCCCTGGGAGACATCTGAGAATAAAATATAACTTCCAAACCTCATAGAAATTACATCCCAGAGGGGAGAAGACAGAAAATAAATAATTAGTATAATAAATAATAAGATATATTTATCATATGTATATGAAAGTGATAAGGGGTATTTAAAAAAGAAAAAAGATCAGGGTAAGGTGGGACCAGGTGAAAGTTTTAAACAAGGTGATCAGAAAAGACCTCCTAAAAAAGTAACAATCATTTAAAGGAAAAAAGTCCAAAGACTAAGCCTCCCCCCTCACCTGAAAAGCTGACTGATTCCAAATGGCAAAAGGTCAGGCTATTGCCTTCCCAGCAAAGCCTAATTATTGAGATGGCCTCAAGATAGCCAACATTAAAGTGAAAGAGCATGTCAGAGGAAGAGCAAGAAAGTGAAAACTGAAGTACTGTGTAGAGTACATCCAGAAAAATTTTTGGTTGTGTTTCCAGGCAACTTAAAAGCAAATAAGCTAGGAGTTTACTAAGATTGAGAAAATCACATTGCTAAAGAATCTATCAACCTAAGAATCAAATAACCAAGTGACTCTATTGGCCTGAAAACTGAACTGTAAAATTATATGCAGCCCTCCAAAGGTAACTAATTCCCCAAATCCTTTTCAGATGTGAACAAGAATAATAATAGACAAGGGAGTTCCTTCCAGAAAGGAGAAACAGGGTCTAATCAAGGAAGTTCCTCCACTGATAGGACAGAGGTCTTTGAAACTCCACCAGTGGTTTGGACCAGTGACTGCTATGTTTCTCATTCTTCCCTTTTCTGAACAGAAGTTTTACCTACAGTTATCCTGTTCCTGATCCACCATTTATTCTGGCGGTGGGAAAGGGTAACATAAAGAGAGGAAGGTATCTTACCTTCAGTTTATAGGTCGCCAGACAACTAAGAGCTACACCTGGGTGTGAGTGAGAGGGCTGAACATCACCCAGGGATCCTGGGTTTTGAGCTGGATACAGCAACTTAATGGAACTTGAGTTGTCTCTGTTGGGGAAGGGATGAATGTGCTCTTTGTGGCTTTCTTGGAGAGAGGATGAAGGTGAGAAGAAGCATACACACAAAAACTTGGCAGCCAGAATTGCAGCTGTGGGAAAGAGATAGCCAGTAACCTATCAAAAATCATCTGCCCCTTATTCCTGGGCACATAATTTAGGCTACATTTCCCAGTCTCTCTTGCAGACAGATGTAACCGTGTGACTAAATTCTCAGCAAAGAAATGACAGTAGATGTGATGTGTGCCTACCTCTTCAGGACTGGAGACTTTGTGCCTCCTCCACACTATTCCTCCTTCCACTGGCTGAAATCTGGATACAATCTTCAGCTCACACCTGATGACATGGTCCTAGGGAATGGAAGAAACAAAATGGAAGAAACCTGGGTCCTTGAATCGCCATGTGGAGGAGAGCTACTACCAACCTGGAGTACCCACCCTCAGTTATTACATGAGGGAGAAATCATCTTCTTGTTCATTAAGTCACTGATGTTCTAAGTCAGTGCTTATAACAACCTATTCTACTCTAACACAGAAATTTAGCTAATGTAGAAATTATCTTCTATAAAGAATATAATTTTAGCTATTTTCTTTCAAAATAGCTAAAATGTTTTCAGTTCTGAAACCTGTATTTTCCAGTTATTTTGAAAACAAAAAAACTATGGCAGAACCTCTCATTTCTTACAAACTATAGATAATGGATTATTAATATATTTAACATGTTAAGATTTAGCAAAGTAATGAAAAAAAGCAGGAAATAAAAATGTTATTAGCTGATGTGGTAAGACACCTTCACAGTGCTACAGCAATTGAAATGCAAATATATTTCACTGCCATTAAAAACTCCATTCCAAATGCAATTGCTTCATGCTTTTCTCTTGTATTAGGTGGTAAATTTCTTAAGAGGAGGGACTCTGTTTTGCTCTCAGCTGTAAAAATAATATCTGGCACAGTATCTCAGATATAATACGCATTTAATAAATATTTGTTGGGTGAATAAAATTAATGATTGAATGAAAGTATTTAAATTTTAATTGGTTTTAACTTTTGTGGAAAAGTAATATATTTAATAGAAATTCAAAAAGCAAAAAACCCAAAAAAGTTGTATTCTTTCTCACGTATCTTTAACGCTATCATCTCTCATCAAGAAAACTTTCTGAATTACAACGAAATTTAAAATTTTAGATCTAACTGAATGGGCAACTTCTGAGAAATATTCTTAATATTTAACTCAGAAATATGTCCGGATTTTAATTTCAAGCTTGAGTATTCTACACCCAGACATCTGACATTTATACGATGAAATATAAAAATAAAATTCTGGTAAAATATTATGAAACAGACTTTTCTAACTTCAGACATCAATCCTAAACTTTCCTTTTATCACCTTGACTTTAACAGTGGGAATTGTGCACATTACTAAAGACTGGATTTGGCTCACAGTGGAAAAAAAAAAGAATCAATAGCTTGGTAGTTAACCCCCAATCTTCTCCCAGAAATGCCAACGCAGAATTTATCCACAGACTGGAAATACATTTGGTTTGTTCTGCTTGCACAACAAGACAATGGATCAGCAGACAGCTTACCCATAATGTCAGCATTACTAAAACTATAGGTTATAAATCTCTTTAATGCAAATATCTGTATCCCAAACTTTCAAACGGATGCTTGTCTAAGCTTAAGAGGTGCCATAATTTTAAGAGCAATATTTTCTTTAGTGTTAAAGATTCCAATAGAGAAGTACTAGACTCCCTGTGTAGAAGCTTGTAAGGATTAGACTTTTAGGAAACTGAAATAAGCCTGCCATACAGTTCAATTTGAGTGGAAATCAAGAAGAATTTTAAAACAAATTTTAAAATTTGTTTTAAAATTTTAAAAACAAAAAGTTATTTCTTTCTTCCTTATTAAAAATGAGAAATAGTTTAAATAGGTATTTTAATCTCAAATATAGTATTTAAGCCAGCATTGAATCTAAGGTTGAAAATTTAATCTTCAGAGTTTATTAACCAATCTTAACTTTTAATGTGATTCATTCACTCACACATTCATTCAAGAAATATTTATTGAGCATCGCAGCAGAGATTGCTTGTTGTGTATTCCAATATCCATGCTCCCTCTTTTAGAAGCCCTGATTTTCAGCTGGCCACATGGACGCCTAGAATAAAGATGTGGTCCTCAAGGCTCCCTTTGAGCTAGGCCCTTACCACCTCAATGGTGAGGGTAACCAGAAATGTTATGTGGCAACTTCTGAGAAATATTCTTAAAAGGCAGCTGGTATATATATTCCTTGCCCTATCTTCCCATCTTCCTCCACTCTATTTAGGATGTGGTTCTAGCGAAAGGACTTACCTCTTTCACACAAAGATGAGATCCATATCCCAGGGATGGCAGAGCAGAAAGCTAGAAGCAACACGTATGCCTGAGGACTTTGCGGATTAGAGGCACCACCCTTGCCCTAGAATGCCCACCTCTAGACTTAATCACAAGAGAAAAATAAACTCCTATCTTTTTAAACTCACCATTATTTGGAGTTTTCATATTACTTGTGATGAAACCTAATCCTAATGGATTCAAGCACAAATTGTAAGATATAATAAGTATTGAAGTAAATAGAAGATGAGTAAGGCAGAGTTTCTGCACACAACCAGCTTAAAATTTAGCAGTGAATACCGATGTATAAAGAGCACCAGAGTAGATTATCACACATAGTTTTTTCCTGTTTATTATGTTTCAAACCAACTCTCTTCCTCTGGTAACAACCACCACTTTCTTCTACCATATCATGATATCAAATTTTAATTCCCATATCTCCATTCCTGAGCCAACTTCAGTTATTTGGGGATGGGGGAAGAAGTGGAAATGTAATATAGCCTGGCCAATTAAAGTACTAGCTATTGTAATTGATTCACAGATGAGCATACAAATTAAACTTGGCCATTCAGAATCCCACTGTATTGATCAGCTATCACTGCAACACGTTGCACAATAAAGCAGCCCACAACTCAGTACTTTAACAACAAACATCTATCATGGGTCTATAGGTCAGCTGGGTCTACCTAGCTTTAGGCCACAAGTTGGGCTCTGGTCTGCTCCACACGCCTCTCATCCTTCTTGCACCAGAAAATGCCTGGGTTAACTTCTTGTGACATATGACAGGGGCAAAGCCAAGCCACACAAGCACAGTTAAGGCTTCTGCTCATTGCCATATTCATTAATATCCCATTGGGATGGGGAAATATATTCTGCCCACTATAGTGAACTGTAAGATCATATGACAGAGGGGGTGAAGAAGAAGAAATAATAATGCAATCGCTTATGCACACATCTTGAGTTTCCAGTACCACTTGGGTCATGGTACCAGAGGGCTTTGAGCCTAGGGCTGCTTGTGCCAATCTTTCTGGCTAAATGGAAGAAGCACATCTCCAGTACGAGAGAACGAGATAGCACATGAAGAGAAACAAAGAGGTGAGAGATGAATGTATGGATATACTGAATATACTAAATCCCTTACTTTAAAAATGGGACCATGTTAAAAAAAAATACCAAAAGCAGTAGTGGCATGAGCAAAAGTCGTGGAAATTCAGGAAAGTGGAAAGATTAGAGAAACTTTCATAGCAGATATTCATTTGAATTGGACTTTAAATGATGAGTGAGAATGATTTTTACCATCACAGATGTAAAAGTGACTTTCAGAAAATAAAATTATGTGCTCTCTCTAGTCTCTTCTCCTTGCTTTCTATCATGGAGGCTGAAAAAACCAAATAGTCACTT
This sequence comes from Daubentonia madagascariensis, assembly GCA_023783475.1. Classification (NCBI taxonomy): domain Eukaryota; kingdom Metazoa; phylum Chordata; class Mammalia; order Primates; family Daubentoniidae; genus Daubentonia; species Daubentonia madagascariensis. The sequence goes on along the minus strand of JAKFHU010001684.1, from coordinate 20,152,389 downwards.
TCACAGAATCATTACATTAAAGGTCATATAACAGTTCTGGTGACCAGATATAAGCAGAAATCTGCAAGGGTCTCTCAGAAAAGCCTTTATTTCCTAATAAAAGTGAAAGATGTAACTTCCCCTTTCCCTGTCCCCGTATCTTCTATCCCTGTCTTCCTCCCTGGAAGAAAATATGTTGCCTCTCAAGAGTTGCAGAGCCACACTTAAGAGGAAAGCCAGGAGAGTTGCAGAGAGGGTAGTCTTGACAACAATGACAGCTGCTAGCAGTTGGTTCCAACTATTCTGTTCCGTGAAACAAATAAACATCTGAATTTGATTCAGATACTGTTAATCAAGTTTTCTTTTACTTGCATCTGAAAGGATTCCTAACTGGTTTAAGCCTAAAGTCAAAGTAATATCTATTTTAGATCAAAAACTAATTATACAACTAGTCTTTGTATACCACCTTACAGTTCATAACACATTTTTGCACACTTCACTGAGTTATTAGACTAGAAAGAAAAGTAGTTAAAGATAAAATCCTTGACGATTTAAGTACATAAATGAGGTTTTGTCAAATAAGATAGTAAACTAGAAAGCCCATTATAACTGTCATTCCAAATACAGTAATGTGTCACTTAACAGGAGAGTTGCAGAGCAAGAGCAACTTCTGAAAAATTTCTGAGACTTCCAATTTCTGAGAAACGGATCATTAGGCAATTTCATCACTGTGTCAACATCATAGAATGTACTTACATACAAACCTAGATGGTATAGCCCACTACATACCTAAGCTATATGGTATAACCTATTGCTTCTAGGCTACAAACCTGTACAGCATGTCACTATACTGAATACTGTAGGCAACTGTAACACAGTGGTAAGTATTATGAATCTAAACATATCCAAATGTATAAAAGGTACAGTAAAAATATGACATAAAAGATTTTTTTAAAATTGTACACCTGTATAGGGCACTTAAGAATGGAGCATGCAGGACTGGAATTTGCTCTGGGTGGTTCAGCGAGTGAGTGGTGAGTGAATGTGAAGGCCTAGGACCTTCTGTAGACTTTATGAACACAATACACTAAATTTATACAAATTTTTTCTTTCTCCAATAATAAATTAAACTTAGCTTACTGTAATTTTTAACTTATAAACTTTTAAATTTTTTAACATTTTGACTCTTTTGTAGTAACACTTAGCTTAAAACACACAGTACAGCTATACAAAAATATTTTCTCTCTTTATATCCTTATTCTATAAGCTTTTTTATATTTTTAAAATTTATTGTTTTTAACTTTTTAAATTTTTTTTAAAACTAAGACACAAACACACACATTAGCCTAGGCCTACACAGGATCATCAATATCACTGTCCTCCACCTCCACATCTTGCCCCACTGGCTGGCAGGTATTCAGGGTCAGTAACACACGTGGAGTTGTCATCTCCTATGACAATACCTTCTTCTGGAATACCTCCTGAAGGACCTGCCTGAGACTATTTTACAGTTAACTTTTTTTTTATGTAAGTAGAAGGAGTATACTCTAAAATAACAATCAAAACTATAGTAAATACATAAACCAGTAACACAGTCATTTATTATCATTATCAAGTATCATGAACTATACATAATTGTATGTGCTATACTTTTATATGATAGGTAACACAGTAGGTTCGTTTATACCAGCATCACCACAAACACATGAGTAATGCATTGTACCACAACATTATGATTGCTACAAGATTACCAGGCAATAGGAATTTTTCCTCTCCTTCATAATCTTATGTGACCACTGTCATATATGCAATACGTCATTGACTGAAACATCGTTACGCAGCACATGACTGTAGATGTATGTATTACTAAATCTAGATCACAAGACTGACAGAATGGACTCTTTGTAGAAAAAAGATACCAATTATAAACAAGACCTAAGGCCATGCCAGGCAAGGGTTAACTCATGCAATCCTACACTTAAAGAATAAACTATGTTCTAACTAACACAGAGGTTTTCTTTTTCTTTTTCTCTAGCAGCTAAACATCACTGGCCTTGAGATAAGCAATACTAAAACAATTGCAGCTCACCGACCACCAGATACTAAGTGACCCACCTCCCTGTTCCATAAGCCGTAACTACATCTTTGATAGGACAAGAGACTGATTTCAGTAACTTTCTACTAATCCTGGTAAGAGACCACCAACCATGGACTGGTTCTGGCCAGTTTACAGAGGCTGTGCACTGAGTGTTTTTATGTCCCTATTTTACTTTTTGATATATAGGGCCTAATTGTAATACACTTAAATGTTAAGTCTCCACCTCAAAGTGAACATGGGATATATGTAACATGCATGTTTACTTACTGTGCATGTGTGTGTACCCCTTCATGGATATTCATAGCTCCTTCTATAACCTGTTGAGTATGTATACTTAGCCAACCCATTCAGCATAAATTCCTGTCTCACTCTTTCCTCCTTCAAAGTGCCTGCTTCCAGTCTCTGCGGAAGGATAGGCTTCCCAGCCTGTCAGGATGCCTAGCCCACAAGCCGTAACCCTTTATAAGAAACAAAGTTCCCCTCTCCAAATTTATGAACTTTTATCTTTTAAGTTGACATAAGCAAGGCACAAAGCAAATCAACTGTGAAAAATGGACTGAAAAATTACATAAAGGGTCTACCGAGGTAATGATAAAGGATTCCAGGATTGGAGTGAGGAATACCAGAATAGACTGTGATAAGTTAAAAACAGATCCACTAATCCATAGAGCAATCCAAAATTAAATGAATAGATACGCATATACAACATAGCTAATTGGAATATATAAAATATAGTTAATAGAAGAGAAAAATGAGACAAAATACTAAAAAGAAGAAAAAAACAATCAATATAAAGAAAGCATGAAAAGAGGGAAAAGGAACAATATACATATAGGATAAATAAAAAACAAATAGCAAGAAAGTAGACTTAAATCCAACCATATCAATAATTACATTAAATATAAATGGATTCTATATCTTGATTGGGGTGGTGGTTACACAAGTGTCTACATTTGTCAAAACTCAACTAACTGTGCTTTTAAAGTGGGAAGATTTTATTTCTATAAATTACACCTTTTTTTAAAAAAAAAGGGAGGAGAGTTTTAAGGAGAACAGAAAGAGTGTAAAATTCCTCACAAAAGGAGATAACTGATCATTGAAAAGAACTTGTTTCAATACAAAAAAAATTGTTAGTGATTTTAGAAAACTTTTATTGAATCACATTAAAGGAATCACTTTTTTTGAAAAGATGGGTAAAATCCATCTTTTTAGTCATATTTACCTAGAATGAGAAATTCAAATAGAAAAAGCATAGACTTTTCTATTTCAATTAATGCATCTCAAAGTTTAATATGCATAGGAATCACCTGGGGGGCTTGTTAAACTGCAGGTACTCATTTAGGAAATCTTGGGTGGGACCCAAGAGCCTACATTTCTAACAGGACACCAGATGATGTCCCTGTTGCTGGTTCATCCACTACACTTTTAAGCAGCAACGGTAGAAACCACTTTTCTCAGGCATTGATGGCTTATAGTAAGTGCCAATTTGATCCAGAAGTTTTTAAGATCTATGAATCCATTCCTACCATCAGTTCAAGAATACTCACACGTAGATTGACAACCCAGCCCCCTTTCTATTTGTGACTGTAACTATAACAGGTGCTTATGATGCTGTGGAGAATGACAGTGATCTTCTGTCAGCAGCCTGGGGTTCAAGTCCCAGCCTCAGTTTCCAACCAACTGTGATAACCTGGGTCAGTTACTCCTAGGCTACAAAATGAGAGAACAGTTCTGGTTTCTCTTCTCTAGACTATTGCGAGGATTACAAAATAAAATGTAAGTGAAATTATTGCATGAGCCCTAAACTAAAAAAAAAAAAAAAAAAAAAAGTCAAGCAGAGACTTTGAGAAAGGGGAGGAACCTAAAAATAAAAGGTGATCCGGGATTATCCCCGTGGGTGTGCAAGGAATGTACCAATTGTGGGGGAGGGGCGCCCTATTTAAAAAAATAATCTATAAAAAAGCTTCTGTATTTAAAATTACGCCTATACCATGACACGTGAAATACGAACTTTTCCTTCATCATATATACTTCAACTGGCACCTAACTAAAAGTTCAGTGATAACATTTTGCTTCGTCTCCTGAGTTCAGACAAAGTCCCACCCACGCCTCTCTGTGCCTTTCTCCCATCCACCCGTCACTTTCCTGCCCCCGCCCCCCCGCGGCCCCCGCCTCGGGGCAGTAGTTTGCACTACGCTGAAGGGGGAGGTGGTAACGGACTCGTCTATCTACGCACCTCGAGGAGGGGGGTATGAAGAGCCACGGCTCAGAGAATGGTAAGAAACTCCGGCCAAGAGACGAGAGATCACAGGAAACACGTCGCGGCTGCGCCGTCGGTGCAGGAGGGCAGGAGCGGGGCACGCAGTTGCCCCGCGAGCGCGCAGCTTTGCCCTTGGCCGCGCCACAGTCCCCGCAGCCTTCACGAGATGGCGCCGGCGAGAGGGGGCGGGGCCGGGCGCGCGGCGGCCGCCTCCGCTGCAGCCGCCTCCGCCGCGGCCGGAAACAATAGTGGAGGAGTCTGAGCCGCGAGGAACGGTGGTGGCGGCCAGCGGAGCTGGACGGTAAAGACCCCGCACCCCTGCTCCCGCCCTGCCTGCTTCCCGGCCCTCGGCCCCTGGCCCTGTCGTCCCGCCTCCCTCGAGCCCCGAGCCCCACGGCCCCTCGCGCTACTGCGCGCTGGGCGCCCCGACGGGCGGGCGCAGGTCCGCGACAGCCTGGGGGGCGGGCGCACGCCCCCAACGCCGGAGGCTGGGCAGGGACCCGGCTCCCCGAGACGCTGAGGATGGGCAGACCGGCTGCCGTGGCTCTCGGACGCGTTTTCCCTGTGTGGGAAGAAGCCCGGGGCGATGGGACGCGGCGCTCCAGCCGGCCACGCTCCGGGATTCCCCGCGGCTCCCCCCGCCTTCGGCTGTGCCCGACCGGGACCGTGGAGCCGCGGTTCGGCCTTGCTTGTGGGTGCCTCAGACGCGGCCGGGACGCTCTCCCCGGGTGGTCGCGTTTCCACGTGCATTTCCCTGCCACCGACCTCGGATGGCAAGCCTCGCAACGCCAAGTTAGCGAAACGCATCTAAGGCTCCCACGACGAAGTTAGCAAAGCAGTGTCCCGTGCAGGTCGTTTTCCTGCATTTAACAGCGTTAAGTAGGTTGACAGAAGCCGGCAGCTGAAAAGGCCTGGCTGCTGAGCTCTCTGTGCCTGATGACTCGAGGTCGGGGGACGGAGGGGAAGACTAGAATACCCGCGAACCGCTTTCCCTCACATCCCTTTAACCAAATGAAATATAAAACAAAAAAAAACACTTGAGTATAGTGTCACCTATGGCCAGGCGTTAAGTTTTACTGGCACAATAAAAGTGTAATAATGAAGTGCAAGTATGGCGATGCTTGTTTGGAGAAACTGAACATCCTTGTCGTTTCCTAGAAGTTCCTAATATACCGTGGAGGCAAGTTCTTGAAATTGTGTAACTTTTCTTTTCTATTTCTTAATAGGGGCACTATGAACGAAGAGGAGCAGTTTGTAAATATTGATTTGAATGATGACAACATTTGCAGTGTTTGTAAACTGGGAACAGACAAAGAAACGCTTTCCTTCTGCCACATTTGTTTTGAGCTAAATATTGAGGGTAAGGACACAGTATAGTTTTTATTTTATGGCTGTGAATTTCTCCTTTTATGCTGAACTAGTTATAAGGTAAAACTAAAATGTCTAAAATTGCACGTAGTGCAATCGTGGTAAGTATGAAGTGTAAAGATCTGTTAAAGATAATGGTTTCTGGAAATGGAGCGGGAGTTAGCGGTTATGAATTTAAGACAAATCTTTTGTATTTTAAACACAGTACCACCCCATTTTTGTTAATATAAAAATGAAGTGAGTATTGACTGGTAAACATGTGTTCTGGTTTGAGAGCTTATTAGGTTGTCAGATTTTAACACACGTGTGTGTTTTTTATATTAAGAAGTAACATAACAATTTACACTGATGGGCAAATGTAATTTTTTTCCTTTGGGCCTGTCATGCAAGTACTTAACTGAGGTGAGCCTGAACTCTTTTCCTACCAGTGCTGTCTTATCCAGAAAAATGTTTTAACATTTTTAGATAATCTCTTTTCAGTAATCACACACCATTAGTAATTTTTTAAAACTAAAAAGATTTTTAAAATTTTTTGTACCTCCTAAATCTATTAAAACAAACAAAAAGAATGATGAGGTAGGCAATTAGCAGCCCATGCCATATCATTTAGGATTATTTACATCAATCAATAAATCAATCAATAAAAATTTTTTAAAAATGAGATTTCTTAATAGTGTCACTAAGATATATGAAGAAAAGTTTTCCAAATTTTTTTCTAAATCTTATTAAAAGTATTCGTTTGGGTTGGTGCACAGTTACTGTGTCTGTGGATATCAGTAGTTTACTTCCAAGAAACATGGGATGCTTCCTTAATCTTAATGTTGTCATGTTAAAGCTGATTTTTTTTTTTTTTAGATATTTGAGTAACACTAAAAAAATAATAATAATCCTGCAAAAAAAAATATACCTTTAATTTGAATTTTGATTTGTAATGTATCAGTAGAGAGACTTTACTAAACCTTTAGATTTTGGACAGTTTCAAAATAGTATTTCCTTTTTCCTGATTATATATTTGAAATTTTCATGATCTTTATTTTTTGTTTGCTAAGTAGGGGATATGAAATGTTCTTATAGTTTAAAAGATGCATTAGGGGATTACATACCTTCCTAATTTTTTACATACCTAAATTCCTTTTAGGACTTGTTATTCAGAAATGGTTGTAGTCACCAACAGTGTGTGATGGAAGATCATGGATTTCCTGTGGGTGACATAGAATCCATGTAACTTTGGCTTTAGTAAATGTAGTAATAATAACTGATTTCAAAAAGATGACTTACCTGGGCAGAGCGGCTGGTGCCTGTAGTCCCAGCTACTTGGGAGGCTGAGGCAGAAGGATCTCTTAAGCCCAGAAGTTTGAGTCCAGCCTGGGCAACATAGACCTCCATCTTTAAAAAAATAAAAATAAATTAAAATTAAAAGGATGACTTAAGGCTGGCCATGGTGGCTCATGCCTGTAATCCTAGCACTCTGGGAGGGTGAGGCAGGAGGATTGCTTGAGCTCAGGAGTTTGAGAACAGCCTGAGCAAGAGCGAGACCCTGTCTCTGCTAAAAACAGAAAAATTAGTCGGGCGTTGTAGTGCATACCTATAGTCCCAGAGACTCAGGAGGCTGAGGCAGGAGGATAGCTTGAGCCCAGGAGTTTGAGGTTGCAGTGAGCTATGATGACGCCACTGCACTCTACCCAGGGTGACAGAGCAAGACTCTCCCCAAAAAAAAAAAAAAGGATGACTTAATATTGAAAATATGATTCTTCTGTAGTATTTAAATTACCATGCTCTTAATCATGCAAGAGTGAAAATCTAAATTTACATTCTTTGGAAATAGAATTGACCCTGTATATTCTGACACACTGTAGAATTTTAATTTTAGATGGGCAGAGACATTAGAAATTATTCAGTCCAAACCCTACGTTTTACATTTAAGGAAACAGGGACAGATAGTTGGACTGCTCAAGGTTGCTGTGGTGATGATAGAAAGCTGCTGTTATGTGCCAGGGGCTGTGCTAAGCACTTTACGTAGGTTATCTTACTTACTTCAAAACAGCTCTGGATGGCTATCACTACCCATTGTACATGGGTGGAACTGAAGCTCAGAGACCTGAGAAAGGCACTTTGCAGTCACATGGCTAATAACTGACAGTCCTGGGTGTTGAAGCCTGGCTGCCTAGTTCTAGTATATGTGGTCTTAATTCTAGTGATCTATTGTCAGTAGTTGTTTTAATTTATAGGGCTCATGTTAAAAACCTTTCCTCCCAAATCCCAATTGATTATCCCTGGTATTCGGTCAGCCAGCTTTTCCTAACCAGTGCTTCCTGCTAAGTCATTATTAGGAGCATACATGTTGTGATAGAATTTTTCCACAGAAACTTAAGTTTTTGTAATTGCTTTTGTAGCCTTTTAAAATATGCCTTTTAACTGGTTCTCAGTCATTATTTAGAAAATGTACAAAATATTCCTCGGGTACCATCTTTATGTACGTTTCAGCTCTGATAATATCTCAATGTATAAGCATGAAGTAAGTCCTGTTTTTTTGAAATAATAGTTGTCTTCAATTTAAAAGGCAAACAATTCCCAGTTTGAAATAGAACAATTTCATTTAATACTCTACGTATACTCAAGGTTTTACATATTAAAATGCCAATTTAACCTTTGTGAAAAATTAAATAATTTCTTCTCCACTTATCTGGTGTCAGTTTTCAGCTCTCATGAATATACATTTTCACTTTTACTACAGAGTAGAGAAGTGAATACTCTGAATTCCACAAAATTTTAGTTTTTATATCAGTATACAGATCTTTAAAAATCAATAGAAAAAAAGTGGTAATACTCATATACCAGAAAAATAACAAGGTATATTCTTTGTCTATGTCAGTAAACTTTTTAAAATATTTTTGTAATTTTCTTTCCTCTACCAAGTTCCTGACATAATACTAGTCAGTAGACTAGAATGTAAGAAGGACTTTTAAAAAATGACATTTAACTTGACTAATTTGGTATAATTTTTTTTTGGTAGTATGGTAATATTGCTGTTGCCTGGTTTCTTAGCTTACTAATTGCTAAATTTGCTTAAAGCATTCTTCTTTTCTCTGCAAAGAAGCTTAGTAAAAAAATTCTCTTGAAGAATAACAACAATTAGACTAGTTCTGAGTCCACACATTTGTAGTAAATAAAAATAATATTTTTCACTTTTTAGCTTGTAGCTTACATCAAATCAACACAGTCTCCTAATCAACTGGCCTCTTGTTTAAAAGCTGTGTGTATGCATATGTTTATAAAATGAAGACAAAGGAAGGAAGAGAAATAACAAAAGACAATCTAATCTTGTTGGTCAGATTTTGTATTCTGGGCATGGCTCTAAATTGGCTTTTTCAGTGACTTTACAATAATGAAAAGAAAAGGGGTACCTAAGTTTTATATACTGCCAAGCCATGGGTGATATAATTCAAGGACCTAAGAAATGGCACTTTGAGGGTTCAAATATTTTTAAATGTTCACAAGGTTGATTTTTTTTGTGTGCCTATAACTCACCATTAGAAGTTAGAATAACTTAGGTTAGGAGACAGATGCATAAACTCCCTAATACTTACGGCCTATCCTTGGCCTTAAGACACTGTAAACTTTTTCATACATGTTGATGAAATACTCTAATATGCATCATAGATCACTGTGCTAAAATCTCTAAAGATATTTAATGACCAAATCACTACCATTCCCTAAGCTGTCCAGGCAGAGAAGAAAGCAGCCCAAGGTGGTTAGGAGCCAGTAATGAAACTCAGCTGTAATGTAACAAAGTCAGAAATAAGACTGAAGACGGGAAAGATTCAAGGCTCCCATACTGTTACTCCATACTGTCAGTTTTCATTTTGTGCCAAAATGCTGTGCAAATAATTCTTACAGCATTTCTACTTTCCTCTAATAATTGGCTTGCTTTCTTTTCTATAGAGAAAAACTTTTTTATAAGACTGGGCCAATTCTTTACATACAGGTTGAGCATCCGAAATCCAAAATATGAAGTGCTCCAAAATGCAAAGCTTTCTGAGCACCAGCATAATGTTCGAAGGAAATGGTCATTGGAGCATTTTGGATTTTTGGATTTGAGATGCTCAACCAGTAAGTATAATGCAAATATTACAAAATCTGAAATTTGAAGCACTTATTTATGGTCCCAGTCATTTCAGTTAAGGGATACTCAACTTGTACCAAGCAGTTTTCAGTTTAAGTTGACCTTCCTAGTTGATGAGTAAGCATGTATCTGGCTGCTCCCTGTGCAGTCCATCTTGGACTTCTTCCTCCACTAATTTGTTCTTTTCAGGAACCTTTCTGGAAGCAGACCTGCAATCAGCTCCTTCCTAATCTCTTCAGCAAGAAAAATCTGTAGGTGATTTTTCTTGGTTAAGGCACAGGTGAATCCAGTGCCTACTTTTAATTTTATTGTTCCTTGATTCTTTGGGTCTTTGATGGTACCCTGTTTACACTGTAAGTAATCAGGGACCAGTCTGAGTCTCAGTATTAAATCCTTGATTTAGTTTGGGAGTTGGAACTGGTTATTTATTGCTCAAGGTTTGTCATTCTTCCTCTGTGTCCTGCTTCTGACATAATGAACATCTTTCCACTTAAGTAAATAGTCTCACCACATATGATAGGGAAGCTGTAAATAGCTAACTCAATCTGGCATTAGCCTTTTTCTCTTGTTTCCCATCCTGTAATGGCAAACATCATGTATTAGTATAATAATAACTAACTAAGAGTTACACTTTTATGTGTAAAGCCTAATGTGACTTCTGAACTTTAGCTTGGAGATCTTTGATATACTTGTGTGTTCGTCTGCTTTGTGCTTCTGTAACGGAATACATGAGATTGGGTAATTTATAAAGAACAGAAATTGATTTCTTACAGTTTTGGAGGCTGGAAGTCCAAGTTCTAGGGGCCCACATCTAGTGAGGGCCTTTGTGCTACGTCATCCCATGGCGGAAAGGCAAAAGAGAGAGAGTCAAACTCACTTTTATAACAAACAAAGGTAGTTTGCTATAAAAAGTTATCTAAAGATAACTCACCCACTCCATGATAATGACATTAATCCAGACATGAGAGCAGAGCTCTCTTGACCTAATCACCTCTTAGGCCCCATCTCCTAACACTGTTGCATTAAGGTTTAAGTTTCCAACACATGAACTTTGGGGACACATTCAAACTATAGTGACTTAGAAATAAAGGTTATTTTTTTTTCCTTAGCTGCCTTTTAATGTGACTGTAAATAAATTTGAATACTTTTTTCAAATGGCTCTGATAGTAAAACCTCATTTGGACAGGAGTAGGGATGGGTGAGTGGAAAATCGGCTTAATTGGTGATAAATTTAAATTATAGGATATTTTAAAAGAAAAATAGTTGAAACGAGGCTAAGAACATCTGGTAAAGACTTGCAATTTAACTAATAACCCATATATGAGGAGCCAGGTTCCAGATTTTTATCCCTATCCTAATTATGGTGGCCTCTTTTTAGTTACTTCCAGCTTTCCCTCCCTCTTACTTTTGTTAAACTTTCTAATTCTAACATTGTTAGACTTTGTCATTCTAAAGTCTAGGGTGAGTTTAAAGTTTAGGTCATACACAAATTGTGGTTGTGCAGATTATCTCTTAGAAATTAGGTCTGGCTATATGTACCAGGAATTTCAAATATGATGGTGAAATAAAGCTGCTTTTGTTTTCTCTTCTACCTTCCTTAGCACATAGTTTCCATCTTCAGAGTCACCTCATGAGCCAAAGTGGCTGCTGGAACTCCAGCTATTGCTTATTTATTCCAAGACAAAAAAGAAAGGACATCTGACAGAAGGGGTACATGTCAATAGTCTCTCCTGCACCTAAAAAGGAGTTTTTCCTTGATGTCCCAGCTAACAATTTCATGTTCATTTCACTGCCCTTATATTCAAGAGAAGCTGCTTCAAATAAAATGAGTATTTTACACAGAAAGGAACAATTGAGTAGGCAACTAGCAAAATGGGCCACAGAGAGACCATTTTAGTAATTAAAGGTTATACTACATCCAAGACAAACTATTTGAGCTACAAGGACCAATAAGGAATGCTCTGGTGAATCTTCAAATCCTGGTGTTTGAACTGGAAGGGATTGTAGCGAAGTAAGGGATTGTATTCTGAAGATGGGCATGTAACCAGACCTCACATGGATTTGTTGCCAGAAAGCTATAAGAGTTTTCAGGTTTCTGACCCATCTCAGTACATAAAATGTAAATGATTAATGGTACTCTCATAAAGAGGTCCCAAATTTTTTTCATTCTATTAGAATCTTGTGTAATTAAGCAAGTTAAACTTAGAAATATTATAAACTTAGAAAGGTCCTCTCTGCTTCTCCCAGGTTTTGTTCATGATAGATTAACATGGTAATTCTGCCTCCAATACCTTAACATGGAAGATTGATTTTCTGCAGCTGAACACATCTGCCACTGCTCCAGTGATTAACACATGCGCCAGTCTTGAATTTTGACCCTGAATGTACTAGTTGGGTTTCCTTGGCAAGACACTTTAGTACTGTCATACTGGTTCCCTACTGTTACCAGTAAGAACAGCTTCATATTTTTACTTCTTAATCTTGAAATTATTGTGTCAGAATCTAATTCAAAAGGCTCAAGTCCGGTTGTTGCCATTTGATCCAAGAATATTTGGCAGTATAAGCTAATGAAGCTCAGATTTTTGTTTGCTTTTGATGCTCAGAATGAAGCTGCAGAGTAGTTGAAGCATAGTAATTGGAAGCACAGGTTCTTAATTCTGTGCCGTTGAGGTCCAAAAGCTCTAAGTGGGGGCACACACTTTGGTCAGAGCCACATTGTCCAGATTTGAATCCCCATTTATTGTGTGAACTTGGGCAAGTTACTTATATATATTATTCTGTCAATTTAGCTAGAGGTGTATGCCCATCTAATATATAAATAGGAAATGATTACTATTTATTCCATCCCATTTAGTAATAGTCTATAGCTAAAATGCCTGTAGAGATGAATAGTAAGATTGGAAACCCTTACTTTGTGAATTGATTAAGTATAATTGAGCATTTATGTAGCTAACATTTATAGAGCCCTCCCATCAAGACTAAATAAGTAATAATACTGTCTTCATTTGTATGTGGTGAAACAAAGGCACTGAGACCAAGTAAAGTTGCCCAAAAGTCACATCGATAGTAATTACTGAGACACAGAGGGTTTCAAATCCAGGTCTCTGATGCCTGTAACCACTGTGGGAAATGAACATTTCTTTGACCTTTCCCAAGTTTACATTGTAGACCACATCCTCTATGATAGTGTGCGTACTCATTGGTTTTCCAGTGCCTCTGATGAGTCCTAGTCTCCTTTATAGTTTCCTTTTTTGTTTGTTTCTCTAAATAATGTTGGCATGTTCTGTCCTAGGCTTTCCATGCTTACTCACCTTGGTTTTTTGTGACCTTATATATGCTGATAACTAGCAGATCTCCTCCTCCCCCTTCTTCCCCTCAAGGTGTACGTTTATATATGTGACTAAATTTAGACATATTTACTAATATATCCCACGAACACCTCACACTGCATGTCTAAAGCTAAACTGTTACTCTTTCCACCCTGTATCTCATTTCAGAATGAAAAAATAAGTGAATCTTCCTCACCCCTAAAATCTCTTGCAACCAAAAATGTTGGGGTTGAAAGTAAAGTGAAGAGAAGGTAAAGACTTACACGCCTAGCTAAAATACCACATGCAGGGTAGGTCCGTAGAAAGAATCTGCCTAAGCAAATTCTTAAAAAGTTATTTTTCTCAAAGCAGCCTTCCTGCTCTTCACCATTTTTTCCCCATCACCACCACTACCCACTTACAGTATTCTTTTCCTCATGGCACTCTTTTCATCATGGCACTTGTTACAACTTACTACTGTAGTAATTTGCTTGCACATTTAATGTGCTGCCCTCCCATTTTAATTCTATACGAACATGTATTAACTCCCACCAGGGCCACATGTGGGACCCCTCAACCAAATCCAAACTTCACAGAACAAATCCCTTATTAAAAGGATTTGTTCTGTAAAATTTGGATTCAGTCAAAAGGCCATGCACTCAAGGATCCAGAAGATACACGTGTGGCCCCAAGGCCCCAGGTTCCCCAACCCTGGTAGCATGTATTTTATTGACTAGTATATAATCAGCAGTAGTACAAGGACTAGCAAGGAATAACAAATGAATATTTGATTGATAAATAAACTAATCTAAAGGAGACTTTAGAGAATTGCCTTTACATTTTTTTTCCTTTAAACTTGCCTACAGCAAAACTCTTATACTTTTCTGCCTATTCACAAAATTTCATGAGATCTTTCTGGAGTCTACTAAAAGTTTCAGTAATCTTACTAATAGAAGAGCTTTGTCTCATATTCAAAAGAAAAATATAGTCAGTAATACAGTAATATCTGGTTATCTTATTTAATTGGGAGGTTAAAAAACAGTACTTTGCACCAAACACAAAACAAATACTGACAGGGCTGTGTTTAGAATGGGAGTTTCTAGATTCATTTTATACACCATGACTTTGTTTCTAGACACCGCAACAGTGTAGTATATACTTAGGGTGATGATCCTGAGTGCCTTTTAAATCAGTGATAAAAATATGTTCTTTAATTTGGTGACTTAAAGTTGAAAACAAGTAAACAGAATATATAACCCAGATAATAAGAATATCATAATTATAAATAAAAAAGATTTCTTAGAATACTTAAAAATGACATTTTGGTTCAAAATCACAGTTCATTTATCCCAATATTCTGACAAAGATGAAATGTTCTATGAGATGTATGCAAACAAATCTAGACTGAAAATCTTTAAATACTTATGTCAAAATTATTCTCAGTAAAAGATACAATAACTGTTACTGGAGAGTTAATAAAGAGAAACCAGCTGCCCAGAAATAAAGGGTAATTTTTTTATTCTTGATACAAGTGTATGAGGTAGGTGCTGTGTTACCCCAATTTGATGAATAAGGAAAGTAAATAGAAAGTGAATAACTAGTCCAAAATCACACAATTTAGAAGTTCAAACCCAGGGTCTCTGATTTCAGAAAGCCCAAGTGCCTAAATCATTTCTGCTTCCAAAGAAAATTACATGGGCTCTTAGGGACGTAAGAGCTATTAAGTAACTTTTAGGCAGGGTTGGAAATGAATTACACAAATGTGAATATATTATTCAAGCAAGGAACAAACTTCTGATCTCAAGAGATGCTTAATTTTTAGAAATAGTTTCTATCCAGGATAATATAGGTCTGTGAAATATTAAAAAATATTCATTTCTGATGACCTAAGAGAGTGGTATGAGGTACTCTCCACATAGATTGTAATCTAAACAATAATCTGCAAAGATTATATAGTTTTGAGAACTCTTAGATTCATGATAATCAGAGAGATGAGAGAAACACAAGTCAGCCTTGTTGCTGGTCCTTGTCCAGAAGTGTGAAGGAAGTTGAACTATAGACTGACATTGGCTAACGAACCATGCAGATGTCAGGTGGTAGTGAAGCAGTGGTTCTAACACTGCTCTATGTCCTTCCAGTCATCCAAGTAATGTAGACTACCATATTTATCCTGATTAATCTTTCATTCAAGAGAGAATAGGATTATAAGTGAGTAGAAGCAGAAGTGAAGATGTCAGCACTGATTCTGAAATTGCACACAATCTCCTTTTTGCTTATCAGCCTCACTAGCTAAGTGTGGGACAGCTTTCAAGAGAGTGAAATTAGAAAATGAATTGTTTATGTTGAACTTTCTAGTTTCTGAATTTTAGAAGATATGAGTATTAAACTTGACTACATCAATAGAACACTTTAGAAATACTTAGGACATGTTTAGAAATATTGTTCCTCTGACACTCCAGAAATAAAACTTCAGAAAATTTTTCTAATATTTATTACTGAATATAATATGAAGACAAAAATAACTTTGTATTTGTATAGTACTTTAGAGGTTAGAAGGTGATTTTACTGTCTATTATATTTAATCTCCACATTATTGTATAGGAAATGAACATTAAGTATGAATTTCAAATAAATACATGAAAAATGTGTAAGTGATTGAAGTCAAAGTAGCTAAGTAAAGTTGTGGAGCTATCAAAATGTTATCAACTATAGTTCTAGTTAGAGTGGATTTAAATTATTCTAATCCAGCCAGAAGCTATAGTGGGAAAAACTCTGATGGTCCTGACCCTAATAAAGTGCCCTTCTTCACAAAGATACAATAAATGTTTGAGGTAATTGATATACCAGTTACCCTGATTTGATCATTATACATTGTATGCTTGTATCAAAATATCACTTATGCCTTATAAATATGTACGACTATTATATATCCATTAAAAAATTTTTTAATTCTAATCCAATTTGGTGTGCAATTTTTTAGGGATTTGATAAGGGGAATAAACCTATTAAACATTGAACTTTGGATTTATAGTTTTAACAATGAAACAGTGTCTGTTATTTACAAATAATTTTAAACTAGTGTATCTATTTCTGGTAGCTCTTTGCTATTACTGCCTCCATTGTGTAACTGGCAAAATAATGGTTTGTGTGTACCCATCAGTCTAAATCTCAAAATGAAAGCTATATGGTTGAGTTCATAGCAATTTTTAAGAACACTTGTTCAGTAAATGTTGAGCAATTGTTATGTGTCAGAAATTGTTCTAGTAGCTGGAGATAAGGCAGTTAACAAACATAAATCCCTACCATCATGATGCTTACATAAGAGGGGGAAAAAGACAATAGAATAAATAGATTATATATAGTATATTAGAAGGTAATATAGGATTATTTGCTTTTATGAAGTATAATAGATACTAAACGGACCTTCCAATCTAAAGTTCCATACAAATATTACTCTATGACATTTTTAATATCTAAAACTCATAATGACTGGTAGAATAATATCTACATGAATTTAATAAATGATAACTGCTAGTCTATTTCAAAAATAGAGCCCATATGTTGAAGAAATTTGGTTGTATTATGGGGGGAGTGTTTCAAAATTACATGAATTATGCTTTTATTCATACTTTTATATTGCCATCTTTAAATTTTAAAGAGGATCTTTAGCATCTTTAAGTATTTAGGACAATGGGAAATATTTTAAAGTTTTATATTCTTACTGCCTCCTCACTAACACTGTTTGTTAATAGTATTTACCCTGAGAACATTTCTGTTATTTATTATTAAAGAATATCGTCATAATTTTGAATGTGTTAATTTGGCTGAACAGATTATTTTCAGTTTATCCTAATCAATCAACATTTTGGCTATATTTCTACTACAAAGAATAAATACAGTGTAGATAAAATATAATTCCCACATAACATATCAGAAAGTTCTCCAGAAAAATCAGTTTTAAATTACCAGCATATTTATTAAACAAATGTATTGGATAAATATAAGTCATAAATATCTTGGTAAAGAAATTAAAATCTCACAATTCTCAGTTATTGAGAATGAATGTAGAAAAATTTAATTTCATGCTTCTTGCAGCTTCTGTCTTTTCCATTTCCCACTCTTCTTAATTCATCTATTTACACTCTCCTCCATTTGTTTTGCTTTCTACTGACTCATCAGCTTGCCAACCTACAGTTATCTTCTCTGTAACCTGGCAGATTAGCCAAAAGCATAATTAGAGTAGCAGAAATGCTCATATCTCCCATAGTTTAAAAAAAAAAATTAAAGAAAACCTTTTCTCTCTTTCCCTTAAAACATAGCTCTTGAAAGAGCAGTGTTCATTAGGAGTCTCTTCTTTCTCTCCCACTATTCTTCTGCCTTCTCTAATTTGCAAGCGTTTTTGCTTTCTCCAGTGACGACCTAGCTATCAATGCAGTAGTTTCATGTTTTTACAACTTCATAGTCTGACATTTAACATTTCCCTCTTTCTTCAAATACTCAACTCCCTGGGTTCTGTGATAAAGTAGCTCTGGCCTCTTATTGCTGCCCACTTTTCTGTCATCTTCCCAGGTTCATTGCCTATTATAAGTCCCTCTTTGAATTCTGTTTCTGTTTTTGTCTTTTTCTTCTCATACTGCACTTAATGTGTTTTTTTCACTGCCATGGTTCAGCTATACACCCGTAAGCTAGTGAGGTTAAGCTGGAACTCCACAAACATATCGTCAGGACACATCTTCCTTCTAAGCTCCACACCCCGTATATCCAACCTGCTAGACATCTCCATGTAGATATTATGCAGGTGTCTTGAACGTAAGTTTCTTGAACTAAATGTATCTTCTTACTTCCATATACATATCCATTTTATATTTTCTTCATCATCGGTTCACGTAGAACTCCAGGCCCCATTTCTCAAAGATTTTGATTCACTAGAGGTTGAAGGTTGACTCTAGGAATTTGCATTTTAACAGGAATTGTAGCTGACTCCTGTGCAGGTGATTGAAGGACCAGGTTCTTTAGGACTTACCACGTGGAGTTGTGTAGGTGCAGGGATGAGTTAGGGCTGAAATCTAGCCTAAGTTCTGCTTTTCAAGGTATGTGCCCTGTCAGAGATGGTTTCCAATTTGCAAAGGCAAATTGAGCTGTGTGCTAACAGCAGCTCTGTCACCCTCAATGCTTCCCTCCCTCCTACCCTCTTCATCATGTAGTCTGTCTCTGCGTCCTATTAACTGTCTGCAATCTATCCTCTACTTGTCATTCCCTCTGCTATATCTAAGTCCAGACCATTATTCCTTCGTGTCTGTATCACCTCAAGAACCACATAATTGGTGTCATAGACTTAATCCCCTCTCCCCCATCCCTACCCCACACTTCCGGGTCTTCTCCCTGAGTACCACCAGAAAGGTCTTTAAAATACAAATCTGATCATGCCATTCATTTTCTTTCAGTGATTCCTTGCCGTTTTCTTAAAGTTAATCAATTAACTCCTTAACATGACACGTAAGACATTTCATTATTAGGTACCTGCTTAACTGGCCATCTTTTATCTTTTCTTATCTCTCCAAAGGCACTCTACAGCCAGTCATGCTCTTCCTCCCTCATTCGCTCCCTTTCTTTCTGTCTCACTTCTGTGCCTTTGATTATCCAGTGCTCTCTGTCTTAGACATTTCTTTCCTTCCTCCTCGTATGCAGCTGCCTTACTTGGAGAGCACATGTATTAAATAAGAGGGGATGATAAATAATATCATTGCCTGTGTCACAGGGCTGCTATGAGGATGAGAAGAGATGATGAATCTGGAACCCTGTATATAGGTAAATATAGTATGTGATACTAAAGTTAGTATTAATTTAAATTGAAATGTAGAATGGTTTTGTTATCATCTCATTTGAAAAGATGAAATACTACTGAAGTTATTGCTATGATTGGTTTGTATGTTAAACAGGTTATTCATTAACAAAATAGGTTAATATTCTGTGTACGTTGAGGAGGTTTGATTTTTATCCTGAGTTGACCTGTGATGTGGTTTTCAGTAGGCTTTTCTGCTCTAGCTTCCCTCATCCTTCCACCACAATTGGTTTTTTTGTTTTTCTTTAATCAATGGTATGGATTTTGTTCGTTTATCAACATTATTTCCCCCTGTCCCTTTGCAGTCTTTGGGTCTCCAACAAGGATTGCCAGATAAAACTCCACTGTGGTTGTGATTTTATGGGGGTGGGGCAGGGGGAGGGGAAGTGCTGCTTTCATTTGAGTGTTAAATATTTTAAATTGCTAGATACATTGTTAGCCTAAGAGAATTCTCATAATCTAAAAAAATGAAGAATGTTAGGGTGTTTTAGGAATGTGTATCTTTTACCGTTTTAGTATCTTAATCTTCTCTGTGTCACTTGGTTCATTGGCACATACGGTACAATACCTGAAGTCTAATTTGTCTTAGCCTCAGAAACACTATGTTCTTTCCCAAATCAAAATGCATTTCTTCACAGGCATTTTTTAAAATGTTTTAAATTTTCACTACTTAAAATGATAAAAGATTTTGTTTTTCCTAAAATAAAGTTTCCTTTTTTCCATTGAAAAAGCAAACTATGCCTATTATAAGAAAATCAAAATACAGGAAGCAAAAAGATTAAGATTCATAATCCCACCTATTTACTAATAATCTGTTAATATTTTTGGTGTGGTGGTCTAAGTTTTCTGTAATAGGGCGTGTGTGGAGGGGGTCAAAATGTTTTTAAAACATTTTAAACATTTGTGTTTAAAAAATGGAATCAAGCTGAAACATCATTTAATAACCAGCCTTTTTGTTTAATATACTAGGAACATCTTTTTCATGTTAGTAGGTAAAACTTTAACCACATCAGTTTTTTTTAAGGTTGCATCCTGTTGTACCATAATTTCTTTAACCAGTATCACATTGATAAACGTTTAGCTTCCAATGTACCAGTACTAAAATGTTCCTATAAATTCATCTTTCTTGCTTATCTGATTAAATTCTCGTTGCACGTAGCTTAAATTCACAGAGGCAGACTTGTTGGTCAAAGGCATGTCCCAATTTGCATTTCTATTATTTGTTTTCATGTCTTCCATTACTACTGAATTGATAACATGTAATCTGTCATTTAGAAAACTATGTTTCATTATGGAAAAATTTTTTTGTACCTTAGTTCTCTAACCTCTTTGTTTAAATCAAAGTTCTTTTTACTCTAAAATTTCTATGATGCAATTATGACAAATAGTAACAGTATTTAAGGGTATTAACCCCAACTTGAGTTAGAATTCAGATTCCTAGGTATAAGTCAATGTGTTGTTGCCCTGACAGTAAGTAGCTTCCTGTCCTTGTCTTTGTGTATAGTAGCATCATTTTTTTTAAAAATGCTTGTAGGAATGTGATTAAAGAATAGATCAGCTAGAATGTATATTGGTGTAGTCCACATTAGTTTGAACTGTAATTTCTTATTTGTTTTAGCATTTTGCAATATAATTCATCAGTTATTGCTTTTTCTTTTTTAGCTTTAGTTTTCTTATCAAATGGTTGGTGAGCTATATAGTGATTGTTTCTCAAATCAGCCTTAATTTTTACCGTCTGCTATCTACAGTAGTAATTGAATTATAAATGCCTCAAATTCACTAGCTAGTATATCTCTATTAGATGCTGTTAAAAAACATTTATTTAAGGGATGGTTAACTAGAATTTCAGAAAGAGTGATTTAAAAATATACACAGAGACATTGAGTTGCAGAACTGATGAGTTATAATTGTAGGTCAGCTTTTCATTTTATTTTTCTTATTTGTAAGAAAAGAGATTAGTTTCTCAGTCAGAACCTTAACTGGGCAGACAGCAATTCAGAAGATGAAGGGCCAAAAGATGGAGTTATCACATTTCTTGCCCTAAATTTGCTTGCCATAATGGCGTGCTCCTGTGCATCTGGTTATTATTATGAAGGCATCTTTTTCAGGCTATCTTTTTTTTTAGTAACATTTATCTTTGTAACCTTGTCTATCATTAGGAAACTTTTGTTTTTCCTGCAAGCTGGTATCTTCATATGTCACATGCAAATTGGTATTTAAAACTATTAACTCAATCATCATTAATTTCAGTAGCTTTTTAGGAGTCTGTTATGAGAACTTCATGCACAAAAAAAATTTGAATAAATGTCAGTACATTCAAGTGAAGTCCTTTAGGGGAAAAATGTAACAAGTAGAGGGTTACTTAGGTCAGTTGGATTATTGGCTTAAGACTTTTTATAATATTAATATAACTTTAATTGTGCCAGTTAAAATTTATAGTCTAAATTTGATATATTTTAATGTACTAGAAAAACAAATTTAGCTTCTTATATTCTATGCTATTGCGACCTTAGTACCCTATATTAATACATTGGTACGGTTTCAAAAGAAATGGTGGTGGTGTCTAGCCACGTTCTTTTTCCAAGTACCCTTTTGCTTAATCAGTTACCTATGGACAAGCTGCCCTATCTAATTCAGTAGACTAGACATAATGCTGTCATTTAAATTAAAATTAAATTAAAAACATAAGTTCCTCAGTCACACTGGCTACATTTCAAATGCTGAATAGCCACTTGTGGCTACTGTATTGGAAGCGCAGATGTAGAACGTGTCTATCATCACAGAAAGTTCTATTGAACATTGCTATTAAAAAAACAGGTAGCTAAATTAGGGAGTAGAATTGAGTGTGAATTGTTATTTTTCGTACCCTTTTAGTAATACAGTTGGTTATGTAGGTGTGTTTCCCCAACTTTCCAACTGTTCGAATGAAAAAGTAGAATGCATTGAGAGAGGTTTTCTTTTTGATAAGTAATTGCAATATATATGTGCTGTCAATACAAGGTCTCAGTTCTGCTTTGGCTTTCTTGGTTGAGGTTGAGTTTATGTTTTAACATTATCTTTCTGGACTCAGCTCACTGAAATTTGCCCATATAAATCATTTATTGGATTAAGCTGCTTTGATTAACTGCTAAATTCTTAGCACATACAAAATGTTTAAAATGGCACAGACATCTCTAAGCTGAAATCTGCTGTCTAAAGACCACCTGTTGATATATCTTTCTTTAGGGCAGTAATTCTCAAAATGTGGAAAAACAAGTTGGTGAACCCATCTGTGTTTTGGCTTAGTGTGGTTGCCAATAATTCCATCTGCTACCAATGCAGAGATAAGCAGTTACCTTTTATTTTTAAACAGAATGTTGAGTACTTGAACATGGCAGACTCTATTTAGTGATTTGAGTGGCTCCTGAGTTAGGTAAAGGCATGAGGGGAAGGGAATGAGGCACTCTATCACAGTACTCTCTAGGGCACATAGGACAACTGATAATAATTTCCAAGAGGCAGAAGCCTATCCCGTTGTGGGTTTAGGAAGGAAGCAAATATTCCAATTATCCATCCTTGGCTTCTCACCTTTGGTCTAATCTCCCATCTTAGTTGCATGACAGGATAGACAATCTGAGCATCCTCCCACTAAGTGGCAGTTATTGGCAATAGATATAATGATAATAACTCTGTTGAATCACGGCTTGGCTACTGCTTATTCATCAGATGCGTAGTAGTCTAGTTGAATTGGGTGTCAAAGCATGACTGAGGCAAGCAGTATTTACGCTGCAGCAATCCAGACCTGTATCAATGTACAGTCTTAGTAGACGTGACCTGACATGGCTTTGGAGCCTGGGAGGTAACAAGTACATGTGCATTCATTAAGGGAATGGTAAGAACTGTTGTGAATTGAAGAGTACTGTTTACTAGCCTGTTGCTGCCAGTCCTCTGATTTTGTTTCTAAGAGAAACCAAGAAATTGAAAATTGTATGTGTATCTAATTTTTTTTTCTCTTTAAAACATTTGTAGGCTAAAGAAAACTTGTCTGTGGTGTGAATCCAACCTTCAGTCTATGTGTGTGCCACCTCTACTTACAGGGCTTTTCCTTTATTACTTTTATCAGGAATGGTTATCTGCTCCTCAAAAACAATTAACATTTCAGTCTTTTCCATCTTTCCTAATAAGACAGTTTGGCTGTCCTCCCATTTCGACAGCTAACACTTGCTTAAAGAAGCATAAGATTACTACTACTTATATGGGCAAGACATACATATGCAGGTACTTATACCCCTTTCTTAGCAACCAAGATAAAATCATCACAAAAAGAAAAACACCTTAAATCTTGGGAAATTATTTAAGCTGGGCAAAATATGAGCCTCCATGAAAAAGATTTTGAAGCAATACTGTGTGAATTGTTGCACATATTTGGAGGCAATATGCTTAAAAATTTTTTCACAGCATGTTAACAACCTGGAACTTGAATCATAAGTTAATTTTTTTGCCATATTTACACATTCAGAAAGAGCATACAAACTCACCATTTGGAAGACCCGTCCTGCCAGTTCTCTAATTCTGCTCTGAGTTTGAATAAAAGTTGAAGTGCTTGCTATCTTAGTGCTTTCCAGTCTCCTGCTGATGTGACGATTCATATTACAAGTTTACATCCAACAACTGATAGTATTAAATTTGCTCTCTCTGTGGAGCATTATATAAAGCCATTTCTTTTATTGGGAAATGGAATACTTAATGAAATTCAAAATAAAGTTTTGTCTTACTGACAACAACTAAACAAACATGCATAAGGCAGTCAGATGATACGATTCAAGAATGTGCAAAGTGTAAAGCCATGCAGCATCAGTCGACTGAGTAGAAGTGCTGTTTGACAGGACCAGCTGGTGCATCATCTGGAAAAGATTCCTTAGCTTACTCATTACCACCAAATCTCAAATAAGGTCTTCTTCAGAAGGCTAGGGGTAAAAGCAGAGATAATGGGATGTGTAGTAGAATTTTAAATATTTTGGTATTTGTGGCTTCTTTTTAGTGCCATTTGGAATATCATCTTTGTTAGGAAAAAAATTATGTTACTATGACAGACAGATTAAATATAATCATGGAAATACCGTTATTTTAAAAAGGTGACAAGCCAAGCAGTGGCACACACTTGTAATGCCAGCTACTCAAGAGGCTCAGGTGGGAGGATGGCTTGAGCCCAGGAGTGCGAGACCCCCACCTCAGTCAATCAATAAAAGGGTAACAGTGGTAGTTGGAGATAAACATCCACATTTGAACAGATTTTGCTCTTTTATGGGTTTAACCAGTTTTCTTAAAGCAATTTTATCATAAAGAGGAAGTTAAAGAAGAGAAGTGGGGAGAGCATGCCAGATGTGTTAGGGGGAGAGTTTT
Organism: Daubentonia madagascariensis; assembly: GCA_023783475.1. Taxonomy (NCBI): domain Eukaryota; kingdom Metazoa; phylum Chordata; class Mammalia; order Primates; family Daubentoniidae; genus Daubentonia; species Daubentonia madagascariensis. The sequence continues at coordinate 20,128,029 of JAKFHU010001684.1, read as the reverse complement.
AAAGTATATAGAAGAATGGTATAAAAATCAGGGATGAAAGTGGGAAAAGATAAAAGAAAACTATTGAATAGGAACAGCTTAACTTTTAAAAATACTACTGTTCATACAGTCTATAAAAATTTCCAAATAGCCTGTATCCAAAAGAAACTCATACTTTTAACAAATAAAATTAAATTAACAATTATGGTTACCAGTTAAGGTCTTGGTTTTCTAATAATAATGACCTTATGACCAAAAAAAGTGACATGGATATCTTTGAAGCATGTTTTAAAGATGTTTTCATATTAGGATGTCAATTACCCTGGCCTTCAAAATTTTTATTAACAAGGAAATTGTAGTGCAATCTTTGTTGAACTGGTTTGGAAATCCTTATAATTCACCTCCTTCAAAAGTATCAACTAATTTAATTGCATTTAGATTCATTCCCTTTCAAAAGCTGCTTAGGAAACAAATTAGTGCTCAGAGCTGTTTACATTTGTAAATGCAATTAAAATTGAAAAATCAGTTCAGAAACTCACTGGGATCTTCGATAATAGCGATGTTCTTTCTCCTATATTAATTTGAACTGATGAGGTGGAAAAAACAAAATCACTTCAAGAGTATAAAATGATATGTATATTGCTGATACAAATTAAGTGAGCTACTCACATTTTTTTCTAGATTAAAAAGTAATTTTGTTCAAGTATATGAAATAGTGTATTATATTTTTTATTCTTTTTCTCTGCTACTGCATGGAGTATATTTATAAAACAAATATTTTCAAATTGAACTTGAAAACTGTCAGTTTTTAAAATTTTATTATAATAGACCTGGTTAAGGAATTAGAGATACAGATCTAGATGAATGAGCTACAGTTTTACGTTAAACAGCCTTCTTGTGTATTTACTATCAATTTCTATTTCAAAAATATATAATTGAGTAGAAATTCATGATTCATGGCAGGTTGAAGGATACCACAGGAATGCCATTTCTGTATCAGTGCCACTCATCAGTTCCTTAGACTAATCGCCCATCAGACTAAACATAGGAGTACCTTCACTGAAAGGTGCCTTTAATTATCCTCTGAACAGCCTGGCAGAAGCGTGCATCCTAGTTCCCTTGCTAGGATGGGCAAAACTTCAATTCAATAAATCTTGAGTGATAGCTGGTTAGTTTTTGATTTTTTAAAATACAGTTTTAAAATTCTTTTATGCATTTAACTTCTTTTTCTTGAGTACCAGCTATATATGCCAGACACTATGACACTGAGGATGCATTGAGTATGATCAATATGGTCCCTTTTTTTTCACAGAACTTATGTTCTCTCAAGAGATACAGACCAGTAAAGAGGCAACTGTAAAATCTGATATGATAAACTAACCCAGATATGTTGGTTAGAGAAAGCTTCTTAGAGGAAATGAGAACTAGACAGGAGACAATGATGATGATGACCCACATTTGTAGTGGGAGTGGTAATGGAGTGAAGTAGAAGAATTTCAGATGTAGTAGATGCTAAATTTTATGGGAAAAAATCTATTAAAATGAATAGCAAAATATCTGGGGATGGGGGGAGAGAGGAGCTCTCAAGGACACTCAGGTTTCTTCCTTGAACAGTTGGTGAGGCCAGCTCAGCAAGAGGATGGAGTAAAGAGGATCAGGTTTGGGGTTTGAGTGGGGAAATGGAGGAAGAGTAGTTTCATTTAGTCAGAGTAAGCTTGAGAAGCCTGTAGGGACATTAAGTGGAAACGGCCAATAGAAAGCTATACCAACTGTGTAGTCAGAACTCTTGCCCGTGACACTTTTTTTCATGTCTTAAATTTATAGGGAATTTTTCTCCTGAATGTCTGAAAGAATTTGAAATTTATTTTACATTTATATATTTTCACAGTAAATTTACTGTTCTATGCTTTGCTGTTCATCTCAGCAGATTACTTAAATAATCTTGTGCTTATCTTGGTTCCTGTTATTGGTTTGGGGATTAAAGTACACGTTAACAGAAATTATCTGGAGAAGGAAAAGTTATATTACACGAATCATTAAGAAGAAACATTGGATGAAAGTTCTTCAACTTTAAAGATCCACATTATTCTTCAAATAGATATCTTTTGTTGACATGTTGTTGAAGCTCTGGAGTATATCAGGAAATCAGTTTAATAATTACTTTTTTATCTTAATACAATTTCTGAAGTTTCTATTAATACATAAATACCATAAAACCCACAAAATTTAACAGTAAATGTTAATTACTTTCTGTTGCCTATTTAGAACCTTTTTTATATGCTGAAGAATTTTCCTTCTTATAAACTGAAGGAGAAACTTACAATTTATTAATTCACCTAAATCCTTGTGACATGTGTTAGAGCTGGGGCAGGGCGCTGAGAGTGAGACCATTTACTGTTCTGAGGGATTAACTAGCCATTTGTTGGCCAAAAGACCTAAAGGAGTTTGCAGAGAGTAAGGGACGCTCTTTAATAAAATTTTGTTAGTAAACTAGCAAATTTCAAATTCTCTCTGCCTACCTCTGTTTTCCAGAGAAGTAAACATTGGAATCAAACAGCAGAATGGAACTATTTTTTATTCGATGTATAACTTGTGATAACTACCTTTTTGTCTTGTTTATGATCTAAAACATATGTAATAACAAAATGTTAATATTTTTATTTTAATAAGCAAGGCTTGTGAACTTCATTTTTATGTTAATTTACCCAGTTTTGGAGATATACACTTCTAATTATCAAATAAAGCTTTGAGATTTTGCACTTCAGTATTCTAATGTTGCTGGAAATTTGACCTAATCAGACAATAACTGGTAGAGATATATACATACACAGAATTGCAGTACAAGGAGCAAAGTGATAAATGTGTATGAAAGTCTGTTTAAGTTTCAAACAATTTTCATGCTCAGTGGAAGAAACAAAGCTGAGATATTTGAGTCTCCCTCATGAGAGCAGTTGTTCACATATGCTAATGTTGGTGTTCTGGAGGTGTGCTCCCATAGCTTACAGTAACTTTTGAGAGAACCAATAAGCAATTTAACACCTGTTTTTTATGGCCAGGCACAGTGGCTTACACCTGTAATCCTTGCACTTTGGAAGGCAGAGGCAAGAGTATCACTTGAGGCCAGAAGTTCGAGATCACCCTGAGCAACATAGGAAGACCCTGTCTCTACCAAAAATTTTTTAAAAATTAGCCAGTCTTGGTGGTGCACACCTGTAGTCCCAGCTACTCAGGAGGCTAACACAGTGAGGATCACTTCAGCCCAGGAGTTTGAGGTTGCAGTGAACTGTGACGATGCCACGGCATTCTAGTCCAGGCAACACAGTGAGCCCCTGTCTCAAAAAAAAAAAAATCACAACTGATTTTGACATTCTCACCAAGTCCCACCATTGGCTGATGTTCTATCTTTCTAGAACAAATTAATATTTGCAAGTATGTTAATACTTGATTATATACCACTAATTAAAGTGCAAATACATCATTATCTTACTATTAGCCAGAATTTGGAGTTCAGTTAATAAAATTTTTATGATTACCATTTTTAAAGCAAAGAATGAATACAGAATATTTTTTTCTGATGAATCAGCTAAAACTTTTTTTTAAATCTAGCACCTGAGTGGCTCTCCACTTACTCCATTTAAAAAGCTAAGCAGATTTACACTGGTTAGTTCTGGCAGACATTAATTTTCAGCTCCACATCCCTGATTCACCTTCAGTATAAAAGCACTGCTGTTGGACTTTAATAATATGGCTTAGACTTAGGAAAATGTATGCATATATTCTATATTTTGATATATATTTGAAAATGTATCCTATATTTTAAAAAACAATAGCATATTTAAGCTAAGAAGTTGGGCGATATAAAAGTGTAATATGAATATTTCCACTATTTACGTTACATACTGAATGTTTGTGAGTTGAATTCTACTGGCTCTTATATCTTGGCAAATTGAATTTACTGCTATATGAAAAATGTGTGTAATGCATTTCTTCTAGAAGATAAAATTATCTTGATAAAGCTTTAATAAGTATACAAAATGGAAATGTGAAAAACATTAGATGCTTTCATTTTCTTAAAAAATAAATCAGTTCATTGACTTTTCAAGACCTTTATTAATGTGTATTTTTCTAGTTCTGGTTTACCTTTCTCTAATAAAAACATAACTCATAATTTAAGAACATGATTTACTGTTTTTGTTAGAAAATAAAACTTGTTGAGCATTTCTATTATTGAACCTTATAATAGAAATTTTTGCACGTGTGTACTTCAGGATGATTAGTGAAGAAAGTACTGTAATGTAAAGGCCAAGAGTCTGTAAAGGTAAATTGCTGGGTTCAGTAGCACTTTTTTATTTTGTGTGCAATAACATGTGTCTGGACTAAGATTAAAATTGAATCATTCAGTTCTTAGAAAGGCTTTGGTGTGGTCATAAGAATTGAATATTACTGAATACATAATTAAATTGAAGCAGAAATTATTAGGCCATATTTTATATTAATACTAATACTCTTTAGCATTTTCTCTCTAATTTACAAATTATCAGGGACTCTGTGTTTTACTAAAATTTGTGTATTTGTAAAGCAACTTATAAAAAACAAAACGTTCTCAAGTCTTTTGTTTCTCTTTTTTTATTATAGGGGTACCAAAATCTAATCTTTTGCATACCAGATCATTAAGGGGCCATAAAGACTGCTTTGAGAAATACCATTTAATTGCAAACCAGGATTGTCCTCGATCTAAGCTTTCGAAAAGTACTTATGAAGAAGTTAAAACCATTTTGAGTAAGAAGATAAACTGGATTGTACAGTATGCACAAAATAAGGATCTGGATTCAGATTCGGAATGTTCTAAAAAACCCCAGCATCACCTGTTTAATTTCAGGCATAAGCCAGATAAAAAATTACTCCCACAGTTTGACTCCCAAGTACCAAAGTATTCTGCAAAATGGATAGATGGAAGTACAGGTGGCATCTCAAACTGTACACAAAGAATTTTGGAGCAGAGGGAAAATACAGACTTTGGACTTGCTATGTTACAAGATTCAGGTGCCACTTTTTGCCATAACAGTGTATTATGGCCTCATAGTCACAAGCAGGCACAGAAAAAAGAAGAGACAATCTCTAGTCCACAGGCTAATATCCAGACCCAGCATCCACATTACAGCAGAGAGGAATGTAAGTAAAATGAGGAGAAAGGTAAAAATTGAGTGGTTTCGTTTGGGTTATTTTTTTTTTAACATTTTTATATGTGTGATATGTCAAGAATTTCAATGTAGAATCATAGATTTAGTAAGCAAAGTATTTAAATGACAGGTTCACCTTAGCAAAAATGAAATGTCTTAAAACCATCCATTCTCTGGAATACTCCTGAATATGTCCTAAGCATTAAAGTTCAGCAGTCTCAATGTTTGTTCTGCCATTTTAAATGATTAAACTGCATGGCATCAGCAAGGTGTGAATTGGAAGTTTCAAAATTCATACAGTTTTAGAATAGCCTTGACTATTGGCTAGTAGACATTGTCACGTTGCTGATCCCTACAAGACTAATTGACTGGGGATGGCATTTGAAAAGCAAAAATCTGACATTTTACTGAAGGCCAAAGGTAATTTGTGCACTTATTTTAAAGTTAGAAAAAATGACTCATACTGTCTGCATCTATTTCTACAAAATTCACAGAAGCTGAGATAATTTTAATTGACTTGAAATCAAGTGATTTTAGCTTCAGTATCTTTTTATATGTCTCAATTCTACATGTGAATTATCTTAAGTTGTATAACTAGATAGACAAATTGATTTTTTAAACTATTTCCACGGTACTTTAAAGTAGTGATTTTCTAACTGCAGTTCATAAACTATGTAATGCTTAATCAAAATCATCCTGATGAGTAGTGCTAGCAGTTTTTAAAAACTGAAACAGGAGATATCAGAATTCTCTGGAACTGCTACTAGGTATTTTTTTGTGAAACTTGTTTCAGGTTGGGGGTGGTGTGGTATACTGGGAGTGATGTAAAATATGTTTCTTACCGTGGTTTGTGGTCAGGATTTGAAAACTGCTCCAACCTTAAGAGAGCTAATGGATGAATCCTGGAGTGCTGCTGAGTGTTGTATTGGCAGAAAAGTGCAAATTTTTTAAATACGATACTGTGTTAGTGATGTAAGCAGCTTATTTTCCCAAATTGTTGTGGTGACAATGAATATATTTTCATGTTTCAGTGAATTCAATGACTCTTGGTGAGGTAGAGCAACTGAGTGCAAAGCTCCTACAGCAAATCCAGGGTAAGAATCAGTCTTAACCACTTTTTGTGTGTGAACATTTCGATACAGAAAAATCACCCTGTGATAGGGCACCATTAGCTTAGTCTCCATTTAAATTTGGAAGTGAGATATTTAAACCTGTTAAGAGTTTCCAGAGGAAAACAATAAGAAAGATTTTAATCTATACCTCTTGCTAACATTTTATTGACTACCTACTATTGTGCCAGGCACTGTGTGAGTGTGCTCCCTAATAGTTTTTTAAGGTATTAGCCTGGTTTTTTTTTAATTGTGAACAATTTCAAACACATACAAAAGTAGTGACTAGTATAGTGAGCCCCTTGAGCTGTCTTCACCAGCTTCAAATGTTACCAAAAGCAGAGCTAATTTTTCTTCATTTCTACTTGCTTCCATTCCCTTCAGCCTACTCCCATCTCCAACATGGGTTATTTTGAAACAAATCCCAGATGACATATTGTTTTGTCCATAAATACTTCAAGATTTACTCTAAATAATAACTATGAAAACCTTAAAAAAAAGCTAATAAATCCTTAACATCATCAAATATCATGCCAACACTAACAGTTAACAGTTAATGTTCAAATTCCCCGATTGTATCCTTTTCTTTTTTTTTTTTTTAACAATTTATTACCATTTAGGTAAGGAAATAACACTTCAGAGACATTTAAGTTGCTTACAAAGATCATGCATCCAGCTAGTAGCAGATCAAGGATTTTCACCCCTTTTAACTCCAAAGCTGGTGGTCTGTCTTGACCACACAGCCTCTCAGAATAATAATAGTAATAACAACTTACGTTTATCAAGTACTTATTCTGTGTACTTTACAAGTATGATCTCATTTAATCCTTACAGTAACCCTGTGAAGTGTTGACTGTCATTATCAATGTTATACATAAAAGGAAATTGAAACAGCAAGTTTAAGTTGCATGCCTGAGGCACATAAGAGTAGGAGCAAGGATTTAAAAATCCTGGCAGTCTGATTCCAAAGCCTCTTAGAGGGGTTTCCAGACCTGGATACTAATGGGCACTTACTTATCCATAAATCATATTAAATATTGATTGAACCTATTAATAGATGCTGAGAAAAGTGGCTGAGCTGTAAGGTAACCACCATTTCTGCTGTGCATCTCTATAGTCATTGCTTATGACTCTAAGTTTCACTGGATGGAGAAGAGGAATACAGTATTCCAGTTGGCTGTGTAAAGTATACAGACTTCCAGTGGATGATCAGAACTGATAGGCTTTGTAGAGAACACAGCTGTTTCCTTCGTGTCAAATCAGTTCATTGCAAAAATTTACCCAGTGCTTTCATTTCAGATTCTAAAGTTTAGATTTGAAATACAAATCATAGGATTCTCTTTCTGTGTACTAAAATGAAACTACTTTTTAAATCTTTACAGAAGTTTTTGAAGAGTTAACACACCAAGTACAAGAAAAAGATTCTTTGGCCTCAGAGCTCCATGTCCGCCATGTTGCCATTGAACAGCTTCTTAAGAACTATTCCAAGTTACCATGTCTGCAAGTGGGGCGAACAGGAACGAAGTCACACCTACCCATAAACAACTGAACTAAACTTACACTTCATATGCCCTACCCTTTATTGGTCTGCCAGGCATGCAAACTTTGAAGAAGTTTGAAGAAAGTTATGGTCCATTTTTATGGTCATTAAATTTGCGAAGCATATAAGGCAATATTTAACACCTTTGTCAAATAAAGCAGATCATTATACTCTAGTCTTCTAGAGTTAATCATTTTGTTTCATTTTGGGAATCTTTTTCCCATAATTACTAAACACCCCTCCCTAACTTTTACCACATGTGACTACTTAAATATACTGTTACAGTATGATTTTATTAAACATATTTTGATGTAATTCACCTGTCAGAACAACAGAAGATTAACAAACTCCTTAGATTAATCTACTAAAGATAATTTTTAAGAGGGAAATGGAATTCATAATATCACCTCTTATTTATTATGAGCAATATTTTAATATAAAAATTTTATATGTAAAAATGCTATTTTAGGTACTTAGCCATTCTCTTTATAAATGTGTATTTGAATGGCTCTGTATAATCTTTACACCCATAGTTCTGTATAATATATTCACCCATAGTTCAGGTCACTTCATCTTTCTTATTCTCTTAATACAATGTTTTCACAACTATTGTTTTGCTTTCCAAAGATAAATGTATTTTGTATAAATCTATTTAGTTGAATTGTTTTAACTTCTAATAACTCTTAGGAAGGAGGAATTAATAACTTTTTAAAGCAAGTATCCAAGTAAATAAAATACATTATTTTTTTCCTAACAAAAGCAGTTCTGAGTTCAGGAAGAAAAGGCTAATCTAGTTTTTGTATGTCACCTTGTCTCCATAGAAATGAAAACCTCTTCTACTTCATAATTAGTTTCCTTCTAATGACTTTGATATGTTAGAATTTGGACAGAGTAAGTCAAGCCTCACTCGCAAGTCAAATGTAATATCAATCTTCAAATTGAATGTGGTGTGAAATTGTTCTATCTTTGAAAAAAATTAAAATTATTCTGTGTGCCATTTGGGGTAAGGGTTCAAGAATACTTAAACTGTCCAAATTGTTATCACCATCAGTGATATTAGTGCTCAAAGAAAACATTGTGAGATATTTTTCTAAACTTTAGAATCTAAAGGGAAAGAAAAGATTGCTTGACAGAAGAAAAGCAAAATTCCTAATTCAAAAAAATAAGCCCATGTTTAAAAGTATATTCTTATAAGTTGCCTATGATGTTTCCAAAGAATTCTTAACAGATTGTCTCAAAAGCTAGTTAAGTTTTAATAATGTATTATAGGAAAAGCTATAACCAATGCAGCATTAAAATGGGCTCTAAATTCTGTTTTCAACTGGTACTTAGAATGTATTTATTAGGTAGATTCTTTGCATGAAAGAATCTACAGAAAAGCCCAGTAACTTGGCAGCTTCATGCATAAAGATATTAATGACTTTTGCCTTAAATTTGGCAGCCTACCTTGGCTTCGGTTAGTCTTCAACACAAACAGTATTAGATTAAACAAAGAAACACCTCAGTCTAGTTGAAAACATTTTGTAGTGCTAAGATGTATTAAATTGGCCATAGGGTATTAATTGATAGCCCATTGATTTTGGTTTTGGGGTTTTTCTTTTTTTTTTTTTGAAGTATAACATAATTGCTTTTTGAAGGGCACTTTTGAAAGATGCTTTCAGTTTCTCTCAGCTCTTTAGCAAAAATGAACTTAAAATCCAGGTAGTGGAGAGATACATTGCCTTAGTTTTAATAAGCTTTAAATTGTGTGCAATATCAAAATATCCAAATTTACAAGTTGGATAAATACATTTCCAGATTATGCCAGTAATTGTTATGGTCATATTTTCAAACTTTATTCTTTTTTTGGCATAATTCAGTAAGAACATTACCAGCCAGTGTGCTTGCACACATTTGGACTTGTGTTTAGATGACTTAGTGACAGTCATAAAAGTTTGGGATGTGTTACATTTGATATCAGTAGTAGCATATTTCCAGAATATGAGCCATATGGTGCTGTCCTAAATACAACAGTGTTATCCAAAGAAAGTATTTGCTTATCTCTTAAGGAGTTTTCTGGCAAATATGTAGCTTTACGAATGAGTTTGGAACAATTGAATGGGATTGTGCATGTACTTAAGGTCTTGACTGGGGACTCTGATTTATTCCATTCAGATATTTCTGCTTAAGCTCTTCAAAGGAAAGGTGCTCTTTAAAAATATCTGAGGTGCTGGTACTCACACTAGTACTTTATTTGAATGAATTTCTATTGAAAAAATTTTTTGTTGAAGTATTTTGCACAGTAGTTTAATCCAAATATTTGGCAAACTTACAAATTCCTATGTTATTAATAGTTGTCTTGATTGAATATGCAGTTATTGTATATGCAAAAATAAGAATCAGGGACAGAGTTGAGTTCTAACTTGAGAGAACATGAAATACCACAAATGCTGGCTTTCATACTTGGCTGTTCTGTACAGTTGTTAATTTTTGAGGAAGTTTAGAAGAAAATCTTATGTACTGATTCAGTTGCAAAAATGAAAAAAGACAGACTGCCAATCTGCCATTACTAACATTTTCAGAGCTTATATTAGGGGAGTGAGATAAGATTAATATTTTTCATGTTAGATTTCACAATTAGACAAGTTAGATTGAGTTTAAAAAATCAGAAGTCAAAAGGATTTTGACCACACAAGATTGTTCTCTTTAAAGATTGAAGTTTTAAAATTCATTCAGCCTTATAATTAAGCTAAAACTCAATTATGTTTATTTTGAGATTATCATCTTATCCTTTGATCCTAGTACTAGTATCTAAATTAATCTTTATTAAAAGGCATGCACTTGAGACACCAATAATAGATGAATTCAGGCAGCAGAATAGTTTTGTTCCATTATGTAGTTTCCTATGCACAATGTTGGAGCAGAGATGTTCTTAGTTTTTCAAAATATACGTTCATCTCACCACAGAGTGCCCATTTTTATATACATTTAAGAATTGTTTTTAAAATGTCAAGTTCATGGTAGAAAGTGATTTCAGAAATATAGTCAAAATATATTTTATTGGTATCTTGACAGGCATCTTGAGATTTCTCAGTTTTTCATTTTGCCATATTTGCCACTGAAAATGGTTTAAAGTGCTTTATTTTTTTGTATATATATTTTTTACCTTAGTGTTTACACTGTCGAGGCTTGTTGGTAAATTTTTGTTAGTTTTTAAAGTAAGGTTTTTGGATCTGTTTGTATTTTAATGTTTACCAGTTTAGGTATTATTCTGTTTTGTTTGGGAAGAACCTGCTTTCATTAACGTCATAAAATGTAAAGTGTAATACAAAATGTATATGTTCTAAACTTAAGTAGGAATTTTTTTAAAGAATAAGTTATTTATGTAGCTTATTAGGAGGTTCAGGTTAGTAACCATAAAAGTAGGTTACATGTACATGAAAGCTTTAAATGGTACAGTGTAAAGTTCTTGCAGTGTCATTTTTTTCTGACTTATGCCAGTTCATTTACTGACAGATGTTATTGCTTATGCTAAAGTAAGATATTTGAGTGTTTTCAAGTACTTAATAAGAATTTTAGTACTCTACAAAAATTTTTAAATACCTTTTGTTCAGATGTGGTTGTAAAGCAAAGATAATTGATTTCATTTCAGTGTATGATTGTATCTTTAACTTTTGGTTGGTGGGAGTAATTATTTGAAGAAATCTATTGTGAAAATTAGTAAGTGACAAAACCCTCAACAATTTATCCTTGTCAGGTTAAGTTTTGTGGTGATGCAGCAAGGGACAATTTACCAGAATAATAAGGCTCTGGCACAAAGTAAAGGTATCTTGGAAGAGGGCCATAATGCTGTGTTTGGAATATCACAGTTATCCTGCATCTCAGTATTTTCATTTCACTTCATCGTTTCACAGTTGTCCCTGTTGTGGTGCAGTCTAATCCACTAAGAAACTTCTGGCTGTGGTTACCTTGATGTGAACCATATTGTAGCAAGTTATCTTTAGCATTAAGATTTTTTTAATACCTAGTTTGTAACTTTCCCTATTCTTTTTAGTTTGAGTCCACATTACTAATGCATTTTAATAGTAATATTACACAATTTTAAGCTTGCAAAAGTGAAACAAAGAAAAAAATCGTGGCCATGAGTGATTACTGTCCCCCCAAAAAAGTATTAGTCGAACTTCCCTCAACAACACCAAGGCAAAGGGAATTTTAGTGTGTGTTTCTTGCTTCCTTCAAACATGTCTAGAATGTTTTTTTCCACCCTACTACCTCCAAAAGAGGCAGTTTAGAAAGTGTTCGGTAGTGACTTCTGTTAAATGCCATTCCTACCTTTGTGTGTGTGTGTGTGTGTACATGTGTACCTTTAAATCTTTGTAGCATATCCTGTGGTCATGGGACTTAATCTCTCTGGTGTTAGAAATTTATTTTACAAAATTGTGCTAAGACATTTGGAAAAAGAAAATGAAACTGCTGTGGTAAAAACCAAGTTAGTTTCAAAAAAGTTTAGACATTACTTGGCTGTTATATTAATATTTTCTTTTAAAACTGCAATAATTTATATATTTGTATTGCTCTGCTTTAGAACTGTTACTATATATGCTTGTCTACTATTTTGAATTTTACAACAATAAAATAAATATTTTGTTATCTGCCAGCTTCAGTGGATGTTTTTTAAGAGTACCTGTATTTTTTTTAACGGTTGACCTATATGAAGGGTTTTGTTTTGCAGGCTTAGGAAGTCTATACTTAGAATTATCTTATCTGACAGTTTCTTTTCGTATCTGGCAATTTTGTTAGCTTAATTTCTTGTGGGAATCTTACCTGATCTTTGATGCTTAAATTAACATTCCCTCTGTCCTAGGAGTCCAAAAGTGAGAAATAATATTTCTGTGATTTCCTGGATGTGTGTGTAGTTTTTAAATTGGGGTGTAAGATACATACAGTAACTAGGTTTTAAGTGTATTGAGTTTTAACAAATGTATACAGCTGTGTAGCCATCACTCCTTTTGGCTTCCTTTCCAATCACTTCACTTCCCGTTTCCCTCCCTCCCGCTGTTTAGACCCCCTTCACCATCATTTTCATTTGCCTGCTTTAGCATTTAGTACAAGTGTAATCATACAGTGTGTACGCATTTGCCTCTGGCTTTTTTCACTTAACTGGATGTTTCTCAATTGCATTCATGTTAGCTCAAGAGTCGGTAATAGTTTATTCCCCTTTTTTTGCTGACTAGAGTTCTATTGTATGAAGATATTACAATTTGTCATTTCACCTGTTGATGGACCTTTGAGTTGTTTTCAGTTTGCAGCTAATATGAATAAAGCTGTTATGAATATTCTTAAATTGGCTTTTTAAAAAATATTAAAAATAGGAATATAAAAATGTATTCAAAGTTACTTATGGTTAGCATTACAAATCTAAATAATTACCAGTTTTTTCACAAATAATTTTTAAAGTAATTTATATGACGTTTTTATGTTTTTTTACACCCTACTACCTTTGAAACTAGGAAAGAAAGACAATTGTACAAAAGATCAAGAGACATTAAAAAATGAGGCTTGTTTGAGAATTGAAACATTTATTGGGGTACTAGAAGAATTTTAATCGTCCTTAAAAGTCTCTTTAAAGTCTAACAGTCATACTACTTTGTTTTTCAGAAGAGGAAATGGAGACCAAGACAGTCTGGTTTGGAAAAAGTACTGGAAAGAGTACCAGACCACAAACAAAGTTCTCCTGTTCAGCTTTGACTACTTTGTGACGTTAAGGGAAATTCATCTTAACTTTTCTAACCCTGAATTCTCTAAGGTTTGTTCCCAGCCTTCTTGGGAATTTTGAAAGTATTTGTAAAATAGTTTGCTGTCCCTCATTTTTAGTTATTATAGAACCAGGAATTCTTTGCAGGAAGATGTGACTGGTGAATAGGTATAGGTGTGTGTTGGATAGAATAGAAGGGGGACTGTAGGCAGAACAAGGCCCTTTTATGTAAGTTATATATTGATATTCTAAATTCATAAAAAGCTTTTTAAAAGACTTTACTTTTGGAATCTGATCTAGATGATGTGTTAGGTCCCTTCTATCTTGAAATTCCACGTAACTTGCAAGTTTAAATCAGTAGATGTTATTTTCTTTTTCCTTTTTGCTTTTGTGGTATTGTGGTTATTTTGCTGTTCTTTTGCAAAGAATCTGAATCCCATTCCAGTGTTTGGATTATACAGGCCAACTTCACCTCTGGAAGCAAAAACTTTAAGCTCTCTTGCATCTGGGGCACCTCACTCTGACTGGTGAAACAAAGAAACCGGGTAGGGGAGGATCCATGTTGCAAGCATCAATGTCTGTCAATAGGGACAACATCTGTTATCACATACCCAGTGAGTACAGCAGGTAAGCTCCCAGCATTTGGTGTTTAGTAGCCATTGCCTTGTGTAAATTTGACTATGATCCTAGTAGATGATTAATCACCTTTGTTCCTGCCTGGTTTCCCACCCTTCTGGGTGATCTCTTCCCACTGAATAAATTCCTTTTCAACCTAAATCAGTTAGTTGCTTTCTCTAGCTTCTAGCTGAGAACTCTGCTACACCTAACCTCATCCACTAGGTCTATGTCCTGTGCTCTCCTACTCTGAGATCTTATGAAATTGGTTTCTAAAAGTGAACTGCTAAGAGCTATTGCATATCTAACTATCCCTCAGGACCACATGGACTGCTTGTTGGGTCCGCTGAAACTGATGGGAAGACTCTGAAGAGAAATTAAACTTCTTGGTAATGCAGATGTCAGTTTTCCTGTTAAGAGTGTACATTGTTCACAGGAGGAATGACTTTAGAGAATTTCTCACTGTCTGCCACTAATGATTGAAACGCTAACAGTTTTTATCTACTGGGATCCTGGAGGGAGTTTTCTAGTAGAAACAGTGATGATCATAACTTTAGCTCTGAGCTTAGCCTGTGTTTTCCTTGGTAATAGTAAATGACCTCCGGCCCAGTAAACATTGAATGAATGAGTGAATGAGAGACCACCGAGGCAGCACCAGGATTGCATGACCTTTCAAAGTAAGTCAGTAGCTACCCAAAAAAAAAAGCCTGATCTTATCCAGCGACTGATCACTATACACTCTCCACATGCCCCAGCCTCCACCCCACCACCATGACTCTTCCAGGCCTTTGATAACTCACACTTGCTATGCTGCTTTCTTCTCCAAACCTGTGGTTCTCTACTTTTGAATTTTATCAAACATAACACTACTGAGCTGCACCTCCAGAGCTTCTGAATCAATATGTCAGGAGTAAGACCTGAGAACTTTTCATCTAACAAATTCCCAGGTGATAATGATCCTGCTTATCTACACAGCACTTTGCAAAATACTGTTCCGAACCATCAACTGCCCTGAAATTTACTTCCCAAAAGATGTGATAATGCTACTGTCTTGCTCAAAGACCTCCAGAGATTACAGTTGCCTACAGCATAAAAACCAATCCCCACAGTTCAGCATTTAAAGCCTTCACTATTTGGCATCCACCTATTTTCCATTTTAAATCTTTCATCAAATTGAGATTTGGTTATGTGCTAGTAACTCCACCAAGCCCTATGAGGCTCTGGGTCCAAGGGGTGTAAAAGCCAACAAGACTGTGTTGGTCAAGTGAAAAGTATTCTGACAAGAGATTTAAAAAATAAGGATCGCATAATGCCCATTGGGTTTAGCAACCAGAAATTCGTTGAGAACAGTTTTAATGGACCTGTGGGAGCAAAAGTAGATCACAATGGATTGAAGTATGGGTGGGAAAAAGTGCTATGGTTTGAATGTGTTCCCCAAAGTTGGAAATTTAATCTCCAATGCAACAGTGCTGAGAGGTGGGGTCTAATAAGAGGTCATTAGGTTATGAGGTCAGTGCCCTCATGAATGGATTAATGTTATTGAGGGAATGGGTTTGTTATAAAAGCAAGTTCAGCCCCCTCATGCTCATTTGCTCTTGCCCACTCTTGTCTTTCTGCCTTCCACCATGGGATGACGCAGCATGAAGGCCCTTACCAAATGCCAGAACCACACTCTTGGACTTACCAGCCTCCAGGACTGTGAGCCAGATAAATCTCTGTTTATTATAAATTACCCAGTCTGTGGTCTTCTGTTATAGCAACATAAAACAGACTAAAGTAGGATGTGGATTTAGGGTATGATCTCTTTAAAAACTTTATGAAGTGAAGTTGAGGCAGTCGGGATGTGGGACCAAGATTATTTTTTAAAAGTTATGAAGTACTTGAATAAATACTAAGAGGACAGATCCAGTGGTGGAAAGGCTAAAGATAGAGAGGTAGCAATAATCAAAGGAGTAAAGTCCTGAAGAGGCAGAACAGGGTCTCACACCTAAAATGACTTGTTTTTGAAGAAGTTTAGGATCAACTCAGGCTTTGACACTACAGAGAAGGTGAAACTGCAGATGAATGTATTTGATGGAGATTCATTGGAGAGTAAGTTGAGAAAGTCCTTACCTGGCTGCCTCTATTTTCTATAAGAAAGAAGGAAAAGATGATGGGGTCAGAGGCTCAAGGGAAGTAGTGAAGTGCTGAATAACTACCTCCTGAGGAATGAGAAGGGTCCTGACTACCCAGGAAGGGTTGCCTGTTTTAGAAGAGGTATTGATGGGAGTCCATGACTCACTGTTGGTTGAAGTTCTCTGAATTTGCATTCAGATTTTGTTGCTGTAAATACAAAGAAGTATTTTTGAAATTGGAGTAAACTAAACTGAGAGCACTATTAAAAATAAATTATAATCTGAAACTCAGATAAATTCATGGCTCAAAAAGAAAATTCACAAAAACCCTATCCAACAGATGAAATTTTAAGTGTGGGATAAATGAGAAATTTGAAAAGTTACTGCAAATTGCATGCGGGGAAAAGTATGAATTCTGTAGCTTTTACTTATTCTTTTCAAGCAATAATTTTCATTTGTCCTCTCAGTATTTGGTGCTACAGGTGAGCATGGACTAAGACTGTTCTGCAGGCCAAGCCCTTATGTGTCAGTTGGTATCAAACTTCACCAGAAGAATGTCAGAAAATCTCTAACCTAGATTAAAAAAAGGTTTATAAGAGGATAGTCGGTACAGTACAGCGATCATGGAAGAAAACCAAGGCCTAGCTAAATGCAGAGTTTCAGATCTATAACTTCAGAGCAGAGAAAAGGCAATGTGAATGGAGAAAGGCTATTCTAGGGGAAAGAGGAAACTGCATTTAAAGTGATCAAGGCAGAAGAGGAAGTTCTAATGAGTAAGGTGATTGCTCAACTGACATCCGGGAACTTCGAATCCTCCGCTGCCACTACTAGACACCTGTCTTAGCCTCTGTTTCTCATCTGTAAAAAATGAAACGGAACTGGATCTTTGGGGAAACTTCCAGCTCTAACGTTCTAAAAGTATAATGAAATTTAAGAAACCTGCAGTGGAAAATTTCCCCGAGTCCTGCATGAACAGCAGAACTGAGCTGAAAGGGCACAAAGAAAGTGTTGTTTCATTTAGGAAGAAACTGTGAGGTGCTGTTACAACAAGCTATTTCTATGATCATCTGTGACAAAAGAGAAAAGACAGCCAAGTCAACCTGACTCATATTATAAGCAGCTACACAATTCTCTACATGCTACTTAAGAGCATATAGTTTATAGAAAGTAAAAAAAGTCTATAAGCTTGGGCACCTTGTTACTCTCCCATATTCTCATATCAGGGGAAACTGGGGAGAGTGTTCTCTTAGGAGTGACAGTGGGGTGGTTCTCCCACACAATCAGAAGCTGGATCACCTCCAGCATAGTTCCTAAAGGATGGCTCATAGGCACAGAAAATGAGACATGTAAAGGCAGTGTGGTAACCCAGTGAGTAGGACATAATTCAGTAGATTTGTTCTTTGTTCTGAAATTACATCTTTCCTATTATAGGGATAGCAAATTGTTCTTTCTTTCATGAAGTGATGATGACAGTAGATGGTAGGTTTTTGTTTTTGTTTGTTTAGTTTTAAGTCTTTACTTGGTAAAATTAAAACCACAGTCTGATGGTAGTGTATTAGTCTGAGTTCTTCAGAGAAATAAAACTGGTAGTATGTATATATGGAAGGAGAGAAAAAGAGATTTCTTTTAGAGAATTGGCTTACCTGATTGTGGGAGCCAGCAAGTCTGAAACCTTCAGGGCAGGCAGGCCAGCTGGAAATTTAAGAGTTGATGTTGCAGTCTTGGGTCTGAAGGCAGTCTGGAGGCAGAATTTCTTCCTCCTTGGAGGACCTCAGTCTTTTCTTTTAAAGCCTTCAACTGATGGAATGAAGCCCACCCACATTATGGAAGGTAATCAGCTTTACTCAAAGTCTACTGATTTTAATGTTAATCACATCTAAAAAATACTTTCATAGCAACACCTAGACTGGTGATTGACAAAATAACTGGGCACCATATTTTCAGTTTTATTGTAACACTCCATGAATTTGACAAGTCTGGAAACCATGGACCTGGCATTACTTCATCCAGACAGTTGCCTCTAAGCAGCACTCCCCTAAACCTTCTACTCAGGTCTTCACATTTCCAAAGAAGGAAATGCACTCTCAAGGTTCTTACTACTATTCTGAATTTTTCCTTGTGTTCTAAGAGGGCTTAGAGGAACAGCTTTTCATTGTTTTTTTAATAATCCTTTGTGTAACAAAAACAAGTTATTTAATTTGTGTTATTTAATTATCATTTTTTCTCTTACTCTGGCATTCAGTCAAATTATTTGAAGACTGAGTATCATACAAAAAGTAAAAGATTCAGTACCCATAGGTAGAGTCAATATCCAGTAATTTTAGATAAATTATTGAATATTGTTAGACTAGTAAATGTCTGGTTTGTTCCTCTTTTATTCTCTTCGTTCTCTCCTGCCCAGACCCCACAAACACCTATCCAGAGAGTTATCTTGTATCGGAGAAAGATCCCACTGAATCCCATCCACCACCAACCCACAGTACAAGTTCCCTTGAAGCAAATTTACATAGTCCTGGGTGTCAGAAGAGCTCTAGAGCTCCCCAAGACCAACTGGGTAAATAACCAAGTTGCCAGCCATCTCTCTGTGGGCAAGTTTGTTCCTCTTTGTCCTGATCAGATAGCTCTGAAACTAGAAAAGGTATCACCTGGGCCTCCTGCTAAGTTTCTCTTCACTGTTGTTGCCATACTGCTTCTCACAAAAGCCCCAGAAAAATGTGGGGGCACTGTGTGCTGCTGAGGCCCTGTGGAGACATTGGGGATGCTTCTCTCAGTTAAGAGCAAATGCAGGAGGACTTGAGCTATGGACATGCAAAACCACATTTCCTTTGCTGTCTCCATCTCATCTCCATACCTGTGTGAACAAAGTAGGGGCTATGGACGCTCACATCCTGCAAGGCTACACTGCTTTTCATCAAAGCGTGAAAGGAATTTCTATCCCAGATTGACACAGATTGGTCTCATCTCAGAGGACAAAGTGAACCAATATGTGGTATATATAAAAATCATAGGAAGCCACTAAATATGTAGAGCTAGAGGGGCCTTTGAGAGACTCTCGTAGCTTTGATTTGATTTTGTTTTGTTTTATTTTAGCAGAGGTCTGTCTTCAAAAAAATCCTTCAAGAATAAATAATATGTAATATATATGACAAGAGAGCTGCTGCTGCTCTACTTGAAAGACAATTGAGATTATTGGAGCAAAGCCCCCTTTGCATCCCTCTCGGTGACTATTCCCCCAGTTCCCCAAACCTGCCACCATGAGCCCCTGAGACAGTTCTGAGGGACCTTCAGGGTCCTAGGTCCCTACAAAGCACCATTTAGAAACTGCTTTTCTAGTTTAATACCCTTAGGTAGCCTAAGTTGCTTGAGAAACTTCTAAACATTCTAAACCTTGTTAGCCACAGAGGCAAGGACCAAACCCTCAATCTCCTGGTTCTATTTCCAAAGCTCCCATGACATGATACCACCTCCAACTGGGCTTCTAGTTTTTATTTTTATCACACAAGATATTCTGTCTAATGGAATTGTAGGCTATTTCTCCACACTCTGATGGACCACAGAAACAACCAGGAGAGGGAAAACACAGTTGGAGAAGAATAGGCAGGGCAAGTTTTCTAGTGAATCCAGAGATATCTTAGGTGTCTTCATTCTGGAAGGCAACCAAGACAGACTATGGGAAAAGTTCATTCCATTAAAACATAAATATAGTAAGTGCTTCCTTACATAAAAAAGCCAGTTTCAGCAAAATTCACTCTTAGGAAATTTCAAAGCTTGTAACTATCTATTGCTATTACCTAGAGGGGGAAAAAACCATGGACCCTGCTGCCCCTGACTGGTTCTTCAAAGTAGAGGAGCTACAGTCACATATTGTTGTAGTTGTGTGTTCAAGGGCCTGTGTATGCTGTGGGTAGAATTTCCTGTGTCAACAAAAGGAAATCACAACATGTACAAAAGCTCCAAATGTCCCTTATTATATTAGCATTTCTTGTGCAGAAACTATATATTTTTATACTATACCCTGGAACCAGAAGGCGGCTAAGGTTGCTAGAACAGCAAAGAAGCTCACAAGAAGCCAAATTCCTATCTCATGCCTGAATAAATTTGAAATGGAATCCCAGTTAGATACAAAGAACTTTAGAGCAAGATATAGAAACTGTTAGTTAAGTAACTCTCTTCTTAGTCATTACCACTAACTTAATGCTCATTAGCAGTAAAAGGAGGACCTATCCAATTACCTACTGCTTGGTTTCCTGTTGTGCTAATGAACAGGAAGAGAAACAGAGACTAAGAGACTACCACTAAGCAAGAATTCGTGCCTGCGTGTAGCCTGCGGCTTGGCCACATGTCTGGGCGTGCTGAGTTGTTCTGATCAGTCAACTTAGGTAAAATCTCATTACTGGAAATGCCAGAAATAGCACCAGCAAAATGCCCTAAGAAAACGCAAAAAGCTTATGCTGCTCCTTCCCTTTCCTTCTGGAACAATTTCATCCTAGAGCTATTAGGTGCAACAAGCAAGGTAAGTGTCTACAGGGGTATAGTGGGATGGGGCTGCTGGTGAGGGGTGATCACGCTGGAGCAGACCGGAGGGCCTGGCATGGGGTGGGTGGGGTGGTCTGATACAGGCTACCAGGTCAGGAAGGGAAGGAGGAGGGCACCCACGAGCCGAGGCAGGCACAGGGGCCTCAGAGCCTCAGTGGTCATGAGCAGGTGAAAGGGATGGGGTAGCAGCAGAAGATTGGTTACACACAGGAGGGTTGATCAATGGGAGCCCAGTTTCTCATTCCTCAAGGAGTTACAAATATGGAAAGGAAGAGAACTATAATGAACCTGTGAGTTGGGTTGCAATTGAAGATAATGGGGTAAACTCATGATTTTCAATATACCTGGATGGATAGCTAGAGATGTGAATTTAGAAACACACAAATGTAAATGCACCAATGTGTGCTTGTCCCCTGAGAGGGATGGGGAGAGTGATCCCCGACAAAAGCAATGAGTAACACCTAGAACCCAAATCTTAATTTCTAAAAACTGCTCTCCACTAAATCAGGGCCCCTTGGGGAAATGACTGACTTTAGGGCTGGGACAGGGAAAGTACAAGTTGAGTCTGGAATATCTTTTTGATACAGATATCTTCTGTACAGAAAGTACAGAAGTGTTCAAAAAATGGGAATATGTCAAAAGGACAGGGAACCTTGTTGAAGGGGCTCACATTGGCCAAATCAGAGGCAGTTTAAGCACCAGAATAATTAGTGAATCAATTGAATAAAATAGGAAAATCTGTGTCCACATTGATAAAAACAAATGAATAAATTGAGTTTTTCATAAAAGATGGGCTATTTACATAATATCAAAATATCTGCCCCAAAATTATTATTACTTACAAAGGGGGAAAGAATAACTTTATAGTGAAGACTGGCAGATTTCACCTAAATCAAGCAATCAGAGTTGATGCTGGGGAGTGAGGATGAGGATGGGGTGGGAAGAGGGATGGGACAGCTGTTTTCCATAAGAAAGTACAATGGACTTTTTAAAAGTGATATAAATGTATAACTGTGATAAAAATATTAAGTAGGAAAAAAATTAATAAAAAATCCTTGTCTTTTATTCTTAGATCTTATTCACTGAAAGCTAGAAAACAGCAAATATTATCAAGACAATTCAATCATAACACGGTGCTTGAAATAAAAAAATAAGGCTTTTACAAAGGGAAAAAAATAATCTTATAATTGCTCTCAAAATGAGAAATCCTTGATCCTTGATCAAATTGTTGATCCTCAGAGTTTCAAATGTTAGCAATTTAAAAGAAGCAATTTTAAATTGCTAAAATAAATACTATCATTAGTATTCACAAATCCTTGATCCTTGATCCTTGCAGTTTCAAATGTTAGCAGTTTGAAAGAAGCGATTCTAAATTGCTAAATGAATACTATCATTAGTTATTGTAGGTAATAAAATACTATCTAGCATTTGTAGAGTTTTACCAAAGGGCAAGCATTGTTCTTAGTGCTTTATACTCATTATCACATTTAATTTTCACAATTTCTCTATGGGGTAGGTACAATTATTATTCTCATTCTACAGATGAGGAAACTGAGGAGCAGAGAATTTAAGAATCTAGCCCAACATCACACAATTAGAGGGGTGAACCCAGGTAGTTTAACTCTTGTGCCTGTGTATTTAATCATTACACTAACAATCGTAATCCTTAATTCTAACCCATAGTTCTATT
The DNA here is from genome assembly GCA_023783475.1 of Daubentonia madagascariensis. Lineage (NCBI taxonomy): Eukaryota > Metazoa > Chordata > Mammalia > Primates > Daubentoniidae > Daubentonia > Daubentonia madagascariensis. Next base: position 20,105,532 of record JAKFHU010001684.1, on the reverse strand, counting down.
CCTCCTCGGTCATCTAAAATCTATTAACCTTGGTCTCTGTCTCCATGACTGACCATCACCACCTTCATTCTAATCCTGCCATTTAATGCCTTAGCTCTTAAAGAGCCTCTAATTCCTCTCTCTCTGTCCAGATTGTCCCCATAATGACCCACACTCCAGGCTCTTCAAAATAAGCTTTCAAAGAGAGATTTATCCAAGTCATACCCTTACGTAAAAACAAGTGGTGACATCTTATTGCCTGAGGGTGGAGTTCATGACCCTCAGGAGGGTATTTAAAGCTCTGTACCATTGGGCCCAGCTCTGACCACACTTTCTATGAAATGTTCCCTCCAGCCAGTCCCCCAAAATATCTCATACAACCCTTCTTTCTGCCCCTACATAAGCTCTACAGATTTTTCTAAAATGCCCTGCCTCCTCTTCCCTCCCCAGAAATTCTTTTTCCTTTTAAGACCCATTTTAAATGTACAGTCTTCTGAAAATCTTTGGTTAGGGAAAGTCTCAGCCAAAGACTAAAAATGTCCTAGGGGCAAGAACAATATCTCCTTGTCTTTGTATCCTCATCCCTAGCAAAAGGACTGGTAGTTAACAGGTGCTTATTAAATTAAATGTTAAGGAAATAAATTGAATTTACAGATATACCCTTTCCAAATTTTGAAAGCCATTAACTTTGGCTGGAGTTAGTAGATCATTTTTAAAAGTAGAGATTTATTTTACAGATAACTTTGCTCATCTAATTTCCTAACATTGCAGATCTGCTGCAGTTCTACATCCAGTTCACTGATCAACTATGAAACTGAAGGCTAGCTTGTCACTGCATCTGCAGTGAGTCACTTGCCTGGGGGAAAGTACATGTCAGACATTTACATTTTGGCCTTTAGGTAAAGACACTTTTTTGTTTTCAGAACAAAGCAAAATTCTTAAAAACTAAAACAATGAATCCAATGCTGATTGTGATCAGTGATGAATACCTAGCATCACTTACAAAAATGTGCAGCTCCTGCAGGTGTGTACCTGGTCTTGGGGTCGGTATATGTGGCCGTTATAAGTGCTAAGTTGCCAAACTCCAAAGGCTTCCACCGATGGCTTGTGTAAACAAAGCCTTTAACGGGATATCCTGTCAAGACATTTCTTTGAGAAGGTTTTTAACTGTTAACTGTATCACTGGTGACTTTAAACCTTTCACTAGAAGAAGAGGCTCCAACATTTGTATGAGAGGTCACTCTGGGGCAGTGTGGTGAGAGTGTTGGCTAAGAAGAGATTACTAAAGAGAGATTACTGCAACAGTCTAGATGACCCTTCCTCAATGGAGGGAGACAGAGACATTTCTTTGAAGTGAGACGGCCATACTAAGAGACATGTGCATACACGTGCGCGCGCGCGCGCGCACACACACACACACACACACACACACACACACATTGACCAGAATAATGTGTTTGAACCTATGGATCTGGTCTTTTTCTTCTTTTCTGGGTAGAAGTAGTATAAAAGAAAGGGCACTGGACTAAAAGTCCAAAGGACTTTAGAATAAATGATAATAATAAATAATAATTTTTTAAAGGTATACAACAGTCACCAAGTGCCATGAGTTATTCTAATACTTTATAACCATTAAATGAATTTATCCTCTTAACGAACCTAAAAGGTGGGAACTATTACTTTACAGATGGGAAACCGAGGCACAAGACTGAGTTGACGACATTATTCAATTGTAAGGGGTAGAACTGGGATTTGAGACAAGGCATTCTGGCTAACAGGGCTGGGCTTTTCACCACTCACTCCAAGATTCAGTAATGCTAATATCTATTTACAAAATGTACTGTTCTTATCATCTGTGATGACTTGTTCCCTTTGTTTAGGTTTTAAGCAGCAGCCTTGCAAATTTGCCTTGCAAATTGCCCTCATGCTAAACAGTGTCTATATGAAAGGAGAAATTATACATTCAAATAGTCACGTGAGGCCAGGCACGGTGGCTCACACCTGTAATCCCAGCACTTTGGGAGGCCAAGGCAGGAGGATCACTTCGAGGCCCACTACAAATAGTCATGTGATATTAATTAAGTGGATCAGATCATAGAGGATCTTTTATTTAATAGTTTAAAAAGTAAAAGACAACAAAAGTGCTGTTTCCTCAGCTATCATTCAAATGCCTATTCATAAATCTATCCCTGGGTCATAAAAACTCCCATTTTTTAACAGGCACATAAACAGATGCCTCCCATAATTCAATGATTCTACATCCCATTCTCTTCAACTGCCAACAAAGTGAATAATGCTTAAAAAACAGAAAGTAAGAACTATGTTGAAATCACTGTAAATTTAATCCTGGTATCCAAGAATGTTTTTTCTTTTGGAGGAAAGCTCTAGAAACACTATTCAACTCAGTCATAACTCTTGCAATATTGTTTCACTAGACACTAACAATTGACACAAAGAAATGTTCGGAAATTGAACCAAGCGAGAGCGGTGGAGTGTGCTGAATGAGATTAGGCCCCTAGGAGGTTTGCAGCATTTGAACATCGAACACCCTATTCTCAGCAAAAATGCTGGGTAAACTCAATTTGCCTTATAATTTCACAGCTTCCCTTCCATCTAAGGTTCAACTTCAGGATTTCATTTCTTTACCCAGAGCAGGAACATATCCAACTGTAGGTGTTTCTCTGCCTGCAGGTTTTATGGGGACAGTGAACTAGAGTATATTGTGCTATTAAACCATAACCAGGCAGTAAATTATAGGGAGGAAAACAAAAGCAAATTCTGCTGAGCAGGGTGATTTTTTTTTTTAAGTGAACCATTGTACCTTATTCTGAATGAGCAAATAAAATAGTGAAACATTTCTTAGGAATTTGTCATCATAATTCATTTTTATTTTGCCTTTAGTTTAGCAACAGAAGCAATACTTAAAAGAAACAGTTTCCACCTGGGGGAAGTTGAGTTGAGAGAACAATGATAACCTAGCAGTTGTAATAGTTACCAAGTAAACCCTATTTCAGTAATTGAGGATTTTTTTTTTAATCCATGGACAAACATGCAGGGGAGAGAATCAAATTCAAATATTTCAACCTTCTCATTGTTTCTGGAACTACTGGGTGTCAGCAGCAGCATCTTTTCAGCAGCATGCAGTTCAGACTTTTCAGGGGGAGGTGGTGGGGAAGAAGGGAGACAGAGCAATGCCATAAAATAGACAAAAACCAGTGTTTTCCCAAATAGTGTAAAGATGGGGGTGACTCACGGTAGTTCTTAGGGACACTGAGTGTGTTTGCCTCCCAGCAAACCTATTTCTTTGTGTTTTTTCCAACCCACTCTCTCCCCAGAAGCAGGAGCAGAGTTTGGCAGATGAAGGCCACAGCATCTCAGTACCAAATAGGAAAGCACAAAACTCAGTAGCTGTTCTGCTTTTTTCAATAATAACACAGCGATCACTATTACATGTCACATCATAGAAACAAACAAAAAGAGCCCATACCTGTGATATTTCCCACCTCCACCTACCCACTCCTCAATATGCAAAATAATATTGAAGCAATGTTATTAAGGGATGAGAATTAATGTTTTAATTTGGTAGATAGAGAACTTGAAGTTCTAAGAACTTGCTGTCTTTCTCAAGCCCACAAATGTTCAAAGCCTTCAGACATTCTTTTGCAGTGATTTTGAAAACATAGAACTGTTCAAGGTTAAGGCCACCTATTGAAGGAATTCTAGATCTTAGGGAACCTCCTTCTTTAACAAATTCTCAGACTCTGAAGAATTGGAAGGATTAAACTTTATATCTTTTTATTTTTTTAAAAAAGGTCAAATTAAAATTTTTCCTAAAATCATAATAGTCATAAAAGTCTTCAATGTCACATGGTTTCTTTAGAAACAGATTCCCTTCCACCCTCTAGAGAGACAGTTAGGGAAGCTGTTTGTATTACAAATGACTAACAGCAAATATTTTCATCAGAATACAAGGAAATCTCACTGGAAATTCAAGAAACCAGGGATGTGTAAAGGACTATAAGTCTCAAAGATGGCACACCTTTCATTTTGCTGAGAAAGCAAATTAGCTCAAGAGGGTTGTAAAACAAGATTCTTTTAAGGATGTTTAAAAACAAAGTAGAAAAAAGAAGAAACCAGTATGTGGGGATGGTGAGGACAGAAATTTTGCTCCTTAATAAAAATAATAGACAGCAGTCTGCTCACCACAACAAATGTAACCACATAGTCAAAACAGATATGTCTTGGAATGGGAGGTAGCCAAGCACACTAGAGGAAACACAGGAGGAATAGAAACGTGCTGCTCCAAGACATTTCTTAGGCCACCTCTTAAGTCCCAGTATCTTCATACGCTAGCTCTGAAAGGAACATTAGAGCTTCTTCCAATCTGACCAACACACTCAGAAGAAGTTTGAGGCCATTTCCAGGGAGGCCATCCATCACTTCTGGAGACACTACTCTGGTACAACCCCCTTTGTGGAATCTGTCTCAATTCCCAGGCAGAGAGAGGGGGGCTCCTCCTCTATGTTCACAGATCCTCCTTCCTACCACTATTTTGGCACATGTCACACTCACATTTTTATTTTTTTTACATGTCCACAACCACCAATTTAGAAGAAGGTAAGAACCACATCCTTGTGTACTGCAATGGACTGAATGTTTGTGTCCTCCCCCAAAATTCTTATGTTGAAATCCTAATCATCAGTATGATGGAATTAGGAAGTGGGGCCTTTGGGAATTAATTAGGTAAGGAGGGCGAAGCACTCTTGAATGGGATCAGTGCTCTTATAAAAAGAACTCCAGAGAGGTCTCTTGCTCTCTTTTTCTCTTTCCACCGCATGAGGAAACAGCCAGAAGTTGGCAGTCTGTAATCCAGAAGAGGGTTCTCACCACAGTCCAACCATGCTGGCACCTTGATCTCAACTTCCAGCCTCCAGAACTGTAAGAAATAAATTTCTGTTGTTTTCAAGCCTCCCAGTCTATGGTACCTCATTATAGCAATCCAAACTGATTAAGACAGTGTGTGTTAAGACAGACCCTTATTGCTTAGCAAAGCCTGATTCCATTAACAAGTGTCGATTCATTGATTGCTCAATTAAATGATAAATTAATGCATGAGGAAAATAAGAGGCAGACTTGTGAACTAACTTACCCACATCACTCAGCTACTTTGTGTCAACTAAATCTCCTCATAGGCCTTAAAAAATTTTTGGATACATAATCCAATAAAGGGTTTTATTGTAACAAGAAAAATTCCATAATAAAGCTGGCAAAACCTTAGTTCAGAACCCAAATGTGTCCTTCAAATTAGTTATTTTGTTTTTTGATATTTAAACATAACCCTGATCAACACTAGGAAGAGAATTTTAAGCTTCTGAGTGGATGCCAAAAACACTTGCTTTTGATTATTCAACATTCATGTACTGCGCTTTGTCTGTGTTCCTGGCGTTGTGCTGGGAACAAGGACATGAAGATGAATGAGGCACAGCCTGGCTCCTGAGGAGCTTGTCACCTAGTGGGCTCTTAATGGAGAGCCCAGGAATTCCTTTATTTTTTAAAAACAAATAAAATTTTTTTCAGAGAATTTTTTTTTCAAAGAAAAATACTATATGTACTTTTTTTTAAGTTAAAGGAAAATCCCTAAGGAAAGAGATACACTAGAGGAGAACAACAGCAACTCTAAGCTCTGGTACCCTCCTCGGTGGCCTTGCCGCTCCCAGACAGCCTGGAGCCTTTCAGAGCTCTTCGCTGCTTTGGTGTGTGCGTGGTGGTGGAGTGTTATTGAGGGTGCCCTTGTCATTCTTTAACACATCATACCCCACGTATCCTGAGGGACACGCTAAACTTTCACTGCTCTGTGTTCCAGAAAACTCCTAAATTCCCAGGCGATGCTGGTGCTACAGGTTCAGGCACCCCCATTAAGACCCAAAAAAAGCAACACTCTCATAACGTTCAGAGAAAGAAGAGCCATTAGCTTCCTGCTCCACTATCTACTCAAGCATCACCCAACTCCTCCCACCTCACCCAGTTCCTTTCCTTGGCATCTACTTCCTCTTCCAGAAATGGCTGGAAGCCCTTGCATGGCCAAGGTCAGGACCAAATTCATGGACATGCAACTGGGCAGCTACACAGGGTCCTGCACTCAGAAGAGCCTTATATTTGGCTTAATGATCTCCTGTTGCCATCTTGAAATTCTTAATAATTTTTTAAGAAGGACTCTCATTTTTATTTTGTATGGGGTCTTACAAATTATATTCTTGTGACCCCTAATCTAGGCATTAGGACCACACAGGTTCCGTGTCAGCACGGCACCTGACCTGCGTTTGGTCTTTGCCATCCCACGCATTATCACAACAGGGTTTTGAAGTGAAAATAGTGGCTGACCTTCAAGTGCTACTGTTCTTCCTCTGAGCGGTAAGAACCGTAATAAAAGGATTTCTCTGAATTCCATCACAGACTGAACCAAGCAACAATTCCCAAACAATGCCAGCCACAAAGGTTGGTCTTCCCATCAGTCACAGTACACTGATACACTGACACAATCAGAACTGTTCCTGGGGTCTGTCAAACAGCCTCCTAGGTAAAAAGGTCAGGGCTAATTGGACCAAAGTGACTGGGGAATAACCCTGTTACAATACACACACAATTACCGTAGACTACTGTACTATTACAATGGTCTCAAAGTCTGGTGACTAAACATGCTGCATCAACATCCCCTGGGAATTTGTTAGAAGTGTACAATCTCAGACCTACTGAATCAAACTCTAAAGGTGGGGCTTAGCAACCTGTGTTTTAAAAAGCTATCCAGATGATTGTCATGTCACTGAGAACCACTGGTTTATTACAAATAGAAGAAACAATAGCTTCCAGTTGCAAATATGTAGCATCTATTATGATAAATGTCCTCCACCATTCAACCTACTGAGGAAAGTTACATTTATTCATTTACTTCAATCATAATTTCATTTATCCATATGCTAACTACATGTGCATTTGTGGGTGTGTGTGCACACACACGCTTAAGCCTCTCAAGTGAGCCAGCACTACAATGGATATAAGGTTAATGGTGTGTGTCATAAAAGGATTTATAATCCAGTGCAGGGAAGGGAAGAGGCAAATTCATAAGCACATTTATAAACATGAATAACTCTATCCAGAATTCCAGATGAGAAGTGTAGTATGCGTTTGGCCCGGGGAGAGATTACATAGAGCTTGTTGATGCAGGGTTAGGGAAAACTTAGCAAAAGTTTCCTTCTATGACTACTGGTTATTCTACAATTCTAGTTATTTTACAACTAGAATTTTGATGTGTAGTAATGTTCCCAGAAGTTAGGTGCTTGTCCCTAAGGCCAAATCAGTGAGAGTGAAGAACAAGGACAAGTGGTTTGAGGAAAAGGAAAGAGACGTGTATTGATTTGCTGGCAAATGAGGAGGGCAGTGGACTAGCGTCTCAAAGACCACCATCCTGCCTTCAAGCAGAAAAACGGGGCTTTTTTAAAAGGGGGGTTTTCTGTGGTTGGGCTCAGGTCTACGTTACCAGTGTCACATGTCATGGCATTGGGCTATTGTTTAACTATAATTGGTGGTTTCCATAGACCTTATCTCCAGTGACTAAGATCACCCTTGTCTGGACAATTTTGTTGAGCCATCTCTTGTGATTTAAGATACTAGAAAACAAACAGCTAAGAACATTTTTCTGCCCCTTTGATTACTGGTTTCAGACAGGAATGCAGGTTTTAATTCCCAAAAAGGGTGGGGGGGTAACAAAACAACTCATAAAACATTTCCTTCCTTTTTCAGACCTTTACCTCTGTTACAGTAATGGGGAAGAGAAAGTTCCAGGCATAGTAAGAGTATAAAGACATGAAGTAGAAAAGAATAGAGTGTGTTTCCAGATAAGCATATAATTCCCTTGCAACAGAGTGCAGATTCTGGGAAAAAGGTTAATCTGAGAATAAACCAGATTAACAGTGTGAAGCCAACTTTTGGAGCAAGGGCCTTGAGAGCGAGGTAGAGTTCGGGTTTCTCAGATTGAAAGTAAGAACAATGTGCCAAACCAGTATTGGGAGTCTCGAGTTCCTGCTCGGTCTTGGCCACATTTTGACTCTGTGATTCCAGGGCAAAGCACCCAAGCAGTCCTTGATGCTGTTTTGACAAAAAATATATATATTTGTTCTTTTATTTTATAGATAAAATGAGACAGGCAGAAATGAGTTTGGAGTCATTTGGAGACAGAGCCATGTTGATGGCCCACCCTCGTGAGACTAGATGTTTCTTCATGGCTCTTGCCAGACAATGCATGAGATACAATTTGTAAATCGACTTTTTTTTATTTCAAAATATTAAGGGGAAACAAATGTTTTGGTTACATGGATTGCTTTTGTAATGCTTGAGTCATGGCTATAAGTGTGCCCATCACCGAAACAGTGTTCATTGTACCCATTAGGTACGTTTTTGCCCCTCCCTTCTCCCCCCCACCACTTGATTTCCACTGAGTTTTACTGCCCATAAATCTACTTTTTATTCTTTCACATCAGAATCCTTCTTGAGGACAGGTTTTTGGGATTTTTTTTTTTCAACAGTAATTCGTACTTTGGAAAGTTTTCCTGAGCAAGGGTGTGTTTAATCTTCCACTTTAGACACTAGACTTCCAGCTCTTCCTACCCTCAACTCCTGCATGGTGTCACCACTGGACTAATAGGCAGCTGCCAGCCTCTTTAAATCCAGGGACAAGAGACACATATGACAATATGATGGGCCCTGAGGTGAGGGAGGAATATCATTTTTTAACTACCTTTCTAGCTGTTTCTGCCTGTTTCATTACATTCTTCCTGACTTTTCTAAGGCTTGGCAAAGAAATGTGGGCAAAGAGATTATAATAAGCAAAACAGCCCATTAAAAAATATGCATGTGTTTGGAAAAAAAATTGATCTCTTATGCATGTTAGTTCTTGAGGGCAATGACCATCTATGGTTAATTCTGTACAGCACTCAAATGATATGAAGTAATTTGATGCTTTGAGAGCCTCATTTCAAAAACAATACCAAAATAGCTGGGGGAATTGTAAATTAGTACTACTTCTATGGACAGCAAGTTGGCAATGCCCATCAAAAGTTAAAATACCTGTAAAATGTGAGCCAACAATTATACTTCTAGGGCTTTATCTTATAGGCAACTTGGCCCTGTACAAGGTTAACCAATAAAGTATTGTTTGTAATAACAAGTTTTAAAAAGAATTAGAAACAACCAAAATGAGCATGAAGAGGGAACTGGTTAAATAAATTAAAGTATAGCCATAGAGTACTTGGCAACCAGAGCAAAGAATAAGGAAGCACTTTATGTAGTGATGTGGAGAAAGCTCCATAATGTATAGTTTTTAACAAAGAGGCGGCACAGTGTGATCAGTATTGTACCATAAAAAAATCAGAAAAAGAATTTATATATATTTGTTTATACAAAGAATACACCAAAATATATGGCTGCAAAAGAAACATAACCTTAGCAACTTCCAAAGAAGGGAATTAAGGGGCTGGGACATGAGTTGGGAGAGACTTTTCATTGCATACCCTTTTGTTCCCTTTAGATTTAGAGCTGCATAAATGCATTATCTATTAAAAAGTAAACAAATCAAAATAAGAATTTTAAACAGATTTGAAAATAAATTAATAAATGATTAGCCTAAAAAATCAAGTAAAAATTTTAATTTCTCTTAATCATTCTGAAAGACAGTTTTGAAGTTCTTTTTTCTAAAAGTTCAACAAAACTTCTACACTCCAAAAAAAAAATTTTGTTTTTATCCTGCTAAGAAAAACAGGATGATCTAAGTATCGTCCTTTACTTTTACCCCAAATATACAAGGCTAAAGAGCCAGTGCCTTTGTTCAGTCAGGCTACTATAACAAAATACAATAAACTGTGTGGTTTATAGGCAATAGAAATTAATTTCTCACAGTTCTGGAGGCTGGGCAATCCAAGATCAAGGTGGATTCAGCAGATTCAGTGTCTAGTGAGAGCCTGCTTCCTGGTTCATAGATGGTACCCTCTTGCAGCATCCTCACTGGAAGGGGTGAGGGGGTCTCTTTCTCACCTCTTTTATAAAAAGCATTAACCTCATTTATGAGGGCTCCACTCTCATGACCTAATCACCTCTCAAAGGTCCCACCTTCAAGTACCATCACCTTGGAAGTTAAGATTTCAACATATGAATTTTAGGGGAACACAAACTTTCAAACCATATTAGCCAGGGAAGAAAATGTCACTGAAATAGTGATCATGAAAAAGGAAGACAGTTTGGGAAAATGTGAAAAGGGTGGCTACATTAAGCCAAGTTATTTATTTTGATTTCCCTTGCTTCAGAAAAAGAAAGTCATGGGACTTAGTAAGTTATATACAACACAAAAATGCAGTGTCCATAAAAATAAACCAGTTGCTCTATAAAAAGTAACGATTCAGTCAATGGATGCACAATATTTTTGTAATGAAATCAAAAAGAAAGTCATTGCATGTGACCTTGTAAAGAAAATACATCATGCCATGTAAGGAATAACTGATCCAATGACATCTTCACCATAATTATAAGTTCACAAAGATGTTACTTATAACATCTTTACGTGCAGGCAGACGTCATAGTAACAAAGCATAATTGAGTAAAAGCCATTATACAAGGAACCAAAACAATGGAATCCAAATGAGCAGCCTGTGATGATCTGTTTAAGTTAAGGATGGATTTCAGACCATCTGAGGAAAGGAAGGACTGCATATTCTTTCAAACTGTCCTCCATAAATATAACTCTTCTCAGCGCACTTATGCTTCGTACTGAGTGGCTGTGAATTTAACGTTATACTTCCTGACAAGTGCCTGGAGATATTCTCAGGTGCTGCTGTAGGACAGAATGATGGGTTTTAATCATCAGCAAAGATAGCACTGAGTTAACATTCTTTGACAAAAGCCAAAGAGCCTTTCTATCTGATGTAGGAATAAAAGATGTAGCTACTTCTGCATAAACACGAGCTGATGAGAGGGCCAAGGTTTCCCTTAAGAACATTTTAGGCCCATTCCAACATACGCATGAATGAGAGACTAATGGTCAAAATTTGACCAAAATTTAATAATTTTGCCTGAAAAAAATAGGTATTATCAAAAGTCCATCTTAGTCATTTTTTGAAGCCAGAAAAGCACCTAGAGAACATTTAAATTTGAGCAAACGACTTTATGGTGAAGAACCAAAAATAAACTGATTACAAAATGCATGTCTTGATAACTAAATCAGTTGACTTGCAGTATATGGGTGTAAGCAAAAAACCGGTTAAATGTTAGTGGATGCTTAAATAAGAAAGCTGATTTGGCTATATTTTATCTGAAGTTATTCCTTCTGGCAGTGTATCAGTTAGAATAAGTTTCAGCCTCATTTAACAGTAAAACCAAAATAACAGTGGCTGAAACAAGAGAATTTTATTTCTCTCTTACATAAAAGAAGTCTAAAGATAGGCAATTCTGGGCTGGTGCAATAGATCCATAGTCATCAGGGACCAAGATTCCTCCTCTCTTTTTCCTGAACATCCTAAGTGGTTTCCATCTTCACGGTCACCCACAGGGTCCAAGATGGCAGCCGCTGCTTCTGCCAACATGCCCACTTCACAAGTATGAGAAGCAGAGTAGAAAGGGGGCAGAACTTTCAACTGAATGCAGGAGAAATGTAATTAAAAAGCCAAATAATCTCCCAACCCAGAAATCCTCTCCAAGAAAGTAGTAGAAAAAGATAACACTTTTATTTTTGAGTAAGCATGAAACCAGAACATGATGAGCATCATAGGCAACCTGATAAGAGATTGCAAAGACAGAAAGAAATCTCACCCTGTATACAGCCAAGCACATACAACCCATTACATACATATTCTCAAGATAAATAATAACTAGTCCCTAAGTAAGAAGTTTTGACAGCATTATTTTATTATTTTTAGTTCATCCTAAATTTACCTGGTAATTGGGGTGATCATCTGTTTTAGTTAACTGACTTTACACAAAGGAAAAATAAACTTCTCATATCTTTGTGACAGGAGGTCATTTTATGACTTGAAGCCAGGCTAAAATAATTCTACCCTCCCACTGAAACTAGGAGACAAGGAGTTATCTTCCTTGAATGTTTACATTTTTAAAAGATATTTCCCAGGTTATTGAGAAAGGAATTCTTGGGTTAAGCTGACAAAGGGCCTATCTACGTTTCAAAAGGACTTACATACATTTCTAAGAAAGCAGAAAGTACTTTCAGCTACAAATTTCTAAAGTAAACGCTCTTAAGAAAATGGAAGGGAGGGTCATCTCTTCCCTTGTTTTCAACAGGGAGAATTAGGCCTCTTACTTTTAATTTGTATATTTCTTACATAAGTCAATTCCCTTTAAGGAACATTTTTGGAAACCTCACATAAAAATTTCCCTTTATATCTCATTAGCCAGCACGTAGTTAAATGGATTCACCAAGCAACCCAGAAAGCTACAAAATGGTCTTGCAGTTGGGTACATCACTACATTAAAAAAAAAAAATCAGCATTCTGTCTGTCAGGAAAGAGTGATTATTTGGTAAACATCTGCAGGTTTTTTTCACTGATAGTATTTAAACAGTAGACCTAGTTGCCTATTGTATTCTTGTTAAAGACAATGAAACCATGACCTCTGCAAAAGGAAGGTATTTACCCTTATTCAATTCTCTTTTGAGAATGGAAGTTTGGAAAGAGTAAGGTCTATCAAAATTATCTGAAAATGGTTCCTTAATTAAAACCCAAGTTTAAAAGTTATGAGAGGGGAGTGAAAAGACAACTTATAGAGTAGAAGAAAATATTGGCAAGCCATATGTCGACAAAGAGTTAATATCCAAAATATACAAGGTTCTCAAACAACTCAATAGCAAGAAAACAAATAACCCAATTTTTAAAATGAGCAAAGAACCTGAATAGACATTTAAAAATGCTCAACATCACTAACCAACATGGAAAAACAAATTAAAACCACAAGATATTACCTCACACTTATTGAAATGGCTATTAACAAAAAGACAAAAAATAAGTGTTGGCAAGAATGTGGAGAAAAGGAAACCCTTGCACATTGTTGGTGGGAGTGTAGATTGTACAGCCATTATGAAAAACAGCATGGAGATTCCTCAAAAAATTAAAAATAGAATTACCATATGATCCAGCAATTCCACTACTGGGTATAAAGTCATGATATTTCAGTCAACAATATTAATACAATGTTGGTACCATGAGATTATAATACTGTATTTTTATTGTACCTTTTCTATAATTAGGAGTTCACAAAATGATGAAATCACCTAATGACATATTTCTCAAAATGTATCCCTATCATTAAGCAATGGGTGACTATATATCTAAAGCAAATAAAATCAGTGTGTCAAAAAGATATCTGCACTCCTATGTTCATTGCAGCCTTATTCACACTAGCTACAATATGGAATCAATGGAAGTGTCCATCAACAGATGAATGGGGAAAGGAATGTGGCGTGTATTCACCATGGAATATTATCAGCCATAAAAGAGAAAGAAATCCTATAATTTGAAACAACATTAGCCTGGGCAACATAGTGAGACCCCAGTCTAAAAAAATTTAAAAATTAGCCAGACATGGCGGCACACATCTGTAGCCCTAGCTGCTTGGGAGGCTGAGGTAGGAGGATCACTTGAGGCTGCAGCGAGTTGTGATTGAGCCATTGCACTCCCGCCTGGGTGACAGAGAAAGTCCTTGTCTCAAAAAAAAAGAAACAACATGGATGAACCTGGAGGACATTATGTTAAGTGAAATAAGCCAGGCGCAGAAAGACAAATACAGCATGATCTGAGGCATATGTGAAATCTAAAAGGTTGATCTCATGAAAGTAAAGAGTAGTATGGTGGTTACCGAGGGATGGAATGGTCGTGGGACAGGAGGTTAGGGAGATGTTGGGTCAAAGGTTACAAAATTTCAGTTAGGAGAAATAAGCTCAAGAGATTTGTTGTACAACGTGGTGACTATAATTAATAAAAATATATTGTATTCTTGAAAAATTCTAAGAGTGGATTTTAAGTGTTCTCATCACAAAAATGAAAATTATGTGAAGAAACACGTGTGTTAATTAGCTTAATTTACCCATTTCACAGTGTGTGTGTGTATCTCTCAAAACTTCATAATACTTCATACATAATAAATACATACAATTTTATCTGCCAATTTACAAGAATAAAATTTTTAAAAAGTTGTGATGGGTGAAAGTTTTAGTAGAAAATGAACTTGTTTTATCCCACTATGTAGTATCAGCTGATCCAGTAAGAGGCCATTCTTACTGCTGCGCTACTTTGGAATAATTCCTATTGACATTAGTACCAGGAAACAGCCCATTTACAATAGTGTATGGGCAGAAAGATGTGATACATTTCCTCACCCATCATAAAGGTCATGGCTGACACTCCTATAACGAAAGACAGATTAATAAGAGAAAAGGATAATAAATGTATTTAATCAAAGTTTTATGAAACACAAGACCCTTCAAAAATGTTCTGAGCCCCAACAATGTACATATATATGTACATATATGTATATGTGCACATGTACATTAAAAATATCTGAATTAATTGAATAAATGTGGTTACCCTATTGAAAGGAGTATTACCAAACTAAACGTGGGTCTGCTTACCTGGCACAGTAACGCCAGACACCGAAGCCGAGAGTTGCAGTGGAAGAAAGAGGCATTTTATCGCATGGTGCCACGCAAGGAGTACAGGCAGCTAACACTTAAGACCCAAACTCCCTGATGGTTTATAAACCAGGGTTTCCAAAGGCAGGGGTACATTTCAGGCAGGCAAAATTGTAAATCAATACGTGGAGGTTATACATTGGCCTAGCCTCAAAAAGTAGGATACCCTGAAATGGGGGTGCATAGGTAGAGTCAGAGAATCTTGGATTAGCTAAAAGGAATGTTAAAATGGGTGTGACAGCCCCTCAGGGGGAAATTGAGAAGAAAGAATAGCAGTCTTTGTTCAACTCCTCAGTTCCCACTTATCTGCATTTTCTATCTGGTGGGGGGTTCTGAAAAACAACTCAAGAACTTATGTTAAGATGCTATCTTTTAGTTTCCATAAGGAACCAAAACACCTCACAACTCTGGCTCACTTGGAGTGCCACTGTTCCCACCAGGTTACCCATTCACTTTTCAAGGCTAACCAGGTGCCCAGAACTTTTTCTGAAGGGACTCAAGATTTTCTTTTATTTCTGTGTTGAGAGTGCCCAACAGGCTCCTAAGAGGAGTCCCTGCCCTGTTTCAAAAGGGTGCCAACTGAGGCAGCACAGGACGGGGGTGGGAAGGAGGCTGCTCACTGTATAAATTTTATAGATATTTCTAACTACATGGATCCATTACTATTTTTAAAGTAACAATTAAAAATTTTAATTTTAATTTTTAATTAGGAGTGTCTCTAATAAGCACATGCAACTTAAGCCATAATTAAGTCTGTTTTGAGTCAAAGCTGAAGAAAAGTTAATTAAAATCATAAATGCCTACATTTTTCCTGAAACATTCCTATACTGATTATTTAAATGGCTAGTAGTAGAAGCCTCATGCCTAAAGTCTTTTCACTGAATATTTATCTGGGAAGCTCAGACTTGGAATGTATCAGGAAGGGAACAGGCGTATGATTTACAGGATACCTCCATTTAGTTAACGTATTTATAATTTAGTAAAAGGGCTACCCTTTTACCAAATGGATAAATTATTTTCTCAATTCAATCAGATGGAGTCACATTGGTAGAACTGATGTTTAAAAAAAAAAAAAATTTATTGGCTAGGATTTGGCCACTTCTATTTAAGGTCTCCCAGGAATCATTTTTCATGATTTTCAAATTACATGTGAAATAGGAAGGCGCATAAATGAGACCTTGTCAGAAAGCAGTTCAGCAGCTCCAAAGTTCTGGCAATTGACTTAATTGTTGTATTTGGTAAAACAGAGCCTTTTAAAAACTAAGATTTCACATGATGTATAATTCAGGTAACTATTTCACAGAATTCGCCGCCATGACTAGATCTGACCATCTTTCCTCGTAAATTCTTTATATATGAGTTTTTGTTTTTGACGTCAACGCAAAGTTTCGTATGAAGAATGCGAGCTCGTTATGTTGCCTGTGCAGGAGCCAACAGGATGCTTGACACCGTTTAAAAACAAATTAGGAAAAGTCTCCAGGAAGCAAACCTTCTCCATTGTAGGAAGGATTTGAGTGGACTGTCTTAGTTAGTAAATGTAGAGAGAGTAGGCCCCAGGGGGTGGCTACAGGGCTCCAGAGGGTGAAAAGTAAGCTTTTGTTAATTCCAGCAAGTTTTAGTGATTTAAGGAAACACAAAATAAGCAAAGCTGTCAATTGGGAGGAAATGGGTCTATGGACATAAAGAATCCAGAGCCTTCTGGGAGAGAAGACATCAATAATCCAACTCTGTTCCTAGAATCTTAAAGTTAGAAAAACTCTGTCAGGGTCAACTCTTACCTAGAGGGGAGGGTGAGTCTGGCTGGGCACCAGAGTCTGAGAAGGAATTGAAAATAGTGATTGGGTGAGGGGGAAGTGCTGGTTTGAGCACAGGGGGCAGCTGATGCTAGACACACTGACCAGGTCCAGAATCTGGCCTTGGCAGTTGTGTTTGCAAAACAAGTGCTAATCCTGGGAGGGTGCACCAAGAGAATTTTGTAAACCAACTGTGCCCTCAGTATCTGATGGAGCCTGGAAATTCTGGTGTTTGCAAATATGACCAATCTGGTTGGAGTCCTTTAAAAATTATTCAGATCATTAAGAAGAAGGTTCTAGGCTTCCTTCTGATAGGGCAATGGGGTACCAGAGAGAGTAATCGAACAAATAAGAAGATGGCAGCCATCTGCCCCTAATTTAGGAAACCACTTGATGCAGCAAAGCAAGTTTGAAAATACAGGATGTTTGTTTCAAATTTTGGGGTCTTTTACATTAGCTCACTGACATCAGCTCACTCAAATGCCTTCAGGCATGCAGCTAGTAAAACAATTGTCATATAATAAGGAATGCTTGTGTTAGGGCTCAGAAAATGATACCTTCAAATATGCAGCTTTGGACTTCAAACTGAGAGCATGTAGGGAGAAACAAATACAGGGGAAGGCTATCTGTCTTATCTGACTAAGGAACATTCCTCCAGGATTGAAATAATCAAATAAGAAAGATTAACTTGTAGGAAAAAAACTAAAGGTCTGACCCCTCACTCTGAGAGACTGTACCACAGGCTCCGGTCTATTCTTCTGAGGGCTGCCACCTGAGAGACCGCATCTACCAAATAAGACAGCCTTTGCTTGCAGTGCAGTTTCCCCTCACCTTCCCATACCTTGTCGCCAACACCCCTAGTTTCTGTTTCTTTCTGTACAGTATAAAAATTTCAGTCGTCTCGTCCTTCTTTGAATCTTATATTTTGTGAGGCTCCTGTGCATTTGCACATAATAAATTATGTGCTTTTTCTCATGTTAACCTGTCTACTGTCAGTTTATTCCAGAGACTTAAATTATTGAACCTTCAGAGAATAGAGAGAAAGTTTAAAACTCCCCTACACTTGTGACCCTGCCAAACTGAAGACTGCACTTCTCTTCTAAGGGAATCCAAATTCAATAGTATTTTATTTAATACAATCTGAAATGGTTAAGACAAAAGCATTATATATCTGTAGGTTGAATTCAGTCCCTCAACTGTTGATATTGTTTTAAATCCCAGCATAGCTAGAACCTGTTTTCACATCTTGAATATGAAAAAAAAAAATTATTCACATCTGTTTCTGAGAAGATCAAAACTGCTTTCCCAAGGCCACTGAGGAAGAATTTTAAAGGATCTTTTAAAGAAGAGTCAACAGTTTATTAAGCCACAACTCAGCTCCAAGCTCTAGGTCCTAAAGACCCAGAGATGGCTAAGACAAGCTCCCTTCCTCAATGAGCTCCCAGACACAAGTTTGATATTGTCAACACCATTCGTTCAGTTTCCTGTCCCCTTGAATCATCAGGAATACTTCTCTTTAATGTTGGGTAAACCCAATTTTACCTTTTTTAAAGCCAGATTTTGTGTAATATTTATAAGACTCTTTTTGTTAATTGTAAGTATTAGAAGCCCATTCATACCTTTGCCTGCCCTGGCCTAATATGGGGTTCAGGACATGCTACCCAAAGTCAGCTGAAGGAATTCGAGAAAACCACAGAAGCAGGAAAGTCACTCTGACTGTTCCCTGCCCTTCCTCCCTGAAGCAGGTCATACAACCCTCATGTGAGAGGTGCCCTCCCTATACCCAGGGGAAAGAAGCATCCTTGTCTCTGAAGACACAGGGACACAGAGAAGAATCTGAACAAACAGGTCTTGCTACGTTTCCCTCAGTTTATTACATTTAGTTCATACCTTCTTTGTCCTATCATTTTTCTCCATGATATCTACTAGTAATCAAACCTAGTATAAAAAACACTCAGGTTTAACTGTTTCTTTGGGCCTTCATTTTCTTATGAAGGCTCTCATATCACAAAAAAATTATATATTTATATTCAATTAATTTGTATGCTTTTTTCTTGGAATCTGTCGTTTGTTATAGGGTCTCAGCCATGAACCTAGGAGGGGTAGAGAAAAAGATATGGTCCTCCCCTTCACCTACCCACACCTTGCCCTGTTTGTTTCTTCTGTCACTTAAACCCCAGACATCCACAAACCCCGGCTTACCTCTCTGACTGCACCTTCTGCACTATGCAGGGTTCCTGGCACATGGTGTGCTTTTCAGGCACTCAATGATTTGAAGTGAATTCTGCTGGCCTGGAATTCTGGTTACCATTCCTGATCTTTTTCTTTGTGGGTCTCTTGATATAGACCTTAACCTTTGAACCTGAAACCCATTAAACCCAGACCCAGTTTCCCAGGCTCTGAACCTCGCCTTCTCTCTAGTTTGATGTGACATTTTGACTTCGATTTTCTTTCTCTGAGCACAGTGCCCTTCCCACCCTTCTCTCCCCAGAGAACAGATGTTTCTGCACTAAGATGCAATTTCTTCTCTGCAGTCTCAGCCCGTCCTGCTCCCTCCCTGTCCTGGTTCTTCTCCGTTTGTCCCATCTTCTTGCTACTCATAATTCTCCTGATACTTTTGAAGGTTCCTCTCTTTAAAGCTGTTTTTCCAAAGGCAAGAAATTTAGAGTATAAAAGTAGAATGGTAAAAGACACAAGTCATACACTGAGACCTTATCTTTTAAAGAAAACCTAATCCCTAGCATCCTTTAAAAAGAATAAAGCATCAGTTGGAAGATTTGGGCAACAGAACAAAAATTCTTCCTCTATCTAGCTTATTCTCCCCACTCTGTTCTCCCATTTTTTTATTCCCCAAATTACCTTGGTTTTTTAATCAAAGAAGATATCCATACGATTATATGGTTATGTTTAGACCATTTTAAGTCACTTAATCACTTAATTCTTACCTAAGGACCTTCTCTCCATTTCCCCTGTTTATTTCCTATGAGATTTCCACTTTGAGTTTTTCAATTTAATTAATGAAATTCATCTTTATTCCTGTATTCATAGGACCTTTCTAACCACCTGTACGTTCTGTTTCACCAGAACAAACACTTCTTTTCTTTCTCATCCAATTACTTCTCACTAAATTCCCAAAGGGCGCAATGATTAAGATTCCAATAGACAACATTTCCTTTAGAAATAATTTTTTGAAACATAAATAACCTAATAAAACATCATATACTTCCAAATATGCTTTCCAAATATATATACTTTAGGAATGGGAGTAGTAAAAAAGAAAAGTCAAAGTCAAAATTATTCCATCATCTTGATTTCACACATTTCACGTGGTTATCCTTTGGCAAAATTTTAGAATTGCAACACTTTGGTAAATATGGGACAAATACCAGTGCGAGGTCAATCTACTGAGCCTTGTTTTTCACTTTTCAGTTGGTTGCTATTCTATTTGGGGGGCTCAGAAAACGACATCCCAAAGTGTGGCAACTTGGCATCCTGAGTAGTGGGAGTCCTCAGAAGGAGCCTCAGAAGCAAAGTCTCTCTCTGACCTTCTCCTGCTCTCTTGCCTCCTTTCTGTCCTCTTTTTCACCCAAAGCAAGTCACAGGAACCAGAATTGTCTTTCCCAAGGCAGGTCATAAAACCTAGAATCTCTCTCTCCAAACACAAGCCACAAAATCCAGAAAGATCACTCCCTTCCTTCTCCCCTCTCCCTTAAAGACACTCATTCCAGAGGGGTCCTGCCCCATACCCAGGAGGATGGAATGCTGCACAGAGAGGCCAGGAGCCTGAACAGCCAGGCCTTGCTGGATCCTACCCCCAGTCTATTGCGACTGTCTCACAGCCTTTGCCCAATCATGCTACTATACACTCGTCCCTTCTTCATGGAACCTAAGCATAAAAACAGTTTTCCCTGGGTCTTTGGGACTTCGTTTTTGAGGACCCCCATGTCATGTAAAACTTTGACTAAATAAATTTGTTATGCTTTCCTCTTATTAACCTGTCTTTGTTATAGGAGTGACAGCTAGGACCCTTATGAGGGGCAAGGAAAGATCACGTCTTTCTGCCCCTATACTATGCACACAGTAAAAGTCGGTTCTGATTGTTTCAGATTGTTTCTGATATATTTCTTAAAATCATGATCCTATTTATTACTAAGTAGACATGAATAGTATATAAATATGAGTAGTGTTAAAAGCCCAGGCAAGTCCAGTTTTTTCACAAACCACTATCCACCCTCCTCACAAGTCAGTGTTTAACACACTTTCCACACACCCATTATTGTATGATGATTTGATTCCAAGGCAGAGCATAAAACCCACTCAAGCCTCTACACAGGTGAATAGGGCGGTCTACCGCATGAATTCCCAAAGAGAAACACATTCAGAGTTTCAGTATGGACTGTACCAAGCACATCCATATGCCCAGAGTTTTGAAACTCAACTCTGCTGTGGCATCAAGAAGACATAATTGACAAGACCAGTTAGTGCCAGCAGTGGTACCAGGAAAGGGGTAGGTGGCAGGCACATGAAGGACTGGGTATGGGTGACCACAGGATTTTGTCAGCTGGACAAATAGAAAAGAGTCCCCAACATCACAGAGGGAGTGGGATGCCACGGGCAGTCCCTAAAGGGAAGTGCATATAAGCGATGTTATGTCAAACTAAATTTGGGCTTTAGAAGCCTCCGTATGAGTCCTACCTAACAAACTGCAGCCTAAGGTAGCACAGAAACAAACTAAAAATGTAACTTAGGAATTTGCCTTTGTAACAAATAACTGAGTCTCAGCCAATCACAGCAGCTGAGCTTCAGTCAATCACAAGAGGCCAACTATTCAAACCAGGTTCGATTTAGGCAAACACTGAGCTTTAACCAACTGAGCTGTCTCTATCCCTCCTACCATTTTCAGTACTTCACTTCCCTTTTTCTGTCCAAAAATATTATTAAAAAGGCAGTCCCATGAGTCTTTCAGAACCTGTTCTAGTCTGAGGGCTGCCTGATGAGCAAATCCTTCTTTGCTCAATTAAACTACATTAAGTCTAATTTGTCTAAAGTTCTCCTTTTAACAGATGTTTATACAATAGATGTTCATAAGTGAGAGACTGTAACTCTATATGCCTTTAAATACTTGTTACAAAAAAGTTGTTATTTGAAGAATTTTCTGAGAAAAAAGCTGCAATCACTTTCTGTTGCCAGAAACTGCCTTGTGGCCTGGCATCCTGGGAATTTGCCTGGCTTTCTGTGGCTGCCACCCAAAACTGGGAACCACAAGTCGAAGTTAGATGTAAGCTAAGATTGAATTACTTCCCTTCCTTGTCTATGTATTTCTGTTGAATGAGGACATTCTAGCAACAATATTGCATTTATTAAGAGAATAAAACATCACAGCAAGTCAATCATAGTCATAACAAAAACACAGAGACATTCTTATATGTGTTCCGCAATCCATTACATTCAGTTGGGATAAAATACAGTCTCCCTAATGACATAACACTATAAATATATGTAAATGCACTTTGTCTCTAAATGTGAAAACATATAGATGACAGAAAGTTGTGTGTTGTGTTTAATAGCTTCTAAAGAACAACATCTAAATTTCTAGCTCTAAAAGCAAATTTTTCAAGATTAAGCTCAAAACTGTTTTTATGACTTAGAATGAAAACTATTCCTCTAGAAATAGGCAAGAAAAAATACATAGTATTTTCAAAGGGAAGAGAATCGCGATCAAACATAGCAACATTCAAAAAATGGAGGGCAAGGGAGTATAAATGTTATGTGTGGACATATTGGAGGCTTCAGCACAAGTGTGGAGTATTTAGAAGAAGCTTTGGTCACCCCTAAATTAGTGACTCTAAATTTCTTTGGAATTTCTACCACAGGTGACAATTATACTTTTTGCTTCCTGTATAATTCATTCTTCTGGAAACATGCAATCCTGCCCATGATTGTTACCTGCATTTTAAGGTAAATCAGTTTAAGAATTTAACTATGTATGCAGGCATATAACAAAACCAGGGGCATCAGTTATAGCCAGTGATTTTCTGTGAGTAATCCCAGGCATGCTTAATTCTCTACATAAGTATCATAACTTGTTATACTATTCTACCCAGGGCCTTCTATTGTAGGCCCTCACTTAGAATAGAAAAAAGAGGTAGAGAAAATTAAATTTTGAGTATACTATCAAGCAGAAACTGCTAAATTTTTCCATAGATTGCAGCTGTTTCAGAGTGCAATGTAGAACAGTCATCAATACCATTTTTATAGTAAAAGAAAACTTCTGCACTAAGTAGAAAAACCAGGTATTACATCTTTCTACCATTTACTAGCCATATTTTGTAAATCTAGCAAATCTTCCATTTCCCTGTAATGTGGTCCATGAGGGGTTCTAGGATATGTACTTCTTTGAAGTGGTTAAGAAATTTATTCATTTGCAAACTATTTCACAAGCAGTTAGAGGGAAATACGAACAAGCTCACAAAAAATCGCCCAAAAAAAGGATGTTTTGTTAAAGGGGAAGTTGAGCATTTTTTGGACATATAGTGGAAACAACCAACCTGAATTAGTAGAAGAGGGGGATCAAAGGATCTTTCTGGAGGTTGAATGGGTGAGAGGGGAAGGAGGAGAGACTGCTAAGTGAAGGCCTTGGGAAGACAGAGCAAGACCAGGGCACCTTCCGGGGACTGAAAGAAATGGCTGCGGTGTCCATGGTGGAGAGATACAGGAAGGATAAGGGAGGAAAGCGGGAGGAGAGATGGGGAATAAGGACAACAGGAGGAAAGATCTGGCTGTGGAAATAAGGGTAGACCAGATCTAGCAAGTCTAGATCTACTATCAGTGTTTTTTCAGGAATTTTGGCTTTGTCCTTAAGGGGGGAAAAAATGAAGCCAACGAAAAGTTTAATGCATGTGGAACTGATATGAAAACAACTCTGTCTCAGAAATATCAGTCCAGCTTCGTTGGAGATAATGAATTGGTCCAGGAGAAAAGCAGCAGTGGTTTGGACCAGCCCCTGATGGTGGAGATAGAAAGAAATGGACGGAATTGAGCTGCACGTAAGAAGTAGATTCCACAGAGCACGGTAACGACTCCCCAGCCGTGAAGCTGAAGGAAGAAGGAGGGGCAGGATAGACAACCTACAGAACAGGAGAAAATATTTGCATGGTATACATCTGTTAAAGGGCTGATAACTAGAATCTATAGAGAACTCAGGAAAATCAGTAAGAAAAAGTCAAACAACCCCATTAAAAAATGGGCAAAGAACATGAACAGAAACTTTTCAAAAGAAGAAAGAATAATTGCCAAGAAACATAGGAAAAAATGCTCAACAACTCTAATCATCAGGGAAATGCAAATTAAAACCACAGTGAGATATCATTTAACTCCAGTGAGATTGGCTTTTATCAAAAAGTCCCAAAACAACAAATGTTGGCAGGGATGTGGAGAGATAGGAACACTCATACACTGCTGGTGGGACTGCAAACTAGTACAACCTCTATGGAAGGTAATATGGAGATACCTCAAAGAACTAAAAGTAGAACTACCATTTGATCCAGCAATCCCACTACTGGGTATCTACCCAAAGGAAAAAAAGTCATCCTATAGTAAAGACATCTGCTCTCAAATGTTTATAGCAGCACAATTCACAATTACAAAGATGTGGAAACAACCCAAGTGCCCATCAATACATGAGTGGATTAATAAAATGTGGTACATGTATACCATGGAGTACTACTCAGCCACAAAAAACAATGGTGAACTAACATGTCTTGTATTATCCTGGATGGTGCTGGAGCCCATTCTTTTAAGTGAAGTATCTCAAGAATGGAAAAACAAGCACCACATGTACTCACCACCAAATTGGTACTGATTGATCAACACTTATGTGCACATAACAAGGATTGCAAGTAGCAATCACTGGTTGTCTTGCCGGGCGGGGCAGTGGGGGGAGTGTGGAGGGGATGGTAAATTCACACCTAATGGGTGCGGGACGCACTGCCTGGGGATGAGCACATTTGTAGCTACGACTTGGTCAGTGCACAGGCAATATATGTAACCTCAACATTTGTACCCCATAGTATTCTGGAATAAAAAATTTAAAATTAAAAAAAAAAAAGAAGAAGCCCTATGGGGAGTGTCTGGGAGAATGAAAAGCCTTCTTGTATCCCAGCACATAAAGAAACATTTGAACGGGAGATTCTACTTGGGGGTGATAAAGCTCTGTTCCTAGTATTAAGAAATTTGAAACTTCTAAATTTCTTAAATTTCTAAATTCGGTCGTAATACTCACTCTGCAGCCTTCAAAACACCATTTAAGAATAAATTAACTTCCACGCCAACAGAAAGAGACTAAAATCTTGGACATTTGTTCTATAGTACAAGGATTCTAGATGTAGCGTATAAGCAACACTCCCAAAATCCTGGTGTTGAGGGAAAACCCTGCACTTTGAAATCAGAAAAAAGAAAAAAAAACTGGGAAAAAAGAAAAAGAAAGAAAGAGAGGCAGGGGGTTTGGGATTATGGATTATGTAGGGAAATAATGTTCAGTAAAGAGGTAAATGGTCAGAGGGAAACCAAGGGTAGAGAGAGAAAAAGGAGCTTTGACAAAGATCAAGTTCAAATACATCCCCTGAAATGTTGCCTTTGTAGGCCCAGACAAGACTTGCAGGGCTGAACTTTACAAGAAAGATAGCTGCCGAGAGCTAGCCACGGGTTGGCTTTGACCCTTTCGCTTACAGAGCACTTAAATGAATGGACCCTGGAATTTAATCCAAATTAAGCTCTTCCCAGCCATAGTTTTCTCTATTTGGAATATTTTTTAATTATAGGAGAGTATTGTGTATGTGTGTGTGTGTGTGTGTTCTGATGGCAATGTTGTATAATCAAAAGACTAGGGATAGTCGGAAAAGAAATTACACACGAAATACTTTTTTGCAATGCTAGTAATATTCAAGATAGATACCTTTACTTGAAATATTAAAAACAAAATTGCTTAGCAGGTTTTTTTGTTTTGTTTTGTTTTGTTTTTGCTTATTAGGTTTTTACCCAAGACTTGCTCAACTTGTAAACATAGAAAGAACTAGGTAGATTAATTCCTGTTCCAATCAAAATATTGTTTCCCCCTTACTGTGTCTGGGGAGTCAAACTGTAGGTCAGCATCCAAGAAAACATTTTAGTCTCCCTGTTCATCTAGACTTTTTCTCAAAATCTTAAATTCACCAAGTCTCATCTTTTTTCACACTTACGATTGGCAGTTGCTTTTGTAATAGTCCTCTATTCCTCTTTCTCTCTCCCTTTCTCCTTCTCTGTCTCTCTCTCTAAAAACAAGACAACAAAAGACCTTCCCAATGTGTTGAGGGTTTGCTGATCAGTTCACTGTGGTATGGAGCTGTCAATGGATAGTTTTTCTAAAACAGACCATTTTCTATTCAACAGGGCTAGATGCCCACTCCACTGGACACTGGCCTATCTCTGCCTAGACACTGGCCTTTGAGTGATTCTCAAAGGTACCGAATGTACCAATGCTGGTTTCTTAGTTTTGACAAATCTTCCATGAGAATGTAAATTGTTAACATTAGAGAAACGTATTGAGGAGTATACAGGAGCTCTGTACTTTGCTTATTTTGTGTTACTCTAAGCTTACTCCAAAATAAAAAGTTTATTAAAAAAACAAGAAATAGGAACCTTCATCTCCTCTTCTCTCATCTCATAGCTGCAATACTAAAATACAAATAATATTTTCCTCTCTAATTTACATGATTTTATTTAATACTCAGAACAACTACATGCATAGCCAGACAAGATTATCATCTTCCTTTTACAAGCGAGGAAATAGAAGTTTTAAAAGATGATGACTTGCTCATAGTTCACTGTGTTGGTTAAGGTACAGGCTAAGCTATTTCTACAAGAAGACCTCAAAAATGCAGCTATTTTTTTTCGTATTATTGCTTCTTTGTAATAGTCCTCTATCCCTTCATGACTCTCCCTTGTCCCAGCTCTGTCTCTCGTCTCCATGGAATCCATGTAATAGGGAAACCAAGTGTCGAGGTTTGCCTGAGGGAAGGTAACGGGTAGGAAGTGTAAGGAAGTTGTGCAACTATGTAAGACACTACACAGAATAACCCACATCATTTTTACTTGCAACCCATTGGCCAAACTTAGTCACGTGGCTACCCCTAACCTAAAGCAAGGCTGGGAAATGTGGTCTGGGTGGGGGCTACAACTCAGGTGCTGGCACAAAAAGGAAGGAAAAAGGAGATAATGATGGGGACAATTAACCAAATCTGCCACGATCACCAGGCTGCTTAGAAATGGAACAGGTACTTTAACCAAGGTCTTCTGATTTCAAGTTTAATGCTATTCCTATTGCCTGTTGAATATACATTTGTACTCTATTCATCTACACATAAAAGCAAAACAATCAATAAATTCAGTTAATTTTTTATTTTATCTGTTAGTATCTTTTTTCATAACTAAATTTGCCACTTAGTAAAAATATTGACTTATTAGTCGTTTCCTTCTGGGTCACATCCTTCTGATGTTCAAGTATTTTGTGACATCAGTTTAAATGTGTGAATATTTTCTGGAGTGCATACCCAAAGTAGTACTGTCTTTAACTTTTCTCTGAAAGCTAGAGAAAGAATGAAGTATTAGACAGAAAGCTAAAGAGAACTCAGCTGTTCTGTGCTCTAGGGCTTATTTTACCCATTTGCATGTGATCTTAGAAAAACTATTTATCTGAGCTTTTATCCCCAGAATCAAATCCAAGTTTTGTAGAAAGTAAAGATTATACATGATTTAAAGCCTCTCTTTAAGAAAAATAAACAATTATTAATCTAAAATTAAGTATGAAAGGAAGTACTTATTTACAGTGAGAAATAAAAGCATAGCAATTAAAAAATTTTAAAAGCTAATTTTAAAAACCACAAATATCACAAAGTCCTGAAAAATAACATATTTTATGCTGCCTGACATACTTCTATAATACTTTTTCCCCTACATTTTTGGCTGCATGCTCTTTGATATAATCTTTTCATATGATGGCAATTTCATAATATTTCATAGTATTTTCTAAAGGGAGCAAACGAAAACTTTTTTTCTAGCTTGATTATTTTAAATTTTTCATTACACTCAGATGTATACGCTGTTTGTATTACTGCTATTGGTTTCGCCTTACAAACACAGGAATTATAATAAATTCTGTTTTGTGGGATTCCCATCAAAAAAAGAAAAAAAAAATGTGCATATCATATGTGGTACATTATTGAATATATTCCTAACAGAAGGGAATCTTCACTTTGGCCAGGGTTCAAAAACAATTGAACCCTCTCTACTTACAATTTCACACAATTTGATGACTGGGAAAAATTTCCCCTAAACTAGCTTCTAATTCCCTTCATTTCAAGCCTTCCTTCTTTCCTCCTCACACACCCAGGCTCCATGACACAAATCTAGGAATTTCTCCTACCCCAGAACAGCTAGTGATAACTTAACCATACATGGAAATTGGCCTAGAACCCCCTAACTATATTCTGCCCCACCTAACTGCATCCCCAACTCAACTTCCCTCAGCCAGTTGGCAAAAATGCCCCAACGTCACCCAGCATGAGGTGAAGAATGATTAAGGGAAAGTCAGAAAGGAAAGAGACAGCAGCAATCTGAAGATTGTGGTTCCTTTTGTAAAGTTTGCAAAAATATGTGACAATGTAATCACACTTTTAGGGCCCCTCCCAGAGCCTTAAATGGAGCCAGTGCTAATGAAAACAGCACGATACTGGCATAAAAATAGACAGATTGACCAATGGAACAGGATAGAGAACACAAAAATAAACTCACAGATTTACGGTCAACTGATTTTCAGCAAAGGTGCCAAGAACACACAATGGGGAAAGGACAGTCTCTTCAATAAATGATGTTGAGAAAACTGACACCCACATGCAGAAAAATGAAATTGGACACTTATCTTACACCATATACAAAAATCAACTCAAAATGGATTAAAGACTTACACATAGGACCTAAAGATATAAAACTACTAGAAGGAAACATAGTGAAAAAGCCCCACAACATTGCTCTTGGCAATGATTTCTTTTGTTTTGCAACAAAAGCAAAAACAGACAAATAGGATTGCATCAAACCAAAAAGCTTAAGCTGTTTTTTTGCTTCACAATAAACCCTATCTCCTTCTACTCACATGTAAAATAGGAATAATATTGGCCTCTCTTATTGAAAGGCTTGAGTGGGGATGATAGAGGTAAACACTTTGAAAATGCAAAACTCCTAAGAAGATAGGTACAGGTAGACCTGATGTCCAAACCTATCATCTCAGTGACTGTAAGCACAAATAACTTTCTGGTTTATTTCCATCTGTGCTTTCTTTCTTTTCTTTTTACCCTCACTTTTACATGTAATTCTGATATCTCCTCCTCCCCGCCCCCCCCCCGACCAAGTTGGCTTATATTTTTTTCTTTATATTTCCTGCTTTTTCTCTTCCCTCTTTTGTTCCCCCTCCAGCCCCTCTCCTCCCACCCAATCCTTAATTCCTGTCATTTGTGTCCACTTACGTGGTACCAGAGCTGCTCCCCTAGCCTCTTCTAAGCTGCTTTTCATAACTTTAAAACCTACAAATGCTGGGAAATGCCATCCATCTAGAAGAGAAATACAGCCACATGATGCCGCACTCACCAGATGGGATTTCAGGGTGACCCTGTCTGATCACCGGGCTTGACTTGTGAAATACAGCCAATGATGAAATTCATGGCAGGCAAAATCCCTGCACAATGTGGGGCAACAACATGATGGATGGACTGGCACTCCTCTCTTACCCTTAGTCCATGAATTTTGGTTCATGGATTTCCCCCAGCAAAGACTGAGCTGTCCCAGAGATAACACTCTACCGGGAGCTGAGCTCTGGGCTTATTGCTTGCTCAGGGATAACACCCTCATTACTCAGTAAAGCAAATTATTACTGACAATGTGAGGTTTTAGTCCATTTCAGTGGTTTTTAAATTAAGCAGACAGCCTGGCATATGGATCAAGATTCCTAGTAACTGTAAAAGATTCTCTTCTAAAGTATGGACAAAACATGGAATTAAAGTAAAAGGGAAGATTTATATATAGAAGCTTAATAATCCTATTTGTCATCGGTTCCTTCTTTTGGGGAAATAAATACGACAGCTCACTATAATCTTAATCCTGCATAGTCATTTTTGTTTAATACATGACCCTATTTTAGTATTAGGAAATGAAATCAGAAATCTAAATATGAAAAAAACTGAGTGATTTTAATACGCCTGCTAACATTCTCTCATTAATCCTCATGGTGTTTCTGAAAGATGTACGTGATGTATTTTTATCTCCATTTTACAGAATGTGAAACCAAGATATCTCAGAGCTCTTTAACATACTTAAGGTCACACAGTGACTCAATAATATAATCAGAAATAGAAGTTAGTTTTTCTAACAAGAAGGTCTCTGAAAATTAATCAGAAACACAGCAAGTCCACTCTTTCTTTGCTGACTAGAAAATTCATCTGAAGCTGAATGTTAATTTGGGCAGGAATAAAGTCATCAAAGCTGGTGACTTATTATCTTTAGAAGATTTTCAGTCCAAAAACCTGTAACATAACATGTAACCCCTACTTAGATTTGGTACATTACAGCAAAGATATCTACCAAAAAACATTCTTATAAAGAAAATCCTATTCTCCCCCACTTATCTCTTCAGTAAGTCATTCCTGTGGAAAAAAGAATACATAGTCGCCAGTCAAAAAAGACGTTGCAATTCCCCATTCAAGATTCTGTAAGGAAACAGTAGAACGTCTTGGAAATAGGACTCAGTTACATATTAAGGCTTCTGGTTCCTAGTTCTGGAACTGATGCTGTCAAGTATGAGTAATTAAAAAGGCCACATCTATATGGAACCATTGTGACAAAAATCATTCCTGAATTCCTAGTGCTTGAGGTAGCCTGATGACCAGGTATTTAATGAATAATCATTGCCTACAAAGGGGAAGGATATGTGAATAATCAATGATACTCAAATAAGTCGCTATCACTGTGTCTCACCTTATTTCCAGCTGGAGACAATCTGAATGTTCCTGGAATATTTCAAGTTCTTTCCACTACCTAATACTTTTTCAACCAAGAAATCTCTTCTACCTACCTTCAACAAAAAGAACTTCTCATCTCCATGAGTACCAAGGTTTTACATTTGCAAATGCCATTGCATTGCTTTCATTGAACAGATAACCACCAATTCAGTGATTTTCCAACTTTATCAAACATAATCATCACCAGGGCTGCATGTTAAACATAGATTCTCAGGCCTCCAGTGATTCTAGTTCAGATGTAAGGGCAATACTCAGCATTTAAACAAGAACCCCAGAGGATTTTGACCCAGGCATTCCAAAGACCACTCTTGGAGAAATAAAGCTCTCTTTAATGGCCCCATTCCACAGATAAAGATGTGGAGTGGAAGCTCAGAAAATTTTCTCACCCAAGTCAACTCATTCATCCATTCAGTCAGTCATTCAGTTGTCCAACCAACACTTACTGTGAGTATAGATGCTCAGGTACTATTGGTTTGTGCAGAGCTGGAGCTTGGTCTAGTCCCCAGTTCATTGCTCTTTCTACTCCGTCTGCTGCCAGATGTTATGGAAGTTTAAAACAATACACGAGGATAGCAGGGGATGGACTCAAGAAAAGCTTCATAGTACAGATAGTATTTGAAATCAACTTTAAAGGGTGGATAGAATTTCAGCTGGCAAGATGAAGAGAGGGGAACTGGGCCAGCAAAAATATTGATAATGGTAAGATGGCTTGTGTTCAGAACCACAGGTTGTACCCAGAGGATCAAATGAGTGAATTAGCTATAGTGCAAGGGTGATATAGCTCAGCGTCACCCACTCAGCATATTTCAGGAGACCATGCATATCTCCTAAGCAGTTCTCACTGACACATTCAAGTTTGTTGGAATTCCTATTGGGAACAGGAGAATCCCACCAGCAGCAGCCTGAGCCCTCCCTACCCAAGTATCCTGGGGTCTCCAATGTCAGCAGCCCTGTTCTGAGCACCTCTCTTTCCCCAGGCTTTCCAGGGGAAAGGGCCTATTCCTCACTGACAATTTACTGATGCAGAAGGCTAGATATTGGGATGGAGAGGACGGCCTGAAAAACCAGACAAGCAGTGTAAATATGACCTGGATAAGTCCTCAGGAAGCTGAGGCCTCATGAGGGAGAAGAGAAACACTAATGAAGATGCACAAGCATGGAGTGTTACCTCAGGGCACTTCAATTCTCAGCCCAGGCTGAGTATTAGACTCACCTAAAGAGCTTTTTAAAAAATACTGATGCCCTGACACCCTCACAGAACAATGAACTCAGAAGTTCTAGGGTGGAGTCTAGGCATTAGTACATGTTAAAAGCTCACCAGTGGTTCTACTGTGTATCCAGGGATGTGAACCACCAATCTAAAAAGGCAGAGCTTGAAGATAAATGCAGTGTTAATGTGCTGGAGACAACACATTGATATGCAGGTGGCTCTGAACAGAGTAATTTCAACCTATGATTAAGAGGTTTAGGAAGAAAGTCCTACTTAATCCAAGGAGCAAGGTGTGAGCTAGCCAATCTGAGGGTGGTAGCTAGGGTTCTTGTCTGTGGGAGCAGGCTAGATGAACTACTTTAACAGTAAATAAATAAATAAATAAAATCTATTGCTATCCCCACTCTCAAATAACGAAACTGAGTCATGCAGAGGTAAAATTACCCAAGGCCCTTGCTCAAAAATAAATAAATGAACATTTATTAAATCAAACTGATTTTTATATAGGCAATAGAATACATGTGGTTAAATAAAAGAACACAGCCATTTTTGTAAGTCAAAAATTGTTGAATATAGGCAATTCCACATGGCTTATCCTAATACATTACCATCCCATCTTGTCCTCACATGTGTGTCTTATTCAATTCTTGCTGCTCATGTGTTTATACAGGAAGTCTCACTGTATCTTGGCTTTTTATTCCTCTGGAATCTTTTTCCAGAGACTAATTCCAACATAACAGAATTGTCTATATTAATATATCAGCTCGTCTGTTATCTCATATCAGCAATTAGTTCTGCTTGATGAAAGAGTTTAAACCAAAAGAAGCTGAGTAAATAAATGACTCTCCCTGGCAACAAAATTGGACTAATAAACCTTAGCAGGAAGAACTGAGGTTGATTGCCTAGCTTCCAGGTTTCTGTAAGAGCAAGGACAGAGCTTGCAGCAAAGTAACAGAAACAAAGGCTGTGAATTTAATCCCCAACTTCTTTAATAAAAGCCGGGAAGAAAAGCAAACTTTTCCCTCCTTGGAATGTTTGCATATCAGAGTATCCCAGAGGAAATTATGCTGGCTCTCACATCAGTCCGATAAGTAAGACTATGCCAAGAAAAGTTTAATCTGATGGTCATCTTCTTAACTCCATTAAATGGTACCATTTTTTATTCAGCCCCACCAAATTGCTTTGGGTAAGCTCCATGAGGCCAAGACTGTCTCTGTCTTATTCAGCTTTTCATTACCAGTGCCTGGCACAGTACCCAGTATGAGGTAGAGGTCAATAAATATCTTGGAAAGGACGAATATGGTTATGAAAGTAGGAGTTGATGTAGTCACAATACAAACAGTGGCTGGTTTTCTAATCCCGACTTGCCAATTACTGGCTATGTGATTTGGAGCAAGTTGTTTAAATTCTCTAGGCCTCCTTTTGCCTCATGAGTAAAAGAGAGGAATGGAGTAAAATCCCTTTTCACCTCTGTAATTCTAATGCACAGAAGAAAGTGTGATTGGGTTACTCCTGTGCACAGTGTCGTTCACACTTCTGTTCTATTTCTCTTGTTTGTTCATCAGTCCTCCCTATACTTACCCAAGAGCACACCAGGGAAGGGCAAAGAATGCAGAATTAGGAAGCAAATTACAAAGAATTCTCAGGACACTTCTTGAGATATCTGTGTTTCTCTGATCCCATGAGATTTTACAGTAGTGAGGCTAATAGGAACAAAGCCTCAGTGTGCAGAAGTTATATTCTCTTTGTGCATTGTCCAATTTGGTTTAGAAATAAATCCTCAATCATATTTCCTTCCATGAGGTCCACATTTCATTGTGATTCAGTCAAAATTCTATTCTTTCTCTTTTTAAAAAACAATTGAAAAATTGCAGTGAAAAACTGGTGGAAGGAGACCAGATAATAGCATCTTTCAAGCAAGGTCAGACTTTTGGAGCTTTGCTTCAAGTGGATAAACCTACTGTGGCCAAGAATTGAGAATCCAACTCTGTTTTTGTGGAGAGATAACATCCCCTAGGTGGCAAATAGTATATGTTCTAGGATCCTACTCCATTCTGAAGGAGGGAAATTTCTGTTCCTTTCTATAAAGTTGTAAGTTGAACTCAAAAGGACTATAACCCAAGGGAAAGGGAAAAGCGGGGAGAAAACACAGGGAAAACGACCTGGTACTCTCCATATCTACTCATTTAGTAGAAAAAGGCCTTGAACTCCAAACATTCATCCCTGTACATGTCTAAACAGGTAACAGAAAGAGGACTTAGACTCTTAGTTTCTTAATGAAGTTTGAACAACATAATCTAAATTGGTAATGAATTTTAGAACATTTGGGTGTAGCATTTATGAAACAACTATGAAGAAATAGCACCATCCTGCTTACTGACTGAGAATGCCACTTACCTGCTGTTCCCGTGATTTATTGCTGTGTAATAGACCAAGCCAAACCTTAGCAGCTTATGGCAATACTCATATTATTATATCTTAAGATCTTGGGTATCAGGAATTCAGGCAGGACTCAGCTGGGTGATTCTTCCACTATCTGCAGCATTGACTGAGGTTGCTTAGAGTATTTGGCTGGCAGATGGGTGGAATGGAGGGTCCAAAGTGGCTTCATGCCCATGTCTGGCCCCCTGGCAGTGACAACTGGCAAGCTGGGCTCAGCTGGGACCACTGACCAGGCCATCATCTATGCTGGCCTCTGCAGCATAAGGTCTTGGGTAGTTGTACTTCTTAAATGGTTCAGTGCTCTTAAAGAAAGTTTTCTAAGAACCAAGAGATGGAACCTGCTAATTTCTTAAGGGCTGGTCCAGACAACTCTTACAATATCATTTCTGCCATTTTCTATTATCAAAGCTGTCACTGAACCACACATTTTCAAGGCAAAGGGCCATAGATACCCTACCCCCAGCCCAACCTCTGATGGAAGGAGAGTCAAAGAACTTGTAACCATCTTTAACGTGCCTCACCTGACAAGGTTCTCCCAAGGTCACACTTCTTGGGGGGACCAAATATGCAACTGAGTAAGTCAGCCGACAAAAAAGCACAAGAGGCTTTCCAGGAAGAGAGGGGAAACATTAAAACCTACGCCGGGATGGAGGGGTGTGAATGTGAAGAGAAAGAGGCTGCAGCGTAATCAGTGATCACAGGTTTGTTACACTAAATGCTGAAGACACTTTGAGTGGAGAGAAGATAAGGAGAGCTGAGCACAGATGATTAAGATAAATAAGTGAGATACCATGAAATGTCAATTATTTTGTCCTCTGATCCCACTGGTGAGAAAACTGGGGTCACAATTCTTTTCAGGAGATAAGGGCTCTGAAAAACAAAAAGGCTATATAAATTTAGAGTTACAACCTTAAAGATTTGCTAAACATGATCAAAACTCTCCTGCTTGGGTACTTAATAAAACAACTTTAATGTGCTTTAAAGAGACTTTAACAATTTTTACATACTTTTTTCCCTTCTTCATGTATCGGATGTGTGTGCACCCTCCAGGTGCCCCTTCGAGACTGAGGCATTCATTCTCCCAACTGCTGGGAGTGTTGGTGGTGACGGTTCTCAGCTGAGTTCCTCCTCAGGACTCCCCCTTACTCTGAAAAGAGCCACCTTGTCCAGTGGGCAGCCCCCATCTAATGACTGGTCCTCTTCATAGAACTGGCTGATGCCTTTTCGGTGACAACATTGCAGTTCCACTCCTCCCTCTATGCAATCTTACCTCCTCTCCCCTGTAGAAGTTGAACCCAAGAGCACTCCCTAATATGGTTTTGCACACAAATTTTCATCCCAGAGTTTGTTTCCTGGGAAACACAATCCAAAATATAAGTGTAGCAGCAATTGGGTAGCAACAATGATGAAAGGAGTCTATGTCTACTTTGGAAGTCCTGGGAGTGACCAGGTTAGACTGATCCAGCCATGTAAGGGACTTGCCAGTTACACTGCCCCATTAGGGAAGCCTCAGAATAGCAAACACACAACCAAGAAAAATGGCTCTGAGTGCTTCCTTGGGGTAGAGCTTTGTGTTCTATTCCATTCAACAGTGTGCTGGCAAACTGTCTGTATGGGACAAAAGAGCCTTGCTTTGTAGCCTTTGCCAATTTCTGTGGTGTAAATTTTTCTACCTTGGCTGATTTCAAGCTACCAACGGTTTAACAACTGGGCTCATTGATTTCCCAAATATTTCACAATCAGGTTTTGAAGATCAGTGGGAGCCCTCTCCAGCACACCACTGCATGTGAGCATACCGTGCAGCTCAGACCTGCTTAGACCAGGATGAGCACAAACTCACAGGCAGCAAATCTGATGATACAGGCCTGTCAGCGGTCTAAGCTTGTGCAATGAGAATTAGAAAAAGACAATAGTGATTTGAAAAGCAATCAAATTTGAAAGCAAGGTATATAGAGAATATGAGCAGCAGACACCAGGGAGTCAAAGCTAAGAGGGCAGCCAGAAGATGCAGTGATGCCACAGAAACCAGGAAGTATTGGAAACCATGAGTAAGCAATTGGTAGAGAGAGATTACCAAGTAATGACAAAAACAGAAATTGAAAGACGCTCCAAGAAATGTGGAGTCAGGAAGAGCAGCTGAGCTGTCTTAGTGGTACAGTGACAAGAACCACCTGAGAGCTGCATTTAATCCCAAACTTGTAGTGCTTTGTTGTCTTAGTGGACTGCCAACCCAGCTGAGATCCCACCTATCTTATCTCCGTGTACGTCCTTATAATCAAGCCCCTGTTACTTGAAGTAACCAGAGAGACTCTGCTGCTTGCAAAGACATGATTATATTAACCCCAGGTCACCATCTGAGCTGAGCAGCCACGAGGCAGAAACAAACCCAGAGCATGTGCAAAGGTTGTTGACATCATCAGAAGCAGCCCAGAATAGAAGCGGCAGAATCCCTGTTACAAGCAGGGAAAAACAAAGCCATTTTCTTCTGAGGGTCTAAACATCCACTGGGGCAAGTTAATTAAGTTACCCCCTTTACCCTGCTAGTGAGAGAAAAGACTGCTAGAAACTTGGTTCCACTGATCCATTCATTCAACAAGTATTTATGGAGTGTCTCCTCTGAGAGCCCTACACTGTGTTGGGCTCTGTGGACGCAATGGCAATCAGAAACAGACAGAGATGCTCTGTCATGGAGCCCATAGTCAGGGTTGGGGGGAGGACAAAACTGTGCATAGAAAACATAGAACTCAACTGTGCAAAGTGCTAAGGAGAGACACATGGTTCCATGAGATTTTATACTGGGTTTGGGGGAGGGGGAGCTGGCCTAGTTGGGGAGGTCAGAAAAGACTTCCCTGAGAAGTGGTAATAATTGAGATCTGAAAAATGTGTTCAAGTGAAGAGAGGAGGAAATAATATTGAGTAAAGCCAGGAAAAACATGTACAAAAGCAAATGCAAAGGGAGCATAGAAAGTGGCAAACCTTCAGATTCAAAGCAGAGTTCTGCACCAGCAGCCTTGGTCCCATGTGGGAGCTGGTTAGAGACACAGCATCTCAGGCCCCCTTCCAGATCTACTTAATTGGAATCTGCATTTAAATGAGATTCCCAACTAATCTGTACACATTTTAAAATTTGAGAGCCTGAAAGAAGACGAGTGTGCTGAAGCTAAGAAAGTGAGCGGTGGTCATGGTGTAAGCTGAGGCTGGACGGGTAGGAAAAGCCCAGCACCCAGAGTTTCATGGGCCATGTTGAATAGTTTGGCTTTATTTTTTTTAAAGAGATGAGGGTCTCACTATGTTGCTCAGGCTGGCCTGGAACTCCTGGGCTCTAGCAATCCCTCCACCTCAGCCTCCTGAGTAGCTGGGGCATGTGCCACTGCACCCAACTGGAGTTTGGCTTTATTCTGAAAGTATTGGAAAGTCATTGAAATATTTTAAGTCTGGGCAGGGAGTGGGGGAATAGGAAGGAATCTATCTTTAATGTAGTAACTTATTAGACAGAAGGAAAATTGAATGTGATTTGCAATTAGAAGGCTATTGCAGTGGTCCAGGCAAGAGAACACAGGAGTTTGGGATCCAGGGTTGGAGGTGAAAGTAGAATTGGAAAGAAGTGAATGAATATAAAAAATATTCAAGAAATTAAGTCAACAAGACATGATAATGGTGTTGATTTGGGAATGAGGGGAGGGTGTGATAAAGTATAATTTGCACAAATGATTTTCATGGTCTTCGTTGATTTTTACTGTCATATCCCACAGAACCAATAATTAAGCCTAGCAGATGCTCAACATTTGCCAAATAAATGAAAGATTGAACTGGATAGAAAGCTTCAGGTATGGTCTTAGGGGTAAGATCATGAGTTTGGCTTTGGAGTTGTTGGGGATTATTGTGAATTGAATTGTGCCTCCCAAAAATATATGTTGAAGTCCTAACACCTGGTACCTGTGAATATGACTTTATTTGGAAATAGGTTTTTGCAGATGTAATCAAGTGAAGGTAAGGTCATACTGGATTCGGGTGGACCCTGAATCTTATGACTGATGTCCTCATAAGGAGAGAGAGATCTGGAGACACACACAGACACACATAAAGGGAAGACAGCCAAGTGAAGTTGAAGACAGAAATCAAAGCAATGCATCTACAAGCCATGAATGACAAGGATTGCCAGCACCCACCAGAAGCTCGGAGAGAGGCATGGAATGGATTCTTCCTCAGAGCCTACAGAAGGAACCAATCCCACGAACACCTTGATTTCAGACTTCTAGCCTCCAGAAATGTGACAGAATAAATTTCTGTTGCTTTAAACCATCTAGTTTTGTGGTATTTTTTTTATGGCAGCCCTAGGAAACCAATAGAGGAATGGCTTTCCAGTATTGAATTAAAATTAAAATTAAAATTAAAATTTCGACCCAAAACTGAGCAATTACCCTAATGAAGACTCTTAGCTAGAACCTGCTATTTTTAAGATAAACACCCTTGATTATATCCCTCCCAGTCACAGTCCCCCAGGAAACATGGGTTTCCACATTTGCAGTCAATGACAGTCTATGAGATCCCAAATGCCCCTTTAGGAATCTGAGAGTTGAGTAAAGAAAGACAAAAAAGAAAACAAGATATGATAGAGAGCATCAGGAAAGTTGTTCTATAGAAATTGTCCAGCCTCTGCTTCAAAGGGCAGAGATGCTTTTAGTACGTTCGAGATTGGTGTGTTCTTTGACTACTTGGTTGTTGCAGCTGCTCAGAAGTCTCTTAGAGATTTCCTCTAACTCAGCCATCACTTTTTAAGAAGGGCTGGGAGATAACCTTTCTAGGCCTTTCCTGGGATATAAACACCATTATCAACTGCCTATAAGATTCTAAAGCTCATCCCAATTTATCACGGGCCAGTCTATCTCCCGGGTCAACCACGTATCAGAGAGCAAGTTGTTGCAAAAGCGTCATCATTAATGCTATTCTCTACACAGCACAGCCTTCAGTACAACTGGGCCCTGGGCCCAGAAAAGAATCAATGACTGGACAGACACTTGGACTACCTGGGGACAGAGATGTCAATGTTCATCTTGCTTGGGATTTTGTGCACAATGGGCAGCCCACTCTTCCTCCAGAGCTGGTCAAGAGGAATTACACTAGGCTGGTCCTAGAGCACATTGGCCGTGAGCAGGAATATGAATTAATAAGATCCACTACAGGGCAAGAAACAACAGAGATGTTTTACATACAGATAGTTTCAAATGACCAGAGTGTCAGGAGATCACATCTAATACACTTGCCCAGGATTTGAAACGATATCTTCTTAGGCAGAGTGCATGGGTGATGCTAAGGGGCACCAAGGTAGCCCACATAATGCAGCCAAACTCACTGAATGCAACTATCCTGATAAAAGATTACTAGATGAAAGTCTATCCAAAGCTTCCTCTTAGGATTCCTGAACACAAGACCTGTCAGCCAAATCAGAGGCCCCTCCCGTCTCCTCCTGGGCCTATCCCACCTACCAGCTGCTCAATCAGAAGTAAATATTTTCACAACTCTAAGCCAAATCAAACAAAAATTTAAGCAACACACAGAGACAAATTTGTGCAGTAGACAACTCCGGGTGGTCAGGGAGAAATGACCACAGCATCTCTTACCTCCCTCTCCCACTGAATTCTTACTGCTCTCCTAGGCTACTCTTACTGCCAACTGCTTAACTAAATTTCTGTGCCAATGGCTCCCCTCTGCAGGCCTAGACATGAACCAAAACCTTGTTTTTCCCTTTCTCCAGGCCAAAGAAAAGGAAGATTAATATTTCTAAAAGGGAACTTTATCAACAGCAAAAAAGTAAAATAAAAGAAAGTACAAATGCATGAGTAAATGTTCAATTAACATATCCTGCCCAAGTGGACCACAGACTGGTGAACAGACTGATGCTAATACCTAGGAAGCAGTTGTCGCTGATTTGGCTAGCACATAATGCAGGGGGTGTCCCTACCCTCCTCCTTCCTCAGCTGGGGAAAGTGAGGCAGGTCTCCCTACCCCCCGTACTTGCCCCTGAATCCATGCTAGTCAAGAGTAGGTTCATGCAGGCTTACTAAAGCAAGACTGTGTGTGGACTGGAGTGGACAAAGAAGAAGAGTAGGTAACTGAAGACTTTGATCTCTGCTCTGATAAAAAGTGTTCAGTGTCACCAAGCCAATTAAAGGAGTGGTGAGAATTTTGAGGAGCTGGAAACAAACCTTGGCAATTGACTGCACTTCTACCTTCCTCTTTGTCCTCTTTACAGGTGCCTGGGACTGTGAAGCCAGTCTCCTTCCTTGTCTCTAGATCTGGAGAGGGAGGGAGACACTAAGGAGAACTTCAACAGGCTCACACTTGCTCTGCAGTCGGTGAAAGCAATAAGTCCCAGCCCTTGAGATAATCTCGGCTTTTCTTGGGAGAAGTTCAAGTGACAAGGGATTCTCTAGCCAGAAGCTGTGGTGCTACACTTAAAAACAAAAAGGAGATCTCGCCATTTGCCACAACATGGATGAACCTGGAGGACATTATGCTAAGTGAAACGAGTCAGACACAGAAAGATAAATACTGCATGATCTCGCTTATATGTGGAATCTAAAAAAA
Organism: Daubentonia madagascariensis; assembly: GCA_023783475.1. Classification (NCBI taxonomy): domain Eukaryota; kingdom Metazoa; phylum Chordata; class Mammalia; order Primates; family Daubentoniidae; genus Daubentonia; species Daubentonia madagascariensis. Next base: position 20,064,681 of record JAKFHU010001684.1, on the reverse strand, counting down.
AAAAAGAGATGGAGAATAAAACGGTGATTACCAGGATTGGGAGGTGGAAGGAAGGGGGGTGGGGAGGGAGAAAAGAGGGAGATGTAGGTCACAGGATACGAAGTGGCAGATGCATAGGATGAGCAAGTCCAGAAATCTTATGTACAACACGAGGACTATAGTTAATTATATTGTACTGTATTCAATATTTTTGCTAAGTGAGTAGATTTCAGTTGTTCTTGCCACCAAAAAAAAAAGGATCACTGAGATGATAGATATGTTAATTTGCTTCACTATAGTAACCATTTTATTATCTGTATGTATCCCATAACATCATGTTGTATACCTTAAATATACCCAATAAAATTTATTAAAAAAAAAAAAGCAGGTCTGCCTGGTTGCAGCCCCTCAGCTCAACTGGTCTATGTCAGGGAGGAGATGTGAATCTGCAGGGAACTGAGAGTCTAAAGATAACAGGAGTGTAGCAGAGACAAATAATGTTAGCTAATCCCCACCTATTCCCTGTACACAGTAGCCATGAAGATTTAAGAAGAATAGCAGCAGGAAGGAAAGGGAGAGTGAGAAGTAGAGGGAGGAGGAGGGAGGGAAGGGGGGAGGGAAGGGGGGAGGGAAGGGGGGAGGGAGGAGGAGGGAGGGAAGGAGGGAGGGAAGGAGGGAGGGAAGGAGGGAGGGAAGAGGAGGGAGGCAAGAGAAAAGGGGGAAGGAAGGAGGATAAGGGAGAGGGAGGTAGTCAAGGGTGAGGTGAGTGATGAGCAAAGTAATGATGTTTGGAGAGCTGATGCTGAACCCCTACCTGGTTTTCCCAGCCTCTGGATCTCTTGCTCCCTGCAACAGAGGCCTCTGATGGTTATCTCTGACTGTAAGCTCTTAACCCAATTTCATAGTCAGAGAAAGGAGGTTACTTAATCATAGCCTCCCTTCTGATATGCCTCAGAATTAACTGAAACTTATAAGACAGGGCCTGGCGACTAAGTAAGAGGAGCTGTACTCCACAGTTGCCCACTGACTGAGGTTCTTTGGCTACCAAACCAACCCTGGACTTGGTATCATTTGTCTTCCTACAGAATATTTTGATCCAGTTGTCAGCTTCTTTCTAAATCTTCTCATTTCTGACTGGTTATTTTCCTAATACTCCAGCCCCTTCTTCTAAACCTGCTATCCCCCACTCCCAACCAGAGAACTAGAGCCTCCATCATTCCTCCACTCAGTTCTCACCTTGATCCTGCAATCTATCCTGTTTTGTTGGAGTGTGAAAATATAAACAAAATCCTCAAAAAGATAAAATACTAGTAAACCAAGTGCAACAGAACAGCTCATTAAAAGGATCATATACCATGGCCAAGTGGGATTTATCCCTAGGATGCAAGGATGGTTCAACATACCAAAAAAAAAAAACAATGTGACACACTACATTAACAGAATAAAAGATAAAAATCACATACTCATCTCAATTGACACAGAAAAAACATTCAAAAAAATTTAATACCCTTCCATTGATTAGAAAACATTTAATAACCTAGGAATAGAAGGAAATTACCTTAACCTTATAAAGGTCATGTATGGAAAGTACACAGCTAACATCATCCTCAATGGTGAAAAGCTAAAAGCTTTTGTACTAAGATCTGGAACAAGGCAAGGATGCCCACTCTCACCAATTCTATTCAACATGGTACTAGAAATCCTAGCCAGAGCAATTAGGCAAGAAAAACAAAAAGAAATAAAAGACATCTAAATTGGAAATGAAGAAGTAAAATTATATGTCTTTGCAGATGGTACAATCTTATTTGTAGAAAACCCTAAAGATTAAAAAAAAATGTTAGAGCTAATAAATGAATTCAGCAAAGTTGCAGGATACAAAATCAACACATATTGTGTTTCTACACACTAACAATGAACAATCTGAAAAGAAAATCTAGAAAACAATTCTACTTACAATCACATCAAAAAATAAAATAAAATATTTAGGAATAAACTTAACTAAGAAGGCAAAAGACTTACACACTGAAAACTACAAAATATTGCTGAAAGAAATTTAAAAGACACAAATAAATGGAAAGACATCTTGTGTGTATGGACTGGAAGACTTAATATTGTTAAAATGTCCATACTGCCCAAAGCAATCTACAGATTCAGTGCAATTGCTATCAAAATCCCAATGGTATTTTTTTTTGGAGACATAGAAAAAAAAAATCCTAAAATTCTTATGGAATCTCAAGGGAACCCAAGCAGCCAAAACAATCCTAAGAAAGAACAAAGCTGAAGCCTCACATTTCATGATTTCAAAATATATTACAAAGCTATAGTAATCAAAACAGTATGGTTCTGGCACAAAGACAAGCATATAGACCAACGGAAGAGAAGAGAGAGCCCAGAAATAAATGCTCATTAATATAGTCAAATGATCATTGACAAGAGCACCAAGACTATACAATGAAGAGAGTATAGTCTCTTCAACAAATGGTGTTGGGAAGATGGATATCCACCTGTAAAAAAATGAAGTTGGATCCTTACCTTACATCACATATAAAAATCAATTCAAAATGGATTAATGGCTTAACTATAAGACCTGAAACTATTAAACTACTAACTACAAGAAAACATAGGAGAGAAGCTTCATGACATTAGATTTGACAATGATTTTTGGATATGACACCAAAAGCACAGGCAACAAAAGCAAAAATAAACATATGGGACTACATCAAACAACACTTCTGAGCAGCAAAGGAAACAATCAGAGTGAAAAGGCAACCTAAAGAATGGGAAAAAAATATTTGCAAACCATATATCTGATAAGGAGTTAATATCTAGAATATGTAAAGAATTCCTACAACTTAATATCAAATAACCAAAAACCTAATTTAAAAAATGGGCAAAAGACTTGAATAGACATTTCTCCAAAGAAGATATACAAATGACCAACAAGCAAATAAAAAGATGTTCAACATCACTAATCATTAGGAAAATGCAAATCCAAACCACAATGAAATATCTCTTCACAACTGTTAAGATGATCATTATCCAAAAAAAAAACAGAAAATAGGTGATGTAGGCTTATTTCAGCACAAAATATTGCTGAAAGAAATTTAAAAGACACAAATAAATGGAAAGACATCTTGCATTCATGGATGGGAAGACTTAATGTTGTTAAAATGTCTATACTACCCAAAGTAGTCTATAGATTCAATGCAATTCCTATCAAAATCCCAATGGTATTTGATGTAGGATGTGGAAATATTGGAACCTCTGTGCACTATTGGTAGGAATAGAAAATGGTGTGGCTATTATGGAAAACAGTATAGAGGGTCCTCAAAGCATTAAAAGTAGAATTACTATATGATCCAGCCATCCCACTTCAGGGTATTTACCCAAAAGAATTGAAAACAGGATATCAAATAGAATATGCACACCCGTATTAATTATAGCATTATTCACAATAACCAAGAGGTGGAAGTAACCTAAATGTCCATTGACAGGTGAATAAAGAAAATGAGGTATTATACATACAAGGCATTATTATTTCGCTTTAAAAAAAGACAGAAATCCTACCACACTCTACAACATGCATGAACCTTAAGGACATTATGCTAAGTGAAATAAGGCAGTCACAAAAAAGACAAATGCTGCATAAGTCCATGTATATGGAGGTATACAAAGTAGTCAAACTCACAGAAACAGAAAGTAAAATGTGGTCACTAGGGGCTGAAGAAAGGGGAAAATGGGTAGTCATCGTTCAATGGGTATAGAGTTTCAGTTTTGCAAGATGAAAACATTCCAGAAATCTGTCGCACAATAATGTGCATATAGTTAACACTACCATACACTTAAAAATAGTTAAAATGGTAAATTTTGTGTTGTGTTTTTTAACCACAATAAAAAAAATGGGGAACAACCCAAATGTTCATCAATGGATGAAGGGATAAACAAATATGGGGAGTATATTTCAGCCATGAAAAGAAATGTTGTACTGATATATGCTGCAATGTGGATAAACCTTGAAAACATTCAAAGTAAAGGAAGTCAGACACAATAGGTCATATATTACATGATTCTATTTATAGTAAATATCAGAATAGGCAAATTCATAAGGATACAAAGCAGATTGGTAGTTGTCAGGGGCTGGAAGGAAGGAGAGAATGGGAAATAGCTGCTTAATAGATGTGGTTTCCTTTTGGGGTGATGAAAATGTTTTAGAATCGAATACAGGTAGTGGTGGCAAAACATTATGAATGTACTAAATGGCACTGAATTACATTCACTTTAAAATGGCTAATTTTATGTTATGTGACTCTCACCATAATAAAAAAATTAAAAATTTTTTAAAAGCAAATATATATATACACACACACACACATACACACACACAACTCTTGGTCTGACAACCTTTTACTGTCTAATGAGATTAAATAAGATAATTGGAACCACCTACTGTAAATTTCCTCAATTTTAAATCCCATTGCTTTGCACTCAAATGTGTGGACATCCACAGTTTTACCTACCTCATTTCATCCTGAGAGAATGATGTCTCCTTCCCATTTAAAGATAACCCCTCCAAATCCCTTCATTCTTTCTTCCAAGCTCTCACTCCTCCAGCTTTCCCTTTTTTTCTTGAATATTCAATCTCTTTCTTCTATTAATTTTTTCTCTTTAGCCTATAAATAGTCCCAAGTCTCTCCCACCCTAAAAAAATTCCATTGACCTTATACTACTCACTGTAATTTGTCTCCTTCCATTCTCTGTCAAGTTTCTCAAACAGCATTCAACGTTCACTCTCTGCTTCATTTGCCTCCCGAAGGTCACCAGTGACCCCCTACTATCAAATCTAATGAACATATTTAAGCTTTTAGTGTAAAAATGATTTGTGATCTTGTAAAATATATATTTGTTTTTTGACCCATTTCCTGGCATACTACTCTTAAAATCCTTAGAATCTCCAAAGTAATGTCTTTTTGTATGCTAATGGTTGACTGATGGCTGGCAGCCCCTAGGCAACTTCAGGATGGGGGCTGGTCACCAGAAAGACTAAGGCATGATTAGAGGTCTGGGACTTTCAGCCCCACCCACAAACCTCTGGGGACGGGAGAGGGGCTGAAGGTTGAGTTGATCACCAATGGCCAACGGTTTAATCAATAATTCCTATATAATGAAGCTTCTGTAAAAAAAAGGACTGGGTTTGGAGAGCTTCCAAGTAGCTGAACATGTGGACGTTCCTAAAGGGTGGCGCAACCAGAGAGGGCATGGAAGCTCTGCGTCCCTTGCCCTATGCATCTCTTCATCTGCATCCTTTGTAATATCCTTTATAATAAACCAGTAAACAAAGTATTTCCCTGATTTCTGTGAGCCCCTCTAGCAAATTACTCAAACCCAAGGAGGGATTGTGGGAACCCCCAACTTATAGCCTGTCTGTTGGAAGCACAGGTAAAATAACCTGGGGCTTGCAAATAGCATCAGATATGGGGGGCAGTCTTGTGGTACTGAGCCCTCAATGGCTGGCCTTCTGGATCCTTCAGTGCAGCCTTTTGACTGAATCCAAATTTTACAGAACATATCCTTTTAATAAAGGGATTTTTTCTGTGAAGTTTTGATTTGGTCGAGGGGCCACACTTGGGGATCTGGAGGGCCACATGTGGCCTTGAGGCCACAGGTTCCCCACCCCTGCCTCAAGCTATCAGATCTGAAGCTATCTCCATGTAGATAGTGTCAGAATTGAATTGGAGGACATCCAGCTGGTGTCTGCTGGACAATTGATTGCTTCCCTGTTGTGTGGGGAAAAACCCCCAAACATTTGGTCACAGAAGTCTTCTGTGTTGACTGTTGTTGAATAAGAGAATAGAAAAAGCACCCTGAGTTTGTTTTTTTTCTACACAGATGATTCCTTTGATTTGTTTCCACATTTCCTTTGTTGGTACTGTCATCTCCATCCACTCTTGAAATATTTATGTTCCCAAGGGCCCATTCTCAGCCAACTCATGCTTCACACTTTGTGTAATTCCAGCCACTCTTGTGGTTCTAACAACACCTATACTATGATGAGTTTCTAATCTATACCTCTGACTGAGACACCTCCCCAAAGCTTCAGGCACACATATCCAATTTCTTACTCAACATTTCCACCTGGGTGCTCCATGGGAACCTCAGGTTCAGCACGTCTAAAATAACAAATCAACTTTCATACAAAACTTTCCCCTTCTTGTAGCACCTACACCCACCCAATTAGCTAAGCCAAAAACTTGAGTGTCACCTTTGAATCTTTGAACTTTCTCATCCCACTGTCTCTATTAAATGTATTTTGGAAAACACTTACTTCTGTGAATTATACCTCTTTAATATTTCTGAGAAATGATTATGCCCATTCCCTGCTTAAAACTGCTTTCCACTGTACTTGGCATAAAATAAATATTCCAAGGCCCCACATAATCTGGCCTCTGTGCCTCTCTACCCACATCCCCTAGAGCTTGGCTCCTCTTTTACTGTGCTCTGGCCACATTGTGTCTTTGTCTGTTCCCCAAACACTCCACCCCATTCATATCTCAAGGTTGTGCCACTTGAGGTTTCCTCTTCCTGGAAACATCTCCTGATAGCATGGCTGGCTCCATCTGCATATCTATTCTCAACACAAAAGCCATCACTGAGAGCCCTCCCCAACCACCCCCTCTAGTTCTGCACCCCTGCTGTCAACAATCAGACCCTCTCACACAAGTCATCACTTTTATTTTCTTTATGGCTCTTATCACTATTTGAATCATGTGATTTGTATATTTACTTATGGTCTGTTTCCTCTACTAGAATAAGGATGTATCATTTTGTAAATATTGTATTTAACTTGTGTTTGGCCCATCTCCCCTATTAAAATTTAAGTTTTATGAGTGCAGGTATTGTTACTGAAAGTTTGGTACTTGTCTCTGAGGCTCAGTCTGTGAGAACAAAGAACTGTTACCAAAAGCTCAGCACTCATCCCTGAGGCCACATCAGAAAAATGAGGACAAGTGGTTTGAGGGGAATGAGAGAGAAGTTTTTTAATTTGCCAGCAAATGAGGAGGTTGTCAGACTCCTATCTTAAAGTACCAACATCCTACCTCTGAGCAGAAACACAGAGCTTTTAAAGGGGAGGTTTTCAGCTTCAGGCTATTGCTGTTCAACTACAGTTGATGGTTCTGGTTCATCCTATCTTTGGTTAAGACAATCCCGTGGCCTCCACCTGGACAGTTCCCTTGAGCCATCTCCTGTGGTGCACAAAGAGCAAAGGACATTCCCCTGCCCCTCCTGACTACTGGCCTGGGCAAGGAATGAAGGTTTTATTTATTTATTTTTCATAAAATAAAATATTAAGGGGGAGGGGTTGTGAGGAGGGTCATCTAGTTGCATTGCTTTTTTTTTCCTGTGGAGACAGAGTCCTCACTCTGTCACCCTGGATAGAGTGCAGTGGCGTCATTGCAGCTCAGCGCAACTTCCAACTCCTGGGCTCAAGCCGTCCTCTTGCCTCAGCCTCCTGAGTAGCTGGGACTACAGGCTCGTGCCATAACACCTGGCTAATTTTTTTTTCCTTGAGACAAGGTCTCACTCTTGCTCAGGCTGGTCTCGAACCCCTGAGCTCAAGCAATCCCACCTCGGCCTCCCAGAGAAGCTAGGATTACAGGTGTGAGCCACCGTGCCAGGCCAAGAATGCAGGTTTTAATTCCCAAAAAGGACATTTTCCTGCCCCTCTAGCCTAAGGCAGGAGTGTAAGTTTTAACTCCTAAAAGGAGTAGGGGAGGTTTTAGAGAGACAGAAAACATTATTACCATTTTTCAGGCCATTCCCTCTGTTACAGAACAAGGACAAGTGGTTTGAGGAAAAGAAAAGAGAAGTTTATTAATTTGCCAGCAAATGAGGAAGGCAGTGGACTAGCATCTCAAAGACTGCCATCCTGTCTTCAAGCAGAAAAACAGGGCTTTTTAAAAAGGGAGTTTTTGGTGGTTGTGCTCCAGTCTATGTGACCAGTGTCACATGTTGTAGCTTCAGGCTATTGTTGTGTAACTATAATTGGTGGTTTCAGTTGACCTTATATCAACCTTTTATCTCCGACAACAATCTCATGACCCTTGTCTGGACAATTCTGTTGAGCCATCTCCTGTGGTTTAAGAGACTAGAAAACAAACAGCAAAGAACATTTTTCTGCCCCTTTGATTACTGGCCTTGGGCAGGAATGCACTTTTTAATTCCCAAAAAGGCTGGGGGGTTTTAAAGAAACAACTCATAAAACATTCATTGCCCTTTTTTGAGACCTTTACCTCTGTTACAGGATCTTGTATATATCTTGTATGGCCAACTCCAGTCCCACTTCTAGCTCATGGGTAGGTCATGGGTTCCTACCTCACCCTCCTGGCCCAGCACTACTGACATCCCAGCATGCTTTATGCCTGCTCTTAACTGAAATATGACAAACAAAGAGAAAGACAAAAAATTCTTTCCATTTACCTGCTGAGAGGAGTCTGGTGCTCCCAGTTCCAAGTGGTGCTAAAATTATCTTGACCCTCACAATAATAGCACTGTGCTCATGTGAATGCTCAACATTTATTAGGCACCTTCTGTGTGCCTTGTACTATATTGTACTATATTGAGGGTTACTCAGTGTAACCCTGAGTTATACTGGTGAATTCAGAACTATTTCTGTCCTACAAGAGCTCATACTTTTATCACAGAAGACACACAAGCAACTGTAATTGTTGTGATCAAATATCTTAGTTTATCTGGGGCAGTTCTGATTGCTGGATTATGTGTCCTGGTTTGTGATTCAGAATATCTTTACCTTGTAACTATAAATTTAGAATGATAAATACTTGCCAATGGTATGAACAAAGCTTTTAGGGAGCATAAAAGAAACAATTAATTCTGCTGGTAGGATCAAGGGAACCTCACACTGGATCAATCAGTTGGATCTTGATGTAAGCACAGGGTTTTTTTCCCAACTGAAGAAGATGGGGAACAGCATTCAATTCAAAGAGAAAAATACCGCATTCGTGGTATAGTGGTGAGCATAGCTGCCTTACAAAGAGAAAAATACAAGCACACATACACAAGTCAGTGAGATCATCAGGGACTAAGGAGGAGAGAGGAAAAACAAAACCCATAAAGGTGAATGTCTACAGAATGATGGGAGCTTGGCAGGAGAGAGCCTTGAATGTCACGGTAGGGACATTCTGATGCACTGGTTCCCCTTGTGAGGGTTAATGTTAGTTATCAACTTGAATGGGTTGAGGGTTGCCCAGATGGCTGGTGAGGCATGGTTGCCGGTGTTTCCAGAGGGGACTGACATGTGAGTCACAGACTGGAAGAGGAAGACTAGCCCACAGTGGGCAAGCACCATCCAATCAGATGCCCGAGAGGCTGGAACACAGCAGGCAAAGACGGGGGATATTCGGGTTGGTGAGTTTCCTCAATCTCTAACTCTCTCTCCCTTTCAAAATGGGATGCTTTTTCTCCTCCTGAGCTTGGATGTCAGACTCCAAGTTCTTTGACCTTTGGAATCTAGGACTTGTACCAGTGGCCTTTCCAGGACTCTCAGGCCTTCAGCCCCAGACTAGGAGCTGCACAGTTGGCTTCCCTGGTTTTAGGCTTTGGACTTGTACTGAGCCACCCTGCCTGCTTTTCTCATTCTCCAGCTTGCAGACAGCCTATTGTGGGACTTGGCCTTTGTGATTGTGTAAACCAGCTCTCCCTAATAAACCCCCTTTCCTATGTGTATGTCATATATATAGACATACACGCACACATGCATACATCCTAGTGGTTCTGTCCCCCTGGGGAACCCTGACTACTACACCCACACCTTGTCAAACTGACTGCATAAGAATCACATGGAAAACTGGATTAAAATACATATTCCTGGGGTCAGACCTGGATAATCTGATCCAGACCACTTATAATGGGTCCCTGGAATATTCCCAAGAAATTAAGATGATCAGCCTGCTCTGGGAACCGTAACTTTAGAGAATGGAATAAACTCTTCTTAATCTTGCTCCACTGGGGTTACAAAGATCTAAATTGGTAGGTTTGGCCTTGGAAAAGTCCTGAATAGGGCAAAAAATTGATTGGCTGTCATATATCCATCAGAGAGTAGGCCCTGGATTAGTCCTGCTGTCACTGTGCACTGCCCAGCGTGCTTGGACACTCAGTGACAGACCCTCTCCTGCCCTTCCCCACATGTGCCCAGTGCGCATAGCTGAACTTCTGTCTCCAGGTCATCATCAGCAATCCAGTTTTCCCTGAAGCTGGCAGTTGCTGAAAGAACTGAGTTACTCAGTTAGGTCCTGACAACCTGCCAAACCCTGTCACTCCCTTTTCTGTGGGGCTGGGTCCTGGCTGTTAGCGAAGATCTTCATCCAAAGCAAAGAGAACCCCAGAGAAACTTGTCCTTGCCAGACTCAGCCGAGTGATGAAAACAAAGGTTTTCAGAAGGGAGAGGACATAATTGGGTCTATATTTCAGGAGATGGATTACAAAAAATAGGAGGAAATGAAGGAAAACATTTAGAAGGCCGGTGTAGTAGTTTGGCAAGAAAGACAGTGAAGGATGAACTTTGCAAAGGAGTGGCAGAGAGGAGGGGACTGGGAACCTGGTCGCAGATTGGAGACAGAAAGGACAAAGGCAAAGATAGCGCCAAGTTGTCTAGTTTTGTGAAGGGATATTTTAGCTGGATCAGCTATTTTGCTTTTATATCACTTGTTACCTATTTTTTAATTGGACTCAAAGTTTTCAAGCATGGAGAAAGCAGCGTTATTAACCCATGTCACTGTGTGTCACAACCCGTCTGTACTAAGCCCTATAAGGACAGCAGTGTCAAATGCCTTTCCCTTGGCTTGAACCGGTTTTCTCCACCACACATGTCAAAAGTGTTTGGATTGTAAAAGCAATCGTTTTTAACCACCAAAAGTGATACTATTCTTCTGATCCCCTTGAAATGTTATTTTAGAAAAATAAAAAGCATTCATAGTTTATCCTTGAGGGGAGACTCTTTTTCCCTCAAGACCGCTAATCTGAAGATAAAAAAATATTAATAGTAGCAGGCCACTAATATTTTTGTTGCTTTTTTTTCTCCACATGAGTATTTTCCAGCTTTATTTAACAGTTTTACTCCTGACTAATTTGAGCAGATGTGCATTGCTTTAGTATTTGACTTGGGAGAAGATATTTTTGGTAAAAATAATGCAAAGTCATGTTTTGTTCTTGGAATGTTTATTTTTCCTGAGATTCTGAGATATGTGCGTAGATTAAAGGGAACACCTTAAAATTTATATTTACTTTTGGGCCTTAGAGGTGTCATTCCGTTTATAGAGCTATTATCCTAACTAAAAAAGAGTGATAACCAAATGCTGTCCAATTGTCATGTCTTGATTCCTTGAAAGATTATAGCTGCCTCCTTTATTCTGCTTAAAGTTACTAAGTAGAACCAGTAGTAAAATTAAGCAGTAAACCTGCTGAAGTGTGATTCTTCATTCCTAGTTTGGCCAGTGCCTAACTCTAAATTAGAATACAACAACACCTGCAGGTTTTATTTGCAAAGAAACTTGACTCATATCCTGAGTCCACAACCTCCAAAATGCAAATTTGGCTTCCTGACCTGCTGGCCACACGGACCTGTAAACTGAAGCAACACTTCCTTTACCCAGAATTTTATTTTTCCTGGATTTCTTCTTTTAACAAAATAATGGAATGATTGCCAATCCCCACTTTTCTTCTGTTCCACAAAGACTTTCCTACCGTGGAAGGAGCTTTCAACAACATGCACTGTGAAATTATTTTCCTCCTTGGTGAGTTCATTACAGCCTACCATGTTCACAAAGGAGGAACAACCCCTCCTCCCAAAGAGCAGATGAATAATTGCTTATAAGTAACGAAGACAGGTCCTGGCCAGAGGAAGGGAATTGCCAGCTCATATCCTCTGCCAAATAACAATTGGTAGGCTGCCCCGTGATTTTCCACACTCAAGATTCGGCGGGAGTGACGTTTTTCTGCTCTTCTTCCTTGAAATAAACCAAAGATTAGAAGAAAAAAATTAATTAATTAGGGTGCAGCAGGGGTGGCCTACTTCACTGCTACCTGAACTTCTAACAAAGAAGCAAAATACCTCCTACACCTGCATGTAAGAACAAAGCTCAACCGCAACAAGAATGTGGAATTGAAAGCCAGTTTCCAAGCAATAAGAGTTTGGAATTGCCTTAAGCCAAACTGTGAAGAAAGTCAGCACAAGCTACGACTCCATGGGGTGTCTGAGGACTTGATATCCCCCTTCTTTGGCTTCTCCTCAGCTGGTGCTTAAGAGTAGAGATGGTGGGCATGTTAACCCATCACTCACACTATTCCATGCCTGCAAAAGTGACCTGAACCCAGAGTTCCCAGGAAATTTAAGAAGAAATGCTTCTATGGAGCAAAACTAAAATTATGTATCTTCCTCAAAAGGCTCTCATTTTTAGTAAAATTCTGTGTACTAGTGAGTGAAGCAAATACAGTTATATTGTCCCCAGGAAGAAAGAGGAGAGGGATGTGGAAGAAGTAAAGCATCTTTATTCCAAGCCCTCACAGAGTCACATTAGCAGATTTTCAGGCCTTACCATAGGGGCAAATGTTGGCTCCGTGTCATGGGGGTGGTAACTGAAGCTAGGAACTGTTACATCACTAGCTTGGGGACAAATCACTAGTACAAGGCAGAGCCTGGATTTGAACCCAGCATGGTCAAACTCAAATCCAGGGTTTGTCCTTTGTCCTTCTGGTTCCCAGACACCAGTCCCTGGGCTGGTGCTAGTCTGGCCACTAGCAAGACCCACCTGGGCAGTGTTATAAAAATGCCTGGGTCACAGCATCCAGAAAACCTGACTCAGTGAGTCTGGAGGGAGACCTAGGAAACTGTGTTTTTTAAAAATCCCTTTGGCGTTTTTCTGTAGTCAGCCTTGAGGACTATTGCAGTATATAGCCTTCTAAGCCTTTCTTTCCCAGCAATTAATTAGTTGATTTTTATGAAAATCTTAGCTCATCTCCCAAATCGAAGTATGATGCATGTGTCATTGTTAGGAAATATGACCTCCCTATGAACCACAAAATATGTTTTCAAAATATTTAAAGTTCCATTGGTCCTTTAGAAAATGCCCTTGAGGTGGAACTTAGGGGATGCTTCCTTACGTTCAGAAAATGAGGATTCATTCTGGTCGCTAAAATTTATTCACTCATGATGGTCTTGCTGCAAAACCTTACAGTTTCCTGTGGGGTTCAAACTTTTCCTTATTTCTCGGTGGCTGAGAACGCCAGGGCTTCTTAAGCTCAGGACAACCTCCCCATCTCATTTACTGCAACTTCAGGGCTTTACATATTTTAGGTATGGGGCTATGCATGTGTTTCAACCAATTTTCTAAAATACCCTTTTTCCTAAGGCAATGTTTGCTTCTTGCTAAGGAATCTGCTGAGCAACTCTCAGGACTTGAGGTGGAGATTTTTATATCTTTCTGCTCTCCAGTTATAGATTATTTGTGTCCCCATATCCAGTTCTCAAAAGTGTATTTCTCCTTCCCATTCACCCCTTTGCTATGTAGGGGTCCACAGAGTTCAGCAAATTACAACCCAGAGGCCAAATCTAGCCAGGCACCTGTTCTTGTTAAAGAACTTTTTGTTGGAACACAACCACACCCATTCATTTGCTTGTCTTTGGCCGTTCTTCACACAACAGTGGCAAAGATGAGGGGCCAGAAGGAGACAAAGACCATATGACTTGCAAAGCCAGAAATATTTACTCTCTGGCTTTTTACAGGAAAAGTCTGCTGATCCCTGGACTAAAGGAATATTTCCATTGAAAATATTTATATTCTTCCAATAGAGAAATACCACAAATACTTCCAGGATCACCCCAAACTGCATATGCTGTGAAGATTTTGCAGTTTGCCTATTTCTTAAAAAAATTTTTGATCCTTAGCTTTAGGATGCAACATATAAATTCTTTTTTCCACCTCATGTTTAGATTTCAATGGTTATGAAAGAGGCAATAATTAGGACCCAAAAATGATGGACAGTCTCTTCAATAAAAGCCATTCTTTAACATATAAGGAATCATCTAGTTACATGGCTAATGGGAAGCAGTAGGGAGAATTATTTGAATCTGTATTAATTTACCATAATTTATAATTCTTAACCTTTCTCCCATCTGCTAAAATAAACTCCAACTTCACCAATTTGTAACTTGTATTGCTGAAAATGAAAGGAAACAACTTTTTCTTTTACTTTCCCCAAACCATCTCAATAATTGGTGATGGTATAAAGTATATATTTAATGAAATATTAACCCAGGAAAATAAATTTTTAGAGAAAAATCTCATTTCTTTCAATGAAAATAAGAAATAGCGTGCCTTATTTACTAATAAGTAAGACCTTATTACTTTTCTGAAATTCAGCAAAAGTTACTTTAAAAAATCTTTCGGATTTGATATTTAATGATTGCAGAAAAGTAAACTGGCTTGTACCTGACATCTACACCTGTCTTTAATTGTGTTCATTTTGGCCGGCCCCGCTGTTGACATTTAAAAGTACCAGCGCGCCCTCTTGTGGTTTATTTCAGTTACTGTTTTTTCTACCAATTTAGAAGTTTGGTACGGACCCATTAAATTTTATGTAACTCATTTTTACAAGACACCGCTCTATATTACATTTCATCTGTGATTGATTCATATGGAACAATAATCAATAATATATGCTGGAACTTGCAGGGTGAACTGCTAAAATTACCCTGGACCGTAATGAAATATGATTGTCACTGTTTGACACCCACCTTGAGTTTCCAAGAGCAGTGATAAATCTGTCATCCACTTTTGGTCCATAGGACTACTTTGTAGGAGAAAAAGTCTAAAATTATCATATTATTGCATATCAGGTGTTATAAAGAATGTCTACCTCTTCTTTCCAATTGGAGGATATGAATTACATACATAAGTGTAAATATTTTTATCAAAGGACACACGAAAATTCTCTTAGGTAGAAGAACAAAAAGGCTTTGCGAAAGTCAAATCTACATCCCAGTTTCTGCTTGCCACCTTTCAAGGGGAGCTTTGGGTACCTGTGCTGGCCACTTAATTCATTGGTTTAGGCTATAGCGCAAGCCGGGTGGATTCCCCAGTGTACTTCGGCACTTGTGAAACCAACTACCTGTGAATTCTCCTCTGGACACAGCACACATTAACTTATCTTTTGTTACATATTTTTTATGTTAATTCTCTCCCCTTTCTCCATAATAACCACTAAGAATTCAGATTCTAGAGTCTAGACTGTTTGGACTTTAAAAAAAAAAATATGCAAGTCCCACTGCTTACTAGCTTACCTGGGATCCCTTGAGCAAGTTACTTTAATGCTCTCAGCCTTAATTCCTCATGTGTAAAATGGAGATATTAATAATGGCAACCCCATATAGCTGTCATGAGGATTAAATACAAGAATGAAGTGCCTAGCATGGGGCTGAGCAAAAGGAAGAGTTTAATAAATGTTATAATCAGTATTATTTTCAGGTTTCTAACACTTTATTTTCTTAATATCTCTCCTTTCGTCTTGTCACTGCCCACTTTCCCAGTATACTTTTGGTCTGTTTTTATTAAGTTTGTGTTTGTTTGCCTTTGCTTACTACATGGCAATGGAAAAGCTAGATTTAAAAGTGTGGGTTCCTGTTTCAGGACCCTGCATTTGAATTGACTTGTTATTTCTAACACAGGAGGACTGCATTAGAGGACCAATAACTAGAAATGTAAATAGTGGGATATTTTTGTGTAACTCAGGTATGCATCTTTGGGCATCCTTTTTATTGGAGAGCTAAAAGAGAAGCCTACTGACTGATAAGATGTTTTAAAATTATGAAGAGTGATGTATGTCAGTACTTACTCTGTTTTTTCCCGTGGTTAGTAGATTCTTTTGTATTTACCTACAAGTTTCTAATGTAAGCTGGTTTTGGGAGAAAAAACTCCCACATCATGTATCTGTCCATTTTAGAGGAAGAATAAACACAAAATATGGTTCAACATCAGTGGATGGAACAGATGCTCCAACTAGTGGAGGGCATTTCCTTGTCTACAGCTTCATGATGCATTAAGAGTGACTTTCTAGGCCAGCTCCAGCTGAAAAGCACTTACTTACCTTAGAATCCTCATTTTTTGTTTCTCTAGCAAGGCTGGGACATCATGTCAAAGTTTTTACACTCAAAATTGGGGCCTGAATAGTCTAATTGATTCCTCCTGTGCAACGTATATTTGGAGGGGTTTCAATTTACCCATTAACTGTAGCCAAGCCCAAAATATGCTTGAGAGACAGAAAGAGAGAGAGAGAGATTCTTTTCATGCAGGTAGCTTTAAATAATATTTAATAAATAGATTTTTACCTATGCCCACCCTGGTATCCACAATTGTTGTCTGTTACCTAGGAATTAAATATTGAGCAGCAAGGTACGATCACTATAGTAACTAGAAGAGCATTTGAGTGTTGAAAATGTGGGAAGATGTTAAATTTAGATCAAAGTGAGTATATGTCACATTATCAATCCTATTCCTGTAGGAACTAATTTTCTTCAACAGATCTTCCTTACACATCACATGAAAGGCCTTTTTCTCGCCTTTGTGACAATTTTCAAAACTGTTCAATTTAGCAAGTTTGGTTTTTTTGTTTGTTTGTTTTCAGAAATAATTGTGTTTTTTTTCTTCTTTCAAATTGTAACTTGAATAACCATGTCCTTAAGCTATTTAGCTTTTGCTGGATGGTAAGTAGTACAAATGTCTTGTGTTTTCTGGATACACACTTTCAAAGAATCCTTTTTTTTTTTAAAGATCAGAAAAACACGATATGACCTGCATTGTGACTATTTGCTGTGAGTCATTTTAAACTGGCGTGTTGTAGGATTTTAGTGTTTTTTTGTGGCATTAACTTCCTTACCCACAAACAAACAGCCTTCAAACTACGCAGATGAGATCAAACAGTTGATGGCATTTATATTTTTCTAGGCATCAGAAAGAACAATTTAATACCACGAAGTTAAATGCCTTTAGGAGGGAAAAAGTGACCGTGTGGATGTTTGACATCAAAGACAGAAATATCTTTCATCTGTTTAGTGCTCTCAAACTCCAGGCAGTTCTTTTTATTTTGTAATTTTTCTATATTCCCTTTCCCTCCTGGCTTTCTGAATTATAATTAGGGACCTGGAAGACAGATCTGACCTTCACTACTGCTCATTTTCAGTAATACACAAAGTCTAATGGAGGATTGTTCTGCTTCTTCACAAATGATTGATTCTGCTTCTTTGGTGTTCCTGACACAAATCTGTGGGGTGTTGGCAATTGTCTTACATACAGTAAACTCCTGAAGGCGGACTGCATTCCAAGCAGTGCAAACACATGTGTTCCTACTTATAGTCTTGCTTCATCCATTGTCTATTGTCTAAAATTAATAAAAGCTCGTGACCCAGCTTTTATCTAAGACTTTCAGGAAAAGTTGACCATCCTTGGATTGTGTCTCTGGGACAGCCAGATGAACAACAGACAGACTGTAATTATTTTTCCAAGCAGATCCCCTGATAAAGCAGGCACCTCCCATTGGTCTAGACTAAGGAGTGGACGAGAGGTATAGTGTTTCCATGGTTCAACATGACAAGCTGGATACAGTTTCTAACAATCTAAACATATCTCCCTTCTGTTCTGCCCAGAAAGTCCAGGGAGAATGAGACATGGTCCATTACCGAAAAAGAGACAATCCTGCTAGTAAGTAACTGATGCCAACACACAGAGTTCAGGGGATTTCCAGAGGTGAAGTATTTATTTTCCAACTAGTTTCCTGACAGTTCGTACAGAGTCTGTCTTGGATGGGCACCGGGAAATCACTTTCCTCTGCAATCTCCCTACTCTCACCACCTCCTCGGCAAACCTACTCCTTTTCTGGGGTGCTGGCTGCATCTTGAGCGTGGAAGGAGCAGTAAGATCCTTGAGTTCGTGACGACCGTTTTTCCTAGACAACTCAACCTGCATTGTGCTTGGATTCTCCCTCATAAGAACAGGCTTAGGCATTTCAGAATCCTCTGATTGGAGCATTTAAAATAAAGATTAACGCTTTTTCTTATAACATTGACCACTTTTGATAGCATAATATATTTTAATGTATTTAAAATTTCTTTCACTTACATCTGTATTACAAAAATTTCCTTACCACAAGTGAAGAAAGAAGAAAAAATAAGAAAAAAAAAAGATATCCATTCAAGAAGTGCAAATATGAACTAGCACCTTCTTTGAGCCAGGGATTGTAGCAGATGCTGGGGTACCAAAATGAATAATTCATAGCCACGATCTCAGTGCCTATGAATTCAGAATTTAACTGGGGGTGGGTTGGGGTGGGGGTGGTTAACAGACATATAAAAAATTAATGTCAATACAGTCCTGTGAGAACTTGCATCTAGATATGAACAAAGTGTTTTGTTGGCTCTGAGGAAAACACTGTCACCTGGGGGAACATGTGCAAGTGGGAGTCAGGTACAAGAACACAAAGGAAAACACATACCTTGATTAATTTTCGTGGGACTTAGCCTCCCCAAAGCCAATTCCAATGTGGACCTGTGCCACTTTACACAATGGGTCCTCATTCCACACCCAGTGCTTAACTACTGTGAAACAGGCACAGCGAGAGAATGCCAAGGGTGGATGGACAGGAGGAAAAGGTGGCAGGGGTATGAATTAGCTATGGTGTTCAGACCACTGTATAGTGTACTGGTCTGCTAGGGCTGCCATAACAAAGTACTACAGACTGGGTGGCTTAAATAACAGAAATTTATTGCCTCATAGTTCTGGAGGCTGTAAGTCCAAAATCAAGAGGTCAGCAGGGTTGGTTGCTTCCGAGGCTTCCCTGTCCTTGGCTTGTAGATGGCCGTAGGCGCAAAATGGTGTGATATCTTTTCCTTGTTCATCACAAGGGTCACTGCCAACACTCCTAAACAAAAGAGAGGTTAGCAAGAGAAAAGCATAACAAGTTTGTTGATCAATGTTTTACATGACACAGGAGCCTTCAGAAATGAAGACCCAGAGATCTGGGGAAACTGTATTTTTATGCTTAGGTTTGATAAGGAATAAAAATGTGATTGGACAAAAAGGGCGTGATCTACTGGTAATAAACTGAGCAGGCAACTTAACAAGGCCTGTCTTCAGATTCTTCTTGGCCTCTGTGTGTAGCATTCCTTCCTCCAGGGACAGGGCAGGACACCTGTCACATGAGGGTCTTCAAGGGAGAAGGGAAGTCAGAGAGGGACATTTCTAGGTTTTATGGCTTACTCTGCAGGAGAGGAGTTCTGGTTTTTATGACCCACCTTAGGGGTGTAAGGGGAGAGGGAGAAAGGAGGGCGGGAGGTCAGAGAGACCTTGCTTCTGAGGCCCTCAGTCTCTTTCAGTTCAAAGTACTCAGCATGCCAAGATGCCAGACTTTGGAGTATCATGCTCTGAGCCCCAACACTATCTTCTTTCAGTGTCTTCACATGGTCTTTCTTCTGTGAATATCTGTGTCCTAATCTCCTCTTCTTATAAGGACACCAGTCATGTTGGATTAGGACCCACCCATATGACCTCACTTTACCTTAATCACTTCTTAAAGGTTCCATCTCCGAATACAGTCACATTCTGAGGTGCAAGTGGTTAAAATTTCAACATACGAATTGGGGGAAGGGAGACGTAATTCAGCCCATAACATAGGGTCTTGAAACATTTGGGAAGGTATGGTAAGGAAGTTTCAGCTATGAGTTTCTCCTTCAGGGGGGAGAGAGAGAAAGAGGGAGGGAGGGAGAAAAAGTAGGAGAGAGGGAAGGAAGGAAGAAAAGAGAGAGGAGGGATGGAGGATGAGGGAGAAAAGGAGGGAGGGAGAGAGAGAGAGAAGGAAGATTTTGTATTTTCTTAGGCTTTGTAGGAGGGCTAAGATAAGGTGGGGATGACCAACAGATTTTAACTTATGAGCTATCTGCAGTGGATGAGTTGGGGCAGCCTGGAGCTCTGCACTGGGGAGTCAGGAGGGGAGAATGGAACAAACTGGTTGATATCCCATAGGATGACACTTTCCTCTATGTCCTTTTGGAAATATAAACCTAAGGAAAAAACCAAATCAACAAATGTTGTGACATTCTGCTGTACATATCAAATGACAGTTGAAACTTCCTGCTATTACTCCACTAGCAAATATTCATTTTTACAATTATTACCAGTTATTGATTGCCTACCACTTCAGTCCAGCACAGTAGTTAAGGGCATGGGCCCTAAAGTCAGACAGCCTTGTGTTTGGGTCCCAGCTGTACCACTTCCATGGGGACCTTGAACAATTCATCTTCTCTGTGCCTCATTGTCTCATCTGGAAAATGGGAATAAAGACTGTGCCTTTCTTCAGAGAGCTCTAGTGAAGTCTATGTGAGATAGTAAATGTAAAGATTCTTGTTGTTACTATTAATATTTTTCAGGGACTGTACATAGTAGGCTTTATATATTTTCTCTATTTTAACCTCTATAAAAATCTTACGAAGTATATATTATTAGCCCCAGCATCCTAGTATTCCACCTACCCTTGCTATCACTGAGGACAATTTCCACAAGGAGATTCATAAGAGCTTTACTCTCTGAAACTGATAGAAACCTTAATATTTTGAAATTTAAAAAAAAAAGGCAGCTTCAAGATCACTTCATTCCTCTCTCCTTTGGATGGTGCATTCTACCCTGTGCGTAGCTGCTCTCCTGGCACAGTTCCTATGACAACCTGTCTCTGAAATATTTTTCTGCTCTCCCCATATATCCATAGTACTCACGGTTCTTCTTGTTACCAAGGAAGAAAAAAGACCTATCAAGTAAAATTATAAGTAAAAGGGCTACCTTTTGTTAGTGGGGAATCTCAAAAGAGCCATGATACTACATCAACCAAGACAGTAAATTGCTTTGAACTGTTTTATTTAAATGTTATGAAGCCTCATATGTGCTCATTCCCTCCAGTGCAATAATTGGTAACCTGTACAATGGATCTTATAATTATTAGGTGGCTATTACCACTAGTACAAAGCAAAGCAGAAGTACACTTTCATTTTGATGCTGGAGCTTTCTTAAAATCTTGTTCTGGATGTTCCTTTTGATTCTATTCTCCGTTGTAATTTGCTGTACAATACCATGGTATGTAAACATTGGGAACTCTGTGTGCACAAAGTAACTCTAATCTATACCCTTAGGGATCAATTAGTATATGAAGTGGCCTAATAAAATTAACACCCTAAGAATTGACTAGGTGGCATTCAAAAGTATTTGTATCAAATCAACACACAGAGGTTTATTATTTAGGATGTTAGAATTTTTAACTGGTGAAAGTAGTGGAGTTTAAGTCCTGTGATTGTTAGAAGCTAGGCACCTCCATATTTGCAGGAGTTACATATAAATAAGTACCAGTCTGGGCCAGTAGTTCATACCAGAGAAGCAGCTTCCAGATCCAAGGCCCCATTGGCCCTGTGCCCCTCCCCTTAGCAGATAATCTTGTCCTCTGATCTGACCAAAAGGCCTGAACTTTTGTCCATCAGAACACGCCTGTCTCTATCTTGTAGAGATCCTTTCATGAAGGTGCTGTTCAAGGGTTGAGAGCGAAAATATTCCAAGTATACATGGGCTGTATAATTGTTTTGTGCCTGCTTGCTAGCAAATATTTCTTTGCTTAGATTAATATGATCTGAAATGTGCCTTGGCTATACCTGCCTCGTAGTAAGGAGGTGGGTTGGAAACAGAGCTGACACCCCCTCTAACTACTAGAGGGTGCCAATGAAGTCCAAAATTACCTGATATTCATGTAACTCTTGGTTCAAATATTCATATTCTCTTCTTCAATACAGACCTCATAATGATCCACTGTATCTGAATTTCCTTCTGCCACACTGGCATCTGTCTTCATGGGTGTCCTCATTGATCTGTATGCAAGTGCAGTCTATTGGTCAGAATATCATCCGCAGGTGACATAGAAATGATCTAGTCTCCATAACCACCATTCACACACTGAGTCCTGAATCCTCATGCTAACCCTCAGCCTCATTTTTTTTTCTTTTAAAATAGAATTTATTTTTTACAGAAGTTTCAGATTCACAACAAAATTGGGCAGAAAGTACATAGAGTTCCCATATTCCCCCTACCCCTGCCAACACACACACACACACAGCCTTCCCCACTATCAACATCCTGCACCAGAGTGGGGCATTTGTTAAAAGTGAGGAATCTGCATGGACAAATCATCATCACTGTCAAAAGACAAAATTACCACAAATTTAGTTTAAAGATCTAATTGTCTTTCATTTGAGATTCTAGAATCAGGCAACACCTCATTCTATAAAATAGAATGAGTGTTCCAATGAGCAAGCGAGGAGGAGGTTGGCTTTATAGACAGAAAAGAGTTGAAGAAAGCAGAAATAGAGAACAACAAGTGGATGGGTCATTCCAAAGTTATTTTCTTTATAGGGTTGAAACATTCACTCAGGTTGACCGGTATCTTTTTTTGTTTGTTTGTTTGTTTGGAAACTGGCCCATTTCAAAGTTCAGTTTAACTATGTGGAACATGAGTGACTCCATTCTGGTTTGGTCTGGTCAGCTGAAGCCTAGTGCAGGAGGCTAGTCCAAAAGAATGGCCTCTCATAAACTTTGTTTAACATCATGCAAAGTCTACAGTTTACATCAGGGTTTACTCTGGGTGTTGTACGTTCTGTGGGTTTTGACAAGTGTATAAGGAACACGTATCCACCATTGCAGGATCATACAGAATAGTTTCACTGCCCTAAAAATTCTATGTTCTCTGCCTACTTACCCCTCCTTTCCCCTACCCCCTGGCAATCTCTGATCTTTTTACAGTCTCCATAGTTTTGTCTTTTCCAGAATGTCATATAGTTGGAATTATATAGCATGTAGCCTTTTCAGACTGGCCTCTTTCACTCAGTAACGTGTATTTCAGTTTCCTCCATGTCTTTTCCTGGCTTGATAGCTCATTTCTTTTTAGTGCTGAGTAATATTCCATGGTCTGGATGTGCCACCACGGTTTTTCATTCGTCCAACTGAAAGACATAGTGGTTGCTTCCAAGTTGTGGCAACTATGAATAAAGCTTCTATAAACATCTGTGTGCAGGTTTTTGTGTGGACATGAGTTTTCAACTCTTTGGATAACTACCAAGGACTGTTATTGCCGGATCACATGGTGAGAGCATGTATAGTTTTGTGAGGAACTGCCGCGAAGTTGCTGTACCATTTTGCGTTCCCACCAGCGATGAATGAGTATCTCTGTTGCTCTGCATCCTCAGGATAAAGGATAACAGTCCTTTATCAGATCTTCCTTTTGCAAAGATTTTCTCCTAGTCTGGGGCTTGTCTTCTCATTCTCTTCTCTAGACTTAGTTTTAATGTGATAAAAACATGCGTAGTTGCTTGTGCACATGACTTATTCATTTATTTGCTCTTTTATTCATTCAACGTGTATTTATTGAGCGCCTGTTAAGTATCAGGCACTGTGCCAGGCGGAAAACAGTGATAACCTAAATAGGCACAGGGCTTGCATTTGCCTCTAAACCACAACAGCTCATATTTTAAATCCTCAAACTTGTATTCACATCATTTGTGATTTATCCTCTGAAGTATTCTAGAGTCTATCCTCTGCTCTTTTTTGCTCAGACTACCCTGTTTACCCTCCTTATCATTACAGATGGTTGCACCTAACTTGTCTTGTTTCCACACTGGTTCTCCCCTTTCCAATTCCTCCCGTACAGGGGTGACGCAGTTATCCTCTTAAAATGTAGATATAATCAGGTCATATTTCTGGTTTAAAAAATGTGTATGACCTACAGCTGTAGTAGGTATCAGTTTTACCCTACAACACTGGAGTGCAAGAATATTCACTTCTCTTAACTTCTCTGAAATTGTTAAATTAATTCAGCCTTCTTCTGCTTAGCCAGTGAGAAACTCAGTTTCAGTCTTTGTATTGGGCTCCTTCCTTCTATCGTGGATCTTTTGAAATTTACAGGGATCTCACGCAGGATAGTCAAGAAAGGGCCCTCTGGTCTTTGCCTCCAATGCTTTCTACTGTTCTTCACCTTGACTAAATCCACGTGGTCCTACAAAGGTAGGTAATGCCAAGCCTGGCTCTTTAGAAATATTTGGTTTCTGCCCAGCAATACAAAAGACTCTGAGACAAGAAAAAACAAAAACTAGCTACCTTCTTGGTGGGGGAAGGTAAAAATTTATAAAACAAGAAAAACAAAAGCACTAATTAATATTTCAAATTATCCTGCCTCATGGAGAGTGTCCAATCTCCTTAGCATGGCTACAAGACATATCTACACCTCCCAATTTCACCTTCATCCCGTAGTGTGCTGAGCCAGTTTACACCAGCTCGTGAGAGCCAAGTGTTAAATTTTCAGGAATTTTGTGAGCCAGTTGTTGCACATGGCTATTATTAAAAATTAAATGATATAAACCTCCCTTCCTCTCTCCCCTTCATCTCCCTAGAGTGCTCTCCCATCCCAGTCTGAGATCCCACCAGGCTGTGTTGAGTACTTGGGTTACAACAAATCTGACATTGTATCTAATTGTTGCTTTCAACAAATATCCCTTAGACTATGAGCGTGTCAATAACGTTTCTCATTCATATTTGTCTCCCTTGTTAGCAGAAGGTCTGGCATGTGGTAGGGATTCAATAATTGCTTGGTGAGTGAGTGAATGACTCTTGGAAGTTGAAACCTTTTCCCTTCGTACTATCTCGACATCATCCTTCTAACCAGCAGCGCTCAGCTTCCCAAATCAAGCATTATATTCCTAAGAGCCTGAGTCCTTCCATTCTTTAATCAGTCACCACAGAGGAAAAGTTTTGTTTGCCTGTCAAAGAGATGAAACGTCCATCCTCCAAGGCTTTCATTCTCTTCCTCTAGGAGAGGCTTAAAATGCAGATCAAATACAAGAAGTTAAGAAACAACAAATCTTTACAAATTCCCTCAGGTACAGAAATAGAGGCCAGGCACAGTGGCTCACGCCTGTAATCCTAGCACTCTGGGAGGCCAAGGCAGGAGGATTGCTTGAGGCCAGGAGTTCAAGGTTGCAGTGAGCACTCCAGCCTGGGCAACAGAGTGAGACCCTATCTCCAAAAAAAAAAAAAAAATTTAATTACAAGTCTCAGCATCCATACATAACATCTTGTGGGACTTGAGCCTGAAATGGGAAGTCCATGTGGGTCGGTTGGTAAACCAGTGCAGTAAACCATTGCTGTCTTCAGCCCTACTGACATTTTGTAAGCAGAGAATGGATATGAGAATGGCTGACATGTATCATTGCTGGGTAGGCTGACAGATGGCCAAAGTGGCCAGGTGGGCTGCACATTGCACAGATGTACCTTTTAGATAGAAAAGGATGTTTCTTTCCTTTTCTATCTTCCAGGACATTCTGGAAGGTTCATGACAGAAATATTCCAAAGACTAGAAAAAACAAAGGGTGAAAACCATTGCTTTTGATTTTAGACTATGCAATCCCAAGTACAGAACTGCTTGACCTAATTTCTAATTCCATAAACAGCTTTGGGGAAATAGTCATTGCTTTGCCCTAGTCTTCCCAGAACAAGAACCAAACGTCCCCAAGGGCACCAAATGACACCACCACCCCACCGCCAAGCTGGCACCGGCAAAGACATAGGCTATTTGCAGAGAGCCTGCCGCCTCTGCTGTGAGTGGGCGGTAAACTACCAGGGAGACGCTGCTGCCTGCCTGGAGACAGGGTTGCTAGGTGCCTCTGAAGTAGTGAGACTGAGAGGTGTACATTATTTTCCCCACACTTCTTATTTTACACAGTGACAGTTGTAGCTTGGAAACAAAAGCGAAGAATAGCGTCTACGGAGTTAGGAATAATGGCCAGCCAAGTGCCCTATGGGGCAGAAGGAGTGGGGTTGAGGCTTTTATCAGGAGCAGGAAAAAAAGTAATGTGATTTGGTTTCACCATAATTGCTTAAGCAGCCTGGGTGAGAACTAATTATGAGTTCATCTGGCTCCAGAGAAACCCCACCTCTTCCCTTCTCCAGAACGGTACTAAAATATCAACATTGCATCATCAGAAATCATTCCCATTGGTGGCCTTTCTTAAGGAAAGCAGCGTGCTCTGTCTCTCTGAAAGCCACTGGAATCTGTAGAGACCCAGGAATTTACATCTTCCCAAGACAAATAAAATATCTCTGGCACTCACTTATCACTTGAAAACTCAGAGTGCTTGCTCATTATTATATTATAGAGTGTTGTTTTTGCAATGTGGGAGTGATGAAATGCAAAGAAGGAAATGAAGGATACAATAGCCCTGCCTTTGTTAATCTCAGGAGGCATTGTGGATTTCAGAATCAGGCTGTTCTTTGATGATATCTTGAGCCTCTCAGGCTCTCACCAGGCTCCAATGGTCCTAAGGAGACAGGTATTTTTGGTCAGACAACTGGTCACCTAATTCTCAAAAGGACAGAGCTAACATTGCATGTCTCAGGATAGGAGTTGGATTCCATCAAGGTTATTAGTCCAAATTACAGATCTAAATGAAAACTAAATACTGTTGCTAGAGTATACTTATAAATGTCTGTAATATGCAACTTTATATGAGCTCTGAGAATGAGGGGAGTTGGTATATGGGAGTAGAAAGAACATGGATTCAAATCCTGGGTTCAACCTGGCTTCAAATCCTGACTCTGATGCTCACTAGCTGTATGGAAGTCACTTGCCTTCTGCGTCTCAGATTCAACTGGGAAATGAGGTAAAAATATCAGTTCCTTTGCAGGATCCATGTAAAGATGAGAAATAGTATATAAAGTGTGTACATCGCACTTGGGACAGAGGGTATAAAACATAAATGGTAGCACATGTCACAGTTGTTCTCTTGCTATGAGAGTGTTGGGGCTCAGAAAATAATACCCCAAAGACTGCTGCTTTGAAATGGTGAGAGGCCTTAGAAGCTGCCTCAGAATGAAGGTCCCTCTAACTTTGTCTTGTCCTCTCACCCCAAGCACTGGGAGGGACTCTGTCTCTCCGGAATTTCCTTATCTGACCAACAAAGCTTCTTTCCAAAAGAAATGCAATTGAGCAAACCACCTCCCTAGGGATCTCATCAAATGACGGAGAAAGATCAACCACCAGAGAGAAGAGACTGGGAGTCCTCACCACACCCAGGCAGAATTTCCATCTATTCTTCTGAGGGCAGCTCCAAGAGATTACCTAGGTGACTTTATCTTAGTAAAAAGTCAACCTGTGTTCCTGGGCAGCTATGTCTCTCACCTTCCCGTAATATCTGCCTCCCACCTCCTGGGTCGGTTCATTCTCCCTAATGATTCACTGTCCCCAAAAGAATTGTCCACTTTCCCGATCTCCCTCCCTCCCCTACGAAAAAGGATATATAAGCTTCTGTACCGCACTGGATTATGGGGTAATCATTAACCTGTGATTCCCCCATGCTATGTACATTAAATAAATTCTGTGTGCCTTTTTGACTATTAATTTACCTTTTATCAGTTGACTTTTCAGTGAATCTTCAGAAAGCGAAGGGATCTGTTTGCCCCTACAAGAGTCTTATTATCTGAGTGCCTCTGCAAGCAGCACTGTGGGGATACAAAGACATACAGTACATGACTTTTGTCTTCTGAACCATCCCAATTTAGTTAGATGGGGGGGGGTGAATGGGACTACCTGCGGCAAGCAGCAGCAAAACAACACCGTATAAGTAGACAGAAAATCATGTGGTACAAATTCTAGGTGGGGTAGGATCAGGGAAAAGGAATAACAATGAGGGTGGAGCAATAGCTTCAATCACTGAACAGAAAAATAAACAAAAGCGTGACTCGAGAACTATTAAGACTGATACAGAAATCATATTGGAGAGTCAACTAAAACGGAAGACCAACACACCAAGAAGAGGCTCATTCATTTTAGCACCCAAAGGGCATGAAAGCAAAAACAGCCGGCCCTGGTAACTTATTCCCCAAGGTAACAACCTTTTTGAAGAAGGCTGCTGGACTTTGAAGGTTCTAATTATGGACCTTGACTGGGCTCACCTGTGGTCGGTAAGAGATTGGGCCATCTTTATTTTGTAAGAAAAGTCAGCTTACAGTTAGAAAATGAGAAGCAGAAATAAATCGTCCAACTCCGTAATAAATCCAAACTGAAATATGAGTTTAAAATGTAGTACCTTAGAAAGTTAAAATGACTCACTCTTTCTATAACTCTGCTGATTTTCCTTGTCATATATTCCTTTAAATATATATAGAGTTTATGTCCAATTCCATGAACATGGGTGTACAATAAATGGCACTTTATTTCTGTAAATCATAGCTAACCAGAATCTGTACTCCCAGGAAAATTCAACCATAGTCATTATTGACCACCCTGTTAATGGAAGAAGAGAAAAGAAAATACAATAGCAATGATTATGTATTTAAGTTACACCCATGTTTTATATTTTGTGCCAGTTTCCTTACATACCATAAGTACTTGAATATAAGATGACATTTTCCTTCCAATTTTTTTCATACAAATAAAATGAATTGCCTTGTATTAGAGTCTTTATAAAGTCTCTTTACTTACAGGAATCTTATTCAATTATTTTGAACAGCTAATTACTAATATATATGTCTGAATAAAAGGTGCAATTTTTCCAATTTTTTGTAGAGATAAAAGAGTTCACCTTATATTTGAATCTGTCTTAAATCTTCCTTGTTATGGGAGGCCTATTCAATTATTTTGAAAAGCTCATTGTGAGAAGACACATTATCCTGATTCAGTCTCAATTAGTGGAAATTTAAAATGCTTATAGAGGTCAGCTGGTGGAGTTGGTAAAAAAAAAGGCAAAAATATTTTACACAGGTTTTTAATTATTCCTGGAGGTACGAATTCTAAATTTTAACAGTTGGGTAATGTTGTAAATCATCCATTTAGAGATCAACTTAAAAAGCAGTCAAGTAAGTGTTTATATTGGGAAGATTATAAATATAGATTCACATATGAAATAAACCAACTGTGGAGTAGAGATGACTGAACCTACTCATTTGTTTTTTGAAACCCCACTAAAATATGGTCAAGAGATTTTTTTTTTTAGGACATAAAATCATAAGGACAAAGAATGAGGGAAGGAATCAAATTTTCCATCAAAATTTGGAAGTTGGGAAGGACATGAATGATGTAGCAGACCCAGGAGGGCTGAGTCCCAAGATGGTAGTAGAGAAGCTGAGAAGCCATTGATTACACACAAGTCTCGGGAGCTGGCAGTGCTGGGTAGCTCTGGAAGTGGAATTGAAAGTAGAGCAAGAAAACAAGGAGTTTGAGCCTCAAATTCCCTACCTACCTTCAGCAAAAGCCTGTAAGTTTATTTTTTGGAAGAGCTGACACAGACAGCTTTAGGAGAGGTGAGAGCTGTAAAACTGAACAGAAAATCAGGATTAGGTGGATGTTGACATATTGAAACTAAAACTCATCCCTGCCACTTAATCCTCTTCCTCTACCTGGCTCTCAGAATGCCAGCAACAGGCCTAAACCTTCCATACCTTACAACTCCAAGAGGAGTTCAAAGCTCTTTCTCTAATGAATCCAACCATATTGACTAAAGGAAAAATTCAGAGACAGCCTAGACCTGTGTTGTTCAGTGCAGTAGCCATCAGCCACTTGTGGCAATTTATTCTAAAACTTCAGTTAATAAAATTAAGTAAAATTAAAACACCAGTTCCATAGTCACACCAGCCATATTTCAAGTGATCAATAGACACATGTGGCTGGTGACTATAGCATTGGATAGTACAGATATAGAGCATCATCACATAAAGTCACATCCCACAGCACTAACCTAGACAAATCTCCCCACAGCAAAATCCACAATCTCCATCCTCACACTCCTAAGTATATGCAAACAACGAAGGATCCCAGATACCCAAGACATCTTTTAAAACAAAAAATAAACAACAAAGTTAAAGTTTAAGCAAACTGAAAGAACCAGAGATGACACAGAGAAGAAAAAAATGTCTTATTAATATTCTCAGGGAGATGGCCGGGCGCGGTGGCTCACGCCTGTAATCCTAGCACTCTGGGAGGCCGAGGCGGGAGGATTGCTTAAGCTCAAGAGTTCACGACCAGCCTGAGCAAGAGCGAGACCCCGTCTCTATAAAAAAAAAGAAAAAGAAAAAGAAAAAAAAATATTCTCAGGGAGGGAAGAAGAGATATTGTTTCTACAAAACAAGTATAGCCTGCCATAAGAAAATAAATATTCAATAAATAAAAATACAAAATATTAGAAATTTTAAATATATAACAGCATAAGTAAAACACTCAATAGAAGTGTCAGAAAAATTGGAGAAATCTCCCAGAAAGCAGAACCAAAAAAAAAAAAAAAAAAATTGGAAAAGAGGAGGAAAGAAATCAGAAAACTAGAGGACAAGTTTGCAAGTTCCATATTCAAACAAAAGGAGTTCCCAAGAAACAAAACAGAGAAAATGAGGAAAGAAAATTATTTGAGAAACAGGAACATTTCAAGTGAATTTCCCAGAACAGAGTGACCTAAGTATTAAGATTGAAAGAGAGTTCGGAGTATCCAGATGGCTGAGAATAAACCACACCAAAGTCACATCCTCACAAAATCTGAAAACACTGGGGACAAAGGCAAGTTTCCAGAGAGGGGGGAAAACAGTCTCCTAAAAGACCAAGAATCTAAATAGTTTTGGATTTTTCAACAGCCCACTGAAAGCTAGTAAGAGCAATGCCTTAAACATTCTGAAAGAAAATCCTTCTCAATATAGATGTCTGTATCCAGCCAACCTATCAATTAAGTGTGAGGGAATAATAAGAATATTTTCAGATATTCAGGGTATCAAAAATTTTACATCACCTGCACCCTCTCTTGGATAGCCACTGGGAGGATGTGCTTCACTGAAGTCAGTGGGTAACCCACGAAAAAGAAGACACGAAATCCTGGAGACAGGGGAGAGAGGTGGAGGGAATAGGCAGAACTGTGGTCCAGTGCAATTCCATGAATACAACTGTGTGGCCAGCTGAGTTCACCCTTCCGGATTAAAGCAAGTTATCTTCAGGAAGGGATGCTTCAGGGATAGGCAACACCAGAATGCCTCATGAGTCTGAACACACCAAGAAAAGATTTAGGCCACTGGCAGAAAGTAGGAATTAGGAATACATATAAAACTAATTTTTTAAAAAAATTTAGGGACAATTATTTAATCCAGGGAAAACACAGCTGTGAATGGCAGGACTGACTAATCATACTTGCATAAATCATTGTATTCTACAAGGCATAGCTGTGAATAGCATTTGCATCATCAAAATAACACAATAATTTTGTTCTAACTTGATGATATAACTACTAGAAAAATAGGGAGCAAGAAAGAATTCATGTAATGGGAAGAGGGCAGGGGATAGGTATGAGAAATAAAGAAGTCATCATTTTCCAAAATAGAAAGTAAATATTAATAGATAATGGCTGAAACAAAAAAAAAAAAAACAAGAATAGAATTATTAGCACATTATTTGGAAACATGAAGGTCATATACCTAAGAAAAAAACAAAACAGAGAAGAGAGTTGAAAGTGATTGATTCTTGGTGAAGAGAAATGGATGAGAGGGACTCAGGGTAGTTTTGTACCATCCTGCTGAATTATTCTATTCTTTAAACTTTATGCACTTATAAGTTTGATTTTTAAAAAACTGAAAGGAAAAAAGGCACAGGGAAAAAAGTCCAAACCTGCTGTCCAAGTGTTGTACAAATGACTGCTTATGTCTTGGAGAAAATTTTCTGATAGTGTCATGCACAAATTCCTTTCACCCTAGTGTTGTCAACTTCTCTTCTAAGCTTCCTCTAGGCTTTCTTTCCCACATCATGACCCCTGACTCCAAATTAATTCTTCCTTTCAGTTTCCCTATGGCCCCTCCCCTGATTCACCTACCTGCACTTCTTGCTTAGAGATACGAACCTAGTGCTTCTAGATAGCTCTATATACTTAATTTGCATCTCTGATTATAACACAAAATCCTTGCAAACTGGAAGTATGTCTTATGCTTTGAAAACCAAGCATCTGATTCCATTCTTGCAACAGTACGGACACACCTACTGTAAATATTTCCTGGTGACAATTTATTGAACATATATTATTGTGGTGATATAGTCACTCTGCACAGGTCATGTCATTTCATTCTAAAAAAACTGTAAGGTGACTTCAATAATCGCCCCCATTCTGCAGATGAAGAAATGGTGGGAGAGAGAAAGCAGTGAAAATTTCACCTTAGCACTGGGTGTAAGCAGTATCACATTTCTTTATTTTGTTTAAATCTAATCGAGCTACTTAGAGCAGCAATCTGCTGGCAGGAAATTCCATTTCAATCATTTCTGGACTTCCCCTCCGTTCTCACTTCCAGGTGATGCAAAGGTTGGGACTGGGGTGTCTTGTGCAATCCAGAATATTGAAAGGAAGGGGTATGGCAGTGGTCCTCACAGATATGCTTAATGTCCCAGCCCACGTGATCTGGTTCCTAAGGGAAGTTGTACTCACCAATAAGCTTGGACAAGGGTCTCTGTCACTGCAGTTCCCCCGACCTGGGCTCCTATACTCCTTCTTCCTTAGCGTCCCGTAGCAATCCGTCCACCTGGTCCTTAACCAGCCGAACTTGGAAACTCCCAAACCCAGTTCCTTCTCTGCATCTCCAATTTCCCAGCATTCCCCTAAAGACCTTGTCTTTCTTCTCTTCCACTCTGGGTAACATGGCATAATTGCCACACTGGGTCTAATTGTCCAAAACAAAACAAAACCAAAAAAATGGAATGAAGCCGTCCTCGGGCAACATCTGTTTTCCATTCAGCAATCCAAAGCCCCTGGGGCAACAGAACACAATGGCTTGGCTGCTTTCTTGGAATGGGAAGGGGAAAAATACCTTTGAGCAGTGAAAACAAAGCACTAATCTGTAGTTAGTAGCTAGAGAAGAGAAAAAGATTTATAAATACACATATTTGGGGGTGGCCGGGAGAGAAGGAAGGAAGAGTTGTTGGTCAAAGGGTACAAAGTTACAGTTAGGAGGTGTAAATTTTGAGATCTATTGCACAGCAGGGTAACTATAGTCAATAAAAATGTGTTATAAATCTCAAAATAACTAAGTAAATTTCAAATGTCTCACCACAAAAAAATGATAAGCAAGTGAGATGACGGATATGTTAATTAGCTAGATTTAATCATTTCACGTTGTATGCATATATCAAAACATCACATGGTACCCCATGAATATATACAATTATGATTTGTCAATTAAAAAATAAATACATACACATATTTATATACCCCAATATAAATACACATATACATAGATAATATCAACATAGAGAAGCAGTTATGTATATGATTATATTTGTAACATACTCAGTTGAATGAATTCCTGTGAGAAAAGAGATTTTCACTGTAAAATAAATAACTTCGATTAAGAGAGTCTGTCTCATCCTCTAGTCTTCTACTCTTGCCTTTGAACCATATTCCAAACCCAGGGAAAAAACATGTTTATAAAACTGCAAAGGTCAAGGCCAGTAATGGAAATTGATTTTACATGCTCAGCAGAGTGTTTTTAGAACCATGGAACAGTCTGAGGGAAAAGAAATCTATTTAATTACTCGACAGCCTTTTGTAGTCCATTAAAAAGGCTCCACAATTGTCTACCTTCCCTGAACCAACTTAACATAAATCCCTCCCATTAAAGAAGCACTTCTTAGAAATTGCACAGAATGCACCCTCCTGAAGAGGTGAAAACTCCAGAGAATGAACTCAAACTAAGAATAATGATTCCTGCATGAAGAAAAGCTGCTTCCTTTAAATGTTTTTAATGAGGCAGAAATTTTCACTCGAAGCTCCTGCCTGTTAACCTGAGTAGCTGGTCCCTTTGAACTTGTATTTTTCTCCCTTCACTTTCTGTTTGATGAGATAATGGGCAAGAAATCAATAGCCTCTACTTCAAGAGCAATTATGGTGCATTTTTTACTTTATTCTTTTTGAATTTTAGTCTACCATGTTCAACACTAAAAACTTTCTCTGCATTTTAAAGCAAATTCATGATAATTCAAAATATGATTTTATTGTTGCTAACAATTGACTGCTTTTTAAATTCTTACCATTTTACATGGGAAATAGAAAAGAAAACAGTACATACATTAGATTTAAGGAGCTGTATAACTGAATGACTGCTTGGTTATATGAGCAAGTATGCTTGCCCTGTGATAGGTCAGGTCTCAAATGAGTCTCCTGGGACAATTGTTTTTCAGCTATGGGAGGTCAGACTACAACTCCTTTTAAAGATCACTATGTTCATTACATCATTAATTCAATTAATTCCATTTAATTAAAGTTCTTGAACAAGTGCATAGTCAAGCACTATTGTTTAGAATTTTAGTAGTCTTTCCATATCAACCATAATTAATTAATTATGCATCAACTATACAATACCTCTGTGGTCCCCAACCCCTGGGCTGTGGACCAGCACTGGTCCATGGCCTTAGGAACTGGGCCGCACAGCAGGAGGTGAGCGGTGGGTGAGCAAGAGAGCAAAGCTTCATCTGTATTTACAGCCACTCCCCATCGCTCACCCGCCCCCTTCCCTTCCCACCTCCACCAGGGAAAAATTGCCTTCCATGAAACCGGTCCCTGGTGCCAAAAAGGTTGGGGACCACTGCTGAGTATCTGTCCTAGGACAGTAACTTAGAAACCATGATAGTTTGTGCTACTTGTGCTTACTACTATTAGTTTGAAATAAATTGTATCTCAGATGGACTTATAGTGGTCTCTCCCTTTCTCCCTATGCTAACAAGATTTCACTGTGTCATGACTGTTATATCAAGATCAAGGTAGGTATTCATTTATACTTCTGCCTTTTTTTTTAAGAGGCAAGTTCTCACTTTGTTGCTCAGGCTGGAGTGCAGTGGCTACACACACGCTCAATCATCTCACTACATCTTCGAACTCCTGGGCTCAAGTAATCCTTCTGCCTCAGCCCCCTGAGTAGCTGGGACTACAGGTACATGTCACCGCACCCGGCTCTACCTTCTTGTCTTAACTGAAATTTAACTTTCTCTCTATTCCTTCCCTTGCAGCCCATTCCAATGACAGCTGCTTCCTTCTGCTAGTCCTAAACCTGCAAAAAAGTTGCCATTTTCTTCTTTCAGACTACAGTTTCCAGTCTTTTTTAAAAAACACTCACGATTTGTACTGCTCTTTTGAAATTCATGCTATTTGCTTACATTAGCTAGGCCCATCTCAGCCAATTATCCCTGACTTTCAATAGCATTTTGAATTCCTAGGTCAATTTTCTTCCAATGTGAGGCTGAAAAATAGTTCCCCAAAAGATATTCATGTTTTAATCCCTCAAGCCTATAAATGTCACCTATTTGAAAAAAGCAGATTTGCAGATGTGATTAAATTTTAAAACTTGACAGCCTGAGCACCATAGCAAGCCACAAAAAAATAGAAAACTTAGCTGGGCATGGTGGTGGTGTGTGCCTATAGTCCCAGTTACTTGCAAGGCTAAGGCAGGAAGATCACTTGAGATCAGGAGTTTGAGGTTGCAGTGAGCTATGATGATGCCACTGCACTCTAGCCTGGGCAACAGAGAGAGACCCTGTCTCAAAAAAATAATAATACTAATTCAGAAACTTAAGCTGAGGCGATTTGTCCTGGATTATCTGGATGGGCCCTAAATGTTGTCAAGTGTGTCCTTGGAAGAAAGAGGCAGAGGGAGATGTGACACACACATAGAGAAGGCAATGTGAAGACAGAATAGACAAAGATTTGAAGATGCTGGCCTTGAAGATTGGAGTGGTGTGGCCACAAGCCAAGGAATGCTGGCAGCTACAAGCAGCTGGAAGTGGCAAGTAACATATTCTTATTGAGAACCTCTGGAGGGAGCCTAACCCTGCCAATACCTTGATTTCATCCCAGGGATACTAACTTTGGGCTTCCGGCCTCCAAAACTATGAGAAAATAAATTTCTGTTGTTTTAAACTAAGTTTGTGGTAAATTGTTCCAGTAGCCATAGGAAACTAATACACTATCCTGTTCTTTCTTTCATTCTCTGAGATTTCTTCCATCTCTATTGTGCCAAGAATTAATACAGAAAATCAGGATTCAGGCCAGGCACAGTGGCTCATGCCTGTAATCCCAGCACTTTGGGAGGTCGAGGCAGGAGGATCACTTGAGACCGGGAGTTCACGACCAGCCTGGGCAACATAGTGAGACCCCATCTTGACAAAAAATTTAAAAATTTGCCAGTCATGGTGGCACACACCTGTAGTCCCAGATACTAAGGAGGCTAATCAGGAGGATTGCTTGAGCCCAGGAGTTAGAGGCTGCAGTGAGCTATGATTGTGCCACTGTACCCCAGCCTGGACAACAGAGTAAGACCTTGTCTCAAAGAAACAAAAAAGAAAAGAAAAGAAAACCAGGATTCATAAAAGCCCATAAATAGTCTCAAGAACAAGGGAATGATAATATCTTTAAATATCATGGAAAAGTTAACATAAAGCTTTTAAAGTACCAGTTGGATTAGACAATTAATAAGTCCTTGGTGACCAAAAAGAATAATGGTTTCACTACAGTGATAGGGATCACATGAGTGACCCCAAATGAGAACTGCCCAGCTGTGCCCAGTCAACCCACAGAATCTTGAGAGAAAAATAATTTTTGTTTTAAGCCTCTAAATCTTGGGGTGTTTTTTTTACCCAGCCAAGGCTAATCGGAACATGAAAGGACAGGGAGCTAAGAGAGGTCGTACTTTATTTTCTTTTAGTTGAGGAGAATGCTTAATGATTTGGAAGAGTTAACATGAGGAATGAAACAGATAATCAATTAGGAACATGTAGAAAAATTGTTAAACAGCATTGAGGGCCCAATTCATGTCATAGACCCTAAATCTTTGATAGCATCAGTCTCCTTTATGATTTTTCTCTAGTAGAGCTCAACAGATTTATCTGGGGTTGGAGGTTGGCAGCGCAGATACACAGGAAAAACAGAGGCCCAGAGAGCAGAGGGTGGTGTTAGCAAAGTGATTAAAGTAGTAGATCAGTGCCCAGGAGCAGGGCTGGCTGATACTTTCGCTGCTGTAGGAACAGAACCTGGGGTCCACTGGGCTTCTGGGGCCCACAAAAATGTTTTCATTTTTTTAGAATCAGAAGAAAAAAATAAGCTTTTCGACCAAAGAAAATGTTTTAGTATATATTAACATATCTATCTTTATGTATGAGCACAATCATAAATATAACTTTTAATATTTTTTGTGGAGGAAGGGGCCCATGAAGGCAAAAATGCCCAACTAATTACGTGGTCCTGTCTAGGAAGGACAGAAAATGAGAGAAAAGGGAGGTGTTAAGGGTGAGAGGTTTTAATGAAACTATTATAAATTTGTATTAGAACTAACAAGGGCAAGAGACCAAGAAGGTTAAGAGATTGTGATGACAGAGTGACAATGAAAGAAAGTGAGAGTTTTATGTGTTCAGGAATGGAGAAGTGTCACACCAGGGATGAGAAGCTCCTGAGTGTTGTGAGAGGTAGGAAGGGAGGTGGTCGTCTGAGCAGAGACGGAGGAAGATGGTGGGTGGGGTTTGTGTAGGTGACATTAACAATGAAGTGATCCATGATGGAGGCAGGAGTTAGAAAGACTAGGATTTCAAATGGATCGAAGATTTATGTATTAAAATAAACACATAAAAATGGAAGGACTAGAAGAAACAAAGAAAAATTTTAAAATTATCTCAAAATGGGCAAGTATAAAGTATGATATAAAATATATATAGCAAAATGAAGAGATTGATAAACTAAACAACATGCAAATAAAATTGTTCTGCATGACAAACACCATGTCATGTTTGCTGCTTACATGGAGGGCCTTTCCCCCAACCTCATCATTGACCTGAAATTTCACTTTCTTACCTATTTTTTCAACATTCCTTATCACTTACTGCACTTGATTGAATGTTTATGTGCCCCCAAAATTCATATGTTGAAACCTAATCCCCAAAGTGGTGGTATTTGGAGGTGGAGTCTTTGGGAGGTGATTGGGCAATGAGGGTATGAATGGGATTTGTGTCCTTAGAAAAGGGACCCCAGAGAGCTCCCTCACCTCTTCTACTATGTGACAACACACCAAAAACACATCATCTGTGAGCCAGAAACTGTGCCTTCACCAGACATCAAATATGCCAGCACCCTGCTCTTGGACTCCTTAGGCTCCAGAACTGTAAGAAATAAACTTCTGTTGTTTATAAGCTGCCCAGTTTATGGTATTTTTTTATAGCAGCTTGAACAGGCTCATATACTCACTATTACTGAAGTTGCTGCTGCCTCTGGTCTTTTATATTATCTTTCTTTGAGAATCCTAAAAAGACTAGATAGGAAAAGAAACTTTAGTGGTCATCTATCCTAGCGGTTCTCAACCCTGGCTGCTTCATAGAAATAACATAGCATGCTTTAAAAAAACAAATATCCAGATCGCTTCTCCCAATATGATTTAATTATTCTAAGATAGGGACCAGGAATAATGTTCTTGAAAGTTTTCCAGGCAATTCTATGTATATCCAAGCTGTGAATTGATTTACTTCAACACTTTTGTTATAAAGATGAAGGAACCAAGGGAGATCTCCCAAGGTCAAGTGTCTAGATGGAGGTCGGATTGGAGCCCAAGGCTCCTGGCTCTCAGTCCAATGTTCATCCCTCTGCATCATGTTGCTTTGACCCAGTGATTCTGCCCTCTCTCCTGGTTTCATTTGGCTCCTTACCCAACCTTAAGGCAATAATCAAAGGTACCAAAGTGTGATCAGCAAAGCTTGAGAAGGGTCTGCCCTTGGCCATTTTCTCTAATCCCTATTCTCTCTATTCTTGCTGATTTAATCCAAAACTTCCACTAACTGTGACCTTCATATGAACCCACATGTCTGTCTCCCAACACCTGCATAAATCCAGACATTGATTCCTGTTCCTTTTGTCAGCTGCTGTGCATTGCTTGAGAAAGCCACTCAGTGGTGCCAGTTGGTACCACTACATGTTCATGGTCTTTAACTTCAGCATGTTCTCATTCTGTGGGGCCATGCTTACCTCACCCTTCTTTGTTCCTTGTCATGTCACCCATAAAGACTGCTACAAATCTTTTCTATGCTCCTTGAATCACCTGTCTTAGCTCTGTACTCTACCCACAGCAGATTAAATCACTGGAAACTAATGCCATCTATGTCCTTGCCTCTCCTCTGCTTGAAATCATCTCTTTGTTTTCACCTATCCTCTTTCAAAGTCTAATTTTTGCCTGTGATTGGACTTAACCCCTCCTTTTGTTCTTTAGTACATCTTCTGTCTGTCCTCCTCTCTTCTTTCTCCAGCCATTTCTGCTCTAGTGCCTCTTCTCTCTCTGCCTACAAACTTGGGAGTCTTTCTGATCCCAAAAGCAATCCTTCCCTTAAAATTACCACCCTGTTACACCGCCATTCACCACCCATCTTTCTTCCTTTCTTTGCTGAAATTTCCCATTGGATGGTGTATAGTCACTGTTCAGTTTTCTACCTGCTATCTGTAATCTGACCTCCATCATCCATCTACTTGAACTACTCTCTTATTCATACATTTTGGCTTAATTGCCAAAATCAACAACCTCATTCACTGTCCTTGCACTAAGGAGCTCTCTCTCTCTCTTTCTGTCTTTCTTTGTTTTTTTGAAACTTTTTTCTCTGTTTCTTCATTATAGTGCATTCTCAATTTTTACTCTCTCCACCACCCCCTTCCACTGCGCTCTCTCTCTCTCTCCTCTCTCTCCTCCCTGCCCACCCCCACCCTGGGCTCCAAATTTTCTAGCCATACCCCAGTACCCCAGGTTGGAGGCCCTTGCTACTCTGTGGCCATGGACCATGACAAACATGAGATGTTTGTCAGAAACACAGCATTTCAAACTCCACTTCAGACCTACTTAACCCGAATCCACATTTTAATAATAACACAGAAAGCTTGAGAAGGCTTGTACTAAGAATCTGCCCTTGACCATTTTCTCCAACCCCTTTTCTCTCTATTCTTGATGGTCTAATCCAAAACTTTAAGCATTCTAAGCAAAAATCCCAAAATCTATTCTTCTGACCGTGAGCTCCTTCCATCTCGTATACTATGTCCCCATTTTCAACAAGTTTTTGAACATGTGCAATGGGTTTTTATTGGAAAATTTTCCTCATGTTCAAAATTAATCTTAATCGCTTCTAAATACTGTTCTTTCTTCCCTATCTCAATTAATAAATACTCTTCCAGGCACCCTGGGTTATAATTTTTGGTTAACTTTGTTTTGATTTTTTTTTTGAGACAGAGTCTCATTCTGTCACTGTGAGTAGAGTGCAGAAGCATTATCGGAGCTCATTGCAATCTCAAATTCCTGGGCTCAAGTGATCCTCCTGTGTCAGCCTCCTGAGTAGCTAGGACTACAGGCGTGAACCACAATGCCCAGCTAATTTTTCTATTTTTAGTAGAAATGTGGTCTCACTCTTGCTGAAGCTGGTCTCGAACTCCTGAGCTCAAGCAATTCTCCCACCTTGGCCTCCCAGAGTGTTAGGATTACAAGGTGAGCTGCCGCGCCTAGGTTAACTTTGATTCTTCTCTGCAACTGACCTTCACATAATAAAGCATATAATCTTGATCAGTTTCATCTTTAAATGCCTTTTGCATTCCTATTAATTAACAAACATAGATAAATAAGTAGATAGACTGATAGATGTAGACATAAATATATAGATTGATAGAATAATATAATAATTTATATATACATAAAATCTCTTATTATAAGTTATGAGCCAGGGACTCTTCCAAGAGTTTTACAAATATAAACTTGATTTTGTTAGACAACATTATCTTATTATCTTATCCTCTTTTGGACTTTTGGTCACTTTTTGCCTAGATCTCTGCTATTGCCCAACTGCTCTGGTTGCAAGCTTACTTCTGCAGTTTCCCTACGCCAGGACCAACCCAGAACACCAATGATAAAAATGCTAACTAACATTTGTGTAGTGCTGAATAGTTTACAAAGCACTTTCACGTAGGTCATCTTATTTCACCCTCACAAAAAACCATGAGTACAGTGTTATTTATAGCCCCATTTTATAAGTAAGTAAAATGGGACTCTAAGTATTTATGTGATTTGTTCAAGACCAACAGCTGACTCCTTACACTTAGCCTGTGCAACTTTAGCTTCCTAAAGTACCGAGAGTCTTCTCTTAACAAAACAAAAAAATGTTGATGTCTTCTAATTACCTACAGGATGATGCAACCTACCTTTCCAGTTGTAACTCCTCCATATCCTATTCTACAAATTACTCGCCATTCCCGGAATATACAAGTACTTTCCCAAATCTGTTTCTATTCACACTATTCCTACCACCTACAATACCCTTCTCATTGCCATCTGACAAAATTGTACCCATCGCCAAAGGCCCTGCTCAAATGGCCTTGCCTCTGTGAAGCCCTTTCCCAATCAGCTATGATGGGACTAATTAGTGTACCGTTTCTCTCTTTTTGCGAAATCATTCAGAGCAGGATTAATAAGAGTGTTGCTTCTAAAGTCTGAGTGCCTGGCTTCCGGGCCTGGCTGTGCCACATATATGCCTTGAGCTTCAGTTCCTATCAGTTAAAATGGGAATAATAATAGTATCTAGCTCATCAGATTATGAAAAAATAAGTACCAGCAGATGTACAGTAGTGACCAAACTGGTGAGGTTTCTGTAGCTCTGAAGCTGCATTTTAGAGGGAGAAAAAAACAATAAATGAGTAAATATAAATGTTGATATATAATGTTTCAGCCGATCATCTACGCAGAGACCCTCTGAGAAGTGAAGAGTGAGCAGGCACTGGTCCATTCAATGTGCTAGAGGAAGCATGGCCCAGGAGGAGAGAAGGGCATATGCAAAGGACTAGAAGAATAAAAGCAGCAGATATGTTTGCAGAACTGACATGTCCTGTAGCAGAAGCACAGCAAGTGAAGGGTAGAATAAAACAAGATGAAATTTGAGAGAGAAACCAGGCATGATAAACCATTGTAAAAAGATTTGATTGTATTTGAGTTATAATGGGATCATTTTAAATAAGCAATAAATAATTCAAAGTGAGCAAGCAACATGGTCCAATCTTTCTTTCTTTCTTTCCTTCTTTCTTTTTTTCTTTCTTTCAAGACAGGGTCTCACTCTGTTGCCGGGGCTGGAGTGCGGTGGCGTCATCATAGCTCACTTACTACAGCCTCAAACTCCTGGGCTTAAGTGATCCTCCTGCCTCAGCCTCCTGAGTAGCTGGGATTGCAGACTTGTGCCACCATGCCCGGCTAATTTTTCTATTTTTTGTAGAGACAGAATCTCGATATTTTGCCCAGGCTGGTTTCAAACTCCTGACCTTAAGCGATCCTCCCACCTTGGCCTCCCAAAGTGCTAGGATTACAAGTGTGAGCCACAACAACGCCCAACCCAATTTTTCTTTTTTTCTTCTGGGGGAAAAAAAAGGATAAAAAAAGTAAAAAGGATGCTCCAGCTAATGTTTGTAGAAATGAAATAACCATGTTCAGACA
The DNA here is from genome assembly GCA_023783475.1 of Daubentonia madagascariensis. Lineage (NCBI taxonomy): Eukaryota > Metazoa > Chordata > Mammalia > Primates > Daubentoniidae > Daubentonia > Daubentonia madagascariensis. The sequence continues at coordinate 20,022,082 of JAKFHU010001684.1, read as the reverse complement.
TTAGTACATGGGCAAGTAAGTACTTATGGGCAATTTACATCTTCCAAAGGTGCCAGCACCGCTGTCGCCCATCCCACATGGTTTTCTTACAATATGATGTTGGCACTCTACTGTCAAGACATGGGGCCTACGTCCCCCTCCCCCTGAATCGAGGTAAGCCTATGAGTAGAGCAATAGTGATACCATGTGACTTCACAGGCTAAGTTATAAAAGGCAACTCAGCCACCATACTGTGAGGAAACTGAGCAGTTACATGGAAGAGCCACGTGAAGGCTTTTCTGCCACTGCCCCAGCAGAGGTACCAGCTAACAGCCAAAATCAACTCCCAGACATGTAAGTGAGATTTCAGATGATTTCAGCCTTCAGCCTTGAGCCACTCCAGCTGATGCAGAGCAGAGCAGAGAGAACCTGTCCCTGCTGATCTTTGACAAAATACAGAACGTGAGCGAATTAAATGTTGTCATTGTTTTAAGTCACTACACTTTGGGGTGTTTTGTTGCACAGCACTGGATAAATGAAACAGTGTTAGTATTAATCTCATGTGTGCTAATTGCCTACCCAATAACCTCTCTTCTCTTCCTTCTAAACCTCAATTTTCTTTGGAGCAGCAAAATACCCAGTTACAGGTTACCCAGTCATGTAGATTACTGTTGTCTAACAAGGGAAATGCTGATATACAGTTATGTCTAATCTAAGAAAGCAAGTATAAGTGCTAAAGAAAGGGTATCAACATTGAGTTTTGCTGCACTGACTTATACAAGAAAGGTGGTTTTTATTCTCACAATGCAAGAAGCACAGGGTGGAAATCTGGGGTGGGTGCAGCTTATCTTCCAGCAAGTCTTCAAGGACAGTGGCTCCTCCTATCTTTCAGTTCTTCTTAGTGTGGAACCAACACTGGCTATGTAATTTTTGTAAGTTACAAAAACTTATTTACCCATATATCTTGCAACTAGCGGTTCTTATGTGATTCATTTCTGAATAATGAAATGTAAGCAGACATTTACTGGTTAGGGCTTTCAGGAAAGCTATTTTATTCCTAACAAAAAGGGACAGACTCAGTATTTATCTTTTGCTTTCACCTTTTCCATCTTACTGCCCAGATATGGGATACAATGTCTGGAGTTATTTTGCAACAATGAAGACAAAGTTGTGGCTTCATGGTGCGCAACCCCCGAAGTCAGGTAGGGCCCTGCCCTGTAGCTTAACGCTTTGCTGTTGCTGTCTTGAAATTCTTAACAGAAGGCCCCCTCATTTTCATCTTGCACTGGGCCCCACAAATTACATAGCCAGTGTTGGTTCCACACTAAGAAGAACTGAAAGCTAGAAGGAGCCACTGTCCTTGAAGACTTGCTGGAAGATAAGCTGCACCCGCCCCAGATTTCCACCCTTGTGCTTCTTGCATTGTGAGAATAAAAACCTCCTTTCTTGTATAAGTCAGTGCAGCAAAACTCAATGTTGATGCCCTTTCTTTAGCACTTATCCTTGCTTTCTTAGATTAGACATAACTGTATATCAGCATTTCCCTTGTTAGACAACAGTAATCTACATAAGGGCCAAGACATTTCTCACTGATCTGTGTATTCTCCCTGGAACTTAGAACAGAGCTTTCGTTCATGAGAATCTTCTAAGCCTAGGAACCATATTAAAGATAGGGCTCTGCCCTCAAGGATCTTACCACCTACAAGTGGCCTCAGAATAACATAAAGATGTTATTCCATACAATGCATCAGTAAAATGATAGTGCTAACACAGCCTTTAGGAAGAGTGGGTAAAGGAAGTCAGTCAATAAACATTTGATAAATGTAACTTTTGTGCAATAACTACTGTTCCCTTCAGTTTTGCCATCAGTCCAGGAATGGCACCTCTGTCTGTGGTTTTGTCCAAAAACTTATACGTTTTCATAGCTTGTGTAGGAAGCCAGACCTATGTATGATATTTTTCAAGTTTGGGGACAGTATTTGCACTTGCCTCATTTTTTGTTTTCTTCTGAATTCATGCTTTTAAAAAACAACTGTAACTATGGAAAAAGAGCAGTGGTTGCTATGGGCTAGGGAGTAAGGAAGGATGAATAGGTAGAGCACAGAGGATTTTTAGGGCAGCCAAACAACAGACTGTCCCTGACTTAGGATGGTTCAATTTAAGATTTTTTTACTTTATGATGGTATAAATATGCCAGTAGAAAACATATTTGAGTACCCATACAACCATTCTGTTATCACTTTTAGTACAGTATTCAATAAATTACATGAGATATTCAATACTTTATGATAAAATAGGCTTTGTGTTAGATGATTTGCCCATCTGCAGGCTAATGTAAGTGTTCTGAGCATTTAAGATAGGCTGTGTTAAGCTATGATTTTCAGTAGATTAGGTGTATTAAATGCATTGTCAATTTATGATGGGTTTATCAGGACGTAACCTCATTATAAGTCTAGGAGCATCTGTATTTGTATGATACTATGACCATGTATACATGTCGTTATATATTTGTCAAAACCCATAGAATGTACACCACCAAGAGTAAACCCTAATATAAACTGTGGACTTTGGGTGATAACAATGTGTCAGTGTAGGTTCATTGATTATAATAGACGTAACACTCTGGTATAGGATGCTGATAGGGAGGTTATACGTGTGTGGGGGTAGTGGGTATATAGAACTCTGTATTTTCTGCTCAACTTTACTGTGAACCTAAAACTGCTCTAAAAAATAAAAACTATTTTTTTTTGAGACAGGGTCTCACTCTGTTGCCCTGGCTAGAGTGCAGTGGCATCATCATAGCTCACTGCAACCTCAAACTCCTGGGCTCAAGCTATCCTTCTGCCTCAGCCTCCCAAGCAGCTGGGACTACAGGGGTGCACCACCACTCCTAGCTAATTTTTCTATTTTTTGTAGAGACGGAGTCTTGCTCTTGCTCAGACTGGTCTTGAACTCCTGGCCTCAAGCAATCCTCCTACCGTGGCCTCCCAAAGTATTAGGATTACAGGCATAAGCCACCGTGCCCAGCCTAAAGACTATTTTTTATAAAGAAAATAAAGTCCATTAAAAATAAAAATTATTAAAAGATATTTTCTAAAATCATAATATAGAAATATATTTTATAAAATATATTTTTCTTGCTAGATTTGACTGTTGTGTTATTTTATTTCGTGACGATAGGCAGATTACATATTATTTTGGCAGTGTGTTAACTGAGATACAGTTGGATAGAAGGTTTAATTGCTTGGCCTTTGAAGTCAAACAGCCTGACTTAATGACTTTGGGGCTGTGTGAAACCTCTGAACCTCAGTTTCCACATTTGTAAATTTGGAATAATCATAGTCTCTATGTTATGCAGTTGTTTTGAGGAGGAATAAATGAGGAAATGTGAGATGCTTTGTACATACTGTGTGCTCAATAAATATTAGTACAATGGACTGTTATTGATTCTTGCTACTCATAATCCAATCCAAGTTTGGTAACTACATTTCTACTTCCTTTCAGGGCAGTATCCTTGCCACTCTCAGACTGTCTTAGTGTGTTTTGTGCTGCTATAACAGAATGTCACAGACTGGGTAATTTATAATGAACACAAACTTATTTCTCACAGTTCTGGAGGCTGGGAAGTTCAAGATCAAGGCACCGGCAGGTTTGGTATCAGGTGAGGGGCTGGTCTCCCCTTCCAAGATGGAGCCTTGAATGCTGCATCCTCCAGAAGGGAAGAATGCTGTTCCTCATATGACAGAAGAGTAGAAGGATAACAGAGCACGAGAGGGCCAAAATTGTCCTTTTATGAGGAACCACTCCCATGAAAACAAACCTGGTCCCTTGATGACTAACCCACTTCCTCAATAACAGCACTAATCCATTCATGAGGGCGGTGCCAAAGACCTCCCATTAGGCCTCACCTCCCAACATTGCCAAATTTGGGATCAAGTTTCTAACACATGAACTTTGGGGGATACATTTAGACCACAGTACAGACCATGTTGTTTTATTGGCTCTGGCCCCACCCCAATTCCCAGTGGTGTACTGCACATAGGCCTGAGCCAATCAACCCATTATGCCCTCCAGTCCAGGCCAATTTACTTAGGGATGAGCAAGTAACCCAACTCAGACTAAGGAGATACATCAAGACTTTTGCCGAGACTTCTAGGACAAAGGCAGATATCCTTTAGTGGTGGCCTTAAGGCTGAGAATATGTAAGATCTGGAGCTTCTGCAGCCATTTTTGCCACATGAGAGAAGCTATCTAAGAATAGTGCCGGAGAGAAGGAGAAGAGCAGAGAGCCTGGGAGAGAGAAACTGGGCCCTAACGTCATCACCCGAGTCCCTGTGCCTGACATTCAGTCACATGATCATATAAATCCCCTTTTTCCTTCAGCCATTGTGGGTTGAGTTTTCTATCCAAAGTAAGAAGAGTTCTAACTGGCTCAGCCATTATTATTGATGAAAATTTTATTAAAAATATACTATACCTCAATATTGAACATGATTGAGATGTATTTTAATTACTCATAATTATACCAATCTGATGACAACTTTTGCAGTTTGGCCTGTTACCTCAGAAAAATAGGAATAGAAGGGAAACTTCCTCAACCTGATAAGAGGCATGTATGAAAATCCTATACATAGTATCATATTAAGGTAGAAGGCTGACTATATCCCTCCTAAGATGGGTAACAAAGCAAGGATATTATGTTAGTCAGGGTTCTTCAGAGAAACAGAAACAATAGGATATATATGAAGATTTATTATAAGGAATTGGCTCATGGGATTTCGAAGGCTCAGAAGTCCCACAATTTACTGCCTGCAAGCTGGAGACCCAGGAAAGCCAGGAGTATAATTTAGTTCAAGTCTGAAGGCCTGGGAACCAGAGTAGCTGATGGTGTAAATCCCAGTCCAAGGGCAGGAGAAGATGAGATGAGATGTCCCAGTTTCAGCAATGAGGTAGAAAAAAACGGATGAATTTCTCCTTCCTCCACATTTTGTTTTATTCAAGCTCTCAATGGATTAAATAATGCCTACCCACATTGGGGAGGGCAATCTATTTTACTGAGTTCATTGATTCATATGCTAATCTCATCCAGAAACCCTCACAGACACACCCAGAAATAATGTTTAATCTGGGCACCCCACTACCCAGTCAAGATGACATATAAAATTAACCATCACAGATGTCCACTCCCACTATTTCTATTCAACATCGTACTGGAGGTTCTAACACTATAATAAGGAAAGAGCTAAAGAGAGAAAAGCAAACAGATTGGAAAGAAAGACAAATCTCTCTTTATTCATACGCGATATGACTATCTATGTAAAAATCCTAAAGAATCTGCAAATAAACTATTAGAATGAAAAGTGAGTTTAGTGGCAAGGTACAAAGTCAATATACAAAAACCAATTGTATTTCTACACAGTGTCAGTGAACAATCAGAAATTGAAATTAAAATTTACCATTTACAATAGCATCAAAAATATGAAATGCTTAAGGATAAATTTGACAAAAGATGTTCAAGACGTGTACACTGAAAACTACAAAACTTTGCTGAGAAAAATTAAAGAAGACCTAAGTCAACAAAAAAAAAAATACCATGTTCCTAGATTAGAAGACTCGATATTGTTAAGATATCAATTCTTTCCAAATTGATCTATAGATTCAAGGCATCCAAATAAAAATCCCAGTCAGCTACTTTGTAGAAATGGTGTGCTGATTCTAAAGTTTATAGGAACATATAAAAGATCTAGAATAGACAAAACAACTTGGGGGAAAAAAAGAACAAAGTTAGAAGACATTGTTTGTGTTTTATTTTAAAAGTATTTTCCTAGGAAGTAATTTCTAGGAGTAGAATGAGTGGATAAAAGGCTGGAAATATTTTTAAGAAAATTTAATGTATTATTAAAATAAATTTTGTAGGTCAAAAACTTTTAGATTTGAAATATTTTAAAGGTAAATTAGAAGCTCTCATGAGCTTGAGAAATTCCCAAGTGATTCCACCCTTTGGAGATCGGGTGAGAATGAAATGGGACGGGGTGTGGAGATAGGGTGGGATTACATGCTGGTGACATTTATGCTGGACAGAAAGAAAAAATTCTAATTTACTATATAAATTAAAATAATGGTAAACTTACTAACAAATGAAAGGAAAATATCCTATTATACAGAAGATATTTTAGAAATATTTGATATTTATAATTATGCTTTAATAGAGCAAAGAGTAACTTAACATGATTTTTTATTTTTTTATGCACTGAATTTTCATTTATTTATTTATTTATTTTTTAATATCAGAATATTACAGGGTACATGAATTTTTGGGAGCTCCAGAAAATGCACTGAATTGGGAACCTATTGATGTAAACTTTAGTGCTGGGTGTGTCACTAACCAGCCAGTTGCCATTGGGCAGACAACTTTACCTCTCCGGGTCTTAGCCTTGACAGTTTCAAAAGTCGGTTATTAAAGGACTGTTTTGAGAGCCATACCACAGATTCTATTTAGGCCTTTCTATTAATATTTCAGTGTTACTACATTTTGAGATAACTTTCCTTCATTTCTTCCCTATAGAATCCACCTCCTCATAATTTATCTTTATTAGAGGACAGTACCATGGGATTATTGTGGTTGTGTCCAAGGAATCAAGGGCTCTCAAGTGGTCTTCCCCTTCACCATCAAGCACCAGTAAAGAAGGCATTTGAGTCCAGCATGGTGGCATAGCCTGTGGTCCTAGCCACTTGGGAGGCTGAGGCAGAAGGATCACTGGAGCCCAGGAGTTTGGGGCTGCAGTGTGCTATGATTGCACCTGTGAATAGCCACTGTACTCAAGCCTGGGCAACATAGCAAGACCCTATCTCTAAAAGCAATAAAAAATTAAAATGAAAAAAGGTATTTAGCATGCCTGTATTCCTGGTAATGGAAACTTCTGTTTCTTTCTTTGTTCTTTTTGCAGTTCTCCAAAATGTAGTCTGTGGTACATCACATGCATGGAATACCAGCATTATTTCTCTCTACTGATTTCCATAGCCATCTGGAGTATTGAAGGATACATAAGTAAACTAAATAATGTACAGTGTTCTGAACAGAAATAACTGGTTCAAGTCTGTCAATTGACCTTTCTCTAGTTACATCTGAAAATCTCTCTCCCATATTTTTGTAAGTCTGATTCCTTACTTACTGGAAGAACTATTGGGCTCATAATAATCTTAATCCAAAAAGAGCCCTGTTTAGGCTATCTCTTTTTAGTGCATGGAGCCAGACTCTGAAAAGATAAATAACAAGAACAAAATTTTGCAAAGTCTTAAGAAGTATTATACTTTGTCTTTTAGCTATGGTAGAATGAGGTACCTCTACCTTAATCTGCCCATGGTAGGTCCCAAATGGAAAATTCTCTCACATAGGTCTCCACTATTCATGAAGAGTTTAAGAGGGATGCAATCTCTCCTCTGAAGATCATACTCCTGGGTTCATGATCTTTTGAAATTTTCTTTCCTCCTCTGTTATTTCAGAACATATCAGCCCAAACCACCTGCTAATCTTCACTAGTGTGTGTGAGGACATTCTGAGATATAAGCTTCATATAGTAAAAGAAAATTCCAGGGTATTCTCATGTCATTGTATGGGCAAAAGGAACTTTCTTTCCACTCCCTGAAGGTTTGAGAATTTGAATCTATAAACAAACTGATAATAGAAAATATTAACAGGAGAAAAGGCATACAAATTTATTAATGTGCAAACACATGGGAGTCATACAAAGTATAAAACTTAAAGAAGGGCTGGATGGTTAAAACTTAGATACCTTCTTAATAGGGGGGAGGGAAGCGGAGGATGTAGGCAATTTTAGAGAAAGGGTAAATTATTTTTAGGGGAGATGAATGGGCTCTGAAGAACAGACAATAGCCTGGGACAAAGTTTGCCTGGCGTCTGAGGGAGGTGGCAACAATTTATGGGAAGGTGAGGAGCAGAATTGCACTGTGAACAAAGGTTGTCTTATTATGCAGATAAAGTCTCACAGGAGAATAGATGAAAAGTTTATCTGGGAGGGTGTGGTGATGATCTTTAATTTTTCCTTTGGTGATTTATCTTCCCTGGTTAATGAAATCTCAGACAGCAGATTAAAAGCAATTGTGTTTCTTTTGGAAGAGCTCAAATAAGGGAACTTGAGAGAGAGAGCCCTCCCTGCACTTGCGGGGAGAAACGAGGGGAGGTCAGCAAGACCTTCATTCTGAGGCAGCTTCAAAGGCCTTCCAATGTTCTTTAATTCAAAGTGCTCAGCATGTTAAAGTGCCATACTTTGAGGTATCACTTTCTGAGCCCTGGCATTATACAATTATCTTAGCACAGGTTTAGAGAATTAGACCACCTAAACCTTGGGACCACCATGATCATACCTCTGACCAAATCTGAGAAACCTTCCTTCAAACCCTTCAGACCTATAGACTCAGGCTTTGACCCGAATCTATTCTCTTTGGTTTTAAGGACCAGTTTATATTTCTAATGACCACCTGACTTGCCAACTTGGTTGTGTATCCTTTGGAAACCTTGACCAGCTTGTTCTAATCCCATTTTAGCTGAGGCTCCACATCAATATGCAACTCTGTTATTCTGAATGCTTTCCTTATCTATTCTTTTTATAGCTCTTATCCTTGATCTTTCCTAATAGGCCGTTAACTTACATTGTATTCTCTTACGTTTCCCTCTAAACCCTTAAACTTTGTATTGCACAGAAATTTTCACTCAAGCTCCAATCTTAACCTACAGACTGTAAAACCCTTCAAACTCTTGGAGAAAAGTGTGAATTTTGTCAACTTCAAATAGCCTACTCTGAATCTTTCACTATGTGGTACTGAAACTGGAAATAAATAAGTTATTTATACACAAATTCTCAAACACGTTTGCTGCTTTCTGTTGAAATTTCCCAAATTCATACAATTTTTAAGTCTCCTCTTCCCTTCATTGCCATCATAATCAAGTGGTATCCAGTCTACCACACCTGGGGGCTGCTGAACAGAAAAAAACAAATGTCTTTAGCATACAGTCTATTTTAGATGGCAGTAATGTGGAGAAACATATAAAATGACAACCTGTGGAGAAATATATAAAATGAAAATGATATTAAGAGTGAATATAGGCCGGGCGTGGTGGCTCACGCCTGTAATCCTAGCTCCCTGGAAGGCTGAGGTGGGTGGATCACTTTGAGCTCAGGGGTTCAAGACCAGCCTGAGCAAGAGCGAGACCTCATCTCAAGGGAAAAAATTCAGCCGAGTGACGTGGCTTGTGCCTGTAGTCCCAGCTACATGGGAGGCTGAGGCAAAAGGATCTTTGGAGCCTAGGAGTTGGAGGTTGTGGTGAGCTGCAATGCTGTCACTGCACTCTACCCAGGGCGACAGATTGAGGACTCTGTCTCCACAAAAAAAAAAACAATGCAACTAGATGACCCTCCTTACAAACCACCCCCTTAATATTCTAAAAAAAAAAAATTTAAAAAAAAAGAGTGAATATAAAAATCTACAGTCGTTAGTACTGTCATGTTGATCACACCAGGTCTCTATGAGAATGAATGTTCGATGTATTTGAGGTGTTACTGGAGTCTACACTGATTATTGTACACTGAATTTTCAAAGGTGACCCTGGTAATGTTCTAGTGTATTTGGAATTCATAAAAATTATTTCATTAAAAAAAAATACAAGTTGACAGCTGTGAGCACTATCTTACACTTGAGTAAAAATGAAGTCAGCTGCCGCCTGGCTACAGCAGTACTTTTATTTGACGCTTTTAAGTACTTGGCTAAAAACGAACTAGTGTGCTGGCCAACAAAAAGCAAAAGAGCATGAAAAGCAGTGGGGTGATAAAATTGGGTAAGAGCAGGACATTTTTAGTTCAACTGTTTTATTTTATAGTCTAAGACTATAAAAGCAACCAACTGTAAAACTATACTTAACTATGTACCACTGAATTCTACATGATTCTACAATAAGTATCATAATCTATCTTTTCCTCCAGAAAAATTTGTAAGTTCTATATTTGGGCTAAAGAACCTACGATGTTGATGTAACAATAATCTATTTAGTGGGTTTAATACACTTTGCTATTCCGATTTCCATCATCTCTTAATATAATACTGATCTTTTTACAACTATCTTAGAGAGTCTACACCACTTGATGTCTCCATTTTCTCAAATTTGGTTCACTTCCTTTGGTAGGTGTAAGGGAGCCGGAGAGATGTCTTACATTCTCTGCATCGTCTCTTTTTCTCTATTCCTGCTTCCTTTGCCTTCTTGATCTATGGTCTGTGTTTCAAATTCTTCACTTCCCTTTGCCACAATCCACTATGCTCCTGGAAAGCATCTCCAAAATTCTTTTGCTCCTATAAGAATCTTTGACTCAAAACTGAGTAGGGAGCAGAATTCTTGAAAGAATACAGCAAAATGTAGATTACATTGCAGAGCAGTACAAAAAATAATGCAAAAATGAATATTAGAACAAACTCAGAATGTGGGACATTTTAAATGACAATAGACCCAGTTTCTTCAATAAATCAATAGAATGAGAAACCAAAAAAAAAGGAAGGAAGTCTTTTCTACATTAATAAGATTGAGAGTCAAAACATTCAAATGTAATGTGCGGACTTTCTTAGAGTTATTCAGTCACCGACTGTATAAAGAAATTTTTGAGACAACCAGGGACGTTTTAATATGGATGGGTATTCTACAATACCAAAATGATATCAAGGAATATCAAGGAATCACTATTATTTGTTAGGTTGGCGCTGAGAGGAAGACACTCAAGCCTAAGACATAGCAAAACGCCTTTTATTTTGGGCACCTGGGTGCAGGTGGTTGGAGACCGAAAAGAGTGTCCACCCTGAAAAAGGGGGAAGTGGTGGGTTTTATAGAGGATTTGAATGAAGGTTTGGGGAGGGTGAGTCCTTTCTGGAATAGCGCCGGTCCCTGCCAGTCCCTGCTTGTTCCACAGCCACCATTTGTGGTTGGAGTTATCTTTACAACCTCCGGCCTCTCCAGACTTCTGTGGCTATTGTTTCACAATCCATGTGGTCCTTGTCTGAGTTCTTCACCTACCCCATTCCGTTCCATACATATTTTCCAAGTTCCCACCCTAGAGCAGGCCCAACATTATTCCTTTTTTATAATATTATTCCCTGATGGTTATTTTGGTAGGTGTAAAAATGGCATTGTGTTATATTTTTTTAAAAAGACCTTATTTTTTAGAGTTGCATCTTGAAGTGTGCAGAAGTGAAATGACAGGATTTGTGAGGTTCGTTTTCAAATATTTAACAAAGAAAGAAAAAGAGATTAAGCTAATGTGACACAATGTTGATAATGGTTAAATCTTAATGGATATGAGGGCTTCATTGTGCTATGCTTTCTATTTTTCTGTTTGAAATTTTTCATTTCATACAATTTTCAAATTTAAAAATGAAAAATAAGATATTTCTGTTCTTAGGACTCTTTATAAATCCTGCATCTTAGAAACCTTCATTTGCACGCCTTTCCCACTTAAGAATCAGCCCAACATATTTTTGGGCAGCCTTGATTTCTCCTTAGAATTTTACTCATAATCTATCTCCTGCCTACATCTAACCCTCAAATGCCCATTTATTTCCCACCTGCAGCAATGGAGATATCCCGGGTTATTCTGGCAATGCTCAGAAAGCCTGATGTCCATAAACAAAATGGTTCATCTTCGTGTTTGCCTAAACAAAAGCTATTTTTCCTGTGTTTTTATTGACTTTACCTTTCTCCACTGGCAGAATTTATCACTCTGTGCTTGGTGTTTTCATAGCATTTAAAAAAAAACCTACATGGGAACATTAATTACAAGATATTCTTTTACATGTCTGTCTTCCCCCCAGTAAACTATAAGCTCCTTGGTTAACTTTATGTGTCAACTTGACCGGCCATGGGGTACTCAGATATTTTGTCAAACATTATTCTTGGTGTCTCTGTGAGGGTGTTTTCAGATGATATTAACGTTTGAATCAGTAGAATGAGTAAAACAGATTGCCCTTCTTATTGTGGATGTGACTCAGCTAGGCTAATCAGTTGAAGACCTGAATAGAACAAAAAAGCTGACCCTCCCCAACAAGAGAGAAAATTCTTTCTACCTGATTGCCTTGGAACTGGGACATTGGCTTTTTCCTGCATTTAGACTCCAACTGAAACATCAGCTCTTCCTGGGTCTCAAGCCTGCCAGCAATTGGACTAGAAATACACCATGGGCTCTCCTGGTTCTCAGGCCTTCAGACTAAGACTAGAACTACACCATTGCCTCCCCTGGACCTCCAGCTTCCTGAGTCACTCTGCAGATCTTGAGACTGGCCAATTTTCAAAATTGCACAAGCCAATTCCTTAAAACAAATCTCTTTATATATATTTATACACATCCTATTGGTTCTGTTTCTCTAGAGAACCCTGACTAAAACAGATAATATATCTTGTGTATTTCTAGGGGCCAAGATCTTGGCACAGTGCCTACCAAAGAGTAGATGCTTCTTTTAAAGGTTTTGCTGAATGAATTGGTATTTTAATACAGTGCTTTTCTAGTCTCCTAAGTGTCAGACTTACATTTGATTATTTACTTATTTGTTTATGAAGAAAGGAAAAGTTGGGCTTTGAGAAAAGGAAAAGTTTAGAAAAGTTGGGCTCTACATCAGTGTGAGGAAGAGGGAATTCCTTGCTTATTAAAAAATCCAACTGAGAAGTTAGTCAACTAAAAGAAGAAAGAAACTAATGAACTAGACCAGAATTGGACTCATTTTCATGTTTTATTGACCTATACTTTAAATTTGTTCACACATCCATACTTTTACCAACTTGGGTCTTAATTTTTTCGTCATGGACTAAGAAGGTGGCTCCTCCTCTGGTATCTCCCTGGCTCTGGCCTTTCATCGCTCTCATCTTTCCCAGTAGCAACTACAGGGTAATTTTCCTAATAAATTGCCTTTATCTTTTCTCCAAATTTTCAGCAGCTCTCCACTATCTGCACCCTTTACTCTGGTATTCAAGTCACTCCCAGTACGATCCCAACCTGCCTTTACAGGCTTGTCTGCTTTAATCTCTCAACCAAACCCTTCATCCTTCCTTGTTGGTTAGTGCACACCTCTTTAACACACCCCGAACTATATTCACTCCACTTCTTAAAATGCCTTCCTCCTTGCTCGTAGCCAGTCCAAATTCTCTGATAGAATAGTGGAGAAAGCACTAAGTCTGGAATTAGGAAACCTTGGTTCTAGTCTTTTCCAATACCACTATATTGTGGAACAGGGGGCAACTGAGTCAAATAACTTCTCTGGAACTTGATTTCTTTATCTATATGACAATAGGGAAATACAAAAGAGTTCTAAGTTCTTTTTCAACTACAAAAAGTTATTGTTTCTTCCCCATTCAGCACAGCTTTTGTCATTAACTCAACAAGCAGTTCTTGAGTGCCTCTTATGAGCAATAAACACCTGCTCTATGAAGCCGACCTTAATACTCACCACCCCATTCCTAACAGCTGCACTTGCTGACTCAAATGCACTGATTGTCTATGCCAGTCATTATTTACATGTCATTTTTATGTCTTGTCATCTTAAATATAGTATTAGCTCCTTTACAGCAGGGACTTATACATCTGTATATCCTTGACAGATAAAGTTCTCAAACTTTGAAGAATATAACCTGAGAAAGTTCCTGAAAAAATGCTGTTTCCCAAGTCTCCCAGCCACCGCCTCCCAATTCTCATTCAATAATTGGTAATCTCCCTTGTAATAAGTACTCCCCACCCCCTGTGATTCCAATTCAGGTGGTCAAGGGACCACACTTTGAGAAAAAACTGCTCTGATGTATTTATAGCACATTTTCTTGCTTACACTTAGCATGTGCTCAAAAAATATTTTTTTTAAATCTGTTTTAATTCTGGGGGATAGGTATGCTTGCATTGACAAAGATCTAAAATAGAAAATGGCTCATGAGGGATGGCTAACTAAAATAGTCTGCCCATATTATCAAAAATAATACCCATGAGAAAAGAGAAAGAGAAAATGCATAGGAAACTAAAGAGACTGCAAAGTTGCTGCTGGATGGATCAGCTACAGATGAAAAAGTCATTGGCTGAAACCCACAACAATGGTGAAGGGAAGGCCAAATGTCAGAATGAGCCGATACTTCACAAGGGGCTGTTTAGCTGAGTTCAGAGAAAGTGTTCAGACCCCTGCTCAGTGCAGGTGTAGACAAAAGCAAAATCTTCAGAATCTCATTTTGTTTTCATTCTTTACTCCAAGGAAAGCAACTTTAAACAAGAAAGAACAGAACCAACATCCTAAGGTGAAGGATTAAAGAAAAAAAAGGAATAGTAACTTTGAGGGGATTAATATCTCTGTCTCTAGACTCATTTGTAGATTTAAGGTATACTGTCATTAAATAAATAAACGAGGAAATGTTTAAAATAAGAGAAATACCAAGCATTTGCAAATGGGATATGTCCTGATTTTGAAAGAAGGAAAAAGCAATTCTGAAAACTACAGACGTGATCTTGAGCTCTTTCAAGATTTTAGCACAGATTATTAAAAAGCTAGTCAGCATTTAGAGATAGAAGAGATGAAAACTTTGAGCTAGTTTAGGTACACCAAGGACATTAATGCCAAATTACTTGTTTTCTTTTATGATAGATCAAGAGATGCTTATAGAAGTTGCTACTAATGACCTCAGGAAGGCATTTGACAAACTGACATTCTTATGAATAAGACGTTTTTTAAAAAAATAGTTCCATTAGATAAGTTCCCAGTTAGCTGGCTCATTTTTTTCCCAAACATGATTAATGAAGTGAAACTTCTGAAGATTTTTTGGTGATATGCATTCATTCAAAAAACAGTTATTGAACATCGTACTATGTGTCAGGAACTGCTCAAAATAGTGGGAATCCAACAGTGAGTAAATCAAAGTTCTTGCTGTCAAGGGACTTAGTAGAGGTAGACAGGTAATAGACAAGTAAACAAATATATTCTGTCAGGTTGTGGTGAAAAAAAGGGAAAAAAGCTAATTAAAGGGAAAAAAGTGTCAACTGATGAGTGGATAAGGAAAATGTGGTACACACACACACACACCATGGAGTACTATTCAGCCATAAAAAGGAACGAAATAATGCAGCAACTTGCATGGAACTGGAGACCATTGTCCTAAGTAGAATATCTCAGGAACGGAAAAGCAGACACCACATGTTCTCACATATAAGTAGGAGCTAAACAAAGAATATATATGGTCATAAAAAGCTGTAATAGACATTGGAAACTAACAAGAGGGGAGGGTGGGAGGGAAATGAGTGATAAAAATATACCTATCAAGTACAATGTACACTATTCTGGTGATGGGTACACTGAAAGCCCTGACTTCAGCATGATATAATTCATCCACATAACAAAAAACACTTGTATCCTCTAAATTTTTTGAAATTAAAATAAAGGGAAAAAAGAGTAATTGGGGGATGTTTCTTTTAAAGGATGGTCAGAGAGGCTGATAGAATCTGGAGATAACTGAGCAGGGACCTGAAGGAGTGCAGAAATTAGCTGTGTAATTATCCAGAGGAAGAACATTCCAGATAGCAGGACAGCAAGCATACGGGCCCTGAGAGGGAAGCATGCTTGGCCAAGAGGCTGCATGATAGGCAGAATACTGGTTTCCCAAAGAGGTCCATGACCTCATTCCTGGAACCTGTGAATTTGCTATATTACGTGGCAAAGAAACTGTGCAAATGGAATTAATGTTTCAGACTTTAAGATGAAGAGATTATCCTGGATTATCCAGGTGGGCCCAATCTAGTCATATGAGCCCTTCAAAGTGGAGAACTTTATCTGGCTGCAGCAAGAGAGATTCCAAGTATGCGAAGGATACCATGCACTATTGCTGGCTCTGAGATATAGGAACCCATGAGCAAGGACTAGAGAGAGTCCTCTAGGAGGTAAAGGTGGCTCCTAGCTGACAGCCAGTGAGGAAACAAAAACCTCAGTCTTACAAACAGAAGGCATTGGGTTCTGCCAACAAACAGAGAAAACAGCCGAGACAACCCAGGCTTCTTTATGTTGTTTTAAGCTGCTAAATTTGGGGCAATTTGTGGTCATTTGTTATGCAAACAGTAGAAAAGGAATACAGACCATGACGCTGGATCGAAAGGAGAGAGAAGTGTGTGGGAGATGAAGCAAGAGAGGTGGAGGGCACTGGTTGGGGGAGAGGGTCAATGAGGGGACAGCTGTCATGGGGCTTGGGAGACCATCACAAGGCCTTTGTCTTTTACTGTGGGTGAAATGGGGAGCCCTTGCGGGTTGTGGGCAGAAGCATGACATCATCAGACTTACATTATAAAAGGACCACTCTGAACTATCCTGTGTAGAATCCAGTTAGACATTTACGTCACTATAGTTCACACAACAGCTTGAACTAGGGAAATTGTAATGGAGATAGGAATGGTCAGAATCTGGATACATTGGCTTGAACCATATACAATTACTACTTGAGTGTGTCAAAAAGGAGTTGAAAATCAAAGGATGAATCAAGAGGATTTGCGAAGGGATAGCTTATGGGGTGTTGGGGAAAGAGAGGAGTCATTGTTGACTCCAAAATCTTTGGCCTGAGCCACAGAGGGGAAGAAAAAGACTTATACTGAGGTAACAAAAAGGAGTAGCAAGTTTAGTGGGAGTTGGGGAACAGGGGCAAACAAGGGTTTATCTTAGGACATGTCCTGTGTGAAATGCCTACGAGATATCCAAGTGGAGGTACTCATTAAACTGTTAGATACACAGGTCAAGTTCAGAGGATTGTCTGGAGCTGGAATGTTTAATTAGGGAGTCCTGTCCCATAGACGGTATTCAAAACCGTGAGATGATGAGTTCAAACACCGAGGAAAGGAATGTAAAGAGAAAAGAGTGGTGCCTCCTGGCTTACCCCTTTTTAAAAGTCTCCCCTAGATTGTAATTTTTTTCTGATTCATAAATACAAATATATGAATAATTGCACAAACCAAAATATTTTTAAAACCTTTAGTTATGTATTTAATGAATTACCTACCTTAAAAAGAATAAAATTGAATAAAAACTGTACATTACAGAAAATCCAAAATAGTCATTGCTTAATTTTAGGTCTTCCAAATTACACAGATTATATAGTTGAAAAAGAGCAGTAAAATTAACATAAGCTACACACCCATATGGAAGGACCAGTGAGTTATATTCTCCCAATAGTTGTTGCTCTGACACATTTTAATGTCTTAGAATTGTGCACCTTTTTATATAACGTTTATGCTGAGCATCTGATGAGAAGTAGTATTGTTCTTTCATTTTGGTTTCTCATGAGAACATGAGAATTCAGCATTTACATGTCTGCAATTAAAAACAAAAAACAAAACAAAACAGAAAATTACCAACCTAACAACTTTGTTCTACTCTCTTTCCTTCCCTATATAATGCCCCCATTGTGTTTTGGTTGTTGCTAATGATAGAGGTCATAGCTTGTTTATTACTCTTGCCAACCTTCCTTCTGAAAAAAAAGTACTTGTGAGCACTTTAGACTAATATAAACACACTGAAAAAAATCTTTCTCTGTCATAAATCTTTTTGCATCCCCCAAATATAAAGCATTTACACATATGCTTGATATATAGATATAGATATATCTTTGTGTCTCACAAAACGGGTTAGTTGAAACTTCCTACAACATAGAGAAAAACCTGACTTGCTGCAATTATCTCCTAAAGCATTTTTATAAGGACATCATTACAAAATATTTTTGCCAACCATCATAAACAATTATTAATGTACCAACTTCAATCCATGTTTTGAGCTCCTCCTGGGCTAGGGGTGGGGTGGGAACATACTCTTTGTGGTAACATTTCATTGGATCATCTGCTGACAACGCAGATTTTTAAAGCTTACCCATAATCACCCTAATTAGGCCATCAAGTGTCAGGACTTGCTGTGTGAATTTGAATAATTCTAGCCATTTCTGTGGTGCAACTGATGTTGCCCGCATTAAAGGAGTGACTCTGCCTTGGAAGCAATTTTCTTATGTTTATGGTCTCTCCCCTTCCACCAGCCTATATCAAAAAAGTAGTAAGGAAGGTTTGCAATGATGCCCTCACAAGTCTGTGAAACTTCCTTTCAGATGGGAGCCCAATCACATCCAAATCCTTTTATATCTCTACACCATTATTGCCTTTATGCCTCTATTTGGTGTTTAATTCATAAGGCAAGTTGCAATATGTAAAGTAGATTGTTCATATATGTCTTAGTGTGTTTGTGCTGCTACAACAAAATACCTGAGACTAGGTAACTTATAAAGAATAGAAATTTATTTCTCACAGTTCTGGAGGCTGGGAAGTCCAAGATCAAGTTGCCAGTGGATTTAGTTATCTGGTGAGGACTGCATCCTCTGGAGGGAAGGAACACTGTGACCTCACACAGCAGAAGGCAAGGGCAAGTGGAATTAATTCCCTTCATCAAGCCCTTTTATAAGGGAATCTAATCCCATTCATGAGGAAGGAGCCCTCTTGGCCTAATCACCTTCTAAAGGCCTCACCTCTTAATACTATCACATTGGCAACACTTGAATTTTGGAGGGGACACATTCAAATCATAACAACATCTTCAACTGGATTTGATCAACTTATTTGATGATTTTTGATCCTCTCTAACAGATTCAGTGTTCCTGATGCTCTAGCACAAATATTTGATGTAGTTAGGCAGAAGATGCTCCTAAAAACAGACATACAATCCTCCCTCCCCCATCCCCACTACCACACAACTGACTGAAAAAAAGCAAAGAAAAGTAAAAACAAGGTGATTTGCTTTCTTAATGAAAGCATGCTTTATGTTGTTCACTAAGGGATTTATGTTTTTAAACCTACTTATCATCATGCCTTTAAGGAAATACTATTAAATAAAGGTTGTTGTGATGGTTGATTTTATGTGTCAACTTAGCTAAGCTATGGTGCCTAATTATATGGTTAAACACCAGCCAGCTGTGGATGTGAAGGGCGTTTTGTAGATGTGATTAACATTTATAATCAGTTAACTTTAAGTAAAACAGATTACCCTGAATAATGTGGGTAGACCTCAATCTGTTGAACACCTTAAGAGCAAAAACTGAGGTTTCCTGGAGAAGGAATTCTGCCTCAAGACCATAATATAGAAATCTTACTATGTAGTTCAAGATTATGACTTCAACTCTTGCCCGAGTTCTCAGCCTGCCAGCCTGCCTTATGGATTTCGGACTTGCCAGCTCACACAATTGCATCAGCAAATTGCTTAAAATAAATCTCTCACTCTCTCCCCAACCCCATCCTATTATTCTGACTCCAGAGGACCCTGATTAATGCAGTTGTAGTTCAAGCAGTTCTTTCTTTTACATTATTTCTGAACCTTTTACTAATTGAATACAGGCATACCTTGTTTTATTGTACTTCATATCATTGCACTTTGCAGATACAGCTTTTTTTTTTTACAAATTGAGGGTTTTGACAATCCTGCATCGAGTAAGTCTTTCAGGGCCATTTTTCCAACAGCATGCGCTCACTTTTTATCTCTGTGTCACATTTAGTAATTCTCACAGTATTTCAAACTTTTTTGTTATTATTATATCTGTTATGGTGATCTGTGATCAGTGATCTTTGATGTTACTATTGTAATTCTTTTGGATTGCCATGAACTGCACCCATGTAAGACAGTGAGCTTAACAGCTGGGCACATTGGCGTGCACCTGTAATC
The DNA here is from genome assembly GCA_023783475.1 of Daubentonia madagascariensis. NCBI lineage: Eukaryota > Metazoa > Chordata > Mammalia > Primates > Daubentoniidae > Daubentonia > Daubentonia madagascariensis. Next base: position 20,002,357 of record JAKFHU010001684.1, on the reverse strand, counting down.
CCAGCTACTTGGGAGGCTGAGGTGGGAGGATTGCTTGAGCCCAGGAGTTCGAGACCAGCCTGGGCAACATAGCCAGACTCCATCTCAAAAAAAAAAAAAGGAAAATACAGTGAACTTAGTAGCTAAATGTTATATGCATTCTGACTGCTCCACAGACCATCAGTTTCACCATCTCTGTTCCTCTCCTTAGGCTTCTCACAACAATATTGAAATTAGACCACTTAATAACCCTACAATGGCCTCTTAAGTGTTGAAGTAAAAGGAAGAGTTGCACATCTTTCACTTTAAATCAAAAGCTAGAAATTATTAAGCTTTTGGAAGGCATATCAAAAGCTGAGATAGGCCAAAATCTAGGCTTCTTGTGCCAAACAACTAGCCAAGTTGTGAATGCAAAGGAAAAGTTCTGGAAGGATATTAAAAGTGCTACTCCAGTAATCACACAAATAATAAGATGGCAAAACAGTCTTATTGCTGATATGGAGAAAATTTTAGTGTCTGGACAGATCAAACCAGCCACAGTGTTCTCTTAAACCAAAGGCCTAATCCAGAGCAACGCTCTAACTCTCTTCAATTCTATCACAGCTGAGAGAGGAGAGGAAGCTGCAGAAGAAAAGTTTGAAGCTAGCAGAGATTGGTTCATGAGGTTTAAGGAAAGAAGCCATCTCCATAACATAAAAGTACAAGGTGAAGAAGCAAGTGCTGATGTAGAAGCTGCAGCAAGTTATCCAGATCTAGCTAACATCATTGATGAAGGTGACTTCAATAAACAAATTTTCACTAGAAATGAAACAGTCTTATATTGAAAGGCCAGTTAGGCCTTCATAGATAGAGAGGAAAAGTCAATGCCTGGCTTCAGGGCTTCAAAGGACAGGGTGACTTTCTCGTTAGAGACTAATGCACCTGGTGACTTAAGTTGAAGCCAATGCTCACTTTCCATTCTAAAAATCCTAGGGCCCTTAAGAATTACACTAAATGTACTCTGCCTGTGCTCTATAAATGGAACAACAAAGCCTGGATGACAGCACATCTGTTTACAGCTTAGTTTACTGAATATTTTAAGCCCACTATTGAAACCTATTGCTCAGAAAAAAATAGTCCCTTCAAAATATTACTGCTCATTGACAATGCACCTAGGCACCCAAGAGCTCTGAGGGAGATTAATGTTGTTTTCATGCCAACTGACACATCCATTCTGCAGCCCATGGATCAAGGAGTAATTACAACTTTCAAGTCTTATTACTTAAGAAATATATTTTGTAAGGCTATAGCTGCCATAGATAGTGATTCTTCTGATGGATGTGGGCAAAGTAAATTGAAAACCTTCTGGAAAGGATTCACTATTCTAGATGCCATTAAAAACATTCATGATTCATAGGAGGAAGTCAAAATATCAACATTAACAGGAGTTTGGAAGAAGTTGATTCCAACCCTCATGGATGACTTTGAGGGATTCAAGACTTCAGTGGAGGAAGTGACTGCAGATGTGGTGGAAACAGCAAGAGAACTGGAATTAGAAGTGGAGCCTGAAGATGTGACTGAATTGCTACAATCTCATGATAAAATGTGAACGGATGAGGAGTTGCTTCTCATGGATAAGCAAAGAAAGTGGTTCCTTAAGATGGAGTCTACTCCTGGTGAAGATGCTGTGAACATTGTTGAAATGACAACAAAGGATTTAGAATATTCCATAAACTTAGTTGATAAAGCAGAGGCAGGGTTTGAGAGTATTGACTCCAATTTTGAAAGAAGTTCTACCAGAATAAAACGTTATCAAACAGCATTGCATGCTACAGAGAAATCTTTCCTGAAAGGAAGAGTCAATAGACGTGGAAAACTTAATTTTTGCTTTATTTCAAGAAATTGCCACAGCCACCCTAACCTTCAGCAACTACCACCCTGATCAGTCAACAGTCATCAACATTCAGGCAAGACCCTCCATCAGCAGAATGATAAGGACTTGCTGAAGGCCTAGCTGATTTTTAGCATTTTTTGGTAATAAAGTATCATTAAATTAAGGTATGCACACTTTTTTAAGAAATAATGATATTGCACACTTATTAGACTACATATAGTGTAAACGTAACTTCTATATGCACTGGGAAACCAAAACAGACTTGCTTTAGTGCAATGTTCACTTTATTGTGGTGGTCTAGAACTGAACCCATAATGTCTCCAAGGTATGCCTGGATTCCTGTATTCTTAATCTTGTTGCACTAAATAAGGGTGGGAGCGTATGTGCTACATCTCTAATAAAAGTCAGTGTCTCTACTGGTATGGAGAACAGGAGAGTATTGTCAAAGGAACCCAACAACAATGGCACCTCTCCTGCCAAGTGAGGAAATTTTACACCAGGGTTT